>CM062376.1:47628718-53458718 GCA_031216125.1 Dalbergia cochinchinensis | reverse complement strand
GAAAGGTTAGAGACGAGTTGACAAGGGTTGGAAGTGTCAAATAGGTAAGGATAGCAAGCCTTTTGTGGGTAGGCTCGCTAGAGATGGAGCAATAGGTTAAGACTCATTGGTGTAAACATAGGGGATTTGATGGTCTGAATTTGTGTATTACTCAAAGGATTGACACCATGAGAGAGCTCCTAACCTTTGAGAACTCGGTAGTTGAATAGCGAGAAAACAAGTCATGAAGGATGGTACATTGGTACTACTCTCATGCAATGTTGTTGAATTTAGAAGAAATAAAAAAGAGAAGCACAAGTGTGGCTGAGTAACGTAGGTTCAATGCTTGTTCTGTATAGATAACTAGGATCATTATATATACCCATTACGAATAAATATATAATTTCAAGAATCGGTAATTAATAGTTAGTTATTTCCTGAAAATCCAAGGGCTTGGTTAGTTTGAGAAAAAAAAAACTTTTTTTTTGCCATTTACTATTTCCAAAATTAATTAAAAAAATGTCACATTGTTTTTCATTATGTTTCTTGTTTTGTTTCTAATGCTTCTTTCATAAAATCCTCAACACAAGAAGTAAAATGACAATAAGGTGAAATTTTCATAAATCATTATGCAAACGTAAAAATGAAAACAAAAAATGTTTCCTATATCTAAGTGGACATAATGTTTAAAGTTCAACACATTAATCATATGATTAAAAAAAAAAAAACTCACAAGCGTCCTTCCAAGCATTATGTAGTATGTATAACAAAATTTTAGAAAGTTTCTTTTCACACATCAGAATTATAACGATAATGAAGTTACATATGACCTTATGTATATTATCTAAGTTCCTTAACACTAGCTTAATTCTAATTGCATACATTTAATCACAGTTGAATAATTAATATGAACATTTTATTTGAATATGATAGAGATTATAAATTAGGATTACAATTTTTTTAACAAATGTTTAATGTATACTTTTAGGGTATTCTATGGTACCAAACTACAGAGATTTAGGGTTCTTAAACCCATTGGTGGTTTAATAAGTGGAATAATGACGTTTAAACCATCATCAATAAAAGAAAAGACATTTAAACCATTCTTCCTTTAGTAGTTAATTTTTATTTTTCCGTCAAGAGACATTTATTTTAACGACACTTAAAAAGATAATACAAGGAAAACGATCATGAGGTAGAACAGTAGAATAACTCGAACTTAATAAGAGAATATTGTCCAATAAATAATAGAAAAATGCTAGCCTCAAATATGAGATGCCCAGTTGTTGTGGCATCTTAAGTGTGGTTGCAAGTTAATATATTTTGCTTTTGATAAAATTGGTTTTATGTCTTATTTTTTGTTTTTTATATTTTATCTGTTATATATATATTTTTTAAATTTGATATCTCATATTTAAAATCGTCTTCAATTTAATTTTTAGTAACTTCTCGAACACATAAATAACAAAAAAACAAAAATACTAGCATAGCATAATCAACATTACATCTATGTGTGTGCCGCAGGGACAAAAGTAAAAAAAGAAAGATAAAATACTAAATTGAAATATCAAATAAAAGTATTGTAATGAGTGGAAAATAGAAGGGGTTGATGTGTTACCTTGTTACTCAGGAGGTGATCAGGTTCAGAAATGCATGGTGACAATAGCTCTTCTTTCTCTGGAGGGAGTGAGCGGTGTGTACCTGCAAGTAAGCAAAGGCTTAAAGGAGGTATGTCCCTAGTTCTGTGATCTCACGTTCTCCCATTCATGGGCAAAGTAGAGAGATGGGACGTGACCTTAGTCATCGCTGCCATGTAGAGGTTCTCTTAAAAACTAGGCAAGGTGAGACCCCGGACTTGGACCTCAGAAGGTTTGGGTTTGGTAAATTGGGCTTGTATAACTCAGCCGAATTTGGGGTCAAGTCCAATTCCTACTCTGGTTCGTAACAGTGCCTCGAGCGCAATTTCGGAGGTCGGGAACTCGGAGACTGAGTTCAAACAGTGAACATGATAGCTTTTTCAAAATTAACTTTCCAATGGGAATTATGATCATTTTCAAGGCAGTGGCTGTGGTACACCTGATTAAGTATGGTATACCACACACCATAAAATTTGAAGGCCAAGATTTGACAGTGTAATTATATACCAATTAGTGTCAATACATTGTAGGAAGTCTCATTTTCTTCTCTCTCACCTCTCTTTCTTCCTTGTCACCGTCACCACTAACTCCTCTTCACGTTCAGCACCACCCACAAGTTCAACACCTTCGTCTGCAATTATTTCACCATGGTTTTCTCATGGAAGAGTTCATCTAGCTCCCCCCTAAACATTTTGCATCCTCCATACTCTTCAGATTGACCCCACCCCACACTCCTTCAAGTTTATATTCTTAAAGTTCTTCTTCTTCTTTTATAATGTTTGTTTGTGTAATCTATGCATTACCAGGGGAGAAAAAAAAACTTAATTTTTTTCACATAATACTAATAGTTGATGAATATTGGATGATAATAACCTTGTTACAATTTGAAATATAATCATGTTCTGATGATAGAGGAGGAGGGACTACTTCTTCTTCAAAGCTGTCACTCACCCCTATGACATTAATGGCTCTACACCCCAAACTTACATTTCCCCAACACTTCTAATCTTCCTTAATAAAGAAATTCATGTGAGGGAGCATTTTATTTAGCAAACAAAAGATGGAACAATTATACTCTATCCTTGATAGAAAAACTATGATGGAAAAACTTGTAAACCCGTGATACATAATATCTCTACACCAAATTTAAAAAGCCTCTAAAGAAGTTTCAAATAACTTGTAAAATAGTCCCTGAAAACTTACTGACAAAAAAACTTATAAACCATATTGTAAAAATTTGTAAATCATGTTGTAAAAACTTGTAAACCATGATAGAAAAACTTGTAAACCTGTAACACGCAATACCTCTGTACCAGGATACTTGTACAATTTATTTGATCATCAACGTGACTGTTATCATTTTATTTATAATTAATTATTATATAAATTTCAAATTTAACTAATTTTATTATGTTGATTTCAATCATAGGCAAGAAAGAAATAAGAAAAACAAAAAGAAAAAATATTTATAACTCTTTTTTTGTCCTTTTCTTATCGAACCTACCTTCTCTATTGTCATTGTGTTTTCCTTTTTGGAGGGATTTTCATTTTTCTTATTTGGAAAAAAGGGAGAAATTTGTTATTTAGTGCTATTTAATTTGTATTCTTACTATGATAGAGGAATGCTTGTGATGATTGAAAGTGGTATTGGTGCTAAACTTGAAGAGAAAACTTGTAAACCTAGACAAAAAAACTTGTAAATCATACCATAAAACTTGTAAACCATGCTGTAAAAATTTGTAAACTATGATAGAAAAACTTGTAAACCATGCTATAAAAATTTGTAAACCGTGATAGAAAAACTTATAAACCTATAACACACAATACTTCTGCACCAGGATACTTGTACAATTTGTTTGATTATTATCGTGACTATCAACATTTCATTTATAATTAATTATTAAGAAGATTAATCATTGTATAAATTTCAAATTTAATCAATTTTATTATGTTGAATTCAATCATAGGCAAGAAAGAAATAAGAAAAATAAAAAGAAAAAAATATTTATAACTCTTTTTTTTTCCTCTCTTATCGAATCTAGTTTCTTCATTGTCATTGTGCTTTCCTTTTTGGAGGGATTTTCATTTTTCTTATTTGGGAAAATGGAGAAAAATTTGTTATTTAGTGCTATTTAATTTGTATTCTTACTATGATAGAGGAATGTTTGTGATTGAAAGCGACATTGGTGCTAAACTTGTAAATCTGGACAAAAAAACTTGTAAACCATACTGTAAAAACTTGTAAATCATGCTGTAAAAACTTGTAAACCGTGATAAAAAAAACTTGTAAACCTATATCACACAATATTTCAGTACCAGGATACTTGTACAATTTATTTGATTATCATCGTGACTATAATCATTTCATTTGTAATTAATTATTAAGAAGATTTATCATTATATAAATTTCAAATTCAACCAATTCTATCATGTTGATTTCGATCATAGCCAAGAAATAAATAAAAAAATAAAAAGGAGAAATATGTATAACTCATTTTTTTTCCTTACTCGTCACCAGATTTCTCCATTGTTATTGTGCTTTCCTTTTTTGGAGAGATTTTTATTTTTTTATTTGGAAAAAAGGGGAGAAAATTGTTATTTAGTGTTATTCATATCCTCACTGTAATAGAGGAGTGCCTGTAATGATTGAAAGTGACAGTGATATTGAACTTGAAAAGAAAACTTGTAAATCTAAACCAAAAAACTTGTAAACCATATTGTAAAAACTTGTAAACCATGCTATAAAAACTTGTGAACCGTAATAGAAAAACTTGTAAACATGTGACACACAATACCTTTTCACCAGAATACTTATACAATTTGTTTGATTATCATCGTGACTATTATTATTTTATTTGTTATTAATTATTAGGAAGATTGATCATTGTATAAATTTCAAATTCAACTAATTCTATTATGTTGATTTCAATTATAGCCAAGAAAGAAATAAGAAAAATAAAAAGGAAAAATATTTGTAACTCTTTTTTTTTCTCGTTTGTCAAATCTAATTTTTCCATTATCATTGTGCTTTCCTTTTTGGAGGGATTTTCATTTTTTATTTGGGAAAAAGGAGAGAAATTTGTTATTTACTGCTATTTAATTTATATAGCGCTGAACTTAAAGAGAAAACTTGTAAATATAGACAAAAAAATTTTAAACTATACTCTAAAAACTTATAAACCATGTTGTAAAACTTGTAAATCGTGATAGAAAAACTTATAAATTTGTGACACACAATACCTTTGCACAAGAATACTTGTATAATTTATTTGATTATCATTATGACTATCATCATTTCATGTGTCATTAATTATTAGGAAGATTCATCATTGTATAATTAATGACAAATGATCAATCTTCCTAATAGTTAATTGTACAATTTGTAGAGAAATTTTTTTGATTATCATCGTGACCATCATTATTTAATTTGTACAGTTAGAAATTTGTTATTTAGTACTATTTATTTCCTCACTGTGATAGAGAAGTGCCTATGATGATTGAAAGTAACTAAATTTGAAGAGAAAACTTGTAAACCTAAACAAAAAAAAACTTGTAAACCATACTGTAAAAACTTATAAACCATACTGTAAAAACTTGTAAACCATGGTTGAAAAACTAGTACACGTGACACACAATACCACTAGGATATTTCTACAACTCGTTTGATTAATCGTGACTATCATTATTTCATTTGTAATTAATTATTAGGAAGATTGATTACTGTATAAATTTCAAATTCAACTAATTCTATTATGTTGATTTCGATCATAGCAAAAAAAAAAAAGAAAAATATAAAGGGGAATATATTTGTAACTCTTTACAAGAACAATGACAATGTAAATAATTCAATCAAATTTCATGGAAAAAAAGGAAAGTAAGAGAGAAGAATGTGAGAGATAAGAAAAGGAAGCTTTCTATAATGTTTTAGCAATAGTTGGTATATTGTTACACATTCAAATCTTAACTTTCAGATTATATGGTGTGTGACACTCCCTACTTTATAAAGAGCATTGCAGAATCCGGCCATTTTCAAATGGGGTGATCTTGAACCTCATAATGTTTTATTTTGAGATGGAAATACCTTTTGAATTGCATGTTGCCTTTTCTCCTTGAACGTTGCGTTCAAATGGCCACCATTCTTGGGGCACCATGTGACAATTCTAAAAAGCAAAATTACATTTGTGTCGCTTCACTCCCCATGTGTTTCCCATTTTGCCCCCATCACGAGGCAAAGATGCTTATGCCCTTTTAGACCTTTACCCATTGCGCTCGAAAGGTGTTACCATTTTCTATATATAGCCTTTGTCTTACCCTCTTTTCTTTACTCAGCCATTTTCAAAGTGAGGAAACTCTATTGAAACTCACTTGCATGTTCACTGCTTAAGGCTTTGTGCTTTCTTCATCCCTCCTTCTTTACTCTTATATTTTCTAAGTATCATCCTTAATGTTTTCCATTGATTTGCCTACTTTCATTTTTTTATAAGATGGTTTTTGGTATTGTGGTGATTTTTGGGGATTACAGGAATAGTAGTTATGTTGAGGCTATCATGGGGTTGGTTTTTCTCCAAAATGCCACCCATCTTAGTCCTGTAACCAGCAGGAGCTGCTGTGTGCCAGGCGGCAATTAATGGCTTCCGCCGGGGGAACTACCATAGGGATGAGATGTGTGTGTTTGATATTTTTTCAAGGAGTTAAGAACTCATTTTTTTATTTTTTGGAAAGGTGTGAGGCCTTTATAGTGTTGGTTTCCCCTTGTAGGTTCTCACGTCTTTCGAATTTCGATATGGGCAAGAGGAAAGCTTACTAGGATTATAAGGTTCCTCTCATCTTGGATCCCATCCAGATGGGTCTCTATGGGAGGATCCACGAGGACATACTGTTCATCCTTTGCATAATTTAGGAAAAGTACCTTCCGGGGCTAAAAGTGTGCCTTGTATTGACAGAGGGTGAAGATAGGGACTCTAATTACATGTTGGAGGCGGCTGGTCCTAGCGAGAGAGTATGCTTCATGAGCAACTCTTCGCATCATTTTCTCTAGATGTACATGCAACTTTTTACGCACTTGGGAGTCCATCTTTTATTCTTCAACTTTTAGCAGGAAATGTTAAAGAAGCTTAAGGCCACTCTGATGCAGCTTCATCTGAATAGCTAAGCTACCATATAGTGATTCAAGGTCATTTACTAGTCCTTGGGGCTACCTCTTTCTTCCAACTTCTTTTTCTATATTTTTAATTTGTTCAGTCTGAGTGGTGCGGTTCGGAAATGTGGCTTTCTTTCGAACTCATCAAAACCACAGAATTTTTCAACTTTTGGAGTCATCCTACCAAGAATTCAAATGGACGTGCTTAAAAATTTTTCTTGCTCCCGGCATCCAACTGGTTTCGTAGATCATCCCTTGATGGATATATATTGCCATGCGATAATGAGCCATATAACGTAGAAGAAAAAATATCTTACCATTGTAAAGAAGGAAACTAGATTTCTTGCTAGCTACTTTTGGCTCGAAACCCTTGCACCCCAAAACCATCGTCTAGCTTGACGACGAGGCAGCTCGAGCCCTCCTGGGTAGGTAAAGTCATATTCTTGTTGCCTTTTATTTCTTATATTCTTCCTATGCATCCTTTTATTGTTTTCGATTCTAATTCTGGTTTCTTTTTGGTTTCTTATTAATAGAGAATTTTGTTGGCAAATAATATGGCCTCAAAAAGCAAGTTGGCCAAATTTTAAGAGTAATGCTATTTTGACACAAAAAAAGTGGGTGTCTATTCAGACACTCACTTTATAACCATTGGATGTGATGGATGTTAAGCATAAATGAGGACTACTATCACATCCAATGATTAAAAAGTTGGTATTTGAATAGGCACCCATTTTTTTGGTGTCAAAATATTATTAAAGTGCAGTAGCCACCGATGCTGTTGCCTCTATTGCTTGACGTTCGAGGCAAGCGTCTCAAGATCCACCTCCTCCTCCTCCTTCAAACCCAATTCCATCAGAGGTCGAAACTATTGCTAGGCTACTTTCGGTGTGAAAAAGAGGAAACAATTGGGGAAGCTCTCAAAGACAAAGACATCCACTCAACCGCCCAAGAAGGCGACTTCCAGAACAACCATCCTACTTCTCCTTCAAACCCCTCTTACACCTTGATCTAGTAAAAGGAGTTTGACTTCCAGGGACTAGTTTATACCCACATTGGACCCCGAAAGCTGAGCTCAATTTGGTGGGGTTCGACGTGCCTACCAGTGTGGCCTAGTGCATGAAATAATTTATCCACGGGTGGGGGCAGACATCTAAGGTTTGTTGAGAAGAACCTAGATGATGCCGATTAGGCTCAAGAGGAGAAGAGGCTTGCTGAGGAGACTTGGGATTTGGCTAAGCAGGACGTAAGGTCTTGGAAGGATAAGGCCGTGGTTTGTGGCCTTCGGGTAGCCGAGCTAGAGAGCATCTCCAAGAAGGAGAAGAAGGCTTGTGAGAACATGGAGGCCAAGCTGAAGGAAAAATCTCCAGGCCGTTGAGTTGAAGCTGTAAGAGACAAGCTCCACCATCATTGATCTCTAGATCAGCTCACCGATGCACAAAACGTGTACTTCGAGGTAGTGGCTGATCCTTAGGAGGAGCATTTGGAGGAGATGTTCTCCAATGTCATGGGTCAGGTTAAGTATGCGACTCCTGTATTGACTTTGGAGAAATGGGCTTGTGGAAGAAGTATAGCCTTAAGTCTCGCTCTATCCATTTGTTGTCAGAGATGGAAGAGGAGGTTGTAAATGCCTAGAAGGAGGCGGAGGCCTGGAGCGATAGTGGAAGCTAAAGAGGAGGAAGAAATTTCTAAAGAGTAATGATATTTTGACACCCAAGGAGTGGGTGTCTATTCAGACACACACTTTATAGCAATTGGATTGATGAATGTTAAGGATAAATGGGGACCGCCATCACATCCAATGGTTATAAAGTGAGTGTTTGAATAGATATCCACTTTTTAGGTGTCAAAATATCATTACCTATTTCTAAATAAGTAGCTGTTGCACTTAGTCTATTTTATTTTGCTAGCTCTATGTAATTTGTCTGGTATATATGGGCTTTTGTAATGACAATTTAGCAATATGAATATTATCATTACTTGAAACTTTCTATTTTCTTCCTTCTAGCCTTATGGCTTTTTAGGTGAGTAGGCCGTGCTCACTATACACTTTAGTTGCCTTTTAATCATATATTGGCTATTTCGTTTATACTCGACTCTTATATGCAGTAACCTAAGCGAGTTCAATTTAGAAGGAGTTTTGCACTTTGCCCTTCTGGACCCAAAAGAAGGACTCAGACAAACATGTTATTTGAGCAATTGTATTTTATGGATGATTTTTTTTTCAGTGGCTCGATTAATTCTCTTATTATTGATCAATACAATGACCCCTGCTGTGTCAAGAATGGACGATTTTACTTACTTTATATATTTTATTTTCACTAGTTAATGTGTATTCATATTTTTTCATAGGTAAATTTACATGACTATCCTGTTCTAATGTAAATTCTTCTTTTCATATTTATAATCTTTCTTTTTTCCCTCTATTAAACGTCAAGTTTACTCCTTTTAGAGATACACATTTTTTGCTCGAACATAAGCTATTTTGGTTCCTATTTGTGTCTTCAATTTTGAAAGCAAAAGTTTAGAGCTCAAAGGTATTCCCTATCATTAATTAAGCAGATTTGTCATATGTGGATTTCAGGTTTATAATTATGACATAGGTAAATTAGTAAATATGAAAAGACACGATATTATGCCGAATGCATAGTATGTGTACATATATATATACACACATACAAATTGTAAAAATTTACAAAAGTTTTTTGGAAAGGAAAAATTTGCAAAAGTTAAACTGTTCATTTAAAGTACTATTTTTGAAAATATAAGAAGTTCAATGTCATTACTATCTTCTCGGTTTTATTTAGCCTGAGCCACCATCAACAAATAGTAACCGAACCACCAAAATAAATAAAAACCAGACAATAGGTGAGGCACAACGAGTTTTGCTTTAGGCGGGTTCTGCAATGACGAGAGATGGCTCTACAAATTCGTCAAGATGTATCACTTACTATTCATTTTTCTATCTTTATTGATATTTTTTTAAGAAAAAAACCAACGTGGTTTTAGCCTTGATCTTTCTTTCTATCTGACGAATCGTCCAACTGAAAAATTGACGTTGGGTTGGCCAGTTCCGATGGTTTGAAGGCGATTATTAAATTGTCGATTTTCAAGAAAGATTCGTATTAGATACCTAACCAATTTCTAGTCAAATCGACCGGTGTGGTCCAATTTTTAGAACCATAATTTATACCAATAAGATACTAATGGCATTTTTATCATTTCACATCAAACTATATGGTTGTCATATTTACAAAGGTAAGATGATAATAACATATAATTCTCAAAGTGAGGGGCATTCTAGTTGTTGTTGCCTCATCTAGATGTAGAGAGAGTGGTAGACGGCCTGGTATTTGGGTTGAAATGAACTTGCCTAACCATCACCCATCGTATTTATAATGGTAGATGATTTTCTTATATAATGAAATGGGCCTAGGCATGTGCATAGACAACCGGGGTGTGAATATTTGTTATTGCTAGTCACACATAGATATGAAACAAAAAGATTGAATTTCAAAATGCGCACGCATGTGAGTATCAAACTCACTAAGGATATATCAAACTCACATTTTTGGAGGTGAAAACTTGATGGAGGAAAGCAAAAGTACTTACCGTCAAATTCATCAAAGAGATTAAGAACATTTTTGGAGGTGTTCAAGAGGTTCCCAAGTATCGGAACTCCAAGGCAAATCTTCTCATTTGATAAGGTAGTGGAGCTGACCCTTGTGAGGTCTCTAATGGTGTATGGCCTCAACGATGAAGGAAGAAAGGATAAAGAACGATGATGCAAATAGAGTTATGATCGATTAGATTGAGAACCCTTAGAATATGCCTCATAAGCATGATGATAACATCTACAATTTTAAGGCCACACACCATAGGATACTCCTCAAAGGTCAAATTCGATACCTTATCGAATGGAAAGAAAGTCCTGAGAGTACCAACACTTGGGAGCCTCTTAAATACCTCCAATGATGATATGTTTTGATCGATAGCCCAGACAATAGAAGAGAAGAGTAGCAAGAATAACTCAAAACTAGGGGCATAGTTATCATGAAATCATTTTGTTATATATAGACTAAAATACTAGACTATTAATATGAAATGAATAAGCTCAATGGCTAATTTTTTTTTTATAAATATTCTCAACAGCTATACATTTATGATTCTATAACGTTGGTAGCCAAAACAAAATCAATGTGTTTTATTTTATAACATTCAAGAATAAACTATTTTAGGAATAGGATTAAATATGCAGTCAAAACATGACCAAATTTGGCTTAACAATTAAATAAATAAGGAATCGCAAGTTGCTCCGTATTGCCATTAAAATTAATGCATTGCCATTAAAACCACCAGATGTATTCGCCATTTTGGAAATAAAATATTATATAGGATCATTATATTATCAATTTTATTCTAAGGCATGATTCTCTTTAAAATTGCATTATCTGTATTAACCTAAGAAGCACGGATACACCAAGTTGGCGGTGCGTCCGTGTGTTGGACACCGACATCCACACGACACCCACAAGACATGTGTCCAACACACGTCTATACGTGTTCAATTAAAAAAAAAATTTTGAGCTTGGACACGCGTCAGACCAGACCGGACATGCATCGAACACGATTGAACACGCATCTAACACGGCTCTAGTTCATTGTGGATACGCCTGAGTTAGTTTTTTTTAAAAAAATTTTAATACCAACATGAGCCAAAAATCAACTCTAGTTGTTTAGTTAGATTTGTACTGTTGGGTCATTTCATTTTAAAAATTCTTCAATTGATTATAAAAAATAAGAATTAATTAGATACAAAAATTATACAAACATGACCAAAAAAATCCAGAAAACAAAGAATCTTACAAAAAAAAAATTATATATATATATATATGTCATGTCATTGTCCTGTAATTTTTTCAGTTTAGTGTGTCTCCGTATCTGTGTCCGTGTCGTGTCCTGTGTCCGCGTCAGTATCTGTGCTTCATAGGTATTAACGTATTTGAAAACTTTCAATCATGGCTAAGCCAAATAAAATCTTCAGGTAATAAATAAAATAATATCAAATAATTAAATTAAATAATTAGGTAAGTAAATAAACCTTTTGGAATATATATTTTAGACATAAGAAAAATCCAACAATCCACACCTATTTCATTTTTAAAAAAAAAAGAAGAAAAAATATTGGGTTATATATAGGTGAAAATGCTTTGTATATGGTGTCTTTTAAACTATGAACCATAACTGGATAAAAAAGACTGTATATTTCAATGTATTTATGAAATTTTGTCTACTTCTATGAACCAAACATGCTTTGTGTAACTTAGATATGACCACATTTGCAACCTCATCACAACATTCCAATATTGTTGTTAATGTTGTTTTGCATTTTCTGGTCATGCATGTGTCGAGTAGTTCATAAGTGCTCTTGAGACTTAGCCATAAGGACTAGGAATTTCGTTAAAAGCATTTAGCTTACTCTCACATACAACTCATACTTCTTAAACCATAGGAAGAGTAACATAATGTGTTAGTAAGAACTAACAAGTAACTTTTTATTACCCATATGAACCATTTTCCTAGGATCTCCGTTCACAAAGATTGGGTTTCCATCACCATTAATTTTGAAGTTGTCTTAAATCTCATTCCCCTCATGTGGCATTTATAAATAATTATGTTTCTCATATTCCACATATATAATTTCACTTGATCTTAGCAGCTACTTTGTCACGTCGTATCCTACCCAAATTCATTAACCAAACTTTATTTCATGATCTTGTATCACGAAATGAAAGTGGTTCCTCTGTATGACTTCTCAATACTTTTTATAACTTTTCTTTAAAAAAGAGCAAAAAGAAAAGCAAATGAATATATGGGAAGCAAAAGAAATGGAAAAAAAAGCAAATGTAAATAAAAAAAAGACCAAGAAATTCAAAAATAAGAAAACTAAGATAAGAAAGAGCATCATTTGAGATCCCATGAACTCTGGAGTATGATGGAACTCTTGATGAGTAATTGAAGTATGGTAATTAAGTTAAGCTCCGTTTCTTACAAAAGGATTTCACACAAACTAACATTGCTAGTGTAAAGTTTCTTACATGCGTTTTTGAGAATAGAGTGATAATAAATAAAAAAAAAGTTGACAATAGTTTTATTTAAATTGGGTCAAAATGGAAAACTTTTCTTTTCATTTATTTTAGAACACTAGCTAGTCTTTGATGACAATGAGTTTGGATTTGAGAGTTGATTATGCATAAAGGAAAAACAAAAATTTAATTTTGTAGCACCCTTGATACATTCATATTGCTACGGTTACCTTAGTTTATTGTGCAATTTATAAATAACCTATTCTTTTTTATCTTTCATAATATTGTAAAGAAAAATAATTCTATGAGACATTGTCAAACATTTTATTTTATTTTTTATTTTCTTAAGAAAATAACAACACAATTTGGAAGCTTTAGAACATTAAGATGTTACATCTTAGATGTCTAAATAAACTAGTAGTTAACAAGCTATTATGGCTTAATTAACATCTTTATTATTGTTGTTATTATTATTTATGAAAAGAAAAAAGAAAGAAAACAATAAACTTGTTTATATATATATATATATATATATATATATCAATTTGTCGTAACTGAGATGTCCAAGAATGTAGAGTTAACAAGCTGACGTTTGATTTTTTTTTTTTTGGTGTGTATTGACGTCGTTCAATTAACATAGTTGTTATTATTAGGAAAACGCTATTTTAACCACCTAGATCCTGGACATCATATCGACACCTAATCTATTACTCTTAAGTTTTGTGTAGTTCTTACTTAAAAATACAAACTTTACTTTTTTACCTTTAAATTTAATTGGGTGTCCATAGACACCCATTTTTTAGGTGTTGAAGTAACACCACCCCTTATTATTATATTGCTTCTATCATTAATATTATTTCAATACTTAAAAGTGGGTATCTAAGTGAAACATTCAATCAATCACCATTAGATAGAATGATGGTCCCTACTTGGTCTTGTTTTTCTTACTAAATCATCCTCACTTATATGACTACTAGAAAAAATGCTGTTACAGATGGATTTTTTCGACGAATTTTAACACTTACCGATGGAAAAATGAATTTCTGACTGATTTTCCTAACAACATCCGTCGGTAATAGCTTGACAATTTCGTCACTTTTTATTGTTTCCTACAGATTTGTGACGATTACCGATAGAAAAATCCATTGATAATCAGAAAGTTTTAAAAATTCATTCTTTTAAATTTCAGTTTTTGACCGATTTTTTCATTGATAATTACAATTTTTTATTTTTTTTACTGACGGATTTTTTCGTCAGTAATTGTGAATTTCGTATTTTATTACCGACGGAAAAATCCATTGATGATTATAATTTTTAAAAATAAAACTTTGTTTAGCAACGGATTATTCATCGATAATTTAAATTTAAATTTTTTATTTGTTTTTGTTACTGACAGAATAATCCGCCGGAAATCTATTTTTTGAATAACTTACCGACAAAAAAATCTATCGGTAATTTTTTCCTAAAATTATGTTAATTATTGTATTACTTGATCATTTAAAGCTAATTATAATTATATTTAATAATGAAAGGTTATATAAAATCTCCAATAAATAATAAACACAACAAATTTTACTTCGAAATGCAAAATATATAGAAGTGTCAGAAAGTGTACAGATACAAATATAAAAATTCAACATATAACATAGAAAAAAAACAATAATTAAAATCACGAGAAGTCAGCAGCATCATCATTAGCATCACTATCACCACCACCCTCATCATGATCATCATCATCAGCGTCTGGTTGTGCAGAAGAGCCTGCCTTTAACTTCTTCTACAAGGATACCATTTGCTTCTTCATCATCTTCATCTTCAAGTCTATGGCATTTTCCTTCTCCTCCACCTTCTTCCTCATTTCTTGCATTTCCTGATACTGAAGCTCTCTCTTTGCATCCTTCTCTTGCATACGATGAAGTTCCGCGTTGAGCAAGTGAACTCGCTCACGAACCTCATCATCTTCGGCAATGGACCCAGTGCCTATAGATGCCTCAGTAATAGAGGAAGTTGACAAACTACTTGCATACAATGACCCCATACCATAGATGCGATTCTTGTAGGGACCACCGAATACCTTTTGCCATAATCGATCCTCATCAATCGGTGGGCATTCCTCACCAGCTGCGATCCTATCCTCCCATTGCATCACAGCATCCTGATAGCGCTGCTCATAATTATGCTATAACCAAATAAAATTAATTAAACCACTATCAAATATTAGAAATAATGAATTAAATATATATACAAACAATAAGTGCTCAGAACAAATATACCCAAGTTTTCTCTGAGTAAGGATCGACCCATGTCTTGTCTTTCTTGCGCGTGTGAGTTTTTTTGAACAATTCACTCTGTGTGGATGGCCTTTTCAACTCAATACTCTGCGATTTGAGTGAAACACATAAAACATTAGTAAGTGAAACATGTAAAACATTAGTAAGTGAAAATATAAATTTAACCAAAGGAATTTAAAAAATGTTTAAAATAAGGACTAAACCATTGGTAACGCATAGACTCTATAGTAGCAGAATCACCACAATGAACAAATCCACCCTTTTGTGATGCTTTGCTTGCCTTAACCTTCAAAGACTTATCGTATAAAAAGATTCATGAATTGAAGAATTAAATTACTAACCTTTTCTTGCCGAGATGTACAAGTTTCACTCGTTCGTCCCCTATGGACCCATGTCCCAACTGCTCTGCTGTGGAGCCACCACCTGCCCTGCTTTCATTACCCCCTTGTGAGTCATGTGTAGGGGTGGGGATAGGATCTTCTGGTCATGGTGGAGGTGAAGGTTCCTCTCCTGTCACATGCCCAGGAGTGGGTATCATAGGTCTTTCCTGATAGGCACGGGGTGGTGGCATGCAAGGAATAGAAGTGGAGATGTGAGCGGCATTGGTAGATTCCTGAGTGGGAGAACTAAAATTTGGGACATGCTTCCCCTTGTCCTTGTTTTTCAATTTAGGTGCCATATATATTTGAAAAAGAAACGACAATGTATGAAAAACCAAATAGTATGATAATTTAAAATAAGATGTAATAAGTATGAGACTAGACACAACACATTTAATCTGAAAATTGAGGCTATCTTCATCATTCTCAGTCTCAACATCATCCTCAAACTCATCTTCCTCGTCCTCCTCATTAGTACCATCGCTTTCGTTATGTTCACTCACTAATTGATCACTATGAGAGTGAATTATCTCAACCTCACCCGAATTAGAATGTAAACTTGGCAATGTTCCTGTATTAATGACTACCTGAGAAGGGACTGAATCATTCACTTGAAAAGCATCGTCAGATAGTTCTTTGACCTCAACTCGACCCTTAGGTTTACTTTTCAAGACCATCTTCCAATCTTTGCTGCGCTTACCAGGGTATGATACATAATATACCTGTCTTGCATTCTGAGCAATAATGAAAGGATCATATGCACCGTATCTCTTAGTATGATTCACCTCGATAATTTTATATTGATTGTGTACGCATGTTCTGTCAGGACGTCTTGGATCGTACCAATCACAACTGAATAACATTAACAATTTTTTAGGTCCATCACCTACATATTCAATCTCCAGTATTTGGTTGATTACTCCATACCAATCACCCTCCCCACTATTGTCTGTTGCTTTCCCTTAGCCCATTCAAATGTATGAAATTTATATCCATTCATATAATACATTGGCCAACTGTTTACTTTGTTAGCAGGTCCCCAAGCCAAACTTTGTAAATAAGGACATGAAACATTATTATTTTTATCAAACACCTACATGAATAATTGAAATTCAAACATCAACACAAAAGATGACAACTAGAACATGTGTGTAGTTTTGGATCAAATGGTGGAGAGATAGTTAGGTCATATACAAAAGATCTGAACCATGCTAGAAATTGTTTAAGGGTGTTTCACTCATCAACTTGTTCAAAATACCTGTAAAAATTAAACATTCCAGGTAAAATAAGATTTGATTTATGTCAGGGCATCAACAATTGAAAGTGGTACATTGATATCACTTACGTTTTAAATGGTTGCACTTCATCACAGTTGATTAAGATATGCAAATACGCAGCATGTTTCTCTCTCTCTGATAGCCAATGGGGTTTGAATTTTCTAGCTGCACGTCCAGACTGATTGAATATAGACAAAGTATGTTGAACTGAACTTTCACCCCCATCATCATTCCGACCAACCGTTGTTCGTCTAGATTGAATATGTGGCTCAAAGTAATAGGAGCAGAAGAAAGATGTCTCCTTGGAGATATATGTCTCACATATAGAACCTTCTACTTGAGCTCTATTTTTCATAGTTCTCATAAAACTTCTAATATTTCTTTCAAATGGATACATCCTTCTGTATTGAACCGGCCTACACACCCGTGCTTCATATGTCAAATGTACGGGCAAGTGTTCCATAGAATCAAAGAAACCAAGAGGAAATATTCTCTCTAATTTGTATAGAATTATAGGGATGTTTCTCTCCATAATTAGGAGATCTTCAACCCTCAGAGTGGGCGAGCATAGGTCTATAAAACATTGACTCAACTCAGTCAATAGCTTCCAAACAGGGAGAGGTAATTCTCTAAATGCAATAGGAAGTAAACACTCTATGAATACATGACAATCATGACTCTTCATACCAACAAATTGTCCTTGTCCAACATTGGTGCATTTACCCAAGTTTGAGGCATAACTGTCAGACATCCTCAACTCTTGCATCCACCTACACATAGATTGTTTCTGTACAGAGGTTAGTGTGTAACTCGCCTTCGGCTTACACACACGGCCATCTGGCAACTTATGTAAACTTAACTCAGGTCTCTTACAATAATCTGCCAAATCTTTCCTTGCTTTCACATTATCCTTAGTCTTATCGGTATCCATCACAGTGTTTATGATGTTATCAGATACATTTTTTTTACATGCATTACATCAATATAGTGACGAACTAGATTATCCCCCCAATAAGGCAGCTCCCAAAATATACTTTGCTTGGTCCAATTATGATCTATCCCATATCTTAAAAATCGTATGGATTTACCTAGTTCAGTTATCTTTGGAAAGTCTTTAACTCTGTGCCAAACTTAGTTATCGCTTAGCCTCACAGGAGGCTCATCATGTTCAACCATCTTCTTTTTAAATGCATCTTTCATACCCTTAAATTCATGATCAAGGTCCAAAAACCTCCAATGACAGTCAAACCATGAGTTTTTTCGTCCCTGTTTCAATGTGAACGCCTTTGTATCCTCCATACAAATTAGACATGCCAATTTACCCTGCGTTATCTAACCTGAAAACATTCTATAGGCCAAAAAATCATTGATAGTCCACATCAATGATGCCCTCAGCAAGAAATTTTGTTTTGTGGAAATATCATAAGTTTGTACGCCTGAATACCACAACTCTTTAAGCTCATCAAGCAATGGTTGGAGATAATATCAATCTTGACTTTGGGATTGTCGGGGCCAGGGATTATACAAGTTCGAAACATATAAGAATCTTTCATGCACATTTCAGGTGGAGATTATAGGGTGTAACAACCACAGGCCAGCAAGAATAGGGTCTATTAAATAGATTATTTGGAGTAAATCCATCTGCACAAAGCCCCAACCTAACATTCCTAGGATCCGTAGCAAAATCAGGATAAGTTGGGTCAAAGTGTTTCCAAGCTTCACCATGGAAAGGGTAGGTCATGACACCATCATATCTCTTATTCTCAAAGTGTCATCTCATGTGAGGTGCTGAACTCATTGAAGCATATAACCTTTTTAATCTTGGAATTATGGGCAAATAATGCATTCTTTTATACAATATATTTTTCCTGATTTTAGCTCGAGTTTTGAAACTAATTTCTTGGCCTAATAGAAATCCTTTGGAACAAAACTAGGTTATGGACAAATCTCACTCATCAATGTTGCCTATTGGTCAAACGAATTTTGACTTTGGTTAGTTTTTGACTTTATAGCTAACATCCTAACTGCTAGAGACAACTCCGAGTGTACACACCCTTTCCATAAAGGGGCCTTTACAGCCTCCAATATAGAGAAAAATTTCTCAGCCTCGACATTAGGAGCCTCGATAAAAAGTTCATAATCTGCATGAATTTGAGGACCAACTGCATCATAAATCATTTCCTCATATCGTCCATAGTTATCCTCCCAATTAATATTTCCCATGACATGCTCATTGATATTAACTCTACTTGAACTACCTCCAATATATGTATTTTCAACATTAGCATGTTCAAAATTTTGTGTGACAACTTCTCCTTGCATAGTCCAAATCCAATAATCTGCCATAAAACTATCCTTATATAGGTGATACCTAATTGTGTCCATATCAAAATATTTTCTACATTTGCACCTAGCACAGGGACACCTAACTTTTTCCTCATTCATAAATTGTACTGTCTGACAAGTCATCCTTACAAACTCTTCAACTCTTGCATAAAATTCAGGTTTGATTCCCCCTCTACTGGGGTGCATCCTGTCATACATCCATAGTCTATTTGCGGAACTCATGGTTCTTGAATGTGTAATTTAACCTAAAAAATTAATTTACAATTCCCAAATTAAAATTTTATTTAGTTATAAATATCTCTCAATAAACTATCTTCTGAAAGTAAAACTCTTTTAAGAAAATAGTCTGTGCTCTTTAACTTAACAAAATTTCGACAGCCCCTCCCCTGAAACTAATACATTCCACTCTTTAAATTAAAAAAAAAAATTGACAGAACCTCCCCTGAAGCTAAGACATCCCAAAAAAATTAATTTCAATATATACATATATCAAACTAATCAAAAAAACTTCACAATACAATCAAACAAACATTTAAAGATCCTAAAATCATTCTAGAGCACATCCTCTTATGACATCACAACATGCATATCCTGCAATCTTCGCATACACAATCAATCTCCACAACAAATAATGCAAACAAGTCGGGGAAGGACCTCTACACCTTTCCCCCAGTAATGCAATCCCATTTTCCTACAACTCTATCTTAGAAATCATACATCTCTATCTTAACAACAAATGTAATTACATAAGGAGAAACGATTACTTATATTACCTTGAAAAAGACATGAGAATTATATGCTCCACCACAAAAATATTCCAAGCGGACTCGACGCTCTTGAACAAAATCAGATCCTACAAAAGAATGATGAGATTACGAGCCAAACTACTTAAAACAAGTCAATAGTTCATTATTCACATTCGGATTTAATACCAAATATACTAAGCCAAACTTAGTTAAACCAAACCGTACAACTGAACAAATCTAAACTTGCAACCTAAATTAATAAGAAAATATCAAACCAAACTATATCAAGAAATAAACAATCTAAATATCTTGTAATAAAAATTAACAAACAAAGACCAAATTAAACCAAATATCAACAAGTAATAGAACCTAACTACACTTAAAAAAAATATATACAAACAGTGCAAAAAGGAAGACAACTTTCGGAGGAGGGAGAACATATCTTCTTCTTAGGAACAGCTGGTCGATGAGAGGGGTGTCGCGTCGGAGAGGTCACGCTGGGCCGGGGGGTTCGCGGGGGTCATGCTTGGTCGTCGGGAGTCGCTGACGGTCGCGGGGGGTAGCAAAGTCACCGGGTGGGTCATGGAGGGGCGCGGGGTCGCTGGGGGTCGAGTGGGTTAGCTAGGGGTCACGCGGGTTGCAGGCTGGTTGCGGGGGGTCGCTGGACCCAGGGGTTTCCAGTAGCGTGGGCCGGTTGTCGGTTGTGAGGTGGCCGGTGGCAGTCGACAGATTTGGTCCTATCTCCGCATGAGAAAGAGAGAGTGAGTGAGTGAAAGTGAGAGTAAAAGTGAGAGAGAGGAATTTTATTTAAGTTTTAGTGATGGTTCGATTACCGATAGAAATAATCCGTTAAAAAATTTTGGAGAAAGCGCCGATCTGTCCCTTTATTTCCAACGGAAGAATTCGTCGGTAACATAAAAATTTATTTTTGGACATTTCTGTCGAAAATTTCATTGATAATCTTTTTTTAAATAAATTTGTTTCACTAAAAAATTTTCGACTGAAATTTTCCACTGATAATATTATTTTTCATATAAATTTATTTTGATAATCAGTTACCGATGAAAAAATCTGTTGGTAATTACTATTCACTTTGCCGTGGTTAGGCGCAAAATTTACTAACGGATTTTCCATCACCGTCGGTAACCGTGAAAACCAAAAAAAAAAATTTCTTCCATTTTTCTCTAATTTCTTTGGTAAATCCGTCAAAAAAATCCGTCGATAACTCGCTTATTTCTAGTAGTGTATTGCTATTTTGAAATCAATGTTGCATTGTTTAGAGGATAAAGTTGTACAATCATTAAACACTATACAATGGTAGCAATTATGCTCGATCGAGAATGGTTCTACTTTATATATTTCTAGCAGAATTTCACACTTTATTGTCAATAGCAAATAATTGACAATTTCCTTTTGTAGGAAACCAAATTGCTCTAAACCAGGCATAGATCGACAAACTTTGAAGTTTGGATGACAACCTTTCTTTTTCAAGATCTTGATTCGATGAGTAAAAAGCTACTCCTTTTGAGTTCTCCATCAAAAAGAATCGAGTGTCAAACTATTTTAATGGAATGAGGATGGAATGAAGTAAAATGTGATGTGATTTGTGCGTGTGTTGTGGTTGTATGAATGCGATGTTTGACGGATTAAAGAAGAAGAAATTGCAAAAATGTAAATTGATTGATAAATGTAAATGAATATAGAAATTGCAAAGGAATTAAAGATAGACTAATCCTAAGAAAGCAGGAAAGTGGGTCAAGAATAATTATTCAGTAAACTCAGGGCTTTGTTTAGTCATTGGAGATGTTTTAAGAGTGAGAGTGTGAGTAAAAATTCCAACCCTTTACAATTTGTACAGAACTAGTATTTATAGACAACCTAGAACTATAGGATTTTGACACTTGTCCTTGGCTGCCTTTAGATGTTATCCACGTGGCTTTGATAATTTCTTAGTTTGTCATTCACTTTTGTCATTGAGAAGCTACCACTTTGACATGCCTCCACTAAGCATCTATCAATAACTGCTGGTAACCGTCAGTAATCATCAATTGACGAACATTTGTCTTGGAGTCACTGTGACAGTCCTCTCAGAATCATCAAAATTTTTCCAAGTCTTCAAGTGACAAACTCCAACATCGACTTGTCAAACTTCAAGCGTAAGACTTTCTCATCTCTGGCTTCTAACAGACTTTGTTCTAACTAACTCCCACAATATTCGACATGTCGACGGACAAACTTAAAACCTTGTCAATTTTGCATAGATTTGTCAGTTCTATGCTAAATTATTGACAAACCTTTAAGTCGTCGAAGGTCAAACTGCTAGTTTGACAATCTAGCACTTAGTAAAATTTGGTGCCAACACTATGAAACTCTTCTTTGTTTCTCATTCACTATTCTCCATACCCACAACTCCGATCCCCTTTTCCTCTTCCATCCTTAGTCCCCCCCGCCAAACCCCCACTCATGAGGGCTTGAGGATGCTGCCAAAATAAGAGAAGCTTGGTCCATGCACCCATGAAAGGCGCAAGCATGATGGCAACTACGTCGAAGATGTACACCACAGGTAGCATAATGAGGTGGAGGCTTGGGCTGTGCAACACAAGAAAACTTTAGTAGCAGCAAGAAGATGGTGGCTACTACCCATGGATTCTCTAATCTATTGAGTAAAACCTAGGTATTGAGAGGTTGCATGATTTAAGGGAAAAAACTGCTCTAATCACTCATGGGATCCTATTGTTGTCATCTATTTTCTCCTTTATTTTTGTTTTTGCTTACCTCTTATTGATATCATACTAACCAGTGATCATCCCAATTTTTTTAAGCAAATTCTAAGCAAAATTTAACATTTTTGTGTGGCGTAGAGATGGCACGGTTTCCTTTTGCATTTTTATTTTGTTTTCATTGATTCTACTATGTTGATTAAATTCCTTTTGCATTTTTATTTTGTTTTCATTGATTCTACTATGTTGATTAAATTATAGTCTACTGAGTAATTTCATATATGCACCATGCTGTTATATTTCTCCTTTTGTATGAATTCATTATGGTATTCGGGTTGATTTGGTTGTTCATGAAATCCTTTGTCTTTGAATTCCTCTAATATTGTGTTCTCTTTTGTATTCTTATGGTTGGACATGGACAAACATCCTATTTGAGAAATTCAATTTTATGGTTGACTCTTTTTTTTTTATTTAAGTGATTCGATCAATTCTCTTATTATTGGTCAACAAAAGGACCCCTATATCAAGAATGGACAATTTTACTTACTTTATATTTTTTATTTTTCACAAGTTAATGTGTATTCTAGTTTTTTCTTATGTAAATTTGCATGACTATCATGTTACTAATTTAAACTATTCTTTTCATATTTATATAATCTTTCATTTTGATTCCCCTTTGTAGATATCAATAAGTTTACTCCTTTTAGAGATGCACATTTTTTTTTGCTCTAACATAAGCTATTTTGGTTGTTGTTTGTGCCTTCCAGACTGAAATGCTCCAAGACTCCAACAAATCCAAATTCACAATAAAAGTATAGAGCTCACGAGTATTCCCTATCATTAATCAAGCTAGTTAATCATACGTGGATTTGATGTTTATAAGTATGATATACGTAAATTAGAAAATATGAAAAGATACAGTATCACATCAAAAGCATATAATTATATTAAGGTTTAATTATACTGCAGGTTCCTATAGTTTCACTTAATTTTCAATTAGGTTCTTATAGTTTTAAAGTTTCTAAGTAGGTCCCTATAGTGTAAGAGATTTTTCAATTAGGTCCTTGGAATATTCTTTGGAATATATATGAAATATTCCATTGGAATATGGAATATCCCATTTCCATTCCTCTCTTCATATAACGGCAGGGACCTGATTGAAAAGTTTTATACACTATATAGACTTAATTGAAAATTGATTGAAACTATAGAGATCTAAAGAATAATTAAACCTTTAAAACCCATAAAGTTTCAAATAATTATTCTACCATTCTCTAAGTTTATAAAAAATAAATAAATAAAAGGAAATTTCATCAATGCTAGTATTTAAGATTTCAAGATAAATTATATACGCAAAATCAAAATCAAAATCTTATATACCATAAACTAAATTAACTAGCTAGAATTGGTTTTTAGATGATTTATCATTGTTTTTTTCACTTTCAAATAGATTCGTAGTCTCCACTATATATGATGACTTATCTAATCACAATCATTATGCTTTGGTAAATTTTGGAAGAACAATATATCTTGGATGAATATTTTATAGAGAGATGTTAGTATTTGGTGCGAAAAGATTGCACCAAATTTCATGATGCCAAGTATAGTGTTCGAGGAATGGAAATCACGGTGGGCAAGTGATAGTATAAAGATTTATTAGAAAAAAAAAGTAGCAGTACTATAAAGAGAAGAAATTGATGCCTCTTAAAAAGTACATATGCAAAAAGTACAAAAAAATTTTCATCATAATATACCAATTAAACAAATTGCAGGAAAGAGAAATACTTAGGTGTATTGAGGATAAGAGAAAATATTTGTTTTGATTTATTTATTAATTGATATATAAGTTTTGTAGGTCACTATTTTCTCATATTTTCCCTATATTTTTAATACAAATTTGATATGTCAATTAATAAATAGAGTAGAGCAAATAATTTATCTTGCTCTAAGAGCATCTAAGAACTTCTTTTGTAGGAAAATATTCTTTTGTATGATTAGATTCACACAAGAATTGTCAATTAATTATTTTGTTCCCTTAATACCCTTAAAAGAGAGAGTGTTAGTGAATAGATTAATTATGAGAGAGTATAATATTATAAAATATATTTAAATTTACTCTAATTTCAAGTTCATTAAATCATTTTCTTAATATATTTAATTATTTTTCAGGTCCCTTAGTTTTACTTAATTTTAAATTAAATTCCTATAGTGTATGAGAATTTTCAATCAGGTCTCTACCGTTATGTAAAGAGAGAGATGGAAATGAAATATCCCATATTTCATAGAATATTTTATTTTTTTGTAATGACAGGGACTTGATTAAAAATTCTCATACACTATATCTACTTAGAAACTTTTAAATTATAGGGACCTAATTGAAAATTGAGTGAAACTATAAGATTTGTGGTTTAATTAAACCTTATATTAATATATATAGTAAGGATTTGCAAAAGTGTTTTTGGAAAGGAAAAAATTACAAAAGTTAAATTATACGTTTAAGGTACAATTTTTGAAAATATAAAAAGTTCAATGTCATAACTATCTTCTCAATTTTAATTCATCATAGGTGGCATCAACAAATAGTAACCAAACCACCAACACAAATAGTAACTGCAGTACCACACATTAATATCTTCTCTCTCCTATAAACTCTCATTATCTCTCTTCATTCTAAATTTCAAATTGGAAAGAAAAATACATCAAGATTAATTGTTCTCTAATATTCTACTCACCTTAGGTCCATAATCTTCATCAATATTCACAAGAAAATTGACATTTAGTGACGGCCAAAAACTATAGGTAAAAGTATAAAAATCCTGGGTGTAGCGTCAAAAACCTATACCCACGAATGATTAGTTCTATCAATTATATGATACCTTTATCCATTGTTTTTTTTTATCATCAGTATAACATTTAGTGATCGTACACATCATCATCAAAAAATGTCTTTACTTATACCTGCACTTTTCATTATGTCACTATAGATTTCAATGGCAACTCTTCTTATACTTTTAATTTTTCATGGGTATAGCTTATTGCAGTAGGTTTTTTTTTATTTTTTTTTTTGGGTACAGCTCTCAAATGATAAATTATTATTATTATTATAAAATTTGAAACTATATATATATATATATATATATATATATATAAGAATAACAATTATATAAAAAAAGACTCCAATTATATTATAAAGATAACCAAATTTTAAAATAATTGGCATCGACATTACAAGGAAATTGAGCCTTATCAATCTAAAGAAGTGCGCATTATGCTCCCATAAAGTGAAAGGTGCATACAAGATACAATTTCAAAAGATAACAAGTATGAGTCATCAAATCTTGACCAAGATGAGCACCTTAGCTTCTAGTTTTCGACTGCAAATTGCAACAAAGAATTAATATCAATGTATGTCATTAACGAAATAATATCAATCTCAACTACCAGGCCAACACTATAAAATATAAGAGCAAAGACACAATTAGTAGCAAGCTATCAAGTTTTAGTTAAAAGCAATTAATAAAATGAAAGACTAAAGAATGCAAGAGAAATTGTTACACCCCAAAGTAGCCACTTAGTTTGTTAGGAGTATTACTAGTAATCAATTAGGTTGTTAGAGATATTAGTGGGATGATGAGTTAGTTACTTAGGCTGTAAATAATAGGATTGATTCATTGTAAATGATATTGAGAATAATCAAATTAGTGGATTCTATAGAATTTTGGAGTTTAGGAGCTAGACTCAAATATAGTTCTATCATTGGTGCTTTCATTAAGATGTTCTTCCATGGCAAAACTAGAAGAATCACTCACCTCCAAAGAGGAATTCCTGTGTTTGATTGGAAAAATGCCTAGTGATGGACCATTTGTATAGGATCATTTTGGAATGCTAGAGGAACACCAGATGAGTAGAGATTTCTAGAGGCAAAGAAGGGTTTCATAAGTGCAAGCTCGTAAATGGTTTGGGCTATAGAGTCAAGACAATCCAACTACAGTATGGATGACATTCGAGATCGCATTTCTCCATCATTACCAATCGGGTTGCTGTCCCATTCTGCTAGAAATTTTCCAAAATGAAGTTTCAGATTTGGATCTTGAGTGAGAAGAAGAGATCACATCCAACAAGCAGATCTACCAACAACCACCACTAGATATGCAAGATCAAGCAGTTGTCCCCCAACAAATTCAAGAAGCAAAATTAGCAACAAATCAAGAAAAGGTTGTTGGTCATGACACTAGGGTTCAAGTAACCTAAATCAGAAAAAGGAACAAATACAAAAGGTTACTTGGGCCAATCGGGCCATATTTGATCCACAAACAAGAAGAGGGATTACAATATAGGAAATTATATTGTTAGTATCTTGGACCTAATTCAATTTGATAGAAAAAATTATGTGTTACTGATAAATAGCTTAAACCAATTTTTTGCTAGCCCAATTATACAATGGGATCCTGGTGGGTATTATTTGTACACATTAAAGTTTTGTATAATAAATAATATATTGTAATTAGGAATAAATTATTTTTATTTTCTCAACCTTGATGACATGATTATTTTGAAGGGGAGGGTAATGTTACACCCCACATTAGTCAATTAGTTTGGTAAGAGTATTAGTAGTAATCAATTATGTTATTAGAGATATTAGCTGGATTATAAGTTGGTTATTTAGGCTATAAATAATAGGATTAACTCATTATAAATTATATTGAAAATAATTAAATTAATGGATTCTATGGAATTCCTGAAGTTTGGGAACTAAGCTCAAATATAGTTTTATCATAAATTCAATTAAATATGAACTTTCATGTGACACACTCATTACTTCCAAGTAAATGTTCATGTGACTTTATTTTCAGATAATTCATGGAAACAATCTTTAACCTTGGAGGCAAGCATGCAAGATCCAAATGCAAGATAAACAAAAACCAAATTAAACTACCATATTTTACCAATGTGCTATGAGCATCACCTATACCAAAGCACCACCTATTCATGAAAATAACACCACCACTACATCCAAAAACCAAAGCCAAGCATGAATGGAAGACCTCAAGAGCAGGAATGAAAAACAACTACATCAGGATCCAAATATCCATATAACTTGGAATAAAAAATGGATAATTAAAACATAGAACCAAATGGTGAATGACAACATCCAAATGACCCCCCAATCATTTGCATTAATTTGATCTATCGCATATACTCATAAAAGGACATGACACTCGCACAAACTCTTCACATGAGCCTAAGCAAGCTAAGCTGGTCTCAATGTAACTTTTCCTTGACTGGTATTAGAGCTGCCCTTCGTGAAGTTCTTATGGTGTATGGCCTCGACATTGTAGATGTTATCATTATGCTTAAAAGGCTCATTTGGCTAAGTGTTCTCAATCTGATTTTGCTCTACCCTATTTGCATTAGCCTTCTTTTTATACTTTCTCCCTTCATTGTCAATTGTTGATTGCTTTCACTCCGCCATTCACTTTCCCTTCAAACCCTAACCCAAGACAATACAATAACACATAAAGATCCCTTTTTCAGGGAGTGGGAAATGAGAGCAGTCAACAATGATAATGAAGGCAAAATGAAAAAGAACAATGATGCAAATAGGGTTATGACCGATCAGATTAAGAACCGTTATTCTTAGCCTCCTAAGCACAATGATAACACCTAAAATCTTGCGGTCATACACCAAAGAGATTTCTCAAGGGTAAACTTTAATACCTTATCAAATGGGAAGACTGGCCTGAGAGTACCAACACTTGGGAGCCTCTTGAACACCTCCAAAATATTCTTGATCTCGTCGATGAGTTTGAGGCTAAGTACTTCACTTTTCCTCCATCAAGTTTTCAACATTTTTATTTACTTTACCAACACCAACCACAAAGAATATATCTGATTAAGAGGCATCCACATTTTAAAATTCAATTTTTCTGTTTCCTATCTATGTTTGGCTATGTTTGCAATAACAAATATCCATACCACAAAAGGACATGAGATTTGATGTAATTTCAATGTTGTGAAAATGATAAAACAAAGAAAGATTTTGTTAAGCTTGAGGCGTGCTATGTACTCCACTTAAGGATTACTGTGTCATGCTGTAGAACCCATTGTGTACATTAGACTCTTCTGGTATTAATAGGAACTCAAGAACAACAATAATGATATGTTTTGACCGATAACCTAGGCAATAGAAGAGAAGAGTAACAAGAATAACTCAAAACCAGAAGTATAGTTATCGTAAAGGAATAAGCTCAACGGCTATATACTTATGATTCTATAATGTTAGCAGTCAAAACAAAATCAATGTGATTTGTTTTATAACATTCAAGAATAAATTATTTTAGCAATGAGATTAAATATGCTGTCAAAACCTGATTGACTTTGGTTTGACAAGGAAAAAAAAAAGGAACCACAACTTGATATATATTGCCATTATGTATTCACCATGTGATTTGGAAATAAAATATTATATATAATCATTATATTATCAATTTTATTCCAAGGCATGATTCTCTTTAAAATTGGAATATTTGTATTAACATATTTGGAAACTTTCAATCACGGTTAAGCCAAATAAAATCATCAGGTACTAAATAAAAATATTAAATAATAACATAATTAATTAGATAAGTAAATAAAACTGTTGAAACATATATTTTAATAAAAAAACCAACAATCTCAGCCTATTTCAAAAGCTTTTTTTCGAAAAAAATAAGAAAAAAAAAGACAAAACACCCATTTCGATCTCTCTAAAATTTCAAGTAGGAAAAATTAGTCCCTGTTAAAAAAAATTCTCAAATTGGTCTCTACAAAATTGAATAATTGGACAAATTAGTCCCTACCAAAAAAATCTCTCAAATTAGTCCTCACAAAAGTGAATTGTCAGACAAGTTAATTCTCCTTGCCCAACTTATCAGAGGGACTAATTTGGCTGATTATTCAATTTTATAGGGACCAATTTGTCTGATTTGAAATTTTACAGGGACCAATTTAAGAGATTTATATTTCAGGGACCAATTTGTCCGACTATTCAATTTCGTAGGGACTAATTTAAGAGTTTTTTCTTGTAGGAACCAAAATGGGTATTTTGTCAAGAAAAAATATTAGGTTATATATGGGTATAAATGCTTCATATATGGTGTCTTTTGGACTTTGAACCACTCTTAGATAGAAAGGACTTTATATTTCAATGTATTTATGAAGTTTTGTCTACTTCTATGAACCAAACATGCTTTGTGTAACTTAGAGTCCAATATGAAAACATTTACACCCTCATAACATACAAATAATGTTGTTAACGTTGTTTTGAATTTTCTGGCCATGAACATACTTGGTAGTTCATGAGTGCTGTAGAAACTTAGCCATAATGTAATACTAGTGTACGCGTGTCAGTAGATTTTCTTTTCCATGCAGCTTCAGGGTCCCTTAGGACCTACCAGTGTTAGCCAGTCCTAAATTTTGCTAAGTCTGGATCCTACACCTCATTGAAGGGTTATATGATAGAGCAATATTCTTGGGATCAAAAGTCCTGGTAATTATTCCCTAAAAGAAAATAAGTTAAAGAGTGATTTTTAATGGATTTTATGAAACCCTTAAACATTTCATTTTTAGCCCACAAGTTTAGAAAATCTTGATGATTCTCAAATTTAAACTAAAACCCAAAACTTGGTTTTTGATTTGATGGGATTTTGATTTTTATAATATTTTATTTGAATTCAAATGGAGGATATTTCTTGATTTACATTTATGTTTTAAACTTAACATTAACATAAAATTAATGAATGTAAATAAGTGAGTGTTAAGGCAACCCAAATGCCATGATGATAGAAGGATATAGTTTGGATGTTGTTGCTACAGAATTCTGCAGAGCAGCTTCCCTGCAGCGAGTTATGTTCGTTGCAGCGAGAAGGACGACCAAAAGGCTCGCTATAGCGAGCTAGGTTCACTATAGCGAGTAGTTGCTATAGCATGCTCCTTGCAACGTGATTGCAGTAAGGACCCCGATAACAAAACAATACCAAAATGACACAGTTTTGACCCATATCCCTTTAAAAAACCTTCAAGCTCGGGTTTTTCGGGACAAAACCAAAAACCCTCTACCCAAACCCTCTTTTCTCTCATTCCACTCCAATCCATCATCCTCAAGCTTCAAAGGTATGTGTATATGGTTCATTTATGTCTCTTTCTTTTCTATTCTTTCATGGTCTAGGGTTGGGCTTTGTTATTTCTCTCGTTATTGTTAAGTGGGGATGCCCCCAATGTTGTTAGAGTTGTGTTAGGGTAATCTAGAGGAACCCATAAATCATTAATGTGTTTTATGGTTATAGTGGTAAACTCTGGCACCATCCTTGCTCCCCAGAGCTCTGTCGGAGTTGTCCCCTCTTGTTCTCCCTCTCCAAGTGAGTGAGTTCAAACTCATGACCTTAGTTTCATTATTATAGCTATGTTTTATGTATTATACATTTATATATATGAAGTTTGAAATGAGAAAAAGTATAGAATATGATTTTACATAATTATGTCAAGCCAGAAAAATTATGATTTATGATGATAGCATGAAAGAATAAGTTTTACAAAACCATGGGACCATGATTATTATGTTGTATGTATGGAAAATGTTTTATATGATAATGAAAAGATTGTTAGGAGAATATATGATTTTATCTAGTTGCTATTTTGACAAATATGTTTAAAGAGTTATGATATCATTATGTATATACTCCAGACTTTGGATTTCAGAAAGCTTTTAGAATATTAAGTTGAGCTATGTTGAATAAAGCATGATTATTTTTATGAAGAAATATGCTATTATGATTTTGGAGTTTCCATGATTTAGAACCCCAGTATTTTAAGCTATCATTTTAGATTTGTCCAGTATATGAAAAAGATATGGTAATTTAAGATTTGAATCTAGAATTTCAGTTTTATGGTTCCAAGAGATATAGAATTCAGTATGATTCTTAGCAACTGCCAGATACATATTTTGTGGGCTAGAGATCAGGCTGTCTACAAATGGGTGATCCTTTGGGCACGATTCTAATAGCCACAATTACTCCCAGTGTACTAATAATTTGGGGCTTTATTCGCCAGGGACAGAGTACCTATTTTTCAGTTATGAATTTTTGTCAAACTAGTTTGGATGGTAGAGATCAAGAAACAGACAGTTAGTTAATGGCTGTATAAGATCATTAACCTCAGTACCAAGTTGCCCGTCAGAGGACAATATCACTCTACAGCAGATACAGAAAATAGGACCTAGTTAGGTACCTACAGCTCGTCTGCCAGGGACTATTTGGTTTTACAACTTTTGGTTATTATATATGTATTTATTCAGCTTAGCAGATATTGTTTTCCTAGGCTCTACCGTACTTTAGTTAAAATGATTTCATGATGCTTGAGTTTGAAATTGATTGTTCATGAATTTATGAAATGAGAAATGCTTTTGTATATAGTTATATATTTTAAATATCAAATGATTATGATTGTTATATGCATGGTATTATATGTATATTCCTTGGTTGTCCCATGTGAGTGATAGGTGAGAGCTCACTCACTGAGTCCGTTGACTCATCCCTCTTCTTTCCTCTCATAGTTGTAGGTATAGATATCTTTAAGCCACTGGTCTAATAGCCACAGCTATGCTTTGGTGAGCTTTACATTGTTGTAAGGCTTAGTTTATGCTTTGTTAGTTTAGAGGGCACTAGTAAATTTGCAAGCAGGATTTGAGTCATGCATGTATTTTGAGACATTATAGCTAATTTCAAAGTTTATGTATTTCATCATATGTTATTAGAATCGGAGTATAAATTTCAATCACTGATCTTGATATAAATTATGTAATGGATTTGCTAAGTAGTTATAATTCAGTTTTCAAAGGTTAAACAGGTTTTCATATTAATACCATACGATAGTCCAGTTTATGATTTCATGATCGACGGCTTTGGCTCAGATATTTTCAGAGTTTAGATATTAAATACTTTCAGTTTTATGAATTCAAATGTTATGTTTTAATTAGAGAAATTGATATTGATTTAGAAGAAAATTATATTTTAAGTATTATATTACGATAAAGTATGCATTTAGAGAGACATGTCACCCAGAAGGCTGACGTGGAGATGGGATTCCTCACGTGCCGGTCATGTTCCCAATTCGGTTCATGACAGAGTCGTATCAGAGCATTAGGTTTCCCTGCATGGTACTGGAGCAAGTGTCCACAAATAGCAAGACGTTTATGTGAATGGAACTGCGGCCATTTGCACTAACGTGATGTTATTTGAGGCCTATAGGAAGAGTCAGTCATGTCAAGGTTCAGTTAAGAGTCTCTGTCATTCTTTGGAACTCTTGATTCAATCCTAAGTTTTCCCTTCTTCTTAGGTGAGCTTTGCCACCTGTGAATCGCCGTTGCCATCGTCACCACAATAGCCTTATGTCGGCTGATGCTCGTTACATCCGGTGCCTTGAGCTAGCCATTCTGAGCTTAGCGGAGGTAGTTAGCGAGCTCCTCAGAGCTAAATTGCATCAACAGGGGACACAATTAGGCATGACCAACCTAGCCAGGGGTCAACAGCAGGCACAATTGGTCAAGGCCATCTCTTTAGTGCCCTGTCGTCACCCAACCCAGGAGTCAAGGAAATGACCAACCAGGAAGGCAGAGCTTAGCACAGACCAACTGGCCTCCCCCATCCTACTAGACGTGCAGAATGCGCCACCTGGACCAGTGCCTAAGGGGCTCATTTGCATGCTATGGATGTGGTCAGGAGGGGCACCTGAAAAAGAATTACCCACTGCTTCAGGGAGCAACTAGTCAAAGCCTAGAGCAATTTGGCGCCCCAGTACTGCCTCTTCACCCTGTAGTTGGGGGCGATGCAGGTGCCCCAATTGATGGAGGTTCCCTGTGAATGACTCAAAGCTAGCAGGTAGAATCACGATAAACTGAAAATCATGTATGCGGACATCATAAACTGGACATGTTGGACTATTTTAAGTGACTTGATGCCGTTGATCTCATGCATGGGTTGTTTTAATGGTGCATTATTCATGATTTACGTCTAGAGTCGTGCTTTAGGCCTGATATGAATACAGTGTGCATGAAGAATATGTTATTAGGTATAACGTGAACGACAAGACTAGTTTGAATATCTTTTACGACGTTGCATGATATGAGTATAATATGCATGCCTAGTATGTGAACAACATGGTATGAAATGCTAGTTTAGTTTTGGACATTTATTTGAATCATTGCGCATATTAGTTGCATCTAACTGCCTTGACTGCTTCCTGCTGTTTCTTTTCTAATCGTATACAGGAATAGATCGTTAGCAGCTTTATCCATGCCTGAATGATTGGATTGTCATGATAATTTAAAACTTAAAGGAAGAAGTAATAGGGGGTATGACCATATGTGCATGTGTAAGTAGATAAGGAAAACCTAATGTTTAGAAAATGTTTTTGTAAGTAATAGCCTTCTCATGCTAAGTTCTATTTATTTGAAACAAGCATTGAAATAGTTATGTTTTATGCTAATAGAAAAAAAAAATGAATGACTTGGTTTAAGATTTTATGTTTTTACAAGTTGTGTTTTGATTGGGCAATGTTTCCTTGTATGTTATGTGTGCAAAAGTGATATTACTTTAAGGTTATGTGACATGAATCAAAACAATACATGCATTTATAATAGTTTACTTGAGTTAGCACTGTGGAAACATGATTAGAGTGACTTGTGGAACTTGTATGTGTAGAATACATATTTTCTTCTTTTAACCTATGCATGTAAGCTAGATGGAAGGAGTTTAAATGAAATCTATCATGTTTAAATTACAGCTTGGTAACACAATAGTAAGAAGTTAATAGGCTAGAAGCATGTTGTTTGTCTCTATTGCATGAACTTGTATGGTGTACAATCATGATAGGATGTTTTATGAAATCATAAAGCAAGTTTTCTTTGTTTGATTGATCTATGTAATGAGTGTGATTGATGTATTGAATGTATGCATTCTAGAAGTATAGGCATGAGAATGCTTAGCATGATGCTCACGTAGAGAAACAAGGAGTTCAGAAACCAAGGACTGGGAATCCCTGTCGTATTAGTTGATGTCAAACACAAGAGAAAGGGAACCATAGAAAGGATGAAAGTGACGTTTAGCCCCTTTCCTTGAGAGCTTGCGCACACATGAGGTGGCGAAGCATAGGTGCTCATCCAGGACTTGCACCGTGGAAAGGGCTATCCTTAGAAGTGGAGCTGCCCAATGTAAGTGCCACGATAGTAGCCTTTGTTGCCTTCAGGGGATAGGGCTGCCTTTAGAAGTGGAGCCACCCCAGGCGTGAAATTTGGCATCCTAAGTTAGAGTATAGTAGCCTTCAGTAATGGCACAATCTCCTAAAGTATTAGCTCATACGTTAGTGTATCATGCCAGGGTGTTTCAAGCATCTAGGCCCATCCTTGAAACCCATGTGAGTTAAGTATTCCATCTCCTTGATCTCCCATGTCACATCAATTTAGATTTGGGGACCCTTTTTAAAGGGGGAAGTATGTAATACGCAGTGTATGAGTGTCAGTAGATTTTCTTTTCCGTGTAGCTTTAAGGTCCCTCGAGACCCGCCCATGTTACCGGGTCCTGAATTTCGCAAAGTCTGGATCCTACACCTCCTTGGAGGGCTATATGATAAAGCAACATTCTTGGGATCAAAAGTCCCAGTAATTGTTCCCCAAAGGAAAATAAGTTAAAGAGTGATTCTTAATGGATTTTATGAAGCCCTTAAATGTTTCGTTTTTAGCCCACAAGTTTAGAAAACCTTGATGATTCTCGGATTTGAACTAAAATCCAAAATTTGGTTTTTGATTTGTTGGGATTTTGATTTTTATGATATTTTATTTGAATTCAAATGGGAGTATTTCCTTATTTACATTTATGTTTTAAAGTTAATGAAGAGTAAAATTAATGGAGAGTAAATATGTGAGCATTGAGACAACCCAAGCACCATGATGACAGAAGGATAAAATTTGGGTGCCATTGCTGTAGAATTTTGCAGAACAGCCTCGCTGCAGCGAGTTATGTTCACTGCAGTGAAAAGGACGGCCAGAAGGCTCTCTGCAACGAGAAAGACGGCCAAAAGGCTCATTGCAGTGAGCTAGGTTCGCTGCAGTGAGTAGTTGCTACAGCATGCTCGCTACAACGAGGACCTCAACGACACAACAGTACCAAAATGACATAGTTTTGGTTTAATGACCCATATCCCTTTAAAAACCCTTCAAGTTCAAGTTTTTCGAGACAGAACCAGAAACCCTCCCCCCAAACCCTCTTTTCTCTCTTTTCTCTTATTTCATTCCAATCCATCATCCCCAAGCTTCAAAGGTATGTGTATATGGTTGATTTATGTCTCTTTCTGGTCTATTCTTTCCTGGTCGAGGGTTGGGCTCTATTATTTCTATCATTGTTATCAAGTGGGGGTGCCCCCAATGTTGTTAGAATTGTGTTAGGGTAATCTAGAGGTACCCATGGATCATTAACGAGTTTTGTGTTAGAATGGTAGACTCTGGCATCATCCTTACTCCTCGAAGCTCTGCCGGAGTTGTCCCCTCTTGTTCTCCCCATCTAGATGAGTGGGTTCAAACTCATGACCTTAGTTTCATCATTATAGCTATGTTTTATGCATTATGTTATTATATATATGAATTTTGAGATGAGAAAAAGTATAGAATATGATTTTACATGATTATGTCAAGCCAGAAAAATTATGATTTATGATGATAACATGAAAAAATGAGTTTTACAAAACCATGGGACCATGATTGTTGTGTATGGAAAATGTTGCATATGCTAATGAAATGATTGTTGCGAGAACATATGATTTTATCTAATTGCTATTTTGACAAATATGTTTAAAGAGTTATGATATCATTATGTATATACTCCAGACTTTGGATTTCAGAAAGATTTTAGAATATTAAGTTGAGCTATGTTGAATAAAGTATGATTAGTTTTATAAAGAAATATGCTATTATGGTTTTGGAGTTTCCATGATTTAGAACCCTAGTGTTTTAAGCTATGATTTTAGATTTATCTAGATATGAAAAAGATATGGTAGTTTAAGATTTGAATTTAGAACTTCAACTTTATGGTACCAAGAGATATGAAATTCAGTGTGATTCTTAATAACTGCCAGATACATATTCTGTGGGCTGGAGATCGGGTTGCCTACAAATGAGTGATCCCTTGGGCACAATCCTCATAGCCACAGTTATACTAAAGTCAGATTGTTAGAGTTAGATGAATCCAGAACTCCCAGTATACTAATAATTTAGAGGCTCAATTCGCCAGGGACAGAGTACCCATTTTTCAATTATGAGTTTTTGTCAAACTAGTTTAGACGATAGAGATTAGGTGACAGACAGTTAGTTAACTGCTGTATGAGATCATTAACCTTGGTACCAAGTTGTAAGTCAGAGGACAATATCGCCCCATTGCAAATACAGAAAATGGGACCTAGTTAGGTATCCACAGCTCATCCACTGAGGACTATTTGATTTTACAACTTTTTGTTATTATATATGTAATTATTCAGCTTAACAGATATTATTTCCCTAGGCTCTGCTGCACTTTAGTTAAAATGATTTCATGATGCTTATGAGTTTGAAATTGGTTATTCATGAATTTATGAAATGAGAAATGTTTTCCTATATAGTTATATATTTTGTTGTATGCATGGTATTATATGTATATTCCTTGGTTGTCCCATGTGAGTGATGGGTGAGAGCTTACTCACTGAGTTCGTTGACTCACCCCTCTCCCTTCCTTTCATAATTACAGGTATAGATATCTTTATGTCACCGATTTAGTAGTCGTAACTATCCTTTGGTGAGCTTTACATTGTTGTAAGGCTTAGTTTATGATTTTGTTAGTTTAGAAGGCTCCAGTAGATTTGCAGGCAGGATTTGAGCCACGCATGCCTTTTGAGATATGATAGTTAATTTCAAAGTTTATGTATTTCTGCATATGTTATTAGAATCAGAGTATGAATTTCAATCACTGATTTTAATTTAAATTATCTAATGGATTTGCTAAGTAGTTATAATTTAGTTTTCAAAGGTTAAGCAGGTTTTCATATTAATACTATATGATAGTCCAGTTTATGATTTCATGATCAACAGCTTTGGCTCAGATATTTTTAGAGTTTAGATATTAAATACTTTCGGTTTTCTAAATTCAAATATTATATTTTAATTAGAGAAATTGATATTGATTCAGAAGAAAATTTTAAGTATTATATTACGATAAAATATGCATTTAGAAAGACATGTCACCCAAAAGGCTGACATGGGGATAGGATTCCTTACGTGCCAATCATATTCCCAAATTGGGTCGTGACATATAAGGACTATGAATTCATTAAAAGTATTTAGCTTTCCCTCACATAATTGCAATCTAGCACAACTCATACTTCTCATACCATAGGAAAAATCACATAATGTACTAGTAAGAACTATCAAGTAACTTCATATTATGCATATGAACCTTATACCTAGGATATCTATTTCCAAAGATTGGGTTTCCAACACTATTAATTTTCAGATTGGCTTAAGTCTCATTCCCCTTGATATGGCATTTACAAGTAATTATGCTTCATATAATCCATGGATATATAAATTCACTTGATCTCAACAGCTACTTTACCATAACATATAGTTATTGTCACTATTTGATCACAACATGTATATGTAACGCTCCGATTTTCCCTTTATACAAAATAACCAAAATGCCCTTGAGATTATTTTTGCATGAGAATCAAAGACTGCCAGTCCCAACTATCCTCAAAAGGTTAGTTTAATGTTTGAAAGGACTGTATGTGTTTTAGATGGCAATCGGTGTGAAAATTACAATTCTTGATTTTTCCTGTGTGCAAAATTATCAAAATGCCCTTAAAGTAATTTAATGTGAAATCAAGTGATAACCGGGATGACCGAGAGTTGGATATGTAATTTGAGAGGATATATGATGTTTAATTAAGCCCTGATGAGATTGTATGTAAAATTATCGCTTTGCCCCTAGTTAGTGCTGTAGGTTGAAAGTAGCATGAGAAGGGGAGTTAAATCGTGTTTTACCCTTCTTTATGTTGTTTGAAATACTAAACAAGGTCTATTAAGTTTTTCACTTGAAAGTAGCAAAAATCTTTGTTAGTAAGGTTTAGAAAATTACTTTCTGAACTAAGTGAAAAACTCAGAAAATGTTTGCAGTCGTTTTCAACAAATATATAACACAGATAAACACAAATACTTAATGATAAAAAGATGAGGAGAGATAGAGAGATATTACTCAAAGATATTTATACTAGTTTAGCCAACACAGCCTACATCCAATTTTCAACAACCTATTGAATTCCACTAACAACCCTTTCTCAACCCAGAGAAAATGAGATGGTCTTTGGATAACATTCTCAAGCTATATCTAATGAGCAATAGTTTCAATTTACTCTTATTTCAAGTAGTCTTTTCACTAGCCTCTTCAAGCTTACCTCACAATGATCATTATTAGATCAGGGTACAATGTTTTGGTTTGCTTGGTATACTCCAACTAAAATCCATTCAATTTTTTCTAGAAATAAAACAGCATATGAACTGAAAACTTGAATGACTTCTTCTAAAATTCTTCCTAAGAAGAAAATGTTATCTAATGGAAGCTAAAAAGAAGACTTTCACAAAAACTGATTATAAGATGTAATGAACTCTTAGAAGAAGAAAGGATTACTAATAAAGTCCTTTTTGCAAGCGTACTTGGCAAAAGTCAAAAGTCTTTTGGCAAAAGGGCTATTCTTGTCTACAAGAGACATCATTTTATACTTAATCTTCAAATTGGACCACTGTCTTTGATTTCCTTTCCTCTTGACACGTATTGATCTTCTTTTTGTGTCCTAGAAACTGCCCTATCGAAGACTAGCTCGGCTATGTCAAAGCCAATTTTGCAGGTGTAGAGACCATTGTCAAATATGATTTTTGAATGAAGCTTCAGAAACTTCTTGTTACTTTCTGGACGCGATTTCTAAACTTTTTCTTCTAGAAGATGAGACATTTGACCAAGTACAAAAGCAATGTGTCACTATTAGTACTTTTTGAGAGTTGACTTTATCTGAATTTTGAATTTTTCCTCATTTTCTGTAAAGTCAGCCCGGTTTCTGAATATGCGTGCTTTCTGATATACGTCCTTAGTTTTTTATCTTCTTGTTGATCTTCTTTGCTTTAATCTGAGCTTGATAAGGATCTTTACATCATGATTGAAGACTATGATCATGACTTGCTTTAGAAAAAATTTATTTCTTCATTAATATAGCACTTTCTGAATGCATGAAACATTTTATGAAGATTTGAACTTAGTTTCTGATACTTGAAATTCCTTTCTTGTGTATCTAACACACTTAAGTTTACTTTTAGAACTATTTTTCACATCATTAAAATTCTGAAGCTCTTTGAATGAGATTATGATCATGATAAAACATGACATTGTGAAAAATATCTCGTTAATTGAACTTGTATGTTATAAGAGTGGGCTTGTTAAATGCTATACAAACTCAAATAAAACATCAATTCATTCTTCAAAATATTTTAACAAAATTTGCCTTATTGTCACTCAAAACTCAAGCTGTAAAAGCTTTCTGAAGGGTTCTGGACCTAACAAGTGCAAATTAAGCTTAACTAACGTAATTAAGAGCATATAGGCAATATCAGGCTCAAATTAAAGATTAATTATGAGTCAAAATAATTATTTTGAGTTAATTGGGGCTCAATATTGATTAGAGAAACTTAATTTGATTTTTAAGAAAAAGACAAAAAGTGCTTTATGAGACAAAAAAGTAAAAGTAGGAAACAAAGTTACTTTATTACTTTTTCTTTTCTTGAGATTAGGGACCATGTTTGTATTTGGAATTTGAATTAATTGAATTTAGCCTAATTAAGCATTCAAGAAACCCTATAACTTCAGTTTAAAGTGCCCTAAACACATAATTATCATTTCCTAACAATTCCCCTAATTAAATACATACCTAACCCTAATTTTCACATATACAAAACATAAAATATCCACACCTAACCCCGTAAAAATCGTGGCTATATCCTCTAACATTCACTTTCTCAGTTTGATTTTTTTCCAAGCATAACTACTCAAACACTCATTCACACGCTCATTCTCTCCCATCACTTTTTTTTGTCACAACTTGAGCACCAAGTTTGTGAAAAAATTCTCTCATTCTCTCCATTTCAAACTCTCTTCTTCTCATTCACTAAGAGACTCTATTTTTGCTCTCAACTCAAGCTCTAAGCCTCAAACAAAAAAATCTCCACCATGAATCACACCCCAAACACCTAAGCTTTCACCTCCACCAACAAAGCCAAAATAAAAATCTCTCATTCCCTTCTCCCTCTCGTGGCCGAAGCCATCATCATCACCAGGAGAAGGTTTTTTCTTTTTTTCTTTTTACAAAGAACAAGTATTTTCATCCTTAGAGCAATAAACACACTGTGGTAGGGATTTGTTTTCCCTTTCTCTTTCTTTTCCATCTCGCCTTCAAAGGCTGATGGCGACTTTTGTCCTATATGTTGATGCACCATTATGGGAGCTAGATTACGACCCGAGCAGTTGGCTATATCACTTTGTAGGTCATTGTGCAGTTCGATTCTACGTGTTCCTTGATCGTCCCTTCTCGTACCTTGTGACCAGTTTTTGGTTTTCAATGTCTACACCTTTCGATGACAACTTTGCTTGCAAGCGTGCATACTCATGCACGGAGGACTTCCCTCATACTTGTCTTGCTGTATCTATTGTGAGAGGATGCCCTATTACATGCCTCGTTGTTGCCTCACCTTTCCTTTTCTTAGTCAGACCCGCTAGAAGAGTCACCATCTTAACATTCATCTAGTGGTTCCGCTCCCATAATCCCCATGGATATAGGTGACAATGGTGATAGTGAGGCCACATTGTTGCACCCACTGAGGGCTATTATGCATATGCATAGGGGGCTACACATCCATATAAAGGTGCTCATGTTCTTCCAATTGGCCGTCTCGCCACCTTTACTGATCTTGCTCATGTGCTTAGTTACTTTCCCCCTCTCTTGGGAGCAAGGTTCTTAGCCGGCAATGGATTTTGGAGCGCTTGTGTAGTTATATCAGATTGTTATTTATGTTTTCAGTTCACTTGCTTATTTTGGATGATTGCACTTAGCCTAACCTTTGTTGATAGGCATGCTACTTATTTACTATCATGTTCTGGTGCATATGATGGGAACGATTTATATACAAATCTATATATATGATGATGTGTTTATGATCATGATGATTTTATGATTGTTAGTGTGATGACTATTTTTGTATAAGTTGAGCAAAGACTTTTACTAAGTATGCACAGCTCACGTTTTATTTTTAAATTAAAAAAAATTATTTGTATTTTTACTAAGTATTTTCAAGCTATTAAAGTTAAAGACTAAAGTAAAAGAGTAATCACTAATAATTAACTGAAATGCGTCTTAGGCAAGTTGGGTTAAATATTAGGGTGTTGCAATCTAGCTAAGAGCCCTATTCAGCATTCCAAATCAAAATATATTGATATAAAACACCATTTTATATAGGATCATGTTTAGAAAAGTGATATTGAGCTAAAATTTATGAACACTAAACATCAGAGTGCTAATATATTCACAATGCCCTTAGCCAAAGATTATATTGCATCAAAAACCTTCTTAAAATGATAGCTTTTTTTAAGTACATGCATCTCATATATACATCATCTATTGAGTTCTCCCATTAGTCATGGTTGAGACCAATGAAACTCTAAGAGTATCTTAAGACCACAAGATTCTGAAGTTCAGAAAGAATGCATCTCAGAAGACATCTTTAGAAAACTCTTGAAAAACTAGCTCTGAAAGATACATCTTTACTATGGGTTCAAAAATTTGTTTAGAAAGCTACACCAAAAAGTTCCTTCAGTAAGAAATTTCAGAAAGAATAAGATTATGGACAATTTCTTTTCCTCACACTTGTCCATAACCCCCAACTCCTATACCTTTGTGGTAATTGACCACGCTGTGCTATCCTTTACGCAAACTCATCTTACACCAAAAAGACAAACACTCGTCCTCTGTCTTCAAAACCCTTACTTCAAACATCAAACCTTAATCTCTCTTTCAACCTCGTCAACCCTCTTTCTTCAACCATAACCAATTTCTTTGTTCAAACCTTAAACCTTCTCTTATCTTTTCAAAAATGCCTCCTATCAAGGACAACTTTAGACGCTCAGGATTTCTCATGTACACCAATCCTAATCTCCAATAGAATACTAATCCTGATCTCCAATAGAATTGTGAGAAAAACTTCACAACTAGAAGCATTGCCACAAGAAAAAGCTTCCATGCTTTAAGTATGATCAAGGTTCTGAAGGAAGTCGTGATGATCCAAGGATGGAAGGACCTCCTAGCTATCTCAGAAAAGGTCTACCCAGGAATGGTATGTTCATTTTACCTAACTTTCCTCGAATGATTTGAAAAATTCTAGTCTTTCAACTATTATTGCGGAAGTGGGTTTGGATGTAAGTCGATCAAATATGGTCAAAGTAATTAGAGCACCTTTTGATGGTCTAGTATGTTCACCATACCCCGGTTGGTGTAAGCTTACAAAGGTCATTAAGGTGTAAGTTTCTGAAGCCCTAGCCAGCTCTAACACCCACAAAGTCATGGCGATTAAGACTGGGATGCTCACCACTGAAGCAAGAGGAGTATACTTTATGGTGTAGAACATTATTTTGCCTACATCAGGTTCATTGGAAGATCTCATTGGAATGAACTTCATGCTTTTCTATTGCCTGATGACAAAGAACAAGGTAAACCTCCCAAAGTTTATCATTGACTACATGGCTAAAGTTATGAGCAAGGAAAAAGAGAACATGCCTCTTTCCCATATGGGATATTGCTCACAAGAATTTTCAAGCAGTGTGACTATCCTTTCAAATAAGAACAAGATAAAAAAAGGGGGGAAAGTTTCTCTATGAAGACTTTTAGAAACTTGTTGAAGGCCTAAGAAAAAGGAAAGAAAGTTGAGAAAGCATCTGAAAAAGGAGAATAGAAGAGGAAGAAAGCTCTCATCCTATCTAAAGAGTCTGATGAAGAAGAAGATCACACACCAGAGCAAACTCATAGTAAGAGTTCTAATGATGATGATAGTGATGATGATGATGATGATGATAATGATAATGAGCCAGTTAAGCAAGTGAGGATTCAAGCAGAACAAGAAGAGGAACTTGAGAAGAAGAAGAAAAAAGAAAGAGTATTGAAAAGGAAAGAAAGAGAAAAGCTTCCAACAAGGAGCAAGTTCAAGCCTTACCCCAATACTCAACTTACAGCCCCTTTCACAATCAAAGAGATTCTTGAAAAGGAGAGAAGGAAAAAGAAACAAAAAAAAGAATAAACTAAGTCAGATGATCATTAAAGAAAACTAAGCTTGATGCTCAAGCAAGTAAGCTCAGGCTTGAGCAAAAGAAAATGAAGTTAATGGAGCTTACCAAGGGAGCTTAGGTAGTGTTTGATAAAGGGACAGAGACAGAAATACAGGGACAATAGAGATAGTGGAGATGAAAACATAAATAATAAATATGTATAGAAGTATTATTGAAAGAAAACAAATATTATATTTCTGTCTGTGTATCATGTCCCCACTATCCCCATATTTTGGAGGTACAGAAATTTTATGTTTCTGCCCTGGTGATAGAAAATTTTTTTATCTCTTGTTCTTGTCTCCACCACCAAAAAATTTTGTGTCTCTAGTGTCTCCGTATTTCTATCCTAGAGGCAAGAAACAAAAGCTACCTTAGAGCTCAAGACGGTTGCTAAAACTGAAAAAACTGAAAGGACACCCTTCATTGTTATAGAGTCATAGCCGAAAACCATCTCACAACAATTTGGGTACACCTCCTTCAGCCATAATCACACAGTTTCCTTCCCTTCAACAATTTCAACAAGGTTCTATTGCTGGTTCAACTGCAGAGCAAGAGCAATTCTTCAAGAATGCTTCAGAACTTGGACCTGATGAAGTCCAAGCATCAGGAATCATTACCAAGATTTCTAAAAAAGCAAGAGCTTAAGCAAAACAACTCAAGCTCCTTGAAGTTGCTCAGGAAGAGCTCCAGCAAAAGAAAGCTAATAATATTCATTTTCTAAAGCATCTTTCTCAAGCTTTTACACACCGTTGGAATTCACTTTAAAGAAGAAATTCAAGAGCAAATTGCAGATCTCAGAACTACAATTTCCCAATCCTCTCAAAGCCAACATGTTGAGCAAACCACTGCTAAAAATCAGGATTGTGGATTACATCTTTTTGAGCTTTAGAAAGAACATTTAGAACCAGTTCCTCATGTGCAAGAAACCTCTGAATATTGACCTCAACAATAACCTTAACCTCACTCCTTCTCACAGATACTCCTGGAGAACCAAAGTCTCAACCTTCCCTCCATACCTCTGATATTCTAGCCTCTTAGCCTCAACGGCACACAACTTCCCTCGCTTCAACAATACCCTCATCTGCAACCTCACTGAACTTCGATTCATATTGCAGAACTAGCATGATATGGCCACTAGAATAGACAGATTGGAAGCATCAAATTGGGATTTGGGAAGACATATGAGGACCCAAGATCAAGTTATGCTGCAGATTCTTCAAGTCTTAACGGATACTCAAAAGAGAGATCATTGATGGTGATCAAGGTCCCCACTCTACCTTTTTGTTGATGACAAAAAGGGAATTAGATCAGAATTGATGATATCATTCAGGGGAAGCCCTTGGAGATAGGAGGAGAAGAACATGTTTCTATAAATTTAGCATTTTTTTTTTAACATTCATATCATATCTTTTTGCATGTTTGTTATAAACCTTTACTAATTCACCTTAAGTATTTGTTATTTACGTTTCTAGTGAACACATTATAGTTCATATAATTATGACATGCTTTGATATATCTATGATATGTTTTTGATATGATTATGCTATATATCTTATATGTTTATATTTACTCTCTGATACCTTCTTGTGTTTACTAATAGTTCTTGTTAAGTTTATGTACATGCTCTGAATGCAATGTTTTCCTACTCTGATCATAATGATAACATGTATAACAACAGAAATTTCTTTTTACAAAGTTAACAAAAATTAAACTCGAGAAAATTTTTCCTTAGGTAAAACCTTTCTTCATCATAAATTGGTTTGTCATCATCGAAAAAGAGAGATTGTTATCTCTAAAACCTTACTAAAAACAAGTCGAGCAAGATTTTTATGACACAAACAATTTATGTTGATAAAAGTTTTCATCTCACATGCCAAAGTCTTTATCTCATACGTTTTGGAACGATCAGAAGCTTTCTAATAACATAACTCATGCTAAGTATTCATTTTCATGACCAAAAAGGAAATTTCTGATTAAGAAACTTGATCCTTAAAACATTTGGATACTAGAAGTAGTGAGTTCTTGTTGTAAGAAAGAAGCAAGGTTTCAAACAAATTGCTTTCAAAATAAAATGCCTTCAAAAACCCAAAGCTATATTGCTATTTGCCTTGCAAAAATTATTTTAGGTCCTTGCTCAATATCAGAAACATAACCTAGGCACAAGAAACCTTGAGAAACCAAGTCTTACCCTTAAAAAGGTGATCACTTGTGCAAGAAACAACTTTAAGGATCATGGCTTCAAGGGATCAAAGCTCAAAAAAGTTGAAGAACTTTAAAGATTGCTTTAGAAAGATGAAATCAACTCTAGAAACTGCATCCAGCAAGAATACAACAAGTTTAGAAACATACTGCTCATATCAAAATGTTATTTATCTCTTGAGAAGGTTCTACATGCAATGAGAAAGATGTTTCTCTAACATTCTTGGACAAATCAATAGTTACCAATGCACGCTAACACAAAAGCTGATGTCACTGCCACTTGTTAGTACCAAAAGCCATTGAAGAAACAAAAGTCCTTCTCATAATGAACTATGTGTCTAAACAGACAAATTATTTCAAATCCGTGGCCAGGTCTATAAAAAGGATGCATTTTCAAACGGAGAACATTGTTCATCATACAAGAAAACTTTTTGAAGCAAAATCTCTCTCTGCTCTCAACTTTCTGAAGTCTCTAGAAACTTAAGTTCCTCCAGAAAATCTTCTTACAATCTTAATATTTAGAAGCCTATTATCTTTTTGAGAGTTTGCACCTATAAGAAGCCACTCGAGATTTGCTCTATAATGTTTACAATCCTTAAGTGTAAGTGATCCAAACACAAACCAAAATCATCCTCTTCCATAACCTTGACTTGTTAGTGTTCATTTAGGTTGGAGAGGTTAGGTAAACACTATTTATTTGTGAGAATCAAGTAGTCATTGCTCACTATAATAGCTTGGGAAGGCTTGGCAATGACTGTCCTGTAAGAGCCTGCAGAGGTTGGATCAAATACTTGTGGATTATGGGCCTGAAGGTCAAAACTGGATGTAGGCATTTGTAGGCCGAACCAATATAATTCTCTGTGTGTATCTCTCCTTCTTAATATCTTTCTAATACTTATTTTAGTTCATATTTATCTTCGATTTGTTTAAAATCTGGTTAACTTATTTTAACTTCTGAAAGACTAACTTTTTGAACAAACTAACATTGCTTCCACTATATATATATATATATATCCAAATCCAAAGACTTGAGAAAGTTTGTTTGAAATTTCAGAAAGAAAAGAAAGTTTAGTGAGAAAGAAGAAGCACAATTCGACCCATCTTCTTGTGCACATTTCTTACCCACAAAGTGATCTTGATAATTTTCATTGACATTAATGAAATTCCCATGTGATCTTTATTTATTTGTCATATTCAACCCACTTATCCTATAAGTGTTAACATATCTATTTTGACATCTAATATTGTATAGTATGAGACTCATTACTCTATCTTCATTAGTAGTATCTCATACTAATTATGGAAACAGACAAGTGACGATATTTTGGAATAATAGTGTGCAATTAGAATTCTTATAATTTGAACTGGTCTTAAAATATTGTACTAGATTACTCCGTCATTCATATTCTCAACTCTTGAGAACAAAGTATCTAACAAATATCTTATAGATTTATTCTAATAAACATAAACTATGGATAAAAATAATAATAAACTATCATTAATAGGAATTATTGATACATATTTACTAGCTCTTGGGCAAACAACTAACAGATCCAACATTCATTCCCATATGTTTTTTCACATATTCTGAACTTTGGCTCTTGGTTTTGAATTACATGTTGGTGGTACTACATTATGACATGGAGGTTTGTAGCTGTACTCTAAAACTTAGAAAGCAAGTAGCAAGCCTTACAGAACATGATAGGAAGTTATACATTAATATTATAGATATATGCAAGATTATGTTAAGAACCAAAGCAAGAATTTTCATAAATTTATGATGCATCACTGATTTCCAATGATGGTTTCAACTGTGTTAAATCCATCAATAATATATGGGAGATTTCTTTCTTTACAAGCATCCAGAGCCGCTTCGATTGGTCTACTACTTCTTCCACTGGGGAATCCTTTGAACCACAACCTATAAACCCATCATGGCATACATGGAAAGATAGGTTACTGTTACTTTGTAGTCAATTGCAAATTATATCGATAGAATTGTGCTACATTGTGAAATTCTTCCTTCAATTCATAATAACCATGGATTTGTTACTTTTTCATATTTCAGAATATCTGTCCATTTACAATATCTAAATAATATTAATTTTTTCTTCCATTTATATCCTTAATATAAATGTGTTAGTTAAATAATCAATACATTTACTAAGATGAATAATAAGGACTATAAAATGATAGTTTTGTCAACTCATATAATTTTGTATATTTGCTAAGATTTTTTTTGTTTTCCTTAAAGATATATATTGTTTGGTTTTTAATAGATATTCTAAAACCAAGGGAATACAAAAATGTTATTCTAATATCCCAAGAGTAAGTGTCCTAACTATGCATCCACTTTTGAGTGTTTGAACAATATTGCTTATGAAATATGACATACAATCATAATCATGCTATATGCTTTGCAAACAAGAAATATAGGTGTATTCATTATCATCACATTCAACAGTAATATAATGGTTGTCAAAATTGAATACTCAATTTTAGTTGTTGGAATAATATTACTCTATAAAATATGTCATGCAATCATAATCGTGGTATATGCCTTGCCCACGAGAAATGTGGGTATACTCATTTTGTCTTTCACATTATATCAATTCATCTATCAACCATTTGTTTTAAATATATATTTTGTGATCATTTTTTGCAATGGATGATGAATGAGTGGACTCAAGATTCTAGGTAAAATGTGTTCAAATAACACTACCTTTTTCACACCAACACTTGTGGGATCCCATTGCACAAAACATGCAATATAGTACAAAAATTAAAAATTATAAGAAAAAGACACAATAGCCATGTCTACCTTGCCAGTGTTTTCTTTGTTTCCAACAATAGTTTGACAAGCCAGCCTCCAAGATCCCGGTTTCTGTTTAGAAAAGCCGAAGTTCGAATGAGTAACCAATTTCAAATTTTTATTCACACTATCACTCCGAACATAAGAGGAGCTCTCTTAGAACTCGAGAAGCAAATATTACCAAATCAAATAGAAAAGGTTAACCACTTCAGCACTAAACTATAATAATCCTATTGACACTCAATTCACGAATCATAAATTTCAACCCACTTCCAAAGAGATCATGTGATTTATACAATGGCTTAGGAGCCTTCGTGTGGTACTTTGAGAGCTTTTTAAGTGTTTAAGAACTAGACGGTATATCATCTTTCAAATATACAAGCAAAACCAAATAATAAGTGTCAGTGAGACAGAGAGCATGCCTTCTTAAGATACCGGAGTTCAGTATTTGTTCTTTCATTTAAAAGATCCTTTCCTTCAAGAATCTGCAACAGAAGAATCAGTATGTACTTGCCATTAAAGATTGACGAGTGAATACTCTGCATATACTGTATAAGCTAATTGACCGAGACAACAATTCGTAATGATGCTTATACTTGAATGTGTTTAGAACATTATCCATAAAATTGAATAAGATGATTTTAAACAAATTTATTAACAATTCATCAGTATTACATACAATATGAGTAGCAAATGGTTTGAATTTTAAAATTAGTACCTTGTGGAAGAAGTCTCATACAAGAATTCATTTATAGATGAATTAAAACATTTATAGAGAGATTCCTAAACTTAATACATTGTTCATTCTACAGTAGACAGAAATTCATGATAACCTTTGGACTTTTTGAATGCATTTATTTGGGGAGGGGGCTTCACTAATGGAAATGTATTACACTATTACCTCTACAATGCAAGTTCCGCAGCTACCACCTCCTCCACAGTTCATCACCTTGCCCTGCTGGAACGGTCAAAATTAGTTTGCAACCATTAAATAATACTATATTAAACACACACAGATCGAGTTACATCACATCTTTATCTTTTGAAAAATGATTGGTACACAATAAAATCTTACAACAATTCTACAATATAATCCATGCATACCTTCTTTTCTCTTATTTCTTTATCTTTGAACTCACATTTTTATTTTGTCATTTTGTGCAATATACACTATGGCGTACAATTGTTATATTTTTGTTGTACACCTATCAAATCTCTTACCATTTTTTTTATCATTCTCTCTCTAAATAAAAGTTATTTTGAGTTCAAAAATAGCTTCTAAAAACATAATTTTTCGAAACAACATAAAAGACAATTATTCCCTAAAATAGAGTTGCTACTAAATATGCACTTAATTAGTGTGTTTGGGTTTTTTTGCCTTTTCTTTTCAAAACATTTTATAATCTTGGTTTCTCAAAATCGTTCTTGAAAAAATGATTACAGTCCTTAATTGCACTAGATTTCATTTTTCATATTTCTACAAAGCACACACTCTAATCTTGCCGCATAGACAATTGAGAATCACATTTCTTTAGATGCATGCGTAAAATTTTAATAATAATAATAATAATGGATAACTGCACTTTAGCTCTATATTCGGCTCTGTAAACTATAGACCATGTGTACTCTAACCCCTAAACTTCAAAAATATATAAATTAATATCATAAATTTTCACATATGTGTATCTTAATCAAAGTAAATGTATTATATCCCTAAATTTTAGAACATACGCAAATTAACCCCATAAATTTTTTTAAATATTCAACATGATACGTTAAAATTTCTTAAATTTTATAATATTTTTGTTAATAACCTATATAAAAATTTATAAAATGGTTAATTTATAAATTTTTAAAGTTTATAATTTAAAGTAGACACGACCGATAAAGTGCAATTTTCACTAATAATAATGATGATGAAGATGATGATAAAAATAAATAAATTTATAAATAAAAAAAAAACACAAAACGACGTAGGACTCGACTAGAAGGTGTAAAACATGTTAGTGGTTGGGATTGATTGGGAGCATGTGGTCATAATAATACTGAGGAAGGTAAACGTTACACGTACATAGGTGGCGTAGACCTCGATCTTGTTATCCAACATGATGTTCCTCAACAGCTTCTCTCCACTGATTGCTTTTGCTTTATCCACCGCGTACGACCCGTCACTTCCCGGCTTAGGCTGCAAAACAGTTTTCACATTACAATTACACGTTCATCTTGATTGTTTTATTCATTTCATTCAACCTCAAATCATATCATATTACAAATGAATAATGCCACACTGGGAAGGAACTATAAAGTACAATTGGGTCAATAAACAATTTAATTACCCCAATGAACTCGAGCTCTATTTCGGGCTTCTCGGGAGGAGAATCCGGCCGGTTCACGGCGGCGGAAGGGAGTGAGTTGGGTCGCCGGCGGGGAAAATTGCTGGTTGGGCTTCGGCCGTCGGCGGGGAGTGAAATGGCAGTGAATATATTCATGGAAGCCATTGGGTCTCTCTCACTACCCTGTTATTCGCTTTTCAAATTGCTTGTGATGATGATAATGCCTAGACATGTATGTGTAGGTAGTATGTACTGATGTTAGGACATACTTTTATAAATCCTAGTTTCTTAGTTGCGGCTCTAGAACTCACTCGTGATTACTGGGCGAATAATTTTGACTGTTTATTCGATGAAGAATTTTTTTTTTATACAAAATATTAGTTTATTACCCTTAGAATGCAGGGGATAATTAATAGTAACAATATATATTAAATATTAACTTTGTTTATACATTTTTTAAAAATTGTATTATATATATTTAAGTGATTAAAAAATTATTATATTTATTTAAATAAATATATTAATTTCTATAAAATATAATATAAAAATAAACAATTGAAAAATGTAGAGTATAGCAGCAAATAAATAATTTATCCAATAAAATTTATATAGCATGTTATACATATTATGAAGTAAAGACAATCATAACCAATAATTAACATTACAATAATGATAAGTTGTAATATTAATTAATCAACGTTTAGCATTATTTTAATAAATATAATATGTAAGTAATAACATATTAATTAAATCAAAGATAAACATCTTTGAGAAATAATTATTTTTTAATATAATTGTTTCATTTATTATCATTTGAAGGACGAAACAGATACCTTTATTGGATAATATATTAACTATTTTAATTTCTCCAAAACTCAATTTTAATATATATACATATATAAATTATTTTAATCAATTATAATTAATTATATTTATTACTGAAATTATTATAATTACAAGATCAACTTGATTGAAATAATTTATTTTATATCATGATATAATTTTCAATAATGAATATAGAGATTAGTACATGATTTTTTATTAAAAAATCTGATTTATTTTTTTCAAATCATATTTTAAATACTAGTCTTTAAAATAAATATCTAATATAAAAAAATTAGTATATTGGATTTAATCGAAAAAAAGAATCATGATTGGTACTCAAATTGGAATCAATTGTAATCAATTATATCTATTATTATAATTAATATATTCCCTACATAAATAAGTTAAACAACAACAACAAATCAAATTGAAGTGAAATATTGAAATCAATTATAATTAATTATATTTATTATCATAATTATTACAATTCGAAGTATGCATAAATATATTTTTGACAAAAAAAAATTCATATTAAAATAAACAACATGAACGAAGATAGAAACGAAAAATTGTTCATTTTGCATAAACTACAATCAACTGTATTTATTTCAGAAATAATATATTATCTTTTGATTTAGCGAGAAATCCACGTATTAATATAAGTAAATATAGTTTATTAAAGAAATAACTTGTTATATTCTTTAAGAAATGATTCAATAAAAAATTATGAATAATGATTGATAATATAATATAATTAGTTATATTTGTTACAATCATTATAAATGATACATTCTTTAAACAAATAACCCAAAAAAATCTGATATATAACTTTTTCATGTCTTACATAAAATAATATTCTTTAAAACAAATATCTAATTTAAAAGAAAATTGGTATATATGAATCCATTACCAAAAACATGTTACATACCAAAACATATAAACCAGATACATAATCATTTCAATCCTTTTTGTCAAAAACAATTATTTAATTATGTTTCAATTGGTTTTAAATCAACCTGGTTTTGTTGAATCAACTTTTATTCATTTTAAATTGAATTTGTTTCAACATATGGTCAATCAATTCTTTAGTTCTTGAAGTAATTAAAGATCAATATGTGGGTTGAAAAATGCACTAAAAGAAAGGTTCAACCGTGCTTTAACTTTACTTAACTGTAAACACTATATTTTGTCCAAATATTTTTTTTTGAATCTTTATTTTTTTTTAAAAGAAAAAAGGAAGTCCAGCCCATTTCCTTTTATTGATTCAAAACAAAAAAAAGAGCCCATTTGTCTTTTTCTTTGAGTTGTACAAAAAAATGTTTCAACCCATTTTTTCTTTTTTAATTTATTTTGTTTTTTAAAAAAATAACAAAGAAGAAAACGATGTAGGTGCAATTCAAGGGTGGGAGCATGAAGATTGTCAAACAAATGAAGAAAAATTCAAACAAGAGCAGCAAGCAGTCCTAACAGACCCGGATCAAAAGATAAATGTATTATTTCTAGAAAAATTGAACCAGGCAACTGGGTATAAATTCACATGCAGAGGAGAAAGAAGGGAGAGGAGGCCTATCAAAATGACAGTTACAAAGGAGGGGAATAGCAACAACACAGCCTTCTCTACCCCATACACACACCACTAACCATCATCACTACCATTATCCACCGTCACCATTAACAGACCCACATCCCCTAACCTCATCCTCAACCCCAAAATCATCATCATTATCCTTTTGAACCAGCCATTGGAACCCATTTCAACCATTACTGAAAACACCATCACTACCAACCTCACCCAATTTCCATTACTAGCAGCCCTAAATCATAACCACAATCACCACCACTATCGTCAACCCAACCAAAATCAAACCAGAAACAAAATAAACCAATCAGCACATCAAAACCAAAATCAAACCAAATATCAACAAACCAAACCCAGAAAGGAAGAAAAAAATTAAAAAAAAAAAACACCAACTAAGAGGAAAAGTAGGGGAGCCGGCCTTCCTCATCCATGGCCACCGGCTACCGTGGCCTTTCCCAAGCACTGCGAAGTCCGCGGCTTCCTTTATTCCTTCGCCGGCCTTCCTCATGCCTCCACTAAGCCACCACCGCGAAGCAAAGCGGTCACGCGGCATCGTTGCCCCACAGTCCGACACCGACGCATTTGCACATACGTTTCCCTTCACTGTGACCTCTTCCTCCAGCCGCAGCACTGCCGAACTCCCCTCCTCCTTCCAGATCGCAGTGGTTCCACATATCTTCTTCACAGTCGCATGGCTGCCCCCTCCATCATCACCGCGTCCTGATCGGCTCCCTCTCCATTTTGCCGGTAGCTGCGAAGCCAGCAGAATCGTAGACCACTGAGTCCCAATTGGCTTCACCTCCAGTCGCGTCGCACCCCCTGCCTGAATCCTGCTTCAGCCGCACTCCGCCCTCTCTACCGCGTGGTCGCCGGCCTTTCTTGGCTCACCACCTCTCTCTCTCTCTCTGCTGCCTTTTCTCTCTGCTTCTGTGTTGCTATCTTTCCTTTATGTTGTAATGATATTTGGCTGATTTTAGTTTGTTTGAGTTTGTTTTTATTTTATTATTATTATTATTATTTTGGGTTCATAATCTCGTTTTAAGTAAGGTCAAAGTTGGGTTTCTTTTTGGTCTTAGAGTCTTCAGTTTTTTTTTGGTATTATTATTTCTTTTGGGTTTTAGAGTTTGGGTTTTTTTTATTTTATTTTCAGTCTTGGTCAGTCTTTTTTTGTTTTGGTGAATTAAACTTTGTTTGTGTTTTTGGTCTGAATAGAATTAGGGAAATGAATTGGGCTTTTTATTTGTTTTTGGTCAAATTCATTTTTTGGGCATTAGACTTGTAGCTTGGGTTGATTTTTTTTTATTTTTATTTTTCCTTCTTTTCGGGCTAGGTGTGTTTTTGGCCTTTTCATTTTTTTCTCACCTTTTATAGTCTTAAGCCTTAGAATTTTAAATGGCCTTTTCTGAAAAATAAAAATATAAAAAAGAAAAACTTTTTTAATCTGTGCAATAGTGAATAGTCATGATTAAGAGGTGAATGTCTCCTTCATGTATTTTTGAATTGTAGGGATTTATTGAGTAATCTAATGCTAACTTGAATCCCATGCAAAGGCGGATTTCTCTTTTAATAATTTGTCAGTCAAAAGTCCATTTTCAAAAAATTGAAATCGATCAACAAACTTCTCATTTTTTATTTATTTAATTAAAATCTATTAATATAGAATCATTTTCTACAGAACAATGTGGCTTTAAGTTTTTCATTGCACCAGAGGAAACGTAGGCGTAGTTAACAACTATCAAGTCAAAATTAATTTTCATTAAATTGTGTTCTCTTTTAATGTAATTTCTTGTTCTTTTCTTTTATTTAATTTTTATATAATTGTTATAATCTTTTGGGAAAAAATAAATATTTTAAAGTTATAAATTAATTTGTATAATAAACTCTAGGGTAATCGTATTTATACGGATGTATTAGGGACACGGTGAGATTAAGTTTTCACCCTTCCCTAATCATAATTGGACTCCTGAACCTCAAATTTCTTTTAAAAGACCAGTTTTGCAAATCAAAAGGTTTTTCAATTTTAACCAGAATTAAAATTGGTGGCAACCCCATATTTTATTTTTAAAATTTGTTTTCATTTCTTGTCGCGACGCTCTCTGGGTATGTTGTGACAGTTTGGCGCCTCCACTGGGGAGATTTTTGAGAGTCAAGCCTATTAGAGTTAATTATGCAGATAATTATAACTTTATAATATTTATATTTCCCCATCATAAGTCTTTTTATTTTTTTAAATAATTATCTTCCTTTTGTAAATAATCATTTATATTATCTGTAAATATTTGTCATTCAAACCTTATGATAAAGATTTTTATTTTTGTATATATTTGGAACTTTAGGGTAGAAGACTTTATTTTATCTTTCTTGGAACCTTAGGTAGATGACTTTTTATAAATATATTGTTTGAGCTTTTGTCTTGTAGGAATATGAATGCTCCTCACACACAGTGTACTATCACTATCTCACACACAATTTTAGCTCTATACCCAGCTTATGCAACCCAAGGAATAGGAGGGGTCCCAATATTGTCATTGAGGGGCTCCATGCTCCCTTAGCATATGGTGGGACACTACTTAAATTGTTACTGGTATCATGGAATGGTCATATTGAGAGGGTTCATCCCTACTTGTGATCCTTGCATAAGCTGGGTTTCTATTTTATGGATAGGGGCAATTTAGGGACCACGGCCTTTAGAAGTCTAGACCTGTCCCAAAGCACTAATAGAATAAACTTAGTGGCTGAACATCCATCTTCTAGGTCTTACCCAATTAGGACACATGAGCATCCATCTACATCCTCCTTTTACATGGCTTATATAAAAATCATCTTGCATAATTCATTCATTGTATAAAATTTTGTATCGTAAAGAAAAAAAATTAACTCATCCTGCATAACTCATTCATTGCATTAAAAATCCATGGCTCGCATCATCTTGCATGCCCATTCATTGCAAAAAAAAAAAATCCTGCATATCTCATCCATTGCATACAAAAATCTCTTCATGGTCCATTCATTACATGCGCAAAAATAATCTTTTCATTTCATTAGCTGTATCCAGAAAAAAAAAACTTTTCCTTAATACATGACTCATTCATTGCATTTACTTAAAAAAAAAAATTCAGTTGTATACATGTATTTTTTTCTCTCATGTACTCATTCCTTACTCATGTTATTCATGCACAAGAAGCATAACTCACCCTTTTAGGACACAGAGGGGCATCTGATTTCTATTCTTACTCATTAACTGTATATATCTCAACATATATGCATGCACTTTCTTCATTTTCTTAAAGCAAAAAAAAAACTTCTATAAGCATATCATTCATAGGCATTCATAGGGCATACATTGTACCAAAAAAAAGAGAAGAAAAATAAAAAAAATCTCATGCGTGCATTCTTCCTATGTATACATAGCATGCATAACCCCCATTTTAGGATAGAAGTGTCATGCATGGTGCTAAAAAAAATCATTTCATTTCTTTGCATGCATGCATGACTCGTTCATTGTATATATCTCAACATACATGCATGCACTTTCTTCCTTTTCTATATAAAAAAGATCTTTTTATAAGCATTTCATTCATAAGCATTCATAAAGGCATCCATTGTACAAAAAAAAATCATTTCATTTCATTGCACGCATTCCAAAAAATGAAAAAGGCAATGCATGACTCATTCATCATTGCATACATTTTCCAAAAAAAGAAATATCATTTCATATACATTTTATCTCACGGATACATGACATGCATTTCTTTCTCACATTGTTCATGCACAACATGCATTACTCACCTTCGTCAGTCATCCAAGCATATGTTCTCATCACATTGACATCATCCAAAAAAAGAAGAAGAAATTATTTGACATCCATTTTTATGCATTCATAAAATAGTATGCATTCATGCATATTATGCATTCATACTTTTTTTTCACACAGTCCATATAAAAAAGTTTAGAAAAAAACATTTAGCATGCGTTCATGCATACATTTCTTTCATGCATATCCATTTCCACCTAAAAAAATTTTGGCATACATTCATGCATATATTTTCTTTCATGTATAGTCCACAAAAAAAAAAAATTGGCATGCACGCATTTTCTTTTATGCATATCCACTTCCATAGGAAAAATTGGCATTCATTTATGCATAATTCACATTCCTGAAAAATGGCATGCATTTTAATTTTTGTCTCATCCATAGTCTACATTAGCAAAAAACAAAAAAAATTACTTGACATGCATTCATATTTTCTTTTCACAAGTTAACTACATCCATATAAAAAAAAAAAAAAATTGAACATCCATCTCTCATCTATTCACTCCTAGTTTGCATCATACATTTTTTTTGCATATGATAACATGCATCTATAAGCTTAAAAAAAAGATCTCTTCTTCTCAAAACATTCAATAAGCATAGCATACATAAACAAAAAAAAAAGCTTCATCCAATATGCATTAGTCATGCATCATATAGTAGCATTTCATTCTGTAAAAAATAAAATGCATCATTTTGCCTCTAGACATTGCTCATCTAAGCGAAATTTTGTTTGATCCAAGAGGTTGTGTTTGAAAGAAATAAGCAAATCAAAAAGAAAAAAGAGAGAAAAAGAAAGAGAGAGAAATAAGGACACAAAATAAATAAGAGAGGAGAGCCATGACTCAAGAAAGTGAGAAGGCAAGGAAGTGATTTGAGAAACCCCTAAAGAACACATTTGAATAAGTCATTCCTGACCTTGAAACTTGATGTGGATGAGTTAAACAAAGCTTTGAAATACGTAAAGTGGTTTTTGATAAGAATCATGACTTGACTTGAACTCGATCAATGAATAACCGGCTTTTATGACCTCAAATTGTGTTTAAGCTTTTGAAATGATGAAATGATTATGCATATTTCTTCTAATACAATCTCTTCCACCCTTTTGTTCACGCATTTGTGCTTTCTTTTTCCATTTTTCAAAGTCTTTTTTCCTTTCAAACATCTTCAGAACTATGCAAATATTTGATAACTCATCAATTGATTCTTGTGTTATAATAAATATGAACACTCATGATCTTGATGAGAGTCCAAAGTTATGCAAACAATATGCTTAGGTGCTACACTTAGTGGAAAATGGTCAAGCAGCCAATAATCAAAGAGTAAAATGTCACCCAAAACACACTAGCTCAATCATAAACTGGGGCAATTTTTAGTGGCTGATAGGAAAGCTGTAATATGCAAAGCATTACATGTGATCAGCACCAATCCGCCAAGGACAAACATATCAAAAGAGGAGGAAACAATTAGTCTTCCACACTTTGGCATCAATCGTAAGCTTCAAAATAAGAAGAGTCACACACTGTGGAAATCCATCTCAGGTGAAAAACTAGGCTGATTTTTAAAAAAAGGTTTTCCGAGCAAAAAGTGAAAGAAAAGGCTTGCTGGATCCAAAAAAAAAAGAAAGAAAATGAATCCAGGCAAAAGTTAAAGCCGAAAAAGAAAAAAAAAAGTGAGAAGAGCTCGCTAAGTCAAAATGACAATCTGGGTAAAAGTTAGAGCAAAGTGCAGACTAAATTGAAAACCTGAAAGGGCAGTCTTGGAAAAGGAATGTCACTTCGGAATCAAGCAAAAAGGAGCTTATGAACAATGTCAAGCTGGGCCAATTAAATGATCGTTGATCAAATAAAGAGTCATCCTTCACAGAATAAAGAGCCAACAGTCCAAGGTACATTTGTCGCATAGCAATGGATTCTAATCTTGATCATGAATTCTAATTCAGAGTAGCCAAGCAATCAATGAAATTGGTAATCAAATGAAATCTGCATTGCACATCCTTCACACCTCATTCTAATCCTCTATTTTGTAAATATCATACACTTTCAAATCTAATCCCTCTATTCTAACCTCCATCTCACCTCTATCCTCTCTTTCCTTCATCATAAAATCCTCATCATGCATAATCAAGACATTAAAACAACAAATCAAGTCAAGTCAAGTTAATGTCTAAGTCAAAAGGGAGCTAGCTAGATCAAAAATCCAAGAGGACAGTCTTGGCAGGAATTAGAGCAAAAACAAAAAAGAAAATGAGAGAAAAATCCAAAGAAAAGACGAAAACAAATAGCTTGCTTGATCAAAAACCTGAAAGGGGTGATCTTGGCAAAAAGAAAAAGAAAGAGAGAGAAGGCAAAGTTTGTTCAAATCAAGAACCAAAGATGTCGGTCCATACAAGAATTGGAGCAAAATCGAACAAAGTTCAAAGCATGATAAGGTCAGAACCTGAGAATGAGATAAATAAAGAATTAAAACAAAAAATATGGAAAAATAAGAGAAAAAGAGAGAATCACAAAGCAAATTATTTTCAAATTGGCTCATCTTGGATCAGACAAGAGTCTTTTCAAAAGCAATGCTCGGACGCAAAAATTTGGACAAATTTCTTAGCATCAAATCATCTAGGTGTCATTATCATTCATCATGTGCAAAGTTGTCTTATCATGGAAGGTCAAACATTTTCTCATCATCAAATCATTTAAGATATTCATCATGCTCATACCATCAACATTTTTCATGCCATGGACTGGGGCAAATTTGTTTTCTTTATGAAATTATCCCATCATGTTAAGGCATTTATCATTTACATCATCAAATCATCTAGGCATAGTGGTCACAAGCCCTTGTTCTTCTCAAAAGTGATGCTTTAAGCGATGCTTGGACGCTAAAACTTGGGCAAATTTTTCAGCATTGAATCGTATAGGTTTCATCACATCATTCTTATCACTTTAGGTTGTTAAAACAATATACATTTAGGACATTCATCATATTCATGCCATTAACATTTTCATACCCCAAATTGGGGCAAATTTTCTCACTTTGTGTGGAGTTACCTCATCATTGCATCAATTCATCATATTCTCACTCAACCAGCTTTGCATCATTCATCATGTCATCATTACATTAATTCTACATCATTCATTATATCATCATCACACCATTCATCATGTGTAAAGTTTTCTTAAGGCATTTACATTCTCAATTATCAAATCATCTAAGACATTCATCATGCTCATACTATCAACATTTTTTATGCCGCAAATTGGGGCAATTTTAATTTTTGAGAGCTATTGTCATCATTCTTGTCACTGATCATATCACTACAACATCAGTTTTGCATTAATTCATTCATCATATCCCCACTCCACCAGCTTTGCATCATTCATCATATCATCATCACATCAATCTTGCATCATTTCATCAAAATTGTAATCCATACATTTAATTTTCACACGCCGTCACAAAATTTTGCTTTCACATTTACGTGTTTTCACATTTATATGCTTTAGCATTTACTCTACTTTCACATTTACATGCTTTCACATTTACTTGCTTTCACATATATCTACTTTCACATTTTACATGCTTTCACATTTTTTTCACGTTTACTTTCACAAATTTTTACTACTTTCACGTTTATTTTCACATGCTTTTACTGCTTTCACGTTTACTTTCACATGCACTTACTACTTTCGTGTTTGCTTTCACAAGTTTTACTGTTTTTACGTTTGTTTTCACATGTCTTTACTGCTTTCACGTTTACTTTCATAAGGTTTTACTGCTTTCACGTTTATTTTCACAAGTGTTTACTACTGTCATGTTTATTTTCACATGGCTTTATTGCTTTCACATTTATTTTCACAAGCTTTTACTGCTTTTACGTTTACTTTTACAAGTTTTTACTGCTTTCACATTTATTTTCACAAGCTTTTAGATATTTTCACTTTCACATGCATTTGTTTTTACATTTCATATGCATTTGTCTTCATAGATTTCACTTTCACATGCATTTGTTTTCACATTCATTTACATTTCACATGCATTTTCTTTCACAGATTCAACTTTCACATGCTTTCACATATTTCACTTTCATATGCTTTTAAATTTCACATTCTTTGCACATACTTTTAAATTTTGTACGTGTTTAGCTCTCACAAATATTTCATTCCCTGTTTGACATTAGCATCATGCATTTATCATGAGGTCATCTGGCATCATTCATTAGAATAATGTCATCATACATCCATCCTCTTCATGGAATCATCTAGCATCATTCACTACATGCATCTATCATCTTCATGGAAGCATCTAGTATCATTCACTATGTCATTTCGCATTGTCATCATGCATTGTGCATTGCTCATCTAGCAACATCATCAGAACTTTTTGCATTGTCACTAGGCATTTATCATTTATGTCATTCACTTATCATCATTAACATCATCTATCAGAATATTATCATCATGCATATTCATTATCACCATCATGCACCATTTAAACAAAATATGTGTTCGTATCTTTACTTGTTTCTTACAGCAAAATGTCAAAGCCACAATCTTTATATTTTTTAGTAAGAAACAAGTGAAAAAGGGCAACTGTAAATACCATATTTTGTCCGGATATTTTATTAATCTTTATTTTTTTTAAAAAAAGAAAGTCTATCCCATTTGTCTTTTTCTTTGAGTTGTACAAAAAAATGTTTCAGGTCATTTTTTCTTTTTCAAAACAACAAAGAAGAAAGCAATGCAGGTGCAAGTCAAGGGTGGGAGCATGAAGATTGTCGAACAAATGAAGAAAAATTCGAAAAAGAGTGACACACAATCCTAAAGTCAGCAACTATGTGGAAAAATCCTTCAATCAAATCACAAGTATCCCGAATCATATCTTACATATGGAAAAATTGAACCAGGCAATTGGGTATAAATTCACATACAGAGGAGAAAGAAGGGAGAGAAGGCATATCAGAATGACAGTTATAGAGGAGGGGAATAGCAACAGCATAACCTTCTCTACCCCATACACACACCGCTAACCATCATCACTACCACTATCCATCGTCACTATTAACAGACCTACATCCCCTAACCTCAACCCCAAAATCATCATCATTATCCTTTTGAACCAGCCATTAGAACCCATTTCAACCATTACTGAAAACACCATCACAGCCAACCTCACCTAATTTCCATTACTAGCAATCCCAAATCATAACCACAATCACCACCACCATCCTCAACCCAACCAAAATCAAACCAGAAACAAAATAAACCCATTAGCACATCAAAACCAAAATCAAACTGAATATCAATGAACCAAACCCAGAAAAGAAGAAAAAAATAAAAAAAAACTGAGGGGAGAGGTAAAGGAGCCGACCTTCCTCATCCATGGCCGCCGGCTACCATGGCCTTTCCTAAGCACCGCGAAGTTTGCGGCTTCCTTCCCTCCTTCGCCGGCCTTCCTCGCGCCTCCACCAAGCCACCACCACGAAGCGAAGTGGTCACGCGGCATTGTTGCCCCACGGTCCAGTGTTGACGCGTTTGCGCATGCGTTTCCCTTCACCGTGACCTCTTCCTTCAGCCGCAGCATCGCTAAACTCCCCTCCTCCTTCCAGATCACGGTGGTTCCGCATATCTTCTTCCCAGTCGCACCCTCTGCATTCCGCCGGCAGCCATGAATCCAGCAGAACCATAGACCACCGAATCTCGATTGGCTTCAACTCTAGTCGTGCCGCACCCTTACCCAAATCTTGCTTTAGCCACGCTCCACCCTCTCCACCGCATGGTCGCTAGCCTTTCTTGGCTCGCGACCTTTCTCTCTCTCTCTGCTGCCTTCTCTCTCTACTTCTGTGTTGCTATCTTTCCTTTATGTTGTAATGATATTTGGTTTGGTTTTATTTTGTCTGAGTTTGTTTTTATTTTATTATTATTATTTTTTTTGGGTTCATAATCTCGTCTTAAGGAGGGTTAGAGTTGGGTTTCTTTTTGGCCCTAGAGTCTTCAGTTTTTTTTTTTTGGTATTATTATTTCTTTTGGGTTTTAGAGTTTGTTTTTTTTATGTTATTTTCGGTCTTGTTCAGACTCTTTTTTTTTGGTGAATTTTACTTTGTTTGTGTTTTTGGTTTGAATAGAATTAGGGAAATGAATTGGGCTTGTTATTTGTTTTTGGTCAAATTTGTTTTATGGGCATTAGACTTGCAGCTTGGGTTGAGCTTTTTTTTTTTTTTCTTTCTTTTTGGGCTAGGTGTGTTTTTGGGCTTTCCATTTTTTTATCACCTTTTATAGTCTTAAGCCTTAGAATTTTAAATGGCCTTTTCTGAAAAATAAAAATATAAAAAAGAAATTTTTTTTTTAATCTATGCAACGGTGAATAGTCATGATTAAGAGGTGAATGTCTTCTTCATGTATTTTTGAATTGTAAGGATTTATTGAGTAGCCTAGTGCTAACTTGAATCTCGTGCAAAGATGGATTTCTCTTTTAATAATTTGTCAGTCAAAAGTCCATTTTCAAAAAATTAAAATCGATTAACACATTTCTCATTTTTTATTTATTTAATTAAAATCCAGTAACACAGAATCATTTTCTTCAGAACTATGTGGCTTTGAATTCGTCATTGCACCAGAGGATACGTAAGCGTAGTCAACAACTATCAAGCCAAATTAATTTTTTATTAAATTATGTTCTCTTTTAATGTATTTTCCTTTTCTTTTGTTTTATTTAAGTTTTATATAATTGTTATAATCTTTTGGGAAAAAATAAATATTTTAAAGTTATAAATTAATTTGCATAATAAGCTCTAGGGTAACCGTATTTATACGGATATATTAGGGGTGCAGTGGGATTAAGTTTTCACCCTTCCCTAATCATAATTAGACTTTCAAACCTCAAATCTCTTTTAAAAGACCAGTTTTGCAAATTAAAAGGTTTTCCAATTTTAACTAGAATTAAAATTGGTGGTGACTCCCTATTTTATTTTTAAAATCAGTTGTCATTCCTCGTCGCGGCGCTCTCCGAGTACGTTGTGACATTAACCTTTTGCATATCTGAAAAACTTAAACAAATACTATCAGTGAAACTTAGCAGAATGATGTTGGTTTCTGAACTTAAAACAACAATATAAAAAGTTATATAAGAGGTTTTTCACAAAGGCTTTGATAAATAACACATAATAGAAAATAAAGTAGAGTCAAGGAAAGAGAGATATTACCAAGAGATTTTACACTGATTTGGCCAACTTGCCTACATCAAGTTCTCAACAACTTGTTGAGTTCTACTAATCAACCATTTCCTAACCCCAAGAAAGTTAGATAGCCTGTCTATAACCTTCCCAAACTATCTCACATGACCAGTAGCTCACTCTACTGTCACTTTCAAGTAGTCTTTGTCTACTTTCTTCAAGCTACTTCACAATGATCACTGCTGGATCAGATTACAATTATTTTTGTAGGTTGGTTCACTCCAACTATTAAACACTCAAGTTTTCCTAGATGAAATAGTGTATGAGTTGAAAACTTGGATAACTTCTTTCTAGCTATTCTACCTAAGAAGAAAGTATTTTCTAATAAGAACTTAGAAAAAAGATTTGTACATGGATGAAACTGAGTACAAGCTGTAATAATCTTTATAGAAGATGAAGGAAAAAAAATTTTAGCATTTCAGCACAAGGTTTTTACTAAGAGTTTTAAGTTGTAAGCACATCATCTCCTTTTATACTTGATCTCCCATAAATAACCATTGCCATTGATTTGCTTTCCTAGTTACACTTGTTGATCTTCTTTTTGTGTCTCAGAAATGCAATCTAGAAGAGTAGCTCAGTGTGTCAGAGCCACTTTTGCTGTTGTAGAGACTGTTGTCTAATAGAGATTTTTAAGTCCATCTTCAAAAAATATTTTTTGCTTTTTGAGTGAGATTTTTAAACTTTTTCTTCTAGAAGCTATGACAGTTGACTAAGTTGAAAGATAAGATGTCACATCAGTCCTTGATTGAGTTTGACTTTAATTTGAAATTTGAATTTTTCCTCTCATTTCTGTAAAATGCACTATTTATAATAAACGTGCTTTCAGAAGTGCTATTCAGTTTATGGACTTTCCTTTTGATCTTCTAGTCTTCAATCAGATCTTGTTGTAAGGACATATTACAATCATGATAGTTGAAGACGGTAACCACACTTTGGCTTCAGAGATAGATCGAAATCTCCACTTGAATGCTACTATCTGAAGTCGTAGAATACTTTCTGAAGATCTGCACCTTAATTTCTTGATCATGAAAAGTTTCTTTCATGCATTGAGCATAATAATGTCCATTTCAAGAGTTATTATTCATTTTCATTAAGTTCTAAATCTTTTTGAATGAGATCAATCATATTTGCACATGTTATTGTGAAAATAACCTTGCTTTAGGAACTTGTATGCTAACGTGAATAATTTTGTTTAGTATTCAAGAAACTCTAGTGAAAGATTAGCCCTTCTACAACACAATTTCATGAAATTAGTTTTGTTGTCACTCAAAATATTAAGCACTACAGCTTTCTGAAAGGCTTTGAAGCTAACACAATATTTGATCAATTTTAATAAATAAATAATTATAATCAATTAAAAATTTCTAATTACTTTCCTTATTTGATACCATTTTAATCAAATCAAATAAAATATGTCTAGAATCAAAATAACATTAATGACTAATTTCATTTTAAAATTAACATATATAAAAAATAAAAAAAAATCAATTTTTATTTTTTAATTTCAAATGAAGATATGATATCCCAATGTTGTAAAAAATGTATATAATATTTTTTATTTTAAAACAAACGTAATGTTAAAGATTAAGAATCATATTAAATAATTAGTAATGTAACATAAAGAAACAAATATAATATTAAATAATTATTTAAAAATGGACTTATGATGTAATTTTAAATAATATTAATTTATAATGATGATATCAAGAAATTGATATCAAATAATAATAATGATAACGAAATTTCTAATCAATCATCCAATCAATTAAAATCAACATAGTATAAAAGATTAGAAAGAATGAATGTAATATTAAATTATCAAAAAAAAATGAATGTAATATTAAAGATTAAGAATTGTTTAAAATAATTAATAATTCAATATAAAATGGGTATAATATTTAAGAATAATTTAAAAATTGACATATGATATAATTTTAAACAATATAAATTTGCAATAAAGTAATCTTCCAAAGTCAATTAAAAGGAGTGATGACGTAACGGTCTCAAGACCATACAGGCTTGGGTGAACTCCAGAAATGGTTGTGACCAAAAATAAAATAAAATTCGAGAAATGGCAAATCACAATCGCTAGAATATTTATTTAGAGTTTAATTTTTATTTATTGACTGTCATTCAATTATATATTATCAGATTTATAAAAGTAGTCAAGTTTATATTTACTATTTAAAAAAATATAAATAAAATTATTTGATTAGATGACAATGTAAAAAAATTTATATTAATATATAAGAATTACACACATCTATTTATTTGACTTTTAAATCAAAAGTTCAACTACACAATCTCTTCGTCGGTAACCTTCATCTCTTAACCAAACTAAAGAGAATATATTGTGCTCTCCCTCGGTAAGAAGCTTGAATAGTGTATATGAAGTGGTAGGTTCGAACTTGATGTACCCAAAAAAATAAAAAGTGTAATTATGTAAATAAATTGGAATAAGCTTTTCTAAAATGAGGAGGTTGGTTAAATAAGAAAGTGAGGACCCTTTAAATTAATAATTTTCATTGTATGTGAGTTCCACCAACTAATTTAGGGTTGATTATCATCTCATTTTCTCATTTTATTAATTTTCTCGTCTTAAATGGGTTAAATTCAATAAATTGTGTTTAATTTTTATATAATGATATTATAAAACAATTGTGACAAAACACCTATTCCCCTAAATACGTAAAATTTAATTTAAGAATAATCAATTTGGAAGTCTTTCTTCATGTTAAAAAAAAGAAAAAAACTCTCAGTGGGAGTTTCTCTTCTTAGTACTATAATTTAATAGAAACTGGAGCCTGGTCGGGATTGCCGTACTCGTCAAGGTTCATTTTTCTTTTATTAAATTTATATGCATTATTAATATAAATTTTTCATATTGATATTTAATTATATGTTATTTTTTAATAATTAATTAAAAAGAAAATAAGAGTTGAAAGAGGGAAAAAACTAAAATAAAAAAAAGAGCTGGAAAATGAGAGTTGTAAAGGTAAAATGGTAAGAAAAATTGGGTACCAAAATATAATTATTGTACCCTATCTCCTTTATTATTTTATAGATATAGATGAACACGGGTAAGAATCCTCTAAAGTGAGGATCTCACTTTAAAGAGTAAAATAAAGAGGTTTTACCTTTGGATCAATAAAGTTAAAAGTGAGGTCTTCTTTGTTCCAATAATCCAATGATGAAATTGCTCACTTTACCCTCTAAAGTGAAATTCTCACTTTAGAGGATCCAAATCCAGATGAATAAAAAACAAAAACAAAAAGCTAAAAAACAAAGGGCCTGTTTCAAAGTGTTTTTGTTCTTCAATTTTTTAAAACTGTTTTAGAAAAAAGTTTAAGTTCATTTTTTCAAAAAAAAAACTGTTTGACAATTTAACTTCAAAAATAGTTTTATAATGGTGAAAAATAGAAAACCTATTTGGATAATATTTTAAAAAAATACGTTTAAACTTCCTTTTGTTTCAACTAAGCCAACCTATCATCCTCAGCATCCTCTTCAACCTATCCCTCCACCCTTCTAAGAAGCTCGATTTCTTCCAATTATGTCGCACCACTCCACCCGTCCACCCTCTCCCTTTGCTTATGCCGCCATCCTCCGCACCCTTTGCCACCCTAGATACCTCCACCATATCCCTTCCCTACTTCACTCCCTCAAGTAGGATGACTTCGTTCTCTCCTCCCAATCCTTCAAGCTTCTCCTCAATGCCTCCATTGTCTCACTGTGACTTCAACCTGGTTTACGTGCACCAAGGTACTGGTTCGCGTGTGGAGGCAAAGTGGAGGCTACTCGGTTGCGTGCGCCTGCCAAGGGTGGAGGAGCTACGTGCTTCGGCTAAGGGTGGCGGAGCTGTGTGCGTGGGCTAAGGGTGAAGGAGCTGCGTGTGCTGGCCAAGGGTGGAGGAGCTCTCATGCTTAAAGGCTACGCTCTTCCTTCCTTCTTACTAAGCGAACACAACATGCCAAGCCTGATTAACAAAGCTGCCATAATTTTTTTTTTTTTAATCAGAAGTGAAATTCGAAATTGTCCAATGTGATAATCACAAAAATGCTACCGCTTGTTTTTGAGAACAAGTTAAAAGTGTTTTGTGTTTTTGGTTTTTAAAATTATTGGTTTGTTTTTTACTTTTAAAATCAACCGTAAAAAACATTTTATCAAACAAGTTTTTTGGTTTTTTTCATTTCAAAAATAGAAAATAGTTTTTGAAAATGCTTTCCAAACAGCCCAAAAAATTTGTCATATCATCATTGTATTTATTATATGAAGAGGTAAAATGACTCTTGTATGGAAGCATCCCTTCCTGCTTCTTGTCTCGTTGATCACTAGCTCAAGTTCCACTTTAATAAAAAATCAAGTTGAGTCAAATTGGATCACACCGATTTTAATGGATGGTTGATCCAAACAATGACTTAGTCCGATTTCATGATCGGTTTGATCGGAAAAGTCGGTCCAAATCGATTTTCAATACTGTGGTTTGCGCTCTTGTTTCTTTCATTTTTTTAAAATTTTTTTTATACCCTATATTATATATTTATATTTATACAATATATTTTACCTTGTAATATATATGTATATATATATATATATATATATGCATACATTTTTTTTACAGTATCCAATTTTCAATTTAAATTTTAAACAAATAATCATACTGATTACTAAATAGAACAAATATTAAAATTAAACATTCAATTTTAAAAATTCAAATGTTAACTTTTTAAAAAATTAAAGATGATCCTTCCCCTCGTGCTTGGAAGCTTAGTAGTTAGTACGGATAGGAATACCTCGAATAGAATGGTGAATTGGTGTAATACCGGAGCATTCCCTCGTTTATGCGGATTAATTGGTTGGTTTGCGAATCTACGGGTTACGCCTGTTTAGCTAACTGTTATGTCGGCCCACATGAAAAGTGTTTTGGTGGACCGAAAATTTTCTAGTGTATTTTTGTGCGGATCGCAAGTTAAGCTATTCCTTCAGTGGGCCGCGGCTCGTATACCCAGCTCCAGGTAAAACGACTGTCGCATCCCTTCCCTCCTTGTCTCCGCTCCAGCTCCAGTTCTACTCTGCCCCTCTTCTCCTTCTTCACTGGCTTCCCCATCCCAACTTCACCAAAACCAACCCAATGCCATCCCTCAAGCCTATTCGTCTCGCACTCTTCTCCCTTCGCTATCTCCATTCAACACTCAAACCAGACCCCACTCCCTCCACGCCATTCTCCCTTCACCGCCTCTCTTCCTCTTCCTCTTCCTCCTCATGGCTGTCGCTGCCCGGAAACCCTCTCATCAATTGGCCCTCACTCCCTACCACCACCCAACCCACTCCAGACCAAAACCCGAACCCAACACCCGAACCTGCTCCGCCCGAATCCGAACCCAACTTCTCGCGCCGCGATTTCTCTCTTATTGCTGATCTCTTCGCTGATCCGTCGGTTTCTCCCGGCCCGGCTCTTCATGCCGAGCTGGACCGGTCCGGAATCGAACCGGGACTGGGCCTATTGCTGGCCGTGTTCGACCATTTCGGTTCGTCGCCGAAGCTGCTGCACTCGCTGTTCCTTTGGTCCGAGAAGCGGCCCGGGTTTAGGCCCGACTCGAAGCTGTTCGATGCAGTGGTCGACGTTCTCGCTAAGTCGAGGGAGTTTGAATCCGCATGGACCATGATTCTTGACCACATCGATAGGAAGGATGAAGAAGAAAAAGAAGAAGAAGAAGAGGATTTGGTTTCTGTTGGTACGTTCGCTATCATGATTCGACGCTATGCGCGTGCAGGTAACACCCAGAAAAAATAATAATAATGATAATAATAAAAATGAAGTTTTGCTGTTTGGTTTTCGGACTGTTCAATTTGAGATTTGGTTTGTGTACAAGTGAGAATTTAGTTTTGTCAATGTATTTATGAGTCCTATTATTTGTACATACTCCCTTCATTACATAATGTTGGTCTCTTTGGACAAATTGGTTCATGAAAACGACCAATATTATGGAACGGACGTAGTACATTTTTTTGTGTCCATCAATCACTGTTCAAATAAGCAGAAATTCGCTTGAATCGAGTAATTGCGGTGGTAAATAATAATATTGTAACCGATTTTTCAGTTATGTAAGTGAATTTTCCACTTACTTGTATTTGAATTACAGTGCTCGACTGACACACAAAAATTGTATGTCTAAGTCACATTTTTCTGAAGAATTCCCATTACTCGAAATTATCTGTGTAATAACAATGTTTTAAAAAACCAAAAGGGGAGCTGGGGAGAGCTCTGGTTGTGGTTCGATTAGTTTAGTAGGTTAAATTGGTGGTTCGATAATGTCGAAGTGGACGATATAATGAGGAAGAATGAATGAATAACAAAACCAGTTGTACTTGCTGGTCTGATCCTTTTCTTGAAACTGTGTAATTTTGTATTGATCTGAATTTTTCTATTTAATGAGGAGTGCACTTTTGCAACAAAAAAAAGAAAATGCAGTTAACACTTGACAGCATAATAAGGAATAACGAAAAATGAAACCAGAATTAAGTTTATCTGAAATTATACTATTTATCTATGTAATGAGGAATGCACTTTTATTTTTGTTTTTATTCAGGTATGGTCCAACCTGCGATTCGAACATTTGAGTTTGCAAGAAATCACAAGTCACTTAAGGATTCTGGATCAGAATTATGTTTATTTGAGAAATTGTTGGATTCACTTTGTAAAGAAGGGTCTGTCAGGGCAGCTTATGAGTATTTCCTTCGGAGAAAGAAGATGGAGCCAGGTTGGGTTCCTTCGATTCGGGTTTATAATATAATGTTAAACGGATGGTTTCGGTCAAGGAAACTCAAACATGCAGAGAGACTTTGTGAAGAGATGAAGAAGGAGAATGTGAGACCAAGTGTTGTGACATATGGTACCCTTGTGGAAGGATATTGTCGGATGCGTCGCGTTGAAAAAGCGTTAGAAATGGTTGGTGACATGGCCAAAGAAGGAATTGAACCAAATGCAATTGTGTATAATCCGATAATTGATGCCTTGGCAGAAGCTGGGAGATTTAAGGAGGCTTTGGGGATGATAGAGCGATTTCACGTTTTAGAAATTGGTCCTACTCAATCAACATACAATTCTCTGGTGAAGGGGTTTTGTAAGGCAGGAGATCTTGTAGGTGCCAGTAAGATTCTTAAAATGATGATAAGTAGGGGTTTCTTCCCAAGCTCCACCACCTATAACTACTTCTTTAGGTTCTTTTCAAGATGTGGGAAAATTGAGGAGGGAATGAACCTGTATACCAAGATGATCGAATCTGGTTATAACCCAGATTGGTTGACTTACCATCTTTTGGTTAAGATGTTATGCGAAGAGGAGAGGTTAGACTTGGCAGTTCAAGTTAGCAAAGAAATGAGGCATAAAGGATTTGACATGGACTTGGCTACAAGTACCATGCTAGTTCATTTGCTGTGCAAAATGCATAGGTTGGAAGTGGCTTTTGCAGAATTTGAGGACATGATAAGAAGGGGTATAGTTCCTCAGTATCTCACTTTCCAGAGAATGACTGCTGAGTTAAAGAAACAAGGTATGACTGAAATGGCGCAAAAGCTTTGCAATATGATGTCCTCAGTTCCCCATCCTGCCAACTTGCCAAATACTTACATCGAAGACAGAGATGATGCACATGCAAGAAGGAAATCTATAATTCAGAAAGCCAAAACATTTTCTGATATGCTGAAGAACTGTGAAGACCCTAGAGAACTTGATAAGTATAGAAGTTCATCCCAGAGTGATGTCTCAAGTGCAAACCATTTGATAGAGGATATTGAGAAAACGATGAGTACAAGATGAACACCTTTTGCCATCTCAGTGTCAGTAGGGAGCAATAACTGACTCTTTGAACACATGAGAATCAGTTTACATTTATTCAGAGTAGATAATTACAGGCTTTTGCATAAAAAAATTCTCCCAAACTTCCTTGTGTTATATGTGGGCTTCACAGCAACAGTGAGACGGTCAGTGAACTGATTCACAATTGTCTACATTAGCATGTGCAAACCCATGGTGTTCTAATGCAGAGCGCATGGCTGTAGATTACTAGAAGTGAGTAGAGTCAGTAGCTTGCAAGAAGATCAAATAAGATTATTGTTTTATTGTTTCCATGCTTTTCTATTTTTCACTTGTTATTAGTCCGACATTACTTTATACCAAGGATGTAGGAGAGAAACTTTTGTATAAATATGGAGCTTTGGGTTTACATTTGAGCCATTTCGTCAAATAATAAACACTTCTATTTGCAGATTTATGCTCTCTTTATTAAGATTTAGCATTGTGTCAATGGTTCAAGTTAGAACCCATGTTCCTTTTTTATTTAAGAGTTTCTGGTAACAAGTGAAAAATAGAAAAACATGGAACTAGTAATGATAACAACCTTATCTGGTCTTCCCGTGATCCACTCAGTCTTTGCTATTTGCAGTGCTTTGTGTCATGTTCCTAATATGGGAGATAGCTTCTTGTGAGCTAAATTGCGATTATTTCTCAATGGTCATAGTATCAGAAGTTCAACACATTAGTTCAAGTGGCCTTATAGATGTTATGTGAAATCTTTCATTGTTCTTCATTCACCAAATGTAAGTGATGCTCTGCTGATAGCTGGAGTTCAGAGCCGTGCATAATCTAGAAGGCAGTGACTGAGAATCAATATCTGCAGTGAGTAATTTTCTTCTTGCTGATAAAATTTCTCATTTGACTTGACATTTGGGTACTACTTTTTGGTGCACTTTATTCTTGGTGTTGAGTTCTCAGTAAATTGCTTCTAATGAGTTCTGTTTCTGTCATTAAGCATGGGGTAATCTTCTGATAGATCAAACACAGGAGGCTGTTTAAGTGAAATTTCTCGTTATATTTTGTTTGGCATACATATGAAACTCTGGGCATGCTGAACTTTGTTGCAATTATCTTAGCAGAACTAGATGCCACCTCTAAACTAGCAATTCATGGCTATTTGAAGATATTTTCCAATTCTTGCGAAATATATACATGCCCTTCCATTTTCACTATACATACACTAGATGAGATGAATCACTGCCATGGTTCTTCATCTCCATGGAACGAGCAATTCAGTGATTGTTGTTTTTGCAACCTCATCTCTTGATTTTCCTTATGAATGCTTCCACTCACCGATTCAACTCGTCCCGACTGTAGCAGTTGTGGCACACCATCAGATTCTTCCTCCTCTGCTCCTTCACCATCGCTAATCTCTTTGTCACTGACCTCGCTTCCTTGCTATAGTTGAGTGCGAACTGCAGCAAGGCCTCCAAAACTAGCAGTAGAAAGAGTGGTGGATTTTGGGAGGAAACCCCTACTTATCATCATTTTAAGAATCTTACTAGCATCTATAAGATCTCCTGCCTTACAAAACCCCTTCATGAGATAATTGTATGTTGATTCAGTGGGGCCTATTTCTAAAACACGAAATCACTCCATTATTCCAAAAGCCTCTTTAAATCTCCCAGCTTCTGCTAATGCATCAATTATTGGATTATACACAATTGCATTTGGTTCAATTCCTTTTTTGACCATATCACCAACCATTTCTAATGCCTTTTCAACACAACACATCCGACAGTACCCTTTCACAAGGGTAGCATATGTCACAACACTTGGTCTCACATTCTCTTTCTTCTCTTCACAAAGTCTCTCCGCTTTTTTGAGTTTCCTTGATTGAAACCATCCATTTAACATTATATTATAAACCCGAACCGAAGAAACCCAACATGGCTTCATCTTCTTTCTCCGAAGGGAATACTGATAAGCTGCCCTGACAAACCCTTCTTTACAAAGCGAATCCAACAATTTCTTGAATAAACTCAATTCTGATCCAGAATCCTTAACTGACTTTGGAGCTGCCTTTTGTGATGACAAAATGCTGATATATACTCTATTGATGGGTGCTTATGATTCCTGTTGCGGTGTACTGTTGGGATTATAAGTCTCAATATGGTTATGATAGGCCTGCTGCAATCTCTGGTTCCTGTGGGTCTGGACTGGTGTGGGGTTTGGCATAGATGGATAGCCTTGTGTTTGGTGTCAGCTGCTGTTGGGTTTCCTGTCTGGTTTTTGTGTAGTTATGTGAATGCTCAACGTGTCCAGCGAAGGACTTAAAGGCTGTTTTTGCTTATATTAGGTTTTGCATATATGCTGGAACGTAGGCAATAACGATGGTTATCTTATGTGAATAAGTGTGGTGTGATGGGTATTGTACATAACTATTGCTGTGGTGGGGGGTTTTGTAATGCTTTATTGGTCCTTCCATTCCTCGATATGTTTTGAGCCTTATCATTATAATGAAAGCATACTTTATTGATTTGTTTCTTCAAGTTACATGCCCCTGTTCTAACTTGATACACAAGTATTCACTATTGATGAGTGTACTGTGGGTTAGTTAACCTGTTTCAATTTGAGATCTATAGTTGTTTTGCTTATATAGCTACTGCTTGGTATTAGTTTTCATCTAAGTGTATAAGAGATATTAATTATTGTTCTCTTTATTTTATTCTTGCTGGTCTCATGAACTGCTACTCTTATTTGATACTAGCTTGAGGATAACAGAGGATTCAAGCTTTTGAAAGCAAGTAAGGATTTATGCATGGTCTCCCAATGGCCTATGCATTAAGATGACAAGCTGATTCATTAATATGCTTTGAAATCCACTTTGTTGTATTTGAACTCATTGTATGGATCCTTGGCATTTGGTTTGTTTCTAATTGACTTTGGTCTTTTGTGACTTCTAATTGACTGTGTCTGTGATTACCAATGATGTGAGAGGTGTTGACAGCAATATGAATTAAGTACATGTGTTTTGAAGTGATGTGAAGGCATAGGAGATGAGAACTTCCTTGCTGTGCATTTATTGTAATGTTAATCTCCTTAAGCAGCGTGAGAGGTGATAGAATTTTCTATTTAGGGTTTACTTAAAGCCAATTGTGTTCTTTTAGGCCAAGATGCTGACACTGCTTATGTAGTGTGTCTTTTTAGTGTAGATTACTACATAGCTTCATAAAGTATTATTGTTTTTCGGTTGATAGAGTTTGTTATACTAATTATGTTTATGTAAATATTGATCCAAATTCACTTGAGATTAGGTTTCTGAACCAAGGCCTGGTGTCTAATTCCCTTTTGGTCCAGCCATGTTATTATCAAATCTCTAGAAAGTGTGAAGATAGACAATAAAGCCAACAATTAGAAAATTGCAGAGCTAAATGATATTTTATAGATTGTAGTAATTTGTGTTCCTTTACACTTTCAAATATTCTTTTACTGTCAAACATATGTTCATGTCTTCTCATGGTAGAAGCTCCTATTCCTATTTATGCCAGTAGAGGTAGCATGATCGTCCTTAGTTTTTCGTTCTCTCATTCTCATTCTGCTGTTTTTTTTTTCAGAGAATATAATTTTGTTATTTCATAGTAGTGGGTCCTTTGTATCGACAAAACATATCAATTCATGTAAAAAAATCCGTATGGAATTCCAAATATTTGGTGGGAATATGATGCCAAATTTATCTCTGCAACTAGTCCTGTCAAAATGGCCCTAAGCCCCTGGGCTGGCCCCTAAGCCCATTATTTCAATCCCATTAAAATTCTAGCCCACAGCTTAGCGCGCCTAGTAAGTCCCTGACCCACTAAACCCACTAAAATAGCAGGCCAGCCCTCATGGGCCATAGGCTAGCCCATCTTAAAAATTTAAAGAAGCTGAACACCCATCAGGCCATCACTCATTTTTCAGCTTCTGCAGCTTTTCCATTCAACTTCGATATGTGAAACAGTGAAGCAGTGAAACACACCCTGATCCCCAAATCACATTTTGAACATTGGTATCTCACTTTTGAACATTTGATAAACCCTAATCCCCAAATCGCGTTTCCTTCAAATCGCGTTTCCCTCACTGATTCTTCTGCAATCCCACTTCGATTGCTCTCTTCCCCATTTTCTTTGTGAATTGCATGCTGATCCTCCTCTTTTTCATTTCACGGGATCGATCTTTGAGTTCTTCTTTTTTGGATTTATTTTTTATCATTTTGTGGTTGTTGATATTGTTGAGCAAGCTTGATGGTTGGTTCTGTGATATTCCTTTTTCTCTTTTTGGAAAAAAATGAATATGTGATTTGCAGTGGGATCTATGCAGGAAAAAATGCAAGTTTCCTCTTCCATTGTTACGGTTGCCATTAGCACCTTGCCATTGTAGTTGTGATTCTTCCTCTTTCCATATCTTCAGGTTCTTTCTCCTTCTATTTTGCTGTGATTCTCATTTTCTTTTTCAATTTCTCAAGCTTGAAGCATGTTCTTTCTATGTATAAACAATCTTGTAGTGATTCACTACATTTTATGGTGAATACCTAGATAAAAGAGTAGAATACCCAGTTAATTAGTGGAATTACACAATTTAGTTTTATAGCAATTAAATTTATATTAAAATATATAATATGCGGTTTAAAAGATTTATTTAGATAGGAATAGATTAGAACCTGAAAAACCTGGTACATGGCTTCGATTTGCTTCCTACACCACTTCATAAGGAGTCCAATTCTGTTGCAAAACATTATTACCTCTTCTCAGTTAACATATTCTTGCTTATTAATTTAGTACATTTTATTCTAAAGCCGTTAACATTATTCTAAAGCTCTTGCTCTGTTTTCTTCTCTTTACAGAGACTTTGCTCTTGTGGATTCACGTAGGTTTTTCTATAGCACTACTGTGTCAATGTTTTGTGTGTGTTTGTGAATGTAATTAGAGTAATAAATAAAGCTTGTCAACACTGTTGTGAAACTTTTTGTGTGTGTGTGTGTGTGTTATTATTTTACATAATATTAACAGCTTTAGAAATATTAGGAATAGGTGCCCCACAGGAAGATTAAATTGGAAGATGATAGATAAAGTGAAGCCAATTTTAGAAATGAATAGTTGTTGATTGTTATGCAATGATCCTCTTTGTTTGTATACTTATGTGTTTGTTCATGAAATTATGTTTGTCTCAATGTTTAGGAATTTACCGAAGTATATTATTATGGAGTTTGTGAACAATATTGTGAATGTGGATGACGAAGATGTTTGTGAAACTCTTACTGGAGTATTTGGAACAGTTGAGTCATCCAAGAAAGAAACCTCAGGCGTTTGGGGATTTTTTACAAGGAATGCGATAGATAAGGATGGTATAGAAAGAGCTGTGTGTAATTATTGTGGTCGTAGCTATGCAGTTGGGAAAAATCCTAAGACCAAGAATAATTACGGAACTTACCATTTAAGTCGTCATGTAGCAAGTTGCAAAAGTATTGCGAATGCAAATGTCAATAGGGCTGAAACATTGACTTATCAAGAGGGGAAATCTTGTATGATTAAGATTAATCAAAAGACACATCGTGATCTGCTTGCACAAGCTATAATCAAACATGATCTTCCTTTTAACTTTGTTGAGTATGAGAAGATCAATGTATGGGCCAAATATTTGAACCAACGTTGTCAGTGGCGGATGGTGGTTTATGGTGGTGAGGCTAAAAAACGCCATAAAAATATGGCGGGTGGCGTTGCGGGTTATGGCAAAAGCCATGGCGGACTAAAAAGTATACAAATATATATAAAAAAATGTGGAAATTTTTGTTTTTATTTTTTATAGGTCAGTTGTTTTTAGTTTTAATGAAACAAAACTAGTATATTACCCCAAAGGAAAAAAAGCAACACTAACCCACACCCAAACATAATAAAAACCCAAGAAAACCCATATAACTAAATTATGCCCATGACCTTAAAAACAACCCACTTGCACATGCCTTTAAAGGCTGAACCATACTCCACACTCAAAACAATAACCCACACACGTGTCAAAGATCGACTCATCAATCCAACCCATGCAAAACCCAAAGAGTGCGAAATAAAACCAGATCTAAGGGAAGAGAAGAGAGAGACTTTGAGAGACTAAGAGAGAAAAGGAATCAGAGAAGCAGCACCCTAGCTGCCGCTGCTGGTGAGCCGCTGCCGCCGATGTGGTGTGCTGCCGCCGCCAGCGTGGTGCCCCGCTGTCACTAGGAAGCACGCGAGAAAAAAAAGCAGAGAAGAGAGAGACCGAGAGAGAAAAGGAAGCAAAGAAGCAGCACCCTGGCCGCCACTGCCGCCGGCGTGGTGCGCCATTGTCCCTGGGAAGCACATGAGAAAAGGAAGTAGAGAAGCAGTGAAGCAAAAGCATGTGGGGTCAGGTTTTGGGCCTCTAAAAAACCCGAGAAAAAGGAGTTTTGGGCCAGATTTCCGCCATAACTGCCACCAATCTGCCGTGTCACCACCGCCATTTTGGCCGCCATACTGCAACGCCATCCACCTATCCATGGTGGCAGGCTTAATTTCCGCCACGCCATGGCGCCATGGCGCCGACATGGCCGATTTTTAATAACACTGATTTGAACCCTAGTGTTGTGATGCACTCTAGGAATACTGTGGTGTCAGATGTTTGGAAAATTTACTTTAGAGAAAAGGATAAATTTAAGCAAGTGATGTCTAGGATCCCCAATAGGGTTTGTTTAACTTCTGATGTATGGACAGCATCTACCACAGAGGGTTTTTTCTGTTTAACTGCTCATTTTGTTGATGAAAGTTGGACACTAACCAGTAGAATCCTTAACTTTTGTCGAATGAAGCTTCCACACACTGGAGTTGAATTGGAAGCCATATTATTTGATTGTCTGAAGCAATGGGGAATTGACAAGAAGGTGTTCTCCATTACTTTGGACAATGCTTCTGCAAATGATAACATGCATTGGAATGATGTGGTAGTCTGATTTTTAGTTGTTAGATATTGTGGGGATACTGACTTATAGCATTGGAATAGGCGATAAAATAGTATATTTATGTTTATCTGTTTCTTGGTTGACTACGACTGTGCTTAGTAGCAATAAACTGTATAAAGTTATTTGATTGATCTGTTCATTGTTTCACAAATTGTCTCTTATCAATCAATGAGAAACAGCACAATCTTACTTTTCCATAGCTTGCACCGCTGCATTTCTGGCTTCTGTACAAACTGGAAAAGTTCCTAGCTATCCTCATGGGTGAAGTGTCTGGAAATTCTATCAAATGAGCAAAAGAACAGTTGATAATCCAAATATGTGAGTGCGTACATTCTTTGATGACCTCCCATTTCTCAGCTGCTATCTCATGAACATTTTATTTTCTAGTCGATGCTTTAAGTTTCCACTATTTCTGTGAAGGCTTGTTTTTCTCAACATGCTGGTGTGTGTAAGATGTTGCCACCTCTGTTTCAGACAGTTGAAGAACAAACGGGTATGCTTTTGGTGATGGATCCTTTTGTCTTTCTCTGCTGCTGATCAGAAAATGCTCCTTTTGACCCTTTGTAGAATTGAAGTCAATAGGTGTAGTGTTTAAGTTGACAAATTTCTGTCCATTAATGAATTCAGACATGACAATATAACATCAATAGTATAATATAGGTGGGTTTGGACTAGTCCATAGGTGGGCCAATTCATGAGCCAGCCTATGGGCCAACTCATTTTAAGCATTGATGAATTTTAAAATTTTTATAAGTGGACTAGCCTGTGGACGGGCCGTGGCCCACAAGGCCCACATGGGTTTTTGGCTCTGGGGGTTTTTTGTAGTTATGGGGTTTTTGGCCCTAGGCTAGGGCCAAATAAGGGTGAGCTGGCCCATTTGAGACCTCTATCTGCAACCATATTTCAAGGAATGTGTATTTTAGGCAGTTGATTTCTCCAACGGTGGAATAAAATGGGATGAGTGAAGAGTGTGATCCTTGCGTTTACAAGGAGGTGTGCGATAGTGAGCACAAAGAGAGAGAGAGAGAGAGAGAGATGAGATCTGCAAAATAAGAAGGTCCTAACAAACCAAGGAGATAAGCCTGAATGAGGTCACTCCTCATGTTGAGACTCCTTCATTCTCTGGAATTCTCTTCTGTTAAAGGCGTTGAAACTGAGATGGTTAAATAAATTGATAATGTTAGCATATTCTCTAATATATCTGCTAAAAAATTTCAACTTTTATTAGTCTGGCATTAACTTTGCCAACTTGATCATTCACTTATTTCGCATAAATTTGTTTCATGTTCCTCTTTGATGGCTACTTTCTCCTAAGAAGAAAATGAACTTCTAGATTTTTAAACCTTCTACGATAACTTCTGAGGAGTTTCGGTCACTTCTTGATGGAGACATTATTTTTACCGTTAAGCTCAATCCATGGGAGTGAAGCCTGAAAAGGACTGAAGATTTGCTTTTCATTGTTATATGTATGTTTTGTGCTTTTTGTTTTTTGTAGGCACTTATGTTTGTAACAGGTCTTTTATGGTTCCTTTTCATTTCTTGAGGTTTTAGCCTTCTAAATAAAAGGTCTAGGATATGAAAAATTCTCATTGATTTTAAGTGTAATGTACTCGCTCTAAACTGTTTTGGATACTATGTTGTTTAAGATGCTTGGTTTTATTTTGATTTATTTAATTTAGTTTGGATAATATACCTTTTTCAAGATGCTCGATAATATTTCAGTCTTCATTTAGTCATTACTCATGCAATGTGTTAGCATCTATCTCAGCATTCTCGACTACTTTTGATAAAATTCTTACCAATTTATTTTAATTATAATTGCTTTTAAAATGAATTCACTTCGCCCGTTAGACGTGGTTTGAGTTTTTCCAGAAGAATTTGTAGCTACATATTGTTGTTTAGAATAAGCCATATAGTCCTTATATATAAGCTCTCACTTTTTTCAGGTATGCCAGGATAAGACTTAATTATATTTGTATATTCATGTTATCGTTCATTTTAAATTTGTTTAATTTTGATGCACTGGCAGTGTAAAAGTATTTTATACTATTATCCACTCAAAATCTCTTATTTACGTGGCTTTTTAAATAGTGAATGGAAAAGTTAATCATTATGACCAATGTAGTAATATATAATTAAATGAACGTGTAAATTTTTTTTTACAGCATTAATGTATATTAATTAAATCCTTTTTGTTTTAGAAACCATGTCATATTCTTTATGGTTACAACTTTATCATTTATGTTGATTATTGTGTATTTTATGCAAAAAATATTTTTCTTTATAAATAGTTATGATACAACATTAGATCTTGTTGGATGTTAAAATAAAGGATAAGGGCTTGTTTGCTTTGCATTTTCCAGTTTTCAGTTTTCCAGATTTGTAAAGGAAAAACTGAAAAAATTGAAAATTGAAATTTTCAGTTTTCAGTTTTTCCTTCACAAAACAAAACTAAAACCTGAAACTAAAACTAAAACAAAGAAAGAATGCCTCAAGTGTTTCCTTATAAGTAAAAGTAAAAGGGGATAAGGAAATACGGTGTCAAAATATGAGTAAAAGAAAAATTAGATGAAGGGGTCCGTAATAAGATAATGAGGTGTATTGAAATACAGCCTAAAACAGGCAAGCATTAAGGCTCTAAGTAAATATGAAAATATCTTTGAAAAGTAGGAGAAGGAGCTAAAAAGATCGCGGGGCTGTAAGTTCCAAAGAGCAAGAAAACTAGAAAGAGAAGCATGCACGATGGATTAATCAGCGTTAAAGATTTGTATACTGTTAGCAAGATTTTAGGAGAAAATTTGTCTATAAATAAGAGCCTGGCTCAGTTGTAATGCGTACAATTCGACATTCAAACACTAAGTTTTAATCTCTAAGTCACCTAGTACATAGAGTGTGCAACTTTAGTTTATGAGTGAAAGTTGTTTCCTTTTTATTTTCAGTTAAAACAATTTGTTTTCTTTGTCAAAATTTATGCTATTTAATTCACAATCTTTATTCATTTTAATGTTTTATGTTCTTTGAAATAGCATTTCTTTTTCACCACTTCTAGTTTCTTGAAAACTTAACACAAACTTATTCCTGATTCTTCAAGAGGGAGCAATTCCCTTCCTTGAATTAAAATTTTGAATCAAAATGTTGCATTTGTCACATGGTGATAGATATGTCACGACCTAATTTATAAGACGCTGACGCAAGACGCCAAGATTCCATTCCCACGCAGTTCTCATGACTCCATGTATTGTATGTGCATATTCCAATGGGGAAAAATTCATTTAAAACAGAACTTCTTTTTCTACATAGAAATCACCTATTCTCTGAAAGCAAGATAATTATATTTGAAATCTCATAATCAATATCTAATTTCCGTAATCATAGTATCATTTATATATAAAATACCAATGTATTAAACTACTCATATCTAGCTTGTTTAGAAATTATCAAATTATTTAAATACAAACCATAGTATGATTAAAATATACAAAATGCAAAATAATCTCTATATGAATTAGGACTCCTACTTGCATTGACACTGGAGCACTCTAAATTGAATCAAGAATGCTTCACTCAAGTGAAGCTCAACTAAATCTCTATTACTGCTAGGTAGTAGGAAGTTGGGAAGATCCACAGTAGCTGCTATATCTGTAAATAGGAGAAAAGGTGAGGGCTGACTTTTTCTACAAAAACTCAGTGAGTAAATTCTCGCCTGAAACCTCCTTCATGGGACACCAAAGGAATCATGCAATAATTCAGAATAACAGTAATAATATAAAGCTTTGAAACATTTCACATAAATATATGTATATAACCAAATCGTTATTTGCCTTTAAAATCAATAATAGTATCTAGCTAGAGAAATAAGAGTCTCTACTCTATGATTCTTTAAGAACTGAAATGTGCTGCTCTATGATCCATTAGGGATCTAAAGTGGACACCTAAATAGGTTTCATTCTCTGTTCCATGAGATTGTCCTTTGGACAAGTTGGTACCAAAGTTAACCATCAATTTCAGCCATTAACCCGCTGTCTGTTTCTCTATAGTTACTGTTTAGTATCAAACAAAAAAACTATGTCCTTTCTTCATATTCCACAATGGCTACTACCCTAGGGTTCTAAACTTTCTCATATAACAATATCCAGTGGACCAGTGTACCAATAATTATGAAATCAACATAACAGCTCTCGATATTCAAAAATCACAAATCAAATATTCATATTTTCATTTATGCAATAATGGTCCCATGGTTTTGGTCAAAGACATGTTCATGCTCTTAAATCAACAATTCAAAACATAATAACCAGTAGTAACCTCGGATCTTTATGCATAAGTCTCTAAAGTCATAATATAAGCTATATTTTCATGAAAATAGACCTGAAGTGGTAGAATAAACAAGATTGACACTAACAGAAGCTTGGGAGATAGAAATGGTACCACTATCTGTCAGTAAGGCAATAAACTCTAGATCAATATCAGAATAGCTTTATTCTAACCCCTAACAATGGTGAAAGAATATAATGACATAAAAACAAGGAGGAACTCAAGATCTAACCCTAAGAACAGCGAAGAATAGAATAAATAGGAAGCAAAACTAGTAGAATCTCTTATTTTTAAGCCTTGAAAGTGAAACATTAATGTTAGATTGATGAAAATGAGGCGAGAGAGATAGGAGATGAGGGTTTCGTGTTTTAGGAGGGTGGGGATCGTGTTTCATGTCTGGAACCCCAAAATGAGGGTTTTTATAAGACTATTGACCACTGCAGTGTTCACTAGAGAGCATGAATTTTGTTGCCACACTGTCTTACTGTTCCCTAATCATTGTAGTGTTCTCCAGAATACACTTATTTACTCTTTATTAACTTTAAAATATAAATATAAATAAGAAAATACCCCAATTTGTATTCAAATAAAATATTCAAAAAATCAAAATCAAAATTTTTTATTTTAGTTCAAATCCAAGAATCTTCAAGATTTTCTAAAATTGTGGGCTAAAAATGAAGGGTTTAAAGGTTTCATAAAATTCATTAAAAATTATTCTTTAACGTATTTTCCTCTTGGGAATAATTACTGGAACTTTTGATCCTAAGAATGTGGTTCTATCATATAGTCCTCCAAGGACGTGTTGGATCTAGACTTAATGAAATTCAGGACCTGGATTTGTCTAACGACATGCGTACTGCTCTAAGCTCTCTTAGGTAATAATATACTTAGGGTATTACAAGATATTACCAAAAATGAAACAAATTGGCATGCCCAGTGGGACTGGGTTGATTGTTTATGCATTTAAGAAGTGGCATGTAGAAACCTATTTGTATGTAAATGACATCCTCTTCTAACAATCCAAGTACACCTCCTACAAAAGGAGATGGAAATAGGAATGCTTGTTCCACAAATCTGCCAATCACTAGCAATGAATCTCAGGGAGCCCCTAATGTGGCCCCTGTTACAAGGCCTACTATGGGGACCTCTTCCCCTGTAACTTTTGTAGCATATACTTATGGTTTGCCTCATAGGTATATACCTCAGATAGCTACAAATCCAATTTCAGTAGCTCAGGCTGGAGCGGTACCTAATTGGTACTCCAACCCATTATATGTAAACCCATTTTACCCTATGTATACAGGGATGCCTCCATTCGAAGTACCTCCATGCCTTTTAGGTTAAACCTACAAATAGCCCAAAGGCTAATGGCATCCATGGGGCAAATGGCATCATTCAATCGTGCTAGTATTCCAACTATACCATATATTCTAGTATTGGTATCTCTCTTAGCCCTTACAACTTTGCATAATCTTCCATGACGAGTGCTATAGGACCAGTTAGTAATCAAACTATGGGAAGAAATCCTTATTTGACAATGGAGAGAGCCTCCCATGTTGATGGTGGGCCAATATTCCCCACAATGACTAGAGAAGTGCCACAAAGCCTTACGAGGCCTACTATTGAAAGCTTATCTATTTTCAATGACAAGTATGTGAAAATAACCATGATTTGGTTCATATGCTAACTCAACAAATGACCACGATAATAAATCCCATAGTAAATTCTACCAATAGACGCTTCAAAGCCATCAACAAGCAAAAGCACTTCATTTAGATAAGGAAGATAACCTAAATGATCAAGTAATCAGAAGAAATAGAAATATACCTCACCATTCCACCATATAAACTCAACCATGAGTATGGTATAGAGGATGAACCTCACCCCCTAGGTCAGGGAAATGTTAGGATAGTGGGTCAAAATTCGAATGCTGACGAAGTGGTTTGTCAAGTTAGGAAAAAAATATGGAGGTAAATCAAAAAATGTTGTTGGATATTTTATGTGTATGGACTGACATAAATCGTATTTTGTTATAATTTTAATTTGATTCTAGATTACTTGGATGCCAAAATATTGGAGCATATCATTTAACCTATTTTATGATTAATTTTGTTATTGGGCTTAATTGTGTTAATCTTGTTGATAGTGGATATTTTTTTGGTTGTTGTAAATGGGTTGAGCCATAATGGCCCCTGTTCCTAACCACTTTAGTGTGCCTGTTGCCCCATTGAGATGGAACACGTATCGAAATTTTAATGGCAATATGAGGAGTATTTTTTTTTCTTTTTGGCTTTTCTCACTGGTCAAAGTAAACAAACAACTATGGAGTCATCAACCTCCAATGTCCTAGGCAATTCTGGCACCTAATCTCTATTATAACATTTGTTTATCACATGTCATATTGGTAATTAGATCAATGATAAATAGTAAAAGTTTTGGAACATTTGTTATTTATAGATTGGAATTTCTACAAGTGGTATCAGAGCTTAATCTAATTCTAGTATAGCTGTGATATTATATCCCAAATTAGGTGTTTATAATGTAAAATTCGTATATGTGATGAACCCTAATATACTAATTTGGGATTTTTTGTTTTCACTGATTAATTTCAAAATTGATTGAGGGTTTTTATTACTGATGGTGTCTTGAGCAAATCAACATAAGGATCATGTGAAATGGATTAGTGTACAAAGAGAATTTCAAGTTTGAATATATGAACCCTACCTTAGAAGCCATTTTCAAATCAACAACCCAGAACTTCCAAGTGTTAACATGACTCATGTATTGGGGAAAGCTAACACATCTGTGGACATTATGGCGAAGCTGGTAACAAAACAAAAAGAAATATTGATGTAGTGGCAAGAACCTCCACGTGCAGCCTTTCCTTGCCTGCTTTCAAATAATTTTTTCACTATAATTTTAGTAAGGAAAATGGTATTATAGAGATACTAAACAACAAATAGTTAAATGAGAGTGGAAGTAGACATTTGGGAGTGAAAATAGCCTCTCTCTCCAAACTAACATGTAATAAGAAAAAAAAAAGATTAGATATGCCATATGATGGAATGAAAAAGAGAAACCTTAGTGCGTTAACCCATGGATTAACTAATTCTATAACATACAGAAGAATAGGGAAGGAATTCTTATCGCAATATAGCACGTCGGTCCTTGCTATCATAGGCGATAGCGTACATTTTGGCACAACAGCATGTGTGTTCCGTCCTATAATGTCAAAAAACCTTTTCTAGGCCTTATCAACCTTCTCCTAGCTTATAATTGACATTTTTAAGGGTACTAATGATGTCTTGATGAATTTGGGCTTGGACTTATGTGATTCACAGTTACAAAGTCAGAGACAAATTAATCATATTTTTTTTTGGTGTGCCCAAGGGTATCCTCCAGCTGAGAGCCGAAGACTAATCCCTTTGAGGTGAAGACATCACCAAAGTAGACATGGCTTCTCCCAACAAAGCCTTTTCTATACACACGGCAGGAGTCGAACCCCTGACAGCATACTTAAAGGACCCAGCTATGTGTCAACTGTGCCGGACTTCATTGGTAAATTAATCATATTTTAAATTGAGTAATGTTTGGTGTCAATAAAATTGCACACCACACATCACATCCAGTTGTGATAAGGTGTGTGGTTTGCATTTTTTGTACAATTTTATTGTACGTCAAACATTATTCTTTTAAATTTTAGAGGCCATAATGATTCACTCTGTAATTTTATGGATCAAATTACGTATTAACTCAAATTGAAAAAAAAAGCCACCGGCATTGGGCTAAATATTGTCAATTTATAGAACTTAATCTCAAAAAAAGGATTGGTTGAAATGTAGTTTTAATCCATACGTGTCACTGATTTTGAATATTGTCTTTATATTTAAAAAAGATTTTTAAGACAATCTCTAGATATGCCATATTTTGTAAATAAGTCCTAATAATTGTGGTATAGTTTGAATTTAATTTCCATATGTACATTGACAATGTAAAAGGCTTTAAATGATTATCCAATCAAGTATTGTTGCATTAGTATGATTTTTGCGCACTACTTAAAAAGTCACGAGAATCAAAGATTTTGATTGAATGAAATTGAAAAAACGATACTATCGTGTATTAAAATTAGACTCTTCTAATTTATCATTTGTCACGTAATAATTAAATATGCAAGTGAAATAGTTTCCCCATTAATGTCAACTTGAGTTTTAACTTCATTAGTGAGTCATTATATGCAATTCTTTGAGTATGATCTAACTATTTCACTTGCTTGATTGATTATTATATTATAATTAATAGAACTTAAGAGAGAGTGGAGACTTATTTACAAAAGATATGATTGTTTTTTAAAATAATTTTTTTTTGGCTAGAAATCAAATTCAGAATTACTGACTGAAGTATATATACATAAAAAAAATTATAAACTAAATATCCATTTTGTTCTCTTAAAAATTTATTGGATGACAAATTGATCCTCATAATTTGAAAGACTCTTATTGGGCCATTACAATTTAAAAAAAAAACATAAGAAGGATGAATTAGTCATTCTACAGAGGTCTGTATAAAGTTTTTTTTTTTATTTGTACATATTTATTCGGATGAACCAATTTATCTTTCTTAAATTGTAATGGACTGATAGAGAATTTTCAAATTCTAAAAAAATAATTTGTGCTATGATATATTTATAGTTTAATTTCTATGTACTAACAGATTTCTATACTATTATCTAATCAAATAATTCCATTTACATATTTTTAAAGTAGTGATCGTAAGGCTTTGGCCTGATTTAGTATTGTTGTAGCTCTTAGAAAGCCACAATAGCACTATTTAGTAAAATAGTGTAAAAGTTGCTCTCAATGAATAAGAGCCATTGAAGTAGTGTTTGGTAAATAAAATTGCTTTCAAAATATAGAATAATTATAATATGCATACATATTTGTAGGAAGAGTAAAAACTAAAAACCTTAACAAATGAAAGGATAAATTTGAATTTTTATTAAAAGTCAAGGGTTTTTGATTTTTTCTTGAATTTTAAATAGTGAAAGTCACCTCCGAAAAGTACTAGATGAGGTGATCTCAAAAGGACAACTAGCTCTTAAAAGCCGATAGCAAAACGCCCTTTTTTTTTAGTCTATTACCAAATAGAAAAGATTGATTTATGTTTTTCATAAGCCAGATCACTCGGTCGAAGAGTATTACTAAATCCATCCTTAATTACTTTAGCTAATGTAAAACTTTTTTTATAGAACCCAAAATCAAAATCAAAACATAAAATTCTCTCTCTCTCTCACACACACACACACTGGGATCCATCAGAAAGAAGAATCTGGTGGGCCTTTTATTTCAAAGCCTGGCTCCTTACTTGGCCCACATTTGAGTTTCACTTCAGCGTTTTGGAGGTTCCCTTTTGTCCCATGACTTAACTTGTACCAAAGCCAAATTACTTCCCATTAGCGTCATGGGCTTGGCCCAATAGCAGAACACACCTTGGGTGCTGGGGGTTGAAGGCATTCTGTTGCATCTCCTTCAAGCAAGCAGCACCGCCGCTGAGGACAACCAACAGATCGAGGCTCCGCCGCTTCAGCCTTGCTTCCATCGCACCCCATCCCAGGAAGTCGACGGGCCCCATCTCCTCCGTTCCGGCCGCCTCTGCGCACACAAACCCGAGGCAGCACCGCCGCCCTCGGTTTCTCCTCTCCGCCGCTGTAGAGAAGAGGGGCCACCCCGACCGCCGTCAGGTCATCATCGTCTTCCGTCATCCGATCTGCCTTCTTCGTGTAAAGCTTCTTCGCAGTTGGAATCGCCTTCTCCGCTGCCTCGTCTTCGCTGTTCGACGACACCTCAACCGCAAGCGGGTTCGATGCGGTTGCTACCACCGTGCGCGGGCTCAGATCGTGTCGGAGCTCCGATCGCTGTCTACGACTATTGTGCTTCCGTCGCAGCTTCCCTCTCCTTCTGTTGGATTTGCCTTTGTGAGTGTTTCTGTTATGAACTTTGTGGTTGATCTCAATCTTTGATCTAGCTTTCTGAAGTGTTGATGTTGGATCTGAAATTGGATCCGTGATGGTTGTTGTTGTTGATTTGTAATGGTTGAAATGCTGTTTCTGAGTTGTTGTTGATGAAATTGTGTTGATCCTTCGTGCGATTTTGATTCCTGGATCTGGATATTGGTTCTGAACTGCAATTGCTGAAATGTTGTTGAGTTCTTGTTCCTGATCTTCCATCCTTAATTCATAATATTTTGCCTAGTAAACAGCACATGAAAGGGATTGCCGAACGAATCTGAGTTTTTAATCCATCAATGAAATAATAAATTAGTGTTGCAGGATGGCTGATGTGAATTTGTTGAGAGTGAGAGATGAAATTGCAATAATACTCATCAACGTTAACGATTTGCATCGGGGTTGAGGATAGCTCGCTAATGAAAGCGCCATTGTAATGAGTAGAAAATTGGATAGAGAAGAATTATGAACTTAAGACGGAGAATTGAGAAAATGACAAAATATCAGGGAGGGGAAATCACATTTCATTTCACATATTGGTTACCCATGACATCATCTAAAGTCTCTATTTATACTACTTACTATTAACTAAGGCAAATCTCCTAATTGAGCTACGTAGGCCCATCTCATACTTGTTACATTATTGAAATGTGTAAGAAATTGGATAGAGAAAAATTATGAACTTAGAGGGAGAATTGAGAAAATGACAAAATATCAGGGAGGGGAAATCACATTTCATTTCACATATTGATTATTCATTACATCACCTAAAGTCCTTGTTTATACTACTTACTATTAACTAAGGTAATTCTACTAATTGGGCTAGTTAGGCCCATTTCATACTTGTTACAGTGGTATGGTTTACTTTATGTTCTGTTGAATCTTATGTGGCTTGTGCTTGGTAAAGTTGTTCTGATATCTTTTAATGAGTGTATGAGATCGACCTTGTATGTACTGAGGGAACAGATACTTGTGGAGTCGAGCCTATAGAGCATGTTTATCAATATTGTCTTAACAAATTTCACTTTTCATCAATATGTTTACCGGTTTTTTTTTTTGGCTTGATCTGAAATGCTCTGAAGTGGTTGCTTGTTATTTGGACTCTTAATGTGAATTTTCACTTTTTGCATTATTTGGATGCTCCTCTTACTTTTTTCCGTTATTTCCTAGTATGAATTTCCAATACTTATGTTGTTTATTTTAATATTGATGACTTAATATAATTTTTTGCATTCTAATTTATCATATGTATATATTTACGTATATTTTATTATATTTTGGTTGAACTTCTGGTTGGACTTCTAGACCTTTGAACTAGTGCTTTAACCGGTTCGATGCGTAGTCTGGCTTCCTTTCTCGCTTGTCGCTTCGAAGAGAGTCTCTATTGTTAACATCTGGCAGAAAGCCCTTGCAAATCCTGGCAACTTAGTGGCTCTCCAGCCAAACCCACTTGTTTGCCCACAGCCCCACACTCTTGCACTTCACACTCTGTTCAAGCTCTCTGTTCGGGCTCATTTTCTGTCAGCCTCTTGACCTTAAGGCCAGTTCTGACTTTCCTCTATTGATTTGTTTAGGATATTTGTGAATTTATCAAATCATTATCCGTCCATATTACAAGGGAGGTTAAATCCTCAGAACTTGCCCTTTTGTTCTTCAAATATTCACATATCTACATGTACTGTTTTGCCTATATGTTGTCACGGAAGAATTTGAGGTTTGATTTGCTTGCTTGGTTGGTGGCCAATTGAGGTTGGTATTGTACTGAAGACATTGCTCTTAGAGTCTTAGGCTATGTTCAATGGAATGACATGGAATTAGGTGCTGTTGTTTTGGTACTTTTATGTAAGATACTGAATGGTATTAGTCTGTTAGGTGTGTCAGCGATTGGATACTTAGTAGAAACCAACTTTGAGATCCTTTTTTTTTTTTTTAATAATTTGTAGAGACTGGGGTTGATTGGAATTTGGAGACTGTTCTTGAGGATTGAGCTTTACATATACTGCTAATTATTTATTTGAAGTCTAAACCTGGTTGTGAATTTGATTAAGTTTGAATTTAGGAATTATTGTATTGTCTGTTGATGTTTGAGACTTGAGAGAGTAAGGAATATGCTGAGCTCCAAGTTTTGTCTTCCTTCTGTAATTGCACAAAGATTTTGTCTCTCTTTGTTGCACTGGAAGAATGATGTTAATTGGATCACCAAACATTTTGTGGATTAATCTAATTTTAACTTAACCCAATGCAGACTCAAATATGTGAACCACCCTTTCAATCCTGACCAGAAATCATACTCATCTAATTCATTGGCTTTGCCCACCTTATGTTGGGACATTCTTCTGTAGATTTAGTTTACTCAACTTGTGTAGATTAAGCTTAACACAAGATTGACACGTCATTGTTTTTTAACGGAATATAGTTGAATGGCACAAAATTTTATGCTGGATTTTTTTAGTTATTTGATCCAAACCATAATGTGTGGATTTTTGTTAGTTTAGCCTATACAGGTTTTGTAGTGCTTTTCTATGTAAGAATTTTACACCTAAGATGAAGTGTTTCACTTTACAGGGTAGTGAGCTGGTCATTCATGGCTCTCTCATCCAAACTTCCATATCAGTTAATCCTCATTAGGACTTTCGTGAATGCAAAGATCAAATGGGTCCGAGACCCATATCTTGATAATGCAGTCCTGAAAGAGAAAGATCTCAAACAGGCCATTTATCTCAAGAACGAAATAGTTTCATCTCCTTCCAAATCCCTCTCCATCTACACTGCTTCTCTGCTGAAAGCTCCCCTCAACCTCTTCACTACAACTACCAAATTCATAGACAAATATCGTTGTGTTTTCACACAATTCCAACCAAGTCCTGGCTTCCCACCACGTGTCAAGCTCACACCTCAAGCTTTATCCATACACAAAGAAGAAATGGCTGTACACAATTCTCCTACTAACCGTGAAGACACTGTTAAGAGGCTGGCCAGGCTTCTAATGCTTGCTGGTATGGGAAAATTGCCACTTTATGTGATTGAGAAGCTAAAATGGGATCTGGGTCTTCCTAATGATTATGTTAAGACTCTTTTGGTCGATTACCCTGATTACTTTGATGTTTGTAGTGTGGAAGATCCATTTTCGGGAAAACAAGTGCTTGCTTTAGAGCTTGTTTCTTGGAACAAAGAGCTTTCTGTGTCTGAGTTGGAGAAGAGGGAAATGAGCTCGGACTACAGTGGGGATAAAAGAAGACATGATATTGCATTTCCCATATTGTTGCCAAAAGGTTTTGATGTGGAGAAGAGGGTGAAGACTTGGGTTGAGAATTGGCAAACATTGCCTTACATTTCTCCATATGAAGATGCATTTCATCTTGACCTGAGTAGTGATCAGGCAGAGAAGTGGACTGTGGCAATTTTGCATGAGTTGCTTTGTCTTCTAGTGTCAAAGAAGACAGAGCGAGGGAATTTGCTTTGTTTTGGAGAGTGTTTGGGGTTGGGCCCTAGATTTAAGAAGGCTCTGGTTCATCACCCTGGCATATTTTACATTTCCAATAAGATTAGGACTCAGACTATCGTGCTTAGGGAGGCTTATAGAAAGGATATTTTGGTTATAAAGCATCCATTGATGGGTATGAGATTTAGGTACATTCACCTCATGACTAAGACTCAGAATCACCATAAACAAGCCGAGTTGAAGAATGATCAAGGGATTGAAGCTTAGCTTATGAACCTGAAGTAGTTTCCAGTTCAGGCTGTGATTTCCAAAATACTGATTGTTAAGATGGCTTCCTTTGAAAGTCATTGGTTTCAAGTTTAAGATCCACTGTATGAACTTAATGTCCATAATATTAATTTATTTTTTAATGTATGTTATCCTGAATTTGAAATCTTACAGTAGTTGACACTAATGCTACAATAGTTGAATAACAGTAAATATAGTGTGAGTGGAGATTGACTGCTGTCCTATCAGCCATAGTTATTAGACTCGACCCGGTCATTGACTCAGTTAAGGCACCGGGTCATTGGGCCATTTGTTTAACTATTGAGTCATTGGTTGAATAGAATTTAATTAAATTAATATATAAAAAACAATTTTGTGTAACTAAGTATAGTATATATACATAATTAATGAGATATTATAACAACAGAACAACTCAGCCTAGTGGTACTAGAGCTCTTCATTATTGGGGGAGGCTAGGTTCGATCCCCATAACTTCCAGTTTTTGAATTATTTGCATGAATTACAAGTTAGGTGCGTGGCACATGGTTCAGAGCAGGTGCATGCATGTTGGGCACTTGAAGCAAGGTGTAGGTTTGGTGCGGTCTGGTTTGACTGTGCACAGATCAAAGGTGGCCCGGCTGGTTTGCTCGCAGTTCACACTGGGTTTGACCAAGTTTGACTAGGTTGATTGCAAGTTTGATCCAATTAAAGAATCGAACCGAACTAGTGACTGGTTCACTGGTTTCCAGTTTGAATTGGCCAGTCCAGTCTGAGTTTCATTACTATGCTTTCAACACGCCATCAATTATCAAATACTGATCGATTAGATGTGTTCTTTTGAAAGATATTGGCATCAATTTCAAGGTCAACTGCGTGAACCTAATTTCCATAATATTCATTTACTTTTTAGTATGTATTATCTTGAAAAATTACACTAGTTGACACTGATGCTACAATATTTTAATAACAGTAAATGTAGTGGGAGTAAAGATTGAGTGCTGTCCTTTCAACACCCCATCAAAAATACTGATGGTAAAATGTGTTCTTTTGAAAGATTTCAGCCTCAAGTTCAGGGTCAACTGTTTAAACTTAATTTTCATAATATTTTTACTTTTTTTCAATTATGTATTATCTTGCAATTTACACTTGACACTAATGCTACAATAGTCGCAAAAAGGTAAATGTAGTGGAACTTAGGATTACCGTTATTAAGTTTCATTGCAATTTTTGGTGTTCCTTTTAACACCCCAGCAAATACTGAATGTTAAGATATTTTCCTCTGAAAGATATTGGTTTCAAGTTGAGATCAACTTTATGAATTTATTTTCCATAATATTAGTACTTTTTCTTTTAAAAATAAATATGTATTGTCTTGCAAATTTATACTAGTTGACACTAATTCTATAATAGTATTAAAATTGTAATGTATTGCATGTAGGGATGAGAGATGGAATGGTACTGTTGGAACTTAGGATAAGTGCTATTAGGTTCCTTTGCAATTTCAGGTGTTGCTTTCAAGTTTCAACACCCTATCAAATGGTCACTGTTAAGATGTTTTCCTTTGAAAGACATTGGTTTCTGGTCTGACATCAACTGTATGAACTTAATTTCCATAACATCTATACATTTTTAGGTATGATTTGTCTTGGAAATTTCCATAACATCTATACATTTTATTTTAAGTATGATCTGTCTTGGAAATTTGCATTAGTTGACACTAATGTTGCAATAGTACAAATTAAAAAAAAAAAAAGGTAAATGTGGTGGGCATAGGGATGAGGGATCGAATGCTGTGAACTTAGGATGATTGCTATTGTGTTTCTTTGAGTTTCAGGTGTTCCTTTCAACACCCCATCCAACGTTCAGTTGCAATTTCTTGTTATTTGTTGTTATCACTTGAAGATAACATAGTCATTTTAAACTAGCTAGGGTACCCATTTTGATGGAGTTAAGTAAAGTTATTCACTTTTTTTTATCTACTCTAAGAAGCTTCTATATAATTTGTCAAAATTTGCATGAATCACAGTTTGTGCAGCTGCATTTTTTTCTTTCATGGTACCCTCCTTACCAAGATCATTGTAACACCAGAGTGGCCTCTTATATACATATATATTTTATTATTATTTTTATTATTATTATTTTTATTTTTATTATTCTTATATACATATAATTTTGATTCATTTCATTTTTTCCTCTCATCTGCAGATAATTTTTACTGTTAAGCACAATCCTGAGTTCGTTCTTTTATCATTTCTGCAGCTAAAGCGCAAGTGGTTGCGGATCCTTGGTTTCTTCCTTGTTTCTCTGTTTGCCTTGGTTCTGTAGCGAGCATTTACGAGGCATGAAAATAGTCAGCGGATGGCATCGATTTCTTTTTGGTCTTCCTATACTGTTCTTGCTTACTCATCTGTTTTCTGGTGGTTAATACCTTCATTCCTTTTTGTATGTATAACCCTTTCTGTTTGAAAGTGGGCTTTATAAGTAAACTTTATTGTCCTTTAATCAGTGACGGAGTTGCATAAGAACTCTCAAATGGTGGAACCTCCCAAGAAATTTAATAAGAAATCTGATCATCTGGTTCTTGGTCCCGCCGCTGGACAAGGCTTGTCTAATCGGTTGCAATGCCAAGGTTTCTGTCTCTTTATTTTAGCCTAATTTCCTGCTATGTTTTGGTTCAAAATCATGTGATTCATATATAATGCTACTTGCAAAAGCCTACCTTGCATAGGCATATCACAATGCAAATATATTGCTGTCATGTTGTTTGATTATTAGTTTTTCAAATTGCCGCATAGTAGGCAAGAACTTGGATGTAACTTAGGGTGTGAAAGGATCTTTTACGTTTTATCTTCTTTTCTAATGTATATTTTGTGTTGTTGGTTGTGGTATGTTGTTATGTGTGATTTTATTTCTCTATAAATCTTACAGCAGGGGATTGTGAATTATTGGTACCGTTGAGATTTTTTGAAATTGGTTATTATTACTTACTACATGCTTTCTTTTGCTGCTTTGGCTTTGTATTATAGTACCTCAAATCCATGATTGGTTTAGGCGCTAACATGATAGATCCAGCACCTTGTTGACTTGCGTACTTAGTGTCACACCTTGTAATTCTGTGAATTTTCTAGTTAAGTGCTCTTCTCAAAATTTATTAGATTGGTGAAGCTCCTATTTGTATTGCCTGAGGAGTTCCAACTTGGGTGCCTAGGTTGCTTGCTTCATTCTTTGTTAATTTTTATGCTCATTCAAGTTTTTTTAAATGTCTTGCTATCACTTCCAATGAGTTACGCTGTACCAACCTCTGATACTTTATATATCCTTTTATTATGCCTACCTCTCTTTAAGGGCCTAGGAATTTCAGTTATGCCATGGGCTTGGAGAGTTTATCCACAGTGACTAGTTTGTTGAGGATTTCTTACCCTCCAATCTAGTGTACTTCTTCAGCTTTATTAAGAGAAAAAAAAATGATACTGTTAAAATTTAGGCTAGCTTTTACTCTACTTAAGCTACAAATTCATTAGCTTACACATACAGTTGTTATCAACCTTTTCAATTGTTCCAAACTGCGGGCTGCATCTACTCTTGGGACCAGAAGATTTACCTATTATATCTGGCTAACCTACAGTACAAGCCCTTGCACTGTTTTTCTACTGATGCAGGAATTTTCAGCTCTGGAGTGTGAAACTTGCCCTGTGACCTTTTCCAAGTCAAGACATGCTCAATCCTGCATTGCAAATTAGGTCTTGTTGGTTTCATGGTCTGTTTTCTTCTCTTAATTCCTCACCCCCAAGTGTAAAACAAATATGCAGATGTCCCAACTCCGAACTTTTGCTTTCTTTGCAAGTTGATGTCACACACTTCATTTAGTCTTTTAGGTGCTAAATAATATGAGAAGATTAAGTTCAAATCCTAGAAATAATCTCTCCGCTTGCAAGGGTAAGTTTATGTAGGTCTACCTTTCCCAAATTCCAATAGTTGGAACTCTCATGCACCGGACTGCTTTTAAGTTAATAGCACTGGGGAATACTTTTAAGGTATCTCCACGAGTTATGATGGATCAATCAAAGGAGAAAGGAGAATTAAGAAACGAAGGAGTTTAGAGACCTTACCCTCGTTCATGAAAGTAAAAGTGACGAGGGGAAAGAAATGTAGGATTTATAATATAATTTTAAACTTTATCCTTTATTAAAATAATTAAATATGATTAGTATGATTTATAATAATATTAATTTTAAAAATATTTTATCAAAAATATTCTCTCTCCTTAATTTTTTATCTGAAATATTTTCTATAGAAATAATCTTTATTTTTTGTCTAAAAAATATTGTTTCTCTTTATTCCTTAAAGTCTCAAATTTTTTGGCTTCAAATTCTGATTTTTTTATTTTAATTTTTTTTGACATTATATATATCTAAATTGTAGCATTTTTTATTTTACACATTTAAGTATTGTAATATCAATAACACTCCCCCCCCCCCCCTCACAATTTGGGGGAACCATAAAATGAGCGTAACAGAAGGTTTTGAGGGGTTAACAAAACTATCAAAAACCTTTCCTTCTTAGTAAGTAAAACTTGTGAACAAGCAAAAATGTCCATAAACCTTTCCCTTCCTTTCCTTCTCTTGTTAAATTAAACTCACGAACACACCCTTAGTAAATTAGTAGATGGGATTATCAAAGGAAACTCTAAGAAATGTGCATTTTTTGCTAATGAAAATGCAAAGATTAGAGATATTTAAGAGAACCCTTGCTCTCCTAAGCTCTCTATTTCCAATTTCTCAACCCCTCTATATACATCCTTGACAATCACTTTTATGCTACTAATTCCTAACTGACAAGTTGCTGTTCTTAACTACGACAACAACATCAAGCTAAGCCTTATCTCACTAGGTAAGAGTCGGGTACATGGATTAGACAATGCCATTGTATTCTGTTGTGTATCATATTAATATTTAAATTATTATTTCTAGGTCTTTTTTGATAGTTTCACCTATAGGTTTTCTAGGTCTTCCTCTATCCTTAGCCACTGGGCTACCTTCCATTTGATCCACTTTTCTTACTGGAGTCTCTACAGGTCGTCTTTGTACATACCTAAAGCACTTAAGACGAGATTATACTAGTTTCTCTACAATAGATGCAACCCCAATTTTCTCTCTAATGCACTCATTTCTAATCCTATTTCTCCTAGTATGGTCATACATCCAACACAGCATCCTCATCTCCACAACATTGAGTTTATTTTCTTGTTGACTCTTTACTGCTCAATATTCTATCGCATACAGCATTGCTAGGGGTCACCATGCTGAGAGCCCTCACGCCGCAAGGCGTTGACCGCAGTCTTGTTCACGCCTAGAAATGAAGCACAAATTTTCCTCATGATTGCGATCGTGATCCTTCTTCCGATCATCTAGATGATCACCCAACTTCTTCACCTCCTCTGTGATGGACGCAATCGACATCATCTTTCACTTGCGGTCCTCTTCGAGCTGCTTCTAGATTGCCCTCAGCGTTGCCGCTATTGATTTCATCTTATTTTCCATCTTTGCAGCCGCCATGGAAGCTTTTCCCAGGATGAGACAAAGCTCTTGCCAATGTTAGGACTGAAACTGATTGAATGTGTTTATTGCTGAGAACCCTTGGCAGTACACTAAGAATCTCTAAGGAACAATACAAGTATGAACCCTAGGAGACTATAAATTCACCAACCTCTCTAACAGATACAAAGAACTGACCAGACTTTATTTATAGCTAACTAATCCATTAACCAACTAACTTCTGTAGCTTACTACTAACTAATGGATCCTAACAAAATGGGGGTAAAATTTTCATGGATGGGGTTCATGTGCAATCTTACACATAGAGCTTATCCATGAAAATTCACACTCCATTTTTATCTCCTAACCAAACTTATCCTTAATGTCAATAGTTTAACATAAATATAATATATGATAGAGTTTTGTGGCATTGTTTGATCCATGTAGCCGACCCCACTAGTGGGATAAGGCTTAGTTGTTGTTGTAACCAAACGTACCCTTAATGAGATGGTACTTATAATTTTCTGCATATATGCTATGTTGTTTTGTATTCTACCTGTATTGTATTGTAATTTTTTGTAAAAGATTGTATCATCTGATCATCATGTCATACTAGTGTTAGATCTCATATCCATGCATCACAATCATGGACGTTAACAAAATGTAAAACTTTCTTACACTAATATAACCTCCTATCATGAATTGGTATTGTTGAAATGTAAAATTGTATGTATACTTCACATAGGATTGGCATTTTTAGACCATAGGCCAAATAATTTTTAATAGAAGATCATGAGATTAGCTAAATTTGTCATTTATCTTATTTCAGATTGGTTTATTTCTGTCATGAACTATTTCTATCAGAAGCCTAGGTTGTTGGGTAGAGGCAAATGAATAACTTTGTATCTTAACATGTCTCCTCACACACGAGTCCTTTGGGCCTGGACAATGCACATCTCATCTACCTTGTGATGAAATTCAACTTCTATTTAGAAAAATGTGGGTGGCGAAGATCGAATTTTAAACCACTTGATCATAGAGGCTTTGATAGCCTGATGCCATGCCATGAATCATCTCCCAACAAATTAAACTATTCGACTGCGACAAATGAATGTCTTTATATCTTAACAATTTCTGAATGTTTACAATTTCCTTTTATTGATTTATGTATGTTTAAAGGTCTAAATTGTATTAAAATTTGTTCTTTTATCATAAAAAAGTCTAAATTATGTCATTGTTTTACTATTTGACTGGCTTTACTACTTTTCATGTTCATTTTCTTGGTTCGATTATTTTACAAGCTCATAATTCTTTTGATTTATTTTACATGTTCATAATGCACAGGGACAAAAGCTCTTAACAGAACACATGGTTCTAACGGCAGATCTGGTTTAGAGGGTGGCATTGCATTAGTCACTGTCTTTACTGTTTATAATTCTTCTGTCAATAACGTAGATGATAAATCATCAAAAACAGTTGTTGGCAATGCTTCATATAATAAGGTGGAGAGGTCAATGGCTGTGTTGAATGTCTTCATTAACTTCATTCAGGTAATTATTGAATAAAACTTGTGGGTTGGCTGTAATACAACTTTACCAGCACTTTTTTATTGTCTTTGATTATTGCGCCATGCGTATTATTTCTTTACTTAGTGTGGAAAAATGTGTTGTCTGTGTATGATTTTATACTTTTGGAGTTCATTAACTGGAATTAGTAATTATTGGGCAACAATGAATGTGCTTGAGTGATCAAATTGTACTGTACGTTTGTAGTGTACAACTACAAACTGTTGCTGACTTTGAATGCAACCATACATTCGCAATAATATTTGTACAAGGGGAGGCAGCCATAGCTTCTACTACCCATTCATTATTTGGTTTATTCTTTCTGTTTTTTTGACTTATTTCTGATACTTCTTCTAACAGTCAAATAAATGGCGCATTGTTATAGTTCCTTACAATGTCTTTCTTGTACTTAAATCAAAGCATAATTTGTGTTACAGATCCAAATATTTGGGCGGGTAACTTTTGAAGTGGATTTTTATTGTCATTTGGCTTTATATATATATATATATCATACTTATACGAGACAGACTTTCTTTAACTTTTGGCATGGATAACATCTGCAGGTGGCAATGCCCCAGAGCAATGTGATTATTCTCACCGATCCAGTGTCTGACCTTTCAGTACAGAGAAGTGGGGTCTCCCTGTATCCTATACAAGGTGAATATTCACGAGACAAGTTGATGCTCCAAAGGATCAGGTCTTACATTGTAAGATCACATTGCATCTGCTGTAGATAGAAAATATTTTCTCTTAAAACAGTTGCTGATCCTTGTGAACCTGTTTTGGATGTTTTCCCCTATCCATTTCTCTGTAAACCTAACTAATACCAATTGTAAAGATAATCTTAGTCGTATGATAAATACTTGCCTTTGGCTGCAATCATGTGCACAACAATAGACCACGGATTCTTGCTATCCTTGTCATTCTTTCTGTTTGATCTTCAATCAATCCTATAGTCATATTACTCTTCTTTTATCATTATTTGTGATCATGATTAGAGTTTTATAATTTTAATTCTCTAGAATAAATACTTGTCTTTTCCTTCTTTGCAGACCTTTTTGGATACAAGACATCAGGTGCTTTCTCAGAGGCCAGGGAATATCACTCACTACATCTTCACTGATTCTGATATAGCAGTGGTTGATGATTTAGGGCAGATTTTTCGTGACCATCCAAATTTTCACCTGGCTCTAACATTCCGGAACAACAGGGGTCAACCGCTAAATTCAGGTTTCATTGCAGTTAGGGGTACTCCTGATGCAATTTTAAGGTGAGCAAATTGTACTGTCTGTTTTTTCCATTTAATTACATTTACCTTGTATGTGACAATCAAGTCTTATTCCACTAGATGAGGTTAGTTACATGGATCAAACGATGCCCTTGAGGTTTTTTAAAAACCAAATTTTCAATAAATCTTGAGCAAGGTTATCTCTATGGTTTCTCCTGAACTTCACTACAAAAATTAAGAATTGATGAGCTGAATGTCTGACTGGACTCTCGCATACATGACCTGGAACACATCTCTTGGTAATTTCAGGATTCATGGAACAAGAAAAACAGTTTTGATCAACTGTTGATATAATATCTTTTGAAGTATCAATGAATCATAGTGCCTTAATTTATGACAATGTATTTTCTTGTTCACTGCATTGAGACTTATTAAAGAATAACTCCTGTGAAAGCTTGAGCTGTTAATTGAAGGCTAAAAGATCTAATTCTTAAACACCAGAGAGGCTTTGGGATATTTCAAGAAATTACTTTCCTCAACTTTTGTTGGGTGAATGCTCATAAATGATTTTATATCCAACAATAATGAATCAAATTTAAACTCTATTTTGATTCCAGCATTCCAATGTTATCACTGGATGCTTCTGACATTGTTTATGTTAGAATCTGTAATTATCTGTAAATTATCTATAATTAGGGAAAATATATCTTTATAATTATTGTGTATTTATTACACATTGTCTATATATATTTTCTCCGTTGTGTAGTTCAGACACACGGATTCATTCTATGATTTTCTCTCTTTCTCTGCTTCTCAACATGGTATCCAGAGCCTAGAAAGAAAGAAAACCCTAGTCCGTGCCGTCAGGAGGGTCCATTGCCCTCTGGAGAAATTTTTTTTTCGGCCAGACCGCATTTCCCTTCCGGTTTGCCCGTTTTTCCTCTCCGCCGTGGCCCTTTCCGGGCTTAATAGCTGCCCGCCGCCGGCCGATTTTCCGGCGACTTTTTCTGCCGGCGACCTCACCGCCAGCCTCACCGCGGCGCGCCCACCCCGTAAACCGCGGCTCCATTCCGTCCTCACGCGCTTCACCCAGCGCGCTCTCCGTCTGTGGTGTTTTCCGCCGCCGCGCCTTCCGGCAGTGGCGTGGCGCGTCCGGCCTCGCTCCGCCGCCATCTCCTGCGTCTGACTCGTGCCGCTCTCCTCTTTCCGGATCTGTCCTTGGTTTCGCGATCCGTGCTCTCCGACGACGTGACTTTTTTTGTAATTCCCATTCTGCCCCTGCCTCCTTGTACCCATGGCTGACAACTCTTCCTTTGATGATAAGGGTGTTCCGAAAGCTGACCCTCCCGCTTTCACTAGTTATGTCAGTGTTGCTCTTTCCACTGATAAACTTGATGGCAATAACTATGATACTTGGGCATCCGACATCAAACTTTGGTTGGCAGGGCAGGACTATGTTGACCACCTCACCACAAAGGCTGTAGACATCCCGGTGGATAGACGTCCCCGCTGGGTTAAGATTGATGCCCAACTGTGTAGCATTCTCAAGTCCACCATTGCTCCTTCCATCAAACAAATCTTTCGGGCCCATGTCACTTGTGAATCTGTTTGGACACAGGCAAAGACCCTCTTCACCAATGACACTCAACGTCTATATCGTGTTTGTCAGGATCTCATGGGCATCATTGCTCATCGCCAGCTTGATGGTTCTATGTCCTCCTATTTGGGTAAGATTCACGGTGCACTCCATGACTTCAATGAACTCTTGCCCCCTGCTGATACCCCGGCGAAGGAGTTGGAGCAACGTAGCTCTTTCTTTATGCTCTTGGCCCTTTATGGCTTACCTTCGGAGTATTCTGCTACTCGTGATCGCCGGGATCCCCGATCGTGTTTACTCTCTCCATGGTGTTCCGCTCTCTCCTTCGGGTTCCCGCCAAACCACCTGAGTTGCCTTCCTCCGGCCTCCATTGATACCTCTGCACTCGTCACTCAGGGTACCAGTCGTGGTCGTTCTCGGAAGCCCCGACCTAAGTGTGACCATTGTCATAAGCTAAGCCACACCATTGATCGTTGTTACTTTTTGCATCCTCATCTGCGCCCTACTGTTAATGTTGCTCAGGCCGGTGTTCCTGCTCCCCTGGACTCCCCTGTTCCACATCCACCGTCTCCAACTGACTATGCTGATTTCCTGAAGTGGTTTGAGCAACGTCAAAACTCTAGTTCCACTGCTTCTGTTGCACACTCTGGTAATTCTTTTGCTTGTCTCTCTCAGTCGGCCTCTTTGGGTCCTTGGGTTCTTGATTCCGCCGCCACTGATCATATCTCCGATAATAAAGCTTTATTTTCTACTCTCTCTACTTCTGGATATTTACCTCATCGCCACTTTGGCCAATCTGCTTCACACACGCCTCACGGGTGGGCACGCCCATCCCCTTCCTTCTATGTCGATTGATTACATCCTTTATGTTCCTGGTTCTCCATTCAACCTACTCTCTATTTATCGGTTAACTAAAGCCCTTAATCAGATCATTTCATTCATCAAGATTCTGTTTACTTGCAGGACCGGAGCACGGGACGGATGATTGGCACCGGATGTGAATCTCGTGGCCTCTATTGGCTCTGCTCCCCGTCAAGTGTTTGCTCCCTCACCGCTGATCCTCTCACCCTCCATGCCCAATTAGGTCATCCCAGCCTTGCTAACTTGCAACGCATGGTGCCTAGCTTGACCAAACTTTCCAGTTTGCCTTGTGAGTCGTGTCAACTTGGGAAACACACGCGGAGTCATTTTCCAGATAGTGTTAGTAGTCGAGCTGCGTCTCCGTTTGCTTTAGTTCATTCCGATATTTGGGGTCCTAGTCCACAGTGTCTAGTTTAGGATATCGTTATTTTGTTACGTTTATTGATGACTATTCTCGTTGTACGTGGTTATTTTTATTGAAACACAGGTCTGAATTGTTTTCTGTTTTCACTACATTTTATCAAGAAATAAAAACTCATTTTGGTGTCCCTATTCGCACTTTACATAGTGATAATGCCAAAGAATATTTATCTCATGATTTTCAAAAATTTTTAGCTTCTCATGGAATTCTTCACCAAACATCCTGTGCTCATACACCTCAACAGAATGGGGTTGCTGAGCGCAAGAATCGTCATCTCATTGAAACCACACGTACTCTTCTCTTGCATCATCATGTACCTTTTTGTTTTTGGGGCGATGCCGTTTTAACTGCATGTTATTTAATTAATCGCATGTCCTCTTCTGTTTTGGGCCATCAAGTTCCCCATTCCATCCTATTTCCTCATGACACCTTGCATTCCCTTCCCCCACACGTTTTTGGGTCCACTTGCTTTGTTCACAACTTCACTCCTGGTCTTGACAAACTTTCTGCACGTTCACTTAAATGTGTTTTTCTTGGTTACACTCGGTCTCAAAAGGGTTTTGGTGTTTTCTCCTACTGCGTCGTTATCTTGTCTCGCGAATGTTACCTTTTTGACACTATTCCTTTTTGAGCCATCTAACCATTCCACCTCTCCGCTTCGAGGAGCACCCCCTTCCTGTGCTCCCCGTGCCTTTGTCACCCCTTTTGCCTACGCCTCCACCTACACCCCGCCCCCTCCAGGTCTACCATCGTCGCGCCCGTCCACTAGCCGAGCCTATCCCACCTCTGACACCCGTTGCACCTAACCAAGAACACGCCGCTCGCTTCCTCCCTCCGAGCTTGTCTTGGCTGATGAGGACTCTCCTCCGGTGCCTGATCCTCCGCCGCCTTCGGTCCTGCCGGTTGCACCTGATCTTCCCGTCGCCCTTCGTAAAGGTATTCGTTCCACTCGTAACCCATCTTCTCACTATACTGCCTTGAGTTATCACCGTCTATCTTCTCTACATTATGCTTGTCTGTCTTCTTTGTCCTCTGTGTCTATTCCTAAGACTACAGGTGAGGCCTTCTCCCATCCTGGGTGGAGACAGGCTATGATTACTGAGATGTGTGCACTTCAGGATAGTGGTACTTGGGAGTTGGTGACTCTTCCTCCGGGTAAATCTGTGGTTGGTTGTCGGTGGATTTTTACAGTTAAGGTGGGGCCTGATGGCCAAGTTGATCGTCTTAAGGCCCGTCTTGTAGCCAAAGGATACACTCAGATCTTTGGTTTGGATTATGGTGATACATTCTCCCCTGTTGCCAAGATGGCCTCTGTTCGTCTGTTTCTCTCTATGGCTGCTATGTGTCGTTGGCCTCTTCATCAGTTGGACATTAAGAATGCCTTTCTTCATGGTGATCTTGCGGAAGAGGTTTATATGGAGCAACCTCCTGGGTTTGTTGCTCAGGGGGAGTCTTCTGGCCGTGTTTGTCGTCTTCGCAAGTCATTGTATGGTCTTAAGCAGTCTCCTCGGGCTTGGTTTGGAAGATTCTCCACTTGTGGTTCAAAGAATTTGGTATGACTCGGAGTGAAGCTGACCACTCTGTGTTTTATCATCATACTCAGAAAGGTTGCATCTACCTAGTTGTGTATGTCGATGATATTGTCATTACAGGGAGCGACACTCAGGGTATAACACAGATCAAACAACACCTATGCAAGCATTTCCAGACCAAGGACCTTGGCAAACTCAGATACTTCCTCGGTATTGAAGTAGCACAGTCCAAAGATGGCATAGTTCTCTCTCAGAGAAAATATGCTGTTGACATTCTAGAAGAAACAGGTTTACTTGCTGCAAAATCCGTTGATACTCCTATGGATCCTAATGTCAAGCTCCTACCAAATCAGGGGGAGCCACTATCTGACCCTGGGAGATATAGACGATTGGTTGGGAAGTTGAACTATCTCACAGTTACTCGTCCAGACATTTCGTTTGCAGTCAGTGTGGTTTGTCAATTCCTAAACTCACCATGTGAAGCACACTGGGATGCTGTCATACGTATTTTGAAGTATGTCAAAGGAGCACCCGGCAAGGGCCTTATTTATGAAGACAAGGGGCATACTGATATAGTTGGGTATTCTGATGCAGATTGGGCGGGATCCCCTTCTGATAGGCGTTCTACTTCCGGATATTGTATACTTATTGGAGGCAATCTCATATCCTGGAAGAGTAAGAAGCAAACTGTAGTGGCGCGGTCTAGTCCGAGGCGAGTACCGTCTTTGGCCTCAACTACATGTGAGCTTATCTGGCTTAAGCAACTCCTCAAAGAACTTCAATTTGGGGAAACTAAGCACATGACACTTGTTTGTGACAATCAAGCCGCTTTACACATTGCCTCAAATCCAGTTTTTCATGAAAGGACCAAACACATTGAAGTTGATTGTCACTTTATCAGAGAGAAGATTCTATCTGGAGACATCACCACAAGCTTCGTCAATTCAAATGACCAACTGGCCGATGTTCTCACCAAATCATTGAGAGGCCCCAGAATAAGTTACCTATGTAACAAGCTAGGTGTATATGATTTATATGCCCCAGCTTGAGGGGGAGTGTTAGAATCTGTAATTATCTGTAAATTATCTATAATTAGGGAAAATATATCTTTGTAATTATTGTGTATTTATTACACATTGTCTATATATATTTTCTCCGTTGTGTAGTTCAGACACACGGATTCATTTTATGATTTTCTCTCTTTCTCTGCTTCTCAACAGTTTAAAAACGAAAAATAACGAGGAATTTTGATATCCTTATGATTATTGTTCTTACAAATTGTACATCATGTATTATGATCTTACATAAACCGTAGAAATATGGCTTGGATTTAAATACTCCCAGAGTCTAAATTACAATGCCATCCGATCAAAAGCTCCGATGTCTATATGACTATTGAAGTAGTGAGGTGAGAGTCAATTGTGTTTTGTTAATGTGGCAAAATGTGATAGGATGACTATATAAAAGAATTTTACGCTGTCAGTGTATCAAAATTAAACTCTAAAATTATATTCCTGCAAATTCTTTTGATATGCTTCTTTGCTCATTTGCAGTTTGATACTATCAGCAGTGTCATGATTTTTTTTCGTTGTTTTGCTCGTTCTATTTCTCCGATGATCATGTTTGAAAATCAGTAGATCCTTTTCATTTTCCTTTTTTCTCCTTCTAGTATTCTTTCCAATCCTTTAGTCTAATGTCAGAATCTATGCAGGGCAAAGCTTTTTCTACAAGAGGTTTTGAGAATTTACCGCGCAAAATACATGAATGCTTCCCGCATGCTTGGTGATCAGTTAGCACTTGCTTGGGTTGTGAAGTCGAAACCCCATTTTGATGCCAGCAGGTTTTCCAAATCTGTAGCTTTCTCTGAAGACATTGGTGGTACTTCAGTATTGTTCTTACCGTGTTCTATATACAACTGGACCCCACCAGAGGGTGCTGGTCAATTTCATGGCATGCCATTGGATGTGAAGGTAATATTGTACAGGGTGTGTTTGAAAAAGATATTGGATTAAAGTTTTTCCAATACTTGATCTTAAGTATAATTGCTTTTTAATGTAATTGATTATGTAAAATCAATTATGTTTGGATGTACTAACTGAAAATGGATTTTGAAATAGTGAGTTTTGTTTGAATTATATGAAAAAATTACTTTTGTATAGTAAATTTACTAAAAAGAATATGAAATGATTTAATGATTTGTTTATATTATATGATGTTTTATGATTGGGTTAATTTGATAAAAACATTATAATTCTACGGTAGTCAGCTTTTAATTATAATCAAAAGTTTCAAAATGTTACAAATTAAGATTATAACCTGTTTTTCAACTTGAAATTATTACGTTTGGATTGTGTAATCCATTTTCATTTTTTTATCGAACATAATGGCAAATTCTTTGGATCTAGCTCAATGCACTACTTCTGGGGAGTTTGGTTTCTACAAATTTTGAAAAGTTATATATCGTCTTGTGAGCTTTTGACACTATTGCGGACCTTGTTTGTTTTCTGATATGCAGGTTGTTCATTTTAAAGGATCGAGAAAACGTCTAATGCTTGAGTCTTGGGATTTTTATTCCTCTTCTCTTGATATTCCAGATATGTTGTGTCTGATTTTGGGAAGTGGAAGAACAAAATATGATTTTTGAAAATGCTCACTTGTAAAAGATCCACATGTTATATTCTGCAGCATCTCGTTCAAGGGCTCTCAATTTGAGTACATAAAAAAACAGATGCCACCGCTTATAACCGCCCAAAATTTTATTCCAACACCCAATAATAGGTGTCTAAGTGAGATACTCATTTCATTACTATTAATGTGATGGTGGTTTTCACTATTTCCACCTATCAATTATATCCAATGATAATAAAGTGCGTGTTTTACTTATATATTCACTATTGGGTGTTGGAATAATATTACTTGGAGAGTTACTTTCACATGGCACAGTTTTCGCTTCATAACCTGTGGAACTCCATATAATTGTTTTGACATGGTAAGGGGGAATGTACATGGGCAATTTTTTGTTTAGTTTTTATGTAAGTTTTTCAATTTGATGCTTATAGTGTAATCGGTTTCAATTTTGCTAAGGACGGTGATGATATAGAGTCGGGTTTATGTGCATTGACACATGGAACTATATTACATTTTATTTTTGTACTATCTGTATATTATGATGTTAGATTATATTTTAAAAAAGTTGATACTTTGTCAGGTATAGAATTCATTGTGAACTAGTATCACTATTTTGTTCATGTGTCTTATTGTTATACAAAAACTTATTATTTTTCATTCCTTTTATTATAAGAATTTAATTTTAATTCACACATGATTTGAAAAAATTATCATTCAAAATGTGTTATTATATTAGTATATGTCAGGGGTGTTCATAATCCAGTTCGGCTTGTCAACCTGGCTCGGTTCAAAGCTTGTAGTGATCGGTTTGTGGCTTAAAATTTGATCTGATGCACTTTTCAGGTTAGGTTTGGGTTATATTTTTCATTGGTCCGACCTGACTCGAAGTCAAATAAGCACTATAGAGAGATATTTTTTTTTTTTGTGTGTAACAATTGATGATAAATTACAAGATTTTATAATTTAATTAATATAATTTATATAACTTGATATTTTTTATATTAATATTATTTGTTTTAAAATATATATGACAAAATATTTGTTAAATTTTATTTCTTATCTGTAAAATTTCATAATTTTAATATGTATAATATTTAAATTTTTATATGTTATTTAATGGTCAAGTTGACTTGATTTGACCGGTTACTAGTCCTGTCGAGTTTGAGTTTTAAAAATTGACTTGATTTAAAAATTGGGTCCAGTTCAGGTTTAATTCAACCAATCTCATATACACTTCTAGTATGTATGGTTGGTTCTTCTATTTAATATTTGCAATGTTATTCAATCAGGAGAATTTGGTTGTATGATAACTTAAATTGTTAATATATTAAAATTAAACTCTTAATATAATTGTTCAGAAAAATATTATAACAATAAAGGTGAATTGTACTGACCTCTTCTAAAGTTTTATAATAGATTCCTATAGTTAGTTTTCCTTATTGTTTTTGATTGATATGTTAACTTAAATGATAAAAATGACAATATGTGACATTATATAATCATTAGTAATAAAATTGTAAATTTTGATAACATCTGACATGTACATGGACTAATATATATATTATGAATCGGGAAGTGTTTTAATGATTGTTAAACTCTTGAATTGACTTATAAGCTCTTGCACATTTAGGAGTGTAGGTCTTTAAATTGAGTTTATTCACTTGAACATTTGGATTTGAGTAACTGAGATAAACTAGTGATAAACTCATAATAAAATCACAAATTTTTTATTTAGTTAAAATTTAATCTCTCAAGCGCAAACAATATTGCCTGAATTATTAGTCCTTCCAAAATTGTAATTTCACTTTGTATTTGCTTTATTTTGATGTTAAAATTGAAACTTTGTTATGTATTTGTTTTATCATAATTTTTTATTAAAATTAAATATAAATACTTTTAGTACTTTTTTTAAAATAAGTAAAATTTTTGCTAGGTTAAGATTTGAGTTTAGAGACTTTCATAACTCCACAAATTTAGATAAACTTGCGGACTTGACAATTTTGATATCAACTATATTTATATAAAACTGATGCAAAAATTAATATTTAAAATAATTGTATTTTGATATAATAATCTTTAAATTGTCATAGGGGTACTCTAGTAAATAGAAATTAAAAAATAGTATTTGAGAATAATTTTAATGTACTAAAAGTATGCAATAATTTTACACTATTATTTAATCACATTCCTCTAGTGATATGACTTGCAAGGTAATTTTTTGTTGTTCCTCACTTACAAGGTAATAAGTATTTAAGTCACATACGTTTATTGATATAATAATACATAATTAATTATTTTTATATTTAATATGCACACAAATTGCATATAAAAGAGTACTCCATTTTACGTATCTTCTTAGAAACCAATGAGAATTTGTTATGTTGAAAAGTTAGGATGTGACTATTGTTTCTTCCATTTGTCTATTGCCACTCCATATTAAATACCTTCATATGCGCTATTCCTAAAATATCCTTAATCTTATTTTAATATCTAGCCTTTTTAATTTTCAAAACTAAATTAAAGTTGTGTGTTAGATTCTCAATTATTTATTTTTGATTATCGAGTATTTACTCCTTAATTATTTAGTAGATCGTTAACTTGTGATCATTACTGTAGATGAACTCAAGTGATAGCATTTTTTTTTTATTTTTTGACCATCGCATCTCATTTTCTGATCTAAACCCTCTGGTTTATGTTTGAACAAAAAAAATATTGTTAAAAATCAACGAGAAAAACTTATCTCTAGATATGTTAATATTCACAATCAAAATTTTTAATTAAATTTCAAATAATGAGTTCTGTTTGGATTATGTAAAAAACAATCAGAGGGTATATGGAATGATAATAAAAATGTCATTTGATTGATAACATGATTAATAGTATTTATCTCCCACATTTGTGTAAGCAAACTGTTACAATCTCCCCCATGATTAATAGTATCTATGAAATTGTCATATAATCCATAATCGCAATCAAAATCAAACACTCGCAAGAACTCCAAAATTCGAGCACGACAAAAAAAAAAAATCAAAAACAAAAATCCCCAAAATCAACAAACCTCAGCTTTCCCAACCACACAATCAGGACCCTTTACTTCTCAACAGAAAATATATAATATAGCTTGTTGAAGGACCGCTCCGTTTGGTCGTGGATTCTTGGAAGTAGCTATAGAAAGCGAGAATAGCGGCACCAGAGGTGAAAATGTAGTACATGGGGATTCCAGTGGAGGTGGCAGCATTGCAATGATAGCGGAGGTGTAGAATGGTCAATGACGAAGGCTTTGACAATGAAGCGGAGGCCGCGTTGGAGGAGTTGTTGCAAATGAACAAGAAGGCGATGGCACCGGGGTTGAAGTGGTGGTGGGAGAGTGAGGTTGAGTTGCGGCTGATGTAGGGGAGCGTGTGGGGATTGTTTATAAAGGGTAATTTAGAAATTTAAAATAGTTATTTAAAAATAAGGGAAGGAAGTGTAATATTAAAATCTAAAAAGAGATAAGTGTAATATGAATCAATCTCAATGAAAATTGTTGTAATTATCCCTAATAATAATAATAATAATAATATAACAAAAGTCGGAAAAAATGAGGGGGTTCTAAAGATCCCAAGGACAGACATGCCTGCATTAAATTCAACAAAACAACACAGAAGAACAATTGGCTTATTCCCTTTCTTGTTCCTCTCTCTCCTCTCTCTTGAAAAGTGGACCCTAAAATTCCTCTTGCTCTCATGGCATACGCTAGATCGGTGCTCAGTGATTGCCTTTTCCTCTCTCTCTCTCTCTCTATATATATATATATATGAAGAATGAGATAGATATGTCATTGAAGTGCTGAGAATGGCTCAGCATTACAATGCCAACCACACCAACAACATCAACAACATTGCTAGCCAACAACTACAACAGCAGCAAGAACAGAAACAGCAGCAGCAGCAACAACAACAACAAGAGCTAGTGAAAGTGAAGCCTGTGTCCCATGACTTTCTTGGCAGGAAGAAGAACCCCATCACTGAATCCTCTGTCATTTCGGCCCCTAAGACCCTCCATGTCAGTAGAACGTCTGATCCTGTCCCCTCTTTCTCTTCCACCACTAACATCGGTTCCGGTGAGTGATAATAATAATCACGTCCTTCACACCGCCATTGGCTTGAAACCACCATTTTTACTCTTTAGTTTTAGGGTGCGCTTGTTTTTGAGTTGTTTTTACTCTATCATCAGTTTTCTACTTGAAAAGTTGAAAATTGTTTAAAATAATATATTTTAACTTTTGAGTATAACTTGTCTTCGAACTTAAAAGTTGATACGAATGGTTTATGTGAAAAGCAAACTTTTCTACTTTAATAGAATTACTTTTGTGTACAACAAAACCGAAATAAATGCATTGCTTTCAATTTTTATTTCCTGTTTTCTTATTTTCAGTGAAGCAAACAGTGGAATATGAAAGTAAAAACTGAAAGCTATATTCTATAATTTTTGTTATTTATTTAGTAAAATCTTAAAAAATAGAAAATTAACTGAAAATGAAAATGAAATTAACAGGAAACTAAATCCTAAACTCTAAAACGCTGAAAGTGAAAACTATTTTCTAGAAGCAAGTTTCCGGTTGCAGTTTTAGTTTCTAGTTGTTTTGATTAAAGCCCTCTTGTGCTGTGCTGTGTTCTCTGTCCTCAGTTTCTGTGGCACGCATTTCAGTTGTACGTTGTCTTTATGACGGACTAGTTAGTTTTGTTTGGTCATTGCTGGGGTAGGGAGATTCTCTTGGCCTTTGTTTTCTCAATAAAGCCTTTGTTTTTATTTATTTGTTTTAATCTTTTTATTTTAGTAAGGATTTGTTGTATTCTTTTTGTTAAAGAAATTGTTTCTTCACACTCTTGAGCTTTGCCCAGTGTGTATTTAGTAGGTGGGAGTAGTTTCTGGTAAATTTTGTTAACTTACTGAAAGTGTTTTCTATTTTATACTTTACGTAGTTTTGCTGTGCAGATGGCGTTGGTTCCATTCTGTGCTTCATTGTTCATACTTCTACAGTTCTACCATTATTTATTTATTTATTTATATTTAGATTGAGTTTATACTGAGAATTTCTGTTGTTTTGAACAGAAAACTTTTATTGTACAGAAAAACAATAATAAAAAATAGAACTTTCTCAACAGCATTGTGATGGTTTGTCAATGCTGTGAATTGGATAATGATAATGATAATTTGGCATTTCCTTTTCCGGTTACGTTATTTGTACTCACAATACATGGGACACCATGTCGACTCACATCTCATCCACTGTTAGGTAGGGTGTAGATCTCATTCAAGTAGGATCTACATCTCATTTAATGGTGAATGAGATGTGAGTCGGCACGGTCTCCTCTGCGTTGTAAGTACAAATAATATTTTTTTTTTCATAATTCTCGTTAAGGTTCTACAGTGGATACTGGTTAAGGAATAAAAAATGGCAGGGTTTTGAACTTTTTAATGCACCTCATGCATTGGAAACTTAAAAGTTATATCTTTTAATTCAAAACTTAGGGACCGGATTCCTTGGTCCGCCACACGTCGGGGACCAACGATGGAACCGTGAGAAAATAACAAAATGGTCCCTCTGTGCTTTTTCTGAAAACGGCACAAATTGTGCTAATTCTCAAAGGGGCCCTTACTTATCTTCACAATTTTATCTTTGGGGGAAGGCCATTCTCTCATACTAAGGGTGACAGATCTGAAGCTTCTAGATGTGAATCGCAAAGAGTAATAAAATATTGTTGGACCATGAGTTTATGCCTTGTGTGGTTGACTTTGGACTGGCTAAGAAGACCTTGCAGCATGAATGAGGTGGTGCTAATGCTATGTCTAGTTGCTGGTGTTGGATCATATGGCTACATTGCTCCAGGTTAGTTCTTCTTCCCTATGAAGATCCGGGGGTGTATTCATCATCATTTGTGTAACCATTACCTTAAAAATAGGCAACAGATGCCGCTCCAAAGTGGAAATATTTTGTTTCCAGAATCTTAATTGTTAAAATAAGGTCGAATTACTTTTTATATTAAGTAAAATCTAAAAGCTGTCATTCTCTTGGTGTTTAACATGAGTAGTGGTAATATATGCATTAAGAGATTCGGATAAAAAGATAAAGGAAAATGAGAATTTACTATTTGTAGCAGGAAAATTTATGGTAATGTTGGGGTATATAGATGCAAGGGACCCGGTAATTTTTAATTGTATTAATTGTTTTTATTTAATTTTTTTCGAATTCAGCTTATTCCGAATTCAGTGCTTTCTTATATTTTTATTTTTTTACTTTTTATTTTTAATCTTTTATTTATCTGTTCGGAATTAGGGTAGTTTGAATTCAGTGCAATACTTTTTATTTTTTCAATTTTTTTATTTTTTATTTGTTTTTCATAATTCGGTTATGCCGAATTCAGTGTAACACTTTTTATTTTTTCAAAGGATGTAGCTCTTTTGCACGATAAAGTAGTTAAGGCACTGGGCATGCATAAGAATCTTTCTCATGCCTTGATGGGTGAATAATAATAGGTGTTGGAGACAAACGTGGGAGAATGGGGTTTGTTGATGGGCTTAATAAAAATTTGTAACCTCAACTGGCAATGGCCAACACCAACCATGTTAAAGAACCAATAAAAGGAAGGAAAAAAAAAGAGTCACGTGAGCCGAATCAAACAACAGGAAATATATATATATATACATACACGCACACTATGGAACCTTCCAAATTAACCTTTTAAATTTCTAGTGCAGAAGTGTTGCCACCAAATTAAAAGAACCGCAAGTGAAAAGATGAAAATTGGTATATGTACATCTCATCACTCCACCTGAATGCAAAAAATTCAAAAAAAAAAGGGATCAAGTGAGAGAGAGAAAGAGATGAACCCAGTTTTAATTAAATGGTAAAAAATATATAAACACAAAATAATGTATAAGTATAGCAACGCTGTATACCCCTATTTAGATTATTACCCTTGTTTAGATTAATACGTTAAATACTAATAATATCATTATAGCTGATATATAATTTTAATTCTAAAATATAATTAGATATGCAGTAAATAAAAGAGTATAGTCAGTATTAATTGAAAAAATATGTATTACTTATAATCATATGTATTATTAATATTTTATATTATTATAAGTTATGCATGTTTATTTAGGGTAAAAATAAAAGTTTTCATAAAAGTTATTATAGTTTAAAATAAAATCATATGCATGAGAAATAAAGAAATAAATTTAAAAATAATTTATCTTAATTATTTAGGGACATGTATTGGTAGATGATTTATCATGAAGATTTATATATAAATAAATTGATGCTGGTTGATTATTATATAATAGTGAAGAAGCTCCTAAAATCATTTAGCATCAATCAACACAAACGAGATCCATAAATGAGAAAGACAAATGGAAATGCTTTCACTTAATTATTTGCTGATATTAAGTTTAGCGTTTGGACCAAATTTTAATTAATAATTTATTGTTGAAATTAAAGGGAAGAATGCATCTAGGCGAAAGAAGAAAATAAAGATGCAAGAAAATGACAAGGCAAATATTTTTTTGCTTGTCTTTGGCTTAAAATAATATTTTTATATCTTTTATTAAAATATTTTTTAAAAAAATAAAAAAGACTCGGATAGTATAAGTTTGATGTAAAATTTGCAAAAAGGTTGGCAAAGAAGTCAGAATTAGTAGGTCCGAATTATCTTTTCATCTATTATATTGTATTTAATTATATTCAAAAGTAAATTCATGGAATTCGGTAGCTCCGAATTTCTTTTTCATCTATGCAACAAAATGACCTTGAGTACCTATTTAATTCGCTAGTTTCAAATTTCCTTTTTTTTTTAATCTTTTGGAACCCTTCATCTTTTTTTTCTCTTTTTCTTTTTGACTCTGAATCCCCTCACTACAGTTTTCCTACAGTGCTTTTTTCTCTAAATATCAAGGATCCTTGAATAAAGGCGTGCATATATATAAGATGACACTTACCAGTATTTCATACTAAATTGTAATCAGAGAACTAATATATTGTGGGATTATACTTGAACTAATCACCCTTATATGGTATTAGGACTGAACAGCAAACCAGAGATGACGAAGGCAATTAATATGCGATTGAGTTTTTCCATGATACATAAAAATCAAAGGACGAAGCTGACTATGGAAGAAGCAAAACCAAACATACCCCAACATAGACTTGAAAAAAAATTAAGTCAGCGACAAACATGATTTTCCCTCAACCCTAAGATTTTGTCTTTCTTCTAATTCAAGGACCCAATATCATATCATTTACATGCAAGAAAATGAACAATAATGCAGGCATTGTACGTAAAGATCTACGAATCAGGTTGGCCTGCAATGGCTTCATCACTAGGGGCATAATCTTATTCACTTAGCTCTTATTCACTAGAATTTTCCTCCGGCCAGGATCCAGCATCTTCTGTCTTAGCATATTTTTCACAATATTCTGTCCATTGGCATTTTAAATTAATATCGATAAAAGCAGGTGTATGTAATGGAGAAACAATTCAAGATATGGTAGACGTCAGACTGTTATATGTTTTCAATCTTTAAAATAAGGTCCCACTTCCTAGAATTTATAATTAGAATTATACTTCGTACAACGACACTTTACAATAGAAATATACGTGTAAGCATTTTCGTCAATGATCAAACCATGAAATTAGAGAATAGTTTTACCATTGGTTTACCAATGCCAAACACCAAATACAAAGCTATGAAATAAAATGAATGGCAAAAGCATGACCAACAAAAGAAAGAGTCCAGAAGATGTCGCCCAAACAAAGAACTTCAACCTTGCATTATCATCCAATAATATTCTTGATAGAAATACCATTCCATGAAAAACAAAACACACAGCCCCTGTACTTGTAAATCAAATAGACACAACAAAATATGTCTTACCAAAGGCATCGTGTGAAAAAAGGCAATTAGAAGTACCAAAAACCGCTTCAGGAAGTTCAAAGCAATCTAGGTGAACCATATTTACATGTATGTACATATAGAATCTTGTGATCTATCATGTATTTATATTAGAAAACCTTAAGTGGTATATATCAGTACAGTATCTCCAAATATTGACTGAAACATATTTTCAGAGATACTCATCATAGAATCTATATACCTATCAAGTGATGAACATTAAATAAATATTGAGAAGTTAGAAAATGAAAATATTCCAGTGCTCTGCCCAACCCCTCCATGTATAGATGTCCTCTCTTGTTGATTTTAAGAATTCGAATGCTCCGAATTCCCTTGGGCTACAGTTTAAATAGCATGGATCATAAGGAACCATCACATTCGCTAATGCTGACCCCATTATGCATAAGACAAGGGATATCTCGGTGACAGGTGGTACTGGAGACTTCTTCATGCATAGAAATTCAAATAATAATGTATTCTTTTTTTTTTTCAGTCAATCCGAATTTCATGTATAAGTCTTTTTTTTTACCAATTCGGATTGTCCAAATTCCCAACAAAGGCCTCAGTTTTCATGACACAGTAGATTGGACCTTTGACTACCATCCATGTGAATTATAGTTAAATAAATGAATATCAAACAAGAGTCTCAAAATTGTAAACTTGAAAAATCAGCATAATGAGTTCCATCTATCTCATATTTGGTGATATAACAGCTACCAACATAATAAGTGGCTCCATCTGTCCCATATTTATATTAAGGGCTATGCCTAAAGGGCTAGATAACTTGCTGAAGATTGCAAATCACAGTTTGCTCCACTTTTTAATTGTTACTTTCTGCAGCTAGTACATCCACCCCAATGCTATGTCCACATGTCACTCCAGTTGGATTGTTACACAATTCATCAAGTTGATAGACACTTTTTTTTCTACATAATATTAGAAACAACAGTAGATGTATTCACTCTTTCTTGTCATCAAGTTGATAGACACTTCTTACCCATAATATATGTTATTTTTCATATAGCATCTACTTACTAGTAGAGCAGCAGCAGAAACAGCAGATGTTGTGATACGGTTGTAGAAGACAAGAAAGAATGAATACTTGAAATACTTCTTTTCAACCCCATATGGTATTCTCATGATCTTTTTCCTGCAATAATCAAATATCTATAACTCATAGGATAAATGCTGGACTCTGAGAGGACCTTCGTATTAATATAAAAAGCAAACAAACAAACAAGAAGAATCAGAGTCTAATTTGTTCGGATTTGTTCATAGTATGTAGGATACATCTAAATAAGCATTGAATTACTAAATAAGCATTGAATTACTAAGTAAGAATACTTCAACAAAGACTAATACAACTCGCTAATGTTGGTTGTTTATGCTACTCTCTCTTTCTCTCTCAAATACCAAATCTTTAAGAAAAAAATGATTGGCCATAGATGTTTTGTATTCAAATAATACCAACCAGCTATGATATCGTATTTCCCAACACTCAAATGTTTGCATATCCATACAAATTACAGCCGCTACTAAATCCCAAAATTTGATTCATTAAGGAGAAAACACATAATTGACATGATTAAGATAAGGAATTGTCCCAAAACTGAAGATGCCTCTCAACCATCAAAAGTCATAAATTTCATTCTGGTGTTAAACTACCTCACTGCCACCCCAAAACCTGAATTTCTATGAACAACAACAACAACAATCAGATGAGGAAAGAAAAATAATCAATAAAATGATTACTTTTGGTAGGTATAAGGAGATCCCAGTGTTGTGACTTGTTATAGATTAAGTGATGCAAAAAGTAAATTTTTTTCTTTTAAATAAGGGAAAGAATTATAGCTTGATGGGAAAACAAGCTACAAACCTGCAAGACGCCGTAGGTGATGAGGGTAAGCATGATATCAGAGACAGCAAATGTGCCTCTCCAGAACTTGCTCCTCTTGTTGTCTCCGGAGGCATCTGAAACAAAAGAAGAAGACGTCTATGATTCTGCCGTGGCCGGAGTGAGACTCAAAACATAGAATGAATGGACCAAAACGGAGACAGAGTAAGTCGCCCAAGCAGAGACACCCTATTCATGGCCCTAGAAGTCTTGCACAAAACAAGGGTCAAAGGTGCAAATAACGTAACCAATAGTGGCTTATTAACAAATTCACTATAAAACTCATGTGTTTAGAGCAGAATCGTTGGATGAAAAATTTTGGTCATCCAACGTTTAAAATCCATTAACATAGAAAGAACTAACATTGGTCCCCAACATAGTGGGGACCAACTAATCCTTAGCCCAAAACTTAATACTTTTGATTCATTAACTAGTGACAGTGTGTTTGATAAAGCGTTCAATTTGAGACCCAAAAAATCAATTTTGTCCAATTTTGATCTTGTTTGGTTTTATGTTTGCATCCAATCTCAATTGACTTTGGCTTCAAAATCAATTCTAGTGGAAGTGAAAAATTTGTTGCTTCTAGGATTTTTTTCTTTTAATTTTTATCAAAATTACTTCTCATATCAAACTACTAAACATAAATTGCTTTATCTTAAAATCAATTCTACAGACGTAGAGCCAAATAAAAACTGACTTTGGGGCACTAGATAGAAAAACCTTTATTGCTATTACATTATTTTCCCCCCTCTTGGTCTTTCATTGAGCAAGTGGACATTCTTAATCCTATAATCTTTTAAGTTACATTGTTGAAATAGAAAAACATTTATGGAAGCTTATGTTGTCTTCTTGTTATTAATTTTAGATGAGTGTAATGTTTATTCCCTCATAATTTGATAGAAAGACAGGAAGGAAATCATCTCGAGGGAGTTCCATTCTATGGCTTGATGATAACTCCTTTAGGAGTTATGTTTTTCTTTAGTTTTCTTAGGACTTTTAGTTTATTTTCATAGTTAGTTTTAGTTGTCATGGTTTCCCTTTTTATATCATTTGGTTTAAATTCTTGCATAACCATACTCATATTGAATCTTGCATTCTAGTTGTGTTTTCCATTGTTTTGTAGCTTTTTGGAAAAAGAATTAAGGAAGCATTTGAGCTAGGATTGTAAAGGAGCAAGAATTGGAGCTGAAGGGATGCCAGAAATCCATGCTGGAGCATGGGTCCTGAAACTGAAGCCACGCTATAGCGTGGAAAGCCATGCTACAGCGTGGCTTGCTGTCACAATTCTAAGTTTTTCACATAAGCTACGCTCCAGCGTAGCCATAGCCACGCTACAACGTGGATGCACGAATCTGACACGTGGACTGGACCTCTGTACTGACTCTAGCAGTCCATGATTGGCACAAAAACCTAGGCAATCACGTTGGAAAGGGAATCATCCATCAGAATACTAAATTGGGAAAAGAGAGACCTAGAGCTTGGGAGCATAGGGGATTGGAGCTTCAAGAACTTGAGAGAGAGACCTCTCTTGGATTATTCTTTAATTCTTGTGTATTTTCTTGTTCATGGCTTCTTCTTATTTCTCTTTTAATTGTGTTGTTTCTATTTCGTTTGCAATGAATTGAAACTAAACCCTTGCTAAGGGTGATTTATGGATGCTTTGTGTTTGACATTATGCTAATATGAATGAATGTGTCTTGTTCTCATTTGATAGTGAATATTGTATTTGAGTTTATTTATCTTGAATTGCTTGATCACCAATTTAGGATTACAGGGGTTTTTACAAATTTGAGAAAATGAGTAAGAACCATGCCTATGAATACAATGCCAAGAGTTGAATGACACCTAGAGATAGGCAAACGTGATTCATGTGGTAATTAAGGGATTGAGAATTTCTTGTAGACTTAAGCATGCTAAAAGATTAGGTGTTTGACTCTATTTGGGGTGACATTAAATGATCTTGAGAAAGACTTTTAATGACATGATGACTCATACCATCACTTTATTGAATTTGGATAAGGCACATTGATATTCATGTTGCATGTTGTTAACACATAGTTAAAGTAAATCACCCTAGCATTTAATTTCCTCCATTCTTATATTGCTTTCACATCATTTTAGCAGTTTAGCATTATTCCTTTTAATATCATCTCTTTTCAATTGTTCAACTTGTTATCTAATTAACTAGAATCGGTACTTGAATTATCTCTGTGGATACGACAACCCTCTATTTTACTCTATTACTTGACGACCTAGTATACTTGCTAGTGTCACTCTCCTTTGAGAGCGATCACTTGAGGAGGGACTTTTCTGGCTCTAAGATAAGTAAGAAACTAGTCAGAAACAATGTATCTGATTCCACTTTTTTGGGTTCATCCAGAGATGCCTTCCAAATGGGCCCTGAATCCCTTCAAAACTCACATTTGTTGAAGGTTTCACATAATTCTTCCTTTCCTTTATTCACATAACCAAAAAGGAAAATAATTAACATTTATGCTTTCGTCTTCTATGATTTGATAAGTTTTGTTTTGAAACAGATAGTCCGGAATGCAGCTGGAGGTGAGCGGCTTAGAATGTCCAATGATGATGAAGTGTTCCTTGGTATGCCTTCAAGGAAGCCAAGTTCTGGCTCTCAGATATTTCAGTCTCTCCCTGCCACTGAGATTGATGCCAATATATGGGAGCAATCTATTCTCATGAATGTTGGCCCTTCCATGCAGCATCAACCACGTGGGCGTCAAGCACCATTTGTGCACCATATAACTTCTAATAAGATGAAGGATACCAATGCTGGTCCTTCATTTATCTCTCAGTCAGCTGCTGATGAAGGGTCTAGAACTGGAATAAAGGGCACTGGGATTTTGAATTCTATAAATGCAACCAATGCTGCCCCGGAGAAAACTTCATCTGCAGAGCTTCTTGGTGGCAGCAGAACAAACCCTGTGACTAATATAATAGACCCAGAATCTTAGACATTGCTTATGTGAGTCTTGTTAAATCAGTTGCCTAATTCCCCACACCCTTTTTTTTTTCCGGAAAAACCAAATTTCATGCCATTTATGACTGACCTTGCATTTTGGTTTTTTGACTGTAGCCGACATGGGACAACACGTTTCAGCTGTCGGATGACTATTTTTTATGGAGGTCAAGCTCATGTATTTGATGATGTCCAGCCTAATAAGGTCTGTTCTCTGATTATTCAGGACGGAAATATATTGAGTGAAATAAGGCCTGAAATGAATTTTATCTGTGATCACCACAGGAAAGAAAATTTGCCTTTTGGAATATAGTCTGATTACTTATGTGAGTGATTTAATAATCGTAGGCATCGTAGAAACTTATACTATCATTTTGATTGTAGTTGAGATACAGGTCTTGATGTTCTGAGTTCCTAGATGTGCTGTTGCTATTGATGCAGCAGTTGTTTTCAGCTTCTCCATGCACCAGCTGGTGCCCGTGCTGAACCTGAATCTATAGTTATTACTGGAAAAACTTAACTCACAGACACATTATGGTACCCAAGTGAAAATTCTATTGAAAATTTCCTTTTTCACTTACCGATGCAAGCTTTCTTCTAGTGTTCAGGAATGTATACTTTGTTTTGTCGCTAAACAAAAAAATATACTGATGGTTTTTATGAATCTAGTTGAGACTTGAAGTGTTAAGTCAGTTTATGGTTTGCTTTCGTGTCTTTTTCTTTTCCTAGTTATTCTTTCTTGAACTTTTAAAAGATTTGATCCTTGGCTTTCCAGATTGTATAGCACATCTGTTTATAATATATAAAAGTCGAAGCACAAGCACTTGCATTGACATATTAGCTGTCTACACATCAGCACCTTAGCCAAGTTGTCATTACCAAATTTGACCTTTTATTTTCCTGTGCAGTCATGTACTTATTCAAGTGATTTTATATGTTTTACTACCGTTTCAATTTTGGTATTTTTATGGCTATACAAATAAATTGATGTTAACCATTGCCTTGAAGCTACTTAACATTTTAACAACCTTTTAATTCACATATTTGTACTCTTTCGCTTTATGCTCCTATTTATATTCTTCCACTTCAATACATTCCAAATGGTCATTAAGGACATAAACCTTCGTTTTACTTATATTACTAGACTATCAATTAATTATATTCATTACGATCACTTCATCTGCTGTGCAACATACTGGTCTTAGTCTAGTTGTAAAGTGAATATATCTGCAAGCAGCTTTTAGCTTTTCAAGATGCTGAATGAGTCTGGAATATATCTGCCTAATAATTCTGTGTTAGTTATCAATGATTTCCAAGGTGTTATTGTTTCTTGAATTGTTATTGTTGTCTTTGAGCTAGTTTCTATGGGAGAATTCTATCACTTAGCTTAACTATAAATTCAAAGCCACGTGAGAATCTGTCAATGTATATTCTAAGTTGTCACTTGGTTTGCTTATATGTACAGGTATGATTCCTATGTATATCTCTGGCAATCTTGTAAACTGTGCGGATAATGTGTACACATACTTAATATAAATTGGAAATCCAGTTTTTCTGCACTCATTACCTCTATAGTACTATGCACAAAAGAATTAAATCCACATTTCTTATTATGAAATCTCTCAAATATTCCCCTTTGTTTGTTGATGGCTGGATAAGGCATCAGTGATGTTTTAAGTTTGCTTCTTCCTGAATTTTTAAACTGGCAACTGCTTGCTGGAGGTAGCATTTTGATTTTAAATTAAAAGTATTGCAATGTTAGTTTGCAATGGAGAATCTTGAAAATTATTTTTGCTTGTCAATGTTGGTGACTTGGTGGTCATATGGATTTTCAGTTGCAAAGCCTTTGTAGCATTAGTGAATGTTAGGGAGCCTTGTGCCAAACTGTTCTACTTCACATCCACTCTAGTCTGGTTTAATAATACTTTCTTTTCCCTCTTTGTTAGGGACCCTAGATTCGGTAGAGTCTATACTAGGAGGAATAAGGAGGGAACAAATGGGCCAATTACAGTCCCATAACTGCCCAGGACAACAGAGGAGTAGCGAGACACTTAGAAAGTGGCGAGAAAGAGAGTAATTTGGAGGGAAAAGTAGTTAAGATAGTTGCTAGAGTATAAATAGGAAAGGAATAAGCATTGTATACGGTCAGAATTCATTTTGTACCTTGTTCACTTTTCTAGATTAAGAATATTTCTCTGCTAGGATTCTTGTAACCAACTCTCAGATCCTTGGTGATTTACTGGGATCAGTTATCAATAAACCTTCGATTTCTGCTATATCTCTACTGGTACTATCACTAGTATCAGAGCCCTTGTACATCCTGGAATCATTCCTTCAATGGCGAACAACAAGAAGTTTGAAGCAGTGGAGGCCGCACTCAGCGCGATGCAATCACAGCAAGATGAGGATCGCACAAGCTTGAAGGCGTCTATGGCAGACATTGCAGCTTCGCTGAAAGCTTTGAATGCGTGCATGGACAAGATGGAGAATCGCATGGATCGCGATCTTTCCCCAAATCGCGACCACCAGAATAACTCGCATCAATCGCATGACAAATCAAGGCATGACGAGCGCGGATTCGGTGGAGACGGTGATGGATTCACGCAAAGCTCCATGCATAATCGCCAATTTGAACAATGGCAGAGGATCGAGGTACCAGTATTCCAGGGTGAGGGTGCATGGGTGCCTACGCATGGATCGACAGTATTGAGCGTTATTTTCAGGTGAGGGAGGTACCTGAAAATCAATGGCTATTTGTTGCAAAAGTAGCCATGGAAGGGAAGGCTTTGGTGTGGTTCCGATGGTGGGAGAGCACCGCCTACAATCCGACGTGGCCTAGATTTCGCGAGGTACTCATCAAGAGGTTCCAACCAGAGTTACTGCAGAATCCCTTCGAAATGTTGCTCGAAATCAAGCAGGAAGGATCAATTAGGGAGTACAGGGAACAATTCGAACTATACTCAGGCACTCTGAAGATTACGGAGCAGCGCTGCTTGAGTGGATTATTTCTTAATGGACTTCAACCTGAGGTAAGGGTAGAATTGAAACCTCACTCCTTTCATTCTTTAGAAGATCTGATGGATAAGGCTGAACTTGTGGTGAATAAGAACCAAGTGTTACAAAAAGTTACAAACAAGCCCTTCCATAGATACACAAACACTGTTCCTGTTAGTAATAAAGAGAAAGTGTTTGGTGGGACCCAATTAGAAAATAATAAAGGGATTTCCACATGGGAGGCGTGGCTTTAAGCATTTATCAGATGAGGAATATAGAGAAAACAGGGCCAAAGGCCCCTGTTTCTTCAGCGAAGACAAATTCACGTCTGATCATGTCTGCAAAAACAAAGTGCTCAAGTTGATGATACTAGAAGAGGAAGCTGATGGAGAGTGGCACGATGCCCCTGAAACATTAGGGGAGGACAACTCTCGCACACTTCTCACTCTGAAATCGATGAAAGGAGCAGGGAACCAAAGTAGAATTAGAGCATGGGCCATCGTGCAGGGGTGTAAAGCACGGGTTTTAATTGACCCAGGAGCCTCACATAATTTCATCTGCCCTGCGCTAGTAGCTGAAGCACAAATTCTAGTCACATTAGCTTCACAATTTGTTGTCACAGTAGTAGGAGGTGACCAGAAGCAAGGTGTGGGAAAGTGTACAGGGGTATCCATCCAATTCCCTAACCTGTCAATTACTCGAGACTGTTATATTTTTCCTTTGGATGATTCAGAGGTGGTGCTGGGCTTAGTATGGTTAGACACCTTGGAGGCAACCATTGTTAATTTTGGTAAGTCACGCTTCATTATTAACATCAATAATGAGTGGGTAGTTTTGCAAGGAGACCTAGAGCTCTGTTATTGTGGAGTAGCCCTCCGAGCAGCCTTAAAAGAACTATAAGAAGAGAATGATGGATACATGGTTCGGTTGTGGCCAGTGTTGAAGCAGATGCAAACTGAAGTCACCCTGCCAACAACTATTCAGCAAGTGTTGGACTCATTTCCAGTTATATTTGAACCATTAGTGGGAGTACCCCCTCATAGAACCCATGACCATGCAATCACACTAAAGGAAGGCACCGACATTACCAATCTAAGACCATACAGATATCCTCACTATCATAAAAATGAAATTGAAAAAATGGTTCAAGAGATGCTGGGAGCAGGGATTATTCGACAAGTGTGAGCTCGTTTGCAAAGCCCCATCATCCTTGTGAAGAAGAAAGATGGGAGCTAGAGATTTTGTGTTGATTATCAAGCGTTGAATTGCATAACCATCCCAGATAAGTTCCCTATACTTGTGATGGATGAATTGTTAGATGAACTCACAGGTGCTGCCATTTTCTTCAAACTCGATCTTAATCGGGTTATCACCAAATACGAATGGTTGAAGAGGATGTGGGAAAAACTGCATTTCGAACGCATGAAGGACATTACGAATTCCTTGTGATGCCATTTGGGCTCACAAATGCTCCTTCCACATTCCAAGCCCTTATGAATGGCATACTCCGCCCTTATCTCCGTAAGTTTGTATTAGTTTTTTTCGATGATATTTTGGTGTATAGCAGGGCAGAACAGCAACATGTGGAGCACCTAGCAGCTGTATTCCAGTTACTCCAGGAGCATCAACTTGTGTTAAACAAAAAGAAGTATGATTTTGCGGTACAACAAGTGGAATACCTGGGCCATATAGTCTCCATTGAGGTGGTGGCTGCTGACCCTAGGAAAACTGATGCTATGAGATCATGGACAGTGCCTAAAGATATCAAGGCGTTGCGAGGATTTTTAGGATTAACTGGATATTACCGGTGATTTGTGCAGAACTACGGGTGTATTGCGAAACCCCTTACTGACCTTACCAAGAAGGATGGTTTTCTTTGGTGTAAGGAAGCTCAACAAGCCTTTGACAAGTTAAAAACTTCCATGGCAGAGCTGCCAATGCTAGCTGCACCTGATTTTTCCAAACCGTTTGTCATTGAGATTGATGCTTCTAGCCAAGGGATTGGAGCTGTCCTCTCCCAAACTGGCAGGCCGATTGCCTTCCTTAGTAAAGCATTGTCCTAACGCGCCCAACTGAAATCTGCCTACGAAAAGGAGCTAATGGCAGTGGTTTTCGCTGTCCAAAAATGGCGCCACTATCTTCTTGGGAGGCACTTTATTATCATGACAGACCAACGTAGCTAATGGCAGTGGTTTTCGCTGTCCAGAAATGGCGCCACTATCTTCTTGGGAAACACTTTATTATCATTACAGACCAACGTAGCTTAAAATTTCTCACTGACAAACGTCTGCTTGGTGAAGACCAACTGAAATGGACCTCCAAACTTATGGGACTGGATTTTGAAATCCAATACCGCCCTGGCCTAGAAAACAAAGCAGCTGGTGCATTGTCTAGGCAGATGATGTTCCATGCAATTTCAGTTGTCACCACCAATATGTGGGATATAATTCAAGAGGAAATTGAACAAGACCAGCACCTTCAGTCCATCATCATTAATTTGTGCCAAGGGGGCTCTGATTTTCCAGGTTTTTCTCTAAAAGTGGCCAGTTATTTTACCATGGTAGAGCAGTGATGCTGAAGGACTCCTCTCAAATTCCTACACTATTGGCTGAAGTACATAATTCAGCAACAGGGGGCCATTCAGGTTTCTTCAGAACCTATAAAAAGCTCACAGCAGCCTTTTATTGGAGAGGAATGAGGCGACAGGTGAAAGACTATGTTGCCGCTTGTCACACCTGCCAAACCAACAAATATCAAGCCCTTTCACCAGGTGGACTGATGCAACCATTATCTATACCTGAGCAGGTTTGGTTTGAGATTACCATGGATTTTATTACTGTTTTACTGAAATCAAAAGGGAAAGATGCCATCATGGTGGTCGTGGATCGCCTAACAAAGTATGCTCATTTCACAGCTTTGGCTCATCCCTTTTCAACTAAAGACATTGCCCAAACTTTTGTTAAGGAAATTGTCCGCCTCCATGGGTTCCCAACGGCCATCATTTCAGATCATGATCCCATATTGCTCAGCAATTTTTGGGCAGAACTCTTAAAAGCAGCCAGTACTAAGCTGAAATACAGCACCTCCTATCATCCACAGACATATGGACAATCAGAGGTGACCAATCGCTGCTTAGAGACTTATCTTTGATGCTTCATTGGATCGAAATCGAGACAATGGGTTGACTGGCTTTCATGGGCAGAATACTGGTTCAACACCACGTATAATGCATCTACACAGACATCTCCATTCCAGGCACTGTATGGCTGCAGCCCACCAGTGCTTTATAAGGGTGACACTTACCCTTCTAAGGTGGCTGAAGTCCAAGCCCTTGTAACCTCCCGTGATGAAATTTTGGATGAGTTGAATCTCACCTGACATTGGCCCAGGAACGCATGAAATATTTTGCAAACAAAAAGTGCAGGGAAGTGGTGTTTCAAGTAAATAATTGGGTTTTTCTCAAGTTCCAGCCCTATCGCATGAAATCCTTGGCGCGACGACCTAATGAAAAGCTCAGCCCCCACTTTTATGGACCCTTCAAAGTGCTGGAACGAGTTGGACCAATGGCATACCGGCTGGAACCGCCGGCAATGTGCAAGCTTCATTCGATTTTTCATGTGAGTAGGCTCAAGAAAGCTGTTCCCCCTAATCATCAATCACAAGACTTGCCCATTAGGTTGACCGAGAAAGGCATCCTAGAGACTGAACCTGAACAGTTGCTGCAGCTCAGGTTTAACAAAGATGGGGCCAAGGAAGTACTAGTGCAATGGCAGGGGTTACCGGCTTATGATAACTCTTGGGAGCTGTTCAGCTCCTTGCAGCAACGATTTCCAGATTCTCACCTTGAGGACAAGGTGGTTCTCCTGGAGGAGGGTAATGTTAGGGACCCTAGATTCAGTAGAGTCTATACTAGAAGGAATAAGGAGGGAACAAATGGGCCAATTACAGTCCCATAACTGCCCAGGACAACAGAGGAGTAGTGAGACAGTTAGAAAGTGGCAGGAAAGAGAGTAATTTGGAGGGAAAAGTAGTTAAGATAGTTGCTAGAGTATAAATAGGAAAGGAATTAGCATTGTATACGGTCGGAATTCATTTTGTACCTTGTTCACTTTTCTAGATTGAGAATATTTCTCTGCTAGAATTCTTGTCACCAACTCTCAGACCCTTGCTGATTTACCGAGATCAGTTATCAATAAACCTTCCATTTCTGCTATGTCTCTACTGGTACTATCACTTTTCATATTTCATTTTACTTTGACTTCACCAGTTTGCATAATAGCTAGGTTTTAATATGATTTAATGAACAAGTTATGATGTTCTTGTAAGTCTGCAAAGTACATAGGTTGGCCTGGCCTTCAAAACCTTTCAACAGAATGCCTTTTTCCTTTTTCTAGTTTGGTTCATTACTCTAATCTGAAGTTATATGTATGCTCTAATAAATAGGCAGTGTGGTTTTATGTTGTGGCATGATTTCTGCATGCTCTATGATGTATGCAGGCAAATGTTATAATGGATTTAGCTGGGTCAAATGGCAGATTTTGGTCCACATTCTCACCACAATCTGCAGTAAAGCTGGTTCATGATAGTAACTTGCTTGTTGGAGAAAATGAAACAGCTATAGCAAGTAATGTGGCTCTCCCACAGGATCATCATGCCAGATTGCCTATTACTGGCAGTTCTACTTATGCCGTTGGCCCTGGTGATTGACTAACTACTGTGGCAGGTAATCCTCAATCATTGTATGGTGTTTCGATTTGCTGACTTTTACAAAAGTAGTACAAAATTTTTTCGGCCACAAGCGCACGATATACTGATCCCCTCCATTTCATCCTGTCAATTGAGCTTAAAATTTCTCATAGGCTTTGCATAGCCTAACTTCAGATATTTTCATTATTTTGCATGTGACGTGATTCAAATTAAGAAAGTTTCATTTGTTTTTAAAGTTTTCTGTTTGTTGTTGGTTGGTAAACTGGTTGTAGGGGCGCATCAAGGAAGCATTGTATACAAGAAATACAGTCCAGGCAGAAAATACCAGCTCTGGAGACAAAAGAGCATAATGGTATTGAATTTGAGTCTAGAAGGTTTTCAACTGCTATTTATTTAAAGAGCTTTCTCCTATTCTTAATACAATTTGGTATCATCCCATCCTTTTGTGTAATTTCCTTCTGATCTTTCAACCTTACCCCCCCGGTTCTCTTCTCTCTCTCTCTCTCAGCTTTATTTGGCTAGTGGCAGTAGTAGTTTGAGTATTTAAAGAGGTCTAGGAGATATATCAGGTATATTTTTGAACTTTGAATAATAGCTTTATGTTGCAGTATGGATCTCTCTTGGGACTAGCTTCAGATCATGGATACCTAAGGGTTCCATTGCCTACACTTCTCCATCCAGACTCCATCCTTGCTCATTGCCTTTTTGCTTCTTCATTTCTAAGTTACTGCAATGAAGTGGAAAGCATACTTCAAATCCATTCAATGAAATTAATTAGGTTCCTGCCTCAAAACCATGAGCAAACAGATTCGTTTTAATCCTTGAAATTATTGCATGCTTCACTAAACTAATATAAATTAACGGTGATGGGTTGCATTCATGCACCTATTTTATATCCTAACTCTAAAATATTTTGTATTTGAATTGCTCTTAAGTGGTATTTATTTGGTGAAGTTAGACTTTGTCCTCATTCTATTTTGTTGAGTGATTTCATAGCTTCTAGCACCTTTTGGAAGTAAATAATTATTCTTGGGTATTATCTATGCTATCAACCTTTTTGTATGAGTTTTTTTGAATAACAGGATCTTCCTATTGGTGAGCAAAGCTGGGAAAGGATCTGAAACCCCCCTCCAGATGAGAACCATGCAAGTCAGGACCGCTATAGCGGTCTCCAACCACTATAGCGGTCAGCAGAGGGGAGCTATGGTTGTAGATCGCAAAGTGCACAGGCAAGACCGCTATAGCGGTTGCCAGAAGAGCGTTTTGGTAGCAGCGTGGCAAGGGGCAAGGCAGGACCGCTATAGTGGTCATAAGTGATGTTGGTTTTCGCATTTTCATGCGATTTGCTTCATCGTCATTTGGAAAAAAATATAACGCTTTCTTTTCTTTTATGTGCGCGGAGGACGCATACGGCAAGGGGGCTCTTTTTAGTTTTTGCATTTAGAAATTTTTATTCTCTCCCTCTCTCTCTCTCTCTCTATCTCTCTATCTCTTTCTAGGCTAGGGTTCTTAGTCAATTTTTAATCAGAAATTCTAGATTGCAATTTTATCACTTCCATCAGACTACATTTGTAAAACTTTCCCTATGGAGAAGTAATTTTCTTACCGCACACAAAGATAACTGAAGATCAGAATTGTTCTTGAGGTTCTTAGTTTTAAATTCAATTCGTGGTTGGTTTTTCATCCCTATTGCTTTCTCTTTTAAATATTATTGTGATGATTGTCGCGGTTATGTTTTAAGAGTTATTGATTGTGTTTTCGTTTGTTGCATGATCTGAACACTTTTGGGGTAATTAGGTCAATCAATTTGATTATTTCCAATTGGTAAGGGCTCAGGATTAACTCCGTTAGGAATTAGGCTATCGCAATTGGCAATTAAACTGACATAGGTTTATAGGGTCATGATCGTGATCACTAGCTCGTGTTAGTTGAACCTTTAGCGGAATTACGTTCGTAAAATTGTTAAGTAGAATTGTATCGTATTTTGTGTAAAAGCATTATTTATGTAGGTAGTGGCCACCATGAATTTATTTGTTTGAACCGGTGATAGAACAATTATTGATCAGAATGAGTCTTTGTGCAGGTAATTTTTACATTATAATTTTCTTGATTTAATTTACTGTTGACAATTTCTAAAAACCCCAAATTTGTTAGAATCAATTACATTGTTTCCATATGAGATGACACAGATTACACTATAGCTACATTTTCTGTGTAATTTGGTTACGAAATTATTTTCTAATTTGTTGCGGGTGGCGACACCCGTACCAAACAGTTTAATCCTTGTCACGCAGATAATGTTCTTTTGGACAAATTTAAATCACTTAGGTAGTGTTCTCATGGGCAAATTTAAATCACTAAAATGTCCAATTTACTAAAACAATTTTTTATAAATTTAGAAACTAAATTGTTAATTTTTCAATTCCTAATTTCATGAACTAAGGTAAAGCAAACATATAATTTCAAACATCATGACTCCATAATTCTACTGAACATTATTCATCTATTCTAAAGGTAAAGGGAATCCATAATCTAGTCTATATAAATGAAAGCCAGAAAGGTGCAAACGGTGTTTAACATTAAACAATCGTTTTTGTAAAGTAGATTTTCACTTTGGGGGCGCTTGTTTCAAGATCTGAAATTATGTTTCTATGAATCATATTTTTGGGAATGTTATATGGTGGAATATTATTCTCATATATTTTAAACTTTTATTTGTGAAATCTCATTAAGACATGGCAATATTTCTTTCCCAGGAATAATTAACACCTGATAATAATTAACAAGCATAGAAATAAACTATTCACAAACTATTATTTCAGAACCAATGAGTCATTTGTAGCCACGGAAAGACTAGAACAATTCATGATCAACAACAACTAGAAGTGACAAACATAAATTCCATACCTCAATTGAAGACTAAAGAGGGTGAACGAGTTTGTGAATGTTGGATTGAACGGAGGAGCTTCTTACAACTCTTCTTGAATCCTCTTAGACCACTACTTGTGATCTTTTCGTGAGAGTGTATTTTGAGTGAAAAAAGAAAATAATTGAGAGTACAGGGAGGGAGAGAGGGCTGTGGTCAGAAGTGGGAAAAAGAGGGAGAGAATAGCTTGCTTAAGTAGAGGGAGTCAAGGCTTGGTGATTGCTACACATTGTAAGAACATAACTCCACTTTTCCAAGCTTTGAAAAAGCAACCTTATCCCTCCTTTTCCCAAGCTATGGCCAGCCATGCATAGCCTCATTAGGTCTGTGTTTTGGTTTTTGATTAGATGGGCTTCTTAGTCTGTGGGTGTGAAAAGACAAAAATGCTCCTTTCGGCCCATTTTTTTTAAAATCATTCATTTGATACAAAATCTACTAAGTAAATTTCATAAAAATTATTCAATTGATGTTGTTAAACATTTTTCACAAGGAATTATCTTATTTCACCTTATCTTGATGTATTTTTTTTTATAATTTTTTTGTTTTTGCCCTTTAGCGGCAAAATGGTAATTTTGCCCTTTTATCAGAAAAAGATCGTTTTTGCGCAGATACCTCTAACTACTCATTTAAAATGAATACTTAGCATGAAGGGTATAATTGGGATGTTATATCCTTACAATTCGCCCTTCGATGATAAACTTACAGCTTTGCCCTTTTTCTCAGAAAATGGTAGTTTTCACCTAAAAACTTCTAACCATTAATTTAAAATAAGTATTTAACATGAGGGGAATAATTGGGATGTTATATATATATATATATCGCCCTTTGGCGATAAAATTATCCTTTTGCCCTTTTTCTCATAAAAGGGTAATTTTCGTGTAAAAACTTCTAACCACTCATTTAAAATGAATACTTAGCACGAGGAAAAATTGGGATGTTACATAATAACCACGATTACAATTTTTATATTGTGGTTATTATATTTTTGAATGCTTTGCTATAATAAAATGACAAATTGTCGATGACTCCTTAAACATTTCCTAACAAAGAAGTCTAATAATAATAAATTAGTATATTTTATGCAATTAATTGGAATTCATTCAATGGAATAAAATAAAATAAGATTATTTAATGTAAAAATATTTATAAAATTTTAACTTAAAAACAAGAAATATCTAAATGAAGACAATTTCAGATTAGATAAGAAAAATAGCGAATTATAAAATTCTAAACAGTATACACAATAGCAGGTATTTATAAAATTCATAATTTTATGAATATAATATAGAACAAATATATTAATAAAATAAAATTTTTAATTGTTAGTGTTATGTTCATTACTCTTATAGTGTGATGCTTAATTTTGATTTGCTCATACAATGTTCTTTTGATAAAGAATTAAAATAAAATAAGATTATTTAATCAACAAATAGAATATGCATATAACGTTAAAACCTAAAAACATTATCTAAAATAAAAAATTTTAAATTTGATCAAAATAGGAAATTAAAAAATTTTAAATATTGTACTGAAAAACGTACTAATAAAATTCATAATTTTTATGAATAATAAATAGAACTAAGTATAATATTAAAATTTAATTGAAATCATTAATGTTATGTTAATTAGTCTTATAATGATAATGAAATTAATATTTTTAAATTTTTATAATTTAATATTAATATTGTATGAGAACTTCAATAGTAACAAAAAAATTAGATGAAAATTGGAAACCAAAATTTTTAAAAAATTGTACCGCAAAAATGTATTAATTAAATTCATTTTTTATGAATAATAAATAGAACTAAATATAATAATAAGATTTAATTGAAATCATTAATGTTATATTAATTAGTCTTATAATGATAATGAAATTAATTTTTTAAAATTTTTTAATTTAATATTAATACTGTATGAGAATTTGAGTAGTCACCAAAAAGAAAAAAATACGATACATAACATGAAAAATTAATACCAACTTAAATATAACATTATTTACACAAACAGAAAAAACTTCATTATAATGGATTTAGTAAATCAATCTTAAAAGGTAGAAAGTACAAAAAAAATCCTATGATTCAATATCTCTCTTAAAATTCATTAATTAACTAAGATATGATTGGTGTACAACAAAAATATCACAAAAAATGACAAAATAAAAATGTGGTTTCAAAGAGAGGAAATAAAAGAAAAGAAGGCATGTATGAATGATAGTGTAGAATTGTTGTAAAATTTTGTTTTGCATCAATCATTTTTCATGAGCTAATATATGGTGTACCTTAATTTTCTCCATTTTTTGGGTTAAATTTGAAGATTCATTGAGTAGCTGGTTACTTGTAAGGTGTTTTCTGTTGTCAGTGTACTTGAATTTTCTAAGTTTTCTACCTTCTCTAGCTGGAATAACAAAAAGAAAAAGAGAGAGTTCAGAAAATATTTTATTAAAAATGGAAAACTAGTTTTAAGTTTTGAATCCTTTTTCTTGGTTGTTACGAAAAAAAATTGGAGAGAGATTATATCTTGTGATTAGTGTGATCATAATTTGTAGAGATTTGTTGACGAATTATTATTTAAAATTTGAAACTAATGTATCAATCTTTTAATTGCACATTCGCTCCCAATTTAGATATTAGTTGGTTGTGGGGTAATATTGATCTTTTGAAGTCTTATTTTTAATTATAATTCTTAAAATTAATAAACTTATTAAATGTTTAAAATTACTTTTTTATCCTTCATCTAATTGGGTTAACTTTTCCATTGACTTTTCCTAATTAACTAAGTTTTTTTTTCACATTTATTATCTAATACTTTGATTAATTCATTAACTATTCTAATAACTCATAAAAATGAGGTAATTAATATAAGAGAAAATTGAGGATTTTACACTACTCAAATAATATTTGTGAGTGAGGATTGAGTGTACTGACCGCTCAGTGTGATTAGCTTGAGAATATTAGAGAAAAGACTATTTGGTGATCTCTTGTACAAGAAAAGTATTTTTAATGAACTCTCAACAAGATTTGTTGGGTGGTTAGATGTAGACAAACTTAGCTGAACCAGTATAAATATCTTGTGTAATAATCTTCATACTTTATGTCTCTTTATCTACTTTGTGTGTTACTATCTTATTTATGTATGATTTAAAAATTTTGTTGATCACTTTCTAAACGCATTTGTGTTTCTGGACACTTCAGAAAGCTACTTTTTGAAGCTAACTAATTTGTTTTTCTGCTGCCATCAAATCTCAGACTTGATAGATTTGTTTTAAAGATTCATAAAGCAAAAAGTTTTTTGATTTGCACAATCCAACCCCCTTCTCATGCATTCTCTACTTCATCTACATTTCTCCTCTGACTTGGCCTCTAAGTCTCTTTGCTCTTGACTAAGCTTGAGATCGAAGGGCTTGTGGATCCGTTGGTCAGCCTATGAACTAGACCGATTTGTCCCTTGACTGGGTCTCTAAGTCTCGTCACTTTTGATAGAGCTTGGGACTGGAGGCTTGTGAATTGGTCGGTCAACTTACTTTCACCTTTAGGCTCTTCATTCTCACTTGAGCTTGAGGCTAAAGGGCTTGTGTACTGGCTAAGAATGGTTGACCTTGGTTCCTAACTATCCTTGACTCAGGACACCTAGCCAATTTATTACCCCCCCCCCCCCCCAATCCATCGGACCTGCAATCCATGCTCCCATAATTAGCACCCATCAATCCCATGATCCATGCCCAATCACAATCCTTTTTATTATTACTCACCAACATATATGCCTATTTGATGCTAGGGGAAAATGGGCATCTCATTCTCTAGCCAAATACTTGCTCACCCTCTACCTCTAGCCAAACAGTATATGTGCAGTTTATAATTTACAGTTATGCCCACATCTTTTAGCATTCCCTATCCGTTGAACTTAAAAGCCACTCTTCTAATCATTATCTTTCATTTGGTTAGGTGCACAACGAATTATTACTTTCTATTTTTTCATTATTTAATAACAAATAATTATTTTATATTTTAATTTTATTATTCAGTATTTTATAATAAAATATAATATAAAATAAGGCAGCATCATTTAAACAATTAATTGTGTATAATTAAACTCCCTGATAATAAGATAATTAACGTTGAAAGGAACAATTTAAACAAAACTCATCAAAAGTTCATAAATATTGTCTGAAGGGAAGTTATGATCCAATACTGACATATTAGTGTAAGTACTCTAAACATTGGCATAGCCTAAGTAGAAACAGATTTAAACGTAACACATCAATAGGTCTCAAAATGCCACCATAATTCATCTCTTCTTCACAATGTCAAATGTTAAAGTATCCGTTGCCATTCAATAATGCATTTACATTATCCTACAAACAAAGATAAGATTAAAAGATATTAGAATGGAAAAGAGAAATATTCAACAAGAATCATTTTAGAACTAAATGTTATGATAATAGTCATTATAGTCTTCTAATTAAAATAAAGCCACAATCGTCCATCTGTTTTATATATATATATATATAATAAACAAGGTCAAACCCAAAAGCAAATACTAGGGGAGCAACAAAACAAAACACATAATAGTATCATTGATCTAAAGAACCAAAGACATGAACAAGATACAAAAATAAAGGACACAATCATGACAAAACTAAAAAATAGCAGAGACATAACAGAAACTAGGGAAGCAGCAGTAACACTCCGAAAGGCCAAGGTCCTCATTAAAGTTTAATTGAAGTCAGCCTTGCTCAAACAATAAACTAATATGACCTGTCGGGGTGCAAAGGGCAATGGGCAGCACGCTTGTTTCAGGAGACACAAAACATAAAGGTTCCTACAAACCAATAAGCATGCAAAACAAGACGCTACAAGGGAAAAGAATGATCCAAACGCTATTTTTTCTTAGCTACAGCCCGTCTTGAAAAAAGGGGTAACCAAATAATCAAAAGGAAATGGGAAGGGAGGAGAAAGAAAAATCACAACGGCATTGCCTTCAAAATTCAATTTTATGATCAAAGCCTAAAGATGGTACTCTTGAATTAAAATTCAAGCCAGAACACATAGTACATATACAGTAACAGGAATTCAATCATCAGTGGTATTTTTCAGATTATTGGCAATTGATTATAACAACTTTCAGCCAAAAGGGGTGAGAATCTTACCGAGCTCTAGTTGCTTCAATAATTGAAACAAATTTCCACAATAGAACTTGAGCAAGTTATTTGCCAATGATATTATAATAGGCATAAGCCGGGTGCCAGCAAAACCGATAAGTTGCTCAGTTACATTCCACTAAAACCAAAACAAAAAACACATTCTATCAACAAAAAGAAAGAAAAAATAAATGTAATACAACAGGGGTGAAGGAACTTTTTCATGAAAAGCTACAACCTTACAGAATGTGCTGCACTTTAGTTATAGCGATTAGAATAATAATTAGCCAGAGAGAAAGAACAAAATAAGAGCTGCGGAAGAAACATGGAGTTCTTCCAGTAAGGGAGACCTTTAAAATGAAAGCTGTACCAGTCTTTTCAAAGGCACTATGATTAATGGATCATACAAATTTATTTGCAGCATTAAGCTCTACAATCCAGTAGGCCACAAAATTTTCATCCACTAAAGACTAATCAATCTCTAATCAACGGCCATACCTTTTAGATAATTCAACAAAATATATGAGCAACCCAAATTCACAAATACTTTGATTTCATTCTTTCCGGAATAAATTCCATAGTTAGCCATAATTACAAAAGCCAGATTAGTAGTAAAAGATCAGCATTGCCAAACAATGGAGTCTTCTAAACAGTAATTGGCGGCAACTAATTTCAAACTTCAATTCTCAAACAGAAGCGTCATCTAATAGAGACTTAAATAGGTTGCTAGGTTGACAGGAGCTTTTTCACCTGATTTGAGAAGTAGAAAGGTGAGAGAAAAAAAGTCTCCTAAAACGGAACGTAGGCTCCTCATCCTCGAACAGATTGAGCGAGTCTCAAATCCTAGCAGCTTCTCTGTACTCCTATTAAAGAAGAAAAATGTTATTTATACTCATAATGATATGTGGGACACAGTACCGACTCACGTTTAATCTACTGTTGGATGTGATGTGGATCTCGTCCAGATAGGGTCTACACCCCATCTAATGATGGACGATATGTAAGTCGACACAGTGTCCAACGCAGTATAAATAATATAACTCATAAAGAAACCGGACGGTAGCCGTATAAGCCTCCACAATTAATTCCATCACTTGCAGCATCGACATAATATTGGCAACACAATCGCGGGCAGTAGCAGTACAAAACAAAATGATGCAGAATACTGCCAATCTAAATTTCTTGATAGTCATTGGAATAACAGCACATTTCCTTTCACAAAAATAAGGCCCAATAGAGAAATAGAACCCCAAATCTTCCATCTTTCAAAATGCATCAGAAACACACACCACTTGAACAATGAGTTCGGAACCTTCTCATAAAATTTAAACAATGTTTTTTTCAAAAAATAGAAAACAAAATCGTTCAAAACACATAATGCCAAAAAATTGAAGGAAAAAAAAAAAAAGAAAAGCACCTAACTTTGCAAAGCAAGAAGAAGATGCCTGGCAGGCGCGAAAGAAGGAGGTGCTGGCAGCATTACGCTCACAGGCGCGGCGGAGGTAGGCGAAGGCAGTGGAGTGTTGCGCTGACGACACTGAGAGTGACGCAACGGTGATGAGCAATCGATCTTACAGGCGTTCACGAATCCCGCCACGGGCCATTCGAAGCAGAGGTCGGTAGCTTTGCGTTGCAGTCTAAAGAACCCCAAGACTGGCACTTTTGTTTTCAAGTTCTAGGTTCTAGAACAGAATATTGCTATTCTATTGAGTAAGAGGAAATTATCATTGTGATAGATTAATAAAAAAAGTTAGAACCATCATTGTATTTAAGGTAGCAGGTGTATCAATTAAATATTTATTTTAAGTGTTGAAATAACATCTTTATTAGAACAGAGGCAAGAAATAGGATGGAGTAGGAGTTGAAACTTCTTTATTTAATTTTTAATTTGCTCCCTTTAACATTTTGAAAATGATTATTTTAACTTTAAATTTGTGCCACACGAACATAGCCAAAAGGTATTGTGAAATTAAGCCAACCCTTGCAAAAAAGGTGGCCTTTGATAGTAATAGATTACACTTTTTAAACAGTTCCATACAAGCATAGATATATAGTACTACCAAAGCTCATATTTGCAAAAATGTGACCTTTACTATTAATAGGTCACACTTTTTAGATGTTTTCATATAAACATGGCCAAAAGGTTATCTAAAAACTCGCCATTGTGAAAAACACAGCCTTTACTAATAATAAGTCACACTTTTTAAATATTGCCATATAAATGTGGCCAAAAAGGTGTTGCCAATATCCACCACCCTCAATAAAGTGTGACCTCTGTTAGTTATAGGTCATCCTTTTTAAGTGTAGTTTAGAAAAGCATAGCCATAGACTATATTTGTTGCAGAATTCTTTGCTACTGGAATTGTTTGAGGTTTGTCGTGGGTGTGAGCATGGTTCTAGTTTTGGGTTTGATAGATGGGTGTGGGGTTAGTTACAGTGGGGACTGCAAGAGAGAAGCGGGTCGAGTGAAGAGGAGGAAGAAGTCGGGGTGGTACATGTAGGGGACCGGGTGGAGATTAGAGGCAAACTTGTCATTTTCATTAATTTTTTAATAAACATATATTTTGGTCCTTCTAAAATTTTAAGTTGGACAAATTAGTTCCTGTAAAAAAAAAAACTCTTAAATTGGTTCCTGTATAATTGAATAGTCGAATAAATTGGTCCCTCTCAACAAATTGGACCCCGTAAAATTTTAAATCGAAAAAATTTATCCCCCTATAAAATTGAATAATCATTCAAATTAGTCCCTTTGATAAGTTGGGTAAGGAAGACTAACTTGTCTGATAATTCACTTTTATAGGAGACTAATTTGAGAGATTTTTTTAAGGACTAATTTGTCTGATTATTTAATTTTGTATGAACCAATTTTAGAGTTCTTTTCATGAGGACCAATTTGTCTGACTTAAAATTTTAGATAGATCAAAATAAGTGTTTTGTCTAATTTTTTGATATCGTAAATTGAAAAATATCAAAAAGGGTGTAAGTGCAATGAATTTGAATTAATTGGGGAAGATGAACGATATTTTTAAATCTGAAAGGTATAAGTGTAATCACGAAGATGCTCAAGGAGATCCTATGATTTGCTTTTTATATTTTTAACATTATTAATCACCCACAATTGACTATTATTTTATAATTATTAATTGTTCTCTATTTCCTCGTAAAAAAAAATTATTATTTCCTCGTCAATGGAACTTTTCTATTCTTTGACTTGCAATTAATTGTGCATTGACTCTTGTCTTATTTGATTCATATCCTTATAATATTTATATCCTCATGTCCTACTCAATGTAGCACACCGGAAACTATACAACTTGCTAGCTTCCCACATCTGCTTGAAATGGCCACAAATCACCCTCAATCAAATGGGGACCAAAGTACTCGCCAAATTAATCTTCCCTTGGACTTCTCTTCAATTAAGTCATTACCTGATTCCCATGCATGGCCTGAATCTAATGATGAACAATTCATTGATGGAGCTGGACCATCCATACCCATTGTTGACCTCATGGATCCTAATGCAATGGAACACATTGGCCTAGCATGTGAGAATTGGGGTGCCTTCCAATTGAAGAACCATGGCATACCCTCGAGTGTTTTGGAAGAGCTTGAAGCAGAGACAAAAGGGCTCTTTGATCTCCCTGCTGAGCAGAAGTTAAAGGCTCTTAGATCCCCTAGTTGCCCCACTGGATATGGCACTGCTTGGATATCACCTTTTTTCCAAAAGTCTATGTGGCAAGAAGGATTCACCATCGTGGGTTCTGCAGTTGACGATGCTAAAAAGATCTGGGCTGATGACTATAAACGGTTTTGGTGAGTACAAAATGTTTCGAATTCATGTACTCAATGCAATATGGGAATTCATATATGACACATTTTTTGGTACCATTTTAAACTTTAATCGTAACGAAAACCATTTCAATATATTGTTGGTTCAGGTTTAAATTTGAGAAGTGAATGCAAATAATTAATTTGAATTTTTAACTATCATTCATGACCACATGCATGCATTAAACGAGTGCTTTAGTTTTTAGTTCTCTCTTAGATCCTATACAACTTGTTAATTAACTAGTTTTTTTTTCCCTCATTCACTGTATTTGATAAAGTACTTTAATTTTAGCCATCACCACTTGGTTAGAGTATACATATTACATGCATGCCATTGCACAAGAATCCTATTTTAGTGTAAGAAGAATCCTGTTATTTTTGGTGTATATAGCAGCATTGTTGGCTTTGAGGTGGCATCATAAAATGCTCGATCAGAAGAGGTGTAATATTGCATGTATAAGGTGTTCTTGTGGGTGTCAGGTTCCGATTTAGACTGGTCTTGTGATTACAGCTGAGATTTTGTCGTTTTATATTTTGCTTGTGACCATGTAAGATCTGTTTAATATGCTTCAACCAGGATCGGGTATTGCCTTTTCTTTCTTCTCAAATATTAAAAAAAAAAAAATCCCGTTTTTTAGAGCTTGGACACACTTTTACATTACGTGTGCCAATTGTCTCATGGTGAATACGTAAATTCTCTGATTATTTATGCATGAATCATCGATGAGTGAATTAACACATATAGTTATGTATAAATTGTTGTACATAACCTTTTATTGTATAGGTAAATGTTATTTCAACATTTAAAATATGGGTATCCAATTGAGACATCTATTCTATTACTATTGGATATAATGGTGCCCCTCACTTTTTCCATCAATCCATCATATCCAATGATGACAGAATAGATGTCTCAATTGGACACCCATTTTTAAATATTGAAAAAGCAATGCTCTTGTAACATAACCTTTATTTTATTTTCTAAAATTTAACAAAACTGTTTGTGGCAGTGATGTGGTGGAGAAATTCAAGGATCACATGAGGGTATTAATAGAGAAACTAATACACTTGATATTCAAATTCTTGGGAATTTCTGAGGAAGAAAAGAATTGGGTTGGTTCAAACAACCACGCTGGAGCTGTTCAGCTGAATTCCTACCCTCCTTGTCCTGAGCCAGACCGAGCCTTGGGCATAGTGGCGCACACAGACACTTCAATTTTCACTGTCCTTCACCAAAGCCTAAGCACTGGCCTCCAAGTGTTCAAGAAAGGTGCTGGGTGGGTCACTGTGCCCCTTGACCCTAGTGCCCTTGTAGTTAACACTGGCGATGTTCTACATATCTTGTCCAATGGAAGGCTCAATTCAGCACTACACAGAGTCATAGCAAGCAAGAAACAGAGATACTCAATGGTTTATTTTTATAGGCCCATGATGGATACTGTTGTTTCTCCTTTGGTTCATGACTCTGAGGCTCACTATCGTGGTTTGACTTTCAAGGAGTATGTTGGCATTAGGGACAAGCATTTGGACAAATCACTGTCTGTGATTAGTATTTAAGAGACTAATGTTGGTTTTTTGGTTCTTTTTTATGTGGTTCCTTTCTGGATGAAATAAAGTTACCCCGCCTGGGGAAGTCATGTAGTGGGATGAACAGAAAAATAAATGTTCTTTTGAGAGAAAAAGTTGATCTCATATATGAACTTCTCAGAGTAGATTTTGAGCGAAAGAATATCCTGACTTTCTGCTGTTCAATATTAATTTCATATATGTGGATCTAATGGATATTAGTCTCTGAGTCTATGACAGTGTGTCTTGAAATCCAGCTTATCCAACTCTTCTACTTAATTTTATACAGTGTTGTTTCTATCCTATTTCTTAATTAGGTAGTCGTAACTAAATCTTGCCTATTACAATAAACTAGTAGAGGACCCTCAAGTGTAAAATAGATGTGATATCCTCTAATGCATATCTCAACCATTGATCACATTGTACTACAAATATGAGAAATTGAAAAATGGTGAATCAATGGTGAAGAAGTTCACATAATTTGGTTATATGCATTCCACATGGATATGATAATTATACATTGATTTTTTATTTGTTATACACTATAATTTTAATATACTAAGTGTATTCATTATCTTTTTCACTTATAAAAATTCTCAACTTTGTGGTTGAGATCATTGTAGGTATTCAGTGCAACACATAATCATCCATTTTTCGTGCAAGGTAAATGCATGTTTTCACTAGTTTAAGGTGGAATAAGAAATAAAAATACAAAAACAAGCAAGAAAAGAAGGAAAAACAAAATTACCTTGCCCTCATATGAGTTTTAAAGTCTTAATTTTTTATGAGTTTTTTTTTCCTTGTGTTGAATATGTTGATTACTTTATTTGAATAAAAATTAAAAAAGAATATATTTGTGTAGTGTAGTATGATGTTGTTCTATCAAATTCTCAATGACATTTAAACAATTTAAAGGATAATGGTTAATCCTTTTTATTAGGTAGACAATGAGTAATTACTGTTATTAATAATTCCCTTCGAAACAAAAATTTATTTATTAAGATGTTCCAATATCTCTATTATTTTTTTAGTTATTTTTATTATAAGATATAATACTCGTACAAACCAATTAAACCAAATATATATATATATATATATATATTATTGATAAAATGAGATAGTTAAAAATATTATTAATAAATCAAAACAAAGTCAATTTTGCTGTGATAAAAAAGAAAGTCAAATCAATGAAATATACTATTATTTAAGTGAAAGAATTTATTTCAGACGTTGAAATGATAATTTTTCGAATAAAAACTAAATGGCATAATTCATATATAGATATAAAAAGCACCAGTTGAATATATTACTAATTAAGAGAAAGAATTAGTTTTATTTGTCAAAGTATTATGAAGCATGACGATTTTTTCACATGGAAAAACGATATATTTAAATTGAAGACATTGGACCATATAAGTGATATATATTTAAGCAAAAGAATTAGTTTTAGTTGTTAAAATATTATGAAGGGTGATAATATCTTTTTACATGGAAGAATGGTAGTTTTAAATTGACGAAATTAGACCGCATAAATAGTGTACATTTCATAACTCATTTTATTTATATTTAAAATATTGTAGATTAATTATTTTTATTTAAAGTATTGTATAAATATTTTGTATTTATATCCAATGCTCAATTTCAGGTGATTTAAAATTTAATTTCTCAAGAAATGTTACTAACCATTAAGTTTCTAATATGTAATAGATGGCATTTAAAATTATTATGTAACTAGTTGTTTGACCCGTGCAATGCAAAGAGAGATAATAAAAAATATTTTATTGATTATTATAAAAAATAAATAATAATTTATTTACATATATCTTATAGAAAATTGAGTATATAAATTTATCTTAAAAGTAAGTTAATAGTTAAATAATTAAATAAGTAAAAAATATAAATGTGTTATTCTATTTTATATCTTATAATGAATATCATGTTTATAAGGTTGAAAATATCTTCATAGACGACCTATAATTAACAATAAAAAGTCTATTTTATAAAAAATTTACACATATTGAAAGTTGAAATTGTTGAATAAAAAAAGAGAATGAATGAATAATTCTACTATATCATGAGTCATTTATGATAACAATGAGTATCCATGAGAAAGAAGACATGTCCCACGTCTCCAGTCACTATTTAGAATTTTGTCCCTCATCCATAACCTCATCCCCCTTATGGGGATTTTGGATCCCTATAGCATTCAAGAATTTATTAAAAAATTTTAAAAAGAGAAAAATTTTAAAAATATTTTACAATTTGAAACATAAATCTCCATAATAACAAAAACTATTAATGCAATATAATCCAAATTAAAATTAAAAATATATATAAAATGTAAATATAATAAAATAATTAAAAAATAAAGATGTATTATCCCTGTCTTTATCCTGTTTAACAAACGGGGACTTAGCTCCCAAAGATCATCTATATGACGGCGAAATATATACCAATTCTTTTTCCCATTGGGTAACTCCCGTGTGTACCCATTTTCAATTTTTTTTCATCCCACTCGTTTATATCTTTTTAGTAAATTAAAATATTTAATTTAAAAATATAAAAATATATTTTCCAATTAATAAAAATAATACATAAATTTAATTTATATGATTTCAATTATACGTTCTTTTCTTATACATCTTTTTAATAAATTTAAATATCAATTTTAAAATATATATTATAATTAATGTGTAATAATTAGTAAAAAATCATTTATAATTCTAATTTATATAATCTCAATTATTAGAGTAGTATATAAATTATAATTTTTTAAATAAAAAATAATATAATTATTTAATTTTTAAAAATTAATAAATATTTAATATCATTATCAAAGAAGTGTAAATTATAAAATTGATTTTTTTGAATATTTTAGTGTTAAAAAATTGAAGGTATTTTTTTCAAAAAAATCAGTATGAAAAATATTATGGAATTGATAGATTGGAATGTTTAAGTTGTAAAAAATTAAATAGAATATAGTGATATGTGTAGATAGATAAATTTTTTTATTATGATTTTCAAAAATTCTATATTTGAAATTAGAAAATTTCCCTAATCCTATTTTCATTTAGAATTCTGCCTCCATTTTCATGTACATCCCGGTCACGAGTCCTATTTTTTATTTCACATAGAGATTTGAATTTCTATTGATATTTATGGATTTATTAAAAAAATTTAAAAACAAAAAATTTTCAAAAAATTTAAAAATAAAATTTTTAAAATACTTTGAACTTCAAAACATAAATATCTATAATAAAAAACACTACTAATACAATACAATTATAATAGGTTTATTATCATTAATATTATAATTATATATATAAAATTTTTGTGGCATAATATATTAAATTATAATTTGTTTATGCTATTTTTATTTTTTATATTGATTTTGTTAATGGTAGAGAGATATGAAGGTATGATTAGAAAAAATAATTGATAATTAGAATGTAAATTAAATTCAAAAACTTTCTTTAAGTTTTAAAATTATGGAAAGGATGGGGTATAATTTGTTTTATAAATAACACATAAAAAACTTTTTATATAGTGAGTCTTAAATATTAGTATTATATCAATTATTATTAGATTTGATGAAGAATAAATTATTATATTAGTATTATAATGTGTCTTAAATATTTGATTAAGAATAAATTTGATATAAATTGAATTTTGAATTATTATTATATCAAAATCAATCAATTAGCAATTCATTAATAATTTGACCTATTTATTTTCTTTAAAAAAAATATGTTGATTTTAAAGACTATTTATTTTGAAAATATTTTCTTTATAACTTTTTATATTACCTTCATAATTTGAGGCTATTAATAATTCTTAATTTAATTGTAGATCATAATTATATTAACATGTGTTCTCTCTTAGTGTAAATTATAATATTTAATAATTATAATATTTGATTATTTAATGATTGTAATATCTAATTTTATTTCATATGAAAAATAATTAATTAATAAATTATAAATTAAGTTAAAAAATCTTTAGGCATAAGATTGAGAAAAGTGGGGCCTAGATCACTGTATGAATGACATATAAAGTCTAAATCACTATATGAATGACATGTGTAATAGTTTTCATAAAATGAGTTTGAAATATTAGTATAATAGATTTATACAATCAATAAATTTTATACGGAATCTTAATCAATAATAACTTTTAATTATAAATAAGATCATGATAGATCTCTATCATTTTTTCTTTTTAAATATTCTCCAATTTTATAATTTTTTTCAACACCAAATTTTTTTTTCAAAATTCATTCAAATATTTTAAAGTATAAAATTATCAAAATTGTCATGAATTGTATGATTCATTTTTTTTCAAAATTCATTCAAATCTTTTAAAACATAAAGTTGTCAAAATTATTTGCAAGAGCTCAAAGGTTATTTTAAAGGTATAATTTTATGCCCATCGTAGGTGATCACAGGATTTTCATTTTTACCTGTGTACATATAGAAATTTTTTTTATTGAATTGACATATTCTTGGTCTTTAAATCATTAAATTAGTCATATATATAATCAAATAATGTCATCACTAATGGCATGAAAAAATATTCTACCTTTAAATAATTAAATTTATCATAACCTTATTATTAATAAAAAATATAAATAATATAACCTAGCGTATATATTTTGTATCTTTCTTATAATTTATACACTTAATTTTATAAATTTAATATAATAGTATTCAAAAGAAAATCATCACTCGGATCAGATATAAAAATTTTAGATGTGAAATTAATACTAAAATTGTGAAATTAATTTATCAATATAATTTACGATTTCAACATCGCAATAATTAAAAATATTTAATTAATGTAATGCAATCCTATTATTAAATACGAATGATTATCAATGATATGCTAATAATATATAATAATTGTGGTTTCATTTTTTTCAAAAAAATTAATGAATAACTTCTTAAAAGATGTAGGCCCTAAAATATTCTCATTGCGATAAGTGTAAAACTTTCCTGCAAATGACTCTGAAATATTAGTATTATAAATAGATTATAGATATAATTATTTTTATATAAATAATACTATTTATTATAATTAGTATAGCGATAAATGCACCTGCAGTGAATTTGACTTTCCTCTATTAATTTTTTAGTTATTTCTATCATAGGACATAATACTACCATAAACCAATTAGGCAAAATATCTTTTTGATAAAATGATATAGTTAAAAACATTATAATTACGCAAAAGAAAATTAGTTTTGACATGATAATAAGGAAAGTCAATTTTGACATGATAATAAAGAAAGTCAAATTATATAACATAACTAATATAAAATTTTTAATCAATTAAATATATTATTAGTGAAGTGAAAGAATTGATTTCAGACATTGAAATGATAATTTTTTAAAAAACTAACTGGCATAATTCATATATAGGGTTAAAAACCAGTTGAATATATTAAGAGAAAGAATTAGTTTTAGTTGTTAAAGTATTATGAAGCATGACGGTTTTTTTACATGGAAAAATGATATATTTAAATTGAAGAAATCGGACCATATAAATTATATAAATTGAGAATTCACGTTATTTATATTTAAAATATTTTTTACCCATTATTTTTATTTAAAATGTTATCTATTTAAGCAAAAGATTTAGTTTTAGTTGTTAAAATATTATGAAGGGTGATAATTTTTTCACATGGAAGAATGATAGTTTTAATTTGAAGAAATTAGACCTATAAAGTGTACACATTTCATAATTCATTTTATTTATATTTAAAATATTTTATATTAATATCAAATGTTCAATTTCAGGTGATTTAAAATTTAATTTCTCAAGAATGTTACTGACCATAAAGTTTCTTATATGTAATAGATGGCATTTAAAATTATTATGTAATATATATATATATATATATATATATATGTATATATACACTATTTATTATAATTGGCATATCGATAAATGTACCTGCATTGAATTTGACTTTCCTCTATTAATTTTTTAGTTATTTCTTTTATATGGCATAATACTCGTATAAACCAATATTAAACAAAATGTCTTATTGATAAAATGATATAATTAAAAATATTATAAATAAAGCAAAAGAAAGTCAATTTTGACATGATAAAAAAATGTCAAATTAAATAACATAACTAATATAAAAATATTGATCAATTAAATATATTATTAGTTAAGTGAAAGAATTGATTTCAGACTTTGAAATGATAATTTTAAAAAAGATAAATGCCACAATTCATATATAGGAATAACAACCAATTAAATATGTTATTATGACATGACCCAATTTGAAAACGTAACCCACACATGAGGGACGACTGGGTTCCTATATAAGTCTCTTGGGTAATGTAACTTACTGAATGCATAGATCAATATGGTTTTCATACTTAAAACATAATTTTTGTCTAAACCATTATCAATTTCTCTATTTAAGAAGTAATATTAAAATTCATAAAACTGAAAATTTTCAACATACATAATCATGAATTTTTCCTGATTAAATTCAACATGAGCTATATCACTTCATGAAAACATAAATTGTCTCATCTGATGTTCCTAGCCAAAATCTGAAAATCGATTTAAAGCTTGAAATATAAAATGAGTTCATGACCAATTTGTTGCATAAGGTCCATGATATTCTGCATTTCAAATCCATACTTAAATTTTGAAAATATAAAGGGATGAACATAAGTCCTGAAAATAAATATATAATTTTAATATGGAATGCATGGTTTAGATCTTATCTGCATAACTACTGGAGCACTCTAATCTAACATAAACCTAAACCAAGCCTTACTACAACATAAAGCTCTCCACTGGAAAAATTACAAACTACTGAACTGGTAGCTGATCTATAACTTGCTTTGCAACTGTAACTATAAGGCAAAAGGAAGATGGATGAGTCAATGGACTCAGTAAGTGGATTTTCAGCTACCACTCACATGAGACAACCAATAGGATATATATAATATACATGCATCAAGTAAAAATTATTTTAATATCTACAAGCATAATTACATAGGAAAACATTTATGAATAAATGGTGCGGAACTACTAGAGAAATAGAAGTCTCTAAACATGGTAAGTCTGTACATAATAATAGTAATAATTACTTTGATCTCTAAACTTTGAAAGGGCACCTAACAAGGTCCCAAAGGGCAAACATCTAACTAGGTTTCATTCTCTGAATACTCTGAAGGGACGAGATTGTCTTCTGATAGATAGCTTGATACCAAGGCTAACAATTTTACAGTCATTAACTTACTATCTATTTCTCTATAGCTATCATCTAAAACTAGTTTGCACATAAGTCAAATAAATCTGGAAACTCTTAAAACTCTGAAAGTTCTGAATTCATATAATTCTAAAAATCTGACTATAGCATAAATGTGGTTATGAAATCATGTCCAAAGGATCACCAGCTTGAAGACATTGTGATTTCAAAAGCCATATAATATGTATCTGACATTTATTATGAATCATACTTAGTTCAACTCTTTCAATTACATAAAACTGAAATTCCAAAAATCCTATTTCAAGTTGACATAAATTTATGAACTTGGAAATTCGTAAATCGTAATATCATGTCCTTCCATAGAGATGAATCGTGCTCAACTCAACACTATTTTAAATAAAACATTGCTGGGTTTCTACATGCATAATATGAGATTTCAAAATCTTGAAAACAAAAAAATTTCATTAACCTATTTTTCATGTCTAAGAATTTTGGCAAACTTGCTAAATGATTTTTTTTTCAATAAATCCTTTCATAAGCATATACAACATTGTCATGACATACAACATATCAATCATGGTTCTCTGGTTTTTCTAAAATATAATTTTCATGCTATAATCAAAACCATAATTCGCTAAACTTGGCATGACGTCCAAAATTAACACCTTAAATCATATTCATACTGGCAAAATAAGGTAATGAATTTAAACCCACTCACCTTGATGGGCTAGGTGAGAGGCATCATGACTAACCTGACCTTGGAAGCTAGGCACCAGCAACTACCATAGAATAGAATAGACACATGAATAAACTATGAGTTTACTAGAACAACTATACGAGTATTTGGGAAGTACCCAGACTTGACAACAACTAAGATCAATAATGACCCAACACATTAAGAGGAAGAAGAGGGAAGAAACCTGACATAAACCCTGAATAATCCTTACTTTGAAGCTTGGAGGAGGTAGGATTTAGAGAGGATGGGAGTGAGATGGTGGAAGATAGAGGAAAGATAAGGGTTTTGCATTTTTTGAGGAAGAAAACATGTTGGAGGAGAGTTTATATAGGGTTTGGGTGTCATTTAACAAAACTACATTGTTTTAGAGCTATTATGATATCAGAGGCACCACTATAGCAATTGACAAAAACAACCATGGTGGCACGTACACACATGACCGCTATAGCGGTCTTCAAAGATTGTGACACCACTAGACAAACAGCTTGACTTCTATAGTAGTCTATAACTGCTATAGTGGTCCGTTCCTTGGCTACCATTGCTAAAGCAGTCTTAGAGATACATATTATTCATTTATACAGTTTTCATGCATCCGAGGCCTTCCTAATAGTTTAGGTGGGTCCAGCAGGACCCTAAGACTGAATTAAACTTGTCTAGGGACACGTAGACCTGAGGTATCATATACTTCCGCTTTAAAAAGATTTCGTTCCTAAATTTGAACTTGCCTATCATAAGGATCGAAGAGATAAGATACTTGAACTGCATCGCTCCACCAGGATAAGCATACATATGCTGACATGCTATACTTGTTGTATATATGATAAACTGGGAAGCAATGCCATCTTGAAGGCCACTGCTCCATTACTATGGCTAAGTATGCCATTTGTCAAATCTAGGCAACTTTTCCTCTAAGGGTAGCTCTTTGCCACTAAGGCAACGAAAGACATCTATCATGACACTTACACTTAGTGGCTCCACCTCCAAGGGATGTCCTTTTGACAGCATAAGTCCTGGGTGGATAGCCATGTTTTTCGACATCATATGCTCATGAGCTATCGAGGATAGAAAGTGTTAAGCGTCAACTTTTTTTTTCTCTCTCTCTATCTCTTTCTCTCTTTTATATTTGACATAGTTCGATGTCACGGGGACTTAGAGTCTTCATTTTCTGAACTTCCTTACTCTATTTGAGTGTTATATATGGAAATCAAAACTAATCTATTTGTATACATAGAAAATACGAACAATGAACATGGCATGGCATTCAAAACCATCATTCTTAACTAGCATATTTCAATAATCCACATCATGCTAAACGACCACATGCCTATACTTCTAGCATGCACAAGTACAACACATAGCTTGATACCCACCAATCGTGTTGAACGTAGGTTTTTGACAAAACCATATCAAACAAGCTCTTTAAAATGTGATCTTGGATAAGAAAACCATTTCATGTGATAAGCTAGCTTCTCACATGCATAAGAAAAAAAAAGAGAATGTCCAACAGAACTTAAGGGTTCTAGAGGGAAACATAATGCTTTGATTTTATTTTGGTCATAATTATGTGTTAATTAGAGTTGATTGAGTTTAATTAGAGATTAATTTTCTTAATTAATTAAATATTGAATAATTAAACATTTTTTATTTAATTCAGTCTCTTAGCAGTTTGAGTGTATGTTTATTTTGTGTTGAATTATTAAAAGTTAAGAACTAGAGTATTTTAAAATTTAGGGCTCCCTCCAATTTAAAATTTCAACACACCCAATATCATGTAAATTATTTAAAGTTATGGTGCAAAGAAATGTTATTTTATTTGTTTTCTTGAAATTATTTTCATCATTTCATGAGATTGTGAGCGAATTACACTAGTACCCCCTAACCCCTACCTAATATCCACACTTCATATTTTTTCTTTATCTTCTTCCTCGCCTTTACTTCTATCTACACCAACCATCACTATGAACCTCCATCCCATTCTTCCTCAACACCTCCCTAACGTACAAACATTAAACCTCAACCACCATTGGAGAAAAGCGCCTTTCCCTTCCCCTTATAGCCGTCGGCCATTGGCTTCTCAAGCTCAAGGAAGGAGATATTTAGCCTCTTTTTCACCTCTTCAAGCTCCCAAACATTCCTCTCCTTAGACTCCTTCAAGTTGGTAAAGGTTTGTTTATGAAAACCTTCTATTTTTGTGTGTTATTGAGCTTTAAATTTGTTTGTTTGGTGTTGTATTGATCCTACAAAAATCAGACTGAAAATGAGATGTTAATGATGAGATTTTGTGTTGTTTGATGGGAGTTGGTGATAAATGAGGATTTGAGCTTGTGTTCTTTTTTCTAATCTCGGATTTATGGTATTAATAGGTATTTGGGAGTTGTTTTGCTTATTCATGTGAGTGATAATGTTTAAATAAGGTTTGAGACTCATAGATATCAATCTTTGGTTGTTAGAATTCATGCCAAGAGCCATTTTTACCTTTGTTTTCTATTTTCTGCTGTTGCTGGCATTTTGGTTCGAAAGGGACAAAAAGGTGAAAATATGAAGGATCTATATTGGTTTTGATTGACACAAGGTAGAAATTTTTTTTTTATCTCTTTGGCCTTATGTTTCTTGAATAATTTCTAGCATATTTCTAGCCATTTGGAGGCTGCTATATGAGCTGAAATGCCAAGTTTTGAGGGCTATTTTTGTGCAGAAAAAATGATGTATGAGAGTGGGAATTGAGTATTAAAATACAGAAATTTAATTGTGGGTTGTGGTTCCTTGAATATGTGCTTAAGAGTTATGCTCTTTTCATGATATTTGGAGAATTAAGTGCTGGAAAATTTTCTAGCAACTATAGTTCAATGACAGTGATATTTTGTGATTCTAGATAAGGAGTGAGTACTCTAGTTATTGGATGTTTGAATGTGTTCTTTTAGTTATGAAATATTTAATAAAATGGTGATAGATTGCTAAAATTTTCTCAGCATGTTGTTCTTCTCATAAAACGGCAATTTTGACTTGGTTTTTTACAACCTTGACTTTGGTTTTGTGTATAAGTGTTAGGATGTAATGAAAAATGAATTTGGATTGAGAATTGGAGCCTTTGAACTACTTTATTTGAATTGAAAGATAAAAATTCTGGTTTGACATTGGACATATTGGCCTAAATGTGATATTATCTTGACGTTGTGAGTTTAAAATATTTATATGTGGTTGGTGTTAGAAATGTTATTGCTAATTTTATTACTGGAATATGTGACTGGGCGAATGTTAAATAGGCCCGGTACTTTTTTCGACAATTGGTTTAGGCCTGTTTATGTTTATGCACTGAGTTCTCAAATTGAAATGTTAAATTGTTGAAAATTGTATGATTAGAGCATGCGCATGGGGAGCATCTTATGGGCTACGTGACATAGCCTAACTTATTCTGACGTGAAGTGTTAATCAAAATGTTAGCATGAGAAAAGATTATGTTCCATAGGCCTTGGAATACAAACTAAAGTATATTGAGTAGAAACTCTAAGCTTTATCATTGAAATGCATAAAGGTTGTACTTATGTCTCTTCATGACTTATGAAATGTTCCATTATGTTTATTGAGCGGTAATTCTAAGCTTTTCATTTAAATGTATAAAGGTTGTGCTTATGTCTCTTAATGACTTATGAGATGTTCCATTCTGTATGTTGAGTGGTAATTCTAAGCTTGTCATTTAAATGTATAAAGGTTGTGCTTTCATCTCTAATATATTTACGAGACTTTTCCATTATGTTTCCAAATAAGATGCAAGGAAGTTAAATTTAAAGTTAAGTGAAGTTCCCCTATATCCCCATTTGAATATAGTGATAACTAGTTAGGTTGAGCTCATCCTAAGCAATAGGTGATTTAGAGTATAGGCGACAGTTAAATCGCAGGGTGGTGACTTGGTTGGTCAAGGCAACATGTGAGAGGGTGGCAAGTTCCCCCTCTATCCCTCATTTAAATCCAGCAACGGATAGCTAGGTTGAGCTCATCCCAGGTGATAGGTGATTTGGAGTATAGGTGATAGTTAAATCGCCAGTGTGGTGATGTGGTTGGTCAAGACATCATGAGAGAGGGTAGCATGTTTAAGGAACTAAAGTTTAAGTAAATTAAAGTGCTAAAGATGTATGATGACTTATTTCATTACATTTGCATACATGCCTTATTTTATACGTTTTTGATGATGCTAGTTACGTCATGCATTCTATCTTACTGCTCTTTAACCAAGAGATTTTCATAAGTCCTAAAATATGTGTCACTTTAGAACTCTAATGTACGAACTAATTAAATGAATTAAAACATGCTCACTTATTTTATAATTAAACCAAAGTGATTGGAAATGACAACGATGACACTTGAACTGTTTTTATTTAATTACTGAGATTCTTTTGCATTCTCACCCTGTTACAAAATCCTTGGAAGGTGCCGCGATGGGAAAGGATTTAATTTGTTAAAGAGTCAATCAAGTTGCCACTAATTTTTATTTATGGTAAAAATTAGAAAACCTTTTTAATTTGGCAAAACTGGTCCTTTTAAGTTAAAATTAGGTTCGAGAATCTGATTATGATTAGGGAATAATAGAACTTATTCCCATTGTACTCCTAATATATCCGTCTCAAGACGGTTATTCAAAGTTCGTTGGGCAAATTAAATGATAACTAACAATTTTATTTTCCCCTAAAAAAAGATTCAAAACCCAAAATATTTATAGAATTTAATAAAAAAAGTATTTATAAAAAAGAGAAAATAAATTTTAGAAAATTTAATTTTGACTTGACTGAAAAATATCTGCTCCTACATATCCACTGGTATAATGAGGAAATCAAAGTCACGTAGTTCTTTTGAAAAATAAGTGTGTATCTGAGTTAATTTTATTTTTTAAAAAAAGAATTAAAAGAAACAAAATCCATTTTTGCATAGTATTCAAGGTAGCAATAGGCTGCTTAGTAAATCCTTTATAAGTCAATAGTGATGAAGGAGGTACCAACCCCTCAATCACAACTATTGACTATTGAACGGATAACATTTATATTTTTTATTTTATTTTATTTTCTTTTTACAAGCCATTTTCATAAAAAAAAGACTATTAAAATCCTAAGAAAACAAAATAAATGATTTGAAAGGATATGAGCCCAAACCAAAAAAGAAAACCCAAAACAAAAACAAAAAAAAACACCTGGCCCAAGGAACTTAAAAAATGTAGGAAAAGAAAGCAAGCCTAACAAAGCCAAAAAAAATAAAATGGATCTACACTAAACCTATTTGTAAGTGTTATAACGTGAAGAAGGCAAAGGAAGCAGGGGGAGCTTTTAGTATCAGCAAGGAGAAGAGACGATGCGATGGCAGCACCACGACTTCACAGCGACACAACAAGCATGACAACAATGGCAAGCTCACGGAGGTAAGATGCGACAATGATGGAGAGGCGACGAGGGAGAGCTCGCGGCGGTGACTTTGTGGCTCCGCTGCGAGACAACGAACTCATGGAGGTTCTGGCTTCACGAGATTGGGATTCTGTGGACTTCATCGTGGTGGTTGGCCAATCTTCTAGCATGACAGCGAGAGGGTGAACATGGGATTAGTGCAATGTGTGTTTTTGACAGTTTTTCAGCAAGGTTAGTTGCAGTGGTTGTGAGGTGCTATGATTTTAGGGTCTGTTGGGTGAAAAAGATGATGACGAAAAGGTTACTATAATGGCCTAGGGTGCTGTTTTAAGGGCAGATGGAATAATGGTTGTATGGTGGGTTTGGGCGAAGGTTGTGGTAATAAGGTGGTGATAGAGGCTGTGTGAAAAGTTGATGGTGCCACCCCTGTAATGAGGAATTGTCCCGAGTCTCTGTGTTATCCCCATTTCGTCCCCTCTCCACTGATTCGGAAAACATATTTATACTCATTTTTACCCTAGTATAATTAATGTCAAAATTATTTAACCTAATACTAATTGATACTAATTAAAGAAAACAAATACTAATTAACAAAATAAAATCAAGTCATAATCAAACAATAAATTCACAATAAGATTAGTTTTAAAGAAGAAAGATTATTGGAAAGATTTTACTTTCAACTTTTCAGCATTTTATTTTTTTTTTAGTTTTCAATTTTTGGATTAAAAAAATATTTTTTGTGACCTGACCAATAAACACCCCTTTTTCTTTTTCATGTCGGCTTCAAACGAGTCAGTGGACCAAGATGCTGGAGTTCCTTGAGTTCTTGATCTTGGAGCTAGCCCGTGCTTAGAGATTTCTTTTGCATATTTTGTGTGTCTCTTGAACATGTAGACTATTGATCTTCATTGATGTTTTCTTTATTTTGAGATTTCTATACTTTATGGATGATTGTATTTGAGACCAAGCCTTGTTACCTCCACTTGGCTAGGATTTATTTATGTTATGTTTCATGTACTAGGTGTGGTTGTCCTTCATGGACCTATGCTCTCCTATGATATATTAGTACCGTATTATAATATGATGTGGTGACATGTATTGTTAAATGTTTATGATATCTAGCATTTGTTATGCTATGTGTTTATTATTATGGGAATATAATTTTGCACACAGGTTACATTAGTTTTAATTATCTATTGACAAACGAGGTTGCCCTTTTGAGTTTTCAAAAAAAGAAAGTTTATTCTCTATTTTTTGTTAAAAATATTTTCAAGCAAACTAAACATACATAATCAAAATGTAAGAAATCTAATAATTGACCAATTATGACATATGCATTAGTGGTTAATAATTAGGGTGTTATACATTGGTATCAAAGTAAGTCAATCCTGATAGAGCCCGAGGATTGGACTGGATATGCTTCCTAAAGCATAGAATGGTAGAAATGTCATGCTTTGAGCCATGTCTATATAGCAAGTTATAGGATTTAGAGATGTGTGATCTTTTGTTTGTGTGCCATGATTACTAGCTCACATAGCATGAGTATTGAACCTGATCACCTCAATATTTTTATTTTGTCTACTTAGTAATTAATGGTACTAAGCAAGCTTATTAGATATCATTTTGATTATAATCCGATGAACCCAAAGGGCACCAAGAACACCATTCGAGACCTGACGCAAGCTATGTATGGACTGACAGCTATGGCCACACAATAAGTAGAGCAGATAGAGGAATGAATTAGAAGGCATAATAGAACTTCGGTATCCCCAAGGAGAAAGTTCAAGGTCCAACGACAAAGAAAACCTTTCCAAGCTTATGCCCAAAGGGTAACTGACCCTGGGAGATCCTTGCAAAATCTTCAAAGCCCACTTCTGAAGACAAGTGCCCAAAATGTGGTAGGAATTATAGATGTCGCTTATGCATATATGGCAAAGGCTTATGCCATAGGTATGTGAAGCCTGGTCACATGGCTTATGAATGTGAAGAATCCCCGATCTCCTATCCGCACACCCCAGCTAAAGGAAGACCCTTGTCCCCGATGCTGAAGTTACTGTCATGCCTGATGATCTTGTACATGGTAATGACAAGGAGCATGGTAAGTTTGCAATTATGTTGCTTAACTCTAGTCTATCCCCTTTCATTTTATTCCCTTTGATTGTAAGAATCCCTTGTATATGTCTCTATTTGCTTTTTGTTTGGTTGAATACTTCCACTTCCATTGCTAAGTAAGTCTGATGTAAATGTTGTTATTGCTTGAGTTTTTATTCCCCTATGTGTTGCATTACCATTTCTTTTCTATTCCATCTATTTATTTGTAATTGGTTTTAGTAGCAATTCAGTGCTTATTTGGTTCTGAGTTAACTGTGTATTGTCAGATTACCTTTTTTAAGCTAACACACTTTCTTTTTGAACTTCTAGACTAACGATGTTTGTTGCCCTTTTTCAAAATTCTTAAGAGCAGATTGCCTTTTTCTCTCAAGTTATCATATTGTGCAAGTCATATGCCTTAAATTCTACCCCATCTAGACACCCATATCTAGTTGACGAATATTCTTAGGCACGATTCGATCATCAGGGAACTTCATATTGTTTGTCTTCGTGTTGAGTTTCCTATTTTTCTTCTTATTTTCACCCATCATGCCTATTTAATCGGTTCACCCCTTCCGAGTATTGTCAATCTTGAATATGGTAAGGAAAAGCCACCAATTCTAGTTTAACATTTCTAAATCCTCGGGTGAGTTGAGCCAAATCATTTGTTGAGAGACCTATTCTTGACATTGTCAAGCTTTCACTTGTCTCTTGTATGCCCTTCGAGTATGAAATGCAAACCCCAATTCTAGTCTTTTGTCCGAGCACGAGTACATCTAGTGATGAGGCGAGATGATACTTCTAGCAAGCATGAGTTTAGAGGGAATGCGAAGGAACAACACGAAAATTGGAGTCATGAATGTAATGATGATAGTTTCATTATATGTGTGTATGTTGCGAATTTTGAGGACAAAATTCTTTTTAAGGAAGGGAGAAATGTAATACTCCGATTTTCTTTTAGTCATAATTATATGTTGATTAGAGTTGACTGAGTTTAATTAGGAATTAATTTCCTTAATTAATTAAATAATGCATAATCAAATTTTTTATTTAATTCAATCTAGTAGTAGTTTGAGTGCATGTTTATATTAGTTGTTGTATTGAATTATTTAAAAGTTAAGGACTAGAGTATTTTAAACTTTAGGACTCTTTCCAATCTAAAATTTCAAATTCTTTCCCGAAAGCTTAAAGTTTCAAGACATCCAATATCATGTAAATTATTTGAATTCATGGTGCAAGGAAATGTTATTTTTTTTGTTGTCTTGAAATTATTTTGATCATTTCATGAGAATGTGAGCAAATTACACTAGTACCCCTAAACCCCACCTAATAACTATACTACCCTTAATGGAACAAAACCAAAATGCAACCTTATCCCCCTTTGAAGCACCAACTATGGCCTCTTACCATTTTCCCCCATTTTACATTTTTTTTTCATCTTCTTCCTCACCTTCACTTCCATCCACACCTACCATTCCCATGAACGTCTGATCCCTTCCTCCCCAACACCTCCCTAACATCTAAATATTAAACCCAAACCACCATTCCTTTCCCCTATTATAGCTACTGGCCATGGAATTCTCAAGCTCAAGAGAGGAGATTTCTGGCCTCCTTTTCACCTCCTCAACTCCCAAACATTTATTTCCTTTGACTCCTTCAAGTTCGTAAGGCGTTGTTTGTGAAAACCTTCCATTTTGTGTGTTATTGAGCTTTAAACTTTGTTTGTTTGGTGCTATATTGATGCTCGAAAAATTAGTTTGAAATGAGGTGTTAATGATGGGGTTTTATATTCTTTAATGGGGATTGATGATAAATGAGAATTTGAGCTTGGGTTCTTTTTTTTTTTTATTCTCAAATTTTTGGTGTTAATGGGTCTTTGGGAGTTGTTTTGTTTGTTAATATGGGTGATAATGTTTAAATAAGATTTTAGACTCATAGATATCAAACTTTGGTTGGTATAATTCATGCCAAGAGCCATTTTTACCTCAGTTTTTCTGTTTTCATTTGCTGCTAGAATTCTAGTTTGAGAGGGACAAAAAAGGTAAAAATATGAAGGATTTGTGTTGGTTTTGGTTGACACAAGTGCAAAATAGCCCTAAAAAATTCTAGCACATTTCTAACCATTTGGGACTACTATATGCGCTGAAATGCAAGGGTTTGAAGGCTGTTTTTATGTAGGAAAAAAATGATATATGAGGGTGGGAATTGGGTATTAAAGTGTAAGAATTCAATTGTAGGTTGTAATTCCTTGAATTTGTGCTTAAGAGTTGTGTTCTTTTCATGATATTTGGAGAACTAGGTGCTGGAAAATCTTTCCAACAACTATAGTTCAATGATAGGTGATGTTTTATTATCCTAGATGAGGAGTCTTGGCTAATTTTGAGTACTTTAGTTATTGGGTGTTTGAATGTGTTCTCTTGGTTATAAAATGTTTAATAAAATGGTGATAGATTGTTGAAATTTTTTCGAGCATGTTGTTTTTCTAAAAAAATGGCAATTTGGACTTGGTTTTTTACATCCTTGACTTTGGTTTTGTGTACAAGTATTAAAGTGTAATGAAATGCATATGGATTGAGAATATAGTGCCTTTGTACTACTTTATTTGAATTGAAAGATAAAAATTATGATTTGAGATTGGACATATTGGCCTAAATGTGATATTATCTTGATGTTATAAGTTCAGAATATTTATAGTGGATGATGTTAGAAATGTTATTGTTGATTCTATTACTAGAATATGTGATTGGATGAAAGCTAGTTAGGTCCAGTGTGATTTGAGATTGGACATATTGGCCTAAATGTGATTTTATCTTGATGTTATAAGTTCAGAATATTTATATGTGGATGATGTTAGAAATGTTATTGTTGATTCTATTACTGGAATATGTGATTGGATGAATGCTAGTTATGTCTAGTCCCTTTTTCGGTGATGGTTTAGGCCCATTTATGTTTATGCATTGAGTTCTCAAATTGAAATGTTAAATCATTAGAAATTGTATGATTAGAGTATGCATATAGGGAGCATCTCACGGGCTACATGACATAGCCTAACTCATTCTAACATGAATTGTGAATCAGAATGTTAGCATGAGTTAGGATTATGTTCCATAGATCTTGGAATATAAACCAAAGTATGTTGAGTAAAAATTCTAAGCTTTGTCATTGAAATGTATAAAGATTGTGCTTATGTCTTAATAACTTATGAGATGTTCCATTATGTATGCTGAGTGGTAATTCTAAGCTTGTCATTTAAATGCATAAAGGTTGTGCTTATATCTTTTAATGACTTATAAGATGTTTGATGGAAGATGTCAATACCTCCTCAAATCAGAATTATTTTATATGCTAAATTGCACAAAAAATGTAGTAAAGGGAACAACCTAGGTCATCTCTCAAGGAGACTATGTCACTTAGTTGGAAAAATTGGGGGGTTTGGAGAATTAAATTGAGATAAGTAAAATTAAGTGAGAAAATTCAATAATTAAAGGCACTAGTGCAATGTATTCCTAGGATTAGAACTTGTTATCACATAATAAATGTTAAACACATTAAAGGCTATTAGTAATAAATTACTAGCAATTTTGCTAGTGATCAATCGACCTTTAGGATTTGAGCAATGAAAATAATTGGCAAATAGGATCCCAATTTAATTAGAAATCACATTGATTTAAAGTACCAATTGCTATAACCTAACCCTCAATCGAAAGATTAATTCTAGTGTTCTCTTTCAAATATAAACTAATTGATTAATCAATTTATGCCCTTCGGGTATACCTAAATGGCGATTGCCAATTTATTTATTTCAATAAAAACTGTAACAATCGAAATAATAATTATAAGAATAGAAACTAAAGAACATTGAGAAAACTAATGCATTTAGTTTAAAAAGGAGATCTCAAACGTCATCCAAATCCATCCAGAAACCTTCATACTAGTAAAGATATATACTCTTTCATCTCTAGAGGATTACAACAATGAATTAAAAAGCGTACCTAAAAATAATAGCAATAATCCTTACCACAATCTCCAAGAACAAAGTCAATTCACTAATGGAATCCCTCAAGAGAGAAGAACAGAGGAGAAGAAGAATTATGCATGTGGATGGACATACAATTATGCAACTCTTAAAAATACAATTGCAATGATTCATATAACCAATATTAAAGAGAGAAAACCAACCATAAATTGCAATTAAAAAACCTCAAGAACGATCTTAATCTTTAGTTGTCCTTGCACACAGTAAAGGGATTGCTCCTCCATAGGGAGAGGATCACAATCGTTGTCAAGGAAGAGTGCAAATTAAAATCCCAAACGAGATTCAAAACAAGGATTAGAAGCTCTCAAAACTTAGAGAGAAGAGAGGGAGTAAAGAGAGAAAGTGCTCGACGGCTAAAATAAAATAGTGCAAAAGCAGGTTAAAAGTTTGTGCTAATCCTATTTATATTGCACACAAAAATAAGCCAAACAGGGCTCAAAATTAGGCCAAAATCTAGGTTTTGCATATTGTGGCATGAGCGGTGCAATTCTAAATGAGCTCTAGAATGCTCAGCAGTGAATTACACTCTTTAAACTCCTTTTTCAGGTGCTATTGAGTGCTATAGCACTGGGCAGAATAGGTGTCTTCCCGTATTTGGTCATATTTAGGCCCTAAACACCTAAATCTATTCTTGGCACTAGAAATAGCGATTGTAACCTTCAAATAAGCTTTCCAACACTACAAGAATCACCTAAATCAAATATCTATTACTCAAGATATTGACAAAATAACAATTGAAGGTCAAACTAGACAGAATTAGAATATAAACAACCTTTAATCTTACAACTCGATTTTCACTATGATTATCTTAAGCTTTCCAAAACATCATTGTTTGTCTCAATCTAATCCTTGTAGAGTAAGATACAGATTTTCCATTATAATACTTTCTGCAAATGTGCTCAAATGAGCTCAAGAAAGCTTCTATTTAGCTCCCAAATTGATTGCTGCTACAAGCTCATACACATCTATGATTTTCATCCACCATATGGACAGTCCCTGTAACAAAATTACACTCTCAATGAAGACTAAAAGTACAGGAAGCTCCAAAATATATTTATTTATTAAAATGGTGCAAATAATCATGATTATACTCAATGATACCTAACGAGGGCTAAATACAAATCAACCAAATGTCAACCAATTAAGCATATAAATGACACAATATGTTTAGAGTTATATACGAAAAAGGGTACATGAATACAACCCATCAATGTTCCATTATGTAGGTCGAGTGGTAATTCTAAACTTTTCATTTAAATGTATAAAGATTGTGCTTACGTCTCCAATGTATTTATAAGACTTTTCCATTATGTTGCCAAATAATACGCAAAGAAGTTGAATTTAAAGCTAAGTGAAGTTCCTCTTCTATCCCATTTAAATATACCGATAGCTAATTAAGTTGAGTTCATCCTAGGCGATGGGTAATTCAGAGTATAGGTGATAGTTAAATTGTCTAGGCAATGACGTGGTTACTCAAGGCGACATGAGACAGAGTGACAAGTTCCCCCTCTATTCCCCATTTAAACCTAGTGATGACTAGTTAGGTTGGGCTCATCCTAGGCGATAGGTGATTTGGAGTATAGGCGATAGTTAAATCACCAAGGCAGTAACGTGGTTGGTCAAGGCGATATGAGAGCGAGTGTGGCATGTTTAAGGAACTAAAGTTTAAGTAAACTAAAGTGCTAAAGATGTAGGATGACTTGTTTCATTACATTTGCATACATGCCTCACTTTGCATATTTTTGATGATGCTAGTTATGTCATGCATTCTATCTTACTGCTCTTTAACCAAGAGATTTTCCTAAGTCCTAAAATATGTGTCACTTCGGAATTCTAGTGTACAAACTAATTAAATGGATTAAGCATGCTCACTTATTTTATGATTAAATTAAAGCGACTGGAGATGACAATGATGACAATTGAACTATTTTTATTTAATTATTGAGATTCCTTTGGATTCTCATCCTTTTTTCTTTTTACATGTCTTCTTCAAACGAGTCAGCAGACCGAGATTCTAAAGTCCTTTGAGTTCTTGATCATCGAGCAAGCCCATGGTTATTAGGGACTTAATTATTATCGTCTGCATATTTTGTATGTCTCTTGAGCATATAGACCATTGATCTTTATTTATGTTTTCCTTATTTTGAGATTTCTATACCTTATGGATAACTGTATTTGAGACTGGGCCTTAGTACCCGTGCTTGGCTAGGATTTATTTATGTTTCATGTGGTTTGTACTAGGCGCGGTTGTCCTTCATGGACCCATGCTCTCCTATGATATATTAGTATCGTATTATAATATAATATGGTGACATGCATTGTTAATTGTTTATGATATCCATGATTTGTTCTGTTATAAGTTTATTATTATGGGAATGTAATTTCGCTACCTGGCTGCGTTAGTTTTAATTATGCATTAACAAATAAGGTTGCCCTTTTGAGTTTTCGATAAAAAATTTATTCTCTATTTTTCGCTAAAAGTATTTTCGAGTAAACTAAATATACAAAATCAAAACGTAAGAAATTTAATAATTGGTCAATTATGACACATACATTAGAGGTTAATAATTAGGTTGTTATAGGAAATAGACACACAAATCAACCAATTATGACATACCCTGTGTAACTCCCTAAAGTTATTTAAAAATTAATTTGAACTTTATTAGTGAGAATTTGGTATTTTGATAGACTTAGTGAAAATGAGGAAGACTCAATGGACGAGTAGAAAAATAAAACAAAATTTCAGGCCGACCATGAATAGTAACTCTATAAGCCTGCAGGTGAATACTAACCTTGGAACAGAGTCCAAGAGTTACCTGAGGCTTAGGGAAGATAGGATAAAGTCCATGATAGAGTATTAGGCTTGGATTAGGTTCAGATAATATTTTGATTTCCTGGGTACAGTGTTTTACTCGTTTGATGAAATTTTAGTGTAGGATTTTAACATCATAAATGTTGCTTGCTCACCAAGTTTAAGTGTGCCACTTGTCTTGAGCCAAATAGATGATCAGGATTCATTATTTGACCAACAAATCAATCCTAGCCATTCATATAATTTCTTTCTCAAAAATTTTCTTTTTTTTTAAAAAAAAGTTTAAAACTAGATAAATACTACAACCTAACTTGAGATAAGATTAAAAAAACCATCACCCTTATATCTTCTTCCTAATTTTGGCTAGTTGTAAAGAAAACACAGCCCTCCACGATCAAAAACTCCAAACCTTAACCTTAGCTTCCATGGTCCCAAAACCCTAACTTAAAGCTTCTAAAACCATAAGCTTTCTGTACTATACTTCATTTACACTTTATAAAATTCAAAATTAACTAATTAGAATTTTGATTCATCACCATTATCCACCATGAAATATCATATAAAACTAATTAAGAAGGACTAGGTGCTGTTTGGAAGGGCTTTAAGTGAAAAAAATCATTTTGGGAGGATTATCTAAAGCAAGAAGCCTTAAAGCTTCAAGCGTAGGTCTTTTGTAGCTTTTTCTTTTTCAAATTTGTTCTTGAAAAATATTGAATGGTTGAACTTGATATTTTCAGTTTTATTGTCTCATTACACAGAGATCTTAATATATTTGCAAGGGTAGAGTAGTTTGATGCTTTTAGAAAATCATTTTTGTCAAAATAAGTTTTAAGTTGAGTTGCTGAAAACTCAAATTTTTCACTAGCTATATGTGTTTTAGGATTTTTCTCAAATAGTATGAGACATGTTTTTGATCTGGATTATTTCATAGTGAAGCTAATATGTCAAGGTAACTCCATGTTTTTTTGTTAAGTTCATTTGAGTATTTTACTATTTTTGAAAAATAAAAAATCGAGGCTATTCTAATTGCTAGGTAAACAGCCAATTTTGAAACTCTGAATTTTGTATAAGTTTGTTATTATATCAAGTGATTGAATTTTGTTCTAAAATTTTTACAAGTTATTGTAAACATCTTAAGGTATAACTTTGAATTTTTATAAAATATGTCTAGAAATTCTTATTGATTTCTTACCCAAGTAAATTATGTCCACTGATTTTGTATAATTTTTTAACACGGCTAGAAATTCCTTTTTGAGTAAAATTTTTCATAGATTAATGAAGACATGTTGAAGTATCTCTATGAATTATCTCACCCTATTTTAGTGATGTTTGATTGATCAACCAAAAGTTTCTATAAGACTGAAACTCTGGGCACGTGCTGTATGAGCTGAATTATGATTATGAGAAATATGTTGATGATTTTGTATCTTGTACACTCTGTAATTCAGGTGATGATTCTATGCATATATGATCATGATGCATTTGCATATGACATGGAGCATGAAACATGAGATGTCAAAATATTTCAGAACAAATGACAGATCAAACCACCAGGGAGAGTTAACTTGGCTACTTATAAAGATTAAATAGTCAGGGACAGTGAACCTAACCACTTATGATATCTCTTTCGATAATGAGTTAGTTAAAGTAAACATAGCTATGAATAGTACTATATGAGAGCCAGGGAAAGTAAATCTGATAATGACGTATAGAAATGAGCTTAGTCCTAATAAGTACTCTATTACCCTGGAATTGCCAAGATCACTTATGTCAAAAGCACATAAAGTTTGGGAAGGATATCAAAGTAAAGGAAAGTAAATGAAATGAATTAAGAGAAATAAAGAAAGTCATTGCATTTATCATATGCATACTTCTTCATGAATTAGGATTAATTTTATGGACTGCCAATATATCTTGATTCTCCTTCTTCTTCCTGTGAATGATGAAAAATGAGAGAGAGAAATGTGATAAAATAAGAGAGAGAGAGAGAAAGAAAGAAACCTTTTGAAGGATGGTCAATGAGAGAGAAAAGAAGTTCTAAAACGAATGGACGTTGCTTTTTCCTTTCTTTTTTCTCTTCTTATTTTATCCTCCATATTTCATACTTCTTTTTGTCTTTTATTGAGATAGAAGAGATGGTATAAATGTAGAAATGTGCATGTACCATTCCACGTAGGAAAAATTATTTTTTTAATATTTTAGCCACACTTTTTTACATTGCCATATAAGTGTAGCCAAAATGTATTGTGAAATTTAGCTTATCCTTGTTGTCAAGACCCGACTTAGGCACGTGACCAGCACGTGGGGAATCCTTATCCCCACGTAAACCTCGTAACCTCTGAGTTTCTCTATATACATACTTTAATATAAAACCATTTGCAAAACATCATTTCATCTCTAATAAATCATTGTTTCTATGAAAACATAATCATAATAAACTCTAGTATAAATCTCTGAAGTCAGAAATCAAGTCATTTCAAATTCATTTCTAAACTCTGAACATATCTCTAAGGTTCAAATATATGAGTTGCTCTCTATACAAAATATACATGAAACCTGTAATCATGTAAATACAAAATAATCATGACAAACACTGTTAATCAATCTCTACGATCCGAGACCCTGCTCGTCATGTAACTGGAGCACTCTATATCTAACAAAAAGCAAACTAGAGTACTTCACACCGAGTGAAGCTCACCAATCAATAAATCTCTACTGCGGGGGTGGAGGTGGAATAGGAGAACCCACAGCGTCTACAACACCTATAATAGGAAAGGGAGAGGGGTGAGTTTCATCTAAAACTCAGTGAGCAGGTCCTCACCCATAACCCTCTCATGGGACAACCAAGGAGATAGATAATCATATACAAATGATTTAAAATTAGTTGATGCAATAATCTCTGGAATCATACTAATACACATGTGAAAGTAAAAGCTCTAAATAGAAATTTCTCTGAAATTATAATAATAATACTCTATGAGAGAAACAGGAATCTTTACTCTATGGTTCCTTAAAAACCGAAGTATTATTCTCTAGGATCCATCGGAGATCTAATGTGGGCACCTAAATAGGTTCCGTTCTCTGCTCTATGAGATTGTCCTCTCGGAACAACTTGGTACCAAGGTTAACGATCGAGGTCAGCCGTTAACTTACTGTCTATTTCTCTATAGCTAACGTATAGTCTCCAAACTAATGAACATAATAGTTTTCTCTAAATCTCTATTCTAATGTTTCTCTAGGCACAACTCTATGATTCGTAAATCGTTCATTCAAAATATTATCATGAAAATTTTATAGAAATCTCAATTCAAGAATATAATAGTAATACTCTAGCTTTTGTGATAAAATTATTTAACAATAATGGTCCCATGAGTTGCAATAAAACAATTATTTCATGCTCTAATTGGAATTCACAATTTTAATAATTATAACAAATCAACGGAGACTCTAGTCTCTTGAAATCCTTTCAAAAAAACATGCCATCGAATGTAAATTTATGAAATTAACTCTAGTGACCAACATAAGGGCCATAGGTTCCAAACCCACTCACCTGGAGGGGAGGGAATGGTGACGTCAACTCCAGCAGAGCTCCGGGGAGAAGGAACGGCACCAATGTCTGCCATTGGAGCCACAAAACACAAGATTAGTCTCCGTTAACCTCTAGATTACTCAAACATAACTCTAACAACATTGGGGGAACACCCCCACTTAACAACAATGGAGACAAACAATAAACCCGAACTCTTGAATACAAAGTGAGAAGGATGGAGACAACAAAACCCATAAATCTCACCTTTAATCTCTTGGAGAAAGAAGGATTGAAGAGGATTTATGTGAGGAAGGAGTGGGAGAGAGTTGGAAAGAGAGGGATTTCCGATTTTAGGGTGAAATCCTGAGTTTGAAGGGTTTAAAAAGGGTTGGGGGCGTCACTAATGCGAAACAACGAGTTTTGGACAAACCTTTTAAACACTGCCATACAAGCGTGGCCAAAAGGTAATCTTAAAGCCTACCATTGTGAAAAATGTGGCCTTTACTAATAATAGGCCACCCTTGTTAAATGTTGCCATACAAGCGTGGCCAAAAAGTGTTGCCAATGCCCACCCTCAAGAAAGTATGGCCTTTGCTAGTTATAGACCACCCTTTTTAAGCGTGGTCTAGAAAAGTGTAGCTGTAGGCTATATTTGTTGTAGTCTTTGCTATTCGAGATTATGATGTTGTGGGTTGAATGGAAAACAAAGGGGAACAAATGAGATGTGAACAAAGCAATGTGATTAGTGTGAGTGCGGTTCTGGTTTTGGGGCTGATAGGTGGGTGCGGGGTTAGTAATGGTAGGGGAATGTGAGAGAGAAGGGGGTGCAAGGAAAAAAAGGAAGAGGTGGGGGCAGTACTAATGGGGAAAAATGGGGGCAACTTTGACATTTTTATTATTCTTTTGGTATCATAAATTGAAAAATATCAAAAAGGGTGTAAGTACAATGGATTTGAATTAATCAGGGGAAGTGAGTGATATTTTAAAATCTAGAAGAGATAAATATAATTACAAAGAATCTTATGGGAGACAACTATAATTTGCTTTTATATTTTTAACACTAGTAGTTTGACCTGTGCGATGCATAGAGAGATAATAAAAAAGAGTTTATTGATCATTATAAAAAATAAATGATAATTTATTTAAATATATCTTATAGAAAATTAAGTATATAAATTTATCTTAAAATTAAATTGATAGTTAAATAATTAAATAAGTGGACAAAATATAAATGTGTCATTCTATTTTATATTTTATATTGAATATCATGTTTATAAGGTTGAAAAAATTTCAATAGATGACTTATAACTAATAATAAAGAGCTTATTTTATGAAAATTTTACATATTTTGAAAGTTAAAATTGTTGAATAAAGAAAGAAGATAAATAGATAATTTTACTATATCATGAACCATTTATAGGGATGACAATGAATATCTATGAGAAAGGGGACATGTGTCATGCTTTTTGTCGTCGTTTAGACATTTTCCTCTCATCCCCATTCCCATCACCCTCATGGGTCCCCATCTCCCATTTCCCGTGGGGATTTTGAATCCCTATGATATTCAAGGGTTTATTAACAAATTTTAAAAAGAGAAAAACTCTAAAAATATTTTACAATTTGAAACATTAATATTCGTAATAATAAATACTATTAATGCCATATAATTCAAATTAAAATTAAAAATGCATACATAATGCAAATACAATAAAAAATAAATGTGTGTTGTCCTCGTTCTCATCCCATTTAAAACATGGGAACTTAGCCCTTATCGATCATCCCTATAAAGACAAAATATGTCTCAATTCCCTTCCCAATTGTGGGTAATTTTTGCATGTACCCACTTTCAATTTTTTTTATCATCCCTAGGTGTTTATATCTTTTTAGTAAATTAGAATATTTAATTTACAAAAATATAAGAATAAATTTTCTAATTAATAAAAAATAATAAATAAATTTAATTTATATGATTTCAATTACACGTCTTTTCCTTGTATAATATCAATAAAATATATGTTATAATTAATGTGTAATAATTAGTAAGAAATCATATATAATTCTAATTTATATAATCTTGATTATTAGAGTAGTATATCAATTACAATATTATTTTCAAAAAAAAATTAATATAATGATTTAATTTTTTAAAATTAATTAATATTTAGTATCATTATCAAAGAATTGTAAAGTGTGAAATTGATTTTTTTAAATATTTTAGTGTTGAAAAATTGAAGGCATTTTTTTTAAAAAAATTAGTATTAAAAATTATGGAATTGATAGATTAGAATGTTCATGTTTAAAAAATTAAATAGGATATAGTGATACAAGTAGATAGATAATTTTTTTATTATGATTTTCAAAAATTCTAGATTTAAAGTTAAAAAATTTTCTCCTAATCTTGTCCTCATTTAGAATTTTACCTTCATTCTCATCTGCATTCCTATCACGGGTCTTTATTTTTCATTTTACGTAGAGATTTGAATCCCTATTGATATTTATGAGTTTATTAAAAAATGTCAAAAATAAAAAATTTTAAAAATACTTTGAACTTTAAAACATAAATATTCACAATAACAAATACTACTAAGACAATATAATTATAATAGCTTTATTATCATTAGTACTATAATTATATACATATAATTTTTATCATAGAATATATTGAATTATAATTTTGTTTATGTTATTTTTAATTTTTTATATTACTTTTTGTTAATAAAAGAGAGATATGAAGGTATTATTAGAAAAAATAATTGATAATTAGAAAGAAAAATTAAATTCAAAAACTTATTTTAAGTTTTAAGATAATAAAAATAATGAGGTATAATTTTTCTATGAATAACACATGGGAGGCTTTTTATGTAATAAGTCTTAAATATTAGTATTATATAAATTATTATCATATTTGATAAAGAATAAATTATTATATTAGTACTATAATTACTCTTAAATATTCAATTAAGAGTAAATTTGGGATAGATTGAATTTTAAACCATTATCATATCAAAATCAATCAATTAACAATTCGTTAACAATTTGATCTGTCCATTTTCTTTAAAAAAAATGCTGATTTTAAAGTTTATTTATTTTGAAAATATTTTCTTTATAATTTTTTTTATTATCTTTATAATGTAACGCTATTAATGGTCCTTAATTTAATTGTAGATCGTAATTATATTGACATGAGTTCTCTCTGAATACAAATTGTAATTTTTAATGATTGTAATATTTAATTATTTAATAATTAGTAATATTTGATTTTATTTCATATAAAAATAATTAATAAGTAAATTATAAATTAAGTTTAAAACAATCTTTAGATATAAAGATTGAGAAAAGTGAGGCCGAAATCATTGTATAAATGATACGTGAAGTCTAAATCACTATGTGAATGATATGTGTAATAATTTCCATGAAATGAGTTTGAAATATTAGTATAATAGATAGATTATTAATCACCTACAATTGACTATTATGTTATAATTATTAATTATTCTCTATTTCCTCGTAAAAAAAAATTTATTTCCTCGTCAAAGGAACTTTTCTATTCTTTGACTTGCAATTAATTAAGTGCATTATTTTCTATTTAATTCATATCCGATCCTTATGATATTTATATCCTCATGTCCTACTCAATGTGGCACACTGGAAACTACACAACTTGCTAGCTTCCGATTTCTGCTTGAAATGGCCACAAATCACTCTGAATCCAATGGAGACCAAAATCCTCGCCAAATTGATCTTCCCTTGGACTTCTCTTCAATTAAGTCATTACCTGATTCCCATGCATGGCCTGAATCTAATGATGAACAATTCATTGATGGAGCTGAACCATCCATACCCATTGTTGACCTCATGGATCCTAATGCAATGGAACACATTGGCCTAGCATGTGAGAATTGGGGTGCCTTCCTATTGAAGAACCATGGCATACCCTTGAGTGTTTTTGAAGAGCTTGAAGCAGAGACAAAGAGGCTCTTTGATCTCCCTGCTGAACAGAAATTAAAGGCTCTTAGATCCCCTGGTTCCCATACTGGATATGGCACTTTTTGGAATTCATCTTTTTTCCAAAAGTCTGTGTGGCAAGAAGGATTCTTCGTTCTGGATTCTGCAGTTGACGATGCTAAAAAGATCTGGCCTGATGACTATAAGCGGTTCTGGTGGGTACAAATATTCCGAATTCATGTACTTAATACAATATGGGAATTCATATATGCGACATTTTTTTTGTTACCATTTTAAGCTTTAATCGTAATGAAAACCATTTCAATATATTGTTGGTTGAAGTTTAAATTTGAGAAGTGAAACCAAATAATTAATTTGAATTTTTAACTATTCATTCATGACGACATGCATGCAATTAACGACTGCTTTAGTTTTTAGTTCTCTTTTTAGGTCCTATACCACTTGTTAATTAACAAGTTAATTGTCCCCCTCATTCACTGTATTTGATGGGGTGCTTCAATGTTAGCCATCACCACTTGGACTTATATTGAAATAATTTGTAATTAAAGGCTACGGTTAGAGTAAACATATTACAAGCATGCCATTGTACAAGAATCCTGTTATTTTTGGTGTATATAGCAGCATGCTTGGCTTTGAGGTGGGATCATAAAATGCTGTTTCAGAATAGGTGTAATATTGCATGCATATAATTATGTATAAATTGTTGTACATAGCCTTTTATTACATAACCTTTATTTTATAAAATTTAACAAAACTGTTTGTGGCAGTGATGTGATGGAGAAATTCAAGGATCGAATGAGGGTATTAGTAGAGAAGCTAATACACTTGATATTCAAATTCTTGGGAATTTCTGAGGAAGAAAAGAATTGGGTTGGTCCAAACAACCACGCTGGAGCTGTTCAGCTGAATTCCTACCCTCCTTGTCCTGAGCCAGATCGAGCCTTGGGTTTTGTCGCACACACAGACGCTTCAATTTTCTCTGTCCTTCACCAAAGCCTTAGCACTGGCCTCCAAGTGTTCAAGAAAGGTGCTGGGTGGGTCACTGTGCCCCTTGATCCGAGTGCCCTTGTAGTTAACACCGGCGATGTTCTGCACATCTTTTCCAATGGAAGGCTCAATTCAGCACTACACAGAGTCATAGCAAACAAGAAACAGAGATACTCAATGGTTTATTTTTATTGGCCCATGGCGGACAGTGTTGTTTCTCCTTTGGTTCATGACTCTGAGGCTCACTATCGTGGTTTGACTTTCAAGGAATATGTTGGCATTAAGGAAAAGCATTCGGACACATCACTTTCTCTGATTAGTATTTAAGAGACTAATGCTGGGTTTTGGTTCTTTTTGGATGAAATAAAGCTACCCCACCTAGGGGAGTCATGTGGTGGGGTCAATAGAAAAATAAATGTGCTTTTGAGAGAAAAACTGGTCTCATATATGAACTTTTCAGAGTAGATTTTGAGCATAAGAATATCTTGGCTTGCTGCTGTTCAATATTAATTTCATATATGTGGAACCAATTGATATTAGTCTATGAGTCTATGTCTTTAAATCCAGCTTATCCAACTCTTCTATTTAATTTTATACATAGTGTTGTACTAATTATTTTTATTTCAAATATTATATATTTAAGCAAAAGAATTTGTTTTAGTTTTTAAAATATTATGAAGGGTGATAATTTTTTTACATGGAAGAATGGTAGTTTTAAATTGAAGAAATTAGACCGTACAAATAGTACACACTCCTAAGATTTATAAAAATGTAACTCACACTCGCTCTAATTATCCAGCTTATATTCACACCCCATTTGTTTGTTAAATTTTAAATATTTATATTACAGTCACACTCCTCATTCACATAATACCGTTAATGAACTTAACAGAATGATATTTTTATGATATTAACTATTTCTAAGTAATAAAATAATAAAAATACCCTTAAACTTAATAGAGTGGATAAAGATAATTTTATAATTGAAAATAGTTAATATCACAAAAATATCATTCTATTAACTAACAGTGTTCTATGAATGATGAGGAGTATGATTGTAACATAAATACTCAAAATTTGACAAACAGAGAGGGTATAAGTATAAACTGGATAACTAGTGGGGTGTGAATTGTATTTCCATAAATCTCAAATGAGGTAAGTGCAATTTACCCTTAATTTTTGGTTATTTCTATTATAAGACATAATACTCCTATAAACCAATTAAGCAAAATATCTTATTGATGAAATGATATAATTAAAAACATTATAAATAACACAAAACACAAGTGTTGTTACTGATAGATTTTCTATGGTTACTGACAAGAAATTTAATTATCGACAGATTTTGTCAAACAGTAATATTTAATCTTGTGTTTCTTACATCTGTTTAGTTCAAAAATTTACTTTCTAACATATACTGATACTATTTCTGTTGCACCTCAAATTTGTACTTGATAGTTTCTATTTAAGCTTTTCAGAATCTAAAAGCAAAAGAAAAGTTAAAGCATGCTTCACCCCCTTCTCGTGTATTTTTCAACCTACAGTTTCTAATACCAATTTCAAATTATTTAGAATTGATTTCAAGGGATTTACCACCACTTTACAAATTTGTACCATCAATTTTCAAATATTTAGAATCGATTTACTTATGTTTACAACTAGTTTACAAATTTGTCAACACGGATTTACAAATTTTTAATACTGATTTACAAGTCTTTAACACCAGTTTACAAGTCTTTAACATCAATTTCAAATTATTTAGAACCACTTTCAACATATTTACCAATAGTTTATAAACTTGTATCACTAGTTTCCAAGTATTTATAATCAATGTACAAGTGCTTATGGCTATTTTAGAACTTATTAACATGGTTTAAAAGGTTTTTAACAAGGTTTTACAATCTTTTTAACACGGATTTACAAGTTTTGAACACCAGTTTATAAGTTTCTAATGTCAGTTTTCAAGTATAAGAACAAATATCAAGTTTGTATAAAGTCATTCTCAGTTCAATATTTTTGCTGTACAAAGACAATCTTATAGAAACCATGTCAGAAAATGTGAAGAGGAGTGAAAGAGAAGAAGAAGAAGGACGAGATGATTTTAGCTTTCATGTGTGAAGATTGTTTTTGTGAGATGGGAAAAGAGGGAGATTCTTGCTCTTGTGGGATGAGAAACTCAAAGTTGTGAAGCAGAAAGAGAGAGAAAGGCATTAGAGAAAGGAAGAATAAAGGCTATGTGCGGGAGAACAAAGAAGGGTTCCTACTATTTCTCCTTTTCCCATGTTTTACTTCTTTCTTCTTTTCTCTTTTGTACCCTTCTGAGTTTTCAAAGTTCAATTTTGCCACTGTGTAATGCTCTACCACTATTTTGTCTTCTTCCTCTTCTCTTTATACAATGGAATTGTAGTTGTCACTACTTTTGGTGTACACATGAAATTTCTATTTGCAAGGGTGGTTGTTTTTTATTTCATGAGATTTTTTGCACATGTTAACCAACATAATGTTTTTCTTTTAGTATCAATTCAAATTATAATGTTTTCACTTTTGGGTGCAAGACTTAAATTTCCTAATTTTCAATAGCTTCTGACATTTGCCTTTGATTTGGAATAAAAGAAGAAACAAATATATGATTCACGGTATAACCCAAGAACACTGTAGTGTTGGCTAGAAAATTGTGTTAGAAAGTTATATGTATGATCATTGTTGCTTTCATTATATATATATATATATGATGTAATTGATATGGCTCCTTTCTTTTCTTTGTAAGAATCTGTATGTGGACTTGTATATATAATTGTATATTGTGTGTTATTATAAAGTTTGGCCCAAATTAAAGTGATCTGATAAGGATAAGTTAATGAGCCTAAATCATCTCGTTAAGTATGAGCTTATTATGTGTAGATACCATATTACCTAGTTACTAATTTTATGATGGGCTGAATTAGAAACTAGGATTTATAGAGTTATAAAAGGTTATGGTCCCCAAGTTATATGCATGCTTCTTTTTCTTGACATCCCATTATCAGAATAGAAAGAGCTGTCATCTCTGAAGGATGCGTATCAACTTGGAAGATCAATAACCACATGTCCAAACACCAATCAGTTCTTATGGATGTTCAGGTACGCTTCCGTATCTAATCTTCCAATTTCCTTGATGATTTAATATGGATGATCTTGGGATTATAAAGAACTAAATTTCTAACAAGTGGTATCAGAGCGGTCCATGATTAAATCATTGAGAAATAATTGATTTCCCTTTCGTTGATATTTGGATTTCAATTAAGGCTTAAAATTAAAAGCTAAATAATTTTTGTTTAGCATGTGAGTTTTCACTCTTGTTTGGTCTTTTGGCATGTTGATGCGTAAAGTAAAAGATTCAATTATTTGTTCATTTACAAATAAGGATTTGCTTGTTGATATTTGGAATACTACATATGTATATTTTTCATAGGGTACGTACATTCCCTTTTCTTTTATTAAAGTTGTATTAAGAACATATATGTATTTCAATTCTTATTACATAGAGAATTTTGGTAACAATTATGAGGATTTTGAAATAAATTGACTAACGTAATATGCTGCCAAAGTAGCCTCTCTTATCTAAGTCAATTTATTTAAGGATAATTGTGAGCATATGGTTCCTGCAATATTGATTGGCCCAAAGGAAAATCAGTATTTGGCTTAAGTACATGCACACTTGTGGTAATCAATATATGGTGATTGTCAAGTTCAATGTAAATGATAAGCCAGTCCAAAGATATGCTTATTGTTTGATAGGATTTATTATTAATATTTGATTACTATATAGATAATTCATGTGGATGTTGACCAGCCCAAAGGTAGGCTTATATCTGGCAGAATTATATATACAGTTGTGGTCATGGGTATGTGATGGTTATTAGGTTCCATGTGGGTAATAAGTCGGTCCAAAGATAGACTTGTTATTTTACAGGATTTACTATCAACACCCGTGACTGCATTAAGAGTACCACTTACAAGTTAATATTTCTGTCCAAAAACTAAATATTAATGTTATGCTAGGTATCTTGTGATGGGCCCTAACATGATTTGAGTTTATTTGAATTCATGTGAGTATGTTGTTTTGTTCTGGTTTTAATATTATATCTGCCAATATTAGTCTGTTTCTATATTAAATAGAACCAAGTTTAAGGAATGGAAAGAAAGCATAATGATCGTTCTTGGTTACTTGGATCTAAACTATGCACTAAGAACTGAACCATCCGCTGCTCTTATGGATAAAAGTTCCAATAAGGATTATTAAAAAAATATATATGATTTGGAGAAATGGGACCTTTCAGATTGAACAAGTCTTATGACCATATAGAATAAAGTTCCAAAAACATTCAAGGGTAATATGTCCAAAAAGGTATTCAATGCCAATAAAGTTTTTAAGGAAATTTTTATTTGTTAATAGCGATAAGGCTAGAACAAGTATGATTTTAACAAACCTTTTTTTTCATAAAGTATAATATATATATATATATATATATATATATATATATATATGGGAGTATATCATGAAGATGTCTCATCTTGCTTCAAAACTAAAGGCATTAAAGTTGGAGCTATCTTGTGATATGCTTATGCATTTAGTTTATTTTTCTTTTTTCTTTTTTTGGCACAATTTACTTAGTATTTGGTTGGTTAAAACAGCTAAAAGGACAAATAGTCTCTCAATGGGTCATGCTTCCTTTTTTTATTGTATGCCAAAAGAATATATGTGTGGAAGTAAGAAAAGATTAAAAGTATTCTCTGGCAAATACCTTTAAGGACAAAAGCATGAAAGAAAAAGGATAAAGCTGTAGAAAGTTCACCTTAGAAGAAATAGCAACAGCAATAAATAAGGAATTTAGCTATAACTTCTGTTGGACTGGTGGACTTATAAAGAATAATTGTGTCAAATATAACTTTTAGCATATAAAGAAATATATACTTCTCATTTTTATTTGTTTTAATTTTTGGCATGTTTGGTGGATAGATTACGATTCTACTATCCACATAAGTGTGTATTAAAGAGAAACAAATAATCACAAAGAGATTCGGTATCAACAGATCTTTAGACGCCTTTGAACTTATATGGTCATTTGTGGATTATTCCATATGGTTTCCTAGAATGATTAACAATATTTTTGCTGTTTATAGTCGATCTTTAAGTTATAAATACCTTTATCTTATTTGCGAGAAGTTTGAATCACTGGACATGTTTAAGGCAATTAAGGATTATATTAAAAATCAAGGTAAAAACATTTAGGCTATCAAATCTTACATGGTAGTTAATGCTATAGTAGATATGATAGATCATGTAACAATGTCCAGAATCATTTTCCAAATCCTTGGAGGAATATAATGTCGTCTCATAGTATACCATGTTGGATGCTATTTTAACATAAAAAGTGTTAGTTCGAGACGAAATAGAACATTACAAGATGTGATACCCGGTGTATACATGGCAGCAGATAAGTTCTGTACTGCCCTAGGGTCCCTGGGACCCACCTGTATTGCTGGGAAGGCCTCGGGATGCATGGAGAACCCTTAATGCAGCAGAGATAGTGAATTGTCACCGCTATAGCAGTCACAGTTGGTGGCAGCGATGGTTTTAGCATTCTGGGGACCGCTATAGCAGTCATGTGTGGGTGCAACGTGTTTTTTGGTCCTCTAGGGACCGCTATAACGGTCTAGGAGCTCGTGAAGGGCAGACCGCTATAGTGATCTATGATCGCTATAGCGGTGTCAGTGGCACAACAACAGTGTAAAACGGCATCATTTCACTTACAGAAGAGCCCCCACCCCTATAAAACCCTTTTCTTTAGATTTCTTCCCCAAAATCCGATTTCTTTTCACTCTTAAACCCTCCTCTCACCTCTTTTCTCAATCTCATTCAAGTCTAGCTCCCCCAAATCATTAAAGTATGTTTATGTTGATAGGTTTTGTCTCCGTTCTTCCCATTCTTTCATGTTCTTGGTTTGGGTTGTTGTTTTCTATCATTGTTGTCAAGTGAGGGTGCTCCCCCAATGTTGTTAGAGCTAGATTATAGTTGTTTAGAGATTAGCGGAGACTAATCTTGAGTCAATGTTGCTCTATGACAGTTGTTGGTGTCATTCCATGCCTCGGAGATCAAGTTGGTGATGCCCACATACTCCTGGCTCCAAACGGTGAGTGGGTTTGATCTCATAACCTTAGTTTAATCATTATGAGTATATTTCTTGCATTATGGTTGTGTTGTGAAATATGAAAAAATTGATATGAAAATATGATTTAGATATGTATTTACAAGTGATGACAAAACTAGAAGTATATGATTGGCATGAAAACGTGTTTTTCAGAACCATGGGACCATGATTGATGTATAGAGTGCTATGAAAATGTTTTATACATATTCATGAAGAGAATTAGTGCAAGAGTATACGATTTAATAAGTTTTTAGCATATCCAAAATGTTTCAAGAGTATCAGTTAAGATGTCTTGGCAAAGAATATAGAGGAGAGACGTTTTATTATAATATTAGAGATTATCTTAAGAAATAAGATTTTAGAAATTCAGTTTTGTGATATTCCAAAAAGATGGAATTCAATATGATTCGTAGTAATTGTCAGATACATATTCTGTGAGCTTAAAATGAAAATGCCTGCAAGCCGGTGATCCCTTGGGTATGATTTCACAGTCACAATTATGCTAAAGTCAGGTTACTAGAGTTATATGAATTTAGAGCTTTTAGAGTTTCAAGGGTTTTCATATTCAGATGGTCTTATAAAGAGTTAGAGTACGAATATAATTGTATTTAGAGATTTTATGAATAATCTGATGATTTCCAGAGTAGAGAATAAGTAAATGGAAAAGTTTTAGAAAAACGACTAATTTATGATTTAGAGAATATACGGTAAACTATAGAAATACAGACTGCGTGTTAACGGCAGTAAAACCATTAACCTTGGTACCAAGTGAACCTAGGCTAGAGTAAACAAAGAAACCCTTAACACACTGGGGACGACGATACATAACACCTAGATGTGATTTGAGATTTACAGTAAGAGAGTTTGATGATACATTGGGGATAGCGATATGTAACACCCAGATGTAACACAAGACTTATAGCATGAGAATTTGATGACACACTGGGGACGGCAATGCGTAACACCTAGATGTATTAATAGAGTTTTATACAAATATTCCTATTTCTCTATTAGAATATTGTTATTTATAATTTCAGAAAGTATTAATGTTTTTCAGAGATTATTGATGTTTTTCAGAGAATACTTGATTTAAGAGATATTATACATTTGAGAAACTATTTTCTTATTGGAGTAAGAATTAAAGATGTTTTCCTATGAATTTATGAGTAAAGATATATTTCTATGAGATTCTGTACATGAATATCAAACGATTTATGATTGTTGCATGTATATTGCATTATGTATATTTTCCTTGGTTGTCCCATGTGGGTGATGGGTGAGAGCTCACTCACTGAGTTCGTTGACTCACCCCTCTCCCTTCCTCTTCATAGTTGCAGGTACAGATGTATCCTAGATTCCGGTTTGGCAGACGCGGTTGTTTTCAGCGATGAGTTTTACTTTGGAGTAAAGCTTAGCTTAGAGTCTTGTTAAAGTAGAATGCTCCAGTAAATGTGCAGGAAGGATCCGAAATCATGCATTATTTTCAGACTATGTATTTAATTTCAATATTTGAAACAGTGATGTATACATTTCAGTTCACAGGTATGGATTTGAAATTCTAGAGTTTGATTAGAGTTTATGCAATAAACTAGAGATGTATTTATGATCCAAATCATATATTTTCAAAATATGGTTAAGAGGTTTTCAGAGCTTTATATGTCAAGTATTTCAGTTGTATATTTCCAGATATAAAGATAAATAGAGTTTTAAATGAAAATATGATTTCAAAATGAAAAATATGCTTTTTAATGCATATAGAGAGACTCAGAGGTCACGAGGCTTACGTGGAAATGAGGATTCCCCACGTGCCGACCACGAGCCTAGGTCGGGTCGTGACACAAGATATGGTAAGAAGTATGATTAGTCAAACTATCTTACCGATATCACTCAGGGAAAGGGCTTAAAAGTTGCAACCAATATTCTTAATAGAGTTCCAATAAAAGTAGTGACCAAAACTCCTTATGAATTATGGACTGAAAAAAATTTTAGTATAAAGAATTTATACATTTGGAGTTGTCCAATTGAAGCAAGGCCTTATAGGTCAATTGAAAAGAAACTGGACTACGGAAATAGTTAGTGCTTAGTTTGGATAGTTTGCATAGACTTAGAGGTATAAGTTTTTGGATCTCATAATTAGATCAATATTTCATATAGGAATGTTAGTTCTTTAAGGATATTGAGTTTGGGGGAGAAATAAAGTTAGAAATAATGTTGAAAACTCCCCCAATAAAGATTAATAAATTATTCCTAAAAATAAACTCAATAATCTCAAGAACAAATGCTACTACGGAGATCCACTAGAGAAAAGAGAAGTGTGGTTTTTGAAAATTGTGTTATACTTCTCCAAGAATATAAGGAAGACAATGGATTGTTGGAAGATGTTCCAATCAACTTTCATCGTACCATGAAAAGTATTAACTCTAGATTGTGGATTGGTGCTATGAGTGAATAAATTTAGTCTATGAAAGACAATAACATTTGGGAGCTCATCCCATTACTCGAAGATTTGAATCTTATTAGTTGCAAATAAATATTTAAAATCAATAGAGATTCGAGAATAATGTGAAGAGATATAAGGCATGTCTTGTTGTAAAAGATTTCACTCAAAAGGGAGACATGGATTAAGAAGAAACTTTCTATTTGATTTTATAGGAAGGTTCTCTTAAGATAATAGTGGCATTTGTAGATTATTTTGATCCAAGTAACATCAGATGGATATTAAGATTGTGTTTCTCAGTGGTGACATTGATGAGACAATTTTTTATGGTGTTATTGAAAAACTTTGTATTGAGAGATGTAAAGAATTTGGTATGCAAGTTAAAGTAATTCATCTATGGACTTAACTAAGTTCCTATCAACAGTGCTACAAATTTCATTCAATTATTATCTCATTTGGTTTTGAGATAAATGAAGTTGATTATTGTATATGCCAAAATTTAGTGGGAGTACATATATTTTATATGTCAACTGCATATTGCTTGCCAATTATGATTTAGTTTACATAAGAAATTTATATCAAAACAATTTGAAATAAAAAAAATCTAGGGTACATCTTTTTTGTATTAAGGATTTAGATGCATCAAGATTGCTCTTGATGTACTTTTGGATCATCACAGAAGAGCTGTATTGAGAAGATAATTATGAAAATTAGCATGCATGATTGCAAATCAGGATGCACCCCCTGTTACTAAAGGAGACATGTTCAATCTCAATCAATGTCCTTAAAGCAATTTTTGAAATTAAAGAAATAAAGAAGATTTCCTATGCTTTCACATTTGGAATTATAATATATGCTCAATTTTGTACATGTTTGGATATTGTGCACACTGTTAGGAGGTTAGGCAGATATTTTGGTAATGCGGTAATAGATCATTGGATATCAGCCAAATAGATCTTGTGTCATCTTTAAAGAACAAAACATCACATGTTCACATGTGGGAAGTTGGATAAGATGAAAGATCATTGGGTATTCAGACTTCGACTTTGCTGGATGTAAAGGAAATTATAAATCCACTTTAAACTATAGTTATATATTTATTAGAAGAGTAATCTTTGAAAGAATGCTGAGTAGACACTCGTTGCTTTTCTAGGAAAGTAATTGTGTTTAAAGCTTATTATGAGGCATCCAATCATACAATATGGCTGTGAAAGTTTGTCACAAGGCTGCAAATTATAGATGATATTGAAAGACCACTTCAATTATTTTTTATAATATGTTAATAGCCATATATATATATATATATATATATATATATATATCAAGAGGACTATAGAGTGATAAAAGTGTCTATAGAGCATAATAGCATAAACTCCATGATTGTGAATCCACTTAATAAGGGACTGACACCCAAGGTCTTTCATGGCATATTATTCACATGAGTGTAATATCATTTTATATGATATGTTGTGTTAGTGGGAGTGTGCATTTAGATGCTCATATTATAGACAAACTTTAAGTTTATGGATATTTTCTGCAAAAATAAAGTATTTGGTTTTGTTTTTGACTCTGATTATAAGTATATGATCTTGGGATTATAAAGATTTAAATTTTCCTTGAGCAACATAATGTTTTTCTTTTAGTATCATTTCAAATTATAATGTTTTCACTTTTTGGTGCAAGGCGCTTAAATTTCCTAATTTTCAATAGCTTCTCACATTTGCCTTTCATTTGGAATAAAAGAAGAAACAAATATATGATTCGCGGTATTACCCAAGGACACTGTAGTGTTGGCTAGAAAATTATGTTAAAAAGTTATATGTATGATCGTTGTTGCTTTCGTTTATATATATATAATTGATATGGCTCCTTTCTTTTCTTTTCTTCTTTTTTTTTTTTTGTTCTGGAGAGTTTTGAGTGGTAAGGAAATCCCACGCTCATGAACAGTAGTGAAATAACCATTCAGGTGAGATTATTAATAATCTAAATTACCACTTAAAAAGATTACTATCTCTTAAATTGTTGATAATATTACATTAAAATGTTTGGTATGCATAGATACAATCCTCATTACCTTATTTCGTGCAGCAAAAGAATACCGGGTAAATAACATATCACTGTTACTAAAAGGGTTTAATTTATATATACTGACAGTGTAAAAAAATTTTATACTGTCATCCAATCAAATCACGCCATTTATTTGACATTTCAACTTTCAAGTAGTGGGTGAAAGATTTAACTACTTTTACTAACGTGGCAACACATGATTGAATGACAGTGTAAAATTTTTTTATATTGTTAGTACATACAAATTAAACTCTTACTAAAATGCATTGTAGTTGGAATTGTATGAACCGTGGTTCGGCACGTGTGATTTAATGTGATTCCAAGGCTAGGTGATGCGAATCGTGCGTTATATTGAAAAGAATAAATGTTTATTTTAGTCACTGATATTTTATTCTTGAGTCATTTTAGTTCTAAACTTTTAAAATGAGTTAAATTAGTCCCCGATATTATAAAACGTGAGTCAAATTAGTCTCTCATTTCATTTTTTGTTAATATTTTATCAATTAAATGATGATCTGTAATGTTAAGTAATATTTTATCATACCATATGTCATCTAAAGTTGAGTTTAAAATAACTTATTTGGTATCTAAAATTGTACACAATGAGTCATTTTATGATTTAAAATGAATATTTAAATGACTCATTTTGTATAATTTTAAACACAAAAATGAGTCATTTTAAACTTGATTTCACTTTAGATGATATATAGTATGTTAAGGTATCATTTAAGGTTACATATCATTATTTAATTGATAGAATATTAAATAAGAGTGGGTTGATAGATTAATATGACTCATATTTTGTAATGTTAAGAACTAATTTGATTTATTTTAAAAATTAAGAATCAAAATGACTCATAAATAAAAAAGTAAAGAACTAAAATTAACATAAAATCTATTGAAATTGTGCATGTATCATAGCTTCTATCGATTGAATTCTGTGTGCATCTCTTGAATTGCAATTTGTATCACTGCAGCATGATTCAGGAAGCACCCGAGTCGCGCGCACAGTGACCCAGGTCATGCGTGACCCTATTTGGAAAAAAAACCCTAAATTACGTGTTTTTTTTTTTTCCAAAAAGCAAAAGAGGAAACAACCGCACGTTGATGCCTCTTCGATGCCCAGTATTATTTTACACATAAAACCCATGTTCTTTCCTTCTTTTCAAATCTTCCATCTTGAAAACAAGAAACATCAAGAGTCAAGAAAGAAGATTGGTCCCATGCTTCTCTTCTTGTCCCCTCTTGAACAATATTGCTGGTACTTATCTTCTTTTAACATTTGCACAACATTGTTAGTACTTATCTTCTTTTGACATTTGCTTTTGTTTGTTCATTATCTTTTTTAAAGGTTTATTTTTGTATGTAGCTTCTTCGATCCTCTTCTGTTTTTAAACGCAAGAATACAGCATATGCTCTTTGCATTTTTTGCTTCACCATATTCATCTTACTATAATGATTTCTATTATTATATTTATTTATATATTTTATTCTTTAAGCCTATGTTAGTCCTTTTTTTTAGTTGTCCTCTTTTACTTTTTATCATATAAAAAAAGAGCATATGCTCGTTTTCTTTAAAAGCTTCATCTTTTCTCTGTATTTTATTGTAAGATCCAACTTTTTAATATTCTGAATTTTTTTTATTTGGGTACTGTTTTAATGTGTTCTTATTTTTTATTATTTTTCTATTTTATTGTGTTAGAAATTTGATTAAATGTGTCAAACCAAAAAGAAAAAGGAAGCTGACATTACTTGGGATCATTATGTGAGTGTTTCCCTACATAGGCTTCTAGTTAAATGCCAGTATTGTTCACATTCTTGTTAGGGTGGTGTTGTAAGAATGAAACATTGTCTTGTTGGAACAAGCGAGAATGCAAGTGGTTGTACTAGTGCTCCAGATGATGTTAAGGAAATATTTGTCAAGTTATTGAAAACAAAGACAAGAAAAAAGATGAGACTAATCCTAAATGTTTTAAAGAGGCTGAAACTCAAGACGGAGGTGATAGTGCAACTACGAAAAAGGGGACAGTGGACTCATTTATAAAGAAGGAAGGAACATCCAAAGTCGTAAAACAACAAACAATAAATCAAATATTGAAAGATAGGGAGGCGGTAATTGAAAATATTTGCAAATGTATTTATTGCAATGCTTTTCCATTTAGTTTGGTAAGAAGTCCATTGTTTATCCAAACAGTGAAAAATATTGGTGAACAGGGTAAAGGTTTGAAACCTCCTACAAATCATGACGTAAGATTTCCTACTTGAAGAAAGTGATGGATAGCATCCAAAAAAAATTGGAGGAATATAAATGACTGGGAGAAGTAGGGATTGTACTTTAATGGGTAATGGTTGAATGGATGGAAATGGTAGGTCACTTACTAATTTTTTAGTTAACGGTCAAAGTGGAACTATTTTTCTAAAATCTGTTGACAATAATGATGTGATCAAGGATGCCAAAAAGATGTTTGAGTTGTTGGATACCTTGGTAGAAGAAATTAGAGAGGATAATGATGTAGTTCAAGTGGTGAAAGATGGGGTTCTAATCTTGTGGCAGTAGGGAAATGCTAGAGAAAAAGAGAAAAATTATTTTGATTCTCTTGTGCACCTCACGGCTTTGATTTAATCCTTGAGGATATTGAAAAGCTTTTGCTGTTTTATAATACCATTAGAAATGCAAAGAAAACCACAACTTTGATATATAGGCGTGCATGGATCTTTATCTTGTATAAAAAGTTTTCAAAAGGAAGGGAATCGGCTATGCTTTTCTCACTTTGAATTAGATTATGCAACAAAAGAATGCCATTTGATCTATGTTTGCTTTGGAGGAATGGGTTGCTAGCCCTTATACTAGTAAAAGTGAGACTAAAGAAGTGATGAACTTAGTTTAGGGAGATGCTAGATTTTGGAAATCCATCCAATATTGCCTAAAATGTGAGTCCACTTGTCAAAATGCTAAGGCTTGTAGATTGAGATTCAAAACCATCCATGCCATATATTTATGAAGCAATGGATATAGCCAGCGAGCAAATTGTTGAAAATTTTCAAAAGCATGAGCCAAGGTATAAAAAAGTGTAGGACATTATTAATATTCGTTGGAATTTGCAACTACATAGGTCCTCCATGCAACAACTATTATCTCAATCCTAAGTAAGTAATGCCATTGTTATCCTTTGTAAGTTTTGTGTACTTAAATTATGTACCATCATTGCATGTTAAAATGTCACGACCCAATTTAGGTCATGATCGGCGCATGGGAATACTTTTCCTAACAAGCCTTAGTACACTAAATTTTCTAGAAAAACGAACAGAGTTTCCTCTATTTTTCGGATATTTCCCAAATAAATACAACCTGCAATATTCCCAATAAATTCACAGCAAATGGGCATCCAACATTCTCAGAATGCGCCCTTCCAGCAATTAATAATATCTCAGCATAATCTAGCCATAAACCAATTTAGTTTTCAACTCTATTAAACATAATAGCCAACATTGTTCAAAACATACAACTAGATAAGTTTACAAATGCTTTCGATAACATAATCTAAATATCTAAGTTATAATTTATCAACATAAACATAATATACATCCAAGGACCCTGTCTGTGACATATGGAGCAACTAAAAATTATAGACTAAAACAAAATATGGATGACAATCAAAAAGGGCCTTTACGAAAAGGCTCACCAACTTAGAATTTTCTGAAGTTGTGCTTGAGGAACACCAGAACCACCACCTGTATCTGAAAAAGATGGAAATATAATGGGTTGAGTTTCGCAATTCAGTAAGAGATAGGATATCCATAGTTTACTAAATGTAAGCATAAATCAATATAAACATAATAATGTATATGTGCTTAAAAAATATATTTTTAGTCACAACATGAGATTTCTTGATAACATAGCTTTACATACTCATATAAATCCAAATACATTGGGAATTATCCGAAGCAGAACGATAGCAAGTCCAGGTATGACCCAAGGCCATTTGCGGGTTAGCACTACACCTGTTAACTGGAGTTGGCCCGTAGCCATATACAAGTCCAGACATGACAAAATTCATGTGCGGGTTAGAACCACACATGCTAACTGGAGTTGACCCATAGCCAAATACAAGTCCAGACATAGCTGCAGCTATGTGTGGGTTAGCACCTCACTTGCTGATTAGAGCTTCATGGTGCACCAAGGCTAACGCCCCTGCCGTTAGCTACAGTTTCTACTTAGGTTCACTCCAAAAACATTTTCAATCACAAAATCCAATTTCGATAGGCTTAACAGTTCTTATAAATACCATCATTAGTGTTTCCAACACAATTCCAATTCCATGACACTCTTACAATATAAAATCTATTCTCAAATTATATGAGATACAATGGGCATAAAACAAACTCAAATTTAATAATTAACATAATATGCTCTAAAATTCGATATTTGTTATAATTGGACTAAAAATATTTAAATAAGCATAATAATCAATTTATAGCCTCCAAATGAATGTTTCCATTTAAAACATAATGCCTCATTTTCAATAAATAAATTATTTTCTCATATATTAAGATACCTTTAACTCTTCGTATAATTTTATTTTTATAAACACAATTTATCATGCATAAAGTAACCTACAGATGCATTATCTACTCACAACTAGTGGTTCAAAGAATGGAAGACTAACTCTACTGATGCCACCAATTCAAGTATTGATGCCCGATTGCTCTATCGCTCTAAGAACAAGACAACATTAATATTTGTGAGCTAACAATATCACCAATTTACATAAATTATCCCCAAATCAATAAAAGTCCCAAATCAAAGGTTCAAGAAACCTCACTACTAGAAATAAGTGAGTTACCGACGGATTCACCGACAGAATTAGAGAAAAATGGGAAATTTTTTTTTTTTTTGGATTTCACAGTTACCAATGGATTTTTCGACGGAAAATCTGTCGGTGAATTCGGTGCTCAGCCATGGCAAAGTTGGACAACAATTACCAATGGATTTTTCTATCAATAACTTATTATCAAAATAAATTTATATGGAAAATAACATTACTAGCAGAAAATTTCTGTCAAAAATTTTTTTGTAAAATAAATTTATTTAAAAAAGATTATCGATGGAATTTTCGGCGGAAATTGAAAAAAAATTTATGTTACCGATGGAATTTCCGTCAATAATTGAAGAATTTTCATCGGTAATGAAAAAGCAGTTTGGCACTTTCTCCGAAATTTTCCGATGGATTTTTTCCGTCGGTAATTTTAATTTTCGTCGATAATTGAAGAATTTTCAACGATCGGCTTCGCCACCACCGCCCCGCTACCCTGAAAGACCGACGATCGAGACCTCTGAAGTTCGGCGACCCGTAGCGATCAGGCTGCGACCCCTACCGCCCATGCTAGCCCCGCTACCTCGCGCCTAGCCCGCAACCTAGCGACCCCCGGCTACCCAATGTAACACTCTCCTAAAATCTAAATTATTTGACCTTAAATAATTATTTTGGACATCATACATTTGTAGAATTTTTTTTTCTATGAATGTTTATTATTTATGATCGTATACCGGAGTAATGTATATCAACTGTAATTCATGTACCTGGTAGGCTCCCAGGAAAGAGAGATGGGTCTCAACGGACACGCTTAAATACCAAGTCTTTCCTTAGCCAGAACCTTTCCAAACTACACATTCATAGTGATACACTTACATCCAGTGACCTAGGAATGATTTTTAAACGACAAAGAATCTATCTTAATACTATTATTTATTAATCACTAATTCCCACAGTTTAAACAACTATCATCTATAGAAAACATACTTCATTGCCAACATCAATTCATAGGGTACAGTACACATTAAATATTCAAGATACATAAAGAAAACTTCAATACAATAATATGACATATTCCAAGTCTGGTAACATATAGTAAGTATTCTATCTAGCACATATGATAGAATCTGATTATTTAGAAGTTAAGTCCAAGGCTACATCCATTTCATTACTGATGACGATCCATGCTATCTGGAAACATCAAAGAAAAGGGGTGAGAGAAGTCTCTCAGTAGGGTGATGTTTCCAGGGGAGTCCTACTTCATCCCAAAAAGGCTAAGAATAACTCAGGAGTGCAGCAAAATGCAATCTTTCATATTAATTCAAATTATATTTTACTATTGTCAAGCAAGATGGAAGTGCATAATATCAATCATAATAAAATCTGATAGAAGAAGTGTAAGTGTAAAACTCCCTTTTTTTTTAATATCACGTTTCCTTTTAATGGTTATAGTCTGCAAGGTTTGCTTCATATTGGATCTGTGAGAGCTCTCATTACTAGGGCGTCCCCTAGTCAGATCAGTGAATGCCAAGTCCTTGTCCGCTAATACGGCGGGGCAGAGACACCACTGCAATATACACCAAGTTCTTGCCCGCTAACATGGTGGGGCAGGAGATGTCATTTAACAACTGCAAGACTAAGTGTTTACTAAGTCCTTATCCGCTACCAGGCGGGGCCCGAAGTATCACTTATTCATGTATCCCTTTTACATAGTACGTATAGAATTCATAAATTATGAAAATTACATGAAGTTTTCACAATTTCTTTGATATTTACATACAGACCATAAGATTTTCCATATTTTCACATAAATCCAAACAACATAGGATTCTTAAAATATTAATAAAACTCATTTTTCTCTGTAATTATCAATGAAGCACCAAATCACACTATTATAATAAACTTACTTTCTTTATAATAAAATATGCTTATCTTAGTTTTAATCATGCAATAATTCAATTTCAAATATTCATATAATAACTTTACTAATTCCATAGGTCTATGTACATACAAAAATTATGTTAAATCTATCTTTAGAAAATATATATATGGTAAAAATATTTTTCATTTATATAAAAATATAATCATAGAGCAAGGTAAAAGAGCAATCGAATCTTTCAAGAAATATTAAAAAATATAAACAAAATTATACCCATTAGAAAAATCACTTCAAGCAAGAAACTAGCTAATTTACATACTATATTCCTAATGAGACCATAACTTAAAATCTTTGTAAATAATATTTCCTTATGTTAATAAATGTATAATCATCTCAAATATTTATAGTCCAAGGTCCATAGTCCAATGTCCATAATTCAAGGTCAATAGTTTAAGGTCCATAGTTTGAGTCCAAATATAATGATCATAACTGTCTAAATCAAGTCCAAGTGAGTCTTAAAGATTCATAATAGTCCATATAATGTTTATAGATTCATAAGTTCCTAGTAAAGGTCATGATTAATATAAATATATATATTTTTGTGTGTCTTTTTTTTTTATCTTATTAAGTCTTAATGGTCCCAGAAGAAACATAGCACATAAACCAAGCTAAATACTATATGCTCAAAGGTTTAGAATTCATTCATTATAATGAATTAAATAAAACACTTTTTTATAAATCAAAAATATTTTACAATCAATACATAATGAGATCAAAACCAAGTTATATCACCTTAAAATACCACAACTTATGCTCAAGGCTTTATTAATTGAAAATACACGTTTTAACACATTAAAATGAATTTACACAATATTTAGATATTTGAAGAAAGTATAATCAAAATTTAAGAATGATCTTTAATCATAATATCCAATCACATAAGTAGATAATAAATATGCATCATATACATAGTTTAAGTATTTTATGTCACCACTTTGAAATCATTCAAAGATATTAAAAACAATAAACATAAGTTTTGAATATCATATGGCACAACATCATACAAGAAAATCATACATGAAGTTTAGAAGTGAAAGAAAACCCCTACTTGTTCTCGGAGCTTTAGAAACGTAGCTACACCAAGGCTAAACTAGCAACTTCTTCAATTTCTCTAAGCCTTTTCTAAGGGCTAAAATTCATATATAGGGCTGTGAAGTGTTGGTGTTGGATGATGATAAGAAGAGATGATGGTTTAGAGGTGTTTTTGCTAAAATTTTGTAACTATTTTTGTGAAAAATAAAGGAAATGAAGAGAGAAATGGTGACTACAATTTTTGATGGATTTTAGGCTGAAGAATGAAGTGTGGAGTTGTGTTTAGAGGTGTGCTATTTATAGAGAAAGGCTAGGATTAAAATATTAATAATTTCATAATTTATTTGTCATGTTTAATTAGTTTAATTAATTAAATATTAAAGTTAACATTAAATAATTTAATAAATTCTCAATTATCATTTAAAGACATACTAAAATGTTAGTGACATAATTTAAAGATATTTATTAAATTTTAATATATTTGCACATAATTTAATAATTAATTATTCAAAATAAGGTAAATTTACTTAAACTAGTCAATCTTAATTAAGTTAATTAATTAGTAAATAATTTTATTTTTTTTTTAACCAAATATCATCATAAGGTTATTAGAGATGTAATACATGGATTCATGAAATTCATACAAATTTTTATAATCATTTGTATTTTATTTGGTATTTTAGACTATTACTAGTTTTATTAAAAATTAATTAACTAATAATTTATTTAACTATCATTAAATTATTATTATCTTTTTCTTTGACAGCCCATATGTCTGAATCTTATCTCTAATAAAGTCATAAAGGTTGACAAGTTGTCTTGAATGATTAATATATGAAAATGACAAATTTTACATTTTTTTATCTTAAAGTTATATATACTAAATAATTCATAAAATAATCATGAAAATTATTTTTTTCTAATCTATTATCAAGAACATATATTTACCTTATTTATACATTATCTATAATTTTTATAAATTTTTTGTATAATTTTTAATATTTTTTATGTATTTTTACCTTAGTTTAGTCCATTTTTAAATTAATTAATATCTAATTATCTCTAAATAAAATATGTAAAAACTTTTTACAGTCTTCTAAGTGGGTTTTGAGCTGTCCAACGTGATAAGGGAACAAGCTCACTATTTTTGAAAGTCTTAGTAAAAAATGGTTAGCTTTGAAAATATCTTTCACTTTCAAATATATATTATTATAAATATTATTATTTTTTTGATGAGACTGATTTCTAGACAATTCTAGGTGTCATGTAAGAATATTATTGAGATTAATCAAGATTTATAAAAATTATCTTAAAGCTTTAAGTAGTTAATTAGATATTTTAAGCTTTATTTAAGTCAAAATTAGTTAAATAAATATTAAAGTGATTTTTAATACTATCTATGGTCTAATGAAAAATCCCATTTCGTGGTCCTCTTTATCTAATATCATAAATTAGTTAAAAAAAATTTATAAGACTTAGAATTTTTTTCTAGGATTTTTCGGAGCTTGTTTTACATACTAAATTAAGTTATTTTTGTGTAATAATACTAATATTATACAAATTTACCAAATATTGATATTTATCATCAAAATTATTTTTAGAAATATATTTATAATTTCTTCTTTAATTTTTTTTTTATACTTTCTAAATTTTTCTAAGGTTCTTGTTAGATTTATCATCAATAACATTTTTTGTAATTTTATAATAAGAAGTTACATTTTTTCTATAATCTATGATTTCTCCTGAATATTTCTTGCTAAAAATAGATTCTCAAGCTATTTAATAAAAAGCTATAATAATATAATGCTATATTAAGAAAAATTGGGAATGTTACACCCAACCCCCGTCCACGACCCGCCGCGACCCACGTCACCCATCGCGCAAGCCCCTCGAGCGCGTGACCGTCAGCAACTCCCAGCGACTTCGCGCCCCTCCGCAACCCACCCGGCGACTTCACGACCCTCTAGCGACCGTCAGCGACTCTCGGCAACCAAGCGTGACCTCAGCGACTCTCGGCAACCAAGCGTGACCTCAGTGTCCCCCTGGCGTGATGTCCGACGCCGGCATCCCTCCACCGGCTAGGTATGCTCTCCCTCCTCTTGTCTTCCTTTTTGCAGTGTTTGTATTTTGTTTTTTTAAAGTGTAGTTAGGTTCTGTTACTTGTTAATATTTGGTTTAGTTTGGTCTTTGTTTGTTAATTTTTGTTACAATAAATTTAGATTGTTTATTTGTTGATATAGTTTGGTTTGATATTTTCTTATTAATTTAGGTTGTAAAAAGTTTAGATTTGTTGATATAGTTCACCTGCTCAGTACGGAACTTCATCGTATGCAAGAGAAGGATGCGGAGAGAAAGCGCCAGCATCAAGAAATGCAAGAAATGAAGAAGAAGGTGGAGGAGAAGGAAAAGGTCATAGACTTGAAGATGAAAAAGATGAAAAAGCAGATGGTATCCCTGTGGAAGAAGATAAAGGCAGGCTCATCCGCACAGTTAGACGCTGATGATGATGATAAGGATGGTGGTGATAGTGATTCTGATGATGATGTTGCTGACTTCTCGTGATTTTAGTTATTTTTTTTCTATGTTATATGTTGAATTTTTATATTTGTATCTGTACACTTTTTGACAATTTTATATATTTTTCTTTTTGAAGTAAAATTTGTTGTGTTTATTATTTATTGGAGATTTTATATAACTTTTCATTATTAAATATAATTATAATTAACTTTAAATGATCAGGTAATACAAAAATTATGAAAACATAAGGAATTTTTTTTTTATTACTGACGGATTTTTCCATCGGTAAGTTATCAACACAAATATAAAAAAATTATCGACAGAAAAATCCGTCAGAAATCAAAATTTGTTAAAAATTGTTGCCATTACCGACGAAAAAATCCGTCGGTGAAAAAATACAAAATTATGCCTACCGACGGAAAAATCCATCAAAAATCAAATTTTTAAAACCGAATTTTTTAAAAAAATTTCTAATTACTGACGGAAAAATCCATCAGAAACCTACAAATTTAAAAATTTTTTAAAAAAATTCCGATTATCGACGAAAAAATCTGTTAGTAAAAAATAACAGAAAAATTATAATTACCAATAGAAAAATCCGTCGGAAATCGAAATTTTTAAAAATAAATTTTTAAAAATTTTCTGATATCCGACAGAAAAACCCGTCACTAATAGTAAAAAATCCGTTGAAAAAAAAATAAACTGACGAATTTGAAGACGATTTTTTCAAGTGTTACCGACGGATTTTATATACGAAAATCCATCGGTAATTCCGTCAATAACTTTTTTCGACAGAAAAAATCCGTCGATAATTTATTATTGACTGCGTTATTTCCGATGGTCAAAACCCGTCAAAAATTTATTTTTCCGTCGGTAAGTGTTAAAAATTCATTAGAAAAATCCGTTGGTAGCTCGCTTTTTTCTAGTAGTGCCTAACAATATTCCCTAAACTAATTAGAAACTTTAATAATTTAAATAGAGTAGTTTATGAGCTAATTTACCACTTGGAGAGTAGAATTGGTAAAGAAAATCACTTCAATCCTTCCTAAGCTTCAAGCCCTCTCTAATGGAGTTAGAGAGAGAAAGTGGAGGTGTGAGAAGAGAGAGGGCGCGGTTGCGATGGAGAGGATGTGGAGGAGATGATGATAATGGAGGTGGTAGTGATAATTGTTGATGATGGAAGCAAAGAAGATGAAGAAGAAAAGAAATGATGGAAGAGAAGAGAGAAAGAAGTGAAAAGGAAGAATGGAAGGAGGGGTTACGGGGAGAGTGAGTAAAGGGAAGAAGAAGAGAGAAATAAAAAGAAATAGAGGGAACTATGGTGGTCAATACCTTCCTTACCCTCTTTTTTTTCTTTTCTCGATTACAACATAAAGAAACATAATTTTCTTATTTCTTGTTTGATTTGGTACCATTACAAGAAAGGCTTCAATCCAGATAATGAAGTATTAACTGGTTTATATATGAAACCATTGAGAGAATGGTATATGAGGATAAGATTTTCAAATTGATCAACAACTTCAAAAATTCCAGACAATTAAGGAGCTATTTGGAATGAGCATGGCAATAGATACTAGGGACAAGAAGCAACCCGGTAACCTTTAACATTAATTTTTATAATTTTTAGATTTTACCTATTAGTTGTGTAGATATAATTTGCTAATTAGATTTTATATTTGCTTTTCTTTTAATAGCTCTTTGGTGGGAAAGTTTTGGAGGAGAGGATAAACAGTTACAAAAGCTTGCCATGAGAATTTTGAGTCTAACATATAGTACTACTGGGCGGGAAAGAAATTGCAGTACATTTGACAAAATGCATTCTAAGAGAAGAAATCGTTCGGAGCAACAAAGATTAAATGCAATTGTGTTATGAGACAAAAGCATAGGGAGAGACTTATGATCCTATATACTTATCCGATGTTGAATCAAATGATGAGAGTGGATTATTGAAAAGATGATCCTTTCTTATCCATTGATGCTTCTTGAATGGATATACATGAGTGCTTTGCTTTGGATGAAGGAGCTCCAAGCAAGAAGAAGAGAGGTATTTGTTTAAATTTTAAAACTCAAAACAATCTACACTAAAATTTATATTCATAATAATCATTAAGTTCTTTTTTTTTCTCTAGGTCCAAGGAATTTAAATATTGGAAAGTCTACAGTACACTAAAATTTATATTCATAATAATCATTAATATAAGTTCTTTGTTTTTTTCTCTAGATCCAAGGAACTTAAATATTGGAAAGTCAAAGGATAAGGGAAAATTCATTATAGGAGATGAAAGTGAAATTAAAGAGATTGTTGCAGATGGAAAGGAAGAGCCTTTCATGTTGGAGGATGAGGATAACCTAAGTGATATTGATCTTGGGGAATAATCGATGATATTCAATAGCTTATTAGAATCTAGGGAAATAGATAATGACTTGTTTCCTGTTGCTTTTTAATATTTTTTGGATGAGATGAATTACAAAAATTGTGCAGTCACTATTCTTTTGTTATAGTGATTTTGTGACTATTATTTTGATATGGTTATGAATTATGACTTGAACATTGCCCTGTTTGAAATATATATGGTTCAATACTTCTATTAAATATCACTTGTTTGACTTTAAAATGATAAAATATAGTTATTCTTTATGTTTATTTATGTGGAAAATGTTTTTATTTTATTTTTAATTGGTTATCATGTATATTGCAATTCATAATACGATTCGATCTACGATTCAAAAAATGAGGTTTCTGATACGCTATTTATATCCTGATTTGACAACCACGCTAAAATGCCCTTGCAACAAAAAAAATAGTAGTAATAGTAGTAATAATAATAATAATAATAATAACAAATAAGAGAATTTCTCTAGTACCTATAAAATTTTTGGGTATTGGTACTTTTTAGATAACTTGTAGCTGAAATTTATTACATGTCTCACTAATTAAATTTATTAATATTTTAAATATTCATAATTAAATCATAATCCTTGGATTCAAAAGAGAACGGATACCCTTGGGGTATCATAACAAAAACCAATAAATTAATAAAAATGGTAATGAAAATAATAATCACTATAAATATATGAGGTTGGTCATTAATTATAATAATCATTATATAATAAACAGAAAAGGAGCTAATTCATTGATACACATGTTTCTGCATTATATGAGTGGATCTTATGCAATAACTCGTTACAGAAAGGGAGAGTCCTAATTGTGACTATAATTCTTCAAAGCATTCTTTCTGACTCATTGGATATATATTTTACTTTGCAGGGAAAACCAACTCTATATCATATACATATAATGATGTCATATATATATATATATATATATATATATACTAGCATCATCACAAACAACAATCAAACACCTGCAAATGCATCCAGTGCATTTTCATTGAGAGTTGAAACAAAGTATTGGAAGTAATCCCCATAAGTGAATGGCCGATAACGAAGGGGTTGCATTTTGTCATCCACCAACTCAGGGGGCACCTCAATCTTCACCTCGTCCTTTGGCATTGCAAACGTCCCAAACGAGTACCTCTCTTTATCTCCACTCATCGTCACTCTGTGTGTAACTGCATGAAGTCTACCATTGCTCCATGCCTATAAATCAATTATCTTTGATAAGTATCCCATTTTAGTGACTCTACAAAAATTCTTATCTATAACTTCATCAATAATAACAAGTACCAGTATGAGAAAGAGACAGCCGGAGCAAGTATATATACAGTATAGACATATAGATGGATATGAATGAAAATCACCTATACTCAAATTTTGTTTTAATTTTTTGGCCAAACAATCAATGTTTTGCCAATTGAAGGATAACGTAACTGCCTCAATTTTTTTTTTTTTTAAAGAATTTATCTTCAATTGACAAAGTATGACCAGTGAAACGAAGAGAAAGGAGAATTGATGAAAATTTCACATAATCTTATCATGTGTCAATTTTTACCATTGATTGAGAAGATAAGTTTTATCACGAGTCCCAAAGACAAAAAAAAAGAAGCTTCTAATCGGCACCAAAAATTAACACATGATACGATTGATGTGACATTTTTGCACAAGATGATTCACTCTCAATAAAGAGACAAAGTTTAGAGATAGGTGGTTTCCACCCAATGGGATGATGAGTACCTTCAGTATGTCACCTACAATGACCACATAGGCATTCTGGGGTATCTGCAATTGAATCCATTTGCCTGTTTTGGTTTGAACCTCAAGACCTTGGACTTCATTTTGGCATAGAATGGTTAAGAAGTTTTTGTCAGTATGAGGGACCAAACCAGCCTCACCATCTTTGTTTCTTTGAGGAGCTTTGTACTTCATGACCCGGAAATTAGTTGTGTTCATCATGTCTTCAATATCCGAAGTGTGGTGCTTTGGAAGGTCATAACTCTCTAGAATCATCTTCATGATGAAGAAACTCAGTTCCAGCATCGCTGAGCTTGTGGAATTCATTGTCTCACTAAACCCCAAAAAACAAACACATCCAGTGATTTGACTATTTTGCCACCTTTGCCAGCAAATTTCAGTCCATTTCAGTAAACTTTGAAGAATAAAGGAGTTAACTTGGATGTATCCAGGTTGGTTAACAAAAGTTATGTAAATAAAATGTTTTAATCGGATTATATGATCATAAGGGTTTGCTTGGTTTGTATATGTCCATCTCCTATTTTTATTTTCTATTTTTAAGATCTTGTAAAAAATTTAGTAAAAATTGAAAATAAGATTATATTATTTTTACTTTCTTTATTATTTCCTTGACAAATGTTTGCAAACAGAAAATACTAAAAATAAAAATATAAATCAAACATACTCTAATTCATTAAAATTCAATTCAAATTGAAATAAGTAAAAGTGATTCAAAATAAGTCAATAACTTATTGTTTCAATAAAATCATGATCATTAATATCAATTGAAGAAAAATATTAATAAAAAGGGTTATGCTAGGAAAAGTTCGAAGGGCTCGAGAAGAATAGCACCCAGCTGGATGCAATTCACGAAATGAAGGAAACGTTTGGAAGACATTGAGTGCCGAGCACTCGTTAACATTTTTCATATTTAAAATTGAAATTGCGTCATTCTTCTGAAAAGTTTTTTGTTTTGATGCTTGCTATTTCAAAACAAACTATGGGAAAACTCTCGAAAAAGAACAATGAAGTCAAATGAATGAATTATAGTTTTCGCAAAAACCGCCGCTTATTTTTCTTTTTTTTTTTCTGAATTTCCTACAAGACTGTCATGAAAACTGTAAATGAAAAATTATTTTTAATATGATTTCTGTCAATTGAAAAATGTAAATATGATTTTTTTTATATTACATCATCTTCTAAATATGATAATAACGATACATAATGAACAAATTCAGTGACTATATATATAACCAAAAGTGTTGGCTTAACTAAAAGGAATCAAAGCACTTATTAGGTTTTTTCTTGTCTTTGATTAGAATTGCTAACGCAACCATTTTCTCATTAAAGAATGTTTCATTAAAGTCTATGACATGTTACAGCAAGATAAGCTCGATCTCCATCCTTACACGTTAGTTAACCAAATAGGTAATTGCTATATTTAAGCTTATAATTTTGTATTCGATTTGAGATATATAATATTACAACCAGCTCTCTCTGTACTATAGTATACAAAAATATTTTATCAAAAAATAATATATAAAAAGATGGGTTAATAATCGAATTCATAATTTAAATCAGGTAATAAAAAAGGAAACTCATAAATTAAATGTGCACCATGCAATCATTTATTTATTTGCTCAAAGACGTTGACACATGGTGAGAGAGAGAAATGTAAACTAACGGAAAATTGAACATTATCGTTGCACTGAATTTTAAAGACATACACCCATTTGAGAAACAGCCTCAAGTCTACGCAATTTGATTGATCTGCATATGGGGACGAAACCTCTTAAATGGAAAATTCACAAGAGCATGTCATGTGTAAATTTTTATTATTGGTTAATAAAATCGGTCCTATTCTAGGCCCCATAACATAGTGTAATTAAGGGTAGCATATGATATACTAATATGAAATTTTCACTATCCATTTCCATCTGTTTATACTTTTACAATCTTATCAGCCACCCCTCCTATCCTAATCTACCTTAGTTGATTATTGGTCTTAACGTGATATGAATAAGTTTTATTATTTTTTCGGCATAGAAAATGAAACTCAAAAGTCAAGCACCGCATAAGCTTAGTTCATTAAAAATAATTAAAATAAATATTCACAACCATAGTTTTCAATTGTGGCTGATATCATAGTTTTAAATTGCAGTTAGAATTGCTTCGCAAAAATTGCAAAAAAAAAAAAAAATAGTGTTCATACCATCACAATTGCTACTATGATACAATTGCAAAAGGTACCACAATAGCTGCGACTGCAATTACAAACCACAATTTAAAATCATCACTAGAACTGATACAACCACAATTATCTTTGTGATGTGGTAGAATCATGACTCACTGCAATTGCTGCTGTGATAGAAGCAGTTACAAAGAGCACTGCAAGAGTATAATTAACAATACAATTGCAAAATGCGAATCCAGATTGTCATTTAAAGCCATGCATGTTGAAAAAATAAATAAATAAAGAAAGAAAATTATACCAGAAATTTGGGTTCCCTTGAGGCCACATGAGGGTAGTGAAGGCTTGAGCAGCATCCCAGATGTGAGCATCATCAATCCCAAAGCTTTGACTCAAGGGAACAACGGGGCACTCGCTAGTGTAGCTCCTATATGGCTTTGTGCTTGTGTGCTGCTTCTTGGTTTCTTCGGGTAGATCAAACAAGGCTTTCAAGCACATAAGCATGTTTTCACGCAGACCCTTTGGGATCATGTCATCACACATTAAGAGGAAACAACCATGGCTCTCACATGCTTCTCTCACTTTATTGCTGATTTCCTTCCATTCCTCGGTCCCTTCCCTTAATCCCAACCCATCCATGGAAAAATCCAGACATGGGATCATCTCACTGATCTCATCAGCACCACCCATTTCTCTCTCCTTCTCTTTCTCTATGTTTTCTGTGGGTTGCTCTTAATATCTTAACACAAATTAAAGTATGCTATTTATAGGGAGTTAGTCAAACACAAAAGCATAGCTGCAAAAAAGCTGGACAAAAGCCTAAAGCAAAGCTATATATTAGGGAAAGGGACAATCAGAGTCAGAGGAGACATGAAGTTCCGTCATATATCAAACTAGATGTCAAAATCTTTAATTTATACATTTTATTAGATGAATTTAATTTTCTATACAGCCGAGTTAGCATGCATATGTTATTATACGTGACCTTTAATATAGTTAGAATTTGTAAAAATCAAACATGACATAATAATTATTACATAATCATGAATTAAAATAATTTAGTCATTACGTCTCAAAAAGGAATACTTACTATGGGTCTGTTTGGTTTGCTGAAAACAGTTTTCAGTTTTTAGTTTTCGATTTTCTAGATTTGTGAAGGTGATAAATCTAGAAACTAAAAACTAGAAAAAGTAAACCAAACAGGCCCTAAAATTTCAGTTTTCAATTTTTTCAGTTTTTCCTTCATAAATCTGTAAAACTGAAAACTGGAAATTGAAAACTGAAAACTGAAAAAAGTAAACCAAACAAGCCCTATGCTTTCGATAGATATCTCGTGACTGATAGATATCTCGTGACCGATAGAAGAAATTCATGATTACATAATAGTATAAGAAAATGCTTATATTAAAAATATTTTTATTTTTTGGTCGAAATCATAGATACCCTTCTATTAGGAGACAATACTATTTGAATAGGGTAGGACTACTAAGGTGCAAAATTTTCCTCCCGGATTTTAACACACCCAGTGTGCAAACTCCAAATCTCCAGTAAAAGTAGCAACCACTAGCTCATCTATGTACTCATTGCTAATTTAATTTCTTATTTGTTTGGTTTCTCATGGATACCTTTCTCCATACGGTAATCTTATTCGAGTATTTGAAATCTTATAAGGGATATAGTTTTGGACACCAATACGATTAGTTTAGGGGAAGAGTATTTGCTGCTCCAATCAACCGTGTGTTGAAAATTTAATTCTTATTTTTTTGGTAGGGCAATTTAATTCTTATTTGATAAGCAACTTTTGTAACTTGAAATTTGAATATTTGCAAGGATATTTATTTCACATTATTTTTTCATTACTTTTGTTTGACAGCTCAATGTTTGTATACAAGAATTTGCTTAATAACTGTCAAACACGACAATGAGGCACTATCCTTTCTAGAAAGGGTGAGCAGTTAAGCTTAATGCGGTTAAGATGAAGATAAGAGGAGTTTGTCCGTGGAATAACACTTGGATTGACAAAATCTAACGACTCGGATAAAGTTTATGAAAACTATTTTTATTCTCAATGTATAAATAAGAGTTATTTATCTTTTTATTCATGTAAAAATATCCCGTGTTCGTGAACTCGTATGCATGAGTTATAGGAATTCAGGAATTGAAGTTTATTGAAGTTTGTACAATAACACTGATGAAAAGTGACGTATGAAGCCAGAACGATGCCACCCTGTAAGTCGAATATATCCATTCATGCAAGTCATTTGTATTATATTCGTCACTAATTGTACCCCAAAAAAAAAAATATTCGTCACTAATTGAGTGGACTATCAGCTAAAAATATACAATAAATGCATGGTTGATTAAATTTATCTATTTTTCATTTGTTTTCCAATGAATGCTTGGTTGGAGATTAATATTTTGTAAACGTCCTAGCAAGTGTGGCGTGTAGGTGTAGTTAATTGAGGCATTAATTCATGCTAAGGAAACCTACAACATTCCATCCAAAAATAAACATGTACAATTGTGTGGTTTCTGAATGGGACTTAACTACAGAAATATTTTTTTCTATTTTTCCGTTTAAGAACTAACACATCCTTTGTTTTTAAATTGAGTAAAATCTCAAATTAATTCTAAAAAATTTATGGAATGTCAAATTAGTACTTGAAAAGGTTGTAATATCAATTTAGTTTTAGAAAAATTTATAACATGAATTTAAAGATTATATGTTTTTGGGGTAGCCTAAAAGATTAAAAAAATGGATTAACTTAAAATAAATTTTAATATTTTGAGAATTAAATTATATATTTCACAATTTTTTTTAATATTAAATTAATGTTCCACAATTCTTTAAAGACCAACAATATAATATTCCCTTTCTGAACAATACAGCTTTCAGAACGCACAGCCACAATAACTTCTAACGCTTTTCTCGGGGTTTATGAATGAGCCTTTTTTATTTGTGCCGCTTACCACAATTTAAGGTCACTCTGAGGTCGTCATCAGCGCTAATAAGTATCCTTATTTTGGTGGATTTATAAGTATCCTTATAAACCACCTATCAACTTAGGAATTCAGGAATAACTTCCCTTTTTTTTTTTTTGGTACAATTCTTTCTCAAGCATATATATATATATATAGCTCTTTCTTAGTGTAATTATGTAAATAAAAAATGTTCATAAATAAATTTTGCTTCCTTCGTTTGATTATATAGTATTATTTTCCCTTCATCTCGCTATACATCGAGAATTTAGATTTTTTGTTTTGTCAGTTGTCACCTTGAGTTAAATATTTGAAAGTTTTTTCACTAATAAAACAGAATAGATTTAGTTACAAAAGACTGAAAATTAAAGAGCAAAAATTATTCCCTCAATTCCATTCTTTTTTCTGTATATTTAAACTCTAAGCAAAGTAACTTATTTCTTTTTTCCTTATTTTCTTTTCATTTTTCTTATTAGTTGTCATCTCAGACTGTAAATGAGAATTCTTTTCCATCTTCAAGACTATTTATCCTAAAATTGCACAATTGCTATTATCAAGTTGAAGTTGTACATAGAAAAACTCCTGTTTATATTTTAAAAAAGGTGAAGGCTATGGAACACGCACAGTTTGAAGTGTGGTGTATCATATATTAGTTCTTTAGCCACTTGTAAAGTGCTGTAATGAATATAACCTCAATTTTTAAATATGACTAAATATCTTCGGGACAAAAATACAGAGACAGTTTGTCCCTGTATGATGTTTGGTAGTAAAGATAGAGTACAAGTACGGAAAAATTTTCTGTTCTAGAGACCAATTTCCCGTATTTTTATCCCTTCAAAAAGTGAGAACAGGACACAGAGACAAAAATTTAATATTTTTTCCAATAATACCCCTTAAGTAGCAACCTCTGGTGGTCCAACCACCTGTCGTCACTGGTCAACACCGGTCAATGGCTGCCGGCTACCGGTCAATACCAGTCAATTGTCTCTACTGTCCTTATCAACCAAACATGATACAGGGATAATATTTTTTATATCTTCACCTTCATTATCCCTGTATTTCTGTCCATGTCCCTATATTTCTGTCCTAAGACAGTAAATAAATGTTAACTAATGTATGGTATGCCACTGTACCATAGACAAAACCATTTTGAAAAATTATTAAATATACAAGTCAATGGCCATGATTTCTTCTTATAATACGGAAGCCTGCTTGTTTATATAGTCGTGATCACTGGTGACATTTTTTGTTTGAAAATTCATTTAGAACGGGCTGTAACACTGATTTATCGGTAATGTAGGGTCTAAGTAATTCTGAGTAAAATGCTTGAAATCCTAGTACTGAAAAGCATTGTTCTATTGAATATTAATCAATAAAACTCAAATAAAATTTCCTCCTACAGCTTGACCGCTAGAGACGGAAATCGTCAGCCTGTAAGCTGAAATACTTTAGAATCACTCACTCTCATGTAGAAAAAGTGAGAAGGAAGCACAGAGGAAGCACAAGGGAGACTCCAGAGAAGATACCGAAAGACAATATTCTCATATGAAAAAATATATATATCTTTCATGCTCTTAGAGAAAAAGAAACATTTTGCTGTGTCTTTTGATACATCAATAATTGTATTAAAAATGTTGAAACGCTGAGAGATAATAACAACCCACAAAACTATATATTAATTGGTATATATTTAGAGATTCTCATATGTAACCAGAGCATCTATATATGCTTAACATCTAGTAATAAAGTGATATTTCAGATTTTTAAATCCTACTTTTAATTGAAGTATCACATTATTATTAAAAAATAGAACCGTGGCACTCTAAATGCACATAGGAATGGGAAATGATTAAAGCGTTTAACATCTTTCTATATAGGAAGAAAATAAACAATATGGTGTCCCCATTTCAAATTTTTCATTTCCCTGGCCTGCCACCCTGTTTGTCTTCTTTCTATGTAATAAGATTGTTCTTGCAGGGAGATATTCTACACATATCATTTCTCTATAAGAATTTCTTATAATGCGGAACATCTAAGAACATCTTCTATGAGTTGGTCCCCCACATGCCTCTAGCTTCCTTTTTACTCAATCAGGTTGCATACAACATCATGCAGGCAAGAGTTGGTTAGGGTTTGTTTGACTTGAGTTTTCAATTTTTTAAATTTTATGAAGGAAATATTGAAAATTCTAAAAACTATAAATTTTAGTTTTTAATATTTTCTTCACATAATTCTGAAAATAAAAAAAAATTGAAAATAAAAACTAGAAGCTGATGCCAAATCGCCTTTAATTTCTTTCTTACATCTTCCCAGCTCCCTCGGCACTTGAGCCACCCTTTCATTTGACAAGGTGTCATTAGTCGGCATAACTAACTTCCCTTCATTCTCATTTCGTGACTCCGCAGCCAAGTCCTAATTTACCTCATGAGTTGGCTTGACAGTTGTTATTCCAACAGTCACATATTAATATATTATATGTAAATCAAATAAAATTATTTCTATACAAGATTCTATATGTAAATCTTCACGATATCTCTCCACGATACATAAAAGAACAATTCACAAAATATTGAATTTTTTTTCCTCATCACAACAAAATACTCAATTGACAAATAATTAATTATTACAATGTAGTTTTCTCATGCAATTGAAGTCCCTTAAAGGGATAAATGATGAGTTCGTTTGGAAAAACTTCTGGAGAGGGAAAAAGTTTTTTCTTTCAAAAAATAAAAGTACTTCAATGATTTTATTATATGTTTGTTTGTACTTCTAAAAACAAAAAAATAAGACGGGAAATAATTAATTTTTCTACTTTGTTTGAAAGCACGTAGGGATCTGCTTCTAGTAGAAAAAGAAGCAGTAGAAGAGAGGGTGTGTTGGTTATTTTTTGAAATTTCTTGAATTCTAAATCTCTTCTCACAAATTTTTTGGGAAGTAAAAAAAGTAACCTTCCACTAATTACTCTCCCCCCTAATCCTATTTTTTGACCTTGCCCTTTTGATTATTTTCTATTCATAATAAATCTTTGCATATCTAAATTGCATGTTTCGTCACTTTATTTTATAAAAACTAATTAGATTTATATTTATAATTTTTATTTGATTTCACAAGCGCCAAATTTTTATGTCATTGCTGTTTAGGGTTTTGAGCTCGTTGACGGCGATCACGTTAACGGCGACATAAACATTTATTTTGAGCTCGTTGAAAATTCAGGTTGACTAATTTTAAGTTTGATACAAAACAAATAAAAGAATACATTAAAGGTAATTTAATTGTTTTGCGGTACATTTTATTTTATGCATGTATTATTTCATGATTCAACAGAACATAACTCAATAATAATAAACATATATAAAATTAATCTAATAAGTCCAATAAATATTACATAACATAATCAAAAATAAAATTATAAAAAATAATTTATATTTGGTTAAAAATAAATAAAAAATAGTTTTATACAAAAAAAATTTATCATGTGCCACTTTTTATCCAAACATCTTTCTTTAAAAGTAACTTTTCATGTCCTTAATTATAATCTTGTTCAAAAAGTACTTCTATATCCATTCTATCTAAACCCTATAACAAATTTTGATTCTAAACGTATAAAAATTTTATGCTTCTGCTGCTGATTCTCCTTCTTCTTTTGCTCTAAGAAGTATTTCTCTCATAATTTTAACCAAACAAGCCCTATAACAAATAAGAGACTCCCATAAACAATAAAATCATATCTCCATAGAGCTAGTACTAATAAGATACTAAGAAATCCATTAATAAATAATAAAAAAATATTATTAACGGCAAACCAATAGCATAAGTGCATTATCAACATAATTTCCAACGCAACATAAGCAACAATATTCAAACATACATAGCGATACATAGTGAGTAAAGACAACCTAGCTGAAATTTGAAAAAAAAATAAAAAAAATTGAGTATACTAGATAGACACTCAATATAAGAAGTAATTGCCTTAATTTTCATGAAAACGTTACAAAAAGTACCCATTAAAAATATAGAAAGCAGGCGAAACTCCTCGCAGAATCAAAGATGGCTTGTGGCTATGAAATAAAGGATTTGGATCCTTTAAATATCACTTTAGATAGTAAAGTGAGCAGTTTTACCCTTAATTTAATAGAGTGGAGAGGATCGTACTTTTAATTTTATTGATTTAAAGATAAAATTTTTTCACTTTACAAAAAAATTTTCACTTTACAGGATCATTGCCCTGAAAGGAAAAACATGGAGACATATTGCCAAACTTGAAATCATCTCTTTTTTTGGAATGATCAAAGTCACCTAAAACAACTATTCCTTTATGGAAAGCGTGACTTTTGCCGGGATTTATTGTACTTTACCATCACAAAAGTAGAGTTTTATGTAGCAGAAAAAATTATGCGAATATTATTTCCCACTAGAAAGAACTTGCAAAAAGCATAATATTTTTTTGGTTACAAAAAAATAGTATAAAATAAGTCACAAATATCTTGAACAAATTAATATCTTCAAGTAAGCAGAAAATAAATAGAGAAATATAAAAGAGAACACAACACTAGGGCAATGTTTGGCAAAAGAAAGAAATAGAGAGAAAGGAAATGGAGTGGAAAGAAATGAAAAAGAAGAGAGTTGAGGTAATTTTTATTTTCTATATATATGTTTGGATGAAAAAAAAATGAGAAGGAAGGAAATAGAAGAAAGATTAATTTATTTTGTTTTGTTTGGATTGGAAAAGTGAAAGGAAAGAAAGACAATAATATCAAAAGACTTTTTTATCCTTATATTATAAAAAATAAAAGGTTATTTTTTATAGAACTATCTAAAAAATTATTGAAAAATTAAAATTAGATATAATTTTTTCATAAATTTATCTGTCAAAATAATATAAATAAATATAATAAAAATTGATCTTATACATATTTATACAAAAACTTTCAAGTCAATATCTTTATTTTATATTTAATTATTTTATTAATTAATATCAAATTGAAAATGTAACTATTTTGTAATGTAACAAGTTTAAAATAATATCAAGCTAATAAATAAGAAAATGTTAATAAAAATAAATTATTCAAATTTATTTTGAAAACATATATTCAAGTCACAAATATTGGGATAGGGATTTAAATTATGAGCATGGGTATTTTTGGAATATATAAATATCACCCCTTTCTTCCACACTTTTCCACCCATATGGAGGAGGAAAAATTTTGGGTGGGTTCCACATGCTTTTTGACACTATTTATTCTTTCCCCTCCTAGTTTCCTTTGCATCAAACAATGGAAGATCACTTCATTTCCCCCACTTTCTTTCCTTTCACAATCTTTTCTCTCTATTTCCTTTCAAACAAACATAGTGTAAAAACCCAATTGTGAGGGACAAAAATCATGGAACTTACTCCATAAAAACTTTTTCCGTGGTTTTTTTTGGAGAATAACTACCAAAAGTTCCATGAAAAGTGCCTAAAAAAATGCTTTACTTGCTCCAAAAAGATTAGTAGAAATCACCTAAAGCAAAATTCTTGTCCATAAATACAATCTTACCACCATCGGCCCATGAAAGCAAGTGTACAATCATGAAAAATTCCAATATCACAATATCTCAAATAGCATGTCTTAAGACAACATTGCACAAAATCTAACAATAACAATATTTCAAAATTATTATACACAATTTGGTGTCCAAAAATGGAAACCAAAACTATCTCAATGGTTAAAATAAGGCAAGTATGAGTGTTCCCAAAATATGGCATGATAAGAAATTTAATGAATATACACAAAAATCATTCCAGAATGCAAAAAAAAAAGGAGTATTATTATGAAGTATTATTTGAATGTGGTTGTCCTTATCCTTAATTGACACTGCCAAAAAAAGGTCTATTAATGGCGGATTTTTCTTGTTACTAGTGGAAAATTTCATTACCGGTGGATTTTTTCTGCTTGAAACAAGCTAGAAATATTCGTTAGCCAATTCGTCAATGGGGCAAATTACTGGCGGAGTTATCTAGTAGTAGATGTTGCATATTTTAAAAATTCAATTTGTATCATTATTGGCTATTTTTTCAACAATAATGTTATTTTTTAAAAATAGCAATATTATTCTCTTCTTTGTTAATTCTTCTATTCTCTCCATCATTTTTTTCACAACATGTTATGCTAAAGCTCTATCATCTAAGTAAAGAAAAGGCTCCATGGCAAGACATTCTATCATGTCAAATCTTTTCAATTTAGAATTTTATATGTTGAAATTCTTCTTAATCTAATGGGTCTTGGAGACACCATTGAATACGAAGTCCAAGATGGGTTCCTAATTGGTCTTGTGGGTGCCATTCATTCCTGAACACACTAAACATAAGTGATTGAGTTGATCATGCTCAATATTTTGCCAATTGTGGTAGGAATCAATCACAAGTCCACACCATAGTCATGCATATCTTAGATCCTATCATCATACAAGATTTATAGCATGACAATACTAATTGTTCATTATACTCAGAGGCATAGTCAGTTTAATTCTCAGGCCCCATGAAAATCGAAGTGCTCTAATATGATAATATAACACCTTATGATTTTTTGAGAGAAAAAGGACGAGCTTCTTGGAGAAGCTTGGAAACTTGAATTTCAAGACTTTTTTTCCGTAAAAGCATAAATATTTTCTTACATAAATCTACTTTAAATCCTTCAATTTTTTTTTTATGATATCATCATCATGTTTCCATTGTCTCTTTGACTCTATTAGTCTTTAATAAGAATGAAATTAAGTGTTCTCATAATTAAGATGTCATGATTAATCAAGGATTAGCAAGTACCTCAAAATTAATTAAATAATTAAGATAACTAATTTATTAATTGAGATCAATTGTCTTTAATCAATCTCCACTAAACTAATTAATAATGATTAGAGGCTAATCATCACCAATCTCATGCCTAACATTTCAGGGTTACTGAAATGATTAGTGTGATGAAAATTGTGGCATCACAAAAACCAAATGACATATTTAAACTGCACTATTCATAACCAATACTTAGTAGGGCAGCATACTTTTGTTTTTATGTCCTATGTCTTTCCATGGCTCGGTCTCCATTACCATGTTGAAATCTTGAGACATTGGGTTTGGCTTAAATGATTTGTGCTTGGTATTGTATGTAGCATTTAGGTTAGTTGTATTGGACTCAGTTATTGGGGTTTGGTGTCGATATTGAACTACTTGACCAAAAGTTAACATAGTTATCTCCTCCAATCTAAACCTTGTAAACTCTTTTCATATCTTTAACTCATTGAATGTGTATTAAGTTTTTGGTCAAAACAAAAAAGTTTATGAAATTTTGGCACAATGGTGAAGGGTGGTGTATAAAAAAATGAGTATTTAATTTCTATACACGAACAATGTAAAATACTTTTATACGGTAGTGCAATCATATATTGTCATATTAATCTTATAGCTTACTCTTATAATCACTAATTGAAAGTAGATAATGCAAAATACAGCTGAATGACTATGTAAAACACTTTCTCACTCTTAGACACCAAAATTAAAGTAAAAATAAGTAAATGTATAACTTTTATCACACACACTCTTTTTCCAAATCGGTAGCTCGCATAACATTGGGGAATGTTGTGTTTGATGATTAGCACTAGAAAGAACTAGACTTGGAAGTTATTAGAATTAGAAGCATTAGGATTATAAGTTGCTAGATTTTTTTATAACTAATATGACAAGGGAAAAGTCTAGAATTTGAGAAATGTTAGAAAGCTCTAGTATTGTTAGTTGGTGACTAAAACAGACTTTAGGAGCCTATAAATAGTGAGTGTACAAGCAAAGAGTTATTAAGGTGATAAGTGAGTGAGTGTCTAGTGTAGTCTAGTTTAGTGAGATGCACAAGTGTATATAAAGTGTAGAGTATTTCAATAAATAATAAAGAGAGTGTTACTATCTCTTTGCTCTACAATTTGGCATCAGAGATTGATGCTTTGAGGCTACTTTGATGGTGCTCAAGGATCACTATTTCTAGGGGAGCTTTTTGACATGAAGACATTGTCTAGGATTCTGAAGCTTTTGGTCAAGGATCAAAGTAGCAATGAGAAAATTTCATTAGCCACTATGGCCGATATCCATGTGGTTGGTCAAAGTAGGAAGCTCAATTCCCAGAATTAAAGTAAGGAACATTATGTTTCCAATTAGGACAGTAGTGGAGGATGAAATGCTGGAGCACATAACAAAACCATCATTGCCAAAGGAAGCATGGGAGACCTTTATAACATTATTTTCCTAGAAGAATGAACAAGGTTGTAATTGTTAGAGAATGAGATCTTGTCAATAACAAAATGAGACTTGACAGTTAACCAATACTTTATCAAGGTAAAGACTATTTTCCAAGAAACTTCAAAATTAGATTCTAATAGTAAAATATCTTACCAACGCATGAAGAGAATTATTATTCATGGCCTTAGACTAAGTAAAGAGATTTTATTGCTGCCACTTACGGTTGGCCCATCCAACCTTCCTTTTTATTGGTTAATAGGCATTAGCAAAACAAATGGTTGGATTATCAATGAAAATGAAGAAGAAGCATCCTTCATTAGTAGAAGAAAAGGAAGAGGTAAGCCACCTACTAATAAAAATTTTAACAAGAGGACTCAACAAGAAGAAAACTCACATGATGGCAAATCTCAAGTTGATAACAGGAAACGTAATGACATCTGCTTCAATTATGGAAAGCAAGGACATTTTGCAAGAGATTATTGGTTCAAGAAGAATATGACAGAAAGAAACGTGACAACCTTATGTTGTTAGGTGGAAAAAGAAAATGACAGTGAAGAAGAATGGAAAGTTTCTACTTCACTAGTACATAGAGAATAAATTTGCTAGGAAGAAGAAATAAATTTTGGCAAGATTGACAAGGAGTTTGTGGAGTCACCAAAGGCAGAATGGTAGTTACCACAACAGGTAACTTTACCTGACTCTAAAGATGTCAAAAGCATGATAGAAGGAAAAGTGGGGGAGCAAAAGGATGACATAGAAGAAGAATCTCCTAGTCCAACCATCATGGAGAGACATATAGGAAGTACGTGGTGAATAAGATCATACACCAAAGGGAACAAGATGAACCTCAAGAACAAGAAGGAGAAGTTCAAGAACAATCACAACGTAAGAGATCAACTAGGCAAAGGAAGCCTAATTTGAGGCATGCAAATATTGCTGACGTCATGGAAGAAAATGAGGCTATAACCTATGAAGATATGCCTCACAGAATAGGGAATACGTCAAGCTAATAGAAGAAGAAATCATTGCACTTGAACAAAATCAAAAGAGTCGTGCTGAGACTAAGAAATGTAAAGCTCATTTCTCATAAATGAGTTTATAAGATAAGACTCATCTTGATAGTTCATTGGAAAGGTACAAGGCTCATTTAGTTGCATAAGGCTTCTCTCAACAATATGAGTTAAATAATGCTGAGACATTTAGCCTAATTTCAACGATTTCTACTGTACGAATTATGATAGCATTGGCAGCTTGTAAACCATGGAAGCTTTGGCAAATGGACATAAAGAATGCACCATATACATGGAGCAACCAAGAGGGTTTGAGAGCAAACTGCAAGCTAAAAAAGGCATTATATGGGCTAAAGCAGACACCCATAGCATGGTATGGGAAGATAGTAGAGTTCTTAGTTAAGAACATATTTCATCTGATGCCATATAATCCAAGCCTGTTTGTCAAGGAACATGATTGAAAAATAGAAATTGTGCTATTGTATGTAGATGATTTGATCATCATGGGGGATAACATTAAGAAAATTCACTAAACAATAGAAAATTTATCGACTCGATTTGAAATGAAGGAGCTTAGAGAACTAGGACACTATCATAAGCTTGAAATGGATTACACCAATGGAGGGTTTTTCTTGTGTCAGTAAAAGTATGCAAAGTATCTCCTGCAGAGATTTGGTATGCTTAAGTACAAGCCAATATCAATGCCAATGTAGACAAATGTTGAACTCTTTGCACATGAAGGAAAATATCTACAAAATACAACGATGTATCGACAATTGGTGGGAAGTCTCACTACCTAACATTGACAAGGTTGAACATTTCATATGTCATCAAAGTTGTGAGCATATATATATATATATAACACGGGAACCACATCTTGAAGCTATTTGGAGAATTCTAAGATATGTTAAAGTCACAATTGACTATGGAATATGATACAAAACGGGTAGTGCATGTGAAATGATTAGGTATGGTGATGCCGACTATGTTGGAGATCATGACACTCATTAATCAACTATTAGGTACACATTCACCCTTGGATTAGGAGCATTATAATGGTGCAGTAAAAGGCAACCAACAGTGTCATTGTCAACAACAGAAATAGAATACAAAGGGATATGGCAACACATCAGTGCACATAGTTAATGTGGTTAATCAAATATCTATATCAACCAATCAAAGGTGCAGTTCCACTATACTATGGTAATAAATCTGCAATTCAACTAGCGAAGAATCCAGTATTCTATGCAAGAACCAAGCATGTTGAAGTTCACAATCATTTCTTTAGAGAGAAAGTGCTAAATAGAGAAATACCAATGAACCATATTAACATCGAGGAGTAAATAGCTGATATCATTACCAAAGGGCTAAGCAGCACCAAGTTTTCAGAATTTCACAAACAACTTAGAATGCAAAGAAAATCTAGTGCTAAGGGGGAGAAATGATGGTCAGAACTAGAAAGAACAAGGATTGGAAGTTACTAGAACTAGAAGCATTAGGATTAGAAGTTGCTATACTTTGTATAACTAATGTCAAAAAGCAAAAGTATGGAATTTGTGAAATGATAGAAGGCTCTAGCTATTGTTGGTCGGTGATTGAACTCGACTTTGGGAGCCTATAAATAGTAAGTATAGTATTGTGAGGTAACATGTAGATAGTTAAAGTAATAAGTGAGTAAGTGTCTAGTATACTCTAGTGTAGTGAGGTGCAAAAGTGTATATAAAGTCTAGATTATTTTAACAAAATAATAGTGTTTTTATTTTTACTATCTCTTTGCCCTATAGTGTTGTTTAACTCATTTGTTCCCCACCTTATCTTTCTCTCTTTCCTAATTTAATTAGTTGGAAGAGAGGATTCCTTTTAGTTAAATATTGTCTCAACCAAAACATTACTAAGCTACAAGAGGATGATAGAATAGGAAAAGAAAACTCATACTTTGATACACTAACTATCTAATAGTAAATGGATAAGAAGGTAGCACTAATAAATGGCAAGTGGCATTGACATTTTAAGCATTGTATTTGTTACTATTTGCTTTGTCTGGGTAGTCACAAGAGGACATGCATTTTTAGGTGAATCCAAATTAAAAGAACCATTGTGATTTCCTATTTTTTGCTTTTGTGCAGCTTGATGAGTATAAATAAGTGCATAAGAGGGTTCCAACAATTTGAAAGGTGATAATTAATGTACATTATGGGAACCAGAAGGATTGTACATCTCTTTAAGCTTCCCTATTTTTCAAATCTTCTTCCCTACTTTTCTTTCTAAGACCTTAAATATTTATAAAACAATGTTACATAATCAAAAAAAATATTAGAATCTTTGATAGAAATTGTGACGCTAATTGAATAAAATGAATATATGAATCATGCACTTATTTATCCAAGAGTTAATAAATATAACACTATCATTTTACCAATTAAATTAAGAAAAATTTCTGACTTTCAAGCATTTTTCATATTCATAACTTGGTCATACTTGACATTGAAGTTGTAGTGTTTCTTAGTTGGGCGGATTGTTAATTGAGCTCTTAGCCGTTTAGATTTATATAGGACTACAAAAACAAAGGAGAGAGAAAAGAATTGCATCATGTGTACACTAATAATTCAAATTAGAGAAGTGATAGAATAAGACTTTGACATACTTGGTGATGCATACTCATTATGATAATACACCAGTTCATTTACAGGAGTAATAGTAGTCTATTTGGCATTAGATATTATTGGAATCTTGCAACAAGAATGATCTTTGTTTGCTTCTTCACTATGCCATTTTTCCTTTTGTAGTTCTTTACGTAACAAGACAAACATAGACATGATCTCTATGCTTTCTGAGTTATACATCCTTCTAACTAGAATATCGTATCCTTAAGTGAATAGGGGCACATGATGGCTTGGAACATTGGTAATGAAAAGGTGTTGATGACTTGTAAGTGAAAACGAAACCAATAGATCCTTCTCTAGTCTAAATTTAACTTATTACAATTTTTTGAGGAAACAATTGTAAGCCTACCACTTCCATTATTAGCAACAGCAATGTGACTTCCGGATACAATTTGCAATTTCTTTTAATTAAATGAGGAATACCGCTTTTAAGTCCCAAGTATGAGAAATTCTTGTATGATTTTAGAACATTAAGATGGTGACATGATGATATTTCACCCTTACTTGATAGTAAGACCTAAAGTGTTATTTGAAATATTATCTTATTACTGGATAAAGTACCGTCTACTTGAATATGTGAATCAGAAGTGCAGTTGCCAGTTCATGATGCTAGCGTTTCTCATTGCTACATAATGAAACATAGGGATTCATATTTTTCTGAAGTTTTAGTGATCACATACTAAGGCTGCTAGTTGCTAGTATTTTATTTAGGCAACATTCCTTTTCGATTAAATGTATTTTACTCATTGAATTTTAGGTCATGTGCAATTTACACCTGACTTTTCAAAACATACGTCACGACACCCTGAACTTTTCAAATTGTGTAAAAAAAAAACCTACTTTTCAAACAATGCAAAAGTTTAAGTTATAACAAGGAGTCGGATTACACACAATTAAAAAATAGGGGTTAATTGCACATAAAATCCACAAACAAAGTATCGATTTGCACAAATTAGAAATATCAGGGAGTTAAATGCATATAAATCTTACCTTCATTAGTTACCAAAATTATGCTAAGGGGTGTTTTGCACAGTTTGAAAAGTTTATGGTATCTCAATGTATATTTTGAAAAGTCAAGGTGTAAATTGCATATAACCTAAAATTCAAAGGATAAAATACATTTAACCCTTCATTTTTTATCTTCTATCTTGTAAAGTGGTATTAGACTTGTTGCTACAGAGTTATACTGGTTCTTTGCTATGGTTGGATTCAAAGATTTTATTTTGGTGGTACACATAGTGTCATCGATTTTTCCTGTCCAGCTTGTGGTATCACTTTTTGATTAGTGAAGGGAATCCTATAGATAGTTGGCTCAGTGCATGTAAAGATATTGGTGCTATTATTATGTTGGTTCGGTGTTAATCACAAGAATGCTCAGAAAGTTTCTACTGATATTCTTGATTTGATGCGTTGCAGAGAATAAGGTGTGTTGGGCTATGTTTTGTTATGGTTTCTCTTTTGTCTTGTTCTTTCTACTCTTTTGCTCTATCTACTTGGTATACAAGTACTGCATGACTATAAAAGAATTTCTTGGCTAGTCATAATGGTTGATCAGCAGCTGAGGTACCCTACCACTTCCCCTATGTAAAAAGGAAAAAGGAGTGTTAATGATGCATAATAAAACAATGATGTGAACGTTACGTTGATGAAAATACAGGTTTTTTTCCTTGCATTTCTTTTACCACATGTTTACCTAAATCAAACACAGTCTAAGCATCATTATTTACCGAAAATATTTGGATACTGTAAGCAATGCTTGGTAAAGTAAGGAAAAAAGGTTCAAACTAAAGATTCTGAAAACCTGATCAGGCAATGCACACCCATTAATCAGTTCTAAATGCACATAAAACTTCAAATTAAAGGTTCTTAAAAGATTTAGATTACTTAGTTTGGTTGATATCTTTAAATGTAAAACCTTTTGGCGGCCATGCAATTTTGTGGAATTTCTCCATAGCTCCTAACTTCACTTGGAGAAAGTAATTTTGTTCCTAAATAAAGAGAGGAGGGACGATAACTTAAAAACTATGGACTAGTCAATAGATATTAAACTAGAAATATGCTGACAATGAGGCAAACCATATCAATAGACATTTTAATGGTCACTACTTCAAATTTAAATATAAAAAATAGAGAAATTTACACTCACCTTTCCTAACGTTTAATGGAATTATAATAAGCATCATTCTATTTCTAGAATTACACTCTCTTTCCTATAAACCATGATGAAAAAACATGTGACATATTTATAATTATTAGTGATTAAATTATATTATTTTGACAATATTTGACATATATATATTAACCAAACTGCTTCTTTAATCATAAATTGTAATTATAAGTTTCATCTCCATATGATTAAAAAAAAGGATTTAGTCAATTAATGTATTAATATTGCTAAAATATTATATTTTCATTAATAATAATGTATATGTCCCATGATATATTTTGTCACTTACATTAACCAATCAGTATCTACAGAAAATATCAGTGTAATTTTAGTGAACTTTGTGAGAAATTAATGATAATTTTGTAAAATAGAAAAGTGAAGAGAATTTAATGTAATTTCCTCTAAAAAAAATGCACAAATACTATTGGGAATGAGTAGTGCTACACATCTAGAAAAATAAAGTGGTTATTGCCAGGTTAAATAAAATGATATAACTCACTAATTTATCTGCAGGCTAACAATTGTAACATATCATTTTAGATACAAAATTTCTGGTAAAATTTCTAATTGCCTAGCATTTTTCATTGGATAGTAGTGCTATATATATGTGTGTGTGTGTGTGTGTACACACACACAAAATACTAGACAAAAATTATGGTGATTGTTAGATGAAATAAAATGGTATCGCCTACTAATTCATTTAAAGGCTCAAAATTATTACACATCATTCTAGATATTAAATTCTGGTAAAATTTCTAGCTGACTACCATTTTCTATTGGGAAATGTAGTGCTATGCATTCAAAAAAATATATACATGATTTTTTTATAGAAATTATGGTAATTGTTAAATAAAATAAAGTGATATTAACCACTAATTCATCTAAAGGCTAACTGTTGTCACTCGTCATTCTTGATACAAAATTTTAGTAAAGTTTCCACTTGTCTAACATTTTTACCATCAGAAAAAGTACTGTTACACATCCAAAAAAATACATACAAAATATGTAATAGAAATTATAATAATTGTTATACGAAAAAAAATAATAACCCATTAATTTTTTTGAAGGCTAATAATAGTGACATCATTCTAAATACAAAATTCCTATAAAGTCTTATGGTGTATTATTTCAACAGTATCTAACCAACCTTCATTTGATAAATTGTGAGTTGGTCACCATATGCTATTGAGCTAATTACATCTACCTCCTTCAGTTCTATGAATATTACATTCACACCCTTCTAATTTACAAAGCGACATTCATCTCCCCTAATTGTTGTAACGACAATATAGAGACATCCCTGAAAAATAATGACACGTGACTTTTATGTATTTATAAATTCCAAAATAAATTAAAATCATACAAAAGGACAATTTTACCCTCAATTGTTTATTTAATTTCTATCACATCTTAATCTCCTCCCCGATACAACTCCCAAATATCCAACCAAATTTTTAATCACCGCAATCCGCCATCTCTTTCAAAAAAATTATACAAAGAAAACAATAAAAGAAGCCTAACTGGGAGAACAAAAGAATATACCCCATAAAATGAACTTGATCCACAAAGCAATTCAACCTTTCAGTTCAACAAGAAAGAAACACCTCTATTTCCATATGCTCAGAAACCTTGAAGTCCAAATATATCCAGTCCTTCAAATGTTTCTTGCAAGAGCTTGCCATACGAAAAGAAAATCCCTTCCTCACAGTCTGCTTCTTCTTCGACATAAATCACCATCACCCTCCAAGGCTACATCCATGTTAGAAATTATTAAACCAAGCATACCATTAGTTTTGCATTAAGGTGTCAACAGCCCATCATATAGAGTGCTATGTGTTGTCTAGATACAAAGCAAAATTGCTAAGACATTGATTTGTCATGCTCTAGTTATTTTAAAGAAAACATAGCACATGCTAGTAGCTGAAAAACCGCCTACCTTATCTTAATGCAGCTTTACCACTTCATGCATGTTAGTTACTTCAACATTTGGTTTTATTTTGTTGAATATTTTATTGTTTTGTGAAGCCTATAAAAGGCAGTTATATATCGTGTTTGAAATCATTAGTTCCATCAAGTTATAAGAACTAAAATATTTCCTCTTATATTATGTTTATGAGAGAAAAATATTAAGTGTGTTATTTTTAGTGAGTTTCTAATATCAAATTGGTATCAGAACCAGTTAACTCCAGTGCCAATTTATTTGGAGAGTGTGTGAGGAACAAGAGTGTTCTCAAACAGTTTGTTTCATTATGGCAAACAATTACAATATAGTTTGGTCAGTGATAGAGGTTGTCGCCTACCTCTTCAAATTAGAAATTTATTTTAATGCTAAGTTGCACCAAAAATATAGTAAAAGGCATAACCTAGGTCATCTGTTAAGGAGGCTTCAATGCTTAGTTGTGAAAATTGGGAGTTTAGAAGAATGAGAATTATAGCAATGAAAATAAAAAGATAATAGCAACAATGGATAAAGGCACTAGTGCAAGGTATTCTTAGCATTGAAAATCCATTATCATTGACCAAATATTAAACCCATTGATGGCTATTAGTAATAAATTTTTGACAATTCTACTAGTGATCAATTGACCTCTAGAATTGATCAATGAAATTAAAAAATAAATGAAATCTCAATTTAATTGGTAATTATAATGATCCAAGGTACCGATTGCTATAGTCTAACTGCCAATTGGAAAGTTAATTCTAATGTTCTCCTTCAAACATAAACCAATAGATCTATCAATTTATATCTAAAGGGTTTTCCTAAACGACAACCGCCAATTTAGTTGTCCCAATAAATACTATAGCAATCACCACAATAATTAAAGGAATAGAAACTGAGAACATTAAGAAAATCAATGCATTTAATATAAACAAAAGGTCTCAAATGTCATCCCAATCCATCCAGAAATCCCTACATTAGTAAATAAATCTACTCCTCCATCTCTGAAGGATTACAACAATGAAGATAAAAGAACCTGAAAATAATAGTAGTGATCCTTGCCACAATCTACAAGACAAAACACCTTCACTAATGGAACCTTTAGAGAGAGAAGAATAGAGAAGAAGAAGAAGAAGATGTAGAGAGAAAATAATAGCCTCAAGTGGCAGCCTAAAACTGAGTGAAAAGCTAGGGTTAAAGTCTATAACAATTCCTTAAATACTGCTCTCTAAAATAGGTCAAAGTAGGGCCCAAAAACAGGTTAAATAAGCTGTTCCGCGTCATCGCATGACCACTGCAACGCTCATTGACTGCTGCAATGGTTAACAGTGAGCTATGTTGCTGAACATCACTTTTTCAGGCGCTGTTGACTGTTGTAGTGGTTAAAGACTACTGCAGTAGTGGATAGAATTGAAATTGGCATCAACACTGTAGGCCTTTAAATAAGCTTTCCAATGCCACCAGAATCATCTCAATAGGACATCTGTAGCTCAAGATATTGCGAAAATACTAACTAGAGGTCAAGTTTGATAGCATTAAAACATCAGCAATCTTTAATCTTACAACTCGATTTTCACCAAGATACTCTTAGAACTGGGTTTTGAGCTGAACATGAAAGTTGTAGAGGACTTTTTGAGATTTCCTAAACATCTTCATTTGTCTTAATCTGATCCCTGTAGAAAGAGATATAGATTTTATCTTCCAATGCTTCTTGCAATTTTGCTCAAATAAAATCAAAAATTCTTCTATTTTGCTTCCAAATTCTTTTCGATAGTTTACAACCTTGTTCTTGAAATTTGCAATTGATTCAAAGCTCCTGTGCACAAAATGATACTCAAAGAGACAAGTCAAACGCAACAGGGTATTAATTACAAATTATCCAAAATCAATGCAAAAGCCATCAATTCTATCAAAATCACACAATGAGGAATAAATCAAAATCCTCATTAATTGTATCAACAACACATTAAAACTCATGTAAAAAACTAAGATTTAGAAGTAAGATAAGTGGCACAAAAACCTCTTATCAGTCACGCCCAAAATTAGATGGAAAATTGGATTACAGTTACTGGGAGACCTTGATGGTAACTCACTTAAGGGCTCACAATATTTGGAGCCTTGTCACAAATTCATCAAGGAAAAATCAAAGCCTTGTCAAAATTGCTAATGCCAAAATTGCCAAAGAAGATTGGGACATTTTGAAGCTGTCTTATAAAGGTGTAGAGAAGGCACAAAAATCAAAATTGCAATCCTTGCACAGAGAATATGAGAGATATGAAATGACTAGCTCAGAAACTGTTGAGCAATATTTTTCTTGTGTTACTGACCTTGTTAATAAGATGAGAGTCTATGGAGAGAAGATTTCAGATAGTACGGTAGTAGAGAAAATTCTATGCACCATGCCGATGAAGTTTGATCATGTGGTGACTACAATTTTGAAGTTCCATGATACATATAAAATGACAATTGTAGAATTGCAAGACGGCATAGAAATCCATGTTAGCAGAATTTTGGAGAATACAGAAAAAACAATTGAAGAAGCCTTGAAGAGCCTAGTGAATCTAAACAAAGATGCTGAATCAAGCTATGATGGAGAAGCAAGAGGTCGAGGCCACAATAATAGAGGCAGAGGTAGAGGGGGTTTTAGAGGAAGAGGACATGGCAGTAACTATTGTCAAGGAAAAGGCAACAGTTTCAAGCCACCTACCCAAGCAAGAGGTGGAAACAATTTTGGACTTGCTAATTGAGGAAAAGGAAGATGTAACTACTATTAGGAGAGAACAAATTTCAACTGTTTCCACTACGGGAAATTTGGTCACAAAGCTGCAAATTGTAGATTCAAGCAGATAAGTCAGAATAACTTTAACAATCAAGCCAATGTTGATAAAAGCCAATGCCAAGAAATTGGTGAGATTTCTAATCCACAAAGTCTTTTTCTGACAAGCAATTATTTTGCAGAATATGAAAATACATGGTACTTGGATACTGGTTGTAGCAATCACATGTATAGTAAAAAGGAATCATTCTCTTCACTTGACGAATCAGTTAAGTCATCTATTACATTTGGTAACAATACAAATATTCCTATTTTAGGAAAAGATCAGATAGAAATCAAATTGAGAGATAGCTCTCACAATTTCATTTCTAATGTGTTTTATGCTCCTGGACTTTACCACAATCTATTGAGTATTGGATAGTTGTCAGAGAAAGACTATAACATACAGATTGATCAAGGTTACTGCATGATATTTGATAAGGATGGAAGGATTATTGCAAAGGTAAAAATGAATTCATATAGACTTTTTCCATTTGAAAATGCAGCATGAAAAATTTTCGTACTTGAGTTCTATTATACCTGATGATAATTGGCTATGGCATATGCGATTTGGGCACTTTCACTTTTTTGGATTGAATTATCTATCAAGAAAAAAATTCATTTCTGGTTTGCCAATTGTTGAAATTCCTAATTATTCCTGTGAGGCTTGTAAATTGGGGAAAAAATGTAGAGATTCATTTCCTATTGGAAAATCCTGGAGAGCAAAGGAATTATTAGAGATTGTGCACTCAAATCTGTGTACTATTGATGTACCAACTCGTGGTGGCAATAGGTATTTTATCACTTTTATTGATGATCTTAGCAGGAAAACATGGGTGTATTTTTTGAAACAAAAATCATAAGCTTGTGATGCCTTTAAGTCATTTAAGGCATTTATAGAGAAATAAAGTGGCTGTAGAATCAAGATTCTCATAATAGATAGAGGGCATGAGTATCTTGCCTGTACAAATTTCTTTGGGCAACATGGAATTCAACATCAGTTGATAACCAGATACACTCCCCAGCAAAATGCAGTAGTAGAAAAAAAGAACAGGACAATCATGGATATGGTCAGATGCATGCTGAGATTCAAACAAATGCCTAAAGAATTTTGGGCAAAAGCAGTTGCTGTTGTAGTTTATCTACTAAATAGGTGCCCTACAAGGAATGTTCATGATAAGGCACCGGAATAAGCTTGGAGTGGAAAAAAGCCATCAATACATCATCTCAGAGTTTTTAGGTGTATTACTTATGCCCATGTACCTGATCAGCTGAGGAAGAAGCTAGACAACAAAGATGAGAAATGGATTTTCATTGGCTATAGTATGAACTCAAAGCCATACAAGTTGTATAATCCAGAGACAAAGATGATTATAATTAGCAGAGATGTGACATTTGATGAAAAGAGAATATGGGATTGGTTAGCCAAATCTCAGAAGGAACCCATGACACTTCCTGACAGTTATGTAGAAGAAGATGAACAGCTAGAAACACCAACTCAACTAGAATCATCCAGCCAACCTCAAAGGAATCGTCAGCCACCATCCAGATTGAAGGACTATATTGTGGATAATGATGATGACTTGTCTAATGAAGAGATTGTCAATTTTGCTCTATTTGTAGATTGTGAGCCAGTGAATTATGAAGAAGCTTCTAACAATAAGAATTGGAGAAAAGCCATGGATGAGGATATTTATGCAATTGAAAAGAATGATACATGAAAGCTAACTGATTTACCTGTAAAGAAAAAGCCAATTGGAGTCAAGTGGGTGTTCAAGACTAAGTACAAGCCCAATGGTGAGATTGATCATGTAAAGCCATATTGGTTGCAAAGGGGTACGAACAAAAGCCAGGTTTTGATTATTTTGAAGTATTTGCTCCTGTTGCTAGATTAGACACAATTTGCATGATTGTTTCACTCTCTGCCCGAAATAAATGAGAGATATATCAAATGGATGTTAAGTCTGAATGGCACTTTGGAAGAAAAAGTGTATGTTGAGCAGCCTGCAGGTTATGTGATCTTTGGAGAAGAAGATAAAGATTACAAATTGAAGCAAGCTCTGTATGGTTTGAAACAAGTACCAAGAGTATAGTATAAGAAGATTGACTCCTATTTCATTGAGAATGGTTTTTAAAAATGTCCTTTTGAACATGCTTTGTACATTAAATAAATTGAGCATGGAGATATTCTTATTGTATATCTTTATGTTGATTATTTGATTTTCACTGGCAATAATTTGAAAATGATTACAGAATTCAAGGAGGCTATGGAGAAACATTTTGAAATGATTGATTTAGGCTTGATGTCTTATTTTCTTGGCATCGAAGTGATTCAAAAGGAGGATTGGATTTTTATTTCTCAAAAGAAATACGCTAATGACATTTTGAGAAAATTCCATATGGAAAATTCAAAGCCAGTTGCTACTCCAGTTGAAGAAAAATTGAAGCTGATGAAAAAAGATAAAGGAAAAATTGAAGTTGATTGGAAGCCTGAGATACTTGACAGCAACTAGGCTAGACATAGTTTTTGGAGTTAGTTTACTCAGCCAATTTAAACAAATTCTTCGATATATCAAAGGTACCCTGAATGATGGAATATTTTATGAAAATACTGATGATGTAAATCTTGTTGGATATACAGATAGTGATTGGGCCAGTGACATAGAGACAAGAAAAAGCACTTCAGGGTATGTTTTCCATCTTGGGTCAGGTGCTGTGTCATGGTCATCAAATAAACAACTACATAGCAGTCGTAAGTTGTGCTACATAAGCAGTATGGCTAAGAAAAATTCTTGAAGTTTTAAGCTAGAAGCAAAGCTCTTCCACAATGATATTTTGTGACAACAAGTCAGCAATTGCGCATTGCAAAAATCTGGTTTTCCATGGGAGGTCCAAGTATATTGATATTCGATTCTATAAGATTTAGAAATTGGTTGCTAGTAAGGAAATACTGATTAATTACTGTCCTACTAGAGATCAAGTTGCAGATATTTTTACAAAACCCTTGAAGCTTGAGCTGTTTTACAAGTTAAAGAAGATGCTTAGAACTTGGTTTAAGGGAGGCAATATCAGAAATTATTAAACCAAGCATATCCATAGTTTTGCATTTAGGTGTCAATAGCCCCATCATATAGAGTGCCATGTGTTGTCTAGATACAAAGCAAAATTGCTGCTACATTGATTTGTCATGCTCTAGTTATTTTAAAGAAATCATAGCACATGCTAGTAGCTGAAAAACTGCCCACCTTATCCTAATGCAGCTTTACCACTTCATGCATGTTAGTTACTTCAACATTGGGTTTTAATGTACCAAGTTTGAAATCATCAGTTCCATCAAGTTATAAGAACTAAAATATTTCTTCTTCCATTATGTGTGTGGTGTTATGTTTGTGAGAGAAAAATATTAAGTGTGTTAGTGAGTTTTTGATATCAATCCAGCCTCACAACCAACCGCAGTCTCCTTCATGTTGTTCTCTATTAATGGTCATGAACCACTTCTGCCTTCGTTGTCTGAACATCACCATGAGCACGTTGTCAAAATCATCAATGGACCTTCATGTTACCACCTTATCGTCTAAACACCACCACGAGCACGATGTCAACATCAATCGATCGACTACCGCATAACTGTCATGTGGCCTCTGTCAATGTTGTTGCTAAGTCAGCCACACTCTTGCTTGTCGTTAGGGGAAGTTGAGGTTGTAGGGTTGGTTGGTGTGTAGCGGTAAAGAAAGAAGAGGGTTGAGGGATAATATGGGAATTTTCAAAAGTTATTTTAATAGATATTAAAAATATTTATTTAAAGGAGGCATGTGTAATTCTAAAAATCCAGGAAGGGACAGGTGAACTATTAACTAACCTTAATGAAGGTTGTGATTTGCCTTGTACTATATTATTGATTCATGTAACAAGGAGTCAATCTTTATTCCCATGGTTATGTTATTTGCACACTACTTTATGCTACACCCATGCTTCCACCATAGTGGATAAGGGGAAAAGGACAAAATAGTGATAGAGCTGTCGAAATAGGCTAATCCCAATAGGTCAACCTGAGTAACCCGAAAAAATGTGTAGGCTGGGTTGAAGAAATAGGAAGAAAAATGAAAATTAGCCAGACTTGACCCAGCCCGATGGCCTGAACATTATTTTTTTATTAAATAATAAATTACAGATATGAGCTATAAATACTTGAATTTAGACTTTTTAACTTTTTTTTTACTTAAAAAATATAAACTAATAACAAATATTGAAATATATATATATATATTCACTTCACTATTGCATCAAATTAAGTCAATGAAATATGGTTAACAAATAAAAATTAAGTTTCATTTATCATTCTCATTGCTAAAGTAAAAATAATAACACTACTTACTAATAGTTTATTTTTTATTTCTTTATAATATAAAAAAGTATTTTTCATTGACATTTTATGAACTATACAATTAAAAAAATGAACAAGCCAAAAAGTTTTGGCCCGTGGGCTGACCCATGGAGCACTGTTTTGGCCCAAAACTGACATGGCCTGAAGTAGTCCATCCAAAATTTGTGCAGAGCCAGCCCACAACTCTGTATGATACAAAAACCATCACTATTCTTAAAGAAAATATTTTTGAAAATTCAAAACATGCATTTCTCTCGCTTTCTCTCCTACGCAACAATAGAAATACATTTACAAGCAAAGAACCAAAAACAAATTGTAAAGAAGACAAACCCCGAGAAGACAAAAAGAGGCGTGAACGTGATAGGATCATTGTGGACAAAGGCATTAGTACTGCTAAGGAATTATTTCAAAAGATTACATTAGTTGGTGATACTGGTGAATTAATAGATAGGAGTGTAGCGTGAAGTTACAAATAAAGATGATGGAAAGATTGAATTTTTCATTGGTTGTAATAAACTTGAAATTCATGAACAAATTAGTTTAGTTTTTGATAGACAACTTCTCTCCCATGAGAATTTCTGATTTTAAACCCAAAACACTTATTACTTGAGTAATTTTTGTAGAATGATTTCACTTCTTAATTAAATACTATCCCAACAACAAGCACCAACAGGTCATGATCCCCATCATGGTTATCAATCTAAACCTCAACATTAAAATTTGCGTCAACAATTATTGAATCCTTCATACTTTACATATAGAGCATGATACAAAATCTACACACAAAAAAACTAAATAAATTATAATAAAGTTGTGATACAAAACCTACATATACAATGTTTACCACTAGGTTTACAAGTTTTTAGAATCGATTTCCCAGAATTTACAACTAGTATACAAGTATCTTGCACCATGTATCAATGTTTTTACAACCAATTTCAAAATATTTAGAATCAGATTCTAAGTAATTACAACCACTTTAGAACTATGTACACCACTCTGTGCACCACTCTATGCAAAAAATTTGGTTTACAAAGCTAAGCACATGTTCACAAATTTTTTGCCACCACCATACAAGTTTTTTACACTTGATTTATAAGTTTAAAGCAATACTTAGTTTTACAAATAAAATTTAAACTTGGTTTACAATACTTGTAAATTTGTGCTAAAAACTTGTAAACCAATGACAAAAATCAATTGGAAAAAACTTTCCCTAATATCTTGTAAGCCATTTCACAATGTTTAGAATTAGATTTCAAATATTTATATTTAGCTCAGAACTTTGTAGTACTATTTTGTGCAAAAAGCTTAGTTTATAAAGTTTATTGCACTTGATTTTTAAGTCTTAAGCATGATTTTACAAGCTTTTTACCATTTGTTTATAAGTTTTAAACAATGCTTAATTTTATAAGTTTTTGTATTTGGTTTATAAGACTTCTAAACCCCTGCTTAAAGCTTATAAACATAGTGTAAAAACCTCAAAAACAAAAAACTTGTAAAATAATGGCAAAAAACCTGTAAACTAATTTTTAGCATTATTTTACTATTTCTAGAACTATTTTACACGTTTATTAAATCATTCATTTTCAATTCAAAAATCAGATTTAGCTCAAAGCATACACTCACCAAAAGAGAAGTACAAAATGAAGAACCCATCAAAATAAATATCAAAGACCCATAAAAAAGAAGTGCAAATAAAGAATCCATATACATTACAAAGAATATTATTGCAGAAAAATGAAAGATATGTATGTTGTTATTGTTGTTTTGTGAGTAAATGAGCTACACTCCTCCTCAAGGGTTGTTTTTTCTTGTTATGAGATGATTAAATAGCAGCAGTTGACGACAACAGACGTGGCAATGGCAATGGTGGTGACAGGATTGTTGTTCTGTTGCACAATTAAGAAAGTTGCAAGAGAGAGAGAGAGAAATGTGATTGTTTTCTTTTTCAGAAATATTTTGTTTAAGAATAGTAGGTGTCATAAGTCATATCACTATTTTATCATTTTTCTCCTCCATATATGGTTGAACCATAGGTGTTTTCCAGACCCAAAAAAAAAAAAGAAAACCATAGGTGTTTTGGAGAGGTGTACATATAACCCTAGTAATTAAAATCGGACCAAATCAATTGATTCGAACCGAAAACCATCGAACTGGTCACTGGTCTAACTTGATTCTCCATGTAGATCGATTAAGCATTTAACTCGATCAAACCAGATCATAACCAACTAGGTCAGGTCAAATCGACATCAAACCAAACCACCAGCATAAACTGCACCTATTGAAATATCACTTGCTGGAATTGTGGAAATAATACAAAAAACATCACATGGAGACCTCAGTAAGTGTAGCACCCACTAACACCAGTATAGCCACACTCTTATTATATTATGTGCAATAAATTATACATATAGTATTTAGTTGGATCAAATTGTACTTTTATACATTAATTTAATCAAATCCATTTCAACTAGTAATCCATTGATTCAACCGGTAACCCAATAACTCATCCAAATCAATCACTCAAGCCAGTCAGATAACTATGCATGTAACATTATTCTTATTCCCATCCAAAGTGATACAAAGTCACTCGTTAAAATTAGTGACAAAATTGAATTACCCCTTTTATATAAAACACAATTATGTGCTTCAGATGACTTGCACTACTGACCGTATAGAGCCAATAATAATAAAAGCTGAGAATAATGATAATAATCCAGTCAGAATTATACAAGGGCATAAGTCGACAAGGAAACATCAACCAAACATGTAACAGGAGTGACCACATTACAAAAGTTAGTAGCTAAGGTTACATACAAAAGGGTGGCTGATCAAGAAACCAAAAGAACAAGGAAATAAATTACAAGCATGTTATCAACATTGATCCTCCACTATTAGTAGACACAACCACAATTCAGGTCACTTCCATAGCTTGACGAATTTGTCGTGACTCGCCGAAGCAACCAAACCATTTACAGTTGAAACTGCCAGGGCTGCAACGAGTCCTTCATGAGCAGCCAGGGTCATTGTCTTGCTCTCGGTCATGTTCCACAGATCCAATGACTGAAGAACGTAGTAGGAAGCATAAAAAGGTCAAATTTGCATTATTATGGATCCTTTTATTTTCATTAGAACATTATGGATCAGATTTAATTGCCTTTCATCCACAAAGATAACAATCAGAATGGCAGAGATCCAAAGGAAGCCACATCATAATAACCAATTCAAACTAATTAAGATATTTTTGGGCAAAGAAACTTCTATAAGAAAAATACTCCCTCCCTTGCAAAATATATGTCAAATTTGGACAAATATAGGTATTAAAAAAAGTGATAAATAACGTGATAATAGTATTTTTATGCAAAATAATAACATATGGACTAATATACTTGTAATGATCATTAATTGTGATGCACATTAAATGATTGAAAATAAAAGATTACACTAACGGTCATAATTACTCATTGATACTATTGGAACCAAAAAAACCTCTACTTTATTAGAACGTGAAAGTCACAAATACTGGACAGATATTCTGAAAAAAGGGAGTACTATTAATCAGGAGGGATCCATAATATCAGTGTAAGACTTCTTATAAGAACATAGTTCTTCCCAGTCCAACTTTCGAATTATTACTATGTAAAATGTCGATTGTTTGTGCTAAATTTAAAAGAATAATGAACATCTATGAAGATATAGATTAAATAGTTTCATCTAAAAGAAAAATGAACATCTATAACGAAGTATCTATTATGTTTAGATTAATATAAAAATGTGTTAAATGATTTTGGATTATCGAAAAAATTTTATAGACATGATTATGAACTTTCAATCCAATAGTAGGTTTTATTAAAACTTCATTTAATAAAAAGTGGTTAAGGATGTAATACGTGTTTAACTTGCACCGATGCAAATGGACTAAAATCATATTGAGTGGATTTCTAAATACACAGCTTAAATAAAAAAGACTTGGACGTTCAAATCAAATTCCTATTTTAAACTCTTCAAACAGAATTTCATTGGTAAGTTATATATAAAATCAATTCCCACGATTTGTAATCCCAAACGTACTCAAAAGGAAATTTAATAAAGAAAGGGTGTAGACTTGCCTGGTAACAACCAATGACCAGCAGTGAAGAATATGTTGGATGGAAAACACACGAGTGAAACTTATTACCATTACAGCTAAGCTCATGAACACATTCTCCTTCACTCCCTGTTCCAAGAGTCCAAACCCTTACAGAGTCCTCACTGACAGATGCTAAGAACTCGCCAGAAGGGTCCCAACACACAGAATGTATTGGCTTTGTATGTCCCTGTAATCATAGTAGTACATTCCAAATAGTAAAATCAGCAATGCTCTAGGTGCCGACTATAAAAGGACAACAATTGTATTAACCCAGGAGCAACATAAATCTTCAAATTCTGAGCCTAACTCCACCCCAAAAACTAGCTCAAGGGGGAGGGAATTTATAAAGGCTCTCTTGGTCATATATCCTTAAGCAAAGTGAGACTTAACAATCTACACAATCATATATATATATATATATATACACATAAACATAGATCCAACAATATATTGCAAAGTAATGGACAGAAAATTAGGCTTTGACAAATTTGATCTATTATATAGCAAACTTTGAGTGCAATGATATCCCTTACCACCACCCCAACTCGGAAACATCTTGTAACATACTAAACATAATATCACTAGCATAAGAATTACCTAGAATCCTAGATTCAAGCTGTTTTCCTTAATGAAAATCAATAGCAAGTTTATTTTCTAAGTTGACTTCTGATAATAACTAGACAAGTGAAAAGGGTATGACTCTGACCACCAGAAAGAATAAGAATTTCATATATTATTGAAAGCAATGAAGAACTTATCATCCTAACTTCAACAAATAGAATTGAAAATTTTATTCAAACCAACCTTTAATGAATATCGGCATGCTTGTGTCTCTACATCAAGTATAGAGACAACATTCTCTGCAGCTGCAGCAAGGAACCTCCCCAATCTAGGTTGAAATCTCATCTGCACAGTGCCACCCTAATTGGCAAGCAAATTTGTCAGTTGTAAACAAATGAATACACCATCACTACAGCACACAACCTACAAAAACAGATTACTCATACAAAAGAAGATATTGCTATATTCTACCTTGGAGACTCTAGCACAACTGCCATTGTTGATGCTCCAATATCGTATCTCGCCATCACCATCACAAGAGCAGATGAGGTCATCTTTATTAGGGTGAAAATCTAGGGACATAACAGATGATGAATGTCCAGTAAAGGTGCGTAGAGAATACCCAGGCTGCATCGATAATTACGCATCAGCTAAAGAAGAAAATAAATAGGGAAAAGAACGCAATCCATAAAATCAAGATAAAAGCAAACAAACAATCCTCGTCAGCAATGATTAGCAACAACCCAGCTCATAAAAAGCACACTGGCATATGATAACAGGAAAAACATCATCCAAACCTTGTATAAAAAATTCATAGGAACGTTAATCTAGCAATCAGAGATTTGTGCATGTCTCGTGATCTTCAACATGAGATCCATACAGCAGTAGCCAGTAAGTTTACGGAGCAATTCAACACCCAAGTTAAACAATCGCTATAAACTTCTAACAGCTACTAACACTAATTATAACAAGAAACATAAACTCTTAGCATAGCACTATTCATCTAGAGAACACAGTTAACTTCCTAAGCTTCTATAAAGAGCATCAATGCAGATTCTGCTGGTCTCCATGATGAATAGCAATGAACTGAATTCAGACTCTCAAGGTTAATCTGTAGTTAATTAATGGTTCCTGGATCCACGAGTGCTGAATAAACTGTCCCACAGCATTATACTACAGTAAAACCACATTTAGGAATTTCCATACAAAGAAACACTGCTGTAAACCATAACTTATTTTAAACATACAGCTCACTCGAAATAGAGAAAACTGAGATATTAGGATTTAGGATCTCATGATTCGTTAAGCAAATAAATAATCAAGTTTGATTATCCTTGCTATGTACATATTTTCAGTGAAAGATAACCAAACATTGATCTTAATGACCTCTGATGTGCCACACTACAGAGTTCAGAGGCAGTAAAAAAGCTTCATACTTGTGATATGTATAGCCAAGTTACCACAATGATAGATTTAGAATCTACAGAAACAATTTCTCAGAAGTAGTAAATGTTAGAAGAAAGACAATCAACTAACATTGTCAACATCCCAAACCCTGACAGTTTTGTCAAATGAAGATGTTGCAAGACGAGGCATGCTTGGGCTAAAACGGACATCAGTGATTAAAGATGAATGCTCTTCAAGAGTAGCTTTCTGCTTGAGAGAATCTGTGTACCATAAAACAGCCTGCATTGCGGAAGAATCGGAGGAAATGTCACACTCAATGATAAACAAAATTCTTTTTCAGTTTTCAAGCAGGTCCATTTTGCAAATTAACTGCTAAATTTAGAAGTCTGTTGAACAGAGAAAATACTAAATACAGCACACTTTTCAAGACCAATATGTTATGTAACCTTTTTGTCATGTCCACCACTTGCAAGCAATTTCCCATCAGATGAGAAATGGCAACAGACGACTTTGCTTGTGCTTGAGCGTACAGCATTTACTTCAGAAAATGTGAAGCCTGAAAAAATATAGCGAATTCATGCCCTCAGTTTCTAAATTGACACCTCTATATACAAGCCCAAAAACCATCAACCAAAAATGCATCTCCACAGGCCCAAAGATAAAGAAGCACGGACATTGTAAATTATAATACTAAGAATACGAAAGTAGTTCGGAAAAAACTGTTTATACTTTATAGACTGCAAAAACTGTTTATACTTTATAGACTGCATAATCTCTTAATAATGCATATTTTTCTCTTGCCCATTCTGGGTTGTTTCGTGCAAATAATTTTTCCAATTTGTTGAATAAAGCTAATTTAAATCTTGATACGGTCAAATCTGTTATTTAGACTGCAGTTCCTAATAGAATTATTATTACCGACGTGTATCAGGTTTTCCCCCTTACATGGGTATTTCATGTGGTACTTGCACAAAATCAAATCTGCATATGTTCTTACATTATTATGCAGTTGTTTCTTTATGGAATCCATTGATCATCCTTTTTCGCACATGATAAAGTGTGCCCTGGGTCCTTGGACAACTTTATGATGGCAAGTAACAAGGCTAAAATTGTGTGCCAATATACAGTCTATGCTACACTTTCATGCATATGGTTGGTGTGGAACTCTCATATCTTTAAGGTGGGATTCTTTAGCAAAGCAGCTGATCTAGGATACAATACAAATCAATGTAGTCACAGGCACTAAATGGCGTACCTAAGGCACTGAGGGTGTTGCAAGCCCCCAACACCTCTTGCTAGCTCAAGGCTTCAGGAATTGCCTCTTTAGTAAGGCATGCACCTTCATGCCTGAATGACGCTTGGCCCTCTTAGCAGAGGCGCTCACCTGGAGCGACTTACTCATATATTAGAAAATAAGTTACACCCAGCCCATTAAAAACTACATTTCAATATAAAAGACAGTAGCATACAAGAGTTAATCAGTCACTGCCTGAGACACAGGTGAGAGGATAAACTGATAAAGTGGCCACCACTCCACCGCTTGACCGAGTCTTCCAACACAAAGATAGGTACACATTTCTCTGCTATTTATTTGTTACCTATTATGTAATATGTGCTTTGGTAGTTCTTTTACTTACACACATTTAAAGCTTTTCCATTTTTATTTGATTATGCTATTTGTACCACCGACAAGCTGCTCTATTTTTTATTTTTACTAGTCCCCAACCAGTTCTCTGCCAATCTGTTATTTTTTTCTATTATAAATTTATTTTTATTATTTAATATTCCCTTATTCTTACTTATTTGAGAAGTTCCAGTGCCATAGTAACAACTTATACCAAGTTTATTCTGTTTTCTGATGCTCTATTTTTGTGCATCACAAACAACTACTTTGTCTAACTATATGGGACAGAATACAAGGATAAGATGATGTCATAGTGTCTATATGCTATAGAAATCATGTTTTTTACAGATACCAAAAAGAAGGAAGGATATAAATAAAATGAAGGAGATGAAAGTAATAACAAGAACGGAACTAATTCTTATCGTGATTCTACTCTTGAAATCCCTTTTTTTTTGTGCGCCTTTTTTTTTGTGTGATGAACTTTAGGAGTTTCAACATCTTAGCAACTGTAGGCCTACTGTACAATTATGTTGATTGTGAACTCTAGTCTTTTTAGCTTATTATCAACCTATTATGATGCTTTACTAAGCATTTGAATGTTTTATCATTGCTATTAAGTGTTTAATTTATATCAGGAATTTATGCATGCTAATTAAATGTTTTACTGTTTTCAAATGCCTTCCATCAGTTAAGTATGTGCACCCTTGGGTGCCATTCGCCTCGAGGCATCAGACGCCCCTAGCACCTTAAAGGCACTTTTCACCTAGATTAAGTATTTAGTGTCTATTTAGTGTCAAAAGCACATGACCTCTCTAAGGGAGCTTCCCTAAGGGATATTGAGGTATTGGGCAGCTTTGCTTCCATTGGTGTTCTCTTTATTTGTTGCTATGCCTGTCTTCTACGTGGAAGAGGATTCCTTGTCTTACAAATTCTTCATAATTCTTGTATCAAAAAAAGAAAAAGAGTAAATCATTAGCCTAATGACTAGCTAACAATAGCCAATCATCATAATCACAGTAAAACAAATATTCTAACATAAATGTCAATAATCTAATACTCTTCCTCAAGCAAAAACTTACTAAGCTCTGTTTGTTACAAATAAAATGATAGAATGGGTTCATATGATCAAAGGAAACTAAAGAAACTAAATTACTTCTTGAGAGAAACTACAAGAAAGAGAAGGATATTCGAGAGACCCTCTACCTCTCCTGACACTCGACTAATCAATTCCCAGGCCTGTTTCCTTTGATAATTCCCTTTTATTTATACTAGCACATACTACAAACTCCACTAACTTAAGGCCCATTGTCTTATCAATAACCAACCACCCCCCCCCCCAAAAAAAAAAAAACGAAAAAAGAAAGATCCACCTTGTCCTCGAGGCGAGAGTACGTGAATTTATTACCAAACATTTACAAATATCCTTCAGGATGCCACACTTTAAAATGCAAAAGGCTGAAGTTTTCCTCTGTATTTGAAGCCGCAAATAATTATCTTCTTGTTGCTGAATGTGGCCCACTGAAGACAACCGAATATGACTTTCAGCATGTTTGGTTGCACATTTGCAACCATCAAAATCAATTCTAGAGTTTAGAATTGATTTTGGTTGTTTTGCATATTGTTTGATTTATGTAGATGAGAATTGATTCTTGCCTCTAGAATTGATTATGGAAGAAGTGAAAATTTATTACTTTCTGTAATACTCAATTTTGGAGTAACTACCAAACATAAATCGCTTCACTTTAAAAATCAATTCTAACCTAAGAAGCATAGACACACCGATTTGGTGGCGTGTCCACGTGTCGGACACGTGTCAATGTCTGACACCCTCATGACACGTGTTGGACACGCATCCGTACGCGTCCAATTAAAAAAATAATTTGTTTGAGCTCGAACACACCACACACGGATGGACATTGCTCTAATTCACTGTGGACGCAGCTTGGACACCGTACAGACATGCCTGAATTGTTTTCTTTATTTTTTTTAAATTTTAATACCAACATGAGCCTAAAATCAACCCTAATTATTTAGTTAAACCTGTGTTGTTGTTGTCATTTTATTTTATCATACAAAAAAATAAAAAATAAAAAATTTATACATATATATATATATATACCTTGTCCATATCCTGTAATTTTTTGAGTTTGGTGTATCTCCCTATCCGTGTCCGTGTCATGTCCCGTATCAGTGTCAGTATCTATGCTTCATAGATTCTAACAGAATCAATTCATCAACACAAAGCCAAACATGCTATTTAACTTCTTCTTTTTTCCCAACTGTTGAAATGGGTAAGGCCTCCACTATTAAATCTGAAAAAAAAAAAAAAAACTCCATTGTGTTTTTCCCTAGTAATTGAACTAACTTGAGCTTGGCCCATCAAGACAGTAAAACAGCCACTAAACCAGAGTTTGAAATTTTCTCACTTCCCATTTGGGCTTGACCACTACTGATGTAAATGGGCTTCCTAGGGGTCTTTCCACCATTGCCCTAATAGTGGTCTGCACAAAGGTTCCAATGCAAAGGTAGGTCATCGCTGCCTTCTCCACTTGAGCAATCTCAGCCAAAGATCCATCACCAGCCACAGGGCTTGGATCAACAATGGACTTCCCACCTTGCCATTTGCCTAGTTCTTTTTCCAGCGATTCCAATATCCCTTAGCGAACAGCATCAATGGACTGCGGCCTATGCTCTTGCTGGCATCCCCATTGTTGACAAAAACACGCCACCCTTTGTGTTACCATCTTTTTACAATTGTTGTTCACAACATCGCCTGAGGATGGCTCATTCTTGTTGCCTTGTTGATCAGCAACGCCGCCTCCTTTTGAGATTTCTTGACTATTGAAGAGTTGTTCCTCCAGTAGCATAAACCATGTTGCGCTCGTCAATTGCTTCTACCATTGTCAACTCCTTCAAGGTCTGAACGGTGTGAGGACTCGACTCAGCCCTAATTTCTTCTGTGAGACAATTAAGAAAGATGGCTCTAAGATATGGACGATTAGACATCACCATCTTCGGATAGCTTTCAAACTTCTCAAGGTACTACTTCACGAAGCCATCTTGCTTTACTCGCAAAAGCAAGGAGTATGGATCGGACAACACCACAGATTGAAACCGCTTTGACAATTCTTGCTTGAACTTTATCCATTCAGTTCTTTCTTTACCACTTTCCCACCAACGATACCATGTAAGGGCACATCCTTCCATGTCGAAGAATGCCAACAAGACCCACCAATCTTCCAATATACCATTCACATAGGAGACTCGCATAACCTTATCAATCCAGGTGTAGATGTCGTTGCCATAGAACAATTTGAAGATCGATATGCTTCCATGGTTCGAGGGAACAGTAGTTCTTGCGCAATTGCGCCCCTGAGAACGTGTTGTCCTTATCACGCGAGTACTCTTCGATCGTCCCTCCCTTTCCCCTTTTGGGGGCCACAATCTCCGCATTGTGCTATAAAAGCCGAGCATCAATCTTACCTAATTGATGTGCCACCTCAACTATCTCGATGGATTTCCACCATTTCTGCATCATGTCTTCCATTCATTTCACCAATGCTTCCACTACGCTCCTATTTTCCTAGTGGTTACCATCAAGGCTCCCTGTATTAGAGAGCTCTGATACCAGTTGATAGAGAACTGGTTCAGGTAATCAAAGGAAAAAAAAGAAACTATATCATTTCTCGAAGAAACTAGAAGATAGAGCGATATTCAAGAGACCCTCAAACTCTCCTAACACTCAATTAATCAAGTCCCCGGCCCCTTTCCTCTAATATTTCCCTTTTATTTATACTAAAACGTATACAAACTATATTATCATAAAACCAGCCAAACTGAGGGGAACCCCACCCAAAATTACCTGTCTCTATACTTGGAGGGGTCAAGATGGGTCTGGCCTAATAATAGGAAATGAGGTAGAGAGATAAAACGAGCTAGTTACACCACCTCAGGATGTGAGAGAGAGGATGTAGCAGACTCAGGTTTGCCAGAGGATTGGGAATGCAATTCTATGTAAGAGGAGAGGACATGAGTTGGTTAGATGGAAATTGAGACTATAACTTGGGAGGTAGAAGGGCTCCTTGAATAGCCCAGGACTTTCACTTTTTATCTTGTGAACATAGTTCTTGAGTTGTTTTTCCCACTGGAATTCAGACTAATACCAGTGAAAAATACATAGGTCTTATCCCTATTTTTCTGTTCTTGATACCTTTTTGACACAAACAGACCCAAGGCTCAGCAACCCTACAGGAACAAAGCTAACCAGCATAGTTGAGTAACCTGAACAGGCATCAACCACGTAAGTGACCAGGTCACTAGTCCCACTGTCGGACCAACAGTTGGACAAGAAAATCAGGTCATTCTCTGTGCAAGATGATAGTCACCTGACGCTGCACAAATTCATGAGGTACACTGGGTATTTTAATATATACTTGAAAGGTTGATGCTGACAAACTAACAATGTTAGGAAATGAGTGATACTCACTAAACAATTATCGCTCATTCTTGATTTTGTGACAAATTTTGAAGAGGTAATATAATATTACAACGAGTAATTATTTATAAAATAGCAGCAGTTTTTCTGCCTCTGGACGATAACCAGGAGGAAAAAATATTTGGCTGCCAAGGAAACAATCATAGTTCAAGATTTGTCGATTATTAAGGAAGAGCTTTTATTGCTGCTTAAGATTTATTGTTTATTACAGTCTACCATTAATAGCCAAGTTACCTATAAAGGGAAATAAATAATCCACAATGAAAAAAATAAATAAATGCAAGTTTCTGCATCAGAGTTAGGAATATTTTCACGTATACATACACTTGAGAACATCGTTTGCAAAGATAATGCCAGAATATTTTATAATCAATGAAAACAATGGTGTTTACTGCACCTTTGCTTACATCCATACAACGACCAACAGCATCTCTAGGGTCTGTATCATCATGGGATAAAAAAGACTCGACATTGTCATCAAGAGATCCATCCTCCACAAAACGATCCACATCAGCCTGCAATTCAAGATCCTTATCATCCCACTGCCAAAATGGAATGGCAATGAGTCTATATGCAAGGAATTTTTAATTCCTTCCACCAATTGAATCAAAAAGAAGCTACTCACCAACTGGTTTGAAGGTGATGTAAGAGTTCCAGTGCCATCAGTGCTAAACATCATTAGAGGTTTTGTAGAGCTACTACTATGAGGTAAAGGCATTGACATCACATCGCCGGGGGTATGAGTTGAGGGAGTTGAGGGCGCTGAACTTGGAGACGGTCCTGCCGTATTTGCTGTTCCTGAGCTATTGGCAGGTCCAGAAGAAGATACAGGCTGTTTTCTCTTTCTCCCGGTCTGGTTTTTGGAAACCTTTGGTTCATTCAGTAAAAACCATGTTAGGAATCCATTTCAGACTCTACAAGATGGACATACATCAAATGTCTGCTAAATAAAGGGACAGAAGTTTATACTCATGTGACATAGTAGAAAATAGAAATTCAGTCGGTCATATTATGCTACAAATCACCAGGCATTTCTTTCACATACATGATCTAAACAGTCACTTATAAATGAAACACAAGTAGTTGAAGTTGCAATTTCCCATTGTAGTATTGTTAGCTAAAAAAATTAAAAAATACTTCTTCTGCTGCTGTTACTAAAGAATCCACATGGATATATTCAAAGGGCTTTGCAGAAAGAAGAAAAATCCTTTTCCAACAGCTCATTTCGGAAAACTTGAAGTTTAAGGAAATTATAATTGTAATGCTTAAACTCGTCTTTGAGACTCCTGTGACACAAGACTTGGGAAAAGATTTGGCAGCCTGCATCTATGTTGTGCAAAACTTATGGCCTTTTTTCAGGGGTTTCTGTAAATGATATGTTGAGAAATTGGCAAGCTTTGTTACATTGATTTTTCATATTTTTTTTTCCTCCATTTTTTTTTTGGGGGGGGGGGGGGGGGGTTGTCTGTCGTTTCGGAGATTCTTTTATTGTCATCTCTGTCTGTTGTTCTTTTTCTTTGTCTTAAAAAAAAAATTATATCAAAAAAAGGTACTTCAACTCGACCAGCTCAGGAATGGACAATTAAACAAATTCACTGTCTAATGGATTTCCAAACTGCTTCTAATTCCATTACAGGAAAATTCCTGAACAGTTGTGCCCAAATTCCAAAGTTATATAAAAATAATATAATAACATTTTTTGTAAAATAGGAAAATATAAATCTTAGAATTAAGGAGACCAACCATTAAAAGAAAGAGTGGTGCAGACAGGCATAGACAGCCAGAAGCAGGAGAGGTCAAAAGGAGAGCTGGAGCTCCATGTGACTAATAGTTTTAGGCAATGATATATCAGAAAGAAATGTATAGGAGGCTTCTAATCATGCAACTAATAGCTTTGAGGATATTCGATATTAACTAGCAAATGTAAAAAGTTGTGTGTTAGGAATCCATATATAATTAAAGTGCATAGAAGAAAGGGCAAATAGGGAAATAGACACAAAATTAGGCATTAGTGGAGGGCACACAATTGTAACCAACTCTGCTGCATTGGCATGGGGAGTGAGGTATGAGACTATATGTATCAGAGAGAGGGTGTGTGAAAGGTAGGCTGAATTTTGGCTTAGACTTTGGGAGAGTTGGACTGCTATAGTGTCCAGGCTTTCTCCTCTTGTTCTGCATTTCGATTTCTCACTATTTTCTCTTCAATGAAATATCACTTGCTTCTTCCTTTTTTTATTTTCTTTGTGTGGTTTCTATCATTTTGGAATCAAAGCTCCTTTCCTGGAGTTGTGGGGCCTTCTGCTGAAGCTGCCATGGAAGCTAGGATGAAGAACTTGGAGAGGAAGTGTGAGGAGTGGATGCAGTAATTGAGGGATCAGAGGCGAGCTCGGTCTCAAGAGAGGACACCGCCGAGGAGGGCTCACCACTGGGTGGAGCTGGAGGATCGATGGACTGCGGGTACCAAAACGGTGAGGGAATTCCAAATCTTTCCTCTTCATAGAGAGGGTCGCAAATTCTGATCCCACCAACGAAAGGAGTGATACTGATGGGTTGCACTTATACACCCATTCTCTATCCTAACTCTGGACATTTCGCATTTGAATTGTACTTAATTAACGGTTAAATTACTAAATTTATACTTTGTCCTCAATATACATCATTGGTTAATCTCATAGCTATAAACATTATTTTTGGTGCATAATCATTTCTTAGAAGTCCTTTGTGCTTTTAACCTCTTTTTGGGAGTGTTGTTTGATAATAGGAACTTCCAGGTTGGTGCATTAGAGCAGAAGAAGGACTCAGGAATACTGCTGAGGTTATGATGTTGTCTACTTTGACCTTTAGTTAGTGTTTTTCCAATATCTGGAGCTACAAATGTCCGATTGAGGTGATTCTTACGGCATTAGAAAGCTTATTAAAAGAGCTACAATTTCTATTTCTAGGCCGAAGAGCTAATTCGAACGTTTTAGACCTCAAAATAGGCTTGGAAGCATACTGTTCACCACCTAGGCGCAGTATGATGTTGTCTACTTTGACCTTTAGTTAGTGTTTTTCCAATATCTGGAGCTACAAATGTCCGATTGAGGTGATTCTTACGGCATTAGAAAGCTTATTAAAAGAGCTACAATTTCTATTTCTAGGCCGAAGAGCTAATTCGAACGTTTTAGACCTCAAAATAGGCTTGGAAGCATACTGTTCACCACCTAGGCGGTGAACAGAAGAACACAATTTTGGGAACGCTTTGCAAGACCGCCCAGGCTGTAATCTGTTTGTGGATTGCAGTGTATTGGGCCCGATTTGGCTGGCCAAAGGAAGGAAAAAAGAAACGGACACTCTCATACAGGGGACGAGACTCTCATTTACGCCAATTTTGGACTTTTAATTTTCTATTCTCTCTCTCTCTCTCTCTCTCTCTCTCTCTCTACATCTCTCTCTTCTACTCTTTTCTCTCTCTAAGGGTTCCATTGGTGAAGGTATTTTGTCTTGGAGATTGTGGCAATGATTATTGCTATTATTTTCAGGTTCTTTTATCTTCATTGTTGTAATCCTCCAGAGATGGAGGAGTAGATTTTTTTACTAGTGTAGGGATTTCCAGATGGATTGACATGACATTTAAGACCCCCTTTGTTTATATTGAATGTATTGGTTTTCTTAATGTTCTGTAGTTTCTATTCCTTTAATTATTGTGGTGATTGCTATAACTTTATTGGAATAACTAAATTGGCGATTGTCGTTTAGGGAAACCCTTTGGGCATAAATTAGTAGATCTACTAGTTTATATTTGAGGAAGAACATTAGAATTAACATTCTGATTAGCGGTTAGGCTATAGCAATTGGTCCATTAAATCAATGTGTTTACTAAATAAATTGGCGATCATCGTTTATTAGTTATTTGCATTAATCAAATTCTAGAGGTCAATTAATCACTAGTAGAATTGCCAATAATTTATTACTAATAGCCATCAATGGGTTTAATATTTGGTCAATGATAATTAATTTCCAATCCTAGGAATACCTTGCACTAGTACCTTTCTCCACTATTGCTATTATCTTTTAATTTCCATTGCTATAATTCTCATTTTTCCAAACCCCCAAATCTCTTGAATTAATTAGAACACTTCCTTGTGAGACGACCTGAATTGTGCCCTTTACTATACTTTTGGTGCAACTTAGCACTTTATAAATTTTAATTTGTTACGGGTACCGACAGTTCGTATCAGATACTCCCTTATTCTCAAGGAAGTTCTTCGCAACATCAAAACGAGCCTTCTTGCGGGAGTAGGCCGCGTGACTATCCTCGGGACTTTAGGCCACCTCGACATCACGTCGAAGGTCAAGAAATCAAGGGCGACCATCAAACATGGACGTCGCGTTACTCATCGCATGACAAGGAAGAGAATGCAAGCAGGAAGAGGAGCGGGGAACTCTGGAGCCGCCAAGCCTAGACCCTCCGGTGACAGGCGGTGAAATTCCAACAGAGAACAGTGAGCAGCGACAAAGTCTCAAGCATCGACAGAATCGCAAACCACGATAGAGCAGCGAGCAGCGCCGAGAGTCGCGGCAAACTAGAAGGCCGGCAAGTCACCCCAGATGTAGAAGCAAGAAGCAGGGGCATGTGAGGGTTCTTCAGCGGTGTTGGGGGCTTTGCTTGAGAAGTGGTTGTTGAGCATGGCATCCCATCCAGAATTGCCCAACTCAACTGGTCCAGATGTAAGCACGGTGGCCATTGGGACTTCGGTGGCGGAGGTTCAAGCACAAATGGTGACTACCCAGAAATTAACTACTAGCTGCATGAAAGAGGAGAATGATGAGGTGATTAGGGTGACGGTAGCAACATCCCAAGGAGGGTCATGGTCTGGGTTAATGGTTGAAGGGCCCAAAATTATTTCTAGAAAAATGTATTGGAACTTTCTAAATTTGGGTAAGATTTGTATTGTGTTGGGCCAGGCCCCATCCAACAAAGTAAATGCTAAAATGGAGCTGGGAGAATTATGGAACTAGGTTTTCAAGTTAGTGGATAAAACCGAAATGAATAGGAGGAATATGGCATTGGGATATTATTTTCTAGAGCAATCGGGCCAAGCCCAAAAGGAATAAAAAACACCAGATGAGCTCATGTTGAGGATGAGAATAATTTGGTCCAAAGAGAATAAGTCATACAAAGTACAACAATTAGGAGTCTGTACTATTGACTGGCCCAGCAAGCAACATATCCTCTCCTTAACTAAGTAATTCTGACGGTGAGAGAATTGAAGATGGTAATTGTAAGAGATGCATATGCTGCCATGGTAGAACAGAATAGGGATGTCTTGAAATTAATAATTCTGACCCAAATTGATGGGACCACTGCACTGAAGGTGGAGGCACGAACAAAAGGGACAGACGTGGGGCCGCAAGAAAAATCCGCACCAGCAACTGCGCAAGGTGGAATGGGGGAGGAGCTAGGATGGTTTTTGGTAAATATGTGGCTCTAAAATACCAACAAATTCTTCTGGGAACAGGTTACAAAGAGGGCTGGGAAATTTCTTCTCAATATTCTCCTCTGAGCAGATTCGAACAGGATAAATGTGTGTCCCATACAATTACCAACCTCCAATATGGAAGCCATTTTCCTGCATCAATAACAGTAGCTGGGCATACTAAAAGTGGTAACCACCTTTTGTTTATTACGAGCCTAGTTAAATCCATTCATCACCTAATAAGCTCTAGCAAACAACTTTGGATTGTCTGTGCAATTAAATTGTTCCAATATATGTTCAGAAGAAGTAGTATGATTGCACCTAAAGATGAAGGGACTTTTAGCAGTGCCAAAGGAGATTACATAATCTTCCATGATTTCATTACTGTTAATCCTTTTTCCAGTGCATCAGATTGGTATTTGAAATTTCCAGCATCCTGCTATGATGGTTCTGTTTTTAAAAGGGATGAAGTTTGTGCATCAAGAGCTACTCCATTCACTAGTGAAAGAGTTGGCGTAGATTTGCCCAAGTATGGACTTGAATCCTTTAGTTTGGATAAGATGACAGAGGTTGACGATTAGTCATTGGAAGAAGATTGATTCCAAGACGTTAGAGCTCCAGCCTATGCTTTGCTTCTTGCTGATGGAAGGGGGTGCACAAAACAATGACAGAATTTATCTACCTCTGCAGTGGCTGAATGAGTTCCCAAACAATGGACAGCAGCATAGAGCAATTGATGATCAATGGATTAATGAATTCTCAAGAGTGAACATTATAAACTGGGCCAAAGAGTGGGAACAGCAGGTTGGTAAAACAGCTTCATGGGAGAACTCTTCTGATAACTGGGCACAAGAGGGTCATGGGTACCTAAATGAGCAAGTTGCTGTCAGTACCATGTTGATTTGCCTTAGTGCGATTCTCCTGGAGGCAGAGACCCTACAGGGATTATACCCTAAAAATGCCATTTCTATTGCAAGAAAACTGTACAATAAGGAAGAAATAGCTTATAATCAAGATTGATATCTAAAGATGTCAAGCTTGCTGGAGAAACAATAAAGCCACATGACCAAGTTGTTTGCCAGAGAATTACTGAGAATTATCTGACTCTGAAGCAGAGAATATTTTATTCAGAAGAAAGTGTGTTCTTCAAGCAATGGGACCCGGGTGTACACTATTTCACAGCACGCATACTTTCCTTTTTTTTCAAGATTTGGGACCCAAGAGGAAGTCTTCTGTTTCAGCAATTCCGTTTTGCTTTTCCAAACTGTTCTTTGCAAACCTTCATCATTCATCCCCCCCCCCCCCTTTATGTTAGAGCTGAAGAAGAACCATCTAGTTCTCAAGGTCTTAGAGTACCTGCACTGCTGCATACGGATCAATCTCGCTTGCTCCTTTGGTTTTCTTTTGTTAAGGATGCTCCTAAAGCTGCCATGGATAGCCAAACCCTAAATGCATTGTTCAACCATGCCGAATCTATGATTGAAGTTTATTAGCTCCACCTTGAGGACAAGGTTGAAGTTTAGGGGGGGAAATATTGTTAGGAATCTACATATAATTAGAGTGCATAGAAGAAAGGGCAAATAGGGAAATAGACACGGAGAATTAGGCATTAGTGGAGGACACACAATTGTAACCAACTTTGCTGCGTTGGCATGGGGAGTGAGGTATGAAACTATATGTATCAGAGAGAGGGTGTGTGAAAGGTAGGCTGAATTTTGGCTTAGGCTTTGGGAGAGTTGGATTGCTATAGTGTCCATGCTTTCTCCTCTTGTTCTGCATTTCATTTTCTCTCTATTTTCTCTTCAGTGAAATATCAATTTCTTCTTCCTTTTTCTATTTTCTTTGTGTGGTTTCTATCATTCTGCATGGTAAAAATGCATAGAATTCTTCCTAAGCATACATTAGTTTTAGTTAATCATCAATGTTTCAACATATTAACTAAAATTATCCACACGTGCCCTAAGCGTGTCCACAACTTTAAGAGAGCTATACCTAAATTATGCATGGGGATGGGGCAACCATAAAAGGACTGACCTGATCATTTCCTCTAAAGGAGTTTGACATGCTGCCATCCACAGTGACACTACCACCTCCCCCTACTTTGTCTGGTTGATGCATATTATGATTTGAAGACTGAGACTGCTGATTTGAAAGAGAATGCTGTTGAAGTTGCTGCTGCTGCTGTGGATTGGCATTCTGTTGCTGCTGCTGTAACTGAGCCAGTCTCAACTATACACATTAAAAAACATAAGATGCAACACATGAAATTTGTGGCAACACTTACAAAATTTATAAACAGAAAAGTCAAACCAAAAACCAATAATGAAGATGGAAAAAAATTATAGGGGAACAAGCACCTTCATTAGCATATCTGTATCTCCCCGAGGAAACGGGGGGCCACCCCCAGGAAGAGGTGATCCAACATTTGATACTACATCCCCAACAGGATTTGGAAGACCATCCTTACTTAGGCTCATACTCCTATTATTCATTAGCATTCTGAATCTTCTGTTTTCATCATTGGCAGATGGTGATGCCAAATTTTGCTGTGCTTGTGCCAGTATTAGCTGTTGCTGATGCTGTGGCGTCAACATTGGAAGTTGATGAAAAGGCTGATGTCCTTGCATGAAAGGTTTTGGTTGCTGAAGAAGACCAGAACGTAGTTGATCCAACCCCTAATAAGGGAAAGACAAAGCTAAATAGCAATACATAATAACTTGATTTCTTTTTTTCATCAATTTTTGAAGTTAAAATGACAGAATGTGGAGGGTGATTGCCACTTTGGCCCTGGCTCCTGTTGTATGGGTGGGATAGGGTTAAGGTAGATTTCATAAGTTCAATCCCCATGAGAGAAAAAACTTGAAAAACAAAAATAAATGAATAAAACAAGCAGGAAGCAATGCCCAATGCCCAATCTCACTATGCAAAGAGACTCCAGGACATTGAAATTTGAAGGAACATTTATCTTTAAAATGATGGTCAAGTTTAGGAAGACATAATTATTTGCACCAACAATATAATTTATTTTCGATGAACATAAAAATTAAAAGATTACTCACTGTGAGTGGCCACCCTTTCAGAGTCAAATTGTTGCTACCTTGATTTGATCCTGACATAAGAAAAATCTCCTGTTAACTCAATCTGTATGCAAGAATAGTCATAAAACTTCATAAAACTTCTATCATTAACTCCCAAAGTATTTTCAACCAACAGGGTCATGAATAAATTGCAAAGAAAATACTGATAGAAAACAAATCCCATCACATGCCTGCAAAACAACTTCAATGGAATAACACAAACTAGTTACATTAGACAATGAACATGATGAGAGAATACCAGGCATCCCCATCAAAGATCCTTCAGGGCCTGCAGCTCTGGGATTTAAAACAGGATTAATCTCATTCTTTATATCCTGTATCCATATGGTAAGTGAGGGGAAAGCAGCTAAAAAGCAATATAGTAAGAACTAATAAGATCATTTGAATGACAATCACATACCGGAGTAGACCCAGGTAATTGCTGACTACGAGCTTGAACCTGTGGAGACATCGCACCAGCAGCACCATGCAAAACTTGCCTAAACTCAAGAATTTTTTATGCAAACAAAGTCAACACACATCACTGTAAATTATACCATGCACATACTAAGAAAATGAACTGAACACCAAATAAATTTAGAAAAAAAAGGAAGCAAATAACTGTTAACTTTTCAAGTAGACCCATTTTAAATGAACTACTACAACTCCATTCCTTACCCTCCCTTCCAGAAAAGAATAGACTATCTGGCTGCTACAAAGTTTACCACACTAGACCCTTTTCTTTTTTTATTCAAATTGACGGACTAAGCTTCAACTCCTGCTTTTTTTGGGATTTCTGGTGAAGGTTAGGTGTGCTTTAGAGACCTGGATCAGCTCCTTCCTTTTGACTAGATTTGTTGGTTTTGGGACAAAAAAAGAATCCTATATTTGCAGTCGTTTAGTGCTTTTGGTAAGATTGTAACACTCGCATTTTTAATGGCAAACATTCTGACAAGTAGGTTTTGTGGGATAGGATTAGACGTCCAGCATCAACTTGGTTAAAAAGACATGACCTTTTTGAAGGTATTTCCATCTCTGATATGCTAAAAGATTGGGAAGCTTTGATCTTCTGATATCTTCGTTTGTTTATTCTTTTTGAAATGAGGATCTCTTGTACTCTATGGTACATGTATTATTCTCCTGTTCTCATTAACAAATTTCTTTTTCCATCGAAGAGAAAAAAAAAAGCTCCAACTCATGCCATTTCAGATCATCTAAATTATCTCAGCCACATTCAAAGACTAATAATCAAGCATAACTACCTCCGTTTTTCTAGGGCATAAAGACTGAAACAAAAGGTAATAGATGTTAAGTTCTAAAGAAAATCACCCTGAAGGCTGCCCAGTAGCTGCAGATGACTTCAATATTGAGGCATGATTTGGGTCCATCAGTTGGTCTCCAAATCTTTGCTGTATAAAGGATCAAGAAATAGCAATGAATACACATTATAAAAGCAGTACTCAGTATTTAAATTAGGTAACTGGAACTCTTTCTCACCTTCATTGCTGCATCATCTAAAGAATCCCTCTGAAGTGGCAGCTTTAACCTGTCCTCAATCATCTTTGTTGCTAGTGCATTAGCAGTGCCAGGGTTTCCAACTAACCCATTTGTACCACCATTTAAGAGATGAGCCCTATCCCTACCCTGCTGTTGTTGCGGTGGTTGCTGCTGTTGTTGCTGCTGTGGCTGCTGCTGTTGCTGCTGCTGCTGCTGTTGCTGCTGCTGTTGTTGTTGCTGCTGCTGCTGCTGAGCATGCCTCTGTAACAGCATCTGCATGTGTTGTTGTTGATGCTGCTGTTGCTGTTGTTGATGTTGTGATTGCTGAGGCTGTGGCTGTGGCTGCTGCTGTTGTTGTTGCAGCTGCTGTTGCTCCCTAGTCTTCATTATCTGTGTCTGCAACAGGAGTTTTACAAACCATAAACTTCAAGGCTCTCCAAACAAACAAACGAAAAAAGACACAAATTGATCATGGTACATTTTGAAAAAAGAAAAATCAAGAGATGAAATGGTAATGTAAGCTCATTAAAAATGGGAGAAACATCATTAAACAAGTAAGGAAACTATACAACAATAACAACAACAACTAAGCGCTGTCCCAATAAGGGGGGGTGGTTACATGGATCAAACGACGCCCAGTGCTCTATCATCTATCATATGGCAACGGCAAAATTTGTTTAATCTTTATGGCAGGTAAGGAAACTATGAAAGAGAATTTATAACAGGGCAAGACACCTCATACAGATTGAGACTCAAGTACAATCAACTTATCAATTTTTCCCTTCCTAAATTTGCACAAGGTTTTTGTTTTGAGTACCTTTTGAATCCAAGCGTTGTGATTTAATCATGAATATTTAAAATATTAATAAATTTAGTCAGTGGGATACATGGCAAATTTTTACCCACAAGTTATATAAAAAGTACCGGTATTCATGAATTTTATGGGGTACCGGAGAAATCCCCTTTGCACAAATATGCATTCAAAGTTACCTTTCCATCACAAGTTTACAGGACAAAATCACAAGCTAAAAAACAAAAAATTGTTTGAAATCATACTGTTAACCACCTAGTCAACAACCTGGGATTATATAATAAACATCTTCCCATGATCTTATTTAGCAAGAGCTGATTTTTAACTTTCCCAAACAGCTAAATTACACCTAGAAAGCACGGAACAGCTAATCAAATCATTCATCAGTCAGGAGGCACAATCCTGGAAGTTGCACCCAATCAAATGCATAAACTTTCTTAGTGCACACATGAAAAAGGTACAGTGAAAGTTAATCAACTGCTAGTCCGCTTCAATGCGGAGTTTTCATCACTGAATATTCAGCAAAACCATCTTACAAAGGTGTAGCATGTAAGAAAAACAAAAATCAATGACATGTTTTTCAAATCAACCTCAATATAAGATGCAGCAACCTCTGAGTGCTTCTCATTAGTCCTGGCAATGAATATGTCCCAGAAAACAGACCACCACTCGAAAAGAAATCCTCCAGGAGCATCAATAGCTGCAATACAAGAAGGAAAATAATAATAATAATAATAATAATAATAATAATAACAAAACCGACAAAACAGAAGCATTAGAATCTATTTGGTTACTGTTTCAATTTTCTGTTTTCATTTCCCTTTTTTTTCAGGATTTTGGGAAGAAAATAGTTAAAACAGAAAATAGGAAGTGAAAACAGTATTTTCATGTTTTCAGCATTTCCTTAAACAGAAAACACAAAAATGAAAATAGAAAGATGGAAACAGTAACCAAAGAGGCCCTTATTCTTTATTTTCTAGACACCTCACCAACAGGGTCCGAGGATACTTTCCCTTCAGCTTGAAAAGCCTGAGCTGAAGCCTTCAAATCCCTCTTCACAAGGTAATCATGGATGTAAACATCTAACCTGAAATCTCACACAGAGTGAGCACAACTTTCACATATGCAAGTTCAACTATGAGAGCCAAAGTTTACTCCTTTTACATCAAATATATCACAAAACCCAGCAATCATAAACATTAGCAACCCAAATGCAGGAACCAAAGTGTTCAACAACCAAAAATGACAATTTCATTCAATGTAAAGAAAACAAAAAAAAAGAAAAACTCTTTACACTTGCACAGGGCTAAGAAACCCTAACATACCCATCAAAATATTCTCACATTTATGAAATACACTATGGATAGAACCAAAATGAGGGAAATAAACCAACCCCAAATCAAAAAAAAAAATAGAGAAACCCAGAACCCAAATCACAAAAACAAAGCAAAATATTTTTTGAAAATAGCCAAAACCCATGTTCCAAAACTAAATAATAAACCATAAAACAGTAAAAAACAAGTCAATATTAAAAAAAAAATTAGAGAGAGAGGGGGAAAACAAGAAGAAAAACGGCACTTACATCTTATCTGCTTCCCAGTTAGTCTGAGACATACTGACACAGAAGACGACTTCGATGGCTGCTGAAAGAGAACGAATGCAAAAATGAGTAACTTTGTTGACAGAGGTCTCAATGTTTTTTAATTATGAAACGCAGTAGTAGTAGTAGCTGTTGCAAACAGACTAGAATTTTTGTTGACACTGCAGAGAGAGAGAGAGAGAGAAGAAAAAAAATGAAAAGAGAAAGAAAAGGGACTGTAGAAAGAAAAGAGAGGGAGGGCACGAGAGAAAAGGAGAGAGAATATAGGAAGAAAAATCCAAAGGGTATGAACACAAGCTGACGCATTGAATTCTTTAGGCAAATATGGAAATTTAGTCGAAATTCTTATGGGGCAAATGTTAATTTTGGTTTGGTAATTGAAATTTTATATCTGTTTTACTTTAATTCTAAAATTAAGAAATTATTAATTTAACTTTTAAAATTATAAAAAAAATTATTTAAGTTAGCCCCTATACTAGTATTTATAAAGATTATTTTTCTTTTTATTCTAAGGAGCTCATTGTGAAGCTAAGAAAAAAAGGGAAGGGGATGGATAAATTGGGATAGAATCCCTAACCCAATATTAATAAAGTTTTAGTTACTTGGATCAAGAGTGATGTTATATGAATTACAAATAATAAATTTCAAGGACAAAATTCATAAGTAATGAATTTCGAAGATGAAATTCTTTTTATTGAAGGAAAAATGCAATGTCCAATTTTAATTTGCCTTATTTAAGTGTTGATCCAATTATTAAGGATAATTAAGTCTAATTAAAAGTTAACTATATGCATACCCAAAAAAATAGCTAACTATCTATTAGAGTTAATTATTTTAATTAGTCATTAATTAGTGGATAATTAGTCATCCATAACTAATTTTAACATCTTGATAATTAAAACGTATAATTTCACTCTTCATTGTAATTAATTAGTTTAAAAGTCAAAAAGTGTTTTGATAATATCATGAAAGTACATGTATGAGTTAAGCTTGAAATATTTGTTTTCCCCCATGTAAATTGAAATGTGTCTACTTGAGTTTGAATTTTAAGATGTATGTAATAAAATATTAATTATTTGGACTAAAAGAGTATAGAAGTATTAGTTTATTTTTGTCTTATAGTTATTTAATCAATTTTAATGTGAAAAAGAACCCTAGCCCTTCCCCAAAATTTGATGGCCTAACACACAAAGCACAAACATACATTTTTGTTTGTAAAAATCTTCTCCATCTTCTTCTCCTTCTCTTCTTCTCCACCTTTTTCATCCACCTCCAGATTCTTCCTAACACCTTGAAGAAAAGTCTCAATCTTTGACTCCACATCCCATTAAATACCTAAACTCCACCATTTCCTTGGTTGAAGCTCACACCTTTACCCTTCATTGTTGCTGACCACAGCTACGCACACCCAAGGAGGAGAAGATGCTGCTCCTTCTTAACCTTAACAAGCTCCAAGAACCTCCACTACTTGTGATTTTCAAGTTTGGTAGGGGTTTCCTATCTAAAAACCATTATGTTGTTTGTTTGATCAAACCCTAACTTGGGGTTTGAATGTCTCTTTGTTTCTATGAACCAATAAGTTTGAAAATTGGCTATTTGTGGCTTGGGTTTAACATTTTCTAACTTGGAATGGTGAAAAAATGACTATAAAATCCTAATCCTATCTTTGAATTTCGACCGACTAGGGGCTTTGGGTTGAGTTTTAGTTTTTAATGAGACATTATGTAAGAAATGGGTTTCATGAAAGATTATAATTCATGTTCGTAGCTTATGATGTTGGAAATGGTTTTTGAACTCTTATTTTGGATCATGTGGTTTTAGCCAAGGCATGGTTTGGGGCGTTAGGGTTACGCTTTTGCATTTATGACAATTGGGTAATTTTTGTTGTGCTAGACAAATAATTTTGAATAGGTAAAAAATTTTGGTTCTAATGAACTTATAATAATTTCTTTTTTGTCTATAGAGGAATTAAGCCATGGTGGGTTTTGAAGTGCTTGAGTATGTGTTTTTATAATTGTGAATAATGGGTAATTCCTAGCATGCTTGAATGGTAATTTTTAAAAGTGCATAATCAAAGTTTTAAGATTCTTAAGATAATTACATGTAACCATGTAATATTCAATCTCATGGGGATTATAGAGACTTGGGGTTGTATTTTATAATCTCTTATGCTTGTATATGTAATTTTGCCTAACTTGATGCCTTGAGAAGTTTGGAATTAGATTATAAAAGATTTGACAATTATATATGAAGCTATGTTTTTTCTATATGACCTATTGTCGAGTTAAATGAATTGTTGTGATATAGTTGTTGTTTGGGTATGAGGTCATGGGTTGTTTGGCTACAATGAGGATTGATTGTGAACTTACATTGTCTTTGTGGCTTTTTTGCTTGTTACCTGATGATTTGCATTGGATATAGGCGAACAAGAGATTATGTAAGTGGGGAATGCAATGAAGAATATAAAGCATAACTTAGCTTAGTCCATTGTAAAGTAAGGGTTGGAGCAATAGAATAAGCCAATGTAGGTAGAAAAGCATACGAAAAAGGGGGTTGAATTGTGTTTTTCCTTTTATTTTCTTAATGGACTTTTGAAAAACTTTATCAAAAACTATCAAGTTATGAACTTGAAGTACAGCAGAAAAATAGCATTAATAACTTCAGAAAGTGAACTTTCTGAACTGAATATGTAACAAACGAGTGAAAGAAAGTTTTCCAGAACAGACACTAATAGTAAAACAGATATAGAAATAAAATAAGAGATGAAGAAAAAGAATGATACTGCTCAAGAGTATTTATATTGATTCCGCTAACCTGTCTACATCTAATTCTCAACAATCATTGAGTTTCACTAAATCTTTCCCCAACCCAAGAAAAAAAAATGGTCTTTATAGTAGCCTTCCGAAGCTATTTCGAGTGACCAATAGACAACCCCTACTATCACAAACAAAGTAGTTATTCACCAGCCTCTTCAAGTTTAATCGAGTTATCTTTGACTAACCTCTCCAAGCTAATCCGAGTAGTCTTTAACTAGTCTTTCCAAGCTAAACCGTGACCAGTAAAACACCTTTACTGTCATATTGCAAGTAGTCTTTAACTAGCATCTTCAAGCTAACTCACACCGATTACTACTGGATCGAGGATACAAAGGTTCTGTGTTTAGGTTGACACTCAAACTAACCTACACTCAAGTTTCCTTAAGATTTACAATGAAGGACTTTGGGAAATACTTGAATGGCTTCTTTCTAGTTATTCTTCCTTGGAAGAATGTAAGAACAATAAGGAACGTAGAAAGAAGCTTTTGTGAACAAGGAAATTATTACAAATAGTAATGAACTTTACAAGAAGATGAAGTAGAAATCTTTACAGAGTTTCAGCTCTTTTGTTCAGCGTTAGTCTCTTTTTCTTTGAAAGCACAACATCTCTATTTATAGAGGTCTTCCTTATGACCGTTGGCTTAATCAGATTTCCCAGGGACACATGCTTGATCATTCATTTGTGTCTTGAAAAAGTAGTCTAGAAGAATAGCCTGTCTGTTTATCAGAACTGTTGTAGAAGCCATTGCAATATTGAGGTTTCTGCTGTCCCTTTAGAAACTACTCTACTTTATGAATCGTGGTTTCTGAATTTTTCTTTTAGAACCTGGGGTCGTTCACCTCAAAGGCAAAAGAGATGATAAATCAGTTCTGGTACTGGGTTTTGACTTTTTCAAATTCAAATTCAAATTCAAATTTCCCTTATTTTTCTTGTAGAGTGCACTGTCTTACTGTGTTTGAGTTTTTTGAAGTGCGATAACATTTCCTTGATGATTCTTTGATCTTCCAATCTTTATAATGATGAAAGAATTGCAATTGTGCTGATTAAAGATAATGTAATACTAGGTTCTTAGAGTTTGTTTGAAATCTTCATTGTAAACATATTTTCTGATGTCCAATGCTACTTTCTGAAGACTCAAAGCTTGGTTTCTTGCAACGTTGATTTCTTCTTCTATTTATTAGCTATTTTAAGCTTGAATAAAGGTATAATTTTACTTCCTTTTCTATTCATATCTCTTAACATGAGATAAAATATGTTTACACATGTAAAATAAAATATATCCTTATTTGATTAAGCCTTGATAAGCAAAACGATAGAACCTATTTAATCTTACAAGAAACTCAAGACAATCGTTAGTCATTCTTGAAAGTATTTTCTTTAAATTAGCTTTGTTGTCATTCAAAACTTGTTAACATTTCTTGGAAGGGTTTTAGTGCTAACAATTAAGAATATGTTTTACAAGCCTTGGAGCATGAACCTTGAAGTGTGAATATTTGGAATCCTAGTTGTGGTTTAAAAGTTGGAATATGCATGCCTTATGTCTCATAGTTGTGAAAAATATTCCATTTATGTTGAATGTTCATGGTATAGTAATTATGTATGTGAAAGGTCCAACGTTATTAATTTGATATAAGCATATGCATGTGATTATATGTTTTGGTGACAACTAAGATTTAAGTGAGTCTTTGGTCCCTAGTCAAATATTGGGAAGGGAAACTAGTTATTTTGATCCTTAACTATGTTCTAGTAAGGGAAAGGGAATTAATTACACCTCTGATCATCTCTTTATTTCATCCAGCAACGACCAGTAGGTATGAGATCATACCCTATGGGACTTGAAGCTGTGGAGGAGAGTGATGCGAGGGTGGTGAGTCAAATTTAATTATGTCAAATCACCTAGAAACATGAGAAAGAGTATAGAATGATGAACATTACGTCTATGCACACGTTTATGCCCTATGCTTTATTTATTCATGCCATATCCTGCATTACTTTTTAGCATGCAGTACTTTAGGAGATTCTAACTTTAAATGAAATGTCACTTCATAAATTATGTTTGAAACTTATAAAATAAACCTATGCATGTCCACTTGATTTTATAACAAAACAAAGTGGCTGTAGATGACTGCAATGACGTTTAATATATTTTTCTAGCTCCTACTGAGTTAATTTCAAGTTATGCACTCATTTTTGTTTCTGTATCATTTTCAGACGAGTCCACGTGCCTAAAGGCTGGGACGAGACCTTTGAGCCTTAAGGATAGTACATGCTTTGGATATTTAGTTTATATGCTTATTTGCCTATTTATTTGTAATTCTATCTATCCTTGGCATGTAAAGTATTTATTATACTTGGCTTATGTTCTATTTATGTTTAAGATTATTTTTTCTTGAGGAATACCGTATCTTAATACAGACCTTTGTTGGCTGGCAACCGGTTGTATTTCCTTTATGTTATGTTTTAGGATTAGATGTATTTAAGTGTGCACTCCCTTCCTGAGTCCATGCTATTTATTATATATATTAAATGTGATAGGGACACGTTGATGCCCTCATGATTTAGTTCTATTTATGTTTATGTGGCGTTATAAATGTTATGTGCATGAATTGTTCTTTTTGGGATCTGAGTTGACGTGTAATGTAATAAGAATAATGCATCATGGTCCTTATCTTATAATGCTTTATTTCTCAATTGCTTTAAACACGTTTAATGGTATGATTATGCCTAAGCGTGAGGCTTGTGTTTTTGGTCTAAGGTTTTTTTTAAAAAAACCATTCTATTTTTCGCTAAGCTATTTTGAATAAGATATTTGTGAAATCAAAAGTGTAACAATCTAATAATTAGCCTAATTATAACTTAAGCATAATGAGTTAAACTAATATCTAACTTGTGCAGTGGCACAGACAATTGTAATAAATAGAAATCCATTTGTGAAATAATAGATTTTGATATTGATATATGTGTTGCATTCCCTTATATATGTGAATCAACTGGCAAATGAAAAAAGATGGTTATTGAGAAGATAATTATGTCAAAAATGTCCTAATGTGAGAAGAGTTGGTGTTCAAGGACTTTAACAATTTCGATATGATTAATTAATTTATCATAATTAACACTCCTCAATCAATTTTCAAACTTTTCCCCCAATATGATTACAAAATAATAATTTAATAATTTATCATAATGAACACTCCTCATTTAATTTGATGGAGAGTCCTTCACATCTTGATTTTTTCTTCTGAACGTGGTGACTTCATCAAAACCTTGTTTTGGTAATCCATCATATTTAGACTATTTCGAAAGCTCTTCCATTCCAATATATCTTCTTCACTCAGCGACTTTATCAAAAGTTTTTAAAAGAAACACCTTGTACCGAAGTGTTATCACTTGAGCTTGTCCTTCCCAGGGCCATTGATCCTACAATTTTTTTGAAAAAATCATTGATAATTCAAGTAGTAAATAATAAATCAATTTGTGATTAGAATAAACCTTAGATTGAAAAAGGACAACCTATAAGATCACCATCAGAAACACTTCTGGTATGTAATATTGATATAAAAGCATCATTAGCACACAAACCAATCTAGTAGTGACATAAAATAAATAGAACGTGAATAGAGATAACTGCATTTCCAAGGCATTTTACCATAAGTAAAAAGAATTTCATCCTAACATAATACAAAAGAGTGAAATATGATGATGGATGGGAGATTAATATAGTGAAATGAGCATTTGGGTATAAAGCATTTTTCTCAAATGACTTATCTCTTCAGACACTTTTCTAATGACTGTAATCCTGTGTGGTTTAAAAACAGAACATTACTACAAAAATCAAATCAAACTTAATATCGAAACTCAAAACTAAAATATTATATTGAAAAACTTTGGCTAGAGCTATAACCTTCTAGAATACTCAATTAACATGCATTTAGTGATATGAGATCACAAACTAATATCCATTGCCCAAAAGAGAGACACGATTGCCATCTTTGAATAATTATATTGCTCTGAGGCTATAACACTCAGTATGTTCCCATCTATATATATTAATGTGATTGATTTCAAGAATGTGACGAAGCTCACAAATGTAAATGGACAACATAGCATTCTTATAAGTTACTCATCAACCATTTAATTGTAGTGGGAAACAATAGTCTAGAAACCATAAATTGACAAAATCCTTAAACAGCAAATACTAGAAGAATTGAATAACAGCCTTCCAGAGTGAGGAGACAAATAAACTAGATCAACAATATACTTTATCAATTGAACTTTGAAAGACATAACAGAAGTAACCTTAGACTAGATAAAGACCTCGACAACGCAAAGTGACCATCATGTCTAAATATCTACTTATTCCCAATACAATGCAAATAACAAAATTGATTATATACAGCTATGAGTCAATACAAAAGCATGGATTTATCTGACATGCTTAAACCATTTTACAAATAGCATTGTTAAAAATTGTATAATGAAATTAATTCACCCCTAAACAAAAGCATGCTTATTTGTAATTCTTACCTAGGAACCCTATTCAATAAATCACTCATTAACATTTGTCTTCACCTACATAGTTTACAACATCTCATTTGGTTGGGAGATAATCTGCTATTCAATTGTAGTTGTGTCAAGTGCATAAGTAACTTATCTATAGATATTCCCAATACAACCTGATATGACAAGTATATGCTAATTTTTAACCATGAAAAAGACCTCTATAATTCTCAACTTAAACTCATTTATAGTTGCTCTTAATGCAACTTGATATTCAAATTCAATATCTAAGGGAAATCTCATACTTGAAGTGTGATGCCAAGATTCAATTTGACCTTTAATTGCTAAGGAAAATTCAGTCAATGCTTAAGGATCATTTGGTCAATCATGGAAAACCTGAACTGGTATTATTGAACTCAGAGCTTCGGATTAGTCTAACTGGTGCAAGTCTTCTCCAAAGCAAGCCTAGCCCGATACTTTACTGCTAAAGAAAAATTCATTCAAAGATGGATCAATTCATATGAGCATCTAAATTAAGCAAATTAATTGACAACATAACATAGACTTTCCCCTCATTCATCAGGCTCCTACAGTTCTTGATTAAAAAAGGGCACAATAGCATAAATACGGTTTCTCCGTAAGTTCACAAACTTATACTCAAAAAATGTGTACTAGAATGGAATATATGCCTTTGTGCCTTACCTTCTCATTTTGAAGACCTTAATATTCCAGCAAGCTTTGAAGCATTGACATCAAGAAGATTACCACCTGTAATTACTGAAAAATGAGAAAATCTTATTAAAGTTAATACATCTAATTACAACACTCGGAAAAATTACCACTTGAAATTGCTACTTTGTCAATGATACATCCTTCCATGTGACAATAGAAATTGAAATTCTCCATCAACTAATATAATTAAAATAAACAATATGAAGAAAGTAAGCCATGCATCTCAAACTTACATGCAGTCAAAGATAGCAAATTTTAGGCATAGGTCATCTTTACAGTATTAAAAATAGAAAAAAGAGTTCACAAAGAGAGAGATTAACATTCTTTCTCACATAGTTTATGCTTGGTCCCATCAACACCATCAACTGCAGGTAATGTTCACACAGGCAAAAATGGATAAGTTAATAGTATTATAGCAAGAAGATCAACATCCTCTAGACTCCACCTTATGCAATCATTTTCTATCATCGAGCATTAATTGGTGTTTTTCGCAATCAAAACAGTAGTTTAAATAAGAGTTTTCTAGTAGCAATGCAATGAACAAATAATAACTAAATACATTCATGAATTTTCCATGTCCAAACACAGAGCACATGCTCTTAGCACACACATCATATCCAAATAGAGGGGGAAAGTGAGTGTGGGGTGTGTGTGGTGGATGCGGTTCTCAAAATCTTATCATCAATTAACAGGGCATTTATCTCAGCACATTCATTACACAAACTATCCTTCCTATCATAGTTGGTGTAGGTTGAAAAGTGCACGAGAAGGGAAGGGGTTAAATTGTGCTTGGACTTTTCTTTTCCTTTTTTCATTCTGAAAAACTAAAATAGATATTATCAAGTATGAATTTGAAGTGTAGTGGAAACAAATGTTAGTATATTTTAGAAATTAACTTTCTGAACTATTAAACACGTTAATAAGAAAAAGATTTTCTAGAAAACACAGTATGAAAGGCACAAAGTAGTAAATAAAAGAGAGTAAAAGAAAGAAAAGATACTACACAGGGATTTTTATACTAGTTCGGCCAATTTGCCTACATCCAGTTCTCAACTATCGTTGAGTTCCATTAAAACCTTTCTCAACACGAGAAAGTTAGATAGTTTCTACAGTAGTCTTCTCAAGCTTTATCCAGTGACCAGTAGCTCACTTTACTGTCACACCCAAGTAGTCTTTAACTAGGCTCTCCAAGTTAACTCCATGACTAGTAGCTCACTCTACTATCACTTACAAGTAGTCTTTACTTAGCTTCTTTAAGTTAACTCAATGACTAGCAGCTTACTCTACTGTCACACTCAAATAGTCTTTACTTAGCCTTTTCAAGCTAACTCACAATGATCATTACCGAATAAGGGTTACTAAGATTTGTGTTTGGGTTGTATCACTCAAACTAACTAACACTCAAGTTTTTGTTGAATAAACAGTATCAGACCTGAAAAACTTAAATGACTTCTTCCTATCTATTTTTCCTAGGAATAATGTTATCTGATAAGAATGTAGGAAGAAAATTTTCACAAAGATAAAACTGTTACAAGTTGTAATACCTTTATAGAGGATGAGAGGAAATTTCTTCAGCGTTTCAGCATAGTATTTCAACAAAAGTCTCTATCATTGTAAGTATAGCATCTCCTTTCATACTTGATATTCCTTTATGACTGTTACCATTGATCTATTTTCCCAGTGACATGTGTTGGTCTTCTTTTTGTGTCTTGGAAATGCAGTCTAAAGGAGTAGCTTGGCATGTCAAAGAAGTTGCAAAAGCCGTTTGTAATAGAGGTTTCTAAGTTTACCTTCAAAAACTACTTTTTACTTTCTAAGCAAAGTTTCTGAACTTTTCCTTCTAGAAGTTGGGGCAATTGATCAAGTTGGTAGAAGAGATGTCACATCAGTTTTTAACTGGGTTTGACTTTAAATTTGAATTTCAAATTTTCCTCCTATTCCCATAAAGTGCATTGTTTACAGTGAAACGTGCTTTCTGAAATGCCATCTTAGTTTATGGACTTCTCTTAAATCTTCTAAGCTTCAGCAAAGCTTGTAGTGAATGATATGTTTATGATTATGATGAATGAAGACAGTAGAACACACTTGCTTCAAAGTTGGATTGAATTCTTCACTTGAATTGCACTTTCTGAAGTCACATGCTACTTTTTGAATATCTGAGTCTTAGTTTCTTGTACTTGAGAATTTTTCTTTCATTCGTCGAGCAAATATATATTCATTTCATGATATATTTTTCATTAAGTCTCAATCTGTTCAAATGAGATTAAACATGTTTGTACATGTCATTGTAAAAATATTCTCATTTTAAGAAACGTGTCTGTCAACGTAAAAAGACCTATTTGTTGCTCTAAGAAACTCAAGGAAAAAGATTAGTTCATCTTCAAAATATTTTCATGAAATTGGTATGTTATCATTCAAAACGTTTAGCATTTACACTTTTTGAAGGGTTTAAAATTGGGGCATATATAATCATGTCCAACACCCCATTCAATAAATCACAAACTGAATCCAAATACTCATCACAAATATCATCTAGGACTTCAATGGAAAAAATATAGTGATTTTAAGGAGGATCCTTGATAGCATCCGCAAGATTGAATGCTACCTTCATATCACCACATTCTAATGTCAGTGTACCAACATACATGTTAATCTTGATTCTTGCAGTTTTCAAAGGGGTCTACTAAGAATAAGTGTATGTTGGTTCATATGCATGTCATTCTCCATTTCCAAAACATAAAAATCAACTAGAGAAATTAAATCATTAACCCTTACCAACACGTCTTCGAACAATCCTTTTGGCCTCTGGATGATCCTATTGGTCAGCTGCACAATCAGTCCACGGGCTTAAGCTCACCAATGTGAAGTACCTTGTAAACTAACTTTGGCATCGCATTGATGGCTGCACCCAAATCAACTAGAGCATCATTAAACTTTAAGTTCCTAACAACACATAAGATGGTGAATGATCTCGAGTCCTTGAACGTTTTAGGTCGATCGTGTGTGAGGACTGAGGAAACATTTACCCCTAAATCCACTTTCTCATTTTCTTTCAGCTTGCGCTTATTTATGCACAAGTCCTTTAGAAATTTGGCATAACGCAGGATCTGCTTGATTGCATCTAAGAGAGGTATGTTCACCTATACCTTTTTGAAGGTTTCTAGCAGCTTTGGATCTAGTTCTGCTGTAGTGCTTTTTTGGGTTTCATCCTCTAAGGGAATGGCAATGGAGAAGTGGTGTCGTCATCTCTGACAAGCTCTATTGAGCATTGCAGTGCTCTTTTAGCATTGTAGCACTCGATAGAAAGTTCCCTTGATGCTTACTCCTCCTCAATTGAGCGATGCAGTGCTCAATAACCCTTTCAGGCCTACTCACCTTTAGAATTTTTGTCCCAGACCTAAGGGCGATTGCACTGACATTTCCTCCAGGATTTGGCAGACTCTGATTATTCTTTATTTGATCTCTTAGCTAAGCATTCTCTTTCCTCAACTCCTGTATCTGTTCCATCATCATCTTTATCATCTCAATCATAGTAGGCTTTGAGGAGGATGATGTAGAAGAGGCCTATTGCCTTTGATGAGGTACCTGGTATCTTTCCTGTGATGATTGGCCCTATTATTGAGAGTTATTTCCCTACTTCAGATTGGGGTTGTTCTTCCATCTTGAGTTATATGTGCTCTTGAATGGGAATTGGCATGTCTGGTTTTGGTTTGGACTAAGGTTGGCTTGGAAAAGGGCTTGTTGCTGCCACTTTTGCAAATGGCTTATCCTACAATGTTGGGCACATATCCATGTGATGATCAGTAGAAGTACAAATGCAATAGACCTTGGAACTCCTAGTGTTGCTGCTTAGTTGACCACTTCATGAGACCAGAAAGCTCCTATAAGGTCTAGGTCAATGTTGGATTCTCTATCTAGCTCACTTCATGAAAGCCTTTAGTACTTGTGGCCATCTTAAAACCAAACTGCTGGCTCACCTCATCAATCATGCACTTGTCAGCCGGTACAAGATCTTCATAGAAATACTAGAGGAAATATTGCTTTGGAATTTGATGATTAGGGCAGCTAGCACATAGGAGCTTGAAATGCTCTTAGCACTCATGTAGAGTGTCATTAGTCTGCTGATCCTAGAGATGTCATTTCTAATGGATGCCACCCGAGTGGTGAGAAAATAACCCTTAAGGAAAAGTCTCTTCATCCCCATCCAGTTATTCACAGCCCTATCTGGCAAGTTGAAAAACCAATTTCTACAGCACCCTCGAGGGAAAAAGGGAATGCTCTGAGTTTGACATCATCAACCTCCATTCCATTAGGTCTCATGTCAGAACACATCATGCACAGCTTTTTCAAATTTTGGAGTGGGTCCTCTTTAGATAGCCCATGAAACTTGGGTAAAGCATTAACCATATACCTCTTAAGCTCAAAATCATTCTCAAGCATGGGGTAAGCAATTGCCAGGGGCTACTAAGTAAAGTTAGGAGTAGTGAGTTCCCTAAATGTCCGATTGCGATCTCTTATGTCACTTATGCTCCTTGAAACAACAAATAAAGGATCAGATCACTGAGATTGTTCTAATTGTTGACGCCTTGCATATCTAATTTGCCTGAAGGTTTTCTCAATTTCTAGATCAAGAGGTAGTAGTGTATTGGCAGACAAGGAACGCCTCATACAAGGGAATAATAAAAAAGAATAATAACAAATTAAAGATAGGAATAAAAATAAAAATAAAATACAATAAAAATACTAAAACAATAAAAATAAAAATAGTAATTATAAACTAAGAACCAACATTTCCCTGACAGCAACAACACCAAAATTTGTCGGAGGTTATCACTACCTCCTCAAATTAGAATTAAATAAGTAAAATAAAATTCAAATGCCAAATGCACCAAAAGTGTAGTTATAATGCAACTCGGTTCATCTCTCAAGGAGGCTGTCACTTGGTTGGAAATTGGGGGGTTTTGAGAATTAAATTGAGACAATTAAAAATAATTGGGAAAAATCAAGGCACTAGTGCAAACTATTCATAGGATTTGAGTTAATTATCATAGACTAAGTATTGAACACATTAGTGGTTATTAATAATTACTTACTGGCGATTATACTAGTGATCAATCAACCTCTCAAAATTGAATAATGTGAATAACTAGTAAATGGGATCCCAATTTATTAGAAATTATATTGATTTAATATACCAATTGCTATAGCTTAACCTCCGATCGGAAGGTTAATTTTAATGCTCTCCTTCAAACATAAACCAATTGATCAATCAATTTATGCTCAAACGGTTTCCTTAAACGACAATTGCCAATTTACTTATTCTAATAAAAATTGTAACAATCACAACAATGATTGGAAGAATAGAAACTTCAGAATATTGAGAAAACAAATACATTCAATAGAAGAAGGGTCTCTCAATCCATACTAATAAGAAAAACTGCTCCTCCAAATCTTTGGAGGATTACAACAATGAAAATAAAAGAGTACCTGAAGATAATAACAATGATCATTGTGAAAATCTCCAAGAACAAATTAAATTCACTAAAAGAAATCCTTAGAGGGAGAATAATAGAGAAGAAGAGGTAGAGAGATAATGTAAATCCTAGTTGCCAAAACTCAGGCTTCAAAACTAGGGTAAAAGTCTATATAATTCCCTTAAATACTCCTATCTAAAATAGCCAAAGCGAAGCCTTAAATAAAGTTAATTATCAATAAATCGTGTCATCGCATGAGCGCTGCGGTGCTAAATGAGAGCTATGGCGCTTTAGCTTGTGTGCTTTTTCTGATAGCTCTGTTAAGCGCTCAGCAAAGAGTGACCCTTTGCGCTTTTGCTCCCTTTTTGCAGCCCTTTAGCTCCAAGTTCCCTCCAAAGAGTTTCCAACCTTGTACTTGACATTTTGCACTCAATTCAAAGTTCCTGTGTACAAAACCATACTCAAGAGGTAGGTTAAACACAATAGGCTCTAATTCATTAATCATTCCAAAATTAGGGCAATAGTCAATCAACCTATAAAAAATACACAATGAGGACGAAGTCAAAATCCTAATTATTTACATCAATAACACAATTAAATCTATGTAAAAGACTAAGATTTAGAAGCAATATAAGTGGCATGAATGCTCCTTATCAAGGTGTCTTGAAGTTTCAAAGCAACTTACTCGCCAGGTGGGTAAGGTCGACGATGAAGGTCGTAATGTTGGCTAGCAGTGTAGTATGGTCTTGGGTGTTACACGATGGTTCTACGCTTACATGATAGAGCCAATGAAGGTGGTTCTAGCATTGATGATTCTACCCAAATATGAGAATAGGAGGAGGATGATAATTAATTCCTGCGAAAGTAAGAAAACCCAATAACAATGGGTTTCTTGGAATTCTTAATTTTGAAAATAAAACAAAAAGGCTAATTGTTAAAAATACCTTGTGGGAATTTAAGGAAAAGTGTAAATATAAGCAGTTAATATAGAGTGAAATTAAATAGTGTGACAAATAATGAATTATTGAAAGTACTATTTTTTTAAGGATATTAACTTGTTATATTTAAGATAGTGGATGTGAGATGGTGGGCGTCTTTTGATATTTTTCAAAATTCAAAAGTTTGCTATAAGTAGAAACTTTTTTATTATGAAGAGAAGTGAAGTTCTTCTAATGGATGACTACTTGTCAAACTTTCCTTGATATGAAGTATAAGATAAGATGTATCTATTATGCTATAATACATAATTTTAGTAATCACTCTAGCTTGTTCTTTCTAACTGGGAAGTATTTCCCAATAAAAAAATTATCACAAAAGCCTGTGCCGCAGTGGAAATCTACATAAGTGGATGTAACTCTAATTAACGAGTCTCTGGTTCAAGAAAATATCGTACACAGTGGACAAAAAGTGATGCACAAAGGAGATCGCAAAGCGATGATGGAGAACTAGGTACTTAAACGACATGTTTCTTTACGAAATGAAAAGGAACCAAGACAACTTTGATAACAGATAGATCCACTGAACGCCAACAATTAGAGTTTACTTCTAACTAAGACGATGGCGTCGCTAGCCAGCTACACACAACACACAATGCAGCAGGAGCATACAAAGAAAGAAACTAGTAATCCACGACTCGTGCTTTTCTCATCTTACACATGGGCAAGCAAGCCACAACAACTCATAAATGTACCCATTCCATTTGTAACATTCTCCCAAGTACAACGTCATCCTTAAGTCATGACATCAGACTCAAGAGTTGTTACTTCTTAATTATCGGACCTTTCTTAAATAACTATAGCAAATGCGATAAGATTGTGTAATAACTAGCGTAATTTGATTAACATGTATAACAAAGATACTAGTAAATTATATAAGGAAGCTCTATTGTGAGCTTGAATACATATACAATCTCTATTACATTCACCTACACATATACCTACAACTATATACCACATAAGAAGAACATCAACTACTAAACTACTGCAAATCTCGAGTTTCTTACATGTAGTAGCGGCATTGTTCTCTGAATCAACCTGGAGACGACACGGGAACACACAAAATAGGGGTGAGAATTATACAATTCTCAGTAGGAAAACCCCCCCAAACACAATTATAATGTCATCATCATCGCCCCAGCCACTTCGGTTTATTAAGAAAAAATGGTCATGCATCATATAATAACGGTTTATTTTTAAAGTTCTAAATCATACTTCCGAAGTGGGTTACTTTTAACATTCAATCACTTAATATACATATACCATACAACTCAACATCATATACTACTAACTTTCCACTTAAATATATTGGTCTCAATATCAATACTAAACTTCTTCACTCGGCATATAAGACAAATGATTTCTTAGAAAATTTACTTCTTAAACTTGCCTTTGCCCCTGACTAAATCTTGTCACATCTGGGCGTTACGTACCACCATCCCCAGTGTAGCAATAATGGGTAATAAACTGCTTTTCAGGACTGAGCTCATTCCTATACATGATCATTGGATTTACTTTCTCCAATTCTCACACAGACCTATTCCTAGCCAGGTTTATTTTCCCTGACTCAATTCAAAGGTAGTCAGGTTTACTTTTCTTGATAGACCGGATTTACTTTCTCCAGCCCAAGGATTATAAATCTTATGCTTTTCTTGGTAGTTAGGTTTACTTTCCCTAACAAACTGGATTTACTTTCTCCAGTCCAAGAAACATAATCTTATGCTTTTCTTTCGCATATAAACAACTGTAATAATCATTCATATCTATGTGTATCTAACCTCATCAATAAGTTCACATGCTCAATTACTCAGCTCATATTCAGGTACTCATGTCATACTAGTACAAAATGCCATCATTTCGTCAATTCAAAGCATCTAGTTATTTTCAGCATAATGGCAGGTTTTTCACTCAAGTAGCACAATTTATTTCTCATACCAAATGATCAATTCAAATGCTATAAAAATTCTCAATGACACCTTAATGTGTCACCAAGGTTCTGTAAAAATTTCAGAGTAAAAATAGCTCTCTAAATATGTTAATAAAATTAGAAAAATTTGGTGGCCAGAAACCACTCAACCTCAGCTCAAGAACCAAAATTCATAATTTTTAACCCTAGAAATTGAACCATAAAATTCGAAATAAAAATCCTGGTAAAACCTCAATATGTCTCTAATATCCTGTAAAAATTTCAAGTGATAATTCCATCATTTGGTATGGTAACAAAATTAGCAAAGTTTACAGCTTTTGCTCCAACACTTTAGGCAGCAGATGCTTAATTTCAGTTCTTGATTTTTCTAAGGTAGTTTGACTCAAAATAAAAACTCAAAAAAATTCATGAGACTAGATCAAGATGTTAGCTCCAACATATAATGTTTTCAGCTCACGAAAATGTCCACAACAAGCCTAGAAAATTCGTGAACAAATACTGCCTGTACAAAAATCAAAATTCCAGTAACATGGTTCAAAATCTCTTTTAACAAAAATGATTTCTAACATCATCCAAACACTTCACAAAATTAAACACATCAATATCTATCTATCATCAATCAATACATCCAAAATTTCCAGCCAAACCAATCAGAGAAATTAAAAACAAATTTTGAAAGAAAAGAGAACAAATAAAACCCTACTTTTGGTGTCTTTTGGATCCTTGGCTCCAAAGTGCTCTAAGATTGATTCCTTCCATTTCAAAGCTCCTAAACCCACACCAAACCCTTCCTTAGGTAGAGGAGTATGAGATATCAAAGTGAGAAATTGAAATTTCAATCAATTAGAATGGTAGATATTGATGTGTAGAACAAGTTTAGTGAAGGAAGTTTGGGGTTTTAACAAATCTAGGCTATGAGTTTGGAGTTTGGAAACAAGTTTGCAAGGTTTATGTGAAGAAGAAATGGAGTTTCTGCAGTTTCTAAAGCTGGCCGAGGATGAGAAGATGAGATGATGATGTTAGGTGAGTTGTGTTTATCTTATAAGGTGATAAATCATTATTCTAACATAAAGCCTAACCTTTTAATAAAAAGAAAGTAATATGGATGGCTAAGATTGGATCTTGTTACTCAAGATTGAATCTTAGCCATTCCTTTAGTTGAAATGGATAAGCATTCTCTTTTTGTAAAGGTCAAACTAGCTTTCGGTGTTAGAAATCGTACACCGAAATTTTACCGAACGGGTAAAACAGTGTACCCGGGAAATCAAACATTGCCCAAAAAATAATTTCGGGTATAAAATCTTTATTTCTATCTATTTCTAACCATAATCATATAATTTCTCAATTTCGGGTATCCTCGGGTCCTAATTCTAGGGTTTCGATTGTCCCGCAGGCCCGCAAAATACTATTCACATTTTTTTTTTTTACAAATCTGTTGGATCATCTTCATCATTGTTCAAAGTATCAAAATTTTGAAATTATGACTAATAGAGCTCAAATTAATTTTTAAATAATTTTTATGGTGTTACACCATTCCTAGTTTTTCTATCTCATGCTAAATGCTTTTATATATGATCTCTAACTATTTTGGTTTAGAGAATGGGAACTAGGCAAATATATAACATAAAAGAATTAAAACTTGCCTGCTCTAAAGTAGGGCTAAAGAGTGCCATAATAAAGTGTTAATTATCTTTAACTTATTTAGTGAGACGACGTACAATTTGAAATTAGAGTAAATAGCTAAATTAGTCTCTTAGAAATATAAGAGTATAAAGGAATAACAACTAGTTACTCTACGTGTTAGTTAGTGTTAGTTATTTCTGTTATAGTTTGTTAGCCTTCACTACTATAAATTCACTTCTGTATTATATCCAAGCTCATTCATTCAATACAGTAATAACATAAGATCAATATTTTTTCTTCTTCTTGCTTTGTTCTTCTCTGCACACCTTATAAAGAGAGAGAAATTAATCCATTAGATTTTAAAAGTTTTAAATTAATCCTTGACATTTTAAAAAATGAGACAATTTGATCGTTTCGTACATGTCTATACGATTAAAATAATAATGTACGGAACTGTACAAAAGGACTAATTTGTCCTTTTTTAAAATATGAAAGACTAATTTGAGATTTTCCAAATTTAAAAGACTAATTTGTTTCTTAATATATTTTTCAGGAACTAATTTAAATATTTTGTCAAGAAATTATTAATTTATAGGTGATTAATCTTTTATTTTCTCTATTTATAAATTTTTTCAGCTTAGATGAGCTAAATCTAAAGAATTAATAGTGAAAATGAAACAAGATAAATTCTGCCAAAGATTTAATATTTGCTTCTTACTCGTAGCTTGACACCTAACATCTTCGTGAATTTCTAATAAACTATTAGAATATTACTCTAATCAGAGTTTGGGTGATTGTTCAAATGTAAATTGATAATATTGTTTTAGTTTAGCAACTTTTAAAATATGTAGTGTCTATTATTATATTTTAACTAGGCAATATGACTATTTTCAAAATATTCAATAATTCTTTTCAAAATTATCAATTTGTAAAGTACATTGCATCTCAATTGAATTAATTGACTCAAAATGCATTAGTTTATTATAATGGTGTGTTTGGTTAAAAAAAAATTACATGTGAAGTTTATCCATTACAAATTTCACCCAATTTTACCCCAATCAAACATACTCAAAAGGAAAAAATTCTTCGTGCATTAGGTTTTTATTCAAAAAGTTTGAATACAAAACATTTTCAAAATGAGTGAATACTGAGTATTTTAAATAAACTAAAAGAAATTTCCAGTTTAATTTCCCTATGTGTGGTTGGAGAATATTTTGAGAAATAAAAAAGCATTTTATTTGGAATCAAGTATCGTAATTAACCATTTGGTTTTTTTAATCATATACTTTTTAATTTTTAATTAAATCCTCTATAATGGTATCATATAAATATATTGGGGGACAAATCAGTACCTCAGAATTTTAAATTCCTAAATTAGTCCATCATAATTTAAAAAATGGACAAATTGACCCCTCGTATAAGTTTGTTCAATTAAAAACTCTATACAAACTTGTATAGAAGGACTAATTTGTCCCCATTTTTCAATTATGAGAGCATCTCCAACAATGATATTTTCAAGTTCTAGTTGTTGTTAAATGGCCCACAGGCTCGGCCCATTTTAGAGATAACTGCTGGAGCAAAAACATTGGGTTGGAGTAGGACGCATCCCTTGGTAATGGGACTGGTCCTATTTTGAAAGAAAGTCATGGTGCATTGATACATGGTAGGAATAATATTAAAAGTATCAAATTAAAAATCCAAAATTTGAAATGTGAGTTAGCATGCTCATATTTGTGTCAATATGAATTTTATTTGATAAACTATCCGTTTCTATCCGTTATGGTTATTATTTAAATTTCTTTTTATTTTTACTCTATAAGTATCATCTCTTCCATTCTTTTTTCACAACTTTTTTCAGCCCTCACCAATGCTTCTCAAATTCTTTCCACACAAATTCTAGTATCATTTTCTTACTTTAAAAAAAAGGATTCAAATCAAATTTAAATTCTTTTCTCAATTACTTACAAAATGTCAACTTCCTTCAAAATCCAAATACCCAAATTTCTCAACGTTCAAACCCTCAAAATCCAAATTCCAAACTTCTTCCAAAACCAAAATTCCTTAAGCCATTAAAACTCCAGTTTTCAACTTCCTTCTAATTTTAAATTTTCTTTTTTCCCACAAAATCAAATCTACAAACATCACAATTCCCAATTCCCATTATGTTTAACCTAATGTCCAGAAATACAGCTATACCATCTTTCCTCTTTCAATCCCAACTAGGGGGTGATAAACATTCTTTTAGTAAATATTTTCCCTTCTACACTTAGTGGTTTTGCATTCTTTTTGTGTTTAATTCCCATGAGTTTGCTAACTTTTGTATTTAATCCTTCTTGCACTCAATTTTGCTTGATGTTTTCTATTCAGTGACTTTTGCACAATTTTGGTTTCTATCTCTTATGAGTTCTTTTTTTCACAGAGGAGTTCGTGGTCATCTGAAGAATCACCTTTGATAGTGCACTGTAGAGTGGAGCTTGGAGCACACATAGAGGGAAGAGAGAGAAACTGAATGAAGTTTTACCCGGCCAACTTCACTCCAATGAACATCAGTCGCTGCAGCAAGCATGGAAGATAGAGCTAGGCAAGAAATGAAGACAAACTCACTGCAGTGAGCATCAGTCACTGCAGCGAGCATGAGAAGTGGCGCCGGTGGAGATTTTTAAGCTTGTTCGCTATAACGAACATCCCTCGCTGTAGCAAGCGTTGAGGGCCCAAACCTAAAAGTTTAATTTTGTTATTTTGACCCACTTAGGCCCGTTTTTAGCAAATTTAATGATGATGTAAATCTTTGAAACATGAAAATCGAGGCATTCTTTGCCAAATTAGGAAATAGATCTAGGTTTAGAGCTCTTCTCCTTTCCTCTCCTTCTTCTTCTTTCTCTCCTTCAAGAACACTTGACACTCATAGTTAGAGCTTTTTTTATGATGATTTCCATTTCTGATTCCCATATTTCTCTTTATTTTCTATTTGTAACTTTCTTTATAGAGGAGTAGTGCTCTTGCTAGCTCAAGGGATTCAAGAGCTAGGATTATGTTTTGAAGCATTGTTGATTTTAATGCAAATGCTTGGTGTTGTTCTCTTTCTCTTTGTGTTTTTCCTCTCTTTTCATGTTTATGATTAATATGCATGTTGAGTTAGGTGTTGTTTTATGTATGTGAGGATGATCTGTAAACATGATTTAGCTTATTGATTGAATGCGTGCTAATTGATTAATTAGTGAGTATTTAGTTAACTAAGAGAATAGAGATAATTCTTGATTGAGGATTAGACTATGACAATTGGTATTTTATTTGGTTCATACATTTAGGTGCTGTGATTGCAATAATTTAAGTGTATGTGCTTTATGTTATCCTCTAGTTGATTGACTTTAAGGAGAATTGCTAGCTAATTGTGTGATTGCATGATTAAGACATAGTTTCTCATTAAGCATTTGATATTTTGTTATGTTGATGATTAACACTCCCTAGCCTTAGAATGCCCTAGGCTAGCTCCCTTTTATTATCATTAATTTCAATTGCTTATTATTTTGATTTTCATTCTCATGTAACAAAATCCCCTTATTTCCAACTAATTAGCTCACCTTCTTTGTAAGACGACCCGGATTGTACACCACTATCTAGGTGTTTGTATAACTCGGTTTGGGGAACTCAAATTTCCTTTTTAAACTTGGCATTAACGACGGCGAGCTACCAAGTTTTTGGCGCCGTTGCCGGGGAATTTGCACTATTTAGTAGTGTTTATATTGTGAATTTGTGAATATTTATTTTCTTGTTTTCTTTTGTTTTCCTCTTTTTAAGAAAAATCCAAAAATAGTAGTTAGTTTTTATCTTTTTCTTATTTTTTCTTTTTATGTTGGTTTCTATGCATGACTCGATTTGAGCCTGATCCTCAGTTAACACGCTTTGATCCTGAAATTGAAAGGAATCTTAGGCAACTGAGACAGACTAGGAGACAGGTGTTCATTCCTGGGGAACCATCTAAAAAATTTCCTTTTAACTCTAGTTTAGATTTAGAAACTGTTTATACTTTTCCTGAACTTTCTAATTCTTCTGTTAATGTTTCAGGGGGCTCAAACTACATGGTTGACCAAGGGAGAACTCTTAAGGAGCTTGCAGCTGTTGACATGTTTCAGCAACCTTTGGGAATCATCTATCTTGAATTGGAGATGGACTTTGAGCTCAAATATGGGCTTATACATCTACTTTTGAAGTTTCATGGCCATGCGGGTGAAGATCCGCATACGTATCTCAAAGAATTCCATGTTGTTTGTTTGAGCATGAGGCCACTTGGGGTAAATGAGGACCAGGTGAAGCTGCGGGTATTCCCTTTCTCTCTTGAGTGAAATGCCAAGGATTGGGTCTTCTACCTTCCACATGAAGTAGCAAATAGTTGGGCTGGATTGAGAAGGCTCTTATTGGAAAAGTACTTTACAGCATCTAGAGCCGCTGCCATTAGGAAGAACATTTGTGGAATCAGGCAACTGCAAAGGGAAACACATTATGAGTATTGGGAGCGGTTCAAGAGACTGTGTGCCAGCTACCCTCATTACTAGATTCCTGAGCAGCTTTTGATCCAGTACCTTTATGAAGGGTTTGATGCCCATGGATCGGAGTATGATTGATGCAGCCAGTGGAGGTGCTCTAGTTGATAAGACTCTAGCTGCAGCAAGGGCCCTGATTGAGAACATAGCAAAGAATTCACAACAGTTTGGGTCTAGAGCCACCGTAGGTACTAGCAGTGTGCATGGAGTAGCCTAGTCAGATTTTCCAGCTTTACAGCAAACTCTTGAGGAGATTTCCGGGTTCATGAAGCAGCTAACTTTGGGTCAAGTACAACTCCCAGCTCACCCTACACCAGCCATGGCATGTGGCATTTGTTGTTGCCACACTCATACTACTGATGCTTGCCCTCAGTTAATAGAGGATTCTACTAACATTTCTACTGCAAATGTTTTTCCTAGGAGACCTCAGAACCAGTAGCAATACAATCCTTATAGCAACACATACAACCCAGGATGGAGAGATCATCTAAACATGAGGTAAGGGAATTCTTCAAATTAGCAATTTTAGAATCAACCACCATTTCAGTAGCAGTAGAGTTACCAACTACCCCATCAGAGACAGCCACAACCACAACTTCTACCACCATCTCAGATTTCTGCATTACCACTTCCAGCAGTAGCTTTAAATCAACCAACCATGCAAGAGATAATGAAGTTATTGTTGGAGATGTGGACTGAGATTAATCAGTTAAAAAGCACTTCTTCCCAGGCTCAACAGCCTACCTCTTCATAGATTCCATCTCAGACCATCCCAAATCCTAAAGGGAATGTCATTTCTCTCACCCTAAGGTCTAGGACGGTCCTACCTGAAGTCAAGAACCCACATGAGGAGGAGAAACAAGAGGAATCAAAAGAAGTGGTTAAAGAGGATGCGCCAATCATTGATAGGAAGAAGCAACCAATGGTAACTCCAGCTGTTGAAGAGATAATCCCTATCTCATTACCTTTCCCTCAGAAGGCCACTTCATCAGAAAGGCCAACTAAAGTTTAACTAGACAAGGACTTGTTAGAGACCTTCAAGAAGGTTGAGGCAAACATAACTCTCCTAGATGCAATTAAGCAAATTCCAAATTGTGCCAAGTGTTTGAAAGAATTATGCACCAATAAGTGAAGACTTAAGGGAAATGAGAAGGTGAATAAAGGAGTGCATGTATCTTCCATCTTAAATCCTAGCCTCCCACAGAAATGCAAAGATCCAGGCACATTTACCATTCCCTACACTATTAGGAACATGAAGTTTAGGGAAGCTTTAGCCGATCTTGGAGCAGGAATTAATGTCATGCCTTGGTCAGTTTATCGTTCTCTTCATGTGGGAGAGTTGAAGACAACTAGGGTGATCTGGCAATTTGTGAACAGGAGTATTGAGCGGCCAGATGGACTCCTAGAAGATGTCCTTGTGAGGGTAAATGATCTTATCTTTCTTATTGATTTTTATGTTCTAAAGATGGCAAATGATGAGGAAGTGCACCAACATACATTGATACTAGGAAGGCCATTTTTGAAAACTGCAAAGGCCAAGGTTGACATGTATGCTGGCACACTTTCCTTAGAGTGTGGTGACTTGAGAGCACAATTTAACTTGCATGATGCCATGAGATTCTCCACAGAAAACCATTCTGTTTTTGCAATTGACTTAATTGATTCATTTATAAAAAATGCATATGGTGATCTTGTGGGAAATCCTCTTAAAATGTTAGAATTTCAAATGATTTTGAATGCCCCAGTTGTAATGGGGTATCAAACTTGTGTGAAGAATGTGTTGAGGTTGATGCCTCATTGACTGAAAATGCTTTTGGAAACTCTGATGAGTTGTTAAGTGAAAGACACAATTCTAGCACACCCCTTACTGTTTCTGGAAGTTCTGCAAGACATGAGTCTGAAACAGGCTCGCTACCATGACAATTACTCGCTACAGTGAGTACCTCTGTCTAGAATCCTATAGAATTGCATGATTGGAAAAATTCTGGGTGTTTAGGCATCTCTAACTCAATCTCTAATCCTAAAACACAAACTTCTTTTTCCTCACTCCCCTCTTCTAACACAATTTCAAATTTTTCTGTTATTTTCTTTTATTGGGTATGATGATGCACTTGTTTCAAGTTTAAATGAAGTTGCAGGTGCAGCCAATTCAACGTCACAACCAGCATCTACTCTTGAGCTGAAGCCCCTCCTCAATCACTTGAAGTATGCTTATTTAGGGGAAGGTGAAGAGTTCCCTGTGATCATTGCCAATGACCTTGAGAAAGATCAAGAAGATAGGTTGATTGAAGTTCTTAGGAGGCATAAAAAGGCCATTGGGTTGACTTTAGTTGACATTTCGGGCATCAGCCCCTCTACTTGCATTCACCACATCTTCTTGGGGGAGGGTGCTAAGCCCGTAAGACAACCTCAATGGCGCTTGAACCCTCTTATTCTGGATATTGTAAAAAAGGAGGTCACAAAGTTGTTGGCTGCGCGCATCATATACCTAATTTCTGATAGGCAGTGGGTTAGCCTGGTCCATGTTATCCCAAAAAAAAAAAACAGGCATCACAGTGGTGAAGAATGATCAGAATGAATTGGTGACTACAAGAGTTCAAAATAGTTGGCGAGTATGCATCGATTACAGGAGATTGAACCAAGCTATAAGGAAAGATCACTTCCCACTTCCATTCATTGACCAGATGTTAGAGCACCTGGTGAGCCATTCCCATTACTGCTTCCTAGATGGTTTCTCAGGATACTTTCAGATCCATATTGCTCCTAAAGACTAAGAAAAGACTATCTTCACTTGTCCCTTCGGTACCTTCACTTATAGACGCATGCCTTTCAGGTTGTGGAATGCTCTAGGTACTTTTCAACGGTGTATGGTAAGTATCTTTTCTAATTTCTTAAAAAATTGCATGGAGGTCTTCATGGATGATTTCACTATGTTTGTTACATCATTTGACTCATGCTTGGATAGCCTAACCAAGGTTCTGAAATGATGTGTTGAAACTCGCCTTGTGCTTAATTTTGAAAAATGTTATTTCATGGTTTAACAAGGCATGGTTTTAGGACACATCGTTTCTTCTGAGGGAATTTATGTAGATAAGGCTAAGATTGATGTTATCTCCTCTCTACCTTACCCCACATGCATGTAGGGCATTCGTTCTTTCTTGGCCATGCTAGCTTTTCAGGAGATTCATCAAGGATTTTAGCAAACTGGCTGTTCCTCTCACTTCTTTGCTGTAAAAAGACACAGAATTTGTATTTGATGATGAGACCTTGAAGGCGGCTTTCACCATAGCGCTTATCATCCAGCCTCCTGATTAGAACCTTCCCTCTGAACTGATGTTGCGATGCTTCTAACCATGCCTTGCGTGCTGTGCTTGCATAGCAAGTCAGTAAGATCTCATGCCATTTATTATGCTTCGAGGACTTTAGATCCTGCACAATCCAACTTGATATGAGCTTAAGAAGGCGAAATGAACATTTCAGCATCAGAAGAAAGAAATATTATTATTAGTGAATTTGCATTGACAATATATTTTGGTTATGTTGGGCCAAGTCTGATTAATTTAATTTATTAGTTTAAATTTTAAAATATCTCTAGATTTGTTTTATTTTATGTTTGTTAAGCCCAATTGTTAGGATAATGATTTGGGCCTATTCTAGTAGGGTTAAGAAATTAGTTTAACCTAAATAAGAGGTATAAATACCTCCAAATTTGGTAGCCACCGAGGAGACTCAGTTTTGATTTTGAATGAAATTTCTCTAGTTTATTTTCAGAAACTTTGTGTGTACAAGTGAGGTTGAGTGATTCCCTTAGCTTGTTGCATAAGGAAGCTGAATAGGAGATTACAAGATAGAGTGATTCCCTTGTGATATATTATTTCATTTTCAATCCTATCTTCTATATCAATTGTGTGTTGGGGTTTCTGGGTGTTTCATATCCACGGGGTTCCATATCATTTGGTGTCAGTTTCAGGTATTAGATAAATTCCTATTTACCTATTTTTTCCTTTTTATTTCTTCGTTCCTTCATCATTCTCATTTTTTTCTTTTTTTTTTCTAGTCAATTGTTCTTCACTTTTTTTTTTCATTTTGTTTCTGTCTTCAAAAAAAAAAAGGACTTGCATTTCGTGAAGTCCCATTTCAATTTCCTTATCTTTTCTTTCTTTGACAAGGAGTAGCGCTCCAACAGAGGCGCTAAAAAAATTAAAACAAAAGCAAAAAAAACAAAAAAGAGCAGCGCTTCAGCGCAAAAAAGAAAAAAAAAAGAAGTTGACCAAAAAAAAAATTTCAGATTCCTTTTTTCTCCATTTTTTTTCTTTACTTTGGGTCCTTCAAATTTCATTTTATTTTATCTCTTTTAGGTCTTTTCTTTTCTTTCTTTCTTTATTTTTCTCTTTTGATTTGATCTCATTATTTTTTCCTATTTTTTGGTTATTCCTTGCGCCATTTGAATATTACTTGGGACTTTATCTTGTTTGAGTTTATTTGGTTTCTGACGTGCAACATTTATAAGGAATTCAGAGTGGTAAAAGACAAGAGTGGTGAGCACAAAAGAGAGTAAAAGCCATATTAAGTGCATACACAAAAGTAAACCCTTTAAGTGAAACACTTGACCGAGTGCTTTGTAAGGTTGTCTATTTTATCACTTTACAGGTTATTCAAATAGCTATTAACATACCTGGGAGTGATGAAAATACTGATAGAGTGAATGCCATAAAGCTCATGTACAAGACTATTAAGCAAATTAATATCAGATTAGATGATATGGAAGCGCGACTACAGGAGGTGTCATAATCTAAGTCCAAGGGAATTATCAAGGCTCTTCCACGAAACCAACATCGTCACAGTGATTCTTTTCGTCAGCAATTTGTGGGGGAGCTTGATGTAGCTAATTTTGTTTAGCATAAAAGAGTTGGGGATAATATGAAGAAGAAGTATCCGAAATCACACCATGACAAAGGTACTTCTAATTTATCTTCTCCTACTGCCACTTCAGGTCATTCTAATATTATATGCTTTCGATGTTTGGGATTGGGTCCTTATGTATATGATTGCCCAGTCCAAAGAACCTTGGATATTAGAAAAGGTGAAATTGTGTTTGATTCTGATGATGGTTCTGAGTCTGTTGAAAGTGATGCTGCACCATCCTTAAAGGATTGCTCTACTAATGATGAACATGTTGACAATGCTGAGCATGGTGAACCTATTGCTACTAGGCCTGTATTAGGTTTACAAGTTCATGAGGAAGACACCCTAGAACATAATGCGCATATTATTATTGTGCCATCATCTCCTAATGAGGTGTATCTTGCTCCAATCTACAGTCAGCAATCTTCTCTTGAGAATTTAGAGCGTGAGGTCCTAGAAAATGAAGTGCAAATAGAGGCTACGAGAGAAAAGCATGCAGCAAAAGGCTCATTAGTGAGTGCAGCAGAAGTAGAGCATATGACAAATGAGCAGGGTGCTATAGTTGAGGGGATACAATGTTTATATGCAAAGGAGAAGGATTTGCAGGGTGTTTTGTTCGGCATTCATACTCTTGTTCCAATTTGGTTCAAAAAAGTTTCACTGCCTGCTACTACATTTCATCCAAATTTTCCATATTATTTTGTCTCTTTGTTGCAAGAATTTGAAGATGCTGTGTTTGATCTTGGACCATGTTCGATGCTAGCAACGCAAGTAGAAATTACTACAAGATTCGAGGACGAATCTTTTTTGAGGAATGAGGGAATGATACGAGCTTAAGAAGGCAAAATGGACATTTCAGCATCAGAAGAAAGAAATATTATTATTAATGAATTTGCATTGACAATATATTTTGGTCATGTTGGGTCAAGTCTGATTAATTTAATTTATTAGTTTAAATTTTAAAATATCTCTAGATTTGTTTTATTTTATGTTTGTTAAGCCCAATTGTTAGGATAGTGATTTGGGCCTATTCTAGTAGGGTTAGGAAATTAGTTTAACTTAAATAAGAGGTATAAATACCTCCAAACTTGGTAGCCACCGAGGAGACTCAGTTTTGATTTTGAATGAAATTTCTCTAGTTTCTTTTCAGAAACTTTGTGTGTACAAGTGAGGTTGAGTGATTCCCTTAGCTTGTTGCATCAGGAAGCTGAATAGGAGATTACAAGATAGAGTGATTCCCTTGTGATATATTATTTGGTTTTCAATCCTATCTTCCATATTGTTGGGGTTTCTGGGAGTTTGATATCCACGGGGTTCCATATCACAACTACGCTACCACTAAAAAAGAATTTTTGGCAATTATTTTCGCCCTGGACAAGTTCAGGCCCTATTTGCTTGGAGCAAAAGTGGTAGTGTACTCAAATCATGTAGCACTAAAGTACTTGTTGAAAAACCTGAGGCCAAGCCCTACCTTATCAAATGGATGCTCCTCCTTCAAGAATTGGACATTGAAATAATAGATAGGAGTGGAGCTGAAAATTTGATTGCTGACCATCTAAGTTGGAGCATGTTGCCCTTGACCTCGTACCCCTCAATGATGCTTTCCCTGATGAACAATTGATGCATGTGGATGTTGCTCCCTAGTTTGCCTACATAACTAGTTACTTGGTTGGTCATGCCATTCCACCCCACTTCACAAAAGCTTAGATTTCTAAATTGAAAAATGATTGTAAATATTTTGTGTGGGGTGACCCACATTTGTGGAATTTTTGTTCAAACCAAGTGATTAGGAGATGTATGCCTAACACAAAGTTCAACTCCATCCTGCAATTTTACCATTCTTCTATGTGTGGAGGCCACTTTGGGCTCCACCGCACCGCTAGAAAAGTTTTGGATTCCAGTTTTTATTGGTCTTCTTTGTTCAAGGATTCATATGAATTGTGCAAGATTTGTGAACAATGCCAGAGAACTGGGAATATATCCTGGAAAAATGAAATGCCCCAGCAACCTTTATTGTTTTGTGAAATCTTTGATGTTTGGGGCATTGACTTCATGGGTCCTTTCCCTATGTCCTCTAGTTATGTTTACATTTTATTAGCTGTTGATTGTGTCTAAATGAGTTGAAGCAATTGCCACCAGAACCAATGATTCTCAAGTAGTTGTGGAATTTGTCAGGAAAAACATCTTTTGCAGGTTTGGAACATCATGTGCCATCATCAGTGATCAAGGCCCCCACTTTTGCGACGGAAGCATGGATGCTTTGTTCCGTAAATATGGGGTTGTTCACAGGATATCCACTCCTTGCCATCTCCAAACCAATGGACAAGTAGAAGTGTCCAACCGGAAAATAAAGCGCATTTTGGAGAATGTGGTGAAGCCAAACTGAAAGGATTGGAGCATGCACTTATCTGAACCTCTATGGGTATATCTTATCGCCTACAATACATATATTTGGATGAGTCCCTTTATGATAGTTTTGGCAAAGGCGTGTCACTTGCCTATGGAGCTTGAACATAGAGCTTATTGGGCAGTAAAGCAATGCAATATGAACCTGACAGAAGCTTGCCAAGAGAGAAAGCTCCAATTGCAAGAACTTGAGGAATTGAGGATGGAAGCCTATGAAAGTTCAAAGATCTACAAAGAAAAGACCAAAGCCTTCTAGGATAAGAATATTTTGAGGAAGGAATTCAAGATAGAACAGTTGGTGCTACTCTACAACTCCTGCTTGCGCTTGATGCCAGGCAAATTATGTTCCAGGTGGGATGGACCTTTCTGTGTGACTCGAATACACCCATCTAGTGCTGTGGAGTTGGAGGACCCAAGTTCAAATGTAGGATTTTCTTTTAATGGTCATCGCTTGAAGATCTATCATGAAGGGGCAACAGTACCAAGGGTTGAACCAGAGGTGACATTGGCTGAAGCCATTTACTCCCATTGAGAGCTCAGGATGTCCAACTTAGGACGTTAAACCAAAGTGCTTGGTAGGAGACAATCCACTTTTCTCTCTTCCCTTGATTTTATTTTATTCTGTTTTATTTTCTTTGTAGTTTCTAAACTGTATTGAGCTTTATTTTATGTTATTTTTTTTATCAGATTTAGGGCACCTGAGCATTGTAGGCTCGTTCTAGTGAGAATATCTTGCTCCAGCTAGTATTCTCATGTTGAAGAGGTTCGCTGCAAAATAAAAAAATCAAAATTAAAAAATCAAAAAATCAAAAATTAATTTTTGGGGAGCGCACGTAAGTGAAAATGCTGCATTTCACTTCGCTACTCTTGCTATAGCTAAGGATGGTCGCTGCAGCGAGTATGGGCTGACACGAGCCATCCATATTAGGGACGAATGCCCTTTCTCCCCTCCATTCTTTATTTACCATTACTGAAACCTCAACACCATTTACTCCCTCCTCGGTCAATCCTCCCTATCCTTACTCACCAACACCCACTTGTACTCGTGCACGCACTCAATTCGCATTCCCATCACTCGGTTCACACACCCTCACACACTCCCTCACGAATGCAATCCAGATCTGTTTCCTCCTTCCTTTTCATCTTTTGTATATATTTTTAATTTTTAATTCCTTCTATTAGTGTTAGTTCAATTGTACCTGCTTGAATACGTGCTGTTAGTTGGGTTCTTTTTTCCTTTTTTGTAGTCGATGTTAGGTTTATCATTTTGGTCTTGTTAGGTTATACTTAGGGATTTTAAACTCTCTTGATTTCATTGCATTGATGAGTAGTACAAGTTACACTTTTGTAGAGAATGCAAAACTAGCTTTAGATCAGTGTTTCTGTTTGAAAGTCATTTGCTGTAGTGCCATTGTTTCGCTGTAGCGCCATTGTTTTGATGCGGAGAACCTGTGCTGAGATCCACTTGCTGTAGTGAGCCTGTTTGACTTGTTCTGCTTCTATTTTCATGCTTTTATCTGTTTCTACTTCCTCTGTTGTTGCTTTGATTCTCATTCCTTTTTACCCCTTTGCACTACTTTTCTACTTGCCTTAATTGTTTTCTTGCATTTTCATTCTTTTTTGTTTTTCTTTTCAGGTCCATGGCTCCAAAGAAGCAACAAAAGCACTAACACCTTGCTTCTATTTTCCCCGATAAGGGAGTTGCTAGACCACCCCCTACCAATCCTTTTCACTTGGAGAATATAGCTGTAGAACAAGCCTTTCAGAGGACCATGCACAGAAGGCCCTGCCTTTTTGAGAACAGGTTTTTGTATGAGGACCCGCAGGAGAACAAGCTGCAGGGGTTGTTAGAGGACATAGAGGCTCGAGGATGGGAATTCTACTTGAGGATATATCGGTGGCTAACATCTCGTGGGTTCGTGAATTCTATGTGAACCTATGGGATCGTTCTACAGAGACAGTGTATCTCAGAGGGAGGCAAGATCCCCTCACTACTACAAGCATCCGTACCATCCTGGCCCTGCCAGAGAACCCAGAAGAGAGAGAGCCCGACGATTATCAGTTGCTTTTGGATGAGATGCAGTTCTTGGACGTCAAGGAGATTTGGGAGCGGCTCACCCATCCAGGGAGCGAGTGGGTATTCAATCAGCACAATCAACCCAACTTGCTCCATGGTTCTCACTTGACATTGGAGGCTAGAGCTTGGCTATGCATTCTCTTTTCCCACATCATACCATGCTTGCATGTCTCTGATCTCGGCTTGGAAAATGCCCTCTTGCTCTACCGCTTGGTGGAAGGCAGGAGGATTGACCTTCCCTCCAATATCCTGGCCTACATGCATAAGGCCCCTTCCGTTGCTGTCCGAGTGGGATTACCATATCCTGTTCTTGTAACATCTTTCCAAGTACAATGTCATCCTTAAGTCATGACATCAGACTCGAGAGTTGTTACTTGTAAATTAGCGGACTTTTCTTAAATAACTGTAGCAAGTGCGATAAGATCGTGTAATAACTAGCGTAATTAGATTAAAATATTTAACAAAGATACAAGTCTATTACATAAGGAAGCTCTACTTGGAGCTTGAATATATATACAATCTCTATTACATTTACCTACACATATACCTACAACTATATACCATATAAGAAAAATATCAACTATTAAACTACTGTAATCTCGAGTTTCTTTCATGTAGCAGCCGTGTTGTTCTCTGAATCAACCTGAAGACGACACGGGAATACAAAACACATAGGGGTGAGAATTATACAATTCTCAGTAGGGTAATTCCCCAAAAACTCAACCATAATGTCATCGTCATCGCCCCAGCCACTTCGATTTATTAAGAAAAGGTGATCAAACATTACATAATAATGATTCATTTTTAAAGTTCCAAATCATATTTCCGAAGTGGGTTGTTTTTAATGATCAATCACTTAATGCACACATATCATAAAGCTCAAACATATAATTAATAATCCTAATCAAGAAATTAAATATGATATGAGTATGCATATGCTAAATATAGTGAACTTATCTCAAAGTGATCTGGTTTTACTTGAAGTCATAGAACTCAACTCGGTGCATTTTTCTCTTTTCATCGACATAGGAAAGATTTAGTGTAGACCCAACGGTTATTTACTATGGATAACTCCACAATGAACAGTAAATACCCTATGGTATTTATAGTGGTTCACACCACATAAGGGAAATAGACTGCTTATCAGGACTGAGCTCATTCCTATATATGATTATTGGATTTACTTTCTCCAATTCTCACACAGATCTATTCCTAGCCGATACGTCTACCGACTCATATTATCTCTAGGGAAATTTCTCTTTTTGCCTCTCCTTTATCTCTAGGGAAGTTCCTTTTTTTGCCTTCTTCTCATTCTACATAAGTCTTGTTTCTGTTTTCTCCGTATGTCAGAATATGCACGAGTGAAATTTATACATTCACTTTTCTCATATAACTGCATCATGTACTTTATTTTCTCGAATGCATGCATAAGTCACATGTAGGCTTTCAATCACAAGTAATTCTTGTTTTTGCCTTATAAATCAATCTTTAAATTGTCTAGCATGCATTCATACTCATCATACTTAAATCAAGAGTCATTATATCATCAACTCAATACTTAAATTCATTTCAGCACAAATACAACAGGTTGATAGAATTCATGCCAAAGGAGTACAATTTATTCTGTCCATCAAATACCCATTACAAGGGCTATAAAAATTCTCCAAGACACCTCAATGTGTCTACAAGGCTTCGTAAAAATTTCAAAAGGAAAATCCTTCTCTAACTTGTTTAACAAAATTAGACAATCTTTGTGGTCAGAAACCACCCAGCCTCAGCTCAGAACTAGAATTTCATAATTTTTAACCCTAGAAAATGATTGAATAAATTCAAAATAAAAATCACAGTTACACTTCAATATGTTATCAACTCTCTGTAAAAATTTTAAAGCAATAATCAATCATTTGCTATGGTAACAAAATTAGTCAAATTTACAGCTTCAGAGTCAACATCTCAGGTAACACAGTTAAAACTTTAGTTCATGATTTTTTAAACATAGCAATAGTGACCAGAATACCTCAAAATATTTATTGAAGATGCCTTAACATATTAAATATATCATATAAAATTTTTAGCTCAATCTAAAGCCCCTAACTAGGTCAAAAAATTCGTGAACGAAAGCTACCCTGTTGAAATCTAAAAATCCAGCAAACCAATTCAAAATCTCTTGTGATAAAAATGATTTTTCCATAGCACCAAACACTCCACCAAAATTAAAACATCAATATCAGCATATTATCAACCTATATATGCAGAAATTTCAGATTAAACACAATCAGAAAATTTTAGCATAAAATTGGAAAGAAAAGACCAAAGAAAACCCTACTTTGAAAGCTTTTGAGCTTGATGCTTCAAAGGATGTTCTAAGTGATCTCCCTTCACTTCAAGACACCAATTTCAGTCCTAAACTTTTCTTAGGCAGTGGGGAAATGAGGTATTAAGGTGAGGATTTGAAATTTCAATCGGTTAGATTTGTATGGTTTGAGGTATAGAACAAGTTTTGTAAAGGAACTTTATGGTTTTATGAACTCTAGGCAAGTGTTTTTGGCATTTGAAATCAAGTTTTCTTGTGTTTGAAGAAGCAAAAATGGAGGTTCTGCCTTTCACATATGCTGGCTGAACTTAGAAAGATGAAATAATGAGATTAGGAGACTTGTAGTTATCTTATAAGATGTTGAAAGTATTATTTTAATGTAGAGTTTAATTTATTCATAAAAGAAACTAATATGGATGGCTAGGATTGGATCTTGTTATTCAAGATTAAATCTTAGGCATTCATTTGATTCAAATGGATAAGCATTCTCTTTTTGTAAAGGTCAAACTAGCTTTCGATGTTAGAAATCGCACACTGAAATTTTACCGAACGGGTGAAATAGTGTATCCGAGTAATCAAACATTGTCCAAAAAATATTTTCGGGTATAAAATCTTTAATTCTACCTATTTCTAATCATAATCATATAATTTCTCAATTTTGAGCATCTCTGGAGCCCAATTCTAGGATTTTGGCTGTCCCGACGAGCCTGCTGGGCCTGCAAAACACTATTCATCCTTTTTTTTTTTTACAAATCCCTTGGACCGTCCTTATTATTATTAAAACTGTCAAATTTTTTAAATTACCACTAGTAAAGGCCAAATTAATTTTTAAATAATTTTTAGGATATTACAGTTCTTATTACCAAGATGGCTACTACATGTGGGGTCCAACAGCTCCCTGATGACCTTCTCTAGCCCAGGTTTCCCTCTGTCACAGTTGCTAACTTAGTGCCAAAGGATGCTACAGCAAAGAAGAAGGATGGAGGATCTTAAGGTCTAGATGCAGGAAAGAGCCAGAGGGCTTAAACAGAGCCTCCACCAGCACATTACAAACATTGTTGCTGCCTGTGAGCATAGGATCATGCGGACGATCGCCCATCTGGAGGAGCAGATGGCTGGTACACAGCAGGAGGATCTAGAGGACTCAGATGATTTTGATGAGGGCTTAGACCCAGAGGATCTAGATGTAAAAGATTCTGGGGAGGAGGCCTCAGATGACTGAGCTGACATTATGCTTTATTTCCCTCTTTACACTTCGTTTGATGCACTTTTTGTACAACACTGCAAACAATGTTTTGTATAAGTGTAGGGGATGATTTACTTTTGCAGAACCTTTTCTTCTTCTCTCTTTCCACCTTTTATGCTTTCATTTTAATTCTGTCTTGCAATTATATTTACTGTTTAATTCTGAATTTGTGCATTTCGTTTGCGATCTCTTAGTTTTTGATAGGTCATGTGAATATTTATATTTTAAATAAATAAAATAAAATAAAAAAGAGGGACTTTGGTTAGTTAATATTGATTCTTTTTGGTCACTTATATTCTTTAACCCAAGGTTGGCACTTATTTGAAAAAATTTTTAGGCACTCAATTTTCATTTGTGAGCAGTGAGCATGAGCTTAATTTTCATGTTGATTGATTGGTTGGATCTAGCTGTAAGCTTTTGAGCCTTGTTGATGGTCTTCTTAATTTGATCACTCTTAATTCTTTTCTGTGCGGACACTTGCAATGCTTGTCATTCTAGAACTTGCCTAATTCTTTTTTAAAGCATTTCTAATACATTACATGGCATGTGTATGATTGAGGCATTTGTTTTGTTTTACCTTTAACCATTTAGCTCAGAAAGCCACTTTTTTGTGTGAATTCTTTGTTTGACCCCCCTTCTTGAGCTTTTTCACCCCTTTCTTGTCTTAACTTTCCCATAGTAACCTTAAGTGGAAAACAAAGAAAAACACCCAACTTGAGTCTAGGGGAGCATTGGTTAAGTTATTGTGCTAGAACTTAAGTGTGGGGGGAAGCCTTTTTGGACCAATTAGGATTTTGGAACAAAGAATTCCATTTGAATCAAGTAGATTAGTGAAAAATTTTGTAATTAATTTCGCCTTTCAATAAAATTAAAAAAGAAATAATCACAAAAAAGAAAAGAAAAAGAAGAGAGAAAATATCAAGTCTCCATTTTAGCGCTTGCTTGAATAAGAGTTGCAACCCTCAGTTTAAGGTTATATCGCAAGAAGGAGTCTTTGTAGAATCACCATTGGTTTAATTTTGGTTTGTCATTCACAATTCCTTCATGTAGGCACACACCTTTATTTTCTTTAGACTTAAGTTCATCACACTTAGTCCAAACTTTATCCTTCCCTAACCTTAGCCCTGCTACATCCCTGAATAAGACCTCTTGATGCATGTCTGTGCTTGTGTTTGATTTGTGATGATTGAGATGAAAGGAAAGCTTATGGAAGGCATTGTATTGTGAAGTGTTTTGAATGTCACATACCCACACACACTTGAGTGAAATGAGTGAAATACGTCCATGTGAGAATCCAACCCAATCATTCACGTTGTGATTTGATGTATGCTTGTTTGAGGCTCTTGTTTAATGATTGAGTTGCCAATAGTTTTTGTCAGTGCTTCTATTTGTGACCAATTAGTTTCATTATCTTTTAATTCCAAAACTTTGTAAATATTGCTTCCTCACATAACTTTTCAATAGAACTTTTTCCCTCTCCCTAGCCTTCTTTGCTCTTTTCTTTCTCTTTGTTTCTTGTTGACGTTTCTTTGCATGAGGACATGCAATTGCCTAAGTGTCGAGGAGTTGATAAACACTCTTTTTGTAAATATTTTCCCTTTTACACTTAGTGCTTTTGCATTCTTTTTTAGTTTAATTCCCATAAGTTTGCTAACTTTTGTATTTAATCCTCCTTGCACTCAATTTTGCTTGGTGTTTTCTATTCAGTGAATTTTGTACAATTTTATTTTCCAAGTTCTTTTTCTCGCAGAGGAGCTCATGGTCATCTGAAAAATCACCTTTGATAGTACACTGTAGAGTGGAGCTTGGAGCATACTTTTTCTCGGCCAACTTTACTGCAGTGAGTATAGAAGATAGAGCTAGGCCAGACATGAAGACAGACTTGCTGTAGCGAACATCAGTTGCTGCAGTGAGCATGAGAAGTGGCGCCGGTGGAGATTTTTAAGCCCATTCACTGCAGCGAACATCACTCGCTATAACGGGCGTTGTAGGCTTGAACCTAACAGTTTAATTTTATAATTTTGACCCACTTAGGCCCCTTTTTATCAAATTTAATGACGATGTAGAGCTCTGAAACACGAAAATTGAGGTATTTTTTGCCAAACTAGGAAACAGACCTTGGTTTAGAGCTCTTCTCCTCTCCTCTCCTTCTTCTTTCCTCTCTCCTTCAAGAATACTTGACACTCATAGTTAGAGTTGTTTTTATGCAGATTTCTATTTCTGATTCCCATATTTCTCTTCATTTTCTGTTTGGAACCTTCTTCATAGAGGAGTAGTGCTCTTGCTAGTTCAACGGATTCAAGAGCTAGGATTGTGTTTTGAAACATTGTTGATTTTAATGCAAATGCTTAGTGTTGTTATCTTTCTTTTTGTGTTTTTCCTCTCTTTTCATGTTTATGATTCATATGCATATTGAGTTAGGTGTTGTTTTGTGTATATGAGCATGATGTGTAAAAATACTTGATTTAGCTTATTGATTAAATGCATACTAATTAATTAATTAGTGAGTATTTAGTTAACTAAGAGAATAGAGATAATTCTTGATTAAGGATTGGACTATGGCAACTGGTATTTTATTTGGTTCATACATTTAGATGTTTTGATTGCAATAATTTAAGTGTATGTGCTTTATGTTATCCTGTAGTTGATTGACTTTAAGGAGAATTGCTAGCTAAGTGTGTGATTGCATGATTAGTACATAGTTCCTCACTAAGCGTTTGATATTTTGTTATGTTGATGATTAGCACTCCCTAACTTGAGAATCCCCTAAGCTAGCTCTCTTTTATTATCGTTAATTTCAATTGCTTGTTATTTCAATTTTAATTCTCATGCAACAAAACCCCCCTTTATTTCCAACTAATTAGCTCAGTTTCCTTGTAAGACGACTTGGATTGTACACCATTATCTAGGTGTTTGTATAACTCGGTTTAGGGAACTCAAATTTCCTTTTTAAACTTGGTGTTAATGACAGCTAGCTACCAGGGGGCTCGAGATCTGGATCTGCTAGTGTTAGGGGATTATTTGACTCGTCTCCCCAAACACCTATAGTTTTGACTCCAAATTCATAATATTCCAGTCACAATGGGCTAAAGGCTATCAACCTCAACAATGAGCAATTTGAATATTGTTGGCAAGTTAGTGATCATTGGCAATGAGAAGAGGATATACTCCTAATAAGTGCTTAATTAAATATGTCAAAGGATGTTGTGATTGGTTTCGACTTAAAAGGTGATGCTTTTTGGAACAAAATCCTTGAGTATTGTGAGGAAAGCAACCATGGCTTGATTAAAAGAGGGGTGATTGTAGTCAAGAAACAATGGCATAGGATTAATGTAGGAGCTCAGATATTTGGTCATTGTCATGATCAAGCATCTCGAAGAATAGGAAACAGTTCAAACAATGATGATATAATTGAGTTGGCCCACAATCCATATCAAGCCAAGTATAACAAAAAATGTAATTTTGTGAGACACTGGAATGAGCTTTGGAGGCAACAAAAGTGGAAAACCTAATTAACTTAGTGTGGAGGTTCAAAGAGTACAAAGGTAAGTGCTTTTGGAATGTACTCATCCTTGTCAAATTCGGAAATGCTAGCAAATGAAGATGTTGCTATAGAGTCTCCAGTTCGTCCATAGGGCACCAAAGCATCTAGGGGAAAGGGCAAGGCAAAATCTAAAGAATATGGAGATGCTTTGGATGAAAAGATTGGGACACTCAAATATGAAACATCTAAGAAACTATCTATGTTTGAGGACTTTAAGACCATGGAGGAAAGGAGATTGATATTACAAGAAAAAGTGATAGAGGTTAGAGAAATGGAAACAGATATGCAAGTTATTAATGCAGACACCTTTCATATGACTAAAGAGCAATGTTATCTTCATGCTAAACTCGAAGAGAAAATCAAGGCAAAGGATGATTAATTTAGATATTGGTTGTATTTTTAATTTAAGTGTCATTTTTGTTTTTAATTTAGTGTCGTTGTACTGTTAATGTAAGTGTTATTGTATTCCTTACTTATGTGTCATTGCATTTTAATTTAAGTGTCATTCTTTTTTTAATGGTTTAATTACTCTACAAGTCCCTATAATGTTACTTAATTTCCAATCAGGTCTCTATTGTTTAAAAGTTTTTGATTAGCTCCTTATATTATATAAAAATTTTCAATTGAGTCCCTATAGGTAATTACAGTTACAAAAAATAGAATATTCCTAGTATATACTCTCTGTCTGGATAGAGAGCATATACAGAGAGTATATATTGAGAATATTTCATTTTTTGTAACGGTTATTAATCGTAGGGACTCAATTGAAAAATTCTATATAATATAGGGAGCTAATTAAAAACTTTTAAATTATATGGATCTAATTAGAACTTTGGTGAAATTATGAGACCTGTAGATTAATTAAATATTTTTTAATGTAAGTGCCATTTTATTCCTTACTTAAATGTCACTGCATTTTTAATTCAACTGTCATTGTATTTTTAATATAAATGTTAATTTTAATTTTTTATTTATTTAATATTTAAATTATACAAGGTCACAAAACTAACCATTACAAAACTAACTATTGTAAACTTAACTTATAAATATGGAGTACCACTTCGACACATTTGCTTACAACATCTTACATGCTCCCTTTACTTGAAATCTTAAATCTCATCTGCACTTACTATCTCCTCTCAAAACTTTTTCATTCACAACCACTACTAAAATATATACTACTACATATGGCTGAAAACTCTGATAATCCCAATAATATGTCCTAAAAAGATTTGGTCGATGATATTATATGTTCAGTGATTTAACCCAACCAAATATCATGTCTTCAAGTGACTAGATTAAGGATTTGCTACTCGATGATTTAGACAAGCGCCAACTTGAACTCATTCTACAACAACATGGGCCAAGCTCTTCCTTGAGAACTCGTAGGAGGATAAAGAGAGATAATGAAGCAGGGCATGGATGTCTTTTCAAGGACTATTTTGCACCTAGTCCAGTGTACCTTCTTGAGATATTTTGGCAAAGATTCAGAATGAGAAGACATGTCTTCCTTAGCATTGTGGAATTCGTCTCAAATATTGATCCATATTTCTAACAAAGAGTAAATTCTGTAGGGAAGAAAGGCTTATCCCCAGAGCAAAAATGCACAACCACCATGCATATGTTGGCATATGGAGTATTGGCTGATGCTATTGGTAATTATGTGTGGATAGGCAAAAGCACTGCAACTGAGTGCTTAGAGAATTTCATCAAAAATATGATTTTGGTATTCCACACCAAATACTTGCGAAAGCCAAACTCAAATGATGTTCAACACTTACTACAGGTTGGGGAGGATTGTTGTTTCCCCGACATGATGGGCAATATTGACACTACATGCATTGGCTGTGAAAAAAACTGTCCAAAAGCATGGAAAGGTATGTACTTAAGTGGTTATCGTGGGGTTCCAACTATAGTAATTGAAGCTGTGGCTTCATTGGACCTTTGGATATGGCATGTGTTTTTAGAGTCGCGAGTTGAAACAACAACATCAATGTCTTGGACTGTTCACCAGTGTTTGATGAATTTTTAGATGGTCATGGCCCTCAGGTAAAGTACACTGTGGATGGTAACAATTGCACTGTGGGGTACTACTTAAATTATGGTATATATCCTAAATGAGCAACATTTGTTAACACAATCTCTTGACTACAAGGAGATAAGCGAAAGTTATTTGCAAAAGTGCCAAGAAGAGCAACGAAAGGACATGGTGCGAGCATTTGGAGTGTTACAAACTCGCTTTGCTATTATACACGGTCCAACACGATTCTGGGAAAAGAGGAAGCTTGCCAAAATTACGAGAGCACGCATCATATTGCATAACATGATTGTTGAGGATGAGAGAGACACGTTTGCTCGAAACTTTGATTAGCTCCTCTCTTATGATGATGAGGACAATGGCATATCACAACCGGAGTTGGGCAAGGAAACTTTTACTCCATATGAATGATATATCCAAAATAACATCCAACTTCGTGATAAACAAAGTATTGACAACTACGAGTAGACTTGGTATAATATATATGGCAATTCCACAATGCCCATTAAATAGCTTATTGTAGTTCTTTAATTATGCACTAGGTTTCATTTGTAATGTAATTTTCAAATTTATGTCATGGTAGTGGTGTCGTTGATCATGTGATATTTTCTTGGTATTTAATTTTGAAGACTTAGCTCAATTTCTAGATTAATTTACTTTGGATTTTTTAATTTAACTTTCAAAATCTCTATGTACAAAAATTTTATCTATAGTTTAATTTTCAAAAATAATATTAATTTTAATAAAAATTATGAAGAAGATTTAAACTTTTGTTCAATTCCAAAATAAAATAATATACTAAAAAATATTTATAAAAAACATTTGATGAAATATGTTAACATATTTTTTTTAATTTAAAAAATAGGTGAAATCAAAGTTGGGACTCAAATTGGGACCTTCTATTAAAAGGAAGACTCCTATCCCGCTTTTATATTTTATTATATTTTTATTAGATAGTGCCAATGTGACAAATAATGAGGATCAAAAGTGAAATTTGAACTAAGTTTATTACTAGAGATACTCCAATGGATCAATTCGAGACTTTTAAATCCGAACAATTATTTTGTTCGTAAAGTAATTCGGAGCGACTAAAATGTGCATAGTCTTCTTCTGTTTTTTCTTCATGATTTTGACCCGGTATTTTTTTTTTTTCTTCGGGGGTCAAACACGCACCTGCAGGGCGACTGGTCTCTGTTAGCGCTTCGAGCTTGCATCCCCATGTGCCCAAGGTAAGAAACATCGCCACTACGCTATAAACCTCAATGGGCCTATCATTTTTTATTTTGCCCTAATGACCCTGCACAAACAACTTTGGTCCTAAATGGTCCTACTCCTACACGGCCTTTTTCTGTGTCACAAACGTACTAGAGGAAATAGAGAATAGGGACATGTGATCCCAAACTATATCTTACGGGATTGAACCTGTGACTCCTACTATAGGGTCACTTAAGACAAGGAGAAACAAATGGCCCTGCACTTTTTTTTTTTTTTGGAGTGACTAATGGTCTGTACTTATTTTATTTTTTTATTTTTGTCAACATAATTTCATTTATCAAAATCAAAGTAAAAAACTCTTACAATATATATATACACACACACATAAAATAGTGTGTTTTGTACAACAGAACCTAATAAACATAAACTAAGCCTGAGATTCTAAGCAATAACGGCTATACAAAATTAGACATTAAGCATCAGAACAATGACGATTTTGCATCACAGTGTAAATGGACATGATACGAATATGACACAAATCTAATAAGTTAAATTTAAATACATTCACATAAAAGTTAATAGGATCTACATGTAAGTGATTTTATCTTATTTAAAATTTGTGTGCTTTTTTTTTACTATGTGTATAAATATGAGTTATTAAACTTACTTCCACTGAAGAATGGCCCTTACATTTTGTGGTCTGAAAATGACTCTGTACTTTAACTATGTTTTTTTGGGTGGATGGACTTTTAAACAGCTCAACGTTGTCCCCGATTGTAGTCCTATAAATTAAACTAGACCTTCGATGAAAAAGTAAAATAAGCTAGTCCAATTCATACGCTTGAGTGGTGATGGGATGGCCCAGGCCTCAAATGGTCTCATTGAGTGAAAGTTGGTGAACAGAAGTATTTTGGTTTGGGTTACTCGTTACCCACAAAAGTTGAGAGGCACTATTAGGTAGCGTTTGCTTCATGTCTCTATATAGTAGAGACAGAGACAATAGAGATAGTGGATATAAAAATATAAAAAATATTATCTTTATGTCGTGTTTGGTTATATGAAGTACAAGATATGATAACTGTCTTCGTATTTTATTTGAGAACTCAAGGATAAGACAACAAAAATATGATAAAAGACAAATGTATCCTTGCCGCCGCTGCACAGTTTTCGCCAGACTGCAATCGGCTGTTGGACCCCCCCAATCGGACCACCGGTCGACTACGGAGGTTTGGTGGTGGCAGTCAGGTAGGTGGTGGCCCGATAGCCTGCAGCGGCAGGGGTTCAGTGACTAGCACTGATGACATATTGAGAAATATTAAATATGTATAGGGGAATTGTTGGAAGAAAATATATTAAATTTTTATCGTTGTATCTTGTCCTCACTTCTTGGAAGGACGAAAATATAGAAAATTTATGTCTTGAGAACAGAAAACTTTTCTATCCTCTGTTCCTTTCTATATCATTTAACAGGTTTGTGTCTCAAATGTCTTTATATTTTTGTCAAAGGCACATGGACCAAACACTGCCTTAATACATACAAGGTTTCTACTCCTGGGATTCTTTCCCCTTCCCCCGGCCCAGCCAGCAGTGCAAACCTTATCATTTTCTTTTTTCCAAGCACAATCCTACACTTACGACCTTCGACCAAAAACAAAAGGTTAAAAGCCCAAAAAAAAAAAAAAGAATCACATACCCTACAACCAACAAAAGGAAACAACATATATAATTCTTATACTTGAAATCTCCTTTTATTTCTTTCCTTTAAGTTTACGTATATCTTCATCCTCTTACACAAACTTCAGAAGGTCTTAAGGAGGATTTTTGGCAGCGAAGGTCTTAAGGAGAATAAATCAAATGCTCCCAAAAGAATTTAATTTTCAGTTGGACGCAAAAGTTAACTTGAAATGAAAATACTATCGCCATGCAGACCAAATCAAAAGCCTCAAAGTGGCACTAAATTTCTGTCAGCACATTTTTTGTAGTGGAAACAATTACAATTGCATTGCCATTGATATTCTGTGTAATTTTTTAATATATTAATTTATTTTGTGCGTAGTTGAAAATTTCCTTTTTTTTTTGTGCTCATAGTTGTAAATATATTTGATTAGGGTTTGATGTCTAAATTCTCCTATTGGTGGGTAATCCATAATATTTTTAGAAGCAGTGAGTTTGGAGATATGGCTTATCTTAAATTGAAGGAATCTTTTCCTAGACTGGGGGCAAAAAGGGATGGAAATTTTCATATACAAGCTTCTTATATCCATAAAAATTTTCATCTCATTTTCCTTGCTAACTAAACACAAATATAAACTTTTACTAGTAAAATTTTTATTTGAAGCAACTTTACCGAGTCAAACCTCAAATTGGTTAAAAAAAATTATAGGAAATCAATTTGGTCCTCAAGAAATTTATGGCATCAATTTGACTTTCAAAATATTAATTCTTTTTTAATTTTGTTCAAATGTTAACCCCTTGAAGAAAACTTTAACGAATGTTTGATCCATCATGTTATGTAATTAATGATATCTCACATCATTATTCAATTGAGATGGATCTCATATTTGCAATTAATGGAAAATCGGATCGGTCAAGATACTGATTCAAAAATTTAGAGGTTTAACCAGTGTAATTGAAATATAATATATATATATATATATATATATATACATATGATTAATTAGAATATAAAAAATAAATTAAATCATTAACACTAACTATGAGATGTGAGGATTTAAGCTTTAAAAAAATAAGATGTGAGGATTTAAACTTTAAAAAAAAAGTCAAAAGTTTTGAACGGGACCAGTTTTCCTCTGTTTTGACTAGTTTTGATTTTCCTTAGTTCAAAAACTTAACCGGACTGGGCAGGTGACCGATTCTCGGTTAACTTGGTCCAACCAGTCGATTCGATCCGGTTTTCTCCTCCATGCATATTTCTCCTCCATAACTTGGTCCATGCGTATTTGCCCTCCAACAGAACATCAATTTGGTTATTGAGAGACTAAATTTCTTTTCTTTAGAAGATTGAATTGATGCTTTGTGGCTATTTTGAGAATCGCTTTAGGATTCATCTTAGTGAATAATGTGTCAACCATTATATAATATGATATATCGTGACATAATATGGTAAATTAGACTGCAGATAATCATTTCTTCATTAAGGTTAATATTTGGATTAAATTATTGAAATGAATATCCTTTTTTTTTTGTTGACAAATTTAATGAACGCAGCCTCAGATGAAAGCAGCAAAAGAAGCAAAAATAAGCAAAAGTGCCAAATGAATATCAATCTTTCGAAAACCAAATTGAAATCTCAGGGATATTTTGAAAATTAAATTGATGTATTGTATGTATCCAAAAAAATTTGATATCTCGTAACGGTAAATTATAAAGCGAGCTCTTTATGTTTGATTTAACTATGGAACTTTATTATTAGTTGTTGAATAATTATTATTTTTATTAAATAATTTAATCTAACTACTAATAGATAAAAAGTGCATAATAAATCCAAATAAGAGCTCCATCGTAATAAAACCAGGCTTAAAACGTTTCACTCAACCTTCAACTTGCAACTAACTTTGCTGATAAACGAGAATGGGAGAATACAAAGGGTCCCACATGCGGTGTGGGGGATACGTGAAGTGAACACCGAATCAAACAGTATAAGCAAGTACCTGGCACTTCGGTGTGTAGGAGGTGCGAAATAGGTTAAGAGAGGCTACAGAAAGGAGGTCACGAAAGGGGGGGCATTGAGAAGTCTTTCTCTTTCGCTGTAACACATATACTATCTCGATGCGTTGTTTCAAGCTTGTGTCAGCCTACTCCAAAAAGCAACATGCCACTGAGATCAAGTGGGGCCCCGAATCCAGAATCATATAATGAGAGAATTTCCCTTCTGCTACTCCCGCATATATCATATACTTATGAGCAAAACACCTAGGTACTCCGAAAATAAAAAAAAATGTTTAATCTATTTTATTTAATAAATAATATATAAATTTTATAAATTATTATTTTTATTATTTTTATATATTTAATATAATAGTTGATATATTATTTATTAAATAAAATAGAATAAATATATTCTTTTACTTTCAATATACCTAAATATTTTTTTATATATAATATACGGATTATGTTATTTGAATTCATTTTATCGCGAAATAAATTTTCTCTTAAATTCAGCATCGATTTATATTCATACATACCAAAAATTATCATAAAATATCTGAATAAATAAAATATAGGATATATTTGATTTGAGTTTTCAATTATCATTATTATTCTTTTAATTTTTAAAGTTTTATAAAAAATATTAAAAATTAAATTTTATAATTTTTTATAATTTTTAATATTTATTTTACAAAATCCAAAAACCTGAAAAATTAAAAGAGAAAAGTGATAAACAATGAATGAATGGGTCAGCAATATTTCAGATAAGATAAATACATCTATTTTCTTTTTTCCAATGCAATAGCCAATAGCCAATAGCCATGCATGTCCTCACGGTGGGGACCTTACGTTATGTCCATGTCATGATCACCTCATCATCACTGTCCAAACAGAAGACCACAAAAATTTTCAGCACTGTATTTAATACGTAGTTTCGTACGTACAGAATCATCAGTAACAGTGCATGTGTCATGTGTGTAGGTACGTACGTACAGGGATACACAACTAGGAAGGAAAAATGCTTAATGCTATGCTAATGTGGCATGCATTCCATTTCTGGCCTCATCACACCACATCTGATTCCGATCTGATTATGATCAGTACATATGCATGCCATGCCATGCCATGCCAATCTATAATTTGCGTAGGTACGCTCTCTCTTCTCTATTCTGCGCAGAACTTCGCAGCATCATTTCACGCGCGGGTAGCGCGTGCTGCACCCACGGCGGTGACCTTGGAGTATTTGACCCATGCATATGGCTTAATTAGTTCATGAAATTATTAAAAACATGGTAAAAGTAATTGATTCGCACCTAACTTATTTTTCACGTTAATTTATTTTTTAATTTATATTTAAAATAATAAAAAATTAAATTTATCTTTTAAGTTTTAAAAAGTAAGCAGATTTATATGTTTCATAAGATTCATTTATTGCTTTAAATAATAAATTTTGGAAATAGATTTCCCACATAAGTTGCCATATGTGTTATTTTTGTTAAAATCATATGCTAAGTAGGAATTTTTTTGGCCAAATATAACTAACAACATTTATGAAGAAAATAAACATGTTCAATTTTTTAAAAATTAGAGCACGAATTTGAACCATTTATTAGTTTAAAAAACAAATTTAAATTTTAAAGAATAAATTAAGAGACAAATTAATTATTTTTGCAAAATAAAAAAGAATGGAAATTTTTCAACTTAGGATGTGTATGTTTGGTTGATGGGTAAAATTAGGAAGAAATTTTTCATGAGTAAACTCGATGCGTAAAATTATACATAAAACTCATCTATAAGGATTTACCTTTCATTTTTATCTCCTAATTAAGCACATCCTTAGTTATATAAATTAATTTTGACATATATTAAGTTATAAAAAGTTTACATTGTCATCATTTAATTAATCTTTTTATTTTATAATTTTTTAAGTATTGACATAAAAATTAATTATATTTGCTGATATTACAATATATGTTAGATGACAATGTAAAACTTTATAATATTAGTTTATCAAAATTAGATCCTTAACAAATTGTTGGTTTACATGTTAAAATTAATTCATATGCTAAGGGTGCTGAGGGTGTATTTGGTTGAGGATAAAAATAGAGATAATTTTTTATGAATAAATTTTTAAAGTAAAACTTACTGTCCATTTTTTTTTACCAAACATATCATTAAAGTGGAAATTTCTCCCTAATAAACTTTTAAAATTATGACTTTGAAGTAGGGGTATTGCCAACCTGACCTGCCCAAAACTCATTGGGTCAAATTTGGATCTTGAAAAATGAGTTACTGTATTTTTTGTGTCGAGTTTGGGTTATGCATCATATTGGTCTGATCTAGCCAGAAATTAAAAAACTCTTTTAGAGATATATTTTTATATAATGATTTGTAAAAAATTAAGATTTTATATTTTAATTAATATATTTTATGTAGTCTGATATTATTTTTATATTAAAGGGTTTGTTTTAAAACATATATTATAAAATAACTTTTAAATTTTATTTTTTATTTGTAAAATTTTATAAATTAACTATGTATAATGTCTAAATTCTCATATATTATTTTAATATTGGGTTAATCCAGTTCCACCTGGTCCATTACCGGATCAGTTTGGATTTTAAAAAATAACCCAATCTAAAAATTTAGTTGAATTCAAATTTTGTTTAATTCAGCCTTTTGTACATGCTTACTTTGAAGTAAATAAAAGGGAAGCCAAATCGCGTGGGACTGTTTTGGAAGAAGGGGTGACATCATTGAAGCATGCAAAAGAGTTACGAAATGAATCTATCAAGGAAGAAGAGAATAGGCATATGGCATAGGCATTAGCCACAGAGAGCAGATTGAGAGAGATATGGTTTGCACTTAATTTGTCTCCTATTTACTGAATGCATGAATAAGAATAGAGGAAAATGCAAAATGGCAATATTGCAATCTGCCCCCAAGTCATCTCCTTATCTCACTGTGTGTGCTGGAAATGGCTCAGTACTGAGTCAGTGCTAGTAGTAATCAGCAGGGGATAGCGAAAAACAGAGTGCATGGGTGTGCATGACGCAACTTGGTAGACAAAAACACTTAAAGGCGTGCTTGGAAGCGTGTGATGGGGTTCTGGAATTGAATGCCTCACATTATAATATGCCCTTTTAACTCTCTCGTTGGACTTTGCTTCATTTCTTACCTAAGAAACTTCACTGTCATAGTCATAAGGAGGACCCCTAGTTGCGTAAGATATCGTAATAGTAGCATAGTGTATGAATATATGGCGGCAGAGGACACAGGGAGAAAGAGATATATATATAACGAGCATTGCACGGTGCTCCCAGAGCAAGAATTTTCTTATCCTCAGTCACATATGAACTATTCATATTTCTCTTTAAAATAATTTTTCTTTGGAGTAAACTCCTATGTTAGTTTCTGATTATTTTAATATTAGATAAGTTGATCTCGGACAAATAAAAAATATTAATTTAGTCTCTAATATTATTAAAAGTTAGATACGCATTAGTCTCTGCATTGAAAATATTAACAGTATTACTGATAATTTTATTAACAGATAAATTAATCTCTAACAATATTTAAAAAAAAAAAATTCCACATCCCATTACCTATATTCCTTCGTCCTCTTCATTACTACCACCACCACCACCTTCTTTATCTCTGCAATTTCCACATCCACATTCTCTCACTCACTCACTTTCTCTCTCTGTTGTCAATTCTACAGCAAACAAACAACAACACACATTTATGCACGTGACTTCCATTCCCCCAAACTTAATCCAATTTCCATGGCACCCAAAAATGAAACCCTACCGCACCCACTGTGCTGGACTGGGCTTTGCAGTTGCTGCGATTAAGCTTCACGACAAGATGGCACAATAACCGTTGCAGCGATGGCAATGCGGTGTTTGGGCTGCGATTCTGCAGGCGGTTTCACGACAAAGGATGGCTCGCATAGGCAATGGGTGTGCAAGGAGGGTGTGAGCACTGAGAGCTCCATGAGAGCAGGGTTGCGATGAAGAATAGAGGATGGCGGAGGTTGGTGGCTGAGGTTCAAGGGAATGATGATTTTTTTATTTTTAAATAATATTAGGGATCAATTTGTTGGGTAATGAAATTGTCATTAACACCGTTAATATTTTCTGTCCAGGAACTAGTAAGTGTTTGTTTTTGACATTGTCAAGAACCAAGTTGTTCAGTTGTCAGGGACTAGCCTAGGGGTTTACTCTTTTTCTTTCCCACTTTTTTGGTATCCAATGATTCAAATTCACTCGGAACAAGAAAAATTACCAACTTTGAGGGGAAAAATACGCTTTACCCCCTTGTATTTTTTATCATGTGCAATTTAGACCCAAAGTTTTTAAATTGTACATCGTGACCCCCTATACTTACCAAATTGTGCAAAAAAGCCCTTTTATTAGTGAGACATCCAATCCCACTACTAAGTCACCATGTGCTTCTCACGTGCATAAATTTTTGGACAAAAATATCCCTATTTTAAATCCAATTTCCAATCCATACTCCCTCCTCACTCAAATGCACACATCCTTCTCTTGACATTAATCACTGAAGTCCTGGCGAAGAAGACTAACAAAGACTAATGAGGAAGAAGATCTACGAAGAAGAAGACATGTGGAGAAGAAAACCAAGGAAGAAGAAGAAGCAGGGCAGCATTTGCATTAAAGCTTGCACCATTTCCAGATGTTGGTGAAACCAAAATCAAAATAAGAACCAGAAACAAAATCAAAACAAGAAACTAGAAACATAATCATAACTAGAAACCAGAAAAAACTAGAAAAAAAAATTAGAACCAGAACAAGAAATTAGAAACATAATCAAACAAGAAACTAAAAAAATAGAACCAGAAAAGAAAACTGAGACAAAAAATAGAATCAGAAGTAGAAACCAAACAGCGTAGCCAAAAACCCAACCTACATTCCCATTTAACACAAAGATCACATATATAAATCAGAACCCCAAGACCCTTTTACAACTTACAACCACCCGAATCACCACCATCATCATCGAGCCATCACCCTTGTAAACCCAACCCACAGCTGTAAAACACAACCAATCCCACTTCATAAACACAGCCGCAAGACCTTTTTCTCTCGCAGCTCCCTTTGCTCGCATAGCCCTCCATCGTTGCGCTTGAGACCCTCTGCAAAGCTAGCCGCGAAGTCCGCTGCCACTACAGGGAGCCCAATGCAGAGCCACAGCCTCTCGCGGTCCACAAAGTCCGATTGGTTTTTCACACACAAAGGGATGCTTCGGTTTCATACTTGGTATGCCTTGGTCAGCTCCTTCTTCAACCCCTTTCTTCAGTCGTGAAATTTTGCTAGTAGCTGGTATCAGATAAGAGTAAGGCTTCGAAGGTTTAGGGTTCGCTTCTTTCAGATTTGGTATCTCTGAAGGGAAGGATGTGTTCATCGGAGGTGAAATCAAGATTAGGGAAGGATGTGTGTGCATTTGAGTGAGAAAGGAGGGATGTGTTCATCAGAGGTGAAATCAAGTTCAAAGTGTTGGCTACGTGAAGGCAAGTTCGAAGGTTGAGGCATATCAAAGGTTGAGGTAGATCTGAAGGATCATTGTGGAGTTAGGAATTGGAAATTGGATTTAAAATTGGGGTATTTTTGTCCAACAATTTATACACGTGAGAAGCACACGAGGACTTAATAGTGGAATTGGATGCCTCACTAACTTAGGGGCTTTTTTGCACAATTTGGTAAGTATAGAGGGTTACGATGCACAATTTAAAAACTTAGGGTCTAAATAATACATGACCAAAAGTACAGGGGTTAAAACTCATTTTTCCTAACTTTCAGAGTATATAAGTATTTTTGGGAATGCAAATGTTTTGTCTACCGAAGCGGCTTTTTACATTCATCATACTCGGTTAATAAAAAAGAGCTAAACTCAAAAAATGAATCTGTTCAACACATCTATAATTTGAATATTGAATAACAGTTCTTGATAAAAGATATTATTAATTGCTATAATTTAAGTCTTATTTAAAAGATCAATTTATTAAGTGAGAAAGCTATAAATTTAAGCACTACGTTACATTGAGTTTATCCTTATTTGTCTAACATGAAATTCATAATATTATCCATGGTATTGAATATTCTATCAAAATTTTGATCATAAACATAATAACTAATTACTGTATATTATTAACGAATTCAGTTTTTTGTATTTGGGTTAATGAATTCAGTTTTAATATATATTAATTATAAAATTTTATTATATATTATTAATAATATTTAATTTTTATAACTAATAAGTTCAAAAATTTGCATAAAATGATATATAACTAGTATGATAGTATAATTACTAAAACTTAAAGGCATAGTTAATTAAAATTCTACAAGTTTTTAGGTGAGTAAAAATAATTAAGTGTGAAGAGCAACGTGAAATTAATTTTAATGGGTGTCTCAATTTTGATCTCATGCTTAATCAACGCCACCCAATCAATGTGTTATGAAAATTAGAATCCTTCTAAAATTAGGACTCTCCTCTTAAATAAAAAGGACAAATTTCAATCTCAACTTTGATCCACGTGATTTGTTGATGGCATATATTTTCGTAGTGGAGCATGTTTTACATCTATATCTATATTTATATATCATCCAATAATTAAGTAAGAAAAAAAAGGTTTATCCTCTTCCAAATTGAATCAAGTCTGGAATTTGTGATTCATTCTAATAGTCGGGAATGGAGTGGGTTTTAACTCAATCTAACTTCCTATCCCTTACTTTATTAACACTAGTCTCAATCCATCCTATCTTTATCCGTGGGTCTTAAAAAATAAACCTGCTCACACTCATCTAGAGAGTACCCAATCCTACCCATTATTTGAAAAAAAATCTATAAAATTATCATAAAAACTAATAAATATATAAGAGAATTATAATTTCAAGAAAATAACTAAGAAAAAATCAAATAAGTCATACACAATTATATAAATATAATAAATGTCAATATTTTTAAAGTATACCAAAAACCTTAATAGCAAAAAAACAACAAACTAAATTCAAAATAAGCTTAGCATAATCATTTAATTTACAAGCAACAAATATATCATCAGTTTATGTCTAGTGTCATAACTCTTCAAGCTATCATTCTTCAATTAGTTTCTACGTCCTCTTCTTCATCATTAATGAAAGGGGTGGGTTCACCTTAAACCCGAACCTACCTCTCCCGCTAGACAAAACCCACCTCGCTCCTACCCAATGGGGTGGGAAATGTGTTCTGCAGGCAGGGTAGCAATTATCATCAGGGTTTTGAAAATCGGACTAGACATCAAACTGGTCGGGACAAGGGTTCAGAGGTTCAACCAGTTCAATCAAGGTCTAACTGAAATATAATCGGTATATAATAAAACATGTATTTATATAAATATATAAAAATATAAAATAAAATATATGTCATAAAATAACTAAAAATTAAATTAGGCATCAATAAAACTCATATAACATAACATAATTCATCTCTTAATCAAAATAAATATTATTTATATGGATCAAACCTCTCAAGTTATTACTTCCCATATTAGAAAAGGAAAAAAATTAGGAAATATGAGATTTTAGATATTTTTAACAAAAACTCAAAATGATACAATTTTTCATTTTTTTTGCAAAAAAAATTGGTTGGACTGATTTTCTGGCTGGGTCGGTTTGCCCGGTTTACCGATTTTCGAGGGGTTTTCAGCGGTTCTTTGCAACACGGTTTTCAGGTCCAACCCGGATCGGACAGCAAGCCGGTTTCTGATTTAACTAGTCCGACTGGCCAGTTCGATCCGATTTTCAGAACATTGATTATCATATCTCTATCTAATAGATGCATAAAAGTGGATAGTCCCATTTACCAGTCCTATTATTATTATTATTATTATTATTATTATTATTATTATTATTCGGACTAAATTTACGTGTGTTTGAGGTGCCCTAATTAAGTAGATAACAACTCTATAAAACACGGAGCACAATTGATTGGGTTTTTTTTAAATATTTAGTTAGGGATTTGATTTTTTTAACTATGTATATATAGATGATTTCGTGGTCAAAGGAAAAATTCAAATGTTTGAGCTCTACATTTTAAAGAGATTAATAATTACTTTTGATATGAGATGTCTCCATTAAAAAAAAAAAATCATAACAACACTGTAATACATAGGAGAAAGGAATAGGAGCGTCATAGTCATACATGGATGAATGGGGGTTAACAGGGAAAGCTCTTTGTGATGGAGATGAGAAGAGACGAGAGCTACATGCATATATAGCAGTGTGATCAGATCAGAGAGAGGAGTGGAAGGAAGGAAGAGAACGCTAGCTACCAGAGCTGTCAATCGGTGATCCTGAGAGCTTCGTGCAAGCGTCCATGTGGAAAAAAGGGTCGTCAGAGGCCCATCATTGTCTCAATTATCAGCGTGAGTGAGAGAAAATGAGAAAGAAACAAAGAAGAGAGTACCTGAGTTCCTGTACATGTACATACATATAAACATATGGACGTTACGCTGGAACGCGTCATTCCTCAGCTAACGTGCAAAACCTGGTCCAATATGTGCGTCTATTACTGATAGCCAGCAAGCATGAATGATAGTTACCCGATTGTTCTAAAACCCTATATACATGCATGACTGGGTGCTCCCTTTATTCTAATAATCCCTTCACGTAATATACATACTGTACATCCATTTACTTTACTGAAGTAAATGCTAGTCACAAGTTTGACAGAAATAATATTTTGACACCCATATGAGTAAAGATATTCATATGGATCCCATATAATATAAGAGAAGTGATGAAAAGAGAATAAATTAGGAAAAAAAATAAGTGACGAGACCTATATGTATTATGAGTGGGGTGTTTGGGTGTTTAAGAAGATTGGGTGTTGAAATAGTAAAACTTCAAGTTTTAAAGCTATTTCATACAATGATTGAACCTTGAACACTTAGTTAAGGAATCACACGACTTCAACCCCATGATTAATTCTATGTAACTAGTTACAAATATATGTGTTTATTTTCTTTCATACGAGATGTGTATATAGTGATGATATATAGAACGCCCTATACAAAACGGTTGTGGTTATATATTAATCTAAAAATTATCCTTCGATACTTTTATCTTACAGCTAGAAAAAACCTAATAGTAATTGTGCAGTTAGTTGGTTGACAATGAAGAATACACAGTCGTAATGAACTAACTGAGGTCCACGTTGAGCGAGGTCCGCATGGTCATTTTAAGGTGGTGAGTTAAATTGATAGATGAATTCATCTTCCACACCTCACGGCAAGGTCCAAATTAGGTTGATATGTCATTGGAATGGATCCCTAAATCACTCAGGAATAACAATTCATGTGTGAACCTGCGCGTTGTGCAAATAAGTAAACAGAAGAGGTTCAGGTTATGTTTAGTTGCAGAAATTAGAGTTAGTACTCTTTCAATTTCGTTATCCTTAATCTTCCATCAACAAGATCAAGGTACAAAGGTCACTAGTTACAATTTGTCGAACTAAATATAACTCAATAATTATATAAAATATAATGTTCAAATAGATAGGTTATATTATTTTTTCCATATATAACGCAACATGTTGTATAATCTAATGATGGAGGAGCACATGCACATAGAGTGTACAAACCAGTTACAATTCGCATCAAAATCGATAGATCAAACCTGAATTTGACCATTTCAATTGCAAAATCGATCTAAAAAGAGAATCAGGCTGGACAAATAATCGGATCACTGGTCCAGTGAATCCACCTGGTCGAGCCAAGTGTTATAAAACTAGTTTCTAGTCATGAACAAAAGTTTGCTCTTATTTTAAATAAAGTTGTATTATAGCTTAATTGAAACTAAAAACACAATAAAGGCCACATGAGGTACGCGGCAATATATTAGTGATGGAAGAAAGCTTAAATAGGGTAAATTATTAGAACAAAAATGTTATATGATTACCAAAATATTGGTGTTTCAATGGGCATCCACTTTATTATTATTGATAACTGTAATTGTAATTCTGTTACGAGAGTTGGTTAGATGTAAAGGGCAATTAGATTGGTAACTAATTCTCCCGCCAATTCTCCAAGCTTGTAGGAGAAGATAGCTCAACTTGTATAAATGTCATGTACTTCAATACTTAGATCAACATATACACATTATTCAGATTTTCTCATGTTCATCTCTCATCTCTCATCTCTCATCTCTCTCTTTCTTTGCATGAGTTGTATGTTTTCTAACATGGTATCCAGAGCTTAAAGCTTGAAAGCACTGATTCGGGAGTGAAACAACACCTTCCGCCATGGATGAAATAGCAAGCTCGGCAGGATCGAGCGAAGATGAAGCAAGTGATGCACGATCTCCAACTCCACCAAGATCTCTGGTACAAACTTCTGTTCAACAAGTCAACTTCTCACATCCTCTAAAAATCAAATTGGATGAGAAGAATTTTCTTCTCTGGAAACGACAAATTCTCACAGCTGTGAAAGGTCACAACCTTTGAAACTTCATCAATCCACATGCACCAAGACCAGCAAAGTTTGCTTCAAGTTTAGACAGGAAGGCAAGAAGACTCTCTGAAGCCTTTGAAGCTTGGGAACAGCAAGATCAGAAGCTCCTTTCATGGATGCTCTCTTCCATGTCTGAATCGATTCTCACTTTGGTAGTAGATTGCGACTATTCTTGGCAGCTATGGCAAAAACTCGAAGAATACTTCGCTACACATACTCGTGTGCGAGTCAACAACTCCGATCTGAACTCAGATCTGCAACCAAAGGTTTTGCAACTATCTCTGAATTCCTGTTAAGAATCAAAGCTGTAATAAACGTACTTGTTTCCATTGGATCTCAAATACCTGAAAAGGAGCACATCCACATCATCCTCAGTGGTTTGCCTCCCGAATATCAAGCTTTTGTGACCTCAATCAACACGCGTGCTGAACCATGCACCATGACACAACTGGAATCATACCTTCTTGTTCATGAAGCTCAATTGGAAAGGATCAATTCCATGAATACACAAACTCTGATGCAGGCACATCTAACCATTACAGATCCTGGTACTTTCCGCGGTGGTCGTGGAAGCTTTCGTGGTCGAGGAGGTCGCTCCGATGGACAAAATCAAGGTCGTGGTGGTCGTTCTGGCGGAGGTCACTCTTCTCTTGTGTGTCAGCTCTGCAACAAGCCGGGACATGCATCCTTCAACTGTTGGCACTGCTTTGACCAAGACTTTCAACCCTCACCACCACCTCCACCACCTTATGCACACTTAACAACCACCAGACCTAACCTGACCAACCACCGTCCTCCCTCTCACATACCTCAAACCCTACCAAATCCCACCTCCCTAGTAGGCACACCAGAAACAGTGGTGGATGCTGCCTGGTACCTTGACTCATGCGCCACTAATCATGTCACACCTCAATACACCAATCTTATGCATGCCTCCCAATATCAAGGCTCAACTCAACTTCATGTTGGCAGTGGGCAAGGTTTGCACATTGCTCACATTGGTTCATCTCATGTCACTCCACCCAGTGCACACACACAACCATTAATTCTGTATAATTTATTACATGTGCCTACCATTACTAAGAATCTTGTCAGTGTTCACAAATTTGCTAGGGATAACAATGTTTACTTTGAATTCCATCCTTACCACTGTTTTGTTAAATCCTAGGAATCGAATGAAATCCTCCTTCAAGGATCCATCACCAAAAGAGGCTTGTATCAATTTGACTTTTTCCAACTTGATGTCGATAGCATCTGTATCTGCATTAGTTTACAGTTACGCTAATTCTTGCAATCTTTGTTTACATTGTTGATTCCCTTATTGTTTGGCATAATAGGCTAGGCCATGCCTCTTCACGAGTTGTATTCTCCATTTTAAAATCTTGTAATATACCCATACTCAATAAATCCACAAATTTATGTGACTCCCGTTGTCTTGGCAAAAGTCATAGGTTACTCTTATCACCATCTACTTCACTTTACAGCACACCACTTGAATTGATTTTCACAAATCTATGGGGTCCAGCCCCTGTCACTAGCTTACAAGGCTTTAAATATTACATCTCATTCATTGATGCACACTCCAAATTCACTTGGGTTTACTTTCTTAAATCCAAATATTCACTACATTCTTACAGTTTAAATTTCTTGCTGAATTACAACTTGGTTACTCCATTAAGTCTATACAATTAGATTGGGGTGGGGAATTTAGATCCTTCACTAACTACCTCACTACTCATGGTATTGTACATCGCCTCATTTGTCCTCACACGCACCACCAAAATGGCACAATTGAAATAAAGCATAGGCACTTGACAAAAACTGGGCTCACCCTTCTAGCACATACTTCCTTACCTTTACATTTCTGGGATGAAGCCATTGCCACAGCTACCTACATCATAAATAGAATCCCCTCAGCAAATCTCAAATATATACCTCCATTTGAAACCCTCTTTCACAAACAACCTGACTACCATTCATTCAAAGTCTTTGGCTGCCTTTGCTACCCCCTATTTCGGCCATATAACAAGCACAAATTTTCCTATCACTCAGCCCCTTGTACATTCCTTGGCTACAGTTCTCAACACAAAGGGTACAAATGTTTAGCCACTAATGGCAGAATTTACATCTCAAAAGATGTAAAATTCAATGAAACCATATTCCCTTACAAGTGAACTTCACCTCCCCCTCTAACACCACCCCTATGCTTAGCCCAAACTCCCTACCACTCTCACACATCAACCCTCTGCCCACAGCCAAGCAAGTCTCCACTCCTCTCACAACTGTCCCTGACCATATCAGTTCGGTTTGACCAACACCAGCACTAGCAGTATCCTCATCCGCTCCTCAACCCACATCTCTACCACCACCACCACTTCAAACCAACATTCACCCCATGCAAACTAGAGCCAAATCAGGAATCACTAAACCCAATCCTAAATTCCAACCCTCATCCTTCCTACTGTAACAAAACCTACCTCAACAGCTAAAGTATTATCCTTACCTCAGTGGCTTACTGCAATGATAGAAGAGTTCAAAGCCTCCAAAGGAATAACACCTGGTCCTTGGTTCCATTAGCACCTGGAAGACAGCCAATTGGGTCCAAGTGGATGTTCAAAGTGAAGCAAAACCCAGATGGCTCCTTACACAAGTACAAGGCTAGACTAGTAGCTAAAGGATTTCACCAAAAAGTTAGGTTTGATTACTCTGAAACATTCTCCCCTATTGTCAAACCAGCAACTATCCAAGTTATCCTCACTCTAGCTCTCTCAAACAAGTGGTGCATCAGGAAACTTGATGTCAATAATGCCTTTTTGAATGGCATTCTACAGGAGGAGGTATACATGTGTCAACCTAAAGGGTTCTCTAAAGGGAACTCCAACTTGGTATGTAAATTGCATAAAGCTCTATATGGGTTGAAACAAGCACCTAGAGCTTAGTTTAAGAAACTAACTTCAGTCCTACATCAATTAGGATTCATCAGCAGTAAATGTGATCCTTCTCTCTTCATTCACTCAAAAAATGGCCAACATACCTTTATTCTAGTGTATGTAGATGACATAATTGTCACTGGCTTTTCTCTCCACTACATTTCTGACCTTATTCAGAACCTTAATACCCAATTTGCACTCAAAGACCTCAGCCCTTTGAACTACTTTATTGGAATTGAAGTTCACAAACTCAAAGATGCCACATTGCTCTTATCTCAACAAAAATACATCAGAGATTTACTGGTCAAAAGCAAAATGGACAAAGCTAAGAGCATAGCCACTCCCATGGTTTCCAACCTGAAATTGTCCAAACATGGATCAGATTGTGTAACAGATGCCTCCCTTTACAGGTCCATTGTTGGTGCATTACAGTATGCAACCATCACTAGACCTAAAATAACGTTCTTAGTCAACAAAGCTTGCCAATTCAAGGCCCAGCCTCTCGAAACTCACTGGAAGGCAGTAAAGAGAGTGCTAAGATACCTTATAGGAACACTTCAACTTGGCCTCCATCTGGTCCCTTCAACTCAGCCCCTGGGACTTAAAGGTTTTTGTGATGCTGACTGGGTAGCGGATGTGGATGACAAAAGGTCGACCTCAGGTTCTTGCATCTTCCTTGGCCCGAATCTAGTTTCTTGGTGGGCTAAGAAACAACCAACTGTGGCCAGGTCTAGTGCAGAAGCCGAATATAGAAGTCCAGCAGACACCATTGTAGAGATTATTTGGCTTCAGCCCCTCCTCCGTGAGCTCCATCTCTCCACAGCTAGACCAGTTGTCTACTGCGATAATCTAAGTACCATCATGCTGGCTCATAACCCTATGATGCACTCCAGAACCAAGCACATGGAGTTGAACCTGTTCTTTGTCAGAGAAAGAGTAATTCAAGGTCAACTCCTCATTGCTCACATTCCCACCTCAGAGCAACCAGCTGACATTCTCACTAAAGCCATTTCCAGCAGCCGCTTCAACCATCTCAGGGAGTTGCTAGGAGTCAAAAGTCTAGAGAAACTACAAACCAAAACCTAGCTAGAATTGAGGGGGAATGATAACTATAATTGTAATTCTATTATGAGAGTTGGTTAGATGCAAATGGCAGTTAGATTAGTAACTGATTCTCCCGCCAATTCTCCAAGCTTGTAGGAGAAGATAGCTTAACTTGCATAAATGTCATGTACTTCAATACTTAGATCAACATATACACATTATTTAGATTTTCTCATGTTCATCTCTCTTCTCTCTCTTCCTCTGCATGAGTTGTATGTTTTCTAACAGAATGTAATGGTGGATCTCACTCATTCCATCTGTCCATCACATCCATTAATGATAAAGTTATGTAAGTGTTCTATTGGACACCCACTTTTTGAATACTCAAATAACACTACTCAAATTAGAAAATGGTGGGAATCTGAAGAATTTTAAAAGTAATAAAATAATAAAAATTTATAAATTCCTTAATGAAGGATCTTTGATTACATCATAGAAAAATAACAACGTGGTTTCTAATGCTTGAAAATTATGAAGATTGTATTGAAAGGAAGTTGCTAGTTGCTACAGGTATAGGTACTGGAACTGAATTTTCATGTATCATTAGTTGTTATTAATGTCACATAATAATAATGTTTTCTTTTTCTTTGGTGTAAAAAAATAACGTAAATACGTTTCGAGCGTTGGATTGATAAGGCATAACGACGGAAGAAAAAGAAGGTGACGATTTCTTCTAAATTTTTTCCTAAAAATTTTGAGATAAATTCTTTTCCTGTTTAATTATTTAGCCAACAAAAGGCTCTGCCTCCAATTGCCTAGAAAAGTTAACTTTACTCTTTCACACGTTTTCCCAAAGCAATGGTTAGTTTCGGTTCTATATCTTCAGTATTAAACCTGCCATTCACTTACTTTACCAGTTTCCATTTCCTCTCTTCTGGAGAGGGCCTTCTTTGATGCTACGTTGAAGGAAACCTGCAATCGCAGTGAGTATTAGAATGGCTGCATGCAGAGGCTGCTGTTGCCTGTGTATTATCATATTTCCGTGAGAATCAGGTGCTACGCACGTGGATCCCCAAATCCACCTATTCAAGCCAAGTACTTAAATGCCAAGAAATTTATCTATACTTCCATCTATGGCAATATACCATGCCTTTTCCGTTTTGGCCTTTAAAACACAAATTAGTTAACTTTCTTGTTTGTTTATTATTTTTTTTTTTAGACTAAGGATGTGTAGATTAATACAAATAATAATTGAAATTTCAATTTCATTTATTCAAATTAAAAATCATGTAACTATGCACACAGAGCTTATATATTTATAAAGATTTCAAGGGTATTGGATCTAGCAGAAAGGATTAATCCCTCACAATATAGTGAATTGTGATTCAAATCTCAATTGAGAAAGATATTCTTGTTCGATACCCAAATGATGTAATTCAACCATGATTGTTTCTAATGGAAAATACTTGTGGCTAAAAAACCTAAAAGAAAAAAACCACTTATGTATTAAGATGAGCCATCTCCTTCATTGACAGGGAATGTGATTCTTTTATTTATGCATTTAAATTGTATAAACTTAATAATTATATTACTTTCTTTCTGTTATTATTAATTAGAATGTGAATATTTAAAGCATGTGTAAAATATTATAAATGGAAAATAAACCTATAAAAATGATTATTATGCACAAAAAATTATCTAAGAAACAAAATTTTTTTTTTGAAAATCAACCTAGTGAAAAAATGTTAGATGTAACAAAAGAAGTTTAATTTAATATTGAAAATTATAGGAAAAATAGCGCTTTATCCCTTGGAACTATAGTTCGTGCACACGTTATCCCTAAAATTTTACAAAACTAAGCTAGCAAATCTACGCTAACGTCTCCTTCTTTGATAGGGAATGTGATCCTTATAGTTATTCATTTAAACTTTATAAACTTCATAATTATATTATTATCTTTTGTTTATTAGTAATTAGAATGTAATATTTAAAACATCTGTAAATTATTATAAATGGAAAATAAAATTGTAAAATGATTATACTATAAATGCACAAAAAATTATCTAAGAAATAAAAAAAAATGAAAATCTATGTAGTGGACAAATGTTAAATATAACGAAGTTTAATTCAGGATTGTAGATTATAAGGAAAATAGCACTTTACCCACGGGAACTATAGTAGATGTACACTTTATCCCCCAAAACTTTAAAAAATGCAAATCGACCATAACGTTAATTAATCCTGTTGTTACTTTTTCATTTGTTAACAGAAATCGCTAGCACAAAGTTTGAAAAAAAAAAATTATGGTATGAAATTGTAAGTTATTTGCTAGTCTAGGATATCATATTGCACCTGGCTTAGAGTTCAAGGATATAGTGCATTTATATTTCATTACTAATGAGAGAAAATTGAACAAAAGGATTAAAGTGCACATTTAAAAAAATTTAAAGGCAGACTTGAGCTTTTTTTTTTTAAAAAAAAAAATGAGTGCAAAATGCACAAAGCCTATATAGTTTAGGGGCTAAGACGTATTTTTCCCTAAATTATATTAATATTTTATTTTTCACTGAATTTTGAAGAGTATTTTAATACTTAATCAGTATACTACATAAAGTAGTTTTAAAACTAATTTTCTAATAAAAGTATTGAATGTGATTTTGATAATAAATTTAATGAAATATGGAAACCTAAACATATCAGAGGACTTCTCTACGTTTCATTTATGAAAGTAATTTACTTATACAGAATCGATAACATTATATGAAAAAAAAAACAAAGGGATAACATTATCCCCATAAAAAATATTACATGAAAAAAATGAAATATTTGCCCAAAGCTAGCAAAAGCCTCTACGAATCTCCTAGACAGAAAATCATGTAAAATCACTACAAAACGGAGGTGAAATATGGCAGATTTTTTGTGAATTGTTGGAGTTATAGCCGCCACTGTTCTCAGTAATGGCAGTTTTGAACTGCCGTGATTACCAATGTTATTTGGTAAACTATGACGATGATAAAAACACTACCGCAGTTACCCTATATAACCGTTGTAATTTTTAGTGAAGTATTTTAAAAATATTAATTATGGCGGTTTAAAACCGTCACAATTTGCAATAATTTTTTGAAAAAATAATTTATGGCGGTTTGTAACCATCACAATTTGAGATGAATTAATATATTTGAAAAAATGTTTAATACGGCGGTTTGAAACCGCTGCAAGTTGGTATGAAATATTTTGAAGAAACTATTTATTATGATAATTTTAAACCACCCTAATTGCAACACCAATTTTAAAAAATAATGTTCCAATAATCATTCAAAATAATTTAATAATACTAGCTTCAATTTTCTATTAAACTAACTAGATAAAGTAAAATAATCAAACATGGATCAAGACATACGTTAAACACTAAAATGACTACTAGCCTTAATTACTTCAAGAAGAGGGGTTTTCACTATTCCAATCCATATAAGCAATAGAAAGAATATTAACAGCCTAATAAAATATAGCACATGAAACTCTAGTATAAATAAAGGAGTGTGGATGCAAACAAGTATGTCAAGCAATCCAAGTTGTTAGAATTGGATCAGAAAATACTAGAAAAATCAAGGAAATGAGTACTATTTCTAAAAGAGTACAATGGTTAAGGATATTCGAGAGATCCATTGCTCTCCTCAACAATGAACTCCTAATTTCTCAACAACACCTTTTCTAAACACTTAAACTGTGCTTTAGAAAGATATCTAAGCTAAGTCATATATAACTCATTCTCAACGTCTCTATTCTTCCCTAAAACAAAAAACAATAATAAATCTGATCAAGATGAAGATTGTAGACTTGCAATAAATCAAGGCAAAGACAATAATCTAGCATCTTGATGCCAATTATGCTACATAATTAACATAAATCTTAAAGTCAACGAAAGCTTTCTCCCAGCTAGATCACAATACATATGTTATAGTGCACAGCCTATCATTATCAGTTATCAAAATCACAAAATAAGTCAAAAGCAAGTTCAAACTAGTGAACTACTATGCATTGACTATAGATGATTAATCCTTAAGCTAAATGCAATTGCAAATCTTGAAATTAAAAATTGTGAGAACCACAAGCATGATGATCACTAATTGTGTTTGAAACAAAATGGGTAGATTGGAGTGCTATTACTTTCCTGTTTGTGGGATTCAAGTCACAAATGTCACTTATTACTTAACCTATGTTTGGTTTTATAATTACAAGCTCTTGCGGGAAATTAGTGAGAAGAACAAGGAATAAGATTTGGAACAAGCCAGTGTAAATATCTCATTTGTCAATGTAAAATATGGTAGGAAGAAAAGAGACAATTTACAAAAGATGAATGAGTCTATCTTCTCTCTGATATTAGTTTATTAGCATTATTCAGTTCTAGTGAACGTTCAATCCTTCATCTTATGGCATATGTAAGCATATGATAGAGCATGCCTTTTTTTATTAAAAAATCAAAATCGTATGCACTTTTATAATCTTTTGATATTAACAGCTCCTTATCTTAAACTACCAAAAGAATTGTTAACAAATTCAAACTTGCATTAGCTATCTAAGTCTCAACTAATTGTAACTCCAATCATATTAGAGTTGGCAACAAAGGGTTCATTTTCAATCCTAATATATAGTAGTGAACAATAGTGGTGAACATACTATATACTAGCAAAGATGGAAACTCTATGGATTCAAAACACACAATTGGTGAACATTAACACGGCAAGATGAAGGATTTATAGGCTTCATAGAATCAATCACTCGTGCATACAGAATCACAATCCCCTATTATAGAATTCTTGTTTTCTCACTAAATAATGATGTCATAATGAAAGATAAAATCTCACATATACCAAAAGGCTTCTTCGATCCATAGCAGATGCAGTTGAGGGTTTCTTCGTCTTTGTGGTGGACGCGATATCGATAGTGGTGGCGATCAGTTCCATTAATCACAACAGATGTCAGTGGAGGATACTAGATGTTGGGTGTTAAAGAATGGAGGAGGACGAATATAGTGGCTTCCCTCTCGATATGGTGGTTCATGAGATGTGAATGGACATAGAGGGAGAATGAGAATGGCAGGGGAGTGGAAGTGGGTGCCGTGAAAGTGAAAAAGCCTTATCAGTTTAGTCTGTGACTTTGTATGTTTTGGTGAAGCATATAAAATACTAGAACATTAAGGTGGTTACAACTCGTTTTCATATTTCTTAACTACTAATTTTTTTACTAAAATTGTGGTGACCAACAAAACCATCTTAATTCACTGCATATTATGGCAGTTTCAAAGAACTGCCCTAATTCAATTGCCACAATAAATATAAATTTTTGTAGTGAATCATCACATCTCACCATCGAGATAGATACTCAATAGTTAATTTCACATAAAAAAATTTTGAATAATTTTTAATCTTATTTAAAAATAATCATCATATATAAAAGAAACAAATATTTTACAATCAAAATTCAAGGGAAACGTGCATATTTACATATCACATTATCTACTACAATAACTAAATATCAAGTTAAATAAAAAATTGTCAAAATTAACTATATAAATTTTGTTGGGGGGAGGGGGAATTAAAAAATGAATAAATTAGAAAAGAAATTTGCAATAAGATAATAACATAGTTATCACCAGTCTAGTCACGACCAGTGCCATGTGAAAGCTACCATTTAGAGTCACAGTTCATAAGAAGATCACTTACTCAAAAGTTGTCATTTAGAGGGTCAAAATCGCAGAGCAAAATTGTGTATAGCATTGGGAAGCCCTGCATTAGTGTTTTAGGCATAACTCTCTATTCACTCATTCAAATTAAGCAAATAAGCACTCTTTGGAAAGCTTATAAGGATAGTATTAATGCAATGAATGATTAGTGAGCTAACATTTTCCATAAATAGGGGTTGGGACCAAAGTTTTCGTGGGCTTTTCACTATTTTTTTAGATTTTAGATTTCTTGTTTAGGAAGTTTTCTCCTTTCTTGTTTCTTCTTCTTTCTCTTTCTCTCTCTCCTATAGCTTTAGGCTTACTTTTATTAATGGAGGAGTAGATCTTTAGCTAGTTCAAGTATTCAAGAGAAGCATTATAACTCTTGATAATTGATGTGAATTTGAAATCAACATTTTTAAGATTTGTTCATCTACCTTTCTTGTTCTTAATTTGATTTCTTATTTGAAGGATTTCTATTTGAAATTTATATTAAGAACTTGATTGTGTTGATATTAATCTATTGATTGACTTTGTACAATTGTTGAATCAATATGATTTAGGTTTTAGGTTTAAGCCTAAGACCACGGCCATTGATGGTTGAAATCAACATAGATCATCTAGGTTTTAGATATTGTATTGATTGAATCATGAAGGTTTACATAGTCAAAGTTAGTCTAATTTGATTCCTCGTGAGGGGCCTATACTCATACCTCTTTTACACATGGCTCACTACTTCTTCAATAAGATTACTTGTAATAAGATCAATTGTTTTTTAACCATTATTAAGATTGTTCTATTAGGCATAGAAATAGTAACCCCACGTCCATTATTGCTATATTCACATTTCAATATATTGTCATTAATTGAAGCACCAACTTTAGTCCCTTGCTCTTCCAAGGTGTCCTTGACAAAGTATTCTGCCAAGCAATTCTCTTCACCATATTTGGTCGACTGTTCAACCATATTCTTCATGAATGATGCAATAGAAAGTCAAGATGAGAGCTTCTTAGTTTTAATTGCCTGACCCTAATATTCTTTAATAGTATTTCTATTGATTTGATTACATGATATAAATAGCAAACCCATTTTGTAAAATTAATAAAAAAATCCATCCATCTATGACTTAAAAATAGCATGTTGTTTCCATTTTTTAATTACACACATCATATAGCTAACAAAAGAATCTCCAACTTGTTTTTAAAAGATTCTGACGGATACATTGATTCATTGCTATTCTTTCCATCCTCCATAACTGGACCTCCATCACATTCTTACGTCCCAAGACAAACTAATTTTATGATTACCAATAGAAGATATACTTAATTTCCTTAAACTCCAAAGCTTCCCCTCTAAATCAACTAAACATTCATGAAAGTATTCATACTCACAATAATAGGCAAATACTACACATCTTACTTATGGTTTAATCTCTCAAATCCTTGCATTTCTATTTTTTTTACTTATTCCCTTGAAGCTCAAAGGTCTTCTGCCTTGCCTTTCACCCTTGACTCATAGTGTTATCGAATTAGGTTGATTAAAGTTTAGGTGGAAAATAAATCCGAATTAACCAGTTTTGATTAGTTTGTTTTGTTGGGTTCATACAACTTTTTACAAAACTCTAATCAAATTGAACCAACTGAATTTGGATTGGGTCGGTTCAAATTATAAGCTACATAATTTGTTTTTGCCAAAAAAAATCCCATAAAATATCACAATTTTCAATTTGAAATTATTTTTGAATTTCTTTTGAATTTGTTGCAATAAAGAGTATGACATATATATTAAGAAAAAATAATAAAAAAGTTGAGGTATTTATGTATACAAAAAAATCAAAACAGAATAATAAGATAATAATAGTCAGGAGGAAGATTGTTGTGGTTAGATTGCTTCTTCCACAAATAGGGCAAGGTCCAATGGTGGATCTTGTTGGTCATTGTAGACGTAAAATGTGGAAGGAGGAGAGGGGAAGGTATGGCGAACCTAATCTAGAAAGGGGAGATATGGTAGAGCTTGTGTATAGGTGGAACATGTAGAGGTGGAGGTGTGGCACCACAACAATGGTCAATAATTGCAAGAGGAGAACATAATGAATGCTATGGTGATAACACGGGATGACCTATATCTAAAATAGAAGAAAGAATAAAGAGCAATGATGTTAAGGTTAGGGAAATTGAGTTTGGGCATTAGGGGGGAGCTACTTTGTGCTGTGGGATGTTCAAAAGATTATTTGGGTACTCAGGTCAACTATCAAGCTATTAGTTTAACATACAAGACCTAATACCTAAATCAATATTTAATGAGATTAGATGCAATTATTTGAGCTAAATCAATCAATTGAATTATTTTGGTTCGAGTTGATCAGCCCCAATCCACTTACACCCCTATAGTTGACTCATAGATGCTTTGCAACCTCCTTCATTTACCTTTCATCCATTGTTGTTGAATTATTCCCCTTTTGTTAGCTTTCTACATTATGAAATTGCTAAAACTCATTTACTTATTTTTAATGTAAAGTTATAATATCTTGTCTAGCTCCTACATGTTATTTGCCTCCTCATCTTTAAAATACTTGACCTATAGACATCCATATCGCTCTAATTTTTAAGATTTTCCCCATGGTTACCTTTTTCCTTATCATGAGCTAGAGTTATTTCACCATTATACACGCATGGACCAAAATTTGGTGGACTATATAGGGTGATAAGGCTTCCTCAACATGGTTAAAATTGGTCCAATTTGATTCCATATAAAAGGGCCTATATTCACTATAAAAAGACAGGTAAATTGTGGCGGTTGAATTAAGGCAGTTCTTTAAAACTACCATAATATACGTGCATTAAGGCAGTTTTGTCAACTGCCACAATTTTAGTGAAAAAAATGACGGTTAGAATGTAAATTATGGTAGGTTGCATTTCAGAAAAAAAAAAAAGGAAAGCAATGAGCTGAAGGTCCCCATTCACAATACACAACACCCCATTCACACACCACAAACACAGCCTACCTCTCCATCTAACCTCTTTCCCACTCTGCCCAGCATGTGGTCGCCGGCGATCCAATCACCACCGCCGTCACTCGCCCCTTCGCTCTCTCTTTCTTTTCGTGGGCACATCTCCGTCGCAACCTTTTTCCCCATCTCGTTCCGTCACGTCGCAGTCCTGCTCTTCACGTGCCCCATCACCATCGTGAGCTCCGCGTCACGCAACTTGATCCTCCGCGCCTCACTGCAATAACAAGGCCCCATCGCCACCATCCATCTTCCTTCCACTCCGCGTCACACCCAGCACCCCGCGGTCTTGCTTTCTTGCAACCGATAAAAGGATCGCTTAGCACAATAATATGATGAAGGTTTGTCATTGCTAATTCCTTCCAGGAGTTGTTGATTTTCTCATTTGCTCTTGTCTCTAATCTTTGATTCTTATGCTAAAAGTTGATTAGGATTCTCTGAAAAATATGTTGAAATTTTTATTGGCCCTGTTTCAAATTATTCTATGAAATTAAGCTTGCAATGTGTTTGATGAAATGTTCGAATCAATGTTCTCTTCTCTTATTTTAGAATCCTTTCTTAGCTCTTCAATCCTTTCAAGGCTGCCTTGCTCAGGAGTGACTATGGTACATCTTCCAATCTACTTTCTTACCTAAAGGTATCATTCCCACCCAACCAAACCCTAGTCTGTTTATGTATGACACCCAATTTTAAAACAAAATTTTAAAAATAAGCAGTACCCTTTGTTGGTTCTTGAAGATCAATTTGGTTGCTTTATTTATTTTTGGTTAAAATGTGAATTTAAATTTGGTATTTTGCAAAGTCAAAAAGTTGTAGGTTGGTCTAGGTTGTTTCAGGTTTAGATAATGATAGCAATGATGCATTATGTGTAGCGATTAAGTCATGCATGGAGGCTCAAAAGAGAGTTGAGTACATAAAGACAACTACCTCCATGTCCATGTTGTCTCATTTTCGAATTGTATCTTTTATGGTTTTCCTTCTTCTTCTAGATGGCCTTTTTTTTGTATAGTTCCATGAAACATTTGATAGTATTGTTGCAGGCTTCAACTTCACTTCTATTTTGTTTTGAGTAAGTGTTATGCTTTCCTTATATCTAGTTTCACATATCTTTCTGCGATTTGATGCACTCTGTGGAACCTGAAAGTTAACATTTTTGTTAATACAAATTAGTACTTATACCTTTTATTGGTTTGGTTTTGAAATAATATACCCTTGGAGGTTATTTTGACATGATATCTTGATATCCTTTTCTATCTCAGGTACATGATACTGGCAACAACAACAGTGCCAATTTTTGTAAAATATATTTTTTATGTCAAAGAAATGCTTATGGAGGGATAGTGGGAAAGGAAGCCAGTTTTCATATTTCACCTGGAACTTGTTAGGGACTTGGTTCACATGTCTGTGTGCTTCTTTTTTCTAATTTTCTTGTCAGTGATCAGTCAACTCTTACTATTGAATATGCATGGTAGCTCTCATAGATTAAACATCATAGCAGCATATATGCACATGGATATGGTCTAAGTCTGTGTGTGTGTTATTAGAACTAGCTCATTGAGTTGGACTGCACTCAGAATCAGATAACAAAATATCAAATTATTTGAGGATGGAATTGATGATGAACATATTGAACTATATAGATTTAATTTTGCTTCAAAAAGTTATGCTTTGAAGGTGAATTGATGGTTGGATTTGAGAAACTACTGGCATGATTTTCTGGGTGGCAAGAATGATTGGGGATTTTGAATTCTTGGTAAATGTTATTCTAAACTTATTAGATATGCAAAACATGTAGGATTTAATTGTTTTTCATGGCTGATAGAAATCAGATCCTTCAAGATAGCAGAAAAAGAAAATTAGAGGCTTGTTCAGTTCTGTTGGTGCTTCTAACATAGTTGGTTGATTATGATTATACCCAAACTCTTGGCTTAAGTTGTTGGACATGGTACTTGGCTTTTGTACTACTACTTTGACCTCAAAGATTGTCGATTTGATAAGGTTGAAGCAACTTTATTTATTTATTGTGGTTGCTTCTTGTAGTAACTTTTCTTGTTTTGAGATGCAACTTTATTATGGCCCCATTTACACAACTCTCACTAACACAACCATCCCTCCACTTAACCCCTTTCCTTTTCTGTCTAGATGCGGCACCACTGGTTCACCTTCATTTGATTTGGTATAGTCCCATTTTATTTCTTGTGGCAGTGAGCTTAATGATTTGCCTAGTATGAATTTATCTAGCACACTTGGTGTTGAGCAGTAATTTTGCATAAGCTAGTTGTCATTATCTTCTTGAATTTTATACACCCCTTCAATAAACAGGACTACTTCACGAGTTGCAATACCTGCTTCTAGTAGCTGCTTTATATATGAGGTTATATAATGACGGATAAGTATTTCTGTAGGTACCTGTTCTTATTCTTGAAATTTATGGCCTCCGTCATTCCAACCATTGAGTATGATTACACCATGGACTTTGATCTTGGTAGCTCCAGCCACCGACAAGGTAACTATGATTATTATGCATTGTTTTCATTTGAATTCAGCAATTGTCCCTATTATTCAAATGATACACAAGTGACCTTTTTGAATCTAATCACAAGATCAAGGTTTTCTCTTAATTTCCCTTTTGTTGGTTAGTTGTCATGTCCTTGTGCTATGGTGTTAGTTCACTTCTATTTAGTTATTATGGTGACGTTCTATTTCCTTCATGTGATTATTTTTGCTGGGTTGTTGTCTGATTGGTACTCGCTAGAGTTGCTTGTGAATTTTGGTTCCTGATTATCAGTTTATGCTCATTTATGGTGTGCTTGTATTTGGTTTTTCAGCTTCCTAGCTTCTCCTCCTGTTTGACATTATGTTGCTGGGTTGAAATGTCTTTGCTGCATGAGCTTGGTTATTTGACTATTCGAGAGAATGTAGATAAGGAATTTGAGGATTCAACTAAGGGCGCAACTTGGCTAGTATGGACCTAAGTGTTTTCTTTCTTATCTTTTTTTTTTCAAATTTCCCGTTTATTTTCTTATCTGTGTTAAACAATGAGGACACTGTTTGGTTCAAGTTTACAGGTGTGGATTAATCTGTATGTATATGTGGTTAGTTTGGGGATGTTGAATTTAAGACTTATGTTAATTATGTAGCATAATTGGCATCAAGATGCTAGATTATTGTCTTTGCCTTGATTTATTTCAAGTCTACTATCTTTGCTTTGATCAGATTTAAAGCTAATAGTCATTTTAGTATTTAAAATTTCTCATTTATTTGTTCTTTCTTTTATTTTACATGATTATTGGAATTGTTTTTTAAAATTGGTATTGCAATTACTGTGGTTTAAAATTGTAATAAATGCATTCAAAAATTTTTAAAAAATATTTCATCGCAAATTGTGGTGGTTTCAAACTGCCATGATTAATATTTTTTTAAAACATTACCACAAATTGTAGTGGTTTAAAACCGTCATAATTTTTTTAAGAATATTTCACTAATTGTGGCGGTTTGAAACCGCCATAATTCAACCGCCGCAATTTACCTAAATTATGGCGGTTATACAGTGTGATTGCGACGGCTTTTTATAACCGCCGTAATTTACTAAATGGCATTGGTAATTATGGTAATTCACTTGAACTGCCATTAGCTGAGAAAAATGGCGGTTATAACCGCCCTAATTTACTAAGAAAACCGCCGCAATTTGCCTGTTATTTTGTAGTGATTTAATTTGTACCTATTTTGCTCTTTCATTCATTCTTTCACTGGGCTTACACTAGCTCATTATTCTTTCTTCAATAACATCAATTCCTTTTCTTTGTCCATTAATGAGGTGGTTCTATCTGGTACAACAATAGATGACTTTTTATCACTGCGCTCATCTTTCTGATCAGCATTATTGTCATGATAATCTTGCTATTTTCACCTTTCAATGTATTATCATTAATTGCACAACCAATTCTAGTTCCTTGCTTTTCCAAGGTGTCCTTGATAAATAGGATACACTCTATTCATTCATTATCCTTCATATTTGGTGAATTGATCCTCTTTTGTGCTCAATTGACTTGAATTGGATCATTTTTATGTTTTGGTTTTGATTGGACTTTATGTCAAAATTTCAACATTATTGACATTCTAACATTGTTTCTGTATTTTGGCTATATCTTGAGTGCTAGATATCCTAAAATTATGTAATTTTATTTTTATTAAGTTACGAGACATACCTGCAACTTTCATAAAGAGGTCAAAGATTAGTTCTACACTTTTGAAGTCAAAACAAAGCTCAAAAGTAGGACTGGATGTAAGGTTGAAGTAGTCTACAGTGTTTATGCCTTAACTCAATTAATAGGAGTCTAATCTAGTTGAGACTTGTGCTAATTAATATGAAGATCACACTCTCGAATGATGTGGTTTGAAGGGTAAAAAATGCAAAGCCAAGTCATGTAAAGCATCAGGAAGCTCTAAAAACAGTGTTTTGGGCATATCTCTCTACTTATCCAAATTAAGCAAATAAGGACTCTTTGGGAAGATTTTAAAGAGAAGATTGTTTAATGAATGATTTGTGAACTAATTTTGAGTATAAACAAGGGATGAGATTGAAGTTCTGGCAGGATTTTTCATTATTTTTTAGATTTCAGATATCTTGTTTAGGAAATTTTCTCTTGTTTATCTCTTATTTTTCTTCCATCCTCTTCTCTCTCTCTATGTGTGTATATATACATACATATATATATATATATATATATATATATATATATATATATTGTCTCTTTTCTTTATCTGTAGATTTAACTCCATTAATGGATGAGTAGATATTTATCCAACTTAAGGATTCAAGAGAAATATTGTAACTCTTAGAATTTGTGTGAATTTGCAATCAACATTCTCAGGTTTGTTTCTCTACTCTTCTTCTTGTACTTGGTTTGATTTCTTATGTGAAAGTTTTCAATTTGAAATTGTGATTACTAACTTGATTGTGTTGATATTAATAAGTTGATTGAGTTGATAAAATCGTTGAATGTGTAAGATTTAGATTTCGGGCTTAAGCCTAAGATAAACGATATTGGTGCTCGAAATCTACATAAGTAATTTAGGTCTTAGATGTTTCTAAACTGCTTTGATGTTGTGTTGATTGAATTCATGAAGATTTTCATATTTGAATGTATGAATTTGAGTTGAAGTTTCACTTTATTTCGATTTAGTCACATGCCTGATTGTCTGTTTATGCTTTAAATTCAATAATAGAGTAACACTTGTTTCTCATTGATTCTTGAACTAGTGCTCTTATATAATTTGATTTCTTCTTTTCTACAAACTTTTTATGCTTGATTTCATCATACAATCCCAAAACAAACATCCTTGAGAGACTCGAATTGCATTATTGTCATGACCTAATCTGGGAACGTGACCGACACGTAAGGAATCCTAACCCTACATAAGTCTTCTAAGTGACGTGTCTCTCTAAATGCATATAATTGTTAGCTGCAAAACCCTGTTAACATGCGCTTATTTGTTTTGAATGACAACAAAGCTAATTTAAAGAAAATACTTTGAACAATGACTAATATGTTTGTCTTGAGTTTCTTGTAAGATCACAACAACTCTTTATTGTTTAGCAAAGTCAAGGCTCACTCAAACGGGGATAAAATTCTCTCTTCATGTGTAAGCATATTTATCTTATATTAAGAGATATGATCTGAAAAGGAAGTGAATATTATATCCTTATTCAAGCTTAAAAAGCCTAACGATTTGAAGAAGATATCAGAACTGCAAGAAACCAAGTTTTTGAGACTTTAGAAAGTAGTATTGGACTTCAAAAAGTACGTTTGAAAGGAAGATATCAAATAATCTATAAAGCGAAAGTGATCTACCATCTTCAATCATCCCTTTTGTAAAGTTTGAATCATCAACGAACAATGATTAAAGACATGAAGACTCATTCTTCATTAAGGAAATGAAATCGAGGTTTAGAAAGCTTACTCTTAGGAAAATAGTGTTTTCAACTAGAAGAAGAATTTGAAATTTGAATTTGCATATGAAAAAGTCAAATCCCAGTGTCAAAACCAGTCAATAATCTCTCTTACCTTAGAAGTCAACTATCAAAATGTTCTAGAAAAAAGAACTCAGAAACCATGTTTCAAAAAGTAAGAAGTTATTTCTGGAGGTCATCAGAAACCTCTTTTTTCACAACGGCTTCTGGAAACTGATCTGACAAGCAGATAGGCTACACTTCTAGACTATCTTTCCAAGACATAAATGGATGATCAACATGTGTCCCTAGAAGATCTGATTCAAGGTAACCATCTCAAGGAAGACCTTTATAAATAGAGATATTGTGCTCTTCAAAGTCAAAAATGAACTCTAAAAAATAGAGCAGAAACGCTGCCAAGTTTTCCCCCATCTCTTTGTAAAGTTCTTCACTATTTGTAAATCATTTCCTTGCGTACAAAATCTTCTTTGTACACTTTATAGATCATACTTCTTCTAAGGAAGAAAATCTAGAAAGAAGTCATTCAAGATTTTCCAAATTCTTTTCATTGTATATCCAAAGAAATCTTAAATGTAAGTGAGTGGCAACCCAAACGTATAACCTTTATATCCTTGAAGAGATTGTTGAATAACTGCTTTGTGTGTGACAGTAAAGGTTGTCTATTGTTCACTAGACATAGCTTGAGAAGGCTACTAAAAAGACTATCTTAGTTCTTTCTCAAGTTGGAGAAAGAGTTAGTTAAACTCATCGGTTATTAAGAACTGGATGTAGACAAGTTTGGCCGAATTCCTTGTGTTGGTTCTTCTACTTCCTTCATCTCTTATTTTCATATATGTTCTTGTTTCAGTATTTATTTAAAAAGGCTATCATACATTCTTCTTTATTTGCTTAAGTCAGAAAGTTCACTTTTTGAAGCCTTTAATGCTGTTTTCCGTTGTGTTACAAGTTCACAACATGATAGCTTTTAGTTAAAGTTTTTTCAGATCCTCAGTGACGAAAGAAAAGTATAAACACGATTCAACCCTTTCTTATCATTTGTTTCTCTACGTACAATAATAGCATAATATTATACTTAAAATATGAATTTCTTCTAAATCGATATTAATTTCCCTGTTCAAAAGCTAATATTTAATTTCATAAAACCAAAGTATTAAATATTCAAATTCTGAAAATATCTAAACTAAGTCCGCTGATCATGAAGTCATAAATTGGTTCATCATATGATATTAATCTTAAATTTGAAAACTCGCTTAATCCTTGAAAATTGAATCATAATTATTTAGCTGATCTATTACATAGTCTAAATCAAAATCAGTGATTGAAATCCATACTTTGATTCTAGTGACATATGTGAAAATACGTAAACTTTGAAAATAACTACAATATCTCAAAATATATGCATGGCTCGAATTCTGCTTGCAAGCCTATTGGAGCCCTCTAAAACTAATATAAACTAACACTAAGTCTTACAACAATGTAAAACTCACCAAAGGATAGCTGTGGCTACTGAAGCGGTGGCGTAAAGATATCTGCACCAGCAACTATGAGAGAAAAGGAGAAGTGTGAGTCAACTGACTCAATTGACTTCTCACCCATCACCCACATGGGACAACAAGAAAAGTACATATAACACTATATATGCAATAGTCATAAATCATTTGATATGTAAATACATAGTTATATAAGAAAACAATTTAGTTCCATAAATTCATAAACAATTAATTGTAAACTCACAAGCAACATGAAATCATTTTAACTAAGGGTGCGAAAGAGCCTCGAGAAATAGTATTTGCTGAACATGATAAATACATATATAATAACAAAAGCTATAAAATGTTAAACACTGTTGGATAAGCTATGGGTACCTAACTAGGTCCCATTTTCTGTGTATGCTAGGGGGCGATATTATACTCGGACGACAACTTGGCACCACAGTTAACAATCTCATCACAGCTATTAACTAATTGTTCGTTACCTTATTTCTACTGTCCAAACTAGTTTGACAAAAACCATAACTGAAAGATGGGTGCTCAGTCCCCGATGAACTAGAGCCCTTAAATTGTTAGTACACTAAGAGTTCTGGATTCATATAACTCTAACAATCTGACTTTAGCATAACCGTGGCTATGAAAATCATGCCCAAGGGATTAACACTTGTACGCATTTCGATTTCAAGCCCACAGAATATGTATAGCAGTTGCTGTGAATCATACTAAATTCCATGCCTTTTGGTACCATAAAACTAAAGTTTTAGGTTCATATCATAAGCTAACATATTTTTGTACACCTGATAATTCTAAAATCATAGTTCAAACACTGGGGTTTATAATCATAAAACTTGGAAATCATAGGTCATACTCTAGTTTCACATTTCTCCAACATGTATAACTATATTAACTGAATATTAAGAAAAAACATAGATTGAAATCTTAACTTGAAATCATATTGATGTCAAGGAAGCCCATAAAAACATATTCAATAAAATAGCCATCTTATTATGATCCATATTTTCTTAATAAATCCTTTCTCAAACATATAAAACATTTTCCATAACACACAACATAGCAACCATGGTCCCATTGTTTTGTAAAACTCCTTCTTTCATGCTATCATCATAAATTATAATTTTTTCTAGCTTGACATAATCATGTGAAATCATATTCTATACTTTTTCTCATCTCAAATTTTGTATTTCACAATCATAATACAAGAAATATAGTCATAATGATGAAAGTTATGAGATCAAATTCACTCATCTGGATGGGAGAAAGGTATGGCGTCAACACCATAAGAGCTTCGTGGAGTGGGGATGACACTAACAACTACAATAGAGCAACCATAAACTCTAGATTAATCTCTAACAACCTCTAGATAACTCTAATATAATTCTAACAACATTGGGGAGAACTCCCACTTGACATCAATGAGAGAAAACAACAACCCAAACCATAGGACATGAAAGGAACAGGGAAAAAATAGCATAAGCTGATAACCAAACTCACCTTGAAGCTTAGAAGGGATGGATTTGATGGAGGATGAAAGTGGTGAAGGAGGAGATCACCTTAAAGGGGTTAGGGTTCAAGTTTTTGCTTATGGGAAGAAAGAAGCCCAAGTTGGGGTATATATAGGGCTCATTAAATGAAACTGTGTCGTTTTACATTGTGTTGACATCAGGCTTGCACATTGCAGCGAGCCTACTCTGTAGAATTCTACAGCAGCAACTCCAGCTCTTTATCACTTGGCCCTTCAAGTATTTTGGGGCCTTTCCGGATACATGGATAGGTCCCGGAAGACCCAAGATCGTATAGAACTTGTCTACTGACACGTGTATACTGGGTATTACAATTATATATTGCTAATTTGTAGTTTGGTTTGTTTTGTAATTTGATTGAGCTCCACACTTGAGGCATTAGCATCATTGAGAGACAACTAGGATTGCATCCTACGTTGCTAGTTTGTAACTCATTTTTTTCTCTGTTTGTAATTTGATTGAGCTCATCATTCGAGTCAGTCCCTAGCATATTCCACTTGAAAGTCCTCTTCACCTTCTCCAACTAAATTCTTAGCCTTACTCTCTACGGATGATGCATTATCTAGAGACAAGGTGGGTGCTTATTAGTTTTACTTGTCTAGCACCAAAAAGAAAAAAAAAACTCTACCAATTTCTTCATATGAACATCAAATCCCTTTTCTAAATCCATCCATGTATGACTTGAAAATAGTCTGTGTTAATAAGAATCTTTGCTAAGCTGATCAATAACATTGTTTCGATTTTTTTTTCCACACAAACTACCTTACCCCATACTTCTCCAATCTTTGTAATGATTTCACTTGACTAGGCATGAAGGGGTATTCCAAAACATTCAATCCAAACCTTTCTTGTTTGATAATACTCCTCTTCTGATCATCTCCTTATTTTTGTAAAATGCTTTAGCAATAATTCTTTTTCGAATGATAGCACATCTTACTTATATTCTTTTAATGCAAAAGTGATGAATGCTTTATACACTCCCGTATCTCTCATATTTGTAATTGAAAGCCATTCATTTGGGAAATTCTGCAATGCACCGTGACATGTATGGAGCATGACATAACTATGCTTAACAACATTTCTAAACGTGGTTAAATGCAAAAAGACGTTGCAAAATGCATAGTCTTATTATGCTGTGAAGCACGATAATGCTCCCTCAGTCTCCCTGTTCTGTCCAATACACCTCTCCGTGGCCTCGCTCCTTCATCGATGACCTCCCACATCATCATCGAAACCTGCCCAACCAACGACTAGCACGGCAAGGACTGGATAGCATTGACAGCAACTCTGCCCTCACATCGATGAGTCGAATTTTCTACTGCAAAGGTTGTTTTTGGTCATGTCGGTGTCGTCCTTGATAACCTTCGATTGAACCCCGACAAGGGCTGGTTGGTGTGGCGCATCGTCGGGGATCACCGCAAGTGACGGTGCGACAGGGATTGAGGTGGTTTTAGGGAGTGAGGACATTGAGGGTTTGGGTTTGTTATGGGATCAGGGGAGGGTTTAGGGAGGGCTAAAGAAGGAAGCGGGTTTGCGGAGAGTGGCAAGATGGCTATGGAAAGAGGTTGGCGGCGACCTTAGTGGCGAGGGGAGTGCCGAGGCAGAGTGACTGAGACTCTGGTGCCTCTGGCATGATGAGAAGGGAGAGTATGGGTGGTTCATGGATGGTCTAGCAAAGAAGAATTATGAGGTGGTTCAAATGTGTGTGATCCGTACTTTGTAGGGAGCACTGTAGCCTTCACCCATTCATTAATCATTTTTTCATACCTGAAGTTTATTTCCATTACATATGTAGAGATTCTCCTTCAACTTTCTTACACCATTCCATAGTGTCATGACAAGTCACTCATTTCACAACTATTGTTTTTTCTCCATCCTTTTCTACTGCACCATAATTGTCTCGCGTTTCACTCTCCATTGTTTAACATGTTTACGTGTAATGAACAATGTTCGCTTTATTGATGTCATCACCTTTGTGTACGACTTGTTTTCTCTAAAACATGGCACATGGCTGGCCTACTTCAATTCTCCTCACCTTTCTCGCTTGACTCTCCATATACTTTATCACACCTCCACCTTTTCTTGTTTTGTATTTAGTCTTTTACATCGGTACTATGTCCTCTAGTTTACATTCTACTCCTATTCGCATGATAGCACAAAGGCAAATGGTAGTAATATGCCATGTGTTTAAATTTTCCTTCAAAGCAAACATCTATCATAGTCACTCTTTTGTCATTGAACTTAATTAGAAACGTTATCCATGAACATAGAGAAAGAAAATTTTTAATTCACTTTTCAATTAAAAAAGGGGGTTTTCTCAAGGCACTGGTTAAAGATTTCAAAATAAAAACTTTATAAACTTTGTGATGGATTCCATGCTTTAGAAACTTGAAAAACACACCATTTTTGAAACCTTAACATAAGAAACCAGACAGCCACCCAAAAACAAAAAACTTACCACTATTGAGAAACCCATAAATAAGTTGCAACATGCAAATGTTAGTTATAATATAATGATGCTCGTTATATAAAGTCCCGACATGTGGCAATGGAAATCTGGTGATTGACACTTTTAATTCTATTGTACTGCATATGTAACATAACTACCACTCATTAATTCAATTGCACTTTTGTACTAAGGTATATGTAATTGATGTACATATAGAGTATACCACTTTGCATATGTAATGTAACCGCCCCTTAATTGCACTTTGTACTAAGGTAGTATTCCATTTATGAAACTGTTTTTGTACAAAGCTAAAAACTTGAGTAGCTAGCAAGGCGTATGCCTCTAAATACAAAATTGTACATACACAGAGAACCCGGAAATGATGACGAAAACTAAAAACAAAAAACAAAAATACCTGAAAAACTAGTGCAATTACACATATGACCCCTAACACCGTATTTGTCTCTCATTTTTTTTTTATCAAAATTAGGGTATCCACCACCAGCAACAGTAATGACTAATCCTCTCATCATGAGGCTCTTAGAAGAGGTAAGCAATGTGTGAGATGCGTTTCATTCCCATTGGTGAGGATCGAACCCTCAACCACATGATTAAGGGATAAGGTGGGCTATCATCTTTGTCTCTCATTTCTTCTCCTTCTTTCCGTAATTTTTCCCCCTTAAACAAATAAATACTCGCATATTTTAATTATCGGGGGTAAAATCTACGACTTCTTGAGTAGGATGATGTGTGAATTACTATAATTCTTGTCCTTAACATTCTTCCACTGCTCAGCTATGTCTTCAGCGATCTTGACGGCATCAAAAGAGGTTCCATGAAGGCCTCGTCTTGTAAAGCCCACTGTGTACAATCCATTCTTTCCTTTCCAACCATTAGGGAAGGGCGTTTTGGGCATTCCATCTTCGGTGAAAAATTCACAGCTCTGAAAGGGAAGGGAAGAAAGGAAAAAATGAATTAAGTATTCGTTCATATGATAAGCTATACTATGATATGAATACTATCTAAATAGGATGTTTGCTCAATAAATTAAAGTATAAAAAAAATGATGCGTCAGAATTTGATTTTTGCTGACAGCATTGATGTGACACAATGGTTTTCAGATGATATGTATGGCTCCATACCCCTTTATACCCACAGAAAAGAGAAAAACAAGACAAAATTTTTATAATTTTTAATTTGATTAAATGACATCTTTTTCGTCAATGATTAAATCATAATGAAATTTGAAGAAGAATGAATTGACCAGAGCAGGGGCAGATATGCTAAACAGGTTTCCGCTCAGCGCCCTCTGCCTGTATCAGCGAAGAAAACAGCAGAAAAAATACTTTTTTGAGTGTGCCTTTCACAAGTTGCAAACGAGATATTGCATGATCGTTACGCATCATAAAACGTCACAAGTCACACTGGGTGCAGAGTTTTGAATTTGGTAAGTAATCAGTCGTATGAGAAAAATCAGCATGCAATTAAATATATATATATATATATATATATTTTAAGAGCTTATTAATAAGTGATCTAAATTATTTTTTTAATATTTATTGAATTCGAACAAATAACATTATACTTACACAATTTTTATTTCAAATTTTATTAATATAGATCGCTTATAATTAAAAGGAAAAAAAAGAAAAACTGTATTTTTAAAATGTGGTAGCTGATTTTGTTCTTTCCTTTTTGCATGAAGAAAAGAAGACATTTGTAGGTTCCTGCGTTCTGCATGTGTCCCAAATGCTCGAAAGTGATATGTCATGACTGCTTGATAATAAGATAGAGCTAAAAACGCAACATCAGGTCAAATTAATTTTTTAACCTTGAGCCAAGTAGGCACATTGCTCTTGTATCCCGTTGCCAAGATTATAGCATCGAATTCCTTTTCTTGTCCATCCACAAATTTGGCTCCATTTCTTGTTATCTCCTTCACACCTTGCATCACCTGCAAAATTTTACCAAAAAAATCCTAACAAAACTTAGCCTCATGTATGGCCAAATTGAAGTGCCCTTAATTAGCTTTAGAAATTGCAATAATCATGAAATGAAAAAAAAAAAGAAATAGGGGTTGTTTCATTTCCTTCGGATTGTACCTTAATGTTACCGGATTTTATTTGTGCTACTTGACCAACATCAAGAACAGGGGTTTTCCCTGTGGCGAGTTTGAGCTCTATTGGACCAGTTTTGGGCCTCTTTATGCCGTAGTGACTTGTGTTGCCCAACATGAGGTTAGTCACCAGCAAGAGGAGCTTGTCCACTATTTTTATGGGAAGCAATTTGTAAAGGGCCATAGCTACCCCAAATGACGAGAAGCCAAAAATCTCCCTAGGAAGAACATGTACCTGCTTGCATATCATTTAAATTGTACCCAAAGTGAGCTACAAAGGACACACTCCAAAGAGTGATGATTAGTTACCCAAATGGGAAAATACATATACTACACATGACGTCAGTTTCAGTTTTGAACAATATTATGTATCATGATCCATGATTAATTAATTTATAATAACCAAAAAAAAAAGCCACCAATACTTGTATATAATTTAATACTAAGTATTCTAATTTTTTGGTATTGAAAAAAAAATAGGAGATATAATCGACGCTAAGAATTTATAACCATGATACATCATTTTAAATTCGAATAAAAATTTTGACTCTTAGCCCTGTGTTTAATTAGAGCATAAAAACAGAATGAAAATTTGTATTGATAAACTCTAAATCTATAACTGCACACATTAAGTTTACTTATGAAAATTTCTGCCACATTCTTGACCTTACAACTAAAAAGTTTGGTATAGTGATGAAATGAGAGAAAAATATCATAAATAATTACACTTAAATCTTAAACCCTAACTCCTACAATTTATCCATAAAAATTTCTCCGCTGTTTTTGCCTTCATACCGAACACACAATGGAAGAAAGAGGGCCAGAAAAGAGAGGAGAACTCACTGTATTTCTTGCAACCATATAAGGGGTGGCACTGTGCCTACAAAGGTCCAAGCTAACTTCCATACCAGAATTCCCACAACCAATGACCAAAACCCTCTTGTTCTTGTACTCAGAGCCAGACTTGTAAACACTTGTGTGAGCCACAGGTCCATGAAAAAGCTCCATCCCAAGAATCCTTGGAATCACGGGCTCAGCATTCTCGCCGGTCGCGACAACAAGCCAGGGCGAAATGTACACGAAGTCTTGCGTCCTAACGACCCAAATCTCGGAACCCGAATCGAACTCGGCACTCTCAACGGATTGGTTGAACCTGGGGCGAATGCCGAAGTGTGAGGCGTAGGATTCCATGTAAGATATGAATTGGTGCTTTGTTGGGTACTTTGGGAAGGCTTGTGGGAAACCCAATAAGGGAAGCTCGCAGAAGTGCTTTGGGAGGTGGAGTTTGAGACGGTCGTAGGTTCTGTTTTGCCACAGTGAAGCAATGCAACCGGTTCTCTCGAGAATAACGCATGGGACGTTGTGAGAGGATAGGCATGCAGCTACTGCTATGCCTGAAGGGCCGGCACCTACAATGATGGGGCCGTGAACCCACACCAACTTTTCTTGGTCTTTTGAAGAACCCATTTTTTTTCAAAAAAGGAGCAAGAAGAAGGGGGAAGAGGGAAAACTTGTTTTGGCTTTGACTTTAATTGGTTTGTTTGTTGAGTTTTAAGTGAGTGTGAGGAGACTGTGGGAATTTAAAGAGGGTAGGATGTGGGGTGGCGTGAAGTAAGAGAATCGTCAAAGGAAGGGGCTTTCAGGCTGTGGTTCGAAGGGTGAGCCTTTTAAATGGCTTTCAGGTTGTGGTTCGAAGGGTTATAAATATGCATGGAGAGAAGGGAACAGCCAGAGAGGGGGGGGGGGGGGTTACCTATTAGGAGAGATATAGTTTCAATCATATTTTATTTATTATTAAATTGACGTATTAATTTTACTTAAATAAAAATTATTATCTTTTTAATAATAAATAAAATATAAATTAATACAATATATCATATGATATCTCGTATAAAATAAACATAAATAACAAAAGTTGCTGCGTGGTGTAATTGAGGCGTGAAGGTCAAGGAAAGGATTCGATTCTGTTTCTCAAGGCTCTTTCTCAGCACTGACAGGGGGGTAAGTTACAATGGGGAAAATTGATGGATGTATAAAATACATTTTTCTGCATGCCTTTTTTGTTTTTTGAAGTTGAATTTATCGAAATGATGGGAGCCACTCACATACACATACGTCATAAAACCTTAGTACAACGTATAAATACAGTTTGCCATTTTTTTATTTTTTTATTTTTCAGTTTTAACTTTTAACCCTTATTTCTTTTTTTTACTTTTAACTTTGACACGCTTTGTCAGTACTCTGTAATTTATGTGGCTCAGTTTTTTTCTACAACTATAATTATTCATAATTAATATGAGAGTGGATATTGTCATCGTATATGATTATTGTCACTCTTATTTATATTAATTATTCTTTAATTTTATCAAATTATTCCTCTTTTATTTTAACTAAAAGCATATCAAATAGATGTAATTAAAAATTAGTTTAAATAAAAAAGAGATAATTTTATAAAACTAAAGAACAATTAATATAAGTAGGAGTGATAATAGCCATATAAGAGTAACAATAGTTACTATTATAATAAGTTTATTTAATATTTTTTTAAATTATATAAATATTGGATGGTAAAATTAAATAATAGCATGTGCATTGTGTAGTTTAATGCAGTACCTATCTTTTTCTATTATTCATTATTCATTATTTTTCTTTTTTATAAAATATTTGCATAATTATTACCTTAAGAAATTTTTAAAGGAAATAATTCAATATATAAAATATTAATTATTACATCAAATAATGTAAAACACTAGTACCTAAACTAATAAAAATAATATTAAATATTTCAATGATTAAATTATTTTTAATTAAATTAAAAATAATAAATTTTGATATCATTATAGTGACTAATAAGCAATAAATATCACTTATGTATTAGTTTTATTTGATTATTTTCTTTGAGTAATGTGAGGGGGAAAAAATTGAATAGAGGGTTGTGCTCATATTCTATGGTATAAATGTGTTTATCATGACATGCATGGTAAATAACATTTAGAACTAAATATTATACTATAATCATTGCATATGTTAATTTTATTTTATTAAAATAGAAAAAGAGTAATTTTGTGAAACTAAATAACAATTAATGTAAGTGGAAGTGACAATAGCTATTTAGGAGTGGCAATAGCCACTCCTATTAATATGATCTAATATTTTTTGTTACCCTTTTATCACATGCTTCTTCTCATTCTAACACCCATGTAATATGAGGAAAATGCAAAAATATGTTTGGATCGATGAAAGTAGATGGAGTGAAGGATAATGGGAGGAAATGGTTTGAAATTTCGTTGTTTGAATATTTAAAAAGTGAATGGAATGGAATGGAGGGGATGGAAAATATTGTACCCGATTTTATCATCTCTTGTTTTCCTCCTTTTCCCTCAATATGGGAGGAATAGGATGAAATTCCTTGTATTCTCACTTTTTATGCATAAAATTATTATCATTCTATTACATTCCACTACTAAAATATCATTTTATTCCACTTCATTACTAAAATATCCAAATAATATAGTGAAAAAAATTATGTCATTTCACTCTATCCCTTTTTGTTCCATTCTACTCCACTTCACTTAACTCCACTATTTACCACTAATCCAAATATAGCCTCGGATGCCCATCAAACCTTACGTGAAGTGTATTCCATGTTAAATAATAAAATTTTAATTTAATTAAAATTAAAAGTTAAAGATGTGTGTCAATAAAAGTTGAAATGTCATTTTATTATTAAGAGTTGTGTTATTTATACTCATTATGTATAAAACACTGTATCGACTCATATTGCATCCACTATTAGATGAGATATGGACCTCATTCAAGTAAAGTTCACATCTCATCTAATGGTAGATAAGGTGTGAGTCTGTATAGTGTCCCACATACAGTGAATACAAATAACATTTTTCTATTATTAAATATAAACGATATCTACTTAGTATTTCAAGATGGGTTTTTTTTTTAAGAATACTAGTTAAGGAAGCCTTAAAAAATAAATTTGAAAAGTTTATAATGGATCCTATGATTGGAAACATAAAAATCTAAGGTTTATTTCAATTTTTATTTTCAGTTTTTAAAAGTTTGTGAAACAAATATTGAATACTAAAAATGAAATATCAAAACTAAAACTTGGATTTTATAGTTTGTACCATCTACTCATCTTCAATAACTGTAATTTTAAAAAGGAAAAAGGAAAAAGCTATACCCTTCTTGGAGGAAATTTACTGGGGTAAAAATAATATTTATTATATCGCATTGCCCAAACAGTGTCAAGACAAATGCTATTTTGTATGTGTGGATTAAAATATAGGAGTGTATTTGGTTTGTGAAAATTTTTTTTTTTATTTTTTGAAGATGATATTCATTTTCAAATTTTTAGAATTTTAGAAATGTGTTTGGTTTATAAAAGTGAATCTTGTTTTCAAATTGAGAAAACAACAAAAATACATTTGGTATGTTTTTGACTTCAAAAGAATTTTTTCAAGATTAAAATAAAATAATTCAATTAATTTGTTATTAAGCAAAAATAAATTATATTTATTACCAAACAATATAAATTATATATCGGTTTGCACATTTGATTTACCAACACCCCCTCCCCCCTAAAACAAAAAGAGAGAAAAAGAAGATTGTTCAAAAGGAAGCACATGCCTAATCTTGAGTCACATACCCAAAATTCGTCTCATAGTGAATTGCAATAATAACAAAAATTCTACCAATAATAAAAAGTTGTAGTATCGTTACTAACTTAGATGCCTGTCACCTTTTTCTTCGAAAAAAGCTCAACGTCATTCAGAGTAAAAAAAAAAAGGAGAAATTCTTTTAAATTACAATAGAAAGACAGGAAATTTTTCAGCCTAAATGTTTGAACTAGTTCCTTGTGCTCCCTTGAAACTCTCCAATCTAGTCCGTGTTACATGATTATGCACGTCATGGTAGAGTCTTGTGTGGCTAAAAACTTGAGAATACTTGTGTTGCTACTTCTTCTTTGATTTGCTTGAAAGAGACCGAGTATACACAGTTCCCTGAGTGTCCAAACGCAGTGCAAAGAAAAACATATTTCAGAAGCCTAGCAGTGCTTTAGGATTGTGCAAAAAGAAAAGGTAAAGGAACAGAGAACGAGCTAGTAGGATGGAGCCATGAGTCATCGAAGAATAAAGGACGGAGAAGAGCTTGTTTTTTTGGTCTCACTGTGCCGCTGGGTAATTAGATGAGAAAGAAACAAATCTCATTATAATTACAATCATGCCACTGCATTTTTCGGTTGAAATCGTTTCCAAGATGTACGAGAATATTTTGGTGAAAGCATGAATCCAGCGTTTTCAAATTTTCAGTGAATTCTAAAAATATTTCCTGAAAATATTTCCGATAAGATCAAAACAAACATGTCTTCACCTCTCTTTTGCATTTTCAATGAAAATGAAAACGAAAAGGCCCTGAACCAAACACGCTCCTGTGTTACCACATTTTATATGACTGTTTCCAAAAGTTGGAGGGTGGTGACAGGACATTTTGGAGGCATTGGAGGCTCCAAAGTGGCACAGCACATAGTGAAGAAGGTGGCGGCCTGGTGGGTGTTGTAAGAGTATGTGTGTTGGCAGTGTTGTGTGTGTATGTGTGAGGAAGCGGCGCGTGGGTTCGAAGAGCACAGGTGCAGGAAGGGGAAGTGGTTTGTATTTGTGTTGTGTTGGAATGGAGAAATCAACTACGCTTGATGAGGATATCAATTGAAGTTGCTGCATGTTGGGGAACAGCGTGGAGAGCTTCTTTGTGTGACAAGAGTCCTATTTAGTTTACCATATTATTTTGTCGGTATTTGCTCACTAGTGCCCTTTAAGGATACTGACAAAAAAAAAAAAATCAAAACTTTATAACGAGACTCATACTTTAAAAACATCAAGACTTATCTTTTCAATACCAAATTTTTTATTTTGATTCCTTAATCAATACTCTAAGGACAGGGACGGAGCTAGGCCTTATTTTTAGGGGCCAATACTAAAAGATAATGTACATGGAACAAAATAATATAAATCTTTTAATTTTTATTTTTATTTAACCTAAAAGTTTTAAAAGAAAGCCACAACATATATATATATATATATAATCTCAAGTTGGTTTCCAATAAAAATAGCACCGGCTAAATTAATTTATAAGAAAAAATTATTTTGTTGTCCTTGCAATAAAAAACATAGAACAAGTTAGTTCAATGTCAATATTTTGATAAACTTATTTATTACATTTGTGTTTTTATTCGCAATTAATTTCTACTATTATAAATTATTAAAGATCAATTTGACTTATGAATCCTTTGAAAATACTAAGGAGAGACTAATTTGTCATATGTTTTTAATTGTGAGCTAGGGATCATGGATCTTTTTTTTTTTAATCTTTAAAGGACCAATTTATTTGATGTTGTTTTTGTCAATAACCAAATTGGGGATTTATTTTAAAAGAAAATACACATTCCAATTGGAACTCAAGAAAAACATATATATACACAATGTATTATCTATTATAATTTTTAAATATTTAATTGAGTAAAAGATTTATAAGAACACCTCAAACATTTAAATTGCATGCATTTTTTGATTTAGATCGAAATAAACAATTAGAAAACAAAAAAAGAATGGATGATAAAATTGAACTATTTACATATTAAACTTATCTAATTTGTTCAAAAAGATAATAATATATCAATTTATAAATCCTTCTAGTTAGCATATAAAAATTTTAGGAGGGGCCAAATTTATTTAAGTGTATAAATATACAAGAAAATTAAAAATTCTAAGGGGGCCCATGGCCATCCCTAAGTCACATGACTCTCCGCCTCTGTCTAAGGGCATCAATTAGATAAACCCTATTTTGTTTGGCACGAATCTAAAATAGAATAATCATTATAAAGGATGATGAGATTAATTTTCTTGATCAATTTTTTTCTCATATATTGTTATAACATATGCTAAAGGGTACAATGAAAAATAGGAATACAGAGAAAGGCAAAATAAATTGCACATTTATATGATGTTGTATATGATAAAACGAGGAGGCCTATTTATAAGGCAAAAATAAGATCAAAATATAATAATAAAATGAATCTAATATTAAACTGAAATGTCTAAATCAATCCCAGAAATATCTAAATAAATCTAAATCAACCTAAAATATACTAAGATATTGTTTTATTTTTAACACTCCTATCAAGCTAAAGCTCACCAAGCTTTAAGCTTGCAATACATGGAGATATCGAAGAACGGCCTGGGCAAAACCAGGTAGCAAAGATGGGCTTGGGCCTGGGTGGGACCAGGAAATGTTAAGACAAGCACGAGCTCCTGGGCATAACCAACGAGTGGAAATGAGACTGCATGGAAAACATAAATCAGATTTGAAGCCGAAACCTGAAAATGCAAACAAAAAAACTAAAGTATACTGGGGGAGAAAACATAGATAATTTTAGAAGCACAATGAAGGGAAGAAAAGGAAGTGTTGGGCTCCAATGGTGTCGGCAGAAAATTGAAAGAAAAGTAGAAAGAAAAGGAGAAAGAAAGTCACTCTTGACATGGAGTTAACTGCAACGAAGGGAAAGGTACGAAGGAGGGTGAAGGAAAGATGTGAAGGTGGTTGCCATGACTATAATACCATGTTACAGGACATAATGGAAAATAGGAACATGAAGAGAAAGGTTGAATAAACTGTATATTACTACGATGTTACATTGTATATGATACAGTGAGGTAGACCCATTTCTGAGCAAAAAATAAGATTAAAATATAATGACAAAATCAGTATAATATCAAAGTAAATAAATCTAAATCAACTCCAAATATACCTAAACCAATTTAAATCAATGCAAAATATATACTAAGATATTATTTTATTTCTAACATATATTTGATTTTTAGGTTAGATTTTCAAATATGATCCTATGCATTTTATCCATTGTTGAATATAATCGGTGCGTATTTCTATCTTATTCGATGAATTTAGAAGCAGTGACCCATCAAATTTTGGTAATGGGGCAAGCATAATAGATCAGCATAAGAAGTGGGATGCATTGTATTTTATTATTTTATTCATTTAAAATTAGTGTGAAGTCATATAATATTATAATAGGTGTAAATATATACATATATATATAATTATTTTAAATATTTGAAAATTTTTGTTGTGGCATATATATGCCCTGCATTATAAATGTAATGTGGATCCATGCATCTATGTCCATACGCATGTCATAACTCTAAGTTGGGACTAGCTTCCCTTTACTATACTTTTTAAACAAAATGAAAAAAAAAATCATCCTCGAGCGAGGAATTGTTCATCTTTTGATTATTTAGTGACAACTATGCACAATATAAAATATTAATTAATTCAATGATAGATAATCTTTCGATGGTAGACAATATATCTCATGTTCTTAATACTTTACCGCAATTCTCTTTTAAAGAATTCAAATACTAAATTATTATTTCATTCATAATAATACTTTTAAATTTAAATCACCAGTACAGAACGTTTACAATATTCTAAGTAATCTAACCCAAATCATGTCGGTCTTCGTTCTTTTAACATTAATTTTTTCCATTCTCATTTAAGGGGAATAAGTGTCAATATACTTGAGCCAACTAAATTTTGTACATTTATAATATTGTTATCCATCAATACTTTTATATTAGTTCATTATTAAATAATATATTAATATTTTTATAAATGAACACTTGAAATTTTATTACCTAGTATAAAAATAAGTATTCTATTCAGAGCAGACGAACTCTTAAAATATTGGGTAAGAAATATAAAAGTGAAATGAAAAAAATTAAGAAACTTAATGAGTCATAAAATTTTTAAAATCATAATATCATTTTTAAATATTCCCATAAAAGTGGTTTGTATTGTCGTGTTGTGTTTGGATAGGAATTGAAGTTGCTGCTTGCTGGGGACAGCTTGGAGAGCTTCTTTGTGTGACAAGAGTCATAATTACGAAATAATTACGAAATTATTTTGTTTGGTACGAATCTACAATAGAATTATACCAAAAAAAAAAAATCTACAATAGAATAATCATTATATATAAAGTACCATAGGATTGACTTAGGATGTGTTTACTTTATATTCTAAAAAATGTTATGAAATTTGAATTTTATATATGATTGAAAAAGTTAAAAATTAATTTTTTTAAAAGTTATTCTTTTTAACTTCTACAAAAATACTATAAAAAAATCATTTTCTTTTAAATTCTGATTATATTTAAAAAATTATTCAAATATACTAAAAGTGATTTTGGAAATCCAAAATCCCATACAAATGCACCTTACTTAATTGATTTTTTCTCATATATTGTGTAATATTTCAATTTCTATCTTATCTTAATTGTATATTAATTGTGATTAATTAAGGTCAATTGGGTCTAATTAAGAGTTAATTATCTTAACTAATTAATTACTAGATAACTAGTCTTTCTTAATTAATTTTAGCCTCTTAATAACTTAAATGCACGATTATGTTAATTGGGTACAACGAAATGTATGTTGTTTGTTTTCTTGCAATTATTTTAATCATTTCATGAGTATGTGAGTAAATTACACTAGCACCCTTAACTCCTACCTAATATCCACACTACTCTTAATGAAACACCCACTAAACCCTCATCTCCTATTAGGGCCGACAATCACACCTAGAGTGCACACACACTCTTCTTTTTTTTTTTCTTTCAAATACCAATCCTCTTCATCTTCTTCCTTCCCTCACCTTTTCACCATGGAAGCTTAGCTCTCACCTCCTCCAATCCTTCCCAAAATCCAATACCCACCACCATATTCTCCTTCTAAACTCCACCCTTCATCCATTTATGCAAAGGAAAAGCCCAAGACCCATTCCCTTGGAGCAAGGCCATGACTGTGAGGTGTAGGAGGAGAGAAGATTTTGACCTCCTCAAGTCCCTTGGAGCTCCAAGACCTCCATTCTCTCTAGTCTTCAAGTTGGTAGAGGCTTTTATTATATTCTTACTTGGTTTATCGTGCTATTATGTGCCCTAAATTGGGATTTATGTGATTTATGGTTCTCACTTGAATAAATATGAAAATTAATCTTTAATAGGGATTATGTGCCTTGTTGAATAATTGTTGTTGAATGAAATCAATTTTTAGTCTTTATGTTGACGTGTGTTTTCAAAATAAATGTGAGAACCCATTTTATATCATGATTTTATTATATTTTTTGTGGAATTTTGATGAAATTTAAGTGCTTGACCAATATATATGTATATCTTTGTTTCTTATACATAAAAGCTTGGAAATATGTCCTATGGGGGTGTATTTGTGGGTGTGGAAATTGATACACAAAAATCTATTAAAGTGCATGTCATGTGTTTGATAAAATTTCTAAATGAGGCTAGGTGTTGGTTTGAGGTTTGTTTTGTGTTTTCACACCTTTGGGGCATTGAAGTGAGTAAAATAGTGCATTAGGGGCTGCTTTGTATGATTGGTGAAGGAAGTGATGTTTAAACATGATTTGTGACTAATGAACATATTAATTTTTGGTTGTTGAATCCATGCCATGAGCCATTTTCATGCCTCTATTTTATTCTTTCTCTGTTGTTGTAGTAATTTCTAGTTTGGAGGGGACAAAGGGTGAAAATATGAAAGATTTAGACTAAATACCCAAACAGTTCCCTCAGATTTGTATTAGAGGACAAGTTAGTCCCTCAGGTTTTGAAAATTCCACAATAGTCCCTCATATTTCAAAAAAGATGACAAATTGCTCCTCCGTACAGTTCTGTACAGTTAAAAGGGGGACAAATTAGTCCCTCAGTACATTGATAGAACTGTATGGAGGACCAATTTGTTCCATTTTTTTGAAATGTGAGGGACCAATTTGGTATTTTTAAAACTTGAAGGACTAATTTGTCCTCCAATGCAAACTTGAGGGATCTGTTTAGGTATTTAGTCAAAGATTTATATTAGGTCAATGCAAACTTGAGGGATCTGTTTAGGTATTTAGTCAAAGATTTATATTAGGTTTTGTAGATACATGTGTAGAAATTTTTTTATCTCCTTAGCCTTGTGTTTCTTAAACATTTCTAGCACTTTTTTAGCCATTTGGGGCTACTATAGGGCTAAAAAGAATGGGGTTGGGAGCTATTTTATTTTATGTAAAAAAGTATAATTTATGAGGATGGGAATTGGGTAATCAAGTGCAAGAATTTAATTGAGTTGTGGTTCTTTGGGTATATGCTTAAGAATTGTGTTCTTTTCATGACATTTGAGGAACTCAGTGCTTGAAGTTTTCCAATAACTATAGTTCAATGTTAGGTGATGTTTTGTGATTCTAGATAAGGAGTCTTGGTTAATTTTGAGTACTCTAGTTATTGGGTGTTTGAATGGGTTCTTTTGGTAATGAAATATCTATTAAAATGGTGATAGTTGCTGAAATGTTTTTCCAGCATGTTGTTCCTCTCATAAAATGGCAATTTGGACTTGGTTTCTTGCACCCTTGATTTTTGTTTTGTGTACAAGTATTAGGATATAATGAGAATGCATTTGGATTGAGAATACGGTGCCTTTAAACTACCTTATTTGAATTGAAAGATAAAAATTTTGGTTTGAGATTGGACATGTTGGTCAAAATTTTATATTATTTTGATGTTGTGAGCTTGGAATGTTTATACGTAGATGGTATTAGAAATGTTATTGTTGATTCTATTTTTAGAATATGTGACTAGATGAACACTAGCTGGGTCTAGCTCGGTCCTTCTTTCCTGCAATTAGTTTAGGTCCATTTATGTTTACGCATTGAGTTCTCAAATTGAAATGTTAAATCCTTGGAAATTGTATGATTAGAATATGTGCATGAGGAGCATATCACAGACTATATGAAATAGCCTAATTCATTCTAAGGCCAAGTGTGAATCAGAATGTTAGCATGAGTTAGGATTATGTTTCATAGGCCTTGGAATGCAAACTGAAGTATGTTGAGCAAACACTCTAAGCTTGTCATTGGAATGGATGAAAGTTATGCTTATGTCTCTTAATGACTTATAAGACGTTCCATTCTGTATGCTGAGTGGTAATTCTAAACTTGCTATTTAAATGCATAAAGGTTGTGCTGATGTCTCCTAATAATTTATGAGACTTTTCCATTATGTTGCAAGATAAGATGTAAGGAAGTTAAATTCAAAGTTTAAGTGAAGTTCCTGGCCCCTCTATCCTCATTTAAATCTAGCGATGTCTAGTTAAGTTGAGTTCATCCTAGGTGATAGATGATTCAGAGTATAGGTGACAGTTAAATGGCCTGGCAGGTGATAGTTAAATGGTTGGGATGGTAACGTGGTTGGTTTAGGCGATATGAGAGAAGGTGGCATGTTTAAGGAACTAAAGTTCAAGTAAATTAAAGTGCTAAAGATGGGAGATGACTTGTCCTATTGCATTTTCATACATGCCTCATTTTATATGATTCTTATTATGCTAGTGATGTCGTGCATTTTATTTTACTGTTCTTTAACTCAGACATTTTCCTAAGTCTTAAAATATGTGTTATTTCAAAATTCTAGTTTACGAACTAATTAAATGAAATAAATATGCTCACTTATTTCTTAATTAAACCAAAGTGACTGGAAACAACAGCGATGGCACTTGAACTATTTTTATTTAATTACTGAGATTCCTTTAGATTCTCACCTTTTTTCTTTTTCCATGTCATCTTTAGATGAGCCAGCGGACTAGAGTGTTGGAGTCCTTTGAGTTTTGTGACCTTAGAGTTAGCCCATGTTTAGAGACTTAGTTATTATCTTATGCATTTCTCTTGTATTTATCCCTGGAGCATGTAGACTATTGATCCTCATTTATTTCTTCCTTATTTTTGAGATTACTTTACTTTATGGATGACTGTATTGGAGACTGGTCCTTATTGCTTGCTCTTAGCTTGTATCTATTTACGGTTTGTTCTTTATCAGAATCTTAAGTTATGTTCTATGTGGATTGTATTAGGTGGTGCTGTCCTTCATGGACCCATGCTCTCCTATGATATGTTAGTACCGTATTATACTATGATGTGGTGACATGTGTTGTTAAATGTTTATAACATCCAGGATTTGTTCTGTTATGTGTTTATTATTATGAAAATGTAATTTCACTCACAGGTTGCGTTAGTTTTAATTATGCATTAATGAACGAGGCTCTTGTCATTTTAAGTTTTCAAAAAAAAGTGTGTACTCTATTTTCCGCTAAAAGTATTTTCAATTAAACTAAACAAAGGAAATCAAATGTAAAATCTAATAATTGGTCAATTATGACATACGCATAAGAGGTTAATAATTAGGGTGTTACATATTCTTATAACATAGATTTGATTTTTAGGTTCGATCATCATATTTTCTATTGATGAATAATCTGTAAGTATTTTCACCCCATTCGATGAATCTAGAAGCAATTATTAGCTTCATAACTCTTGAGAAAGCTACTTGGGTTTTGAATGATAATAAATTGTGGTTGATAGCTAGTGGGAATAGCTTGAGAAAGCTCATGAAAAGAATATTTGATTTTCTCAGGTTGAAAAATGGTTGATAATGGAACTCAATAGATTTGTTAAGCAATGGATATAGACAGAGTTAGCCGAGCCAATATAAAATAATTTGTGTGATATTCTCTTCCCTCTATCTCTTTAATTACTGCAGGCTATTAGTTTCTATTGTGTGAACCTTTATAATTGTTTAAACATCTTTATGAAGATTTTATTTAGTTTCTAGGCACTTTAAAAAGTAACTTTCTGAAGTTTATTAAGTTGTGTTTTTTCACTGCTTTCAAGTTTAAATATTTAATAGATTTTGCTTAAGTTTTCAAAAAGTAAAAAGATTTGAAAGCACGATTCGATCCCCCTTCCAGTGCTACATACTTGCTTACAATAATGACCTAACAAATTTTGGTATTGGGACAAGCATAATAGATCAACATAAGAAGAAGTGGAATATATTGTATTTTATATTTTGTCTCATTTAATACGAGGTCACTTAATATTATAGTATGATATACATATTTATATTTATAGGGTGTATCACATGAGAGGAGTGATTTATTATGAGAGTGGGATGAGTAAATCTGAGCCATATAACTATACATATATAGTCAGGATTGAAAGTTAATTAATGTAATTAATACTCACGTGGTCATTTAAAAAAGTCACATGACTTTATGTAAGATCCAATGATCAAGATTCAGTCCTATTACTCTCACAATAAATCAATGCCCTCATATAATACGCTTCCTATATATTCTGGGTCATATGCCTTGCATTATGTAATGTGGATCCATTCATGTCAAGAGACATGTCATCATAACCTTAAGTTGGGACTAATTAACCTTCCCTTTGCCTTTACTTTTTAAATAAAAAGAAAAAATAATCATCATTAAGTGAGGAATTGTTCATCTTTTAATTATTTAGTGAAACCTATATGCAATATAAAAATGTTAATTCAATTAGATAATCTCTCAATGGTAGATAATATCCCATCTTAATTTACCGGAATTCTCATTTAAAAGACCCAAATTCTAAATTTTTATTACATTCATAATGTTATTTTTTAAATTTAAATCATTAGTATATAAAGTTTACTGTATTCTAATTAATCTAACTCAAATAATATCGGTGTTCTTTTAATATTAATTTTTTTCATTTTCACTTAAGGGAAATAAGTGTTAATACGCTTGAACCAACTAAATTTTTTCAAGTCTTTCCAACTATATTATTTCGCTTCTGTTGCTTAAATTTTTCCCAGTCTTCATTGCTTAGAGCATATCTAGCAATATTACCACTTCAAATTCCACTTTGGATATAAAAGTGGCACAAGAGTAGGACTCTTCTCTCCAAAAATGGGTCCCGATTTGAGTACCACATTTGATCCCACCTATTTTTTTAAATTTAAAATATATATTTTAACATATTTTATCAAATATTTTGTTATAGATAATTTTTAATATATTATTTTATTTTGGAATTGAATAAAAATATAATATTTAAATTTTCATCATAATTTTTAATAAAATTAATTTTATTTTTAAAAAACTAAACTATAGATAAAATTTTCATACATTTAGTTTTTGAAAGTTAAATTAAAAAAAATTCAAACTAAGTTAATTTAGGAATTGACAAAAGTCTCCAAAATATTGAGAAAATGTCACATGATCAACAAGAACAACACCATTACATAATTTTGAAAATTACATTACAAATGCAATTATAATGCATAATTAAACATTAAATAATTATAATAAGCTATTTAGTGGGCATTGTGGAATTGTTATATTTGTTAAATCAAGTCTGCTTAAAGTTGTCGATATTTTTGTTTATCACAAAGTTAGATATTATTTTGGATATATCTTATATGAAGCAAAATTCTCTTCACTCAACTCCGATTGTGATATACCATTGTCCACATCATAGTAAGAGGGGAGTCGATCAAAGTTTCTAGTATATATGTCTCTCTCATCATCAACAATCATGTTTTGCATTGTCATGCATGCCCTCATCATTTTGGCAAGATTTCTCTTCTCCTGGAATTGTGCTGGATTATGTATAATAGCAAAGTGCCTACAAAACTCTAAATACTTATTCCAGATCCTTTCATTGCCTTTCTTGATACTTATTCCAAGTCCTTTCAATGCCCTTCTTGATACTTTGCAAAGAACTCCAGCTTATTAAACCCAACTGGAATCCATTCCTCCTTCTTTTCAACTAAACCAAAAGATTATTATCTACCAAAGGAAAAAAAAAAAGAACATTCTTATCAAGGTTTTGAAAATCGGACCAGATATCGAACCAGTCAGGGTAAGGGTTCAGACGTTCAACCGGTTCAATCGGGGGTCCAACCGGAATATAACCAGTATATAATAAAATATATATTTATATAAATATATAAAAATATAAAATAAAAAAATGTCATAAAATAACTAAAAATTAAATTAGTTATCAACAAAACCATAGAACATAACATAATTCAACTCTTAATCAAACTAAACATTATTCATATGGATCAAATCTCTCAAGTTACTACTTTCCATATTAGAAAAGGAAAAAAATAAGAAATATGATATTTCAGGCTTTTTTTTATAAAAAAACCCAAAATATGCAATTTTGTATTTTTTTACAAAGAAAATAGTTCAAATCGGTTTTTTGGCCGGGCCGGTTTGCCCGATTCCTGACCGATTCTCAGCGATTCTTGAGCGGTTTTTTGCAAAGCGGTTTTCAGATTCAACCCGGACCGGACAACAAGCCGGTTCCTAGTTCAACCTGCGATACCCCAGGTACACGTGTCAGTGGACAAGTTCCGTGTAGCTTTAGGGTCTCTCAGGACCTACCCATGCTGTCGGGTTCTGAATTTCGCTAAGTCTGGATCCTACATCTCCTTGGAGGGTTATATGTTAGAGCCACTTTCTTGGGATCAAAAATCCCAGTAATTGTTCCCAATGGAAGGATCATGGAAGGAGAATGATTGATGATGGATTGAGAGAGGAAAGGTTAGGGAACATTTGGGGATGAAGGGTTTCGGTTTCAATCCACAAAATCCCGAGCTTGGGGTGTTAAAAAGGGGGTGGGGGATCACTAACGCGAAACGACGTGTTTTGGACAGTTTGGGTACTACTGACACAGCTATAGCAGTATATGACCGCTATAGCGGTCCCCCCCAAACCATTCACTTACGACCGCTATAGCAGTTAAGTCTCGGTAATTGTTCCCAATCGTAAGTGAATGGTTCCGGGGGGGACCGCTATAGCGGTGTCAGTAGTACCCAAACTGTCCAAAACGCGTCGTTTCGCATTAGTGATCCCCCATCCCTTTTTAAACACCCCAAGCTCGGGATTTTGGGGATGGAAACCGAAACCTTTCATTCCCAAATGTTCCCCAACCTTTCCTCTCTCAATCCATCATAAATCATTCTCCTTCCATGATCAAAGGTGAGTTTTGTTGTTGGTTTATGTTAGTTTCCTTTGTGTTCTTCCTTCCTTTTGTTATGGGTCATTGTTTTCTCCATTGTTATCAAGTGGGGTTGCTCCCCCAATGTTGTTAGAGCTAGACTAGAGTTGTTTAAAGATTAGCGGAGACTAATCTTGAGTCTATATTGCTCTATGGCAGTTGTTGATGCCATTCCATGCTTCGGAGGTCAAGTTGGTAGTGCTCACATACTCCCGGCTCCAAACGGTGAGTGGATTTGACCTCATTGCCTTAGTTTTATCATTATGATTATGTTTGATGTATGATATTTGTGAAAATATGAGATTTGAGATGAGAAAAAGTATAGAATATGATTTTATATAATTATGTCAAGCTAGAAAAATTATGACTTATGATAATAGCATGAAAGAATGAGATTTACAAAACCATGGGACCATGATTGCTATGTTATATGCTGTAGAAAAATGTTTTACATGGTTAAGAATGAATTTATTGAGAAAATATATGTTGTAGCAACTTTGCCTTTTTATCAAATATGTTTTTCGAGTTTACGACACTATTATGGTTTTAGAGCTTCCATGATTTAGAACCCCGGTGCTTTAATTTATGATTTTAGATTTATCCTGTACACGAAAAAGATATGTTGGTTTGAGATTTGAATTTAGAACTTCGATTTTATGGTACTAAGAGGTACGAAATTCAGTATGATTCTCAGCAACTGTCAGATACATATTCTGTGGGCTTGAGATCGGGTTGCCTACAAATGGGTGATCCCTTGGGCACGATTCTCACAGCTACAATTATGCTAAAGTCAGATTGTTAGAGTTGTGCGAATCCAGAACTCCCGGTGTACTAAGAAATTAGGGGCTCTGTTCGCCAGGGATTGAGTACCCATTTTTCAGTTATGGTTTTGTCAAACTAGTTTAGACGGTAGCTATAGAGAAACAAACAGTGAGTTAATGGCTGGGAGAAATGATCGTTAACCTTGGTACCAAGTTGTCCTTAGGGACAATCTCATAGAGCAGAAAACACATGTTCTTTCCTGTGCCCGTGTCTAGGGGAAAGGAACAAAGTCTTGAGGGTGGAGCCCATGTCTGGCACCCAATAGAGGCTGAGGGTGGAGCCCGTGTCTGGCACCCATAGAAGATTGGTTATGTCATGGTTGACATGCATAATTAGATAGATATCCATGTTTCTCTATTAGGATATTATTAATTATATTTTCAGGAATTATTGATGTTCTTCTGAGAATATTTGATTTAAGAGATATTATATATATGAGAAATGATTTTCTTGTTGGAGTAGGAACTTAGAGATGTTTTCTTATAAATTTATGAACACAGAGATATATTTTCAATGAGATTATGTATATGAATATCAAATGATTTATGATTGTTGCATGCATGATATTATATGTATATTCCTTGGTTGTCCCATGTGGGTGATGGGTGAGAGCTCACTTATTGAGTCCGTTGACTCACCCCTCTCCCTTTCTCTCATGGTTGCAGGTACAGGTTCAGTTTCAGCTCAGTTTGGTTAATTCGACTTCTTCCAAGTGGTAAGCCTTATTTTGGAGTAAGGCTTAGTATAGATTTATCTTAGTATTAATAGGCTCTAGTAGATTTGCAGGCAGGATTCGGGCCACACATGTATTTTGAGACATTGTAGTTAATTTCAAAGTTTATGTATTTCCACATATATTACTAGAATTCAAAGTATGAATTTCAATCACTGAGTTAAATTTATATTATATAATAGATTGGTTAAGTAACTATAATCCAATTTTTTTCAGATTGAGCAGGATTCATATTTATATCATATGATAACACAATTTATGATTTCATGATCAAAGATTTTGGCCCAAAAGTTCTTAGAGTTGGGATATCACTTCTAGTTTTATAAATTCAAGTATTATATTTTAATTAGAAAAGTTGATATTTATTTAGAAGAAAATCTTATTTGAAGTATTATTTACCATAAAGTATGCATATAGAGAGACACGTCACCCAGAAGGCTTACGTGGGGATGGGATTCCTCACATGCCGGTTACATTTCCAAGTCGGATCGTGATACAACTGGTCCGACCGGCCGGTCTGATCCGATTTTCAGAACCTTGATTCTTATTTTGACAGTTTAAATTATCCATCCCCCGGCTGATTTGTTACACGTGCTTCTCTACCAGGTCAACGGATCAAGGTCGGTTTGTAGTATTTATCGGCGTCAATTAACTATTTTGATGTGAAATGTCTTGAATCCAGAAACGACTTTTATTGTCAATAATGATATCAGAACAAAATGACCACAAAGTTGAAATTTGGTGCAACACTGTAAATAATTGAGTTAAAAATTATTGCTGTTACTCAGAGTATTGACCATTGGTATCATTTTTACTATATTAATAATACATGATAGAATATAATGTGAAATTGTTTTATAATAACAGCATATTAATTAAAACCTTAAGACAAAGACAGAGATTTAATTAGAACGAACCTAAGGCCCTAGGGTCTAAAGTGATCAATGCACATAGCTCATGGCAGCGAGCAGGTGCAATGGGTTCTTATTATTGAGAAAGGATAAATGTATAAAAAAAAATAGTAACATGTGATGTTTGATATTAGTGCGGGAACAAGGGTAGCACAATAATCGACCTATTCATCTAACCATGTAGGTGTCTAGAGCAGAAGAAACACCCAAGGAACATGCATAACCAAACTATAATCAATGACGAAATGAAATCCGTGTACATGACAACCTTTCAATGAATATATGATAGTGTTTGGATTCGGGGATCTACAAAAGCAGGTATTTGGATTCACTTGGTAGAAAAATCTACCATAGGAAATCATATCTAGGAATCGACAGGGATCTTTCATGGAATATATAGGATCCCCTTCAGTAAATATATTATGGAAGATGATATTAGCATAGTGGTCGCGGTTTTTATGCGTATGATACAATTGCAGTAGATTGGTTTTAGTGGACCAAAAAATAGCCTGCCCTTGAATGTCTTTTTCCTTCTTCTTTTTTCCCCCACTATATATTTATATTAGTAATATTTACCATGATTCATTCATTTTAGTTTGTTGAAGGGATTACTTTTTGTTTTCAATACTTAGAATTTAGTCTTCTGTATTGTTTTTATTGTACACTTTGTGGTGTTTTTGTTGTCCCGTTTATAGATATTTTGTTATTTTCTTTATGCGTGTTTTTATTTCCTCTTATAGATATTTCTAATTTTATGGTCTAACGGAGAAATATTTAGATCTACTTTAAAATGAGTGATAATACTTTCTTCAAGTTGGTGCAATACTTTTTGTGTTGGTATTCAATTTGAAAGATGCACGTTATTATCATTATCGATAGTCTTTAGATAATTAAGAAGTAAAGCCACAAATTTCAAAGTGTGAAATGTATTTGTCTCTTATTAATCAATCTAGAATTGATTTATTTATTTTTATTTGTAAGTGTCGTTATTAGGCCGTTTTATGAATAAAATTTTCTTTAATGTGAAAAAAAAGCTGATGGAATTCAAATTAGATGCGAGAAATGAGAAACAATTCAAAATTTCAAATTGTTTGAAGAGATTAATAAAAAGAGAAATGCTATTCAACTAGAAAAAGAATTGCTAGAATCTTTGTTTAAAATTAGGGAAAAATATAGAAACTACCTTTCCATTTTAGCTTATATATACTTTTGTCCTGTTACTTTAAAAACACATAAAATGATCCTTAAACTTTTTGATATATATACATTACTATAATTTAAGAGTGGTCGGATATAAAATGAAATAAAATAGCAAGCTCTGCTTATTAAATTATTTAAGAATGAATAACATGTCACCTTATCCTCACAATTGAATTCGGATGTAAAGTTCTCAATATGTAGTATCTTTCGAATAGGAAGAATTCATTCAAGGGACGACCCATGCATCCATAGAAAGACAAGTGCAGAAAGAGAAAATTTCAAAAGAAGAGGAGGGCAAAATGGACAAGTATACCCTGATCTGACCCCCATATGTTTTGCCCCTAATTGTGGGGCAGTTTAGAGATGTTAAAATAGGTTGAATCCGTCGGATTGGTCTGCCAAACCTACCATTTTTAGTGGGCTGGGTTGAAGTTTTGAACCTGTAAAAAAATTTCAACCTGCCTAACCCGCCCTACCTAACTTGCGGGTTTTGACGGATTGAGGCGGGTTTGGCCCGTGGGCCAAATCTTTTTTTTAAAAAAAAAATTTATAATTTATTGATAAAAAAAGTAAGAAACATGTACCTCAAAAAAGAAAAAAAAGTAAAAAATATGTATAGTTATAAATACACTAATATTATATAGTTGATACTATTCACTCAAAGTTAAAACTTAAAATAAAACAATGTTATAACTCACAAATAATACTATTAACAATAACATTTTTTAGTCCAACTTAATATATAATTGTTATGGATATTAAAAAATTGGGTACACATAAATAAAAAATATTATTTAAACTTTTTTTTAAAAAAATTCATCAAAACAGTAAAAAAAAATATTTTTTAATTTTTTTAATTTTTTGACGGGCTGGCCCGCCAACCCCTCTAAAACGGGCTGGCTTGACTATTTCAACCAGTTTTATTTTGGCTTGGTGGGAGAATTGGCGGGGCGGGCCTAAATGGGGCTAGTCGGCCCATTTTGACATCTCTAGGCCAGTTGAGGATATCCTAAAAGCTAGCATGAACTGACAAAAGAAAACGATATAGGTATTTCACTTTGTATAATGATATAATAGAGAGAAAATCAGCCCGGATATCAAACTGATCAATATACTAATTCAAAAGTTTAGAGGTTTAATTGAGGTTCAGATGAAATATAATAATATATATATATAAGTATATACATATGATTAATTAGAATATTAAAAAATAAATTTAATAATTAATATTAAGATGATCAATATATATATATATATTCATAAATCTATAAAAATAAATATAATCCATATAAAATTTCTCTAGTCTTTGTCTCACAATATAATTACAAAGCATTTGAAAATAATATTTATTAGTGACCATCAAAGTTTATGGTGGCAGCTTGCGAATGACGAAGAGAGAAGAATAATAACTTAGCAATTTTTGTTAGTGCCCTAGTTTGGTTTCATTTTTTTTTGTTTTTACTTTGTGACTTGTACAAGATTGTGAGTATTTAAGCTTTTAAAAACAAAAAATAAAAATAAAAAGTTTGAACCTGTTAGACCGGTCCGATTCATTGATTTTCCTAGTTTAAATTGGTTTTAACCTCTCCCAATTCAAAACTTTAACTAGACCGACTAAGTGACCTATTTCTAATTAACTTGATCTAACCGGCTGGTCCGATTTTCTCGATCATGATATAATCGAATGCTTTCAACTGAAACTTCTGAGCTCTCATGAGGCGGTATGCACAAATACATGTGCAAGTGCTTTCCAGATAAAAAAAGGCTTGCAATTCTTTTGTCATAAATGTTAGCATTGCCCCCATTTTCAGTGTGTGTTTGATTTTGTGTTCGTTGAATTAGTTTTAAATAACATTAATTATGCATGTCAGAATTGATGGATTTAATTATTAAATGAAGTAAATTGATTTTCTAAAAGTGATTTTAACAGAAACTAAGAATTTTACTTTTATAACAAAAATAATAAATTTTTACTTCTCACAAAATCAGTTGTAAAAGTAAAAATTGATTTTAATCTTTAAAAATCAAATAATACAAAAATCTGATAGATTCAATTTTGGGGTCAAAATTGATTCTAACCCTCCCAAACTTAAATCCAAACGCTTGATCAATCATTGATATCATATGCTAGCTAGTTCAAGATGATAACAATTCAAAACATGTAAACATATAAAGTAGTAGGTATTGGTTAGGACAGATAGTATAGCCTCCTACAAATCCTCCTAAATATCCTTGGTGTATACAACAATGTAGAGCATGTATATGCATGCATGTGCAGCATGGAAAGAGCTATGAAAAATTAAATTTATGAAGGGAATAATTTAATCTACAACGGGAATTTGTGCTGTGAAACTGAACATGGAGACGTTGTGTATTTCTTGGCCACAGTTTTACTCTGGCACATTGATGCTAACAAGTCCTTATTTGCCTAAGGTCCCCCACATCTATAAATAACTAAATTAACCTCGCATTCTTGCGCATGAGCAAGATACGCATAGAAAGAGAGGGTAGAAATTGCAGTAAATTGTTCAGTTACTTATTTGTTTCGATCAAATGGGTTGGCACAGTCTGAGATCTTCGGGGATACAAAAACATGCATGAAATGAACATAATCATTTTGGGACCCGAGCTTCCTATCTTCCCCTCCCATCGATCCCTCTCCTTCGTGACAACAATCACTCAGCAGTAGTCGTTAATCGTTGCACATCCATTTAGTCACATCATCTGAATTGTTATTAAGATCCAAGCAAAGTCATTGCATTGACTAGCATAACGGACATCCATCAGTTCCAAATATGAGTTTCTAGGGATATTTTTTCAAAAACGAGCATTTACTTTCCACATTCCATACTAATTACATTTTCTACGGATAATTCTAAGACACAATTTTGTAGACAAGTCATTTGACTTTGACAGCTTATAAATTTACGAATATAAAGACCGGATTAAATCACCACTGCCACCACCACCACCATCCAACTTGGTTGAGAGAAAATGGTACAAAGAGATGAGAGAAAATAAATAAATAAAGATTGTAAATCCATTTTAATGTATAAAAGCTCAATTTCAATCGTCAAAATTAATGTAAATACTCCTTGAACCTAAGAGACAATATTGTAACATAAGAACAACCAAGATGATGTGAAAAAGATAAGGATATCATGTCAATAACATATTTAATGGGTGATATCATAGTATTTAATGGAAAGACTTGTAAAGAAACTGAATCATTAAGTATCTTAAGGAGTTTTGCTATAATATGTGCTCCAAAGACTTGTTAAGGAGCCAAAATTAAAAGGATTTTTGAAATTTTCAACGCATTTAATATATTATTAAAATCTTGAAAATCTTACTTTTCGGTGTGTATTTGGGAGAATTTGTAAGATTAACATCATTTCAAAAATCGCTAACATGTATAATGCGTTGAGCTTGATACACGGGGTGATTGAGCTTTATCATTTATCGAATTTTTTTTTCAAAAATCTCTAATATGTATAATTGCTTTCGTATATAATTGATTGTATGACAATCAATATATATTTGGATACTTCAGCTAAAAAAGTGATTTTAAGATAATATATTTTGTTTAAATTTATAAAAAAATGCTTTTGTACAGTAAATTATTGAAAACGTATGAAAATATTTATTTATGGAATACAATATCAATAGCTAGGGTTAATTTGATAAAAATATCATGATTTTAACAGATTTTCTTAAAATCAAAAGTCTTAAGAAGTTAATTATTTATGATTATAAGCTGCTTACCAGCATAAAAATTTAACCTTTTTATTATGTTCTATTTTCATAAGTTTATTAAACATGATTAATTTTCTAATTTTTTTAAGTTGTTTTATATACATCTCCAAACATGCACTCAATTGAGATTTTTTTTTTACTATAAGTTTCTTAACAACTTTTAAGATATTCGTCAATAAAATCCTATTTTAAAATTAAAGTGGTAAGAATTGCAGTGGTGATTTTTTCCGTTCATATGAAAGAAGTAATGAAAAAAAAATAAATTGAGAAAAAAAATTATGGCTTATGTATTTAATGAATAGTATATTTAGATATTTGAGAAAAGTATGTATTTAAATAATATTATTATTGATAATTATTCACATAAAAATAATATTATTTATATTTATAAAATATAAAATATTATATTAACTCACATTTCATATATAATTAAATAGAATATAAATATTATTCAATTAAAATATATATCCTATTTAATAATAAATAATATGAGTCCATATAATTTCTCCGTTATCATTTCTCTGCACACAAGAAGGTATAAAGTGCATCTTCAGTATAATGGTAATAATATTTTGACATTTAAAAAGTAGATATTTGATTATATATTTATTTTATAATTATTAGATATAATATATATTAAGGATAAGTAAAAATTATATCACATCTAATAATTATAAAATAAATATTTAAATAAATACTTATTTTTGGATATCAAAATATCATTGGCCTAAAGATAATATTACTAATAGGGAAAGTTGGCAGCGTCAAGTTTGCGTCATGGGAATGATGATGACGTCACGTGACCTGAGTCCTTCGTCACAGTCCCTACCCCTTTCGGTCACGTGTCGCCAATCACCCTATGGAAAATAAGAATCCCCCCTCTCGGCTTACTACAACTGTGAGAACATGCGTTTCGGGAGGCACAAGTCAAGGTCCCGCTGCAACTGACAATGACCAAAACGACCTCGGCAACTTAACCTTGATGGCAATCCCTCAGAAAACACGTTAGCGGTGAAATGACCCAGACCTGTGCCATTTTAGGATTTGGGTACAATGATTTGACGGTGATGGGTATTTCCGTAATTTCGGTGGCTCCCCACGTCTCTAGAGCGCATTGGGTGATTTGCCCCACTGCGGTACGATTTGACTGCGATTAGGAGGGACGGTGAGGGAACTTGACGTCACAACAGGCATGCATGAATAGGGTCCGTCTGATGGAGATGGGAAATGTGATCACACAGACTACGAGGCTGCATCCAACGCCTCAAGTTAAAGAAATTCTTGCGTAGAACGGTTCAAATTTCAGAATTGATATTTTATTATTTATTTTCTTATGTCATATTATTAGTATTAAATTTTATCAAATATCATATTATTGATCTGGCATTTGACCTTAGTTAGCCCAAAAATCAATTAAGAGTTTGGTATATTAGAACCGATGAAATTGTATAAAATTGATAAAGTTTTAGATTTGTCAATCAATATATTGAATGTAACACTCTAAAATTAATTAAAAATTAATTTAAATTTTATTAGTCATAATTTTAAAAATCTAATAGTTATAGTAATGATGAGAACAACCCAACGTATTTGTTAAAAAAAAAAGTGCATAATAATTTACAAGTCTTGTAGGCCTGCAGGGACAGCGAAAACCTTAGAATTGAGACCCAGAGATGCCCAAAACTAAGAAATTATGATTTTATACCTGAAATTAATTTTTAGGTGATACTTGATTACCCAAGTACGATGTTTCACCTGTTTGGTACAATTTTGGTATGCGATTTCTAACACCGAAAGATAGTTTAATCTCTACAATATGGAGAAGTTTATCTATTTAAATCAAATGAATGGCTAAGATTCAATCTTGGATAACAAGATTCAATTCTATCCATCCATATTACTTTCTTTTTCAAGAATTATTCATTTATACTCTATAATATTTAAGTTTAATTACAAGATAAAATCAAACTAACCAACCTTATCTTTCCATTTATAACATTCTCGGCCAAGACAACCAGGGAGACATCCTTCATTTTCTTCTTCCAAACCTCCATTTCCAAGTTCTAAATCCTCAAAACCTTAGCCTAACTTTGTTAAAACTTCAACTTTCTTTACTAAACTTCAACTACTCATCATAACCTACAAATCTAACCGATTGAAATTTTAAATCTTCACCATTTCTCACTTGGATACCTCATCACCTTGCTGTCTAAGGAAAGTTTGGGGTTGATTTGGTAGCTTTGGAGTGAAGAGAAAATCCCTTGAAATACCTTTGAAGTATAAAGCTCTAAAGATTTGCAAAGTAGGGCTTTTGAACCTCTTTTGTGTCAAATCTATTCTTATCATTTAATTACTGATTTATATTGATATTTTTGGTTTTATTGGTTGATAATATATAAATATTGATGTGTTTAATTTGGTGGAGTGTTTGGATTATGTTAGAAATCATTTTTGTCAAAAGAGATTTTAAACCATGTTGCTAAAATTTTGATTTTTGTACCGGCAGTATTTGTTCACAAATTTTTTGGTATGGTTTTGGGTATTTTTATGATATAGAAAAATTATATTTGAAGCTAACATCTTGAGCTAGTCCTACGAATTTCCTTGAGCTGTGTTTTCAATTTTGTTGCTTGAAAAAAATCAGAAATCGAAGTGATCTATGTGCTGCTTGAAATATTGGAATAGAAGCTATAAATTTGTCTAATTTTGTTACCATAGCAAATGATTGAATTATCTTTTGAAATTTTTATAGAGTTGTAAATATCTTGAATTTCAACCTTGATTTATATTTTGAATGGATTCCAACATTTGCTAGGGTTAAAAATTATGAGATTTCGATTTTGAGCTGAGGCTAAGTGGTTTTTGACCACGAAATTTGTCTAATTTTGTTAATATATTTAGAGAACTCTTTTTGCTTTGAAATTTTTATGGAACCTTGTGGACACATTGAAGTGTCATAGGTAATTTTATAGCCTTAGCTTTGATGGTTTGAAATGTATAATAATTTGTGCTACGAACATGTAAAACCTACCATTGTGCTGAAAATGAATTGATGCTTTGAATTGATGAAATAATCGCATCTTGTACTATTATGACATGAGCACATGAATGTGAATATGAATAATTAATCAAATGAGCTTATTGATGAGGTTAGGCACAATAGATATGAATACTTATTACAATTGCTCATATGCGAAAGAAAAGCATAAGATTATGTTTCTTGGGCTAGAGAAAGTAAATCCGGTTTGTCGGAAAAAGTAAACCTGACTACCAAGAAAAGCATAAGGTTTATAATTCTTGGGTTGGAGAAATTAAGTCCAGTCTGTCGGGGAAATTAAATCTGACTACCTTTGAATTGAGTCGGGGAAAGTAAATTTGGCTAGGAATAGGCCTGTGTGAGAATTAGAGAAAGTAAATCCAATGATCATGTATAGAAATGAGCTCAGTTCTAAAAAGCAGTCTATTACCATTATTGCCACTTTGGGGACGGCGGTACGTAAAGCCCAATGTGACAAGATTAGTCGAGGGCTAAGGCAAGCTGAAAAAGTAAATTTTCTAAGTAATCCTTTGTCTTGTATGCCAAGTGAAGAAGTTTAGTATTGATATTGAGACTAATATATTTAAGTGGAAAGTTAGTAGTATATGACGTTGAGTAGTATTTTATGTGTATATTAAGTGATTAAATGTTAAAAGTAACCCACTTCGGAAGTATGATTTGGAACTTTAAAAATAAATCGTTATTATGTAATGCAGGATCACTTTTTTCTTAATAAACCGAAGTGGCTGGGGAGATGACGATGACACTATGATTATGTATTTAGGGAGTTACCCTACTCAGAATTGTATAACTCTAACCCCTATATTTTTGTGTTCTCGTGTCGTCTCCAGGTTGATGGAGAGAACCGAGAGGCTGTTATGCAAAAGAACTTGGAAGTGCACTAGTGTAGTAGTTGATGTTTTTATTATGTTGTATTTAGTGGAATGGATATATATGTAAATATGTTAGAGAATAAAGGTATGTTAAAACTCATAGAAGAGTTTTCCTTATGTACTTAACTTTGTTGAAATGAATGCTTGTCATTTGAGACTTAGAAAAATTCCGAAGATCGTGGGGAGATTGACATGATGACTAGAAGAAGACACATTTGTCGATCGACGGTTACTATCAGTTTTTAGCAGTTATTAATAGAAGCTTGGCGAAGGCATGACAAAACCGTGACTGTCCAAATGGCAGAGAGGCGTATGACAAATAAAGAAACTGTCCAAGATATATGGACAACATCCAAGGATGCAGTTAAAGATAAGTGTCACAATCTTAGAGTCTTAGGATGTCTATAAGTACTGATTCTGTACATTTGTAAATGGTTGAAATTTTCACTCACACACTTACTCTACAAACATCACCCATATGAAAAAATAGAGTCTAAAGTCCAATGAGTATTATTCTCAACTCCATTTCTTGCTTTCTTGGGAATAGATTTCCTTTAGTTCTTCATAGTTTCTGTACTTTTACTTACATTTGTCAATCAACTTACATTCTGCAATTCCTTTACATTTTAATTTGTCAATCAACATTGGATCCACTACACACAAATCAAAGTTTATGCATTCCATTCACATTCTATTAAAAATAATTTGACACTCGATTCTTTGGTGTGGAACCCAAGAGAAGTAGGTTTTCACTCCCCAAATCAAGATCTGGAAAAGTAAAGGTTGACATCCAAATCCTTGAGTTTGTCGATAAACGTCTGGTTTAAAGCAATTTGGCCTCCTATATAATGAAATTGTCGATTATTTGTTGTCGACACAGAAGTGCCAAATTCCGCAATAAATACATATACAATGTTTAGGTCCTATAATTTAAACCAATGTTAAAAGATTATATATAATAAGATCGTTGGAAATTTTAATATGAGAGGATTCATTTACAAAATGAATATATGATTACTCTTTTCATTCACAAATAATTGTCCAGTTTTAAATGTGCACAATAATTAATAGAATGATTAATAATGTCTTGATATTAATAAAAGTTATAAATACTTTACAATACTACCCTTGATATTTTCCAATAAGAGTATATCTAATAGGAAAGAGAAGATAAGTTAATAAAATGTATAATTAGAACAAAATAATAAATGTTGCCTAAAATTTCTAAATGGACAATTATTTATGGAAAAGTAAAATTTTCATATGGATAGTAATTTGTGAATGGAGGGAGTATAGTATACCCAATAAATGATAATAGAGTGATACTTTAAATAAAAATAATGAAGATTTTACCATAACTAAAATCTAAATATGACACTTAATTATAACTCTATCATTATGTGAAACGTGAATTTGATTGGCCAGACCATTGAATTAAATGATATTAATCCAATGATTAAGCATATCAAATTTTGAAAAAATCGAATAATAATATACATGTATTTTGATGATTAATATTTACTTCTATTTTCAAAAACATATTTTACGTTAAATTAAAATGGCATGATGCAGTATCAAATTATTTTCAAATGGTACGAAATTCAATATACTTAATCTACTTGGTAAGAACTTTGAATTCAACAGTTAGATTGATAAGACCTCATCCCTACTCATATACATATGAGATTAATTTCGATACATTGACAGGGTAAAAGAGTTTTCTACTATCATGCAATCAAATATCTCCTTCATATGAAGGTTAGCATCCTTTATATTTTAGTCTAGACAAAACTACCCAATTCTTAGAATAGAGATAAAGTTATGATATGGATAACCTTGTAATTTCATTAATTCAAATCAACGTTTTAAATTGCGGACTGCATCATATGATGCAGTCACAATATTGCAGTTGTAGTTCGCAGTAAAATCACATCAAACAACAATTGCAATATAATGCATTTTCATATAAATTGACTGTAACATAATCGCAACATGAGTACATCAAGAGTGCATTGAGCTGCAATGGGTTCCTTTTCAAGTTGCAAACATGCAAAAATTTCATGCTGCATTAGTCGCAATGCATGTCGCAATGGCAACCACAACAACCACAAGTGCTATCGTATCCTCGGCCACAACCATAATTTAAAACACTGATCCAAATTCATTTTCAAACTAATTGCTTCTCTCTCCTGTTATTCTTCCTAATTGATCTTACACGTTGCTGCCCTCAGTTTGTAAGAAAACTGCATACTCCCTAAAACGCCATCCTCACATGTGGCCTCATCATAATCACCATTCATCATCACTTGACCATCGAATGAAATAACTCATGCACTTTCACTCTAGAAGCTTTTATGGATCACCATCGAATGTCACTAATTGTGCATATGTATTCTATATTAATGTGCTATGAGTCTATGATAATCAGACTTAGCTTTGGTAGAAAAGGGAAATGCTAGAGCTTTGACAATCAGACTGGCTTTTTCAGGAAAAAAGAAATATCGGAGTTTGGCTTTAGAGATTCGCCACGAATAAAATAACCACGTACCAAATTGAATGCAACAGCCTTTGAGATTAAGTAGGAAGAGTGATATGAGGAAAAACAAATAGTTTGACGATTAAGAGTAAACACCCATATTGATCCCTGATAAATTTATTAATAGACAAATTGGTCCCTAATAAAAAAAATTAGTATTAAGTCTCTTACAATTGTAAAAATATGACGCTATAAGTACTTGACAATTTTATTGAATGACAAATTCGTACCAAACAAAAAATATTAGTATTGAGGCCTGTCACAAGTGCAAAAATATGGCACAATAAATCTCTGACAATTTCATTGATAAACAAATTGGTCCCTAATGAAAAAAAATATATTAGTTTTGGGGTCCCTTGCAATTGTAAAAATAGGATACTATAGTTTTTTCACTTAGCTGCAACCTACTAAATGCTAGGTGGATTTTAATTGTTGATCCATATAGCACCAATGTAACGCCCTGTTTTTCTCCAAACTTTTAAATAACCAAAATACCCCTGATATATGAAGGGGATTATATGTATATGAATGTTTAACAAAGCAGAAAAATCTCGTTTCTGAGGTATCTATGCATAAATGACCAAAATACCCTTACACAGATTTAAGGCAGTTTTTAAGTTTTGTTTTGACCCGGACCTTGCCTAGAGGTCTTAAATGATGATGTTAGGGCATGTTTCATGGTTGTTTAAGTCCCGGAGGCCCCGGGAAAATTTTGGTAAAAAATTACGATTTTACCCCTGCTTAGTGCATTTCAAGCGTTACGAGTCATCTAACTCAAAACCTAAGTAATATTAGACTCTAATTAAAGGTTAATTAATTTCCATAATTAATCTAGAGCTAAAATAATTATTTGAGGTTAATTAGAACCTAAAATTGCTTACGAAAACTCAAAACACATTTCTAGTCTTTTTCTCTAAAGAAAAGCATTCATAAATAGTGTTTTCACTATTCACACTCCCATTCCCAAGGAAGGTTGTCACTCTCAAATCACCATGACTAAATTGGAAAAAATATGTCATTCAAAATTAAAAAAGAAGGAATTGTTTATATAGTCATTCAAAGCTTTTAATCAAGCTTTACAATCAACCATGCCTTCCATGCTTTCTTCCATACCTTTGAATGACAACACATGAAGATATTTTATTTTCCTTGTGGCCATGAAATCTTCTCTCCCTTGGCCTCATGATTTTTGGCCATCTCTTCCTCCTTTAAAGGAATTATTTCATTTCATGTCATTTATCACATGTTGCTTTCTTTTACAAGCAAAAGCCATGCTTGAAGTATGCTTGCCCATGCTTCCAACCATGCTTCCATCACATCACCATACCACCAAGCCAAATTCTCTCACCTCATGGAGGCCACACCTTTATTGTCCTATAAATACACTATACTACATAGCCCCATTCTTTTGCTCACTTCTTGCAAAATCTCTAAAAGTCTCAAGCTTCCTTACTTCCTTCTTCTTCCAAGCTCTCAAGAGTTCTTCAAGCTCAAAGTTCTTCCTCTCATTTTAGAGAAACACAAGGTAGGGACCCTTTCTAAAAGTATGTCTTTGATCTTTATGTTTGAATCTTGTTGGGAAATGATGAATGGTTGAACCTCTATGATGTTTTCTTTTTCGGTTTCTTCCTTTAGATTTTCGCCTCAAGGCCTTGAATATGATGGCTTGATGATGAGTGCTCTCTAGAGGTGACTATGAGTTCATCTCACATGAGACCTCTAAAGCTTGAGTTTTTCTTAAAGAAAAGTTTCATCTTTTACAAGTTTAGTTAAGGGTGAGGTTATGTTTCTCTTGAACATTTTGGAACTTCTCTTTTCCTTTCCATGTTTCGGCCATGAAGTCCTTTTTGCACTTAGCAAAACGAAAGCTTGATGATGAGGGTGTTATGATGGTGCTTGTCACTTAAACAACCTCTAAAGTTTGAATCTTTTTAGGAAAAAAGTTTCCTCTTTTTAAGGTTGAGTATAGAATAAGTTTATGTCCCTCTTGAACACTTTTTGGACTTCTCTTTCTCTTCAACATTTCGGCCATGGAGGCTTATAGGACTTGGAAAAATAGAAGCTTGATGATGAGGGTTTCATGTTGACGTTTGTCACATGAACAAACTCTAAAGCTTGAAACTTTTGACCCTAAACCAAGTATGATTTCGGCCATCTCCATGATTCTTTAAGGTTATAATTTCTTTTGTTATCTTAGCACTAATAGTTTTCTTTTCGTGTGAGGATGAGTTTTGGGTTAGAAATTTGTTCTTTCTAAAGTCTTGTAAGAGCTCTAGACAAGATATAAAAGTAACTTGCATTCACGTTTATTTTATGCTTTGCATAGCACGTTTACTTTCTATGCTATCACTAAACCCCAAGATAAAGAATGAACTTGCATAATGCATGCTTAAATTCCAAGTTTTGCATTTCATGTTATATTTCAAGTCATCACTAAACTCAAAGGCTAAAAATGAATGTGCATTTCATATCTACTTTAAGCTATCACTTTACTTTCTAATGAACTATAAAAATGGAATGCATGACACATTTATTTTTATGCCATCACCTAAAACTACTAGAGCTCAAAGACTTGCCCATTTCTTGAGAAAAGATAAATCAAGGAGGTATCCCCTTGAATATGTATTCGGCCATGTGGTAAGGATGGCTCAAGGATGAGTTCCACTTAATTACAAGGGCCTATAAGGAATGTCTTAGGATTTTTCTAAGCATAGAAGTACTTAACAAATGTTTTAATGAGATTCCAAGTTTTAATCTTGTTCAAAAGCAGAATCAAATAACTACTGCCCTATGTGTTTTATGAGGGTTTTTGATAAGATAAATTTTGCCTCCATGAAGTTTTGAAGCCCCAAAAAGGTTCCAAACGAAACTAGCTACCTATGTGCATTGAAAAAGAAGTTTTATACACGATTTGATGATTACTAATTTTCGGATCTGCCTTAACAGTACCAGCCCCTTAAATTCTATTTTGGGTGGTCTAAATATGTTCAAATACCTTGCCAAGCATATGATAATTGTTCTAGACATTTTGGAGCATGCTTAGTTACTTTACTTGCTTGAAATGTGAATTCTAGAACCCCATAGGTACAGAAATTATAGATTCTATTCCACCCTAGTTAATGTTTATAGAATCACATTATATGATGTCTAGATGAGTGAGAGTGACTCATAATTGGTTTAGGTATTAATTATTGTATCATAGAAAAAGTCGGAAGTGAGAAAAGACTTAGAACGCATTTTCTAGAACATTATGATTCATCTAATTTAGCTTACCACCCAATGCTATCCAGCCATAATTAATTAGGTTTTAGGACTTAATAAATTGTGGTAATGAGGTTAATCAATCCCTTAGAGATATGATGAAATAATTTGGAAGTTTGAGGTTACCCGATTGAGGGTTTTCACTTTTAAGGAAAAGGTTTAAGCATTACTCTATGAATGATGAATTGGTGTTTACCTCATGACTTGTATGATGCTATGTGAACTATTATCCTTAAATGATAGTTTTATTATTGCATGTGATTGTTCTTCAAGAACTTAGAGATGTCTATGTTGTAATAATAGATATGTGACATGTATAAACTAAGTGGCGTCGCAATAAACATACTAAGACTTAAGGTGACTTAAAACTATGAGAAAATGATCCTTTGAACCACCAAACTAAGAGTGGGGACGAGGTGATTCTAGCCCCCTAGACTCGTACTTTAAGTCGGGACCTTTAACTTATCAAAAGGGATAAGTCCATGTGCTAGTGATGATTAGCATGGTATGAGCTCATAACCTAGAAGTTTCTCCGAAGGGAGATCAGTTAGGGTAGCCCTAGGAAGAAAATGATGAGGTTTTAATGTCACCTAAAGTAACCAAGATAAATTACCATATACCATGTTCCAAGAACTATGCTTCTATGTACCATGAATTATGAATTTATGTGCCATGATCCATGATTTTAGGAACCATGATTTATGATTTTACGTACCATGACTTATGATTCAAATTTTATGACTTATAGACTACGTAACCAAGAAGTTTTAGAATTAAAAGGAATGGGCCTCGGAGGTTAATATTTGCGAACTTCATAATTGAACCATTATATGCCCATGTTTTTACTAAGAAATCGAGGTTCCTGGAGACGTAGATGATGACACCTAGATAGGAGGAAAAACCCTACTGAGTTTCTTTAGTAAGAAATCTCACTCCTTCTATCTTTCTCTTTCCGTTACGTCTTCAGATTTGGATGACGACATTCGTGCTCTACATTAAGACACCTATGTGGAAGTTCCACCATGATCCGGAGCACGGATCCTATCATTTTGAGGGCCACTGCACAGTTCATGTTTTCATGTTCCCTGGACGACCGTTTGCTCACCTTGTAGATAGCTACCTTATCTCACTGATGTCACCTTATGCGACGATATGGTTTTTGAGCGTGCTCGCACACGCGACAAGAGGATCCTTCAGACCTACACTACGGGCTCGGGTGTCGTACCTGAGTATGTACCCCGTTCACAGCATTCAGAGGAGGACCCCTCGGAGGATCCACCCGCCTATATGTATGGAGAGGACTCTGCCGCCACTCCCCTACGTATGCCAGTAGGCAGTGAGGAGACGGTCACCCAACCATAGAGGGCCCGGATGCCTGAGATGCGACCCCGACGCGGAGCGCATACTTGAGTATCCACTTCTGCTGAGCTTCGCCTGTGGATTGGCTACGTCCTACCTTACCCGTGACTTTGGTCATATGGTTTAGAGAGTAGTCCTTAGTGCACACACGATATGTAGCTAGGATAAGCTTTCTTTTGTGTTGAGGTTATCCACCTTAGATGCACTTGGGTGTGGGTGTTTCTCTTCATGTTTCATTTATGATTTCATGTATTTCCTGTTTTCTGATGTATTTGCTCTTTATGTACTGAACAGTCCCGCCACCTTCGGTGGGCACCCTTTGTATTTTGATGTATGAGGTATTTCAATTATGTGTTCATGATGTTGTTTACTGAGCCTTTTCTATGTTTACATTGTCACACTTTACACTATCGCTTAATTTCATTATACGCGGCTCATATTTTACCCAGAGCTTTATTTTTTTTAAAAAAATTGGCTCATATTTTCATTAAGTAATTTTCAAAGAACTAGAACTGAGACAAGAAGTAATGACTAATATTTAGCCTCAGTACATACTAGTAGTACTGGGTTGAATATTAGGGTGTTACATTTTGGTATCGGAGCAATTCGGTTCTCACGGAGCTTGAGGATTGGACTGACTATGCTTCTTAATCATAACCCGCTAGAAATGTCATGGATAGGATTAGATACACATGACCACTGTTTGTTGTGAGTGCTATGGTAACTTGCTCACTTTGCATGAAGTATTGAGCTTGATCAACTCAGTGTTGATGTTTCGTGTGTATAGGGACTAATGGCACGACGACAATCAGCTAGGAATGCTACTCCTAGAGCCCAGAATGACAAGACTGCTGAGGTGCTCCATGACGTGGTGAGAACGATGAGGCTAATGATGGAACGAATGGACCAAGACCACCGTGCTGGTGCGGGACATGGTCCCAATGCTGCTGAGATCCCCGAACACGTTCGTTTTGGAGAGTTTCGCAAGGCGAATCCACCAAATTTCAAGGGGAATATCAACCCGAACCATGCTGAGGAATGGATTCGGAACATGGAGAAGATTTTTAATGTAATACCCTGCTCGGAGGAGCAAAAGGTGAGGTTTGCCACATACATGCTGGAAGGTGATGCTGGTTGTTGGTGGATCAGAATTCAGAGGCTGTTAGAAACCGCCAATGGCGTTATCAACTGGGAGGTATTTAAAACCCACTTCTACGAGAAGTACTTCCCGGAGTTTGTCTGCAATGCTAAAGACATTGAATTCATGCAACTTTTCCAAGAAAATAGAATGGTGGCCTAGCATACTGCCAAGTTCGAAGATCTGATCAAATTTTCAAGGATGTATCAAGCTAACCTGGACGAATACTAGAAGTGCACCAAGTACGAGTTTGGATTGAGGGCCGAGCTCAAGGTTGCGGTTGCCCACCTGAAAATTAGGGATTTCCTGACCTTGGTCAACAAATGCCGCATCATTGAGGGTGGGCAGAAGGAGTTGAATGTGACAAGATCCGACAACTCTAGCAAAAAGTTGGCACTTCAAGGCCAGAGGTTCAAAAAGAAGAGCCAATAGCAAATCCAACCCCAGCAGAAGTCTCAACCTGTGTCCAAGCCCTACGGACCGCGGAAGGACTTCAAACCAAGAAACAACAACAAGAACAAGCCCATAACCAATAAAGGGAAGGCACCCCAGGGGACGTCATCCACCTAGCATGCTGTATGCCCCAAGTGCGGCAAACCCCATGGAAGCTTGCCGTGTCGTGTCGGATTACATGTCTGCTACCAATGTAGAGAATCGGGGCACTTTTCCAAGGAGTGCCCTAAGAGGAATCAACCAACCCCCAACCCCAAGCCGCAACGTCAAGGAAGGGTCTTCACCTTTAACACCGAAGAGGTGACGGAGTCCCCGAATCTCATGGAAGGTAAGTGTAAAATGAATAGTAAAGACTTAATTGTACTGTTTGATTCTGGCACTACCCATTCTTTTATATCATGTTCTTGTGTAGAGCCTCTAGGTTTATACGTGTCTGAACTCCCTTTTAATCTCATTGTCTCTACCCCTACTGGAAAACTAGTCAGGACTTGCCAATGTTGTTTAGAATGTAGCTTTACCCTTGCAAACAGGACCTTTTTTTTAGATTTTATATGTTTACCCATGCAAGGCCTAAACATAATCCTCGGCATGGATTGGCTTTGGACCAACCATGTACTGTTGAACTGTTATGAGAAAACTATCACCTTTCTTCCCATTTCCCATGAACCTAGGAAAATTATGAGGATATACCTAAATGCCGTAGACCTAGACTGTGGTAAGGGTGAAATGTAAGGTTATCCATATCATCTCTTTCCCTATTTTAAGAATTCGGTGCTTTTGTCCAAACCAAAAAATGGAGGATGCTAATGTCCACATGAAGGTGTGAGAGGAGTAAATTTGGGTCATAAAACCATACATGAATGGTCATGATTGAAAGTTATTGATACTAATTAATTAATGATCATGTGATTATTTAAAAATGTTACATGATTTTATGTTTTAATCTTGATTATTCATGTAAGATCCAACAATTCATATTTACTCCTTTCACTCTCACGATAAATCACTCATCTCATTTGAGTCATTCCTATATATATGGGGATAACTCTAGTGAGAGGAATGTCTTGTTATAAGAGTGAGGAGTAAATCTAGGCCATATAACCGTACATGAATAATCAGGATTGAAAATTATTGATGATAATTAAAGATCACATGATCATTTATAAATGTCACATGATCTTATGTTTTAGCCTTGACTATTTGTGTAAGATCCATTGGTAGGTTGCATTTATGTACCAATTTTCCTTTACAACTCTGAATTATTTTGCATTCTGGTTGTGCCTAATTGATTAGCATAAGGTGAATTTGTATTTAGCCCTTATCATGCATCATTGGATAAATTCATGGCTATTAGCACAATTTTGAATGAATAATTATATTTTAGAGTTATTTGTGCTTTTAATTTGGTAATAGTCTTACTAGGTTGGTGTGTTAGAGCAAAAATGTCTTAGACAATTTTCAAAAGTGCTTTTGTGACATTTGGACTGATATAGCAGTTGGCAAGTGACGCATTTTGAGAAGGGCAAGCAGGATCTCTATAGTGGTTGACAGGCATGGTAGTTTTGCACAGTTCAGAGGGGACCTCTATAGTGATCATGTATGTTGTGCAGCATCAAAGAGAAGACATTTTAAGTGTAGTTATGGGCCCATTTTTTTTTATGTAATTATGCTACAATATAAATAGCTTTAGATGAAACATTAGAGACACCTTTTGATTATTTTTTTGAGGATTGTCGTCAAGCTTTCTCTCTCTACTCTCTCTCTAGGTTTTGGGAACTTCCAAACCTTGTTTTGACTCCCATTTGAGATTACGATTGTACTCTCCTTAACATTGGTTGTGATCTTCCACATATTTTCTTTACCTTGCACAATGATAACTGATGATTAAGATTTGTTATTGAGGTTCCAATTCTTAATGTGATTTGTGATTGGTTTTTCTTTCCTTTTTGTTATCTCTCTTTAAAATTGATTATATAAATTATTGTATTTATATTTTTGAGTGCCTGATTATGTGTTCATTTTGTGAGTTATATGCATAATTAGGATTCCATAGGGGTACTTAGTCAATTGATTAAATTACATCTATTTGGTAAGGATTTGAATTAACTTTGTTGAGAGATTAAGTTAATGTAATTTGTAATTAAACTAGCATAGGCTCATAGAACCATGATTGTGGATTACTAATGCATTTGTTAGTTAAAACCTTAGTGGGGGTGCATTCGTGTGACCATTAAGTAGAATTGCATCGTTATTGTGGGAAAACATAATTAATGAAAGTAACCACCGCTACAAGTTAATCCTTTGAACCAATGATTGAACAATCCTTAATCAGAAGGACTTTTTATATAGGTAATTCTTCCTATATAATTTTCTTCAATTAATTCTTATTATTACAACAATTTCAAAACCCCCAAATTTCTTGAATTAATTAGAAACACTTCCATATGAGACGGCATGAGTTGCATCCTAATAAATTTTGGTGCAATTTAGCAATCATTCTTTTTTTTTGAAATTGTTGCTGGCAACGATAGCTCATACCAAATTCTAGCACTATTGTCGGGAAAATTATGATAGTTGATTCTAGTTTATTTTTATTTTTATTTTATTTTATTTTATTCATCTAAAATGTAATATTATATACTTTATTTTGTTTAATAGCTTATTCCTTTTTGTATTTGATTGTTTTTGTGATTTAATTTTATGATTTGCTTCTTTCTTGATTTTCTCATACTTCCGTTTAATCTGGAAATTTAGGAAGCTACAAAACAACTCAAGAAAGCCATGTGGGAACAAATTAAATTATTGACCAGCTTTTCTTCTTCTTCCTCTTTTTTAGGTATATATTAGGGATTAGCTAATCTGTTTGATTTTCTTGAACATTCAGATCTGTTTGCTATTGTTTCAGCTCACATGGTGAAAAATAACAGGACTTTAAAAGAGCTTGCTACTCCTGACCTTACTTACTAGCTTTTGGGATCGGCTAGCTTGACCTTGATGCTGACTTTGAGCTCAAGTCTAGAGTCCTACATCACATGCCTAAGTTCCATAGGTTATTTGGAGAGGACCCACGTAAGCACCTCAAGCAGTTTCGCATAGTTTGTGTCATGATTAAATGTCATGGGGTAATGGAGGACCAAGTCAAGCTAAGGGCCTTTCAGTTTTCCCCTGAGAGCACTGCAAATGATTGGTTTTTCTATATCCCCCATGGAACAATTGAGAGTTGGGCTAGTATGAAGCATATCTTTTTAGTGAAGTTTTTCCCTGCCATCAGAGCAACTACAATAAGATATTTTTGGAACTCAATTGTTGCAAGGTGAATCATTCTATATGACTACTGGAAGAGATTCAAAAGATTATGTGATAGTTGTCTCTAACACCAAATTTCAGAGTAGCTCTTCATTTAATATTTCTAGGACGGTCTGCTAGTAGAGGTATCAAAACAGGCCGGCTCGCCTCGCCAAAGGCCTCCAAAAGATAGGGTGGAGGGCTAGCTCGTCAAAATAAAATAGGTTGAAAAATTCAGCCTAGCTCATATTAGGGCAAGTTGTTGATCACTTGCCAAAAAATAAAAAAGATTTTAAAAAATGAATTTTTTTAATGTTTTGATAAATTTTTGTTAAAAAAGTTTTTAAATAATATTTTTTACCCATGTATACCCAATTTTTCAAGTCCATAATAACTATACACCAACATGGACTAAAAGATGTTATTGTTAATAGTGTTATTTGTGAGTTATGACACTATTTTATTTTTAAGTTTTAATGTTGAGTGAGTAGTGTCAACTCTACAGTGCTACTGTGTTGGTGGTTGTACACATTTCTTACTTTTTTCTTTTTTAGGTCACACATTTCTTATTTTTTTACCAATAAATTGTTAATTTTTTCTAAAAAAAAAAGACTTCACCCGCGATCTAATCCCGTTTGAACTCGCCAAAACCTATGGGTTAAGTGGGGTAGGTTAGGCAAGATGAAATTTTTTGGTAGGCTCAACTTGAACCCGACTCGCTAAAAAAGGCAGGTTTGCCGAACCAACCCGGCGATCTTAACCCGTTTTGGCATCTTTATTTGCTAGTTATGGAGAAGAGCATGATAAATACTAATTGGTTGATACAACCCTTACTACAAGTAGAGCTTTCATAGAGAATATGGTTGGGAATAAAATAGATGAACAGACAAAATTTTTAAAATAGATTGCACTTGATCAAGTTCCTCTAATCAAAGCAGTGAAGGCATGTGGTATTTGTCCTTGTGATTCACACACTTCAAATGGATCCCACTGTTGCAGGAAAACCTTACCTCAGTTATAGCTGGCAACGTGTTTCTTGGTAGGCCTCAAAGTTAAGGTAACGAACAGGGGTACAACTCATATAGTAACACTTATAATCACAGCTGGAGAGATGACCAAACTTTAGATATAACAATTCTTCATAGCAACAACATTAGAAATATGTTCCACCTCAACAGAGGCAGTAGTAAAACCAGCTTGTATTTCAGTTACTACCTGTTCTATAGCTTCCTAGCCCCCTGTAACCTCTATTATTACCTGTACTATGGTATGAGATGATGTAGATGATGCTATAAAATCAAAAGAAATAGCAATAAGCTATGCAAGAGATGAGAAACGCCATTGCACCGTTACAGAGTTCTCAAGCTCAGCAGGGTAGTGCATCCACCATTCTTTCTTAGATTGTTCCATATCAAGGGGAATGTTTCTGCTTTTTTTTTTGGAGGTCTAATACAGTTCTTCCTAAGGTTACTGGTCAATTAGAGCAGGTTGTGATTAGGGCTAAGGATGAAAAGACATTTCAGCCTGAGGTGTAGCAAGATGAGCTTGAACTTAGTTGAAGAAATCGGTTAAGTAGGTTGAAGCGTGCTTCAATAATAGTGGGACCACTATAGCAGTTGACCGGGTGATTCAAAGGGGACTGGCATAGTGGTCCTGTATCCCTATAACGGTCAGGTATGTTACACAACATCAGCAAGAAGACATTTTAACTGTACATGTGGACCCCCTTTTTTTATGTAATTATGCTACGATAAAAATGGCATTAGGTTCAACATTAGAGACACTTTTTGATTAGTTTTTTTTGAGGATTTTCATCAAGCTTTCTCTCTTTTGGCTTCTGTTTGGGATTGCGATTGCACTCTCCTTAACATTGATTGTGATCCTCTATCTATGGAGGAGTAATTTCCTTTACCTCGTTCAACGATAACTAAGGATTGAGATTTGTTGCTGAGATTTTTTAGTTATCTTTCTGTATTATTAATTGTATGAATTGTTGCAATTGTGTTCTTGAGAGCTGCCTAATTGTGTGTTTATTCATGTTTTTAAGTTGTTAGGATAAATAGGATTTCATTGGGGTATTTGGTCAATTAATTAAATTACATCCATCTAGTAAGGGATTAGAACTAACTCCATTGGGTGATTAGGTTATTGTAGTTGGTAATTAATCAGGTATAAGCTCATAGAATCATGATTATGGCTTACTAGAGTATGTGTTAGTCAAAGCGCTAGTAGCAGTATGTCCATATGACCATTAAGTAGAATTACATCATTGTTGTCTGAAAACATAACTAATGAAAGTAATCACCGTCATGAATTAATACTTTAAACTAATGATTGAACAAATTTTAATCTAAATGACTCCTTGTGTAAGTAGTTGTTCCTATATAATTTTCTTCAATTAATTCTTATTATTATAATAATTTTAGAATCCCCTAATTTCTCAAATTAACTAGAAACACTTCCATTTGAGGCAATTAGAGTTGCTTCCGAACTGCATTTTGTTGCAATTTAGCAATCATTCCACTTTTAATTTGTTGTGGGTAGTGACAACTTGCATTATTCAAAGACCTAGATTTACTCTTCTCACTCTCATCATAAACCACCCATCTAACTTTAGTCATTCCCCCATATATGTGTGTGTGTGTGTGTGTGTGTGTGTGTATGACAACACCTTTTCACTTCACTTCCAAATTTATTTATTAAAATGAAAAATTGGTACTTCGAAACTTGCATTTTCATTTGCTCCCAGGATGTGATGTCACTAGAATTTTTACTCCATTACTCTATCTTATCACATATTATTATAATGATGAAGATCATGATGATGAGAGTAGATACTAAATTGGTCCTTTAGAAACATATCAGGGGACAAATTAGCCGTTCAAAATTAAAAGTCCTAACTTGATCACCTCACTTTTCAAAAAAGAGAACAATTTACTCCTTTTGTATAGGTGCATACAATTAAAAAAACCATTGTATGGAGGGACTAGCTCATCCCTTTTTCTTAAATATGAAGAACCAATTTGGGCATTTTGTCTTCTAATAATAATAATAATAATAATAATATTTTATGTATTTTATAAGTGCTTTTAAGTTTTTTCTTTGGCTGTTTTATTACAAAAAAATTAATTATGTATCAAGTTTCACGATATCAAACATTATTTACCTATACCCAACTTTTTAATAATACAAATTTGATTATCAGCTAGCTATTATTCATGAATTTATATCGAGCAATTTTTAGCTTGCTGCTAGTCGAAATTAATTGTTTGTGGCTCATCTGCATACGAAGAATTCTATGCACTATTTTTTGCTCACTATTAAGCATATTATCAGAATCAAGAATCCACAAAATATGGCTAGTAGTTGGTTTAAATACAAATAAATATGACCAATAACTAGCCATATTTAGTATGTTCAAAATGGCCAATTTTAGGCTAACAGTTAGCGTTGCGTAAAATCCAAACCTCTATTTAAACACAAGAGATCTTTTTTGCCTCAAGAAAAAGTTTTAAATGTTTGTGTGTGAGTTAGTGTGAGCTCTCTCCTTTGTGAGTAATTCTGAAAGCACTAAAATCTAGCTAGGAGATGTAATATTCTTGTTCGTTATAATTATGACCTTTTTCAAAACACACAAGATGGAGTACAATTTTGCTGTCAAATAATGTACTTGTTAATGTCCGTTCACCCATAACTCTTTCAAAGCTTCTTGGAAAAATTCTTTACTGGTCACATGAAAATAACAAGTAAATAATCTAAATGGTACATCATCTACCCATGTTGGTAGCTCAAGGTGCAGTATAGTATAGAAGTTGCATCATTGACATTGATAGTGATGTTAGGATGGTGTTTGATTGTCATGCCTAGTTTCACTAAGAAATGCGTGAGATACCAATGGGTATGGGGCCATTGATTTTTTGGCCGTCGATGGAATACTACTGATGGTTAGTAAAACTAGTCGGTAATTTTGACGGGTTTATCGATGGGTTTAAAAAATTAGAGCACTCGGTACAATTGTATCCAAGGTATCAGTGAAGTCGTCAGGTAAATAATATTACCAACGAGATATTTTAATTTTACTTAAGGACTTTTAAAAATAATAATAATTTTATTAATTTTTACTGACGGGTTTATCGATGAGTGTTAGTATTTGCTATAAATTTTTAACTTGAAAAATGTAATTAACTACCGATGGGTTGACCTGTTGATAAAATTTTAATAATTTTTTACTATCTAATTTAAGCAATAGGTTGATTAGTATTTTATTATTTTTTAGTTATTTATATAATAATTTAATTATCAAGTAAAATGATATTAAGTAAGAAAATAATGAAATAATAATACAATGAACAAACTAATACACAAAAATATCAAAGTATCATAATATAATCTATACAAATTGTGATAAATGTAAAACATAACCAGAATGAAATAAAGAAGAAAAAAGCTAAAGAAAGAAAGGCTAGCTAAACTCCTAGTTAGCGACATCATCAGCGACGACGGCATCATCATCATCTGACCCCATTGGAGTCCTCCGCGTCGTCCAACGGGGAGGAGCCCTTAAGAATAGAGGTTAGTGGGATCTGGGGGAGTTTCTTGCCATAGTTAGGGATCTAGAAGCTTGCATGTCCTTGAAGAAGGTGATGATATCAATAGTTATCTTCTCCTACATCCTTCTAAACTTGATCTTGTCTTACTTTGCCTTCTCCAACTATTGTTGCTCCATGGACAACTTAAGCTGTCAGATCTCCCTCAGCTCCTGCTCCATAACTGCTTGGCTTATTTGCTGCTCTTAGAGCTGTTAAAGGAGCTATGCCTGCTGCTCCTGCTATTGCTAGATGAGTTGTGCTTGTTGCTTTAGCTCCTAGTTGAGAGCATGCACATGCTCCCTCAGGATGTCATCCCCGGTAACAGACCCAATGGCATAGGATGGGTTTTTACTGTCAGAGTAGTAACTTATCTCATACATGCGACCCTTGTAGGGTTCGCCAACCACCTGGGTTCATACATCCTCCTCATTTGGAAGAGTAGGGATGTCAGCATTGGGCATAGCCTTAGCCACCTAGATCTGGTATTGGGTCTGTGCCTGCTTCTAAAGGTCTGTGAACTCGTTCTAGAAAGACAAAAGATAAAACACATTCTAAGTAATAATTATAATATAAATGACAGTAGCAATAGAAATTAAGTAAAAAGATGTTTGTGTTCACACTTACACAAGTGGCCTTAGAGTAAGGATCCACCCAGACCTTTCTTGGCTCCCCTCATACCTCACCCTTTCGGGTGTGGATCTTCCAGAAGAGTTCTCCTTGGGTCGAAGGGTGGTTTAAGTCCCTCAACTACGCAGATATGCACAATAAAGTCATAAAAATATAGTATTTGCCACAGTTAAAATATAGTAAACTAACATTTAATAATATATTAGATGCAGAAAGGTTAAAGATTACCATATGCTTATGGTAGCCTTCTAGGGTGCTTGACTCACTGGTATACAATGAGCCGTTTTTTTATAAGGCTTGATTTGTCCTCTCCTTATCCGACCTATCCTTGAAGGTCGGATCGGAAGCCCAATAACATCGTAGCTTGCTGAGGGTGGTGTGACTTAGCCATGAACTTTTCATGTGCCCCTTGCAGACTTCATGGAACATGTCTTGTAAGCGCTTGGAGGACCTAATCCTTCAAGCCCTCTTACTAGTGGGCTCATGCTCAGGCTTAATGTAAAGTATCCTCTGCATACACAAAATACATAAGGAATCATAACCATATAGTCAAATAATTTAAACATATGTATTTTAACAAAGGCGAATATATCCTAGAATTATCTTCCATTCCCCCTACAATAGCTACTTGACATCTTGTGGGTTGTTAGTCCAAGTGGGCTACTGAAGGTTATACATACTTTGGATAGCCTCTGTGATCATATGGTAACACTCGGCAAACGGATCAAAGCTATTTTGGCGATGAACTAAACTAAAAACAATGAAAATATTTTAATTATCATATACAATGCAAAATTAGAATGTAATAGAAAATATGTTTAAACTTATGTATCTTTACCACTCAACATAGTCTAGCAGAGCGGTCTACCATCAGGCTCAAGTGGCCTACCATCTGGCTCGAGAGGCCTCCCATTTGGGTCCTGGGTCTAGGAACCACCCGAGGACGCATGAGTCTGGTAACAAGTGGGGCAAGGAGTCAGGGCAATGGTAAGGCTAAGGGAGGGTTACTATGGATGGGCTGTGATTGGGAATAATGGGGAGTAGGGACCTGCATATCCAGGAGTGTGCATCATCCTACCAAGAGGGGTGTTGGTAGCAGTATTGGAGGTAGAGGTGGTGGAGGTAGCAAAGAAGGTGGGAGGGGCTATGGGTAAGGTGGTGGTGGGTAAACCGACCTCTTGAGGTCGACGTCTGCCTCTACTAACCAAACTGAAACAATTAAAAAGGACACAAAAAAATTACATCAGGAAATTTCAAATAATCTCATTATAGTATTGTATATAATATTGAACACGTTAGTTAATCTGAAAGTCCAAGGTTGTTCTCATCATCACTTTGTTGTTGATCATGATCTGAATCATCACCACTACTATCACTTATTTCATCTTCATGATTTGTTATTGGGTGATTACTTATTCATTCAATTATGTCAAGTTCCCCAGTTATCATTGGAAAAGGATTTTCTGGATTGTCTGCATCGATTACTGCATTTGAAACTGGTGGATTGTCCACTTGATACGTATCTTCAACAGTATTTTCCTCTGTTTCAATCATACCTCTTGATTTTGTCTTGTTGAAAACCTTCTAGTGTGACCTACTTTTCCTAGTAGAAGACATATAATAATCTTGTTTAGCATTTCAAACTATAATAAACAACTCATAACTTCGATATTTTTTGGTGTGATTGATTTTAATGGTTTTGTAATTGTTGTATTGTCATGTCCCAGTAAGTCACATTGGATCATACTATTCACATTTGAATAGCACACAATTTTTCGTTGGCTTTCCAATGTACTCAAACTCAAGGATTTCCTTAACACCACCATAACAATCATATTCTCCATCCCCAGCATCACTTTTAACACAAATACTAGTATTGTTAATTTTTTCCCCCACACCCCAGTCAGCTTTGTGAAACTTGTATTAATTAACATAGTACGTAGGCCTACTTATAGCTTTATTTTTGAGCCCCCAAGCTTGGTTAAACAAATAGAGACATGTTACACCATTATTTTTGTTATGAACCTACGTAGATGAAGTTTGAAATGTCAAACTAACTTGTATCAAACAAAATTGACTACAACAATATATGAGGTTACATAATTTTTTAAAAAATGGACTTAATGTAATCTGAACCAGTTCGAAAATTGGTGAAGAGAATCTTGACCGTATAGTTGTTCAAAATATTTGTTGTTGAAAATATATTTTAGGATATTTTAAGGATGCATAATATCACACTTTCACCTATTAAAACAGAGCTATTGACTTACAATCTGAATGGTTTTTCATCATCACAATTTATCAAAATGTGTAAGTGCGTAGAATTCCACTCATCGAAAGTCAGCCATTGAGGCTTGCTCTTTGTAGCAGCTTGACTGGGTTGATTGAATACGGACACTGTTAGTGAAATAGAACGCTCCCTTCTATCTCATTACAACCAACTCGAGTTCTCCCAGATTGAGCATGTGGTTGAAAGTAAAATGAGCAAAAATTTGAAGTCTCTTTCGCTAGATAAGCTTGACATATTGATCCTTCCTCTTGAGACTTATTCTTCATGGTTCTTATAAACCCTCTTACTTCCTTTTCAAATGGATACATCCACCTATATTGAATTGGTCCACACACTTGTGCTTCATATGCCAAATGTATGGGCAACTGTTCTATTGAGTCAAAGAACCCAGGAGGAAAATTTCTCTTTAATTCACACAGAATTATAGGAATATTTTTTTCATGAGAAGCAAATCATCAATCCTAAGAATAGAAGAGCATAAATCCCTTAAGCATTGACAATACTCGGTTAGGGGCTTCCATACAATATGTGGTAGCTCTCTGAATACAATTGGAAGCAAACACTCCATGATGACATGATAATCATGGCTTTTCATGCTAACAAGTTTACTCTGTGCAACATTTACGCACCTACTTATGTTAGAAGGATAACTATCGGGCATTCTTAACTCCTTTAGGTAGTGAGAAATAGCTTTTTTTTAGTGGAATTCAGAGTATATTTGGCCTTTGGTTTATAGAAATTACCATATCTTACTTTTTGTAAATTCATATCAGGTTGCGTGCAATACTCGGCTAGATCACATCTTGCCTTATCATTGTCTTTGGCTCGATCTACATCTATCACAGTATTCATAATGTTGTTGAACACATTTTCTCCATAATCCAAAAGGTCATAAGATGGTCTACATTAATCCAAATCTCATCATGAAATTCTACTTTGTTTAAATATTGAAAGTAAGAATACTCCGGCACCACAATTCATTCAATTCATCAATTAGGGGTTGAAGATACACATCAATATTAGCTTTTGGATTATCAAGGCCAGGGATTATACATGTTAAGAACATGTAAGAATCTTTCACGTATGATTCAAGAGGGAGATTGTAAGGTGTAACAATTACAAGCCAACATGAATAGGGTTTGTTAAATTGGTTATTTAGGGTAAATTTATCCGAACAGAGTCCCAATCTAACATTGAGGATCAAAGACAAAATCAAGATATTATTGATTGAAATGTTTCCACACTTCACCATGCAATGGATGCGTCATCACATCATCACCCCTCTGATTTTCATTGTGCTATCTCATATGACAAGCTGAGCTCATTGATGTATAGAGTCTCTTAAATGTTAGGATTAAGAACATATAATGCATTCTTTTCTGAGGGGCATCCTTATACTTCCCACTTCTACGGCTCTTGGGTTTAAATCTAGGCTCTTAATAGAACTAACACTTAGTCAACAAAATATCATCTTTATAATAAAGAATGCAACCTTTCAAGCAACAGTCGATCTTTATTTCCTTCAACACAATAGTCAATCTTTATTTCCTTCAACATAATTTTAGAAACTAATTTTTTAGTTTAATAAAAATATTTTGGAATTACTTCGGGATTTGGACTTAGCTTACTTATCAGTGCAGCCCACTAATCAAAAGAACTTTGACTTTAGTTCTTTCAAAGTTAATGCTCAACATTCGAATGGCTAATGACAACTCAGAGTACAGACAATCCTCCCATAAATGTTGATTGGCTGTCTCTAGGAGACTATAAAATATAGCGGCATCTTGGTTGGGCTCCTCGATTGAAGGCTGTGAATAACGAGCTGCAAATTTAGGACCTACAGCATCAAAACCATCTCTTGATGTCTAACCAGATTATCCTCCTACAGCAAATTACCCACGTCATACTAAGCTACGTGGATCCTACCAAAAGTACTTTTAGTCATAAACATACCCACTTGATTGCACCATGCTCAGTCCAAACCCAATAGTCAGGCATGAATCCCCACTTATACAAAATAGCCCTTATTGTATCTTGATCTAAATACTTTCTATATTTGCACTTATTATATGGACACCTAACTTTTGCCTTATTAATGAACTGTTGTGTTTGGCGTGCTACCCTCATAAATTCTTTAGCACTATTGTTAAATTCTGATTTAATCTCCTTTCTATTAGGATGCAATACATTCATGACTGATTTGAAGGTAGCATAGCAGATGTGATTAACCTTTGATTTTTTAAATACATCAAATTATTACTTTTAAATACAAGTTTACTCACTATTTAAATTTTTAGTACAACTACTCTTAATCTTATTTAACATGACAAAATTTCAATAGCATCTCTTATATTTCACTGCAACCATAGACATAGAAATTTACAAAGCGTTTTTGTTTGATACATGAATATTTGTTGTTTTTTGAATATAAAGGAGGTTCTTAATTTTAAAGTCAGAATACATAATTAGAGTGCTTCAAAAATAGATTATTCATGATGTGATGAAGATACTACATAAGATTATGGAGTTGGCAATGATGACACTAAAAAGGCTTACACTACCTGAGAATCATGTGCATTTGTTTAAGGTGCATTGCAATTGTTAAGAAATGTACATGATTCTCAGGTGCTGTAGACCTTTTAGTGTCATCATTGCCAACTTTACAATCTTGGGTTGTGTCTTAACTATATCTTGAATATCTATTTCTAAAGCAATTTGATTATACACCCTGACTTTAAAATAGAAACCTCATTTATATTTACAAAATAATAAATATTTATGTCTTAAAGAAGAACTCTGTGTAAATTTCTTCCAGCCATATATTTGAGTGCAACCATAGATATATAATTTTTTAATGATGTTAAATTATTACTTTCAAACATATTCAATTGATCTGTAAGTTTTTTTAATACAGTTACTTTTTAATCTTTTTCCCCCCAAAAAAAATAAATTAACAAAATTTTGACAGCATCTCCCCTTAAATTAGGAGCTTTTGTCATTAGATATTTCAGTCAATTCAATAAAAAGATATATTATTAAAGATTAACAACAGAATAGACATAATTATAACAATTATACCTTAATAATCACATACAACTCCCATAATCCTAAAATCTTCTATTGCACTGCCCTTTATAACTCCACAACATGAATCATGCAATTTTTGTAAATACACAAAATCCCACAACAAACAATGCAAACAAGTCATGGAAAGACCTCTACGCCTTTCTCTCTAGTCATGCTATACCCATTTCCTACAGTTCTATCCTACATACATATTAAATAATGTAAATAACAAGGACTTTGTTACTAGCCTCCACTTCAGTGAATAAAACAAAGAATTCAAAAGATAGCTCCCTGCGTAGAACCAAATCCAATCCAATATGAACAAATATTTAATTTCACACAATTCTAAACATTTATATGTACAAATTATAAAATAAAATAAGGGAAAAAGATGAAAAACCACTTCATTGTCCATTGTTGGCGTCAAAAACTCAGTGACAGAGGTCAACACAACACCTATATTAACAAAATAATGGCAACAATTACCCTTTAATGCATTAAGAAACAACATTATAGGCATCCACAAATGAATGAACAAACTAAACAAAATAAAAAAAATCAAACCGATTAAAATGCTCATCAACTTACCTAGATCATAACGGTGGCCTTCGTTTTGCAAATGGAGTTCTAATGGTGGAGAACAGTGGCAAAAAGTGGTAGCGGCAACAGAGGGAGAGAGGGTGCAGAAAGAGAAAGTGGGGAGAGAAATGAGGACGAAGAAGTACAAAGGGAAACATATCCGCGGGTTTCTGGCGAGTGTAATATTGAAATAAAATGGTGCGTTTCACAATTCAGTAATTACCGACGGGTTTACCAATTGGAGTAGAAGAATACTAAGAGTTAAGCGCCAACATGCAAAATTTTCAAAAACCCATTAGTACACCCATCTATAAATTAAAAAAATTTAAAAATTCCTATCGGTATAATTATTGGTAATTAAAGAAAAAGATAAATAAAAATTAAGATATAAATAGCCTATCGGTACACTTGTTGGTAATTTAAAGACATAAATAAATCAAATTAAAATATAAATAATCTGTTGGTAAACCCATCGGTAATTTAAAGGCAGGAATGAATAAAATTAAAATATAAATAACCCGTCGATAATTATGTGTGCCAACTGGCGCTACTTGGCACCATATTTATCGACATGTTTATCGACGGGTTGTTATGCAAATTAATAATCAATTAGTTAATAACGCCCATGGCTAACAATCCATTGGAGATACCATTAGTAAATACTGATGGGTATGACTCCGTTAGTAGTGTCTGTCCATATCCCATGGATTTCTAGTAGTGTTTCCTAACCAACCTTCCTATTATGGAAGCATTTTTAGTTGTAGGTGAGTCAAACTTTGGCTATGAAGGATCTGCTCCCATTCAAGCATTTATTGGATTATTATTGGGCCAAACTTCTTGGATATTTTTGATGCCAACTTTAGTGTAGAATCAAAACTTTCAGGTAGAAAATGAGTTTGATGCGATGGGTAGCCCAAGCTTCGGACAACTTGTGGAGGAGTTTAGTAAAGAGCTTCCAAGAGATAGTCTAATTGGGGGCCAATGAGTCTTTTAATGAGGTGGTGGATTCTAAAGCCAAGCAAATGTTACATTTATCATTGTTTTTTATTTTTTTCTTAAAAATCAAGGTTATATAATTCATCAAATTAGTTATCTACTTTATAATAATATCCTGCTTTTTACCAAAATGGAAATAAAATATGATTAATTATGAATCTGCCCAAATCTTAACGTTATTTACTAATATACACTTTTTAATTAAAAAAAAATACATTTAATAGGAGAGTGAAAATTTTATCATGTAATACATTTAACTGTCAAACGTGTTACGCACATTGGACGAAGCTAACATAAGGACTAAGGACGCGCTAACAAAGCTGGTTCTGAGACCAGACTTTCTCTCAACAGTCAACATGTTACATGCTTTTTGCCCAAGCATAATACGTCTAACAGGTAAATGAAAATCCATCCCATGACCTCTATAAAAAGGAAACATTCACACATGGAAAGAGACCACAAATGCAATGTTTATGTTGATTTTTAGAGAGAGATTCTAGTGAGAGGCAGAGAGAAAGTTACTGAGATGACGGTAACAACATCTATCATCTCGATCAGTGTAGATATGTTTAAGCAAATCTCAACACACAGGTAATTTTATAATCTTATTCAACTTAAATATTTTAATGTTATTTAGTTAAAAATTTAGGATATAAATTTAATTTAAATAGATTTACTATTTTATTTTGGGTTAAGTAGTTTTAATTTTGTTTAGTGCTGTTAGTTAACTTTTATTTATTTGTAAAATATAGACTTAACTATAATTTAATTAGTTCACCTTAGTTTTGAAATTTAAATTTAATGCAACAGATATACAAGTGTAGGTTAGAAATTTTAATACTAAAATTTTACCTGAATAATAGTTTGTTTAGAAGTATAGTAATTTAGTATAGGAATTTAGACGACTAGTTTGTATATTTTTTGTAAACTTTAGAAATTTTAAGATAAAAATGTTATCTGCTATATAGACTTAGGAATTTAGTAATTTCATTTAATGTATAGTAATTTCGTTTAATGTACACAAGTTTAATTTTTGTTTAGTCTTGGATTTTTTTATTTTATACATTTTGAATCCTTAGTTTAGAAATTGAAATATAGTTTAGGAGTGCTGTTATATGAACGCACCAAATCGACACAATACGCGACACATACGGTACGGAAGTGGAGAAGTTCACTGTGCACTATCTTTGTGAAGGTCTACGGTGGAGTGAGGAGTGAGGTTAAAAAAAATGGAAAAATAAAAGAACAAAATTTGAAAGATAAATAAAAGAAGTGTGCTTTTATACCCCACCTTCACTCTCCTTCTCCCTCCCCTGAAACCTTGAACCCCTCATGTCATTATCACCTCGTCTCACCTCTCCCCTCACTCCTAACCCATACAAAATCTATAGAATCAAACTCAAAAGCTTGAATCTTGCACAATCTTACACGTCCCTCCTTTATTCTCTATGCAATTTCTTTATAATGGGTTCATTCGGTACGGTGCCAAAAGCCACACCTATCATGCATTGAACCCGTGCTTGCAGAGTAGCATAATAGCTGGCGGGTATTGAGCAAGACCTCACAAAGTTCTCCTCTTCCAACACCAAATTTCAACACGGTAGTTCGAGCACTTGTCAGAAATACTGAATCCAGAACTCCAAGTGTAGGTATCTCCTAAGTCGCCATGCCTGTGACAGAGAAGGATGAGCTTGTGGATGGCGGTTTCTACCTTTTGGCCAAAGTGAGAATCCAGAGATAATTTGCAGGGTCTTGCTCTATTAAGCATTGCCACCTAATGATGTTATCTTTCTTTTGAACCATTGAATCTAATTATGTGAAAATAACTTATATTTTGCAGTTCCTTTGAATGATGCTTGAAGCAGTAAATTCAAGATTGAACTTGAGCCCAAGAATATTTCCCTTCAAAAGATGTAAGGCCATCAATTTTTGGTTTTTGGCTTTCAGTCAATCGATTTGAATATGTCAATTAAAGCCATTTCGTTTTGATAAATGTTAAGCAAAATTGTAGCAATGATTTTTTGGATCACCTGAGGAAAAGCCAGGTGCTTTGGTTGGGAAATTATTAAACAGAAATAATTAATTTGGTAACAAACCATTTTTAGTTAAAGAAATTAGTAGAATGCATTAGTTTGTTAAGTGTACGGATTAAATTGGGATGTCATTTTTTGTGATTAGTAGACATGGACCAAGGCCAATGGTATTAAGCAAGAAGTTGCTTGGCATTACGATTTTCTAAAAGCTTTTACAACTTTGAGAAAGATTATTTTGATTTTTGAGGATCTAATCTTTTTCATTAATGTCATTTGTGCAAATACATAGAAATGGACAAGGTTTATGAATAGCTAGATGAAGCTAAAGCTAAAGTCAATAAATTGAAGGCAAATCTAAGAGGCAAGATAGATTCACTTGAGAACTTGAAGAAATCTCATAATGCACAAGTCAACCAAATTCAAGAAGTAAAGCTCAAAGTTGATAAGTTGAAACAAGATCTGTTTCAAAAGAAGGATGAGCTCACTGAGGGACTTATGTAAAGATCTCAAGGGGCTTGATAAAACTAAATAATGTTGATGTGACTTGATACTTATTCTCATCAAACAAGAGTCTATGTTTGACTCGAGGAAAAATTTAAACAAGAGTCTATGTTAGTAATCAGCTTAGAGATGTTAGTAATGTTAGTTCAAAATGTTAGTAATTTTCTTAAGATGTTGGAAACGTTTCAAACTTTGTTAGCTTTGAAATATTAGTATTTTGATGTAAATTTGGGTTAGTAAGCAAGTTAGGTGAACTTCTTAGTACTATAAATTGATGAAAGGAGTCTAATTGGCTTATAAACATTAGTTTGTCAAAATCAATTTGTGACTTTAATTTTTTTTTCCTTTTCCTATCTGTGGTTAGTAAATAGCTCAAAACTATTGGTGATTCTAATTTAAAAAGTTAGTAAGTTGCCAAGAAAGTTGATATATAGGTCTTTTGATTATTGAAAGTAATATGATTATTCACCAACATATATGAAGCACTTACCAATATATATTAAAAAAAAATTTCGAATCACTTTGATATTGAGGCTAAATATATGAATTCTTGAGTGCATAAGTCGTTGGGGCACATCTTATATGTTGTGTTGACGACCAATTCATCAATCCAACGGGTCCTTAAGTCCTTTTATCGTAGTCCTCAATATTAATTTCCCAAAAAAAAAAATTCAACTCCTTTTCAGTATTGCCAAAACTAAAAATTTACCACCATTTGGATTACTTACCAACATTTTGAACATGAATCACCAACACTTTTCCATTACTTACCAACATGTACCAAAAAAATTTCAGTTAGTTTTTATTTTTTTTCATTTTGTACATCTTGGATGTTGTTGAAAGGACCAATTCATCAATATAAAGGGCCTCTAAGTCCTCTACTATAATCTTCAATCTCAATTACCCAAGAAAATTCATCCCTTTTTCAATATTTCCAAAATTGAAAACATACCAGTATTTGAATAACTCACCAACAATTTTAACATGAATCACCAACATTTCTCCACCACTTACTGATATGTAAAAGAAAAATTTTGATCAATTTTTTTCATTTTGCACATCTTGGATGTTGTTGTGACTACCAACTTATAATATAAAGGGCCTCTAAGTCCTCTACCATAGTCCTCAATCTCAATTTCCGAAGAAAATTTAACCCATTTTTAGTAGTACCAAAATTGAAAATATACCAACATTTGACACGGTCACTAACAATTATATCAACAATCACCAACATTTCTCCATTACTTACCAATGCATACCAAAAACACTTATCCAGCTTTTGCCATACTTACCAACAATTTTATCATGACTCACCAACATTTCATGTCGCTGGTAATCGATTACATGATGTGTGTAATCGATTACCATTGTGAAATTTTGAAAACTGGGACAGGTCATGTTGCTGGTAATCGATTACACGTTTTGTGTAATTGATTACAAGTGTGAAACTGAGAATATACCAGCTTTTGTCATACTCATCAACAATTTTATCATGACTCACCAACATTTCTACATGACTCACCAACAATTTTTTTCTAGTTTTGGTCCTTGGGCACAACTTAAACATTATGTAGAGCATCAATTCAAAGTGAACCTAAGTCCTCTAGAACAATCCTCACTCTAAAATTACAAGGAAAGTTCAATTCCCTGTTAGTATTTCCAAAACTGAAAATATACCAGCTTTTGTCGTACTCACCAACAATTCTATCATGACTCACCAACATTTCTGCATGACTTACCAACGTTTAATAGAGAATTTTTATCCAGTTTTGGTCCTTGGGCACAAACACCAATGTTGTGTAGAGCACGAATTCATCAATCCAAGGGCTCCTGAGTTCTGTATAATAATTTTCACTGTCAATTTCCTCAGAAAACTCAAATCCCATATCTGTGCTACAAAAACTGATAGCATACCAGCTTTTAGCATTGGTCACCAACAAATTTAGAAACAAATACCAACATTTATGCACAACTTACCGACAAATACGAGAAAAAGATTACACCTGTAAAATATTTGTCGACAAAACGTAACCCATAAAATATTTCAAATGTATTTGCTTGGGGGGCACACTCTTGATGTTGTGCTCAGTATCAATTCATTTTATCATAGAATGAAATGGTATTCTAAATATAAATGTATTTTGAATCAATACTTAGGATTTTAAACACCTTGCTCAAACCCTGATTTATTACATGAAAGAATCCTAGAAATCAAACCATCAACAATAATATGTATCAGGTAAGAAAATGAAAGTCAATTGAGTCCCTTACTCAATCCAAGTGCATACAATGTTCTTGTATATATTGAATAATTACAAAAGTCTCCTTTTTTCTATAATTACAATAGTTCCTTTCCGAATAATTACAATAGTCTCCTTTTAAATTGTGACGGTGAGCATACACGGTGCTTTATTGAGACATCCTCACTAGAACTACCAACACTAGACACCCTTATCTCCACTCTCGCTCTTGGTCATCAGGAAAAACAGCTACTAATTCCACTGATATGCACATATGGTTCCTCTGAAACAGAAGATAATAAAGACATTAATTTCTTGACCATGACTTATGAGTTAAGACTAAGGTTAAATAGACTTAATGCATTAATGGAATGAAGAAAATATTGACATATAAATGGAAAGGAAAAAATATTGTACTTGAATCAAATGTCTAACATTCATGAAAATTAAAAGCACAGCTCAATAAATATATATTCAAAAAGGATAGTAATGCTTAAGATTGATGCATGAACAAAAGATGGAGGTGTGGCAAGTTGAAATACATTATAAAATTATAACCAACAAACTTACCTACTGGATCGATGGAAACTTTACCTTCTATCATAAAATCTTTTGCAGTGGCTTGTAATTTCCTTTTCAAAAAATAATCGTGATGTAAACATCAAGTCTGAACTATGACATAAAAAACCAACAAAGGGATAAATATCAATATAAACATGTTTCTTGAAATCAATTAAAGAAGAATCAAACACATAGAAGTATGCATCAATAAGAGGAAAAAAAAGAGCAAGGATAATCTAGCTCATCTATTATGCTGTCAAAGTAAACTCAATCAACCTATCAATAAGAGAAAAAAGAGCAAGGATAATCTAGCCTTAGCAAATAATAGAAGTACACAAGAGAAAAAAAACACACACACACAGTAAAAGCATGGTAATTTGCACATGCTAAATACTATACAACTATAATAGCTAACAAATACACCAAAAAAAAAAAAAAAACAGGGGCTAAGTACTTATGAAAGACAAACCTGAAAGTTTCCATCAGCAATGTAAGCAATCATTCTCTTCTTAGGGACGGCTTGTGCATAACCATGAGTTCCACCAATAGACTATCCAACAAGACTTGTGCTCATGTAATAATCTCTCAAAGAAATTACTTGGGAGAAAATGAAAATGGAACAGGCTCACGATTGAATGTAGGGTGGGGAATCCCAGGCAAGTTACAGCTAATGCTTATGTACACAGGCTTGCTTTCTTTTAGTGATGTCAAGATCGCTATATCAATCAGCTCATAAGCATCATCCAAGTTATTGCTTATCAAAAAATCAATCACCAAGACACAACTCATCAAAACTCCACAATAAAATCAGACAAATCCGCAACAAGAACAAAGCAAAAATGGCATCATATTATCCCATTACTCCTCATATCAAGAAACAGTCAAAAACCTATACCCAATTCCATATGAATAATCACCAGAACCACCAAAGATGCTAAAATTCCAAATTTCATGAAACAGCCACACAAAGCCCAAAAAATCCACATCCCATAAAAATATCAGTGAGCTTGATTGATATTGCTGTCTAAATCAGTTCATGAGCATATTCCAAAAAGAAATAGTTACCTGGAAGCAAGTGATGGTCTGAAAGCACCTCAGCTCCTGGCTAAAATTGGGGTAACCCAATAGTATGGTGAAGGATCCTAGTAGTCCCATAGTCATTCGAGTTCGGTCCCCCAACAATGCATATAAGCGGCAAGTTCTCACTGTAAGCTCCAGCGATAGCATTCAACCTGCTGAGCCCGCCGATGGTGAACATCACAATGGATGTGTCGATGCCATGTTACCTAGCGTAACCATCGGTGGCGTACCCGGCCTTGAGCTCGTTGCAGCACCCGACAAGTTTTAGCCCCGGCTCAGCGATCAGGTGGTCCAGAAGCGTCAGATTGAAGTCACTGGGAATGGAGAACATGTCAGTTATGCCGATCTGGAAGAGTCGGCGGGCGAGGTCGTGGCCCATCATTGCCTCTGACGAGGAGATCGCTACAGATGGCACGGCGGAGCCTTGGATTATGGTGGCCCCAATGGTGGAGCAGGAAACGACATCATTGCTGGTGGGCTTCTATAATTATAGCGATCCAATCATTGTGTCCATGGTGTTGGTAGTGGTGATGGTGGGGTTTCAGGGCGGAATGCTAACTGGAATGAGAGAGAAAAGGAAAGAATGGTTGAAGTGTGTATGAGGTTTTTGAAGGGAGAGAGAGGGTCATGCAGTTTCTCTTTTTCCTTCTATTAGTTCTTGAAAACATTTTTTAATCTAACTAGTCCACCATATGGTCTCAAGATGACAATGCACACTAGCCTACCACCGTATGTGTCGAGTAGTGCGTTCAATGTGTGCGTCAACGTATCGTTTCTCTATAGTTTAGTTTATATATGTAGTGTAGTTTCAATAAAGTTTAGTGCATGTCTTTTATTTTTATTTATTTTTAAAATATAGACTTTAATATAATTTAATTTATTCACATTGCTCTAGAAATTTAAATTCAATGCAATAGATGTACATTTTAATGTTACTGGAGTTATGTAACACATTTTAGTTTTAGGGAGTAATACTTTTTAAATGTTTTGTCGGTAAGAAATTTTAATGTTAAATATTTACTTGAATTACTGTATTGCAGTTTTAATTAAAGTTTAGTACATGTATTTTATTTTTATAAATTGAAATATAATTTAGTGAACTTGTTTAATTATGCTCTTGTGATGTGACATAATATTATCTATTTTATTTTGTTTGTGATGGTCGATTGTGTACTCCGTGGCTAGTTAGACTTCACACGTATTGATCTAGATCCTCGTATTCAACCATACCTGATACCGGTTAGGTTTTGGCATGCCTCACTGGTTCCCTATTATGAATATGATAACACATTGCTTTCGACTTTTATGCAGCGAAAGCCCCTGAGACGCGGATATTCCTCCTACCATGGGGAGAGCACACTATCATTTTATTGGGTGTCTCTTTCCAGGTTGGGCTGTCGGTGGATGGTGATCCTATGAGTAATTGAATGGGCGGACAGGCAGATCACATTGGTGAAGACATATGGGTCATGTGTAAGCAATTGGTTAGGAGTGCACCTTTCGAGGACTACCAGAGGACCTATAAAAATACGCTTTCCTTATCGCGACTCAGGAGTACAGTTCTGCCATTATCACCACAAGAGATTGATGCTCGGATCATGCAAGAAGCATGAGCATATATTCTCATGCTGATTGGTAGTGTTCTAATGCCTAAGAAGTCATCCTCTCGGATGCATTTAAGATATCTCCCACTGCTAAAGAACTTTAATTACTATAGACATCTTAATTGGGAGGCATGTGTCATGTAAACTGCTAACCTTTCAAGATGTTTGAATCTTCTACACTCGTGAATTTGGTATAGAGCACCAAAACTGAGACCTAGAGTTAATGTTTGTATCTCGTTTCCATTGACCCAAGGGTATGACTATTTTATTCTTTCATTGTGGTTTTGTTTAATTTGTGGACTACTTGTTGCATTTAAAGATCAAGATTCTTGACCATTTTCAAGTGGCGGGGATGTAGATGTCTGCGAGAACCTATGAACTAATGAGTACAGATGTTGAGGATGCACATTGACTCGCTAACCTATGATGATGCAAGTACTTTTAATTACATGCCTTAATTTTATTTTAATTATTAATAATATATGTTTGTCCAAGCTAAAAGAAGTTTGTCACAATTCATATGGACTCTGTACGACAATCAGTAAGTCTTATATGCCATATCGGAGTGGGTCTTCTTTAGACTTCTTTGACTTGCCTTCTGTGCTTCCTTATTTTTGAGTAGCACTAGTGGATTATGCTCTAAACATTGATGGATTGATACCAATGGATACATGTGGACAATCACATTGGTTGCTTGGCCATTACGGGGTTTGGAATAATCTATGGGCTACACGACATGATAAATGTATCATCATCTAACACTGGCCTAGGTTAGTACAGGTGTCATCACATGAGTACTTCACTTGGTATTGCAGAATTGCATGTAGGAGGAACTTTTGTAAGAACTTTCATTAAAAAACCATCCTCAAATCATCATTATCAATATTGCAACTTTCAAACTATACTGCCACTTGTGCAATTAAAATAGGTATCCAACACATCATCTAGATTATTTGGTTATTTCCTTAGTGTAACTTGTGAAGAATTTTGGTGTGAAGCTTAGAAAGGCTCAAAGATGAATGAACAATAATAAGTATTGTATTTTGATAGCAAAACTGGACTCCATCATGAGTTTTTATTAAACTCACAATTTTAGTGAACACACATATAAATATCTCATATCCATTTTTTTTAGAACCACCCACTAAGGAAAAAAAAACTACTCACACATACTGAAACTCTTCTTTACTTTGCATTAGTTGTGAGTTGGTGAGGTGTTAATATAGAGATTTTGTTTTTACAAAATGAAATTATTAGATTTATTACTGAATGCAATACATTTCACTATTAACCGAAAAGAAACTACCATAATACATTTAACAGTTGAACATATCTTTCCTATACATAAACAAGGCATATCATCCTATCCCAAATCCAATTGTGGCAAATAAGATATCCATTTTAAAGGAAAAAAAGGATCAACAACGTCCATGCAGCTAATAAGAGCTACTTATAAGGTTTTAGGGGTTAAACAGGGCCTTAGAAGGGAAACAGACGAGGCAATTCTATAGAAACTATGCAGTTAGGAAGCCCAATTTCACCATGGTGAGATCTTAGCCAGCCAAAGCAAGGTCGTACAAACCTGAGAGTCTAAAAACTTACTCTTTCCTTAGTAAGCTTGAATAATGTTAGAATAGTTTTGGGCTACATCTTCTCATAGTTTGGACCAAAATTTGAGAATGATGTATTTGCCCAAAACACCATATGCATAAACAACACTTCTTTTAGGATAGTTTAGTTTTACTCTATCTCCGTAGTTTCCCTCTAGTTTTCTCTCTTCTCCTTCTCTTCTCTTTTCTTCTTTTCTTTCCCCATCATCATCTATCAGATTTAGCTCTTTTGTTGAATTTCTCATGGAAAACTAAAGATTAAAGATAGCTTTGAGATTCTCCATAAGTCTTCAAGGATTTTACTATGAAATCTTGCTATTATCAATATGTCAAGCTTACTTGATTCATTCCTCTTACTCTTTTGTATGCTTGTGTTGAATGGTATTGATGTGTGAGTAGGTAAATGTATATTGAGTGTTCCTAATTACAAAGAATGGTTGTAATGGTATTGATATTGAGTTTTATGTTTTGGGGCAATATTGATTATTAATTTTTGTTGAATAGTATTGATATGAGAGTGCATAATTAGATGTTAATTAAATATATGTTGATTGGTTTATATATTGATATATGTTTGATTGACTAAGAATTGAGAATTTGGTCTTGGTTGTGTCTAAGGCTAATTCGATTAGTGCTAATACCATTTAATTAAAGGTTGGGGTGTTGATAATCTAGTTAATTTGTATTTGTTAATTGAATGCTTGGCGGTCATTAAGTGAATTCCAAAAATTTAGTAGCGGTTACACTAATAACTTAAATTAGTTGCACTTCATGTGTTTGATGATCTGTGCATTAGTGATAAAGATCTCTTTGTTTCTTGGAAATCCTTGAGCTAGTGTTAGTTTTAGTTATTTGTGGTTAGTTTTTTTTTTCCTAACTGTCTTTCTCGCATATGAACAAAACCTTCCAATTTCACCTTTTGTTGTGCTTCTGACTAAATAGTGATCAAACATCCCTGTGAGACTATTCAATTTGTATTTCCATTTTTATAAATTTTAATTTGATTTGTAGGTTACAATGCCAACTTCGTGAAATTTTGGCACCATTTTCAGGGATGTTTATTACTATTTAGTCTTGTACATATTTTCTTTCTATTTTTCTCGTTTAGTCTTGTACATCATTTTTATTTCCCTTCATTTTCTTTATTTCTTTAGTTTTTAAATTTTCCATTTGGACTAACATGGCTACTGATCCATTTTCTAGTGTCTATTGGTATGTTAATGGATGATCCGTATCAAGAAATGGAATGTTAGCCATATTCACATCGATACAATCAACTGCCGAAGTATTACTAACCACAATTCCTCCTACCACCATCTTTTTCCACCATACACACAACCATATTATGTAGCCTGACCATATACATTGCCATATCTTGTGCTCCTAACCCCTAAATTTGAATCATCCAAACCTTCGAAGAAATAGTGAAGCAAATGCTACCATGTCATTGAAAATTAGCAAACAACCGATGTTTCCATTCAATCCTTGAAACTTCAAATTAAGCAATTGATGAATTTGGTTGCTCTCAAGGTTAGGCTGTCATCAGAAGCATTAACTGATGAAAACCTTGATGTGTAGATTAGATGCATAGGGCCATTATCGGAGCCAATTGAGATGGTAGATGATGCAAATTCTAGCATGATTAAGGTTCTGATGGATTCATCACTTAATACTTAATAGTGTCCTATATATAGGTCTTCAATAATATATAAAGTGATGATAAAACAATATGGAAAGAGAAAACTATACATCAAAATATTATAATATGATCATTAAATAATTTGGTTTTCTCACGTTCAATTAATTGAGTGATTAACTAAACTAGAGTACTTGCATCATTGTCATCCTGTCAAAGAGCCCAATATCACAACATACAAGTCTCTCCCACTTGATAGAGAAATTTAATAATAATTGCACAAAAACTATGAAACAACATAATTTTAAATATTTTTTCTCTATCACACAATGGTTGTGTCAAATAATAATTACGCATCGAAAGGTATATCCATTATTTACATAACCCAACAATATTTGTAATATTACACAATCATTATGAAAAGTAATGACACACTATAGGGTATGTTTATTATCTACACAATATTTGCAATCATTTAAACAAAACAAATTCACTAGATGTGAGAATAAAGATTTACAAAACATAGGATTACTACAAAATGCTCAAAATGGAGTTCTTTCACACAACAGTAGTAACCTTAAGGTCTACAATATGTAGATACATGAGCACACTTGTAATATTCCAGGTCTATATGTTCGTATGAAGTTCATTTGAGGTCGAAAGTCTTTCCCATGGCTTTTGCATAAATAGCAAAGATGCGAGTTCTTGTCCATGAATGCAGGTTTTGGATCTTGTGGATGCAGGGTGTGGTTTCTCCCTTGTTTTGCTTGATCTTTAGAAAGCCTCCCAATATTTGGGTGTGCATGGATATGCATTGAGAATGCATGGGCATGTGTTTTGAAAACCCACAGACGTGCAATAAAATGCATGAACGCGTATTTTAGCATATATATCTACTCTAAAATGACGTAGTTTTATTTAATGAGCCATTTCCTTATATATTTCAGGCCTTAACCGATTCCCTCCCTAAAAAACATAAGCCCCACCTCTCTCAACTCTTCCACTTGTTTATTCTCCTCTTATCCTCCATTTTACTTCCTCTTCCAAGCTTCAAGATAAGGAATTGTCGTTGTTATAGCTTAGGTTTCCCTTATTCCACCATTCTTCTAAGTTAGGGTTCCTATGTTAATGGTTGTGTCAAGTTTGTTTACTTTCCTAATATCCATAGAGTTGTTCTACTTTGTTTATGGTTGTTCATGTGTTTTTGTTGCTTTCATGGCAAATGCTGGTATTGTTCCTCCTCTATGGATCAAGCTCTGTTAGTGTTGACACTTTACACATTACTTGTCAAGATGTATGGGTTTGAACATGTGACTTTTATTTTGGTCATTAGAGCTATTTTCTTAGCTTTATAATTTGAAATATGATTTTAGTAATTATTTCATAACAAGTACAAAATTATGAATTTACAACAAGTTTAGAATTTATTCTTTCAAATGTATCATGAAAATATATTAGGAAAACTCATGGGACCATAATTATTGCACAAATGAGTTTTGTAAATATATTATAATTATAGGTATGTTTTATTAGTTTGCTATGTTTACCTCAATATTGTTGGAATTGTATATTCACGAAAATTTTGCTTAGAAGAATAAGTTCATAATTTTTGGTTTGTATGGTAGCTATAGAAAAATAGACAATGAGTTATGGCTGTAAGTCGTTAACATTGGAACCAATTGCCTATTAGAGAACAATCTTGCCCTATCATAGTATTCAGAGAATGGAACCTATAGGGCCTCATTAGGTGCCCTTTAGAGTTCAGCATGTATATATGTATATGTGTGTGTGTGTGTGTGTGTGTGTGTGTGTGTATATATATATATATATATATAATGTATTATCAGATATTCCAATTTCTCTACTAGTTTACTATTTTACATGCTTTACATAAATTAAAGATATTTGAATTATTATGCATTTAAATACAAAATTGTTTTATAGCTGCTAGATTACTATTTATGTATCCCTGTTGGTTGTCCCATGTGGGAGTTATGGATGATAATTTGTTCATTGAGTTTTAGATGAAACCTACCTTTCTCTTTCCCCCTTTTTACATATACATTTACTACTTTAGATCTTTCTCAACCCCCTCCTTGTGGTGCTTCAACTTGGGTGAGCTTCACTTTGCAGTTAAATGTTTTGGGTATATTTTGTCGAGTACTCCAATGACTGGGTGAGCAAGGTCCCAGACCATGCATATATTTTGGATTTCATGATTAGAGATTTATATATGTATTTACATTTTGATGGATTTATATTGGAGTAACTCAGATTATATTTATTTTTCATGATGATTTCATCTTTTGAAATTGATTTATGGGCTTGGATTTATATGGTTGAACATGGGTTGAGATTAAATTATATATTTGATTCATATTTTGAAATGAAATTTATGTTTAATTATGCATATAGCGTGACTCTGGCCATGAAGTCTACATAGGGATGAAATTTCTCATACGCTAGTCATTATCAAAGTCGGGTTGTGACAAGATCTACTCCCATAACATTAAAATAATGTCCCTAAACTTGGTACCAATGGGATAATGAAAACTCCAACAACACAATTACCAAATCATTATGAATTAGATTAATAAAGACAAACCAAAAGGTAAGTTCGTTATAGACATAATTCTTAATGCGATAGTAGTAACAATGTTTATTTACAAACTATAGTATTAAAATACCCATAATGACAAAACAATACATCCAAATTGGGAGAAAACAAATTTTTACTATATAAACAAATGCCTATAATAAAATAACAAACGGTGAGCAAAATCCCCTTAAAATAAATAATGACATATGACTATAAAGTAACATATAAAAAGTCTCAAAAATTAAAATTATATTCCATATATTATAATGATGCATTAGGTTATCTAAACTAAAATTCTCTTTACATTATATGGGATTGTAGCCAAAATCAAATACAATTTTGACCATCAGAAAATTTGTATTTGGTTAGTATAAATACCCAAAATTCAATATTTTCAAAAGCCATAATAAGCTCGCAATTAGTTTGGCATATAAATAATCTAGATTTTAAAAATAAATTCAATACTTATATATGTAACTCCACACAATCTATGTAGTAATCAAATATTCTCTTACTTGGACTGCAAAAATTAGATTAAAAGATTTTATATAAAATCAATATAATTGTAACTTCTTGAAATTACAGAACGTAATATGTTTTACAAAATAATATTTTACCATAATTAGTCCCCCGGAGGAAAGCTCATAATCATGAAAAATGCCCAACAATATGTCCATAGGTTGCAAATAGGAACTCTCAAATAATATTGTATAAAATTCAACAACAATTATTTCATAATTAATATGCACAATTCTAAGCACAATAAGCAAAATATATTAACTTTACAACAAAAAAATGCCAAAATATCTTAAATAACAACTCTTAGAATAACATTGCATAAAACACATAATTGCAATGTTTTAAAATTACTATATATATAAACATGACACAAACAATACTTTAATAGTCAAAATGAATTAAGTGTGAAAGTGTCTCATAAATAACCACAAAATTTTCTAGATTGAAATTCAAAGAATGTCTCATAAATTTCAACATTATAAAAACTTGAGATTCAAATTACATAATTCCAAGACATTAAAATTGATCATTTTTAAAAACTTTTTTGGCACATGACATGACACGACACAATACTTAGATAAAATATTTTATAATTCTTAAAATGAAAGCCTTAGAACAACTTATACGATATCATCCACAAATTAACATTTAACACAATTGGTTTCATAAAGGTGAGATCACAATCATGAAAAATAGCTGGCACAACACATAACTAAACTATATCAAGTTTGAGAGTATTGATTTTATTATAATGTGTCAAATAATATGACAACTATACACAACACTTTTCTAACTCAAACAAGTGAGCCCATGCATTGCGATTGAATATATAGCTTAGTGGTTGTGGTTATCTTTGAATGGGTGATTCCGTGTTTGACTCCCATCTCCCCCTATACCTTATAGCAAACATTCCTAGTCTTAATGCTTTTGTTAAAAAAAAAAAGCAAGCTCATGAGCCTTTCAAGCTCAACCAAACCTAAGAAATTTACATCTAAAGGCACTAAATCTTCTAAGTAGACAAAACAAATCAACTCTGAGATTGCATAAAATGTGATATGGCTAGATATTTCACAAATATTCACAATATATTCTACTTCAAAATATAAGGAGTGTCCAACCTTTTTAATATTATAAAATCTGGAAAGTAAAAATAAATAATTCTAGAACACCAAAACAATTAAAGTGTATAAAATTTATTTTTCTGGCACAAAAAAATGATACAAGAGTTGAATAAAATGTTTTAGAATTTTCTAAATGAAAGCTCTTAAAATAATATGTACATAGTCAAACATTGGTTATACACAATATTATATGCATATGAAGCAGTCAAAATTATAAAAATATAATATTTATGGAAATATGGATATTATAATATGCCCGATGATGATGCGAGCTGTCGCGACTTATAAACAAATTAAAATTTATAAAGTGCCAAGTTTTACCAAAAATGTAGTAAAGGGGCACAACTCAGGTCATCTCACAAGGAAGTGTTCCAATTGATTCAAGAAAATTGGGGTTTTTGACATTATAACAAGCCAAAATAAATTACGAAATTATAATAAGAAGAATTAACTACACAAGGATTCCCCCAGATTAAGAATTGTTCAATTATTGGTTCAAAAGATAAATTCATAGTGGTGGTTACTTTCATTAGTCATGCTATCACACAACAATGATGCAATTCTACTTAATGGTTATACAATCACACTCCCACTAAGGGTTTGACTAACATATGAATTAGTAATTCAAGATCGTGATTCTATGAACCTATGTTAGTCTGATTACTAATTACAGCAACCTAATTCCTAATGGAGTTAATTTCAATCCCTTACCAACTGGATATAATTAAATCAATCGACCTAACACCCCAATGGCTCTTAGATTATATACACAAACGAATGCACGATCAAGCAACTCTTAAAAACATAATTATAATAATAATAATCACAATTGATATCAAAAGAGAAAGCAAACAGGGAAGAAAAATCAACCATAAATTACAATTAAAATAATAAGAACCTCAAGAACAATCTTAATCTTCAGTTATCCTTGTACACGGTAAAGAGATTACTCTTCAATAGGGGGAGTGTCACAATCGTTGTTAAACGAAAGCTGTAGATTACAATCCCGAACGGGAGCCAAAACAAAGATTGGAAACTCTCAAAACCTAGACAGAGAGTGAATGAAGAAAAAAAATGTGAATAGTGAGAGTCTAAGTGCCGGCCTCCCCCGCTTCATTTCTTTTCTTTTGTTTTTCTTCCAAATGGCGCTTCCAAAGATGCAAAATCGGGCCAGCCCATAAATATATGACTGCCTGGGTGGTCATTTACTGCCTGGGCGGTCTTGTGAAGCGTTCCAAAAAAACGTGGCCCTCTGTTCATCGCCTGGGGCAGTCTTTGACCGCCTGAGCAGTGAATAATATTCTTCCAAGCCCATTTTGAGGTCCAAAAAGTTTGAATTAGCTCTTCAGCCTAGAAATAGAAATTGTAGCTCTCTGAATAAGCTTTCTAATGCCATAAGAATCACCTCAATTAGACATTTGTAGCTCCAGATATTGGAAAAAAATAACTAAAGATCAAACTAGACAGCATCAGAACCTCAGTAGTGTTCTTGAGTCCTTTTTCTGCTCTAATGCACCAACCTGGAAGTCCCTATTATCAAAAAACACTCCCAAAAAGATATTAAAAGCACAGAGAACTTCTAAAGTATGAGAATTCACTAAAAACTATGCTGATGACTACAAAATTATTGAATAACGCATGTTTAGGACAAAGTGTAAATCCATTAATTAACCATTAATTCAACACAACTCAAATGCAAAATACTAAGAATTAGGAAGGAAAATGGATGCCCAAATACAACCCATCATACGACATAGTACATATGGACAACAAAATTTTCCATACAAATCACTCAAATCAAAATTTTGAGAGTTTCTCATTACTTCTTAAATAGAAGCTCTCATAATGATATTGCACAATATTCAACGATAGAGATACATCACCAAATTTAATTGTGCAACATAAAAAACACAATTATTTTAATGAGTAAAATAAACCAATTTTGAGAGTATAATTAACAAAATATGTCTAGCAATAGCACAAATATGCATACAAAAACAGGGCAAAAATTTAGAGAGTATCATGTGTTGGACAGTGGAAGTAAAAAAAAAAAATACAAAACAAACTCTTCACAAGAGGAAATAACACAAGAAGAAAAATAATATAAAGAAGATGAAATTCAACATGGTTCGACATTAACTATCTATGTTCGTAACTCTAATAAAGAATTTCAAAATCTTTCACTTTCTGCAACTTTTGAATGGTTGAAGCTGTAAACTATCCTTACAAATATTTTATCACATGGACAGCTCCTAAAGACTACCTATATAGATCACTCCTACTTTTGGTGGATGCCTAAGTTAAAGAAACAAAGACATATTTGTAGGCCAAAGAACTAGTAAAGCTTTTACTTCTTTCCCAATGTGGGATTGGGTTAAATCCCAACAAATCCTCCCTTTAAGCAAAGTTCTTGCCAAAAGTTGACTACAACAACCGTCTCTACAAACATTCTTCTTGAAAAACTTGTATTTCATAAGTATTCAATGGTGTAGATGAGAGCCATACCTGTTCTTTCACTTGTATTGTCGCTACACATGAAACATGCCACTTGGCCTCCATATTCCTAAGAAGCCTTTTGACACAAGCTCTCTTCACTTGTACCATCACTGCTCTATGGAGCACGTCGCCTGATATCCACATTGCTAGGAAAACCTTAGATATGAGGGACCCGACACATGGATCCAAAACTACCATTCTCTCCAATATGATTTCAAGACCAACCAACCTAAACCATTGGCTCTGATATCACTTGTTGAGCTGCAGAAGTAAAAGAAATATGAAAACAAACTATTTCTCACTATAGGAAATAACACAAGATGAAAAAAAGTATAAAGAAGACCAAATTTAACATGGTTCGGCCTTAATTGCTTATGTCCATAACTCCAATAAGGAGTTTCAAAATCTTTCATTATTTATTAGCTTTAATTAGTCAACGTCACCCTTAGAATTTGATAGGATTAACATCCCAGCCCATAGTGCCTGTAATAGGTATAACCCCTCAAGCTTGATGCGGTTCTGGTCTTTTAAGAAAATAAAGTTGCACCCACACTAATAGCTATAGCTTTTGGCCCAGTGGTAACCATTTGATCCTACACACTATCTATAGGTTTTGAATGACTAAAGTTGCAAACCATCATTATAATTATTTTATCACATGGACAACTCCTAAACACTACCTATATTGTCCACCCCCACTTTTGGAGGATGCCTGAGCTGAACAAATAAAGCTATATTTATAGGCCAAAGAACTAGTAAGGCTTTCATTTTTTTCTAATGTGGGGTAGGTTAAATCCTAGCACCATATATTTTTAAGGAGTTTAAATCCAGAGAAAACCAAAATTAATATTTCTATTACTAAAAAAATAATTAAAATTTGAAAAAAATTCCAAAACATAAAAAATACCTAACCTGATAAAAAAAAAGATGAAAAACATAAGTCCTGAAAGTGGCCCCACACACTGAATGCGCTTCTAGAATTGACTAGGCATAACAGGCATAACATTAGTCAACATCCCTCACCTCTAGTTGGGTTGGCATTTAGATACTGCAATGCATAGGAGCTCTACTAGATCGAGCTCAATTTCTCCTTTGATTCTCATATGTTTCTTTTGATTTTGGTCTCTATAGATTTCTGAGAGGGGGAGCTACAAAACCCATACGATATCTTGATGATTGGTTATCAACATTTTTTTAGGATTTCTCAAGAAAGTTTTGCATGGATTTCCTTAATATTTGAAGGATATCTCCGTCAAATCTTACCAAAATTCATGTTCTTGGTGCTTATGGATTCAAAATATCATGCTCTATAAGAGCCCTAAGGTTATCAATCCAATTTCTTTGTGGGATCTGGAGATTTTGATTCAAAATGGGAAAAGAACCTAGGGTTCCATGAATATTCATGATTTTGATGTCATTAGATTTGCACTTCAACATTCTATAATAGCCCTTGACTAATTCCATCAAAAGCAGTCAAGATTTTTGGTCTGGGTTTGCGAATCAATACGGGTTTCATAGTCTAGAGTTCTCAATTCTGATCCCAAATTCTTTTTCTAGACTAAACTTTTTTATGTGACCTATATGTCAAATTACTCAGGATAATACCAATAACAGGGTTTAACATGTTCAAAATCAAAGTTCCAATTTTGAGTTCTTTAAGGGTTCATGATACACTGTTTTAATTTTCTTGAACACCTAATATTACAAAAAAACAATTCACAGCCATAGTCAGAGATTAAATTAGCTTTGATACCAATTGTAGAATTTTATAAATTAAAAAATATCAACAACATATAAAATCCCTATGTACCAGTGATCAATTTAATCCTAAATATGGCAAGTGTTATAATAGTCATATTAAAATTATAGAGATTAGTTACCCGAACAGGTTAAAGAAGAATGTAGGTCTACAAAATTCTTTTACAACTGAAAAGGGAGACACAGAGAGAAGAAACCAAAGGAAAACTTGGTAGGGAGAGTAACTGCTCACATTCCAGAAGCAATCAGTAATGTGTAATTGTGTCAATGGGGCAACAAGCACTTGTTATATGGCTAAGTCCCTTATGTTAAAAAATAAAGGGTAAATTACATTCTCCTCTCCTGAGGTTTTTGGAAATGCAACTCTCATTCCCTCTAGTTGTTCAGCTTACACTCACACTCCCTCTGCTTGCCAAATTTTAAATATTTATAATACAGTCATATTTTTTATTCACAGAACACCATTAGTAACTTAACAGAATAAATTTTTTTATATTAACTATTTTTAATTAATAAAATTATAAAATACCCTTAAACTTAACAAAATGGGTAAAGGTATTTTTATAATTTTATTAATTAAGAATAGTTAATATCACAAAAATATCATTCTGTTAAGTTTACTAACAGTGTTCTGTGAATGATGAGTGTGACTAAATTTGATAAGTAGAGTGGGTGTGGGTATAAGGTAGATAACTAGAAGGAGTGTGAGTTGTATTTCCACAAATCTCAGGAGATGTGAGTGTAATTTGCTGAAAAATAAATGGCTGAACCTTTCCATTATAGCTAGCCTTTACGCAAATACCTGTAACAATATTCACAATAAATAGTGCTTGCCATAATAAGCTCAATAATAATAGTGATTAAAGAATTTTGGGTTAAAATAATAAACTCTAATTATTTTTATATCTAACTAATTTGAGCCTAAAATCAAATTTAATAATAATTTATGTTAGTCCATAAAATTATTCCAATATTACCATGTTTTAAAACAAATAACATATAACATATATATAATAAAGAAAAGTAATTTCGAATTCGATGCACGTATTACAATGCCATGTCATTATTGGTAGTTTTACAAATTTAAATTAAAAATACATGACATGCCAATTTAGTAGACACCTCCTAGATGAAAGTGTCGATACGTAAAGTTAAGGATAAAATATATTTTACCTCCTTAAACTTTAAGTCATATCTAGTTAATTTATACCTCAAATTTTTAAAATATACATCGCGAAACCTTGAAATTTTCAAACAATGCAAAATTTTATATCATAGACAGTATGTCAAGTTGCACACAATAAAAAGACGATAAGCGCATATAAGAATTTATAAATAAGGTATCGGATTGCACAATTAAAAAACATTAGGGTATTAAGAGCACGTAAATCATGTCTTCATCAATTGTCAAAATCATACTGATGGGTAATTTATACTGTTTGAAAAGTCTAAGGTATCACAATGCACACTTTAAATTGTTAAAGAGTGTAAACTACACAACAGGGTAAAATGTAAAATGACTTTGCCCTAAAATTAAGCTCACAAAAGAATTGGGTTTGTATGAGTTAGTCAATGAAACGGTATAATCGAGTACAAAAAGTGAACGAATATTTTCGCCCTTATGATGATGACTGTTGCGAATGGGATCACTTTGTGAGACATGGGCGTGAGCCCCATGACTCTTGAGTATATATTTTGACGCATACTTTTTCATGTCGACAAAAAGTATCAACGGACAAAGGGGAATATATCTGGAACCCCACGTTCCAGTTCCAAAAAGTTTTCGACCTTGCTAATCATCACTGAATCTCTTTCTTCTTTCATAAATGGCTTTTTTTTTTTCCTTGGTGGTGCTATTTGTGGCATGGCAGCTTTCATATTGGGAGGATGCTCCATCGAACTCCCTTCACTTATTTCCCTCATCAATACAAGCATGTCCCCACTTCGTAGATACATGTACCACCTAGGCCCCAACAATATCTCACTACTTTGTTGGTTTCCAACATATTATTCCATTAGAGGCAACTCTATTCAAATATTTAAGATCTAATAAATAGCTCTCTTGATACCGGTGATAGTCAAACTTGAATCCGAAACAACTGATAAAGGGAAATAAGTGTATGACACTTCCGTATATATATATATATATGTTGGTAGCAATCTCACCAACGAATGTTGTTTCTTTTACTTTTTTGTAGGGTCATTTTCTAGGATCATCATGTTTGTGCTTCTATCAATAATTGATATTTCTCCCTGCAAAATAATAATAATAATAATAAAATTTTTCACTTTTCCTTTTCCTGACTCTGCTTGTAATTTCTTTTTCTTAATTAGGGTTTTTTGTTTTGGCATTGATTAAGGAATTAATTTTTTTAAAGTGTTAGATTTAACAGATTTCAATAGATATATTACATGCATAAAAATATTTAAAAATTTACAACTTTTAATTTCTTTTAATTAATGTTATAAATTAAAACTCCTTAATTCTTATCGCGAGGAAGGTTTTATTTGTGCATTCATCGAGTATACTCTCACTAACAGACAAAATTACACGTTCCAACCTTTTATTTGGAAGCAGACCTCACAACCCCTTTCTTATATTTATCTTCCCTTAACATCAATAAATAATAGACGTTTGTGTAATCAGCACATATTTAAGTGACAACATAGCAGGGGAGGAAGACAGAAACAACTACTCAATGGTTCCCAAAAATATTGTTATTGTCCAACTGAAGGGTTCCCATACTGCAAGAAATTTATGTCTAAAAAAATATTTCGTTTTGAATACATATAAAAAGTATTGTTTATGTATATATAGATAAAACTTTTTTTTAAATGTATTACTTTTAATATAGCAAAGACTATACTTTATTAAGTTAAAGAATCATTTTTTAGAGAGTTGTTATATCATATGTGGCTAATTATCAAAAATAATATTTTTTAATAAAAGGTATATTTTTAAGTTAATACATCACTTTTTATAGTATTGCTATAACAAATATGATCAATTATTTAAGACAACACTTTTAAATAGAGAAGATAATATTTTTTAGATATCAAAGATAACACATTTAAAAAAAATATTACTTATGTGTATAAAAAGTAACACTTTACATATATTTTAAAAAATAAATATTATTTTAAGTCAAATTTTTGTAGTGCCAGCTAAATAGAAGGCTGTCGGATTCGAATTGATGAATTGGACACATTATTAAAAATAAAAAATTATTAAAAAAAAAGACAGAGCATAGGAAACAACCAAAGCCTAAGACGTAGATATACGTAGTATCTGCAAAGTCCAACAGCAATGGCAACTTGCATCTCCATCCATCACGCATGCTAACGTACAAAGGGACACTCGGTGGCTTTGCATCTGCTATAAAAATTTGAAGTGGCACCTTCTTTGTGGTCCCCTTCTTGTACCAGACACAAACAAATCTGCTATAAGATTGCTTCATATCTTTGAAATTCAGCATTTTCTCCAAACGGGAGATCGATAGTTACTTTAAGAATAAGCTTTGACATAGTTGCTTGAGTGAATAACATTTTATACGTATTGAATTTCATCAATTCAATATTTGAATTGAAATTTTTAACTGCACATATCAGGTATATAAAACTTTGTTAACTTTTAAAATGATTTAATTTCTCGTTATCTCATTTTATTTGAAGTATAATATAGTTTTTTAAAAAAAAAAGTAAATATTGACTGGTATATTGCTTATATGTTAATGTCTATTTTTTAAAAAAAAATTAAATTTTTTTATTATTACCAAAATAATATCAAATAACTTTATGGTTTGTTTAATAAAATTCAATGGAACAAATTGGATACAAATGACACAAAAGTTTATTTTCTCATTTACCAATTTATTTTAGTTATTTAGCTGCTGAACATGCTATTACATTTACATATGTCACGATCGTCTCTAAATTGGGAAAATCTCTACTTAGGTCTTTTATGTTTTATTGAGATTTTGAACTAGTTCAAAAGGTTATTTTTATTTTATTTTCATTCCTAATGTTTACAAAACGTAAATGTCACGCAAATTATGAATGCAAATTTAATATTTTATATTTTGTTGTGATCCCTAATATTATAATTATATGTTATTGTGATTTTCTAACATTGTAATTTAATATTTATATCAATGTTTTCATTTATAATTTGGATGTTTTCTATTAAAAGGGCAAGATTATGAAATGTTTTAAAAATATTAGAGACATAAATATAATGAAAAAAAAACTTGTAGAACTAAATAAAAATTTTGACAAAAGGTGAGGGAGCAAAATGAAGCTTTATCCTAAATCATTAAGAACATAATAATTTTCTGAACGAAAATTAAGCTTTACCCAAAATGAGGCTTTACCCAAAGCTAGCTTGTAAATTAATTTTCTGAATCAAAATTCCATTTATATACGATTAAGAACATAATACTCGAATGGAAAGATTGTCTTGCCAACGAATTATATTCGAGTGCATTGTGCAGATAAAGTATTAACAAATTAACTTTTATATACTAACAAAGCTATAGTTATTCTCACCACCAAAAAAATGTTATAGCTAGTGTGTAATCTATATGTTAGTGCATTATTGGCTTAGTTTTTTTTTTCTTCTTTTTTTGGTCTTATTATTGGCTTAGTTATAGTGTACCAAATTTATATAAGACCCTCTCTCCTGGATGTTGAAGAAAGTTGTAAAATGGTATCACACGATGAAAGCAAAGAAAACTCAGAACAAAGAAAATGCAGAGAAGCTAGAGAGGATCTGAAAACTGAAATTTCATTGATGAGAGAAATGAGTAATGCTAAGCTCGATAGTACAGTGCACAATGCTTATATATATATATATATATATACAAGTGATAAATACATGCGTTATTCATCTAATATACTTGAGCTAATTGATAAGAGAAAAAGACAAGAGACAATTTCCCTGTTAACTAACTAAGCAACTAGTAACTAATCATCACGTGGGGCTTTATTCAGGCAACAAAAGTTCACCATTATATAATTTGTGTGTGCATTCGTGTCTACTTCTGTGTGGGGTGGGGTCGGTAGAAGAAAATTAACAAAATACTTTCTAGCAAACCCAGCTAACTTGTGGTGAGTAAGAACGGCAAAGAGTAAGAAAAATTAAAAGGCATGCTGTATTTGTATTAATGCTTAATTGATAGGGGGAAAAAAGATTGGCCTTTATGGAAATTAATTATTATATAGGACGGATTACTTTTTGTTTTTTCAAACTACGTATTTCGCTCAGCGAAGGGACTACCAGAAAACTAAGTAGAAATGACAAATATATTCCTTGTAATGAAACCACACCGCTCCCCGTCTGTTTAAATTTGAGGAGGAATGGTTTCATAACATAATATTAAAGTCTCAACAATCAAATAATCTAAACTTCAACCATTGTTATCTCATTCTTCTAAATAAAATAATTGAATTTCAGCATAAAGTGAAAATGGGTCTATGCATTGTCCGCGTTTTAAGTCCAAAGAAACGTTCACGTGAGAGTGTATTATATATAAAATCATTCCTGTGCCTCAACTCAACGGCTTAAATTTTTGGGATAATTAATTTCACGATATTTCTTAATGTACTTCTACTGCAATTTAATATATATATATATATATATATATATATATATATATATATATTTGTCATATACTAGATATATGTTTTTTATTTTCTTGTTCGGAAAACTAGATACATGTTTGACGTGCGATGCATTGCCGAATGAATTATATAATCTAGGTTATTTTTCATAATTTTTTAATCCTGCAAGAAAAAGGGCCAGGAATGAGAAGCAAGGCTTAGTGGACTACCCAAGCGAAAACGGGATAGATTTCTGACTTTGTTTTTACCTCTTTTTTTCAAAACATAAAAAATCAAATATATACTTACAGATGGTTCCATTCTTGGGCCAGACCTAACTTCAAGCCTTCAGTGAGTTAACCCATGAGCTTTTTTTTTCTGTCATGTAGAATTTTTAAAGTTATTCTACGTTAAAATTATTTTAAAACCTTTAACCATTTTATTTACGGGCCAAGTTTGGAGTTTTTTACTAATATAAAATTATTAAAATTATATATTATATATGTTCCCGGATATTAATAGTATTACACGATTGTCCTTTTTTTGGTGTAATGGAAATCGGTTTAAACCGATTTTAGTGAGATTCCTCACATGGGCGCGCAAAGCTAATCAAGGATCGGTTGAAGAAGATTTTCAAAAATTGGTTTAAGAAGATTACTGTTTAGTATCAGTGCGTGTCAGAGTGTGTGGAAAATCAGTTTAAATCTGCTTAAACCGATTTTCCACACACCCTGACACTGAACAGTAATCATCTTAAACCGATTTTTGTTAAAAATCTGCTTCAACCAATTTTGGAAATTTATTTGAACCGATTTTTCATACATACTGTTAAGCACTGACAGGCTTACTAAATAATCATTTTAAACTGATTTGACTTTGTTAGCAAATGTTATCTGCTCAAACCGATTTGGAATCATCTACATTATTATATAATGACCACACCGGGCATTCATTCGGAGCATTCAATAGAAGGAAGTAGAAAGAGAAAAAAAAAAAAGAAAGAGTGGTTACAGGAGAGGTAGAGTTGCAGTATGGCAAAGAGTTGTGTAAATATTTTTATTTATTATAATGGAGAGATTGTAAACATGGTAGAAAGTAAAACTTTCATAAGTGATGATCAAGCATGATTGGTTGTCAGTCCACCTATTAGTTTGTTAGAGTTACAGAGTAGAATACTGGAAGAGTTTGATGGAAACAACAAGCAAATTGCAAAAATATTTTATCGGATGTTGGTAGATATTGGGCCAAACGGGATCCGATATAGGAGGTTTTGAATTCGGAGAGATGAGCACGTAAGTCACATGTTTTCTTATTTTCACTCATTTTCCGATGTTCGTAGAATTGATTTAGTTGTCAAACTCCAAGATGGTCCTTTCAGTTCTGGTGGGTCAGAAGCAGGTAGATCATTATTTGTGGGAGCACATCATGCATCCCCGTCTTTTGAAGTGTCCCGTGATCATGATCAGAGTTCATATCCAGCAGATGAAGATTTGAATTCTATAAGCTTTGCACATCTTGCCAGGCAAGTCGAAGAGCCATTACCATTAAATATCTCACCATTAACACTTTCTGGCCCAGTTTAGGATTTTGATTTTGATGTTGATCATGGTGGTGTCCATGATGAGGAAGAAAAGGAGGTTGATCGTGCAGGAAATGATGAAAAAGAAGAGAAGGATGAGGAGTTATTTCATGTTCAAAAGTTGGATGAACAGTTTATGTCTCTACCCCAATCTCAATCTCAGTTTTGAGAGCACCCCAATCATTATTCTATGGTTGATTTTGATGCAATGCGGTCTGACTTAGTTGGGTCTACTTCAGGATCGGGTTCTGGAGGAGAAAGTGATTTGGTAGTCAGACAGGTGTTCCAAAATAAAGAAGAAGTATTATTTGCTGTAAAACGTTACAGCATTCGAAGGGGTGTCCAATACAAAGTTCATGAGTCTGACTATATAAAGTTTCATTGCAAATGCATTAAATTTGGGGATGGCTGTAATTGGAGTATACGAGTAACACTTCGCACAAATTCGTGACTGTGGGAAGTTAGGAAACTCAACGGACCACACACGTGTTCCTTTCTTGAGTCTTTGAATCAGCATGCCCAGATGATTTATCATATTATTTGTGCCCATATTTATCCATTGGTGCAAGCGGATCCGACGATCGCCATTAAGTCACTGCAAGCATCAGTAAAGTCAAAGTTGAGGTTCAAGACAACATACAGGAAGGTGTGGCTGGCCAAATAGAAAGCGATTGCCATGATTTATGGTGATTGGGAGCAGTCGTATAATGAGCTTCCTAAATGATTCGGTGGGTTACGGTCTTATATGCTAGGAACTATTGTGCAGCTACAGATTGGGCCATACTATGTGGGTGATGTTGAACAACAGGATTCCATTATGTTCCACTGTCTTTCTGGACGTGTCTGCCATGTATAGAGGCGTTCAAATATTGCAAGCGGCTTATTTCAATTGGTGGCACTCACCTATATGGCAAGTACAGCGGAACACTGTTGATGGCAATTGCCCAAGATGGTAACTCAAATATTTTGCCAGTTACATTTGCCATGGTGGAGGGGGAGACAAAGGAAGCCTGGTCTTTTTTCTTGAGAAATCTCAGGCAGCATGTGACACCACAAGCGGGCATTCTTGTAATATCTGGTGCTTGTGGGATATTTGGTGCTGGCAGGGCTTGCACTGATAAGCCCTCTAGCAGCTCCTTGAGTACGAGGTCATCAGGGGATCCACAAGCTGACAAAACCTAATCGCCACAGACAAGTACCACTCGAAGTACTCAACTAATGGTCGATGATCATGCACCAGTGGGTAACAAACCTGTCGGTCCCGACGTCTATCCCATGCAGTATGCCATGGTGCGTCATACTGAGTCCACCATACGTCTAGATCACCTCGCCTATTAATACCAATCACATCAATCTGATCCCTATATCTCAATAGTCATTGTGTATCTGTGTTCGTTGTGTAAGTAAAACCCCTTCACCTGCAAAGAAACAAAATTATCAATGGTGTACATGGAAAAAAAAAGATGAAAAAATATGCAATCAAATAAATGTACCTCAGAGCTAGTGGAAAACAGATCGGATGCTCATGTCCGGTATATAACTCGGGCATTCTGTACCATGCCCATGAGTGCACTAGTGCCAAACACCCTCCAATCTCAGTGACATTGTATTTAAAACCACGACACAGAGAGCAGTAAAGTGATGCAAGCTCTGCTGACCCCCAACTATATTGCCTGTCTCTGCAAAGTTATCCAAGAATGGGAGCCACTTCAATTGACCCCTGGACCCTGACTTATCTGGGAACAGGAACCCACTAATTAGAACCATAATATATGCCCGAGTGTACTACATAATTGTACCCTCATCAGCATCATCTGGCAAATTATGGAATGTCCTCGTGAACCAAGGTAGGTTCACAATAGATCCCAAGATGTACTCCTATGGGGGGATAACACCAAGCAACTCCTGACATAGTGTCTAAATATTGTGGCCCCCATAAAATTTCTCCCATACACTAATACAGCCACTCACAGCCTGTCCATCAACATGTAACCCTAGCTGGAATGCAATATCCTGAAGCGTGATAGTACACTCTCCATAGGGTATGTGAAATGTGTGTGACTCAGGCCTCCATCGCTCAATGAGTACACTAATAAGTGCTCTGTCATAATAAAAAATGGGAACCATTTGCGCAACATACCAAAACCCTACTTGCCTTAAATATGGCTCCATCAAAGGATGTGGCTCCACTGTCTTATTATAACGTCTGCTTTTTATAATTCTCGTAGGCAGCAAAAAATAAGAAGATATTGCCAATGTGAATAATTAATAATATTCATATTATGTAAAACTAATTAAATTCAAATTATAAATCTCATAATATTTATTCTACACAAATAAATTTCGTAAATTCCTATAATCCAAACTAACCAAACAATAACATCTTAAGTATATTCTTTGAAGCACTTGTCATCAATACTTTAGTAAAATGAATAATCAATTCTTTAAGCATCTTATTTGTCGGTTCAAATTTAACAAATTAAGTACTATTCAGTCTAATACTATGTATCAATCTAGTTATGTTAAGTTATTTATATCACTTACTTCAATGCATTTATTTTATATCTATTTCTATTTTTTATAAACCAATTCTCAATTGAAATTTTGTGTTTGACCACTTCTAAACCTTTTTTCTTTAAAGATCATTATCCAAACAATATATTATATTTCTTTTTTACCATTTAATAACTTTTTAATCAAATCAACAAATTTCTTGTTTTTTTTAATTTTTAAAAATTGAATACAAAACTATTTTAAAAAACTGTTTTGAAAAACTAAAACATTAAAACAATCTCAAACAAGCCATAAATTCTAGTAAATCTTATAATCTTAACCGGCTAAATACTAATACATTAAATTCTCCTATCCTAAGAGGCAAGGTGCAATCTATTCACTACTACTTATCTATACATAAAAGTGACACTAAATATCTAACCACATGTTAAACTATGTTCAGATTTTACTCAACCATGTTATGATAATTTAAACTTACAAAACCTAGTGAACAATTAATATATTAAAAAGTTTAATCCAAATAAATCACATTCTTAACATAACAAACTATGTAAAATAATCTACTAACCTGCAGTGCTAATCTTCCTGCAATGTGATCAATTGTATTTAAGCGATAAATATTTTTGACATCTATCTTTTACTTCACTTACTTCACTCTCACAATACAAGCCAAATTTTCCCAAAACACTCAAACAAAACTCTCTCAAATGTGTGCATGATTTCGGCTTCACCCAATCTGAATATATAGGGGAAATGTTGTGCACATATCGGTTTAAAGAGATTATGTGCCATCGCCAATCTACCAACATGCTGCCACGGTGAAGGTTGGAAAGCAGAATCAGTTTGAACCGATTAATTTGTGGTTTGACATGCGCTATCCAAAATCGGTTTCAATCGATTTCATTCGTCAGCAATCTTGCAGGTACAAAATCTCTTCAACTGGATTTTCGTTTGCTCAATCTCCAAAGGCTATCTACATTACACAAATTGGTTTAACCTGATTTCCATCCAAGCTAAAATAGGACAGATACGAAATTCTTTTCGCTTCGGGACAAATACATAATATAGGTTTTATTTCATTTTATATCTGTACAAAAGTCCTAAGTTTGTGGTGCACTTTCTAAAATATGGTGCCCCACACACCAAGTTATATAATGGGTAAAATTTTATTGTTTATCCATATATTAATCATGTACGGTGTATCATAAAACTTTTTACTCTTGCTTTCCTTCCTTTAACAACGCAAGTCCTCAAACCACCACCACAGCAACATTGTAATTGCATTGCAACCAATTGTTGCACATCCAGATGTATTTCCCCATTGCTTCACACCATCAACATCGCAATGTTCACCACCTCCATAATTTTGTCACTACTACACCTTCAACTGCACCACCTCTATCACAAACCTATGAACACCACAACTATTGAGAACATCCAAGAACTACTAATGCTTGAGTTTGGTTACAAGCTACATCAAAAGAAGGATGAGGAGGAAGAAAAACACTATTGTTTGTTGGTTATGGTGATGGTGGTTGTGTCAAGGAAGAGAAAGAGGATGATTCTAAGACAAGAGTGTAAGTCGAGGTCTTCATTGTTGGTGACAAAGATGATGGCATTAAGGTCCTTACTAGGAGCTAGTACTTGAAGCAAACATCATCAGTGCAACTGATGAGCAGGAGATTGAAAGTAATGGCGGAAAATGTAATGTAGAGGTCAATGACAAGGATCTAAGTGTCATTGTTGATGTGTGGGATCTATGTAAGAGAAACTGATCTTTTTACAATGCATTGGTGTATTGATAAACCCTTAGATCTTGGTCATTAGATATGACCTGGTTAAAATTCAGGAATTGCTTATGAGAACCAAATTGTCGAGCCATAAAATTTGGGGAGTGCAAAATGACCCCCTAGATAGTCATCTATAATGTGAGTTTGAATTTCGGAGGGGAACAAAAGGGAGGAAAAGACTTGTAGTGTAAAATTATATTACAAGTCCTCTTCTTCCCTTCCTTTTCCTTGAAAACCCAAACTCAAATACATCCTAAGAAAACCAAGGAAAAGTACTCACTAGAAAAGGAATTTTGCCCAAATTTAGTCGATTTTAGCTTGCTTTCTTGGATGATCAACAATAAGAAAGTGTCTAAATCACTAAGGGCCTATCTGATGATCTGTAAAAAGGGAAAGATTTTGTTGACCATGGGATTGTAGTTTTCCTAAATCACTAAGGGCCTATCTGATGATCTGTGAAAGGGGATAGATTTTTTTGACAATAAGAAAGTGTCTAAATCATCAAGCAGGTTAACATTATTTGGTTTCTAATGGGAGAGATAATGAAGATGATAGCCAGCAACACCTTTGTTGATTGTTTAAGCCTTGGGTGGATTGTAAGTCAAAAAAAGGCTCAAAGATGGCACTTAGCCATAATTGTAGGAGCCAAGTGGGGATACCAGGATTGATGTTGTTCTCATCACAAATAATGTTGATAATGTTATCCATGGAGTCGTAGAGATGAGTGAGAAGCTTGGCCTGACAAAGCTGTCGACCTTTGTGAAGGATAATATGGGAAAAACGAGGATTTTAGGTTTGCATTTGGGTCGATTGAAAGCAAAACACTATGGTATTGAACCAAGGGAAAAGAAATGCTACATGTTCACTGTCTAACACCTCGTCAGATGTAATGCCTACATAACCAGTAATGAATTTGGAGTAGGCAATCATTTTAAGATCGATGGTATAGAAAATGTCAGGATTTGACCTTATATAACAAATGATGGTCTCCCCAAGAGAGGAGAGACCAGTAATGGTTGACACATCTCAGGATAACCATGCCATAGTGAAAATGAAGGTTGTTGATTGTTTTATTCTAGAAATATTGAGTGGAACCCGACCTTATTAAATTTGATTTTCTCCCTAGAAAGTTGAAAAAAGTCAAAAATTCCAATTGATTTCTAGAATTCACCTTTGGATTCTTAGACCCTATCTAGCCTTGTGATATAAGAAGGGGCAACAATGGGATAGTTCCTAAAAATTCTATATCTCAGGTTGAAATAGCCTACTTGAATTCTAGGTTCGTAAGTAAGAAGTTTGTTGTTCACAACTGATAAGAAGAAAGAACTCATGCTCAATGCATTCATTAGATAAGAAAAAGGCCCAACAAAATTGTAAATAGAGGGAACAATAGAGAAAGCAAGTAGTACTTGGATATCTCAAAGTTCTTGGTACTCCAAGACAAGATTAGGGGCCATTTCTTGACCCTTACATTGTACAACCTTAGAGAAGGATACCATGATTTTGGTACCCTGAGGATTCTTAGGAGCTATTGAAATAATAGCTAAAAAAAGAAATATGGAATGTTAAAGTTAAAGAAGGCCTTTCGACAAAACTAGAGGAATCAAGAAAGGAGAAGAAGCTATAGAAAAATGGGAAAGTTTATGTAAAGAAGAAAATGAATGAGGTGAAACAAAAAGAGAAAGAGTAAAGAGTAAGGTATTTAAAGAATACAGCTGAAAAGGTGAAGGGACTTTTGAAATGATGTTTGTTCCTTCAGAAAAAGCATGTTCCTAAGGATTCAAAAAAAGAAAAATTAAAAAATAAAAAAAATAAAATAAAATGAAACAATATTTTAGAGAAATCGGGACAACAAAATTATTTTCTTTTAATCATAAAAGGGAATATTTGGGCATATCATGTTAGGAGGAAATTTCACAAGTTACAAGTTATCAATCCGAGAGGAAATGGTCGAAATACCTAAAAGGAAAGTAATTAGACCATTTGAAAGGAAAATTGATCTTTAATCAAGACAAAAGAGACAAGGGTCAATAAAAAAACTAGAAAAGATACATAAATTGTGGAGGAAGCTGGAACGCAAGCAAAGGTTGGCAAAGTGGAAAGAGAATTCACTAGCCATTAATAGTGTCAGTGCATATGAAGAGCATTCAAATGTTGATGAAGAAAGGATGTGCACAGTGTGTGCAAAAAACCATTAATAGTGTGCGTGGAAGTGAAGGCTCAAGTTTGAAGTTTGACAAGACCAAAGTATTGAAATCCAGTTGGGAAGCAGAATGTCAAAGTATAGAAGACTCGAGTAACTAATTGTTGTTTGGAGCAACATCAAAGAAATGGAAGCAGTTACGTACAATTCCCTTATTATAGAGAATAGTATGAGGAGTAGGGTAGTTACTAAAGCAATGTGGATAACAGGTTTTATCCCTATGCTTTCCTCAATGAGATTTAACTAAGGAAGTGCTCATGACTCAACCAAAGAGGTTTAATGCCTCATATTCCTCATTGGTATGCAAGCTAAATAGGTCTCTATATGGACTCAAGCAGCCACCTAGGGCCTGGTTTGAAAAGCTAAAGGTTGCCCTATTGAAGTTTAGTTTTACAAAAACCAATAGTGACACTTCTATTTTCTTTATAACAACTCTTACTTCATCCATTTATGTCCTTTTTTATGTTAATGATATCCTAATCATAGGAAATAGTAATGTAGCAGTAACTAAACTTATCTCAGACTTTCATGGCATATTTACTCTCAAGGACCTAGGCAACATGCACTAATTCTTAGAATTTGAAACCAAATATTCTTCCTATAGTGATGTACACTTGTTTCAAGAAAAATACCCTTTTGATCTACTTCACAAATCAAGAATAGATTTAGCAAAACCTATTCCAACTCCTATGATCAGCTCTCTAAAGCCAACAGTATCAAGTAACCCACCATTCTCTCAACCCTGTCATGTAGGTCTTGTAATGCCTTATGTACACGTATCCCTAGACAAACCTAGCACGGCTTTAGGATCTTTCGAATCTACCCATGTTGCCAGAAAGACCCTAGATGCATGAAAGACCTAAAGATGTAGAAAACTGGTGTTGCTGCCAATGCTATAGTGGTAAGGGGCTGGGCTTGGCAGCTTTGTGAAATTTGCCAGCCACTATAGTGGTCCAGGACTACTACTACTATAGTGGCTGTGTGTTTTCTAGTAAAGGGTGTTGAAGCCTCTTGGCCACTATAGCGATCACAGTGCTACCCACCCCTTGGTGTCAGAACAGTGTAGAAAGATGCAGTTTCAATTAATGATACCATAACCCTATAAATACCCCTTTCCCACTTAGAAATCTAAATACCTAATTCCCAAATCTATTTTCTATCTCCTAACTATCAACCCTACTCAAAGCTACCTCCTCCATGCTTCAAGGTATGGGTTTGTTTTTTATTTATGTCATATTCCTCTCAATTCTTCCATGTTCTTGGGTGTATGGTGGTTATGTTTTTAGTTGTTGTCAAGTGGGGGTGCTCCTTCAATGTTCTTAGAGTTGTTCCTCCCCTCCAAGTGAGTAGATTTAAACTCATGACCTTATTTTCGGTCATTATGGTTATGTTTGATGCATTATGAACGATTGCTAAATATGAATTTAGAGGTGTAAAATATGTTATAGACATGATTTTATAAATTAGACTGTGCTTAGAAAAAATTATGACTTTTGAATATAGCATGAAAATATGTTTTAGAGAACCATGAAACCATGATTGCTATGTTGTATGCTATGGAAATGAGTGATATGCTCAAGAAAAGATTTAGGGTGAAATATATATTTTAGCAACTTTCCCAATTTATCAAACACACTTATATAAATTAATGATATCACTATGTTTTCAAGCTTTGATATTTCAGACTATGTTTTAGAATTTTTAGTCAAGATATATATTGGAAAAAAGTGAAAAAGAGTATGATTTAGCTTCACGAATAAATATGTTATTATATTAAAGTTTTAATGTCTATGAAAATATGTTAGCTTGAGACATGACTTTAGAATTTCAGTTTTCACGATACTCAGAATTATGAAATTCAGTATGATTCCTAGCAACTGCTAGATACATATTTGGCAGGCTTAAAATCAAAATGCTTGCAAGTGAGTCATCCCTTAGGCATGATTTCATAGCCACAATTATGCTAAAGTCAGATTGTTAGAGTTATATGAATCCAGAGCTTTCAGAGTTTTAAGAGTTTTTAAATATATGTGATTTATGTACAAACTAGTTTAGACATGAAATATAGAGAAACAGATGGTGAGTTAACAGTTGTGAGAGATTGTTAGCCTTAGTATCAAGTTTTTTGCTAGAGGTCAATCTCGCCCCCAGAGTATTCAGAGAATAGAATCTAGTTAGGTGTTCAAATTTGGGACCTTGAGAGGTACCCATAAAGATTAGAGAAATTCAGAAATGATTATATTATTATTATTATTATGTAATTATCATGTTTAGATATTATTGTTTCTCGAGGATTTACTGCACCATCAGTTTAAATTATTTCATGACATATTATGAATTTAGAAAAGTTTTCCTATGAACTATGAATCCATAGGTGTTTTCCTATGTAGCAATGTATGTAGATATCAAATAATTTATGCTTGCCGCATCTATGTTGTATTTATGTAATTATGCATATTCCTTGGACGTCCCATGTAGGTTATGTCTAGGAATCCACTCATTGAGTCTGATGACTCACTTTTCTCCCTTCTTTCTTACAGTTGCAGGTCCAGTGATCACTTTGCCACTAATTCAATAGACGCAGCTATTCCAATGGTGAGCTTTACATTGTTACAAGGCTTAGATTACATTTTTGTTAGAGTTAGAGTTCTCCAATAGTCATATAGGTAGGATTTGAACCATGCATTCTATTTTGATTTATTTGATTTATTTTTAGAACTAATGTATCTCCCTATATGTTTTTAGAATTTAAGTATAAATCCGAAATGTAAATTGTAAATTGAAATCTATGTAACGAGCTAGACAAGTATTCACAATTTAGTTTTTATTCAGTGTTAGATCGATTCTCAGATTTCGACTAAGATCATGGAATGAAACAGTTTATGTTTTCACCAATAGTAGATTCGATTAAAATGTTTTCAGAGTTATGTATGTTAAAATATTTGAATATTATATTTTGAATAAAGAGTTTGATGATGAATTAGAATTCTTGATGTTTTAAGATTGAAAATCATGTTATTTCATATATTTAGTAAGTCACGTTATCCAACAGCATTACGTGGGGATGAGATTCTTTACATGTTGGTCACATTTTCAAATCAAATCATGATAGGTCCATAGTAGGTGGATTGCAATATGCAACCATCACTAGGCCTAAGATATCCTTTGCAATAAGTAAAGCTAGTCAATACATGCATTGCCTTCATGACAATCACTGGCATGTAGTAAAGAGAATCCTAAGGTTAGATTTCATATTGCTAGTCTTTTATGATTTAAACTATGGGTTTGATCTTGATAACAAGAAATCAACCATAGGGTTTTATATATTCCTTAGTTCTAACTTATTGTCTTAATCATCAAAGAAGTAAAATGCAATATCTAGATCGAGCATAGATGCTAAGTTTAAGACAATTGCTGCCATGACGTTTGAGTTAGCATGGCTATGGTCTCTTTGCACATAACTCAATCTCAAGTGTTCTCAGCCACCATCTATTTTCTCAAACTATTAAAATAATGTTCTTCTAGTAGTAAATCTAATCCTTCATCATCAGTCCAAGAATTTTAAATTGGATCTATTCTTTGTTAGAGATAAGATTGTCCAAAAGAAAATATTTATCTCTCATTTTCCTTCATTTGAGCATATTTCATATGTGCTCACCAAGCCTTTCTATCCTTAGCTCAGTTTCTACTGCTTTGAGACAAGCATAGGGTTTATCCCTCACCAATCAGCTTGAGAGGGGATGTTAGGGAGAAGAATAAGCTACCTAATTTTGTTACTTGTTCAATTACAAAACTAAATTTAAAACTGAATTAACACTTTTTGTTACATCTAGTTATTTAGTTAGGATTGGATGTGTAGCTTAGTCTCTTAACCTCACTCAATGTATATAAGTTGTATCTCAGGCAATATTCATCAATGCAAATACATAATTCATATACACACTCTAAGCTTTAGCTTTTCTCTAGGCTCTCTTTTCTCTTTGCCTAAAAATCTAATACCTTTAAAGGTATGGAAATTATAAGAACACTTCCTAACCTCTCTTTCTTAGATCTTTGCTCTCCCTATTGGAAACTTGGCATCATCTATCTTCCTTCTATTCCCTCTAATCCCTACATGTTCTTTCTCGTATATTCATTCTCTATTACTTTCTATGAGTACCAGCTTTTTCGCTTAGCTGGTGACTACCTCAATGTAATTAAGCTACTAAAATAATAATACCGATACCAAAAATTAATACTCTATACTATTGATGCATTAGTTCATTTTATAATGTTTTATTACCATCACATTATCTTAGCTCATCAATTTTCCAAAACAAAGATCCTTACAAATTTTATTTTCTTGAATTTTTGGGTCATCGTAAGTAAAGATAAAGTTAACATGAATGGCGAAATAAAATTTTATGCTAAATGTTCCATCATCTCTGAACTTTCTGAAATAGTTGTAAGAAAGACATATAAAATGAATTAAAAAAAACACAAAGAGAATACCATTATATTGTACAAAAATTCTACTATTGTTAGGCTTAGGATAGAGTAGGCTAGTGTTTAGGTTTCATATTAAGTTACCCTTTCCCCTCTACCAAAAAAGGTATATATACTATTAATAAAAGGGGTTACGATTGGGAGTAGATCACAAGTTTGATGGGCCTTGATCATGGTCATAATAAAGGAGGAATAATAGCCAGCGCCTGGGTATTGGATGCTTAGGAAGGCCGGCCTAGGATAGTTAGGGTTGGCGGTGCCGAGATATGTAGAGGACTTTCAGGGCATAACTTAGAGTTAGAGGGTCAGGTTGGTCAAGGACTAATGTCAACCATCTCAGCCAGTACATGAAGTGAGGTTGTTGCTTACCTCCTCAAATTAGAAATTATTTTATGCTAAGTTGCACTAAAAAATATAGTAAGAGTACACAACCTAGGCCGTCTCTTAAGGAGGTTTCAACATTTAGTTGGGAAGATTTGGAGTTTTAAAGAATGAGATTTAAAGCAATTAAAATTAATGGATGATAGCAATAATAAAGAGGCATAAGTGCAAGGTATTCCTAAGATTGAAAATTAATTATCATTGACCAAATATTGAACCTATTGTTGGCTATTAGTAATAAATTATTGGCAATCCTAAGAGTGATTGATCTACTTTTAGAATTTGACTAATGTAAATAATTAATAAACGAGATCTCAATTTATTTAGAAATCACACTAATTTAATAAACCAATTGCTATAGCCTAACCGCCAATCAGAAGGTTAATCCTAATGTTCTCTCTCAAACATAAACCAATAGATCTATCAATTTATGCCCAAAGGGTTTTCCTGGACGATGATCGTCAATTTAGCTATCCCATTAATAATCGTAACAATTACAACAATAATTATAAGAATAGAAATTGCAGAACATTAAGAAAACTAATACATTTGATATAAACAAAGGGTCTCAAACATCATTCCAATCAATCCGAAAACCCTTATACTAGTAAGAAAATCTACTCCTTCATCCCTAAAGGATTATAATAGTGAAAATAAATAGAACCAGAAAATAATAGCAACAATTGTTGCCACAATCTCCAAGGCCAAACACTTCACTAATAAAATCCCTAAGAGAGAGAAAAATAGAAAAGAAGATCAAGAGAGATGTAGAGAGAGAAAGTCCTAGTAGCTGAAAATCTGAGTCAAAAACTAATGTAAATAACAATATCAATCCTTTATATATTGCTATCTAAAATAGCTCAAAGTGGGGCCCAAAAACAGATAAATTATCTACAATCTTGCTGTCGCACGAGTATTATAGTGATAAAATAAGCCCTGTAGCATTCTTTAGAGAAAGTGGCCCAGAAATTAATACTTGTGGCTCTGTCAAACGCTATAGTTGTAATACTCTCCCTAGTACAATATCATCCTCAAGTCATAACATTATACTTAGGATTTGTTACTTATAACATTAGCATACCTTTCTTAATTATCTATAGCAAGACTAATCGAATCGTGAAGTAACTAAATCGTAGTTCAATTAACATATATAAGTAAGAAACAAACATTTATTGATTATAAGGTTGAATACAAAAGGAAGCTCTTCTATATGCTTCAATACACATCTAGTCTCTATTATATTCATAGACATAAACATATGACTAAATACAATCGATACAAGCTTCAATCTTAAACTATTGCGAATCCAATTTCCTTTCATAAAGCAGCCTCCTTGTTATCTGGATCAACCTAGAAACGACACGGAACACAAACACATAGGGGTGAAAATTCTAAAATTCTCAGTAGGGCATCCCAAAACATATACTAAAATCCCTGTTATCATCATCGTCCTAGCTAGTTAGGTTTATTAAGAAAATATTATCAACCAACATTTATCAAATGTTCATTTTAAAGTTCAAAAATCATTCTTCTGAAGTGGATAGCTTTTAGTAATCAATCACCTAGTGCACATATATCATAAAGCTCAAACATATAGCCATTAATCCTGATCAAGTAATTAAATATGATATGATTATGCATATGTTAAATGTGGTGACATTATCTCAAAGTGACAGTTTCACTTATGGCTATAGAACTCAACCCGGTGCATTTTTCTCTTTTTATCGATATAGGAAAGACTTAATTTATACCCACCGGGTATTTATTGTGGACAACTCCACAATGGATAGCTTATACCACATGGTATTTGTAGTCGATCACACCACACAAAGGAAATAAACTGCTTATTAGGACTGAACTCATTCCTATACGTGATCATCAGACTTCATATTTTTCCTTTTTCGAATCACACATAGATCTATTTCTAGCCGATGCGTTTACCGACTCAAAATATCTTTGGGGAAGTTGCTCTTTTTGCCTTCCCCAACAATATCTCTAGGGAAGTTCCTCTGTTTGCCTTCTCCTCATTTAACTTAAGTCTTATTTTTGTTTTCCCCATATGTCAGAACATGCACGAGTGAAATTTATACATTCTCTTTTCTCATATAACTGCATCATATACTTTCTTTTCTCAAATGTATACATAAGCCGCATGTAGGCATTCATGCACAACACAATTTCAATCATGCCTTATAAATCACTCTTTACTTCCTCTAGCATGCATTTACATATCACAAGTCACATGGCCAAATATTTAACATCAAGTATTCATGTCATACTAGAATCAAAATGCCATTACATTATCAATTCAAGTCTTAGGTTCATTTCCAACAATTGGGCAGATTCCACATCACTGTGGCACGAATTTATTTCCATATCAAACAATCAATTTGGAGGCTATAAAAATTCTATAAGACACCTCAATGTGTCCACAAAGCTCTATAAAAATTTTAGAAGAAAAAGAGTTCTCTAACTATGTTACCAAAATTAGACAAATTTGGAAGTCAGAAACCCCTGTTTACAGTGAACAACCATAGTCCCCAATCTTATTACCCTATTAAATGATCACATCAAATCATACAAAACTTCAAGGTTAGACTTCAATATGTCCTCAACACCATGCAAAAATTTCAAGTGATAGTTGAATCATTTGATATAGTAACAAAATTAGCAAAATTTATAGCTTCTATTCCAACATTTCAGGCAGCACATAGATCATTTCGGTTTCTGATTTTTTAAACATAGTAGAAGTGCCAGAATGACTCCACATTTTTACAGGAGACACCTTAACATGTCAACTACATCCCAAGATGTCTAAATAGGTCAGAAAATTTGAAAAAATTCGCTGCTTGCTTCAAACTTGGATTTTCCAGCAACAATGTTCAAGCAACATGATTTTTTTCAAGCAGAGAAAGTCCTTGACATGACCTAAGAAAAATCATGGAGTTGCCTTAGCATGTTAACTTCAACATATAATTTTTGTAGATCATAAAAATATCTGAAATTACAGTAGAAAATTCATGAACAATCCCTACCCAGGAGAAATCTGAAAATCCAACAGCATAGTACAAAATTCCTTTTGACAAAAATAATTTTCCACAACACCAAACTACTCCACAAATGCAAATACATGTATATCTATGTGAAATCATACCTTTGAACTAGCAAATTTGGAATTTCAACAATTGCAAATCTAGGAAAACAAAAATGAACAGACAAGAACACAAAACCCTACTCCTTGGAGCTTTAGAGATCTTGACTCCAAAAGATACTCCACAAATGATTTCTTTCACTTCAAAACCTCAAATCAACACCAATCCCTTCCTTTTACAGCAGATTGTAAGCTCTTCAAGTAGAAAATATTGATGGATTCAAATTCTAATCGGTTAATTTGGGAGATATTGAGGGGTGGAACAAGTTTTGTGAAGAGAATTTGTGGTTTTATCAAGTCTAGGCTAGGAAAATGAAGGTTTGAATTCATGTTTTCATGGTTTTTGTGAAGAAAAATGGAGATGGCTAGTCCTTCTTGTTCAAGGCCAAGCATGAGCTTCAAGAACAAGCTTGGTGGCTTTAAAATATATCTTATATTAGATATATTAATGATATAGTCAAAGATGTATATTTTTCTAATAATAAAAAGGAATGAATGGCTAGGATTTAATGTTGTAAAGCAAGATTAAATCTTATCCTTACACTTGGCATTAAAAAGGATAGACATTATCATTTTGTAAGATTAAACTATCTTTCAGTGTTAGAAATCACACACCCAAATTTTACAGAACAAGTAAAACACCATACCCGGATAATCAAACATTGCTTGAAAATTAATTCTAGGCATAAAATCCTGATTTCTAACAATTTGTAACCTTAATCCTCTCTTTTCCCAATCCCAGGCATTTCTCGATCCTGGATCTGGGGTTTCAATTGTCCTGACAGGCCTATGGGACCCGCAAGGTTATTATTCATGCCCGACCCGAAATTTTATTTTTAACACGTCTATTGGGCCATCCTCATCATTGCTAAAACTGTCAAATTATTGGAATTAGGATTAATAAAGCTCAAATTAATTTTTAAATAATTTTTAGGAAGTTACAACAATGTTCACCAAGAGTGAGCTTCCATGCTTTTTATTCCTTTTTGCTCTGAGCTCCTCCCCAAAAGCTCCTAACCATAGTCTTGACATTTTACACTTAATCCAAACACTACAAGAAAAACGCGAGTTACCAACAGATTTTACCGACGGATTTTTTCCGTAGGCGTTTTCGACGGATTTATTGATGGAAAATGTCAAAATTTTTTTTGCAGATTTCAGTCATTACCGGCAGATTTTTTTTGTCGGTGTTTTTGATGGAAAATGTTAAAAATAATTTTGCGAATTTCAGTCATTACCGATGGATTTTTCTATCGATAATATACGCACGAATGTGAGGAAAATTTTGCCCGCGAGTTATCGACAAAAAAATCCATCGATAAATTTGATCTGGAAATTTTTTTTTTAAAAAATAATTACCAATGGATTTTTCCGTCGGTAAAATTAATTTATAAAAAATTTTAAAACATAATTACCGATGGAAAAATCCGTCAGTAAAATTAATTTTGTAAAATTTTCCCAAAAAATTACAGACGGATTTTTCAGTCAGTAACTGCTATTAAATTTTATAATAAAAAAGCCTAGAAAATAAGAGAAAAAATTACCGACGGATTTTTCCATCGGTAACTTTGACACATTTTTCGGTGCAATTAGCTTGCGATTACCAGCGGATTTTTCCGTCAGTTATTCGAAAATCCACTGGTATTCCTTTTAGATAACTTAGTCGTTTATTCTTTCTTACCATAGTGTCTTTCATATCTCTCATCACATATCTCTCTCTCTATGTCTAGCTCGCTGCAGAGCTTTGCACACCGCCCCCGGCCGTCGCAGGAGCATGCCGGGTCATCGTTCACCCCCGCTTCGCCGACCACCGCCTAGCACCCCTTCGCGACCTCTGCATTTGCTATCCGGTCTCCACCTTCATCCCGTAGCCGATCTTCGCCTTTAAAGAGAGACACACGCTGGCCGGTCTCCGTCCCTGAGGTTGCTGTCCAGGCCACCGTCCTCTTCCCGTCGTTGTCTCAAGCCCTTCCCCGCTTCCTCTGTTTGTTCGGAGCTATCCCGAGGCCGTCCGCACAAGTCGTTTGCCGATCTCCACCATTGCACGATTGGGTCCACCACATCGCACGGTTACTGTGGTTCCGCCTGCACACCAGTTTCTCTCTCTACCTCTTTCATGTTTTTATTTTATTTTATTAAAGAATGCTTGTTCACACACCTATATTTGTTATCTTTGCTATTTTTGCTTTTTGTTTGCTATCTTGAAGGTGAGAGTGGTAGGGTTTTAGACTTTAAGTTATTTTCTTTCTTAACTTTAGTTTTTGATCTTCATGGTTTGATTAATGTATTTAATTTAAAGTTGCATCTGATTATGATTGTTTGTTTCTCTGTTTTCCTGTGAAAGGAGTTGTTGCTTAGACTTTGATGCTAGTAAGAGAGTTATGTTTGTTGTTAAGTTATGTTAGAGTTGGTTCATACAATTTCAAAGCTTGCATTTACCGTGAGCTGGTTCAAACAATATGGCTATCCCAAGGCTATGGTTCATTCTTTATGTGTTTTCTTGTTTGATTTTATTGTCAAGTCCTCCTCAGTTTTACCTAATGCTGCTTATGCACTGTAGGATTCTAAAAAATAGCCATCTTTTAGGAGCTTATTAGGATAAAAGGTAATCTTTCATCAACGTGAATTGTACTTATATAAAGAATACTATATGTTTTCACTAATTTTTCATTAATGTGAATTTTACTTAAATGATCATGTCTAGGGGGATCATTGCACAAAGCAAAAGAAGGAAACAAAGGAACAAGGTTAGCTTTCTTATACCCTTTTTGAATGCTTGATCTTAGCCCCCACAAGACACTTTTCTTTATCTTTGGCTTTGATTTTTCTATTGCCCTTTTCTGCTTCTGATTCTAAATGTGTCTGTGCACTTTTTCTTTGTATAGAAAACACACGCTCTTTTGAAGTTAATGGGCTAAGTAATTAGTAACTTCATTTTATTTGTTTTGAAGTTATTAGTATTTCTTTTGAAGTTATTAATCTAAGAAATTGATTTTGTTACAAAACATCAAATTCGGTTGGAGTATTTCTTTGGCGGAGCATATTATTCTTTTGTCTCTTTGAGAGTAAGTGATTATTTCTTCTCCTTATTTAATTGTATTTTTGTTAGGATAGAGACTTATGATTTCTAAGATAGAGTTGTAGGAAATTGGGATTGCATGACTGGGGGGAAGGGCATAGAGGTCCTTCCTCGACTTGTTTGCATTGTTTACTGTGAAGATTGATTACGTATGCAGAGATTGCAGAATGTGCATGTTGTGATATTATAAGGGGGTGTGCTCTAGAACAGTTTTAGGATCTTTAAATGTTTATTTGATTGTATTTTGAATTTTAATTTTATGGATTAATATATGTATGTCAGGAAATCAATTTCTTGGGATGTCTTTGTTTAAGGGGAGGTGCTGCTGATTTTTCTTTTAAATTTAAAGAGTTGAATCCTAATTTAAGAGCAGGTTCTGTCGAAATTTTGTTAAGTTAAAGAGTACAATCTATTTACTTAAAAGACTCTTACTTTCAAAAGATGGTCTATTGAAAGATACTTATAATTAAATAAGATTTTAATTTTTGAAACTTGAAATGAATTTGTTACGTTAATTTAAGGAGAGATTGTAACACCCCAATTTTTTTTTCTATTTGAGCAAAAATGACCAAAATGCCCCTGAGGTCATTTTTCACCCAGAATTCGAGGATAGTCGACCCGGTGGTCCTTGAAGGGTCAACTCAGTGTTTGAAGGGGATTGTATGTGAATGAATGCTAATAGAGCAGAAAAATCTCTTTTTCTGAGTTTTCGGGTCAAAATGACCAAAATACCCCTATACCATTTTTACGCGGGTATAAGTGCCATTTGAGGCCGGGAATTTTCCGAAAGGTTTAAAATGATGTTTTTATGAGTCTAGGCATATCTATTTAAGTCCCGGTGGTCCCGGGCATTTTTTGCATAAAATTACGATTTTGTCCCTGCATAGTGCATTTTGGACCTAATGATATGATTAGCAAAACCTAAGCAATACTAGGCTCTAATTAAAGATTAATAAATTCTAATTACTAATTTATAGTCAAAATAATTAATTGAGGTTAATTAGAACCTAAGATTGCTTAGGGAAACTCAAAACTCTTTTCTAGTTTTAATTCTTTAAGAAAAGTATCTGTAAATAGTATTTTCTCACTCCAATTCCCTAAATCAAGGAAACATGTTGGCTTTAGATTCCAAGTTAATGAAGTTTGACTTCATTAATTTAGAGAAACTACCTTCTAATCTAGTCTTATATGGCCCTAATTACCTACTTACTTACCTAAATACTTACTTACAAACTCCTAATCTTAAGCCTAATCCAAGATACGCCTAATCCAAGATACACCTAAACACATCACTAAGCCACAATTAAATAAAGTTTTCCTCCCCCTTGGATGCTCCAAGAATGGCGCCACCTCACCTCTAATATCCATCACATGTTTGAATTCTTACACTCAAAGAGCCATACCTCTTCATGCTTAAGCCCATGCTTGAACCCATACTTGGCCACACCTTTGAATGACCACATGTAAGAGATATTTTCCTTTCTCCCCCCTCCCATGGCCATGAGAATTTCGGCCACCCCCTTCATTCATGCACCCTTGATGTTGTTTTTCTATAAATACCATGTTTAGATGGACTTGGTTCCACTTTGGTTCATTTGCTAAGTTTAGCTTTAAGAGTAGTTCTAAGTTCTTTTTTTTTTCTCTCAAGAGTTCAAAAGTTTTTTCATCATCATTATCATCATCATCTTCTTCTTCTTCTTACTCACCAAGGACCACCACTTCTCAACCATGCACAACCTTCTAAACACTTAGCCTTACCTTTCTAAGGATCAAGTTCAAGAAACATAACTTTCTTCCTTTCTTTTCCTCCTTGGCCGAAAATATCATCAAGCTCCAAGGACGATTTTCTTTTCATCCTCCTCTCAAGATCAAGTCCTTTTCATCTCCAAGGAAACATACCTCGGTAGGGAGTTATGTTGAAAATTATTTGCTTACTTTGTTAACCTTTGTTCTTGGTTTAAAATGATGTTTTGAGGCTTTACCATTTCAGTTTCTTCCTTTTCCTTCCTTATGTATTTTGGCCATCAAGGTTTTGATGGTTTCTCATGATAACTTGACGATGAGAGTTTCTAGATGATAACTATGAGTTCATCACAATGAGATCTCTAGAGCTTGAGTTTTACCTTTTTGCACGTTTAATGAGCTCTAGTAAGAAATAAAATGAACTTGCATTCATATTTATATTTCAAGTTCTTGCATGGCATATTTATATTCAAGCTTTGCATACATGTTTATATTTCCTTGTTATCACCTAATAACTAATCTCAAAGCCGCCTATTTCGGCCTTAAAGTCGATTATTGTGGGGCCTAGAGCACTAAAATAAAGAATTAAACTTGCATTCATATTTATATTTCAAGTCCTTGCATGGCATGTTTATATTCAACTTTTGCATTCATGTTATGTTTCTTTGTCATCACTTAATAATTAATCTCGAAGCCTACCTATTTCAACCTTAAAGTTGATTGTTGATTTAGAGTAAATACTCTAAGGGGCCTAGAGCACTAAAATAAAGAATTGGACTTGCATATCATGGTTATTTCCAAGTTATCACATAAAGCTTAAAGATAAGAAATAAACTGGCATTTCATATTTATATTCTTGTCTAGCATGTTTATATTTCAAGCCATCAACTAAACTCAAAGATAAGAAATAAACTTGCATCTCATATTTACTTTGAAGTTCTCATTTTATTTTATTTTATAATAAAGAAGAAAATGAGGTGCATAGCATGTTTAAGATTTTGCCATCACTAAAAGATCCTAGAGCTCAAGGACTTGCCTTCTTTTTATCTCAAGAATGTTTTAATTTAGTTATTGCCCTATGATTATTTTTAGCACCTTTGACAAAGTAAATTAGTTTTCAAAGAGTTTTAGAAGTTATCTTAAGCATAAAGGTTAGTTACTTGAAATACATTATCTTGTGCTCATGAGACATGCTACTTTTTGACTTTGCCTTTAGATTTCCAGCACCATTAGATTCTGTTTTGGATAATTTAGATATGTTAGACACCTTGCTACTTGATGTGATAGTTGTTTTTGACACTTTTGGCAAGCTTAGTAACTAAAAAGAATTAAAAATGTGAATTCTAGAACTCCTAAAGAAATGAATTATATATTCTGTTCCAGCACCTTTGAATGATTGTAAAACCATGTTATACCATGTTTACTTGAGTGAGAATGACCCATAAATGGTTTAGGAATTTATTCTAGCATCATACGAAAAGCCGGTAACGAGAAAGGGCGTAAAACGCAACTTCTAGAACACCTTAAATCATAGAAATTCGTTTACTGCCTATGCTATCCAACTTTGATTGATGATGTTCTTGAGGTTAATAATTAGTGGTAATGATGATGATTAGTCCCTCAGATGCATAAGAAAATAATTTGACAATTTGAGTTACCCAATTTAAGTGTTTAGCCATTTAAGGGAATGTTTATGTGATGATGATTTGAGATGATGAATTCATGTGATATTTGATGCTATGTGAGATATTACTCTAGAGATAGGATTCATTATTTGCATATTATAGTTCATTTGGAGCGTTAGAGATGCATATATGAAGAGTTATGACATTTATGAGTTATATATTGCATCTTGTTATAACATGCTAAGGCTTAAAGTGACTTAAGATATGAGAAAATGATCCTTTGAACTCATCAAACTAAAGCTGATGAAAAGGTGATTCTTGCCCCCTAACCCGTGCTTATCAAGTCGGGACTTCAACTTATCAAAAGGGAATAAGTTTATGCTAGTGACGACTAGTGAGGTATGAACTCATAACCTAGAAGTACTCTCAAAAGGGAAGAGTAATAAGGTGGCCCCAAGAATGAAAAGAGACTTAAGTCACCTAAAGAAACAAGGAATGTCATTCATGAACCATATTCTATGCACATCATGTTTGCTATGAAGTTAGATGTATGCTTTAGAGTAATGTTGCACAAAGTATTGACATGCATATCATAAAGAGGTATAATGCAATGCATTCATTACAAGACTCATGATAAAATGAACGGGCCTCGGTAATGGATGTTTTAGAAACTTAATAATTGAATCTTATGCATGCTCACTATTTCACAATTAAACCCGAGGTTCCTGAGGAAGATGATGACGACACGTGTGTGAAAAGGGAAGCCCTACTGAGATTCTTGTATAAGTTTCTCACTCCCCCTGTCTTTCTTTTCCATCGTCATCTTCAGACAAGGTTGACTGCGACGTCCGTGGATTTCCCTGAGGTGCCGATATGGAAATAGCTTGATGGTCGAGAACAGAGTGGCGCAGTGGAAGTGGGGACATAGTCTTAGCTTAATTTCATCATAGTTATGTGTGGGTTTTTGAATTATTGTATCCTCAACCTTTACAGGTGGGATCAATATATTTAATGTGGTATTATTGTGGAATATTCCTATATTAGTAATACTATTAATGTTATTTGACTTGATATCTGAAGTTAATGTTATATGATGATGTTTCTGATTATGTTATTCTTGTTATATTTACGGCTTACGTTAACAACCATTTACGTTATGTGCAGCTCACGCTTCGTTTATGTTTTCAAAAAAATTTCTTTACCCGTATATTCTGCTAAGTATTTTAAAGAAAGGTTTTAAAGAATGAGACTAAAAAAGTAATAGACTAATGGCTAACCTAAATACATTCTAGGCGTATTGGGTTAAAAATTAGGATGTTACAGAGGTGCTGCCGAAATTTTATTAAGTTAAAGAACACATACTACTTACTTGAAAGAGTTTTACTTTTAGAAGATGGTTTGTTGAGAGATATTTATAATTCAATAAAATTTGAATTTGTTAGGTTAAATTACACATTCAAGAACCATGAGTTCCACAAACAGATTATGGGTGTATGATAGGGTGCACCCCAATGTGGGAGTTGAACAGTTTGTAAGAATGGCTTGTCAAACAGTATAATTTATGAAAGAGGAAAAAGTTAGGTGTTCCTATGCTAGGTGCAAATGTCGAAAATATTTTGATATGGACATCATTAGGTATCACCTGTATAAGGATGGTTTTATGGCGGATTATTGGGTTTGGACCATGCATGGGGAAGTTACCATACAAAATTTTGAACATGCTAGTGTCGAAAATACATATGTTGGAAGCAGTTCAAGTAGAGTTAATATTGGTGAGCATGTCACGGGAAATATTAATTGGGAGGATAACTCTAGACGATATAAGGAAATGATTTATGATGCAGTTGCTCCCCAAATTCATGAAGATTATGAACTTTCTATCGAGGCTCCTAATGCCAAGGCCGAGAAACTTTTCTCCATATTGGAAGCTGTAAAAGCCCCTCTATGGGAAGGGTGTGTACACTCGGAATTGTCTCTAGCGGCTAGGATGTTAGCTATAAATTCTAAAGCTAACCAAAGTCAAAATTCTTTTGACTAGTAGGCAATATTGATGAGTGAGATTTGTCCACAACCTAGTTCTATTCCAAAGGATTTTTACTAGGCCAAGAAATTAGTTTCAAAACTAAGGTTGAAATCAGATAAAATAGATTATTGTTTGAAGGGATGCATGTTGTACTACAAAGATGATGCATACCTAACCCAATGCAAATTTTGTGAAAGCCCTAAGTTTAAGCCGAAAAGATCTGGAAATGGAAGATATAAGGATGTTCCGTATAAAAGAATGCATTATTTGCCCCTTATTCCAAGATTAAAGAGGTTGTATGTTTCAATGAGTTCAGCACTTCACATGAGATGACACTTTGAGAATAAGAAAAATAATGGTATCATGACCCATCCTTCCCATGGTGAAACCTAGAAACACTTTGATCAAACTTATCTTGATTTTGCTACGGATCCTAGGAATGTTAGGTTGGGGCTTTGTGCAGACGAATTTACTCCGAATAATCAGTTTAGCAAACCCTATTCCTGTTGGCCTGTCATTGTTACACTTTATAATCTTCCTCCTAAAATGTGCATGAAAGATCCTTACATGTTTCTAACGTGCATAATCCCTGGCCCCGATAATCAAAAGGCAAGATTGATGTTTACCTCCAACCATTGATTGATAAGCTTAAAGCATTATGGTATTCAGGCATACAAACTTATGATATTTTCACAAAACAAAATTTCTTACTGAGGGCATCATTGATGTGGACTATTAATGATTTTCCTGCCTACGGAATGTTGTCAAGTTGGATGATGCAGGGAAAATTGGCATGACCAATTTGTATGGAGGATACAAAGGCATTCACATTGAAACATGATCGAAAAAACTCATGGTTTGACTATCATCGGAGGTTTTTGGACCTTATCATGAATTTAGGGGTAAAAAGGACGAGTTTAAAAAGAAAATGGTTGAACATGATGAGCCTTCAGTGAGGCTAAGCGGTAACCAGGTTTGGCATAGAGTTAAAGACTTTCCAAAGGTAACTGAACTGGGTAAATCCATACGATTTCCAATATATGCGATAGATCATAATTGGACCAAGCAAAGCATATTTTGGGGGCTGCCTTATTGGGAGGATAATCTAGTTCGTCACTGTATTGATGTAATGTTGTAGAAAAAAATGTGTGATAACATCATAAACATTGTGATGGATACCGATAAGACTAAGGACAATGTTAAAGCAAGGAAAGATTTGGCAAATTATTGTAAGAGACCTTGAGTTGAGTTTACAGAAATTGCCAGATGGTCGTGTGTGTAAGCCGAAGGCAAGTTACACACTAACCTTTGTGCAGAAATAATCTGTGTGTAGGTGGATGCAAGAGTTGAGGATGCCTGACAATTATGCCTCAAACTTGGGTAGATGCGCTAATGTTGTAGAAGGATAATTTTTTGGTATGAAGAGTCATGATTGTCATGTATTCATGGAGTGTTTACTTCCTATTGCATTCAGAGAATTACCTCTCCCTATTTGGAAGCCATTGACTGAGTTGAGTCAATATTTTAAAGACCTGTGCTCGTCCACTCTGAGGGTTGAAGATCTCCTAATTATGGAGAGAAACATCCCTATAATTCTGTGTAAATTAAAGAGAATATTTCCTCCTGGTTTCTTTGATTCTATGGAACACTTGCCCGTACATTTGGCATACGACGCACAGGTATGTAGACTGGTTCAATACAGATGGATGTATCCCTTTAAAAGAAATGTTGGAAGTTTTAAGAGAACTGTGAAAAATAGGGCTCAAGTAGAAGATTCCATATGTGAGACATATCTCCAAGGAGACATCTTTCTTTTGTCCCTATTACTTTGAGCCACAATTCAATCTAGATGAACAAGGGTTGGTCAAAATGATGATGGGGGTGAAAGTTTAGTTCAACATACTTTATCTATATTCAATCAACCCGATCATGCAGCTGGAAAATCCACACCCGATTGGCTCTCAGAGAGGGAGAAACATGCTATGCATTTGCATATCTTAAATCAACTGTGATGAAGTATAACCATTTAGAACGTAAGTGATATCAATGTATCACTTTCAATTGTTACTGCCCTGACATAAATTAACTCTTATTGTACCCGCGATGTTTAATTTTTACAGGTATTTTGAACAAGTTGATAAGCGAAACACCCTTGAACAATTTCCAGCATGGTTCAAATCATTTGTATGTGACCTAACTGTCTAGTAACCATTTGATCCAAAACTATACACATGTTCTAGTTGTCATCTTTTTTGCTGATGTTTAAATTTCAATTATTCATGTAGGTGTTTGATAAAAACAATAATGTTTCATGTCCTTATTTACTAAGTTTGGCTTGGGTTCCTGCTAACAAAGTAAACAGTTGGCCAATGTATTATGTGAATGGATATAAATTTCATACATTTGAATAGGCCCAGGGAAAAGCAACAGACAATAGGGGGTTTATATCAGAGGGGATGCAAGCAATGAGGAGGGTGATTGGTATGGAGTAATCAAACAAATACTGGAGATTGAATATGTGGATGATGGACCTAAAAAATTGGTAGTGTTATTCAGTTGTGGTTGGTACGATTCAAGATGTCCTGACGGAACATGCGTACATAATCAATATAAAATTATTGAGGTGAATCATACTAAGAGATATGGTGCATATGATTCTTTCATTATTGCTCAGAAAGTAAGACATGTATATTATGTATCATACCCTGGTAAGTGCAGAAAGGATTGGAAGATGGTCATGAAAACTAAACCTAGGGTTCGAGTTGAGGTCGAAGAACTACTTGACAATGCTTTTCAACTGAATGATCCAGTCCATTCTCAGGTAGTCATTGATACAGGAACATTGCCAAGTTTACATTCTGATTCGGGTAAGGTTGAGATGATTCACTCTTCCATTGATCAATTAGTGAGTGAACATAACAAAAGCGATGGTACTAATGAGAAGGATGAGGAAGATGAGTTTGAGGATGATGTTGAGATTGAGAATGATGAAGATAGTCCTCAACTTTCAAATTAAATGTGATGTGTCTAAACTCATACTTATTACATCTTATTTTAAATTATCATATTATTTGATTTTTTTCATGCATTGTCGTTTCTTTTTCAGATATATATGGCACCTAAATTGAAAAACAATGGCAAGGGGAAGTGTGTCCTAAATTTTAGCCCTCCCACTCAGGCATCTACCAATGCCGCTCATATCTCCATTTTTATTCCTTGCATGCCGCCACCCCGTGCTTGTCAGGAGAGACCTATGATACCTACTCCTGGGCATGTGATAGGAGAGGTGCCTTCACCTCTACCATCACCAGAAGATCCTGTCCCCACCCCCACACACAACTCACAAGGGGGTGATGAAAGTGGGGCAGTTGGTAGCTCCACGGCAGGGTAGTCGGGACATGGGTCCATAGGGGATGAACGGATGAAACTTGTACATCTCGGAAAGAAAATGTTAGTAATTTAATTCTTCAATTCATGAATCTTTTTATAATAATTTGAACCATTTCTTGATATATATAATAACATTATTTTGCATTATTTGCTATGAGTTGGGACCCAAACACACGGGCTATGCACGAGGTGACACACACCATCCAGAAATTGTATGAGTGACAGATTGAGTCCTTCGACAAGCTAACGAAGGAGGAGAAGCTGCGCTGGTTTCTTAACTGGAAGGTAAAATAAAATTATTAAAATGAAATATGTGATTTACTTTAGAAATTGCTTTCAATTACCTTTTTTTTTAACTTCCATGTGCAGAGCCACCTCATCATCCATCCCAAAGATGAAGATTTCATGTTTAAGCTCTTCAAATCCAAGGCAGCTCATCGACTACAAGACATGTATATTGAAATTCGGGAATGGTGGGACTAGACCCCTAGGTGGATGACTCAGGCCAGCCTGGACTATTTGTGGCAATATTGGAGAAGTGAGAAATTTAAAGATAAATCTTTGAAGGCTAAGGCGAGTAGAGCGTCAAAAAAGGTGGATCAGTTCATTGTGGTGGTTTTGCTACTATAGAGTTTACGCGTTACTGGATGGTTTAGTCATTATTTTAAATATTTTTTAAATTCCTTTTGTTAAATTTATATTTTCACTTACTAATGTTTTACGTGTTTCACTTACTAATGTTTCACGTGTTTCACTTAAATCGCAGAGTACTGAGCTGAAGAGGCCACCCACACAAAGTGAGTTGTTCAGAAAGACTCACACGCGCAAGAAAGACAAGACATGGGTCGATCCTCACTCAGAGAAAGCTTGGGTATGTTTGTTTTGAACACTTATTGTTTCTATATATATTTAATTTATTATTTTAAATATTTGATAGTGGTTTAATTAATTTCATTTTGTTATAGCATGACTATGAGCAGCACTGTCAGGAGGATATGACGCAGTGGAAGGAGAGGATCGCAGCTGGTGAGGAGTGCCCATCAATTGATGAGGATCAGTTGTGGCAAGAGGTAGTCGATGGTTTCTACAAGAACCGCATCTATGGTATGAGGTCATTTTATGCGACTAGTTTGTCCACTTCCTTTATTACTGGAGCGTCTACAGGCATTGGGTCCGTTGCAAAGATGTTGAGGTCCTCGAGCGAGTTGACCTGCTCAACGCGGAACTTCATCATATGCAAGAGAAGGATGCAGAGAGAGAGCGCCAATATCAGGAAATGCAGGAAATGAAGAAGAAGGTGGAGGATAAGGAAAAGGCCATAAACATGAAAATGAAGAAGATAAAAAAGCAGATGGTATCCTTATGGAAAAAGCTAAAGGTAGGCTCGTCTGCACAGTCAGACGCTAATGATGATGATGATGATAATGAAGGTAGTAGCGATAGTGATGTTGATGATGATGTTGCTGACTTCTCGTGATTTTAGTTATTTTTTTTCTTCTATGTTATATGTTGAATTTTTATATTTGGATTTGTATACTTTCTGACACTTCTATATATTTTGCATTTCGAAGTAAAATTTGTTGTGTTTATTATTTATTGGAGATTTTATATAACTTTTCTTTATTAAATATAATTACAATTAGCTTTAAATGATTAGGTAATACAATAAGTAGCAAAAGGTCAGAAAAAAAATTTTCATTACCGACGGATTTTTCCATCGGTAATTTATTAAAAAAAAAAAAAGATTTCTGACGAATTATTCCGTCGGTAACATGAACAAATAAAAAATAAAAATTTACAACTACTGATGGATAAATCCGTCGATAAACAAAAAATTTTAAAAAATAATACATCGGTAACATAAAGAAACAAAAATATAAAATTCACAATTACCGACAGAAAAATCCGTCGGTAAAAAAATTAAATATTATAATTACTGATGAATTTTTCTATCGGTAATTGCCCAAAATCCATTGGAAACAGAAAAAAGTGATGAAATTCTTCACGAAATTATCAGAATTGGTAATTCCATCGATAACAGTTTTCGACAGAAAAAATCCGTCGATAATTATTACCAACTATGTTATTTTCGATGATTAAAATCCATCAGAAATTCATTTTTCTGTCAATAATGGTTTAAAATCTGTTGGAAAAATCCGTCGATAACAGCGTTTTTTCTAGTAGTGAAAGCTCCTATGCACAAAATCATACTCAAAGAGACAAGTTAAATGCAATAGGGTGTAATTCAATACTTATCCCAAAATCAATGCAATTGTCAATGATTCTACCAAAATCACAAAATGAAGACTAAATCAAAATCCTAAGTATTGAAATCAAAAGTGAGTAAAACTTATGCAAGAAGCTAAAGTTTAGTAGCAATATAAGTGGCATAAATGCCCCTTACCAGTATACAAATCCAACAGCCTCGAGCTCATGTTCCAGCAAAAAGGCTAAGAAGTTAGCAAGTTGATGTCAACCATTACTAGCAGTACACAAGGCCTTTAGCTTTGAGCTCATGTTCAAGTGAAGAGGCTAAGAGTTTGATAGATTGGAATCAGCCATCCTAACCGATAAACAAGCCCCCTAATCTTGACCTCGTGTTCAAATGAAGAGGCTAACAAGTCAATAGATTGGAGCTAGTTATCTTATACCTTTTTTCAAGGTTTTGTAGCTATTGAAGTCAAGCATATTCCTATCATTGAATGGATGTTGCATCCATTTATGGGGTGCATTTTATCCATTGGGACTTTGAAGGATCGCATGCCCACAATTTTTTTACTATGATTGATCAACACAATCATTTTTCATAAGAATAATGTGACGTTTATTTCTTCATCGTACTAGAGGATATGTCCCCACAAGAAACAGTTCCTGTCAAACCAAAATTAACCTTTAGTTAGATTTTGTTCTTTTTTTTTTACTTAATGTTAATTTGTCTATTTTTTTTGGGTAAATAATTAATATGATTTTAGGGGAAAAATAAATATTATCAAAATTATAAATAAATTTGTATAAAAAGCTCTATGGTAACCATATTTATATGAATATATTAGGGATGCATTGGGAATTAATTTCCACCCTTCCCTAATCATAATTTGACTCCCAAACCTATTCTCCTGTAAAAGACTAGTTTTGCTAAATCAAAAGATTTTTCAAGTTTTTTCATCAATAAAATTGGTAACGAATCCATTTCAAATTTACTTTTTTATAAATTAATTTGCGGTTGTCATTTCTATCACAGTTCCTCCCAGCGACATTGTGAGATTCTGGATAGCAGGTGCTCAAGTGCCCACAAGGCACTGTTTGAGCAATGGTGTCAATGGTTTATTTTTTTCTTTTAAATAGAAAAAGACATACTTTGGGGATAACCTAGGTTAGGAAATAAGGAAAAACACTCTCCAATTCTTGCAATTCTTGGAGAAGACAAAGGACAACTAGAGGAGAAATTAAGGAATCATAATCTTGGGTGTTCGATGCATTCTTCTCCTACTTCTTTTAATTTTTTTTCTTGTCCTTTATGGTTTTCTATCTTTTTGTTATAGGTATTGTGAAATCTAAATTGGGAATGAATTGTGACTAAGTTTTTATTCGTTTGATATCAGAATTAAAAGATTCAAAGTTTATCCTTTATTCACATTTCAATTTGTGATCTGGTCTATCATGAATTGTTTATTATTCATGTATGAATAGACAAATTTTTGTGTGATCCAACTTGAGGGATTGTTACGATATAATTAGATTATGTATTGATTTAGGTTAATTATGTGTTGATTTAGATTGATTGTATATTGATTTAGGATCATACTGATTTATTTTTTGATTCCCTATATTTATTATTTCAGGCCTATAATAGGCGCCACCTTTTGGTATATGACACACACCATATTATACAGTTCAATATACAAATTATTCAATCACTTTTTGTGTTCTTTGTTTTCTGATTCTTGGTTTCTAACATGGTTTCAAAGCTTAGGTTATTGGTCTTACTCCAAGATTATTCCCCATTTTCTCAAACTCCTTTTTTTTTCCCAAACCGTGACATACCTCCCTTGTGTCACCCTAAATTCCCACATTACTGATCCAAGTTCATCATTTCCAGTGCTTTGTTCATGACACCACCACCGCCATCAGCTTTGCCACCTCCCGTCGAATTTGCCCACTAAAGCACATCACTATTCCCTTCCATAATCACTCTCGCGCCTCTCTAAAAGTCTCAGTGCATGCATCTCAAGTACCAACGCAGCCCCTATAGTGCCACCCCTATGGCCATTCTAGGTCCAGTACTTTTTAGAGCCCCATTTGTGATACCGCCACTGTTATCAGGTCCACCACGTCCCACCGACCATTCCTATAGAAGCGCATTGTCATTTGCAATCACACGCGCCCTGACGCACCACTTGAAGTCTTGGCACATGCATCCTGACCCGTTTGACTATTGCACATTAACTAGGGTCTTCTTTGCTCCATTAACATGGCGTGCCCTACCGACATGTTGTCCACCTGTCCATCCATCCTTATGTGGTAGAGCTAAAATGTCAGACTAATGTGGCAATGCACTTACAATTTTTCTATGGTTTTAGGAGAAATCTTTCCATTTTTTAGCAGTGTTTTTCCAAATTTTTCCCCAAAAGTACACTTCTTGATATTGTGATGGATCCTAGAGTTTATTATTATTATAAGTTGCTAGGACACTTGATGGCATATTGCCCTACTCATCCACTAAGGTCTAATCAGGACAGATTTCAGCTTCATTCTAGTTCATCTATGCCTATGACTGCTATTGCCAACGATTCCCTAATTACTTTTACCCTAGAGTCCTTCTTTAGACAACTTCTTCAACTCCTTTCTATTTTCAGTAATACTCCTGCTGCTTTATCTTCCACCCTATGTAACACCAAATAGTATTGTTGGAACAAAATATTTCTAAGGTATCATCCATGTTAAGGTTAACTCGACATAATTTTTCTCGACAAAACTAGCATGGGGATTTAAAGGGAAAATGGGGTGACCATGATATTCGAGTATTATGTATCATTGCAAAAGGTTGAGAAGTGCTCGACATTGACATTCATGACTACTAGGAGTTTCAAAAAAAAGTCTAAATTATTGGGACTTAGAAAAATTCTGGTGATGATTCCCACTTACACAGAAGTGTTTTGGTTAATTATCAAGCATACATTGAAACTAAGTAAAAGAACACCTAGCTGAAATATAGAAACTGGAGTCGAAACTAGGTAAGAGAACACCTAGCTAAAATATAGGAGCTGGAGGCTTTGCCTATGTACTGGGGATCATGGGTACAAAACATAGGCAGTTATCCAACAATTATAGAGCGGTTACTCATTAACGTGGAAGCAAATGCACGCATGCATCAACGATGTGGGTAGTCTAAGAAACAAGGGTAGGTTGATGGATTTGGATTATGAAGTGTAAATAACCACCTGGACAAGTGTAAAGATCACCTAAAGCACAAACAATCATCAATGACACATGACAGAATCATATTGTACATAGTTGCCTACAAAGAATAGCCATTAGGCCTCATTTTTCATTAGTAGTTAGTTTTGTATCACACACACAATACTCCCACAAGTTCAAAGTCGCTCTGATGACTGGAACAAAAGGAACAGAGTAAAGATTCTATCACCAACTCACTTGATTGCCTTTCAATTCATAAGATTAGATTTTCTTTTCCTTTGTTTTCAACTTCATTTCTTGTTCATTTTTTGCAATCTCTTGTATTTTGTCAATCAATATTAAAAAAATAAAAAAGGAACCAAAGTGTGATAGCTTGTTCTGATCTTGCTCTCATTACAAAATACTTTAATCTTGAGCAATTCAGATTCCATTGGTGTTGCTTTGTCGACATCGAGTTGGCAGGAAAAGTCTATTTGACACTTAATATTTAAGAACTTGAGAACTCATAAAGAGGAACTACTTCTGTTCCTCGAATTGAGATCGTGAAGCAAAGCTTGTCGGGTTTGATTTGTTTATTGACGCTAAACAAATTGGCACGTCCAGTGGGACAAGTGAAAGAAAAAATAGTGTCGATAGCAAACATAGTCTTGGTTTATTCAAAGCTTTATGTATTTGAGAATTGGGACAATAGTGTTTAACATGTGACGAGTCTCTTCCTTGAGTGAGAAGTCTGGAAATAACAAAAAAATCTTTCAAACTCATGGCAACTTAAGCTAATCCTTACTCTTGTGGGACAAAGGCCGATGTATGAGTTATCCCCAGGGTATAACTGCCAGTGGCTACACAAGGGATGACACAAAACATAAATGTTCAAGGGATGGCTATGCTATTCCCACATATGGCTTCCTAAGAAATGGTGGGATCTTTTTCTCTATAAAGAATGGTGTCAACACTTCCTAATGTCCGCAAAAACCCCATGTTCTAATAAAACCCCTACCATGACATGCAATGTACAAATGCCATCATAGGTAATATGCCTGTGTTTGGTCATCATGTTAGGAGCCCATCTAACAAGGGGGCATGTCTTAAATAATTCCTATAATCACTAGGACAAAAAACATAAGACTAATTTTTCCTGACATGCTTAGAACACTGTCAATGTTGATGGCTACACCTAGCCCTATAATTGACTCTTTGGCTACCTTTAGGCAACAAATAGATGGGAGCCATCATGATTTGGTTAATATGCTCACACATCAAATGGCTACTATCATAAGTCCATTAGTTTGAGACCAATAATGCAAAGTATGACTAGTTGGCTCAAGTGGGAAGAATTGCTGAAATTGTCATGCCGAAGATGACCCTAATGACCACATGGTCAATTAACCCCCATTTCATCCTTTTCTTCAAGGGGAAAATATTCCTTTAGGACTAGGGCATTCACTTGGTCAATAGAGGACAAAATGCAAATAACATTGTACAAAAGGTTAGGGAAAATAATGTCGGGGGCATCATTATCATGGAAATCAAAACATCACAAGGCCTATAGAACAAGTGCTGAACCAATTTGGGTTTGATGTTAGCTATGTCAACCAACCCTTCTTTTCATTAGCATTTCCAAGCTACATCCAACAAGTTAAAATGCCTCGAGCATGGAAAGTGCCCAAAGCCTTGACAAAATACTGTTGGGTGAGTGGAGAATCAACAGTCCAGTACATAGGTCATTACGCTATCAAGATTGGCAAAGTTGCATTAAATGAGTATTTGAAGATGAGGTTCTTTCCCTCATCGCACACAAAAAATTCCTTCACATGGGTCTCAAATCTAAGGCCAAACTCTATTCATTCATGAATTTAGTAGGAAAGAAGCTTCCATGAATAATTCTTTTGGAGAAAGATGAAAATGTCATTGATAGATCTTTTTACTATTCAACACTTTGAAAATGAAACAATTGATGACTATTTGGCCAGATTTAAAAGTATGAAAAATAGGTGCTTGACACATGTGCTAGAGGCAGAAGCTATCAAGATGGCCATAAATAGGCTCAATTATAATATTTGGAAGAAATTGGTCAACCAACAATTCCTAGATTTGGCCTAATTGTGTGAGAAAATTCAACATATTAAACTTTGGAAAAAGGGAAAAAAGTATATGAGAAAGAAAAACTTAGTAAGAAGAGAAAAGGTGGCATTTGTTGATTATGCCTAGATTAGGTCAAGTGGTTAATATGGTTGAATTACATCAAGGCCACCCTATATGTGCACCACGCTTAAGCTAACCACGAGCAAAGAAAAACAAACTACCACTAGTAGTTCAAAGATTTACTCCTTTAACATAACTAAGGCATAATAAATTTTTGATGTATTATTAAGAGACAAGAAAATTATTCTCCTTTGAGGTAAAAGGATGCCTTCTACCAATGAAAAAAAAAAGAAAAAAATTTTGTAAGTTTCATGTGTTCCTTAGACATACAACTAATAATTATATGCATTTCAATGACTTGATGTAGAAGGTAATCAAAGAAGGAAGGCTCAAGTTTGAAGAGAAAACAGCAAACATAAAGGTTGATGTCGACCCCTTTCAGTTCAATTCAAACTATATTGAGCAATGATCATGGAGGCCAATGTGGTCAATGTTAATTAGGAAAAAGACAATTGAAAAGAAAGACAAAAAAGACATTGATATAGAGATTGACTATTTTAAGTAGACAAAAAGGCCAATTTTCCCCAAGGCAGGAGAAGATCTGCTTGACTTTTTGTAAAAACAAAAAGAAGTGGACAGTGATATAGCCCTTTGTCGATGTCGCAATGCTATCTTTGACAAAGATACAACACAAACCTACAAGGAGCAGGAAAAAGGGAGGAAAAAGGAAAAAAAAATAAAGTGCTGAAACTCGAAAGCCCAGGGATTGTCAATAACAAGAAAATAACCATCAATCCTGTTAGGCAATAGATGAAGACAATAGTCATGGTCGATAGAAGACCTGAGAGTGTGACACCAAAGATAAGGATACCCCTGCACAGGTCGCTCAAAACAAATGGATTCAAAACTCAACCTAAATCTCAAAGGAGATTACCTTGGCTATACACCCATAACCATATTTTCATTCATAATCTAACAAGAAGAAGGCCAAATAGGATAAGAATTGACAACCTATGGGAAGGTATTACTCAAACCCACATGTGTGATATCGAGCTGACCATACCCAGTCATTGACAACTCAAGTGCAGTCGACCTACTCTCACTTAACACCACCAATAGCCATCCCAAGACTTGTAATGATGGCTTATGTCTAGATCAAAAGGAAGAATTATCATATCTTGAGTACATTCCTCTATCAATGTCAAATTATGAGAAGGAAGATCTAGTGGATAACATGCTCACTTCATCTCCAATATAATCACCATTGACAATGCCTAACAATATACAGGTTCTAACAATATTTGCACAATCAACATCCACCCCAAGAATGGCTTATGATGAGAGTTAAGACCATATGATCAACCTTGACGATGATGATTTACTTACTGAAATTTTCAAGTTAGGATTCGATGATGATCTAAGGGTTATCTTTGGATTTATTAGTGTGGTAACTATATTGCCTGTAGAGTACAATGAAGTTCAAGAATTTGAATTTATGGAGGAAGATTATTTCGACATAATCCCTGGTCAAGAATGCCTTTTGCTGAATGACACGTTCCATGTTCAGGAGCTGTTTGAATACCTACATAAAGTGACTAAGGGCCACCATCAACCATTACACATAAAAGCTAAGTTGAAGGAAAATTAATAAATGATGTGCTGGTCATTAATGGAGTGGCTGTTAATTTGTTGCCTGACACTATGATGGAGTGTTTGGCAAAACGAATATCGATTTGATCAGAACAAATATGGCTACTATAGGTTTTAATATGAGGTCCTCAACAGCAAAGGGTGATGTTGTGCTAAATGTGCAAGTAGGAACTGTGAATCAACCTACCATGTTCATAGTAGTAAAAACAAGAGCTAGTTTTAATATGCTCTTGGGACTTGATTGGATTCATGGTGTCAGGGCAGTACTGTCGACTCTGCACTAGAAGCTAATTCTGTAGAACAAGGATGGAAATATCGAGGAAGTGTTTGCTGACAGTAGCCCATGCTATGTCGAGCAAATGCATATGAAGTTCAAGGATTATAATAACAAAGTTAATCATCAATGATTGACTTGGACACCTTCGACCCATCTATCATTGGAGCTTGTCCTATTGGGCTCGACAAATTTGAGTTAGCTCCAAAGGCTGTGGCATCCCATCCTTAGAAGAAATTTAAACTATGGATCTATCGAGCCAACTAGCTCGCTTGTCAACTTACATGGTCGATAAGGTAATGTATACCTCTAATGATGCACAACTTGATTGTATATATGACTGAAGACCTTTAGGCTTTGAAGTTTTCAATTTTTATTCTAACAATTTGCATGGTAAAAATTTTGAAATATAGGATCCTTTGGAAGAAGTCAATCTCCGAGTTGAAAGGGAAAATAGATCGTCGTATGTCAGTCAATTGCTGCCTGACTATTTTAAAATGAAATTGGTCGAGGTCTTAAAAGAGTACAAAGATTATTTTGCTTCAAAATACGAAGAGATGCTAGGATTGAGCAGAGACGTTGTCGATCGTAGATGGCCAATGCAAAATAACATTAAGTTTGTTAAACAGGCACCTTGATGTTTTACACCTGACATCATTCTCGAAATGAAAGAAGAGATAAAGTGGTTCTTGAAAGCCAATTTCATTCTATCAACCAGGTACGTCGACTGGATTTCTAATATTTTTCCTATCATGAAAAAGAATGGCAACCTTAGGATTTGCATTAATTTTAGAGATTTAAATAATGCTACTCTAAAAGATGAATATCATATGCCTATTGCTGTGATGTTAGTCGATTTTGCATCTAGACATGGCATGCTTAGTTTTATAGATGGGTACTCAGGCTATAACTAGATTTATATGGCTAAGGAAGATGTGTCGAAAATAGCATTCAAATGCCATGGTGCTATTGGTACTTATGAATAGGTCGTTGTGCCATTTGGGTTCAAAAACGCTAGCACTACTTATCAAAGAGCCATGAACACAATATTTCATGATTTTATCAGCAAATTCATGGAGGTTTACATTCATGATGTCATCATCAAATCTGACACGAAAGAGACTTATCTTGATATTTTCAAAAAAGCATTTGACAAGATGCAAAAGCATAGTTTGAAAATGAATCCACTAAAATGTGAATTTGGTATGGCTATAGGAAATTTCCTAGATTTTTTTATTCAAAAGAAGAGGATTGTCATCGATCAAAATAAAGCAAAAGCAATACTAGAAGTAACTTCCTTAAGGATTTCCAGTCTTTCTTGGGTAAAGTAAATTTCCTTCAACAGTTTATCTCTAATCTGCGAAGAAAAACAAAGATGTTTGCCCATTAGTCAAATTGAAAAAAGAAAAAAATTTACCTGCTCAAAAGAACAACAGGAGACCTTTGCACAAATAAAAGAAACGTTGATCAATGCTTTAGTGATGGTGCCTCCAAAATAAGGTTGACCACTGAAATTATACATCTTAGCATCAAACTCAACTATTGGGAGCATGCTGGCCCAAGAGGATGAAAAAGCCAACAGATGAATCATTTATTATTTGAGTCGAAAACTAAATGATGTAGAGTGTCATATAGTTCAATTGAAAATTGTGTTTGGCCTTGTACTTTTCCTATACCAAACTTTAATGTTATTTTTTCACTGCTACAACTTAAGTGTTATTTAACTATAAATGATGTTTATGTTATTTAAAAAATAGATGTGATTAAGTATATGCTTTCTTATCCTATTTTATTGCATGGTCGAGTTGGCAAGTGGATGCTTGCATTGATAGAATTTTCCCTACTCTATGTGCTAGCAAAAGCTGTTAAAGGACAGTTTTGGCTGACCTCCTCATCGACCACCCATGTTTCAATGTTAAATAAAACAGTGTTGATTATGTTGAAACTGCCCCTGGAAATTATACTTTGATGAGTCTTGACACTGTAATGGGGTTGGAATTGGTATTTTGGTACTTTCGCCAATGGTAAAGCCTACAAAATTTATGTTTGAACTCAACTACAAATGTTCAAATAATGATGTAGAATATGAAGCCCTAATTATGGGGTGAGAAATTTTGGTTGAAAAGAAAGTTAAAAATGTCAAGATTTATGGGGATTCTCAGTTGGTGATTAAGCAACTGACAAAAGAATATAAGTCAAAATTTGCTTAAGTACTTCTCTATTGCTGCTAGGTTATTATATGAGTTTGACAATATCACACTTCGATATTTCCCAAGGGAATTCAACCAAGAGGCTAATGAATTAGTCCAAATTGCCTCAAAATATAAAGTACATCCTTTGACACAAATAAGTGTGTCAAATCAGCCAACCCAGCTCGTTTAGGCTTGCTAATTAAATAGGCTTAAACAAGCCTAGTCACTATAATAGCGATCTCAGTCTTTAAGATTGGCTTGCGGGCTTAAATGTGATGGCTCATTTAAATTTTTTTTATGAAAAATTATTTAAAAAATGAAAAAACAGAAAAGTGAACATCTAAGTTTTTTAATAAAAAATTACTAAAAAAACAAAAAACAAAAATTACGTACTAAGCTTGAATATTTTAATTTGTAAAGAAATAAGACCAAATTATTTATTTATTTATTTATTTCTTTCTTTTTGCGTCATCTTGGGGTTGGGGGAGGGGGTACATTTTGGAGTCTCAAACTCCCTCTTTTGTCCCAATTTGTGGTTCTTAGAGCAGGAAATCTGCCATTAAGCCAAGGCCTCAACCACACAAGACTTGAACTTCTAAAATAAATAAACAGATGAACAGTGCTAGCTCGACGAATTATGCGGCCTAACCCGTTTAACCGGTGTGGGTTAAATGGATCGAGTTGCAAATGACTTAGTTTAAATAGGATAACATTATATGTTAAATGGATCGAGTTAAAAATAAGTTAGTTTAAACCGGCCAAGACAAAGAGGTTTGGGCTAACGAGTTTAAAGTTTTGATGTCCCTTCCAGCACAACCCAATTTAAAAAAGCAATAAATAAGATTTGTATTCCGATGCTGATAGACATCTGACTGAATTGCTTAAAACAAGATTGCCACAAACATGCCGCAAGATATAAATTGCAGGGGAAGAAAAAAAAAAGTGAAAAGAGAAATATGAGAATATAACCTATAATCACTCGTAACATGCTACGTGAGTGGTGCATGTCAATATCTAAAAAAAATTCTGGCATTTTTCATTGTATAAATTATATGACTAATTGGTACCTTTTGTTTCAAGTGTGACATTGCAGTAAGGCTATCATTTTGAATATTTCTACAACATGACACAACATAGAATTGTATAATGCAATCGCAGTTCACAAGCGATGATTCTAAGGAAAGGACGACCCAGGATTTGGATTTGGACCGACATTTATGCAAAAGAATGGACGGGGAAAGTTTAGTCCAACCATAATTAGTTGTGTCTTTTCTATAGAAATTGTTTTGAGTGAGGTTTGAGAACACATATACGACAATGCTTCAAGCAGCTTCAAGCCTCTATAAGATAAGCATTGCTGTGAATTCACCGTTTTTGGAAGTTTATTGCTTTGATGCCAAAGGCGAATATGAAGGCAAACAGCACAGAGAAACCAGCCACCACAATGGCAACCACTCCAAGAAAGTCGTGTTCAAACCCAAAGTAGCTCCTCACAAATTCGTCAACCCTTTGACCATTGTCAAGTTTGTGCATGTTGTCTCCATATTGGGATGCCACCAACCCATTCAATGTCCATGCAACGGGACATATCCAATAGTACCATTTCCACCATATGGGTATTCTCTGTCATCATTTTTGTTTTCAGGGTCAAGTCAAGAAAATTTTCTATATACTCTCGAAGCTAAAAAAAAAAAAAAGTTGAGAATAATTTCAACGTGTCAATGTAAAACAACTTTAGATTGCCAAAGTTTACATTGTGGCTGACAGAAAAATTTAGAAAAAGTGTCAAATTATGTCTTTTAATAAAACTATGTATATGATTTTCAATATTCGTAAATTTTTAATGATTTGCAATATAAAATTACGCTCTCTGCCTATAGAAATTATTTTAAGAAACCTGTTTTTCTGTCTCACTAGTGATCAATACTTAATTTTATTAGAAATGTAGTTAAAATGATAGGAAATAATATCTCGAGAAAACTGAAGAAGTATTGATGATTAAATGATGCACAAAAATAGCTCTTTCTTACTCTTATTAAAAATGTTTAAAAATTTCTATAAAATCATACGTTGTACAAAAGATGCCAACAAGAGTTGTAACTATTAACTTACCGATAAGGGAATGATGAAGCCTGAGAAAAGGGACCATATTGCATAGAATGCACTTGACAATATGGCAGCAACGTGTGGGTTGGGAGTTATGGCCATGGTCATCATACCATAGAAAGTGTAGTATAAGAAAGTGAAGTAAGTAAAGAAGAGATACCACAGGAACTTTGATGTTGTCCAATCGAACCCCATCATGGCATACACTATCACCCCATATATAAGAGCCTCAACCAAGACGTGAGGGAGCTCAATAATAACCTGAAAATTATAGGAAAAATACTTGTTAGCCGGAAATTTTTTCCAGAAAATGGTTGCCCAAATTATGTTGCAGAATATGACTGAATCATCTCAAATTTTTTAGTAAAATGCTAAAAAGTTGTTCTTCGTAACAAATTGACAAAAAAGTTTTCAAGCCATTAAGCAGGACTCAATTTTTTAACCACCTATGATTTCCGTCCAGCCGCTCAAAATTTGCCACGTGTCTGACATGTATATCTCGGCTGGGCAGCCTAGCAGTGCTCAAAATTATAATACAAGTTTTTAAGTTCAGCTGTTAAATTATGAGTGCGTGATAATTCTTGACTTGGAATTGTGATTTGTAGAGCACAAGTGTCTTGTGTGTCTTGTTTTCAAAGAGTTGCATTAAATGAAGGGAGCATTTTACCTGTGCAAGAGCATATGGCAGAGCTGAATACATTCCTGCAGCTCTCTCTCTGTAGAACACTGTTCTCTCAACTGCTATTATAGGCTGCACTGAGGCACCATTTTGTACACCAATGAAAGAAACAGCAGCATACATTGAACCCATTGCATTGAAAAGATCTTGCTCCTTTCTCCTATAATTTTCAATAATTTTAAGGTATGTGTAAGTATAGTTCTGAATTACATTCTCATGATTTAGTTATTTGTGTCAATGAATCAATTTCTTTTTAAGATACCTTTTCATACCAATGTCCCAAAATATCACCCCAAATAATATAGCTATTATTGTTGTAAATAGGAGTCTAACTGCAGTATAGGATGTGTTCCTCCAATATGATAAATTCTGTTTCCATAGGCAAGCTTTACATTGTGCAAGGAAGGTCTGTGAATACTGACTTTCGAAGTATAGATCTTTTGAACCTTCAGGAGGAACATTAAGCTCCTGGATCAATTGTTTGTTTATCCTGAACAACTGGAAGTATTAGTGGCATATTCAAAATCTTTAAATGCTACTGAATTAAAATGAAAATCTGAGAAATATATTCCTCTTAGCGTGCGTTCGGTTTCAAAATACAGTTTTCATTTTCAGTTTTCAATTTGTTCACTGTTTCAGGATTTTGTAAGGGAATAGTGAAAGCAAACTGAATTTTGTAGTTTTTACTTTTTCGTCACAAAATCCTGAAAAATGGGAAACTAATTGAAAACAGAAAATAAAAACTGAAAGCTGTTTTCTGAGACTTAACTCATTCTCAATATCCTTAAAACTTTTGAATCTGCAGCCTTGATTCAAAACACCAAAAGATAAAATGGAAAAGAAACAAAATATGTACTGATTTGCAATATTTCCATTATGTTACCAACAAAAAAAGGCTTAAGGCAGAAGTCTAACTTGTGTAGTTCTGAGTTTTTGTATACATTAGTGAAGTTGACATTCAGACTTGCTTCCATTCCTGGTGATGTGACTTCCAGCATCCAGGTTGCAGGATTGTAACCGTCTCTGATCTTAGGAACTCCTTGAATAGCCTAGTAATCAGGCACTACAATGAATATGCTAATTCTGCAGCAGTAGCTACTATGCTCAATCTCATTTCCACTATACTCACCTCAAAGTACTGAATCAGATGGGAACAATGGCGGCCTAATGGACCGGCATATATTTGCTCCCCTCCCAATTTCAGAAGTAGCAGCTGAAAATGTTGGCATTGATGTACTTAATATGTAGTAACCAAAACTGTTCCTCAATTTTAACTGGTTTGAATTCTTACCTCATCAAAGGCATCAAATATATCAATACTTGGTTGGTGGATGGTGCAAACCACAGTGCGCCCTGTGTCCACAGTGTTTCTCACAGTTCTCATTACAATTGCAGCTGCTCTTGCATCAAGGCCAGAGGTTGGCTCATCCATGAAAATTATTGATGGGTTGGCTACAAGTTCAACTGCAATTGTAAGCCTCTTGCGCTGCTCGGTTGAAAGTCCGGTCTCTCCAGGCAATCCAACAAGTGCTTCTCTCAATGAGTTAAGCTCCACAAGCTCCATAACTTCCTCAATAAACATCTGCATCTCATGAAATTGAGCTCAAGTTAAAAAGCTTTTATGTCTTCAGACCACAGGTTAGGATGATTACCAATTAACTTTTCTGTGTTCTGAGCAACAGAATTTGTTTACATCAGAATTGAAGTGTTTGTTTGGATAAATAGTTTATTTAAAACCTTATGTGAAAATAACTTCTGAGAAGTGAAAAGTTATTTTTGAATAAGTTATTCTATATTTGGAATACATAGTATCAGAAGTGTTTGTTTTGAGTGTTTTAAAAAGTGCTTCTTAAAAAGTTAGATATTTTAACTTTCTAAACAGTATTAAAATGACTTTTTGTAAAGTAATTAGTTGTATAACTAAACAGGACAAAATGTTAAAAATTTGGCTTGTATCTTCCAAAGAATTAAGAAAAATCATAAGTGGTGTTATTCAAACGAGCCGTAAAGCGAAGAGTTTCGTGACTCTAGTTTAGAAAGATGAAAATTGTACCTTTCTTGTTGCATGATCAACTTCATGAGGTAATCGAAGCCATGCAGAATACAGCAAAGATTCATACACTGTAACATAGGGTGAGTGGATATCAAATTGTTCACAGTATCCTGATATGCGAGCAAATGTTTGTTGATTCTTTGGATATCCAGATATTTTGACGCTTCCATCTATGTATCCACCAGTTTTCCTTCCAGCTAAAACATCCATCAGAGTAGTCTTTCCGGCTCCACTTACACCCATCAGAGCTGTTAGTACTCCAGGCCTAAAAGCACCACTAACTCCCTTCAAAAGTTCAAGACGATCCTCGAAAACTCCTTGGTTTTTCATTTCCTACAATCAATAATAATCCAAATGTAGCATAGTTATACTTGTGTTTCCCTATTCCTCTTTATGCTTTGAAATGCATAACTAATGGAAATATTATCGTAGAAAGCACTAAAATACAGCATTTGGCTTGTCCATTTTTTTGGCCTTTGCTCGAATATCCCTGTTAGTATTGCTATGAGACTAATCTATCAATCATTGTCACTTAGAAATTATTGAAGGAAATACTTAAATATATTTTAACAATTTAATTTTTATCCAATGTAAAACAACTTTATGCTGCTAAAAGTAAAAACTTCATGTTCGATAACATATCCACTATAATAACCACGTAGCATGTTTTGACACTATGAATTTGTATCAGCGGACAATGTAAAATTGTGTTACAGTATCAATAAATAGAATTTAAACTCATTTTAAACGGATCAATGACACAGAATTACAATGACTAACTGAGATATAACATCATAAAAGTTAGTGTGTGGTACCTGTGGCATGTCTACAGAATATCTTATCTCATCAAAAGTTAGGGATAGAGGTTGAAAAGGAAGAACCATGCCCTTCCTTCCATTTCCACTAGTCTTATAATCGCTAACTCTTCCGGAAAACGACCGGGATAGTATGCCTGCTTCTTCTACCATCTTTGTTTCTGTCTTGTCATCACAGTCATATGTTACGGTTTGAATACAAATCTTACTAACAGAGAAACAATAACTTGAAGCTCAAGGACTCACCAGAAGAGCTCTTTAATTGAATTAACTCATCACTATTTGAAGCATTTCGCTCGAGCAATGTCTCTTGGGATAACCCTGCTTGATGCTTTTTGAATGCTGTAGAAGTTAACATATCAAATGATCAGATAGTAAATCTGGTCACAAAAGAGGTCTTAGTTCACAGCTCAAAGAAAGAAGATAGTACTTACGACTAAGATACTGCAAAGCCAAGGTGAACAGAAAATTAAATAGAAAAACAAAACCAATCAAGGCTCCTACTCCAATCCAATACCAATAAGCTTCTGTGAAAAGTCCACGAGATTTCAGTATCGAAACTCCCAGTGTTTCATTGGAACCAGGAGTAACCTACAACACTCGGGAAAAAAAAATCTCATAAAAATCTCTTTCCATTTCTAATTGATGGGAAAGGATCAAGTGAGAGAAGTGGTTGATTAAGAAAGTGAGATGAGGTAAACTTGACTATAGAATAATGGTCGAGATTAAAATATGAAGTCACATGATTTTTTTAAATAATCATGCAACATTTAAATAACTTTTAATCTTATATGATTATCCGACCAAGATTATCTCCTCTCCCCTCTCACATAAATATAGTATACCCCTCTCACTTGATACACTCCTTCTAATTGCTTTCTGAAGGGTTTCTTCACCTTTCTCCAACTATGCCCAAGAAATTCATTAACAGCAATAGCATTCTGTCCATACATCAGTGGTGAGGACCAGTAACCCCACAGGAACCATTTGTGCACATCCTCTGGCTCAAAAGAACAAATTTGTCATTAAAAAAAGGTTCATTAATCATTACATTAGCCAACTTTGAAGTTACATTCCCATTTTTTTACCTCTGGAAATCACAAATCCTCCTAAAACCAGAACTACAAGTAATGCAAATGAACCAACGGTGTTTGCAACTATAACATCCCTTCCTAATGCTGCCATCAACCGAAAAAGTGAAGATGCCATCTGGTTAATGCACAGGATTACCAAGTACTGTTTCAAAAGCCTGACATAAGACATCTCATTAGATTCCAAAAACGAGTGATTAATATAGATTTAATTTATATACACTGTCAGTGTGAACAAATTTTTACAGACATCCAACCATATGTCGCTACATCAGCAAAAGTGTTGGACTCGATCATCCATTGTGCTGAAAGTCTTACAAATATAAAAATATGATTGGATGATAATGTAAAATTTCTTTACATAGTCAGTGTATCAAAATTAATCTCAATTAGCAATAGCTTAGAAGGATTTGTGAGGTGGTTGTTTCTTGCCTTCCAAAATTTGGATCATAGCCAATAGAATAGTAAGAGATGGCTTCCCAGATGACAACTTCTATAAGGGTTATTGGTATTTTCAGGATCCAAGGAGGAAGAGAATAGGACCATGCAGGATAGAAAAGAAGGTCCCGTTGCTTGTAAAAGACAGGAAGTTTCGTGATGGCCATGTTTAGCTCTGATATTCCATTGAACATAGCTACAGTTACAGCGAAGAAAAGTGCACCCAGGTAAGTTCCTCCATCCTCCACGGTATCCTTGTGCATCTTAGTTCGTAGAAATAATGTTGTTTCCATGATAGCTAAATAAATTAGCTGAGAAGAAAGAAAAAGATATGCATAAGGACCCCAAAAAAATGCATGTTACACATATTTAACATTTTCATTCATGAGTGACAGAATTTTTTGAGCCATAGAGTAATGGAAGAATTTTGCTTTATACTATTCGTCACTGGACACATCGGTTATCATGCGAAAAAAATGATACATGAAAAATAAAAGACAATAATAGTTTACAAAATTGATGTATCAACTATCAAGTATTATATAGTGTGGAACAAAACTTTTTCTTTTACTATGAGAATTTCTCATCAAATCAGATTATATGGAGTGCTGGAAAATTACTTACTTGGGTGGCTTTGAATATGTATACGAATGAGTTTCTCTTCATAAGCAAATATTCTCTGCTAGCACATGCCTTCAGCAGCTCCTTTTTGTTAACACCATACTTGTTTGTTGTCAAGGCATTTGGATGGCATTTAGACTTGTCAAAAGGAGCGGCCAATTCGTCTCCAAATTTTTGACCGATGTGGAACAGCTGGAAGGCTTCTGCAAAATCCTTGACAGTAACGAAGCTGTAAGGTTCATCTTTGCGTGCCCAATATTGCCATTGATCTTTTCTTGAAGTCACCTATTGCACCCCATGAAAGCAAAATTAACTTAATGTCAAAACAAAAAAAGAACGTTATAGAAAAGTACCAAAGTGAAGACAGGGTCTATTTGGTTTAAGAAAATAACTAACTATTTTCAGTTTTTGTTTTCAATTTGTTTCTTGCTTTTCAAGATTTTATGAATGAAACAATAAAAACTAAGAATTTTCAATTTCCATTTTCTATGTTCTGTTTTTACTATTTCCTTTACAAAATCTTAAAACCAAGAAACAAATTAAAAATAGAAAATGAAAATTGAAACCAACTAGGCCTTAATTGATTCACATTCATACTTCTTGTAAGAAGTCAGCAACTCCTTTTCTTTCAGGGCACTTGAACCCCATTGACTCAAAAAACTCAAGCACATTTTCTCTAGGTCCTTGGTACACTATTTTCCCATCTGTCAGAAGTATTATATCATCAAATAGCTCATAGGTTTCTGGTGCTGGCTGTAGCAGAGAGACGAGTGCAGTTCCATTGAGAATATGGATGGATTGCCTGATTGAGTTGATAATTTGAAAAGTTGTGGAGCTGTCCAAACCAGTTGATATTTCATCCATAAACAACACCCTTATAGGTCCAACCAGCATCTCACCTTCAGTATTCAACATAGAATTTTTATCAGTCAACTTTTTTATAACTTCCAAATTATGGCTACAAGTTTTCTGGTCATGTTTTTTCTTGCTAAATATAAGCTACCTGTAGTGACCCGCTTTTTCTGTCCTCCTGAGATACCTCTTATCATTCCATCTCCTACCATAATGTCAGCACAGATTTCAAGTCCCAAAATCTGCAACATTATACAAGGGAAAACATGAAATCCTATATTGTTTTTTCCCTTTAATTGTTGAATCATGTGTTTGGACTCTTACCTTAAGAATATAGTCAGTAACCACACTTGTCTGCTGTCCTTCTAGTGCTGCTGCCTGCACAGATTTGATTGAATCACATGTAAAAAAATAATGCAGCTTCCTCACAATGAAGTGTGTTCAAGGCTTCTTTTTTTCATAATTTTATTTTCTCACCTTCATGTAGGCATCAATATCAGGATCTGGTTTAATCTTTGCCTCCTTCTCTCTTCTCAATAGTTCAGTCAACATCTCTACAAGGTAGCACAAAATTCTGAGTAAGAGACCTTAAGTATGTTTAATTCAGTTCAAAGGTTTTTGTTCTGCTTATTTATCTTTTTACACTGTCATCCAATCATGTAGTACTACATTAATAAATATGATCGACTTTAATATCCATTAATTTAAAGGTTATGCAAATGAAATTATTTGATTGAATAACAATATAAAAAACTTTTACAGCTTAAAATGCATCAAGATTAAACTCTGTTTTTTTTCCTTAGAAGTTTTAATACTCAAAGTAAAGCAACCAACCATAATTCTGTCCAACCCCTTGACATCTTGCTGAGAATGCTAGCGTCTCTCTCACAGTCATTTCTCCAATGTGGCTATCATGTTGGCCTATATAAGCTGACGTCCTTTGTGGCACAAACTCTTCTAGCCCATGCCCATTGTATGTTACTCTCCCAGAATACTGAGGTTTTTATAACCAACAAAATTAGTTATTGTAATTGAAATAATTACTCAACTGCAAACTACGCCCTACTTTTATGATGACACCTGAATTTGGTTTCCTTACTTTCAAATCTTTCCCAAGTTTACCGGCTAATGCCAACAGCAAAGTGGTTTTTCCTGAGCCAGGGGGGCCTAACAATAAAGTCATTCTGCAAAATGCTCATAATCAGAACCAGAAAATATCTTACTGGAGGGTATATTTTTATTAATAACTCAAATATATATATATATATATATATATATATGAGCATATGTGTATATACACACACACACGCATACAGAGAGAATAACAAAACAAGGGTCTTGAATTCACCTTCTCGGCTTTATGATTCCACTAACATTCTGAAGGATATGTAAAGGTTTCTTTGGACTTGGAATGATGTGCAGATAATTCAAGAATCCCTTAACAAAAGGAAAAAGACCATTTTATATATAATTGGAGATAAACTCATGAATAAGGTATAGACAACCTGTGCCATATTCAATCTACCTCTAGCACATTCACAAAGAAGTTGAATAATGTAGGCAGTGCTCTTCTTCCAACATAAACTTGGGCTTCCACATCTATGTGCTCAAATCGAACTTCAATTGTTGGAATATCAAGACCAACTCTGTGTAGATTTTGATTAACAAAAACAAACACAAGTATCTCAATCACTAAAAACAGTCCATTCCTCAAAACTCTCAAATTTTAAAACCAAACAAATTTCAGTTCTTAGTTTAATGCGGATGTATACAAGGCTTAACACACAAGACTTATGCATCAAACTGCTAAACACAGAGATCCTCCGTCCCCATATCATATCTCCTTTATCACGAATCACTTTTCGTCACGTCAAAAATAAGTATTTAAAAATATTTAAAAGTTTAAAACAGTTACAAAATATATATTACTCGGCCGAAAGTATCTGGTAGAACAGGGAAGAGTAAATGATTCAGTGACATGTGATTTTCGTCCCAATCCATCGATGTCATTCATGAACTCTTTTTTTGCTGCCATAAAATAATTATAAGACTCACCTGTCCATCCTCTCCCTGAGTTTCAACAAAAACTTTTCATTATCTTCTTCTGCTATCCTCACGAGTCGCTCTAGCAGAATCTTTCTCTCAGTTAATCCTAGTTGCTTGATGTCAACCTCTACTCTTTTCCCTTCTGAGTTGTTCAGTATACTTCTCCTAATGCGTAGATATGTTGGAAGCCTCTCTATTGCAGCCCATTTGAGAGCTTCTTCATCATCTTCACGTTCAGATGCTGAGAAAACATCCATGCTGTTGTTCCTCCAGATGCTAGAACTACTTCTTCTAAGACTTTCTACTCTTGATATGGTGTTACTCTCCATTGAAACTCATACAAACTTAGAACTGGGGTGTTAGTATTTGTGACCAAACTTTGAGCATATTGGTTGCTCTAAAGTTTTCATGGCATATAATATGGACAATTGTTCTTTTCTATTATAAAGCAGGCTTCACTGTTTCAAGGAATATATTATTGCTAGTGCTTTTAGTTATTTATAATTCATGGAGAGCATGTGTTGAAATTTCATGGATCAGAGCAAAGTGATGGATCATGAGTAAATGTTTACTTTTATCCCTAAAATTTAATCTGTATCAATTTAGTTTTGAAATTAAAAAGGTGTCAAGTTAGCCTTTAAAATTATAAAAAGAGACTTAAATTAGTGGATGTGATAGTGTGTAAAGATTAATTTGAATCACTAAAATGATCGATTTAAATAACTTTTTTATAATTTTAAAATTTAAATTGATATTTTCTTAATTTTAGGAATTAGAGAGAAGTATCTATATAATTTAAAAAATCAGAGTGAACCTTTAATCTATCATTTAACCAAAACACCAGTGCGGTTACATAAGTTATAATTCTCAACAACTTTTTGCAATGACAGTAACTTTAAAACTAATTTATACGCAGGTCAATTTTTTTTTATTTTTGGGATCAAAATAATTTTTTGCCTTGAAAATAAAAACCCTTCTCAGCCACAAGGACAACAAGCATGTCGGAAGAGATAAGCAACGAATACTGCCAGGAGATATTGCCACGAGAGCTCGTAACTTAGAATGTTGAACTATCGTAGATGCTCTAAAGTGACCATTAATTACAGCATCACCATAGTGTGGAAACAAATATGCTTTGAGGAAACAAATCTTGACACTAGTCTAAATATAACAGCACAACCATTTGAAATAATACACTCAGCATATTTATAAAGAATCCATAATGTATGGTTAAATCTGTTGATCAGTTGTCTATTATTTATTTGTTAAAGTTCACCTTAAGGGGCCTTGGCTTTCACAATATTAAAATGATTAAATACCTGCACCAAAAACGAAAATGTTTACATAAGACCTGTATATCCAATTAGACATATAGTTAACAGAATAGATAAAAATTAATTGTTCAATTTTAAAAGAAAAATAGTTAAATAGTAAATTTTACCAAATTATTTTCACAAAATAAGACACAAAAACAGAGTTATGACCCAAAAAAAAAAAAGGAATCTTACATTACGTTAAAAAAAAAATAAGATTGGGTTTCTTACGTTTTATTACACTACTTAGATTTTATGTCAATAGGATTTCTCAATTGGAGAAGCAAATCAAATGACAAATATTAGCAGTGAGTTTTCTCATTTTAAGGTTAGGTAATCATATATATGTTTTTTTAGCTTATGTCTGACTTAGCCGAGGCCTCCTATTTGAGGAGTGTGCTCACTTGGACTGCATTTGTTTACTGTATTAGAATAGAAAATATAGAGAAAGTAGCGACAGAAAAATATTTGATAATAGAGATGGGGTGTAGGGATAGAAAATTTTTTGTCCCTGAGATAAAAATTTTCTGTATTTCTATCACTCTAAAAAGTAGGGATGGGATACGGAGATTAAAAATTTAAATTTTTTTTCAATAATACTCCATAGCTAGCAATATTTTTTATGTCTTTATCTCCACTATCTAAAGATAGTTACCAAACACTACCTTGGGGTGTTGTAGCTCTCCTATCTGATGGACAATGGAAGCAAAAGAAAAACAAACTATAAACAACATACTAAAATTTAACATGGTTTGACTTTGACAACCTCCATGGCTTCACAAATCTTCAACTATTTGTAACTTTTAAATGGCTAAAATTGCAAATCATCCTTATAAATATTTTATTACATAGACAGCTTCTAGAAACTACCCATATAATGGATCGCGCTCATTTTTAAAGGATATATAAGAAGACTTTCGATACAAGTTATACTCATTTGCACCATCCTTGCTTAAGGAACACGCCACTTGGAAGACTCTCAGTAGAAGGGACCCCACACATGGATCACAAACTATTATTCTTATCCAACTGAACCCAATCATTGACTCTGATACCACTTGTTGGGCCATAGAAGTAAAAGAAACACAAACTCTTTCTTATCATAGGAAATAACACGAGAAAAAAATAACATAAAGGAGATAAAATTTAACTTGGTTTGGTCTTGACTATTTATATCCGCGATTTCACAAATCCTCAACTATTTGCAACTTTTGAATGATTAAAGTTGTAAATCGTCCTTACAAAATCTTTCATTATATGAATAGCTCCTAAAAATTACCTACACAATAGATCACTCCCACTCTTGTAGGATATCTAAACCTAACACCCAATAATGCTCATATTTATAAGCCAACACACTAACAAAGCTTCTATATCTTACCAATATGGGACTTTGGATTAAATCTTAATACTATCCTACTTGTCAAGTATTTTTTATTAAAATAGTATAATAAAATTATTAAGTTTTAAATGTATGAGTCATCTTATATAGTTATATTATTGTGCGTCCATCACTTTTTCCACTTAATCAACATGTTACTGTTTTTTAAACTGCCTAATGTTTGCTCTTGTTATATATTAGTCAAACAATAGGCCACATATATTATTCGTGAGGTTTGGTAGAAAACTTATTCTCAATGAATATCATTACTACAATTTTGGACTTCCTGATGTCACTCAGTCGAAACATTTGCGATGAGTTCAAAGAACCCTTGGAAAATAGTAGTGCAATAATTTGGGGTAATGAAAACTACCTCTTTACATTAATCCTTTTTTTGACTGCGACAAGCCTACAATACTACGGTATAAAACATAATAAACTTAGTAAAGACACATCAAGTTATGGACGCGAAAGCCTATTAGAAATTTCATTTTAACTTACAAGTTCTTAAAGTAATTTGATTCTGCATTATATATTTATCATTCCATGCATCAATGACTATATTAAAAACATAAAAAAATTAATTTCGATATACCGTTAGTGTAAAAAAAATTTATATGATCATGCAAGCATATTTTTTTTAAGACTTTCAAAGTAGTAGGTGCAGTGATTAAATCAAAAACCCTTTATTAATTCAACAAATATATATATATATATATATATAATTAGATATTTGTATAAAATTTATTTATACTGACAGTGCATTAAAATTAAATATAAAATATCAAAAAATACAGTTATAGTCCATAAAATTGTTATATCAAGTGATAAAGGATATCTATTAAAAAGTTAATTTAAATATACTATTAGTGTTAAAATGTTTTATGCAGAAATCCAATCATATATTGTTGTAGGTTTAAGGAATCAATAATGAAAAATTTTGCATTAGAAAAATGAGTTTTTAGTAAGTTTTTAGTGCATATAGGACTCACTCAAAACTTTTGAAACTTGTTTTCTCCCTTAGCCATTGCTCTTAGAGCATCAATTAGCAAAACTTATTTTATATTAGTAAAATTATTTGGCTCAATCCCTCATTTCTTTGAAAATCTTACAAATTGAAAAGAGAGACATAAATATATGATTAAATGACACAATAAAAAAAAATTTATGCTGCTACCATATCAAAATTATTCTGTGTAATAAAACCTTTTGTGTTTTAACTTGCAACTTGCTAACATAACAAGTGCTCTAAGGATGCTATTTGAAGAGCTAAAGTACGTAGAAAGTTTTTATAGAACCGTATAACTTTTAAAGTTTGAACATATTAAATATATTAATAACTTCAAAATCTTTTATTTATTTATTTATTTATTATTTTATACTCATATCTTTTCGGTTTTAAAGAGTGTTCTGGTCCTTAGTACATTCCTTAGTTTGTTCTTCTTTATTTTTTTTGGACTTTTTCACGGAAGAGTATTTAAACACCTCTCAAAATTATAAAGAAAGTCTTAGATGATTGGGATTGTGGACCAATAAGAACGGAGAAGAGTGGCAACCCCTGAATCATGAGGAAAAGGGGTTTGGAAGGTTTGGTATACCTGACAAAGGAAGAAAAAACATTATGTGATGATGGAAAAACAAAGAGTCCAAAAAGCAAGGAGAAAACGCGCATCACGTTTCACATGGATAGGGATGCGTTGCGTTCATGAGTTGCGCATCACCACAAGATTAATATCATTATGGCCATAGCGAAGTTACTTTAATTTATATAAAGAAGGGGATCTCTTCCATCCTCCTTTTCATGACGGTGCCAACGTATTTCATACAGAACGCAACTATTCCACTATCATGATGACAGCGCAGCAGAAAGGACAACGTAACCCCAAAAAAATAATAAAGAATAAAAAATTAACCCACAATTTACGGTATTGTGCAAGCAATGCGTAATGTGTGTGTCTGCTTGACGTGAGGCTTGAAGGCTTGCCCTGGGTTTGAACTTCGATGTCCTAGTTTGATGGCACAACTTTATGTGCTTCTTCAGCACTGTGTGCACGATTCATCGTTTGTTTATAATTTACTTGGAGCAAATATTCCTGTTAGTAGGGCTCAAATTTAGTCGAGCCGATTTGTTAATAGCTGAGCACATATCGAATTTGAGTTAACCTTTTGAATTTATCTAAGTATTTTAAGTTTGAGGTTTACTATGTTTGATGAAGTAAAAATTGTCTTCCGTTTTTTTTTTTTTTACAAAAATTGTCTCTTTGATCATTTACGAAAGACATCTAAATAACATTACCCAACTGACTAAGGTAAATCATAACATAAATTACCTATGATTTGATTAAAAATGATAAAATTGTAACCAAATTTTAAAGTATTTTAAAACTAATGTATAATATATATTGTGGGGGCGATTCTAGCCGGCACGCATCTTTACCAACACAAACGGAATGTTGTGGGACTGGCCATATCGGTTCAATAGGTAATGTGGGACATGTTATTGATTTGGCTGAAGAAGTGGATCAATGAGTTGGTTCAATTGACAGGTCATTATGAGTTTAAGTGTGTATTGGTTAATGTAGGTCATGCCATGAGTTTGAAGTCCTAGGTAGATAGATCGATGCTAAACCTTTCATACTTCGCCACGCTGCGAGGCGATTTTTGCATGCATCTTTACTTATATGAACTGTTATGGCAGACGAGGCAATGCCTCAGTGGTAGCAGCTGTGAAAAATAATAATAACAAATAAATAAAAATTTAAAAAAATTGTTATGGCTTTGTGAGGCTGGTCATTGATAAGGTTCAATTCTTAATTTTTTTAGTTGAATTGTACAGTGGATATGTCATTGATTTGGATGATATTACGTACCGTAACTACACTGGTGGTGCAAGCAAGCTCTGCAGGCTCATCCATTAGCAGTTATCCATGGTGGGGCGGTACCTGTAAAAAAGACTCACTACAAAAAATTGTGAAAATTATGCCAGAAAAATTAGGGCGGTTTCAAAAAATTGCCACAATTTTCAGTAAATTATGGCGGTTTTAGTAACCGCCACAACATTAATGGAAGAAATGGTGATAAAATTACAGCGGTTAATTAAAACCGCCACAAAACTCCGAAAATTATGGTGGTTTGAACCGCCCTAATTTATCCTTCACAATTTTAATATCTTTTTTTTGTTTTTACTTTTTTAAATAAAGTAGGAAAAAAAGGGTATTTCCACTATTTAATATTTTAGCTAATTACAAATAGATACTTTAACTTCAAAATCTTCTAATTAGATGTTTAAACTATATTAATTCTCAAAATTAGTCATTTTATTCAATTTTGGGTTTAGTTAAATAGGTGACGTGATAAAATATCTAATAATGTATGTGATAATTTCTTTTGATTTTTTAAAATATTTTCTTTATTTGTATTATTTAATATTTATAAAAAAATACATATCAATAAAAAATTAAAAAATATTAACTAAAATTTTGTCATTCTTTGCTATGAAAAAGAGGATGAGAAGCTCAAACTAAAAGTCAATTCTTCTAAAAGGATACGTTATGTTTTGATTTTTTTTAATCTTATAATAAAAATAAGGAACTATGTAAATAGAGCACATTTTGCATCTTTTTTATTTCAATTGAATTTGAAACTTATTTTGTTACTATAATTGTAGTTGTATTCTTTTGAAAATAGAAACAAAACTTGAATAGTGGATAAAACTCAAGTAAAATTTTCATTGAGCATACACACACACACACCACACACACACACGCACACACTTTCTATAAATCGTTTATTATTTATGGACCTTTTAGATTCTAACTCAAATTTTATTGTGTTTTGCTATATAGGAACCTTTAAAATTTTAAAAAGGATTAGTTTTGAAGAATGGGTTAGTTAAATGATTTAATTAAAAATTTAAATAATATAGAAAGAAGGAAAGGAAAAAAAAAGAATTTTTTTTTTAAAAAATAAACTTGCTAATGCAAAAAAAAAAAAGAATTCTTTTATAATTAAACTTGAGATAAAATAAGATGTTAAAAATGATTCAATCAATTAGTGCTTGAGTAAGCTGTTAATACTAACATGAGACATATAAGATATGTGTTATCTTAATTCAAGGAGCAAAATTGGAAAAAAAAATCAATAAATAAAAAACAATAAGATGCAATCAACTATCCTAAAACAAAAAACATTATAAAAAATGAAAATTAGATTCAGAAATTGCATACTAATCAGTAAGACACCTCAATTGTGTGACTTCACCACCGGCAATGGAATTCATCCACCCCAAGTTGAAGCATGGTAAAAAAGAAAAAAAAAAAGCCATGTTTTCAAAAGCCCATAAATGAAACACGAAAAAGAAGCCAAATTCACGCAAACTTTTTGAAAGGAAAAAATAAAAATCCAAGCAAACCCTTCCATTCACACTCTCATTTCATTCTTCGCGCATAAAGAGGCTCTTCATGCCTGAGAAGCGTTTTGCCTCTGCCCAGCCTCCGCGTCGCCAACCTCTGCGGTACGACCTCGATCTGCCTCACGTGTGCCGCCGCCTCTCTCTCTGTCTTCCACCTTCAAAGCGTGTCATTTGCACAATCAGAGACGACGCCGTTGCTTTTTCATTGGACTGCTCACCGTCATTCGGAGCCGCTGCTGGTCATGGTTGTGGTCCCCAAACTTTGCCAATTAGTCACTCCTTCCATCTCCCTTTTGCCTTCTCCTTCATATATCTCACATATAGATCTGAATATTTTGTTCTAACCCATTATCATTTCCTGAGGAAAAATGAGTTTTGCCTTCTCTCTAGTGATAAAAACAGGGTGGTGGTAAGTATCGTTTATTTGCCCATCAATTCTGGGTAATATAGTAGTTCTGAATGTAGAAGTTGTTTACATTTTTACCTTGTGTATGGTTAAACATAGATGTTTAGGGAGGACTAGTAAGGAACTTAAAATAGCGGATCTGAGATCTTGGGGGAAAAAATATTTTTGGAAGAAAAATAAAAAAAAATCTTGTCAAAGGGTTGAATCAAAATTTTGCTAAAGAAACTACACTGCATACAACCTCAGAATTTTAGATGACAACCTCTGTTGCAAAACAGAACAAATTGATTTGTGCTCCCGTCAAAAATTGAACGGGGGCTTTTCAGCAAAAACTGAACACTTGAGTCCTATCCATGTAAATCTCAATATTTTAGCACAGGTAGCATTTCGTCCAATTTTAATCAAACTAAATCCAATGGTATAGAAGGCAGGACAATCACATGATCCAAAAATATATATTGGACCAATAAAAGGCTATGTTCAGTTTAAAATTTTCTCTTCATAAGCACCTTAAATTAGTGCATGTGCATTTGTGAGAAACAAAGTATACTATTATTACCTGGTTGGCTGTTGTATAATTAGCATACTGATAAATATTATCATATCACCAACTTCCAATTTGCAATGTGGTCTTTTCGGTTGCAGCATTGCAGGATTACACACGTGACACACGCGTGCTTTAAATTCCTATTAGTCTTTGTAGCCCTTTAAATATATTCTAAGAAAAGTGACACTATGAAGAACAAAAACCATTTGTGGCCTTTGGTCTTTATGCTTTGCAGTGTGACTACTGTAAAGTTATATAAAATACTATTTATATGGTAAAGTCAAAAATAGTTGTGTTGTTACTCTCTCAAAAATGTGCTTTAGATTCACAAAAAAGAAGGGAAAAAAAAGATGAAAGAAAAGGGTAATGTTTTGCATACCTTGAGTATTTGGGGGAATGAGGTTCTTATTCTTGTATTTCTTGTTGCTCTTCTTTTTTCTTTACTTTCTCTATTGCTATAGTATAGACAGTACAGGCTGTAAAAGAGTTTGTTGAAAATTGCTTTGGTTTTAAGAATTATACTTAAATGAAGATTAAACATTTGATTGCTCCTTTCCAAACTGAAAACGCTGCCAAAGTCCTCAATTTTCAAAATAACAATACTCAAATGTGACTGAGTGTGAATATGTGCCACTGTGCTGTGTCTTTCTTCTTATACCCAAACAACATGTATTCTAAAATGTGTTTATATATGGCATAAATACCAAAGGCCACAAATGGTCTTTGTTCTAACCCATTATCAACTTTTAATTCTTTTTTTAGAGCCAAAAATGAAACTTTTTTTTGTTGGGTGACTTGATAAATACTCGTTTATTCTTTCCCATTGTAGGCATTTAAAAGTCTCAAATTGGTACAAAAAGTTTCTTCAAGTACGCTAGCATCTTTCGTGAATTCGTTCCTTTAACTCGGGTACATTTTAATTATTTTGCTACATTTTTTGAGCTTATGGATTGACTGGTTGTTTTTATTTAAAATCTATGTTTGTTTTAAACTTGTGCTATCTTTTATTATTTGAAACGTCTTTTTTGTGGCCATTTTCTATGTTTAGGATTTTTAATTGCTATCGCTTAGTCTTGCTCATCAATCATGCCAATCGACAAATCTTGGATTGACAAACCTCGAAACACACTAGAATATGCAAATGGGTTGAAAGAGTTTTTAGATTTTGCATTTCAGCACTGATCTATTGGGGGTCATGAAATTAAGTGTCCTTGTCCAAAGTGTGGTTGTACTATGTGGCAAACACGAGATATAGTTCAAGAACACCTTACTTGTAAGCCTTTCCCTAAAAACTACAAAGTTTGGTATTGGCATGGTCAAAAGCCAAATGTAGTTGAGTTAGAGACTCTTGAAAGAACACAAGTCATAGCAGATGCATTGCAATCTCAAAATCCAATGGAAACTATGATCAATGATGCATTTGGGTTTGCTAGACATAACCAGGATGAACCTATTCTTTGTCCTAATCCTTTAGATAGGGATGAAACTCTAAATGAAGAGCATAATGGAGAAAATATAGAATTTTTTGAGTTGTTAAAAGATGGTAATCAACAATTGTATGAAGGATGCACAAAGTATTCAAAACTGTCTTTCTTGATAAAATTGTATCACATAAAGTGCTTGTGTAGAATGAGTGACAAGGCAATGACTATGATCCTAGAATTATTAAAAGATGCTTTTGAATTTGCAAAGATTCCTGGTTCATTCTATGAACCCAAGAAAACCATTAATAAACTTGGTCTTAATTACACCAAGATACCTGCTTGCCCAAATGATTGTATGCTATATTGAGGGGAAGATGAATACTTGCAAGAGTGCAAAAGATGCAAGACATCAAAGTGGAAGGATAACAAGAAGAAGAAGCCTGCAAAGATCCTGCGATACTTTCCACTAAAGCTGAGATTGCAAAGATTATTTATGTGTTCTAGGACTGCAAAGTCAATGAGATGGCATGCCTTGGAAGGCAACCAAGATGAAATGATGAGGCACCCAAGGGATTTTAAGGCTTGGAAGACATTTGACTTCATTCATCCAGAGTTTATTGCTGATCCTCGAAATGTACGACTTGGTCTAGCTTTTGATGGTTTCAACCCTTTTGGAGCCATGAGTACCAACTATAGCATTTGGCCAGTGGTTCTTATCCCCTACAATCGGCCTCCATGGGAGTGCATAAAGCAAACTTCATTCATTCTTTCAATGATTATTCCTGGAAAACAAATGCCGGGGAATAACATAGATGTGTACTTACAACCTTTGATCAAAGAATTGAGGGAGTTGTGGTATGATGGGGTACAAATTTTAGATTCTTCAAATAACGAAATGTTTAGGATGTGAGCAGCTTTAATATAGACAATCAGTGACTTTCCTGGCCTTGGTACCTTATCTGGGTGGAACACACATGCTAGTCTTGCCTTCCCTACATGTAATTTTGAGACAGACTCATATAGATTGAAACATAGTGGAAAATGGTGTTTTATGGGTCATCGTCGTTTTCTAGAAAGGAGTCATAAATTTAGATTGAATTGAAGTCATTTCAACGGGACAATTGATCAGAGGAATCCACCTATAGCTCCATCAGGATCAGAAATATTGAAACAACTTGAAGGAATCAATGTTGTATTTGGAAAAGCATTAATGTCAAATGATAAGGGTAAAAGAGCTCGAGGAAAAACCGTTGTTGGAGATGGATTAGGACAATGGAGGAAGAAAAGCATATTTTTTTTATATTTCTTATTGGGAATCTAATTTGTTGCGACACAATCTAGATGTCATGCACATTGAAAAAAATGTATGTGACAATGTATTATATACTTTGCTTAATGAGACTGGGAGATCAAAAGACAATCTTAAAGCTCGCAAGGATCTTAGAGAGATGGGTATAAGAAAAGAGTTTTGGCCAGATGAGAATGGAAAATATCGTCCATCGATATTTACAATGTCAAATGCAAATAAAGATATATTCTTGCAAACTTTAAAGAATGTCACAGTGCCAGATGGATACTCAAGTAATATTTCGAGGTGTGTTGACTTAAAGCAACGAAAACTCTTTGGATTGAAGAGTCATGACTGCCATGTTCTTATGCAGCAACTATTACCAATTTCCATACGTCATGTATTGCCAGACAAAGTTAGTACAATGCTTATAGAGCTGTGTTCATTCTTTCGACGGTTATGTTCCAAAAGCATCAGTCCTTTACACCTTGACAATCTTCAACCTCGAATTGTTCTCACTCTTTGCCACTTAGAAATGATATTCCCTCCATCATTCTTTACAATCATGGTTCATTTGACTTGCCATCTAGTTGATGAAGTAAAACTTGGAGGGCCAGTACATTATCGGTGGATTTATCCTATTGAAAGGTAAATGTCATATTCTATTGTTAGAGTTTATCGTTTGAGGCTAAAAATTAATTAAGTATTGTCTTTTTCATTAATTTTTGATCTTTTGCTTAGGTATTTAGAACACTTAAAGTGCTATGTATGAAACAAAGCTCAACCAGAAGGTTCCATAGCTGAAGGATACTTAGCTGAAGAGGTTCTTACTTTTTGCTCTCACTATATAGAAGGGATTGAAACACGGATCAATAGGCCAACACGTGTTGATGATAATCCAGATGATTCACACTCTTCACATGTGGATTCTATTTTTCCACCAATAAGCAAAGCAACCAAAGCTTTCTCAAATTTTCAATTGTTAGATATGGAGAAAAGGCAAGCACATCGATATGTTTTGCTAAATTGTCCGCAAGTCAAGCCATACGTTGAGTGAGTAGTTAGATAAACTCCATGTGACACTTGAGATTAATGTGAAATTATTTCTTTGCAGATATAATTTTAATTTTAATTTTTTGTATAATGAATTCAAGGATTTTGTACGAAGGCGATCTAGGGGTCGAAGACCATCAACTGCGGAGTTAGAGAAAATAGTGAATAAGGACTTTATTAATTGGTTTCCTCAAAAGGTAGGTGAAAAAAGTGGTGATATTTTATTAAAAATAGTCACAATACTTTATTAAAAATATTTCTGTTGTTATAGATTATGAACCCAGACATTATGAACACCGTGTCAGATGATTTGAAGTATCCAGCAAATGGTCCAACACAACTTGCTAGAAGGATTTCTGCATTTAATATTAATGGGTTCAAATTTCGTACTACCACTTGAGATCATGGGTTAAAAATCCAAAATAATGGAGTTTTTCTAACTTCTTCTACATCCTGTGTTGCCAGTAGTGTTGATGGAAATGTAAGGCAAGCAGATTTGGCTTATTATGGCCAATTAGAAGACATTATTGAGCTAAACTACTATGGTTAGTTTCGAGTTATATTATTTAAATGTAAATGGGCTGACACTACTAGGGAAAGGGGGTATAGAAAGGACGCATGGGGTTTTAGTTCTGTCAATTTTTCACGACTAATTCACACTGGTAATCATGAAGACCATGATCCATACATTGAAGCTTCCCAAGCTCAAATGGTATTTTATGTGAATGATGAGGTGAATAAAGAATGGAGTGTTGTTATGCCTTTGAGTCTAAAGGACTTCTATGATATGGGAGAAGGGGGAGATAATGAAGTTTATGAGATTGAGCCATGTCCAAAGCATGACCTAGATAAATTGTTTGAAGGTGTTGATGATCTACCATTGTTGAGAGAGGATGCAGAAGATGATATATTAAGCGAGTCAAATGTTGGTGATGAGGCTGGGGAAAATGAACATACGTCAGAATAGTTAATATATTGAACATAGGTGCTTACTTATTCCCTTCAAATTTTGAAGATTTAAATATGGATGTTGAATATTTATTTTGTTTGTTAAAATGAGATGATTATTCTATTGAAATCCCCTTGTATGGCACTCCGAGATGAATTAAATTATATTTTAGATTTATATAAATGTTTCTAATATACACTTATCTTTTTATCATAAATCAATTGCTTTTAGTGTGAAAGTGAATGATGGCGGAGGAGTATGAAGAGGGTCGACGCCAAAGAATGGAGGAGAATAGGAAGAGATTGGAGGCTCTCAATCTCCCTTTGCTTTCTCAAGCCTTCCATAACTCTTCCTCTTCCAAAATCACGTCCCTACTAGTATATCTCTCTTTCTCTATCACCTTTTAATCATTTTTTTAATCTCCTTCCTCACTTACTATGTTTGCATTTCAGCTGAAGCATATGAAATCCTCCACCATTGAGGAGCAGGTGGTTGAGGTAAGGAGGTCCAGTCGTGTTGCCAACATGTCTCCTATTTTCTATGATGAAGTGAGCCATCTTTAGAGTTTATTCCTCTCTTTTCTTTTTTATCATTTAATAGCAACACTAATTATAGACCACAAAAACATTGCAACAGCCACAAACATCAAATGCTTGTCCTTCGGCATCTACTGCTTGTCCTTTAGCATCTACTTCTTGTCCTTCAGCATCTACTGCTTGTCCTTCAACATCAGCTGCTCCAACAAATTCACAATCATCTAATCCAACCAGTTCACAGCCTGCACATGGGGAGGGTTCATCTAGAGTTACACGTCATCCTGGACGTAAATCTAGCCATTATTGGTGGGTAGATGTCATAGGTATGTACATATGTAAATTAATGTAAGTATTTATTCTTTAGCCTTATAATTTGGCGAATTAACCCAGTTAATATTTGTTCTAGATCAAAATGAGGTAATTACAAAGCGTCAGATGCCGGTCAAAGATATGAACAACATTGGCAACAACCTACGCATAGTAGTGGACTTTGATAAATTTGGTTCGCCAATAGGAGAAGCAGCTGGGCTTCTTGCTGGATTATGTGGACAAATGGCTAAAGATTATCTTCTTTTTCCCATCAGTTTCGAAAGTTGGTCAAAAATGCCAAATAGTTTTTTTCAGAACCAGTGGAATGCTTTCTTTACGGTAAGACAATTTATAGTCTCTAATTTATGTCCCTTTAGACATTACATGTATAAAGCATAATAAACCATCATTCTTTTTGTTTTTTTGTTTTTTTATATATATGAAGGCTAACTTCTTGTTCAGGGAGAATGATGAGAAAGTTAAACATTATCTGACACAATATATTAGCAAAATGTGGAAGGAACATAGGCTGAAATTGTGGAATAAGTTTTATGATCCAAGGTTGAGTAGAAATGAAAACATTAGAAATGTGCCACAAGATGTCAATGAGGAACAGTGGGCTTTATTTGTAGATTATTGCTTGAAGCCTTCCACTAAGGTACTCGCTTTATTATTAATTGTAAATTAATTGTTATTAAATTGTTGAACCTTATATACTTTCATTTGTAGGAGCTTTGCAAGAGAAATCAAGTGATTCGCAGTAAACAAACCATTCCACATACTACTGGTGCGAAGAGTTTGGCACGGAGAAGATCTGAATTGGTAGTTAAATGCTTCCAGTCTCAAGTTATAATTTGCATATTGTGTACCGTTATTGAACCATTGATTTTTATCTTATGTTAAAAATTATTAGATGGATGAGACTAGAAGAGAAGTTGGTCGTGGTGAACTGTGGAAGTTGACCCACAAAAAAAAGGATGGACATTATGTAAATGAGGAAGCAAGAGAGACAACAGTAAATATAATTATTATTCTCTTATTTTAATATTTGTTAAGTTTAAATATTATAATAATAAGAATAATATTTAGGATTGGTTGGTGTCAGTGTTCCAATCCAATGATAAGGGGAAGGTGGGTCTTTGTTTGTTTGAAGCCATTATTGAAGTATATCTCTTGGGATTGCCATTTGTCTGGGCTTGCTCAAACCATGGATTTTTGTCTGTCATTCTTTGTTGCTCTCTTTCCTTCGCACTAGACTCCCTCCTTTCTCCCTTTGGTTTGTGATCGACTGATAGGAGATGATGTTTTTCATGGTGACAGAATCTGTTTGTAATAGGAGTGGTAGATAGATAGTGGGATTTGATGAGTAGAAAGAGGAAATTATAATGTGAAAGTTACAGCTAGCTGTGGAGTGGGAAAACAAAAAAAAAATGTGATTTTTAAGTTTGAGAACAAATGAATGAGGTGCTTTTACATGGCTTGAATTTTTCCTCATGATTGTGTTGTGTTCTGTTATGTTATTGATTGATTATGCTTATTCTCCTTGGACTTGGAGCTATCTATTTTTGTTTTTTTGACACAAAACAAACTTATTTTTTTCCTCACATGCACTTAGCAATGTTGGGACTCGGGAGAAAAACCCCCGAAACCAAAGAAGCATAATGGAAATAATGTAACAATAGCGTTGAACACTAGCCTAGCTATTTCAATTCTTCATTCTTTGTGTCTTTGACACTGCATGCATTGTGATGCATTTGCTTTATTTCAGCGTATTCTTTTCCTTTGGGTTTACGGGCCTTCTATTTTATTAGTTTTCTATGTGGCTCAAAAACTTCTTTAACAGACCCTTTGACTTTTTGATTTGATGAGTCTTTTTTTATTGAACCTCATTCTCATTTCAAGCAATGAATGTAACAGAATACCAAATGAATTGTTGTATATTGAGCTCGTCATCACTACCTATTTCCTACAAACCAAAGTAGTGAAAGAGGCCTCCAACTAGGTCCATTGTAAAGAGACCAAAACGTCAGATTTTTTTTTTTTCAGCTGCCAATCTTATTTTGTCCCTAGTTTTCTCATATATCAAGCCTGGTGGTGATTAAGCAAAGAAGTGTCCCTAATAGCCTTCTATAAGCTACAATATATAAAAAAAAATGTATTAAAAAGAAGATTATATTTATTATATCACTTTTTGCAAGATTAGTACATCAAAAATAAATCCTTCCTAGTTAGAAAATGGCAAGTAAAAGGTCTGGTTATATTTATTATGTACTAATATCACTTCATAAACTTGTGTAGTATTGACATGCACAAGAGAGGGAAAAGAGAAAAAAAATAACTTTTGAATATGGAAGTGAATGCTTTTGAATATCCTTTCTTATGGTCCCTTTTGTCGTTTTTTTTATGTAGGAGAAAATTGATGATCATATGACTCAAGACTTGGAGAATGGATGTGAGATTTCTCCAACTGATGCAATTGGAGAGGTTTTCAAAAAAGAACATCCTGGGCGTGTTCAAGGATTAGGCATGGGAGTGCTTCCTACCGCGGCATTCAAACATACCACAACTCATATTGGTCGTATGAATATGGGTTCATGTGGTGCTAGTACATCCTGTCAACCCTCTCAAGCAGTATAGCAAAAGTTGGATACAATGGAATCATAAATACAGGCATTGTGTGCTTATATAGCTATGAAGGAAGGAGGACGAATGCCAGATGAGTTAGCAACATTATTTCCTAATCTTACTTCACAGGTATATAAACTATTGTAGTATTTTATGCAAGTCATGCTTTTTTTGTTGTCAATTTATTTGTACTTTATGCTTGCAAAGTCTGTTTCTTTAGAATTTTTCATTTATTACTTTAGTCTTATATTATTTTATATATATTTCTTGCAGCCACCTGATAGAGGAAATGGGCCTGAATCACCAAATGATATAAGAAGATCATCATATGGAAGCAATAATAATCCAGCATCTAATCACCCGAGTCCATATACATGATCTTTTTATCACTTACTGGTGTAACTGATGTACTATTTGGAATTACTTTATTTTGGTGTACTACTTAGAATTACTTTCCTTTTAGACTTATAAGTGCTTACATCTCAAGTGTAGTACTTATTTTATACTCAAGTAATCTATTTTTCCATGGGATATTATTTTGTAATCTAGATGTCATATATATTTTTATTTTTATGTGAAATTCACAACTACAAAAATAGTAGTTAACAGGGTTTTATATTACATTAAAAATTTGATATAAATTGGTGAGAAAAATGGCAGTTGCTAACTGCCACAATTTATTAATATCATTATTAAGGGAGAAATAGGGGTAAATCTGCCAAAATTTACATTTTAAAAAAAGTGGCGGTTCAAAACCGCCATAATTCACCAAGACTAGTGGGCAACAATTGTGAAGAAAAAAATGGCGATTCAACCCGTCGTAATTAACATGAGAGAAATTTACCAAGAATAATGGCGGTCTGTAACCGCCGTAATTAACATGGGAAAAGTGGCAGTTCGTAACCGCCATAATTTACCAAGAATAACGGACAATTGTTACGAAGTAAAAAATGGTGGTTTGTAACCGTCGTAATTAACATGAGAAAAGTGACGGTTGAAACCGCCGTAATTCAGAATACATTTGCCTGTTGTGCATGGAAGATGGCAGGGAAAAACGGCGGTTTTGAACCGCCATAATTTTTAGGAAAATAATGGCAGCTCTAGTTGTTGATTGTGGCGGCTTGTTTTGAACCGTCGTAATTTTAAAAAATGGCGGTTAGAACCGCCTTAATTTTCAAAGAAAATCGCCGTAATTAACAACATTTTTTGTAGTGACTTTGATGTCCAACGTAAGAGAAGATCTAGAAAGATGATAGTGAGAATAGAAAATTAAGTCTACCACTATTACGCTTTCCATTTCCCATTTATACTAATAGGGATGTCCATATTTAGTAGTTTTAGGGCTGAGCTGTACAATACGGAAAGAATATGAATCATTAGGAAGCCTTTTTTGGGAGATGTGTCAGAACCCGAGCTATTCCCGAACTCAGCTCGATGTCATCCCGTTGCGCAAGCAGTTCCGATGTCCTCCTGTGCTTTTCTAAGAACACCTATCCTCAAACAGCCTCGAGGAAGGGGACTCGTTCTCGGAGTTTGGGGATCTCATAGAGCTGGAGTTCATCTTCGAGGGAAGGGAACTTCCGACGTTAATAGTTGCCCCCAACTCGGTCGCCAGGTATTGACCCAGTTGCCAAGTTTGGATCTTCCGGCTCCCAAGATCTTCTTTCTGGCTACTCGATTTGGTCAACTTTTCATTCTTGAACCTCCGCCATTGTCCGTTTTCAGTCTTGGCAGGCATTTGGTTTCGAACGAGGGGGCTCCCGGGATGAGTTCGATTTATAACCGAAGTTAATCCGCGCTCTTTTCAGCTTTGAAAAAGGCACCCTTTTGTATAACGCAACGTTTCCTTCTCCTAATCAATGTGCGCCATGTGGATATTGTAGCGGTTACCGAGGCACCACTTCGGATGGTTTTACCCCTCTTTCTCTTATAAATAACTTCTTCTCCTTCCCTTCTTCACTTTTTCCCTCTTCTCAGACTTTCCTTCCCTCTTGGTGATCCACTGTGCTCCGCCATGCTCCACTACTTTTATAGATTTTTCTCATTTCAAGTAAGCACTATTCTCCCTTCCTTTTGCTTTGTTGCCTCAATTCTATTACTTTTTTTTTAATTCTTTTTGCCTTTTCCCTGGGCCGCCTTGGGTTTTCTGAAGCAGCCACCATGTGTGGCCTCCCCTATGGGCGGCGCCACCTTTGACAGATAGGGAGAACCGCCTTTAGGTTTTATTTTTATTTCCCGCTTTGATTTCAAAATTTTGCCTTTTATTTTTCTTAGGCGCTTTTTGCGATGGTTCCCTTGTACAATATGGAGGACAAGATTATGATATCGGACTCCTTAAATCGAGGTCTAGTGGAGCACTTTTCTTTTCAGATAGTGGGGGTTCGGAGCATCATGAATGAGAGGATGCTCGAAAGGTATAAGGAGTTCCTTGTGTTTTTGGATACTGAACTGGCCGCTTGCCATGAGATTGAGCTTCCAGGATTAGAGGAGAGGAGATGGGGGAGACCTGAGGAGGGGGAGAGGACTTCCTGTGGATGTATGACACGGAAATGTCCTGCTAGAAAGTTCCTCTTCCCTTCTCTGATTTTGAAGTCTCACTATTCAATAGGATGAACATAGCCTATTCCCAGCTTCATCTTAATTCTTAGGCTATCCTTTAGGATTTTGAGATGATCTGTGGCTTTCTCAAAATCTCCCTGTCATAGAGGGTGTTCTTTTCCCTTTTTATGTTAATGACTTTCCAAGAGAAGGATATGAAACCCACCTTGGTGTCTTTCCAAGCTATGGTCAATAAGAAATGCTTTAAAATATATGAAGAGTACTATAACGGCTTTAAACCTCAGTATTTCAAAATCAAGCTAAACCTGGCAAGTTGAGTTCGGATTTGACTTTATTGAACTTGTGTGAGGCTAAGAATTGCGCTTGCTAGTTGTGCTTGACACCAGATAGGGTTCGGGTACGACCTATGACGGCAAAGCAAGTTAAGTTCAGATAGAGTTCGGATATGACTTCATCAAACATATGTGAGGTTGAGAATTGCGCTCGCTAGTTGTACTTGACGCCGGATAGGGTTCGAGTGCGATCCATGTCAGAGAAGCAGGTTGAGATGCTTCCTTTACTTGGACAATTACCAAAATAATTTTTCATTGAATGTTAAACTGGCGGCTATTTGTCTGAATCGGCCTATGGCGTCAGGTCCTCGTTAAAACCATCCCTAGAAAACCAATAGGACAAAACCCGAGTAAGGAAAAAGAGTACCTTGATGAACTGTATTTTCTCAAATTAATTGCATTCCAAGTTCACAGGATTTCCTTTCCCTCTATGATAACTAGCTTATACCCACCCTTTCCAAAGACTTCAGTAATTTGGTATGGTCCTTCCCAGTTAGGGGCTAGTTTTCCTTGTCCGGGTTTTGGTGGTCCAATATCTTCCCTTCTGAGTACTAGTTCTCCTTGTCCAAATACCCTTAGGAGTACTTTGTGGTGATATCTTCAAGCTATTCTTCTCTTCAGCTCTAGTTTCCAGATATGTGCTTGTTCCTAAATTTCTGAGAGCATGTCCAATTCCTTTCTTCTTCTTAAGGGGTTGCCTTCTTCAAAATACAGGATGGTTCTGAGGGTTGGTTCTCCGATCCCAACTGGGATCAAGGCCTCGAATCCATAAATGAGCCCGAGGGGGGTTTCCCCAGTGGCTAAGTATGGGGTAGTCCGGCATGCCCAGAGCACACTTCCTAGCTCGTCTGCCCATGCCCCTTTTGCTTGGTCCAGTCTTTTCTTCAATCCCTAGAGGATGACTTTTTTTCGCAGCCTCCACTTGCCCATTTGCTTGTTGGTGCTCAATCGAGGTGAACTGGTGGCTTACCCTGAAGTTTTGCAACAATTGCCTGAATTTTTTATCTATGAACTGGGTACCGTTATCAGTAATGATCTTTTTTGGGATCCCGAACCAAGTGAAGATGCCTTTCCAAATGAATTTTTGACATTGGGCCGAGATTGTTCTGGCTAATGCTTCTGCTTCAATCCATTTGGTAAAATGGTCTATCCCAACGATCAGGTACCAGACTTGTCCAGGAGCTATTGGGAAGAGTCCGAGGAAGTGCAATCCCCATTGGTCGAATAACCATGCCAAGGCTACTACAGTCAACTTTTTTGCTGGTGCGATATGAAACTTTGAGTATTTTTTACATTTCTTATATTTCCTTGTGAATACAATGGCATACTTTTTCATTGTTGGCCAATAGTACCCGGCTCTGAAGACTTTCAAGGCCAGGGTTCAGCTGCCCAAGTGTTTCCCCTGCTCCTTCATGGACTTCTTTCAGCACATAGTCACCTTGCTCTGGGCCCAGGCATTTCAGCATAGGTTCGGAGGAGCTTCTTTTGTACAACACTCCGTCCATGAGGGTGAAGTGGGGGGCTTCTCTCCAAATTTTCTTTACTTTAAGCAGGTCTTCCAGTAGGGTCCCGTGTTCAAGAAAGCACCTAATTTTGGTAGTCCAGTCCGAGGATGGTTCAACTACTGCAACCAGCTTTTCTGCTATCGTCTGGGTTCTCAGTGTTTCCATAATCAAGCTCCGATTATTCCCTTCTAGCTTGGTGCTGGCCAATCTGGATAGGATGTTTGCCTGGGAGTTTCGCTCCCAGGGTATATGGTGGATCTGGACTATACCGAGGTCCGAGATGAGCCCCTGTACGTGCTTCAGGTACTTCTAAAGTCGAGGCTCTTTGGCGATGTATTCTCCCGAGACATGGGATGCCATGATCTATGAATCGATCAAAACTTCTAGTTGTGTGATGCGCAACTCTTTGGCAAGATTGAGTCCTGCTATCAACGCCTCATACTCAACTTGGTTATCGAAGGTCGGGAATTCGAAGCTGATTGACATTTCTATTCTTGCCTCTCTTTTTATGACTTATTTAGCATTTTATCGCTCCTTGTTATGACTTATTATATTATCCTATGACTCTTACATAATTGTTGTTGTTGATATTATTATTATTATGAACGACATGGTTTTTGGTTGTTGTATTATTATTTATGTATATCCTTGCTGTCCTATGTTTTGTTGTGGATGAGAATCCACTCACCGAGTTTTAGATGAAATTCACCCATCACTTTTCCCTTTCAGATACAATTGCTGGTCTATAGTCTTTACCGATACTTTCTTAGTGTTTGTTAGCTTTATCTTTTAGTGAGCTTCACCTTAGAGTGAAGTGCAATTAGTTTATGTTAATCTAGTTTTCCAGTGCATTGCAGGCATGATTCATGGATCACACACACACACACACACACACACACATATATATTACTTTGTGTCTATTTTGGAGAACTATGTAATTATGTTTATGGATTTTGGAGCAACTTATTTTCTATACAAATATTTTGTTATGGATCAAATGATGATACACACACACACACAGATATATATATATATATATACATACATATGCAGGTGAAAAGTTTATTTGATGTATGACATATGAGGAAAGAATTTATTCAATTTATATTTAAATCTTGTTTAATTGGAAATTATGAAGTTTTTATGCATAACATGTCATGTACGGGCTTCCATGGGGTTGGTTTCCCACGTGCCAATCACATTCCCAAATCAGGTCATGACATGCAATCTATAAACAAATTAAAAATTTATTTAATGCCAAGTTAAACAAAAAATATAGTAAAGGAAATAACTCAGGTCATCTCTGAAAGAAGTATTACTAACTAATATCGATTGAATAAATTACCTTCATGATAAATTCCTATAAATCAAGAATTATGTTATTATTAACTCAAAAGAATAATTCACGGAGGCAGTTGTTTTTACTGATTATAGGATCGCATAACTAATCAAGAGTTTGACTAAACATAAACACTAGGAAATGATGATCGTAACCCCTACATGCTTATGCCAACTTAAACACCAATTACAATAGCCTAATTCTCTATCAGAATTAATTTTAATCCTCTTTACCAATTAAGTATACTCTAAAAAGTCTATTAAATTATGCTCAATTAGAGCCCTTACTATGCTTGACATTCACGATCGTAATTGTACACATAATTACTGTTGACTCACAAATATAATTGTAAAATCAACACAAAAATATAAGAGAGGGATAAATGGAAAAGATATTGGAAAGTCAAACCGTAAATGTCATTAAAATGATGGTAGTATCAAAACATAATCATTTGATCCTTTGGAATCCTTGCACTAGGTAGAAAAACTATTCTTCCGTGGAGGGAGGATTACAACCAAAATAATAAAATTGCTCTAAAAGATAAATCTAAAACTATAATCGGAATATAAAACAAAGGTAGGATGTGGGAGAAAATATAGAAAGGGTATCGGGAGAGTGAAAAGTGCAGATGAGGCAACCCTAGGTTGTTGTCTCAAGTTCTAGTAAGTGGAGAACATGTATTACATCATCAAAGTGTAAAACATAGGACTCCACAATGCAAAACTTGACTTGCTAACAGACTAGGCCTATTGTCACAACACTACAGCGAGCTAGGATTGCTATAGCAAGGAAATCTCACTATAGGGAACCTATCTTATCTGCTCATTATATCAAAGAATTCTCGCTATAGCAAGTAGCTTCTGTAGAATTTTGTAGCATTGCTTCAACACCCCTCCAAGTTTCTTGCACCCCCAATTAGGATATCTACAAGTCACAATATCAAATATAAGTGTCCAAACTATGTAGAATCATCTAAAACTCATTTTAGCTCAAAAAGGTAATTTATGCAAGAAATTTAAAATGCAAGGAATTTAAATTATGTGCAATATGGGACTCTAGCAAGGGTCTAGGAAATATGATGGGATTTTATGCACAAATAAGGATTAAAACACTAGGTGTTAGGGACATAATATGTAGAAAAATTACACTTATCATAGATCACAGAGATCATTATAGATGAAGTTAATCTGAATATCAGGCGGAGATATGAAATCATTCATCTGTGCAGCAGTGCTTGAGTAAAGTAACAAGGCAAGAAGAGTTTGATATTGTTCTGTAGTGAAATTAAATTTGGAATCTTAAGTAACCTAATTTTGAGTATTGATAGTAGCATCATATTTATTCATGTCAGTAGTTATAAGGTTGGTATTTTTTTTCTTGGAATGAAAACCTGAAGGGTAGCCATGTTTCTTGTAGCATTGATCAATCATCTATGGTTTGCAGAAGTCTACCACAATGAGTGCACTATTTTCTTTCACCTTATTGAGCACTGCCACTAGGAACTTGTCTTTGCTCACATTGAAGGTTTTCAACCTTTCTTGATCATTAGAAATAACATTCAAGAAGGATTTAGTAGTTTCACAATATTTTGTATTGAATTATTCTTTTCTTGTTGTATGATCATAGCAAAAACCATATTTAGGGAAGGTAATGCAGACATAAGCATGACTTGAGATCAAATAGTCGAGTATTGTTCACTACAACCTTAAGAAATCTAGCAACTTAAAGGGTGTTCCTTTGATCTTTGACCTTTTGCAGAGAATTGAATGTGTAATTAGTATGGCATGCGCAAAGTGAAACAGGAAGGAGAATATTAGATTCATTAAGCAATGTTTTGATTTGAGGCCTATGAAGTAAGTAGTAACAGATTGATCACCTTGCTTGAAGGAGGAGATCTCTCCTTGTGGATCAATGACTCTAAACATATCTGTATGTGACAACCTTTCTTGTAATTCATCCCAAAAAACTCGAGTAATGTCAATCCATAGAACACTTTGAACAATGGTAAAGGATAAAAAGCAAATTATTCGATCAAAGCCAGCACCATGATGTTACCACATTCACAAAAAGGATAAAGAGCATCAATAGAATTGGGCTATTGAATGGTTCCATATATAAATCTAAGCTTATTCTTGGTTAGAAGACTAATTTCATGTTTCTTTGCCAAGAATGAAAATTGGATTCAATGAGAGGATCAAAGACAAGAACAAAAGAAGGACTTTCATTTAGTTGTAGACAATAAAGGTAGGTAGGATCTCTCATGTCTGCAACCGTATGGAAAGTTGAGTTTCTGCCATGAGAGAAACTCGAAGAAGACAAGGAAACTTGAAGAGAAAGCCAAAAAGAGTTAGAGGTTACAGAGAGGAAGTGTATGTCTCTACCAATACCATAATAACAGAAGAGAAAAATAAGTGCATTGATTGAAGAGAGAGAGAGAGCACACATACACATGCACATATTACAAGGAAGAGGTGTGTGATACCCGGTATATATGTGGTAGCGAATAAGTTCCGTACTACCTCAGGCTTCCTTAGGACCCACCCGTGTTGCCGGGAAGGCCTCGAGATGCATGGAAGACCCTTAACACAGCAAAAGTTATGAATTGTCACTGCTATAGTGATCAGTGTGGGTGTAGCAGCATTTTCGGTCTTCTAGGGACCGCTATAGCAGTCATAAGTGGCGCAGCCGGGTGGCTTCCTGGGGGGGAGGGGGGCAAACTGCTATAGCTGTCATACAAGGCGTACAGTGCAAAACACGTCGTTTCACATAAGTGAGACTCTAACTCCTTTTAAACACTTCAAAATCAGGATTTTCATCCCAAAATCGAACCCAACCTTCTTCTAACTCACTTCCTCTCATCCCCACTCAATCTAGCTCTAATCTTTCTTCCTCCCAAGAGATGAAAGGTAAGATTTATGGGCTTTTATTGTTCTTTTCCTTCCCTTTTCATATCTTGGTGATTGGGTTATTATTTATCTCCTTGTTGTTAAGTAGGGATGTTCTCCCAATATTGTTAGAGTTATGTTTGAGTAATCTAGAGGTTAACGAAGACTAATGTAGAGTTTTGTGGCTTCAATGGTAGATGTTGGTGTCATTCCTCCTCCCTGGAGTCCCCGTGGTGTTGGTACTTCACTTTCTACCTCTCCAGATGAATGGATTTGAGCTCATGGCCTTAGTTTGGTCATTACATTATTATTTACTAGCATTACAGAGTATTTAGAGGATATAAAATGGATTCTTGTATAATATTGCTTCATGAAATATATATATATATATATATATATATATATATATATATATATTCACTAGAAATGCCCTGTTTGAACTTATATATGAAATTATGATTTTAGAAACGCATGGGACCAAATTTATTTCATAAAAAGCTTCGTATGATTTAATTTGTAAACTGATTTTATTATGAATAAATGAGATTTGCTATGATTTACAAGTTGAGATTTAAGAATTTACAATTGCTAGTAATGAGAAACATTGAACTAGAAGCATAGAACTCCCCTTTTATGATTTCAGAGGTTTTAGAATAGAGAAAGTTACTGAGAGGAACAGATCTGTGAGTTAATGACAGTTATTCTGTTAACCTTGGTATACCAAGGCTCGCCAAGGGCAAGTCATCCTTGGGTTAGATCTGTCCGCCAGTGACCGAAAAGATCACATTAGCTAGGGGCTTGTCCACCAGTGACTAAGCACCCTCCCTACAGTTTATGAATACTCTGTTCCCTTATGTAATTCTTGAGATTTTAAGGATTATAATTAATATATAAAGTAAATGAAACTATTTATAAATATTGCATTTTACAGTTATTCATTTATTTTGCTTCTCTTGTCCCATATACGGTTATGAGTGAGGATCCACTCACTGAGTTTTGATTTCAAAACTCACCCATCTCTTCTTCATTTTCCATAGATACAGACGTAGCTCAGGATCCTCCTCTCCTACCTCCTCAGTAGTAACATTTCTTCAGTTTGGGGTGAGCTTCACAATAGCATGAAGCCGTATTATTCTTGTTCATGGTAGATGTGCTCCAGTGATGTGACGGACAGGGTCCCAGACCGCATATAGTCATTTTATTTTGCATTTTGATTATACCATGATTCTTTTGTATTTCACAGCATATCATCCATAGTTATCTTGTATATGAGTACTCAGTCAAATATATGTTGTAGCTACAGCTATGAAAATTATTTATGAAAATGATGTTTATTCCTAAAATTGGCAAAGTTTATTAGTTGATTTAACTCATGAATGAATTGTGCTTTATGAATAAAGTAAGCATATTGTATAGTATCGAGATCATGAGGCTTACGTGGGGATTGGATTTCTCACGTGCCGGTCATGATCCTAGTTGGGTCGTGACAAAGTGGTTAAGAGGCTAGCTAAGGTCAACTAGAACAAAACATGTGTGCTAACAAACTAAGTACAATAATGACCAAAATAACTAATAAAACTGCCTATGACTCAGCCAACCCAGCCTGTGGTTCAGCCACTGAATAGAGATCCCGATGATTCTGCGCTATAGCAGTTCTAGAGGATGGATCTACCCACTTTTCACGGGCGTTTGACGATAGAGGATCCGCATGAGTTCCTCCGAGAGGTGGAGAAGATCACTCGAGTCATCCACTATTCATCAGAGAGGGCAGCAGAGTTGGTTGGCTTCTAGCTGGGAGGCCAGGCTGGTCTACGGTATGAGGAGTTCCTCCAGGGATGTGGCGACTCAGAGCCACCCACCTGGGAGGAGTTCCAAGTAGCTTTCTTACGGACGTTCCTTTCCAAGAGTCGGTGAGCTCAGATATTGGATGAGTTTTTGAGGCTTCGGATGACTCCGGGCATGTCCGTGGCAGAATATGATGAAGGTCCATCTATCTGAGCCAGGCAGCATCAGGATTGCTTATGTCAGAGACCGACAAGGTGAGGCGTTTCGTTCAGGGGTTGCCTGAGAAATTGTTTCTGAGCCTACAGCCACACGTAGGGACTATGGATTATGCCCAGGTAGTAGATATGGCAGTTGGCTTAGAGGGTGGTTTGGCTAAGAGGAGAGCTACAACTGAGGTCAAGAGGGCCAAGACCCATGGCTCTTTCTCTGGTGGAACAGGGTCTAGCCGAGGACAGGGCCAGCAGGGCCCATATAGAGCACAGCAGAGTAGAGCATCCTTTTTCGAGTATACGCCGACTCAACCTTCTGCCTCTTTCAGTTAGAGCAAGGGAGGCAGTCAGCTTAGTTGGCATAGCGCCGGGCACTCCATCCCAGGGTATTATACTTGCAGGAAGAGGCATTCAGGTCAGTGCATGGTGGGGACTTTTGGATGCTACAGCTATGGCCAGCAGGGCCATAACAAGAGGGATTGCCCACTCTTAAGGAGAGCTTCTAGCCAGGGGTCAACGAACTCTACCACTATAGCACCATCTTATCAGTCAGCTACCTGGGAGGGTTCTATGGCCTCAATAGGCAGGGGAGCTGGAGGTAGAGGCCCTAGAGGCCGAAGTCAGGGAGGCAGAGGCCAAAATTCAAGGGGACAGCCCCACCTGTTCACCTTGACACGTCAGGATACGGCGGCATCCAATGCAGTTATCACAGGTATTATGACAGTATGCTCTTTTAAGGCCTTGTGTCTGATTGACTCAGGGTCCTCGTACTCCTATGTGTCTCGTTTCTGTACTATGCAATTCGGGAGGCCCCTTACTGGTTTAGAGAAGCCTTTCTATGTTGGGGTACCTTCCGGAGATCCTCTTTATGTCCAGTCGGTATATAAGGGTTGTGAGGTCAAGGTTGGTGACCTGGAAACACTAGCAGATCTTCATGTGTTGGACATTTTCGACTTCGATGTCATCCTAGGCATGGCTTGGTTAGCTTCCTGCCATGCTATGATGGATTGTTACCGCAAGGCAGTGAAGTTTGAGATTCTCAGAGAAAAACTCTACGAGTTTAAGGGGATTAGTTGCACAGTTTCTTCCAACCTGATCTCAGCTTTGAGTGCCATGCGGGTTGTGGACAAGGGCAGCAGTAGGTTCTTAGCCTTAGTTAGAGATGTGGATGTACCAGTGCCAAGCTTAGAGTCAATTCCAGTGGTACGTGAGTTCGTAGATGTGTTCCCGGAGGAGTTACTGGTCATGCCGCTAGATAGAGAAATAAAGTTCGGAATAGAGCTTGAGCCCGGAATGAGGCCATCTCCATTCCCCTTACCGGTTGACTCCTACAGAATTGAAGAAGGTAAAGGAGCAGTTGCAAGAGATGCTTGGCAAGGGATTCATCTGACCGAGTACCTCACCTTGGGGTGCTCCAATTCTATTTGTAAAAAAGAAGGATGGATCTATAAGGATATGCGTAGATTACTGACAGTTGAACAAGGTGACAGTTAAGAATCGGTATCCCTTGCCATGCATAGATGACTTGTTTGATCAATTCCAAGGGGCTAGGTGTTTTTCCAAGATACCCCTAAGGTTGGGCTACCACCAGTTGAAGGTTAAGGGCAACGATGTGCCCAAGACGGCCTTTAGGACACGCTATAGACACTATGAGTTCTTAGTGATATCCTTCGGATTGACCAACGCCCCGACAACTTTCATGGACCTGATAAATAGAGTTTTCAAGCAATTTCTAGATCGCTTTGTGATTATCTTTATTGATGACATCCTAGTGTATTCTAAAAGTGAGAAGGAGTATGAACAACACTCGAGGATCGTCTTGCAAACCTTGAAGGAAAACCAGCTATATGTCAAATTCTCTAAGTGTGAGTTTTGGCTTGAACATGTGGTATTTCTTGGACATATAGTGTCCAAGGACGGTATTTTAATGGACCAGAAGAAAGTTGAAGTGGTTCAGCAGTGGCTAAGGCCTTCTACAGTTTCTGAGATTCGGAGTTTCCTAAGATTGGCGGGTTACTACCGGAGGTTTGTTAAGGACTTTTTAAGAATAACACCACCTTTGACCAGGTTGACTCAGAAGGGAGTTAATTTTCAGTAGTCAGATGCGTGTGAGGAGAGTTTCCAGAAGCTCAAGACCTATTTGACCAAGGCCCCAGTCTTGTTTTTGCCTTCTGGCACGGGTGGTTTTTCAGTATGCTGTGATGCTGTGATGCCTCTTGAGTTGAACTTGATTGTATCCTTATGCAGCACGGTTGAGTTGTGACATATGCTTCTAGACAGCTCAAGAAGCATAAGTAGAACTACCTTACCCATGATTTAGAGATGGCAACTGTGGTCTTTGCCCTGAAGATTTGGAAGCATTATCTGTATAGAGAGACTTGTAAGATCTTCAAGGATCATAAAAGCTTGAAGCATATCTTCCAGCAAAAGGATCTGAATCTCAGGCAGTGCAGATGGGTAGAGTTATTGAAGGACTACTATTGCATGATCTCCTATTACCCAAGCAAGGCCAACGTTGTAGCGGATGCTTTGAGCAGGAAGTCCATGGGCAGTTTGGCCCACATAGCATCCTTGAGGCGATCCTTGATAGAGGACATTCATGAGTTAGAGGCTGATAGAGTCCAGTTTGACATGGGTGAGTTGGGAGCCTTTCTGGCTCACATTAAGGCCATGTTAACCCTAGTAGAGCAGATTAAGGCATGACAAGAGGAAGACCCCAAGTTAGTGAAGGTTATAGAGGATGTGTGCCGAGGGGAGAATCGTGAGTTTTCTGTTGATGTGGAAGGTGTATTGCGCTTTGGGGCCCATTTATGTGTACCTGACGTGGGTGAGCTAAAGAGAAAAGTGATGGAGGAGTCCCATGGCACAGCATACTCTGTCCACCCCGGTTCAGCTAAGATGTATCAAGATCTCAGGCAGCTATACTGGTGGGAAGGTATGAAAAGAGGCATTGGTGACTTCGTGGCACATTGCTTGGTGTGTCAGCAAGTTAAGACTGAGTATCAAAGACCTATGGACTTTCTACAGCAGATAGAGATCCCTGAATGGAAGTGAGAGAGGATAACCATGGAATTCATGGTCGGATTACCTCGGACCACCAAAGGCTTTGATTCCATTTGGGTGATCATGGACAGAATGACCAAGTTGGCCCACTTCCTACCAGTGAAGACAACCTTCAGTACAACTCATTATGCCCAGCTCTATATAGACGAGATTGTCAGACTTCATGGAGTGCCAATGTTGATCATATTAGATAGAGGGTCCTAGTTCACCTCGCGGCTCTGGAGAGCATTTCAAGAAGCTCTTGGGACTCGGGTGGACTTGACCATAGATTTTCATCTGCAGACAGATGGCCAGTCAGAGAGGATGATCCAGACTTTAGAGGACATGCTCTGAGCTTGTGTTCGAGATTTCGGCGGAAGTTAGTGTGACTACTTGCTGTTGATAGAATTCTCTTATAACAACAGCTACCAAGAAAGCATCCAGATGGCACCGTTCAAAGCCTTGTATGGGAGACGGTGTAGATCTCCCATTGGTTGGTTTGAGCTTGGGGAAGCTAAGGCCCTAGGCCCAGACTTAGTACAAGAGACTCTAGAAAAGGTCCAGCTGATCAGAGAACAGTTGTTGGCATCCCAGTCTAGGTAGAAGTCCTATGCTGACAACCGGCTTCGAGACTTGGAGTTTATGGTTGGTGACCATGTGTTCTTATGAGTATTGCCCATAAAAGGCGTGGTGAGGTTTGGTAAGCAGGGAAAGCTAAATCCTCACTATATCAGCCCTTTTGAGATTTTAGAGAGAGTTGGAGAAGTGGCCTACAGATTCGCACTGCCTCCTTGTCTATCAGCTATCTATCCAATCTTTCATTTCAATATGCTCAGGAAGTACATGCGAGATAAATCTCATGTGCTCACATCGCAAGCCGTCCAAGTTGATGAGTGCTTGTCATATGAGGAAGAATCGGTTGCTATCGTGGATAGACAAATCAAGAAGCTTCGCTCAAAGGAAGTGGCCTCAATGAAAGTTATCTGGAGGAACCACTCCAGTAAGGAAGCCACATGGGAAGCCAACAAAGCTATGAGGATCAAGTATCCGCACCTTTTCCTTCTTCAAGGTATGTTTTAAGATTTGAGGACCAAATCTCTTTTAAGGGGGGAAATGTGATACCCAGTGTATACGTGACAACGGATAAATTCCGTACTACCCCAGGGTCCCCCAGGACCTACCCGTATTGTTGGGAAGGCCCTGGGATACATGGAGGACCCTTAACATAGCAGAAGTGGTGCACTGCCACCACTATAGCGGTCCAGGACTGCTATAGCGATCGTAAGTGGTGTGGCCGGGTGGCTTCTGGGGGAGGGGGCAGACCGCTATAGCGGTGTCAGCAATGCACGTACAGTGCAAAATGCGTCATTTCACATAAGTGAAACCTCAACTCCTTTTAAACACTTCAAACTCGGGATTTTCATCCTAAAACTCAACCCTACCCTCTCCTAACTCACTTCCTCTCTTCCCCACTCAATCTAGCTCCAATCTTTCTTCCTCCCAAGATATCAAAAGTAAGATTTATGGGCTTTTATTGTTCTTTTCCTTCCCTTTCATATCTTGGTGATTGGGTTATTATTTGTCTCAATTGTTGTTAAATGGGGGTGCTCCCCCAATGTTGTTAGAGTTATGTTTCAGTAATCTAGAATTTAACGAAGACTAATCTAGAGTTTTGTGGCTTCAATGGCAGACGTTGGTGTCATTCCTCCTCCCTAGAGTCCATGTGGTGTTGGTACTTCACTGTCTACCCTTCCAGGTGAGTGGGTTTGAGCTCATGGCCTTAGTTTGGTCATTACATTATTATTTACTAGCATTACAGAGTATTTATAGCATATAAAATGGATTCTTGTATGATATTGCTTCATGAAAAATATATATATTTCACTAGAAATGCCTCGTTTGAACTTATGCATGAAATTATGATTTTAGAAGCGCATGGGACCATATTTATTTCATAAAAAGCTTCGTATGATTTAATTCATAAATTGATTTGATTATGAATAAATAAGATTTGCTATGATTTACGAGTTAAGATTTAAGAATTTACAATTGCTAGTAATGAGAAATGTTGAACCAGAAGCATAGAACTCCCCTTTTATGATTTCAGAGGTTTTAGAATAGAGAGAGTTACTGAGAGGAATTGAACTGTGAGTTAACGGCAGTTATTCTGTTAACCTTGGTATACCAAGGCCTGCCAGGGGCAAATCATCCTTGTGCTAGATCTGTTCGCCAGGGACCGAAGAGATCATATTAGCTAGGGACTTGTCCACTAGGGACTAAGCACCCTCCCTTTAGTTGATGAATACTCCATTCCCTTATGTAATTCTTGAGATTTTAAGGATTATAATTAATATGTAAAGTAAATGGAACTGTTTATAAATGTTACATTTTATAATTATTCATTTATTATGTTTGATTTAAAAACTCACCCCTCTCTTCTTTATTTTTCACAGATTCATGTGTGACTCAGGATCTTCCTCTCCTACTTCCTCAGTAGTAGTATTTCTTCAGTTTGGGGTGAGCTTTACAATGGCGTGAAGCCATATTATTTTTGTTCATGGTAGATGTGCTCCAGTGATGTGACGGACAGAGTCCCAGATCACATATAGTCATTTTATTTTGCATTTTGATTATACCATGATTCTTTTGTATTTCACAGCATATCATCCATGGTTATTTTGTATATGAGTACTCAGTGAAATATATGTTGTAGCTACGGTTATGAAAATTATTTATGAAAAGGATGTTTATTCCTAAAATTGGCAAAGTTTATTAGTTGATTTGACTTATCAATGAATTGTGTTTTATGGATAAAGTAAGCATATTGTACGGTATCGAGATGACGAGGCTTACGTGGGGATTGAATTTCTCACATGCCGGTCACGATCCTAGTTGGATCATGACATGGTGGTTAAGAGGCTAGCTAAGATCAACTAGAACAAAACATGTGCGCTAACAAACTGAGTACAATAATGACCAAAATAACTAATAAAACTGCCTTGGTGTCAAATATAGTGAACTGATGAGTTATTGGTTGAATATATATATATATATATAACTAAAATTTAATGCACTTAGTAAATACTCTCCATTTCATATATCATTTTTCAGTTATGCATAGAAATTAAGGTAATCATTTAATTTCATTGATCTTCTAAGAAAATAAAAGTTAAAGATAAAAATAGTCTTTTATCATTGATCATATATTCTCTCTCCATTAAGCAATAACAACTCACTTCCACTCATACTCTCTTCAATTTAACATTCTCTCTCATATAAGTAAAATAGGCAAAAAATATTTAATGATGCATTAAAATATGAAAATGACTTATATTTTGAAATAGAAAAATAAAAGGCAAAAGTGACTTACATTATAAAATAGAAGGAGTAATGCCTAATCTCAGTAATGTACTTTGCCTGATTGATCATTTTACTTCTCTTAAAATCCATTTGCTAAAGGACAGTACAAAAAATATTTATATAATTATCTAATCATGTATTAATATATCAATAATTAAATATAGTTAACTTCTACCACACTATTTAAAAAATTATGCAAAAGAAATTTTCATTAGGTGCCAATGAAAAACCATTTTATATATCAATACATCAAAATTAAATTTTTTATTACTTGCAATATGAAACTTAATTTGATCATAACGAATGAATCACGATAAAAATTGGAACAATAAATCAATAATTTATTTGATGAATGATTTATTAAAATAAAATATACTGGGTTATGATTCTTGGAGTGTGATTCTACGGTTGTTCTTGGAGGTGGGCAAAGGTTATGGTGTTATGCAAGTTATTGTAATGGTGAAGTTTTGTTTTTCTATCACTGAGTGACGTACTACTTACAAGAAAGAGGAGGGAGCATAAGGGAGAGGGAGATCTGTAGTTGGGGAAGATTTGGGGTCTAGGATTAGCAATTGAGAATATGATGGAGTGGTAATTTTGTCCTTAAAATTATACATGAGACTTTCATATGACATTTTCATAGAAAAATTTAATTGAGTTAACAGAATGTGTATTTCAATTCGCACCATTTGAAAAGTACAATGTGTCGACGTAGCTTGTCCCTTTTGAAATGTCAGGGGTAAAAATCACCCGCCATAAAATTCAAAGGGTTTAATTGCATTTAACCCTGAAAAAATAATTATTATTTTCTTAAAACTCTCCAATAACAAATAATTTATGATAATCTTTTTTAAAAAAATGAACAATAAAAAGTAGATGGAGTATTAGATTATTCGTCCTTTTGACAATCACTCTTATTCATATTCTATTGTTTGATATAGTATCTATAATCTATAATACTAATATTTCAGAGTCGTTTAAAGAAAAGTTTTACACAAGTCGTAATGAGAATGTTTTAAGACCTACATCTTTTAAGGAGTTATTCATTAAATTTTTTGAAAAAATTAAAACCACAATTATTACATATTATTAGCATATCATTGCTAATCATCCATATTTAATAATAGGATTGAATTACACTAATTAAATATCTTTAATTATTCTGATACTGAAATCATGAATTATATTGATAAATTAATTTCACACTTAAAATTTTTATATTTGATGTGAGTGTTGATTTTTTTAATATTATTATATTAAATTTATAAAATTAAGTATATAAATTATAAGAAAGATGCAAAATATATGCGATAAGTTATATCAATTACTTTTTTTATTAACAATAAGATTATGATGAATTTAAGTATTTAAAGGTAGAATTATTTTTCGTGTCATTAGTGATGACATAATTTGATTATATATATAGATTAATTTAATGATTTGAAGACCAAGAATATGTCAATTCAATAAAAAAAAATTGTATATATACGCAGATAAAAATGAAACTCCTGTGATGGCCATAAAATTATATCTTCAATAACGTCTGAGCTCTGGCAAATAATTTTGATAATTTATATTTTAAAAGATTTGAATGAATTTTGTAAAAAAAAAAAAATCAATCATACAATTCATGATAATTTTGATAATTTTACACTTTAAAATATTTGAATGAATTTTGAGAAAAAAAAGTTAATATTAAAAAAAATAAAAAAAAATTTGAGAAGATTTTAAAAAAATGATAAAGATTTATCAGAATCTTATTTAAAATTAGAAGTTATTAATGATTAAAATTTTATATAAAATTTATTGATTGTATAAATTTACTATACTAATATTTCAGACTCATTTCATGAGAACTATTACACATGTCATTCATATAGTAATTTAGACTTCACGTTATTCATACAGTGATTTAGACTCCACTTTTCTCAATCTTTATGTCTACAGATTTTTTTAAACTTAATTTATAATTTACATATTAATTATTTTTCATATGAAATAAAATTAGATATTATAATCATTAAAGAATCAAATATTACAATAATTAAATATTATAATTTGCACTAAGAGAGAACTTATGTTAATATAATTATGATCTACAATTAAATTAAGAACTATTAATAGCCTCATATTATGAAGATTGTATAAAAAGTTATAAAGAAAATATTTTCAAAATAAATAAGTTTTAAAATCAACATATTTTTTTTAAAGAAAACAAGTAGGTCAAATTGTTAACGAATTACTAATTGATTATTTTTGATATAATAATAATTCAAAATTCAATTTATACCAAATTTATTCTTAATCAAATATTTAAGACACATTATTCTACTAATATAATAATTTATTCTTAATCAAATATGATAATAATTGATATAATACTAATATTTAAGACTCATTATTACATAAAAGTCTTCCATGTGTTATTTATAGAAAAATTATACCCTACCATTTTTATAATCTTAACACTTAAAATAAATTTTTGAATTTAATTTACCTTCTAATTATCAATTATTTTTTAAAATTATACATTCATATCTCTTTACCCTTAGCAAAATCAATATAAAAAATAAAAAATAGCATAAATAAAATTATAATTCAATATATTATACCCTAAAAATTATATATATATAGTATTAACGATAATAAATCTATTATAATTGTGTTGTATTAGTAGTATTTATTATTATAGATATTTATGTTTTGAAGTTCAAAGTATTTTTAAAATTTTTTATTTTTAAAATTTTCAATAAATTTATAAATATCAATAGAAATTCAAATCACCATGTGAAATGAAAAATTGGGACCTGTGATTGGGATGTGCATGAGAATGAAGGCAAAATTCTAAACGAAAATGAGATTACGGGAAATTTTCTAATTTTAAATGTAGAACTTTTAAAAATTATAATAAAAAAATATCTATCTACATGTATCGCTATATTCTATTTAATTTTTTACAACTTAAACATTCCAATCTATCAATTCCATAATTTTTTCATACTAATTTTTTTGATAAAAAAACTTCAGTTTTTTTACACTAAAATATATTAAAAAATCAATTCTATAATTTACACTTATTTGGTAATGATATTAAATATTTATTAATTTTTAAAAAATAAATAATTATATTATTTTTATTAAAAAATTATAATTGATATACTACTCTAATGATTGAAATTATATAAATTAGAATTATAAATAATTTTTTATTAATTATTACACATTAATTATAATATATATTTTAAAATTGATATTTTAATTTATTAAAAGAATGTACAATAAAAGGAAGTGTAATTGAAATCATATAAATTAAATTTATGTATTATTCTTATTAATTAGAAAATATATTTTTATATTTTTAAATTAAATATTTTAACTTACTAAAATGATATAAACGGTTATGGATGATAAAAAAAATTAAAAATAGGTACACATGGGAATTACTCAATAGGGAAAAGAATTGGCACATATTTCACTTTCATAGGGATGATCTCTGAGGACAAAGTCCCCGTTTATTAAATAGGATAGGGACAGGGATAATGCATCTTTATTTTTTAATTATTTTTATTATATTTAAATTTTGTATATATTTTTAATTTTAATTTGGATTATATTGTATTAATAGTATTTATTATTATGAATATTTATGTTTCAAATTGTAAAATATTTTTAAAGTTTTTCTCTTTTTGAAATTTGTTAATAAACCATTGAATACCATAGAGATTCAAAATCCTCACGAAAAACAGAAAATGAGAAATAGGGACCTATAAGGGGATGAGGATGGGGATGCGAAACAAAATTCTAAATAGTGACGGGAGGTGTGAGACATGTTTTTTTTCTCGTGGATATTGCTTATCATCTCTATAAATGACTCGTGATATAGTAAAATTATCCATTTATTTTCTTTCTTTATTTAACAATTTTAACTTTCGAAATATATAAAATTTTTATAAAATAAACTCTTTATTGTCAGTTATAAGTTATCTCTATCAAGATATTTTCAACCTTATAAATATGAAATTCAATATAAGATATAAAATAGAATGACACGTTTATATTTTATCCACTTATTTAATTATTTAACTATTAACTAACTTTTAAAATAAATTTATATATTTAATTTTTTATAAAATATATATAAATAAATTATTACTTTTTTATAATAATTAATAAATTTTTTTATTATTTCTTTGTGCATCTGCAGATGAAATGATTAATTTTATATATATACACACACGAAATAAGAATACCATGCTTCCCCGGTCAACCAAAAAAGTTAAACATGGCATCAACCGATCAACGATAGCTATGGATGTCAGAGGAGTAATCATCATTGATTAACGCCTAGTTCAATCAATATACATAATATATTTATGTGCGTTTGTTTTTCCCTTCCAGACATATAGCCGGCGCGCGTTAAATGAAGAAAATGATAACAAATGAATGCTACTGTCACGCACCACTGTTGAAAACATGGGAGTTTGACTCAGCTCCATGATATTGTCTCTCGAATAATAATACATGATCATTAAAATACTATTTACACCTTACACCTATAGTAATAAAGAAGAAAATAATAAAAGTAGTGATATTAATATAAAAATATCACTTTTTACTCTCTCTCTCATTTTCTTTCATTTCATGCTCTCCTTCATCTCCTACACTTTTTCTCTTCCAGCTCATACAAAAAAATATTAACAATAATAAATATACATCTATTTCAATTTTTTTATAATAATCTTATTTATAAGATATGTGAGTTTCTCATTTTCACTTCTTGTCGCTCTTTTAATGTGTTTGTGATGTTTGTGTTTATGAGTTCCTTATCTATTTGCATGGTTTGAGTTAAATGTGACTGTCAAACTGAGAATGAATTATTTATTGTTGAATAAACCTATATAATAGCTCTAAAACTGGTAAAATAATGCTGAAAATGGTTTACAAGTTTTCAAAAATGATTTACAAGTTTTTTATATTTAGTTTACAAGTTTTAAGAGTGGGTTTACAAGTCTTGTAAACGAAGTACAAATAATTTATAAAACTGAGCATTGCTTATAATCAATAAACCAAGTGTGAAAAATTTGTAAATCAAGGGAATTAAACTTGTATACCCTTGCTCAAGATTTACAAAGTGGTTCTTGCACAAACTTATAAACTTGTAACCCAAGTTTCTTACACGAAGTGGTTCCTCAAAGTTTTGAAGTGGTTGTAAATAGTTGAAGTATGAGGCTAAATAATATAAACATGGTCTATAATATAATATAATTGTGAGAAGGTTTCGCCATTGGTGTACAAGTTTTTTTGCTCTTGATTTATAAGTTTTTTGTACTATATTTACAAGTTTTGAGCACAAGTTTACAAGTCTTGTAAACCAAATGCAAAAACTTGTAAACCAAGTGCAAAAACTTATTTTTATTTATTTATTTTTTAGAATTCGGTTAGTCCGAATTCAATGCAATGAACAATACTTTTTTCATTTTTTATTTTATTTATTGGTTATTTATTTGTTTCATAAGTCCAAATTTGGTTGTTTTATTTATTTTTTCAGAATTCGGTTAGTTCAAATTTAATTTAATAAATAGTACTTTTTTTAAAAAAAATAAAAAATTGAAAAAATAACAAGCTGAAAAATAAAAACATAAATAAAAAATTGAAAAAAGAAAAAAGTATTGTTCATAGCATTGAATTCGGACTAACCGAATTCTAAAAAACAAATAAATAAAAATAAATTTTTGAACTTGATTTACGAGTTTTTACACTTTGGTTTACAAGTCTTGTAAACTTGTACTCAAAACTCGTAAACATAGTGCAAAAAACTTGTAAACCAATGGCAAAACCTTCTCTCAATTACTTTGTATTGTAAATCATATTTACATTATTTAGCCTCGGATTCCAACTATTTACAACTACTTCAAAATTTTGAGAACAACTTTGTGCAAGAAACTTGATTTATAAGTTTACAAGTTTGTACAAGACCACTTTGTAAATCTTAAGCAAAGGTATACAAGTTTAATTCTCTTGATTTACAAGTTTTTTACACTTAGTTTATTGGTTCTAAGCAATGTCAGTTTTACAAATTATTTATACTTTGTTTATAAGACTTGTAAACCCGTCCTTAAACTTGTAAACCAAGTACAAAAAACTTATAAACCATTTTCAGCATTCCTTTACGAGTTTTAGAGCTATTCTATAGGTTTGTTAAACAATAAATCATTCATTCTCTATTCGACAGTAACATTTAGCTCAAACCATGTAAATAGATAAGGAACTCATGAACACAAACATCATAAACATATCGAAAGATAGACAAGAAGTGAAAATGAGAAACTCGCATATCTTATAAATAAGATTGTTGCAGAAAATTGAAATGGATATATGTTTATTGTTGTTAATCTTCTTATGTGTGAGCTGAGAGAGAAAAAGAGCGGAAAATGAAAGAGAGTTAGAGAGAGAGAGAGAGGCAACATTTTTATATTGAGAGTTGTTAATCACTGTATTTATTTTTTTCTCTTTTTTTACTGTAGGTGTAAGGTGTAAATATTATTTTGGTGTCCACGTATCATTACTCATTGTCTCTCATATGATTGCTGAAACATATTTTGAAATAAATAAAGGCATGGATACAATTGTCAACTATCTACTCCCTCCACTTTAAAATAAAAGTCTATTTGATTTTTTATATATATTTATAAATTAATATATATGAACATAAAAAGTGAATAATTAATTAAGTAAGTGAAAAGAAACTAACTTTCATTTTATTGATATATTTATAAATTAATATATGTGGACAAATAATTAACGAAGCAAAAGCAACCTAACGTGGAAAGTAACCATGTCTCCAACAGCTTAATGATTGTGCCTCTCATGTGACGGAGGCAAAAAAAATCGAAAATTGCGTAAAACCTTGAGTAGAATTAACCCAAGATCAGAAAAATATTAAAGACAGGTACATGTCCCCATCGACCCATATGGGTGGCATGTGAAGTGAGATAAGTGGTCAATTATTTTGTAGGTGTAAGAAGTGAAAATTTTACATAGTTAAGATTAAAAATTATTTAAATATTAATAATTATTTAAAAAATTATATGATAATTTTTATTTTAATTTTAATTATTTATATATGATTTAGTGATTAAAATTTGGTCACCTTACTCTTATAGTTAATCATTCGTCTCATCATAATTATTCAGGACTTCTTATCTCCTATATTAAATAAAAAGGAAAAAAAGGGTTTGGGATAATAGGAGATCGCCTATCAATAGAGGTACTCCAGTTTGTTTCCTCTGCAGGTCGAGTGAATATCGTTTCATGAGTTGTTTAAGCGCACTTCTTCGCCGATAAAATTTTTTGACTTTGTAAAATTTTCAGGCTTCGAGGATAGACAAATTTGGAAGAATGATAATCTGACAACATCAGGATATATTTCGTTAAGGATAAAAATATGACAGAAAATTTTATAGATAAGATTCAGGTGGATTCTGTAATGCTCCCAATAAAATAGAGAGTATCACACACTTTCTAATCTAGAGACTAAGATCTAAAAGTGTAACTATATACCATTTATTACCAAAACACTAGAGGAACTCCTATTTTTTTATCTCTCACGCTTCTCTCTTTTCACTACAATCATGCTGCCACTGTATATGTTAAATAAAAAATATATTTTCAATTGGAAGCTTCTTTACTAGAAGTAAAATATTAATTGATATTTTTTTCATTAAAATAATTGTTAGTTAAAAAATTATTTACTTTTGGTAGAGTAAATATATATTATTTAATTAATTATATTATTACCATTTTTATAAGTTTTTTGTTTTTTTCCTATAAAATTTTATTATACCATTTATATTATTACTATCTTGATTTTTTTATAGGCGACATTGATAACACTTTTGTTCATTGTCTGTGCTCCTCATTATCAAAGTGAAAATTGGTGCCTAGCAAATATAATTATATACATCTTGTTTCTTAAAATTATTATTACCAATTATTTATTTAAAAATTTAAATAGGTTTACAAGTTTTTCTATCACGGTTTATAAGTTTTTACAACATGGTTTACAAGTTTTTACAGTATGGTTTACAAGTTTTTACAATATCGTTTACAAGTTTTTTTATCTAGATTTATAAGTTTTCTCTTCAAGTTCAGCACCACTGTCACTTTAAATCCTCACAGATACTCCTCTATCACATTGAGGAAAAAAATAACACTAAATAACAAATTTCTCCTCTTTTTTCCAAAAAAACAATGAAATTTCCTCCAAAAGAGAAAGCACAATGACAATGGAAAAATCAGGCTCGACGAGCAAGGAAAAAGAAAGAGTTACGAATATTTTCCCTTTTATTTTTCTTATTTCTTTCTTGGCTATGATTGAAATCAACATAATAGAATTAGTTGAATTTGAAATTTATATAATGATCAATATTCCTAATAATTAATTACAAATGAAATAATGATAGTTGCGATGATAATCAAATAAATTGTACAAGTATCCTAGTGCAGAGGTATTATGTGTCACAGGTTTACAAGCTTTTCTATTACAGTTTATAAGTTTTTACAGCACGGTTTACAAGTTTTACAGCATAGTTTATAAGCTTTTACAATATCATTTACAAGATTTTTAGTCTAGATTTATAAATTTTCTTTTCAAGTTCAGCACCAATGTCACTTTTAATCTTCATAGGTACTCTTCTATTATATTGAGGATACGAATAACACTAAATAACAAATTTCTCCCCTTTTTTCCAAATAATAAAATGAAAATCTCTCCAAAAATGAAAGCACAATGATAATAGAGAAATTAGGTTCTATGAGCAAGGGAAAAAAAGAGTTATAAATATTTCCCTTTTATTTTTCTTATTTTTTTCTCAGCTATGATCAAAATCAACATAATAAAATTGATTGAATTTGAAATATACACAATGATTAATCTTCCTAATAATTAATCACATATGAAATGATGATTGTCACGATAATCAAACAAATTGTACAAGTATACTGGTATAGAGGTATTGTGCGTCACAGGTTTACAAAATTTTCTATCATAGTTTACAAGTTTTCATAAAGGTTTACAAGTTTTTACAGCATGGTTGACAAGTTTTTATAATATCATTTACAAGTTTTTTGGTCTAGATTTACAAGTTTTCTCTTCAAGTTCAGTACTACTGTCACTTTTAATCCTCACAAATACTCCTCTATCACATTGAGGATAAAAATAACACTAAATAATAAATTTCTCCCATTTTTCCAAATAAAAAAATGGAAATCCCTCCCAAAAAAAAACGCAATGACAATAGAGAAATCAGGTTCTACGAGCAAGAAAGAAAAAAGAGTTATAAATATTTTCCCTATTATTTTTCTTATTTCTTTCTTGGCTATGATCAAAATTAATATAATAGAATTGGTTGAATTTGAAATGTACACAATGATCAATCTTCCTAATAATTAATTATATATGAAATGATGATAGCCATGATGATAATCAAACAAATTGTACAAATATACTGATGCAGAGGTATTGTGCGTCACAGGTTTACAAGCTTTTCTATCACAGTTTACAAGTTTTCACAGTACGGTTTACAAGTTTTTATAGCATGGTTTACAAGTTTTAACAATATCATTTACAATTTTTTTAGTCTAGATTTATAAGTTTTCTTTTCAAGTTCAACACCACTGTCACTTTTAATCCTCACAGGTACTGCTCTATCACATTGAAGATAAAAATAACACTAAATGACAAATTTCTCCCTTTTTTTCCAGATAAAAAATGAAAATCCCTCCAAAAAGGAAAGCTCAATGACAGTAGAGAAATCATATTCTACGAGCAAGGAAAAAAAAAGAGTTATAAATATTTCCCCTTTTATTTTTCTTATTTCATTCTTGGCTATGATCAAAATCAATATAATAGAATTGGTTGAATTTGAAATGTACACAATGATCAATCTTCCTAATAATTAATAACATATGAAATAATGATAGTCACGATGATAATCAAACAAATTGTACAAGTATACTGGTACAGAGGTATTATGCGTCACAGGTTTATAAGCTTTTCTATCACAGTTTACAAGTTTTTACAACACGGTTTATAAGTTTTCACAGCATGGTTTACAAGTTTTTACAATATCATTTACAAGTTTTTTGATCTAGATTTACAAGTTTTCTCTTCAAGTTTAGCACCACTGTCACTTTTAATCCTCACAGATACTCCTCTATCACATTGAGGATAAAAATAACACTAAATAATAAATTTCTCCACTTTTTTCCAAATAAAAAAATGAAAATCCCTCTAAAAAGGAAAGCACAATAACAATGGAGAAACTAGGTTCGATGAGCAAAGAAAAAAAAAAGAGTTACGAACATTTTCCTTTTTTATTTTTCTTATTTCTTTCTTGGCTATGATTAAAATCAGCATAATAAAATTGGTTGAATTTAAAATTTATCCATGGGTTCCTACATCATTTGGTATCAGTTTCAGACGCTAAATAAATTCTTATTTATCTATATTAATTCTTATTTTCTTAGTTCTGTCATCATTTTTTATCATTTTTTCCTTGTCTGCGTTTGAAATTTTTTTAGATTTCCAGCTACTCTTGTTTCTTTTCATTCCCATTTCAACAAATTCAAAAAAAAAAAGAAAGAACCTTACTGTTCGGTGCCGTCCACTCTTATACATTCAATTTCAACCTTACCTGTTCGTTGTCGTCCACTTTTATACATTCAATTTCAACTGCTTTCTATCACCTTTTCTTTTCCTTAGTTGCATAAAGCAATAGCACTCAACACCAAAAAAAAAAATTAAAAAAATACTACAAGGGATGGAAAGGGGTGGTAGTGTGGCGATGGTGTTTGGTTCTGCTAAAAGCCACAGTGGTATTGTGCAGTGAGGAAAAAGGGGCGCATGAGGCAGAAAGGTTGATGTGATTTTGGGAGGGTGAGATTTTTTATAATGCATCATAGATGATTAGTGCATGAATAGACCATCATATCTTAACCATTAGATAAAGAGTGTGTAATACACACTATTTTACAAGGAGCATCACAACCACCGCCTAAGATTCATGTATAAAATTATACATGAAATTTGTCTATAAACATTCCATCATATTTTTATCCCTTCACTAAACACACCATTAATAAAAATACTGTGTTATAGATGAAGTAAGAATCTACAGATTTTTTTTGTGGGTCAATAAGAACCTATGATTAAAACTAACAACCCCGCAAACTAGTGATGCAGTTAAGTTGATGTTTGCCACTCAAAACACTAGCTTTCAGACAAGAAAAGTGTTACCTTCTTTTTTTTTCCTTTGGGAAATATTTTTTCAACTCCCAAAACAGTGTAAACACCCACATAGTGTGAGAGGATAGATAGGAAAGAAGTTGAAACAAAAAGTAAATGATGGATCTATATATTTTATAAATAAGATATTTAGGTGTTTAAAATATGTGTTAAAATAATATTGTTATTTTTTTTATTTTGCCTAAGTACTCGCCCCATAAAAAAAAATGTTGATCATGATCAGCCCGGCAGATATATATTCCCCCACCACCTTCTAGAATGTTGTTAGAGAAGGTGCTTGGATTGGAAATAAGAGTTTTATCATATTCGATACATATATATAGTTAGGTATATGTATATAGATGATTTGTCTATACGCTAAATGCCACTAGAGATGCAACAAAAAGCGATATAGGTTTAAGAGTAAAATACAACCCTTTTCTTTGAGAGAAGGCTTTCTTGCATTCTCCTCCTCTTATTTCTAAACCATACATTCCTCTCTCTTTTATTATAATACTTACACTTCCCTCCTCTCCCCTTTATTTCTAAAACCTATGCACCGCTCCCTTGAAAAATTGAGAAAGGCTACATTTTATTTTCTTTTATTCTCCTTATTAATTTTCCATTTTTTCATACTCATTATTTTATTTTTTACCAAACACACCCTTTACTAATAGTTATATAATAATAGAGGCATATAATTATACAAAATACTAAGATATATATACACACACATGTATTTAATTTAATTTTTAAAAGTTTATTATATTAAGAAAATAAATTATAGATAATAACAATAATTTTTGAAAAATAAAAAATTGTATAAGTTTTAAGGTGTTTATTTTAGAATATGAATATGTATAAAATATTAAGTGAAACATAACAAAATAATGTCATGATGTTAAAATAAAAATATAGATTAATATTGTAAAATTAATAGCTTAAAAAATACATTATTTTATGTTTAAAAATAATTATTACAAATTATTGTTACTGTAAATTATTTTTAATTCTACTTATTTGTTTTCTCAATATATATAAAAATAATAATTTATATATAAAATCACATATATTTTATTTTACAAAAATAAATATGTATAATTAATAAATGATATTTTAGTCAATAATAAAATAATAAGCATGATAAAATGAAAAATTAATAAAAAAATAAAAATGAATTAAAGTGTAATTTATCTTAATTTTAGAGTGGAGGTGAGTATATGTTTTAAAAGTAAAAGGGAGGGCCGGAGGAAGGGTAATAATACTATCCCCTAAACGAGGCATTGCATTTTACTTTTAAATTTATAGGGAAAATGAGTGTATATTTTAGAAATAGAAAGGATGGGAGTATAATATAATGTTCTTTTAAGGAAAGGGATTGTATTTGAATTAATGTTCACTTCAGTCCTTCACTTTTTACTCGTCAATTATTTTAGTCTCTGGCTTTTAAAATGAATTAAATTAGTCCCAACATTACAAAATATTAGTCATGTTAGTTCTTCAACCCACTCTTACTTAATATTTTGTCAATTAAATAATGATAGGTAATCTTAAGTGATACATTGACATACCATATATTATTTGAAGTAAAATAAAATTTAAAATGACTCATTTTGGTGTTTATAATTATACAAAATGAACCATTTAAATATTCATTCGAAGTCATAAAATGACTCATTTTATGTAATTTTAAATATCAAAATAAGTTATTTTAAACTTCATTTTATTTCAAATGACACATGGTATGATAAGATATCATTTAACGTTATACATCATTATTTAATTGATAAAATGTTAAATAAAAGTGAAATAAGGGAATAACTTGACTCACATTTTATAATGTTGGGGATTAATTTGACTCATTTTAAAAGTTAAGGACTAAAATGATTCGTGGATAAAAAGTTAGGGATTAAAATGAGTATTATCTTCTTGTATTTTACTCTAAATTTAATGAAAGAATGTTGTTAGCGACTCAACGTTCAACTGGCTGCACTTGTTTCTTTGTTAACCATGCGCGAGAGGCTAACGAGCGGGCAACAAAAATGTATCTAAAATAAATTATAGGACTATGTTGTTTGTACTAGTTCAAAATGTGAATCGAATTGACTACTAAGGAATGTATATATATTAATGATGGGAAATTCACGTCCATGAAAAGAAATAAGAGCTATTATATCAATATGATAAGTGATAATGTTGTCACCTGATTGGAAATTCATGTGCAAATAACTCAGAATTTTATAAAATGATTTAGAGAAATCAAGTGTCAACATTATTACTTAACACTATAGTTTGTTCAATTCTATAGTAATCAACGTGAATTTCTAAAATTAACACATGATTTCTCATCAGTAGCCAATCCTTTTTTCTTTTTTTTTTTTGAGTGAGTGTAAATACCATGCTTTTGTAAATTATAACAGGTACCAACAAGTAAGATACGGAAAAAGACTTACACAGGTCGTATCTACATGGACATAGTCTACAAATTTGATACTCTGTGAATAACCATCATCAATGATTTGTCTCGTGTTGGGAGATCATGACATTATAATGACACGAACCTAGCTAGCTAAGGGAGTAGTTGGCATATATTAGTAAAGTAAAGGATGTGTGTCAATGCTCAGTGTAACTTTATTGGTGATGTAACACCAGCCTAATTAAGCTTATCTCATCACAATTAGTCTTATATAACACGACCATGTAAAGCATAATTAATACTTTATTCACCTTTCATCAAGATAGTGGGGGAGAATTGTGAAATAAGATCATCTTCAAAAAGCTTAATTGCTTCCTCCTCCTTAAGTGTCACCATAGCTACCCTCCTTAGGGGACCCTCCCCTGGTGGTGCTGGAAGAATCAAAACCTGCCCTTCTCCCAAAACTGGCTCTACGTAACATGAAACCCTAAGGGGCTTGAACCTATCTTGAAATACAGCCAAATAAGGGTCCACACCTTCCAAGCTAGCACAGATAAGATCATGACCATTCATCATTGTTGGAGAATCTACATCATTATTTTCAAACCACTCGATTAGGTCTATTATTCCCTCATTGTCCATTTTTGCCACAACATCTCCTATGGCCCTAGCAGCTTGCGGGAATAATATGTTATCACCTAAATTACCTATTGCATGAACCTTATTATATATCATGCAATTCCCAAAGAATCCATCATCTAAGCCCAAGGCCTTTCTTGCATCAAAGCATATTGACATGTCAACAAGCCCATTTCTCAATCCTTTGATCCTGCTAAGAGAGGCCCAAAAAAGGCCTGCTAGTGCCTCAAAGGGTGTTGGAGTGGATGCACAAGTGGGTTGGGCCATGGACATGCAAGCCTTGACCATGTGGTCTGAAAAGCCCAAGGAGATGGTAGTGTACCTAGCTTCCTTGACTTGAAGGGGTTTCTCAATTGAGGATTTGTAGTGATTGATTAATCCAACATATGGCTGGTGATTGGGGTTTTTGTTTCCAGCTCTATGAGGAGGTAAAGGGTGGAATATTGGAGGCGCAATCATTTTGTTGCCCAATGAAATGTCAGCCCAAGCCTTGAGGAACCTGGTTGCACAACTGGGATCTGCTAGGAGATGAACACAGCTTAGGCCAATTGCTAATCCTCCTTCTTCAAATTCAGTCAGCTGTATAGGATAAATTAAATTAAATTAAATTAAATCAGTCAGCTGATGAAATTAAGATAAAAACAATTCATATATTATCCAATAGCAATTTCATGCTAGGATATACATGTACCAAAAAGAATTAGTTTGTAATGTATTTATTTATTTATTTATAATGAATAAGGCAAAAAAAGAGAGAGAAATGATCAATGCTGCCAAGTTTGCAAGTTTGAATCTATTTACGAAATATAATAGTCGGTTGCAACCATCACATTCACTCATGAATTTTTTATTTTTTTTTTGCCCAATTCAGCGTGAATTGTGATTGGTTTATTTACGTTTCGTCAGTATTTGTACAATTAATTGTTGAGCCATTCAGCATTACTGATAAAAATATATATCCGGTTTTTATTTATAAAAATATTATTCTAACATTTAATTTTTTCAAATATCCTACTCATAAAATATATGGATCCCACCATTTATTTTTTCTTCCAATTTATTATCTTTCTATCACTACTCTCACACCATCGTAGTTGTCTACACCTATGTGAATGTTGAAATAATATTTTTCTTTTTATTTATACTATCTTTGATATATGTGTTGTCGTCCAATATCAATGCCTATATTCATGTATCTTATAGAGAAGAAAGGAGAAGGAGGCGTTGAGTGATGTAGGTCACTAGGTCACAACTGGGATGTGTAAGGAAATTCTAGTAATTATTTTACCTCTGTTAGACTCTATCAATTGTAGGTGAGTCAAGATTAAGAGTGTCCAATTTTTATAATTGTCAGCAATGTTAAACTTATTAATTATTTTTTGTGAGAGATCAATCTGAACACCAAAGATATTAAGACTTATTTGGAACATATGTGTTATCCAATATTATACCTGTGTTCGACTAACTCTTCATTCCTTCAACCAATTCTTACATTTTACCAAAGGATAAAAGATATTTTGACACCTTTTTGAGGTAGACATCGAAAATCTCAAGAGAAAAGCAGACGAATATAATGAGGAAGGATAAAAATATAATGCGAATCTCATTCTTTTTATGAAAAGAACGTTTAGAGTTTCTGAGGATTTGTGTATTGAAATAACATTGTTGTTTACCAAATAAATGAAGTTTTTATGCACAACAGAAAAAAAATTCTAACCTGGACATAGAAAGTGGACCAATAGTAACTCTTCTGAGACATCTCCTCCCAATACACAAGCATGAGTTCCTTCTCCCTGTCCACTTTTCTCAGCCACTCCTCCACACTCCCTTTGGCTTTTGCCTCCACCATTCTAACACCAGCATCGTTGCACTTGACCATCCAACGCCCTCTCTCATCTCTTACCAACCTTCCAGTCACCATAGGGAAATAGGTGAGCATCTCTGAAAAGGTCTCTCTCAACTTCTTGGTCACTTCCCCATGTTCTCCCTCACTTGAAGTTTGGTAATAGTACACCATCCTGTTGTGGTTTTTCTCCATGCATCGATCCAAAACTGATAAGGGGTAGTACTTTCCTGGTTCAACTGGCTTCGTGCTCACCACGGTTCTTTTGCATGTATAACTAATTTCATTGGCCATTTTTGTATGAGATAGGAAATAGAAGTACTTACGCATTCTTTTGATAGTACTAGATAAAGTAATCAATTTGGCTATGAGAATGATGTGACATATGGGATTTTATATAGTTTTAGACGCAAATCAGAAATACAATAATGTCTGTAACATTATCTATGAGAAATGAAATGAGAGGGTGCTATAATTCATGGATTTCACGGGGAAACGAAAGTTTCATGTGCAGATAAAAACAACCCAACATTAATACCCGGGGCAATGATAATTTCATGATGCATAAAAATGTAAGCTTATTTTGGTTTCAAAAATACTATTTCAGTGAAAACAACCCAAAATAAGTGTTTAAGTGGGATACACATTCCATCAGGGTGAAGCTAGACTATGTTCTGGGGGAGGGGGGAATACCAAATGGCTAATGTTACATAAAAAGTATATACCTTAATAATTTTTAACCTTTTTATAAATTAAATAAAAATTATCATATGCAAAAGAAATAAATATTATACAATCAAAACTCAAGGAAAAATATATGTACTTACATTGCATATTATTTAGTTAAATAAAAAATTGATAGAAATTAATTAATTTTTTTTTTGGGATTAAAAAAGGGACAATTTTTAAAAGAAATTAAACATTTTAGGAGAGGCCACTGCCCTCCTTCCAGCATTGTCCTCCTAATTCCCTGCACTCCTTCACTGTTGAACGTGATGATAATCTCTATTATCTTTATCCATCTGTCACATCCAATAGTAATAGAATAAGTATCTAACTTAAATACTAATTTTTAGATGTTGAGATAATATTGTTCTTTTGGTTTTAGTGTGTATATGTATGCATGCTTTGGTTTTCATAGCATCACTACAACACAACCATGGGACGTTTTTGTACTGACACTTGCAACAAAGGGCACTCCAAAAGTAGACTACCACTCCTATAAACATTTTTTATAGGACATCTTGAGGTGTACGTTACTTAAATATTAGTTAATAAAAAAAATTGAGATTCATCACCCAGTGTTTAACAAACAATTAAGGGTATTTTTTTAAAAATATATTCCAAAAAATATTATAAAGTAACACCCTAGAATTACTTAGAAATTAATTTAAGATTTATTAACCACAATTTCAATATTTTGATAGATATAATGATAATAAAGACAACCCAACAGGCAAAAAAAAAAAAGAGGAAAATAAATAGCAACATTGTGGGTCCCATAGTCCCATCGAGACAGTCGAAACTTTAGGACTAGAATCAAAATATGCCCAGGACTGAGGTATGATAGGATGAAGAGTAGACATGTTTTGAAATGAAATTCTAGACCCAAAATTAAATATAGGGCAGTATCTATTTTCTTAGTATGGTATTCTATCCATTAAGTGAAATATCAGTATGTAATTTTAACACCAAAAAAGGTAACTTGCTCTCAAAATTTAAGTGCACCAATCGTGTTAAGCTAATGGATGACATAGATTAAAAATTTGTCAAGTAAATTTAATCACCTAGAGGCTAATATTCTATCTAATTAGTAAAATTTCAATGTGCAGTTCTTACCCTGGATAAAATTTGCAACGTAAATTTTCTACTATCTTTGACACATTTATAGCTAGAATTTAGCACACCATTGTCTTGTGCTAATATTGAATAACAATCACATAAAATAAATAATTTCAATTATAAGGTAAAATTCTTCTAGTAACAAACCTAACACGTCTTCCTATAAGTGAAAAAAAAAATTTGCAAAACTTATCTTTCTCTGCTCCTGAAGTCTCGGACAAATTTTTCCAGCTTTTTGCCATTCTCTTCTTCCTCACAACCCCATAAACTTACAACAAAATCTTAAGCCACGACATCAAACATCCATAGGTTCTATAGCACAAACACAAACCCACCTTTTGAGAGCTTGAATCATCCTCCTCCAAAAGACTCCTTATCTCACACCATCATCAAGGTATTTATTATGTTACTACTCTAGGAGGAAGGTTTGGCTAACTGAAAGTGGAAAATTAGGAGTAGAGATACAAGCAAAGGCCAAGACAAGTGTAAAGAATTTCTAGCAACAAATAGGGCTTTATTTATCCAGTTTCTTTCCAAATTATTCTGGAATTTTTCTGATTGATTGAGCTTGAAATTCTTAGCTTTTCTGATTGATATTACATAGTTATTGTTGTGTTTAATTTGATTGATGGTTTGGATGATGTTAGACAACCAATTTTCCCAAACCATGTTGTGAACTAAGTTGTTGAATCTCGGATTTCCAATAAGTAGCTCAACTTACATGATTTTTATCACTGATTTAGAGATATGATTGTGAGATGAAATTTTATATGATGAAGCCAACATATAGAAGCGTTTTCATAAATTTTATTGGCTCATCTTAAGCACTTTTTGTATTTTTAAAAATTGGAAAACCCAATAGGTCAGAGTTTCTATGTGCATAGTGCAGTTTGTAGTGCTTAATTTGTCTAATTAGCAAATGATCGAATTATTAGCTGAAAGTTTTATAGAATGTTGAAGACATATTGAGATCCAACTATAATTTTTTGTACGAGGTTTTGGGTTCATTTGATAGAGAAGAAAAATTGAGACTTCTGGCTATTGGCTAAAACAGGACTATTTCTGATCTCTGAAAATGTGAGAATTTTTAAATATAGCTAAAGGCATTTTTATGCTTTGAAATTTTTATAGAACCTTTGAATCACCTTTAAAAATTTAGTTTGCTCTGTTTTAGTGAAATTTAGTAGCTGATTCATAATTTTCTCTAGAACCGAAATTTTGGATAATATGCTGAATTGTTGAATTTCTTATGAAATACTAATGATTTGATCTTGTTCATGCTATATAAATCTATTAATGATGCTAAGCACATATGAATGTGAATAATTATTACAATTGCTTATATGTGAAAGAAGGCATAAGATTATGTTTCTTGGGCTGGAGAAAATAAATCTGGTCTATCAAGAAAAGTAAACTTGACTAACCTTGAATTAAGCCAGGGAAAGTAAATCTAACTAGGAATAAGTCTGTGTAAGAATTGGAGAAAGTAAATCCAATGATCATGTATAGAAATGAGCTCAGTCCTGAGAAGCAGTCTATTACCAAGAGTGGAACAAACAACTATAGTTAAGAGTCAAGACAATTAAAGTAGCAATTATTTTAAGTTACTCTTTATGCTATGTGCTATGAAAATGAGTTTTATTATTTAATTGAGATCAAATACTTATATGTTAAGTTGATATTACAAATTCTAAGAATGATCATGGAATAAAATGAATCTGATTCAGATAAAGGTTTTATGAACTAATATATCTATTATTAATTATGTCACTTGTGTGCAATAATTTTATAATCAACCCGAAGCAATTGAGGTAGATAATGATGACATTTATGTGTGTATGGGAGTACCCTACTGAAAATTTTAGATAATATATTCCATGTCTACCTCAAATTCAGCAGATGGCCCTCATTAGAGGATTCAGTGACATATACTAGTCGGCAGTTGATCAAGTGATATTAGGATCAGAAGCATAAATACCTGCTAATCATAAGACTTGGCCTAGATAAATCTTCTTATATTTAGAGCAGGTTTATATCTTGTAATTTGTTATGCATACCCTAGCTACTGGATGATTGGACATTATCCATGGATATTGAAATGGCATGACTACCTATTTGTAAATAAATAAATTGTTGCTATAACGTATAAATATGATACGAAGTACCACACTCTTAGTTACAGTGTTCAATCCTAGGTAACATACTATAATTAAGGGGATGTTACAGGTATCATCAGAAATAGGGGTATAGATTATAGATTTAATTTGAATATACTAATAGTGCAACCAAAAAAATCCAATGAAATCTTTATATATATGATTCTTGAAGTATTGGGATGAGAGCCAAACTTATTTTCTTGAAGTACCAATATATGATTACATAGCTATATAAAAAATTACACTTTCACTATATTTAAATTAAACTCTCTAGGGGCCATTTGTTTTAATGTTTGAAATTATGTTTTCATGAATCTCATTCCTAGGCATATAATACTAGGGAATGTTGTTCCCAGAAATTTTCAAAAAAATTGTTTGTTTAGCATTAAACAATCATGAGATTATTTACCGAAATTCCTAGGAATAAGCTTAAAACTCGTTTGTTTTATAATATATATTCCTGAAAATATATATTATAATTTTCAAAATACCTCTAACACAAATGTGGATGTCCTAATCATAAGTATAGGATAAGCTCTTATACCATCTTAGAATTAATTGCGCCTAACTCAACCCCTAAAAGCTAGCTCAAAGAATAAGGGTTGTCCAAAATTTATAGAAAGTTATCTAGGTATTATCTCTAGAAGATGTGAGCCTTTAATTACTAGAAATAGATTAGTTTACCTTGAAACAAATGCCCTATATATTATTCTTTTTACATGCATGCCTATTTAACATGAGGAACACATCAAGGAGGTACTCAGCACATACAAGTTACAAAACACTCACTCAAATCATAGGCTATGGTTCATGATAGGATGTGGTTTTGTGGAAACATTTTGACATGCACAATAAATTATGATATTAATTTTATATATTGATAATACAAAATAATTTTATATTATCAACGGACTGAAATTTAGAAGGGTTTCACACTTTCTTAAATTTTTATTAATTGACAATATAAAATTATTTTATATTGTTAGTACATAGAAATTAAACTAATAAATTATAGGAAAAATTATATTGGCTTCGTTTGAGGTTTAATAAAATTCATCCTGACTCCTCCTCTAGTAGTTCATGTGGCATTGACCTCCTTCAAGTGTAAATTCAATGTGTAATAGAGAAGACGATGTAATAATTTTATAAATTTTGAAAAAGCTGATGTAATAATTTTACGAAGTCAAAAATCTAAAGAGCAAATTTTACAAATAGATAGGAGCTTAATGAATTTTACCAAATCGAGGTCAATGTGATTTACCTTAAATTATTCTCTAAGAAATATAAACTATGTGCTTTGAAATTTATGGACATTTGAGTCAAGAGTACTGAAAGACAAATGTTTGATTGCATGAAATTACTGACATGGAAAACAAAACCAAATAACGTGTCTAATTCAAAATTTTCAATATTTATGAGTACTAAATGCGTATCAGTAATAAATTTAAAATAGTAAGAACCAAAATCAGAATTTTTTTGTCAAAACTAAAACATAGTTTTCATGATGGTATCTTAAGGTATTGATACCTTTTTGAATTCAAGAGTTGTGATTTAATCATGAGTATTTAAAGTATTAATAAATTTAGTTAGTGAAATATATGATAAATTTTCAGTCAGTATCCATAAATTTTATAGGATATCAAAGAAATTTCCCTAAAAAATATATAGAAAAAAATAGTTTTATTTTTCATAAATCAATAGCAACTCTCGCATCTTCTTCTTTTTTTTTTTATCCCTTTTTGTCGGAGCAACTCTTGTTTTTCTAGGAACCCGACCTAAGCATTGTTACAGTTGGGCCTTGGTTACTATACCATCTGCACCACTATTCCTTCCACATCCTCTAACACAAAAAAAAAAAAAAACACTAATCCTTCTTCCCGAAACGACCCGCCGTTTTAAATGCAGAATGCGAAAACGCTGCAAGCTTCGGCCAACGTACCAAATCATTATTTCCATTCAATGATAATAATAATAATAAATCATATCCATGCCGTATAGTGTAGCAAAAGCGACACGGCGTTTTCCTCTGTGTGAGTGTGTGGGTTTCTCTCTACCCCTGTAAACAACAGAAAAACAATCGCTGAGATCCGATCACACACACCCCTCTCTATCTCAATTATAACACTTGGTCGGAAAAAAACGACACAATGTCTAGCGCTTCGAGCTCTTGGGGTACGGCGCTCGTTAAGATCTCCCCTTACACCTTCTCCGCCATCGGCATCGCCATCGCTATCGGCGTCTCCGTCCTCGGCGCTGCCTGGTACGCCGTTATCTTTCTTTTCTCCTCCGTTTGCGATTCATCCCAAATTTTTCCGTTTCCGTTACCGTCGCCGTTATAGTTATTCTCATTTTTTTGTTTTTCGGGTTTTGGTTTTGGATTCGGTTTCGATGCGTGAAGGGGGATTTACATAACTGGTAGCAGCTTGATCGGTGCTGCAATCAAGGCTCCGCGAATCACTTCCAAGAATCTCATCAGGTAAAATTACTGATGTGCCCTTGCGGCAACTCGATCTTCATGCTTTTGCGCGCTTTTTTTGTTTGATCTTTTCTTATTTAACACCAAAAAAAAAAAAATTGTTCTCGATTCGCTGGTTTTCGGTTTTAATTTTCAATTGGAATTTTATGTATTTAATTTTTGTTGTTTCTCCCTTTTTTTTTGGTCCGTATTTGCTAAGAAGCTTTGAGTGGCTAAAGTGATTTTTTTTTTTTGTTGTTAAATTGTTTCTGTTGATTTGTCATAGGTTTCTGATCTGTTAGATGTGTTGGTGCTTTGTAATTTTAGCTTTTGTTGAGGGTTAGTATTTGGAACTGTTTCGTTAGTCGATGTAGTAAAAAGGAAAGGATTATGAAAGAGTTGTAATAGAGCTTGCATCTTCGTGGTTCACAAGTCTAACACACGACAATTATGGAGTAAATTTCAATAAGAGTTTAATTTCAATGCATTGGTAGTGTAAAACACTTTTATACTATTTTCCGATTTGCATGACTTTTCAAATAGTGGGTAGAAGAATAAACCGTCAAGGCTAATGTAGGAAAATATGATTGAATGTTTAGTGTTAGTGTATAGAAATTAACTTCTTTTAATAATCATGCTTACCCCTTTTGTGCTTAGTGCTTATCCTAGGAATCATGTTCTTTTTCTATTCTTCTGCTGGATTATGTCTCATTCTCGGATGAATGGAAATGAGGAATGTTACAATAAGGTCTTTAATATCGAGGAATCAATCTACAACGAGTCATGCTGCGACACTAGGAGAAAAAAAAGTTTGAAAGTTTGTAATTAGGCCCCTATATTACATAAATTTTTTTAATTAGGTTCCTGCCACTATAAACCGTTACAAAAATGTTAAATTAAGCAGAACCTTCAAAGAATATTTTTTAGCTATGCTTTTAGATTAGAAAATAAAATCCTAGCTATTCATTTCAGTTGGAACACTATTACACTAATACAACTAGTGATACATGATGCACTCTAAAACATCACATTGCACACCTACAATCCCCATCCTGTCCCTTTCCCCCCTATCACCACCACCTCGTTCATCATTCACCATCTCCATCCTCCATCATCCATCATCACCACCAGCCCCAAATAAATAGGTCTCAACATTATTTTAATAATAAATAAAAAAGAAACAGAACAAAATAAACATCCAGAGACACAAGGGATTAGGGATTAAAATTATATATATATATAGAGAGAGAGAGAGTAAAAAATGGAGGAAGAATGATTGAGACACAAAAAGTTGCAATTTTTCTTTTGGTCATCAAAAGACGTTAAAAGGTAAAGGGGTGTAAGAATTTTCGTTTCTTATTGGTTGCGTACATAAGAAAAGGGTGGAAGTTGGCGAGGGTGAAGAGGGAGTGAGCACGTTGAAGGGTGGCATATCTGAGAAAGTGATAGGGTTTGAGTGAGACAGAATGTGTGGCAACTCTGCTTCAAGCTCTTCAATGTTCGACAATGTGCGCTTCATTGCATCCATAATCTCTTTGCAGCACCCTTCATTTCACTGCTGCACTGTGCAACCATCAATGCGGCCTTCTGCCATTGCAAGTGCTGCCGCACCGCGAGCTAGCTACCACCTTTGCTAGCCTCGACATAGTCACAGGCTTGCATAGGGGCCACCACTTTCTTCCTTCTTCTCTATACCATGAGCTGGCCACCACCTCTCGTGTGCTCGTTGCTATGCCACCAACGGAGCCACGCTAGCCAGCTGTCTAGAGATGCAACCCAGCCTCTCTTATTTTAACCAAACCCCAATCCTCTGCCTCTGCTGCGTTTTCAAAACCCATGTTCCTGAACTCTCTTTTTGTTCTCTTTTTTATTTTATTTACTTTTTTTTAAATTTTTTTTTTACTAAGATGTGGTGGTCTTGTAGAGTTTATCTTGTATCACTAGTTGTATTAGTGTTCCAACTTAAATGAATGCCTAGGATTTTGATTTTTAATCTAAAAGTGTAGCTAAAGAATATTTTTTGAAAATTCTGTTTAATTTAACATTTTCACAACGGGTTATAGTGATAGGAACCTAATTAAAAAAATTTATGCAATACAGGGATCTAGCTATAAGCTTTTAAACTATAGAGACTTAATTGAAAATTAAGTGAAACTATAGAGATTTGCAGATTAATTAAAAAAAAAATGGATAGGATTTAGCCTTAATTTGCTAAGATTTAGGGGTTTTTGTTGGATGACTCAAAGTAGTGGCAGCCACTTGTTTATTCAAAGTAAATAACAATGTCATCTCATTGTGGCCCAAGAATTCTGGCTTTCTTATTTTTTCCTTGGGTTTTTGTTCATGAGTTTTACTTGATTCTTATGCAAAAATTATATCTTGTTGGTGACTGGATTTCAGTTATATTGTGGACTTAAATGATATAAAAATTATAAAATTTGTCATTTTAGTTGAGTGTAAAGTGAGTCACTACGTATTGGCATTAGTTTCTTGCTAATAATGATTATAAATTTCTTTGAGTGGTCCAAACCAAAGTGTACCATAGTCTTCTTTATCAGCAATGATTCCCTATCCACTTTTAGGCTTGAAGCCTGCTTGGTACATATCACGTATTTTTGTAATATTTGCAAGTATAAAAATAGAATAATAGGGCAAGAAGATTTTCTTTTACCAAGTTTTACTCTCCATTTGAAATCCTCTCTGTGTGTCAAATATGAAAGTTGAAGGAGTAATACTTATGATTTACAGTTAACTTAAAGGATAGGATTTGAAGTTTATTCTTCTTCAATTTTGTTTTTCTTCACATGACATGGGGTTAGAAGGCTCAGATGCACATTATGCTAGTTGGTTATTTGGGATAGAGCTTGAACCCTATCTTTTTGTGTCATGATCTATAAAAGTTGAAGGATTTATGGTGATGATTTACAAATTAACATTGATAAGGAGAAGGGTTTGAAGTTTATTCATATTTCTTTAGTTTTACTTTTCTTCACATTACATGAGGTTTGAATGCACATTATACTGTTTGGCATAATAGTTGGAAGCTCGGAACTATTTCCCATTATCTTCCATGGCAACCGCCGTTCACACTATCTGACTGGCTTTAGGGTCTAGTATGGTTGGGCCTTTTTGGTTACTGTTTCTATCTTCTGTTTTTATGATTTTGTGAAGGAAATATGAAAAATGGCGAAAACAATAAAATCCTATTTTCAGTTCTTTATTTCCTGTTTTCATTATTTCCTTCGCAAAATTCTAAAAACAAAGAAAACAATAAAATCCTGTTTTCATTTATTCATTTTTGGATTTTACTATTTCTTTTACAAAATTCTGAAAACAGAAAACACGGGAAATGAAAATAGAAAATAAAACTGAAATAAAACAAGTTTTCATTGTTTTTTTCACAAAATCCTGGAAAACAGAAAACAAACTGAAAATAGAAAATTAAAACTGAACACTATTTTTTTGAAAAATACTATAGCCTGTTTGTTTTTAAGCGTGTTATTTAAAACTGTGGAGAGGAGATAGCTTTAAAATCCCATTGAAATAGGAACTGAATGATATGTACGACTTATGAAAATAATGGTTAATTGACTCCTTCATTTGTGAGGGAGAGAGATGGTGAATGTGTGCGCTTTTTTTTTTTAATTGTAATTTCTTTTGGCTTTTAATATAATGATCAATTCTTCATATGAAGGTTCATTTTCCAAAATCATTGAAGTTGAGTAGCAAATTACGATGTTTAAACTCTGTATTTAACGTGATACGCAGAATTGTCATTCTGAATGTCTCCACATCATAAGATTGTTCTAAACAATTGCTGTGAAGATGCCTGTGATTGAGATCGTGAGTAGCGCACTTGGGCTATGTGGAGTTGGAATTAATGTCATCTCAATCAAATGGCCCCCTTAAAAGTTTATCTGGAGTTGGAATTAATGTCATCTCAATCAAATGACCCTTAAAAGTAAACGTTTAGTTTGCTTTATATCACTGTGCGGGAATACAATTATGATGGAGCACAATATGTTTTCTTTTGGCTTTCAATATAATGATCAACTCAGCTGATAATAAGGGTTCATTTACTGAAATCATTGAGGTTAAATGCTAAATTAACATTGTGAAATCCTGTATTTTATGTAAGTTCAGGATTGTCATTCTGAATGTCTGAACTTAAGATTGTTGTTCTATTTGAATGCTATGAATTTTAATATTCCTTTGTATATGATCTACAGAAATATGTTGTTGTAGCTGATATTGATATAGTTCCAATGTAACCATGTGTGCCAATTTACTTATGGTTCTTGATGTCTGTGGTATTTCAGTGTAATCTTCTGTGAAGCCGTTGCAATATATGGTGTTATTGTGGCTATTATTCTACAAACAAAATTAGAAAGCGTTCCTAAATCACAAATCTATGCACCTGAGTCTCTTAGAGCTGGATATGCAATCTTTGCTTCTGGAATTATTGTGGGCTTCGCAAATCTTGTTTGCGGGTGCGTATTGTTTTTCTTCCCACATCTGATGTGCCCCCTAGAAATTCTCCTAACAAATAAAGATAGATCTTTTCCATCCTGCTGTTATATATTCATCTTTTTTTTCCTGGCAGGTTGTGTGTAGGAATAATTGGAAGCAGCTGTGCATTGTCTGATGCTCAGAACTCTTCTCTCTTTGTGAAGATTCTTGTGATTGAGATCTTTGGTAGTGCACTTGGGCTATTTGGAGTTATTGTTGGAATTATTATGTCAGCTCAAGCAACATGGCCAGCAAAAGTTTAATTTGCTTTTATATAAGAACGTGGGAGTACAATTATGGTAGAGCGCAATATGCTCGGGGATTAAAGTCTTCTCTGTTTACCCTTGTTGGTATGAATGTAAAATCCAGCGTAGTTGCTTGCCTCCATTTAAAACTTTAGGCTGTATCATTTACCAATGAGTTGTTAGAATGTACTGTGTATCATCAGAGATATCAGTCTGTTGGTTGAGTTTGAATATTTTTGGAGGACTACTCTTCAGTGTTTATTCATTTATAATAAGAAATGTGAAATTATTTGGGCTCGTGAATAAACTCAACAAGCAGTTTTGTTGAAACCAGTGGTCACTACGTCACTACTTGGGTTCAGATGTGCTAGTGAAGTTTATTTCTTCTAAGAATTCAATGCACCTGTGATTAAAAGATATCTATCAGCCTTTTTCATTGCAAGTCCTGCCACATGAATTATTTTCGATTTATTTCGTAACTTAAGTGGAAGCAGTAGTTCATCCCTGAAAAGTGGAAGAATCAGGTTTGGAAAGATTTCACTTAAGAATGTTTATTATACGATTAATTTTCTGAGGATGTTTTTTGGGTCTGAAGTTTGAATGGTATCGTTGAAATGATTTTTTTCCTTTTCTTTCGGTGCGCCGTTGAATGATGTATTCATGCCACAATAAACAAAGAACATCCACTGTTATTTGAAGCACTAGTTTGTAGCAATTAATCGTCACTACCGGGCTGAATTAGTTTTGATAGGATGAGCGTCAAGAGAACGAATTTGGTTACATGAGAATGGTTGTATTCATATATTTTTGTTTGATTAAATTTGGCGATAGAGTTATTTTAAATAGCAGAAATAAAGTTTGAAGGGCATAGATGTGTGGGAATCACCTTATTAACAGAAAGAAGTGTATAAACTGATGCATTATTACTAGAATTTACTTCTATTGGCTATCAGTTGGAGGATGCAACTGAAGGAATTAGCAAAGAGACATCGTTGAAAAAAGGTGTGTTCCTCTGCAGAAGCTCCTTGCAGTCCTCTGGCCTGGCTGACTTGGGATCAAAAGGCTCCCTATCAGGGAGAACCAGACCTTGTTTTGTGCGGCCAAGAAGCCTTGCATGCAGCACTTGCTTGGATGTGACTGGTAGCCTGATGAACTGATACTCTTCCAAAGCTGATTCCAGCTTTTCTACTCCCCACTTTTCCAGGCACTTGCCTAACACTGCTGCATCTAATATTGACATGTTTGTGCTTCTAAGGCAGTGAGGAGCTGTAGGGTGAGCTGCATCTCCTACTAACACCACACTGTCATAAAAGATCTTTTCCAAGGGATCACTATCATATATGAAGTTTAAGAATGGATCCTTTGTTTCTTTCATGACACTGGCCAACTCAGGAATCCAAACCTTTTCAGCTTGTTGGTACATCTTCTGGATCATGTCACTGCTTACTTTCATGGTCACTGAGGTTCCCTGAAATATTTTTCCCCCCAAATTTCAGGATACATTCAAAATTAGCTGGTCTGGCAACAGAAAGAAGCATGGATGGAGAGTAGATTTCACCTCAAAATGGAGACTTGGTGGTTTGTTGGGTTTATGATTTCGTTTTCTGTTTTTGTTTTCTAATTTTAAATTTAATTACAAAAATGATACCTTATTTTTAATCTGTTTCATGTTCCTAAGATTTGACAAAATCTATTTTCTTTATGAAATTTTGATGAAAGCAACTGGATTAAAAATAAAGTGACATTTTTGTAATTAAAATTAAAAACAGGAAGTGGAAAAACGTTTTATTGAAACGAAACAAACCCTTAATTTTTCTATTCACAGGCCATATTGGGAATATGTTGAGATGCAAAATGACAGATAATTTCACCGGAAATCTCATTTCAGGATATGAGTAGGGATATGTAGGGTTAATCAGGTATATCTTACAACAGAAGTATATAAAATGCTATGAAGAAAGTTACCTTCACTTCAGGCTCTGGCTGATTCACGTACCAAATCCAATTGAGCTTTTTGTTTAGAAGCTCATAGAACACACTGTGTGTACTTGGGCCCAAGTCAAAGTACAAGCATTTTCCAAGATCAGGGTATGCCTTTTGGATGCCTGTGATGGTATCCGAGTTCTCAATTTTTGAAAAATCAAGAACCCCTCTCCAAGCACAATATCCTGAATATCTGCAGATTATAGCCTTACGGAACTTAAGCAGATACAAGGAACAAAAAAGTTTTGCACTTGTTTGGTCCAAATTTTTTCTCATCAGAAAATAAAGAATTTGGCTTCCAAGGCACTCATGGTATTAGCAACTAAAGAGTTGCTTTTACCAGAAGTGCCTCGAAAAGCTAGATTTGTCCTTTTCGTTGGGGAAAATTTTAAAACAAACAAGTCAAGTCAGCTCATTTTGAGATACAAACCTCAGTTTAAAATCAGGGAGATATTTCTGGCGGATGGAAGAGAGACAGCCATCTGCTGCAACAAGCAAATCACCAACTATATCGATGACCTCACCGGTTTTCAGAACCTTAGCCTTTATTGTTACCAAACCTTTGTCATCTGCAACATGGAATGAGAGAAAAAGGTGACCCCATAAAAATATGCTTGGTGGCAGTGCATTGTACAGAAGGCCATGAAGATCAGCCCAGTGTGCTGCTCTGAAGTTGAAACTCTCATCTCTTGTCAATGTCCAGCTTACCTTCTTCTCGCTGTCAGTTGCCTGGTTCTGCTCAGGACATAAAAAACATCAATAAGCCATTGTTTTTCTTATATTTTTATTCATTTATCTTTTCGAGTAAGAATAGTTGCTCAAGGGATTCCTACCTCCTAATTCAACCAGACATCAAGATCAAAAGATTTCCCTTTTGGTTAGTATATTCCTAGAATGTTACTTACCATTACCAACATATCAACCCACACAGGCAAGGGTCCTCCAAAATGATGATCTTACTTTAGAAAGTAAAATAAGAAGATTTTACCTTTGGATCAATAAAGTTAGAAGTGAGACCCTCTTCACTCTATTGATCTAAGGGTAAAATTGATCATTTTACGTTTTAAAGTGAGATCCTCAATTCAGAGTAGCCAAATCCCAACCACACATTCATCACTGAAATGCGGAGAAAACATTCACATAATAATGTTAATTAACGATCACTCAATTGCTCTTTGTCCCTTTCACATTTAAATATAATATGTGCATTGCAGTATTCAGTTCAGTGCACTCACGAATCATCATCAGAATTTACAGAAACTAGCTGAGAACATAACCACATTTTGTTTATGTACACAGTTACTCAGATACTCCATATACTGAATAAACCAAACTTTAGGGACACCAAACAAAGTGACAATTTCGGGCATATAGGAAACGGATAAGTGAATTCACCCTCACAAGAGGCAGCATAATTAGAAAAAGGAAATAGAAAATAGAAAAAGAAAAACTGGATAAGAAAGAAAAGGGTAGTGATGGAAAAGTAACTGGAAACCAAAGTGGGAGGGGTTAGATGCACCTGATCAATTGTTAGTGGTACAGTGGTGTTGTATAGGAGCTGTGGTTGTGAAAGCCATGATTTAATGATTTTCTGAGACAAAGGGTCTAGTCCAAGACCAGCACCAGTGGGACTTCCAGTTGGAGGTGCAGTGGTTTTCTCAAGTATAAGGACATCCCAACCAGCTAAGATAAGAGCATGTGCACTTGATATCCCAGCTATGCTTCCTCCTACAATCACTGCCTTTGGCTTCTTCCCTTCCCCAACCATCTTTTCTACCTCTCTCTTGAAGCACCAAGGCATTATGGTCAATGACATGTATGGTTCATATTTGTATACATTTAAGATAGCGTAAGGGTGAATTTGAATACTATAATTTTTAATTTTTTTTATTTTCTGAAAGTTGAATATTGTCTTTTTATTTTTTTTTATATTTGGCTAAACAATATAATACTTATTTAAAAGTTGTACTTAATACTTTTTGAGAAGTCAAAATATCTAATTTCTTAAGAAAATTTTCTAAAATACTAAAAATAAGTATTTTTTATCATTATATATTTAAACATAAAATAACGTATTCATAAATTACTTGTTAAAAGTTACTTGCGTATAAGAGTTTAAATAAGTTATTATGGTATCTAAGTGTGTCCGCTTTCACACTTTTATTATCCTTTGATAATTTTTATACAAAATATAAATAGTCAATTACATTAATTATTATTTATTTGTATTTTATCTTTTTTATAAACAAATTAAACATCAATAAAAATATAGTTAAACACCTCTTATCTTATTTATCCTTAAATATATATTACAATAATTTTGATACATAAAAATATTTTAAATAATTTTGGACTAATATAAAATTATGTAGATACTATCTATTAGATATAAACTTTTAATATCGCAGTTAGCATTTAAAATATTTTACTGATAAAAGAACATTTAATGGTATAATCATTATTTTAACTTAAAGAACAATACCCTTGTAATTTCTAATTTCTATCACACATATAAGAAGTACACTCTTGCTGTTGTTCTTAAGGTAAGAGCAATTTTATCTTAAGAACAACACAAACACGCTTGTAATTCTAGCTTCTGCATTTGATGCTTTCTATCAACACTCCAAACTCATTGGGTCGAATCGGATCCAAAAAGAAAAAACCAGCCCAGCTACGGTGCTTAATGTTTTAATCAAATTCAACATAAAACTCTGAACAAAAATAAAAATCCAACATAAAATTCATCCTTTAAAGTGTAATAAACTGTTGTTGACCAAAAAAAAAAAAAAATGAAAACTGCAATGATAATTGTTTTCTTCTTTACTCTTTAGAGCGACTTTTGTATCCTCTGGCAGGTGAGGTGCTATTTTCACCCCTAATTGTCACCCAGCATATTTATCTACCAATTTACATGCTGTGATCTTTTAGCTTTATAATAAGTTGCTGGCCTATTTACATATCCGTTGAAGTAAATATCCTATAAATCAGCATTGCTCAATGCCTCAATCTCCAATTTGCAGGCCAATGTAGCCTCGTGATTTTTTATAATATTACGACCATAGCTGCTGATTGGAGCACCTAATGAGTGACCAAACGCAAACAAATTTTGAACTACATTGCAGGATAAATGAATGAGAGAGTACATTAAAGTAAATACACGTAAATGAAGCATTGGTGACAAATATACACATTTGAGTAGAAGCAACCAGCTCCTACAACTATATTCATTATTTTACACGTGATAACATGTGAATTTCTAGGAGCTGTGTATTTGGTTGGGGCAAAAATAGAGTAAAAGATTGTCCGAATAAACTTTATGCGTAATTTTATACAATTTTCAGAGTTGGATAATAACAGCAGATGCTGCAGATCATGCCATGCCTTGAGCCATTAAGATGTTATATCAATAAATACAGGCAAAACATTAGCTCTGAATATTTTTTTATTACAAATTGGGTAAAACACAGTTGTATACTATACACCTGCCAGGAAGGATTGGATCAGATGATAACCATGATGTTCATACCAAACCAAAGAAGCAACTTCACAAGGCAATGGCAAGTCGATGCCATGTTGTGCAAGGAATGTTATTTCTTAGGTTCGAGGTGGTGAGGAGCCGAAGCACGTGCCAACAGCGCATCATTGAAAAATGGTGTATTCCTCTGTAGAAGCTCCAGGCAGTCCTGTGGTGTTGCTGACATGGGGTGGAAAGGTTGCCGCTCGGGAATAACCAGACCTTGTTTTAGGCGGCCAAGACGCCTTGAATGTAGAACTTGCTTGGAAGTGACTGGCACCCGAGTGAACTGATATTCTTCTAAAGCTGATTCTAGTTTCTGTAATCCCCACTTCTCCAGGCACTTGCCTAACACTGCTGCATCCAATATAGACATGTTGGTGCTTCTAAGGCAGTGAGGAGTCGTGGGGTGAGCTGCATCCCCTACTAAAACCACATTGTCCCAAAAGATCTTTTCCAAGGGATCACTATCATAGATGACATTCAAGAACGGGTTCTTTGTTTCTTTCATGACCTTTGACAACTCAGGAATCCAAACCTTGTCAGCTTCTTGGTGCATCTTCTTGATCATGTCACTACTTACTTTCATGGTCATAGAGGTTTCCTGAAAAGTTTTCCCCCCCAAATTCCAGTATACAATCAGCACTAGCTGGTCTTGCAACAGAAAGTAGCAAGACCACACTGTAGATTTGAAGTCAATTAATTGGACCATTTGGTTTCTATTTTCATTTCCTGTTTCCATTTCCTATGTTACCCGTTTCAGGATTTTGTGAATTAAACAATGAAATCAATAAAAATTCTATTTTCAATTCCCATTTTGTTTTTTCACTATTATCCTAACGGCAAATTTAATTTACGGACCAAGTTGAGAATATGCTTTGAGATGCAAAATGGCAGAGAATTTCAGTTCAGGGAATGCTGAGGGTTATTATAAATCGGGATATCTAGTAATAGGAGTAAAGGATTACTAGAAAAAATGACCTTGACTTCAGGCTCTGGCTGATTCACATACCAAATCCAATTGAGCTTTTTGTTAAGAAGCTCATAGAACCCACTATGTGTACCTGAGCCCAAGTCACAGTACATGGATTTTCCCAAATCAGGGTATGACTTTCGCATGCCAATGGTGGTATTTGAGTTCTCAGTTTCTGAAAAATCAAGGACTCCTCTCCAAGCACAATAGCCTGAATATCTGCAAATTATACAAGACCCTCTTAGAGGAGCTTCAGTAGATACAAAAGAAAGTTGAAAGTTAGATTCACATTGACATTTATGATGCACATATACTTCAAAATAGTCGACGTACCTGTACTAGATAGTCAGATACGTATTATATCAAATACTTACCGATACTTTTAGATATTTTTTATTATATTTTACATGTTTTTAATTTGGTTTATACCTTGTAGACTCATACCAGTATTCATGCAACATAGTACCTTAGTTTAAAGTCAGGGAGATATTTTTGGCGAATGGAAGAGAGACAGCCATCTGCTGCAACAAGCAGATCCCCAACTATCTCGATGACCTCGCCGGTTTGTAGAACCCTGGCCTTTATTTTGACAAAGCCTTCGTCAACTGTATCATGGAAAGAGATAAAAAGGTGACCCCATAAAAACACATTTAGCGGCAGTGCATCGTATAGAAGGCCATGAAGATCAGCCCAATGTGCTGCTCTGAAGCTGAAACTCTCATCTCTTGTCAGTGTCCAGCTTTCCTTCTTCTCACTATCAGTTGCCTGGTTCTGCACAGAAAACCCAAAAATCAATACACCCTTATTTTTGTGTACTTTTGAGATTGACAACAGTTGCTTAACGGATTCCATCTTCAACCTTAAATCCATATCAAAAGGGTTCCTTTTTCGGATTTATGCTTTGTGTGAAGAAACTCTGATTGAAAGAGTAATGTATAGAGACTCAGAGAGTCTATATGGGCTACACGCCTCCACATTGCGGAGAATCAGACAGTCACAGATAACTAAACTAACTAACAAGCTAACTAATCCTAACGGCTTACCTGTATCTGGTAATACTTGGAATACTAAATAGCAACGTGTTAACTACAAACTCAACACTCATCCCCATGATAGATTAATTACCTGTAGTTGTTTAACATGTCATATATGCCAATGCTGAAAATTTACCCTATTTTTCACTCTCCAACCAAAAATACATATGATTCAACATGTATAAAATGGTTTTATATTATTAAATAATAATAAGGTTTTTGTTATGGTATCCAGAAGAGTACTCTTTTAAATCCAAAAGCTATGATTTAATCATATGTATTTAAAATATTAATACATTTAGTTAGTGGGACATTTGTCAAATTTTTATTTATTATCTAAAAGATATTAGTTCTCATAAATTTTATAAGATAGCAGAGAAATCCTCTAATAATAACGAAGATCAGGGAAAACTAGATAAGGAAAAAAAAGGGTATTAATGAACATGTAATTGGAATGGAAAACCAAAAATCGTGGCACCACCTGTTCAATTGTTAGTGGCACAGTGGAGTCGTGGAGGAGACGTGGCTGTGGAATCCATGACTCAACGATTCGTTGAGACAAAGGGTCGAGTCCAAGACCAGCACCAGTGGGGCTTCCAGTTGGAGGGGCAGTGGTTTTCTCAAGTACAAGGACATCCCAACCAGCTAAGATAAGAGCATGTGCACTTGATATCCCAGCTATGCTTCCTCCCACAATCACTGCCTTTGGCTTCTTCCCTTCTCCAACCATCTTTTCATTCTCCTCCACTTTTCTCTCTTCTCTTGTATGCTCTCATTAGTGCAGTTGCGCACACAAGAAAGAAGCCATCACCATTGGTTCGAACAAGACCAAACATTACTGCCTTATCCTTGTTGGATGCACACGTGTGTTCTGGAATTGATCCTCTCTGTTTTTCATTTTTCTTTCTCTTTTTTTTTTTTGTCGGGTTCGTGGATCCTCTCATGTTTGATTGCGATTTTGTCACATGTAATATGGATCGGATCCTCTCCGATTGTGAGGATCTGAGGGCCCAGAGGACAGTTTTGATAAATCTTGACCAATACTAGTATTTGACCCGTGCTGCTGTGCAATAATTTGAAATGGGTAAAAAAAAAAATTAATTATAGCTTTTATAATTTATGTTTGCGAGTAAATAATGAATATATTATAAGATAAAAATAATTCAAATATTATGCAACATGAACGTAATAACTTGGTAAACAACATAAAGTAATGACTAAGTTTTTTTGATAATTAACCGACTGGTGAAAGAAACTAAATGTGTCCATACACTAGACATAATAGCAACTGAAAATAAAGGGCAGAACTAGTATCTAAAAGATCCGACATAAGCCATACATAGAATCATAGAGTCTGATAGGAAGAAATAAAAACACCAAGCAATGCCTCCAAAATACTACTCCATTCCTCTCTAACTAAGAGCGAGCATCACCCCATCAGGCCTCGGACCCTGAATCGACACTTTGACTGGATAGCGGGCAAGTCCTCTTTGGAATGAGTTATGTTATTTGTAATTGTCGCAATCGGGATCGCGACGGGGTGGTGGAAAATATCATTGAAAATATTTCTTCGGGAAGTCGACACCAGGGTTTATTAAGGAAAATCGTTGGGAAAAATTTTTGTAAAAAATTTTAAACAGGCCTGCTAAAACAGAGTTAGATTCAGGAGTCTGTTTATGCACAGGGAATGATGGAAATTAAACTCCATGCATCCCTGATACATTTGTCCTAAAACAGTTACCTAAAAGTTAATTGTATAAATTAAAATAACTTAAAGCATATAAAATTTACCCAAAAAGATAAATAAATACAATATTTACAAATAAATAATAAAATAAATTAAAATATTTACAAATAGAGGAAATAAAATAACAAAAATCAAAGACAAAATTATGAAAATTTAAAGTTTGGCTTGACAGGATATTCCTGCTCCTACGTATCCTCTAGTACAATGAGGAACTCAAAGCCACGTAGTTCTGTAGAAAATAATTCTGGATTGATTGATTTTATTTTCAAGAAGATTTTTTAGAATATCAAGTTGTCACAGCTAAGATACTCTTTGAGCATAGAATTAATAAGCAGTCATGGCTAAACTAACTCCATTAAGAAAGAAAGGAGAATTGTTGATAACTCCATCGTGCGGAAGGCTGAGATGGCCGAGCTCTTTCTCGGCGGCAATTGGAAGAGGCTGGGACGGTGAGTTCGCGAGCCTTGGCAAAGGTGGCAAGAGCGGTGGTTGTGGTGTGGAGGGAGGTTGGAGCGGGTTAGAGCTCTTGGTAGTAAGGGTGCGAGCAACTCGTGGCTGATGGCGGTGATGGGTCTTGCAGGGAGAAAAGCGATGGTTCGAATGGTGGAAGGCTTACCTCGATCTAGTGCGCAACGGTAGTTTCACAGAAGAAGGGAGGTGTGAAGGCGATCCACCAGCGGCAATAGCAGCGGTGGCTTTGCGAGGACGAGGAAAGGATCTGCGCGGTGGCTGATGGCAAGAAGAAGAAGAAAGGAAAATGGGGACACCGATGGCCATGGCGGTGGCAGTGGCGCCACCGATGACCCTCACAGCTTCTGGTTTTTTTATTTTTTTGTGGTTGAATTTGGCCTTGATTTGTGGATTGGACTTTGTTGTTAAAATGGATTGATGATGAATTTATGATTTGTGTGAACTGAATATTTGTTGATGAAAATTGGGTATGTGGCATTTGGTTTGTATTTGGCTGAGAATGTTGGATTTGGATTTTGGCTAGGATTGATTGCGGTTTGATTTTTGGTTGCTGACAGGGGTCTGGGTTGCAGATGGTTTGGTGGGTATTATGGGTTATTGATGATGGTTCTGAGTATAGGGTTAGAAGATGAAAATGGTGATCCTAGAGAGTCCCATTTCCTCTTCTCCGGCTATGAATTTACACACCATTGGAGATTGATTTTTCAGACACGGTAGATGAAAATTTGTGATCTGATGGAAGAAAATCCTTGCTATCTGCCATGATTTCTGAATTTTTTTGGACTTTGATCAGTGATCCTCACGCTCCATTTGACTCCAGCACCACTTCCTTTTTTGTATTTTTCTTTATTTTCTTTTCAGGCACTCCTTGGTTCCTTTCTATTTTTCTTTGTCCCTTTGTTCAAGAGAAGAAAAACATTGCCTAAACATGTGCAACTGCTCTTTTTTTTATTTTTACTTAAAAAATGAAATAAAATAAGTAAAGAATGAAAATAGAATAAAACAAAATGGGCTTAGACCTTAATAATTAAAAAATGAAATTGTTTTTTTTTCACAACCCAACAAGTGAAATAGGCTGAATTTATTTTTTTGGTCCAGCAACAAACCAAAAAAAAACACAACAACAAAAATGAAATGGGTTGAATATTTATTATTATTATTTTTTTGAAAAACTTATCAAAAATTGGGTGCTAACAGTTGCCCCCCTTTGCTTGGTCTTTTAACTTAAAAGGACAAGCAAAGTAAAAAGCAACCAATTTTTGTTCAAGTTAAATTTTATTTGAAACAATGATGAAAACAAAGAAGACTTAAGACTTGTTAAAAGACGTTACAAGACTAGACAAGGGAAAAAGGAGGTAGGCTTCACAATATCTACAAAGAGAAATCAAGCTTGACAATACTCAGAAAAAGGAAAAGTAGGTGTCACAATACCTACAAAGATAAATCAGGCTTCACAATACCTAAGAAAGAAAAGTAGGCGTCAAATACAAAGATAAACCAGGCGTCACAATACCTAGGAAGAAAAAGTAGGCATCTGAATACCTACAAAGATAAACCAGGCATCACAATACCTAGGAAAAGAAAAGTAGGCGTCACAATACCTACAAAGAGAAATCAAGCCTCACAATACTTGAGAAAAGAAAAGTAGGCATCACAATATCTACAAAGAGAAATTAGGCTTCACAATACCTGAGAAAAGAAAGTAGGCATTTAGGCCTCATAATACCTGAGAAAAGAAAAGTAAGCGTCTCAATACCTACAAAGAGAAATGAGGTGTCACAATATCTCAAAAGGATAAAGAAGGCGTCACAATACCTTCAAAATGTTGAGTAGGCATCACAATATCTTAAAAGGATAGGGAAAGCGTCACAATACCTTCAAACTATTGAGTAGGCGTCACAATACCTATAAAGATAAATTAGACATCACAATACCTGAGAAAAGAAAAGTAGGCGTCTCAATACCTATAAAGATAAACCAGGTGTCACAATACCTAGAAAGAAAAAGTAGGCATCACAATACCTACGAAGATAAACCAGGCATCACAATACCCGAGAAAAGAAAAGTAGGCATCACAATACCTACAAAGAGAAATCAAACCTCCCAATACCTGAGAAAAGAAAAGTAGTCGTCTTAATACCTACCAAGATAAACTAGGCCTCACAACACCTAGGAAGCAAAAAAAAATGAAAAACTAGGCTTCTCAATACCTAGAAATGATGCATAAACCAACGCAAATTATGCAATATAAATTTGAAAGCTCAAATTTGATTTTTTTTTCAAAGAGATGGTTGTCACCTAAACAAAGTCATTGAAGAATTCAGATCAAGTTGTATTCCAAATGAAAGTATCCAGAAGCATTCACCATTAAGCCACAACTTAATTTTGTTTTGCACAAGGACAACAGGTATAGAGTTATAAGTAGAAGGAAAATTAGGGTCCTTCAGGAAAGTGGTTAGAAAGGATAGACAATGTGGGATGAATATCCCAAACTGACCAATATTGTTTTAAGCAAATAGCAATTTGACGCTTTTCAAATCCTTTCAATGAATAACCTTAACAAGCCCCAAGTTTAAACTCCTGAGATTTTGGAGGTTCTTCGAATCATGCTTTTTGCTTGAAATTTCATGAACTAGCTTAAACTTGTGCTTCTATTATGTAGGTGTATCAACATTTTTTTCTTTCTTTCTTTTTTCTTTGTTTCAAAATTAAGTTTGTGAAAATGAAAACAATCAATCATTGATCAGAATGGACTTTATTAGGCTTGTAATGTGGCTAGGGTTAAAAGTTTAAGAACGAACACGTATTAATGGCTCAAACAAGTGTTTACGAGTTAATTGCGACAAAGGATCAATTTTAGCATGATAAAATACTCTACCAACAACAATTGAAAATCATGAACAGAGTAAAATAGTTCATTCATTTTGAAATAAAATCTTTCATGATCTTCTTTTTCTATTTTTTTTTTTACAAATTGAACAAAGAAGAAATTCAACCAAATAACTTTCATTGCATATTAGCCCCCAGTGTTGGGTGATCCTTGTCAAGGTTACCAGAAGAATACAATAAGGCTCAAACGGGGTAGCAAGGGATACTATTTTTTTTTTTTTTGAAAGATAGAGAAATATAGCCAAACTTCATTTCAAATTATGATTGCTTATTTTCACAAATTTAATGTTAAAACAAAATTTCCTTTTTTCTTCTTTTTTTTCATTTTTTCATTTTCTTAAAATGATACACCTTTTAGAATGGAATTACGTCATAGAAGTAAAATTCATCCATGAGAAGCAAAAGCACCAATTACTGAATACTTGTCAACTTGCAAATTCAACTCCTTAATCTCAGGTTTATTTAATCCACGGGCTCAAGACAAAAGTCAACTTTCTTTCATCCTATAAGCTTTGTATGATGACCTTGAAAGTTAACCAATGCTCATCACATGACAGAAGCCCCCTATGTGTTGTAAATTTAGTTAAGGTTGCCACCTAGCGAAAGGATTTAGAAAATGTTTTGGAATCACTTTTTGCCCTTTTGAATAGGGTTTGAATTCAAATTTGCTTGCTTGGCTTATTGATGTGGGTGAGAAGAATTGAGTAATGAGCTGGTGAGAATGTGTTTGAATGAGGGGAACAAATATAATTAAGTTATGACACAATGGTGAAAGATCTCAAAACAAACAGGAGTTAAAGGCTTCAAAATAGTAACTCAACATCTGCATTCTTCAATGCTTTCAAATACAACCATCTTAAATGTAAAGGACAAATTATTTTTAATTTTTTCTTTCAAAAAACAAGGATGCAAAGTTATTTTTGGATTTTTTTTACAAAAAAAAAAACTTATAGCAATTTCCTATGGGTTTTCTTTTTTTTTTTTTAACATTTTTTAGACAAGAATGCAAGAAAACAAATTTACGAAAACCAAAATTTTTGTTTCAAAGGAGGGAATTTTTTTTTAATACAAAGTTTTGAAATTTTGTTTATGACCAAAATGCATACTAACTTTTTTTGGGTGAGCGGGGGGCGGGGGGGGGGGGGGGAGGGGGAACCCAGGCAAATGACTTTTTTTTTAAAAAAAGCTAGAATGCAAGGCTTGAATTTTAAAACATGTATTTACAAGATGTAAGACCTAAAGGGATTTTTTTAAAGATTTTTTTTAATGAAGAAAATAATGTATCAAAATGTGAAATTATGAAATAAACTTTTATTTACAATTTTGAACCAAAAAACATGAATAAAGAAAAGGATAATTGAAGGAAAATGATTATTCATAAAAGGCTAACTCTATAATCAAAGACTGAAAAAAAATGACACAAGCCCCCAAATTTGTTAACAAAAGCCAACCATAGGATTGGAGCATGACTTTTTTCTTGACCTAAATTCTATCAGTGCAAGGTTATCAAGGTCAGTGCTATAGATCTAAAGTCAAAAGTCCCTAGATTGCCCTTATTTAACAATAAGGACCTAGCTTATAAGTTAATCACAAGTAAGGATTAACCCTCTCAATATAATCAACCTACAAAACTAGTAACAATCTGAGTGGTGTCCCAACAATTATCAAGTGAGCATGAAGCCCTCATGACAATGTCAAGAAATCCCCTAATCCTCGGCTGGCACAGGCTTGGGTATAAAGCCTAAAAGTGTGTGAGGTACAATGTGTCCTAAATGCCTAGTTGAAAGGTGTTATCTTAGAGTTCTATGGATTTTTCCCAATTTGTGAATCTCCTTTGGATGGTTCTACAATTCTAAGCATTTGGGCTTCCAGAGCTAAGGATTTGTTTCAGAATGCTAACCACAACAGTAGGTGAACCACTAGGTGTGGAACATTCATAAAAGAGTCATACTCTAGACGAGGCTTTCGCGATAACCAAATAGGACGTACATCCAAAATGGCTACCACTACATAGCCTTACCTATCTCAAATTGTACTTAGACCCGGGTCTAAGGCCCCACTCATGTGTGTGATCAATGTGTGAATGTTGTAAATGCTTAGTAATGCTACAAGTAAATCACATGCATGCAAAGAAAAATTAACACACAAATAAAGCAATTGTCATCTACCTTAAGGTTCACATATATATTAACAAAATGCAGTAGATTAAATAATAAGCAAATAATAGGGAATAAAATATGCTCTAAATTATAAAACTTGCACAATTAACTTTTTAATGGGCTTGACTCACCTGTCCCTAGTGGAGTCGCCATCTGTCATAACCGGGATCATGACGGGGTGGCAAAATATATCATTGAAAATATTTCTTCATGGAGTCGCCACCAAGGTTTATTAAGGAAACCCGTTGGGAAAACCTTTATGTAAAAAATTTTAAACTAGTCTGCTAAAATTGAGTTAGATTTGAGAGTCTATTTATGCACAGGGAATGGTAGAGATTAAACCCTACGCACCCCTAATAGGTTCGTCCTAAAACAGTTACCCAAAAGTTAATTGGGCAAATTAGAATAACATAAAGCATATAAAATTTACCTAAAAGATAAACAAATACAACATTTACAAATAAATAAAAAACAAATTAAAATTATTTACAAATAGAGGAAATAAAATAACAAAAATCAAAGACAAAATTATGAAAATTTAAAGGTTGGCTTGACATGGAATTCCTGCTCCTACGTATCCTTTGGTACAATGATGAACTCAAAGCCATGTAGTTTTCTAGAAAATGATTCAGGATTGATTAATTTTATTTTCAAGAAGATTTTTTTAGAATATCAAGCTGCGACAGCTAAGATACTCTTTGAGCATAGAATTAATAAGTTATCGCGGCTAAACTAACGTCATTAAGAAAGAAAGAAGAATTATTTATAACTCCATCATGCGAAAGGCCGAGATGGTCGGGCTCTCTCTCCGCGGTGACTGAAAGATGCTAGGACGATAAGTTCGCAGGTCCTCACAAAGGTGGTAGGAGCAGTGGTTATGGTATGGAGGGAGGTTGGAGTGGGTCAAAGCTCGTGATAGTGAAGGTGCGTGAAACTGGTGGTTGATGGCGGTGATGGGTCTTGCAGGGAGGAAAGGGGTGGTTCGGATGTTGGAAAGCCGAGGAAGGCTCAACGCAATCTGGTGTGTGACGGTAGTTTAGCAGAAAAAGGGAGGTTTGAAGGTGATCCACCCGTGACAGCAGCAGCGATGGCTTTGCTGGGACGAGGAAAGGACCGGCGCGGTCGTTGATGGGAAGAAGAGGAAGAAAGGAAAACGGGGACGCCGGTGACCTTCACAGCTTTTGGATTCTTTTTTCTTTTTGGTTGAATTTGGTCTTGATTTGTGGATTGAAACTTTGTTGTTAAAATGGACTGATGATGAATTTATGATTTGTGTGAACTGAATATTTGTTGATGAAAATTGGGTACTCGGTGTAACACCCTGATATTTAACCTAACACGCCTAGGACGTATTCAAGTTAATTATTAGTTATTACTCTTTTTATTCCAGTTCTTAATTCTAATTTTTAGAAAATACTTAACGAAAATATGGGTAATTTTTTTTTTGAAATTGAAGATGAAAACGTGAACCATGCATAAAATAAAACTACGTCGTTCGTCTCACATATAATATAGAGTAGACATTCACATAATAAAAGGAGTACAAGATCTCAAACATAACCAACCATCATAGATATATATAATAGAAGTTTTACCATACACCAAGATCAAATAGTAGCATTAGTACAGTCATCTGTGCGATACATAAGGAAACATGAAAATACATAAACTAGAAAACCTCGCCTATTTAAGTGCACCTAAAGTAGATAACCTCTAAAAGCAAAAGAAGGCTATCCTATGTAAAATGTACTTGCATGCACTACTAGGTCTACTGCCAACTCCTACTGCTGCCTGTCCCAAGGAGGAAGGACATAGCTAACCCACTGGGCCAATTCGACTGGAGTGGCCAAACGGTGAGAGGGTCGGGCATGAGCACCAGACAGGGTATCATCCTCTCTCTACCTCCTCGTATTGACTGAGTCACCATAGCCTCACTGCCTCCACTGATCTCCATAGGCACAATGGGGGAAGAACCAATGGACGGGATCTCCATGGCTGAGTCCTCGGATGGATCAGTCTCCGAATGAGCTGGGGAGAATGGGGAACATACTCTGAGTAGTCTCGAATAGCTGAGGTAGTAGCAGGGGTGCAACGAATCTGCTCTCCATGGGGGCATATGCACTAGAAGAGAAGCTCGTCGGCAAAAGGGAGAGTAGGAGAGAAACAGAAACTGGTAACTGGATGTGCAAATTGGTGGTCCAAGAACACGAATATATGGATAAAACAACGGCCCACAAAATAGTATGACTGGTGTGTGGTATCAAAATGGAGCTCCCAGGTCGGCCCATCAACATATATCACGAATGCTGTCATCGTCCTTTGAAGACGCGATGGAAAGAAAAGATAGAAGGAGTGAAAATCTTGATAAAGAATCTCAGTAGGGCGTCCTCTAATCCTAGTGTCATCATCTATGTCCTCAGGAACCTCGGGTTTCATTATGAAGTAGTGAGCATGCATAAGGTTCAATTACCAAGTTCTAAGATGCCAATTACTGAGGCCTATTCATTTTAATATACATCTTGGATGTTATGAATGCATCATATCTCATCATGAAATGCATGTCAATACGGGGTGCAACATACTATATCAAAACATAAGTGATGCACATGAAACATGGTAAACATAGCATGAATTACTTCATTTTATTCTAGGTGACTTAATCTATTCTTTCTCTCATTGGGGGCTACCCTATTACTCTCTCCTCTTGAAAGTTTTAGGTTATAAGCTTATATCTCACTAGTCGTCACTAGCATACTCCTAGACTCATGATAAGTTAATACCCGACTCTTAAGTATGGGATAGGGGCTAGGATCACCTTTCATAACCTTTAATTCGGGGAGTCCAAAGGATCACTTTCTTATTGGATCACCTCTCATAACCTTTAATTTGGGGAGTCTAGAGGATTATTTCCATATGTTTTATCTCACCTTAACATTAGCATGTTATATTAAGATGCAAAAATACAAACATATCATATAATGTCACATGCTTTCATATTACTTCAACACATGCATCTTGAACATTCCAGGTGTCACCATAACATGCCATAACAATTTTTGTAACTAGTAACCAAGTATGCAAACATAATCATCACATAAATCCTCAAGTATATTAAATCATAACATCTTATAAAGTAAGCACTTTCATTATCTCTTAATTGCATAAACCTTTAAATCGGGTAAACCCAACTTTTGTATTTATCCTTTTATGCATCTAAGGGATTAATTCCAATAATTTCCATTAATTATTAACCTCAAGAACATCATTAAAAAAAGCTGGATAGATTTGAACAGAAATAAAAATGAGCAATTTTGGTGTTCTAAAAGTTGCGTTTTTGACCCTTTTTCATTACTGACTTTCCCTATGATGCTAAAATAACTTTCTAAACCATTTATGAGTGATTCCTACACATTTACTAAGTGTTAAATATCCTTTTTACCAAATTTTTATATGCTGGACAGAAACCATATTTTTCACCTTTAAAAGTTGTAGAAATCACATTTTTTATTCTTTATAGTTACTAGTCTTTTCTTAAGTGCTAAAGATAACTATCACACTAATTATTAACAAATTTTACCCATTTAATTGACTCCAAACAACATAAATCAAATCTGGAAATGTTGGAACAGAATCAAAAATTAAATTTTCTAAGAGTATGCAAAATCGCAATAATAAGCATTTCTAGCAACTAGTCTTTCTTAGAATCAATTCTAGCTCAAAGAATACTCTTATAATTAATTTATCCCTTTAGAAACACAAGTAAATGTCCTTATATCAGTATCAAAATCAGAGAGCTCAATAAAAGGATTTTGGTTATGTAAATCATGTTTTAACACTTTAGGAAGTAACATATTTCTCAAGGAAAATTCCAAGACACAAACTTTGAATCCTTAAGATGGTAGTACTCCAAACCTTAAAACTTTGTTCCTTTGAAAACAAAACCTTTTTATAAATACAAATGCCCATGGAACCAAAATTCCCATGTAAGTTGAAAGGGGTAAGTCTTGAACTCTATATTATTCACGTGCATCCAAAGCTTGAATATATAAGGTGATGACAATGGAAATATAAATATGATATACAAAGCTTGAATATAAATATGAGAATGCAAGCTCATTTTTAATCTTTAAGATTTAGGTGTAGCTTGAAATATAAATATCTAGACAAGAAATATAAACATGAAATGCAAGTTCATTTTCTTATCTTCAAGCTTTAGGTGATAACTTGGAAATAAATATGATATGCAAAACTCAAATATAAATATGAAATACAAAGACTTGAAATATAAATATGAATGCATTATTATTTCTTTAGGTCATAGGCTCAAGACTCCTATTTAGAGTAACAACTCTAAAACACCGATCAATCTTACAAAATGAACATGAGCTTTAGAGTCTTTCATTATTATGGTTCCAAGAACCTTGTCTCCCTAGACTCACCATCAAGTTCAAAGGAAAAACCATCAAAGAAAACCAAATAACATTTTCACTTGCTAGGAACTTTTTAAAACTAGAAATGAAATCTTAAGCTTTAGAGGTCAAACAAATGATGGTTTTGGAACCAACATCAAAGATCCTCATCATCAAGTCATGGTTCTTAAACAATAAGGCCATCAAGGCCGAAAAAGAAAAGAAAGAAAAGGAAAACATGAAACCGAAAAGAAAGAAGAAAAGAATAGAACCAACATTTCAACATTCCAATCCAAAAGTAATACAAAAGAAAAGAATGAAAACTTTAAAACAACTCCCTACCAAAGATGTTTTTCTTGTTGAAAGAATAAGAGCTTGATCTTGAAAAGAGATGAGAAGAAGAATTCTTCCTTAGGGTTAAGATGATGTCGGTCAAAGAGGAAAAGGGAAGGAAAGAAGATGTGTCTTGAGTTTTGATCTTGGAAGTGGAAAGGTTAAGTGTTTCAGAGAGGGCCTATGGTGGTTGTGTGGTGGTTTGGGGTTGAGATGTAGTGGTTGATGGTGGTTTCTTTGAAGAATGAAGAAAAACTCTTGAGAGCAAAGAAAGAAAACTAAAGTTGCAAGAATGATCAAATGTTCTTGTAAGCTTCCTTGAGTGTGTATTTATAGAGAAAATGAAATTTGAGAGGATGAGGGGGAGGGAGAGGCCGCGGCATTCACAAGGAAAAAGGAAAAGAAAAATATCTCATCTAAGTGTATCATGTCACGGCATGGTGTAGGAATGGCTAGGTATGGGTTTGGGTATGGCTAGGCATGGCTTTCTTTGATTGTGTAAGTAAATAAATTAACATGTGATGAGATGAATGGAGGGGGAGTGGCGCCAGTTGCTTAAGGAGAATGGGGGAGGAAAATATCTCATCTTAATGTAGATTAAAAGTGTATTTAGAGGTGGAAATGATTAGGCCATTGATTAGGAGTTTGTAACCAAGTGTTTAGGTAAGAAAGTGAGTAATTAAGGCCACTCAAGACATGGTTGAGGAGTGCTCTTGGTTATTTAGTAGAGTCAAATCTCATTCAATAAGAATTACCATCACACATCTTTGATTCCTTCATTTAAGGAATTGGAGAGAGAAAACACTATTTAATGAAATATAACATAAAGTCTTTAATTAAGAAAGGGATTTTGAGTTTCTTTAAGCAATCTTAGGCCTTAATTAACCTCAATTAATTATTTTGACTTTAGATTACTTATTAAAATTAATTAATCTTTAATTAAAGCCTAATATTACTTAGGTTTCGTTAATCATGCGATTAAGCTCATTATGCCTTTAATTAGGGGCAAAACGATAATTTTTCACAAAAACTCCCTCGGACCAACCGGGCTTAGACAGACTTTAAGGATCCCTTAAAAATGACATTTCAAACCCTCGGGTAAAGTCCGAGTCCAGTCAGCAGTTAATCTCGTGTTAAATTACCGCATGAGTATTTTGGTAATTTTGCATGCAGAAACCTCAAAATAAGATTCTTCTGCTCTATTAACACACATATCACACATAGTCCTCGTTCAATACCAAAACAGCCCTTTGAGGATGGCAGGGTCGGCTATCCTCATTCTCCCTGTAAAAATGACCTCAGGGGCACTTTGGTCATTTGCACACTGGACGGAAAACAGGGGCGTTACATTTGGCGTGTGGTTTGTGTTTGGCTGAGAATGTTGGATTTGGATTTTGGCTGGGATTGATTGCAGTTTGATTTTTGGTTGCTAACAGGGGTCTAGGTTGCAGATGGTTTGGTGGGTATTATGGGTTATTGATGATGGTTCTGAGTATAGAGTTAGAAGATGAAAATGGTGATCCCAAAGAGTCCCCTTTCCTCTTCTCCGTTTGTGAATTTATACACAGATGGAGATTGATTTTTCAGACACGATAGATGAAAACTTGTGATCTAATAGAAGAAAATCTTTGATATCTACTGTGATTTCTGAATTTTTTTGGACTTTGATCAATGATCCTCATGCTCCATTTGACTTTAGCACCACTTCCTTTTTTGTATTTTTCTTTATTTTCTTTTCAGGCGCTCCTTGGTTCCTCTCTATTTTTCTTCGTCCCTTTGTTCAAGAGAAGAAAAACATTGCCCAAACATGTGCAGCTATTTTTTATTTTTTTATTTTTTATTTTAACTTAAAAATGAAATAAAATAAGAAAGAATGAAAATAGAATAAAACAAAATGGGCTAAGACCTTTTTATTAATAATTCAAAAATGAAATGGTTTGTTTTTTAACAACCCAACAAGTGAAATGGGCTCAATTTATTTTTTTGGTACAACAAAAAACAAACAACAACAAAAATGAAATGGGTTAAAAGTTTATTATTATTATTTTTTTTGAAAAACTTAATAAAAAATTAGGTGCTGACAGTACTCATTTGATATGGAATACCATGTCGACTCACTTTTTATCTACCATTGGATGGGGTGTGGACCCTATTTAAGTATGGTCCATATCCTATTTAATGGTAAATGATAAGAGAGTTAACACGGTGTCCCATGTCAAATGAGTGCATGTAACATTTTTCCTTCAAAATAGCAGCCCCTTATAGCACAATAGGATTGTAGTAACCCTGATACTCTAGAGGGTGCGAATCAAGGTACAAGCTCTTCTCGGTGGGTGTGTATTGTACAGGCTCAAGATCCTCGGACAATTCAGGTTCCTCCTAGAGGTCAATCTGCGATGACAAGGGGTCATAGGTCGGCACCTCTGAAAATCCTAGTCCTTTTATGGGTTCATTGTATGTAGTCAAGTATACCACCATAATAGGTTCCATAGGTAAGTTCTGCTAGATAGGCTCAGGTATGGGGACCTCTAAAGGTTGCATGTACTTTGTGGGAAAAATGAGGGGATAATGGTAGTATAATGACGAACATTGGTGTGGGTGTCGTTATCATCGCCATTCCTAACATTAGATAATAGCTAAACTGTGCAGTTACGCAAAGGAGGTGTTGTTTGCACATTTGATGGGAGGTCCATCTAAGATCGACACAAAAAGAATAAACATGATAGTTAAAATAAATTCTCAATAGACAACATTAGGAAATCAAAATGTCGTTGTTGTCGTCTTAGCCATTTTGTGTTTATTATAAAATAAAGAGTGAATACCTTATACATTAGTCCCTCTGTTAGTTTTTTATTAGTGAATTTACACATGTGGCACAATATAATGATGAGATGCTATTAAAACGTTAGAGGCAAGCTAAATGAAACTATTTTAGAATATATTATACTCATTTTGGTATCTAAAATTGCATAAAATGAATCACTTTATGACTTATAATAGAGATTAGATGACTCATTTTGTGAATTTCAACCACCAAAATGAGTTATTTTAAACTCTATTCTACTTCAAATGACATATACATCACTTAACATCATGTTAGCAGATCAATGTGTAATTCTATTAGTGTTTAAGGAATTAATCACATATAAAGAGACTAATGTGTCATATTATTAAAATCTTTGAGGGACCATGGGTTTAATTTTAATTTTTGAGGGACTAAATAATCTTGCAAAATTTTCTTGAGGGACTACATGAATTATTTACTCTAAAATAAATGTCAACATACAATGCAGTTCAATTTTAAGGTTTTTGAAAACCCGATTGGCTAAATTAGATCACTTTTATTCATCCAATATAGTTCCTTTCATAAATATTGATAAATAAACTGTTCAAAATAAGAGTAATCATAAAAAAAAGTAAGAAAAATCATAAAATAGAATAATGTAAATCATATGCAATAGTGATGATACTAAGTCCCATGCATGTTAATCATTGTTACTCTTTTGCTTACATTCCCACTGAGTGCACCAACACTATTATCTTGACCACCCTCCTTGGCGACAATGGGCTCATATTGTGGTTGTCATCAGAAAACATGATTCCCAAGGGTAATTACCCAACTAGTTGAGGGGGTAAGCAGTGGGTTTAACCTTTTACACATCTTCTCACACTACAAAAAGAACATAGCATTATCAAGGGTCATTTGTGTTGAAAAAGATATGATTGGCTATCGAAAATAGAATTTTCAACATCAATTTAATCGTCAAAAAGTGTTGAAAATAATATTTTCAAGAAGAGAAATTTTGACACTACTTGATCGTTGAAAATACTTGCCAACCTTTTTTGACAATTATTGATACTTGTAATTTTTTCTCAACTAAACCAATACCTCAACTCTTGTTTTCCTTGAAAGTTATGTCTCAACTTTTGACATAATAAAATTACATTGATGACAATAATGGTTATCAAATTTTCTGTTGATATTTCTGAATGTTATTACCTTGAAAATATTTTTCTATTAACAAACATTTTGCTATTCATAACATGAAATAAAATTACTCTAAATACACAATTAGTTCAATTAGGTGAACAACCAAGTATTAATTTATACATAACACTATATCAATTCATATTGAAAGTATGATTTTTCTAACAATAGTACCAATCAATCACATGTTCCTCAAATATAGTAAGAAAAAAATAAAAGTAAGTGTTTCTTCTTCTCATACTTCGCTAAGACCTATATGTATAACCTAACAAAATAGTGTTAAGATGATCTATTATTTGGAGTTTGAGGCTATCTACATTAATTTTGTTTGTTCACCTCAATTTTGATCTCCTTCCTACAGTGAGAAATAAAAAGGAATTAGAAACTATAATAAATTTATTTGAGAATACAAAATCAGCTTAAGGCTGTGTATGGCTGTCCACTAACAAGGCTTCCTCTAATTTAAGAAGCTAAAGTTGTGCACTCACATTCAAGAGCCTTGTGGTCTAATTAGTCTAGTCAACAATTCTGGGACAATCTAACAACCTAAATCAAGTCTAGTTTTGATAAAATATTCTGCATTATAGCACTTTACTCAAAGTAAGCCAATTAAGCTTGACAAAGATTAGCTTAAGAAGCAAGCAATTACTTTAGCTACTAACAGAGAATATATACATACTACAGAGTTTCTGGCTTAATAAAATGAAGCTTTTCTTTACTATAACTACAATCACATGAAAGAAAGTATAAAAGTATCGACTTTTTGATGAGATCACTAATTAGTTAAATGCATTCTTCTATGAAAAACTATATAGATGAGCAAATGCAAATGAAAGAGCTACGTACTATAACTCTTATATCATTAATTTTGTATAAAACTACTTCTATTTTTTATATTTCATATCAACCTCTACTTAAATATTAATACTACAAATAGAGAAGAAAACATGCTATTAGTGTTATGATCATAAAATGATGGAATATTATTTCTGATTAGATTCATGGACAATTTTCCCTCTGGTGTTTGTTCAAGAATTCCTGTCATATGATCCATTTTCTTTGTCAAATTCTCTACCTCTGCCTTAGTCCCTTCAAATCTTCTTCTAGATTCTTGGAGTTTCATTGATAAGCCACAAACTAGATAGGCATTAAGACCCCTATAATTGCATGGGGGTCACACTGGGCCGATATCCAGGAACTCTTCCATGTTGCTCAGGCCCAAATACTTCCACTATCACCTCGTGCTCATTCATCTCCAACAATCCTTTATTGACTTGATATGATACTTCTTTAATTTGATCCTGTAAATCAAATCAAACCAATAAAACATGTTATGATATTAGAATTTTAAAGTTCAAACTAGTAATTGTAATGGTTAGACACCTTAAAAATAGAACATTTAGAGTTTTTCAAGTTTTACACTTTAAAACTCATAGTTTTACAATACTTTTATCATTTATATTTTCTTACAAATATATCCTGAGTTTCATCATTGCAAGCTTCCCCATAAAATATTGTATGTGTAACTTCCTAAAGCCGAATAAGGCTGCCCATTTCTTGTCCTGTTTTCTCAAACTATCATTTACAAATATATAAGTTGTTAATACAATGAAGGATACATGTTTTTAAATTAAAATACTTGTGGACAGGGTGTCAAAGAGGACATTAAGTCTAATTTGATTCCCAGATTCTTATCGTTGATTCTTCTCTGTAAATAAAATTGTTTGCTTTGTTATTTCCCTTATTTAGTTTTGTCTATTCTATGAAATCTTTTATGACTAGAAAATCTCTCCTTGTTTAGGCTAGGATTTTTCCTTTTATGGTTATTCAAATCCCTCTATAAAGAGGAGATACTTTTGTACATTTGAAATACACAAAAAATACATTCTAAATTCTTCAGATTGGTGTCAAGCTGTGATCTCTGTACGCTATGCCTCTGATTTATAGCCATGGCTGACAATTCCTTAACTGTTGGCAATGATCAGAAAAAGGAGAACGCCACTCCTAAATCTAAGCAAAAGGTCTTGGTTCGCGACTCCTCTCCTGTTCAGATCACCACATTTTGACTCAATGGGTCAAACTACCTCCGGTGGTCCCAATCGGTTCAACTGTACATTCATGGCAGAGGAAAGATTGGCCACCTCACTAGCAAGCAAATCAAGCCTGACATTACTGCCCCACAATACAATGTGTGGGATGCTGAAAACTCCATGGTGATGACATGGTTGGTTAACTCAATTGAGGAGGATATCAATAGTAACTATATGTACTATTCCACAGCCAAGGAATTGTGGGATAGTGTCAAGGAAATGTACTCTGATCGCGAAAATAAATCCCGGATTTATGAACTCACCCCTACAAGCAAGAGAGATTCGGCAGGGAGGTGATAACGTGACAAAATACTTCCATACCTTGAAGCAGGTATGGCAAGACCTTGGCCACTTCAACACTTACAAGTGGAATTTAGCTGAGGATGCTAAACATCACCAGCAAACAGTGGAAGAAGGAAGGATATTCGGATTTCTTGTAGGTCTCAATGAGGAACTAGATGAAGTTCGTGGCAGAATTATTGGAAGAAAAACCTTACCCTTAACTAGTGAAGTCTTTTCAGAAGTTAGAAGAGAGGAAACCTGTAAAGCTGTGATGATAGGAAAAAGCAAAGCTAAACTAATTTCCTTTAAGACCAATGCGCTGTTAGGGAAAGCTGCTGCACTTAAGAGCGCAACAAATTAGAAGAACTCCTCAAACCTTTGGTGTGATCACTGCAACAAACCTTATCACACCTGAGAAACTTACTGGAAAATTATTAGAAAGCTAGCACATCTTAAAGGCAGCAAAATAGGCCCAAAAACTCTTTTTTTTCTAACTACTCATAAGGCATAAAAACCCTCTTTGAGTAAGGAACCGGTTGACTAACTCATAAAGCTGTTAAAGTCTAGTTCTTTGTCTGGTACTCCTAGTGTTTCTTTGGCACAAACAGGTAATTTTAGTTCCCCTATTTCTTTTAACTGCACCTCAAATCTGCATACACCATAGATAATTGATTTAGGTGCATTTGACCACATGACAAGTCTTTAACTCTTCTCCTTGTTCTGGAAGTGAAAAGATTAGAATTGGATATGGTAGCTTTTCACCTATTGTAGGAAAAGGTAGGATTGACTTATCGAAAAGTATTGATCTAAGAAATGTCCTACATGTACTAAAACTCTCATGTAATCTTCTCTCTATTAGTAAAATCTGCAAGGATTCCAACTGCACTATGAAGTTCTTTGACATTCATTCTATCTTTCAGGATTGGACTTCAGGGAAGATGATTGGCAGTCCTAAGATGATGAATGGATTCTATTACCTTGAGGATTTTTTAAAGACAAAGTAGCTCGAGCATGTGGTCGTATAAGTTCTTCCTTTGTAAGGGACCAACTAATGCTTTGGCATAATAGACTAGGACACCCTAATTTCCAGTACCTTAAACACTTGTTTCCAAGTTTATTCAAAAATATTGATTGTTCCTTATTTGAATGTGAAAGCTATGTTCTTGCTAAGAATCATAGAGTTCCTTACTATTCACAACCTTATAATGCATCTAAACCATTTCATTTGATCCATAGTGATGTGTGGGGTCCATCAAAACTTACAACTCAATTTGGAAAAAGATGGTTTGTAACCTTTATCGATGATCACACACAGCTATGTTAGATCTACCTTATGAATGAAAAATCTGATATTCCTAAAACATTTAAATGCTTCTCACAGATGGTAGAAACACAATTTGACACAAAAATTTCCATTTTAAGAAGTGACAATGGATTGAATATTTTAATAAGAACCTTGGTGAATTCCTTTAAAATAAAGGTATTCAGCACCAATCTACATGCCCAAATACACCTCAGCAGAATGGAATTGTTGAAAGGAAAAATAAACATCTTCTTGAGGTAGCCTGTGCCATTATGTTTGAGGGTAATGCTTCAAAATATTTGTGGGGAGATGCTATCCTAACAACAGCCTATCTCATAAATCGAATGTCCACACGTGTGCTAAATTATTGCACACCTTTGGACACTTTCAAGAAATATTTTCCAACATGTAGATTGCATACTGACTTACCTTTAAGAGTTTTCGGTTGCATTGTTTTCTTGCATATATCCCCCCTTTTCGGTCCAAATTCACCTAATAGCAAAAAAGTGCATTTTCATTGGTTATTCCCCAAACCAAAAAGGGTATAAATATTTCAACCCTTACACAAAAAAGTCTCACATTAGCATGGATGTGACTTTTCTAGAATATTAACCTTTTTTTGAGAAAAATTCTCTTCAAGGGGAGAATATAGGAAAAGAAATTTTTTGCATGAATCTTTATCTACTCCTATCTTACATATTGAGAATATAGATTTGACTGAACAAACAACTAAAATCAATATGGAAAAACATATGGAAACAAATTCTAAAAAATGTGTGCCAAACATAGGTGGAACCTAAACAGGGAAAGAAATACCACAGTCAAATATAGAGCTATAGGTTTATGTTCGGAAATTCCCAAGCGGACTAGAGACCAGTCTAGTATTTCTACACCAAGCCAATCAGATATCCCGGAAGATGGCTTAGCAAAAATACCTCATTAACTTCCAGGTAACTCGAAACTTCTACCCTTAATACTGACCTGCCAGTAGCTCTTAGGAAAGGAACCAAAACCTGCACAAAGGCATCCAAAACTAACACCAATCATCCCATTTCCAAATATGTCTCTTACCAAAACCTCTCCTAGAATCACTAAGTCTTTACATCTAAAATTACAAATTTGTTTGAACCTAGAAACATTAAGGAAGCACTAGTTGATCCCAACTAGAAATTAGCAGTCTTAGAAGAAATGAATGCACTCAAGAAGAATGAGACTTGGGAGATTATAGGCCTACCACATGATAAAAAAATTAGTGGGATGTAAGTGGGTTTTCACCACTAAATGCAAAGCTGATAGAAGCATAGAGAGGTATAAGGCTAGATTGGTGGCAAAAAGGTTTACTCAAACATATAGAGTAGATTATCAAGAGACCTCTGCACAGGATTACTTGGATGCAAGCTGCAGAAATACCCATGGAGCATAACATAAAATTGCTACCAGCAGAACCAGAAAATGTAATGGACAAAGGAAGGTATCGAAACTGGTGGGAAGACTACTCTATCTATCTCACACACATCCAGATATAGCCTTTGCTGTGAGCATGGTAAGCCAGTTTATGCACTCACCAGGCCTAGAACACATGGAAGCTGTCTTCAGAATCCTGAAATACTTGAAGGGGTCACTTGGGAAGCTCTTACTCTACAAAAAACATGGCACCTCCAAGTAGAAGCCTACACAGATACAAATTGGCTTCGAAGTGTCATGGATAGAAGATCAACATCTAGTTATTATACCTTTGTTGGAGGAAATCTAGTTAGTTAGAGGAGTAAAAAATAGAGTGTTGTGGCGAGGAGTAGTGCGAAAGCTGAATTTAGAGCCATGGCTTATGGAATTGTAAAGCACGATGGGTTGAGAAATTTCTGCACGAGTTAAAGGTTCCTAATTCCCTACCAATAAGGTTCTATTGTGACAATAAATCTGCAATTTCCATTGCTTATAATCCGGTACTACATGATAGAACCAAGCATTTGGAAGTTGACAAACATTTCATAAAGGAGAAGATTGAAAGAGAACATATTTGCATTTCCTATGTTCCAACTGCAGAACAATCAACAAACATTCTAACCAAAGGATTATTTAAGAAGACCTTTGATAGCATAATAAACAAGCTGTTAATGAATGATATCTTCAAGCCAGCTTGAGGGGGAGTGTGGACAAGGTGTCAAAAAAGACATTAAGTCTGATTTGATTCCCTGATTCTTCTCTGTAAATAAAATTGAGAGCTTTATTATTTCCCTTATTTAGTTTAGTCTATTCTAGGAAATCTTTTATGACTAGAAAATCTCTCCTTGTTTAGGCTAGGATTTTTCCTTTTATGGTTATTCACCTGTAATCCCTCTAAAAAGAAGAGATATTTCTGTACATTTGAAATACACAAAAAATACATTCTAAATTCTTCAAGCATACTAAATTAAGTAAATTTGTATACCACCTCTTTAGCCATTTGTTAGGCACCTTAGAACCAATAGTATGGATAATGGTGTTTGTAGCTCGATTCATTTTATTTTTCTGACTCATTTTCTTGTAATCAATATGTAAATCAATATTTTAATAAGTCTACTGAATAAAAATTTATATCGAAACATTAAACATGATGACTAGGACTACCGATGAAATAAAGTTAACTAACCAAAAAAAGGGCACGAAATGAAAGAACAAAATAGGAAGAAGAAAACAAAATATTCGTTGACATTTCTATCAATTCCCACCTCTAATGCTAAAAGCTCCTTTAAAAAACCCCAAAGTGAAGCAAAAGAAAGAGTATCATGTGTGCATAAAATGAGACATAGGTAAAGATATATCGATCTTCATGTGACATGGTAAAAAAATGGCACAACTCCAAGGCACCTTGCACTTTTTTCTCCACTTAATTATATGTTATTTTTTGGTTATTTCTGTAAGTAGAAAAATACACGAGAAGGGGGGTTGAATCGTGTTTGAACTTTTCTCCCTTCATTAAAGATCTGAAAAACTTTATTGAAAAGGCTATCAAGATGAACTTGTAGCGTAGAGGAAAATAACATTAAACACTTTTAGAAAATGAACTTTCTAAACTTAAACAAATAAGGAAAGACATAAAAACCCTTTTCAAAACTTAGAATTGAAACACAAACAAATATGGAAATAAAAAGGAGATGAAAGAAAGAGTAGAACCAACACAAGGAGTTTTATACTAGTTCAGCCAACCTACCTATATTCAGTTCTCAATAATCGTTAAGTTTCACTACCTCTTCCTCCAACTAGAGAAAGAATAAAGATAGTCTTTTCAGTATCCTTCTTAAGCTATGTCCAATGACCAGTAGACATCCCTACTGTCACACACCAAGTAGTTATTCAATAGACTCTTTAAGCTGAAACCGTGAGCTATAAAGAACACTTTCACAGTCACGTTGCAAGTAGTATTTTTTGAGTATCTTCAAGCTATCTCACACTGATCACTATCGGATCAAGGATATAAAGGTTATATGTTGGGGTTGCTACTCAAACTAACCTACAGTCAAGATTGCTTTGAATATACAATGAAAAGAACTTGGAGAATCTTGAATGACTTCTTTCTATATTTGCTTCCTTGGAAGAGCGTATAATCTATAAAGTGTTGAAAGAAGATTTAATGTACGAGGTAATGATTTTCAAACAGAGAAAAAAAAGATGAAGGGAAAACTTTTGCATCGTTTCAGCTCTATCTTTTCAACGTTAAGTCATCTACTTTGAAGAACTCAGTATCTCTATTTATAGAGGTCTTTCCTTAAGACTGTTGCCTTCAAACAGGTCTTCCATGGACACGTGTTAATCATCTATTTGTGTCTTGGAAAGAAGTTCTAGAAGAATAGCCTTTCTGCTTTGTCAGATGAGCCTGCAAAAGTCGTTATGAGATAGAAGAGGTTTCTGATGTTCTTCAAAAACTACTTCTTATTTTCTGAACAATGGCTTCTGAATGCTTTCTTCTAGAATATTTTGGTAGTTGACTTCAAAGGCAGAATAGATGATTGACCGATCCTAACATTGAGATTTGACTTTACCATAAGCAAATTCAAATTTGAAATTCAAAAATTGTCCCTCTTTCTCCTTTTCACTAAGAGGAAGCTTTCTGAACTTCGGAATCACTTCCTTGATGAAGAATTAATCTTCGTGTCTTTAAACATTGTTTGTTGTACTTCAAACTTTTACGAGAGAGATGTTTGAAGCTAGCAGATTACTTTCACTTCAAATGATATTTGATATTTTCCTTTCAGGTGTGCTTTCTGAAGTCTGATGCTACTTTCTAAAATCCCTTGCTTTGGTTTCTTATTCTTGATATGATTTTCTTTCAATTGTAAAGCATGTAAGACTTCTTTGAATGATATAGTATTCACTTTCTTTTAATCATAATCTCTTTTTATGAGATAAAACATGTTTGTACATGTACAATGAAATTATTTTCATTTCAAGTGCATATTACGCAAATGAAGGAGCCTGTTATGCTTTGTCAAGAAACTCAAGGAAAATATTAGACATTCTTTAGAATATTTTCTTTAAATTGGCTTTGTTGTCATTCAAAACAAATAAGCATAAAAAGGTTCTAGAGCTAACAATTTCTTCACCAAGTATTTTTTAGTAGGAATTCAAACATGCTATAGTTTGATGGTAAAGGCAAGGATTCATTGCAGTGGCGGTGGCTGTTCCTTGCTTCTTCTTCTTCTTTTTCTTCTTCATAGTTACTAAGGTTATAAAATGAAAAATAGAAGTTAGGAGTTCAAAAAAAATTTGAAAAAATCTTAAACTTGTTTTTGTTTTTCCTTTTTAAAATGAGAGTTTTATTTTTTGATTTATAAAACATGTTTTCAGAAATCATTCCCCCCAAACAAGTTTTTTGTTTTTTCACTTTTAAAAATCAAAAACAAGTTTTAAAAACACTAGCCAAACAGGCTGATATCTTTGGTTTTGATCCATTATGTTATTGAGTGCATCATGTTTTAATTTTAATCCATTATATGTTATTTTATATCGTGTTATATAAAGGGATTGTGATTGTTGTGGAAGTTGATAACTTTAAAATTATTGGAACTCTTGAAGTAGTTTCCATAGTCATAAACAAAAATAAAGGAAATGTTTGAGATAAGATTGAAGAAGGATAAAATTTTGTCTTGGCATGCTGATTGAGTACTTAACAAATGAAATATAATGAAATATTTGTTTCTAAACTAAGTTACACAAAAAAAATTTATAAGATTTTATATGGATAAATCGCATTTATTTTCCCTAAGTGCATTAACAAGATACATGATATTTGTTTGATCTATATAAAGGCAGATATCAAATAGGTTATTTATATCCAATAAGTTATTTATTTATATCGCAAGTCACACACATATTATGGAGATCCATAAAACATAATTACTCCAAATCATGCAGAAATGTTGTAATATATAAGCAAGTCATGAATGTTTTGGTTAAGGGCAATGGAATAAAATGTTCAAGTGTCATGTGAAATATATCTTATAAGGAAAAAAATTCTAACAAATTTATCAACTAATTAAAAGGGATATATCAAAGAAGAATGAAATACATTTTCTCAAAATCGTTCTTCAAGCATGATCTTTCAAAACACTGAGCAATTGATATCCAACAAATTCATTGAAATGATTGCCTTCTTTTTTAAAGAAATTAGTGTACAAAATTAAAAAAAAAAATTGATTTTGAGACTTTAAGTGATACTTTTAAAAAGGAGAAGAATATTGAACTCTCTTTTTTCCTCTATTAAGAGCTTCTATCTATATGCCTTAGGTCCATGTATCTCGGGCTAGGTCTGACATAGCCTTCGTCCCGGGGACCCCCGGTACCCAGAGAACCATGTTGATGGTAAAATCTATAAAATTACGCAAAATAGGCTTGCAGCATCAAGTAGGGTTTGTTGTAGTGTGTGGGCAAGCTAATCTGTCTTTCAGTATTGCCAGGCTTGTTGCAGCAAGGTATGTTCATTGTAGCGAATAAGGGTTTCAGCAAGCTAGTTGCAACGTGCTTTATTTGCTGCAGCGAGGACCCTTAATGTCAAAACAGTGCAAAACGACACAATTTTGATAAATGACCTAACCTTTTTAAAAGAAACCCTAGAGCTCGGGTTTCTTACGTCAAAAACTCAAGACCTAGCCCCCAAACTCCATTTTCTTTCTTCCTCTCTCAAGAGATCTTTTATCACGATCCGGTTTGGATCATGACCGGCATGTGTGGAATCCAATTCCCACGTAAGTCTCATGATTTCTATACCATACTATATATGCTTTATTCATAAAATATGGTTTAATCATAAATCAAATTAACTACTAATACTTACTAATTGTGAATAAGACATCTTTCTCATAAATAAATTATGGAACTATAGCTGTAATACATTTCAAGTAAGTTGCTCAAATACAAAATAAACCATGAATGATATACTTTTACATACAAAAGAATCATGGTAACATCAAAATACAAAAAAATTAAACTATATGCAGTCCGAGACCTTACCCATCACATCACTGGAGCACTTTATCATAAACAAAATACTAAGGCTTCAAGTCAAAGTGAAACTCACCCAAACTGAAGATACTAGTGCTAAGGGGGAGGAAGGGGATGATCCTAAGCTACTCCTATATCTATGAGGAAAAGGAAGAAGAGAGGGGTGAGTTTTGCAACCAAAACTCAGTGATTGGATCCTCATTTATAACCATGCATGGGATAAGAAAACATTGTAAATAAATAATAATAATAATAATAATAATAATGCATTTGTAAATATTTATATTTACTTTACATATTAATTATTATCTTTATATTTTCAAGAATTACATAAGAGAACAGAATATTCATCAACTGTAAGGAGGGTGCTTAGTCCATGCAGGACAAGAGCCCTAATTAATGAGATCTTATTAGTCCCTAGTGAACTGCGTCCTTGGCAGACTGATCAAACTCAAGGATGGCTTGCCCTTGGTAGGCCTTGGTATACCAAGGTTAATGGAATAATTACCGTTAACTCACAGTTTTGTTCCTTTCAGTAACTCTCTAATCTAAAACCCACTGAAGTCAGAAAGGGAATTCTATATTTTTAGTTCAAAATTTCTCAACTATAACAAAGATAAATCCTTAAATCTCATTTCATAAATCATAGTAAATCCCAATTTATCATAATCAAGTTAATTCTTTAAATAAATTATACGAAGCTTTTGATGAAATAATTATGGTCCCATACATTTCTAAAATCATAATTTCATGCATAAATTCAAATGAAGCATTTCTAGTTGAAGCCTATTCTTACATAAAGTAATATCATATAAGAATTCATTTCCAATTCTCTAAATACTCCGTAATGCTAGTAAATAATAATATAATAACTAAACTAAGGTCATGAGATCAAACACACTCGTCTGGAGGGGTAAACTGTGAAGTACCAACACCACAGGGACTTTGGAGAAGAGGGATGACACCAATGTCTGCTATTGAAACCACAAAACTCATCAATAACCTATGGGAAGCTCTAGATTACTCTAATCATATACCAATAACTTTGGGGGAGCAACCCCACTTGACAACAATGAGAGGCATAACAATACCCATACCAAAAATGTGAAAAAATGGAGAGAATGAAGGAAACATCTAGCAACATTTACATACCTTAATGATTTGGGGGGCTAGAAGGAGTGAAATTGGAGAAAAAGAGAGGAAATGAGATTTTAGGGTGTGTGTGTGTTAGTTCTGCTTCTTCTGTAGGGAGAAGGGAGAGCCTGACTGGGTTTTAAAAGGGGCAAAAATGAAACGGCGTTGTTTTGTTGATACTGCGCTGACTCAGAGTGCTCGCTACAGCAAACCTGTTCTGCATACTTTTCCAGAACCTAGTGCCGCAACTTGGTTTCTGCATTCCATGCCAATCCGGCTACTCGGGTGGGCCCCGAGGGATCCTAGGACTGTACGAAACCTGCCTACAAACACTTGTACCTTGGGTATTACATCTTTGATGGTTTATGCTCTCTTTCTTTTCCCCCTCCCACGTTCCTAAGTTTGGGCTGTTATTCTCTGTTGTTGTTACATGGAGATGCTCCTCAATGTTGTTAGGATTTGTTAGAGTTATCTAGAGATCCCCATAGATTAATCTAGAGTTGGTGCTTGTTGTTACAGACATTGGTGTTATCCTTACTCCACAGAGCCTCTTTGGTGTTGACACCGCCCAATCCTCCTTTCTAAGTGAGTGGGTTCAATCATCTGATCTCTATTTTCATCATTAGAGATATTTTCCTTAGAGTGTAGCATGAATACATGAATTTAGAGATTTTTTCAAAGAGATTCTTATTGATTTTGCCAAGTTTGTGATATTTTGGTTTTCAAAGAACATGAAATATATGTTTTGAGAAACTCATAGGACCATCTATTACTAAATGATTTTTATAAAAGTGCTAGAGTATAAATATGTTTATATTTAGAGATTTCATGATTTCTATAATTATTTCAAGAGCAGTATGCTTATACGATAGAGCTTTTAAACTCAGAGCAGAACCCAATTACAGAGATTTGAAGAAAAGAATTGGTTTTCATGATTTAGAGACTAGATGGTAACTATAGAGAACAGATAGTTAGTTAATGGTTTTCAGTCATTATAAGTGTAGTTTATGCACAACGATTGTTAAGCATGAAGTTAGAGATAAAAATATATATGAATATGATTTTCCGAGCTAGGGCAAGTTAGCAAACATTATGATTTTAGAGTTTTTAAGATTTGAACCCTATTGGTTTTGAAGGATGATATTAGAACTTAGTAAAACAAGAGTACATTGTTTAGTTGGAATAGGAAATAGTAATGTTTAGCATGATAAGATACCACTAGTTGATGAAGAGTAGTTATCAGATAGATTAGTACATACTTATTAAGTATAATAACAGCTAGAATAATAGGAATGGCTTAAGTAACAACTAAAGGCTAATTATTGTTATTAGTATTGTTGTTGTAAGTGGTTTAGTAAGCAATATAGCATGAACAATTTCTATGACATGATAGTTAATATCTAAATTGTTATCTCATGAACAGCAAATAGGATACAGAAAATATGATCAAATGTTTGAATTTATTGTTGATCTAGTTAATTTATGTATGTTGAGATTAGTATAGTAGCATCACAATATGTTTTGGAAAAGTTGTTAACCTTGATACGCCTAGCTGCCAAGGAGGCGGTGTACCAAGTGGCCATGGAGGCAGTCTAATGAGATGTTAACCTTAGTATACCTAGTTGCCAAGGGTGCGAAATACCGAACGGCCATGGAGGCAATCTTATAAGACTTAACCTTGGCATACCTGAATACCATGGAGGCAGTATATTAAGCGGTCGTAGAGCAAGCTTTTCAGAAACCAAAGAAGTTTGGGACCTAGTGAGGTGCCCATAGAGAACAGAGATAATTACATTTAGCTATTGTTGTTCCTATGTTGTCATGTTCAAAGTACTATTATTTATGATTCAGAAAAGTTTAGGGTTTTGTTTTAAAATGTGTGTATGCGTGTGTGTGTGTGTGTGTATTGGAATTGTTTTAGAGCTTGTTTAACTGTTATTATTATTATGATTTTATGCATCTTGGTTGTTGTCCCATGAAGGGAGTTATGAGAGAAAATTCACTCACTGAGTTTTAGATGAAACTCATCCATTTCCTTTCTCCCATTACAGACATAGTAGCTACTGCAGATCCTTCCCAGCCACCTCCTCCCCAGTAGTAAAGATATCAGTTGGTGATCTTCACTTCGGAGTGAAGTGCCCTTTTTGGTTATATCATAGAGTACTCTAGTGTCATTGCAGACAAGGTCCCGGACCATAGAGATGTTTTGCATTTTGTTTTAACATGATTCATATTATACTATATATAAATGATTATACTCTCATGGTTTTATCTTATATAGAGAGCAACTCAATATATGTTGTATTATGACCAATGATTCAGAGTTTGATTGTGAAATTATTTATGATGATTTAGATTTCAAAGAGAGAATGATTTATGTTAAAGATCAAATTATGTTTAAAAATGGATTTTATGATTTAAACTATGCATATGGAATTACCCAGAGATCACAAGACCTACGTAGGGATGAGATTCCTTACATACTGATCATGTTCCCAGATCAGGTCGTGACATTATCTCACCAGGTTTTTCCTTGATAAGATCTTTAATGAGACAATTCAAACTATGGGATATTATACTATTTTTCCTTTGCTAGGAATCTTTTCCTAGTGGTTTTTGTAGTAAGATTTAACAACGCAAATCCCTAATGGACATTCAAGGGGGGTGTTGTGAAATATTGTTGGAATGGATGTCCTTGTCCTTAGTTAATTCAATTAAGATTTGATTTGATTTAATCTAATGCCTATATCCTTTGGCTACACCATATATGATACTTTTGAGATCATCAAAAATATAATTTTCTCTTATTCTCTATTGCTCTATTATCCCCATTACTATTTTCTTTATAATTTTACCAAAAATTCAATTACATAAGTTTTTCTTTTTCTAAAGAACTTACAATTTTTTTATTGCTGGGAAAAACTAGTAATTAATTATATATTGTACTTGTGTAAGCTAAGTAATAATCTAAAAGTAAAATATTACATATTAAATATGAAACAAGGTACCCTTGATGGTTGTAAGAATGGGAATATTCTTCACTAATGAGTGATTAGGGCTTCTTGAATTGAGAAATTGAGGAGTGTAAAGTGAAGTATGGTGGTTAGGGTTTTTTAGGGTTTATATTTAGGTTAAGGGAGAATATCATCTCACATATTGACAATGTCCACTTGGTACAAAACATGACACCTTTCATTAACAGGAATGAAGAACAATTGACATTAGGATTGATTTGTTAAATAAAATGGATCTTTGAGGTTACAATTTCTTTCAAGAACTATTTTAAAGCCATATGATATTTCAAGGGCTAATATGAGGTCTTTCTTGTCATCTTATATATTAACAGTCCTAACTTTACATAAATGAGACACAAAATCAGTTTAGTTAACAAAAACAGAGGCATATTCATGTATGAGTCAATCGTTGGAGACTATAGGCAAACATAATTTCTTTTAGGAATTATTTTGTTAGCATTACACCAAAAAATGTGAATTGCAGCGGTTGTTTCTTGAACTACTGCTAAAAATAGATTGCAATGGTTCTTAGACAGTTGCTATCTCAAGTGTCACCAGACTATTCACAGCTATTTTTGACAACCACTAGAACAACCGCCGCTAGAACATTTGCGGCAGTTCTTGTGGCCTTTTGACCGCCACTAATATGTGGTAGGAAAATGTAATGTAAATTATTGTGACGGTTCCAAAACCACCACTAATATGCAATAAAAAGCGTTATAATGCGCTGCGGCGGTTACAAAACCATCGCTAAATGCAAACTTTTTCCAAAAAAAGAATAGCATTTTTTGTGGTGGTTTTTAACCACCATTGTAGTCCATTGTTGTTGGTGGTTTTGGTTTATATATTTAATACACGTTGAATCATTTCATTCAAAGCTAAATCTAATACATTAATTACATAAAAACATAGTTATAAGAACTAGACCAAAGCGGTCGGTTCAAACCGAAAATCGGTGAATCGAGTACTGTCCGGTTCGGTTCTTCAATTAGACCAGACAAGCATCGAATCGATCAAACTTTGGTCAAACTCAAAGTTGACCGGACAGGAAACCATGATTGACCCGCGTGTACCTACAACTAGTGGATGTGCTTGGGCGCATGCGCATGTACCTGCTGCCAATGCATGCTTGGGGATTTTTCTTTGAAAATTCCAAAATTACATTGTGGAGAGTCAAACCCAGCCCTCCAAGTTGAAATTGTCATGCTCAGCCACTGAGCTAAGTGTATCTTTCTTTTTCTTTTTATTTTTTTCCAACACAAGTAATCTATGACCGTTGCATCCACATTGTCGCTGTTAGTTGATCCCAACTAAAAAATGCCTCAACAACTGCCGCCATGTATTTGTATCTTGCGGTAGTTAAATCAAAACTGCCGCTATGTTCAAGTAATCAAAGGCGATTGGAAAATTGTCATGGAATAGGCATTTGCGGTAGTTTTAGTCAATTGCCGCAAATGAAACGCCAGTAATCCTCAAGTTTGGTATAGTGTACTGACATAATATTTTGCGGGCTAACATGGTTGTTTCCTAGCATCTCGCTAACAATGCAACCTTCACATAAATGCAAAAAGAAATCACTTTCGTTAATGGCAACATAGACAAATTGGCGTTTGAATGAATTTGTCTAATGGAATAGATCTTTGATGGTCACTGTAATACTCGACGTATACATGTCCGTAGCTAGGTTCCGTTATGCCCTAGGGTTCCTTGAAGCCCACTCGAGTAGCCGAATCGGCCCCGGAGGCCAAAACCGAGGTACTGAACCAAGTTCTACAGAATTATGCAGAACAGGTTCATTATAGCAAGCTTTACTCGTTACAGCAAACAGGCGAGCCCACATGCTCGCTACAGTAAGGAATATTCATTGCAGTGAGTGATAGTTTTCTTTGGCTCGTTGCAGCCAGTAACCTGAGTCAGCACAGTATAAGTGAAACGACGCTGTTTCATTTTTGCCCTCATTAAAACCTCATCGGGCTCCCTCAACCGAGACCGAAAAAGCAGAAACATAAACATACACACACATATACCCTAACCTTTATTTTCATCCTCATTTCTTCAATCTAGCTCCCCCAAATCATTAAGGTATGTTTATATTGTTAGATTATGTCTCCATTCTTGCTATGGACATTATTATTTCTCTCATTTTGTCAAGTGGGGATACTCCCCCAAAATTGTTGATATATGTTTAGAGAAATCTAGAGCTTCCCATAGGTTGTTGATGAGTTTTATGGTTTCAATGGTAGATGTTGGTGCCATTCCTCCTCCCCGGTGTCCCCACAGTGTTGGCGGTTCATAATCTACCCCTCCTGGTGAGTGGGTTTGTCTCGTGGCCTTAGTTTGGTCATTATATGGTTGTTTTCTAGCATTGCGGAGTGTTTTGAGAGATTTAAAATGAATTTTTATATGGTATTGCACTATGCAAAAACTATGTTATATTAGAATTGCTCCGTTTGAATTATGCCTGAAAATTATAATTTTAAAAAACGCATGGGACCATAGTTATTTCATAAAAAGCTTTGTATAATTTAATTCACGAATTTGATTAGGACAAATTGGAATTTGTTATGATTTACTAAATGAGATTTAAGGATTTAAGGATTTATATTTACTATAGTTGAGAAATGTTGAACTAGAAATGTTGAACTCCTTATTATGGTTTTACTTGATTTTAGATTAGAGAGAGTTACTGAAAGGAATAGAACTATGAGTTAACGACAATCATTCTATTAACCTTGGTATACCAAGGCCTGCCAAGGGCAAATCATCCTTGAGATAGATCAGTCCGCCAGGGACACGATTCGCTAGGGACTGTTGAGATCACATTAGTTAGAGGCTTTATCAGCTAGGGGCTAAGCACCCTCCCTACAGTTGATGAATACTCTGTTTCCTTATGTAATTATTGAGATTTTAAAGATTTTAATTATTATGTAAAGTAAATGGAAATATTTTTTAATGTTGCATTGTTATTATTATTTAATTACAATGTTTTCTTGTCCCATGCATGGTTATGAGCAAGAATTCACTCACTGAGTTTTGAATGCAAAACTCACTTCCTCTTCTTCATTTTCCTCACAAATTCAGGTGTAGCTCAGGATCCTCCCCTTCCTTCCCTTCAGCAATAGTATTCTCCAATCTGGGTGAGCTTCATAATGGTGTGAGGACATAGCATTTTATTCATGGTAGATGTGCTCCAATGATGTGATGGGTAGAGTTCCGGACCACATATAGATTATTTTTCATTTTGTTTATACCATGATTCTTTTGTATTTAACAGTATATCCTTCATCGTTATTTTGTATTTGAGAAACTCAGTCGACATGTGTTTTACAACTACAGTTTCATAATTTATTTATGAAAAGAGGTTTATTTCACAAGTATCTAGGATTATTAGTAATTTGAATTACCATCAAGCCATGTTTTATGAATAAAGTAAGCATATAGTACGGTACAGAGATCACGAGGCTTACTATGGATCAGATTCCCTCACGTGCTAGTCACGATCCAAATCGAGTCGTGACAAAGTGGTATCAAAGTCATGGGTTGCCCTGCATATCACTGCAACAAATATCCACAAGTAGCATGGCATTTTTATAAATGGAAGCACTCCCATTTGCATTAACGAAGCATTACTTGAGGCCTGTTAGGATGGTTAGTCTTGTCTAGGTTCAGATGAGGAGTCTTGTTCATTCTCTTATGATCAATTTCTTATACAACCGGTCTATGTTCTCAGGATTCAGCATGCCTCCCCTACGCCATCATTCCTCACGACGATGCCGTAGCAGCGACTCTTCCAGCTCAGAGGCCCACTTCAGAGCCTTTGAGCAGGCCTTGGCCACACTCTTAGACATAGTGGCCAGACAGGCTGAGAGTGGGGCCTAGCCAACCCCACCTATGACTCAGCTAGCCCAGCCTGTGGTTTAGCCACCAGCTAGAGATCCTGATAATTCAACACTACAGCGATTTAGAACGATGGATCCGCCATTTTTCGCAGGCATTTGACGATGGAGGATTGGCATGAGTTCCTCCGAGAGGTAGAGAAGATCACCAGAGTCATCCACTGTTCATCAGAGAGGGTAGCAGAGTTGGTTGGCTTCCAGCTGGGAGGACAGGCCGGCTTATGGTATGAGGAGTTCTTCCAGGAATGTGGCGACTCAAAGCCATCCACTTGGGAGGAGTTCCAGGCAACTTTCCTACGGATATTCCTTTCTGAGAGTCAGTGAGCTTAGATGCTAGACGAGTTTTTGAGGCTCCGGATGACTCCGAGCATCTCAGTGGCAGAGTATGATGAGAGGTTCACCTACTTGAGCCAAATAGCATCGGGGTTGCTTATGTCAGAGACTGACAAAGTAAGGCAGTTTGACATAAATGTGGCACATAATCACTTTTGTTGATGGAAATTGAAGGAAATTAGTGTGGATTTGTCAAAATAGAATGGATCTTTGGAGGTCACAAACGAATACAATTTCTTTCCACGACTATTCCATCATCAATATAATTTTTTGGATGCCCAAATAATAATTCTTCAAATTTCATAATTTTATTTTAGAGTCAACCTCCTAAGTTGGTCCCTAATAGAAATTATGTTGAACAAAATAACCCTTCAAGAAAAAAAATACATTTAATGGTCCTCACATAAAATATAGGAATAATCCCCTCTTAATATTTCAAAAAGAGTTTTTGGTTTTATTTTGTTCTTATTACAGATCTACTTTTATATTTCTTATTTTAATCAAGAGGGACTATAAAATAAAGAGTATTAGATGTGATAGATGGGTGAAAATAATGAAGACTATCATCTCATCCAATAGTGATAAAGTAGGTATCTCACATAGACACTCACTTTTAGGTATTAAAACAGCATTAATATAAAATAAAATGTTATTTTTTGGAAAAAAAAGCAAATTACGCCCCTGAACTTTTGGTCACGTGCAATTTAGACCCTGAGTTTTAAAAAGTTGCAACTCGACCCCTTGTACTTATCAGATGGTGCAAAGAGGACTTTTTGTTAAACTGACGTTAAAAGTCACTGTTAAGTGACCATAAGCTCCTCACGTGCATCAATAATTTGACAAAAATACTCTTTCTCTCTTAACTCACTTTTCCTTTTCATTTTTTACTAATCTTTCCCTGTCTCTGTCCGTGGCAACATGAAGGGCTCGCGAAGGGGTGGCTCATTGAGAGGTGAAGAGCGGCGAAGAACGGTTGCTTCAGAGGGAAAGGTTGTTTTCGCGGTGGTTGGTTTGTGGTTGGCCAGCATCGGCAGAAGACCGAGCCCACAGTGGAGAGTGAGGGGGAAAGGAGCTGTGGGCGTGGGTATGGAAGGTGGTGGTGGCACCTTTCGATGCTTATCAAAGAAGTACAACAGCGGAGGGGTGTGGCGATAGAGATGGAGGGGTGCGGCGAAGAGGGGAAGTTGGAGGGAAGGGAGGGTAGATGAGGCAGTGGTGAAGGCGACCTCAAAGGAGAGACATGTGGTTGCCGACATGGAGGAGCTAGAGCAGCTGATGAGGCCACGGCAGGGCTCAAATGGAGGACCGAGGTGACACCAGCGATTTCAAAGAATGGGGTGGAGTAGTGATTCAATTATTGAAGATGAGGCCGTGGCGGTGATAAAGTGGTGGAGGACTACCGCGGCCTCCCTACTTTTCCCTTTTTTGAATTTATTTATTTATCATTATTTTGACACTGATAAAAAAAAAACCTATTCTTATTACTACTGTTGCTTCTATTTGATCTTTTCTATTATTTTTGGGATTTTTCGGTATATTGGAAAATTTTCTTTTGCTGATGGTTGTCAAGAATTGATGGCAGTGTTGAATGATGATAGTTTGGAGAGATGAGGGTTGTAAAGGGTGACTGTGGAGGTTGAGGAAAAATGTGCTGAATTGAAAATTGATTTTAGCATAGGAGTATAATTGTTCAATATAGTATTCATGTGAGGAGCACATGGCCACTTAATAGTGATTTTTAATGTCACCAACAAAGGCCCCTCTTGCACTCATCTAATAAGTCTGAAAGTCACATTGTAATTTTTTAAAACTCAGAGTTTAAATTACATACTGCTAAAAGTTCAGGGGCTAATTTTTTTTTTCCCCTGTCTTTGTTGAGAGACTAATTTTTGACATATGAGGGAACCGGTCTTTCGTTAAAACAGAGCCACGCGTCTCCACACCGAGCGTGCTTCAACGCACCAGCTCTCTAACTCACGCGGCACCCTCTCAACTCTTCTGTTCCCTCTCCCCCTCCAACACACAATGAGACGCACTTCTCCGCCTACCCACCTTCTCGCCGCCGCCGCAACCGACGCCACCACCACCGCTGCCACCTCCCTCATGTCTTCGCGCCCCCCCGTACTCTCTCGCTGTCACACACACACACACACACACACACACGCACTCACGTATTAAACCACGCATCAATGCACTCCGAAAACTTCAATGCTAATTCTCTCTCTCTCTCTCTCTCTGTTTTCGCAGTACAGAGGACGCGGGAGAGGATTCTCCGGGCGCGCCTACTCCGGCACGAAGGGGCAGTACGTTACCGGCGACGAGCACTTCCGGTCAGTCCGCGACGCCAATTTGGGACTCCGCCGAGGGGATAGAGGAAACTTCTCGAACCAAACAACACCGCCGCCACAGCAGCAGCATCGTAATCCGCCTTATAATCCGAGACCGAGGGCTCCGACACCGCCGCCGCACCTTCAGAACAGTCAGTTCCGCCACCCTCCGCCGCAGTTTCGGCCTCCGCCGTATGATCATAACAGGGCGGCGGTTCGTCCGCCGCAGCACCTTCGGCCGCGCCCTCCGGATTATCGAGACTGGGAGCTTGCAGTGGCGCCGCCGCCTCCCCCTGATTCTGGTAACTTCACTCTAATGCTGTGTGATTTTATGAATTCAGTTTCTGGTTCAAACGGAGGATTTAAGAAAAGTGATTTAGGGGCTATGGCACAGCCTGTGCTTTTGGAAGCTATTAGAAGAGGAACTTCATGTTTTTTGGTGAAACCACCCGGTATCCGGCCCACCGGGTGACTAATCCGTATTTGGGTACTGCAACTGCAAAAATCCATGACGGGGCACATTGAACCTTCTATTGTTTTATGGTAGACACAAACTTGATTTTTTTTTTTTTTGGGGGGGGGGGGGGGGGGTTAGAATAAGTTCTTTTTTTTCTTTCAATAAGACAGTATAAACAAATGGTGCCTAATTGCCTATGAATGTTTGAATCCATGATGTAGTTGTACTGCATTGTTGAACGTGTTATTTTATGAAAAAGAAATGTTGAGTCGTTAATCACGTGTTTTGGGGGAATTTTTTTGATTATTCAAGAAATCAACGCCAATATAAAACAATTTCAGATAAATGGGTCTTGTTTCATTTGTGATTTTGATTAAAGATGAGCAGGTTTTTAATTGAAAGATGAGGTTGATTAGTGGTTAGGAGAACGCCGAGGTTCAATACTTCAGTCTTTTGCTAATATTGTATGCCTTAAGTAGGAGCTGGAATTACACAAAGGATAATATTGTGAAGATTTGACAAGTGAGAGGGAGGATTGGCTTGAGATTTATAATTTACCAGTATTACTCACTTGTACTTTGTTGTTCATAATTGATTATTTTGGGATTCTAAATCATCAGGCTAATTTAGCTTTTTTTTTCTCCTTCTTCTCCATGGCTGTGCAGAACGGTTTATAGTTCTTTCTTATAATATATTGGCTGACTACCTTGCTTTGGACCACCGGAACAAACTATACTTTCACATACCACGTTACATGTTGGACTGGCAATGGAGAAAAAAGAATATAATTTTTGAGCTTGGGTTGTGGGCAGCCGATATCATGTGTTTACAGGTTATCAATCTATTACTTGTTAAACCACAGTGCTTACTTCTTGCTCAAATCAGTTAACATTGTGATCATAGTCTGTTGCAAGGTTTGGTTTGTCTTCTATAATAATCACGATTTATGAACCACATATGTTCTACTTGGCATTCACATTTTATGAGAATAATATAGTGCAACAGAGATTCTTCTTGATTAACTGTTGATGGAAGACTTTGGAATTTACATCGTCACATATTCAATTTATGTTTCCAAACATGATTTGAAGTTGCATTAACATCTCAATTCATGTCTTTGATCCTTTTAATTTTTCTCAGCCTTATGTGCCACACTTGATCATAGAATCAGAATGAGTATTAACTTTTTGATTTCATATCTCCACTTCCAGGAGGTTGACAGATTTAATGACTTGGCTGAGGAGTTGAGGCTTAAGGGGTATAGTGGCATTTGGAAGGTGGGTTAGAAGCATTATTTGTCTTAAGGTTTCATGGCATAAGCTCCTGTATTTTAAAACTTTCTGTTCAAAGCTGACCTATCTTCAGCATCACCTTTCAGCAGCATACTTATTTTTCTTTTCGTATAGTTATCCTCATTTTTTCTTTTATCCAAAAAATATAATTATCCTTGTTTTGATTGTTGTACTCTATTTTTTCAAAAGAAAAATACAAAGTTCTATTGCATAATGAAATCTAACAGCATTTCATACTTATAGATGCGTACGGGCAATGCAGTTGATGGCTGTGCAATCTTTTGGCGAACATCAAGGTTCTTTATGCTACTTGCTATTTATCAAAGTGGGATTTATTATCTTCACTAGTGATTAAGGGTGCATTTGTTTGTGATTATTTTGGCTAATAATCACTTTTTTCGCCTAAAAAAAATCACTCTGCGTATACTTGGACATTTAAAAAATAATCAAAATAAAGAAAAAACAGTTTTTAGCTTTTTTATAAAAACTAAAATTAGCAGCTTCTGAAAAAAATCAGTTTTCAGTTTTTTTAGTTATATATAAAATTTAGGTTTCATAATCACTTTTTTCAAAATCTGAAACAAACGCACCATAAGAATTCACTTTATTCATGCATCTTGTTAGGTTGGCTTTTGATCACTCAAAATTATGTATAAGCTAGAGTTTCGTTAGGTTTGTTTTTCACTAGTCAAAATTATCTTTTGCAGTTTTTTAACATCTATGCCTATTTATTTGACATTATTTGGCTTACATGACTTCAATAGCTTTGGATGATATTGTCGAAGTGCACTAGTCTAAAATGAAACTGTGTGGTAATATGACGTATGAGGTAGAGTCGTGTAATCTCAGCGATATACTTTCCTTCAGTAAGTTAATCAGTATCTTTGATACACCTTAACTGATTGTAGTATGTTTTATGGGTATTCTTTTATATATTTCTGTCTTGTGGTCTCCTTAATACTTGATTGCACTGTCTCATTTTTCACTTACTTGATTCCCCTTTATGTGTGTTGGGGGCTGGGGAAGAGGACCTGTCCTGATCCTGATGTTACCCGGTTACTTCATTTGTGATATATTTCTTTTTCTTTTGGCAATTAATAATCCCTATATCCTGACATATTATAGGTTCAGATTGTTATATGAAGAATCTATTGAGTTTAATAAGCTGGGACTTAGAGAAAATGTTGCTCAGATATGTGTACTAGAGGTACATCATATTTTTATTCCAGTTGCCGTTGATTCCTAGTTCACTTTCTATTGAGATAAACAGATAATCCTCAGTAATCTTACGTTTTCACCCCGTTATTGATTTTCTTGTATTTCTTTTCTATATTTTTACTCCTTTGAACAGTTCGTTAATCAAAATGGATCTCTGCCATCGAGGTAATCACTCCTATCTTGGCTAGATGGATTTGTATTTTTCTCCTTTGCAGGAAGAGTATTGAGTTCTATGTAATATGTAATATAACTTGTTTCTCCTAGTGGAAGAGCCTTGCTTTCATTGGATATACCTTAATGGGTAATAATTAAGATAGTCTCAAGTGAAGTACAGTAACTTGCAAGTATTGGACATTCAAGAGCTTATAAGATTGGGTTTAAAATGGGCTAAAAATTGTGTTAATTGATCAACTATATTTCTGCAATAACAACAAAGCCTTGTCCCTCTATATGAGGTCTGCTTTGTGGATCAGATGACGCAATAGTGCCCTATCGTAACTTCCTAAACCATGTCTAGAATCAAACCATGAAAATCAATATTTTTTTTTCGCCTATTTCATTTCTTGATCTCATTTACTTCTAACTATTAGGCTACCCTCTATTTATTCTACTCTTCTTATTGAGGTTCCTATAAGCCATCTCCATACATGCTCAAACCACTTAAAGCAAGATTCTTCTTTCTTTCACCCAATAGGTGTTTACACTATTCGCTTTAATGTATTCATTCATAATCCAAGTCAACATGACTGTGATCTTGTCTTAAAAGTTTTGAAGGTCTATCTTTAATCATATTAGAATTAAGACATTGTACATTCCCTTCAACAATACAACAACAACAACTAAGTTTTGTCTCACTAAGTGGGGTCGGATACATGGATCAAGCGATGCCACAAAGCTCTATCATATATCATATTTATGTTAAAACCATTGACACTTAAATCACTTTTGATTATTTCCCCTATAGTTTTCCTTGGTCTTCCTCTACCTCTTTTTATGGTTCTATTCTCCTTTTGGTTCACTCTCTTCATTGGGACCTCTACAGGTCTCCCCCAAATATGCCCATGCCTAATGCGAGATTCTATCATCTTCTCTATGATAGGCCCCCCCTCAACCTTCTCTCTAATACATTCATTCCTTATCCTATCATGTCTTGTGTGGCTACTCATCCATCATACTGGTGTATTTTAATTTGTTGACTACTTTAGGCGCATGAGGTCGCACGGTAATTTGACTTGAGCATTAATTATATTAGAATGCTTGAAATTTTTGTTCTCATGACCGAGGCATTCATACCTTATGGGTTTTCTTTTTGTTTTTTAATCATTATTTTTTTTTCACAGAGGGATAATTTTGTGTGCTCTAATAATATAATTGTAATGTCCTGCAGCATGGCAGATTCCAGTAAAGTTGTTGTCTGTAACATTCATGTCCTATATAATCCTAATAGAGGAGAAATTAAGCTTGGCCAGGTTTGTACTGTTTGTTTCATATTCCCTGCATATCCTTTTAACATTTAATTGCTTGAAATTGTTTATCGCTAATGTTTTACTATGCTAGTTTTAGAATTGAGCTTTCTATTGAAAGAATTTGTTATACTGATATATTTGACACTCTGGGAGTTTATTCTTGCTATTTGAAAGAAGCTGCTTGATGTAATATTAGCCTGTAATAAGCCCTGTTGTTTTGTTTTGGATGCATCACTAATCCCTCTTTGATTGTTAAAAGGCCCTTGATGGTTGTTGACAATGCATTCTTTTTTTTTTTCCCCTCTTTTTGTCTCTTTGGTTCCTTTTTGGTGTTCGTCTCATCTATAACTCCTCTGTTGCCATTAAATGCAGATACCATACAACAATTTTCATAATTTTTTCTATTCATAATAAATCATAATAGAATTACAGTTGTTCACATGAGGTGTCTACATTATAACATTATTTATTTATTTATTATTTTCCAAAAACCTTAAGTTATATTCTTCTATGCCACCTATAGACCAATAGACCAGTTGACATAAGCATCTTTTTATCAATATCGGATTATCCCTAAATAATTTGCCAATTCAGCACAGGAACTAAGGACCCTCAAATGAATGCAATTTGACTGAATAATGAGTATGGTTAACTTCTGTATGTTTGCTCAACTTTTGTGAACACTGAACAGTGTGTCCCATATCACCTGATGCTGATTCATTCTCTATTTGAAGTGGTGATATTAGGTTGTCGCAGCTAATGGAGCCAGCTGCTGCAATGTCTTACATACGATTTTAAATTCTTCTTGTAATTGCTTTTTCCTATATATTTACCTCATCAGGTCAGAGTTCTACTGGATAGGGCTAAAGCTGTTTCTGAGCTCTGGAATAATGCCCCTGTTGTTATCTGTGGGGATTTTAATTCCACCCCTAAGGTGATTTTTTTTGTTATCCCTTTTCACTATCATATTGTATAATGTTGTCACAGCTTTTTTGACATTAATATTCTTTATCTTGTCTCAGAGTCCATTGTACAACTTTATCTCAGAGCAGAAGGTATCGCCTTTAGTTCTTTACTTTGGCGAGTGTTGATTACCAACGCAGATGGCTTGAAAAATGTTTTGATATTATTGCAGGTAGATTTGTCTGGAATAGAAAGGAATAAGGTATCAGGACAAGCTTCTGCTGTTATTCATGCACCAAGGATTTATGGTCCTAATACAAGGTATGCTTTTGCATTTTTATATGGTTGTGTAATGAAATCAGTTGGTTTTCTTGCTTTTTACTAGAAATATTGCTAAAATCTTGCAAAATAATGCAGTGGCAGATCTGCTAATGGATCAGTTCAGGCCACAGCTATTGCGGGTGACAAGGAAGTTAACATTGAACAAAATAATTCTTTGTCAGACATGCAGAATCTGGATGCCAAGATTAACAGCTCGGAGAATCAATATACTGACACTATTTTGGATATGTCTGATAAGTCTCGAACAAATGTGCAGCATGAAGAGGAAAGTGATGCATGCACGAGAAAGGATACTCGGGAGACTGCTGTACACCATTCTGAGACTTTTGATGAAGCTGATAGCAAAGAAGAGCCAAATCCTTCTTATACTGAAGGTAATACCCCTTTTAATCATATAGATTGTGAGACATCACACCTATGGCCTCAGCTCTTGATGCCATTCACTCTAATGCAGCTAGTATGGGATGTGCAGAACATGTATCAGATGCTGTCTCAACTTCAAATCAAGAATCATTATGTGAAAAATCCAGCTTACATGTTCCTGAAGGAAATAAACATGTGGAGTCTGACTGTTCCTCAACCACTCTCCAGGAAGATGATCAATCTTCCAGTGTCAATAAAGAACATGAGTCAACAATTCTTCTCAATGTAGAAATTTCTTCAACTAAGCTATCCAGCCAGACTTCAGTTTCTGATTCTTGTGAAGAGCCTCATGCTGGAGAAAGCCCATCTGTTGAGCTCATCACTAATGACCAATTGAACAACTCGTCAACGTCATTACCAGTTGACAAATCACACCGATCCACCAGCATTGACTTTCCACTAGATGAAAAACTAGAGAACCTGTTCCTTGATGAGCTAGATGAAACCATCAGGGCCAGTGAAAATATTGGCGAAGATGACACCGCCTTCATATCTGCCTTACATAATGCTGAAGAAGGATTCACCCTTGGTCTTGACCCATCATTGAAATCAAATCTTGATAAGTCATATCAGTTTGAGGAATTAGATTCTGCTTCCAACCTGCTGCCCACAGAAAGCAATGAATTGGACGATGACTTGTCTCCAAGTCCAGCTTCCAAACCTATGGATGCTGAGAAAACTACATATGATCCATCATTGTGGACCCCAATGGAGATAGAGACCGCAACAGGAAATGCAGAGAGCACGTTCTTGGAGCACCCGTTACCACTTAGGAGCACATACACTGAAGCTATGGTAGATCTAGAAAGATTTCTTGCACATGCTTTTTATTCCCTTCCTGTCATTTTTGTCAGACAAGCTGATCAATATTACACTTCATGTCTTAAAAGCTTCAGTTTGCTACATGTTGCATCTCCATATTTGTTCAAACTTGCTGCTGTTTCGTATTATCTTATTGTACTCTGCACTTTTTGCATACTTGTAGGCTTGTTCAGGGACTAGAGACCCCCATGGAGAGCCCGTGGTGACCAGCTACAATAGATGCTTCTTGGGCACTGTTGACTACATTTGGTAGGTGCTGATGCTCCTCAAGTTTTTCTGCTACTGTTTGCTCAACTGCGCTGCTTATTTTATTTTTAATTCTGAAATCACAGTATGTATATAATCAAAAAGTTTCATTGCTGAAGTTCCTGTTGCATATTCCCATTAGCATACCTGAGCCCTGACGCATATATTTGAGTACTAATTATCTTTGAAAAAATATTGATTGTTCTCTTTGTATGCTTAACTCTGAGCAAAAGCAGTTGATAGAAATGCACTTATCCCCTTGATCTGTTACGTAGGCGATCTGAAGGTCTGCAGACAACCAGAGTTCTTGCTCCAATACCTAAACATGCCATGGAATGGACTCCGGGATTCCCAACAAAGGTAACAACGATTAGCAGATGCATAGGTATATATGTGGGCTTTGTTACAAGTTTCTTTCACCTTTTGTCATTATGATGACTTATCCACATTCTTGGATAGGTTGTAGTTTTGTGAAAGATTAGCAGATGCATAGGTATATATGTGGGCTTTATTACAAGTTTTCTTTCACCTGTTATCATTATGATGACTTATCCACATTCTTGGATTAGTGGCTTTTTAGCAAGGTTATGATCACTTAAAAGGTGGATTCTTTCAGTAACTGTAGCTGTAAAAGGGTTTGTGCACTTGTACCTGCTTGTCTGGATCCTGTTTCAGTACAATTTATGCTTCTGTATGGGTTGAAATGGGCTTCCCTTAAATATAATCTCCCTAATTATTTGCCCTGGTTTTGTTGACTGTTGCTTGAAATGTGTAACTATTTAGAATGTTTATTTTTTATTTTTTACTCTGTATACAGAAATGGGGTAGTGATCATATTGCCTTGGTTTCTGAGTTGGCGTACTTGAAAGATGGTACCGAAATTCGCAGGGATGTTCAATAGCAGTTGACTCAGCAACTTGTGGGCCTTTGATCATTTTAAGATCAGAACTGGTGCTAAGGCATAGCTTAAATCTGCCCCTTGCGGGGAAGCCTCAACTCTAAAGGTTCTCTCCATCCGATGGAGAAAACAAAAGGGTTCTCTCCAAAGGCTGAGACGTACTGCAGTCATATTTATTTCTTTGTAAATTATATAAATGTTAAATATATATCCTCAAGTCTATCTTGTACATCTGAAATTTTATGAATTTGATTTTTGAGCTCTTAGTCAACAGGTTAAAATGACATGGGGTGTAATATTTCCTCAGATTTTGATTTGTCTCATTGTCTCTCTAGTATAATGCCTACATAAGCACATTTTTACATAAAAAATTTGCTTTGTCACTCTTAAGTTCATTTGACTCTGCACGATGTGATCAGATGTAGGAAGGATGACGGAGTGTTTTTATTATCTCTTTATTTACTCCTTTCGGATTTTTTGCTAGACTTATTGACCGAACTTCGGACTCGCCCTTAAGACGAGTACTGTTCCTTTTCGGTAGCGTGTGTTTAGTTCTATTTGTAAAATTGATTTTTTATTTATTTGATTTTTATATTTATATAATTAATCTTATGCAGGATTGATTCTCTTCTCAGGTATTATTAAAAAGGTGATTGCGTTTGTTTTAAACAATTTATTATAACATACTATTAATAGCTAACCCCAAGGCGCTACTGAGTGAAGCAAAATAGGATAGGATATCGCATCTGCCATATTGTAAATTTGAACCTCTATTTGCCACAAGGGGAGGCAAATATAAATTCGATCCACTGGACTAAAATGTCATTCTCTCACCTTAAATTTTATGTATGAGAAATATAATGATAGATACTAATATATCTTGCACCAGTTAATTCATATTTTAAATTCGTAAATTATTGCGAAACAATGTATGATTTCATAAAAATTTAGATTAAAATTCGAATCAATTCTGTATTTGCTCCAGTTTTAAAAAATGACCAAAGTAAATTACATTGTTTGAATAAATTAAAATTTTTTGAAAAAACCAAATCAAGCTAAACAACATATACACCTCCACTAATTCCCAACCAACCCAGAACGATCTAAAAAAACACATCTTTTCAACTTAGTCATAATCAAACAGGACAGTCACAGGAAACTGGCAGCTGACCACAATTTCCCCAAGCAATTCAAAATTAACAGAAAATAGGTCCAAGGAGACAAAAACCATAATCACCATAGAGCCTTCACAGATATTTTGATCTACTAGAAGTACTGTAGCACATAAGTCAACAAGGTCGGTTAATACAATCAAAATAAGGAAACCGCAAATTTTTCAGAATGCTTCAGAAGGGTGGTTCAAACTAATGCAAGAAGCAACTTATCCACAAAATCAAGATATATCATCAAATTTACAGCAAAATTCATCCTTCACCCAAGTTGATCCTAATAATTTCTGAAATCTTACTCCTTTGAAGACTTGTTGATAAGGGACTTGTGGATATGAGGAATAACACCACCACCAGCTATTGTCCCCTTGATGAGGGTGTCGAGCTCTTCATCTCCTCGGATAGCAAGCTGTAGGTGTCGTGGGGTTATACGCTTCACCTTCAGATCCTTGCTTGCATTGCCAGCCAACTCCAACACCTCTGCAGTTAGATACTCCAGGATAGCAGCAGAATACACTGCAGCTGTGGCCCCAACTCTTCCATTGGCTGTTACCCTTGACTTCAGGAGACGGTGAATTCTTCCAACAGGGAACTGTATCAAAAAGATATAAAATGTAACACCACAAAGGACAAAGGATTATATTGAACACAGATGACATGTGCACAGTCCCACAGAACAGGGGGTGGCAGGGTGCTGAGCAAATGCAATATCGTCTATTAGGCCTTGTTGATTACACTAGTTCTTTACATACATATTATCACATTCACACTAAATATTGCCAGACATCCTATAACATGGGAGAAACCATTAAAATGAAGAGAAGAAGATTACAAGGAAATTGGACGACAAGGGACCCTCCATAACTAAAACGGATTTATACCAAAAATCCATATTGATCCCCCAATGTAATGCAAATATGTTGCTCAACCAAATAACTATTCCAACCAAACGCACCAAATTGTGACCTGGATTGCAAGTTGTTATAAATATTTGCACTTCACTACAACCAAAACCACCAATACAAGTAATAAAAAATTGACACAAAGACCTACACATTCACCAAACAGGCCGAACAAAGTATTTCATTAAGGGTGTGTTTGTGAATTTCATTTTGGAGGGAAAAGGAGGAAAGGGAAGGTATATGCAGAGTAGAATTTTGTTGCCCTTCAAAATGAATGTCACAGACACACCCTAAGAAAAAGATGCAGAACAGTTTAACAACAGAAAAGGAAGTCCTCTGTCATTCAGAAAAAACGGCAGTGGAAATTCCAAGGTAAATAGAAGAATAATGCCAGACCCAGGAGAAAGGTAACTAAAAACTATAGCATAAGCAGACACAGAGCTCTTACATCGAAAATTTACACCCCATATTTATCCCCTAACCAAACATATCCTTAGTGGTTTATATTGTGCTACATTGATTAGATGGAGAGTTGGGGAATGAAAATCACTTCACACCAGACTGGCACAACAAAAAATGAGAAATTGTAAAATAAAAGTGAACTGATTTCCACTCTTAGTTAAAAGTTATCATCACATTCTCTAATTTTTCGCCAGCCATCCAAAACTGCATCTATTCAACCAAGAAACAAACAAAGAAATTCAAGAGGCACTAAAAGAAACCACCACCAAAAAAAAAGAAAGTATTATACAGAGCTAACATAGCTACCAAACACTTTCTCTGCAAAGTACGAACTAACACTTTTCTCTGCAAAGTAGGAACTAATTAAACTAAGTTATAATCTCTTTCCCATAAAACCAATAAAAATAAAACCCTTCAGTAAAGATGAGGTAAACGTTGTCAAGATGCAGATCCAAAAAAGAAAGAAAACACAAAAACGAAATAAAAAAATTTTAGAAAGTTGAAAACTTGCGAGCGCTTACCAATCAGAACACACAAAATGGTTAAATTTTTCAAAAGCCTTTAAACAGCCCGAACGAACAACCCTCGAGAAAGTCAAACAGAAACTAAAAAAAAAAAGAATAAAATATAAAAAAATTAAAAGAATGTAAAATAAATCTAAGAAAAAGAGGGCCCAAAAAATTAATAATAATAAAAAAAATTCAGAAGAAGGAAAAACCTGAAGACCGGCTCTGGAGGAGCGAGAAACGGGCTTCTTCTTGTCCTTGTCCTTGTCCTTGTTTGATGCTGGGGTTTTCCCAGTTATCAATCCCTTCGCGCCTTTCCCCGACATCTTTAGCTCCAAACAGCTACAACTCAGTTAATCTACAAAGTGCCAAACACGGCCTTAGAAGGGATCGAGCTTTCTGAGGTCCCTCAGTTCTCTCTTGAGTCAGAGAAGGGAGAGAGTCGAGAATGATCGAAACTAGAACCAAAGAAATCAACAGCCGAGGAAGATTGGAAATATACATAGCACCTTTCCTAAAGTACCCTCGCCTTGTTTTGCGACAATTACCAAAATACCACTTCGCGTGTTTCTTTTGGTCGTGGAAGCGTCCTTTTTATTCTGGGCTTTTCACTTCGGTCTTTTTTTGTGATGGGCTGGTCACTTCGTTCGAATTGTACCATGAGAATGGAGTGGGGTTAATCTTGACCATTCAAATGTTTAATGGTGTAGATTGAATTAAATTATAATATATTATTAAAATAAAAAACTGAAAAAGGGGCGCTTTTTTATGCTAAGATTTCACTCCCACCACCAGAAAGATTTCGCAAGAAGATATTATGGGCAGTTTGGGAAGAGAACATGATGATGATGATGATGATGATGATGATGATAAGAGTGGAAAGAGAACACCTCTCAGTTATGAAAGAACTTGAAAAGGGAAGTCGAGTTCTGCATTTAATTTATGCTCAAAGCTGACATACAAATTTCAGATAACTTATGTGTTGCATTTTTTCTAAATAAGTCGCCAACTTTCAAGAGTCGCTCAGCCTTCTCATAAGTCACCCAAGAGCAAATTCACAGCATAAGTCGCACAAGAGAGCTTGTAGAGGGTTTTTTTTTAAAAAAAAATTAATGGAGCAACAGACCCTGACCCGCTACGATAATGAAGGGCACATTGCAATAAGATTGGAGGAACTGGTAATCATTTCTATGTTAACTTGTTTATTTTATTTTATTTTATATTTTGTGAATGGGTAGTTAGAGTTAGTTAGACAATTTAATGATAAGTGTAGTTTTCATTTTCATTGAAAAGAATTATTTGATTTTTTTGTGAAATTTATTAATATTTTAGTGTACTTGTACTTATATAACTTGATTTTGATTTTGTGTAGTTGTAATTATAGTTATTATTTGTACTTATAACTTAGTTAAATTTAAATTTAGGGGTGGTAATTAATTTTATTTAGTTGAACTTATTTAATTATATTATTTTTAGTATAAATTTAATATTTTATACTTATAGTTATTTGTACTTATAACTGAGTTAAATTTAAATTTAGTGGCGGTAATTAATTTATTTAGTTGAACTTATTAATAATTATATTTTTAGTGTAAATTTAATTTTTTGCTTAATTCAATTTAGTTTAATTTAATATTTGACTTCAATTTCAGTTTGTAGTTTAGTCTAGTATAATTATATTTTGTTAAGTTAAATAGTTTGTTTGGTTAGTTTAGCTTAGATCGTACTCATTCCACATAAAAATGTAGGTGAATTTATAAGTTTATGTAAATTTTTTTGTAATTAATTTGTTTAATTTAGGTAAATTAATAATATACTTTAATTTCAGTTCAATGTAATTTAGCATAATTTTATTTATTAAATTAGTGTTGGTAGTGTAATTGTACATAATTTAGTTTAATTTTAGTGTAGTTTAGTATAGTATAGCATGAGTATATGTTGTTTAGCTAATTAGTTTGTTTGGTTAGTTTAGCTAAAATTGGGTGTTGGTAGTTTATTTATTAAACTGTGGATATTTTAGATAAATTTTAGGTCAATTTATGTTAATTTTTTTTTTGTAATTAACTTGTTTAGTTTAGGTAAATTTATTTATTTAGCTTAATTATTTTTATTTTTTACATCAGTGTTGGTAGTGTAATTATACATAATTTTAGTTTAATTTCAGTTTAATATAAGTTTATTCAGTATAACTAAATAAAATTTGTTGCTTTGATACAGCCCACTCGCGTCCTCCGTACTAGACGTAGTTCGACAATAATTAAGCCATCTGATACGCGGCTACAACCTTACTTGGAGATTACAAGTTTTTGGCACTTATCACAAGTGGGGTGCTATGATTATGATAGGGCCTTTATCAGTGCGCTTATTGAGTGATAACGCCCTGAAACACATACATTTCATTTTTCATATAGGGAGTGCACAATAACACTTGAAGATATGGCATTCCAATTAGGACTACGTGTAGACGGGCCGCACGATCAGTGGATGTATGGATGGCTGGACAAGATTTCACGACCGCGATATCATGGATTTGTTCCAGGATATGTTTGGAGTTGTCCTGGGTAGAGGCAGCATGAAGGGGAACAGTGTGAACCTTTCATGGTTTAGTGCAAATTTCAGATAGTTGCCAGAGAATGCTGATCAGAAGACACTTTTGCGCCTTGCCCGGGTATATATCATGTAGGTGCTTGGTGGTTGCTTATTTGCGGACAAGTCAAGTACTAGAGTTTATCTTAAATGGCTACCGCTTCTGAGTGACTTACACCACTGTGGGACACTTAGTTGGGGATCTGCAGTGCTAGCCTTCTTGTATCGCGCATTGTGTCACGCTTGCAAGTATAAAGTGGTTTAGATTGATGGCCGTCAAGCTCTTTTACAGTCTTGGGCTTGGTATAGATGAGAAGTATGCAGCCTGCTGGTCAATTTCCACTACGGTTTCCACTAGCAGCAAGGTAAATGTCTATAGACATTTATGCTTTTATATGTGTCAAAGATTATGTTATCTCTAATCGCATGGCAATGATTCATAATTTTGTTCAGGTGGCAGGACTTCAAATGTACTTCTGATACACACAACGGGCGCTTGTTGGCATTTAGGACTCAGCTTGACACTATTGGTATTGAGGGAGTAAGCAATGTATCATTTATTGTATTTAGCTGTCAATTTAATGGGTTTGCTAGCATACTAATACAGTTTTGTTTACCAATGCAGTTTAGGTGGAGGCCATATAATCACTTAGCTGTTAGGAGGATTACACCTGGATTTGTGTATGGTGACACTGGTGTTTGGACCCCCGTATCCCCTCTTATATGCTTTGCCATTATTGAATGACATGCCCCAAACCGTGTTCTCCTTCAGTTTGGCGGAGCCTAGCACATAACACGTCGTGCAATGAACATTGATAGACTTCATGGTAGTGATGGACGTGGGGTGCAAGGTCGAGCACGCTGGTGGCCTGATAACTTTTAGGTGTATCATGCGTTATGGGATCAACATATTCAACGCCATATTGAGGTTTACATTATTGGCGACACCGGGCCATCACAGGAGTATTTCCAATGGTACTCGGCGTTTGTACATCGGTTTTTATCTGGGGTCCCCCTTGATCTTGCAGTGGTTGATTTGCCAGGCGATGTCCCGACCACAGCACCTGTAGCTCTGATGATCACATATCCTCGTGATGTCCCTGATGAGAGAGGTGCAGCTCGTCGGCTTCGAGTTAGGACCCGTGCTAGTAGACGCTAGTATCCAGGGGATACAAATGAGGATATTGATGATGAAGAGTCTCAGGACTATGACTACTATGATGATGATGACAACGATGATGATGCTCATCATGGTACTCCATAGACGCAGCCATCTGCTAGCCACCAGACCATGCATAGGCCGGGCTCTAGCTTTCAGCCATCTGCCAGTGAACAACACATGCATTCCCCAGGATTCACATTTATGCCATATGGCAGCCACCAGCCCATGGGTGACATACATGATATGGCATTCCCTTCTGTATCTACGCCAAATGTCCTAAATTTTATTTCATTTCTACACGATGAGGGATATTCAGATTTTAGCCAGTGTATGGGGGCCCCTATTATCTCAGCTCTAGTTTCTACACCAGATTGTTATCGACCACTCATGCCTCCATTTGATGTTCTTGGGGGAACTCCAGTGTCAGCGTTCTCACAGTACATGCCACAGACGCAAGCACCTCAGTGCAGGGAGGACCAGCAGGAGGCCCCTCAAGGTGGGGAGGACCACCAGGAGGCCCTTCAGGGTGGAAATGACCATCAGGGCAGACCCACACAGGCAGTTCGAGCTCAATATTGTCACTTAGGTTGTGAGCTTCCAGGACCTAGGCGAAACTAGCTTGTTTTTTTACTTTTTTTCTATTGTACTATGTTTGGCTATACAATTTGTGTCATGAAACATTATTAGTTGTATATTAAGCAAACATTGCTTCATGGTTATGTTGCTGTTATTAGAATTTGTAATTTTTATTCGCACTAACCAAACCAAATATTCCTAATCAAATGCATAAATTAACTTATTAAAATAAATATATAAACAAACAAACAGATCAATAATTTTCTTCATACTAAAATAAACTAACTTCATAATATAAAGTCAACATCCAACCGGCTTGAACAATCATAGACACTAAATGCAAATACAAATAAATTGACAGAAAGTAAAAGAAGCTTTTAAAAGGAACCATAAACCAATCAACCATTTTGACTTGAGGATGCCCCAGTTAAGGCTAGACATGAGCGTCTAGTGTGACCCGCCCGCCTACACAGTCCATAACGTTTTGTTCTAGTTGGTTCTACCGCATCCATTTCATTTTGTCATCTTGTGGACATTGGTCGCCCATCCCCTCGTCTAAGTGCATGATTAGGCAGTATTGTTGGTCCAGTATATGCTGGCCAGCTGCCATCATTTCTAATGGCTCTAAACTCCATTCTGTAAACCTTCAAAATTTGTTCTAGGCTATATGCTTTATGCATATAAGAACCCCACTCAACTTGTGCCTTTCTGCAAGCTTTAAGTGCATGACGACATGGATAGTGCAATGCCTAAAAATACCCACAGTCACAATATCGTTTCGCTAAGTTCACCCTGAAATTATCTCCTGTTTCAACCTCACTAACCATGAACTCAAGATTTTATTGGGAAAAAGGAAGGCCAATATCCATGCTGCTCAAATGCTGACTGTTAAGATCAATCGCTCACAAAAGAGCCTTAGACCACTTCCTATCCACTGCAAGTTGTGCTTGTGCCTCCATACGCTTCTTCACAAACAACTCAGCAAGATGAAAGTAAGTCGACTTCACTATGGCTATAATTGGAAGATTTTGGGTACCTTTCATGACAACATTCATACATTCGGATAAATTGGTTGTCATATGGCCGAACCTCCGACCCTCGTTTGCATATTGCGACCATTGTGCATGCGGGATCCTATCAACCTATTCAGCCATCCGCACATTCCCATTTCGTAAGAGACCATGATAATACAGAAAGTCTTGCCGAGTTTTTCAGTATGCCGCATTCACTAGTATTCTCTTTGCATCTTTATTCTTGAATTAAAGTGCAAAGTTCGAGCAAATGTGGCGAATACAATATGCATGATAAGCCATTGGAGGATGTCACCCACTACCATCCGCATTCAAAACAACTTTTATAGACGCATGCCTGTCTGAAATTACAAGAATACTTTCTTGCGGAGTGACATACTGTCGAAGGTTACTCAAGAAAAAAGACCATCCTTCCTTTGTCTCTCCCTCCAACAGGGCAAATGCAATAGGTAATATGTTAGAGTTACCATCTTGTGCAATCGCCATTAACAGTGTTCCACTATACTTGCGGTACAAATGCATGCCATCAATTGAAATAAAAGGCTTGCAATATTTGAATGCCTTTATGCATTGAGGGAATGTCTAAAACAATCGGTAGAACATTACACGATTTTGATCAACAATATTACACACATAGTATGGTTGAGTCAATAGATGGACTACTGTACCTGTTGAAAAAATGCACAAATAAATTCACATAACATTCAAATTTCTAATTTTTATTGCTTTCATGTTTCACATCAGTAATTTTTATTTGATTAAGACTATTGACAAAATAAATATCTATTGACAATAATAATAATATTTATAATAATAACAACAACAACTATATAATAATATGAGTAAAAAAATAGAATAGTACTTGGCAAATAAGACTGCAGACTAAGAAGCCATCTCAAAAGCTCTTTATAAGAACCTTCCCAGTCTCCATAAAGCTTTGCAATTGCCTTCTGTTCTGCATACCATACCTTAATATACTTTTGCTTGAATTTAAAACTTGACTCCACAGCCCCTTGCAGTACTTTAATAGGTATCGTTGGATCTTTCTCCACCATTGACAATATACTAGTACAGATAACATCACTATCCAATTACCGATGTCTTTGCAGAACCGAATCAAACACATATGTGTGAGATCCATTGTACCTTTGAACCTCCCATATTTGCATTTTTTGGCAATAGGTAACACGAATACTCCAATTACACCTGCAGCCAAACTTCACGCATTTACTGTGGTATTTTATGTGGTCTGACTCATATATTTTATACTCAGCTGATCTTCGAATATTATAATTTTTTACTGCAAACAATACATCATTCTTGTCCCTGAACAATTGTCCAACTTCTAGCTTTCTTCTTCCATCCAAATCAACAATTCTAAAAAGCCCACTTCCAACACTGCTTGCATTCATTGCATCCAAATTCAGTATTGAAATGGTGACTAGGCTAACCTTGGGATTGTGACTACGATAAACAATGCAACATCAACTGTTGGTTCTAACTGCTTTCCTCTACCTCCCTGTCAGATCCTCCATCGCTATCATTGTGTACAAGCCCATCAAATTGCTCTTCTTCCACATCTTTGGCATGCTCAATGAAATTTGAATAATCAAAACCCACAATAGGCTCACCTTGCTCCAATGGTTTAGGAAGTTGTGCAAAGCTTGGACTTGCCACCATATCCCCAACATTTTCTCTTTGGCCTTTAGAGAGAGGTATTCATGGCAGGCTCAATGTTTTGGGAATAGGAAGCCCTAGCAACTAATTGATTAGGATTGGAACCTCCAGAGCTAAACTGAATTTCTTGCAAAGTAATGAATATCTCTATAATACGAATCTCAGGAAATCGACCTTGAAAAATGAACATCATACTCACATCATTGTCATTGCTGATTGGAAAACTTGTATACTTGATTACACCTCGTCTTATCGCTATAGGCAACCGGTACAGCAGCATCTCTGTAATCTACATGTTATTTTCTTGGCCTATCTGTTGCAATATACTCCTTTGCAACTGCGAGAAATTGATAGTTGGACGAACAATAACGCAAATTGACCGGACACTAGTAAAAGTAACTCCCTCTACTATATTTAAAACCTCACCATTATGATGAACTAAAATATAACAACTTTCTGCCATTGCACTACTCAGTTGAAGCATGAGTAATTCACATTTGCAGCGATGTGAGGAGAATGTTGGTATTTGAAGAGGAAGTCGTGCATAAGTCGTGCCAAGCTTGGTTGGATTACCCTGATGCAACTTATGCACTGAATTAATTCTCCCAAACCTAGTACAACTTATGTATTAAAAAACAGGACATTTTTCGAGTTTCATACAAAATGAGATATATACAAAGTTTTCTACCTTTTTTATTTTATTTCTACAAAATTTCCTTTTTAGGCATCTCATTTGGACATGCACTTTATCGATGAGATATATGAGTGGGAATTATAATCTCATTTAACGATGATGGAGTGCGTTTGTTTAAATGGAACATCCAAAAATGGATGATAAAATAATATTATTGTTAAATCAAAATTCAAAACTGTTGGTCATGGAAAGGAGCCCATTCGGTTGGTTTTTTTTTTTCAACGAAATATTTCAAGTTGATCAACACTTTTGAACATTTGAGTAGTTAGGATTAACTTACTTTACTCTCTAATGTGAGCAAAACCTGAATCCGAACCTATAAGATGAGTTGGGTTGTGGTTTTGGAAATTTTCATTCCAAACAACCTAGCACAACTCATCTAGTTGTTTGGAATGATCTCAAACGAGTGTATAACATGTCAATTTTTACTGTTGGGATTGAAGATTGTACATAAAAAAAATTGTTCCCTCCGTTCTACTTGAATTGTCAATTGCTTTTTAGTTTTTTGTTTCATACAATCTGTCCATTTATTATATTAAGGAGGTATTAATTTTTTTTTTTACCAATTACACTTTTAGTGTTATTCACAATTTTATACTATTATCAAGAAGGCATTAATTTTTTTACCAATTAAATGGGGACAATTTTGTCTATCAATATAATTTTACACTATTATTAATATTCATTAATTGTTTTTTAATATGTGTATTTTTTTTGTTTTTGGACAATTAGAGTGGAACTGATGGAGTATTTTAAAAATTAATTCTTAAAAAGATTAAGATCAAAGTCTCTAATTATACAAACTATATGCATTATGCGATGATACCAATTTCAACTACTTCATGTAGCTTGTTATACATTTTTTAGAATTTATTTATGCTTCTTTGAAAATTATTAAGATTTATGCATTTTTTTGTTTAAAGAGTTTATGTATGTTGAGACTTATAACTGTCATGTTAATTAAAAGATTTGATATTTATATTAAAACTTGTGTTTTATAAGTTTAGATTTATTATATTCAATTATCTAATTTTTAAAATTTTTTAATTGGTAATTTATTTTTTAAAAAATATTAAATAAATGTGTTCGACCTTACAATCAAGTCGAAAGAAAAATTTAACTCCAACCTAATTAAACTCAGCCCAATTAATTGTTTGAATAAGCAAATTGCATAAAAAATACCTCAGCCTAATCCATGAACATCCCTAAATCAAGATTCTCTTTCCCATTACAAAATGTTTTTTTTTTTACCAAAGGCTTTTGCTTCGATCCTACGGTCACTACTATAAAACACTGACTTTTTGGTGGAATTTTTCAAGGGATGCAATTGGGCCACAATTTCTGGCAGAATTTGCAGCAAACACTTTTCCTGCAAACTTTCCGATGATTAGCTACACAGAAAATATTTTGAATAAAAAATTACTAAAAAATAAAATTAAAAATGATCTATTGTATTGTCGATTGGAAAATAAAAGAGAGAAAATAAAAGATTTTTGAAAATATATCATTGGCAGAAGAGGCCACTGAAAAATAAATTTAAAAATAATAAATTTTTTTAACAAATACATACGCCAGGAAAAAAAGCACAAACAAAATTTCAAAAAAAAAAATCTTGTTACATTGCGCTTTTTTGGCGAAAACTTATTTACTCATGTATGGGAAAAAAAATATACAGTAACTATGAGGGAAATGCTACCTTCTCGAACGAATGACCCTACTTTGTACCACTTATTAGATTAAGCACTTACTATCAAGCCAAAAGTTCTAGTTGTTGACAATGTTCATTTTCAACATTAAAGTTATATCAAAATGACATCAAACATAAGAGGTTGTACCTATTAAAGGAGTCATAGGTCAAAATGTCATGTCCATTGATCCTAATTAAACAGGCGTGTTAGCCAAATAAAGCCAATAATTATGCCTTCCGTGACATGGGTTCATCTCTATACTTGTGCAAGGATGAATCTATTCAATTCATCTGTAAAGTAGTTGAGAAAATGTTTCTCTTAAATTTGAAGTGCATCTCGATTATTTTCATGGCATGGATTCATGTATAAACATGTTCCAGTTTGAAATCATACTTTCATATGAGAAAGACAAATAAATGTTAAATAAAAATGGAGCTATGTGATCCTATGTTCATCCATAATATGCTTTTTCAGCCATTTTCCAACACCTCTAATGGTTTTTGAACACCCTAAAAGGGTTAAGAAAATTTTGACAAATAAAACTCAAACAATTGCTGTCTTATATCCATAATCACACACGCACATAGTAAACATTTTCAACAAAATAAAGTATCATACATTTTGTATGCATAGATATTACATCGTATAAGAACAGAACGCAAAAATTTTCATGGAGGGTAAAGGACTATCAGCAAAAACTAGGAAAAAAAGGCATTTGTCTTCTTCATAGAAAAATGAACTTCATATTTGACAGCTCTTGATTTTTAGCTTCGTAATTAACCAATCGGTTTATAGTCAATATTGATCGATGAAGGAGAATTTGTTAAAATATAATTGTAGGCATCCCTAGAAAGGAAATGACCAAATGGCACCCTTCTTGGCAACATGATTCACAATCACGACCGCAACAATATTGTTACAAAAATACTATTCAAACACAAAAAAAGTGAATGTCTATTGAAATTCCCACCTAACAACTATTGGATGTGATGGTGGATCCCACACACTCTATCCATCTCACTACATCCAATAGTTATTAAGTGGATATCCCAATAGACACTTACTTTTTGAGTGTTTGAATAGCACCATTATGATCACTTGGGTGAGTAGCACTCGTAAATTTCACCTAATATCTCCTCCCACATGCAACACCATTGTCCTATAATCCATCCCTAGCTGCAGCAAACATGTTGTTGCTAGGATATTGGGATTCATCATAGTGACAACTACCGGCTTTATCGCAATTCAACAAAAGAAAAACCAAGGATGTCAAAATATGATATTAATTACAACAAAACAAGTTTTTTTTCAATATCATAAATATTGTGTCATTTCATTAGGTACGTTATAGGATATAATCGCAGGTCCTATGACATCTCTGATCACAATACATGATATTGGAATAGTAACATACAAAATAATAGTGAGTATATATTTAGGACTTTTTTCTTTGTAAAAAAGAAATTGCTTCAGGAATTAAGGAAAGCATATCAATGCACATGAATATGCAACGAGTATGATCTACCTTTCATTTCTACCTCCATATTACTCGATAGGAAAGTGATAATAATAATTGTCAACTTATCTCATCTTTCATGTGTTTAGGAACAACACATATTTATAGATGAAGGGGAGAAGGAACAACATGTTATTTGTTTTATCATAATATGAAGGAAAAAAAAAACAAATTAATAGCCATGAATAAAATCTTTGATATGAACTCAGGAGGACAAAAATGAACTTTTCAGCATTAGAAGATAAGATGAGAATGATAGCATGCTCATGGGACTTATCACAAGAGCTAGAGCTAAAAGGAGAAGACTTTGGAAATTCGGCTAAATCATTTATTGAAGAGATTATATCCATCAAGAATAGGCCGAGATATTAGTTAGTGGCTTTAAGCAACTCGAGATCTTATTAATGATAAATTTGCATTAAGGATCTTATTATTGGAGATACTTTCAATATAATTCAGATATTCACATATTGAGATATTAGTTATTTCTATTATGATTAATCAGTTAGCTATCACTCTGTTAAGTTTGTTATGTTAAGTTGTTGTATTAGTTATTATCACAGTTTCTGTACTAGCTCCACTATATAAGCCATATTTCACAAGTGTAAAGCCATCCCTAATTCTGTTCTCACCTTTAGTTCTCTGATTCATCATTTTTGCTTAGTTTTCACACATAAGTTTGAGTTCTTTTACGATATCAGAGTCTTCCATGTAGGGGGCTCTACTGCGTAATTTACTCTGAGATCTTTTGTCTTGGTGGAAGACTCGATTATCTTTTCCTTTTTCTTTCATGGTTCAAGAAAGCTTCGATAATGGGGAGCAATCATGATGCAACTTGATTCATGGAAGAGGGTTAGACTCCACCTATTTTAGCAAACAATTCCATGGCAAGTGAGGAACTACTTCGTGCTACTTTAGCTGTTCTTCACTAGGTACAAAACCAATCCCCAAATCTTGTCGTGAACCTTTTTTCTAATCTTATGAGTCTTTTGCCTACTTGCATCCTAGTGAGAGTCCAGGTGCAATACTGGTCTCCACCATTTTTAATGAAAGCGATTCTTATTTTTGGTCGCAAGCTATCGTTATAGCTTGAATTTAGATTCACATAACAAAATAGGATTCTTGGATGGATCTATAGCTGAGCCTACTACTGGAGACCCGATCAAGGTCATTTGGGAGAACAACAACACATACATAAGGTCTGGGATAATTTCCAACTTGAATACAGAGATATCCCAAAGTGTGATGTTTGTAAAGAACGCATCTAAGTTATGGGCTGAGTTGTGGCAAAGATTTTCCCAAGATCATCACATGAGGTTGGCAGATTTGAATAAGAAACCATATTCCCTCAAACAAGGTACTTTATCTATCACCAGTTTCTTCACACAATTGAAATATTTAGGGCGAAATTGAGAATTTTCGACCCATTAATCTTTGCACTTGTGGTCTTTAATATGTGTGCAAGAGTTTTAGAGAAAAATATTTTACAATGAGGTTTTTGAAAGGCTTGAATGAAAGATTTTCTAGTGTAAGATCTCAAATTTTACTAATGGATCTATTACTTGAAATAAATAGGGTCTTTTTTAGGCTTGGTTTCCCAATAGGAAAAGCGGCTACTGAATTAGAATACTGAGGACCACAAAGTTCCAGCCGTTAGAGTTAATAATAGTAAAGTTCTATCTGTTGGAGTTAATAATAGTGTTGTGTATAGGCAACACAAGAAAGTCGCACACGATCTTAAAACCTAGGATGATCGCCTAGCTATTCGGATGTAATTTCATAAAGATAGCATTAATCTCCTTGAGTATTGAGATCTAAAAGTTGGTAAACGGAACCTTGACTCCTAGCTTTTCGAAAAGGATGTCATACATCCACACGTACTAAAAATCGTCATCCCCCGGACAATTACAAACTCTCTCATTGGAACCCGCAGCCTCTAAGGAGTACTTAGGCTCATCCTCAGGCTCCAAGCATACATGGGTATGACGTTAAAAAGTAGAAAGATACTCCTTATCTGCCAAAGAAGGGATTCCCATAACTTCTTCTGAAAAGTACTGAAGGTAGTTTCTGATGAGAGTTGTTGGAGGGCAGAGAACCTTCAAAATCTTAACTTCACGCTTTTCCACGACCTATAAAGGGGAAACCACCACAAATCTAAGCACGGAAGTAGGAAATAGGCAAAATAAAGAAAAACAAGAAAATGAACACCCTATGGCGGTTCCCCCACCCTAAACCAAAAGCGTTTGGTGGCGGCTGTAGGCTACGAAGCCCTAGAGGTTGCGGAAGGCGGCAAAATGCCCAAAAGGAAAAAAAATCGAGAAAAAGAAACTAACCCTTACCAAATAAAATGTGGCGGTGCTACCAAAGACAACCCCACATGGGATGAACCTTGGTGGCGCCACCCGGGGCGGGACAAAAACACTGCCATGGGGGCAAGAAACCAACCAGCCAAAGAGCAGAAACAAGGCCAGACAAAAACGCATAGAATCGTACAATGAAGAGGAAGAAATTACCAATGGGAAAAGGAACTTACTTGAAATTACAAGGGACAGAAATCTTCCAATGCTTGAAGAGGAGGGCGCTGGTGGATGAGGATGTTCTCGAAGCGAAGTTGAACTTGGAGCGAAGTTGAAGTTCTGCAAAAAGAGTAGAAGGGAAGAAAGTTGAAATAAGGAGAAGGGGAAAAGACACGGGAATAAAGAAGGAGTAAGCGGGGGCATATATGTCTTTTCACCATACTTGTTAGGGGCACGTTGGTAAAATTGCTTCAATACCATTCATTACAACGCCTCGAGAAGCACGTCACCCCCACGTGTCATAAGAATGCGGAGTGACATGATGTTTGGCGCAACTCGTATAGAGAGGCATCAAAATCATCTATAATCCCGTAATTGGTTGGGCGCACTTCCTTGAAACTCGGTACTCTCCTTGTAAATTCGCTAAGGAAAACGGGATTCTTTTGCATAGCAATGAATGACAGAAAGCATTTCTTCTATAACGCTAGAAAAAATGGAATTCGAGTTTGAACTCATTTCGGATATTAGTAAGAAGACCTTAAACTCGACATTCGATCATAAATAATCGTATACTAAGCTGGGTCACTGTTATGACCCATTTGTATAGGCCCAATATATGACCCCATATTGTGAACCCATGATCAAGGCCAAAGTTAACAATGAGCATAACGAATCCACACAAGGGCCCAAAGTCCTAAGTCAGAGAGCTTGACGCGCCACACACATGACCGGCTTCCGACCTCATGTGGCACAAGGCCATGTTCCGACCTCACATGGCATGAGGCCCATGTGCCCCATGATCTCACAACATGATTCATGCACAAGCCCACTAACCACATATTGATATATGAAGGTAGTTGTAATGGGCGTCTGGAGGCGTTTGGATCTCCTATTTAAAGGATATTCAAAAGCTAACAGGTATGCATTCTAGGCCACACATATCACCACCTAAAACCGTCACTGATACCCTTAGTGGACTACTTGCAGGTATTCCACCTCCCATCCTAACATGGACAACAGCAACCTAAGAACAAAATAAGGCTATTTCATGTATGCTCAGTTTCCCCTAGGTAACCTCCTATCTTACTACATTGTTACAAAATGAAAGATCAAAATAAAGCATGAAATAATGGGAAGATCTGCCGGAAGTTAAATAAAGAATAATGTTATGGGAACAATAAAATTATACAACAAATATATACCACACATCATAGCACGATTAAATGTTATGAGTAGTTTTCATGTACTCATCACATTAATAATAATAAGATGTGTGATGTATATTTGTTATATAATTTTATCATTCCTATAATATTACTCTTAAATAAAATTTCCACAGGAGGGACGCTTTTTCGATCTAAATAGAGTACTGCCCTCCATTGTACCAAAAAAGAAAGAAAAAAGGGTACTGCCCTCTAAACGACATGTCACATGCTGTCACGTGGCAACAACGCTAGGAAAAGTGGACGTCGTAGACTCCACAAAAAAAAAAAAATCATAGCAACAAAACAAAATAAAAGAGTTAAGGTTTACTTTTGTAGGAACTATTGGATTTATGCAGAAGCGATTTAAGGACCTAGTACATTGGTATGCTTACCGAATCATCATTGTTTCATAAACACAGAAGAAATATTACCTCTCGGAGTGTTTTCCTTGTAGTTGGTTGATGGCAGACCTTCCAGACTATCTCTCAAGGAGGAAGGAGATGGTGTGTGGGCACTTTCTCTCTATCAGGAGATGACCTTGCCTCTACGACTGTGACTACTCTCCTGTTTTACAGGGAGGGTTAAGTGTAGTATATATATGGGTTCCAAGAAACCTAACCCTTAGATGAAACGGGCTCTAGGTTTCTTAGTCTCTTCTTACACACTAGCCCCTATTGGGCTTTAGTGAAAGAGCAAAAACCCAACAATCTCCCACTTGCTCTTGAGTACAAACTTGAACCTAAAGCCCAAGACCATATAACTCACTAGTCGTCATCAATTGAAATTTCCCCATCCCTTATCTTGAGCTAGCCCGGGGATCTACCAGCTGTTGCTAATCAAGGCTCCTAATAATCAACAGATGATTATCTAATTCGGTGCTACTCTACTAAAAGCCCGAACTTGAACTCCAAGATTAATAACATATATAACATGTATATATATCACCCTTTTGTAGAACGTCTATAATTGATTGACTAGTTTTCTGTAATCTAATCAATTATTTATTCCCTTGACTATGATAGTTTCTCTAATGGATTACATGCACTGGCCAGTGTCTTCAATATCCAAGTACCGAAACATATCAAGGGGACATTTCCTACAAATTTCATATTGTTTATCTCATAAATACTGATAATCAAACAATCTCACTCCCAAAATACCGAGTTATTGGCTGTCAACGGATCGCACCTCACCCGTTGGTAAATCAAAGAATGAAAACTATTTGATTATCTATTTATAATAAACTCAGAATTAAGAGCAATCTTATAACTATAGTTATCTGGAGATTTGATACCTTACGACAGAAAAATACCCTTAATCAAATCTCTCCTTGATCCTTTCAATGTGAATGGTAATTCACACCAATATTTTACAATGATTCGGACAAAACCATTTCATAAAATATTGCAGGCTAAATAAAGTGCCCAACTTTATTTAACAGCTATGAATCTGTTCATCAATTATGAGAACCTATGATCATGTCTTCCATGAACGTATCCATATGATCATATACTTCACAATTGATCCGGACCTTAGTGTTTGTAAATAGTGTGTGGAATAAAAGAATAATACCTCATTTATAACATTCAGAAAAAAATATAATGTCATAATGTCTTGCTCAAAAGGCACAAAACAATAAAGTGAAATAACAATTTCCTAAAGCTATAGCAAATCTGGACTCCTCCTAAGACCCATAGATGTAACATGCCTCTCGAACACACGTTCAGGCAAACTCTTAGTAAAAGGGTCAGCAAGGTTCTCGTCTGATGCTATCTTGACTACCACTGTATCTCCTCTTTGAATTATATCTCAGATCAAGTGGTACTTCCTCTCTATGTGCTTTTGTCTTTTGTGACACCTTGGTTCCTTGGACTGTGTTACTGCCCCACTGTTGTCACAGTAAAGTGTGATGGGACGACTAACACCTGGTATCACCTGAAGATCCATTAAGAACTTCTTTAACCATGCGGCTTCCTTTGCAGCCTCAGAAGCAGCTACATACTTCGCCTCTGTGGTAGAGTCAGCCACACATGATTGTTTGACACTCCTCCAACAAATGGCCCTGCCATTAAGAGTGAACACATACCCAGAGGTGGATTTTCTTGAGTCAATGTCTCCTTGGAAATCTGAGTCTGTATAACCAATGGTTTCAAGACTCCCACTAGAATAAACCAACATATAATCTCTCGTTCTCCTAAGGTACTTGAGTATATGTTTAACCGCTATCCAGTGTTCCTCTCCAGGATTAGATTGATATCGACTTACTACTCCCACTACATAACAGATATCTGGTCTGGTGTACAACATAACATATATAAGGCTACCTACTGCTGAAGTGTAAGGTATCCTACTCATGCGTTCTCTCTGCTCAGGAGTTTTAGGAGAATGCTCCTTAGAGAGATGAATCCCATGCCTAAAGGGTATAATTCCCTTCTTGGAATTCTCCATGCTGAACTTGGCAAGTATTTTGTCGATGTAATTAGCCTGAGATAATGCCAATACCCTATTCTTCCGGTCTCGCAAGAGTTTAATACCAAGAATATAATTGGCTTCCCCCAGGTCCTTCATATCAAAATGCTTGCTTAGCCAGGTCTTTATGCCTAACAATACCTCCGTATCATTTCCGATAAGGAGTATATCATCCACATAAAGTACAAGAAAAGATACTGCGTTACCTTGGATCCTTTTATACACACATGGTTCATCAGGACTTTTCTCAAAACCATAAGACTTAATGCCTTGATCAAACCTGATGTTCCATGATCCGGACACTTGCTTAAGTCCATAAATGGATCTTTGCAACTTGCATACCATGTTTTCTTGCCCTTTGACTATGAATCTTTTTGGTTGCTGCATGTAGATATCCTCTTCCAAATTTCCATTTAGAAAAGCAGTTTTGACATCCATTTGCCAAATCTCATAATCAAGATTTGCTGCAACAGCTAAGAGAATCCGGATGGACTTGAGCATGGCAACCGGCAAAAAGTTTCTTCATAATCCACACCTTCTATTTGTGTGTATCCTTTCACCACCAATCTAGCTTTGAAGGTTTCAACCTTCCCGTCCGATCCTCTCTTTCTCTTATAGATCCATTTACACCCAATGGGTCTTACCCCTTTTGGTGCATCTACAAGAGACCAAACTGAGTTGGAATATAAAGAATCCATTTCACGATTCATAGCCTCAAGCCATTCCTGAGCATCAACATCTCCTAGTGCCTCTTCATAACTCGTGGGACTATCATCTTCTTCAATGATGACATCCTGAGACGATTCGCCCAACAAGAGAAATCTTGCAGGTTTACGAATTAATCTCCCACTACGAGTTTGCCGTACTTGTTGTTGTGCGTCTACAGGGGGATCCAATTCTAGATGAGGACCCTCATTAAGTGGATTAACCAATTCATGATTTTGTTGTTCTTCCTCAAGCAATAACTGCACCTCTACAGGTTCCACTTGTTGATCATCATGCTGAACTTCTGGTTTTATTTCTGGTTCTTGTGTGTGTTCAATATCAGGTATATTTTCCCCTTTTTGAACAACCATAGGAACAAAAGCTAGAACCGCTTGAGGTTGAAGTAAAACTTGATCTGAGACTAGCTCATCAAGAATAACCTTACTCCTTGGCTTATAATTTGCCATATAGTCCTCCTCTAAGAAAGTCACGTGTGTACTCACTATGACCTTCTTTTCTTTTGGACTATAAAGCAACCAACCTCTGGTTCCTTTAGGATAGCCTATAAACATGCATACTTCTGTACGTGAGTCCATCTTATCTGGTTTCTTTTGTAAGACATGTGCTGGAGCACCCCAAATCCGAATATGATTCAAGGAGGGCTTACACCCTTTCCATAATTCTATTGATGTCTTTGAAACCGACTTGGATGGAGCTAAGTTCAATAGGTACATAGCAGTTTCTAAGGCATATCCCCAGAATGAATCAGAAAGAGATGAATAACTGAGCATAGATCTTACCATTTCTAAAAGGGTTCTACTTCTCCTTTCAGCAACTCCATTCTGCTGGGGTGTCCCTGGAGAAGATAATTGTGAAACTATGCCCTCTTTGGTCAGGTAAGACCTGAACTCTCCAGATAGGTATTCACCCCTTCGGTCAGATCGAAGAGTCTTAATTTGAACACCAAGATGCTTTTCTGCCTCAGCCTTGAACTCCTGGAATTTTCCAAAAGCTTCAGACTTGTGACGCATCAGGTACACATGTCCAAATCTAGAGTAATCATCAGTAAATGTGATAAAATACTGATACCCTCCTCTGGCCTGGACATTCATTGGTCCACATACATCAGTATGTACCAATTCTAGCTGAAGTGTGGCACAATTTCCCTTGGCCTTGAAAGATCTCTTAGTCATTTTACCTTCTAAACAAGATTCAAAAATTGGTATTGGTTCAAAGTTCAGGGATTTTAAAATCCCACTATTGACCAAACCTTGTATCCTGTTAGAATTAATATAACCCAATCTCAAATGCCAAAGATAAGTTTCATTGGAAACTTTTCTTTTCTTTGATGAATGAACATGCTCAACATCTCCTATTTCAACATGATTAACTTCACAGGGCACAGGACTAAGGAAATAAAGACCATTAAACATTACACCGGAACAAATAAAAGAAGATGAACTTCTTATTGAAACTGAGGAATTAAACTGAACTGTCAAACCATGTTTAACCAAACAACTAACAGAAATTAAATTCCTCTTAAAATCTGGAATAAATAAACAGTCTTCTAAAACCAAAGTTCTACAATTATCAAAAGAGAAAACAACTTGTCCCACTGCTAGTGCAGACACAAGCTCCTCATTTCCAAGCTTCAAAACTCGTTGTCCTTCACTTAAAGGCAAGTTATGTTTGAACCACTACAAAGAGTAACAAACATGGTTAGTGGCTCCTGAATCAATGATCCATTTATCATTGTAATTCTCCACTAAACAAGCCTCAATCACATGTAAATTACCCATACCTGGTTTTTTCATACGTGGGCAATTTTTCTTCTAATGCCCCTTTTGTCTGCACTTGAAGCACTTGCCTTTTGGCTGCTTCATTGCAACTGGTTTGGCAATTGGAACACCTGATTTCTTTTTCTTATTTTTGTTCCTTCCCTTGGGTTTCCCCTTAGGTTTCACAGAACTCTCACCAGCAAAAAATGCACTGCCCTGCTTGACTAGAGACTGTTCAGCACTTTCAAGCTCGTGCATCAGCTGAGTTAGGTCAAGATTCATCTTATTCATATTATAATTCATCTTGAACTGATTGAAGTATTCAGGCAGTGATTGCAAGAGAAGGTCAACTTTTTCTTCTTGTTCAAATTTGACCCCATGGTCTTCAGTCTTCTTGGAGTTTGCTATCATTGTCAGACAATGATCCCGCACACTTCCTCCAGACATGACTGTCTTGGTGACTGCATTCAGTGCATTCTGCCTAGCAGAGCTGCTAGACGTAGCAAACATGCCATCAAGAGTCTGGAGCATCTTTGCTCCACTCTCAATCATGCTCACTTGCTCCTGAAGGTGACTGGCGAGACTGGCTAAAATATAGCAGCGAACTGCCACATTTGCCTTCTCTCATCTTTCCTTTTCCTGTTGAAAACGTGTCTTTGTTGCCTCAGGCGCATCTTCAGCAGGCTGCGCTGGCATAGGGGTAGTCAGAACAAAGTTGAGTTTTTCATATTGAAGAACAATATCCAAATTAGTTTTCCATTGTTTGTAGTTTGTACCATCCATAGGTTTTTGGCTCAAGATAGTAGCTAAAGGATTGAATGAAGTCATTTTTTTTTTCGAAAACAAGGAAAAACACGCTATTTACAAACAAGAATAACAACAAACGGAAATAGCGCTAGTAGATTCTAATAACTACTACTCGTTTATAGTTCAACAATCCATTAGTTATCTTTACAAGGCTTACGATGGGCAAGATACTTGTAAAACTAATCTTGTTTATTTTGGGCCTTCAGTTCCATTGCCAGAGCCTCGATGGGAGGGTTAACAACTTTACCAAAGTTGAATGTATTTAACCATTGTTTACTTTCAAAATTATCTTTAGTGTCTAAGTGTTGCCGATGATGGGCCGTACAAAACTTTACTAAAATTTTGAAAATATTAAGGTTTAATCTAGCGAAATCCGATTATCCTTATCCGATGGGGCTTCAGTGATAACCATTTCACTAATAAACCCACAATTGGAGCCCGTAGGTTTTAAATTAATAACTTAATTAAAAACCTTCACCCATTCAATATTTTTAAAAAATTAGAATTTTTCAATTTCCATGAATTGTTTAAATTCGAGTATTCTTTGTTTGTTTTCAAAAACTATGTAAGCACCCACAAGCCGATGAACGTGCAAGCTTAGCTTATCGGAATTTTGAAAACATTAAGGTCCTAAAATCCGGTCATGATAGGCAGCGTGTGCTCCACACAATCATGATACATGATTATGGTATGCAGCGTGTGTTGACACATGACCATTTCAGAAGACCCACAAAATACTCGCAATGTAAACAATTCTCTTAGGAAAAGAAAATTGGATTATTTGTCTAGATTTTAATTCCACAATTAATTAATTCCATTATTAATCTTGATTTATAACCGAAAATCATAATAATTGATAATTAATCTAGTGGACTGTTTAAAATCTAAATAATCGTGCATAATAACTATATACTAGTCGTATCATGACAAAAGTAGCTATTATGCTCATGTAATTATCAAGTTATGCAACAATATGGCACCTCCTATTCTATATGACATGTTATCACAATAAGCATGTTATCAATCATATAATTCATCCATTCATAAAATAACTAATTTAAATAAAAAAAGGGACTTTAATCCATGGTTTCCTAAAAAAAAAAAAATACAACTTTGGAATTTCTCTTTGATCCAGCCCACAGTATTTGCCTCAAGCCCCTTTAGGGTATCCATGGGCCCAAAAGCCCAAAAAACCCAATCCTTGGCGAGAAAACCCTAGGACACAAAAGAGGAACCCTAGCTGTCAGGATTGCCACGCCGTCAGCCGAATTCGTCTTTGCACGAAAATCCAGGGGAATGACCGCCATGAGGAGACGAGAACACGGCCGCCAGAACCACCAGAAAAGGTGTCTCCACGCGCCTTCACGCGCGGCTCCTCTGCCGGCGCTTGAAGGCCATTCTCAGCCGCTTGTAGCGGCGCGTGGCGGCGCGTGTGGGCTCCCCTGGCCGCGATCCACCCACCATTTTGTTCGTCTTTCCGTCCTCTTTCCAATGATATATGATACGTCCAAATCTGAGATCCAGAGGTCCACGAACATGTCCAAATAGTGACGAATGTCCTTCTTTGTGTATCTTCTTGATCTTCTTTTATTACAATTTTTGTATACAAAAAAAAAATCTATATATACAAGAATTGAAATAAAAAATCAAGGAGGAAACCTAATCATATGGGATTAGCCTCCTTGTTACAACCCAAGAAAATACATTCAAATCTCTACCATGGATTAAAGTTGAAAAACAAATAAAGAATTATAAAGATAAACATACAACACATATGATCAACAAATATAGAATCCTAGGTGCCATATTTCATGAAGCAAACTAATTACATGAATAATGAAAACTAGATTCACATACCAATGTACGTCCAGGCTTTGATACCAATTGTAGGAACTATTGGATTTATGCGGAAGCGATTTAAGGCGCAAGATGCGTTGGTATGCTTACCGAATCATCATTGTTTCATAAACACAGAAGAAATATTACCTCTCGGAGTGTTTTCCTTCTAGTGGGTTGATGGCAGACCTTCCAGACTATCTCTCAAGGAGGAAGGAGATGGTGTGTGGGCACTTTCTCTCTATCAGGAGATGACCTTGCCTCTACGGCTGTGACTACTCTCCTGTTTTACAGGGAGGGTTAAGTGTAGTATATATATGGGTTCCAAGAAACCTAACCCTTAGATGAAACAGGTTCTAGGTTTTTTGGACTCTTCTTACACACTAGTCCCTATTGGGCTTTAGTAAAAGAGCAAAAACCCAACAACTTTTACCTTGAAATTGCATACATCATTCATTTTTTATTAAATTTAAAAAATATCAATTTGATTTCTAAAATTATAACAAAGATTCAATTGAAATTTTTTTAATCACATTTTATAATTTTAAAGAATAAATTAATATTTTTTAACTTTAAAAATAAAAGTAATTTATGTATGTAATTTCATATTCTAGATTGCATTTATTTACTATTTTGGACAAAAAATACAGGAATAATAGGATAAAAAAATATTTAATAGTGGAGACAAGTTATAAGAATAAAAATTTTCTATTTCTCAATAAAATAGGGACAATAAAAATAAGATATAAAAATAAAAATTTAATTTTTTTAATAATATTTTTCAGATAATAATATTTTTTGGTTTCAACTTTGGTACCCCAAGGGTATTGGTACCCTTTTAAATCTAAGGGTTGTGATTTAATCAAAAGCATTTAAAATATTAATTGATTTAGCTAGTGGAACACGTGACAAATTTTCAGCCACAAATTATCTAAAAGGTATCGATACCCATAAATTTTATAGGGTATCGGAGTAATCCCCATATTTTTTATATCTCTATTTCTAGTATGTCTATGTGAGAGACACTTAGACACATGGCATAAGTGAAGCTTTATTCAAACAAAAAGGGATTGTTCGAGAAAACACTTTCGTTAGCCGAACGAATAAACGAAAAGATAGAGAGAGAATCGAAGAAGAAGAAGAAGAAGAAGAAGAAGAGCAAATGGCATCGTTGTTGCAAGCGCTCATTGATCCAAAGAAGAACTGGCTCGCTGCTCAGCACATGAAATCCCTCTCCAAGCGCCTCCGCAAATACGGTTATTTTTTTATTTTCCCCCAAATAACCCTAACTCCAATCTCTTTTAATTAAAAAAGAACAAAAGTTGTTAAATTTCGAGAAATGATTAATTTTTTCCGAATAAAAATTGATTTTTTTTTTCAATTTTCATATACGTTAGGTCTCCGATATGATGATCTGTACGATCCGTATTACGATCTGGATGTGAAGGAGGCACTGAATCGGCTTCCGAAGGAGGTAGTGGACGCCCGCCACCAGCGACTTAAGCGCGCTATGGACCTTTCCATGAAGCACGAGTACCTCCCCGAAGATCTTCAGGTCTTTTCCCGTTTTTTTTTACCATTTTTTCTACTTTTTTCTTGAACTGTTATTCGAATTATCTGTGTGATTTTTATTATTTATTTTTATTTTTGAAGTTACTGTTGAGTTTATATTGCAATTAGGTTGGATGAAAAGAGAGAGAGAAAAAAAAAACTTCATGTTTGTGTTCTGATTTATGTTTAATGGCCTTGGATGAAATGCTAAGATGTGAGTGGTTCTAGGTTTTAAATGAACAATGGAAAGGATTATAAAGAAAATGGATGTGTATGAATCTATTTAGGAGTGATCTCAAGTCTTCCTGTTAGAATTGAGAGAATTGGTTATTTTAAGTTACTATGAATTGGCAATGTTGCTTAAATTATTTTGTTTTTATTCCTGTAAAAAGGATCTCATGTCATCCTATATCTTCTTAATTTCTTCTATCTTCATCTCAATAAAATTCTCCTTTTATCCTGAAAAAATATGCTTAAAATATTTTTGTGACTGGATCATTTGAGGGGTTGAGAAATGATGTCACTGTAACATGCATGAAGGCTACTGATATGGGCATAGTTTGGGTTTTCACATGTAACCAATCCGGATGTTTACTACAAGAAACTGAGCTAAACGTATCCATAAACACTTAAACTGGTTTAAAACCAATTTAAAATAATTCAAAATCGGTTCAGAATAAAAAAACCGGTGGGAATGATTCAAAATGCAAAAACATACAGAAGCTATTCTTCACAAACTACTTTGCCCCAACATAAGCACACTACTCTTCACCAACACATGCGTATAGGCTGAGCCACAACATTGGCGGCGCTTTTGTTTCTTGTTCAATGATGGAAGCTCAGTTTCCTCCATCGGCACAGCAACAATGACCATTTGTTGAGCTGTTCAGAATTTCCAGAAGCTTCCTGTGGTTCCAGCATTTCTAGGTTGATTAGATTTTGGATCTTGGAAGAAAGTTCAATGCCAACATCAATTGTTGAGATTTTATGCCATTTTCTGAGCTTCAATTTGAATCTGATAAGCTCAAATTTGAAACTTGAATTCAAAATCAATTATGAAAATAAGCAAAACTAATCCTAATTTCTCTTTGAACTCTAATCCCTCCCCCCCCCCCCCCCTCTGCTCTCTCTCTCTCTCTCTCTCTACAGAGCCCAGATGAGAAAGGGGCATGGGTTACGGTCTTCTACTTGTGTGATTGGCAAAAGGGCACTTGTGTTGGATGACACTGCCCTATACAAAAAGGAAAGTTGGATGACATTTTGGTTTTAAAACTGTTTTGCATTTCAAAACCATTTTGAAAAACCAGATAAAATCATTTTGAGAAAGGGGTTTAGTTTTAAAACTATTTGAAAAAAGAAAACTGATTTATTTTAATATGATTTGGTTATGGTGCAATTTTGTTTCAATGGTTAATTTGAAAGCCCTGACAGACAGCACATGACACATCACTTCAAAAATCAAATCCTAGTGGTGAAATTTTGAGTTTTGTAAGATGTCGTGTGTATTGTCTTGTTAGCATGAAAACAACAACTGCTATGTTTTAATTTTGTGAAGGATTTGTTTAATTTAGTTTAAGCCCACTGATGGGCAACAAAGGGCCTGTTTGGTTTTTGATTCCCTCTCCTCTTTCAAATTTCTGTTTTTAGTCTATTTCATGGTTTCTAAGATTTTGTGATGGAAATAGTGAAATTCGGGAATGAAAACTAAAACTAGGCTTGCTTGGTTTTAGTTTTCATTTTTTGTTTTCATTGACCATTTTTTTTTTTTGTTTTTAGAGTTTTGTAAAGGAAATAATAAAAATATATATATATATATATATTGAAAACAAGATTTGGCTGTTTTCATTGTTTTCTTTACAAAATCATGAAAACAGAGGACTATTTTTTTCAAAAGTAATGGAAACAGAGGACTATTTTTTGAAACCAATTAGACTCGGAAGTTTTTTACTTGGTCATGAGGTTCACTGAAAATATCAATTGATATCTGATATGTGTACTGTGTTTGAGAACACATCAAAGAATGTTTAATGCCTTTGTGTGGTCTTGCATGGATGAAGAGCTGTCTTTGGTTGGACTATCAATGTTAATTTTTTAGCACTCATATTTTTCACCTTTTTTGACAGGCAATGCAAACACCATTCAGGAACTATCTTCAGGATATGCTGGCCCTTGTAAGTGTTGCTCTCTTTGAAGGAGACAAATCCAAGAGTTTTACCCTTTCAGACTTACGTTTGGGCAGAAGTAACACCATTACTTTTTCCTTTTACTTTCGGCCAAAGCAAATTCTGGTCTACAGCTTTGTATACCAACACTTCTTTCCATGACAATGATTTGACAAGGAAAGAAAAGAAAAGATTTATGCCTCTTTTCAGTGAGGTGTGTTATTTGTACTTATTGGGTATGAGGCACCATGTTGACTCACACATAATTCACCATTAGATGAGATATGGACCCCATTCAAATAAGGTCAACATTCCATTCAATGGTGGATGAGGTGTTAGTCGGTATGATGTCTCATATCTCATGCGTATAAATAACATTTATTTTTCAGCTTTTGAAAGTTATTACATTACTTGTCATTTGTGATGTCGCATTTGCTACCTTTCTTCGACGCAATAGCTTTTCTTACAAAGTATTATAAAATCATTATTGCACTGATACAACCTACTAAGTGCTTTCCTACCCATCTTTTGCAGGTGAAGAGGGAGAGAGCAGAGCGCGAATCATTGGGAGGTCTGCCCCTGTATCAACGTACCATTCCTTAAGTGCTTTAAGTGTTGCATGAAGCTCTTCTGATTGGGGTGGGACCTTCATTGAAACTGTGTTGATGTTTGTCGTAGAATGTTTTTCATTGCAGAAGAAAACGATAGCTTGTTGGCGTAACCTTATATGAACCGTATTTTTGAATGGTATATGCTTGCATCAACCATTTTCTAATAAATGGCAACAATTAACTGGTTTGCCTTAAAATTTTGTTGGCTAGCCTGTTGTCCACGTCTTTGTTTAGGGTTTGAATCCATTGAAAACTTTGCCCATTTGAAGAGCAAGCCTTACTGTGTGATATTTTTTGAAAAATTATCTGTCCTACCTGAATTGAAAGGGAAAAACAAGGAGATTCTGGTTTTTGGGTATATTTGGATAAATGTTTGAAGAAAGTCATTTTGAGATAATCTGTAAAATTGATATTTTGAAATTAATTGTGGGTAAGTTTGGATAAAATTTTCAGAAAACTGATTCTAAGATAGTATGAGTGTTGATTCTTCGTGTATTGATTATATATAAGAAAAATATTCTGGAAGGTTCTTACTCTCGATGAAGTTATCAGGCAAGTAATAATATACATCACGTCTCAACGTTGTAGATATTTTATATATATATATATTCAAAATTGGCCTCTGTCAATTTTATCGATGGATAAATTCATTCTTGACAAAAATATATATATTAGTATTGAGGTTTTTTATAGTTGTAAAAATAAAATACTATAGGTCTTTGATAATAAAAAATTAATGTTGAGATCTATTATAATTGTGAAAGTAGGACATATAGATTCTTGATTCATTTATAACTTGTTAAATACTAATTTGGATTTTACTTATTGATCTATATGATATTTATTAATTTCAATCAACAATAATTAAAATATTTTTTTATTTTTTATTTTTATAAGTTTCTATTCTAATATTTTAATATTTTATGCTACTCGTTATTATTAAAATAAAAAACTTGACCCTAAGTTTGTTATTTGAAGAAAGGAATTAGAAGTAGAATTGAATTTCTTATACTTTATTATCATATGAGAAATTATAGTACAAATATTATAAATTTATAATTATTTTTTTAAAAGAGCTGTTTGTTATAATACAATGATTGTATATTATAAAATAATCTAGTACCTCTATACTTGGTATGGGATGTCTTATTAGATTTTGAAATATTTAGGGAGACTTATAAAAATGAAAGGGTGCATTTTGGTAAATTGGGATTAGTATTTATTATATAGATCAATAATTAAAGAATACTTTAGCATTTAGTAGGTTGGAGCACAATTAAAGACCTACAGTGTTTTTTTTTTGTAATTGTGATGAACATTAGTTTTTTTTTATCATAAACCAATTTGTCCATGAATAAAATTATTATGGACCTATAATATCCTATTTTTATAATTGTAAGTGATCTCAATATTAATATTTTCTTATTAAGGACTAATTTGTTTATCAATAAATTTGTCAGGAACTTATAGTGTCCTATTTTTATAATTATAAGGGATATTAACACTAATATATTTTTATTAGGAATTAATTTACTCATTAATAAAATTGTCATGAATCAATTTAGGTATTTATTCTATATCATATGGGGGATAGATTACTTTAATCTGATAGATGGTTTTTTTTTTTGGGGTCTGGGATGCGGTTTCGTTTTAAACATCCAACTGCTCTTGCTTTGCATTTCCCAAATTCTGGGAATTTTTTTTTTTTTTTTTTTTTTAAAAGGGCTCACATTCAACATCGATTCGGTCGAAAGCCTATGTTCATGTATTGGTGCTTAGATCTTAGCAGTTTCGCACATCTTCCAGCAGCTCCCTCATTAATAGTTTAATAACCAAATCGCAAAGGGGATTGGTTTGGCTATTTTCTATTTTTATTTTTTACTAAAAATAGAAAAAATTAAAATATGTTTAGTTTGTTTTTCTAAAAAATGTTTTTAGAAAATATTTCTAGAAAAACATGAAAATTTGGAAATGATAGTTTTTTATTTCCACCATTTCCTTTGTTATATGCTGAAAATGCAGTGGTATTACTGCAAATATGAAGCAGTTTCATTTGTTTCAGTTTATTTTACTTGGTTTGAACCTTTTATAGGCATGATCTATCTCTTTGTTTTTAGTGAAGATGCTCTCCCATACCTTGTCCACACTTCTAAACACTTCACCATCAAATCACACTTTACTCATATATTGCTAAATCCTTTTTCAATTTTATTCTATTTTTTGTATATTATTTATTTTTGGTTTTTTGGGTACGGGACATTGATAGCAGACATCATCTCCTTCTAGTAGTGGAATTGATCAATCACTATTTGACATCTATGAGGCTAAGACACACCAATTAGGTATCTTGTCTACTAGTATCTTATAAGTCATGACACATTAATGACATAAGTTTATATATATTTAATTTAAAATATATTTTTTTCTTGTTCTAACAAATATAATATAGATAGGTTATAACATAGAAATAACACATAATTTTTTGATTTTATAAAAAAATAAAACATAAATGACATTTATATAAATGATATTTTAAATAATATATCATTTTCATTAAATTTTTATTTATATACATGCCGTATCTGTGCCTTATAATTTTTTAACTTTAATATATCTTTTATTGATGTCGTATCGTGTCTCATATCCGTGCTTCATAGTTCAACATTCATAATAAAATAAAAGCTTACTAAGTGTATATCAGTTTTTTATTGTTTATTATTACCTATTAAAGCTTAATAAATTTACTTGTATAGTTTACTGCTTCCTTAAATGTGAATTACTACCTCCCTTTATCACATTTACGTTAAAGAAAAAGGGAAAGTCTTTTAATAAAAAATTATTTTGGATAAAAGGATATATTATAGATTTTAAGTTTAATACATTATTAATATAAAATTATTTTACACAATTATTCAATCAAAATCTTTTATTTACATATTTTTCAAGATGTGGGTGAGAAATGATTTTTAATAGAGTGATAGATGGAATTATAATGATAATCATAGTTAAAAATAATACTAATTATTTGATTCAATTATATATCTCCTTTTATTATGACAGCAAATTACTCAAAAAGCAATATATTCGAAACAAAATTAGTAATTAGAAATAATTTTTCAGAAGTACTTAAGTTTATAGAATTATTTATTATTTTAATAAATATTTTTATAGATAAATCAAATGTCCAAATTGTATATTCACTTTTTATTGTTTAATAATTATTATTGTTTTCAATAAATAAGTAATATTGTTTTATTGTTTTGAAGATTTCATTTTGAAAAGATACAAACTAAATTTATTTTCATTATTTTCACTTTCTGAAAATAGAGTCTACTTTGATAAATTAAATGCACTTCCTAAATTTGTAAAATCTAAAAATGAAAATTCCTTTTCAAGAAATGAAAATAAAAAATGAAAATATGAAATATTTTCACAAATCAAACAAGCTCTAAGTTTCTTGCTTTACCCCAAAAGAGACAGGAAATTAGCTTTACCCAAAAATAATTTTACTTTTTATTGTTTAACTAGATGGTACTCGTGCATTGCACGAAAATTAAATTTTTAAATTTTCCTTAATTTTGATCACAAAAAAAATATTCTTTAACTTAAACTTATTTAAATTTTTTAATATTTTCATTTATAATATATTCAATTAAACATTTTTGACATTTGAGTAAAAGTTGATACAAATAGTTTCTATGAAAAGTGGCTATTTTTAGTTTAAAAAATCACTTAATTGCATGTCTTGTTTGCGGTTTACACCAACTAAATCAAGTTTAGAATTTTTTGCAGTATCTAATTTATAGGCAGTATAAATATTATGAATTTACATAAATATTCAACCATGTGTTACTAAATAGCAAAACAATTAGACTTAGCTATTCACATAAATATTCAAATTTTGAAAGTCTTATAAATATGAAACATATAAACATTGTATTCAACATCCTAAAAATGCAACAAGATTTTTTTTCATTCACCTAAATTTGAATTTGTAAATTAAAAATAGAATTTATTTTATATGCAACATCGATAAAAAAAAGTTACACATACATCTAATCACATATGATTATATCAACTTTTAGAAATAAAAAATATAATTAAATAGCAATATAAAATTCATTTACATCGTCTAGACATCAGGGTTAATATCTTCAAAATAAGCAAATCTACTTTTAAACATTCATCAATATTTAGTCATTTTATACTCATATATCATTAAATTCATTTTTTTATTGAAATGTCATTAAAATTGTTTGATTCTTATTATAATTAGCTTAAGCATCATATAATCTAATTGACTGACACTATAAATCACTATATTAAAATTAATATCAAAATAAAAATGTATCTTTGTACCAAGAAAATAAAATGTATCTAATTATATAATTTTAGACTTTTCACATAGAAATGGATAGTTACAAATATTTTAAATTTAAATTTGATTTATAATAATGTATTAAATTAATAAATTGAGAAAGATAATTTAATAGCGGAGCATAATTTAAAGATTTTTTTGGTATTTAATTTATATACTATGTCAATATTTTGTGGTATTTAATTTTTATTCCTTCTCTTTATCTTAAATTTAATATTTTTTAAGTTGATAATAAGAAAAATGCAAAAAGATTTACTTCTTATAGTAGCTCTTAACATATATCTGTTAGGTAGGATTTGGTAACTGCCTCTAGACAGTGAAGATAAAGACAATAGAGATAATGAAGACTAAAACAAAAAATATTGCTACCTAAGGGATATTATTGGAAAAAAAATTAAATTTCTATCTCTGTATCCTGTTCCTACTGTCATCACTTTTTGTAGGGATAGAAATACAAACATTTTTTGCCTTGAAGACAGAAAATCATACCTTATTTTCACCACCAAATATCTTTCTATTCTCACTATCCCTATATTTTTTGTCCCAAGACAGCAAACAAACGTAGGCTTACATACTATCTTCTCAACTCGTCTCTGCATTTTAGGAGATATTACATTGCCTATCACCAAAAATTATAAGAGTTTCTCTCCTGAACCTTTTGACAATTTGCTTTAGTGCACAAAAAATTTTGAAATACACTTAATTCAATCTCCTCCTTTCTCAAGTGTATCACTACCATCCCGAGCCTATGTTGACTCTCTAGATTTGTTTGTTCATGCTCAAACCAACTGGTTGTTACTGAATTCTTATCTTAACTATAAAAAAAAGAAGTAATAGCTCCGATTGAGAAAAATAAAAGAGATTAAATTAAAAAATTGATTAAGTATCGGAGAAAAAACTTATTTTACCTTACATATACTTCCTCTGTTTTACTTTATCTATCAAACTTTTTAGAATTTGTTTTTTGAAAAAATATAAGTCTATTTATCATATCAAATAGTATTAATTATTTTACTAATTTATCCTTAATGTAATTAATTATATTTTTTAAAGGAGGAATAATATAGTTAATTTATATAACATTTTACTATTATGAAGATTGATTTATTGTTTTCTTTGGTACCCCTGATATTTTATTTTTTTACACGTGGAATCAAATAGAGGGCCGAGGCATTAAAGAAATGTTTGATTTGAATTTTTAATTTTTTAAATTTTATACAAGAAATATTAAAATTTTTAAAAACTATAAATTCTAATTTTCAGTTCATAAAATTCTAAAAATTAAAAAACTAAAATGAAAACTGAAACCACTCTATTCCATAAATTTTCTCAATTTTTTGCCCCTCTCCGTCTATAATTATTGATTTTTCTGCCGTTTATCAGTCACGTGTTGTACATCATGTCAATGAATATAACTCTGAGCCATGTGCGTGTGTTGTTTGAACATAGACGAAAATTGAGAAAATTCTTAAACCGTTTGGTTAGAATAGCAACATCCCACCTTCTCCAGTACTTTTATAAATCAATGATGAAAACGATATAGGGGCCATTTCATCTTCTCTTAAGAACATGCTAATGTTGTATATAACTTAGACAGAGGTACCATTAAATGTTTTTGCAATAAAATCTCTGTCTGGCATATCAAACTCGTTTGCATATGTTATTTTAAACAAAAAAATTTAAAAAATAATTTTTGGAATGTTTAGATACCATTAATAACATTTAATTTTATCGATCTAACCGTTGAATTACAACTACCTATCATAAAGATCATTTGCGTCAAATTTTATAAAAATTGAACATCAATAGTAATACAATCATGTATCTTTTATTTTTGTTCATTTTAAGTGTGTGTATATATATATATATTAGGTTGATTTTGATATATATAAAAGCTATGCCAAAAAAGTTTAGATTAATTTAAAATTTTACATATTTAATCTATATGATGTGAGTTTCTAATCCAACGGTTGGTTTTATAAAAATTTACATCAATAAAAAGTTATTCAATGATATACTATTTTCTTAACATTACACAGGTGTAACTTGATCGTAACCCATAAAATATTATTTTAAAATTTATTTTTTGTTTTTCACTGTAAAATATATATATATATATATATATATTTAAAATAAGCATTTAAAAGTAGATTGTGCTTTCTATTAAGAGTAAATAATCATTTTAGTCTTAACATTTTCAAGTTTACATCAATTTGGTCTTAACAAAATTTCTCATATGAATTTAGTCCTAACTTTTAAAACTTTGACATTAATTTTGTCATTTTGTAGGATTTTCACTTTGATGACATAACTAAAAATTGATGTGGAAATTAAAAATATTAGGACTAAATTGATATTGAAACTAAAAAAGTTAGTGCTAAATTGATGTTAAGAATTTTTTTAGAATCAAATTAATGCAAAAATTTTTGTTATTAGAACCAAATTGACATTAAATTGAAAATATTAAGATAAAAAGCTTGTTACTCTTTTATTAAAGATAAGAAAACAGAACAAAAGGACTTAATTGCAGTGTGTCCTATGAGAAATGATCACGATCAAAGTAAAAGAATTATTCAAGCCAGCTATAGGTTTGGTTCAATTAATAGTATCTAACAACAAAGGTCTTTGTTTCATGTTGATAATAGTGGAAGTAGTATCCACACCAAATTAAAGATGGCTGGGTCCATTTTTTCCTTTGTTCTTTTCTTGAACGATAGCCTTGCTAAACCATTATGTGAGATATAAAAGAAATGTGACGTTTATTGAATGAGAAATGCTCATGATTGATAATGTGGGATTAAAAGAATATTGTAAATTATTATTAATAATATATTGAAATTAAATCTAATTTACTTAAAAGTAATAACTTCCTTAAGCTTTCTTCTACTCAGTATAAAACAATTCGCTTGTTTATGCCCAAATCTCGTCTGCGAACTATGTAAATAAAATAAGAAATTATTTTTTTGAATCCATACTATATAGGAATCAAGGCTCTATAATAAGAGGAGTAATTTATTATGAGATTGAGATGAATAAATCTGAATCGTAAAACTATATATAGATGGTTAAAATGATAATTAATAATTATATAATCATTTAAAAATATCACGTGATTTAATTTTGACTATTCATATAAAATTCAATGACCTAGATTTGCTTTTCCTATTCTCTAATAAATCATTCATCTCAGCTCGTTTCCTATAAATCCTTAACCAAAATACTATATGTGAATCGATAAATACGGTAGACTAATGCAAGTGTTAAGAGTATCAAAATATTCATATATTAAATTGAGATAAATGTATTTATATTTCGGCTTAAATATATTTTTAATTTTCAAAAAATAATTAAATTTTATTTTTGGTCTTTTTTTTGGTTATCGTGTAAATATTTCCAAATAATTTTAGTTTTATATATTAAATGCTAAATCGGCTAACCTGGGTCGCGTTTTCCATTATATACCATTACATGGTAGCCAAGATTCATATTTAAGCCATATATATTTTCTATAAAAAAAATATATATATATAGTGTATCTAGTGTCATAAAAAAATAGCCATGTTTCCGATGAAGTGAACATATGATCCAAAGGCTCGATTCTTTGACGACATCGATGACCTGGTGCTGTGACCTCCGTATTTTCTCATTGCCGTACAATACATTTAACAAAATGAGCATTAGCAATGGGGTTGGTTCAGTGATAGCCTTCGACTCATAAATTACCATAACTTAGATTTGATTATTTGCTAGGTTTGCCATATTGATGCGTAATCCATAAATATCTTTGTAAATATTCAATGAGTCGAGATACACGGGACCTAAACTGGGGAGACTCTTCCCCTCAATCTAAACATTTTACCAAAATAAAAGAGCTTCAGTGGACAAAAGTGTATGGCAGGAAAATTATGAGAGTGGCAGCATGGGGGTAATCTCTTGTGATGGTATCTTGTGAAACAATTGATGATTGAAATCTCTAGCTCGTTCTGAGCTTAACACTCAGGTGAAAAAGACAAACTTTGCTTTTTACATGGCAATGGCTCCATGATTTGAGACTAATCGTCAATTGAAGAATGCCCATTTTTTTTCATTAGAAAACATGCAATTCTATCCACTAGCTACGTGTAGTAGACATTCCATGTGAAACCATGAGAAGGCTGTTACTGCACTAATAGAACCATCTTCCTATTTGTCTCTCGAGTTGTATATGTCAACAGCAATTAATAGATTTTCCTAAATTTCCTTCTAGCTAGCTAGCCGTTCTGGCAGTGAGTTGTGCATCTTGATTTTTAACTGCATGAAAAGGGTGGGGATGCATTAGAGAGTATGTAGTGCCCATATATAGGCTTCATCTGGTGATAAAATGTCAAGTTTTGGGATCATTTGGTTTTCCAATAATTGGAAAGAAAAGGAGGGAATGGAAGGATCAGGGTGAGCCCACTAGCATAATTGTACACTCCCATTCAGCTTTAGAAATTTTATAAATTATTCATAATATTTATTTGTCTTGAGAAATTTTAGGCACTGCATAAATATTCAAATCGATATATAGTGATTGCATTTCCTTATATAAATGGTAATATCTTGAGCTGATTCGGTGAAGATTAATTAGATTAGATAAAATCTATTATGATTTGATATGACTTCTATAAATAGCTTTTGGATGCTTCATATCTTATCATATCCTGTATTCTATAATAATACAGTTGGGAATCTATTTTCAGGAAAATTTTGACACTTGTCAAATTCTCCTTTATTTGATACATAATTTTTAATTTTTGAAAATTCTAAATATCATATCAATTTATTATTATATTTTATGAAATCCTTTTATATATTATGGCATAAGATTATCATAATTAGTAAATTAAATCAAATCATCATAAAATAACATAATCATAGTTAGATAAATTTTCAAAAGATACCACATTTTGAATGATTTAGCAAATATTATTTTCCTTTGTCACTATATATATATTTGTGAAATGTATTCAATTGGTATTGGTATTCCATTTTTCTTTCAATTTATCATTGCAATTGCATATGCAAATTCATTCTAGTATGGTAATTTTCTTTTCTGCCATCCTTATATTGAAGATTTTGAATTATGTTTTTCCTGTTAATTATGTCCTTGTGTTCTATAATTATCGTTCTATATTTTGTAATTTATTATATCACGTTCATCTAAATCATTAACTAAATTAAAGCATATCGATTGTTCCATATGTTGCTAGACCCAAATGTTGGTGATAATGATTCACCTCTTCCACTTTTATTTTGTTTTATTATATGTTTGATCATATTATCTCATTTTTGTCCTTATTTGAAGATATATAAGGTTATAACCAATATATGATTAATATGAGTTTCTCATTCATATTTTCATTTTTATTCTAATACATATTACTTCTCTTTATATTACTCACTTTAATCTTTATTAGTTACAGTTAATCATTACTTTATATTGTCTCATCAGTGCTGATAATATGTGTAATTCGAAATGCAATGAGTGAAGGAATGAACTTCTGCATAGGTTCTTCGGACTATAGTTTTGCCAATAAATGTAGTTCTAATGTTTTATAATGGTTTTTCTTAGAAGAAAATTCTCTTGGAACAATATATCTTTAACCTTTTAGGTTTATGTGTTTCTATTGTTTCTAATACAAATAATTTATATTAACATTGTAATGGTCTTCTGTACAACAAAAACAATGAAAAAATTGTAACTATTTTATAATAATGTTATGAATTCCATTTACATTATCTTGAACTTTAGTAGTTGCTCATTCATCATTCTTTCAAATAAGGAATAATAAAATTTAATTGAAAATCAAAATGATTTATAATAATCAGTTAAACAAAATTTGTAAAAACATATGAAAGATAAATGTAATTTTTCTTTGAGTAACTTTGATCAAAACATATGATAGATATTAATATATTGTAGAATATATGTTATTTTAGAATATGTGTGTGTGAATAAAATATAATTTAGAATATATTACTCAAAAAATTAATGCATGATTTTTTTTTACTTTAATTATTAAATGTTTCTCTCCATTGATCCAATAATAGCTACAAATTAAAAGAAAAACATAAAGGATAAATGTAATTCTTGTTTGAGTAACTTCGAGTAAAACACACAATCAATATTAATATAATTTAGAATATGACTAAAAAATTAATATATGATTTTTTTACTTTAATTCTTAAATACTTCTTTATCTTTATTTCAAATACTTACTTTATTAATTATTAAATAATATTTTAAATATTTTTTCACATAGATTCTATGCTATCATGCAGATTTTTTTATGGAGATCATCTAGATTTTATTCAAGTCAAAAAAATACATATTTATTCATATTATAATTATATATATTTTATATATTGATATTGATTGATTGATTTTCTTTCATTTAGTATGTACACACACACACACACACACCCTAGGTACATCCTATCTTATACATGAAATCTAAATTTTAATTTTAATATGTATAATTTACTTCAAAAAATAATATATGATTTAAAAAATAATATATAATTTTTTACTTAAATTCTTAAATGCTTCTCTCTTTTGATTTTTAATAATTATCATATTTACTATTAAATGATATTTATAATATTTCTTTCATATGTTATATCATCTAAATTTTTTCATATGGGTATCACCCAAATTTTATTCATGATTTGAGAAACTAATATATGATTTCTTTTCTTCTTTAACTCTTAAATGCTTCTCTATCTCGATTTCTAATAATTACTATATCAACTATTAAAAGATATTTTAAATGTTTCTCTCTTGTAATTTCTATGCTACCACCAAGATTTTTTTATTATATAACAAATAATGGATAGAACGTTTGGTTACATGCATGCACGACAAAGCAAAGTGAACAAATATTTACTTTTCTGGACATGTGATTCATGGACTAGCTAGCAATATGTGTTGTTCAACTAGGAGGTACGTGATATTAGATTTTTTGTTTGGTTCAAACTACTCATATATTGCAATAGTTAGTTATTATAATCAATTGTATTCTTATGTCCTCTTTATGTCATGGCTTCACAAGATCAGCAGTACTTATTGTAACATCCTCTTTTTTATAAAATATTTTATCATATTCTTGTCAGTTGTTTAAATTATCGTAGAATAGTCTTATAAGAATTTAATATTTTATTATCATTCATATTAACATTTCAACACACATACACATATATAAAGTAAAGTATTAGAAAATTATATATATATATATAATCTTTAAGAGATATTTACTTTATATATATATAATATTAACATAATGTTTATTTTATTAATTTTTTTCGAGCTCAAGTTGTTAAAACTTGTTGCTGGCCAAGACTTCTTGTTGCCCAAGTCTCAAGCTTATTGCCCAAGATAAGAACCTCTATATAAGGAGGTGAACATGTGAAGAAGAATTGCAAGTGTGGAAGTAGAGCTTTGAGCATTTTTGAAAGAGACCAAGTGGAGAGCTTTGAGCATTCTTGAAGAAAGAGATTAAGTGGAAGAAAGAGAGGGAAAAAGAAGCAGGAGTGATCGTGAGATTATAATGTCATCTCTACAATAATTTTAAGGTAGGGAAGAAGTCTTTTTAAACCATGGTTATATTGTCTAATTCTGTTCAAAATCTAAGTTTTATATATGTGAATTTTTAGGAGATTTTACAGAAAAATCTCATTAATGTTTAGGAGATTCTCTAGAGAAATCTCATAAAAGCTTACGAGATTTTCTAGAGAAATCTGATAATAAGTTTAGGAGATTTTTTAGACAAATCTTATGAAAGTTTAGGAGATTTTCCAGAGAAATTTCATATAGGAGATGTCAAGGAAAATTAGTTTATTTGTGTTATGAGTAAAATTGTGGTTACATTAGCTATCTTCTATATTACTCATTTATTTTCAAGATTATTCAGTTATTTATCTTTATAATTGACTTCCGGTTCTTTTAAATTATTATTCCTTTATTATTAAAATCATTTTTCCACAATCATTTTACTTTACTATTCCTTTAAGAAAGAAATAATAAGAAGATATATGACTTGAATATATGTATTAGAAGACTGAGGTACAGATATATATAGGATACAAAAATGAGAAATAAGACAACAGTACAAAATCTCCTATAATTGCTCTAGGATCTCTAACAAAAAGGAAAGAATCATCCATAAAAGGATGTAGTTCTAGAAATATGTGAAGATAATAAAATAGCAGATTTGTGAATATTACAATAATGATTAGTTACTAATTTCCTTAACACCCTCCCTCAAACGAAGGGGTGTAGTTTGCACTCCGAGTTTGTCTCTAAAAGCCCAGAATTTAGAGCGTGGCAAGGACTTTGTGAAACCATCAGCCACTTGTTCGAAAGAAGGAACATAGCATACTTGTAATCTTTGTTCAAGAATTAAATCACGTATGAAATGCACATCAATTTCTATGTGCTTGGTACGTGCATGAAAGATAGGATTTGAAGCCAGAGCAGCTGCACTTTGATTATCACACCACAGTGTGGGTTTAGGCTTAATTGGAACATCTAGCTCTTTAATAATATTTTGGACCCAAACAACTTCAGCTGCCAAATTTGCTAAAGCTCTATACTCTGATTCTGTGCTTGATCTCGAAACAACAGATTGCTTTTTAGAAGACGATGATATCAATGAGTCTCCAAGATAGACACAATAACCTGACGTGGATTTCCTGCCTGCAGGATCTGTTCCCCAATCAGCATCTGAGAAACCATTTATGTTTAATACACCAGATGGTTTGATGTGTAAGCCATGAGAAGCAGTCCCTTTGAGATACCTAAAAATTCTTTTTACTGCTTGCCAATGCTGAACCTTAGGAGCTTGTAAGAACTGACTTAGTTTGTTGATTGAGAATGTGATGTCAGGTCTAGTAGTGGTAAGATATTGAAGTGCTCCGATGGCACTTCTGTATTGAGTGGGATCCTTGAAGGGTTCTCCTTCTTCAATCAAAAAACTTGTATCAGTTACCATGGGAGTGGGACAAGGAGCCGCTTCTGCCATCTTATATTTTTTGAGAAGATCAGCCACATATTTTCCTTGATGGAGGTATAGTCCTGTTTTGCCTCGGTGTACCTCAATTCCTAAGAAATAATGTATTGGCCCCATGTCTTTAAGGGCAAATACATTATTTAACTTGTCGATCAACACTTGAAGTAAACCTGTACAATTGCCAGTGATAAGAATATCATCAACATATACAAGAATAAAAATAATATTTTTGTTAGTCTTATAAGTGAAAAGGGAGCTATCACTTTTGGTGTTTTGAAATCCCCAGCTGACTAAAGCCTTGCTAAGTCTCTCAAACCAAGCTCTTGGAGCTTGTTTCAATCCATAAAGTGCTTCGTTTAACCTACAAACATAGTTTGGTCATTGGGGATCTTCAAAATCTTTAGGTTGTGTTATGTAGACCGTTTCATTGAGATAGCCATTTAAAAAGGCATTGTTGATGTCCAACTGCCTCACATTCCAGCCATAGTGAACAGCTATACTCAACACCAACCTTACTGTGACAGCTTTGATTACAGGACTAAAAGTTTCATTGAAGTCTACCCCAGGATCTTGTTGAAATCTTCTTGCCACTAGTCTTGCCTTTCTTCTTTGTATTGATCCATCTGGGTTGTGTTTAATCTTGAAGACCCATTTTGAGTCTACAATGTTGTATCTGTTGTTAAAAGGAACCAACTTCCATGTATCATTCTTTTGAAGAGCATGATATTCTTCTTCCATGGCTTTGTGCCAACATGGATCTGCTAGAGCCTGCATAACAGTGTTTGGTTCTCTTTCATCACTTAATTGAGACACCCCAACAAAAGGGTATTTAGGTTTATGAATTCTAGCTTTGCTGTGAGTAACCATAGTATGGGATGATTGTCTTTCTTGTGGAGGAGGTAGACTTTGTGGGATATTTAAATCCAACTCAGCATGCGTAGTAGATTCACCCAAAGGTTCACTAGCTACTATGTCATTTTCATTTGTAGGAGCTTCAGTTTGTTCTAGGGGTATTTCTTGTCTAGGAGAAACAACTACCGGGTTGTTATCTGGAAGAGTAGCACTTGTATCTTGATTCTGAATTTGGACTTGTAGACTTTCTTGATGTAGTTCCTGTTGTTGCAAGTTACTAGAATCACTAGGAATAAAGAATGATACAGGCTCAACCATGTTAGTAGACACCTGTTTTTTGTTTAGGAAACCATATGCAAATGGAAAATCAGATTCATTAAAAACAACATGGCAAGAAATATAAAACTTTCCTATTGAGGTCATGCACTTGTAGCCTTTATGTGCACAGCTGTAACCAATAAAAACACACTTGGTGGTGTGGAAGTCCATTTTGTGCTGATTGTATGGTTTTAGACAAGGGAAACATGCACACCCAAAAATTTTGAGAGCACCATAATCTGGTTTGTGTTTGAAAATAACTTCAAATGGAGAAAGGTTGTCAAGAACTCCAGTAGGTAATCTATTGATAAGAAAAACAGCTGAACTGAAGCTTTCCTACCAAAAATATAAGGGCATGCTTGCTTGTGCTAATAGAGTTAGGCCCATCTCTACTACGTGCCTGTGTTTTCTTTCTGCTCTCCCATTCTGTGGTGAAGTGTAGGGACATGATTGTCTAAAAAAGATCCCAGATTCTTGAACATAGCCTGTAAAGCTTCTAAATTCACCACCCCAATCACTCTGCAAGATCTTTATCCTTTTATCAAACTGGTTTCAACAAGAGCTTTGAATTGTTTGAAAGCTCCTAAAGCTTCTCCTTTGTTCTTAAGAGGATAAATCCATGTGTATCTACTATAATCATCTACAAAATGAATATAATAATGAAAACCAGAAGTAGAGGCTAGAGGTGCAGGTCCCCATAAATCAGTATGAACTAATTCTAGAGGTTCTAGTGCTCTAGATTGAGATAAAGGAAAAGGAAGTAGATGTGATTTTCCATATTGGCATGCATCACAAAAAGTAATCTTTTCATTAATTTTAGAGTTAATATTACAACTTGTTAGGATAAAATCAAGAACTTTTATTGATGGATGACCTAATCTTCTATGCCATAAATCTTTATTAGAACTTCTTGCTTCATCTCCTGTCATAACAGCAACATTTGCCATAGGTTCAAAAGGTTGCATTTTGTAAATTCCTTCATTATGTCTCCCTTTGTGCAGAACTCTCCTTGTGGCCTTGTCCTTTACATAGCATTCATTTGCATGAAATTCAACAAAAACTTGGTTATCTCTAGTTAGTTTTGAAACACTCAACAAATTTTTATTTATTTTTGGCACATGCAGCATATCATGGTAAAATAGTAGATCCAACTTTAGTTATTTTTAAATTTTCACCAGAAGCAACAGTAAGTTTTTCCTTACCATGAAAATCAGCGCAATTTTGTAAGTTGTGTTCATCACTTGTCACATGATGACTTGCCCCACTATCAAGATACCAGGAATCATCCTTTACCGTGTCTGATGTAGCCATTAATGCAGATGGATTCTGGTGAGGACCATTCTGGTGTTTCTTTGATCCTGTATAATTATGATCAAATCTGTAGAAGCAATTAAGGGCAACATGTTCAGTTCTATTGCAGAGTTGGCACACAGGTCTATTGTTTGATCTGCCACCTCTACCTCTAGAGCGGAAACTTCCACCTCTGGATCCTCTTTGTCCTCTCTAAGCACCATGATTTCCTTCAGAGCTGAAACCTTTGCCAACTCTCTGTGATAGATTTGCTGAAGGTTGTCCAAGATTGAGATTGCTAAGCATGTTGAGTTGCTCCAACCTGTATTCAAAAGTCAACAAGGTAGCTTGCAATTCTACCCATGTTAGTTTCTCTTTTTCAGATAATTGGACAACTATAAGATTATAATCATTATCTAGTCCAGCTAAGACTTGAGAAGTAAGATCAAGGTCAGAAATAGGGCTTCCTGCTAATTTCAAATCATCAGCAATACTTTTCATTTTGGAAAGATATTCTTCCATCTTCATGTTTCCTTTCCTGGTTCGTTGAAATTCTCCTTTGAGCAATGTGATTCTTGCTCGAACATTCAAACCAGAAAGTTCTCTAGCTGCTTTCCAGAGATCCTTGGAGGTCTTGCAGTGAATTAGTTGTGATGCCACATCAATGGTCATGGAGTTGAACAACCAACCTAGCAACAGTTGATAATTAGCCATCCAGTCTTCATATTCTGGATTGATCTCTTTACAGGAATCATCAAGAAATTGACGAGGGCATGACTTGACTCCTGTGATATATCCTTCCAACCTATGTCCACGAATTGTTGGAAGAGTGAGGGTTTCCCACAAGGGAAAATTTGTTCTGTCCAACTTGACAGCAATTGGATTGAAGGTATTGAAATTGGAAGAGGATTTTTGGTTTTCCATGGCGTTAGCCTATTGTGCTCTGATACCAAGAAAGAAATAATAAGAAGATATATGACTTGAATATATGTATTAGAAGACTGAGGTACAGATATATATAGGATACAAAAATGAGAAATAAGACAACAGTACAAAATCTCCTATAATTGCTCTAGGATCTCTAACAAAAAGGAAAGAATCATCCATAAAAGGATGTAGTTCTAGAAATATGTGAAGATAATAAAATAACAGATTTGTGAATATTACAATAATGATTAGTTACTAATTTCCTTAACACTTTACATTCAAGTTATCTTTGACTAAAGTTACTAATTATTGATAACGTTGAATAATTATTTATATCACTTTGAATTGTCAAGTTTATACTGCTCAAATATCTACGCATGTTACTTATTTTTGAGTTTAATTATGCATTATATTTCATTCATTTCACCGCTTAATTTTAATTTTTATTTTCAAGAATTTATTTATAATATTCAAATATTCATGTTGGCTCTTAGCTATTTAAGTTCTATTTCTATTTATTACTTGAAGATTTTGCATCTCATATTTTGAATGTATGCAACTATGCAAGAGAATCATGAAAAGAAAGATATTTAAAACTTTACCGCTAACCGCGAGAAGGTAGATGGATAGAGATGAAAGGTCCTTTTATATTACCTACCTAGTTAGTTTGGCGTAAATGTCTCACTTTGTCGTCACGATGTTAAAGAGTGACAATAGAGAATGGGAATTCCCTAAGAGAAAGCCTTCGACTATGTATGGGATAAGCAGACGGGGGAAAATGAAAGATTAATCTTAACAAGCTTTGCATGACATTTATTATCTAGTACATCCTATTTATGCTATCGTATATGATTATGTTCTTATAAAAGAGATGTGGCCATGTGTACTTTCCGTCTAGATGTGGCTGGAACAACCATAGTTCAAAATGCATTAGAGATATTCATTCCCTACTGAGAATTATTTTTGATTCTCAACCCTTTTTTCTGATGGTTTCAGATTAGCCAAGAAATGACCGAGAGGAAGACAATCTTTTTTAGATTTTATGAGCATTTGGAGTAATAGATAATGTGTTCAACTTTATTATGTGTTATATAATAGTATGTTTCAAGCTTATTATGTGATAGTTTGGTTTGTAAACATTATAGTTAAGTACTTCTGACAAAACACTTTTTTTGTACTTAACTAGCATAATAATAAATATGGTATTTGACTATCTAAATTTCTAGTAATGTCTTTAGAATGATCGGGTATTACAAATGGTATCAGAGCCCCATTCTTTGGCATATATAGGAGATAAGTGTAGATTGAGTCTCTATTAACTGCATGTTGTGATCTTTGTCTCTTCTCATCCTATAGTATTCTCAATGCACTAATTATACAATATTGAGCCTAATCAACTCAATATTGGGTTGTTTATGCACTTGTAGGATACTATGGCTGCAAGAGATCAAGGAATTCCCAATCAGCAGAGTGTACCAGACACCACTCTGTCAGAAATGATGGGGACAATGAAGGGTTTAGCTGATATTGTTAAGGCCCAAACAGAGTCAAACCGCATGTTTCTTCAACAATTGTAGGAGACTCAAAATAGGAATAGTAACCACCAAAGGGAAGGAAGTGGTGAAACTCCGATAGCTAACCACTGTTATCAAGGACTTTCAGAATTTAGGAAAGCCAATCCACTTTCTTTCCATGGGGATTACAACCCTTCTTTGGCTAAAAAATGGGTGAAACTAGAAAAGATTTTTACGATGATAGGGTGCCTTGATGCATAGAAGGTAGCCTTTGCAACTTATATGTTAGAAGGAGAGGCAGAACACTGGTGGAGGGGTACCAAAAGCCTATTAGAGTCTAGTGAAAATAAAATTACTTGAGAGGTATTCTTGACCACTTTCTTTGATAAGTATTTCCTTGATAATGTTAAGGATAAGAAAGAGGCCGAGTTCATATAGCTTAAGCATGGTAGTATAACCATAGGTCAGTATCTTTCCAAATTTAAGGAACTTTCCAAATTCTCCTCCTACCTAAAAATTAACCCCGGATGGCGTTGGAAGGCCTCAAAATTTGAATGGAGGTTGAGGCTAGAAATAAAAGATAAGGTAGCCACCTTAGAAATCAAGGATTTTGCCGCTTTGGTTAACAAGTATAGAATAGCAGAAAAGACTTACCCAAATTTGGAGTTAGAGAGAGAAAAGGAAAATTTTCTCAAAAAAAAGAAGGTAATGGAGGTTCAAAAGAAAAATAATTTTAGGAATAGAGTGAACCCTGGAAAAGGTAAGCATATACCCACTAGGGAATCTTTGCCTTTATGCAACAATTGTGAAAAATCTCATGGCTCTAGACCTTGCCTTTTTGGACAAAATATTTGCTATCGATGCGGAAAGCTGGGACACTATGCCAAGGAATGCACCAATACATGGAAGTCACTAAACAATCCTACTTCTAGACCACAAACTAAAAGGAGAGTATTTACTCTTAATAGGAAAAGGCAACTCAATCTCCTGACATGATCAAAGTTGCATGTTTTCTCAAAAATTATCTCTTAGTTGCATTGTTTGACTCTGGAGCTACACACTGCTTCATACCAATTGATTGTGTGAAGAAGTTAAATTTGCCTTTATCTACCTTGTCTTTTGATGTATTAGTCTCTACTCCCACTGGAGGAAAAGTTTTCAGTTCTCAAGCTTGTATAAATTGTCCCATCTTAGTCGAAGGAAAACCTTTTGTCATTGATCTTGTTTGTTTGCCTTTGATCGGTATTGATATCATAATCGGGCTGGACTGATTATCTACTAATGACATCATCTTAGTTTGTTTCAAGAAAGTTGCTTATCTTCCTAATAACCCACAAACAAACATAAACCTTTTGATCCCCTATTCCTTAATGCCCCCCAAGTAGAGAAGTGTCTTTTTAGAAGGAGATAAAGGGTTTGTACTTTATTCTTTAAATTCAGAGGTTGAACAGGAGATAAATAGCATGCCCATAGTAAGAGAGTTCCCAAAAGTATTTCCCAAAGACACAGTGAGCTTACCACCAGAAAGAGAAGTTGAATTTTCCATTGATCTCATACTAGGAACATGACCTCGTTCCTTTACACCTTATAGAATGTCCCTTTTAGAGTTGAATGAACTTAAGGCCCAGATTGAGGAACTTCTAGCCAAAGGTTTCATTAGACCAAGTGTATCTCCATGGGGAGCACATGTCCTCTTAGTCAAAAAGAAGGATGGAAGCATGAGACTGTGTATAGGCAATAAGCAGTTGAATAAAGTCACAATCAAGAATAAGTATCCACTCCCTAGGTAGATGACTTGCTAGACCAGTTACTTGGGGCCTCAATTTTCTCAAAAATAGATTTGTGGTCAGGGGACAATCAGATAAGCACTACAAGAAAAACTCAGGTTTCCGACGGATTTTTTCCTTCAGTATTTTTGACGGATTTACCGGCAGAAAATGAGAAAATCATCAAAAAAATTTTCTGGGTTCTCAATCATTATCGATGGATATTTTCTTCAAAAAATTCATCGGTATATTTCGTGCCAACTTGAAATGAATATGGTGCGCGAATTACCGACGGATTTTTTCGTCGGTAATTATAATGAAATTTTACAGATGGATTTTTTTGTCGATAATTATTATGAATTTTTTTTAACTATGAAATCAATTTTATCGATGAATTATTGTGAAATTTTTTGAATTTTGAAATCAATTTTACCGACGAATTTTTCTGTGGATAAAATTCATTTCGGAAATTTTTTTTAAAAAGCAGTTAATGGTCAAAAATTAAATTTTATTATAGAAAGCAATTACGGATGGAAAAATCTGTCAATAACGGTTAAAAGAATTTTTCAAGAAAAAATGGAAACCGGTGCCACTTTAGTTGGTTACCGATAGATTTTTTCAGCCGAAAATTCGAAAATCCGCTGGTACGCGATTTCCCTTATGAAGATGAGAAAGACCCTCTCTCTCACTCTCATCTTTACTCTCTCACTCTTATACTCTCTCTCTCTCTCATTCCCAACCCCTCCCGCTGCCCACCTTGCTTCGGCCGGCCAACCTTCGCACCAGCCCTCTTCATGCTGAAAGAGACCTAGTATAGAGCTTTGAGCATTCTTGAAGAAAGAAATTAAGTGGAAAAAAGAGAAGGAAAAAGAAGAAGGAGTGACCGTGAGATTATAGTGTTATCTCTACAATAATTTTGAGGTAGGGAAGAAGTCTCTTTAAACCATGGTTATATTGTCTAGTTCTTTTCAAAATCTCAGTTTTATATGTGTGAATTTTTAGGAGATTTTGAAGAAAAATCCCATAAATGTTTAGGAGATTCTCCAGAGAAATCTCATGAAAGTTTAGGAGATTTTCTAGTAAAATCTCATAAAAGTTTAAGAGATTTTCCAGAGAAATTTCATACAGGAGATTTTAAGGAAAATTAGTTTATTTGTGTTATGAGAAAAATTATGGTTACATTAGCTATCTTCTATATTACTCATTTATTTTCAAGATTATCAGTTATTTATCTTTATAATTGACTTCCAATTCTTTTGAATTATTATTCCTTTATTATTAAAATCATTTTTCCACAATCATATTACTTTACTATTCCTTTACATTTCAAGTTATCTTTGATTAAAGTTACTAATTATTGATAACGTTGAATAATTATTTATATTACTTTGAATTGTCAAGTTTATACTGCTCAAATATCTATGCACTTTACTTATTTTTGAGTTTATATGCATTATATTTATTTATTTCACTGCTTAATTTTAAGTTTTATTTTCAAGAATTTATTTATAATATTAAAATATTCATGTTGGCTCTTAGCTATTTAAGTTATATTTCTATTTATTACTTGAAGATTTTGCATCTCATATTTTGAATGTATGCAACTATGCAAGAGAATCATGAAAAGAAAGAAATTTAAAATTTTGCCACTAACCGCGAGAAGGTTGACGGACAAAGATGAAATGTCCTTTTATGTTACCTACCTGGTTAGTTTGGCATAAACGTCTCACTTTGTCGTCACAATATTAAAGAGTAACACTAGAGAATGGAAATTCCCTAAGAGAAGACCTTCGATTATGTGTGGGACAAGTAGACGAGGGAAAGTGAAGGATTAATCTTAACAAGCTTTGCATGATATTAATTATCTAGTACATCCTCTTTATGCTATCATATATGATTATGTTCTCATAAAAGAGATGTGGCCATGTGTACTTTCTATGTAGATGCGGCTGGAACCACTATAGTTCAAAATGCATTAGAGATATTCATTCCCTACTGAGAACTATTTTCAATTCTCATCCGTATTTTCTGGTGGTTTCATATTAGCCAAGAAATGACAGAGAGGAAGACAGTCTCTTTCAGATTCTATGAGCATTTGGAGTAATAGATAATATGTTCAAGTTTATTATGTGTTATATAATAGCATGTTCAAGCTTGTTATGTGATAGTTTGGTTTGTAAACATCATAGTTAAGTACTTCTGACAAAACACTTGATTTGTACTTAACTAGCATAATGATGAATATGTATTTGATAGTCTAAATTTCTAGAATGATTGGGTATTACACTTATAAACCTAGACCCACTTTTCTTTAGGTTTATTTGGTAGATAGATCTGATTGAATTAACTTGAATTAAGTATGCTTAATATATATTTGATAGAATATTTAGATTCATGTTGATCCCTATATTATTAATCAACAACATGTATAGTTGTGGAGAGGTTTAAAGGAAAATTATTCAGTGTAAAGGTTTAGGTTATGCCAATGAGTAATTTTTATTTAGGAACAATATAGGGTACTAAGGTTAGGAGAAGGGTGTGCACAAGTGTGAATTTTTCTTCTACACTTTCTTTTTTCTGTTTGGTTTCATATTAATTGACCGCATGGGTCATATATGTGTGTGTGTGTGTGTCTCAAGTAGGATTGAAAGTTCAAGTTATGCATATCATATATATGTGTGTATGTCTGTGTGTTTATGTCTGTTACTTTCTACTTAAATACAAATTTCATCATACATATTTTAAATAGCTTTTGTAAACAATGACCCTGGAAATATATGAAAAATGAGAGATATGCTCTACAAATGATAGAATAGAAGAAAGCAACCAACCAATACTCCATAGTGAAGTTTGTCAAACTTAAGAAAATTAACTACTATACCTAACTAGAATACTTATAACTATTGGGATGATCTGGTGCAGTTTCTCACTTTCTTCTGCATTAATCTCTTTTCTTATTAGTAGTCTTGGCATAATTTTAAATTGTGATTGCATCAATTATAGCTAAAGTTAGTTGTACTATGCAGGTAGACAAACATAGTTGTCAAGAATAACTTTCAACTCGATTATAGTATATATCAAGCTCACAAAGTCATATATCAAAATGGATTCAATCTGATAAGACTGATCTAAGAAAATATGAACATTTCACAATCCAATAATTCTTATACTCCATATTTATACTACTGCTTGGATATCAGATTGTAGTTTATAAGACCTTGTATCTTCATTTGAGTTATGTCATTTACCTTAGTTCATTTTAAACTTTTGTTAGTGGTAGGGTATGGAGAAAACATTATCTATACAATTTTTATTCACCTTTACTTACCATGGTTTCCTGTTGCTAATGTTTCCAATTGATTTACGTTATTCTAATAACATGCAATATTTAGTATTATACTCATCATAGAACAATGTAAAGATTTGCTAGTATTAGGACTTCAAAGTTAGAATCCCATTAATTAATAAGTGGAAGAATATGACTATCATAAAGCATCAAATGATCATTGTTGCCTAAGCATAGGGATTTAGGATATCACAAAATTATTTGTGAAAATATTTTTAGTTTACTAACAATTGGAAGAAACAAACTCTAAGCCTTAACCTGCTTGATAAAGAATATGCATGAATATTAGGAATATAATGTGTGTGAATTATGTGGAATTAGGAATTCTTAACTCTAGTTTATTGTTAATCCAGTGGATATGTTTCTGAATTTGGGAAAAAAAGACTACAAACGATGTTGGCCATTTCCAATGAATGAATATGAGGAACAACCATCACTTTTACCATTGGATATGCCAAAATTTAGATGCTGCAACTGTGAAAAGTGTCAACAAGCATGGAAAGACTTTGATAGGCTTCATCTTGATTTTGCGAGTGATTCTCATAATGTACGACTAGGGCTAGCTAGTGATGGATTTAATTTGTTTAGAACCATGAGCATTTCCTATAGTACATGGCCTATGGTTTTGGTGGCATATAATTTTCCTCCATGGTGGTGTATGAAACCTAAGTTTTGTATGCTTTCCTTGCTAATCCCTGGGCCAAGTTCACCTGGAAATAACATTGACATGTATCTCCAGCCATTGGTTGAAAAGTTGAAGGTTTTGTGGGATGTTGCAGAAGAAACGTATAATGCATCAAGGAACCAAACATTTCAACTATGTGCAGCCCTTTTATGGACCATTGGTGATTTTTCGGCTTATGCTATGTTATCTAGTTAGAGCACAAAAAGTAAATTAGCATGTCCTTGCTATAATCATGAGACTTGCTCAAGGTATTTGAAACATAGACGAAAGATGTGTTATATGGATCATCATATTTTTTTTTCACTATGGATCATCCATATAGGAAGGATTAAAGTTCTTTCAATGGTAAGGAAGAATTTAGGTCTTCACCAGCTTCATTAGATAGGATACAAACCTTCGAAGACTTGAAAGATTTTTGCAATGTTTTTGGGAAGAAACAAAAAGAAAACCAATAGCATTCCATGGGAAAAAAAATCTATTTTTCTTTGAGCTGCCTTATTGGAAACATAATACATTATGACACAATCTAGATGTTATGCACATAGAGAAAAATGTATGTGATAGCATAATTGGGAAAGAGTATAGGATGTAGGGACTTTTCCTCAAAGCTTGAGTAAGGAGACCGAGAAAATGAGGAAATTTTCAGCAATGTCAATTGACAATTTTCTTCAAGTCAACAAAGAACATGATGGAGTAGAAGAACAATTATATGAGAATGAAGAAGTCAATGATATAGAAGAGCCAGACGAATTATTACTAATAATAACATTGTTTATTTTTATAGTCTAAATTCAGAATCTAGGATAAAGGGAAAAAAGTGCTACTTGCTCGTATCAGTGATGCTTGGAGACGACATAAGACTAATACTAGAAAGAAATATTTTCTAAAATACAAAAATATGAATCAAATGCTGACAAATCATCCAAAAGACATACTAGATTCACATTTTCGAAAGCTGATTGCTTATTGGAAAAATAAGGATGTCAAAGTAAGCTATTTGAATTCTAATGCAACAATTTTTTACATCATCCATATATTCTTCATGCATATGTGATGCTTGAATAAGTAACATTTTATTGTAATGTAGAAAATGTGCCAACAGAATGCGAGAAATAGGGCTTAACAAAAGTTTAGGCATCAGATGGGACCGATAAATTTTGCAACAATATGTGCAAGATTGGTATCATCTTCATGCAAAATTGATAATTATGTGTATATGTCGCTTTTATGTATGCTAATTATATTTTACTGAGTGATATTTGAATTAAATTTAGTGTGCTACACAGGAGAATAAAGAACAACCCAGCCAAGCAGAAATGTTCATTGAAACTCGCCAAAGCAAGAAGGGTAAACAATTGGATGAGGATACTCTAGATACAATTGTAAGTTTCTAATTGGATGCAAGCTATTATCATGATACGTACATTTGTATGATTTTAATTGTAGTTACATTTGTTTAAATTAGGCACATCTTCATAGTTAGAATCAAAATTCTAGGGACTTTACCATTAGAGCCTTCCAATCTTTATTTGGGAAGGAAAAGCCAGGAAGAGTGTATTGTGGTAGGAGAGTTCCACACCAACTATGTTAAAAAGAAATGAAGAGATAGATGCCCTTTAAACAACAACATGCAAAAGAAAAAGCTTCCTTAGAAGGTAAAGTTGATGTAATGCAATAAGAGATGGATGATCTAAAGTCTCTTGTCAAACTCTTGCTGCAACAAAATAGCTCAGGATTGGATATGGAGGCCATGGCTGCTTGACTTGTATGTACTTCTAGTGGTCCAAATAATTCACCCACTAATCCACACAACGAAAAGGTTTAATTTATTTCATGCGAATCTCAACTAATGTCTTAAAATCTTAATATAACTTATAGTTCTGGTCGATTTGATTCCAATGCTTACAACAGTATCATTATCCTTATATATTCTACTTTCTTATCCTTCCATGTTAAAAAAGGTTAAGTTTCTTTTCATGATGCTATTATTTTCTTTAGGTTGTTTTGTACTATCTTGCTATATTGCTATTAGTTGCTACTGGTTATAGATGTGTTTGGGCTATTTGTTTGTGCTTTGTTATAAGAAAATTATTCTCTATTAAAAAAAAAGTTTGTATACTAGTTTATGTGTGGATTGTTTAAGTTTATGCAATTATCTTTATTTAATAGAAAGTTCCAAGAGTTAAGTTTGAAGTGGATTAAAGAATGTAGATTGCTTGAGTATGTATTGTATACTTTAGTGAGAAGTGCTATAGTTTGACTTTGGTTATTTTTGTCCTATACTAGTTGTTCTTAGTGTTATTACATATGCTCTTATAATGTGGTGACTAAATTACTTATTGTTTCTCTTGGTTATTATGGTGACTAAATTACTAAATTTTGATTTTAATTTCTACAGCAAAATCATGTTGAGGGAGAGGAAGAACCCAACCACAATATGTGATGATCAAATAGATCGACAAAGAGTGAAAGAGATCAAGATTAGGACTTTGATGCTGCGCTTTATGATTGTTAATTATATGTAAGAGTTTGTCATGGATTAATTGATTTATAATGTTTTTTTATTTTTATTGTAATATTTTTGTTTGGACGATATATTACAAAAAATTATATATAACAATTGTAAGATTGTTCCTTATAAATACTAGTATCATTTATAAAACCATTGTCTATTAAGGTCGACAACACCAATAAACCGTTGCCTATAAACAATAATACGTATTGTAAAACTATTGCCAATTGAAACAGACAGTATATAGAAAACCGTCGTAACTAGCAACGCCTTTTAAACCGTTGCTTACAAATTGGCAACAATTTAAAAAATATTCGTACTACCAATTATTACCCAACGGTGTAAAACCGTTGCCAAATTAAAAGCAACGAATAAAATCATTGTCTAATACATATCAATAAAACCATTGCCTATTTAATTGATAAAATGCAATGGTTTTTTAATACCATGGCCGAAAGTACAAAACCGTTACCTAAAAGAATAGGCAACAGTTGCATGCTCCATGGTTGTAAAACTGTTGTCTATTATAAATGCAACGGTTTTCTTACACATGGCCACAATTTGCGGCTGTTGCTAAAGAAAAAAAATGTTGTAATGAGAGCTAGGTCACAGGTCACCACAAAACCAAAAACCCTAAAAATACCCCTGCTCTATTGTCCAAAACCAAACTTCTAAGCATCAACCAAGGCCTTCACATCCCATGAAATGAATTAGGACACTCTCCTAGTCCTTACTTATTTTAGAGCATCATAAATCTTTGATATAGAAAGGGAATACATATTTGAATACTTTTTCTTCCACTAGCTAACACTAAACATATTGCCAATAAAATTAAATGCTTTTGATGAGTTTCAAGTAAATAATACTGCCATGACCAAAAAATGGATTTTATAAATATACTTGTTAAAATGTAAAGGACATGAAAGGAGAACCAAAATAGTTGGACTGGTTGGATACTTGTGGACTGGTCAAATACTTGGCTGACTTGGCATTTTCAGGTCTTGTGAACCTAACGGGATCATGTCAAAACCGATCCAACTCTCGACCATAGGACTGCTAAACATCGGGCTGGCCAAACACACTTACAAGCTCTCTTCAGGCCTTTGGACTTCGAGACTAGGGGGCTTGTAGATCAGTCGGATACTTGGCCGACCCAACCGTACTAGGCCTTGCGAATCATTGGGCTGCCCTGGTTGCTGCGCGAGATTCCAGCCGATCGGCCCATACATCCGAGCGGTTGGGACTTATGTCTCAGAGCCCAATGGGGCATAGGATCCCCCAGATACGAAACGGACCCTCCCCCGAACAGGAAAACTTAAAATCATTAAATAAGATAATAGTCCGAGTCATTAAGAAAGATAACGGATACCTCGCCAAGGATATAGGTTGTACCAGGACCAAAGAAAAGGTAGGAAAAATGAGACACTAGATTGACCCCTTGACCCTGAGCAAGGCAACAACATTCTAGCACCATCTGTGGGAAACAGGTAAAACTCTTCCCATCTTTGAACACTCCTCAAACTACACGCCCTTCACCTGTCACGATGGTCAACACACGCAGTAAGGGGAACATCCAAACCACCACCACCAACACCCAAGCTAATAACAATAAGGGAAGTACGAATGATGCGCCTCCCCCATTCATACAACAAACTATGAAGACCCTTCAGGACATGAAACAAATAAACGTGATGAACCAACAATGTAATCATCGACCGAAAGAGTCTCAGTTCTCTCCCTAACATTCAGAGGCTTAACCACCACACTCAAGCCATAACCCGATCCAATCTTCGACTCATGAACCACACCACTCAGCTCAACACACCCATTCGCATACTGAGACACCCCTTCATAGAGTTCATCATGACAGAACCCGTCCCACCTTCATACTGACCACCTAACCACTTACGACTTTACGATGGCACCTCTGACCCCTAGAGTCATATTGATGCCTTCAAGAAGGCAATGATAGTATGCGGGAACTTGGACACCTTTCGCTGCAAAGCCTTCCCTTCATCCCTTATAGACGCTGCGCAGTAATGGTTTTCGTTACTCCCCCCACAGTCTATCATAAGCTTCAATGACCTGACCGATCATTTTTTGCACCATTTCACAGTAAGACCCATCAGAAAATGATCGAGAGCCTCTATAGCCTGGTACAGGGGAATCGAGAACCACTAAAAGATTTCATGGGCCGATTTAAGAAAGAGATAGCCCAAATTAAAGACCTGGATCAGAAGGTCGCAATGTATGCCTTCATTAGAGCTCTGAAACTAGGAGCATTTGCCGAATCTCTGGACATTAACCCAGTCCATAGTTTGGATGAACTTCGTAATAGGGTCGTCGAATATATTCGGGTGAAAGAAAGGGCAGAAAGTCAGAAGCGAAACAAAGAAGAACCTAAAAATCACCCGGAATCCCTAGGGAGAGAAGGCGCTCAACCCCGATAATAGCCTTGAAATTCATTCCAGAGGAACCAAGGCCCGCCGAGGACCAGAGAAAGATATCCTTAAGGTCAGGTGCCACAACGTGCCTATACAAACTATGCCCGGTTTGAAGCTCCTAAGGATGTGATTCTTGACGTTTGCAGCACTGAAATTGTAGCCCTTCCAGAGCCTCCAAAGTTCTAGCCTCAATACGTCGATCGTTACAAACGCTACGATTACTATCAAGCTTTTGGTCACACGACCGATGAATACAACGCCCTGAGGGATCTATTAGAGAGCTTAACTAGAAGCGGCAAACTAGCCAAGTACTTCCCATGCTACCCGGGTAGAGAGGAGCGGAGATCATCGAACGAAGACCGAGCAGGTGGATCAGGGAAAAAATCTCCCACGAGAGATGAGGGACCTTGTGTCAGAGGCATTATTCACACGATTGTAGGTGGCTATGCTGGGGTCGGCTCATCGAAATCCGCCCGGAGAAAACACATATGGGCATTGAAGGCCGTGATGAGAGTTGGGGGGAGTTTTCCAAGATCAGATGAGCATGACGTCCCGATCACCTTTTCTACCGAGGACTTCAAAGGAACAGAGTCTAATCATGATGACCCGATGGTCATCCAAGTCATTGTCGCTAACTTTGAAGTGAAAAGAGTCCTGATCGACCAAGGAAGTTCGACCGACATCATTTTCATGGAGGCCTTTTCAAAGATGAACTTGCTTAAAGAAAGTGTTTCCGTATCTTACGACGGTCTGACAGGCTTTATAGGAGAATAGGTTATTCCCAAAGGGAATGTAGAGCTACTGACCACCTTTGGTGGGATTAAGACCATCTCGGTCAAATTTCTCATTGTAGAGAAGCAAAGCCCCTACAACATCATTATCGGCAGGACATCTATTAACAAATTCAGGGCAATCATCTCAACCCCCCACCTCGCGATGAAGTTCCCAATTGAATCAGGAGTGGGAGTAGTCCATGCAGTACCAATAGGAAGCACAACAGTGTTATGTAGACTGCATGCGTATACACAAGTTGTTTAGGTCGACATTAACATGACTGAACTAGATCCCTGCGAAGACTTCTAGGAGACCAAACCATAGCCGGATGGAGAGGTTGAGGAAGTCAAGATTGAAAGAGATGGCAAAGACCGTACCTTGACCGTCAGAGCAAGACTGCCGCCAGGTTTGAAGGTTAATCCAACTCTTAGTTGAATATGCATATCTGTTTGCTTGGGTCCCTGCCGACATGCCAGGCATCGGCCCGAGCTTCATGAACCACAGATTGGAAGTATCCCAGGATACAAACCTGTTGCCTAGCGAAAACGGTTGTTGGCAGATCAGAAAAAGAAGATCGTGGAAGCTAAAACTGAAAAACTTTTGAAGGCAAGGTTCATTAGGGAGCTGAATATACAACATGGGTCTCCAACGTTGTATTGGTTGAAAAGAAGAACAAGGGAACTTGGCAGATGTGCGGTGACTTCACAAACCTCAACAAGGCCTACCCAAAAGACTCATACCCCCTACCAAACATTGATAAACTAGTAAATTCTGCTGCAGGGTATCAGTTCTTGAGTTTCATGGATGCATACTTGGGATACAATCAGATCCCAATGCACCCGGAAAACAAAGAAAAGATAGCCTTCATGAGTGATGGACCAACGTACTACTACCGGGTGATGCCATTCGGCCTCAAAAATGCTGGGGCCACATATCAACGGTTAATAGATAAATTCTTTGAGCAACAAATCGGGAGAAATATCAAAGTATACATCGATGATATGGTTGTAAAGACCAATCACATCGGAGATCATTCTGCTAATCTACGGGAAATCTTTGATGAGTTAAGAAAGCATAACATGTGCCTGAATCTGAGTAAATGTATGTTCGAAGTGCAGGCCAAAAAATTTATGGGTTTTATGATCACTCACAGGGGAATTGAAGCTAACCTGGATAAATACAAAGCCATCATTGAAATGAAAAGTCCAATCACGATAAAAGAAGTTCAGAAGTTGGCAGGCCGAGTGACGGCCTCAACTCGTTTCATGTCCAAAGTAGGTGACAAAACAGCCCCTTTGTTTGACTATATCCAGAAAGCAAACCAATTCAAATGGAACGACGAATGTGAAGTAGCCTTCCAGAGCATCAAGACATTTCTATTGAGCCTATTTGTTTTAACCAAGCCCATCCCCAGAGAGCCATTAATACTTTAGTTCTCAGTATCAGCGAAGGCAGTCAGCTCAGCTCTAGTAAGAGAAGTGAAGAAAGAGCAACGCCTGGTGTACTTTGTGAGCAAGGTGTTACAGGGGCCCAAAACCCACTATCAAAAGATCGAACAGTTGGCCCTGGCCTTAGTGATTTCAGCGAGGCGGTTACGCCCCTACTTTCAAAGCCATAGATCATCGTTAGAACCGACCAGCAAATTAGACAGGCTTTTGCAAAGCCCGACCTTGCCAGTCGTATGATTGCTTGGTCAGTAGAGCTATCTGAGTACGGGATACTATATGAAAGCAGAAGCCCGATCAAATCCCAATTCTTGGCTGACTTTATTAATGAACGGTGTGGCTTGAGTAACACCCCGACAGAGGAATGGACTCTTTATGTTGATGGAGCATCCAACATAAAGGGGAGCGGAGCGGGTATAATATTAGAGGTGCCGGACAGAATAACTATAGAATAGTCTCTGAAGTTCGGATTCAAAGCAAGTAATAACCATGCCGAGTATGAAGCCCTCATCGCCGGTCTTCATCTAGTGAAGGAAGTGAAAGCTTCAGCGGTCATCGCTAAAAGCGATTCTCAAATCATCATAAGCCAGGTACCCCGGACATTAATGCCTGGGTCTGAAAACTTATTTCTTAATCGATAGACTGTATTGGCAGCTTTTTTTTATATATCTCATTTCATTGTAAGCTTGATTCTTCAACAAGTTACTCGTCGCATAGGATAAAACACTAGTCTTTATTTAATTTCATATACACATATAGCTCTTCAAAAAATAATGTAAGTTCGTAGAGAATATTTAGCTAAGGACACCCTCTTGGCTTAGTATCTTGATCAAGTTAAGAAATTGGTGGAGTCATTCACCAAGTTCCATATTAAGCATATACCAAGGGAACAAGACTCATGTGCCGACTTTCTTTCAAAACTTGCAAGTACAAGACGACCCGGCAACAACCTATCGGTCATTTAGGAGATAATCGAGAACTCGACCATATCCACAACTAGCATTTTCCACATTGAGGCCTCGATCGTCCCAGACGTCCCTCAAAATGATCCACCTAACTCCCACGAGGCAGCCAGTACTTCTTAGATGACCCCTATTAAGGTATTTCTGACGACCAGGGAAGTCCTACCTGATGATAAGGCCGCTCGGAAACTACGAAGATCATCAGCCTACTACGTGATCTTAGAAGGGCAATTATACAAACGGGGATTCTCTATGCCCCTGCTCAGATGCCTAGACAGAGACCAATCAGAATATGTTATGGCTGAGATACACGAGGAGGTTTGTGGACATCATTGGGAGCAAGATCTCTCTCCAGGAAGGTCGTTAGAGCTGACTACTATTGGCCGACAATCAAAGCAGATTGTTCAAAGTACATTCAGAAATGTGACAAATGCCAAAGATTCACCTCTATGCATCTGGCACCCCCGAAAGAGCTTCACAGTACAGACATCCAATGGCCATTCTGCAGATGGCGGATGGATCTCTTAGGCCCGTTCCCTTAGGCCATGGGACAGCGAAAATTCCTGGTTGTAGCAATTGACTATTTCACCAAGTGGATTGAAGCGGAGCCCTTGTCAACTACCACCACCCGAAAAATTGAAGACTTTATGTGGAAAAACATAATGTGTAGATATGGCCTGCCTTACGCCATAATCACGAACAACGACCCCCAATTTGCAGAAAAAAACTTTAAAGGCTTTTGTGAGCGTCTAGGAATCAAACAAATTTTTTTCTTCTGTGGAACATCTCCAAAGCAACGACCAAGCAGAGGCCGCCAACAAAATAATCCTTTAGGGCATTAAAAAACGCCTTGACCGAGCAAAGGGACGCTGGGTAGAAGAGTTGCAGAGCGTCCTATGGGCCTACCACACCATTGTTCAATCAGCCATAGGTGAGACCCCTTTCCGGCTCACATACGGAGCGAATGCTATGATCCCGGTAGAAGTCGGTCTGCCAACATTCCAAAGAGAGAATTTTGACGAAGAACAAAATGGCTTAGCATGAAGAGCTGACCTGGACCTGCTTTATAAAGAAAGAGAAATGGCCTACATTCAGAGTACTGCAGCCAAGATTAAAATAGCCCGGTGCTACAATCAGAAGGTAGTGAAAAGACAATTCTAGAAAGGGGACTTTGTACTAAGAAAAGCAGACAAGCACCCGACGGAAGGAAAGCTCGGCCCAAACTAGGACGAGCCATTTCGGATTGAAGTCAATCTCAGAAACGGGGCCTACAGGCTATCCACAATGGATGGCAAAGCAATACCCAGGACCTAGAACACTGCGAAGCTACGAAAGTATTATAGCTAGGAATTTGTTGATTCTATATTTCGCTAAGTTTATTCACATCACTTGAGTTCCGAGTAAGAAAACATTCTCTCGGATCTCTCTAACTTTTTGCCTTGCTAAATTATCATCTTTTTAAAACTCGCCAAGATAACCAATCAACAAAACCTCGTTATCACGATTTCCTTTCGCCATAACAATAAATCCGATCGTCATGAATACACGACTCCGGTGACCACAACAACACCTAGCAGAGCACCTAAAATCCGATCTTCGAAATTTGCATTTAACATTCACACAAGCAAATCCAATGACTTGTAATAAACATCCACTTATAAAGAAGGTTCAGAAATGCACCGATCATTTCTCGATCCAAAAAAGGGGGAGAGGTCCAATAATTATTTACACGATTTAACAAGGCATCCCCCGACCTTCAATCGCTCTTGGAAAACCGCTGGTCCCCTTCTACATCGAAGTCATCATCGGAGGGTAGTTGAAATGTACCATCTACTTCTTTATACCAAGGACCAGCTTGATTAGAATCCAAGCCTAAGTCCCGAAAGAGAACCTTGAAATGACTGCGAGCCCGCTCGTAACCCGCCATAAATTGAAGAGGCAGATCATCTACTATCGACTGCTCGATCTCCGCCTTTTCGACTTTGACCCTAGTCAGCTCATCAGAAAGCTATTTTTCTTTGCTTTGGTATGATCCTAGTAATGAGGACAGGGACTCAACCCATTCGGATAAAGCTTGGACCCATTCTTCCTGTTGCTTCTCCTAGGCCTCAAACTTGGCTCTCTCCTTAGCCTGAACCCTTTCCAACGTGCTTATCTTTCTTTGGGCTTCAGCCAGCTGCTCATTCACCCAGCTAGCCTGGGAAGCCATCTTCCGGACCTCTCTCCACATAGCGAGCCATCGCCGTGTTCCGGAGTGAAGAAGCTTCCTGAGCTCGGAACAAGGATAATAGCCCGACCTTCCGAAACTTGGCTACATCATTATTGAATAACAACTGAGAAAAAATGAGGCGCTCGTTGCCAAATTGCCTATCCTAGATGGAATTGATTGACACCCCTGCATCCCCACTATACTCTTTTAGAAACTAAGCAGCCTCCTCCAATAAAGGATCAGAAGGGTGGAGATGACTAGAAATGGGGGCGCGGTGGGCGAGTCGCCTGTCCAAGAAGTTGAAAACCCCCATCCGTCATACCCACAGGATCGGACTAAATAGGGGTGTCACATCCAGCTGATCTTGCCCCTTGCGTTAGGGCATAGGTCACATCCACGCCGCCGCTGGAATGCCCGGTTGACCCCTCGCTTCTGGAAGATACGCCAGAAAGCTGGGAGTTGGCCTTTCTCTTCTTTTTCTTGGATGCAAGAAGAGCATCAACATCATACCGGGGGACTTTCTCAGCTATCGCCTCCTTTCTCCTCTCTAGACGATCAAGAAACCGCCCTGTCAAAGAAAAGAAAAAAAAGGAAAGAGAGGAGAAATATATATTAGTTACCTGAGCCAAGGATCAGAAAACAAGTTTAAACACAAGCAATGCTCTTACGAAATTTTTTCTCAACAAGAGGACAGTTATCCCTATCTTGGATCAGAAAACCACACTTCACCCCAATTAAATTATGGGCCATGATATCCGCTGGTAATTGCTCCAACTCAGCAGCGTGAGCTTTTTACTCGGCAGAAAAATCCCCAAGGGACACCCAAGGACTTGACAAAAGAGAAGTGTTCCACTGGAAAAGAAATATTGGATGACCAGAATCATCGAAAAACTGGTCGGCTACCGAAGGCCCAGGCCGAATCTTAAAAAACTGATCCACATAAGTCCGCCTCTTATAGGAAAATTCAAATGCTTCAAGCAATCATTTCTTTCGAGCTCCGGTGAAAGACACCAGCAAGTCGCCACCGGCCTTAGGTTTGTTTACTCGGAAAAAATAGAAGAATAATCTCAAGGTCGCTTGGAACCCCGAGAGATCACACAAAAAATGAAAGCCCCAAAGAAAGCCCTAAGAGTTAGGATGCAATTGAATAGAAGCCAGTTGAAGCATGCCTAGTATCCCGAAGTATAAATCAGGGAAGGAAATTCTACTTTAACTCGGTGAAAGACCGTCTCAGATATGTAAAATAAGCCCGGACCGGGGTCACCGGGCACTCCGTCATCCGCACCACACGCAATGAGCTCTATTCCCTCAGGTACTTCATCGGGCATCACCCCCTCCACATCCCTGGTAGTAGTTGGGATCGACCTTATCGCCCCTAGTAAGTCGACCGTATCACTAGGTTGGGGAGCCGAGACCTCAGCAGGCTGATCAGTCATGGTCTCCTTAGATAGTGAACCTGCACAACCTAGAGGTGCCCAGTTCGGGACCCTGTCGACGAGAAAACAAGGCATGAGATGGTGCCCCAAGCACAGAAATCCTTAAGTAAACTAGATACACTACCCAAGCAGTTAAAAACCCAACCCTCTTCTATTTACAAAATGCCTAAACAAAGCCAAACAACTTAAGCAAACACCCAGAAGTGATACCAACCAATAACCTCCCTTATGCATGCGCAACTAACAAAACCACAAGAAAGAAGAATAGGAAAACCTCTTAAAAAGTAGCAGTCGAAGACAACGCTGAAGCTTCTAGTTAATGAGTGCTACAAAGACTGAGGAGTAAAAGAGGAGAAAAGGCTTTGGGCAAAAACCAAAACGAAATGAGAAAAAAAAAAAAAGAACCAACCCTTCACCTCTTTAGAAGAATTTTTTCTGACAAAGGAGGCTTTCTAACTTCCCCATCCCCATCGTTCACCTGGAGACACGTGTCCAAGACCGCATGGCGATTGAGTCGTATTTAATTAATAAGATTTCTCAGTCAATGGGACGACGACATGTGGCCACTAACTTGGGAACTACACAGCCACGAAAAATCTAGAGGGAAATTCAAAACCAATAATCCCGGGCAAACACCGACCCTCAGATATCGATCCGCTAAGTCCCAATAGCCCTTCGAACTTCAAGACTGGGGGGCTCGTGGATCGGTCGGATTCTTGGCTGAACTAGCATTTTTGGGTCTTGTGAACCTGACGGGATCATGTCAAAACCGATCCAACTCCCGACTATAGGACTGCTAAACATCGGGCTGGCCAAACACACCTTCAAGATCTCGTCAGCCCTTCAGACTTCAAGACTGGGGGTTTGTAGACCGGTGGAATACTTGGCCGACCCAACCACACTGGGCCTTGTAAATCATTGGGCCACCCTGGTTGTTGCCCGAAATTCCAGCCGATCGGCCCATATATTCGAGCGGTTGGGTCTCACGTCTCAGAGCCCAATCGGCATAAGATCCCCTGGATACGAAACGCTCCCCTCCCTCGAACAGGAAGACTTAAAATCATTAAATAAGATAATGGTCAGGGTCATTAAGAAAGATAATAGATACCTCGCCAAGGATATAGGTTGTACCGGGACCAAGGAAAAGGCTGGAAAAACGAGACCCTAGATCAACTCTTGGCCCTGAGCAAGGCAACAACAATAGTCATTTAATCTAAATCAATTAGATGCAAATTAGCTATTAAATCTAAAATATTCTCTTCAATTGGATGCATGTGCCTATCTAATGTGTGATAAGTGAAAAAGAAAAAATGAGGAAGACTGCTTTGAATATGTATGGCTAGTATGTAATTTTACAGAATTGAATTTTAACGTATTTGTGCAAAATTTTGCATTTGAAAGCCCCTTATATATTACTTCTCTCCATTCATTTAGCTGATATTTATTCATATGCATGGGAATTATAACGAGTTGCTTCTATTGAATTGTACATTTTGAAATAGTTATTATAAAAGTAAATAGCATATACCACTCTTGAGGTTTGGTTAAATTGCACTCCACTCTATTCTTGTTAAAAAATTACATTCCACCTGATTTAATTTATTATATTAATAATTAATAGTCATTAATAATATTATTAATTATTATGATGATAAGTAAAATATAAAATATAATAGTTATGATATATTAATTATTAACAATATTAATTATTAATTAATTAACAATAACAACAACAACAACAACAACAATAATAATAATAAGAAGAAGAAGAAGAAGAAGAAGAAGAAGAAGATAATGATGATGATGATGATTATTCAGGATGGTAGGTAGTAATCCACATAGACACCCCCATAAGGGCAATGCACATTACCACTGATGAGGCAATGGAGCTTGTGTTGGTAATAAAGATTGTCAATGATGAGCTATACAACCAGACAGTGCAATATTGTAGCCCTTAATAATTTAAAGTTGCATTACCAGTAATACATATAGTTTACCTCGTACCAAAAGCCCTTTAAGGTTATATTTGGTATGACTGATACGATAATGTTTGATAAGATAAGAACAAATAATATAAAGCATGATACTATTAAACTAGTTAAAATTTTAATATTATATGGTATTTAATGTGACATTGTATAAGATGTTACATTGTATGATATACAATTATTTTCTCGCTAAATATTACAAATAATTCTAATCTTAAGTAAATATCTAGCAAAAAAGTAAAATTATAATAAAATAAAATAATTTATTAATTATTTACTTATAAATTTAATAATAAATACTATTATTTAATAATTTATTATTTTTAGTTATAATTATTACTAACAATAATTAATTTTAATCATATAAAATTATAATTTATATTGATTTAATTTACTATTTACTTTAATGTAATAACTATTTACTAATTTAATCAAATATATAAATTAAAAAATATATTATACTCTATTTTTCTCTATATTTCAGCATATGATTATATCAATCTCAATGCTTCATCATTTACCGAAAAAATCTCAATGCTTTATCACTAATTAAGAATAATTCACCTCTTCCAATGTTTAGCTTGTTACTCCATTTCACCAATTTAGAAGCTGCAAGTTCGTGTTGCATAATAATTTGCGAGATTAGAATTCACTAGAAAGCGCAATAAAATGAATGCCTTGCACCGGAGCAACTAACCAGTTGCGATGATGTTTCTCATGATAATCTCTTAACATAGCATTTTGGGGCCAAGAGAACTTTTAAGGCTCCCCGATCTTATCTTCGGAGTTGCAGAGCGGACAGTTTCCATAAATGCATGGTACGTGGACGTTTGAATGGCCTTCGATTTTGTGCAGCAAAAGGCTGTCGGGTGCAATGTCCCTATCAACTATTAAGCACAATCACGCCACACGTGGTGCCTCAAATTTTTTCATTTTCCCACTTGCAAAGCATTCTCTCGCTTTTTGTTCGAGTTATATATGTTATTTGTAAGGGGGCTTCTATCTTACCCCTTCAAAATGAAGGTGTTTAAAACCCTTCCAATACAAATCTGATTGTATTTAGATATGTGGTAAGTAATTAATTAATTACATAGATGATATTTTAAAATTTAGATTTAAGTCCCTTTATTTTTTATAATTTCTTTCCAATCTCTCTCTTTTATAAAATTTTTTCAATCTCTTTAAAAACTTAAAATATCCAAAACATGTATTTTCGGCATGTATTAATTATCAATAAAAATTTATAAATATAATAAATGATTATTTTATATCAAAATTATTTTTATTGATAATATTTTTATTAATACTTTAATTATTAAAAAATTATTTAAAATGCTCATTTTTCTTGTAGTGGCTATAGAAGTTTGTGTATCTTGTTAGCTTTTGGTTGTTTTAATTGTATGTCAAATAGTCTTTCTTGATTTTATTATCGTAACTATTGTTTGTGTTTTTTGTTCTGAGTTTATTACTTTATTTATACCAATTATGGATAGTTTGTTTTTAATATATTGCTCGCCTCCCTACTAAGATTGCTGGAGCGTCTTCCATAAAAAAAACAAAAATGAATGAACAATTCTTGCATTTACACAAAATTCACAACAAAAATTTAGCCATACACGGTCACATAAAAATTAATAGGATTCACATATGAATGATTATATCTTGAATAAAGCAATTGAAACATAATTTTATTAATTATAAATGTATCTAAATATGAATTGTTAAACTTATCCAATACAAAAATATCTCTGTAATAATAGTTTCAATTTTCAAATTGAGTCAGATTAGTTATTAGTGTTGATAATGGATATCTTGAAAAATAAAAAATAATAATTATAAAATACAAAAAAATTAAAATACTAGGATGCATCCAAAAATTTTACCAGAAGATAAATATTAGAATTTTTACTACTATATTTAATCCAACTACTTAACTTAAAAATTATTATATATAATCCAACTGCCACCCTCTATTCTTTCCATGCTCACACATTAAGTACACGATAAGTTCGTGAACCCCTATTTAACCACAATAATGTTCGAAAGTTTTCTTCCCTTATATTGTTCAAAACGTTGTTATCAGCAGCCTCTTTTCGTAATTTTATCCTTTTGTTTCCACAATTGAGTATCATTCTTTGAAAGGGCTTAACTAAGTCATTATCATGCTAATGACGTCCTTTCCTAGTATAATCAAATCCTATGGTTCCAAATGTTGTCATATTGTCCTTTAATTTCTTTACATTCATATGTTAACTTCTCAAAGACCTTTCTTCTCAAATCGGAGAAATATTGTCTATTTAATGCTCGAAACGAATGGCATAGCCTTTTTCTGCTTATCAAAATAAACCTAAAAGCAATAATAGTGGATCTTGAAAACCTAATTTTGTCCCCAAAAAAAATCCCAATTTAGTTTAATTGACCAATATGATCAAAATATATATTATTAGAATAAAGTGATGCAGGAGAGGAAAAAAAAAAGAAAGAAAAGAAAACAGTTAAGACAATTTCAGGATCGGAAGTGCCAAGAGTTGGTGGACACAAAAGTTTACTGAATATAAACCATTCAATATTTTACTTAAAGTGCAGTATTCTTATAATGTTGGGTTTTAGGCTCTCATTTCATACTCTTTTTCAACAACAAAAATATCCTTATCATAATATGTTGTTTTAAGTGTGTGCCTCATTCTTTTTTTTTTTTCCTTAACAAAATCTTATGAGGTATACTTTCATTTTTTCTCGGTTTAACCACTAGTAATTAGACCTCATTATCAGGAATTCGTTTAATCTGACGCAACTGAAGTCTCTTAACGGGAATAAGAGACCAATGCTCATATCATGACCTTGATCCAATTAACCCCATGTTGGTAGATTTCCTAACGGAGTGTATAAATAATTTTCTTTTATATATAATATTTGAGATTAATTTCTATACATTGATACTAACCAATAAATTTTTAAAAAAAAATGACAAATCATGTGGATAGTTCACTAGATTTTTAATTATTCAATATTCAGTTTGAGTACTTTGTTTAAGAAAAAAATAGGGGCGTACAACTTCAACTATAATCCAAGTATCAATCATCCCCTTTTTTTTTTTTTTTGGGTATCACCTCTCAACTATAATCCAAGTATCAATCATCAATTCCAATCTAATATCATTGTTAATATTTTTTTAAAATAAGACATAAATGTAATTTCAGATATACAAAAGAAAACGTAAAAATGAACTCGTGAAACCAAAAGTCGATACATGACTCTCGAACTTTCAAACCAAAACAAAATAAAATTAATTATTTCGTGTGCTGATTGTCGGTAGCTTGTTATGCATATTTCCAAAAATCTTTTATAACTTCAGAGTAAATCTAATAATATATAGAATGAATAGTTTTGCCATTAAAAAAAATAGAAATTTGTGAACAGTTGAAAAAGTGGGGTTGAAGGAACTTTGCTGATTGACATGGACCACATCCAGGCCTAGGCCTTAACTCACTTCAACATGAGGCTGAGAGTGAAAGAAGACCCACTTTCATATGAAGCAAGGCCCACATGTTTTCAGAAAATGAAGTAAGGCCCAAAGTCCTAACTAGGGTCATTGTCTCTGCGCTTTGACCAATTATAAGACGGTGGGGACTTCGGCTATCCCATCGTCAAGCAGTGCCTATATACAGTCCACCTCGTTCCTTTTTGTGGGTCTCCCCATTTCTCTCCTCATCTTCTCCAAGAGAAATATTTAGATGGGTGAAAAAAATAACATATATTTTATTTTATTTAATAAATAATATATCAATTATTATATTAAATATATAAAAAAAGAAATAATAATAATTTAAAAAATTAATATATTATTTATTAAATAAAATAAAATAAATATATTTTTTTATTCTCAAAATACCTATGAGACGGTTTACTTTACTGTTTTTCAATTTTTAATTTTCAATTTTTAATTTTTTAGACTTACGAGGAAAAAATTAAAAACTAAAAATTATTTTCACTAAAGTAAATGAGCGTTAAAATTTCTCATTTTCCAAGCTACATATCCACCCAATCACGTCCCACCTTCCTCGTGATATGTTTTTTGTAAAAAAAAATTTTGGACTCTTCTAACATGCAAATGTTTCATCTTAAATATATAATTAATGATTTCGGCTGTAAGAATCTTTGTTCTACAATTGAGTTTGGCCTTTTTTTTCCTCCTTGTTTTGATCCGAGTTCAGCTCTTCTTTTTCCCCGGTTTTTGATCGAGCTATCTAATGTTTTATGTACATGTTATTTTGGGCATAAAATACATTTGTCTCTTTTCTTAATCATCTTACTATTACAGATAGGTTTGTAATTTATTGCTATCCACATTAAATACTTTTTTAAGTTTCTCTCTCTATTTATTCTTATATACTAAAAAAATATTATTTTATTAACAAACAAAATATTTTTTCAGTTTATTGTTACCTGAATAATTGTATAAGTGATTATAAAATTCAAACAATATTATTATATTTTGGACCATATTTAATATTAAATTAATAAAATAATTTTTATAATTTTAAATATTGAAAAAATACCAAAGTTCAAGTAACCATCCAAGTATTTATTTAATATTAATTCACGAATTATTAAATTATTATTAATTTTGATATTACAAGTTTCTTAAATACCTATTAAAAATTTTATTGAAAAATTATATGCAATTTAATATTATTTAAATTATTTGAATTATAAAGAAGTGCATGAATTATATAGCTTGAATTTATATTATTTTAATATTATTTAAATGTCTCTCTAACATATTAAAAAATTAATTCATCAAATAAACGATTCATGTTTTTTTATTTCATGTAAAAAAAAAATCACTTGAATCACGTAAAACATTAATTTTTTTTTTCTTTTACATAGGCATCAAGGCAAGAAATTTCATTTTATGGGAGGAGAAAGATGGGAGTCAAGTATGGAGTCACCCACTCAAAAATATAAAAAACAACTACAACCACTATAATATAGGTTCAATCGTATATGAAAAATTACTTCACATAGAAAATGTATGAAATCATATATTTTTTAAGTAGATAAGAATAATGGAAAGAACATTAATTAGAAGAGAGGGAAAACATTAATGGAGTAATTAATATTGACGAAATAAAATAACAAATGTACTCTTATTTGTAAATTGATCAAGAGATGAGCGGATTTTGTGTGAGAAACAAAATTCAGAGCTTACTAACCTCCATACTATTTAGGGATCATGTATATATTGATACATAAAAGTTTAGGTTCAGAGAAAAACTCGCTCAAGTCTAAGGTCAGCTCTGGATTCATCGAATGCTTATAGAGGTACTTACAGATTTCTTTGACATATGATATATTGGAGAATCAAATCTAAATTATAACAATACATAAGTGGAAGGTCAATCAGTTAAGCTAATCCTGTTAGCTAATTAGATGTATTTTTAAGTAAAGTCTTATTATACATTTAATTTTAAATAAAATCTATATAAAATATATAATTATAAACAGTCTTTTTCAGTCGAAAGAATTTATTTTTTATGTTGCCGACTTCGATTCTACTAATTAAAAGGTGTCTAATTTAGTTTGTTGGGTTCTGGCCTATTTGGCACAGTCCATGACTCCATGTGGCCAATGGGTGTCGTTGCGGGTCATGTTGGTTAGCAAATGTGATTTTGGCTCTGCACAGGCCGTGGCTTATTGGAGGTGGCCTTCTGTCCCCTCTTATTCATTTATTTATATGATTAATTTATTAATCTTATTGCATGTATTTTACTATTCAAGTTTTTTCTTTTTGTCAATAATATTAGAGTAATATTTATTGTATAATAAAATTATATAATAAATACATAATACATATTTTATTATTATTAAATGTGATGAGTGAATAAGATAAGTAGGAACCATACATCACATTCAATAATAATAGAATATACTGTATGCATTTGATGTGTAATTTTATTATAAAATAAATATTATTCATGATATTAATATTATCTCATCGATCCAAGCGACCGAAACACCATGTCAAACAAAACTGAAGGCAGTGATTCCTGCGCTTGCAAGGGCGGCGAAGAGAAGAGCATGTGACATTTTTCAGCTTTTCTCATAAACCTTCACAACAGTTAGATATATGTATTATCCCAATGTGGATTAATATATGCAGTATTGTAATGTAATCATGTAGATTTCTATGATATCTAATTTTCAAAAAAAAAAAATAGTACTGTTGCATCCATCGAAATATTATTTTAATATCTAATAAAAATGTTGAATAAACATAGGAAAAGGCACGTTAATTTGAATTATACGTCATATACTCTTTATTCTTAAAATTTTGAAATATGCCAATGGATCGTAACATTCGTTAACTTGCAAGTCTAAAATTTTATTAATTTTTTGTTTATAGTTAATAAAAATAACAGGTATTTAAGAAAATTCGGTTAGCAAGTTACATGTTATTGTTTTAGTTTAGAGACTTAATTGTAGTGGCATAATGGATGACTAAAGTACAAATATACTTAAGAGACCGATTTACAATTTTTTAAATGTTTATGAATGAAGTACACATGATTGATAATTTAAGGATAAAGTACATTTCAGTACTTTCCTTCAAAAAAATGTATGGAATACGTTTAATATATATTTATTTTTACATAAAAATTTTTTTATTTATGTATAAGTCTAATGACACTTATAAATTCAAAAGGATATTTTAAATCTAGATTCAATAAGAAATAAATACATTTTAAATTAATTAGCGATTGTAACTTACTTCATCACTTGAAAATTATTGATATTAAAATAACTTTTATAACGAAGACCAACATAAAAAGTTTTACAATATGAAGACTATACTATGTCTTATTTCAAAATAAATCTAAATATCTTTATATTCATAAAATCGTTAAAAGAGAAATATTGACGGGAGAAATCAAACACCCTTGAGTGATCCAATCACCCCGAAGGGAAAAACAAAACATCACATCATAAACAAAGATAATAAATCGAAAATCACAAAAAAATTAGGGATTGATGAAAAAAAAAAGCGACCAAATGGTAGGACTGCTATAAAAAAGAAATAAAAAATGACAACCTCAAACAATAACAACACTCGCACATAAGGGAAGGCCAAGAAGAAAGAGGAAAAAAAAAGAAGGAATACATTTTAATATTTTTTTAACTAACAATAATTACAAAAACTATTAGAGGAATTAGACAAAATGATATAGAATTATTCCCTCATATAACACTAAAAATATTTCTGCATCACGTCAACATTAATTCAATTAGATTCAATTTATACTTTAATGAACACAGGGGCAGACTCGTCATTCAGCGATGCAATGATAAACCCACTCAAATACTCACTCAATGGCTTGTTTGAAATTTCCCACCAAATCCTAGTCTTTTATCGTAACAGGGCATGCATATAAGGCATTGCCCCCCAACCCTTCCCCTGCTACATCGCTATGCTCTTTTCCCTTTTCTTCCATTTTCCAAAAGCTGTTTCAGAGTCTCACAGCTCAGCTAACATGAAGGCAAGGTTAACGCTTCTGTCGGTGCTCTTGGTCGCCACCTTTCATGTCTCATTCTCCTTAACAGACGGTAAGCTACAAATTAAATAATACATGTATTCAAATACGTATATGTATGTATGCATTTAATGTACTTATTAGTAGTCATATGAATTGCATTATTTAGTGTATTAATAAGCTTAAAATAGCTAATGTGGACTTATTAGTAATTTGTGGGTATTTGGATAAATTTGGTTCTTATTGGAGAGTTTTGTTTCTTTACTAGAGGAAAGGAAAATTCATCTATTGGGAGTTCCATGAAATACTAGCTAGCTAACTTGATAATGGGCTTCAGCAAATTATAAGTTATGTAGAGTGTTCTCTTATAATTTCCTTGCTTCCATGGCTATTTGTGGGAGAAAGCTCTTCAGGTTATGGAGTGTTCTAAAGTTCTTAGGCACAAGTTCTTATTAAACAGTGAGCAATTGTGTACCAGTTTGTATATTTTGTCTAATTAATGACAGGGAATTCGGGCATCCCAGTTCCAGAAGAACTGGTTCCTTATGTTTACTCTGGTGTGTTGATGACATTACTTCATAAATGAAAAATATTATTTATATTTATTATTTATAAAATATCATGTTGATATACTTCTATCTATAATATGGTATGGACTTCACTTACTTTAAAATTCATATTTTATATAATAATAGATAAAATGCATTCTATATACAATTCCACATATGGACCCATGATATCTTTGTGTGTATATATATATATATATATATATATATATATATATATATATATATATATGCATCCTTTCTTCCCTGAAATTGAATTTTGTTGGGGTCGATAGCCTGTCTGACGGTGACGTGAGTGTCTAGACAGCTTTTACAAATTTTTTTTATACTATTATTTAAGAGTATGACTTCTTTCAAGTTTTTTTTTTAACTTCTATTTTAATTATTTTTTTATCAAATAATAACATGGGAATATGAATATATTTTTTGAAATGTAAAATTATATACTATTTTTAAGAAAATATTCACTTATTAATTTTTCCTTTTATTTCAGTTTGGGGATCGATTCTAGTAAACTTTTTTTCATTTTATTCGATTGCCAAAAATAAAATCATTTTTTGTTTCTAGAATTAATTTTGAAAAAAATAAAAGTTTCTTAATATACTTCATCAAAATTATTTTTTATAGAAAAATCAATTCTACCGGCGAAAAAGTAAACACACACTCATCAATTTGAAAGTTTCTTCCTGTTTTAAATTGTGTCTTTTGGGTATTCGCATCATGCATGCAGGATGCTCTGAAAGCTCACATGCCCTTGTATGCTAACTAGTGACTAGGGAGGTTATTAGACAGGTGCAGCAGACCACATGACATCGCAGAAATTTTCTGAAACAACTTTACTGGCAAGTAGCCAGTTTTGACTGTCTCTGTACTGGGTAGTATTGGGTTGGACCTTGATGGATTAAAATTAATATGATTTTTTTTTATTATGAATGCATCTAAATATACCTTTTAGATTTATACATATGGAAGAATTTCTCCTAGCTTGTGTCTCTGTCAAAATCTTCATTGAGGATTGCAAATGGTCCTATGAAATCTAAGGGTAGTGATTTGCGTAAGGAGTTCTGTATATAGCTCCTCGATAAACTTGGACATATGTCCAAACTTTGAACTCGAGCGAGTTAATTATGATGCATAAATACTTGAGTTTTGCTCACATATGCATATCGTATGCATACTAGTATATGTCGGTGTATGGATCAAATAGCTATTTTAGGATTTATTTAGTTTAGATTTTGATATAATTACTTTTAAGATAACTGATTTTAAAATAATTTATTTGTATTTGGAAATGACGTTAAAAAGTGAATTTGTAAAATGTAACTAAACTTAAAAATGATAAAATAAAGTTACTTTTTTAAACATAATTACCAAAATGGGTTATAATAATTTGTACTTTTATTTTTATACAGTGCAAAAATAGACATGGTAGTAATTTGCTTGTTTGATCTTTGCCCATCGTAAAACCAAAAGCTAATGCCATCAGCTTTTGATTGAAATCGATTTTAACCGCATACCAATTCTTTTAAATAGAAAAAACAAACCAAGCGAGTTCACTTTTTTCCAACCCAATTTCCACCACCGCAACGGAAAATTAGCTGCTATCCAAACATGTTGTTATACTTTTTTTTGCCCCTCTATGATTAATGTTTTGAACTAAAAAATATAAACGTTCATTCCATCTATTGTTCTATCCATTATATAAAGTAACTATCATATTTTAAAAAATAACTATCATAATTTTTTACAGAAATTATTACAAATACATAAATATAAATTTTTATTCAATATATTTATGGCCATATTCATATTTTATTTTTCATAAAATTATCACATTCATGTATCCGACTCAATATTTGTATCCATGATCATACACTTATTTATTTTTCTCAGGGTGCGTCTAGCTGGATAGTAAAATTGTGAGTAAATATTTTATGAATAATATTTATATATAATTTTATACCATAAAAATTTATACTATATTTTTATCCTATAACCATACATATCATTGTTCTTAAATTGTTCTCAGTAACAAAAATTCAGAGGTATAGAATGTATTCAAATTTTAATTGGCGTCCCTGTAATTAACATGTTAACTAATGCAGGACTCATAGCAAATGGGAATTTTGAGCTGGGGCCAAAGCCATCAGACCTGAACGGCACGGTGGTGATCGGCGGCAGCCACGCCATACCGGAGTGGGAGATCTCCGGCTTCATTGAGTACATAAAATCAGGTCAAAAACAAGGTGACATGTTGCTGGTGGTGCCAGAGGGAGCTTTTGCCGTTAGGCTAGGAAATGAGGCCTCAATCAAGCAAAAGATAAAAGTGACCAAGGGCATGTACTATTCCATCACTTTTATGGTGGCACGCACATGTGCACAAGAGGAAAGGCTCAACATATCTGTGGCTCCTGACTCTGGTGTCATCCCAATACAGACATTGTACACAAGCAGTGGCTGGGATCCACTTGCTTATGGCTTCCAAGCAGAGTCTGATGTGGCTGAGTTGGTCATCCATAACCCTGGCGTGGAGGAGGATCCAGCTTGTGGTCCTCTCATTGACTCTGTTGCTCTCAGAACTCTCTACCCTCCTAGACCAACTAACAGTAAGTTCATATCCCCTTTGATTTTGGAGTGGTTGAGATGATATTCAATTTCCAATCAGGTTCCTATACTTTAAAATTTTTTAATTAGATTCCTATATTATATAAAAATTTTTCATTGAGTCCATACGAGTAAAATCGTTACAAAAAAATGGAATATTTCTAGTATGTATTTGGAATATACTAGGAATATTTTATTTTTTGTAACAATTTTTATTCATAGGGGCTCAATTGAAAAATTTTATATAATATAGGAATCTAATTAAAAACTTTTAAATTATAGAGATTTGATTAAAAATTGAGTAAAAGTATAAGGACTTGCAGGATAATTAAACTTTTTTGCAATCCTTGAAATCATTGTTGTAATGTGCAAAATTTAAGCCATTAAGTTATTTAAATTGGTTTATGCTGGTCCCGATTACTAGAAATAAGACAAGAGTTTTGATAACTAAGTCCCAATTAAGTTAGAGTGATGGTGCAGGGTCGGAAAAATATGATCATAATTTTTTATAAAAATCAAAGGGGTTATCGGATAAAATAAGATAATCATCTAAAAGGCTAATAATCATAACTCTTTGGCTCTCTAATTTTCTTTTTTTTTTCATTAAGTTATGCATTGGTTAGAGAGTTAAAAATAGAAGGTATTCAAAGTTTTCCATTTATCAATATATCGAGAATTTAAAAAATTTTATTTTTGTAACTAAATATGTTTATTATTTTTTAAGATACGATCGATTAACAAAACCCATGAAACAAAAACGGGACAAATGTGGAAGGAATTTGAAGAATTTTAGGACTAAATTGGAATGCAATTTGAATTAAGGACAGAAGTTATAATTTTAGGTACCAAAATACTAGTTTACTCTTTTAATTAGTCTTCCACAGATTGCCAATTTGCCATATAGTGATGTATGGATAGAGATAATGTGTCTCTTATTGAACATAATATTCCTTAAGATCATTGTTCACATAGCTATTCGTTAAAATACTTGATCAAAGATAGCACATAAGAACAAAAATGAATAGCACAAGAGAAGGAAGTTGGGTTAATGCTTAAAAGGTAACTAGTTAAATATATATTGGCATGTTTATGCATAGATATCATTAAGCAATAAAAACCATTGGGGTGTGGTCCTGTATTCATACTAGTTCATTAGAGGGAGGTAGGTAGGATGTTACGATCGTATTAATTAAGCGCGATTAATGCATGCACTATATACCTATAAAATTAAACTTGTCTTTGAGCCAGCATAAAAGCCTGCATATAAACTCATATTCAGATGGTGTCTGGCAATAGAATTGAACTGTTGTTTTCTTTATTACTTCATTGCATGTGTGAGATCAATTCACTTTTCAGTACTTGCCAGCCATGGGGAAGAAAACAGTTCCGATTGCACAGAACACTGCTTCCCTCAAAAATAGAAAAAGGTGTACAACGAAAGTAAATGCCTGCCAATATATAAAATAAATTTTTACACCTGTAGGGGTCCACGCAAGCAATGACCATCCCCTTTATTCTGCATTTTGGTTACTATTTATGCTCTATATACCCCATAACTTTCTTCCAACAATGCAGAATTTCATTTGGCTGCCCATTTATTATATTATTATTAAATTGATTCATCAATATCATCAAATGAATGATTTCATTTTAAGGGGAAAATAACTTTTTAAAATGAATTCCTTCATAGTGAATAAGTAAATACATATGAATTATTATGATCTCGGCCTATTTAAACTTGATTTAATTCTGATATGCTTTTAGGGTGCATGTTTGGTTATGATGACGGTGGAATGAAAATTTTCATGAATTAACTTTATGTATGATTTTTACTTTATTTTTTATCCTCTAACCAAATATACATGAAATGATAAATGAACTATGTGTAAAACTACATATCTAACTCATTTATAAAAATTTATTTTGTATTTTTACCTCATAACCAAACGTATTACTAATATAAAACTTGGTTAGTTTGATTTTTATGCATTAATTTTTATATTATTATTCAATTAAATTATTCTATTTTCATGAACGTAACAGTCAATTACATTTACTCACGGTTGATCCTTATATTTGCTAACTTCTAATACATCCCACATTCCACAGAAAACATATTAAAGAATGGTGGGTTTGAAGAAGGGCCCTATGTGTTCCCAAACACATCATGGGGTGTGCTCATCCCACCCAACATTGAAGATGACCACTCTCCCCTACCGGCATGGATGATTGAGTCCCTAAAGGCAGTTAGGTACATAGACTCACAGCACTTCTCAGTCCCACAGGGGAGCAGAGCCGTGGAGCTAGTAGCAGGGAAAGAGAGTGCAATTGCACAGGTTGCAAGAACCATCCCTGGCAAAACATATGTCCTCTCATTTGCCGTTGGGGATGCTAGCAATTCATGTGAAGGGTCCATGATTGTGGAAGCATTTGCTGGGAAGGACACTATTAAAGTGCCTTATGAGTCCAAAGGGAAAGGTGGGTTCAAGCGTGCGGCACTCAAGTTTGTAGCTGTTGGCCCAAGAACACGGATCATGTTCCTTAGCACATTCTACACAATGAGGAGTGATGACTTATCTTCCCTTTGTGGGCCTGTGGTTGATGATGTTAAGTTGCTTAGTCTACGCAGGCCATAGAAAAAGAGTATTGGAGCCATTGAGGTGTGAGGCTTTAATATTGAATCAAAATATTCTATATGGTTTCTGAGTCTTTTATTTTATAAATTGTTAAAGAAAAATGTTACTGTTTCTTTTTATTTTTTGTTTTTTTTATAAGAGATGCAAGAGGTGCTAAGTAAGATTTTGAAACTTTATATGGAAATATGAGTATGTATACCAAATGATGCTAGTATGTATAGCACAGAGTAGCGTGTTTCTATGAAATCTTCTATGTATTTTGCTCAAATAAATGGTGAAAAAGAAAAACATAGATTATTCGTAACTTTACCTTTTCATGAGGGTGGGTAGTTCTACTTTCTTGTCAAAGTTATTCATACGATTTTTTTTAATTAATTATTCATATGCCCATACACACAATAATATGAAGTTTCCTTCTTTTTATCTTTATTTTTATTTTTTAACACTAGTTATAATAGACTAGAGTTAAATTCAGTGACATCTAACAATGATCAAAATTAACACATACGTAAAAGGACTTTGCTATTTTGACACACAAAATTCTCAAACACCTAAATACCCTACTTATAAAATTCATGGATCCCACCACTTACTTATTCTCTTTCTATCACTCCTCTCACACCCATATGGGTCCGGGTGTCAAAATAACATTATCCTACGGAAAAATATTCCTTCTCGGTATATTGAATGAGGATGAGTATAATCAAGTCCAACAAGAGAAGCAATTAAAACATACTGGAATGTAATGACAGTCATTAAACGAAAGAAAATCAGACCAAAAAAAAAAAACAAAAGAAAATAACAATTATAGAGAGCTCAAGTCGGGAATAGCTTTCACCAATAACCCATCAACTCCTTGATTTTACCTGTAATAACCAAAGAATGGGTATATGTTGCTCCCTGGCTGAGATAGACTAGTGTATAGGCTAGAGATTGAGTTGTCTTACCTCTACGTCCCAAGGGATGGTAGCGGATCATTAATAAGAGGATCATGGGTATTAACGGGGGAGATCATGATTAGGACTCAATCACAAGATTGGTGGGGCACAGATTATGAGTATACCGAGCTAAAGCAAGGCCCTGAAGGTATGGTCAGGAATTATGGGATAGGGGGCTGGATGAGTCGGGGACATGGGTTGGCCTCCCGACCGACCGATACAAGATCACTAGCAAGAATGGGGGCTAAGAAAGGAAGAAAGTAAAGAGAATGGGGGAAAAGATTTTACCAATTGCCTATTCTTCTTTGCACATAGTCCCCACTTTTTTATGCTCGTCTCCTGCCGTTATTTGGCCCCATTCATCTTGGCTCGTTTCATAACACGAGTTCAGCAGGGAAAGTTTAAGCAAGAAAAATAAAAACAAAAAAGACAACTCTAAAATTATTCCTTATAGAAAAATTAAAAAAGTTTTTACCAATATAAAATGTCAGACAAATTGGTGTCTTTAACAAAATTAGGATAAATTAGTCCCTCAATAATCATGAAAACCCTAACCATTGTCTCCATCGGTTATATTGAATCACTTCTTAAGCAAATTCTCTGCATTTCCTATAATACCTTTGTTGTCTTAACCACTAGCTCAGGTGAAAAATGGTATTTTCATTTTGCTTGCTCCCACCATATGACACCTACATCCTCTGCCTTCTTCATCCTCTCTGTCTACTACCAATGTTGTACCTTCCATTCACGCAACTGATGGATCCCTTAGACAGCATTTGTTTACTGTCATAGGACAGAAATACAAAGACAAAGACAGAAATATAGGGGTAGTGAAGACAGAGACAAAAATAATAAATATGTATAGGGATATTATTGAAAAATAAAAATATTAAATTTATGTCTCTGCATCCTTTTCTCATTGTCCCCACATTTTGGAAATACATAAATTTTGTGTTTTTCTGTCTTCCGTTCCTGTCTCCATCACCAAATAGATTTCTGTCTTCAGTGTCTCTGTATTTCTGTCCCGAAAATAGTAAACAAACACTACCTTATGTACATCAGTCATGAGAGCTCCATCTCTATTTCCAACCTCACTTTGCCTGAAACGTATCTTATCCTTAACTTAAACTTCAATCTTGTCTCTAGTGGTTAGTTAGTTAAACTTGGTTACGACGTCAATTTCTCTTCCTTTGGTTGTATCAATACATTAAATATTGATTTATTATAAATTAAAATTAATAATATTTAATTTATATCATCCATGCAATTCATGTGATTAAATAACCCACATGATATGTTTTCTAATTTTTTATACATTTTAATTTTATTACTTATGATTTCATTTATTCTTTGACTTTTCATTACTAGATTTTTAACTCTTCATCTTTTCCGATACTCTAAAATTTTATTTTTCAGTTTTTTTGAAAAATATCTTGAATAAGATATACCGTACTAACAATATTACAAAAAATCAATATTTTAATGGTGTTTTAAATTTATAGTTATTATAATATAATTAACACTTGAGATTTAAATCTATTTTTTAGAAAAAATTTATCGAATAAAAATCATACAACTTTTCTTCTGACATATTCATATTTTTCTTTTCATCAAGTTGTGTAAAAAGAGTATCAAAATATATATTTCTGAAAAATTAAATTCAAATAATGTCACATAATTATTAAATATTAAATATGATTAATTACAAATATGCTCATATTATTACATGAGTTATAAATGTACACACAAAATTTTATTACTTTATTTAAAAAAGAGATATTTAGTTTAACTGATCTTTTATTTTTTAAGTTTATTTATTATTAATTTTAAAAATATAAAAATAGATATTACACACATTAAATACGAAAATATTTTTGTGCAAGAAAAATTATTTGGGGACACACCTCTTTATAATCTTAAAGTAATATAATTGAAGTGAGTGCACACATTGAAAATTTAGACCAAAACATATATTAGCAAAACATACAAAAAGATGTCCAGCATATAAAACCTTTTAAAAATAGTTACTATTTACCATAATTTGCTATACACATTTTAGATTTTTTAGAAAACTCTCTAAATGATCCCGAACAATTATTGAGTTGGACAAATTAATCTCACTCTAAGAAAAAGAAACTGACAATTTGGTCCTATCATTTTAAAATATCAAATAATTTAATCTATTTGTCAAATCTTTATATTAAAATATCATTATGGCAGAGTAGTTAAATAGTTAATGGGACATTGTTATTCTATGATCTGTCATCCTATATTTTTAGTTATTCTAACGCTCAAAATTCCCCCATTTTGTTATCAGATTTCACTATAGATGCACTCTAAATCCTAAGAATTAGTTATTTTGTTAATGATAGCAACTAGAATAATACGACTGAGAATTAACAATTTGACAACAACTTCCTAATGGGGTGATGTCATGGTATTTAATGAAGAAATTTTATGAAGGGATCAAAATATCTTACTTTTTAAAAGGTTAGGATTAAATTGATAGATAAATTTATATAATATATTGTTTGCACAATAAAATAAGAGTTCAATTTTGATATACTGATAATGTAAAATAATTTTACACTGTTATCCAATCAAAATATTTTATTTAGATGATTTTTCAGATAGTGAGTATAAAAGTCAATTATCATGACTTATGTAATAATATATGATTGAATAACTGTGTAAAAATATTTTATACTGTTAATATATAGCAATTGAATCCATAAAATAATAAGTAAAAGTATAACGTATAATTTGGCATGACAAACGCACAAAAACGATTGCAATAAAATCAAAAGCCAATATTAGTCCACAGAACTAATATATCAAATAACAAATCGTTCAACATAAATATTTTTATATACTCTTAGCATCCACAAATTTCTTCAATACTAGCCACTGACTGGCTGGCGTGGCAATTGGTTTGCACTTTATATTATTCACTCAAGTCGTAATTTCCTTTCAAGTTCGGGGCAACATCCTTTTCTGGCTCACTATCAGCCGCCTGATTGTTCCAATACTAAAAGTAGACTCAAGAGTCACTTTTGTCCCACGTGTGATTCACTTAAATGTCGGGAGTGATTTTTGGATGAACAATAAAAAATAAGGATAAAATTTATTTAGATGAATTTTATTTGTAAAATTTATAAATTTAAGAAAATATTATTTTAGTCATTAAAATTAAAAAAAGATGATTTAAATTTTTCACTATTTTTAAAAAACAGAAACTAACTTGAATAAAAAAAAAATTGAATTAGTTTTTGCAATTTTAATTAATTACTAAATTGATATTTTTGGCTCTAGTTGTCCACCACTATGCCGATTAATTAATTCAGGCATGTCTTCCATTCTTCCGTTGACACACACAGTGGGTAGTCGCTGCCGTCCAAGAAGACCCTCGCGCGAAACTGCTGATATCACCATCCAACGCAATCAAATTGCTGGATGTGACACTGCTAGCAATTTTAAAAATCTAATTGACTTGGGTAAACGAGGCTGTTCTGAGGGTGCTATAATATGCCTGCCCTACTAGTTAAAAAAAAAATCTAAAAAGATATTCTTTAAGAATATTAAAGTGAAATATTTTTATAAACAATAGAAAAATTTAATACATTAAATGGATTACAAACTTCAAAATATTTTCATTTTTATCTTTTAAAATGTGGTTTTAAAGCATAGATTAACAAAACTCATTAAAAACAAATAGAGTATTAATACTCAAATTTTTGTGTTTGTAATGAGATGGAGATTAATATTAAAATTTAGGAAATTAGAATTATAGGATGGGATAAAAAAATTATTCTGTTTCTAACTACTTCTTTCCCTGAAGTCTGGAAAGAAAAGATTTAGAAAAACTGAAATGGTTTGGGGAGCAATGTTTAATTCTTGGATTTGATTGTAATACATTGCAGTGTAAAAAATATTTATATGTTTATTTAATTATATAATATGATATTGGTAAAAATAATTAATTCTTATCTCCACCATTGAAAAAATATTAAAATAGAGAGATAAAAAAAATACATCAAAATTAAACTTTTCATTCTTTAAAAATTATATCTCATATGATTTTATATAATCATTTAGTTATGGATGAAGTGATACCATGTTGTAGCTAGCTAGTTAGCTGTGCTATGCTATAGCACGGTAATACAATGTACTAAAAAATTAATTTAATTTTTTTAGATAAATATAACTTTTCATCTTATATGTCTATATAATATTAAAAATTTTCACTGATCTAAAGAAACATTTGAATATAAATTATTTGATTTTATTTTAATTTTTTTCTCATACAATGAAATGAAATTGCAATAGTATTTTTATATTCTTAAAAAATATATAAAAATTATTTTTGATTTTAAATTACATAACTCGATTTATATAATCTTCCTGTATGTTTTATTCTTAAAGATACAACATACTTTAATAATAAAAATTATTTTATATTATGTAGAAATTATATATTTTTTAAAATAATTTTGAAGTATATGAAAATGATTTTGTTTTAAATAAAAATATGAGCACATTATCATTGAATTGTGAGTTTAATTTTAATACATTAATAACGTAAAATGAATTTACATTATCATCAATTTAAATATTACTATATATATGACTTTTCAAGTATTAGATATGAGAATCAACTATAATTACTCATATGATATTATATGATTAGATGATAGTACTTCACAGTGTATCAAAATTAAATCCCTAATTATATAAGTATTTTATACTTTTATTTTTTTTGTATTAAAATCTAGAGTAAACCCACTAAAATGGTCCCTATAATTTTTCGTGTTAGGCAAATTAAACCCTAACAAGACAGACAATTTGGACCCTAATCTTTTGAAAAAGTAAGATAGTTTTATCTCTTTATAAAATTTCTTTATTAAGCACTATGACATGATCCAATTAAGAAGTTGAAGTCGAGTCGTTAACCCTCAATCATATTAAAGGTAGAACATTTTTTTCATATCATTAATGATGATATTATTTGATTATATATATGACTAATTCAATAATTTGAAGACCAAGAATATGCCAATTCAATTAAAAGAAATTTATATATGTACACAGGTGAAATGAAAATCCTGGGATCACTTGGGATGGCCATAAAATTATACTTTCAATAACCTCTGAGCTCTTGCAAATAATTTTGATAATTTTATATTTTAAAGATTTGAATGAATTTCGAAAAAAAATCAATCATACAATTCATGATAATTTTGATAATTTTATACTTTAAAATATTTGAATGAATTTTGAAAAAAAAGTTAGTGTTGAAAAAAAATTAAAAAATTGGAGAATATTTTAAAAAGAAAAAAAATGATAGAGATTTATCATAATCTTATTTATAATTAGAAATTATTAATGATTAAAATTTCGTATAAAATTTATTAATTATATAAATCTATCTATTATACTAATATTTCAAACTCATTTTATAAAAACTATTATACATGTTATTCATATAGTAATTTAGGCTTTATATGTCATTCATACAGTGATTTAGGCCTCACTTTTCTCAATCTTTATGTCTAAAGATTTTTTTAAAATTAATTTATAATTAATTTATTAATTATTTTTCATATGAAATAAAATTAGATATTACAATTATTAAATAATCAAATATTACTATCATTAAATATTATAATTTTCACTAAGAGAGAATTCATGTTAATATAATTATGATCTACAATTAAATTAAGAATCATTAATAGCCTCAAATTATTAAGGTAATACAAAAAATTATAAAAAAAATATTTTCAAAATAAATAGTCGTTAAAATCAACATGTTTTTTTTAAAGAAAATGAGTAGGTCAAATTATTAATAAATTATTGATTGATTGATTTTGATATGATAATAATTTAAAATTCAATTTATACCAAATTTATTCTTAATCAAACATTTAAAACACATTATAATACTAATATTTAAGATTTATCATATGAAAAGTCTTTCACATGTTATTTATAGAAAAATCATACCCCATTCTTTTCATAATCTTAACACTTAAAGTAAGTTTTTAAATTTAATTTATCTTCTAATTATCAATTTTTTTTCCAATCATACCTTCATATCTCTCTACCATTAACAAAATCAACATAAGAAATAAAAAATAGCATAAACAAAATTATAATTTAATATATTGTATCATAAAAATTTTATATATAATTATAGTATTAACTATAACAAATCTATTATAATTGTGTTGCATTAGTAGTATTTGTTATTATAGATATTTATGTTTTGAAGCTCAAAGTATTTTTAAAATTTTTTATTTTTAAATTTTTTGAAATTTTTTCATTTTTAAATTTTTTTAATAAATCCATACTTAGAAAATATATTTTTATTTTTTAAATTAAACATTTTAATTTACTAAAAAGATATAAATGAACAGGGATGAAAATAATTGAAAATGGGTACACGTGAGAGTTATCCAATGGGAAAAGGAATTGGCACATATTTCGCCTTCATATGAATGATCTATGGGGACTAAGTCTCCATTTGTTAAACGGGATAGAGACATAGATAATACATCTTTATTTTTTAATTATTTTTATTATATTTGTATTTTTATATATTTTTAATTTTAATTTAGATTATGTTGCATTAATAGTTTTTGTTATTATGGAGATTTATGTTTCAAATTGTAAAATATTTTTAAAGTTTTTCTCTTTTTGAAATTTGTTAATAAATCCTTGAATGCTATAAGGATTCAAAATCCCCATAAGGGGGATAAGGATGAGAGATAAAATTCTAAATAGAGACAGGGAGCGTGGGACATGTCTCCTTTCTCATGGATACTGATTGTCATCCCTATAAATGACTCATGATATAGTAAAATTATCCATTTATTCTCTTTCTTTATTTAATAATTTTAACTTTCAAGATATGCAAAATTTTCATAAAATAGACTATTTATTGTTAGTTATAGGTTGTCTATCAAGATATTTTTAACTTTATAAACATGATATTCAATATAAGATATAAAATACAATGACATATTTATATTTTGTCCACTTATTTAATTATTTAACTATTAACTTACTTTTAAAATAAATTTATATACTTAATTTTCTATAAGATATATGTAAATAAATTACCATTTATTTTTTATAATAATCAATAAATTATTTTTTATTATTTCTCCACAAATCGCATAGGTAAAACGATTAGTATATCAAACAACAAATCGTTCAACATAAATATTTTTAAATACTCTTAGCATCTACAAATTTCTTCAATACTAGCCATTGACTGGCTGGCTTGGCAATTCGTTTGCATGTTATATCATTCACTCAAGTGGTAGTTTCCTTTCAAGTTCAGGGCAACATCATTTTCTAGCTCACTATTAGTTGCTAGATTTTTCGAGCCAGTGCTAAAATTAGACTAAAGAGTCATTTTTGTCCCACGTGTGTGATTCACTTTAATGTCTGGAGTGTTTTTGGATAGAGAATAAAAATGAGGATAAAATTGACTTAAAAGAGTTTTATGTGTAAAATTTATGACATTAAGAAAATACTATTTTAGATGCTAAAATTAAGAAGAGTGATTTAAATTTATCCTTACACTATTATTTTCAGAAACTAATATAAATTACCAAAATAACTAAGTTAAATCAGTTTTTATTATTTTTATTAATTACTAAATTGATATTTTTGCCCTTAGTTTTCCACCACTATGAAGATTAATTAATTCTCGCATGTCTTCCATTCTTCCGTGAAAACACACGGTCGGTCGTCGCTGCAGATTTCACCAACCCAAGGCAACGCAATCAAGCGCGATCGGAATTGCTAGATGTGACGCTGCTAGCAATTTTAAAAATCTAATTGACTTGACTTGGGTAAACGAGGCTGCTTTGGGGGTGCTATAATATGGCTACCCTACTAATTAAAAAAAAGAAATCTAATAAGACATTCTTTAAGAATATTAAAGTGAAATATTTTTATAAACAATAATAAAAGTTATGTAGAAATTTTTATTAGAATATTTTCATAACTCAATTTTTATTATCTTCCTATATGTTTTATTCTTAAAGATACACCACACTTTAATAATAAAAATTATTTAATATTGTGTAGAAATTATATATTTCTTAAATAATTTTGAATTATATGAAAATAACTTTATTTTAAATAAAAAAATAAGCACATCATCATTGAATTGTGAGTTTAGTTTTAATGCATTAATAATATAAAATAGATTTATATTAACATCAATTTAAATATTGCTATATATATATATATATATGATTTTTCAAGTAATTAATAGGTATGAGAATCAATTATAATTGTTCACATGATAGCATATGATTGGATGATAGTACCTGATAGTGACAGTATATCAAAATTAAGTCCTTAATTATATAAGTATTTCATGCTTTTATGTTTTTTGTAGTAAAATCTAGAGTAAATCCACTAAAATGGTCCCTATAAATTTTTATGTAGGCAAATTAAGCCCTAACAAGATAGAAAATTTGGTCCCTATCCTTTTAAAAAAGTAAGACAATTTGATCTCTTCATAAAATTTCTTTATTAAGTACTGTGATAAGATCCAATTAAGAAGTTGATGTCAAGTTGTTAACTCTCAATAATTATTCTAGTCGCTATTATTAATAAAATAACATAATTCTGGGGGTTTAGAGTGCATTTATAGTGAAATCTGATAATAAAATGAGGGATTTTGAGTGTTAAAATGAGACTAATAAAAAATAATGTTATTTTACTAATTTCAATGACTAAAAATATGGGATGATGAATCACAAATAACGATATCCCATTAACTACTTAACTGCTCATGTCATAATAATATTTTAATATAGAGATTTGATGGATAGGCCCTAATATTTTAAAATGATAGATACTAAATTGTCAGGTTCTTTTTCTTATATAGACTAATTTTCCCAACTAAAAAATTGTTCAAGATAATTTTGAGAGTTTACTAAAAACTCTAAAATGTGTACAGCAAATTATGGTAAATAGTAACTATTTTTTAAATGTTTTATATGCTAGACATATTTTTTCTCTAATATACATTATTTGTCTAAATTTTCACAGTGCGTCCTTGCTTAAATTATATTACTTTAAGATTATAACGAACAATTTCTCCAAATGATTTTTCTTGCACAAAATTTTTGTATTTAATGTGTGTAATATCTATTCTTATACTTTTAAAATTAATAATAAATAAATTTTAAAAAAAATACCAGTTAAAATAAATATTTATTTTTAAAAAAAGTAATAAAATTTTGTGTTAATACATTTATAACTCAAGTAATTTATTTTCAATATAAAATAAATTAATATGAATATATTTGTAATTATAAAATTGTAAGACCAATCATATTTAAAATTTAATAATTATGTGGCATTATTTGAATTTAATTTTTCAGAAATATATATATATATATATATATATATATATATGTTGATACTCTTTTTACAAAGTTGATGAAAAGAAAAATGTGAATATGTCAGAAGAAAACTTGTATGATTTTTGTTCGATGAATTTTTTCTAAAAATAGATAATCTCAAGTGTTAATTATATTATAATAATTATAAATTTAAAATACCATTGAAATATTGCATTTGTTTATAATATTGTTAGTATGGTTAATCTTATTCAATATATTTTTTCAAAAAATAGAAAAATAAAACTTTAGAATATCGTAAAAGATGAAGAGTTAAAAATCTAGTCATGAAAAGTCAAAGAATAAATGAAATTATAAGTAATAAAATTAAAATGCATCAAATATTAGAAAAAAAATCCATGTGGGTTATTTGATCCCATACATTGTATGGATGATATAAATTAAATATTGTTAATTTAAACTTATAATAAATCAATATTTAATATATTTAAACTTATTTACATCATAAAGAATATATTTTCATTATTGGTTTAAATATGCTTTTGGTCTCCAAAAATATTGAGTTTTGGTTTGGATCTCTAAAAAGGAAACTCAATTTTGGTCTAGGCAGTTTCAAAATTATTTGGTTTTAGTCCTTGCTGATTTATATGTTATGTTAAATACTGAACTGATTAATATTCATATCATTCAATCGTACATGAGAACCACTAATGCATAATTCTATGTGTCAAAATTATCATCCTGTAATATATTAAATCAACCTAATAATATATCTTATCGGACCTAACAATCCATTTTATAATAGAAGTTTGACCAGTGTAATTATGGTATGCCACATAAGATTACAAATTATCAATATGTAATATTAGAAGAAAAATATTGATCCCTTCCTCATACACATTTTTTTATAAGTTTAATTACATTTCTTGCAAAGTTTTAGATACCACAAAAATAAAAAAAATTTGTAAAATAATTTTGTATAATATTTGAGTATAAGCAACTTTATTTATAACAATTATATTTAAATTAGTTTATCCCATTTTATAATTGGAGTTTAACCCGTGTGATTATGATGTACAAAATAAGATTACAAATAATCAAAATATAGGATTAGATGACATAGTATGTCTTTTATTAGCAAGTTTAATATTTAATAAAGATAGACTAATGACATGGACTAAATCCAAGCCAAATAGTTTATAAATATTTGGATTGAAATATTTTTTTTAGAGATCAAAACCAAATTTTATTTATTTTAGGAACTAGAAGCTTATTTAAAAAGTAATTATTTTTATAAAAATATTTTATTATACTTTAATACACAAATATGTAAATATAATTATAATATTTTAAAGTACAATAAAAAGACTTGAATGTAAAATTTTAAAATTATTAGTTGACTCTTAATTTTTATGTACATTTTAGTTTTATGCAAATAAATTATATGAAATTTTATCATATTTTAATTTTATAAAACATAAATTTTAATTTATAAAACAATATTTAACTTAATATTAGTCATATTTTAATAATTTGTTCTTAAACTCATTGATTTTTAGTTCATCATGTAATGTTATATATGCTTATAAAAGATTCTATACGTCTTATTTTAACATTAAAAATTATTCACTATGTTCTATATTTTTTAAAAAATTTAAAATAAAAAACTACATGATTGTAAAATGTAAAGAATGATGTAAATAAGAAATATGGGAGGTCAAAATATAATAGAAAATAAATACTAATTTTTTTTCATGAATATAGTGAATAGTAATTAAACAAATGAAATTATAAATAAAAATTAATCAAAAATTGAAAAAAAATATAAATGAGAAATATGGAAAGTCAAAACATAATAAATAAATTTAAAATGTCACATAATAAATCTAGTGAAAGAACCTTAATAAAATTAATGATTGATTTAATTGAAAAGAATTAAAAATTTAAAATTAGGATAAAATGTCGCATGGCAATTGCAATATATATATATATATATATATACCTATTATAATTAAAATTTCCCACAAAATTGATAATTATTCTCTATGTACTGTTTATCTATAAATTTTTCTTAGAGGATTCAATCCTTCAAAATTAATTCTGAGAAAAAGCCCGGAAAATTCATGAGTTGCGTAGCCGCCATCATGATATTTTAGAGGATCCCATGCACGCTTTCTGCAGCGCGAAAATGCGGACCGAGTAGACTCACCTAACCCAAAATAATTTTTTTTATTGACAAATAGGAGAATAATTTTTTGGTCATAAATAATACAATTTTATATTATTATTCAACAAAAATTAAATAAATTATGAAAAAATAAAAATTAGATAAATTATTACCATAATCTATTTTTATGTAACTATATATATTATGACATAATAATTTTCATGATTTATATTAGATAATAATATAAAATTAATCCATAAAAATAATATTTACAAGAAAGAGTAATACTAACGTCATATATCTATCATTTTTTTTTTTTCATTTGACCTATCTTTTCTCTCTTTTTAGGTGATTGTGTAGGCTGCGAACTTGCTCATCACCACTTGGTATCCCCTCTACAAAGTTTTGGTCAAGGGCCTCAACAAACTAAATGACAAAGGCAAAATTTTAAAACTATAAATCAATTTGCCCTGCGATATCATTAGAGAGAAAATTTGTGTTGTGTACCGTTTATTACCTAAGATATCATCTTATTAAGAGCGATAAGAGAGTGTAAAACAATGACACAGAAATACTTTGGTGGCCAGGAGAAAATACTTATTTTATTTCATTTATTAATTAATACATTAGTTTTAAAGTTATTATTATTTCTTATAATTTTAATATAATAATTTATATGTCAATTAATAAATGGAGTAAAATAAATATTTCCTCTTGTTTCAAGAGCATCTAAGATTTTTTTAAATAATAACCCATAAAAATAATATGTTAAATAATGAATGATAATGGCTATGTATGGTTTGGAGAAATATTAGGTGTACAATATTTCTTTATAGCAAATTTACACTCATAATATATAGAGACATATGGGTTCCACACTTATATTTTTTCTTTATGAGTCTCTATACACTGTATGTTTGTGAGTTGAGATTTTAAAGAAGAGGGAAGAGGAATGAGAGGTTTGTAGTATGAAATTATACTGTAAATTTTTCCTTCTCATTATCTCTCCTTCAAAATTCTAACTCACAAATATACCCTAAAGATATAAACTTATCATAAAGAAATATTGTACACCTAATATTTCTTGTTTGGTTTGAAGATAAAATAAATTGGGATAAAAATTACATAAATGAATTTCAAGTATTATTTTACATATAGAACTGACCCATATAAATTTTATTCTTATTTTTATTCCTCAATCAAACACATAGCTAGTGTAATAAGCCGATCATGAAAGTTAAACCCAATTTTGGGGATAGAAATTAGGGCCATTTTCCACAAACGTGTTGACTTGATCAACCCTTCTGAGACCCATAAAAGAGTCAGCTCAGAGCCATCTTAATAGTTATGACTTGATCAACCCCACTTTCGTACATGAAAAATTATTATATACTTTTTAGAGAGAGAAAATTTGCGTTGGGTACCATTTATTACTTAAGATATCATCTTATTAAGAGTCTTAAGAGAGTGTAAAACAATGGTATAGAAATATTTAGATCCGATAAGAGTAGGAGAAAATACTTATTTTATTTTATTTATTAATTGATATATCAATTTTAAGAGTTATTATTATTTTTTATTTTATTTTATATTTTTAATACAATAGTTAATATCTCAATTAATAAATAGAGCATAATAAATATTTCCTCTTGCTTCAAAAGTATCTAAGAATTTTTTACAATAATAACTCACAAAAGTAATATGTTAAATAATGAACGATAATGGATGGGTATGGCTTGGAGAAATATTAGATATACCATATTTCTTTACAACAAATTTACACTTCTAATGTACAGAGATATATGGACCCTATAGTTGTTTTTCCTTCGTAATCCTCTATACACTAAAGGTGTAAACTTATTATAAAGAAATATCGTATACCTAATATTTTTTGTTTGGTTCGAGAATAAAAATTGGAATAAAAATTATATTGATAAATTTTATATATTATTTTATACATAGAGCTCACTTATTTAAATTTTATCCTCATTTTTAGTCCTCAATCAAACACACCCTTAGTATAATAAGACGATAATGTAAGTTAAATCCTATTTTGAGGATAGAAGTTAGGGCCCTTTCCCATAAACGTGTTGACTTGATCAACCCTTCTGAGACCTATAACAGAGTCAGCTCAGAGCCATCTTCATACTTATGACTTAGCTTGTGAGTAATACAATAATAGTGAGGCAATGGAGAAGGCCATCATGTTAGTTTTTACATTAGTAGTATTCCTCCCAGTAGCAGCTGCAGATGATCAGACACTTGATGATGGCTGCCAAAGAACCTGTGGTGATGTTCAAATCACATATCCATTTGGGGTGGGAAATTCATCCACAACCAATAGGAGCTGTTTCTTGGAGGAATCATTTGAAGTTACTTGCAACGAGTCCACTTCCACTTTATACTGGCTAAAGGGAAATATTCCAGTCATAGCCATAAACATCCCTCAAAGCCAAGTGGACATGATGATTCTTGTCTCCAAACTTTGGCTAAAGGGATTTTACCCCATCCCAAAAGAAGAGAATTTAATAAAGGCATTTTACCCCAATATCATCAACATCAATATTCAATATCCTCAAATATTACTAGACATAAGCTTTTTTTAAAATTACTAATATACCCTCTAGGCAAGGTGTGTGAATCAGTATAGTATATGATAAACATCAATTTGGGGTTTATGTTAAAGTGTGTTTGGTTTCGATTTTTAGTTTTTCAAATTTTAAAATCTTGTAAAAAAAATATTAAAAACTAGAAATAAAAAACTAAAAATTAAATTTGATTATTAACATAAAATTTCAGTATTTTCTTTATAAAATTCTAAAAAATTAAAACTAAAAACTAAATACTAAAAGCAAACACAACTTTATATTTTTGTTTTTCGGGTAGCTAGGCCCCTCCTTAAGAAAATTAGGATAAGGATCTTCACGGGTCCAACCAATTGCATTATGGAAGATTCATCCCATCTATTAAGCCTTTTTTATACGCTTTAAGGGCTCTTGTCTATTGGATCCCAATAAAGAAAAAGAGAAGTGTTAAAGTTCAATAAAATTGAAGCTTCATCAGCTCATAATTGTTGCAATACAGCTACAAAGTGAAAAAAGCATTTAATAAAAACAAAAAAGAAGTAAAAAAGCATAATTAAAAAGTCTTCCACTGGCGTTTGTACAATCCCAAGACGCGCAAGTCACGAATGGATATAAAAGCATGACATCAACATCAATGCTAACTGAGTGTGTGTGTTTAGCTTTGGGGAGTGGCTATACCACTCTCTATTAATTGCACCTTTTATACTATTTCTTAAATGCCCTGAGTCATTTTAATAGTTTAATTTATTTATTTATTTTATTCTGCCAACCAAACTAAGAAGACTCACATACAAAAAACAAAATAAAATTAAGCAACTTACAAGAATTATCAACATAAATGCGCCCCTGTGCAGTGATATAACTTGTAAATATACTAGTGTAATGAAACAAAATTAAATAACTTGCAAATTTAATGACATTTTTTCAAGTCATACTAGTGCCAAAAAAAAAAGCCTAAAATAAATCTTGCAATATTGCAATTCCAAATCATTAAAAGTCATCATGTGATATGTGTCCCTGCAATACCAAAAAATATAAATATAAAAAAGATAGTGATGAGAAACTTGATTACATTAATTAGAAGATATAGTAGATAATGTCATGTATATTTACCTTAATAAACCAATTTTCAAAACACTGAAATGAAAAAAATATAAGCCTACCATTCCTAATCAATTACAGCTGCAAACAATTAAATAGAAAATTATAGTGACAATTATTAAATTTTATCAAAATAAATTAAAGTATCAAATAAAATAAATAAAACACAGGTTACAAAGATGATACATAATGCTCTTTTTAAGAGCAATTTTCATAGATAATAGTAACATTTAATTTCATTTATGTTATCATTTTTAATACTCTTGGTTATCATTTTTTCTTGTGAATTTGCTTAAATGTTTTTTTGATTCTAAGTAAGGCTTCTTAATTTAGTTGATAGAATAAAACAAATAAAAAAAATTAAACTATTAAAAAGGCTTGTGGATATTTGAGGAATAATATAAAAATATGTAATTAATAAAGAGTGGTATTAGACACATCAGAGTGGCAATAGCCACTCCCTAAATAATGAACGATAATGGATGGGTATGGTTTGGAGAAATATTAGGTATATAATATTTCTTTATAACAAATTTACACTTCTAATGTATAGAGACACATAGACCCCGCACTTGTTTTTCCTTTGTAATCCTCTATACACTAAAGGTTTAAACTTATTATAAAGAAATATTGTACATCTAATATTTCTTGTTTGGTATTAAGGTAAAAATTGAGATAAAAATTACATTGATAAATTTCATATGTTATTTTACACATAAAGCTTACTCATATAAATTTTGTCCTCATTTCTAGTCCTCAATCAAACACACCCTTAGCATAATAAGTCGATCATGAAATTTAAACTCTATTTTGGGGATAGAAATTAGGGCCTTTTTCCATAAACGTGTTGACTTGATCAACGCTTCTGAGACCTATAAAAGAGTCAGCTCAGAGCCATCTTCATACTTATGACTTAGCTTGTGAGTAATACGTTAATAGTGAGGCAATGGAGAAGGCCATCATGTTACTTGTTACATTATTATTAGTCGTCCTCCCACTAGCAGCTGCAGATGATCAAACACTTGATGGCTGCCAAAGAACCTGTGGTGATGTTCAAATCACGTATCCATTTGGGGTGGGAAATTCAGCCACAACCAATAAGAGCTGTTTCTTGGAGGAATCATTTCAACTTACTTGCAACGAGTCCACTTCCACTTTACAATGGGCAAATATCCCAGTCATAGCCATAAACATCTCTCAAAGCCAAGTGGACATGAAGATTCTTGTCTCCAAAATTTGTCATAATAGTAGTTTGGGTACCAGTGGATCAAGAAGCGATTTACACATCCTCAGAGTTGCTCCTTCTTTTACCATTTCTAGCAACGACAACAAGTTCTTGAGTGTTGGCTGCGACACTTATGGCTATCTTCGTAGTTTTTTCAACGGTAGCAAGTATTCAACAGGGTGCCTAACAACATGTTACAGCAACAACAGTGTGGAAATTGTTGGTGGAAATTGTTCAGGGATTGGGTGTTGTCAAGTGGATATTCCTCATGGAATGAGGAACTTCACTACACGAGCATTTAGCTTTAACAATTTCAATGAAACTTGGAGGTTCAACAACTGCAGCTACTCCTTTGTTGTCAAAAATGGCAACTACACATTTTCTAAGGATCACTTAGAAAATCTGCCTTACGAGAAGGTCCCGGTGGTCTTTGATTGGAGTGTTGGGAAGAATGAAACATGTGAAGCTTCACAGAAAAGAGGCACCAATGCTTGCAAGGGAAATAGCAATTGCACAGACACTGGATATGGTTACCAATGCCAATGCAAGGAAGGTTATGAAGGAAATCCATACCATCCGGATGGTTGCAGAGGTAATTATTCGGGGATTTTTATTTTTTGGTTTGATTTTATCAGTAGATTGTTTGTGTTAAATGCTGATTGGCCACCTGGGTCACTCAATTCTACATGATACTCGATAATCATACGTATAAAAAAATAAAACCAAACAATTTTATTAATGTTTACATCAAAATAACAAAAAAAAAAAAAACTTTTGAACTGGTCAAGTTGAAAAGTGAAAATGGGTATAAATTTTTCTTGGATGATTTCTATATGTAATTTTATATATGAATTACATTCATAAAACAATTACTCTTATTTTTACTCTCCAACCAAACATACCCTTAAAATCAAATTAAAATTTACTTATTTTTTGAGAGAAAAACATATTTAAATCCATGTCTTTCTTTGCTTATGATGTTCAATTTTACAACGATATTATACCACTGCTTTCATTTTTAATGTTTGATTTATTAATTCTGCTTCCAATTTGATCTAATAATTTCTTAGCTTAAATATTTAATAAAGAGAGGAATAATTAATAATAGTAGTAGTAACATGGACCAATTTAAAGATAGACGTATACAGAAAGATCATTTACTAGGGGAGAGTGAAACATGAACCAAATACCTCACATTAGTAAAATTTTTGGATGCTTTTAATATATATATATATATGTGTGTGTGTGTGTGTGTGTATTGGTCTATAACATTTATATCGTCTAACATATTAATAATTATATCAAAAATATTAGAAGAGTAGTTTATAGTAATGATTCACAAAAGTAATATTAGATGATGAATCGTAAAATAAACATTTTCTTTCTTTTTACTCTAAAAGCATCTAAAAATTTATCACACGTAAAATCTTTCTTTTTTTCTTTCAAAGCATCTAAAAACTTATCCTTGCACTGAGCACCTCTCAAAAGGATATCTTTGTAGATTTGAGTGATTACAAAGTGTCTATATCATTCATCATTTGATATATTAATTAGGTATTGCATTAGAAATATAAGAAAGTGTCTAGGAGACAACATTAACTCGTTAAACTAATATTAAATAAACAATATATAGAACATTTTTTTCTTTTTTCATTTTGCTTTGCGAGCATGTACGTCAGAAATTAAAAAGTTCTCTTTCGTTTTTGTGTTTGAGCTATATATGTTACTAATTTTATGCAAGTAAAATTCCTCATTTAATAATATTCTAAACAAATATGTATACTTTGTAGTCTCAAAAATTATTTATTTCAAATGAATATATCTTATTTTTATTTGAAATTAGGAATCAAATAATTACAGAAGTAAAGTAATTACAAATAATAAAAAAATAATAAGGTAATTACAAAACCTTATAATATATTTCATTTATTGTTTGCTTCAATCGTTAAATAGATAAAAACGAAAAATAAATAAATAAAACCTGAATAAGCCCATATGTGAATTTTATGTTTATTTTGAAACTGGTGCAAATAGGATTGATTGTTTGATGATTTTGTTTTGTGTTCTCACAGACATTGACGAGTGTAAGACAGGACATCATAACTGCACGAGCGACCGAAATTGTAACAATACAATGGGGTCCTATGAATGTTTTTGTCCTAAGGGACAATCTGGGAATGGAACAAAGGAAGACAAGTGTTACCGACAAAATATAGTTCCCAAGGTTGTTGCTGGTAAGCAACTAAGCACGTTTACTCTTATTTTTCAAAATTTTTGTCTTAATTTTTTTCTTAAGCATGCGTGTATATTTTCATTTAGTATGTGTTCTGATAATTTTAGTTTGTTACACTTCAGAGAAAATTTCAATAATTATTTTCAACATATTTTGAATGTAGGTGCAAGCGCAGGATTCAGTGCTCTTCTTTTGGCAATTTCCTTGCCATACATGGTGTACCAAAAAAGAAAACTCATCATACTAAGAGAAATTCTTTAAGCAGAATGGAGGCTTTATTTTGCTACAACAACTCTCTGCAAGAGAAGAGTCCTCTCAAACAACTCAAATTTTCACGGCGGACGACTTGAAGAAGGCCACCAACAACTATGATGAGAAATTAATCATTGGCAGAGGAGGTTATGGCACAGTTTTCAGAGGATTGCTAGTAGACAATAGAATTGTCGCGATCAAGAAGTCCAAAATAGTTGATGAGAGTCAAGTTGAGCAATTCATTAATGAGGTGGTTGTTCTATCACAAATCAATCATAGAAACATAGTGAAACTCTTAGGTTGTTGTTTAGAGACAGAAGTCCCTTTACTAGTTTATGAATTTGTTAACAATGGTACCCTTTTTGATTTGATCCACAACAATACTGAGGCAAATAATTTATGTTGGGAAACTCGTCTGACAATAGCAGCAGAGGCAGCTGGAGCTCTATCATATCTTCACTCAGCTGCCTCCATACCAATTGTCCACAGAGATGTCAAGAGTACCAACATACTCTTAGATGAGAGTTACACTACCAAAGTGTCTGATTTTGGAGCTTCAAGATTTGTTCCACTAGATCAAACTGCATTAGCCACAATGGTGCAAGGAACTATTGGTTACTTGGACCCAGAGTACATGCAAACAAGCCAACTAACTGAGAAAAGTGATGTCTATAGCTTTGGGGTAGTGCTTGTAGAGCTCCTAACAGGTAAGAAGCCTCTTTCTTTTGATAGGTCAAAAGAGCAAATGAGCCTTGCCATCTACTTTCTATCTTGCATGAAAGAGGATCATTTGTTTGAAGCTCTTCAAGTTGGCATTTTGAATGAAGAAAATGAGCAGGAGATCAAGGAGGTTGCTATTCTTGCAGCAAAGTGCTTGAGACTTAATGGGGAGGAGAGACCAAGCATGAAGGAAGTGGCAATGGAATTGGAGGGAATAAGGCTAATGCAAAAGCATAGTTGGACTAATTCACACAAAAATTTGGAAGAGACTCAATGCTTGCTTCCTAAGTCATCATCCAGAACATACGAACATGGTGATACCAGTGGCCATCTAAATACAGGGTATGACAGCATCAGGGATCAAGTGCTAACTGCCTTTGATAATGGAAGATGATTATGGTGGGACAACATAAACTTTTACATCATTATATGCATATATATATATATGCTTCTATGCCATCCTTTGTAATATTTATGAATAATTCAATAATTTTTTGTTGATTTCATGCATTTCAATCCCCCTCCCCCCGCGCCCCCCCCCCCCGCCCCAACAACACACACACACAAAACACAACACAAACATGTTAAGTACATAAATTGTATGATGATGGAGGCAAAAAAAAAAAAAAAATTAGTACATAGTGAAACTTATTTATGATAGAATGATCCATGATAATTCTAGGTTTTTATATTCAATCTTGCTACAAAATCACCCTCGTGTGAGTTTGTGAAACCTATACAATTTATCCGCAATGTTCCCCTCATATGGCAGAACCTTTGATTGACTATGATGTTATTTTATATAGGTTATAAATTAATTCAATTACCATCATCCTCAATAAACTTCTACCATTGATTAGGTCGATTTTAAAGGCTTTCCTTCCCAAAAATGTATATTGATAACCAATAGACAAATATACTGAATTGTTCAAGTAGTAAAATATGGTGACTATCGTTCCACTAGAATTGATGTTATCGAGCAAAATTTCATTGAGTTAATTTCTAATTAGATTAACAAAAATTAGGATTGGAGTAAATTCTAAACTAAGAACTTAAAATAAAACAAAGAACAATAACATAACAGATAACAAATTAATCAAGAATACTTGCAATATTTAAAAGTGGTAAATGTTTTGGTTGTCTGATGTTTTCTCAATATTAGATGAATGTCTAATTGTTTGAGTTGAGAGTTGATAGATTGTTGAAAAGATTATGATTCACTGGATTTCAATTCTTTGGCAAACCAATTCTCCTCCTCCCACGTAAACGTATCAATTCCTCGATCATGATTAAGTGAAAAGAGGAATTATGCACAAAATCGATCAACAAGTTTGTGATGCCTTAGGTTCATGTGTCCTTGGCTAAGTCTAACATAGCCCTTTGGTATCTTCGAAATCCCTGGTTCGCTAAAAACCATGTAGTTGCTGAAGTCTGCTTTTTTATACAGAACAAGCTTGATGTTGCAAAAAATCCTTGCTACAGTAAGCAAGTGTGCCAGACAGGCTCACTGTAGTGAGAAATCCTTGCCGCAGCAACCAGAGGTGCTAGTCAAGATCGCTGCAGCGAAAAAACCTTGTTGCAATGAGCAGGTGAACTAGGCAAGCTCGCTGTAGCGAGCAGGTGGATTAGCCGGTTCACTGCAACAATACACTGATAGACATCCAAAATAATGCAGTTTCACTAAATGACACCCTATTCCTATAAAAAATTAAAACACCCCCTCTTTTGGCTTCTTCCCCAAAAACTCAAACCCTAACCTCCACTCCTTCTTCCACCTCCTTTCTCTCTTCCTCTTTCAATCCTACCTCCTCGAAGCTTTAAGATAAGGATTGTTCATGGTTTATGTTAAGTTTTCTATCCATTCCTCCATGTTTATGAGCTCTTCTAGGAAGTTTATCAATTTTGCATACTCTCCCAATGTTTATAGAGTTGTTCTAGTAAGCTTATAGTTTATTCATGTATCTATGTTATTTCATGGCAGTTGTTGATGTCATTTAAGCTTCCATGGTCAAGTGAATAGTACCCACGCACTCCCAGCTCTAAATGATTAGTGGGTTTGAATTCATAATCTTATTTTTAGTTATTATGAGTATATCCTAAGCATTGTGATTGCTATGTATGAATTTAGATGTGAAAATATGTATAGACCATGATGTTACACGTTATACCAAGTTAGTAAAATTATGATTTTTGGGTATAGCATGAAAAATATATTTTAGAACACAATGAGACCATGTTTATTTTGTTATATGCCATGAAAATGTTTTTATATGCTTATGAAAATATTTATTGGAAAAGATGTGATTTCACAAGTTTACCAAATTGTGAAACACAAAACATGAGAAACGAAAAGACTGAGAGAGTAAGGGGTGGTGGGTTGAGAGTGAGAGAGCACGGCGCAATAAGTGTAGTGAATTAGGGCTTCATACAGGCTGTTAAGTGATATGGGGTATTTCTATAAACAACTAATCTCAGTTTGTATTTCTTTGGTTCGGTTCGGTTTTGAACACGCCTAGTACAAGCCTCCATTAGAATATATCCACCTTTTTACAATTATAGGTCCATTAATTTAAGTGATAATAAAATATAACATGTTATATGTATATGGTTTTTAATAATAAAATTGGAGGTTTCTCTAGTGCCCTCATAAAATTCAATGATACCGATACCTTACAATTATTTTAATGTTTTTCAATCACAATCATCGAAAATAAGGTACTGTACCCACAGGGTATCAAAGGAAAAACATTAAAATTATAATATTTTGATAATATTTTATAGTATTTAATTTTGATATACTAATAGTGTAAAATAATTTTACACTATAATCCAATCAAATCATTTCATTTGAATGATATTTCAAGTAGTGGGGGTGTAAGTTAACCATATTTACTGATAGAACATTATATGATTGGATTTTTATGTAAAATATTTTAACACTGTCAATGCATCAAAATTAAATCATATTTGTAAAAAAAAAAATCAAAAATAGTTTTGCTGGAAAAGATTATTGCCGAGAAATGCTAATTATATTTATCAGAAACACATCAAATAAGACATTTACTGACAATCGTTATTGTCATGAAATGTTCTACCTATTTTCATTAATAAAAGTTTTAGTAAATAGAATATTTTCTCCAATAAAATATAGATAATAATATACAAATAATACACATTAAATATATCCAAATTCAGAATAATGAAACAAATAATATTTCACTGAATCTTCAACAAGTAAAACATCTATTAATCATTGAATTTGCAAGTCAACAACAAAAGGCAAGAAAATACCAAGGAAGAGAAAACCGGATCGGACATCAAACCGATCAAGGTACTGATTCAAAGGTTTAGAGATCCAACCGGTTCAACCGAGGTCCTACCGAAATATAATAAAAATATATATAAATATATACATATGATTAATTAGAATATAAATAAATATATTAAATCATTAACATTAACATAATCAATAAAAAAATATTCATAGGTCTATAAAAATAAACATAATCTATATAAAATTTCTCTAGTCTCAATCTTATAATATGATCACAAAGCATTTGAAAACAATACTTGTTAGTAACCAGTAAGATTTATGCGAGCAGTCCACGAATAATGAAGAGAAGAGAACAATAACTCAATAATTTTTATTAATGTCCTTTGGTTCCATTTTTTTTTTAGTTTTTACTCTATGACTGCCATAAGATATCAATATTTAAGTTTTAGAACTAAAAAAAAAAATTTAAGTTTTGAAAAAAAAGGAAAAAAAAAAGCCCGGTTAGACCAGTTCCCAATCTTTCCGGTTTTGAACCGATTCTCGACCGGTTTTGACTCCCCGCGATTTTTTGGACTTAACTAGACCAGTCAGGTGACCAGTTCCCGGTCGAACCGGTCAGACCGGCTGGTCCGATCCAATTTTCTTAACAATGGAAAATACATCATTCGAATCTAGTAGCTAGTGTAATATAAAATCCAATAACTAGTGTAATCAAAATATTTACAAAAGAAAATAATGGAGACTTTAGAAACATTTCTTCTGCTCATAATCATAATGAAGTATTTCGCATCAAGATTTCTAAAAACGATAAAATCAAAATAAAATGTTATTTAAATATAACTTATCAACTGAAGTTCAAAATAATGACAAAAGTGCATGTTAAGTCTCAACAAAAACATAACAAAACAAGTTAACCCCAAATGACAAACTAAGTGAACAAAATTTAATCTCACCAAAGCCATCCCTCAAACTAAAATAAAACGTACAAACCATGGTATTAAAAACCGGCTCGGACTGGCCGATTCGACCGGAAAACCGGTCATGAAACCAATCCGAGCCACTATTTGAATCGGTCCCGCATTGAAACCATTGCGACTCGGTTTGACTTGGCTAGGTTTGTATCAAAACCGGTGACTCGGCCGGTTGAATCAAACCAGACTGGGTCGATTTTTTTTTTTTGCTTTTTTTTTGGCATTTTTTTTTGCATTTGTTTTTCCTTTGTTTTTGCTAAATTATAACTTTTTTTAAAACCTTAAAAAAAAATCTAATTTGACTTATATGAAAATGCAATAACTTTATTTGTATTGTCATAATTTGTGAATGTGTGATGTAAAACTTTGTAAGTTTGCTTGTGTAATTATGTTTTGAACTTGTTAATTGTGATTTGTGATTGTGAAATGTGATCAATATTTTGAAATTTATGTTATTTATTTATGTTTTTGTATTTGAACTCCTTAAAGAGTGTCAAATTATTAATTAGTTGTCATTTTATTGTATTTTATTTAAATTTTTATATATATATTTTTTATATAAATCCGATTCAACCAAATTTCAACCAAGGTGACCTGGTTGAGCCAATGACTCAAGAATTGGTGTCTCGACTGAGTCGATCACCGGTATGAGTATGAAAACTATGGTACAAAAAACAACCTTAAATTGATAGAATAACCCAATTCATAACAAAGGATTAAATTGCATAGAAAATATTACCACTGTTTTTGCAAAGTCCTCATCCCATGGTTTAGCATCTTTACGCTTCCGATGAGTTAATGTAAAACTTTCTGCTAGGGTGGACTCTATCCCATCGTTCACCCAATACAATTCAATTTATGCCAACAACCACGTTAGTATATCAAACATTACATTCTGAAATCAATTACGGGGTGAGCAAAAAGAAAAGGTTAATAGCAAGCTTAGAATATCATTTTAAAACTCCAAAATCACAACTTAAAATGTCTGAAAATGAAAAGCAAACATGCTGTAATATGGAGGTTAATTTAGCTATATAGGTCTTGTACCTTTTGATGTGTGAGAAAAGAAGGGTGCAACAACAATTGACAAGGGCTTTACAAAGAGAAGCCAACAGAGCTCAGTTGGAAGTATGTCCACCTATGCATATATATTCCGTGAGAGAGAGAGAGAGAGAGAGAGAGAGAGAGATCCATTGATAGGAATAAGCAGAAATTGTTATATGCTCTGAGTAAACTATTTTTGTTGTGCTTGATCAGTAGCTTTGTGACTCATCTTGATATGTTTTCAATACTTACTTTAATAGACTTCAACTATTAAGATCAGATCAGACTAAAGAGTAATAGAAGCATAGAAGAACTTCTGAGAAGTAGCTAGGAGGTGGACATAATGCCAATAAACTCTGTAAGCGACTCTTTGGTAAACCTACGTGGAGACAAAAGAACAAGCAGCTGGTCGCTGTGTTAGTCCCACTGATCACTATTGATAGAGTTTAAAGTGTAAACTACACTAACATTTCCCGAGGTTCACCAACCCGAAAAAGAAATTCAATAATAAGAAAGAAAAGAGAATGAAGAGAGGGGATAAGTGGATAAGATATCCTCGAAAGAAGAAAACATTGGTCCTAAGAGATTGAGCCACGTAACAAGGCATGTTATTGTCAATCTATCTGCATATCTGACAAAGAACCACCTTAATTCTATTTTATTTTTGGAAAAAAAAAGGAACTATTTCAAATTTTGACTAAAGATGAAGAAATTCCCTTGAGATTCCTTTCCAGACTAAGACACCAGAGAAAAGCTAAAATTTAAAACTGCCACAAAACCTTAGCTAGTTTATGAAACCCAAAACCTCTGAATTTAATTAGGAGGAACTGATGAAGGTCCTAAAGGCAGGAATAGTTCTCTCCAAAAGTCTCAAAAAGCTTGTTCCTAAATACATTTCACACCAAAACAAAGAAAAAATTAATGAGACAAAATTTCCAAACTAGAACAGCGCGTAACATGCATATTAAGAGACAATGTAGTCAGAGGCCTGTGCTTTTGTATGAAGCCATTAGCATTAATCCTGTTAAGAATAGCTGTCCAAATAAAAAGATTTGACTTTAGGAATAGCTTTGAATTTCAAGATTTAAGGCCATAGAGAAACCTTTGAAAATAAGGGCGTTAATAAAATACACTAGAGAACTGCATAACCCTAAACTACAACAAAATTATCACCACTTTATTCGTGCCAAATCTTTCAACCCTCTAGTTTTATATTATTAAACAAGAGTTCTCATGTGGTTAATTTTTCAACGGATGAGGCAAAACCCTTGCAAAAAGGATACCTATTATTTAAAGGGAAAGTTACAACTGAAGATTTGAGGTACCAAGATTACTATTACTTAGTATGCATTTGTTTAAGCTTAGCAAAAAGTGCTTTTATGATACAGTATTTTCAGATCTTTTTTTCAGAATAATTTATTCAGCAATATACAATTGAAAGAAAACATTATTTTTATACAAGAAAATGGGCATTTAAAATAAACTTTCATGGCAATAATACAAGGCGAAATTGGTCCAAAGATAATTGCAATGATAATCTTACACAACTTTATTAGGGAAAAAGAATAATTATAAACAGCCTATTCAACTCAGCAATAACAAACAAGCACTCAATACACATTAACAAAATGTATATACTTACACAAAAGTTACATGGACTCTGATCTCAATTTGCTGCAGTTTAGCTTGGAAAAGTGTTTCCCTATCCTCCTTGGGTGACAAAAGCAAGGTAGCAGAGATGCATTAATAGGGGCAGTAAACCAGATACAGAATATTGGTGTACCTTTATAGTCCGACTATTAGGAGCAGGATGAGCAAGACCAAACACACAATCGATCAAACAATCACAGGTTCTTTCCCTAAACTTTTCCAAGGAACCTATAGTACAATGGAGGGAAAACAGTTCAAACAAACAGCCCATTTACAATTCCAAATGGTGAGAAAAGTTAGAAAAGAAGAGCCAAAAATAATGAACATTGTAAACCCGAAAGCATTGACAAAAGAAAATATAATGAAAAGCACTGAAATTATGAATTCTTACATGCATGCTTATGATTTACACCTTTTCATACAAACTGTTTCAGACTAGAAATTAGGTCAGTACTCACTACAACCCAATGCCACAAGCCCTACAACGCAGCAAATTGGTTCTAGAAGCAAGAAGTTATATACGGAGTCTCTGACTCTCCTAGTACATAGGAAAAGCCCTTACAAACTGGAATAAAAGGATAATGCACCCTAACTACTCGTTGAAAGGATCCTTATCTCCTTAACTAACAACACTATCTCCTAACTAAATGAGTTAAATTTCTATCTAAACTGCATTATAAATACATGCTTAAGCTATCCAAGTATGCATTTCATCTCTCACATACACCTCTTCAGTCATATATTGACCTCAGTGTCAGAGAACCTTTTGAAGGTACACCCCCTTTGCACTTTTCCACAGACTACCACACCGAAACCTATGTCAAATCAACACCCATTCACACCAAAGCCAGATACTCCCTGCTCCGGATTTCAAAAACATACACTTATCATGCATTCAAGTATCTAAATTTGTAATTAGTCATACGATTTTAGATTGTCTTATAACACACAATAGTGCATCTATGCACGTGTGTGTATATAGATATGTGATTAACAAACCAAAAGTGGACAATGTTTGTTATCTTAAATGTAATGGTACCAACAAAGCCAGCTTTGACGGTGACAATGAACATATCTTTGGTTGAAATAATAGTTAACAAGACATCTCAACGGAGTACAAAGCCACTTGAGATAAATGTGAAATTTTGACATGCATTATATGTGGCGAAGTTTCAAGTAAACAACGTATGAGTCGGTTCAGTTCTAACAATTGGTGAAAAACTAATCCAATTAAAAAAAAAAATCGAGTTTTAAATAATGAGGGAGCATGCTGGGGAACAGAATAAGCGCATAAAAGCCCTAATTAAATTACAGGGAACAGAGGAAGAGCGAAGTGAATCCAGAAAGGAGGGAGCACACCAGAGCGAAGGTGCGAGCGGTGGAGCAACCTTGAATGCGTGACGGCCACTGGCGTAGTTGTCACCGGCGGAGTCGAGGGAGAAGATGATGTGCATCTGCCCTTTTGGTCATCAGCGGCGTCAATAACATCGAAGCCGGCATCGTCAACAGTGTCAATGTCGGCGTCAAGGATATAAAGAGATGGAAGAAGAAAAAGGAGGCAGAGATTTCGGCTTTACGACAGTGAAACCGCTCGATTTGATGCCGGTGAAGCGGCGCTGCGGGGAGGATTCGGCGATGGAGACGACGGCCATGGCTACGGTTTTTTTGGTTTCGTTCTGAAGGGGGCAACAGCTGAGAGAGCAGTTATTTGTTCTCGTGGAGGGAGAAAGATGAAAAAAACAAAAAAAATTGTGTGAGGATAAAAATATTGGAGGGAGATGAACGTGTACTAAAATTTAGTGCGTAGCTAGCAGTTTTCAGCGGCAATTGATGATGATGGCCGGTGTAAAATACCTTTTAGAGGCTAATGTTTATTAGCACAGTTGTAAAATTCAGGCTCGAAGTGAATAGTTCGACCGGAAAATCAATGAAGTGATTATAAAATTGTTCTGAGTCACTGATTAGATCGATCTCACGTTGAAACTAGTGAAATTCGGTTTGATTTGGCTGGATTTGTATCAAAATTAATGACTCAGCCGGTTAAATCGGGTCAATCAAATCGAATTTTTTTTTTTACTGAATGATGTATTTTTTGAAAATCTTAAAAAAATATTATAATCTGATTTATAAAAAAATATAATAACTTTGTTTATATTGTCATACTTGTAAGTGTATAATGTAAAACTTTATGAGTTTATTTATATAATTATATTTTGAACTTGTCAATTGTGATTCGTGATTGTGAAATACCAACCATATTTAGAAATTTATATTATTTATTTATGTTTTTACATTCGGAGCCCTTAAACGAATATCAAATTGTTAATTAATTATTATTTTATTATATTTTATTTAATTTTTTATATTTTTATATATTTTTTCCTATAAAGTCAGTTCAATCAGTTCGACCAGTTATCCACCGATTAAACTGATGACCCGATACCTTGATCAAGTCGATCACCGATCTAAGTTTTAAAACTATGTTTATTAGTCACAAAAAATTCATTTTACCGAGGAATCTGTGGCCATGGTCCTATGGCGTGTGGCACGGAGTATAGTTTAATATTTGTAGGAATGTTATTTTCGTAAATGTCATTTCTGTGAATGTTATTTTCAGACATGATATTTTAAGAGCCTGTGGTAAATAGGCTAAATTTTCAAAAATATTATAAACATCTTCAGAAATTAATATTCATGTATTTGGTTGTCATTCATAATCTTGAGAATCTTGCATAATTTTTTTAAAAGAGTTAATAGTCATTTTAATTTCTGATTTTATACTTATAAGTTATTTTAGTCCCTAATTTTTAAAATAAGTCCAATTAATATCTAATATTGTAAAACATAAATCAAGTTAGCCTCTTATTTTATTTTTATTTAACATTTTTAAATTAAACGATGTTCTGTAAGGTTAAGTGATATCTTAATGTATTATCTGTTATCTGAAATGTAATGAAATTTAAAACAACTCATTTTTATTTCTAAAATTACAGGGTCATTTTAAAATTAGTTCTACCTTAGTTATATAAAGTATATGAAATGCCACTTAACGTTACACATGATCGATTATTTGATGAAATGTTAAATAAAAGTGAATTGAGGGACTAATATGATTCATATTTTACAATGTCCCACAGCCGGAAGCTATAGGACTAATCTCTCGCCCATGGTAGGCACTTCAAAGGGTGGGAGAGCTGGCCTGAGATTTTTTAATTAGTTTTCCATACCCAAAGTCAGGGATCGAACAATTGACATTTAGTTAAGGGAGGATGAGTCCTTACCACTCAACTACACCCCTCGGGTTAGTCAAGAAGTAAAATGAATATTAACTTTTTTACAAATATCCGTCGTTGTTTTAGTGCCAAAATTAATAATTTTAACTAAAATTTAACTATTTTAACTTGAAATTATCATAAATTAACAATTTTAACTCAAATACTTACTATTTAAATAAAAAATTAACTGTTTTAACACAAAAATTAACAATTTTAACTTAAAAAATACCTATTTTAACTAAAAATTAACTATTCAAATTAAAACTTAACAATTTCAACCAAAAAATTTTATTTATATTAAAAATTAACAATTTTAACTACAAAATTAACTATTTAAATTAAAACTTAACAATTTTAACTCAAAAAATAACTATTTAAACTAAACCTTAACTATTTTAACTAAATATTACCAACGTTAACTAAAAAATTAACTATTCTAACTAAAAATTAATAATTTTAACTGAAAAATTAATACACAAATATAATTTGTTCAAATTAAATTCAAACACAATTTTTTTTTAACAATGCTAAATATATGAATACCAATTCAAACAAATAATCCATACATATGTCAAATTTACTACTAAAGTCAAACCCACTATAACGGCTAGCAATTTATATAACAAGTTTTAATTTAAGTCTGATAATAGTTCTAAAATAAGAAACTATGACCCATCAAGGACATTGAGACCAAATCCACCCTAAGTATACACTTATCTTGTGTTGCTTCAAAATTGAAAGCTTCATCATCAAGTGAACTAGTGTCCAAACCGGTACTAGCCATTTCTTCCATTTTTATTTTTATTTTTTTGAGTTTGCATATTAAATATTTACAAAATTCAGCTATTCATGGCAATCATAAAAGCAATTCAAACTCAAAATTGAGCCAAATCAACCGTTAAGAAAATAAAACTATGAGCGCCTGTGATGACAAACCTCAAAGAGATGCATGTTGTTCATTATAAACTCATTTTCAAGGGTTTCAGATCCCAAATCAGAGGAAACAAGAGGAAATGAAAGATTGAGTAGAGTCAGGACTAGCTTTGGCAACACCTGATAAGCAAGTCAAAATCAAAGGGTATTTAGTAGTAGACAACGAGAGGAAAACGTGAAAAGCATCAAACTGTTCCTACTCATACATGCAGGAAGATATCAGGCTTTTTGCATGCTACACAAAATATTGAAGCTGAAGAAAGGGAGCCAGCTACCACCAAATTGGCTTATATATGCTCTTAACACACCCTACATAACTTATGAAATCAGCCAGTATCACAAGATACAATCATGAGCAGTTCAAAAGTACTAAATATCAACATTTATCGTAAACACAATGTGTACCTTGGAATCATAGGAACTCAATTAGCCTTCTTCGCTAAACCCGAACCAACCTAGAGATGAACCCGGTGATAATGGCAAGCGACCTTAAAGGGGTTGGGTCCCATGAGGTATATTAAATACTCTAAATTCTAGCGCCTGCATGTTTTAGTATTGTTAAGTTTTTTATGTTCTACTTCTAATAGCCAGATTATAATGCTCTCCAACCAAGACAATCTTTTCAAAAACTAGATAGCAAAAGCACATTGAAGAACTGTGAATATCTAAATAAAACAACACTGGACCAGCCAATATCAGAAGCACGGGTACCATGAATACTGAAACCAACCTGATCATTTGAGGAAAAGCAATCAAATGCATGAGTGACAACTGCAAGCTTATCCTTGAAACTTGCAGTCACCACAGGCCCATCGAGTGAAATAACATGTCTCTGCAATGAAATAGATTCATAATTGTGCAAAAGTTGTAGGATAATTATCATCAGCAACTACAAACTTTGTTACATGTGTTTGACAAATTAACACAAATGCTTTAAAATTTCAGATAAAAGGCTAACAAGCACACACATATCTACCCTTATTGAATCGCCAACTAACCATTTCTCTGATCTCATAAATTGTCTTACTTTTAGGAGTATTATTATAGCATATATTTCGACCTAAGCAAGGTTCTTCGAGGAGAAAAGATATACACATTGGGAGGCTAGGATAATGTGACTTGGACTTAAAAGTGAAGGTGAAAAAATATTTACTACTGCTTCAAATCCTCAAACTTTATGAACAAAAATTTCGGGTACAAGACTGCATCCTCCTTCTATTTCACACTAAAAGACAGGCTTGTATCTTGAGTTGAAAAACAAGTGGATTGTCTACTAGTAGATTGAACAAGAGCTCAAAGAGCACCTTTAACACATTAAAGGTGAGGGCAAAAATCATGAAGGCACGAACTAATCTCTCCTTATGCAGCAATTTATTGTGTCATAAGTAGATAAAAAATCTAGAATCAAGCTGGACTAAAAAGCAATGGAGTCTGATTGCAAAGTTGAACAATAAGCAGCTTCTGGAGTAGAAAAACAAAGAAATAAGTACATGCTAAAATCTAAAACTACAGAACTAACTCAGTAGTGTGCTCATCTATTAATTTTTATCCCATAGCCAACTTCTACACAGGGTCATCCATCAAGCCAAAATTTACACATTTGATGGACTAACTTCTGCCAACAATGAAGTAAACAGCACTGTGCAGTGTACACACCAGGGCAGCATAAAAAAAATCATGTATCGCTAACTATACTCACAAAACTAAGGTAGAGCTATAGAAAACTTGAAATTCAAATAAACAATACAAACTCAATTTCATCACATATAAGATAAAAAAAACTACTCACCACAGTGAACAAACAAAGAAATCCGTGCAACTAAGATACAATACAAAGCTAAAAGAGTAACCAAAAAAAAAATCCAAATCCTTGAAAATCTAAAACCACAACTACAGAATCAAAAGCTAGGTGATCAACCAAAACCAATCGATGTCCACAGAAACGAATATGAAGAAATGAATAGCGAAGAAACAGGGAAGATTGAGATGTAAAGTCCAAAATCCAAAAAATGCAAGAGAACACTAATCGGAGAAATCAGAGAAAATTCTGAAGAAGATAAATTAAAGTGAGAGAGAGTGTAAATCCGAAGAAGAGAAGAATCCTAATCGAAACCCTAATGGAACAAAGAGGAACAGAGAGAGAATACTAGTGAAGCATACCTTTGATCCAACAGGTCTTTGTCGCAGCAACAGTGACACCGCAATCTCCTTGCAGTGGCGGCGCAAGCTCCTTGTGGTGGAAGGGAGTCAATTACAAGGGCCAGATAGCTCTCAAAATGTTTCAATACTAGTCTAAGTCCCGTGCTATGCACGGATCATACAAAATAAAATTACTTAATAATTCATGATCATATTTCTTTAAACCACTAACTGTTGCATTCAGAATGCATTGGCACAAGTATTACGCAAAATCCAAGGTTTTAACACAAACAATATAAACACTCAGATAGTTATAGTAGTTCACGAACTATACATATAATACAATCTAATAATCCACTTATCAACGATTAACAAGAATGTTAATTAAATTATATGTGAAGTGATTGATCTGATTGGATTGGAGTAACAATTATCATGATAACACAATATATAAATCAATAATAATATTGTAATGCAATCCAGTTGTATTTCAATTTGTCTAAAATATTAAGCATCATCACGACATTCACATGATTTACAAAATAGAAAAAAATTAAATTAGATATAAAATAAAAAAATAAATGAACATGACCCGTGCAATGCACAACACTATTTTCTGTATCAAAAAAAACTTAAGAAATTACCTATTGATTAAATGGTTCAAATTATTGAAATAGAAAACTAAAGAAACCCATTCATATCAAAAGGCACCATCATCCTATCTTCAACTGTTCAGTTCTAAATTTCCAAATCTTTAGGGTTCAGGGTGCGGGCAAAAATTGATGACTCTCTATATCATCCATCAAAAGAACTTGCCTATCCAGTTTCTGCATTGAGCACATAAATAATGAAATTAGAACTGAAAAATAGCACGCCCACACAAACAACAGGAAGATGAAAACAATAAAGAATCTAACCTCACTCATATTATGTGCCATGATTTTCAAAGCATCAAAGCCTTCAGCTATCACATCCAAATCTGAAAAAGATATATACATATATATATATATATATATATATATATGAAACCATTGCAGAGTAACCTTCAACATACATATCAAGACAGCAAACAACAAAAAAAATTATCAGTTCAATAAGGTTGAGTTTAAAGAACTTCACTACTTTGTAATCTTTCACATCCTTAATTAGCTTTCTCAAGACAGAAGAATGGTGCCTTATTCACAAAATTAACAAATCCAGTATTATCTCCACTAAGAGGAGGAATCCTAACAAATTTATAAAAACTGATAAGGATCAAAATAAAAACCCAAAACAATAAAATTATAATAGCTTAAATATCTAATGCAAGATCAAAATAGAAGAACAACCAACTTAGTTCAACTAAAAATATTTTTTAGGAACACTCGACAGATGCATGGCCAAAATAGATTGTTAAATCATGAACATGGTTTTTGCTTTAAAAGGGAAAAAAAAGCGCACACACACAAAATGGAATGAGTTCTAGCATGGTAATATAGCAAACCTTGTCAAAGCTAAAGAAATACAAATAACAAATGAATCCAATAACAGATTGAACTTCAAAGGCAAATGTAATTTACCCTATTTGAACAATGAATAAATTAAAACCATGGTCTTGTCTTGATTTTTTTTTGTTCTTGAGACTTGGCTTTAGAACCCTTTATGTTATTCCAGAAGTTAAAAGTACATTAGTGTGGCAACATAATCTTTAGTCAAGTAAATCAGCACTATCTTTTGTATGAGTATATAAAACTAAAGTATAAAAAAGTTGTTGCATAAGAGATTATTTGGAGAGCCCAAGATTCACATAGAGAAGTCATAGAATATGTGAGAAGAATTATCTTATGAATCGGATAACTTGATAAAAAAAAATGTATCATACTTAATTAATAGATAAAATTTTATTTTGAGGTATACATATATACTTATCACAATGGATTTTTAGACTTAGCTAGCCATACAGTAGAGAATGGAACTTTTATTTTGCCAAGCATATGTTCTCTACTCTCCATGAAGCATACCAAATCAAATTGCATGTCCAAGAATTGGTTGGTTGTAATATGAAAGAAACTTTCTATTACATCAAATAGAATGCTCAAAATAGAAGAGGTGGTCACTATAAAGAATTCAAGGTATAACACAAAGATCAAAAAAGAAAAAGACAACATTATCCATAGCACATCCTAGCAGTGTATAAGCCATTGGCAGTACCAAAAAAACAAGCATTATGAAGCATCACAGCATAACAAAAAATGAAATTAACTAAAGCATGACAGAAAAACCCACAGCATAGGGTCCATTTCTTTATCAACACCGAGAAGATTTGCACTACATCATCAAACACACACATCCTGCACTACATCTATAGAAGCAAGATAATTGACATGGACATTATCAAATCATAACCATAAATCCTTATCTTGCGGGAAAGTCTCCCACAAAAAAAAGTCAGCAATATGAAGCATCACAGCATAACAAAAAATGACAGCAATTGAAGCATGACAGAAAAAACCACAGCATATAGACATAACCGCATCCATTTCTTTATCAGCACCGAGAAGATTTGCAAACTGACCAGTGACACACCATCAAACACACACATCCTGCACACATCTATAGTAGCAAGATAATTGACATGGGCATTATCAAATCATAACCATAAATTCTTATCATGCGGGAAAGTCTCCCACCAAAAAAAAAAAAAATAGCAATATGAATTTCGTATGATACGAAAAGCAAAGTCTCCCACTACTGAACAATATGAATAATAGGACTTTAGGGATGTTAATGAGTCCAACATATATGGTAATACACATATGGTAACGGTCCAAAAAGAACAAATGAATAATTTCTACTTTGTCATTTTTTATTAGTTAGGAATAAAGAACACCTAAGCAATAATAGGAGGAATCATAAGCATGATGGGATTCCAGCAAGAAATACACTGATGAACTATGCAATTTGTTTAGTAGAAAGAAAAAGTAGGTAAACCAAACATGATAATCTTTTTTACCTAAGCATTATCTTTTTACCTAAGTATTTACTTCTAGGATTTGTATTTCCTTAAAAATTGTTTAATTCCACGTAAAATTCTTAGTGATTACTTTTACAGTGATAAAATGTTCAAAAAATATAAGCCTTTAAACTCTTTTCATTATCTTAGGATTTTGAAGGACTCCTTTCCTCATGCCTCAAAACAAATTAAGTCTATAATGTCATAAACTTTACATGCCGCAAGAAAATACTTTAAAAGTTAGGGTGAAAAAAATGTTCAATGAGATTCAAGTCATAGTATTCTTACTCCAGCATCTTATAGTATTCTTGCTTCAGCATCTCAGCAAAGCTCAAGGCCTCATCAATTCCAAGAATTGTGCCAGCTAGCTAAGAGAGCAAATTATCCATCCTATCAAGACCACCAATGTCCTCATGTTCAGCCATAGGATCTACCTGCTACAAATGATCATAACACAGAATGAGACAAGACATTTGAGGGAAAAACAGCTAAACCAATTCCCACATTCTGGGGTTCTCATATTCCATACAGAGAATCAAATTACATTTTTTTTAACCATAAAGCAATATAGTTGACAACATGGACATGCTCAAATCCATCCATGTTCCTCTCAAAGCATCAAGTTACATGGTTTTGGATCATAAAGCAAGATAATTGAAATGGGCATGATTAATCAAGGCATAACTTTAAAATTAAATATAAGAAAAATAATATTCCTCTCAAAGCATCAACTTACACAGTTTTTTTAATCATAAAGCTATATAATTGACAACATCACAGGGCAAGCTCAAATTCATCAAAGGCATAACTTTCACTATAAAAAATAATATGCCTCACAAAGCCTCATTACATAGCTCTAGATCATAAAGCAAGACAATTAACAATATGAGGCAAGCTCAAATATATCAAAAAGACATATTCTTTAATCCCAAAAAGAGAGGGGGGGAACTCCTCCAAAAGCATCCAATTTCATGCCTCCAGATGTCTTTTTTTCTTTTTTTGGGGATAATTTAAAGGCTCAGTCAGCAGGACCTGAACAAAGGATCCTAAGCAAAAAACCAAAAAACCAAAAAATACAACAACTATGGATTTGTGAAAATCTTTTCAAAAAAAAAAAATTAAGGCCACACAAAATCAAAAACAGAAAAAGAAACGATTCGGAAAAAGGAGCATAAAAAATGAATAACTCTGGAACATGCAAATAAAAGATCATCATCGACAAAACAAAGATGGATCTCCCAACTCGAAAATTAGAGAGATTATCACCAACATCGGGAAGAACAACAACAAAAAAAAGGAAAAAAATTGGGAAAAAGGGATACCATAGAAGTTAAAAATGATGTTAAAAGGTTAGAGTAAAAAACCAATCATTACAAAAATAAAATATGGATTTGTCAAAAGGGCGAAAAACAAAAAACAAATAAAAATATGGACTGTCAAAACTAGAAAAAAAAAAAGGAAATAGAAGTTCGAAGATCAAAGCTTTCATAAACAAAAAAGAGATAAAAATCTGGGGAGAAGAGTGGGGAAGCTGATGCAAGAGGTTTTTATAGACAAATCTCAGCAACCCTATCAGAAAATAGAAGAGGTGAGTCGGTGGATGAGGGCAAAGAAGACATCATAGGAAATATTAGAGACCAATTTCAATTATCACAGATTAAATAAAGACTTTTGTTACTCCACTTGGCAAATAAAAGAACTGATCAGCATCTTATGAAGTAGCAGCAGCACCAACACAGAAGAGAGAAGAAAAACAAGAGGTAGGCTGCGAGTGGTGTCTTATGTGAAGAGAAAGCACAATCCGTGTGTGATGTCTGTATACATAATGTGTCTTTTGTTGGCTAAGCCACGTGGCTATTTCTATGTGATAAGAATCTCACACAAACCAAATCCATTTAGCATGGATGTTGAGCGGAAGTTGGCCCACTATGTTAATAGAAAAAGCAAATAAATCCAAAAAGGGAGAAAAGCCAATAGGCTGTACGAAGCATGGACAAAGGGTAAATGTGGAAGAGAGATGTTTTTTGGGTCTTCACCAAGTGTAGCCTTGGGGGATGTGAAGTTATGAGAAGGGTAGTTTAGGAATTTTACTTTATGAGATCACATTTTCTTTCTTGGGAATAAAACATTTCCACTTAAAAGATATGATAAAAAATGGGATCTATCCTAGGAATCAAATTTATCTAGAAATTTTTTTTTTAGTCTATCTTCCAAACATAGTAATGTTACATTCCCATTCTAAAATTTCTGGGAATTAAAAATAAAACTAGTTGCTACACAGCCCTATAGTAGTTACATAAAAGCCACCAAAGATAACAATTTGTGTAGTGTAAGGTTTGGTAATCGAGAGAAGTTGAAACCTTGCTATATTAGCCGTTTTGAGATTCTCGAAAGAGTTGGAGCAATGGCCTAGAGGTTGGTGCTACCTCCCAGTTTATTAGCTATCACCCAATTTTCCATGTGAGCATGCTCAGAAAGTATATGTCTGATCAGTCTCACATACTCACACACAAGCAGTTCAAGTTGAAGAGAGTTTGTCATATAAGGAAGTACCAGTTGCCCTTATGGATAGGAAAATCAAGAAGCTTCGTTCAAAGGAAGTAACCGCAATAGAAGTCATCTGGAGGAACCATTTTAGTGAAGAAGCAACTCTGAAAGCCAAATAAGCCATAAAGATCAGATATTTGCACCTTTTTCCTTCCCAAGGTTTATTTGTTTAAGATCAAGGGACCAAATTTATTTTAAAGGGATAGTATGTGATACTTTAGGTCCATTTGTCCCTAGACAGGTCCAGTATAGTTTCAAGGTCCCTCGAGACGCACCCGTCCATGTACATGAAAAACCTAAAAATACAAAACTTGCATCCCCATGATCACTATAATAGTTAAGGATTGCTGTAGTGGTGGTCAGTGTATTAGCACTTTTTTTTATCCGAGGGAGACCGCTATAGTGCTCAATTGGCAAGGTACTAGTGGCAGTCAATCAGTCTGTCGACTACTATAATAGCCATAGACCACTGTAATGGTGCGAATGATATCAAAACACGCCCAAAACAATGTAGTTTCGTTAAGTGACTCCCAATGTTATAAAAACTCATCGTCTTAACCCTAGAAACATGAACCTAGCTCTCTCCTGCTCCCCTCCCACCCTCTCACTTTCTTTCTCCTTCAATCCTACCTCCTCCTAGCTTCAAGGCAAGGATTTATCAATGGTTTATGTTGTTTTCCCCTATTTTCTTGCTTTCTCATGTGATTAGGAATTTATGTTCTTCATTGTTGTCAAGTTTGGGTACTCTCCCAGAGTATATAGGGATGTTCTAGTATGGCTATAGTTTACTTATGAGTTTTATTGCTTCCATGGTAGATGTCGGTGCCATTCTTGCTCTTCAAAGCTCAGCTGGTCCTGGCACTTCTGGCACATCCCTTTCAACCCCTTCAGGTGAGTGGATTTAAGCTTATAACTTTAAATTTCGACCATTACAAGTAGTTTCCATACAATATTTTGAACCTTCCATAAATTTAGAAATTTATAATGCTTTTAGAATTATACCAGACAAGAGAAAACTATGATTTTACACTCTTCTATGAAAATACATGACTTTTAGAAAAATACTTGGGACTATTGTTGATACTTGTATGTCATTGATGTTATCATGTTTTTTAACTGCTTCCAATAAATTATGAAAAGAGAGTAGTTGGTCTAGAAAATCAACTATGAATGGTAAAAGTAATGGAAAGCACTAAATTGATATTTTAATTTGAGAAATTAGCGTATTGACTGTGAATGTTATTTGTATAGGAATTAGAAAAGGACTAACCTGTTAGCTAATGACAATGAATTCATTGACTTTGGCATACCAAGTTGTCAACGAGGGACAATTACCCTTTACTCATATTAGTCTACGAGAGACGCAGTTCACGAGGTACTGTTAAAATCTTAGTTAAGTACTCTTATTTGTGAGGGACTGAGCATCATTTATGATTCTTTTAATGATCTATCTCCTTTTAATTCCTTAGAGAAATTATTATGTTTTCTTATGATTTACTCGAAATTGAGGTTATTACTATTATTATGTATTATGAATGGAAAAGAGTTTTGATTGCTGCATTACTATTTAGGTACCTACAGTATTGTCCCATATATGGCTATAGGTGAGAATCTACTCATTGAGTTTTAGATGAAACCCACTCATCTTTTTTCTCTTACATATACAGCTACTAGTTCAGAGTCTTCCCAGATGTTTCCTCCTCAGTAGTTGTCAATTTATTTTTGGGTAAGCTTCACTTTGGAGTGAAGTATAATTAGTTTAAGTTTAGTAGTGCTCTAGTACATTGTATGTGTTAGTTTAAGCTTAGTAGTGCTCCAACATATTGCAGGCAAGATTTATGGACTATGCATTTATATTAGCTTATGTTATTTTGGAAAATTATGTACTTATGTTTACCAAATTTATGACATATGTAACTCCCTAGTAATTAACCAAATACTCCTAGGTTGAATCTGATTAATGACTAGACTTTACTCCTTGCTTTGGTTCTTTCTTCATAATTTGAAAATACTTAGTGAAATTATGAACCATTTTTTTTTAAAAAAAAACATAATTAAAAACGTGAGCCGAGTACAACGTGAATGAGTAAGCGGAGTATAATAAGACGTTTAAGAATATATCACATCATATCACTTTGGCTCCATCATATAACATCCATAAGCACATTATAACATATATTTACATACAATAACCTCACTCAAAGGGTGGGTTATGATCATACATCATTGTCTTATGCAAACCCATAAAAGAAAATATACATAAGGAAATACATGCCCCTAAACTAGATAACTCCATAAGCCGGGAAGGTTATCCTAAAACTAGGGTACATGAACACACATAAATCTACTAAGAACCTTCTATGGCCACTGTCCTGGAAATGGTGGAATAAATCCGATCCACTGATGAGCTCCCTCGGGAGGGGACACACGAGATGCACCAGTGAGAGTCGCATGGGCGGCCTTCTTGCTAACCTCGGCTGAACAACTGTTTCCTCACTACCCTCTCTTACACGTGTGGGAGTAGGAGCAGAGCTCTCAGAATATACATGAGTAGGAGTGTCCTTTGAAGGATCAGTTTCAGAATATCTCGTCTCAAACATACTGAAATCCATGGACAGCAGATGAAGCGGGATAAGAACGTAACATCCTTTCATCAAGTGGACGTGCATGTTCGAAAACCATTTCATCGCCATAGGGAGAAGTAGGAGAAAATCGATAACTAGGGACAAGATGTGCAAATGGACGACCTATGTAAATAAAAACACGAACTGCGCACCTCCCTTCAAAATGATACGAGCGATGCACCGGATCATAGTGGAATTCCCAAGAAGGGGTATCAATGAACAGGACGAATGTCGCCATTTAAATCTGGAGACAATGACGGAAAAAAAAAAGGGAGTGAGAATCTTGCTAAAGAATTCTCAGTAGGGTACCTCCTTCTACAGTGTCATCATCAAAGTCCCCAGGAACCTCGGGGTTATTCTAAAATAGTGAGCATGCAAAGATTCATTTTAAGTTCGGACAAATACTTAACCGAGGTTCATCAATTTTTAATCATGCGTCTTATAATGCATCATAATCTTAACATGTCATATTTACAATGAACTTTTCCTTTATCATTACATCATATTCCTCATCATCATTATCAACATAACATGCATAAAAGAACGTCATATAATATTAGCTACACATGGACACAGTGCACATATTTCATTTCTTTAGTGCCTTAGATGACTTAAAATCTTATCATCATCATTATTTTCCTTGGGCCACCCTATACTCCACCTTTTTGGGAGTAATTTAGGTTATGAGCTCATACTTTACTAGTCATCACTAGCATATACTTATCCCTTTTGATAAGCTAAAGTCCCGACTCTACCCTTTTGAGAGAATGGGTTAGGGGGCTAAAATCACCTTTTCACCACCTATAGTCTGATGGTTCCAAAGGATCATTTTCTTATAAGTTTAAGTCACCATTAAATCTTTGCATGTTATATCACAATACAATTCATAAACATCATAGCATTTTCTCATTTATAGTCGTAAGCTAGAATAATATATATCAACTATAATCATGCATCTGGGAGATTCCCAGGAAAGAGAGGTGGGTCACAATGGACACGCTTAAATACCAAGTCTTTCCTTAGCCAGAACCTTTCCAAATTACACTTTTACAATGATACACTTTCTTCTAGCAACAAAGGTAAATTTTACATAATAAAGAATATTTCATGCATAAGCATTCTCATTATTTGCAACAAAGAACTATAACATGCAAGCCAGGAAATCATTCAATGATATCAAGTACTTAATAAGCATCCAATACTTACATAGAATTATCAATTATAGAACTAATTAGTTATGCACCTAAGGAATTTATTACCATCCTTACGATTATTTATAGGCCTTAAGAACACTATTAAATAAAATGGGGTAGCATAGATAGTAAGTTGTTCCTAAGGTTTTACGGTATGCTGGAAGTTATGTTTTAAATCCTTTCTTGTTACCAGCTTTCCCTATGATGCTGAAATTAGTTACTAAATCAATTATGAATCATTCTCCCTTATTTAAACATAATAAATCCTGGTTCTTATCGTTGCTAAAGATTCTGGATAGAATGCATAAATTTCATTCCCTAGAGTTCTAGAAATCTTGTTTTTACGGTTTTCTAGTTGCTAAGTTCATTTTTAGTGTTCGGGATCAATCCTAGTCTAATTGATACCAAATTTTTCGTGGCTAACTAATCCTAGACAGAATTATAACACACTAAAATAGATTTGGCATTGGCTAAACTTAAAGGGGTCAAAAACTAGGTAAATTCTAGCTCTTCGGTTGTTCTAGGGAGCTAGTTTTATCTCTAACATGCAGTAAATCATTCTCTTAACAATAAACCATAATTATCGCAACTTCAAACATATCAAATCATTATCATACATTGATACTAAACTCAGATCAGTGGCTGAATCATGAACCTCATGCAATTACATAGAATCATATTTTAAGTGCATATAAAATACTAGTTCCCCGTAAAATCCTTGCAAAGTCTTAAAACTCATTTAGAAACTAGTTCTTTTGTCAAACTTGGGAGGATCTTCACAATTAAAATTCTCACTTAAGATAAAAGGAGTAAGTCTTGAGCTTTAGAGATTTAGGTGACATCTTAGAATTATAAATATGCTATGCAACCTTATTTTAATCTTATCTTTATAAGGTGATAGCTTGGAATTATAAACATGATATGCAATTCCATTTCTTTATCTTTAAGATTTAAGGTGATGACTTGAAAATTAAACATGATGCAAGAACTTGAAATATAAACATGATGTAAGAAACTGAGCGCGGTAATCCGCACAGACCAGAGAGGGAGAAGAGAATATTAAGAAACCGGAGCGGCGGTAGTCCGCACAGGACCGGTGATGGGAGAAGAGAATTATTATTACATCTATTTAAGCTCCAATCTCAAGACTTTTTAAAGAATAAATTCTTTAACTCAAATAATCATATTTCTTTGCTTGTGATACATGGCCAAGTCTTTGACCTCTAGGATCTTTAGGTGATGGCATAAAATAAACATGCCATGCGTTGATTCTTTTAGCCATTATAAAATAAAGTGAGAGCATAAATTAAATATGAGATGCAACCTCTTTATTATCTTGAAAGATTAAGTGATGACTTGAAACATAAACATGAAATACAAGCTTGGAAAATACATCTTTCAAGTTCTAAACTAAAAATCTTTGTTTTAGCATCATAAAGCATTATTCTTTAAAGTTTTGCATCAAGTGGAATTTTCAAGCTTTAGAGGCCTAACTTGTGATGGATTTACAACCCACCCTCAAGGTCCTCATCATCAAGCCATCATCTTAGTTCCACCTAGGCCATATGGCCGAATTGGTTAAAGAAAAAATGAAGAGGAAAATCGAAATGAAAAGCTAAGGTAAGTTCATAATTTCATTATTTTGAGCTAAAAACACAACTCCTCAAAGCATAGAAATAAATTTAGAAACTACTCCCTACCTAATTTGAGTTGAAGAAGAGGAAGAGAACTTGATTTCTTGAAGTGAAATGAAACAAAATCTCTTTGAAAAATTGAAGAAAGAATTCAGCCAAAGAGGAGGAAGAAAGAAAGTTTTTGGTGCTCCTAGAAACTAGTTATGAACAAAGCATTCCAATACCACTCAAGTAAGCCTATTTATAGAAGATTTTGAGGCTTCTAATTGGCCAAAATGAGGAGGTAGTTGGCGGAATTTTGCAGGAGAAATAAGGGAGGAAAAATCATTTTAGACAAAGTTGTATGAAATTAAGGAATTATGTCTCTTATGGTGACATTTTGGCATTTTGTTTTAGTGCAACTTTTGGCAATAATTCAGCTGCATAATGGCATCAATAATTTCGTCCATTACAGCCCAAAGAAGTGAAATTTGTGTGTTCCATGCATTATTTAGGTGTAGGCAAGGTATTCATGTAATTTAGAGAATTTACGGTTAAGGGCTTAAGTGAATTAGTAAGCAATTTGGGTGTTTTTGAGCAATTTTGGGTTCTAATCAATCTAAATACATAATTTTGACTCTAGATTAATATTTAGAATTTAATAAGCTTTAATTTGAGCCTAATATTGCTTAGGTTTCGGTATACAAATCAAAAATCCCGAAATTCGCAAAATTGCCCAAAAATAGGGGCAAAATCGTACTTTCACTTAAAAACTGCCCGAGGCCTCCCGAGCTTAACCAATGGTTAATCATGGCTTAAAAACAAATTTTAAAACATTTTAGTGAGGTTCGGGCTCAGTCGGCACGCACATCGGAGTTAAAAAATATTGAGGCGTTTTGGTCATTTCGCGCGTCGGAACTCAAAATTGAAATCCTTCTGCTCTATTAACACACATAACACAAACAATCCCTTATTATCATCAAATCATCCCCTTGAGAATAGGTGGGGCCCACAATCCTCATTTTCTGAGTAAAATAACTTCAGGGGCATTTTGGTCATTTTATACGTACAGAAATTCAGGATTTGCGACTCTCGCATGAATCGCTCCTAACCTCTCTTCTAATGTTATATTCCTTTATTGAGGATTGTTCGGCCTCAAATCTTATGTAATAATTACCTACAGTAATTCGGTAATTTCTGATGACAGTAAAAATTACAGTAAAAATTGGGGCGTTACAACATAAGGTTTGGACCAACTGTTTAACTTAAGGAAAGTGCTTGTCGCCTCTAATAGAACACACCGAATCTCAAATCCCGACTTAGGTGGCATTTGTTGTATGGTTGAGGCTTTCATATAGTTTTTCTTACCTTGCACTGTGCTAACTCGGCTAACTGCCTCCTCTGCTTTGACTGAGAGAGACACTAGCCCAATTCAGCATAGACTCTGAAAAGGCTGTTCTACTTTGCTGTGCTCTCTGCTGGACCTGTCCCCTGCTAGACCCAGCTCTACCAGATAAAAAACCTTGATTTTTGACCCTCTTGGCCTCAACAATGGCTCTCATTTCAACCAAACTACCCTCTAAACTAACCGCCATATCCATATCTTGGGCATAATCTGTGGTTCCCACATGACACTGTAGGCTCAGGAACATCTTCTCAGGCTACCCCTGAACAAACCATCATACCCTGTCAGATTCTGATAAAAATTAGCAAATAGCTATCTGGCCCAGCTAGGTAAAATGCTCGTCATACTCTGCCACCATCATGCCCAGAGTCATCCGAAGCCTCAAAAACTCGTTTAGCATCTGGGCTCTCCCACTCTCAAAAAGAAACCTCCATAGAAAAGCAATCCGGAACTCCTCTTATGTGGTTAGCTCTGAGTCACCACGTCCCTGCAAGAACTCCTTATACCAAATCCCGGCTTGGCCTCCCAGCTAGAAGCCAGCCAACTCCACTACCCTTTCTGTTGAACAATGGATGACTCGAGTGATCTTCTCTATCTCTTGGAAGAACTCATGTGGATCCTTCACTATAAAACGCCCACGAAAGGTAGGAGGATCCATCATCTTGAACCACTCTAGCACTAAGTCATCTGGATCTCCAACTAGTGTTTGAACTACAGGCTGAGTTGACTGAGCTATAGGTGGGGTTGGCTAGGTCTGGCCTTAGCCTGTCTGGCTATTATATTTGAGAGCATAGCCAAAGCCTACTCTAAGGCTCTAAAGCGAGCCTTAGAATTGGAAGAGCCGCCGCTATAGCGGCGATATGAGGAATGATAGCATAGGGGAGGCATGCTGGATCTTGAGAAACATAGACAAGCTAGATAAGAAACTGATCATAGGAGAAAGGACAAGGCTCTTCATATGAACCTAGACAAGACTAACCATCGTAATAAAACTCAAGAAATGGTTCGTTAATGCAAATGGACGCACTTCTATTTACAAAAATACCGTACTACTTGTGGACACTTTCTCAAGTGAGATGCAGGGAAACCTATGTCTTTGATACCCCTTTGTCATGATCCAATTTGGATCATGACCAACACGTAAGGAATCCTATCCTCACGTAAGTCTTGTGCTTTTTGTATCGTACTATATACATACTTTATCCATAAAATATGTTCTAAACCATAAATCGAATCAAATAATAATCATTAATACGTATGAATAAAACCTCTTTCTCATAAATGAAAGCTAGAGTTGTAGCTGCAACATAAATCAACTAAGTTGCTCATTTACAAATAAACCGTGAATAACATATCATTTAATTACAAAAGAATCATGGTAATATCAAAATGTAAAATAAAACTATATGTGGTCCAAGACCTTACCCATCACATTATTGGAGCGCTCTGACATAAACAAAATTCCATGGCTTCACCTCAGTGTGAAACTCACCCAAACTAAAGATATCTAATGCTGAGGAGGAGGGAGAGGAAGATTCTGAGCTACATCTATATTTGTGAGGAAAAGGAAGAAGAGAGGGGTGAGTTTTGTAACCAAAACTTAGTGAAAGATCTTTACTCATAACCGTGTATAGGACAAGAAAATACTATAAATAAGTAACAATAATGCAGTGTTTTATAAACATTTCTATTTACTTTACATAACAATTATAATCTTTATCTTTTCAATAATTACAAAAGGGAACAGATTATCCATTAACTGCAGGGAGGGTACTTGTCCCTAGCAAACAAGGGCCCTTAACTAATGAGATCTTAAAGGTCTCTAGCGAATCGCATCCCTAGTGGACTGATCTAACTTAAGGATGACTTGCCCCTGGCGGCTTTGGTATACCAAGGTTAACGGAATAATTGCTGTTAACTAACAGTTCTGTTCCTCCAGTAACTCTCTAATCTAAAACCAATTGAAGTTGTAAAAAAGGAATATGTTTTTAGTTTAACATTTCTCAACTATTATAGCAAACATAAAGCCTTAAGTCTCATTTCATAAATCATAGCAAGTCCCTATTTATATCAATTTAAATCAAAGATTAAATTATACAAAGCCTTTTATAGAATAATTATGGTCCCATACATTTTCTAATATCATAATTTCATGTATAAATTCAAATAGAGAATTTCTAATTAAAGCATATTTTTATATAAAGTCATGTCGTATAAGAATCCATTTTCCAATTCTTTAAATACTCCGTAGTGCTAACGAATAATAATATAATGACCAAACTAAGGCCATGAGATCAAACCCACTCACCTGGAGAGGTAGACTATGAAGCACCAACACCACAGGGACTCTGGGAAGGAGGGATAGCACCAATGTCTACCATTGAAACAAGACTCATAAACAACCTGTAGAAAGTCCTAGATTACTCTAAATACATACTTATAATTTTAGAGGGAGCACCTCCACTTGACAATAATGAGAGAAATAGCAAGGCCCAATTCATGATCATGGAAGAATAAAGAGAATGGAGACATAAACTAATAATATATACATACCTTGATGATTTAGGGGAGCTAGATTGGAGTGGGATTAGAGAAAAAGAAAGAAAATGAGAGTTTAGGGGGTGTGTGTGCATGTGTGTGTGTCTCAATTTCTGTTTCTGTGGGGGAGAAAAGGAGCCCGACTGGGGTTTTATTTTGGGTCAAAAAATGAAACGGCATCATTTTTCTAATACTGGGCTGATACGGGGTGCTCGCTGCAGCGAGCTTTCCATGCTGCCTACTTTGTATAATTCTACAAAATCTAGTATAGCAACTTGGTTTCTACATCCAAGGCCGATCCATCTACTTGGGTGGGCCCCAAGGGACCCTAAGACTATATAGAACCAGTCTACGAATACGTGTACCTCGGTATTACATCATGCCAACCCACTTAACCCATTTTTAAATCATATATATATATATATATTATTCTGAAAGAGGATCAATGGCTTAGTGGAATTGATGGGGTGTCTTGATGTGGGGAGTTTGGTTTCCCACCAATTTTCTAGAATAATATGCAACCAATGATCTTCATTCTTTTCATTTGTGTAGGCCTTCAAATCAACCAATGTGATTGTTTCTTTTTTATTTTTTTATTCAAATGTATATTAGTTTCATTAAACCATTATTTATTTCATTTATAGTTAATAAATAAATAAAATATGTTTATATATTTTGAATAATATCATATATATATAATTCTAAAAGAGGATTCATAGGTAAGTGGAATTGATGAGGTGTTCATTTTTATGAGTTTGGTTTCCCTCCAAAACCATCACTCACCAAACATGTCCCATCAATATATGTTATTATTTGCATTTATGTTTGTTTATTTCCATTTATGTCTTTATCATTTTTAATTATTTATTAATAGTTTTAATATTTATATATAATATATGATCTCTTAATATTTTAATTAATACTATACGTTTTTTCCACTACTACATTAATATTGTACATAGTTTAATATTTTAAAAATATATATACACACTTATTAAATTAAATAATGACTTTTTTAATATATATTTTATAGTATTTATAATATATATTCCATTGCTACATTAATATTGTACATAGTTTAATATCATTTATAGTATTTATAATATATGTATATATATGTGTGTGTCTATTTCAGACATTAAATGTAAATAATATCTCGTCAAACCATTAGCATTATGATCCTTCACCTTTCATACTCCTTATTTGTGTCACCTTTTTCCCAATGTCAATGATCTCTTCATTTGACCAATGAAATAAAATACTTACTTGAGAAGACTTCCCAAAACTTATTAAGATAAAAAAAATAAAAATAAAAAACACTATCCAATTTATTCTAAACATGGCTCTTCGATCTCCTCACCATTTCATTATGCGCTTCCTTCTCTCACCAACATAATCACAGATAGATATTGGAAGGAAATATTAGATTTTGGGATTATTGGCATTAGAGGGGAAGAGAGAGAGAGAGAGAGAGAGAGAGAGAGAGAGAGATGGTGGTGATAGAATGTCAAGCTACCGTCATTTATCTAGATAGCAGTGGATGGGGCAATGGCAAAGGATCGACGCGGTGGGCATGCAGCTTAGAGGCAATTCGTGGTGGCTTTAAAGGGGTCGCAGCTTCACTATACTGATGATTAACGGCGCGGTGGCTATGGTAGACGCCTTTGTTGGCATTGCATGATGCATCAAGTTGTTGTGGCTCCAACGATGGAGGAAACAGAATGATCACAAAAGCGAAAATGGCAGAAAAGTGCCTTCTATCCTCCCTCCATCTCCCATCGCCCTTCTCGTTGCTCCGTCATCCACTTCCACCACCAGCCCAACATCACTGATGACTCCTCTAACCTCTGGTATACCTTTCCTTTCCTATTTTTCTATTTTTTTCCCTTGAAAGCCTTTTGCATAATCATCCCTTTGTATACCTCATTTTTTTGCTTTTCTTCTCATTTTGAGAGGGCCAGCTACCATGGGCTAGAGTTGATGACACTGGGTGGTGAGAGCTTGCGGCGATTTATTGCGGGTTGACAAAGGTAGCAGTGGTGAGGGTGAAGTTGGCAACTCCCAGAGGTGGTGCAATGATGATAATGATGAGAATGGCAACTACGGCCAAAGGCGGTTAAGCAAAATGGTGGTGGCTTGATCCTTATTTATTGTATTTCTATTTTCTTCTACTTTTTTTTCCAATGGTTTATGGGTTATTTTGAGTTTTGCTTTGGACAAGATTTGGGTTAGGTATTGATGAGTGTATTTCATGTACATTGGTTGGGTTTAGGTGGGGTTTAGATTTTTTTAATTTACTTTTTGATTTTTGGATTGTTTTATGATTAGATTTGTTTTGTTATTCAAAATTTGCAATTGAAATTTTATTTCACTAATTAAATATTACAGTCTGATCAATGCAAGTTCTTGAGTTGGAATTAATTTTATCACAGCTAAGACATGAGTGCCATACTTGCTGTGTAATTAAGAAAAAGACTAGCTTTTGGAATGTGGGTAAAGCTTCACATAATGGGAATGCATGTTGAAAGGAAGGTATGGCTTCATAATTTCAATTTTACATTGATTCAATTGTTAAATATTTAAATTCTTTTTGCAGTTATTTACTCATTGAAGAAGGTTAATGGATTTAGGGATGCTATATTGAGGGATGTGTGCATGTTTCTTAATTTTTGGAGAGAAGCTTCAAATTTCTCCTATGCAGTTTGGCTTTTAAAAATTGTTGTTTGTGTTGAATAAAGAGTGATAGTTATATGTTGAAGCGTGATAAGGATGATGCATAGTGCATAAGTTAACATCAAATAATCTAGTATCTTAGTTGAAGAAAAGATAATATATTCATTATGTTCAGTGATATATACAGCGGTATAGTCAAATGAGTTACTTTGATAATGCCAAGCTAATGCTTGTATGTCGAGCTTATTTGATGGCTTTTCTCAGACTCGAGATTCTCTTCACAAGGAATTAGGTAATCTCTCTTCTTTTTTGTGTTTATTTTTTGGCTCATTTTCTTTGCCACTGTCTCTTTATATTACAGATGAGTAATGGTCGATTCAAGGCTTTAACTTTAATCCATGTGAAGATAATTTTGGTATAATTTTTGCTTGCTTTTTTGTGTAGGTCATTTTTAGTAAAGGTTTTTTTTTTTATCTAATGGGAAAGGAGAATTTTGTTCCAAAAAAAATTAGCTCACTTTCTAATGATCTTTTTTTGGTTTTTTGTTTTTGTTGGTTTTGTTTTTTATTTTTTATTTTTTTGTAGGAAAGCAATGAAAATGAGATAAAAAGCTTAGATTGATTAATATAAAAGGTATATTTTTGTTGTTTCTTATCTTCTAATGCTAGGAAAGATATTTCCTATTAATATGGTGACATTCTAAATTAAATGCTTTATGTGTGTCTAACTAATATAGGTTTGTCTTGCCATTTTATTGACATGGAAGGAGGCATATTCTTTGCCTTGCCATTTTATGGATATGAAAGTGTATATTCTTTGCAAAACATTAAACTTTAATTTCTGATTGTTTCATTTATGTAATGTCATTATTCTTCCATTCATTGATTGTACAGTCTTTGTGCAAGTGAATAAATCTTTACAATCACAAGAGCACTAATAACAAAGTTTATGAGATATCAATATTTTTTGGAGTTTCCCATATAATTTGTTCATATTCTCCGGTGCCAATTCTTCAATAGTCTATGGCATTCCTTAGAGGAATAATTAATCCAAGGCCTATCAGTAGGTTTTTTTTTATTCAATTTCAGTTGAAGCTAGATAGAATCACCTAAATTATGTTATTCTTATATTTTTATTTTAATCTAATGATAATATTTTAATCAGATAATAATAATTTTTATATATTTGTTGTTTTCTATAATTGTTTGAGCCCACCAATCTGCATGTTCCTTTTGCATCGAATCTCTATGCTGCTTCTATTCCTTCTTCCCTCCACCTGTGGCATCAACATCTTGCTTATACCTTTGTAGAAAAAATACAACATCTCACCTCAATGGGAGTCTTAGGGTATATTCGTAATGTGAGTCTTTTAATTATGTTTCATGTTAAACTGCAAAATAATCGACTTTATTTTTTAATAAAAATGCTTCAATTTTTATTCTCCTTTTGGTCTTGTGCATTTTGATGTTTAGGGACCAGCTCCGACTCTTTCCATAGGAGAAGCCAACTATTTTGTGATATTTATTGATAATTACTCATGTTTTATATGGATTTACTTAATGAAAAATCATCATGAATTAACCTAGATTTACATTAATTTTGCTGCAATGATCGACCAGTTTTCGAAGATAATTAAATTTTTTTGTCAAGATAATGCAATGGAATATCGGGATATGGATTATTGAATAGGGAACTATGTCTAAATTTTCTCATCCTGATACTTCTCAACAAAATGGTTATGCCGAGTGAAAGCATCATCACATCATTGACTTTGTTCGTGCTATGCTTATCTCTTCCTCATATCCTAAACATGCATAGGGTGAAGCTGCTTTAACTATTGTTTATGTCATCAATTATCTTCTATCCTTTGTCATCGATAACATTTCTCCCTTTGAGCAACTTTATCATACTCCTCCAAACTATACTTCTCTCAAAGTATTTGGTTGTGTCTACTTTGTTCTTCTTCTACCACATGAATATACTAAGCTTGAACCGTGTGTTCACCTTTGTTGCTTTCTTGGCTATAGAATAGAATATAAAGTTTTTTGTTGCTTGGACCCCTCAATGTGTTCGTACCTCACGTCATGTAATCTTTTGGAAACACCACAAATTTTCTTCCATGTCTTCCTTAGCTTTAAATCCATTCCTTCTGCTCAGAATCCATTCTTTACTAAACCCTCTACTAATATTTTTCCTTGCGACAACGATGCAGGTTTTTCAAGTAAGCTTCCAGCCCCTTATGATACTTTAATAATTCCCAATGATCTAGTTCAAGACGTAGATCCTGCTTCTACCCCTAGTCCTCTTCCTGATTATCCAAACAGGGTAAAGAATCCACCTCCTTATTTTAATGGTTATCATTATGTCTTTGCCATACTTTACCTTCATGAGCCTAGGTCCTATAAGAAAGCCTCCACAAACCCCTATTGGCAACAAGCTGTGTAAGAGGAACTCTAGGCACAAAAGAAGACTTATACTTGGGACTTGGTTAATTCTCCTTTTGATAAGACTATTGTAGGATACAAGGGGGTATCCAAGATCAAGACTCATTCTGATGGTTGTTTTGAATGATACAAAACTTGACTAGTTACCAAGGGCTTTACTCAAGAATATGGCATTAATTATGAAGAAAACTTTAAATATTCCAACATATTAATTCTTTAATAGTTTCATATTAATTTGTTCCTAAAAAATTAAAAAAATCAATTCTATAATTTAGACTTCTTTGATGATGATGCTAATAATTTATTAATTTTAAATAATAGATAATTACATTACTTTTTTATTGAAAATAATTGTATAATTGATATAATACTCCAATAATTGAGATGAAGTAAAATAGAGTTATATATATTTTTTTACTAATTATACCACATTAATTACAACATATATTTTAAAATTGATATTTTAATTTACTAAAAAGATATAGAAGAAAAGGAAGTGTAATTGAAATTACATAAATTTAATTTATTATTTATTTTTTATTAATTGGAAAATATATTTATATTTTTATAAATTAAATATTTTAATTTACCAAAAAGATATAAATGGCTAAAGATAACAAGAAAAAAAACACTAAAATGGGTACACATGAGGATTATTTGCTATGGAGACAGAAATGAGGATATGATTTGTCTTCATAAGGATTGTCGACAGGGCAAAGTCCCTGTTTGTTAAATAAGGTACGAACGATGATAGCACATCTTTACATTTTTCAATTACCTTTGTTGGATTTGTATTTTACATTTATTTTTATTTTTAATTTGGATCATGTTGTATTAGTAGTGTTTATTAGTATAGATATTTATCTTTCGAATTTCAAAATAGTTTTAGAATTTTCTCATTTTTAATTAATTTAATAAACCCGTAAATACCATAAGATTGAAATCTCCACAAGAAATAAGAAATGAGAATTGTGACAGGGATAGGGATGAGGATGAGGATAAAACGCAAAAATTTTTAACAGGGATGGGTGTGGAACACGTCCCATATCTCATAGGTACCTATTGTCATTTTTATAAATGGCTCATGATATAATAAAATTATTTACTTATTCCTTTTCATTATTCAACCATTTCAATTTTCAAAATGTATAAAATTTCAAAAGATAGGCTTTTATTGTTAGTTACGGGTCATCTACTGAGATTTTTTCCACCTTATAAATATAATATTTAAAATATGATACAAAATAGATGATAAATTTATACTTTGTCCATTTATTTAATTATCTAACTATTAAATTATTTTTAAAATAAATTTATATACTCAAATTTCTATAAGATATATTTAAATAAATTATCATCTATTTTTGGTAATAGTCAATAAACTATTTTTTATTATTACCTCGTGCATCGCATGGATCAAACGACTAATTATAAATAAAAATTAATAAAAAATTTAAAAAATATAAATGAGAAATATGGACAGTCAAAACATGATAAATAAACTTAAAATATCACATTATGAGTGTAATAAAAGAACATAAACAAAATTAATGAATGATTTAATTAAAAATTTAAAATTAGGATAAAATGTCGCATGATGACAATGGTAGTGGAATAACTTTTATATTATATATAGATAGATAGATGGATAGATAGATATATACCTATTATAATTAAAAATTCCCACAAAACTGATAATTATTCTCTATATACCCTAATATAAAATTAATCCAAAAAAATTTTATTAACAAGAAAGTGTAATACTACCGTCATATATCTATCATTTTTTTTCATTTGACCTTTCTTTTCTTTCTTTTTGGATGATTGTAGGCTATGAACTTTCTCATCATCACTTGTATCCCCTCTTGGTAAATTCTTGTATAGAAAGTTTTTAAAACTACAAATTAATTAGCCCCATTTACGTACATGAAAAAATATGTACAATGAAATATGCTTTTGGTCTCCAAAAAAATTGAATTTTGGTTTGGCTCTCTAAAAGAAAAATTAAACTTAATTTTTGGTCCAGACAATTTTAAAATTAGTTAATTTTAATCCTTAATGATTCATTGTTAAATACTGAGCTGATTAACATTCATATCATTCAATTGTATATCAAAACCACTAATCTTATGTATTATATCATAATTTTATATGTCAAAACTATCATCCTTTAACATATTAAATTAACCTAATAACATGTCTTATCAGACTTAATTATCTATTTTATGATAGGAGTTTGACCCATGTGATTATAATGTACCACGCAAGATTACAGATTATCAATATGTAGGATTAGAAGAAAAATGTTGATCTTTTCCTTGTACACATAATTTTTTATAAGTTTAAGTATATTTTATGCAAAGTTTTAGAAATCACAAAAATAAAAAAAATACATAATAATTATAACAATTATATTTAAATTAGTTTAATCCATTTTATAATAGGAGTTTGACTAGTGTAATTATGATGTGCCACATAAGATTACTGATTATCAATATATAGGATTGAATGATATAGTTTTTATTAGCAAGTTCAATATTTAAGAAAGACAGATTAATGACATGGACTAAAAACTAGGCCAAATAGTTTATAAATGTTTGGATTGAAATATTTTTTTAGGGATCAAAACCAAATTTTATTTATTTTTAAGGAACCAAAAAATTATTTAAACACTAATTATTTTTATAAAAATATTTTATTAGTCTTTTAATATAAAAATAAATAAATGTAAATATAATTATAATATTTTAAAGTACAGCAAAAAGACTTGAACGTAAAATTTTAAAATTATTAGTTGACTTTTAATTTTATGTATATTTTAGTTTTATGTAAATAAATTAAATGAAATTTTGTTATATTTTAATTTTATAAAACATAAATTTTAATTTTATAAAACAATATTTAACTCAATATTAGTCATATTTAAATAATTTGTTCTTAAACTCATTGATTTTTAGTTCATCATGTAATGTTATATATGTTTATAAAACATTCTATACTTCTTATTTTAACATTAAAAATTATTCACTATGTTTTATATTTTTTTAAAAATTTAAAATAAAAATTGCATGATTACAAAATGTAAAGAATGATGTAAATAAGAAATATGGAAGTTCAAAATATAATAAATAGTAATTTTTTAATGAATATAGCAAATAGTAATTAACGAATGAAATTATAAATAAAAATTAATCAAAAATTGAAAAATAATATAAATAAGAAATATGGAAAGTCAAGACATAATAAATAAATTTAAAATGTCACATAATGAATTTAATGAAAGAGCGTAAATAAAATTAATGAATGATTTAATTGGCAAGAATTAAAAATTTAAAGTTAGGATGAAATGTCGCATGGCAATTGCAATAGAATAACTTTTAGATTATTGATAGATAGAGAGATAGATAGATAGATAAATACCTATTTTAATTAAAATTTCCCACAAAACTGATAACTTTTCTCTATGTACTTTTTATCTATAAATTTTTCTTAGAGGATTCAATCCTTCACAAGCCCGGAATATTCATGAGGTGCGTAGCATCATGATATTAAAAGATCCCATTAATGCATTCTGCAGCGCGAAAATGCGAACCGAGACACGCTCACCTCACCGGATCCAAAACAATTTTTTTTTTTATTTACAAATAAGAGAATAATTTTTTGTTTAATACAATTTTATATTATTATTCAGTAAAAATTAAAAAAATATGACAAAATAAAAATTAGGTAAATTATTAGCATAATCTATTTTTATGTAACTATATATTATGACATAGTAATTTTCACGATTTATATTAGATAATAATATAAAATTAATCCATAAAAATGATATTAACAAGAAAGAGTAATACTAACGTCATATATCCATCATTTTTTTTTATTTGACCTTTCTTTCCTCTCTGTCTGGGTGATTGTGAGCTGCGAACTTTCTCATCACCACTTGTATCCCCTCTTGAAAAATTCTTATATAAAAATTAAGTGACAAGGGCAAAATTTTAAACCTGTACATTAATTAGACCCGTTACTTACATGAAAAATTCTTAAACAAGGGAAAATACTTATTTTATTCTATTTATTAGTTGAAATATCAGTTTTAGAGGTTAGTATTGTCTCCCATTTTTATTTACATTTTTAATATAATATCTAATGCCTCAATCAATAAACAGAACAAAATAAATGTCTCATTTTACTCCAAGAGCACTTAAGAATTTTTCATAATAATAAATCACAAAAATAATATGTTAAATAATGAATGATAATGGATGTGTATGGTTTGGAGAAATGTTAGCTGTACAATATTTCTTCATAAGAAATTTACATTTATAGTGTATAGAGGTATATGGGCCTCACACTTTTTTTTTTTTCCTTTAGGCGCCTCTATACACTAAAGGTGTAAACTTATTTTAAAGAAATATTGTACATCTAATATTTTTTACTTGGTTTGAAGGTAAAAATTTGATAAAAATTACAAAAATGGATTTCATATGTTATTTTAGAGATGAAGCTCACTAATGTAAATTTTATCCTAATTTTTACTACTCAGTCAATGTTTTAAATTGTGAATCACATCACGTGATCGGGCTACAATATTGCGATTGCAGTCTGCAGCGCAACTACATCAGGTCGCAATTGTCATATGATGCACTTTCACATAAATTGACAGTAATATAACCGTAACCAGAATGCATCAGGACCGCATCGGGATGCAACGGGTTCCTTTTCAAGTTGCAGAAGTACAAAAATTTCACACCACATAAGCCATAATGCGTATCACGGTGACCGTATTATCCACAACCAAAACAACTGCAACCACGACCGTATCTGCGACTGCAACCGTAATTTAAGACACTGTACTCAATCAACACCCCCCTAGTATAATAAGTCGATCACGAAAGTTAAACCCTATTTTGGGGATAGAAATTAGGACCTTTTCCCATAAACGTGTTTACTTGATCAACCCTCCTGAGACCGGCCTATAAAAAGAGTCAGCTCAGAGCCATCTTCATAGTAAGACTTAGCTTGTGAGTAATACATTAATAGTGAGGCAATGGAGAGGGCCATCATGTTAGTTGTTACATTAGTAGTATTGCTCCCAGTAGCAGCTGCAGATGATCAAACACTTGATGGCTGCCAAAGAACCTGTGGTGATGTTCAAATCACATATCCATTTGGGGTGGGAAATTCATCCACAACCAATAAGAGCTGTTTCTTGGAAGAATCATTTGAACTTACTTGCAACGAGTCCACTTTACAAATGGGAAATATGCCAGTCATAGCCATAAACATCCCTCAAAGCCAAATGGACATGATGATTCTTGTAGCCAAACTTTGTCATAATAGTAGTGGGGGTACCAGTGGATCAATGAGCGGTTTATACGCCCTCACAGGCCTTCCTAATTCTTTTACCATTTCTAGTAAGGACAACAAGTTCTTAAGTGTTGGCTGTGACACTTATGGCTATCTTTATAGCTCTTTCGACGGTAGCGATTATTCAACAGGGTGCACAACAACATGTTACGGCAACAGTGTGGAAATTGTTGATGGAAGTTGTTCAGGGATTGGGTGTTGTCAAGTGGATATTCCTCCTGGAATGAGGAATTTCTCTACACAAGCATTTAGCTTTGAGAATTTCAATAAAACTTTGAGCTTCAACGACTGCAGCTACTCCTTTGTTGTCAAAAAAGGCAACTACACATTTTCTAAGGATCACTTAGAAAATCTGCCTTACGAGAGGGTCCCGGTGGTCATTGATTGGAGCGTTGGGAACATGGCAACATGTGAAGCGTCACAGAAAAATGGCACCAATGCTTGCAAGGGAAATAGCTATTGCACAGACACTGGATATGGTTACCAATGCCAATGCAAGGAAGGTTATGAAGGAAACCCATACCATCCCGATGGTTGCAGAGGTATTTATTATTAGTGGATTTTTATGTTTTGGTTTGATTTTATCTATAGATTATTGGTGTTAAATGCTTATAGGCCACCTGAGCCATTCAATTCTAAGCTAGCCGATAATCATACATATAGAAAATAAAACCAAATAATTTTATAAATATTTACATCAAAATAAGAAGGAAAAAAAGATCTTTTGGACGTGTTAAGTTGAAAAGTGAAAATGGGTGTAAAATTTTCCTTGAACAAGATCTATATATAATTTTATATATGAATTTCATTCATAAAAAAAGTTATTTTCACTTTTACTCTTTAACTAAATATACTCTTAGAATCAAATTAAAATTTACTTGTTTTTTGAGAGAAAAACACATTTAAATCCATGTCTTTCTTTGGTTATGATCTTCAATTTTACAACGATACTATACCACTGCTTTCATTTTTAATGTTTGACTTATTAATTCTGCTTCCAATTTGATCTAATATTTTCTTGGTTTACATATTTTACAAAGAGAGCAATAATGCAATAAAATATAAAAAACAAAATAATATTTCAAAAATTTACACGCATCAATTGTATATTTTATGTGTTTCTTTTCTTTTCTTTTTTCTTCTTACGTACGTCAGATGTGTCTTTTATTTTCACTTTGTTAGTGATAATGCATAGTAAAATTGCATTAATTTTATTATTGAATTAAGTAGTTTAGTAATAGCAGTGTAACTAGAGTTAATTTCCGTACGTTACACCAATTTATTTTTTTTTTACAAGTTTTTAATAAGAATACCTTTATTATATAGTAAGGATATGTTGAGAATTTAATTTTTAAATTTTTTATAGAATAAAATATATAAATAAAATTAATATACGTTGAGGAGCTCATTAAAAGCTTTATTGTGTACAATTTCAGTTTGATTAGAGTATTTATAATATTCCGCAACTATAATAATTCTAAACCCTTTGTTGAGGTTATTTTCATAATAATATAATATATAATTATGAATGACAAAATATAGATTTTAGCAAATATAACTCACGCATAGTTTAATAATTATACTTGGCTTTTGTTTATTATACACATATAGAACATACCTTTATCGGGAAGTTTTTCTTCTAAAAATTAAAGACTACTACTTCGAGCCATTTGCCTCCAAAACCCTTTGTGGAATAAGAACTTTAGCAACACTGTTTCATGCAATTATTTATGCTTCTATTATATATACTTCTATATGCATAAAAAGTAGCTTTGTTTCATTGCATATTCTGAAGATAAAATTCATGCTCCTAAAGAGCAAGATGATAATTAACAGGGAGGGGCAGTGCCCCCCTAGAATTATCAATTTCTTTTATCATTTGTTTATTCTTTTAATTTGGTCCCCTTAAAAAATTACTTAGTATTTAGGTATTATAATAGATAATGTGTTACTTAAATATGTGTGTTTTTCTTAAATTTAATTGTAATATATTTATTTTTTTAACATATGATATTTATTATTAATTTTTAAATAAGACTAAGATTTTCTCAGATATATATTTTTTATATAAAATTAACTATTGAATATTAATCACCCTTAATATAATAGTTTAGCTTCGCTCTGCTAAAGAGAAAAGTCAACATAAGGAATGGGTCAAAAATATTCATGGGATAAGAATTTTAGCACCTACATATGTTCATTAATAATAAATATAAATTAATTTACTAAAAATAAAATTTGTTAAGAAATTGGAAATAAAGAGTATTTTTTAAAATCACATTAAGAAATAAGTGTATAAAATGTTTTTTGAAACTAAAGTATGGAGGGGTTTTTTTTTATTTTGCAATTTTTCTGATATAGTTAGTAGCATCAAATACGTTATTTTCATTAGTCAAAGACCAGATGTTAATGTTATAGAAAAACTTTATATTAAACTATTTTTTAAAACTTTTTAATTTCTTGAAAATAAACAAAACAAATGTTTTAATGTTTTCAATTTTTGGACGTAGAAATCACACAATCAGAATAAATATGTTTTTGAAATTTTAAAATAAAAATTATTTTTAAAAATGAAGAAAGAAATTAAAATTTGGAAACCAAAGTTTTTGGTTGTCAATTTTTTTCACACACAATTAGTGATAACAAATATGTTATTATATTAAAATCAAAATAATATTTATAATTTGATAGAAAATAACAAAAGAATATTTATAAAATAAATATTTAATTAATTATTTAATTATGAATATGAAAATAAATATAATGATTTAAAACTTTGTCATTTTTTTATTTATTATGAATATTATTATTTAAAATTGTAATTTATATTATTTAGTTATTATATACAATTGTTTTAACAACTATTTCTGCTTTTAATAAATTATAAAAAATAAATAATTATTTAACATCCTCTTTTCTCTTATATACTTTAATATTTTATTATTGTATATTTTCATAATATATAAAAAATAAAGTTATATTAAATAATAAATTAGATTGATTATTTAAATTTTATTTTAAATTAATATTGTAACACCCTAATAGACCCGGACTCTATTAGCTGTTACCTATATTCTTTAATCAATTTTATTTTTAAATTAATGATAAGAAGATAAGGGTAATTTTTTTTTATACGAATCTACTTTTAAAAACTAAGCCTGTAATGTGAATGGTATGTGCGCCATAGTTCCGATATAATATAATTTCTAAAATTGAAGTTTCTTGAGCAAGAATATCATTGTAGAAATTTAGAATACTTAACATAACATGGAATAATTATACATTGTTACCAACATGAGTTTACAGAGTAGCACCTACATGGGTAAATACAGTACTGGCTTTTTGTACTTCTAATAAATAGTACATAGAAGAAAGTACAGCATACGAATAGCAACAGTGGAGAAGTGAAAATTTCTAGCATAGATAACTACAGAGGTGGTGGCAGTGGTTCTTAGCCTATCAGATGTCTAATATGAGGCTAGGCTAGTAGTGGTCATTCTCCCTAGCTCCCTGGACTCAGTGCATCTTGACTCAGTGGAAGCAAGACTTCCCCTTCTCGAATAGTTGGGATCCATCAAGATCTGGTGGTGACAACGGAACATACATAGGAGTGAGAAATCTTTGGATTTCTCAAGAGGAATTTCAACTTGGTATCGATCGTGTCATCGTTGTCACTCCAGCCACCTCGGGTTTATTTACAAAGTGATGGACAGGTAAAGGTTCATTTATCAAGATTTTGTCAAACGTGATTAGCCGAGGTAGAGTTACTTTTAAACTATTCTTATTAGCGAGTCATACATATCTAACTTAACTCATCAATTACAAGTCAACACATTACTTAATGATTTCATGCATCTCTTTTTTTTTGTAATCATACAAGCATTTCTACTAGTAGTATTCATGCATGACACTTTATCCTCTTTTATTGACATGTCTCATAATTACTCACGGGATGAATACATCAATGCCTTAGACCACCCTAAAAGGGTAATGAGCTCATACCGTGGCCGTCGCCATAACCTTTTGGTTTTCTTTCCGTTGCCGTGATCTCAACGGTTTAGGGGGTTAAGCCGTGAGCTTAGCTCAAGTCCACTTTTCCAGACTATCATTGCTACTTTTTCAGGCTTTACTTTTATTCTTATTGAGTGAAAAATAATCATGCAATCATAAATAAATCATGGTACAATCAATCATCCATTCTTATCATTTCATAACTCATCAATATATATTCATAATACTATATATCAGCTTGGATATCATAGAAACATTTCATACACAATCTTATATCAAATAGTAGACATTTCATACTAAGTCTCATGGTAAAAATAGTATTCATGTTAAGCAGGTATTTAGCGGATAGACTTATATAAGATCTTATATAGAATCTCTTAGTCTTCTTTGTACACTTAATTTTTTAGTAATACATTAATGCACTTTAAAATATTATTAAATATTCTTTACATATTTTAAAGCTCCCCTATGACTTTTATATATATATATTTCCTCTTGAAAATTATTACTACTTAAATATTTAAGTTTTCTTGCAAGACTTGAATCTTCTATTTCAATTTCTAACATCTTTTAGGAGAAAAATTTGTAGCTCTCTATATACTTGTTATCTCAGCCTAGAAAAGTTAGTTTTAGATTCCTAATTCATTAAGTTTTAGTGTAATTCAACTGTAATCCGTGCACAGGAGGGTTCCCAGGAAAGAGAGGTGGGTCACAATGGACACGCTTAAATACCAAGTCTTTCCTTAGCCAGAACCGTTCCAAACTACACTCTCACAGGACAGTGTCCTTAAAATTTATTTCTCATTCTATATTTACGTGGTGCAAAGCATTATGTATAACATACATATATGTGTTTCTCTATGTGTTAGCTTTCCTAAGGAGTTGAAATCAGTCCATTTGGATTTTTATATAGTGAGTTACACTTATTTTACTACTGCAAGGTCGTATGTAGAGTTTCAGTTTTTGGCTTAGCTTTGAAAATTTATATCTTGAGCTAGAGAACTCCGTTTTGGGTGATTCTTTTTGGAGAGTCTTCTATAATGAGTCTAGTTTATGATAAAAATGTTTTTATTTCGGGATACTTCATATTTTATGATCATTACATTCCGAAGTGCCTGCTGCCAGAATCAACCAGAAATTCCAACACCTACCATTTTTATGTCTTTAGTAATTTTTATTAAAAAAAAAAAAATCAAGTTTCACATACTATCTTTTTATGTTATATTTGAGTATGATAACATCATAGAAGTGCTAAGAACATAATAGAATATATTGTGCTATCTAAAAATATATTTTACAAATAATCATTCAAAACTTTTGACAATAACTCAAGGTTGAGGCATTCTATCCATGGTTAGAAGCCAATAATGATTGAACAAATAAAGAAGAAACTCCTACCTCTTATGTAGGGTCTAAAAAAGAGTCCTTCTCTTCTTTCTTGAGCTTATGCAAGAGTCCTTGGAGTGGATGACCCTCCTTGAATCTTGACTCTAGAACTTGAGTGCTTAAGAAAATATTTCTCACCAGAGTTAAAGATTGTAACTCTTATGAGAGCTAGTGAAGGTTTGAGTTTAGAATTTAAGTGTTTAAATAAGGTTTAGAGGATTAAGAGAAATCTTTGAAGAGGAGAACATAAGAAGAATGGTAGAAAAAAAATATAAGAAAGAAAGAACACTTAGGGAGTTTCTAAGGCATGGAAACTAGTAAAAGTGTATGTATTTTACAAGAGCTAGAGAATGTATCTCTTGCAAAGCATGTAAGGCCTCTTTGTGTTTTGGAAATGTAAGGAATGGAAAAGAGTTTGAAGAGTATTTATAGTGGAAGGATCAAGACAAGAAACATTTAGAGAATTAATTCTTGGAGCATGATTTATGGAAACATGTTGGCCAAACTTTGGATGAAAACACTCCATGTTTTATGGAAACATGTTGGCCAAACTTTGGATGAAAACACTCCATGTTTTATGGAAACATGTTGGCCTAGTTTTATGAAATCATGTTCCATGTTTTATGCAAAAATGTTAGTGGAAATTTTCTAACCTTTAATGTATGTATGCATCATAGATTTATATCATGTGTTCTTATGCTTTAATAAGTGTTTTTAATTTTTAGCATGAGATTATCTATGTGCATGTATGTGATTAAGAATGTGTATGATGTATGTGGTTGAATTATTGTATTGTCATCTTAATCCAATGGCTTAGATTCATTCTTGACCAAAGACAAATCTAGGGATTTGTGCAATGGCATTGTTGTAATTGTCATTGTAGTAATTTCTTTAACTAAGACAAGGATACTTTTGTAATTATACAATGACAATGATATTCTTGTAATTCTATTTACAGAGTAAGGGTATCTTTGTCATTTACTAATAAAGCAAGTGTAGTTTGGTAATTTCCTTTACATAGCAAGGGTATTTTCGTTATTTCTGTTAAATGATGGCATTTTTGTAATTCTTTGCATTTTTCTCTAGAAATACTTGAATATTCTAATAATATTTGTTATGTTTCATAAAGCTGGTCCAGGTTCTCTTGGTTTTTGCCCTATTTTATCTAATTGCTAATTAGCATTAATTGATATTTATCTTATTTATGAATTTAGGGATGTTACAAATATAATAGTCAAAATATTTACCTAATTTTTATATTTATTATAAAAAATTTGTTTTATATAATGAAATTTATATTAAATATAAATTATTTGTAAATATGATTTATTATTTTACATAAATTTCATTAATTAATCACTATTTACATTTTTTATTATTTTAAATATGATTTCATATTATGTATTATTTTGAAAATAATTTATTCATTTTTAATAAAAATATTTCTAATTTTATAGGCATTTTTGTACTTTTTGTTGTTTTAAAATATTTTACATTTCTAAAGAAATATATAAAAATAATAAAGAATGAAAGAGAATGTATACATCAAAATCTAATAGTGCCTAATCTTGCTTTCTTAAGCTTAATTAAGTTATTATTTTTTTAATGTATAAGTAATTTGTCTAGTTAAACTTATACAACATGTTATTTATACATAAAACAACTAATAAAGCTACAGCCAGCGTACTTCTTCCATAATATCTAATGTATAATAAACCCAATGAAGGTTAGTTTAATGAAAGTGAGTTAATTCATGGACAAGCTTTACTTGCAAATACCTTAGACTTAAACTTTCTTGCCTAACTTTTTTATTAATAAAAAATATATCTAGTATATAATACCATATGCGCCAAACATGCCTTATTGAACTAAGAAATTTAATAGTAATAAATTTGTGTTACCTAGACAAAGAGGGCAAGAAACAAGGATATAGCTCACGTTGAGACTGTTTAAATATTTGTATAAGCAACTCTTCTCTCTATTACATAATTAATTTGAGTTAAATATAGCTCACGCTGTTGTTGTTGTTGTTATGCATTTGCTATGTGGTATTTCTCATTTAGGAATGATTCTCAACGAATAAGTACCTCATTTCTGCAAAAATATTTATATATGTGAAAAAAATAGGATAAAAATATATTTATCTCAAACGAATATTCATTTAACTAAATTTCTATTTAGATAAAAAAAATGACTTCAAAAATAGAGTAATTAGAAAATCTTACAGATTAAATGTTTCAAGTACTATTTGCGTCAATTATATGAAAGAGAGAAAGGTGAAAAGTATACCAAAAAAAAAAAAGTTACTAAATAAGTCAGTATGTGGGCTATATGTTTAGTTTGAACTTATGCAAATGAGAGTTTCCGTTATGGATCTTGCAGACATTGACGAATGTAAGACCGGACATCATAATTGTAAAAGTGACCATAATTGTAACAATACACTCGGGTCCTTTGAATGCTTTTGTCCTAAGGGGCAATCCGGAAATGGAACAAAGGAACAACCGTGCCACGAGAGAAATGTATCTCGTGGTTTTGTCATTGGTAAGCAAGAAAAGAACATTTACGCTTTTTAGTTTATTAAGTTTTCATCTTTATTTTCTGAGGATTCAATTACTTTGGAGGTATTTATAGATTTACTTAATTTTTAATTAAGTATCTATAATTTAAAAATTTACAATCAAGTTCCTATACTTATAAAAATTTTCCCAATAGTTTAAAAAATTGTGATGAGTCCCTATAACAAATTTTTTTTAATTAAGTAGGTATAACTTAAAAGTTTTATGATCAAGTTGCTAAAATTTTGTATTGAATAAGGATTTAATTGAAAATTTTTGTGCAATACAGGAGACTCATTGAAAACTTTTGTATATTATAGGGACTTGATTATAATTTTTAAACTATACGAACTTAATTGAAAGTTTTTTATACAATATAGGGACTTGATTATAAATTTTTAAACCATAGAAACTTAATAATAATTGAGTGAAACTATGAGACCTCTAACAGACTAATTAAACCTTTTCTTTAAGCATGTATGATATTTTCATTTAGCATGTATGATGATGACTATTGACAGATCTATAAGTTTTGGTAGTAACCACAAATCTAATACACAAGAATGATTTAGACAATATTTAATACATAAATGGACTAGAATACCATTCTTATTAAAAGCTACAACTATAAGCTTCATTCTTATTACATGATTCAAAATAGTATTTTAGTCTACCTATATGTCAAATATTATTAAGGATATCTTTGGTTAGAGGGTAAAAATAGGGGTGAAATTTCCATGATTGATACATAAAACTCAATCATAAAAAATTTATCTCTATTTTTATCCTCCAACCCAACGTAGCCTAAAATAATATAATTTGGTCATTGTTAATCATATACATATATTATTTTGTAATATAATTATGATTCAATATTTTTTGCCCTTTTCTTTAGATGATTTCTCAATCCGTACCCAGGGTCAATATAATTTTAGCAAATAAGAATCATATAATTTTCTTTTTTTTCTAAAGTAATATTGGATGCCATCCTATTTGTTTAGATTGAAATTAGTCTATATTTGCACGTCAGTTTGACTTGAAACATATACATAATTAATGAGGGAAGTCATACCTTCTGGTTGTATATTTGTGCAGATATAGGCATGCAATTTTTGCCAGACAAAGTAATCACTCTCTTTTTATGTGCCAAATGTGCAGGGATAATTTTCGCAAGCCTTGGATCCATCATTCTAATCCTTGGTTCATGGTGGTTGTATAAAGTCTTAAGGAAAAGAATAATAAAGAAACGCAAAGAAAAAAATTTTAAACGAAATGGAGGCTTGTTGTTACAGCAAAAATTCTCTTCCGGTGAAGTTAATATTGAAAAAGCTAAACATTTCAGCTTAAAGGATTTAGAGAAGGCCATTGACCGCTTTAACGTAAACAGAGTACTCGAAAAAGGAGGCCAAGGTACTGTCTACAAGGGTATGCTATTAGATGGACAAATTATAGCAGTGAAAAAGTTTAGCGTCCATGGAAAAGTTGAAGAATTCATCAACGAATTTGTCATTCTTTCACAAATTAGCCACAGAAATGTGGTCAAATTGTTAGGATGTTGTTTGGAGACAGAAATTCCTTTGCTTGTTTATGAATTCATTCCTAATGGTAACCTTTTCGAATATTTGCATGACCAAAATGAGGACTTGCCAATGACATGGGACATGCGTTTGAGAATTGCCACTGAAGTTGCAGGAGCTCTCTTTTACTTGCACTCAGCTGCCAATCAACCCATTTATCATAGAGACATCAAGTCAACAAATATACTGCTTGATGGAAAGTATAGGACAAAAGTAGCTGATTTCGGAGCATCTAGAATGATTTCTATTGATGATACTCACCTCACTACAGTAGTCCAAGGAACTTTTGGATATTTGGATCCTGAATACTTCTATACTAGTCAGTTTACAGAAAAAAGTGATGTCTACAGCTACGGAGTAGTTCTTATTGAACTTTTGACAGGGCAAAAGCCAATATCCTCTTTAATATTCGAAGAAACCAAAAGTTTAGCTTCACGTTTTGTTATCTCTATGGAGGAGGATCGTCTATTTGATATTATTGATGAAAGGGTGACAAAAGAGGGAGGAAAAGAACGTATCATTGCAATTGCTAATCTTGCATATAGATGCCTCGCGTTGAATGGGACGAAAAGGCCAACTATGAGAGAAGTCGCTAGCGAATTGGATGGGATCTGGAAATTGCAAAGGAAGTCTAATGCACAACAAAACCTTGAAGAAATTGAACCTGACGCAATTAAAGATTACCAACCTTGGGACATATATTCTGCTTCAGATGCATGGCCAACTCCAAGCAACAGCACAACCACCTCGGAGGTCATGCCTATTCTCTCAAAATAATTAGTGAGTTTTCTCAACGTGTTTTGTCGTGTATAGAATGAAATACTTCCTGTTAGAGATATATAACTACTTTTTGTAATCATAGTTAAGGATGCAGTGCTCATGGAAGTATATATGTTGGCTGATACCATCATGGTGCACATACATACATATATCTATACAGAGTATCAGATACCTGGAATATAGATATCAAGTTCTACACATACTTGTACAAACAATAAGGCCCAAAAACTTGAAAATGTATATCGAAGAAAAATTATAAATATTTTATTTAAGTGGTGTTTGAAGGCCCTTTACGTGTACAAGCATACTAGCCAGGAGAAGCATAATTTAACATATAGATATAAAGCAGAGTAGAACATTGAAAAAATGACTTTTAATTAAAAATGAAGTTTTCTGTGTTTTTCTGGTTGACCGTACACATTAAATAATATTAAGGTTGAAAAATTTCTCTTACTTTGATTTTAAATGAAAAAAGTTAGAAAACTAGGGTGGGACTACTATCAACACATTTCATTGAATTTGACATGCTTGTAAAAGTTATTGGTGCTGTTCATAGAGTAGAAGTATGTCTTTAAGGTTACAACTTTCACCATTCATATCCATTTGGATGATCCACTAGACGGTTATGCTAAACTCAAACTAATGGTTCCTTAATCCATAATATATTGGTTTGCTTCTGGCACAATCCTTTCCTTTAAGCTCTGGAGAGTAACGCATAATGCTAGAACCAAAAGATAGAGCTTGATGCTTGAATATTCAGCGTCTTATTGTGGAGTTCGATTCTCTGCATGCTATATAAAGTTTAGACAAAAGGTGTAGTCTATAATACGTCCCTAGAAATGGACCAAGTGCATTGGTGGGATTTTGGAGGTGGCATACTATCTAAAATACTCAAGCAAATACACGAATTTTTTGTAAGCTATTTCTATTACACTATTATCCAAAGAGTATAATAAGAACAGAGATTTGGAGCTAATTTATTTCTTTTTCTTTCTTGCTTGAAATATGCATCATATGTACATCTATTTGTAGCTGAAGAAGTAGATTTTGGGGAACTCATAGAGACTAGGAATTCCTTTTACATTTATGACCACTAAATTTCATAATAAACTCCACTCTGTAACACCCTAGTAATTAACCAGATACACCTAGGTTGAATCTGATTAATGACTAGACTTTACTCCTTGCTTTGGTTCTTTCTTCATAATTTGAAAATACTTAGTGAAATTACGAGCCATTTTTTTTTTTTTAAACACATAATTGAAAACATGAGCCGAGTACAACGTGAACGAGTAAGCGGGGTATAATAAGACGTTTAAGAATATATCACATCATATCACTTAGGCTCCATCATATAACATTCATAAGCACATTATAGCATATATTTACATACAATAACCTCACTCAAAGGGTGGGTTATGTTCATACATCATTATCTTATGCAAACCCATAAAAGAAAATATACTTAAGGAAATACATGCCCCTAAACTAGATAACTCTATAAGCCGGGAAGGTTATCCTAAAACTAGGGTGCATGATCACACATAAATCTACTAAGAACCTTTTATGGCCACTGTCACGGAAATGGGGAATAAATCCGATCCATCGATGAGCTCCTCGGGACGGGACACACGAGATGCACCAGTCGGGTCGCATGGACGGCCTTCTCGCTAACCTCTACTGAACAACTGTTTCCTCACTACCCTCTCTTACACGTGGGAGTAGGAGCAGAGCTCTCAGAATATACATGAGTAGGAGTGTCCTCTGAAGGATCGGGCCGAATATCTCGTCTCGAACATACTGAAATCCATGGACAGCAGATGAAGCGGGATAAGAACGTAACATCCTTTCATCAAGTGGACGTGCATGTTCGAAAACCATTTCATCGCCATAGGGAGAAGTAGGAGAAAATCGATAACTAGGGACAGATGTGCAAATGGACGACCTATGTAAATAAAAACACGAATCACAAGACTCTCCTTCAAAATGATACGAGCGATGCACCGGATCATAGTGGAATTCCCAAGTAGGGGTATCAACGAGCAGACGAATGTCGCCATTTGAATCTGGAGACAATGACGGAAATAAAGAAAAGGGAGTGAGAATCTTGCTAAAGAATTCTCAGAGGGTACCTCCTTCTACAGTGTCATCATCAAAGTCCCCAGGAACCTCGGGATTATTCTAAAATAGTGAGCATGCAAAGATTCATTTTAAGTTCAGACAAATACTTAACCGAGGTTCGTCAATTTTTAATCATGCGTCTTATAATGCATCTTATTCTTAACATGTCATATTTACAATGAACATTTCCTTTATCATTACATCATATTCCTCATCATCATTATCAAAATAACATGCATAAAAGAACGCTATATAATATTAGCTACACATGGACACAAAGTGCACATATTTCATTTCTTTAGTGCCTTTGATGACTTAAAATCTTATCATCATCATTATTTTCCTTGGGCCACCCTATACTCCACCCTTTTGGGAGTAATTTAGGTTATGAGCTCATATTTTACTAGTCGTCACTAGCATATACTTATCCCTTTTGATAAGCTAAAGTCCCGACTCTACCCTTTTGAGAGAACGGGTTAGGGGCTAAAATCACCTTTTCACCACCTATAGTCCGATGGTTCCAAAGGATCATTTTCTTATAAGTTTAAGTCATCATTAAATCTTTGCATGTTATATCATAATACAATTCATAAACATCATAACATTTTCTCATTTATAGTCTTAAGCTAGAATAATATATATCAATCAGTAATCATGCATATGGGAGATTCCAGGAAAGAGAGGTGGGTCACAATGGACACGCTTAAATACCAAGTCTTTCCTTAGCCGTAACCTTTCCAAATTACACTTTTACAATGATACACTTTCTTTTTAGCAACAAAGGTAAATTTTACATAATAAAGAACATTTCATGTACAAGCATTCTCATTATTTGCAACAAAGAACTATAACATGCAAGCCAGGAAATCATTCAATGATATCAAGTACTTAATAAGCATCCAATCCTTACATAGAATTATCAATTATAGAACTAATTAGTTACTAAACCAATTATGAATCATTCTCTTAACAATAAACCATAATTATCACAACTTCAATCATATCAAATCATTATCACACATTGATACTAAACTCAGATCAGTGGCGAATCATGAACCTCATGCAATTACATAGAATCATATTTTAAGTGCATATAAAATACTAGTTCCCAGTAAAATCCTTGCAAAGCCTTAAAACTCATTTAGAAACTAGTTCTTTTGTCAAATTTGGGAGGATCTTCACAATTAAAATTCTCACTTAAGATAAAAGGAGTAAGTCTTGAGCTTTAGAGATTTAGGTGACATCTTAGAATTATAAACATGCTATGCAACCTTATTTTAATCTTATCTTTATAAGGTGATAGCTTGGAATTATAAACATGATATGCAATTCCATTTCTTTATCTTTAAGATTTAAGGTGATGACTTAAAAATTAAACATGATGCAAGAACTTGAAATATAAACATGATACAAGAAACTGGAGCGGTAATCCGCACAGACCAAAGAGAGGAGAAGAGAATATTAAGAAACCGGAGCGGCGGTAGTCCGCACAGGACCAGTAGAGGGAGAAGAGAATATTAAGAAACCGGAGCGGCGGTAGTCCGCACAGAACCAATAGAGGCAGAAGAGAATATTATTATTACATCTTTTTAAGCTCCAATCTCAAGACTTTTTAAAGAATAAATTCTTTAACTCCAATAATCATATTTCTTTGCTTGTGATACATGGGCAAGTCTTTGAGCTCCAGGATCTTTAGGTGATGGCATAAAATAAACATGCCATGCGTTGATTCTTTTAGCCATTATAAAATATAGTGAGAGCATAAATTAAATATGAGATGCAACCTCTTTATTATCTTGAAAGATTAAGTGATGACTTGAAACATAAACATGAGATACAAGCTTGGAATTTAAACATGAGAAATGCAAGTTCATTTATTCATTCTTGAAAATTTAGTGATGACATAGAAGGTAAACATGGTTATGCAAAGCATAAACTTAATCATGGATGCAAATTCATTTTGTTTCTTTACTAGAGCTCCTTCAAGACTTTAAAAGAATTATAAATTCAACCCAATACATATCTTAACAAGAAATAAAACATAAAAGGAAAATACATCTTTCAAGTTCTAAACTAAAAATCTTTGTTTTAGCATCATAAAGCATTATTCTTTAAAGTTTTGCATCAAGTGGAATTTTCAAGCTTTAGAGGCCTAACTTGTGATGGATTTACAACCCACCCTCAAGGTCCTCATCATCAAGCCATCATCTTAGTTCCACCTAGGCCATATGGTTGAATTGGTTAAAGAAAAATGAAGAGGAAAGCCAAAATGAAAAGCTAAAGCAAGTTCATAATTTCATCATTTTGAGCTAAAAACACAACTCCTCAAAGCATAGAAATAAATTTAGAAACTACTCCCTACCTAATCTGAGTTGAAGAAGAGGAAGAGAACTTGGTTTCTTGAAGTGAAATGAAACAAAATCTCTTTGAAAAATTGAAGAAAGAATTCAGCCAAAGAGGAGGAAGAAAGAAAGTTTTTGGTGCTCCTAAAAACTAGTTATGAACCAAGCATTCCAAGACCACTCAAGCAAGCCTATTTATAGAAGATTTTGAGGCTTCTAATTGGCCAAAATGATGAGGTAGTGGACGGAATTTTGCAGGAGAAATAAGGGAGGAAAAATCATTTTAGACAAAGTTGTATGAAATTAAGGAATTATGTCTCATATGGTGACATTTTGGCATTTTGTTTTAGTGCAACTTTTGGCAATAATTCAGCTGCATAATGGCATCAATAATTTCGTCCATTACAGCCCAAAGAAGTGAAATTTGTGTGTTCCATGCATTATTTAGGTGTAGGCAAGGTATTCATGTAATTTAGAGAATTTACGGCTAAGGGTTTAAGTGAATTAGTAAGCAATTTGGGTGTTTTTGAGCAATTTTGGGTTCTAATCAATCTAAATACATAATTTTGACTCTAGATTAATATTTAGAATTTAATAAGCTTTAATTTGAGCCTAATATTGCTTAGGTTTCGTATACTGAATCAAAAATCCCGAAATTCGCAAAATCGCCCAAAAATAGGCAAAATCGCATTTTCACTTAAAATTGCCCGAGGCCACCCGAGCTTAACCAATGGTTAATCATGGCTTAAAAACACATTTTAAAACATTTTAGTGAGGTTCGGGCTCAGTCGGCACGCACATCGGAGTTAAAACAACAGGGCGTTTTGGTCATTTCACGCCATTTAACTCAAAATTGAGATCCTTCTGCTCTATTAACACACATAACACAAACAATCCCTTATTATCCTCAAAATATCCCCTTGAGAATAGGTGGGGCCCACGATCCTCATTTTCTGAGTAAAATAACTTCAGGGGCATTTTGGTCATTTTATACGTACAGAAATTCGGGATTTGCGACTCGCATTTAATCGTTCCTAACCTCTCTTCTAATGTTATATTCCTTTATTGAGGATTGTTCGGCCTCAAATCTTATGTAATAATTACCTACGATAATTCGGTAATTGAGTAATTTCTAATGACAGTAAAAATTACAGTAAAAATTGGGGCGTTACACACTCGCTAAACTCTACTTAACAACATGAAATATCTTGGTTTCTAAATAGAAAGACTAGGCAATGGAATTTAAACATTTAAAAGATTTGAGTTCTTGAAATTCTATTTTGCAAGCCATTTTAGGCAAGTTATATTAGACAATCATTTTCGAGCTTCAAGGAAGCCAATCACCCTTATCTGTCATTTCGAGTCTTGAATTACTCTAAGTCTATACCCAATAGTCCTTGGAAGCTTTATGATAGAACCATTTTCTTAGGACCAAATTCTCCGATAATAGCTCCTTAGATAAAAATGAGTTAAAGGATGATTTTTAAGGAATTTTAAGGAACCATTAAGCCTTCCATTTTTAGTGTAGAAGCTTATAAAATTTCAAAAATTTTCTAAATTTGAACTAGAATCCAAAATTTAGATTTAGATTTATTGGGATTTTGATTTTTCTTATAATTTATTTGAATCCAAATGAGAGGTATTTTCTTATTTAAATAATGACATTAACTTAAAATTAAGAAATGCATGGTTGTGAGACACAAATCCCCTTAATATCATAACTTGACCCATGGCCTACTTCTCCTATTTGGCAAACTGAACTGCTACCTCCTCTCTCTCTCTCTCTCTCTCTCTCTCTCTCTCTCTCTCTCTCTCTCTCTCTCTCTCTCAGTTAGCACAGCCAACTATCACCGCCACCACTTTCCTTCGTTGATCGCCACCATCCACCATTGCACAATGCTACCGATCATGAACCACTGCGCCGAATGCGACCCATCTTTTGTAGATTCAAGTTTGGAGGTTGAGAATGGTCAATTTCGTGGTTGGGGTAAGACACAACCATACCCACTTTCTTTTTCTTCTTCTTCTTCTTCTTCCTTGACCTAAGGTGTTCCTAATCCTATTGGCTATTCTTCTGCCTACTTCAATAGCTTAGTTAGATATCATAATGCATGTTGGATTTGTGCTCTTACAGTTTTGAACCTAGGGTTAATTTGAGGCTTTTATGATTGGAAGTCAATTTGTGTTAACCATTATTCCTAAATGTTGAGTAGTTGTTGTTTGATGATAAGTTTGGTGCTAGATACACTAAAGGGTCATTTCATTGACTCTATGGCAACATGGTCTTGGATCTCCGTACTCTTGGAACAATAGAGTGAGTGAATGACGTGTTTATAGTTGTTTGATCCAAGGATCTATGTACATAATTGCTTGTTCTATTATTTATTCTGGAATAACATGTAAAATAGTTTTCTTCAGTGCGTCCATGCCGTGAAAATTTATGTTTACTAGTCCAAGTTCTCTTAATGATCATTATGTTTTGTGGACATGAAATAAGGTTTAATTAGGGGTGTTCACAGGTCTGGATCAACCCATGAACCTAATCAACCCGAACTGACCCAATGCCAAATATCCACGTTGGGTTGAGTATTTGAGTTTATTCAGATAGAAGAAAAGGCAACCCGATCCCAGTCAGGTCAAGCATTAGGTTTGTATTTTTGGAACCCGTCAACTCATTACCAGACTCGGTGTGTTCAATCTCATCATCTTTCTTGAAAAAAGATTCAATCTTTTCTGCAAAATACCAACTAATGGAAGGAGAGAAACCATTTATTTCCAGATCAACAACAAAAGCTCATAGTCTAAAGTATTTTGAACAAAATCTTAAACATTATTGCTATACATGTCATTGTGTTATTGTCATTCACCATCATTATTGCCATTAGCCTATGCCCGAAGTCGTACCTGCACTCAGCTGGCCACCGTCATGCTATCACTCAACTACTTGCCTATAGACCATGGTTGCTTGCCATCGTCGTGCTTGCACAATCGCACTACCATTTGTTGTACGAACTGCCGCTTAATCAAGGGAGAGAAACTTGTTGGAGAAAAGGAGAAACGTACTTTGTTTGTTGTTTCTCATATCTAATCTCAAGGAATAGGAGTTCTAGACTTTAATTTATTGATGAAAAGATAAATATGACACTTTTCTTTTTTATATTTTTTACATGATCCGATAACCTGATCTAAACCAACCCAAATATGATTGGGTTAGTTCGATTTAGATCAAGCAAATTTTTTTACTATACATCTATACCTGATCCAACCTAACCTGTGACAATTTAATTGGGTTGGGCTATTTTTCCCTCAACCTAACCCGGTTCACCCCTAGGTTTAATGGCCATGTTTGATCCTTGGAGAAGTAAGTTCCTGATACTTTTGATAAGAATTTATGTAATTTGGAACAAAATGCAATCACATTATTATTGTGCTAAGGTTAATTATGCAAATGTTTTAAAGATAATGCATTTCAATTATGTGATATAATTATGACTAGTATTCTTTTGAAAAACCTTGGCATGATTGACAAGAAAATGCGACTTTCATAAGAGGTATCTTTGACAGAAATCGTGGCTAATGACAGTGGCATTAACCTTGGTGCACCTTGAGTGAAATCTCAGCTAGTAGTAGGTTGCTAGCTAGGTATGTTAATTAGGCCAACATGCCAAAATTATTAGGCACTAGGGATGGGTGTGGTGACCATCAAGATGCATTATGAATACACTAGGGACAGGTGTAAGGCAGCCTAGAAGTGGTTTGAACACACTGAGGATGGGTGAGAAGGCCCCCAATTGTTGGATAATTTGTGATCATTGTGCTAACTTAGTGTGATACCCAGTGTATACGCGGCAGTGGATAACTTGCATACTACCCTAGGATCCCTTGGGACCCACCCATATTGTCGGCAAAGCCCCAGAAGGGCGGGGAGTCTTGAAACGCAGATTGGGTGCTGTTGTTGCAGAATTCTGCAGAACAAGCTTGCTGCAGCGAGAAGGCGGGCCAGAAGGCTCGCTGCAGCGAGTAATGCTCCTTTAGGCTCACTGCAGTGAACTTTTCCCGTTGCAGCGAATGGGCCCGATGACAGCACAGTGCAAAACAACACAGTTTCGTTAAGTGAGCATCCCAACCCCTATAAAACACCCCATTTGGGATTCTTCTTTCCCAAACCCTAAAACCCTCCTTCCAAACACAATTCCTCCCTCTCCACTCAATCTAACCCCAATCTTTCTCCTTCCAAGATCAAAGGTAAGGGTTTATGTTGGTTTTGTCTTCTTCTTCCTTTCCATTACATGTTCCATGGTATGGGCTTTGTTGTTTCTTCCATTGTTGTCAAGTGGGGGTGCTCCCCTAATGTTGTTAGAGCTAGATTAGAGTTGTTTAGAGATTGGCGGAGACTAATCTTAAGTCAATATTGCTCTATGGCAGTTGTTGGTGCTATTCCATGCTTCAGAGGTCAAGTTGGTGGTGCCCACATACTCCCAACTCCAAAACGGTGAATGGGTTTGATCTCATAGCCATAGTATTATCATTATGAATATGTTTTATGCATGATAATTGCCAAATATGATATTAGAGATGAAACTATGATTATATATGATTTTGCAAGTATGATTTTTAAAGAGCATGAATTATGTATTTAGAAAACCATGGGACCATGATTGATGTATAGAGTGCTATCAAAATGTTTTATATATATATTCATGAAGACATTTACTGTGAGAGTATACGATTTAATAAGTTTTTAGCATATCCAAAATGTTTCAAGAGTTATGACATAATTATGTTTCAAGACTAGAGATTTTAAAATATGATTTTAGAGTATCAGTTAAGATATTTTGGCAAAAAATATAGAGTAGAGATATTTTATTATAATACTAGAGATTATCTTGAGAAATAAGATTTTAGAAATTCAGTTTTGTGATATTCCAAAAAAAATAGAATTCAGTATGATTTATAGCGACTGTCAGATACATACTCTATGAGTTTGAAATCGGAATGCCTGCAAGTAGGTGATCCCTTAGGCATGATTTCACAGTCACAATTATGCTAAAGTCAGTTTGCTAGAGTTGTATGAGTCTAGAGCTTTTAGAGTTTCAAGAGTTTTCATATTTAAATGGTTTTATAAAAAGCTAGAGAATGAGTATGATTTATCCAGAGACTTTATGAATTATTTTGATGATTTCAAGGAATAGAGTATTTATCCATGAAAGAGTTTGATACCCAGATTAGAGTATATAATAGAGATTTAGAGAAAAACAATATGTTTATTGAATTAGAGACTAGATGGTAGCTATAGAGAAACAGACAGCGAGTTAACTGCCGGATCCCGATTGTTAATCTTGGTACCAAGTTGTTCTTAGGGGCAATCTCACAGAATAGAAAATACATGTTCTTCCCCGTGCCCGTGTCCGGGGGAAGGAATAAATTCTTGAGGGTGGAGCCCATGTCTGGCACCCAATAGAGGCTGAGGGTGGAGCCCGTGTCTTGTACCCATAGAGGATTGGTTATGTCATGGTTAACATGCATAACTGGACAGATATCCATGTTTCTTTATTAGAGTACTGTTAATTATATTTTCAGAGATTATTGATGTTTTCCAGAGGATATTTGATTTAAGAGAGATCATATATATGAGAAATGATTTTCTTGCTGAAGTAAGAGTTTCAAGATGTTTTCTTATGAATTTATGAATATAGAGACATATTTTCTATGAGATTATGTACATGAATATTAAATGGTTTGTGATTGCTGCATGTATATTGCATTATGCATATTTTCCTTGGTTGTCCCAAATGGGTGATGGGTGAGAGCCTACTCACTGAGTCCATTGACTCACCCCTCTCCCTTCCTCATCATAGTTGCAGGTGCAGACGTCACTCAGCTTTCAATTTCATAGACGTTGTCATTCCCAGTGGTGAGTCTTATTTTGGAGTAAGACTTAGTTTAGAGTCATGTTAGAGTAGAGTACTCTAGTAGAGTAGGCAGGATCCGAACCATGTATTATTTTCAGACTATGTATTTAATTTTAGTATTTGAACAATTATGTATATTTTCAGTTCCCAAGTATGGATTTAAAATTGTAAAGCTTTGATTAGAGTTTATGCAATAAACCTGAGATGTATTTATGATTCAGTTCACGTGTTGAATGGATTTTCAGAGTATGATTAAGAGGTTTTCAAAGTTTTATATATCAAGTATTTCAGTTTTATAATTCCAAATATACAGTTTATATAGAGTTTTAGAGAAAGTTATGATTCAGAATGAAAAGTATATTATTTTATGCATATAAAGAGATTCAAAAGTCATGAGGCTTACGTGGGAATGAGGATTCCCCACGTGCCGGTCAGAGGCCCAGGTCAGGTCGTGACACTTAGAAACCTCCTTAAACCTACCTTTATGCAAAATTTTCAAGTTCCTATTTTAATCATTTAAAAAGTTTTATTTGTTGCATATATGCACATTTAGATTTGTTAAAAGACTTATATGAATTGATGATTCATTATTTCTTTTGGAACTTCTCTGTTGATGTAAACATATTATTTCTCATCGAGTTTTATAACTCACATCGTTGTTTTCCTCCTATTTCAGATTCAGGTGTAGATCCGAGTCCAGTTTTTCCCTCTCCATAGGACTTGATCAATTCCTTTTGGTGAGCCCTAACCTTTTGGTTTGGGCACTTTGGTTGGGGAATCTTTTATTTGTTGCCTTTTGTTGTATAGTATGTTGTTGTGCTCCATTAAATCCACAGGTAGGGTTTGTCCACCTTATCATGTTTGATCATGTTGTGATCCTATTTGGGCTTAATGTGTAATGATCTTTCTATCTCTGTAAGTTGTGGTTTGGTTATATTTAAGTATGGTCCATGTTTTGAACTGTTTGGATTTGACGAAAATGTATTAGATGTTTTGAACTGAAACCCGTATTTTAATATATACTTATATAGTATCCTAATTGTGTTGTGGATGATGTTGAGATTCTACGCAAGGTGGGGTTTACAGGTTTTGTATTTTGGAAATAGTCCAATAAATAGGAGAAAATCTGTCCATTTTTCTGCTTGAATTCAGTTAGGTTTGCTGCGAAGCGGGAACTCCCTAAGTGCTGGTCATGGCTTAGGACTAGATTATGACATAAGATAATTCATCCAACAATTAACTTAATAATATTTAGCTTTGTATTATTTAACTTAACATTTTGTAACAACACATCACTCATTAATATACTTCCCTTAAATGTGTTTTTCCTTGACTTTGAATGTTTTTCTCAGTTGATGAAATCTTCTGGTAAAAATATTAGCTAGTAGCTCTTGTGAACAAAAAAAATAGTAGCTACTAATCCTCCTTCTTCAATAACCTTTCTAATGATGTGCTATGTTGATATATCTAGTCAAAGACTGAATTCTTTGACATAGTAATGGTTGGTTTGTTTTCATAATGGAGTTGCATGCTATCCTCTCACTTCTCTCGAATATTTTCAGTAATTGTTCTCAATCGAAGTACCAAAGTGCATGTTGTGTTGATAATCCAATAGCTAGATATTATGCTTTGAATTGAAATCATATTGGAACCTAGACAAAATACGTAGCCCAAAGTACCTACCTAAGCACTAAGCCTCTCAGTTGCAACTTTAAATTTTTATCAAATCTCACACCATACTCCATGGTGCCCATAATATACCTTGACACCATTTTTGCTGCTCCAAGATGTAAATGGCTTGGTCTACTAAAGAAACTAAAGAGCATAATGGCAGTATGCAACAATCTAGCTTCATTGCCGTAAGATAAAACAAGCTTGGAGCTTCCAATCCAGCTTTTGTACACACTTGCACATACCAATCTCCCACCATCTTATACACTAAATTCCAATAGTATTATCTTTTTAACTGGTCTCACATAGATTAATGACCATAGGGTCAAACTAAATGCAAATAACTCACGACCAGGTGAGCCACAACCTCTGCCCGAGGAAGTGTTTAAGGTTGTAGCATTCAAGCCTAGACTATTTGTAAATGATTGGTAGGTTCCTTTAACCTACAATAACCCTGTATTTTGATCTGGTTGTCACACTTTACTATCAAAAGCATTTCTTAGAGTATAAGTACATATTCAAGGAGCTAACAAAATCAAGTCATTTCCTCTCATTCATTCTTTAACATAATTTCTCTCGACATGAGAGAACTTTTAATGGCAGCAAGTTACACTGTAAAATAATAAGTGCAAACAAATATACCCCCACTCCCCACGATTAACAAATTGTGTTATTCTTGAACCTACATGTTGTTCTATCTTGTTAAATCATACAGCTTATGGGGCCTGAGAAGGGAGGGGGTCACATGTCCAGGGGAAAATTGCCTATCCAATGCTGAACCCATGAGACCCCCACGTCATTTTTAAAATTTTAAACTCTAATTTATGCTCATAGACCATCAAATGATTGAATCCAGGATATTTACATAAGCTCATCATCAAATGCTTGTGACACGTCCTTGTGAGTGCAAGTACTTGTATTGACCATCTACTTGATATAGTGTGCAGGGACACTTAGATAAAATTTGGAATTCTTAAAGTCACCCAAGAGTGGGTTGTATCCATCCTTAATTCTCATTTTTTGGGCAAACCGAACTCTTCCATGAAAGATGATGTATCCAGCTGCGTCAAACATAACTATTTGGCTATAATACATAAAGTTGGAAATAATTTGGAACAAAGCAAATCATGATATGTCTATTAAAAGAAATAGAAATGAAATATTCCAAAACAAATGCCATTGCAATATAATTAAATAGATTATTCTAGGTTGAGATAAAACAAAATGAATAGCATAAAAAATAGGCAATTAGTAGTCGCACTCCCAAGGTTTCATGCTATGGTAGATAACCTCAAACATCCTTAAATATTGCATGCCGCTCCAATGGCTATTGACTTAACGTTTGAGTGACAATATTCTGTTTCGAATTTAGGGACTACTGTATAAAAAAATAGATTTCGTTTTGACTTAACGCTTCAAAAGTAAGGGACATAACTCTATAAAAATAAAAGAGCATTATACTCCTCTTCTCAAACACAACCACAATCTATTCAAAAAATCCATCATGGCATAAACTAAAACAATTGAAAGCACTTCCAACACCTAACACAATTTTCATTGAACCCAACAAATATTCAGCCAACCTAACTTCTTGTTGCTTCCTCTGTCTAATAACCAATGCTATTTATTTTTCTCACACTTGATGCTACCTAAAATAGAATATATTAATCGGTGTGAAGCAATAGGGAAGATTTGATCACTAAAAGATAATTGAAGTTTGTTTTAAGATTTAGATGTGTTTTACTTTTGTTGCAATTTTAGCTAAAACTTCAAATTTCATGGTTCTCACTAATGACTTCCAAGTTCTAGTCATTAGGAAGTGGGAACTTCCAAACTCTAAGATGTTCTTTCCCATAAGTAATTGTTATAAGCGTTGCCACTCAAATCCCATTTCCTGGGCCAATAAGTATTGAATTTGACTATCCTGAATTGTTCTCAAATGGGACTTGACAAAGTGGATTAACATTTGTAATGTAGTGCTGGAGCATTTTCAGTACTAGTTGACCTAATCAGGTCAGCAAGTCCCACCATTTTCATTTAAGGTGGAAAGTGAGAACTTAACCAACCATTTGAACCAAGATCATGGAAGTTGTGCATGGATTTTTGGTGAATCCTCAAAGGAATCATGATTCAATTCCACCAACAGGTTACTGGTCTCAATTAATTTTCATTTTGGTAAGAAAATCATTTTCTTTACTTTGCATGCATGGAAGGAACGATTTATGAATTCCATTTCTTCACTACAATCCCACAGTACTGGGTGCAAGTTTTTCTACCGTGAGAAGATGACCAACAGTCAACATTAGTGTCTGTACGGGCTTGGGTTGACTGCAATATGAGGAGACGTTTGGGTTATTTGTTTTATCATGTAACCCAAAGGGTGTGTGTATCTGTTAATTACCCTAAAAGATAATTACGTTTATAACCAAAGATGCCACATCATTTAACAATTTGACATATAAGGTTTTGTTCAACTTATTAAATAACGTAAAAAACACAGTATTAGATAATAGTGTACAACTCTTCCTACACAGACAAGGCGCAATAGTTAAATTCTAGAAGTTTTATCAGTGAACATACAAAAAAAGGGGCAAAAAAAATTAGTGTATTAAGCAACATTTAGGTAGCGTTTGGTAGAGGGACAGGGGCAGAAATACATGGACAATGGAGATAATGGAGATGAGGACATAACTATTAAATACATATAGGAGTATTATTGGAAGAAAAAAATATTAAATTTCTATCTCTGTATCCTGTTCCATTGCCCCCAAATTTTGAAAGAAATTGTGTTTTTCTGTCTCGAAATTTTTTTGTTCTCTATTTTTGTCTCCACCACCAAATAGGTTTCTATTTCCAGTGTTTCTGTCCCTATGTCACTAATCAAACGTAACCTTACTTATCTTTATATACACATATAGGTATCCATATGAATTCAATTCCCATACATTGCCAGTGTAAAAGAATATTAAAAAGTCATTCAATTTCTATGACCTTTCAAATAATGGGTGTGAGAATGAATCATACTTGTTGATGTGACAATACATGATTGAATGACCATCTAAAGCCCTTTTGTACTACCAGTGCATGAAAATTAATTTCTATTAACATAGCAAAGAGTTTACTAAATATAATAATGTTATGGGTTTATGATTGGGTAGCATGGCACTATTCAATCCATGTAGCTAACTCCAGCTAATGAGAAAAGGCATTGTTGTGGCAACAATGTTATATACTATAAGAAAATAGAACTAATTGTAATTGTTCTCCTTATTTTTCCTTTTTTGGATGAATGATCACCATGAGGTTTCAGCAAACAGAAAAATAATGATCAATTTGTTCTAAGAGCCAAAAGTCTGTAGGGAAAAAGATATCCATATCACCCCGCAATAAAATAAAAACACAAGCCGTTGCTGAGTTCTAACACAATGAAGCATTTTATTAAGTTCATGAAAAAAAATGTTTTATGACAAGATCAAGAGTTACATGAAAGCAACAAAAGGAACTAGAAATAATGAATGAACAATGCAATAAGTCACCAAGATGCTTGTCTATTATGAAAGAATTTTCATCACTTTTGTGTGATTCGTAAGAGACATGTCAGTGACTTCAACAACGAGGATAATATTGGAACATCGGTGCAACTTCCAGGATATATAATGAGTTGATACCCATAACTAACTCTACAACAACAACAACCAAGAGTTGTCATACTTATTCCTTCCTAATCATATCTTGTCAAGTGTGTCCACTCATCTAATACAAATTATTCTAACAAGTAGGATTTGACTCATGAGAATAGATTCCTTTAGACTACAGCAATATGCATAAAAGTAGTTCATTGGCTGTTTTAAGGGAATGTCACCAAAAACAAACAGATTAGGCAGCTTCTTGTTCTTCTGAGGCACTTTTGCTGTTGGATTATTCTTTATCCTTCCTTACATGTACTTTGCCTCTATCTTCTAATATACAACTCTTTGTTTTAGAACCTAGATATCATGTATCAATTATTGTCCAAACCTAGGGTCCAATTTAAAAGCATGATTGTATCAAGCTACAAATTGTATCATCTAATCATGTATGACAGAACACAGGCACAAAGTGGAGGAGAGAATGAGAATGAGGACATTAGATTGAAAAGGAAAGAAGCCGGTGGTTAACCAAACCTTTGCATCCATATTATTCTTATAATCTAAGCTACTACCATCTTTCTACAATTCATAAAGAATACCAAGGTCATTAAGAGTATCAATGCAGGTTAGACTTCATCATTAACCAAGGGGGAAATATAGAATGAGCATGGGGTAATAATTCCATATTAATTCGAACCAATCCATACGCTCCCATTTTTAATAAGATTCTGGCTAAAAGCATACAAGTGTTGTAATGTGTCTCTCCGTGGTTATCTAGTAACCATTTATGTAGGGTATAACTGGCAATTTGATAGCAAAAGTAAAAAAAAATCTCATATAGAATATTAATTCGAGCATTGCAAGATATGATTGATTAGTAATGTTTCTAAATTTAATGTCAGTTCATTAGAAGAATAGAACCTGATACTTAGAATTCTCATTAATAAAAATAAGAACTTCCCGCAGTGTATAAAATAAAATTTGTAGCAGAATACAAACATCCCCTCCCCCCCCCCCCACATGGATAAAAGTATATAAACTGGAATTAATTCTAAATCCCATATAATGAAAAAAAGTAAAATGTACCAAGAAGAAAATGGTCTTATTTGACCGCTATACATGGCTAACATTAGGAAATGGAATAATTGGGATTCTCGAGTGTCTAGCTAAGCTGCTAAAGCAGCTATAATGGTAACAAATACTGTCAATAAAATGGGTCCTATAGAGAGTCCATCAATTCCGATTCTCCAATAAAAAAAAAAATTGATCCATTTATAATTTTCCTTAAGTTGAATTAATGGATCATCCAGTTGGAAATGATAACAAGATGCATAGGTTGTTAGAAGGAGATTGATTAAGCATATACAAATTGTATACCACTTAATTACCTTATTTCCTCGATGAGGAAATAAGAAGATTAAGGAACCTCCGGCTATAGGCAAAAGTACAACTATTGTTAACCAAGGAAAATAATTCGTGATAAAAATAAGATTAAATTGGACAGAAAAACCCATACTGAAAATAGAAGAATATTAATACTCTTCTATTTTGAGTGTAGGTTTTTGCCAGTAAAAAAACATATTGTATTCTTGTGATATTTTTTTTTTTTGAAAGGTATCAATAATCTAGACTCATGCTTCGAGTTGTTTCCTGCCATAAATAAACTTGAGCACTTAAGAAATCCATTGGCCATGGGGATTCACACCTCTTACAACCAACATAGTCCTCTATCCTTAGGGTAGAAGCAATTTGCTTAGCTTTACACCCATTCCAAGGTATCATTTCTAATACATCTGTGGGGCAAGCTCGTACACATTGAGTACATCCTATACATGTATCATAAATCTTTACTAAATGTGACATTGGACGATCTAGAGTTTTTTTTTTTAAAGCAAAAATTGAAAATTTTCAATCTAGTAAACTCATAAGTGAATCATATATTTAAACACCAGATAAATCAATGATTTACCAAAATTTTGAAACTTAACTTAAAAAAATCGTCAATTCATAAGAGGAAAAGAGGACCAAGATACTTTGATTTCTTATGTCTTTGCAAACATGCAAATGAAAATTGATGAATACTACACTATTCTAAATTCTAATTATTATTATTTTATTAATAATTATTAATACTATTTATTCAAAAAATTAGATTGATTGATACGAGTTGATTTTTTGCTTCAGCAGCATCAATAGTAATAACAAAAATAGAAAAATATTTCCTTTTAATTGGTGACTATCGAAGAAATCAAAAAAGGTTACGAAATTTATATTCATTGTATTCAGTATAAGTTCAAGACATATAAGGGTTCTAACCATATTTTGGCTCATGATCAATCCATAGATACCAATAGAAAATAAATAGGCACTCAAAAGAAGTACATGTTCGAGCATTATTAACCAACTCCTTATCAGTTTTTATTCATTTTAATATAGTAATGAACAATAATTCAACAGATTCAATTGACTAATGAATATAACAAGTCTGGAACAAAAGAATATATTACCAAAAAAAATATTTTCTATATAAACACTTTTTTTTTTACATTCACATAGAATTCAATGGAAAAAAAATTGTATGTTTGTTTTTGGTAGTTCGAAATATTTCTTATTGGCAAGCCACAACAACTGCACCTATCAAAGCAGTTAAGAGAATTATGGAAATTAGTTCAAATGGAAGAAATAAATCTGTTGATAAATGAATTCCAATTTGTTGACTAGTCCTTATCAAATCTTGCTCTCTAATCTAATTTGATCTTGTGGTCCAAATAATCTTGTACCATAATGTATCTGGGATAGTAGTTATTAGTGAAATAAGAATACTTGTACAAACCATCAAAGTAATTCTACCCTCAACAGTCAAAAGATGAGAATCTTGGTAATATTCTAAACCATTCATTAACATCACAGCAAATAGGATTAAAACGTTTATAGCTCCCATGTAAATAAGTAGTTGTGCTACAAATTGGGAATTTGCTAAAATATAGAATAAAGATATGCAACCAAGAACCAATCCTAAGGAAAAGGCAAAAAAAAATTGGATTGGTGAAAAATACTACTCCTAGACTTCCTAATACAAGACATGATCCCGAAAAGACTAAAAGAAAATCATGTAGTGGTTCAAGAAAATCCATTATATGTAAAAAAAAAAAAGAGATAAATAAATTGAGATTTCATGACTTTAATTAATATGACCAAGGAAAATTTGGATATACAAGATTTCTCTCCACATTTAATTTAATCCTAACAAATGGGAATTGATATAGGTAGTGGTTATAGACCAAATGTCATTCTATTCGTTATATGAAAGAATAGATCGAAACTATAAGTATAACTATATGATATGTATTCTATATTTGTATCTAATAAATAGAACTATACATATTCTATATTTATAGAATTATATAATTTCTATATATATAATATAAAATATTTCTAATCGAATTTATATTTTCTAAGAGAATATAGAATAGTTTTTCTATTTTTAGAGAATATTTTTTTCTAAATTTATATTTATATATATATAAATGTGATATATTAATAATATATAATAAATAGATATGAAATGTAGAAAGAATCAAATTTTTCTGATTAGAATCAGATTTTATTTATATATATTCCTTCTATATATTATATTTCTTATATATATATATATATATATATAAATTCTATACCTATATATTTCTAATTAATATTAATATATATAATTTTATATAAAATTTTACATAATTTAATTCTAATTATTTTTCTAATTATTTAAATTTTTTGAATTAAAATTAAATTATATATATTATAATATCTTATTATTATAATAAATAATAATTAATAAATTTAATAATAAATTTTTTATTATTAGACTTTTTTAAGAATATTTTTTAATGAAAAAAATAATATAATAATAAATAAGAAAGAAAATAAAAAGAAAAAATTTGGATTATATTTTTTTATTTGATATTTGAATTGTTCGTATTATATAATCATCAATTACTGACATTGGTAAACGACCCAAAGCAATTTTATTATAATTCAATTCATGATGATCATAAGTCGAAAGTCCATATTCTTCAATTATTGATAAACAATTTGTTGGACTATATATACTCAACATAATTCTCGCAAAATATACAAATTCTGAAATCAATACTGTAATTAAACAATCATTTCTTTCGAATATCTGTTTCCAGTTTCTAATCAACAATGGGTAGATCTATAGGACATACACGAACACATACTTAACAAGCAATGCATTTATCAAATTCAAAATGGATTCGACGGCGGCAACGCTCCAATGTAATTAATTTTTCATACAGACGTTGAATAGTTATGAGTAAACGATTTGCGTGGGATAAGGTAATCATTAAACTTTGACTAATGTACCTTGCAGCTCAAACTATTTGTTGACCATAATTCATGAGCCCAGTTACCATAAGGAACATATCGTGAATATATATATATATATATATATGAATATTTTTGTTTTATTTCTTTCTGTTGTTTGAGACAAGTTACAAATATAGAGGATCAATCTTTTATAGTAAAAACAGTTGAGATGAAATTGTTAATAATAGATTATCGAGAAAAATAGGTAAAAGAAACTTCCATCCAAGATTTAATAATTGGTCCATTCTTAGCCTAGACAAAGTCCATCTTGTTGTGATAGAAACAAACAAGAACAAATAAGTTTTAGCCAATGTAATAAAGATATTAATTGTAGTTCCAAAAACCCCATATGCTTTATTTATCTCAAAAAACTGAGAAACTAATTTCTTCAGCCATCGACATAATAGTGCTATACACCCTACATCTCAATGCCAACCAATGCCCGTGTACAATTGTGGATTCGCTAGCAACAACTTATCCTTTTTCATGGTAGTGCGGTAATGCCATGAGGATAAACTTCTTACCTTCTTGTAAACATCATCCTCTCCTACTAGGAGAGCAATATTGCAAGCATTAGATTGAGAGCCTTTTTCCAACACTATGCTACTCGGACAATTTTTCTTTACATGCGCAGGCTTTCCGTATTTCCAGTATGTCACACTTCTTCCACAATTCCTTTTCCCATAAATGTCACTTCTAGCTTCCAACACTAAATTTGATGAAGTGCCACCTTCATTTTTCACTCTTCTTTCTTCAGCAATAACTTTACTGGTAACTTCTTCAAAATTCAAATTTTTCTTCCCATACATCAATACAGGTATGATATGCCCATAGGAAGACAAAAGAGATTATATAAGCCTTAGTGGCTTATCTTTATCATCAATCTTCACTCTAATAGCCTCTAATTCAGAAACAATACCATTAATAGCACTAGGATGATCAGAAACTTTCATGTTAACATCCATGTTTAGATTATGAAACCGCTCCTTCAACAACAACCGATTTGAGATGCCCTTAGCTCTCGATATTCCTTGCACATTTGCAAGAACATTCTTAGCCAAACACAGATGAATTGCACTTGCTGCTCCCAAATCTAGTTCCTCCCATTTTTCATCATCTATATCGGCGATCTTCTCTTTCAACGCCTTGAGTTGTATCTATCACAAGCCAAAACTGATTCTTCCATCAAATTTCTCTATGTCACACTTCACAATACTTGAAAAACTTAACATTGTTGTAACCATATACTGAAATAGCGTAAATCAATTGTAAACCGTGCACCAGGGAGGTTACCAGGAAAGAAAGGTGGGTTACAATAAGCACACTTAAATATCAAGTATTACCTTAGCCAAAACCTTTCCAAACTATACTCTAACAATATTACACTGCCTTCCAGCAATAATAATCAAGGATGATCCTCAAACACTAAGGAGAAATTATTTTCTTATGTGGAAAGATTAGACTAAGCTGTAACCACAGAATATACTAAGAATAAATCTCACCGAACTAAAACTCTGATACCACTTGTTGGGGAAAAAATTCCACTTCCCCTCCTTGAAAACCATAATAAAAAGAGAAATAAAATAGGAATACAACCACAACACAAGAATTTAACATAGAAAACTCTAAAACGGGAGAAAAACCACTGCCACTACCAAACAATAACCAGAGAATATCACTATGTAAAAATCATTACAACACATAAATTTCTCTCTTAAACATCCACACTACCAATACACTTATTCTCTCCAAAGCGAATATTTGAACTACTCCTCACAACACTAAAAAAAAAAATGAACAGAGGAAGAAAGAAAAGTCAAATACAAACTTAAAGTGTTTTCAATTAGTGCAAATTGAAATAGAAAACTTGGGCTCATATTTATAACCTTGGTAATCCCCTTCTATTCTAATTCTAAGTAATTTAGGACTTTTTCCCATAGCATTTTCAATTAAAGTAACACCCTCCCCTCCTATGCCTCTATATTCTAGTTGACAATCTTCATTTAGCATTGGGATGCACACCTTTTTACTTCTTTTGAGATCTTTCTTCCGAGCCTTCTTGTTCATAGACTTCACCTTCCTCTTGGTGTCCTTTTACTTGTTTCTCATCTCTAGAATTTAAATGATATTCCTCATCTCTAGAATTTAAATGATGTTTTCCTTCTCATCCACATGTAATCCAAAATCTTTGCCCATATTCCATGTAACTCTAGCCTCTTCTTTAGGATCATCATTGTCTGATAACACCTTCTAATCTTCATCACTCTAAATCTCTTCCTCTATTTCTAGAACATGGTATGTGTTAGGCTCGAATGATAGGTAGTCCCGTCAAAATGGCCCTAAGCCCCAAGGCTAGCCCCCAAGCCTACAATTTTAGCCCCACTAAAATTTCAAGCCTACAACTTTGGGCCTTAATAAGCCCATGACCCACTAAACCCATTAAAATAATGGGTCAACCCTTATGGGTCATAGGTCAGCCAATCTTAAAAATTAAAATCATTCCCCCTTCGAATCTGAATTTGAATCTAAAACATACTCCCCCCACTAAATCATCACCATCTAAAGATTGAAATCTGAATCCTCTGATGAACCCTAATCCCCAAATCGTCTCCACTTTCGCTCCTTTGTCGAACTCGCTTAACTCTGTGGCCATATCCTTCCCTACCCATGGTTGCTGTCATTGCCGTAGCTAACAAACATCTCACTAACACCGGCGGATGACCGGCTGTAACTGTGGAAGTTGTTGATTAGAGTGGTGAAAAGGGCATCGAAGTAGTTCGTGAAGGGGTTGAAAGGTCTGGCACCGTTGTTGCTGTAGCTAGTGAAGTCCTCACTAAAAGCACCCTCGTCGCCTACAAATATGCTCAAGTAATTAATATTTTTCTCCATCCTCTTATGTTTTAGATGATCCTTTTGGATTTTGCTGATAGTTTTGGATGTTTTCTCCATTACTTGAAACTTGATTTGTCATTTGAAGTTACTTGAAACTTTATTGTTATTGAACATTTGTGTGCAGTATCTTCCCAATTACATGCCATTTAAAGTTACTCTTTCTTGAGACCACTCTGAATAGTACCTTCCTAATTACAGGCCATTATCTATAGCCACCTGTTGTTGTATTTGTATTAGCCACTGTAAAAAGTAGCTATGTTAGTTCAAGCAATGTCAAAATTTTCAATAAAGGGTTTCTTATTTTAAATATGTCTTTTAATTTAACAATTCAAAGTTATTAAAATATTCTAATTTTATTCTGATTATAGTTGAGAAAGCACCACCATTTTAGGATTCACTAAAGAATTATGTGCTTCATTGCAGCAAAAGGGAATAAGAGCTTTTCCACTACCAAAATATTCACAAGATGTTGGTGGATTTGCATTTATAGCAGCTTGGCATAGCTTATTTTTTCTGATGGCTTAAGCTCTATTTTGGTTTGTGCTGCTGCAACATCTATGTTGAATTTGTTAATAAAGAAATAACTAGGCTGTCGTGTGATCTGACAATTGCCCATCCCAAGTACTTCATATTGTAAATCCTTTGTTTTATGACTAAGAAAAATTAGGACCCTTTATTTTCTGATAAAATCGCTTACATTACTGTGATTATTTTGTGACATCACTCATTCTGATTTCTAACACATATTCTTCGATTTATGGTTATACTTGCGACTGAAATAACTTGAATATTTGTTGATTGTTATGCAATGATCCTCTTTGTTTATATACTAGTATGTTTGTTCATGAAATTATGTTTGTCTCAATGTTTAGGAATTTATGAAAGGTATATTATTATGGAATCAGTGCACAATATTGTGAATGTGGATGACAAAGATGTTTGTGAAACTCTTATTGGATTATTTGTAAGTGCTGAGTCATCCAAGAAAGAAACCTTAGGCGTTTGGGATTTTTTACAAGAAATGCGATAGATAAGGATGGTATAGAAATAGCTATGTCTAATTACTGTGGTCGCAGCTATGCAGTTAGGAAAAATCCTAAGACCAAGAATAATTATGGAACTTCCCATTTAAGTCATCATGTAGCAAGTTGCAAAAGCATCGTGAATATGAATATCAATAGGGCTGAAATGTTGCCTTATGAAGAGGGGAAATCTTGTATGGTTAAGATTAATCAAAAGACTCATCATGATCTGCTTGCACAAGATATAATCAAACATGATCTTCCTTTTAAGTTTGTTGAGTATGAGAAGATCAATGAACGGGCCAAATATTTGAACCCTAGTGTTGTGATGCACTTTAGGAATATTGTGGTGTTAGATGTTTGAAAAATTTACTTTAGAAAAAAGGACAAACTTGTTTAACTTCTGATGTATGGATAGCATCTACCACAGAGGGTTATATCTGTTTAACTGTGCATTTTGTTAATGAAAGTTGGAGACTAACCAGTAGAATACTTAACTTTTGGCGAATAAAGCCTCTACACACTGGGGTTGAATTGGAAGCCATGTTATTTGATTGTTTGAAGCAATGGCAAATTGACAGAAGGTGTTCTCCATTACTTTAGACAATGCTTCTGCAAATGATAGCATACAAAATATTTTGAAGACCCATCTACATTTGCAAAATTATTTATTATGTGCTGGATAATTTTTTCATGTGCAGTGTTGTGCGCACATACTTAATCTTATTGTGCAAAAAGGTTTAAAAGTGGCAAGCGAAGCATTGTTTAGAACTAGAGAAAGTGTCAAATATGTGAGGGGATCGGATGCGAGAATGATAAAGTTTAAAGAATATGTGCAACAAGCTGCCATTGATGAAAGCATAGGTTTGAAATTAGATGTTTCGACTTGATGGAATTGGACATATATGATGTTGGAAAGTGCAATAAAATTTGAAAGAGCATTTGATATTCTTCGCGTAATAGACAACAATTACAAATATTGTCCATCATTTGAAGAATGGAGAAGGGCAAAGACGATGTGTGAATTTCTCAAACCCTTTTATGATACTACGCATCTAAGCTTGGGTTCATCTTATCCGACTTCAAACTTGTATTTTAAGCAAGTTTGGAAGATTCAATGCATGTTGGATCAAAACCAATTCAATGAGAAGATGCGATCAGAGACACGGCCAGAAGAACGATGGAAAAATTTGACAAATATAACGCCCGGGGATTGCGAAGTCGGGGAGTGATCGCCGGTGCAAGGAGGCACGAACAAGGAGCGGCTCCTGGAAGACTTCGAAAGCGGAGGGGTACATGAATGAACCGATTACACACTCGAATGAGAGGGATCATAAGACTTTATAGGTATGGGACTATACAGTTGAGGAGGGCTTATATGAATTGATTTGTACTACCTATACCAACAAGATGCATCTTCTTTTCGGTAGCCCAAACTGAAAGAACTCCACAGTTAAGCATGCTTGACTTGGAGCAATTTTGGGATGGATGACCTCCTGGGAAGTTTTTCAAGGAAGCGTGTGAGTGAGGACAAAGCACGCTGAAAAGACCCGTGTTGGTTTGTGGGGACAGTCGTCAATCCATAAAGCGGCAGGGTATGTTACATATGGTATCAGAGCCTGCACCTCTCCCAGTACGGTGTGGTTCGAGGACGAACCAAGCGGAAGCTGGTGGGCATGTAACGCCCGGGGATTGCGAAGTCGGGGAGTGATTGCCGGTGCAAAGAGGCACGGACAAGGAGCGGCTCCTGGCAGACTTCGAAAGCGGAGGGGTACATGAATGAACCGATTACACACTCGAATGAGAGAGATCCTAAGACTGTATAGGTATGGGACTATATAGTTGAGGAGGGCTTATATGAATTGATTTGTACTACCTATACCAACAAGATGCATCTTCTTTTCGGTAACCCAAACTGAAAGAACTCCACAGTTAAGCGTGCTTGACTTGGAGCAATTTTGGGATGGGTGACCTCCTGGGAAGTTTTCCAAGAAAGCGTGTGAGTGAGGACAAAGCACGCTGAAAAGACCCGTGTTGGTTTGTGGGGATAGTCGTCAATCCATAAAGCAGCAGGGGATGTTACAACAAATACTGTAGTCCTGGCTTTTGGAGCCATTCTTGATCCTTGATTAAAGCTAAATTTTCTAAACTTCTGCTACAAAAAACTTGGTCTCTCAACCTCTGGAGATAAGGTTTGAATTGTGAGGGAAAAGTTCGAGAAGCTTTATAAGGAGTATTTCTACAATCTTAGTGCTCTAAATGCTTCTCAGTCTTCCAGTGAGTCCAGTACATTGAATAGGTCTGTCGAAGAAGGAAACAAGCCAAAGAGTTCAAGGATATTTAGCGTATGTTATTATAAGCATTAGTTATTTCTTAGCTTCTATTCTCTTTTGTTCATATAATTAATAAATTACATTTTTCAGGAGTTTAAAATGTTTCAAAATGAAACAAAATCTGTCATCGAGAAGAACGAATTGGATCTTTATTTTGATGAACCACCAATCGATTTTGATGACAATGAAGATTTCGATGTGGTTAATTACTGGAAGACTCATGAAAAACAATTTCCCACACTGTTAGTTATGGCTAGAGATGTCTTGAGCATTCCATTTACTACTATAACATCAAAATCTGCTTTTAGTATTGGTGGACGTGTTCTTACGAAGTATAGAAGTCCAACTTTTACAGAAAATGTCCAAATGCTTATTTGCACTGGAAATTGGTTGCATGGCTTTGTTTTGAACTATGAAGGTAATGTCCTACTATACTCTATATTATCTGTTCCAATTGACAAATCTTGTTTGATCTTTTAATTGTTTCTTATCTTGTCCTTATTTCAGATGAAGATGATTGCAAAACTCTTAGAGATAAAAAAAATTTGTAATGCATCAAGAAGATGAAGATGTAGATGAAGAATGATGTGGTAGTCTGATTTTTATTTTTCATTTTTTGATCTGGTGTGCTTGTAATTTTAACCTTTTCTTGTTTTGGAACAGGAATTTAAGGTAGCTATAATAAGTTGAAAAAGTTCTTGGATGCATCTTTGGGCACCTCTAATCTATTAATCACTGTAAGAAAATCTTCAAATGGTAGTGCTGGTTCACTTCACCATTTATGTATCATTCCATTTCTAAAAAATAATAAATGAAAAAAAGGTTGTTGGGAGATACCAGTAAAAAATTGAAATGATGCTAAAGATGAATAAAAATTGATCAAGCTTCTGTCTTCTTCTCCTTTTCTCTAATAAAAATAAAAAAAATTAATAATTATTGCTAATTGAATCTGATTAATCAAGCTGAAAAAAAGTTATAGGTGGGTTAGGGCTGCCCATAAAATGGCCAGCCCATGGGCTAGTTCATTTTAAGCATTGATAAATTCTAAAATTTTTATAAATAAGCTGGCCTTAACCCACAATGCCCACATGGGCTTTTGGCTTTGTGGACTTTTTGTAATTGTGGGCTTTTTGGCCTTGGCCCATGTAAAGGGCAGGTTGGCCTATTTGACACCAATAGCCCTCTTTGTTTTACATCCTCGTCCTCCCTAAGCCCAAAGTCCGAAGGGGCTGATGGCTGAGCTGGATGGACTTTGATCATTTGCGTCCAAAGCTTATCCTTCATCAGCAAAACTATTGGTATCGCATATGGGCCTCACTTTGCTGGGTTTAGACCTATCTGAGCCCTAAGAACTTAATCCTCTTCTAGCATTACCAGCGATCACCCTTTGATCCCCTCTCCCTGTCGCAATTGGGATCATGAACGGGACGGCAGAAAAGAATATTGATTGGAAAATAGAGTCGCCACCAAGTTTATTTAAATTTGGAAAACATGGAAAAACCCATTATTTTTAGAAAATGGTCTTTGAAATTAGATTTGAGTTCGGAAGTCAGTTATGCATAGGGAAGGGTAGGAACTTAATCCTACGCACCCCTAATACACCCGCCCTTAGACGGTACCTTAGCAAGTTATGCAAATTAATTAGTAACCTTTAAAATTTACTTTTTAATATAAAAAGACAAGACAAAATATTTACAATCAAATAAACAGTTTATGAAAATTTAATTTTGGCTTGATAGGGATCGGAATCGCCTGCTCCTATGTATCCCCCAGTGCAATGGAAAACTCAAAATCACGTGATTCTTTAGAAAATATTTATGGGTTGATTATTATTTTTTGAAAAGAAATTTTAGAATACTAAACTATCACAACTAAAATATTCCATAATATAGAATTAACAAGCCGTCACGGCTCAGTTAATCCTATTTTCAAATTACTTTTTATTGATTAATTAATTTTAAAAAAAATATTGAAGAATTCATTTTAAATCCAAATTAAATGAAACTATTTTTATTTTATTTTATTTTTTTTACAAAAAACAAACCAGGGGAAGAAACCCCAAAAATAAAGTTGAAAGACTAAAAAAGGAACTGAATGACAATCTGAAAGGCAAACAAAAACTGAAAGGTTGAGAAAAAATAAAATAAAATAAAAATGAATTTCATGGTTCCAAAAGAGAGTTTCTAAAAAACGCTACAGCCTAAACCAAAAATTAGAATGCCAAGGGATAAAAATGAAATAGACTTACCCGAACAAATTGTTTCAGCCCCGAAACAAAAATGGACACTAGCTTGTTATTAGTTATTAAAAGAAACATGGTGGACCAACTTTCTTTCAAAAGAAATGAACCCCACCCCACAAGATCCCGTCATAAAGCATCAAAATTCCTAAAAAAAATAACACGATCTAAACACTCTCTCATCATACACTTTCATGTTTGATTCCTTTTATTATTGTTATTATTTTACATGAAAATAAAACAAATAGCAAAAGGGACCCTCAGCAAGTAATTTTTTTTTTTAACAAAACTTTGGACCAAAAGAGAAGCAACACTCAAATAAATAAATGAGCAAAAAAAAAAAAGGAAATCAAATTAAGAGAAACAAACGGACTCATGGATGGGCTAGTGCCTTACAACTATCTAATACAAACAAAACCACAATTAAAGATGAATAAAAAACCCAGTTCTCTAAACAACATAACAATCACTTACGACTTTTACTCAGAAAAAAGAAAATCACTTATGACCAACTATATATGACAAGTTTCCACTTATATATGCATCTGAAAAGTACGGTGGGGAAATCATTTCCACCCAAACCCATGAGATACACACGCACTCAAAAGACTAACACACATACACACTAAGAAAAAGAGAAACGGGGAGAGAGGGCAAGAACAAAGAAGGGGAAGGAGGAAGGAGCCGATGCGGAGATAGAGTCGCGGGGCAAGGCCACGGCGTGAGGCTGCGGCGGTGCTGGCGGAGGAAGAGGGTGCGGCAGCCAAGGCAGTGGTTGCGGAAACCGGGGCGGCTGAGATCGCGGTGGTGCGATGATGATCGGTGGTGCACGCGGAGGCGCTGATGGGCAGAAGAAGAAGGGCAGCGGCGTTGATGATGATGGAAGGCAGGGAACGCATGGTGGCACCGGCGGTGGGTTTGTTCACAGTGAAGGGGGATCAGAGGTGGAAAAGGCCACGGTGACTGGAGGAAAGGAAACCGGGGACACTGGCGGCCATGGTGTTGGCAGTGGCGCCGCCGGCGTCCCTCACAGCTTCTGATTTCTCTTTTTTTTTATTCTGTTTTGCTGTTGAATTTGATTCTGATTTGTTGTTAAAATGGACTGTTCATAATTGGATTGTGTTTATGTGTTTTGGTTTGATATGTGTTTGGCTGAGAATGATGGATTTTGATTTTGGCTAGGATTTACTGGTAATGCTAGACTGTTGGCTGTGATTTTTGGTTTGGGTTTTGGCAAGGAATATGGTTTGGTTTGTGTTTGTTCACGGCTCAGTGGACTTGGGTGAATAATGGGATTGGTTTCAGAGAGTTGGAAGATGAAGATTTTTCAGTGTTGGAAGAAGATTGGAACCCCCTTTTTTCTATGAATTTTCGTTCCCATTTATACACCATCATAAATCAACTTGTTAGATCTGATAGCAGCCACTTTTTATCTGATTGAGCTGATTTTTCAGATATGGCCAAGGACGTGTGATCTGATTGAAAATTTTCCCCAGATTATTTGCTTAATTTCAAGGATCTTGGCTTCACAAATCGCCCTTTTTTGAATTTTTTGCTTCTGTGTTGGTGTTTGATTCTTCTGCATGCCTCCTCTTTGAACTCTTTCGGTGATCCTTTTTTGAATTATCTTTCCGTTGCATGTTCCTGTACTGTTCTTACTTGACTTAAGCACCGCTCACCGCTCTGTTCTTTGTCCTCCTCCTGCATGTGACTCAATGCACCATTTCTTCCTTTTTCATGCGCTCTTGGTTTCCTTTTCCTTTTTATTTTTTTATTTTTTATTTTATTTTTTGTTTCAAATTTAAATAACATAAAAACAAATGAAATGGGCTCAGCTCCTCTCTTTTTTTTAACTAAATGAAATGGGCGTAATACTCTCTCTTTTATTTTACAACTCAAAAACTAAAAACAATGAAATGGGCTCTTCTTTTTATTGTTATTTTACAACAAAACAAACAGAGAACGAAATGGGCATTTTCTTTTAAAAAAAGAGCAATAATAACAACAACAAAATGAAATGGATTGAGATTTGTCTTTTTTTTTTCTGTTGTGGGCTGGACAAAATCGGAATTCACACTCCCCCTCTTCTGCCTCTCTTTCTCACTACGTCTATCTCTCCCTCTAACTTAACTCATTAATTTTCTTTTTTTAAAAGCAATACAAGAATAATTCCATTCAATTATACTATTTAGCTCCGTTGGGCACGTTGATAGGAAAATGACAAAACAAGGACGGAGAGATAATCCAGGGATAATGATACTATTGAGTAATACAATTTCAATGCATTCGTATGTTTTTTTATTAATGGAAAATATAGAAATTAAGGAAAAAAGAAATTGAAAAAGAAAGAAAAGGAACAAAGTTACATTCCTTTTTATTTGGAAGATTAAGAAGATAATGGAATAGAATTTCATTATTCTTTCTAAATTTTCAGTTCTTCTCATTCGGCTCAAATTTTGAGGGAAAAATGAATTTTAAGAGAAGGAAAAGGTGAAAGTCATTCCCTTTAAATCTATTATTGTACTTCCAAACAAGAGATATCATATTATATATTTTTAATATGTATTTACTTGTTATAAATAAACTGATCAAAAAATCATTGATATAATTTTTATTTATTAGTATTTATTTAAGAAATATTTTTATTCTAATAAAATGTAGAAAAGGAAGCAAATATATATGTTAAAAATTAATATGGCCTGATCTGACTTTTCTAGGCATGATTAAGTTATACGGTATTTTAATTAATTATAAAGAAAATTACAATAGATAAATTTATATAATATATTAACTGTATAAAATAATAAATAAAAGTATAATATATAATTTGAGATGACAAAACACAAAAACAATTGCAATAAAATTGAAAGCTAATATTAGTTCACGCAACTAATATAACAAATAACAAATCATTCAACATAAATATTTTTAAATACTCTCAGCATCATCTACAAATTTCTTCGATACTAGCCATTGACTGGCTGACTTGGCAAGTCGTTTGCATTTTATATCATTCACCCAAGTGTCCTTTTCTGGCTCACTACCAGCCGCGTGATTGATCGAGCCAATGCTAAAATTAGAGTAAAGATTTATTTTTTATTCCTAAAATTATATGTGTGATTTATTTTAATCTTTAAAATTAAAAAAGTATCACTTTAGTCACTAAAATTATGAAAAGTGATCCAAATTTATTCTTATGATATTGTTCTCATAGACTGACTTAAATTATCGAAAGTTTAAAATGACTAAGATAAATCATTTTTTTGCAATTTCAACCACTAAATTGGTATTTTTGTCTTTGGTTTTCCACCACCGTGAGGATTAATTCAGGCAAGTCTTCCATTCTTCCATAGTTCTGTGAATACACATGCTGTGTCGTCGCAGCAGTCCAAGAAACCCCTCTCACCCGAAATTGTGGACGTGACAATTCTAGCAATCGTAGTACGGTTTGGAAATTGTAATTGACTTGACTTGGGTAAACGGCGCTGCTTTGGAGGGGCTATAATATGACTACCCTACTAATTAAAAAAATATATATAATAAGACATTCCTTAAGAATATTAAAGTGAAATATTTTTATAAACAATTAAAATTTTAAAAATTTTACTGCATTAAATGGATCACAAACTTCAAACTATTTTCATCTTTATCTTTCAAAAATTGTTTTTAAAGCACAGATTTAAAAAACTCATTAAAAAAAATAGAGTAATCAATACTCAATTTTTTATTTTTGTAATGAGATGGAGATTAATATTTAAATTTTAGGAAATTTTAATTATAGGATGGGATAAAAAATTATTCTATTTCTAACTATTTCCTTCTCTGAAGTCTGCAAAGAAAAGATTTAGAAAAACTGAAATTGCCCGAGGAGCAACATTTAATTCTTGGATTTAATTTTGATACATTAATAATGTAAAAATATTTTATATAATCATTTAATTATATAATGTAATATTAGTAAAATTAATTAATTTTTATTTCTACTATTTAAAAAATTATTTAAATAGAGAGATAAAAAAGTGCATCTAAATTAAACTTTTCATTCTTTGGGAAATTATATCCCATATGATTTTATATAACCATTTAATTATGGATGACGTGATACTATAAGAAAAACACATATAATTAATTATGATAATAATCATATATATTTTTTCCTTTTACCTATAGTTAATAATTGTTAACTCAATTTTATATTTTGACAATTATTCTTTTAATACTTTCACTAAACCCACTTTAAATTTTATATATACATAACTCATATGTAAATCACTTTTCATCTCAATACAGTCAACCTTTGATAATTAGAACTAATTAATATGTCTTAGTATAAAACTTTTTGCATTTTATTTACATAAGAAATTACCTTAATATCAAATGATAAAATATTGAATTAATTTAATTTTTTAAATGTTGCATTATTTTATTCATATAAAAAAGTCAATATAATTTTTACATTTCATTGCTAAGTTTTCTAAATAATGCATATCTTAACTTTTCTCTATTTGATTAATATATTTTTTGGTCAATTAATACACCTGAAATATTGAAATGATTTATAATAATTACAATTTCACTTCTGGTGATTTTCTTTAGTGTTTGAAATAGAATTTTCAAAGATGCAAACTTTGCATTAGATTCTTTTTAAGATAACTCATAGTAGTAGGCCAAATTATTTATCTATTATAGGCGTACACGAAAAGTTAGACTAAAAGACAGAATTGAAGGAGACAAAATTGAAGGAACATTTTAGCAAAATATATGTAGTAGAAGAAATTAATTTCACTTATGAAACTTATCTAGAAACTAAAAATGAAAAATAAAACTTAATAAAGTTTTTATAGTAATTATTATATTCTCAATAGTGAACAAGTTTTTAATTGTATAAGTAAACATTTCATATATGTTTTAATATACGTTTCATGATTTTAAAAGATTGTTATAAGTTATATTGAATATAAATATGATATTGTAAAAATTAAATATATTTAAATTAATTCTAATATGTACTTTTCTGATTTTTCAACGCATATAGAGACATATATTTTTAAATTTATCATATCCTTTTAAGATAGTTTTTGTAAGATACCAAAATCAATTACAATTGTGTCATTCTTCAACTTCTTTTGAATCTTTAGGTTAGAGTATATTGTAATGCTATCATTTTATTTATAATGTCGTTATTCAATACATCAAGTACAAATTAATATTGATAAGAATATAAACTAAATTTTGTTTTCACTAATTTAAGTGTAATTTACAAAACCGACACATTACAAATACAGTTACTATCAAACTGCTGAATAATAGCGAATTTATTACTAAATTGTGAGCACTATAGTTTTCTTAAATGATGATAAAAATTAAATCAATAAATAACTGATTTATTTGATGATGAGTTGTTGATTAAAATAAAAAAATGACACAAATATATATTAAAAATTTTAAAAATTAATATAAAATTAAAAAATAGATTGCATTAAAAAATAAAAAATCAAGGATAAAAAAAATTTACTTTAAAATAAAACCAATACATTACAAATACAATTGCTATGAAACTGCTCAATAATAACAATTTATTACTAAATTCTGGGCACTTTACTTTTCTTAGCATGCATGTCAAATGCAATATAGAACTCAATTTGATAGTTGAATCATGATAAAAATAAGACACAAATATATATATTAAAAATAAAAAATAATATAAATTATAAAAATACATTACATTAAAAATTTTAAAAACTCAACAATTAAATAAATAATAAAACATTTTTTACTTTAAAATAATATGTAACATATTTGTTATCGTGAATTGAGTGTGAAAAAATTGACAACTAAAAACTTTGGTTTCCAAAAAGTTCTTATTTTTATTTCTCACTTTCATTTTTAAAATTAATTTAAAATTTAAAATTTCAAAAACATACTTATTTTGAGTGTATGTTTTCATGTCCAAAAAAAAATTTTATTTGTTTATTTTAAAGAAATTAAAATGTTAAAAAATTAATTTTATACGAAGTTTTTCAATAACATTGAATATTGCTGATCTTTGTCTAATGAAATATCACATTTGACATTATTAACTATATTAAAAAACTTCAAAAACTCCTGGTTTTAAAAAAAAATATTTCTACACTTATTTATTAATTTTATTTTAAAAATACTCTTTATTTCCAATTTTCTTTAAAAAATTAATTTATTTAGTGAATAAATTTATATCCAATATTAGCAAACATTTTATGAAATAAAAATAAATATACACACTAATATATTGACTATGAGATAACATACTACAGTAAAAATTATTTCTACGTTAGACTAGAATTCAAAGATGATCTAGTCAAACAAATTTTTGAGAGCACAAATCCAAATTTACTATACATGGGAGATGAAGAATATCCTATATAAATTATGATACTCATTCATTTGAATAAATTACAATACTCAATCTACATTCATTTCCTTGCTTTATGGCCATTATCAGTGAAACCAACACATCCTCTGAGTGGTTGTGGGCTAGAAATTCAGGACGTTGAACATGTTGAAGCTCAAAAGCAAGCAGAATCCCTACTTTGAAAACATAAAAACAAAAAGATATCACCCATACCTTGCATTTTAGCAAAACTAGAAGTGAACCCAAAGAAAAAACTAATTCATAAGATGAAGAAGTGTCTGGCCAACGCACAAAGTCAAACCAAGATTCAATTGATAAGATGAAAACTAAGACAAAGAAAAAAGTGAGCCCCTTAAAAACAATCTAGCTTGAACTCAAAACTTGACAAATAGGTAGTAGCAATCTTCCCATAACACCTTGGTCATTGCTTGTTGCTGTGACAGAGGTGCAGTTCCAGAGCCCAAGCACTAAAAGGGGGGCTCCATGGAGTCAGACTCGGATATGTAGCGTTACACTTAGCAGCAAAAATGTTGGAATCGATGTGCTATCTATTTGTGTGCTTTTGAGCAACTACTTGGCTTTAAATGAATTAATCTTGTTCATTCTACACAATATGAAACGTAAAAAGAAAGGTTTAATGCAAGATTCACTAATAATTAATTGTGGGAATTACATGCTTTAAATGTATTAATTTAATTCATTTTACAAAAGTTTAAAAGGGAACGGCTAGTGCAAACCTTCACTAATAATTAAAGGAATTGTACAATGGTCCAAATACTTCAAAGAAAAAGGATAGTTGAACATGTTAGCAGACAACAAAATATTTTCAATTATTGAAAAATTATCTTCTTAGTACTGTAGCCTCCACAATTAATAGAAAAGTATATGAAAAGTTCTAGACATTTGGGATTAGACAATAAGAGGAGCATAAATTGTCACGAAAGTTATAATCAACATATGAAAGATAATATCAAAATAGAATACGTTAAATATAGTAATAAATCTTATTATAATTATATATATGATAAAATATACATATTGATATTATAATTAGGTTAAATTTAAATTATAAAATTAATATTTTAGAGCATTATGACTTTGTTTTTGTCATTTAAATTTTGATAATTAATTAGCTTAATTTTAAAAAAATAAAGCAAAATTTATCCCTAGATTAGACAAAATCATTTTATTTTTTAAATTATTTATATGATTGAAATTATATATATGTTATTAGAAAATAACTTGTAATTTCGAAATTGTCATAGTTCTAATTCGTAACTTCAAAATTGCCATAATTAGTTATATAAATATAAATCTAATTATTTCTTTTTTTGTTTGGTATATCTCGTCCGGATTATATTGATGTATAGTTAATATTGTATTACAATAGCGGTTATAACTACAAACTTAACCACCAAGTTAATTATGTAATCATCCTACGTAGTCAGTTACAACTTATGTAACTAAAACTCATGTACTATATATAGCCATTTCTGCTAATCAAAGAAACTAACTAATACTATATATAGCCATTACTTGGACTTGCTTGTTACAAACCAAATCTGAAGCTACAAACAAACTCAAACATTTTTTTGCAATGGTAAAAACTCAATTTAAAACTGATATTAAGTATCTTAGATCAGATAATGCAAAGGAGCTTGCATTAATTGATTTCTTACTTGAAAAGGGTGTTTCATATTAGTTTTTTTGTGTAGCTATCCCTCAACAGAATTCTATGGTTGAAAGAAAACATAGGCATCTCTTAAATGTAGCTAGAGCCTTATATTTTCAATCCCAAATTCCTATAGAATTTTGGGGAGATTGTGTAACAACAGCCACTTATCTTGTAAACAAAACTCCATCTCAAGTTTTGAAAAATCAAACATCTTATGAAAAATTATATTCAAAAGATCCTGATTTTAGTGCCTTAAGGACATTTGGTTGTTCTTGCCATACTTCAACCTTAGTTTCTTCTAGGCATAAATTTAGTTCTAGGGCTATTGCAGGTATATTCATAGGTTATCCACAAGGTTATAAAGAATACAAAATATATGATCTTAATAAGAAGTCAATCTTTATTTCTAGAGATGTTGTTTTCTATGAGAATATATTTCCTTTTCATCAAAAACAACCTTTAACAACTATCCTTGATCCTTTTCCAGACTTAGTCTTACCAAAACCTTTATCTGATTCCATCCTTTTTGACCAAATACCTATTCAGCCTACAAATTCTGATACTCACACTACAACAGAATCGAGTATAAATGATAATCAAACCTCTATTGACATAATCACCTTAGCAAATTCTGATACTGCAGAAATAACGAGGAACCCCCCTGCTATAGATACTTTACCTATTAGAAAATCTACTAAGGCCCATAGACCCCCTCCATACTTGAGTCAATATCACTGTAACAATTTATCCACCAACTCATCTCTCTACCCCATTTCAAGTTATCTATCTTATGACAAACTCAGTCCAGAATACCAGAATTTTTTAATGCAAGTCTCATAAGTCTTTGAGCCTCAATTTTATTACCAAGCATATAACATTCTTGAATGGCAACAAGCCATGAAAGCCGAATTAGAAGCCATGGAATCCAATAACACTTGGACCTTGGTTCCTCTCCCACCAAAAAAACATACCATTGGATGTAGATGGGTTTATAAGGTTAAATACAAACCAAATGGCAGTGTAGACAAGCACAAAGCTAGGTTGGTTGCTAAGGGATACACCTAACAAGCTGGTCTTGATTTCATTGAAACTTTCTCTCTTGTAGCTAAACTCTCTAGTGTTCAAGTTTTGTTAGCCTTGGCAGCAGTTAAAGGATGGTATTTATTACAATTAGATATAAATAATGCCTTCCTTAATGGTGATTTATTTGAAGAAATTTATATGGATATACCCTTGGGTTATCATAATAAGGGGGAGAACCTTGTTTGTAAACTAAAGAAGTCCATTTATGGCTTGAGACAAGCTTCAAGACAATGGTTCTCTACCTTTGCTAATGCTCTTATTGAAGCTGGCTTCACACAATCCAAAAATGATTATTCTCTCTTCACTAAAGGCTCTAATTCTTCTTTTGTTGCCTTGTTAGTGTATGTAGATGATATTATATTGGCAGGTCCTAATCCTTCTCTAATCCAAGAAGTGAAGTTGACCATACAGAAAAAGTTCAAATTAAAAGATTTGGGCTCTCTCAAGTACTTTCTTGGTTTAGAGATTGCAAGATCTAAGGATGGCATTTCTTTATCTCAAAGAAAATATACTTTGTCATTATTGGAAGAAACAGGTTTTCTGGGATCAAAACCGGCAAAGCTACCTATGGACCCAACACTCAAACTAAGCAAAGATGCAGGGGAACCACTCTCTGACATTAGTCAATATCGCAAGCTAATTGGTAGACTACTCTACCTAACTATCTCACGTCCAGACATAGCATATGCTATAAATAAACTTAGCCAATTTTCTTCAAAGCCAACAACTCTTCATCTCCAAGCCATCCATCATCTACTGAGATATCTAAAACAGTCTCCAGGTCAAGGAATTTTTTTGCTGCAGATTCATCCTTCCATCTCTGTGCTTATGCTAATGCTGATTCGGCTTCTTGCCCAGACACAAGGCATTTAGTCTCAGGTTTTTGTGTGTTCATTGGAGACTCATTAGTATCATGGAAATCAAAGAAACAAATCACTGTGTCGTGATCTTCAGCAAAATCAGAATGTCGGGCTCTTGCAGTAGTAGCTAGTGAGTTGTCTTGGATGCAATCTTTTCTTCAAGATTTTCACATTCCTCATACTTCAGCAGCTGTATATTGTGGTAGTCAAGCGGCCATTCATATTGCTTCCAATCCAACCTATCATGAACATACTAAACACATAGAAGTGGATTGTCATTTCATCTGCAAAAAGGTTCAAAATGGGACTATTCGATTGGTTCATGTACGCACTCAGCATCAGTTAGCAGACTTATTGACAAAGCCACTGCCAGAACCACAATTCAGTAATTTGTTATCCAAGATGAGCATCAAAGACATTTTAATGCCATCTTGAGGAGGAGTATTGATGTACAGTTAATATTGTATTACAGTAGTGATTATAACCACAAACTTAACCATGAAGTTAACTATGTAATCATCCTACGTAGTCAGTTACAACTTATGTAACTAAAACTCATGTACTATATATAGCCATTTCTGCTAATCAAAGAAACTAACTAATACATTCAGTTACTCAATAGATTAGGCATAGCATTAGAAAAAATTTCAATTTCAAAGTATAGTCATAATTAGTTATATAAATACAACTTTTTTTTGGAACATCTCACTTTAATTAATTTGCTCATAGCAATACTTTGACTACACATAGCAATAAATGTTGTTTGCAGTGAATTTTACATATATAATAATAATATAGATCTTATATGTCATTTTAATCTTAAAAATTTTCATCAATCTAAACAAACATTTGAATATAAATTATTTGATTTTATTTTAATTTTTCTCTCATACAATGAAATGAAATTGAAATAGTATTCTTATATTCTTAAAAAAATAAAAAAATTATTTTTGATTTTAAATTACATAACTCAATTTATATTGTCTTCTTATATGATATAACACACTTTAATAATATAAATTATTTTATATTATGTAGAAATTATATATTTTTTAAAATAATTTTGAAAATAATTTTATTTTAAATAAAAATATAAGCACATCATCATTGAATTGTGAATTTAATTTTAATGCATTAACAATATAAAATAGATTTACATTATTATCAATTTGCCAGATATAAGACTTTTCAAGTAATAAGTATGAGAATCAACTATAATTACTCACATAATGGTATATGATTAGATGACAGCACTTGACAATATTAAAATTAAATTCCTAATTATATAAGTATTTTATACTTTTATTTTTTGTATTAAAATCTAGAGTAAATCTACTAAAATGGTCCTATAAATTTTTGTGTAAGGCAAATTAGACCCTAACAAGTTAGACAATTTGGTCCCTAACCTTTTGAAAGAGTAATACAATTTGATCCCTTCATAAATTTTTTCATTAAGCACTATGACATGATGTGATGAAGAAGTTGATGCCGAGTCGTTAACCCTCAATCATATTATTCTAGCCACTATCATTAATAAAATAACATAATTCTTGGGGTTTAGGGTGCATTTATAGTGAAATTTGATAATAAAATGGGGGGATTTTTAGCATTAGAATGAGACTAAAAAATGATGTCATTTTGCTAGTTTCAATGACTAAAAATATAGGATGATGAAACACAAATAACGGTGTCCCATTAACTATTTAACTGCTCATGTCATAATAATATTTTAATTTAAAGATTTGATGAATAGATTAAATTGTCTAATGTTTCTAAATGACAGGGACTAGATTGTCAGGTTCTTTTTCTTACAGATTAATTCATTCCGCTCAATAAATGTTCCAGATCATTTTGAGAGTTTACTGAAAAGTCTAAAATGTGTATAGCAAATTACGGTAAATAGTAACTTCTTTTTTAAAGGTTTTATATGCTAGACATCTTTTTTTCGGTAATATATATTATTTGTCTAAATTTTTGCGGTGTGCACATGCTTCAATTATATTATTTTAAGATTATAACGAGATATTTCCCCAAATGATTTTTCTTGCACAAAATTTTTGTATGTAATGTGTGTAATATCTATTCTTATATTTTTAAAATTAATAACAAATAAATTTAAAAATAAAGACCAGTTAAAATAAATATTTATTTTTAAATAAAGTACTAAAATTTTGCGTGAATACATTTATAACTCAAGTAAGTTATGTTCAATATAAAATAAATTAATATAAATATATTTATAATTATAAAAAAGTAAGACCAATCATATTTAAAATTTAATAATTATGTGACATTATTTGGATTTAATTTTTCAGAAATATATATTTTGATACTCTTTTTACAAACTTGATGAAAAGAAAAATGTGAATATTTCAGAAGAAAAGTTGTATGATTTTTATTCGATGAATTCTTCTAAAAAATAGATTTCAATCTCAAGTGTTAATTATATTATAATAATTTTAAATTTAAAATACGATTGAAATGTTGCATGTATTTATAATATTGTTAGTATGGTTAATCTTAATTCTTCAAGATATTTTTTGAAAAAATAGAAAAATAAAATTTTAGAATATCGTAAAAGATGAAGAGTTAAAAATCTAGTAATGAAAAGTCAAAGAATACATGAAATTATACGTAATAAAATTAAAATACATAAAAAATAGAAAAAATGCCATGTGGGTTATTTGATCCCGTGAGGATTAATTCAGGCGTGTCGTCGCAACAGTCCAAGAAGCTCCTCGCCCGAAATTGTTGGATGTGACGGTGCTAGCAATCTCAGTACGGTTTGCAAATTGTAAACGACGCTGCTTTGGAGGGGCTATAATATGACTACCCTACTAATTAAAAATATATATATAATAAGACATTCTTTAAGAATATTAAAGTGAAATATTTTTATAAACAATTAAAATTTTAAAAATTTTAATGCGTTAAATGGATTGCAAACTTCAAACTATTTTCATCTTTATCTTTCAAAAAGTGTTTTTAAAGCACAGATTAAAAAAACTCATTAAGAAAAAATAGAGTATTCAATACTCAATTTTTTATTTTTGTAATGAGATGGAGATTAATATTTAAATTTTAGGAAATTTTAATTTTAGGATGCGATAAAAAATTATTCTGTTTCTAACTATTTCTTTTGCTGAGGTCCGGAAAGAAAAGATTAAGAAAAACTGAAACGGCCGGGGGAGTAATATTTAATTCTTTAGTGATAGACTATCGAAAAGAAGATGCATCATGTTTTCGGTACTCCATCACTAAAAAATTTCACAGTTAAACATACTTGACTTGGAGTAATTTTGGGATGGGTGACCTCCTAAATATTTTTTCCACAAAGCGTGTAAGTGAGGACAAAGTACACTGAAAAGACCCGTGTTGGTTTGTGGGGACAGTCATCAATCCATAAAGCAGTAGGATATGGTACAAATGGTATCAGAGCCTGCACCTCTCCCAGTATGGTGTGGTTCAGAGACGAACCAAATGGAAGCTGGTGGGCATATAACGCCTGGGGACGAAGTCGGGGAGTGATCACCAGTGCAAAAAAAGGCACGGATAAGGAGCGGCTCCTAGCATACTTCCAAGGGGATGGATACATAAATGAACCGATTACACACCCGAATGAAAGGGATTCTAAGACTGTATAGGTATGAGACTATACAGTTGAGGAAGACTTATATGAATTGATTTGTACTACCTATACCAACAAAATGCATCTTATTTTCGGTAGCCAATCACTAAAGAACTCTATAGTTAAGCATGCTTAACTCAGAGCAATTTTGGGATGGGTGACCTCCTAAAAAGTTTTCTCAAGAAGTGTGTGAGTGAGAATAAAGCATGCTGAAAAGACCTGTGTTGGTTTGTAGGGACAGTCGTCAATCCATGAAGTAGTGAGGGATATTACATCATAAATAGTGAATAAATGAATGGAATCTATAATACTAATATTTACAACTCATTATGTAGAAACTTTTTCATGTGTCATCCATAGAGAAATTTATACCCCACCATTTTTATGATCTTAATAATTAAAATAAATTTTTAAATTTAATTTATCTTATAATTATTAATTATTTTTTTTCTAATTATACATTCATATCTCTCCTCCATTAACATAATAAAAGTATCCTACAAAATATCTCATTCAAAATTATTTAATATAAAAATAATAACAAATAATATAAACAAAATGATAATTGAACGTATCATTATATTATTAAATTTTTATATGTATAATTATTATAGTATTAATTAATGATAACAAAACTATTATAATTACATTATCTAAAAAGAAGACTATTATAATTAACGAGAATTTTATTCACCAAGTGTAACTATTATATAATTATGTAAAAAGTAACATGTTTTATAAGTTGATAATAGGTTTATGTAGTTTTTCAATATCACATATGGGTTGTAGTTTTAGTTCATTATCAACTTAGTGATAAGGATCAATTTGTCCTAAAATTCTTCAAAAATATTGAAGACAGACTAATTTATCCCGTATTTTTAATTATGACAAAACACAAAATATATATTTTTATTCTTGAGAAACCATTTTGTTTGACATCATTTTTTTTATGGATTAAGTTGGAGAAAGTCTCACCACTTGATTAATAAGTCATCGGTGAGAAATTACTATAAAGACTAATCCAACATCAATTTTCCAATTCAATGTGACTAATTTACTTAATTTTCTAACTTAAAAAATGGGTTAGAATACATAAAAGAGAACAATCGATATTCATGCCAAATAAAAGTGTCCATGATTTTAAATTTCTTTTTCTACACTTAGGAGCGATGTCAACAACATAAAAAATGCTACTCATTATCTTCTGCACTTAAAAAGAAAAAAAGGAGAATAATTCTACATTTAAAACTATACATAATTTTGAAAAAAAAAAAACTGGCTTCTTTGAAAATGTGGCATCACTTGGAAGTTTCACTACTTGATTGATATGTACTTGGTGAGAAATTGCTAGTAAGACTAACAATTCAAAGTCTATGCATCAGCTTCAATTTTTCAATTTGATGTAACTAATCTGTTCAATTTTAAAATTTAAGGAGTGGGTTAGAAAACATAAAGATATATAACAATAAATTATGCTAAATACTATAAATTATCATTACATTTTTCTTTAGAGTTATCACTTCATAACGTGCAATTATCCTTCATTCGTTGTATTTTCTTAGATTAGATATGATATAAAGATGAAGATATGCAGTATTTTCTTTTATAGATATTTTCTTACATAATAGATTAATAGTATTGAAAGAATAATAAAATATACAAAACATACGATTTTTAAAAAAAATTACAAGGTATTCTTAATTTCATTTGATGATATGTGACATCATGTTAAAATTAAATCTTAACAATATATTAATATTTAAAATTTTTAATTTAATGTGTGTTTTTAAAAACTATAAGATTGTAATATCCCAGGTTTTAAATAAAAAGATTAGAAATTTTTTTTCAAACTAGAAACAGTGCTAGTCACCTTTATCAGTCGTTCTGGTCCCGAATTTCACTAAGTCTGGACCCTACATGTCCTTAGAGGACTCTATGATAGAGTCATAATCTTGGGATCAAAAGTCCCGTTAATAGTTCCCTAGAGAAAAATGAGTTGAAGAGTGATTTTTAATGAATTTTATGAAACCCTTAGACATTTCGTTTTTAGCTTAGGAGTTTATAAAATCGTGAGAATTTCCCAATGATGGCATCAAAATATTTAAGAAGGGGGGTTGAATTAAATATTCTTAAAAAGATTTTCTACACACTTTAACACACAAGTAAGAAAGTTCAGTCAAATGTCTCCTGCTATCACAGGAGATTTTCGTTACAGATATGCAAAAATGACAAATGCTAAGGGACAGATACTGTTTTATTAGAGATAATGCTGATGAGAATTTACTTAACTATTTTCCAAATGATTTTAACGAAGTATGAAATGAGGATATGAAACCAGTTCAAATATGGCTGTTATACATCCATAAAAAGATTATTAAAACTTCAAGCTTCAGTTAGATATTTTAAAAAATGGTTAATCAATATGCATGTATGGACAGAAAGGGATAGAAAATCTAACACAGATATTTATACTGATTCAGATCTATAACTCAGATTCTACATCCAGTCCCCACCCTCCAGGTGAGTGTATCCATTATTATATTTTATACAACCAGCACAAAAACAATGAGTATTCTTTTCTCAAGCTTCTCCAAGTTCACAATCAAGTAGTATTTTTAATGAGTCTCTCCAAGCTCAATCCCTTAGCTTTTATCCCTCAAGATAAAGCTTTTACAAAGATGGATTCTAACAGAAAGTATTTGTTGTTTTTCACTCAAGAAAAGTAAATCTCTCAATACAATAGTTATATGAACAATCTCAGAATAATATAATTACAATAAAGATGAAACTTTGAGAGAAGAGGAATATGTGTTGCAATTTCAAATTTTGAATGTATCAGCAGTATAGTTCTTGGTTTTTGATCTTTCCTCTTGATTTGAATGTCTTCCAAGGTCGCCTTATATAAGAGGGTAAGAATATGGCCGTTGGTGAGGCTTGGAGAGCTGTGGCACATGACTCTCTGCTGGAGCCTTTCTTTTCTGATGAGATTCTTCCTTTTTTGGTGAAGAGAGCTGCTACTCCTTTTTCTTTGTTCTTGTACAGTAGCAGAGTGAAACAAGAAGGGAAATATCCGTTGGTGCATGTGAGGGAGAGAGTTTTTGACTTGTTTTTTCCTTTCAATAAGTCTGAAACGTTGGTTGTAACATTAGTACACATTTCTTGTTGATTTTAGCAAGAAACTATTTTGCTGTCCGAGAATTACCATTTTCAGTAAAAAGCTGGTTCTGCACTTCATTCCTCTTTTTGGCTTCAATACAGAAATGTTAAACCTCCAGCCTATCATCTCGGTTTACTCAACATAAAGTCAACAAAGATTAACATATGTCTGTAAAACACTAAATAAAGTAATTAGAACGTTCAACAAGGATTAATTAAATTTAAACACATTAGGGTTAATATAGTTTTAACAAAGTGTTTTGTCATCATATTTAGGATACATAAACCAACATCGAATTTGAACTAAAATCCAAAAATTGGATTTTGATTTGTTGGGATTTTAATTTTTCTGATATTTTATTTAAATCTAAATAGGGGGTATTTTCTTATTTACATTTATGTTTTAAAGTTAATGAAGAGTAAATAAATGAGCATATTAAATGTAAATAAGTGCATTCTAGAGAGTATTCTGGAGCATTCTGGAGACCGCTGCAGTGGTCATGAGCGCTGTAGCAGTCAACAGAACAGTAAGGTAGTGCAAGGAATAATTTTGCGCTCATTGAGCACTGCAGCGGTCAATAGAATTATAAAAGCCTCTAGAACACTCCACACACCTATTCTCACCCCCTAACCCTGAGCTCTCACCCAAAAAACATGGTTTTCAAGCAGAAACTCCATTTTCTTCCAATTTCTTCAATTATAGCTTGGAATCTTCATCCTTCAAGGCTTTAAGGTATGTTGTTCTCTTGGTTTTGTTCCTTTTTTCCTTGATTCTAAGATTCTTTGGGTGTTTCCATGGGTTTTGTGTCATGAAGTTCCTTCACTAGTAAGAGGGTGAGGATAGCCTATCTAAAGGATGATTTAGAGCTCTGGTGCATCTAGGTCAGATATTGCTATTGTTTCTGCTTCCAAGTGTCCTGTTGATGCTGTCCTTGTGGATGCTATCCCTCCAGGTGAGTGGGTTCACATCTGTTATCTCTATGTTATGCATTAGAATTATTTTCATAAAGAGATTATTTACTGCTTCATTTTAGAGATTTCTGCAAGAAAATTTGAGATTTCTGTTAGTTTATGTGTTTTAGAACTCCTGGTTTTGGAGCATGAAACTGATTTTGGGTAAAACTCATAGGACCATGTTTGTTATACTGATTTTATGTAGAATTGATTATATATGAGATTGTTAGAAGCTTTTATGATTGTTTAAATGGATTCTGAAACTGGTTTGTATATATATGAAATGGTTTTACAACTAGATACAATGTAGAGAAGAAAATGGAATTATGATTGCAAGCTTTGCTATTTTAAAGCATGATATTGAGTTTTCTAATTATGAAGAGCTTGATTGTTGAAATATGATTTAAATAATTAAAAGGCTTTAGAGCTTGAATCTTCATGAGATTCAGAACAGTTGACGGCTACATATTCTGTGGAGATGGAATCATAAATGTCTACAAGGAGTGATCCCTTGAACATGATTCCATAGCCACAATTATGTTAAGGTCAGACTGTTAGAATCAAGTGGATTCAGAGCTCTCAGAGTATCAAAGTTTATTGTTGGTAAAGTATGATCTAGAAATTCAGACATAAAAAGATTTTAGAGCATGAATCTTTATATGACTTAGAACTTTTGGCAAATACATATTCTGTGGACTTAAAATCATCATGTATGATTTTATAGTCACAATTATGCTAAGGTCAAACTGTTAGAGAGTTACAAGGATTCAGAGCTCACAGAGAAAAAAGTTTTTAAGGGTTTTCAGATTTAAATGAACATAGTTAATTAAGTCAGAAAGTAGCTATAGAGAAACAGGCTGTGTGTTAACGATAATTAATCCGTTAACCTTGGTATCAAGTTGCCAGGACCAGAGACTATAGAGATTTATATCCAGAGACTATACAGAGATTCAAATTCAAAGTCTGAGATTAGTCAACAAGGGATGCAGTTCACGAGAAACCGTTAAGATCTCGAATAGGAGCCCTTGTTCATGAGGAACTGGGTACCCACAGAGCAGAGATTATTGTTTCTCTAGGAGCTACTATACTATGAGCGTATGTGATTTCAAGTATGAAAGTAAGTTAAGAAAATGGTTTTGAGTTGTAACATGATAATTGGAGTACATATATTTTATATGTGCATAATTGATTATGAATACTTTTGAACATTATTAATATTATTGTAATTTCATGCATTGTTCTTTGGTGTTCTATGAAAGGGGATTTCAAGTAGGGATTCACTCACTGAGTTTTAGTAACAAAACACACCCCTCTATCTTTCTTCTGTTTCAGAGATAAAGCTATTGCCATGGATTCTCGTTAACCCCCTTTCTCCCAGTAGTACTAGACTTCAGATGATAAGTCTTGCTGTCATTATGGTTTAGAGTGCTCTAGTGCATTGCAAATAGGATCCCAGACCTTAGATTATGTTTTGCATTTAGCGTACTATGATAGTGTATCCATATTTTATATTTAAAGACATATTTGTATTAATTTAATAGACTTTTGAAATAGAGTAACTTATATTATTATGTGATATTATGATTTGAGACCTCAGAGACAGATTATGAAATAGCAGAAATAGTTATTTCAATCATTTTATTGTTTTGAATATAAGGTGATTTATATGTAGAAAAAGAGAAATTTTTGGTTTTTGTGAACAGAGCATGCAAGTAGAAATAGTTAATAGATTACAAGGCTTGCATGAGAATGAGTTTTCTCATGTGCCAGTCACATTCCTAGATCGGGTCATGACAAAGATTTATTATAATCTTTTTTGATATAATCAAGTATACATAAATCAATTTAATTATATAAGTAATAATAGTTTATTCTCGGATTCATGGTAAATCACAATATATCAACCATTCAAAGCATAATTTAAAATTAAAAATTTATAAATATTATAAAGGTACTCATTGAAATTATGTCATATATGAAATTCACCTTAAATTCAAGTCTATATTAATATTTTTCTTTAATTATATATGGATACTTTGACTAAAAAATTATTATAAGATAATCAATTTACTTTGGATTGTATGAAAAATATTGATTTTGTATGGTAAAATACTAGAAAGGTATGAAATGATGTAGTAAAATATTTATTTTGTAAAATAAAATCTGATTTTTTTTGGTTTTTTTAACATGGATTTTTCATTTTATTTTAAAAATATATAGTTATAGATGATATCTAATATAAATGATAGATGATATATAATATACATGTTGATTTGATATAATCTATAGTCTATAATACTAATATTCATAGCCAAAGATTATGCTCCATCTTTCATAATCTTAATATTTAAAATAATTAAGTTTTTTATTCAATTTATTTTCTAATTATTTTTTTTCAATCACAACTTCATATCTCTCTTCCATTAACATAATAAAAGTACTCTATAAAATATTTTGACCAAAGTTATTTAACAAATAATATCAATAATCTATAATCTAACTATAATATTAATATTTAAGACTCATTACATGAAAAAAAATTTATGTGTCATTTATAGAGAAAATTTTACCCCGCCTTTCATAATCTTAATATTCAAAGTAAGATTTTAGATTTAATTTATCTTCTAATTATTAATTTTTTTCAATCATATCTTCATATCTATCTTCCATTAACACAACAAAAGTACTCTATAAAACATTTCAATAGAAATTATTTAATAAATAAAAAATAAACAAAATGATAATTGAAATGTATTATATCATTAAAATAATTATATATATATATAATTATAGTATTAATGATAATAAAACTATTATAATTATGTTGCCAAAAAACTATTATAACTATAATGTTAATGATAACAAAACTATTATAATTACAATAATTAAGAATAAAAAGAAAACCTTAGCACATATTTTTTAAAATTATTTTTATTGAATTTATATTATGTATGTATTTTCATTTTTAATTTGGATTATATTTCGTGTATTTGTTATTGTGAATATTTATGTTTTGAATTTCAAAGTATTTTAAAAATTTTATTTTTTTGGTATTTTATTAATAAATCCGTGCATATTCATAAGGATTCAAATCTTTGTGTGAAATGAGGAATAAAGATCGATGATGACAATGAGGATGTGGATAGAAGACAAAGTTATAAATAACGATAGGGTTGGGGGAAGTTTTTGACTTCAAATCCTAAACTTTTGAAAATCTTAAAAAAAAAAGCTATCGACTTGTCTCACTATATCCTATTTAATTTTTTTAATTTAAACATTCCAACATATCAATTTCACAATAGTTTCATATTAATTTGTTTGAAAAAAATTTAAAAATCAATTCTGCAATTTACACTTCTTTGATAATGATGCTAATTATTTATTAATTTTAAAAATAAATAATTAAGTTACTTTTTTATTGAAAATAATTGTATAATTGATATAATATTCCAACAATTGAGATGAAATAAAATAGAGTTATATATTTATTTTAATAACTATACCATGTTAATTATAACATATATATTAAAATTGATATTTTAGGTTACTAAAAAGACGTAGAAGAAAAGAAAGTGTAATTGAAATTGAATAAATTCAATTTATTCTTTATTTTTTATTAATTACAAAGTATATTTATATTTTTATAAATTAAATATTTTAATTTACTAAAAAGATATAAATGGCTAGGGATGATAAGAAAAAAAACTACTGAAATGGGTACATACGAGGGTTACTTGCTATGGAGACAAAAATGGGGATATGTTTTGTCTTCATAAGGACGGTCGATAGGGTGAAGTCTTCGCTTGTTAAATGAGGCATGGATGATTATAGCACATCTTGATTTTTTTTCAATTATTTTTTTTGGATTTGTAATTTGTATTCATTTTTATTTTTAATTTGGATCATGTTGTATTAGTAGTGTTTATTAGTATAGATATTTATGTTTCAAATTTTAAAATAGTTTTAGAATTTTTCTGTTTTTCAATTCTTTTAATAAACTCGTGAATACCATAGAGATTCAAATCTTCATAGGAAATGAGAAATGAAAACTTGTGAAGAGGATGTGGATGAGGATAAAAGGCAAATTTTTTCAACAGGGATGGGATGTGGGACATGTCCCATATCTCATAGTCATAGGTATCTATTTTCATTTTTATAAATGACTTATGATATAGTAAAATTATCCACTTATTCTTTTTCATTATTCAATCATTTCAATTTTCAAAATGTACAAAATTTCATAAGATAGGTTTTTTATTATTAGTTACGGGTCATCTACCAAGATTTTTTCCACCTTATAAATATGATATTCAAAATATGATATAAAATAGATGACACATTTACACTTTATTCATTTATTTAATTATTTAACTATTAAATTATCTTTAAAATAAATTTATATACTCAAATTTTTATAAGATATATTTAAATAAATTATCATTTATTTTTTGTAATGGTCAATAAACTATTTTTTATTATCATTCCGTGCACTGCACAAGTCAAATGACTAGTTATAAATAAAAACAAATCAAAAATTAAAAAAAAATATAAATGAGAAATATGGATAGTCAAAACATGATAAATGAACTTAAAATATCACATAATGAGTGTAATGAAAAAACATAAACAAAATTAATGAATGAATTAATTTAAAAGAATTAAAAATTTAAAATTAGGATAAAATGTCGCATGGCAATGGTAGTGGAATAACTTTTATATTATATATATATATATATAGAGAGAGAGAGAGAGATAGATAGATACCTATTATAATTAAAAATTCCCACAAAACTGATAATTATTCTCTATAAATTTTTCTCAGAGGATTCGATCCTTCAAAATTTAATTCCGAGAAAAACCCCAGAATATTCATGAGGTGCGTAGCAACTTCACTTGTCTCCATCATGATATTAATTAAAGGATCCTATTCACTCATTCTGCAACGCGAAAATGCGGACGTGGTCAAACTCACCTCGCAGGACCCAAAATAATTTTCTTATTTACAAATAAGAGAATAATTTTTTGTTTATAAATAATACAATTTGATAATATTATTCAATAAAAATTAAATAAATTATTGAAAAATGAAAATTAGATAGATTATGTTAGCATAATCTATTTTTATGTAACTATATATTATGACACAATAATTTTCACAATTTATATTAAATAATAATATAAAATTAATCCATAAAAATTTTACTTACAAGAAAGAGTAATACTACCGTCATATATCTATCATTTTTTTTTATTTGACCTTGCTTTTCTCTCTTTTTGGGTGATTGTAGGCTGCGAACTTTCTCATCGCCACTTGTATCCCCTCTTGGTAAATTCTTCTACAGAAAGTTTTTAAAACTATAAATTAATTAGCCCCATTTATGTACATGAAGAATATGTACAATGAAATATGCTTTTGGTCTCCAAAAAAATTGAATTTTCGGTTGGATCTCTAAAAAGAAAACTTAATTTTGGTCCAGCCAGTTTTAAAAGTATTTAGTTTTAGTCCTTGGTGATTTATTGTTAAATACTGAGCTGATTAACATTCATATCATTCAATTGTACATAAGAACTACTAATCTTATGTATTATATCATAATTCTATGTCTCAAAACCATCATCCTATAACATATTAAATTAGCCTAATAACTTATTTTATTAGACCTAATAACTAATTTTATAATAAGAATTTGATTAGTGTGATTATAATGTACCACGTAAGGTTACAGATTATAAATATGTAGGATTAGAAAAAAAAAATGTTGATCTCTTCTTCATACACATGATTTTTTATAAGTTTAATTACATTTTATGCAAAGTTTTAGATACCATAAAAATTAAAAAAAATTACAAAATAATTATAACACTTATATTTAAATTAGTTTAACCCATTTTATAATAGGAGTTTGACCTTGTGATTATGATATACTAGATGAGATTTCTAATTATCAATATGTTGGATTAATTGGATGACATAGTCTTTTGTTAGCAAGTTCAATATTTAACAGAAACAGAGTAATGATATGGACTAAAACCAAACCAAATAGTTTATAAATGTTTGGATTGAATTTTTTTTTTCAAGGATCAAAACCAAATTTTATTTGTTTATAGGTTTAAACACTAATTATTTTTATAAAAATATTTTATCAGTATTTTAATATAAAAATAAATAAATGTAAATATAATTATAATATTTTAAAGTACAATAAAAGACTTGAATGTAAAATTTTAAAATTATTAGTTGACTTTTAATTTTTATATAAAAGGATAAATACATTTTACCCCATAAATTTTAGGTCATGTACAATTTATATCCTGACTTTTTAAAATATGCATCGCAACACCCTAAACTTTTCAAACTGTGGCAAACATCCCTCAGTACAATTTTAACAATTAATAAAGGTAAGATTTATATGTACTCAACCCTCTTGATATTTATAATTTGTGCAACCCGACACGTTGTCCGTGAATACTATGTGCAATTAATCTCCTGATTTTTTTATTGTATACAACCCAATACCCTGCTATGACTTAAATTTTTGGGGGGTTTTTTACACAATTTGAAAAATTCAGGTATCGTAATACACGTTTTGAAAGGACAAGGTTTCAATGACTTAAAATTCAGGGGATAAAATACATTTAACCCTAAATTAAATGACATTTTATTATATTTTAATTTTATAAAATAATATTTAACTCAGTGGTAGTCATATTTTAATAATTTGTTCTTAATCTCATTGATTTTTAGTTCATCATGTAATGTTATATATGCTTATAAAATATTCTATACTTCTTATTTTAACATTAAAAATTATTCACTATGTTTTATATTTTTAAAATTTAAAATAAAAAATTGAATGATTACAAAATGTAAAGAATGATGTAGATAAGAAATGTGGAAGGTCAAAATGTAATAAATAATAAATAGTAAATTTTTTATGAATATAGTAAATAGTAATTTAGCGAATGAAATCATAAATAAAAATTAATCAAAAATTGAAAAACAATGTAAATGAGAAATATGGAGAGTCAAAACATAATAAATAAATTTAAAATGTCACATAATGAGTTTAATGAAAGAGCGTAAATAAAATTAATGAATGATTTAATTGAAAAGAATTAAAAATTTAAAGTTAGGATAAAATGTTGCATGGCAATTGTAATAGAATAACTTTTAGATTATATATATATATATACACATGCCTATTATAATTAAAATTTTCCACAAAACTGATAATTATTCTCTATGTATTGTTTATCTATAAATTTTTCTTTAGAGGATTCAGTCCTTCAAAATTAATTCTGAGAAAAAGCCCGGAATATTCATGAGGCGCGTAGCAAGTTCACCTGCCTCCCTCATGATATTAAAGGATCCCATTAATGCATTCTGCAGCGCGAAAATGCGGACCGAGTCAAACTCACCTCACGGGACCCTAAACAAATTTTTTTTTATTTACAAATAGGAGAATAATTTTTTGTTTATAAATTATACAATTTTATATTATTATTCAATGAAAATTAAATAAATTATGACAAAATAAAAATTAGATAAATTATTAGCATAATCTATTTTTATGTAACTATATATTATGACATAATAATGTTCACTATTTATATTAGATAATAATATAAAATTAATCCATAAAAATGATATTAACAAGAAAGAGTAATACTAACGTCATATATCTATCATTTTTTTTTATTTGACCTTTCTTTTCTCCCTTTTTGGTGATTATAGGCTGCGAACTTTCTCATCATCACTTGTATCCCCTCTCGGTAAATTCTTGTAAAGAAAGTTTTGGTCAATGTTCTTAACAAATTAAATGACAAAGCAAAATTTTAAAACTATAAATAAATTAGCCCCACTTACGTAAATGAAAAATTCCTATCCACTTTTTAGAGAGACAAAATTTGCGTTGTGTATATCACTTAAGATATCAAATTAAGAGTGTTAAGATATCACTTTACTGGGGCACGGTGACAGCTTACCTTATCCCTTAACCATATGGTTGAGAATTCGATCCCCACTCATGAGAATAGAGTGCATTTCATGGTCAGTCGTTTGTCTCTTTAGAAGAGCTCCTGCAGCAAGTGGATCAGTCATTGCTACCAGTGGTGGATGTCCCGATTTCGATTAAAAAAAAGAACAAGAAAAAATATTTGTTTTATTTTATCTATTAATTGACGCATCAATTTTGGAAGTTATTATTGTCTTTAACTTTTTCTTACATTTTCAATACAATGATTGATATCTCATTCAATAAACGGAGCAAAGTAAATATTTCCTCTTGTTCCAAAAGTAATTAAGAATTTTTATAATATAACTCACAAAAGTAATATGTTAAATAATGAATGATAATGGATGTGTATGGCTTTGAGAAATGTTAGGTATACAATATTTCTTTACAACAAATTTATACTTCTAATGTATAGAGACATATAGGTCCTATACTTGTTTTTCCTTTGTAAGCCTCTATATACTGACTTATTATAAAGAAATATTGTACCTAATATTTCTCGTTTGATTTGAGGATAAAAATTAAAATAAAAATTATATTGATAAATTTTATGTGTTATTTTACCCATAAAACTCATTAACATAAATTATACCATTATTTTTACTTCGTGGTCAAACACACTCTAGTATAATAAGTCCAAGTTAAACCCTATTTTTTGGGGATAGAAATTAGGGCCCTTTTCCATAAACGTGTTGACTTGATCAACCCTTCTGAGACCTATAAAAGAGTCAGCTCAGAGCCATCTTCATAGTTATGACTTGACTTGAGAGTAATACAATAATAGTGAGGCAATGGAGAAGGCCATCATGCTAGTTTTTACATTAGTAGTAGTAGTCCTCCCTGTGGCAGCTGCAGATGATCGGACACTTGAGGGCTGCCAAAGAAACTGTGGTGATGTTCAAATCACATTTCCATTTGGGGTGGGAAAGTCATCCACAATCAATAAGAGCTGTTTCTTGGAGGAATCTTTTGAAGTTACTTGCAACGAGTCCACTTCCACTTTATACTGGGGAAAGGGAAATATCCCAGTCATAGCCATAAACTTCACTCAAAGCCAAGTGGACATGATGATTCTTGTAGCCAAAATTTGTCATAATAGTAGTTGGGGTACCGATAGAACATGGAGCGGTTTATACACCCTCAGAGGCCTTCCTAATTCTTTTACCATTTCTAGCAACGACAACAAGTTCTTAAGTGTTGGCTGCGACACTTATGGCTATCTTCATAGCTCTTTCAACGGTAGCGATTATTCAACAGGGTGCACAACAACATGTTACGGCAACAGTGTGAAAATTGTTGGTGGACATTGTTCAGGGATGGGGTGCTGTCAAGTGGATATTCCTCCTGGACTGAGGAACATCTCTACAGAAGCACGGAGCTTTGAGAATTTCAATGAAACTTTGAGCTTCAACGACTGCGGCTACTCCTTTGTTGTCAAAAATGGCAACTACACATTTTCTAAGGATCACTTAGAAAATCTGCCTTTCGAGAGGGTCCCGGTGGTCTTTGATTGGAGTGTTGGGAAGAATGAAACATGTGACGCTTCGCAGAAAAGAGGCACCAATGCTTGCATGGGAAATAGCAACTGCAGAGACACTGGATATGGTTACCAATGCCAATGCAAGGAAGGTTATGAAGGAAACCCATACCATCCCGATGGTTGCAGAGGTAATTGTTCGTGGATTTTTTATTTTTTGGTTTGATTTTATCAGTGGATTATTTGTATTAAATGCTGATAGGCCACCTGTGCCTTTCAATTCTATGTGATAGTCGATAATCATAGGTATAGAAAACAATTTTATAAATGTTTACATCAAAATAAGAAAAAAAAATCTTTTGGATGTGTCAAGTTAAAAAGTGAAAATGGGTATAAATTTTTTTGAATGATATTTATGTGTAATTTTATATATGAATTACATTTATAAAATAATTACTCCTATTTTTACTTTTCAACCAAACATATCCTAAGAATCAAATTAAAATTTACTTATTTTTTTGAGAGAAAACATATTTAAATCCATGTCTTTCTTTGCTTATGATCTTCAATTTTACAACGATACTATACCACTGCTTTCATTTTTAATGTTTGATTTATTAATTCTTGCTTCCAATTTGATCTAATAGTTTCTTAGTTTACATATTTAATAAAGAGAGGAATAATTAATAATAGTAGTAATAACTCGAGGAGTGTGGTTGAGTAGTAATGACTCATCCTCCCTTAACCAAATATCGGAGATTCGATCCCTGACTTTGAATATGAAAAACTAATTAAAAAATATCGGACTAGCTCTCTCACCCTTAGAGGTGTCTACCATGGGCGAAAGGATTAGTCTCATAGCTGCTGGTTGTAGGGATACCCTGAGAAATCAAAAAAAAAAAATACTAGTAGTAGTAGTAATAATAATAGTATATATATATATATATATATATATATATATATATACCATTTGACATATTAATAATTATATTAAAAATGTTAGAAGAGTAGTTTATAATAATGATTCACAAAAGTAATATGGTAGATGACAAATCGTAAAATAAAACATTTTATTTTTATTTTAAAAGCATCTAAAAAAAATTTTTCACACGTAAAATCTTTCTTTTTTCCTTTCAAAGCATCTAAAAACTTAAGGCCTATTTGGTTTGCTGAAAACTGAAAACTAGAAAAAGTAAACCAAACAGGCCCTTATGCTTGCACTGAGCACGTCTCAAGAGCATATCTTACTTCTTAGTAGATTTGAGTGATTACAAAGTGTCCATATTATTCATCTTTTGATATATTAATTAGCTATGGTATTAGAAATATAAAGAAAGTAGGTAGGAGACTATATTAACTTGTAAAACTAATGTATTAAGTATTAACTAAACAATATATAAAACATTTTTTTTTTGCTTTGAGAGCATGTACGTAAGAAATTAAAAAGTTCTCTTTTGTTTTTTGGTGTTTAAGCTATGTGACTAATTTCATGCAAGTAAAATTCCTCATTTAATAATATTCTAAACAAATATTTATACTTTGTAGTCCCAAAAATTATTTATTTCAAATGAATATATAATTTTTATTTGAAATTAGGGTAAATAATTATAGAAGTAAAGTAATTAAAAATAATAAAAAATAAAAAAGTAATTATAAAACCTTATAAAATATTTCATTTATTGTTTGCTTCAATCGTTAAAGAGATAAAAATGAAAAATAAATAAAAATATTAAATAAGCCCATATGTGAATTTTATGTTTAGTTTGAAACTGGTGCAAATAGGATTGATTGTTTGATGATTTTGTTATGTATTCTCACAGACATTGACGAGTGTAAGATAGGACATCATAACTGCACGAGCGACCGAAATTGTAACAATACAATGGGGTCCTATGAATGTTTTTGTCCTAAGGGACAATCTGGGAATGGAACAAAAGAAGACAAGTGTTACCGACAAAATATAGTTCCCAAGGTTGTTGCTGGTAAGCAACTAAGCACGTTTACTCTTATTTTTCAAGATGTTTTTGTCTTAATTTTTTTCTCAAGCATGCATGTATATTTTCATTTGGTATGTGTGCTGGTAATTTTAGTTTGTTACACTTCAGAGAAATTTTCAATAATTGTTTTCAACATATTTTGAATGTAGGTGCAAGCGCAGGATTCAGTGCTCTTTTTGTGGCAATTTCCTTGCTATACTTGGTGTACCAGAAAAGAAATCTCATCAAACTAAAAGAGAAATTCTTTAAGCATAATGGAGGCTTTATTTTGCTACAACAGCTCTCTGCAAGAGAAGAGTCATCTCAAACAACTCAAATTTTCACAGCGGACGAATTGAAGAAGGCCACCAACAACTACGACGAGAAATTAATCATTGGCAGAGGAGGTTATGGCACAGTTTTCAAAGGATCTCTAGCAAACAATAGAATTGTCGCGATCAAGAAGTCCAAAATAGTTGATGAGAGTCAAATTGAGCAATTCATTAATGAGGTGGTTGTTCTATCACAAATCAATCATAGAAACATAGTGAAACTCCTAGGTTGTTGTTTGGAGACAGAAGTTCCTTTACTAGTTTATGAATTTGTTAACAACGGTACCCTTTTTGATTTGATCCACAACATTACTGAGGCAAATAATTTATGTTGGGAAACTCGTCTGACAATAGCAGCAGAGGCAGCTGGAGCTCTATCATATCTTCACTCAGCTGCCTCCATACCAATTGTCCACAGAGATGTCAAGAGTACCAACATACTCTTAGATGAGAGTTACACTGCCAAAGTGTCTGATTTTGGAGCTTCAAGATTTGTTCCACTAGATCAGACTGCATTAGCCACAATGGTGCAAGGAACTATTGGTTACTTGGACCCAGAGTACATGCAAACAAGCCAACTAACTGAGAAAAGTGATGTCTATAGCTTTGGGGTAGTGCTTGTAGAGCTCCTAACAGGTAAGAAGCCTCTTTCTTTTGATAGGTCAAAAGAGCAGATAAGCCTTGCCATCTACTTTCTATCTTGCATGAAAGAGAATCACTTGTCTGAAGCTCTTCAAGTTGGCATTTTGAATGAAGAAAATGAGCAGGAGATCAAGGAGGTTGCTATTCTCGCAGCAAAGTGCTTGAGACTTAAAGGGGAGGAGAGACCAAGCATGAAGGAAGTGGCAATGGAATTGGAGGGAATAAGGCTAATGCAAAAGCATCGTCGGACTAATTCACATGAAAATTTGGAAGAGACTCAATACTTGCTTCCTAAGTCATCATCCAGAATATATGAACACGGTGATACCAGTAGCCATCCAAATACCGGGTATGACAGCATCAGGGATCAAGTGCTAATTGCCTTTGATAATGGAAGATGATTATGGTGGGACAATATATGCTTTTACACCATTATATACATAACTTTTGTATACAATCCTTTGTAATATTTATGAATAATCCAATAAATTTTTGTTGATTTCATGCATTTCACAACACATACAACACAGCACAAATATGTTAAGTACACAAATTGTATGGTGATGGGGCCAAAAAAAAATGAGTACATAGTGAAGCTTATTAATGATAGAATGATCCATGCTAATTCTAGGTTTTTATATTCAATCTTGCTACAAAATCACCCTGGTGTGAGTTTGTGAAACCTATACAATTTCTACTTGGTGTTCCCCTTATGTGGCAGAACTTTTGATTGACTATGATGTTATTTTATATAGGTTATAAACTAATTCAATTACCATCATCTTCAATAAACCCCTACCATTGATTAGGTCAATTTTAAAGGCTTTCTTTCCCAAAAATGTATATGTTGGGAAAATAAGCCACTTCCCTTCCTTGAACACAAGAATTTAACGTGAAAAACTCCAAAACCAGAGAAAAACCACAACCGCCGTCAAAAGACAACCAGAGAATCTCACTATGTGAAAGTTATTACAACATATAGACTTCTCTCTTAAATACCCACACCCCAGTATATCCACACTCTCCAAAGCAAATATTTGAATTACACCTTACAACATTCTAAAATAAGAGTACAGGGGAAGAAAAATTAGATACAAGCTTAAAGTGTTTCTAACTGGTACAAATTGAATGGAGAACTTAGGCTCCTACATATAGCCTTGGCAACCCCCCTTTATCCAATTCTAAGCAATGTGGGACTTCTTCCCCAAATCTATTTCAATCAAAATCATAACAATCTCCACCTTGATTGAAATAAACACAACTTCTTCTTCCATTGTCAACACCGACAATCCCTTGCTTTCATTATCTATACCGACAATCACAGTTCAAAGAACTATATCATAATCCACCATAAAAAGTATGCTCACTTGGAATAGAACAATTCCAAGAATTTCATCTTGGCACATGTCGAAACCTTGCTGAAAAGTTATGATGCAACTTCCACATTGGCTTTTCCTAGAAGTTCCTCAGCTATTAACATAACTCTCACTTCACACCCTGCATCTCAACGCCAATCAATGGCCGTGTGCAATTGTGGATCCGCTAGCAACAACTTATCCATTTCCATGACAGCATGGTAATGCCATAAGGATACACTTCTTACTTTCTAGTAAAGATCATCCTCTCCCCCTAGGAGAGCAACGTTGCAAACATAAGATTGAGAGTCCCTCTCCAACACCATGTCACTTGGACAATTTTTCTTTACATGCCTAGGCTTTCCGCATTTCCAATATGTCACACTCTTTCCACGATTCTTTTTCCCATAAGTGTCACTTTCAGCTACAAACAAGGAATTATATGAAGTGCTACCCTCATTTTTCATTCTTCTTTCTTTAGCAATGATTTTACTGGCAACTTCTTCAAAATCCAGAGTTTCCTTCCCATACATCAATACATCAATTCATTGGGTCAAGATGTGGCGTCCGGCCCGGTGTTATGGTGCTTTCACTTAGCCCATTGGTTGTGCTTCCCCCTATTGGGCTCCTCCACCCTGCAATGGTATCAGAGCTAAGGTTTGGCTTGATTCCTAGAAAGGCATAGACTATGGGTGGCAGGTGCTAGGAAAAGCGGTTGGCTGATAGGGGAACAATGTGGTGGATCTCACACTTGAGGAGGAGATTGTTGGAGTTAGGCGTGAGAGGTAAAGTCCCACATTGGTTGAGAATGGACTAAGTAAGTAGTATATAATATGGGAGGACCCATGACTCATTACCTTAAGGTTTTGGGTCAAGATGTGGTGTCCATCCTAGTGTTATGGTGCTCTCACTTAGCCCATTGGTTGTACCTCCCCCTATTGGGCACCCTCGCCCTAACAGTATATTGATATCCAATTGACAAGTATATTGTATTTTTCAAGTAGTAAAATATGGTGAGTGAGTATCGTTCTACTAGGATTGATGTTATCGAGCAACATTTCATCAAGTTAATTTCTAATTAGATTAGCAAAAATTAAGATCGGAGGAAATTCTAAACTAAGAACTTAAAATAAAGCAAAGAACAATAACATAACGGATAACAAATTAATCAAGAACAATTGCAATATTTAAAAGTGGTAAATGTTTTGGTTGTCTGATGTTTACTCAATATTAAGTGAATGTCTAATTGTTTGAGTTGAGAGTTGATAGATTATTGACAAGATTATGATTCCTTAGATTTCAATCCTTTGGCAAATGAATTTTCCTCCTCCCACATAAACATATCAGTTCCTTGATCATGACTAAGTTAAAAGAGTAATTAAGCACAAAATCAATCAACAAGCTTGTAATGTCCTAGGTCCATGTGTACTTGGCTAAGACTAATATAGCCTTAAGGTACCTTCGAAACCCCCAATTCACTAAAAACCATGTAGTTGTTGAACTCTGCATTTTTATACATAACAAGCTCACTGCTGTGAAAAATCCTTACCGCAATAAGCAGTGTGACAGATAGACTCAACTTTAGTGAGAAATCCTTACTGCAACAAGGAAAGGTGCTAGTTGGGATCGCTGTAGCAAGAAATCCTTGTTGTAGTGAGTAGTTGGATTAGTAGGTTCACTGCAACGAGCCATACACTGACAGATGCCCAAAACAATGCGGTTTCACTAAATGACACCCTAACCCTACAAAACACCCTTTCTTTTGGCTTCTTCCTCGAAAATTCAAACCCTAACATGCACTCCTGCTTTTTCCACCGCCTTTCTCTCTTCTTCCTTTAATCCTACCTCTTCCAAGCTTCAAGGTAAGAATTGTTCATGGTTTATGTTAGGTTTTCTATCCATTCCTTCATGTTTATGAGTTGTTCTAGTAAGTTTATCAAGTTTACATACTCTCCCAATGTTCATAGAGTTGTTCTAGTAAGCTTATAGTTTATTCATGTATCTATGTTACTCTATGGCAGTTATTGGTGTCATTCCAAGCTTCCATAGTCAAGTGAATAGTACCCACGCTCCTGGCTCCAAATGATGAGTGAGTTTGAACTCATGATTTTATTTTTAGTTATTATGAGCATATCCTAAGCATTGTGATTGCCAAATATGAATTCAGATGTGAAAATATATATAGATCATGATTTTACACGTTATACCAAGTTAGCAAAATTATGATTTTTGGGTATAGCATAAAAAATATGTTTTAGAAAACAATGGGACCATGATTGATTTGTTACATGTCATGAAAATGTTTTTATATGCTCATGAAAAGGTTTATTGGAAAAGATGTGATTTAGCAAGCTTAGCAAATTGTGAAACACAAAACGTGAGAAATGAAGAGACTGAGAGAGTAGGGGATGGTAGGGCTTACATGTTGAGAATGAGAGAGCACGGCACAGTAGGTGAAGTGAATTAGGGCTTTGCACAGGCTCTTAACTGAGATGGTGTACTTCTATAAATAAATAATCTCAGTTTGTACTTCATTGATGCGGTTCGATTTTTGTAATAGCGATTAGTTTGGTCGATTTTGAATACCCTAAGTACAAGCCCCTGTTAGAATATATCCACCTTTTTACAAGTATAGGTCCATTAACTTAATTGATAATAAAATATAACACGTTATATGTATATGGTTTGTAATAATAAAATTAGAGGTTTTTCTAGTACCCTCATAAAATATAATGATATTGATACCTTACAATTATTTGTGAATAAGATTGTGTCATATGTCTTATTAACTCAATTTATTAAATATAGAAAAATAAAGATTCAATCACAATCATCAAAAACAAGGTACTATACCCATAGGGTATCAAAGGAGAAATCTTAAAATTATAATGTTTTGATAATATTGTATAGAGTTTAATTTTTTACACTATGATCCAATCAAATCTTTCCATTTGAATGATATTTCTAGTAGTGGGGGTGTGAGTTAACTATATTTACTGATGTAACATTATATAATTGGATTGTTATATAAAATTTTTTATACTGTAAATGCATCAAAATTAAATTCTATTTGTAAAAACAATCAAAAATAATTTTGTTGGCAAAGATTATTGCCGAAAAATGCTAATTATATTTATCGGAAACACATCAAATAAGGTATTCATTGCAATCGTTATTGTCATGAATGTTTTAACTATTTTCATTAATAGAAGTTTTAGTAACTAGAATATTTTCTCCAATAAAATTTAGATAATAATGTACAACTAATACACATTAAATATATCCAAATTCAGTATAATGAAACAAATAATATTTCAATGAATCTACAAGTAAAACAACAATTAATCATTGAATTTGCAAGTCAACAACAAAAGGCAAGAAAATACATCATTCGAGTATAGTAGCTAGTGTAATATAAAGTCCAATAACTAGTGTAATCAAAATATTCACAAAAGAAAATAATGGAGACTTCAGAAACATTTCTTTTGCTAATAATCATAATAAAGTATTTTGCATCCAAATTTCTAAAAATCATAATGTATGACCTGAAACGATAGAATCAAAATAACATGTTATTTAAATATAACTTATAAACTGAAGTTTAAAATAATGACAAAAGTGCATGTTAAGTCTCAACAAAAACATAACAAAACAGGTTACCCCTAATGACAGACTAAGTGAACAAAATTTAATCTCACCAAAGCCATCCCTCAAACCAAAATAAAACTTACAAACAACAACCTCAAATTGATAGAATAACCCAATTCATAACAAAGGATTAAATTTCATAGAAAATATTACCACTGTTTTTGTTGACTCCTCATCCATTGGTTTACCATCTTTACGCCTCCCATGAGTTAATGTACAAACTTCTGATAGGGTGGACTCTATCCCATCTTTCGCCTAATACAATTCAATTTATGCCAACAACCCCGTTAGCATATCAAATATTACAGACTGAAATCAATTATGGGGTGGACAAAAAGATAAAGGTTAATAGCAAACTTAGAATATTGTTTTAGAACTCCAAAATCGCTACTTAAAAAGTCTGAAAATGAAAAGCAAACATGCTGTAATATGGAGGTTAATCTCGCCGTATAATCTTGTACCTCTTGGATGTATGAGAAAAAAAGGGTGCAATAACAATTGACAAGGGCTTTACAAAGAGAAGCCAACAGAGCTCAGTTGGTAGTATCTCCACCTCCGCATATATATTTCGTGAGAGAGAGAGAGAGAGAGAGAGAGAGAGAGATCCATTGATAGGAATAAGCAGAAATTGTTATATGCTATGTGAGTAAACTATTTTTGTTGTGCTTTGATCAGTAGCTTTGTGACTCATCTTGATATGTTTTCAATACTCACTTTAATAGGCTTTAACTATTAAAATGATGACCATTAAGATCAGATCAGACCAAAGAGTAATAGAAGCATACAAGAACCTTTGATAAATAGCTAGGAGGTGGACATAGTGCCTATAAACTACTCTGTAACTGACTCTTTGCTAAACCTACACGGAGACAAAAGAACAAGCAGTTGGTCGCTGTGTTAGTCCCACTGATCACTGTTGATACTTGATATAGTGTAAACTACACTGACATTTCTCGAGGTTCACTAACCCGAAAAGGAAATTCAATAATAAGAAAGAAAAGAGAATGAAGAGAGGGGACAAGTCGATAAGATATCCTCGAAAGAAGAAAACATCGGTCCTAAGAGATTGAGCCGTGTAACTAGGCATGTTATTGTCAATCTATTTGCATATCTGACAAAGAACCACCTTAATTTTTCCTTTTTTTTGGGGTAAAAAAAGGAAGTATCTCAAATTTTGACTAAAGATGAAAAAATTCCTTTGAGATTACTTTCCAGCCTAAGACACCAGAGAAAAGCTAAATTCTAACACTGCCACAAAACCTTAGCTAGTTTATGAAGCCAAAACATTTGAATTTAATCAGCAGAAATTGATCAAGGTCCTAAAGGCAGAAATAGCTCTCTCCAAAATCCTCAAAAAGCTTGTTCCTAATTACATTTCACACCAAAACATAGAAAAATTTAATGAGACACAATTTCCAAACTAGAACAGCACATAACATGCATATTAGGAGACAATGTAGTCAGAGGCCTGTGCTTTTGTATGAAGCCATTAGCATTAATCCTGTTAAGAATAGTTGTCCAAATAACAAGATTTGACTTTAGGAATAGCTTTGAATTTCAAGATATAAGGCCATAGAGAAACCTCTGAAAATATGGACGTTAATAAAATACACTAGAGAACTACATAACCATAATCTATAACAAAATTACCACCACTTTATTCGTGCCAAATCTTTCAACCCTATAGTTTCATATTATTAAACAAGAGTTCTCATGTAGTTAATTTTTTGAGGGATAAGGAAAAACCCTTGTAAAAAGGATAGCTATTATTTAAAGGGAAAGACAGAACCGAAGATTTGAGGTACGAAGATTACTATATTTAGTATGCATTTGTTTAAGCTTAGCAAAAAGTGCTTTATGATATATTATCTTCAGATTTTTTTTTCAGAATAATTTATTCAGTAATATATAATTGAAAGAAAACATTACTGTCATACAAGAAAATGGGAATTTAAAATAAACTTTCATGACAATAATGTAAGGCAAAATGGTCCAAGAATACTTGCAATGATAATCTTACACAACTTTATTAGGGGAAAAAATTAATTATAAACAACATATTCAACTTAGCAATAACAAACAAGCACTCAATACACATTAACAAAATGTATATATTCACACAAAAGTTAAATGGGTGATCTCAATTTGCTGCAGTTTAGGTTGGAAAGGTGTTTCCCTGTCCTCCTCCTGTGACAAAAAAGCAAGGTCAATTTAGCAAGGACGCATTAATAGTGTGACTAAACTAGATACAGAATATTGGTGTACCTTTATAGTCCAACTATTAGGAGTAGGATGAGCAAGAACAAACACATGATCGATCAAAATAATCACAGGTTCTTTCCCTAAACTTTTCCAAGGACCCTATAATACAGTGGAGGGAAAACAGTACAAACAAATACCCCATTTACAGTTCCAAATGGTGTGAAAAGTTAGAAAAGAAGAGCAAAAAATAATGAACATAGTGAACCGAAAGCATTGACAAAAGAAAATATAATGAAGAGCACTGAAATTATGAATTCTTACATGCATGCTTATGATTTATACCTTATCATACAAACTGCTTCAGACTAGAAATTGGGACAAGGTCGAGAACCTAGCAAATTGGTTCTAGAAGCAAGAAGTTATATAGGGAGTCCCTGACTCTCCTAGTACATAGGAGAAGCCCTTACAAACTGGAATAAAAGGATAATGCACGCTAACTACCTGTTGAAAGGATCCTTATCTCCTTGACTAACCACAATGTAGAACAAGGAAGCACTAAGAATAAAACTCTCTTTATTATTTAGTGAATAATTTTACACTTAGCACACTAGCTAGAGCACTTGCTTTCACTCACGCTTTGAGCTCTCCACTCAACAGTTACTAATGCACTTAATTCTTGAAGCACACTTTACACAAAGATACTAGGCTTATTTATAGGCTCTCAAGGTTGGTCACTACAAGGACTAGAATCTTCTAGCTCCTTACTTTCTCTAGTCACTTCTTTAAGTGTATCACTAATTCTAGCAACTTGCTTATAGTTCTAGTAGCTTCCATCTAGATTCATCTAGTGTAGTAATTAATTATTATATTATCTAGAAAATTCTAGCAAACTAGCAAATCTAGATGTGTCTTATATTTTCTAGATAATTCCATCTAAAGTCTAGACTAAGAAAACTCTAGTACCTTCTATATTTAGTGCTGATTTTTCACACACTATCTCCTAACTAAATGAGTTAAATTTCTATCTAAACTGCATTATAAACACATGCTTAAGCTATCCAAGTATGCATTTCATCTCTCACATACACCTCTTTAGTCATATATTGACCTTAGTGCCATGGGACCTTTTGAAGGCACACCCCCTTTGCATTCTTCCACAGACAGCCACACCAAAACCTATGCCAAATCAACACACATTCACATCAAAGCCAGATACTCCCTACTTCAGATTTCACAAACACACACTTATCATGCATGTAAGTATCGAAATTTGCAGTTAATCAGATGATTTTAGATGTCTTATAACACACAATAGTGCATCTATGCACGTGTGTGTATATAGATATGTGATTACCAAGCCAAAAGTGGACAATGTTTGTTATCTTCAATATAATGGTACCAACAAAGGCAGCTTTGACGGTGACAATGAACATACCTTTGGTTGGAATAACAATGAACAAGACATCTCAACGGAGTACAAAACCACTTGAGATAAATGTGAAATTTTACGTGCATTATACATGGCAAAGTTCCAACTAAACAATGTATAAGCCGGTTCAGTTTTAACAATTGGTGAAAAACTAATCCAATAAAATAAAAATCCGAGTTGTCAATAATGAGGAAGCATACCAAGGAACAGAGTAAGCGCATAAAAGCCCTAATTAAATAACAGGGAACAGAGGAAAAGCGAATTGAATCCAGAAATGAGAGGGAACACACCAGAGCGAAGGTGTGCGCGGTGGAGCAACCTTGAATGCGTGGCGGCCACTGGCATGGTTGTCACCGGTGAAGTCGAGGGTGTCAAAGTCAACAACATTGAAGTCGGCGTTGTCAATAGTGCCAAAGTCAGCGTCAGGAGTGTAAAGAGATAGAAGAAGAAAAAGGAAGCAGAGATGTCGGCTTTCCGACAATGAAACTGCTCGATTTGATGCTGATGAAGTGGCGCTCCGGCAAGGATTCGACAATGGAGACGACGGCCATGGCTATGGAGGTGATCATTCTATGAAGATAGTTTTTTTGGTTTCATTCTGAAATGATGGGAGCTTTAATTGAGAGAGTAGTCATTTGTTCTCATGTAGGGAGAAAGATGAAAAAACAAAAGAAAAACTGTGAGGATAAAAATATTAGAGGGAGACGTACGCGTTCTAAAATTTAGCGGGTAGTTAGCAGTTTTTAGGGGCAATTGATAATGATAGCCGATTTAAAATACCTTCTAGAGGCTAACTTTTATTAGCCACAAAAAAACTTACGGTTTATGCAAGGAATTAGTGGCCATAACCCTTTGGCAGTTAACATAAAAGCCACCAAAACATTGGCCTTTTCGAGATTTTCCTGGAGCAGTAGCCTATAAAATTATTATGCTTTTAAAATTATACCAGATAAGAGAAATCTATGACTTCATAGCTTCCCATGAAAATGCATGACTTTTAAAAAAAATACATGAGACTATTGTTGATGCTTGTATGTCATTCATGTTATCATGCATTTTAATTGCTTCCAATAAATTATGAAAAGAGAAAGCAGTTGTTTCAGAAAATCAAATACGAATTGTAAAAGTGATGGAAAGCACTAAATTAATCTTTTAGCTTGAGAAATTAGCATATGACTCTAAGTGATATTTGGATAGGAATGAAAGTGACAAAGTTGTTAGTTAATGAGAGTGAATTCATTGACTGTGATATACCAAGTTGCCAAAAAAAGGCAATTATCCTTTACTCAGATTAATCCATGAGATACGCAGTTCGCGAAGGACCGTTAAAATTTTAGTTAGATGCTCTTATTTACAAGGGACTGGGCATCGCTTTGTGAATCTTTTAATAATCTATCTCCTTTTAATTCCTTAGAGAAATTATTATGTTTTCTTATGATTTACTCGAAATTGAGGTTATTACTACTATTATGATCTGTGAATGGAAAAAAGTTTTGATTGCTACATTAATATTTATGTACATCCCTTATTGTCCCATGTATGGTTGTGATGAGAATCAACTTATTGAGTTTTAGATAAAACTCAGCCTTTTTTTTTCCTCTTACAGATATAGCTGTTGGTCCAGAATCTTTCTAGATGTCTCCTTTTCAGTAGCTGTTAGTTTATTTTTGGGTGAGCTCACTTTGGAGTGAAGTATAGTTATTTTAAGTTTATAGTGATCTAGTACATTATAAGTGCTAATTTAAGTTTAGTCGTGCTCCAGTACATTACAATCAGGATTCATGGACCATGAATTTATATTAGCTTAGGTTATTTTGAGAAATTATGTAATTATGTTTACCAAATTTATGACATAAGGTTTGGAGCAGCTGTTATCAGCTATGGAAAGGTTATCCAGTTTTCACTTAAATCTTGTTTATTTGATAATTATGAGGTTTTTATGCATAGAATGTCATGTAAGTGCCTCCGTCGGGTCTCCTCCCCACGTGCTGGTCACGTTTCCAAATCGGATTGTCACATGTTGGAAGATTGAGAGTGTGTTACGAGACAACTCTTGGAATCTCGTTATAGTTTTGAAGAATATTTCTGACATGGTCAATGATCTGGCCTCGTGCTTTTAGTTGCTCACAGTCAATCAAGGCTTCCTAAGAGGATTATCTTGGGAGAAACCTATAGCTGATTTGATTAAGATTAATATGGATGGTAGATTCATGGGGATTGTTTGACGTGTTGGTTTTGGTGCTGCTTTGCACGATAGTAATGGTGATTGAATTCATGGGTTCTTGGGTTTTTGGGTATTAAACAAAAATCCTCTAAAGTGAGAAATTGAAGGGTTTCCCACCTCTGGATCAATAAATGCATGATGTATGAGACCTATCAATCCAATGGTGCTCGGGAATCCTCACTTTTCCATTTTAGGTTGCGTTTGGATAAAGTATTCTCAAATTTTTTGGAATTTAAAATTGAAGGAATTATAATTGCTTCAATTAAATTATTTACATTTTAAAATTCTTTTTGGATAAAGTGATTAGATAACTTCGTTTATATAATACTCTATTTGCATAGTGAAATTATATCCTTTCTCTGTGGGTAAGAGTAAATAATAGACATTTCATGATATGCAATGACGGGCGAGTGGTGGTGGATGGTAGGAGGACAACCAGCAATGCGTGGCAAGCAGTGGGAAACATGCAATGGGTGAGCGACAACCAATAGTGGGCAGGCAGTGATGGTGTGGTGGCAATTGGTGGCGGGTGGGTAGGAGACCAATGACATAGTGATTGATAAATGGTAATAGACTTTATATAGTAAAAGTTACGAGATAAAGATGAAAGGAATTTCAAAATTCCTTCTATAAAGAAAGAATTTGAAATCCACTTTTTGTAAGTGTTAAGAATAATTTCTTATAAAAATACTTGGTGTGTTTGAAATTCCCTTATGTTAACATTCAAAACAAGGAATTTCATTCAAAGTAATTTGAAATCTTCAAGAAAAATATATTACCCGCTATAAATTCTCTATCCAAACACAATCTAAAGGAATCTACTTACTATTGTAAAAGAAAGTTAATAACAACCTCTTATGATGCCTCAGGTCTACGTGTCATTAAATAAGCTTAATATAGTCTTAAGGTATCTCGAAACTCGTCCGGATGGCAGAATAACCCTTGGAATGCAGAAACAATAACCCTTTATGCAGTTAGACTCGTCATGGTGAGCCTTTTTCTCATTGTCGCGATGGACTCGCCATGGCCAAGACCCTCTCTTTGTGACTAGAGCGCTAATCAACCCTAATAAGAAGCACGCTATAGGGAGACTCACCATGGCCAGGTAACCCCCTTTGCCGTGGCCAGTGCACTGATCAGTCCCTAGAAAGGATGCACTCAAACATCCTCGCTATCGCGAGCCTCCCTTTGCCACAAGGAGACCTTGATATCAGAAAACCCAAAAATTATGCAATTTCATTAAAAACACCCATTCTTCCTATATAAACTCTTCCTCAACCTTCAAAATTGAGCCCAAGCACCACCACCACTCTTAACTAGGTTTTTTCCTTTCCTTCATCAACCCACTTACTGGTAAGTGATTTTCACATGTTTTGTCAAGATTATTCATGCATCTTCATGTTTATGTGATTTAGGGTATCTATGTTTATGGTTTTCCTCAAGTTTGTTTACTCTCCTAATGTCTATAGAGTTGTCCTAGTATGATTATGGTTTGTTCATGGATTTTTGCTGATTCCATCACAGAGGTTGGTGCTTTTCTCGCTCCCTAGAGCTCCATTGGTGCAGACCCCTTACTTTCCACCCTTCAAGGTGAGTTGGATTTAATCCTGTAACCTTTATTTTGGTCGTTAGAGTTAATTTTAGAAATTATTTTATAAAAAGTATTAAAATATATGAATTTATATGAATATGTGACAAGTTTAGAATTTATGCTTTCAAATGAAATCATGAAAATGCATTAGAAAACTCATGGGACTAAATTTGTTGTTCAAATTGTTTTGTAAATATATTATGATTATGACTTATTAGTGATGCTTTGCGTACTTCAGTATTTATTGGAAGTACTTATTTGTGAAATCTTGCTCACAAGATAAGAATTAAAGCACCAACTATGGAATTTAGACAAACTTATTTAATTCTTATGTCTTTTAATTTATACGACAACTATAGAGAAACAGACAATAAGTTAACAACTGTAAGATCATTAGCCTTGTACCAAGTTGTCTATTAGAGGAGAATCCTACCTTATCAAAGTATTCAAAGAAGGGAACTAGATTAGGTATCCATTTTGGGACCTTGTTAGGTGCCCTTCAAAGTTCAAAATATATTTATATATTATTATTATTACTACTACGCTAGATATATTGCTGAAGATTTCTATTTTTCTAGTAGTTATTGTTTTCCATGTTTTACATAAATTATTGGTATTTGGATTATTAAGTATTTAATATAAAAATGTTTTCAATTATTATTTATATATTATCTTATTGGTTGTCTCATGTAAGGGTTATGAGTGAGAGCTTGCTCATTGAGTTTTAGATAAAACTCACCCCTCTCTTTCCGTTACAGATACAACTATTGTTGCATATCCATTTCAACCTCCTCCTAAGTAGCTATAATGCTTTAGCTTAGGTGAGCTTAACTTTACAATGAAGTGTTTTGGGTCATGTTTGGTAGAGCGCTCTAATGGCGGTGCGAACAAGGTCCCAAATCATACATATATTTTGGTTTTCATGTTTAAAGATTTATACGTGTATTCATATTTTGGTGGATTTCACTTGTTTATATTGGAGCAACTCATTATATTTATTTTCCCATGATAATTTGAGATTATGGAATTGATTTATGAATTTGGACACTTATGTTGATTTATATTTTGAAATGAAAATTAAATTTATGTTTGTAGCACGACATAGCGAAAATGAGACTTATATATGGAGATGAGATTTTTCACGTTCTGGTCACGATCCAAGTCGGGTCGTGACATCTCCATAATGTAGCACTAGACATTCATTTAGCAAATCTTTTTTCTCGACAAATGGCACAAATTCATTGGACCAAGTGTTTTGTGCTTTAATTGAACTTCTCTTATAAGCTTTTTGAAAATTCAAAATATGTTGAATTAAGTAGCTTCTTTGAGAAGCTTTTCAATATCCCACTCATATAGCAACTTATAAGACTTACTGAAGTTCTCGCAATTAATATTATCTTATATATATTTATACTTCTCCATACTTATAATCAAGTAGTGTCCTATTTACGATTCATCATACTATTTGTGAACAGTATTTTAATATTATTATTTAATTTTTATTAATGTACAGTCATGTGTCATGATTCTTTTTTTTTCTTTCCTTTTACAATATATATATATATATATATTATAATAATATAAACATATCAATTTATAAATATAAATAATTATAAAATTATAATTAATTCTTAAAAAAATTAATTTATGATAAATAATATTAACAATTAAATAATGTTTATAAAATGTAATTGTAAGTAATAAAATAAAAAAATTTAAAAAGTTAAATGTTATAGATCAAGATTTTAATTGTTATATTTTTAAAATTTATCTAAATTGTTGTTAAAACATATATGTAAATTATTGTTAAAACATATTATTTTATATGCTTTATTTTTAATTTAACATATTATGATTAAAAGTATAAATAAAAGCTATTAAAACGTGTAAAAGAAAAAAATGATATATTCTCTCAAATGATTTTTCACAATTTTTCATATTTACTTTTGACCATATCCATATATTGAAAATTTTATATCTTTTTAATTTATTATTTGTTTAATTTATTTATCCGAACTATATGGGTCAAATACTAGTTCTCAACCTAGAGCTGTTAAAGTGGGCCAACTTGGCTCATGCAGTTTGGCCTACTGCGTGTTGCAAGCTGAAATGTCAAATATGGATTGGTCCACTTTACTGGTGAGTTAGGAAAATGCAGACTTGGCTCAACCCACCCAAGCTAGTAGGTTATGCAGGTTAGCTCATCAAATAAATAAAAAATAAAAAATTTAAAAATCATTAAATTATTCAAAGAGTAAAAAAAAAAGGGTGATGAAATGTGGCTCTGATGGATCACTCGAGTGAGGGAATGAACAATGAAGTGTTTTATTTATTTTTTTCTTTTTTTGGCTAGAAAGTGTAAAAAAAAATGAGGTGAATATATGGGTTTTGACTAAATATAAAAGAAAGGAGTTCAGTTTTTATTAAAAATTAAATGAATCATATCAATTTACCTAACTCACAGGTTATAAGAGTTAAAACCCACTTAATTCATAAGTTAATTAAGTCGAGTCAAATTAATTAATTTTAAATAAATTAATATTTTACCAATCGAATCCACTTTAAATCAATATCAAGTCGGATTGTCACCCAGCATCCTAGATCTTGCTTTAAGAGATCCATTTCGCAAATGAAGTACCAAAGTTTTGGAGCCAAAAATAAAAGCACCAAATTAGTATTTATTGTTTGTCTGAATTCTATTTCTCATTTCGGGAGTTGAGGTGCCGGGGTAGTCCAGTAACTTCACTCTCTAACGGAAGCAAGCTTCTAGGCTAGGCTCCTTCGTCCATAAAGCCTAGGTTTGGCTTCTTACGCTTTCTCCTACTCTTCTCATCACTCTGATACGTTCTCTCTTCTCTTTGTGGCTCTGCGTTTCTCAGGTGAGCTCAACCTTGTCCATGCTTCTTAGTTTTTTTTTTTTTTGGCCTGCCGAAACGCTTGTCGTTTACTGCATAAACACCAGGGAGTTTCAGCTTCCATTTCTGCACATTTTTAATTCTCTCGCAAATCTACTCTCTACGCTGACTCAGTGACACTGTTTTCACTATTAAGCCCATTCCGAAATCGAACGCACCGTTCAGATTGTCGTTTAATGAGTAGCTGCACCCGCGTTTTATGTCGTTTTTGGCTTAATATTTAACACCTTGTTGCGTGTTTTGGGGATTCTAGCTAGCGTTTTAGGGTTTGAGGCTCGGAATTGATCCATATACTGTGTCTTCATGTTGTTTATTCCAATTTAGTTGATTTTATGTCAGGTGTTTGGTTACTAATTTGGATTTCTTAACTTGATGAAAATTTATAGTGGAGTTTGTTCTGGTTTTCTGGATTGGTTATCGATTTTTGCCATTCTGCTAAGAAAATAGGTTTCACGTGGTCTCTAACTTACTCCATTCAGCCCATTTTGTTTAGGGTTGAGATGAAACACTATTAGTGTATGTTTGGTTTAGCTCGATTATTAGGCGAAATTGCTATTTTGTTTATTTATTTTTCAACAGCTTGTTATGAATGATTTTGATCATAAGTTGTTTCAAACATAAGAAGTTAGTTTAGACATGCACTAGCTGTCCACATTGGAATGAAGTTTGGGTATATAGTCGCATATTTTGTGCCACAATGCAGACCATAGTTTGTTTTTTCAATTCAGTATTGGCACCTGTAATTTACTGTGAATGAGAATTCAGTTAGATTTTGGAAAACTTATTTTGTGAAAGGTTGACAGTGCAATTGGGTAGTCCCATAGGAGTGAGTTTGGTTTGTGAGTTTTCTAAAATAGATTTTTATTTTCAGATTTTCAAAATTTAGAAATGTGTTTGGTTAAAAAACGTAGATTATGTTTTCAGAAAGTGAAAACAATAAAAATATATTTGGTTTGTCTGTACTTAAAATATATTTTCAGAATCAAATTTGAGGTAATAATACTATATTTGTTATTAAATAATAATATATATATATATATATATTAATATTATTTGCATTGGATCATCTTCTGAAAAAAATGGCCAACAAAAATTATTATTTTACTGCTCATTTAAGCACAATGAAAATATGTTTGATTTTTCTCCTTTCAAAATACAATTTTCAAAATCAAATTTAATATAATAAATTTATTTAAATTTTACATTTTAAATATTTATTAGTGTTTATATCATTATAATTTATGTTGAATCATATTTATTTTATAGTATAAAAATTTATTTATTATATATTTATGAATTTTATGGATTTCTATATTGTTTTGAATAATTATTTTCATATTGAAATGAAGACTCGATTTGCTTCATTGCCATGTCTTGCTCTGGCGAAGGCTTCCCTTGCTCCCACAAATGGATCTTGCAAATGGGGTTTTTTGAGGGTATTATCAGTTTGATGATTTTCGTTTTTTCTCTTTGTTCCCCACTTGCCTATTTGTGGGGTTGTGATTTGTTGTATCCACTGAGAAGGTGACTGCACAGGAGATGGTGTTGCTGAGTGAGGATGAGCAGGAGCGGTGGCTGGCTGCCTTGGACAAGGGAAGATAGATCTGAGAGGGAAGTTTCTGGTTGGTGGTGTGATTGTTGGAGTAAAAAGAATAAGTTCTTTATAATTACGAACAAGCCACTGCTTTTTCACTATGAAAATGTTTTCATCACGACATGAAACATTTTGTTGGAAAGACTGAATATGTGAAAATGACGTTTTCAATTTTTCAATGAATTCAAGAAATATTTTCTAAAAATATTTTCAATATAATCAAACCAAACACATTTTCAATGTTATTTTCTGTTTTCAGCGAAAATGAATTTAGAAAATGGCAAACCAAATGCTCTCTAGAGTTTTTGCTTCAGATCAATGAATTTTTCGTGATTGTTTGATGATGCTTTGTTAATTCAGAGTTCAGATCAGTGGTTATGTTGATTTGACTTGATAAATAAAACAGTCATTGACAAATTAGTAGAAGGATCCCATGGAGTTTCATCTAGTTTCTATCTTGTGATACTGCTTGGCACTTGGTTAGAGTAGAAGAGAATATATGAAGAGACACAACTTTGTGAAAAAATTGATTTATTATTGCTTATCAAACTCCCAAATATGTTAGATATTTATAGAAATTTGATGAAATGTTGAGACACTGTACTTTTCTAATAATTCTCACAGTTAACAATAATAATTTGCCTTAACTCATAACATAATTCACACCAACTATATAATGCCAAAATTATTCTTCTTAGTGACAAATAAGTCACACTAACAGCAAGCTTCTGCATCACATACTTCAAGACAATCAAAACTCCATTAACTTAAAATTATTATTATTTTTGTTAAAAACTCCCCCTAATTTGAAGTCTACTTCTCCAAGTTGAGTCTTGTTCATAGTAAAAAAGAGGGTTGAATATATATTTAGGTCCCTAAAAAATAAGCGATTAGAGTTTTAGTCCAAAAAAATTGTTTTGATCCAAATATTTTCAAAACTATTTGGTTTTGTCCTTGCAACTAGTCTGTTTCTACTAAATGCTAAGCTAGCTAATAGTTAGCAATGTTTTCCAATCCTATATGATGGTTAGTCCTATGTTTCACATTATGGTCCTGTGTGTCAAAATTCTCACTCAATAACTCATTAGACCCGGCACATTAACTGGATCTAATAACTCATTTTTAAGTAGGTATTGACACATGCTTGTGATATGAGGCTACAATATTGGATTGGATAACGTGGTTTTCCGTTAGCCAACTTAGCATTTAATAGAGGTAGAGTAATTGCAGGAACAATTTTGGAAATGTATGGACCAAAACATTTTTTTAGGGACCAAAACCAAGACTCACTTATTTTTCAGGGACCAAAAGCATATTTAAGCCCTAAAAGTAGAGGTGGGTATGAGGACTGGTCAGCGACGGTCCACAATTAAATGGGCCGGACCGAACCAGTCAATTTCATAAATGGACTAGGCTTTAGGGTGATCCACGTCTGTTCTGCATAAGCCCGTTGACCAGCCTATATAACCCTCTCTTTTTTTTTCCTTTCATATTTTTTTAAGTTTTTTCATATCCTATATCATATATTTATATTTAGGTTTTTGCGTTGGTACCCCAAGGGTACTGGTACCCTTTTAAATCCAAGGGTTGTGATTTAATCATGAGCATTTAAAATATTAATTGATTTAGTTAGTGGGACATGTGGCAAACTTTCAGCCACAAGTTATTTAAAAGGTATCGGTACCCATGAAGTTTATAGGGTACTGGAGTAATCCCCTTATATTTATATAGTATATTTTACCTCGTAAAATATATATACATACTTTTCTTTACAATATTCAATTTCCAAGTTAACTTTTAAACAAATAACAGTACTAATTACTAAATATTGCAAATATTAAAATTAAACATTCAATTTCAAAAATCTAAAATGTTAATTTTTTTAAAATAATAACATACAATGTTACAAACCAATCAAATATGCATAACTCCTCCAATAATGAAAAATAGCAAAACTAATAAAGAATATAAATTAACAGTTATCAACTATCAAACACCAAATATAAGCAATCAAATACCAAATACAAATACAAAAATAGTAGAATAAACCAACTTACCAAAGTTCATCCGTCAAGAACATAAATAAATATCGCAAATAAAAGTATTCCTTCACTTATGTGGGCTATCGAGTTGGTCCACGAACTCGTGGGCCAGACCCGTTTTAGTCTCTGTTATCAATAGCGCGCTATTGCGCTGTCGTGGAGCGTTGCAGCCCTCAACCACTACAGGGCACTTGTCGCGGAGCGGATAGCCTTCGCCGGAGTCGTGGCCGCGAATCGCAGTGCTTCACGGCGCCAATCGTGGGAATAGCGGCTGCTATTGCTTCAGGTCGTGATTTCGCTGGGTTTTGGCCTTCATCTGCGTCATATTTCCTCTTGTTTTCCCCCTTTGAAGCGGCGAGCTGCTCTCTCCTTCTAGTTAGGGTTTTCTTTTATGTTTAGGGGGATTATTTTATTTTATTTTGCTGAAACCTTTGTTTGGGCTTCGTCATTTGGGCTGGGCTTGTTTCTTCTCTTTTCTTTAGTTGGCTTCTTCCTTCTTCAGTTAAAACTGGGCCTTTTATTTAAAGCTTAAGAGGCTTGTTCAACCAAAAAGAAAATGAAGCTTAGGCTTAAATTCTTCTAAGGCATGACATTTTTTATTTTATCTCTTATGCTACTAAATTTCTTACATATTTACTTGTTCTTTATACATTGGATTGATGGTAATTACATGTTGAAAATATAGATTATAAAAATTTTGATTGTTAATAATTAATATAAGTATAATTTTGGATATTTATTTTTATATGTGAACGTTATATTTTGTAGTATGGTTACATAATATTTAACTATATTTTTCAATATAGCGGCTATCCCGCTATACTGTTTTTGGCGCCGGCTGCTTTGCGCCGCTATCCGGGATTGACTACTATGGTTTTAGTGCGGATTAAAAAAGGTCCATGGGTTGGTGGACTAAAAATTTTCTGGTCCATTTTTGTGCGGATTGCGAGTTAAATGAGCTGGTCTGCGGATCGCGGCTTGTATACCCAACTCTACCTAAAAGTATTCAAATTTGAGGGGCTTAGTAAAATTATCAGCAATTTGGTTTTAAGATTTACACTACTAGTTTGAAGAAAATTTGGGTGTATAATGGCTTCTTTACTGTCAATAACTTTCTTCTTCTCGCTTTAGGTATGAGTGCCTGCAATTTCGTGTTACCTATGTTCGTTATGGCCCTCTGTATATTTATCTTCTGAACTTAAACACGAATTCATTTAAATTTTAGATTAGGTATCTGGTAAAAGCTTGGAAGTGCGGTTGGATAGTTATGTTGAGAGAAATTTTTTCTTTTTTTCTTATTGATGAATTGCTGTTTCAGATCAGTGGTTATGTTGGTTTAAATATTGATTAGTAAGAGAGACAATGGCAAAAAAGAATACCCTAGTGTTCATGGATGTGTCTATAGATGGGGATCCTGCTGAGAGGATGGTCTTTGAGGTACTTTTCCTTTTTTATAAATTAAGGATATACGTTGTAATGATTGCAATGTTCAACCCAATGATTGATTGTGCTGTCTCCATAGCTTTTCTATGACATTGCTTCGAAGACTGCAGAAAATTTTCGTGCACTATGTACAGGTAATAAATTAGTTTGATTTGTTTGAAAAATTTATCCAATTTGTACATTTTTTATTGGTCCCTTCTTTTTCCCTTGCACAACTCCCTTGTCCAACTGAACAAGTTTTTGGGTATGTTTATGGACTTTATGTGTTCCACTTAAGTGAATTTATAACAGAAAAAGCAGATTTTTAATTAAGATTAAAGAATTATCTTCCTAATCAATGAGTCATTGATTCCTCTTTCTCTCTTTTCTTTGAAAAATTTCGCTATGTGTTCAGGAGAAAGGGGAGTTAGCCCAAATACTGGGAAATCACTACATTACAAGGGTTCTTTCTTTCATGAAATTTTGAAAGGCTCTATTGTGCGGGTATGTTGGTTTTATTTTTTCTTACTTCTAGATTGATCCTCATTAGTGCTATACCTGTCTTCTCTTTTTTGTGGTTGAACATGGGTTATTTGGGGTCTCTATTTTAGTCCGTTAGCCTGGTTTATTCTGTAGGCTACATAGATGAGGGTCTCGATTGCTTTTCTTGTGATATAGATTCAGGGTTGTACTAATAGATTCAAAGGTTGTACTAACTAAGTTATTCATCCTCGTAATTCAGAGCCTCACAATGACCAAACCCATTTTGTATGCATTCTTGTTTTGGGGTTATATGTATTAATGGTGGTTGGTTTTCCTTTTGCAGGGTGGTGACTTTGTCAATCGAAATGGTATGTAGTCTGTTGATACATTGCCTTCTATGATGAATTATTTCTCCAAATTTTAAAGGTTGCAATTTGATACAATATATGTAGTCACTTTCTTTATGTTTTATCATTTGATCATTCAGTTGTACGAGGTTCAAGCCTTGTTCCATTTTCGTGTTTCGTGTGACAATGGTAATTTCTTTTCTAAGTCAATTAGGAAGCTATCTAGACAAATTTGTTTGCATGAGCCTAGATTGCCCTGTCATAGAGTGGGGTTGGGGAAGTTATTTTATTTTATTTTCCTATTTGGGGTTATTTTTTCTCTTTATTTTGCTTTATCCACTGGTGAACGTTTCCATCTGTTCTCTTCCATTTTTTAATGTGCATTTGTTAAAAATCATGACATGTCATGGTTGTCATTTTTCTTCTTTTCCTATATATCTTGATCCCTTACAAAACAAGGAGAGTCCTGAATAATGGCATATAGCTTTTCTCTTGCGTTTTAGTTGAATGGATGAAGAATAGGGTTGTCTTAAAGCCTCTTTAGCCTCACTGATTGTTATCCCTTATGGCCTTATCCTTTCTGTGGCTCTGTGAATGCAGCTTATGTTTCAAACTATACTATGCTCTTGCATCACATTTTTCCTTTGTTTTGCAGGGACTGGGGGGGAAAGCATATATGGTTGTAAGTTCCCAGGTGAGAATGTTAAGTCATGACCTTGAGCTGATATTCCACAGTATGGATTTGGAACTGTATAGCATTCACTTTATGTGTTGAAGTTTATGCAGTTCTGACAAAATGTAGTTCTGATTTATTTCAGATGAGTCACCTAGGCTGAAGCATGATGCTCCAGGCCTTCTGTCCATGGCAATTGCTGATCGTAAAACTCTTGGTTCTCATTTTTTCATCACTTTGAAAGCTGATCACCATCTTGATAGGTTTGTTTATCTGGTTCTTTCCTGGTAGTATTTATTACTTAGGTCACGTTTGAATGAGTTTATGTACAGCTCGTTTGAGCTTATCTACTGCAATAAGTGCTTACAAAGCATTTTAGTGTGGTGTGGATGAGCTTGTTAAAGAAGCTTCTGAAACCTTTGATGGCTTATTTTTAAAAGTTCAAAATTAAAAATTAAAGCTTATTAAAATAAAGCCTTTGTGAAAGCTAGATTAGTTCAGGGGATAGCTGTTTTTTAATAATATTTTCCGACTATATTAGCCATGTAGAGTTGTCAGAATTCTCTTTTTGCATGAGCACTTATCAAAGCATGTATTCAAATGCTATTTGGGGCCTTTGCACTTCTGTTCTGTTTTTGTCGTGGGTGGGAGAGGGTGAATTTCCCAATATGGAGCCTATCTTTCTCGGGTTGGAACTTAGTGTACAATTTATTTATCTTGTTCAGTTGTGGGATCTTCTTTCAGGAAGCATGTAGTCTTTGGCAAGCTTGTGCAAGGGCATAATATATTGAAAAAAATTGAAGATGTGGGTGATGAACACGGGCATCCAACTGTAACTGTCAAAATAATTAATTGTGGTGAATACAATGATGGTAAGAATTCCTTAGCCCATTAAAAATTCAAAATTCTACCATTAACATGAATGATGATGAGTATGTCCTGACTCATATATTGAAAATTTTATTTCTATGTCTTGAAATGCCATAGCATAGTGTATGAAAGTGTTGATCTTCCCACTTCAAGCGAATGTGCTCTATTGTGGTCATTTGTGTCATGTTTTTCAATATGTTGATTCCTTATATATATAGATGCAAAGGAGATGAAAAAGCTTAAGATAGGAAGGGATGTATCTTCTGAGGCCAATAGTCAGGAAGCACGGCGGAAGGTTAAGCACAAAAAATCTTCAAGAGACGGAAAGAAAAGGAGAAAATACTACTCATTGGAGTCAGAGAGTTCTTCTGATTCAGACATGGAATCCACAGAAAGTGATAGTGATTCTGATTCAGATGTCTGTTCATCTTACACAAGTTCCTCTAGTGATGATAGGCGAAGGAAGAGAAAGAGATCTTCAAGGAAAGGCAAACATAGACGTGGAAAAAGAAGAGATAAATATCGAGGCAAAAGCCGAAAGAAACAAGATAAGAGATCAAAGCATAGATCAAGAAGGTATTGAATCTGATTAAACTTTTGGTTATGATTTTGATCCTGTAGTCTCTTATGTGTTGGTGCTTATGGTGTTCATATGGTTTGTAAATGCATTTATGCGGCCTATATACTGTTTTGCTTATTATATGAATCTCTTAGTTGTTAACATACTTGTGAGGAACTTGTAATTGCCAATTAGCCGTTGTTCTTGACATTTTATTTTCCACGCTTTGAACCAGATATAACGTTTTTCATGTGACAACTGCTTGATGTTAGGGAATCGGGCAGTCTTACTGATTCAGATAGTGAGAGTAAGAGTGACGATAGCTCTGATATTGGAAATCAAGCTAAAGGGAAAGATCAGAAGGATAAAGATCATTCTCGGAAAGACGGTAATGATTGAATTCATTCAATTTTCATCTCCTGTGTATTTGTGTATAATGTAATGTCCCATAATTCGAGAAATGTCACTTGTCTTCGATGAAGCAAAATCATGAAATATTGTAAGCTACAATTTTGCAAGGGTCCCAACCCCTCTTTTTTGAGCTTTCTAGGCAGGCCTTTTAAGACTTAAAACTAGGAATGAAGGTCAGCTAACTATTGGAGGGTTTGCTCTCTGATTTTCCTAAGCTTATATCTTTCTCTTGATGAAACTGCTTTTGTAAATATCCATTTTTATTATGCCTCACATCAATTGATCATCAATTGCAAGCTAGGAAAAGTCATCTAATGGTTATCGGAAACATTAAACATACTGCTCATTGTACAAGTAAAATTGTTTTTGCCTGGTCCTTTTTTGGCTGTCATGTAAGTCAGTTAAATGAAGCTGGAATAAACTGGGAACTTGTAGCTTGTGTAATTGGACTGGACTTTTGCATGGATTTCCTTTTCCTGTAGTGTTCTGTGTAATGTCTGTAATGTCATGTCTTTCCTTCATTTTGCTTTCACAGCTAAAGTTGAGTCTCCCTTGAATGTGGAGAATGACTTGCCTCCCCTACATCATAAAAAGCGGGAGGAAGTGGATGTGCTAGAGGACGAAGAGTTTCAAAAAGAAAATGGAGGGCGTCCTAGCATCGGCGTTGGAACAAACTATAGATCTGACAGAAGTCAAGAAAGGCGGCCTGACGTGGTTGATAACCATCCAGGAAAATCTAGGTCTACCCTTCAAATCCTGTCACACCTCAGTTATTTCTCGTGCTTACCATTTCATTCAGAACTGGTATTTTATTAGAAGTTGATGAGCAGGAGTAGAAGCATGAGTCCTAAGAGAAGCATGGGTCAGAGTATGAGTGTCAGTCCCAGGAGTGAGAGGAAAAGCCCCAGCTTTGGTCCGCAAAGGAGGTGGAGCAGAAGTCCAACAGGTAATAGAAGCCCTCGAGCTCCAACAAGGAGTTTGAGCAGGAGTCCTGTTAGAAGCATAAGCAGGAGTCCAAACGGAAGCATCAGAAGCCCAGTGAGGGGCAGGAAGGGAAGAAGTGTCAGCAGAAGCCCTGTGAGAATTCACAATTGTAGAAGTGCAAGTAGAAGCCCTCTGAGAACTCATGATCATAGAAGTGTCAGTAGAAGCGCTGAGAGAACCTGCGATCGGGGAAGCGACAGCAAGAGTCCTGTAAGATCCCTTTCTCGTAGCCACCGGAGCAGGAGTTCTCCCAGACCACCATCACGAATATCAGTCAGCAGAAGCCCTGTGAGAGAGTCAAGAAGGAGCATAAGCAGGAGTCCAGTTAGATCATCAGCCAGAAGCTTAAGCAGAAGCTCTGGCAGGGTCCCTGGAAGAAGCATTAGCCGGAGTCCAGTCAGAGCCCCTAGCAGAAGCTATCAACGCAGCTACTCTAGGAGTCGCAGCCCTATTCTTAGGGCAAGGACACCTCGTGGGAGGAGTGTCTCACCTGATGCTTCACCAAAGCGTATCAAAAGGGGAAGAGGTCTCAGTGAACGATATTCTTATGCTAGAAGGTATAGAAGCCCTTCCCGTTCTCCGGCGAGGGCATATCGCTACAATGGAAGAAGTGACCGTGACAGGTAGGGTTGTTAGTTTCTGATTAGTCATCATACTAAGGTGATATTTAGATTTTGGTAGTTAAATGCCATAATTCCTTTGAATATCTGCACAGATATTCAGCTTACAGAAGGTACTCCCCTAGGTGGTACAGGAGCCCACTGCTGCGAGGAAGAACTCCACCAAGGTACTTTTTTAAATAGAAAAAAAAATCGACATTTTCATTTCATGAAATTTAGTTAGTCTTGTATTTCTTGTATTTTGAGTGAGGCATATTTATTTTTCATGTTCATTAATTCCTCGTTGAGACAATTTTCTGGTGCCAAGTGTTTTTTGACCTATGCTGTTGATCAATGTTGGTAGCATCGTGCCTCTTGAGGGCTTATGATTTTGTGACAACCTGTCTATAGATACCGAGGCAGGAGGAGCCGGACACCATCTGTATCACGGAGCCCTTGTTACCGTGGTCGGCGATATAGCCGTAGCCCAGTTCGCAGTCGTTCTCCAGTTGAGCCATATCGATCTCGTGCCTCTCCCAACGCAGAGAGGCGCATGTTGTTGTCCCGAAGCAGGAGTCGATCACAATCCAGGTCTTCAATCGAATCACAATCTCCGAGAAATGCAGCCAGAGACAACAGGTCAAGGTCATCATCTGGTAGTCCAGGAGGAAGGAAAGGCCTGGTCTCATATGGAGATGGTTCTCCTGACTTGAGCCAAAGGTGAAATTAGTGATCCAGAGTGACTAGTGAAACCATACCTTTAATGAACTGCTGGCTCTGATTTTCTAACTTCACCTGCTTTGCTTGTTGGGATCAGTGAATGCCACCCCCCCCCCCCCTCCCCCCCTCTCTCTCTCCTCCCTCTCCTTCCCCTCTCTCCCTGAACCATTGGTATCGTGCAGTTTTAGTTATGACGAGTTGCACGTAGACCCATATCCCCCAGTCATGCTGTAGACAGTGAATGCATAATGAGTTGAATTTGATGAAGTTTTGGCCTGTCCTTTGTGGTTGGGCCTGCGGTTTAAACCTGATTTTCATGTGAATCTGTTCGCATTTCTATACAATGCGTTAGAAACCAAACTAGTAGACGCTTACTTGTTGGGTAATGGATAGTTGTATCTCTGTTAAACGGCAAAAACTTTTTGTTTTTGGCATATTAACTAGTGCAGTGCCCATGCTTTGCACGGGGAACTGTAATAAAATTCCATCTTAGCTTCTTTGGGCCATGTATGAAAACAGTGATCAAAATGGAATTGCATTATCTATTCTTGCTTTTGTTTCTTTAATCCAAAATCTCTGTATAATGAATTTTTTGAGGATAATTAATCAAGACTCCACCTTCAAATTTAGAAGGAGAGTAAGGAGTTCTACATATGCAACCTCAAAATACCCAACTTGGCTGCACCATTACTCAAAATGCACTTAAAACCAAAATCAACTAGAAAACAATGAGAGTCATGGTCATGTCTCGGCCGAACCAGGGAATTGATTCCCAGTCACTAAATCATTGCTTCAATAACGTTCTTATTCTCATGGGATTAAAATACTTGTCCTTGTGTATTTAAAATCCACCAGCATGGTTATCTAGTTGTTTGTTGTTTCTGCAATACTTCTTCCGAGATGCCCGAATGGACTCCTCCAGTAGTGCTAGATCACAATGTGTTGACTGTCGTGGACCAACTACATTCAGGCTTCCTATCTTCCCCATTGACTTTGGGCACCAAATTGTGATACTTAAGCACCTTACTTATAGTGTCACTGCAATAATGAGCTTGCTTTCCATCAAGCATGCTTAAGTGGCATGTCAGTAAATCAATATCCCTCATGCTTATATTAACCCGCGATTAATACAACTAATAGTATAATAGGATCAATAATTAGTGCAGATAAGTAAATCAAGAAAAGAGGAATTTTTGCAGTTTGCTTTCATAAGATTGGCTAAGCATTAATGTGTTTGCATGAGTAAAATATAGGTTACTAATAAACTTCAAAAAGCATGAAATCAAGCAAACAAGCTTAAGTAGCATGTCAAATCAATAGAAATAGATTGGACCTTGTATTAGTAGTATCCACAGTTAAAAAGAAAGGGCTGATCGGCAATGGCTAGATGTATATTCAATAATTAATTAAAAGAGCATGAAACCAAATGAAAATATGGGATCTATTGGCAATATGAATCTATATTAATGTAGCAAAAATTTAAGATCTAAGCAATCCGTCATTTGCTTAACAATTACAACGTAAGATTTAAATACAAAATGATAGATTGAAAATTACATTAGATGTATCTAAATTCATAATTAACTTGAAATGGTTTTCAAATAACAGCTATATAGATAATAGATAATTATCCTCTTATGCCTATCTTACCAATGCCAGGAATAATGATTTAGGAACACAAACAAAGCAGCAAAACCAAAAGGATAGAAACTAGGTTCAGTTTTTTCTCCTGCATCTTTATTTATCTGCAGGATACCTTTGGTGTGAAAGAATTTCATTAAACCTTTAATAGTTTGAGAACAATGGCAGACCAAAACCTATAACAACATAGAATGAAGGGAGTCTCACAACCATCCAACTTGTACGGCCACGACCACCCTCCTCATGTTGCCTTAGGCTCAGCCCCACCCGTGCCAACACTGATTAAAAAGTTAGAAAATTTGAAGTCCAATAGTTATTCAGATATACCAACTGCAATTGACATATTAAATGCATGGTAAGAAGATCTTGTACTTATCTTATCGTATAACAGTTATTGTCACAGGCTCTGCAACTTGAGTTTGGGAAGAATTTAAGCTTTAAAAATGGAGATACTCTTGTCACATCAAGAATCACACAGCATATATATGGTGCAGAAAAGAAAACCTATATTGAAGCATTAAAGTGTAAGTATACATGAGAAAGACTTGAGTAATAGAAAAATCAAAGTCAAATGCAATCAACTTCCAAAAACAAAATAAGAGGTTGACATATCTCTCTACGAAATGGATGAAATCATGATATTGTACTGTGATTTGCATATCAGCACATGTGACAGTTTTTTATGCTTGAATTCAGGCAGAAACCATTAAAGTACATAAATGCAGTGTCAATTTAAGAGCCACATAAGCTCTCTACGATGAATAAAAGATTATGGGGATGGGAAATGGATTTCATCTTGTTTCAGCAATACACGATGAAAAGATCATATATAGCCAATGTAGGACATTTAGTTCAAACTCTGTTCAGCCTTTCAGGAGCATTCACAAATAATAAATTACTGACCTTTCAGAAACTTGCTTTGGGAATCTCATTGGCCATGGAGGGAACATTTCTAGCTGCAGGCCTTCCTGTGAATAAAGAGCAAGAATTACAAAAGTAAAATCTCACAGGATCATCAAAAAACACAAATGAAAAAGGCTTCTTTTTTTTTTTCGTTTATATGAAAAAGTGCAGGAACCCTTTGAATGAGAATATAATTCATTGTTAGTTATGAAGATGAGTTAGGAGAAACAAAAGAAAAAGCCCATCTGCACAATGGTTATTTTCACATTTGTGGCAGAAGCAAAGTTGAGCAAATTGAAGCACCGGTGTTATAAAGCTAAGACTATAAAGGTTATTTAGCACGATTTGTATTAAATTGAGAAATGTAAGAAACTTGCATACATGCAATTATACAATTAGATACCTTTTTTTTTGTTATGGAGATCCAATTTTTATATTGATTTTCATATAATAATTTATAGTGTTGGTCAATTACATTATATATTGTATATAATGCTTAAGATAATTATAATAAGAATCGAATAATTTCAATAACATTTTAATAAAAAAAATGAATTTAATGATGTATGAAATAAAATGACTAGATGTAGATGAACGTTTAAAAGTATATTTTGTTGTTATTTTGACATATTAACATTGATACCTAGACGACCTAGACAAATTTTACATTGTCATTTAATTATATTTATTTTTAATTTGTAAAAGTTAGTGTAATTATGTATGATGAGATGTATGTGTAGTTTTTTTTTTAAAAATTAATGGTGTATATAAAGTAAATTCTATTTTTTTTATCTATAAACTCGAATTTAGGTGAATGTAAAAAATATTTTCTCAAATTTTTAGAATGTTGAATAAAATATTTATATGCTACATATTTATAAGACTTTGAAGATAGTTGGTATGTAGCTATATCTAATTATTTTGTTAATATAGTAATTCATGATTAAATATTTATATGAAATTTTAATATTGACACTGTATATAAATTAAACACTAAAAAAATATTAGTATGATTTAGTTGGTGCAAATTGCAAATGAAAATACAATTAAGTGGTTTTTCCAATTATAATAATTTTTCATATAAATTATTTATATCAGCCTTTGTTAAAAAGTTAAAAAAAATATAGATAAAATTTATAAAATTTAATTGAATATATTGTAAATAAAAATATATTTTTATGATGAATTATAAATAAAAATATTAAATAATTTAAATAAATTTATATTTAGAAAAGTTTTGAAAACTAATTTTTCCATGCAGTGCACAACATCTAGTATGGACACGAGACATGACACGGCACAGACACGAGATATGACATGACACGGGCAAAAGACACACCAAAATTAAAAAATTATAAGATATAGACGCAACATATATATAGATAAAAATTTAATAAAAGTGATACATTATTTAGCATATCATTTAGATTAAACTTCACATATATTTTATTTTCTTATAAACTCGAAAAGCTATATATTATTTCTTTTCTATAATCTTATTTATATTTTATTTTTATATGTTAAATTAAAAAAATATATTTTAAATTAAATATATATAAACTTGTGTTATTAATATATTATATAAGATTTGATATGTACACACATTGAACACGTATACACCACACCGAAGATGCCATACAAAAGAAAGACCCGTAGTTACGCTAGTTGAGGAGGCGGGGCAGTCCAGTAACTTCACTCTCTGGTGGAAGCGGCTTCTAGTCTAAGCCCCTTCATATATAAAGCCTAGGTTAAGCTTCGAACACCTTCTCCTACTCTCCTCATCGCTCTGATTCGCTCCCTCTTCTCTGTGCGCCTCTGCGTTTCTCAGGTGAGCTCAGCCTTGTCCATGCATCTTCGCTTTCTCTTTCTGCTTAAACGCTTCTCGTTTACTCCATAAACACCAGCGAGTTTCAACTTCCGTTTCTGCACATCTTTTTCTTCCTCTCGCGAATCTACGCTTTACCCCGATCCATGGCACTGTTTTCACTCTTGAACCCGCTCCGAAATTGAACGCACCGTTCCAATTGTCGTTTAGTGAGTAGCTGCACCGTGTTCTAGGTCGTTTTCGGCTTAGTACTTACCACTTTGTTTCGTGTTTTGGAGGGGGGGGGGGGCTCTAGCTAGGGTTTTAGGGTTTGAGGCTCGAATCTGACCCATATACTGTGTATTCATGTTGTAAATTCCAATTTATGTGATTTTATATGCTTGGTTAAACTAATTTGGATTTCTTCAATAGATGAAAGTTTATAGTGGAATTTTTATTTTATTTTTGTTTTCTGGGTGGTTATGAATTTGTTGTCGCGTTGATTCTGCTAAGAAAATAGGGTTTCATGTGATCTCTAACCTGATCCATTCAACCCAGTTTATATAGGGTTGAGGTGGATACGATTAGTGGATGTTTGGTTTAGCTCGATTATTTGGGGGAGATGATTTTATTTATTTATTTATTTTTCAAAAGCTCGTTATGAATGATTTTGATTTTAAGCTGTTTTAAACTCAAGAAGTTAATTTTGATATGCACTGATTGTCTACATTGGAATAAAGTTTGGGTGTGTAGCAGTATATTTTGTGTCCCAATGCAGCCTATAGTTTGTTTTTGCCATTCAGTATCGGTGCCTGTAATTTACTGTGAATGAGAATGCATTTAGATTTTGGGAAACTTATTTTGTGAAAGGTTGACAGTGCAATTGGGTAGTTTAGTTTCATTGTGTACTAACTAGAGCTTTTGCTTCCGAATTATTGGTGTTTGTTTAATGATTCTTCGTTACTTCAGAGTTCAGATCAGTGGTTATGTTGGTTTGAATTTTGATAAATAAGACAGTCGATGACAAAGTAGTAGTAGAATCCCCCGAAGTTTCATCTAGTTTCTATCTTGTGATACGATTTGCTAGAAGTAGAAGAGAATATTTGAAGACAGACTACTTTGTGAAAACTTTTATTTATTGCTTGTCAAACTCCCGAATATATTAGATATTTATAGAAATTTGTTGACAGGTTAAAACACTTTACATATTTAATATTAATAGCTCTCACAATTAACTATAATAATTTGCCTTTACTCATGGCATAAATCACACTAGTTACATAACACCAAAATAATTCTTAATGACGAAGAGAGTTGGTCACACTAATGGCAGGTTACACTGTCACACACTTCCAGACAATCAAAATTCCATAAACCTTAGCTTATTATTATTATTACTACTACGACGTTCAAAACTCCCCTACCTTGAAGCTTACTTCTCCTTGTTGAGTCTTGTTTGCAGTCAAAATTCTTCAAATTTGAGGGGTTTGGTAAAATTATCAGCAATTTGGTCTTACAGATGAATTCACTACTAGCATGAAGAAAATATAGGTGTACAATAGCTTATTGACAGTGTGACACTGCAATTAATGACTTTTTTGGTTTCACTTACTTTAGGTATGGGTACCAGCAATTTCCTCTTACCTTTGTTCATTATGGTCCTCTATATATCTTCTGAACTTATGAAATCATTTAAATTTTGGATAAGGTATCTAGTAAAAGGTGCAGTTATATAGTTTTATTAAGAGAACTTGTGTTTGTTTGCTTGTTGATGAATTGATCCTTCAGATCAGTGGTTATGCTGGTTTAAATCTTGATAAATAAGACGGACAATGGCAAAAAAGAAGAATCCCCTGGTTTTCATGGATGTTTCTATAGATGGTGATCCTGTTGAGAGGATGGTCTTTGAGGTACTTCTTCTTTATAAATTTTTGTTTTCATTATGTATATGTCGTAATGTTTGCAATGACAACCTAATCATTGATCATGCTGTCTCCACAGCTTTTCTATGACATTGCTCCCAAGACTGCAGAAAATTTCCATGCGCTATGTACAGGTAATAAATTAGTTTGATTTGTTTGTAAAATTTACTCAATTATGACATTTTTATTATTGTCCCCTTCTTTTTCCCTTGCAAAACGTCCTTGTCCAAGTGAGCATGCTCTCAGATATGTTTATGCATTTTGCTTCTGTGAATTTGTAATTGAAAATGTGCATCTTTAATGAAGAATTATCTTCCTAATCAATGAGTGATTGATTCCTCGCCCTCTTCTCTTTGAAAAATTTGGTTATATGTTCAGGTGAAAGGGGCGTCAGCCCAAATACTGGGAAAGCACTTCACTACAAGGGTTCTTTCTTTCATCAGATTCTGAAAGGCTCTATTGTTCGGGTATGTTGGTTTTATTTTATTCCTACATCTAGATTGTTCTTCATTAGTGCTATACATGTCTTCTCTTTTTTCAGTGGTTAAACATGGCTTAGTAGTGGTCTCTCTTTAGTCAGTTACCCTGGTTTATTCTGTAGGATACAGGGATGATGGTCACGATTGCTTTTCTTGTGATATAGATTCAAGGTTGTACTAAGTTATTTATCCTCATAATTTTAAGCCTCTCAATGACCAAAACTATTTGTATGCATTCTTGTTATGCGATTACTTGTATTAATGGTGGTTGGTTTCCCTTTTGCAGGGTGGTGATTTTGTCAATCGAAATGGTATGTATTCTGTCGATATATCACCTCCTATTATGAATTATTTCTCCAAATTTTGAAGGTTGCAATTTGATACAATATACTTTATGTTCTATCATTTCATCGTTCAGTTGTCCGAGTTGCAAGCCTTGTTCCATTTTCATGTTTCGTGTCACAATGGTAATTTCTTTTCTAAGTCAACTAGGGACCTATCTAAACAAATTTGTTTGCATGTGCCCAGATTGCCCCGTTATTGAGTGGGTTTATGGAAGTTATTTTATTTTATTTTTTCATATTTGGGGTAATTTTTGGATATTGCTGTATGTTCCCATTTTTTTAAGTGCATTTGTTAAAATCAAAGTCATGTTGTGGCATCATTTTTCTTCCCAATTTATCGTGATCTATTACAAAACAAAAGGTCCTGAGTAATGACATATAGCCTTTTCTCTTGCATTTTAGTTGAGTGGATGAAGAATAGGGTTGTCTTAAAGCCTATAGCTTCATTGATACTTATCCACTATCCTTTCAATGGCTTTGTGAATACAGCTTATGTTTCTAATTATGCCATTTTCTTGCTTCACATTTTTCCTTTTTTTTGAAGGGACTGGTGGGGAAAGCATATATGGTTCTAAGTTCCCAGGTGAGAATGCTAAGTCTTGATCTTGAGCTGATATTCCACAGCATCGGTTTGGAACTGTATTGCATTCACTTTTTGTCTTGAAGTTTATGTAGTTCTTACAAGATGTTCTTCTGATTTATTCCAGATGAGTCACCTAGGCTGAAGCATGATGCTTCAGGCCTTCTATCCATGGCAATTGCTGATCGTGAAACTCTCGGTTCTCATTTTATCATCACTTTGAAAGCTGATCACCATCTTGATAGGTTTATTTATCTGATTCCTTCCTGGTAGCATTTATTACTTAGGCCACTTTGATAGAGTTTATGTATAGCTTGTTTGAGCTTAGCTACTTCAAAAGCGTTTACAAAGCATTTTAGTGCAGTCTGGATGAGCTTGTTAAAAAAGTTTCTAGAAACCAATGATGGACTTATTTTTAGAAGTTCAAAATTGAAAATTGAAGCATATTAAAGCCTAGCCTTTGTGAAAGTTAAATCAGTTCAGGAGGTAGCTGTTCTTCTGAAATAACTTCTGACTAAATTATCCATGTAGAATGTCACATTTCTATTTTTGCATAAGCAGCTTATCAAAGCATGTATTCAAATGCTATTTGGCTAATTGTAGATTGCATTTAAGGCTATAGAGCTTATATAACAACATATAAGTATCAAGTATTACTTTAAGCTGTTTTTCCAAATGGGGCCTTAGCACTTGTTCTGCTTTTGTGGTGGGTGGAGAGGGTAAATTCCCTGATATAGAGCAATGTTCCTGTGGGTGGAAGCAAACATACAATTTACTTATTCAGTTGTTGAATATTCATCTTTCAGGAAGCATGTAGTTTTTGGCAAGCTTGTACAAGGGCATAATGTGTTGAAGAAAATTGAAGGTGTGGGTGATGAAGACGGGCATCCAACTGTAACTGTTAAAATAATTAATTGTGGTGAATACAATGATGGTAAGAATTCCTTTGCCCATTATGAAGAATTCATATTCTATCATTAACATGAAAGATGATGATTATTTTCTGGCTCCTGTATTGAACATTTTATTTCTACTGCTGGAAATGCCAAAGCAATGTATGTGTGTGGAAGTGTTTATCTTTCCACTTAAAGTGAATGTGCTCCATTGTGGCCATTTATGTCATGCTTTTTAATCTGTTCGATTCCTTATATCAACAGATGTGAAGAAAATGAATAAATTGAAGATAGGAAGGGATGTATCTTCTGAAGCTAATAGTCACGAAGCACGGCGGAAGGCAAAGCATAAAAAATCTTCGAGAGACAGAAGGAAAAGGAGAAAATACTACTCATCTGAGTCGGAGAGTTCTTCTGATTCAGACATGGAATCATCAGAAAGTGATAGTGATTCTGACTCAGATGTCTCTTCATCATCTTACACGAGTTCCTCTAGTGACGATAGGCGAAGGAAGAGAAAGAGATCTTCAAGGAAAGACAAACATAGACGTGGAAAAAGAAGAGATAAACGCCGAGACAAAAGGCGAAGGAAACGTGATAAGAGATCAAAGCGTAGATCAAGAAGGTATTGAATCTGATTAAACATTTGGTTACGATTTGGATTCTTTAATCTCGTGTTGGATGTAAATGTATTGAATGATGTGGGCTAGATACTGTATTGCTCATCATATGAAATATCATAGTTATTAACATACTTGTGAATAACTTGTAATAGCAATTGTTCTCAACATTTTACTTTCAACGCATTGATGCGGATATAAAATTTTTTCATGTAACAACTACTTCGTGTTAGGGAATCGGGCAGTCGTACTGACTCAGATAGTGAAAGTAAGAGTGACAATGACTCTGATATTGAAAATCAAGCTCAAGGAAGAGATCAGAAGCATAAAGATCATTCTCAGAAGAACGGTAATAATTGACTTCATTCAGCTTTCATCTCCTGTACATTTGTGTATAATGTAATGTAGTTTATCCAAAATCCCAAATACATCACTTGTCTTTGATGAAACAAAATCTTGAAATATGTGCTACTGTTTTGCAAGGGTCCTTCCCCTCTTTGTTGGGTTATCTGGGCAGGCCCTTTTAAAAACATTTTAAGGCAATCTAGGATTGAATGTCAGGTAACTATTTGGAGGGCTTGGTTTCTGATTTTCCTAACTGTGTCTCTTTCTCTTGATGAAACTGTTTTTGAGAGTATCCTTTTAATTTTGCCTTTTGTTAGATATGCAACCATTCATGTGCCTCTACTCATCAGATTAAACTTTTGGGGGAGATGATTCATGACATAGTATCAAAGCTTTCATAATCAAGTGATCAGGGGTTTGATCTTTGTTATCGGGGGAAAAAAAATTCACGCTCAAGCTCAAGAGAGGCATTCGGGGGGGGGGGGGTTGTTAGACATAAAACCATTCATTTTGTTCTACCCATCAGCGCAAGTTTTTGGGGAGTGATGATCATCAATTGCAAGCTAGAAGTGATCTAGAGTTTATCGGAAACATCAAAATATTGCGCTTGTACAAGTGAAATTGTTTTATCTAGTCCTTTTCTGTCTGTCATGTAAGTTACTTAAATGTAGGTTGGATAAACTTGCAAACTTACAGCTTGTGTAATCGGACTATCCTATTGCATGCATTCCCTTATTCCTTTAGCTTTCATTGTTTTCGGTAATGTTTGTAATGTCATGTCTTTCCTTCATTTCGCTTTCGCAGCAGAAGTTCGCTCTCCCTTAAATGCGGAGAATGAATTACCTTCTGTACATCATAAAAGGCGGGTGGAAGTGGATATGCTAGGGGAGGAAGATTTTCCAAAGGAAAATGGAGGGCATCGTAGCAACGGTGTTGGAACAAACTTTAGATCTGACAGAAGTGAAGAAAGGCAGCCTGACGTTGTTGATGATCATCCAGGAAAACCTAGGTTTATTCTTCAATCTTGTCAAACCTAAGTTATTTCTTATGCTTACCATTTCTTCCAGAGCTGGTATTTTATTAAAAGTTGATGAGCAGGAGTCGAAGCATGAGTCCTAAGCGAACTGTGAGTAAGAGTATGAGTATTAGTCCCAGGAGTGAGAGCAAAAGCCCCATCATCAGTCCAGAAAGGAGGTTGAGCAGAAGTCCAAGAGGTAATAGAAGCCCTCGAGCTCCATCAAGGAGTTTAAGCAGGAGTCCTGTTAGAAGCATGAGCAGGAGTCCAAACAGAAGCATCAGCAGAAGCCCAGTGAGGGGTAGGAAGGGAATAAGTGTTAGCAGAAGCCCTGTGAGAATTGACAATCGTAGAAGTGTCAGCAGAAGCCCTGTGAGAACCCACGATCGTGGAAGTGTTAGCAAGAGCCCTGTAAGATCCCTTTCTCGGAGCCACCGGAGCAGGAGTTCTCCCAGACCATCATCACGGAAAACAGTCAGCAGGAGCCCCGTGAGAGTGTCAAGAAAGAGCATAAGCAGGAGTCCAGTTAGATCATCTGTCAGAAGCTACAGCAGAAGCTCTGGCAGGGTCCCTGTAAGAAGCATTAGCCGAAGTCCGGTCAGAGCCCCTAGCAGAAGTGATCAACGCAGCTATTCTAGGAGTCGCAGCCCTGTTCTTAGGGCAAGGAGCCCTCGTGGGAGGAGTGTTTCAAGGAGTGTGTCGCCTGATACTTCACCAAAGCGTATCAGAAGAGGAAGGGGTTTCAGTGAACGATACTCTTATGCTAGAAGGTATAGGACCCCTTCTCGTTCTCCTGTGAGGTCGTACCGCTACAATGGAAGAAGTGACCGTGACAGGTAGAGTTGTTAGTTTCTGATTGGTCATCATACTAAGGTGATATTTAGATTTTGTTAGTAAAATGGCATAATTCCTTTGCATTTCTGCACAGATATTCTGGCTATAGAAGGTATTCCCCTAGGCGTTACAGGAGCCCACCACCACGTGGAAGAACTCCGCCAAGGTACATCTTTTGAAAAAAAAAAAAAATCGATAACATTCGCATAACATGAAATTGATCAAGTCTTGTATTTTGACTGGGGCATGATTTGTTTCTCAATTCTCATTATTATTTACTTCCTTGGTGAGACAATTTTCTGGTGCCAAGTGTTTTTTGACCTATGCTTTTGATTAATGATGATAGCCCCATGCCTGTTGAGTGCTTATGATTTTGTGACAACCTGTCTATAGATACAGAGGCAGGAGGAGCAGGACACCACCTGTATCACGGAGCCCTCGTTACCGAGCTCGACGATATAGCCGAAGCCGTAGCCCAGTTCGCAGTCCCTCCCCAGTCGAGCCATATAGATCTCGTGCCTCCCCTCGTGTGGAGAGGCGAATTTCACCGTCCCGGAGCAGGAGTTTGTCACGATCCAGGTCTTCAGTCGAATCACAATCTCCAAGAAGAGTCAGAGATAGCAGGTCAAGGTCATCGTCTGGAAGCCCAGATGGAAAGAAAGGCCTGGTCTCATATGGAGATGGTTCTCCCGACTCCAGCCCAAGGTGAAATTAATGATCCAGTGTGTCTAGTGAAACCATACCTATGATGAGCTGAAGGCTTTCAGTTTTCTATCTCCTTCTGCTTTGCTTGCTTCCTGGGATCCGGAATGTTCCATATTTTTTCTCTACCAACTATGGTTTAGGTTTCTTTTATCTATTCTAGTTTAATTGGAATGGCATGTTGAAAGGCAGTAGCACTAGAATAAAGCTATTTGACATTCAGAGTGCAGTTTGAGTTATGACTGGAGTTGTTGATCGGAGACCTGTATACCCTGATCATGCCGTAGACGGTAATTGCACAATGAGTTGAATTTTATTGAGTTTTGGCCTATCCTTTATTGCAGCGTTTGCGGTTTAGACGTAATTTTCATGCGAATCTGTTGGCATTTCTAAGTATTGCGTTTGAAACCAAACCAGTTGACGCTTACTGGTTGGACAATTGTAAGCCGTAAAGCTGTATCTGTTTAATGGTACAATCTGGTCTCTGTTTTTGCATATCGCATTCAAATTTCTCATCAGCTTGTGAAATTGGTTATAATCGTAAGGTAGCATAAAAACTAGTCTCTTATCTTCATTATTGAATGCGTGAATTTGCGGTTATTGATGCTAGATAGATGTATATATCGTGCCTTTAGGTGAAGTTAAGACTGGAATGTGAAGGACTAGAATGATAGTCACTAATGGAAGGATTGAATTCTGCTACTGAGGCTTTGCTGCACATGTTGGATGAGAAAACTTACGAGGTTGTGTTTTACAACAATTTGTTGATGGAAAAATAACGTACAATGTTGAAATGCATATGCGCTGTTGTTGCAGGGTTTTAGTGTAGAATGAGTAGTCTATTAGAATTTAAACATATTAATCCATTAAAAAAATTATATACATTGATTTTTAATAGAATATAAAGTTATTTTTCGATGACTAAAAGTTAATAGGTTAAAATTTGATTATTTTTTTTATTAGAAACTAATATGTTTAAAAGTGAGATTTCATGGATTAATCATAAAATCTTTGTATGCTTTTTTTTTGTTACAAGGATTAGGATGTAACGTGCAACTTTTGAGGATTAAAACGTACATATTTAATTTTTTTGCAAGGATTAAAGTATTGAAACAAAAAAAAGATCAATAAATTTAGTCCTGATTTATGCATTCTCCATTTTCATATGTTGCTCCTTAAATTTGCATACCCTCAATATTCACACAAAGTACTAAGATACACATACATGGTTATACAACTAAATACATACTAATCATCATCTTTATTCATCAGACTCTTAATCAACATATCTGCATTCCATTCGGAACCCTATTATCTATTGACACACTCTATTTAGATAACTTGTAATTAATTGTCCAAAAATGCCCGTTATAAAAGATTTGAACTAATAATAATTTATTATTACTTTAATATTGTGCAAAATTATTATTAATATGCTAAATGAATCTTCTTTTAGCATAGTTTCTATAAATTTTTTTTGAAAAAATTTTCATAATAGTTTAATATGATTTTTTTATCAAATGATTATTAATTTAACTTCACAATGTTTAATATTAATTATATTTTTTGTTTTTGAAATGACCATTAAATATTATAAGTATTTTTAATTAATTTATTTGATATAAATACTAAATTAAGTTATAATTCTTTTATAATGTAATAATTATCTACGGAATAAAATAGTAAGCATATTAAAAGCAAAAATAAAAGATTGAACAAATAAATTATAATATACAACATACATATTCAAGATTTTTAGGCTTCTGTTTGTATAATTCAATTTAGCACGAAATAAACATATCACATCAATATTTTGTGTCGATCTCTTAAATTTTATTGTAATTTTTATTTTTTATTTTTTCTTAAAAGTTAAGGTTACACAATTCTTTAAATTAGTTTTCTACTTTATAATTATATACATTGTCACAATGAAAATTTTATACTAAAAATTGATAATATATTTTCACATTATTTAATATGTTTTAATAACATATGGGATATTATACTCGTGAAATAAAATAAAAGTATTATTATAAAATCATCATTAAGATTCAGTTTATTTAATTCAAATTTTATTACTGCTATTGTGATTCAAATCTTTTATACTTTATATTTTATTAATACTTTGCTCATGATCTTTTATTTCAGATCATATGTATAGAATATTAAAATAAAAAATTACTAAAATATTATGTTTGAGTAAAGTTATTTGAAATAAAAAAAAGCTTAATTCAAGTTTAAATAGTATTAAGTATGGATTAATCATGAATCAACAACATATTAGTTTTATCGTGAAAGAAAATGAATGATATTTTAGAACATGCAAATAATAACTTATTGAATAGGATGTGATAATAGACAATAGGGTATTGCAATAACCACTCCCATGGTTTCATGACATAAAAATTTTGATCCGCTTAATTATGTTGTTTTTACTTTGTACTCATAGTAGTTGTGTTAAAATCACGTCAAAAAAAAAAAAAAATGTGTTGAAAAGAATAACAATTTATTGTTTCCCTCTCTAACTTCTATATTAATAGAGACATCATGCAAATACAACCAATAAGTAATTAAATGCAAAAAAAATGGAAATCAAGTGCAGAAAAGGAAACTGGTGTCAAAAACGATAAAAACAAATATAACATCAAAGGGATGGGATTTAGTTGAATATCATACATCTAAAAAACTTTAATACAGTACAAATGACTTTTTTTTTTCATGGGTATCTATCACCGGATATAGTGACTAATCCTTCACATATTATAGGTCTATTAAGAAGGTAGATGGTGACCACAAATTTTAAAATTGTTTTATTCCCAATACAAAAATTGAACCCTAAATACTTAGTTAAGGAAGAAGAGAACTCTTATTATTTCGCCTCAACTCTCGTGGCTAAATGACTTTAAAGATACATGCCTTTTTATTTATATTTCTATCATATAAATTAATTATACATAACATATTCATACAATAAATATTACTTAGCTTTTTTGATAAAAAAAAAATATTTATTACGATTTCTTTACCTTATTGCACAATGTGTGGGCCTCAATTTAGTTAAAAAGGAATTTAATCAATAATAATCATTACACATAATCGTTTTTTGAATATACACGCACTTTTAGCACTCTAACATTTGAAAGGTAAATATGTTATAAATTGATGTTTTAAGGGATTACTATGTTAAAAATTAATCCTTTTCAGAGTCTAATATTTGTATGATTTTCCTTATACAAAGACTAATATATTTAATGTTATAAAGGGCAAAGTGTTAAAAAAATAGTGATAAAGGGTTTAAATAGCTTGCATAAGGTTATAGGTTCAAATTTCGTTATTGTAAATATATTAAAAAATTGTTGAAAGAAAATCTTTCAAAAGAACAAAATGTGGATTTACTTTATTTTAAATTTATACACAGGAAGAATTGTTACTAGATGAATAAGTGAATATGATTATAGCAAGTGAAACATCTAACAAGTGAACTTTCAAACACATTTCAACATGCTTTTAATAAAAGTGATATTTAGTACACATTTTTTATGTACATCGAATAAACATGTTTACATATACATCATCTCATATTTTGCATGTGATATTGTATGAGTATATAAATATTTTTTTATATTATGCAGGAATAGCAAAAGTTAATGGTAAGAAGAAATTAATTCAAAGAAATATGAGCAGAACTTACGTGTATATACTACTCTTATAATGGTAGTGTGCATTATACTATTTCGATTTCTTTTGGAAAACGGCAACAAAAAAAATCATATCAAGTTTTGATTTAAAATAGAGGGGCAATATTCTTCTTGTTGTCCTAGTCTAAGTGCTTTACTTACTTTACCCAATGGCCACAAGCATTGTTGCATAGATTCTCCAATCTCCTATATTCTCTCATCTCTGCATTACGTTTACCAAATATATGACACTAACTCTCTTGTTTTGTTCTATTTCCCTTCGTCTGTTGTGGATTCTATGCTCATAAAGCGTTACAACTTTTGGAACTTTTTGATTTTTTCATATCTTTTGTGGTCCCTTAAGTTGGTATCTCCTTTTTCTTCATTATAGCCAGTAGTTTAAGCAGGGTAGCTGATGCAGGTTCATTGATGTGTTATTCCTTTTTCTTTGCCACTCACCCATTTGGGTACAAATAGAGGTTGCCAATGCCATTGTTTGTTCTTCATTTCAGGAACTGATCACCTAATTTAAGGCATTGTGGCATTGGCATTGGCCTGAGTGTTTAGCTGTTTTGGGTAGGAAAATATGAGCAACAACAGCTCCTCAATGAGTTCCGGTAAGTTTAATTTTTTGCCACATTGTATCTTTCTGAGTGCGTATGTTTGTTATTTGGGTGCGTTTCCACATGATGTCCCATTATAGTACATATATTATCTTGTGAAATTTTATAGCCAATAAATATAAAATTATTCATGTATTTCTATCACAAGACATGATACACAAAAACTTGAGTTTGCTCACGCATGCTTAACATATGCATATATGCATCAAATTCTGATGATGCCTAATGCTTCTGTTGACCATTAATAACTATTTAAACTAAAAGATAATTAATATTGTTCATTTTATTTGTTACTTTAGCTATTGTTTGAGACAAAAGAATTTGATAACTAATAAAATAATTATTTAATTGATATGAATACTTGATTAAAGATATTTTATAAATATTTAATATTATGCATAGATATAATTTTTGATGTACTATATTTTGCCGAATTCATATTTCACCATTTTATATAGCTGTAATGTTTACGTGTCGTACTGTATCATATTTAATACTCATAATTGTGCAATTGTGCTCGTACACCAAAGGTATAAAACTAAAAAAGTCATCAAAAGGGGTTTTAGTATTCATGATATTAGTTTATTTATTGTTGCAATGTTTCAGGTAGTGGAACTGCTAGAAGGACATTAGAGTTTGGAAGGACCCATGTGGTGAGACCCAAAGGGAGGCACCAGGCGACCATAGTTTGGTTGCATGGCCTTGGTGATAATGGCTCCAGGTATATGTTACTACCGTGAATATCTTGTTTTCTTATAATTTTTCAGGGGTTTGAAAGCAGCAAATTTTGTTTAAAGGTTAACACTGTCTTCTAAGAATGAAGCTGCAGATTTGTTTCCAGGGGAAAAATTCTCTTCTTTTTTATACTGTTGGTAAATGGAATTGAAGATTATATATTTCGAAAATTCATTATAATTCCAACAATAATTAAGTAAAGCACCATGCATTTGTTTAATGGCTGTCTTTGTCAATCTGCATGGCTCAACAGGTAGGAATTTGTGAAATTTTTGAAGAGTTAATTATTATTATTATTATGTTTATGATTATTAGTAGGGACCTGTATTGTTCGCAGAATGTTTCAATATTTCCGAGAATATAATCTAGGAATGTTATACCAAATAAAATATAGTATACCACATAAAATGTGGTTAACTTTATTTATACTAATTTAAATGTATTTAACCACATTTTATAAATATGACTCTCTACACGTGGTACACAACACTTTATCTGGTAATTCATAACCTTCACTAATATTATATTCCCATGAAAAGAATATTTCAAAATATGAAAAGAATAAATTACCCTCAAAACCTTAAATCTTGAACAACTGTTACAATTGTTAGACCATTGCTGGCTGACACCAGACTATTGCCTGCCTTGACATCGAACCAGCGAATTAGTGCTGGACCATTGCCCATTGGCACTGGACCACCATCGATCGAGGTTAGACCACCACTGATCGACACCAAACCAGTGATGACCGTGGTCAAACCATCATCAACCGACACATATGTTACTGTGGGCACTTTTGGAAAAAATAAACTGTATTCTTTGGTATGTCACTTAGTATTCAATTTGTATGCAAAACACCTCTTTATTGCAATCCCAAAGAATTTATTCCTAGAAATAGCTTTTCGCGGAATAGTATTTCTAAGAATGTAAAATCATTCCATGAATCACATGCCATATAAAATTACTAAATTTCAATCTGGGAAAACTTTACTCTTAGTACATTTTGTTCATATTTCTTTAAAAATGTACAAATTGATCTTGGTTTTTTTTTTTTCAGTTTGTTCAGGTCACTGCATCTGGTTGACAGACATTAGTTTTTGAATGAAAGGAGATAAATAATTAAAATGTTATTTTTCACTCTTACTTTCACATATTTCTCACAATGAAGATTTTTTAATTGACACACGTGTCTCACATATGCATTTAAACTAACATCTGTTAATAAAATGCAGTGATCTGCACAAATAAAAGAATTGTAGTAGCAAAATACATATTTTTAATGTAATATGATCAAAGTGTACGTGGAGTAAAACTAGATTTTTTTTCCGTTTCAATTTTATTCTTATAAATCTGTTTGGTTTTAAAAAAGAACAATTTTCAGAAATGAACATATATGATCTTTAAAAAAAATCTAAAAAGTTATGTTCTTGTTCCTGTTACGGGGGTCATTTAGGAATTGCAAATGCATAGCTAAATTTTTTAAAAAATTGAAAGTAAACAACAACAAAAATTTATAGGAACTAAAAGTAGAATTTGATAAATTTTCAAACGCCAAAAATATAATAATAATTATTATTATTGTTATTTCATTCCATTAAACTGACAATATGAAATGATTTTATATCATTATTTAATTATGCTACCACATTAGTAGATATCATTGATTCTCACCTTCATTACTTGAAAAGTCATATAAATAAAAAGATTTAATTAGATAACTATATAAATTTTTTTATTTTCAGTACATCCAATTAAATTAAATTATCATTATCATTATTATTATTATTATTATTAGGTTTAAATTTTTTTTGTCCCTATAAATATATCGATTAATTTAGTTTTGGTCCCTATAGAATTTTTTCCTTTTAGTCCTTTTTTTTTCCTTTGTTTTTGCTCCTGAATATTATAAATTTGGTCTCAGTAGCTATTTTTTAATATGCATTTAGCTGTTATAAATATTAAAAATATTAGTTTTGTCCCATAAATATTTCAAATACCTTCTTTTGATCATAATAAACATCATTATTTAATATCAAATTTACATGAAAGGGACAAAAACACAAGTATGGAAAAAAGAGGACAAAATCACGAGGGATCAAAACTAAAATAACTCATATTTACGAAGACTAAATATATTTAAGCATTATTATAACCATTGGCAAGCCCTACTTGAGCAGATGACTTTTCCTTTTGCTCGAGAATATGCCTTCAATAAGAATGGTGAGAATATTTTCTTCTAATTAAAGTAAGGAATATCAATATATTTTATCATCATCTGGTGATGAAGAGAAGTTTATTACCAGGAATGTTCTTATTAAACTCCATATCCTTTTTCGGAATATTCTTGTCAACTGATTTGGTGAGATTACACAACGCACCGTCAATTATAAATATTGTTAATAAGCTGTATATGTCATCTTCTTGATTTTGAGATTTGTATGAGCCAAATGATAGAAGGCAACCGCTTCCACACTAGCTGTGTTGTTCCCAAAACTTTGCAGTGGGGCTATCTGGGGAGCCAAGCAAAAAACACTATATATGTTTTATTTTTACTTTAAATTTGGGAAAAATATGGTCCTAAAAATTCAAATTTTACGAAAGATGAGTTGGCATGCGCATGGATATACTAATCACTAACCACGAGGTGTGATATGATAACAGTTCACCTTGTCTCTTAACCATATGATTGGGGGTTCAATCCTCACTCATGAAAATGAAGCGTATTTCATAGACAGTCATTTGATATATATATGTGTGTGTGTATTGTTTTTATAAGAGGTGATTTTTATTAAAAATAAAAAATTACTTGTCCTAGAAATTATTCATATAAATCTTTACTCAAAAACTAAAAGTAAATTATTTAAAAAAATTTTAAATTTAAGTGAAAATTGATAAGAACAAATTAATTCTGTGAAAAATATATTTTTTTATTAAAAATTACTTTTTAATGAAAAAAAAAACGTTGAACTAATTCACCAATACTGTCTCAATGCATAAAGCAATTAACACTAGATTTTCATAAACTTGAAATCAGGTTGATTAATAATATTCATAATTTATGTCATTTATTAAGATGGCGTCCTGAAATTAAGCAGAGGATCACAAAATTGTAGTGTATTCTTTAATTTCCCAGAAGAAACTTTCAAATAGTTTCAAACTTTTGTTGGAAGATCTCGTAGCCCATGTTTATTCAATTATTTTTTCTAATCAGCTTTACTGCAAACCTAGTTGTAGAGTTCAAGATCATTATTCATTGGCCAATAGTGAAATAAAATGGATTTCATTTTGCTATTGCAGTGCTTCCCAACTTTTGGATACTCTTCCTCTTCCAAATGTAAGGATAATAATTTTTTCCTTACATTTTTTTCCAATATTCATAAAACAAGTACATACTTGATAATCATATGTCATTTGTTTACTTGAAATTTATGTTTCAGATTAAATGGATTTGCCCAACTGCTCCTATTCGACCTGTAGCCATATATGGTGGATTTCCTTGCACTGCTTGTAAGATTCTATGCTTGTAAAATTTTACATTATTCACTTGACAGTACCATCTTTCTTTTCCTTTGACTGCAAACTTTTATTTTTATTTTTATTTTTTTGGCAATGGAAGAAAAAAAATTTTATTTAAAGCTGAGTGATTTCTATTTTTTTTCAAAGTAACTTTCTATACATTTGGCATGTAGAATTGTAACTCTAGCTCATTTTGTAAGAAAAAACAAAAAAAAAATAATCTTGAAAAATTGTAATTTGATCGAGGGATCTTTACCAGGGTTTGATGTTGGAGGGATCTCAGAAGATGCTCCAGATGATTTGGAGGGTTTAGATGCTTCTGCAGCCCATATTGCAAATCTCTTGTCAACAGAGCCGCCAAATGGTAGGTTCCCATGATCACTAATGAAACTCGTGGCATGAACTGTCTTAGCCATTTTTTCCCCTTTTTAAGACATGATTAAAAATTCTTAGGTCATCATTGAGCAATGTTATTATTGTCCAGCCAATATGGTGGTCCCATTCACCCTACTCCACCGTCATATCCAAGGTGATAAGGGGCGTCTTCTGAACATTGAAGTAATTTTATTGTATTCACAAGACAATTTAATCCCTCAAAAAATCAAAACTAAACTTGTGGTCTCTTAAAATTTTAATAATAAAACACGTTAATTTTTCTGTATATATTTGATTATTTAAGAACTAGTGGAATTGCACAATGACCCGTTAATAGGACGTTAAGTGATGTGCGTGTCATTAGAAGTAGAATAAAATTTAAAATAATTCATTTTAATGGCTAAAATTACACAAAATGAGTTATTTAAATCTCTATTACAAATCATAGAATGATCATTTTGTGTAATTTTAGATACTAAAATGAATACAATATGTTCTAAAATAATATCATCATTGTATTGTACAATGTGTATAAGTTCATTAGAAGTCATTTTGGTGACTAAATTACACAAATAAGTTATTTAAATCTCTATTACAAGTTATAAAATGACTTATTTGGTATAATTTTAAACACTAAAATGAATGCAATATGTTCCAAAATAATGTCATCATTGTATTGTACAACGTGTATAAGTCCATTAATGAATAACTAATAGAAGTACTAATGTGTCCATCATTTTCAATATTAAGGGGACTATGAGATTATTATTATTATTATTTTGAAGTACAAAATAGTCTAGATGCAAAGATTTTGATGGACTAAATAAGGTATTCACTCTTTTATTTATTTTATGGTAAATATTATTTGAACATCCACTTTATCACCTTTAGATGGTGGTGATAGTCACCGCTCATCCCATTTTTTCATTACATCTAAAGGTATGTGTGGATAAGGAGTAAAAATGAGGATAAAAATTCTCTAAATAATCTTCATGTGTAATTATATATATGAAACTTATCTAGGAAAATTTTACCTTCACTTTTACTTTCCAAACATACTCTAAGGGTAATAAAATAGATATCATATTTAGATATCTATTTTTGAATGTTCAAAAAGCAGTGCTCTTATTTTATACTTTCCGCGTCAAACAGTTCAATCAATTCATTGATTTTCCTTGTTTTTTGCACCATGATACGGTCCAATTGTTAGCATCATAGAGTCCAAGAGACAACATTTTTGTGAGCAAAATCTATTTTATCTTTCCATTGTTGCGATGTTAGAGCAAATTAAACCATGTATTAAAACTTATGTCATGTATATGGGACCACTGTCATTACCAAATTAAATTCAAGATACATGCAATTTGATATAGAAGCTATTCTTCATTGTGCAGTCAAACTTGGTGTTGGGGGCTTCAGTGCAGGTGCAGTAACTGCACTTTATTCAGCTACATGCCATGTTTTGGGGCATTACGGGAATGGAAATATTTATCCCATCAACTTAAGTGCAATTGTTGCTTTAAGTGGCTGGCTTCCTTGTTCAAGGTTTGGCTTCTACCATATATAGAGGCAAATACAACACTACTAATAAAGCACATTCTCCAACAATTTCCTTTCATTTGGACAATTATTCTATGGTACTGTATGTTTGATGCAGGACCTTGAAAGATCGAATTGAAGGATCTCATGATGGAGCAGGGCGTGCAGTATCCTTGCCTATATTTCTATGCCATGGAAAAGGTATTTGAATATTTTTTTATTAGGTATAAATTCATTTATTTACATGTACTCAAAAGCTTAAATTCTAAGAAAAAAATGATTCATAATATGGTATCAAAACTTCTATGATTAAGAGATTAAGAGTTCGATTCTTGTTATTCTTATTCCTTTAAAATGTTTATACCTCAAGCTCAAGAGTCATTACATGAAAAGTCGTGTTAGATATAAAATTATTCATATATCTCTATTAAATGGTTTAAGTCATGCGAGAGATATATAATTCATGACATTTGTCATTTTTTATTCTTGTTTAAAGGCCGCCTGCATGCAACTAAAGTTGTTTTATTAGTGTAGATTCAGAGTTAAACTTCTCTATTGACATGTGTATATCATATTTAGATGTACTGAAAGAGATGAATGTCAGGAGGCAGGAGTTGAATTGTGACCTTTGAAAAAAAATTCAAATATGAAAAACTACAAACAAATTTTCTCAAGTATAACTTGGAATGCAGAAGTGCTTAGGTTATTTTCAAAAAGTAATCTTTCTCAAGAAACACTTTCGGGTAAGATACAAATTGAAAATGAATAATAAAGCTTCACACATATTTTAACCGACAGATGAACAAAACTAGGAGAGATAAGGGTAGATATATCACACAAGCTGTTTTGTCATGGTTCCACAAAACTATATGTTTACATCTGATCCTCAACAAATAAGTTAAGATTTCCATTATGAGTATTCTTGTGCAAGTTCTTTCAAGTTTACAATTGAACATTCTTTTTCCTAACTTTTCCAAGCTAACAACCTTAAGTATCCTTTATCAAGCCTCTCTGAGCTAAACAAAGAACACTACTAGCTAGTCCGAGGTACAAAGATTAAATAAGGTTTATGTGTGGATACACAAACTTTAACACACGTATAAGTGTTTTTCTCTGTACAGTACAAGTTGAGTGACTTCTTAAAAATCTCATGAAGAGAATGTTTTCTAATATAACTCAAATAAGATTTTTCAGCTCAAAAGTATGAAAAGACTTCTTTTTCTACTCCTTTTAGAAGATTCAAAAAGGAAAAAGGATTAGAATAAAATCTTGTTTAGCATTGTTCTTCAATATATTCTAGCTAACCTTTTCTTTTTCTTCTTCTTCAAGACTTCTATAGACATTCAAATTGTAGTTGCTGTTACTGAAAACGAGCCATCTCTCTTAAGTGTGTTAGATCTTTCTGCGTATACAAACACTTAATAAAACATTAGTCCTCTACAAAAGATTCTTCATAGGATTGATTTGTTATCACTCAAAGCCACAAATGTTACATCTAGAAACATACAAACCCTAAATGTGGCTGCATTTTGCTTACATCTACTAGTTTGAGGCTTTGACTAGTCAATAATCGATAGATTTGTCTATCATTTTGCTTAGTATAAATTATAGTTCCTAATAATGTTTTAAATTGCGGACCACATCACGTGATGTGGCTGCAATATTGTGGCTGCGGTCCGCAACACAACCGTATCAAACCGTAATCATAGAGTGATGTATTTTTACATACATTGACCGCAATGTAACTACAATAGGACCACATCAAAACTGCATCGGGGTACATCAGGACTGTATCAATCTGCAACAGACCACATTAAAGCTGCAATAGGCATCAATGGGTTCCTTTTCAAGTTGCAGATGCACAAAAGTTTCACGCCGCATTAACTATAATATATGTCACGACGGCCACATTCTCTGGAACCGCAACAACCATAACCACAACCACATTCGTAACAGCAATCGCAATTCAAAACACCGGTTCATATAGCTACGGATACACCATTCTTCTCTTTCTTTCTCGCTAAAAGGAACGTTTTTACAAACTATAGAGTTCCTTATTGTAGTTTGCATTGATTATTTATTACATTTTGCATTCACCATGTCAACCACATATTTATTTAGTGTAAAGTTTTCGACATATTTTGATTGTATTTGTGAGTTCTAATTCATCTTGCCAATTTTATGGCCTTGATTCTCCTAAACTAGTAAAATTGTTAATTACTTGAGTTTGGCTCCACTCTTTCAAAAACTTGTACATGAATACATTGTTAAATTATGTGTAAATTACTTTTAATGCACTTGATGACTTTTGGAAAATATGTAGACAGGATTGTTTCCCTTGTTGGTGATCGATGCAGACATAATTTGTTAACAAATTTTATACCAATTGGTTCTTGTTTTCTATTTAGTGAAGACAGAAGTTTGTGAGGTTGAATGGTTTTTGGATCATGACAGTTATAATCATCAACAACAGTGGTATAAAAACCATGTCGTAGGGAGTTGCAAATGAAAATATGAAAGGATGATAATTATTATCCTCATTCTTTTCTTACATATCTATATATTATGTAGAAGTTTAGCCTGTAATGGCAATCATAATCATCTGATTGTTTTTACTTCAAGCATCAAAATTGTGGTGTGGTACAATTTTCAATCACATGACAGGGAACATATTTCATTTTAAATCAGCGTACAATATCTTGAACTCCTTTTGCAGGTGATGATGTTGTCTCATACAAACATGGAGAGAAGTCGGCACAGACCTTAAGCTCAGCCGGGTTCCGAAATCTTATGTTTAGGAGCTACAATGGGTATTTTAACTTCATTCTACATAGAGTATGGTACATAGGAAATAGATCTTCTTATATTAAATTTTCACATGACTTGATCATATATAGATTTTCACTATTGATCTGGAATGTGGGAATCAAGATAATTTAATCGATAGGAGAAATCTACACATGACCGGACCTTGTGAAATTTTCTCGTAAGAGGATTTATTTCCGATGATATTCATGGAAGGCAGCTAGCAGTCTAATGAATAACTTGTTCTTATTGCTCAGGTTAGGTCACTACACTGTCCCTGAAGAGACTGGTGAGGTTTGCATTTGGCTAAACGCAAATTTGGGACTTGAGGGGTTTCGGTTTAACTAAAGAAGTGGAATCTCAACCAGGACACAGATATAGAAGCATACTTCTAAGCAAAGAAGTGGCAATGGAAGAGGCACTATAGAGTAACATTGTCGGGATATGCAGCTATAGCCCTATAACCACTTGTATTTTCTCATATCTTGAGACACAAAATAAATGAGGAAATGATGCTAGAAAATATTGTTGAACTTTTTAGGAAAATCATGCTGATTATTTGATAAAATAAAGTAGTATAGTGCAGTTATTTATCCAAAAGTAAATAGATGTGCAGCATCATTTGGACTGCTAAATTTTGACAAAATTTCTTGCAATCTGCTCCCTCCATTCCATATAAATATTTACTCTAGAAAAATCATACAATTTTAGTATATTAAAAAATTAATATATCATGATTATATATATGTACTAAAATTATATAGTTTCTTGAAAGTGACTATTATTATAGAGTAGAAAGAATGCTAGTTTCCCAATAAATAACCTTTTATAAAAGTTGGCTAACCTCTGACATTCTTGCTCTATAAATACTTAAATAAGTGGATGTAATTGCACCTACCCATTAGTTATTATTTTACACTTAGCCACTTTTTCCTTTGAAAGCATAACGGAAACGAGGTAAGACATAATCTTAGTAATTGTGACGTTTCCAAGAGTATGTCTTACCTACCCAAAATCATCCAAGTAGAAATACTGCAATACAATAATACTTTAGCTAATTTCTAGAATGTTTAGCAGGAAAACATTCAAAGAAAATTATATTCTTTCTCATAAATGCTAAGCGTATCATATCAAACAATTAGTTACTTCTCATAACATGTGGTATTAGAAAAATGTTTAATTTTAATATAGTATCGTTATAAAATTTGGTATACAAACATTCAATCACATAATATTACATCAATAAAATAAATTATGACTCTTATCAGACTATTTTCAAAATCATACAAATGAATGAATTTAATTGGATGACACATATCATAACTTTTATCATTAGCCGGTTACCATAATTTATTGTTGTCTGACTTTAAATTTGTTGCCTTTACTATAAATTTGTTCCTAGTAGGTTCTCCATAAATATAACATATACGATTGTTATAGATTAGATCGGTGATTGCACGGCTAATTCACTAAAAATGAAAACATTATTATTATTGTATATGATGATGATTCTCATTCACCCCATTCATCCATTATATATAATGGTAATAGAGTTGATGTCTAATAAATATAAAATATCTACTTTTAAATATTAAAATAACATTGAGAACATGAGCCCAAAATGTCACCATATATATATATATATATATATGTTGGTGATTGCATGGCTAATTCACCAAAAGTGAAAACGTTGTTATTATTATTATTATTATTATTATTATATATATATTTGAGGAGTCAATCATCTTCACTAGCCAATTCCTATTAGAATTTAATCTTATAAACTTTTTAAATCAATAGATTTTTCCTGGTTCTTAATCATATAATTTAACATTCTAAGTGATTTTTTTAATGTGAAAAACCTTAATAATTAGAATTTTTTTGGTTTATGTTCTTTTTACAAAATTGCATTCAACCAATATTATTCTTCTTCTGATAACATTTTTTAAAGATATCAAGTACCGAGTAAAACCATAATTTATGATATTATCAAATATTTACAATATTTTAATCGTATGGTAATATTAAAAATTATTACACTTTGATTATTATTTTTAAGATTTTAAATAATTATAGAAGATGAAAAATAATTGAGAATGATTTATTGAGAGAAATGAAAGGTCAAAATAAAAAATTGTGATAAATATCACATTATATGGAATTATTAAATTTAATATTTATTAATATCAATATTTTATTTAATATTTAAATGTTCCATGTATAATTCGAAACAACAAATTTATTTTTAGTTAAAATAAACAAATCCAAAGCCATTAGAATTGAAGTAATGGTGAGAAATTTGAATGGTTCATGAGATCATAGTTTTAAACGTCATATTGATGTCCCTACCAAAAAAAAAAATACACCGTTTAATAAGAATATTCATTTAACTTTTAATAATTATGTGAAATAATTTTGAAATAATATTTTGATGCACTTTTTGACTTCATATAAAAGAAAAAAACTTAATGGAAAGAATATTAATATTAAACTTAAAAAATATTTTTTTTATTTAAATTGATTCAGTCTTAAATGTGAATTACATTATGATCATTTTATCTAACAATTATTACTAAGGTTGTGTACATTTAATTTTAATAGTTATTAGTTTTATCAATCTTAGTCAATATTATCTTTAAAAAGTGAGAAAAAAAAAAAGAAGAGCAGAAAAATTATAGAGTAGAGGAATGAAAAGTGAAAAAAAGAGAATGAAATTATAAGCAAAAAAGATTTAAAACTATCAAATTTAAGAGAAAATGTCACGTGGCAATCTTTATAGAAGAACTTTAATAAATATTATAGATAGATAGATATAGGAATATTATAGATAGGACAGATAGAAATGTGATATAAGATTATAGATGAATAGATTATAGGTTATATACAAATTGTTGATTATAAGTAGATTATAGGATACAAGTTGCATTGTAATATAAATGTCAATTTTTTTAATTTAACAAGCACAACAACTATAAGTCTTAACATGCATAAATTCAAGAAAAAATCCATGAGTCCTAGAAGCATTTAAGAAAGAATGTATAAGTCAAAAGATTTCAAAAAGCATGTATAAGTCCTTATTGTTTCTAAGAGTAAATGCTAAATTGTCTTTGAAATTGTACCTGTGAGTTATTTTGATCCCTAAAACTCAGAAATCAACATTTTAACACTAGAAGTTGCAAACATGACTAAAGTTGTCCATTCCTTCATGTTTGTGCTAATGTTTCATGTTAAATGATGTACTGGTGATAGATTGACATCCTACTTGACCTCATTTGTGACATGTTGAGCGATATATTCGAATTGCTAGCATATGTTAAATATATGAAAAATTGTTACTTACAAATAAAATTTATATGATAATCTTCAATTATACTTATCTCCATACAGTTTAATTATTAAAGGCTAAGTAAAATGTTAGTTTATCACTAGCATGTCAATTGTCAACATGGCACATCAAAAAATGTGATAATTGTGATACCCCAGGTACATATGCCCTTGGATAGGTCTAGTACGGCCCTAGGGTCTCCCGGGACCCACCTGTATTGTCTGGAAGGCCTTAGATATGTGAAAGACCAAGGGGATAGAGCTAGAGTTGTTGCTGCAGGATTTTACAGAACAGCCTCACTACAGCGAGCAGGCGGACTAGATGGCTCATTGCAGCGATCTATGCTCACTGCAGTGAGTGGCTGTTTCATCTGATTCGCTGCAGTGAGCGGACTCGATGACAGCACAGTACAAAATGAAGCAATTTCATTTAATGAGCCCCAACCCCTTATAAAACACCCAAACTCGGGCTTTCTCCTCCCCAAACCGAACCTTAACCCTCCAAGGAACTCTCCAACCCTTTCTCTCTTAATCCGTCATCAATCCTTCTCCTCCAAAGATCAAAGGTAAAGGTTTATGTTGGTTTTGGCCATCTCCTTCCTTTCCTTTTCATGTTCCATGGTTGGGTTTTGTTGTTTCTCCCATTGTTGTTAAGTGGGGGTTCTCCCCCGATGTTGTTAGAACTAGATTAGAGTTGTCTAGAGATAGCGAAGACTAATCTTGAGTCAATGTTGTTCTATGGCAGTTGTTGGTGCCATTTTATGCTTCGAAAGTCAAGTTGGTGGTGCCCATATACTCCTGGATCCAAACGGTGAGTGGGTTCAAGCTCATGGCCTTAGTCTTGCCATTATAATTATGTTTGATGCATGATGATTGTTGAGCATGAAAGTAGAGATGAGAATATATATGATTTGGATTTTACAAGTTACAACAAATAGTATGATTTTGAATATCGCATGAAAATATGTTTAGAAAATCATGGGACCATGATTGACATATTGTATGATATAGAAATGTTTTACGTGCAAGTCTAAGAGATTTCTTACAAGAATATATGACGTAACACGTTGTTTTATTAAACATGTTTTAAAAAGTTTATGGCATCATTATGCTTCAGGACTAGAGATTTCAAAATATGATTTTAGAGTATCAATTAAGCTATTTTGGCAAGTATATCAAACAGAGATGCTATATTATAATGTTAGAGATTTCATGATTTTCAACCTTTTCATTTCAATGTATGATATTAGAGTTATTAAGTTATAAAATGAGGTTATCTTGAGAAATGAGATTTGACAAATTCAGTTTTTGTGATATTCCAAAAATATGGAATTCAGTATGATTCATAATGATTGCCAGATACATGTTCTGTGAGCTTAAAATTGAAATGCCTGTAAGTGGGTGATCTCTTGGGCATGATTTCACAGTCACAGTTATGCTAAAATCGGGTTGCTAGAGTTGTATGAATCCAGAGCTTTTAGAGTTTCAAGAGTTTTCATATTTAAACGGTTTTATAAAGAGCTAGAGTATGAGTATGATTGTATCTAGAGATTTTATGAATTATCTTGATGATTTTAAGGAATAGAGTATTTATATATGAAAGAGTTTGATACCCAGATTAGAGTATATAATAAAGATTTAGAGAAAGCAGTATGTTTGTTGAATTAGAGAATAGACGGTAGCTATAGAGAAACAGACAGTGAGTTAACAGCTAAACCCTGATCGTTAACCTTGGTACCAAGTTGTTCTTAGGGGCAATCTTACAGAGCAAAAAATACATGTTCTTCCCTGTGCCGTGTCTTGGGGGAAGGAACAAAGTCTTGAGGGTGGAGCCCGTGTCTGGCACCCATAGATGATTGGTTATGTCATGGTTGACATGTATAACTGGACAGATATCCATGTTTCTCTATTAGAGTGCTATTAATTATGTTTTCAAAAATTGTTGATGTTTTTAAGAGAATATTTGATTTAAGAGCCATTATGTATATGAGAAACGATTTTCTTGTTGGAATAAGAATTTAGAGATGTTTTCAATGAATTTATGAAAATAAAGCTATCTTTTCTACATCATCTTGTGTATAAATCTATGAATACAGGGATATCTTTTCTATGAGATTATGTACAAAAATATCAAATGGTTTATGATTGTTGCATGTATATTGTATTATGGTATATTCCTTGGTTGTCCCATGTGGGTGATGGGTGAGAGCTCACTTACTGAGTCTGTTGACTCGCCCCTCTCCTTTCCTCATCATAGATGCAGATACAGATATAGCCCAGTGATTGACGCAATTGTTTTTCAGCGGTGAGTCTTACTTTGGAATAAGGTATAGTTTAGAGTCTTATTAAAGTAAAGTACTCTAGTAGATGTACAGGTAGGATCCGAGCCATGCATTATTTTCAGATTATGCATTTAGTTTCAGTGTTTAGACTGGTGTATACGTTTTCAGCTTATAAATATGGATTTAAAATTGTACAATTTGATTAGAATTTATGCAATAAACCAAAGATATATTTATGATTCAGTTCATGTGATTAATTGGTTTTCAAAATAAGATTAAGATATTTTTAAGGTTTTCATACATCAAGTATTTCAGTTTTATAATTTCAGATATAAAGTTTAAATAGAGATTTAGATGAAGATATGATTTCAGAATAAAAAGTATGATATTTTATACATACAGAAAGACCAGAGGTCACAAGGTTTACGTGGAGATGAAATTCCTCACGTGATGATCACGTTCCCTAGTCGGATCGTGACAAACAATGATAACAAAAATAAGATTAAAATTAATGTGAGTCATATTTTATAATTTAAACAGCTAAAGTTAATTTTTAGGCCAAAATGACCCACACATATTGCACATACTTCACACATTTGAGAGCATTGAAAATTGGGTTGAATTGAGTTGTGTAGGTTAAAATGCCTCAATCCCACAACCCAACCAATATGTCGTGGATTAGAGCTTTTTAAGTCTAACCCAACCCATGTTTTGTGCCAAGGATTAGATTGAAACTCATAGATTCATAGGTTAACCCAGTCCAATGGACACCCTCGTGGATAATCATGATATGAAATGCTTTTACATATAGGTTACTTAAAATTTCAATTATTTACACAATTTTTTTAAAATCCTCAAATATCGTTACATCCATTTCTCAAATGTTCTGGTAGTATCTACAAAAATCATGTACAAAAAATATTATTCTTTCTGAAACCATAATTAGCCTTTTGCAAGTACGGTATACCTGAGAACAATATAATGGCCGAAGCTAAGTAGTAATCCAGCAAGGTGCTGGAATCCATTAGCGAAATGAAGTTTTGTTCAAGCCAAATTATCATGATCACTTCCCTTGAAAGTTGAGAATCCATTTGAGAATTCGCAGTAGCAAATATACCCAAAGGGGCATGAAATATGTCAGAATTCGTTCCCAGCAAAAGCTACTAAATAAGAACTTTCAATATTCCGAATAATATAAAGGGATAGTACACACTGGAGGATGATGCAGTCATAACTTCAATATGGCAATGATAGTTCATAAAATAAGTCACCTTGAAACCCGTTTGCCACAACCAATAGTGCCACTATAAAACATTAGATACAAAATAAAAGAAAACATAGCAAAGGAAAGGGGAAAAAAAAAAAGAACTGTCACCATATCAACACCAGAAAAGATGCCAACAATCATATCATATTACATAAATCTTGTCAGTATGACACTCACATTGAGGGCAACTTTCGGCATTGTTTGTCACTTGCTGCCACTGTTACCTAAATCCTCATTGCTATTGCCTTTCGAATCAACACAAGGGGTCAATGGTGGGAAAGATGGAACAGATTTCAGTATAAATTTCCTGCCACTTCTAAAGCCTCCTGAGGAGCCTGACCCAAGTCCATGTAGATGACTATGAGGAGGAGAAACTCGCTTCTGGTTAGGGGAATTTGCTTTGACCGTCTTGGTGGGAGTTGAACCTTCCTTCAATATATCTGGTGTTTCATCTTCCAGAATGTCAAAGAGCCTGCTTTCCGAATCAAGAGACCGTAGACATTGTTTTTCACCTAATCTTGTGCTTGGGGTATTTGGTGAGCTTCGCAACCGAAGAGAGCCGCTGGATAACTGACGAATGCATCCTTGGGATTGGGATTCAGGTCCATTGGTCCACTCCTTTGTGTTTGATGTGAAAAATGAAGCACTAGACATTGATTCAGGATCAGACAGAGCAGTAACCTGAAGTATGTTGGATATTGAATTACATGGTGATGATTGATCGATTATGTCTGCATTGCTGCCACCCACTTGCCAATCATAGGAGGCAGTTCCCAACATCTCATTTGTTTCCAGATTTGGAAGACTGTTGTGTGCATTTTCCAGAGACTTACTATATTTTGCATTGGATGGAAACATATTGGCATCAGATTCGGGGGATGGTAGATGTTTTTCAGAATGAAGTCGGGATTTTGCACCCTCCTTTCCTTGGCTAAACAAATGGACAAGGCCAGTCAAAGCACAAAGCAGAGACATCAGAAAATATGTATGGCTTATAAAAGTCTTATCCTAACAAATGTATAGAGGGGTTTAGTGAAAGCAATCTTACTCAGAGCATTGCAACGATGGTGTTATAGGCGAGAGGCGGCGTAGGTCATAAAAATCTGTCTTGCTTCCTACCATTTCAAGCTTGTTGAGAAAAGCGCTATCTGATCCATCTTCAACCCTGCTGCTCACCCTGTCTTTACTCAAAGCATGATCCCTTGCAACATACTCTGAAATTTTGAAAAAAAAAATGCATCGCTTTAACCAACATTTTTTTGTTGCATACCCTTAATCATATTTTATTCTATATTACCCCCCCCCCCCCCCCCCCAACAACAAAAAAAAACAAAATGCTTTTACGAAAAAAAAGAAAAGAAAACACACACAATGCTTTTGTACTTTAAATAATGCTTCAATTAACCGGTTATTATAGAGATGTAGGGTGTGTTTGGATAAGATTTTTTTGGGTAAAAATAACTCTTTTCACCAAAAAATATCATTTTTCGTATATTTGAGTAATTTTTAAAAATAGTCAGAATCTCAAAAGAATTTATTGAGTTATTTTGTAGAAACTAAAAAAAATAGCTTCTGAAACAAAAGGTTTCAGTGTTTTTAGTTGTATATAAAATTTTCATAATCATCTTTTTTAAAAGTTGAAACAAATACACCCTTAATAGTTTCTTCACAACAAAGACGCCACTTGCAAAAGTGCATTGAAGATTATTAGGGTTACCAAGAGGCAAAGAAGTGACATCTCTATGGCGATCATGACCAAACGTTCACTAGCATGCAACCTGGTCTTGTATTGTGAATTAACAACATGTAATTCATTAATCATTCTACTTACTATGACTATTATACAAAAACAATCTTAAATTGTGAATTGTGACGCATTAACGATAGCTTATTCATAATATAAATTCTAACCTTCTTTTGTGCCATAGACATTCTTACATCCCTCGCAACGACAACCACTAGAGCATCCAACATTAGCCTTTTTCAAATATAAAAGTAAGTCCATTAGTAAATACAGGAGTTTAAACTGGTGAAACGATAGGAGCTTACAGTGTACATAATATACACAACCTGATAACATTCACAATATTTTTTCAGGCACATTGACCTTTTGCAATTGCAACCTCTTTTGTGCCTAGCTGATGATGGTGTCATCAGATTTGTATCCTCCTGCAGAGGGCAAATTAAACTATCAATTCATTTTGAAAATCAGAAGGCACAGGAAAAAGTGAAAAGTGATGATTTTATACCGTATTACTTGATGAAAGATCAGTGGCTTGTGGAACAATCTTGGGAAGAAAAGCAAGTGGATTACGGGATTCAATTTGTTTCCTTGTTTCAAGAACTTTATCTTCATATTCTGGTCTGTTTAAACAGCCTTGGCAGGAACAAAGGTCGGCACAATAGATTCCAGCAGCAAAACAATCACAATAACTGCAAAGCCATCAAATCAGAATATACAGACACTGCATATCAAGTGAGATACCAAACATACACAGAAATTTACTTACAGTTTCAGACATTTACTCTTCTTACAATTGCATCTTTTACAACCATTGTCATCAGAGTTGTTTGATGTTCTCTTCCTGAAAAGAAATGTAAAATCAGGTGATGAATTAAACATAAAAAGAAAGTCACACACATACATATAGGTGAGGATCCATTTACTCCAACAGTAAATTTGGTACAATTAATCAATTCAATAATTTATTATAAAAATTGGATTTGATTAAACTAACCATTGAATTATGTGATGTGATATTATAAAGATGATAAAACATATCAAATTTCAGAAAAATTGGATCACAATATGTATGTAAAATATATTATTTGTCAAAATAAAGTGGAAAGATGAAGTATTAAATCAGTTTAAACTTGTATAAAATTTTATATATTTGGTTGGAACTTTTAATTCAACCGCTGGACTCATAAAATTTCATGTCAATAAGAAGTTATTATATGGAGTAAGTGTACCATAATTTACTCTTAAGAGTAAATGGTATATTAAGGATGACAAAAAGACACAAGAACTGACTTTTTCTTGCTGGGGCTAGGTGGCTTGAATTCCTCAGAATTTCCAACATCTGTAGGGCATAGTTTCCTCTTATCATGGAGACTTTCAGGACATAAGGCAATTGGTTCTGGAAGGCTAGACTCAGAAATGACAGAATCTACAGCTACTGAGGCATCATTTGCCTGGCTCTCATTTCCAATATCAATTGATGATTGCCCATCCATATTCAATGAAATGGTGCATCTCTTCGTGATCTCTAGTTTATGTAAGCTAACTGAAGATGTGGTTTTCATCCCAGGTAAACCATCTGACGATCTCATACCTGTTGTTGTGACACGACCAGGCGGCATAGCATTTACAATGCTATTTAAATGCAACCCAATACCTGACGGCTTGGAACATGTCGTTGGTAAGTTTCCACTACTTCGTTGAGGAAACAAGGAAGCAACAGGTTCAGACAGCTTGACCATTTTCATTTTGCTTGAAGTTGCATTCAACTTCATATGAGACTTATTACTTCCAAGAGCATTTGATGCAGCTTCCTCAAATTGTAGGCAGCGCCTACGAAGGCCATGGTGCTTTAGACTAGCCTACATTGACAGTAGTAATTATTCTATTGCACAAAGGATATATTAAAGACACGAACTGAAAAAAAAAAATGCAAGTTCCTGAGAATCAGATTTCAACTCAATGAGCTAAGAAACTTCTATGATAGATTAATCATTTGCCAAGTAGATAATGCCACTAGACCACACTACTCTCATCCAACATGACTAAAACCTATTAAACAAGAAAATGATTGATGAGAAGTCTTAAGTAATACGTTCACGATATGATCCATGCTCAACAATAAATAAAGAAAATCCTTTCCTTAACCTAAAGTGATACCCTAAACATGATGCCATATCTCATTGGGACACAGAAATTTTAACAATCTCTTCTTCTTTTTTAGTGAGAATTAACAATCGTGATTGATGGAGAAAATATAATTACCATCCATCCACAAAATTTTCAAAGTTAGGGGACAAGGAAAGCCCATTAAGAAGACAAATGGGGAAATTTTTAAACTAGAGATGTTTGATAACATTTACCCATCTTCTAAAGAGATATGGAGATATGGAGCATACCACTGCTGCTAATTTCCTTAAAAATAATCCTGCCATGATGCATGCAAAGTTCCATAAACAAACTAGACAGCAAAGCATTTCAAAGATTTATTGTCAATAAAGTGCATATGATGTTCTCTTAATTGGCAACCATAGGTGGAAAAATGATGAAAAGGTTATAACCATATTCACGACTATAACCACTGACGATCAAAGAATCATCAGCTTAAAAGTATAGAAAACACATAGACATAAACAAGCACACCGAAGGAGGGAGAGCGGGTGAAAAGAGCAAAATTCATGCAAAGTTAACCTGCCTCGAGAGGAGTACAATAAAGAAGAAAAATGAAGTCTGATGAATACCTCCTCAGAAGCATCTTGTGAGATGTTCTCAGCTCCTGCATGTGAGGCTGACACCATCTCATCACAATCTTCACATTCTTTAAGATCCTGCAGAGTCTGTTCAGGCATCAGCTGAGGTGTACAATCATTACGATCCCACTGTTCATTTCCTGCACACTGAAGCTTAAAACCTAGTGGGTCAATAATGATTAATGAAGTAACAAACAAGAAAGACTGAAAGACATCTAGGTCATACTAGTCATATCTATAACTATTGACTGTCCTAGTCTAGTCCTACATCAACATTATGACATAGACTTGCAGAGACTAGAGAACAAGAAACTATGGTTACCTGGGCTAGTGAATCAAAATTATGATGCTTCTCAAAATCATCTGCAGGAGTATTGGACTCTAACTTTGTGCACTCTTGAGAAGCCCATTCAACATCTATTTTCTGCCCCTCTATTTGACCTGGTTCTTCAACATATGCCGGCTTTTTTTTAACCTTATTTGATTCCTCCAACAAAACTAAAGGTTCATCTGCTTTATCACCAGCACCATCTTTGCCATCAGTTTCCAATACAATTTTCTTTGACTGAGTAAAGTCACTCAGTGATACTACTTCAGCATCATTAGATTGTTTCACATCTGTGTTGGCTAAATACATTTGATCAATATCCGCAGGGTCAGCCAAATATTCATCAACTGATGGCGGAGGACTGCAATGTTGGGTATTTGCATCATTCTTGACATCCAAATCCTTCTGAGTGTCAGTTATTAACTTCCCTGCCGGTGGCAGTTGAGCAGTTGATCTCCTGTAATCACCAGGAGCTTCAATAAGACTCTTGCCTCTATTATCACTTTGAGATACTTCTCCAACCGGTGACTGAGTGCATGGAGGCCTGATATGGACAAACTTTGTCAACAAACAGCCAGTGCATTGCCAATAGGGTGGGAAAAAAAGCAGGGTTTAAGTCACAAACCTTCCCAAGAACTGTGTATCACGGTGAGAGCTAATACGCGGTGATGTGAATACAAGAGGTGGAGAATTGAGTCCAACAAAGCCTTGTGTCACATGACAAGCCTTGACAGGTTGCTTTATTGGAGATAAATTGTTTACAAATCTGAAAAAGGGCGACTCCTGGCATAATAACGATAATGAAAACATTCATTATTCATCATGCTGCAAATGAGATGAAATAATCTGAAGATACAATGACTTAACCAAATAAGACTCAGCATCTCCAGACATAAAAGACAGGTCCAAGAATCAGAACCAGGACCAGGACAATGTTCATATACCAACATTGAACAATTGTGGCTTGCGACACCACAATGCAAACATTCAATAACCCTTCAATGAATCTAGTTATGATGAGCTTATTAATAACCACGGATGGAACCCCCAAAAAAAAAAAATGCCCACTTTCTACTAATCATTCAGTGTATGGAACCCTTTCATTTCAGGATTGAACATAATTCATCAGGATAAATCACTCTATGTTTGGAACCCCTTCATTTCAAATTGAACATAATTCAGTGTTTGGAACCCATTCCACACTCTTGAATTAGCCCTCACCAATAAACCAAACTCCACCCCACCCCCTCCCCCCAACCACCAAAAGAAAAAAAGAAATTAAACCTTTAAAGGAAACAAATATAGGTATGCCATGTTAACAACAAAAATAATTCATCCCAGTTAGATAAATCAACAGAGAAAAAACCCATCAAGCAGACTGAGTCACCAACATTACATCGAGTCAAAAGGGTACTTTACCACCACCCCCTCCCCCCAAAAAAAAAAAAATCTGAAGGCTTTGCTCAAAGCCCTAATTAAAGAACGGTAAAAAGAAATGAAAAATGTAAAAAAAAACAAAGAAGCTAATTATTCAGAAATAAAAACTTTAAAGCAGGTGAGGAATTTAGGGGAGTGAAGTTACTTGCACTTGAGGGGAATCAGTGTTGGGGACGGCATTGACTGTGGAGGCAGAAGAAGAAGAAGAACTTGCATTATTCTTGGAAGGTTCTGGAGATTCCATGATCATAACAATAACCACTTCTTCTTCTTCTTTGCTTTAACCCTACAGTACACTGCATCACACACACACACACGCTCTGTTCTCTCTCGGACTCTCTGCTAAATTCTCTCTATATACTATATAGTGAGTAAAAATGAAACTCATTGTCCACGATTATTTTGCCTCTACTTTTTTTTTTTCTTTTTTTTTTTTATTTTGTTAAAACTTATCAGTTTTGTTTTTTCTTTTTTGGTCTTCTGACTTCACGGAGACGGAAGGCGTGGGGCGCGTGGAATGGGAGTGGCGTGACATACGTAAGGTGCGAGCGGGGGCGGGCATTTAAAATGCGAGCGGGAACTGAACTGAACTGATCTCCATCCGTCTTGTCATGTTTGGGCTGGGCCTCTTGTTAGTGGGCTTGATTGACACTCTTGCAAATTGCTGGTGATAATAATAGCGAATGAGATAATAATTTGATCGCGATTGGCGCCAAAGAGTAGATACACCTGATTTGTCGGCGAATCTGCCACATAGGGGACTTAAAGAGTTGCAGGTTCGACTCAAGGGGCAGAACCCCTGGTATCCCCGCCAACCCCCCCCCCCTAATGACCAAAAAACAAAAATAATTTGATCAACAATTTAGAAAAGAAAAATGAGATAATAATGGAATTTGAAAAAAAAAAACAGACATTATAGTGGAAAAATCAATATATAGCTTATGGTCATCTTGAAGATTAGCTTTTCACCTACCCAAGGAGGGAATACTCTGAAAAATCAAAAGAAAAAAAAACATTTTATTGTTAACTTTAAGGTTGCGTTTGGTTAGAAGGTAGAAATGAGGATAAATTTTCCTTGATTGAGTTTCATATGTAAAATGATACATGAAACTTAATCATAAAAAATTCTCATTTTGACTTCTTAACCAGCCATATTCTAAGAGTTTAATATACATTGTTAATTTTGCACTGATATCCAATCAGGTACTGCCACGTAAGCAAAGGTGATTTCTTTTTTTTAAGGCAACGAATGTGAAAGTCAACCACTTTTACTTATGTGACAGTGCATTATTGAATGTTAGTATAAAACTATTTTATATTGATAGTGTATAGAAATTAAATTATAACTTTAATCTTGTCATTCCAATACACATGGATTTAATTTTAATATGTTGATAGTGTAAAAAGGTTTTACATACTTATTAAATCATATAATGATACATAAGCAAGTATGGTTACCTTAACTCCACTACTTGTAAAATAATGCAAAATGATAAATTTGATTAGAAAACAGTGTAAAAGAGTTTACACTATTATGCTATGATTGGTTAGTGAGGAAAAATAGGAGTAAAATTCCTTGAATGAATTTCATATATTAAATTATACATTGACCTCATTCAAGGAAATTTTGTCCCTTAGATGGCTTTTTACCTCCCAATCAAACACACTCTCAATGCATTAAAATTGAGCTCATTTCATATTTCCTCAAATAAATGTATATTAAAATTGTAAATTGTCATTACAAATGTTTGAACTGAGTCCAAACAAAATATCTTTAGGGACCAAAACCAAAATTTGTCTAATTTTTAGGGATTAAAAACATATTTTAGATTTATTAATTTTTGTTATTTAAAATTATAATTTATGTTAAATTTAATTTATTATTTAATTTATTTTTTTATAATTACTTATTAGTTTATTCAAATATAAAAATTAAAATGTGTGATATTATATTTTTTAAAATATTTTAATTTTTATTTGCATTTTCATTATATGTTATATATATGTAAAAAGAAAACTGTATTAAAATAATAATTTTTATTAGTTATTTAAATTTAAGAGTAAATTACACTTATCTCCTTTAAGATTTAGTGTAGTTTCACTTAACGCAACTTTATTTTGCAAAATTATACTGACATCCCCTATAAATGTTAATTCATTAATTTAATTGACAAAAAATAGAACATATGTCATATACATGATTATTAGTGATGAAATTATAACATTTCGACAATATTTGACATATATATTAATAAAAACACCCTTTCATCATAAGTTTCACCTTCATATGATAAAGAAAAATGTATTATATTCAATCAATATGTTAAATATTACATAAATATTATAATTTTATCATCAACAATTATGCATATGTCATTTTTTTTGTCACTTAACCTAACGAATCAATATCTGCACAGGGAGATCGGTGTAATTTTAGTGAATCTCAGATGAAGTCAATGATAATTTATAAAATAAAAAGGTGTCAAGTATAATTATTCTAAATATCAAGGGAGGTTATTGTAATTTTTTCCCTTAGGCATGATTTTTCTCTACCCTTTTCCCCACTAATCAATGCTTTAAAACAACATACTGACATCTTGATCTAATTTAGATAGAAACTAAAAATCTCGTAAATAGAATTTTCTAATACCACCACCACCTACATAATGCTTTCTAAGGTTCTCATAAACTAAGTTGATCGACTAGTAATTTTATCCTTTTAGATTAAAATATGCCACTTCCTCCTCAACTTTCCTTTTTTTTCTTTTTGAGGCCAATCCCTCAACCAGTATCTAGCTAGTAGCAGCTCCATTATTGCAACTCGCACTCTTGAACTGCTTTCACTGTTTAATAATGTTCCCTTCTTTTTCTTTTTTTTTTACCTTACTCAACAAAACTTCATCATTTTTAAAGCTATCATCAATATCAAAACCAACTTCACCACCACCTTTTTTTTCTTTTCTTTTATTCACATCTTCTACATTTTCTAACCCTTTGTCGTCTCTAACATTTTCAATTACAAGATCCTTACCACAATTCTCCATGTTACTTGGTTTTTGCTTACCTTTCAACACTACACATAATACTTGAGCTCCTATGGACATGTTACCATTGGTGCCTTCTCTATTCCCAATCATGTTAGCTATTGTACTTTTATTGTTAAGGAGTCTAGTCTCACCCCCAAACAAACCTAGTTTAAGCATTCATATAGTTCAAGCGTTATTACTCTCATCTCCCAAATCAACTATTAGGTTCAAATTGTTCGAATTATAATCCCTAAACGCCCTCACATAATGTTAGTTGTTCTTGACCATTCTTTGCATTTTTCACTGCCATACAAGTCTCAAATCTTATATCTTCCCTTAATTTATCAATGAACCTAGCTTTCAAACAAGTGCAATATTGCTTTCAAATTAAAATACACAAGTACAACACCACCACACCACTCTTCAATAATTCAAATTGAGAACAAAAATCTTACATACTCAAGAAAGATGAAATACAAATAATGTGAATCTCATTGAATTCCTGAGATAGATCTGCATATAACCAAATGAAAATGAAATAAATAGAAGCTTTTAATTAATTTAGAACAAAATACGTGTAAGCGTAAATAGCACACGATCAATAAGAAGATCAACATCATAAGATAAGATAATACATGGTTCTTCGTACTTACCAATGTTAGGAGGAATGTTACGCAGGGAGCCTAAGACGAACAAGAGAGACAATTCCAAAGTAGTTTGGTGCACTGTATTTGGTATAAGAGTGATTAGAGAAGAGAGTGACTTTATAATGTTTTTAGGCTTTGGTTTCTAAGGTGCTCTTTATTGTGTGTTTAGACCGAAACTCAAGATGTTACTTAGGTTAGTATAACACCATAATCATTAACCTCTTATGCGTACCTCATCATTGGCCAATTATTAGATTTTTAACATTGTGATTTCAAATGTTTAGTGTACTCGAAAATACTTTAGTAGAAAATAGCAAATAATTTGTTTTTTGGAAAACTAAAAAGGCAGCATCGTTCATTAATATGTAACTAGAACTAACACAATCTATGAGCAAAATAATAATTTTATAAAAATAAATACATAATAGAACAAATCTTGGATTTCATAAACATTTAACAACATGTCATCACATCAATACATAAATAAGGTACTAATATATCATAAATGAGCGTGAGTTCATGAAGGATAGCCACGCCTAATACAAGTCACATAAATCATAATATAAATAAATTCTAGCTAAGAGCTGGTATCTCAAATACAGTCATCCATAAGGCCTAGAGATCTCAAAATAAGGAAAAACATAAATAAGGATTAATAGTCTACATGCTTAAGAGATGAATACAAAAGATGTAGAAGATAATAATTATCTCCAAGTATGGGCTAGTTCTAAGGTCATGAACTCAAGGGACTCCAGCATCTTGGTTCGCTACCTCATCTGAAGATGACACGAAAAAAGAAAAAGGGTGAGAATCTAAAGGAATCTCAATAATTAAATAAAACAGTTCAAGTGTCATTGTTGTCATCTCCAATCACTTCGATTTAAATATAAAATAAGTGGGCATACTTTAGTTCGTTTAATTAGTTCATAAATTAGAATTCTGAAGCGACACATATTTTAAGATTTAGGAAAATCTCTTGGTTAAAGAACAATAAATTAGAATGCATGACGTAACTAGCATAATCAAAATCATACAAAATGAGTCATGTGTGAGAATATAATGAAACAAGTCATTTCACATCTTTAGCACTTTACTTAAACTTTAGTTTATTAAACATACCACCCTCTCTCGTGTCGCCTAAACCAACACGTCACCACCCTGGTGATTTAACTGTTGCCTATACTCCAAATCACCAATTACCTAGTGTGAACATTATATTTTGCCCAATCTTTTTATTCATTATTATTATTATTATTATTATATTTATTTGCATAAAAGAGTTCAGTCAATTTCAATTTGTCCAATCCCATTGCATTTCATTTTTTTTCTCGTTACAGCCCACATTTAGTTAATTAAAAAACACAAAAATAAATTTTTTTTAATCCATTTTAGCCCATTCCCGTGTCTAACTAAAAGATGAAAAAAAAAAAGAAATCAATTCATTGGATTCTTCTTTTATGTTTCTTTTCTTCTGACCATTTAGGGGGGAAAGGAAATGGACAGCATGATGAATTCCTCTTCCCAATGGCATCATTCCTTCCCTTTGTGATGATTACAAGTTTACCAGTGAGCTGTAAATGAGATGAGAGAATTTTGTTTGACCGAAGAGCATCATATAATCATCCATCAACAACCGGGGAAGAGGAGAAGATTTCCAGATCAACAAGAATTTTCAACCATCAAAAATCAAACAAAAAAAAATCACAAATACTTTCTAATACATCAACAAGTAAAGCCAAACCAACCTGCAAAAAACTTTCAGCAAGACAATTCCAGCAACATCGAAAGGAAAGAACAAGGTAAATCTAGCAACAACAACAACAGTTTCATCATCATTTAAAATTTACAAAAAAAGAGAACAAAAGAAGAAAATTGGGAGGAGACCGCGGCGGCCTCCACCCCCAACCGCGGCCTCCGTTAATCACCATCATCATCACTAGCGGTCACCCTTCATCATAACCACCAATGAAACCACCATCACAACCTTCCCTTTCACGGCCTTCACCCTTCAGATCCGCAACCCCACACCGCCATAGATTCACCACCCTCTTCACCTAGGAGTCACCATTAAGCCATCGCAAAATTCCATCATCGCTTAGTCTCCCCTCTACGGAACCCAGATCCACGAACTGTCTAGCCTCCCGCCGCCTCCCGCCTCAGCTCACTGCACTGCTTCATCGGCTCCACCTTCGCGAACCACCGCGAGAGCCACTGCTCCTTCTCTTCCTCTTGCCCAAGCCCGCACATGGTTAAACCCCTCCGAAACTGCCATGAAGATCGGCGTGAATCCCAGATCCCAGCATCGCAGAGTTCGCCGGATGCATGCCCCATACCGACTCAGCCACGTCACCGACGCACCTTCCTGTGAGCACCGCAGCAGCGTATCGAAGCACCTCAGCCTTCCTTTACCTCCAATCCTTGAGCTTACACCGCCACAAGCCATAACCATCGCAGCTAAGAACCTCAGCTCCGCCACCTCCAGTCACCACCGCCGGCATCACAGCTCCGTGAGCCCCTTTCTCTGGATCTTTCGGCCGATTCTTTCTTCTTCTCCGCGAGCGAACCGCCACGATCCTCCCCTCCTGTGCCACGCTAGCATCACTAGCTCCTGCTTCTTTTTCTCTCTGCCCCCTCGATCTCACTCTCGATCCTTCACTCTCCCTCTCTCTTTCTCTCGATCTCACTCTCTGTCTCTCTCTATTTCTCGATTCCTTTCTCTCTTCTGTTAAGTGTGTGTGTGTGTGTGAAGAAAAGAAAGTGTTATGTGTCCATGGGTGCGTGTCCGTGGATGCATGCGTGTGTTGGCATGAGAGAGAGTTGTGTTTTGTGTGTGAGCAAGTGTGTGTGTGTGTGTGAGTGGGAGTAGGTGCAGTAATGAGCCTCACTCCCGATATTATTATTATTATTATATTTTTTTTCATTTGTTTAGTTTGGTTAGTATGTTTGTTTCGGTCTAAAATGAACTAAAAATAAAAGAGTTTTATTTAATTTAGTTCACAATACTTGAGTATTTTGATTTATAAAAAAAAGGAGTTTATGTTTTTTTTGTGTAATGATCTTAAATTATATGAGTGGAATTAAGAATAAAAAGAAAGGTTTAATTGCTTCTTTGTTTTGGTTGGATTTTGTTCTAATTTTTTTTGAAATTAAAAATAGAAAAGAGAATAATAATAGGATCTTTTTTTATTTAATTATGTTTTGTTTAATTGTGTACTTGTGTTTATAAGTTAATTTTCCTTTTTATTATTATTTTATATGTTTATGTGCTTTGTTTAAACTAATTGTGTAATTGCGTGTGTAAATTAATTTTGCTTTTAGTTTAATTATTTTATATGTGTTTGCTTAAATTAGTTGTGTAATTGTGTTTATGAATTACTTTTATTTCTTTTGTCAATTCTCGTTAAAATTAGAGCTTATCAAAAAAAAATATTTTCTTTTCATTTAATAATCAAAAATCCATTTCCAAAAAAATTTAAAATCAATCAACACATTCTTTTTCTTTTAAATTAAAATCAATCAACATAAAATCATTTTCTACAAAACGACATGGCTTTGAGTTCCTCATCATACCAGAAGATATGTCAGCATAGCCAACAACCATCAAGCCACAATCCTTTTTCATAAAATGTGTTCTTTATTTCTTGTTTAAATTTTAGCTTTATTTCTTTGTAAATATGTAATCGATGTAATTGTTTGGGAAAAATAAATATTATAAAATTATAATCAATTTGCATAATATGCTCTAGGGTAACCGTATTTATACGGATGTATTAGGGGTGTAGTGGGATTAAGTTTCCACCTTTCCCTAATCATAATCTGACTCCCAAACCTCAAATCTCTTTTAAAAGACCAATTTGCAAATCAACAGGTTTTCCAGTTTTAAGTAGAATCAAAATTGGTGGCGACTCCTGTTTTTATTTTAAAATCAGTTGTCATTCTCGTCGCGGTGCCCTCAGGGTACGTTGTGACACCTAGGATGAGCTCAACTTAACTAGCAGTGACTAGATTTAAATGGGAATATAAGGAGAACTTTCTCCACTGTTGCCTAGACCAACCACACATCACTACCTTAGTGATTTAACTATCACCTACACTATGATTTACCTATCACCTAGGATAAGCTTAACCTGATTAGCCATTACTAGATTTAAATGGGGAATATAAGCAGAACTTCACTTAAATTTTAAATTTAACTTCCTCACATCTTACTTTGTAACATAATGAAAAAGTCTCATAATTTATTAGGATACATAAACACAGCCTTTATGCATTTAAATGATAAGCTTAGAATTACCACTCAACATACATAATGGAACATCTTATAAGTCACTAAGAGACATAAGCGTAACCTTTATGCATTTCAATGACAAAGCTTAGAGTTTCTATTCAACATACTTCAATTTGCATTCTAAGGTCTATGGAACATAACCTAATTCATACTAATGTTCTGACCCGCACTTCGCATTAGAATGAGTTAGGCTATGTCTCGTAGTCCGTGAGATTTCCACATGCGCATACTCTAATCATATACAATTTCAACAATTTGAAATTTCAATTTGGGAACTCAATACATAAACATAAATGGGCCTAATCCAATTGCTGAAAAAAGGACCGGACCCAGCTATTGTTCATCCAGTCACATATTCCAATAACAGAATCAACAATAGCATTTCTAATGTCATCCCCGTATAAATATTCTAAATTCAAAACATCAATATAATAATACATTTTGGCCAAAATATTCAACTCAAACCATAATTTTATCTTACAATTCAAATAAAGTAGTTCAAGACTTCTAATTCTCAATCCAAATGCATGCTCATTACACTCTGACACTTGTACACAAGACACTAGTCAATGATGCAGGAACTAAGTCTAAATTGCCACTTTATGAGAGGAAATAACATGCTAGAAAAGGACAAAGTGCATGGTTGTCAAGTGTCGATGGAGCTTGACCTTTTTTTTTTTCCTGTTTAGACTAAATACCTATTTGAATACTTAAGAAATACACCAGGGAGAAAATTAGTTCATCAAAATTTAAAAGTCTCATATTAGCCTCTCACGTCAAAAAAAAAAAAGAACAAATCGATCCCTTTGTATAGGTTCATTCAACCAAGAAAATAATGTACGAATCTGTATAGATGAATCAATTTGTTAAATTTTTTTAAAATATAAAGGATTAAAATATGAGACATTTAAATTTCAAGGGACTTAGTTATCGCCTAATATATTTTTAAGGGACAATTTTGGATATTCTGTCTTTCATTTATTTTTCCCATTTCTCTCTGTCACTTCTCTCTCTCTCTCTCTCTCTCTAACTTTGCCCTTTTTAAATACTTTAATTTTTCAGTCTAGTAAATGAATGCATATTTATAATTCCTCTTAAATAATTTATTGTTCTTTTAATTTAAAAAGGTTGGTATTCTAAAATAATAAAATATGTTAATAAATTATCATTAATTAATAAAAGAAATCTCCTTCCATTTAAATAGTTTTTCCTTCTCAGATACGTTATTCAAATCCTATACATAAAACTAAATAGAATAAAATACAATTCCTTCCCTTGAAAGATATCTTTATTACATACCTATCCTCTCTATTTCTAAAACACATACACTTCCTTTCTCTAAAAATTGAGAAAGACTACACTTTAATTTATTTTCAAACTTTTTTACTAATTCTTCATTTTCTCACACTTATTATTTTAGTTTTGACCAGAAGACCCTTTATTAATAGCTATATATATATATATATATATATATATATATATATATATATATATATAATGTGAATGACTTATAATAACACAAAATATTGACATACTTATGTATACATTTATTTAATTTATTTTTTAAAATTTTAGTATATTTAAAAAATAAATTATTAATAGTAACAATAGTTTTTAATAATTATTTAAAAATAAAAATTACATAGTTTTCAAATATTTATTTTAGAATATTAATATATAAAATTAAAAAGAATATATTTATTAATTTTGTATATAAAGATAAATCACGGAGAACATAACAGAAAATTTTTGTGATGTTAAAATAAAAATATATATTGATTTTGTAAAATTAACAGTTAAAAAAATACATAGCTTTTGTGTTTAAAAATGACTTTTACAGATTATTGTTATTACTAATTATTTCTACTTCTAATAATTTATTTTATTTATATAAATAACAACTTAAAATTAATATATATATAACTCTAGTTTTTATTATTATAAGCCCTATATATTTTATTTTGTAAAAAATTAATATGTATAATTAATAAAGCATATTTTAGTAAATAAAATAAAAAGCAAGAGAAAATGAGAAATCCATGAAAAGTTTGAAAACAGATTAAACTGTAGCTTATCTTATTTTTGTAGGAGATGAGAGTTTATATTCTAGAAATAGAGGAGACATGAGTACGGTAGAACTATCTCAAGGGAGGCATTATAATTCGGTATACATCAATTCAAGCCTTCTGTGCTTATACGAAAAATAATCAAACCATTACTTTTTGTTTGTGATTTTTTTTTTTATTGCTTGGAGGTATGTCTCACCCCATTTTTTGACAAGCTTTTGACAGGATGCTCCTAAACGAGACGGGCCAATCGGCTTTGCCATATTTAGCACCAATTACATTGATCTTCAACTTTGGCATTGTTTGACAAAAATCAAATAAATAAATGAGATTAAAATATTAAGTTAGTTCCTCAAATTTAGAAAATCTCATATCAATCTCTTAAATTTTATTAAAGGAGACAAATTAGTTTTTCCATTAAATTATTATCTGAACTGTTAATAGAAATATCTATATATTCAGTTAACTTTCTTATATGTACTGTTAGTTTTCACAATGAGTTCTAACTTGCTTCATTCCTTTGTTCTGTGTAAAATAAATATCAATTTAAAATCAAAATTTTTTTTCAGAGAGCAATGATGAGATAACATATGAAAAAAAAGGTCTGAACTACTTTGTTTAGAGGAGTAAGACAAGTTAGAATTTACCATAAAAGTTAATAGTATACATAAGCAAGTTAATTAACAAGAGGATATAGCTTAGATGATAATTTTATAGAGAGACTAATTTATTCCCTTTAATAAAATTTGAGAGATTAATATAGAATTTTTTTAAATATGAGAAATTAATTTGTCCCTCACTATAAATCTAAAGAATTAATGTGAGAGTTTTAATCAATAAATAAATAAAAATTCTAAAATAGCATTGCCGAAATAGGAATGTGGCAGTGTTGTAATTTGGAGAATGATAGGGTGCACTTTCAAGTAACTCACGTGGCACCGACAGCCACTCGGAAGGCAAACCGGCAGCAACCGGTACTTCGTCGGACAGCCTGGTCGTGTCCAAGGAAATATACATTTGGTATGGAAAATCATACATCCCCTATTGTCCCTTTCAGTTTTAACAGAAATTGTTGCGTAATCTGATTGAGATCCAACAACCAAATTAAAATATAAAATATGACACCGAAACCCAAATGTGTATAATTAAACTAGTTTGACAGTAATATAACACCCAAAAAAATCCATAGCAAAATTGAATGTCTAAATGTGTTATATTATACTATGCATACATGGCCAAAGTTCATAAAAAAATTATATATATGTCCAAATAATATTGTGTTAAGAGGAGTCAACAAAATTTAACAGTACAACAGAAACTTGCGGATTTTTCATGAAAAATTTAGTTTATATTTGTTTCATTAATAAAATGACTAAATAAAAAAAATTGCTTGATGAAAGAATAAAAGTTTAAATCACATTATGCTGCTAATTATTCCAGTTACTCATTATTATTTGGAAAGTTTCAATTACTTGTTGATTTATGTATTTTAAAAATTTAAATTAATATATTTTTATTCAATTGAAATTAATATCTTTAGAGAACGTTCATTACAAAACTTGCAAAATTATTCCTGAAAAAAAAAACTTGCGGTTTTGTTTTTAACATGACTAGGGGCTTCTAAATAGGAGGTTTATGACATCTATCATGCTCAATAACCCATCCTTGTCCCAAACTTATTAGGTCATGTTTGGATTTTAAAAAATACTTTTTGAGCCACAATTAATATTATACTTCAGATTAAACCCATATCGGTTGGGTAATTATTTTAAAGTTATATTAAAAAAATAGTGGTAAGTTATAAATTTTACATTATAATTAATATATTTTATATAATTTGATATTACATATATATATATATATTATATTAGTTTAATTGGCATGCATTATCAGTTTGAAGATATTTCTAATAGGAAATTGCCATATAAATTATTTTATAACTAACTTAAAATTTTAAAAACTATCCTATCATTTATTTATTGACTAACACTGTAAAGATATTCTATTTACATTGTCAATACATACTAATTAATATATATATATAAGGAATAGAGATGGAGATAAGAGTCAAACTCATAATTTTCCATAGTTTATTGAAAGATACGTGATTCTACTACTAAATTGTGACTATTATTAATATGATTTGTTTTGAAGTATGTATACTAAAAAAATCTATTAAATTTGATATTTTAAAAATTAAAATTTTATTGTGTATAATATCTATATTTTTATATGTTGTATAGACGCTAGCCTGTAGGTTCAATTAAATCTCTAATCAAATCATTATCAAGTTAGACTTGAGTTAAAAAAAAGAAAGATTTGATTTAAAAATCTAACCCATCTTTTACACTAGATAAAAATTATTTATCCCAAATATTATTGCATTTTATTCCAATCAATCATTTTTTATCAAATAAGAGATAAATATTTAATAACACTTGAAATTATAAAATGGTTGCCAAATATTTACTATTCACTTTCTACTCATTTTTTAATGTAATAAGAAGTGATTGATCGACGGAATAAGTTAACATGATAGAGACAGTTGATTTCCATTTCCAACTCCTTTGTATTATCCTACTTCTAACTACGGAAAAAATCATTTTTGATGTGACCTCCGAAAGGTATCAAATTTCTTTTGAGAAAACACATGGTATATAAAAAAAATCTTAATACGCCATTTGCACCTAACAAATACTTTATTGAGCCGGGCCAACCGGAGCCTTGGACTCTTCGGAGTACCGGGAACCGTGGGACCCGGTAAAAATACCTTACCCCATAATTATATATAAAAAAAAGTAATAGTCCACATCCAATAATTAAGTTTGTGACTCTTCCTGCTCGCGGGTTGGATTCCTCCTGACTACTTTAGTTGGTGGGCAACACTCAGCAAAGAGATTTTCTATTGCTAAGGGACAACGTAAATAAGTGACCACCATCTCAATTGATTGGATTCGCATTTAGGATAGAGGGTTACTATTTTAATATTTAAAAAATTAGTGTCTATTTAGACACCCATTTTATAACCATAGAACTCTGATATAGGAGTGGCCTTCCCTTATTTGGCATTTTTTTAATACCAAAAAAAAAAAAAAAGTAGTAATAAACAAAAGGTGACGAAGACAGACAACAGAGGAGAGAACTTATTAGATAAGCAAATGTGAGAGCTGGAACGGGAAGGAAGCTAAGAGAGAGAAAGAGAGATGGCGTATTGAGTGGGCGAAGGTCTTGCACGTTCTGCTTCGTCTCATTCTCATCGTCTCCAAATCTCAACTTCCTGAACTCACGTAGATCAGTGTCCAGAAAAAAAATAATAATAATAAAAACACGACAACATAAGATGGAAGCAACTGCTGGAATGGTTGCCGGGTCGCATAAAAGGAACGAGCTTGTTCGGATTCGCCATGATTCCGATAGCGGGGTTGGTGTTTTCTTTCCCCTCACTTACTGCTTTTAATACATTTTCACGAGAGAAATACTTAGCTGCACCGCGGAGTGCAGTCACTCTTATTTGAAGTGCTGCTTTATTGGTGAATATGTAACTCACATTTACGTATCCACTTTACCTTACAGTACAGATGCATATAAGAATTTCTCTTGTCACTTCACTCCTCACATCAGATCTGGTATCATCAGTGTTTACTATATATGTTTACTGAGTATAGCTTCTCCGCGAGGCTTGGTCTTTTGTTTCCTTTTTGTTTTTTCGTTCATACAAATAAGTCATCCAACTTTGAACATCAATCTCTGTCAGTGTCGGTCATAGTCCATCCTTTGTTACTTCATTTAATGCTTTAGTTTAGTGTTGTAATATCCAGGGTTATTGAATTTTCAATTTTAATTTTCACTTAAATTCATGCATTGGATCTATACACAGTAGGTGAGAATTTAGACATTGATCACATAAAATAAGCCACGTATGATATATTTTGATCACAGGGCAGAACTCTTTGTATATACTTATATGGTAATGTTATTATTAATGAAATATGCTTAGTTGCTGCAATTTATTTCTCGATTCATTTTATCACTTTTATATTTGATTTTGATGCATAATAGTGTAAAAAACTTTTATGAGGAAATCCAATAATGTATTATCATATCAATAAATATAATTGACTGTCATACCCATTACTTGAAAGGTCATAAACATGAAAAAATGTGATTAGAAACGGTGTAAAAGTCAATAGATCAAAATTAAAGTCTTTTATTATACATCAAGTTTATGATAAGATAAAACTAGTTTGCCATACTCAAACGTTCCTGTGGATGGGACATGTTTATTTTTGTTTATTGGTTTACAAGAAATTGAATAATTGATGTAGCAAATCTTGTTTACATTTTAATTATGTAATTCTAACTTGTATGATGCCTTTACTACTCTGTAGCCTACGCCCTTGAAGAATTTGAATGGCCAAATCTGCCAAATTTGTGGTGATACTGTCGGATTAACAGCCACTGGTGATGTCTTTGTTGCTTGTAATGAGTGTGCCTTCCCAGTTTGTCGAGCTTGTTATGAGTATGAACGGAAGGATGGGAACCAGTCTTGCCCCCAGTGCAAGACTAGATACAAAAGGCACAAAGGTTAGCTTGTGCATGTGTGTTTTTGGTCTGATCCTGTATCTTAATTTTGAAATGAATGAGAGGAATCTGGATTTCAGGGAGTTGTCGAGTGGATGGAGATGATGATGAGGATGGTGTTGATGATTTAGAGAATGAGTTTAGTTATGATCAAGGAAAGACCAATGCAAGGCGGCAGTGGGACGAAGATGCTGACCTCTCTTCATCTTCCAGACATGATTCTCAACAACCAATTCCCTTTCTTACCAGTGGCCAGCCAGTAATGCATCAAACAGAATTTTATCTTCTAACTGTAATTGTTGTCCCAATTGATCCTTAGAAAATATATTATATTGCCTCCATTGATAACAACTAAAAATATTCTTTGTATGCCATTATTTCAATTTCCCAAATGGTCAGAAGATTTTAGGGATTGGAAGAAAGAATTTTCAAAACGCACCTATAATGACATTCAATTATCCAAAACAGAATTTTCAAAAAAGTGGCTAATAGATGGCATTCAGATAGAAATCATATTTCCTTTTCATCTGAAGCTTTGGCAAAGATCTAATCTAAGATCCACTGAAAAAGATCCAATCTTACTTTATATTCTGCATATGCATGTTAACTAATTAACTAATTAATATGATATATGTTCCCCGTACGTTATAATGAATTTCTTCTTTTCTGTTTTCTGTCCTCTGTACTTAACTAATTAATATGATATGTGTGCCTCATATGGGAGTATGTTACATGAACTAATGCATACCTGTCACCTATAGACTTTATTGACTGACATTTACTCAACCGTCTTCTGCTCATACTTCACTTTGCAATACTTATTCGCTAAACATCTCTTTGTATGGTCAGATGTCTGGTGAGATTCCATATGCTACACCTGATACTCAATCTGTTCGAACTACATCAGGCCCTTTGGGCCCATCTGAAAAGGTTCACTCACTTTCATATGTTGATCCAAGGCAACCAGGTATGGATATGGCTTGAACTGATGATACCATATTATATTTCATGGTAATTATGGATTCTTACCTCACCATATCTTTCTTGTTACAGTTCCAGTAAGAATTGTAGACCCATCAAAGGACTTAAATTCTTATGGTCTGGGAAATGTTGACTGGAAAGAAAGGGTTGAAAGTTGGAAACTCAAGCAGGAGAAAAATGTTGTTCATGTGACTGGTGGTAGATACACTGAGGGGAAGGGAGACATTGAAAGGACTGGTTCCAATGGAGAAGAACTTCAAATGTAAGCCACCTTATGCCAGTTGTCAGCTACCTATTTGTCAGTCGTTAGTCATTTAAACTGAATAGGTTAAAGTTGTTGAATTGTATTCAACTTCAATAGAGCTCACTTTTACAAATTTTTCTTTTCGAATCATGTTTTCTTTAACTGCAGTTATTGATGTTTAGTCATTCATAGTTATATTGCGTCATTGTCTTTTGTTAGGGGTTTGGAACTAATTATTTACTGTTATTTACTATATTTCATACTTACAGAAAGAATATAGAATCTTTCAATACTCAACCAGTCTGGATATCATTTTCGTAAGCTTTTTGTTTTTGTTCATGGCAGGATTGACGATGCTCGACAACCTTTGAGTCGTGTGGTGCCTATTTCTTCATCTCACTTGACTCCTTATCGTGTCGTGATCATACTTCGGCTGATTATTCTGGCTTTTTTCTTACAATATCGTACTACTCATCCTGTGAAAGACGCATACCCCCTGTGGTTGACATCAGTTATTTGTGAGATTTGGTTTGCCTTATCCTGGATCTTGGATCAGTTTCCAAAATGGTCTCCCATTAATCGTGAGACATACCTTGATAGACTTGCTTTAAGGTCAGGATATCTAATTATGTCCATGTTTGGTGGGATTTGATTTTTGTTTAACTATGATGTGGGTTTTTCTATTCTATTAATCTTAGTTCGTCTTGTTTAGATATGATCGTGAAGGAGAGCCATCCCAGTTGGCCCCAGTTGATGTCTTTGTTAGTACAGTGGATCCCCTCAAAGAGCCTCCTCTCATAACTGCAAACACTGTTTTGTCTATACTTGCTGTTGATTATCCTGTGGACAAGGTTTCCTGCTATGTTTCAGATGATGGTTCAGCTATGTTGACCTTTGAAGCCCTTTCAGAAACAGCTGAGTTTGCAAAGAAGTGGGTGCCCTTTTGCAAAAAGCACAATATTGAGCCAAGAGCCCCTGAGTTTTATTTTGCCCAGAAGATTGATTACTTGAAGGACAAGATTCAACCCTCTTTTGTAAAGGAGCGCCGTGCAATGAAGGTTATTCTTAAGAATGCATAATGTTGTTCCATTTTCAACTAGATGTTGGTATATAGTCAACACACATATCATGCCAAGTGCAAACTTAGTTAACAACAAAGCACACTGTTAAAACTTAGCTTATATCATCTATCGTGACCCACTGTCTCTTTTGGTGAATGGATACTTAGAATTAAATATTAGTCATTCTGCTGAACAGAGAGAATATGAAGAATTCAAAGTACGAGTCAACGCCCTTGTAGCTAAGGCTCAGAAGATGCCAGAAGAAGGCTGGACAATGCAGGATGGAACTCCTTGGCCTGGAAATAATCCCAGGGATCATCCTGGAATGATTCAGGTATTGCCATTTTCTCTTAAATGCTATTTGCCCTTTGTCTCGCGCTTTTAAGTTAATGGTGAGGTCTTATTGTGTGTGTAGGTGTTTTTGGGTCATAGTGGAGGTCTTGATACAGATGGAAATGAGCTACCGAGACTTGTTTATGTTTCTCGTGAAAAGCGACCAGGCTTCCAACATCACAAGAAAGCTGGAGCTATGAATGCTTTGGTTTGTTACACTGAATCTTATTTAATTTGCTTAATGCTTTGTCTGATGTTCACATTGAATTTGCTCTATGCTTTTGCCTTATGCCTGATGCCTGATGCCTGATGCCTGATGCATACATTTATTTTTGGAATAGTTGTCTTATTTTGCATTGTGTTGAAGTTGTTTTTGTTCATTAGCTATGTTAGAAAACTATATATGGAAAAGAACCTACAAATTTTATACAGATGTTTTTGCATGTAAGCAGATCTAACTGTGGTTTTATCTTATGTGGTGTAGATTAGAGTTTCTGCTGTCTTGACAAATGGTGCATATCTTTTGAACGTCGATTGTGACCACTATTTCAATAACAGTAAAGCTCTTAAAGAAGCCATGTGTTTCATGATGGATCCTGTTCTTGGAAAGAAGACATGTTATGTGCAATTCCCTCAGCGTTTCGATGGTATTGATTTGCACGATCGATATGCCAATCGCAATATTGTATTCTTCGATGTAAGTCTCATTTTGTGAAGTTAGAAGAAGGAAATATTTTCTTTCCTTGAATTGCTATCAGTTGCTTGAGCTAAATTTCAATTATTTTTTCTACTTAACAGATCAACTTAAAAGGTCTGGATGGTATTCAGGGACCAGTGTATGTGGGAACTGGTTGTTGTTTCAATAGGCAGGCTCTATATGGTTATGATCCTGTTTTGACTGAGGAAGATTTAGAACCTAACATTATTGCGAAGAGTTGTTGCGGTCCTAGAAAGAAGGGAAGGGGTGGGAATAAGAAATACATTGACAAGAAGAGGGCTGCAAAAAGAACTGAATCAACCATTCCCATCTTTAATGTGGAAGACATAGAAGAGGGTGTTGAAGGTCTGCTACTAAGAAAATTGCTTTCCATTAACTCCATTTGTTTGTAATTGCTTATGCTTGTGGATTTCTAAGTTAAATATGCTGTGATTGCATTCTCCATTCCACTGAAAATTTACACTAATTTGCTGTAGGTTGCCAGAAAGAATTTCCTGATAGATTTGGATTATATTATGGTGGTCTACATCCTTGGTGATAATTAATGCATTTGTTTCCTTTTGCAGGGTATGATGATGAAAGGTCACTTCTTATGTCTCAAAGGAGCTTGGAGAAGCGCTTTGGTCAGTCTACAGTTTTTATAGCTGCCACCTTTATGGAGCAGGGTGGCATTCCTCCTTCAACCAATCCTGCATCTCTACTGAAGGAAGCAATACATGTTATCAGCTGTGGTTACGAAGACAAGACAGAATGGGGCAAAGAGGTGAGTTCAGCTATTCACCATTGTGCTTTTGGAACCTGTCCTATGGTATTCATATGTCTAGAAAGTGAGATTAACAGGACACTTGTGTTTAGTTTATTAATTAAACCTTTTGTGACTCAAACAGATCGGATGGATATATGGTTCTGTGACTGAAGATATCTTGACTGGATTCAAGATGCATGCTCGTGGTTGGATTTCCATCTATTGCATGCCGCCTCGCCCTGCATTCAAGGGTTCTGCTCCTATCAATCTTTCTGATCGTCTCAATCAGGTGCTTCGGTGGGCCTTGGGTTCAATAGAGATCTTTCTAAGCAGGCACTGTCCCCTGTGGTATGGCTACAATGGAAGATTGAAGCTTCTGCAGAGGCTGGCTTATATCAACACTATTGTCTACCCTCTTACTTCAATCCCACTGATTGCTTACTGTATCCTTCCTGCTTTCTGTCTACTCACAAATAAATTTATTATTCCTGAGGTAAGTTATTGCTTCTCAAAGTTTCAATTCCCATTGGATAACTTTACAATTTCTCATGCGCGTCTGAGAATTACATTGAACTGCGTGCTTATTGGAAATCTATTAAGTGATGATATTTGGTTAATTTTGTGCAGATAAGCAACTTTGCTAGCATGTGGTTCATTCTACTCTTCGTCTCTATCTTTGTTACTTCAATTCTTGAGCTTAGGTGGAGTGGAGTTGGTATAGAAGACTGGTGGAGGAATGAACAATTCTGGGTTATTGGTGGTACATCGGCTCATCTTTTTGCCGTATTCCAAGGGCTTCTTAAGGTGCTTGCTGGGATTGATACAAACTTCACCGTCACGTCAAAGGCGTCGGACGACGATGGAGAATTCGCCGAGCTCTATGTGTTCAAATGGACATCACTTCTTATCCCTCCTACCACAGTGCTTATAGTGAACCTGGTAGGGATTGTGGCTGGTGTGTCATATGCCATAAATAGTGGTTACCAGTCTTGGGGTCCATTATTTGGCAAGCTTTTCTTTGCTATCTGGGTCATTGCTCATCTATACCCATTCTTGAAGGGTCTATTGGGTAGGCAAAACCGCACTCCAACCATTGTTATTGTTTGGTCCATTCTCCTTGCTTCTATATTCTCCTTGCTGTGGGTTAGGATTGATCCCTTCATCAGTGGCTCATCAAATGCTGCTAATAGTCAATGTGGCATCAATTGCTAGATACTCATGTTAGCTCTCCTTTCTCTGTTGTTTCTGTTTGGAGAGACTTCCAAGGTTGCAATTGTGTATACAGCAGTTGAGGAAGCAAGTGAAGAAGGGTTTTATGCTTTGGTAAGATTGGAGAAACGAAAAAGCCTTTGTGTTTGTGTCTATTATTTATTTATTTTTTATTGATGTGTTCCTTTTTTGATATATACCGGGACAGTTCATACTTGAGCTGTATTGTTTCTGTGATAGTTTTATTGCCCTAATACTGCAAATCATGTATGAGGTTAATTTAATGAAAGAAAACAAGGTGCTATTTAGCGCCCATGTGTGCTTATTTTTCATTTTTCCTTAATTTTTATGTGCATAAGTGTTTATATATTAGCCATTGTTTATTTACTCTGCTTCAAGTCTTCAATTTTTTTATCGGTACCGTTCCAAGTCTTCTTCAATTTATTGTTATTTGTTTAATTTTGATATATTATCACTATAAAATACTTTATATTATCAATAAAATGTGAAGAAAATGAAATCATGAAATACAAACAGGATTTTATCAGAAAACACATTTCTTTATCCGAAATATAGAAGTAATTAAATGTAAAATACTTTAAATTGACAATTATATGTGAAAACAGAAAATGAAATATTAAAACAAGATTCTATCATTTTTACTATTTTTACTATTTCTTTCATAAAATCTTATAAATAGAAAGCACAAAATAAATCATGAAATAAAAATAGAAACCAATAATAGAATACTAGTAATTCGGATCATCTCTCAAAAAAATTGTCACTTTTTAAATTATAAGCGGTCCTTTAATACTGCAGTTGGTATCACTTCATATTCTTGGAGCTTACTGCTGGCTGCTGCAATTTGGAAGTTCCTGACAATTGTCTTTTTCAAGATTTAGTCTTGAGTGCACAACCAATCACACAATCCGGGTTATTTTCACCTTAAAACTGAGCAGTTAAGCCAAAGAAAGCCAAGACAAACTACTAATAGTAAGTACAATAAAGTAAAAATATGATTTTTGACTTTTAGAAAGTTAGAAAAAATCAGAAGTTGTAGTTTCCAAATGGACCCCAAGTGCCAATTGAAAAGATTAGTCAAATAATAATAGTAAAATAAATCAAGACATAATTCCATTCTCGACTGCCTATCAAAAGTGACCAAATGATTAAAAAGAATCCATTAATCTAAAAGAAAACCCAAAATAATTTAAACGAATTTATTTTTTTCTTTAAAAAAAAAAATGCAGTTATACCTCCCAGCCCTAAAGAGAGCATCACTTGGATAAATAGGCTCATCCTACTCTTCATCATCATTCTCAACTAATATCCTCTTGCAAGCTTCATAGCACATGAATGAGATGCCTGCAGCTGGCACCAACTTCATGCAGCTTGGTCCCAGCCCTCTATACAAACCCTGGATACCTTCTTGTTCAAGTATGCTTGCAAGGGCATGGATCACATTTTTGTAAACCTGCCTTCCACTCAGGGCTCCCACTTGCATATGCTTGCGTGCCACTTCAAGCGGAAAAGTTGCACTACTGGATATGGCACCGGCTGCAGATCCTATCAAAAGGGTCTCAATGTTGCCAATCTTCTCTTGTTTAAAAACTTTTTTGTATGCTTTCCTTAATGTGTCATAAGCAAAGTAGTTGGTGGCAGAATATGGAATAACTCCTATAAGACTAGGAGCGAGGCCTCTATAAAGTTCTGCAGGACCCTCTTCTCGAATTATTTTCAAGAATGCGTCGACTAGACCATCATAGACACCTCTCTGCAAAATTACCAATCCAGCTTAAATGTGCTTTCAATTTTTTGGTAGGATGCCACAAGATAATTATGGAAAAGCATGCTCTAGTTTATTTTTATATTTACACACCTGGATGGTTAGCCGAGTTTTGAGTAACTCTAGAGGATATGTGCATATAGTTGAACTAACTCCAGCACAGGCACCTGCAATCAATGACGCAGGAATAGGGAGTTTGGCCTGCTCCCCAGGCTTTGGTGATAGATTCTTGTTAACTGTATCATAAGCAAATAGCTGTGGAAACAAGTGAAATATAATTAGTTAAAAAATCACCATGTCACTGTAGATTTGGTCGCTGTCATAAAGATAAGCTAATTCTTGTCAAAATGCATCGTGTTAATTTACAGCAAAACACTAACAGAAATGAAGATTGCTTTTTATCTATCAATGCAAAGACAACAAAGAATAAAATAAAATTAAGAGGGAAGATCATTAACAAGTGGAAGGTTGTGTGCTGCATAAGGTTAAGTAGAGCATATATGACACTAGAAGCAAGTGGCACATTGTCCTAAATTGAAGAGAATTTAATACAATCAACATCCATCCGTATCATCCCAGGCAAAAAGAAACACGAAAGCTCTTTGTCGACATAGATCAAACAAATTTAAACAACAAACTGCTAGAGGATTTAAGAGGTGGTAAGGGAGATGCAACAAATAAAATTGCAACCTAGACATAGCACATTCTGACAACGAAACAAACTATTTGCCATAAATATGTATGGTGGACTAGCACATGCTAGCTAGATTAATAGAAAATTCTGGCAAGATGTTCTGTCTGTCAAGTATTGTGATGATGGCCTTCAAAAAAAAGCTTGGAAACTATGTGAAGGCCTCTCTACGCAGCATACCAGTAACCAACTTCTAGTTGGCAAATATACAATATTTCAAAAAATCCAGAATTCATGACGTAATTATCAGCAAGGATGATTAACCACAGACACAAGAATCTCTTAGAACACGTTTTTTCTTATACATTGGAAAACATGATTGCAAAATCAAACAAACCAAACACCAAATATATATATATATACACACAAGTGCATAACACACATAGCAAAGGGTAGCAGGGAAAAATCTTTCATAACTCAAAATTTATGGGAACATTACAGGTCATACCTCAATGGCTTTGCTAGGTGCAACCCGAATCACATTGACAAAATTACCCCTAAACAACCCTTTCCACCCATCAGACTTCATAATATTTTGGAACACCTCACCAGTGGAATTCCCACTACTCCCAACCATCAAATGAGTCCTTATAGTCTCCAAAGGTGCAACAGCAGTTCTCGACACAGCACCAGCAAAAGCACCACTAATCAACCTCCTAAGAGGAGGGTTCCTAACCTTAACCTTCAGTTTAAGGGCACCACCACCCTTTTTCTTCTTGCTCATCACACCTTCCTCCACCACCACCTCTTCCTCTTCCATCTCAGGGAGACCAAGAATCTTCATTTTCCCTTCTGATTGCACGTACTTGAGGTACAACTCAGTGCAGGGAATCCTAGCACCAACACCGCCTTGGGAATCAGAAGAAGTGTTTGGTGGTGGTAGCGGTGGTGGTTGTTGAACACCAAACCCCATTCCCATTTGGCCAACACTTGCAAACAAGCCACCAAGGTGATATTGATATTGACCTTCTTCATGATGATTGAGACCCCATTGAGACCCCAAATGGGAAACAGAAAAAAACCCATCTTTTTTGTCATCAAATAGCTGAATTCCTCTCCCACCCATGAATCAAAAACTTGTGATCAAACCTGTTGTTCTTGTTATATTGGTCGGTTTACAAAAAAAAAAAAAAAAGAATTATTCTAAGGCTAACAGGGTATCAGAGAAAATTGAAGAATGAGTGTGAATTGGGAACGTCGATGAAAACGAGAGGATGATAAGAAGGAATTTATAAGGGGCGGCAATAGATCAATAGTTTGTGTGAGAGAGAGACAGAGAGAGGGTTAGGTGAATCTGTGTCTGCGTCGGTATAATCAATTATTTTAAAGTTTAAATGAAAAACAGGAAGAATCGATTTAGAGTACTTGACATGTTAAGTATGATATGATAAATTTATATTATATGTTACGTTATTATATGATGTTGGGTGCATAGTGTACGAAATTATATATCATAATCTTTTAACAGATTAAAATAATGCATAATTAAATCTAGCTTAAAAAAATCATATCAAACCTAGATTAGCTTTTGATGCATAATATCTTTTTCATTCTTTTATTTATATTAATTATTTGACGGTGTAGGATAATAATAAAAGATAATTTATTGATCATGAAAAAATTAATTAAATATATTTTATAATAAATAAAATATATAAATTAATTTTAAAAATAAATTAATTAAATAATGAGTAAAATATAAATAAATATATATTTAAAATGAGTCATTATATTTATATTTTATGTTAAATATTATATTTATAAATTTGAGAAAATTTTGATCGATAATAAAAAAAATTGTTTTTATGAAAATTTTACAAATTTCGAACCCCTCCTCTTCTCTCCTCTCTCTCTTTCTTTTTTTTTTTTTTTAACTCAATTTCAACGCTTCCTCCCTTCTCATCTCCGCCTCCGCCTGTGAAGCCTTCGGCCGCCGACAAAGCTCCTCCTTGCCGCCGCTCACGACAGGTTCGTTCAACTCTCTCTCTCTCTCATGCCCCCCTTTCATTCTCTCAATCATCTCTATTTCTCCCTTTTCCCTTTTAATTCATTATTGCTCCCAAATCAAATCTGCGATAACTTTGCCAATGATAAGAAATATAAAATAACGATTCTGATTCCTATTGAATTTGGTATTTAGGGTAACACCATACAATTACTAAAAGAGAGCGGGAAGCCCTGTTTGATTCTAGGGTTAATTTTTTTCTTTCCTTATTTGTAAAAATTAACGTGCGTTATCATCACGGTAATTTTGTGCTGTTTTGGATGCTAATTGTTTGTACGCTTGTTTGTTCCGTAGAAATATGGATTTGAGTAAGTTTATGCCGTATGCTGACCAAGGGTGCGTTTGGTTTAGCTTAGTTTATTTTGGATCCAAAGCTGCTGATAACTTAAAGCTCTGTGAGAAAACTTCTGATTGATTAAAAAAAAAAAAAGAGCGATTGTGGGTAGAGCTATGACAGGTATTATACGAGGTCTACCCAGTGCTAGATGCAAAGGCGCATAATAGATCAATATGAACATGATGAGCTGTCCCATAATAAACCCAGCTGTTGCTGATAGTTTCTTCTCCTAGTTTAATCAAAATCAAGCATGCCTCTCTTCAGGGACATGTTTGTTTGGAGAGTGAAAATTGGGGTAAATTTTAAATTTTTCATGATGGAGCTTCACGTATAATTTTACACATAGAAGTTCAATCAAGGAGTGACTCTTGCCCTCAAGCCAGACATACCCTAGATGAGAGAACTTCACCCCAAACCCTTGGAGGTCGGTCATATTAATTGTTTTGTTTTTTGGGATATGATAGAAATCACAGAATCTTTCTTCCTGATTCTTTTCGGCTTGTTTTTATGGCTCTTGGTACTAAGAGGTATTTTTTTTCCCCTCCCAGGTTGGGGATTGACATCAAAATCTCAAGATGCCGGCTACAGCAGGTAGGGTTCGCATGCCCGCGAACAACAGGGTGCACAGTAGCGCAGCCCTTCAAACCCATGGCATATGGCAGAGTGCCATTGGCTATGACCCTTATGCGCCAAACAAGGACGGCAAGGATTCTTCGCAAAACCTGCCAAATGCCGAACCCGATGCTGAGAATGCTTATGCTAGCTTCCAGGGGCTTCTTCAGCTTGCTAAGATAACCAATTCTGATGTTGATGTCTGCCGTGGGGCCTGCAAGAAGTGTGGCCGTGTTGGGCACCTTAAGTTTCAGTGCAAGAACTATGTGAAAATCAAGGATGATAATGAGGATAAGGATGCTGAAGCTGTGCAGCCTCTGGGGTTGGTTGGATTGGAAAAAAAGTTGAAGGGGAAGGCTGATAAGGTGGTTGAGAGCTCAGAAGAGGAGGAGGAGGAGGAGGATAGTGAGAGTTCAGATTCTGAGTATGATTCAGAGATTGAGAGAATTCTTGCTGAAAGATCTGGGAAGAAAATTAGTGGGAAGGGAGGTTCTTCTAGAAAGAAGAGGGATTTGGATGATGATGGGTCAGACCAGGATTCTGACAAGAAAAAGAGAGGTAGGTCAAAGAAGAGAAGTGGGATGAGGGAAGTTAGTGATTCAGATGATTCCGGTGAAAGGAGGAGGAGGAAGAGAAGGAGGGAGCATAGGAGGAAGAGGGACAAGTCTTCAGATGAGGATGATGAGTATAGGCGCAGGCGAAGAAAGAGTAGGAAGGAGAGGAGGAGAAGGAGAAGCCGTCGGTCTGATTCTGATTCTGAAACATCTGAGGATTCTGATATACAGCACAAGCGGAAGAGCAAGAGGGCCTCATTGTCATCTGACTCTGGTTCAGGTGGATACAATGATTCAAGGATGGGTAGAGATATCAAGAAATCAGAAAAGAGAAGGAGACATCATCACGGGGGTGATGAATAGAGTGGCAAAAATTAGTGCAGTAGTCATATGTCCTTTGATGAGTCTAAATTTCCAAAGCAATTGTATGCTTGTTTAAGCATTGTACTCTCTTGTTTGCTTGAATTTCAAATTGTTCAAATTACCCTGTATATATTGATCTGTACAGTTGTTTTAAGACTATATATGTTGACGGTTGTTTTCAATGGGCTTTGATTTGTTGTGTGTTTGTTATTTTTCACCTTCCTTGTTTAAGAAGTCTTATGAGAATTGAAGGCATTTTCTGTACTGACTTACTGGTTTCTATAAAGCATGCATATCATCACGTTGATATGATATCATAGATATTCATAGTTGTGGATCACATTAATGAGGTAGCTATCGGTCTGTAAGTGTTGGGAGTGATGTAGCGGAAATATATTTCTCCACTGCAACTAGGCTAGATGGCAGTATTGGGATGAATGACGGTATTACTAAGATGACTTCTCCATGTATGATTTCTTGTCTATCTTTTTTCTTTCCAGGGCTCAGGCTTGATATAATATTGCTGTAGCTCCTAAAAAGGTATTGAGTTCTTTGGGCTTTCACATAGTTCTTGCACTTGAGCAGTTTTCATATGGCCATGAACACTACACCATTGATGTGGCTATCATGTTTGATTTCCTGGTGAATACAGAGAAGGATGTGGATGTATTGGTCGAGAATGGCATACTGACTAATAGGCTAGGACATAGCAAGGCTGTGGCAAAAATGATCAAGAGCCTTTGCAGAGGTATTACTCCAGCAAATACCAATGCTGACCATCTTGACATCTTGCGAGAGTTGGATGCTTATTTTGAGAAGGGCTACTTTACTAAAATAGCTTCTTTGAGGTGGAATTGTTTCAGCACCAGTTGGAAAGGGTCAGCTTCATGTACTGCAGTTCTGATGATCATTCTTGCCATAGTTCAAACAATATTTACCATCCTCAGGTGGAAGGAATCATTGGAGAATTAAAGGTTTTTTTGTTTCGTATTCTTCCTTCTTATTATTCTGACCACAAATGTGTTGATGATTGCCTTATTTTTTCACATGAAGAGAAATTTTAGTTGAAAAACTTGTTTCTTACTATGCATTTCCGTGTAATGTTTTGAGCTCATAAACTATATATACATTTCTACTTTTCAAGCACGGAGATTTATCACCCTAATTGATGAGTTATACAATCATTATTGCATTGCTGTCTGTGTTGTTTGGCATCCTCTTCAGTGGATGAGTTATTTCAAGTGAGGATATGTTTGGTTGGGAGCAAAAATAAAGATGAATTGATTTTTAGATGGACTCCATGTGTAAATTTACAAATGGAACTAATCCATGAAACCTTTACTCCATGTTTGCTCCCCAACCAAACACACCCTAGGGAATATTTTTGGTGCCTTTGTATCAGCTGTATGCTGCACAAATAGCTTTCAGATTAAAAATTATAAATGTTTTAGATGCCCCCTAAAATCGGGTGATAGTTTTTATGGTAAGATTCTCTCAATTTATTAAGGAAGGAGATTTGCATATAAAATTTAAACACTTAAGACGACTGACTTTGGTCAATTTTCAATTATCATCCAGTTTTATGCGGAAAACACTTTTTGGATTGTTGTATTTGTTCTTTTTGACACATTGTCGATAAAATGGATCATGCATCTGGTGTGATTATGATAGAAGAACATAAAGCCACCAAGTGGGCTGAATTCAGATTTCTGTCTATACTAACCAGGCAATATACACAAAACTAAAACCAGCTTCTGCTGTCTCTCTTTTAAAAAAAGCATTTACTTACATGTTACCATGATTCTGAAGTTGGTATGCAAGATCCTTGATTTCAACTAAAGCTATTTATCATCTTTCTGGTGCTTAGGTACTGGCTGATAGGATTAATATTCCCTGCATGCTGGTCAAAGGGGCTATTACAGAGAAACCCATGATGGAACTGTGAGGCTGTGAATTTCGTTAAAGCTAGTGATGGAAGATGTTTATCTTATTTATCTTACTGTATAATGTTAATTCCCTTTTTCAAAATATTGCTTCTAAGGAAATTTAATTCAGTGAGCACTTCTAATCAGCCTCTGATGTACTTGATGCTGATTGGAATGTGTTCTATTGATCTACAAACTCTATTGTATACTTCATCATCGTGTTGGTCCAGAGGCAGGACACAGGACTTCCAAAAGCAATTTTATTTCAGGGTTATTATTCCATTTTGTATTTCGGTTGCTTTGAAAAACTCTTCCCGTCTTACCTCTCCTTTGAGATGGAAAAGTTAGCTGTCTCTGAAGTTAATTAGGCATATCGGGTCTTTTGTTGTATGTGATTGATGTTTAGAGGGAACCATTGTTTGGTGGATAAATAATCCGAGTACACTAATTGCAATTTATGTTTGTTTGGTTCTTTAATAATTTCGTGTTGCTCAATTTGAACTTACTTCAGTGAAGATATCGGACTACAATCGGTCAATCTTAACCTCATTTGGCTTTATGGTTCTATCGTCCTTGGCACATGGCCTTATAGTGAATAAAATTAAGGTATTTTTAACTAGAGAGTAAAAATAAGAATAAATTTTTCATAGAGAACTTTATGCATAATATTATATATAGAACTTATTCATAAAAGTTTACATCCCTTTTTAATTCCCCAACCAAACATACCACAAAGATAAACAATTTTTCGGTTCTAATATTTTTAATTTGATCCTAACAAATTTTTTTGCACAAAGTTGATTTTTCTAAAATATTTTGGATCAATTAAGTTAAAATTGATTCAATCACACCAGTTTCTATTTTGACATAAATTTGTTCATCTTGTCAAAATGGAAATTGAATAAAATGATTAAATTGATGTCAAAATTAAAAATATTAGGATTTATTTAGTGTAAAATTTTTTGATAAAAATAAATTAATGTTAAATTAAAAATTTAAAATATTAAAATTAAAGTAGTTATTTACTCTAAGATTTAAATGGTTTAGCCCAATTTACTTGGGCACTTGAAAGCACTGAATTTATATCAATGGCTGGTTTCATACACAACACTTGAAGTACTACCCCGAATGGATGGACCCCGGAATTTTCAGTCGGCTGATGAGTATATTTATATAGTTCTTCAGCTTGTGAGAGCTATAAAATTGCATCCTTTTTTAAATAACTCATTCTCTCAACTCTGAAGCAAATTTTCTTTTTCACTATATAATAGGTTAAGTGCTGGGAGAATAGAGATGTTATCATCTAATTATAATCCTGATATCTGTATTCGAAATATAAATATTTACATTCATATACATTGCATAGGTTTTGTTGAGCATATACATTGCTAAGGTGGTGATTTCTCTACCTTATATAATAATTAATTTATAGCAAATCTATATTAATGATTTCGTATTAAAAAAAATTCAGTACAATAAATTCACATCTTTATTAAATTCAACCACTCATTAATTTTTATAGGAATTTTTGTAAGATAAAATTATGGACACTTCAACCGTTATCTTATCAAGGATATAAACAGTATTACTTACTTTTTTGTCAATAAAAATAATGTACATTCAATGGCTTGAAGAAGTAAGGTCATGAATACTGTAAGGTTTTATATCTTATACTACAATTTCATATTAAAAATCTTATTAAGACAATGATACTCAGATGATAAAAGAAATTAGTTATGAAACAATTGTTTTCATTAATATTTATATCTTAAAACAGCTGCTATTAGACATATATATTGCATAAAAGATATATTTTCTTTTACAATGGTGCCTAATCAAACAATTGTAGACAATATTTTTTCATAATTATTTGATAACAATATTTCTTCATGATGTATATCATATTATATTAAATCAATATAGTTTCTGTGATTTTAAATATGTTAGTATATAAAAATATATCAACAAACAGATTACCAGCCCCATGCATCACATTAGGATAAAATATTTTGCTTTCAGAAAGATGACTCAGACAGCAAAGTGCCACAATTTTTCTGAGATCTTTTAAGTTGCCTCTGAAAATAAGGGTGGAAATTTCTGACTCCATCCAAGTATAATGGCGTCTGCATTTCTACCAGGCGTGAGACCTGCAAATCATTTCAAGAAAGACCCAATGTTAATATTTTCTCGCTTACTTTCAAAGATTCAGAAAATATTTACAGAATTTAGGAGATGGCTAAATGGTAGAGCACAAATACAACCAAGAAAACATTTAGAACCGTCCAGGCGTTTGCACAAACACAAAGCATTTCTAGTCTGTCAAGTTTTTCTTTTCTCCCTCATAATTTTAGGGTATAAAATCTGTCAAGGTTTTAAATTTACTAGTTACAACATAATCTCTGAGCATAGGACAAAGCAGGTCAGAACAGACAAGCTATGCAGCCTCTAATACATTAATTATACTGGTGCAGATTATATCCTCACCAACCCTTTCCAGACTTCCATTTGGTCCTACTGTCACCTTTTTTTAAAACCCAAGAGAGTAGCCGTATCCTTAGAGGGGCTTGTGCGGATAAAATCGCCCAGGTATGATTATCACAATCTCGACCCAACATACGCTGGCCATTGACAATTTCAAATGTCTGAAATATATGTAAAGGAGATGGTAATTTGGTAAATCTAAAGGTAGGAAGATCATAATCTTATCTTCATTGCAACCTTCTGGTGAAAAAGATTCTAGTTATGAAATCCTTTCAAAGTTTATACTTTATAGCCTCTTCATCTTACTACATCCTAGATGACTTCACCACTGAACACAAACTATGTTTCACTAACGGCTAGTCAGTTGGTTGACTGTGAGTTATTATTACAATCGGCAGCCCCAGTTATGTTTAACTTGGTTTCCATAAGCAATTTCATATTTCTAACTGAAACCAAATAAAAGTGATTTGCACTTCAAGGGTGTTTTACGAATTAGGTTCTCAGCACTGTAATACATGAGGTTTCTCTCTAGCCCCTTGGATTTAGTTTGTTGATGGTAAAGCTGGGCATCTGGGCTCCAAGGTGATTCTTCTTGTAAAGGTTTCACTTTTTCTTATCATGACAGGGATGAATGGCACATTTTTTCTTTCCTTGCACATCTTCTGTCTGCTTTCTTTCTTGATATTGGTGCTTGATTAATAGTGGACAGGGCTGTCCCCTTCACGTAACATTTCATGCATGCCAGGAAAACTCCAGTGGGTGTTATGCCTAGGGCTTTTCTTGACAGGCCCGTGCCAGGAGACACAAGGGGTAATGATAGGTTTATAGTTGTTAGAGATAAGTTCCCTAATACAATTAAAGTTTACAAAAGAAGAAATTACAGGGGTAGTTTAGGGAAAAGGAATGAAAGCTGACTTGGCAAAATAGAGAGGATTTTATGGGCTGTTAGCTAGTCTTAAGGACTATTTTGTTTTAGAGATAAAGCTGTTAGGATTAGAGATTATTAATTATCTTAGGAAGGAAAATTAGCAGGGGATTCTGGGGAATTAGAATTGGATTAGAGAGTTGAGCTGCTTAGTGCTCTAGTCTTATCTCTTGTACTGCTACTTATCTTACTATCTTTCTCAGACTACATACACTTAGTATATTGCTGCTACTGTGATCCTATTAATAGTGATGTGGACAAGTCTAACACACGACTGCTGGGGAGCAATGAATTTCAGAGGGTAAAGTGTAAAATCGAAGTTTGAGAGTGAAGGTTGGCAGGAAGGTCTCAAAAGGGAGTAATGCTATTCAGTTCGAAATCAGTTAGATGAAGGAAATCATGAGAGAGAGAGAGAGAAACTAATAGAAGGAGAGAATATTGAAAAAAAAAAAACTACTCTCACTAGAATGATTAATGCAAAAATCTAAGAATTGCAATTTGCACCAAAAAAAAAAAATCCTCTAAAACAGAAGGAGGGGTAATGCGGCATAAACAGCCCAGCAGGGTCTACATGAGGCAATGCCTATTTATCAGTGCACTGGTTATGTGAGAGAGACCAGGCTTAATATCAATTCCGGAAATGATGAGTTACTTCAAAGTTTCCTTGAATTGCCTCTAAAGTCCTAATATAACTTAGTACCCATTATCACACGACATATAAGAAACTAGTATATGCTTAGGCTCACAATCAAGTGGCAAACATGTTCGGGAAATAGATCATATAATTTAATCGACAAATGCCACAACAATAATTGTAGTCTGGAACAAGAAATTCTAGATGGAACCAAATCAGCAATGTGCTCACTAATGACAAAGCTGGGAAGGGTTGCTACTTACAGCTCTGTGAAAAGCAAACATCTCTTCTTGACCAGATAGTACGGATGTGATACCAACAGGGGTACCTCCTGAGCTGAGGTTACCTTCTGCTAAAACATTGCGGCGAAGTTTTCCACCTTCGGTCTCCGTTTCAAACTGGAAACTGGAACCAAAACAAGAGTGAGGAGGTTCAATTACCATTGCAAAATTTAATTAGGACCACTAGACTACCAACAAAGTTGATAAGCCTCATATCAGCATTTCTTTATACATTACTCTGAAATTTCCAACTATAAACGAAATGCTAGTCCCAAGAACAGAACATAAATACCTCAGTGGCTATGACTTAAAATCACAAATACTAAAAGTAAAATACCATAGACAGGGATCTAATAATGATATGATTATATGTCTGCCAGCCTTCTATTCCAAGTTTGGGAAAAATGAGAGAACTAGGAAGTGCAGCTTTCAAATACAGGGCATAGGGTCTCAAAATCAGTAAAATCACTTTTACAATCACGTTGGGTTCTATGGAACCAAACACTACAAAAACTGTGTTTACCAAACATAAATGTTGGTTAAACTGAGTCCAAGAACCCTTCCTTATTGCCTAGTGTTACATTTTATGCACGCCACGTGGTGGCAAGTGTAACTTTTCCCAGATTGGTCAAACATAAACTTGCTGCACAATCACAGGGACTTTGATAAATTATTTTACATAGTTGAGGAAATAAGTACATATGATATTTTTTCACAATTTCATTTCAAACAAGTTTTCCAATCAATGGCATTTCACAAACTATCTAGATTTGGGAATTCAATAGAAACATTTTGAATATGAACGATCTGTTCCCAGCGACAAGGCAGCAGAAGCAACGTATGAGCATCAGAATCAATTACCAAATAATGTATGGACAGGCCAGGCGACAAAAAGAAAAAAAACTATAATCCAATTTTAAGGCATCTAAAACATTCATACTTATAAATCTGAAAGCTATTTGTGCACCATATACAAATGTACAAAAAAATTACCTCTCAAGGTCAAAAAGTGTGCCATCTTCAGTTCCTTGAAATAACTCATCAATTGAAGAGGATGCCAAACAACACAGGCAACAATGATGATTGTATAACTCATCAATTAGGGTGATAAATCTCCGTGCCTGAAAAGTAGAAATATATATATATAGTTTTTATGCTCTAAACAATACAGGGATATGCAGAGAAAGAAACAAGATTTTTAACCTATAATTTCTCTTCAGATGAAAAATAAGGCAATCATCAACACAGCTGAGGCCAACTCAACTTTTCTTTACAAATACCTTGTCACGGATGCGCATACTCATAACTGGAATATCAGATATGAAAACAGTGTGATAGTTTTCCGCAACTGCAATATAGTCGGCTGCACCCAACTGAAAGCCGAAAAAAAATGAGAGGGAAAGCAAGTTATCATACATGCACAAACTCAGAAGAAAATTTAAAAGCAAGCAATACTGAAACAATGAGGATTCAGAAATAATGAAAAAGTATGGCATCGGTACTATCCTTAATGTTTTCAATTTTAACAATTAAACTCGTAAACATGATCTTCTGGGTATCATATGGCTATCACTTCTCTGACTAGTTTTTTATTCAACCTGACCATGGCCATTCCTTTCCTTTTTCAACTTTACCATTCTCAAACACAAACTTAGAATCTACTATTGATTACTCTAAATATTCATTGACGCTTGATATAAATAATCCCACTTCTGATCACTATATAGTTGAGGACATTCCCAAAGTTTTGGGATCTGATTTTGCAAAATTTTTAATATAAATAAATGAGGGCTTTAAGGATTTCACTCAAGGGATTCAAAACACTTAATGTTTCAACTACTAATGTATTAAAAAAAAAATGGGGTTTTATATTATTTCAAGTCTGTACTCCAAGGATATCATTTTGCCCCAAGGGAATCATAGTTGACCACAAGATCATGGAGGAAAGACTAAAAACCACACAAAAAATGGAATCTAATCATCAAATGTAACATGTATCTCCAAACTAACTCTTGGAAGTTGTTTTACCCATTTCATCCACAAGCAGCTTAATGAAACACATAATGTCGACTTGCCAATTTAGGGGGGGAAAAGGGTAAAGCAACCCAATTTAATGAGTGTGTTAGCTGAAAAATGATATGGTATAAGTAACCAAACACAGAAACAATTTACCGGACGACCACAGAGATAGTCAAATGTGAAACGTGCAACTCCTTCACAACTTTCAGGAACCTCAAGTGTCCTGTTGTAGAAAGAAATTATAAGATCCAAGTTTATTGTTCACCCTTGTTTGACAGCACTAATACACACACACACACATATATTTATTTACATAGGGTACCTTCCAAACACACACACACACACACAGACATGTTTATTTACAAAAGGTACCTTCCAAACATAACCGAGATGGTGTTGCAGATTATTCTTCCTCCAAATCTGCATGTAACATCATTCCACTTCCTCTCAAATTCATTAACAGCTTCCCTTTCAATAGGCCAGAAATAGTGCACCTACATTTGTATTCCCATTGAAATCCAAAACGTGTTCCAATTAAAATATTATACTTCAAGATAATCTGAGTTTTACACAATTTAATTTTGTGTAGTTTTGAATATTGTGCATTGTTAGCACTTAACAATCCAAATACACCATGTGCAGATAGTACAACTATAGTTGGAGCTGGAATGTTACCACAAGTTTCACGAAATGAATCCTTTTTTAAAACAAATTATACAATAACAATTCATTAGTATTTCATGAACTTGAAAAAGTTGTGTATATTGCGACTCTCCTGCCCATAATTATGTTTCCAAGGTAAGAAAAAATTGACAACAAAAACAAATTGACAATGAATTGGTATTTCATGAACTTGAGAAAACTGTATATATTGCTTTGGTTCACAAAATCGTTAGCTATCCATTTACAGTTCATCAACTATCAAGTCCCATGCTTACACACCCTCGAGAGAAGGAAGACCATCCCACTGGCAGTCAATTTGACATGGCCTACACAAATAGCAACACAGATACAATTGAGTCGTTTATTGATGGGCCATTATAGATAATGGGACACTCCATGTGTCCCTTAATCCCGGTGGCACATATTCATCATTATCAATTTTTATATTTTAATTTTTGATAAATTCGGTACCATAGATAATTTATGTATGAAATCAATGACCACAGTAGTGAAAATACAATTCCGAGAGGTGCAATTTATCTGACAAAAAAAATCAAGAAACATTGTTTTATTATTATTCTTCTTATACTAAGAGCCAAATTGACATTACATTTGGACATAGATATCTTTCAATAGTCCAGAACAAGGTGAGGAAAATAACATAAAATGTCACCTGGTTTACTGATCTCTCTGCAATAAAACGACGGTAGTCAATTTCGCTCCCTATCAATACATTCTCACAGTGTTCTCCCAATTTGGAAACAAGTTTTTGGAAGATTTCTCGTTGCATACCAGCCTGCACAAGAAAGAATTTTCCAAGAAAGTCAGGGACATCATCCATGTCAGTTTGTAACTGTTAACCCTATCTAAATTATTGAACAACATGTAAAAATGCTAACACATGCTACCAAAGATAGACTAGTGAAGAACACACCTCATTTAAATCCTTTGGTGCTCGATTACTGGTAGCCACAATAATAGTTCCACTACTCAGCAATCTGCTTAGAATTCCAGATAAAGCCACAATAGCAAATACATCAACAGTCTGAAATAAAGATTGTCAAAATTAAGTCATTGTCTAAGCTGCATTCTAAAGAGGAAAGAAAGCTACAAGTGATACATTACTGAGGGCGCTCAGTGATCATGCTAACAATGAATCAAGGAGGAAACAAAAGCAAGCAAATCAATTTCACAACATTGATGCTTTAAAGCCTACATTGAGTTTCCACTGGACAGTAAGATCTGGAGCTAATGTATACATAGGGGTGGGAAAAATCATTCCTAAAGAACAAGCCCAAAATACATATAAAAATCAAACAGGGAAGTAGAAATCTACATAAACTGCACACTGCCAAAAATCCTTTCAAATGAATCATGAAAACCTTCTCCAAGTGGGAAGGTGGGAAGGACAAGTACACTACACACCCAATGTCAACTGAGAAACCCAAACAGATTATTAAATAAGAAAATACTATTTTACATCCATTATACTTCCCAAGAAATTAAATCAGAAAGTGGCAGGTTATGAAAACTATACTTTAGGATATAAATACAGAGAATCCATTATAGCACAATTAAGAGTTTTCCTTTACCTGTATCTCATCGAAGCACAAAATGCTAGCTCCCTTTCCATCCTCTTCTTGATTCAGAAGAAACTCATCTGCTACAACAGAAAGAATGTTTTCCATCTGCACCTCTTGCTTGTATCTTTCTTCTGCGGCAAGCCACTCCTTAGTTTTTGTGTCAAAAGGAAGATTCCTAATCCAACCAGCAATGCTCAATTGCAAAGGCTTCTCTTCCATTTGAGTTTTCCATATCTTGTGCATATGTTCATTTATTCTAAGCATGGCCTGGATATGGATGGAGAAAGTTTAAGTATTTCTATTTCAGCACCATGTCACAACATGTGTCAATGGTCTGATTAAAGAAAGATGATACATATATTCTAGAAAACAAGATGGATGATATTGTCAGTATCACCATACATATCCAGATAATGCCCTAAAGCATAGTGAAATACTCACCTCATGAAAGTGGTACCTTCTTCGATGTTTGACAATTCCTTCAGTAGCACTGTAAAACATGTCCATCAGCATTGTCTTCCCTTCAGCATTAGAAATGTGAGCAAAATAAGCAGAAAGTAAAATTCCAAAATAAGGCTACTCAAAGAACCAAGGCAAGATATTGTGTCTATTATGGCAGATAGTACAAATGATGCAAATAGAAACTCAAAGCAATACCATAAATAGAAATTGAGTTGCGTGCTGATATAAGTTTGCATTACAAGTAAACATAAACATTCGGCCAAAGAAAACAAATAAAAATAAAAGAAGGTAAATACCACTGCCGACATTGCCATATATGTAAAGTCCTTTTGGGGCTAGAGGAGCAGTTGGACGGTGACCAACTACCGAATCCAACTTCTTCTCACGTTTAAGATATGATACCCATTTACCTACCCCTGGCTCCATATTTTCTGGTTTTTTCCTGAGTCATACATTCAGCATTTTAAGATTATGAAGCACAAGCTAAATTTGAAATTGCAATTTTCATTGACAAGACTCAGAAGCAGTATAATCATATCAGCCTAAGCAAAGCAACAGGTTGAATCCAAATCATGCTAAATTGGCTCAAAATTTACCGCAAAGCCCATCTATCAGCAAGCTTATTGTTCAATCGCTTCCACCAATCCTCATCTTTCCGCTGCTGCTCAACTTCCTCCATGAGAAGCCTCCGCCGCTCATTCTCCCTATTCTTCTTCCAATTGGATAGATTTACCTGCCAAGAGTGAAGAAAAACATTAAACTTGCATATAGCGAGAGAAAGGAAAAAAAAAAAAAAAAACTTGCATACAGAGAAAGAAAGGAAAAAGGAAAAAAAAAAAAAGATGCAATCCAAGCCCAGCCACAACTATCAGGATTTATTTTGATACACCGATGGTGTAAAAGAGTTCCACCCCATCATCCAATCATGTTTTGTAAATACAAACATAGTTGATTTTCATAATAGTCACGCAAATAGGAGGATTTGATTGGATAATAAAGTAAACATATGAATCAAAATTAAACTCTTAAGATGTATTTGGTTAGAGAGTAAAAATGAGGGTAAAACTTCTCCAAATGAGCATCATATATAATTTTACACATAAAACTCATTTAAGGAATTTTTACCCCCACTTTTACTCCCCAACCAAACATACCCTTAAAAGTAAAGAACATCGTGCTAGGGCGCACAACAAAAGATGAATAAGCAACGAATTAGAATTACAACTCCAATTTTTTTACATGATATTCTTCCATATCTTTCTCATACTGCTCCAACCTTGCAAGCAAGGTCTCAAGCTCTGAAGCAACACTCTCTTGGTATGGATCATGCTGCAACTTCCCTTGCTCCACTAGACTCCTGTACTGCACAAGCGGCCCTGTAACACCACAATTTGAAAACACACACGCCCCAAAAAAAAAAATGGGGGGACAAATTCAATACAAAAAAATACAATAAGTAAAATTGAATAATTTAGATCATTTAAGTTCAGTTCTTGAAAAAATGGAAAAAAAAAATACAGAACGCCAAGGTGCAGCTTCAAAAACCAGTTTTCATTTTTTTAGTTTTCTTTTCCGGTTTTCACTGTTTCTTCAACAGTGAAATCTGTTTTCTGGAACCAAACTTATGACTAGTGTGATGTTATTCATCTTCGTAATACATGAGACATAGTATCAACTCACGTCTCATCCACCTTTAGATAGAGTGTAGGCCTCATTCCAATAGAGTCCACATCTCATTTAATAGTGGATGAGATGTGAGTATCCGTGCCTTGTGAGTTCCAGTAACATTTTTTCTTAAGATTAAAGTGTGAAATTGAGAATTGGAAGAGAGGCATGAACCTGGACGGTTTTGAGGGCGAGGGGGGGAGTGATCGCAATAAGAGCGAAGTGCATTGAGGAGGGGATTGGAAGGTGCGTTTGCTCCTGCAATTAGTGCCTTGGACTTTGACAGAAGATAGCATATTCTTCTCATTTTTTTGATTTTGTTTTTCCTTTGTGTGTGTGTTATTTTGGCTCCTCAAACCTCGATGGATTTCGCTCGTGTTTCATTTCATAGCTTGGATTGCTTCGCTCGTTAGTTTGTCTCGGCCTTGAATGCGATCAATTCATTGATCATATCACATCATATATACACAGCTCATAACAGAGGAATAGCGAAGTGCAGAAAGGAAGGTAGATGGCAGACTGACGTGGCCGCTCCCCTCACCACCGAATGAAAACAAAATTGGGAGAAGGGCACATTAGAATTGCTCGTGCGATGATGGATTAAAAAAGAAAAGAAAAGCAAAATAAAACTAGAGAAAAGAAGACAGGACGTTTAACTTGTGTTTTTTTTTTACCCAAATTGATCGGTATTAATTTTATTAATAAATAAATTAGTTTCTTAAAAAATAATAATATTAAGGCTTCTCATAATTATAAAAATAGGACATTATAAGTCCTTGATAATTTATTAGTGGACAAATTGATCTTTGATTAAAAAAAAATTAATTGTAATGCCCCTTACAATTGCAAAAATATGACATATAGGTCCTTGACTCACTTGCAATTTTTTAAATCATGACGTTGACTTTAATTATTGATATATATGTTACTCACTAATTCCAATCAGCACTAACTAAAATACTTTTTTATTTTTATCTTTCTTTTTTTCTTTTACAGATTTCTCTCCAAATATTTCAATATTTCATCATACTCATTACCACAAAAGAGACATATAGCCCCAAGCTTATCATTCTAAGAAACGAATCAAATTTGGAATCAAATTTCTTATGCTTTATCACCACCTTATTCTAAGACACGATGGTATGAATATCTTAAATTCATAATAATTTTTCCAAAATAGCTATCTGCTAGAGTATAGTAATTGTATATTCCAAAATAACTCAATATCATTATGCTTGGTATGGAATACTCTATTAAATTTTGGAATATTTAACGAGGGATTTGCAAAAATAAAATGATGCATTTTAATAAATTGATGATGGCTGGCCTTAGTGGATACCACATAGATCAATAATCAAAGTTTACCTCAATATTTAGTAGGTTGCAACTGAGTAAAAGACCTATAATGTCAAATTTTTATAATTGTGAGATGCCTCAACACTTTTTTCTAGGGACCAAAAAATTGTCAAAGATCTATAATTCCCTCTTTTTACAATTATGAAGGTTTTAATACTAATATTTTTTATTAAGGACTAATTTGTTGATCAATAAAATTGGCAGGGATCTATAATGTCTTATTTTTATAGTTGTGAAGAGCCTCAACACTATTTTTTTTTGTCAGAGATCAATTTATCCATCATTAAAATTGTCAAGGACCAATTTAGGTATTTACTCATTTTTTTAATTGGTTGGATGAAGGTAAAATAGAAGAAAATTTTATAAGAAAGAGAATGTAAACATGTGAAATGATATATATAGGAAATGACACAAGTGAGAGGAGTAAATGTAAGCCATTGGATAAAAAATGAACGGTTAAGATTAAAGCATCAAATCATGTGACATTTTTAAATAATCATGTGATTACTAATTACTATTTATAACTTTCAATCTTGATTATCCCTATATGGCTATATAGCCGGGATCTTCTCTTCTCACTCTCATAGTAAATCACTCTCTCACTAGAGTCATCACCTACAAGTGTTGGAGGTCGAGTCAGAATCTAAACTACGAGAATACCCCAAAGCTATGAAACCATTATTGGAAGAATTCTATGATGTGATGCCAGAAGATGTACTAGATCGCTTACCTCTAATGAGAAAAGTACAACACCACATTGATTTGATTCCTAGTGTTAGTCTGCCAAATCAACCTCATTACAGAATGGGTCCACAAGAGGGTGAGATCATAAAGGCGCGGGTGAAAGAGTTATTATGCAAGGGACATATCAAGGAGAGCATGAGTCCTTGTGCATACCTAGCAAAATTGAGCCAGAAATACGGGAGTTGGAGGATGTGCGAAGATATCACATCATCAACAAGATCAATGTGGCATATTGATTCTTGATCCTGAGATTAGATGACATGCTTGAGAGATTGTATGGTGCTAAGGTGTTTTCAAAAATTGATTTTCATGGTGGGCACTATCAGATCAGGATCAAGCCAAGCGATGAATGGAAGACAACCTTTAAAACCAAAGAGGGTTTTGTATGAGTATTTAATAATGCCATTTGGGCTGACTAGTGTCCCAAGCACGTTTATGAGGCTTATTAACCAGGTGTTGAAGCCTTTTATTGGAAAGTTTGTGGTCGTGTATTTTAATGACATCCTTATTTATAGCAAAGGAGAAGACGAGCATATACTACATTTTCAAGAAGTACTGATTGCTTTGGAGAAACATATAATGTATGTGAACTTGAAGAAGTGTAGCTTCATGACATGCAATCCACTATTTTTAGGTTATGTTGTTTAGTAGAGATGAAATCCATGTTGACAAGGAGAAAATCTAACCTATTTGTGATTGGCTGATGCCCAAAACTATAATAGAAGTGAGGAAATTTCATGGTTTGGCAACATTCTATAGGTGTTTTATTAAGAATTTCAGTATAATTATAGCACCTATCACTAAACGTCTAAAGAAAGGGAAGTTCCATTCGAATGAAAAGCAGAGTTGAGTTTTGAAACCCTCAAGAAAAAGTTGTGCACTCCTCCTGTTTTGGCATTCCTAGATTTTGATGCCTTATTTGAAGTGGAATGTAATTCTAGTAGAGTCGGCATAGGTGTTGTCCTATCCCAAAGGAAGAAACCATTGGCTTATTTCAGTGATAAACTTACTGAGGCTAGAAGAAAGTGCACTACTTATGAGAAGGAGTTTTATACCGTGGTGCATGCCTTCAAGGCATGGGAGTATTATTTGGTTGGCAAGGAATTCATCTTATAATCAAACCATGATGCTTTGAAGTATTTGAATAGTCAAAAGAGAATCAGCAACCTGAATGCCAGATGGTCCCAATTTTTTTTTTGAAGTTCCCTTTCAAATTGGTGCATAAGGCAGGAGCACAGAATAAGGTTGGTGATGCTTTGAGCAAGTAAGCAGATTTTTCGATTATGATGAGACAAAAGATTGTGGGATTTGATGAAGCTCGAGGCATGTCCAAGGTCAATAAGGACTTTCATGATGCGTAGGAGAAATGCATTGTCAACTAGGCTATTGAAGATTTTTAGATATATGATGGATTTTTGATGAGCAGAAATCACCTTTGCATCCCTAAGTCCTCACAGTAAGAGAAGCTGATAAGTGATCTACATGGAGGAGGTTTAATCGGTCACTTAGGTCATGACAAGTCGAATGTAGTAATTGAGGGGAATTTTATTATGTCAAGACCCGACCTGGGAACGTGACTCGCATGTGAGAAATCTCATCCTCATGTAAGTCTTTTGGATGACGTGTCTCTCTAAATGCATAACTTATCATAATAAAATACTTTAAAGATGATTTTCTTCTAAATCAACAACCATTTCTCTATTTAAAACATAATATTTAATTTCATAAAAAACTGGAGATATTTAATATTCAAGCTTTGAGAACCCTTTCTAATATGTTTTGCAAATTATAAAATCATAAACTAATCCATCACATGATATTAATCTTAAATCTGATAATCTACTTAACCATTGAAAATTGTCATAAGTACATGGCTGATCAAATACATAATCTAATTAAAACTAATAGTTGAAATCCATACTTAAACTCTAGAAACATATAGAGAAATACATAAATTTTGAAAATAGCTACAGTATCTCAAAATACATACGTGACTTGAATCCTGCTTGCAATACTACTGGAGCACTCTAAAACTACACAGGCCTACTCTAAGCCACACATCAATGTAAAGTTCACCAAGGATAACTGTGCTTACTGGATCGGAGATTGAATGATGTCTATACCTGCAACTATGAGAGAAGGAGAGAGGGGTGAGTCAACGAACTCTGTGAGTGAGTTCTCACCCATCACCCACATAGGACAACAAGAAGATACATATGTAGATGGAAATGTGCACGAGAAGGGGCTTAAATCATGCATAACTTCTTTTTGCTTATCTGAAACTTTTAACAAAGATACTATCAAGTGTAAAACTTGTAATGTAATGGAAACATAGTTAGTAGTTTTAGAGAATAGATTTCTGAAGTTTTGTTAATAAACATACATCATAAAATAAATAACATAATGGCAAGAACATTTTTTCAGCGTATGATTTATAAAAAGCAACAAAGAAATATAAAGAGGATCAAAGAGAGAAAGATGAGATACAAATATTTTTATACTAATTCGGCCAAACTGCCTACATTCAGTACTTGATAAATGTTGAGATTCCACTAAAAACATCTTTCTCAATCTGAGAAAGAACAAATGGATAGTCTTTACATTAGTTTTCCCAAGCTCTCATTTGTAACTAACAGAAATCATCCGCTGCTATGATTGAGTAGTTCTTCACTAGCCTCTTCAAGTTGAACCAAGTAGTTTTTCTCAACCTTTCCAAGCTGAACCTAGTAGTTCTTCCCTATTTCTTGAAGCTGAAACTCATGATCAATATTAAACCTCTACTGTCACGTCGAAAGTAGTTATGCACTAGGCTCTCCAAGCATAATTAAGTAGTCATATCCTAGCTTTCCCAAGCTGCAACTAATCTTTGACTAACCTCTCCAAACTAAACCGTGATTAGCAAGAGCAATTCATTGTGTCGTTGTAAGTAGTTTTATATTAGTCTCTCCAAGCTATCTCACAGTGATCACTATCAGATCGATGATACAAAGGTTTAGTGTTTAAGTTGCCACTCAAGCTAACCTACACTGAAGTTTTCTTAACATATACACGAAAAGTTCCTATGAAAACTTGAATGACTTCCTTCTATCATTTCTTCCATGGAAAGAACATAGATCTAATTAAAAACGTAGAAGAAAGACTTTTACACTTCAAGGAAAAACTAATTACATGATATATTAAACCTTCCAAGAAGTGAGGAGAGATTTTTTTGCAGAGTTTCTTCTCTTGAATATTCAATTCTCTCATTGGCTTTTAAGCATAACATCTCCATTTATAGAGGTCTTCCCATATGATCATTGCCCTTGATCAATTTTCCAAGTGACATGTGTAGATCATCCGTTTGTGTCTTGGAAAGTCAGTCTAGAAAAGTAGGTTGACAATTTGTCACATCGATTGAAAAAGTCATTGTATAGTAAAGGTTTCTGATGCTCCCTCAGAAATTACTTTTTTACTTTCTGATCATGGTTTCTGAACTCCTCTTTCTAGAAGCTTAGGTAGTTGACCAATTAGGCAGAAGATATGATATACCAGTTTGAAACTGGGTTTGACTTGAAAATATGAAATTCAAAATTCAAATTTCCCTCCTTTTCTTGTATCATTCAGTGCTCCATAGTGAAGTAAGCTTTTTGACGTGCGTAATTAGTTCTTTGATGAATTTTCAGTTTTCAAATCTTCAATCCAATCTTTATGATGATGAAAGATTTGCTATTATGATTATTGAAGATAGTGGAACATGTTGCTCTCATAGTTTGCTTGATATCTTCATTTTGAGTGTACTTTCTGATGTCCAGTGCTACTTTCTGAAGACCCTTGCTTTGGTCTCTTACTCTTGATTTGATTTTCTTTCATCCGTGAGGCATGTATGCGTACTTTGCATGATATAATATTCACTTTTCTATTAGGCTCAATCTTTTTACACGAAATAAATCATATTTGCACATGTAAAGTGATATTATTCTCGCTTCAAGTGCATATTATGTAGTTCGGAAATACCTGTTATACTTTGTCAAGAAACTCAAGGTAGACATTAATCGTTCTTCAAAATATTTTCTTTAAATTAAATTTGTTGTCATTCAAAACAGCCTAGCACATCTTGATAAGGTTCTAGAGCTAACAACATAAAGCAATATACATGCATCAATCATAAACAATTTGATATTTATATACGTACCTATATAAGAAATCATTTTTCATCCCATAATTTCATACAATATTTATTAATTCACAATCAATCATAAAACCATTTTAACTGAGGGTGCAACAGAGTATCGAGAGACAGTATCTGTTAAGTTGAATAAATACATATATAATAATAAATCTGTAAATCCTAAACCCTGTCGGAACAAGCTGTAGGCACCTAACTAGGTCTCGTTTCTATATATGTTGAGGGGCAATATTGTCCTCTGATGGACAACTTGGTACCAAGGTTAACGATCTTATATAGTCGTTAGCTAACTGTCTATTTTCTTATCTCTACCTGCTAAACTAGTTTATCAAAAACTATAACTGAAAAGGGGGTACTTCGTCCGTCGTGGATGCGAGCCCTAAATTCTAAGTACTCTGAGAGTTCTGGATTCACATGACTTTAACAATATAACTTTAGTATAACTGTGACTAAGAAATGCCCAAGGGATTACCAGTTTGTAAGCAACCCAATCTCAAGCTCACAGAATATGTGTCGGGCAGTTGCTACGAATCATACTAAATTTCATACCTCTTAATACCATAAAATTGAAGTTCGAAGTTCATATCTTAAGCTAGCATATTTTTATATACACTTGATAAATCTAAAATCATAGTCTAAAACACTGAGGTTCTAAATCATGAAAGCTCTAAAACTATCATAATCATATTTCTTCATAAGGATAAATCATACTTTACTCAATATAACTTATATAAATATATGATTTTGAACATTCTAAAAGCATAGCTTGAAATCTTAAAATTTGAATATGCAGTGATATCAAGAATTCAATAAATATATATATTCGATAAAATAGTCGTCTTCCTATGATATATGATCTCTTAATAAATCTTTTCTCAAACATATAAAACATTTTTCATAATACACAAATAACAATTATGTTTCCATGGCTTTGTAAAACTCATTTTTTCATGCTTTCATCATAAATTATAATTTTTTCTAGCTTGACATAATCATGCAAAATCATATTCTATACTTTTTTTCATCTCAAATTTCATATTTCATAAATATCATGCATCAAACATAATCATCAAGGCTAAAATAAGGTCATAAGTTTGAACCTACTTATTGTTTGGAGCCAGGAATATATAGAAACTACCAATTTGACCTGAGAGCCTGGAATGACACATGACAACTATCATAGAGTAATAATAAACTCTAGATTAATCTCTAGTAACCTCTAGATAGCTTTAATATAACCTTAATAACATTGGAGGAGTACCCCCACTTGACAACAATAAGAAAAATAACAAGACCTAACTCAAGATCATGAAAGAATAGGGAAAATGGAGACATAATCTATCAACATAAACATACCTTGATGACTTGGTGGAACTAGACTTGAATAGGATTGAGAAAAGAGGTGGGAAGAGAGTTTGAGAGTGAAAGAAAATTGGGATTTGGGGAAGAAATCCAAAGGAAAGGGTTTTATAAGGTTGGGAACGTCCTGTAAGTGGAATGACGCCGTTCAACACTGTTCACACTCTAGGGGACCACTGTAGCAGTTTATAGCGGTCAGGGAGTCCGTACATCCCTGTGCTGGTTACTTACAACTGCTATAGCGGTCCTCAGACCACTCAAAACCCCCGTTTCCAACACTGTGACCGCTATAGCGGTCTTGGATCGCTATAGAGGTGACAATTCAGCTAACTTTTGCATTTTTTTTCTCATTTTTGAATCTGATTGTCTCAACACTCACTGATTTACATTTCTTAATTTTAAGTTAATGTCCTTTAAAACGTAAATATAAATAAGGAAATGCCTCCATTTGGATTTAAATAAAATATTATAAAAATCAAAATCCAAAAATCCAAATTTTGGGTTTTAGTTCAAATTTGGGAATCTTCAAGATTTTCTAAACTTGTAGGCTAAAAATGAAACATTTAAGGGCTTCATAAAATTAATTAAAAATCACTCTTTAACTTATTTTTCTCTTGGAAACCATTACCAAAACTTTGGATTCTAAGAAAGTGGCTCTAACATATAGCCCTCCAAGGCGGTGTAAGATCCAAACTTAGTGAAAATCCAGGATCCGGCGACATGAGTGGGTCTCGGGAGACCCTGAGGCTGTATGAAAAAAAAAATCTACTAATACGTGTACCTCGGGTATCACATATTGGCCTCATCTGAGGTGTGATGTTGGTAGGTTTGTGAAAAAATGTTACATTTGGCAAACTGCCAAGGGCTAATCCCAGAATACTAGTTTATATATGCCCTTGCCTGTTATAGAGAATATTTGGGAAGACTTGTCTGTAGATTTCGTGTAGGGGGTTACATTGCGCTCAACGTGGGGTGGATTTTGTGTTTGTTATCAATCACATGTTTTCTAAGATGACGCACTTCATTCCGTGCAAGAAAACCTTAGATGCAAATATGGTAGCCAGATTGCTTTCCAAGGGGGTGGTCCATTTGCGTGGTATGTAAAGACTATCACATTTGATTGGGATAGTTGATTCCTTCGGCATTTTTGGAGAACTTTGTGGAGAATATTTGATTTCATCCTTGAATTATTGTAGCACCGCTCACCCACAAACAAATGGCCAGATCAAAGTTGTTAATAGAATTCTTGGGAAGTTGAATCAAAGCATTTGTGGAGAAAAGCCCAAGCTGTGGGACCTCATATTAGCCCAAGCAGAATTTTCTTATAATAGTATTGTTCATAGTGCTGCTGGTAGGTCTCCATTTTCTGTTGTGTTAGGAAATTGCCATAGCATGCACTTGTCCTAGTTAAGCTTCCCAAAGCATCTTGAGTCAGTATAGTTGCCAAAACTTTGGCTGATTAATGGCAAGAGGTTCAAGTAGAGGTTAGGCAGAAGTTGGAGCAGGCTAATGCTAAATATAAGAAGGTTGCAGAGTAATGTCATAGGAAGCAATTGTTTAGTGTTGGAGATGAAGTGATAGTATTCTGATGATGAGAATGGTTTCCCATGGGAACCTACAATAAGTAGCAACCAAGAAAGTATGGGCCCTATTAGATCATGAAGAAAATCAATGACAATGCCTATGTTGTGGGCTTGGGCTAACCAGATGCTATGGGAATATACAAAACATTTAATGTAGTGGATATCCACCCATTTCACTCTTCCGATAAGCCGCTTTACCCCCAATGAGCCCAACAACTCTAGGCAAAGTTTCTCACAAGTGGAGGGGATTGACGCAGAGCATATGGGTTTAGACTATATGGAGCATGTGGATCGCCAGAGGACAAAATAAGTCCCATATTGCTTGCTTATTTCTTTTTACTTATTAGTTCCACTCGCTTATTTTAGCAAATGTAAGGAGCCTAGCTCCTTTATGAATAAGCGGGTTTGGATTGTATTCAATCACACCTTGAAGGAATAAAATACTCATTTGAGATTTATTCTTTTTAGTGCATCGTAGCATTGTGTTGAGGGCCCTACCTTGTGTGGGCTCTTGTTTAGTTAAAGTTTTTATGCTTTCTCGTTGCGACATTGTCAGTACAAAAAAAAAACCCATCCCTTTATCATCATCTTCTTTTACCCTCTTTATCCTTACCACCACTACTGCTACCACCACCAACCTAAACCCTCACCCTTTTTTGATTTCTTGCCCTTCTTACTCTCATGGCACCATTATCAATCTCAAATTAAAAATAGAGAACACATTTATTAAATCACCATCGCACAACCACCGTGAGCCTGAGAATCCTCTTCTAGTTCATCGCCCCCTAGCCATCACCGGGTCCTTATTGTTCTCAGCCTCTGCATCCCCAGCACCACCACCCCTAGCAAACACCGTCGCTTCCTCTCCCCCATCATGTCTCAGAGCTAACATGAGCCTGCATCAGAGGTTGTTGTGCCTTTACCTCATCTCTGTCCTCATCACTGCCATTTGCATCCGCGCTCACCGCTCCGCCATTAGCGATGTGCAACCAAGGTCTTCCGTTGCTACATCTTTCTCTATGTATCTACCACAACTAGTAGTATGACTAACCAAATGTGTTTTTGGGATGACTTAATCTCAGGATTTGGGACTTTTTTTTTTTATAATTAGGATGCCCTAATATGACTTTTAGCAAAAAGATGATGGAGATGGTGTTGATTGGACTGAGACGAAGATTGGGGTGGAAGGGTGAGTGTAGATGAAAGAGAAGAGAAAGGTGGGGTGGCACTGGGGGTGGTGATGGTGGACGTAGTGGTGGAGGTGAGGGATTTAATTGGCTAGGTTGGTAGAGCTTAAACACATTAACACCGCTAATATTTTTCATCTAGGTATCATTAAGTGTCTAATATTTAATATTGTGAGTACCTAATTGACACTTTGTAAATATTAGGACTCACTTGTCCCAAACTGAAATTGTCAGATCTAATTCGGGATTCACTCAAAACTTGCTCAGGGAACGCTCCGAAAGCGACACGACCAGTTCGGGCAAGGTCAGTAGAAACACACGAACGGAAGAACGAGGACGATGGATTGGAAAAAAAAAGGAAAAAATTGCGGCCCAGTCCCGTTTCCGTATGGTTCGATTGGTCTCTTTCCCTCCTTTTAAGTCTTAACCAGTTGTCCAACGGCATCAAATGATCAAACCCAGGCTCTCACGCGCGATCAACACCTTAATACTCATCCAACTCCCACCAGACACCACAAAGCACAGAATCGCAGAACAAACATGCTTAACCCTCCTTCACTCCTGCAATACCCTCACAAACCTCACCCAAATCCACACCCTCATTCTCAAACTTGGTCTCCAAAGCAACCCTTTAGTCCTCACCAAGTTCGCTTCCACTTCTTCAAACCTCAACGCCATACACTACGCTTCCTCATTCCTATTCCCCTCTAATGATGATTCCCATGATAATAATAACAAGAAGAATAAGAATAATAATAATCTCTTCTATGATGCTTTCCTCTTCAACACTGTCATCAGGGCCTGTTCTCAAACGGGTGACTCAAAGTTAAAGGCTTTGCATTTTTACAAAACCATGCTTCATTATGCGGTTTTGCCTAATAAGTTTACTTACCCTTTTGTGCTTAAGGCATGTGCTGGGATTGGTGATTTGAAATTAGGGAAAATGGTTCATGGGTCTGTGGTAAAATTTGGTTTTGATGATGATCTTCATGTTCAGAACACAATGATTCATATGTATTGTTGTTGTGAGGAAGGGGTTGAGTTTGCTAGGAAGGTGTTTGAGGAAAGTCCCAAGTCGGATTCGGTGACTTGGAGTGCGATGATTGGAGGGTATGCCCGTTTGGGGCGTTCTGTGCAAGCTGTTGGGTTGTTTAGGGAGATGCAGGTAAAGGGTGTTTGCCCTGATGAGATCACAATGGTTTCTGTTTTGTCTGCTTGTACTGATTTAGGTGCACTTGAGCTTGGGAAGTGGTTGGAGTCTTATGTTCAGAGGAAGAACATATCAAAGTCTGTGGAGCTGTGCAATGCAATTATAGACATGTTTGCAAAGTGTGGTGATGTTGACAAGGCTATGAAACTGTTTAGACAAATGAACTTTCGCACCATTGTTTCGTGGACTTCGGTTATTGTTGGCCTAGCGATGCATGGTCGCGGCTTAGAGGCTGTTTCCTTGTTTGATGAGATGGTTGAACAAGGGGTGGCACCTGATGATGTTGCTTTCATTGGGGTGCTCTCTGCTTGTAGCCACTCCAAGCTAGTTGATAAAGGGCATTACTATTTCAATTTGATGGAGAAGAATTTCAGCATTGTGCCAAAGATTGAACACTATGGATGTATGGTTGATCTGTTGAGTAGAGCTGGACTTGTCAAGGAGGCATTGGAGTTCATTCAAAAGATGCCTATTGAGCCGAACCAAATCATATGGAGAAGCATAATCACTGCTTGCCATGCCCGTGGTGAGCTCAAGCTTGGAGAGAGCATCTCGAAAGAGCTGATCAGAAGTGGGCCAATGCATGAGTCTAACTATGTACTGCTTTCAAACATTTATGCGAAATTGCTACAATGGGAGAAGAAGACCAAGGTTAGGGAGATGATGGATATGAGAGGGATGAAGAAGATTCCCGGGAGCACCATGATTGAGCTAAATAATGAAATATATGAGTTTGTTGCTGGAGATAAGTCGCATCATCAATACAAAGAAATATATGAAATGGTGGATGAGATGGGAAGGGAGATAAAGAGGGCAGGATATGTGCCTACAACATCACAAGTGTTGCTTGACATTGATGAAGAAGACAAAGAAGATGTTTTGCATAGACATAGTGAAAAACTCGCCATAGCTTTTGCTCTTCTAAACACACCCCCTGGGACACCCATTAGAATTGTGAAGAACTTGCGTGTTTGTGAAGATTGTCACTCGGCTACTAAGTTCATATCTAGGGTTTATAACCGAGAGATTGTGGTGAGGGACCGCAATCGCTTCCACCATTTCAAGAATGGTTTGTGCTCCTGCAGAGACTTCTGGTGACTGATTGATTTTAGCATCAAAGATTTTACTTTTTCCATTTATGTAACCTTCATATTTTCTTGTCTGAATAGCAGTTCCATATTAGCATTTTTAGTTTTTTATGGAGGGTTCCACCATATGCTAAATCCTGTTTGAAAACTGACTAATGGTTACATGATAACCCTGAGTCAATTTTAACCCTCTATGATAACAATTCATCAGAAACTAGGAACTCCTTCTGCTGGTGTCAAATTGATTTTGTCCTCAGTTAGTACCTCTTGTCCATAAAAAAAAAAAAAAAAACCAAGGCCAGAATTGGTATTGGTCTCCAAATTTTGTAAGGCTGACATCTAAGCAATGTAATTAACTATGCTAGCATTTTACAGTGAATCGCATTAATTTGGTGATTCACTGTAATCATCTGTGATCATATTTTTGTTGATAAAGCTAACTACTGGTTCATCATGGCCCATGATTATGCACCCTTGGGCTGTAATTGGATAAGTAATTCTCAGGGAGTAATTGATATTTGGCGGTACTTAAAATATCCTTTTATAAAATATCCTATTTGGATATTTGATTTGAAAATTTTGAAATTTCTCTGGAAATATAAGGGTATTTCTTGTGCAGAACCAGGAATTCAAAATTTTGTACTACACTTCCCTTCTGGTGGCTTCACTCCACTGATGCTTCTCACATTTCTCGTTTTCATAGCCATAGCTTGTTGATCTAAGGGCCAGGTATGCATTTGGAAATTTTTTATTTGTGTTCTAAAAATTTGAAACTTGTCCTAGTATTTTCATTTGTGATTTTCTTCCTGGGTTTATTGACAATCAACAGAACTGCAATCAAAGAGGTGATGGAATCTTGTTTCAAGCTCGGCTTGCATTAAGTTCTTCTTTGGTAAGCACTCTATATTTTCTCTATTTGTTTCTGGTATAACTTGTCATGCTTTTCCCCTGGAATATGCTTTCTTGTCTTGCTTGATAACATTTGGCAGAATAGGTAATTCTTAATTTCTAATTGATATTCCCAATAGTGGATTATTCTGTGATACTGATTCTATACGTTGGATGAATGTACATGAGGATGATGTCGAACATCCGATCGAAGAAAACAGGAAAAAAACTAAATGTTATTTTCTTCTGCTTATTGTGGAGTATGATGCTATTTTAGTTTTAGATTTGTTTGTAGAAAAAGTAAGAAAGCTGGTACAAATGTATGGAGTAGTCGGAAAATTACAAATATGAAAGCTAATGCTGAAAGTTATTGTTATATAAGGTCTTAGAAATAGATGATATGTGATTAAAATGGGACAAGAGAGTGTTCTCTTTTACAATTTGTATATTGATATAGTAATTCACACTATATTAATTAGCCAAAATGGAAACACCATTTACTTCTTAGCTCTCTCTCTCTCTAATGGGGTTGAGGGAAAGGTGGATTAGAAAGAAAGGTGAGGCTGGTAGAGATTTTGCAAGAAAATGGCTGTATGGAGTCATTAATGGTCTCTAATTCTGTCCAAGATAATGGGAGGTTCATATTATATTTTAATATTGGTCGGGACAATTATCACTTTGTCGGTAGGTGTTTAGTTATTAGATTTCAAGGAGTATTGATCAGATTAAAGATTGAGCTGATTGGCATTCAAAATCTCCGGCAGGTGGCATGTTTGTTAGATTCTCTGTTTCTTTTTACTTGAACAAGAAGCAAAAATATTTTACATGATTAAGATTGGTGGTATCATGAAGTTCATGCTCTTCTGGATTGGTAGGTGCCTACAGCCAGCTGTATCAACTAATTTGAAGTCAATAGAAAAATGGTCTATTGGGTTCACTTGGATGGTTTACCGCCTTTTTTTTGGAGTTATAATTTCTTTTTCTTTCTTTTTTTTTCCCCCTCTTGCTGGATATTGATGTTGATACCCTTTCATTCAGGATTGTTGTTGGGCGAAGATTTTGGCAAGAGCAGATATTCATGAGGTAATCCCATTTTATCATTGTTAGTGCGGGGTAGCTTTTGCTTGAAATTCCTGTCTGGCTCCAGATTTTGCCGATTTCTCTTTCTTAAAGAGTTTACCATAGCCTTCTGCCATCAAGCCATAAACAAACTCAAGGAAGAAGAAAACCTTTTGAGGTTGTTTTTACAGAACCAGCTTCAAATTTGGAAGCATTCATTTGCCAAGCAAGATTTTTGGGAAAATTCACAAACGTCAATGTAACTAACAATTTGAAATGCAGAGAAATTCTTAAATTCTCTTGGAGCAAAAGAAATGTTTTTCTTTATAAGCTTACAAGGAGTGAAGGAGCTTTTTCAACAACAAATACCAACGCTCCAAGTTTAGATTGCCAAGATTGAATAGAGAAAAAATATTATTAGTCTTTTAGGAGGTGGTTCTATTAATGCTGGTTCTGAAAAGCAAATTCTACCTTGTTTTGTCAAAAAGCTGGGTGAGGGGGCATTGGATAAGGAAATAATTTCTATTAAGCCTTTTGGCAATGCAAGTAGTTTGCATGATCCACAGTCACTTCTTGACTCCATGCGGATAAAGTTGATGAATCCATTGGGAAAGGAGGCAAAGGTGGCTTTCTTGCCAAATACGTTGAAAGAAGAAGGTAGAAAAGGAACTTAAAAGATTAACCAAAACAGTAAATTATGGATGGCCAAAAGGATCTAGAAGGTTTAATTTGGTTCTTTCGAAGTTTTGAAGGATAACAGGAATAATGTTTTGTGTTTATTTTGTTTTAGTTTTTCCCCTTTTGTTGCGTTTTGCTGAGCTGGATTTCTAGGAGGGTTTTGGGGAGGTTGTGATGGTTTCTTCTTCTTGCACTTTCTTTTGAAGAACAGCTTATCCTCTCTTTTAACTTTCCCTTCTTCTGTAATATATTTTTTCTGTAAAAGAAAATTTTCTTTCTTGGCTTTTGCATTCTCTGCCGCATTAGTAATTGATCCATCGTTGGTGTTTAGTACTTCCTTATCAATATCACTAATAAATCTATGTTATCAAACTCAAAAGGTGTTATTTTCTTTTCTTTTTTTTTGTATTTGTTTAATTTTCCTTCTTGGAAGATTTTGTAATGGATATATCAAGAGAAATACTTAGCTGCACCTAGAGTAAGAGAAATCACTTGCTCTGATCCATTTATTAATTGACACATAAGTTTTACGGGTTATTATTGTTTCTCATTTTTCCTACATTTTAAATATAATAGCTGATTTATTAATCAATAAATAGAGCAGAGTAAATATTTTGACTTATTCCAAGAGTAACTAAGAATTTCTCATATATCAAAATGACTATTGCTACATTACAGCTTTCTTATATCACCATTGGATCTTTGATGGTGTGTCAATGATTATTTCCAGTAATCTTCCGTTAGAGATATCTTGAGGCTTTCAATATGTATGATGAGACTATCTAGGCAGAAATAATTGAAAGCACCTTTATGGTACAATCGTCTAGTTCTGGTATTTCCATAGTGAAACTGGAATATTTTGGATGTAAGGCTTAGAAAAGATATTTTTTTAATTGATATTTTTAATTAGGATTTTTTAAAAAAAGTAAAAGTTGATTTATGTTTGGATGTAACATCAATTTATATTTAGATATAATACTAAAAGATTCTTATTTATTGTCAAATATATTTTTTATGTTATAAAATGATTTTTTTAGAAGATGAAAATTTTAGCTTCTCAAACAAAAAAAATTTAGTGAAAATTACCTAAAGATACCGAGAAACACAAAAAAGATATTTTTGTTATTAAAAAGGACTTTCTCTATCCAACAAAGCACATCTAAATGAGCTTTTGTTGGCTTAAGTTTTTTTGAGTACGTGACTTTTGGAGGGGAATTGGTTTGGCTTAGCACCTAGCCAGCTTCTTTTTTTTTTTTGTTGATAAATGATAGTTGCTCAACCATCCATGGAGGAGGGGAGCAATTGAACTAGAAGAGTTATACACAATTTTATGCTTGCTCTAACAATCCCAATTGTTATAATTTGTTAAATTATTTCACCAAGGTACGGTAATTCTGCTTAATTAACTATAGTAGTGATGACAAAAGCAATTGAGCATGTTGGAATGTTCAAACAAGTATCCCGTAGTGAATTTCCTTTTAACCGTTTATTCCGCCTAAAAGAAATTGACTTTTAATTTAACATATTAATCTTCAATTTCTTTAACAATTAAGGGACAATTAAGGGTTGGATGATTCTATGACATGGGAGACTTCGGTGCAAATTAATTTTACAAGCACAAACAATTATTCAACAGCGTGTATACTTGACATGCTTTAAAGTTTCCGATTTTCATGTCCCATATGATATGGTTACAAGATGTTTTTGAAGTGTGAATGTGCAAAAAGCAAATATATTTAACTTTTTCATTAGCCTGAGGTGTTAGAAGTTGCAGTGTGTTTCAGTTTCTTCTCATTTTCCTCATTTTACCGATATATTATTAGCAGGGAAGGCCCCTTTGCATAATAAGATGGAGCTTCATCGGTTAGGTTGTCCCCTTAAGTGCTTTATGGTATCACATACAAGATCTAGGGACACCAATGTCGATCTACATCTCCCCTGAACATCATAGGGACCCAAATTTGGTGTTAATATTTCTTCTTGCTGGTGAGAATTTTGGCATCAATCGAAAATGAGTCCAAACAAAACAAAAATTTGAATTTGGAAAATGATATTGATTTCTAGGTAATGATTTACTGATGTGTTATCTTTTCTTTTGATGTTTTTGTGCAAACCTGATAAAATGAAATAAATAAGGAAATTAATGTCCTATAGCAATAAAGAATGGGCAAAATCATGTAAACGTTTTCTTTGTTTCAGAATATTACTCTTAACAGTGCATTGTGATTGTGGATTTCACTGTTAACCTAATCTTACAAAAAGATCATCAAAACAAGGACGAATTACCATTTTGGCCTTCCAAAAAATTATGTCACTACAAAATAGTCCTAAAAAAAATTATATTTGGCCGTAACTCTTAAAAGATCTAAGTTGTCTGACAAATTAACCCCAAGATTAACGGACTTCTATTTTTATTAATAGAATTGGTTACGTTTTTGAATTTATGCCAAGTTTGCATCGTAAAACCATTGCTTTAGTCCCAACATATAGTATTTTTGACAAAATATTAACTAACAATATAGAATGACTATTTTAACCCTCAAAAGATCATGCTTTTGACAAAATAATCCCTAAAGAAATACTTTTGTGAGCAAAAAACAAATACCAGTTGACGTTTGAGTAAATTTATATAATGAGATGGTTCTTTGGATGACAATGGATGAATATAGTTTCTTTTAGATATTATTTTATCAGTGATACGATCTTTTAGAAGATAAAATAATGGATATATCTCGAAACAAACGTGCAGTGTATGTAACAAACTATTTGATTTGAAAATGATATTTCCATGTGAGGATCCTTAGATAATAAAGCGATCTCGACGAAAGTAGTTCAAGAAATATTCTGAATTAAGTTGTTGCATTCCTATAACTGAGTGCAAGAACAAGTTATCCACGAAAAATCATGACGTCCTCACAATGCTTAGCTTCACTTCCAAACATGAATATTCCAAATTATGATTCTGGGACTGACAAATATTATGGATATAACAAAGACATGTTTATGACTTAAAAGTCGACAAAGTTCCAATTCTTATCATACCAATAAATAAGGTAGAAGTGAAAGCATAATGATGACAAGAATAAATAAAGAATTCATCAAGATATACTATTCTGGCATGTAGAAAAAGATATTGATTTATACATTTGCGTAATATTTTACAAATTGCAGTGCTTGTTGGTACAAGGTCAAAAAATTATTACAAAATTTTGTCCTATATTGTTTCGATCTCAACCTGAGGAGGACGAGACACGGTAGTAGAGAACAAAGAAAAAGGAATGGATATTTGTATAGGATGGACCGCGTTTGGGTGGGCTTTTCATGTTCGGCTAAGCGACCGGGTTAAATAGCGAAAGGGCCACTGTTTGGGTAAGAATTGAGGAGGGCCCCCAGACAGGGTGGATCAACAACTCGTATCACAATCCTCCTTTTCTTTGGTTTTGGTCTGATTGGTTTAACTTGTGGTAGAATTATTTTTTTCCAGAATTAAAGCTGAAAGAATTGCTTTAGAAGAATTGAAGTTGAAAGAATAACCTGTGTTTGGAAATAATATTTCAAAAATTTGAAAGAATTACTTTTGTTTGGATGAGATAAAGAAAAATTACATTTGAGGATAAAATTATCAAAAAAGAAAAAAAGAGCAAGAGTAAAGTAATGAGGTGTGCTAGAGGCTATTTATGATAAAATCAGAAAGAAAAGTTTCATTCCATATACTTTCACAAAGATAATTTTCCCGCCTGAAAATGAGTTTTGGAGAGCACAGAAAACCAAACATCTTCAATTTTACACTTTTCATTTCCTGCTGAACAAAATTATGTTTGAGATATGTACAATCTAGTACTTTACAAAGAAAAATGATTTTGGTTAGCTGTAGAAACATTACGTCTCCGTGAGCCATCCGAGGCAAGGGGAAGATAGATAACTTGTACCGACCATATACCATTATATTTTGGACTATTTGGATCCAATCTTTCACATAAGAATTTTATTTATTTATTATTATCATTATTATTTGTCATTACAGGGTAGACGAGAAGCGTAAATCCCCAGGTTTAGAGTAGTAAATGGTATGGTCCTTATCCAAGAGAACTTCACAAGTTTCAAATTCCTAATCTTACAGGTAAAGCTCACTCATGACTCAACTCATTTTCATTGAGCACCCATTGGGTTATCCAAGAAATTTTATATGTGCAATAAGTTGCAAATGGCTATGGCACATATCGTAGTTCCTCAATAAAATTTGAGAATATATGTTAAATATATATGATATTATGTTTCTAATAACAGGGAATGAGAATAAACTGTTAGAAAAGGAAATTATTTAAAATGTATGATTATAATGCCATATAGATTGTCAATCAGGTAATGTAAACTGAAAGTTCAATGTGAATTATTGGAAGTTAAATGATACATCTGCATTGAGAAGCAAATGAATTGCTAGATTTATTTTTGAACGAAAAGTACACGGAATACTCGTGCCAATTAGAAACGCTCTAATTATTGTACCCAAACAACAAAAGAAAAAATGCTCTAATTAGAGCTGAATTCCTATGTAATATCATTGTTTTAAATGAAAATGTTAGAAAAAAAAAATTTAACTAAGAAGGGTGTCAGTTACTCCTATCTGTCATTTTGAGTTCTGAATTTTACTAAATTCGGATCCTACACGTCCTTAGAGGGCTATATGATAGAATCATATTTTTGATATCAAAAGTCTCGGTAATTGTTTCCAAAAGAAAAATGAGTTAAAAAATAATTTTTAATGAATTTTATAAAATCTTTAAACATTTCGTTTTTAGCTTATAAGTTTATAAAATCTTAGAAATTCCGAAATTTGAACTAAAATTCAAAATTTAGATTCTAATTTATCGAGATTTTAATTTTTGAGATATTTTATTTAAATATAAATGAGAGTTATTTCCTTATTTACATTTATATTTTAAAGTTAATGGAGAATAAATAAATGAGGACATTAAGTGACAGTTCTGGAGAGCACTGCAGCTTTCATTGAGCATTATAGCAGTTAAGGAACAGCAGTGATCAAAATTTCATTAACACCCCCCTCATTTCAGGTTTGTAGATCTCAAAACACAATTTCCACCTCCCCCAAATGCAAAACTTTGTCTCTCTACCCTTTTTCACCCCTAAATCTCCATTTTCTACCAATTCTTTCAAGTTTAATTTAGAATCTTCCATCCTCCAAGCTTAAAGGTATGTTATTTGTTAGAGTTATTCTTGTATGTTCTATTCCTCCAAGTGAGTAGATTCGCATATGTGAATTTTATGTTGTGTATTAGAATTATTTTTATAAAGATATCATCAACTGCTTGATTTTAGAAATTTTTGTAAAGAAGTTTAAGGTTACTGTTGGTTTGTATGTTTTAGAACTCCTAGTTTTAGAGCATGAAACTTGTCTTTGATAAAACTTATGGGGCCACTTTTGTTATATTGATTTTATGTAGAATTGATGATATATGTAACTGTTAGAGACTTCTAGGATTGTTTGACTAAATTCTGGAACTGATTTGTATATATGATATTGGGTTTTTCTTGGTCTATGAAAAGATTGACAGTTTGAAATATGATTTACATAATCAACTAAAAGGTTTAGAGCTTGAATCTTCATGAGATTCAGAACAGTTGATGGCTACATACTCTATGGAGGTATAAGATCATAAATGTCTACAAAGGATGATCCCTTGGACATGATTTCATAGTCATAGTTATGCTAAGGTTAGACTGTTAGAATCAGATAGATTCAAAGCTCATAGAGAATTAAAAAGTTTTAAAAGTTTTTAGATTTAGATGGATTTATGTACATGATAGGTATAGAGAAATAGACAGTGAGTTAACGGCTATCCAAATGATCATTAACATTGGTACCAAGTTGCCCTAAGGGCAATCTCATAGAGCAAAGACATGGGACCTAGTTAGTTACCGATTCGAGTTCTTGAGAAACCCATAAAGTAGAGAGTTTAGTTGTTGTGACTATTTATTATACATTATCATGGTTCACTATTTCTCTAGGAGATCTTACACTATAAGTTTATAGGACTTCAGGTATGAAAGTAACTTGAAGAAAATATTTTTATAATTTTATGAAATAATAATTTGTATATGTGTACATATATATATTGTAAAGTTGGGATCAAATATGTGATAACATTGCCACACTATGTGACCTACTCTTCCATTGTTGGACCAATTTGAGCGACCCCCTCATGGATATTCCTCTACCTCTTTGACCAAAAGGCCCTTTGTAACCTCCTCTAAAATTTTCACCATTTTTGGTGTCAGACCTAGGACAATCTAGTAATGTTCAAGCCAGATGAGCTTGAACAATCCAAAATTCAGGTTTCTTAAACCTTTCCAACATCTTGAGCCATTTAAAGAGCCTCTAGCTTATCAATTGAGAAAAGTTCCACTCTTGACATCACATTTATGATGAAAGGGCTATAATCTTCCCCTAGGCCATCTAATATAACCTCAATGTGCTCTTCAATTGAAACTGGAGCACTACCACAGCCAGGGAATCTACTATTTTCTTAACCTTAATTAGATATTCTGAACCAGTGTTACCTTGTTTTCGCATTGCTTTGTGCTGGATCCTCAATTGTTTGACATTGAAATAAGTTTTTGATGCAGAATGGACTTTAATTTTACTCCAAATCTAATGAACATATTCACATCCAGCCACTCTGCTACAAAATGTTGGATCAAGCAAAGCCAAAAGCTACATCACCAAGTGTTGATCTTGGTTCTTCCAGTCTGAGTAGATGGATGACACATTATCTGGAAAATGATCTTCTTCTGATGCATATCTTTTAGGAACTTTTTCTTTCAACAAATGATCACCTAGCTTGTGAGCTTTGATCGCGAAAACAGCTTGATGCTTCCATGTCAGGAAGTTTTCTTCATCAAGCTTGATGGAAATTGGATTTGCAAATGTCTTTGCCATGAAGATATTGCTTGATTGTTGACCTTGTGCAACAGAGCTTGAAATTTTAGAGGCCATGGATCCTTCACAGCTCTAATACCATGAAGGTATCAGAGAACTGATTCGTAAAGAATGAGTAACTTTCATGTAAGAGAAAGGAACAAAGAAAGTTGTAATTAAATGAAAATGATCATGTAATACTTCACAAATAGATTTCATAAATACATGACTAGAATATATATGAAATCTCTAACCATGTGGGTATGGTTAACAAGTATGAGAAATGTGTAAGAGTTTTAACAGAGAAAGGAAAATTCTAGTATCAGTAAAGGTAAATATCAACAACAATTGGAAAAGTAAATGATATTAACAAGCTAAATTCTTGTCCATCGACTCCTGAGTTCATCATGCAAGAACAAGGAATTGGAATCAAGAATTACAAGAATAAAGGAAGAAGAAAATCCCAGAGGATAGAAGGTTCATACCATAACCGTCTTCTCCCTTTGGTTCTGCCTTCTTTATATCTGGGTGACATACCCTTTGAGCCTTGAGTTAGTGATTTTTCTTCTTTGGCCCTTTCCTATCTCAGATGATGCCATCTGTCCCAAGCCTTTAACTGCCTCCACCTCAGCTTGTTGCTTCTTTGAATTGCCTTCTGTACCTTTTTGCTTTATAACAATTCTTCCCCCATTAAAATCAACCTTGTCCTTAAGGTTAAAGGTTGGGTAATTGGTTGCTATGACAACATACTCCTCCCAAGTTGGATCTCCCTAAAAAGCTTTCAGCATAGCCACATGGAACACTGGGTGAATTTTAGCTTGTGCTGGAAGTTGTAGTTTATAAGCTACCTTGCCAACCTTTTGTGTGATTTGAAACAAGCCAAAGTATCTCAAACATAATTTCTGATTTTTCCTCAACTGCACAGAATGTTGCTTATATGGTTGTAGCTTAACCAAAACCCAATCTCCTATTTCAAACTCCTTGTCACTCCTATGTTTATCTGCCTGATTTTTCATTCGAGTTTGAGCTTTCTCTAAGTTGATCTTCAATTGGTTTAGAATATGATCTCTGTCTACCAACAGCTGTTGAATTTCCAGGGGATCTCCAAGGTTAATGGAATATCTAGTAATACATGGCAGTGGTCAACCATATACTACTTCAAAAGAAGTCATTCCGATACTAGTTTGGGTGGCAGAATTATATCAAATTCAGCCTATGTCAGAGCTTTTGACCACTCTTTTGGATGATCATAAGTATAGCATCTCAAAAACATCTCTATGATATTATTAATTGCCTTGGTTTGACCATTCGACTAAGGATGATATGCAGAGGACATGGTCAGCGTTGTTCCTTGTAATTTGAACAGCTTCTGCCAAAATTTGCTGCTAAACACTTTGTCCCTATCTGAGACAATTGTTTGGGGAAAACCATGGAGTTTGACCACATTGTTAAAGAATACTTCAGCCACTTTCTGAGCATTAAAGTCTATTCTCAATGGCATGGAGTGTGCATATTTGGACAAACGGTCTACAACCACCATGATCACGGTGTAACCTTGAGAAAGTGGTAAGCCGCGACAAAATCCATGCTAATGTCTTCCCATATTCTCTGAGGGATGGATGACTGAGTAAACAAACCTGCCGGTGATAGAGTTAAATGTTTAGCTCGTTGACAAATGCAACACTTACTAATAAATGTTTTGATGCCATGATACATGCTCGCCCAAAAGAAATTGCTCCCTACTCTCGTTGCTGTCCTCTTTACTCCAGCATGTCCTCCAATTGGCTAGGAATGAAATTCCAGCAAAATTTTATTGATTAGCTCAGTTATCTTTGGGATTAGTAACCTCCCTCCTTTGTATATCAAGTTACCCTTCTTTTCAAAGTGATTATGACCTTGTAGCCATGCGCTGATGGTAGTCTCTTCATGTTGAGCCTTTTTAATCTCTTCAATGATGTTGCATTTGGGTTCACTCCAAGCCATAAAACAGGACCTAGATAAGGCGTCAGTAGCTATATTCTCCTTCCCAGCTCTATATCCAATTTGAAAATCATAGCCTAAGAGCTTATGTAACCACGCTTGTTGTTCTGGTGTTTGCAACGATTGGTCTTGTAAATGACGCAAACTTTGATGATCCGTGCGAATGATGAATTTGTGCCCCAAGAGATAATGTCTAAACCTTGCTATAGCTTCAGTGATTGCAAACATTTCTCGAACATATGCCCCTTGCTTCTGTAATCGAGATGATAGTTTTCGACAAAAGAATACTATTAGGTGACCTTGTTGACTATGTACAACACCCATTCCACATCTCGAAGCATCTGTTTCCAGTATGAATTACTGCTTGAAATCAGGTAATGCCAAAATTGGTCCTTCGATAACAGCTTGTTTCAACCTTTCAAAGGTTTGCTGAGCCTCGTGTGACCATTTGAAACTGTCCTTTTTTAAAAGATCAGTTAAGGGAGCAGCAATCAAGGCATAATGCTTGATAAACCTCCTATAGTACCTTGTGAGTCCTAGGAAAGCTTGCAATTGTTTGACATTTGTGGGACTAGGCCATTATAAGACATCCTTCATCTTATTACCATCCATTTGTACCCTTCTTCCAGACACAATGTGCCCCAAATATTCCACTTCTTGCTGCCCAAAAGAGCCCTTGGACAGCTTTGCAAATAATTGGTGAGCAGCCAACAATTGTAATGCCAAATGATGCAAATGTTCAGACCAAGCTGAGCTATATGCAAGAATATCATCAAAGAACACCAGTACATATTTCCTAAGGACTTTGTTAAAAACAGAATTCATTAAAGCTTGAAATGTTGCAGGGGCATTTGTTAAATCAAATGGCATCACAAGCCATTCATACAGGCCTTGATGAGTCTTAAAGGCAATTTCATACCTGTCATTTGGCTCTACAAGAATCTGGTGGTAAACTGATCTCAGATCTAGCTTGGAGAAAAACTTTGCTCCATGTAATTCATCCAAGAACTTATCTACTGTGGGCATGGGAAATTTGTCTTTGATGGTGATCGCATTCAAAGCTCTGTAGTCAATGCAAAAATGCCATGTGCCATCTTTCTTCTTTACTAAAACAATAGATGTAGCAAATGGGCTCGAACTCAGTTGGATAATCCCTTCTTCTAACATATTCTGAATCATGGCTTCTATCGTCTCCTTCTGACTGTAAGGGTATCGATAAGCTCTGGATTTAACAAGATCTAACCCTTCGGCCAAGGGAATAGTGTGATTATGAGCTCTCTGAGGTGGTAGTCCCACTAGTTTAGCAAACACTGATTGATAAGTGTATAAAAGCAAAGCTAATTCTGGTTTTATCTCCTCAGGCAGATGTAGTTTCTGCTGTTCTGTTGGCCTAAGCAACAAGGTGTACCATTCTGCAATGCCATGTGTGTGTTACAATCTTGAGAAAATATTAAACTGTGCCTGATCCGGCTGAGAATCTTTCAACCCCTATAAAGTGACTAACTCATCCCCCCAATAAGATTTCAAAAACATCTCTTCATAATCTGTAGCATGAGTCTTAATCCTTTTGAGCCATGAAGCACCTAACACCAAGTCAGCTGCTGGGACGTTTAACAAGAAAACTGAAATTGGTAACACATACCCTTGTATCTCCATTTGCATATCCTGAATGAATCCCCGAGTTGGCATAGTCATGCCATTCCCAACTAACACCAGAAACTGAGGTTCCGCCTGAATAGGAAGCTTGAGAAAATGAGCAATTCGTGGTTGTATAAAATAATCTGAGCTTCCACTATTCATAAGTATCTTCACTGGTATACCCTTGATAGTTCCTTCGAATCTTGTCAAGTTGGCTCATTTGTCATTGTGAAGAGCATTCAAGTAAAATGGTTGTTTACTTGCGTCATGTTTGCCCCCTGTTGGAGTGTCATTTTCATTGGAATCACCCACTGAATCATAATAGACATCACCCTTTATATCGTCTTCAATTTGTAACAACAACATCTGTTTATTTGGGCAGTTATGACCCAAAATGAATTTCTATTCACACATGAAACATAGGTCCTTTCTCTTCGACGTTCATACTCTGCTAGTGGGAGATGCCTGATGGGGTTTATCTTTGGTGTGGCTGGTTTGGGTGGTGGTAATTGGAGGAGCGGCTGTGTTCAAGGGTCTGGGATTATGAAGGGGTATAGGGGCCAATTAGAAGAACGGGGTTTGAATTTGACTTTGTTTTCATACAATTTAGCTAAAGCGAAAGCTCTCATAAGATTTGTGGGTTTCTGGGCAATTACCCCCCGATGAATTTCTTGCTTCAGTTCTCCTATAAAGCAATCTAGCATCGCATCAGGGCTGATTCTATAACTCCGATTGGCCAACGAATTAAACTCCATGTAGTAGTGTTGTACAGATCCTGTTTGCACTAGTTTAAATAGATCAGAGCGTGGGCAATCGAATAGGGATGGTTCGAATTACGACTCCGAAGCTCGAGCAAGCAGCTACCAAGAGTGGAAAGGATAGGTTCGCTGCATCATCTGAAACTAAGGTACCGCCTCCTTCTCAAAATGAATAGAAGCCAAGGGGATATGTTGTTCTTCTAGAGTCTAATAGTAATCGAAAAATTGTTCAACTTTGAAGATCCATTGTAGCACATCCGTGCCGTCAAATCGAGGAAAATCCATATGCGGGGTTCTCAGTTGAAGGGGTCCACGAAGATTGTGGCCACCAAGGGAAGTTCCACCGTTATGATATAAGGGCTGTTGCAGCACTTGCAATGCATTTTCAATCATCTCCATGCGATCCTCATTTCGTTGAAATTGCTATAAAATATTGGCGACATCCACCGCGAGTGCATCAAGCTTGTCTTCTCGGGAAGTAGGGCTTGCCATGGTAGTTGATGAAAGCACCAATGTATACTTCACAAGCAGATTCCAGAAATATATGACTAGAATATATATGAAATCCCTAACCGGGTGGGTATGGTTAACAAATATGAGAGATGTGTAAGAGTTTTAACAGAGAAAGGAAATTCTAGTATCAGTAAAGGTAAATATCAACAACAATTGGAAAAGCAAATGATATTAACAGAATAAATTCTTGTCCATCGACTCCTAAGTTCGTCCTGCAAGAACAAGGAATTGGAATCAAGAATTGCAAGAATGGAGGAAGAAGAAAATCCCAGACGATAGAAGGTTCATACCATAACTGTCTTCTCCCTTTGGTTTTGCCTTCTTTATATCCGGGTGACATACTCTTTGAGCATTGAGTTAGTGATTTTCCTTCTTTGGCCCTTTTCCATCTCAGATGATGCCATCTGTCCCAAGCCTCTAACTGCCTCCACCTCAGCTTGTTGCTTCTTTGAATTGCCTTCTATACCCTTTTGCTTTATAACAGATCACTGCTTCATCAAGTTGAAAACAGAGAGAATACATTTGAGAGTATATATACATGTTCTTATAAGAGCATGTGCTCCATGTGCTTTTATCTAAACTAATAGCATTCTGTTATAATAGCTTAACGTCTTAACAGTGCTCAACTAATTTAACAAAAAGTGAGTGAGGTTCTAACTAACAACTAACTTGTGATATCCATCAAGACCTCAAGCCGGTCAGATTGAATTAGTCAGATTCCTAATAATAGAGTTCGGATATTGGTGGTTTTATCAAGGGGAAAAAAAATAACATTATTACTACATTCGAATAATGTCACTCATTGCAAGTACGGCCAAGCGGCACAAATGGCGTCTTTCATGTACCGAATAAACTAGCTAATATGCATGGTTTGGAGATTCAAAGATATTGCTTCCAGCCTGCCCTCAAATAATAGGCAAAAGTAGAGGAAATGAGGGCCATTGAGAGAGTAAGAAAAAGGAAGAAAAAGAGTGAAATGTCATTATTTTCTTTTTTTGATCGATACAACTTAAAAGTACATAACAACTTGAGAAAATTTTCCATCTGCTATCTAATTAACGTACAATAAGTGTCACATCGCCTTTAATTTATACAAGGCACAGGAGGTGAAATAATATTAGTGGCTTTCCCTTGAACATAATTGCATGTTGCAGAAGCAGGTGTCTTTGGGTCAATTGAGGTAATGTTGATTTGATTCAATGTAACTCTGTCACACCATACATGGGCACAATCCAGCACAACTGCATGATCACTACTACATGTTCCATGAACATCACTAAATGTAACATCACTCACTTTGACTGCATCAGGCTGCAATAATGTTCCAAGAAGCAAAAATTATGTGTATAATCCTTCAACAAATAACTAATCACCAGTCAATGAGAAAGAAAATTCACCTTTTCTGGGGTGTTCATGTAATGTTGCTCAATTAATACAGGGTAATCTGTCTGATTGACAGTGATATGCTCAAAGATGATATTCCTGGCATATCCTTTGCCACCCTTGAAAACAGAAAAAACCTTTCATTAAATTAATTTAAGGAACACATATATAGATTAATAACTATATAATCTCTTATATTTAAAAATAATTGTATAATATTTTTTTCTGTTATAAGATATATCATTACGGGCCATGTCTTGACTTTAACTCCGCCTGTAGCTCCATCGAACGTGCAATTCCAAACATGTACATTTTCTACATTTTCCTCCTGTCCACCTTCACCTAGACTCCCAACACTGCATGGAAAATTCTTGCATTATAATGGCAAGGAAGTATTCATTCATAAAAGTTTAATTATTTTCATTTGAAAACTTATATTACAAACAATCAAATTTAACGCAACTTTATTTCTCTTTTATGCTTTTTAGTTTTTATAGAAGGTTCGCCATATATATAAGTGAATAGACATGGATTTCACATTTTCCATGTGTATTCTGACGAACCTAATACCATGACCAGGACCACATTTAATGTTGCTAATGTTGAGGAACTTTGTGCCACCTTTGATGGCAATGCAATCGTCACCTGTCATAAAATTAAAGGTAACGATATTTTGATACTAAAAGAGTAGGTGTTTATTTGGACATTTACTTTATAATCATTGGATATGATAATGCTCCATATTTATCTTTAACATTTATCACATTCAATAATTATAAAATATGTATCTAAATAAATATCTACTTTTTAAATGTCAAAATATCATTTCTTTAAAATCAAATAGGAAACCATAAGATTGAAGTCATGAAATCAATTATAGGGAAGTATAGAACTAATTGATAAGACTAAGAGAAATGAAAATTGAAGAATAAAGTATAATTACCAGTTCCAATTATAGCGTCGTGAATGTTAACTCCAACTGAGCTTGTGATATCAATTCCGTCAGTATTGTGGCTTTCTAGTGGTGAATGTATTTCAATATTTTTTATGGTTACATCCACACTGTGAACTATGTGGATATGAAATTTTGGCCCGTTGATATGAGTTAGTCCTTCTATTTCAAGACCATCACATCTTTCGAATAGAAGAGCCTGCAAACTCAATGTTATACAAATAACTCTACTATTATTATTATTATTGTCATATTCATGTTCTAATTTAAAAGGAAGAGTTTCTAACCGTTGGTGGTGCAGTGCATCCATTAGTTAACTGCAAGTTTGAATATGTTGTATTGTTAAATCAATAATTATTTTTTCAAATAATGACAAAAAGAAAATTATAAATATTTAAATATTTAACTAATATACTCTATATATTAAGCAGATTTCTAAACATATATTCATATTTGATGCAAAAACATGATGTAGTTGATTGTGGTATCACATTGCCCCACCAAGCGTGACCTCGACCATTGATTATTCCTGATCCATCAACTTTCATATCTTTTATGTCAACGAAATGAAGCCATAGCCCTGAACATAATCCCCCCCACATATTTCTCTCAGGGGCTAGTATATTTCCCAAAATCTGCAACCACAAGGAATTAAATAAAATCAAGTTTAAAAGCAATTTAATTAAGGATATTATGTAGTATGTAACAAAAATTGGGTTGTTGTTAAAAACCACTCGGGTCTCTTTGTTCTCTTAATGTGTATTAATCAAAAAGCCAATTCTTTATGTGAGAGGCATTTGTTTTTAAAAAGTGATTTTTAAAATTCTTTTTGTTTTAAAAAAACATTATATAATGAGACACCTTGAAAGTTTGCATACTTGATCTTTTGATAGGACCGCCACCATATAAATACAGATGAAATGCTTCTGAGTAAATTATTTTCTTCTCTCGCCACAAAAGTCTAAGTGAAAGGTAGAATATCAAAAGTTTACGTGATTATTTTTTCAAAAACAAATTGTTTAATTGGACAAAAAAGTAATATATGTACCTCAATATGAACTTTTTTGGATTGACAGGGACCTATGAATCTTGCTGCACGTAATAAAAAATTATGACTAGCTGGCACCACAAGAGTCGCAGTGTCGTTATTTGCTCCACATAAATCATTCCACGCATTCACAAATGCCTATAGAAATTGACGTGTGAATATTATTTTTCATGAATATATGAAATGATAAAAAAGGTTTTAAAAAACTATAAGAATAGCAAGTCACAAAATAATCTTCCAACCATCGCATTGTAGGCAAATAATCAAATATACATAGATAGTGACATAAATTGAGTGTTAGTGCAAGGAATTGAGTGTTAGTACATCCTCTTAACAAACAATTTAAAAATCCTCATATTTCAAAATTTCACTCATAAAAGTAACATGAACTATAATTCACACAATATTTAAAGACTATTTGATATATATCAGTGATGTTTTATATTAAAGGAGAATTTTTAGGCATAACAATTAGGATAATTTAACATTTTTCCAAGAAAATATTATAATATTAAAGATATGTTTGGTTTGAGGATAAAAATGAGAAGAAATTTTTTCATGAATAAAATTAATATATAATTTAACTCAAAATTTAGTCACAAAACATTTTCTTCTATTTTTCTCCTCAACTTAAAGAAGTAAACATATAGTACGTACTTGAGTATCATCGGACTGGCCATCTCCTTTGGCACCATATTTGAGCACGTCAAAAGTACTTTGTGCATGTCCAATGGACATATTGCAACAAGCAATAAAAAAGCTCAAAAAGCAAAATACGTGCAAGCCCTGCAGGATTAAAAAACATATCAATTGAATAAAATTATTAAAAAGAGCCCAACAAAACAGATTATGAAAAAGAGTAGTTGCCAAAAGAATAACCGACAACTAGCTTGCTCACTAACCAGAGTGTGTATATTTTCAAAGGGGGAGTAATAATGTGCGAACAAACATATAAACTTACATGTATGTGTTGAAGCCTTGGTATCAACGGAAAGCAAGTTCAAACACGAAGACTAGAATTGAAAAAATGAAATTGATTTATAATGAATTATTTACTGATTTTATATATGTGCTTCCTTTTGGTGTTTATATGTATTGATAAGAATAAAACATATTAAGAAATTAAACTAATACATTGTAAACATGAATTTGGATTAAAATATCATCAAAATAAATAACAATATATGCACGTCACATTCTGAGAAATAACAATTACAACTTAGGACCCACAAAATGGAAAGAAATACATATACGCAGAGTAATATAATTTATGACTAAGATGTAAATATTATTATACAATAAACATTTTTCCTATTATATGTCAGAATTAAAAAGTGTAGAATGGATGGAATTTTCATCAGTGAAATACTTTTAAATCACAAATCGTAACGTAGAACAATGCTTATTACAATCAATACGATTAGCAAATTATTCAAATCGCAATATATATATATATATATACACACATTGTCATAATAAAAAAAATACCCCATTAACTAGTCATGCATGCATTTCTTAGTCATAAAAATATATTGGATATTTATAATACCTATCTTAAAATCACAATATAATAACCCATGAATGATTGATGGCGTACAAATTTTTAAATTGGTACGAGTTAACTTATAGATCTGTGTCAAATATTTCTTATTTATTTCAATTTTTTTTTTGTTTAAAGTTATTGTGATTTTTAATACATGAAAAATTCTACTTAAGAGTACATTCAGAGGCGCATATTTTCTATATCAAAATTTTGCTGTTAATTTTATATTAAGAAACTATTTCAATATAAATCAATAAAGGATGTATATCATAATAATTATATGATATAATTGATTGATACACCATTTCCTTCTTTATTTTATCTTATTATGATATTTTTATTTAGTGAAAATATCCATAGTTTGAAAGTAAAATTGTATAAAGGGATATTCAATAATATCGTTCAACAAAGAGATTAGTTTATGCCTTTATTAAAGTTTTCTACTCATGTTATGGAGTCTATTAATAATTGAACTTTAACTATAAGTGCCCATGTGGTGCGTAGAATTGCGTGTGGAATTAAAGCTTGGAATTATAATTGGGTGACCCAATTTCAAATTTTATGTTTAGTAATCCTTTCAGGATTAGAATTATAATTCCATATAACAATTTCATGTTGTTGAAAAATAACTAACCCAATCATTTTCCAATTCTAAACCCCATACCTTAAAAATTGCCAATTCCAAATCTCAAGTTTTATTGTTCTCTAATTATGACCATCTCTCAGCACCTGATACTGATGTCTATTCGCCTATTGCCTTGGCCAACCACCTGGCACTGGTGGCTGACCACCCTCCGCCCACTTGCGGTTTGTTGGCCGCCGATCGCCCCTTGCTAGCATTGACCGTCAGTGTCCGATCCTACCACCCATTGCTAGTTGTTTACTTGCCACAAACTTAATTTAATAAAAATATTTTGAAGTTATGGATCACATATCCAAGCATTAGAAATGGAATTGAATTTAGAATTTTAGTTTTGAATCCTAATTCTTTGTAAGAGTCAAACATAAAATTTAAAATTTTAAGTTACTTCCAATTCCACGTGCCAAACGAATCCTAATAAATTTCTCTAATATTTAGTGGTATAATTTTCATTTGTGCTTGATTGTTTACTATTGGACTCATATTTGATGTTTGGGTTTACTTTTTGCCAATTTGCATTTTTCAGCATTATTGTCAATATTCTGACATTATTTTTGTATTTTCACAATACTTATGATCTTTGATTTGTAGGAATTCTAATAAGAGTTCTCCCAACAACTTTACTAAATAAAGGTCAAGAGTTGTTTCGATTATCTAAATAATTTAATCTGGCCTCGAAACGATGTAAGAGTTGTTGATGAGTGAAACCCATGTAGAGTTTAGTATTTGGACCATTATAAGGATCTAATTGAGATTCCAAATGAAAGTTAAGACATATAGCTACAGGTTTATTTAGACTAAACAAAATGGTGGTGTTTTGAAGGCCTTATAATCATTTGAAATTTGTGGGCTCTACAGATGATATTACTGAAGTGTGTTGGGCATATCTCACCCATTAAAAGCCAAATTAAACCAAATAGTGCGTCCATTGAAAACTAAGAAATTAGGGTTAAATTGGTCAAAGAAAAGTGGCAAGGTAAAATACCAAGATAAAAGATGTTCTGCTAAAAATATCAAAAGAAGACATTCAACTTTGCTTTAGGAATCAAATTCTGATTCCCAAGGAAGCTAGGTGAAAATCTGGTTGAAAGGTTGGAAATGCAAATCTGTCCTTATGCTCTCCAGCATGACATCTTCTAGTATGCAAATCTATCCTTATGCTGTCCAACATGACATCTTCTAGTCAATCTCGAGTTACAAATATTCATTTCACCTTACTTTTACGACGGTGGCTATGATGCTCCTTTTGTCACACACTCTTTTATCTAATGGCTAAAATATAATGGCCTATCCATGCATTGATCATCTAGGATGCATAATACCTCTGTACCAGTATATTTGTACAATTTGTTTGATTATTATCGTGACTTTTATCATTTCATATGTAATTAATTATTAGAAAGATTAATCATTGTGTACATTTCAAATTCAACCAATTCTATTATGTTGATTTTGATCATAGCCAAGAAAGAAATAAGAAAAATAAAAGGGAAAATATTTATAACTCTCTTTTTTTCCTTGCTCGTAGAACCTGATTTCTCTATTGTCATTGTACTTTTTTTTTTGGAGGAATTTTCATTTTTTTATTTGAAAAACGGGGAGAAATTTGTTATTTAGTATTATTTATATTCTTAATGTGACAGAGGAGTATCTATGAGGATTAAAAGTGACAATAGTGCTGAACTTGAAGAGAAAACTTATAAATCTAGACCAAAAAACTTATAAATGATATTGTAAAAACTTATAAACCATGCTGTAAAAATTTGTAAACCGTGATGTGAAAACTTGCAAACTGTGATAGAAAAGCTTGTAAACCTATGACGCACAATACCTCTATACCAATATACTTGTACAATTTATTTGATTATCATCTTGACTATCATCATTTCATATGTAATTAATTATTAGGAAGATTGATCATCGTGTACATTTCAAATTCAACCAATTCTATTATGTTAATTTTGATCATAGCCAAGAATGAAATAAGAAAAATAAAAAGAAAAATATTTATAACTCTTTTTTTTCCCTTGCTCGTAGAACCTAATTTCTCTATTGTCATTGCATTTTTCTTTTTGGAGGGATTTTCATTTTTTTTACTTGGAAAAAAGGGAGAAATTTGTTATTTAGTGTTATTTTTATCCTCAACGTGATAGAGGAGTATTTGTGAGGATTAAAAGTGACAACGGTGCTGAACTTGAAGAGAAAACTTACAAATCTAGACCAAAAAACTTGTAAACAATATTGTAAAACTTGTAAGTCATATTATAAAAACTTGTAAACTGTAATAAAAAAAGCTTTTAAACTTGTGATGCACAATACCTCTATACCAGTATACTTGTACAATTTATTTGATTATTATTGTGATTATCATCATTTCATATGTAATTAATTATTAGGAAGACTAATCATTGTATACATTTCAAATTCAATCAATTCTATTATGTTGATTTTGATCATAACCAAGAAAGAAATAAGAAAAATAAAAGGAGAAATATTTATAACTTTTTTTCCCTTGCTTGTAGAATCTGATTTCTCTATTACCATTACGCTTTCCTTTTTGGAGGGATTTTCATTTTTTTATATCGAAAAAAGTGAAAAAATTTGTTATTTAGTGTTATTTATATCCTCAATATGATAGAGGAGTATCTATGAAGATTAAAAGTGACAGTGGTGCTGAACTTGAAAATAAAACTTGTAAACCTAGACCAAAAAACTTATAAATGATATTGTAAAAACTTATAAATTATACTGTAAAAACTTGTAAACTGTGATAGAAAAGTTTGTAAACCTGTGACACACAATACCTCTACACCAGGATACTTGTACAATTTATTTGATTATCATCACGACTATTATCATGTCATTCGTAATTAATTTTTAGGAATATTGGTCATTGTATAAATTTCAAATTCAACCAATTCTATTATATTGATTTCAATCATAGCCAAGAAAGAAATAAGAAAAATAAAAAGGAAAAATATTCATAACTCTTTTTTTTTCTTGCTCGTCACACCTGGTTTCTCCATTGTCATTGTGCTTTCCATTTTGGAGGGATTTTCATTTATTTTATTTGGAAAAAAGAGGAAAAATTTGTTATTTAATATTATTTTTATCCTCAATATAATAAAGGAGTATCTGTGAGGATTAAAAATGACAGTGGTGCTGAATTTGAAGAAAAAACTTGTAAATCTAGAACAAAAAACTTGTAAACGATATTATAAAAACTTGTAAATCATGCTATAAAAATTTGTAAACTATGTTATAAAAACTTATAAATTGTGATAGAAAAACTTATAAACCTATTTAAATTTTTAAATAAATAATTGGTAATAATAATTTTAAGAAACGAGATATAGATAATTATATTTGCTGGGCAGGCAATTTTCACTTTAATAATAAGGAGCATAGACAATGAGCAAAAGTATTATCAATGTCACCTATCAAAAAATCAAGACAATAATAATATAAATAGTATAATAAAATTTTATAGGAAAAAAAAAAGAAAAAACTTATAAAAAATGGTAATAATATAATTAATTAACTAACATATATTTACTCTACCAAAAGTAAATAATTTTTCAACTAACAATTATTTTAATGGAAAAAATATCAATTAATAATTTACTTCTAGTAAAGAAGTTTCCAATTGAAAATATATTTTTTATCTAGCATATACAATGGAAACATAATTATAATGAAGAGAGAGAAGCGTGAGAGATAAAAAAAAAAAATAGCAGTTTCTACAGTGTTTTGACAATAAGTAATATATAATTACACCTTTAGATCATAGTCTTTAGATTAGAAGGTGTATAGCATTCCCTACTTTGCAGGGAGCATTACAAAATCCACCTACTTTTATTGTGTTAGAAAGCTAGCTCAAAGCTCTACCCATGAGGATCAACTCTGGCCGCTATAGAGCCAAGAGTGGATTCTGGATGAGTCCTCCCTTGGATTGATTTTATGATGAATGTATTTTCTTTCCAAATGTGTATTTTAATCCGTATGATTTAGATCATCATTGTTATGTTTCAAGAGTTGACATTTGACCTGTCCCATGCATATTATAGATGCATTGTCTCAAACTGAGTTCCATATTCACTTCGTGGGTCTAAGTTCTAGCTGCATGTACTAACTCGAGTTTACGTTATAGGTATATTCTTTTTTGCTGAGCACTGGTCTTGTGTGGGCCCCTATGCCTAGATCTTCACATGTTCTCAACTAGCTGGAAACCCGCGCTATGCAGGGTCATACGAAACTAGATTTTTTAAATTTTATGTTCATAATTTGCAATGATATTAACTTGGTTGAACTATTTGTCGATACAACTGTACACTATATAGGTACAATTAGAACATTGTGTGCTGAAGTTACCTGGTTTTCCCTTTTGAACACATAGTCAATGAAGTAGAAATAATTTGAAAAATCATGCATACCTTTCCATCATCAAAAGAAAAAAAAAACACAAAATCAAACCACTCATTAGTATTTACATTCTAATTTATGGAATGCAAAACATGCTACTCAATAGCCATAAACATGTTCAATCATGTAAAAAAAAGGCTCAACTACTACAGCATCAGCATCCTTTTCTTCATCAGCACGGGAAAGATTTGCAAAACGAGCAGGGACGCACAATCAAACAGAGAAACACACATCCTGCACTCCATCTGCAGTAGCACTATCAAATCATAACTATAAATCCCAATCATTGCCATCACCACTTCACAAAACAACATGAAAGGCATTACCCATACAAACCCAACAAAACATAGACCCTCAAACCAATTAAGTATACTCTTATAGACACATAAAGCAAAGTCTCCCACATGTTTAATCTAAGCAAAGCCACCAAGCAAGCAATATATTCATCCATATATAATTCCATGTGTAATACCAAGTCTTTGGAACAAGTGTATCATAAAACAACCACATAATGAGCTTGGAAAGGTAGGACACATCAGATAGTAGTAAAACACAAATACCAAGGGTTTTGTATCATAAGAATGCAGCAGTGCAGTCCAACACAAAACGGAACAAAAAATTCCCTGTTGAGTAAAAGATCCAAGACTAAGCTGCAATATACAGTACACATAAGGTTCAATGGGGACAATACATTGACAAAAAAAACCAAGTCATCCCTTTCACCATAGTCATCAAGGACAGAAAGGGATGCAAAGCACTATCCCATACTTGAAACACCCTGACATGTCCATAGCAGAGCAACAACACCACATTGCAGTAGCACAAATGACAATAAACATTAGCAACCGAGCATTGTAAAAGTACATATAGCTTATTAAAACAAAATCAACATTGTCAGATAGAGATGAACTACAGACAACTAAATTAAGTAGAAAAAGATGTATAATATTATAAAAGAACAAATGCTATGATAAGAACATAATTGTGTTGCATATTGCCCCAAAAACATATCCCAAGAGAAAAGTTTTTCATGGAGATCAACAATACATCAACCACTACCATATTGCCACATGCTTACTAAAATAAACTTGATAAACTGTAAACATGTTTACCCATATCAGAATTTAAAGAAAATAATTAGAGGTGCAAAATATTTTCAATCATTTTAGATCAGCCAAGTTGCACAATAGTTTACTCAAATAGAATGGTAGAACTATGCAGTAACCATCCTAATCTTTGTGTAGGTGTTCTTTCGTCTGCATAGATGTTCTCTGTTATTGGAAAAATGTCTACAAAGGAAAATAGTTGTTCTAGTTACTATAATGTTTGGCCTCTTCCTTTTGCCATCGTTTTTCACCATATAAGCAAACTGCAATAGCAAGCAAACTATTTCAATTTTCAATTTATGCTGGTAAATATTCATAATGAAATTTAGTACATAAAGCATTAATGATTGGTGAAGTGTAAGGGTTGCCAATTTACCACTCTATAAATGCTTCATTCAACTTATTATTTGAGGAAAAAAAAAAAGAAATCTTTTCGATTGGCCACCCTATGTAGATGGTCATAAAATGTGAAAAGAAAAAAGAAATTTAGAAAGAAAACTAAAAGAAAGATAAAATAAGCAATGGAATAACAATTCCATTCCATGTCACAACTTTTCAAAGAAATAGAAATCAAATTCATCTCAGACTTCAAGCATATGACGATCAAACAAAGCAAAATGAAGCAAACCCATAATCATTCAAGCATCAAATCTTAAACTTTACTTCAAAAGTTGATCTCATACATGGTTAATTAAAGGTCAGTTGCATTAACAAAAAGAGACTAACAATGAAAGTATAAATATATGGAAGATAAAGTATGTCATACGAATATGATCATACTTGATATACATTGTAGATTCCTCTCACTATCATCATGAAGGTTTTTTAACTGGGTTTTTCTTTGACCACATATCAGCATCTAAATACTTGTGCTGAAATATCCTATCAATATTTGCATCTTCTGTTGGCTTAAGAGCCCAACTAAAAAGCTGAATAATTCTATACACAATTGCCAACATCCCTGTCCTTAAGAAAATTAGCATGCTAGTTCAGAAACTGCATGGTTACCCAAGACTGCAGTCCAGATTAATCCCTATCTCTTGCAACCCCATTCTACTTGCTAGGAATGTACAAACAGGTGGAAAAAAAGAAAGGAAAAGAGAGAGAGAGAGAGAGAGAGAGAGAGAGAGAGAGAGAGATAAATGCTTACTAAGGTTTAAGCATGACAATATACTTAATAAACCAGAACTGTGTTCATCCAAAGCAGTATTCAAACAGAATAATTAGAAGTGAAAGAACATTTTCAATAATTTCAGACCAGCAAAAATGGACACCAATCTATTGTTAAGATACTAAGTAGTTGACGTTCCTGTCTAACATATCCTTGTAAGGGTAAACACGATGGTAAGCCAAGATTCCACTTGATATTCTTTGTTATGAATTAGGAAGTACAAAGTGCCAGCTAATTTAGTTGGTCTAATCACAATGATGTTCCTTGGACAATATAATAACACCAAATACAGAATAGCGGATTAAAATAACTATGAACCAACCAAAGTTTGCACATTCAAAAGGTTACATAGGTGAAGGGAAAACTAATCTACCTTTGATGTTTGACATGCATTCGCAATTATAGCACATGATTTAACTTCAGCAAAAAGGGCGCTTGCAAAAGGTTCCTGATGCCATCTTCTCATTCAATTTTGACACAGAAACAGGATCAAAGTCTACAAAAATTTCCGCACATTGAAAACAACATCAGCAAATGCAATTCGAAAAGAGGAAATGGTCAACAAATAGGGACAATGTCATCAAGCAGTGAAATCCAGGCTTAAAAAAGAAGGGGGAAAAGGAAATATAGAACTTATACAAAGAAGAATACCATTGAATTGGCATTTGCTTAGAATGGCTAACCAAGTGGATTTAACCAAAACAATGTAACTTTGAGTAGTGCATGAATTCGTAAAACCACAATATCTTTTGTAAGTAGCCAATGGTAGAGAAAATAAGGAAATTTAGATGCAAGTATCAATTCAAAAAATCACCACACAAATAAAATAGAAACTACTACGTTTTAAAATTCTCAATATCTGATCTGAAGAATCTCTTCACCAAAAATGCACTCTAGGGAGGAAAGAAAAATGTGTGAAACACACATCATGAAAGGTTTTCTAAAATCTGCATCTACAAAAATAGTGTGTAAACAACCTTTTTTTTTATAGTTATTCAAAGCACTCAACCCACCAAATTAGGAAGGAATCTAAAGGTGCGTACAAGAAATCCTCATACATCCGTTATAGAATCAAGATTCTAAACCATTGTCTATATAATCGTAACCTCTCCTAGAAATATGCTACACAATCAATACTGAGTACCTGCTATTTCTCCTAATGGTTCTCGGTTATGGATTATAGTATCTACCACTAACTGACCGTGCATTCCAAACCACACCAGACCTGCTACCAATAAAATCAAACAATCATTGCATAAAGTCATTTTCAGCCCCAATCAGTCCTTTTGTTTATGCAGGCATTCCAGCTACTACAAACAACTTGTTTCCAATATGTCAAAGTGAATCATTTTAATAGCATGAGTATTTTTAGAATCAATTTACACCAATGTGTGCGTGTGTATACACACAACACCAATTGACTCTCATATGCAAGATGCAAATGCAAACCCTATAATTTGAATTCTAAGGGCAACACTCAGATTCAAGTCAGAGAGTGAATATTAAAAGTAATTCTATAATTACATAACCATAGGTTATATAGAGTTCAACAGAGTCAAACACTGAAAAAGATCTACGAGAACAGACTCATAGGTTATATAAGAGTTCAACAGAGTCAAACATTGAAAAAGATCTAAAAGAACACACTATAAAAGGGATCTAAAAATAATCACTCAACACAAAAGAACTAGGAGCTCACCGCTGTCCCTTTCTTCAATTTCATAGGAAAGTCTTTTGGTTGGAGTCCATAGAGGAGGTTTGATTTCAGAATCTGAAAAATGGAAACCTTAAATCATTAGTGAAATTAGACAATAAGTTCAGAAATAAAAGAATTAAGAAACTAATAGGATTAAAAGCCAATGAAAAAGTAAATGTAAAAATACAATATTAAAATTTTACTACCTTAGCAACAATGGAATTCGCATTTTAATTTCACACTCAATGAATAGTTTTAGCAAGTGACAGCCTAGCAATCAAAGAATAAAGGATGACTAAGAATGCAATTAGAATCAAATCAGCCTTGTATGAAAAAAGGTTTGATCTTTGCAACAGAAATTGCAGTAAGATGTTCTGAAAGACCAAAATATACACAAATCTTGATCCTAGTTACCCCGGCACACAAAATCACGTGCCACTGAAAACAAAATGGAACTCTAAAAATAAAGGATGAGTAAGAATGCAATTAGCTTCCTATAGTTTTTCATCTTTTCCTGGCATGCTTCAACAGTATGCAAAACAACCAAAACTACAAATTACACAGAATATGCATATGAGTGTATAAGTGCCTAACAAAGGAATCAAGCAATCAAAGGACAAACACAGAGAGCAGGAGAAAGCCAATGGATTCCCAACAAAAAAAATATATAATTTCTGAAAAATGAAAAAAAAGGGGGCATTGTGTGATGAGCCACCATTATCAGCGGCGACGCCGGGGAGTGGCTGTCGGCGGGGCAGTGGTCCTCGACGAAGAATGGCCTGTAGAGAGGAGGTGGTGGTTTTGGTTGTGGTTGTAAACACGAAGAATGGCCTGAAACTTGCTTGAAACACGTGGCTAGCTTTTCGCTCATGGATTTTGCAAATGAAGGAGCTTCAGTTAGGAGGCATGGGGAATTAAAAAAAATTAAAAAATCAAGAAAACCACAATGTAGTATGGACTCTTAAAAACATGGGGAGCCTGTCCACGCGGAAGGGTTTGTGCGGTTGTAGCCTTGGGTGATTACTAAGCGTTTTAGTTATTATAGTACTCCATTGTGTAGGTACGAATTTTGGATTGGATTTGTATAGCATATAGCATTTTTTTTTTCAATTATGTGTGAACTACGATATCTATTTTCCATATTGCAATGTGGATTGATATTAAATATATGTATATGTATTTTTACTAGACTGGTGGAGATACTTGATAAATTAACAAGATAAGATTTTGAGGGGAAGCTCAATCTATTTTCCTACTTAAGGTCATTGTAGGCTTGTTACGATATGTATGTGAGTATAGATTTTGGAGGAAAAGAAAAAGGAGGGAAGGACTTAAACGCACTTAGGTTCTCCCTTACTTTATTTTTTGTAGCATCAGAATATAATAGGTTTGGAGAAATAAGCCCTTCTCTTCTTCTTCCTTTCTCCATTTGTTTTGTATTTTTTTCTTTTGTTTTTTCTGTATCCCCCTCATCAATGGAGGTGTAAGATCCTTTAACAAATTCAAGAATACAAAAGTTAAATATGTTGTGTCTTGAGACTGTTCTTCATTAATTCAATTTACAAGAAATGTTATCTTTCTCTTCTACTCTCCTTGGTTTATAATTTCCTAACTGGCGGTGTTTCATTTTTAATTCATGACTGAGGTTATGGTTGAATGCATGTTGATTAGCTGATTAATGAGTTTAATCATACTAACAAAAGGACTTTTGAGTAGAAATTTGAACTTGTACTATATGCATGTACCAAAATACTCATGGGGTTCCAAGGTTTCATGACTTACTTGTTCTCATGCTAGTTTCATTCTCGGTGGTTTTTGTATTTGAATGTTGAGTTAGACACTAAGGTTTCGGTCTAGTCCAAATTAGCCTTTTATTTTGCAATCAATGATAGGACAGTTCCTAAATGCCCGATAGAATCTCCCATTATTATTTAGGTCTTTGAGAACCAACCTGAATTGCATGCTATTCCAAGTTTAGCAAATTTTGGATTAACAATTTGAGTGAACTCAACACACATATCAACTATCTGACCATCCTAGCCTAAGGGTATGTTTGTTTGGATCTTAGAAAGGAAAAGATAGGAAGGAAAGACTTATAGTGTCGAATTTTAAAATTTCACAGTATAAATCCTCTCCCCCTTTAAAATCTAAACTCACAAACATATCCAAGAAAATACCGGTGACCCAGCCATGCAAGGAAGTTGCAAGTTAAACCAGCCCTCCTCCCTCAACATTTCAGGGTTCAAAACTTGTCGGACGAATACTCGCCCCCAATCTTCCCCTCTCTCTTTAGGACTTAAGCCTAATACCTCGAATACCTTAGTAAGTACTTTAACAAGTGGCATCAAGATCCCTCTCATGATTTGTGACATACTCAGCAAAGCTTTCTGCATAGACTAGGGGTGAAAATCCTGCACTCACTCCCCTGGAGGCATAATATTTGCCCAACTTAACACACCCCCACCCCAATAAATATAATACAAAGGACGAACAAGTTCACTTTGGAGTCACAATACTACACATTCCGCCCTTTATAATATGGCATATTTCGACTTGTCCTAAAGGCAGATCCAAACTTTTCAATGGCTCTTTGCCCTTCTCTTTTGTTCGATTCGATGCAGTACATCTTCCAAGGAGGAGGCTGAACAATGATTGTCGCAATTATCTTTCTTGTAGCTTGATCTTATGCTTAGCTCATCCATGGCTAGCAAATCATTGTGATATGTGATGATATGAAGAACTCTGTTTTTATAGGGTGATTAAGATAAGTTTGGTTTTTGTTTATGTTGAACGCGAGCATAATTAGGTAGAGCTTGCCATCATATGCAACAAACTATTCGAGTCTCTACATCCAGTAATTCTAGTTGAAGACTAATATGTTTTAGGCTTTGTTGCTTGGCTCTTGTGAGGAAACTAATACAACTAGGCTGACAAAAATGTTACCATGGCAAGTACAATTTACTGTTAGGAACGAATGTAAATAAATGAATCTCTATGCATAACTTCAAGACGGTCACCACATATCCGTAAGTTGTTGTGACATGTAAAACAAAAGAAATTCATGTCAACGAAGAATTTGTAAAACTCACATCAGCTTTTGAATTTGCAACTTTACGTTAAAAGGAACAGCGGCTAGGCACATCTTTACCCGCGGACAACTGAACTGCTTCTTCTAGATAGTAGAACGGGTGCACATATTATTTTGGACGTGGATAAAGGCCCTGATCTAAGTATGTTATTGAAATTCCTGAAATTTAAGAGAAATATAAGATTTTATTTATACAAATCACAGCACAGCAATTTATTTCACCACAAACCACCATGTAATTTGTGAGATGACAAAATAGGTAGTAATTTATATAAAAAAATAATATGCTAAATCATTATATAACAATTTATGTGTAAAAAAAACATAAATTTTTTAATTGATAACAAAAGTAAATCACTATATAACAATTTATATAAAAAAAATCTATATTTCTCTTAAACTTTATAAATCCCAATAACACATTTAAATCATTATAAAAAAAAATTTCCCTGCATATGACCAGTAAAATTATTTTAACCGAACAACTTAATCTAATCCAATTTTTCGGGACATTTCTCGTAATCATCCAATTTCAAGTGATCTCATGTACCAAAAATAAAAAATGAAAACCTAACATCGTTCTTCAATACAAGCTAACTAAAAAGTGATAACCTTAATTTTTACTCTCTAGATCAGTTTGACGTCTACTCTCAGCGAAGCTGTCCTAAAGGTAAAAAGCTACCAGAATGACAGCTCTTAAAGAACACCTGTGAAGTCGGGATACGACGTATGGCCCATTCGAATGCTTGATTCATCTTAATCATCACAAAGTCTCTCAGATGATAATAACAACAATAATAATAACAAAGCAGCTAGCAGCAAAATCATATTCAGCTAGCTTCTATACAAATAACACAACAGTGTCTAATTGATGGTCTTAAACTACCTTTCCGCATCCAAGGGGCAACAATAAATAAAAGGCAAGTAGTTTCATTCAACCACGATATTAACCTCTCAGTCCGCAATAATTCAAACATAAGTTCAAGATTAAACGTAGGCCCTAAAGAGCAAACATCGACATAATACAGAATACAGCAATCGAATTCCGATAAATTCATGATGCTGCAAAATCCTAATAGCAATAACGGTCTTCATTGATAGTCCTATTAAACTACAAAGGGTTGAAAATGGCCCCCGGTGAATTGTTCAAATGGCTTGGCAATGCAGAATATCTATTAAAGCTTGTTCATACCACCCAAGAAACTGAAGCATTACCCCTCAACCTTATTATGATGGCACTGCAGAAGAAAATTCAAGGGAACACCGTCAAGAGCTTGCAGAAGCAGCACAAAATACCAGAAACCAAAATTGTCGAGGTAAAAGAATTCTCAGTAGGAGCTGATATAACATAATAACACACTGTAGAGCCTTTTTCCAAAAACCACGCTTTCAGGTTTATGAAAAATTAACACTAGATTTTTTATATTCTACTGTTTTCAAGAAATTTAATTATCTTGATTTCTTTATACAGATTTTTTATTAAATTTAATTGAGAAAAATAGGAAGAAAAACTGCTGTGCTCATATCTTTGCTATATTTATAAGGACTAAATATATTTAGGAACAGAGAACCATTTAATCACAAATTATTAATGTACGCACAACAATATGTTTTACCCGCTAATTCAAACAAAATCAAATGCAATTGAGAAGCAAATACTCAGAACAGAGAAACAATTCAAAGCAATCCATTACCAACGCAATCATAAATCCTAGGTCTCGAGGAAAAAGCCATTACCAGAAGTAAATTTCACAAGCAAAATTCTGGCACAACTAATAGGGGTAAGATGCTACAATTGCCAGGAAGGAAAAGAAGTATTTTAACTTTAAAAACATTAAAGTTATTGAAACACCAATCTAAGTAGCCAGCAAGATGATTTTGCCTTTCATTACTAGAAAATCCACATTTACCATAGATGAATAACACCTAATTAGTGATACTAAAAAAGCATACCACTGACTCAAATGACCAATATACAAAATAAAAATAATGGACAAGAAATGACATACTGTATGTAGAGGTATCAATCTGCTCAGGGAGTTGCTTAATATCAACCTCAAACCTAGACTGAACCTGCAAGACACAGCAAACAAAGTCAATAAGCTAAAGGACCAGCATCAGTATTATGAATGGTGGATGGCAGCAAGCCAAATGTACACAGCGAAATTATGGAAAACAGCATTGCTGCAAATGGCTGACATATGGCTGCCATATCAAAATACTCATTAAAATACTAAATATACAAGACCTGCAACATATATAATCATATATAAAGTCTAACTCATGTTGAGAATAAAACATACCAAAAGACCTGTGTAGTATAAAAAATAAAAGTCTAGACAACTTATTTCCAGCTCTTGGTGAAAGATTGGGGTATCCTTCAAATACCATTATCCTAAATCACATAAAGCAGACTAGAGAAACAAAATAACCTGGTCATAATAACATGTTACCAAGGTTGGACATACTTGTTTACAGCTGGAATGAGATGTAAAATTGTGATATGGGTCAATGGGTAATGCACCCACGAAACAAGGGATCTCGGTGTGATTCATGGAGTGGGCATTTGTACCAGTGGACACTAATAGGGTACACAGTTGTTCGGGTTAAGGAGATCTGCTACGGATGACTTTGTCACTTCATGAATTTGGGTGACTTTGATGATGGGTTGTCAGGAGAGAGTTTTCTGAGCAAACAGAGTAAATGAACATGTGAAAACTGAGACTTAAAATAGTGGGCGGAGAATGAATTGCCAGAGAGGTGATGGAGGTGACACAGACACCAGGAGTGCTGCATTGAGTTTCATAGATTGAATGGGCTACAAGGCTTGAAGCAGATTCTAGAAAACAATTTCACAAACCAAAGCACCAGAGCAAGGGTAACCAACTGCCATTGCCGCCATCAAGTCCACTATGACAATAGCAGTTGCCCTGGGCACCACAATAAGCAAGTCGCAAAGCCAGGTTCTGGACTATATTCAGCATGCCATGGCCACATTTTCATAACACACTGTTAAAGACAGGTTTCCTCAAAGGCATTGAGGTTTACAAGAGGAAAAGTTTCAGGAAGGGTATGAAAGGGAATTCAGCAGCAAAGGGTGAAGGAATAGCTAGCTCTGCTGCTGATTTGTGGGGCCATAGAGAATAAGAGAATTAGGAATCATCATATGATTGCATGTGACATGTGTGCATCTGCTTGAGTGAGGGTTGTATTCGGTTAGAGAGAGGAATTATATATATGGAGTAGAATTAAGAATGAGGAGGAATTCTGTTAGAATTGTCTGGTGAGGAGAGTTGGGACTGCTATAGTGCCCTTCTTGTCTCTCTTGTACTTAAAAGGCTTTTCTGAGTTTATTTTCCCTAAGTACAATACAATAGTACTTTTCTCTCATTCTGTGTCCTAACACATTGCCCAGCATTGAAAAAATGGAAAGATATAAAGTAATGCTACATACATTGTTGAGAACATCGACATCTGTAGAACACGAAACAAATGTAATTGCCAGACCTTTGGTGCCAAACCTTCCAGCTCGACCAACCTGTTCAGAATTTCAGCCAAAAAGAAATAACTAGCTAGCTCCGGGAAAAGGCACAGGGACAACTAATTGAGCAATGAACTAAAAAACAGAAAAGAATATCAAAGCATACCCTGTGCAAGTAGGTGTCTGCAGAGTCAGGCATGTCATAGTTTATAACTATATTCACACGTTCAATGTCAATTCCTCGACCAACCAAATCTGTTGCTACCAGAATCCTTGTATGCCCCTCCTTAAAACCTTTATAACGCTTCAACCTACAAAAGCCATTAAACAAGTTCAGACATCAAAATTTGCCAGTGCACACGACCAATTCTTTTGCCACAAAATTACTGCTAGACAAAAAAGCATACAGAACACTCAATCCATTATTTGACCTACTTTAATGACGCAATGAAAACAAAAAAAAAAAAAAGGGCTACCATCAGTGAGCTACAGAGAGTACCATAGTCATTAGAGTAGAACAATCTGTTATTCAAATGGTACTATTCAATATGATTATAAAAGGCATCACTTTGTGCAGCATGGTTAACCACATATGGCTCCAAATTGTTCGTGTACCATGAAACAAAAAAAATTCCTTTCCAAAATCTGAAATATGGCCTTGCACCTGTACAAAGATTCTAGTACATGAAAGCTCCTCATTATTAACAAAACTATTCTGTTAAGCCACTTGAAAATAGCTCAAGGGTTATGGAATGGGACGGTTTGGGATAAAACCATTATCATTTATCTGTGTATGTGCAGTGCATGCACATGTCCATATCAACAATTCCATTTAGAAACATCCAACTTGCTCCCCAGGAGATCAACTGTTAAATAAAGGTTTACTATATTGTACAGTGGCATACAAATATTTTATTATTTTCATTCCCAGATAATATCCCAAACAAGTCTGGTGCAACAAACTATTCACGGAGAAGATAATTAAACATTAAATGTTTGGAGCTTAGATACTAGGACCAGGATAATTGGTGTAAGTCTGCCAGTCCTAAAACCAAATCAGAAAATAATTCAGACCATCTGTCAGTACTACTAAATGTGTATCATCATACTGTCAAAAACGAAATACAAATTTTTAAACTTGAGTGTCCATTCCATATAGTTTATACAATAATATACAGCGCAAGTTATTCTGTCATAATGAAGGCCATATTATTTATTATTACATTTCTTTCTACATATTCTCTGCCACTTCAAAATGAAACTACAACAAATATTGTTAGATTATTACTCCTAATTTTAGCCGCATCATATCACCACGAAATTAGTTTAAAACAATAACATAGAAAACAAAAACAAAATGGATTATTAAATCATCAACTAAAATTTGATGGTCCACGGATATCTCATAATACAAACCTTTCTTCCTGGGACATTCCAGAATGAATACATATAGATGGAAAGTTACACTCCACAAGTAGTTTGTCCAGCTCAGCTGCTCTGCTAACACTTTTAACGAAAATGACAACTTGATTAAAGTCCAATGCGTCAAGAAGATCATTCAACTTCCGGTTCTTCTCCTCCTCTTTCAATTTGATGTAGTGCTGCAAGTTCAATCACCAATATAAGCCATAGAGCTCACAAATTATCTATGGATTACAGAAAAATGAATCAGGGAAAAATTTAACTTGCCAAATGCCTACCTGCACAAGTCCATGAAGGGTCAACTTGGCTTCATCATCAACATAAATTTCCATTGGCTGAAAGGAACAATGTCACAGTAAATCATATTAGGAGCCTTCCTCAAGCTAATGGAATCCAGAACGAAATGAATTATGGATGCAGATCCCTTGAATCACAGTTGTGGCCCATCAATTTTGTCTCCTTGCAGATACTTTTTTCAATCACACCAAGCAACTGCCACTGACACTCGACACACTAAGAACACAGGCAGCAACAAACCCAAATATGCTAACAACCCTTCCCCTCAAACAGCCAAAAATAGAGAATATCCTAAGCTGTGAAAAGCCATATCTGACAGACAGGCTACTCTACTAGAGACAGAACTAACTTCCAATGTGAGACACATGGAGTAAAAGTAGAGAACGAGGAGAACTACAGCCACAGTCAGGAGTACCCTAAAATGTTACCATCCAGATCTTCTAGCCCAAGCTACAGCCACCCAACCACACTTCACCCCACCAGTTTGTTCCATAAAACTGGATGAAAAAACAAAAGGCACTATCCAGACTGAACCCCCTATCAAAAGCAAATTTTGGTGGAACCACGGCATTCTAAATATCTAAAATTCTCTCGGGGAATGCGAGCATTATGTAAAAGAGACTTCTAATACAAGTAGTACTGGCCATGGGACATTACATCTTGCATAAATTTCTTGCAGACAGGACGAATCTCCTTGCTGAGAGTTGCAGAAAACATCATCACTTGCTTATCATGGGGAGTCATCTTGAAAATATCTTGCACATCTTTCCTCATGTCTGCACAAAGCATGACAGGAACAATGAAAATCATACTGGAATTATAGAAAGCTCAAATATAGGATTCTAGTCATATGAATGACTCTGCAGAAGTTAAACATACCCAGTGATTCCAGCATCTTATCACATTCATCTAAAATGAAATGCCTAACATTCTTCAAGGAAAGGTCCTTGTCCCTAGCCAGTGCTAGTATTCTTCCAGGTGTACCAACAACAATATGAGGGCATTCATTTTTCAATAGATCCTTGTGAACTTTAATGTTGACACCACCATAAAAGACAGCAACCTTGAGATCAGGCAAGTAGGTGCTGAACCTCTGAAACTCATGGCATATCTACATGGACAAGATTGCACAAATATCTTAAATCAGAAGAACCTAAAATGAGAAGTCCCATCATTGTTCATATAACAAACCTTGAATAAATACCTGGTATGCCAATTCCCTAGTGTGACACAGAACAAGTGCAGAAACTTGGCCTGCTACAGGATCAATCTGCTGCAAAGTTGAGAGAACAAAGACTGCAGTCTTCCCCATTCCAGATTTAGCTTGACAAATTACATCCATTCCAAGGATTGCTTGTGGTATGCATTCATGTTGCACTGGTGATGAACCAAAGACAATGGAGGACGAAGGAACCAGTGGTAAGTAAAATAAACCTCTCTGACCCTTACAATTTGATTTGCAGGGTTTACCAAAGCATATTAGTTCTCCAAAACAACATTACAATAGAAGTATTACCTGTGAAAGCAAAATTGGACAAATAAGTTCTCACAAACAGCATATGCATAAAAAAAAAAAATATCACTAGTAGAAGGATAACTTGTCAGATATGCAAGATACACAATCTTGCAACATGAACTGATTAATTAGCAAACCAGTCGGAAAAATACCCAAGCCCATGTTTTATTACTAAAATTGGCCAGAAGAGAGGCAAGTCGAACAATTCTATCATGCAAAAATCAAGCTTTTCAAAACAATTACTCGTACCACAATTAGACATCTTCATGTTCAAAGTTGAAAACAGACTATAAATAAAAATAAATAAATAAATAGACCACGAAAAATACAGTTTGCGCCCCTAAATCATTACACAAAGTCCAACAGCAATTACTATAAATATTGATGAGGGTAACTTGCCTTCAGAAGGATGCTCAAATCCCGAGTCCACAATGGCCCGGAGAAGCTCTGGCTTCAGAAGAAAGTCTCTGAATCCTGAACTGTGGATCCCAACATAGCCCCTGCAGAACCGAAAAAAAGGAAAGGAATTATATAACATCAGGAAAACAAAAAAGCAGAATATCCAATTCAATTCCACTCCACCACTCCCTCAAATTTAAGAACATCGCCCCATCTACAGAAATATAACAAGCAAAAAACTTCATATTCCAAAACCCAATAATAGGCAAAGCAATTACCACAAAGAAAAAAAAGAAAATTCTTTGTTAATAAAAATACATCAAATATAACCCAATAAAAATCATCAAAATCTGAGATATTCAAACAGCATCTGCAATTCCAAGGAACGAATCCCGCTTCTAAAATGAACTTTTTATCATATTAAACAGACAAATCACACAATAATAGAAACACAAGAGACAACCACTCACTTCTTGGCAGCTTCGCCGTTGACTTTGGTTCCAACGGAATCGGGTGCCTTCTCTTCCTCTTCCTCGTAGTCAAGAAGCTCCTCCTCGTATCCCTCGTCCTTAGTTTCTCCCATTATCTGCGAACCACGAGACTGTTAATTCTTCTAGCTTTTCAGAGAAATTGAAAAGAATTATCGAAAACAAAGCTAGGGTTTAAACCTAAAAACTGTAGAGAGCGCGATTTCTAGGGTTGTGGAAGAGGAATATACCTGCGAGAAGAAGAATTCGAAGGAAGGTTACGGAGTGGGGGGAATATTAAGGTTAGGGTTTCCTAAAGAGTCTGCAAAGGAAACTTGTTAGCTGAAAAAACAACTTTTGGGCGAAAAGAGAAACTGAGAGCTCTTGAACCTCGACGAGAAAGAAGGAAAGAGAGAGTGATAACACAGCCTAGGGTAAAACAGAGGATGGGGGAGCCAGTGTATTTATAGGCATATGAAGTCTTTTCTATTTAACCAAAGCAGACCCACATGTCAAAACTCTCATTCCAAAGATTTTTATCTTTCATAGGATAGGATAGGATAAGATTTAATTTATAAACACAAATAAAAAAAAATGTCACATGTAATTAGCTCAATAAAAAAATAGATTGAGCCTAGGGATGGTAAAGTGCTAATACCGGAGATACAACACTATCTGGATTATGTTTATCACTCATTACAACGAACAAGACCTACACCATATCACCCATATCATATCCTTTTATATCACTAAAGCCCATAAACAATATGGATCATAAATTTTGCCTAAACAACATACTCCATCATTTCGCATCTAATTACTTCAAGTTTTAGAATTAAACTTAGAATCTGATTTATGGTATTTCACGAATGCTAATCCACCAAATGATTGAAGCTAGCTTTATTGGTGGTGTATGGAACTGTCATGAATTGGAACTGAAAAACAACTTGAATGGGCTTATCATCTGGTATGATATGTTTGTAGAAATAAAACCTACCTAGACAGGTATTCATGTATACTTTTAGATTTTGTAAAATATTTTCATTTTTAGAATTTGACATAGATTTAATGTTGATGTGCTATGAGTATAAAGAGTTTTTATACAAATATATGATCATGTATTGTCATGTCAGTAAAAAGGTTTGACTCTCATTCTCACTATCTCAATAGTCTAACAAGTAATATATGTCTTTTGATGTATATATAGAATTCTTCACGCTGAAAAGATATTAGAGAAGAAATTCTTAAATGCTTTGAAAGTAACAAAAAAATATTTACTTTATTCTCTTTATTATTTGACAGATCAACTATAAATGCAAGAAAAGTGGGAGGTAACAATAACTCACAAAACTAATATATCAAGCAATAAATAGTATAAAACAAATATATTTTTTTATTAATATTAGATCATCTAAAAATTTCTCAATATCAAAATTAATCTCATTTCATATTTGATAATTTTTTTAGTAAATTCCTAAACTAGTCCCTCATAATTTAACATTGAGATAAGTTAGTCCCGAACAAAAAGAAATTCATCCACTAGTCCCTATATTCTAAATTTTGGACAAAACTTAGTTCTCGGTAATAAAATCACCCAAACATGACATTTTGGTTCATATATCTACTTTGACCCAAGCCCAATCCTATTTCCAATTTCCCCCTTCTATAGTATAATTTCCATCTCCGCCCCGATACTCTAGTGCCTAACCATAATCATAACTATTCCTTCTATATGACCATTCTTTTTTCTTCCAAATTTATTCTAACCCAACAAAAACACAATGTAAAATAAAACATTTCCACAAATATGTTATAATAATAGCAAATGAAAATTGATATAAGAGAGCAAAATGTGATTTAGCTTATAGCTTACGTCCACACATCAAACTTCTATAATTGATATAAAAGTATAATGGAGATTACAAAAGAAGTTTGTATACTTCTTATTTTCCTAAATCCAAATACACCTCACAAGTGTATACACTTAAAACTCTCAACCCAATGAAAACAAAGAGAAGAAAAGAAACAAAACTTCTATAGGAGAAAAAGTGTTATATGTTTGAAATGTTTTTACAAATGAATGAAACTTCAATTTATAGGAAAAGCTTACGAATGTTAGCCATCCATAAAACAATGGAAAAGCATTCCATTATCCTAGCCTCCTATTTCATAAGATGCCTATAACTAAGGAGAGTAATTCTATTTCAAAACAATCATTTCAAGCCACCAAAAACAACTCTCCACCTTGGCTTAAACTGCCTTCAAAGCTGAAGCTGTATGAGCTATCTTCAAAAGATATGAACACCAATTATATCTAAGCAGTGCATAAACTTAGAAACTGGAATTGGCTTCGTGAGCATATCTACCAGGTTATCAGAGGTACCAATCTTTTTCACAGCAACATCACCTTGTGAAATAATCTCCCTTAGAAAGTGGTACCAAACATCTACATGCTTTGTCCTTTCATGATACATTTGATTTTTTGTCAAATATATAGCATTTTGGCTATCACAATATACAACTGTGATCTCTTGTTTCAACCCTTAATTGCCTACTAAGCCCCGAAGCCAAATGGCTTCCTTCACAGGTTCTGCTGCAGCCATGTTCTCGACATCTGTTGTAGATAGTGCAATAGTGGATTGCAATGTTGCTTTCTAACTAATTGCACTCCCAGAGAGGGTAAAGATGTACCCTGTCAGAAACCTTCTTTTATCCAAATCTCTAGCATAGTCGAAATCAACATAACCAGTAATACTATTACTAGTATTATGATTCCTATCAAATATAAGACCAACATTAGAAGTACCTTGTAGATAGCGAAGAATCCATTTCAGAGCCTGCCAATGCATCCTGCCGGGATTTCCCATGTATCTACTAACGACACTAACTGCTTATGAGATATCTGGCCGAGTACAAACCATGGCATACATTATGCTTCCAATTGCACTTGCATAAGGAACGTACATCATCTGTTCTTTTTCTTCATCATTATGTGGTAACATTTCAGTTGACAGTTTGAAATGAGCTGCTAGTGGAGCATTCATAGGTTTGGCATTCTGCATCCCAAAGCATTGCAAAACTTTTTTAATATAATTTTTCTGTGACAAATACAATTTTCCAACACTTCGATCTCTATGAATTTCCATATCCAAAATTTTCTTAGCAGCTCCTAAGTCTTTCATTTTAAATTCATTACTAAGCTGAGCCTTCAACTTGCTGATCTCAAATATACTCTTAGAAGCAATGAGCATATCATCAACGTAGAGTAACAAATAAATAAACGAACCATCTAAGAACTTCTTATGGTATACACAACTGTCATAATCACTTTTAGAGTAACCATGACCCAACATAAAAGAATCAAATCTTTTATATCATTGTCGTGGAGACTGGTTCAAACCATATAGTGACTTCTTCAAAAGACAAACATGATCTTCCTTGCCTTGAACAACAAAACCTTCAAGTTGTTTCATATAGATTTGCTCGAGCTCCAAATTAAACAATGCGACCATAGCTAGCAACACCCGAATGGAGCTGTGTTTCACAATTGGGAAAAAAACTTCATTGAAGTCTATTCCTTTTCTTTGGCTGAATCTTTTTGCAACCAAGCGCACTTTGTAATGGGCTGTTTCAACTCTTGGAGAACCTTCTTTCCTTTTAAAGACCCATTTAGAACTGATTATCTTTTGTCTTTTTGGTTGTTGCACTAGATCCCAAGTGTTGTTCTTATAAAGGGATTCCAGCTCCTCATTCATAGCAATGATCCATTATGCTGACTCATCACTTGTAATGGCTTCTCAGCATGTTACAGGGTCTTGAGTTTCAATACCCTCTGTAACTGATAAGGCAAATGAGACTATGCTGGCATGAGCATATCTCTTAGGAGGTTTAATTTTCCTCCTTACTCTGTCTCTTGCAAGACTATAGTGCTATAGTGGTGTGATCTCTTCTTACTCATTAATGAACCCTTGCTTCTACTCTTCTTCATGAATGGGCTGTTCAGAAGTGTCTTCGTGTACTTTATGCAGATGTTCCACTTCAAACTCCACCTGTTTGTTGATACCATGTTCTTCTTCTGCATCTCTAACCTCCTTAGTCAAATGGAGTATGATTGATTCATTGAACTTAATATCTCTGTTAATTATGAACTTCGGTAAGTTCAATATACCATAACCTGTAACCTTTCACTCCTAATGCATATCCAAGAAATATATACTTTTGTGCCCTTCGCTCAAGTTTACCATAATTAGTATGAGCATATGCAGGACAACTGAATATTCTTAGATCAAAATAATTAGCAGTAGCACTAGACCATACCTCAAAAGGAGTTTTACATTGAATTGCAGTTGATGGGGAACAATTCACCAAATAACAAGCCATATTAATTGCCTCAGCCCATAACTATTTTGACAAGTTGGCATTAGATAACATGCACGGAGCCCTCTCCAGAAGAGTTATGCTTATATGTTCTACTACACCATTTTTCTATGGTGTCCTTCACATAGTACGATGCCTTACTATGCCTTCATTTTCACAGAATTCCTTGAACCGACCTTCACAAGACTCTAAACCATTGTCTGTTGGGAGACGCTTGATTTTCTTACCAGTTTGATTCTCAATAAATGCCTTTCACTTCTTGAAAGTAAGAAAAACTTCATTCTTATACTTCAGAAAATAGACCCACACTTTCCTTGAGAAATCATCAATGAAAGTTAGCAAGTATCTTGCACCACCTTTGGATGGAACTGGCGCAAGACCCCATAAATTAGAGCGGATATAATCATCTGTGCCCTTTATCCTGTGAATGATAATGCTAAACTTGACTCTAGTCTGCTTCCCATAGACACCATGTTCATAAAAGTCAATTTTTCCTACCTTTCTATCACCAAGCAAGCCACACTTCCTTAAAATAGACATTCCAACTTCGCTCAGATGCCCAAACCACATATGCCACAACTGAGTAGCATCTAACTCAGAATTATGGGAGGATTATACAGCTACAACACTAATGACTATGCTACCTTGAAGCAAGTAAAGATCATTGACCAACTTTCCTTTGATCACAATAAGTCCACCTTTGGAACCTTCAAAACTTCACCTTCAGCGGAATACTTACACCCTTGAAAATCAAGAGTGCCTAAAGAAATAAGATTTTTCTTTAGATCTAGTATATGCTGAGCCTTAGTCAATGTTCTCACGACTCCATCATGCATCTTGGTTTCCACTATACCAATACCAACGACCTTTCAGGACATATTGTTTCCCATAAGGACAACTCCACCTTCAATTATCTGATAAATTGTAAACCAATCTCGATTTGGACACATGTGGTACGAGCAACCAAAATCGATAATCCATGCATTACCAACTGAAGTTGAACATGTAGAGAGAACATTTTCGGCACCTTCAGCAACACTTACTACATTACTCATATCAGTAGCTTTCCTTTCTTTAAGCTTTGGGCATTCTATTTTCCAATGTCCTTCTTGTTTGCAATAATGACATCTTCCTTTTCGCTATCTTGATTTTGATCTAGACTTTATGACTACTTGAACCCACCTCCTTTGATCTTCCTCTAGCAAACAAGCTCGTTGCAAGGTCATCATGTCCACTATTATTGTGATCATATTTTCACAACTCATTAGTGCAGACTTCACCTTATCAATATCAAGGCGTTCACACCTATATATGAGTATTTCCCGAAAGTGCTTATAAGAATGAGGTAAAGAACAAAGCAACATCATTGCTTGTTGCTCACTAGTGAATGTCTCATCCATATTCTTCAAATCCATAATGAGCAAGGTAAACTCAGAAATATGTGTTCTAATAGATGTACTTTCAGCTATGCAGAGCATGTATAAGCGTTGCAACACTCCAAGACGATTGGCCATCGTCTTCTTCAAATACAATTACTCCAAGTTGTTCCATAATGATGCTGTAGTTTTATCTGATAGGACCTCTTGTAGTACATCATTTGTGATGGATAATTGAATGGTAGAAAGAGCTTTTTGATCAGCTTCTTCCTATTCGAATTCCTTCATAGTAGTAAGCCTCTTATCTTTCCTGTCAAGTGCTACATTTAGATTTTGGTTTGTGAGAACTGCCATTATACAGACCTTCCACATACCGAAATTGATATGGCCATCAAACTGCTGAATATCAAACTTAGTTATCGCCATATTTTCTTTTCACTAGGTCTGCCCAAAACGCTATAAGCACTCTAATACTAGTTTGCTATAATAATAGCCAAAGAAAATTGATATAAGAGAGCAAAATGTGGTTTAGCTTATAGCTTACATCCACACATCAAACTTCTATAATTGATATAAAAATACAATGGAGATTACAAAAGAATTTCATATACTTCTTACAATTCCAAACCCAAATACACCTCACAAGTGTATATACTCAAAACTCTCAACCCAATGAAAACAAAGAGAAGAAAAGAAACAAAACTTCTATAGGAGAGAATGTGTTATATGTTTGAGATGTTTTTACAAATAAATGAAACTAAAATTTATAGGGAAAGCTTACGAATGCTAACCATCCGTAAAACAATGGAAAAACATTCTATTCTCCTAGCCAATGAAAGTATTCCATTTTCCTAGCCTCCTATTTCATAGAATACCTATAACCAAGGAGAGTAATTCTATTTCAAAACAATTCTTTCAAGCCACAAAATATCATCACTAATAATAACTAGTAGCACAATGTTGATTATTTTTATTTCAAGAAAAATACACTTCACCCTCTTAAAGTATTAAGAAATGACACCTCACCCCATTAATTTAAAAATCCTACACTCCTCCCATTTTTACTGAGGGTGTGTTTGGCATATTCTTCTTCATAACTTTATTATTAATAAATTATATATTAAATAATAAAAATAAATATAAAATAAATTTTGAGATAAATTTTTATCCACCAATAGCATGAAATAAAATATTGGTTGAATTTTTTTTAACCTAATTTTGCACTCTTTTGAATTTCTATTGGTTGACATCATAAAATTATTTTATATTATTTGTGCATAGAAATTAAGCTCATAAATAATATTAAAAATTATTTTAAGAGTTAACAATAATTATTTCTTTTAAATTTTTTTAATAATAAATGTTTTGAATAAAAAAAATGTAAAAATTAAATAAATATTTCAAATAATATTAAAATATAAATAAGTACTAGTTTTTCAAAAATAAGTAATACATGATAAATATTATTAATATAAAATATATTTATATGGAATGAGAATAAAAATTTTAAAAATAAGCATTATAAGTTAATATTTTATCATAGTTGATAGTTATCTAATATGATTTAATTTTTTTAAAAATATTATCAGTTGACAATGTAAACTTGATTTTTGCATTTTACATTGCCAATTTGGTGAAAATTATTTTAGCTTGCTCATGCATGAAAGTTAAATCATTATTTATTTATAATTTTTATTATTTAATATATAATTTATAAAAAAATAAATTATGAAAGAGAATACATCAAACACACCCTCGATAAAATAGGTTAGTGTAGGTTTTTAAAACTAATGGGTGGAATGTCATTTTTTAATACTTCTAGGAAACTAAACGCACTCTACTCATTATAAGATTATTGTTATTGTTGTGTGGGGTTGATTTGGAGTTCGAGACATTGAGTTATGTGATTTCACTTAATAATTTATTATTCGACAAAATGCTAAAATTTTGGATTTTGAATTTAAAAGATACAATAAATTTAGAATTTAAGAAGTAAATTTATATCTTTAACTCTTTTATTTCAAGATACACAAACAATTTGAACTACCAACATATTTAACTTGTGCGAGATTAATTTGATAATATTACGTGTGATTCATAATCAAACGAATAACCCTTAAATTACATCTATTTAGTAGTAACCATCACAAAAAGTTTAGAATTTTATATTTTCTTTTAAAATGTGAAGTTGAGGTAGGGACCAAAATGTTCTACTTTGATATATTTGGGTGATTTTATCACCAAGAATTAGGTCTCATTCAAAATTTAAAATGTCAAGGATCATAGGATGAATTTTCTTTTATTATGGGCCAACTTATAAGAAGAATAAATTGTGAAGAACCAATTTAGAGGTTTATTTATTTTAATCAAATCTTTGGTACAGGTCAATTATATCGAATTTGTTGAAAAATGAATAACATAAAGATGCGCATCATGATGCTAGAGGCTATAGAAAAGCTAAGGGATAAAGCTTCAATACATCTCTCACATATTCAACTACAAAACATCATAGTCATTTTTTTTTTCTCCTTGAACGAATTTCTTATTGATGCTATTGTGATAGCATAGTTGATGCTAATAATACTAGTACCTCTTCATGAACTGGCTCATCTGACTCTGGAGCACTCGGGTTGCATCTGACTCGGGATAGAACATATGATATATGTGCCTCTCTCCCTCAGCCTCCACAAGCTTCACCTCTTTAGCACCTTTCTTCTTCATAAACTCTGCATACACGACCCCTCTTTCCTTCAACAAATCCAAACCAGCAACATAAACCTCAATTGGTGGGAACTTGGAAAACACACTTTCAGGCACTTCTGCTTCCTCAAAGTTGCAGCCAAAGTAGTCACGGTTTGAGCCTTGCGGTATACTTAGCCTCCAAAACATGTCATTGCTTTTCAGGTCTCCATCTTCTTCATCTTCCATCTCTTTCTCAGTCCTCTTCTCACTCCCAAAGTAAGGGTGTATAGGCAGCACTCCTTTGATTTTCACAGGACACCCATCACTCTGAATTGCCTTCACAGCAACATAGTGTGCAATGTTGCCTCCTGCACTGTCCCCAGAGAGGAACACCCTTGATAAGTCAGCATGCTGGAGCCAAGGCTCAGCGCTTACCTATATTGCACGTGTTCGAATACAACAATATATATTAAATTCAAAAAAAAAGGTAACTTATATTTATACATAGTATTGAATATTTAAAATAATTTTCATCAAATAGTTATAATAATCAGGTGCATTTTAGGCCTAAAATTTTGAAAATGTGAAAATTGACTCTACTTTTTTCTAACCATGCAGATCAACTCTCTTGTTAGCTTTTTCCTCTATTGTTAATAGAAATAAACAAGGATTTTTCCGGTTCTCAATTTTCATTTTAAGTTTTTCAACTTTTAGAATTTTGTGAAAAAAAATTGAAAATGAAAACTGAAAAACTTAAAATGAAAACTAGAAACTCAAATCAAATAAGCTATTAGAATATCATATAGCATATTATTTGTCAAGTTAGAGTACTAGATTATACCTGGCCTGAATTTTAGGGATATAATGCACCTATGTTTTCCATTAACAATAAGTGAATATTTAATTGAAAGACTAAAGTATACATCAAGAAAAATTTAAGGATCTACTTGTATATTTCTAAAATTTTAGAGACAAAGTACACAAAATTTATAATTCAATTTTCAATTTTTCAAATTTTATTATTTTGTAAAGAAAATTTTAAAAATTAAAATTTATAATTTATAAAATTTTCAGTATTTTTTTTATAAAATCTAGAAAACTGAAAACAAATCTCTTCCAAGATGCCATAAACACTCATATTTGTTTAAGTTCAAAAAAAATAATACAAGTCATGCTATTAATTAAGGAAGCAGTATTTGACGCATATACGCACAGCTAAATATCCCGTAATCAAAACTCAAAGTAGTTGTGCATCATTCATATAAGTGCTTACTTGCTCTCCAACCCATTCGAGCGACGCGTAGCCGTCTTCATACTGAGAGGGAAGGCGGTGCTCGGGAGCCAAACGGTAATCAACAGACAACACAACAGATCTTGATGTGGCAGACAAGTCACCAAGGAAAGTATGGTAGCCGAGCCATGTGGTGGAGGCAATGCAAAATCCACCACCGTGGAAATAAACCAAGAGGGGAAGCTTCTCTGAAAAGGAGTCAGGTAAATCAGCAGGGAAAAAGAGCCTCCCAGTGATGGGTTTTGATGGGTCAATGATCACATCCTTGGACTTGAACCCCTTGGATGGTTCTAAGGAGGGTGGTGCAATCTCTGGTGGGTCAAAGCGCTTCACGGTGCCATCAGAGTAGACCTGAAGAAAGTTTGGTACTTCTGCTATTATGGACATTTTAATTTGGACCAAACAAGTTTAAAGATTAGATGGTAGAGAAGGGGGTTTCACATGCTGAGGTTGAGGTGTCTTACATCTGAAGTGGGGATTTTATATACATGAGCTAAAGGGAATTAAAATTTTGAGGGTACCTGTTTTTTTATGTAAGATACATTCTTGGTGTTTGCGGTTGGCTAGTAGATCTTGTAAGGTAGTTCATGTAATTTGCGCTGTGGGTTTTATCAATTTGTGTTTGAAAAATCAAAGATTGGTTCGTTGGCTGGTTGGTCATGATATAAATGGCGATGGATAAGAAATAACTCTCTGAAAAAGAGTGATGATATGATAGTACGAATAATTATTACATGGTGCTGTTCAGGAGCACCAAAATGAAAGGTGTTCTGAGCAATAGTAATGGGGTGACATTTTAGTCTTGCTTAGTTGTAGAACTCATTTATATAGAATGTCAGTTCATCATTGGTCGAACCACAATCCCCGAAGTGCTTTTTTAGGTAGGTTTTGAATTGCGCATGAATTTCTTATGACAGAAAACATATGTAATCAAAATTGATTCGGAGATATTGGTTCAATTAGAAAATCGATGAATTAATTATGAAATTGATTCGAGCTATTATTTATATTAGTTCCGCATTAAAATTAGTGCAACTCGATTTGACTCGATTAAGTTTGTGTCAAAACCGACACCGAACCAGATCAATTTTTTTCCTTTTTTTTTCTTTTTTTGGGCTAAATGATGTCTTTTTTTAAAAAACCTTTAAAAACATTATAATCCAACTTATAAAAAAATATAATAACTTTATTTATATTGTCAGGAGTTGTGAGTTTGTAATGTCAAATTTTGTGAGTTTGCTTATGTAATTACATTTTGAACTTGTCAATTGTGATTCGTAATTGTAAACTGTAAACAATATTTAGAAATTTATGTTATTTATTTATGTTTTTATATTTGGATCCCTTAAAAAGCGTCAAATTGTTAATTAGTTATCATTTTATTATATTTTATTTAAATTTATATATATTTGTATAAATTCAGTTCAACCGATTTGACCAGTGACCCAGCAGTTAAACAAGTGACCCAGTAATTCGATACCTCAACCGAGTTGATTACCGGTCCGAGTTTCTAAACTATAATAGAAAAGTATCGGATTCACATAAAGAATCATAACACAATAATATATTAATCATTCAAAACATAATCAAAATTATAAATGTTACTCCCTCCACTGCAACTCTTTTTTTTTTTGAAATTTTTTTTCCATCCCACATGTTCGGTTATCAAATTAAGAAAATATTAATTTTTATTTATTAGTTTGTAATTAATTATATCTTATTTATTCTTATTTTTTGAAAATCATAATCTTATTAATTAATATGCATTTATATTATTATTAATATTTATGTACTGGTTCCTTAATATGTGTGCTTATTTTTATTTATTGTTTTAGACATGTGAGATGCAAAGGAAGTACAAAATTATTGGTTGATATGATATCATCTGTGGACTTTGTTGTGATCTTGAGTGTCATAGTCTTTATTAACATTTCACATTTGTCTTTAAAAAATCAAACCTTGATTGGTTGGCTGGTTCTGATACAAAACGGGGATAGATCAGAGAAATAAAACAAAATAGAAGAACAACGTTTTAAAAAATCAAAGCTTACTTGGTGATGGCTATGGTGCTCTTTATAAATTAGTATGTGCCACACATTCTTTTATCTAACGGCTAAGATATGATGGCTTATTTATGCACTGATCATCTAGGTCGCATTATAAAAAATTTCACCCTCCCAAAATCACAACATCAATCTCTCTCCTTTATGCACCCTTTTTTTCTCACTACGTCATCACCATTGTGGCTTATAGTAGAAACCAAACACCATTGCCACACTGCCACCTCTTTTCTTCCCTTGTAGTATTTTTTATTTATTTATTTATATTTTGGTGTTGAGTTCCATTGTTATACGCAACTAAGGAAAAGAAAAGGTGATGGAGAGGAGTTGAAATTGAATGTATAAGAGTGACGACAGTGAATAAATAGGGTTCTTTTTTTTTTTTGAATTTGTTGAAACAGGAATTAACGAAACAAGAGTAATTGGAAACAAAAAAAAATTCAAACGTAGACAAGGGAAAAAATGACAAAAAACGATCACAGAACTGAGAAAGGAAGAATTAATATTGATAAATAGGGATTTATCTAACACATAAAACTGATATCAAATGATGCGGAAATCCCGTGGATATCAAAAACCCAGAAACCCCAACACACAATTGATATGAAAGATAGGATTGAAAACTAATGGTTCACCAAGTCATCGTCGATGGGGTGGAATCTGAACCCAGCTAGCAACACTAATTCATCATGTCTTTCTTACTTCTTTCTTCCTTGTTGATTAATAAGACGCTGATGAACAGGATCTATCCACTTCAAGCTTTGCTCTGAAAGCTATCTCTCTTTTTCCTCTCTTGCTAGTTTTTGTTGTTGTTGTTATTACAAAGACAAACTTGTAAACGATATTGTAAAAACTTGTAAACCATATTGTAAAAACTTATAAACCATGATAGAAAACCTTGTAAACCTATAACACACAATATTTCTGCACAAGGATACTTGTACAATTTTTGTGATTATTATCGTGACTATCATTATTTTATTTGTAATTGATTAATAGAAAGATTGATCATTATATAAATTTTAAATTCAACCAATTCTATTATGTTGATTTTAATCATAGCCAAGAAAGAAATAAGAAAAATAAAAGGGAAAGTATTTGCAACTCTTTTTTTTCCTTGCTCGTCGAACCTGTTTTCTCTATTATCATTGTGCTTTCCTTTTTGGAGGGATTTTCATTTTTTTATTTGAAAAAAAGGGAGAAATTTGTTATTTAATGTTATTTGTATCCTCAATGTGATAAAGGAGTACCTGTGAGAATTAAAAGTGATAGTGGTGTTGAATTTGAAAAGAAAACTTATAAATCTAGACAAAAAAAACTTGTAAATGATATTGTAAAAACTTGTAAACTGCGATAGAAAAGCTTGTAAACCTATGACACATAATACCTCTGTACCAAGATACTTATACAATTTGTTTAATTATCATTGTGATTATCATCATTTCATATGTAATTAATTATTAGGAAGATTGATCATTGTATAAATTTCAAATTCAACCAATTATATTATGTTGATTTTGATCATAGTCAAGAAAGAAATAAGAAAAATAAAAGGGAAAATATTTATAACTCTTTTTTTTCCTTTTTTTGTCGAACCTGGTTTCTTTATTGTTATTGTGCTTTCCTTTTTGGAGAGATTTTCATTTTTTTTTATTTGAAAAAAAGGGAGAAATTTGTTATTTAGTGTTATTTGTATCCTCAATGTGATAGAGGAGTACCTGTAAGGATTAAAAGTGACAGTGATGCTAAACTTGAAGAGAAAACTTGTAAACCTAGATTAAAAAATTTGTAAAAGATATTGTAAAAACTGGTAAACCATGTTGTAAAATCTTATAAATCATGCTATAAAAACTTGCAAATTGTGATAGAAAAACTTGTAAACCTGTGACACATAATACCTATGTACATGGATACTTGTACAATTTGTTTTCATTTTCATCATGACTATCATCATTTTATATATAATTAATTATTACGAAGATTGATCATTGTATAAATTTCAAATTCAACCAATTTTATTATGTTGATTTTGATCATAGCCTAGAAAGAAATAAGAAAAATAAAAGGAGAAATATTTATAACTCTTTTTTCCCTTGCTTGTCGAACCTGATTTTTCTATTGTCATTGTGTTTTTCCTTCTGGAGGGATTTTCATTTTTCTTATTTGGAAAAAAAGGAGAGAAATTTGTTACTTAATGTTATTTGTATCCTCAATGTGATAGAAGAGTACCTATGAAGATTAAAAGTGACAATGGTGTTGAACTTGAAGAGAAAACTTATAAACCTAGACCCAAAACTTGTAAACGATATTATAAAAACTAGTAAATCATGCTGTTAAAACTTGTAAACTTGTGATACACAATACCTCTATACCAAGATACTTATACAATTTGTTTAATTATCATAGTAACTATCATTATTTCATATGTAATTAATTATTAGGAAGATTAATCATTATATAAATTTTAAATTCAATTAATTCTATTATATTAATTTTGATCATAGCCAAGAAAGAAATAAGAAAAATAAAGGGAAAAATATTTATAAATTTTTTTCCTTGCTCATTGATCCTGATTTCTCCATTGCCATTCTGGTTTCCTTTTTTAGCGGGATTTTCATATTTAAATTTTTAAATAAATAATTAATAATAATAATTTTAAGAAATAAGATGTACATAATTATATTTGCTGGGCAGGTAATTTTCACTTTAAGCAAAAGCATTATCAAATTTCATAGAAGAAAAGACAAAAGAAAAGGCTTATAAAAAATGGTAACAATATAATATAATATAATAAATTAATTAATATATGTTCTCTTTATCAAAAGTAAATGATTTTTCACTTAACAATTATTTTAATAGAAAAAATATCAATTAATAATTTATTTTAATGATAACACTAAAGAGAGAGGAGCGTGAGAGAGAAGAAAATGAGGCCTCCTATAATGTTTTAGCAATATTTGATATATGGTTACACCTTCAAATCGTAATCCTTTGATTATATGGTGTGTGACACTCCCTACTTTATAAGGAGTATTGCAGAATCCGCCAGCTTAATATACTGTTTAGTAACAGAAACATAGAGATCCTGGCATATAAATAGATTTAATGGTGAATATAGAAACAAAAAATAGAAAAAAATTTTCTTTCTTGGATGGAAATATAAAATTTTTTTGTACCTCTAAAAAATAGAGATAATAAAAACAGAATACGGAGACAGAAATTTAATATTAGCGGCAGCCCAGAGACAGTTAATATTTTTCAATATCTTTTAGAGCAAATTACACTGACCTCCACTAAGGTTCAACGAAATTACAATGACCTCCCATCTAGTTTGCCATATTACAGTGATCTCCCATTTGTCAACTACATCTTAACGGTATTATTAATAAAAGTAAATTGTCCACAATACCCTCCTCACACCAGCCCATCGACACATACATTCTCATCTCTCAGTCCCCCTCACTCACACTAGCCTCCCTTTCACTCACACTAGTCTCTCACACACCTGCCCCTCCATCGCAACCTACCTTCACACCCACCCCAAATCGCAACCTCCGCTGACCAGACGGGACACAACCGAACACAACCTCCGATCAACGTACCAGACCCATACCCACACACACTCAAAGAGAGGGAGGAAGACACAGAGAAAAAGAAAGAGCGGAGATGAGAGAGAGAGGAGAAAGATTTGGTGGCTCAAGGTTGAGGAAGGGTGGGGCTTTGGCTTCATTGGTTCGCGCTCATAGCGGCAGGGATGTACTGCGAAAGGGAAGATCGCGGCCAGGGGTGGAGGCAAAGCGCGGCGCGGTGGCGATCCGCGATAGCTGCTATAGCATAGAGGCCGATCCGGTTGTATGCATGAAGGGAAGGAAGGCATGGCAACCAAGGCGGAGATCGATCCGAAGGTTTGGGGTTGGTTCATGGTTGTTTGATAGAAGGTGGTATCGGAGGAAGGAGATGAGGGCGATGCTGTGGTGTTTCATGAGCGGCTGGGTTCGGTGGAAGGCGGAAAAACATGGCAGAGTAGGGGGCATAAGACCGCTGTCGGCGGATGCACAATGAGCTTGCACCGGTGGCAGCGGCGATTAGAGCTGGGAGATGTTTTTCTTTTTGGCTCACGATGATGATGGCGGTTCAGCTGCAATCTGTGCACAGCGATAGTAGAGGAGCATGGCATGAGAGGATGAGCGGCGATGAGGGTGGAGCACGGCGAGACTAATGGCGACGGCAGTAGCGGCGGTCTTCCCTTTCCTGTTCTTTCATGATGCCATATCCGAGAAAATCCTTGTCATAGCCCAACCATTGCAGCGGCAGAGATGGAAGGGGGATGGGAGTTTGGGCCGTCGCGAATCCATGGTGGAATGGGGAGGAAGGCCCGAAACTCGTGGCCATTTGCGACGGAGAAAAGGGAGCCGCGGGTTGAGATCTGGAGGTCGGTGGTGCGGTTTGCGGTGGTCCCGACGGCGGGGATGAAGGTTCGTCAGCAATGGAAGGAGGAAGGTGGTTTCATAATGATGTGAGGCCGCGATGGTGGTGGGAGAACCGCCACGGCCTCCTCCCCCTCTTCCTCCTCTATTGTATATTTTTTAATTTTTTTATGAAGATGATAGTATTGTTCCTGTTGTTACCTTATTCTTTCCTTTTTGCTGCTACTGGGTTGTATTACTGGGATTTGTTGCTAGTTTCTTTGCAGGTCTTCTCCGTGTTTCACCTCTGATTTGCTAGCCTATTGATGTATCAATGTGTAATTTTTGATTTTTTGGTGTTTGAATCTTTCTTCTTGCTGATTGATTACAAATTTTTTTTTACTGATAGTATTACAGATGATTTTTCTGGTGGTTGGTAGCGAAGGGCCTCCACGACTTCTCCCTTTTCTATTTTTTTATTTTTCTAAGTTTGGTTATTTATTTTTGATCTTGGTTTTGTCCTATTGTTTGGTTTTGTTTGTTTTTTGTCTTGATTTTGATTGGGTTGCGAATAGTGATTATAGCTTTGATGGAGGATTATGATTGTGAATTAAAGGATTGTGGCATCTGAATCAAGAGGAGGTGATGGTGATATCTTAGCAATGGTGATGAGCTCAATGTGATGGTGATTGGAGGTGACAGATATTGTTAGTAGTGTGTTTTAGATGAAGACTGGAGATTATTTGAGTCATTTTACATGTTAAATTCTTCTAATTAATTATAACTTTGCCATTAAAAATAATGTGGAGGGTACATGACTTAACTTCTGTTTGAATAGGGTATGTATTTATTGTTCTATCCCTATATTTTCAAAATACTTTTTATATCTTCATTTTTACTGTCTCTATTATTGAAAACATGGTGATTGGAGGTGACAGATATTGTTAGTAGTGTGTTTTAAGTGAAGATTGGAGATTATTTGAGTCATTTTACATGTTAAATTCTTCTAATTAATTATAACTTTGCCATTAAAAATCATGTGGAGGGCACATGACTTAACTTCTGTTTTTTCAAAATATTTTTTATATCTTCATTTTTACTGTGTCTATTATTGAAAATATTTTTCAAACGCTACCTAAAATCTATTGTGTTGCAACGCGCCAGGTAGGGGTCGAACCTACGACTTTCTGCTTAGGAAACAGACGCTCTATCCACTGAGCTACAGGCGCTTAACGTTGGATGTGGGCTTTAACATCTACATGTTGGAAACATGACATTAGTGATAAAACATTGGATTCCATTGTAACTACGACTTGCCAGTGCGACATGCCCATTGACAGTGAAAAGACGAGTTTATCCGTATTTTTAAGGATTTTTTTATTTTTTTTTTCCAACACAATAGATGTTTAACAAGCAAGTAAAAACTTGACCAAAGAAGAGACAAAAAAAAAAGAAAAAAAAGAGGAGTACTTAAAAACTGTCCTCAAGGAAATGATCACTAATAAAGAGCATAGATGTATGTTAATAAAAAATAATACAAAGTTTGGGTTAACGGATAAGATGATGTTAATAAAAAATATTAACTTAATTAATAGGACCGAGCGATGTAGATAAAAAGTTCTTTTAAGTTCAATTTTGATAGACTTTTGTATTGAAAATTGCAATTGATGTATGAAGTTAAGCTTAAATATCAGTGTCATCCATAAATAATAATTGGATAAAATACGCTTATCTCCCTTAAAATATTAAGAAATGACATTCCATTCAATTTATTTAAAAAATTTACACTCCATCACATTTCACTAAAGATATGTTTAGTGTTCTCTATTTTCTGATTTATTTTTTATAAATTATATATTAAATAATAAAAATAATTATAAAATAAATAATAAATTTAATTTTTATATACTGATAGTATAAAATAAAATATTGAATAATATCTTTTTATCAAATTTGACACTTTTTTTAAATTTTTATTAGTCTATGGTTAGAATTATTTTATATTGTTGGTTTATAGAAACTAAATTCATAAATAAAATTAAGAATTACATTAAAATTTAATAATAATTATTTTATTAAAAAATTAATAATAAGAATTTTAAATAAAGAAGATATGAAAATTAAATAAAAATTTATAGTAATATTAAAATATATAAATAAACATTAATTATTTTGAATTACGTCCTAAATAATATTAATATAAAATATAATTATATGAATGTGATTCAAAAATATTAAAAATAATTTTTATAAATCAATAATTTGATTATCATAGTTAATAGTGAGTTATCTAGAATGATTTGACACTATTTTGAATTTTTGTTAATTTGTAGTGTAAAATATGATTTTATACTGTATACTAATAAAAATTCAATAAATTGTCAAACGATGATTGGTAGTTATTATAATAGGCAGTTACCTAATAAGATTTGATACTTTTTAAAATTACTATTGCTTGATTTATTTTATAACTATTATTTTTAAGAATTTAATTTTGATGAATTAACAGTATAAATTTTTTTATGTTTTTATTAATTAATTATTTAATTTAAATATCTTTTCAAGCAGTGTATATATGAGTAAATCACTTTGGCTATAAGACAATATATGCTTAAATACATTATAGAACTCATTTATACTATTAGTATATCAAAATTAAATTTATTAAAATAATAATTGTAAAATAAATCAATCAAATGTAACAAAAAAAATCAATCAATGGAAATGCTTATTATTATTATTTTAATTAAAATAGTTATTATTATAGAATTCTTAATATTAGTTATAAATTTAATTTTTATAAACTCACAATATAAAATAATTTAGTTTCTATAATATTAGTATATAATTTATAAAAATAAATTATAAAAGAAAGAATACCAAACACGCTCTTAGTAAAATGGGATGAAGTGTAAATTTTTCAAATAAATAAGATGGAGTTTGTAATAATTAAAAAAAGTTTTAAGATGAAAAGCTGGAGACTTGTAACAAAATAGTTTTTTTTTTGGTAACATGTAACAATAGATATTGAAATATGGCAACATTTTTTTTCTTTATTTAAACTTTTTCGCATTAAAATCCTTTGTGAATATTACGTGTAATATTTCAAATCCTCAGTCCGTATTCTTTTTTTCCTTTGAAAAAAAAATACTTTTATTGTACTAAAAAGAGAAATTTGTATTTGTATACTAATTTTTCTTTCTCAATTAGTCTTAAAAATTGTAAAAAATAAACTTATGAATAAAATATCGATATTTTAAATAATTGTGCCAAAATGGTTTTCTATGCAAATTAATAAACTTTGCATTAGTTTCTTATTATCCATTCTTCTATATTACGGGTCTGGTGTGATTCTCACCTTTTTTCTTTTCTGGTAGTTACTAATCCTCAACCTTTTATGAAAAATCACATAGGATAAAATTATGTAAAATTCAAGAGGAGATGATTAATCACCCCCTAAATATAACATGTACATAGGGTTTACGTATGGCACGTCTTCATAAAATTAAGCAAAGTATACAGAATTGGTAGAAAGTGGCCATCAAATTCTTATTTGGTTCCGTTTCTGAATTGTGTTAACCGTTAAAAAAAAAAAAATAAATTACACTTACTTCTCTTGAAGTTTATGAAAATGTAACTCATATCTCCTTTACTTGTCAAATTTTAAGTATTTATATTTCAGTCATACTCCTTATTCACATAACACCATTAATAAACTTAACAGAATGACATTTTTATGATATTAACTATTCCTAATTAATATTATTATAAAAATATCCTTAAACTTAACAGAATAGATAAATATATTTTTATAATTTTATCAATTAAAAATAATTAATATCATAAAAATATTATTCTATTAAATTTATTAATAATATTTTATAAGTAAACAGTATAACTATAATATAAATATCTAAAATTTAATAAATAGAAGAAATATAAGTATAAACTGAACCATTAAAAAAAATGTGAATTATATTTTAATAAATTTGCAGAGAGCTAAGTGCAACTCACCTTTTAAAAAACCAAGCAGTTAGTAACGTTCAGATGGTAAGGCGCATCTATTGCTGTACTGCCAAATGGCGATGGACTTGAGATTATTATTATTATTATTAATTTCTTCCAAAAAATTCAGATTAGCCCCTCGAGACCTTGAGTAGCTATCCATGCACAGTAAATGATTTTCTCCACAAAACACCATAAATTAGTATCAGTATGCAGTACAAAATTCCAAGTTATCACTTTCTATCCCTCTCTCAATACTTTCATACGAATATCTACATTAAACTGACAAATTGTTAACATATTAATACTAGCTACACACGCTAAACGTTTTAGTTAAGCAGCTGAGCAATCCATGGAACCTACAAAAGCCTGAAGGAATATTTTGCCCATCCATCAACCCATCAGACACCGTTCCACAAAGGCGGCAAGATTCTCCATCAAAGTTCATTGAGTTGATTCTCATCACAAAAGGGCATTGTTGAACAGGAAAGACCAGGACATGGAAAGTTAGCAGCTATCAAGTGTTATTGCCATGATCTATTTGCCTGCATGCTTTGGATCAGTATAACAAGAAAACATGGAAATATGGAGAGTCAGCAACTATCCCAATTTATTCACAGGATCACTATTCGCCTGCTTGCTCTAGCGTAGTTATTAGCTTTCAATCCTCTTCCAAAGCCTTGTTACTCAAAGGAGGCAACGAGTATATGCTTACAGTTGAGCTTCCACCCCTAATCTGCGCCAATGTCTGCAGTGCTGATGAGGTTAGTTTGATGAACATGTTCTCCATACTTTCAATTTCAGCAAGTTCTTTGGGAACTTGTGCTAGCGACGCTTTATTTTCGTCAGCTGTCATGGAGCCGCACCCATGTTCCTCGTAATCTTCATTAATGGATAAGGTCGAGCCTGGCGGCCCATTTTTGGGGAAGAGGATACTTAGCATCACCTCACACTCCTTTACAATCTTGTCAAGCACATCCACTTTGAAGAAAGGCTGGTTCAAGACGTCTTGGATAAAAGGTAAGCGAAGTAGGGCACCAGTTCGCTTGTCATATTTCTTTATTATCTTCACTAGACCTGCACAAAGAAAGGGTGATGAGAATTCAAAAAGAGAAACCAATCACCCTAAACGTTCATCAAACAGCAACAAAACAAAAAACAACAAAATCCAAGAAATTTCATCCAACCATTAATCCGATCTCCTAATAGATTCAACAATGTTTTGTGTTTCCTCACAGCAATTATAAGTAGTCATACTGTGCTCCATTCTTCATATAATCGTATCTGATGTATTTTTTTTTTTCTTACGGGTTCTTCATAGCTGGTATTACCTTGGATTTAATCACTGATTTCCATTTATGCACCCATCTATTCACAAGTATGATTCAGTGATACATTCAATATTCAGAAGACTGAGTATTAGGCGAGGACAGTTTAGTAAAGCAAATCGTCAAGTCTTTCAGAACAAAGTACAACAGTCATCTGCTTAAATTTACCAGAGACATGTTACAATAGAGACAGTAAAAAACAGAATTATATAACAGTGAAGTGTTAAACCAACCGAAAAAATATTGGACTTAAAATAGTGGACTTGAAATCAACTATGCAATAGAGTCCATAGCTTTTATTTACTCATGGCTGGGGAAAATATGATTGCTAACTGTTATCTAAGAGTTGATATCAAATATCACGATCTACTTCCCTTATTCATCTGCCTACACATCTTCATAGAGTAAATTACAAATTTAATCCCCCAAAAATATAACTCATTTGCAAGTACTCCATCATTTAAATTTATATGATAATTTAGTTCTTAAATTATTTAAACTCATTTCTCGTTGGCCATTTTATTATCTCTGGCAGAGACTGACATGAAACAGGTTTGAATAATTCAAGAATAAATAATACAAGTAAATTAGATGAGGAACTAGATTGCAAGTGAGGTATATTTCCAAAGACCAAAATCCCAATTTACTCCAATCTTAATAGTACTGCTTAGGATCCATACAAGTGATCACATGCCAATACCATTTTGCTACATTTCACCATCCTACGATGTAAATGGAATCCATTACACAAAAATTCCAAACTCCCAACTCATGCGCAGGCTCATTAAAAAAAAATACCTGTGTAGTTAAGTGCGCTATAGTTCTCTAACAAAACCATCTCTCCATGAAAATCCACTATTTCCCTCCCTACTGACATCAACTCTACGTTTGAATCCTTAGCCCTGGCAACTCTGTCTTGCAATTCCTGCATCAAAAGCACAAGCAACAGATCTCAGAAATATCACAACTGCAACTCATTACTCATACCATCTTCATTGAAGTTTTCAGTCCATCTCCTAAAATCTCTCGTGCAAAGAATTAAAATCAGAGTGAAATATAATTATCCATATGGAACTGAAGGATGCTCAACTAAATGAATGCCTTTAGATTCACATACTAGGTAACTACGAAGCACAGACACGGACACAGGATACGACATGACACAGACATGAGGACATGTCAAAATTGTAAAATTATAGGACACGGACATAATGTATATATAAATAAAAATTTTAAAAAATAATACAATATTCAAAATATCATTTATATAAGCTTCATTTATGTTTTATTTTCTTGTAAACTCAAAAAGTTATGTATTATCTCCTTTTCATAACCTTGTTTATATTGTTTTTTATATTAGAGTAAGAAAAAAGTAAATTTTAAATTAAATATATACAAGCACGTGTCATGTAAGATCCGACATGGACAGATGTTTGACACATAGACACGGCACCTAGATGGTGTGTCCCTGCTTCATAGCTAAGTACTAACCAGCTAACAGAATGCAGAAATCTAAAGTATAACCTGTGTCCTCCAAGAATTACCAAGCCCCAACCAACAAAGGACTTCTAAAATAACTATACCCATGTTAAATTTCACTGGTCTTGAAATTTTAATTATTAATGCAATCCCCAGACAACCAAAATTAGAGTAAACTAGGATTTTGGTGCCTGAAAATCTACCTTGCTCCCGGTTTAGCCCTTGACTCAGATTATTATATTACAATTCATTACTCGTTTTGCTAATTCTGGTTAAAACTGATGTGAAACTAGTTTGAATAATTCTAATAAGAAACGAATCCATTATTGATGACTTAGATTTAAATGCCTTGAATACGGAAATGATTTGGAATAAGACACGTTAACATAATTTGATATATGATATACGTAATGCCTCACACTATTTCACCCAATTTCATATGAGTTGTGTTATTTGTACTTATGGAGTGTGTGGGAAACCGTACAAATAACATTTTTCATTTCATAGTGAGAATAGTGGCTAGGTCGCCAGTAGGTGACCCCGTAATTTGTACACATAATTAAGTCACCATATGCCTCGATTTAAAATCTGGTTACAGTTCTAAAGGCTAAAATACCATTTTACTCAATAAAAATTAAGAGGGCAAGAATCTAAATTATCACGAATATTCCAAATTTCATTAAAAAAAAATTCGCCTGTACATAGATGGCAGTTACCTTCCATTTGATGATGTACTCTTCCTCCTTCTCAACGAAGAAACCGTTGAACTTCTCAATCTCCAACTCCAACAGCTTCAGGAAGTCGTTAACCTCCTTCGTCACCTCCCCGTCGCCGCCGTCACCGCCGTCGCCGGTGGCCTCCAACCGCGGCCGCTTGCTAGGCGGGTTGTCCGCTGCGGCGGCGGCGGCGGAAGAATCCTTGGGCGCTATGAGCTTCAACTGCTTCTTCAAATCCTTGTAGGAAAGAAACTTGTCGCGCCAATCGGGCAGCGTTTGCTCGATCTGGTTGCTGAGAATCTTCCAGAACTTCATGGCCCACTCTCTCGGCTTCCTTCTTCTTTCTATTTTTCAACAACGTTTGGATTCGGAGATCGCAAGTGTTTGGGTGGGAAACGTGGGTGAACGAGAATGAATGAATGCTCTGATGTTCTGGTTCTGTTAGTTGGCTGTGGCAATTGGGGGAATATATTTTTTTTTTTGGGCGGGTTTGGGGTTGAGTGATTGGGAAGGAGGAACAAGAAGAGCGGATTCGAGAAACTAAATAAAGGGTTGTTTGGGTTGCGGAATTAGAATATTCGCGGACAGGGAATGAGGGAATTTTGGAATATTCCTCGTGTCCTGGCACGCCATTTTTATGGGTATCGTCTCCTCTGTTCATTGTACTCGTTGCAACGTGTGATGCGCGTAGTGCAGCAAGATGTTGCAATCGGTAAAAGTTTAGCCGGGTTTGGAATCGGTAACCCAATCAAGGCCATGACACGATGGAAAAGCACTTACACGAGACTTACAATCACTTATTGAAAGAGCTCTGACAGGGATAACGAGAATCGAAATCGCATCTTTATAAGATATGAGCTCAGTCTTATCACCTGTGTCAATATTCATTGGCCTGCTTTTATGATTTGTTTCAAGATTAAATTGCAGTTAGCCACGTAAGGTGTTGAGAAAGGATATTTCATCTGATTAGTTTTAAAACACTATATTTTATCTCATTTTATTGTAGATTTGTTTGGTATATTATATTTTATGATTTGATTTTTCATAAATTATATATTAAATAATAAAAATAATTTTAAAAAACAATTAGTTTAATTTCTACGTGTGAATAACATAAAATAAAATATTAGAGCCTGTTTGGCTAATGTTTTTAAAATACTATTTTTGATTTTTAAAAATAAAAGATCAAAAATACTTGTTTGGGTATTTGTTTTGTAAAAATTGTTTTTAAAAACAAAAAAATAAAACCCACATTTTAAAACTTGAAAACAAAAATAGATTTGAGTTGTTTTTGATTTTATTGTTTTCAGAATAGGAAAAAACGCGGTGGTATTTTTGTGATAAAACTGAACTTTTGTTTTCTTCTGATGTCTTCAAATCCTGTCTCACTATTCTCCCATTTTTCTTTTTTCGTGGATGCTTTCACAGCCCCACACCCATCAATCTTCTTCATCCATCATCGTGCTGATCCATTCGCCGACCAAGGGACCTCCGCCTACTAGCCCGTCGACCTTCGCAACCAAGCCCAAGCGACCTCCGCGACCAAGCCTGGCCAGCTCCGTAAGCTCCCTCGACCAAGCTCGACCCAGTGGACGAGCCCCGTAAACCAGCCCCCCCAAGCTCCTGCGACCAAGCCCCGGCGAGCTTAGCGACCCAACCCCCAGGCGCAATTGAGCCCCGGCGACCTAGACCTGCTACGACCCAACGTGTGTGGTCGCGGGTGGGGTACGCGGTGGAGCCAAGCGAAGAAGGGGAAGTGGCCATGAGAAGGAGGAGCACGGTGAAGAAGGGGAAAAGGGGGGTGGCTGTGTGTTGATGGCGGAGGAGGTGAGAGCATATGCAAAGGCGGAGAAGATGCCAACCAACACGCGGTGGAGGGCCGGTCGGCCGTCGTGGCGTTGCAAAGGTTGACCATGGAGGAGGGACCAGCAGCGACTTCTTTTTCTTTTTCCTCTGCTTTTATTTCTAATTCAGTTTTATCTTCATCATCTTTTGTAAAATTTCAAGGGGTTTGGTTGGGCTTGAGCATGAAACAAAATGGCATGGAAGTGATTTTATTATGCTTGGAAAAATTATGAAAGTGATGTGGGTTTGCTTGTGTTTAGATGGATTATTGGTGCTGTTGCTGTTATGGTTGGATTGGATGTTGGGATGGTTTGTTCGTTGGGTTGGAATGATGTGTTTAGGAGTGATGATGGTTTATGGTCAAGAGTGATGATTGTGATTGCTGTGAAAGCTAGAGCTTGAGAGTGAGATTGGTTATTTTTCCAAACAGATTTTTATTTTATCAGTTTTAAAAATTGTTTTTTAAAAAAATTATCCAAACAAGTTTTCTATTTTGTTACTTTTATAAAAAATTTTTTGAAGTTAAATTGCCAAACAGATTTTTCTATTTTTTTTTTGTTTTTAAAAATTAAACTTAAAACTATTTTCTAAAACAATTTTTAAAAACAAAAACAGAAAAACACTTCCAAACAGTCCCTCAGTTTGTAATTTTTCACCTAATTTGATACTCTCTTGAATTTCAATTGATCAACAGCATAAAATCTTTTTATGATACTAGTGAATAGAAATTAAACTCATATATAATATTTAAAATTATAATAAGAGTTAAAAATAATTATTTTAATTAAAAATTAATAGTAAACATTTTAAATAAACATGATGTAAAAATTAAATAAATATTTAGAATACTATAAAAATATATAAATAGATACTTCTAAAAATAAGTAATGCATGATAAATAATGTTAATATAACACTTCCAACTTCCATCATAACCACCTTTCTTTATTCGTCAAGACCAATTCTATATAATCATCATTTACTTAATATCTAACCATAACTATTATACTAAGTAACAAATAATTTTCTTTTGCATTTTTATAGTTTTATCTTCTATCATAACCACTTTTATTCATCAACATACAAAAATTCAAGAAAGTGTCAAATTATACTAGGCAATTATCCATTATAATAAATATCCATTATGGTTTGATAATTTCTTGAAGTTTTACTGGGTGGTAATACAAAATGCTACAGTTAAGTTTGTATTGCCAACTAATAAAGGGGCATCTAGATTAATTTTTTTGCATGAAAATTACCTTTTTTACAAAAAAATGTAATTAGATAATTCTTAAAAAGTCATTAGAATTTCAAGAAAATTAGTTTTCATTTTATTTTGTAAAATTTTAAAAAGTAGCTTCTAAAAAAATTAATTTTCAGCTTCTCTCAGTTATATAAAAAAATTTAAATTTGAACAAGATATTATTGATGCTGTAAATGCAAGACAACAGTTGCAGTATTATAGCCTTACTAGAGACAGAGAAAAAAGACAAATAAAACCACCACAGAGCTAAGACATAGTCTATTTTGCTTTATCAGTGGTAGAGGATGTGGAATCAGAAGATCCTATCACATATCATGAGGCTATCTCAAGTGAAGAGTTTGCACAGTGTATTGTTGCAATGAGTGAAGAGATGGAGTCTCTTCATAAGAACCAGACTTGGGAGATGGTGAAACCAAGTAAAGGACATAAAGTTGTTGGTTGCAAATGGATCTTCAAGAAAAAAGAAAGGATCCCCTGAAGATGAACCAACTCGGCATAAAACACGCTTAGTTGTAAAAGGTTTTAACCGAAAGGAAGAAATAGATTTCAATGAAGTATTCTCTCCTATTATGAAACATAGCTCCATTCGTGTTTTACTCGCTATGGTTGCAGTGTTTTACTTAGAGCTTGGACAGCTTGATGTCAAGACAGCTTTTCTTCATGGGTGAGCTCAAATAACAAATTTACATATAGCAACTAAAAGGTTTCATTATTCAGGGCAAGGAAGATCATGCATGTCTCCTAAAAAATTTGTTATATAGCTTAAAGCAATCACCTCGCTAATGGTATAAGAGATTTGATACTTTTATGTTAGGCCGTGGCTACTCATGAAGTGACTATGACTATTGTGTTTATCACAAGGAGCTTTCAAATGGTTCATTTGTCTATCTGTTGCTCTATGTTGATGACATGCTCATTGCTACTAAAAGTGTGTATGAGATCAAGAAACTAAAGGAGCAACTCAGTGGTGAATTTGAAATAAAAGACTTGGGTGCAGCTAAGAAGATTTTGGGCATAGAAATTCATAGAGATTGACGTGTTGGCAAGTTATATTTGTCTTAGAAAAAGTATATTGAAAAAGTATTTGAGCACTTTGGAATGCAAGATGCAAAACCTGCTATTACTCTATTGGTAGCCCATCTCAGATTATCAGTTGCACATTCACCACAGTCCACTGAAGAGAAGGAACAAATGTCACACATTCCTTATGCTAGTGCAATTGGAAGCATAATGTATGTTATAGTATGCACTTGTCCAGATATTTCACATGTCGTTAGTATTGTTAGCAGATATATGGGGCATCTTGGCAAGATGAATTAGTAGGCAGTGAAATGGATATTTCAATATCTTCAAGGTACTACAGATGTTGGCTTAGTATATGACAGGAGTTCTAACACTGGTGGTAGTGTTATTGGTTACGTTGACTCTGATTATGCTGGAGATGTTTACAGAAGGAGATCTCTGACAGGATATGTCTTTACGTTCTTAGGTAGTGCAATTAGTTGAAAAGCGACTTTACAGTCTACTATTACATTATCCACTACGGAAGCCGAATACATGGCAGTAGTAGAAGCCGTGAAGGAAGCCATTTGGCTCAGGAGTTTGGTAGACAATTTGAGTTTGGAACAAGATGTTACAACTATTTATTGTGATAGTCAAAGTGTCATACATTTGACCAAAAATCAAATGTATTATGAAAAAACTAAACATATTGATGTCAGATATCATTTTATATGTGATATTATTTCTCAAGGTGCCATTGCAATGAAGAAAATTGATATCTCGGACAATCCAACCGATATGTTGACAAAATCGATCACTGTTACTAAGTTCAAATATTGCTTCGACTTAGTTGGCATGTGCAATATGTGAAGTTTGCCCATATGGACATATTGGAGAATTCGACTTCAAAAACTTGAAGATGGATGAAAAATCAAGTCAAGGTGGAGATTTGTTAAAATAGATGGCTTGGATTTTTCCAATGGACAAAAAGTCTAACTTCTTTTCGATGGAGCCATGGGGTGTTTTCAACCCTTGAAAACAAAAATCAAATGTTGCAAACCAAAGCATGGGATGGTGAATTGATAAAAGCAGGTAAGGGCACCAAAATGAGGTTTGAAATTATTGCTCAAATGGCTCTATAGATAAAGATTTACTTGAAGCATTGGGAGCATCATATCAACACAAAACAACAACCACTCCTGTCTTCTCTTTTTTGTAATAGAGTGAAATTATTTGTTCTACATAAATTCTTCTCTTTTGTGAGTTAAGAGTATACACTAATGAGAAAAACTACTGTGAGGCATTCTGGATGTATTTGGAATTTGACTTGAGTAGAGTGTATCTACCTTTTGTGTCTCCATCATATTTTCATAGTGAAATGATTTAGTTATCGCCTTTGTCCGTGAATGTAGGCTTTAAGCTAAACCACATAAATTTCTGGTGTCATTTATTTTATACCTCCATATATTTATTTTGTGGTGCTCTTTTTTGTGCCTTTTGGATTCATCATTTCAAAACATATAACCAATAACCTGCATATGTTTACATGTGGTGATTGTGAGCTTGCTAGTAATTTAAAACAAGGAGGTACGGCATGGGAAGAAGGGCATATATATAACCAATACTTGCATATATTTCCGTGGTTGACTCCTATTCCATTTTATTTAAAACAAGTTTAATTTAAGGGCATTAATTAGTAAATCTCTCTCTTACATCTTACAATGAAAAGAAGGGAATATAAAGAGGAAAGAGAGTTTTAAATTGCAGAGTAACCTGTAATAACAATCTTACAAATGTTACCAAATAATAATGAACTGCTTGACAACATATTTAATCTTTGTGGTAGAAGAAAAAATGAGTAATTCGTGGGAATGCAAAAGTATGCGTGGTAAATGTAACATTTACTTGCGTGTTCATGGGATTTTTCAAGCTTTAGTGTGTGTTGTAATATATTTTAGATATTTATTTGATAGCACGCATTAGGAAATTTACAATATTCAAATTGTTAGGATATATTTATTTTATAGAAGTAAAAAAAAAAGCAATTTTTTAGATTTTTGGATTAACTAATCATTTTAGGTGAAAAAATTGAAAATAGATTTTTTTTTAAAAAAAAGTGATTTTCACAAAAACAAAAGCATTCAAACGCTCAATATGGGCTTAAATTATTTGATAGTAGCATCACCAAAAGCAAAATATTTAATAGTACTTTTTCACCTATAAATATTTATCACTTAAATGAATATATTTTTTCAAAGATTTTAAAAATTGATTGACAAAGATTTGGAGATAGAGGTATTTTCATTGAGTAGACAATAATTAATATTTAAGAATATTAAGAATTCGTGGAAAAGAAAGGGAGAGAATCAAAGAATTCGTTCTTAGAGAGAAATATGTCATGTGATACTATTAAGTTGTTACTGAGCAGCCCTGAACAATGCTATGTGCTCGATTTCATATTCAAAAATATTATTTTGATATTTAAAATAAAATGTCTTATTATGACATCTAAATAAAATGTCTTTTATTTAGTGAAGTTTGATTTGAAGATAATAGATATACACAATTTTAGAACTTATTTGATTTTAATTTTCAGTTTTTATTTTTAATTTTTTTAAAATTTTATAAAAAAAAATTAAAAATTATTAAAACGATAAATGCAGTTTTAATTTTTATTTTCAATTATCAGTATTTCTTTCACTAAATCTTGAAATTTGAAATATTAACAGTGAAAACTAAAACCAAGCGTACAACTACTTTCCATTACCTAAATTTATTTTATCGTTATTATTTATTACTCTTTGATAATTTTAAAGGATTTTTCTTTTTTTTTTCATTTTCTTTTCTCTACTAAATTGTTCTTCCTACTTTTTCTCCTTTTCTTTCTTCTATCTTCAAACGGATTGTGAAAACTCCTTTCCTCCCAATTTGACGTGGGTTGTTAGGAAGTATATATAATCGTTATAGATTAAGATTAAGATTATTGAATGATTATTGTATTGATTGACAATTATTGAATGATTATTGTATTGATTCACAAGATTACGTCGAATTAAATTCAATTAAAAATCTCATTAACTAGTTTGATTTTCATCCCAGTTTAAAAACTCGTACTCTTTTTGATCTTTGGCACTCTTTGTTCTACTTCTTTTTTGAGTTTCAGATATCAATAAGAATTTGGTATTCGTATTGCGCTTTACAATCCACATTTTACAACTTTTTTTGGAGCAAAAAAGACTCTTCCTAATGGAGAATTAATATGGTCTAATATGTTGCCTAACCTCTCCCTAATGGAGAAGAGTTGCGTTATTTTTATTCCCAATACATAAGACACCATGTCGACTTATATCTCATTAATCATTGAATGAGGTATGGACCACCTCATTTAAGTATGGTCAAAATCTTATTTAATGTTAGATAAGATGTAAGTTGATATGATATTTTATATTTTGTAAGTATGAATAATATTTTTCAATAGAGAATATGATCTAATATGTTAATCTAGCTCGTCCTAATGGAAGCTTGAGTGCCTTAGGCAGCTACCATCGATATTAGATGATCCCAATTAAGCAATTATACATTGGAAATACAAACGGAAGGACACAGGTTCTTTCTCTTAAGTGGCGGGAGCTTTAAATTAAAGGAGAAAAAGAATGGGGAAACACTAGAGTTGACCTATATTATGGGAAATATAGGTGCCTTTAATTACAGGTGCACTCATTAGTGCTCAGTTATGGAAAGGATAAACTCTTATATTTACGGATGTTTAAGCTACGGTAATAAAGAGTTACAATTTAATTTTATATGATGTGAATGAAATTTTTTTTATCATAATGATTATAATTTATCACATAACATTTAGAGTTTTACTATAATATTTTAATATTTTCATTCATCTCAATAGTTATATAATATTTAGGATAGCACATTTTTGTCCCATGACATCTAAAATTTGTTGTAAATTTAGCAATCTAAATATAAACTTTTAAAGAAAAATTGCACTAATCTCCCCTGAGATTTAGTATAATTATATTTAACACCCCCTCTATTTTATAAAATTATCACTGATTTCTCGTGATATTTACAAAAATTACACTAATTTCTCATGTAGATACTGATTTGTTAATTTAAATAACAAAAAAAGATAAGATGATATATTTACATAATTATTAATGATGAAATTATATTATTTTGATAATATTTAAAATATTAATTGAATAATTTTGTTATTGTATGAAAATGAAACTTATAATTGTAACTTATAAAGAAGCATTTTAGTTGATAAATATATATCAAATATTATCTAAATATGATAATTTATTATTAATAATTATGTATATGTCATGTATTATCTTTTTAGCCACTTAAATTAATAAATTAATATTTATAAAAAAGATTAATATGATTCTATAAAATGAAGACATGTTGAGTAAGATTTTACTAAATTTTTATAAAAAAGGTGAGTGTAAATTACATATTTTAAAAAATAAGGAACTATTTAAACATTTTCGATAAGGTTCACGACTAACAAGATAATTTGACCAAAAACAACTCACGAGAACCCGTGAAATTTCAATGTGATAGGATGATGTGGGCCATTGTTGTACAAAATATATTAAAAAAATGGTCAAATACATAATTGTTGTACACAGTATTTTTAAAAAATAAAGTGCACATATTTTGGACAGTTGCAGAAAACCAGCCCGGCCCAATTGCAACCCAGCAACACTGAAAACGGAAGCTGGCCCATTCCCATTACCCTAAGTGTTTTCCTAACCAAAAAAAAAATGGCACCTCTGCAGCCGCATCGGAACTCGGCCTGCTTCCACTTCACCGTTTTGAGAGTAACAGAGCCGTCACTACCACCATTTCCCTTTTTGTCTTCATTGTCCACAAATAACTCTTTCTTTCCTTCTACTCTGTCTTTATTTTTGGTAACATATCTGTCTGTTGATAATTGTTGATTGGATCAGGATGTGCTGTTGTACCTTCAATCTGAAATTTTTATATTATTAATTACAAGTTTTTATCTGTGATTTTTTTTTTTGTGTTTTCATTTTTCTTATGTTTTCTCGTCTTTATGTTGAGGAAATTTCAGGAGGGAAACATTTTTTTTATTTTATTAATGTGTTATTACTGTACTTGGATTATGGACTATGTACCCGACAATTGATACAATTGATTTGGTGTTGGAGAATATGGATATGAGTGAAGGTATGGATGGGACTGAGGGTGCGATTGTTTTGGAAATTCAAAGAAAAAATGATTATGGAATTTAAATTCTATGTATATTTGAAAAGACTCAAAACTGATTCTTTTTTTTTTCTTCCAAAAACATTCTTTTTAGCTTTTAAAAAAAATTTAAAACTATTTTTTTTTTGAGATTCCAACTATTTTTTTAAAATTTATCAAAATATATGGAAAGTGATTTTGAAGTTGAAAAAACTCACTCAAACATACTCCGAATGATATTATAAGATTTATTACCACACCAATGGTGATTTGCACTGAAGCACAGGTACATGCAAAATGAAAAAGTACCCGTGCTGGGTTATGTGTGAATATGCATGGATATGTACCCATTGCTCCTTTTTTTTAAAATAAAACAAATTGGGTATATTTGCATACAGCGGGGTACACACATGGTACATATATTTTACCAAAACACAGTTGATTTGAATTTTCTTTTACCTTCTCTTAAGGGGGTGTTTGGTTTGCGAAATGTTTCAATATTCCTAGGAATTCGGGTCGGGAACAAAGGATTCTTTGCTTCCTGGACAAAAAAAATATTTCTTGAAATGTTTCATTTCCAGGAATGAAAACAACCCACTTTAATCTGTCCCTCTTTGAACCCAACCATTCCACCATCTGCCCCTCTGCTCATTTGAACTCTCATTCCATTTCACATCAACCCTAGCACAGCCTCCCCCTTGGCGTTGCCATCTGCATCGTCTCTGCCGGCGACAACCTGGTAGTGGCCGCCGCGCACCACACACTAGATTCCCTCCTTCGCCTTTTCTCTTCCTCCATCTTCAACTTCTTCCATTCCTCTCTGTTTTTCATTTTTGATTCACGTGGTTTTATCAAGAACCAAAACCTTGTTTGACTTCGCCCCGCCGCAAAAGCTTCATCACCTTCTCCGCCGTGGAGGCAGTCAAGTTCGGCTCTGACAGAAGCTTTGAGAAAGCCTTCACGGCTTTGAGCTTCGATTTCAATTTACTTGTTCAGTTTACTATTTCCATGTTGGATAAAATCCTTTCCATAAATATGGGTTGATTAGCATATCATTGGAAGTATGAGTCAGAACATCATTTTTATATAATTTCTCATAGCATGTTTCTGGTAAATATTCGTTTAAATTATTTGGTATCTTCGCTTCGTGTTCTGGTTCGATGGTCCCTTGTACCTACTTCCTGTTTTATAATTTCTGTGTGTTGAAAAGGAAACCAAATTATATTTTACACCTTCAGTCACTGATGGCAGGATCATCTGGATTGTATTCTTCTAGTTTATAGTTTAAACTAGTGTAGTTCTCTTGTATTCCAATTTTAAATTGCTACATTACTTTGTGTTTTTTAGATAGTATCTCTTTTTTTTTTTTTTGCTTCAACCTCTTTGAAGTATGAGCATTAAGTTTTGTTGGCACTTGTAGGTTGTGCTCAGATTAAAGGTGTTGTTGGGTTGATTTAGTGAGCAAGAGCATAGTCAAGGGTTTGAAGAAGGTAAAATTTAGTATTCTATAAGCTTGGCTTTCACTTTGACCAAACTGGCTTTATGTTGTTGCTATTGATGCCAAGGTTTGGTGAATAATCAGAATCTCTCGTTCTGTTTATGGATTGATTAGAAATTGATGGAGTGTTTGGTATTAAATTTTGGAATAATGTCAAGTCAAGAGGTTGTTGTCTTGATTCATTAAGTTGTGTGTTTGTAAGGGAGTTAGAGAAGATTTGCATTGGCTTTACAATTTAAAGTGTCTGATATGGATACATTAGATTAGATTTAGATCCATACCTATGATGGTTTGAAAGGTTCACTTTCAGATAGATATGCATGAGATGATATGGGGCTTTTTATGTAAGCAGCAATCATAATGTCTTATGTAACCACAAATACTAGGAACCAACAAAGTTGTCTTGTCTGAATCTGATTGAGTAAAGGTTTCTGAGAAACTTTACGATTGTCAATAGTGACTAATACATTATTAAGGTCAGATTTTTTCTGTTTTATGGCTTGGTCTTGTAAATTGGCTGGACCTAGCTATAGTTTGTGGCGAAGTGTTACCTAAGGGTGGGTGATCCCTTTGCATTAGGGAGAAGTGTGCAAAAGGGTGAAAGCATTTTTCATATGAGCACGTGTTCATACCTAGATGATTTAGCAACATAGTTATAATCTGAATTTTGGGAATTATACTTAATTATGAATTTAATATGATTAAAAATTGAAATTTTAGTTTAAATTTGTAGGGATATTTTGGAAAAAATACACAATATCAACCAAACAGAGGAATAATTCATTCCTGGGTACATTATGCAGGATTCCTGGGTATTTAACTAGGAAACCAAATATAGGAATAGTTCATTCCTGGAAATAACATTAGAATGTAAAATCACTCTGCGAATCACACGCCCAGGGCGTTCACCCATTCCCATAACCTAATCAACCCCTTTAATGCACAGCTGGCGGCCCTAGAGTTTTCCACTTCCCCTTTAACACACAGCCAGCCATCAGCATCACCTTTCCTTTCTCCACTTCTTCATTGACGGCAACACCCAGGAGTAGTGTCCCGAGGAGAGATGCGGAGCAGTGACTCGAGGAGCAGCGACCCTAGGAGATGACGCGGAGCACTTGCCGAATAACAGAGCAGTGGCCCAATGAGACGACACGGAGCACTTGGTGAGCGGCTCTCTCCGGCAGCTTTCCAGGTAGCTCTCCATTGTTGTGAAATTATTGTTGCTGCTATTGTTGTGTTGTTGCTCTCCAGGTAGCTTTCTCGACCTTCTTTTAATGTGTTGTTGCTACCATTATTGTGTGTTTTGGACAAGAAAAATGATGAGATTGAGACTGTTAGAGTTTGATTGTTAATTATGTTTAAATGATTGTTATGTCATATGTGCTTATGTTTAACATTGTTTTGACTTTTGAGTATTGTAATATTTCATTTTGGAATGTAATGTTGATTGTTGAACAATTTAGAGTTGGTTTATGTTGAAATTGCTGGTTTTATCATATGAAATTTATGGTTTTTTTATTTTTTTATTTTTCATATATTGCTCGTACCCGCTATTGCACAAAATTTTCTACCCCGTGCCTATACTGGGTATAGGTACCGTACCCATATCCAGGCAACATAGGTGATTTGTTTAGTATATGGATATAGATTGGAGTTTATAACATATGGCTCTACACCCAATTTTTTCATTGAAGAGAAAGGTGTTAAAGATTTAAATTTTGTGCTCATTATATAGTCTGTATAAATTGGATTGAATTGAATCTTAGAATCTATTCTATCACAATGCTATCTGATTTTGTGCTGCGTAATTGATATTTGAACAAAGGTTCAATATTTGATCATTCTTGTTGACCTTCCTAATTAACTACTATTTGATGCAGAAAGGTAGTTGACTAAATTTGTCTCGATTCTGATGGGAAGAAAATGCCTCCTTACGATTATATGCTTCTGTTTAAGCCCCATATAAGGAAGGAAGCACTCATGGATCTAGTTACCAGGGTGGGAAAACATGTGTATAGAAGAAATGGGGTTGTCACTGATATTAAGAATTTTGGAACAGTTCAATTGGGCTATGGAATGAAAAAGCTAAATGGCAAACATTATAAGGTGAGTTTGATTGTACGTGATGTTGAATCACTTTTGACATTGTATGCTCTTTCTTGTCTCATAGTTTTCCTTATATTACCTGTTTTGGTGCAACCATTCTATTGTTGTGTACTTGTGTACAATTGTTTTTTTTATGTTTTTTATTTTGTGCCTAGAGAAATTAGGAATTCAATTGATGTTTCACTGGTTTTATCTATTATTTGGTGTTTATAGTGATGGTAGAACTCAATTAAATCTTATTTATTTACTACTATTTCAGATCAATGAACTCCTTCACCAATTGACACAGTGCCTTCTTTTTTTTTTTTGGGGCAACGATTTTGTCTGGTCTGGTAAATGTGTGCAGCAATTTTTACCACTCACCAATTAACCTTATTGTAGTACAGAGCTATTTGTGAGTCAGTGATGTGTGATTTAACCACCATATGTTAATACTTCAGTTTTCTTTACTGTTTAAGACTTCAAAATCTCAGTGACTGAACTGTTTTTGTCACTTGGGTTGTATTAGTCATGGACAGAGCTATGATACAAAAATTACCAAATGAATGTCATATGAGCCTATTTAAAACTGGCTTTGTTTAATATAACCCATGGTTTGAGGTGGTGTTGTACTGCACGGTGCTAGTTGATTTATTTGGATGTGTAAATATTAGATTGTGAATTTGTGATTATTGCCATTCCACCTTTGATTCGAAAAAGTGAATTGCAATGTCTTATTGAAAATCCAAATATTAAGTTTTTTTTTCCTAGCTGAATGTACTATTTTCCAATGGCTACCATTGAAGTTTAGGCAAAATTCTTAGTATAGAAGTCCCGTTATTTATAGTTGAGATAGCTGGACTCACAAATTCTTCTCCAAAGCACCAATGGAAAATTTAAGGTATTGCCATTTTCCTTTTTGAATGGATGTAGGGCCAATTGATGCGACTCAGCATGATGGCTACACCTGAAATCAACAAGGAGCTACATTATCTAAACAAGGAAGACTGGCTACTACGTTGGCTTCTAGTTAAACAACGAGACCTTAGCCTTGGGTATGAGCTCCTTGGGGATCAAGGTAGATTTGAGCTAAGCAAGTTGTCTCAAATTAGAAGACTGGATGATGAGGAAGAGGACTCGGACGAGGATGATGAGGACTATGAAGAGAACTAGGAAGGAAAGTGAAGTACTAGTAAAAGATAATCGAGTATTTTGTTTGTTTCCATTTTGAGGATGAATTCATTGCACTCACATTGTATGTGCCAGACATATGCCTATTATTAGTTTCAGGTAACAATTTAGCCATGACCAATGGGCATAGCCATGTTATTTGGTAAACTTCATGTCCCTACAAATAATATCTTTGGAGGTTGGTGCAACACTTACAATTTACAAATTCCTCAACCTAAAGAGTAGTTGTTAGTGGTTAAAATCGAGCAATTTGAATATCAATCGATTTCTTAGAATGTTGTAATACTCTTATGCAACAGAACAAAAATCTCAATTAATGTTTGTCTTGAGCAACTCGAGAGTCAAGACATTTTTTTCCTAGTTTTGCTGCCTTTGTATATGAGAAATGGTATTTGTATTCATCATTTGTGGGACACTTTGTTGATATATTTTTATTTATTATTGGATGAGGTGTAGACCTCACTTAGTTTGGGACCCACATCTCATTCAATGATAGATGAAAGTGTGTCAATATGGCGTCCTAAAAAGTGAGTATAAATTAAACTATTCTTTGTATATAGGTTGATGTAGTGATACAAAGAATTTTTTCCTTGATTCAGTTCGCCCAATTTTTTTTCCCCTTAGTTATCGCTTTCACCTACAATACACAAATCACTATAAATAGTGAATAGATTGCAGACTTTTGTGATTAATAAATTTAGTTATGTATAAAAACATAAAGATGATCTTGCATTTCCTCTGATATTCATACAATCTATTTAAATTTTTCCGTCTCAGATTTGAAGGAATGAAACAAAAGAATGGTTTTGCATATGGTATTTGTAATTGAACTTCTAATTTAGCAAATATAATAAAACTTTAAATGAGTATAGTGAATCAGAATAAAATTTCGAACTTCTGATGTATAAAAAAAAAAAAAAATTCAACCTTCAAAATTAAATAATTTTTAAAATTATGCCATGTAATGATACATCCATTCATATTTTATGAAGTGCAAAATAAATATTTCAACAAGATTCTCAAGGGTATAGCAAATTATCAAGTACATATTTCTCACAGATGAGGTATAGTCTCTACATTTGGCCAACAAAAAAGAAAAAGAAAGGGGTATAACAAAAGGAATTTGTATCTACAGCATTTTTCGTCCACCCGAAATACATTTTCACTGTTAAAATAATAAAACAAAAAGAATAGACATGTAATTAAACAATTCAATTGGCTTGAGCCAATGAGAAAGATTCTGCCACCACGACATTTAGCTTCAACAAATGGATATTAAGGATAAATGGTATCCATCATCACATTTAATAGTTATAAAGTGGGTGTCTGAATAAACACGTATTTTTTGGGTGTCAAAATATCACTACCTCTTGAAAATATAGTCAGGAAAAGATTAACACCAGCCATGGGCCCACAATAGAATATACAACTCATGGCAAGTTTTGGTTAGAAACTCCCATCGACTCTGCAACTTCTCTAGCAGGCAAAGTGTTAGCTTGTACCCACAAAGAGATAAAAAAGGTGATTGCTCACGTGTATATGACAGTCAATGCCTATGGTATCATTAGCATTTAACCACATTTCAAAAATGTGGCTAAATGAAAAAATAAATGTGGCTAACACCTTTCCAAAAGACTCTCACCTACCCACACAACACTCAGCAATTCCCCACGCTCACCCTGTTAACCCTCACATCCTTATCACTTCCTGACTGCATTCACTTCCCCTCTCTCTCCAACCTTCCACCCACCGCACCCATCCCCTGCTATTGCCTCTTCGCGGTGAGATTGGGATGCAAATCGTCTTAAACTAGCTTAGAATCGATATTTTAAACAATGAAAAATTTAAAGCAGCCCCATTCACCTTTTAATTTTCGATCCCCTCTCAAACGGAAGTACCAGACATTAAAATCCAAAACCTTCCCCATATTGACTATGTTTTCATTTTTCAACAACAAGCAGCACAAACACCTAGCAGAAATTGAACATTTAGGAACAATTATCAAATAATCTCTTCAACCTAGGAAGAATAATGTACACTCAGGCAATAATTACAAAGCACTAGAGAACAATGAAGCGTGAATTAAAAATGAAACCTGGATGGTGTCGAAGGGGTGGCCGGTGGCACTAGTGGCAATGCCAACGAGCAAGCCTGCCACATATTCCTTGTACCCAGAAGTCTAACTTGAACTCTCCTCCTCCATCTCCCCACTCTCACTCTCGCTCTACTTTCTCTCACTAGAACCAGATTTGACAGGTAAATATGAACCATTTACCTGCATGCTCATCTGCGTGAGAACCCCTTGAAACCAAAGCTCTCACTCAACGACCTCGTCTTCATAGTGTCCATTTCCACTGCCGAGTCCTGCATCCTTGTCGTGGGAAAACTCTGCGATTCGCTGGTCACGGATCATCCCGGTGTGTTCCTGTTTGATGTTGTGTCCATGGCAATGGCGTTGCGATAAGGGAAGGTGTGGAGGAGGTAAGGATCACATGGAATGTGGTATTGAAAAGGTGGAGGGATTTTCACCATGATGGGCTGCAAGGGGAAGGTGGGTTTTGTCGTCGGTGGGGAAGGGTGGGTTCTCGCAGGAGCCATTGGCACCGGGTTGTTGCTCAAATGCAGTGGCGAGCGTAGTGGTGGCAGACTTGAAGGTAGGGATGTGCGGTGGTGGGGAGGGGAGTGATGGGGATGTGAGGGTGAACAAGGTGAGCTTGGGGAATTGGTGAGTGTTGTGTTGTATTGTGTGAGTAGGTGAGAGTGTTTTGGAATTGCTATGTTACTTTTTTGTTTAGCTACACTTTCGAAATGTGGTTAAATGCTAATGGCATCATAGTCATTAACTGCCATAGACACCTTAGCAATCACCAAAAAAAAGAAAAGAAAAAAAATGGTCACAGTCAACAAAAATATTTGATAGCAATTCCGTATTCAACGGGATAGAGTTAACTTGGCTTGGCTGCATATATCAATGACTGTCATATAAGCTATTTGACACTTTAGACGTCCAAGAAGTTAGCTCACCAAATAGAAAAATAGAATAACTCGAGCTGTTGGATAACGCCAGAGAAATCTTGTGGCTCTGACAGCTCCTGAATCTAAAAGTTTCACTGCTTTCTGCAACCGCATGTGGCATGGCATGTACAAAGTTAAAGATAATGCTCAGAAGGAGAATAATTTGACACGAAACATGATGATTGTAATACCTGAATACTTGCGCCAACCATATTGACGGTGATGCAAAGGAAGAGGCCTGCAATTATTACTTTATAAGATAACTTCCCAAACTCTACAACTGGAAATGAAAACAGATATGGCACAACCCTTTGGAGAGACAAAGACTAACAAGTAGAGTGATTTAACGATTAACATGGAGGAATAGAGGAATAACAAACAAATCACAACTAAAGCTTTACCATTCTAGTAACGAACAAATTAGAATACGAAGAGAATATACGAGATGATTAAACTTGGGGAAACAAATCAGTTCAGCGTAAGACTAATGCATTTTAATCAGTTTACATACCTTTGCCTCTTGAAGACGCTTTCTGTATGGTTCGAGTTTTTTGATTTTCAGATTTTGTGAAGAAAGCGCGAAAACTGAAAACTGGATTTTGTGGTTTTCAAAATTTTCGTATTTTCTTTGCAAAATCTGAAAAACTAAAAAATTAAAAATGAAAATTGAAAACAAAAAATTCAAAGCAAACAAGCCCTTAATTTCCTTCTCGAATTGAAACTCTGTGGCAGCAGCTTTTTCACTGACCATGGTTTCTAATTGTGTTTGTTTGTAGTACTGAAATGAAGACAGCGCATGAATTTATTGAACGTTACAGGTAATTGCATGAAATCTAACCATGATGCAAATTACCAGAAGGTCAGTTAATTCTCGATAACGCTTCTCTAATTCCATATGCTCCTGTTACAAGAATATGATGATGCTTAGAACAAAGTACTCAAAATAACCACAACATCAAAACACATACTTGGTAATTCTCGATATTACGTGCATTGGAGAACCTGCTTACCTGCATCATCCTTCTTTCAGTTAATTCTCGATTTCTCATCATAGACCCCATTTTTGCCTGATCAGATATGAACAGGGTTACCCAAGCCTTAATAAATTATAAACAAACTATAGTGTATGAATATGTTGAAAGTACAGGCTACAGTGAAACGGAAAGTCCTAAATATTATAGAAAGAATTTCATGAAGGAAACAGAAACAGGCATCTCATCTTGCTACTTAGTCCAACAAGTCAATAAAAGCAAAAGATTTTCCTAATTCATTGAGCAAAAAGACTCCCAGAAATCAGCTAAATGATTGAATTTTGACATTCAAGGCAGACAGACCCACGTCTGCAAATGAATGAATGCAGCTTATAGCTTTAACATGCGCGCACGACATATTATGTTCAATCAATGGTAGTTTTCTTCTGGGTTCTGTAAACAAATTGGATAGATAAACATCAACTTCTAGGAAGAAGCTTCCCTGAGATGATAGCAATAATATAGAATAAAGTTCATGCAGAAGCAGTAGTTGCACGGGCAGCATGTGTAATGATGGAAGTTTTGGTTCCCCTTTATTTCTCTGAACTTCATTACTTTTATACGGTTTTTTATTATTATTATTATTATTATTATTCTTAAGCATGGTGCCTTCAAACAAGGAAGATCTTTATGTCTAGCTCCACCACCGAGCAGTTGCATGTGAAGACATAAAATAAAGCATGAAGTCACACTTCAATAAATGAACAAAGAAGAACCTGCAGGGAAGCTAGATTTCCTTCTGACAGTGCAGCTTGCCTCTTAACTGTATCCATGGAACTTAGAAGTGCCTCAATTTCAGCATTTTTTGCTGCCAAGGCCTCAGACATATTTGATTCAACTCTTGTTACTTCCCTTTTACTTTCAAACAAATCCTTCTGTGGCTGTTTGATGCTAGCTTCAAATGATTTACTCAGCTCTCTCTCTAAATTTGGAATTAATTTAGTAATGCAACAATGGAAGTGTTTCCATTGCTAGAATACAATGACAAATTCTGTTTGAAACAACATTCTTGCCCGAGCTAACCTTGCCTCTTTAGACTGACCGGTAGATTTTGTTGTTTTAAGCAACCCTTTAGCCTATATAGCAAACTAAAAAAACTAGTCAGAAGAACTTTCAGAGAAAAGATGTGCATGTTAAGTAATACTGAATAAACTTTTCCGAAATAGGTGTTACCTCTTCAAGTTGATCCTGTACTTCCCGTGTTGAGATGTCAGTTTTATGTTGCTCTTCATTCTTCGCATTCACTGCAGATTCAACTTTTACATCACCATCTTTAATTATAGTATCATTACTAGGAGCAATGTCAGTAACGACAGATTGGGGTCCCTCTTGATCCATAATTTGATTGGCATCTGAATCTCCTGACTTGATAGTTAGGCTAGTTGGTTCATCACTTGGGCCTTCATCTCCTTTGGAAGTTGGAGGAGGATCCCCCTCATGAATATCTGAAGCATTCTCTTTGGCAGGCTCACCATTTGCAGAAACAGGGGCAACTTCAAAACCGGTATCAACTGGTAAAACCTTCACGTCATCTGTGCCATGTTTACCAACATCATCGGCTAGTGTTTGCTATAATGAAGTGCTTGACAAGGGTGACGTTGAATCTGCAGGCTGCTGCTCCTTGTTTGGCTGGTTTGTAGATATGGAGGCATTCCCATCATTTTCAGCTACAAGTTCAGCTTTGTCTCTGTGAGTTGCTACATCCAGCGTTGCTGCTGGAAGTATCATTAGTAGTCACAGTTGGTGGGTTGGACAGTCTCTTATGAGCCTGAAAAAATAGAGAGAAGCTCAACTTGAATATTGGCATTACAGGAACATTATCAATGTGTAGAATGAAGAATTTCTGATCTAGTTCTCAATATATGACAAGAAATAAACAAATGCTATAATTGGGATTAGGTGTTAGAATTACCTAAAACCATAGAGATTGATGAATCCATAGCTGTCTGATTCTTTGGCCTGCAAGAGAAAATGAGTAGCAGAGAGACACTACTCATATCACTCTTTTAGTTCCAACAGCCACTCTGATGAGATTAGGAAGAACACTACGATTAATAATAGGGCCAGTCAGCGATTATGATTCAAATTTAATTAACAATAACTAAAAAATACCGGATCCACTAATAACAAAAAAAACAGCAACGAAGTAAAGAATTTGTTGTTTGGTTATAGTTTAAAAGAAAGTTCTATCAACACCATTTTCATCCAAGGGACAGCCAATTCCACAAAACACGTAAATTCCATCTCTTACAACTTGAGTTGGACTTACCAAACCACCTTCTCTTGACTTGGAAAAAAGTTTACTTTAACCTCAGAACCCAATATGGTTTTAAGTATTTGTTCATATGTGGTCAAAGAGAAGAAAAAAGGAACTAAGAAAATGGGAATTCAGGTTTACGGATTATCAATATTGAAATTAAAATCTATAATACAAGACATAAGCCTTTATTCCAACAAAGCAAGACTCCTACCAATTCGAATTGCACGTTCCTTCTCCTAATAGATATGTATATTGGAATTTTAAACTTAACATATGCTCCTCGCACTACACACATATATATATGGACAAAGCATGAGAACATGTAGAGTATCACATTGATGAAATAATTAATACTCATCAGTTAATTCCCTAATTACCAGTACGTTAACTGTTGTTCAATATTCAACTGCACTCTTAAGTGTCACCTGAACACTATAGTTCAATGCCAGAAATTTGTACACAAGAGCATATCAACATTAACAATGTAATGAAGGCTTCAGTGAATCGACAAAAAAATAAATATCAATTATTTGTAAATCAATTTTGCATTTGGGTGTATTAGGTTTAAAAGTAATTTTATAATTGTATGTTGTTTTTTTTTTATGAAAACTGTTGTTTTTGTATGATAAATTAAGAAAAAGAGCATGAAATGATTTTTTTATACTTCATAATATATAGTTGATACTCAAGACTATTTTAGTGAAAGCATCAAAGTTTTAAAATAATAAGTTTTTTTTCTTAACTTATAATTAAAAATTTTGAAAACATGCTTGCACTTATAAATAGATTTTATACTTGAAGTTATATTATTTTCTTTTTTTTTTACTGAAAATTCATTCCAAATTTTTCTCCAAACAGGTAAAATTATTTCAAAACAACTTTTACTGAAAATAAAAGGAATGTTTTCTGGCACTTCCAAATGTATACCTAACAATGTCACAAGTTTTGTAAGCATCATGAAGAATTAAAGTAGAACTTAGAATTAATAAATCCATTACCTGCTCATTGAATTTGTTATTAACTCTTATAAGTAATAAAGATATATTTCTATTCTAAAATATACTCAATTGTGATGAGTTTTTTTTTATTTGTAGTTACTTTTTAAGTTAATTAAAAAAACTATAAGTGAGAAAAACCCATTTATTTAAAGTAGTAATAGAGGGATGTTAAGTGAACCCAAGAGTTCGTTGCACTCTCCTGACTCATGGGGCAATCCATCGATTAAGGACATTTATTTTTCTTGGAATTATTTTTAAAATATTTTTTTTATCCAATCAAACTGTTTTTGAGTGGTGAGTCGTGACACAGCGTGTTTAACCACTATTTCGTCTATGATTATTGACTTATAAATAGATGGCCACCTCATTTCATCTATATGCACGTAGTATTAATGTTGTTTTTATGAATATCTTGTTATTATGATGAAACTTGTAATTGTATGTAGTTTCAATCTTGGAAGTAGAGGTCAACGCACTCAAAGAAATATACATAATAATAAAAGGAAATCTCTCTTTGCTATCTATTTTCTTTTATCTATTGTATATACATGAAATTATTCTACGGTAGTTAAAGAATTGAAATGTGCGCGCACGCATATATATATATATATATTATAATCACAATGCCTAACACAGTTGATAACCAGTAGGATTTCTTTAGTTTTTAATTAAGGATTCAATTTCTAGCATAAATAAAAATGGTTTTGTTGCTAGAGGCTTATCCCTTTAGTGGGAGCTCTCACAAGGAATATCAGTCACTATAGTCAATGGTGGATTCTCTTCAAAAATCAAAATAGGTCTATATTATATTATTGTTATGGCCTATACTCAGGTCTAAGGAAGGCATTATAATAATTGGGCCTATCCACAAGAAATACCTATGAACAAGGGCCCAAATCCACCATGTTCCGACCTCACCAAATCGTTAGACTCAATCCGACTTTGCCCAACCTGGATCTATGTGGTCCACTATCCCATATCATGATCTCACATCATGATCCACATGCAAGCCCACCAACCACATTCCTGAAACATAAGGAAGTGGTAATGGGTACTAGGATCTCATATTTAAAGGGGTATTATACAATTCATCAGGTACGCATTCTACCCATAACATATCGTCACCTCAATCACAACTAAAACCCTAGGTGGAGTCCTTACGGGTACGCCACCACCCGTTCCAAGCTCACTATCAACATTCACGAGGAAGGGCCATGGTAACTTCATGAAGCCATTTGTCCCCGGGTAACATTCTCCTATACTCCTTAGTTACAATTATTTCTTAATTAATCAAATCCAGTTCTGTAAATTGACAAAACAAACCTGAGAAATTCAAAGTGATTCATTATTCATACTAGAATCATAAGCACTTTCACATATTATTAATCTATTAAAATTATAAACCGGTTTCTATTTTATTATCAAACTTTCACCTTTTTTTCAATTTGATCATTATTAATTACTAGCCTAACTGTTTATATAAATTCGAAAAAGAGTAAATACATTTGCATTTATGTGAAGATCTCAAAGTTGATAAAATAGTAACTTTGTACCAATAATTTAATAAAATGTAAAACAATTATTCAAGTATTTCATATTTTCTGATTATAAATATATATTGACAACTTCCTTAGGTTTTTGAATATATATTTATATTTTATTTTGCATATATATTAATTTTTTTGTCTTAACTAGTTAATTGACCCACACGTACCATGTATCTATCAATTTATTTTTTAATATTTTTATTTTTTAAAATAAAAAATAAAATTAAAGAATATTTTAAATGAGTTATAATAAATATTAAATTTAAAAAATTTCTAAAGATAATTGTAATTAGAAAATAAGATATATATATATATATATATTTGAATGATTGAATTTATCATTAAATCATTAATTAAATTATTATTATATCATATTTATCTTTAAATATTTAAATGATTGCTAAAATGCATTTATTATCTTTAAATTTTCTACTTTTATAAATATTTAAGTCGAAATAACCCTATAATAGCAGTAGATAAAATATGAAGATAATTAGTTAGTATATAAATTATCAACTATAAGTAGAACAATAATAATTTTAATTCAGGTGGTGTGCTGAAACTAAGCCATCCATCACCAACAAATTGGATTATAGTAATGTTTATTTATTACATATTCAAAATAGTCAGTTTACCATTTTATTCGGTTTTATCTATGTGGTTCACAGCAAATGAAACCATATGGTGAATATTAAATGACATTTCAATGAAGCACGGAACATCGACTTCATCATATTCTACGGCTATAATGAAATGGTCCAGTGGAGGAAAAGTAGGGTCGTCAGGGCATGTTTGATTTGAGTTTCTATCTTCAATTTTTTAGATTTTATTAAAAAAATATTAAAAATTTTGAAAATTAAATTTTAGTTTTTAGTTTTTATTTTTAGTTTTCAATATCTTCTTTACAAAATCTTGAAAATTAAAAAACTGAAAATGAAAAGTGAAAATTAAAAATTGAAACTAAATAGGCTAATAGTTTTTTAATATTTCCTTTACAAAATCTAGAAAACTGAAAACTCAAACCAAACAGACTCTATCTTGCATAGTTATTAAAATTGGACCTATCGACTGGTTCAATCGAAAATCGATGAATCACCACTAGATCTGGTTTTGCATTGAATTAGCTAAGTCGTTGAGCAGTGGCTTGGTCATGAAAGCATGGACCCGAACTTGTGACCATCTGGGAAAGGAAGCCTGCCACTAGGCCATGTGCCTGTTTGTTTATTAGTGTATCATTAAACTTATATATTACATATTAAATTTTAATAAATCATAATTTTGTATATTTATTTAATTAAATCCGGTTCAACTGGTGGATTACTAGTTCAACCGGTTGAACCAGTGACTCGATAACTCAGTGCCTTAACTGAGTTGATTACCGGTATGGTTCTACTAACTATGCCATCTTGTTTCTTTTCAAAAAAAAATTTTCTTCTTTTTTATTATAATTTATGGCAAATTAAACTGATAATTATTCATCCTAATTCTCTTTTATTTTTCCATATAGATAGTGACCTCTTCTCTAGACAAACTATGCAATGTGCAATAAATAAAAAGATATATAGTGTAATAATTTCATAAACTCATAAAATGTCAACATAATGATTTCACAAATTTAAAAATATTTTGAATAAATTTTACTTATGGATGAGTAGAGATAAAATTTACCAAATATAAAAAAAGATCAGTACAATTTGGTCTAATTTTATCTACAAAGATGTTACTTTATTTTTACTTGGTTTTCTATTTCTTATAGGTAGTGTTTGGAATGATTAAAATTAGGAAATGAATTGAATAAATTTGATTTGAAATGATTTTATTTTTAAGTTAAATCTTTTGTTTGAAATGATTAAATAAATAAGATATGAATCGATTTATAATTCCACTTTTATGTTTAAAATATAATAAATTTTGTTTAGAAGGATTGAAATAGGAAATGAACTGATGAATTGATTTGTGTGTAGGTTTTAAAATCAATTCATTTCTAACAAAATCATATAAAAAATTAAAGGATTTGAAAATTAATTAAAGAATAAAATTTGATGGAATTGCAAATCAATTCATTTTTCAATCTTTTTCAATTCCAAGCAAATGAATTGATTTATAAATCATTCATTTCCGTTTTTTCTCATTCCAAACACACGTAAAATGTTTCATATGCAAATTTTAGAAACTAGAAAAACAAAATGAAAATAAGGTTACATTTTTAGTTTTTAAACAAAATAAAAGAAATTAAAAATATCTTCTAAAACCAAACAGAATTACCAAAGTGGTATGACACTTTATGAAGTTATTTTTTACTATGGAAAAATTGTTGGATACTTTAAAAATTTTACACCATCGTCGCTTTCTCTACATCTTCCATTTTAGGGTTTTTCATATTTTCAAATATAAAGAAATGATTTATAGCTTTATTTTCTCAATTTCATATTTGCATTAACTATGTTTATCAATGTGTCAACAGGGGTTGGCTTACTTGGTCGGTCTTTAACTCATGAATTGCCTGACATAAGTTTAATTATTAGGTTTCCTTTATTAGTGGGTTATTTCTATATAACTACCTAGGTGAATTTTCAATGAGTTTAGTATGTATTCTCCAACCCTAGATTGGGTAGACCTTCCTCTTGACTTAATATTTTTCCACCCAGAAAACTATGTTTGTCAATGTATTAGTGATAAATATAAACATCATTATAATCTCATCAAAATAAGGGTAATTTTGTGAAATCATTACAACTTTTACTATTACCAATGTCATTTGATGAATTTCGCATTTGTATGTTAACTCTAAATGGTTGGATATATTGAAATGGATGGAATACGTAAAATTGTACTTATTCCACGCATTCATATCGTCTTAGTCTTAATGCTGAGACTCATGACCAATTTGCAAATTTAGTGGCTTTTTTTACAAAATTGAAAGATATGATTAAGTTAGTGGTGGACTCACCAATAACTGAAGCTGAAAAAACGTATAAGGGCAAAGCTTCAATGTTAGATCCCTTAAGTTTTGTGAAAGTTTTGATTTTTTTTTATTCTATTTATATCTCTAACGTTTTTAAAACCTTCCAATTTTATCTTTTTGATCGAAAATATCCAAATTATAAACATAAAATTCATGTAAAGGCCAAATTATAATATTAGAAAATCATAACAAAATATAAAATGTTAAATTATAATACTAAGGACCACAATAAAACATAAAATATTAAGTTTATGTTCAAAATCTAAGACCGGAAACCGGTGAATTGGGCACTGGTCTGGTTCTTCAATTAGATCGGACAAGCATCAAACCGGTGGAGCGAATCAAAGTCCTGTGCGCATGTGTGTGCACCTGGCTTGTACGTTGGAAATTTGGAATATTTCCAAAACCAAAGCTGAGGGGAGTCGAACCTAGCTTACCAAGCAGCATGGAGAGCACCTCAACCACCAGGCTAGTTGCTCTTTTAATATTTAATGTTATAAAATATATATATTACACTCTTAGTTGCCCCAATTTATATTTTTATATATTTACTTAATTAAATTCTGTTCAATCGGTTCAACCAGTAATTCACCAGTAGAACTATTGACTCAATGATCCAGTACATTGATCGAATCGATTACCGGTCCGATTCTGAAAACTATGGCACATACTCACCATTTTATGTTTGTTGTGATCCTAACATCGGTCAAAGGATATTATGCCTTTATGGTATATAATCCAAACCTTAACCAACTGTGTCAGACTCATTCGCAAATTATCATATAAAATGTAGAAAGTGATTTGCATTAAGTGTAACAAACATTTTCTTTTTCTGTCGTAACTAAGCTTTGTTTGAAACGTCATAAATTATCATTCTTTGACTTTTGGAATAGCTTTTGCCTTTGCCGTTATATCCACACCACCGTTTTCAATCAGAGAAACCTTTGTTTAGAATGTCTTTAATTATCATTTTTGGATAAGAAAGATTTTGCCTTTGTGGTTCATACCCACACCAGAGTTTTGAATAAGAGAAATTCTCACGTGCCTCCTAGAATGCCACAAGATATATTTCATATCAATCAAAGTAATATTTTAATTCGGATCTATTTTTAAATTTTTATTTTTAATTAAAATATTAATTTATTATTAAATATGAAGTGTATTCAGTAATACTCTAAGATGCATGTAAACATTTCTCCTTCCATCATCACTCGTTGACTTATTACTATGAAGTACAGACACTGATACGGATATAGGATACGACACAGACGAGGATATGAAGACCCACAAAACTAAAAAAATTAGACGACAAGGACACAGCATATATATATATATATATATATAATTTTTTTTTATTTTTTTGTATGATTCTTTTTCTGGATTTTTTTGTCATGTTCGTATAATTTTTTATCTAATTAATTATTATTTTTTATAATCAATTGAAGAATTTTTAAAATGAAATGATCCAACAGTACAGATCTAATTAAGTAACTAGAGTTGATTTTTTGGCTCATGTTAGTACTAAAAATTTAAAAAAAAATAAAGAAACTAACTCAGACGTATCTACAGTGAATTAGAACCGAATCTAACGATTCGATCATGTTCAGTGCGTATCCAAATTTAAAAAAATTATTTTTTAATTGGATACATATGAATACATGTTACACACGTGTCATATGGGTGGCATGTGAGTGTTGATATCCTATACGTATCCAACACACCGCCAACTAAAGTTGTCCGTGCTTGTTAGATTTATTGGAGAAAGAAAGTTTCTGCCTTTGTCGGTTATCCACACCATAAATGTGGTTGTACTGAACACAAAAAACCTAGAAGTAATTTTGCAAAAAGAACATACGGACTCTCATTAATCTCACTGACGGTGGGCCTTTTCTCGTGAAGAAAAATGAGTGGTGCATAGTCCCTAACTAGGAAAATATGGTCGGAAAGTATTTATCTTCAAATTATGTCTCTCTCTATTCTGTTGGCATTTTTTTGTCATATGAAAAGTAAAATAAGTATATTTAATAAGGATTTTCTTTTTTAGTCCATACTCGAAGGGCATTGATTAAGAATTTCATAAAATATAAATTTTGAAACTTTGCAATGGGCCCCATATTTTGAAAATGTAAAAACATATTTTTCAATACAAAATTTATCTCTTTAAAATTTTTAACCAACATTCTAAGGACGTTCATTGGTTAGAAAAACCCATATAATAACTACTCAAAATTTTTAACTTTTTTATTGTTTGTCTTCGGCGTGGCAATAAGAATTGAATTTATTTAACCAATGCTATTGGTTAAAAAATAAAAAATGAAAGTTTATGGGATCCATTTAGAAATTTTGAAACATTTTTTTCTTAACTATTGTCATTAGGAGACTAATTAATAAAACACAGAAGTACTTTATAAAGACTAAATACCTTTTTAATTTTTCATAAATATATCGGGAAACAAATTTATCTCCCAAAATTTAAAAATGGAACAAATTAATCTTTCTGTACATATTTGCACAATGAAAAAATATTATATGAACCTATACAGATGAATTAAAAAAGAGAAATAACTTGATCCTTTTATATAGATTCGTACAATTAAAAAATATCATATAAACTTATATAGAAAGACTAAGTTATTGCTTTTTTGAATTCTGAAAAGATAATTTGAAGCTTTCAAATTTCGAATGACAAATTTATCTTCCAACATATTTTTAAGAGATCGTTTTAAGTATTCAGTCTTTTTACAAAATGGGAAACAAAACATAATTTGAGGGCTCCTATTTCCGTCGGCCAATAATAGGATAGCCTGAACAGGCGGACAAAAGGGGAAAAACCAAAATAAAAAACAGATGGGTGCCAAACTTTGGTTCGGTTAACATAGATTGTAGCGTAAAACTATGACTTCTCATTGATTCGATTTCAAGTTTTAACAAAAAGGCATTTCATGCTACTCTTTTCCACACCACTAATTAATTGACAAAGAAGAAAAACGAAACATGGGAGCAAATGAGCAAAGAGCTGACCAGAAGGAGACGTTAACTTCAGCGACGGCGAGGCTTAAATTATTGCGTTCATCACCGTCATAGACCGCCACGTTTTACGAGAACCTTTCGTTTCGCTTCCAAAGAAATTATAAAATACATCTGCACTATGAGGGAATTTTCTTCTTGAGATTAATTATCCTTTTAAATTATAATATTTTGAAGTTGACTTAATTGTAGTTCTTAAAAAAAAAAAAAGTACGTACTATATATTTCAATATTTGATCCTAACGGTTTTAATTTTGACATTAATTTCATCATTTTATCATTAGTAACTTTTAATACGATTCATCCTTCCAGCTTATATGCATTGAATAGTTATCGATTTAGACGACTAGATTTTAAGATGTAGTTAATTTATTTTAAATTTTTTTAGCTTCAATATGACGAGATGGAAATTGTCTCCCTTATAGCTAATGGGTTAAGGAAGACAAGCTTAGCACAAATGTGCCAACTAGGATGAATCATTATTCATTACGAAAGTTATATTAATTATTATTTGACAAAATAATAAAACTGTTTTAATTTAAAGTGTCAAGATTAAATGTTAAGATTAAATTAAGGCATTTTTTTTTTAAGACTGTTCTTACCTAAAAGGAGCAATAAGAATGCAAGTAGCTCCAACGTCCGTGCAAGTGAGAGGTGAGTAATTACGAAGACACTCTGATACTCAAATAAGTAGATGAGTAAGATAAGGAGTGGAGAAATAGGCTTATGTGTAAATAATTAGAGATCACACATAGGGGCGTTAGTCCCCTTATATAATATGAGATTACCCCGTGCTAAATCCGGAGGTGATCTATAACAATTATCTTTGTTATTTTTAATCTTGTACCATATAATTATATTTTATATTAATATTATTTATCATGTATTACTTATTTTTAAAAAATAATTAGTATTTATTTATTTCAATATTATTCTCAATTTTCATTTAATTTTTATATTTTATTTACTAAAAATGCTTGTTATTAATTTTTTAATTAAAATAATTATTGTTAACTCTTAATATAACCTTTAATATTATTAATGAGCACAATTTTTACACATAGATAGTATAAAGCAATTCTACAGCGTCAACCAATACAAGTTCAAGAGTGTCAGATCAAGTGTAAAGTTATCAGCCAACATTTTATATTATGCTATTAGTCATAGTTAAGAAAACCGAACCGAACCGAACCGGCCGGTTCGACCGGATTAACCGGGAACCGATCCGGTTAACATAAAAAAATTGAAAAAAGTCAAAACCGGGAAAATCGGGGAAAATAGGACTGGTTGGACTAGTTTTTTTTTGTGCAAATTTTTTTTTTCTAAAACTTAAATATTGATATCTTATGATAGTCATAGAGTAAAAATAAAAAAAAATGGAACCAAAGAAGGACATTAATAAAAATTATTGGGTTGTTATTATTCTCTCTCCATTTTTTATAACTGCTCACCATAAACCTCACTGGTCACTAACAAATATTATTTTCAAATCTTTCTGTGATAAATCTTTGTGAGGTTGAGACTAGAGAAATTTTATATGGATTATGTTTATTTTTATATATCTATGAATATTTTTTTATTGATTATGTTAATATTAATGATTTAATATATTTATTTATATTTTAATTAATTATATGTATATATTTATATATATTTTTATTACATTCCGGTTGAACTGGTTGGACCTTTAAACCTTTGAACCAGTACCTTGACCGGTTCAATGCTCGGTCCGATTTTCTCTTCATTGCTATTAGTACATAAAAATTATACTCAATATTTATTTTATATTTATTTTATTATTTAATATATAATTTATCAAAAAAAAAATGAAGGAGAATATACCAAACACACCCATGATAAAATCGGGTGGAGTGTAGGTTTTTTAAGCCAATGAAATGAAGTGTCATTTCTTAATACTTCAATGAAGCTAAATGTGTTTCACTCTTGTTTGAATGAATTATTGATATAGACAGGGAAAAATGAAAATAAAAAAATAGAAAAATATTTTTTTGAGTTTAATTTTAATTTTTTCATAGTCATCCAATTAAATTTTGTATGTGTTTTCAAGTAATGAGTTACAAATTAACTATATTTATATGAATGTGGCATTGCTTTGAGAATACCATGTGCTCATGGCTCACGTGGAAGCAGAGCTCGAAGTAGCAAAGTGTTGGGAAATAATTCCCACATAACATAAATCTATCTAATCAATAAAGTAAAGGAACACAAGAAAATTAACGTGGTTCAGTCACAACTGCCTATATTCACGATCTCACAAATCAATCCATTAATTTAATAAGGAATACAATTATTAATCTCAACAAATCTCAAATAAGTCTACTATTATTCATTGAACACGCCGCTTAACACTACATTGTCAGGAAGACACTTTCTATACAAGCTATTTTCACTTGCACCGTTATACTCATGAAACATAACATCATCAATGTAACTTTTCTGGAAAAAACTGCAAACCCTCCATCAAAGCAACTTGATGGTATCAGATCATTTAAGAAATAAGGGTTTGAATCAAGTGATCTTTTAAAATTTTCTGCACACTTAACAAACAGTTAAAAGGTTCACCCAGTTGTCTCCTGCATATGTAGGAGATATTCATGTAACAGTATGTGATTTTTGAGTAAGCTTTAGATATAATATTTCATATGCTGCTTCCTTTTAAAGTAATATATCAATAATGTAAAGGTGAATGTATTTCAGCTGTAATAATTAGAAACTTGTTGGAAATAAAGTAAAGATGAAGAGATAGAGTTGAGGGAAGTATACCAAAAAATTTTATACTAGTTCAACTTCAATGTGAAGTCTACTCCAGTCCTCACCAATGTAGATGAGAGTTCTACTGATTTTCAAATCTAAATACAAAACAAAGCTTACTACTCAACACAAGTGTAAGGTAAACCAAAATAAAGCTTTCCAAGCTATAAACAAGAGTGGTCTTTAGCAAGAGCCTTTCCAAGCTCAAGATTCCAAACAAAGACCAAAACAAATATTCAACTAATGAGCTTTGACTTTCTCATAAAATATTCTTAAGATATAACTTGAAAGCTAAAATCATAAGCAAATATATTTCTTAATAAGTCTTGGTGGTTTGAAAATGGTTCTTCTTGAAGCATATATAGACAGCACCTTTGCAAGGCAACCATGAGAGAGAAGGATATGACAAATCTGAAGGAGGCTTGCAGTAACGTTCCTCTTGCAGCAAGCAGAACGAGCTTCAAGACATAGGAGAATGAACATTTCTATTTTGGATGATAAGCTTGAGGTTCTTTCTTTGTTTGCAGAAATGCTTCAGCAAGGAGGTTCCTTTTTTTTTTTGTACAGAAACGGTTTGAGCAAAGGATGCCAAGTTGGAGAAATGTTTTGACTGTTTGAAAACCCTCTTTGCAATGCTTTTTCTGCTGTCCTTTTTCTGTATGCTATCATTGTGGTAGAAGTAAGGCTTTTGTCCTTTTGTTATTGACCCTATGCTATGTATCTTGTTAAACACACTTTCTTTTTACTTTATTATACTTGTGATGTAGACTATTCTTGCTTCAAAGGTCCCACAAGCTGCTGCAGAATACTTTTTCACCAATACAATACTGCTTGCCTTCAGTTTCTATCATCCTTCGTATACAATGCCTTGGTTTAGGTGTTGTTTATAATGTTTTCAACCAGGCCACAGATGTCTCCTGTGAATATAGGAGATATTTGCTGTCTAATATAAAACTGAAACACTTAACAAATATATTAGTGATAAATATGATTATGTTTGTCATCATTTAAAGGTTCTCAAGCCAACACAACTTTTCTTAGGAAAGTTACAAACCCTTCCATTACGGTAACTCTATCAAGACTACTTTTCTGGCAAAAGTTGCAAACCCCTCATCAAGGCAACTTTTCTGGTGAAAGCTACAAATCTTTCCATTACGGTAACTTTTTGGTAAAAATTGCAAACTTCCATCACGTTAATATCATCAATTTCCTCTTCATCATCTGTGTCATCCTCGTCATCACCGTCTTTTTTTTCGCTTTTCATTTTTAATTTCTCAATTGTATTTTCCTTATATATTGAAATAATTCTCAAAACTATTATTTATAATGGTTTTCACACTCACAAAATTTGACCCCAATCCTAATAACTAATAATTCCTAATTCTATATAAAATCCTAATAAATGATCAAATCTTAATAGATTTTTCAAATCTAAAAGGATTTCCCATTTTTTCTTTCAAGTCTTTTTCAAATTCTTTCTTCATATTTTTAAAATTGGAAACTATCAACAACAATCTTCAATTAGGAATTTGGATCAATTTCAACAATCTCCACCTTGATCCAAATTCCACCCAATCTTCAAATTCTAAAATACAAATCTTCATGAGGCTCCACCTTCATCAAAGATCCATAAAAAGAAAGTCCACCACAAATCTGCAATTTCAAGCTTTGCATCTTCGACACCAGAACAGATTAGAACTCGCTCTGATACCACTTGTTGGAAAATAATTCCCATGCAACATAAATCAATCTAATCAACAAAGTAGAGGAACACAAGAAAATTAACATAGTTTGGCCATAACTGCCTACATCCACGATCTGACAAATTAATACACTAATTTAATGAGGAATATAATTATCAATCTCAACAAATCTCAAATAAATCTACCGCTATTCAAGTAACACGTCACCTAACATGGCATTGTCAGGAAGACTTTCGACACAAGTTATCTTCATTTGCACCACCCCTACTCATTAAACATAACATCATCAATGCAATTTTTTTGGAAAAGTTGCAAACCCTCCATCAAAGTAACTTTTTTGGTGAAAACTACAAACCCTCTATTAAGACAACTTTTCTGAGAAAAGTTACAAACCTTCCGTTACATTAATCTCATCAACTTCCTCTTTATCATTTGTGTCCTCCTCCTCATCACCCTTTTTTTCTACAGCTCCATTTTTAATCTCTCAATTATATTTTCCTCACATATCTAAAATAATTTTTAAAACTATTATTTATAATGGTTTTCACACTCACAAAATTCGACCTCAATCCTCAATTAATAATTTCCAATTCTATACAAAATCCTAATAAATTTTTAAATCTTAACAGATTTTTCAAATATAAAAGGATTTCCCATTTTTTTCTTTCAAATCTTTTTAAATCCTTTCCACATATTTTTAAAATCGAAAACTATCAATAGCAATCTTCAATTAGAAATTTAGATAAATTCCAACACTGAGCTCAATTTTAAGGGTGGAGTTGTAGCGGTTAGAGCTAGGGGGCTTGAATGTAGGTGGAAGGGATGTGTTTGAAGATAAGTTTCCATGTGAGTTTTGGCAGTGTTGAATGAATGCTCACCGGGCTGAGTAGGGTTGACGATGGGAGGTGCATGGTGACGTGGTGAGAATGATGGTGAAGGTGAAGGTCATGGAAGGAAATGGAGAGATGAGGGGGGAAGGCTTGAATGAAAGGGGTTGGGGGCATTTTTGGTAATTAACTCATCTCAAGGTGATTAATTGTTGAAGTTATTAGGAGAGATTAGTATAAATTAAACAACTAGAGAAAAGTCGACTTGAATTTTAACAAACTTAAGAGAAATGAGTATAATTTGCCCTTTAGTTATCCACCATTAACAATAGTGACTTGTACTCTCTTTGGATGTAGCGATCATTTTATATATGTATAAGTACATGATAGATTTTCTTTATTCTATTCGGCTGGAAATAATTATCCATTTGAATAAAATAATACATTAAAATTTCAATGTATTGTGTCTAAATATATTGACTTTTTAATATATCACTTTGACTAAATGGACATTTATTTCTAATCATAAGGAGTATTTACTAAGTCCAATCATTTAAAAAATATTTTTTAGGTTTGAATATATTTTTACTCCTTAAAAATTATTAAGAGAGTTTTTATTTTGGTACCTGCATATATATATATATATATATATATATATATATATGTATAATTTTTTTCTTTTTGATTTTGATCTAAATATTTCTAGACTTGTTTGGTTTTAGTCCCAACATTTAGTCTGTCTATGTTAAACATTGAATTGGCTAAATGAAAACTACATTATATATACAATCTTACATGGTAGCCACTACTCCTTTGTGTCATATCTTAATCATTTATATATCAAAATCATATTGTAAAAATGAGTTATTAGGTCCAGTAAAATGAGCTAATGGATTGAGTATAATAGATTATCAAGTGAGAGTCTAGACATAAATGATCATGATATCCCATATAGAACTACTGGTTACCATATAAGATTGTATAACATGACTTTCAAGTAAAACCAAACAATTTTAAAAATATTTAAACTAAAATGAAATATTTTTTTTATGGAGATTAAAATCAAGATTTATTTATATTTTATGCAAGGTTTAGAAAATCGGATTGGACATTGAACCGAACAAAGTACTAGTTTAGAGATTCAACCGGTTCAATTAGAGGTTCAATCGGTATATAATAAAATATGTATTTATATAAATATATAGAAATATAAAATGAAATATATCATAAAATATAATAAAAAATTATAAAATTATATTTATAAATAATATTTTTATTATCAAGAATAATCTGGATGAAAATAAATCAACTTAAGATTTCTTTTTTCCTTTTTTTTGGTTCAGAGGTGAGCTTGCATAAAAACAAAATATTTTGGCCCAAAAGCCCAGAAACAAGTGTTTAATAAACAAAATTTAATAAATAAGGGACACCTATAACACGAGTGAATGTACCAAATTCAGCACTCAAAAGGGGTGGGGTTCTGAGTTATGAACTTATGATGAAGATAATAAAGGGTGGGGGGTTTTGAAGTTTAAACGCAGAAGCACTGTCACGCCTTCAAGCTTCAGCGCTGAAGCAGGTGCAGATGTGACGCAGAAGGCAAAAGCAGATGCAGATGCAGATCGCGACACAGAAGGCAGAAGCAGATTTCGAAGGAGGCAGAAGCAGATGCAGATCGCAACGCAGAAGCAGATTTGGAAGGAGGCAGAAGCAGATGCAGACCCCGATGCAGGCAGAAGAGTTGACGGCGACGGCGACGGCAGGCGGCACGGTGGGTGACGCGGCTCGTGGCGGACGGTGGTGGCGCGACTCCTTTGCTTGTCACCGTTCGAACCAGGAAGAAAGGAAACTAGGCTTGGTTTCCTTACAATTTCGCATATCAGAAAAGGAAAGGGGGAAAACGACACTGCCCAGTTGTTGCTCTTCTTTTTCTTCTTTTTTTTTTTTGGAAATAAAAAAGATGCCATTTTGCGTCAATTTTTTTTTTCTCAACGATTGGACCGCATAAACCGGGCCGGTTTGCTTGGTTGGCCGGTTCCTAGTGGTTCTTACCAATTCTTTGTATGGCGGTTCTCAAGTATAATCCGGACCGAATAGGAGGCAGGTTTCGGTCTGACCGCCAATCTAGTTTGGTTTTCAGAACATTGATTTTATGGGCCAAAAATATATGTGGCTGCATACTGCGCTGCTAATACATATGAGGAAATAGGAGAGCGTCCGTTATCAACACTTCCCAGCCCATTTTTGTTTGAGACAAAAAACCACGCAGACAAATAAATTTGTGCTCAGACCGAAAAAAAAAAAATAAGACACAGCAAAATAATAAAGTTGCACTATTTGAGGAGAAACTTCTGGGCATGAACTTTTTTTCTTAGACATGTAAATAATATGGATTTTGCTAAATACATTGCCTAAGAGAGTCAAAGTTAAATATTCTATTTTTTTTCAATGCATTTAGTTTAATATATTAAAACTTTATTTTTTTAAAATAAAAGCTCATTTTTTCAAGATCTTTAACCAGTACCTTCAATAAACCCCAATTGATATTGAAAGAGCCAAAATATTGGACATCTCTAAATCTAGACACGTGAAAGCATAGAAAGAGAAAAAAAAATGTTGAAAAATACGTACATAGGCCCCACTTTTCATATGCGGGGTGTCTACAGTTAAGACGCACATATACACTATCGGGACGGTGTATCCGTGTGTCGAACACGTGTTGGACATTGACATCTATTCAACACGTGTTAGCTATATATCCGTACACTTTTAATTAAAAAGATAATTTTTTTTGAGCTGGACACGTATCAAATATAATTGGAAACTGCTTTAATTCACTGTGATCATTGCTTGGACACGCTATGAATATGCTTGAGTTGATTTTTTATTTTTTCAAATTTTTAATATCAACATGAGTTAAAAATCAACCAAAGCTATTTAGTTAGACCTGTGCTATTGGATTATTTTATTTTGAAAATTCTTCAGTTGATTATAAAAAAAATAAAAAGAAAAATTTATTAGATAAAAAAATTATACAAACACAAAAAATTCAGACAAAAAAATTATATAATAAAATGAAAAAATTATATATATATATATATATATATGTGTTGTGTCCGTGTTCTGTAATTTTTTAACTTTGATATGTCTCTGTATCTGTATTCGTATTGGTGTCAAGTTCCGTATTCATGTCAGTATCTGTGCTTCATAGGTCTATAATATGTATCAAACTTGATGTGTTCTAATAGAAAAATGATATTTATACTTATTATATGTGGGACATTGTGCTGACACACTCCTACATATTATTGGATGAGCTGTAGAGCATACTTAGTTTAAAATTCATATTTGATCCAATAATAGATGAAAGTGTGTCAACATAATATCTTATAAACTATGAGTATAAATAACAATATGGGTTCAAATAACATCCTTGCTATTAACATGTGTACATTGGTACTAACGAAAAACAAGGTAAGCGCAGATAAACACTTGACACAATCGCAGAGGTGGTAAAGAATGACCTTTATATGCTACAAGAGCACTCTCTGAAGGCCCTTTAGTAAGATCATATAAGTCCTGTATAAGTGTTCTCAGACATGGAATTTTGCAGAATTTGGTGGGATAACAGACATAATCCATCTGAACTTTTATTTGAAGGAAAAAAAAACTTAAATACCCAATTAAGTTTCTTAAATTTATAATAGAAGGAAAATTAATCTTTTAAATTTAAAAAATCTTATATTAGTCTTTCAAATTTCATAAATAGAGACACGTTAGTCTCTTCATCAAATTGTTATTTGACCTGTTAACAGAAATATTTATAGATTCTGTTAACTTGCTTATGTGTACTATTAATTTTCATAGTGGGTTATAATTTACCTCACTCCTCTGTTCTATGTAAAATAAATGACAACTTGAAGTCAAAATATTTCTTTTAAGTAGAGAGCTATGATACAAGAGAAAATGAAAAAAAATGTCTAACTGGATTTCGCTTAGAAGAGTATGATAAGTTAGGACAACTATGAAAATTAATAGTATATGCAAATAAGTTAACAATATATGTACGTAAGGTAATATGGCATAACTCAGATAATAATTTTATAGAGGGACTAACTTGTCTCCACTTTGAAGGACTAATATGAGATTTTTTAAATTTAAAAAATTAATTTATCTCCTATTATAAATTTGAGAGATTAAGATGAGGTTTTACTTTAAAAAAAAAAAAGAAAAGAAAAGAAAAGAAAAGAAAGATAAGTTCTATTTCAAGAACTCTACCGTAAGGAAGGTTCCTTTTGGCTTTGTTCTTCAGGGTTAATTGAACCGCAAGGATAGTTCCAATTAAGAAGCTCTTCAACCATCTGCATAGCAACTCTGTCCTCTTCATCAAACCCATTTCCAGCATCACCAGTGGTGTGTGGTGGGGATCCTGCTGATGACACACTTGATTCACCCTCTTCACGTATCAATTTCTTCCCAAGCTTCACTCTTATAATCCAATTGGATTCTCCTTGTGGTCCTGCCCCTTTTTGCCACACTCCAATGTGAGAATTGTCAGCATCTAGCCTCAGACAAGTGAGCGACCGAGATCGCCCTTTGAAGCACTTTCTGAGCTTCGTGTTCAGGAGCTCAGAAAGTGCTTTGTTATCGCCACTAGGGGTGGCATCTTCAAGTTGGTTCCTTGGTACAGGGAAGTTGGTCTTGGCAATTTGACCATTCATCATGATGGCTGCTTGATCATATGCCCTTGCTGCAGCCTCTGCTGTCTCATATGTACCCAGCCATACCCTTCTCTTCCTGCACAACAGAGAACAAGAGACATGAAAAGATTGAGAGATGGGAATGCAGAATCAAACAAAAGCATGTGTTATTACAACGGTAAGTTCTTGGGTGAAAACTTCTTTATTTAATCATGCAATTCAATCCTTTGAGATGTGTAGAGTTGTGCTAATAGAAGTTATAATTGACTTATCAAACTCGTTAAAATTTACTTCTTCCAACTCATTTCACTTATCAACGAAGTATTTCTTATTATTTTGTTTAATACTGTTGTCCTTAATAATTAATTGAAAAATACGATGTTTTGTTAAAGTAAAAAAAATTAAAATTGATCATAGGAAATAATTTATATGTTGTCTAAGATGATGTAAATTTTGCCACCTCAGAGTAGTTCGTTTTCTAATCCAAAGAGAAGAGAACTATATTCTAAGCACTTTTGTCTGTAGTTTTCCATTGCTTTCTGTACTCAACGCTCGTTAGCGTTGAGAACAATCTAGAAACGAAGAGGCGTTAAGAATTTCTCTCACAGAAAATTCCTTAATCATGAAACCATGGTGGCTAAGAAAGCAAGAATGGCATTATATTTAGCAATAACAAGCAAGAGAACGACTGAGGAATTAAATTAAGGTTTGTACATATACACATCATGAAAGTATAGCAATGTAATTTACAAGTGACATTTAATTCGGCTGTCTTCCTATCTCTGCCGTCTTAATTTACTAGTTATGTTATTTCAACATACTAAATAAAGGATTATATCCATCGAAATTGGGGACTGAACGTAGTAATAGTGATAATTTCATGTTGATTAATAGAGAATTAGAAGGATTGCAGTGACAAATGATAACGATATCATCCGTTGAAAATTTATATGCAAACGAGTGAGAAGTTCACTCACATGACTAGATGATAAAGATAATTAACAACATTTTCACTTATTATCGCATGCATATAATTTTCTATTAATTAAAGTGAAATCTCCATTATTAACACATGCACTCTGAATGTGGACGAGCTCCATAGAACCCAATATATGTACTCATATCATCGTTCTATTTTCTCTATTTTTTTGGCCTCCCTTTCTTATAGGGAACAACCCAATGAATTTGCATTAGTACACTATACATAGACAATATAGAGTATGATGAGCTGAACATTACAGTATTGGGTGACGAATTTCAGCCACCCAAGAGCCCCACTGGCGCTGCCTGACTCCCCTGAACTTCTTTGCCTGTACCATGGCTTTGTGTGGCCAGAACTCTTGCGTGAGCCAAAGGGTATTATGTGTGAGGCTTTTATAGAGAAAGAACTGAAGAAAGAGTCATCAGATTGATACGCGACTACGGGTGAAGTGGCAGGAAATTAATGGTGAGAAATGGTATTTAAACCGGTGAAACTCTGTACTCTGTCCACATCATACATCCCACATTGATGTTGATTATTGATATGTTTCTCATTAAAAACGAGCACCGCAGCGTGCCGGTCTTTTCTTTCACCCAGGACCTTTTCTCTACTGCATCTCTTCGTACTTTTTGGATGGTGCACTTTCCCAATCGAAATTTTATGAGTAATGCTGAAGAGTTGATCGATGTCCAAGAGTAATTATACATGGAGATGATAAATGCTTCAAGTCAGGTGAGAGGAGCTAGTTTTAACTGCACAATTATATTATATTATATTGGGATAATTATAATAATCCCCCCTAAATTTCTTTGTAACTGTATTAATTCCCTTCTAATTTTAAATATGATATCTATGTTCCTTATTTTTAGATATTTTTTTAAAAATACAAAATTACCTGTTATAATTTTTTTTTCATTTTCCTTTATTTTCTTCTATCTCCTGTTCTCTTTCCCACCATCACTGTTATCCCTAAAAGCAACATAAACACAAACATCAATGTCTCTACCTCCGTGATTCACCCATCATTTCTCCGTCCACTCTTTAAAATACTTGTAAACCTAAAAATCAAAATCTTTTTTCTGAATTGAGTATGATAGAAAAATTGATGAAGAAAAATATATAAATGATTTTATGTGGAGAGTGAGACAAGTAAGGATCTATTATAAAAATTAATAATATATAAATGAATTAATAGTACGTATAAATAAGTAAATAGGACAAAGTTTATACAATAATTTTATAGAGGGATTAATTTGTCCCACTTTATAAAATTTAAGAGACTAATATTAGATTTTTCAAATTTAAGATACTAATTTGTCCCTCACTACAAATTTGAGGAAATAAATTGGGTTTTAGCTGTAGATAAAATATGGAAATATTTAGTTAGTACATAAATTATTAATTATAGGTAAAACAATAACAATTTTAGTTCTGGTGGTGTGATGAAACTAAGCCATCCATCACCAACAAATTGGATGATGATAATGTTTATTTATTACAAATTCAAAATAGTCAGTTTACCATTTTATTCCGTTGTATCTATGTGGTTCACAGCAAATGAAACCATATGGTGAATATAATGACATTTCAGTGAAGCACGGAACATCGACTTCATATTCTATGGCTATAATGAAATGGTCCGGTGGAGGAAAAACAAGTCGATCACTAGGCATCTTGTTTTTTTCGGAAATTTTATTTCTTCTTTTTTATTATAATTTTATGGCAAATTAAACTGATCATTCATCCCAATTCTTTTATTTTTCCAGATAGATAGTGACCTCTTCTCTAGACAAACTATGCAATGTGCAATAAACAAAAAGATAATGTAATAATTTTACAAACTCATAAAATGTCACTATAATAATTTCACAAATTTAGAAATATTTTGAATAAATTTTATTTATAAAGGAGTCGAAATAAATTTTTACCAAATATAAAAAAGGTCAGTACAATTTGGCCTAATTTTATCTACAAAGATGTTACTTTATTTTTACTTGGTTTTCTATTTCTTATAGGTAGTGTTTGTAATGATTAAAATTAGGAAATAAATTGAATTGATTTGATTTGAAATGATTTGATTTTTCAATTAAATCTTGTGTTTGAAATAATTAAATAAATAAGAAATGAATTGATTTATAATTCCATTTTTATGTTTAAAATATAATAAATTTTGTTTAGAATGATTGAATTAGGAAATGAATTGAATTGATTTTGTGTGTAGGCTTTTAAATCAATTCATTTCTCATCAAATCTTATGAAAAATCAAAAGATCTGAAAAATTAATTAAAGAATGTTTTAACTTTTGGCTTGAGAACTCTAATTAGTTATTTCTGTAATGAGTAAGAGGATTTCGTTAGTTGGTTGTTAACAAAATTGTAACAACTTCTCTCTTAGCTTTACCACACATGCCTAGTTGATATAAAAGCTGTCCAGTTATGTGTAAGGTAGAATTTTTTCTACAACATTACTGAGAGAGAAAGAGATTCAATCTCAATTTGTAATCCTTCAAGATTCAAAGAAAGAAAGCATACTCTTCTGCCCATGGATATAGCTTACACAAATTGTGAGAGAACCACGTAATTCTTTGTGTGTAATCTTTCCTCTATTGTTAGTGTTCTACAATTTTTCAGTTTTCCTATAGCACTCTTTCATAACAAATTGGTATCTAGAGCTCGGTTCTTTACCTACACAATAGAGGTCTCTGCTTATCCAGTTCAAAAGGATGTCAAACATGATCAAGATTGAGAAATTCAATGCCAAGAACAACTTCAATATTTGGCACATTAAGATGCGTGCTTTGTTAAAAGAACAAGGGGTCCGGGCTCCACTTTTTGGATATCTGGGAAAGCAGTCAAGAAGGCTACTACACAACATGAGGAAAAAGCTCATTCTTTAATTCTTTTTTACCTTTCTGATGAAGTTCTTTATGATGTTGCTGATGAATCAACCGTTGTGGGTTTGTGGCTTAAATTGGAGAAACTCTATATAACTAAGTCCTTATGCAATAAGTTGCTGCCGAAGAAAAGGTTATCTGGTCTCTGTATGAAAGAAGGTATGAAATTGCAAGAACATCTTGATGAATTGAATGAAATTCTTCTGAAACTTTGTGACATTGATGTCAAAATAGATGATGAGGATGTAGCTATGATTCTGTTAACTTCTTTACCCCCTTCTTATTAGAATTTTGTAAATTCTTTAAGCATTGGGAAAGATAGTATTACTTTGGAAGAATTAAAATCAGTCTATATTCAAGAGAACTTAGGATTAAAACTTCTGTAAATGTTGAAGAAAATTCTGCATCTGGCTTGATTATTTTCAATCCCCTTAAATCTAAAAACAAGTATAAGGGGAAATGGAAGAAGAAGGTTGTTGTTAATCCTAAGGATTTTTGCAACTACTGTAAAGAGGTTGGTCGTTGGAAGAAGGACCGTCCTAAAAAGAAAAAAAAGGAAGATTCTATTGCAGCAAACATACAAGATGATAAATCAATTGATTCTGACTTAGCCCTCAATGTCATTGATGTCAGAGAAGATTCTAAGCATTGGGTTCTTCATTCAAGTTGTTCTCACCATACGTGTCCTCACAAAGACTGGTTCAATACTTATGAGGAAAAGACCAGAGGAAATGTTCTCATGGGAATTGATGTGCCTTGCAAAGCCATTGGTATTGGTTCAATCAAAATTAAAATGCATGATAATGTAGTAAGAATCTTGACCAATGTAAGGCATGTTCCAGAGTTAAACAGAAATTTAATTTCTGTAGGAGCATTAGACTCAAAGGGTTATACCTGCAATGTCAAAGGTGGGATCATGAAAATCAAAAGAAATGCTGATTTTGTAGTTATGCAGCGAACCAAGCATTAGAATCTGTACATTTTGCAAGGTTCCACTATGATAGATTCTGTGGCAGCCATCACAAGCATAGAAAAGGATGCTTTTGTTATTAATTCCTTGTGGCATATGAGGCTCGGCCACATGGGTGATAAGGGCATGCAAATTCTCAACAAGTAAGGCTTACTAGGAAATCAGAAGCTTGGGCCAACAAAATTCTGTGAGCATTGTATCTTTGGAAAACAACATAAACTAAGTTTTCAAAAGGCTCAACACAATACTAAAGCTACTCTGGACTATATACATTCTGATTGCTGGGGACCTTCAAGAGTTCCATCTCTAGGTGGAGCTAGACACTTCCTTTCTATAATTGATGATTACTTAACGATGACTTGGGTGTTTATGATGAAGCATAAATCTGAAGCTTTCAAGTGTTTTAAACATTGGAAGATCTTAATTGAAAATCAAGTTGGAAGGAAAATCAAGAGACTCATAACTGATAATGGGTTAGAATTCTGTTCAGAGGAGTTCAAGGAATATTGTGTGAATGAAGGAATAGCAAGACAATATACATCAGAAGCACTCCTCAACAAAATGGTATTGCTGAAAGGATGAATAGAACTTTGTTAAAGAAAGCCATATGTATGCTATCAAATTCTGGTTTGGGCAAGAATTTCTGGGCTGAGGCTATAAGTACAACAAGTTACTTGACTAATAGAACTCCTTCAACAGCCATTGATTGGAAGACACCTATTGAGATATGGTCAACCAAACCAGCTGATTATTCTATGTTAAAGGTATTTTGATGTACTGCCTATTACCATGTAAATGAAGGAAAATTAGAACCTAGAGCTAGAAAAGGAATTTTTGTTGATTATGGAAAGGGTGTAAAGGGTTTTAGACTTTATTCACCATCAGAAAGAAAGGTGATTTTAAGTAGAGATGTTACTTTCCATGAACCATCTCTACTATCATCCAAATATGGTCCACAAACATAAATGGATAATTCTGAACATTCTAAACAGATGGAGTCCTCAAATCCAAATGTTGATAATCAAGCTGAACTACATGATCAAGCTGAAATTGTGATATCACAGAAGTAGAATTTGATTTTACTCCTTAAACTGAAACTGTTATCAGAAGATCTTAGAGAAATATAAAACCTCCTGAGAGGTATGGTTTCAAAGACATGACCTCATATGCTCTTCAAGTTGCTGAGGTGATTGATCTAGCAGAACCTGCAAGCTATCATGAAGCTATCACTTGTTCAGAATCTAGCAAATGGGTCACTGCCATGCATGAGGAAATGGAATCACTGCAGAAAAGTAGAACATGGAAGCTTGTTAAATTGCTTGAAGGAAAGAGACTATTGGGATGCAAATGGATTTATAAGAAGAAGCCGGGTACAACAAAAATAGAACAGGTTAAGTTTAAGGCAAGGCTTGTTGCTAAGGGTTATAATCAAAAGGAAGGGATTGATTACAATGAAATCTTCTCCCCTATAGTAAGGCACGCTTCAATATGAGTTCTTCTTTCTTTGGTTACTAATCTAGACATGGAATTAGAGTAATTAGATGTTAAGATAGCATTGTTACATGGAGATCTTGAGGAGGAAATCTTCATGAAACAACCTGAAGGATTTGACAAACAAGGCAAGAAAAATTTGGTTTGTAAACTGAAGAGATCACTCTATGGTTTGAAGCAATGTCCAAGACAATGGTATAAAAGGTTCGACCAATTCATGACCTCAAATGGCTACTGTAGAAGTCCCTATGACTCATTTGTTTATCACAACAAGGTGGAGAAAAGATCAAACATTTATCTACTATTATATGTAGATGACATGCTCATTGCATCTCAAGACAAAACTAAAATTCAGAAATTGAAGTCTCTTCTCCATTCTGAATTTGATATGAAAGACTTAGGGGTATTAAGAAAAATTTTAGGCATAGAAATATATAGAGACAGAAGTCAGAAGAAACTTTTTCTATGCCACAAAGAGATTATATTCAGAAGATTCTAACAAGGTTTGGCATGACCATAGCAAAGCCTGTCAACACACCTCTAACCAGCATCATTCGAATTTCTGAAGCTTGTGCACCTCAATTAGAATTTGAAATTGAATATATGGCCTAATTACCATATGCAAATGCTGTTGGAAGTCTTATGTATGCAATGGTTTGCACAGGACTCGATTGAGCTCAAGCAGTAAGTGTGGTTAGTAGATATATGGGAAGACCAGGAAAGGAACATTGACAAGTAGTCAAGAGGATACTTAGTTACTTAAAGGGGACCACTGATGTTGGTCTCATGTAAGGCACGAATACAGACTTGCATTTAGCAGGTTACTCAGATTCAGATTATGCCACTGATCTGGATACCAGAAAATCTATAACAGGATATGCTTTTACTATTGGCAAATGTCTTGTCAGCTGGAGGGCCACTCTACAACCAACAGTGTCCTTATCTACAACTGAAGCAGAATATATGGCACTAACTGAAGCTGCCAAGGAAGGAATCTGGTTAAAAGGATTAATCATTGATTTAGGATTCCCTCAAGACAAGGTTGTGATTATCTGTGATAGTTTAAGTGCTATTTTTTTGGCCAAGGATCAAGTCCATCATGAGAAGACTAAACACATAGATGTGAGGTGCCATTTTATCCGAACTGAAGCAAGGGTGAAGGTTCAGAAGATTGACACCAAGGAGAACCCTGCAGATATGTTCACTAAGCCCGTCCCTAGAAGCAAATTCGTGCATTGCTTGGATTTGCTTAATGTTGATTGTTGGAAATAACAATTCTGAAATGGCAGTGGAAGAAAGTATGTGATCTTGTAATTTTAATAGAGGTTTCTGAATCCAAGGTGGATATTTGTTGACTTTTAGCTTGAGAACTCTAATTAGTTATTTCTATTATGAGTAAGAGGATTTTGTTAGTTGATTATTACCAAAATTGTAACAACTTCTCTCTTAGCTTTACCACACATGCCTAGTTGATATAAAAGCTGTCAAGCTATGTGTAAGGTAGAATTTTTTTTGCAACATTACTGAGAGAGAAAGAGATTCAATCTCAATTTGTAATCCTTCAAGATTCAAAGAAAGAAAGCATATTCTTCTGCCCGTGGATGTAGCTCACACAAATTGTGAGTGAACCACGTAATTCTTTGTGTGTGATCTTTTCTCTACTAATAGTGTTTTGCAATTTTTCAATTTTTCTATAGCATTCTTTCATCACAGAATAAAATTTGATGGAATGGAAACTCAATTTATTTCTCAGTCTTTTTCAATTCCAAACAAATGGATTGATTTATAAATCATTCATTTTCATTTTTTCTCATTCCAAACACACTCGTAAAGTTGTCATTAATGTATCATATGCAAATTCTAAAACCCAGAAAAACAAAATGAAAATAAGGTTACATTTTTAGTTTTTAACCAAAATAAAAGAAATTAAAAATATCTCCTAAAACCAAATAGAATTGTAAAAGTGGTATGACCCTTTATGAAGTTATTTTTACTATCGAAAAATTGTTGGATAATTTTAAAATTTTACTCCATCGTCCCTTTCTCTACATCTTCCATTTTATGGTTTTTCATGGTTTCAAATATAAAGAAATGATTAAGAGCTTTTATTTTCTCAATTTCATATTTGCATTAACTATGTTTATCAATGTGTCAATAGAGGTTGACTTATTTGGTCGGTCTTTAACTCATGTATTGCCTGACATAAGTTTAATTATTAGGTTTCCTTTATTAGTGGGTTATTTCTATATAACTATCTAGAGATGAATTTTCACTGAGTTTGTTGTATTCTCTAACCCTAGATTATATTAGGTTGACCTTCTTCTTGACTTAAAATTTTTCCACCCAGAAAACTATGTTCGTCAATGAATTAGTGATAAATATAAACAATATTATAATATCAAAATAAGGGTACTTTTGTAAAATCATTACAATTTTTGCTAGTACCAATGTCATTTAATGAATTTCGTATTTGTATCTTAACTCTAAACGGTTACGTATATTGAAATGATTCATATCGTCTTAGTCTTAATGCTGAGACTCATGACTAATTTGCAAATTTAGTGTTCTTTATTTTTTTTAAAAAATACAAAATTGAAAGATATGATTAATAGAATAAACGTTTAAGTTAGTGGTGGACCCACCAATAACTAAAGCTGAAAAAACATTCAAGGGCAAAGCCCCATTAGATCCCTTATGTTTTATCAAAGTTTTGATTTATTTCTTTTCTTTTTTGTTATATTTATATCTCTAATGTTTTTTAAATGTTTCAATTTTATTTTTGATAGAAAATATTCAAATTATAAAAATAAAATTGATCTAAATGCCAAATTATAGTATTAGAAAATCATAATAAAATATAAAATATCATATCATAATATTAAGGACCACAATAAAACATAAAATGTTAAGTTTGTTTTCAAAACTTGGGTGTCATTTATGTTTTAATTTGAACACATACTCGACGTTTTATGTTTGTTGTGATCTTTAATATTGTAATATGATATTTTATGTTTGTTGTGATCCTCACATTGATGAAAGGATTCAAACATATACCTTTATGGTGTATGATCCAAACCTTAATCAACTGTACACACCCTTGCTCGCAAATTGTCATATAAAATGTAGAAAGTAATTTGCATTTAGTGTAACAAACATTTTTCTTTTTCTGTCGTAACTAAGCTTTGTTTAAAACGTCTTAAATTATCATTCTTTGACTTTTGGAATATTTTTGCCTTTGCAGCTATATCCACACCACCGTTTTCAATCAGAGAAACCTTTGTTTAGAATGTCTTTGATTATCATCCTTTGACTTTTGGGGTAAGAAAGTTTTTGTCTTTGTGGTTCATATCGCACAGAGTTTTCAATAAGAGAAATTCTCACGTACTGCTAGAGTGCCACAAAATATATTTCATATCCATCAAAGTAACATTTTAATTAGAATCTATTTTTTAATTTTTATTTTTTATTGAAATGTTAGTTTATTATTAAATATGGAGTATATTATGTAATACTCAAAATGCATGGAGAAATTTCTCCTTTGATCATCACTCATTGACTTATTGGAAAAAGAGAGTTTCTGCCTTTGTCGGCTATCCAAACCATAAATGTGGTTGTGGTTGTACTAAACACCAAAAGAGTGACGTTAGATGCATAATTAAATTATATAATAAATACACATTTAACTTTTTATCATTATTAAATTTGATGAATAAGTGAAATGAATAGAGATCATATATCATATTCAATAATACTAAAAAATGTGATAAGTATTAGTTGTATAATTTAATTATACACCAAACATTATTCAACACAAAAAGCCTATAAGCAATTTTGCGAAAAGAACATATGGACTCCCATTAATCTCACTGATGGTGCGCCTTTTCTCGTGAAGAAAAATGAGTGGTGCAAAGCCTAGGAGAATATGGTCGGAAAGTATTTATCTTCAAATTATGTCTCTCTCTATTCTGTTGGCATTTTTTTGTCATATGAAAAGTAAAATAAGTATATTTAATAAGGATTTTTATTTATTTACCGATAGCCTAAGGGAACTAATTAAGAATTTCATAAAATGTAAATTCGTAAACTTTGCAATGGACTCCATATTTTGAAAATTTAAAAACACATTTTTCAATAAAAAATTTATCTCTTTAAAATCTTTAATCAATATTCTAAGTACATTCATTGGTTAGAAAAATCCATTTAATAACTACTCAAAATTTTTAACTTTTTTTTTTATTGTTTATCTTCAACGTGGCAATAAGTATTGAATTTATTTATGGGTTAAACAATAAAAAATGGAAGTTTATGCGATGAAACTTATTTTTTTTTCTTAATCATTATCATTAGGAAACTAATTAATAAAACACAGAAGTATTTTATAAAAACTAAACACCATTTTAGTTCCCCAGAAAATATACCGAAGAACAAATTTATCCCTTAGTATTCAAAAGGGGAACAAATTAATCTTTTCATACATATTTATATAATTAAAAAAATATCATATGAACTCATACGAAAGAATTAGAAAAAAAGAATAAATTAATCCTTTTATACAGATTCATACAATTATATTAAAAAACACTATATGGACTTATATGGAGATATCAAGTTACCTCTTTTCTGAATTCTGAAAAAATAACTTGAGGTTGAATAACAAATTTATCTTTCAATATATTTTTAAGAGGTCATTTTAAGTATTTAGTATTTTGACAAAATGGGAAACAAAACATAAGTTGAGGACTCCTATTTCCGTTGGCCAATACTAGGACAGCCTCAAATTGCGGACAAAAGAGGAAAAAAACAAAAATAAAATACAGATAGGTGCCAAACTTTGATTTGGTTACATAGAAATGTAGCGTAAAACTTTGACTTCTCATTGATTCGATTTCAAGTTTTAACCAAATGGCATTTCATGCTACCCTTATCCACACCACCAATTAATTGACAAAGAAGAAAAACGAAACATGGGAGCAAATGAGTAATGAGCTGACCAGAAGGAGACGTTAACTTCAGCGACAGTGAGGCTTAAATTATTGCGTTCATCACCGTTATTGACTATACTACGTTTAACAAGAGCCTTTCGTTTCGCTACGGAAGAAATTATGAAACAGCATCTCCACCTCTAACTATTTATTGGTTCCTGAGACAATACGAAGGAATTTTCTTCTTTAGATTAAGTATCCTTTTAAATTATAATATTTTAAAGTTGACTTAAGTGTAGTTCTTAGAAAAAAAAAAAGTACGTACTATATCAATATTTGATGCTAACAGTTTGACATCAATTTCGTTATTTTATTACTAGTAACTTTTATTACGATTCACCCTTCCAGTTTATATGCATTGATACTTATCGCTTTAGACGACTGAATTTTAAGATTTAATTTATTTATTTTAAATATATTCTAGTTTCAATATGACGATGAGATGGAAATTGTCTCCCTTATGCCTAATGAGTTGAGGCAGACGAACTTAGCACAAATGTGCCAACTAGGATTAATCATTAGTCGTTGCATAAGTTATATAAATTATTACTTGACAAAAGAATAAAACTCTTGAAATCTAAAGTGTTATGCATGGCTTATGATAGGGGTTGTAGACACGTTGCTGCGGATGTAGACTCCAAGTGTGTGGAATCCTTATTATGCCAAGGTTGTGATGTTGACTTACACTCTTCCTCCACGTTGCTGCGTTCAATAAAACAACTCTTGGCTAGAGATTGGCACGTTACCATTAAGCGCACATATCGTGAGGCAAATTCATGTGCTGATAGCTTTGCAAAGTATGGTCATGATGTAGATAATTATCTAATGCTTTTTAGTTCCCTTCCTAGTTTGCTTCTATTTCATTTCACGCAGACTTCATGGGAATTAATTTCTCTAGGAGAACAGTTACTTAGTTGCTTTGTTTGGGCGTTTTGACCCGAGGTTTATTAAAAAAAAAAAGGATTAAATTGACGCGAAACTTTTTTTCAAGGCTATATACGGATGTTAATTTCAAAATTTTAGGATTGAAAAAGTTATTTACTCCTTTTTATATTATATTAAATATTGAGATCTACATAAAAAAATTGAGATAGACCCATATTCAAATAATTAGATAGATGTATACGTTTTTCCTGAGGGGTTTTTTACCCAAATAAAATAAAATAATTAATTAAATACCTAAATGACCATTTGAAATGATTTTTATGCAAATGAACCAGTGAAATCCGTTAGGTGATCCGTTAGGTAATTAAATGCCTAATAATTGATTGTTTGTTTAATTATTTGTATTGATAATTAATTGGTAGAGTTTATTCTCATACTTTTGTACACAATATACATTAGTTACTTTATGTAGTTTTTTTTACTTAGTATTATATTAATAATAATTAGTTTGGTGTTAACAATTTTCGTTCTATTCATACAACCTGATTGATTCTTGCGACCTCGACTAGCTTGCTGTCCACATCCTCATCCGAGGATGGAACATAATTCACACTAGGCAGGATTTTGGGAGGCGGGATAGATTGAGTTTTGGCTCCATGAATGTGCTCTATTTAGTGCTCTTATAGAAAGATGTCGGCCAGAGATAGACACTTTTCATTGCTGTATGGAGAGTGCACGATCACCATCTAGGATGTGGCCTTCTAGCTTGGGCTCTGTGTTGATAGACCACTAGTGATGGGGTGTAGGGGTGCATTTTAGAGGCATAAGGGATGCAATATATGGACTTATTGCGAGTAGCTACTCAGAGGTGCCAGCGAGTGAGAAGAGGTTAGGGTCTTTTGTGAACTTTTCCTGGTTTGAGACTACATTTTTAGAGCTGCATGGCGATGCATATGATTTATTGGTGGAGCGCCATACACGGGCATAGATTATTTAAATGATTGGGTGATTTCTCATGCCAGACAAGCCTAGCTTTCAAGTCTACTTCAAATAACTACCATTGTTGAGGACTTTTGGCTATTGTGGGACACTGAGTGGCAGTTCTACTATGTTGGCGACACTTTATGTTTTTTGCGTTGGGGGACCAGCTACCGAGTGATCGACGTCAAAGGATGTAGTGCGATGTTATTGCCATGGGCTTACTATAGGATCTCGGCATTCTGCTATGTAAGGTTTGGTTGTACATTTGCACTTGCTAGCAGGTAAGATGCTTCAAATGCTGACAAATTCCAATATGCATTTGTGTGTTTACATTAATCTCTAATTTGTAAGTTTTATTTTTTTAGTTGGAGGGGGTTGCCACAGAGATTCGACCTGGATAGGATTCAATTGGTGTAGCACAGGGCATTGCTAGATGCCATCACTATTTACGAGGTAAGGAATTTTAGATTTTTAATTTTGTAACATGGGTTTGACAAGGTTAGTGCACATTGGATCAATACACACACACACACACACACAGACAACTAGTGCTGTTGCTATCACACATAATTAGGTGTATGCCTCCATTAACGTCTGGCGTTCTATTTGTCCCATGGTTTTCTTTGAGCTTGTCGAGTGGCACTAGGTTAATTGTGTCCTTTGAAAGTTTGGAGGACGACAGCATAATCCACAAACCCCAATCAACATTGACAGGCTGGACAGAAAGGATGTACACAGGATTAAGAGCAAGTGGTGACCTACTAAGCATGCAATGTACCACCAGTTATGGGATGATTGCCACAATAGATGCCATCTAGTATGTGCACGCCACTGACACCCATCCTTCAACAGAGTATTTATGCTGGTACTCGGGCTTTGCATGGAGCTTCTTATTGGGCGATAAAGTATTACGAGACCGCCATCTGGATGTCTTGCCCAGAGATGTGCCAGCAGTGCTAGTCATGGCATAGCCTGCAAAAGCCCCAGATCGACGCCACTAGCAGCGACGACAACTTGTTTGCCAGCCAGTGCGTGGGAGGTTGAGGGCACCATGCTAAGGACAATGGTGGTGATTATGGAGCTGATGATGACACGTAGCTCTCGACAGTAGCGGTGAGTCAAGGAGTTGACTCTCAATCGATTCCTTCCTCTAGCCAGCATGCCACTAATCTTCTGGGCATGCCTTCTTCGAGCCATCAGCCCACTACTAATCCTGCCATGCCTTTTTCCAGCCACCAGCCTACTATTGATCTGCGCATGCTTTCTTCCAGCCAGCAACTCGATATTGTCAATTTTTTTTAGCATATTGGATAAGGATCCCACACCTTGGATGACACAGCAAGACAAGACACGACTGACTCAGTTAATCCAGGATTTAGTGAATGCTGCTGTTGATGCTCCCACCACTAGTCTATATTGTCTGTCATTGGATCTAAACATCTCAAATTACACAGGCTATGACATTCTGTCATTTGATCTAATACGTGATATTGCCATGTCAGCTTCCTTATTAGTGATGCTCGGGAGCACCAGTGCAATCATGATAAGCTGGACAAGGAAGAGGACGATGATTAGCAACAGGGACAAGGACAACAATAGGGTCAGCATCAAGATTAAGGCAGGCATGTGCAAGATATCCATCCTAGTCGGTGCCATACAGGTGTGTGCCTTTGAGCATCTAGGTGTAACACGCATGGAGGGTAGTTATGATTTATTTTTGTATGTTGGACTTGTGTATATGTGACTTTTGTGTATTTTGGACATGTGTAGTTTGGACTTGTGTATATTTAACTTATACGTATTTTGAACTTGTGTATTTTGGAGTTATTTATATTTGACTTATTTATGTTGGACACGTGGTATATTTGTATTTATGTTGTAATTGTTATCATCTGGATACTACCACAAAATAAATATGGAATAATAATATAAGAACATCAATTTCTTATAGTGAACTAAGATAACATAACATAAGGACATGAATAAAAGCTACAACATGACTCAATGGCCATCTTTGGATGAGGATGCCCTATGGAATGTTAGGTATGTTTGTCTAGTATGATCTTCTTGATGACACAACCTACATAGCTTCTTGCTACTTGACTCCACCACATCTATTTTGAATTTTGGTGGAAACTAGACGTCCCTAGAATATCATTTCAGAGATGGATTTGGCTATACTTGAAGTTTGTAATCTAAAACTTTTCATCGCCAAGAAATGGAAACTCCATTCGATACAAATAAAAAGTGGATTGCAATTGATAAATATCATCGATATAAGTTGTAGGTGAAGATACAACACTAGAAGGGGGTTGAATCATGCTATTAAAAACTTTTTACTTTCTGAAACTCAAACAAATCTATCAAGTGTTTAAACTCGAAGGCATTGGAAAATAATAGTTAGTTAACTTGAAAAACTAAATTCTAAAGTGTCTAGAAACTTGAAAAATAACTTCATAAAGACTTTAAAACATTTTTAAAGAACACACACAAATGTGAAAAAGAACACATGATAGCTTAAAAGAGATGAAGGGATAATAATATCGGACAAATGATTTAAACTGGTTTAGCCAACTTTGCCTACATCCAGTTCTCAACAAACATTGTTGAGTTCCACTATTAATCACTTTCTCTAGCACAAGAAACTCAGATATTCCTTTTACTAGCTTTTTGAAGCTATTTCTTGTGAGCAGTTTGTATGGTCAACTGTCATTCATAAGTAGTTTTAATCCTAACTTCTCCAAGCTAATCTCGCACTACTCGCTAATGGATCAAGAAATAAGAGATATAAGGTTTTGGTGTTTTTCACTCCAATAAATACTCAAGTTTCCTAGTATAAAGAAATGAGTAAGGAATCTACTTGAGTGACTTCTTCTGATCTTCTAATGAAAGATGTTTGCTAAAAAATATAAGCAAGATGATTTTTCTTTTAAAGAAACAAAAATTGATATGAAAAGAACTTTAGAAAGTATGAAGGTTGCTTAAAAATCTTGTGAGCAAAATTTCTTTACTTGTTTGAATTCATTCTCTTTTTATACTTGAGCTTGAATTGGACTGTTGTCCCCTTGATCTTTTCTCCTCTTAACACTCACAGATCAATCTCTATGTGTCCTAGCATTAGCCTCTTAGACATGTGACCTTAGCTGTGTCAGTGATAGCTATTGTAGTACAGAAAACCAATGTCTTTTATTTCTTAAAAATGATTCAGAAACTATGTCTTCAAACATAAAGTGGTTTTTGGACCTTTCTCTTTGTGAATGCTTTATTGGAGATAATGATTCTTCAAGTATAAAGTTAATATGTCACTATCATAACTTTTTGAATCTTTGTCTTCATAGAAATTCAAATTTCTTTTCAGTTTCTGATGACCCAGTATAGTATCTTATGTATGATCTAGTTTCTTATGCATTTCTATACTTTATGAACCTTTTACATTCCATCTGAATTTCTTTCTGAGATGGATGAAGATCTTCAGATAGTACTGTTCTTTTTAAATTATGAGCATGAACGATAATAATGATAGTATGCTTAATTTGATCATGAAAGAGTAATTTCTTCACTTATCATGCTACTTTCTGAAGTCACGAACTACTTTCTGATGGTCTAGTTTCACTTTCTGATGCTCTACCTTGCTTTCTCAAGTTTCTCGCATACCATATTTTTGAGCTATTTTTCACATTCTTCAAAATTCAAATATCTTTGAATGAGATCTTAATCATGTTGAATCATGATAATGTGAAAAATATATGAATAACTGAATTTAATATATATATATATAAAACTAATTTCATGTTAATCATTACAGAAACTGAAGCAAACTATTAATTCTTTCTTCAAAATATGTTAATAAAATTTGCTTTGTTGTCATTCAAAATTTAAGCTATGATAGCTTTTTCAAGGGTTCTAGAGCTAATTAACAATCTTCTCCCTTTTTGATGATGATAACCAAATTTTGAGAAAATCTTGTTGAGAATAGTTGAAAGAACTTTTTTAAAAAGTTCAAAGATTTTAAAGGAACTTTCTTTCATAAAATTTGTAAAATTTTGCTCACAACTAAGCCTTTTCAGAAAGAGGACTTTCTTAAAGTTTCTTGTTGTAAATCAAAATTGTTAAGTTTCTTATAACACTATATCAGAAACCAATATGTATAAGATATATGATAATATGCATGAATCTAGTGGCCTGATCAATACTCTCATGTTCATTCATTTTGAACATTTCATATTGATTTACCAATATACTTATCTTTGTCTCCTTAACTTGGTTTGTTTTCCTCATGTAGCATTTGTAGCCTATCCCATATTTCATTTGCTATGTCACAAGCAATAATTTTATCATATTAAGCCTTGCTTAAAGCACAAGTGAGAAGGTATTTGGCCTTGGAGTTCATTTGAACTCTTGCTTTTTGTTGGTCAAACCATACATTTTTGGAAACTTGCCTTGTGGTAAAAGGTCCAACTTCATCATTCTCAGCAAATACATCTTTTGGAACTTCTTCCATTGGTATGTAGTCACCATTCTAGATTGTTTCCCAGAAGTTAAGACTTGTGTACTTGATAAACAAGTCCATTCTGTCTCTCTCGTAGGCATAATCACCACCATGAAAGAGTAGAGGTTTGTTGATAGAATGTCCTTCAGTAATGTGTATCACATTGCATGCCATCTCTTGAAGGATCTTTTTCTTCTGTAGGGGTTAGGATGATCAACCCTTTAGAGATCTAAACTTTGATAACATGTGTGGGTGAAGATATCACACAAGAAGGGGGTCGAAGCTGTTAAAAAATTTTACTTTTTGAAACTCAAACTATCAAATCTTGAAACTTGAAGGCAGTGAAAAATAATAGTTAGTTAATTTCATAAAGTAAATTTCAAAAATGTTTAGAAACTTGAAATATTCATAAAGACTTTAAAGCATTTTTTAAGCACACACATATGTAAATAAGAACACACAATAATTTAAAAGAGATGAAGAGATATGAGTATCGCACAAATGATTTATACTGGCTCGACCAACTTGGCCTATATGCAGTTCTCAACAAACATTGTTAGTTCCAGTATAAATCACATTCCTTTACAGGAGAAACTTAGATATGCTTTTTATTAGCTTTCTCAAGCTATTTCTAGTGAGCAGTTTGTATAGTCAACTTTCACTCACAAGTAGTTTTGATCCTAGGCTCTCCAAACTAATCTCACACTAATCACTAAAGGATTAAGGTACAAGAGATATAAGGTTTTTGCATTTTTCACTCCAATAAACATGAGTTTCCTAGTCTAAAGAAATGCGTAAGGAATATACTTGAGAGACTACTTTCTGATCCTCTAAAAAGGGATGTTTGCTAAGAAATATAAGAAAGAAGATTTTTCTTTTACAGAAACTAAAATTGATATGAAATAGAACTTCAGAAAGTATGAATGTTGCTTGAAAATTTTGTAAGCAAAAGTTCTTTACTTGTTTGAATACATTCTCCTTTTATACTTGAGTTTGAATTAGACCGTTGTCCGCTTGATCTTTTCTTCTCTTGATACATGTTGATCAATCTCTGTGTAGCCTAGGAATATCCTTCTAGGCATGTAACCTTGCCTGTGTTACTGACAGCTATTGTAGTACAGAGATCTATTGTCCTTTGTTACTTAAAAATACTTCAGAAACTACTTCTTCAAACATAGAGTGATTTCTAGAATTCTCTCTTTGTGAAGGCTCCATTGGGGATAGTAATTCTTCAAGTATAAAGTTAATACATCACTGTCATAACTTTATAAATCTTTGTCTTCATAGAAATTCAAATTTCTCTTCAATTTCTAATGATCTAGTATAGTTTTTTATGTATGATCTAGTTTCTAATGCATTTCTATACTTTTTAAGCCTTTTATATTCCATCTAAATTTCTCTCTGAGCCTTTTACCTTCATCATTCTCATTTGGTCTATTAGAATTGTCTGTAATAGTCCATATGTTACAGGTAGGGTCCTCAGATTGCATGTTTATGTTTATGTTATGAAATTTACTTTATGTTGGGTTTTATGCAATTGTACTATATGGATTATGCATTATAAAACTAAAAAATTAATCCATTCGAATTGATCAGTTTGAAAGTAAGGTTCGAGTTATGTATCTGGGAGCATACTTTACAGAACTCAATGTTTGTGCTTGGACTACAGGCGCTGCTCAAGGAACAATCGCACTTTACTAGTATCCACATATGAACAATCATGAATAGTTATCGAGTGCTAGCTTTGTGGGATTCCAAATGGCGGGTTCAGGGTTTCCTTCAATGCCATTTTTGGTTTCTGAAGCTATCATACACACGAATCAAAATCTTTATCTCTACTTTTTATAGAGAGATACACGTTCATAACTAATTAAGAAAAAGATATTTGGTTAAAAAGAATCTTTTAGAATTTGAAAACAAATGTTTTTTAAATCTGATTCCACAATATCCAATATATTTCTCATTGAATTTTAAATTTATATTATCTAATAATATAAAACAAAATTGCGGATTTAATATATAGATAATATATCCCACATATATATATATATATATATATATATATATATATTAAAATTCAAATTCTTGAAACAACCTCAATCTGTTTGCTACATTCTTAGTGTGTGACTTAATAAGTTTACATTACATTGACAGCAGACTCAACACCACTATTATGCCTACAAGTCATAAGTGGTCTCTAGGAAGATATTATGACTGACACAATTAATAATGAATTAAAAGTCCATATTATAGTTAACAAATATAATATGTCATAATCCTTTTGTCACACGATATCTAATTTGAACATAAGGCATGGGCGATGCGATGCCATCCTTATATTGTTGAAATATAATTTCTTGGTCTCCAAGTAGACTGATAAATCAAATAACCTTGATGACTCCTTCAATTCATTTGAGTACAATTATGTATTTCTCAGTCTCATTTATTGAAGGGCTGACTAAATATATCTTAAAAAAGGGACAAATCCCATCTTATTTAGTTACTTTCTTTTGCATAAATTACATTATATTCAACCACAATCTTTATAATTATTCAGTTAAAGATAACATTTGATTATGTCAAAACACAATGCTTCTTATGTAGGAAATCGAGTAAAACTCAGGTATGAGGATTTACTGACATAATTATTTTGAGAATCATTTATGACATCAACCCATGTAGTGATTTCACAATAGGTCTATCCAATATTTTATTCTCTAACAAATACCCATAAGCTTAATGTTGTACCATAAATGTAATTATCTCATAATTATCAATTAAGCTTATACTAGTCTTACAGCATAATATTAATGATCAGCTAGGCATACATTTATTATTATACGTAACATCATATATAATAATAAAGAAAATGAATAAAACATCTTTCATCAATAAAAATATAACTAATAATAAAGGTCTAATAAATTGTCTAGAGCACAATCACTAACACTTTAAGCCCATATGTAATGGTTTTAATTTATGTTGTGATTTCCTTACGGGAATTTAAAGTATTACGGTTAATATTTTAATTGCTAAGTTCTAAACATGTTTTATGTCTGTATTGTCTTGGATATGGAAAAGGAATATCTTTGATTGGAAAACTTTACTTAAAATTCATATGTTGAGATAATATTATGGACTATGTTAAGTTGTTATTCTGTTGCTTGGGGTGTATTATGAGAATGCTTGAAGCCTGACTCTGTTGTTTAATTTTATATGTGCCTTGCAAGTTGTTTTGTTTTCTGGGAAATGTCCAGAAAATAGAGTAGACTCTGACTATTTTTCTGGATAAGTTTGCTTGTTAAGACTTGTGAGAGAATATATTTCCTATACGCAGGTCATAACCTAAGTTGGGTTGTGATAATTTTCGTTATTTATTGTCTCAACATGACATCATTTTGACAAATATCTTTAAAACTCAATAAAAAAGATGAAATAGTAGCTCTTTAGGAGCTTCTATTATCTTGGCATTAGCAAGAATCATATTTACAATTTCTGTTAATTGTGTTTCTTTAAGAAACAAAATAGTCGCTCTTCCTCATCCTTTAATTATCTTGGAATTATCAACAATGGTATTGGAATTTACTTCTCTTATACCAAATGAGTAGAATATAAAATATATCAAAACATATCTAACTGTGAAGTACATATCGTGTAAGTAAAAAAAAATTTGTCAGGTTTGTCACTTCACACCAAATAAATAACTAATAGTCATGATATACATGTATCACAAATATCATAAAAGTATTTCAATATTTTGTGATGTATTATCATAAAACCAAACAAGATTATTTTGTGATATATTATCATCTTGATAAAATCAATCAATAAAGTACTAAATTATTTGTTAAATTTCAATATATCACATAAAATAGAATTAATAATTGTAGAATTAATGTACCGTAAATAACATAGTTGTTTTTGTTAATGTTTTTACCAAATTTACAAACCAATATAAAACTGCTTCCGTGAGTTCACAAATTATGTATCAAGATCTTGTTATCCAAAGCCATCTAAGTGGTGGATTAGACATCCAAATTATCCAAAGAGAATGTCCTTCTGTTCTTGTCTATTATACCAATTTTTTCCCCCTCAGTCTCAAACAAAAATTGAAAATTATATTAGAATATAACAACCAAAAACAATAAGAATGAAGAATGAAAAGATACTTCGGAGAGGAAATATAAACATCACGTTTATCATATGAATAAATCAAAGAAACTAATAAAACTAATTTAAAAGCAAAGAATTGTTTCACATGAGAAACACGGATTTCACAGTTTACTTGGATTTTATCCTTTTAAAATAATAAATGTTCCTAATAGAATAAAATATTTGAAAAAACATATGTTATAAAGCCCCTTTTTTAGCTTGATATCTGTTTGTTCAACTGAAACAAAATTATGTTTATTTGGCCATGCAAAAGTAATCAGTTGCGATGATAACATCCATTCAAATAAATTGACCAAAATAAATACACGATAAGAAGAAATCAAGAAAATCAACATATTAATTAGCAGTAAAATCATGATCTTGAAATCGTAATCGCACAATAAAATTGTGATCTTGAATTAAAAAAAAAATCATAATCATGAATTTAGAAACTCGTCAATGACTTGAAATTTGAATAGAGTAATAAAAATCAACCGTATCTTTTGAAGATATTAATAAGTTATCTTCATGAGAATATGGGTAATAAATTACAAATGGACAGAATTATAAAAATTAATAAATTATAAACACAAAATTATCCTTAGATGATACATTCACTTTAGGAATATAAAATATTAAATATTCATTCTAATAAAATATACAAACTTATTTTGGATTAACATACTTCAGGTGATAAAAATAAAAATATTTATTCTCTTTAGGGAATGTTCTTTTGACACGTACACTTCTAGAAATATGTAAATTTCTTTGAATAGAGAAATAACTCTATTACATTTTGTCGGATAATTTCAAAAGATAAGAATACATTCGCTTCAAGAACAATTATTCTTTATTTTTCTCATAGGTATAGTTATCATTCATTTTAGGGAATGATGTTGATTTAAAAGAAATAGAATAACATAGGAGTACAAAAGCATTGCATCGTGCAATATTTCAAGTGTCAAGTTATCTCAACCTATCAAATCATATGTATCTCAAATCAAGAGTCTTACCTTATCTGACAATATCTCCAAATCAGGGTCCTCTCACCCTTTAATTCAGTTGACTATAGTATGTGTACATAAGTCGATATATCTCTTCATTATAATGAGTCGTGCCATTATATTTTTTTATTATGGCAAGTAGTACCATTATTATATCTTTTCACTGATGGTGAAGAGTATTATAACTAAGAACCCAACTTGAATTTCTTATTTACTAGTGTCTTCAAAATCCAATGAATTACAACATCTAAAATTCAACATAGATGAAAAAGATTTGACATAGTTAGAATGCCTTACCTTTAGAATGTCTTACCTCAAGCTGTCTTTTTCACTTAGATGATAAAGCTTGTTGTAAATAATAATGGAGAGGATAAATAATGGAGAAGAAGAGATAATGATGTTATTGATAGTATCAAAAGTATTATGTTTGGAGCAGTCAAAGACCTATTTATAATCGAAGGGTGAGATAAAAGATCAAATCAATTTGTAACAAATTATATCTAATCAGATCAAATTTTAACTGAATCAAATAAAGATAAGGATATCCATATTCAAATAATATTCCATAATAATGACAATTATGATATTTTAACAATACTTGACAATATTAACTAAAATACCCTTTTTTATTATAAGTTATAATTATAAGTTTCATATCCATGTGATTTAAAAAAAGTATTTATTCAATCATTATGTTAAATATTGTCAAAATATTATAATTTTCTTATTAATAATTATGTATATGTCATATGTTATCTTTTTTATCACTTAAATTAGTGAACAAATATCTACAGGAGATGTGAGTGTAATTTTAGTGAATCTCAGGGGCCTTCATTTATAATTTTACAAAATAGAGAGGTATCAAGTGTAATTGCACTAAGCCTCAAAGTAGGTCAATGTATTTTTCTCTAATTAAAACAAAAAAGTAGAAACATAATTTTCAAATATCACCTTTGAAAGTCTAACGTAAAATAGTGAATCAGAAAGAAATTCTAAGTTGCTTTACCTAATATTGGGTTTTGGTCTCAAAATCCAAAGAAATACTTGTACACTCTTATAGTACTAGCTGAATTTGCTTCATACACGATAATAAAGTAACATGTCAGCTATACTTGTGTGCTCATAAAGCACCAACTGAATGCACTTCATACCTAATAATATAATAATATGTTAGTTAGAACCCACTTTTAATCTTGAAGCAAATTTAGTTGGTACTCTTGGAGTATGCTATTACTTCTCCAAAAGTTGACATTTCAGCTTAAAAACACCTAAACATCATTGGAATTACTTTCAAGAAACAAAATGGGGATTTGGAGGGCTCACCTGCCTATGCAAACACATAAGTGTGTAAAAGTGGTTAAGGGACTCAGTGAGAGATGATTTGTAGGTGGAAGCAAAAGCACGAGAAAAGGGATTGAATTATGCAAACAAAAACTTTGCTTTTTATAAACTTAAAACAAAACTCTTAAGTTCTAGGAACTTAGAGGGCACAAAAGCAATGTTAGTTCTTCAGAAAGATAAACATTTTGAACAGATAATAAGAAACCAGAATAGAAAGTAATTATATTCAATAAACACAAATAAAAATATTGCTTAAAATAAATGGTAAGGGATATAGATTTATACTGATTCGGCCAATTACTTGCCTGCCTCTAGTCTTCCAACACCAAATTTAAGAGTTCTACTATCAAGTATTCTTGTATAAGCTTCTCCAAGCTTACAACAAATAGTCTTTCTCTAGCCTTCTCAAGCTACCCACAAGTAGTATTATCCTAGTCTCTCCAAGCTAACTCATAATAACCACTATTGGGTCAAGGTTACAAGATTTGAATTGTTGGTTTGTGTTCAGATAAACACTTACAACATGTACACTCAAGCTCTCTAAATATGCAATTAAATGGAGTGTTACTTGAATAACTTCTTACATAGATAACTCCTAAAGGATAATATTAGTTAAGCTATGATTGTGGTAAGAAGATTTTCAATGAAACTGTAATAGAAAATATATCTTTTAAGGTTCAAAAGGATGAGCTTTCCAAAGATGAAAGATTTGTTTCTTCAACAGCTCCTTCATCTTCAAATGATGATCCTTATATAGGTGATTTCATATTTGAATATTGTCCGTTATTATAGGGATCACCATACACGCATCCTTTATTGATATGTTGCTTGGGGAATGCCTTTTCAAGGATAGTACATGAGGGACATTCCTTTTTGTAGCTATCGCAATACAAATAATGACTGTAGTCGTGTTGTTTATTTATCCTTTATGAAACATGATTATGAGTTGTGTGATCACTCTCATTAAGTTTTTGAAAGTGAAAAGTGCATAATTGCAATATGTAGGATATGCACTAGTCATACACACTAGATACAAACATTAGTTCTCTTCTCAAATGATTTATTCAATGATTGATTTGTTTTCACTAAAAACCAAAATTTTGAAAGAGCTTCTCAAAGGTTATGAAGTTTACAAGCTCCCCTTTTTTTTATGATGATAAATTATTTCTTGAAATGTCCTTTGGAGAAAGGCAACTAAACACATAAAGGTAAACTTTATGATAAAACTAATATTCAACAGGGAACACATATCAGAGCCTTTTTGATATCAGAGTCACTGTAACATATTTTCTTCAGAAAGATAATTAAGAACATTTTAAGTGAAATTTGTCAGAGCAATTTTGAGATATACTTTCAAGAAAAGAAATGCCTCCAAAAACTTTCTCAAGATACCTTTAATTAAATAAAAATATCATCAGAACTGAAAACGTGAAATGTTTCTCAAGAATATCTTATTTATGTTAGAGCAAAATATAAAGCATGTAAGTTATATCGGAGTAGAAACAATTATATGAGAACAAAAGATATACTAAAGTGTATTTTATAATCATAAGAGTAGAAAAACACATGATTAAGCAGCAAGGCAAAGGCAGTATATATAAGCTATTATGTCCAAGTCAAACATAAACATACTTTAAACTAAAAGATTGTTCAAATGTGACAGACATATAAAGGGAAATATTCCTAAAACTACATGATAAAAAAAAAATTTGGATAACAACAATAACTTTTCTCCCCCTAAGTGTGTGAACTCTCCCTCTCAAAAGTATAATTTTCTATATTAAGAAGCATATCAAGAAAGATAGTTATGAAGCATGCTTTTTCAAGCAAAAAAATTCTACTCCCCCTTATAACATTAACAAGAAGGTGGGTAGAGAAGGGAGGTTGTCATTACTAAAGCTTCTTCTGAAGCTCTTTCAGAATACCCAATATTTTGCAATATCAAGTCCTCATGTCTCCTTAATTGGACCTCATGTGTCAGATTTGTATTGTCAAGCATGTCCATCCTTTGAGCCAAGTCCTTTTAATTTGCTAACAACATATAATGAGTACACATATGTGGATGAAAAGGGTTGTTGTCAGCAGGTGTATGTTGAAGGATGGGGTGCAAATGCTTGTGGGATTATAGTGGTTGCAAGGGCTGTTTGTGTAAAGGTTAGAAGAAAGGATATTTGCAGCATGTGGATTTTAATATGGGGCATGAAAGTGGATGAAGGCACTTCAAAAGTATGTGTATTATATTTCTGAGGTTGAGGTGCTCCATCTCTTCAGATTCAGCTTATTTCTTTCCAGAAGATTGGCAAAGTTCTCAATTAAATTCTGTCATTTTTCTTAGCAATATCCATGGGCGAGCATTGTTCTTCAACTCATCCATCCCAAGATCCTTAGTAAGATGCACCATAAGCTTTGAATCTTATTGCATATATGCTTGTTTGGATAGGAAATTAAAGATGCCTCTATTTCAAAAAAATCTTGTGTTTGGAAACCCAAATCTAGGGAAAGCGCTTCAAAAAGGGTGTATGGAGTGATATGGATTTTGGTGGTGGTGGTATTAGGAGTAGAATTAAATAACAACTTCAAAGAAATTTTGTACATTGATGAGAATAAGAGGAAGGGTCCTCAACCTGTGAGGGTTCAAAAACTTTCAGAGCCATTATAGAAACTATGAGGAGTAGCTTTGGTGCATCATCAAAAACTATATTCTCTTCTTGCTATCTGGAAAGTTGTTCTTTAGAAAGTTCATTCATTTCCTTCTGAACAAGATCATAACGTTGTTGTACTTGAGATGGCTTATCAAAAACTTCACTAGAAGCTTCAACTGAGATTGCGGTAATAGAGAATTGCTCTTTCATGCTTGTAGGAATTTCTTCCACGACCACATAGGGATCAACCTCATCAAAAATGTTTCCTTTTATAGTTTTGCCAAAAATAGGGATCCCTTGAGCCTCATATGTTAATCTTTTCCTTATCTTTCTCAGTTTTCTCTTCTTAAGGGCAAATAGCTTCTTTACCTTCTCATGCACTTCATCAATGGAGGAAAAGGAATATTAACCACATCTGCTAGCAAACTCTTCTTCAGTCATTTCTCTTATCAAAAGCCATCGAATTTTCCCTTTGGGACAGACTTGAACTTGGAAAATTTTATCTGGTTTTTCTTTTTCTTCTTTTTCCTTTCTTCTTCATTTTCTTTTTTTCCTCCTTTTTCTTTTTGTCAAGTTGCTTCTTTTTCTCCTTGGTGTGCTTCAGAAGCTTTGCAGCTTTAATTCTTTGAACAGGTTTAGCCATGATAGGCTCATCATCATCATCATCATCACTAGAACTCTTCTCTAGTATGGTTTCTTCATAACTTTCTGTGCTCTTATCATCAGAAGACTCAAAGCTTTTATTAGAATATTCTTCTTCAGAAAGCTCAACAACCATTTTTCTTTTCTTATTTCCAAGGGAACGATCAGTTTTCATCTTTCCACCATGTCAGCATCCTCTTTCTTAACTAAGGTAGAAAAGGTCCTAAATGTTGTTTTAGGTCCCTTTCCAATGTTCTTTTGTCAACACCATGCCGTAAGGCATGCCTACATGTTGTTTGTTTCCTTCTTCTACAGTTGAAATTAAATAATGCATAACTAGTCTAGGAATATTTACCTTTTTCTTTGTCAGCAAGCAAAACAACAACATCATATCCATGCCCACCAACTGATAAGTTTGGAGGTTTATATATGTGAGGGGAAATGAACTATTTTCCTGCTCATGTGACTATCTAGAAACATGAACTTTATGAGTAGTTTTCTGATCAACTTCCTAAACATCTATGTGAATAACTTACTGATAACCCTACTGAACATATTCTGAATAACTCTCTAACCATCTTTCTCATAAACTTTTGAAAGCATATCTTTCAGATTTAACCTTCTAATCATATATCTCTGCCACTAAATCAATTCTGAGTATCTTGACTGAGCTTCAAAGAATTGTTCTCAAACTTATCTAGGGGAGGTTCTCAGAAGGAGATTTATGCAATGCAATGCAATGTTCAGAAACATATCACAAGCATAAGAGTTCTTATGTAGCAGAATCGATCTTCAGCTAAGGGTTTTATAAAAATATGAGTGAATATCTTATTAGTCCCTCAAGATTTTTACGTCGGACTATTTTGTCCCTCAAGAAAGGAAATTAATCTTGTGGTCCCTCAAGATTGAAAATAATGCACACATTAGTTCCTCTGTCAGTTTTATATTAGTGGACTTACACATGTGGCACAATACAATGATGATGTGTCATTAAAACATTAGAGGCAAGCTAAATGAAACTGTTTTGGAACACATAACACTCATTTTAGTGTCTAAAGTGGCTTATAATAGAGATTTAAATGACTCATTTTGTGAATTTTAACAACCAAAGTGAGTCATTTTAAACTCTATTCCATTTTAAATGATATATACATACATCATTTAATATCATGTTAGCAGGTCAATATGCAATTCCATTAATGTTTAAAGAATCACATATATATAAGGGGACTAATGTGTCATATTATTAAAATCTTGACAGACTGTGACTTTGATTTCAGTTTTTGAGCGACTAAATAGTCTTGCGAAATTTTCTTGAGAGTTATTTACTCTACAAATATTAACAATATGATATTCTGTGTTTATGAAACGTATGTCAATGTCATCTTTCTGGACATAATCTCTTTTGCAATGATGTTTTAGATACGTATCCTTTGATCTAAAATCTTGTATATGCAATTCTATTAGTGTTTAAAGAATCACATACATATAAAGGGACTAATGTATCCTATTATTAAAATCTTGACAGATTGCGGGTTTAATTTTAGTTTTTGAGCGACTAAATAGTCTTGGGAAATTTTCTTGAGAGTTATTTATTGTAAAAATATTAACAATATGATATTTTGTGTTTATGAAACTTATCTCAATGTCATCTTTTTGAACATAATCTCTTTTGCAATGGTGTTTTAGATATGTATCCTTTGATCTAGAATGTTGTATATACAATTCTATTAGTGTTTAAAGAATCACATATATATAAATGGATTAATGTGTCCTATTATTAAAATCTTGAGGGACCGCGAGTTTAATTTCAATTTTTGAGAAAAAAATAGTCTTGTGAAATTTTCTTGAGGGACTACATGAGTTATTTACTCTAAAAATATTAACAATCTGATATTATGTGTTTAGGTGATTGATTAGGTGCCAAAGGCAGTCAATGCCTATGGTGCCGTTGTCATTTAACCACATTTCAAAAATATGGCTAAATGAAAAAAAAATGTTGCTATGTAAAACACTTTCACCTACACACACAATGCTCATCATTCCTCTATTCGCCATCGACTCCTCTGCCATGATGATACCCTCCAACTCCCTTCAGGAAGCGGAGTCTTCAAACTCAAACATTCAAGAAACCTGAAAACAACACAGCAGGAGCAGCAACATGGAAAGCACAAGTACTCCTTCTAGAACACTACCACCACTTCCATGGGAGGTGCTTGTCCTCGTGGCTCACCACCTTGACCCCAAAACACTGACCATAGCTTCCTGCGTGTCCAAGTCATGGTCATCTTCAATGTCCTCTGACCATCTCCGGAGACCAATCTTAACTATTCACTTCCCCTCTCTTAGGGCCTGTTTGCATTGCCAATTTTCACTTTCCAGTTTTCAGTTTTGTGAAGGAAAAATTGAAAAAACTGAAAACTGAAAATTTCAGTTTTCAGTTTTTTCAATTTTTCCTTTACAAATTTGGAAAACTAAAAATTGGAAACTGAAAACTGGAAAATGCAAAGCAAACAGGCCCTTAGCTTTCCTTAATCAATCTCAAAATTTTTCCAAATTCTAATTTTCTTTTTTTTTGGTTTCAAAATCTTAAAATCAATCTCATAAGAGGAGGTTTGATCCTCTGGAGATGCAGGGAGTTCAGTAACGCCCTCAAATGTTCATCGATCAACACCTTGATTCGATCGTGCCTCCTTGAGGTGCGATCTGGTGCGACATCCTACAACCACAACAAACCTGGAGCCTCATGCTCACTCTCGCTCAAGTGGACCTTCGACAACAACCTCGGCCTCATCTTCGTCGCCATGTACCAGCACATCCTCCACCTTCTCTACATCGATGATCTTCTTGTCACCGTAAAGCGCGAGTTCCTGTAGATCTATGAAGAGAAGAGCACCGAGCCATCCCCCACTACCACTTCTTCGCCATAGGCCATTCTGCCACCAAACGCTGCTGTGAGAAACCCTCAAAACCAAAGCTTTCGCTCAGCGACCTCGTCTTCATAGTGCCCATTTCCACTGCTGAGTTCTGCATCCACTTCGTGGCAAAACCCTGCAACTCACTGGCTGTGGATCCTCTTGGTGTGTTCCAATTTGATGTCGGTGTCCATGGAAATGGCGCTGCAGTAAGGGAAGGCATGGAGGAGGTAAGGATCACGCGGAATGTGGTATTGAAAGGGTGGAGTGGGGTTTCCACCATGATGGACTGCGAGGGGGAAGTGGGTTTTGTTCCCGGTAGGGAAAGGTGGATCTCGCAGGAGCTACCGACGCCAGGTTGTTGCTCAAATGCGGTGGCGAGTGCGGTGGTGAGGAGGGGAGTGATGGCGATGGAAGGGTGAATAAGGTGAGTGTGGGAATTTTGTCATTTTGCCACGTTTTCAAAAGAGGATGGGTGAATTTTGTGTGTGGATGTGTAGGTGAGGTGTTTCCTGGGAAAAGTGTTTAACAACATTATATTTTCACATAACCATATTTTTGAAATGTGGTTAAATAACAATGGCACCATAGGCATTGACTGCCTTTGGCACCTGAGCAATCACCCTGTGTTTATGAAACTTATCTCAATGTCATCTTTCTAGACATAATCTCTTTTGCAATGATGTTTTAGATATGTATCGATCCTTTGATCTAGAATGTTATATAAAATTCTTTGCAAGAATTATAGCACCAGCATGATCACACATAATGAAGATTTAGAGTACCACAAGTTGATTCCTAATCCATAGATTTCTGTACAATAATTTGCAGCAAATACATATTCAGCACAAACTTAATTATTTTTATTCCTCACAAACATTCCCCAGAACAAAATCGAAATACAAAATCACTAGATGACTTCGACCCAAAAAAGAAAAAATACACTAGATGGCAACTAATTTTTCATTAAATAATTTGATATGACAAGAATTATCTCGACAACTTGCTCCAAAACATCAGCATAATGCGGGAGCGGGGATGGATCTTGATAAGGAGGATCAGATGGTGACTCTCCTGAAATACAGTCATCAACGTCCTCTAAGACAGCACTCGCAGCCACGTTCACACCTTGGTAATCCCTTGTCTCCAACATGCGTTCAGTGTTTTCGATGTCACCAACTGCACCCTCATCATAGGTGAAATGTGTCAAGCACATTTGGTAGTGACTTTTTGCTGAAGGATCTCTAGCACTTGCGATCAAAGACTTGATTAGTTTGATCGTGTTGGTAGCATTGGCACGAGCAACGTCAATTGTGTATTGGGCAAGGGTAACGAGATTTGCACCTTTTGCTCCACCAGGCTTTGAATTCAGAATATTTGAACAGAATGAAGAGTTCTTGGTGTTCTTGCAAATGACATCGACTTCCGCAACTTTTGATGCATAGGAGGATGCACCAAATAAAAGGAAGACTAGCAAGAGGGAAAAGACCAAGGAAGATCTAACACCCATTATATCGTCTTCTTCTAATTTCTCTTTCTTTGGCCTTTTCGTTTTAGTTTCATGGCTTGGTCTGATATGAGCTATTGTTTTATAGTCCTTATTGATATAACCAATATCGAAGCCAATTAATAATGAGAGAGTAATCTATGCACGTTTGCATATATTTGCATTAATGACATTGAATTATTGCATTTGACCTCTGTGCTAATTTATAGAAAGAGAGGATTTAATTTTGGCCTGAACAAATGTATTTAATAATTCTTAATGCAAATATATTTAAAGATAGAATATAATTTTAATGTACTAATGCTATAATTTTTTTTTATACAGCCATTTTATGAGAGGATTTAACATAAAATTTTTTTATGAAATGTAAAATAAAAAATTATACACTATCACCACGTTAATGAGATGGAAGTAAATAAGGGATAAGATATTACCTCGTTACCACAAATATGTTGAATTTGGGAATACAAGATGATCGCAAGGCTCTCTTCTATCGTGATAGAGGGTGTCTACTTGCATGAACTCCACCGCTAAGTTAATAAGGGCCTAAAGTGGGGTGAGAGTATGCAAGTGAACGTAAAAATTGTAGTTGGAGTCCATAAAGGCATTTATATAGATGGCCTAAAGGTGGTTTTCGCATATAGGGAGCCAATCGTGCATGAGTCCCCTCGTTCCCACAGTCCCTGTTAGTGGGTGAGTCGGACTAGGCAGATCGTGGCCTCAAATTCTACTTTCATGTGGTGGATCTCAAGAAGCCAAGTGGATTGAAGTCCCAAACCCGGGTCTCTGATGAGTGTAGGCCTGTTGGATTGGGCTCTAGATATATTGGGCTTATTGTGGCTTCTAAATCTGACCCAAGCTTTTGTCCGTACAACTACATTTAAATTAAATTCCTAAAGATATTTTAATTAACATAGTTATAATTATCATTAAAATATTATTCTCTATAAAATTTACAAACGCTTTTAATTTTGTTTCAACATTTATTTTCTCTCGCAACACTGTAAAGCAAACTATATTTCTTCTTTAATTTTAATGCAACATTTGACTTCCAGTAACTTTTATTTAGATTTGCCAAAAACATAAAAAAGTTCAACATCTAAAAGGAAATGGGCATCCAACATCTTAAGAAGAAATAAAAGAACACAAATAGAGAGAGGATAAGTGAAAAAGTATTATTTGGCAGTAACTTCTATACTACTTCCAAAAAAATTGCTGAAATATAAAAATAATTTGGCGCCTACTCCCATGAATATCTTTGGTCAAATTATGATGATCGATCGTTGGCTAGTGAATAGGAGAGTGACACATGCCGTGATGGAGGCAGAATAGTTATGGGGATTAAAGTGAATATCTGACAAAAAAGAGACACGCATTGAAAAAGTAAAATAATTATGGAGAATATTTTTTTTAAGATTTGTGCAGTTTTTTAATTTTTCTTTGGTGTTACTTTTTTAGTTTATTTTAATTGTAATTATTTTTTAATATTTAATTGTGTTGAGACTTATTATTTCAATTTTTAATTTTTTATTTCCATTTTTTTGGTAGATTTCGGGATGTCCGAACTTGGTGTTATCAACGGTGTTTTTTTCCTTATTTTTTTTCTTTGGTGTTAATTTTTTAGTTTGTTTTAATTGTAATTTTTTTTAATATTTAATTGTGTTGAGATTTATTATTTCAATTTTTTATTTTTTATTTCCATTTTTTTGGTAGATTTCGGGATGTCCGAACTTAGTGTTATCAACAGTGTTTTTTCCTAAATTTTTTCTTTGGTGTTACTTTTTTAGTTTGTTTTAATTGTAATTATTTTTTAATATTTAATTGTGTTGAGATTTATTATTTCAATTTTTAATTTTTTATTTTCATCTTTTTGGTAGATTTCGGGATGTCCGAGCTTAGTTTTATCAACAGTGTTTTTTTCCTAATTTTTTAAACTTTAGTTATTCTTCATATTTAATGTTTATATTCTTTAATTTGTTTTTAATTATTGAAGAATTCAGTTTATTCAATTCTATAGAGCGCACAGTAGGTTTTATTTTATTTTTTAATTTCATATTTTTTGTTCTTTTGTTAGTTTTATGTATTTTTAATATTCTTTTTTATTTGTATTTGATTCCTCCGAATTCTATCCAATACCATTTTTATTTTTCTTTACGTATTGTTTTACTTTGGTTTTGTTAAATTTAATTATTTTTAATATTCATATTTTATATTTTTTAAAGTTGCTACTATTTTTTTAAAAAAAGTCGGATTATCCGAGTTATATGTAATGTACAGTGTTTTTTTCCTAATGAAAAATTGTTTTCTTTTTAGTATCATTTTTTAGTTGTTTTAAAAAAATCACAAAATAAAGAGCCTAAATTACACTCAACGAAATTTTTACACACCCCGTAACTATTCTGCCCCCACCACGGCATGCGTCACTCTCCCATTCACTGGCGCCAATGACTGCATCATAGGCATTGACCAGCACATTCATGGGAGTAGGCGCCAAATAATTTATCTAACTAGTATTATAAATGTATTGATCAAGGTTTTCAATAAAATTAAATTTATAAACTTAGTAATGGACTGTGTATCTTGAAACTCAAGAAATAACACATTCACATTGAAAATTTATTATTTTAAAATCCTTAACTAATGCACTTGCTAATTAGAAAAACCCATATAAAAATTAGGATTAAACGCATTTTATCTCTCTGAATTTTAGGTCATATACAATTTAAACCCAAACTTTTCAAAACGTAAATTACGACACCTTGAATTTTTTAAATTATGTAAAAAAAACCCTACTTTTCAAATTGTACATTATGACACCCTGAACTTTTCAAACTGTGTAAAAGACCTCGTAAAAATTTAAGTCATAGTAAGGTGTCGGGTTGCACATAATAAAAAAATTAAGGGGATTAATTGCACATAGCAATCACGGACAAGGGGTCAGGTTGCATAAATTAAAAACTTCAGAGGGGTTAAGTGCACATAAATTTTACCTTTGTTAGTTACCAAAATTATACTTAGGGATATTTTGTATAGTTTAAAAAGTTCAGAGTGTTATGATATACATTTTAAAAATTCAGAAAATAAATTATACATAACCTAAAATTCTGGGACTAAAATGTATTTATCCCTAAAAATTATCACACGAGGAAGGTTATAGAATAGGATGGAAAGCTCGCAGTAAATAAACTTTATCCGTCAGACTCAAAACATGTTGCTCAAAACATGTTGCTCTCCTTCCTGAGAGACATTATTATAATGCTTCTCTCCCTGTCATTTTTAAAACATATACACTTTCCCATTCCAAATAAAAGCTACATTTTAACCCATTTTAAAACTTTTCATTAATTCTTCATTTTATTATGTTTATTATTTTATATTTGACTAAAATATCCTTTATTCGTAGTTAAACATGTTAATTTTTGACAAGATAAAATATTTGTGGTTTATAATAATATCAATACTGACATATATAATTTAGTTTTTAAATTAGTATTATACTTAAAAAGACATATTACAAATACTAACAATAGTTTTTAATAATTAACGTTAAAATTAACAGTATGTATTTTTCTCAACTATTAATTTTAGAATATTAAAGTATATTTTTATATTAATATCACAAAAGTGTTCTGTTATCTTCTTCATGTTTCATCTTTATATATAAACTTAACAAATATTTTTTACTTTTAATATTCTAAAATCAACAACTGAAAACGTAGATACATTTTATTTTTAAAAATAATTATTATAAATTATAGTTATTGTTAATAACTTTTCTCTTAATATAGCAAAATTTTTAAAAATTAAATTAAATACATGTATATATGAATATATCAACATTTGGTATTACTAGAAGGAAAAAGTGGAGGACTAACTAAAAATTTGAATATGAATCACAGTGTAGCTTTTCAATTTTTCAGGAAAAGAGAGCGTATGTCTTACAAATAGAGGAGATAAAGTGTAATAGAGCCTTCTCTCAAGGAAGAGGTTTATACTTGTCCTAGGCGCCCACTCCCCAACATTCGACGGTTAATGCCTATGTTGCCTCTTTTTTTTTTAAGAATTCGGACCCACCGAATTATGTGTAATGCACAGTACCTTTTTTATTTTTTTTCTTTTCATTTTTATTTTTAGTTATTCTTTAAAAAAAAGAAAAGAAAAAGGAAAAAATACTGTTTAACATATACAATTCGGGTACCCCGAATTGTGTTTAAAAAAAAAGAAAAAAATGTTTTAAAAAAACACTATTCATTTATTTAAAAAAATAAAAAATTATAAAATGGTAAATATTTTATAAATTAAAAATTCCTTTTTTATTTTTTATTTTCATTTTTTTATTTTATTTTTAGTTATTCTTTAAAAAAAAGAAAAGAAAAAGAAAAAAATTGCTATTTAACGTATACAATTCAGGAACCCCGAATTGTGTTTAAAAAAAAGAAAAAAAATGTTTTAAAAAATACTATTCATTTATTTAAAAAATAAAATTATAAAATAGTAAATATTTTATAAATTAAAAATTCGAATGGTTGCACCTTAAAAAAAGGAAATTTTTTTTTACTATTTATTACATATAATTCAGACACACTGAAATTTTTTAAAAAAAGTTTAGGCAATATAGTTCAGACAAACTGAATTGGGTAAAAAAAAGAAAAAAATAGCACTATTTACTAAAAAATAAAAACTACAAATTAAAATATTAAATATTAAAAACTAAAAATAACATTGTTCCCGACAAAATAATTAAACAAAAAATAAAAAAATTAAAAGAATAAATTAAAAAATTTACAAGTCATAATTAATTAAACTCATAACAAAATAAAAAAGTAATACCAAAGCAAATTTAATAAAAATACAAAAATATTACAAAATAAATTTGGAAGATAATTAAACTTTAAGAGAACATAATTAACAAATTAAAATTAAAAATATACTGTATATAGACATACATAGAAAGGAATTTGTATAAATCAAACTCTTTATAAAATAAATAAAAAATTACTAAAAATATTTAAAATTACCAAAAAAGTACAACAATTAAGAAAAAAAATACTGCACACATAGTAGAAGTTGGGACAACGAACTTCTTTAAGATATAAATAAAAATAAATATTAAAAATAATTAAAATTAACAAAATAGTAACAGCAACGAAAAGGGAAAAAAATAAAAAAAAAAGTTATTGTGCACTGTATAGAATTCGGGGGGTCCAAATTCTGAGAGAAAAAAAAAACCAAAATAGGCATTGACCGTCACATTCATGTGAAAATCCCCCTTTGTGCTATTCCAAGAGTAGGTTCCCCTGGTAAGATCAATTCTAAGCTAAGCCAAGACTAGTTAAGATACAGGTGAGATTCAAAGGCTCTTAGGTAGCATTTGTTTAGTGTCCCGAGACGAGAAATACAAGGACAGAGACAAAAATACAGGGACAATAAAGACAATAGAGATGGAGATATAGATCATAAATGTATATGGGTATTGTTGGAAGATAAAAATATTAAATTTCTGTCTCTGTATCCTGTCCCCACAGTGTCCACATTGAAATTGTGTTTTTTTGTCTTAAGAACAGAAAATTTTTTTTCCCCTGTTTCTGTCTCCACCACCAAACAAACTTGTATCTTTAGTGTCTCTATATTTCTGTCTTGGAGACAATAAACAAATGCTACTGCGGGTTTGGAGGGTAAACCACGCATGCTACAATGCACCAGAGCACGATTTAGCATGCGACTAGGATTTGGGTGCCATGCTCCAGAGTGGGTTCTCTTAAGCCATGCTACAACGTGGTGCCTTGTCCAGAATGACACACAACATTGTCAAAAACTTGATTTTCGCTTCTTATTATAAATAGGGAACATTATGACATGTGCAAACACTCTTGCACAAACGCTAACTGCTCTAGAGCTTTTCCCCCTTGTAGAAGATGCGATTGCTCTATATTCTTCTTTGTTCAATCCCTTTTGGTAAGTGTTTTCTTCCCTCATTCTTGTATGGATTATTAATTTAGCCAATCCCTGGGTTATCATGGTGTGTTCTTTCTTTTCATTTTGCGAAGGTGTGTTCTCAGGTGCAGAACAGTTTGTTTTCTTCATGCTACAGAACTGACGTAGTTCCATTCAGAATTTGATATGTATAAGTGATAAAGTTATTGACACAATTTGTTGAAGTTAATGCGCGTGGAATTTGAAACAAAAAGTTGCTGTCTTGACATTTACAGTACTTGTAGCAAAATAGTTTTTTTGTTTCTCCTTCTCTTATTTCTCTCACACACCCAGGTTTACAACGTTTTACATATAGGTTTACAACTTTTTGTATACAGGTTTACAATTTTTTACATACTAGTTTACAACTTTTTTGCATAAAGTTGTTGTCCTGACATTTGCAGTACCTGTAGTAAAATAGTTTATTATTTCTCTTTCTCTTGTTTTTCTCTCTCACTCAGGTTTACAACATTTTACACATAGGTTTACAATTTTTTGTGTACTGATTTACAACTTTTCTGCATATGGTTTTACATTTAATCCTAAACTTGTTTAGTATATATCATCAATTGGTTTACAACTTTTACATACTAATTTACATATTCGTTTAAAACTTTTTGAGTATTGGTTTACAACATTTCGTAAGTTGCATTTACAATTTTTTGTAAATTAAAAACTTATTAAGTATTGGTTTACAACATTTCGTAACTTGCATTTACAACTTTTTACATATTGATTTATAATTTTTTACATATTAGTTTATAACTTTTTAAGTATTGGTTTACAACATTTCGTAACTTGCATTTAATAAACATAAATATTAATTCATCGTCAAAATAATTTTATATCCTTTTGAAATACACAATAGGGAAAAAAAAGAAAGCCATGTTTCTACTTGTAGAATTGAAATTAAATTTGACAACATTTTCAAAATTAGAGTTTCCAAATTTGACTCTGAGGTTTACAATATTTTATACATAGATTTATAATTTTTTGTGAACAGGTTTATAACTTTTTATGTATTAGTTTACAACTTTTCTGCATATGATTTCACATTTATTCCCTAAACTGTTTAGTATATGTAATCAATTGGTTTACAACTTTTGTGTACTGATTTATAACTTTTTACATATTAGTTTATAACTTTTTGAGTATTGGTTTACAATATTTCATAACTTGTATTTACAAGTTTTTGTAAATTAAAAACTTATTGAGTATTAGTTTACAACATTTTGTAGCTTGCATTTAATAAAAATTGTCCTTTTTTATTCAATGGATGGATGAATGTAGGAGTGGCAAACCATTTGGCTATTGTCACTTCCTATTTATTATTTTCATTCATAACTTTCCTAAGATATCTTTGACAAAAAAATATTACAATTAGCTAATTTTTATTTTTAAAATTAAATTAAATGTTATACAAAAGAATCTCAATTGTTTATTTTCACGCCTTATTTATTATTTTTATTTGTGACATTTCTAAATAATTTTAATTAAAAACCTATTTTATATTTATAATGTATTGTTAACATGATATTTTAAATTTATATTTAATAATTGTAATAATAAATATTAAACATAAAAAATTACTAATATATAATTCAATAATATTTTTTCCAAATTATTTTTCTGTAAGTACGTAACCTTTTAAACAAGATTCATTTTTAAATCAATTATTTTTATATAAACTAATATATCTATTATGTTTTATATGAAGTTATTTTTTCCTTTCTCTTGTAACCAAAAAATATGAAATTATTTTTTAATGGCCAAACAGTCTATTTACCATTGGAAACTCTAATTTCGGAAATGTTGTTAAATTTAATTTCAGTTCTACAAGTAGAAATATGGCTTCATTTTTTTTCCTATTGTGTATTTTAAAAGGATATAAAATTATTTTGATGATGAATTAATATTTATGTTTATTAAATACAAGTTACGAAATGTTGTAAACCAATACACAAAAAGTTATAAACTAATATGTAAAAAGTTATAAATCAATATGTAAAGAGTTGCAAATGCTAGTTACAAAATGCTGTAAACCAATACTCAATAAGTTTTTAACTTACAAAAAATTATAAATACAAATTACAAAATGTTATAAACCAATACTCAAAAAGTTGTAGATCAATATGTAAGTTGATTTATCTAATATTGGGTTTTGGTCTCAAAATCCAAAGAAATACTTGTACACTCCTATAGTACTAGCTGAATCTGCTTCAAAGTAACATGTCAGCCATACTTACGTGCTCATAAAGCACCAATTGAACGTACTTCATAACTAATAATATAATAATATGTTAGTTAGAACCCACTTTTAATCTTGACGCAAATTTAGCTGGCACTCTTGGAGTATGCTATTGTTTCTCCAAAAGTTGACATTTCAGCTTGAAAACACCCAAACATCATTGGAATTACTTTCAAGAAACGAAACGGGAATTTTGAGGGCTTACCTGCCTATGCAAAAAATCATCTAAATCCTTTTAGTAATGCAATGTATTTTCAGCTATGAAACATGATTATGAGTTGCATGATCATTCTCATTAACTTTTTGAAAGAGAAAAGTGCAAAATTACAATATGTAGGATCTGCACTAGTGATACACTCTAGATACAAACATTAGTTCTTTGGACAATAATTTGCAGCAGATACATATCCAGCACAAACGTAATTATTTTTATTCATCACAAACATTCCCAAGAACAAAAACGAAATACAAAATCACTAGATGACTTCGATCCAAAAAAGAAAAAATACACTAGATGGCAATTAATTTTTCATTAAATAATTTGATATGACAAGAATGATCTCGACAACTTGCTCCAAAACATCAGCATAATGCGGGAGCGGGGATGGATCTTGATAAGGAGGATCAGATGGTGACTCTCCTGAAATACAGTCATCAACGTCCCCTAAGACAGCACTCGCAGCCACGTTCACACCTTGGTAATCCCTTGTCTCCAACATGTGTTCAATGTATTCGATGTCAACAACTGCACCCTCATCATAGGTGAAATGTGTCAAGCACATTTGGTAGTGAATTTTTGCTGAAGGATCTCTAGCACTTGCGATCAAAGACTTGATTAGTTTGATCGTGTTGGTAGCATTGGCATGAGCAACGTCAATTGTGTATTGGGCAAGGGTAATGAGATCTGCACCTTTTGCTCCACTTGGCTTTGAGTTCAGAATATTTGAACAGAATGAAGAGTTCTTGGTGTTCTTGCAAATGACATCGACTTCCACAACTTTTGATGCATAGGAGGATGCACCAAATAAAAGGAAGACTAGCAAGAGGGAAAAGACCAAGGAAGATCTAACACCCATTATATTGTCTTCTTCTAATTTCTCTTTCTTTGGCCTTTTCGTTTTAGTTTCATGGCTTGGTCTGATATGAGCTATTGTTTCATAGTCCTTATTGATAGAACCAATATCGAATCCATTTAATAATGAGAGAGTAATTTATGCACGTTTGCATATACATTTGCATTAATGACATTGAATTATTGCATTTGACCTCTGTGCTAATTTATAGAAAGAGAGGATTTAATTTTGACCTGAACAAATGTATTTAATAATTCTTAATGCAAATATATTTAAAGATTGAATATAATTTTAGTGTACTAATGCTATAATTTTTTTTTTATACAGCCATTTTATGAGAGGATTTAATATAAAAAAAAATCTTATGAAATGTAAAAGAAAAAATTATACACTATCACCACCGTAACGAAATGGAAGTAAACAAGGGATAAGGTATTACCTCCTCACCAAAGTATGTTGAATTTGGGAATACAAGATGATTGCAAGGCTCTCTTCTATCATGTGACAGGGGTTTCTACCTGCGTGGACTCCACCGCTAAGTTAATAAAGGCTCAAAGTGGGGTGAGAGCATGCAAGTGTACGTAAAAATTGTTCCTAGAATCTATAAAGTTATTTATATAGATGGCCCGAAGGTGGTTTTCGCATATAGGGAGCCAATCGTGCATGAGTCTCCTCATTCCCACTTTCCTTGTTTGTGGGTGAGTGGGACTGAACAGATCATGGCCTCAGATTCTACTTCCATCTGGCGGATCTCAAGAAGCCAAGTGGATTGACGTCCCAAACCCGGGTCTCGATGAGTCTAGGCCTGTTAGATTGGGCTCTAGATATATTGGGCTGATTGTGGCTCCTAAATCTGACTCAAACTCTTATCTGTACAACTGCATTTAAATTAAATTCCTGAAGATATTTTAATTAACGTAGTTATAATTATTATTAAACTATTATTCAATATAAAATTTACAAACGATTTTAATTTTGTCTCAACATTTATTTTCTCTCGCAATCACACTATAAAGCAAACTATATTTCTTCTTTAATTTTGATGTCACATTTGACTTCCAGTAACTTTTATTTAGATTTGGGAAAAAAAAATCAACATCTAAAAGGAAATGGGCACCCAACACCTCAAGAAGAAATAAAAGAGCACAAATAGAGAGAGAACAAGTGAAAAAAATATTATTTGGCAGTAACTTTCTATACAACTTCCAAAAAAATTGCTGGAATATAAAAATGATTTATCTAAGTAGTATTTTAAGAATATTGGTTAAGGTTTTCAATAAAATTAAATCTATAAATTTAGTAATGGACCCCATACCTTAAAACTTAAAAAATAACACATTCACATTGAAAATTTATTATTTTAAAATCCTTAACTAATGTGCTTACTAATTAGCAAAACCCATATAAAAATTATGACACTAGGAAGGTTATAGAATATGATGGAAAGCTTGCAGTGAAATAAACTTGGGTAAATTACATTCAAATCCCCTGAGGTTTGTGAAAATACAACTCACATCCCTTTTAGTTATCCACCTTACACTCGCACTCCCTCTACTCATCAAATTTTAAGTATTTATATTACAGTTACACTTCTTATTCACATAATATCATTAGTAAATTTAACAGAATGACATTTTTGTGATATTAACTGTTCCTAATTAATAAAATTATAAAAGTATCCTTAAGCTTAACAAAGTGGACAAAGGTATTTTTGTGATTTTATTAATTAAAAAAAATTAATATCACAAAAAGATCATTCTATTAAGTTTATTAATACTATTCTGTGAATGACGAGTATAACTATAATATAAATATTTAAAATTTAATGAGCAGAGAGAGTGTGAGCTATATTTTCACAAACTTCAAGAGAAGTGAGTGTAATTTATTCAACAAACTTTATGTGAGACCCAAAACATGTTGCTCTCTTTCCTGAGAGACATATTATAATACCCCCCCTGGGCGGTCATTTTTAAAACATATATACTTTCCCATTCCCTCTATTAACCCATTTTAAAACTTTTCATTAATTCTTCATTTTATGACGTTTACTATTTTGTATTTGACTAAAATATCCTTTATTCATAGTTATACATGTTAATTTTTTACAAGATAAAATATTTGTGGCTTATAATAATATCAATACTGACATATACAATTTAGTTTTTAAATTAGTATTATACTTAGAAAGACATATTACTAATACTAACAATAGTTTTTAATAATTAACGTTAAAATTAACAGTATGTATTTTTCTCAACTATTAATTTTAGAATATTAAAGTATATTTTTATATTAATATCACAAAATTGTTCTGTTATCTTCTTCATGTTTCATCTTTATATATAAACTTAACAAATATTTTTTATTTTTAATATTCTAAAATCAACAACTGAAAACGTAGATACATTTTATTTTTAAAAATAATTATTATAAAGTATAGTTATTGTTAATAACTTTTCTCTTAATATAGCAAAATTTTTAAAAATTAAATTAAATACATGTATACATGAATATATCAACATTTGATATTACTATAAGAAAAAGTGGAGAACTAACTAAAAATTTGAATATGAATTAAAGTGTAGCTTTTCAATTTTTCAGGAAAAGAGAGCGTATGTCTTACAAATAGAGGAGATAAAGTATAATAGAGCCTTTTCTCAATGAAGAGGGTTGTATTTGTGCTATCCCAGGATTAGGTACCTTTGGTAAGATCAATTCTAAGCTAAGGCAAGACTAGTTAAGACATAGGTGAGATTCAATGGCCCTTAAGTAGCATTTGTTTACTGTCCTGGGATAGAAAATACAGGGACAGTGGAGACGGAGACATCAATCATAAATATGTATAGGGTATTATTGGAAGATAAAAATATTAAATTTCTGTCTCTGTATCTTATCCCAACATTTTGAAGGTACATAAATTTTATGTTTTTCTATCTCTGTTTTTGTTTCCACCACTAAACAGACTTGTATCTTCAATGTCTCTATATTTCTATCTTGAAGACAATAAACAAACGCTAACTAGGCACGATACAATGCACCATAGCACAATGTAGCATGTGACTAGGATTTGGGTGCCATGCTCCAGAGTGGGTTCTCTTAAGCCATACTACACATGGCGCCTTGTCTAGAATGACCCACAACATCGTCAAAAACTTGATTTTTGCCTCTTATTATAAATAGGGAACATTATGACACATGCAAATGCTCTAGCCGCACTAGAGCTTTTCCCCCTCGTAGAAGACTCGATTGTTCTCTATTCTTCTCTGTTTAATCCCTTCTGGTAAGTGTTTTCTTCCCTCATTCTTGTATGGATTATTAATTTAGTCAATCCCTGGGTTATCATGGTGTGTTCTTTCTTTTCATTTTCCTTCTCTATCATGTCTAATTCTTTTGTTATGATTTCATGGTAGTTGGTATCATCACTCCAGGGTTCACAGGGTCACGCGGGCAGTAGTTAGGCATTCTTAGCATCAAATAGTGAGTAAGTAGTTGCCCAATACTATAGCTTGACCATGTAAATTATTTTACAATTTTTATTATACCATTTGTACATTCATTTGGCTATGGCCAATTTATCATATTCTTTTCATTATGAAAATCATTGTTTTAGAAAAGGCATGGGACTATTGTTTCCAATTGCTTGCCAGTTTATGCTTGTTTATGTTATGCCATATGTTTGGAATATGTTTTCATGTATGTGAGCCAATTACTATGCAAATTGTATCAGAGAATGGTTGCAAAGAAATTATTAGCCTGTGGTTAAATAATATTTATTCAATTATTTAAGGAGAAGTTTAGCATTATATGAAAGTATATGTTCCATGTTCTAGATCAATTTGTACAGACTATGGAAATATGTGTCTATGTACTTAGCACAATATAGCTCTATCAATTGGTATTAGTGATCTTTTTAAAGTACTTAATTATAACTGAACTAGATAGTACCTGAACTAGACAGTACCCATGCATTGTACGAAAATCTAGTTTCAAAATATTCCTTAATTTAATTTTATTTAAATTGTTTAATTTTTTATTTATAATATACTCAATTAAATTTCATAAATTATACACACATTTTTTTAACTTTTGAATAAAAGTTTATACAGATAGTTTCTATGAAAAGTGATTATTTTTAGTTGAAATCACTTAATTGCATGTTTTATTTGCAACGACTTGCGCTGATAAAATCCTAAAACCAATCTCTCTATAAAATAGGGGTAAGGCTATAAGTACATCCACCATTCCCAAACCTCATTAGGTGAGAGTCTGGTGCACTGGACTGCCCTTTTTATTTAATTTATATGTTGGTTCAATAATAAAAATTTATATAAATATTCAATCATGTATATTACCATATCAACAAAATAATTAGATGTAACTACTTGATAACTATCTTCAAAGTCTTATAAATATGGAACATTTAAACATTTTATTCAACATCCTAAAAAGGTAGTTAAATTTTTTTTTCTTTCACCTAAATTTGAGTCTATAGATTAAAAATAGAATTTATTTTATATGCATCATTGATAAAATAAAATTACACATACATCAAATCATACACAATTATATCAACTTTTGTAAATTAAAAAAATAATAATTACTCAACAATGTAAAATTCGTGCACCACACAGAAACTTAATTTTTAAAACTAAGTTACAATGGATAATTACAAATTTTTAAAATTTAAATTTGATTGTAAGTAGAGAAAAAAAATAAGTTGAGTAATTTTAGAGTTTATGTAATAATTTGTTGTAGTATTCCTTATATATATATAGATGAGTAGAGATCATTGAGTTGTCTATCAACTTTTTGACCATCTTAGAGATTTCTTTTGCTACTGAAGTTTTTATTTCTTTTCCTTGATCTTCTAACACCTCCAATGATACCACCAGTTGCCTTATGAGTCTAGCAACAAATCAGTCACCTTTTTCTCAATAGATTCTAGTAACCTTTTACATCTAGTCCAAATTGACTCCACCTTGGTCAATCCTTGGATACCAGCCTCAACTTCACTCACTAGAAGAGGTTATTGATACTCAAGCTACCCTAGGTTAACATATGAGGTCTTAGCCTGGTTGAACAATTGTAGCTTGGTTTTTAGTATCAACCTTAATCTTGTCAGATACTAAGGCCAACTCAGGCTTTAGCCAAGGTCATTAAACTTGTATCCGAGCCATTTCCTCTTCTATATGACTAAGTTGAGTTCACACTTCTTCTTTTCAACCCATTTTTGCTTTCCATTCCACATCAACCAATTGGAACTGCATTCTCAAGGCCTCCTTAGTTGATAGAAAACTATCCAGCCTACTCAAGTCTTTTAGATTGTTGCTTCTTCTATCTTCATATTGCTTTGACTCAAGGAGATATATGTGGAAGAGAAGAGTTGGCAACCTTCAAAATTAAAAAAGACTCCTTGAGGTTGGCTTAAGTGGTTAAAAGAAGTGGAATGGTTAGTGTGAGGAAAGTCACTAGATTTTGGAAGTCAAAGGAAGATAAGGTTGATGATATTGTTTCAAGGAATATGGAAAAAAAAGAAGAAAGACTGGTGCAAGGAAAAAAAAAGTATAAGAGAGAGCAGAAGACTACAAAAAAGAATAAAAAACAAGAAGGATTTAAAAGTTGAGTGGGAAATAGTGATGGCAAAAACCCTAATCTTCATTAACCGAAGTATTTACAGTCAATAAAATAGCCATTACAATGGCTAGGATATTTATTAGATGGCTAATGAGGCTTAAAAGTTGCTATAACGAATTAGTTCCATAAGTATGAATTAAATCTGTTATGCAATGACTAGTTTAATATAGACCGATTGCATTGCCTTAGCCAATTCTCCTACTAACTTGGCTAATATAATGCAAGCGGAAATAGGTCGGCACTAAAACTATAATTAGAATTATTTAAGGTTCAATTATTGTGTAATGGTACCAGACTTAAGATAATGGTAAGGAAACTAAAGCTCTAAACAGAGAGTATGAAAGAGGTTGAAAGGCAAAAACTGTATTTTCATTGAATGAATCTTGAGTACAATAGGTTGAGGAAGTTATATAATGTGTACAAATTCTACACGTGCATTTACATTGATAACAGTTTTGGCAGCTGGATTGGTAATTGCCTAACTAACTTTGCTACCTGAAGCTAGGCTCTTCTCCTTGGTGGCTTCCCTAACATCCCCCCTCAAACTGAGGGGAGTGACTAGCATAACCCTTAGTTTGTCTTTAAAGTTCAAGAAGATAGGTGCAGAGAAGGGCTTTGTCAGTATGTCTGCAACTTGGAGATGTGAAGGGATGTGTTGAATATACACCATCTGTTGGACTACTTTGTCTCTAACAAAGTGAAGGTCTAATTCGAAATGTTTGGATTTGCTATGCAAGATTGGGTTGGCAGCCAGAAATACTGCATTCTGATTATCACGGTAAATGGAAGGTTTCACTGAACTGGGATGATGCATTTTAGCAAGGAGATTCTGTAACCATGTGAGTTCTGCCACCACAACTGCCATGCTTCTGAATTCTGCTTCAGTGCTGGACCTGGACACAACATTCTGTTTCTTGCTGGACCACGACATTAGGTTGGGGCCAAGATAGACACAGAAACCAGAAGTTGATTTTCTATTATCAACATCTAATCCCCAGTTTGAACCATAGAAGGCCTGCAGCCTCAGTTCTTTGCTGGGATCAAACACCAGTCCATGATCAATTGTGTAACACCCTAATATTTAACTCAACACGCCTAGAACGCATTTAAGTTAATTATTAGTTATTACTCTTTTGTTCCAGTTTTTAACTCAAACTTCTTTAAAATACTTTAGTAAAAATATGGGTAAAATTTTTTTTTGAACTTAAATACCAAATCGTGAGCCGCGCATACTAAATACCTAACGTCATTACCTTACCTGCGTAAGAGAGATGTTAGAAATGAATATCAGGTAAATACAGAATACAACCATAACATAACATAACTCAAATAATGATGACATATCAATAACTGTATCATAATAGTGATGTCTTGTAATTTCAAGGACATCAATATATATCCATCAATAATATACAAACTGATAACTGAGATACAATTACTCTAAGGAAAAATATCCAAAAGGAAGTTATCTCCGTAGCTCCTCGTCCACTCTCAAGACAAATCACGAACTACACCTTCATTCATGTCTGGAGACGACACGGAAAAGAAAAGGGATGAGAAACTTATACAAGAATCTCTCAGTAGGGCTTCCCGACTATATCACAAGTGTCATCGTCATCGTCCCTAGGAATCTCGGGTTTAATTATGAAAATGGTGAACATATATATAAGGTTCATTTATTAAGTTCTAAATATCATTAGCCGAGACCCGTATCTTTTAGCATGAATCTTAATGTCATGAATGCAACATATTAATCATGGATGCATGTCAATATCATATACATAATATCATAAAATTCATAAAACAATGCATATGATATAAAGAACATCATGATCATCATTCTTACAAGTGACTTAAACTTTTTTTCTTTTTCCTTGGGGCCTCTATAATTCTCTCTTTTCTCGAGAGTTATATAGGTTATGAGCTCATACCTCACTAGTCGTCACTAGCGTATTCTTATCCCTTTTGATAAGATAAATTCGCGACTCTTAAGGTACGGGATAGGGGGCATTAGGATCACCTTTCATAACCTTTAATTCGGGGAGTCTAAAAGATCATTTCCTATTTGAATCACCTCTCATAACCTTTAATTCGGGGAGTCTAGAGGATCATTTCCATGTGTCTTATGTCACCTTTAACCTTGGCATGTTATATAGAGATGTAAATATGAATAACTCATCATTTCAACATTTCATGCTCATAAACTTCATGGAATCATGCATCTCAATTTATCAAGCATAATTATAACATACCATAACTTAAACTACATAAACATGCATCATACTTCATTGCATATATCCATAAGCCACATAAGTTTCAACACATGAATATAGCCTTCACAAGATATCAACCGCATTCATGCCATCAAATTTATCAACATTTACGCTTAAGCCCCAAAGGGTCAAATCATAATTTCTCAAAGGTTACGGGTCAAAATGCAAATACCCCTTTGTAACACCTTCTCACAAACTAGAGATCTTTAACATTAACCAATACTTTTAATAGACATATAACTATTAGAAACCGTTATAAACTCATCGTAAAAACCTTTTAAGGCCATAAACCAAATTTCAATACATTTTAGGGGTCAAAGTGCAAAATCGCTTGTTTTTAATATTTAACGACGACCGAATTTCTAAATCTTTATATAAACTTCATAAATGGTATTTTGGACTCATAGACACATTCAACATCATTAGTAGCTTTAAATAAAATCATTTGGCTGAAATAACATAGTTGATAGTTCAAAACACAACTTTCTGCATTTTGCAAAACGGTCCAAACTAACACTTGTAACTACCCTTTTATGCATCTATGGTACCAAAAATAATTTTTACAATAACTATTAGCGATTTAAACTCATCTAAACATCCTAAATCAGTAACCTTTTCAGTTCTAAAGGATTAGATCAGAATACTACAATTTTAGCATTTAAAATCATGAGAAAAACCGTATTCTTAATCCTTTATAATTTCTAGGTCTTTCAAAATTTCTTTGTACAAATTTAAAGACAAGATCATGTCTAAAAATAAAGTATATCAAGATTTAAATCAGAATTATATAAGTGCCAAAAATAAATAGATGAGAAGTGTCCATGATCAAAGTTGTCATTTAAAATAAAACAAGTAAATCTTGAACTTTAGGATTTAAATGATAACTAGAATCATAAACTTGTCTTGTAACCTTATTATTATCATTATAAGGTGATAACTTGGAAAGATAAATATGAAATGCAAGGCTTGAGATATAAATATAAAGATACAAATTCATTCTTAGGTATTTATGATTTAGGTGACAACTTGAAAGTAAATATGAATATGCAAGTTTATATTATTATCTTCAAGAATTAAAGTGATAACTTGGAATATAAATATGATTATGAAAAGCTTGAAATATAAATATGATATGCAAGAACTTATAACATAAATATGGATGCAAGTTCATTTTTATGTCTTATTAAGCTTAAAACTCAAGACTTAGTAACTCCTTTAGAAATCTTTTGTCATCAATAATTAAATCTTGGGCTTTAGAGGACATTTAAATGATGGATTCACAACCACCACCATGATTCCTCATCATCAAGCCATGGTCATTATCAAATCATAAAAATCAAAAATATAAAGGAAGAACAAAAGAAAGAACATGAAATAAAATCCCTACCAAGTTGTTTCTTTGTTAATTAGAGTAAGAGCTTGATCTTGTATGAGATATCAATGACAAAAATCTGATCTTAGTGATGGTATATATTTGGCCAAGTGAAGATGAAATGGTGGGAGGATTTTTGTTGTGTTCTTGTGTTTGGATATGGAAAGTTTAGGTGCTTAGGGGTTGGTTTACGGTATGTATGTGTTTGTTTGAGCTTGGGAACTTGGATGGATATCAAGAATGGAGTCTCTTGGAGGTGGAGAAGGAAGAAGAAGAGAGCTTTGTATTTAGAGAGAGAAGAGAGGATTTTTGGCTAATTTTTGTGAGCAAGACTACAACCAAAAATACAAATGGTAAGAATGAATGTTTGTGTGTGAATTAGGCTTGGAAAACACATATTTATAGGGATTTTGGGGGGTGAGGCAGCTGCATTAATGGCTATAATGGGGAGTATTTTTTTCAATTTTTGTGAGTGGTAGGACATATATTTGATAGGTATTTAATTTGTAATGGTTTAGAAATGATAAATTAGTGTAAGTGGCTTAACCATCAAGAGTTTAAAATTCCTCAAGACAAAATTAAATGGCCAACATTTATAGTGGAAATTTTAGTGCTAATAATCTGAAGTAATAAAATAAAAATAAATTTAAAATATATTTTATTTTTGAGAAAAGAAATTGTTAGTGGAAAAGAAATTGATAAACTAAAGTAAGTGCTTAATAATCAAATATTTAAGGTGCTCCATTACAAAATTAAATGACCAACATATGTAGTGGAATTTTTAGTGCAAATAATCTGAAGTAATAAAAAAAAAATAAATCTAAAATATATTTTATTTTTAAGAAAAAGAAATTTAATACACTAATTTCCTATTATGTGTCTTAAGAACCCCTTTTTAATTAAGAAAGAAAAATAATATTTTCTAAAATAATTTTATGCTTTAAAATTATCTCAAATAATTATTTTGACTCAAGATAAATAAATAAAATTAATTTATCTTTAATTAGAGCCTAATATTGCCTATATTTACTTAATTACGTAAATAAGTTCATTTATTGTTAATTAGGGGCAAAATGGTAATTTATTAAAAATTCCCCGAAACCACCCGAACATTTTCAAATATCAAATTACACATGTAATAAACATTTTGAACTCCCGGGCGATGACTAGGTTCAGAAATTACTGAATCTCGTGTTAAATTACCACAGGGGTATTTTGGTAATTTCACTTGCGGTAAAAATTTGAAGTTGATATTTTCACATCTACAATATCCATAACACACATAATCCCCTTCAAGCATAAAACTAACCCCTTGAGGATAGCCTGGATTTAGTCCTTGATTTCGAGGCAAAAATGACCTTAGGGGCATTTTGGTCATTTGCACACTGAAAAATTGAAAATCACGATTTTTGCACATATTGCTATTTAATCATCATATAATGTTATTCTAATATCAAAATATCCTATTGAAGATGGCCTGGACTATTTTGGCCTCAAATCTTGTGTAGAAATGACCTAGGGGTATTTTGGTCATTTTGTATAGCAGTAAAAATTGAGACGTTACAAATTGTACCACAAATGTACCTCATAATTCTTTTGACAGCCTTCCAGTGGGATTCAAGAGGGGAATGCATGAATTGAGAAACTTTACTGACAGCATAGGATAAATCTGGTCTGGTAATTGTTGCATATTGCAATATACCAACTATAGACCTGTACAAGGATGGGTTGGAGAATGCAGAATCCCCATGTGTTGAGGGTCTAGCACTAGAAACCATTGAGGATGGCATTGGTTTGGCTTCATGCATACCAGCTTTGATGAGTAATTCCTTGAGATATTTTGTTTGAGACATGTGAATGGGTCCTACAGTAGTTTTGAGTGCCTCCAAGCCTAAAAAGAAGTTCATTTCTCCCAAGTCTTTTAGTGTGAAGATGCTATTTAGCTGAGTTATTAGCTGGGTGATCTCGACAGCATTACTGCCAGTTATCAAGATATCATCCACATATACAAGGATGTATGTTATGGAGGAAGAAGTGAATCTGGTGAACAAGGAGGGGTCAGACTTTGTGCTTATAAACCCAAACTGATTGAGAGTTATGCTTAACTTTGAGAACTAAGCTCAAGGAGCATGTTTGAGGCCATACAAGGCTTTCTGCAGCTTGCATACTAATTGAGGATTAGATGACACAAATCCTTTTATTGTTGCATAAAGAGCTGTTCTTGTAAATCTCTGTTATCCAAGTGGCCTCAATGAACTCAAGAGGGGGGGTGAATTGAGTTCAAAAATTTTTTCTTTAATTTCACACTCTAATTAAATTTTCAATTAATTTTGAAGAACTTGCTTAAAAAACTTAATTTGATGTATACAGATGCAAGAGATATGAGAAATCAATGATATCTATGAACAGGATTTGACAGGATAATGAACAGTAAATTTGCAACAGACTTAAGAGGATAAGGGAAGAAGGATTGCAAACTTTGTTTATACTGGTTCGGTCACCTCTTGTGGCCTACATCCAGTTCTCTCAAGTAACCCACTTGAGAGTTCCACTATTACTTCAACCTTTACAACCAAGAGCACTCCTACACCTTGGGATCCCTCACCCTTGTGTTTGAGTCTCTAAGAACCAAGAGATGCCTCACTCTTATTCTTACAAAGGGATACCTCACCCTTTTGCACAACTTTACAAAAGTATTACAAGAAATCACTCTCTGAATAGAGTTGATGTTACAAATTGAAGCCCTATGAGGTTTCTCAAGAATAAGACAATTTTGGCCAAGTATTAATCAAGAAGATTGATGAAAGAGAATGATTGTACAAAATGATCTTTGTAATATGTTTTCTGTGTGTTAAAAGATGTTAAACAATGATATTTATAGAACACAGTTCATGTGGACCGTTAAGGATTAACCCCAAGAGATGTATCTCTTCAAAACACACCTTCTGGTGCATTTTTGAGTCTGGTAATCGATTACATATATTGGTAATCGATTACACAGTTCAAATTTTCGAAAATAGGCAACGGTCACCTTCTGGTAATCGATTACAAATGATGAGTAATCGATTACTCATGTATAGATTTTGAAGCTGGTCACATTTGCACTCTGGTAATCGATTACATTAGTGTTGTAATCGATTACACGTGTGAAAATTCAGGTTCTGGGGTCAAGAACAGAATTGTAATCGATTACACTATGTTGTAATCGATTACATCAATTCCAGAACTTGAGAATTGAAAGTTTAACACACTTCGAGTCATTCTTAGACAATTTCAAAAACATCTTTGAAATATTTCCTTTCAAAACAAACTTGTATTTTCACAAATCAAAACAAATTTCTTCAAAAAGAACATTTGAATTGTTTCAAAATAAATTCTCTATAGATCAAAACATGATTATATTTAAGATGGCCAAATAACCTTAAAGAGAAACCTTTTGACAAATATTCTAAGTTCTAAAAATATCCTAATCAAAGGACTTGATCATTTGCGCTTTCATCTTCATGAAGTCCATATCATTTGCTTCTGTTCTTTGTCAATTCATTTTCATCATCAAAACCTACAAGATAGCATTCACAATCTCCATTGAGGAATGCGTTGTTGAATTCAAATTGTCTTATAGCCCAGCCTTTGGAGAGGGCTATGGACAACATAACTCTAATTGTTGGTGGCTTAACAATTGGACTGAAAATCTGGTCATAATCAAGACTTTCTCGTTGGTGAAAACCCTTTGCCACTAGACGAGCTTTGTATTTCTGGATTGATCCATCAGGCTGCCTTTTAATTTTGAAGACCCATTTACAACCTATGGGTTTGGCCTGAGGAGCAGGTTGCACAAGGCTCTAAGTGGTATTTCTTTGCAAGGCTTTGTACTCTTCCTCCATTACTAGCTTCCAATGAGGGGCAGAGAGTGCTTGGGACACTGAAGTAGGTTCATTATTTACTAGATCCACTGAACCAAATTTCACCACTACAACATAAGACTTCGATTTGGAAATGCCATACTTGCTCCTAGTTAACATAGGATTATGGTTATTGGTGTCTTTGGCAGCTGGGGCTTATGCTGCAGGTGGTGCACCAGAGGCTGCAGGTAGATTTGATTGATATTCCAGGTCAGAGCCAACTGAGATAGTTCCTGCAGGGTGACTTCTAGTAGCAGAATCAATAGCCTGAGTAAGTGAAACAGTTTGAATAGGCAAAGCAGTACATGAATCAGCATTGGCAGTGTTGGTTTCGGGCATAGGAGTAGGTGTGAGTATGGATGTTGGAAAAGATTGTGAAACAAGTATGGGAAATGATACAGGTACTAAATTGGATGAGGGATGCTGTGTGATTTGTGTAGGTGAGGATGGAAATAGTGTCTTATATGGAAAATGTTGTTCATCACATATGACATGTCTTGAGATATAGATCTTGCCATTAGGTGAGAGACATTTGTAGCCTCTATGATTTGGTGCATAGCCAAGAAAAATGCACTGATGAGATTTAAACTCAAGTTTATGTTGGTTGTAAGGCCTTAGGTAGGGATAACAAGAACATCCAAATGTTTTGAGTAGGGTGTAATTGGGTTTTGAGTTGTGTAGGAGTTCATAAGGGGATTTGAAATTGGTAGTAGGTGAAGGTAATCTGTTAATTAGGTAGGTGGCAGTAAGAAAAGCTTCATCCCAAAAGGTTAATGGTAGGGATGCTTGGGCTAGGAGGGTTAGGCCAACTTTAGTGATATGCCTGTGTTTCCTCTCTACTTTGCTATTTGTTGGTGGGTATAAGGGTATGTCATTCTATGTAAGATACCATGGTTCTGTAGGTAAAGGGTAAAGGTATTGAATAGATATTCTTTCCCATTATCAGTTTGGAGTGATTTGAGTTTGAGGCCAGTTTTGGTTTCCATCATGCTTTTGTATTGGACAAAGGCTTGGAAGGCTTGGGACTTGTTAACTAGAAGGTAGGTACAGGTGAATCTAGTGTATGTATCTACAAAGCAAATATAGTATCTTGAACCCAAATTTCCAGCAATAGGAGCTGGTCCTCATAGGTCTGAAAATACCAGCTCAAGAGGAGCAGTGCATGTGGTTTCTGAATCAGAAAATGGAAGTTGGTGAGTTTTACCTCTACAACATGCATCACAAATAGAAATTGAAGGACAAGTACTTTGAATTTGGTCAATTTTATTACTATCAAAATCACTGCAATCAGAAAGAACATGATTTACAATTTTGGATGAAGGGTGGCCTAATCTCCTATGCCACAAAGTAAACAAAGGTTGAACAAATTTACACTTTGCATGAAAAGCTCTGGGAGTAGAGGGTTGAGACCCAACGACTGCATCACTAAAATGATAGAGACCTTCTTTAAGAGTCCCTTGGAGAAGGATTTCTTTGGACACCTGACATTTGACATTGCAGTGAAAGGGGTGAAATTCGAAAAACACATTGTTATCTAGTGCAAATTTAGAAACACTAACAAGATTCTTGGTTATTGAAGGAATATGCAACAAATTATTTAACCTAAAGATGGAATTGGATGCACTAGTGTATAATAGGGATCTGCCAATGTGAGTGATACACATACCTTGACCATTACCTGTAAACACTTGTTCAGAGCCATTCTATATTGAGCTAGCAATTAGGTTCCTCTGATCAAATATGAGATGGTGGGTTGCTCTCGTGTCTGGATACCACGCTTTATCAATAACCGAGGTAGGTGTTGCGAGAAAGGCTTGGGGCTATGATGCAGAGGTTAGGTGATGGAAAGTGCTAGGGGGCGGAGGATTCACATTCGTACCAATGGGGTTTTGAAACCCTTGGTCAAATTGGTGATAACACTGCCACACAGTGTGTCCAATTCGACCGCATAGTTGACATTAGGGCCGATTAGTGTTGTTCTAGGAATGACCTCTTCTGAAGCTGCTTCCTCTGCCACGATGACCTCCATAGTCTCCTCTAAAAGCTTGCATCCCAACCTCATTTCTTGAGCGTTTTCAGCTCGTTGCGTAAAATTCGCTTGAATCGCACTAAGTTCTGTCTTTTTGAACTTTTCAATGATGTCTTCTTGAGCAAGAAGAAGGGCCTCGGGTTCGCTTACAGAGAAAGGCTCAGCTCGCGATATTGCCATAGCTATAAACGCACTATAATCTTCGTTTAACCCTTTAAGAATTACCTCTATTTGTTCTTCACTTGAGAGAGGTGCACCAAGCGCGGCCAAGCTATCCACAATCTTCTTCACTTTCAGTAGACATTCACGAGCTATTGTAGTCTTCTTTATCGTCTTCAACTGGTTCTTCAATTGCTTTATCTTGGATTTGCTCTAGATTTCATGCGCAAATTCACATTTCACCATTCGATTTGTGAAATTTGAATCCATAGATACTAGGAGCCAAGACACCAGGCATTGATCCTATTGTTCCCACTCTAGCCATTCTTGTGTTTCTCTGTCTAACACACGATCTTCTTCATTTGCATACCTTAGTAGCATCTTTCTTGCATCTAGGGTATCTTTCAACTTGTTGGCCTTTATGCACGCTAGTGCTTGATGTTGCCATGGATAGAAATTTTCCTCCTCAAGCTTGAAGGAGACCGGGCTTGTGAATGTCTTTAAAGAGAACGAGCTCGCTTGAGCTGATGGGGTAGAAGTGTTGTTAGCCATGGATCAGCGGCTCTAATACCATGTAGTGGTACCAAACCTGAGATAATGGCAAGGAAACTAAAGCTGTAAACAGAGAGTATGAAAGAGGTTGAAAGGCAAAAGCTGTATTTTCATTGAATAAATCTTGAGTACAATAGGTTGAGGAAGTTATATACTATGTACAAATTCTACGCGTGCATTTACATTGATAACAGTCTTGGCAGCTGGATTGGTAACTGCCTAACTAACTTTGCTATCTGAAGCTAGGCTCTTCTCCTTGGTGGCTTCCCTAACATATTGACTCCTAAGTGTTTTGTGCCTCCCAGTGATTCAGAAATTCTTAGGTGCTCTGAGAGCAAGAGAATGTATTTGTTCTGTTCCATTTAATAAATAGTACATCAGATATTGTATTAAATATGCAGAAAAAATGGGAGACAATAATGCCCCACGAAACTGATGTGATGAAGATCGAAGAATATTAAAACATTTTTTTAGCGAAGGACTTGAACTAGAAAATCGACAAGGTCATGTGTGGAAACGTTGAAGCACAGAATCTATTTCAAATATAGGACGATTATTAGGGAATTGCACCATTTGTAGAGGTCACTGACCAAATCAACAAACTACTTTCATTGCATCTTTTAATCGTAGCTTTAGTTTTAGACTTAGTTTCTCAACAACTTGAGGATACTCCTTATCAACTCTTGCTAGTTATTGATGCAATGTGGCAATATCTTTGTAAATTTTTCTTAATTGTATCAATTGATTTGTCAAATTGCACATTATTTCCAACTCTTGTGTTTTTGGATTAGTTTTCATTAACATATATCGACCTAAGTCAAAGGCTTATCATTAAACACTTTGGAAACCGATTTTCAAAAAGTTGATTTTCCTCTTCGAATTAATCGCTCGATCTTTGGAATCGAAAAAAGGGCTTCATACTAAGGCTAACTGATTTACAAAATCTAGCATGCCTAGCAAACTCATACACCTACATAGCAAAAAATGGCCTTGATAAAAGGAATAGTAACTATGGATTTATTTTCTTCCTCACCTAATCTGGGTAACCTTGACAGCTAGTCTCCCTATTGTTTTACTATGATTGTTATTACACGTCATATTTAGAGTTAAATTGATTATGTATAATAGGAATTTTTTTATACTTTATTTATCTTTTTTAAATAAATTCCTACATAGAATTTGATGACAACTCATTAGCTTTCTGTCAATAAGTGCTAAAACATATAAAATAGCATGTTTCCAAGTTGAAATTAGAACATTTGTTTTCATGAGAAACCATATAGCAATTAATTGGAGGTCTTTTATAAGATAATTATGCTAGCCCATTCTTTTTGTATATGAACATGAGTAATTCAATCTTCAAAATTTGTACCATTTTCCATATAATAAGCATTAAAAGCTTGAGAAGTAAATTCGGTGAAATCATTAAGATAGACTATTTTGAATGGATTATTAGGAAATTGTATCTTAAAAAAATAACTTGTGCAAGTAGTCTCACAAATGCGAGATTGTTATGAGGTGAAAATAAGCACACACGTGACCATCTCATAGATGCATCGTAAAATATCTTAAAGGTCCATATGGTGAATAAATTGATCCACATATATCACTTTGAATTTCTTCTAGGAATTGAAGAGATTCAAATCCAATCTTTGCCTTAGTACACACAGAACGTGCAGACAAGAAAACTGATTAAATTGAAAAATCTTTGGCTCTTCTAGTAATGCCCATATGAGTTTAATTTACTTTCAGAACACGTAGAACAAGAAAACTCAGTGAATTGAAAAATCTTTTGGCTCTTCACTAAGGTAACATTTGTTTACCGTCTCCAAGACAGAAATACAAAGACACTGAAGACACAAACCTGTTTAGTGATAGAGACAAGAACAGGAGATGAAAAATTTGGGGATGGTGGGGTCACGATACAGAGACAGAAATTTAATATTTTTTCTTCCGATAATACCCCTATATATATTTATTATTTATGTCTCCGTCTCCACTGTCTCTGTATTTCTGTCTTTGTCCCCCTACCAAACACTACCCAAATGCTGATATGAGTTTTCAATAATCATTTGCATCATCATAGCTCCAAAATTTCTAATTGACTATTCCAAATAGTAAAAAGTTATATCCAACACCCATGGTTGGGTATTTATTGAGTCATATCCATATGAACCATATCTAACCAAGTCATGTCCAATAGAATGTTGCCATATGATGACCATTGAGTGTCTATTGTGAACAATACACATGGTTGGGTATTTATTGAGTCATATCGATATGAGCCATATCCAACCGAGTCATGTATCTTCATACAAGTCATGTCTAATATATTGTTGCAATATGATGACCATTGGGCATCTATTGTAAACAACACCCTTGGTTGTCTTTGAAATACATGCTTTTCCAATTAAAAAGTCATGATTCTTATGAATCAATTAGACTATATAATAGTTGTGTTGTTTCATTGAAGTCATGTGCTTTCACATAATAGTGCTTCCTATTGCGCATCTTCTCAATATCCATAAATATCCCCATTTTCAAACATCAAACTTAAGACTTTTACTTTGTGTATTGTGAGTTTGAACGTTCTTAAATTTCAAGTTCAAGTGAGAAAATTTCTTGTTATTGCTAGACAAGAAATATAGAGGTTTCATTGTATCCTGAGAAAGTATCATCATCAACCAAATAACAACTACGTATGGAGGCGAATATGTACACTACTTTTTCCTAAAAACTTTTGGAGAGAAAATTGTTGATAATTGATTGACAAATGACATTCTCATAGCTTGGTACTACTCAACTTTTATATATTAATAGAATAAATAGATAGACTTGATTTGATTTAATGGCACTAAAAACCAGGAACTTGGCATACCCAAGACAAATGCTTCCTCCTAGTATTTAAAGACAATTAGTAGGGATTCATGCCCCATCTTTCGAGGTGAAAACCAGTGTCATTACATGGATGCATAACCATCATGAGTACTTAACATCACTAAACTATGGGGAATACTTCCATTTCAACCCTCCAAAGAGTATGTAACTGACAAAATAGTTTTGAAAAGAGATTATATTTACCGTGGTGCCAAATATCAATTTTATTTAACAATCTATTGTGCACCAAATGCGATTTGGCCTCTATTTTGCATCAGAAGTGGTTAAGTGCCAAATTTTATGCCTAGTGTCTGTTTTGGATATACACAAAGACTATGTTAGAATCATCCTTAAAGGACTAAAGCATGAAGCAGAGCATTTAGAGGGACACATGACATAGACAGTTGAGGAGGAAGGCTCTAAAAGGACACTTAAGGAGGAACGCTCAAGAGAGATGCTCAAGAAGGAGTTCTCAAGAGGGACCTTGTAACACATTAATCATCAATCCCTTATGCGTATGTCATAATTGATTAATCAAAATTCACCGAGTTTCATTTTATTTTGCTTGAGTGTTAAGTTTGAGTTAATTGATAAAAATTAGCATGCATTAGAACTTAATTTCTAAAAATAAATTAGTGAAGAAGCAAAGCGAGTAGCTTAACAGTTAAAGCCTTGTAGTGCAAAGGGGCCCCAGTTCAAATCCCACTATGTAAGAAAAGTGTGTTTTACTTGTCTGTTTTATTATTATCTTAAACATAGTTGCTTAAAAATAGCTAAATGCCCCTACTTAAAGCACCCCAAGTTACCTTTCTACCCCTCTATCACACACATCCCCTCTCAAAACCAAACAAACAAACACCTAGCCTTGTCATTTGGAAGACACAATTGGGGCCAACCTTTTCCCTCTCTATCTCTCTTCATTTTGAAAAAAACCCACACACACCTCCATATTTTTCCTCCATCCCTAGCTTACTCATATTCTCACTCCCTTTATTCAAGCATCAACCTCCACCCAGCACAATCAAAAGGAAACATGCATGGAGCATCCTTCGAGTCTACAAGTCATGTGTCCAACCCAACAAGAAAAGGGATTTCGATCTCTTCAAGCTTTATGCTCTAATAAATCACAACTTCTTCAATTCTCAGTACTTGGTAAGGCTTATGCTATCATTATTTAAGTTTTTGCCCATTTGATTGATTTGATGAAGTTTCGAAGTTGCTAAAATTTCTATTGATGAATTTTCTATTTTGGAATGAATGTTATTGGAATTTTCAGTTTTAGAATAAAGTATCGCTGGGATTTGTGTATTAGAATGAAGGTAATTGGTGTTTTACTAAGCTACAATGAATTTCTCGTTGAATTGTGTTGATTTAAAAGCCCTTAAGATCACTTTGCTAAATAGTGTAACTTGCCAAAATTTGATCTTATACCTTGGCAATAAACTTGCTTAAATTTCTAAATTTACTTGGAGATGAGATTATGGTAGAATTTTTTTATGGGATGTAGCTAGCATATGAAACCACTCCCATGGGTTTTTCTAAGAGCAAACATGGTCATTTACTATATTTAAAAGTTACAAAACCAAAATTGTCCTTGCAAGCACTATGCACTAGTTTTAGAAAGCTGTAAATTTTTCTATTTTTGTTACCCTAATAAATGAAAATATTTTAAGCAAAAATTTTTACAAGGTGTTACTAACATCTTAAGTTTTCTATTGAATTTTTGTTGGAAATCTCTGAAGTGGTTTTCTATGATCTAAATTCATGAAAGTTGGTTCTGCATTATTGGAAAACGTGTTCTAAGCATCAAGTTAGTATTTTGAAACCCCATCTAAGGATTTTTTGTTTTTTTACCAAAATTTTCTGTACATAAATCCTAACATGTTAAAGTACATCCTTGATTTTTCACAAAAACTTGCTGTGTCATTTAATTACCTTTTGAGATTTATTTTGAGACTAATTTTCTGGAAAGTCACTGTCTTTATTGTATCAATGGAGTAAATTAAGTAAAAATGGTGTTATGTGTTGTGTTTTATATAACTAAGCCTATGAAATTTTGATTGGCATGAATATATGATGACTGTGACAATGATTTTGTTTATGTGTAGTCATTACATAATTTGAATTAAGTTTGAGATTTTCATTATGTTAAATGCTTAAAGTAAGGAAACAAGGTCAAGTAGACATAGAGATGTATATCCCCTCTACCCGTTGTAAACTTGATGACAACTAGTTTGGAATAATCTCATCATAGGAGATAGACGATAGCCAAGATACTAGTTTCAACAATTTTTGCTTTCTTGTATGCAATAGGAATGCAATAGAAATGGATAACATAGTTTCAACAATACTACATGAGGAAGATACTAGTATGCAATATGAATGCATGTCATTGTTTCAACACCGCATAATAGGCAATGTGCTTTATACTTGTATTCTCTTGATAGGTCTTTGATAAGTTCTATTTGCATCTACATTTTTTGTTTATAGCACTAGGGATTGACATGGGGAACAACACATAACTGGCAATGGCTTTATACTTGTATTCTCTTGATAGGTCTTTGATAAGTGCTATTTGTATCTATATTTTTCATCTATAGCACTAGGGATTTGCATGGGTTTTGTATGATAAACATCATCATTTGCCTAAGAATTACTATTGTACTCAAATTGCATTTCATACAAGCTTGCTCTTAAATTGTGCATAATTGTGAAGGATTTGAGATTTGTTATCCTTGTGCTTTCAATTTCACAATCTGAGTTAAGCTTGTGTAAAAAAGGAACTGAGAAGCATAAGGGAGTGAAGAAAGTTAACCTTTAAATAAAGTATCTCGCCAAGCAAGCTCTTCCATTTCGCCTAGCGAGAAATCAAACTCCAAAGAACTTCAAGGGAAAATACCTTTTTCCTATTGAGGCCACTAACTACCATCAACCTTTATTTTTCAGGACCTTGTCTTGCGAGTGGCGAGGGACCAAGTTCCTGAAATGATCCTTTGTGAAGAAGACCTTACCTTATAAAGAAACTACCTTGCCTGGAAATTATTTGTGTCAATAGAAAAAAAAATAGATTTGGCAATTTTACCCTTTTCTTTTTATCCTTTTTAGTAAATACTGGGAATTATAAATAACTAACTTGAGAATTTTTGTAGGTGTGGATATTTTAGGTTAAGCTCTAGGTTTTCTCTAACTTTTCTCTACTTTTTCTCTTCAGAATTTTTGTTGTTATTGCTGAAACTTGTCGAGTTGGTGATCACCAACTCCATCTTGGATTGGGATTCACTATCTTCTCTTTAATTTGTACCTATTTATAACTCTTCTTCATGGAGGAGTAGTGTTTTTTAACTAGTTTAAGAAATTTTTGATAGTTTGTAATGTGTTGGGGGGTCAAATCTTGATGAGTTGTTGGATTCTTTATCTCTTTTATGGAGTTTTCTTCATTTTCTGTGTTGCATGAACTTTCTGTAATCTTTATTTTGATATGATTATATTGATTATGTTGATTGAGAAGTTTGTTAAGCTAGTTAATAGATTTATTAGCATGCTTAATGAACCTAAAATGGATCGAGTTAGTCATTTCATGGATAGGTTGATGTGATTAGTGCTTAAGGTGATATATGTATGTTAACGGTTAGAATTCTAGCTACTTGTATATTTATCTCAATCAAATTATGTGTTAGCAAAATTATCTTGTTGCATGTATGATCATATAGGTAACAAAATCAACCAACCATCATGTGTTTGTTGCAACCTTGGATAGCATGCTACTTACTTGAGATTATCCTTTGAACTATGATTTCTTTATTGTCATTTTTATGTCAACTAATTGATATTGCTCTTTATGATACATAGCTCCCCCTAAAACCTTCAATTAATTAGCGAGCCTTACAAGAGAAACGACCTCGGGTGCACTATATTGGATTTTAGTGTAATTGAGCTTTTTATAAATTCTAATTTATTAGGAAGTGGTTAAAATTCTCTTGGCAAATTTTGGCACCATTGCCAAGGAAGGCTTCGCCAATTGATTGTGTTTATATTGTGCATAGCCTTACTTTCTTCACATTTGCTATTCAATATATATATATATATATATATATATATATATATATATATATATATATATATATATATATATTCAAAAAGATTTGTTGTTTTTATTTTATCTTATGTTTTTGCTTTTAATCCCTATGAGTGGTTCCATGAATGACTCGATCTCAACCTGACTCCGTGATGATCCTACTTGGAAATGTGATTGGCGAGCAGGGAATCAACTCCACATAAGCCCTTAAATGACATGTTATGCATGAAACCCCATAGTTTTCAAAACAACATAGTTCGAATAAAAATTGGGTGAATACTTTTGCATATAAGTCATAGCAAATCCGTGAACAAAAATAATTGTTCAAAACAATTCATAAAATCTTTCACTTGTTAATTACATAAATCCTTAAAATAACATAATTAATCATAAACGTGCATGGTCCATGAATCCTACCTGCAATGTAATAGAGTACTACTATCCTAATTGTCTATACTTCACTTTAAATTGAAACTCACTCAAAGAAGTAAACTAGAAGCTATTGAGGAGGGAGTAACCAGGAAGACTTTGGATCAGCAGTTGTATCTGTAAGGAAAAAAGAGGGGATGAGTTCCGTGTAAAAAAATATATATATATAATAATGCAATAGTCAAATTCATTTCTATTCCCAATAATAATAAAGATATCAGTTCCGTGTAAATAATGTAAAACATAATAATAATAATAATAATAATAATGATAATAATAATAATAATAATAACTAGTGGGACTAAAACACCACAAAAAATTTATGAAATTCGAACCCTAATTAATTTCACCTAAAATCTTAGCATTGATTGAAAATTCAATTTAGCATCACAGTGATCAAGGAATTTAGCATTAACTAACCTTGAGATTAAGGAGGGAGGAGTAGGACTGGCCGCAAACGAGCTTGAAGGTGTGGAGGAGGATGTCGATGCCGACCCTCACACTGTACAAGAGGAAGAACGTTTGGCACAGGTTATCGATGGCATGGGTCGTGCATGACTCATCGGGCCTATGATTGCATTAAGGGCATTCCAACGAGGAGTGGTGGTAAAGGGTGGCAACGCGACGCTAGTGAAGCTGGATCTCCTGGATGGCTTTGCGGAGGCACTTTTTTGCCTTGTGCAGATGGCAATCAACATTAGAGTTGTTGACGAATTGAGGGGAAGTAGGTGACAGTGGTTCCATTGCAAAATTGTTGGAGTGAGGGTTTAGAAAGAATTAATCAATGTTTTAATTAATTTTTATTTGTCATCTCATCTCATCTCAAAGAGAGAGAGGGGGATGGGGAGTGAAAAGGCTAGGTAATCTAATCTAAGAAGCTTTTATGAGAGTCAGATATTAGCCTTTATTGTCATCAAATCATATGATTTACTTTAAGAAAGGCGGAAAGAAATGATTATCTCGTACAAACCTGCCTTGCCTTGGCCCCTATCCCATCACCAATGAAAGCTAACATCAACATCCTTGTTACCCTTACTTTATAATGTTTCATATTATTTTTCACATTTTTCTTATTCTATATGTTGTTTTCTGCCATTTTGTGACATATTGTCTAACTTCCTTATCTTTGCAAATGATATATCAATTATTGGGGTATTCAGGGCTTGATTTGGTTTGGTTCGGTTTGATTTTGGTTCAGTTAGGTTCAATTTGATTTGGTTTAGGTTTGGTTTGGTTCAGCTTGGTTTGGTTTGGATTCGGTTTGGTTCGGTATGGTTTGGTCCCGTCCGGTCCAGTCTGTAACATCCTCCCAAGTACAACATCATCCTTAGGTCATAGCATCGTACTCGAGGAGTTGTTAATTATAATTTTATGGACCTTCCTTAAATAACTATAGCAAATTCGGTTGGTTTGTGAAATAACTAAGCGTAATTCTATTAAAATATATAACAAAGATACAAAAGATTTATTTAATATAAAGTCAGTCACATAAGGAAACTCTTGTGTGAGCTCAATCCTGTATGTGTTCATCTAACTTCATTTTTTTCCATTTTCGAATCACACACAGTTCTATTCCTAGCCAGTATGTCTATCGACTCACAATATCTCAGGAAAAGTTCCTATTTTTACCTTCCCCTCAATTCAATCTAAGTCTTGTTTCTGTTTTTTCCATATGTCAAAATATGCACACTCATAGTATCTTGGGGAAGTTCCCATTTTGCCTTCCCCTCATTCAATCTAAGTCGTGTTTCTGTTTTCTCCATATGTCAGAACATGCACGATTAAAATTCATATATTCTCCTTTTCCATATGTGTATATCATTCACTTTTCTTTTCCAATTGCATGCATGAGGCACATATACATATTCATTCACAATAGGATTTCAATCATGCCTTAAACCATTCCTCAAAGTTACTAACATGCATTCATATATATCATACTTGAACCAAAGGTCATTATTCTATCAATTCAAAGCATCAATTCATTTTCAGCACAAATACAGCATGTTGGCAGAATTCATACCTAAGGAGTACAATTTATTCTACATATCAAAAATCCATTGCAAGGGCTATAAAAATTTTCCAAGACACCTCGATGTGTTCCCGAGGTTCTCTAAAAATTTTAGAGCAATTAGAGGTCTCTAATTATGATAACAAAATTCAACAAATTTGATGGTCAGAGACCACCTAATCTTAGCTCAGAACCGAATCTTGTAATTTTTAATCCTAGAAAATGATTGAATCAACCTATAATAAAAATTGGTTACACTTCAATATGGTATCAAATCTCTGTAAAAATTTCAAAGGAAGAATCAATTATTTGCTATGGTAACAAAATCAGTAAAATTCACAGCTTCAGAGTCAACATCTCAGGCAGCACAGTTACAACTTCGATTCATGATTTTTCTCATGTAGTAAAATTTCTTATCATGCTCCACAAAAATTCTCAGAGTTTCCTAATATGTTAGCTTCAACATATAATTTTTATAGCTCATAAAAATAACTACAATTAAACTAGAAAATTTGTAAACAAACCCTATCCTATTGAAATCTGAAAATCCAGCAGCATGTGTCAAATTCTCTTTTGAAAAAAATCATTTTTCATAGAATCAAACCACTCTACCAAAATTAAAATATCAATATCAATATATAATCAACCAATCCAACTAATAATATTCAACCAAATCAATAGGCAAATCATAAAAACTGAGTTGAATGTAAAAGAGGTTTAAAATGCACTACTTCGGTGGCGTTAAGGATGTTGGTTGCAAGGATGTTCTAAGAGTGATCTTACTCACTTCAAGACCACCAAATCAACATCAAATCCTTTCTTAGGTAGTGAAAAATGATCTCTCAAGGTGGAAAAATGTGATGGATTCAAATTCTAATCGATTAATTTTGTAGGTGGTGATGAGTAGAGTATATTTAGTAAAGGGAGTTTGAAGTTTTACCAAGTGTATGTTAGATGTTTGGATGCTCAAAATCAAGTTTTCAAGCTCTTTGAAGGAAAAGAAAATGGAGGCTAGCTAGTTCTTTCTTGCTGGCCGAGAAATGCAATAGTAGAGTGATAAGAAAGATTGGTTTAATGGTTATCTTGTATTAAAGTGTAAATATTATATAATATAAATGTATAATTATTAAAAGAGAAAAATAAATAGATGGCTAGGATTTAATTTTGTAAACCAAGATTAAACGTTAGCCTTACACAAAGTTTGAATGGATATACATAATTCTTTTGTAAATATTTAAAATATTTTTCGGTGTTAGAAATCGCACACTGAAATTTTACCGAATGGATAAATAGTGTACCCGGCTAATCAAATGTTCTCGAAAATTAATTCCACGTACAAAATATTCATTTCCAACTTTAACCCTATATTTTCTCAATTTCGGGTATCTTCGGGTCCTGAATTTAGGGTTTTGGCTGTCCAACGGGCTCGTAGGGTCCACTAGATTACTATTATTCACTTTTTTTTCCAAAATCATCGGACCATCCTCATCATTATTGAAACCATCATATTTTTGAAATTAGGTCTAATAAAGCTCAAATTAATTTTTAAATAATTTTTTGGTGTTACCCAGTCTAGATTTAAGATTTAATGTTTAGGGTTCTATTCGATTCGGTCTAGTTTGGGTTAGTCCAGTTTGGTCGGGTTCGGTTTGGTCCGGTCCAGCCCGTTGGGTTCCAACCAATTCGGTCTAGTTCAATTCGATTCGATCCGGTTCAGTCTGGTTCTATGGTTCGGTGTGGTTTGACCCAGTTCGATGCAGTCTGGGTCAGTTCAGTTTGGTTAGGTTCAGTCTGGCTTGGTTCGATTCGGTCTGGTTCAATTTGGTATAGTCTAGTCTACTTCGGTTCGGTTGGTTTGGTTCGGTTTGATCCAGTTCGGTCTTGTTTAGTTCGGTTCAGTTTGGTTTTGTTCGGTCCGGTCCAGTTCTGCCTGGTTCGGTTCGGTCTGGCTCGATTTGGTCCGGTCTAGTCCGAATCTAACGGGTTCAGTCTGGTTCAGTTTGGTTCAGCCAGTTTTGATTTGATTCGGCCTTGTTCGATTCCGTTCGGTCCGGTCCAGTTCAGTCTGTGTGGTTCGGTTTGGTTTAGTCTGGTTTGGTTCAGTTTGGTTTTGTCCGATCCAATCCGATTCAGTTTGGTCTAGTCTGGTTCGGTTCGGCCTGGTTTGGTTCGATTCGGTCAGATCCAGTTCTCTTCGATTCAGCCTGGTCCCATTCGGTTCGGTCCGGCTCGGCCTAGTTCGGTTTGGTTTGATTCAGTTCGGCCCAATTCAGTTCGGTCTACTGTGGTTCGGCTCGGTTCGGTTCGATGCGATCTGGATCAGTTTGGTTCAATTCGGTCTGGTTCGGTTTGGTTTGGTTCAATCTGGTTCAATTCGGTTCGGTCTAGTCTGCTTCGGCTTGATTCGATCCGGTTCGGTTTGGTTTGGTTTGGCTTTTAGTTTTTAGTATAAAATTTATAAAATGTAAAAAAAGTCATTATAAACAATATTAAATTGGAGTAATCTTATTATAAAACTATATAGTTATAAGATCTAAGCTAGTTTTTAAAATTTATGCTAATATGTCATACTGTTAATTAATATGTTAAACAAATGATAAAAGAGTTGAAAAATCATGTTGATTAAATAAAAAGAATTAATGTATAATTAAAAATCCTAATTGTTGAGTTAAAATATGAGATAAATTTAGGTATGGATGGAAAATTTTGATAAGTAATACATCTAATTAATAAATAAAATTATCAATATAATATGTTATTGGTTCGATTTGGTTTGGTTCAGTTTTGAAAATAAGAACTGAAACCAATTAGTTTTGTTCAGTTTTCACAAATTAAGAACAAATTCAAACATATTAATTTCGGTTTTGATCGGTTTTCGGTTTTGATTCGATTTGGATCAGTTTTGAAAACCCCTAATGGAGTGTTTTACTTCATGACTTTACAGGGGTAAATGGTTTCAGTTTCTGAATTTTAAAATGAGTCGAATTATTTTGTAAATTGTAATGTCAAAACTAATTTGGCTCGTTAAAAGTCAAAGTGTATAACTCACGAGTGTAAAGTCGATGACTAAAATGATTTTTAACTCTTTAAACATCCTAAAATAAAGAGATACTCAACACTTCAAAAGAAAATAAAGGGGAGATGTGGAGAGAAAATAACGGAACGTAAAAAAATATATGGATAGCATGTTTCTATAGAAGGTGTCTAGGTATTTGAGATTTTATTTAATATCACTATTCTGTATTAGCTAACTAGAATAAAAATCCATTTTCATACCATCTGTGATTTTTTTTATAGGTCAAAAAGTTGTAATTTTTCACTTTTTGTTTCATTTGAATAAGCAATTTATTACTCCACAAATATTTATTTTAAATATTTTTTGAGAAGCTAAAATATCTCAAAAATTACTTTTTGAAACAATCAAAACAAACAGTTTATTATTACATATGCGTGGTTTAAGGCCTAAATTGGAAAGTAAATTATTTTGGAAAAATAACTTATAAACGAGTTAAAACAATTGGTTGTTTGAGGTGAAATGCATAACATAGCTTGATGATTATATCGATCATTGAAAACATATAACCTTCCAATTATTAACATTATCAAAATTTGAGATGATTCATTATTGATTGTTAATATTACAAAACCTATATATTTCAATTATATATATCCTACTTAAAAAGTATTGAAACAGTTTCAAGGTTCCTTACTACTGAGCATTCTCCTGTGCATCCTTGAAGTTCTCACAGATAAAAGGGGAAGCAAGTTTCATCATGAAGTTCTGAATACAAGAATAAAATATTTAAGTATTAGAAATTGCTAGAAAAAAAATTTTCACATTCTAATCATATATTTGGACACCAAACCAAGCCAAGCCAAGTCTCAAAGAAAACTTTAGGCTGAACATCCAAGAGCCTCCGTACTCAATAAAAATGAGCAACTAATTCAATTACCTTTTTGTCATGTCTTTAATATCATGCTTTTATAAAACATTGTTTGTTGGACGTTCTTCAAGTGCACATGTTAGGTTTATGACATAGTAAAAAGATTTTTTTTATTTTTATTTTTATCTTTTGCATGGCAGGAGTTTGAAACCAATTAGGTTGGAAGTCCATTGTGCATAGCAAAAGAACCCATGTGAATAATAGTCTCATATAATAAACAACATAAGCCATCGAGGTTTATATTGAAGAGTGAAGTTTGCCCAACAAAATTAATGTAAATTATGCCTTTGAAAAATGAAGAAGCTAACAACAAATAGTGCAAAAATGGATCAAATCGTATGACATGAAATGAAATGTTTTCTAAGTAACTTGTCTTGACTAGCAAATACAACACCACAATCAACAGGCTAAATATGAATGAATTTGATAAAATGTTCAAAAGTTAAGAATAAAACATTTAAAATTAGAGAAATCATCATATAAATAGTAGCTATAACATCTAAGGAGTATTAGATTTCTTAAAATTAAATATGATCATGGGATTTCTTATAACTCAAGCTAGACATGGAATAATAGTGAGGTCATTATAACTTTCAAAAATTTGCCAAAACAAAAGGCGTAACATCAACCAAATATTGCCAACAACTAAGAATCATGAAGGCAATGCTTAGTCTCCCGCAAACAAGAGCACTGACCAAGATCTTTAACTATTTTTTGTGAACCGCGTCCCTCATGGACTAATCTAAGTATAAAGTAATTGCCTCTCGTGGGCACATCATGGTATATTAAGGTTAACAAATTTACTCTCGTGGGCATATCATGGTATATTAAGGTTAACAAATTTACTGTCATTAGCTCACAGTTGTATCTCCTTCTAATTTCTATTCAAATTACTCACAATCAACGTGCAAAACCTTTAAAATAAAAAAAAAGCTCATGTAGTACTTTTCGTTACCTCTCTAGTTCACATGTCCTTTTCTAGAATAACCATACTCTTTTTATAATTTGCTAGAATCAATTTAAAGCATGATAACATGATTGGTATACAACATAAAAAATGTTTCCATGTCATGCAATTTCGTGGAAGGCTGAAATTTCAATATTCATGGAAAGTTCAAAATGTTGTATAGAAACTACTTGTAATGGCCAAAATTAAAGCCATAAGCTTAAATCCACTCACTTGAAAGGGTCAAACGGAAGGTTCCAAGACCAACTGTGCTCTGAGAAGTGGGGATGACACAAACATGTACAATTGAAGCAATAAAACTCATGATTAAACTATAGCCATACTAGAACAACCCTATGAACATTGAGAAAGTACCACAACGTGACAACAATCAAGAACATAAACTCCCAATCATAAGAAAAAGGAAGAGAATAAGAGAAAACAACTTAAACCATTGACAAATACTTACTTTGAAGCTAGAAGGAGGTAGGATTGAAAATGAAAGAGAGTGAAAGGGTAAGAGGTGAATAGGAGAGGGTTAGGTTAATGTTTCTAGGGCTGAGACAAGTAGGGAATAGGCTTTTATAGCGCGGGAGGCCACTTAATGATGCCATATCATTTTGACATGTTATGATTTTGGGGGGTACTACTATGACAGTTGAGCTCACGCATGACAGCTATATGGATCTATAACCACTATAGCAGTTTATAGCCATGCTTACCCGAGTTACTCCCCACCACCACTATAGCGGTCAGTGACCGTTATAGTGGTCCCAGTGTATCAACTACCACTATAGCAGTTCTCAACCACTATAACTATCACAATAAGCATGATTCTGCATCTGTTGAGGTTTGTTATGGATTTGGGCCTCCCTAGTAACACAAGTGGGTTCTAGGGGACCTTAAAACCATATTAAACTTAGCAAGGGATACATGGACCTAAGGTACTATAGACTTAGAGCTTGTCCTACTTGATCCTGAAATTGATAGGACTTTGAAGCGTCCATCGTTTGAGCTAGTGGAACCTTATGAGATTTTTTCTTTAAATAGTAATTCAGATATAGAAACTATTTACTCTTCACCTGAACTTTCTAATCCTTTTGCTAGCATTTTAGGTGATGTAGAGTTTTCAAGTACTGTAGACTTCATAGTGCTTTTGTGAAGTCTAGGAATAGAGATTAATAAATTGTGTAGGATTCGAGATTAGGATTTCATGAAACATAATACCTTTGAATCTAGGGTTCATGTTAAAGAATTAAGTGAACTTTAGTTTTCCAAGAGGGTTAGTGTGCCAAGGAATTGGGTATTAACAATCAAATTTTTCAAAAAATTTACTCATCTCATCCAAGTTTAATAATTAAATAAAATGATAAAAAAGTAACAACTACTTTAGTAATTGATACGTGGGGGAATTGAAATAATTGAAGAGTATTTTCGTATTTATGCTAATAATCATCATTCCTAGAATATTTTATTCACACTCTTTATCATGAGAATAATTTTACAAAACTTCTAACAAACATGAAACAAACTATTCCTAATCAATTATTCCCAAGCCATACCTTGAAACAAATGCACCCTTAAAGAAAACTAATATAATTGACAAAAATGAACTAGAGCAAGAGGGAAAATAGTATCTAATTAAGTATAGATGAGATAAAATTAGTATAAATAATCAAAATCTAAACAAAATTAGATTTTCAGTATTTTTTTAAAGAGTAATGATATATATACAACATTCATATAAAATAGGTATAAAAATAAAGAAGCTGGTAGGCCTATTTCAATCTTTTTTTTTGGCTCACCACCTTCTTTGTTTTTATACTTATATTATACATTATTATTTTACACATATCATTATTCTTTTTTAAAAGCTAAGAGATTAGCTTTAAAAAAAATGAAAATTTCAACTTTTTTTCTTTATAATTATATACAAAATTTAATTTTAATAATTTTTTTTTCTAAATCTAACTAACACGCCCTAATTTTGGTCATTTTAAAATATGTTTGGTTTGGAGATTCCAAAATCAATTCTTACTTTGAGAATTGATTATGGGAGAGGTGTAAATTTCCTTCTTTATGCAAGAATCACTTTTATAAGAATTATCAAATATAAATCACTTTATTTTAAAATTATTTTTAACAAGACCAATTTTGATAATAACAATTCTATCTAGAATTGATTCTACAAATTAAGAATCAAATGTACCACAAGTCAAAGTGGATCAATTTACTTTATGTTACGAAATTTTTCATTTTTTTCATCCTGTATTCTTCGTCATCCATTAACAAACTACAACAAATTTCCCCAACTTTTCACATTCAAATTAAAAATGTCACTTTTCACGTTTCCTTATAGGGTGTTTGGAATATTTTCATGAGATGGAATTGAATTCAATTCTTTCATAATAAAATTGAATTGAATTTTAATGTTTGGAATAAGTTAGTAAATTAAATAATTAAATTCAATTTTGAGTTGAAATGTGTCAAAAAAATGAATTAATTTTATTGCTTTTACTATTTTATTGTTTATTAATAGGTAAAAAATAAAACATTAAATTCAAATAAAATCATTTTGATATTTTTATTTGTTGGAATTCAATTCTCACACCAATTCATATTTCAATTCCTTGAATTATATCACTTATAAATTAGGAGAAAAATTTAATTCCTTCATAGAATTCAATTTCAGGATTTTTCAAAATACCCCGTTACAATTTCAGAGCAACCAAACATGTCACTCTCTTTCCCTGATTTTTTTTTTTGTGTGTGTGTATGTGTTTTTTTTTTCCTTAACAAGCTTATCTTCCCCCTTCTTTTCCTTATTAAATTCTCAGACTGAGAAGTTCTCTATTTTTTTTATTATATTATTGTTACTTTTATTGTTATTGTTATTATTTTTGTGCTTGCAGGATATTAAATTTTCTCCTTGAGGGATTCGGGAATTGGGGGATTCTCACCTGCAGTCGAAGGTCAATGCCTTCGCTGCAGTTGTTGGAGGTGGCCAATGGGAAATAGTCACGTGTCCATGTGAGGGCAGCCAGTAGGATTGTTAGTGGTATCCTATTGTGTAGTCTAAACGTCCTTTGTTTTCCTTAACAAGTATCTTAAATATACTCATTAGCAAAATCCTTATAATTAATATAGAACTTTTGAGATAATTGTGGAAAAAGTTTATTTTTTAGTGGACTGGAAAAATTAACTATCTTGTCACCAAAATCACAATTAACATATAGTATTAGCGGGTCATACTGAGGTACAAAGGCTATCAAATAAAATAAAATAAAATAAAAAATAAATTAAATTTAAAAAATGAAAAATTTAAATATTAAAAAGAATTAAAATAAAAAATAAAATTTTAAAAGGATCACTACATGCAATTCTAACAAACTGAATCCAACAAAAAAACTTAAAAAAAGAAATTAAAAAATTAAAAAAATTAAATATTAAAAAATTAAAATTAAAACAAAATAAAGAAGTAATACACAAGGAAAAATAAAAAAAAAACTAGCACCATACATATAATTCGGAAAAATTGAATTCTTAAAATAAATAAATGAAAAAGGGAGTAATATTGTTCACTAAAAATAAAAAAATATTACAAATAAATATTAAAGATAATTAAAATTTAAAAAAATAAAAATAAAAATAGCACTGTATATTACATAGAATTCAAACAAACTGAATTCTTTTTTATATAAAAAAAAACCAAAAAACACTGTTCACAACAAACCGATTTCTTAATAAAAAATAATAAAAGTAAATATTAAAAAAATTAAAATTAAAAAAAATATAAAAATATGAAAAAAATAAAATAAAAAGTAGTGTACACTCAATAGAATTTAGATAAACCAAATTCTTAAAAAATTACAAAATAAAAATTAAAAGATAAAAAAATAAATATTAAAAATAACTAATTTTAAAAAAATCAGAATAAAATAATACGAAAGAAAAAAATAAAAAAATAACATGTTTACTATATAGTAACGTGTCTTTCGCACCGCCTTCCATATGACAACTCCATCAAATGCATTGACCGGCGCATTTCAGAATTATAGCTGGCAAATCTCTCATTTGACTTGTGTAAATGCAGTTCTATAGATACTTTCAACCTTGGTTTTGTCATATTCTGGCCTTAATAGGGTGAGTTCTATTCTCTATTTGTTGTTAGTCTTTGTTTGGTAGCTGAGGAAAACAAAAAGAAACAAAAAAGCTGAATTTTCCATTTGAAATCACTTACAATGTTCTTCTTAATCTGAGATTTTTTATTATTTTCTTTTTCTTTTGTACATGTGTAATTTATTTAAGCATAATTTTGGTTCACTTAGTTTTCCTTAGCAAGTGAATAACCAGCCATGTGAGTTTTGAGCTTTTGTGTTGCAAGATGATGGCAGAAAATGAACATAAGATATAGGAGATCCAAAATCACTAGTTGCCTGGTTAAGGCGATGTTGCTGATTTTGTAGTTCTGGGATTTCAGGAGACTAGAAATTTGCAATTTTTAATTACTTTATTATCTTAAGAACTTTCTGGGTAAGTTAAGGTCATTCTCTGTAGTATATTTGCTTCTAAAATATAGTGCTTTCTAAAATAATGTCTGGGAATCTTTACTTGTACTTGCTTTGTTTCCAAGAAAGCATAAGATGTAGTAATGATTAGAATAACCTGATGGGGCTTTATTGTTTGTCATTTTTTTCATTGGATTCTTTGCAAGTTTGTGGCAAGATACATAGAATTTGCTTCCTCTATAGGGTTTCATAGGAGGCGTGTATTCTAGTTGTTGCTTGTTAGCACAGTTTTAGGTATGGGGAGAAGATCTGGGATGAAACCGTTCTGCTCATTTTTACTGCTCTGTGGTGCCCGTGTCTGCGGTCTTGTGATATCTGCCATGGAAAAGTTGAAGCTCAAAAGCAAGGGGTTTTTCTGTGTAAGACTTGTTTGTATACTAATTTTAATTTCACGAGATATATTGTTACAATAATTGGAGATATCTCTTCTCTCATTTATATGAGAAGAGAAGAAGGGTTTAATTATGGAGCAGGTTGCATGATTCTGTCGTGCATAGTCAATAAAAGTGCTTCATGTAAACCTTTTTCTATTTTTGCATTTAACTATGTTAGCTGAAAAAGAAAAACATTTGGGGGCAGTGGGTTACTATAATCACTTTAGTGGTTGCAAGTATCTATAATGGTGAGCCCTGTACCTCCGCTATTGATGGTTTATTTCAATTTATTTGTGTTTAAATATAAAGTCAGTGAATAAAAATTCAAATGACAGGAAATTAGCAAGAGTGAATACTGATTATAACTTGATAACCATATTGAAGGTTTTGGGATAATTTACCCTGAGTCTTTAATTACAAATAGTCCTGTACTTGTGTTGTTTGTTAATCTTACAGCAATTTAATTTTTTAAGAATTTTGTTGAATCTAACTATAAATTCTACTGGTAATAAACAGGAAAAAAAAAATGATTTGTGTGCATGTTTGTTTAAAATTAATACATTTATGCGGTGGTATATTTATCGCCAATGAAAACATATACTGCTTTAAATTTTATTGCAAGGTCATGGGCAGATAATCCTCTCTATCTGAAATCTAAATTGAACCGACTATGCATTTAAATAAGTCAGTTAATGCTGACAAAGGATGGGTGAAATGACAAGTGAGTTGCATTCTCAGGGAGAGCACCTAAGTTCAATCTTTAGAGAAGACAATTGTCAAGACTCAGGAGAGCCACCCATTTGGAACAGTGCCCGAGGGGTTAGTCTCACAGTAATGCTTGTGGTATTAACCTACTCAATGACACCCAAAAAATGTCACTTGATGAATACCCAGAAGTTACCATTAGGGACTGATAGCTTGATATGATTTAACAAGGAAAAAAGTAACCTGTTGTAGAATCACATGATGGAGCAATCACATAAAAGTTAGTTATGTGAGGAACTTCATATTTGTTCAATGTGCTGATTGATCTGAAAAAGCCTCCAACACAAATATCAAAAGCCAAAATAATTCAGTGTTGTTAAATGGCGGCCATGGTGTGGCGGATTCTGGCTTCCCTGCCTTGATGATTTTGGCTAAAAAAGGCGGCCATGGCAGAATTCTATGGCGGATTTTTGGCAGCCGCTGTCCGCTATTGACAACTATGAAATAGTTAACAGGAGAACATATCAAGAAAGTAGGATATTACATATTGTTTAGGTCTAACGAGAAATACTGTAAACAGAATGAAGCAAGCATGCTAGGTTGTGTTTGTCCAACTTGAGTTGTAATCAGTACCTGCAGTTCTTTATATCAACACATCTTCTAATTTGACCTGGTAGACCGAATATACTTAATAGTTGGTGTTAATCATGCTCATGGTTGAACTCTGTTTGGAACAGCGCAGAGGCTGTTTTGGATGCTGCAAAAAACCTAGAGTGATTATTTCAATGGATGAGTCATATAGAGGACTAAGAACTCAAGGTCAAATAGTGTACAGAGACAATAGATCAGAAGATTTCTGGAGCAGCAGCACTTTCGAGAAGGATCCTAGTGCAGCTCAGTCCCAACGAAGCATCTCATCAGTCAGTGCATCAAATAATCCTTCTGATCCTCAGAGTAGTGCCGGAAGTGAAATTGGTCCTGCTGAATTTGTTAACCAAGGCAAGTTTACTGTAATATCTCGAATGCCATTTTTTATGCCTTTTCAATGCAATCCCCTATATATTTTTCTCTTTCCTTTAAAACTCTCATTGAAAAAAGAGGATAACATTCTCCTCTCCCCTCGGTTGCAGCATCAATTGAGCATATGTGTATGGATAGTTAACTTATTACTATTGTTTTCTATTTTTTTTCTTTCTGTTTTTTTTTTTTTTGGTAGACTGTAGTTTCATCCATCTTTTCTTTATGTAGTACTGTAGTAATTTTTCTTGAACTTACAGTAAAAGACTAGGTTCTTGAATTTTATTTTGATTCATGTGTATAATTCTTTATGTTCAATTCAAATGATCCTTCATTATTGTATCTTTTTTACATTTGCTTGCATATCTATCAAAAACTAGTTATTTTAATGACAGAAAAGTTTCATGCATGCAGGTCTTGTTCTCTGGAACCAGGTCAGGCAACAATGGGTTGGAAATAAAAGGTCAGAACGTCAGACAGAAGTTCAAGGACCAAGAATAAGGTAAATCAATGCATTAGCTTTCCTCTCTGGAGCCTTAGTATTGTGTTGTAAGATGAACTTCTTACAAAGGAAAATTTTATTCCCTTTTCCTTTGATGTATATTCAAGCTTTTAAGAAATTAAGCTTGCTGTGGCTGATTACTTCAATGTATATTCTGCTTATATACATTCCGGGATATGTTTGGTTGGGGAGTAAAAATGGAAATAAATTTTTCATAAATGAGATTCATATGAAATTTTATACATGAAACTCATCCATGACAATTTACACCCAATTTTTATCCTCTGATCAAGCATACCTAATAGTATTAGATAATTGTGCTTTTTTGGGCTACATTTACATGTTTAACTTCTAACCTCTATGGAGAAGCGCCCATTAACTCTGATAAGTTCTCTCAACCAATATTTAAGGGACACATTCAAGTGACTCTTCAATGAAGGGCCCAAAAGTGATACAAAGAACATTACTTATATGTTGTATGATCATGCTTTAGCTGTTTATCCTATGCTTATTTCACATTGACCAAGCTTTTGCAATCTACATGGTACAAGTGTAATCAAAGACAGCCGCCTCCTTCTTTTCTTTTTTCTTTTTTTTTTGGTAATATTTTCAATGAGTGGAGACAATTTTTTTCCTGGCTAAATCTTTTATTATAAAAACTGCAATGTTGATCACATGCATGAGCATTATTGATATGAGATGAGATTGATAAATAATCAGAAAGTTATGATTAGTGTTCTTTTGAGGTGTTTGTCAATAACTCAATATCTAATTCTGAGTTTATGTTCTGAAGTTCTAGCGCAACCTACAACAATCTGCTCGGAAACAACAAGCCCTTTCCCCAACCCATCCCTCTAAGAGTAAGTTTTTTCGAACTCAGTTCTTCATCCATTGTCACTCTTATAAAGCGTCACTCATTAATTTAAATCAGGAAAAATTGTACTTATCTCCCTAAACTATAGATATTGTGCATTTTAGGAAGGTAAAGTGCACATAAACTATAAATTCAAAGGATGAAATACAAATTTTTTTATTAAAATAAATGGATGGCTTTAGTGGTTTGTGCACAAGGCTCTCACATTCTTTTATTTTTAAGTGACATATCACTAATTGGTTAAAATATTTTTCGTGACAGGAAATGGTTGAATTTCTTGTTGAAATTTGGGATGAAGAGGGTCTGTATGACTGATCAAGCAAAACAGGCATCTTCTTTATTTATTTATTTTTTTATTACAATTTTTTTTTATAGATTATGCTGGGGACGTGAGGTGGGATTTGTTCATTGTATTTTGGGACAGTTGTGAATGTTGTAACTTTTCCAAGTTGTTGTTACTCTCGCTTTCCGGGGCTTCTTTTCTAAATGACTTGGATTAGATTAATTGTATATACAAACCATCTGCTGCAAAGGCATGAGTGTAAGCTTCATCGGCTGCAAGTGTCTTGTCTAAGTCCTGATATTTTATACCTGATGCTTCTTCTTGTCACTAGAAGAAGTAATACGAGAAATTATATCACTGGAAGGAGAAATTTGATACTTCATCGTATTGAAATATGATTGACACAATAAAATTTTAAACGAAGTATATTATTTTAAAACAATTCTTAAATTAGGATATTCGAACATAAATTAACATAATTGATTATATAAAAATATAATCATACAAATATTATTGAAATAATTTTAATCTTACTTTTTTTTTCTTATCTGGTCATGTTCTTACATGTTTTTCAATAGATAAAACATCTATTTTTGTCCCTCTAAAATTTTAAGTCGGATAAATTAGTCAATGTAAAAAGAGATTTCTCAAATTGATTGCTATAAAATTAAATTATCAGATAAATTGATTTCTAAAAAATAAAACTTTCAAATTAGTTCCTCGAAACTTTCAAATCGAAAAATTGGTCCTCGTAAAATTAAATAATCAGTTAAATTAATCCTTCTAATAGGTTAAACTAGGAAAACTAACTTGTTAGGTAATTTACTTTTATAGAAATTAATTTGATTGACTATTCAATTTTAAAGGGATTAATTTGAAAAAAAATTTATAAGAATTAATTTCTCTAACTCGAGATTTAGTCCTTCGAATACGAACTCTAGACAAAGGCTGACATGGAGCTATACTTTTTGCTTTGCTCTAGCAGCTCTTTTTATTTTTCCTCCTTTGACTAAATCTCCAGCAACTTATGTTCTAGAGAGCCTATGTTATTTTTTCATTTTTTGATCCGATAGCCTATGGTTTTCCTTTTGGTCATGAAGAGAGCCTACGTTTATTTGTTTGGTTAGAAAGAGAGCCTATATTCATGTTAGTCTTACTCCTTGAGTCCCGTTTGTGAGTTGGTTTTGGGCTTGGCTCTCTTATATTATATATATTTTGTTGACAAAATTGAAAACCTCATCTCTTTTTTGTCATGAAAAATCATTGTCGGTGACTTAATTTGTTCTCATTCTCGACTTCATTGATGTGGGCTCGATTTTGGACTTGAGGACAAGACCCAGATTAAGCCGAGGTGCAAAAATATGTCTGACCAAAAACAAATATGCTAAATTCTTCTCAGATAATTTGTATTTTTTTTTTGAATATTATGTCATTGTGTCTCTGTCATTGGAAAAACGAGTTTCGACCCAAAAATATATATATATTACAAATCAATTAATTTTCTTTATTGTCTCTTTCGCTTTTTGGCCAACTTTTCTTCATTGTGTGTGGTCACAAAACAACGGCAAGGGTGATGTTGGTTCACAGGCAACAACTGCGTTTGCGTCTTTAGTCAAACAAGGTAATATAGCCTAAGATGGGGAGTAGGACAAAATAAACGCCACCTAGTGGAAAAGCGCTTTTTGAAAAAAGTAATGTGAGATTATGATAACTGAAGAATTGTTGTGGCCTTCAATTTGGACCGAATCAAGTTCTGATGGCACAAGTAATAAGGATAAAAACTAGTGCGTTTCACGATTCACATGTGCTTTAATGAAGATAACAATAAGGTGGTCGACCATCGTCACACAGACATACACAGAGATTATTATTATTATTCAATGTGAAAATTACACGTTGTTTATATGAAAAGAACATAAATTTTACAGCATAAACTTTATTATTGTTGGACTCACGATTATTAATAAAGCAATCATGCATCCATCCATTTTTATTTTTACGCCTTTTTCTTTTATAATATGTATGTATCTGAAGCATTTGGGTTTATAATTTTGATAAGAAAAATTATTTGTGTGATAATCTAGTGAGACTTTTGAAATAGTTAGTTTATATGAACCAAATATTTTTGGTGATATAATAACTGTATTTAATTAGAAGGTAAAAATAATGATTAAATTTTGTAAATGAGATTCATGCATTACACTGCCACTTGTTCATATATTCTAACATTATTAACTAAATCTAAACATAATAGTAATATCTAAAAATTCAAATAATTATAATAATTTGTCAGTAAATAATTGAATAATAATAACAATAAAAAAACATATGATCGATAACATCATGAAAGTTAATGTAGAAAAATTAGTTGGGGAAACTTTCCAGAACAAAGAAACTGATGGAGGGGGCAGCCCCATTGGCCTTTTTTTCACTATATATAAAATAAAAAAAACAATTATTTATGGATGTCAATGGTTTTTAAGTTTATTTGCTAATATACACTAATTTTTTAATAAAAACAATACGTTTAGCTGTCGAACATATTGTCTAGAAACTTATTACACATAATACGTTTAGTATTAAACATATTGCTATGTGTATAAAATGCCCGACAGTTAAACATATTATATTTTATGTATTAACTTATTTTTTTAATATTATTTAAAGTCTTGTTCACGAATTATGTTATTGTTTTTATTACGAATAGTGATTAACTTATTATTCAATAGTATTGATTATTTATGGTTAATATTTTGTTATTTTGATTTTATTTGAAATTCTTCAGTATCATACAATAATGACGATGAGATATTGCCTCCAACAAAAAGCAACTTTTGACGTGATATCTTATGAGATTCAAAAGTCAACGGGTATTACTTCTGAATTGTAACCTAAAAAATTGCTACCTACAATGCCCCTAAGCCTAGCTTGAGTGGCCTTTATGGTAACTATTTTGTTTCCATATTCAAACTTGAATAGTGATCCACCCCTTAACTTTTAGATCGCATGAGAGATTTTGTCAAAGATTGGCTCAGAGTAAGAGGCGTTATCTCATCATCATCATCATGTGGTACTGAAGAATTTTAAGTAAAATTAAAATAACAAAATATTAACTATAAATAATCAATATTACTAAATAATAAGTTGACCACATACTTCATAATAAAAAATAATAATATAATTCATGAACACGATTTTAAACAATATTGAAAAAAGTTAATCATATTATTCATGAAAAATATAATAAAACACGTATAATTGTTTTAAAAATTTGAACAGACAGAAATGACAATCTGACGTGCACAAAGCTTAACGTTTAACTATAAGCCATTTTATACCTTTCTTCAAATGGCTAATTGTCAATTGGAAACTAAGGTGACACTTGTTAGCGCTGACAAGTAAACACATCAATACGTAATACAATATGTGTAATACGTTTGACAGCTAAATGTATTATTTTTATTAAAAATTAGTGTATATTGGTAAATAAACTTGGAAGCCATGGACAATGTTAAATTACTATTTTTTTCACTTTATTTAGGAAAAAACCTGTCCCATTGGTATTTATTATTGGATGAATCCTATCATTGATATATTTAAAAAAAGGAAAAAAAACACAACAAATTATAAGGAGGTGCTTGCTTCTTTTTGTTTTATATGTTTCCATTAAGTTTTATAATATTATATACATTATTTGTTCTTTACCAAAAAAAAAAGAGCATACATTATTTGTTGGAAATTTTAGCTCTCAAACCTGTAATTTAATTATGATTAGCATGCAAATCAATAATGTTGTAAACAAACCAAGCCAGGCCGCAGGCCCCTGGCAAGCCACCTGGTCTATTCCTATCCCTATATGAAACGCATTAACCAAGCGAATATTAAACATATACATAAATAGCAAGATTAAATTTTTGGTTAAAATACAATAATGTTGTATTTAGACGAAGTATTCTTAAATTTTGAAGAATTTAAAATGCAAAGAATTCTAATTGAATTCTCTTTATTTTTAAACTCAATTGTTTGGATAAGGTAATTATATGACTTTATTTACAAATTGGTTTGTTTGCGTGATGAAATTATATCACTTTCTTTAAGGATGAGAGTAGAGGGTCAACACCTGATGATATGAAATGACAAGCGATGATGATGATGGAGGCAGACAACTGACAATAGGTGATAGGACATTGGTAGTGGCTGGGAGCATTTAGCCATCAGCAACATCGAGCTTGGGTGAGCGATCGATGTTGAGCAAGTAATGATTGATTGATAGTATGGGACTTATGAGAGTAAGAGTTATGAGACAAAGTTGAGATTGAATTTTAGCATTCTCTCTATGAAAAAGAAATTTGAAATCCATTCTTTTCAAATTCTGAGAACACCTCATAAAAATATTTGGAATTTTAGAATTCTCTTGTATTAATATCAAAATAAGGAATTTCATGCCAATCCATTTAAAATTCACTAAAAAAATGCATTACTCGCTAAAAATACTTCATTCAAACACACTCTAAAAGACCCCTTATGTGTTATTGATTTTGAATTTTATTCCTAAACCAAAAAGATTTCTAAATCAGTCTCTGTGCACACAATTATTTGTAGATAAGTCCCCAAGCTTAGAACTACATTATCATCTAAGTTTTTCTTTTTTTTCTTTTTTCTCTACCCTCATTGTTAAACTTCAAATTCCCAATTTGATAAATCAAAAGTATCTTTGATGCACCATGCTTGAATTTTAGTAGTGCACTTTGTGGCGTACCTTGTAATCCAAAGGCGTGATCATGAGGAGTATAGTGTACCAAAAGGTCTGGGACGGATATGCTATAATAATTTTTTATTTTTTTCATATTTGAAAAATGTGACTAATTGTGTTTTTAAAAGTGATTAATTTTATCTGTATGATATTTCAAAAATTCCATTTAATTTAAGAATTATATAGATAAATTTCAGTCATTTTAAAAATATATTTAGCCATATTTTTTTAATTTCTAGAATGATCAAATTTCATCTATCTAATACATTATTAATTTTTATAATGATTTATTGAATACTTTAAAAATTATATTTAATTTCAGGACCACACAAATAAATTTTGTATCACTTGCAATATATATTTAATTGAAATTTGTTTAATTATAACTAAAACAAAAATAATTGATTATCGTGTATCACAAACCTTTTGGTATGCCATGCAACTCTCGAGATATATCCTTGGTTCACAAAGTGCAGTGCAAAACTCAAAGATAGTAGCACTCAGCTTAAAAGTAGAGCTACCATAGAGCTGTGATATAACACAAAAATATGATACTAGTTGAGGAGTGGAGAACTTATTTATAGACAAAATCCTCCTTGTCCTTCTTAAACTTTTATTGAATAAATTGATCTCTCTAAAAAAAACTAAAAAAGTCCCTAACAATTTAAAACGTCAAACAAATTAGTATTTCTAAAAGATAATAGGATAAATTAGTCCTTCAATAATCATGGAAAAAGTCAAATTGATCTCTGTACAGATGGACTACTTTGTCTTATCTTTTAAATTGTTAGTATTTTTTTTTCTTCTGAGAGATCAATTTGTCTAGTGTAAAATTTAAAAGGTATCAATTTGAGATTTTGTCCTTATTTATGAATAACTATGCATGTAAGATGGATTTGAAGACAGTTTTTTTGTTTTTGGTATAGAGACTAAATTCAAAATAATAATATGTATAAGAATTAAAATTATATTTTAACTTAAAATTTTTTAACATTGATATAAGAAACTAAAAACATGCATCCAAAAAATACTTAAATCGAAAGATGCAAGCGAATAATTAAAGTTGTTAATTTTGGGAAGTTTCGTTGAACCTCATCAAACCGAGAAGTATTGGTTGTATTGTCCATTTATTAGATCATTGAGCACGTGTATATCATGGTGGTGGGCATGCTTCAATCTTCATGCAAGCTTTGCATTAGAAAAGAAAAAAAATCTTCATGCAATTGTCATGCGTGAAGAACGAATACAATGTATAGTACTTCAAGTTGGCGGTTTCTTTCTTAACCTAAAAAGCAGTGAATGATAAAAAATTTAGATTCGAATACTATAACCGACGCATGGCCATGGAGAATAAAAATTCATAGAAGCATGTTGATTATCATATGCAATAGAAAATAGTCAAGTAGAGCAACACACATGCACAGTTCCAAATTTTGGATGCATTGGCACTATCACAAAAAAGATATCAAATCCTGATTTGCAGGTCTAAGGTTAAAACCCCAAGAACAAGAGAAATGGACTACAAATTGTAACTGCATATAATTTATGACCCAAGTGGAATGATAATGCTTTTAGGAAAAGGGAGTCTCATCATTTCCCCTATATGTTATTGTTCTATGCTTTTACATCCTTAATCAAAATACAATGCATGTATTAGGGGCGAGAGAAAGCATGATTAATAATTAAGTAAAAGCCTTGGTCAAGGTCAAAAGTAGTTGCATGGGAAAGGATTTCTCTAAAATCAAATGCTAATCTCATTAGCTTCGGCAAAGAACCTAGCAAGGAGGGGGATAAATAAATAAATATTTGTGAATAAGAGGAAAAAAACAATCAATACTTATATACATACATCACATGCTTTCACTATAAAGGAAAAATTCCTAGGTGTTCTCAGACCAAGTAAAGGTATTTGTTCTGTTTCATTTTTTGATTGACACATTAGTTATTGTATTAAAAATATAGAAAAAATAGGAAACAGTAATAATCTGTAAAATTGATATGTCAATTAATAAATGGATCAAATCAAATATTTTTCCTTACTCTCAGTGCAACTAAGTATTAATATATAAGAGGCAATTGGTCGGCATCTATTAATGGAATTGTGGTTGGATATTTGATCAATTAAAATGAAAGAATTAATTGATATTCTAATTTCTAAATATAAATTCAACTAAACAAATTGCTGATCCGTGAATAAATTGAGTTCATATAGATTTAGATAAGAAATATAATTCTGCTACATGATAACTAAGTATTCATGTGTTTGAAAAATTGTCATGTGGAGTGTTTCCATGAATGTGACTACATGGATGTATATTTGCTTAACACTTTTAAGAGAATATTCTTGGATAAGTTGTACTCTCAAGAATAAAAGATAGTAGTTTTTATTCTCACCTTTCAAATGGAAATATAAGGGCCTGTTTACTTTGCATTTTTCAGTTTTCAGTTTTCAGTTTTCCAGATTTGTGAAGAAAAAACTGAAAAAACTGAAAACTGGAAACTGAAAACTGAAAATAGGCAAAGCAAACAAGCCCTAAGATTTCCATGAGAAAAACAAGTTTCTACAACAGTTGAAAAAATCAAATTGCCCTAAACCACTACAACAATAATTGGCACACTATCACCATCACCGAACCACATCACTGTTAATGCCTAACCATTGCTGTTAATGTTGGCCTACCATTGCTAGACCACTACCGCCAGACCATCACCACCAATATCAGTCGCTAGACTATCGCTATATGCACCGTATAATTGCCATCACTGCTAGACAACAGACATCGAACAACTAACGCCATCAATGGACCATTATAGTCATCGTCAGACCATTTTAGCCGATGTTAGACCACCACAATCTCGAATCACCATAGCCGATGGCTAGACCAACACTATCAGTCATCAAGCCATTGCCAGACAACCACTAGACCATTACTACTGATCACAGACCCACCGTAACTGTTGCTGTGACTACTATTTTATTGGGGGTACTTTTGGAAAAATACTCGACATTCTCAGGAATGTCAATGTTACCAACACGTAAATGATTTATTCTTAGGTATAATTTATAAGATTATTGAGATTTCATTCTACCTACCAAAAATCAAGTAGTCAACCACATACCCCTTTTATGTATATTTTGATGGAATTGTGATTAATTTAATTTATGATGAGTCTTAGATTTATGAATCTTTAAATTAAAGAGATGATAGAATTTGAAATATTTTATAAAAAATGAGAAATTAATTTAATTTTGTGATAACCTAGTAATTTAAAATTGTTTGTTTTAAAATAATTGTAGGTATAGAAATTAAATAAATGGGAATTGTGTTAGTATAGACTGAGATACATGTTTGATGACATAGTGTTTAGTGGACGAAATCTTTTTCTTTTTTTTCCCCCTTTCTTTTTCCTATTTCCCCTCTCTTTTTTTGTCTTTTCCCCCCTCTTTCCTTTTCTTCCTTATTCTTTCTTCTCCTCTGCGTGAGAAATAATGCTTCGTTTCTCTTCTTTTCTTGGCTCTCTCTCTTCTTTGCAAAGCCACTACCAGTCGCTCCGTTGCCATTGCCGTACCACTGCTAGCATGCCACAGCTATGGTTTCTCTCTTTTTGAGAGAACCTAATTGAAGTTGTGATGTTTGGAGCATTTTCTCCCTCCATTCTTCCTCTACAAGTAGTGGATAAGTGTTAATATATTGCTCTGTTGATCTTTTTGAGTTCTCTATAAAGTTGATCATGGTATATTTGGTAATTTTCGAAACCCTAATGTTAAATTTGGGGATTTGTATATATCAATTGGAGCTATTTTACATAAATTAATGGCATCATTAGCTTATAAATGTTGTATTTGTTTTGTTTCTAGAGTTTTTGGCACAATTGAACATCAACCATTGAATTAGTAGCACTTGCAAGTTGTAATTTCTGAGTAGACATTATATCTATAATATTTTTTATTCATGCTATTTAGTTCTAGATACATTTTAGTAATTTTGAAATTGAAAAAAAATTATTTCACAACATTATCATACACACACACACACACATATATATATTAGGAAATTAAATCTATTATGTCAGCTTATGTTTCATTAAAATTGACACATGAGATATACATTGGTGACGGTGGAAAGAGAACATGAGGGGGTACACTATGAGGATCGAGGTGAGAATGAGGGAGACAGAGGGGAGAGCAAGGGGAAAGTGCTAGGGGGTTGTATTTGGAAATAAGGAGAGGGAATATTAGGTTCTTTCACAAGCAAGGTATCCTTCAAAGATAAGGTTGCAGGAATAGTTGCACCTTTTATCTTTGATAAGGAATTAGATATCTGGCCACTGCCGAAGGGAAAAAGGGGGATGTGACTCCGCCCTTGATTAAGTTTTCTAATGAAAGAATGACAATGTTTTCAGCTCCTTATCATGAGGCCCTGGTAATGAAGGTTTTAGGGAAGAAGCTGAGCTATTCTTTTATATGTCATCACCTAAAGGCTATTTGGCATTTGCAAGGAGGTTATAATGTTATGGATGTGGCTGTTGGGTACTTCCTTGTCAAGTTTAACTTACCCATGGATTGTGAACGTGTCATTTTTGGGGGTCCATGAATGATAGCAGGGAACTACCTAACAGTGAAACAATGGATTCCTTTTTCAAGCCATCAGAGGAAAGTTTTGGAATCACAATGGTTTGGATTTGTTTTATACTACACTAAACATTTGGTACTATCATGATAAGCCGATCAAGAGGATTGCATTAGCATTGAGGAAACATATTAGAGTGGATATGGTCACTTCTACTACAAAATGCGAAAAGTTTGCATGAGCTTGTGTAGAAATTGATTTACCATTGCCTTTAGGGAAGATAATTTTAGTTGATGATGTGTGCTATGATGTTGCCTATGAGAGTTTCTATATCATTTGAAATCACTATCACTGTTATGGGCATGCAGGAAAAGAATGTAGGGGAGACCACAGGCTAGTAAGGATGGATTCTGACCACGTAGTGCTGAAAAAAGGAGTGGTGACACTAGAAACCACTCTGTAGGGTCTGACCATCCGGGCTCAATAAGTGGAGCCTATATAGCTTCAAAATTCAAATCCCTTTTTTAATGTTTGTCCAAAAAATCTAAATGTTATTGAGAAACCAATCATAACCAATATTGCTAAGAATAATAGGGATTCTAATTGGAAAGTTATGGGCCCAAAACAAAATAAAAAATCAAGTAACAATTACAAGCAGGATACTGCATAAAAATCAAGGGGATAAAAAGGGAAAGGGTCTATATGTAAAAGATTGCATGTCAAGCACTATGTCATGCAAAAAGGCAATAACTTTTCCAAGCTCAAGCCTTAGACACAAGTTGCACCAATTAAAGGTGGAGGTGGCATCAAAATCAAGGATTTTCCTTAAGGGATGAACGAGTCTCCACGCACGAGGAATGACACCATTGTCTTTAATATGACCTGAACTCATGAGATGAGCAAGAATAATGGCATCAGTACGTTAACCAAAGAGGTGCCACCATTTGTTAATGTTGAAGGAAACATAATTTCCCCTAGTGACTAAACGACAACGTATTGGTAACTGATCTATGAAAAGACAGTGCTAGATAATGTGTAGCTTTAACTTAAAGGTGAACAAACAACATTGGTGCAAGATAGGGCTAGAGGCCTTAGGGCACTCCCTAACTAGTGCTACAATCCATGTGATGGGTCGGCAGTACCCTCTTTCCTTGTGGTATGTCTATGGATAGCTCCAATTGCAAGATTATCTCTTGGAATGTGTAGGGTGCTGTGACTGTGAGGGGGAAACAGCATGCTAGGGAAATGTTTGAGTAATATACACTAAGTAATAGTATATCTATAACTCGACCACCTATGGGAGTATACTGAGTAATAGTATATCTATAACTTGTTTTGTTATATTATCTTGGAAACATGTTTGGAACACTTGTGTGGGTATATCAATCATAAGAGCATGAATTGATTGTGTGGTTTGATGTTGTTCATTGGATTTCGAATTGATATCTATATTATATTGTTTATGTTAATTTTTGGACTTTGGACCTATATTTGTAATATATGTGTGGTTATGGCTTTAAAAGAGGACGAGCATCTTTTGAATTGTGATTTGTATGAAAATTTGTTGATGAAGGTTTATGTTGACATTTGACACCTTACCCCTAGGATTCAAAGTTCTACTGATTATAAAGCATTCGGAGGTAGGCAGTTCTTGAGAGCCTATGGAGCAATTAAAGATGTTTGATCTTTTTAGGAGCAAAGTGCCACAAGTCATACGGTACTCGAGGGCCACCTCTTTGGTCCTAGAAGGGCTAGGAGCAAAGTGCCATGTACCAAGCATCATTAGGGGGCATCTTCTTGGATCATAGATATGTCATATGGCTATGAATTTTGAATTATGACTTTGATTTATTTGTGCACATTGATTATGTGTGTTTATTAATTTGTGCTTAAGGCTTGTCCCTGTGCATGTGGTAGATATGTTGTTGCTAATTGAGTCATTCGACTCACTCCATTATTTTTCCTTATGTTTTTGCCCGCAGGTCTAGAATTAGGGTTAGACCTCTCGTATAACTGATCTTTGATGAACCCACACATTGTCAAGTGGCAAGGAAGGTTACCTATTGTCATTTGTGCATATGTATTGGTTTGTAAAGAAATCCAACTCTGCTGCACAAATCCACAAGCAAGATTTGATGGTTGTATCTAAATATTGTTGTTTTTAAGGATTTACTTGTGTGTTTAAGATTTGAAATGTTTAGATTCAAAAATGAAACAATTTGATTGTGAAAACAAGTATTTTGAGATATCTTATTGTATTGAGGAAGTTGATATATAGGCTATCTTCTCACAAATTTTGTATTTTGGGAAGTCCAATAAACAAGGTAGATTTTGTCCGTTTCTCCACTTGATTTTGGCTAGGCTTGTTGGGGGTTGAGACTCCCTAAGCGCCGGTCATAGCCTGGGTTGGGTCATGACATCACAGCTTACAACAACAATCTCAAGATATTTTGAATGCAATGCATATTGTTTCTATATCAAATTTACTTCTTTAAAAACTGATAGATGATGGATGCTGCAACTTGCTTGAGAATGTTAATGAATTTTATGACGAAAATGAAATTGAGGTCCCAAATATGAGTGTACAATACATTTTCGAAAGAGGTTGATTTCATTGACCAAATGTAATGATTGGGCATCACTATTGACTAGATATATTCTTGACAGTAATTGACTCATAGATACTGAAGTTAAATAGTATGTTTAATGAGTAAAGAATGAAGTTTTTTTTTTAATTTTTTTTCACTTTGAGCTTTGCTTTGGATCTTAGAGACAATTTCAAATTATTTAATATTGAGGAAATATCCAAGTTAGTAAGAAAGTTTTATCCTCATGATTTTTCTGAACATGAAAGTTTTTTTTTTTGGTAGTCTTCATTGCAACATTATGAGCTTGGTATACTAAAATCATTTCAAATATATAGGGACACTTAAAATCAAAAACTTATCACTTAGTTGATGGATTGATACACATTGTCTTGACTCTTTTAGTATTCGTAGCTACAATAAAGATAACTTTTTTAGCCATGAAAATTCACAAAACATGATTTTGAAGTAAATGGATGGTGAGTTACTTGCTGACAATTTAGTTATTTACATTGAGAGAGAGATATTTTAAGTACAAGTCGAATAGCAAATGACTTTAAATCTAAGAAAACGTGTCAAGCACAACTTTCTTGAAAAAAAAAATGGAAGTGATAGTATTTGCAACTCATATAATAAGTTTTAACTTGTTGTTATTGTTTTTTATTCTTTAACTTGTGTGAATTATGGTGTATTTTACTAATTACTTGTAAATATGTATTATCTTATATTCTTGTAGGAAACTTTTGACTAGCACTTGAACATTGCAAAATGCAATTTGAATATTGCTTTATATAAACCTTTTACTTAATTAGATGTTTAAACATTATAAAAGATTATGTGTTGTGCAATCCAAGAGTGTGGTCGAGTGGAAGGGACTCGTTCACTCTTAACCAAACGTTAGGGGTTCAATCCCCAGTTTTGGGTATGGAAAAACCTTAAATCTCTAGGTCAGCTGTCCCACCCATCGAGATGCATACAAGCTAGTACGGGGATTAGTCATAGTGATCAACGGTGGATACCTTCATCGTGAACCAAAGAAAAAAAAAAGATTATGTATTGTGCATATGTGTCTTTTGAGTTTTGATTGTAGAGTGTGGACTCTTTTCATATATTATGAGTTTCTATTAAAATTTTAGGTGAAGAAAAATTTTGAAAATACATATTATCATTCTCTCCCCCGCCGATCAAAATTGTCTAGCTTCGCTCCTAATTTTGGTGCAACGACATTGTTAGAACTTAGAGCCGACCTTAATTTACAACCAATTTTTAATTTTTCGTTTCCAATTCGTACTTTATTTGCGATGGTTTCGGATTAGTTAGGTAATAACTTAAAAGAAGGTGGACTCCTGCCCTTAGAAGCATGCAAGCTAGTTTTTTGAAAATATATTGTAGTTACCTGTATTAATTGCGGCTATGATGATACTTTATCTATAATAAGTAAAGTTGTGTGTCTATATACGAATGTACTTCTATCTATTTCGTGTTCAATGTTAATTTCATGTATAAATTTGTACAACGCATTAGCTTCAGCATGAACATGTGTTGCACATGAAAACTATCACAAGAACAAGAATAAAATAATTAAGAAATAACTAATATTATTCTTCTTTTTGATGAATGAAAAAAAAAAATAAGTTTCTCAAGATGAGGAATATTTTAAGGCAGAGTAAGTATTTATCAACAAATTCATGACAACAGAAATTGAGTAAAATATAATCTCTTCTCTTGAAAGATGCTTTTATTACATTTTCATTCACTTTATTTTTAAAACATTCACTTTCTTCCCCTAAAAAATTGAGATAAGTTATATATTGATTCATTTTCAAATTTTTCATTAACTTTTCAGTATCTTGTGTTTATTATTTTATTTTTAACCAAAATACATCTTATTAATATATATATATATATATGTATGTATATATATAATTTTTTCCAAGATAAAATACGTGTCCTACAATAATATAAAATATTGAAAAATTTTTGTATATAATTACGTTAATTTTTATTCTATGAAGGGAACAAATTATTGATAGTAACAATAATTTGTAATAATTATTTTTAAAAGAATAAAAATATTGATTTCTTAGTTATTAATTTGAGAATATTAATAAATATATAAAAACAAAAATTATTTATAACTAACGAGAATATTTTTGTGATCTTAATGTAAAAATATAAATTGATATTTTAAAATTAATATTTTAAAATTAATTATTACAAATCTTTGTTACTATTGATGATTTATTTTCAAATATAATGATAATTTAAAAATTAAGTTAAGTGTGTATATATATATATATATCAATATTTTTTATTATTTTAAGTCACATATTTTATTTTGTGGAAATGAACTTTAACATATGTAACTAATTAAAAAATGGTATTTAGGCCAAAAATAAAATAATAAATAGGAGAAATTGAAAAAATATGAAAACTATAAAAATAAAGTACCGTGTAAGTTATATCAAATTTTAGGGTAAACAAGTGAGAAAGTTGTACTTAACTAAAAACGAAAAATAACAATATGCAAATACTAGGCGCTACCGATGCTTATAATAGCATAGCATATCTCAATAATTTAATTTATGAAATAAAGACTCTATTTGTTTAATTTTTTAGAAAACTGTTTTAATGAAGCATTTCATTTAGAATTATTTTAATGTTATATTTAATTTGTAAAAACATTAAAATAACTTTACAAAAGTTTAAAAATCCATCAAGGACGAATGTTAATTTATATAAAAAATATCAAAGAAAGTTTTCAGAGCTCACAGACAGCATTTCAAGTTGGCATTTCAAATCCATCAAGGACAAGGGGCAGCTAGTGCTTAGTACTTGAATTGGGTCAACAACTTGTAAATTACTTTATGCGTTCCTTGCATTGTATAATTAGTACTATTGTGTTGGTTTTGTCGCTTTGTCTTGTGGTAAGTGGTAACCCATAAAAGTAGTTGGCTGCTTCCCAAGGTGGGCATAAAATATTGTGGTTCTACTTGAAAGGGAAATTAAGGTGGCTGATACATCATTGCAGGTTCATGAACTTCTTCTTCCATGCTTTTCAAAGTGATTTGAATAACGTAATTTCATGAAATCTCTATAATTGCACCCCCTTTTTAAAGTTGCAACTAGTGGGTCAATCATGCACCAAGAATAAAACTAATCAGTCAATGTTATCACTCATAAAAAAATTTAATTTAAACAGAAATAACTAAACACTATAGTTTTGCTGACCATATATATTTTCAAATGATCAATATTTATTAAAAGTTAATTTTGATACAAATATTTGGTTGATGTTCTCCTTAAGCAAAGTCTTGGTTCACTTTTTTAATGAGTTTGTTTGGTTTTCGTTTTCTATTTATTTTTATAGTTTTAAAAATTTTATGAATAAAAGGATGAAATAATAAAAGCAGAAATCAAACGAGATATTGCGAAAGTATATCATTTTATATTTGATTGAAGTATAAAAATAAAATAAGCTTTCATGGATAAATTCTATATTTTACAGATGTAGCTCATTTATGAAAAATTTCATGTGATTTTTGTTTCCAACCAACTATACCTATATGTAGAATTTATCTGTGAAAATTTACTCATTATTTTTATTTCCATTGATTAGAGTGTAAAAAATAGGATAAATTTTTCCTGAGCAAATTTAATATATAATTTTACACGTGAAACTTATTCATAAAAAATCATCTTCACTTACTTTCAACCAAACCAAACATACTGCTATAGTGGATTGACTTGGCTTAATCCTATTAATTAAAGTCCACTAGATTTTACGTTTTAGATACATGTGGTTTTTTTTTTCATTGCTATAGAAAGTAAAAACAAGCTATGATATAATAAAATGAACACCCCAAAAATCACTTCTTAACAGACATCTAATAACCAGAGGCCAAGTATCCCACAAAATGAAAGGAGAAACAACCCGTACTTATTTTTTCGCCAACTAGTCAGTGCATGCATTGCCCTCCTAGAGAGTATGAACAAGTCAGATGGTCTAGTTCCTACAAAAAAGATTTCAAATCTCTATTAACAACTTAGCATACCTATGCTTCACGTTCAGATCTATGGATAGCAACTCCACAACAGTAAGGGAATAGTGTGACAAACCAAATGACGAATACTATGGTCTCAAGCTAGCTTTAAACCTGTATGAAGGGCCTTGAGCTCAACAAACAAGATAGGGGCTCACAAAGCGCACCAACAAACCCAACACACTAGCAACCAGCTCATCACAAATCAAGTCTTCAATACTTGCCAAATTACTCTCAGCAATCAAACTACTATCCACATTGAGTTTATTGAAAGACCTCAGGGGACAGCTCCACCCTACCAACCGAGGGGGTCGAGGAGGATGAGAAGGAGTACGGCTCACAGTAGCAACATCTTGGGAAAACACACTAATTTTTCGAAGAAGCTCTAAGAAAGGCCAAGACTCATTACTCATGCAGTAAGCACAACGGGCCTGCCAAATCCACCGCAAAGCAATAAGAAACAATACACAATACTCCCCTTGACAATACTCCAACAGCCACTCCTTCAAGGTTTGAAGAAAGAAAGAGGCATGCCTAGCAAAACTAAGAGCTATCCAGACTCTTATAGGGAGAACACACAATCCCTTAGACAATGAATTGTAGATTCAATATGAGAGCACAGCAATCACATAAAAGGTTGGGCTGCCAACTTTCGAGCAAATCGCAATGCATTAGTAGAGAGAGCATCTTGAGAGAGCAACCATATGAGTAGCTTAACTTTCTTAGGTAGTACCAACTTCCAAATCCAACCCTATTCAAATGTTAGTAGAGCCTCCAATACAGATTTTATTAACCAGTGATATGCAAATTTAATAGAATTTAACCCAATTATCTTATGTGTCTAGCACCAAATATCAGCGTCTAGAGTCAAATCTATGGTAGGAGTAGTGCACATAAGCCCTACACCTCCTTGGTAATTGAGATAGTCAATAAATTAAAATGTCCTTTACCTTCAAAGAACACATCACGAATCTTGAGCTCAATATGTGGTTTAGAAGAATTAAAAGAAAAAAAAAAGTTAATTTCAGTAAAATAAATAATTTTATGGAAGAAAAAAAATTGTTTTCAAATATTCTAAATAACGAAAATTCTGTGATAAAATGAATACACCATGCCTTTGGCAAATGTTTTAACCAGAAAAAAGAAATTATTGAACTATTAGAATTAGAATTGATTAATTGCAGGGTCTACTGTAGTACATTATATGTTACATCCTAATAAATTTTGTAATATTTTGTCACACCACTCTTTCTCTTTCGTTTTATTGTAACATATAAATGAGAGAAACATACAAAAAATAAAGAGAATAATCTGAGAGCATGTAGCAGGATGTGATGGTATATAATATAAATATACTACGTGTTTTCAATATCTAACTTTAATATCACAATTATCATATTTTAATTTTATATTATAACTTGAAACTGAATAGTATAGTAAAAAAAGTATGAGACTAGCGAAGTAAACACTGAAAACGAATCTATATATATATATATAGATAATTTAAATAAATTTAAAATACAGAATAAATAATATTTAAAAATTACAATAATATAAATTTATTTTTCTTGGAAAAAGGCCTTTTCACATTCATTTCAAAAAAAAAAAAGCCTTTTCCTCACGATAAAAAAGGCCTTTTCATAGTAAACATACAAAACACCAAATTTAAATAAACTAATAAATTTGACTAAAAAAAAAGTTAATACTCACTTTAGTCCCTAACATTTCATGCATGAGTCATTGTAGTCCCTTACTTTTAAAATGAATCAATTTGGTTCCTCACATTTACAAATGTGAATCAATTTAGTCACTTTGTTAATATCTGTTAAATCACCGTAAGACTGTAGTGCCTGGTGAGGATAGAACTCGTCCTGAGGGAGACAGCTCGACCGAGAGGAATTATGACTCAGACAATAGGAATTAGATCTTGGCCAATAGAAAATAGAGCTCGGGAAATGGGAGAAGGATACAGGACGAGCTCTATTTCTTACTGGTCGAGATCTAATTCCTCTCAGATGAGCTCTATTTCATATTAGCTGAGTTCTAATTCCTCTCAGTCGAGCTTTGTCTCTCTCAGACTACTAGACACTTTTTGCTTAACTAATGGTAATTTAACACTGACTGAATTGATTCACGTTTATAAATATGAGAAATCAAATTAATTTATTTTAAAAATAGGATATTAAAATGACTTATGCACAAGATATCAGAAACTAAAACTAGTATTAACTTAAAACGAAAACTAGTAAACCATATAAAGTTACTATAAATCATATATGTATAAGTTTGGTACAATCCGCAACACGGATTAGTGGAATTATGATCCCCGTCAAAAAAATAGAGCGTATTTCCTTTTTCCACAGCCTTCCCCACAAGTCTCAATTTTTTTTCCTTTTTCTATTTTTTAATATTTTTAATGGTTAGTATTTAATTAAATTTGATTTTTGTGGACGGTTGATTGGTGTATAAATATTTTACATTTATATCAAATCATGAATCATATCAACCCACTAAAAGTGTAAAAGCTTTTTGAGTAAACCTTCAATTTGGCCTTGACAATTTCAATATCGGACAAGTTAGTTTTTAATAATTGAAAAGTGTCAATTTGGTTCTTAATAATGTCAAAAATTAGACACTTAGTGGTTCCTGAATGAAAAACATGAACAGTTTTAATGTCAATTTCATTACTGGACAAATTAATCTCTAATATCATTTATAAAAATAAAAAATAAATAAATCCCCATCCCCTATCTCCTTTCTTCCTTCACCCCTACCCTCACGACGACGACGACCACCACCACCATAAGCAAAAGAGCCTAATTAGGTCACACTTGAAAAAATTTAGGGTACTCCCTAATCTAATTATCTAAAACTTTTAAGGATATTTTTCACAATCTATTAGTGAATAAGGACACTTCCTGAATAATAATTAATGAATTGCACATTAGCCGCGCCATATGGTAAAGGAGAGAAGTACAATGCAAACATCCTCCTCTCCATGTCAGGATCGATAATTTCAATATAATCTATAACAATTGATGTGCAAAGATCCAATCCATTGCTCCTTTTTCCAAACAAAAGTGGTAATACCTTTGGCATTGCATCTATCTCTACCCTTTGGTGCCTTCTAGTTGATGAAGGTAGCCAACATTTGCAACTGTGTTGCACTTTAAGTTGGAGCTTATAAGTTGAGGACAAGCAAAACCCACCCACCTTTGTTAGCAAGATCATGGTAGCCTTTGGTAGTTTAGAATATCTCATTGGTTCCTTTGGGTAGCATTTGGTTTGGGAGACAGGATACAAAATACAGGGACAGTGGAGACAAAAATGTGTTTGGAAGGGAAGACAGGAATAGAGGACGGAAAAACACAATTTTTGTACCTCTAGAAAGTAGGAACAGAATACAGAGATAAAATTTAATATTTTTTCTTCTAATAATATCCATATACATATTTATTATTTCTATCTTTGTCTCCATTGTCCATGTATTTCTATCCCTATCCCTCTACCAAACACTACTGAAGCTGTCTATCTAGCATTGAAATTTTCCCCCAATAATAATAAGAAGCTCATAGCAATTTCATCGGATAAAAAAGATAGAAAACTTCCTAATTGCACCCACATAATTACTTCAACTTAGTGAAATTCACGAATGATTTGCCACAACCCAATTTCAAGTTCCATCATAACTAGCTAGGTTCTCAATTCTCATTCATAAATTGCAACATACTGTTAATTACTAACATTACCGAACTAAATAACACAAGTCTTAGAACTAAACTAAACTAAACTATTTTTTTTTTTTTGCAAAGATAGGCAACTAAACAAAACTATTTAAAATGAAAACATTATTAATCTTGTATGTAACACACAAAAGGGGATTTTGGGAAAAAGCTTAAGGGTGAGCGATGTGAAGGGTGAGTGATGTGCAAAGGTAGCAAGGAGAGGAGATGGTGGCAGTGTCCCCAACGAAGCTGTAGCACGTGACTACAATTCCACGGGTCTAGTTGGTTCACATTCTACTTGAGGGCGTATTGCGTTGGGTGGGGATTCACAACAAACCACCTTATGTTGCTGGTTGGGAATCAGATGGATTGTTGATGATTGAGTTGTGATTGTTTTGGTGATATTGTGGCTTTTGGTGTGGCTATTGATTACGAGGCTGTTTTGCTTGTGGTTTATGGTGGTGGTGATGAAGATGATGAAAGAAGGAAGGGATATGGGGTAAAGGATGGTTTTTTTTGATAAATAATATTAGGGAACAATTTGTCCGGTAATGAAGTTCCACTAACACCATTGATTTTTTTTATCTAGTGACCATTAAGTGTTCGACTTTTGACATTATTAGGGACCAAATTGACACTTTTCAATTGTCAGGACCAACTTGTTCAATGCTAAAATTGTTAAGGATTAACTTGGGGGTTTACTCAATATTTTTTTATTGATAGTGCATAAAATTAAATTTAGGTCATATTATTTACTATTTTTAAAGTTATTAAAATTAGTATTTAATTTTGATTGATTGTCAATGCAAAAATCTTATATATTATCATCAAATCAAACTCTTTTGTATCACCACAATAATAGAATAGACTAAATTGACCATATTTATTTGTATGATGATATATATGATTATACAACAATCTAAAAAATTTATGCCTTAAATACATCAAAATTGAATTTATATGTTATATTATTAAAATTCATTTCTCATAGTTAAAAATTAAAAAATAGAGTTTAGTATTGATGTCTTCACAGTGTAAAATACTTTTGGCAAAAGTTTTACTTTCATCCATAATCTTTCAGCGATATTTCAATTTCATCCCAAAAGTGTTTTTGTTTTCAATTTTGTCTATGGTATTTTAATAATGTATCAATATTGTCCTATTTGATAATAATATCAATTTTTTAAAATGAAAATGGTTTATTTGACTCAAATGTGTCCATTTTTATGTCATGTGGATGTCATGTTGTATATACAAAAACTTTATTTTCATTGACATTCTTTTAAACTTTACATTTTATGGTTAAAAATTGTCTACAAATAACATTAAATTCATTTCAATAAGAATTATTAGACAAAAATAGAGCTTCAACTTATATAATAAGACATCCACATAAGATAAAAATAAATATTTTAAAGCTGAATTAGTAGTATTTGTTAGTAAAATTGACAGTGTTCATCAATATGATAACATAAAAATAGGATAAAATTGAAACAAAAACAACTTTAAGGAAGAAATTGAAATATCACTAAAAGATGAAGAACGATAATAGAGTTTTTGCCAATACTTTTATATTGCTCTCCTATTAAATTTTTTTAGTCATATGACTTCTCAAATAATAGATAGCAAAGTCAATTGTCATAACTAATATAACAATATATGATTAGATAATTGTATAAAAATTAAATAATTTAATTTTAATATACTAAAAATATAAAAAAATTTATACAGTTATCTAATTATATAATAATATTAATAAATATAAATAACTATCACTCATTATTTAAAAAATATATAAAAATGAAAATTTAATTGAATAAAAGTATAAATTTTTTTAATATATATTATTGATATTGATTATTCATTACGCATCAAAATTAAACTCAAAATAACCACGAGATGTAGTGTGGTGGCAGTTCACTTTATTCCTTAACCATGTGGTCGGAGATTCAATCTTTACTCATAGGAATAAAGTACATCTCGTGGCCAGCTATTTATCTCTTTAGGAGAGTTTCGACAATAAGGAGATTAGTTATTATTATAGATAGTAAATATCTTGATTCCGATAATAAAAAAAAACCTCAAAATTAATTCTAAAAGTAATAATAATTAAAAAAAACCCAGCGGTTTCTGGTTTGTGGTATTCATGCGGTGGGGGCAAGAATAATACAAAGAAAGCTCACTTTCCGTGGAAAGATACATTGCATGTGGGAAAAAAAACAACTCATTCACTGCCATTGGTCATGTACCAGAATCTTTCCCCTGTAATAAAAACCTTCCCTTTTTAAGGAAACCACCATTCCTTATTTTTTTTTCTTTCCTCATTGACAAATTCTCTTCCATTCTCACTCTCTCCCCTTTCTATTTTTTGCCCTCTCTGATAGGGTTTTCAATCACTTTGTAGCTCCCAATTCATTTCATGCATTCTTGCTCTCAACAGTCACACACAGCCATAACAAAATTCGCCATCTTCTTCTTCTTCTTCTGCGTCGTTTTTACTCTCTTTAGAGGGTTCTTTTGCGCAGAACAGTGCGAATTTGACCTCCCGGGGTTTTTTGATCTGTGCCCATGTCTCAAGTCTTCGGCTTTTCCGGTTTGTTCATCGAATTGTCATGTGTTTGATTCGATTCTTGCCTTTTTTTTTTGGTAGATGATTGTTTCTTGGTGTATGAGAAGCTTTAATCTTTGATGATAATTTTGGTTTATTTTATATAAAAGAAAAATCATGGGGTGCCCTTGAATCCCTTACTTTGTTAATTATGGTTCATCACAGGGTTATGGTTTTGTGGTGCACGAGGAACTTATAGTCTTTGATTATATTTTTTTTTTCTTTTTGAGGAGAAAAAAAATATTATGTTTCCCTTGGTTCTCTTTATTTGTTATTTGTTATGGTTCATCATGTGGATAAGTTGCAAAATATTAGGTATTTGAACTGTGTAATCAAGTTTTTGTAGCTTTGCTTGTCATATGCAGGTGATCTAATTTTATATGTATTATGTTTTGTCTTTGCGTATAATAGGATAGGATAGGATTTTGCATGTAAAATCCTTTTGATTGTTTAGTGGTTCTGATAAAAGATATGAACGTCACATAGAGAGATACATAGTTCAGGATGAAGTAGTTGTCTTAGGAAACTTGTATTTGGTTTATGTTCTGTTTTGTTTTTCCTGATGGTTGTACTTTCAGTAATTTAATTTGTAGACTTCTGGTGTTTACGATTTAAAGTTTATCTGAACCTAGTGCTTGTTTTCTGAGGATTCAACAGAATTTTCAGACCTACCTGGTTTTCCGTTCTTTCCTCAGATATTTCATTAGTTGTATAGATAGTCCCTGTTGTTCCATTTACTAGTTGAATCTACATGTTTCATCATGTTTATATGCATGATTTGTTTGTTTCTGACATTTTGTCTGATTGGGTTTCCAGGTGATAATTTTTGCCGTGGTGGGTCTGTATATGGCTGTGCCAACCCCAAGGAAGCAAGTTTCTTCCTGCCTGTTGGCCATCAAGTTGATGTTTACTTTCCTCCTAGGAAGAGATCACGTGTCAGTGCTCCATTTGTTTTCAGTGGAGAATGGTTTGACCAGAAGCAGGAGACATCTATTGAATCTTTGCCAGATGAATGTCTCTTTGAGATCCTTAGAAGGTTGCCTGTAGGCAAAGATAGGAGTGCAAGTGCTTGTGTTTCCAAGCGCTGGCTTATGTGTTTAAGCAATATTTGTAAGAATGAAATCTGCAGCAACAAAAATACTGTACCAAAGAGTGATCTTAATGATCAAGAGGGTGTTGATGAGGAATTCGGAGGTGAGGGATACCTCTCCCGAAGCTTGGAAGGAAAGAAGGCAACAGATGTTAGACTTGCGGCCATTGCTGTTGGAACTGCGGCACGAGGAGGATTGGGGAAGCTTTCAATCCGTGGAAGCAACTCAGATCGTGTCGTCACTAATCTGGGTCTGAAAGCAGTTGCTCATGGTTGCCCTTCTTTAAAGTCTCTTTCTCTATGGAATATTGCTACTATTGGTGATGAAGGCCTGATTGAGATTGCGAGGAGATGCCAAAATCTTGAGAAGCTTGACCTTTGCAAGTGCCCAGCAATATCTGACAAGGCTTTAATTGCAGTTGCAAAGAACTGCCCAAGTCTGACTGAATTAGCATTGGAATCATGTCCTAACATTGGTAACGAAGGTCTACAAGCTATTGGGAAATGCTGCTTCAATCTAAAGTCCATAGCTGTCAAGGACTGTGCTTGCGTTGGTGATCAGGGAGTTGCAGGTCTGTTTTCTTCAACAACTTCGGTTCTGACAAAGGTGAAACTACAGGGACTGACTGTTTCTGACCTCTCTCCAGCTGTTATTGGACATTATGGCAAGGCAGTTACTGATCTTGTCCTCAATTGCCTCCCAAATGTCAGTGCAAGGGGGTTCTGGGTTATGGGTAATGGTAATGGATTGCAGAAGCTAAAGTCCCTAACAATTGCATCCTGCCGAGGACTAACAGATGTTGGGCTTGAAGCTGTTGGAAAGGGTTGTATTAATCTGAAAACCATCCACCTTCGTAAGTGTGCATTTTTGTCAGACAAGGGGCTGGTATCATTCGCAGAGGCTGCTTCATCACTTGAGAGCTTACAATTGGAGGAGTGCCACAGAATTTCCCAATTGGGGTTTTTTGGTGTCCTTTTTAACTGTGGTGCCAAATTGAAGGCTATTTCTCTGATAAGCTGCTATGGGATCAAAGATCTAAATTTGTTATTGTCACCATCATCACCTTGTGAATCACTTAGGTCATTATCAATCTGTAACTGCCCTGGATTTGGGAGTGGTACCCTCTCTGTATTGGGAAAGCTGTGTCCTCAGCTTCAGCATGTTGAATTTAGTGGACTTCAGGGAGTAACAGATGCTGGGTTTCTTTCATTGCTTGAGAGCAATGAGGCTGGTCTGGTTAAAGTTAATCTCAGTGGTTGCATAAATCTGACTGACAAAGTTGTTTCAACCTTGGCCAATCTGCATGGTTGGACTCTTGAGATTCTAAACCTTGATGGTTGTAAGAACATCAGTGATGCCAGCTTGATGGCAATTGCCGAAAATTGCCCATTGCTATGTGATCTTGATATTTCCAAGTGTGCAATCACTGATGCTGGGATCATGGCCCTGGCAGAAGCAAAGCAGTTCAGTCTACAGATTCTTTCTTTGTCAGGCTGCACTTTGGTTTCAGATAGGAGCTTGCCAGCTTTGAGAAAATTGGGCAGCACCCTTTTGGGACTAAATATCCAGCATTGCAATGCAATCAGTAACGGCGTGGTTGATATGCTTGTGGAACTACTCTGGAGGTGTGACATCCTCTCTTGAGCAAGAACTAATAATCTCACTCTCCAAAATAGGCCAGGATCAGAATGAGCTCGAGACTAGTTGGACAGCGGTTATGATTAATTAGTGTTGCAAAGTAGTTTTTGGGTCCATTAATGGTGGGTCTTGATCATCCAGAGACTCGGTTCCCTTTTTTTCAGAGCATGCAGCCGTTTAACTCCTATTTTTGCAGGTTTCCTTTAATTGGAAATCTGTTTCAAGTTTTTTGGCATCCAATCGACTGGTTGCCACCTTCTAAATGGCTCTATGTCTCTGAGAATATAGTTACCGGGTTCTGGAGTTAGGAATCTTTCTTACTAGTGTTGGCACCTGATGTTTGTAGCTTCGCTTTGCATTGGTTTTGCCACCATCTGCGTCTTAGTTCCCTGTCTATGTTTTTACAGCTATCTGTACCTGAATCTGTCTGATGTTGTTTACCAAATATGTAGCCGTGCCGAACCATGTTCAGCACGTGATGTTTTTGGTTTTAGTTTCACTCAAAGGGCAATAAGTACCAGGTGTGTTGGTTTTTAGGCTGCTTGCAGTTGTAAGTCTGGAGTTATGATGCCTTGTCTTCAGGGGCCTTGGCCGTGGCAGCAAGTTATACAGGTCTGCCATGACAATCTTCTTCCTTTGTGGAGGGTTGTTTCTTTACCGGGCTCTAGTTTTTTTAAGGCTTCATTTTTTGTGGACTTGTAACTGAAGCATCTATTTTGTGTAATGTTCATATGTGCCCTTTGAGCTATCTTATATTATGGAAATATGAATAAAGTTTGTAGTTTCATTCCAAAAGCTAAGATCTTTCATACTTATACCCTTTTATATGGCTTGCTGTAAAGTCTGTTAAGACCTTGAGAGTATTGATTTTGTTGGTTCTTTTTAGACTGAGATTTCTTTGAAAGTTCAATCGATTTGAATCTTTTATGAAATTAATCGTCCTTCTGTGGGGATTTACAAGGGTTATGTGTTCTCTATAGGAGTTGTTTCCTAAGATTTGGACTCTTCCTTCTAGGGAGTGAAGGATGTTTACCTCCCCAATTAACTCCTTTATAGGTTAATTAATTTTAGAATAAATCCTCAATATGGTTCTTCAGAAATAATTTGGAAAATAAATTAGTTTATTAGGATTTGAAACTCTCTTATTTGTCCCAATATCATTTGAAGATGTAGATAAATTGGTTCTTTATATAGCTTTTTGCAACTAAAAAATATCTATCCGGTTGTGTGTAGAATGATCAATTTGTTCTTTTTGTTTAAATGATGATTGATACATAAAATTTGATAGATTAATTTGTCTACTGATATTAAGAATCAAAATGGGAATTTACTCTTACTTTTATAGTTAAGGTTAAACAACCTTGTAAGGTTGCTTATCCCACTAACACTCTAGGTTAATTAATTTTGTCATTAAGCTTGACGAATATGTGGTGTAATTTGTGAATAGTCAAGTTGCCTTTGCTATGCACAAACGGGGAAGATTGGGAAGCTTTTTTGGAATTGCAATCTGTTACTAAAGATTTGTAACAAATTTTTGGGTTGGTGGTCAATATTGTCGGAGAAATAAAAAATGGCACATGCACTTCACATGCATTGTAATATGGGGAGTGTCCACATGACTTGGCATATGAACCTTCCTTCTTTGTTTTAGGCACCGCGATAATGTAGCTGGAAGGCAAAGCCCCACTAGGCTCCACTAGGAAATTTGTAAGGAATTTGATAAATTTTGATTATGGATTCTCTAGAGCACATAATCTAATATTCTAGTTTATATAAATCAGCAAGCTATGCCAAATATGATTTGCTACATGATAGAGATTGATAACAGACAAAAAAATATCAACTTGGTGTTTGATTAGAGAGGCATTTATAATTTTATTCAATAATCGATTGATTGATGAACTTTGGTGGCAAATCCAGAGTGGTTAAGAAGGGTATCCAATAAAGTGAACATTTCTTTTCAATCAATGCAATTCTGCTGTGTCTATTATTATGGTTGAGACTTGGGACACGACTCCAACATTGCAATCCATACAACAATATATCTTTTCGGTAAAATACACTAATCTCTCTTACAATGTAATAAACACGATACTTCTCGATTTGTGAAATTATACACTTCAACTTTTCCTAGAGTTAGGTATATTTACATCTAACACTACTTTTTACTGTATGCGATACTAAGCAGGCGGTAAGAGCACCGTTTTAAATACGACACTTGGTAACCTTGAATGAATCCAAAAAATTTAATAGAGGTAAAATTGATACGTAAACATAACAAGTGTTACATATTTTTACTTTTATTATTGGATGCAATTTAATTTAGTAAAATAATAGGGACAAAATGTGCCCCAACACTTTCTTAATATATCCGTCCATGAATATAGAGATCACAAATTGAAAGGTATTGCGTATTTACGGCTCAATTTTAAGGGAAATCATTTCAATTCATTTTTGTATTTTAAATATTTTCGCTTCTCTGTTCACAAACAATATTAACCTACCTCGACATCCTTATGTCACAGGATGCTTCCTAACGCTGTTTCTTTCTGATATAGTTTTAGTGGGATGGATGTGTACCGGATTTGGACCATTTGGCATTAAAAAAATGAACTTAAAGTTAGATACATGCATTGTATTTCTGACGATGGATCTGCAGATTGTCAAAACTCGATGTTATACAATCGGCAGCCTATCTAACAAGGGCAGTGACTGAAAACGACCTAGGAAATACCTACTAGGAGAGAGGCTGAAGGTGGAAGATGACAAAGGCAAACCACACAAGTCAATGATGAAAATTCAATGTCATAGATGAGTAAACTTTAATTATTTGATAATGCATGTGTGGGTAGGATTAATTGCCAAATTATGTGACGTAGAAATAATGAATAGAATTCAGATAATCTTTTAGTAGCCAGTATTACTGTTTTTCAACGGAGCATAACATGCATTTGATTACATAGTCTTCTAATTCAGCCTTTTGATATGGTTTAATTTTAATGTAATGATAATTTATATTATTATTTAATTATATATAATTGATTCTCACTTTTACTATTTAATTGGCCATACAAACGAAAAAGGATTTAATCAAATGACAGGTAAAAGGTTAGGATTTTTTACGCAATCGGTATTTTAAAATTATTATAGTTGAGACTGAAATAAGCCTACCTCCGTTTTCTAATAAGTCCATTCTCAAAATTTTATTTTTCTATAATTATCTGTCCTTCTAAAAAATTTAGATAATAATTATTATTATTATATTTTACCTAGATGCATGATAGAGAATGTCAAGGATAGTTTTGTAGAGTGCATCTAAAATTTCCATACATTTAAACTCATCCAATCATTTCCTAAATATATGTGCACAAGTGAAAATAGACACTGATATTAAGAGGAGAGGTAATATAATATATGTGTTACATTTTTTTTTATTAAAAATAACACTACACGAACTATACAGTAGTTGATGAATTGTAATAGATTTGGCGAGAATGAGAGATATAAGACAAATAAGAGGAAATTTCATAATTAACTCTGTGGAGAAAGAATTCGATATTCACTATTTTCATGTTTTGAAATTATCTCATAAAAATACTTAGAATTTTGAAATTCCTTTAGAAGAGTTTGTAATGATTAAAATTAGGAAATGATTTGATTTAATTTAAAATTATTTGAATTGATTTGATTTATAAGTTAAATCTTGTGTTTGGAATGATTGAATAGGAAATGAAATTGAATTGAAAAAAAATCAATTAATATGTTTAAAATATAATAGATTATGTGTAGAATTATTATAAAAGAAAAAAATTGATTTGATTTGTGTTTAAATATTTTCAAATCAATTTATTTCCATCAAAATCCTAACAAAAATAGAAGGATTTTAAAAGACAAAGGAGAGGAATTTCATGGATTTAGAAATCAAATCATTTCTATTTTTGTGTCGTTCCAAACATTATTAATATCTAAATAAGAAATTTCATATTAAGTTATTTGAAATACTCTCAAAAGATACATTATCCTTTACAAATACTCTATCCAAGCACACTATAAAGGATTTCTATCTAAACTTTATTCCTAAGTAATTTGTAATTGTAATCATTAATACAAATTTTAGGGTAAAGTGAATTTTATGCCCCTAAATTTTAAGTCATTTATAGTTTATACCCTGATTTTTCAAAAGTGCATCGTGATATTATAAACTTTCTAAACAGTGTAAAATATGTACTTTGGTTAAGTTAACATCTATTTTCACTATTAAGTAGTCATGTGGACGTTACTACACAATTAAATGGATAAAAATACCCTTTAGTTTAATCAAATTTCCCCACCCTAAATCCACTTATGAGAAATGGACAAAAATGCCCTTTGGATGCTGGAGTTTGATTGTAATAAAAGGGTATTTTTATCTACTTTTGAGTGAATGAGGGTTTAGGGTTAAGAAATTTGATTAAAATAAAGGATATTTTTATCCATTTAATTGTGCACATGTCATGTACATAGTTATTTACTGGTGGAAATGAATGTCAACTTAATCGAATGAGGTGTTTTACATTGTATGAAAAGTTCAGAGTGTCGCAATGTGTATTTTTAAAAGTTGATGTGTAAACTACACATAAAAGATAAAATGTATTTTACCCAAAATTTTTAATGGTAAAAATTTAACTATTTCAACTACCTGGTGCATTAGTCAAATACAGCCAAGCCTAATAGTTACTTTCTCTATTCCTTATTAACACTCACTCTAAAAAAATTGTATTATTTTAGTATATTAAAAAATTAATATATCCAGTTATAATTTATAATCAGATACATTTGGTTTTTAATATATTAAAATTATATGATTTTATGAAAATGAGTATTAATAAGAAATAGAAGTAGTAATCGAGTTCGGCCAATTCCCACCGAAGCACCTGAGAAGCAGCCGCTGCTCACAATAGGTTGCCTCGATGACCCAAACCCTAAAAAATGTAAAGTCATAAAAATGTGCTAACCTCATTGCGGTGCCTTTGAACTTTTTTAATTGATGAAGCCGAACAAGACCACTTGCAAGTGGCCACCAATGATGCCGATCCAAGCAGCAAGAGTCTTGTTTATTTATTTATTTTTCTGTTAAACCGACTATCGTCTTTTTTTTCTTATTTTTTCAGAAAGGTTTTATTGATTAATATATAGAGACTTGAAACTTGGCGAAAGAGATCGGGTAAAAGCCTACAATGCAATAAATTCTAATGACGCCAAAAGTCTTAACCCTATAAAATATGCGGTTTAGGTTAATTGATTTATTGGGCTGGGCTTTGGTTGATTTTGATCTCGGGTTGGATAATTTGTGTTGGGTTTGGGGTTGGGTGATAAGAGCCATGGTTGCGTGATTTTAGTGTTTATGGAACGACCAAAACGAATGTTTACGGAATTTACAGTGCCGTAAACGACAAAAAAACATGTTTAAACAAAAGGGATTTTAATCTTCATGATAATAAAGGACTATAATGGAAAAAAAAGAAAAGCAAAAAAGATTATATGAACTCAAAAATGTGACGTTTGGTGTGATTAATAAAGAAGTTAAACATTTCTAACAATGTGATGAAATATGATTGAATATATGTTTGAATAAAAAGTTTATATCTACATTACTTCAAAGTTAAATTTTAGTTTTGTATTTTACATTTTAGAATCTAATAATCATGATTTCATGCTTCCATAATACTGCATGAACAGAACTGAACTACATATTTTGGTATTGAACTGAACTGTGTATGCAACTTCTCTTCAACTAATAGCAAGTGGCAACAGAATTATCTCACGCGTGGTACGATTAGACGGCATGCTTGCATGTTTCCCATGCCACGTGGCACATATCATCTGCTCTTAATTTCAAGCTTTCAAAATTCAAACCCGAAGTGATCAAAGTACGGACACGAGGATGTGTTTTGCATCTGACTACAGCGAAGCTGCTGATTAATTGTGCGTTACTTCATCAATAATGTTATTTGCACACCTGTGCAAAAAATGAAATAGGTAGAAAAACGGGTTTACATAAAAGTGGCGGTAAATTTGAAATATTTATAATTTTAAAACACATTTCATTTCAAGATAATAACACATCTCAAATCTCCAACCCCACGTTTTTTCTCCTCTCACCCTGAAAACAATTCATTTCAAAACACAAACATCCCAAATATTCCTTAAATATGAATGTTACTCATTGCCTTCTCTAAATTCCATCTAGGACCTTCATAAACACCTTTCCCTCAACATATACTACGAGCTTCCATCCACTGTGAATAAACGCAATCGGTCGTCATCTTCGAAATCCGTTGAGGTTAAGGCGAGCTCCGTGAACGTGAAATCGGTTGTGCCACCATCTCTGTTGTCATCTCGAAACTCTCTGTCTCTATCGCTTTAATCATCATCTCCAAGCAAAATATGTTTCTTCCTTGCATGTATTTACAATTGGGGTTCATGAAAGAAAGTTTAGAGAAGAAAAAGAGAAGAAAAAAAATCATTTAGGGCTTTTTTTTTTTATCTGTGGTAGGTTAATTGATTAGTTTGATGAATCTATTTGTGTTGGTTTTGAAGGTGCATGTGCATTTTCATCCCTTAATCAAGCACTAGATTTATGTTCTAAGGAAAGACTCCTCCTATCTTGGGTGAGTAAAATAAATTTTATTTTTTAGATGAATACTTAAATGACTTTACTTACTTCAATGACCAAAGGAACTGCTTCATGTTTAATATTGTTATTGATGGAATCGTTATTATTGTGATTTACAAGTTTTCGGCACGGGATACAAGTTTTTGCTTTTAGTTTACAAGTTTTTTGAATTTGGATCACAAGTTTTCGGAACGAGTTTTCAAGGTTTTTGTATTTAGTTTGCAAATCTTAAGCATGGGTTTAATTTTTTTTGCCCTCAGTTTACAAGATTTTTACACTTGATTTACAAGTTTTAAGCATATGTTCACAAGTTTTAAGCATAACTTAGCTTTATAAGTTTTTTTTACTTGATTTACAAGCTTTTTATCGTTGGTTTACTAGTTTTATGCATTTGGTTTACAAGTTTTAAGCATGAGTTTATAAGTTTTAAGTACGAGTTTATAATTTTAAAGTACAAGTTTGTAAGTTTTTTGCACTTGATTGGACGTACTTGCTTTATTGTGAAAGTATTGATTGATATGTGGTTGTGAAATTGGTTACGGGAAAGGATAGTTTCCAAGTTTGTTAGGGGATTTTATTGAAATTTTTATATCACATCAAATTTCTCAACTTTTAAAGCTAGATTTCGATGCATGGATTACCTAGGGTCTATTATGTTTTAGTTTCCAGTTTTTAATTTTAATTTTCAATTTTTAGGATTTTATGAAGGAAATATTGAAAATTGAAAATGAAAACTGAAAATTAGAATATGTAGTTTTTAGAATTTTCACTATTTTCTTCACAAAATCTGAAAAACTGAAAATCCAAACCAAACAAGCCCCTAGCATCGATCTCATATAAGAGTTTTTCACTCATTTGAGTGCTTAAATTAAAGAGATAAACAAAATAATTTCATTGACCATGGTTTTGCCATTGGTTTACAAGTTCTTTACCTTGATTTACAAGTTTTAAGCAATAGTTAGTTTTCCAAGTTTTTGCACTTGGTTTACAAGATTTGTAAACTTGTGCTCAAAACTTGTATACCTATAAAGCTAAAACTTGTAAACCAATAGCAAAAAACATGCAAACCAATGACAACAAACTTATAAACCGATTTTTAGCATTATTTTATGAATTTTAGAGCCATTTTACAAGTTTATTAAACCATTCATTCTAGTTCTATTATCACATTTAGCTCAAAGCGTACACCTACTAAAAGAAAAGTGCAAATGAGGAACCCATCAAAAAAAATACTGTAGACCCATTGGAAGAAAAGAAAGAAGTGGAAATGAAGAACCTACATATACTTTACAAAGAAGATTGTTGCAAAAATGTAAAAGAGATATATGTTTGTTGTTACTTTGTTCTGTCGGGGAAGGAGCTATGTTTCTCCTCAAGTAGTGTTGTTCTTACTATGAGATGATTATATAGCAGCAGTTGATGACAACAAGCATGATGATGGTAGGGGTGGTGATGATGTTGTTGTTCTCTTGTGCATTAGAAGGGAGTTGAGGCAGGAGCTAAGATAGAAAGCGAGCACAGGCTGGGGAGGAGAGAGAGAGAGATGTGGGTTTTATTTTTTTAAAAATCTTTTGTATAAATGTGCATATATATATATATATATATATATATATATATATATATATATTGTCCTTTTCCTCCATTAACCATAGGTGGAATCATAGGTGCTTGAGTTTATGGTGTGCACATAACATTATTGCTACTTTATGGGCGAGTTAGAACTACTTATGTGAAATTTGGTACTATTAACCTTTTTTAACCAAAAATTGTTTAGTAATCTTTGAGTTTATGAAATTATTATATTAATTTTTCTTAAATTTATAAAATTATTACACCATCCTCCTTTATATTGCATATTGAACCGTGTATCCATAATATGTATCAGTATCACTCAAACAAACAGAGAAGATTCGAAGTGAATTTTCATTTAATTTCAATAAAAATTATAACTCAGTGTAATTTCTCCTTATTTTGTATCACTTTAAGGATATATTTAGTTAGTGGATAAAAATAGAGGATAAATTTTTATAAATAAGCTCTGTATGTAAAACTACTTATGAACCTCGTTCATAAAAAATTTACCCCTATTTTTACTCTCCAACTAAACATACCCTAATAATAAAAATCTTAAAAATGAATCACACTTATTCATCATTTAGATAAACTCATCATCACCATCCCCCCAAAACCGACACCACTCGATTTTTTTTTTCTTTCTGTTTTTATATAGAAGTCCTATGGCCCATTTACAGCCTAGTTCTCGACAAAAGATTGCCTCCTTAAATTAATTTTACTCCCGACTCCTGAAACGCTCCAAGCATAGGGTAGAGGGTCCACCCCATTTTCTCTTTCGCCAATCAAACAGATAGATTTGATTCGAGGAAAGTCTAAAAGCTCCAAAACTTGTAAAACAAGCTCATAAAATGATGACTGATTCCATAAAACCAAATGAAAGTTCACATGCGTCCTTTATAAAATATCCCTTACTACGAGAGATCTTAGCAACCATAAAATAAAAGAAAGATAATAGTAATACTATATTCAATCCTATCTATTATAACTGCCTGCATAAATCAAATTCAAACTGCTCAATCATATTTCTGAATTATCCACGTCTAATCATGCAGCATAATCGACTGCCTAAGAGGGAGCGAGCCCCTCGAACACGTGCACTTGGCGTCCTTTGTGCATGGTTATTTGCATGGGTTGTATCATTACCCTTCCCTTGGAAAAAGGACCTTGTCCTCAAGGGCCTGATCGTGATAGAGCTTTCAACACCTCCCAATCTTCTTAAGAAGCTTCCTCACGGTTGCTGCCTTCCTATTCCACCAAAACTTGATATTTGGACCCTATTCATCAGTGATAGTTTGCTCCGCCACAATGGCTTTTGGTTGAGGAAAAGTGGGCAATGAGAAACCGTAGGCGGAGGAAGCGGCCTGTTGTACTGCTTCAAAAGTGAAACGTGAAAAACTGGATGTACCTTGCAATTGAGTGGAAGCTCCAAACGGTAAGCAATAGCACCAAGCTTAGCAGTGATAAAAAACGGGACCAAAATAACGTTTGGAAAGCTTGTCGTAGTTAAGGCGTCGGGTAGCAGACTATTGTTTGTAATGGTGGAATTTCATCCACACCCATTGACCCACCTCAAAAGATTTATCCAACCTGTTAGCATTAACATAAGGTGCGTTCCAGTGTGCCGCTCGCATAACAGAAGGAATGGTTAAATAGTGACGTGTCTCTCTCTACTGTGGACAGTTGTAGTTGGTGACCATAGGCAATGACTCCTTACTCAATAAACCCGAAACTCTAACGTAGATTAATGAATGTGCTTTGACGTTAAAATTCCATGTCTGAAATAATCATTTTATTGGACAAGAACAAATCTACGGCACCTTATCGCTTTACTGTTCTTGTATCCGCTTTTTCATTTTCTAAACTTTATCATTTTAAAAAAATTTACCGCGTCAACTGGCGCTTCTTTTCTCAATTCTTTCTTTAATAATAATAATAACAATATTATTATTATTATTATTATTAAAATACATAAATGAATAATTTAATGTTAACTAAATAATAATATTACATCATCACTTATAAATAATTAAAATATAAAGAAATAATAATTAGTCATTAAAATAAATAATTTATAATAAATCATATAAAGTAATAAATAATATTAATATAATATAATTATATACAATAAAATTAAAGTATTAAAAAATAATTGTTTAAATTAATATTTTATTTATCATTTTTTTTAAAATCATATAGAAGTGATTGTTAAAATTATTATTTTTATATTTTTTATTTCACAATTATAAATAGAAATTATTAAAATGTATAAGAGAAATAAAATGTTATATTCTATTAGACACATTTACAATTCTTTATCTTCCACCTCCTTATCAATGAACAACACCCAATAAGAAGAACTCTTTTTGGTCTTTTCCCTTCTTTTTTACACAATTTCTTTCACATTGTTATTTAATTTACTAGAACATATTTATAGATGAGTCATTGTTATAGAAATTTTTATCCATTTAAAATAAAAAAATATTTTCTACCAATCCAAACCAAACCGACATTTGTTACCGATAATGACAGTTTTTATATGGGGGCGAATATGCTAGGATTTTTTGTGTATTCCAAACCAATATGAATATGTTAGGACCCCTAGCATATTCATGTTAGGTTGGGAGACAGTAGGCTTTTTTGCGTATTCAATAGGAAAATGATACATGCAGAATAATTACCTTAATTATTTAATTAATAGACAATCAATCATCCATGATTAATTTTAACCTATTAGTACTCTAAAGGCATGGTTATATCATCAAATGTTTTTAATTATTTTTAAAATCTAAGTATGATCCATTTAAAAAATTTAAACTCCTTCTAAAGTGAAAATTTAAAGTTTAAAGATATGACAGAGGGAAGCATAAATAATAAAAATTTGGCTAGACCAAGTCATAATTAAGAGGGTTTATGGGCCGCCTTCTTCAATGGTTCCTAGTAAATTTGTCACCACATGGTGACAAAATTTTAGACATTAATCAATGAATCTAATGGTCATAATTAAAATTAAAATTTATATATATAATTTTATTTTTATAAAAATAGTTTTACAAGTGATTTACATGTTTGTCCTCTTCTTTTTTTGATGTGTCACTACTCCCTCATTGTACTCAAGCACAGCCCACGTCTGCCTCCACCAACCACCGTCAACTCCATTTCAGTGCCTGAGTTACACTTAACTCCCATACTCCCCCATCAACCTCTATAGATTAGGGGTGCTTTAGATAAAATAATACAAGAGAGATCTATTTGACAAAATATATTATTCGAATCAAAAGAAAAAAAATAGAAGATCAACCATTTTCCATTTCTCTGGTGACCTGAGATCTGCAATATTCTCAGAATCAATGAATACCTTTCTTATCATCTCTGATCAGAGGTGAAACATGACTTAAAAGCTAAAAGGGGCATACATTTATATTAAATAAATTTTAATTTAAAATATTAAATATTTAATTTAAATGTGTTGATAGTTGGATGTAATAAAATTTTACCCCAATAATTAGTCATATTGTATTATCACGTTGCCATTATCCCATTACCTATCTGATCATAAAAATTGACTGTGTTGATTGAATAAATATGCTAAAAGTTTTTGTGATGTTAATGCATAAAATTTAATTAAACTCAAATATTAATATGCAAATAAAATGGATCAAAAAAGTCTTACATTATTTTTATGTGTCACAATGTCCTCGAAGGGCACCGTGATGGGGAAAAGATTTTAATTTTCCAATGGTCAATAGAGTCGTCACCAATTTTTATTTATGGTAAAAATTAGAAATCCCTATTAATTTGGCAAGACTAGTTTTTTTTGAAAATAATTGTATTTGGAATTCTAATTATGATTAGGGAATGATGGAAACTTAATCTCATTACACCCTTAATACATCCGTCTTATGATATTTACTCAAAGTTTGTTGTGCAAAATTAAAATAACTTTAATAATTTATTTTTCACTTAAAAATTAACGTCTGAAAAATATTTCCAAAATTTAATAATAAATATTCACAAAAGCAACAATTAAAAGTTTAATACCAAAGTAAAGAAGCATCACCTTACATGCAAGGTCTTCAAAATAGATCACTTTTAGATATTAAGAATAGTAAAAAAATATCTAATGACATAACCATGCCTTTAGAGTACTAAGAGACTAAAATTAACTATGGATGATTAATTATCCTGCATGTATCATTTTCCCATTGAATACGTCAAAAAATCTAGTGTATTTTATACTAAGGGATGCTAGCATATTCATATTGGTTTGGAATATGTAATGAGTCCTAGCGTATTCACCCCTACATAAAAATTGTCCTAATTTGTAACAAATGTCGATTTGGCTTGGATTAGTAGATAATATTTTTTTAATTTTAAATAGATAAAAATTCCTATAATAATGACTCATCTATAAATATTTTCTAGTAAACATCAACGTGAAAGAAATTGTGTAAAAAAGAAAGAAAAAGACCCAAAATAATTCTTCTTATTAGGTGTTGTTCATTGATAAGGAAGTTGAAGATAAACAATTGTAAATTCGTGTCTAATAGAATATAACACTTTATCTCTCTTATATGTTTTAATAATTTCTATTTGTAATTATGAAATAAAAAAGTATAAAAATAATAATTTTAACAATATTTCTATATAATTTTCAAAAATATGATAATTAAAATATCAATTTAAAAAATTATTTTTAATATTTAATTTTATTAAATGATTATATTAATATTATTTATTACTTTATATTATTTATTATAAATTATTTATTTTAATGATTAATTATTATTTATGTATATTTTAATTATTTATATGTGATGATGTAATATTGTTATTTATTTATAATATATTATTATTTAGTTAACATTAAATTATTCATTTATGTATGTTAATAATAATAATAATATAATAATAATAATAATATTATTATTATTATTATTATTATTACTAAAGAATTGAAAAAAGAAGCGTCAGTTACGTGGTCAAGTTTTTTAAGGAGATAAAGTTTAAAAAATGAAAAAACGAACACTGTAGAGGAATAGCGAAGTGACAAGATGATATATGGGTTTATTCTTGCCCAATAAAATAACTATTTTAGACGTGGGATTTTAATACCAAAACACATTCATTAGTGTACGTTATACTTTTAGGTTCACTGATCATAAGACAGCAAGGAGTCAATGCCTATGGTCAACAACTACAGCTGTCCACAACGGAGAGAGACACGTCACTACTTAACCATTCCTTCGGTTGTGCCAGCGGCACCCTAGAATGCACCTTAACATAATTGCACATGCAAGCTTATGGACGGGCAACGCGATCCTTCAACTGTTCCTAAAGCCGAGTCGGACTAGTGAGGTCCCAGTCAACGTCCTCGGCTGAGGTCCCACCACCTCCTTTCTCTCCCAACTTATTTTTTTCCCATCACTTCTTTCACATCCACATGCGACATGGGTGTTAACATATAATGGGATATGAGTGTTAAAGTATAGTTACCTTTTCCGAATCAAGGGTAAGTGGAAGGAATTAGATTTAAGCATATCGGTTAAGGCCCCGCAATACAAACATAACCTTTGACGAAGCGTCGGTGGTACCCTGTGAGTCCCAAGAAGCCACGGGGAAGGGTAATATTATGAGGGAGAGGCCAATTGAGCATTGCATCAATTTTCTGCTTGGACCCTTTTAGCCGAAACCACATGCCCAAGATAATTGATTGATTCTTGACAAAAATTGCAGTCAAAGAGATTGGCAAAGAACATGTGAGCACACAAAGTTTCCAAAACCAAGTGGAGATGAGCCATATGGTCTTCCTATGATCGACTATAAATTAAGATATGTCAAAAAACACTGCTACAAATTTACGAAGATAGGGCTGAAATTCCTTGTTCATGATAGACTTTTTAAGCAGTTGGACATCTCTCCCCCATGGTCTATCTTTTGAGGTGGATTAAACCAACCATCTTAAGATCACTTTTCATTCACATTAGTAACATTCATCTTCTACATTTTTTCTCCACTCTCTTCTCCATCTTGTACTCTATCATGAATTTCAATGTAGCCTAACAACCAAAGATAAAGGCTTATTACCACACCATTTCCACTGGCTTATGTGAATAAATAAACACTAGATGGGTAAACTTAAGTCATTTGCATTGTAATCTTTAGAGAACTTAATTAGGTCATTTGGAGTTGACTCTTTTTGATTCTAAGAGAATTGAGTTCTATCAATGATGCTCTCATTAAGAGTTTCTACAATGAAGACAAATAAAAAAAAAATTGCATAAATAATTTTTTCAAGTATAAAATCATTTATGCCCTTATACCTATTCACTTAAGCTTTTAACATAGATAATCCATAACATGATATCAGAACCTTCAAGACCAAATAATATAACTAAGGAAATTCAAATAGCTTGGGAAATCAATCAATCCATATTGACAAACTGTTGAAGCAAGTGGCGAGTGCAATAGGTCTCAACATCGACATTCCATCTTGAATAGCGCAAGAAACTAGAAAAACCACTTTCTACACGAGCTATGAGTAGCTGAGGGCTTAGTAGTGGAGATGCGGGGGAAGATAGAAGCTGAGCAAACACTCACGAGAAAGAAGGTATTTTAGATGTTCAAGAAATTCCACCTCCAAAATCATTTCTCAATGGGGCTTCTCAGGAAAACGGAAAAACTCTAGTAATGTTTTTTGTACCAAAAGTTTTTACTGCTAAAGTTCTTCCACTTAATATTCCATCACCTGACACAAGCATAATCCTCTATTATGAGAATCATATCTTACGATCTAGACACTGCTGCAGTCAAGAGAAACTATAGTGGCACTTTGTTAGGGTTTCTCAATATAGTTGATGGTTAAACCCCTACCTTACTATTGCATCTCCTCTCTTTCGTTTAAATGTAACGGGATCAAAATGCTTAAAAAGTGCTTATTGCAAAAGATAAGCCCAGGTAAGTTGAAGGTAAGTTCACCCCCAAAAGAGGCCATATTATCATACAAAATAGTAGCTAATCTAAGCGAATATTTACCAAGTCAATCGAATAATGTTATGTAGACACATTTACATACATATATCTCCTCGAATCGTCACAAATTTCACCGTATGATTACAGCTGATCTCACCTTGCTTACTTTATAATGTGACATAATTGTTATCTCTTGAACAAGTGGTTGCTCATACATTTTTATTTCATTTAATAATTAATGATTACTATAAGGATCCATTTGGATGTTGGAGTTGAAATAAAATCTGTACCAAAAATAGCAGAATTTGATCCACATGATTCAGCATAAGGTGACCACAATACAAACAGCTTATAAATTGTACATGATGTGACATGTCAATTGTTTTAACAAAGCAAGGCCTGAACAAAATGCACTTGAAGCATCACAGATGCCAAACTATCTCAATCCCCTTTTTCCTCAAAATAGCCACAGAACAAACAAGTGCTGCATACCAAAATGACATCAACTACAATAACCTGGCAAATAGTTACATACATTGATGCAAAGCAGGAAAGAGAATCATAAGGACCAAACCAGCAAGCTTGAGAAGAGTCAACACAACAAAAGACAAAAAATGCTGCTTGGACAAAATGAAAACACAAACCATAATGCAAAATCTGCAAGCCTTTCATTGTCAAATAATCTTCATTCATATGCTTCTATGATAGTCACCAAATGAATCAATTTCTCAAGTAACCTGCTGTTTGTTTAATGCTCCGCCGCAACCGGTTCTTGCACCAAGATGGGCTGGGGATTCTCTTCAACTGCTATATCGCCATTCACTCGAGGTTCTGCTTCAATTCGCTCATATGAAGGAGCTGCATTCAAAGCCAGAGCTTCACTTTTCTCACTGGACAAGGTACTGTTCTCTTCATTGCCTGTGGACATCTCAACTTTCTCTTCTCTGGTAGCATTAGATAAGCTGGTACCACTACTTGTTGCACTAGATGAGGTCTCATCATTCACTGCCTTCGATGAAGTGGGTGCAGTTGCTGATTTGGATGAACTTATCCTTTCGGAAGCCAGTCTGGGAGGAAGAGATTTTCGTTGTGCCTTCTTTTGATAGGTTGGAGCAACTCCTTTAGTGTTGTCACTTTGAGACGCCTTCTCATCCAGACTTAGACGACCTGGTTGAGAACTGCTGCTGGTGTTTCCATCTGATTCTGAATTTGTTGAGCCTTTCTTACGACCAAGCTTGGGAGATTTTGCTCTTGTAGTTGGTATCTAGATTAGTAATGTCCAAAACAGTTGAAATGTTCAACTTTCCAAATGATAAGGCCAAACAAAATTTAATAATGGTTCAGTAGAAAATATTTAGATGCACTCAATCAGCTACCCAATCATGAATGAGTGAGCAAATAATCTTCGGACAACAAAGTAAAATTAATACAATATTTAAAAACCACTATAATTGGGCTAATAAGAAGAATACAATGTTTAAAACCATTAGAATTGGGATGGTAGTGAGGGGCTTGGGTAATATACACTAAGTCATAAATTTAAATCTTAAAGCCACCACTATGCCAATATATACACACACACACGCACCCACACACATTCAAATAAAATAATTTTGAAATCTTGTGGACATAGTTTACAATAAATATGAAACAAAATTTTAAGAACATATGAAAACAGGCAATTGATAAGATGTAATATTCTAGTTGATAATATCTAATTTTTGAGAATGAAATTGCAATATAATTAATGATCATCAATATACAGTGTTCTGAGCCTCTTATATAAAGCTAAGTAGGTAACCTTTTATTTCACCTCCCAACCAATGCTGGTTCATCAAACTCAGAAAATACAACTTTTATTAGCAAAGTCAGAACTATATACTAAGTCTCTATAATGAGCTAGTTAGCATTGTCAATTTCATAACCAAAGTTTTACTTCCAATTTTTATTTACAGCACACCTATAGTTCAGCAATACTCTTATGGGAGTAGGTAATACATGAATCTGCATATAACAAGTGAAGATCATCCATTTTGTAATCACGAGGGAGTATGTAAGAACATGAGAGAAACTTTATCAGACAGACAATGATTGATGATGAAAAGAAGGAACAGTGAGAAGAAAACTTCCATCAGCAGACAGGCTTTTTACCAATTGTTTTCAGAATATTGTTGTATGTTTGTCAGTTTATCTCTCTGAAACCACATGCAATATGTGAGTGTTTTTGGATCCGTGCACTTGTGCATTCACATAGCATCACAGATATCGAACAAATGCATTAATATTTATTACGGATGGCTTCAACATACAAAAATATTCTGAAAATAATTAGTGCAGACTACAGACTGCAGAAACATGCAAGCTATGCATGCAATCAAATGGAGAAGCCCATTCAAGTGGGCAAAGAGAGAGAGAGAGACCTTCTTTAGCTCCACTTTAGGAGGAGAAGACTCCTGGTAGAAACTTGGCATTGGAGTTGCTTTAAATGCTAGACTCTTCCTAAGCATCTTAATCTCGGCTTCTTGAGTCTCCTGTAAAGAAGTGAAAGATTGACATAATTAAAAGGAAACTCCTCAATTTAGATTTCAAGTAAGATATCAAATACTCTCACCTTGGTTTTTGCTTGCAAGTTACTCTTCTCCACCTCCTTAGCATGAATCTTTTCCTCAAGCTTAGTGTAGAACTGCCCAGCAAAATATCAGTTCTTGTTTCAGCTACAACCTTGTTCAAAAGAAACATAGAAAATGATAAATAGGTGTAAAATACCACCAACTATTTACCTCTTTTCTCCTCTCAGCTCGTTCACCACACTTGAAACTGAATCCATAATTTGGAAGTGTCCCCGCCCTGCGAGGTTTGGCATCTTCTGCTCCGGTACTTCTAAGTGGATTAAGGATAAACCACAATGATACACAGCATCACATTCCGCTGTAAATTTAAATAATAAAGAAACCCAAGTTGTTCCCTCATTTTCACTAACAAGGAAGAATAAACAAACCCAAAAATAAAGGATACAATGAAGATTCTGTTTCTCCTTGAACTTTATCAACGGGTCCTTTTTTAAGTGGTTTTGGTTTAGTCTTCTCCCTGTATCCAATATATCATAGTCCAACAGTCAGATAATTACAACAATCAATTCTACATATCTTCCATGTGATGAAACATTCACAAACAAATGTAAGCATTACGTACGTGGGTACTTCAGAAGAGGCTGCTTCAGACTTTGGAGTGTGCTAAGATAAACAGAGTGCAAAACTATCAGGGATTCCAAAACAACAATTTGAATACTCAAAATAGAAAAGGATTAAAGAAGATACAGAGCAAGCACAGTTATCTGAGTTCCTAAGTAAACATCTAGGAAAGCAAGCAAATGTAACAACAGAGTTTACCTTGGACAATTGATTCGGCCTATCGTTTGATCTGGTTTTAGTAAACTGTCGTGGGCGAGTTGAAGTGCCATTTGAAACAGCAGATGTGGCCTCTTCATCTTTTCCTTCTTTTCCCCTTTTCACCAATCTTGCATGTACACCTCTGGAACTTGGGGCCTTTGCATTGTCATTCTTGACAGGACCCTTTTGTGGTTTTGATTGCCGTGTTTGATCTGTTTTCACTTCCTCTTCCTAGAATTGAATTGAGCACATACATGAGATCCAAATAATATCACTAACTTAATGAAACCAATGCAAGGAGACCAAAATCCCCTCACCTTAGAAACAGTCACATTGTTTCCATCATCATTTGATCCCTGATTTTCTCCCACCGATGAGTTATCAGCTGTAGTGCTCTCTGGCTGGTTGGAATTTTCAAAATTTCCGTTCAGGGCTACGGCTTCTGTACTTCCAGTGACACTGGCGTCTACATCATTTGAACCAACACCATTCTCTCCTGACACAGAAGGTTCATCATGAACATCATTTTGATGTACCACTTCAAGCCCATCAGCAGGTAGGTTGTTTGCATCCATCATTCACACCAAACTACAAGTTGCATGAAAACAATGAAACTCCAGCTCAGAGATTATTGATTAATTGGAAACAAGAACACTACATGATACAAATTTATTATCCTCAACCTAAACACATTTAGCCATTCCTCGAGCATTTATATAAAAAATTTATTTACTACATCGTTAGCCAGTATCATTTGAAAAAATATGGATAAATTCTCACAAAAACAAACACCTCTTATCCATATACAAATATCAAATAGATATTACAATCTTTCAGAAAAAATCAGCTAGCTTTTGGGTTTAATGGCAACTTACCCACCTGAAGAATAAGAATAGGAGTGAAATTGGTAAACCTGTCAGATTGCACCATAAGTTATTTACCAGTCAAATGGGAGAAAGCAACACAACACAACACATAGCATCATCAATCAGAGTTTTTGGTTGAGGCAGAAAAAGTGCAAGAATTTTACACGAAACTCATCAATTAAAAAAAAAAAACCCGGAATATGATTAAAAAATTTTGTTTCCATGTCATGGAGATTTATCAATGGTATCTACTAATTTTGTTGTATAATCTAAACAATAAACATCAGGCTTCAAGGAATTGAAGGTGAGAGACCCCAATTGAAAATTGAAACCTCTATAAATTGACATTCTTCCGCTGCATTTGCCTCGGCAACCATGTAGACAAACCACTTCTCACTAGAGTACTATATTAATATGGTCAATATATATGAGTGATGAGCACTACAACTTACGAGCATCAAGCTTTGATCCAACATTGATCACAACACATAAAGTAATCAATCAAGTAAGAACCCCAAAGTCCCACTCTTGTAACAAGAAATTTATGTCCATGATAATAATAATAAATTCAGTATTAATCATAACAAACAAACAAAAGGGAAAAAAAGAAAACCCAGATAAATAAAAACGAAATTTTGGTAAAAATTTTTGTGTGTTCACCTGGGAAAAGGGAAGGGTAGTCAAAATGCCACCAAAGGGGTGGATACAGAAAAAAACACCATTGGTTGCTGCAGTGAGAGTGAGATAAAGAAAGAGATCTGAGGGGGGAACCCAGAATGGTGCTGTGGGGTGCACACAGGATCACGATCGGAGGAACCAAGCACGCTCCACCATCAAGATCCGTAAGATTGAAACTGTAGATGTTCCTGATGGTTTATCTTTTATATGTTATTATATTATATATATTTATTGACAAAAAAAAAAAACATAGAGGCGAAGGAGAAAGAGTGGCAAGAGAGAAGAGAGAGAGATTTTATGTGCCAAGGTAGAGAGCGGGTTTCAAATCCAACTGCAAGTGAAGTCGCTATCTTTTTCTCTCACTGTAAATGGGGAGTGTGAGTGAATGGGTCACACGGACAGACATATACGGTTACATTAAGGAAAGAAAAACATACGGTCTTTACGGTTTCCACGGAAACAAGCAGGCACGGTTAATTAACTACTCTTTCAAGAAGATTTTTGGATGAGTCTTGGGTCTGGGCATGGACAATGTGCCATCCAATTAAACCATCGAGGCAGTGGTAATTTTAATCACCTACTTTTTACTTATAAATTATTTTAATTATTAATTTTTAAAATAAGTTAAATTAGTTCCTAATATTATAAAATATGAATCAAATTAGTTCCTTATAACACTTTTATTTAATATTTTATCAATTAAATGATGATGTGTAATGTTAAGTGATATCTTATCATACTATGTGTTATCTGAAATAGATTAAAGTTTAAAATAACTTATTTTGTTATCTAAAATTAAACAAAATGAGTCATTTCATGATTTAGAATGAATATTTAGATGATTCATTTTGTATAATTTTAAATTTCAAAATGAGTCATTTTAAATTTTATTTCTACTTCAGATAACATATGATATGTGAAAGTATCACTAAAGGTTACCTATCATCATTTAATTAATTTTGAGCCCTACGGCAGAAAACTTTGTAAGAGATAGAGAAAAGATTTGGATATTTGGTTGAACTGGATAGTAGCTATAGAGAAACAGACTGTATGTTAATGGTAGTTAATCCGTTAACTTTGGTATCAAGTAGCCCAAGGCCAGAGAAAACAGAGAACTTATTGTCACACTGGGGATGGTAATACGTAATGCCCAAATGTGACCAGAGAATTATATTCAAAGTTTAACATTTTTTTATACTTTCTTCTTTTAACCAGAGATCTTGCTTGAAGGCTTCACTATTTGTTGATGATGTCTATGAAATTATCATAAAGGTACCTTTTCTTCTTGATACTATTTCATATTTAATGTGCCAAGTGTTTACATTATCTTTGCTTAAACGGACATTTTTAACATTTTTTTTTATACTTTCTTCTTTTAACGAGAGATCTTGCTTGAAGGCTTCACTAATGGTTGATGATGTCTATGAAATTATCATAAAGGTACCTTTCCTTCTCGATGCTATTTCATATTTGTTGTGTCAAATATTTACATTATCTTTGCGTAGATGTGGCCCTAGGGTAGCAGTAAACTAAATGTACATTCAAGTTTGCTTTGTGCTTTTCTTCATATTCATCTAATTTATCTAATATTGATTATGAAATCATAAGCTATATATTGACACATTTTATGTCAAAAAAAATGAGAAAATAAAAAATCTATTAATGAGAAAATAATAAATCTATTGAATAGGCTATATTGTTTTAACACACCCAAAATTAATATTAATTTTCTGTATTCTTAAAATGCAGTAAACTTGAAGATCCTAAAGTATGTGATGGCAGTATCATTCATAATTGCAAGTGATTATTGTTTTGTTGGTCCTATTATGAAGAAAATGAAAATTAAGGCTTTTTTTTTGGTGATAAAAATAATGAATGAAATGGTTCATTTCACTGCATATATAGGAAATGCCGTGCAAAACAAGATATATGTCATAGGTTTTAGTACAATTTTTTAATCACCAAGATAATTGTATTATTTTTAAATATGACATAATCCTTCATTTAATTCAGGTTTTAGTACAATTTTTTAATCACCAAGATAATTGCCTTAGTTTGTAAATATGACATAACCCTTTATTTTATTCTAATATATATATAAGTTATTTGAAGTTTTTCAATACTCAAGAATTTACTGCTGATGAGATGTATAAATAATTGAGAAGAGTCTTTAATTTGTCAAATCCAAAGTTATATATCTGTAGGTATTATTGAAAATACATATGATTGAATGAAAAATAAGTATAGTAATTTTTTTGGACAATATCAGGGTAATGAAAAATGCTTCATCGATTGAAGTAGCCAACACAAATAATCTTTGTTCATAGCTCATATTGTAGATGACATTATCAAATATCTTATTTTTAAATGCCATCTTTAAATATAATGGTTACATTTTAAAACATACAGTTCATATACTCATCCTTCTTTCTACAATTTTCATTATCTATTTGTATTATTTTTTTCAATTTTCCCGTTATTGATATCTAAGATCATCATTTTCATCAATGTTATGTTTTAAAGAAAATGTGAAAATAATAAAAAATTCTCCAATGTATAATTCATTGTATTAAAACCCAAAAAATAAAAAATGCGACCTTGACGGCTATGACAATGCCTGCTAAGATGCTAGTATATTAGAATGACAAAAATCATGTAGGAATTTTCTATTTTATTTTTATGTATTTATATCCATTGTGTTTCATTTTGGGTGATAATTATGTTTTGGATTTGATTACGACACAATAGTGGTTAAATGATTTGTGCCTTTTACAAGGTTTTCTAGAATCACAGGTGAAGTGAGATTGTGACTTTCTTATTTACTCTAGACTTTGTATCGTGTGTCCTCTTATTCTATGATTTTGTCATTCATAATCATATGTATTTTGAATATTTGTAATTAATATTTTAAAATAAAATCATGAATAAATGCAATTAAATTTGATACAAAAATTGACAAATATAGATTTATAGCTATATAAAAAATGCGAATTGACGGGCACGATAATACCCAACAAGATGCTAGTAGTATTATGTATAGTTAGGATCATCTATAAACAAATGATAATATATAATAATATAAAATATAACCTCTTATACAATATCACATTAAATAATATGTCTTATATTATCAAGTCTCATTTTTTGAGACATAACAAATGGTACCATAGGGTTATATACTATATTATTTTTTTATTGGTTGATGTGGAACCAGCCATGTCCATTTACTAGGCGGTTAAAGTCTCATATCAGGGTAGTTGGGAGGAAAAGTTATTATCATCCTACTCGAAAGTCATAATAGTAATCCGTCCATAAAAACAACGTAACCTTGGAGAATAAAAAAGGTAATGATTATGGCACCAAAATACTCTGATAGGATAAGTTTCTAATATGGACATGTAGCATGAATATGATTATTACCTGCACAATTTATGCCCAAGTGCGAGAAACGATTTTATATATTGATGAGGACCTGGCTAAGTCTTATGCGATTGTCTTTAGGCTTACAATCGAAAAATGCAGGGTCATTAGTTACGCTTTTAAGACTGTTTTGTTACGTTGCATGTAACTTAGGCATCAACTAGGAGCAAGCCTATTAGCATATAAATTTTCAGTATTTAGTTAAAGGACAATTTTAATGATTAAACAATATATAGAATCTTCCCATTTTTCTGATAAAAAAGGAGAACCAAGCTAGGACGGCGTAGTACACAAAACAAAAGTTTAACAATGAAAGGAAGGGAATCATGCAAATAAAGTTGGCGTGCTGGACCCTACTTTCTAATTCAATTAAGATAAAATTTATCATTAATTACGACCCTTTTTGTGCAGGCTCCTAGTCGATCAACTAATGATGTAATTAGTTCACCCAAAAAAAAAACTAATGATGTAATTATGCTTTTTATACATTTAATAAATAAATAAATAAAGTAAAATGCATAGCAAGGATGATTAAAATGTCAATATGATATGGGGTTCTTTCCAGACCGGTTAAGCATCCCAAAGTCATAAATAATGTAAAGATTTTCGAAAACTTTTATCTATCTATATTCAGTAGTATAAATATTAAAATAGTTAAAGATACAAAATCTACTCGTAGCTTAAACTAAGAGTAGGAAAAGTTCAACTTCACAGAGGTTGAGTTCTTATGTGGGGATTACTAGGTTGTTTATGGCTATGTGGTCATGGATATAATAGTAATAAAAATAAATATCATAATTACATTTAAACCCTTCTCCTTTACCTCTCTTTCTCTTTCTCTTTCTCTCTCCACACTTCCCTATTTAGCACACACACAGTCACCATTTCGACCCCTTTTTGCACCCATTCAACACAAAATTAAAGCCTCAGACCAACAAACGATAGCGTGAGCCTGTGATTTCACCCAAAAGCTCCCCCCCTTTCAAATTCCTCATTGCCATCAACAATAACAGTGGCCTTCCTCACGCAACCTATATTTTGTTGGATACCAGAGTTATAGAAACAGATCAACACAACTAAAAAATAGAGTTGAGAAAATAGGAACTGACACAAAATATTTACATGGAAAAACTTATGATAATGAGGAAAAAAACCATGGGCAAGACCGAGAAAGATTTTCACTATGTGAAGATAAAATTACATCCCTCTCTAAATATAAGGAGAAAACAATAACACCATCTCTTATACTAGAAGAATACACCCCTCTCTATAAAAATAAGAGAAACTCTCAAAACACACTATATATATTTTTCTCTTTGGAATTGGATGATAAAACTAATGGAGGAGGCCTCTATTTATAGGAGAGAACCCCCTCCTTCCACATCCCAAAATTCTTCTTGTTAGATGCGCCAAACGTTTGGTGTAGTAATCCTTGAAACTTGTTTTCATTCATTGCTAAAAAATCCAAATAACACTGCACTTTTTCCTTCTTTTCTTCAAATTTGAATTTAGCCAACTTTGATTTTTCTTTGCAAAAAATAAAGCCATCAAAAGTGGCTTTATGACACGTTCATAATCTCTTACTTAAAGTCACTTTTGGTGAGCTTTCAAAACATTTTTTCATCTTGCTAGTTCTCTGTTGTCTACGTTTCTATTAGGCCATAAGAAGATCTACACCATTTAAACTTGTCGGTGTTGATTGGCTTTGTCGTGACATCTGCTAGGTTGTCTTTTGTGTGAATCTTTTACATGTCCACATTTCTTTCTTCTACTACTTCTTGAACAAAGTGATATTGAACCCCTATGTGCTTTGTCCTGGAATGAAAGGCTGAATTCCTTGCAATGTGCAAGGCACTCTGACTATCACAATACACAGTAATCTTTGACTGCTTGTGCCCAAGTTCCTCCATTGACCTTTGAATCCAAATAACTTCTTTACAAGCTTGTGTAGTTACCATGTAGTCAGCTTTTGTAATAGACAGAGCTAAAACAGTTTGTAACTTGGATAACCAACTCACAACTCCGCCTACAAGTGTGAACACATAGCCTATAATAGATTTCCTTTTATCAAGATCACCTGCAAAATCTGAATCAACATATCCTCTGACAACAAACTCTGATCCTCCAAAACATATTGCAGCAATCGAGGTTCCTTTAATGTATCTCAGGATCCTCTTCGTAGCATTCCAATGCTCATTTTCAGGATCTACCATAAATCGACTGACCATTTCAATTGCTTGAGCAATATCTGGCCTAGTACAAATTATGGCATAGATAAGGCTTCTCACCGCTGATGCATACGGTACTCGAGACATTTCCATGTTCTCCGCTTCATTGCTAGAACACATACCCAAGGATAATTTGTAATTCACAGAAAGTGGAGTTGAAACTGGCTTACAATCTTGCATATTGAAGTGTCACAAGATTTTCATTAAGTGAGTCTTCTATGAAAGCCAGATCTTCCTGTCCTTTCTGTCTCGGTGAATTTGCATCCCTAATATCTTGTTTGCGGGTCCCAAGTCCTTCATATTAAACTTCCTAGCCAACTGTGCCTTTAATTCTTGGATTCGATCTTTGTTGGGTTTACTACCAACGTGTCATCCATGTACAATAACACAATCATGAAAACATTGTTACTAAAACTCTTGTAGTATGTACAATAGTCTGAACTGAATCTGTTGTATTCGAGGCGAATTATGAAGGAATCAAATCTCCTGTACCAACACCTTAGCACCTGTTTTAGATTGTACAGAGGTTTGGTCAAGCTACAAACCAAGTTTTCTTTTCCTTTTTCTTCAAAACCTTCTGGTTGGAGCATATAAATCGAGCATATAATTCTCCTCTTCAAGTTCTCCGTGAAAAAAAACAGTTTTCACATCTAACTGCTCAAGATGTAAATCAAATCCAATACACATAGCCAGCACTACTTTGATAGTGGTAAGTTTGACAATTGGAGAAAATATCTCATTAACATCAATACCTTCCTTTTGAGCAAATCTTTTTACAACCAGTCTTGCACGATATCATTCCACTCGATCATTGCCATCTCGTTTGATCTTATGGACCCATTTGTTGCCCATGGCTTTTTGACCTTTTGGAAATGCAACAAGTTCTCATGTTTTGTTCCTATGCAAGGCCTCCATTTCTTCCTGCATTGCTACTATCCACAAAGATGCATCCGGATTACTCATAGCGTCCTGAAAGGTTAATGGCTCTCTTTTTTCTGTTAGAAGACAAATGCATCATGACTTGCCATAACATAGTCTGAATGTCATGCTGGTGGCTGTGTCTGGCGTGATGATCATCTAACTGCTGTATTATTGGCCTCATCTGGTACTTGTTCATCATGCTCTGGTTCTACTTCAGAATCTTTTTCTCCAAATTTCTCATCTATCTGAACCGTAGTTATCTCATTGACAATGCTGCCATTTCTTTCTTCACTTTGCAGTTCATTTTCTGCAAATATAACATTGCTGCTGACAATAACCTTACGAGTAATGGGATTCCATAAGCGATACCCCTTTACACCGTCAGCATAACCCAAGAATATACATTTCCTGGACTTTGGGTCCAACTTGGTTCTTTCTTAGGTGTTGTACATCACATATGTAGAACATCTAAAAACTCACAGAAAAGAATAATATGCCGACTGGCCATTCCACATCTCCATTGGTGTCTTTAAACTAATTGTGGTTGATGGAGACCGATTAATCATGTAACAGGTAGTTTTGACTGCTTCCACTCAAAAAGACTTGGCTAAACCTGTTGTTCTCAGTATTGCTTTTGTTCTTTCTAGGAGAGTCCTGTTCATCCACTCTGCTACACCATTTTGCTGAGGTGTATGTGCAACAATGAATTGCCTTTGAATACCTTTATGCTTGCAAAATGCTTGAAAATCTCCATCTGTATATTCTCCTTTATTGTTTGTCCTCAAACACTTGATCTGCTTCCCGGTTTCAAGTTCCATTCTTACTTTGAAGTCTTTGAATATTGGAAACACATCTGACTTCTTCTTGATTGGGTACACCCATAGTCTCATGGAGTAATCATCAATGAAGGATACAAAATATTTTGCTCCTCCTAAAGACATTTCTGGCGACTCCCACACATCAGAATGAATCAAGTATAGAATGTACTTACTCCGAGCAGTTGATATTTCAATCTATGTTGCTTGCTTATAACATAGTGCTCATAGAACGGTAAGTTCACTAATTTGAGCCCGTGAATGAGATTATATTTCGCAAGAACCTTTAAACCATATTCTGACATGTGGCCTAGTTTGCAATGCCACATCATCATCGTTTCTTCTTGACTTGCTGATGCAACTGATGCATCTGCCTCCTGTAACGTATCTCCTTAAAGCCTGTATAGATTTGGCATGGTCTTTTCTACTTTTATCACCACAAGAGCACCTTTAACAACTTTCAAGATCCCACCTTCAATATGGGTCTTGCACCCGAGGTCATCCAGTTGCCCAATAGACAACATATTCTTCTTCAAGCCCTTCACGTGTCGTACTCTTTGAATTGTTCGAATAGCACCATCAAATATTTTTATTTTGACAGTACCAACACTAGTAATTTCTAAGGCATGATTATCTCCCATGAATAAAGATCTTTTTGAGACAGGTTCGTAAGTGTAAAACCAGTCATGGTGTGGAGTCATGTGCCATGTTACTCCTGAATCCATGATCCAAATATCAGTGAGCCGTTTACCACCTCTAGAACTAATTGCTGCCTCATTGCACGGGATTTCTCCATCTTCAAAGGTACTCATGACACATCCTTGAGAGGTTGATGCTTCTGGAGGTTTATTTGCATTCTTCTTATTATACCGACAATCTTTTTTCAAGTGCCATCTCATGCCGCATTAGTAGTATTTGAAGTTTTTCCTTCTTCTTGACTTTGATCTACTCCGACCATGACTCCCACTGGAGTCATGCTCTATTGATCTCCCTCTTGTCACCAACAATGCCTCTACTTGCTTTGAGTTTTCCAATCTATTTTCCGTATTCTTACGCTTGGACTCTTCTTCAAGAATAGTACCGGTGACATCATCAAAGGATAGATAGTCAGCAATATTATTATTTGTGATGTTGATGATGAGTTGATCATATGAGTCAGGTAGACTTTGAAGTAGACGTTCCACACGTTCATTCTCCGCTATTTTATAATATGATGTTTTGAGCTGGGAGAATAAGGTATTTAGATTGTTAATGTGGTCCGTCACTAATGTGGACTCACTCATCCGAAGAGTATACAGCCTCCTCTTTAGAAATATTCTATTGTAAAGTGATTTGACCTCGTATAGTTTGATAAGAGCATCCCAAATCTCCTTTGCTATCTTCTTTTCTGTAACACTTGACAATACTAAATCTGCTATTGTAAGATGCAAATTGGCAACAGCATTATCATCCATCTCCTTCCACTTTTCATCTGTAATATCAGCAAGTCTGCTTTCAATTGCTAGTAAGCAATTGTCCTTTCTCAAGATTGCCTTTATCTTTAGTTTCCACAGGGAAAAATTACTCCCATTGAACTTCTCAATCTCAAATTTTGCTGCCATAATGTTTGCCGGGATCTATTTCTCTACTAGATTGGTCACTATTTTTTACTATGAATAGCATCACATACGTGAATAGTGACATATACGGGAATAGTGCCTTATATGTGAACAATACGATATGCATGAATAGTACTGTATATTTATACCTTACATGGAACAAATCCAGTATACGTTAACAATACTGTAAAAATATATAACTACACGTATAAATAGTGACCGAAAGTAGTAACTCGCAGCGGACTATAACTAATGGCCATGATAATTACCAGGGAGAAATTCTTTTCTGATGTGGAAGATCAAATTAAGCTGCAACCATAGAGTATATTAAGAATAAATCCTACCGAACCAAAGCTCTGATACCACTATTGGGTATCAAAATTATGGAAATAGATCAACGCAGGTAAAATATAGAGTTGAGAGAATAGGAACTGACACAAAATATTTACGTGGAAAAACCTCTAATGATGAGGAAAAAAATCACGGGCAAGACTGAGAAAGATTTTCACTATGTGGAAGATAAAATTACACCTCTCTCTAAATATAAGGAGAGAACAATAATACCCTCTCTTATACTAGGAGAATACACTTCTCTCTATAAAAATAGGAGAAACTCTCAGAACACATTATATATATATATATATATATATATATATATATATATTTCTCTTTAGAATTAGATGATAAAACTAATGGAGGAGGCCTCTATTTATTGGAGAGAACCTTCTCCTTCCGCCTCTCAAAATTCTTTTTGTTAGGTGCACCAAACATCTGGTGAAATAATCCTTGAAACTTGTTTTCATTCAGTGCTGAAAAGTCCAAATAACACTACACTGTTTCCTTCTTTTCTTCTTCAAATTTGACTTTAGCTAACTTTGATTTTTCTTTGCAAAAAATAAAGCCATCAAAAGTGGCTTTATGACACATTCACATATTTCTCTTGTGATTTGGGATGTGTACTATGAGGAGCTCGAGGAATACAATAAGCTTTATAAACAAGACCCTAGTCATATATGTTTTCGCATCTATAGATCATTGTTTTTGTATTTTTCGGTTTTGATTAATGAGTTTAATTTATAGTGGTGATTAGAAAAATTGTGAGTGTTATAATATTAATATTTTTCGTCATTTGTATTTTATCTATTATTGTTGTGTCTGTTTTTTATGCCATTTGTCTTGCTTGAAGGAAGTGGTGGTGGATGGGTTTATGCTTCAAGGAGGTGGCTCTAGCTATGAGGAGGGGTGGTGGTAGGGGGAGACAACTGAGAGAAAGAAGAGGTAAAAAAGATAAATTGTTTGTAAAACTATTATTTGTTAATACTAAAATATAAATACATATTTTATTTGAAATTAATAACTACCATTAAATTTGTTTTTGAGTGGATGAGATTTAGGAACTATATGGTCCCAAACTCATCTTGGCCCATTTAAGGACTCACCCTTCATAGAGTTACAAAGCCAACAGAGATTCCCTAGTGATACCTGACATCACAAATTAAGACAAACAAGTACTGATTTAACATTAAAGCCATGGATTAACAAAACCTACCACCTAACATCAAACTCCCTAGTTCCTAAGCCAGTGTTTCAACCCAAAGCCAACCCTACCCATGAAAAGATGTTAAACCCTTGTAACAAAGGAGGATGTGGGTTGAGAAAACTACCTTTGAAGCTCTTGGAGAGGGGAACCTGAATCAGCGTTTGTGGTTTTTGCCAAGATCACCACCATGCTTCAAGTTTTCCTTCACTGGAGGTTTTTGAGAAAGAAGGATGGTTGGTGGAGGAGAATATGAGAACTTTGAGGTGGAATGAGGATGAAAATGGTGGTGGAAGATATATATATGGGGTTAGGATTGGTGTTTGGCAAGAAAAAAGAAGAGAGGGAAGTGGGAAGAAGAAAAGATGATGAAGGGACTAGGGGGTCGTGGATCTTTTAAGAATGTTGCACCCATCAGGCACCAAGCGTCCCACGCATCAAAGCACCAAAGCACTAGCTCTTAGTGCTTGGACACTGGTATATGTTCCTCATAACTTCACCCTCTTTCCCTAGTAATGCAACATGCATTCCCTTAGACCCCTTACGAAATTTTTATATCAACATCCCTACTTTAACAAAACCTAAACAAGCAAGAGAAGTACCAAGAAGGTTCTCAATATTCAGCTAATCAAATATTGAAAATTTCATTCCTTAAATCTCTTTTTGAACCTGCGTATTACATTGTCTTTGATATTTGCTGATTATTGTTCCTAAATTGTGATTTCTATACTGAGGAGAAACTTTGGACCGGTGTGCATGGTGCGAGTTGACTCATTTATGCTTCAAATTCTTAATTTCATCGATGGTGATGTGAGTTGTGGAGATGCTAGAATTAGAGCTACAGACCTCAGTTGTCATCAATTTGTCTAAACAATATATTTTATTTATTAGTTGATTCTTCATTGTTTATACTCACATTTTCTCATTTTATCATATTATTAGTTAGAAATCTTCATCTTTTATCAATTGTTTTTCTTTGCTCTATCACTAAGTTATATATACATGATCATGATTAAAAATTATTTAATGATCACATGATCATTTAAAAAAATCACATGATTTTATATTTTTAATCTTGATTATTCATGTAAGATCAAATTAATAGTCATTAGGTAGAATTTCCCAAAATATGAAAAGTCAAAGTGATGTACAAAGGGAGCCCAGAGGTTTGGTCGACGAATCTAGAAAGTGTACAGGTGACAAAGGCATTTGAGTAAGGTGGTTGGGATTATCGAGAAAAGTGGTCAAAGAAGCCATGAAGGGCCTTAGCCATTTGCGATTGCCAAGAAGCATATTATAGCAATAAGTCAGTCGATCTTGAAGCTTCTCACAAAGGCGTCAAGGTATTCAAGAAATTGGACATTTGTGGCATGCTCAGAAATGTGTGAGAGCAGGCCAATAAGTTGACGAATTTGGAGGTTCAGGTCATGGTTAAAGTGTCGAAGAATGAAGGACTTGAGGATTAACAACATGTGATTGATGATGTCAAGAATGCAGGAGCAGTTATTAAAGATGGCTAATTTTTAGGAAGCAATGCACGTAGTGGAGTAGTTTCAAAGAGAAAGGTTCAAGACAATAAAGACATGTGGCAGGAGTTGTATATAATTTTTGTCAATAAATAAGAGTAGTGTGGTTTGTTTAGAGGATCTGAACAATATTAGACTAACACTTCTAGTTGAGTAAATTTTTTTTTTGGTAAGAAATTGAGCTTTTCAGAATTTCATTTGTCATGGATCCTTTACTCAACTTGTGTTTTGTCATACTCTCTGGAGGTTCTCAAGTAAAGTTCTTTCGCATCTTAGTTTTCTTATTTTTGGATTTCTTTGTTGTTTTTAGTTAGTTTTGTTATTATTCAATTTCTTTTGTGTTGCATATTTTACTTTTCTTCATTCCCACTTTATTTAAATAAAAAACATAAAAGGAATTGGTTCTATTCCCTCAAATAAGATCGTCAAGCAAGCTTGGTTGATGAATTTTATTTATTTCTTTCATCAACTAATAAAAACCCAACAAAACACAATCAAGATTTACTCATTTCACCTTCATAATAAACAACCCCGTCCTCTCACTTTAGTCATATATATGTATATACAAAAGTGAATTTCACTCATATGATTGGGAAATTGAGTTACTGCAATGATAAACAATAATATTGTTACCTGATTTTTTAGTTATATATGAATTCTTCACTTATTTGCATACATAAATCTCTAATGGATGACAATATTAAGTAATACTTTCCATTGCAATCACATAATCCTTTAGGACATAAACTATATATGGACCTGCTTGAAACACCGTATAAGGCATGATAAAATAAATCAATACAATATGTAATTATTTGATCCATTGTTTGGTGCGGGAGTAACGTATTGTATAAAATTATATATCAAACCTATCTTATATGTTAAAACAATGGATAACTTTATCAAGTCTAGGGAGGCAGGATAAAGTCTAATTAGGTTTTAACAATAATAATAAATAAATATTTAAATGAGTGATAAATTATATCTAATATGAAAAAATAAGTTATAAATTATATACTGGTAAAATATACAAATAAATAATAGATAATATGTGATATATAAAATTAAAGATTAATAATACAAATATTTTAAATCAATATTCATTGTTACATAAAAATTTAAATTATCATGATAAAAACACTAGGAAAATATTAAATTATATAAAAGAAAGAGTATTTTTATATTTTTATAATTTATTAAAATAATAAATAGTCATAAAATCTTAAAATGAATGCTAAATAAAATTTAATTAAAATTAAAAATTTTAAATAATTAGTACAAATTATCATTTTATTTTCATTCAATATTCATTTATAGTTAGAGTTATTTATAAACAAATGTGTATCATGCCACTTATTCATCCTCTTATTATTCTATCATTTTATCATTTGTAATTGGGAAAGGCTTATAATTTCTCTACGAGGCTAAAGGAGCTCACAAACATCAAAAGAGAAAAACTGAAAGCAAAGATTGGGAAGAAAGGTCCCCTCCTCCCCGCTTTCTTTGCCTTTTTATAGAAAAAACCCTCATCGGAGGTAAGGGAAGCTATGTTTCCTAGTGGAGGAAGCTTCCCCTTTCCTCCAACATCCCATCACATTATATCAAATGTCAGTCTTTTATTTATTGTGGTAGTCGTGTTCACGTGAGTTTGGGTTTTATTTTTATACAAGAATTGCTTGAGTGTATAATTGCATTTGATATATGTGTACATTTATATGTCTTATATTTTACTCTAAAACATTAGCCCCTTCTTCAACTAAGAGGTATAGCTCTTTGTTGACCAGGCTTAAACATTTCATTTCTTTCTCAACTTGTGTTGTCTTTTATCATTTGATTCAAGTCATTGTAATGGTCTCTCACATGTTGTAAGCTTTCCTGCTTGCATGTATATTCTTTATCGGGTTTGGCTTCACTTAGCCCCAACTTTATTCTGCTTGGTTTGGTCATGACCCACTAGGGGATCTTTCACCTAACGTCATACGCTTTGGAATAGGCCTTATCTAACCTTGCTTATCATTTTTTTCAGAAGTATGCCTATGCTACTATTTATTTTATATTTACGTTGGAATCTTCAAATTATCTTTGTCTAGCAGTTTTCGTCTAGGTGCTCAAGCCATCCCTACCTAGGGTCCCTTGCCTATGGCTTATCCACCCAAGGATAGTGGTTGGGCCATCATTGAGATTTTTGCTTAGGGGTCACCAATTGGAGGTGAACTATCACCGCTCAGTTTCCGCCCAAGAGTCCTGCTTAAGGGTCTTCTCCTGGCAGTCTCGCTTAGGGGTCTCAGCTAAGAGGTCTCCACTTAGTGATGAGCTATCACCGCTGGGGTTCTCACCAAGAGGTCTCCCACTAAGGGATCACTGCTTGGGAGTGAGCCATCATCGTGATGTTTCCACCTGGGGGTTTTTTTGTTTAGGAGATTATTCCCATTATATTAGCCCCCTACTCAATGGGGAGGTATGGCTCCTCATTGAGCACTTCTAGCCATTTTCTACACATTTTCCATGAGTTTGTATGTTTTCTTGGTCCAAATTTCTTTGGTTCGACTCTTGGCCTTCAAATGAGGAAGCTAAAGCATATCATAAGGTGGTAAAATCTTGCTTATCTACGTGGCGTAAAAGATTTTGCGGCTGGGATTTTGTCACCAAGCGGTGGTATGGCTTCGCACATAATGCAGTGACAGAGGCACGCATAGGCGGAAATCCTTTATCACCTTAGGAGGTGGTATCACCAAGCGGTGGTATAGCCTCGCACACAATGCGATGACACAGGCACGTGCAAGTGGAAATCATTCATCACCTTAGAAGGTGGTATCATCAAGCGGTGGTATAGCCTCGCACACAACGTGGCGGTAGAGGCACGCACGGGCGAAAATCATTCATCACCACAGAAGGTGGTATAGCCTTACACACAAAATGGCGATAGAGGCACGCGCTGGCAGAAATCATTCATCACCTCAGAAGGTGGTATCACCAAGCGGTGGTATAGTCTCACCTGACTATGCGGCGTAAGAAGCTCGCCCGGGCGAAAATAGATCATCACCTTGCAAGTAGGTATCACTATGCGATGGTATAGCCTCACCCGACTATGCGGCATAAGAAGTTCGAGCAGGTGGGAATAGATCATCATCTCATGCGGTGGTATAGCCTCGCCCGACTACGCGGTGTAAGAAGCTCGCGCGAGCGAAAAATAGATCATCACCTTGGAAGGTGGTATCACCATGCAGTGATATAGCCTTGCTCGACTACGCGGCATAAGAAGCTAGCGTAGGCAAAAAATAGATCATCACCTGGGAAGGTGGTATCACCATGCGGTGGTATAGCCTTGTCTGACTACGTGGCGTAAGAACTGTGAGTGAAAATAGATCATCACCTTAGAAGATGAGATCACCATGCGGTGATATAGCCTTGCCTGACTACATGGCGTAAAAAGCTCGCGCGGGCAAAAAATAGATCATCACCTCGAAAGGTGGTATCACCATGCGGTGGTATAGCCTCGTTTGACTACGCGGCGTAAGAAGCTTGGTGGTATAGTCTCCCCCTACTATGCGGCGTAAGAAGCTCGCGCGAACGGAAATAGATCATCATCTCAGAAGGTGGTATAACCATGCGGCGATATAGCCTCGCCCGACTACGCGGCATAAGAAGCTCGCGTAGGCAGAAAATAGATCATCACCTAGGAAGGGGGTATCACCATGCGGTGGTATAGCCTCGTCTGACTACGTGGTGTAAGAAGCGCGAGCGAAAATAGATCATCACCTCAGAAGGTGGTATCACCATGCGGTGGTATAGCCTTGCCTGACTACACGGCATACAAAGCTTGCGTGGGCGGAAATAGATCATCACCTCGGAATGTTGTATCACTGTGCGGTGGTATAGCCTCACCGTTTAGGTAGCATCGCCTTTTGGGCGGCATGTCTTCTCCGCATATCCTTCAAGGTGTTAAATAGTTCAATTTGCATGTCCTGAAAATTTTTATCTGAAAAGACAATGGGGTGTCAATACAACATTCTCATTGTAGAATATCCTTTCAAATTCCAGTCGATAAGCAAGTGGTCCACCAATATTATTTGAAAATATCGACCCACACAAATAAACATAGAGGTTCTAAATTGGGTACCATCAGATTTAGCACAAACCAAAAATCAGGTGTAACCTGTTTGCCATATATTGCTTCCAGGAAGAAACAGTTAGTGTACCACTGCATCTTCAATCTTTTACATGAACTGGTTCATTTTTCTCTGGTACTAGAAATTTCTAGCCATTAATGGTAGTTAGATTAAAGAGACATGAAGATGCAAATAAATGATAATAAACAATTAAAGGCTACCCAGAAAAGGTGTAAAATGCAAACCAGTTTACTACGGAGAATTGCCTTGATTAGAAGATCCATACATGACAAACGGAAGAGAAAATGTTAAAATATCTTTTCCAACAACATCCATTCAGTATTCAAACATGCATGATTCTCTTCTAACTACATAATTGTAGCCTTTTGTTCATAATAGAAGCATCGAAAAGGATAATAACATCCACATAATCCACAACAAATTTTCATGTTATCAACTACCAATAAATGCTGTCAAGGACGACTAGATTAATGTGCTTGATGTATTGGGGAGTGGTTAGTTCTTTCTTCTTCTTTTTTACTATATCTCAAATTTCATCTTCATTTCAATTCACAAATTCTAAAAACCACTCCCACTTTTGCACCAAAACTCAATTTTCATTAAACCCCAACTAAAGCACAAATCTTAATCTAGACATGTTTCAACTTGTGAGTCTACTCAATATAATACAACTCTCTACCTGATAGGATAGTGAAACTAATATAAACAACAGCAAATTATTTTGATTAGAATCCATAAAGAGCATATTTGATATTCATGTGCAAAGCAATGAATAAGATAGAAACCTGTTTAGCCTCTCATTAAAGATATATCTCATCTTTATTCTTCACTTTTATTCCTTACTAGCTTCCTCTCATTGGTCATAAGTTCTTTCTGAATTAACCCGTCACCAATACGCAAGTGAACGCCTTGAGGTCAAAGCGCCGGGAAATACGCGATCAATGGGACTCTACTGGCTGAGCACTAGGGTCCTAGTTCATGTTTGTCCTTGTTGCTACTCATCACTAGCAAAGCAAGGCTCGCTCCCTTCCCTCCCTCTTTGCTTCCTTTCTTTTTTTGCAAGTTAGTAATGCCATTGGGGTGCTAGGGAGAGGAAGTCACTCATCTTGCTGGAAAACCAATCTAGATGAAACAGTGAAGGAGCCTTCATCATTGCGAAAAGAGCGCTTCGGCTGCTCTGAAGCAACGTGAAGAGTGCAACTGAGCCGTACGTGATTTGGCACCAGCGAGCATCAAAGATCTCGGGTCTCCGCCATCGAGCTTAACTTGGAGGACCTTGCTGCCGCCAGCATGGGATTTAGGACTTCTGGAAGGTTCGGTGGAGGGAGAGGCGAAGAAGGAGACGCGAAGAAGGAGACGCGGAGGACCACCCTACGCTGCTACTGTCGTGCTGGAAGGAACCACTACATGATGAAGAGCTTTCTTTTAGTGTGTGAATGAACCTCTTTGAAACACAATCCTACTTCCATTGTGCTGGAACGAACCACCGTGTACTAGATGGGAGCTCTCCTTCCGTGCTAAATCACTTTGATTCCTTTAGTGTTGGAAGAGGAAGGGCGAGCTCTCTTTTGGATTAGGGATTTTTGTGATGCTCTCATTGCCTCCCCGGTGGAGTCAGCAAATGTTTTGGGGGAAGGGCTCATAATTTCTCTCTAAGGCAAAGGGAGCTCACAGACATCAAAAGAGAAAAACTGAAAGCAAAGATTGGGAAGAAGGTCCCCTGTTCCCCACCTCCTTTGCCTTTTATATAGAAAAAACCCTCATGGGAGGTGAGGAAAGTCATGCTCCCTAGTGGAGGAAGCTTTCCCTTTCCTCCAACATCCCATCACATTATATCAAATGTCAGTCTTTTATTTACTGTGATAGTCGTGTTCACATGAGTTTGGGTTTTATTTTTATACAAGAACTGCTTGAGTGTATAATTGCATTTGATATATGTGTACATTTATATTCTTATATTTTACTCTAAAACACATGTATTTTGAATATTTGTAATTAGTATTTTAAAATAAAATTATTAATAAATGGAATTAAATTTGATACAAAGATTTACAAACTTAAATTTACAGTGGTATAAAAAAATGTGGCTTGACAAAAATGATAGTGCCCACTAAGATATTAGTATTATGTATAGTTAGAATCATTTGTAAACAAATGATAATATATAATAGTATAAAATATAACCTCTTATACAATATCATATCAAATATTGTATATTTTATATTATCAAGTTTTATTTTATCAGATGTAACAAATAGCACTATAGGGTTATATATTATATCATTTTTTTTATTGATTGATGTGGAACCAGCAGCCATGTCCATTTACTAGGCGGTTATAAAGTCTCATATCAAGGTAGGAAGAAAAGTTATTAACATGCTACTCGAAAATTATAATAGTAATAATCCGTCCATAATAACAACCTTGGAGAATAAAAAAGACAATGATTATGGCACCAAAATACTCTAATAGGATAAGTTTCTAATATGGACATGTAGCATGAATATGATTATTACCTGCACAATTTATGCCCAAGTAAGAGATATGATTTTATATATTGATGAGGACCTGGCTAATTTTATATAAAGAAATGATAGACAACTATTACTAAACTTATACCATACACTTATATCAAGTTAAAAGTTATAAATCAGTATGTAAAAAGTTATAAAATAGTATACAAAAAGTTTTTGTATCACTTTTTGCATACTGGTTTACAACTTTTTACACATTAGTTTATAACTTTTTGCATAATAGTTTACAACTTTTAATTTAGTGTAAGTGTATAGTATAAGTTCAATAATGGTTGTGTATCACTCCTCCTTTATATATTGATGAGGACCTTGCTAAGTCTTATGCGATTCTCTTTAGGCTTAAAATCGAATAATGCAGGGTTGTTAGGCTTTCAAGACTCTTTTGTTACGTTGCATGTAACTTAGGCATCAACTAGGAGCAAGACTATTTGCATACACATTTTCGATACTTAGTTAAAGGACAATTTTAGTGATTAAACAATATATAGAATCTTCCCATTTTTCTGATAAAAAAAAAAAGGGAACCAAGCCTGGGTGGTGTAGTACAGAAAACAAAAGTTTAACAATGAAAGGAAGGGAATCATGCAAACAAAGTTGGTGTGCTGGACCCTACTTTCTAATTCAATTAAGATAAAATTTATCATTAATTACGACCCTTTTGATCAGGCTCCTAATCCGATCAACTAATGATGTAATTATGCTTTTTATATATTTAATAAATAAATATAAAAAAAAAACCAAAAAGCATAGCAAGGATAATTAAAATGTCAATATGATGTGGGGTTCTTTCTAGACTCCTCCGGTTAAGCATCCCAAATCCACAGTCATATGGGGTCAGTTGGGTCACGCAAGGTTTAGTTTAAGCAAGATTATATTTTCTTTGCTTAATGAATTGTAACACCAACATGGCAAGACAGGTATATACTTTTAAGCCAAGTTGGATGCCATAAATAAAGGAATTGAGACAGACAAATCAAACAGACGTTGATTTTTTGTGACTTGCACTGCGTATGTAATAGCAGGCCTTGGTGGTTTTTCACTGTGATTTGTATGTATAACACAGTGAAATTAGAAATTTAAACTACAAGCTCCTTGTCCTAATAACGTCTTATTATTAATATCTATCAACAAGGTGGGCTTTTTCCAGGCACCTGGTTAGTTGAAATCGTGTGTCATTGTTTCCTACGCACCAAGGAAAGGAATAGTGAGCGTAGGAATTGAACGTTGCAAAGAAAAAAATCCATCCAAGAGCGACAAAAAGCTTATGCTTTATTCTATTCAATGTTTTAAACTTCGGAAATTGGGCCGGGTAAGGTAATAATAGAGTTTAACTAGTTAAGTTTTATACCTACATGGCTATTTGAAAAGTTATACACATAGGATAATTTAATTGAATAATATTATAAAAAAAATTTATACTATTAATATATAAAAATTAAATTCATAATAATAATATATAGAATTGAAGTGTTAAATATTAATGGTATATTAGAAAAAAGAAAATGAGAGGAATTAAAGAAGGAATGACAACGAAAGAAAGGATTTTAGAGGTTCTACCTTACCCTCGTTCATGAGTGTAAAATTAATGAGAGAGAAAATAGAGGGTTCAATAATATAGTTTTAGAATTTTTATCCTTTGTTAAAATAATTATTTTCTCAAAACATTTAAAACGAATTTTATATAAAATATTTATTGTTAAAGATAATCTTACTCTAATCTTTATGGTCCCAATTTTTTTTTATCTCTTTATCTTTAAAATTCTGTCAAATTTGTTGGCTTGAACTTCTGATTTTATTTTTATTTCACATTCTTTTGACTACATATGTATGTTAATATATATAGAATTACAAGATTTTAATATGTTATAAGATAATAAAGCCTTGGTTAGGTAAACATCTTATTCAAACACTTATGTAAAAGTAACTTTTAAAAAGTAAATTATGAATAAGTTATTTTATATTTAAATACATTAATATAAAAATGTTTGTTCTTAATGTTTTAGAAAGTGTTTCTTAAGAAACTAGATATTTTAACTGCTTAAAAAGTACTAAGAATAATTTTTAAAGAGGTAATAAACTATTTAGTCAAATAAGACAAAAAGTAAAAATATGACTTTTGACTTTTAAAAAGTTAAAAAGGTTATAGGTTACATTATTCAAATAGACCCCAAGTCACGTTGTATAATCACATTAACCATTTCCCCCCTTCAATTTGGGAGAACCATATAATGAGGATAATGGAAGGTTTAGTAAGGTTAATAAAACCATTAAAAGCCTTTTCCTCAAAAAGCAAAATTCATAAACAAGATAAAATGACCATATCCTTCCCTTATTGATGGAAAATGTACATTTCAATCTATTAGCACTAAAATTCTTGAGAAAGATATCACAGCTTTAGTTTTAGATGACAATAAAAATAAATTTTATTAAAATATTTTGAAGAAATAACTAATGATTTACATGATTTTTTTAAGTATCAAACAAGAACGTAACTTTATCAAACAAGAACGTAACTTTCTCATATTATATGTAATCAATTTCATAATATATTTTTCATAATATCATGATTTGACATGATATAACACTCATTCAAAGAGTCCATAACTTTTTATGGTATGAAAAATTACTCAAAATGCGAGTTATAATTTGTGTGAACCTTTAGAAAGTAAGATGGAGCATTAGAAAGTGTATATGGGACATCAGAAAGCCAGTCTAGTACATCAAAAAGTGGCATGACAACATAAGAAACTGGATTTGCACAATCAAATTAAGTACACCTCTATCAAATTTGTTTGTGCTCACAAATTGAAATGTCCAACACTCTCTGAAGACCTATATCCATTAGAATTTTTTGGGTTTAGGCTGTTATTGATTTGTGGGTATTTTAATTTTATAAAATGGGTTGAATTGATAGCCTGATTGCTCCCCCATGTTATTATGATGTGATCCGTTGTGGGTTTGGGATTCACCATATGATATTGGGCTTGAGCCCAATGGTGAGTGTACTGAAGGGTGTAAAGACCTAGGGTAACCCAGGTCCATGATGGACAGGACGATTACTATATATTCATTCTTTGGGTAGGTTCCCCACTATACTCTGAAATCTTTTGATGATTATTGCTCCATCGATACAACATCTAACATAGAAGACAGAGAAATAGCAGAAGACCTATGCCTGATACACGCAATTTTGTATGTTGCTTCCCTTACAACAGGATTCATGATTCATGGAGAAATGGTATAATTAATTTGTTGCTGCAAATCAAAGAAGTACGTCTAGTTTTTTTAATTGGGGTTCCAATTTCACGTATTTGATCTGATAAAACTTACAATATTTACTTCAGAAAGAAACTCTATAAGAGTCTGAAGAGCTCAGAAAGTGTAGAAGCAACATTAGAAACTGAAGCATACATTAGAAACTAAAGATATTTGAATTGTAATGAAGACTCAACCTCATGAAGTTATTACCCGAGATGTGCTAGCTTTATGGTTGAAAGATCAACATCCTTGATAGGGTTTTTGCAAGCTAAGAAGTTCAAAAACCATGCTTGGTTTGAAAAAGAGTTTTTGAAGTACATTCATAACAAAGGAGAACAATTTTTGTATTGTGATAACTATCATTGACACAACTTAGCTCAAGTATCTAGAAGACTAATCCAAGGACATATACCAATTGATCAACACATGTTAAGTGAAGAAGAAATAATCAAGGACCAACGGTATCATTCAAATTTCAAGTATAAAAGCAATACTCATTCAAGCTAGAAGGAACTTTTGCGCTCAAGATATTCAAAATAGCCTTTCAACTTTCTGAAAAGTCAAAGTTCTTAATCAATTTTAGTTTTTGAAGTGTTAAATCTCCTTTCTAGATTTTACTAGTAAACATTATCTTGTGAGAAATTAAGAAAGTAATCTCTCAAGTATTTTCCTTACATCATTTATATATCTTAAGAACCTTGAGTAAAGTTGAGTGAAACTCCAAAACCTTCAAATATATTGTATCTTGATCTAGTAGTGATCATTATGAGATAGCTTGGAGAAGCTAGAGTAAAAACTACTTATGAGTAAGGGTCGATTATACTCACTACTCACTGATATTAGCCTGAGAAGGCTAAAGAAAGACTTTCGAAGTGCATTTTCTTGTAAGAAAATAAGGATTTAGTGGAACTCTCAATAGTATATCTTTTAAACTCACATTATCTGCTTTGTGTGCAAATTCATATTTTACATGTGTTATCATAACTATTTTTATAATTTTCTGAACTTACTTTATTTTCTAGATGCTTCAGAAAGTCACTTTACAAAGATATTTAACTTGTGTTTTTTGTTGCCTTCAAGTTTGTAAACTTGATAAACTTTGTTATAAAGTTTCAGAAACTAAAGGTTTTTCACTAGCATGATTCAATCCATCTTCCTTAACCATTGTAGGTAATCTTCCATATCAATCTTTACATATGATTTTGTGGATTTTCATGCTTTAATTAGAGTTAAAAAAAAAACTCTAGATATAAAGGGATTAAATTCTACAATTAGTATCAGACACATGAAAAACTCTTATTATGGTTAAAAATCTGGTTTTGATGTAAAATTGTTTAAGTGAGTTTCAACTTTGCATTTGTGATGTACCCTAAAATTCTTGATTTGGGATTTTCATTTCAGGAAAATTAAACTCAAAATTGATTGAGGTCTTTCTCACAACCTGTCTTAGATCATGATTGACACGTGACAAATCTCATCTTCACATAAGCCTCATAACCATTAGATTGTACTATATGCATAATAAAACACCATTTTCATCTCAAAACAAATCTAGCATATAATTTCATAACATAATCACATGTATTTTTCCTTTCATAAGTCAAGTCTAAAACCCATATATGTTTTTGTCATAATAACATAAAATATATATGTATGAGTTGCTCTCTATACAACCATCAAACCATATAAATTTAGCTACATAACCAATTTCAAATCATCGCATCAAAATAAAGTTCATGTGTGGTTTGAGACTTTGCCCACAAAATCACTAGGGCACTCTACATACATAACCAAAAACACTTTATTGTAAAACGAAACTCACCCAAACTAGGGACCTGCTGCTACTAGGAAGGAAGCCAAAAAGGATCAGAAGCAGTAACTATATCTATAAAAGGGAAGAAAATAGAGGGGTGATGAATTTCATCTAATACTCAGTGAGCTGATTCTCACATGTAACCTCCACATAGGACAACCAATAGAAGTACATAAATAATAAAACAATTTCATACTTAAATATATAATAATTTAAAAACCAATAATTTGTGTTAATCATGTAAATCAGTAAACTAATAGAAAAATAATAATCTTTGGTGGTAATATATAGCATAACAATAATAAATATTATATAAATATACTCTGAACTCTAAAAAGAAACTATGGAGGTCCCATATTGGACACCTAACCAGATTCCATTTTATGAATACTCTGATAGAGGCAAGATTGTCCTCTAAGGGATAACTTGGTATCAAGATTAATGATTTTACAATTGTTAACTCACTGTCTGTTCCTCCATAGCTACTATATAAACTATAAATCATGAAACTTAGAAAAGTTCTCTAAATTCCATAACTAGGGCTCTAACTCTTGTCTTGTAAATAAAATTTCATAAAGATATATTTCCAGTAAATACTGACGTAAGCATGGCATTACTAAATATTCATATTCATGATCATAATCTATTTACAAGACAATTTGAACAACGAATATGGTCCTACGAGTTTCTAGCACATTTTTATGATTGCATTTGGAAGCATAAATTCTAAACTTGTCATAATTCATATAAATTCACATAGTTTCATATGCGCCCTAAAATAATTTTTAAAATCATGAAGCCAAAAAGTTAACTCTAATGACTAAAATAAAGGTCACAGGATCAAATCCACTCACCTTGATAAGTGGGAGGTAAGGTGTTACTATTGATGAAGCTCTAGGGAACGAGAATGATATCAACCTCTGCCATGGAAGCAACAAAATCCCATGAGTAATCCATGGAAGCAACAAAATCCCATGAGTAATCTATAAAAACAAGAACAACTCTATGGAAGAAAAGGAAAAACCTAACATAAAACATGAACAATCCTCACCTTGAAGCTTGGAGGAGGTAGGATTAGAAGAGGAGGAGAGTGAAGGGGTGCAAGAAAGGTTGGTAGATGTTAAAGTTCAAGTTTGATGTAGGGGAACCGGTTTGGATTGTGTTTATATAGGGGGATGATTTACTAAATGAAACTACATCGTTTTTGGGTTTCTGGAACACGATATCATGCGATTGCGCATTTTAGTGTGCATCCACAGATTCACAAACACATGCATTCGTCTGTTTTTAGTTCACATCTGCACATACTTGGAAAATCAACGGCTTACTGTTCTTGAGGGGAAAACTTAGGGAAAAACATGACCCTGTGTCCAAAAGTTTTCATCGTGCGTTTGTGGGACACAAAACTTGCATCCATGGCCAAAAATGCGTCTATAAAGTTTATGCAAATTCTACAGAATCTGCCTTTAACCTGGGGTAGGGTCTTCTAGCCCCATATGGCCCTTATACAAATAGATGGAGTTAGAATATTATAGGCTTTAGTTAAACACTTGATTTCAAGTTAAATGACACTAGATTTGTTAATGCCAGTCAAGATTTGAGTGATAAATTGAAAGAAAATTAAGATAAACCCTAACCTTTTTCTTGATCTTTCTACTTTGAAACCCAAATCATGTTCAAATCTCCTTAGGGGTTTTGTAGAGCTTTGAGAGGCAAATCTAATGAGCCAAATAAAATTTAATTTCATTCATACCTGAGTGACAAATCCTCAATAATCCAAGGAAACCCATGTGAATGTCCTTCAACAAAGCCCATAAATTATTGTGGCTAAAAGATACAACTACCAGGAAGACATGGACTATAGAGAGAAATTCTCAAGTAACTTTACTAATGATTTCTTTCATGTTGTGATGGACCTTGTTGCTCATTTTTTTTTTTTATTTGGAGCTTCATCAAATGGATGTTAAAACTGCATTTTTAAATAGTGATTTATATGAGGATGTTTATATGGACCAACCAGATGGTTTTATTGAAGATGGCATGAAGCACACAGCTTGTGAGTTGAGAAGGTTATGGCAAACGAGCATCAAGGCAATAATATCTAAAGTTTGATCATATTGTCACATCTCTTGGTTTTGAGAAAAATGCAGTTGATCAAGGCATTTACCTTGAGAACAGTAGGAGCAAATTCATCATTCTTATTTTGTACATTGATGATATTCTTCTGACCAGTAATGATGTTCAATTTCCAACTGAGACCAAACAAATGTTGGCTATGCATTTTGATATAAAGGATCTTAGTTATGCCTTTTTTGTTTTGTGCATTGAAACCCACTATGATTAATCTTGATGTATTGAAAGAGTTCTAAATAAATTCAATATGGAATCTTGTAGTTCTAGCACAACACCCATTCATAAGGGTGAAAGGTTCTCTAATACCTAATGTCCTTAGAATGATGAAGAAATTGCAGCAATGGAAAATATCCCTTGTCTGTTTGTTGTTGGTAGCTTGATGTATGCTCACACTTGAGTAAACCAAGTGTGGTTCATTGGCAAGCTGCAAAATGAGTTATATATGAGATACCTATAGGGGTAGCAAAGATTACATGCCTACTTATGGAAAAGCGTATGATCTAGAGATCATTGGTTATTTTGAATCTAATTATGGTGGTTGTCCAGATAATCATAAGTCCACTTCATGTTAGCAAGCAGTGCTATTTCTTGAAAAAGTGCCAAGCAAACACTCATAGCCACCTTAACCATGGAAACAATGTTGTTGGCTTAACCTTGACATCATATTGTGGCCGTATATTGTAAGTTAATCTGGAGTATTATTTTTCATTTACAATCGCAATTTGATTTGATGTTATCCAAGTAGAAAATGATAGATTACCATTTGTGAACTGCCATAAATAAAATTATGTGTTTTAATTATAAAATTCAGATTAATTAGATGCTAAGTTTTTATTTTTTTTGGTCTAGAGATGCCAAGTATTGGAGTATGATGTTTTTGGGCTTTAATGATACAAAATGATATGATATGGGCCTATGTATATTCCTTGTTGTAATGGGTAACTTGGCCCTCAAGTTTGTTGATTCAAGGAGAAACCTCTTCTGCTAACCCTATGTGAAGGAATCATATGGCCCACTGAGTTTGTATCTGTATTTGGCTATATTAAAAATAGGAGAAGTTTCCCTTTCAAACCTTCTCTCATTTCTCTCTACATTTGCATATTTGAGAATCCAATAACAACGATGGATCCTTCAACTTCCTCAATCATTATAGGTAATATTCTACAACAATAAATAAATATGATTTTGTGGATTTTCATGCTTTAATAAGAGTTAAAAAAAACTCTAGATCTAAAAGGATATTCTACAAAATACAAATTCTATGAAAGGAGGAGTGAAGAGTATTTGTCTCACTTCATAATTAAACCTTCATGAGTTTGATCGAAGTTCATCCATTGAATTGGCTACTTCTTCACAAATTATTTGCCTCTCCTTCTTCATTCATAAGCATTTTTTGCTAATATTTTATTTGTTCATTTTGAGCTTGATTTTGAAAGCAATACCAAATAAAATTGATTAGCTCATATTTGTTTATCTTCTAAACCCAAATCCAGTCAACCCAATAACATCCATAAGGTAGTACTTGCAATTATTAAAATTATGAAATGATTTGATTTGATTTGAAATGATTTGATGTTGAATCACAGCTTTAGAATAATTAAAGAGAAAATTGAAATGGATTGATTTAGAAATCAATTTTTATATTTAAAATGCAATATATTGTGTTTGAAATGATTAAAAAAGAAAATGAATTAATTTGATTGTCGTTTAATGTTAAAATCAATTCATTTTCATTCAAATTCTACTAAAAACAAAAGGATTTCAAAGTCAAAGGATATAATTCCGTGAAATTATAATTCAATTTATTTCTAAATTTTTTTTTTCAATTCCAAACACACTCTCATAGTGATGGATTCACAGTGGAGAGGAGAACATGCCAAATGTTCTAGCCTAGTGTCAAATTTGATAGTATCAATCCAAGCTTCAAATGAGTATGATCTAGGCACCTTCACTATACCCTACTCGGAAGAGGAACGGGTGGTGTACATTTTGCTACTTGAGTCAGGACGAAAAGAGATTTATTAGATATTAAGGCATGGAAAAATGAATGTACTTTATCTATCTTTGCGCTGGTAATATATAACCTCAATGTTATAGCCGTTTGGACCTCATTACAATGTGTACATGGTGGTTTTTCTTTTCTTTTTTCTTTTTTTAATCCCTCGTGGGTATCGTAGCGACTATCAACACTAACAACTATAAAGGGTTTTTTCGGTCGAAAATGCTTTTTTTTTCTTTGCCACTAGACAACAACTAATTAACTATACACCTTTTTTTTTAGGTCGAAACAACTGTATAGTTGTCCGAGCTCTATGGAAAGAGGGGAGTGAGCTCAGTATGTATAGCGTTGCTCACAATCAAATAGCCAAGCCGAACATTTTCCACTCAACCATGGAAGGAGGGGAGTAAGCTCAATATTTTTAAAATGTCGGAGCTGTAGGTAAATTTTGTAAGAAAATCTGTCTCATGTGTCATTAAATATATGTCTTATTTTATTGATTTAATAAATAAATAAATAAATAATAAAATGAATAAAAGGAAAGTTACTGGGGTGGTTACCAACTTAATGAAAGTTAGTTTATGAAGGTTTTTTATTCTATTAAGTGGTTCTCTTCCTACTATTAAAATCTCTTCTCTTTTTTTTTTTTACCATCACTAATAATATAAGAGAGTAAGAAGAAGGTCAAGAAATAGAAACTCAGTTTCTGTATAATTTGTAATCTTCTCAATTTGCTATTTCTTCATCTTCATTTTGAAACAAGATATGTTTTTAGATTCTATGAATTATTATATGTGAGAATCATAAATTTTAAGATTCTTTTATTACTTATGATGTAATTGAAAAATCAGCACTAAATATAGAAGGTACTAGAGTTTTCCTTAGTCTAGAATTTAGATGGAATTGTCTAGAAAATATAAGATTGCTAGCTTGCTAGAATTTTCTAGATAATGTAATAATTAATTACTACACTAAATGAATATAGATGGAAGCTACTAGAACTATAGGTAAGTTGCTAGAATTAGTGATACACTTAAAAAAGTGTCTAGAGAAAGTAAGGAGCTAGAAGATTCTAGTCCTTGTAGTGACCAAGCTTGAGAGCCTATAAATAGGCCTAATGTCTTTCTGTAATGTGTGCTTCAAGAATTGAGTGCATTAGTGAGTATTGAGTGGAGAGCTCAAAGAGTGTGAGTGAACAAGTGCTTGTGTGCTCTAGTGTATTGAGCAAAGTTATTCAATAAATAATAAAGAGAGTTTTATTCTTAGTGCCTCCTCGTTCAACAATTTGGCATCAGAGCTTGACGGTCTGGGGCCGATTCAAGTAGGAGGATCATCAATTCTGGGGGAGCTCTTGCAAAATCGTAGTTTGGGACTGTGACACTATTGGTCTGGGACCAAAACAGTGGTGAAAAAATTTCATCAAGTCACTATGGCGAATATTCAAGTGATTGGTGGAATTAGGAAGCTCAATGCCCAGAATTACAATACATGGCAAACATGTATGGAGTCATATCTCCAAGGCCAAGATTTGTGGGAGGTTGTTGGTGGTAGTGAGACCACGCCACCTTCTACAAATGAAGATGAGGCACTACGGAAGTGGAAAATTAAAGCGGGGAAGGCGATGTTTGCGCTGAAGACCACAGTGGAAGATGATATGCTGGAGCACATAAGGAAGGCGCCAACACCAAAGGAAGCATGGGACACATTACAACACTATTTTCCAAGAGGAACGACACAAGGCTGCAGTTATTAGAGAACGAGCTCTTGTCGACAAAATAAGGAGACTTGACGATCAACCAATATTTCACCAAGGTAAAATCTCTCTGCCAAGAAATTTCTGAACTAGATACAGATAGTAAAATATCTTATCAATGCATGAAGAGAATTATTATTCATGGTCTTAGACCAGAGTATAGAGGTTTTATTGCTGCAATTCAAGGTTGGCCTACCCAACCTTCTCTTTTACAATTAGAAAATTTATTGGCTGACCAAGAGGCGTTAGCCAAACAAATGGCCGGTATATCAGTGAAGAGTGAAGACTGGTAGAAAAAAAGGAAGAGGGAAGCCATTTTTTAATTCAAATAACAAAAATGAATAGTGGAGAAAGGAGCGAGAAGAGGGCTCGCGACCTGAAAAGGTAAAGAAACGAGATGCTGCTTGCTTCAATTGTGGGAAGCGGGGGACACTTTTGCCGAGATTGTTGGTTTAAGAAGAAAATACTGGCGAGAAAAAGCGTTTTGCAACCTCAAGTCGTCTGGTGGAAAAAGAAAATGATGTTGAAAAAGATTGGGAAGCTTCTGCTTCACTAGCGATAGAAGACATTTGCCAGAAGGAAGAAATAGATTTTGACAAGGCTGACGAGAAGCTCGTGGAATCACCAAAGGCATAATTGGCACTCCACGTTAACAAATCGGTAGTTGTTGATTATAATAAGGATTGGATTATCGATTCAGGATGCTCCAATCCCATGGTAGTGATAAGGAGAAGCTAGAAAGCACAGCAGTACAAAGGCAATCGAGTTGTGATAACTTGGCCAGACAATTCCAGGTTTCAATCACTCATATTGGGGAAAGCGGTGATCTCCACCTCGCTCTGATGTGATCAGGTACGCTTACAAAATGTCTATTATGTACCTAGAATGAAGAAAAATTTACTTTCAGTATCACAAATAACAAAGGCAGGGAAGTATATGGTATTTGACCCAGAGGATGTCAAAATATATGATAACATAAAAATTAATGGGACACCAGTGTTGAAAAGGCAACACTTAGAGTCAATCTACGTAATGTCTGCAAAATCTGCTTACGTAGATAAGACTCGAAAAAATGAGATAGTAGATTTGTGGCATGCACACCTTGGGCACGTGAACTATCACAAGTTGAAGGTGATGATGAAGAAGATGATGCTCAAGGGTCTTCCTCAATTAGAAGTGCGAGAAGACGTTATATGTGCTGGATATCAGTACGGTAAAGCTCACCAACTTCCATACGAAAGATCAAAGTTTCAAGCTAAAGAGCCGTTGGAGCTGGTTCATTCAGATGTGCTTGGACCAGTTGAACAACCTTCAATCAGCAAATATCGTTACATGGTAACCTTCATAGATGATTACTCAAGGTACATATGGGTCTACTTTATGAAGGAAAAATCCGAGACATTATCAAAATTCAAAGATTTCAAAGAGAAGGTTGAAAGTGAAGTTGGGAAGAACATTAGATGTCTTCGCCTGGACAATGGGGGAGAGTATACATCAAAAGAATTCTATGAGTTCTTAAAGGAGTGTAAGATACGAAGACAAATAACGTGTCCTAACACTCCTCAACAAAATGGCATAACAGATAGGAAGAATCGCCATTTAGCAGAAATTTGTCAAAGCATGTTACATGCCAAAAATGTCCCGAGTAGATTCTGGGCCGAATGTATGAAGACTACAGCTCATATGATCAATCGACTTCCACAAGCCAAGCTAAGGTTCGTGTCACCGTTCGAGAAGCTATGGAAGCTCAAACCCACGGTAAGTCATTTTTGAGTATTTGGTTGTGTATGCTATGTCTTTGTTCCAGATCACTTGAGGAGCAAAATGGATAAAAAGGCCATTCGCTGCATCTTTATGGGATATGATAGTCAGAGAAAAGGATGGAGATGCTGTGATCCCACAACAGAGAAATGTTACACATCAAGAAATATAGTGTTCGATGAAACCTCCTCTTGGTGGTCACCACAACAAGTAATTCTACCCAACTCTAAAAATGTTGAAGGTGTGATCGAAGATAAAATGGGGGAGCAAAAAGATGGTGAAGAACTACAGTCTCTAAGTCCAAGCAAGGTGCAGAGACATATTTAGAGCCCTTGGAAAACTGGAGTTCATCAAATGGAACAAGAAGAAAGAGAAGAAGTCGAAGAACAACCACAACTCAGGAGATCTACAAGGCAAACAAAGCCCAATCCAAAGTATGCAAATATTGCGGAGATCATGGAAGAAAAGGAGCCTACAACCTATGAAGATGCCTCACAGAAGGAAGAATGGGTCAAGACAATGGAAGAAGAAATATCAGTGCTTGAACAAAATCAAACATGGGAGTTGGTGCCAAGGCCAAGCAATGTAAAGCCTATTTCTTGTAAATGGGTCTATAAAATCAAGCCGCGAGATGGCTCAATAGAAAGAGTACAAGGCTGCGCTTGGTTGCCACGAGGCTTCTCATATATCTGGGTTGGATTATGATGAGACATTCATTGTCGCCAAAGATTACTACTGTGCGTGTTCTAATAGCATTGGCAGCATACAAATCATGGAAGCTCTGGCAAATGGACGTGAAGAATGCATTTCTACATGGAGAAGTTGATCGCGAAATATACATGGAGCAGCGAAGAGGATTTGAAAGCAAAACTCATCCAGACTATGTTTGCAAGTTAAGAAAGGCATTGTACGGGTTAAAGCAAGCACCTAGAGCATGGTATAGGAAGATAGCAGAGTTCTTGGTTCAGAGTGGATATCACCTGACACCATATGATTCAAGTCTATTTGTCAAGGTATGTGAAGGCAAACTATCAATAGTGTTGATATATGTAGATGATTTGATCATCACAGGAGACAACATAAAAGAAATTAAGCAAACAAGGGAGAATCTATCCGTCCGCATCCAAATGAAAGAACTTGGAGAACTAAGGCATTTCCTTGGACTTGAAATGGATCACACCAAAGAAGGATTATTCTTGTGCCAGTAGAAGTATGCAAAGGATCTCTTACAAAGGTTTGGCATGCTTATTTGTGGCCAATATCAACACCAATGGAGATGAATGCCAAACTACTGTACTCATGAAGGCAAAGATCTAGAAGATGCAACTATGTCTGCAAACCAGTTGGTGGGAAGTCTTATCTACTTAACATTGACAAGGCCGGACATTTCATACGCTGTCGGAGTGGTAAGCAGATACATGCAAAATCCAAATAAATCACACCTTGAAGCTGTCCGGAGAATCCTAAGGTATGTTAAGGGAACCATTGATTATGGTATATGTTACAAAAAGGGTGATGTATGTGAAATAGTTGGGTATTGTGATGCTGACTATGCGGGAGATCATGATACTCGTCGATCAACCCAGTGCAGTATTCACCCTTGGGTCAGGAGCAATATCATGGTGTAGCAAGAGGCAACCGACAATTTCATTGTCAACAACAGAAGCAGAATATAGAGTAGCAGCAATGGCAGCACAAGAGTGCACATGGTTGATGCAGTTAATGAATGATTTACATCAGCCAATCAAAGGTGCGATTCCACTACATTGTGACAACAAATCGGCAATACAACTAGCAGAGAATCCAGTGTTCCATGCAAGAACCAAGCATGTTGAGGTACACTACCAATTTTTGAGAGAGAAGGTACTAAACAGAGAAATACAAATGGAGCAAAGTCAACCAGAAGCAAGTAGGATATTTTCACCAAAGGGTTAAACAACGTAAGTTTTGAACTTAGAATAACTTGGAATGCAAAGAAGATTTAGTGCTGAGGGGGAGAAATGAAAAATCAGCACTAAATATAGAAGGTACGTAGAGTTTTCCTTAGTCTAGACTTTAGATGGAATTGTCTAGAAAATATAAGATTGCTAGCTTGCTAGAATTTTCTAGATAATGTAATAATTAATTACTACACTAAATGAATATAGATGGAAGCTACTAGAACTATAGGTAAGTTGTTAGAATTAGTGATACACTTAAAGAAGTGTCTAGAGAAAGTAAGGAGCTAGAAGATTCTAATCCTTGTAGTGACCAAGCTTAAGAGCCTATAAATAGACCTAATGTCTTTGTGTAATGTGTACTTCAAGAATTAAGTGCATTAGTGAGTATTGAGTGGAGAGGCTCAAGGCGTGAGTGAGTGAGAATCTTTGTGTGCTCACAGTGTATTGTGAAGTTATTTAATAAATAATAAAGAGAGTTTTATTCTTAGTGCCTCCTCGTTCAACAGTAATGATAGTTTCTAATTAAAAACTTTAGAAACTATAACTTACAAATTTATGCATCTAATACTCACCATTTCATTTGAAAATTATCCTTAATTACCTCATCTGATTCAGGATATTGTGTTTTGGCCTTTCTATATTAATGTAAAACTGCAACCAAACAGGCAAGTAAAAGACCTGCAAACAAAAGAAATGAGGGCGTCTTGTCCCATCAATGTGGTTATGTGGGTAGTGATTAACTATATATCAAAATTTGTGATCACTGATCACCCTCCATTAGCTCAAAAGTTCACTTGCCATCTCCCTCGAGCACATGTAAACTTCCATGTAAAATCACACGGCAGTAGATTCAGAAGCTTAAAAAGCTGGTAGTTCAACTACACAAAGCAAGAGCAATGCTTCAATGAAGAAACCGTTTATTAGAGTTACAGCAATAAAAATTGCCAATTAAAGAAGAGGCAACAGCCCCTAAGTGCTAAAAATTTTGAACCACAACATACCAATTTAGTGGTATATCCACGTGACCGACACAGATGCGCAGGACACTAACATTAGGTGAACGCTGGCACAACACGTGTCTGGGTACACATCCATAAATGTCCAAATAAAAAAAATTGAAAAATATTTATTATTCAATAAAATTTCACAACAAATTTGCACTACTATTATTTTTTTGTCATTTTAATATATTAACATTGTTGGATCTATTTTTTTATTTTATCTTCTTTCCCATGGACACGTATAGTATAAATTTATTATCTTATTATTATGTTGTAAATGTACCATCTCTCAAAATAATTTTGTCAGGCTCGGACATGCACAAGACAATGCAGCGCGCCGGACACGATTTTGACATGCTGAACGGCTAAACATATTTTTTAAAACTTTTTGATTTTTTTTTTTATGTTCTTTATGGACCAACATAAGAAACGTCAACCCCAATCAAATCCAAGTTTACAATTGGAAAAAAGAGTTTAGAAATATGTGTTATGAATTGTGATTTTCTTCTTTATATATATATATATATATATATATATATATATATATATATATATATATATATATATATATATATATAGGGTGTATTATATAAGAGAGGCATTTTATTGTGAGAATGAGATGATTAAATTTAGACTATATAATCATACATAAATAGTTAGGATTAAAAATTAATTAATAATAATTAATACATGTTCATTTAAAAAAATCACATTACTTCATGTTTTAATTTTGATTATTTATATAAGATCTAACAGTCAAGATTTACTCATTTTACTCTCACAATAAATCACTTTTCTTATATGATACGTTTAGACTCTGATACCATGTGTTAATATCATGTAATTTTATAAGTTTAATGTCTCTATGTTCGTATTCATGCCATGTTTTGTATCTGCATTAGTCTGCTTCATAGTTTATAATAGGAAAAACTGTAGATAGATTATAGAATAACTTCTTTGATAAATTGAAATACGTACCGAAAATAAAACAGGGCAAATATTCCTCTTGTTCATTGATAGTATTCGTTTATTTCTACCTGGGATCTTCTAAAATGAAAAATCTTAAAGAAAAAGCTTGTTTCATTTGACTTAATCAGCCATTTTCATGTTGTCAATTAATCAAAATTTGCAATTCTTTTTCGCTTGCGAAATTGCAAAAAAGCTTTAATATTCACATCAATCACAGCACAGAGAAAATGAAGGAAATGGAAGATTAAGTAATGGACAACAAGTTATTACAAAAATACAAAATGCTCGACAGTCAGATATTTTAATTACCAGAATTTAGTTGAAAAAATGATGTAAAATATTTAATAACCCATGAATGAATAAGTGAACAATATTATTCATTTCATTTTATCCAAAAACTACCTATGATTTCTATCAAAAATTCCCTACAATATTTTCTGATTGTATTGAATTACTCTTACAATATGGGTGAATTAAAAATTTACAAGACGATGTGCGGAACATCCGTACTAGTAAGCAACTCTTCTAAAGATCAACATTTAATACCTATTCCCTTAATAAGACCCAAAAATAGTTAAAAAAATAAAATAAAATAGAAAAGGGTGCAAGTATAGTGCTATCTTGGCCATGAATGTTGAACCGCTGAGACATAAGCTTCACTATTAGGGTCTGATGGTCCTGAAGAAGTTCCAGCCTCGCTAGTGGGGTTGAAAAAATTTGAGTGATGAAGGCGAGATTCCAAGGGAGAACATATTGGTGGCATGGGAACAGTACATAGACCCTCTAGCATTTGTACAACTTTGGTCATTGAAGGCCTTAGAGACATGTCTTCTTGTATGCACCACAATGCAACTTTCACTGCAATGTGTACCCTCACATTATTTTCTTGTGCTCTCAAATCTGAATCAAGAATTTCTCTCAGCTTCCCTTCTTCCATCATCTTGAAAGCAAAAGATGGGAAATGGGATTTCTCTGAGGTTTCATTAGGGTCATAGTTTTTCCTTCCACCAATGATCTCTAGCAATACCATACCATAGCTGTAGACATCACTTTTCTCTGATATAGCATAGTTTGTGAGCCATTCTGGTGCTAGATAGCCCCTCGTGCCCCTTAGTGTTGTAAAAACATGGCTTTGTTCGCGTGTCATGAGCTTAGCAAGACCAAAATCTGAAACTTTGGCCTGGAAATTATCATCTAGTAGCACATTTTCTGGCTTGATGTCGCAATGAACAATCTTTGACTCACAATCTTCGTGTAGGTAAGCAAGTCCTTTTGCCGTTCCGAGTGCTATGTCAAACCTCGTATCCCAATCCAACAGCAATTCTTCCCCTTTGTCTTTATTGAATATCCATTTATCCAATGACCCATTTGCCATATACTCATAAGCAAGAAGCCTATGAGTTCCTTCAGCACAAAATCCTTTAAGCTTGACTAAATGGTGGTGATGAATGCTACCAATAATGCTGACTTCAACCCTGAACTCTTTTTTACCTTGGCCAATTCCTTCCAACTTCTTCACAGCAAGTTGTGTGCCATTTGGTAGAACCCCTTTATAAACTGAGCCAAAACCCCCTTCACCAAGCTTCACATTGAAGTTACTTGTTGCAGTTTCTAGATCATTGTAGCTGTATCGGATTGGCATGCCAGTTAAATTCTCCAAGAAATTGTCATCTTCTGAATTTTGTTGGGGAGACTCAGCCAAATTTTTATTTTTCTTCTTGTATCTAAGTCCAACAAAGATCATGATAGAAATGACAATCAATGTTAATATGACAATGACCACAACAATTATGGTCTGCTTATTTCTGCTTCCACTGTCACCTGTGCCAGTGCTACTATCACTAGTGACCTTAATGTAAGCAACAAAACCAGAATCCTTATCTGATTTCTCAAAGCTTCCAATCCTGTCCAACAAGAAACAATTCTCTGTACCGCTGTGGAAGAACATAGCAAGGCATGAGCAGTTTTCACTGCAGGAAGTTTTGCAGCCAATCAAATCAGTTTTTGAAAAGGGTAGAAGGAACTCGAGTGCAAAGTAACTGAGTCCGTCATCAGCTTTCAGGAGCTCAATGGCACTTTTTGAGTTGCAAGGAGAGACAAAACCTGGTTTGCAATTAGGCCTAGAGCTAAGAACAGAAGGGCAGCTGCACTTACTGTCACCAGTGCATATGTTGTAGGGATCACAAGGCTCTGGAGTACTGCAAGAATCTTGTGGTATTCTTGTTGGTGAGGCACCACTTGGCCCTTTAACTTGGAGATTGGAGAAAGTGATGAGTCCATCACTTCCCAAAACTGCAACCCAAGTGGCATTTGCGGCTGAATCGTTTGCAAAAATGAATTGCCACAACAAGGACTTATTTTTGTCATAGAACCTCCAGGAATTCGCAACAAGGGTTGCTGAAACTACCACATCACCACCTTCATTGATGATTGTGTGGTTATCATTCCGCAGAGACCAATAAGCCTGGGGAGCCTGTGAACCAGTGGAAAGAATGACATCACCAGATTCGATCTCAAGAACATAATTGAGGTTGTTAGAACCAGGTTCACTGACAAGTTTCATTCCTTTAATGAATTCTTGCATTGGCAACAATGTATCTGTTGGATGGCTGAAACTTTGCCAAATCACTATACTATCATTCCCTAGCAAAACCAAATTTCCATTGTCCTGCAATTCCATTGAAGAAACTCCACTGCCACTTGTATTAGTAGACCATACCACAGTCCCTCCTTTACGTAAGAAGGCATTACCCTTCTCATCAAACACAAATTTATCTGAATTAGAAACAGGATTTCCTCTATTTGCAACCCAAACCATCTTGGAACTGCCCATGTGGACCACTGCCAATAGAAACAATGTGATATCCTTTGGAGTTTTGACAAAGCCAAGATAAAATTCTTCTTCGTATGACACAAGGAACTTGCCATCCCTATCAATCCAGTTCATTTGAGAACCTTGCAAACCGGGAGAGACCTTGCCAACCCTTAAATAACTTGCAAAAACATTTTCACACAAAAGGAGGCTACATAACAAGAGGGTATCTATAACATGGAATAGAGACCAATTTTTTGCCATGACTTTGTTTTACTCCAAAACCCAATTGCTATTTAGGAAAATTAGATGTCATGAAGGAGGAGCTAACAAATGTTGAAGTCATGGAATTCATTAACAAGAGGGTTGAAAATACATGGCTACATGATATGTTTTAAGATTAGTTTGGAAAAGAGAGAACTTCAAAGCTTAATTTTTCTTAGTTTTTGCCACATGATGGAAAAAGCAACACGGGAAAGAGAAAAAAAAGCTAGGAAATGATAGTGGAAAGTATAGAACATACCCTTTATGAAGATATTAACAGTGACTACATTAATTGTTTACATAGGAATTGACTAAGTCTAAAGCTATACCTCAGTCTGCTGATTCCTGAGTTTATAGCTTATGGAGTGGGTACAGCTGACAAAGTTGAAAGACCCAGAAGAATGAAAGAGACTATGAAAGTATGAATGAAGGAGTTTAGATGTGAATTTGAAGGTTGAGCACTATATGGTTTCGTGAAGCAGAAGCAGGGCCACATAAAAGTGTGAAAATTGATGCTCTGACCGTCAGGCTGAAACGACAGAAAGTTGCGAATGTGGAAAACAGAAATTATTAAATGTGGGGCATTCTCAAGTGAAGATGAAAATGTTATCTTCACATGCAGATTTAAATAAGATGTCGACACGTGGAGTAGTGCATCATGCCCTTAATCATATGGGGTATACCATAGCTATTCATAATGACACAATAATCTCTCTCCCCCAAACTGCTCCCACCATCAACTGTTCCTCCTCCTACTCTCATTCCTCGCTCCCCCCTCCATCGACGAGATCAAGTCCCCCATCATACTTGGAACCATTGCAGCTTCCTTGACCCGAGGCTTTTCATTGGCACCATCACCTTTGTCTCATTCCTCAACCACAAGATCGGAATCTCGCCTCGCTACTGCTCCATCTACCTCACGGTCGTCGGAACCAACCGGAAAATCCATCTTACATCCAAGGTCAACCTCGCTACCACCATGCCTCTTGACGGCGCCGCCGCATACTGCTTCCTCCACGTCAAGCACACCTCCTCTAGGCGCTCCAGGAATGCAACGGTGAATACTTCTCCTTGTTGGGAAACTAAGACACTTTCCCTCCTTGAGAACCACTCTAAACAGAGAAATAAAATAGGAACACAACCACAACACAATAATTTAACGTGGAAAACTCCAAAACCGGAGAAAAACCACGGCCGCTGTCAAAAGACAACCAGAGAATCTCACTATGTGAAAATTATTACAACACACAGACTTCTCTCTTACCACACCCCAGTACACCCACACTCTCACAAAGCAAATATTTGAACTACACCTCACAACACTCTAAAACAAGAGTACTGAGGAAGAAAATCAGATACAAGCTTAAAGTGTTTCTGACTGGTGCACTTGAAATGGAAAACTTAGGCTTCTATATATAGCCTTGGCAACTCCCTTCCATTCCAATTCTAAGCAATGTGGGACTTCTATCCCAACACTATTTCAATCAAATCCTAACAATCTCCACCTTGATTGAAATAAACACAGCTTCATCTTCCATTGTCAACACCGACAATCCCTTGCTGTCATTGTCTATACCGACAATCATAGTTCAAAGAACTATCATACTCCACCATAAAAAGTACGCTCACTTGGAATAAAACAATTCCAAGAATTTCACCTTGGCACATGTCGAAACCTTGCTGAAAAGTTATGGTGCAACTTCCACATTGGCTTTTCCTGAAAATTTCTCAGCCATCGACATAACTCCCACCACACACCCTGCATCTCAACGCCAATCAATGCCCGTGTGTAATTGTGGATCCGCTAGCAACAACTTATCCTTTTCCATGGCAGCGCGGTAATGCCATGAGGATACACTTCTTACTTTCTAGTAAAGATCATCCTCTCCCTCTAGGAGAGCAATGTTGCAAGCATCAGATTGAGAGTCCCTCTCCAACACCGCGCCACTTGGACAATTTTTCTTTACATGCCCAGACTTTCCGCATTTCCAGCATGTCACACTCTTTCCACGATTCTTTTTCCTATAACTGTCACTTCTAGCTACAAATAGTGAATTTGATGAAGTGCTACCCTCATTCTTCATTCTTCTTTCTTCAGCAATGACTTTACTGGCAACTTCTTCGAAATTCAGAGTTTCCTTCCCATACATCAATACAGGCTTGATGTGCCCATAGGAAGACGGAAGAGACAATATAAGCCTTAGTGCCTTATCTTCATCATCAATCTTCACTCCAATTGCCTCTAATTCAGAGATAATACCATTGATGGCACTAAGATGGTCGGAGATCTTCATGCTGTCATCCATGCGCAGATTATGAAAGCGCTCGTTCAACAACAACCGATTTGAGATGCCCTTTGCCTGATATAACCCTTCGAGTTTCCCCCAAAGTTCCTTGGCTGTTGATATTCCTTGCACATTTGCAAGAACATTCTTAGCCAAACACAGACGAATTGCACTTGCTGCTCTCAAATCTAGTTCCTCCCAGTTTTCATCATCCATGTCAGCGATCTTTCCTTTCAACGCCTTATGCAAACCTGATTGTATCAACACATCCTTGACTTGTATCTGCCACAAGCCAAAGTTGATTCTTCCATCAAATTTCTCTATATCATATTTCACAGCACTTGAAAAACTTGACATTGTTGTAACTGATATCTTTGGAATAGTGTAAATCAATCAGAAGCGGTGCACCAGGAGGGTTCCCAGGAAAGAGAGGTGGGTCACAATGGACACGCTTAAATACCAAGTCTTTCCTTAGCCAGAACCTTTCCAAACCGCACTCTCACAAAAGATCACACCGCTTTCCAAAGAACAATATCACACTGCCTTCCAGCAACAGCAAACAAGGATGATCCTCAAGCACCAAGGAGAAATCCTTTTCTGATGTGGAAGATCAGACTAAGCTGCAACCACAGAGCATACTAAGAATAAATCCCACCGAACCAAAGCTCTGATACCAATTGTTGGGAAACTAAGACACTTTCCCTTCTTGAGAACCACTCTAAACAGAGAAATAAAATAGGAACACAACCACAACACAATAATTTAACGTGGAAAACTCCAAAACCGGAGAAAAACCACGGCCGCTGTCAAAAGACAACCAGAGAATCTCACTATGTGAAAATTATTATAACACACAGACTTCTCTCTTACCACACCCCAGTACACCCACACTCTCACAAAGCAAATATTTGAACTACACCTCACAACACTCTAAAACAAGAGTACAGAGGAAGAAAATCAGATACAAGCTTAAAGTGTTTCTGACTGGTGCACTTGAAATGGAAAACTTAGGCTTCTATATATAGTCTTGGCAACTCCCTTCCATTCCAATTCTAAGCAATGTGGGACTTCTATCCCAACACTATTTCAATCAAATCCTAACACTCCTCTGGCGAATGAAAGGAAGACTCCGCCAGAGAACGTCATGCTCCTTCGCCGCGCCTCTGGAGAATCACAAATAGCAGCGCTCTTCTTCGATCGCATTGAATTCGAGATGAGGATGATGAATTTGTGCATGGAGCAGGAGCGGTTCTTGATGAACATGGCGATCAACGATAGTAACATCGAAAGAGAAGCTTTGAACGGCGGTGAGAGAATCTCCAGTGGTGGCGGGGGAAGAGGACAAATGTTTGGTTTGGTTTAGTTTGCGATGAGTGTTTGAGAGCGATAATGATGACGGGAACCGACGACTATGGTTTTCATCATTGCGTATACGACAAGGCCGCCGGTGAAAAATCCCAACAAGGATTGCCGTTGATGGCAGTTTTCTTTTATCTCGTGATAAATTGAAGAGGAGGACATTGTGTATAGAAGTAAAAAAAGGATGAGAAAACACTGTTGAAGTTGCTCTTGAGGCTTTAGTTTGTGATTTGTAAGAGAAGCAAGGTAGCTAATGAGGTGGGAGATATGGTGGCTAAGGGCGAGAAGGTGAATGAGAAAACACTATTGAAGGCAATGCTACAGAGAAGATGAGATGGGTTGGCTGGGGGAGAAGAAGTAAGGAAAATAGGGTGTTTGTGATATACCATATGTGATCAGGTTTATGTATGTTATTCCACATGTCAACTTCTTATTTAAATCTGTATGTGAAGATAACATTTTCATCTTCACCCGAGAACCCCATCCCCTTCAATGTTACGTTAAAAAAATGTGTTTTACTGTGTATAACTCAATGTATTAGTAATAAATTAAAACTACAGTAACTACAGTAGAAGCAGAAGATATCGGTACTTCACGAAGGTATATTAAAAATATAGTAAAAGTCCACAAAATCAGCATTTTTTTTTTAAGTCCACAAAATTAATATATTAATGTCTAAATTGTTTATAACTCAACTTTTTTTTTACTCATGTTTAAGGCTTTGTCAATAGAAAAGGCACGTGAATTCTTTTTATATCAAAGCTTTAAAAATTAGATTGAATTGATTAGTGGAATTTGGTAGACAGTGAATTAAGCATGCTTTCCATCGAAATATTTTCGGATTCAATCATTATTTAATTACAGTTCAGTCACAACTTTAACCAACAATTTACATGAGTTAGGTTCTTTTTATCAATTTAATTTTAATTCGGTTTTTAAAACATTGTCCAAAGGTAAATCTGTCTCAAAAATTTTAAGAAAAAGTTAAAAAGATGTAAATTAATTAAATAAATTATAATTACAAATCATTAAATAAGTTAAGAAAAGTACATCTTTTTTTAAAATTATTTTAAAGGCTTTTTCCTAAATCCTAAGTAAAGACCATCATAAATATGGGAAAACCAACAGCTTATCTGTTAAACTGGTGAACCAACCAAAGTATACCAGTGAATGAAGAATTGAAGTCTAACGGGACCATGATATGGCCATAGCAAAAGAATTTAATTGAAAAAAATAAATAATGATGTGGACAGGCTTTAGCTCACAAATCAAGAGCTTTAGCACGTTTTAGCATCCTCATCAATGCTTGGGCTTTTTGCTTGGTTTTGAAAGAGGTAGTGCCGTGGAAGAGAGTCCATGAGCTAATGCAAACGGAGGAGATATTCCTCGTTAATTCTTATTCCTCATATCAAACGTACGGTTATAAATGACGTTTTATTTTCCTTCTAAACCATGTTCTTCATTTTAATTTCGTATGAACTAAGTCCATGTTATTAGGGCGTTGACGATAAATCCTACTTTTCAACAATACTCTTTATGAATTGATATTAATTTTGTTTATATTCTAATGAGTAAGTGTTTATGTTTATGCTTAATGTCACCAGAATTGAGGGTTCAATTTGCAATAACTAGAGATAGGATTTGCAAGCGTTGCCTCTTATCGTAAATACTGTGAGCTGAGCGAAAACTAGATATAGACAAATGTGGTTTCAAGTGATCATTGTTAGTAATCCATAGAGCTTAATCATTTTCCCAATTAGTTTGTACTGAATGATTTAGGCAATTAGTATAAGTTAAAGATACTTCCCTGAACTCGAGCGTAGCTGATAATGAATTTAAGAAATCTGATAATTAGTTAATTCAAATAAAAATAAATTAATTGATATTCATGATAGTTGCATTAACAGATGGGTGAAATCAATATTATTAGCCCTAACATTTATCTCAATATTTTCTTATCCTATTTACTGTTGTTTAGCCTATTTAATTTATTTTGCTCATTTAATTTCTTCTCTTTAAATATTCTATTAATTCTCATTATATTGATTATATAAAATAATTATTCTTTCAAACTACTTTGATACTTTATCTATACTTATGGGAATAATATCTTACTCACTACTTTTTTACTTATACGACTTAATATATTCATCAAAATAACATCAATGAATTAAGGTCTTTCTTACTCATTCTTCTTCTCGTATATAATATGCTCGTGAGGTTTTTAGGAAAAAAAAATGGAATAATGTTGCCGGGCATATTGGCTACACCATAGTGCCGGAAGCCTATCTCTTGAAAGTTTTCTAAATATGATATCGGTGTATTTATCGTTTTTATTTAAGTCACATAATCATGCATGTAATTATGTTTTGGCTTTTTATATATATATTTTTTTAATAATCGCACATACCAATTCACATACTTATCATTCACTCATCAATTCACAATTGCTTTTCATTCTCCAGTCATTTCATAACTCTTCCAATATTCCTTTATCACATCACAACATTTTCTTTTCCTTATTCTAATTCTAATTTTTTTTTCCTTCTTTCTCTTTATTGACGTTGAAATTGTAGATGTTGAAAGATTCGAAATGAAGAAAATGAATTAAGTTATCCACGAGTCAAGAAATTTATTTCACAAGTTATAACCACATATTAAAAAAAATCATCATAATAGTCATAACCACGTGAATATGAAATTGAGAACCACGGGTACACGTTAGGCATTGAAAACTAAATTTGGTCATGGTTACATTGGGGTTTTTCTTTGATATATGCTAAAGCTTTTCGAACACAGGTAGTATTGGGATTTAATTAGCTACGAGTGCTTTGTTAGAGTGGAAGAGCCTAATGGAAGAAGATACAACCAATGAGCTAAGAGAGACCATCACACCAACGGGTTAGATGCCACATCTTGACCAAAATCCTTAAAACAATGAGTTATGACTCTTCCCATATTATATACTACTTACTTAATCCATTCTCATTCAATGTGAGATTTCACCTTTCATACTTAACTCCAACAATAGTTGAGAATTATCGTTGGTTGATGGAAGGAAGTATGATATGATATGAATGTTGTTTTGGAAAGATTCTAACTAGGAAAGACTCGGTACTTAAGCATGTCTGTTATGAACCACCTCTCTTTCTTGGGAACTCTTTTGGTGCTCAGTCTTACAATTGGCATACACTATCATGGTATATGGTTAGATAGAGAAAGTGATGGAATGATTAATTTTGGCTTGTTGCAAATACAAGTCAAAGATGTCATGTTACAATTAGGATTACATAGAAAAAAATAAATATAAGGTGTTGTTAGTAGGTCCACCATTGCACACAGGCATTGTTGTTTGTGCAAGATGTGTGGTGAGATTATATCGATGGCTGAAGCACTTCTAGAGAGAGCCAATATGGAAATTGCACCATAAATTTTCAGCAAGGTTTCAACATATATCGAGGTGAACGCTTGGAATTGTCTCATTTCAATTGAGTATATTTCTTCATGGTGGAGCATGTTAGTTCTTTGAACTATGATTGTCAGTATAGACAATGACTGCAAAGGATTGTCGGTGTAGACAATGGAAGCTGAAAATGTGCTCATTTCAATCGAAGTGGAGATTGTTGGCTTTGATTGAAGTAAAACATTTTGGAAGAAGTCCCACATTGCCCAAGAATAAAAGGGAAGAAGGAAGCTTCTTGTAACAAGTCCTACGTACCCAGGACTGCAAGTGAAAGAAGCACCTACTCAACCTAAAGTTAGTGCATGTACTTTCACAAACTTTATAGTTTAATTCCTCTAGTTGACTATCAAGAGAAAGAAGCACCAAAAAAGAGTGGAGAGCCTTAAAATAAATCAAATCCAGAAACCTTTTTCCCAAATAACTAACTATGTAAGTAGTTTAGGGAACTAGAGCTTAAGTCCACAACAATTTACTCTTATACATAGGCATTACAGACAATAGACAAGTTCATATAGTATCATTATTGTTGCTATAACAACAAAAACATCATATTTGACTTACTCTTGCGATCATTCATCTCAAAGGAAACCATTTTACTAGCAATTCAGATGTTCAAGCACCTTGCCTTCTCTGTAACACATAATAAAATAACTAAACTCCATTGATAAATGAATGTGCATCATATTCTCTATGAAACATGTAATTCAAAGATAATACTACAATGTCATCACCCAGAAAAAACAAAATCTAGGAAAAGATCCTGGCAGAAACATGTGATAAACATTCATTAAGAAAAATATATATTCAACTTCACAGGACAGAACAAGTGAATTGTAAACTTCATTTGCCCACCCATAAAATATCGAATAATTTTCAAATCTTGAAATAGGCCTCAAATATAAAGATGCATGTTTTTAAAAGAAGAAAAAAGTACATCCACTAACTTTAGTTTTAAAAAAAAAAATTCAAAACTCAAAAGTGTGCCTAACCACATTTTTTTTGTCATCTTGGATTAGCAACACCAAAAGTTAATCAATCGCAATAAACTACATCGTTATGTTCTCTTTACAATTATTCTGTGAGAATTGTCTCAAACCATATTTCAGTACCCCATTATGCATTAACAACTTATAACCAACACTTTCCAAACTGCATAACGGAGCACCAAGTCAACCTAATTCGAAATGCTAGCCAAGAAGTAAATGAACACCAAACATAGGCACACACACAGTATCCCACAATTCCAGCCTGTGGGCTAGTATATGCATGCATGTTGCGTAAAAGATTCTATGAGCAAAGTTCCAACTTCAAATTCAATAATCAATACCTAATCTAGTACTTCAAAAATTGAAAGCTATCACCCTTAGCAACACCCTTACCTAACCCCAATAAACTCTACACGATCACAAACCTAACCCAAGAAACTAGAAATGAAGTTTTGAAAAAAAGAAAAAAAATTAATACAATAGTACTAGGAACCAGATCTATCAAACTATTTCAAGTTACAGCATCACGTATTCAATATCCATGATAAGTCATGAATTGAATATAGTTTTAAAAAAATAAAAAATAAACAAACTACTAGATAAAGTAATAATAAGCTAACAATTAGAAAGTTGACATTCCTAAAAAGACAAAACAAAAATGTGCAAATGCAAATAGTAGTTACATACATAGATTCTATTATATTTTTCCTCTAATTTCAAGTTTCAATGGAACAACGGTTAAGAATACCAAGGAGTAACCATACGCCATTGATTCACAGCAACAAACAATTCACACTCTTTCCCCTCCACTATTGTTAAGCATTTCAACAATCCATAGATTTTTTTGATTTTTTTTTGAAAAAAATGGAAAGAAAAATAAAGCATATATTTTCTACACTTCTTCTTATGAAAAGTGAAAACGCACAATAGAGCAAAAAACAACAACAACAATAATTATTTTTATTATTAGTTATCGTTGTAAATTGAACAACAGAGAAATTGAGAGTGAGATAGCTGAGGATTCGCAAAAGCACAGTGAAGAAGATTGAAGCGATGGGATCTTACATCCGCATATGTGGTTTTCACTTTTCAGCAATAGAAGAATTAGGAATTGGATCCGAAAATAGAAACATTGAAAATTTTAAGATTCAGAGATAGTGAATGAATATGAGAGAGAGATAGAGGTTATCGGTGGTGGCACTGCAGGGATGCATGGTGGAAAAAAGTGGCAAGCGGAGGTTTCGATTTCGATGAGAGGCAAGGCGAGGTGGTTAAACTCGATGGAGTTCGATGTCAAGAAGTGCTAGTTAGTGATTATTTTTTATTATTATTTTTATTTATTTTGGTTAATCTTCAAATGCAAAATAAATTGAAGGATCTAAGGTACACTAGCTAAAGTCAGGTGTAATGTAGCATACATGCACACACAATGAAATCTAATGAGAGTGATTTAAGGTGTGTTGTAATGGCACTTGACTTAGCCTGGTGATGCACCACATCACTAAACTTAATTTGAAAGTAAACTCCTTGACTTTTCCTCCCCTCACAATGTGGCATAATCACTTAATAGTATTGACTTTAGTTGAAGTTAAGAATACTAGCAACTTGTCGGGCTTTATCAAATCTGTCAAGTCACATTATTTTTATTTCTTGAATACTAATATTAGATGGCAAATTTATATTTGCATATTTTTGAAAGCTTACTTCATCAATTGCCCAAAAATCCCATCAAACAAATAAGATAGAGTACAAACCTATAAATGCACAAAATGTGAATTGAAAGAATTCAAAAAGAACATTATTTTCTTCCAATACCAAAAATAATGATTAAGAAAAACATCGTGTGAGGGAAAAGAGAGGGGGTGGGATACAATGAGTTGATTGAGGAAGTTACTTGCCTTGTCAGTTATTACATATACACAGTGTGTGTGATAGCACTGGTTGGCTATTACGATGGCAAAGGGTGGTGTTGTCGTTGGAGCGATGGGCGGTTGTGGCCAATGGTGGTTCTGGAAGTGGAGTGGGTGCAGTGAGTGGTTGTGGTCGATGGTGGTACACCACAATTTACTAGGTGTACCATAACCTTCACTGATGTGTAAACTGTAAGGCAATAGCCAGACTCAAACTGATGGAAAATACACAAGTAGATAAACATTAAAGAGTTATTAATCAAGATTTTCAGTGGAAATTATCTTAGCTTTGGTAATTGAAATGAATAAGTTACAACTCAATGAGTAATGACACCCATATAAATCCCATTATGAAATAATATCTAGCCATACAATTGTACCAATTTTATAAACATCAATTATCAATTACTTCACTTAAACATTAAAAAAAGAAAGAAAATAAAGTTGTATTGTATTCAAAATTTGTTGCATTGAGCATTAATCCAAGTATCGAAATCGATACAATAAGAGCATTACATAATTCAAATATGAATTCAAACATAGATAAACCATTAAACATGAATTCAAATACAAGCTCCAAATGCTCACATTACAAAAACTCACTATAATTAATCCTTTGTCTAAACCCTATTTACAAATTCACAATTTTAAACATACAATTTAGCATATTTGCAAATTCCCAATACCAACATTACATAAACTCAGTGACATCAAAGTCTAGATAATTAATTTTTATAAAAACTAAAATAAAATAAAAAAAACTCCCCAAACACCTACATTACAAAAACTCACTTCCATACAAAAAACCAAATAGTCATTTCCCAAAAGCATTAAAACTTTATGGATATAGCTCCTGTGAAGTGCACTTTGCATTTTGGAGGTTAAAGGACAATCATCTTGATCTTTAAGAATTATTAATGGTAGAGATTATTCTAGGTATCATAATTTTTTAAACATAAAAAAGAAAAAAAATGAATGGCAAGTTCCCTTCACACCCATCCAAATACAGTTTTCTTCTTCTTTGCACATCAATCTCAAGGCCACTACCTTATCCATTATAAATACCACTTATATATGGAGTAACAAACCCTTTTCTGATCTCTTTCTGCACCTCACAAACAAGAAGATATCTCATAGATATGAACACATTACACTAACAAGCCAATGTTCTTGACCCTTTATTTCTTACTATCATTGTATGAATATGGTTGAACCAAAACACATGAAGAGAATGCCAACAAGATGTTGGTGTGAAGTAGTTTGAACGTAGTGATATGGTTGCATTACAACATATGAACGTGGGGGCTTTGATGCTGCACCATGTTTTTAAATAAATTTTAATTTTAATTTTTAAATTGGCTGAAAGCTAATGAAGTGAAATCATCTTTACCCTTAATTACTTTTAACAGTTGGGATGTATGTACTTTAATCTCTAGTACAAAGTACACTTTTACTATTTAGAAGAGCCCTACCCAAACTTTAAACACACTAATTGTACATCAAAACCCAATTCAATTTTTACCCCAAACAAAAATTTAGACAATAATAATTTAGAAGCACACAATTGTTGAAAACACAATTTGTCATTCATAGATCTACATACCTTGGAAGAGCTCCATAGTTCAAAAGTAAAATTGCATACCCAAACAAATAATCTCATAAAAAAATCTTAGATCCAACACTCATCATATCTAATGGAGCAAGTCCGATGGTCAATGAATTGGGATAAGTGGTAGCGATGTTCAATGCCTACCGAAGATGGCCCGAGATTAAAGATGATAGGCGACGACTCATGGTGTGAGGAAGTGTTTGGGCTTTGATGTTCTTTAAGCTTGGATAGAGGTCTTGAAGTGCAATGACACATACATCGCTCATGACAGTCTATGTTGGCACGCAAAGGATAAAAGGGCAAATGGTGATAGAGTTGGGTTGTCAGCAACGGTGAAGGCGAGGCTAGTGGCAGTGACACAGTGGCAATGTGTGGTGGCTCGATGATAAAGAGGGCAATTATGTTTGACTCAATCTAGTTATGAAGAAGATGGGGTAATGTGTGGTTGTGAAAGAGATAAGTAAACATGTATTCATGGTAAGTTGGTAAAAAGCTCTTATTCCCTCCTATTTTCTACATAGAAATAGGAGGGAAAAAAATCTATGGGCCCACCCACTTTTACTACTCTTTAACTCTTTTCTCAGTTTTCTTTTCTCAATCAAACGATTGAAAATTTTATTTTTTTCTTCTATTTTCTTTCCTCTTCCTTCCCCTCCTCTCATTTTCACTCCAATCAAAGTATTTTGGAAAAGCTACAAACTAATGTAAGACAATGTCAAGTTAATGGTGCTACTACAATATGTACAAGTAGCACCATTAGCCTAACTTTGCCACATATGGCAATTTCAATTTTTTCCCTTCTCTTCTATTATCCATTCTAAATCACTCTCATTTCTTTCAAACAGCTCTCATAACATATACAGTTTCAAATAAATGAGAGAATCATACCAATGTGGGATCTAATGATATATGGTATTGAGGTCAAGACTAACTATTCACCTTTAACCATATTTGTTGATGTTTTTAACCATATTTATTGAATATAATTAAACATTAATGCATGAACCACCATATTTGCCTGCTGTATAAAAGAGCCAATTTATGGAGGCCTTGTTATTATGTCTCAATAACTTTACATGCACCTTGTCCATGTTATGATTTAGTGTAACAAATGGGATTACTTTACCTCAAAGTCAATTATGCCATATCATATCATGTTTCTTTATCATTTATAAACCATAAATCATGTATAAACGCGTCAAGTATTTACATTTTATGCGTGCTTATGGATGTTAGAATCATTATCACTCTCATTATGAGAATTTTATCATCAATAGTTATTGCTCTAAATGCATTTTTTAAATTGCACATAAGAAATGCAACCATACATAACTTTTGAATAAGAATTCTCATAATTTCTTCATGGTTACTGTGATTTTTAAAATATGGCAAAGTGAATTATGTTTTAAAATAAAATAGTTTATGACCAATTTCTTCATGGTTAGCCATAGTTTATGACCAATTGTATATAATCAAAATAGTTTGTGACCAATTTCTTCATGGCTAGCCGTTTGCCTCTTTGGGAGAACTTTCACGGTGAGGGAATTAGTCACTGTTGTTAACGGTGAATACCTTGACTTTGATCAAAAAGTAACACAAGACAAAGGGATGGAATGAGGAATGATTAAACCCAATATTTTCAACAAAAAATCTTACATGATTTTGGAGCATTTAAAGATTGTGCTCTACCTACTAATAAAGTGTCATTTTAGCTTCAGTTATTAGTAAGACCCATATTTTCTTCTAAAATGTTACTATATAAATTGGTAAAATATAAAAATTTACCTAATATTCTGCCAGCAAATAAATATTTATCATATTTCAAATACTCCTCGACATAAGCATTCAAGTGATAAAAAGATTCTCCTAGGATAAATAACACATTCAACAGTTTTTTTGCTTAGAAATAATGCATTTACCACTTAATTTTTAATTTCCTTTTTTTTGAAAAAAATATAGTATTTTTTTCTGTTGGCCAAATTAATCTATAACATATATAAAGGGAATTGGTCTTCCTTTGGTATCTAAATTTTTTTTCTCCATTTTACCTTTCCTTCAAATTTTCAAAACAACTTTTGAACATTCTTCACAGTAACAAACAATTTTTTAACTTCCTTTTAAATTCAAAATCTCAAAATAAGTAACCAAACGAAAGAAGAAACTTCATGATCTTAGCACCCCCAAACTATAACATATATAAAGGGAATCGGTCTTTCTTTGGTGTCCAAATTTTTTTCTCCATTTTTCTATTCCTTCAAATTTTCAAAACAACTTTTAAAAATTCTTCACGGTAACAAGCAGTATTTTAACTTCCTTTTGAATTCAAAATCTCAAAATAAGTAACTAAACGAAAGAATAAACTACGTGATCCTAGCATGCCCCCCCTTAAAAAAAAAAGAAAAAACTACAACATTCTAGCCGTTTAATTTTATGGGACTATTGCCATCTTATGAAGATGGTTAACTTCAATGAAATGAAGACTTTTCATGTTTGAAGATTGTTGGTGGTGCAGACAAATATATTGTTTAGAATTGAATAAGAAGCCACGATAACATAGCCTATGTAAGTTTTATTGTCTTCAAAATTTTCTTTGGCTTTTTTTGATAAAAGATAATGAGTCATCATATCCTTTTACTATTTGAGAGGCATGTTCATAAAGATCAATTAAATGCATCTTTACTTTGGAATAGTGGTGTGCAATTTTAAATTTGTTATGAACTCTTATAGGAGTAATTGCGTGTTTGTTTTCACTGCATACTTTTATTTAATACGAGTATTTTGACATTTTCTAGGTAATATCTTATTATTCTTTTGTGTCATATGTAATTTTCTATTTCCTTTAATATTGGAATGATTGAAGAGAAAAAATTGGCTATTTTGCAGTTCATGTTGTGAAAGAATTGTGTGCTGGAGTGAGTTGTTTGGAAGGAATGTACAGAGGGAGCACTACGCCATAGGGAAGCAACTGATATATTCTTTAGGTTTAATTAGTCTACAAATCTCTATAGTTTTCTCAAATTTTTAATCGGATCCTTGTATTTTTATATATGTTATAGATAATGCAATGTGAATTGTCCCAGAAAAAAAAAAAGTTTGGAACAATTCATTATAGTAAAACCCAAAAAATTAAAAATATGATTTGACAGAGATGACAAGTCGATAATGCATGTATTGCTAATAGATCTTACACAATTAATATCGACACAATATAAAATTTAATATGTATATGCTTATTTAATTATAGTAATACCTAAAAAATAAAAAATGTGACTTAACAGGCATGATAATGTGTCTGTTTAGCTATTAGTATAATAATAATAATAATAATAATAATAATAATAATAATAATAATAATAATAACCTATTGCCCAAGGAAAAGCAAAGAAAAAGTCTCTTAGTAGTAGAGATGTTAAGACGGGTTGAACCTGCCAGGTTGGTCTGTCAAACCTGTCATTTTTAGCCGGCTGGGTTAAAGTATTGAGTCCGCCAAAAAATTCCAACCTGCCTAACCTGCAGGTTTTGGTGGGTTGGGGCGGGCTTGGCCCCAAGCCAAGTCTTTTTTTGAAAATTTTTATAATTTATTGGTAAAAAAAGTAAGAAATAAATGACCCAAAAAAGAAAAAGTAAGAAATATGTATAGTCATGAATACAATAACATTATACAATTGATACAATTCACTTAAAGTTAAAACTTAAAAATAAAAATAGTGTCACAACTCACAAATAACACTATTAATAATAATATTTTTTAGTCCAAGTTAATATATAGTTGTTATAGACTTTGAAAAATTAGGTATACATAATTAAAAATATTATTTAAAAACCTTTTAAAAAAAATTTCATCAAAATATTAAAAAAAATATTTTTTTAATTTTTTAACGGACTGGCCCACTAACCCGCCAGTTCACCCTAAAAAGGGTTGGGCTGATTATTCTAACCCGTTTTATTTTGGCGGGCCGACCCGCACCGCCCTTTTTTAGTGGGATTTTGGTAGAGCGGGCCAGCTGGTTTTGACACCCCTACTTAGCAGTGGGGTCAATTCAAAAGTAGAAAAAGGAAAACAGGAAAAAAAAATACAAAGGATCCTCCAAAACGACGACGTCAAGATTCATCGCCTGTATGTGTAAATCTTCTTATCCCTTTCGAACACCCCCAATATAAATAAATAAAAAAATACAACACATTCATTCATTCATTCAACCCAAAAAAAAAAAATCCATGCCCTTATTTTTCTTTTCTTCTTTCATTCTCTCTTCTTCTCTTTCTTTCTTACCTTTTTCCTCTCTCTAACTCTCACAAACCTAACCTTAACTAGGGGTGGCAATAGGGACTTGAATGCGCAGATATTCATGGGGATCCTCAGATTTGGATCCCTGTGGACTGGGACAAGGCTGATACTTCCCCTGTGTGAGTATGGGGACGGGGACTATGTTCCCTGCCTCGCGGGTAAGGATGGCAATTTCAACTCGACCAGCGGGTTACATGCACTACCCGCCTCGCACAGGTCGAGTTGATGTGGGACCGGTTTTGCCTTCGGGTCGGGGCGGGTGCGGGTTTAGGGTGAACTCGCCCCGCACCCTATATATATTTTTAAAAAATATAATTATTAATATATTGTGTGTGTATATATATAAAGAAAATTACTTAATACACTACTGAGCCCATTTCACATTCACCCATCCACCCACGTTTCACATTTTACATTTTACATTCTATGCGCATCCTCAGTCACCCACTTATATTTCACAATTTACGGCGCATCCTCTATGGTGTCCCTCCTCATCCTCTTCGACCAGTGGAAGCTTTGAGCCCCTCATCATCCTCTATGGCGTCCTTGAATCCCTATTTGCCAAGGTTCCTTTGGCTTACGTTGTTTGCCAAGCTTCCTCACGCTTCAGCTACCACCGCTGTTTGCCAAGCTTCCTTTCGCTCACCGCTTGTAACATTTAGATTTCTGATTATGCTAATTGTCTTTGTACCATTAAGGTGATTAGTTGAGTACAAGGTGATGACTGACCTTAATCATCATTAATCAATTTGGTAATAGTTGTATTTGAATGATTGCGTGATGATTTAATTAAATGTGTATATTTATTGGATGTTTTATATAAAATGGTTTTATATGTGAAATTTCTAAACTAGCATGACTTATTACATTAACACCCCCTCACTCACCCACACTCTTATAACTAAGTGGAAGAAATCCAAAACCCCAATTCCCTCTCTCACTCACATTACAGCACACACACTTGCACACAAACACATTTCTTTTTCTTTTCAAAAAAGGGAAGAAGAAAAACCTAGTCTTCCCACCCATAGGGAGCCGCGGGCTCCCTCCCCCAAGAATTTTGTACACAAACCACACTTTTTCATAAGATCAAGATGATAATGTTGCTTATGAGTTGTATCTTAGAAGGTTGAAGAAAGCAAAGGTCTCGTTTGTGAAAACTGAATTTGATTTTTACATTAAGGAAGATGTTATTTCAGGAACTCCTGATTTTGAGATTTTAGTTTGGTGGAAAATGAATGGGGCCAAGTATTCAACTCTTCAAAAAATTGCTAGAGATATATTTGCTATCCTTGTATCTAGTGTTGCTTCTAAATTCGCTTTTAGTATGAGTGGTCGTTTGATTAATCCTAATTGTGATAATCTAAATGAAAATACAATAGAAGCTTTGATGTGATCTCAAAATTAGTTGTGGGCAACTTATGGAAGCAAAAGTAAATATTTTATATGCTTTATCTAATTCTTTTGTTTCAAAGATGTTAATATTCAAATGATGATAATTGATTTATTAATAAATTTATTAATGAATTTTAATGATATGATGTGGAAGTTTTTCCAGACTCTGCTTGCTAGATGTTAAAGCCTTTTGCATTCATTTGCACAAGATGCCAAAATTTACAAACTGAGTTTACTAATTTTCTGTCATACTGCTGTTGCTTGATCGCTATAGAGGCAGACGAGTACCTGTGTAAGCCGAGAATCAATGGAAACACTGTGTAGCTGCTAGCAAGCGCGTTTATCAGTGCATTGCATGTAAAGAAAATACTCATATGGGAGAGACCTGACTGTGTGAATTGAGTTCATTCTCATGGTAGAAAATGATTGTCATTCTAACATGATAGTCATACAGTACAAAGGAAAAAAAATGATTAAGAAAAAGGTTTTGGTTTCGTTTCACTTGTTTGGCACCTTTTGATTTTAAGTGGAAAAATCAATGATCTGGGGATTTATCAGTTATGCATACACATTTACGTCACTATTCCAATCACACCTGTGAGAAGTGTCTCACAGTTAAGTACCATGGAGGTTATTCACACTCATCAAGGAGTATAGTAATTTTCGATCAATATGAAACTGCCTTTTTTTCTCCATCTTTTTCGTACTTTTTTTTCCTTCTGCGAATGTGACACTTTGGAGTAATGCTACGGAATTATTATTATTTTTAATATAAACTCTGCCTTTAATTCTCGTGTCATCCATTATTTCTTTTGGCACGCGGGTCCTCTATTTGATTCCACGCGATTGATATCCGTTTTCTCATTTCAACGGCGGCATGGATGAATTTGATTTTTGCCAATTTGATACGAGAGTCAATACTACACTATTCATTAACATACAAAATTGCCAGAACTTAAAACGTGGTTTTTAGTTCTATATCAAATTATGCATCGCCTTATACACGCCAAATAAACAAATTATCATCTTTGAAGCATTCGACCTTTCAATTAGTCATTTATTGGTTGAATAGACCACTTTAATGTAAATAGACCTAGATCTAATTAGAACCGAAAGAGACACATCATGGTTACATGATTAAACATTCGAATGTATATGTTATACATATTTGGATTTTGATCAAAATATCTTACATAACCCAGCCGTATGCAGGAAAATACAATTCTTAACCTCCTCCTTTTGGCGTTTTAATTTTTAACATACTGTTTTGTATTTTTCTCTTATTCTCCATAAGAGATCACCACCACAGTAGTACACATCACATAAGCACAAGGCTGAAACATGTGAAGATGCTAAAAAGTCTAATCTAATGTTTTTCTATGATGACACAATAGCCTAGTGACAATAAGATCTTAAATATTGTTTAAGAGAGAAGATGTCAAACAACGTTAAGACATAAACCTATTGACAATGTCATATTTGCTGAAGAAATGCAAGATATACCATGCTCTACATGAAACTCCCATGCCCTAGCAAACAAAATTCTAAATCAATCGCGGGATTTTGGGTAAGAGGGCTTATATCAATCCAATTTGTAACAATGAAGAACTGCCACTCACAGCTTGGGTCCACTGGTCTACCATCATGTTTTCTGCAAGTTCCAACTTCTCCATCTCAAATTGCTTAGCCGTCCAAACTGAATCAATGGCTGTCCGGACTGCAGGTTCACAAGATGCCTTCTATAAGGCACTAGAAAATTCTTGAGGCCTATCATTGACATAGGCAAAGCAGTCAATAAACAACAACATATGCTTAAAGCAATCCTTCAAACAGCAAAGCAAAATGTTATTCCTAAAGGAAGAACATTATTTTGATGCAACACATACCATTTATACACGTCGTCTTGTAAAGAAGAGCAACATGGGGGTCTCCTTTGGTACTATATGTTGCCTCTCCAAGCAGTCAAGAAAGGCAAAGTCAGCCTTCAGCAACTTGGCCTAATCATGAGTATCATATCCTGTCATGGCAAAAATAGTAAAAATCCAACCAATCGATCGGTCGTTTGTCCCAAACCAGGGATCCATGGTCATTTTCGCTAGCCCAGTTTGGTCCACAGTAATGACACATACCTGGAGAATAGCTGAGAAAAGAAAGCTCTCACTCCTTTATGCCATGAAACCTTACAAACATAGGGCCTGAAGCGTAAAGGGGTGACCTTGCTACCTTTGTCAACATTCCTATGAGTTTGTGCTTGTCTCCTCAATTGCCTATTGATAGTTGTTAGCCTCTGGAATTGATCTCCAGCATTATTTGCCCAAGGAAGAAATGAAAGGAAAGAGAAGGGCCATCCACGCAATTTGACATCAGCAAATGCTTAGGTTGTTCAATAAAATCTTTGGTAGAAATCGAAATTATTGGCGGATCAGTGTTAAGTTGAGACTTGAACCAAGGGATATGTTAATATTGGGACATTGGAATCCGGTTACGAGACTCGAATCGCTCGAGTTCCGGATTCAGCTAGGGTCCCCATCGCTAGCCACCCGCTCAGGGGAACTCTGGTGGTATCACCCCTGGTCAGACTTTGGAGCGTAGCTCACAAACCTACCACCATTAGGAAAGTGGGACGAGATCGTTTTTACCCAATACGTATATCCTTCCTAGTATAAATATGAAGAGGCAAAATGTAACACGAGTAAGTGAAAAAACACTCATACTCTGCTATCATTTATTCTGATTCCTGACTTGGGCGTCAGAATGCCTTTTGTAGGTACCGCCTCCCTGCCACCGCCGCCACATCATCAAGAGAATCAAGCAGTGCCATCCAGGACCCTTACTCTGGTTATGGCATGTAACATTGGCGCCGTTGCCGGGGACCTTACCCCACCACTATACACAATTGAAACCCTCAGCTTACACCCCATTGCCACCATACACAACCTCACCCTTTAGCCTACGACCTCACCACCTTCCAGCGAATAGAACAAGATATTTCTGTTACACCTTGTCACCCTGTACCTGAGAATGGCCAGAATGAAAACCATTGGCAGACTGGTTTCTCAGGTTGGAGGGGCTCCAGCATTGATTCCAAACCCCTCTGCGCCTCCGTCTTCACAGCCCCAGGATGGTCCCACAGGGTCAGATTCTGCCTCCGCCATCGGCGATCCTAGACACAGGTGTCAAGATCAATGTGAAGAGACAATGCAGCCCAACAAGGCCTTGCCAACTTCCGTGGTGCATGTTCTAGAAAGTGTTAATCCCTTTTATCAAGAAATTTTGCACTTGCTACAGGAGCAGGGAGTGAGAATGACGGGCTTGGAGTAGGAGATAGAATGGAGAAAGCGCCATAAAGAAAGGCGCCGAAGGGACTATATCGCTGTCGAGGAGGTAGAACGACGATTGAAAAGGTGTGATGATAGGATTTTTGAACTCGAGGAGAGACTCCCGGAAGCGGAGGAATCTCGGGCGAGGCAGCCACAGCTGGATACCAGATGGAGGTCGGACGGAGGGTATTCACATGCCCCAAGTACAGACCCGACCCACCGTCCCAGTACTAGTTGAATACCGACCTCGGAACCAACTTTTCACCACCGGCGGCCCGAGTACAGCTCGAAGCTCAGGAAGGTACTAGTCATACCCAGCAAGGAGCCCCTAGAAATATAGAGACTCTTTTTGACGAGACAATCATGAAATATCCCATCCCAACCACTTTCAAGCCCCCAACAGACATTAAGCTATACGATGGGACCACTGACAGCCAAGAACACTTGGACGTTTTCCAAACCCGATTATTGCTTGACGGGATGACTTACCCCATCTAATGCAAAGCTTTCCCTTTAACCCTCCAAAAGTCAGCTTTGACATGGTTCAACCAGCTACCACCAGTTACCAGCGGGCTCCATTCACCGATTTTCTATTCTCAATTCTCACTTTCTGGCACAGTTCACTACCAGCCGACTTAAACTAAAATCAGTAATAAGCCTTCTCAGTTTTGGTCAACTCTCTGGAGAACCCCATCGAGAGTACTTAGATAGATTCAACAAGGAGATGCTTCAAATCAAGGATTTGACTCCTCAAACGGCCTTGGTAACCCTTATCGGAGGCCTCAGGCAAGGGGATTTCCAGCGCTCGTTGGCCAAGAAAGAGCCCAGAATGCTCGAGGAGCTACAATCAAGGGCAGAGAAATATATCAACCTAGAAGAAGCCTTGAGGCTTACCAAGAAGGGTGACCCCCGAAAAACCAGCCCTCGGAGGGATGACAGGCCCCGTGGGATAATCGACCTCTGAAGGCCCCCTCCACTTTGCTAAGTAGACCCTCATTCAGATCTCATTGGCCTAGCTTTTCTGAGAAATCCATCACATGGAGAATCTACCAAGGCCTACCCTACTCAGAATCAACCCTGCAACATACAAGTCCTTGTATTGCGAATATCACAAGAGTGCTGGACATCGGATTGAGGATTGCCAATACCTCGGGGATGTAGTAGAAGAATTAATCAGAGCTGGCAAGCTAGCTCGGTACGTTGCATCCTAGAGAAGCCCGAGGAGAAAGAGACCGTCCCCTGATAAATGAGAACCCAGGAGAGCTAGAGATCCAGTAACCCGAGAACGGAACCATAATCCTCGGGGCGAACTCTGCCATGAGTAGGCGCTCGACATAATCCATACCATTTCAGGAGGATTTGCCGGTGAAGGGATCTCCAGGTCATCCAGAAAAAGGGCACTGAAGAAGGTAATGAACGTGGAGAGGAGAAGGCACGATTGAAGGCCCCGCGCCTCTCCCCTCTTACTTTCTCAAGCGCAGACAACCCCGAAGTGATTCCAGGCCATGATGACCCAATGGTAGGATCCGTGCTGACATGAAATATCGAGATAGGAGAGTGTTAGTGGACTAGGGAAGCTCCATTAACATCCTATTCCGAGATGCCTTCGACAAGCTAGGGCTTCAAGACAAGGACTTGAAGGCCTACCCTGAAGGCCTTGTCAAATTTGGGGGAGAAAAAATGAGACCAGATGGTCACATAGTCCTACACACCACCGTTGGAGATCCACCATTGGCCAAAACTATGCCAGTTAACTTCTTTATCATCCGAAGACCCTTGGCATACAATATCATGATGGGCAGGCAACCATCAACAACCTGGGAGCAGTTGTCTCCCCGGTGCACCTGGTCATGAAGTTCCACAATCTGAAAGGAAAGGTTGTAGTTGTCCAAGGAAGTCAGAAAATGGCCAGGAGCTGCTACAATGCGAGTCTTGAGCTAAACAAGGAAAAAGTAGGAATGGTAGATCTAGAAGTCTGAAACCATAGGCACGGCGACTGCCCCAAGCCAGAGGGCGAGCTCAAGGAAGTGCAAATTGGGGGAAGAAAGGAGCACATAACTAGAATCAACAAAAACCTACCAAGACAGTCCAAGAAGGAATTGACTTATTTTCTCCAACAAAACAAAGATGTATTTGCATGGTCCGCAGCCAACATGCGAGGAGTAAACCCGGCCACGATGACGCACCGATTATCCATCTACGCCAGGGCAACCCCGGTAGCCCAACGAAGGACGAAAATGGTACTGGAGAGAAAACAGGAAATAGAGAAGCAAGTGCAAGAGCTCCTGAAGGCCGGTTTCATCCGAGAGGTACAGTATCCAACATGGCTATCCAACGTCATCATGGTGTTAAAAGCAAATGGAAAGATGAGGATGTGTGTGGACTACACGAACTTGAACAAGGCTTGTCCAAAGGACCCATATGCCCTTCCGAGCATAGATGGGTTGGTGGACTTGGTAGCAGGGTTCGAGTTCCTGTCGTTCATGGATGCATATTTTGGGTATAATTAGATCCCAATGAATCCAGATGACGAGGAGAAAATGACTTTCATAATTCCCCGGGCTAATTACTGTTACAAGGTAATGCCCTTTGGACTGAAAAATGCAGGCTCCACATATTAGCGCCTCATAAACAGAATCTTCGAGAACCAGCTTGGACAGAACCTCGAAGTCTATATTGATGATATGCTTGTCAAGTCAAGGAGTTCGGAGTCCTTCATATTGGACTTGGGGGTTACCTTTGCTCGCCTTCAGGAGCACGGGCTCCGACTCAACCTATCAAAGTGTGCTTTCGTTGTCAGCTCGGGAAAATTTCTGGGGTTCATGCTCATACACCGAAGGATAGAGGCTAACCCCGACAAGTGCAAGGTGGCGATGCAGATGAAATGCCCTACAAACCTTAAAGACACCCAGCGATTAGCAGGAAGGCTCACAGCCTTATCCCGATTCCTCTTGAAATCAGCTCGAAACTCTCTCCTGTTATTCAAACTCTTGAAGAAGAATAAGGAGTTCGCTTGGACGGAACAGTGTGAAGCCGCATTCCAATACTTCAAGCGCTACTTGACCACCCTTTCTATCCTAACAAAGCCAGAAAAAAGCAAAGAGTTAATCTTGTATTTTTCTATCGGAGAATAGGTGGTCGGAGCGATATTGATACGGGAACAGGAAGGGAACCAGCATCTAGCATACTTCACTAGCAAGGCCCTACACGGCCCCAAACTTCGATACCAGAAGCTAGAAAAAGCAGCCTTCGCCTTAATATTGACAGCAAGAAGACTCAAGCAATACTTCCAGGCCTACCCAATCGAGTGCGCCCGACCAACCAATCGCATGATTCTCCGAGCTTCGACTTGGCCGGCCGGATGATCTCGTGGCCCATTGAGCTCTCTGAATTTGAAATACGATACGAACCACGAATAACTATCAAGGCGTAGACGTTAGCAAACTTCATCTCGAAATGGGCAGATGAAGACGTGCCTTGTACGACGGAGGAATGGAAGTCGTACGTGGATGGTTCTTCTAACCCTAAGGGTAATGGAGCGAGAGTCATGCTGGAACGAGGAGAGAAGATGAGGGGATAGAGATGGCCATCAGCTTCGAGTTCCCGATCTCTAATAACCAAGTTGAATACAAAGCATTGATAGCAGGACTCAACCTTGCAAAGGAATTATCCATTACTCGACTGGAAGTCTTTACGGACTCCTAAGTCATTGCATTCTATATCTCAGGGGAGTACACCACCAACGAACCACGGCTCCAAAGATACTTGAGGCATGTGCCAAAAATCATTTCGGACATCGGGACAGTTCGATCCAGCATATACCTCAGGAGAAAAATTTCAGGGCAGACATCCTGTCAAGATTGGCTAGTACAAAACCAAAAGGAAATAATCGGAGCCTGATGACGGAAACACTTCGGGCCCTGACAATAGCGATAGAGCTGGTTGCAGCGGTAGAGCTGGTTGCAGTAGTAGAACCATGGGACCCTACCAGAAGATCAGGGACCCTACCAGAAGATCAGGCCAATGCAAGAAGAGTCCAAAAGGAAGTCCCCCACTTCACCATCATAGGTGGGACGTTGTATAGAAGGAGTTCCTCCTAATCCATGTTGAACTGTCTAAGCACGGACTAGTGCGACTACGTCTTGAGGGAGTCCAAGAAGGGATCGGGGGCCAACACTTGGATGGCCAGTCTTTGGCCCTAAAAGTACTTAGAGCCGGATACTATTGGCTAACCATGAAGAAAGATGCCATTGAATTTGCAAGAAAATGTGAAAAATGTCAAAAACTTGCCAAATTCCACGTTGCCCCAGCAGAAAAACTAACAGTGGTCACCTTAGCCTGGCCATTTGATCTATGGGGCCTAGTCCTCTTCGGACCCTTCCCAACGACTCCAGGGAATGTCCGGTACCTGGTGGTGGGAATAGATCATTTCACAAAGTGGGTTGACGTGGAACCATTGGCAAGCATAACCTCGGCTTAATGTCACAAATTCATATAGAAGTGCATCTTCACCCGCTTTGAAATCCCGAGAAAAATCATTACCAACAATGGTACTCAGTTCATGGATCAGAAGTTCAGGCAGTTGTTACAAAACTTCAGAGTAATCCATCAATTCACTTCGATTGAGCACCCACGGGTGAATGGACAAGTTGAAGCCACAAACAAGGTCATTCTCCAAGGGTTGAAGTAGAGATTAGACTAAGCAAAAGGAGCATGGGCTGAAGAGCTAGGAAGTGTCCTTTGCCAGACCATGCCACATTCAGCTACCGAGGAGACTCCATTCCAACTTGTCTACGGATCAGAGGCCCTTATACCAGTAGAAATCAAAGAGCCAACCCTCAAAACCATCTTGTACACGGAGGAAGACAACCCCTTATGAAGTAGAGAAGAGTTGGACTTGCTCTTAAAAGTCCGGGAGCAAGCCCATATCAGAGAACTAGAACTCAAGCGAAGAATAGCCGGAAGATACAACTATAGGGTAATCCTAAGAGCGTTCAAGCAAGGAGAACTTTTACTCAGGAGAGGAAATATCGAACCACCCTAGCCCGGACAAGGAAAATTGGCTCCCAATTGGGAAGAACCCTACAAAGTGGCTGAGGTTTTGGAAAAGGAGCATACAGGCTGACAACATTCGAAGGGAAGGACATCCCAAGGACATGGAACACAACCAATTTAAGAAAATTTTATGTATAAAAGTTGTAACCAAAACTACGGTGTCAGGGCACTCTTTTTTCTTATCCGAGTTTTTCCCACAGGGTTTTCTCGGGAAGGTTTTAACGAGGCCTCGGATCCTGTAGCCTAATTTTAGGACAAAAGGTCATCGATTTTTTCTTCAATGAATATCTTGGATCTATATCGTGTAAACTCATGACCCAGGTTTCCAGCTTCACCGACTTAATCGCATCCGAACCATGTCCGATGTCAAGCCACCAACGAGCAAAGCCTCGCACAAGGTCGATGGAGTCAAACTCAAACTCTATTCGAACTTATCTCAACTTCACTAACTTGGTTGTGATTGAACCATGTCCTATGTCAAGCCACACCAGTGAGTAAAGCCTTGCATAAGTTTGATGGAGTCAAACCTGAACTCCATCCGAACTCATCTCAGCTTCACCGACTTGGTCGAGCAAAACCTCGCACAAGTTCAATAGAGCCAAACCCGAACTCCATCTGAGCTCATCTCAGAATCACCGACTTGGTTGCTTCCGAACCATGTCCGGTGTCAAGCCACTAACGAGAAAAACCTCACACAAGTTCGATGGAGTCAAACTCGAACTCCATCCAAACTCATCTCAGCTTCACCGACTTGGTTGCATCCGAACGATGTTCGGTGTCAAGCCACTAGCAAGCAAAACCTCGCACAAGTTCGATGGAGTCAAACCTGAACTCCATCCAAACTCATCTCAGCTTCACCGACTTGGTCACAACTGAACCATGTCCGGTGTCAAGCCACACCAGTGAGCAAAACCTCGCACAAATTCGATGGAGTCAAACCCAGACTCCGTCTTGGTTGCATCCGAACCATGTTCGATGTCAGGCTAACCTAGGGAGACCTTACATCAGCATCACCAACTCCGAAACATCCAAACCCTGTCTAGATTATTAAAAAGAAGGAGGGGGAGGAGGAGAGATGGGCACCAAGCCCGACACCTCACCCTCGCTCCCTATCTCAAGGGCATCAACATACAATGACAAAAGCATTATAAAAAAGCGTAAAAATGCATACAAGTATGAAGACCGTCTAAGAACAATAGTACGGAGGGGAAAAGCTTTCATTAATATTTGTTTAAGTACATAAAGGGCCCCGAGGAGACTTACAAGGATCAAAGAAAAACTAATCTACTTATCATCTTCGGGGATATCCTCAATCTGACCATTCACTACATGACGGAACATCCTAGCTTCAGAAAGGTCCACTTCGGGACCAACCAAAACTTGAACCTGGGCCAATATATTGGCAAATAGGTCTGAAGAGCTATCCAACCAGGCCTTGACTAGCTTTGTCGCTCAGCCTTGGACTCCGTGATGAGAACATCAAGCTTCACCTTCATCCCTTCCAGGGCCTCGCACTTCTCTTAGGAATCCTTCGACTTCCCTTAGAGCTCGGATACCTCATCTTGCATTGATCCCTCCCTCTCCGAATTAAGGACAATCTGCTGAAGACCTACTTTCTCGGTCTCCAAGGAATCAATCTGCTGCTTCAACAATGGAACCTCGGACAACTTTTCCTCGTAGCAGCCAATGTAGCCTGCTGCCTTCACTAGATCCTCTTGGAGGCGCAAGAGTACCTCCTTCTGGTCCTACTGGTGACATGGCAATGAAACGCGGTATTCAAGATACCAGACATAAACTCCTTGAAGCAAAAGCTAGGAGCAAGAAGTGACAAGTTGGGGAATCCCCCCTAAGAGCGAGAAGAAGGATCAACCTCAGACTCGGGGAGAGGTCCTTGGCTCGGTAGAGACTGAGGCCACATCAGCTCCTCGACTCTTTCCTTTTCTTCCCAGCCAAACGGGAGGAAGACCTGGTGAAAGTCACCTTGGAATCTACATCCACGCTCGTGGACAGAACAGAAGTAGAAGCCAGAGCTCGGTTGAAGGAACGCAGGAGGGCTAGACTCTTGCTCGAAGTCATCTCTGCAAATAAGAAACAAAGCACGAATCAGAACATAAGGAAGTTAAAATAGAAGCTTGGGTGAAAAATTGCCAAGTTTAAGGAAGGAACCTATATATGACTTTGCATCCCCCCTTGGCACATCTACAACCCTCTTCAAGTTCACATGGTTAGCATGCCTCCCCCAAGCGTCGGTAAAGAATGCAACAACCGATGCCTTCTCGGGAGTAAGATTCCAAGATAGGTATGTTAGAGAAGAGTAGGCTGATTGCCAATAAAATGGGAACAATGGGGTCCCTTCGGAGCAAAGAAAAATATGGAGACTTGCCGAGTTTAGCCCAAATTTCAAAATAGCAAGGCTTGAATGCGTGGTAAGACTCCTTGTATGTCTCGAAGCACTTCTTATGAATGACAGCTCGGAAGGATACCAGTGTGGTTTCCTATCTTTCCCTTGACAAGTCATTAACATGAAAAGGGAGAAGAATACTCGAAGTGATAGGGGAATCTTGAGGAAACCACAGATCATCTAGAAGCCTCGGAGAATGGCCCAGGTGTAACACCCTAATATTCAACCCAATACTACTAGTATGTACTGAGGCCAAATATTAGTCGTTACTTCTTGCTTTAGTTCTATTACCTTTGAAATTACTTACTGAAAATACGAGCCATTTTTTTTTGTAACAACCTTGATAAAGTATGAGCCACATATAATGTAATTCGAACGATATCGCAAAGTGCGGAAATATAACCACATAAAAGGCTTCATCCACAACATCATGAATACATATACTGAAATACCTCATGTATTAATACTTAAGATGCCCACCAATAGCGGCGGGACTGTTCAATACATAAAGTGCAATACAACTGAAAAGAAGGAAATACATGGAAACATAAATGCTACATGCAAGAGAATACCCACACCCAAGTGCATCTGAAATGGATAACCTCAACACAAAAGAAGGTTTATCCTATCTATGTGACGTGTGTGTACTAAAGACTACCCTCTAAACCATACGGCTACAGTCACGGGTAAAGTGGGACATAGCCGATCCACAGGCGAAGCGCGTCAGGAGTGGGCACTCGGACATGTCCACCGTGCTGGGGTCGCATCTCGGGCATCCGAGCCCTCCGTGGCTAGGTAACCGTCTCCTCGCTGCCTACTGGCACACGTGGGGGAGTGGGGGTAGAGTCCTCCTCATACATAGAGGCGGGTGGCTCCTCCAAATGCTGCGAGCGGGGTACATATTCGGGTACGACGCCCGAGCCTAAGGTGTAAGTTCGGAGGATCCTCTCATTGCGTGTGCGTGCACGCTTAAAAACCATGTCGTTGCCATAGGGCGACATTGGGGAGAAGAGGTAGCTATCTACAGGATGGGCGAATAGCCGTCTGGGAAACATAAAGACGCGAACAGTGCAGCGGCCTTCAAAATGGTATGATCCGTGCTTCAGATCGTAGTGGTACTCCCATGTGGGTGTCTCAACGTAGAGTACGAACATCGCCATTCGAATCTAGAGACGTAACGGAAAGAAAAAGATAGAGGGAGTGAGATTTCTTACTAAAGAAACTCAGTAAGGTTTTTCCTCATATCTAAGTGTCATAATATACATCTCCAAGGACCTCAGTTTCTTAGTAAAAACATGGGCATATAATGGTTCAATTATGAAGTTCGAAAATGTTAACTTCCAAGGCCCGTTCCTTTTAATTATGAAAACCTCTTAGTTATATAGTCTATAAATCATGAAACTCAGCTCATAAATCATGGTTCTTATATCATGGATCGTGGCACATAAACTCATAATTCATGGTGCATAAAATCATAGTTCTTTGAGCATGGTACATGGTAACTTATCTTGGTTACTTTAGGTGACATTAGAACCTCATCATTTTCTTCCCGGGGCCACCCTAACCGATCTCCCTTTGAAGAAACTTCTAGGTTATGAGCTCATACCACGCTAGTCGTCACTAGCACATGGACTTATCCTTTTTGATAAGTTAAAGGTCCCGACTTAAAGTACGGGTCTAGGGGGCTAGAATTACCTCATCCCCACCCTTGGTTTGGTGGTTCAAGGATCATTTTCTCATAGTTGAAGTCACCTTACGTCTTAGCATGTTTTGTTAAGATGCCACATAGTTTCATGCATGTCACATATCCTTTATTAAAACATAGGCATCTCTAAGTTCTCAAAGAACAATCACATGCAATAATAAAACTATCATTTAGGAATAATAGTTCACATAGCATCATATAAGTCATGAGGTAAACACCAATTCATCATTCATAGAGTAATGCTTAAATCTTTCCCTTAAGAGTGAAAACCCTCAATTGGGTGATCTCAAACTTCTAAATTATTTCCGTATACCTCTAAGGGATTGATTAACCTCATTACCATAATTTATTAAGTCCTAAAACCTAATCAATCATGGCTGGACAGCATTGGCAGTAAGCTTAAGTTAGATGAATTACGGTGTTCTAAAAGATGCATTTTAAACCATTTCTCACATCTGACTTTTTCTATGATGCAACAATTAATACCTAAGCCAATTATGAGTCACTCTCACTGATCTAGACATCATATAATATGATTCTATGGATGCTAATAATGCTGGGACAGAATTCATATTTTCTGTACCTATGGGGTTCTAGAATTCACATTTCAAGCAATTCAAGTAACTAAGTATGCTCCAAAATGTCTAGAACAATTATCATATACTTGGCAAGGTATTTAAACATATTTAGACCACCCAAAACATGATTTAAGGTGCTGGAAAGAACATGGCAGAACCGAAAATGGTTAGTCATTAAATCATGTATAAACTTCTTTTTCAATGTACATAGGTAGCTAGTTTCTCTTGGAACAATTTTAGGACTTCAAAAACATCTTAGAAATCAATTTATCTTGTCAAGAACTCTTATAAAGTACATGGGGCAGAAAATCTTTTAATTTTACTCATGGTTGAAATCCTAAATATAAGACCATACTCAAAATACTTTTAAATGTCACTTATGTTTAGGAAAAACTTAAAACATAAACTATAGGCTCTTGTAACTAATGAAAACTCATCCTAGAGCTTTCATCATCACATGGCCGAATGCATTTCAAGAAGATACCTTCTTGATTTAACTTTTCTCAAGATGAAATGGGCAAGTCTTTGAGCTCTAGTCTTTTTAGGTGATGGTATAAAAGTAAACGTGCTATGCATTCCATTTTTATAGTCCATTAGAAAGTAAAGTGATAGCTCGAAATAAATATGAAATGCACCTTCATTTTTAGTCCTTGGGTTTAGTGGTGACTTGAAATATAACATGAAATGCAAAGCTTGGAATTTAAACGTGCCTTATGCAAGTTCATTCCTTATCTTGGAGTTAAGTGATAGCATAGAAAATAAACGTGCAATGCAAAGCATAAAGTGAATGTGAGTGCAAGTTACTTTTATATCTTGTCTAGAGCTCTTGCAAGACTTTAAGAAGAAAATAGTTCCAACCCAAACCTCATCCTCACAAGAAAAGAGAACTACTAGTGCTAGAACACTCAAAATAAGTCACAACCTTAAAAATCTTGAAGATGGCCGAATCTTCATCATGAAAAATAACCATTTTTAAACTCTAGGGACCAAGATCTTGATGATCTATGACATCAACATCCTAAGCCCTCATCATTGAGTACAAAGCTTCCTTCAAAACCAATATTAAAACAAAGTTTATGCTAGAGAAGAAAGCAAACCGAAACCATGCTTAGTTTAAGGTCAAAGTTTCAAGCTTTAGAGTTTGTCCATGTGACAAGCATCAACATGAAACCCTCATCATCAAGCTTTCATTTTTCCAAGCTTTAGAAGCTCTCATGGCCGGAAATATGAAAGAAAAAGGGAAGTCCAAGAAGTGTTCAAGAGAAACATAAACTCCTCCTTTACTTATCCTTGAAAAAGGATGAAACTTTCCTTGTGAAAAGTTCAAGCTTTAGGGGTTGTTGAGTGACAAACACCATCATAACACCCTCATCATCAAGCTTTCATTTTTCCAAGGGCCAAAGGCCTTCATGGCTGAATCATAAAGGAGAGAAAGGAAGTTTCAAATGTTCAAGAGAAACATAACCTCATTCTTGACTAAACTTGTAAAAGATGAAACTTTTCTTTAAGAAAACTCAAGCTTTAGAGGTCTCATGTGAGATGAACTCATAGTCACCTCTAAAGAGCACTCATCATCAAACTATCATGTTCAAGGCCTTGAGGCCAAAAATCAAAGGAAAAGGAAAGGAAGAAACCGAAAATAAAGAAGCAACATGGAGGTTCCACCTTTCATCATTTCCCAACAAAATTCAACATAGAAATCAAAGACATATTTAGAAAGGTTCCCTACCTTGTGTTTTTGAAAAAAGGGGAGGAAGAACTTGAGCTTAAAGAACTCTTGGAAGCTTGAAAGAAAAAGAAGTAAGAGAGCTTGAGACTTTTAGAGATTTTGCAAGAAGTGAGCAAATGAATGAAGTTGTGTAGTGTTGTGTATTTATAGGAAAATGAATCATGAAGGAGTGGAGGGGGAGTGGGTTGGCCAAAACTTCTCCAAGAAGAAGGAGGGAAGAAAAATCTCTTGTGTTGTCATTCATGGTGTCATAGGTCATAGGTCTTAGGGTGGCTTTTAAAGGACAACTTGATTGACTACATAAGATATCATTCTTTTGAATTTTGGGGGGAAAAGTGGCTAAACATTATAAGGCCAAGGGAGGAAAGATTTCATTCAATTTAATCATGTACTAATGAAGTGTTTAGGAGTAAACAAGGTTAGGTTGCTAATTAAGGTTGTGTGCCTAAGTGTTTAGGTGAACTAAGTAGGTAAATTAGGACCATAATACCTGGGATTAATAATAATCTTGTAGGATTGATGGAGTCAAACTCCTATGACTAGCGATTAAAGTGTGACAACTTTTTCTTGGGAATGAAAGTGTTCTTGGGAATGGAAGTGTGAATAGTAAAAATACTATTCATAGTTGCTTTTTCTTTAAAGAAAGAAAAGAATTAGAATTGAGTTGTAAATTTCCTTAAGCAATTTTAGGTTCTAATCAATCTCAAATAATTATTTTAGCTCTAGATTAATTAAAGAAATTAATTAACTTTTCATTAGAGCCTAATATTGCTTAGGTTTGAGTTAAGTAACTCGTTAGACGTAAAATACACTAAACGGGGGTAAAATCGTAATTTTTACCAAAAGTTGCCCGGGACCTCCGGGACTTAAACCAACATAGTTCATGCCTTAAAACATCATTTTTGATCTCCGGAACTAGTCCAGGTTGGAGTCAAAACTTAAAACCGCCTTAAATCAGGTTAGGGGTATTTTGGTCATTTATACACAGAAACCTCAAAAATGAGATTTCTCTGCCTTGTTAACATTTGTAAACATATAATCCCCTTCATATATCATAAAAGCCTTGTAGGGATGGCCGAGGTCGGTCGTCCTCATGTTTCAGGTAAAAATGACCTCAAGGGCATTTTGGTCATTTAAAAGTTTAGAGAAAAACAGGGCATTACACCAGGAGTTGGGATGAAGTTGAGAAGGGGCCACATTCATCCTACTAAGCATCGAGACCTCAAAGTCGAAGAAAGGAAGGGGAACCTTTAAACGAGACATCATGTGTCGTACATCCACAGAAAGTCTTCTTCCCCTTCCTCAGGCCTCCCATAGATACTTTCTTCCCTTCCCGGGAGTTTGATCTCATGACGAGCATCTAGTTTGGAGTCAGAAAACAGGGGGAATTCCTTAAACCTTCATGATGCTCCGAATCCCTACTATTTCAAAAGAGAAACGCTCCACCAAATCCCAGTCCAAGGAGTCTAGTATTACAATCTTATCCTCCATAACCTACACGGGAACCACTACCACTAGGAAACACTTAAGAAAAAGGGGGCAAAATTCAAAAATTAAAAACGGGAAAGAACAATAAAACCTAAGGGTGGTTCCCACTATTTGCTTGAAGTAGCACCACCATGGGGGCAACCGCGCAGGGTGGCATCAACCAAGGCGATGGTCCATGTGGCATGAAGCCATTGGAGAAGGGGGAGCGTCATGTCATACGAAAAAACTCCCCCAGAGCGAACTGGCAGGAGTGCGAATTGAGGGCGGATACAAGGGTGCGATGTCAGAGCCGCCTTAGCCGGTCCCCAGACTAATTCTGATTTAGAATGAGGATGAAGCCATCCTAGGAAAGAAGTTCGGCACCTCAGATTCTTAACCAAAACTTAATCACCGACCTAAGCTCAGAAGTAGAGTTAGGGACAAGTGTTAATATCAGGACATCGGAATCTGATTACGGGGCTCGAATCGCCCGAGTTCCGGATTCAGCTAGGGTCCCTACCGCCAGCCACTCGCTCAGGGGAACTCCGGTGGTATCACCCCTTGTCAGACTTCGGAGCATAGCTCACAGACCTACCATCACGGGGAGAGCGGGATGAGATTGTTTTTACCTAGGAACGAGCTCGGACTTTGACACCTTCTAAAAGAGTCCCTAAATGATTCGTATCCCTCCCGTACCTAACAGGTCAACCCTAAAATTACCCAATATGTATATCTTTCCTGGTATAAATATGAAGAGGTAAAATGTAACACGGGTAAGTGAAAAAACACTCATACTCTGCTATCATTTATTCTGATTCTTGACTTGGCGTCAGAGTGCCTTTTGCAGGTACCCCCCATCGCCAAATCATTAGGAGAATCAAGCAGTGCTACCCAGGACCCCTACTCCAGTTATGGTACGTAATAGGATGTTACCAAGAAAACCAAAGTTCATGGTGGACAAACACTGCCACACAGCACCAAATATTTAGTTGATCTACCAATACAAAAGAACAAGGAAAAACAAAAAATATGTATTGTCATGGCAGCAGAAATGTTTGAATGATAGTATAATAGCACATAATTGGATGGCAATATAGTAACATGACTACTTGACAGTTTACAATTTTTTTTATACCGTCAGTGTATTAAAATTAATCGCATTTAAGATATCCAAAATGAATCAAATTTTTAAAGCATATTGAAGTCTATACACTACATTGTGCATCATAAACAGAACTCGGTCGAACCTATAATCCTAGCTCTTCATGAGTCATGACCCTGTAGCCAGTATTCCAGAATCAATCGAGTTAAGTTACTAATTGAATAGTACAATGCCTGACCATGCAGCAAGTACTCTTAGTTCAATGTGTATTTCCCAAAAGGATGCTGTATTCAATAGCTGCGAAAGGGCGCATATGCATATATACACACACACACCCATTTGAACATAATTACTTGATTGAGAAATAAATAAAGAAAAAAAATGAAGAAGTGGGTATCTTTCTAATCAAAAAAAGACCCAATGAACAGAAACAAAATCAAATAAAGTTGAGATTTTTACACAATGTAATGAAAGGAAACATATTTCAGAAGTTGGGAATTTTGATGAACACACTTAGCTATGGAGGTTCATACGAAAGCCAATCAAGGAGGATGGTGGCGACCGCATTGAAGTGAAGATGGAAACACAAGAGGAAAAGAAAAAGTTCAGATTGAGAAATTTCTTGAGAAAGAAAGTTGAAAATTCTTCAGTGTTTTTCCTTTTAAATTTCTTTTTATTTTATTTATTTTTATTTTGTGGCTATATTTGGGGGGCTAGGCTAACATTGACTTGGCTGGACGTGACCCACAAGAGTCTCGTTATTTCGACGCATGGAGAGGGATGCATACGCGGCGCATATGTACAGATTGGTGATGATTATATTGTGCACACACATATTGAATGCCTAGGGTGGGGAATGAGGCATTCAAAATATGAAAAAAAAAATAAAGAAAGAAGAAAGGGAAAACCCTTGAAAAAAAAGGGTTCTAAAACTCTCTCTGTGTCTCTCTCACCCACCAGCAACCTCAATTCCTTCTCCCCACAGCCCTACCAAGTACCAAGTCTCCCCTTTTCTCACCCACCAGCAACCGCATGGATCAGCGGCTTCTGACCCTTCCCTTTTTAGCTTCGCTACCATGCCGCCTTCCTCCGCGTGCCATCATAGTGCTCCTTTGCTCTCTGGTGACTCCGCCATACGTGCGCCGTAGCGGGCTAGACAACCCTTTGTCATTCTCCCCACTTCTCCGCCATAGCTCTGTGCTCCTCTTTCAATGGTAACATCTCTTATTCCCTTATTCTGCTCTTCTTCTTGAAAGAATTTGAGATTAGGGTTTCTTTGATGGCTTTCATTATTGATTGAACCTATCTGTCTGTAGCATTGAAATGGCTTCTTCTATTCAATGTCTTGAGATGTTAAATTGGCTTTGGCTTAGTTGCATCAAATCTCTAGAAAGATAAAAAAAAACATTTTTCTCGTCTTGCCTTTTTCTCAGGTTATAAAATGTCATTCGAGTGTTTAGAGAATTTCATTTATAGGTCATTCTTTAATTAGGTGGTGCAGTTGTGTGATATGGAATAGCCAAGCTTTATAGAAGAGACATTTCAATGGAATTCTCTCATGGGAATGCACACAGTAAAACTTAGAATTCAGATCAACAGTGCCATGATAGGGTCGCTGGACATAAGCCCATGAATTTTGTTGACTCTACAATGATACATCTTGGTTTTAGAGGACACAAGTAGGTGAATTTTTTTAAGCTTAAAAAAATTGTGACTTGTTCTATCCATTTTCTTCTGCACTTTACAACAAATTATGTATTTTGAGTCATTTAATTAGTGGCAATTAAATAGAAATAGCAGGGAATATATTGGTTTCAGGACTTGGTTTTACATTTTGCACATTTTAGTGTCTATTGTCATGTGGATTTCACTATGCGGAGAAAGCAACAACTTTTGCTTAATTCATGGCTTCTTGGTAAAGCAAGAAAACATCTGTTTGCAACACATGGTACCAATGGAAAGCATCCTCTGCATCTCCAAATGATTTGGGACTCCTAGGATGTAAAATTCATGCAAGATTCACAATTTGGTTAGGGTGCATACTTTGTGGACTAGGAATTTGAGATCGTCCTTTTGTTAGCTTGAATGAAGTATCGGCCTGATACTATGTAAACATATTCAAAAAAAATTTAATTTCATATAACGTGTTTTTTAAAACAGGACAGGACACAATATGGAATTACAGGAGTTTGATGGATAGGGTTTGAAATCAAAAGATAAGAGTTTAGTCATAGCATTTAATCTTAGCATTTCATGTTGTGCTATGACCATCTCCCTATTATTTGTTTCGATAGGTGTTTTACATTAAGAATTGTTGTGTATGTTATGTACATTTTGGTTTATTTGTTTATTTTCCCTACATTGTATCCGCATTCAGATATTTGTTTTTAATTTACTTCTTGCACTCACTTTTTGTTTTGAATTGTTAGTTAGTTAGTGATGAAGTTGTCCTTATGCATTGTATCTAATATGGTTTGCTCCTCTTTTCCTTTAATTCCTGACATTAAGAAGATGATAGCAACATAAATTTTTGCTTACTGTCCAAGCCTTTCCCAAGCAAATATAGATGCAAAATATAGACCATTCCTCAATGAGAAATATTATTTTGCCTCACAGATTCCACCTATTATATACGAATGTCATGGGGAGAGGGAAATCAAATGGTAGAAGCCATCGTCGAGGTATGTCATGCTATGATTAATTTTTTATTTATATTTCTAATATTGCCAAAGTTAAGAATACCTTTGTTTTCTGTAATTGTATTTTACATATCATATCATGTATTCTAACCTTGGAGATTTTTTCAATTGATAGAGACAAAGTGAAATGTAAAAAGAGTTTCATCGCAGTCAAACCCTGATCCGACTTTGTTCCTAGCCAAGTTGAGGATGGTGAGAGTGGTCAACATGGCTCAGGGACATAGTAATTGGGAGACTGATAAAATGTTTGTCATTTGCCATTTCCAAATGTTTGCATGTTTAATTCTATATTTTTTTTGCTTTTCTATTCTTCCTCTTCTTCCTCCTTCTTCAATGGGTTTGATCCTTCTTTGATTGATCTTAGGAAACATGTTTATTATATTGATGTTTTTCCTTTTATTGGTTTTTAATATCATGATTCAGGCTTGATGTGTGATGTTATTGATATTTTAAAGATTCTTTTCTTATCTAAAATTTTTTATTGGCTTGTATATTTCCAGGCTTTTCTGTTTTCTGTTACATTTAATGAAACTGTCAAGAACTTTGTTTCAAGGACAGTTAAGAAGAATCATAATAAAATTTTTGTGAAGAAAGAAGAACTTTCTTTAGATGCAGTGAAACAATATAAAGTGCATTGTCCTAATGAGCTGTCTAAGATTGAAGTGATAAAAGATTACATATTCAAAATAAGAGAGAACATGCGCCAAACTATTATCTTTGTGCACATAAAACATATGCAAAAATGCTGCATAAATCACTTGTTGATCTAGGTTATGAGGTTACTTCCGTACAATGTACCCTTGATCATGAAGAGAGAGAGAAAACATTGTAAAGTAGTTCATAGATGGTTTGACCCAAAAGTTTTTGAGAAGCTGCATTTGAGGACTATATAAGACCTAAAGAAAGAGCCAGCCGAATAAGTGGCATCATGACTGGTAGGGAATCAAGCGTTGCAGGGGATAAGTGTGTGCAAACTTCTTAGCATTAATGTAATTTCATTATATAATTCATAGATGTGTAGAGAATTATGTAGTATAAGTCTTTAACATGGAATAGTCAATGGTTATATTCAATATTTTATTTTTTATTGTACTTAGAACACTTTTGCCTTGTTGATAGAGTTAAATTAAGAAAATCTTGTAAATAAAAACAGGAGCTCTCTAAATTTCATAAGTTCTGATTTATCTATAATGAAAAATGTTGCATATTAGCTACTAAAGTTGTTATGTGAGGAGTTGCAGATTGAAATATCCATCTAAGTTATAGCTATAAACTTAAACAATAAAGATTTAGCAAATTGATCTTAAAAACTATATAACATTAATATAAAGAAAACGTGATAAGATACCAACATTTTATAAAGGAATCACTGATTGGATACCAACAGTCTAAAAACTCACCAACAATTTGATAAGGAATCACTGACATGTATCAAACATTTACCATCTTGTATCAGAACAATAATAAAAATAAAAAACAAACATTTTTGCTCATTTTAATCTTAGAGTACAAATTGGATGTGATATTGAGGCTAAATATATGAATTCTAGAGGCATAAGTCGTTGGGGGCACATCTTATATACTGTGTTGATGGCTAATTCATCAATCCAAAGGGTCCCTAAGTCCTTTTATCGTAGTCCTCAATCTCAATTTCTCAAAAAAATTCAATCCCTTTTCAGTATTGCCAAAACTGAAAATTTTCCACTATTTAGATTACTTACCAAAATTTTGAACATGAATCATCAATAGTTTTCCACCACTTACCAACATATACCAAAAAAATTTTGGTCATTTTTTATTTGGTTTGCACACCTTGGATATTATTGAGAGGACTAATTCATCAATATAAAGGGCCTCTAAGTCCTCTACCATAATCTTCAATCTCAATCTCCCAAAAAAATTCAACCACTTTTTAATAGTACCAAAACTGAAAATATACCAACATTTGGTACGGTCACTAACAATTGTATCAATAATTACTAGCATTTCTTCATTATTTACCAATGCAGACCAAAAAAACTTATCCATCTTTTGTCATACTCACAAATAATTTTATCATGACTCACCAACATTTCATATTGCTGGTAATCGATTACATGATGTGTGAAATCAACTACTAGTGTAAAATTTTGAAAACTGGCACGGGTCATATTGCTGGTAATCAATTACAAGTATGAAACTGAGAATATACTAGCTTTTGTCATACTCACCAACATTTTTGCATGACTTTCCAACGTTTAGCAGAATTTTTTTTCCAGTTTTGGTCGTTGGGCACAACTTAAATGTTGTGTAGAGCATCAATTCATCAATCCAAAGTGAACCCAAGTCCTCTAGAATAGTCCTTGCTCTAAAATTACAAGGGAAGTTCAACTCTCTGTTAGTATTTCCAAAACTAAGAATATACCAGCTTTTGCCGTACTCGCTAACAATTTTATTATGACTCACCAACATTTTTACATGACTTACCAATGTTTACCAGAAAATTTTTGTCCAGTTTTGAACTAATATTATTAGCATATGTAAGCCAATTACCAATTTATTGCAGAAAAATGTTGGTAACCTTTCTAGAGAATTTATATCCTTTTAGTTTTGATGTAATTGAAGAAAATAGAAATTTTATAAGAAATTGAGTTAGAGAAGTAGTTTAGAAGTCTGATGAGTTCTATGAATTGATGAATCTAGCCTCAACATTACACCCAATTTGTATTCCAAGATCAAAGTGATTGAAAAAAGTTTCTGATACAAGTTGATAAGTGGTCTAAATATGTTGGTAATTCATTATCAAAATGTTGGTAATCTATCGAGAGAGTTGGTTATCTTTTCAATTTTGATTTAATTAGAAGTTACCAACATTTTGATAAAGAATTACCAAGATAGTAGGGCTAGTTACCAACTTATATCAGAAAACTCTTTGAATAACTTTAGTGTTGCAACACAAATTAGATGTCATATTGAGGCTCAATTGATCAATTCATAGAGTCCAAGTCCTCTAAACTAGTACTCTAACTTAATTTTTCATAAAATTCTTATTTCATTTAATTTAAATAAAAAATTGAAAAAATACTAACTCTCTCAATAGTGAGCAAGTTAAGAAGATTTATACTATAAATTAATGCATGGAAGCTAATTGAATCAAGCAAGCAATGCTGCAATAGCAAAGGGACTTGAAGCTTTCAAGCAATTACAGGAATTGTGGGTGTGAGACAATAGCCATAGTGGTTGTAGTTGTAGCAGCTTATTAAAACAACTTTTTTGGCAATATAAAACATATTGCTTTATATTTCAAAGAAGCCACAGCAATGAAATTTTTGTTTTTATTTTAGAATCAATCTTTTACTATCTTTATGCTTTATACTCACATAAGTTGGAAAACAAATTAGTAAGGAGAGAAATGAACGAGAATTGAAAATATTAGATTTAACTGAATGTATGAGAAAGTTTGTGACACAAGCCTAAGACATATTTACATTGATAGACTGAGGAGTGCAATCAATTGATAACTAATTGTTGAGTCATAAAACTAACTCAAACAACCTCCAGTTATCTTAACTATATATAATGTAATAACATATTCATGTACAACTTTATATCTTATTCTTCCTTGTCACTGAAATTGAAGTTATGCTTCAATCATTCCCCAGATAGGCTTTCTATCTATCTTGATTGAGGACATATCAATTAATTCTGATAAGATTGCTCTGAATTCATCCCCAGTTAGAGTCTCCCTCTCAAGTAGCACATCCACTAACTTATCAATTGCATCATGGTTATTCATTATCTGACTCTTTGCAATTTTATATGTTGTCTCTGTTATTTGCCCTATTGAGTGATCAATGTCCTTAGCTAGTTTCTCTGACGTTGAATTCCTTGTTAGCATCCTTAGCACTACATCACTACTTTGGGTTGAAGGATCAGTCAATGCCTGTGGCCCAATCTTAGACATGCCAAACCTTGTTACCATCTATTGCAAAAAGTGAGAAATAATTTTTTATAGGATGCATTTTCCTTAGCTTAATAAAAAAGAATAAAAATTGAATCCAATTTCGTATATCATTACCATCCACATCTCAAATTAAGAAATGACATATGACTTCTCCTAATCTAGTAACATACTTTAATAGAGTCAACAAGTTAAAGGGAAAAAAAGTTTGCAAGGTTTGGATTAGAAAAAAAATACCAGAAGGTTAACCATTTTCGATCAAAGTGATCTAATTCAAGTCAAAGCCTAATAGTGCAATAAATCTAACACACTTTATATGCCATCTTCTAAAAACAAACCCAAATGACTGGAGACTAAAATGCCAACAATACTTACTTGTCTTGCTATTTGTGTGACCTATTGCAAGTCCCCAGTAGCTCCAATGGTTATCTCAGCTTCACCGCCTCATACTTTTCTTGCAAATAGCTGCTGCTTAAATATAATATCTGGGTCTTCAACTGGTAAGCACCATGGTAGGCAATTGGCTTGGCCTCTTGGTACTAGAGTGACTTTCTGTCCTGGGTGATACCCTATACTAGAATGGTGGCTTCATTCATGAGGGTTACTAGGTCTGCACCACTAAACCCCGGAGTTCTCATGGCAATGACACTAAGAGAGACATCCCTAGTAAGGTTTTTATTGTTGCTATGAACTTTCAATATTTCTTCCCTCCCTTTTATCTGGTAATCCAACAGTGGCCTATTACACCCCACTCAACAATTCAAAAAATCCTTGTATATTTAACATGCAAAATGCTAAGAACTTGCTTCTTAAAGTAATTTTCTTCCATTAATTTCAACACCCTCCCTAAACACAACCTCTAATCAATGAACAACAACAAAGAAAAAAATCACAACAATACACAAACCATAAATCCAAATATGATGAGAACATATTAATTAACAAATTCATACTGAATTTATTAGCAGTAAAGAAAACTCACCTACAATAAATATATCTGCTTCTACTACTGCTACCTGCAAGGATTCAGAGTGGTCTTGGTTAGACATTAAATAAAAATGAAAGAAGTGGCATGGATATAAGAAGACAAACTCAGGAAGGAAGAGTGGAAGATGTGGCGATGCAGGATAAGAGAAGAACGAAGTCCGACATTGACACAAAAACTCTATAGGTCTTTGACAATGAAGAAAGGTCTACATGAGGGTGGTGGTCTAGTGCAGCTATGGTGAGGTTAGGATGGAAGAAAGAGAAGAGGAAGATGAGGTAAGGATGAAAGAGTTTGGGGTGAGTGTGGGGAGAGCTAGCAAAGGTTGAGGTGGAGTTCATATTGAGAGAAAATGGGAAAGGGTTTGGCTTTGCAAAGGAAACACAAATAGAGTTTTGGGGCAAGGGAACGCAAGTTTTCCATTTTTTTCCTTTATTGTTTTTTGGATTTTGTAAAATGCCTAATTCTCCACCGTAGGCTTTTAATTTCTATGTGCACAATATAAATTTTAGGATTTTTCTAAGCAAACTAATAAAAGATTTAGGAAAGGAAGGTTTTACATTGAAAATATAAGTTTTCATGTTTTCAATATAATAGTCCCATTAAAAACTTTTGATACTTTGAAAATATATCTTCTGAAACTTGGATAGTGGTTATAAAATTCCAATTTATATGTTTATTCTTTCTATCTAAATACCAACTACCAGTGTGTAGATTAGTATTGATGAGCGCGTAGATCAGCTGATAGGGAGCTGCTCTAACTTAATAAGAAGTTTTGGTTAGACAAAATATGTAATGAAGAGCATGCTTGTGGTTGAGACAAAAAATGAATAACAAGTGAAGAAATTGACAATATTTAATAATACAATAATATACAAATAGATAATAGTATATTCAAAATAAAATTTTAATTTTAATTTTGGGATAAATGAATGAATAATTTTTTTTATCTAAACCAATTTCAACCTAAAATTAGTTCTAAAAAGATATCTTTAAAGTTAATTTCAACTAATCCATCTTTTTTTTTTCTATCTATTAATTTATCCTTTCTCAATGATTTGTAAAATTAATTAATTATAAACTATTTCATTTGTATTTTTGTATTCTATATAACTATTTTCTATTAGATTAAATTCATTTTTCAAGTTACTAAACAATCTCTTATATTCTCAAAAGTAATAAAGGGTATCGATTCCCTTTTAAAACAAAAAATACCAAAAAAATATTTACTTTTCTTTTTTCAGTCTCTATCAGCAAGATGTTAATAATGGTAAAGTAATAAGAATGAAATCACATTACTTTCATATATTCTTTTAGAATTTGTTCAATATTAATTTAAATAGGTTCAACATTATGTCTCATATAATATGTATGATTAGTGAGGAGAGGCTTAAATAGTTTATATGAAATTATATTTTAAAATTTAGTGTAATCCATGATAATAAAAAAGATTTGGAAAAAATAAAAACTTTAGTGTCACCGTTGTACTTCCAAAAAAAAAGGAAATATAACTAATATTATCACCTAAAATGCCAAGTTCAGTTCTCAAGTTTGAGATTTTTTTTTTGGATAAAATAAGAATATTAAGGAGATGCACGGGATAAAAATTACAAGAAAATAAGATCCTCCTTATAAGAGCCAAAAATGAAACAAAAAAATACTATCAACTTAACATATCTTTCCAATCTCTCAATATGTTTGAAAGGGGAATCCCTTTAAAAACAGTAAAAATACCATGCACTTTACACCAAATAGAAGTAATATAAGTCATGCACCTAAATCTAACCCACAAAACTTACATATTTTTGAGATGATATTAGGGTATGTAGAATGAAGTAAACACTAAGAAAACAGAAGGGAGAGGAATATTCTGTTGGTTGGTAAAAACTTGAATAAGCTGAACGGTATAATCAATAAATAATAGCATCACAAACAACTTGCTAGACATACAGAACAACATAATTTCCACATAGGTGAATACAGTGGCTAGTGCACCCTCTGTGCAAAGAATTTGCCAAAACAGAAGTAAAATTTCCTCATTGTATTTGTTTTGTTCATCAACAAAATTCCCCAGCTATATAGCATGACATATAATTACACCAAACTCCACTCCTCCTCCCCTAAAGAAACAAAGGAATTCATAATAAAGACTCAGAAAGAAAATCTTGAATGACCAAAAGGAAAAGCTTCTCATTTCAACTCCAATGACCTTTCACTACCAAATGGAAAAGGGAAAGAAAGAAAATAAATTAAATAGGAAATGAGAGAATAAAACAGTACATGGACAACAAAAGGAATACAAATATATGCAATGAGTCAAAGGATATACAACATCTCAGCCAAAATTCTTCCTCCACATGGATGATCCTATGAAGCACCAATTTGGCCAGTCAACTCCATGATGGTGATGATGGTTTATAGACGAGATCTCGAGAAGTTGTGGAAGAACCATAATTCAAATCGAGGTTATGGAGCTGTTCCATTGGCTGCGAACGCCTTTCCTTGAAAAAAAATCGAGACGAGCAGTTTACTATTGTCGAGGATGCTACAGATGGATGTCTTGCATATTCTGTTGTCACCTGAAACCAGTGCTACCAGGTTAGTTCCAATACAGCTCTAAGATCCCTCTCAGCTTGCAACTGTTCTTGCAATCTTGAAACCTTCAGATAATAAAACATGAATATTTTGTTAGTGCAGAAAAATAAGGCTGGCTTTGAAAAATGTGATAACATGATGATGAAAGAAGAACTAAAAAAAAATCTCTCTAATGAAATCAATTGAGATTAATAATATTTGCAGGTAAGACTTCATATTGAACAATAATAAATTGGACTTCATCGCAAAGTAACAATTAAGGTGCTAGTGATAGTGAATCCTATCAGCTAGCTAAGTTGCAGTCTAAGAAAGAATAAACTCTAGAAGGAATAAAAACATTTCACGAATTACTCAAAGCAAATCAAATTAAAACTCTCGCAATTCATATTGGGCAGAGATAGATATACAAACGATTACGTCTTGTTCAAGTGCCAAGCGCCGCTCATGCAAAGCTTGCTTCGTTCTTTCCAAGCTTGCTTGTAAAATTGCATTGCCTCTAGCCTAATATGAAAACAAGAACTCCATTAAAAATAAAACATCCATGATTCAGCATAAAATAAGTTAGCAAAAGAAATGTACCTCCTTTGTGATTCTGTGCTGCAAATCACTTTTGCAATTTCTAGTCTCTGAATAGCAAGCCTACACACATTTAAATAATTTAATGTTTATTTAGTGTCAAGTTTTTCTTTTTTTTTTTTTTTTTTGGAAAAAAAAAAGAAGAAAAAAAAGGAAGACATGAGCAAAGCAAACCACACATTGCAAAGAGCTAACTAGATGGTTGCTAAAGCAGAAGAAAAAGCCAACACTGTCTTACAGGACCTATCCAAAGACCATAAAAAGATCTATACAACTATGAACACTATCCAGAATCACATTACACCAGCACATTCTACAAAGGACAAAATGAGTATAAAGCTAAGTATCTTACTCCTCTTCTCCAGACGAATCAACTGATTCCACTAACAGTGTCTTCCTTGGCAGCATAAATCAGAACAAACTATCAGATGCCAAATATTGACTTTGGATAAGCGAAACTATTAAAACTGCTTATGACATCTCAATTTTCCCTCCTATCATGAAAACTAAGTATATCAAGTGCTCATATATTAAGCCAGCATACTATAATTGCCAGCTTATTGTAGTGAGTATACTGTCACATAGAAGTCTCATACCATGAATTTTCAAGTGGAAAAATAATAAATTGTCCAATAAATGGTTGTTTAGATTGTCATCGGGAATCTAGTAACTAACATTCTAGATTCATAATGTAAGCTTAGGCCAACCACAAAGTTCTCAGACAGTAACAACAACAACAAAAATAAAAACTCACATTACTCTTTCCCCAGAATGTTGACCGTTTAGAACTGAAGCTACTGCTACTAGCTTTACCAGCCTGCTTTCCTGAACCTCATTCATTCCCAGGCACGGGAAAATGGTTGCCAGGGTCCATAGAAGATACAATCTTACCCATTGAGCGATAAGATTCTGTAAGAGGCAACAAATTTGAAGCATATTTCTCATCAACTGGGTTCTCATTGCCCTTTCTTTGCTTGTTTTGTTCCTCGGATAATTGGGTATCAGGATCAGCATTGTATCTGTAGGATGGCTGAAACTTTGCCAAATCACTATACTATCATTCCCTAGCAAAACCAAATTTCCATTGTCCTACAATTCCATTGAAGAAACTCCCCTGCCACTTGTATTAGTAGACCATACCACAGTCCCTCCTTTATGTAAGAAGGCATTACCCTTCTCATCAACCACAAATTTATCAGAATTAGAAACAGGATTTCCTCTATTTGCAACCCAAACCATCCTGGAACTGTCCATGTGGACCACTGCCAATAGAAACAATGTGATATCCTTTGGAGTTTTGACAAAGCCAAGATAAAATTCTTCTTTGTATGACACAAGGAACTTGCCATCCCTATCAATCCAGTTCATTTGAGAACCTTGCGAACCGGGAGAGGCCTTGCCAACCCTTAAATTACTTGCAAAAACATTTTCACACGAAAGGAGGCTACACGACAAGAGGGCATCCATAACATGGAATAGAGGCCAATTTTTTGCCATGATTTTGTTTTACTCCAAAACCCAATTGCTATTTAGGAAAATTATATGTCATGAAGGGGGAGATAATAAATGTTGAAGTCATGGAATTCATTAACAAGAGGGTTGAAAATAAAGGATATATGAATCTTCAAATACACACATGGCTAGATGATATGTTTTAAGATTAGTTTGGAAAAGACAGAGAACTTCAAAGCTAAATTTTTCTTACTTTTTGCCACATGATGGGAATAGGAACACGGGAAATAGGGGAAAAAAAAACAGAAACAAGGAAATGATAGTGGAAAATATAGAACATACCCTTATAAAGATATTAGCAGTGACTACATTAATTGTTTACAGGGTAATTGACTAAGTCAAAAGCTTTACCTTAGTCTGCTGATTCCTGAGTTCATAACTTTTGGAGTGGATCCAGCTAACAATGTTGAAAGACCCAGAAGAACGAAAGAGACTATGAAAGTATGAATGAAGGAGTTTAAATGTGAATTGAAGGATGAGCACTATCTGGCTTTGTGAAGCAGAAGAAGGGCCACATAAAAGTATGAAAATTGATGTCAATTAATTGATCTTCTGACCATCAGGCTGAAAGGACAGAAGGTTGCAAATGTGGAAAACAGATGTTATCAATGCTATGCGACAAAAAAAAAAAAAAAGTGTTTTACTATGTATTATTCAATATATTAGTCATAAATTAAAAATGCAATAGAAGTGGAAGATAACTGCAGAAAGGTAGTACACAAAAGTGTACACAGGAGTCATATTAAAAATGTAGTAAAAGTCCACAAAATCAGTATGTTTTTATAAGTCCACAAAATTAATATATCAATGTCTAAATTGTTTATGACTTAATTTTGTTTTCTTACTCATGTTTAAGGCTTTGTCAATAGAAAAGGCGCGTGAATTATTTTTAAATCAATGTTTTAAAAATTAGATTGAATGATTAGTTGAATTTGTTAGACAGTGAATTAAGCATGCTTTCCGTCGAAATATTTTCCGATTCAATCATAATTTAATTACAGTTCAGTCACAATTTTAACCAATAATTTAATCAATCTTACCATGATTAGGTTCTTTTTATCAATTTAATTTTTAATTTAATTTTTAAAACATTGTCCTAAGGTAAATCTGTCTCAAAAATTCTTTAAAAAAAGGTAAAAGAAATTTAAAATTAATTAATAAATCACAATTAGAAATCATTAAGTAAGTTAAGAAAAGTATGTTTTTTCAATTATTTTGGAGGCTTTTTCCTGAATCATGAGTAAAGACCATTATAAATATGGGAAAGCCGATAGTGTATCTGTTAAACTGGTGAAGCAAAATATGACAATGAATGAGGAATTGAAGTCTAATAGGACAAACATATGACCATAGCAAAAGAATTTAATTAAAAAAGTGGATGCAATTTAGCTCACAGATCAAGAGCTATAGCGTGGTCTAGCATCTCACCAAAGCTTGGGTGTTTATCGGCCAAAAATATTATTTCAATATTTAAAAATAGATATTTGATTGGAACATTTATTCTATATAGAATGTGATATTGACCTCCATTATCTCTACTTATCCTTAATATCCAATAATAATAGAGCAAGTATCTTAATTGGGCACAACTTTTATATATTGAAGGATCATTGCTAGTATAGTTTGGGCCAACATCATGATTTACTACTCTTTTGTTACGGGTGCTTGGATCCCATGCCAAAATGATCTCTAGACCATAGTTTTCAGACTCGGATCGGTGATCGACTCGGTCGAGCAATAGTCATTAGTCATTTGGTTGTGAGTGGAGTCATTTGGTTCAATAGGTGGAGTCATTTGGTCGAGCAGATTGAGCAGATTTATGCAAAAAAATATAAAAATTTAAATAAAATACAATAAAATGACAACTAATTAACAATTTAATGTAAATTCCAAATATAAAATAAATAAAAGCATAAATAAATAATATAAATTTCAAAATATTATTCACATTTCACATTCACAAATCACATTTGATAAGTTCAAAACATAATTATACAAGCAAATTCACAAAGTTTTACATCACAAACTCATAAGTTATGATCATACAAATAAAGTTATTGCATTTTTCTATAAATCAAATTAGATTTTTTTTTAAGGTTTTTGAAAAAGTCATCATTTAGAACAACAAAGCAAAAACAAAGCAAAAAAAAAAAAAAAAACTCGACCGGTCCAATCCGGTTCGACCGGCCAAGTCAAATCGGGTCACATCGATTTTGATGCGGGATCGATTTAAATACTTAGCTTCGAATGATTTAAGATCGATTCATGAGTTTTAGGTCAAGCGGCGGTCCGAGCTGGTTTTTATTATTATGCTCTAGACATTTCTTGCTCAGTTTTGAAAGAGGCAAAGCACACACGCAAAGAAAGATTTGGGAGTTAATGCAAAGGGAGGAGACATCCCTCGTTAATTCTTATTATTCCTCAAATCATACTTAGAGTTATCAATGACATGTTCTTTTCTGTTTTCACCATATTTTTCCTTTTGTTTTCGCTTGAACTAAGTCCATGTTATAAGGGTGTAGACAACAAATCCTACTTTTTGACAATGCTTTTTATGAATTGATATTAATTTTTTTATTCTAATGAGTAAATGTTTATGTTTATGCTTAATGTCACTAGTTAACTGGGTTCAATTAGCAATAACTAGATATAGGATTTGTAAGCATTGCTTCTTATCATAAATATCGTGAGCAGCAAAAACTAGATATAGACAAACATGGTTTCAAGTGATCATTGTTAGGAATCCATAGGGTTCAATTCTCAATAATTTAGACAATTAGTATAGGTTAAAGATAATTCCTTGAACTCAAAAGTAGCTGATAATTAATTTAAGGAGTCTGATTATTAGTTGGTTGGAAAAAAAATAAATTAATTGATATTCATAATAGTTGCGTTAACAATTGGGTGAAATCATTACAGTTAGCCCTAACATTTATCTCAGTATTTTCTTATCCTGTTTATTGTTGTTTAGCCATCTTTAATATAGTTTGCTCATTTAATTTCTTCTCTTTAAATTTTCTATTAATTCTCATTATACTAGGTCTATACAAATAATTATTCGTTTAAACTATCCCATACTTTATCTATATTACTCATTACTTTATTACTTATACGCTCGTTGGAGTCACAACAATGGAATAAGGTCTTTCTTACTCATTCTCCATCTAATATATAATATGCTCGCGAGATTTTTAGGGAAAAAAATGGAATGATGTTGCTGGACACATGGGCTACACCATAGTGTCGAAAGCCTATCTCTTGAAAGTTTTTAAATATGATATCGGTTTATTTATCATTTTTATTTAAGTCACATAATCATGCATGTAAATTATTTTATGGCTTTTCATATATTTTTTTGAATACTCACACATACCAATTCACATACTTATCATTCACTCGTCAATTCACAAATGTTTTTTTATTTTCTAATCATTTCATCACTGTTTCAATATTCCTTTACCACATCACAACATTTCCTATTATTTATTCTAATTCTGATTCTATTTTTTTTCCTTCTTTCTCTTTATTGAGAGTTTTTGACACAAATAAAACAAAATAAATATGATATCCCATAAACCCCCTAACTTTAATCCGTGTACATAAATGTCCTGATCCCTATATAAAGGAAGTCGACTAAAATCGACTTCTGTGTAAAATCAAAGTTGATTAAATTCACCTTTAGTTCCACTAATACTGAAGCTCACTGCGGCCTTCTGCATGTGTGAGGCTTGTGTGAGAAGTTGACTACAATCGACTATTGTGCATTATTGTAGTTGATTATAATCGACTTTAATTTTTCATTAAGGGAAGTCGACTATACCCGATTTTGAGGTTATTTCAGAGTGTGGCTGGGAGTCGACTATAATCCACTTTTGAGTGGGTGTGAAGTTGAGTTTAATCAACTTGTGTTGTAGGTGCCTATATAAAAGGAGATCGGTTCCTTCTGATTTCACAAGCAGAAGGAAATCCTTGCATTTAGGGAGGAAGAAGGAAGTGCTGTAGTATTTCCATAGATTATCTATACTGTCTTAATTTGGTTAATCATATTGCAGGCAACCTGATAATGCAAGTACTTTTATTTAGTTTCTAAATTTTTTACAATATTTTATTTTACCATTTAATCTGATAGGTTATTAAATTTTAATTTGTCTATGTAGAAAGATTTGTAGACGTCAATTTTATTTTCTGTTATATAATTTTTTTTATGGTAATGTGTATGTATATTTAGTTTTATTGTAGTTTTGCAATTAGGTAGCCATGTTAGTTGATTTGTGAAAAGTAAGCTAGAGTTTCTTTAATTTGCTTGTATTTTATTTTAATTTATTTCAATGTGATTTTATAGAATGCTGTTGTAATGTATACAAGTAGAATTAGTTCAGTTGAATAATAGTAAGTAATAGGATAAAAATTGTGGTTATGAAATGTTAGCTTTTTTATGCATTTTACTATTTGTTGGAATAAAATTAAATAATTCTAAAGCAAACATTTAGTTTAACTTGGTGAATTTCAATAAATTTAAATTTTGTTAGTGTTAAATTTAAATTTGAGGGTTTTTTAACTTAGTATCGTGCTGTAGTAATTTATTTATTCTAATGAAACTTTGTACAATAAGATAATCTTATTTTAGTGTCATGTTTGGCGTATGGTTTGCCTTTGATATAATGTTAGCTTTATAGCTTTGGGAGCACTTTCTTATAATTGGTAAGCTTTAATATTTAATTTTAGTCTTTGTTAAATTTATTTTGTGGGTATTTAATTTAAGAAAGAAATAATAAGTTGTAAAAACTAATTTGAAAATTTATAAGCTAGTGAAATTATTATTAATGGTAGTTATTCTTAAAGTGTTCAAAGGGCATTTTTATAGATGTATAGATACATCATCGTATTTATTGAAATAGATATATAGTTTTAGCCCTAGAGCTTAGCGAGCACTTTGTTATAATTGGCAAAATTTAATAAATATAACTTTAGTTTTTGTTAATTTAAGTATAGTTTTGTTGTAATATATTTATTTAAATATGAAGAAAATGATAAGTAATATTTTAGTGCGATTTATATTTTTATGTTTAGTTTGTATGATTTAACAATGTCTTGTATATATTTATATTTTACGATATAGGATACTTGGATTTTAAAAGTGAAGCACTATAATATGATGGTCGCACTTAATTCAAGGATGGAACCTTTTCTCAGACAAGCTAGGTTTTGGTATGTTGTACAGTTGGTCCTAGCATTTGATTATGATAGGGCACTCATCAGTGCACTTATGGATTGTTGGAGGCCTAAGTCACACACCTTCCATTTCCCATATAGAGAATATATGGTCAAATTTCAAGATGTTGTGTTTCAAATGGGTCTGCGTGTTGATGGGCTTCTTATGAGTAGCTGTATAGGAGCATGGAAAAAAATATTATAATAGGATATATGGGCTTTGTGTGTAGATTTACTTAGATTGGTTCCAAAGGAGAAAGACATAAAAGGATTCTCCATAAATCTGCATTGGTTCACAGAGACATTTCAGACATTGCCACATAATGCTGATGAGCAGACGATTATTCAATACACTAGAGTGTACATGGTGGTTCTATTTGGTGAGGTCTTATTCCCGAATAAATGAGGATTTAGGGTACATATTCCTGGATAAATGATCGCTTTGTTAAATACACTCTGAATTCCCTTTGACCACGAATTCCTATGTCGTCTCGTTCAAACACCAAGTAATTTAAATCCTCTCGGGTCACTCGAGTGGTATTCATATTGCCAAGGTGTCGCCTGTGCTCCTTAATTGCATTCAAGGGAGTCTCTGAAAATTTTCGGCCATTTGCAAGTTGCGTTCTTGCCTATTTGCCTTTTTGGACAAACAACTCAGTAAAGCGATGATATGTTGACTTTACTATGGCTGTAATGTGAAGGTTGCGAGTGTCGTTCATGACAACATTCATACACTTTGACAAATTTGTTATTATATACCTAAAGCTGTATGTGGAAATGTTCACGAAAAGGGGAGTTGAATCATACATTGCTTCTTTTCGTATTTTCTGAAACGTTTGAAAATGAGTACTATTAAGTGTAAAACTTGTAATGTAGCAAAAACATGGCTAGTAGTTTCAGAAAGTAGATTTTTGAAGTACTGTTAGTAAACTAATATTTAACAAGGAGAAACAGAATGAAAAGAACAAATATCAACTTATGATTGAATAGAGAGTTGCAACAGAGATGTATAAAGGAGATTAGAGAGAGAAAGAATAGACACAAAGGATTTTATACTAGTTCGACCAAATTACCACATCCAACACTCAACAACTGTTGAGATTCCGCTATAAACATCTTTCTCAACCTGAGAAAGAACAATTGGATAGTCTTTACATTAGCCTTCCCAAGCTCTCATCTGTGACCTTCAGAAATTATTTACTGTCATAGATTGAGTAGTGTTGACATTGGCTTCTCCAAGCCTAACTGAGTAGTTTTGATACTGGCCTTTCCAAGCCTAACCTATGACTAGTAGTAACCTCTACTGTTACATTGAAAGTAGTTTTGTCCCAACCTCTCCAAGCTGCAAATAATCTTTGAGTATCCTCTCCAAGCCAAACTGTGATCAGTAAGAACACCTTGTTGTCATATTGCAAGTAGTTTTATAGTAGCCTTTCCAAGTTATCTCACAACGATCACTACCGAATTGAGGATATAAAGGTTTGTGTTTGGGTTGCCACTCAAACTAACCTACACTCAAGTTTCCTTAACATATACATGAAAAGTTTTGGGAAAATTTGAATGACTTCATTCTATCATTTCTTCCCTAGGAAAAGCATAAATCTAATTAAGAATGTAGAAGAAAGATTTTCTTACACTTCAGGGTAAAAACTGATTACATGATATATATATATATATACATTGAATATTCCAGGAAGTGGGAAGATATTTTTATAGAGTTTCCTATCTTGAATCTTCAAATCTCTCATCAACCTTTAAGCACAACATCTCCATTTATAGTAGTCTTCCTTTGTGACCATTGCCCTTAATTAGTTCTCCAAGTGACATGTGTTTATCATCAACTGTGTCTTGAAAGAAATAGTTAAAAGAGAGGTTGACAGATCTATCACATTGGTTGCAGAAGTCATTTTAATATTGAGTTTTCTTATCTTACTTCATAAACTACTTTTTTACTTTCAGAACTTCTCTTTTGTAAAGCCAGGTTGGTTGATCAACCAAGTAGAAGAGATGACATACTAGTTTGAAACTGGGTTTGACTTGGACATTTTAAATTCAAAATTCAAATTTCCCTCCTTTTCCTATAGCATTCTGTGCTCCATAGTGAAGTAAGCTTTCTAATGTATACAATCAGTTCCTTGAAGAATTCTTCACTTTTTGATCTTCAATCCAATCTTCTTTGTTGATAATTTCTTTATGATTGTTATGATTCAAGATTAAATAACATGTTGCTTCTGGACATGAGTTGATTTCTTCATCATGAGTGTACTTTCTGATGTCCCGTGCTACTTTCTGAAGTCTTAGGACTTGGTTTCTTGTAGCATTATAATTTTCTTCTGATTGTTAGCTGTCAAGTGCTTGAATAAGGATATAATTCCACTTCTATTTCAATTCAAATCTTATAACTTGAGATAGACATGTTTACACATGCATAGTAAAATATATTCTTATTTGAGTAAGCCTTATTCTTGCTAAATGATAAAAACCTATTATAATCTTACAAGAAACTAAATAGAGACATTAGTCGTTCTTCAAAGCATTTTTTTAAAATTAGTTTTATTGTTATTCAAAACAAATAAGCACATAGGACTCTGGAGCTAACAATCTCCTCCTTTTTGATGATGACAAACCAATTTGAAGAAAATCTTTTGAAGAGAAAATGAAAGCACTATTACAGAAATATAAGCATGATTAATCATATTCTTTCAATATATCACTAAGAGAGGTTTTAGGGAAGTTTTTTTGCTTAAGACATGATATGGATCATATAAAAATATTTTAGGCCTTAAATGACATTTAATCATAGTTGTTGTTATTTCTTTTGAAGCATAGAACAAGCTTAACCTACTTTCTGAACCGTATCAAAGCAGATGTCAAAGAGAAAGATGTTTAAGCTATGGATAAACAACTAGCTTGATCATTTGTCAAAGGAAAGGAACTTTCTGAAGATCTTCATACTTAAAAACTTAAACAAATAATACTTGTGATATTTTATCTTGGTTAGGTTCATTTTCAGCACGACTTAATCCAAAAGAAATTTTGAAAGGAATGCTCAAGGATATGGAAAACGTAACAAAGCACTTGTAATTTTGGAAAAAAAAACACATTGATGCTTATGTAGTTTCTAATGCTCAGCAAAACCTTAAGAAGGATAAGATCAATTGCTATGCAAGATTTCTGAAGCTCATTAGGGATTAATCCGAGGATGAGCTTTTGCATATGAAGTGAAACTTTTCCATAAGGATCAGATCATGAAAAGATGTTTTCAAAATGAATGTATATGATCTTTGTTTTAAAAGGATTTTGTTTAAAAACACAACACATATAGGCATATCAACACAACACACTTGAGAGAATACTGAAGCTTGTTAACTGATCTTAGTTGTTTCAAAACATGTAAGAACAAGTTTCCGAATACTTATTAGAAACTATTTACAACTATACTTTGATCAAGTTATACAAAACTCTTTAGAAACATCTTACATATGTCTCAAATATAGTGTATCATGTTAAAAGATAACGAAAATGATTAAACTCATCATGCGTATTAAGACTCAGCATATTAAACTACTATCAAAGCAACAACCAACTTGTGCTCCTAAAGATACTTTGCCTAGGCTAATCATAAACTATATGTAAGCTAATATCCAACATATATATGAATAATCAGATGAAAGCATACACATAAGAGATAAAAAGCAAACACCTAACAGAAAGATATATGATTAGCTGAGCATACAAAGAGCATTGATATGAATCAGAGCTTAAGAAGAAAACAAGCATGAATATGAATGCATTATAAAAGATCATGAAATATATAGATAGAGAACGAAGAATGATTTATAAAAAAATGTTAAGAGATTTACGTAGAAAACATATGTAAAAAGAAAGTTGAACAAAAAGAAATCTCTGAGCTCCTCCTCAGCAAATGCTCACCTTGATTTTCTCAGCCCAACCCTCATAGAATAGCTCCCTTGAATCCATCAGCTTCATTGGCACATGATTTTCTTCAAATCACATATTTTCCCCTATTTGGCATCATTAAAACTAGGATGTGCCTAGAAACAAGTGCTGCAAAAACTGAAAGGTTTGAAGTTACAAATCTTCCAATTGTCTGAGTTGAGCACCATGCTTTACCAAAGTTGCCTCAAATCTATCTTGTCTGGAGGAAATCTCCCTTATATTCCTCAGGATGATCTGATAGCTTGCTGAAGATGTGATTGAGGATGGAGGTGGTAGACTGATAGGTGCAGGAGTAGCTTTGAGAGATGGTTCAAGAATATTAAGGGGCACAGTCTCCCTTGATTTAGGTGACTCAGCCCTGGTGTCACCTTGTACAGCAGTTAGATGTGGAGAGGATGTAGCTGATGTGGTAGGAGTAGAAGTAGAGGTGGCATGAGCACATAGTGGAGCAGTAACCTCTTGAGCAAAAGTAGAAGGAAGAGGAACATCTTGAACCGACACAGAGGCAGCAACATTTTTTACCATAGTAGCTTAAGATGTTTTAACTATTTCTCCCTCCACTGGGGTAATACGGATGGAAGAAGGAGGTTAGGGAACCATTAGAACGATTGTTGTCTATTGTGCTGATGCTTCTTCCTCAGGCTCTTTTACATTTAGTTCCATATTGGAGAAGACCTCATTAACAACGAAGTGTACGCCATCCATATCCTTTTCTTTTGAGTGTGGCTTTGGATCCTCAGACTTTGACATTATCTCTAGCACTTGTCTAACAGTCATAAAGTTCTCAGAGCTATCAAAAGTTGGTTTATCTAAAATAGTAAGAGCAGAAGCAGAGGTATATCCAAATTATTAAGACATGGGTTGTAAAGGCAGTTCTTTAATAACCACAAAGGGTTCATGAACAATATGGACCCTTTTGCTGCTTGAGCCCTGAATTACCTTAGTTGCTTGCATTTCTCTTGCTTCCTCGAGTCTCTTTTTCTCCTGTAGGATCCTTTGCTCTTTAAGTATAAGGTCTGCTTCTTCTTTATTATTAGATAGCTTAGCCTCCCTGGTTGCAGCAGCAATATGCTTTGCTTTACTCATATCCTTCAGAATGAGTGTAGCTTCTTGAACCTCTTTAGGCACAGATTGATCCTTCTTTTCCTGAACTTTCTTCTAAATAGGAAGCTTATCAGGTCTGCCTTGAAGAAGGTCACTTTCTGATCTTTCCATCTCATTTGAGTTTTTGAGAGCTTCTATCTCTTGGTTGACTTGCCTTTGCCTTTCTAAAGAAATTTTGATAGAGCCTCCTTAGGCTATTTGTCAATAGACCGTTCTGCTTTCTCAAGGCTTTCTAAGCTACTTTCAGAGAGGAAAAAATTTTTCTTAGAATTCATTTTCTTCTGTTCTTCTATTTTTTTCTTCCCTCTTATAGTCTTATTTTCTATCTTGGCTGATACCAGAAAGCTTATCTTTCTTGAGCTCATTTTTACAGGAATTGATTGAATTTTCTTCTTTGATATGAAGGAGTTGATGGTGTAGTCAGTTCTTGGAGCATACTATAAGAGGATATCAAAAGTATAGGAAAACTTTTGTCAGCAACATCTCATAAGGTACTGTAGCAGTTCTTTTCTTATCCTTGGTAATGGTGCTAAGCATGTAGTCTATTATCAACTTCGGCAAGTTTACTTTTCATTTGGTCATCAAACCAAAAAGTAGCATACAATCCATTCCCAGTAAAACATCTATACTTCTTCACCTAAGAAGAATAGTGATTATATCACAGAAAATAATTTCCTTACACTAGAACTAGGTAAGGCGGTAGTAATGTCACTGAGTTTGTATTTTGTAGAATCAGTGAGGTATTTGAAACTTTTTTAGCACTCACCCCAAGGGAATTGACTCAATCTTTGTCAGTAAGACAGTTGACTCTAGTAATAGGAGCTTTAACCACAGCTGCCAAGTCAGACAACACTATCTCCATGAAGACACCCTAATTGTGTTTGAGAGAGTAGTCCGATTCTTTGCTTCTAGAAAGCAATAGAAAGCAGTGACCATTCCCGGAAAGATTCTATAAAAAATGTCCAGAAAGTATTCCCATCCTTGGAAGGTAAACACCTCCCTAGGTATCATAACTTGATTTAGTAAGGCGTTGTTTAACCTTTTTCTGGAAGCTATAGTTTTTCAAGAGAAATCTTCTTTATACGTCTCCTGCATATAAGGTTCATTGTACATATGGAACGCTCATCGTCTAAATGAATCTTTGTTTATTTCTCATTTTTCAGCCATGAGAATAAACTTGGAAGAGATAAAGGATAAGAAAAGGCTAGGTTTAGAAGAGCAGGAGAGAGGACAGGGATTGCAGAGATGAAGATTTATTGAGAAAAGATTTCCAAATTTAGAAGGAGGGTTTGTAAAGAAACTGAACAGGTTTCAGAGGGAAAAATGAGATGGTAAAGTATTTCAGGTTAGAAGAAAAACAAGGTGATTTGAGGAAGCGTGTTTAGGAAAATGAAGGTAAAGGTGGTGTGTAAGACGTAGAGTTTTTAAGTGATATAACGTGCCTAAAGGCAAAGTAAGGTGGAATAGAGAAACTCAGTCAAAGTGAGAAAAATCCCACCTTTGCATCCTTCTTTTGGAAAGAAAGTTTTCTGACTCTTGACCTTACTTTCTAAAAGAGTTACTTTTTGAAGCTTCAATGTTTACTTTCTGATCTACTAATGATCCTTCATAACTTACCATATACTCATCTTCCTGTTCTGGATTCTATGCGCACATATAACCATCATTCTCTGATCCTCAAATTCTTTTTTCTGACTAACCCATCTTATTTTTGAATACATCATCTTCTTTCTGATCTTGCAAATTGGTAAACCATTCCTCACAGAGATCTATGGTCTTGCAAACTGACATATGATATACCAATTGATTCTCTAATCTTGCAAACTAATGTACAGTGTCTTTAAGAGGATACATTGTCTGGTGATTTCTGATAGTTTTGCTAGATCTTCAAAAGGGAGTTATGAAGAGGGAATCCCCAAAGATGTTTTATGCATAAATGCTTATGTAGATGTGAAAACATTTAAAATAGAAAAGACTTCTAGAAAACCAAACAAAACATATAAGAGATCTTTAGCAATAGATTTTGTGAATACTTCTTGAGATAGGGTCTTCAGTAATCATATCTATAACTTCATATCTCTATTTTTAAACACGATAACACATAAAAGGATTTCGCAAACATAAACATAGATTTAGAGTACTGAAAGGATTCTTGATAAGACAAATAATACTAGTATTATCTTACAGGATAGGTGAAAGGAGTACCTCAAGAGATGGTCTTTCAGCTGATTTCTTATCCGCAACATCTGGGTGCAAAGATTATAGCATCACTTGCACTTTTTCTTTAGCCTTTGTGCAGCCATGCTTGTCCTGATGATGATAGCTTTGTCTAGATTGTCCCTAAGTGTCTTGTTTGTACTTATGATGTTGCAACATGTTATATAGACTTTGCTTTTCTCTCAAAATTGGTCAGCACGTTCAGTATAGCTTTTACCAGACTTTGACAACTCAAAGATTTTTCAATATATCTAGTAGCAAAGTCAGTGATGAAGGCATAATTGATGTATAACCAAGGGATGACTTAGTTCTCATACCTTTAGGAGACACTCTAAGAACGTAAACAATAAAAGGCTGTTTTTAAAAAACAGAAGCTTCTGTGAAGTTTCTGTACATTTAGATTCTTTAGCTTCTATGTTATCTTTATATTGCTCATATAGAGGTTTAGAAAGACTGCTTTTTGATCATCTTGGATGGCCCAAGCACACTTTCTAAAGTGTTGAGGTTCTGGAGCTTACTTTCTAAAGCTTTAGCTTCCATGTGCTAGCTTTCTGGAGTTTCCTTGAAATACATTTTTCTTAGGGCTTTCCTTAAGATTATCAAGATAGTTAGCAAGATACTCTTTAAGCTTTCCATCATCATTTGTTTGGTTCTTGAAACTTTATCCAAAGAAACATTTCAGATATGCCTATAAAAGGAATTTTGATTTTGGTACCTAGACTTTCATGGGTCCTTTTTGGTTAGCTTCAGAGAAAGAGATTTTCCAATATTTCTAAAGGAATTCCTTTTTAGGAATCATGAGTTAGGAAGGTATCTCTTTATCTAGCAAGATGGATAGAAACATAAGATAGATATAATAAATGAAGTTGCATAGCTTTTTCATCTTCAGTTTCCTCTGTATATCTCAGTTTAGTTTTCTGAAACTACAGATGCTGACCATTTTTAAAAAAATATAGTTTTTGAAATATGTCAAATATAATAGGTCAGATCTTTAAATGCCATGAAATCCTCTCAAGGTTTAAAACAAAAAAAAGTTTTCTAACATTTTCATATAACTTTTTGGAGGTTTCAGAAATATATAACTTGAGAAGAATAAACATTCCTTGGAGTATGTCTTTCTTTCAGCTTTCTAGCTTCAGGCTTGATCTTCTCAAGTTTTCATGGCAACTTTATGAGTTCTTTAATTGATTTGAGATATATAGAAGAATAGGCTTGATAACCTTCTAGCAATTTATTATATGAAACAGATAACATATTATAATAAGGATGGGATGCAGAAACATTTACCTCACTTGTCTCTGATGATGTTCTTTAGTCATGAAGCATAGAATAGTAGCATGTTTTTGTAGGTGGAGATGTGTACGAGAAGGGAGTTGAATCGTGCATTGATTCTTTTCACCTTTACCAAAGCTTTTGAAAATAAATACTATCAAGTGTAAAATTTATAGTGCAATGGAACCATAATCAATAGCTTCAGAAAATAGATTTCTGAACCTTGTTAAATTAAACATTCATAATTAAAAGGAATGACAAAAAGATAAGTAAGATAAATCAGTATACAAATGAAAAGAATGCGTAATGGAGAAACATAAAGTAGATCAGAGAAAGAGAGAATAGAAATAAAGGATTTTATACTGGTTCGGCCAATCTGCCTACATCTAATACTCAACAACTGCTGAGATTCCATTCAAAATAACTTTCTCAACCTGAGAAACTAAACTAGATAGTCTTTACATTAACCTTCCCAAGCTTTCACTTGTGCTAGCAGACCAACTCAGAGACTATCACAAGTTGAGTATTCTTTTTACCAGGTTCTCCAGGCTAAACCAAGTAATATTGTACTATCCTCTATAAGCTAACATGAGTAGTATTGTACTAGGCTTTCCAAGCTAACACTTGTGCTAACAAACTAACTCAGAAACTATCACAAGTTGAGTATTCTTTTACCAGCCTCTCCAAGCTAAACCAAGTAGTATTGTACTAGCCTCTCTAAGCTAACATGAGTAGTATTGTACTAGCCTCTCCAAGCTAACTTGTGAACAGTAGCAACTTCTACTGTCACATTGAAAGTAGTCTTTGATTAGCCTCTCCAAGCTAAACCGTGAGCAACAGCAACCATTACTGTCATGCTGCAACTAATTTTATAGTAGCTTCTCCAAGCTATCTTAGCAATCACTACCGGATTAAGGATACAAAGGTTACGTGTTTAGGTTGCCACTCAAACTAACCTACACTGAAGTTTTCTTAACATATACATGAAAAATTCCTGGAAAACTTGAATGACTTCCTTCTTTACTTTTTCCACTGGAAGAGCACAAATCTAACTAAGAATATAAAAAGGAAGATTTTTTTATACTTTAAGGATAAAACTGATTACATGATAAATACTGAATATCCTAGGAAGTGGGAAGAGATTTTTGCAGAGTTTCCTCTCTTGAATCTTCAAATCTCTCATATTCTTTCGAGCATAGCATCTGTATATATAATGGTCTTCTTTTGTGACCATTGCCATTGATCAGTTCTTCAGGTGATAGTGTTGATCATCAGTTGTGTCTTGAAATAAACAGCTAAAAGAGAAGTTGACAGATCTATCACATCAGTTGCAGAAACCATTATAAAGTTGAGTTTTCTGATCTTTCTTCATAAACTACTTTACTACTTTCTTGGCATGTTTTTTGAACTCCTCCTTCATGAAGCCAAGGTGGTTGATTAATTAGGCAAAAGAGATGACATACTAGTTTGAAACTAGTTTGACTTGATCATTTGAAATTCAAATTTCAAATTTTCCTTCCTTTCCTGTAATATTCTGTGCTCCACTCACGAGGTAAGTTTTCTGATGTATGCAATCAGTCCCTTGAGGAGTTTTTCACTTTTTGATCTTCAATCTAATCTTCTTTGCTTATAATATCTTTGCAATTGTGATGATCGAAGATTAAGTAACACGTCGCTCTTAGATATGAAATGATATCTTCATCTCGAGTCTACTTTCTGATGTCCCGTGCTACTTTTTGAAGTCTCTGAACTTGGTTTCTTTGTAGCATTGAAAACTTCTTCTAATTGTTAGCTATCAATTGCTTGGATAATTTCACTTCTATTTCATTGCAGATCTCATAATATGAGATAAACATGTTTACACATATATAATGAAATATATTCTCATTTGAGTAAGCCTTACTCTTGCTAAACAATAGAAACCTATTATAATCTTATAAGAAACTCAATAGAGACATTAGTTATTCTTTAAAGCATTTTCTTTAAATTGGTTTTGCCGTCATTTAAAACAAATAAGCTCAAAAGGTTCTGGAGCTAACAATCTCCCCTTTTTGATCATGACAGACTAATTTGAAGAAATCTCTTGAAAAGATAATTGAAAAAAAATAACAAAAACATGATATATCTTATTCTTTCAATCTTATAACTTTGAGATTTTCAGGAAGTTCTTTTTCTTAAGGCATGATGTGGATCATATAAAAATATTTTTAGCCTTAAGTGATATTTAATCATAGCTACTGTTGTTTTGCTTGAAGCATAAGACAGACTTAACATACTTTCTGAACGTTATTAGAGTAGATGTTAAAGATAAAGACGTTTAAGTTATGGATAAATAACTAGCTCGATTATTTGTCTAAAGAAAGGAATTTTCTGAAGATCTTCATGCTTGAAAACTTAACAAGTAATATTTGTGATATATTATCTTGACTAGATTCATTTTCAGCACATCTTCATCCAAAAGAAACTTTGAAAGGAATGCTCAAAGATATGATAAACTAAATAGAGCATTCATAATTTTGGAAAACTACCCGATGCTTATGTAGTTTCTAATGCTCAAAGAAACCATAAAAGGGATAAGATCAACACATTGCTATATGAGGTTTTTGAAGCTCATTTAGGGATTAATCCTTGAATTAGCAAGAAGGAACTTTTGAATTGAGCTATGAAACTTCCCATAAGAATTAGATCATGAAAAAGATGTTTTCAAAATATAGGATAAATGATCTTTTAAAAATAGGTTTTGTAAAAACATAACACATTGCTCTTCGAGAGATTTCTAAAGCTTGTTAATTGATTTTGGTCTTTTCTACATGTATAAGTGGAAATTTCTGAAGACAAGTCAGAAACTATTTACAGCCAAACTTTGATCAAGTTATACATAACACTTTAGAAAAACATCTCTTAAGAGAGTAAAGGATAAAAAAAATGATTTAAGCTTATCATACATATCAAGACTTAGCATATTAAACTAGTATTAGAGCAATAACCAACTTGTGCTCCTAAAGATAGTTAGTCAAGACTAATCACAGAACATGTGTAAGCTAATATCCAACGTATATGAATAAACATATCAAAGTATACGCATTCAAGATAAGAAGCAAACATTTAACAAAGATATATGTGATTTGTTGAGCTTAAAAAGAGCATTGTATAATTCAGAGCTTCAAATAAAAACAAGGCATGAAACATGAAAAACATGTATGCATCAAGCTCATGAACTAAGGATGACATAATACATAAGAGACATAAACGAGATAATGATAAATGAAGAAATAAAAAAATTGCATTTGCTCCCCTTAAGTCCTCAGCATAGGTCTCATATCAACATACCTCCCCCTGAATCCTACCAGCACAGATTTTCTTCAATATTCACTTCTCCCCCTTTTTTGCATCGTCAAAAAGAAGGTGTGCAGGAAATGCATGCTGCATAAAATGAAACATTTGAAGTTTTATATCCTCCACTGTCTAACTTGGGCACCATGTGCTGACAGAGTTGCTTCAAATCTATCTTGTCTAGAGGAAATCTCTCTAAGATTTCGTAGGATGACTTGATAACTTGCTAAAGTCTTTATTGATGATAGATGTAGCAGATTGATAGGAGCAGCTCTAGGAGATGGCTCCTGAATGTCTACGGGTACAGTGTCCCCTGATCTTAGTGAGTCAATCCTAGTATCATCTTGTACATTAGAAGGAAGTGAAGATGGTTGTCCATGAGCATTTTTAGATATGGCAAAGACAAAAACAGAGACTGTGGGAGCAAGGATATGCTCAGAAACAATAGCCACTGTCATTTAAGCTAAGGAAGGAGTAGGAAGATCTTGAGCAGGAGCAGAAAAGTTAGGGGCATTCTGACCCAATGTAGTTGGATCAGTTTCTAGAACAGCAGGTGCTGGACCTTTAGATATTCTATTCCCTTCTTCATCCATTGGAAGGATATAAATAGAAGAGGGAGGCTGTGGTACAAATGGAACAAGAATAGAACATGTTGCATAGTTCTCCTCATCTGGTTCTTCAATAATAGGCTCTATCTGAGGCTCTTCAGGTGCAGGCCTAGAACTGGATATAGTGCTCAGTTTAGCCTTCTCACTGCTTAAGAAAATTTCCTCTTCTTTAGAAAATGATGTTACAACCTATTCTTCTTTAGCTTCTTCTTCTTCTTCATTATCCTTCAGCATGGTTACATGATATCCTTCCTCCTGAGATTTTTTAACTTCCTCCCATAGAGCAGTAATACTTGATATACTCTTGTGCATCTTTTTGCATCTTAGCTCAATCTCCTCTCTGTTGATAACCTTTTTAGGTTTAGTTACAGCTTCTGATGCTTGAATGCCTGCCTCTTCTCTTTTTTTTGTTCTTTTTTCATAATGTTAGATTAAAGGAACACCGTCTTTTTCAAATCCACTTTCAGGAAGGATACGTTTTCTTTTCCCTTTAGCCTTTTCTTGGTTGGACTGCTACTTTTGGGAGGCCTCTTGAGCTTATTAACCTTTTGTTCTGGGGCTTTGCTTTGTGGGCTTAACTACTTGGAAGGTTGACCCCTTCCACCAGCTCATTGCTTTCGGTGTCAAAAGGAAAATCCAATTATTGAAGCACCTTTTTTAGAAGCATGCCATAAGGAACACTCACAGTTTTTTGAGTTTCCTTTGTTACAACACTCATCATGTAGTCAAGAATGAGCATAGGCAGGTTCATTTTTCTTTTTGCCACAAGGCAATAAAGAAGAATACAATCCATTCCAATGAGAGCATTTGTGCTACTAATACCTAGAAGGATAGAAAACTAAACCATTGTGTATTCTTTCCTTCTTCTAGCGTATAGCAGTAGTAATCTCATTAGGCTTGTGGATGAGACACCTGGACATGTCTCCTTTATTTACACCAAGAGATTTCACTAAGTCTAGTGAGGATTTGCAGACGATCCCCTTACATGGAGCTTTGATGATTTTGGCAAGTCCAGAAGTTGTGATTTTAGTGAAGCAATCTCTGATCATGCCCCTAACATGGGATATTGATGATCTTTCTAGATGAGAGTAAATGGCATTAACTAACTATAGAAAGATGAGTTTATTTGTTTCCATAAAATCCTCCCACTTTTGAAAAGTAAAGATTTCATTAAGTATGGTGACTTATTCACATAGATCTTTACTCAAAGACTTTCCAGGTGTCATTTTTCCAGACATGAAGAATCTTGCAAGGCGATCTTGTATATTTGTATCATCATATATATGAAAGGATTTTTTACTAAAGCATATTGAGCCATACTCTTTTTCTTTGCCATTAAAGTGGTATATGGGTACATTTGAGAGGATGAGGTTAAAAGAAAAGACTTAAGAAGGGTTAAAGAAGAAGGAGAGAAGACAATTCAAAGGTAAAGGTGAACAGTTATAGAAGCAGGGATGAAGGTTTGTAGAAAGATAGTTGTGGAGCGGAAGAGAATATATTGAGGCTACAAAGAGACATATGTGTAGATAAAATGGTCAAGTGTATGGAGTTAAAGGTTAAAGAAAAGAGAGGTGACTTGCTAAAGAAGATGATGGTTAAAAAACAAAGTAAGATGTGGGGGTTTAAAAGGATATGACATGGCTAAAGGCGAAGCGACATGGGAGAGATAAACTCAGTCAGAGTGGGAAAAATCCTGCCTTTTTATTATTTTTTCGGAAAGGGAGTTTTCTGACTCTTGATCTCATTTTCTGAAGAAGTTACTTTTTGAAGTTTCAGTGTCTTCTTTCTGATTCACTAAAAAACCTTCGTGTTCTATCCCAGATTCATCTTCCTACTTTGGATTCAATGCTCCTATACAAACATCATTCTCTAATCCTCAAGAGCTCCTTTCTGACCATCCAAACTTCTTTTTGAACACACGTCTTCTTTCTCATCGACCAGTCTTCAATCCAACCATGCTGATTTCTTTCTGATCTTTCAAACTGATGAGAAGTGTCTTCATAAGGATATATATATATATATATATATATCTATATGATTTCTGATTACTTTGCTAGATTTTCAGAAAGGAGTTATGGAGAGAGACCAGCCAAAGATGTTTTATGTAGAAATGCTTGTGCATATGTGAAAACAAGAAACAAAAAACTTTTCAAAGCTAGAAGACATACAAGAGATCTTCAGCCTTAGATATTATGAATATATCTTGATACAAGACCTTCAGTAGACACATCTAGCTACTAAACATCTCCGTTTTAAACAAGATATCATAAAGAAGGAATTTTGCAAAAACAAGCTAGGATTTAGAGTGCTGAATGACTTCTTGAAAAGATAAATAGCACATTATATTTGAAGATAGGAAAGTTAATTATCTCAAGAGATGATATTTCAACTGATTCCTTATATGTAGTATCTAGGTGTAAAAGATCTTAGCATTGCTTACACTGTTTCTTTTAGTCTTTTTCACTTAAGTAGCCGTGCTTGCTCTGATGATGACAACTTTATCTAGATAGTCCTTGAATTTCTACAAATGATGATGTTTCAATTATGATGTGAAGACTTTGCCTTTCTTTTGAGCTTGATCAGCATATTCAGCAGAGCTTCCACCCGACTTTGACAATTCAAAGCTTTTTCAACATGTTTAGATGCAAAAGTGGTGATGAAAACACAATTGATGAATAAACAAGAAATGACTTGGTTCTCATTTCCTTGGGAGACATTTAAAGAACTTTGACAATAGAAGAAAATCTTTTAAACAAAAACTTTCATGAAGTTACTGTACATTCAGATCTTTAAACTTCCATGTCATCTTCATACTCCTTATACTATATTTCAAAAAGATTACTTTCTGAGCTCCTTGAATAGTTTGAGCATACTTTCTAAAGAGCTGAGGTTCTGGAGCTCACTTTTTGAAGCTTTGGCTTTCATCTGCTATCTTTATGAAGTTTCCTTGAGATAAATATTCTCAGGGCTTTCTTCAAGATTATCAAGATTGTCAACAAAGCCTTCTTTAAGCTTTTCATCATTATCATACTTGAGAGATTCTTGAGAAGATTATCTTTCAGGAACTGTGATAACTCTCAGGTTCGAAGCATAATATAGAGAATGATCATTATCATTGTGTTTCTTTGAAGTTTCAGCTAGAGAGATTTTTTAGATATACCTGCAAGAAAGAAATATGGTACCCTAACTTTCATGAGTCCTTTTTAGCTAGCTTTAGAGAAAGTGATTTTTTGAACCTTTCTAAAGGAATTCCTTTTCAAGACCCATCAGTTGTAAAGGTATCTATTTAAACATCTTGAAGAACAGAAGCAATATATATATATATATATATATATATATATATATATATATAGATGAAGTTGCATAGATCTTTCTCTTTTTGTTTCTTCTGTATATCTCAATCCAGTTTTCTGAACCAATAGATACCGACCATTTTCACAAAAACATCATATTTGTAATATGACAAATAAAACATATCAGATCTTTGGATGCCATGAAGTCCTCTTAAGGATTCAGAAAAGATTTCTGATATGTTCATATAACTTTTTGGAGGCTTCAGAAATATGTAACTTGAGGAAAGAACTCCTTAGAGTATTTCTTATTTTCAGCTTTCCTACTATAGGCTTGATCTTCTCAAGATTTCATGGCAACTTTATGAGCTATTTGACTGGTTGAGACATATAGATGAATAGGCTTGATAACCTTCTAGCAACTTATCATATGAAAAAAAAAATTATAACAGAGGTGAGATGCAGAAACATTTACCTCACGTGTCTTAGATGATGTTCTTCAGCCATGAAGCACAATATAGCAACAAGTTTTTAGCACAACAAGACCTTCTGACAGAGGCTTTACAGATGTCTAGCACATTCTACTTCTTTGCATAGGGATATGTCGATTAAGCACTGGATAGATACATGATATGTGTCGTTACTAGTATAAGCAGATGTTCTTTCTCAAGATGATCTTTGTCCTGATCTGTCATTCATGAGATTGATGTCTTCTCGATATAGTCGTTATAGATTTTTCACATAATCCACAGACAGAGAACTCATCTCCATATCCAATCTCAGATAACAACATCAGATCTTTCTACTTTATAGAAAAGTTTTAGCAATTTTCATTGCTATGACATTGCAACTCATCTGATATGTCAACCTTAGGATCAAAGACATCTTGGTACAGTTTAAGATCCTTAAATACCATGTACAGTCTGTTTCATATAGCCTTTCATATGTAACAAGCAATTTATATGTAGCATATCCATCTTCAGATTAGGGCATATATGAACAAAGACTTGACTTGGTGGAACTACTGAACTTTTCTTCTTTGTAATTTTCTTGTCTACTGGTCTCTTTGGAATCCCTTTCATCATTTGAATGAACTATACCATAGCCTAAAGCCTTGTCAGTAAAGGATGATCAGATAAAATATTGATTTTGTGAAGATGATGTAAGCCATTCTGTCCCTTAGATCTTTATCCTATGCAATCGTTGAATTTCTCAACCCCTCAAAGGCCTTGCTCTAATACCACTTGTAGGTGGAGATGTGCATGAGAAATGGGTTGAATCATTCATTGATTCTTTTCACCTTTTTTGAAGCTTTTAAAAACAAATACTATCAAGTGTAAAATTTTTAGTATAGAGAAAACATAGTCAGTAGCTTCAAAACGTAGATTTTTGATTCTTGTTAAATTAAACATTCATAATTAAAAGGAATAACAAAAAGACAAGTAAGATAAATCAGTATATGAATAAAAAGAATACGCAACAGAGAATTGTAAAGTAGATTAGAGAAAGAAAGAATAGACACAAAGGATTTTATATTGGTTCAGCCAATCTACATGCATCCAGTACTCAACAACTATTGAGGTTCCATTCAAAATAACTTTCTCAATCTGAGAAAGTAAATTGGATAGTCTTTACATTTGCCTTCCCAAGTACTCACTTGTGCTAGCAGACCAACTCAAAGACTGTCATAAGTTAAGTATTCCTTTTACCAGCTTCTCCAGGCTAAACCGAGTAGTATTGTACTATCCCCTCTAAGCTAACATGAGTAATATTGTACTAGCCTCTCCAAGCTAACACTTGTGCTAGCAAACCAATTCAGAAACTGTCACAAGTTGAGTATTCTTTTACTTGCCTCTCTAGGCTAAACCGAGTAGTATTGTACTGGCCTCTCTAAGCTAACATGAATAGTATTGTACTAGCTTCTCCAAGCTAGCCCGTGAATAGTAGCAACCTCTATTATCACATTGAAAGTAGTATTTGACTAGTCTCTCTAAGCTAAACTGTGAGCTGTAGCAACCACTATTGTCATACTGCAACTAGTTTTATAGTAGCATCTCCAAGCTATCTCACAGCGATCATTACTGGATTGAGGATATAAAGGTTAGGTGTTTGGATTGCCACTCAAACTGACCTACACTCAAGTTTCCTTAACATATACATGAAAAGTTCCTAGGAAAACTTGAATGGCTTCTTTCTTTTACTTTTTCCATAGGAAGAGTATAAATCTAACTAAGAATATAGAAGGAAAATTTTCTTACACTATGAGGATAAAACTGATTACATGATAAATACTGAATATTCCAGGAAGTGGGAAGAGATTTTTACAGAGTTTCCTCTCTTGAATCTTCAAATCCTTCATCTTCTTTTGAGCGTAGCATCTCTATATATAATGGTCTTCTTTTGTGACCATTGCCATTGATCAGTTCTTCAAGTGACACGTGTTGATCTTCAGTCATGTCGAATAGCTAGAAGAGAGGTTGACATATCTGTCACATCGGTTGCAGAAGCCATTTTAAAGTTAAGTTTTCCCTTCAAAGTCTACTTTTCTACTTTCTGAGCATGCTTTTTGAACTCCTCCATCATGAAGTTAGGTGGTTTATCAAACAAGTAGAAGAGATGACGTACCAGTTTGAAATTGGATTTGACTTGATCATTTGAAATTGAAATGTCAAATTTCCCTTCTTTTCCTGTAGTATTCTGTGCTCCACTCACGGGTAAGCTTTCTGATGTACACAATCAGTCCCTTGAATAGTTTTTCACCTTCTAATCTTTAATCTAATCTTCTTTGCTGATAATATCTTTGCGATTGTGATGATTGAAGATTAAGTAACATGTTACTCTTGGACATGAGATGACGTATTCATCTTGAGTATTTTCTGATGTCCCATGCTACTTTCTAAAGTCTCTGAACTTGGTTTCTTTGTAGCGTTGAAAACTTCTTCTAATTGTTAGCTATCAATTGCTTGGATAATTTCACTTTGGTTTCATTGCAGATCTTACAACATTGAGATAAACATGTTTACACATGTATAGTGAAATATATTCTCATTTAAGTAAGTTTTGCTCTTGCTAAACGATAGAAACCTGTTATAATCTTACAAGAAACTAAATAGAAACTTCAGTCGTTCTTAAAAGCATTTTTTTTAAATTGGCTTTATTGTCATTCAAAACAAATAAGCTCAAAGTGTTCTGGAGCTAAAAGTTTTAGCATATCAAGACCTTTTGAATCCTACTTTCTCTAGATATCTAGCACATTCTTCTCCTTTAAGTTGGGATATGACAATTAAGCACTAAATTGATACATGATATCTATCTTTACTGCTATACATAGATTTTCTTTCTCAAGATGATCTTTGTCCTGATTTGTCATTCATGAGATTAATGTCTTCTTATTTTAGTCGTTATAGACTTTGACACATTTCACAAACAGAGATATCTCATGTCCATAATTAATCTTCGATATCAATATCAGATCTTTCTACTTCAATAGAAGTTTTAGCAATTTTCATTGCTTTAGCATTACATAGTACCTGATATGACAACCTTAGGATCAAGGATATCTTGAAACGGTTTATGATCTTTAAACATCATGTATAGTCTGTTTCATATAGCCTTTCATATGTACCAAGCAATACATATGTAGTATACCAACTTTACCTTAGAGCATATATGAAAAAAGGCTTGACCAAGTGGAGCCATTGAACTTTTCTCCTTTGTAATGTTCTTGTCCATAGGTTTCTTTGAAATCCCTTTCACCATTTGAGTAAATTATGCCATATCCTAGAATCTTATGAACAAAGGATGGTTAATTGATAGATTGATCTTTGTGAACAGGATGCCTGCCATTCTGTCCTTCATATCTTTATCCTCTATAATCGTTGGATATCTCAACCCCTTAGAGGCCTGGCTCTAATACCACTTGTAAGTAGAAATGTGCACGAGAGGGGGGATTGAATAGTGCATTAATTCTTTTCACGTTTTGTGAAACGTTTGAAAACAAGCACTATCAAGTGTAAAACTTGTAGTGCAATGAAAACATAGTAGTTTCAGAAAGTAGATTTCTGAAGTATTGTTGGTAAACTGATATTTAACAAAGAGAAACAGAATGACAAGAACAAATATCAGTGTATGATGGAATAAAGAGTTACAACAGAGATGCATAAAGGAGATCAGAGAAAGAAAGAATAGACAAAGGATTTTATACTAGTTCAGCCAAACTGCAGTACTCAATAACTATTGAGATTCCACTAAAAACATTTTTCTCAACCTCAGAAAGAACAATTGGATAGTTTTCACATTAGGCTTCCCAGGCTCCCATCTGTGATCTTAAAAAATCACCTGTTGTCATAGATTGAGTAGCATTGATATTGGCCTTTCCAAGCCTAACAAAGTAGTATTGACACTGGCTTCTCCAAGCCCAATCGAGCAGTCTTGACACTGGCCTCTCCAAGCCTAATCTGTGACCAATAGCAACCTCTACTGTCACGTTGAAAGTAGTCTTGCCCCAGCCTCTCCAAGGTGCAAGTAGTCTTTGACTAGCCTTTCCAAACTGAACTGTGATCAGTAGGAACACCTTACTATAGCATTGCAAGTAGTTTTATAATAGCCTCTCGAAACTATCTTACAATGATCATTACTGGATCGAGGATACAAAATTTTGTGTTTGGATTGCCATTCAAACTAATCTACATTCAAGTTTTCCTAAAATATACATGAAAAGTTCCTGGGAAAACATGAATGATTTCCTTCTACCACTTCTTTCCCAGGAAGAGTGTAAATCTAATTAAGAATGTAGAAGGAAGATTTTCTTACACTTCAAGGATAAAAACTAATTACATGATATATATATATATATAATAGTCTAGAAAGTGGGAAGAGATTTTTATAAAGTTTTCTTTCTTGAATCTTCAAATCTCTTATCAGCCTTGAAGCACAACATCTCCATTTATAGCGGTTTTCCTTTGTGACCGTTGCCTTTGATCAGTTCTCTAAGTGACACGTGTTGGTCATTAGTTATGTCTTAAAAGAAACATCTAGAAGAGTGGTTGACAGATCTGTAAAATCGGTTGTAGAAGCCATTGTAATGTTGAGTTTTCAGATCTTACTTCAGGAACTATTTTTCTACTTTCTGAACATGCTTTCTAAACTCCTCCTTCGTGAAGCCAGGTTGGTTGATCAATCAGCCAGAAGAGATGACATACCAGTTTGAAACTAGGTTTGACTAGAACATTTGAAATTTGAAATTCAAAATTCAAATTTCCCTCCTTTTCCTGTAGCATTCTGTGCTCCACAGTGAAGTGAGCTTCCTGATATGTGCAATCATTTCCCTGAAATATTCTTCACTTTCTTATCTTCAATCCAATCTTCTGTGCTGCGGATTGCTTTGCGATTGTGATGATATGAAGATTAAGTAACATGTTGCTTCTGGACATGAGTTGATTTCTTCATCTTGAGTGTACTTTCCAATGTCCTATGCTACTTTCTGAAGTCTCAAGACTTGGTTTCTTATAGCATTATAATCTTCTTATGATTGTTAGCTACCAATTGCTTGAATAAGGATATAATTTCACTTTTATTTCAATTCAAATCTCATAACATAAGATAGACATGTTTACAATGCATAATGAAATATATTCTTATTTGAGTAAGCCTTGCTCTTGCTAAATGATAGAAACCTGTTATAATTTTACAAGAAACTCAATAGAAACATCAGTCATTCTTCAAAGTATTTTCTTTAAATTGGCTTTATTGTCATTCAAAACAAATAAGCACATAGGGTTTTGGAGTTGACAAAAGTGATGGCCCTCATCAGCATAGTGAGCCTACTTTTCTCGCGGTATGCTGCTAGCCCATGCACACATCATGAGATCCACATAGCCATTGCCCTAAATCGGTACAGAAAATTATGCTCAGTCTTTGCATATGCTGTATTCATTAGCAATCGCCTTGCATCTTTGTTCTTGAACTTTATAGTAAAATTTGACGCAATGTGTCATGCATAATATGCATGATAAGCTGACAGGGGATGCCAGCCACTCCCTTCCATTTCTAAAGATGCTTTGATAGCATGATGCTTATCAGATATGACATGAATGCCTTCTTGTGGTGTTGCATGTTGTCGAAGATTTCTCAAGAAAAAAGATCATGCTTCTTTTATCTCTCCCTCCACTACGGTAAATACAACTTGCAAAATATTTGAGTTGTCATCTTCGACAATTGCTATCAACAGTGTTCCATCATACTTTCCATATAGGTGCGTTCCGTCAATTGAAATAAGTCTTTTGTAATATTTGAATGCCTCTATACATGGTGGATAGGTCCAAAAAAAATGGTGGAACATAAAGTAACCCTGATCTATAATATCATTAACATAGTATGGTCCAGTTTGCATCTTGACAATAGTACCTGGCATATAAGATTGCAAACCACCTAACCATCTAGGAAGCTCATTATACAATTCTTCCTAATCACTATAAATCATAGCAATAGCTTTTTGTTGGGCCAGCCATACCTTTCTATACATTGTTTTCAACCTTAACTCTGACTCCACTGATGCTTGCAGAGATTTTATGGCGATCGTTGGATCTGCTTGCACCATGGGGAATATGTGGGCACATATAATATGATAATCCATGTGAGCATGCTGGTTCAGAGACTCTAGAAAGACACATGTGTACGGTCCGGTGAGCTTTCGCACCTCCTACCACTGTAATTTCTAGTGAAGAGTGACACGTATACACCAATTATAATCAATACCAAACTTTACACACTTGCAATGAAATTTTATGTGGTCAGACTTATAAACTTTATACTGAACATTTCTTCGAATGATGTAATGTTTAACAATAAACAAAGCTTTATTTTTGTCCTGAAACACTTGGTTAAGTACCAAATCTTTCTTCCTCCTATGCCCAAAACCAGCCCACCATTCACGTCAAACCGCATAGCATCTAAATCCATTGAATAGGATGCTGTGGAGATTGAGATTGGGATTGAGACTATGATATTAGATGTTCACCCAAGTTCTGCACATGAAATAACTGTTAATCTTCTCAATCATAGTTTGTGCATGATCAACGTCCTCCTTTTCTTCATTTTCATCATCTTGGTGCTAGACAATAAAATCAAAATCCCTAACTAGGCTAGCCTTTGCTACTGGCTATGGATTTAGTGGTAATGGCTCTTCAATCTGTCTGGCAAAGTGTTCGAAACTAGGAGAAGCTACCTCATTATATGAGTTGTGCACATCATGTCGGGACACTTCAAAGGATGGGACTGCATTAGATGCAAGAAGTGATGGATCTGGAATTGAACCTCCAGAGCCAATAGGACCACCTTGGAGTTCGACAAATAGCTCTATTGTGCGAGATTCAGCAAACGAGTTAAAATAACTAAACATGTGATCATTGTGCTCGTCTTTCCAAATCCACCACCTTCCGTATTGGATCCCATTTGGTTCAATATCAACCGGCATCTTATAGAAGATTTTTGAGACTTGTACATTATTTTCTTTATACTCTTCCAATATTCGGCTCTACAATTGTAGCAAACTAATTGGTGGACAGACAACCAACCAAGCTTGATTGTCACTATAAAATGTCCCCCTCTACTGTATTTAATCTACAATCCCACAATTATAATGTATAAGAATATGAATGAAACTCTTTATAATCTCACTATTATTTTCACACTGAATCTCTGCAATTTTTCTAAGGTGACAATGTAGATTTGGGAGCCCTCTATTTATAATTGAGGAGTACACTGATGGGTTGCATTTATGCACCCATTTTCCACCCCAACTCTGAATAATTTGCATCTGAATTGTATGCAATTGATAGCTAAATTACTAAATTTGTACTGTGTCCTCAGTATACATCATTGGTTAATTTCATAGCCTTCAGTATCATTTTCAGTGCATAATCATTTTTTGGAAGTGCTTTGTGCTTTTAACCTATTTGTGGGAGTGTTGTTGGTAATAGGGATTCCCAAGTTGGTGCATTGGAGCAAAAATAAGTGACTCAACAACACTGGAAACCACCCAGGCGGTAAACAGAGGGAGCATATTTTGGGGACGCTTTACAGGACCACCCAGGCGGTCATATGTTTTTGGATTGCAGCATATTGGGCTCGTCTCCGCTAGCCAAGGGAAGGAGAAAAGAAATAGGTGCTCTCGTACAAGAAGGGACTCTTGTTCACGAAGGGAGATTCATGCCATTGGGATTTTTTTCCTCTCTCTCACTAGAATTTCTCTTATTCTTTCTCTATGTTTTAGGAGTTGCCAATCTTTGTTTTGTTTCCCATTTGGAATTGTAATTATAGCTTTCTTTCAATAATAATTGTGACATTCCCCCTATGGAAGAGTAATCTCTTTACTGTGCATATGGATAACTGAGGATTAAGTTTGTTCTTGAGGTTCCTAATTTTAATTGCAATTCATGGTTAGTTTTTCTTTCCCGTTTTCTTTCTCTTTTGATATCAATTGTGAAGATTATTGTAATTGTGTTTTTAAGAGTTGCTTGGTTGTGTATTCATTCACATGCATAATCTAGATACTATTAGGATATTGGGTCTATTGATTTAATTATATCTAATTGGTAAGGGATTAAAATTAACTTCGTTAGGAATTAGGTTGCTGTAATAGGTGATCAAACTGGCATAGGTTCATAGAATCACGATCGTGAATTACTAGTTCATATGTTAGCCAAACCCTTACTAGGAGTGCGATTATTTGACCGCTAAGTAGAATTACACCATTGTTATGTGATAGCATAATTAATGAAAGTAACCACCGCCTTGAATTTATCTTTTGAACTGATGATTGAATAATTCTTAATCTGAGGGAATCCTTGTGCAAGTAATTTTTCCCATTATAATTTCACAATTTTTAATCCCCAATTTCTAATTAGCTAGTAATACTTCATTGTGAGATGACCTGAGTTGTACCATTTACTACATTTTTTGTGCAACTTGGCATTTTATAAATTTTAATTTATTTGTGACTCGTGACAGCTCGCATCAAATTATGGCACTGTTGCCAGGGAAGTGATACTAGTTAATTTTTGTAAATGATTTTTCTTTCAACTTTTCTATTTTATTTTCTGTTTCCTTTTTTATTTTAATTTTTTTATATTTTCATTCCAAAATAAAAAAAAGGGTGATAAATTTTTGTAAAAAATATTTTATTTTTTTCTTTTATTTTATTTTATTATTATTTTTTTCAAAACTCTTATTTTAGTTTCCAGCCATATGGCTCTTACAATATTGCAGGGACACAGGTTGTTGACAATAACCCATACCAAAGAATGGAGTGCCAGCTGGATGAAATGAAGTATCTATTGGGGCAATATGCCATGAGGAGTCATACTCAACAGTCAAAACATGAATATGATGCTTACTCTGGCATGTCCCAATCAGATTGGTATGATTGTATGGATCAAGGATCTAGGGGTGTTAAGCTGCCTCAACACTCATATTTCAAGCAGCAATTCCAATCACCACCACCACTCTATCAGCAGAACTTGAAACCACCCCAATAGCAGGAGGCCTATGACTTGTAGTATCAACAACCTCCAATATTGTTTGTTCCTCCTAGTACCTCCAAATCTCCATGGCAAGAAATGATGAGGACGATAATGGAGAGTCAAAAGAGAACCAATAATGCTTTGCTGGAGATGATGAATAATATAACTAAATTGCATAACTCAGTTCCAACAATTGAGTTCATCTCAAATTCCAGATGCGCGGTGCCAAGTCTTGAGCAGAGTAATGATACATCTCAATAAGACATGATTCATATGGATGAAACACTACAAGGGGAATTGGTTGAAGGGACATTTGATGTTCCTTGCATTCCACTTGCCAGTTCTGATGACCCTGATTATGTAAAGATACAGACAGTGTTGATGTCAACAATGTTGTTGATGCTGCACTGAACGCTTCTATGGTTAAGATGTTGGCTACAGAGGTTGTATCATGTGCCCAACCACCACCTTTTGAGAGCCAACCACTTTTACTGAAATTGGAGTTTCCCCCCCTAAGCATTCTTTAGCAGAATGAATATGCCACTCTGGAGATTGATGCCTAACTTTGAGCTTATGTGCATTGTATGGTGAGCTGGCTAGAACATCTTTGAAACTTGGTGATAGTCTGTCATAGTAGAAGGCTTCTTTTGGGAATACACATTCTTTCCCATTAGAAGTGAGGTGTTTTACAAGTGTGAGGCTCAGGAGGAGCTTCAAGGCTTCCAAGAATACATCATCCTCTTCAATACTTAGGCCTAGGAAGCCTCATAGTTTTAAGGCTCATGGCATGATTTGTATACTATGGGATCCAGCTGAAGTGAAAAGACACAAGCCTTGGTAGGAGTTCCTGGATCAATTCAAGCATAAGCCTCCATGAGAGTTTTGACTATCTAACTTAGGGACGTTAAAGCAAAGTGCAAGGTGAGAGCTAACCTACCATGAAGTTTTTCTTTACTTTTCTCTTTTATTTTTTTTATTTTTTTTCATTTTATTCATTTTCATTTTAGTTTTGAGTCTTGCATCATATTTATTTTTGTTTATATCCTACATCATTCCTTTGGCTTACATGCATAGGCTCATACCATATGTACAATATAAACTTGCTTGGTATTGACTATTTTGTATTGCATGCTTGGTGGATTCATTGTATTGTTTGGATTGAGTGCATGCACTTTTACCTATGAGATTTTAAGCCTTTGTTGGATTGGACTATCGTGTACCATCCTCATTTGTTCATGTGTGTTTCCCTTTTTGGATTTGTATTCTAGAACTTGCCTAGAGTCTTGTTTGAAAATATATTCCCATGTGTATACTTGAAGGTGATTGAGGCAATTTTCTTATTTTTAGCCACTTGACTATATAGTCATCTTTTGCATGTTACCATTGTTTAACCCCTTTGAGCCTTATTGCCTATTCTTTTATTTTAGCACATTCTTAGCCAAAAGTGAAAAATAATGAAAATTCCCAATCTTTTAGGCTTAGGAGTTTTTTATGTTCTTGAGTATAAATGTGGGGGAGAACATGAGGACATGCCCCAAATTAAGTGTTGGGGAGGAATAATGTGTATAAAAATAAATTCAGTAAGTGACACACCAATAAGGGCACACCAAGAAGGAAAAAGGTTGAAAAAAAATCTAAAAAAAAAAGAGTTTGATTGAAGGTGTGCCATATTGCAAAAGAGAGGCTTGTAATTGTATTAAGATGGACAAAATATACCCTTAGGCACTTATGGTCTTGATGGATGCATTTGATCTCCTTTGACTAAAGGTTTAGCTCCATTGGCCTTTATATTTTTCCACCTGCACCTAAGCCTCATCACAACCAAAAGCAAGTCCTCTTGATTCAATATGCATGTGAGTGTAGCAAATGGAAAATGAGACACTTGACAAGCTTATGGTAATGTGTTTTCTTTTGAAGTGATTTGAGTGTACATTATATCCCAAAACACTTGAGTGAGTGAATGGCAAACACTAACCTTGAGAAAATTTTTGTACTTGATTCATTCATCATATATGTTGATTCTACCTTGGGTGCTATGTTCTTGCTCATGGCTTGCTTGTTGAGACCTTCTTTGATTGTTGGTGTGAAAACTCATTGCTAATATCTGTAGGTCCATTCGATTGGTGGATTGTTATTTTCGATTCATCATGCATTTTTAGAGTTAGTAGAGTTAGGAGTCCGGTCATTTTGCTACGTCCATTTGAGTCTCTTGCATGAGGACGTGCAATTATTTAAGTATGGGGGAGTTTGACGGGTTACATTTATGCACCCATTTTCTACCCTAACTTTGAATAATTTGCATCTAAATTGTACATAGTTGATAGCTAAATTACTGAATTTGTACTGTGTCCTCAATATGCATCATTAGTTAATTTCATAGCCTCCAGTATCATTTTCAATGCATAATCATTTTTGAAAGTGCTTTGTGCTTTTAACCTCTTTGTGGAAGTGTTGTTGGTAATAGGGACTCTTAGGTCGGTGCATTGGAGCAAAAAGAAGTGACTCAACAACACTGGAGACCGCCTAGGCAGTAAAGGCACCGCCCATGTGGTAAACAAAGGGAGCATATTTTGGAGACGCTTTATAGGACCTCCCAAGCAGTCTCTAACTACCCAGCCAATCATATGTTTTTGGACCGCAGCGTATTGGGCTCGTCTCAGTAGGCAAAGGGAAGGAAAAAAGAAATAGATGCTCTCGTACAAGAAGGGACTCTCGTTCATGAAGGGGGATTCATGCCATTGGGATTTTTTTCCTCTCTCGCTAGAATTTCTCTCACACTCTCTCTAGATTTTAGGAGTTGCCAATTTTTATTTTGGCTCCCTTTCGGGATTGTAATTTATAGCTTTCCTTTATCAACAATTGTGACACTCTCCGTATGGAAGAGTAATCTCTTTACCATGCACATAGATGACAGAGAATTAAGTTTATTCTTGAGGTTCTCAATTTTAATTGCAATTCATGGTTAGTTTTTCCTTCCCCCTTTGCTTTTTCTTTTGATATCAATTGCAAATATTATTGTAATTGTGTTTTTAAGAGTTACTTGGTTGTGCATTCGTTCGTGTGCATAATTTAGATACCATTGGGGTATTGGTTCGATTGATTTAATTACATCCAATTAGTAAGGAATTGAAATTAACTCCGTTAGGAATTAAGTTGCTATAATTGGTAATCAAACTGGCATAGGTTCATAAAATCACGATCGTGAATTACTAATTCATATATTAGCCAAACCCTTAGTGGAAGTGTGATTGTATGACCGCTAAGTAGAATTATATCATTGTTGTGTGATAGCATAACTAATGAAAGTAACCACCACCTTGAATTTATTTTTTGGGTTAATTCAACATTCCAGTGTTATAAATCTTTAAAAAATAAGTCTTACACAATATTGAATCATCAACTTCAAGTTATAGAATAAAGGCAAGATAACTGCAAGTTCATGCCAATATGTCCAACATCCACAAACACACAGGAAAAGAACTTGAAAAGTCCACTAGAACATTTTAAAAAAAGAAAAGAAACACCAAAAAAGTCAGAATTAACAAAAGACACCAAAAACCATGCTATCCAATGTTCGTGCCAATACTTCCAATATAAACATAGTATGTTGTTGCGCTTCCATTCTTTATATTCATCTTGCTTGAGTGCTAGTAGCCTACAAAAAGAAACACGCAAATTAATTCCAAATCTTAGAAAATTAAAATTACAAGGAATATTATATGCAATTTCACTTTGTTTGCTCCATGGACCCTGTTACCAGGAATGATTGCCAGTGCTCAATAAATTTGCACTATAAAGCTAGAAGGGGTGAGAGAGAATGAGACACAGGTTTATGCCACTGGTGTGATTTCAGTTTTTTAATTAACTGTTGCTCAACTACATGTTAACTATGTACTATGTTTCAATTTATTTATTTGGAACTACTGCCTGTAGTGTCGGGTCACCGTAGCGAGTGGTTTCTCAAACTTCACGTACCTGTGAGTGTGTTATGCGCTAAACTATAGGTTTTCTCTGCTGCGACTTTCCATGTCGGAAACTATAATTAAACCAGTTCTTTTGTCACATGGGAGATTAAACTATACTTATGAGAGAATTAAGACCATAGAAAGCAATCCAAAGTCTTTTCCCATATATATATAAATAGGATTGATGTGATAAGTGGCATGAACAAGATGAATTCCAAAATAGGACAACTTCAGAAATGTTGTAATAAACCACACCTCCTTATCATGGGAGACCGTACCTCGTGGGTTTAAAACCTTTGCTATGTTATGTCTCCTCTTCTTCAGGTGGTAGAATATATGGAGTATATACCAAAAATTGCCTCTATCTAACAACAAATTAGTAGCAGGAATGTTCTTCTGCTAGCAAACCATGACTTCTTGAGGCTTGAGCAATTATTACAGATTAGAAAAATCATACTCAGCCCTCTTGTTACAGTCCATACGAATTGGCTAAAACGGAAATCAATCAATTTAAAGATGAATAAGCATCAGCCATACAATAAAAAACAATGATGATGCTGTTGGTAACAGGTATTGCAGATTATGGGAAGAAACTATATCTTTGAATGGAAATTTCGGTATATGAAATATAAATGAGAATAAAAATCAACCAAACTAGGAATTTCAATGTCACAAAATTCTAGCCACATAAAAAAAATCCATCCATTACTTAACATTGCTAATACAACAAATTATAAGTTCTCAAATAGTCACTCACTAAGTATTTTTCTTTTTTCTTCTCATTAAACATGAGCAAGATTGAACAGAGAAATTCAAAAGTTCTTCCTTAATAATTCCTCCTCCTACAGCATCACATACATAAGAATTTTTATCAAAAATGATGTCACTAACCTTTAGGGTGAATAGCAAACCAGGTCTGAATAAAGGTGAGAACAAGACCAAGAGATCCAGCCAGCAAGGCAATGACGGTCCACGGCGAGCGAAGAAACGTCTCATATGCCTCTCCCAACCAACCCAGCATCTTGATCTTGTTAGGCTTTGACTCAAAATGGTTATGGATTTGGTCTCTGATCTCTGCAAACCTTGGCGTCTCGGGCACCAGCACACTGTCCATCTTGTTGAAAAGATTTGCCACTTGTTTATCATTAGCAAGTTCATTGATGAGTACACGGGCAGATCTTAGCTCCTTCACATCCTCTGGCTGATCAATGAGAGAGCTCATGAACACTATATATGAGGTGATCTCGAGCTTATTGCTAAAGTCAGGGCACATCTCATAGGCTATCAGATTGAGAAAAATATGAGCCGTTGAGCCATCTACAGTGAGCTCAGGGAGATATAGGGTCCCATTACTGAAGCTGGGGTAGAAAGCGTTGTTGGGACCCTTTTTCACGTGAATCCCTGCTGCCTTGAGCTCCCGTATGGTCCCAATTCTGTACTTCCTGAGATGCAGGCTTTTTCTCGTGAACTTCACTTCCTTATTGATTTGGCCTAGATCTCTCATCAAGAGGGCCCGCCGCAGGTAATCCAGGAGATGGACAGGTTCGTCATGATCAATTGATTGCTGGTCATCATCTTCCCGGACGATCACCTTGAGCTCTTCTGCTCCATTGTGCGTGCCTTTGTTCCCCTTTTCTTTGCCCTTATTATCTGCCTTCATACCATGAATTTCAAGGAAGTTTTGGAGGCATTTCTCGAACCTGGCTTCGTCGTTGCATAAAACCCTAAGCGCTTGGAAGGGGATTTGGTTGTCCAGAATGAGCAGATCTTGATGCACCTGTACAAGCTTGTCAATTCTAATCTCGAGTTCTTGTTCTGCGTCGACAGAATTGTTGGATTTTTCTAACACTTGAAGTATGGAACATCCATCCAATACATAATTCAGCGAATCATAGTCGTAGCGCCAACCGTCGATGTAAAAATGGTATGTTTGAAACAGCTCATCTTGGTGTCTTGAAATTATGATATGTAAATCTCGGATGGTTTGATTGGTATGGTTAAGATACATTGCTGTCCATTTATACTTATATGGCTCTCCGAGAATCCAGTTCCCTTTTTTCTCACTTTGGCGTGGACCAATTGCAATGAGCTGTGGCACGTAAAATTTTTCAAACTCTACCCTTGCAGCCATGTATTCCGGAACATTTTGCAGATTAGACATCCAAACTTTGCTAAATTCTTCAGCTGTTTTCTTGCAATATGGCTCTATAGCTTGCTCCAGAAATTTCACCCAACCAGGTACACCGTTATCTCGTCTTTCTGCATCAGAAGACATTCTTCAATGCCGACGAGCAGCGACGTTGCCAAGACTGCCAGTGAGTGAACACAAATGCGAAAGGACGAGTACTTGCTTGCTACCCAGAGCAAGACATTCCTTTTGCTATCTTTTGATCTGATCCAGACGTTGAGTGACACTAGAGCAAGAAATATGTGTTGCTAAGAGACCAAGCAAGGAATTCCTCGTCGTGGGAAAGGAAGCATGCTCTGCATGAAGATGTGGGGGATCCACATTAGCAAAGCACCGGAATAGGAAACTAAAAGTAACAAAAAATACTATTTAAACACTCAAAAAGTGGGTGTCTATTGGGACACCCACTTAACAACCATTGGATGTGATGGTGGATCCCACACACTCCATCTATCACATCACATCCAATGGTTATTAAGTGGATGTCCCAATAGACACCCACTTTTTGAGTGTTTAGATAGCATGGCGATTAATAATTTGGACCAAGTTGCCGTAAATTTTATATATATATATATATAGTTTAAATTTATTTCAGGATGCAAATTGTTATGAAACATGTAAATTAGTACTTGAATTTTAAGTGTTATTTCGACGAAATAGGGGGGGGGGGGGAGTCGCAAGACCTATGAAAATTATATTCCAATGAAAATTGTATTTTAACTAACTAACTACCCGAGTTTAAATTAATGTGCATATTAAAAATATTTAACTATATATATGATTCAAAATATCAAAACATTCAAAATTTCACAGAAGCATGTGTTTATTACAAATTTTGACACTTATAGTGTCAACAACAAATAATTGACAATCTCCTTGTACAAAAGGCTAAATTGTTTTAAACCAGGTGTATATTGACAAACTTTAAAGTTTGGATGACAGCCTTCGCTTTTCAAAATCTTGATTCGGGGAACGAAAAACTACTCCTCTTGGGTTCACCACCAAAAGAATCGAGTGTCAAACTAATGTTATGTAATGAGAATGGAATGTAAAGTGGTTTGGTGTTGCGATAGTGTAAATGAAATATTTGACAGATTGAAGGAGAAGAAGAACTTGCAGAATGTAAATTGACTGACAAACTGGAAATAAAGCACAGAAATTGTAAAGGAATGCAAAGAACTTAAAAGGAAATCTAATCCTAGGAAAGCAAAAAAGAGGGTTGAGAACAATACTTAGTTAACTCTGGACTCTGTGTAGTCATTGGAGACGTTTTAGACTGAGTGTGTGAGTGAAAATTCCAACTCCTTACAATATGTACAAATCTAGTATTTGTAGACAACTTAAGTCTCTAGAAATTTGACAGTTGTTCTTGGCTGTCTCTAGATGTTATCAACGTGGCTTTGACAGTTGCTTTCTTTGTCATTTGTCCTCTGCTACTACTTGTCAGAACTTCTGTCAATAACAGCTGGTAACCGTCAATAACTGTCAATTGATGAACACATGTGAAGCAATTATTTTGACAGTATCTGCAATATCTTCAAAAATTTTCTAAGTCTTTTGGTGACGAACTACAACTTTGACCTGTCGAATTTTAGGCATGCAAGTTGGTCATTATTGTTTTTTGGTCGTTCTGTCAAGCTCCCTTTGATTTCAGAATTTCCTAAAGTCTTCAAAATGACAAACTCTCACTTTGACTTGTCGAACTTCAAACATGGAAATTGGTCATTTACCTTCTATTGATCTCAAAAACTTCTATGTCTCTCAATGATAAATTTTCAATTTCGACTTGACAAACATTGAATAAATGAGCTTTGTCAGTGTCGACTTGTCAACTTAAACGTTCAAGTTATCACATGGTCTTTTTTGGGTTTCGAAATATTATCTGACGAACCAAACACTTTGTCAATTTTACATGATTTTGTCAGTCCTTAGTATGCCGGACCTTTGACTGATCTCCAAGTTGCCAAAGTCGAATACCAATTCGACAATCTAACACTTAGCACAATTTAGTGCCAACATGATGCCCTCCACAACTCTCACTTCGAAGAGTAACTGTCGATAAGAAGTTTGAGAGTTTTTATTTAAATTTGAAATTAATTATCCTTAGCCAACTGAAATATCTTTAAAGATCCTTAATGGGTGCATTAATTGGAACCACCCTACCAGTTGGATCATGTTATGCATCATGGGCCCAATTCTCAAGCTTGTCAATTCTAGCATTATAGCGCATTGATAAGGCTATAAATATCCTCCAACTTTTCATTTTTGCGCTTACCCCTACAACTGAAACTGTTCATTTTCTCCTTTCTCAGAGCTCCCAAAACTTCTTTCTCTTCTCTGCATTTTCTTTGTCGTTTCTTTTTTTGTTTCTATAGCTTCTCTATCCAAGTCTGCTGCTTCAAAGGATGCTACTCCTGTTAGCTCGTCCCTCATGATCCCAAGAACTCTCAGTTGGTGGCTTCTATCTCAGAACCTGTAATTAATCAAGATGAGGGTTTTGCCATGGGTGCTGATCCAAAGGGCTCCTCTAAACTCACTTCCTAGGTACTTCTTCCTTTCTCCATAGGTAAAAGTACTCATGCTTATGTAGGTCTTGTGCTGACCACTAGGCAAGCTAGTAAGATTGGCAACCATTACCTTTCTTCCAAACTGAAAGAAATCCTGGCTAGTTGCCCTCAACTTTTTTGTAGATATTTTTATTCTAATTCTAGGTTGTTTAGAAAACCTAAAACTTCCAAACTTTTCCTTGAATGGCTTCAGCGGATGGAGGCAGTAAAAACTTCTTTCTGGAGAAGTATAGGCATCTTTGACATTCTTCAATTGGCCAGATACCCCGTTAAATTTAATAACAGTATGTTAGGATCTGTTATTTATTTCTGGAATTCGATCACAAACACTTTTCATCTCCTTTATGGCATGATCGGCCCGACTTTACTCAAAGTAGCTGCAATCACTGGTCTTCGACCCACAGGGATCGACATTCTCCCAAATATGGAACCCCGAGACCCATCCAAATACACTTTAGATTTGTCTGATATGTCATACACAGCTTTTGTCGAAAATAATAAGGGTACCGGCGTGGTGAGCGATAGTGAACATGTAGCCTTTCTTTATTATTGGTTAAACTCGAATGTCTTTTGCTCTCGAAGTGTAAAGATGCAAGCCATGTGTCTTCCTTTGGCAATGCTTTTACACCAAGGTAACAAGCTCTGCTTAGCCAAGCTACTTTTGGTGCATCTTTATGACGAACTTCATTATTTCGTCACAAGAGTTGGCAACAACGAGTCTCTTAACCCTGGAGGTCCAATATGGTTGCTTTAACTATGGTTAAATGCCATTTTTGAACCCCAATTGAGATTTTCACCACCGAAAATTATTCATAGAAGCTGCGAAGGACCTTGACTTTGTTTCTTGTTTCACACCAAACCTAAAGGGTCTATATCTTTTGACAAATTCTGGCATTTTTTCCAACATTTTCATGAAGTTTCCTTCTCTGGTTTTGACCAAATAATCTTAACTCCTTTTGCTGCTCGACGTCTTGGTCCACCATGGTTTGTTCATCCCATGATTAGAGATACCAAAATAGGCCACAACAGAAGTGATGACATTTGGTGAAATTTCCTTTGTACATAAGTAATTCCTTCAGGATTACCTGGGTCAAATTCCTTAGGGGTTGTTCTTCATGCTCCAAACTTCATGGTGCGACAATTTGGCTTTTCTCAAGCAATCCCAGCACCTCTGACTCTCGACCCTGATCAACAACTCTGCCATTCTGAGGTTTTGTCTTTGGAAGAATTAAATTATTAGCTAACTGACAATGAGTCGAGAAGAGATGTTTATTCCCTGATGGCTGTAGAACCCAGCTTTTTTCCAAGTGCATCATTTGTCACATGGTGGTGCAAATATTATGACACTATTCACGTCGATTTGCAAACAATCAGACAGTGCATTCTAACACATTCTTCTAGTACCTTGTAGCAAGATCAAGAAGATGAAGTCGAGCAAGGTAATATGTTTGCACTTGTCAATTGTCTTAGTTTGGTTTTTTTTAAAAAAAATGTTACAAATTTCTCTTCTTTTTTTTTATTACAGAGGGTGATGGTGCGAACCTTCAAGGTCGAAAACACAAAGCATATTACCTGTTGATGGGTGAGGCTGTGGTGGATAGGGGAGATTTGTCTGTCGAAGACTACCCTGTTGATGACATTGCAAACCCTCCTCCTATTGACCATCACGCCACTCACGAGCCAGTGTCTATTTCGGTTCCTAAGGAGACTTTGGCTGAAACTATCATTGTCGAAGTTGTTGTACCTATCACCATTATTCTTCCCTCTCCAGTTCAGAACAAAGGTGACGACGAAGATGACGATGATGAATTTGACATGGAATTTCTTGATACCCTTAACAAAGCTTTGTCTGATTCTGTCATCGTCAAAGAAACTATATCTATTTCTAAAGCTAGAAGCACCAAGCATACTATCCCAACTGCTGAAATGTTGAAGAGTCTTACTCCAACTTCAAATGTTCCCTTAACTATCGACCTGCCTATTGATCATCTTTCCAATATTATGAATCACATGAATCACCCTCTCGACTTCCTTGTTAATGATGGTGATCTCAAACACAGGCTGATTGAAGCCACATCTTCTTTGTCTCAAACTGCTTTACCCGACCAACATTGACATTTGGTGAGTTCTCTCCAGAATTTTATTACTCAATCTCTTAATGCTTACACAGTAGTGCAAAGTATCTCTGAGCAAAGAAAAAAGGATTTGGAGGTTGTCGACTCAATTCATAGAAATGTCGAGAACATTAACAGCCAAAGAGCCAAGATTGTTGATGGTTACAACAAGGTGAGCACCGTGAAAATGCCCTAGTCAAAGAGATTTAGAGTCTTCAGATCCAGATCCAAGATCTAACAACCAAAAAGGACAACTTGCTAAACTTGTGACAGAAGGGAGACAACATTTAGGGAAATTTGACAAAAGGTTAGAAAAGCTAGTAAAAGAAGAAAAGGCTGCTAACGACAAGCTCGCAGAGGCTAATTTAGCTTTGGAGAAAGCAGAATCAAACAAAAAAATAGCTCTCTAAGTTCAACAAGGTTTGAAGTTAAAGCTTCACAGCTTTCTTCCTTAGTCTTTCTAAGTAGTAATTTGCTCATTGCATCGACCTTTATTTTGCCTTTTATTATGCCTTTACCAACTTGACAATCACTTGCTTGGTCGAGTTTTACTTTCTTTTGACTTCCAAATTGACAAGTACTCGCTTGGTCAATCCTAAATACTGCATGATTATATATGACTAAACATGCATATCGTTAATTATTTATTTTGACTTGACACATTACTGGTTGGTATGTTTTTAAATAATTGCCATTAATTGACGCTACTTTCTATCCATTGTCTATGTCGACTAGGCTATAAGTATTACCAGAAAATTTCTTGTTAACTCGAAAGAGTCTTTCCCAACTTGGGGACCATTTGCCAAATATTCTTGACTTCTTTTCAAATGGTAATATAGCTTTCCAAACCAAGTCTCCAACGTCGAAATGTTTAATTTTTACATGACGATTATAAAATTTGGCCATCGCCTCTTTTTGTCGCATCATATTTTCTAACGCAACAACTTGTTCTTGCTCTAAGTCATTCAACTCGTCGAACATAGAATTCTAGTAATCGTCACTGGGCAATTCATTTTGTCTTGATGCCCTTATGGATTGTAGATTAATTTCAACAGGTAGGACTGCATCATGCCCATAGACAAGTTTATAAGGACTCAATCCTGTCGAACCTTTGGGCGAATTACAATATGCCCATAGAATTTTTTAAGTGCATTATGCCAATTACGAGGCTATCGACCTATATGCTTCTTAATCAAAGCTATAATTCCTTTGGTTGTAGCTTTAACTTGACAATTAGCCTGTGAATAATAAGAAGCCGACGTAATCATTCTAATCGACCTCGTACTAGCATACTCAAGTACTCTTTAACCTGTGAACATTGTCCCTTGATCCGTGGTCAAAGTTTTAGGAATTCCAAAATGGTAAATGATTCTTTTTTCAATAAAATCAATTATCTCACTTTGGGTCACCTCTTTTAATGCCACCACCTCGACCCATTTAGTAAAATAGTCAATAGTGACCAAAATAAACTTATGACCTTTCGATGAAGGAGGGTAAATCTACCAATAAGATCTAATGCCTATCCTCTGAATGGCCAAGGTTTGACAATAGCATGTAACTCTGATGCTGGCACATGATGTATATTACCATGCTTTTGACAAACTTGACGAGATTTGGCATATTGCATGCAATCCTTGGCCATCGTTGGCCAAAATAATCTTTATCGACGAAGGGGCCATCTCATCTTTTGTCCTGCTTGATGGGCACCACAAATCCCTTCATGAATTTCTGCCAAAGCAATATAAGCTTCAGATTCCCCTAAACAGGAAAACAAATCTCCTTCGACACCTTTCTTAAACAAAGTGTCACCAAGAATGACATAATTCAAGGCTTGATACTTTAATTTACGATCAACACTTTGATTTGGGTTTTTTAAATGCTTGACAATTGGCTTCTTCCAATCATTATCATCTAAATGATCAATGACAAACACTTCTCGTTCGTCAAAGGGGACTAGGATCTGCTTAATTGTAGTGAATGATTCCAAAGTTAATGGCCTTATTTTATATCTCGAAGCTATTTGGGCAAGTTCATTTGCCTCTGAATTCAAATTTCGAAATACATGTCCAAGTATGACAATGTCGAACTTACATAGTAATCTTGCAGCCGTTGTGAAATATTTAAATAGATTTTCAATAATACATCTAAATTTTCTTGCCAACTGTTTTACGACTAACTACGAATCACCAATAATTTCAACATTCTTTACCCCTTTAGCCAATAACATGTCGAGTCTAATAATTAGGGCCTCATATTCGACTTCATTATTCAAGCATGGGAACTTTAGTTCAAACATGAAATCGGTAGGAATATGATCTGGAAAGACCAACATCACCCCAGCCCCAGCACCTTGACAATGTCTTGAACTATTGAAGTATAACTTCCAAGGAGTTATGGCCACATAATCTACAACTGATTCATCTAACTCATCACAAGGATGATTGATGAGAAAATCAGCCAGTATTTGCCCTTTGACAGCTTTAGCTGATACATATTTAATTGTAAACTCAGTTATGGCGAGCATCCATTTACCAATTCGACTATACAAAATGGGATAGAACAACATATATTTTGTTACATCAGCTTTGGAAATTACATGGACCTCTTTTGAAATCAAGTAACATTTGAGTTTGGTACAGGCAAAGTATAATGACAAACATAACTTTTCCAGAGGACTATATCTAGATTCGACATCGCTCAAAACCCTACTAAGATAATATATGGCTTGTTCATTACCATTATCATCTTCTTATGCCAGCATACTCTCAATAGTCTCTTTTGAAGCAGCAATGTAAAGCTTGATAGGTTTGCCATGTTTAGGAGACATCATCACTGGGGTGTTTGCCAAACGTAGCTTGATGACGTCGAATGCTTTTTGATGATCATTTGTCCAAACAAAGTCCTATTCTTTCTTGAGCTTGACTAAAGGTGCGAGTATCCTTGTCTTGCCAGACAAATTAGCAATAAAACATTACATGAAATTCACTTTCCCCAGAAAAGATCGCAACTTTTTCTTGTTCATTGGGGGCAAAGCTTCTACTATTGCCTTAGCTTTATTTTGGTCAATGGCAATCCCTTTCTCTGGACCAGAAAACCCAAGAAGTGTCCTGCAGTCACATCAAAAGCACATTTCAAAGGGTTCATTTTTAAACCGTTCCTTCTCATTCTCTCAAAGGCTTTTCTTAAGTGCTCAAGATGTCTTTTCTATTTGTCATATTTGACAACTACATCATCTATATAGACCTCCATGAAATTGCCAATGAATTTATGGAAAATAGTATTCATGGCTCTTTTATATGTCGCTCCAACATTCTTAAGTCCAAAAGGTATGACCACCTATTCATAGGTACCTAAAGCACCAGGACATCTAAAAGCTGTCTCAACACATCTTTTTCGGCGATAGAAATTTGGTTATAGCCAAAATAACTATCCATAAAGCTGAGTATTTCATTGTCTGCTGCAGCACCAATTAGCATATCTGCTACGAGCATGTGATACTCATCTTTTGGAGTTGCATTATTTAGATCTTGAAAATCTATACATACCCTAAATTTGCCATTCTTTTTCATAACAAGGACAATATTAGAAACCCAATCGACATACCTGGTTGTTCGAATGAATTTTACTTTAAGTAACCTCTCGATCTTTTCTTTAATTTTGACCATTACCTCTGACACAAATCGTCGAGGTGCTTGTTTGACAGGTCGATCATTGGGTTTCAGAGCAATCTATGCTCGACTAGTCGATGACTGAGTTTAGGCATTTTGTCATATTCCCATGCAAAGTAGTCCTTGAATTCCTTAAGCAGTTCGACCAGCTCTTCTTTGAAATCCTTTGGCAGCAATTGGCTTATGTATGTTGGTCTTGGCTCGCCACCTTCGCCTAAGTTGATTTCTTCAAGAGAATCCTGCACTTCACAATTCTTATTCCTATTCCCAAGATTGTCAGATAAAATAGAAGTGTTCTCAAATCCTAAAGGTTCAGAATCATAAATACAGTCTAATAATGCACCATCAGTAGTGCATGTAAATTGTTCAACCATATAGGCCGACAATGAGCTATATGGCTCGACAAATCCATATTCAATCTAAATCTGGGACCATTTCGACCCCAGTCCTTCGTATTAACTTTAAGCCTTCATAGTTAATGACACGCTTGTCAATCTTCTTTAGATCGAAATCACCTTCGACTTCCAGCAGCTTGATCTTCTTATTGTAAATTTTGAAATCCATATGGAGTTGCTTAACATAGCAGAAACTATCATCAGCTTTTATTTCTTCAATCCTTTCTTCTTGGTTCCACAATATGAGCTTCTGATGTAATGTTCAGAGGACTGCTCCGACTCCATGGATCTAGTCATGTCCAAGCAGAACATTATAGCTTGCCTTAGATGGGACAACGATGAACATGGTCTTTTGATAGACGCTGCCAACTTTAACGTTCAGGACTAACATACCTTTGGCAGTAGAGGACTTACCATTGTAGTTAGTTACAACACCATTAGTTTTTACCAAGTCCTTAGCGTTTTTGGCAAACTTTGTCAATATGCTCTCCGGCATCAAACTAATGGCTACTCCTTCGTCGATTAACACCCTATTGACCAATTTGCCTTCTATTGTTGCTTTTATGCGCAATGGTCTCAGGTGTGCTTTGATCACTTTGTCAAGTTTCTCAAAGGTCCTGTTGCTGCAGAAATCTTCGCAAACGAAAATGCATTTATCTCTGGTGATAATGTCTTCACAGTCATCTTCTATTGCGACATAAGCTCCTTCGACAGCATATTCTGCAGGCAAAATAGAAACTACTCCAACCAAGTTTACATTAAAAATGTTATGCAAATCATCTTCAAAACCAGTCTGAAAATTGTTTGTCAACAAGTCTTCCTCAGTCAGTGGGTGGTATTCTAGTACCACCTTGTCACCTTGGTCAGCTTTCGACACTAGGTGATACTCTAAGTTTACTTTATCATTCTAACTAGTTTCAGAATGTGCAGTTGGTACCTCTTGTGTCAATCCTTTTTCAGCAACCTTAGGTGCTTGGTCCAACAGACTCAATGTTTTTGCCCTTTGGATTTGTACAATATCTTTTAGGGGAACAAGACCCCTGCTGTTTGGGAACTTGGGCTTGCTCACTTGAGAATTAGTTCGACTTTCACTTTGCTTCTTGTCAACCCTCCTCCAAACCTTAGGTTATTGCCCCCCTACACTCACGATTGTATTCCTAAGTTTGATGGATTTCCTATGTTTGGTAAAGAAGGTATATACCTTAAGGGTACATAACCTGGAGGAAAACCATATGGAGGCCATGTCATCACAATAGAAGTGCTCATATTTGTTTGTGGCACACTTTCATTTGCCTGACTAACTAGAGTCAAGACAGGCTCTAATGTATGAGGGGGATTGTTTTCTCCCTCATTTTGTCCATCTTCTGATGAAGATAATGCTCTTGATAGGTTTGACACAATGGTGCCACTACGCAAGTGCATACACTTTTGTCTTTTTTCTTTGTTTGACATGTTTGTTTCTTTTCAACCAGTGTGTCCCACTGGGCGTGCCAATTTGTTTGTTGCAAATTTTGACACTTATATTGTCAACAATAAAAAATTGACAATTTCCTTGTACAGGAGGCCAAATTTCTTTAAATCAGGCGTATATCAATAAACTTTAAAGTTTAGATGACAACCTTTGTTTTTCAAGATCTCAATCCAGGGAACGAAAAGCTACTCCTCTTGGGTTCACTACCAAAAGAATCAAGTGTCAAACTACTGTTATGTAATGAGGATGGAATGTACAGTGGTTTTGTGTTGTGATAGTGTAAATGAAATGTTTGACAGATTGAAGGAGAGGAAGAACTTACAGAATGTAAATTGATTGACAAACTGGAAACAGAGTATAGAAATTGTAAAGAAATACAAAGAACTTAAAAGGAAATCTAGTCCTAGGAAAGCAAAAAAGAGGGTTGAGAACAATACTCAGTTAACTCTGGACTCTGTGTAGTTATTGGAGACGCTTTAGAGTGAGTGTGTAAGTGAAAATTTCAACCCCTTACAATATGTACAAATCTGGTACTTATAGACAACTTAAGTCTCTAGGATTTTGACACCTGTTCTTGGCTGTTTCTAGATATTATCCACGAGGCTTTGGCAATTGCTTTCTTTGTCATTTGTCCACAGCCACTACTTTCTTACGTTCTTGTCAGAACTTCTATCAATAAGTGCTAGTAACTGTCAATAGCTATCTATTGACGAACACGTGTGAAGCAATTGTCTTGATAATATCTACAATATCTTTAAAAAATTGTCAAGCCTTTTAGTGATGAACTACAACTTTTAGGCATGCAAGTTGGTCATTATTGGTCACTAGTGGTTCTGTCAAGCTCCCTCTGATTTCAAAATTTCCTAAAGTCTTCAAGTGACAAACTCTCACTTTGACTTGTCGAACTTTGAACATGGAAATTGGTCGTTCACTTTCTATTGATCTCAAAAACTTCTAAGTCTCTCAAATGACAAATTTTCGATTTTGACTTGACAAACGTTGAATAAAAGAGCTTTGTTAGTGTTGACTTGTCAACTTGAACATTCAAGTTATCACATGGTCTTTTTGGGTTTCGACATATTATCTGACGAACCAAACACTTTGTCAATTTTACACGATTTTGTCAATCCTTAGTATGCCAGACCTTTGATTGATCTCCAAGTTGTCAAAGTCGAATGCCAATTCAACAATCTAACACTTAGCACAATTTGGTGCCAACAGCATGATAAAAAAATGTACATTTAAAATATAATTTTTAGCACCAAATTTCACCAAGTGTTAGAATTGTTGATTCGATATTCAACTTGGACGATGTAAGGGATAGTTAAGGGTTTGACAAAGGAATATTGACAAACGGGGTAAAGTTGACAAAGTCCCTACATTTGTCAAATAGGACATGACAATATCCAGACTTGATAGCTCGACTTCGATTATACTTGCATCCGATGAGTGACAAGTTAAAGTCAAAGTTTGTCGTTTGGCATCAAGGTATGGAGACCAGTTAGAAGATAATGATCAATCTTCACATAAGAGGATTTGACAAGTCAAACTGAGGGGTTCGTCACTGGAAGACTTAGAAAAAATTTGAAGATGTTGAAGATGCTGTCAGGATAATTACTTCACATGCGTTTGTCAATTGACAACTATTGACGGTTACCAGCGGTTATTGATAGAAGTTCTGACAAGAACACGAGAAGGTAGTAGTAGAGGACAAGTGACAAAGAAAATAACTGCCAAAGCCACATGGACTACATTAGAGGGCAGCCAGAAGACAAGTGTCAAAATCCTAGAGTCCTAGGCTGTCTATAAATACTAATGTTGTAAACATTGTAAGAGGTTGGAATTTTCACTCATACACTCACTTTAACAACGTCTCCAATGGCTACACAGAGTCAAAAGTTAATTGAGTACTATTCTTAACCATCTTCCTTGCTTTCCTAGGATTAGATCTTTTCAATTTCTGTCTTTAATTCCTTGTACTTTATTTTTAGTTCGTCAATTAATCTACGTTCTGCAAATTCATCTTCTTTTTCGTCTTTTTCAATCTGTCAAACATTTCATTCACATTATCACAACATAATCACTTTACATTATTCATAAAACATAGTTTGACACTCGATTCTTTTGGTGGTGAAGCTAAGAGGAGTAGCTTTTTTGCTCCCTAAATCAAGATCTTGAAAAGGAAAGGCTGTCATCCAAACTTTAAAGTTTGTCGATATACACCTGGTTTAGAGCAATTTGGCCTCCTATATATGAGGAAATTGTCAATTACTTGTTGTTGACAATATAAGTGTCAAAATTTGCAATAAACAGATTGACATGCCTGGTGGGACCACTGGTTAAAAAGAAACAAAATCGTGTCAAATAGAAAAAATAGTGTATGCATTTGCGTAGTGGCACCATTGTGTCAAACATGTCAAGAGCAACATCTTCATCAAAGGATGGATGAAATAAGGGAGAAAATAATCCTCGTACATTGGAGCCTATCTTGACTCCAATTAGTCTGACAAATGAAAGTGTGCCACAAACAAATGTGAGCACTTCTATCACGACAACATGGCCTCCATATGGCCTTCCTCCAGTTTATGTGCCCTAGGGTACATATCCCCACTATCAAACACAAGAAATCCGCCAAAGTTAGGAGATCCATCAAATGTTGGCAATAGTGGTGCGTTTAATGTGTATTTACATAATCCTCTGTTTCAAAGTTAGACTATTCCATTCATGTTAAACTTGTCAAACTTGTCACAATTTGGTACACATTTGCCACAGTTTGGTTTTGTCAGCCTTCCAATGATGGGCCCTTCCGTAGCTGGAATAGGGAATTTGTCATCGACAAACCCAACCACTACACGACAACCAAACACAGGCCCAATTTTCCCTAATATACCTAGAACAGGCATGACAGGGACTCCTACACACACGGTCGACTCGATAGCTGTGTTTCGACAACAAATCGACGAGAGCCATCATGATCTTGTCAATATGTTAACTCAACAAATAGCAACAATGTTGACGCCTTTGATTGAGACAAATAACACAAGATTCGAGCAACTTGCTCGACAAATGGGACGTATGGCACAGGCTATCACTTTGGATGACAATCCAAATGATCCCTATAATGAAATCAATAATCAAAGCCATAATGAAAATGATATTGTCAACCCAACTATCAATCTAGTCTGTTGAGGACAAAATGCTAATAATGATGTCCGAAAGGTTAGACAAGAAAATGTAGGGGGCATCATCATCATGTGCGCCAATTCAAAACATCCAACAAAATCAAAACATCACATGCACTGTCGAAACTATTCTGAACAGATTCGGCTTTAATGTTAGATTTGGCAACCAACCTCTATTTGTGTCTCCATTCCCAAACTACATTCAATAGGCTGAAGTGCCAGGAGGTTGGAAAATTCCCAAGTCCTTGACAAAGTTATCCGGCGAGAATTGTGACATCCTCCCAAGTACAACATGATTTTTACATCATAACATCATACTCAAGAAGTTGCTACTTATAAATTAACGGACCTTTCTTAAATATCTATAGTAAGTTTGATTGAATCGTGAAGTAACTAAATCGAAGTTCTATTAATATATATGACTAAGAAACAAACATTTATTGATTTTAAGGTTGAGTACAAAAGGAAGCTCTTCTATGAGCTTTAATACACATCCGGTCTCTATTATAAATACAGACATAAACATATGACTAAGTACAGTCTGTACAAACTTCAGCTATAAACTACTGCAAATCTGATTTCCTTTCATAAAGTAGCCTCCTTGTTCTCGGGATCAACTTGGAGACAACACGGGAACACAAACACATAGGGGTGAGAATTCTAAAATTCTCAGTAGGGTAACTCCCCAATTACACAATCATAATGTCATAGTCATCGCCCCAGCCACTTCGGTTTATTAAGAAAGTGTGAGCATGCAATATATATATATATATGGATATATATATATATATATATATATATATATATCAAATGTTCATTTTAAAGTTCTAAAATCACCTTTCTGAAGTGGGTTTCTTTTATTATTCAATCACTTAAAATATGCATTTCATGATATTCAGGATCATAGAAATTCCTTCAAGACCAATAATTTAACAAAACATACGTGTACAAATGGCAATTTAGATGATCTTTTCGTGCCCTTGACATAATAAAGGGGACTTTTCTATGCCCTAATTGGGACTTTTCCGTGCCCTAATGGGGACCTTTTCGTGCCCTATTGGGGACCTCTTCATGCCCTCTTGGGGACCTCTTCGTGCCCTTTTTATACTAAAGGGGACTTCATTTTTCACTTAACACATACATCATCCTCAAGCTCACATATACATGCATAACATTTCTATATGCATCAACATAATTCTCGAATCTCATAATACTTCAAACCTATATATATCATTCATTCATTCCTCATAAAATAATCTTGGAAGTCCAGGGCATGCATTCATACATATCAAACTTGAATCAATTGCCATTAGGTCACTAATTCAGGGCATTATCACAATTTCAGCACATTGGCAAATTTTTCACTCAAGTAAGACAATTTAATATGAAATTCAAACCATCCAATCGGAAGCTATAAAAATTAAATAAGATACTTTAATGTGTCCATAAAGTTTCATAAAAATTTCAGAGCATAAAAAGGTCTCTAACTATATTAATAAAATCTCACAATTTCAGAGGTCAGAAACTACACACTATTAGCCAATAGCCAGAAGTCTCAATTTTTATACACCATCAAATGAACCCAGAACTTTGTACAAAAAATTAGAGTTGGACCTCAGTATGTCCTCAACATCTTGTGAAAATTTCAGCTAATAATTCGATCATTTGCTAGGTTAATAAAATTTCACAAGTTCACAGCTTCAGATTCAACATTTCAGGAAGCATAGTTACCACTTCAGTTCTTGAATTTCTCAAGGCATTAGGAATAAAAACCAGAGCTCAAGAAAATTCATGGAACTATCCTAGGATGTTACCTTCAACATATAATTTTTATAGCTCATGAAAACACGCACAATTTCCTCAGAAAATTCGTGAACAATCACTGCTATCAGGAAAACCGAAAATCTAGCAAACCACTTCAAAATCTCTTTTGATAAAAATAATTTTTCCACAACACCAAACACTCCATCAAAATTAAAACATCAATATCAACATATTACCAACCAATATATCTAGAAATTTTGAACTAAACACAATCCAAAAAGTCCAGCATAAAATTGGAAAGAAAAGACCAAAGAAAACCCTACTTTTGGTGTCTTTTGGATCCTTGGCTCCAAGGTGCTCTAAGATTGATTCCTTCCGCTTCAAAGCTCCTAAACCCACACCAAACCCTTCCTTAGGCAGAGGAGTATGAGATATCAAAGTGGGGAATTGAAATTTCAATTGGTTAGAATAGGAGATATTGATGTGTAGAACAAGTTTAGTGAAGGAAGTTTGGGGTTTTAACAAATCTAGGCTATGAGTTTGGAGTTTGGAAACAAGTTTGCAGGGTTTATGTGAAGAAGAAATGGAGTTTCTGCAGTTTCTAAAGCTGGCTGAACTTGGGAAAAGAAATAATGAAGTTAGGTGGTTTATATTTATCTTATACTGTGTTTAAATCATTATCGTAATATAAAATCTATATTCTTTGACCAAGAAAATAAGATTAATGGCTAGGATTTGATCTTGTAATTCAAGATTAAATCCTAGCCTTACACTTGGCTCCAAAGGATAAATATTATCCTTTTACAAAGATTAAACTATCTTTCGGTGTTAGAAATCATACACCGAAATATTACTGAACAGGTTAAATATCGTACCCGGATAATTAGATATTACCCAAAATTTAATTCTAAGTATAAAACTTCATTTCTAACCTTAATCTTATAATTTCCTAACTTTGGACATCTCTGTGGCCCAATTCTAGGGTTTTGGCTGTCCCGGAGAGCTTGTGGGGCCCGCAAGTTACTATTCATATTTTTTTTTTACAAAACCGTTGGACCGTCCTCATCATTGTTAAAACTGTCAGATTTTTGAAATTACGACTAATAAAGCTCAAATTAATTTTTAACTAATATTTAGGGTGTTACAAGAATGGGGAATTAACTGTCGAGCACATTGCTCGATATGCCATAGAAATAAGGGAGATAACATCAAATGAACATTTAAAATGCGTTTTTCCCCTCTTCTTTGACAAAAAATTACTTTTACATGGTTTTCGAATTTAAGGCCCAATTCTGTTTTGACATGGGCTCAATTAGAAAGCAGTTTTCATAATCAGCTTTTTCGAGGTGAGACTAAAGTCAATCTAACTTATTTATTCACTATTTGACATTTCACGGGAGAAACTGTCAATGACTACTTGGCCAGATTCAGGAATGCTAGAAATAGATGTTTCACTCCTGTGCCAAAATCAGAGATTGTCAAAATGGCTATCAATGGTCTATATTATGACATTAGAAAGAAGCTTATAAATCTTCAATTCATAGACCTAGGCCAGTTGGCAGGAAAAGTGCGTCAAATTGAGCAATTAAAAGAGAGAAGGAAAGAATGAAAAAGAAAACCCTTCGTCGTGAAAAATTAGCCTATGTCGAAGTGGACCAATCCAACGATGAAGTCGAGGGTGATGGTGACGAAGTTATCATGGCCAAATTGAAATCAGGGCCAACTTATATTTGCCAATCTTTAAGACCTGTTAGAAACAAAGAGAAAATGCCTTCGTTGAAAATTTACACTTTCGACATTACTAAAGCTGACCAAATATTTGACGTATTTCTAAAGGATAAACAAATAATTCTTTCCGAGGGGAAGAAAATTCCCTCAATATCAAAATTGAAGGGACACAATTTTGTAAGTTTCATCAATCAGCTGGACATGCTACTAACAGTTGTGTTCGTTTCAGGGATCTGATCCAAAAGGCTATCGACGAAGGACAATTGATATTTGAACGGAAAGAAAAAACCATGAAGGTGGATAGTGACCCCTTTCAAGTCAACACAAGCTTTGTCGAACCAGCCTTTCTCGACATCAATGTTGCTGGATTAGGAATGTCAAAATCTTGAAGCCAAGAAGAAATTTTGACGTGACTATGAGCTCAATTTTTTTGAAGCTGTCGAACAGATAATCTACCCAAAAGCAAGGGAGGATCTTCTGACATTCTTGATCAAACAAAAGAATAGTGATCGAGATATTTCTCTTTGTCCAAGATGCAGTGTTGTTTTCGATCCAATTGCAGCCGCAGCATACGAGAAGAAAAAAATCGAGAAGATGATCGCTGAAAAGGAAAAAGAAAATCTAAAGTTAAAAAGAAAAGTGGCAGGTAAATCAAAATTTGATTTTAGTCCTTTCGATCCTAAGTTTTTGAAACTTGGAATAAGAGAAGTTAACCAGAAGATGAAGACTGTCGTAGTGATGGATCGTAAGCCCAGCAATATGTCGAGTCGAACTCGCGTTCCTCCAGCCAGGGTTGTCCAAAATCAATAGATCAAGAACGTCCACCATGATGATGAAGCTTCATCTTCGACAAAGAAAAGAAGGCCAAGGAAGAGGTATAACCAAGGACAAAGGATAAACTCGAATCCTTATGTTTGGAGGAGGGTTAACAAGAAGAAAAGTGAAAGTCGAACCAATTCTCAAGTGAGGAAGCCCAGGTTTCCCAATGACACGGGTTTTGTTCCCCTAAAGGATGTTGTACAAATCCAAAGGCCAAAACTGTCGAGTCTATTGGACCAGCGTCCAAAGTTGTTGAAAAAGGATTGACATATGAAGTACCAATTGCACATTCTGAAACTGATCAGAATGATAAAGTCAACCCAGAGTATCACCCATTGTCGAAAACTAACCAAGGAGACAGGGTGGTGCCAGAATACTACCTACTGACTGAGAAAGACTTGTTGACAAACAATTTTGAAACTGGTTTTGATGATGATTTGGATAATATTTTTAATGCAAACTTGGTTGGAGTAGTTTCTATTTTGCCTGTAGAATATGTTGTCGAAGGAGCTTATATCACAATGGAAGATGACTGTGAAGATGTTATCATCAGAGACGACTACATTTTCATCTTCGAAGATTTCTGCAGTAATGGGACCTTCGAGAAACCTGACAAAGTGGTCAAAGCATACCTAAGGCCTACATATATATATTGCACATAAAAGCAATAATAGAAAGTAAATAGGTCAACAGGGTGCTAATTGACGAAGGAGCAGTCATCAGCTTGATGCCAGAAAGCATGTTGACAAAGTTTGGCAAAAAAGCCAAGGACTTAGTAAAAACCAATGTGGCCATAACTGACTATAATGGTAAGTCCCCTGCTGCCAAAGGTATGTTGGTCCTAAATGTCAAAGTTGGCAGCGTCTGTTGAAAGACCATGTTCGTCGTTATCCCATCTAAGGCAAGCTATAATGTTCTGCTCGGACGTGACTAGATCCATGGAGTTAGAGCAATTCCCTCAACATTACATCAAAAGCTCATACTATGGAACCAAGAAGGAAGGATCGAAGAACTATAAGCTGATGACAGTTTCTGCTATGTTGAGAAGCTCCATGTGGACTTCAAAATTTACAACAAGAAGATCAAGCTGCTGCAAGTCGAAGGTGATTTCAATCCAGAAAAGACTGACAAATGTGTCATTGCTAATGCAGGCTTAAAATTGGTACCTAGGACCAAGGTTGAAATGGTCTCAGATTTAGATTAATTATGGATTTGTTGAGCCATATAGCTGATTTGTCAACCTATATGGTCGAACAATACACATGTACTACTAATGGCACATTATTAGACTGTATTTATGACTCTGAACCTTTAGGATTCAAAAATACTTCAGTTTTATCTGATAATCATAGGAGTAGGAATAAAAATTGCAAAGTTTAGGATCTTCATGAAGAAATCAACTTAGGCAAAGATGGCAAGACAAAGCCAACATACATAAGCCAATTGCTGCTAAAGGATTTCAAAGGAGAGCTGGTCGAACTGCTCAAGGAATTCAGGCATTACTTTGTATGGGAATATGATGAAATGCCTAGACTTAGTCGTCGACTAGTCAGGATAGATTGCCTCTGAAATCCAACAGTCGACCTGTCAAACAAGCACATTGACTATTTGCGCCAGAGGTAATGATCAAAATTAAAGATGAAATCGAGAGGTTGCTCAAAAGAAAATTCATATGAACGACCAGGTAGGTCGACTGGGCTTCTAATATTGTCCTTGTTATGAAAAAGAATGGCAAATTGAGGGTATGTATAGATTTTAAAGATCTAAATATTGCGACTCCAAAAGATGAGTATCACAGGCCCATAGCAGACATGCTAATTGATGCTGCAGCAGGTAATGAAATACTCAGCTTTATGGATGGTTATTCTAGCTATAATCAAATTTTTGTTGCTGAAAAAGATGTGTCGAAGACAGCATTTAGATGTCCTAGTGATTTAGGTACCTATGAATGGGTGGTCATGCCTTTTGGACTCAAAAATGCTGGAGCGACATATCAAAGAGCCATTAATAATATTTTCCATGAGTTCATTGGCAACTTCATGGAAGTTTATATAGATTATGCGGTTGTCAAATCTGACAGACAAAAAATACATCTCAAGCACTTAAGAAAAGCCTTCAAGAGAATGAGAAGAAATGGTTTAAAAATAGACCCTTTAAAATATGCTTTTGGTGTGACTCTAGGGAGCTTTTGGGGTTTTCTAGTCTAGAAGAAAGGAATTGCCATCGACCAAAATAAAGCTAAGGCAATAATGGAAGCTTCGCCCCCAAGGAACAAGAAACAATTGCAATCTTTTATGGGGAAAGTGAATTTCATGCGATGCTTTATCGCTAATTTGTACGACAAGACAAGGATATTCGCACCTTTGGTCAAACTCAAGAAAGAAAAGGACTTTATTTGGACAAATGATCATCAAAGAGCATTCTACATCATCAAACTATGTTTGGCAAATACCCTAATGATGACATTGCCTAAGCATGGCAAACCTGTCAAGATTTACATCGCTGCTTCAGAAGCGACTACTGGAAGTATGTTGGCACAAGAATATGACAATGGCAACAAACAAGCCATATATTATCTTAGTAAGGTTTTGACAGATGTCGAATCTAGATACAATCCTCTAGAAAAGTTATGTCTGTCATTATACGTTGCCTGCACCAAGCTCAAATGTTACTTGATTTCAAAAGAGGTCCATGTAATTTCCAAAGCTGATATAATAAAATATATGTTGTCCTATCCTATTTTTCATGGTCAAATTGGTAAATGGATGCTCGCCTTAACTAAATTTACAATCAAATATGTACCAGCTAAAGCTGTCAAAGGGCAAATACTGATTGATTTTCTCGTCAATCATCCTTGTGATGAGTTAGATGAATCAGTTATAAATTATGTGGCCATAACTACTTAGAAGTTATACTTTGACGATTCAAGACATTGTCAAGGTATTGGGACTGGGTGATGTTGGTCTCTCCAAATCATATTCCCACCAAGTTCATGTTTGAACTAAAGTTCCCATGCTCAAGTATTAAAGTCGAATATAAGACGCTAATTATTGGACTCGACCTGTTATTGGCTAAAAGGGTAAAGAATGTCGAAGTTATTGGTGATTCGTAGTTAGTCATAAAACAATTGTCAAGAGAATTCAGATGCATTAGTGACAATCTATTTAGATATTTCGCCACAGCTGCGAGATTGTTATATGATTTGACACTGTTATACTTCCACATGTATCTCAAAATTTGAATTTAGAGGCAAATGAACTTGCCCAGGTAGCTTCGGGATATAAAATAAGGCTATCGACTTTGGAATCATTCACTACAATTGAGCAAATCCCGGTCGCCTTTGACAAATGAGAAGCATTTGTCATTGATCATTTAGATGATAGTGATTGGAGGAAGCCAACTATTGAGTATTTAAAAAACCCAAATCAAAGTGTTGATCATAAATTAAAATATCAAGCCTTAAATTATGTCATTCTTGGCGACACTTTGTTTAAGAAAGGTGTCAAAGGTGATTTGTTGTCCTGTTTAGGGGAATCTGAAGCTTACATTGCTTTGCAGAGATTCATGAAGGGATTTGTGGTGCTCATTAAGTAGGACAAAAGATGAGATGGTTCCTTCATCGACAAAGATTATTCTAGTTAACAAGGGCAAAGGATTGCATACAATATGCCAAATCTTATCAAGTTTGTCAAAAGCATGGTAACATACAACATGTGCCAGCATCAGAATTACATGCTATTGTCAAACCTTGGCCATTTAGAGGTTGGGCATTAGATCTCATTGGTCAAATTTACCCCCTTCATCGAAAGGCCATAAGTTCATTTTGGTCACTGTTGATTCTTTTACTACATGGGTCAAAGCATTGGCATTGAAAGATGTAACCCAAAACAAGATAATTGATTTTATTGAAGAAAAAATCATCTACCATTTTGGGATTCCTGAAACTTTGACCACGGATCAAGGGACAATATTTACGAGCCAAAGAGTGCTTGAGTATGCTAGTACGAGGTCGATTAAAATGATTACGTCGACTCCTTATTATGCATAGGCTAATGGTCAAGTCGAAGCTACAAACAAAGGTATTATTGCTTTGATTAAGAAGTATATTGGTCGACAATCTAGTAATTGGCATAATGCACTTAAGCAAATCCTGTGGACGTATTGTAATTCACCCAAAGGTTCGACAGGATCAAGTTCTTATAAACTTGTTTACGGACATAATGTAGTTCTTCCTGTCGAAATTACTTTACAATCCATAAGAGTGTCGAAACAAAATGAATTACCTATTGACAATTATCGGAGTTATATGTTTGATAAGTTAAATGACTTGGAACAAGAACGACTCGTTGCGTCAGAAAATATGATGCGATGAAAGGAAATAATGTCAAAATTTTATAATCCTCATGTGAAAATTAAAAGTTTTGATATTGGAGATTTAGTTTGGAAAGCTACATTGCCATTTGAAAAGAAATCAAGGATATTTGGCAGATGATCCCCAAGTTGGGAAGGACCCTTTCGAGTTGACAAAATATTTTCTAGTAATGCTTATAGCCTAGTCGATGTTGATACTGGGCAGAGAGTATCATCGATTGATAGCAGATACTTAAAAGCATATAAACCAGTAATGTATCAAGTCAAAATAAATAATTGACAACACGCATATGTTGGTCGTAAGTAATAAGGCAATATATAAACTCGATTAAGCAAGTGTTTGTCAAATTGAGAAATATAAGCAAACAGCTAGACTAAACATTGGCCATTGTCAAAGACAAATAAAAGATAACAAAACTCGACCGAGCGAGTTACTGTCAAATTAGCAAAGACAAAATGAAGCTTAAACACAATAAGCAAATAACCAAGACTAGGGAAAGAGGCTATGAAGCTTTAACTTCAAATCTTGCTGGAGTTGAAAAGCTGTTTTCTTGTTTGACACTACTTTCTTCATAGCTAAATTAGCCTCTGAAAGCCTTTCATCAGCAGCCTTCTCTTCTTTTGCTAACTTCTCAAGTCTTTTGTCAAATCACCCCAAACACTATTTTCCTTATGCCACAAGTTTGGCAAGATTGTCTTTCTTGGCCGTCAGTTCTTGAATTTGAGTTTCACGATTTTGAATTTCTTCAACCAGGACATTTTCACGATCCTCTCCTTGTTGTAAGCTGTCGACAATCTTGGCTTTCTGACTGCTAATTTTCTCAATATTCTTATGAATCAAGGTGACACTTTCTGAGTCTTTTCGCCTTTGTTCAGAAATATTTTGTATCATAGAAAAGGATTGAAAGATTGAGTAATAAAATTCCTAAGAGAACTCACCAAGTGTTAATGTTGATTAGGAAGAGTAGTCTGAGAAAGAAAGGAGATGGATTTAACTAGTTTATGCTTGAGATCACCATCACTAACCAGAGAGTCGAAGGAATGATTGAGGAGATTCATGATGTTGGAGAGTTGTTCGATTGGTAAGTCAACAGTAAAGAGATGGTTGAAGTAGGATTTGGACTCTTCAACATCTCAGTGGTGGAGGCAGTCATATTCTTGACACTCCTGGCCTCAGAAGTAGAAGGGGTGCTCTTGACAATAATTGCATCAGAAAGAGCTTGGTTCAAAGTATTGAGAAATCCCATGTCAAACTCCTCATCATCATCATCATAATCTTTATTTGTAACCTCTGGAGGAATAACGACAGCGATAGGCGTGGCAGCTTTGATAGTAGTTACCTCGGCAAAAGGTTCAACAGATTTAGGGGTCGATGTTGGAAAAGGAATTTGATGTTCGACAACAGGGTTTGTCATATCGTCAATGGTGTAATCTTTGACTAACAAATCCCCTTTGCCTATCATAGCATCACCCACAGCATCATCAGGATTAGTAGTTATGTCTTGCTCAGAACGAGCACGCTAAACAAGAAAAAAGAAAGGGTCATTTGACAAAACAAAAAAAAATGTATACCTTGTTAGGGGTAAGGGAACTAAAAGAATCTTCCTCCTCATCATCACCGATCTCGACCAAGTCAAGGGATCGACCTTTGACTGAAGGAGATTCACTCTGACGAATGGTAGTGGACTATAATAACGAATGTCCAGAGTCGAGTTCCAACGATCATTAATTTGGGTTGTCAAAATAATAAACAACATGTTATACCTTACTGAAGTTTGAAGGAGTCGATGATTTAGAGCGAGATGGGAGAACTGATTTCGAAACCTTCAAAGGTTTCATGGTTTTGGTTGATGTACCAGGTTTGGTCGAAGCTGCCTTAGCTATGGATTTCTTAACTTTTAGAGCTCTAGCTTTTCTTTTTCGGTCCTGGTCACCAGAATCTTCACCACCTACAAAATAAATGAAATTTTAACAAGTGAATAGAGAAAAAAGAAATCAAATATGGGAAGGAATTAGTACCTTGGTTGTCTTTGTCTTCATGATCCTATTGCAAATTGCCAGAAGGGTCAGTCAAAATTCTTGTTTTTACTTCATCAATGTCAAAATAATGGCGTGGTAGTATTTTCGCCACCATTTGACAAAAGAAATTGTTGGATAAAAACTCGGCTCAACATCAATTGGGGAATAAAGCCCTCTTCTCTCTTCATTGTCAGTCAACCAAGCATCGAAATCATCCAAACTAAAGAACTTAGAATGCTCTTTTGGGTCAAAGGTTAAAGGTGCAGGAATAGTTTAGGAAAACCCAAATTGTGGAACCATGAAATTTGGCGCGTAAAGGACAATACTGAGAGAGTTAGAGCCAGGGAGGCCAGAAGGAATAGCTTGAGCATAGAGAAAATTGGCCCATATGTCGTCACTTCGACTTTGACCATCATCATTGTCATGAATAATAGGGTTGACAAACCAGGTGGGGGAAAGCAACGATCAGCAAAAGGACTTAGGTTCAACTGGTTGTCATTAGAAAAAAAGGCTCTATGGAAAGCTTCAAAGAAATGCCAAAACTCATCAAAGGGTTTTGAATTTTTTATTTTGGGTTGAGATAAGAAACAGAGGCAAGGACTATTGCAACCTTGATATAAAGTAGCTGGTGGAAAAAAACTTAATTGAGGTTGGAAAATGGCATTTAGCCAAAGTTGAAGAAGCCAGATGGGACCCCCAGGGTTAATCGACTCATTTTGACTTAACTTCTTGACAAACAAACCAATTTCTTCATAAAGGTGGGCTAGTAGGAGTTTGGCAAAGCAAAGTTTGTTACCTTGGTGTAATAGAATGGCCAAAGGGAGATACATAGCTTGCATCTTGATGCTCCTTGAGTAAAACACTATAGAGTTGAGCCAATAATAGAGAAATGTGACATGTCCATTGTCACAAATGACACCTTGACCTTTATTATTCTTAATGAAAGTAGAATATGACATGTCAGACAAATCAAATGTATACTTTGAGGGGTCACGGGGTTCCATATATGGCACAATGTCAATCCCTGTGGGTCAAAGACTAGGGACCACTAACACTTCAAAGAAAGTAGGGCTGATCATTCCATAAGGAAGTTAAAGACAATTGGTAGTCAAGTTCTGAAAATAAAACACAGACCCAAGCATGGAAGTGTTATAATTGATAGTATATCTAGCTAATTAGAGCAAATTATAAATTCCTAATTGTCTTCACAACGCATTTTTAGAAGGTTGTATTCTGTCTAACCATTCGACAAAAGCTTCAGAGTTTTTCGGTTGGCTCCCGAACATTTTAGCATTTGTACTGAAATATTTACAGAAAATTCTTTCACGACTAGCTAATATTTCTTCACCTTCTGAACAAAGAAAGAAGGTCCCTACTTGGCTAGCTTGGGAAGAAGATAATGCAGGGCCAACATAAGCATAAATGTGATTATCTATGCAATAGGGGAGAAGTACCTGTGTGGAAAGAACAGAGGACTCTTTTGGGTCTGGGCCCATGTAAAAGCCTTCAGTTTCCTCAAGCTTAGGTTCTAGCACTGAGGCCACAAGAAGAGGATTTCTGGGTTCTTCTGAAGTAGGAACTATGGCAGCCTTGCTTCCAGGTGAAGCGCTTCCAAGGTTAGAAGCCATTAGTAGTGGATGATGAAGTGACAAGAAAATGAGGAAGAAGAAAAATGCCTCGCGGGTTTCTAGAGAAAGAAAAAGATGAACAATGGTAATGTAATCGCGAAAGAGAATGGTAAAGAGATATTTATAAGCCTAATGTGAGGCTTTGGAGCTGAAGGGGCCTTTAGAAAGTAGGCCCATGATGAAACGTGGACTAATTGGCAGAAATCGTTCCGATTATCGTGCAGCATTAATGTAACACCTCGATTTTTCTGTCTGAGAAAAAATGACCAAAATGTGCTAGGTCATTTTTCACCCAGAATTCAAGGACACCCGGCATTCCTCGAAGGGTCAAATTAAAGATTTTATACCCAAAAATATTTTTCAGGCAATGTTTGATTACCAGGGTACACTGTTTCACCCGTTCGGTGAAATTTCGATGTGTGATTTCTAACACCGAAAACTAGTTAGATCTCTACAAACAAATAAACCTATCCCTTTAAATCAAATGAATGGCTAAGATTCAATTTTGAATTACAAGATTGAATCATAACCATTCATTTTACTTTATTGACTTTGTAATTATCTAAACATAATATATTTTATTCATTTCTTTAATACAAGATAAGCTTGATTTTTTGGCTTCTTTAAGAAGCTAATTCTCGGCCATATCTTGAGGAAGACAGTAGCTCTATTTCTTCCATGGCTAAGAGCTTCAACTTGCTTTCAACTCCATATATGTTAGCTTAGAGTTACCAAAATCCAAAGTTTCCTTCACAAAAATTATTCTACACCTTAACACCTACACATATAACCGATTAGAATCTCAATCACTCACCAAATATCAATCTTGATCCCTTGTACCTCACTGTTTGTAAAGGGTTTTGGGTGTGTTTTGAGAGCCTTGAAGTGGAGGGCATCATCTTGAAGCATACTAGGGACAAAGACATTACTTGCTTCCAATAGTAGGGTTTTATTTGGTCTTTTCTTGCCAAATTTATATTTCACATCTTTGACCTGTTCTGTTAGAAATTTTTCATTGTGGTGGTTAATGATATATGGTTGTTGATTTATGAATTTTGGTGAAGGGTTTGGATGAGGTTAGACAACTCATTTTATCAAGAGAAGTTTTAGTTAGAGTGCTGGATTTTCAGTTTGCCTGCAGAGAGCAAAATTTCATGAATTTATAGACATGTTTACAGTGATATTCATTGCCTAGAAAAATTATATGTTGGTCCTAACATCTTGAAACATCTACACTAAATTCCTTGAGTGTTGCTTTCAAGCAATACTATCTTAAAAAAATCAGAAACCGAAATAGCTCTCATGCTGTTTGGATTTCTAAAACTGAAGCAGGGAAATTGTATGATTTTATTAGCATACTAAATGAGCGATTTCTCTATTGAAATTTTTATAGGGAGTTATCAACATCTTTAAGTGTAACTGTAAATTTTATCTTGGGTTGATTCCATCATATGATAAATTTAAAAATTAGGAGAATCTTGTCCTAGGCTGTGAAAAGGTGTGCTGTGACCACTAAATTTTTAGAATTTAGTGATATGGTTAAAGAGCTCCGATTGTTATGAAAATTTTACAGGATCTTTTAGACATATGAAGGTATCATAGAGAATTTTTGTGACTCTTAAATTGGCTTTTTGATAGGGAAATTAATTTTTAATTCTAGAGTGATAAATCTGCTGATTGCTGAAAATGGTAAGAATGTCTTGAACTAATGATAGAATGGCTTTAGATGCAAGTATATATCATGTTAATGCAAGCTAATTGTTTGAAAGAAATGTTGATGAGATATGGATGAGACTCCAACATAATTGTATGCCTACCTGTGATCTAAGCAGGCCTTTAAAAAGAGAAGTGCACTATGTGATTATTGTGAGGATAAAGGAAAAGAAAAGAAAAATAACATGACTTTTAGTTGTGCAATTTTTAACATATGGGGAAAATAGAAACAAGGCTTGTGTGGTTAATAGGGGAAGGCAAAAATAAGAGCTTCCCTCGAAATTTGATGAGTCGGTAGACGTATCGACATATTAGAATGAGCTCATGTCCTGGTAATCAATAGTTCTTGTGGAGTGACTCCACTACAGATACTACTTGATATGAGACTAAGCCTTCCCTATGTTAATAAAAAAAAGATCATTGCACTAAATTGAATTCCACGAGTTGCAAGAGAAACACACTTGTTTACTACCCCTTTTGTATCCGACTTTATATGATTTATGCACATTGGTATTTATGCACATAATTTAGCATGATGAATTCAATATGAATGAATTTATTGGTTATATTATGTTCACATTTGAGGGACTACCCTACTGAGAATTTTATAATATTCTCATCCCTACGCTGCATGTATTTATGTTGTATTCAGATTCTAAGGATGCCGTCAGTGATAATCTTCCTTGACTCGCCCCAGTGGCAGTGGCATTATGCCCCAGCCTTAGACTCCTTATATGTTGTAGCATATTCCCGGATCATAGTGTACGTGTTCTTTAGCCGTTCATTTAGTACTTCTGTTTTCTCTGCTCAGTTCGACCCAGGTTTTCCTTATGCTGAGGTGCCTCTAGAAATGGCACACCCTGATGTATTTGTAGCTCCACCTGTACCACCTATGTCCCCTCCTGGAGATGATCCTTCATCCTCTTCCTCCAACTCCAATCCACCAGTTGATCCTGATGCCCTAGTTGGGGGCAATGCCATTACACCAATGGCAAATGGTTTTATTTAGGAGACCATGGAACAACTCAGGGACTTTTGATTTATGTATAGTGGCAGTGTAGGAATAGGATCCCCCAGACCGTAGTTTGACCTTATTGAATGTTGATGAGATTCATTTTCTGTTTGTATAAAATTTTGCTGGATCTCAACTTTAAGTAGGTTAGACTAGTTGATAGGGATATTCTTTTGTGGACCGAGTCCCCGTTGTTTAGGAAATGACTAGTTTGTTTCACAGTATTGCCTATTGTAAACTTAACAACAATGTCCATATATGTATATATTGGCTTTGCAACATATATGTCTACATTATTTTATTTCAATTAGTTTCGACTAGTATAGATTGTGAATGTAAGTAATACTTTTCTAATTACTGTGTTAATACTCGAGTAAAATATGGTAATTAGGAGGGTGTTACAATAGCCAGTTAGTAAATCTGTCAATAAATGATGGTCCCACTTAGTGTCACTTGGCGCATACAACTTTCGATGGGTTTATTGACGGATTACTTATATTTTTTATTTTATTTATTATTGCCATTAAATTACCAAAAGGTAATTAATATTTTATTTTTTATTTATCTTTTTCTTTAATTACCGATGCTTTTACTGTAACACCCTAATTATTAACATCTTATGCGTACGTCATAATTGGCCAATAATTAGATTTCTTACATTTTGATTTCATATGTCTAGTAATTCGAAAATACTCTTAGTGAAAAGCCTTGTTCGTCAATGCATAATTAAAACTAATGCGACCTGTGAGTGAAACAATATTTCCATAATAATAAGCACATAATAGAACAAACCATAAATAAATCCTACGTAAGAGCCGATAATAGGCCTGGTCTCGAATACAGTTGTCCGTAAGGGGAAAAAAATTCAAAAATAAGGAAAAATATAAATAGGGATTAATAGTATACATGTTCAAGAGATAAGTACAAAATATGCAAAAGATAATAATAAAGTCTTTAAGCATGAATTAGCTCCACAGTCAAGAAACTAAGGGACTCTAGCATTCTGGTCTATTGGCTCATTTGAAGACAACATAGAAATATAAAATGGCTGAGAATCCTAAAGAATCTCAGTAATTAAATGAAAACAGTATAAGTGTCATCGTTATCATCTCATTTCACTTCAATTTAATTACAAAATAAATGAGCATATTTTAGTTTATTTTAATTAGTTCACAAATAAAAGTTTCGAAGTGCTCCACATTTTAAGTCTTGTGAAAATTCTTGATTAACAAATAATAATCTAGAAGGCTTGCCCTTATTGTCATCTAAATCACATAGAGAGAATTTGCATGAAAGAGTAAAAAGAGTCAAGACATTCACTTTCTCTAGCACTTTGTTAGTAATTTTAATTCTTTTAATGTATCATCCTCTTTCATGTCACCTAAACCAACCACATCACCAACCCCAGTGATTTAACTGTCACCTAAACTATCCGCATCACCTATCACCTAGGACGAACTCAACTTAACTAGCTATCACTAGATTTATATGGGAATAGAGGGGAACAACTTCACTTAATATTAAGTTCAATATTTTTGGAATCTCATGTTCCAACATCATATAAAAGTCTCATAATTTCTCTTATTAAAATCTTCAATGCATACTTGACTTAACACCTTCCATTGATAAGACTCATGCATATAATCAACCATAATCAATACTCAGAATGAATGCTCATGCAACTGGTCTAACCAACAAAATCCAAAATCAATAGTTAATAATCACAATTCAGTCAAGTATGGCATTTAAATACAATAAATTGTCACCATTCATCAATTGATAACTAAGGGTCATTCATTCATATAGCATCACAAGTGATAAGCCTTTTTCTTTTTTTTTTTTTGTGAAAAAAATACTTGGTTTGAGTTTGATGATATGAGTAGCATGAAGAGCATCCTTTGTGGAAAACCAAAATCACCCTCCTTTGGAGCATATGTTTCAATAATTTATTTCCAAAAAATCTTAAGATTTTTAATTTTTGTTAAAGAGCTCTCCAACTTCATAAAATTTACAAAACAACCTTTAACCAAATTTTTGATCCAAAACAAGTTTTTCATCCTAATTCCACTTAAATACAGTTCTGCCATTGAAATTTTTAGAATTTATACAAAAAGCCCAAACTTTTTGGACATTATAATTTGACCTCTCAACTTTACTAAAATTATAAAATGACCCAAAAACTCTTTTTTTCCCCTTCTAAACACATATCTTACTGTTTCCGAACCAATTCTTAGAGGTTTGCTCCCTAAATATTTGATTTTTGTAGAAAACCCTAAACTTTCTAAAATTACATTTCGACCCCAAATCCTATATACAATTACAAAAATACTAAAATAACATGGACCCACTCCATTTTTTATATAGATTCCAAAATTGTGGTTGGTTTTGAAAACAAAATTTTCTTTGTAGGATAACATGTCTTGGCTGAACCTATATATATTCCAAAATTCAAGCTTTTGTAAAACTTTGAAACATAATATCATGCTGTCTAGAAATTTCAGTCACAAAGAAAAATATGATTAAATTACTAAACATCATAAAAACAAAGCAAAATAAATTTTTAGAGATAATTCAATATGTTCATGAGACCCTATAAAAATTTCAGAGTATAGAAAGATCTCTAGCTATATTAAAAAAATTATAAAATCTCGAAGGTTAGAAACCATCTGTTTTCAGCCAACAGTCAGAAATCTCAATTTTATTACCCTATCAAACGAACTACAAAAATTCTATAAAAATTCATGGTTGGATTCAAGTGTCCACAATATCCTGTAAAAATTTCAAGTCACAACTCGATCATTTGATAAAGTAACAAAATTATACAAAATTCATTGCTTCAGAAATCACTGTTCAAGTTGAAACTATAACATTCTTAGTTTCTGAATTTTTAAAAATAGAAAAATTCATCTAGATACCTCAAGAAAAATACTGAAGATACTTCCATATGTTAGCTTCTTCATATAAAAATTTTAGCTCATAATATTATCTCTATCTATGTGAATAAAATCATATAAATTGAGCTGTCTGCTTAAATCCGAGAATTCTAGCAACATAATATACAATTTCTTTTGATCTCTCAAGCCTAATCATCCATCAAAACTCAAGATTTCTTAACAAAAATCAGAGAACAAGATAAGATAAATAAATTTAAACATAAACCCATACCAAAAAATAGTTTTTACTGGAGATCAAGGCAGCCACAAACTCCTTGAAGTTTGATATCCCAGGTAAAGAAGCAAAAGCTCTTTCATTCCTTTGACCATGAAAGTAGGAAGAGGATTTTTCTAGAAAAACTAATGGTGGATTTGTATTTATTGGGTGGAAGAGCTATGGAAAAGTGTATTTGTTTGTTGGATTTAGTGAAGAAATAAAGAAGTTATCAGGCTGAAATGGTAGAGGAAGGTGGTGATAATGGAAGTTGAAGATAAGAAGTGAATGGATTGTTTTTGAAGAAAAAATGATGTGATAATGTGTGTGAGTAGGGAGGTGCCATTGTATACCAATAGCAGGGAGTGAATGATTGAGTTTTTAATTCGTTTGTGGGGTGATTGAATTAGGTTTAGGGGTATTTTAGGAATTAGGTAAATAGATGGGGGTAGATTTGGTAAAAGTTATGCTAAAAGACAAGTGTAATTGCTAGTGACATCATCATGATGTCTCCTTGTCATTTTGCCACTACACTTTTAACTAGTGGTAATTAGATAATTAGTAACTCTTTAGAAATTTTTGAACAATTAACTGCACATTATTTCCTTAATCATTTTAATTAAGCTCAATTAGTACTGTCTAAGGGCAAAATAATAATTTCACATGAAAACTCAAATCTCCAAGTGATGATCGAGTCCTGTTGTCACTTAATCATGCATCAAATTACCTCGGGAGCATTTTGATTATTTTGCACAGGAGGAAAAATCGAGATATTGTATTTACCGAAGGGTATCTTTAATTTTTTTTTCATTAATTATAAATGAGTTTACCGATGAGTTTTTGAAAATTTTGCACATTGGGGTGCATCTCTTGGTATCTCGTAGACCTATTGATAAACCTATAGGTAATTACTGAATTATGAAATGCACCATTTTACTTAAAGTTACTGATAGGTGTACCCATGAGTAGCCCTTTTGTAACCCGCAGATATGTCCCCCCTTTGCATTTCGTCTTCCTTATTTCTCCTCTCTCTCTCTCTCTCTCTCTCTCTCTCCCCCCTCCCCTGTTGCTTCCGCCACCTTTTGCCACCGTTCGACGTCATCGAAGCTCCGTCTGTGAAATGAAGACCACCATTGCGATCCTCATACATTGGTGAGCATTTTTATCGGTTTATTTTTTTTAAAATTTGGCTATTAGTTTTTCCATTTGTTTGTAGGTGTCTATATTGTTGTTTCTTAATACATTGGAGAGTAATTATTGTTATTATTTTATTAATTTAGGTGTTGTATTGACCCCTGCTAGTGAGTTATTGGCATTGACAATGGACATTGAGAGTAGTTTTTCATCTTTTTTCCTTATTTTATTTTACAATTTGCATATATAAATGTTGACAATTATGTGAAATTAAATATTTGTTACTTGTTGGATTTTCACGATTGGATTTGATTCTACGCAGGGAATTAGGTTTCGGGTTCTTTGTTTTTTTCACTACAGTAAAGGATACCAACAAAGTCCTTGTTATTTATATTTTTCAACATATATGTAGGATATAGACTTATGTTTTCTAGGACAGAGTTGTGGAAAATGAGGATTGCATGATGGGGGCAAGGGCGTAGAGGTCTTTCCCCAACTTATTTGTATTGTTTGCTGTGGGATTCTTTCTGTTTACGGAAATTGTAGGATGTATGTTGTGGAGTTATATGGGGATGTGCAATAAAATGATTTTTAGGATTATATGAATTGTATATGATTATTAAGAATATGTAACTATTTAACTATGTCTATTATGTTGTTGATCTTTAATAATATCTATTATTGTTAAATTGACTAAAATATCTGATGACAGAAGCTCCCAATTTAAAGATAGATTTTATGCAACTTTTGTTAGGGAAATAATATTATAATATTAAAAGTTATTGTATTTAAAAAACTTTAAAAAACAATTGATAGATTTAAAAGTAATAATTTAATGTCTTTATGTAACGCCCCGTTTTTCTCTAAACTTTTAAATGACCAAAATGTCCCAAAGGTCATTTTTACCCGAAACACGAGGACGGCCGGCTTTGGCCATCCTCATAGGGTTCATATGTTATATGAAGGGGATTGTATGATTGTGAATGTCCAATGTGAGCGTAAAAACCTCATTTCTGAGATTTCTGCGCATAAGTGACCAAAATACCCCTGTGACAGATTTCAGGCAGTTTTAAAATTCCGTTTTGACTCGGACTTTGTCCCGAGGTTTAAAACCATGATTTTAAGGCATGAAATATGATTGTTTAAGGTTTGGTTAAGTCCCGGTAGTCCCGGACAGTTTTTGAGTAAAATTACGATTTTGCCCCTACTTAGTGCATGTTGGGCTTAATGAGTTATCTAACTCAGAACCTATGCGATTTTAGGCTCTAATTGAAGGTTAATTAAATTCCATAATTAATCTAGAGCCAAAATCATTATTTAAAACTAATTGGAACCTAGAATTGTTTAAGGAAATTTAGAACTCTTTTCTAAATTCTTTTCTTTCTTTTAAAAGAAAAAAGCAACTATGAATAGTATTTTTACTATTCACACTCCCTTTCCCAATGACACTCTCTTTTCCAAGAAAGTTGTCACTCTCAAATAATCATGATCGCATTTGAAAAATATATGTCATTCAAAATTCAAAGGAATAAATTGTTTATGTTGTCACTCAAAGTTTTCAATCAAGCTTCATAATCAATCATACCTTCCATACTTTCTTCCATACCTTTGAATGACAACACATATAGATATTTTATCTTGTGGCCATGAAATTTTCTCTCCCTTGGCCCTATAATTTTCAGCCACTTCCCCCAAGAATTCAAAAGAATTTTATTTTATGTGGTCAATCAAGTTGTCTTTCAAGCTACCCTATGACCTATGCCTACCCATGGTTTCAATCACACCAAGAATGACCACACAAGAAGATATTTCTCTCTTCCTTCTTCAAGAAGCTTCAACCAACTCCCCCTTCACTCCTTCATTTGCCTATAAATACACCACACTCCACAACTCCATCACTTTTGGATCCTTCTCCAAAGTCTCAAACTCTCTCATTTCCTTCTCTCAAGCTTTCTCACTTTTCTCTCAAACTCTCAAAGAGTTCCTCAAGCTCAAGTTCTCTCCTTCATTTTCAAGACACAAGGTAGGGAACTCTTTCTAAACATGTCTTTGATTCTTATGCTTGAATCTTGATTGGGAGTTGATGAATGGTTGAACCTCTATGTTGCTTTCTTTTTTATTTCTTCCTTTTCTTCCCCCTTAGTTTTCAGCCTCAAGGCCTTGAATATGATAGCTTGATGATGAGTGTTCCCTAGATGTGACCATGAGTCCATCTCTCATGAGACCTCTAAATCTTGAGTTTTTCTTAAAGAAAGTTTCATTCTTTACAAGTTTAGAGTTTATGTTTCTCTTGAACATTTTGGATCTTCTTTCTTCTTCTTCTCATGTTTTTGGCCATGGAGCCTTTTTACATGGGAAAAATGTAAGCTTGATGATTAGAGCTTCATGTTGATGCTTGTCACATGAACAAACTCTAAAGCTTGAAACTTTGGCCCTAAACCAAGCATGGTTTTGGTTTTGCTTTCTTCTTTATCATGAACTTTGTTTTAAACATTTGTTTTGAAGGAAGCTATGTACTCAATGATGAGGACTTAGGATGTTGATGCTTGGATCATCAAGATCTTGGTCCCTAGAGATTTAAAAATGGTTCCTTTCTTTTGTTAAGATTCGACCACTTTCATGATTCTTGAAGTTATGTTTTCTTTGGATGCCTTAGTACCAATGGTCTTTCTTTTCTTGTGAAGATGAGGGTTGGGTTGAGACTATGTTCCTTCTTAAAGTCTTGTAAGAGCTCTAGACAAGATATAAAAGTAACTTGCATTCACGTTTACTTTATGCTTTGCATAGCACGTTTATTTCTATGCAATCACTAAACCCCAAGACTAAGAATGAACTTGCATTAAGCACGCTAAATTTCAAGCTTTGCATCTCATGTTATATTTCAAGTCCTCACTAAACTCAAAGATTAAAATGAAGGTGCATTTCATATTTATTTTTGAGCTATCACTTTACTACCTAATGGACTGTAAAAGCGGAATGCATAGCACGTTTATTTTATGTCATCACCTAAGATACTAGAGCTCAAAGACTTGCCCATTTCATCTTGAGAAGAGGTTAACCATGGAAACATTCTTGGAATGTACATATTGGGCATGTGATGATGATGGCTCCAAGATGAGTTTTCATTAGTCACAAGAGCCTATAGCTCATGTTTTAAGTCTTTTAAAACATAGGTTGTACTCAAAAGCATTTTGAGTATGTTCTTATATTTATGAGGGTTTTGACAAGTTAAAATGATTGCTAAGATATTTTGAAGTTCAAAATTGTTCCAAGAGAAATCGCCACCATAAGCATTTCAAAGGAATGACTCGATATGTTCAGATCTGATTTTTTCGAGCTTTTTAAGATGTCAATCGATTACCCAAGCGTGATGTAATCAATTACCGTGAAAGCCTGGATGAGCTCAAACATGAACTTGTGCCCAAAGTAATCGACATTATATATGTAATCGATTAAACATTCTCGACTTCTAGTAATCGATTATCAATCATGTAATCGACTACCCAGATGTCCTAGGGGCCCAAAGAAAGTGTTTTTAAACAAAGTAATCGATTACAAGTTCCATGTAATCGACACGTAACTCCCTATCTTCCATGTTTTGAAATTCTCGTCAGGTAATCGACACGATACTTATGTAATTGATTACTGTAACCCAAGTTCACAAACGTAATGCCTTCTCGATTCGATGACTTGAAGCTATGACCTTACTTTGCTTGAATCTAGGAATTTTTATGACATGAGTTTATGCTTTAGCCTAACATGAATATATGATCTTATGTTAGATTTCAAGCATGACCAAGTTAAGAGGCTTATTGCCCTTGCTTACTTTGTGATGATTTTTACTCCATGAGTCAAGTATGATGGTACCATGTGAACTATTATTCTTCAATGATAGTTTTATGTTTGCATGTTATTGTTCTTTAAGAACTTTAAAGATGCCTATGATGTAATTATGTTTGACATACATGAATTATGTGGCATCTTGCATTAACATGCTAAGACTTAAGGTGACTTAAACAATGAGAAGATGATCCTTGAACCACCAGGTTAAGTGTGGGGATAAGGTGATTCTAGCCCCCTAGACCCGTACTTTAGGTCGGGACCTTCAACTTATCAAAAGGGATAAGTCCATGTGCTAGTGACTACTAGCGTGGTATGAGCTCATAACCTAGAATTTTCTCTATAGGAGATCAGCTTAGGGTGGCCCTGTGAAAATAATGATGATGTTTTAATGTCACCTCAAGTAACCAAGATATGTATCATGTTCCATGAATTATGCTTCTATGCACCATGATTATATGAATTTATATGTTATGATCCAGGTTATATATGATTTATGTTCTATGATCCAGGTTATATATGATTTATGTTCTATGATCCAAGTTATATGATTTACGTTCTATGATCCAAGTTATATGATTTCTGTCCGAATTATATGATTGAAGTCCCACGATTTACTTCCCATGATTTATGTAAATACAAGTGATATGTTAAAAGGAACGGATCTCGGAAATGGAGACTTTAGAAAACTCATAATTGAACCAATATATGTCCACGATTTTATACATAACCCGAGATACCTGGAGACGTAAATGATGACACCTAGGATAGGAGGAGAGCCCTACTGAGTTTCTTTAGTAAGAATCTCACTCCCACTATCTCCTTTTTCCCATTACGTCTTCAGAGCGAGATGGCGACGATCGTGGCTCGCTGGACACACCCCTTGGGAGGTCCACCATGACCCGGAGCATGGGTCATTCCATTTTGAGGGCCGATGTACTGTACGCATCTTCATGTTTTTGGGACGGCCATTTGCACACCCCGTGTATAGTTATCGCTTCTCCCCAACATCCCCTACGGTGACCCACGATCTTTGAGCATGCACGGCCACGACACGAGAGGAACTCATGGACCCACTCACGCCTCAGTCACCGACATATCGAGTATGTGCCACTATCGCAAAGACTGAAGAGGACCCCGTGAGGACTCCCATGGACCATGAGGGCTCGCCCCACTCCGCCTCGCGACCGATGGAAGCGAGGAGACGCTCACTGGCCGTCGGAGGGCTTTGGTCTCTGACCACTTACCCCGACGTGACGACATGTTCAATACAGGGCATGCTCGCACCCACCGAGCCCGCCTTCGTGATTGGCTACGCTCCTCCGCATCTGATTCTGTGGAGATTGGAGGGTAGCCCTTAGTGCATGCACGATACGTAGTGTGGATGAAACCTCTATTGCATTGAGGTTATCCACCTTAGGTTGCACATGGGTAGGGATGTTTCTTTCTAGTACATTTCGCGGTATTCTCAGATTTTCACTCTATTCATGTTTACTATGTACTTGAAGAGTCCTGCCCTGTAGGGTAGGCATATTATATATATGAAGTATTTCAGTTGTGATGATGCTATGATTTGGAGCCACCTCTATGTTTATATTTCTGCACTTTATGATACCGACCCGATGAGATACGCGCGGCTCCTATTTTATGTAATGTTTTAAGAAAAAAAAAATTAGCTCGTATTTTCGTTAAGTTACTCTTTAAAGAACCATGTCAGTAAGTAATGACTAATATTTGGCCTGAGTACGTACTAGTAGTATTAGGCCGAATATTAGGGTGTTACGCTTTAAATATTAGGAGTTCTATGAACTTAGCAATGAATTGGAATATCTGATAATAGAATCTCCTAATTTAAGGGAAGATGTTGTCAAAATTTTGTGAAATTTTCATTAGAGAAATAATATTATAATATTAAAAGTAATTTGTCACGACCCAAAAATCGTGACCGATGCATAAGGGATATTGTCTCTTATGGAAGCCTTCTGGAGTTAATTTTATGCAATCATGCATACTAAATTACTAAATTAATGATCATAATAAATCCTAAAAATAAATAAATATATAAATTCCTCCAAACTTATTGAAAACTTTATTCATAAAATACATAAACTATTTAATTCTTCCAAATTGTTCCAAAATCCATAACTAAAATAAACAATATTAAATCTTATTTCTCGAAGAAATTACATATCATATTATTATGACCAAATAACATAACCTTAAAATAATCATGCATGTCAAATGATATCTGAGGATCCTACCTGCATAGTACTAGAGCATTCTATATCTAATATGATCTTAATTCAAACTTCACTGCAGAGTGAAGATCATTACCAGAACAGCTGCAAAGCTATTGAGGCTGCGTATGAATGATAACTGGATCAACAGCTTGCAATGGTAAGGAGGAGGAAAAAGGAAAGTGAGTTCATGAAAACTCAGTGAGCAGATAGTCACCCACAGCTTACATACACAACAAGGAACTACATAAAAATAATACATTCAACATGGACATGCAAATAATTATATAATAATAATAATATTTATACATATTCAATTTGATTTTTGTCTTAACTACATAAAATCCACCTTAGAGGAAATTAACTTAAAACTGAATTCATATTCAATAAGCATTCACTTACATCGTAAATATTTACTTATGAAATTGTCCTCGTAGGGACCATATCATGTGGTATACCCGAATCATAAAGGACAATACTCGAAACATGATGAATATATATACATAAGAATGATAATAGTTGTACGTAAATAACTCTGTTCTCTTTTGGCACCTCACTACGTCTCGAACTTCTCTGGTATTTGAAAAGCCTGCATCTATAGCTACTTGAGATATCACCTCCATGGCAACCAAGTATGCCAAGGTTAAAGTCTTATAGGATTGCCTCCATGGCTGCTTGGCATACCGCCTCCTTAGCAACTGGGTATACCAAGGATTACATGTCATAGGACCTCCATGGCCATTGATACACTGCCTCCTTGGCAGCAGGGTGTACCAAGGTTAACGAATTTTTCAAAACATGCTGTAATTCTATTGTACTGATCTCAATATACATAAACTAACTGAATGAACAATAAGCTCAAACACTAAATCATATTTCTTGTATCCTATTTGCTGCTGATGAGATAACAATTTCATTGTTAAATATTTCATCGTAGAAATTGCTCACGCCATACGGTATACTAATCCACTTGCAACAATAATAGTAATACTAATAATAATAACGATGATTAAACTGCAAACCTTTAATTATTATTTATCTATTTTATTATTGCTGAAAATGTTGGGTTCTCTTATGCAATATAAATAAATTAATTTTAGAAATTGATAATAGTTAAATAATACCTATAAAACTAAAGTTAATCTTGCTATACTAAATATTTCTTATACTTTAATAATTAATTCATAAATTAATCATAGAGGCTGCAAAGGCTATTAATTAATTTCTATTAATTGACTAAGTTATGTCATGAATAATTATTAAATAAAATTTTAACTATTACTTAGACATTCTTAATATTCTGACTGTTATTCATATAATAAATAATAAGTATATATTAATCTATTTGTATAACTTGGCTATTAATTACTCTCCAACAACTGGCTAAATCGTATCATGCCAAATATTACTATTTCATATTTAATTGGGCATTATACTAGTTGTTTAACTGAATTCTAATATCAGGCTTGACTCTATATGTATAATTAAAAATTAAATACCTTCATATATGTTTTGCTATTCTAACTGCTATCCATATGGTAAGTATCCAATACTTATGAACTGTTTTATATTCTTAACTATTTTATGGTAACTAGCTCGGTCATATTATGCCAAATAGATAATAATAATAATAATATTTTCTAATACTCGTAAAGTTGTTTTATGATGTCATGTCTGCTGTTCATAAATGATAATCAAATAATATTTTTAACTGTGAAATCATTATAACTATCAACCTATTTTCTGATGAGAAGATTCATATCATGTCATATAAAATCATATATTCTTGAAATATAATAGAACTTGAACTGGTAAGACCTTCTAACAATCATGCAACAAATTAAATAATGGTCCAATGAGATTTTCATGAAAATTCAAAATATAATTTTCATGATAATAGCGACAATAGTCATTTTATAAGATACTTTTAATGGCTAAAATATAGCCATGAGAAACTACTCATTCACCGTTAGTAGTCGGGAGTGCACTTCCACTGACAATTTGACTTTAGGGGGTAGGAATGACACTAATAATTGCTAAGCAATATAATGAAAGCATAAACAATCTGATTCTAAATTGAGTTTGGGATGATAGGAAGGAAGAAAGTTGTGAGAAAACTATGCCTAATCACGCCCTAACTCATAAACTAGATGAAAAGAGGAAGAAATTGATTAAATTCCATAAAGATCACTTATTGGAAGAGACTAGTCGGAGAAAATTAAAAGAAATCACATTTTTCTCTCAAAGGAAAAATCCTTAGGCCACTAAGGTTCTTAGAAGAATATTTGGGAGTATTATGATGTATCAAATATATACTAGGAGTATAAAAACAACCCCAACAAAATGCGTTTTGCGGCCGAGGTTGCCCAACATTGTGGTTTATATGTTACAAACCCATTATCTTAGACTTCCTTTTTAAAATTTTTTAATACAAGTACTTTTATATTATAATATTATTGCCCTAACAAAAGTTTAACAAAATTTTAACAGCATCTCCCTCTAAATTAGGAGCTTTCGTCATCAGATATTTTAGTTAATTCAAAAATAATAGATATTATTAAAGATATTAGTAACAGAATAGGCATAGTTAAACAGTTACATACTCTTAATAATCACACACAATTCGCATAATCCTAAAAACTGTTCTATTGTACATCCCCTTATAACTCTACAATATACATTATGTAATCTCAGCAAATAGAAAGAATCCCATAGTAAACAATTCAAATAAGTTGTGGGAGGACCTCTATGCCCTTTCCCTTAGTCATGCAATCCCCATTTCCTGCAACTTATCCTAAAAAATATAAGTCTTTATCCTACATATATATTAAACAATATAAATAACAAGGACTTTGATACTAACCTCTACTACAGTGAAAAAACAAATAATCTGACAGCTAGTTCCCTGCATAGAGCCAAATCCAATCCTGAAAATCCAACATGAACAAATATTTAATTTCACACAATTGTTAACATTTATATATGCAACTTGTAAAATAAAATAAGGAAAAAAGATGAAAAACTACTCTCAATATCCACTGTAAACATCAATTACTCACTACCAAGGGTCAATACAACACCTGTGTTAACAAAATAATAACAATAATTACTCTCCAATGCATTAAGAAACAACACTATAGGCACCCACAACAAATGCAAAAACTAAACCAAATTAAAAAAGCTGAACTGATTAAAATGTTCATCAACGTAAGATCGCAATGGTGGTCTTTGTTTTGCAAACGGAGCTCCAACGATGGCGAACAGCAGCAAGAAGTAGCTATGACGACATATGCACGGGTTATCAACGGTACACATGTAAGTAACTTTATAAGTGAAATGATGTGTTCCACAATTCAGTAATTACTGAAGAGTTTATCAACTGGTCTAGGGAATACCAAGAGTTGGGTGCCAATGTACAAAATTTTCAAAAATCCATTGGTAATTGATGAAAAAAAATTAAAAATACTCATCTACAAACTCATCAATAATTAAAGAAAAAGATAAATAAAAATAAAATATTAATTACCCATTGGTAACTTAATGGCAATAATAAATAAAATATAAATATAAATAACACATCAGTAATTAAAAAGAAAAATAAAATTAATAAAAATATAAGTAGCCTGTCGGTAAACTCATTGAAAATTATGCGCACCAAGTGGCGTTAAGTGGCACTATCATTTACTGACGGTCCGTCGTGTAAATTAATAATCAAATGTTTGATAATGCAAAAGGCTGACAACCCATTAGAGATACCATCAGTAATTACCATTGAGTGCGTACCTATGATAATGTCTGTTGGTATGCTGTAGATTTCTAGTAGTGGTTAAAATTACTAGAATAATTGTCAAGAAATTTTGTAAATTTAAATCTAAGAGGATACTCACCAATGAGGTCACAAGTTATGAATGTAATATCAAGAGAAGAAAAGCCTTCTGAGATTAATAAAACTTGGCTTAGAAGGGATTTTGAAGCAGGAAACAATAAAGAAAAAGAGATTTTCGCCCTTCAAAACTTTTAGTAAACAAAAAACTTCAAAATATTTACAAGAATATTATACTTGTTTAAAACACATATGATAAATACCCCTTTCTTTCTCCGGTTTAAAGTATGGTTCTATAAAGAAAAAGATATGCCTAATCCTTTTATAAAAGAAAAACTAATACAAATAAATACTATAATTAACTACATCAATCAATAAGTAAAGATTTGGAAGAAGATGCGCTACTGTGCTCAAAATAAATCAACAAGATAAGGATTTCCAAAAGGTTCATGAATAATAGAATTATAACTATGAAGCATAGACATGGAACATGATATGACATGGATACAAGAGATATACCAAAGTTGAAAAATCATAGGATACAGACATGACATATATATAAGTAAACATTTAATGAAAATGATACATTATTCAAAATATTATTTATTTAAGATTTACTTATATTTTATTTTCTTATAAATTCAAAAGGTTATACATTATTTCCTTTTTATAACATTGTTTATATATTATATTTTTCTATGTTAGATTAAGAAAAATTATATTTTAAATTAAATATATATGAACTTGTTTCATTATGTGTCATTGCTATGTCATACAAGATTCGACATAGATATGTGTTCCACACATAAATATGGCACCAAATCGTGTGTCCGTACTTCATAGAATTGTAGCAACCAAACTTTACACGTATAGTAGCTCAACATTTAGATAGAATTGAAACAAAAGAAATTTCCTCAAAATCTCCAATAACATCTCATAGAGACTTTCCCCTAGATCCTCAAAGGCCAATATATAAATTGCTAAATGTTCCAGAACAAGAACTAAAATTGGCGAAACTAAGCTCCTCAACAGAAATAGCCGTAGAAGATCTTAGACAAAAATTAAAAAAATTAACTACAAAAAGCAAAGCGCCATAAGATAAAATATGCACTAACAAGACCTTATTATCCTAGACCGTCCTTGGTGGATGCTTAGTATGAAGAAAGGCAACAGGTGGCCGAGGGCTCCTTTATGGAGAGTCGATTGTTGAATGGAGCATTGATGGATTAAGTTGACAACTTATCCTAGATACTATGCAATAAATGACCATGGTTGTTGCAGCCTTCGCCATAAGAGGAAATTATGATCAAAAAAATAGCAACAATGTTATTAGCAGGGTTTTCTAGTCACTTAAAAGGACCGCGGGACAATATTTTAACTGACCAAGAAGATTTTCAAATTCTTAATACTGTTAAAACTCAACCTAGTACCAACATTCAAAAAAGCCAGTGCTTAATCGATTCAATATCCAATCCATTTTCTTAACATTGAAAAAAACTAATAAATAATTCTCTTTTTTTTCCATAATAATTAGCTTGTTTCCGATGGCAAACTAATACTGCTGTGGACTTGCCATTATTTAACCAAATTGAATTTGTCATTATTGAACCAAATTGGTCCATTTGCAGCTCAGCCTAAAATTAGCCCAAGCAAAAGGTAAACAGTAACAAGAGGCCCCAAAAAATAGCCGAAAGATATAGAGACAAAATGGCATAGAGTTTTTTTTTTTTTTTTGGCTGCTAAAATCGCATATAATTTGACAAAAAGATAAATAATAAAAAAACAGACCCAAAAAATATTACAAAGGAAATAACAATTTAATAAAAAGTTGCTTGGAAAATAATAATAATAATAATAATAATATAAAAACAAACGAGCAGCAAACTTGACGATAAAGTTCAATATTGTTGGTAGCTATTTTAACTCCATAAGTATTTAGTCAGATATTCGATTTCTAACTGTGTTTATAGAGAGGTCTTGCGGTCAAAAGCAATATTCATATCTGTGGGCTTTATGTCTCAAAAAAATTAGTCACAACTTTTTGATAGTGGATATATTTTTATGGTGAATACCCTGAATCCATCTTAAAAACGGGGCCAACAACTCACCTATCCCATATTTCCATGTGTCAAGGAACAAAGAATATAAAAAATATATTTTTACCCCCAGTTTACTTTATAAAAAAATTTATTTTATCATATTTTTGTACTGCTATTCAAGTGCATTTCCTTTTATAAGAATTATAAGATAGTATGAAATTAATTACATTAAATACTTTTCTTATATTCGGTTTTTTCCGATAGATATCACAAGCCTCAACCCACAAAAAGAAGTACAGCGATCAGAAGAAAATTGTAATATAAAAAGGATCAAAAGGAAAATATCCAAAACATGAATCAACTAGAAATTTTTTTTATATGAAATTTATTTTAAAAAAAATCTAATGGGATATCGAAATTAAACTAGAAAGGAATCCATATTATAATGCATGAATATTGAAGTATTTATATTAAAATAATAAATATATATTTATACTATAGAAACATTATATGTATTTGATATTTGATATGTGATGACTTAAAATCTATATATAAATATTGAAGTATAATAATTTTTTACAATAATGTCACGCCCCCTCTTCTTTTTCCTATTTTATTTTTTTCGAGTAATGTTAAGTGTATAACTTTTGTTTACAGCAACACTACACCATAGGTATAAATACATAAGAAGATAAAACAAGGGAAGTGAGCCAATATAATTAAAATATTGAAAAAAGTTAAGAAGAATAATGGCAGTATAAGTTGCTTGTTATGTATTGTTGTATATGAAACATTTTATATTTTTCATCTTCTTTCATACATAGGATATAACATGATTGTGCGACAATCATTTTCAAAAAAAAAAATGAGAGATAAATCTTTAGAAATTTTATTTGGTTTAAGTTTTTAATTTTTAATTTTTTTATTTTTAAGATTTTATAAAAAAATATTAAAAATTGAAAATAAAAACTGAAAAAAAGAATTTAGAATTTTTAGAATTTTTAATATTTTACTTAATAAAATCTAAAGAAGTAAAAAATTAAAAATTAGAAATTAAAATCAAACCGGCGTAGAGTTGTGAGGCAAAAGAAGAAGAAATAAATAGCAAATGCTTCCGTGCATCCTTTGTGCCAGGATTTGACGTGTCTAGTGATCATATATTGTTCATCCATTACATAATCACATAAGAGTCATGCACTCATGGCCAATAATCATTACTCAGATCATTATTCTTGTTAGATTGAGAGATTTTTGCATCAGTATAAATTTAGCACAACATATTTCAGTCCACTCATAATAAAATATGGATCTCAATATATGAGTCTTATATTCTTTTTTATAAGTATATATAGGAAATAATTGTTACACTTGTGTCCGTACAATAATTTTTCTATTAGATTTTGGTCCTCTCCCGCTTCTCCTCCTTCGAGTAAGAACCCCACGTGTATGAATATCAGGCATATCAAAGAAAACAAAGGTCCCTTAATACCCTCTAAATTCATTTCATTCACGTGGTTTAAATGGAGAAATTCACATTACTTTTGCCTCTTCCGCATCAACACAAGACCACAAAAAACACCCAAATAAGGAAAAACACCAAAACAATATCAACAAGCATGTGACTAATTCTATGAGCGCGTGCGCACACACACAATATATATATATATATATATATGAAATGATCCTGGTGAAAGGAGTGATTAATTGTGAGAGTGAAAAGGAAAAATTTAGACCGTATAACTATAAATGGATGGTTATGATTAAAAACTATTAATGGTAATTAATGATCACTTGAATATTAAATATCATCATATGATTTTATATTTTAATCTTGATCATTTATGTAAAATCTAACAGTCTAAATATGCTCCTCCGACTGTCACAATAAGTCACCCCTCTCATTTGATATATATATATATATATAATAAAGAGTTAATTAAATGCAATAGCTAGTAGTTGTGACTTGCTAAGTTAAGATTCATTTGAAACCTTGTCTATATCTGTTTCAATCCATGAAATCTTTGTCTGGTCAAATATGAAGATGAAGTACTGGAGACCAAGGTTGATGGGGCAGAAAGACAAGTATATGGTTAAGGTGAGCCGATTGAATCTGAATCGGGAATATAATTTGGAGTGGATGCTGCAAATGACAACAACAACATGGCCATTCAGGTTACAGGAACAACAGCTACCACGAAAGGAAAAGCTTCTTCGAATTGGAAAAAAACCTTCTTCCCTTAATTCATCATAGTACGAAAGCAGGACACACTCACACCACTTCCTTTCGGAGATTCCTCAGTTCTAAAACACAAACCATCTTGTGGGACGCACGTGATCTCTGTGGTTTTAGTCTCGTCCTCAAAGATGGGTCCATGATTGGGGCATGCCACATGGAATTTCTTGTCTTACATGTAACATTTATGCTGTGTTTCTAATTATAAAGATATTTTCTTTGTTATTTTTAATATGTATATACAAGATTTTGTCTCTTTTTTATTTATATACATCAGAGTTTCGCGAACTACAAGAACCGGACACCACTAACCCACTCCTGGTGGCTTATAGAGTTATTTAATTTTTGTAGTTGTGTCTTTCTGTTTTATAGTTTGTCTGAAAAATGAAATGGAAGGGGAAGGTGATGCAGGAGAATATGAGCCTAAAATGGCTGTGATCAGAAAAGTTTGAATGAGTGTCAGCATAGCGGAGACCACGGAGTCTAATTGTCGCCAGATTCAAAGAACCCTCCTAATCCAATTGAAGGTCCATGGTTTGAACATTGAAGCTACAATTTCGGTAAATCTCCAACTCCATTTTCCTTATTTTCATTTTTATCGATTGACTTCTCATATTGTGCTATATATGTTTGTTGGTACCAAATTTTACCAAGTCTCAAATCATCAAACTAGTGTTCGACTTTGGCAAGTTTGAAGATCAGTCCAGGGTTTGACTGACAAAATGGTGTTAAATTGACAAAGCTTCAAATTTGTTAGACAATATATCAAAATCCAAAAGAGACCAAGTGTGATAACGCTTGAGTATCTAACTTGGCACAATGATATTGACAAAGTTCTTTTATTCGATGATTGACAAGTCGAAGTTGAAGTTTGTCACTTGAGACTTAGAAGATTTTGAGATTAAAAGGAGCTTGGCAGGACAACTGAAGACCAATAACGACCAACTTGCATGCTCAAAGTTTGACAAGTCGAAGTGGGGGTTTGTCACTGAAGGCTTAGAAAAACTTTGAAGATGTTGAAGACAAACTCCAATGCATGTGTTCTTCAATCGACAGTTATTGACGGTTTTCAATGGTTATTGACACAAGCTAGACAAAGACGTGACAAAGTGATGATCAAGAGTAAATGACAAACTAGAAAACTGTCAAAGTTACGTGGATAACATCTAGAGACAGCCAAGGACAGGTGTCAAAATCCTATAGACTTAAGTTGTCTATAAATACCAAATCTGTACAAATTATAAAGGGTTAGAATTTTCACTCACACACTCACTCTAAAATGTCTCCAATGACTAAACAGAGTCCAGAGTTAACTAAGTGTTGTTCTCATCCATCTTTCTTGCTTTCCTAGGAATAGATTTCTTTCATGTTCTTTACATTTCATGTACTTTATCATCAGTTTATTAATTAAGTAGTTTAATTTTGGCAACTTCTTCTTCTTCTTAAATTTGTTAGACATTGCATTTACACTTTCACAACACAAATCATGCTATATTGCATCTAATTCCATCCTCATTCCATAAAAAATAGTTTGACACTTGATTTCTTTGATGGATAACTCAAGAAGAGTATTTTTTCGTTCCCTAAATTGAGATCTTGAAAAGCAAAGGCTGTCATCCAAACTCCTGAAGTTTGTTGATTCACACCTAGTCTAGACCAGTTTAGCCTCCTGCATAAGGAGATTATCAATTATTTGTTATTGATAAATAAGTGCTAAAATCTGCCATAAACAAATTGGCACGCTCGGTAGGACACATTGGTTGAAAAGAAACAAAATGTGTCAAATTAAGAAAAGACAAAGTATATGCGCTTGCGTCGTGGTACCATTGTGTCACATATGTCAAGAGCATCATCTTTATCAGAGGATGGACAAAATGAGGGAGAAAATAATCCCCCTCATACTTTGGAGCCTGTCTTGACTCCAATTAGTGTGACAAATGAAAATGTACCACAAACAAGTGTGAGTACTACTGTCACGACAGCATAGCCTCCATATGGTCTTCCTCCAGGCTGTGTACCCCCAGGGTACATATCTCCACTGTCAAATGTTGGAAATCCACCAAACTTGGGGAATCCGTCAAATATTGGTAATAGTGGTATATTTAACAATGTCTATTTGCATAACCTTATGTTTCAAAGTCAAAATATGCCCTTTGTGTCAAATAAGCCTCAATTTGGCACACATTTGCCACGGTTTGGTTTTGTCAGCCTTCCATTGATAGGCTCTTTTGTGGTGGGAGTGGGAAATTTATCGTTAACAAACCTAACCCGTATACAACAACCAAACACTGGTCCAATTTTCCCTGACATACCCAGAACAAATGTGATAGGAACTCCTACACAGACAGTCAATTCAATGGCTGGGTTTCGACAACAAATTGATAAGAGTCACCATGATCTTGTCAATATGTTCACTTAACAAATGGTGATAGTATTGATGCCTTTGATTGAAACAAATAATACAAGATTCGAGCAACTTGTTCGACAAATGGGGCATGTAGCTCAAGCCATCACTTTGAATGACAATCCAAATAATCTCTATGACGAAATCAATAACCCACCCCAAAATAAAAATGACAATGTCAATCCAACTATCAATCTAGTACATCAAGGACAAGATGCTGACAATGAAAACCAAAGGATTCCACGAAAAATGTAGAGGGCATCATCATCATGAGCACCAAATTCAAAATATTCAACAAAATCAAAACATCACATGTGTTGTCGAAACTGTTTTGAACAAATTCGACTTTAATTTGGCTTTGCTAATCAACCTCTTGTTGTGTCTGCATTCCTAGACTACATCCAATAGGCTGAAGTGCCTAGAGTTTGGAAGATTCCCAAGTCCTTGACAAAGTTCTTTGGTGAGAATAGGGAATCAACCGTCGAGCATATTGCTCGATACACTATAGGAATAAGGGAAATGACATCAAATGAACACTAGAAAATGTGTTTTTCCCTTCTTTTTTGACAAATAATACTTTCATGTGGTTTTCAAATTTAAGGCCTAATTCTATTCTAACATGGGCTTAGTTAGAAGGCAGTTTTCATAATCAATTCTTTCGAGGTGAAACGAAAGTTAGCATGACTGATTTATTCACTATTTGACATTTCCTAGGAGAAACTGTCGATGACTACTTGGCTAGATTCAGGAATGCACGAAATCGTTGCTTTACTCCTGTACCAGAGTCTGAAGTTATCAAAATAGCCATTAATGGTTTAGACTATGACATAAGAAAGAAACTTATCAACTTGCAGTTCATAGATTTGGGCCAATTGGCAGAAAAAGTGTGTCAAATAAAATAATTAAAAAGAGAGAAGCAAAGATTGAAAAAGAAAACACTTCATCATGAAAAAATTACCTATGTCGAAGTTGACTAGTCAGATGATGAGGTCAATGGTAATAGTGACGAACTTAACATGGCAGAGTTGAAATTGGGACCAACATATGTTTGTCAGTCCCTAAGGTCTGCTAAGACTAAAGAAAAAATGCCATCTTCAAAAACTTATTCTTTTCATATCACTAATGCAGCTCAAATATTCAACATACTCTTAAAAGATAAACAAATTGTTCTTCCTAAGGGGAAGAGAATTCCTTCATTATCAGAATTGAGGGGACAAAAATTTTGTAAAATTCATCAATCGACTAGACATGCTGCTAATAGTTGTGTTCGTTTCAGGGATTTAATCCAAAAGGCAACTAATGAAGGACGTTTGACATTTGAAAGGAAAGAAAAGCCCATGAAAGTAGACATTGACCTTTTTCAAGTTAATTCAAGCTTTGTCGAGCCAACCTTTATGGTTATTAATGTCACTAGATTGGGAATGTCAAACCATGAAGCAAAAAATAAGTTTCAATGCGATTATGAGCTTGTCTTCTTTGAGGCTATCGAACGAATAATCTATCCAAAGGCAGGAGAAGCCTCTTGGTATTTCTGATTAAACAAAAGAATAATGGTCGAGATGTCTCTCTTTGTCCAAGATGCAGTGCTATTTTTTATCAAACTACAATTGCGACATATGAGAAGCAAAAGATCGGAAGAATGATTACTGAAAAATAGAAGGAAAACCTGGAACTGAAAAGAAAGATGGCAGGTAATTTAAAATTTGATTTTGGTCTTTTTGATCCTAAGTTTCTTAAACTTGGAACAGGACTGGTCAATCAGAAGATGAAAACTGTTGTGATAATGGATGGTAAGCCCAACAGCATGTCGAGTTGAACTGAGTTCCTCTAGCCAAAGTTGTTCACAACCAATGGGTTAAGAACATCCACCATGCTAACAAAACTTCATCTTCCAGAATGAAAAGAAGGCGCAGAAAAAGGTATAACTAAGGGCAAAAAATGAGTTCGAATCCTTATATCTAGAAAAGAGTTGACAAAAAGAAAAATGATAGTTGAGCCAGCTCTCAAATGAGTAAGCCTAAGTTACCTAATGGCAATGGTTTTGTTAGTTTGAAGGATATTGTGCAAGTCCAAAAGATCAAACCATCAAACCTTGAGGACCAAATGTCATTGAGAAATATTTTACACAAGAAGTGTCAACAACATATTCAGAAACTGGTTAGAATGATAAAATGGCTCCAGAATACCACCCATTGTCAAAAGCTTATCAAAATGACAAAGTGGTGCCAGAATATTATCCATTGACTAAGGATGACTTGCTGACAAACAACTTTGTGATAGGCTTTGATGATGATCTTCACACCATTTTCAATACAAATTTGGTAGGAGTAGTCTCTGTCTTGCCTGCAGAATATGCTATCGAAGAAGCATATGCAAGGATAGAGGATGACTATGAAGACATTATTGTAGGAAATGACTTTGTCTTAGACGTTATTGTGGGGAATGACTTTGTCTTTGTCTGTGAAGAATTTTGCAGTAATAGGACTTTTGAAAAGCCTGACGAAGTAACTAAGGCTCACTTGAGGCCATTGCACATCAAAGCAACAATTGAAGGGAAGTTGGTCAATAGGGTGTTGATCGACGATAAAGCAGCCATCAGCCTGATACCAGAAAGTATGCTAACAAAAGTTGGCAAGAATGTCAAAGATTTGGTAAAAACCAATATTACTGTGACTGATTACAATGGCAAAGCATCTACTGCCAAAAGCGTGGTGGTTCTAAGTATCAAGGTTGGAAGTATTAATCGAAAGACTATGTTCGTCATGGTGCCATCAAGAACAAGTTATAATGTCCTACTTGGACGTGACTGGATCCATGGAGTTAGAGCAGTTAGAGTAGTACCTTCGATATTGCATCAAAAGTTCATACTTTGGAATCAAGAAGAAAATACTGAGGAAGTGGGAGCAAATGACAGTTTTTGCTATGTTGAACAACTCTATGTAGACTTCAAGATTTACAACAAAAAGATCAAGCCCCTGGAAGTCAAAGGTGAATTCGACCCAGAGAAGATTGACACATATGTCATTGGCAATGAAGCTTGAAGTTGATACCCAGGACTGGGGTTGAAATAGTCCTAGACCTAGATTACTTTATGGATTTGTCAAGCCAGATAGCTCATTTGTTAACCTACATAGCCAAACAATTTACATGCATTACTGATGGTGCATTATTAGACTGTATTTATGATTCTGAGCCTTTAGGATTCAAAAATACTTCTATTTTATCTTGCAATTTTAGGAATAGGAATAGAATCTATGAAGTGCAAGATCCTCTTAAAGAAATCAACCTAGGTGAGGCTGGCAAGACAAGACCAACCTACATAAGCTAATTATTGCCAAAGATTTCAAAGAAGAGTTAATCAAACTGCCCAAGGAATACAAGGACTGCTTTGCACGAAAGTATGACAAAATGCTTGGACTCAGTCATCAACTTGTCAAGCATAGACTACCCTTGAAGCCTAGTAGTCGACCTATCAAACAAGCGCCTCAATGATTTGCACCAGAGGTAATGACCAAGATCAAAGAGGAAATCAAGAGGCTGCTCAAAGCAAAATTCAATTTGACTAGCCAGGTATGTCGATTTGGTTTCTAATATTGTCCTTGCTATGCAAAAGAATGGTAAATTAAGGGTATGCATAGATTTTTGAGATTTAAATGATGCAACCCCAAAAGATGAATATCACATGCCTGTGGCAGACATGTTAGTTGATGCCGCAGTTGGTAATGAAATACTTAAGATGTGTCGAAGACAGCATTTAGATGTCCTGGTGCCTTAGATACTTATGAATGGGTGATCATGCCTTTTGGACTCAAAAATGCTGATATGGAATATCAAAGAGCCATGAATACCATCTTTCATGAATTTATTGGCAATTTCATGGAGGCTTATATAGATGATGTGGTTATCAAATCTGACAAAAAACAAGCATATCTTGAATACTTAAGGAGAGCCTTTGACAGAATGAGAAAGAACGACTTAAAAATGAGCCCTTTGAAATGTGCTTTTGGTGTGACTGCAGGAAACTTTATAGGCTTCCTAGTCCAAAAAAATGGGATTGCCATTGATCAAAACAAAGTTAAACTAATAATGGACTCCAAGCAACAAAAAGCAATTGCAATCTTTTCTGGGCAATGTAAATTTCATGTGACGCTTCATTGCTAATTTGTCTGGCAAGACCAAAGTATTTGCACCTTTGGTCAAACTCAAAAAAGAAAAGGACTTTTTTCTAGACAAATGACCATCAAAAGGCATTCAACATCATCAAGCAATGTTTGACAAACACATTTGTGATGGCATTGCCTAAACTTGGCAAGCCTCTCAAACTTTACATTGCCACATCTCAAGCAACTATTGGAAGTGTGTTGGCACAAGAAGATGACAATGGCAATGAACAAGTTGTATATTATCTTAGTAGAGTTTTGATAAATGTTGAATCTAGATATAGTCCTTTAGAAAAATTATGTTTGTCATTGTACTTTGTGTGCACAAAACGCAAGTGCTATTTGATTTCAAGAGAGATCCATGTAATTTCTAAAGCTGATGTAATAAAATATATATTATCTTATCCCATTTTGGATGGTCAAATTGGTAAATGGATGCTTGTTTTGACTGAGTTTACAATTAAATATATACCAGCCAAAGCTATCAAAAGACAAGTGCTGGCTGACTTCCTCGTTGACCATCCTTGTGATGAGTCAGACGAGTCGATAGTAAATTATATGGGCATAACTCCCTAGAAACTATACTTTGACAGTTCTAAACATTGTTGAAGTGCTGGGGCTGGGGTAATGTTGATCTCTCCAGACCACATTCCTACCAAGTTCATGTTTGAACTTAAATGACCATGTTCAAATAATGAAGTCGAATATGAAGCCTTGATTATTGGGCTCGGTATGCTTTGGCTAAAGGAGTAAGAAATGTCAAATTCATCGGTGACTCTCAGTTGGTCATAAAACAGCTGTCAAGAGAATATAGATGTGTTACTAAAAAGTTCTTCAAGTATTTTGCCACAACCGCAAGGTTACGATATGAATTCGACACTGTTATACTTCGACATGTATCTTGGGATTTAAATTCAAAAGCAAACGAGTTTTCTCAAGTAGTTTCAAAGTATAAAATAAGATCATCAACCATGGAAATGTTTGTCACAATTAAACAAATTTTGGTCCCTTTCAACGAACAAGAAGTGTTTGTCATTGATCATTTAGATGATAGTGATTGGAGAAAGCCAGTTGTTGAATACTTAAGAAATCCAAACCAAAGTGTCAATTGTAAATTGAGATATCAAACCTGGAATTATGTTATTCTTGGTGACACAGTTTCAAGAAAGGCATTGAAGGTGACTTATTGTCTTGTTTAGGGGAATCCAAAGCATATATTGCTTTGGCAGAGATTCATGAAGGGATTTGTAGTGCTCATCAAGTAGGACAAAAGATGAGATGGTCCCTTCGTCGACAAAGGTTATTTAACCTACAATGGCTAAGGATTGTATGCAATATGCGAAGTCTTGTCAAGATTGTCAAAAGCATGGCAACGTGCAACATGTGCCAGCATCAGAATTTCATGCAATTGTTAAACCATGGCCATTTAGGGGTTGGCATTGAATATTATTAGTCAAATTTACCCTTATTCATCAAGCCATAAATTCATTTTTGTAGCTGTCAACTATTTTACTATGTGGGTTGAAGTAGTCGCATTAAAAGATGTAACCCAAAATGAAATAATTGATTTTATTGAAGAAATAATCATTTATCATTTTGGGATTCTTGAAACTTTGACCACAAACCGAGGAACTATGTTCATAGGTCAAAAAGTGCTTGAGTATGCTAGTACAAGGTCAATTAAAATGATTACTTTGATGCCTCATTATGCATAGGTTAATGGCCAAGTCAAAGCTATCAATAAAAGTATTATTGCTTTGATTAAAAGGCATATAGGTCGACAACCTCATAATTGGTATAATACACTTAAGCAAATTTTGTGGGCATATTGCAATTCACCCAAAGGTTCGACAGGGACAAATCCTTATAAACTTCGACACAATGTTGTTTTGCCTGTCAAAATTAATTTACAGTCCATAAGGGTGTCGAGACAAAATTAATTACCCATTGACGATTATGGAGTTCTTTGTTCGATGAGCTAAATGACTTAGAATAAGAAAGGATTGTTGCATTAGAAAATATGATGCGACAAAAGAGGCTATGGCAAGATTTTGTAATCATCATGTGAAAATTAAAAGTGTCGACATTGGAGACTTGTTTGAAAAGCTATATTTCCATTTGAAAAGAAATTAAGAATATCTGGCAAATGGTCCCCAAGTTAGGAAGGACCTTTTCGAATTGACAAACATTTTCTGGTAATGCCTACAGCCTAATCGATGTTAACAATGGATAAAAAATAGCATCGATCAATGGCAAATACTTAAAAGCATATAAATCAGCAATGTACCAAGTTAAAGTAAATAACTGATAATGCACGCATGATAAGAATGCTAAATTAGTCGCAAATATTAAAATAAGATATTCAAGCTCGACCGAGCGAGCATTTGTCAGATGGTCAAAGAAAAGACAGAAAACTCAACCATGCGAGTACTTGTCAATTTTAGAACAAAATAAAGCTTGACACAGTGAGCAAACATCGAATTAAAACAAATCAAGGAAGGAAGCTGCAAAGCTTTAACTTCAAATCTTGTTGAAGCTGGAGAGCTGTTTCTTTGTGTGACTCTGCCTTCTCAAGAATTGAATCACCTTCTTTGAGTTCCTTGTTTAGGACTCTTTCTTCCTTCGTCAGCTTCTCTAGTCATTTGTCAAACTTCCCTAAATATTGTTTCCCTTCCACCATAAGTTTGACAAGGTTGTCTTTCTTGGTTGTCAATCCTTGAATTTTGGTTTGGAGATTTTGAATCTCCTCTACCAGAGTATGTTCACGAATCTCACCTTGCTATAAACTTTTGACAACCATAGCCTATTGGCTGTTGGTCTTTTTGATGTTCTTTTGAACCAAGTTAACAAATTCTAAACCCTTTTGTTTTTGCTTAGAATCATTTTATATCATAGTGAAGAAATCGAAAAACTAAGTAACGAAATTATGCAAGGAGCTTACTAGATGCTGATGCTGGTCTGCTAGATTGGCTTGAGATAAAGAGGAGGCAGCTTCAACCAATTTGTGCTTTAGGTCACCATCAATGACAAATGATTCAAAAGGGTGATTAAGCAGGTTAAAGACAGCAGAAAATTGGTCGATTGGAAGATCAGGCATGGCAAGAGCATTTGAAGTTGGGGTTTGGCTTTTTAACATCATAACAATTAGGGTAGGATTCTTGACACTTCTGGCTTCAAAAACAAAGGGTGTATCTTTGACAATGACAGAATTTGACAGAGCTTAATTTAAAGTGTTCAAGAAGCCCATGTCAAATTCATCATCGTCATCTTCTTCCTCTTTGTCCTTTTCTTGAATTGGAGGGATGGTAGAGATAGGAGCTACCAATTAGGGTTCACTGACTGGAATAGGTGGTATTGGAGAAAGTGAATGGTGAAAAGGATCATTATTAATCTACACATGTCAAGGTTTGACAACATCTTCAATATTGTAATCCTCCGTAGCTTCATCAAGATTAGTTGTTACATCCAAATCAGAGTGGGCACGCTATTGAAATAAAAAAAAAATTGGGGTGATATTTATGCTCGACCATATATTGTTTGGGTAACAAAGTTAGTCAATAAAGCATACGTTATTTGGAACAGGGGAACTTGACAAGTTTCTTTCCTTATCATCATCAATATTGACTGGCTCTTGACGTTGGCCTTTGACTAAAAGGGATTCCCCTAGCCGAGCACCTGTACACTAAATGTTTGACAAATGTAAAGTTAGAAAGATTTTGACAAAAGATATATGCATATAATGTATATATAACTTACTTTGTCAGATAGTGTAAGTGAGGGAGTCGATGGCTTGGATGGAAGTGTGGATCTGGTCACCCTGGAAGATTTTGGAGCTTTAATCGTTTAACCTTTCTTAGTCGAAGTTCCTACCTTAGTCACTATGTCTTTTGCCTTAGGTTTTCCAGGCTTGAAAACATGTGCTTTACTCTTTCGACCTTGGATACCTATATCATTATCATCTATAAAAGAGAAAGATTCAATTAGTAAAATATTCACAAAAATGGGCTAAGAAAGTGACAAGTATGTGAATATTGCCTTGTTCAGCTTCATCTTCTTGTCCTTGATGCAAGGCACCAGAAGAGTGAGTCAGAATGCGTTGTTCGATTGTTTGCAAATCAACATAAATAGTGTCATAGTATTCACGCCACTAAGTGACAAACGATACAGTCGAGAGAAAGTTAGGTTCTATAGCCATGGGAGAATAAACCCCTCTTCTAAACTCATTGTCAGATAACTAATAGTCTAATTCTGCAAAGGATGATACTTCAGAGTGACAAAGTTGTTCTTCAAGGTCAAGTGTTAATGGTGCTAGAGTTGCTTGAGAAACCAAATTGTCACATCATAAAGTTTGGAGCATGCAAGACAACTCCTAAAGCATTCGACACATGCAACCCTGAAGGGATCACTTGTGTACATAAAAAATTCGACCAGACAGCATCACTTCGACTTTGTCTCACCTCTGTATTTCGAATGATGTCATGCGTAAACCAAGGTGGTCTGAAGCATCGAGCAACAAAAGGCGTCAAGTTCATTTGATCATAACTAGAGAAAAAAGCCTCATGAAAATGTTGGAAGAAATGCCAAAATTCATTGAAGGATTTTAAATTCTCGGGTTTAGTACGAGATCAAAAGCAAAGCAGAGGTCCTTTACAGCCACGATAAATTATAGCTGGTGGAGAAAATGTCAGTTGGGGTTCAAAAATAGTATTTAACCAAAGTTGGAGTAACCACGTAGAACCTCTAGGGTTAAGAGATTCATTATTGCCAATCTTGACAATGAAATAGTGAAGTTCATCATAAAGATATGCCAAAAGGAGCTTGGTGAGACAAATCTTGTTGTCTTGATGTAGCAACATAGCCAAAGGAAGGTACATGGCTTGCATTTTCACACTTCAAGAACAAAAAGCAATTGAATTGAGCAAATAATATAGGAAAGTGATATGTTAACCGTTACTCACAGGGCCAGTTTTTATATTGTTTTTAACAAATGTAGTGTAGGACATGTTAGATAAATCTAAGGAGTACTTAGATTGGTCTCGAGGTTCCATGTTAGGTAAAATGTCGACCCCTGAGGGTCGCAGACCTATGATGGTAGCCACTTCAAACAGGGTTAGGCTAATCATGCCATAGGGTAATTGGAAAGAATTTGTAGTTGAATTCTAAAAATAAACAACAGACCCTAACATGCTATTGTTGAACTTAATGGAATACTTGGCTAGTTAAAGAATATCAAGAATACCTAAACTCCTCCAGAAAGAAATTTTTGTTACTTCCATCCTCACAAGCCATTCAAGAAAGGGTTTAGAGTTTTTTGGTTAGAAATACTTGCAATAGAGTTGAGGGGGCTAGCTAAAGTCTCTTGCGGTTTAGAAGAAAGATAATGGGTACCTATCTTGCTAGCTTGCCTAAGGGTTAAAACAAGACCTATGTAAGCATGAATAGCAGAACCTATAGAGAAAGGAAGAAGTACCTGGGAAGTGAGTTTATGAGAGTTCATTGGATCGGGGCCCATGACAAAGCCTTCATCTTGATCAATCATAGGCTCCTAAACCGAAACCACCAATTGAGAGTTCTTGGGATCATTTGGAGAAGATCCAGTGGGAATAGCACCTTTGGAGGAGGTGGATTTGGAATGAGAAGCCATGAATGCAAAAGAAAAATGATCAAAGAAAATGTGGTGAAAAGGCAAAGGGTTTGAGTGCTTGGAGAAAGAAAAGGTGAGCAAAAGGAATTGGAAGCTAGAAGAAGATGGCAGTGGGAGCAAAAATATGGCATGGAGATATTTATAGCTCTCTTAAAGGGCCAAAATGCTATGGGCTATGATGTATTAATGGATGAGCCTAAGAAACCGGAACCATGATGAGACGTGATTGGATTGGTGTGACGATTCCAGTTAACGTGCCACATTAAATGATGACAAGAAAAGTTAACCATCCACTTTTGGTGGAAATATTTAAAATTTAAAATTACAATTCCTCAACTTCTTATCGACAGAGTTGATCTTCGAAGTGAGAGTTGTAGAGGGCATCATGTTGGTACTGTCAGATTATTGAACTAGTGTTCAAATTTGGCAAGTTTGAAGATGGTCTATGGTTTGATTGACAAAATGGTGATAAATTGACAAAGCTTCTAATTTGTTAGATAATATGTCGAAACCCAAAAAAGACCAAGTGTGATAAAGCTTGACTATCCAACTTGGCAACATGACATTGACAAAGTTCTTTTATTTGATGATTGACAAGTCGAAGTTGAACTTTGTTGCTTAGGACTTGGAAGCTTTTGAGATTAAAGGGAGCTTGGCAGGACAACCAAAGACCAATTATGACCAACTTGCATGCTCGAAATTCGATACGTCAAAGTGGGGTTTGTCACTGAAGACTTAGAAAAACTTTGAAAATGTTGAAGACACTGTCATAGTAACTCCAATGCATATAGTTGTTGATAGTTTTTAGCGATTATCGACAAAAGCTAGACAAATATGTGCCAAAGTGATAATCAAGAGAAAATGACAAACAAGAAAACTATCAAAGCCACATGGATAATATCTAGAGATAGTCAATGATAGGTGTCAAAATCCTAGAGACTTAGGTTGTCTATAAATACCAAATCTGTAGAAATTGTAAAGGGTTAGAATTTTCACTCACGCACTCACTCTAAAATGTCTCCAATGACTAAACAGAGTCCAAAGTTAACTGAGTATTGTTCTCAATCCTCTTTCTTGCTTTCCTAGGAATAGATTTCTTTTATTTTCTTTACATTTCTTTGTCAATTAAGCAATTTATTTTCGGCAGCTTCTTCTTATTCTTAATTCTGTCAAACATTGCATCTACACTATCACAACACAAATCACGCTATATTGCATCTCATTCCATCCTCATTCCATAAAAAACAGCTTGATACTCGATTTCTTTGGTGGAGAACCCAAGAGAAGTAGATTTTCGCTCTCCGAATCGAGATCTTGAAAAGCAAAGACTGTCATCAAAACTTCTGCACAAGGAAATTGTCAATTATTTATTGTTGATAAATAAGGGTTAAAATCTGCCATAAACGATGTTATATTAAATCACCATCGCTGTAGTTATATATGATTTTTTGATATACCCAGTAGTTATAGATGATAAACATATTTGCACTTTTGTTTTTAAAATTTCTAATACTTTTTTGTATTGAGAAAATTTGAAAAGAACGTGTAGTCAGAATGTATATATTTCTATTGTATTATACCTACAAAGATGAATAATATAATGAAATTATATGTAAATATCATGGATCTATGTTAATTGTCCGCTTTATTCATAACCCCATACATATAAAGCAAAGTTGCGAATTTTTTCGCAGAATTTTCTGTGTCTCTGTTGAATAAATGTTATTGTTCAGGAAGACCAAGTCTAATGGATAACTCCTACTGCATTTGAGCAGGTCTATTGAGCATACTGGACTCGAGAAATTTTCATGATTACTTGCCTGGAACGTCTGAAAACTTGGTCGAATCAGAGAATAAACACGGCATTATTGAGATGGTGTAGTTTGATCAAACAAAGCAACTGAGTCCTTATCACTCGGATGACTCGTCCGTTGAATCCACCACAAGTATGTGCTAATGGAGTTGGACTATATAGCTCCAGGATGGAAGAAATTAGTTCATGCTGTTAGAGCACTGCTTAAGATTATGAGCACTTGATGCGGAAGATGATATTTCAATCATAATTACTTTTAGGACTCAGTTTTTTTTCTTTTGGGATAATAGAACTCCTTATTAATATAGACATTTACTGATTTTCATTTTTAAAATTCAAGATGAGTTATGTCTTTATACGATGAGTATATTTTTATCCAATTCAAAAATAAATTGCAAATATAAATATTTTTATACTTTCTGGTGGAATTTTTTTTAATTCTCGTGGCACTTTTGCTTTGCTTTTTATGATGCGTTTGATTATATAGGGTTCATGTGATAAGTAGCATGAAAAAATGAAATCCAAAATGGGACAAAAATAGAAATGCTGTGATAAAGCATCACCTCCCTATCATGGAAGACCATAGCGGTAGTCCAGAGTACTGAATTGTTCATACAGTTCCCCTTTGTGTCTTGAAATTGTGATATATAAATCTTTGAAGGTTTGATTGGCATGGTTAAGATACATTGCTGTCCATTTGTACTTATATAGCTGTCACTGGACCAATTGCAATGAGCTGTGGCAAGTAAAATTTTTCAGACTCTATCCTTGCAGCCATGTATTCCGGAACCTTTTGCATCTTAGGCCTCGAAACATTGCTAACTTCTTCAGTTGTTTCCTTCCCCGCTGGCTCTAGTGAATCCTCTACACTTTTCAGCCAACACTCTAGGTTATTTCTACCTCTCTCAGAAGCCATCCTTCAATCCGCGGCAAACAGCGAGGTTGCCAAGAGTGCCAGTGAGTGAACTCAAATGCGAAAGGAGGAGTTCTTGCTTGCTGCCAAAGCAAGACATATCTTTCACTCTCTTTTTTATCAAAATCAGGATATCCCCACTGCCGGAAGCCATAGGATTAATCCCTCCCTATGGTAGCCACCTCAAAGGGTGGAAGAGCTAGCTCGAGATTTTTTAATTAGCTTTCCATACCCAAAGTCAGTAATCAAACCCCTGACATTTGGTTAAGGGAGGATGAGTCCTAAACACTCAACCACACCCCCCAGGTTACATATCTTTCACTCCAATCCACACATTGAGTGACAAACACATCCACTAGCAAAAATAATGTAAAATATACAATAAAAAATTTATACTCTATCAAGAAACTAAAAGTGCACCTCTCTTGAAACTAAGACATCGGTTGAAACACAAAATGCATATTTTGAAGGTTCAATTGTTTTTTAGGTATCTATAATTTCACTCAATTTTCAATTAGGTCCCTATTTTTAAGTAAGTCCCTATAATATATAAGAATGTTTAATTAGATCTCTGCTGTTATGTAAAGAGTGAGATGAAAATGGAATATTTCTTATTTCATAGAATATTATATTTTTTGTGTAATGGCAGGACCTGATTAACAAATCTCATACATTATAGGGACCTATTTAGAAAATTTAAAATTGTAGAGACCTAATTAAAAATTGAGTGAAACTATAGAAACTTGCGGGGTAATTAAACCTAAAAAGTATTTACCAATATATGTGATTGAAAATATCAAAACATCCAAAATTTTACAGAAGCATGATAAAAGAAAAAAGTTCATTTAAAATATAATATTATCAAATGTCCATGATAATATTGGTTTTTGGTAAACTTTAAGTTATTAGCATATGCATCAAGTGAAATCCAAGCTCAAAATAGAAAAAATAATATTTAATTACCACACTACGTATAAGAGAAATCTTGGATTCTAGAAATTTTATAATGACGAAACAAAATAGTCTTATTACCAAGCTATACGATACACTCATGTGTAACTTGCATTGATTCACTTAACAAATTGTGTATTTGAAACAAATATTTCCTGAATGACAAAACATTGGAAAAAAATTACTTCATTGGCACATAAATACAATTTTGGAATATTTTCTTTATAACAGAACAAAAGATGACACTACAGCTATGGATGTTTTCATTACCGCAATTCTTTACAACAGTTTGAATATATCTCGTATAGAAGATTGCATGATTGCAAGATAATAATATTTTGTGATTTTCTTCTTAGATTTTTAATTTTATATATATATATATATATCATGCCTCAAAATCACAATTTTACGAGTTTGATATGCTTCTATGTGTTCATGATCATGATCATATCATGATGTCTAGTGATCATATCATATCATGTCTAGTATCGGTATCAATCTACTTCATATTTTATAATAGGAAAAACTATAGATGGAGTATAGAGTAATTATTCAGATAAAGAGAAATGCGTACCAAAAATATAACAAGGCAAATATTCCTCTTGTTCATTGATAGTATTCATTTATTTCTACCTGGGATCTTCCAAAATGAAAAATCATAAAGAAAAAGCTTGTTCCATTTGACTTAATCAGCCATTTGCATGTTGTCAATTAATCAAAATTTGCAATTCTTTTACGCTTGCGAAATTGCAAAAAAGCTTTAATATTCACATACATCACAGCACAGAGACAATGAAGGGAATGGAAGATCAAGTGACGGATAACGAGTTATTACAAAAACACAAAATGCTAGACAGTCGGATATTTTAATTACCAGAATTTAGTTGAAAAAATGACGTAACATATTTAATAACCCTTGAATGAACAAGTGAACAATATTATTCATTTCATTTTATCCAAAAACTACCTATGGTTTCTATCAAAACTCCCTACAATATTTTCTGATTGTATTGAATTGCTCTTACAATATGGGTGAATTAGAAGACAAAATTTACAAGACGATGTGTGGAACATCCGCACTAGTAAACTACTCATCTAAAGATCAACATTTAATACCTATTCCCTTAACAAGACCCAAAAATTGTTAAAAAATAAAATAAAATAAAATAGAAAAGGGTGCAAGTATAGTGCTCTCTTGGCCATGAATGTTGAACCGCTGAGACATAAGCTTCACTATTAGGGTCTGATGGTTCTGAAGAAGTTCCAGCCTCGCTTGTGGAGTTGAAAAAATTTGAGTGATGAAGGCGAGATTCCAAGGGAGAACATATTGGTGGCATAGGAACAGAACATAGACCCTCTGGCATTTGTACAACTTCGGTCATTGAAGGCCTTAGAGACATGTCTTCTTGTATGCACCACAATGCAACTTTCACTGCAATGTGTACCCTCACATTATTTTCTTGTGCTCTCAAATCTGAATCAAGAATTTCTCTCAGCTTCCATTCTTCCATCATCTTGAAAGCAAAAGATGGGAAATGGGATTTCTCTGAGGTTTCATTAGGGTCACGGTTTTTCCTTCCACCAATGATCTCTAGCAATACCATACCATAGCTGTAGACATCACTTTTCTCTGATATAGCATAGTTTGTGAGCCATTCTGGTGCTAGATAGCCCCTAGTGCCCCGTAGTGTTGTAAAAACATGGCTTTGTTCGCGTGTCATGAGCTTAGCAAGACCAAAATCTGAAACTTTGGCCGGGAAATTATCATCTAGTAGCACATTTTCTGGCTTGATGTCGCAATGAACAATCTTTGACTCACAATCTTCGTGTAGGTAAGCAAGTCCTTTTGCCGTTCCGAGTGCTATGTCAAACCTTGTATCCCAATCCAACAGCAATTCTTGCCCTTTGTCTTTATTGAATATCCATTTATCCAATGACCCATTTGCCATATACTCATAAGCAAGAAGCCTATGAGTTCCTTCAGCACAAAATCCTTTAAGCTTGACTAAATGGTGGTGATGAATGCTACCAATAATGCTGACTTCAACCCTGAACTCTTTTTTACCTTGGCCAATTCCTTCCAACTTCTTCACAGCAAGTTGTGTGCCATTTGGTAGAACCCCTTTATAAACTGAGCCAAAACCCCCTTCACCAAGCTTCACATTGAAGTTACTTGTTGCAGTTTCTAGATCATTGTAGCTGTATCGGATTGGCATGCCAGTTAAATTCTCCAAGAAATTGTCATCTTCTGAATTTTGTTGGGGAGACTCAGCCAAATTTTTATTTTTCTTGTTGTATCTAAGTCCAACAAAGATCATGATAGAAATGACGATCAATGTTAATATGACAATGACCACAACAATTATGGTCTGCTTATTTCTGCTTCCACTGTCACCTGTGCCAGTGCTACTATCACTAGTGACCTTAATGTAAGCAACAAAACCAGAATCCTTATCTGATTTCTCAAAGCTTCCAATCCTGTCCAACAAGAAACAATTCCCTGTACTGCTGTGGAAGAACATAGCAAGGCATGAGCAGTTTTCACTGCAGGAAGTTTTGCAGCCAATCAAATCAGTTTTTGAAAAGGGTAGAAGGAACTCGAGTGCAAAGTAACTGAGTCCCTCATCAGCTTTCAGGAGCTCAATGGCACTTTTTGAGTTGCAAGGAGAGACAAAACCTGGTTTGCAATTAGGCCTAGAGCTAAGAACAGAAGGGCAGCTGCACTTACTGTCACCAGTGCATATGTTGTAGGGATCACAAGGCTCTGGAGTACTGCAAGAATCTTGTGGTATTCTTGTTGGTGAGGCACCACTTGGCCCTTTAACTTGGAGATTGGAGAAAGTGATGAGTCCATCACTTCCCAAAACTGCAACCCAAGTGGCATTTGCGGCTGAATCGTTTGCAAAAATGAATTGCCACAACAAGGACTTATTTTTGTCATAGAACCTCCAGGAATTTGCAACAAGGGTTGCTGAAACTACCATCACCACCTTCATTGATGATTGTGTGGTTATCATTCCGCAGAGACCAATAAGCCTGGGGAGCTTGCGGACCAGTGGAAAGAATGACATCACCAGATTCAATCTCAAGAACATAAGTGAGGTTGTTAGAACAAGTTTCATTCCTTTAATGAATTCTTGCGTTGGCAACAATGTATCTGTTGGATGGCTGAAACTTTGCCAAATCACTATAGTATCATTCCCTAGCAAAACCAAATTTCCATTGTCCTGCAATTCCATTGAAGAAACTCCACTGCCACTTGTATTAGTAGACCATACCACAGTCCCTCCTTTACGTAAGAAGGCATTACCCTTCTCATCAAACACAAATTTATCTGAATTAGAAACAGGATTTCCTCTATTTGCAACCCAAACCATCTTGGAACTGCCCATGTGGACCACTGCCAATAGAAACAATGTGATATCCTTTGGAGTTTTGACAAAGCCAAGATAAAATTCTTCTTCGTATGACACAAGGAACTTGCCATCCCTATCAATCCAGTTCATTTGAGAACCTTGCAAACCGGGAGAGACCTTGCCAACCCTTAAATAACTTGCAAAAACATTTTCACACAAAAGGAGGCTACATAACAAGAGGGTATCTATAACATGGAATAGAGACCAATTTTTGGCCATGACTTTGTTTTACTCCAAAACCCAATTGCTATTTAGGAAAATTAGATGTCATGAAGGAGGAGATAACAAATGTTGAAGTCATGGAATTCATTAACAAGAGGGTTGAAAATACATGGCTACATGATATGTTTTAAGATTAGTTTGGAAAAGACAGAACTTCAAAGCTTAATTTTTCTTAGCTTTTGCCAAATGATGGAAAAAGGAACACGGGAAAGAGAAAAAAAAGCTAGGAAATGCTAGTGGAAAATATAGAACATACCCTTATGAAGATATTAACAGTGACTACATTAATTGTTTACATAGGAATTGACTAAGTCTAAAGCTATACCTCAGTCTGCTGATTCCTGAGTTTATAGCTTATGGAGTGGGTACAGCTGACAAAGTTGAAAGACCCAGAAGAATGAAAGAGACTATGAAAGTATGAATGAAGGAGTTTAGATGTGAATTTGAAGGTTGAGCACTATATGGTTTCGTGAAGCAGAAGCAGGGCCCTGTAAAAGTGTGAAAATTGATGTTCTGACCGTCAGGCTGAAAGGACAGAAAGTTGCGAATGTGGAAAACAGAAATTATTAAATGTTATCAATGTTACGTTAAAAAAATGTGTTTTACTGTGTATAACTCGATGTATTAGTAATAAATTAATACTACAGTAGAAGCAGAAGATATCGGTCCTTCACGAAGGTGGTATACAAAAGTGTAAATAGTAGACATATTAAAAATATAGTAAAAGTCCACAAAATCAGTATTTTTTTTATAAGTCCACAAAATTAATATATTAATGTCTAAATTGTTTATAACTCAATTTTTTTTTTTACTCATGTTTAAGGCTTTGTCAATAGAAAAGGCACGTGAATTCTTTTTATATCAAAGCTTTAAAAATTAGATTGAATTGATTAGTGGAATTTGGTAGACAGTGAATTAAGCATGCTTTCCATCGAAATATTTTCCGATTCAATCATTATTTAATTACAGTTCAGTCACAACTTTAACCAATAATTTACATGAGTTAGGTTCTTTTTATCAATTTAATTTTAATTCAGTTTTTAAAACATTGTCCAAAGGTAAATCTGTCTCAAAAATTTTAAGAAAAAGTTAAAAAAAATGTAAATTAATTAAATAAATTATAATTACAAATCATTAAATAAGTTAAGAAAAGTACATTTTTTTAAAAAATTATTTTGAAGGCTTTTCCTAGATCGTAAGTAAATGCCATCATAAATATGGGAAAGCCAACAGCTTATCTGTTAAACTGGTGAGCCAACCGAAGTATGCCAATGAATGAAGAATTGAAGTATAAGGGGACCATGATATGGCCATAGCAAAAGAATTTAATTGAAAAAAATAAATAATGATGTGGACAGGCTTTAGCTGACAAATCAAGAGCTTTAGCACGTTTTAGCATCTCATCAATGCTTGGGCTTTTTGCTTGGTTTTGAAAGAGGCGGTGCCGTGGAAGAGAGTCCACGAGTTAATGCAAACGGAGGAGATATTCCTCGTTAATTCTTATTCCTCATATCAAACATACGGTTATAAACGACGTTTTATTTTCCTTCTAAACCATGTTTTTCTTTTTAATTTCGTATGAACTAAGTCCATGTTATTAGGGAGTTGACGATAAATCCTACTTTTTAACAATACTCTTTATGAATTGATATTAATTTTGTTTATATTCTAATGAGTAAGTGTTTATGTTCATGCTTAATGTCACCAGAATTGAGGGTTCAATTTGCAAAAACTAGAGATAGGATTTGCAAGCGTTGCCTCTTATCGTAAATACTGTGAGCTGAGCAAAAACTAGATATAGACAAATGTGGTTTCAAGTGATCATTGTTAGTAATCCATAGAGCTTAATCATTTTCCCAATTAGTTTGTACTGAATGATTTAGGCAATTAGTATAAGTTAAAGATACTTCCCTGAACTCGAGCGTAGCTGATAATGAATTTAAGAAGTGTGATAATTAGTTAATTGAAATAAAAATAAATTAATTGATATTCATAATAGTTGCATTAACAGATGGGTGAAATCAATATTATTAGCCCTAACATTTATCTCAATATTTTCTTATCCTATTTACTGTTGTTTAGCCTATTTAATTTATTTTGCTCATTTAATTTCTTCTCTTTAAATTTTCTATTAATTCTCATTATATTGATTATATAAAATAATTATCCTTTCAAACTACTTTGATACTTTATCTATACTTATGGGAATAATATCTTATTCACTAGTTTTTAACTTATACAACTTAATATACTAGTCAAAGTAACATCAATGAATTAAGGTCTTTCTTACTCATTCTTCTTCTCGTATATGCTCGTGAGGTTTTTAGGGGAAAAAAAATGGAATAATGTTGCCTGGCATATTGGCTACACCATAGTGCCGGAAGCCTATCTCTTGAAAGTTTTCTAAATATGATATCGGTGTATTTATCGTTTTTATTGAAGTCACATAATCATGCATGTAAATTATGTTTTGGCTTTTTATATTTTTTTTTAATACTCGCACATACCAATTCGCATACTTATCATTCACTCATCAATTCACAATTGTTTTTCATTCTCCAATCATTTCATAACTCTTCCAATATTCCTTTATCACATCACAACATTTTCTTTTCCTTATTCTAATTCTAATTATTTTTTTTCCTTCTTTCTCTTTATTGACGTTGAAATTGTAGATGTTGAAAGATTCGAAATGAAGAAAATGAATTAAGTTATCCATGAGTCAAGAAATTTATTTCACAAGTTATAACCACATATTAAAAAAAAATCATCATAATAGTCATAACCACGTGAATATGAAATTGAGAACCACGGGTACACGTTAGGCATTGAAAACTAAATTTGGTCATGGTTACATTGGGGTTTTTCTTTGATATATGCTAAAGCTTTTCGAACACAGGTAGTATTGGGATTTAATTAGCTATGAGTGCTTTGTTAGAGTGGAGGAGCCTAATAGGAGAAGATACAACCAGCGAGCTAAGAAAGACCATCACACCATCGAGTTAGATGCTACATCTTGACCAAAATCCTTAAAACAATGAGTTATAACTCCTTCCATATTATATACTACTTACTTAATCCATCCTCATTCAATGTGAGATTTCACCTTTCATACTTAACTCCAACAATAGTTGAGAATTATCCTTGGTTGATGGAAGGAAGTATGATACGATATGAATGTTGTTTTGGAAAGATTCTAACTAGGAAAGACTCGGTACTTAAGTATGTCTGTTGTGATCCACCTCTCTTTCCTGGGAACCTTTCTGGTGCTCAGTCTTACAATTGGCATACACTATCATGGTATATGGTTAGATAGAGAAAGTGATGGAAGGATTAATTTTGGCTTGTTGCAAATACAAGTCAAAGATGTCATGTTACAATTAGGATTACATAGGAAAAAATAAATATAAGGTGTTGTTAGCAGGTCCACCATTGTACACAGGCATTGTTGTTTGTGCAAGATGTGTGGTGAGATTATATCGATGGCTGAAGCACTTCTAAAGAGAACCAATATGGAAGTTGCACTATAAATTTTCAGTAAGGTTTCGACATATATCGAGGTGAACGCTTGGAATTGTCTCATTTCAATTGAGTATATTTCTTCATGGTGGAGCATGTTAGTTCTTTGAACAATGATTGTCAGTATAAACAATGACTGCAAAGGATTGTCGATGTAGACAATGGAAGCTGAAGATGTGCTCATTTCAATCAAAGTGGAGATTGTTGGTTTTGATTGAAGTAAAACATTTTGGAAGAAGTCCCACATTACCCAAGAATAAAAGGGAAGAAGGAAGTTTCTTGTAGCAAGTCCTACGTACCCAGGACTGCAAGTGAAAGAAGCACCTAGTCAACCTAAAGTTAGTGCATGTACTTTCACAAACTTTATAGTTTAATTCCTCTAGTTAACTATCAAGAGAAAGAAGCACCAAAAAAGAGTGGAGAGCCTTAAAATAAATCAAATCCAGAAACCTTTTTCCCAACTAACTAACTATGTAAGTAGTTTAGGGAGCTATAGCTTAAGTCCACAACAATTTACTCTTATACATAGGCATTAAAGACAGTAGACGAGTTCATATAGTATCATTATTGTTGCTATAACAACAAAAACATCATATTTGACTTACTCTTGCGATCATTCATCTAAAAGGAAACCATTTTACTAGCAATTCAGATGTTCAAGCACCTTGCCTTCTCTGTAACACATAATAAAATAACTAAACTCCATTGATAAATGAATGTGCATTACATTCTCTATGAAACATGTAATTCAAAGATAATACTGCAATGTCATCACCCAAAAAAATAAAATCCAGGAAAAGATCCTGGCAGAAACATGTGATAAACATTCATTAAGAAAAATATATATTCAACTTCACAGGATAGAACAAGTGAATTGTAAACTTCATTTGCCCACCCATAAAATATCGGATAATTTTCAAATTTTGAAATAGGCCTCAAATATAAAGATGCATGTTTTAAAAAGAAGAAAAAAGTACATCCACTAACTTTAGTTTTAAAAAAAAAATTCAAAACTCAAAAGTGTGCCTAACTACATTTTTTTTGTCATCTTGGATTAGCAACACCAAAAGTTAATCAACCGGAATAAACTACATGGCTATGTTCTCTCTACAATTATTCTGTGCGAATTGTCTCAAACCATATTCCCCATTATGCATTAACAACTTATAACCAGCACTTTCCAAACTGCATAACGAAGCACCAAGTCAACCTAATTCGAAATGCTAGCCAAGAAGTAAATGAACACCAAACATAGGCACACACACAGTATCCCACAATTCCAGCCTGTGGGCCAGTATATGCATGCATGTTGCGTAAAAGATTCTATGAGCCAAGTTGGCAACTTCAAATTCAATAATCAATACCTAATTTAGTACTTCAAAAATTGAAAGCTATCACCCTTAACCTAACCCCAATAAACTCTACACGATCACAAACCTAACCCAAGAAACTAGAAATGAAGTTTTGAAAAAAGAAAAAAAATTAATACAATAGTACTAGGAATCAGATCTATCAAATTATTTCAAGTTACAGCATCACATATTCAATATCCGTGATAAGTCATGAATTGAATATAGTTTTAAAAAAATAAAAAATAAACAAACTACCAGATAAAGTAATAATAAGCTAACAACTAGAAAGTTGACATTCCTAAAAAGGCAAAACAAAAATGTGCAAATGCAAATAGTAGTTACATACATAGATTCTATTATATTTTTCCTCTAATTTCAAGTTTCAATGGAACAACGGTTAAGAATACCAAGTAGTAACCATACGCCATTGATTCACATCAACAAACAATTCACACTCTTTCCCCTCCACTATTGTTAAGCATTTCAACAATCCATATATTTTTTTGATTTATTTTGAAAAAAATGGAAAGAAAAATAAAGCATATATTTTCTACACTTCTTCTTATGAAAAGTGAAAACGCACAATAGAGCAAAAAACAACAACAACAACAACAATTATTAATTTTATTATTAGTTATCGTTGTAAATTGAACAATGGAGCAATTGAGAGTGAGATAGCTGAGGATTCGCAAAAGCATAGAGAAGAAGATTGAAGCGATGGGATCTTACATCCGCATATGTGGTTTTCACTTTTCAGCAATAGAAGAATTAGGAAATGGATCTGAAAATAGAAACATTGAAAATTTTAAGATTCAAAGATAATAAATGAATATGAGAGAGAGATAGAGGTTATCAATGGTGGCACCGCAGGGATGCATGGTGGAAAAAAGTGGTAAGTGGAGGTTTCGATTTCGATGAGAGGCAAGGCAAGGTGGTTAAACTCAATGGAGTTCAATGTCAAGAAGTGCTAGTTAGTGATTATTTTTTTTATTTATTTATTTTGTGTTAATCTTCAAATGCAAAATAAATTGAAGGATCTAAGATACACTAGCTAAAGTTAAGTGTAATGTAGCATACATGCACACACGATGAAATCTAATGAGAGTGATTTAAGGTGTGTTGTAATGGCACTTGACTTAGCCTGGTGATGCACCACATCACTAAACTTAATTTGAAAGTAAACTCCTTGACTTTTCCTCCCCTCACAATGTGGCCCAATCACTTAATAGTATTGACTTTAGTTGAAGTTAAGAATACTAGCAACTTGTCGGGCTTTATCAAATCTGTCAAGTCACATTATTTTTATTTCCTGAATACTAATATTAGTGAATATGATGGCAAATTTATATTTGTATATTTTAGAAAGCCTACTTCATCAATTGCCCAAAAATCCCGTCAAACAAATAAGATAGAATATGAACCTATAAATGCACAAAATGTGAATTGAAAGAATTCAAAAAGAACATTTTTTTCTTCCAATACCAAAAATAATGATTAAGAAAAACATCATGTGAGGGAAAAAAGAGGGGGTGGGATACAATGAGTTGATTGAGGAAGTTACTTGCCTTGTCAGTTATTACATATACACAGTGTGTGTGATAGCACTGGTTGGCGATTGCAATGGCAAAGGGTGGTGTTGTGGCTGGAGCGATGGGCGGTTGTGGCCAATGGTGGTTCTGGAAGTGGAGTGGGTGGAGTGAGCGGTTGTGGTCGATGGTGGTACACCACAATTTACTAGGTGTACCATAACCTTCACTGATGTGTAAACTGTAAAGCAATAGCCAGACTCAAACTGATGGAAAATACACAAGTAGATAAACATTAAAGAGTTATCAATTAATATTTTCAGTGGAAATTATCTTAGCTTTGGTAATTGAAATGAATAAGTTACAACTCAATGAGATAATGACACCCATATAAATCCCATTATGAAATAATATCTAGCCATACAATTGTACCAATTTTATAAACACCAATTATCAATTACTTCACTTAAACATTAAAAAAAGAAAGAAAATAAAGTTGTATTGAATTCAAACTTTGTTGCATTGAGCATTAATCCAAGTATCGAAATCGATACAATAAGAGCATTACATAATTCAAATATGAATTCAAACATAGATAAACCATTAAACATGAATTCAAATACAAGCTCCAAATGCTCACATTACAAAAACTCATTATAATTAATCCTTTGTCTAAACCCTATTTACAAATCCACAATTTTAAACATACAATTTAGCATATTTGCAAATTCCCAATACCAACATTACATAAACTCAGTGACATCAAAGTCTAGATAATTAATTTTTATAAAAACTAAAATAAAATAAAAACAAACTCCCCAAACACCCACATTACAAAAACTCACTTCCATACAAAAAACCAAACTGTCATTTCCCAAAAACATTAAAACTTTATGGATATAGCTCCTGTGAAGTGCACTTTGCATTTTGGAGGTTAAAGGACAATCATCTTGATCTTTAAGAATTATTAATGGTAGAGATTATTCTAGGTATCATAATTTTTTAAACATAAAAAAGAAAAAAAAATGGATGGTAAGTTCCCTTCACACCCATCCAATACACTTTTCTTCTTCTTTGCACATCAATCTCAAGGCCACTACCTTCTCCATCATAAATACCACTTATATATGGAGTAACAAACCCTTTTCTGATCTCTTTCTCCACCTCACAAACAAGAAGATATCTCATAGACATGAACACATCACACTAACAAGCCAGTATTCTTGACCTTTTATTTCTTACTATCATTGTATGAATATGGTTGAACCAAAACACATGAAGAGAATGCCAACAAAATGTTAGTGTGAAGTAGTTTGAATGTAGTGATATGGTTGCACTACAACATATGAACGTGGGGGCTTTGATGCTGCACCATGTTTTTAAATAAATTTTAATTTTAATTTTTAAATTGGCGGAAAGCTAATGATGTAAAATCATCTTTACCCTTAATTACTTTTAACGGTTGGGATGTATGTACTTTAATCTCTAGTACAAAGTACACTTTTGCTATTTAGAAGAGCCCTACCCAAACTTTAAACACACTAATTGTACATCAAAACCCAATTCAATTTTTACCCCAAGCAAAAATTTAGACAATAATAATTTAGAAGCACACAATTGTTGAAAACACAATTTGTCATTCATAGATCTACATATCTTGGAAGAGCTCCATAGTTCAAAGGTAAAATTGCATACCTAAACAAATAATCTCATAAAAAAAAATATCTTAGATCCAACACTCACCATATCTAATGGAGCAAGTCCGATGGTCAATGAATTGGGATAGGTGGCAGCAATGTTCAATGCCTATCGAAGGTGGCCCGAAATTGAAGATGATGGGCGACGACTCATGGTGTGAGGAAGTGTTTGGACTTTGATGTTCTTTAAGCTTGGATAGAGGTCTTGAAGTGAAATGACACATACATCGCTCATGACAGTCTATGTTGGCATGTAACGCCTCGATTTTTACTGCTATGCAAAATGACCAAAATACCCCTAGGTCATTTCTACACAAGATTTGAGGCTAAAATAGTCCAGGCCATCTTCAATAGGATATTTTGATATTAGAATAACATTATATGGTGATTAAATAGCAATATGTGCAAAAATCGCGATTTTCAATTTTTCAATGTACAAATGACCAAAATGCCCCTAAGATCATTTTTGCCCCGAAATCAAGGACGGCCAGTCCAGGCTATCCTCAAGGGGTTAGTTTTATGCTTGAAGGGGATTATGTGTGTTATGGATATTGTAGATGTGAAAATATCAACTTCAATTTTTACATAAGTGAAATTACCAAAATACCCATGTGGTAATTTAACACGAGATTAAGTAATTTCTGAACCTAGTCATCGCCCGGGAGTTCAAAATGTTTATTACATGTGTAATTTGATATTTGAAAATGTTCGGGTGGTTTTGGGGAGTTTTTGTATGAAATTACCATTTTGCCCCTAATTAACAATAAATAAGCTTATTTACGTAATCAAATAAATATAAGCAATATTAAGCTCTAATTAAAGATAAATTAATTTTATTTATTTATCTTGAGTCAAAATAATTATTTGAGGTAATTTTAAAGTATAAGATTATTTTAGAAAAGATTGTTTTTCTTTCTTAATTAAAAAGGGGTTCTTAAGACACATAATAGGAAATTAGTGTATTAAATTTCTTTTTCTTAAAAATAAAATATATTTTAGATTTTTTTTTTATTATTTCAGATTATTTGCACTAAAAATTCCACTACATATGTTGGCCATTTAATTTTGTAATGGGGCACCTTAAATATTTGATTATTAAGCACTTACTTTAGTTTATCAATTTCTTTTCCACTAACAATTTCTTTTTCTCAAAAATAAAATATATTTTAGATTTATTTTTGTTTTATTACTTCAGATTATTAGCACTAAAATTTCCACTATAAGTGTTGTCCATTTAATCTTGTCTTGAGGAATTTTAAACTCTTGATGGTTAAGCCACTTACACTAATTTATCATTTCTAAACCATTACAAATTAAATACCCATCAAATATATGTCCTACCACTCACAAAAATTGAAAAAAATACTCCCCATTATAGCCATTAATGCAGCTGCCTCACCCCCCAAAATCCCTATAAATATATGTTTTTTCAAGCCTAATTCACACACAAACATTCATTCTTACCATTTGCATTTTTGGTTGTAGTCTTGCTCACAAAAATTAGCCAAAAATCCTCTCTTCTCTCTCTAAATACACAGCTCTCTTCTTCTTCCTTCTCCACCTCCAAGAGACTCCATTCTTGATATCCATCCAAGTTCTCAAGCTCAAACAAACACATACATACCATAAACCAATCTCTAAGCACCTAAACTTTCCATATCCAAACACAAGAACACAACAAAAATCCTCCCACCATTTCATCTTCACTTGGCCAAATATATACCATCACTAAGATCAGATTTTTGTCGTTGATATCTCATACAAGATCAAGCTCTTGCTTTAATTAACAAAGAAACAACTTGGTAGGGATTTTATTTCATGTTCTTTCTTTTGTTCTTCCTTTATATTTTCGATTTTTATGATTTGATAATGACCATGGCTTGATGATGAGGAATCATGGTGGTGGTTGTGAATCCATCATTTAAATGTCCTCTAAAGCCGAAGATTTAATTCTTGATGATAAAAGATTTCTAAAGGAGTTACTAAGTCTTGAGTTTTAAGCTTAATAAGACATAAAAATGAATTTGCATCCATATTTATGTTATAAGTTCTTGCATATCATATTTATATTTCAAGTTTTTCATAATCATATTTATATTCCAAGTTATCACTTTAATTCTTGAAGATAATAATATGAACTTGCATATTCATATTTACTTTCAAGTTGTCACCTAAATCATAAATACCTAAGAATGAATTTGCATCTTTATATTTATATTTCAAGCCTTGCATTTCATATTTATATTTCCAATTTATCACCTTATAATGATAATAATAAGGTTACAAGACAAGTTTATGATTCTAGTTATCATTTAAATCCTAAAGTTCAAGATTTACTTGTTTTATCTTAAATGACAACTTTGATCATGGACACTTCTCATCTATTTATTTTTGGCACTTATATAATTCTGATTTAAAGCTTGACATACTTTATTTTTAGGTATGATCTTGTCTTTAAATTTGTACAAAGAAATTTTGAAAGACCTAGAAATTATAAAGGATTAAAAATACGATTTTTCTCATGATTTTAAATGCTAAAATTTTAGTATTCTGATCTAATCCTTTAGAATTGGAAAGGTTACTGATTTAGGATGTTTAGATGAGTTTAAATCGCTAATAGTTATTGTAAAAATTATTTTTGGTACCATTGATGCATAAAAGGATAGTTAAAGTGTTAGTTTGGGCCGTTTTGCAAAATGAAGAAAGTTGTGTTTTGAACTATCAACTATGTTATTTCAGCCAAATAATTTTATTTAAAGCTACTAATGATGTTGAATGTGTCCATGAGTCCAAAATACCATTTATGAAGTTTATATAAAGTTTTAAAAATTTCGGTCGTCGTTAAACATTAAAAACAAGCGATTTTGCACTTTGACCCCTAAAATGTATTGAAATTTGGTTTATGGCCTTAAAAGGTTTTTACGATGAGTTTATAACGGTTTCTAATAGTTATATGTCTATTGAAAGTATTGGTTAATGTTAAAGATCTCTAGTTTGTGAGAAGGTGTTACAAAGGGGTATTTACATTTTGACCCGTAACCTTTGAGAAATTGTGATTTGACCCTTTGGGGCTTAAGCATAAATGTTGATAAATTTGATGACATGAATGCGGTTGATATCTTGTGAAGGCTATATTCATGTGTTGAAACTTATATGGCTTATGGATATATGCAATGAAGTATGATGCATGTTTATGTAGTTTAAGTTATGGTATGTTATAAGTATGCTTGATAAATTGAGATGCATGATTCCATGAAGTTTATGAGCATGAAATGTTGAAATGATGAGTTATTCATATTTGCATCTCTATATAACATGCCAAGGTTAAAGGTGACATAAGACACATGGAAATGATCCTCTAGACTCCCCGAATTAAAGGTTATGAGAGGTGATCCAAATAGGAAATGATCCTTTAGACTCCGAATTAAAGGTTATGAAAGGTGATCCTAATGCCCCCTATCCCGTACCTTAAGAGTCGGGAATTTAACTTATCAAAAGGGATAAGATTGCGCCATTGACGACTAGTGAGGTATGAGCTCATAACCTAGAACTCTCGAGAAAAGAGAGAATTATAGGGCGGCCCTCAAGGAAAAGAGAATAAACAAGTTTATGTCACGTGTAAGAATCATGATCATGATGTTCTTTATATCATATGCATTGTTTTATGAATTTTATGATATTATGTATATGATATTGACATGCATCCATGATTAATATGTTGCATTCATGACATTAAGATTCATGCTAAAAGATACGGATCTCAGCTAATGATATTTAGAACTTAATAAATGAACCTTATATATATGTTCACCATTTTCATAATTAAACCCGAGGTTCCTGGGGACGATGACAATGACACTTGTGTTAGAGTCGGGAAGCCCTACTGAGATTCTTGTATAAGTTTCTCATCCCTTTTCTTTTTCCGTGTCGTCTCCAGACAGGAATGATGGGGTAGTTCGTGATTTACCCTAAGACTGGACGAGGAGCTACGGAGATAGTTTCCTTTGGATATTTAAAGTGATCGTATCTTATTTATCAGTTTGTATTCTATTAATGGATATACATTAATGTTCTTACGTTTAGAGGACATCACTATTATGATATTGTTATTAATGTGTTATTCGAGTTTATGTTATGATTGTATTATGTATTTAACTGTTATTTGTCTCTAACATCTTTTACACAGGCAAGATGAATGACGCTAGATACTTAGAAAGATCGGCTCATGTTTTGGTATTTAAGTTCAAAAAAAAAATTTATCCATATTTTCACTAAAGTATTTTCAAGAAGTTTGAATTAAGATCTGGAACAAAAGAGTATCAACTAATAATTAACTTAAATGCGTCCTAGGCGTGTTGAGTTAAATATTAGGGTGTTACATAGCACGCAAAGGATAAGAGGGCAAATGGTGATGGAGTTGGGTTGTCGGCAACGGTGAAGGCAAGGCTAGTGACAGTGACATAGTGGCGATGTGTGGTGGCTCGATGATAAAGAGGGCAATTATGTTTGACTCGATCTAGTTATGAAGAAGATGAAGTAAAGTGTGGTTATGAAAGAGATAAGTAAACACGTATTCATGGTAAGTTGGTAAAAAGCTCTTATTCCCTCCTATTTTCTACATAGAAATAGGAGGGAAAAAAAATCTATGGGGCTCACCCACTTTTACTACTCTTCAACTCTTTTCTCAGTTTTCCTTTCTTAATCAAACGATTGAAAATTTTATTTTTTTCTTCTATTTTCTTTCCTCTTCCTTCCCTTCCTCTCATTTTCACTCCAATCAAAGAGTTTTGGAAAAGCTACAAACTAATGTAAGACAATGTCAAGTTAATGGTGCTACTACAATATGCACAAGTAGCACCATTAGCCTAACTCTGCCACATATGGCAATTTCAATTTCTTCCCTTCTCTTCTATTATCCATTCTAAATCACTCTCATTTCTTTCAAACAGCTCTCATAACATATACAGTTTCAAATAAATGAGAGAATCATACCAATGTGGGATCTAATGATATATGGTATTGTGGTCAAGACTAACTGTTCACCTTTAACCATATTTGTTGATGTTTTTAACCATATTTATTGAATATAATTAAACATTAATATATGAACCACCATATTTGCCTGCTGTATAAAAGAGCCAATTTATGGAGGCCTTATTATTATCTCTCAATAACTTTTCATGCACCTTGTCCATGTTATGATTTAGTGTGACAAATAGGATTACTTTACCTCAAAGTCAATTATGCCATATCATATCATGTTTCTTTATCATTTATAAACCATAACTCATGTATAAACGTGTCAAGTATTTATATTTTATGCGTGCTTATGGATGTTAGAATCATTATCACTCTCATTATGAGAATTTTATCATCAATAGTTATTGCTCTAAATACATTTTTTAAATTGCACATAAGAAATGCAACCATACATAACTTTTGAATAATAATTCTCATAATTTCTTCATGGTTATTGTAATTTTTAAAATATGGCAAAGTGAATTATGTTTCAAAATAAAATAGTTTATGACCAATTTCTTCATGGTTAGCCATAGTTTATGACCAATTGTATATAACCAAAATAGTTTGTGACCAATTTCTTCATGGCTAGCCGTCTGCCTCTTTGGGAGAACTCCCGCGGTGAGGGAATTATTCACTGTTGTTAACGGTGGATACCTTGACTTTGATCAAAAAGTAACACAAGACAAAGGGATAGAATGAGGAACGATTAAACCCAATATTTTCAACAAAAAATCTTACATGATTTTGGAGAATTAAAAGATTGTGCTCTACCTACTAATGAAGTGTCATTTTAGCTTCAGTTATTAGTAAGACCCATATTTTTTTCTAAAATATTATTATATAAATTGGTAAAATATAACAATTTACCTAATATTCTGCCAGCAAATAAATATTTATCATATTTCAAATACTCCTCGACATAAGCATTCAAGTGATAAAAAGATTTTCCCAGGATAAATAACACATTCAACAGTTTTTTTGCTTAGAAATAATGCATTTACCACTTAATTTTTAATTTCCTTTTCAGAAAAATATAGTATTTTTTTCTTTTGGCCAAATTAATCTATAACATATATAAAGGGAATTGGTCTTCCTTTGGTATCTAAATTTTTTTTCTCCATTTTACCCTTCCTTCAAATTTTCAAAACAACTTTTGAAAATTCTTCACGATAACAAACAGTTTTTTAACTTCCTTTTAAATTCAAAATCTCAAAATAAGTAACCAAACGAAAGAAGAAACTTCATGATCTTAGCACCCCCAAACTATAGCATATATAAAGGGAATCGGTCTTTCTTTGGTGTCCAAATTTTTTTCTCCATTTTTCTATTCCTTCAAATTTTCAAAACAACTTTTAAAAATTCTTCACGGTAACAAGCAGTATTTTAACTTCCTCTTGAATTCAAAATCTCAAAATAAGTAACTAAACGAAAAAATAAACTACGTGATCCTAGCATGCCCCCCCCCCCCAAAAAAAAGAAAAAACTACAACATTCTGGCCATTTAATTTTATGGGACTATTGCCATCTTATGAAGATGGTTAACTTCGATGAAATGAAGACTTTTCATGTTTGAAAATTGTCGGTGGTGCAGACAAATATATTGTTTAGAATTGAATAAGAAGCCACGGTAACATAGCCTATGTAAGTTTTACTGTCTTCAAAATTTTCTATGGCTTTTTTTGATAAAAGATAATGAATCATCATATCCTTTTACTATTTGAGAGGCATGTTCATAAAGATCAATTAAATGCATCTTTACTTTGGAATAGTGGTGTGCAATTTTAAATTTGTCATGAACTCTTATAGGAGTAATTGCGTGCTTGTTTTCACTGCATGCTTATATTTAATACGAGTATTTCGACATTTTCTAGGTAATATCTTATTATTCTTTTGTGTCATATGTAATTTTCTATTTCCTTTAATATTGGAATGATTGAGGAGAAAAAATGGGCTATTTTGCAGTTCATGTTGTGAAATAATTGTGTGCTGGAGTGAGTTGTTCGGAAGGAATGTATAGAGGGAGCACTACACCGTAGGAAAGTAACTGATATATTCTTTAGGTTTAATTAGTCTACAAATCTCTATAGTTTTCTCAAATTTTTAATTGGATCCCTGTATTTTTATATATGTTATAGATAATGCAATGTGAATTGTCCCAAAAAAAAAATTCGGAACAATTCATTATAGTAAAACCCAAAAAATTAAAAATATGATTTGACAGAGATGACAAGTCAATAATGCATATATTGCTAATAGATCTTACACAATTAATATCGACACAATATAAAATTTAATATGTATATGCTTATTTAATTATAGTAATACCTAAAAAATAAAAAATGTGACTTAACACACATGATAGTATGTCTATTTAGCCATTAGTATAATAATAATAATAATAATACTAATAATAAGTAATAACCTATTGCCCAAGGAAAAGCAAAGAAAAAGTCTCTTAGTAGTAGAGATGTCAAAACGGGTTGAACCTGTCAGGTTGGTTTGCCAAACCCGTCATTTTTAGCCGGCTGGGTTGAAGTATTGAGTTCGCCAAAAAATTCTAACCTGCCTAACCCGCGGGTTTTGGTGGGCTGGGGTGAGCTCGGCCCGCAGACCAAGTCTTTTTTTTTTGAAAATTTTTATAATTTATTGGTAAAAAAAGTAATAAACAAATGACCCAAAAAAGAAAATTATTTGTTTGTGCATATATATAAAGAAAATTACTTAATACACTACTGAGCCCATTTCACATTCACTCATCCACCCACGTTTCACGTTTTACATTTTACATTCTATGCGCATCCTTAGTCACCCACCCACATTTCACAATTTGCGGCGCATCCTCTATGGTGTCCCTCCTCATCCTCTTCGACCGGTGGAAGCTTTGATTCCTTCATCATCCTCTATGGCGTCCCTGAATCCCTATTTGCCAAGGTTCCTTTGGCTTACGTTGTTTGCCAAGCTTCTTCACGCTTCAACTGCCACCGCTGTTTGCCAAGCTTCCTTTTGTTCATCGCTTGTAACATCTAGATTTCTGATTATGCTAATTGTCTTTGTACCATTAAGGTGATTAGTTGAGTACAAGGTGATGACTGACTTTAATCATCATTAATCAATTTGGTAATAGTTGTATTTGAATGATTGCATGATGATTTAATTAAATGTGTATATTTATTGGATGTTTTATATAAAATGGTTTTATATGTGAAATTTCTAAACTAGCATGACTTATTACACTAACACCCCCTCACTCACCCACACTCTTATAACTAAGTGGAAGAAATCCAACCGATTCCCTCTCTCACTCACATTACAGCATACACACTTGCACACAAACACATTTCTTTTTCTTTTCAAAAAGGGGAAGAAGAAAAACCTAGTTTACCCACCCATAGGGAGCCACGGGCTCCCTCCCCCAAGAATTTTATACACAAACCACACTCTTTCATAAGATCAAGATGATAATGTTGCTTATGAGTTGTATCTTAGAAGATTGAAGAAAGCAAATGTCTCACTTGTGAAAACTGAATTTGATTTTTACATTAAGGAAGATGTTATTTCAGGAACTCCTGATTTTGAGATTTTAGTTTGGTGGAAAATGAATGGGGCCAAGTATCCAACTCTTCAAAAAATTGCTAGAGACATATTTGCTATCCCTGTATCTAGTGTTGCTTCTAAATCCACTTTTAGTGTGAGTGGTCGTTTGATTAATCCTAATTGTGATAATCTAAATGAAAATACAATAGAAGCTTTGATGTGATCTCAAATTAGTTGTGGGCAACTTATGGAAGCAAAAGTAAATTTTTTATATGCTTTATCTAATTCTTTTGTTTCAAAGATGCTAATATTGAAATGATGATAATTGATTTATTAATAAATTTACTAATGAATTTGACATATGTTAAACTTGTTTGGAATTTAGTTGTCTTTTCTATTCTATTATCTTTTCGGTACTGATAATTACTACTTTAAAAATTAAATATTAATATTATCATTGGTTGTATTTTATATTTCTGTATTGATTTTTTATATTTTGATATATTTTTATAGTTTTTTTAAAAATAGTGGGGTGGGTACCCGCTAGGCGGGTGTAGATTTAAACTTGCAAAACTTATGGGTAGAGACGGAGTGGGTTAAAACTCAAATTACGTGATATGGGGTGGGATTGGGTGGAGCAAAAATCAGCCCCAACCTGCCTCATTGCCATCCCTAGGGGACTTTGGCATGAGAGGTAATTTGGTAATTTCTTATAAAAGTTATATTTTATTAATTGTTTTCCAAAAAAACAAAAAAAATCTAAACTGGTATCGCTAATGTCTACTACTTTCCCATTGCCAATCCATTCTCGCATCTCAACTTGCTGCGCCGCTAACCACCACCCTCAAGAAGAGCTCTCAGTCCCAATCCCACCCACAGCCACTGTCACGGCCTCACCACCCACACTTGACCGACAGCCATCGCTCACACACTTTCCTCTCTTTTTCTCCACTCTCACGGTCCTGCAAGCTGTGACGAACAGCAGATGAGGGACAGCACGAACGGCACTGCGACGAAGGACGCCGGGGTTGCGAACTGAGGACGACGGCCCTGCGACGAACAGCAGACGACAGACAACACAAACGGCTCTGCGACGAAGGACGACGGCGCTGTGAACGGAGGACGGCGACTGCAAAGAAGAAGAAGCTCTGAACGACGACGAGCGACGACGACTACGAAGAAGCTTCGGCGGTCTTCACTCTCACCCTCTCGATCTCAGCTCTGGTAACTCCAATCCCCAAGATCAAGCCCCAGGACAGGACACTGTTCAACTTTGTTCTTGTATTTTTTTTCTTATGCTTAACATCAATATTTTCATTTTGAAGTCCAATTTCTTGCTGAATATTAATCATGCATGTGTTATTTTGTTTATTGGAGATTGTTCCTTTTTTTTTCTTTCAAAACACTGGAAATGGAAGCTCTCTGTTTGGAGATTTGTCAATCGGTTTCTAGTTCGGCTAGTTTTCGTTCAAGCTTTTTGCTGATTAATTTTAAGGCTGAATCTGTTTTTTTATTTTTATTTTTTTTCAATTTTGCGAATCTCTGCGGATCGCCGTGGGGAGTGGAGATCCGTGGGGATCGGGGATGGAGGAATTTTTCTCCCCATCACAGGGATCGGGACGGGGGTGGGGACACTTATGAAGGTTCGGGGCGGGGCATGGGGAAGTAGACCCCGCACTTGCCCCGCCCCATTGCCATCCCTAAGGTCCTAACCTACGCTCTCTCTCTCTTTCCTCGATCTGCAACCCTTCCTTCGATTCGATTCTCCCCTTCGATCCGATTACGCAGGTCAGCCTTTACCCCTCCCTCAATTTTCTTCTCGCTCTCTTTCGCTTTCGTCGTTTATAGCTGATTGGTTCTGGTCATGCTTCTGAGTTATTGAACCGTTGCTAATGCGTTTATTTCACCTTTTTTTAATTATTTTGTTAAGATTTTTATATGCGATTGCTATGCGAGTTGGAAGGAAAAGGGAAATTCAATTTATTATAGGTTTCCGTAGCTTGGTATGATAGATTAGGAACAAGCTTCATTGTGAAAATTTGATTTGTTGACTGAATTTTTTATATATATATATTTGTCCTTTTGGGTAGTGTTAATTAAGGGGTCAAATTAGTTTAAGAGAGTGTGTGTTTCAAAAAATTGAATGCCAGTTTTAAATTTCAGTTTCAATGGGTTCAGGTGGGTATAATCGGTGCATTAAATGTGATAGAGAAGCCGGCATTTTTTACTGTGTTAGTTTTTTTTTTTCCTTTTTTTCAAAACTTCATTGCTGGTTTCTGGGATGGGGTTTGTGATCATGTAGGGTTTATTGGGTTTAGGTTGAGGATGTTGCTAAGGGGTGATAGCTTTCAATTTTTGAAGTACTAGATTAGCTACTGATTATTGAATTTGAAGTTGCTAACTTTGGCCATAGAATCTTGTACGCAACATGCATGCATATATTGGCCTACAGGCTGGAATTGTGGGATACTGTGTGTGTGCCTATGTTTGGTGTTCATTTACGTCTTGGCTAGCATTTCGAATTAGGTTGACTAGGTGCTCCGTTATGCAGCTTGGAAAGTGCTGGTTATAAGTTGTTAATGCATAATGGGGTACTGAAATATGGACAAATTGAGACAATTCTCACAGAATAATTGTAGAGAGAACATAGTCATGTAGTTTATTCCGGGTGATTAACTTATTTGGTGTTGCTAATCCAAGATGACAAGAAAATGTGGGTAGGCACACTTTTGAGTTTTGAAACTTTGTTTTTTAAAAATACTAAAGTTAGTGCATGTACTTTTTTTCTTCTTCTAAAAGCATGCATCTTTATATTTGAGGCTTATTTCAGGATTTGAAAATTATTTGATATTTTATGGGTGGCTGAATAAAGTTTACAATTCACTTGTTCTGTCTTGTGGAGCTGAATATATGTTTTTCTTAATGAATGTTTAATACGTGTTTCTCCCAGGATCTTTTCCTGGATTTAATTGTTCCTGGGTGATGACATTGTAGTAGTATCTTTGAATTCAATGTTTCATAGAGAATATGATGAACATTCATTTATTAACCAAGTTTAGTTATTTTATTATGTGTTGCAGAGAAGGCAAGGTGCTTGAACATTTGAATTGCTGGTAAAATGATTTCCTTTGAGATGAATGATCGCAAGAGTAAGTCAAATATGATGTTTTTGTTATTGTAGCAACAATAATGATATTTTATGAAGTTATCTACTATCTTTAATGCCTATGTATAAGAGTAGATTGTTGTGGATTTAAGCTATTGTTCCCTAAACTACTTACATATTCAGTTATTTGGGAAAGAGGTTTCTGGTTTTGATTTATTTTAAGGCTCTCCACTCTTTTTTGGTGCTTCTTTCTGTTGATGGTCAACTAGAGGAATTAAACTATAAAGTTTGTGAAAGACTTGTTTCAGAGTTTTTATCATACAAACTTTTTAATTATTCAGAAACATTGGTGGTTCATTGAAATATCTGTGCTTAATGCTGCCACATATTTTTGTGATGTCCATATAGTTGTTTCAACAAGGCATCTTCAAGTATGTAGCCTTGGGTGCCTTGTACCTGATTTTTATTGGCAAGATCCAGGATACATTTGTGTGCCTCATTTTAAAAATAAGCAAAGAAAATAGGAACAAAAATTCTTACCAAGGTTCTAGCATGATGCTAGACATTTTAGACACGTAGCCATTTTTATAATCGGTGATTATCCACTTCTCTAGTCAAAAGCAATAATCACAATTATGATTGTGATTTTGCCCAAATGTTTTCTTGAAATTGGTTATTTGAAATTAATTGCACCACCTAGTGGAACAAATTCAATTATGGTAGTATCATATACAGTTTTTAAAACATATATTAATTCCTTTGTGTTCTCATGTTCTGCCATTACGACTGCTATAAGTATTGATTTAACTAAGCTGTGTATTAGTTATTTTTCTATGTTACATAGTTGGATAGTTGGTGTCTGTTTCTGTCCTATTTTTCCCATTATTTACAATTCTATTATCTGAATATATTTAATGTATGTGATTGGCATGCGATGTAGAGATTGGATTAGGGTTAACTGGATTTGGTATATTTTTCTCATTCCTTGGTGTTATCTTCTTCTTTGACAAGGGATTGCTAGCCATGGGAAATGTAAGTTTTGTCCTATTATGAGTTTCTTGCTTAAGTAGTAGTTTCTTCTTATTTGAGATTTCTTGATAGCAAAGCATCTTTTCTGATGCCTTGTTACCTTATCACCCAAATCAGATCCTGTTTGTTTCTGGAGTGTCCTTAACTATTGGCCTCAAATCTACTATGCAATTCTTCATGAAACGAAGTAATTTCAAGGTAAATTTGTTACATGTTTACTGTCTCTCTCTATGGTAGACTTTTCCCACTAACTTTTATGTTTTCTTTAAGGGAACAATCTCGTTTGGTATTGGATTCTTCATTCTCATCTTGGGATGGCCTATTTTGGGCATGATCATTGAGGCTTATGGATTCGTTGTACTATTCAGGTTTAGTAGAATTTGAAAGAAACTGTGTTGTGTTTAAGTATAGTTCTATCCTTGAAGCTGACTATGGATTAAAATGTGCAGTGGTTTCTGGCCTACACTGGCTGTTTTCTTACAGAAGATCCCTGTTCTTGGTTGGTTGTTTCAACAGCCATATGTTCGATCAGTAGGTATCTGTAATGAAATTGAAATGTCTTTACCTGCCATCTAACTAAGTATTAATAGAAGCAGCATCTTACACATCTACCCATGCTACCATATAAAAAATTTATGTTCATGGCAAACATAAAAAAATCTAGAGTTTCTCTGATTGTTGGAGCATCTTCATATTCATGGATAGATGTGAAAGATAATGTCATTCGACAGTGTAAAAGCAACACTAATACATAGTGTGTCGAACTAAAGTCTTCTGAATCCTGATGCTAAACTTGTGAAAAGACCTTTAAACTTAGGGTTAAAGACTTTTTACTTGTTCAATAAGGCTGTGTTGAGCTACAAATGAAGCGACGCCGGGGGAGATTAGTATCTGGTTCGTTCTATCTATCTATCTATCTATCTATCTACCTAGGCAATGTTTAATGATATGATGTGGAAGTTTTTCCAGACTCTGCTTGCTAGATGTTGAAGCCTTTTGCATTCATTTGCACAAGATGCCAAAATTTACAAACTGAGTTTACTAATTTTCTGTCATACTGCAGTTGCTTGATCGCTATAGAGGCAGACGAGTACCTGTGTAAGCCGAGAATCAATGGAAACACTGTGTAGCTGCTAGCAAGCGCGTTTTTCAGTGCATTGCATGTAAAGAAAATACTCATATGGGAGAGACCTGACTCTCTGAATTGAGTTCATTCTCATGGTAGAAAATGATTGTCATTTTAACATGATAGTCATATAGTACAAAGGAAAAAAAATGATTAAGAAAAAGGTTTTGGTTTTCGTTTCACTTGTTTGGCTCCTTTTGATTTTAAGTGGAAAAATCAATGATCTGGGGATTTATCAGGTATGCATACACATTTACGTCAGTATTCCAATCACACCTGTGAGAAGTGTCTCACAGTTAAGTACCATGGAGGTTATTCACACTCATCAAGGAGTATAGTAATTTTCGATCAATATGAAACTGCCTTTTTTTCTCCCTTTTTTTCGTAATTTTTTTTCCTTCTGCCAATGTGACACTTTGGAGTAATGCCACGGAATTATTATTATTTTTAATATAAACTCTGCCTTTAATTCTCGTGTCATCCATTATTTCTTTTGGCACTTGGGTCCTCTATTTGATTCAACGCGATTGATATCCGTTTTCTCATTTCAACGGCGGCATGGATGAATTTGATTTTTGCCAATTGGATACGAGAGTCAATACTGCACTATTCATTAATTTACAAAATTGCCAGAACTTAAAAGTGGTTCTTTAGTTCTAGATCAAATTATGCATCACCTTATACACGCAAAATGAACAAATTATCATCTTTGAAGCATTCAACCTTTCAATTAGTCATTTATTGGTTGAATAATAGACCACTTTAATGTGAATAGACCTAGATCTAATTAGAACCGAAAGAGACACATCATGGTTACATGATTAAACATTCGAATATACTATGTTATGCATATTTGGATTTTGATCAAAATATCTTACATAACCCAGCCGTATACAGGAGAATACAATTCTTAACCTCCTCCTTTTGGCATTTCAATTTTTAACATACTGTTTTGTATTTTTCTCTTATTCTCCATAAGAGATCACCACCACAGTAGTACACATCACATAGTATACAGGAGAATACATCTTAACCTCCTTTTGGCATTTCAAATTTTAACAAACTGTTTTGTATTTTTCTCTTATTCTCCATAAGAGATCAACACCACAGTAGTACACATCACATAAGCACAAGGCTGAAACATGTGAACATGCTAAAAAGTCTAATCTAATGTTTTTCTATGATGACACAATAGCTTAGTAACAATAAGATCTTAAATATTGTTTAAGAGAGAAGATGTCAAACAAGGTTAAGACATAAACCTATGTACAATGTCATATTTGCAGAAGAAATGCAAGATATACCATGCTCTCCATGAAACTCCCATGCCCTAGCAAACAAAACTCTAAATCAATCGCAGGATTTTGGGTAAGAGGGCTTATATCAATCCAATTTGTAACAATGAAGAACTGCCACTCACAGCTTGTGTCCACTGGTCTACCATCATGTTTTCTGCAAGTTCCAACTTCTCCATCTCAAATTGCTTAGCCGTCCAAACTGAATCAATGGCTGCCCGGACTGTAGGTTCACAAGATGCCTTCTATAAGGCACTAGAAAATTCTTCAGGCCTATCATTGACATAGGCAAAACAGTCAATAAACAACAACATATGCTTAAAGCAATCCTTCAAACAGCAAAGCAAAATGTTATTCCTAAAGGAAGAACATTATTTTGATGCAACAAATACCATTTATACACATCGTCTTGTAAAGAAGAGCAACATGGGGGTCTCCTTTGGTACTATATGTTGCTTCTCCAGGCACTCAAGAAAGGCTAAGTCAGCCTTCAGTGGCTTGGCCTGATCATGAGTATAATATCCTATGTCATGGCAATAACAGCAGAAATCCAACCAATCGATCGGTCGTCTGTCCCAAACCAAGGATCCATGGTCTTTTCCACTAGACCAGTTTGGTCCACGGTAATGACACATACCTGGAGAATAGCTGAGAAAAGAAAGCTCTTGCCCCTGTATGCCATGGAGCCTTACAAACATAGGGCCTGAAGCGTAAAGGGGTGACCTCACTGCCTTTGTCAACATTCCTACGCGTTTGTGCTTGTCTCTTTAATTGCCTATTGATAGTTGTTGGCCTCTGGAATTGATCTCCAGCATTATTTGCCCAAGGAAGAAATGAAAGGAAAGAGAAGGGCCATCCACGCAATTTGACACCTTGATCAGCATTTTGCTTAGGCTGTTCAATAAATCTTTGGTAGAAATCGAAATTGTTGCCGGATCAGTGTTCAATTGAGACTTGAACCAAGGGATGTTACCAAGAAAACCAAAGTTCATGGTGGACAAACACTGCCACACAGCACCAAATATTCAGTTGATCTGCCAATACAACAGAAAAAGGAAAAACAAAAAATATGTATTGTCACGTCAGCAGAAATGTTTGAATGATAGTATAATAGCACTTGGATGACAATATAGTAACATGACTACATGACAGTTTACAATAATTTTTATACCGTGAATGTATTAAATTAATGTCATTTAAGATATTCAAAATGAATCAAATTTTTAAAGCATACTGAAGTCTATGCACCACATTTTGCATCATAAACAGAACTCGGTCGAACCTATGATCCTAACTCCTCATGAGTCATGACCCAGTAGCCAGTATTCCAGAATCAGTCGAGTGAAGTTACCGATTGAATAGTGCAATGCTTGACCATGCAGCAAGTACTCTTGGTTCAATGTGTATTTCCCAACAGGATGCTGTATTCAACAGCTGAGAAAGGGCGCATATACATATATATACACACACCCATTTGAACATAACTACTTTATCATACATTCAGGAGCACTGAGAAATAAATAAAGAACAAAATGAAGAAGTGGGTATCTTTCTAATAAAAATAAAAAGACCCAATGAACAGAAACAAAATCAAATAAAGTTGAGATTTTTACATAATGCAGTAAAAGGAAACATAATTCAGAAGCTGGGAATTTTGATGAACTCACTTTGCTGTGGAGGTTCATACGAAGGCCAATCAAGGAGGACGGTGGCAACCGCATTGAAGTGAAGACAGAAACACGAAAGAGGAAAGGAAAAAGCTCAGATTGAGAAATTTCCAGAGAAAGAATCCAGGGATCTCGTTGAATTCTAACTTTGTCACCATTGCCAATTTGTCACTTGATTCCTTTTTCAAGGACCTCCCTACCTTCCAGCAGTGATCTTCAAGCCCAGGAAGGATGGTTATGTACCACCCCTGCATCCTTAAATTAATTTAAATTTTCTTTATATATATATAAATAATTTACGCTAACTTAGCCCAAAAATTATTAATTGCATAATTTCTTTTTTGTGTAATATTAATTGCGTCCTTGCTCTTAGTTTCCCATTCCAGTGCTTTGTTAATGTGGACCCCACACATATTCACATGTCATGCTTGCATTGGATGCCATTAAAAACAAGCACTGGCATGCTTCCTTTCCTCACGAGGAACTCGTGCTTGCTCTTCCTCTACGTGTGGATCAGATCAGAAGATAGGAAAAGATATGTCTTGGTCTGGGAGCAAGCAAGAACTCCTCCTTTCGCATTTGTGTTCACTCACTGGCAGTCTTGGCAGCTTCGCTGCTCGTCGCGCATTGAAGAATGTCTTCTGATAAAGAAAGACGATATTACGGTGACAACGTGAAACAAGAACTTAAGCGAGCCTGTGAGGAAACAACTGAAGAAGTTGGCAATGTTTCGAGGCCTAAGGTGCAGAAGGTTCCGGAATACATGGCTGCAAGGGTAGAGTTTAAAACATTTTACGAGCCACAGCTCATTGATATTGGTCTACTCCATTATTTCGATCGTCGCAAAAGGGAAAGGTATATAAAAAAACCCACATAAGTATAAATGGACAGCAATGTATGTTAACCGTACCAATCAAACCTTGGAAGATTTATATCAAAGAGTTTCAAGTCACCAACAGGAACTGTTTGAAAAATTCACTATGCCCTACATCTATACTGGTGATGATCGTCTGCTGTGGCTATTGGTATTGGATGGATGTTCCATACTTCAAGTGTTGGAAAAATACAACAATTCTGATGATGCAGAACAAGAACTCAAGATTAGCCTTGTCAAGCTTGTGCAGGTGCACCAAGATCTGCTCATTCTCGACAATCAAATCCCCTTCCAAGCGCTTAGGCTGTTATGCAACGATGAAACCAGGCTCAAGAAGTGCCTCCAAAACTTCCTTGAAATCCATGGTATAAAGCCAGACACGGGCAAGGAAAAGGGGAACAAATGCACGCACAATGGAGTAGAAGAGCACAAGGTGATCTTCCGGGAGATAAATACCAACAATCAATTGAAGACGACCCCCCTGTCCATCTCCTGGATTACCTGCGGCGGGCCCTCTTGATGAGAGATCTAGGCCAAATCCAAAAGGAAGTGAAGCTCAAGAGAAAAAAGACCCATAAGGTACCGAAGTTCAAGAGAGAAAACCTGCACGTCGGGAAGTACAGAATTGGGACCATACGGGAGCTCAAGGCAGCAGGGATTCGCGTGGAAAAAGATCCCCACAACACTACTTTCTACCCCAGCTTTAGTGATGGGATACTACATCTCCCTGAGCTCACTGTGGATGGCTCGACGGCTCTTATTTTTCTCAATCTGATAGCCTATGAGATGTGCCCCGACTTTCCAAATGACTTGGAGATCACCTCATATGTAGTGTTCATGAGATCTCTCATTGATCAGCCACAGGATGTGAAGGAGCTAGGATCTGCACGTATACTCATCAATAAACTTGCTAACGATAAACAAGTGGCAGATTTTTTCAACAACATGGATAGTGTGCTGGTGCCTGAGACGCAAAGGTTTGCAGAGATCAGAGATGGAATCTATAACCATTTTGAGTCAAAGAGTCTCAAGATCAAGATTCGGGGTTGGATGGGAGAAGCATATGAGAAGTATTTTCGCTCGCCATGGGCCGTCATTGCCTTGCTGGCTGGATCTCTTGGTCTTGTTCTCACCTTTATTCAGACCTGGTTTGCTATTTACCCTAAAGGTTAGTGACATTATTTTTAATAAAAATTCTTATGTGATCATTTTATTCCTCGCTCTTTTCTATTTTTCTCCTTGTCACGCTTTTAAGCCAATGGTAGAGTTACTAGCTCTCAGAGGAGGAATTATTAAGGAAACACTTTTGAATTTCTCTATTCAATCTTACTCGTGTTTAATGAGAAGGAAAAAGGAAAAATAGTGCGACTGACTGCATAAGAACTTATAATTTGTCGTATTAGAAATGCTAAGTAATGGCTGATTTTTTATTTTTTTTTATGTGGCTGGAATTTTGTGATGTTGAAATTCCTAGTTTTTTTATTTCTATTCTCATTTATATTTCATATAAATGAGAATAGAGGCCATTTTGTATTTGCAATTTATTTTTGAATTGGATAAGATATACATTATTGCATACAGCATAACGTTATATATATAGGAACAGACTTTGGATTGCTTTCTATGTTTTTAATTCTCTCATACGTATAGTTTAATCTCCCGTGTGAAAAAAGAACTGGTCTAGTTATAGTTTCCCATATAGAAAATCGCAGCGGAGAAAATCTATGGTTTACGCACAACACACACGTAGCTACGTGAAGCTTGAGAAGCAATTCGCCACGGTGACCCAAAAAAATAGTAGCTCCAAATAGATAAATTGAAAACTAGTATACAGTTAACATGTAGTCGAGCAATAGTCAATTAAAAAACTGAAATCAAACCAGTGGCATAAACCTATATCTCATTCTCTCTCACCCCTTTTAGCTTTTTAGTGTAAGTTTATTGAGCACCGGCAAACATTCCTGGCAACAGGGTCCAGGGAGCAAACAAAGTGAAATCGTGTACAAAATCCCTTCTAGTTTTAATTTTCTAAGACTTGAATTAATTTGTGTATTTCTTTTTGTAGGCAAGTAGCACTCAAGCAAGATGATTATAAAGAGTGGAAGTGCAATAACATGCTTTCTTTATGTTGGACATATTGTTACTTGATATGAAGCTTTGTATTCTACATTCAGTTAGTTAGTTATTTTCCTATTATTACTGCTCTAGTTAGTTACACTAATAGTCAGCTGTATATAAGGTTGAGTTGTACCATTATCAAAATATGATTCATCATTCTCTCAATACAAGCAAGCTATGCACCTTTCTCCTTTCTCCTTCTGCTATGTGCATTTTCCTTCACTCTTTTAATATGGTATCATGGGCCTTCTGTTCCTAATCACAATTCTTGGACACAGTTCTCGTCCATTACATGCACCAGATGGCAGATCACAAAGATACTTCCATGATGAATCCAGGTTCAAATGCTTCAACAGTAGATGTTCAAGCTTTCTTGAGTCTTTTGAATCAATTTTCTGCATTGCAAGCTCACATTTCACGAGTAAATGTCAATCCTACATCAGATCTAGCAAGCCCTTACTTTCTGCATCCTTCTGAAAATCCTGGTATCTCTTCTACCTCTATGACTTTAACTGGTAACAATTACAACAATTGGTCACGATCAATGTGGCTAGCATTGAAAGTAAAGAACAAATTGAAGTTCATCGATGGTTCTATTCCCAACCTAGAGAAAAATAATTCTCTTTTTGATGCATGGGATAGATGCAACACACTCATTGTTTCTTGGATCAATTTGTCTCTTTCTCAAGAAATCTCGCAAAGTGTTCTCTGGATCAATGTAGCCCATGAGCTCTGGAAAGATTTAAAGCGCAGATTTTATCAAGAAGATGTGTACAAAGTAGCTGAGTTAAGTGAAGAACTTCATGCCATCAAGCAGTGGAGGACGCTGTCGGTGGTGCAACTTTCTTATTCCCATGGAAGTAGAATACAACAATAATACCTCCAATAAGAGCCGCACCCCCAGCAACCAACATCTTTCTTATTCCCATGGTTTCCAAATTAAAAAGAATAAAATAAAAATAATTAACATAAAGGCAATGCAGGTATAGTTTACCAAAAAAAAAAAAAAAAAACAATGCATGTAATCTCATGTTTCCTCAATAAACTAAGACTGAAAGAGAGGGAGAGAGAATACACACTCTTCTCCTCCTCCGCCTGCGGCTGCTGCTCCGCTTGCGCTTCTCATGCTGATCTTCTGTAATCAAGGAAGACATGATCGCTTTGAAAGATGAAATCAAAGAAAATGAAAATAGGCCATGGAAAGAGAAAGGACCAATACGAACCTGAGAGTTAGAGAACTAGGATGATGAGAAGGAGAAGGAGGGTAGGTAGAGGGAGTGGAAGAATGAGGAGATGCCATGTAATCTCGCTGTGATAACACGAAATGAAGAGGCTATTATATTGCTCTTAAAATAATATTACTGTGAACACCCGATTTGCATGAGTTTGAATTTCCTTTGTTTTTAACTAGAAAACCCAAAAAGTTGCATGAGTTTGAATTTCCTTTGTTTTTTAATTTATTTATTTCATATATTTCTTCAAGAAATTTGCATGAGTTTGAAAGCAGAAATTTTATTTATTTACCAAAATTTTTGCATGAGTTTGAATTTCCCGGTTGCGACAGATGATGACTCCATTGGAAATAGTTTGAGAGTCAAGCCTAAGGTAATTGGTTGTGTATATTATTATAACCTTGTTTTTTTTATTTATTTGCCTATTTTTCTCTTTTGTGCTAGAAATGTTGCCATATTAGAAGCACTTATCAACATGTATCAGAATTTTTTTGGACTAACTTTAGTCTTTGAGAACAAATTAGATATCGTGTTGAGGCTCGATTCATCAATCCATAGAGTTTATGAGCCCTCCTGACTAGTTCTTTAACTCAATTTATCATAAATTTCACATATTTAATATAAATAAAATCTGATAAGATACTAAGTTTTTTAAAAGATCACCAACAAATTAATGGCGAATCACCAACATATTAGAAGCACTTACAAATGTGTATCAGAAACAATTTCGAATTAGTTTGGTGTTGAAGCACAAATTGGATGTCAATTTGATGTTCAATTAATTCTTACCAATATGTATAAAAAATTCTGGCAATTGACTAACAGGATTGGTAATTTTCCAGGTTTTGCTATCCTATAAAGGAATATAATTCTTATGCAAATTTTGATTAAAGAACAAGTTAAGAGGATTTCTTGTCATTAAAAAATTATGAATGGTGCCTAAATACATGGTTTTAGTACTTCAATGGCAAAATATGGCTTTAAAATGTTCCTGCTAGTCAAATATAGACTTTTGTTTAATCAAAATAGATATCATAATTTTATCAAGCCCCTTGAGATCTTCACACAAGTCCCTTAGTGAGCTCATCCTCCTTTTGAAGTAGATCTTGTTTCAGCTTATCAACTTTGAGTTTTACTTCTTGAATTTGGTTGACTTGTGCATTATGAGATCTCTTCAAGTTGTCAAGTGAATCTGTCTTGTCCCTTAGATCCACCTTCAATTTATTGACTTCAACTTTAGCTCTCTCTAGCTGATCTTAAATCTTATCCATTTCTATGTATATGCACAAGCGACATTATTGAAAAAGATTACATCGCCAAAAATCAAAATAATCTTCCTTGAGGTCCATTGGGACTAGAGTTGTGTTCCTATCACTCAATTGATTTGCATACGAGAAATCCTATATATACACCTAGAATGAAATAATTTCATCAACAAAAGTAACTAACTAAAATTGAAAAGTTACTTTGTCTCTCACAAGCCTAAATACAATTCAAAAAAGGGCCATAGGATATACAAATGTATATATATGTATTAATAGTGACAGATTTGTCTTAGTTCTTATTAGTTCATGTCAATAGCATATACTGAATTATATGAAATCTAATTTTGATTATGTTACACTTTGAAATTTCTTATGTCACAATATGAAACTACATATATGAGATCTAAATTACATAATATAATATGTCGATTACTATTTAAGCAATTTTGTGGATGGGAAAAGAAAATATAATCAAGTTAATCTTATCGGATTCCATCACAATTTTGAATCTCCTTTACATAAGAGACTAGTAGAGGCTAAATTCTTTCTTATATCTGGAACATAAAGTACATTCACCAAGTTTAACTTTTTTCCCAATGTGAAGTTCAATTCTACTGTTTCTTAACCACACACTTTGGTTGAATTATCATTTCTCATTAACACCTCTCGGTTGTTTACTTCTTCATATGTCTTGAATTGATTGCGATCAGTACAAACATGAATAGTAGCACCGGAATCTAGGCACCACTCATGGGATCTTCCATATGTTGCCATGTTCAGTTTTGTGATCATACCAAAATGTATGCATTGAACTCCCTCGGTTATCATAGCAACTAAGTCCCTTTCTTTCACTAGATTGGCTTTAGAACTTGACGCTTCTTTTGAGTTATTACCCTTTTTCAGAAGTCGACAATCTTTGATATAATGCCCTTTCTTGTGACAAGGTAGCATTTTCTTTGTCTCTTTTTATCTTGCTTGGCATCCACAAAGAATTTCTTTCTTTTATCTTTATTAACTTTCACTTCGCTAACATGGTTCACATTAGAACTTTGAGAAAGATACACAACATCACGTTTTCGAGTTTCCTCTTCTATATATAAATGCCTTAGTAATCTTTCAATAGAGAAGTTTTCTCCAAGATGTAGTAGTTTCTTCCTATAATTGTTCCAAGACAAAGGCAATTTTGAAATAATTGCTTCAACTTGTAACGATTCAGGAACCATTACTTGTAGATCACGAAGTCTACTTACAAGGATTTTTAACTCATGAACTTGATCCATATATGGTAGGCAAATTATTAACCATACTAAACTCAAACTACTTCAACATAATAAATTTATTCGTACCTTGTCGCTCATTATTATATTTTTCTTCTAAAGACTTCCAAATCTCCAATGACAATTGAATTGATAGGTAGAGATCATAAAGTCTATCAGATAAGGTGTTGGGAATATGTCCTCGACATACAAAAGTTAAGTGTCATCATCACGCTTTTTCTTCAATTGGGCAATACTTTCTTTTTCTTCATTGATTGCATCTTCAACAACATTGGGAATTGATGTGGCCTTTGGATCAAGCATGCAAGAAAGATTTAATACTAAAAGAAGAAACATCATTTTGTCCTTCCATCGATTCAAGTTTTTCCTATCGAATCGATCTAGTTTGAGAAACTCTTGATTCATGACATTAAAAGTAGTATTTTGATCTTGAGTCATCTTCAAGAAAAATGTCTCTCTAAAATTGTTAGGAAAATTGTATAGATGATGACTAACAACTTGAATATTATGGTTTCAAGGCATAAAATCAATCACTATCTTTAAAGAGATATTCACCCCCACACATAGTTGCTATGGGTAGATCATGATACTCTTCCAGCATACAATAAAACCTCTATATGAATTTCTTGTCTAGCAAAAAAAAGAAATTCCCTCACTCTTGAATTTTTAAAGAATTCTTAAACTCACATAATACACAAAGTAAAAGTGTAAAACTTGTTTAATAATGGGGATTATTTATAGTTGATGATTAGATGCAAATGAGTAAACACATCTTTTCACGATTCTTTTGTATAAACATCCACTTGAAAGTCATGTCTTTAAGACCAAGAGGTGTTGTACAGAATTTGAAAGTCATGTCCTTTCATTATTTGGTGCCATCAAAGGCACTATATGTGAAGCAACGCATTTACCCATGGTTCCAATTTAGTTTCTTATATAGCCTTCTCAAGCAAAGGCTTGTAACACTGTGAACATTACAATGGAAACAGTTAATGACCATTTCATGTTACTTAATTATTTAAATAATCTACTATTAAACTTATAAATATATTTCAATAACCACATATTAAAAAAATTCATCATAATAGTCATAACCATGTGGGGCTTTTCTCTTATACATGTGAAATGGTTAATGACCATTTCATGTTAATTATTTTAATCAGCTACTATTAAACTTGTAAATGTATTCCAATAGCTACATATTAACAAAATTCATTATAATAGTCATAACCACGTGGGGCTTTTCTTTGATATATGCTGAAGCTTTTCAAATACAGGTAGTGTTGCGATTGAATTAGAGTGTTTTGTTACGACAGGGGCTAAGTAAGAGCACTACACTATCGGACCGTATGCCACATCTTAACCAAAAATCTTAAGGTAATAAGTCATGGCTCCTCCTATATTATATACTACTTACTTAGTTCATTATCAATCAATGTAGGGTTTCACCTCTCACACTGAATTTCAACAATAGTTAAGAATTATCCTTGGTTAATGGAAGGAAGTGTGATGTTGTATAAGTGCTGTTTTGGAAAAGTTCTGACTTGGAAAGACTTGATACTTAAGCGTATCCGTTGTTATAACACCCAGTGTACTCGTGTCAGTAGACAAGTTTTGTATAGCTTTAGGGTCCCCCAGACCCACCCATGTTGTCGGGTCCTGAATTTTGCTAAGTCTGGATCCTACACCTCCTTGGAGGGTTATATGTTGGAGCCACATTCTTGGGATCAAAAGTCTCGGCAATTGTTCTCTAAAGGAAAATAAGTTAAAGAGTGATTTTTAATGGATTTTATGAAGCCTTTAAATGTTTTGTTTTTAGTCCACAAGTTTAAAAAATTGTAAGTTTTCCCAAATTTGAACTAAAATATAAAATTTTGATTTTGATTTGTTAGGATTTTAATTTTTATGATATTTTATTTAAATCCAAATGGGGGGTATTTTCTTATTTACATTTATATTTTAAAGTTAATGGAGAGTAAAATAAATAGGTATATTAACTTTAAATAAGTGGGTGTAGCAGTTTGGATGCTGTTGCTACATAATTCTGTAGAATAGTCTCGCTGTAGCAAGTTATGTTCGCTATAGTGAAAAGTAAGTCAAGAGGCTCGCTACAGCAAGCATCCAATGACAATATAGTATCAGAAATAACGCAGTTTTGGGTTAATGGCCCAATACTCCTATATAAACCCTTCTTTTCGGGTTCCCTTAGCAGAAACCGAAGCTTTCCACCCTCTAACCCTCATTTTTCTGTCCTTCTCTCAAATTTATTACATTCCATCATCCCCAATCATTAAGGTATGTATATTTTGTTAGATTATGTCCCCATTCTCTCTATTTTTTCATAATCTTGGATTGAGTTTTGTTATTTCTCTCATTATTATTAAGTGGGGGTGCTCCCCAATATTGTTAGGGTTATATTTGAGTTCTCTAAATGTCATTAAAAATTAATCTAGAGTAAGGGTTGTTTTATGGCAGTTGTTGGTGCCATTTCTAGCTCTTCAGGTCAATTTGGTGGTGTCCACATAATCCCAACTTCAAACTATGAGTAGATTCAAACTCATGACCTTATTTTAGCCATTATGACTATGTTTAACGCATGAAATTTGTAAAATATGAAATTTGAGATAAGAAAAAGTATAGAACATGATTTTACATGATTATGTTAAATTAGAAAAATTATAATTTATGATGATAGCATGAAAGAATGAGTTTTACAAAACCATGGGACCATGATTGTTGTGTTGTATGTATGGAAAATGTTTTATATGCTAATGAAATGATTGTTGGAAGAATATATGATTTCATCTAGTTGCTATTTTAACAAATATGTTTTAAGAATTATGATATCATTATATATATATACTCCAGGCTTTGGATTTTAGAAGGCTTTTAGAATATTAAGTTGAGCTATGTTGAATAAAGTATGATTAGTTTTATGAAGAAATCTGCTATTATGGTTTTAGAGTTACCATGATTTAGAAACCCAGTGTTTTAAGCTACGATTTTAGATTTATCCAGTATATAAAGAAGATACGATAATTTAAGATTTGAATTTAGAACTTTAGTTTTATGGTACCAAGAGATATAGAATTCAGTATGATTCTTAGCAACTACCAGGTATATATTCTGTGGGCTTGAGATTAGGTTGTCTACAAATGGGTGATCCCTTGGGCACAATTCTCACAGCCACAATTATGCTAAAGTTAAATTGTTAAAGTTATATGAATCTAGAACTTCTAGTGTACTAAGAATCTAGGAGCTCTATTCGCCAGGGACAAAGTACCCATTTTTTAGGTATGATTTTGTTAAACTAGTTTAGACGGTAAAGATCAAGAAACAAAGAGTTAGTTAATGGCTGGATGAGATTGTTAACCTTGGTACTAAGTTGTCCGTCAGAGGACAATATCGCCCTACAGCAGATGCAAAAAATGGAACTTAGTTAGGTACCCACAGCTCGTCCACTAAAGACTATTTGACTTTACAGCTTTAGTTATTATATATGTATTTATTGAGCTCAGTAGATATCATTTCCCTAGGCTCTGCCACACCTTAGTTAAAATGATTTCAAGTTACTTGTGAGTTACAATTGTTTGTTCATGAATTTATGAAATGAGAAATGTTTTCTTATATAGCTATATATTTAAATATCAAATGATTATGATTGCTGCATGCATAGTATTATATATAGTCCTTGAATGTCCCATGTGGGTGATGGGTGAGAGCTCACTCACGGAGTCTGTTGACTCACCTTTCTCCCTTCCTTTCATAGTTGTAGGTACAGGTTCAGTTTCAACTCAATTTGGTTGGCTTAGCTTTTTCCCAGTGGTGAGCCTTATTTTGGAGTAAGGCTTAGTATAGGTTTATGTTAGTATTAGCAAGCTCCAGTAGATGCGTAGGCAGGATCCAAGCCATGCATTACTTTCATATGTTATATTAGATTTCAGTATTTCGAAATGGTTATGTATATGTTTTCAAAGCTTAAGTATGAATTTTAAATGATGAAATTTGATTAGATTACGTAATAGATCAGCTATATAGTTACGATATAGTTTTCAAAGGTTAAACAGGTTTTCAGACTAAGATTTATATTATGTGATGAGATAATTATAATTTCATGATTAGCAGAATGCATTAAAAAGGGATTTTCAGATCTTGAATATCAAATACTTCTAGTTTTAGGAATTTAAATAACATGTTTTGAACAAAGAAATCGATATTCATTTAGAAGAAAAATCATGTTTTAAGGATAATATTTTGCTATTATATGCATATTGAGAGACACGTCACCCAGAAGGCTTATGTGGGGATGGGATTACTCATATGTCGGTCACATTGCCAAGTCAGGTCATGACAGTTGTGATTAACCTCTCTTTCCTAGGAACCCTTCCAATGCATGGTGTTATAGTCGATGTATAATATTCTAGTATATGGTTGAATAGAGAAATTCATGGAAGGATTGATTTTGGCTTGTTGCAAATACAAATCAAGGATGTCATGATTCAATAAGGATTACATAGAAAAATAAATAGATATAAGGTGTTGCTAGTAGGTCTACAATTGTACACAGACATAAGGGTTTATACAAGGTGTGTGGTGGGATTATGTCAATGGTTGAGGAACTTTCGGAGAAAACCAACATGGAAGTTACACCATAAATTTTTAGTAAGGTTTCAACATGTGCCATGGTGAAATACTTTGAATTGTTTTATTCCAAGTGAGTATACTTTTTATGATAGAGTATGATAGTTCTTTGAACTATAATTGTCGGTACAGATAATAATTGCAAAGGATTGTTGGTACAGACAATGGAAGTTGAAGATATGCTCATTTCAATCAAGGTGGAGATTGTTGGTTTTTTCCCAGCATGTTTCAAAAGCCAACTTTTTCATGTGTTGTTTGAGCTTGATCATAATCGGTTTAATTTTGCAATGTGTTAGGTTTTGCAAACTTGCGTACTTAAAATATCAACCAAAAGATATTCTTCCATCTACACGCAAAAAATAGAAAAATAAATATATAAACTTGAAAATTGAAGGACTAACAATGGATTAGTATTGCTCTTAGCTTGTTGATTACAACCGAAGAGTAGGTCATGAGATCATAGATACCCTATTAACAAAGATTTTTTGCATTTACCAGATTATGATCATGCAATTTATTTTTCAGTATTTGAGAGTGTTACATGCAATTAAAAGCACTAAAAGAATGTTTTTTGATAACACAGGTAAAACATACATAATATTAGTTTGAAATATAATGAATTTAAATAAATTAATTTTAAATTATGTAAAAGATTATAAACATAAAAGATTAATGAATGGAGGAGAAATTCATGGGTGGTCTAAGAGCAAGATAATGTATTTGCTATGTTTTATTTGATAAATGACACATCAATTATTGTATTAAATATGCAGAAAAAAAGAGAGAGAGACAATAGTGAACTTCAAAGCTGATATATCATTTACTAAATGAAACAGAATAAATGCATTTTTTTTACTTTTAGAGCATCTAACTATTTCTCTTAATAGAGGTAACTACAGACGTATACATATGTACATATATGATATGGCACAATCTTAAGAGTCAAGACTTCAAAAGAAGGTTTATATACACAAAACCAGGGCAGAGCATGTTGTCACATGATTAAAAAAAAGAGAAAATTACACTAATCTCCTTTGAGATTTAGTATAATTACACTTAGTACCCTCTATTTTGCAGAACTATCATTAACTTCCCCTAAGGTTCACTAAAATTACACTGATCTACCATGTATATACCAGTTCATTAATTTAAATAACAATAAAAGATAATATGTGGTATATACATAATTAGTAATAATGAAATTATAATATTTTAATAATATTAGAGATATATATAACTATAATATATTTTTTATCACAAGTCATAATTATAAGTTTTTTTGATGTCATAAAAAGTATTTTATTTGATTTATGTGTTAAATATTATCAAAATATTATAATTTTTATTAATAATTATGTATGTATTTTATGTTATGTTTCTTTATCACTTAAATTAATTAACTAGTATCTGCAGAGGAGGTTAGTGTAATTTTAGTGAACCTCAAGGGAGGTCAGTGATAGTTTTGTAAAATAAAAGGGTACTATGTGTAATTACACTAAACCTCAAGGGAGGTGAATGTAAATTAATTACCTTGAAGAAAAAGTGTATAATTAAAGAAAGATTCATCGTATAAACTCAAATATCACATGATAAAGATAATTTTTAATCAACTTATATTATAATTTTTTCATTAATGATTATGAGCAAGGCATTACATTTTCTGTCACTTAAGTTAATGAACTTGTAATAACAAGAAAGGCTAGTATAGGTTTAAGTAAAATTTAAAGATAACTTTTGGTAAAAATTTCATAAATAAAAGAGTATCGAGAGTAATTACACAAATAAAGTTTTAATAAAAATAAGTGTAATATTTCACCCAAATAATAATAATATTCCCTTTATTCACAAATAAGTATCCACTTATAAATGTGTATATGAATTAAGGAAATGATTGGCATAACCTTGATGTTAGGATAATTTAAGTATATTTTATTGAATTGCCCTCACTATTTTCTTCTCTCTTTCTTAATTACTCTCTCCCCTCCACTTCTCTCTCTCTCTCTCTCTTCCATTTAATATAGGGCGTATATTTAAAAGAAATTAATTAATACTATCTAGATCTCTAAACTAAACACTTATTTATGGAAAGAAAAAATCTTCAAAGTGTATGCTTATTTATGAACGGAGGGAGTAATATAATTCATTCTACTATATCCAAGAAGGCATAATATAATTCTATCTATAACATAGGAATCACTCCATGTTTTGGCCTCGGCTCTGTATATATGTTCTCTAAGAGCATCAACTTGGGAGGTAAAAATTGAGAGAGAAAAAAAATTATAGAGATGGACTTCATTTATAATTTTACATATAAAATTCATCAACAAAAATCCCCCTTCTTTTTTTAACTCCCAACCAATTAGTAAAGACAACTATCATCTTGCCAATATGGTAAATTCTCCATAAATTCTATTTATTAATTGAATTCTCCATAAAAATCAGATTGGACCGACAGGTTGTGTCGGCAAAATTAACCAGTCCCTTAGCTAGTCTAGTCAAAGAGAAAAAATCGGATTTTCAAAAGCCAATCAAAACCAGTATGACTCTATCAAAAATCGATGAACCAACTAAAATAAGTATAAATCAATCTAAAATTGACTGAACTAGTCAATTTTTGAGGAAATTGAAATTTCAATTTTTTTTCAAATTCAACAACATTTCTATAATGAAAGGTTGTGAAAAATGCATATTGGTTACGCCAAACAAAGGATAACATCTAGATCTCTTAAAAGAAGCCTAAAGTTATGCATCAAATAGTTTATTTATAATTATTCTAAAAGAAAAAACTTCCTACTCTATGCAATATAATACAAGACTTGAGTGGTTTATATAACAGTTTTCTGAGTAAAAAGTTTATAATTTAATCAATGTAAAATTTTAAATTCTCCATAGTTTAAGTCTTTATTTATAATATTCTATAATCTCTCTTATCTATTGTATAACATATAACTAATCTAATCAAATGTATATATCTATATATAAATACATATGTTAGGATTAAATTTTTTTTGTCCCAAAAAATAGGCAATATTTAGGTTTTGGTCCCTAATTTTTTTTGTCCATATATTTCTTAAAATGTTTGCTTTTAGTCCCTGCAGTTAGATCACATAATGCAATCTTATATGGTCCATATATTTCTATAAGTGTTTGCTTTTACTCCCTGCAGTTAAATGAAATGATGCAATCTTATATGGTATCTGGTAGTCATATGTAATCTTATATGGTAATCAATAGTCGTATGTGACAACACATCATGATCCTTTGTCAAAATTTTCACAGAATAAACTATTAGACCCAACCAATTAATCATTTTACCGGATTTAATAACTCATTTTACAGAGAAGTTTTGACACTTATAGTTATAATTAGAGATGGTAACGGGGGGAGGTAAGTGTGAGGAGTACTTAACCTCCACCATCTTCGATCCCATAGATCCCTAATTCCCTCCAGGGATTTGCACAGAGATTTGCAAAATTGAGGAAAAACTACTTGTTAGCTCGAAAATTCATCAATAAATAGTGCAAAGTTTTTTTTAAAAAAATTCTAAACCAAGTTATTTCAATATTCCAACACTATAAATCTTTTAAAAAATCAATCTTACACAACATTAAATTATTAACTTCAAGTTATAGAAAAAAGGCAAAAGAACCACGAGTTCATGCCAAAATGTCCAACATCCACAAACACAAGAAAACAACTAGAAAAGTCCACAGCACATTAGGAAGGAGGAAAAAAAAAACCCAGAAACACCGGAAAAACTGAACTAGCAAAAGATACAGTAAAACGTGCTATCCAATATTCATGCCAATATGTCCAACGTAAACAAAGCATGTTGTTGAACTTCCACTCTTTATAATCATCTTGCTTGAGTACTACTTGCCTACAAAAGGAAACACACAAATTAATTCAAGTCTTAGAAAATTAAAACTACAAGGAATTTTATACACGATTTCACTTTGTTTGCTCTCCCTGGACCCCTGTTACCAGGAATGTTTGCCGGCACTCAATAAACTTACACTAAAAATCTAAAAGGGGTGAGACAGAATAAGACACAGGTTTATGCCACTGGTTTGATTTCAGTTTTTTAATTAACTATTGCTCAAGTACATGTTAACTGTGTACTAGTTTCAACTTATTTATTTGGAAACTACTATTTTTTTGGGTCACCGTGGCGAATTGTTTCTCAAACTTCACGTACTTACGTGTGTGTTGTGCGCTGAGCTGCAGATATTCTGTGCTGCGATTTTCCATGTGGGAAACTATAATTAGACCAGTTCTTTCTTCACACGGGAGATTAAAGTATACGTATGAGAGAATTAAAAACATAGAAAGCAATCCAAAGTCTGTTCCTATATATATAACGTAATGTTGTATGCAATAATGTATATCTTATCCAATTCAAAAATAAATTGCAAATACAAAATGGCCTCTATTCTCATTTATATAAAATATAAATGAGAATAGAAATCAACCAAACTAGGAATTTCAACATCACAAAATTCCAGCCACATAAAAAAAATCCTGCCATTACTTGGCATTTCTAATACAACGTGCAGTCACTCGCACTATTTTCCTTTTCCCTTTTCGTTAAACACGAGCAAGATTGAATAGAGAAATTCAAAAGTTTTTCCTTAATAATTCCTCCTCCCAAAGCATCTCTACCATTGGCTTAAAGCGTGACAGGGAGAAAAATAGAAAAGAGCGAGGAATAAAAAGATCACATAAGAGTTTTTATTAAAAATGATGTCACTAACCTTTAGGGTGAATAGCAAACCAGGTCTGAATAAAGGTGAGAACAAGACCAAGAGATCCAGCCAGCAAGGCAATGATAGTCCACGGCGAGCGAAAATACGTCTCATATCCCTCTCCCATCCAACCCAAAATCTTGATCTTGTTACGCTTTGACTCAAAATGGTTATGGATTCGGTCTCTGATCTCTCGCCTTCATTTCTTTGCGTTTTCAGGTTCAGGTTCTAGTTTTCCAGGATTTGTAAGGAAAAAGCGAAAAAGCTGGAAATTTTCAATTTTCGATTTTTCGATTTTTTCACAAAATGCTGAAAACTGAAAAGCAGTAAGCAATCAGGCCCTTAATGTCTCAGGCACCAGCACACTGTCCATCTTGTTGAAAAGATCCGCCACTTGTTTATCATTAGCAAGTTCATTGATGAGTATACCTGCAGATCTTAGCTCCTTCACATCCTCTGGCTGATCAATGAGCGAGCTCATGAACACCACATATGAGGTGATCTCCAAGTCATTGCGAAAGTCGGGGCACATCTCATAGGCTATCAGATTGAGAAAAATATGAGCCGTTGAGCCATCCACAGTGAGCTCAGGGAGATGTAGTATCCCATCAGTGAAGCTGGGGTAGAAAGTAGTGTTGTTGGGATCTTTCTTCACACGAATCCCTGCTGCCTTGAGCTCCTGTATGGTCCCAATTCTGTACTTCCCGAGGTGCAGGTTTTTTGTCTCGTACTTCACTTCCTCATGGATTTGGCCTAGATCTCTCATCAAGAGGGCCCGCCGCAGGTAATCCAGCAGATGGACAGGGTCGTCTTCAATGTCGACAATCAGCTTGAGCTCTTCTGCTCCATTGTGCGCATCTTTGTTCCCCTTTTCCTTACCCCTATCTGGCTTTATAGTTATACCATGGATTCCAAGGAAGTTTTGGAGGCACTTCTTGAGCCTGGCTTCATCGTTGCACAAGAGCCTAAGCGCTTGGAAGGGGATTTGGTTGGCCAGGATGAGCAGATCTTGGTGCACCTTAACAAGCTTGTCAAGGCTAATCTTGAGTTCTTGTTCTGCATCAACAGAATTGTTGGATTTTTCCAACACTTGAAGTATTGAACATCCATCCAATACCAATTCCCACCACAGACGATCATCTCCATAAAAAAACCTGCGGTAGCACGGAGTGAATTTTTCTGTCAGTTCCCGAGGGTGACTTGAAATTCTTCGATATAAATCTTCCGCCGTTTGATTGGTACGGTTAAGATACATTGCTGTCCATTTATACTTCTGTGGCATTCCTAGATCGAAGTTCCTATTATGATCTTCGTGATAACGGATTGGCCCAATTGCAATGAGCTGTGGCTCGTAAAATGTTTTAAACTCCACCCTTGAAGCCATGTATTCCGGAACCTTTTGTATCTTAGGCCTCGAAACTTTGCTGACTTCTTCAGTTGTTTCCTTCCACGCTCGCTCTAGTTCTGGTTTCGGCCAAGGAAGTACATCGTAATCTCGTCTTTCTTCATCATCAGAAGGCCACGTCTCGGCCATTCTTCAATGCGCGACGAGCAGTGAGGTTGCCAAGACTGTGCCAGTGAGTGAACACAAATGCGAAAGGAGGAGCTTTGTTTGCTCCCAGAGCAAGACATGTCTTTTACTCTGATCCACACGTTGACTGACACAGGCACTAGAGCAAGAAATATGTGTTGCTAAGGTAGCTTTTGTTTAATGGGATAGGAAATACAGGGAGGGGCAGAAATGGGAAATGATATTTTGACATAAAAGAATGGGTGTCTACTCAGACACCCATTTTATAATTATTAAATGTAATAGTGGTTCATATTTATTTTTAATATTCATCACATTCAATGATGATAAAGTGAAGACACCCATTTTTTAGGTGTCAAAATAGCATTACTCGACAAAAATAGATAAATAAAAAATAAATAAATAATAAATATATATAATAGTATTATTAAAAAATATCTTGTATTTTATTTTTATATTTTAGAGGTACATTATATATTTTTTTTTATAAGGATAAAAAAAATTTCTATTCTTTATTTCTCTTTCTATCGTTCAATAGATTTATATCTCTAATTTCTATGTATATTTTTTTTTCCTGAAGGGAGTAAATGAACCCTCCTGAGAGACCAAGCTGAAGCTAAGAATTCCTCGTGGGGAAAGGAAGCATGCCTCTGCATGAAGTTTTTCATGGCATCCAATTTAGGCATGACATATGGATATCTGTGGGATCCACTATAGCAAAGCACTGGAATAGGAAACTAAAGGTCACGATGCGATTTGGGCCAAGTCACCGTAAATTGCTTATTTATATCTATACAATATATAAATATATTAGGGGAATTCCTCCCTTTAACTCTCTTTTGATGTCCAAATTTTAAAATTTTTAAAATGCCCATAATATAGAATTTAAGGGGTTAGAATAATTAAAGGAAATTATAGAAAATTTTAAAATAATAACAAATTTAAAAAGATATTATAAATAAATAAATAATGCATCTTGTTTCTTTTTTAAAAAATTTGATATAAAGAAAGCTTAAATTAATTTTAGGATGCAAATTGTTATGCAAAAGGTAAATTAGTACTTGAATTTTAAGTGTTATTTTGACGAAACAGGGGGAAAAAAAGTCGTTAGACCTATGAAAATTATAATCCAATGCAAATAGTATTTTAACTAACTAACTAACTACTTGGTCTAAACTAATGTGTATATAAAAAGTATTTAATGGTATATACGATTCAAAATATTGAAACATCCAAAATTTCACAGAAGCATGATAAAAAAAAAGTATATTTAAAATATAATATTATCAAGTGTCCATGATGATATTGGTTTTTGGTAAATTTGAGTCATAATGCACATGCCCAAATTGAAATCCAAGCTGAAAATAGAAAAAATAATATTTAATTACCACACTACATATAAAAGAAATCTTAGATTATAGAAATTCTATGATGAGGAAATAAAATGGCCTTATTACCAAGCTGTATTATACACTCAAGTGTAACTTGCATTGAATTCACTTAAAGTGTGTATTTGAAACAAATACTTCCTGAATGACAAAGCATTGTAAAAAATTCCTTCATGAGCATACAAATACAATTTTGGAATCTTTTCTTTATAAAAGAACAAAAGATGAAACTACAATCATGGTGTTGTTTTCATTACCGCAATTCTTTTCAATAGTTTGAATATATCTAGTATAGAAGATTGAGTGATTGCAAGATAATAGTATCTCAATAATGCAACTCGTACGATGCACATGATTTTATATTTATAAATTCTAAGAAAATTGATAAAAAAATATATTAGAAAATTGAATTGAATTATAATGTATTAATTTTATATAACTTATCACAAAAATAATTTAGCAAGGTTAATTTTTTTAAGACAAATATGTTTTATTTCTAAGATAAATAATTTATCAAAATTTTACGTTTATATTTATATGTTATAACCTAGGACTAACTTTAATTAAGCATAAATTGATAGTAATCACGTTGTAACTAAATTATTACCCACGTAATGTATATTTTTGTTATCACTCATGTAATACATGAATTTGGTATTACCAAATAAAAGCAACAATAATAATAACAAAATTGTTCTATGGTTAATATTTTTTGTCATGAAGCATCATTATCTTCTCAAAGGTTTTGAAAAATAATTATTATGATATTAAAAATATATAAATGTAATATATATATATATATATATATATATATATATATATATATATATATATATATATCTGTGTGTGTGCGCATGCGTGCATATGTGTGGAAATATTTTTTTAACACCTAAATAGGTATAGACACACATCACAATATGAGAGGAATGATGAAGAAGAAGCGGTTGGGAGAAAAAATAAACAATAGGCTGCTGTGCTATAAGTAGAGTGTTTGAGTATTTAAAATACCCGGGTGTTCATTGTTGACATGTATACATACATACATATATATATATATATATATATATATATATATATATATATATATATATATATATATATAAAGTTACACTGGGTTAACTTGAAGTAATTGTTATATCATTGAGTAATTTTTTTATTGGATTAATTTTTAACAAAATCTACCATTGGATTAGAAGTTCACATTATATAGATCATTTATATAAAATTTCAAGTTACTCTAAAATTGCTTAACATAATTTATATATATATATATATATATATATATATATATATATCAAAATCAACGAAATTTATATATGCTTAAAAAGAAGAATATAAGGGCTTTGTGATTACATTCTTATTGATGCTCAATTTTTATGAAATTTGGCACAAATGATCTTTATAATAGACAATTATAATTCAACTATTGCATCAATAAAAAAAATTATAAAAAATTATTCAGGATGTAACTTTGCCTAAAATTATATCTGTGTAAGTTGATCCCACCCAACCAAAACTATGATATAATTAAATATTAAAACTCCAGAAAACATAGCAAATCCAAGAGATACTCATCTAGATATTATATATAGAATCTATTATAAAGTTTCAAAAGTAGATGACAACTTGAAAGCATTGAAATCTTATCCAAAAAATGAAACTTCGATTTTAGAAACAAATCTATCATAATCCACCTCTCATACTCCAAAAATATTAAAACATGCTGAAATGGCAAGAATGCCTGCTGACCGGAATCAGTAATACCTCACAAAAAAGATAGAAAATATCAAAATAGAAACAATAATTCAAGACAATGATGGGAATATATACATTAGGATAACAAAAAGGTCTAATTCACTAGTTGAAACCTCCAGAGTTCATGAAGAGTTAAATTATTTGAACAATTGTCAAGAAATTCTGTAGACAGTAGACCAACATTAAATTTCAATCTAAGAGGAGTAAACTCCTCGTCAAATGTTCCAAAACTAATATACCAAAAATTTCAAAAATTTGAATCTCCTAGGTACTGAGCAACAAGGTCACAAGTTATTAATGTAATATCAAGAGAAGAAAAACCAATCCCTTTTTTCTCTGGTTTGAAGAATAGTTTTGTAAAGAAAAAGGTATACCTAATCCTTTGATAAAAGAAAAACTAATACAAACAAACAATGGAAAATATGGATGGACTTAGTACGTCCTTTCTACATCCACCTTTACAATAAATTAAAATATCAATGAGTAAAGATTTGGAAGTAGATGTTGCTCCGCTGAAAACAAATCAAGAAAATAGGGATTTCCAAAAGATTTATGAACAATTGAATTATACCTATGAAGCATGGACACAACATGACACAAACATGAGGGATATCAAAGTTGAATAAGTATAGGATACAAACATGGCATATATATATATATATATAAGGAAAAATTTAATAAAAACTATATATTATTCAAAACATCATTTATATAAAATTCACTTATGTTTTATTTTTTTATAGACTAAAAAGGTTATATGTTATTTCCTTTTTATAAGCTCATTTATATTATAATATTTTTCTATGTTAGATTAAGAAAAAAATATATTTTAAATTAAATACATATAAACTTGTGTCATTGATGTGTTATACAAGATTCAACACAGACACATGTCTAACATGTAGACACGACACCCAAATGGTGTGTCCATGCTTTATAGAATTATACCAACTAAACTTTACATGCAATAGCTCAACAATTAGATAGAATTGAAACAAAAGAAACTTCCTAAAAATCTCCAATAACATCTCATAGAGACTTTCCCTTAGATCCTCAAAGGCCAATATATAAATTGCTAAATATTCCATAATAAGAACTAAAATTAGTGAAACTAAGGGGCTATTTGGCAATAGTTTTTTAAAACTATTTTCTATTTTTAAAAACAAAAACTTAATAAAACTTGTTTGTTAAGTTGTTTTCTTGGTACTATTTTTAAAAATGAAAAAGCAAATTTTGAGTTTTTAAAACAAAAAAAACACAAAAAAGATTTTAGTTGTTTTCCAAAACAATTTTTTAGATCCTAACTCAGGCTCCTCCCAACTCCTCCTCCTCCAGCGCAACACCTCCATCCATCTTCGTCCTCCCCTGTTCGCCGACGACCTCCACGACCCCCGACCCAGCCTTGGCGAGCTCATGACCAAGCTCCACGGCCAAGCCCCGATGACCTCTGCCTCCGCCTCCACCTCCGCATTTCTGCTTTAGTCCTACCTCTGTGCTTTTGCTTCAAGCCTGGACGACCTCTGCCTTCACTGTGAAGCTGGCGCGAACAAATCTGCCCCTCCCATCGACCCTCTCGCGAGTAGCCCCTCTTGTTGCCATGAGCAGCCCTCCCACCTCCTCGAGCTGCCCTCTGTTCTTGAGTCTTATGTTGTGCTGCAATGGATTTTGGGGAAATGGGGTGAGTTTGTTTTTAAAAATGAATATCCAAACAGATATTGTTTTTGTGTTTTACTACTAAAAAACTATTTCTAAACTTGATTTTTAAAATAGTTTTATAAAATAAAAATAAAAAAATATTCCAAATAACCCCTAAGCTCCTCACTAGAACTAGCTGTAGAAGATCTTAGACAAAATTTAGAAAAATTAACTACAAAAAGCAAAGCTCCTATAACTATAAATGTATTAGAACAGCAAGAAAACTAGGAAATAGGAATAAATAAGATAAAATATGCACTATGTAACATCTCTCACATCTAGGCATGCTACGTATCGCCATCCTCAGTGTAAGTGTAATACAGATATTACAGATGGTATAAGAGACGATCTTGGGATAGGTGTGCCAGTCAACCCCCTGGCCCCTCACTGGGAGGGATGAAACTAGTCCCACATCAATTGAGGAGGGGAACAGAGCATACCTTATAAGGTATGGATACCTCTCCTATACAGATGTGTTTTCCCCTTGAGAAGGGGAAGAGCAAATCCATGAGGGGCATCCAGTTAGGTGCCAAAGTGAATAATATCTACATATCAGGTGTTATACATTAACAAGAATTCTTAATGCTGTTAAAACTGAATCTAGTACGGGAGAACAAGGGGAATATGCAACAACTACATTGATATATACAATAGTAAAACATTTCGTGGGAGATCCGATAAAACTATACCAAAAAGCAGCTAATCAATTAATAAATCTACACAGACCCGATAGAGCTACAACTTATTGGAAAGATAAATTTATAGCAAGATTACCAAGATTATTAGGAGAAAGAGTAAAACAAAACATATATAGCTCAAAAATTTAATGGAGACATACCATATGCCCAATTAACTTCTGGATAAATTCATAGTAATATCGTCGAAACAAGAATACAAGTCTGTATTGACTTTAACTCCAAAGCAAATTAAGACATGAAGCACAAACAAGTCAAAAAGAACTCGGGTCATTTTGTGATAAGTTTGGCGTAGAAAGAGTCAAGAGACCGCGCGTTAGCAAAAGAATAAAGCATAAAAACACAAATATTGTTAAAAAATTTAATAGAAAATACGAGAATAAAATAAAATTTGAACGTAATACTTCATCGAAATCTGTTAAGAAAAATACTAAACAAACTAAGAAAAGATTTCAAGGAAAGTGTTATAAATGTGGGAGATTATGGCATTATGCGAAAAATTGTAAAATTAAAGAAAATGTCAATAATTTAAATATTCCAGACAAATTAAAAGAAGGACATATTAATGTTCTAATAGAAGAATATGAATCTTCTGAAGAAGAGTTAGAAAATGACTCTGAAATTCACGAAGATTATTCTTCAAAAGGCGAATCTATTCAAGAGTTAGAAGATGAAGTCTGTCGAGGTCCTGAAATGTGTACTTGCTCAAATTGCATAAAATCAATAAATGAGTTAGCAAACATCAGACAAACATTTCAATAAATATCACTGATAAAATGGAAGATTCAGAACTAAAAAACTGAATTTCTTCAGCAATTAAAAAAATCACTTGATAAGGAAGAGAAAATTAAAGAAAAGGTTTCAAAAAAAGAATTAAAAACTATTTTAGAGCGATTCAAAACAACTGACCAAATAACAACTAAAGACTTACAAAATGAAATCAAAAACTAAAACAAGAAATAACTCTGTTGAAACAAAAGGATTTCGATTTAGAATTAAAATATTTATAGTTAAGAGGACAACTAATATTAAATTCTCAAAATAAGAATTTAGAAGGGATGCCTTCTCATTCTGGAAATATAGATTTAATATAAAATGCAGAACAACCTTCAGAAAATCATATCAGTATGATATCAAGAATAATGATGCGTAAGTGGCGTTGTAGAGTAAATCTAATAGTACAAGATAAACAGTATGAAGTAGTAGCCTTAATGGATTCGGGAGCAGATTCTAATTGTATACAAGAAGGATTAATTCCAACAAAATATTATGAAAAAAAACATATGAAGCAGTCATCGGGATTGACAACAATAGATTAAATATAAAATATAAACTATCCAAAGCAAATCTATAAAAAAAAGAAAATTATACAACCTCCTTTATACTAATAAAAAATATGCAAGAATCATTAATTCTAGGCACCCTGTTTTTACTTTTAATATACCCCTTTTCAGTTACTCAAAGATGCACCAATTGTTACAAAAACCCAGTGGAGAGAAGTAAGGTTCAAATTTTTGAATCCACCAAAAATAAAAAATGTGATTCAAGATAAATTAACTTCTTCAATAAATTTAATAAAAAGAAAACAAAGATAGATTAGTATGTTAAATGAAGAAATAAAATATAAAAGAATTGAAGAACAAATTAATAATGAAAATATTTAAATTAAAATGAAAAAACTTCATCAGAAATTTGAAAATGATATATGTGCTGATTTTCCTAATGCCTTTTGGGATAGGAAGAAACACATAGTTTCTTTACAATATGAAGATGGATTTGATGAAAAAAATATTCCAACAAAAACTAGACCTATTTAGATGAATCAAGAATATTTAAATTATTATAAAAAAGAAATACAAGTATACTTAGATAAATGATCAATAAGGCCAAGCAAATCTTCACGGAGTTGCAATGGTTTCTATGTCATGAATGCATCCGAACAAGAAAGAGGTACTCTAATATTAGTAATTAATTTTAAGCTTTTAAATAAAGTTTTAAAATGGATAAGATACCTGTTGCTAAATAAAAAAAGATCTAAAGAGGTGTTTCAAGATTAGTAATTAATTATAAGCCTTTAAATAAAGTTTTAAAATGGATAAGATATCCATTGCCAAATGAAAAAAGATCTAATACAAAGAATAAAAAATGCAGCAATATTTTCAAAATTCGATATGAAATTAGGATATTACCAAATGAGTTTATGAGTTTATATTAGTAGACACTGATTCAATAGAGCTTACTCATAAAACAAATGATGATCACAAAATTAATTTTTCCCAGATAAAAATCCATAAAATTATCTCCCCTTCAGAATGGCCCAGATCAATACATCAGCCCGGACTCTTCTCAAAACCGTTTCAACCCAACACGTTAACCTGCTTTGCCTACATAGACATCTGGTATAATATGTTATTTTTAACCTCCTTTTCACATTTATGATTCATCTGGTTCCAAAAAAAAAATCTCTAGTTTCGAATATGGTTCATTAATTGGTTTCACTATTTTGGTCCTCACCCACAATTATTTCTCGACCCTCTAACTTATCATTAAAATATTTAAAGACAACACTTTTCTAGTACGATCAAGAAATTTATAATTTCTTACCATTTTTTGTGTAAGCTAAATAATTACTTGGAATTATACCTATGTTATTCGAGAAAATGATAAGTTTAGAATGAAGAGGTTATCATGACCAGTACAATCTAAATGATGAGAAAAATTTGATCTTAGGTATGTCTCAAAAGTAAAGCTTCAAGACTAGTTCTAGCACAATCCAAAGTATTTAAAGACTATTCAAAAGGACAAAATGGATTCTCAATTTTTAAATGAGAAGTTCTCACATAATGACAGAATTGGCCTCTGCAGGCTCTCAGCACAAGTTTCTCAAAACACTTTACGAGGCCATAAATAAAAATGATCAAACAATAAAGCAAGAAGACGACCAAATAGAGTCCTCTAGAAGTTTTACTCCTCTAAATAATAATGATTGTTTTGACATCGATATTTTAAAAAATGAATAAATTTTCTGCCAAAAAACTTGCTCTGTATGTTCAAAACTTCAAGGAGCCCTTGGCATGGATGTTACCATGCTGGAGCTCGTGGCTATATGAGGGATGGGCTGCATTTGGCTTTGGATCGAGCTTGGTGGCAGCTTCTTTGTGAATGTGATTGTGTGGAGGCTACGTATTTGGTAGTTGGCTCTGTGAGTTTATGTGCGCACGGTGTTCATGCTACAGTTGTTGAGATTCAGAGGCTGTTGAAGCGGCACTGAAATGTGCGGGTGTGCTGGGTTTCTCGGACGATAAACCAACCAGACGTAGTTCTTTCTTTTCGTTTCTTTATTACCAAAAAAAAAAAAAAACTTCAAGGAGCCCCGTCCACTACACGATAGATTCTTTGCTACAACAATTACTACAGGGAGAAGACAAGATTCAAAAAAGATGTGTGAGACGTGTCAAGAGAAGATACCTGCTGACAGAGAGAGAAGCTACAATAGCAGAAGATAAACTTTAATTATTATGTCTGCCATTCTCTTTATTAAAGTATGAAAATAATTTTCTACTTTAAAGGTTGTCGAGTTTGTAATTAAGTAAAACAATAATGCTACAGGGATCAATAATTCAGGGCCCGCCGCAGGTAATCTAGGAGATGGACAGGGGGGTCGTCTTCAATTGATTATTGGTCATCATCTCCCCGAACGATCACCTTGAGCTCTTCTGCTCCATTGTGTATGCCTTTTTTTTCCCTTGTCCTTACCCCTATCTGGCTTTATAGTTATACCATGGATTTCAAGGAAGTTTTGGAGGCACTTCTTGAGCCTGGCTTCATCGTTGCACAAGAGCCTAAGCTCCTGGAAGGGGATTTGGTTGTCCAGAATGAGCAGATCTTGGTGCACCTGTACAAGCTTGTCAAGGCTAATCTTGAGTTCTTGTTCTGCATCAACAGAATTGTTGGATTTTTCTAACACTTGAAGTATGGAACATCCATCGAACAATAGACCCAATGACCAGTGATAACCACCAGCAAGGAGGTACTCCACAGTGAATTTTTCAAACAGTTCCCGTTCGTGACTTGAAATTCTTTGATATAAATCTTCCAAGGTTTGATTGGTACGGTTATAAGAGACATTGCTGTCCATATATACTTATGTGGGTTTTCTAGATAACTCATACGACGATGGACATGACGGAGTAGACCAATATCAATGAGCAGTGGCTCGTAAAATGTTTTAAATTCTACCCTTGCAGCCATGTATTCCGGAACCTTTTGTATCTTAGGCATCGAAACTTCTTCAGTTGTTTCCTTCCACGCTCGCTCTAGGTCTTGTTTCAGCCGACCGACTTCGTGAGAAGACATTCTTCAATGCGCGACGAGCAGCAGCGACGTTGCCTTGCTAAGAGAGACCAAGCTAAGAATTACTGGTGGGGAAAGGAATCATGCCTCTGCATGAAGTTTTTCATGGCATCCAATACAGACATGGCATGTGGATATGTGTGGGATCCACATTAGCAAAGCACTGGAATGGGAAACTAAAAGTAATGATGCGATTAATAACTTGGCCAAATTACCGTAAATTATATACCTATCATACTAATATTTTAAATTTATTTTAAATTTTTTTTATAAGTATCATTGATAGAATAATTTATAATTTATAATTTTTATTATCTTGATTATTAATCATTTTATTATAAAAATTATGTTCATATCTATTTCTTTAATATAACATAAATATTTCACATTAAATATTGAATTTAAACCATTATAATTCTTAATTTAAATTATATAACTGATTAAAATATGCCAATATAAATTATTTAACATTAAAAATAAATATTCATATGATACATATATTTTTATATTTTCTTTATAATTTTTTTTATTTTTTCAATCAAAAATATATTTTTCCATATTAATTATAAAATTTTAAATTTTAAATTCACTTTGATGTTTTGAATTTTGGATTCAATAGACTACTAAATTTCTATTCCACAATAAATCAGAATCTAATTAGATTAGTATAAAAATAAAATTGGAAACAAAATTTATTGCTACCAAAAAAGGTCTATTATAATCAAAGTATAAACCTCTTAAATTGCTCCTAGAATCTGTAACATATTTATTATTACAAAAGATAATCACTTATACTAATTGAAATAAAAACCCTTAACTTCTCTTAGAATTTACAATATCAATTTGTTACTGAGATCTCTATCACCTAAAGCTTTAGTTTGAAATGCTAACACCTTATTTTATTTCTCCTTTCTATTCCACAACTTTCTTGTCTCTTCCATTCTTCCTCTCATATTTTCATATTTTTCATTTATTTTTGTTCATTATTTATTAGTTCTCTCAAAATATGTTAATTTATTTCATCATTTAATTTTCTTATTCATGGTTTATATTAATGAATAATAATTTGTAGGTTAGAAAATTTAAATATTCCACCATTCTTTTTTTAAGCTCTTTTTTTCTTTGAGAGACTTTTTTTTGTACAACATTTTTTTTATATTTATTTAGTATTTTTAATTTATATATTTTTTTTATTATTATTTTATACATTTAAATGTTCTATCAATGAAATAAATATTTGATTTTTTTTAAGTTCTCTTAAAATAAACCAATTTATTTATCCTTTTCATTTTCATTATTTATATGCAATTTATTTCTACCTTTCTTTTTTGTAACTTTTTTTGTTTCATATAGAGATTTTTCTATGTATATTTAGTCTTTTACTTTGTGTATATATCGTAATAGTCTTTTTCTATGTATTGTGCAGGAGACAATCACTAAACTGTAGGCTCAACCACATATTGTTTAATCTTTTATGGCAAAGGTAATTATATTTTTCATAAATAATTTAATAAATATTTTATTGAATTTGAGATTAATTTTATTGTTGTATAAATGAGTATTAATGATTTTATTTTTTTTTTCTTTTCAGAATTTGAAGCTACAATTAAATAAAGGAAATGCTAGTGATAGATTATCTCAACTGGTCATTTCACTAAACTTAAGGTAGTAAAGATTAAAGACAAATAATGATTAAAGATTATGTTTAGTTTTACTTCTATTTTTACCTTTGATTTTGTTTTGCTTATTTATTTGGAAAAACATTTATATGAGAGAAAATTGTTAATATGTCGAGAACAACACTTTTTGAGTCAGTTACTGCACAACCAATCTATCTATAATAATACTAATATTTCAAACTCATTCTAGGAAAAGTTTTACAAGTGTCACTTATAGAGCAATTTATGACCCACAATTTTTATCACCTTGATTATTAATTATTTTGTTATAAAAATTATCTTCATATATATATTTCTTTAATACAACATAAATATTTTACATTAAATATTGGATTTAAACCATTACAATTTTTAATTTAAATTATATAATTGATCAAAATATGCCAATATAAATTATTTAACATTAAAAATGGATATTCATGTGATACATATATTTTCCTATTTTTTTATTTTTTTCAATTAAACACGTGTTTTTCCATATTAATTAAAAAATTTTAAATTTTGAATTCATTTTAATGTTTTGAATTTTGGATTCAATAGACTACTAAATTTATATTCCATAATAAACTAGAATCCAATCAGATTAGTATGAAAACAAAATTGGAAACAAAAACTATTGCCACTAAGAAAGATTCACTATAATCAAAGTATAAACCCCTTAAATTACTCCTAAAATCTGTAACATATTCATTGCTATAAAAGATAGCCACTTATACTAATCAAAATAAAAACCTTTAGCTTCTCTTAGAATTTGCAATATCAATTTATTACTGAAATATCTATCACCTAAAGCTTTAGTTTGAAATGCTAACATCTCATTTTATTTCTCTTCTCTATTCCACAACTTTCTTTTCTCTTCCATTCTTCCTCTCATATTTTCATATTTTTCATTTCTCTTCATTCATTATCTATTAGTTCTCTCAAAATACATTAATTTACTTCATCTTTTATTTTTTTTCTTCATGATTTATATTAACGAATAAGAATTTGTAGGTTAGAAAATTCAAATGTTTCACCATTCTTTTTTGAAGCTCTTTTTTTCTTTGAGACTTTTTTCTGTGCAACATTTTTTATGTTTATTTAGTATTTTAAATTTGTATATATATTTTATTATTTTATACATTCAAATGTTTCATCAATGAAATAAAGATTTGATTTTTTTTAAGTTCTCTTAAAATAAATCAATTTATTTATCCTTTTCTTTTTCATTATTTATATGCAATTTATTTCCACATTTCTTCTTTGTGATTTTTGTTTTTGTTTCGTATAGAGATTTTTCTATGTTTATTTAGTCTTTTACTTTGTGTATATATCGTAATGGTCTTTTTCTATGTTTTGTGCAAGAGACAACCACTGAGCTGTAGGCTCAATCATATAATGCTTAATCCTTTGTGGCAAAGGTAATTGTATTTTTCATAAATAATTTAATAAATATTTTATTGAATTTGGGATTAATTTTATTGTTGTATAAACAAGTATTAATGATTTTATAATGTTTTTCTCTTTAGAATTTGAAGCCATAATTAAGTAAAGGAGATGTTATTGATGGATTATCTCAATTGGTCATTTCACTAAACTTAAGGTAGTAAAGATTAAGGATAAAGAATGATTAAAGATTGGGTTTGGTTTTACTTCTATTTTTACCTTTGATTTTGTTTTACTTATTTGTTTGACAAAACATTTATATGAGAGGAAATTATTGTTGTGTCGAGAGCAACACTTTTCTGAGTCAGTTAGTGCAAAACCAAACTAGCTGATGATTCCAATAGCAATATTAGACAATATGCATCGATCTCCATTGGAATTTGTTTATGCTATTCCACCTTCTTCAATTTATTTTTTCTTCATTATTTTGTAAAGTTGAAAGATTGCTGAATTCAATATATATATAGCTATTAAATTATAATTTCAATTCCATTTACAAATACTAATTATGGAGGATAAATAATATTTTGGAATGAAATTATATTTTTTATATAAAATTTTCATTGTACATTAATATTGTACAAATTAGTTGTTAACTATTATTCTTTTTTATTTTGATATGAATCGAAAATACTAATATATGTATATTGATTTTTCTTCTAATATATGTATTTATTGTTCCTTTTTATTTTCTCATGCTAAAACTTTAAATTAATTGATAAAATTTAAAATATTATTTTTGTATCTATGTACAATCCATATTTATTTGTGTTTACTTTTTTAAGGTATAATCATTATTAATATATTATTTTATTTAGAAAAATATAATTATTGATAGATTGTTGATTTTATTTTTCAAATCCCAAATTAACTATTTAAGTGACAAAAAATCTAATATTACGCATAAAAAAATAAAAACACAGCAAAAATTAATAATAAATTATATTATTACCATTTTTTATAAGCCTAGTACTGTAACCTTTAATTAATATTGATATCTATATCAATCAATAATGTATACATACTAATAGTATTATTATCCTTTCCGTTACCATTTTTAAAACTTTTCCTTTTTTAAATTTTTTAAATAAATTCATGAATATACATAGAGATTCAAATTTTCACAAGAAATGAGAAATGGGGATCCACGACTAGGATGAGGATAGAGATGAGAGAAAAATTCTAAATGAGAATGCGGTTGGAAAAAAAGTTTATAACTTCAAATCTAGAACTTTTAAAAATTATATATATATATATATATATATATATATATATATATATATATATATATATCTCACTATGCCATATTTAATTCTTTGAAACTTAAACATTTCAATTTGTCAATTCCACAATTGTTTCATATTATTTTTTTTTGAAAGAAACTTCAATTTTTCAAAATTAAATATTTAAAAAAAAATTCACAATTTATACTTCTTTGATAATGATACTAATTATTTATTAATTTTTAAAAAATTAAATAATTAAAATAATTTTTTAATTAAAAATAATTATGTAATTGATATACTACTTCAATAATTGAGATAACATAAATTAGGATTATATATGATTTTTTTACTAATTATAACATATATTTTAAAATTGATATTTTAATTTACTAAAAGGATGTACAAGGAGAGGATCTGTAATTGAAATCCCATAAATTAAATTTATTTGTTAATTTTTTATTAATTAGAAAATATATTTTTATATTTTTATAAATTAAATACTTTAATTTACTAAAAAGATGTAAATGACTAGGGATGACAAATAAAAATAATAATAAAAGTATATACATATAGGGATTACCCGTAATAATGGGATAAGAATGAGAATAAATTTTGTCTTCTTAGGGATGGTTGACAACAAAAAAGTTCTCATTTGTTAATCCAAGCAGGGATAAGGATAACATACCCTCATTTTTTCAATTATCTTTATTAGATTTGCATTATGCATACATTTTTAATTTGGATTATATTGCATTAGTAGTATTTGTTACTATGGATATTTATGTTTTGAATTTCAAAATATTTTTAATTTTTCTCTTTTTGAAATTTTTTAACAAACCCATGAATATCTATAGGGATTCAAATCCCCACAAGGATAGGGAATAGAGACCTATAATGGAAATGGGGAACCATGACGGGAATGAGGATGGGGATCAAAGCAAAATTCTAAATTAGGATGGGGCATAAGATATGTCCTCTTTTTTATGGATACTCATTTTCATTCTTATAAATGACTCTTGCTATAATTAAATTATCCACTTATTCTCTTTCATTTTTTAACAATTTCAACTTTCAAAATGTATAAAATATTAATAAAATAGACTCTTTATTATTGGTTATAGGTCATCTATCGAGATTTTTTTAACCCTATAAACATAATATTTAAAATAAGATATAAAATAGAATAACACATTTATATTTTTCTTCATTCATTTAATTATTTAATTATTAACTTATTTTCAAAATAAATTTATATATTTAATTTTTTATAAGATATATTTAAATGAATTATTATTTATTTTTCTTAATGGGCAACAAACTATTTTGTATTATCATCCCGTGCAATGCACGGGTCGAATAACTAGTGTGTGTGTGTATATATATATATATATATATATATATATATATATATATATATATATATAAATTTTAAATTAATTTTACGATGCAAATTGTTATGAAAAAGGTGAATAAGTACTTGAATTTTAAGTGTTATTTTGACGAAATAGGAAAAAAAAAAGTCGTAAGACCTATGAAAACTATAATCCAATGAAAATTGTATTTTAACTAACTAACCAACTGACTACTCTGGTTTAGGTTAATGTGCATATAAAAAGTATTTAACGACATACATGATTCAAAGTATCGAAACATCCAAAATTTCACAGAAGCATGATATAAAAAAAGTACATTTAAAATATAGTATTATCAAGTGTCCATGGTGATATTTGTTATTGGCGAACTTGAGTCATCAAGCACATGCATAAAGTGAAATCCAAGCTGAAAATAGAAAAAATAATTTTTAATTACCACACTACATATAAAAGAAATCTTGAATTATAGAAATTTTATGATGACCAAACATATGTAACTTGCATTGAGTTCACTGAACAAAGTGTGTATTTGAAACAAATATTCCCTGAATGACAAAACATTGTAAAAAACTGCTTCACTAGCACAAAAATACAATTTTGGAATATTTTCTTTACAAAAGAACAAAAGATAACACTACAGTTATGGTTGTTTTAATTACCGCAATTCTTTACAACAGTTTGAATATATCTCGTATAGAAGATTGAGTGATTACAATATAATAATATTTTGTTATGCCATTTAAAAGTAATGCAGATATATATTCTAGTTTTTTTTACTCGTCACATGATTTTATATTTATAAATTCTAAAAAATTGATAAAAATATATATTAGAAAATTGAATTGAATTATAATGTATTAATTTCGTATAACTTATCATGAAAATAATTTACAAGGTCAATTTTTTAATATAAATAATTTACCAAAATTTTACGTTTATATTTATATGTTATAACCTAGTACTAATTTTAATCGAGCATAAATCAATAGTAGTCATGTTGTAACTAAATTATTACCCATGTAATGTATATTTTTGCTATCACTCATGTAATACATGAATTTGGTATTACCTAATAAAAGCAACAATAATAATAAGAGAATTGTTCTATGATTAATTTTTTGGTCGTGAAGTATCATCATCTTCTCAAAGGTTCAAAATATAATTAGTATGATATTAAAAATATATAAATGTAATATATATATGTTTGTGTGGAAATATTTTTTTAACACCTAAATGGGTATAGGCACACATCACGATGTGAAAGGAATGATAGAGAAGAAAAGGTTGGGAGAAAAAATAAGCAATAGGCTGATGTGTTTTGTGAGTAAAATATTTGAAATAGCTGGGTGTTCATTATTGATATATATATATATATGTGTGTGTGTGTGTGTATGGGTTCGGGTCAATTTATACCGATATAATATTAAGCAATTGTTATATCGTTGAATAGTTTTTTATTAGATTAATTTTTAACAAAATCTATTGTTGGATTAGAAGTTCACATTATAATAAAATTTTAAGTTAATCTAAAATTGTTTGATATAATTTTTATATACATTAAAATTAATGAAATATATATGCTTAAAATGAACAAGACTGAGGGCTTTGTGATTACATTCTTATTGATGCTCAATTTTCATGAAATTTGATACAAATAATCTTTATAATAGATAATTGTAATTTAATTATTGGATAAAAAAAATTATAAAAAGTTATCGAGGGTGTAACTTTAAATAAAGTTATACCGACGTAATTTGATCATAACCCAACCAAAACTGTGATAGAATTAAACATTAAAACTCCAGGAAACATATTAGATCCCGGAGATACTCATCCAGGTATAATATACAAAATCTATTATAAAGTTTCAAAAGTAGATGACAACTTTAAAGCTTTGAAATCTTCTCCAAAATAGGAAACTTTGATCTTAGAAACAAATCTATCAAGATCCATCTCATACTCCGAAAATATTAAAACATGTTGAAATGACAAGAATGCCTATTGGCTGGAATCTAGAGTCAGTAACGCCTCACAAAAAGATGGAAAATAACAAAATAGAAACAATAATTCAAGACAATGATGGGAATATAAATATTAGGATGAAAAGGTCTAATTCACTAACTGAAATCTCAAGATCGTTCGTGAAAAGTTAAAATTATTTGAACAATTGTCAAGAAATTTTGTAAAAAGTAGATCAAAATTAAATTTAAATCTAAGAATCTAAATTTAATTCTTCTCGCCAAATGTTCCACAATCAATATACCAAGAGTCTGAAAAATCCGAATTTCCTAGGTACTCACCAACAAGGTCACAAGTTATTAATGTAATATCAAGAGAAGAAAAGCCTTTTGAGATTAATAAACATTGGCTTAGAATGGATTTTCGAGCAGGATACAATAAAGAAAAATAGAAAATGATACTTCAAAACTTCTAATAAACAACAAACTTCAGAATATTTACAAGAATATAATACTTGTTTAAAGTGCATATGATAAATATCCCTTTCTTTCTTTGGTTTGAAGGATGGTACTATAGAGAAAAAGGTATGCCTAATCTTCTATAAGAGAAAAACTAATACAAACAAATACTACAATTAAAAAGGAATGGAAACATATGGATGGACCTAGTAAGTCCTTTCTACATCCACCTTTACAACAAATAAATGTATCAATAAGTAAAGATTTGGATGTAGATACTTCCCTCCTCAAAATAAATCAAGAAAATAAGGATTTCCAAAAGGTTCATGAACAACTGAATTATACCTATAAAGTAAAGATACTGACATGGAATATAACACGACATGGACACGAGGGATATAATAAAGTTGAAAAACTATAGGGCACGCACGGTATATATATAAGTAAAATTTAATTGAAATGATACATTATTCAAAATATCATTTATATGCTTATATTTTATTTTTTTATAAATCCGAAAAGGTTATACATTATTTCCTTTTAATAACCTTGTTTATTTTATATTTTCTATGTCAGATTAAGAAAAGAGTATATTTTAAATTAAATATATACAAATTTATATCATTAATATGTCATACAAGATTCAACAAGTAGAGACATTCAAATGGTATGTCCGTGCTTCATTTATACCAACCAAACTTTTTTACATGCAGTAGCTAAACAGTTAGATAAAATTGAAAAAAAAAAGAAATTTCCGTAAAATCTCCGATAACATCTCATAGAGACTTTCCCTTGGATCCTCAAAGGCCGATACAAAAATTGCTAAATGTTCTAGAACAAGAACTAAAATTGGCGAAACTAAGCTCCTCAACAGAACTAGCTATAGAAGATCTTAGACAAAAATTAGAAAAATTAACTACAAAAAACAAAGCTCCTATGACCCAAATGTATTTTAGGATAGCAAGAAAACTAGGAAATAAGAATAAATAATATAAAATATGCACTAACAAGAACTTATTATCCTATACCTTCAAGAAAAACAACACGTGGCCGATTACACCAACTAAAAGACCAAGTTTCACGACTCTTTCTTGAGTAGAGTAGGTTCAAGCAAGGATCACCATTAGCAGAGCCACTTGAGTAGGGCCACCTTTTCATATTAGTGTTAAAATCTTTTACAATTATAAGAATAAGATACTATTATTTCTAACAATTTTATTGATGAAAAATTAGTTCCTGAAAATAAAAAATTAGTGTTAAGATCTCTCATAATTATAAAAATAGGACATATTAGTCCCTGATTCACTTGAAAAATGTTAAATGATGATATGTATTTTAATTATGGATCTATATGATACCTATTAATCCTAATCAACACTAACTAAAATACACTCTTTTATTTTTATTTTTTTGCAAAATCCTTTTTCCAAACGTTTTAATATTTCACCGTACCCATTATCAAGAAAGAAGCCCTTAACCCACAACTTATCGTTCTAAAAAAGAAATATGATTTGGAATTAAATTTATTATATTTTATCACTACCTTATTCTAATGTACTATGGTACTAATATAATAACTTCATAATCATTTTTTCAGAAGAGCACAATGATTACATATTAGAAAACAATACATACAATAGAGACTTTTTTTATAATTATGAGAGACCTCAACACTAATTTTTTTTATTAGGGACCAATTTGTCCATTAAAATAAAAATGTTAAGAGTTTATAGTGCCTTATTTTTCAATTGTGAGGGGGCTTCAACACTAATATTTTTTTATCAGGGACCTATAATGTTCTATTTTTATAATTGTAATGAATCTCAACATTAATATTTTTTATTAAGGACCAATTTAATTTATTAATGAAATTATTAAGGATCAATTTGAGTGTTTACTCTTTTGCATGGATAGGGGAGAAACAACCCAAAAAAGAAACACGTGAGATATTTCTAGGAAGTTAAAGGTCTATTTGGTTTGAGTTTACAGTTTTCAGTTTTTATTTTTACTTTTTCAGTTTTTCAGAATTTATAAAATAAATACTGAAAATTTTAAAAATTATATATTCCAATTTTCAATTTTTAGGATTTCCTTTAGAAAATCTAAAAAAATGGAAAACAAAAAATAAAAAACTAAAAACTTAAATCAAATAAATCTTAAGGTGCTGCACAGTGGTGTTGCGGAGCAAATGAAGAAATAACTTGCAAGTGCTTCTATGTATCCTGCAGGGTCGTTTGGTTCACAGAATGTTTCAGTATTCCTGGAAATCTAGGGTCTTGAATAAAGGATTCCTGCGTTTGCGTTTGCGTTTGCTTCATGGTTAGAAAAATTATTCTCTAGAATGTTTCATTCCCACCCTACAGGAAGAGAATCAGTCTGAAATTATAAAAAGATAAAAATACCCTTCTCTAACCCCAGCCAATCCACAATCTGCCCCGGACTCATTCGATTTCTCACTCCATTCACATCGACCCTACTAGAGCCAGCTCCTCTTCGTGCACCATCCTCGCCGGCGACAGCTCCGGTAGTGGCCGCCGCGCACCACGCACCAGGTTCCCTCCATCTTCGACTTCTTCTATTCATCTCAGTTTTTCATTTTCGATTCACGTGATTTTATCAAGAAGAAACCTTGTTCGACTCTGCTCCGCCGACGAAGCTTCATCACCTTCTCCGCCGCGGAGACGCTCAAGTTCGACTCCGACAGAAGCTTCGAGAAAGCTTTCACGGCGACAGATTCTTGTGCGTTCCTTTCCCGCTATCAAGAGCTTCGATTCCGCGTCCATGGCGACGGATTGTAAAGCCATAGCAGACGCGATTCTAGCATTGGAGATTCCTTTTTGCAGAACAAGAGGCAGAGTCTCCAAGGAACTGTGGTTTGAGCAACGAATTTTTTTTTTGCTTCAAGGAACTGCCTTAAAAAAAATCTAAAAATGATATCTCTGTTTTATTTTTTCCTTCAACCTTTTTGAAGTATAAGCATCAAATTCTGTTGGCACTTGTAAGTTGTGCTCGGGTTGAAGGCGTTGTGGAGTTGATTTGGCCAGAAAGAGCATTGTCAAGGATTTGAAGAAGGCAAAATTTAGTATTCTGTACGCTTGCCTTTCACTTTGACCAAACTGGGTATATGTACTAGCTTTAGTTTCAAGTTTGAAACTCTGGCTGTTCCCTTGAAACTATATAATTGGTGTATTTGAAATGGATATGTGATTTGGAATTGTTTTTGAGTAGTTATAGCTATGTTTCGTTTTATTGAGATGCCAACAAGTTTTGATTCACCATGTTGTTGTGTACCTTATTTGAATATTTAAAAGCAAGTTTACTATTTGCATTACATATAGCTATCTATGTGGGACAGGCATCTTTATAAATGTGCTCTTTGATACTCTAATTTGATTGAGTGAAAGCAATGGTATTTCAAATATTATTTTTTGATTGAGACTCTGGTATTATGAACTCTGGTTACTGTGATGATGGCTTATTGATTGGTAACTTTTTGTGTTTTGAAATTTGATATATTGATAGAGTTATGATTGGATAGTCCCAAACTATAACTAATGGAAATAGAAGTTAGGTCTTGGTGCACCTTCGTCCAAACACAAGCTAGCAAGTGTGTTGCTTGCGTAGCGTATTTGGCCTATACTTTATTTTTTATTTTTTTTGTTGGTAGACAAACTTGGATGATGATTTGATTGATTCTCTTGGATTTTGCTCGTTGGATTCAGAATTTTGGTATAGAGAAAACAATCATCCTATTCAGTTTTCTGGACTATAGCCATTAGCCTTCACATTGTCTGGAATCTGTGGAAATTAGACCTTCTTTTAACATTGATTTAGATTAACAAAAGTTAGTGTCAGAGTTTGGTTTGCAAACATGAGAAGGGTTATTTAAGCATTGATCAACGTTGGAGAGGCTTATTTGGGGGTAAAATTAGCAAGCACAATATGCCTCTCAGTTATCAATCTGAAATACACCCTCTGTGGGGGAAGGGAAAAATGGGTTAGAAGACAAACCAAAAACATTAATATTATGACCAAGTTCTCATTTGGTAATAGAAACAGGATTGTGCATATTCTAATTGGGAGTTTGAGAGCTATACTTTGTTTTACAATATTTGACAATTGTATATTTGAACTATATTACTAGTTTCATATGGCTAACAAAGCTTTGCATAATGCATGCATAGTTTGCTGTGATTAACTATCACAAACCTTGCCTTTCTGCTGTTGTGATTATAATTGCGAAGGCACATATAACTATTTAATAGTAGGAGCTATTATATTACAGTATATAGCATTATATTTGAAAAGGTATATGGTGGTAATGGCTTGTTAATATAGTAGTAAGCACTCAGTTTGCTAAATAAATCTGATTCTGAAACCTGACTGTGAGTCTTTCTTTATTGTTTTCACAGCATGGATCATAAAAAGAAAATGAAAGAATGAAGACTACCATTGACAGCAGCTTAACTGATGTGTTCTTCTCACTCATACTAGAAGATATATTGGCATTCGTGAAGACAGTCCTTGACAATTATTCTTAGATTTTAATTCTTATTTTAGGACAATCGAGTGGCAACATGCATGAATTGTTAGCTCTTATGTTGGATTTGAGTTAGTGCTTAAATTCGATGTATTGTATTCATGGATTATTGTTAAGTTTGAACTTACGTTGTAACATTTGCAGCAGTTGGTTTGTGCTACATATTATATTTATAGACTTATTGAGTTTAATGTGATTGAAAATTAATTATTTAGTTTAAATTGATGGGAGTATTTTGGAAATTATATTTCATTATGAGTTTAATGTAATTAGAAATTAATTGTTTAGTTTAAATTGGTAGGGGTATTTTGAAAATTATACTTAATTATGAGTTTAATGTGATTAAAAATTGAAATTTTAGTTTAAATTTGTAGAGATATTTTTGAAAAAATATATAATATTTTTAAAAATATTTATGTCAATCAAACATAGAAATAGTTCATTTTTGAATATATTATGATAGATTCTTGAAAATTTAACTCGTAATCTAAGAATAGAATAGTTTATTTCTGAGAATAGGATTCCGCATAATGCTAGGATTGTAAAATTACAGTGCGAACCACACGCCCTTTGTGCCAGGATTTGACGTGTCCACTGATCATACATTGCTCATCCATTACATCAGAGTCGTGCGTCCATGGCTAATACTCGTCACTTAATCATTATCCTTATTGTATTTTGGTCTTCTTCGACTTCTCCTCCGAGTAAGAACCCCACGTGTATGAATATCAAGTATATCAAAGAAACCAAATGTCCCTTATTACCCTCTAAATTCATATCATTCACGTGGTTTAAATGGAGAAATTCACATTACCTTTGCCTCTTCCACATCAACACAAAACAACAAAACACACCCAAAAAAGGAAAACACCTAAACAATAGCAAGCATGTGACTAATTCTATGCACACACGCTATATCATATGTTACATTACATATATCATATACATATATATAAGGTAATTAAATGCGATAGCTAGTACTTGTGACTTGCCAAATTAAGATTTACTTGAAACCTTACATGTATCTATTTCAATCCATGAAACCAGGTCAAATATGAAGATGAAGTATTTGAGACCAAGGTTGTTGGGGCAGAAAGACAAGTATGTGGTTAAGGTGAGCCAATCGAAGCTGGAATTAGGAATATTTGGAGTGGATGCTACAAATGACAACAACAACAACATGGCCATTCAGGTTACAGGAACAACAGCTACCAAGAAAGGAAAAGTTTCTTCAAATTGGAAAAACCTTCTTCCCTTAATTCATCGTAGTACGAAAGCAGGACACACACACACCACCTCCCCCCGGAGATTCCTCAGTTCTGAGATACAAACCATCCTGTGGGACGCACGTGACCTCTGGTTTTAATCTCGTCCTCCAAGATGGGTCCCTGATTGGGGCATGCCACATGGAATTTCATGTCTTACATGTAAGAACATATGCTACATTTCTAATTAAAGATATTTTCTTTGTTATTTTTAATATCTATATACAAGATTATTTTGCTTTTCCTTTTTCTACATCGGAGTTTCAATCTATGATTTGACGCAAACTATACAAGAATCACGCAGCATTAACTCACTCCTAATGGCTAGTCTATACGAGTTATTTTATTTATGTACGTTATTTGTGTGTGTGTGTTATAAAGTTTGTCTGAAGAATGAAATGCAGGGGGTGATGCAGGAGAATATAACCCTAACATGGCTGTGGTCGGAAAAGCTTCAATGAGTGTTACCATAGCAGAGATCACGGAGTCTAATTGTCGTCAGGTTCAAAGAACGCTCCCAATCCAATTGAAGGTTCATGGTTTGAACATTGAAGCTAAACTTTCGGTAAGCTTCAACTTCATTTTTCTTATTTTCACCTGCATTGCATTGATCAACTTATAAGTTTAATTTTAATGCAAAAATCATTATTCAATCAAATCTCTACATTTCCATTTGAATGAATTTCTAATTATGAGATAAAAGTTAATCATAGTTGCTAATGTGACACTACATGATTTTATGATTATATAATTTTTTTTATACTCCTAATGAATCAAAATTAAATTTTTAACTTATTATATTGTACTATGTTATATTACATCACTATCACAGTAGTTATATATATATATATATCACTTTTTTCATAAGCCCATATAAAACAAAGTCGCGAATTATTGTTTCATAGAATTTTTTGCATCCGTGTTGAATAAATGTTCAGGAAGACCAACTCTAATGGATAACTACTATTACATTTGAACAGATCTATTTGAGCATATTGGACTTGAGGAATTTTCATGATAACTTGCTAAGAACCTCTGAAAACTTGGTCGAATCAGAGAATAAACACGGGATTATTGAGATGGTGAGGTTTGACCAAACAAAGCAACCGACTCCTTTTGAATCGGATGACTCGAGCGAGGTTGACTCAGATGACTCGTCCATTGAGTCCACCTCAAGCAGTAGCAGCGGCAGTGGCAGCAGTAGTAAAAGCACTGCAATTCACTATGCAAGGTCAAGAGTAACAAATGGGTCTAAGAGGATTCTGGGTTCAGATAGAAAGACCCATTTGGACATACTCCAGAGGAGTTGTTCAACTTTATCGCGGGATAGAAGATTCAAGGAATAGTGGAGTTGCAAAACAACCAAAAGGGTATGTATTATGTAACAATAACATCATCTAATCATGGTCAAGGTTTCTATTAAAGATTAAAATGTATGTATTTTCCTTGAAACAAGTACCACAAGAAAGGGAAATTCATGCAACTTTTTTTTTCCCTTAATTGAAACTTTATCCATGTCCTACGGAGGCTAATAAAAAAACGACTAATATTTATATTGATCATACATATCCTTTTATTATACACGTTAGATGGGTTGGAAGGGGAGTCTTTCACTTAGTTTATTTTTAACTAATGTAATCCAGTTTACTCATACAGTTGTCAACAGTTCTTTTGATGAGCAGAAAAGACTGGCAATTTTCATAGATTAATTAACAATTGGTATTGTGATCTTCTTGCAGATATCAGATGAAATTTCTCCAAAACCATACCTTAATGACAATAATTACCATGCAAGTAACTGGCAAAACCGGGAACTTTGGAGCAGAGATGGGCATGCCAAGCTCAAAACCAAGGTATTCTTTGCTTCCTTTGACCAAAGGAGCAAACAAGCCTCTGGTGAGAGTGCTTGTTCTGCACTAGTCGTGTTCATGGCTCATTCCATTCAAAAAAGGGTATGCAACAAAGACCCCAATTTGATAGGCTCATAACACAAGGCTCCTCTGAATGGAGAAGGCTTTGCCACATTGATGCCTACTTAAAGCTTTTCCCAGATAAACATTTTGATTTAGAGACCATCTTAGTAGCCAATTTGAGGCCTCTAATTGTTCTTCCTCAAAAATCATACACCGGATTTTTCTCCCCTGAGAAGTTCCAGTGCTTGAAAGGAGCTATGTCCTTTGATGAAATTTGGGATGAGATAAATAGAAATCATGTGGTTGATGATGATGAGCCAAGGATTTACATAGTAAGTTGGAAGGACCATTTCTTTGTTCTAAAGGTGGAAAAAGATGCTTGCTACATAATTGACACTTTGGGGACAAGGCTCTTTGAAGGGTGTCAACAAGCATTCATATTGAAGTTTGATGGTTCAAGTTTGATGCATTCAAGAGGGGACAAAGTGGAGAAGGACCCTTCAAAGGGAATTGAGGAGGACGAAAGCCTTGAGGTTATTTGTAGTGGAAAAGAGTGTTGTCAAGAGTTCATCAAACGGTTTCTTGCTGCCATACCACTTAAACAACTAGAAGAGAATGAAAATAAAGGGACTGTTTCTAGCAATCCTTTTCTTCATATGCTAGTGCAGATTGATGTCCATTATAGTTCTTCATCACCATTAAGTCGATTCTTCTAGGTCTTTCTTCTCTAGTGGACCTTTAGAAGCACTAATCATGTAGCTAGGCAATAGTTTTTCACTCTTGGCACTAGGGAGACAATGAAAGTGTGATCCCACAAGAATGTGCGTTTGATTATATAGGGTTGATGTGATAAGTACATGAAAAAGTGAAATCCAAAGTGGGACAACATTAGAAATGCTTGATAAACCATCACCTCCCTATCATGGGAGATCATACCTCGTGGGTTTTAAACCTTTGCTATGTTATGTCTTCTCTTCTTTAGGTGGTAGAATCTATGGACTATACACGAAAATTTGCCTTTATCTGACAACAAATTGGTAGCAGGAATGTTTTTCTGCTTGCTAACCATGACTTCTTGAGGCTTGAGCAATTGTAGAAAAATCATACTCAGCCTTCTTGTTACAAACCATACGAATTGGCTAAAACGGATATCAATCAATTTAAAGATCAATAAGCATCAACCATACAATAAAAAACAATGATGATGCTGCTAGTAACAAGTATTGCAGATTATGGGAAGAAACTATATCTTTGAATGGAAATTTCGGTATATGAAATATAAATGAGAATGAAAATCAACCAAACAAGGAGTTTCAACGTCGCAAAATTCCAGCCATTAGTTAGCATTGCTAATGCAACAAATTATAAGTTCTCATATAGTCACTCACACTAAGTACTTTCCTCTTTTCTTCTCGTTAAACATGAGCAAGTTTGAATAGAGAAATTCAAAAGTTCTTCCTTAATAATTTCTCCTCCCAGAGCATCACATAAGAATTTTTATTAAAAATGATGTCACTAACCTTTAGGGTGAATAGCAAACCAGGTCTGAATAAAGGTGAGAACAAGACCAAGAGATCCAGCTAGCAAGGCAATGATGGTCCACGGCGAGCGAAGAAACGTCTCATATGCCTCTCCCATCCAACCCAGCATTTTGATCTTGTTATGCTTTGACTCAAAATGTATATGGATTCTGTCCCCGATCTCTGCAAACCTTGACGTCTCAGGCACCAGCACACTGTCCATCTTGTTGAAAAGATCTGCCACTTGTTTATCGTTAGCAAGTTCATTGATGAGTATACCTGCAGATCTTAGCTCCTTCACATCCTCTGGCTGATCAATGAGAGAGCTCATGAACACTACATATGAGGTGATCGACAAGTCATTGTGAAAGTCAGGGCACATCTCATAGGCTATCAGATTGAGAAAAATAAGAGCCGTTGAGCCATCCACCGTGAGCTCAGGGAGATATAGTATCCCATCACTGAAGCTGGGGTAGAAAGTAGTGTTGTGGGGATCTTTTTTCACCCGAATCCCTGCTGCCTTGAGCTCCCGTATGGTCCCAATTCTGTACTTCCTGAGGTGCAGGTTTTTTCTCTTGAGCTTCACTTCCCTATGGATTTGGCCTAGATCTCTCATCAAGAGGGCCCGCCGCAGGTAATCCAGGAGATGGACAGGGTCGTCTTCAATTGATTGTTGGTCATCATCTCCCCGGACAATCACCTTTAGCTCTTCTGCTCCATTGTGCCCCTCTTCCTTGCCCCTATCTGGCTCTATACCATGGATTTCAAGGAAGTTTTGGAGGCACTTCTTGAGCCTGGTTTCATCGTTGCATAAGAGCCTTAGCGCTTGGAAGGGGATTTGGTTGTTCAGAATGAGCAGATCCTGGTGCACCTGTACAAGCTTGTCAATGCTAATCTTGAGTTCTTGTTCTGCATCAACAGAATTGTTGGATTTTTCCAACACTTGAAGTATGGAACATCCATCCAATATCAATGGCCACGACGAATCGCCGTAGCGCCCTGTCCATTGTTCAAACAGTTCCCTTTTGCGACTTGAAATTCTGATATCTAAATCTTTGATGGGTTGCTTATTGGTATGGTTAAGATACATTCCTGTCCATTTATACTTATATGGCTCTCCTAGAACCCAGTTCCGATCGATCCGATAATGGACTGGACCAACTGCAATGAGCTGTGGCACGTAAAATTTTTCAAACTCTACCCTAAAAGCCATGTAATCCGGAACCGATTGCATCTTAGGCCTCGAAACTTTGCTAACTTCTTCAGTTGTTTCCTTCCACGCTCGCTCTAGTCTATCCTCTTCTGCTTTCACCCAAAGGGGTACATCGTAATCTCGACTTTCTTCTTGAGAAGACATTGTTCAATGCGCCACAAGCAGCGAGGTTGCCAAGACTGCCAGTGAGTGAACACAAATGCGAATGGAGGAGTTCTTGCTACATATCTTTTGCTATCTTTTGATCTGATCCGCACGTTGACCAAGACCAAGCACGAGTTCCTAATGGGGGGAAGGAAGCATGCATGTGCATGTTTTTCATGGCATCCAATGCAAGCATGGCATGTGGATAGTGTGGGGACCACATTAGCAGAGCACTGGAATGGGAAACTAAAAGTAATGATACAATTAATAATTTTGGACTAAGTTAGCGTAAATTATATACATAAAAAAAAATCTAAATTAATTTAAGGATGCAAATTGCAATGAAAAAGGCAAATTAGTACTTGAATTTTAAGCGTTATTTTGACGAAAGACCAAAACAAATCATAAGACCTACGAACATTGTAATCCAATGAAAATGTTATTTTAGCTAACTATTATATATATATATATATATATATATATATATATATATATATATATATATATATCACCAAATTACCTCCAGTTATATCACACATCAAGAAAGGAAAAAGACATATATATGCGTAACTATATTAACCAAAATACGCAAGCCTCGCAATGACAAGTTGTCAAAATAAATGTTAAGCTGAATGAAAAAAAGAGGCATAAATTGGGTCTCATTATCATCAATTTTTTATTTTGTATATGGGTTTTAGATAAATTTATACTAAAATATGATATTATGAAAGATTTTATGGAAATATGATGATTAGCTACGCTCAACAATTATTATATTATTTGTTATTAAACTCGATATTACTGAATTTATTTTTAAAATATTATTTTACTTAAAACTAGACAATGTAGAGTTCACATAACACCCCAACTTGGCGTTATGTGTGCAAACCCGATCCGAATAAAAGAGATCAGTCATTATATTCTAATTTTAATTTTGCATGTACTGTTTTTATAAAGATTAATGTTATTTTAACTCATATTTTATGGAATACTATGTCAATACATTCACATATACTATTGAATTAAATATGAACCCCATTTAGTTTAGATCTCACACCCTATCCAAGGGTGGATGTGAGTGTATCGGTATAATGTCCGTAAGTCAAAATAATATCCCTCTTTTATGAACCCAGTGTGTCTCTTTATTTGTTCATGAACAAAATCAGATTTTTGAATCTTAAACTAGTTTTTAACCAGTGGGATACACGTGATTTACGTTTATAAATTCTAAAAAATTGATAAAAGAAAGTTATATTAGAAAATTTATAAATCCAGTTTCTGTGATGTTTCTGTGTTTCCTCTTTACACTACCATTTTGTTGGTGAGTGTAGGTGCAGGTAAGTCTATGGGATATGCCATGGTTTAAGAGGTAGGATTTAAAGGTGTTAGAGAGGTATTCCTTTCCATTGTCACTTTGTAGGGCTTTGAGTTTGTGGCCTGTTTTGTTTTCCATGAGGGCTTTGTATTGCATAAATGAGGTGAAGGCTTGGGACTTGGTTTCAAGGAGGTATATACAAGTATATTTGGTGAATGCATCAGTAAAACAGATATATTATCTGCTGTCTGACCTTCCAACGACAGGTGCAGGCCCCCAAATGTCTGAATAAACCAGACTAAGGGGTGCATTGTATTTGGTTAATGATGTGGGGAATGGCAACTGATGGTGCTTGCCCATGCAACAAGCAGTACACAGAGGAGAATGAATCAGAAGTGCTTTTATTTCTTGAGTCAGAAATATTACAAGATTGTAACACATGAAATACAATTTTGTTTGATGGGTGGCCTAACTTTCTATGCCACAAAGTAAACAAAGAATCAATCATTGTACTAGCACTAAGACAAGAAACATTGCTAGGGAACTTGTGCAAATCATCAAGGTGATATAGTCCTTCTTTATGTGTTCCTTGCAGTAGTGTCTGTCTTGACACCTGAGATTTAACAAAGCAGTAATCAGGCCAGAATTCAAAGAAGACCTTGTTATCTCTAGCAAATTTGGAAACACTAATCAGGTTTTTGGTAACAGAGGCTACATGCAAGAGATCTTTCAATACAAAGGAACAAGTGGGAGATTGTAGTGTGGATTTGCCAATGTGTGCTATAGTCATACCTTTTCCATTCCCTACATACACTTGTTCAGCTCCTGCATATTTTGTGCCTCCATTCTGGTTCTGTGGATCGAAAGTGATGTGGTGTGAAGCTCCGGCATCAGCATACCAATCATCATCGGCTAGTGTGGTAGCAGAAGCAAGAAATGCTTGAGGGGCTGTTGGAGCATTAGGATTGTGAAAGGCATTGGGAGGTGGGGGATGAACATTTGGAGCTCTATTGGGGGGTGGGAAATCCTGATTGAACCTATGGAAGCATTGCCACACTGTGCAGTCAACTTTCCCACAAAGTTGACACACTGGTCTTCCTCCATTATTCCAAGAGCCCCTTCCACGAGAGCCTCTACCACGGCCTCTATTGCGCCCGCCTTGTCCTCTGCCATAGCCACCACTTTCTTGGCTGCTTTGTGCTAGGTGCATTTGGACAGAACCAAGTTTGGTTTTTCAAAATCTTTCAATAAGATCTTCTTGAGACAAAAGTAGGGATTTGAGTTCACTTACACTCATCACATCAGCTTTTGACATTGCCATTGTAATGAATGCACTATATTCTTCATTTAATCCTTCAAGAACAGCCTCAATGTAATCTTCTCTTGTCATTGGTGCACCCAAAGCAATGAGTGAATCTGCAATCTTCTTGATCTTGCTCAGGTATTCACTTGCGGAGGAGTTCTGTTTCTTGATGCCTTTGAGCTGAGTTTTCTGCTGTTTGACCTTGGATTTTGCTCGAGAAACAAAGTAATCTTCAAGTTGCGCCCAAATTTCATGAGTAAAGTCACAATCAGCCAGGCGGTTTGTGAAGCTAATGTCCATCGAAGCAAAAAGCCATGCAACAAGATGTTGATCCTGTTGCTCCCAAACCTGATATTCTTGAGTTACATTCTAATCGCGTTCATCTTCTGTAGTTGCGAAGCGCTTTGGAACTTTTCCTTTGTTGAGATGATCTTGAAGCCTGTTAGCCTTGATGCAAGCAAGCGCTTGTCTTCTCCATGGAATGAAGTTCTCTTCGTCAAGCTTGAAGGAGATTAGGTTAGAGAAAGTTTTCATGGCGAAGCTCATTTGAGCTGAGAGTGTGGAAGCGGGTGTGGATTTTGAGTGGTCCATGGATCACAATGGCTCTGATACCATGTAAGGTATCAGAACCTATTGGATATGGAGGTGATGAAAAGTACTCAAGAGGAGAAAAGAAAGCAAGAAGCTGTTAAGCTTGTATTCATTAAATTGGAGAGTTAACTGATGATTAGTGCAGAGAGGATATCATCTATATATGGTGAGCTAAATTAGTCCCATGCGATAATACTAATCACCTAACAGAATAACAGAATTCTGATCTTACTGACCATTCTTAGTTACAGAACTAACTACTTGGTTATCCCTAGCAGTGGCTCGTAAAATGTTTTAAATTCTACCCTTGCAGCTATGTACATTCCGGAACCTTTTGTATCTTAGGCCTCGAAACTTCTTCAGTTGTTTCCTTCTACACTCGCTCTAGGTCTTGTTTCAGGCGACCGACTTCATGATAAGACACTCTTCAATGCGCGACGAACAGCGACGTTGCCAAGACTGCCTGTGAGTGAACACAAATGCGAAAGGAGGAGTTCTTGCTTGCTCCCAGAGTAAGGAAAGTTTAAATTAATCTTAGGATGCAAATTGTTATGAAAAAGGTTAATTAGTAATTGAATTTTAAGTGTTATTTTGATGAAATAGGAAAAAAAAAGTCGTAAGACCTTTGAAAATTATAATCCAATGAAAATTGTATTTTAACTAACTAACTACTCTGGTTTAGATTAATGTGCATATAAAAAGTATTTAACGATATATATGATTCAAAGTATCGAAACATCCAAAATTTCACAGAAGCATGATATAAAAAAAGTACATTTAAAATATAATATTATCAAGTGTCCATGGTGACATTGGTTTTTGGTGAACTTGAGTCATCACACATATGCATAAAGTGAAATCCAAGCTGAAAATAGAAAAAATAATTTTTAATTACCAAACTACATATAAAAGAAATCTTGAATTATAGAAATTTTATGATGACCAAACAAAATAGCCTTATTAACTTGCATTGAATTCACTGAACAAAGTGTGTATTTGAAACAAATATTTCCTGAATAACAAAACATTGTAAAAAATTGCTTCATTGGCACACAAATACAATCTTGGAATATTTTCTTTATCAAAGAACAAAAGATAACACTACAATTATGGTTGTTTTCATTACCGCAATTCTTTACAACAGTTTGAATATATCTTGTATAGAAGATTGAGTGATTGCAATATAATAATATTTTGTTATGTCATTTAAAAGTAATGCAGAGATATATCCTAGTTTTTTACTCGTAAGATGCGCATGATTTTATATTTATAAATCCTAAAAAATTGATAAAAAAATATGTTAGAAAATTGAATTGAATTATAATGTATTAATTTCGTATAACTTATCATGAAAATAATTTAGCAAGGTCAATTTTTTTAAGATACTAGGACTAATTTTAATTGAGCATAAATCAACAGTAGTCATGTTGTAACTAAATTATTACCAATGTAATGTATATTTTTACTATCACTCATGTAATACATGAATTTGGTATTACCTAATAAAAGCAACAATAATGATGAGAAAATTGTTCTATGATTAATTTTTTTGTCATGGAGCATATTCATCATCTTCTCAAAGGTTCAATTCAAAATATAATTATTACAATATTAAAAATATATAAATGTAATATATATATCTATGTGTGTGTGGAAATATTTTTTTAACACCTAAATGGGTATAGACACACATCACGATGTGAAAGGAATGATGGAGAAGAAAAGGCGGGAGAAAAAATAAGCAATAGTTGATATATATATAGTTAGGATCAAGTTACACCAGTATAACTTTAAGCAATTGTTACATCGTTGAATAATTTTGTTAGATTAATTTTTAACAAAATATATTGTTGGATTAGAAATTCACGTTATAATAAAATTTCAAGTTAATCTAAAATTGTTTGACATAATTTTTATATACATCAAAATCAACAATATATATATATGCTTAAAATGAACAAGATTGAGGGCTTTGTGATTACGTTCTTATTGATGCTCAATTTTCATCAAATTTGGCATAAATAATCTTTATAATAGATAATCGTAATTCAATCATTGGATAAAAAAATTATAAAAAGTTATTGAGGGTGTAACTTTGAATAAAGTTATACCGACGTAATTTAACCATAACCCACCCAAAACTACGATAGAATTAAACATTAAAACTGCAAGAAACATAGTAGATCCAGGAGATACTCACCCAGATATAATATACAGAATCTGTTATAAAGTTTCAAAAGTAGATGACAACTTTAAAGCTTTGAAATCTTCTCCAAAAAATGTAACTTTGATCTTAGAAACAAATCTACACTACAAGAAAAATCCGATTTTACCAACAGAATTTTTTTATCAGTAATATCGATGAATTTATCGAAAAAAATGAGAAATCTGAGCTAAATTTTTTTTTTCCTATGAGGACGTTACCAACAGATTTTTCATTGGTAATCCACCAGTAATTTTCCCCCCAGATTGTGCGAAGAATGGCACGCGTGTTACCGATGGAAAATCTTTCGATAATTTTATTTTAAAATTTTTCTTTACCGACCGTCAATAATGATATATAAAATTTATTTGAGTTTAACTTTATCGACGGAAAATCCGTTGGTAATTAATTGGAATTATAAATTAGTAAAAATTAAAAATTACCGGCAGAAAATTCATTGGTAATTTTATTTTTAAATTTTTTCAGAATTAATTATTATCGACAAAAAATCCGTCAATGATTTTATTATTTAATTTTTTTTTGAAATTAATTATTATCAACGGAAAATTTCCCGGTAAATATTTTGTATTATTTTTTCAAGAATTAATATTATCGACGGATTTTTCGTCGATAATTTGAAAATCCCTCGGTAACACAATTACATAAGCTTGTCCCTATTTCATTTGAAAGGAAACATTCTCTCTCCTCTATACTCTCTCTATTTCTCTCTAAGGACTGCGATCGCCGACTGCCACCTGTGCCCCACCACCCACGCCTCGCCACTGCTCGACCTGCACCGCATCCCGACCCCAGCCCCCTCCGCACTAGTCCACGCCTCGCGCACCAAGCCCCACCCTGCCACCTGTGCCCCGCCACCCGTGCCCCGTTGCTGCCGTCCAGCGTCAGAGACCAGCGCCGCTCGCCCCCGCCTCGCGACCCTTGCCCCTCCGCCCCGCGACCACAACCCCTCCGCCCTGTGACCATAGCTTCCACCGAGCCTCGCTGTAGGCGGAGAAGTCGCCCGTCGCCTCCGTCGGACAAGTCACATGTCGCCTTCACAGCTGTGAAAGCTGCTGCCACTGTGAAAGCCTCTGCTGCTTATTCAGGTGTGCGTAATTAATGTCTGCCCTTTTTCTTGCAGTGTTTCCTAATTATTTTACATGTCAAGTATAGAAGTGCCGTGCAATATTTTGTTAGTTTCGTTAGTTTTTTCATTAACACTAAGGTTAATTAAGTAGAATATGTTTGCAGAAAAAGACAGCTCTATTTATCGACAGTGATTTCTTGATAATGCTGAAGATTCTTGACTTTCATTTCTAAAACTGATAAAATATTTATTCTTGAATTTTATCTACCTTTAAAACAACTAACCAGCATAAGGGATTTTTATGAATTTTGATGTTTATATAGAAAAATAAATTCCTTTATTATATCACTGTTGATATAGCAATTTTTTGGACTTATTATTTCTGTTGGAAAACCTTGGAAAACGACTAATTTCTGAAACTCCTTGAAGGTTATTACTTTTGTTAGGCACAAAGAGAAGAATTCATTCAAAGAGCTAAGCCATATATAAGGACCATCCGACAATTCTGAGGTAAGTAATTGTTTCTTCTCCTTATTTAATTATATTTTTGTCAGGATAGAGACTTGTGATTTATAAGTTAAAGTTGTAGGAAATTGAGATTGCATGATTGGGGGGAAGGGCGTAGAGGTCCTTCCGCGACTTGTTTGCATTGTTTGCCGTGGAGATTGATTATGTATGCGGAGATTGTAGGAAATGCATGTTGTAATGTTATAAGGGGGTGTGCTCTAGAACAGTTTAAGGATCTTTAAATGTCTGTTTGATTATTTGTGAACTTTATTTGACTGGATTGATACATACATACATACATACATACATACATATATATATATATATATCTATTGAAATCAATTTCTTGGGATGCCTTAATTTAAGCGGAGGTTCTGTCGATTTTTTTTTTAAAGTTAAAGACAGGAATTTTATTTTAAGGGGAGGTTCTGCTAATCTTTTATTAAGTTAAAAACTCACACACGAAAGATATTTGTGAAGTTAAAGACCACAATCCATTTACTTAAAATACTTTTACTTTCAGAAATAATCTGTTGAAATATATTTATAATTAAATAAAATCTTAATTTCTGAATCCTTATTATTTCATATATTTGACCGTCATTACTTTCATTTTTTTATATCATACCTATGAGTAACGCTATTAGGAGGCCACGACCTAGCAATAGCAGAGGATCGTAGCTAATGAGGACTGCCCATAGATTAATGAGGACAAGTTGTGACAGGAGGTAGTCGACGGTCCTTACAAGAACCGCATCTATGACATGTGGTCATATTATGTGAGTAGTTTATCCACTGCCTCTGTCATTGGGGCATTTATAGACACTAGGTCCACTACTGATGATGATGCGGTCTGCGAGCAAGTTCACTTGCTCAATGCAGAACTATATCGTATGCAAGAAAAGGATGCAGCAACTTAGCAAGAGTTGGAGGAGGTGAAAAAGAATATCTAAGACAACGAAAAGGCCTTGGAAATCATATTACGAAAACAGATGAGGAAGGAGATGATGTCTTTGTGGCAGAAAATGCAAGCAGATACTTCCGCACCACCAGACATTCATGATGATGATGATGGTGGTGGTGGTGGCGATGGTGATGCTGATGGTGGTGGTGGCGATAGTGATACTGACAATGCTGTTGACTTTTCTTGATTTGAGTTACTGTTTTTTCTTTATTTATCATATATTGACTTCTTTATGTTTATGCTTGTAGACTTTGTTGCATTTATGTTTATACGTGTAGATGATAGTGGACTTTGTTGTGCTTATTTACTGAGTATTTTTTTATAATTTTTTATTATTAAATAAAAATAAGCTATTAAATAATAAGGTAACCTAAAAATTGAAAAATATTTATTTTTTTAAAAAATAATTACCGACAGAATTTTCGCCTGTAAAATGCAAAAAAGTCAAGTTTTTGCCAATGAATTTTCCGTTAGTAAAATAAAATTTAAAATTTGTAATTTTGAGATTTAAAATTACTGACGAATTTTCTATCTGTAAAATAAAAAGGAAAAAAATTTGAAATTTCGGAATTTGTAATTACTGACGGAAAATCCATTGGTAAAGTTGGAAAATCCGTCGGTAATAAATAAAAAATCCGTGGGTAAAAATTTATGTCGATAAATTTCCTGATGATTTTGTCAATCTAATTACCAACAAATTTTTTTGCAAAAATCTATCAAAAAATCCGTCAGTAAAAATTTTCAACGGATTTTTTTCGTTAGAAATTGTTTTCGATGACGATATTACCGATTGAAAAAATCTGTCAGTAATTCCGTCGTAATAAATTTTTTCGTTGGTAACGTAAAAAATCTATAGGTAAGATCTGTCAGTAATAGCAATTTTTCTGATAGTGTTATCAAGATCCATCTCATACTCCAAAATATTAAAACATGTTGAAATGACAAGAATGCCTACTGGCTAGAATCTAAAGTCAGTAATGCCTCACAAAAAGATAGAAAATAACAAAATAAAAATAATAATTCATGATAATGATGAGAATATAAATATTAGGATGAAAAGGTCTAATTCACTAGCTGAAATCTCAAGAGTTCATGAAAAGTTAAATTATTTGAACAATTGTCTAGAAATTCTGTAGAAAGTAGCTCAACAATAAATTTAAATCTAAGAATCTAAATTTAAGTCTCCTCACCAAATATTCCACAACCAATATACCAAGAATCTGAAAAATCCGAATCTCTTAGGTACTCACCAACAAGGTCACAAGTTATTAATGTAATATCAAGAGAAGAAAAGCCTTTTGAGATTAATAAACATTGGCTTAGAAGGGATTTTGAAGCAGGATACAATAAAGAAAAATAGAAATTGGTACTTCAAAACTTTTAATAAACAACAAACTTCGGAATATTTACAAGAATATAATACTTGTTTAAAATGCATATGATAAATATCCCTTTCTTTCTTTGGTTTGAAGAATGATTCTGTAAAGAAAAAGGTATGCCTAATCCTTTTATAAGAGAAAAACTAATACAGACAAATACTACAACTAAAAAAGAATGGAAAAATATGGATGGACCTAGTACGTCCTTTCTAAATCCACCTTTCCAACAAATAAAAGTATCAATAACTAAAGATTTGGATGTAGATACTTCTCCGCTCAAAATAAATCAAGAAAATAAGGATTTCCAAAAGGTTCATGAACAATTGAATTATACCTATGAAGCATAGACATTGACATAGCATATAACACAATATGGACACAGTGGATATAATAAAGTTGAAAAATTATAGGATGCGGACACGGTGTATATATATATATATATATATATGAAATGATGCATTATTCAAAATATCATTTATACACTTATATTTTATTTTCTTATAAATCCGAAAAGGTTATGCATTATTTCCTTTTAATAACCTTGTTTATATTATATTTTTCTATGTTAGATTAAAAAAAAAGTACATTTTAAGTTAAATATATGCAAACTTGTGTCATTGATATGTTATATAAGATTCAATATGCAGAAATGACACCTAAATGGTGTGCCTATGCTTTATTTATACCAACCAAACTTTTTTACATGTAGTAGCTCAACAGTTAGATAAAATTGAAACAAAAGAAATTTCCTTAAAATCTCTAATAACATCTCATAGAGACTTTCCCTTAGATCCTCAGAGGCCAATATAAAAATTGCTAAATGTTCTAGAACAAGAACTAAAATTTGCGAAACTAAGCTCCCCAACAGAACTAGCTGTAGAAGATCTTAGAAAAAAATTAGAAAAACTAACTACAAAAAACAAAGCTCCTATGATCATAAATGTATTAGAATAGCAAGAAAACTAGGAAATAGGAACAAATAAGATAAAATATTCACTAACAAGAACTTATTATCCTAAACCGGCCTTAATAGATGTCAATATAAAGAAAAACAACACTTGGCCGATAACACCAACAAAAAGGCCAAGTTTCACGACTATTTATCGAGTGGAGTAGGTTCGAGTAAGGATCACCCAAGGCCAGTAACAAGGTCAGTCAGGCAGGGCCACATTTTCATTTTAGTGTTAAAGTTCTTCACAATTATAAAAAAAGAATACTATTGATCCCCGATAATTTTGTTGATGGACAAATTGGTCACTGACAATAAAAAATTGATATTGAAATTCCTTATAATTGTAAAAATAGGATATATTAGTCCCTGACTCACCTAAAAAATATTAAATGATGACATGAATTTTAATTATCGATTTATATGACATATATTAATCCTAATCAACACTAATTAAAATACACCCTTTTATTTTTATTTTTTTGCAAATTCTCCAAACGTTTCAGTATTTCACCATACCCATTATCAAGAAAGAAGCCCTTGGCCCACAACTTACCGTTCTAAGAAAGGAATATGATTTGTAATTGAATTTCTTATACTTTATCACTACCTTATTTTGAGACACTATGATATTAATATCATAAATTTATAAGCATTCTCCCAAAAGAGCACAATGATTACATATTACAAAACAATATAATAGGTCCTATTTTTTCAATTGGAAGAGACCTCACCACTAATATTTTTTTTGTTAGGGACTAATTTGTCTATCAAAATGAAAATGTGAAGAATCTATAGTGTTTTATTTTTTAATTGTAATGAACTTCAACACTAATAATTTTTTATCAGGAACTTATAATGTCCTATTTTTATAATTATAATGAATCACAATATTAATATTTTTTTTTATTAAGGATCAATTTAATCTATCGATGAAATTGTTTAGGATGGATTTAAGTGTTTACTCTTTTCCATGGACCGGAGAGAAACCACCAAAAAAGAAACACGAGAGTCAAATTTCTAGGAAGCTAAGGTGCTGCTGCAGTGGTGTTGCGGAGCAAAAGAAGTAACTAGCACATGCTTCCGTGTATCCTTTGTGCCAGGATTTGACGTGTCCACTAATCATATATCGCACATCCATTACATCAGAGCCGTGCATCCGTGGCCAATACTCGTCACTTACATCATTATCCTTATTGCATTTTGGTCCTCTCCGACTTCTCCTCCGAGTAAGAACCCCACGTGTATGAATATCAAGTATATCAAAGAAATCAAATGTCCCTTATTACCCTCTATCTAAATTCATTTCATTCACGTGGTTTGAATGGAGAAATTCACATTACCTTTGCCTCTTCCACATCAGCACAAACCAACAAAACACACCCAAAAAAGGAAAACACCTAAACAATAACAAGCATGTGACTAATTCTATGCACACACGATATATCATGTTACATTACATATATCATATGCATATATATAAGCTAATTAAATGCAATAGCTAGTAGTTGTGACTTGCCAAATTAAGATTCGATTGAAACCTTATATATATCTATTTCAATCCATAAAACCTGGTCAAATATGAAGATGAATTATTTGAGACCAAGGTTGTTGGGGCAGAAAGGCAAGTATGTGGTTAAGGTGAGCCAATCGAAGCTGGAATTAGGAATATTTGGAGTGGATGCTGCAAATGACAACAACAGCATGGCCATTCAGGTTACAGGAACAACAGCTACCAAGAAAGGAAAAGTTTCATCAAATTGGAAAAACCTTCATCCCTTAATTCATCGTAGTACGAAAGCAGGACACACTTACACCACTTCCTCCCGGAGATTCCTCAGTTCTGAGATACAAACCATCCTGTGGGACGCACGTGACCTCTGTGGTTTTAATCTCGTCCTCCAAGATGGGTCCATGATTGGGGCATGCCACATGGAATTTCATGTCTTACAAGTGAGAACATACACTTCATTTCTAATTAAAGATATTTTCTTTGTTATTTTTAATATCTATATACCAGATTATTTTGCTTTTCCTTTTTCTACATCGGAGTTTCAATCCATGATTTGATGCAAACTATACAAGAATCACGCACCATTAACTCCCTCCTAATGGCTAGTCTATACGAGTTATTTTATTTATGTAAGTTATTTGTGTCTCTGTTTTAAAGTTTGTCCGAAGAATGAAATGCAGGGGGAGGGTGATGCAGGAGAATATAACCCTAACATGGCTGTGATCGGAAAAGCGTCAATGAGTGTTACCATAGCAGAGATCACGGAGTCTAATTGTCGTCAGGTTCAAAGAACGCTCCCAATCCAATTGAAGGTTCACGGTTTGAACATTGAAGCTAAACTTTCGGTAAACTTCAGCTTCATTTTTCTTATTTTCACCTGATCAACTTATAAGTTTAATTTTAATACACTAATTATTATTTAATTAAATCTCTACATTTCCATTTGAATGAATTTCTAACTGTGGGATAGAAGTTAATCATAGTTGTTAACGTGACACTATATAATTTTTTTTATACTAGTACTACGTCAAAATTAAATTTTTTACTTATGTTATATTATATCACTATCACAGTAGTTCTATATATATGATATACAATTCTTGCACATCATTTATTTTGAAAAAAATTGTGTGTAGTGAGAATGTACTATACTTCTACTGTATCATACCTTCTAAGATGAATAATATTATGATGAAACTATATGTAAATATCATTGATCTATGTTAATTGTGCACTTTTTTCATAAGCCCATATAAAATAAAGTCGCGAATTATTGTTTCATAGAATTTTCTGCATCTATGTTGAATAAATGTTCAGGAAGACCAACTCTAGTGGATAACTACTATTACATTTGAACAGATCTATTTGGGCATATTCGACTCGAGGAATTTTCATGATTACTTGCCAAGAACATCTGAAAACTTGGTCGAATCAGAGAATAAACACGGGTTTATTGAGATGGTGAAGTTTGATCAAACAAAGCAACCGAGTTCTTATGAATTGGATGACTCGACCGAGTTTGACTCAGATGACTCGTCCATTGAGTCCACCTCAAGCAGTAGCAGTGGCAGTGGCAGCAGTAGTAATACCGCTGTAATTCGCTATGCAAGGTCAAGAGTTACAAATGGGTCTGAGAGCTTTATGGGTTCAGATAGAAAGACCCATTTGGACATACTCCAGAGGAGTTGTTCAACTCTGTCGCGGAATAGAAGATTCAAGGAATGGTGGAGTTGTAAAACAACCAAAAAGGTATGTATTATGTAACAATAACATCATCTAATCTTTTTTCCATTCAGGGTCTTTCTTATGGTCAAGGTTTCTATTAAAGATTAAAATGTATATATTTTCCTTGGAACAAGTACCACAAGAAAGGGAAAATTCATGCAACTTTTTTTTTTTTTCCTCAATTGAAACTTTATCCATGTCTTACGGAGGCTAATACAAAAAAGACTAATGTTTATATTGATCATACACATCCTTTTATTATACACGTTAGATGGGTTGGAAGGGGAGTTTTTCACTTGGTTTATTTTTAACTAATGTAGTCCAGTTTACTCATACATTTGTCAACATTTTTTTTTGATGAGCAGAGAAGACTGTCAATTTTCATAGACTAATTAACAATTGGTATTGTGATCTTCTTGCAGATATCAGATGAAATTTCTCCAAAACTATACCTTAATGACAACAATTGTAATGCAAGTAACTGGCAAAACAGGGAACTTTGGAGCAGAGATGGGCATGCCAAGCTCAAAACCAAGGTATTCTTTGCTTCCTTTGACCAAAGGAGCAAACAAGCCTCTGGTGAGAGTGCTTGTTCTGCACTAGTCGTGTTCATAGCACATTGGCTCCATTCAAACAAGGGTATGCCAACAAGACCCCAATTTGATAGGCTCATAATACAAGGCTCCTCTGAATGGAGAAGGCTTTGCCACATTGATGCCTACTTAAAGCTTTTCCCAGATAAACATTTTGATTTAGAGACCATCTTAGTAGCCAATTTGAGGCCTCTAATTGTTCTTCCCCAAAAATCATACACCGGATTTTTCTCCCCTGAGAAGTTCCAGTGCCTGAAAGGAGCTATGTCCTTTGATGAAATTTGGGATGAGATAAATAGAAATCATGTGGTTGATGATGATGAGCCAAGGATTTACATAGTAAGTTGGAAGGACCATTTCTTTGTTCTAGAGGTGGAAAAAGATGCTTGCTACATAATTGACACTTTGGGGACAAGGCTCTTTGAAGGGTGTCAACAAGCATTCATATTGAAGTTTGATGGTTCAAGTTTGATGCATTCAAGAGTGGACAAAGTGGAGAAGGACACCTCAAAGGGAATTGAGGAGGAGGAAAGCCTTGAGGTTGTTTGTAGTGGAAAAGAGTGCTGTAAAGAGTTCATCAAACGGTTTCTTGCTGCCATACCACTTAAACAACTAGAACAGGAGGAGAATAGAGGGACTATTTCTAACAGTCCTTTTCTTCATAGGCTATTGCAGATTGATGTCCATTATAGTTCTTCATCATTATTAAGTTGAATCTTCTAGGTCTTTCTTCTCTAGTGGACCATTAGAAGCACTAATCATATAGGTAGGCAATAGTTTTTCATTCTTGGCATTAGGGAGACAATGAAAGTGTGATCCCACAAGTATGTGCTGATGGAATGGACTATATAGCTCCACAATGGAAGAAATTTTTCATGCAGTTAGAGCACTGCCTAAGATTATGAGTACTTCATGCAGAAGATGATATTTCAATCTTAATTACTTTTAGGACTCAGTTTTTTTTTTCTTTTGTGGGTAATAGAACTCATTATTACACATTTACTGATTTTCATTTTTAAAAATTCAAGATGACTTATGTCTTTATAAGATGAGTCATATTCTTTTAAATAAATACTATGGACTAAAAGTAGAGATATCAAAACGGGTTGAGATCGCCGGATTGGTCCGCTAAACCCGTCATTTTTAGCGGACTGGGTTAAAGTTTTGAGCCCGTCAAAAAATTCCAACCCACCTAACCCGCCCCGCCTAACCCACAGGTTTTGGCAGGTTGGGACGGGCTTGGCCCGCGGACCAAATTTTTTTTTTAAAAAAAAATTTATAATTTATAGGTAAAAAAAAGTAAGAAACATGTACCTCAAAAAAGAAAAAAAGTAAGAAATATGTATAGTTATGAATACACTAATATTATATAGTTGACATTATTCACTTAAAGTTAAAACTTAAAATAAAACAGTGTCATAAATCACAAATAACACTATTAACAATAACATTTTTTAGTCCAAGTTAATATATAGTCGTTATGGATATTAAAAAATTGGGTACACATGAATAAAAAATATTATTTAAACTTTTTTTTTAAAAAAATTTGATCAAAACATTAAAAAATATTTTTTGACTGACTGGCCCACCAACCTGCCAACTCGCCCTAAAACGAGTTGGGTTGACTATTTCAACCTGTTTTTATTTTGTGAAATTCACTGCTTTTTTATGGATTTTGACGAGGCGAGTCGGCGTTTTGACATCTCTAACTAAAAGTCATAAAGAGTAGTTTCTTGAGTCAAAACCAAAACTATGTGACAAAATGTCTTAAGTCATTGTGGGTATTAATTTAATATGTCTTGTAAGAAGAAATGTAACAGCGATGCAAAGTCTCTTCCTATATATATATATATATATATAAACCTTATGTTGTATGCAATAATGTATATTTTTATCCAATTCAAAAATAAATTGCAAATACAAATATTTTTAGGCTTTCTGGTGGAATTTTTTTTAATTCTTGCACTTTTGCTTTGCTTTTTGTGATGCATTTGATCATCTAGGGTTGATGGGACAAGTAGCATGAAAAAATGAAATCCAAAATGGGACAACATTAGAAATGCTGGAATAAACCATCACCTCCCTATCATGGGAGACCATACCTTGTGGGTTTTAAACCTTTGCCGTCTGATGTCTTACTCTTCTTTAGGTGGTAGAACCTATGGACTATATACCAAAAATTGCCTCTATCTGACAACAAATTGGTAGCAGGAATGTTTTTCTGCTTGCTAACCATGACTTATTGAGGCTTGAGCAATTGTTGCAAATTAGAAAAATCATACTCAGCCTTCTTGTTACAAACCATACGAATTGGCTAAAACGGATATCAATCAATTTAAAGATGAATAAGCATCAACCATACAATAAAAAACAATGATGATGCTGTTAGTAACAAATATTGCAAATTATGGGAAGAAACTATATCTTCGAATGGAAACTTCGGTGTATGAAATATAAATGAGAATAAAAAGCAACCAAACTAGGAATTTCAACATCATAAGATTCCAGCCACATGAAAAAAGTCCAGCCATTACTTAGCATTGCTAATGCAACAAATTATAAGTTCTCATATAGTCACTCACACTAAGTATTTTTCTTTTTGCTTCTCGTTATACATGAGCAAGATTGAATAGAGAAATTCAAAAGTTCTTCCTTAATAATTCCTCCTCCCAAAGCGTTGCATAAGAATTGTTACTAAAAATGATGTCACTAACGTCTAGGGTGAATAGCAAACCAGGTCTAAATAAAGTTGAGAACAAGACCCAGAGATCCAGCTAGCAGGGCAATGACGGTCCATGGCGAGCGAACATACCTCTCATATGCCTCTCCCATCTAACCCAGACTCAAAATGGTTATGGATTCGGTCTCTGATCTCTGCAAACCTTAGCGTCTCAGGCACCAGCACGCTGTCCATCTTGTTGATAAGATCTGCCACTTGTTTATCGTTAGCGAGTTCATTGATGAGGATATATTGCAGATCTTAACTCCTTCACATCCTTTGGCTGATCAATGAAAGAGCTCATGAACACGACATATGAGGTGATCTCCAAGTCCTTGTGAAAGTCAGGGAACATCTCATAGGCTATCAGATTGAGAAAAATAAGTCATTGAGCCATCCACAGTGAGTCACAATATAAGTCCACAAAATTAGTGCATCTTTTGAACTATGATTGTTGGTATAGACAATGAGTGCAACGGTTGTCAGTATAGACAATGAAACCTGAAAATGTGCTTATTTTAATCAAAGTCGAGATTGTTGGTGGTTATTGAAATAAAACATTTTGGAAGAACTCCTATATCACCCAGAAATAGTTTTCTTGTAACAAGTCCATGTGCCCAGGATTGCAAGTAAAAAGAGAAGGTCAAGGCTATTCACTGAAAAAAATTATATTTATTGTGACGAGTCTTTAAAACTGCTATAATGTAGTGAATTATGGCGGGTTTTGTTGACCGGCACAATTTTAATAAAAACAATGGCAGTTGGAATAGGGTTTCCGTTTTGCCTCGGTCTCAGTTTCACTCTCAAGTCTCACCCTTTCTCACTTTCGCTCTTAACTGGTGCAAGCCCTCACCTCACAGCCCTGCCCTCCTTTTGCCATTCAACCGCTAGCCGCCACCGCACATCACCGTCACCACCGCGCCATCATCTGCCCTCAAGTGGACACCCAATCACCTAGTTTGCGTCGGCAGGGCAAGCTCACGCCTTCCATCTCATCGCAAAGCCGCCCCGCCGCCTTTGTGAGATCATTCGCTGCATCGCCGGTCGCATCCACACAAACGGTTTTAAATCTTTTTGGCGTCTTATACTGTGTGCTCGGCTTTCCGCCACTTGCATTGCCAGGGTTTAAGCGCCATTGCCGCCGTAATGTTCAGAATCCTCTGAGTGAGTTCCCCATTTATGTGTTCAACCAAAATCCCTAATAAGTTGTGTGTGTTCTTTCTAATTTGTGATATGGCCAACGAAGGACGACGGCTCGCGGAAGCATCTCGTTTCCGGTGACCAGCGACGACGAGAAGAAGGTGAGCGTGCCCCAACTTTCGACTTTCCACTCCAATCTTTTACAGTTGATTGTATCTCATGTCCTACTCTCTATCTTTATCTGATTCTGTTTTGAGGGGGCGGGGTGGGAGGAGCAGACGAAGGTGAGGAGGCGGAGGGAGTCCTTCTTGACTTGGGGTTTGGGGTCGGCTGATGCGGCGTCGTATAGGGAGTTGAGGATCACTGGGATGGATTCTGGTGAGAGGGTCAGAATGGTCTTTCCGAGGTCCTCGATTGCGATCTGGTGTGTGTCCCTGTCGGAGAGCTTCGAGATTGAGGTTAGGATCCTGTGCTTCAGTCCCACCATAGCAAGGTGGGAAGACAGAGAAGAGGGAGTCACTGTGGTTCTTGCTGAGGGGGATCCCGTGGCTGAGTCTCTGCCCCAAACACAAGAGGCTCCAAACGGTTCCGACAAATCAGAATCGGTCAATGTTGTCAGTGGGGAAGAACAAGGGGCGGAGGTGGTGGAAGAGGACAAGGCTCCTATAGCAATGAACCATCCCATGGAGGAAGAACCAACCGGCCCGCCACCATTTTCTGCATCAAGCTTAAGCAACACAAGTCCTATTTGCTCCATAAGATGAGTGTCCCTGAACTATGTCGCAATTTCAAGTATTTTCTTGCACTTTTATTAACGGGGTATTTTAGCTCAATTTTGTGAATTTGCTCATGATCGGGTTTTGTTAAAAAAAAATTTAATTTGGTTTCCAGTTTTTTTTTTTTTTTTTGGGGTCATGAATTGGCAGTTTGTTCAATTTTTAATTATGGTATTGGTAGTTCATGTAATTGGGGATGGGCCACGGGGGTTGAGCATGGATTTTAGATTATAGAAATGCATGTAAAATTTGATGCAAAAGTTGATGATCATTATGTTTGCTTGGATTGCGCTTGGGAACTGATTCTATCTTGGTTGATCACCTGCTTTGGTTATACTAATGACAATGCTTACTATAAGTACTGTTTATATACATATACATATATATATATATATATAATGCTTCTATGTTCTATCAATTTGAATAGTAAGTGATTAGCTTTCTGCTTCCAGTGCTAGTTTGGGTCAATGAGTTGTTGAAAGATGAAATTGATCATATAGCGGCTATTGTAGCGCCAATTTTGGTAATTTATGCTTGTTGCAGCTTAATAACAACATTCAGGCGTTTAATTAGTTGAACTCCTTCTTCGAAATCATTGGTGAGATAAAATATGTTCACAATTTAAGTACTAAACTCTTGAGTATATCAACATAGTTAAGTTTCAGCTGCTGTGTTTCAATGAACTTGGGATTATATCTGATTTAAACCTGAAGTCTACGTATTACAACAATTTTTCTTCTTCCTGAACGTTCTAAATGGTTTTAAATTTTTCAGATATAAACCTCTTTCTGTTTCCTTCAAAATCTGGTTTAGTATCTACTGACAAAAAGGGAAACTGTGTGGGAACAATATTAATGGTTGATAAGTGTGTTTGTAAGTATGTTAGCCATGAAAATGGTAACTGATTTTATTAAAAAGTGTAGAAGCTTTTGTCAAGCCACAGTCATTAAAGGGTTCCAAAATTTATAAATGAATTTAAGGGCGGAAATATAGAAGAATACTCTCTAGATCAATATTAGCTAACCTACACCACCCCCCTTGAATATATAAAGAGTCATTTTTGGTAAGTAGAAAAGAAGTAAATGATGGGCTTCCTTGGATGTTCTTTGTGCCGTTGTTTTACTAAGTGATGATTCAGCTGGTAGGCCAGCAGTCAACTAAAGATGTGCAGGCCCCCTCCCCTTCTCCTCCCTCTCCTCTCTCACCCCTTTGCTGATGTGAATATCTTTTTTCGAAATTTCTTAAAACGATGTAGACTGACTTTGCATGGTTGATAGTGTCTGAGTCTGCAAATGTAAAATTTAGATTCTTTGTTTGGTCTTTTGGTGAGTTTATGTATGGTGCTTATATGCTATATTAGGCGTTTTGTGGTGTAACTCAGGTAGCATCAATTTGTCAAAAAATGATTTTTGATCTTGCTTGTTTTATTCTGCAGTGCTGTTTCCCGGTGTGGAAAGCTGAATGCTATAGCTTGTGCGGCTGAAACATGTGCAAGAATTCCAAGGTTTGTGTTTTTTATCCACCTGTGTGAAAATCATTGACCATGTGCTAGAGCGTTCACAAAGAACAAGACTTGTTTAGAAAAAATAGTACTCTTTTAGAAATAGTACTCGTTCCCTTTATTTTTCTAGTATTTTCTGATCCAGTTCTAGCAATTTCGATTACACTTGTTTATATCCACGTTCCTTTATTTATGCTAGAGTTTTATGTGATATATTTTAGTAAATTGTTAATGTTCTTTCTATTACCTCTATAGATTGGAATAGTGAAAACTCCTCTTCTTAAAGTAATTAAAGCTAGCAGTCATTTTAGTGCTTAAAATGTGTCTTGATCCATCTTTGATTATTTTACTTTATCTAGTTAGCTTAATATGAAATTGAAATTATGGCAGTTTATTATAACCGTCGAAATTTATTGAATGACATTGGTAATTATGGCGATTCAAGGAACTGCCATTCCTGCAAAAAGCGGCGGTTATAACCGTCATAATTCACAAAAAAAAAGAAATTACCAGAATTTACCATTTTTGGGTGGAGATATATATGGACTCACGTTCTTTGTTTCAAGTTGCACCAGTTGGAAACACTTTAAGTTTATATCTGATTTTCTTCTTTTCTCTGTACTCTTGTTTGAGTGTTGTGAGATGTAATTTGTATACTTGCTTTGGAAATTATGGATGTACTAGGAGCCAATATGGTGTTTGAAAAATGGGGTGATTGAGAGTGAAACCTATGTGTTGTAAAAATTTTTACATAGTATTATTCTCTAGTTGTCGTTTGGTACCAGCCATAGTTTTTCTCTGATTTTGAAAATTATTACGTTAAATTCTTGTGTTATAGTTGTGTTCTAATTTTTATTTCTCTATGTTGAAGGGTTTTTCTCAATGAGGGAATGGTGATTTTCTCCCAACATGTTTCAAAAACCAATAATCACTTTTTCATGTGTTTTTTGAGCGTGAAAATAATCGCTTTTGTAATGTGTTAGGTTTTGCAAAGTTGCGTGCTTAAAATATCAACCAAATGATATTCTTCCATCTACACGCAAAAAAAAAAGAAAAATAAATAAATAAACTTGAAAAGTGAAGGACTCAAAATCGATTAGTATTGCTCTTAGCTTGTCGATTACAGTCAAAGAGTAGGTCACGAGGTGATAGATACCCTTTTAACAAAGATTTTTTGTGTTGACTAGATTATGATCATGCAATCTATTTTTCGTTATCTGAGCGTGTTACACACAATTAAAAGCACTAAAAGGATGTTTTTTGATAACATAGGTAAAACATACATAATATTAGATTGAAATATAATGAATTTAAATAAGTTAGTTTAAAATTATGTAAAAGATTATAAACATAAAGATTAATGAATGGAGGAGAAATTTATGAGTGCTCTAAGAGTAAGAGAATGTATTTGCTTTATTCTATTTAATAAAAAATATATTAGTTATTATATTAAATGTATAGAAAAAATAAGAGATAATGGTGATCTACAAAACTAATATGTTATTTATTAAATGAAATAGAATAAATACATTCTATTTCTATTAGAGCATCTAAATATTTCTGTTAATGGAGGTAACTATAGACTTATAGATATGTTCAAATATGAGATGCCACAATCTCAGGAGTCAAGGCTTCAAAAGAAGGCTTATATGCACAAAACCAAGGCTGAACATGGTGTCACATTACATGATAAAAAAAAAAGTGTATAATTAAAGAAGGATTCATCTTATAAACTCAAATATCATGATAATTTTTTAATCAACTTATATTATAATTTTGTCATTAATGATTATGAGCAAGACATTATATTTTTTATCACTTAAATTAGTGAACTAGTAATAATAAGAGAGGCTAGCATAGATTTTAGTAAAATTTAAAGATAACTTTTGGTAAAACTTTTATAAATAGAAGAATATCGAGTGTAATTACACAAATAAAATTTCAATAAAAGTAAGTGTAATATTTCACCCGAATAATAATAATACTCCCTCCATTCATAAATAAGTGTCCACTTATAAATATGTTTATGAACTAAAGAAATGATTGACACAATCTTGATATTAGGATAATTTATATATATTTTACTGAATTGCCTTCATGATTTTTCTCTCTCTTTCTTAATTATTCTCTTATTTCCACTTCTCTCTCTCCTCCATTTAATATAGGGATATAGTTAGAAAAAATTAATTAATATTGTCTAGATTTCTAAACTGAACAATTATTATAGAAAGAAAAAATCTTCAAAGTAGATATTTATTTGTGAATGGAGAGAGTAATACAATTCGATCTACTATATGCAAGAAGGCATAATACAATTCTATTTATAACATAGGAATCACTCCATGTCTTGGCTTTGGCTATGTATATGTGTTCTCCAAGGGTATCGACCTGAGGGGTAAAAATTGGGAGAGAAAAAAAAAGTATAGAGATAAATTTCATTTGTAATTTTGCATATGGAATTTATCAACAAAAATCCCCCTTTCTCTTTTTAAATCCTAACCAACTAAAAAGTAAAGACAACTGTCATTATGCTAATATGGAGAACTCTCCCTAAATTCTACTTATCTATTGAATTCTCCATAAAAATCAGATTGGACCGATAGGTTGGACTTGCAAAAACTAGTTCCTTAGCTAGTATAGTCAAAGAAAAAAAAAACGGGATTTCCAAAAGCCAATCAAAATTAGTGTGAATCGATCAAAAATCAATGAACCAACTAAAATTAGTATACATCAATCTAAAATTGACTGAACTGATCAATTTTTTTTGAAAAAAAATTTCAAATTTGTTTTGAATTCTAACATTTCTATAATGAAAGGTAGTGAAAAATACATATTGGTTATGCCAAATAAAGGATGACCTCTAAATCTCTTAAAAGGAGCCTAAAGTTAAGCATAAAATAATGAAATACATAAATATTTATAATTATTCTAGAAGGAAAAACTTCCTACTCTAAGGAATACATACAAGACTTGAGTGGTTTGTATAATAGTTTTCTGAGTAAAATGTTTATAATTTAAACAATGTAAAATTTCAAATTCTCCATATTTAAGCCTTATTTAGAATTTTTTAATATCTCTTATCTATTGTATAACATATAAATAATCACATGTATCTATATTTATATATAAATACATATTTTAGGGTTAAATATATTTCTTGTCTCAAAAAATAGGGGATATTTAGGTTTTGGTCCCTAACTTTATTGATCCATATATTTCTAAAAATGTTTGCTTTTAGTCCTTGCAATTAAATCACATAATGCAATCTTATATGGTCCATATATTTCTAAAACTGTTTGCTTTTACTCCCTGCCGTTAAATCAAATGATGCAATCTTATATGGTACTTGGTAGTCGTATATAATCTTATATGATAACTGATAGTCGTATGTGACACATTATGGTCCTTGCAAAATCTTCACTCAATAACCTATTAGACCCAACCAATTAATCATTTTATCGAATTTAATTACTCATTTTATAGTAAAATTTTGACACATATAGTTATGATTAGAGATGTCACAGGGGCGAGGCAAGTGCGAGGAGTACTTCGCATTTCTCGCCTTGAACCTCTGCAAGCTTCCTCAACCTTGAGCTTGATGCCAAAGGTGGGGAGAAAATCTCCACCATCCCCGGTCCCCACATAACCTTGATTCCCCATGGGAATTCACATGGAGATTTGCAAAATTGAGGAAAAAATGCTTGTTAGCTTGAAAATTCATCAATAAATAGTCCAGAGCTTTTTTAAAAATACTAAACAAAGTTAATTCAACATTCAAACATTACAAATCTTTAAAAAAACTAGTCTTTCACAACATTAAATTATCAACTTCTAGTTATAGAAAGGCAAAAGAACCACAAATTCATGCCAATATGTCCAACACCCACAAACACATGAAAACAACTAGAAAAGTCCATTAGAACATTATTAAAAAAAAAAAAGAAACACCAAAAACAGCAAAACTAATTAAAGACCCAACAAAGCATGCTATCCAATATCCATGCCAATGTGTCCAACATAAACAAAATATGTTGTTGCACTTCCACTTTTTATAATCATCTTGCTTGAGTGCCAGTTGCCTACAAAAAGAAACACACAAATTAATTTCAAGTCTTAGAAAATTAAAACTATTCGGAATTTTATATGTGATTTCACTTTTGTTTGCTCCTTGGACCCTGTTACTAGGAATGTTTGCCAGAGCTCAATAAACTTACACCAAAAAGCTAAAAGGTGTGAGAGAGAATGAGACGTAGGTTCATGCCACTGGTTTGATTTCAGTTTTTCAATTAACTATTGCTCAACTACATGTTAACTACGTACTATTTTTTAATTTATTTATTTGGAACTACTACTTTTTCGGGTCACCGTGGCGAATTGTTTCTCAAGCTTCACGTACCTACGTGTGTGTTGTGGGCTAGACTATAGATTTTCTCCGCTGTGATTTTCCATGTGGGAAACTATAATTAGACCAGTTCTTTTTTTCACACGGGAGATTAACCTATACGTATGAGAGATTTAAAAACATAGAAAGCAACCCAAAGTCTCTTCCTATATATATAAACTTATGTTGTATGCAACAATGTATATCTTATCCAATTCGAAAATAAATTGCAAATACAAATATTTTATACTCTCTAGTGGAATTTTTTCCTTTTTTAATATTCTTGTGGCACTTTTGCTATGCTTTTTATGATGCGTTTGATATGTGATGAGCAGCATGAAAGAGAAGAAATCCAAAATGGGACAACTTCAGAAATGCTGTAGTAAACCACCACCTCCCTATCATGGGAGACCATGCCTCGTGGCTTTAAAACCTTTGCAATATTATGTCTCCTCTTCTTCAGGTGGTAGAATATATGGAGTATATACCAAAGATTGCCTCTATCTAAAAACAAATTGGTAGCAGGAATGTTGTTCTGCTTGCAAAACAAGACTTCTTGAGGCTTGAGTAATTGTTACAAATTAGAAAAATCATGCTCAGCCCTCTTGGTACAAACCATACGAATTGACCAAAACGGATATCAATCAATTTTAAGATAAATAAGCATCAGCCATACAACAAAAAACAATGACGATGCTGTTAATTAGTAACAAGTATTGCAGATTATGGAAAGAAACTATATCTTGAACTTTGAATAAAAATTTTGTTATATGAAATACAAATGAGAATAGAAATCAACCAAACTAGGAATTTCAACATCGCAAAATTCCAGCCTCATAAAAAACCCAGCCATTACTTAGCATTTCTAATACAACAAATTATAAGTTCTTATAAAGTCACTCAACTATTTTCCTTTTTCCTTCTTGTTAACATGAGCAAGATTGAATAGAGAAATTCAAAAGTTCTTCCTTAATAATTCCTCCTCCTAGAGCATCTCTACCATCTACCATTGGCCTAAAGCGTGACAAGGAGAAAAATAGAAAAGAGCGAGGAATATAAAGATCACATAAGAATTTTCATAAAAAATGTAATCACTAACCTTTAGGGTGAATAGCAAACCAAGTCTGGATAAAAGTGAGAACAAGACCAAGAGATCCAGCCAGCAAGGCAATGACGGTCCATGGCGAGCGAAAATACGTCTCATATGCCTCTCCTATCCAACCTAGAATCTTGATCTTATTACGCTTTGACTCAAAATGGTTATGGATTTGGTCTCTAATCTCTACAAACCTTAACGTCTCAGGCACCAGCACACTGTCCATCTTGTTGAAAAGATCTGCCACTTGTTTATCATTAGCAAGTTCATTGATGAGTATACCTGCAGATCTTAGCTCCTTCACATCCTGTGGCTGATCAATAAGTGAGCTCATGAACACTACATATGAGGTGATCGAAAAGTCATTGCGAAAGTCGGGGCACATCTCATAGGCTATCAGATTGAGAAAAATAAGAGCTGTTGAGCCATCCACAGTGAGCTCAGGGAGATATAGTATCCCATCACTGAAGCTGGGGTAGAAAGTAGTGTTTTTGGGATCTTTTTTCACGTGAATCCCTGCTACCTTGAGCTCTCGTATGGTCCCAATTCTGTACTTTCTGAGGTGCAGGTTTTTTCTTCTGAGCTTCACTTCCTTATGGATTTGGCCTGGATCTCTCATCAAGAGGGCCCGTCGCAGGTAATCCAGGAGATGGACAGGGTCGCCATCATCTCCCCGGATGATCACCTTGAGCTCTTCTGCTCCATTGTGCGTGCCTTTGTTCCCCTTTTCCTTGCCCTTATTATCTGCCTTTATGCCATGGATTTCAAGGAAGTTTTGGAGGCATTTCTCGAGCATGGCTTCATCGTTGCATAAGAGCCTGAGCACTTGGAAGGGGATTTGGTTGTCCAGGATGAGGAGATCTTGGTGCACCTGTACGAGCTTGTCAAGGCTAATCTTGAGTTCTCGTTCTGCATCAATAGAATTGTTGGATTTTTCCAACACTTGAAGTATGGAACATCCATCCAATATCAAATACAGCAAAGGATCATCACCACCAATAGTGAGGTAGTTCATAGTGTATTCTTCTGACAGTTCCCGTCGGTGACTTAAAATTCTTTGATATAAATGTTCCATGGTTTGATTGGTACGGTTAAGATACATTGCTGTCCATTTAAACTTATGTGGGTTTCCTAGATACCTTACCCTTTTATGATCATCAAAATAATGGAGTGGACCAATATCAATGAGCTGTGGCTCGTAAAATGTTTTAAACTCTACCCTTGCAGCCATGTATTCTGGAACCTTTTGCATCTTAGGCCTCGAAACTTCGCTAACTTCTCCAGTTGTTTCCTTCCATGCTCGCTCTAGGTCTCCTTTCAGCCAATCGGGTAAATTGTAATCTCGTCTTTCTTCAACAGCAGAAGACGACATTTTTCAATGCGCGACGAGCAGCGAGGTTGCAAAGACTAGCAGTGAGTGAACACAAAGGCGAAAGGAGGAGTTCTTGCTTGCTCCCAGAGCTAGACATATCTTTTATTCTGATACACACATTCAGTGACACTAGAGCAAGAAATATGTGTTGCTGAGAGACCAAGCCAAGAATTCCTCATGGCCCTCATGCCTCTGCATGAAGTTTTTCATGGCACCCAATACAGGCATGGCATATGGATATGTGTGGGATCCACGTTAGCAAAGCACTGGAATGGGAAACTAAAAGTAACGATGCGATCAAAAATTTGGGCCAAGTTATTACCGTAAATTATATATATATATATATATAAAGAAAGTTTAAATTAATTTTAGGATGCAAATTGTTATGAAAAAGGTAAATTAGTACTCGAATTTTAAGTCGTAAGACCTATGAAAATTATAATCCAATGAAAATTGTATTTTAACTAACTAACTACTTGTGTTTAAATTAATGTGTATATAAAAAGTATTTAACGATATATATGATTCAGAATATCGAAACATCCAAAATTTCACGGAAGTATGATTAAAAAAAAAAAGTACGTTTAAAATATAATATTATCAAGTGTCCATGATGATATTGGTTTTTGGTGAACTTGAGTCATCAAGCATGTGCATAAATTAAAATCAAAGCTGAAAATAGAAAAAATAATATTTAATTACCACACTACATATAAATGAAATCTTGGATTACAGAAATTTTATGATGACGAAAGAAAATAGCCTTATTACCAAGCTATATTATACACTCATGTGGAACTTGCATTGAATTCACTGAACAAAGTGTGTATTTGAAAGAAATACTTCCTGAACGACAAAACATTGTAAAATATTGCTTCATTGGCATACAAGTACAATTTTGGAATCTTTTCTTTATAAAAGATCAAAAGATGACACTACAGTCATGGTTGTTTTCATTACCACAATTCTTTGCAACATTATTACGTCATTTAAAAGCTATATATATATATATATATATATATATATATATATATATATATATATATATATATATATATATATATAGACACACACACACATATTGCCGGGCATGACTAGAATAAAGTATTAAATTTAGAAGTTATCACCAAGTTGAATCCTCTATTATGGTCATATCTTCAGTGTCTTCAAAATAATGACTCGGGCTTGAATTGATATCTTCATTTGCTTCTAATTTGACTTATATGACTTTTAATTGTTCTTGTTATTCTTCTTCTAATGTAGCTGCTGTCAGTGCTGCTAATAATTACTTTTTCTGAGCCGGAAATTGAGTCTCTTTTTCAAATTCTATTTTACTGGATACATTTGCAGATGCTAGTCCTTATGAGTAACTAGTCTTTTTACCATGTGAATAAGATATCTACATGCCAATTGCTCTATTACTAATTAGATTTAAATCAAATATTCCCCACCATCTGACTTTAATAACTTTTATCAAATATTGGATGCTTGTATCTTTTGCGAGTTTAGCTGAATCATAATCTCATTGCATAATCCAGGCTACTTCAAAGGATGCTATAAATTAGATTAATTTCAGCTCTGGTATCAGAGCCTAGGTCATGGGAGAGGCTTAAGTTTTGATATGGAGATACAAGCTTTTCCTATTGTTCTTTATACTACTAAGTTATTTCTTTGTTTAAGTTCTATTTCTTATTGTTTTGTGTAAGTTCTATTTGTTAGTCTGATTTAGAGTCTACTATAGCAGTGAGAGCCGTTTGTATGTTGGCTAGCCCAGATAGTGGTCCGAGTAGTAAGTCCCAAGTGAGGCAATGAAGCCATTGGTAAGCTAGGGTGGTCTCATAGCATAAAACTCTAATAGGATTAATGGCAGTCCTCCTTAAAACTTAAAGTAATTTGAATTTAGAAAGAAATAATGAAATAGTAGGAAGTACAGATAATGAAGAAGCTTCAATCTCCAATAATAGAAATAATAGCTCCTCGTCAGAACTACAAATTGCAAAGATAGAAGAAAGGTTACATAATTAGTCTATACTAATAATTAGAAAAAATGAAGCATATAAAAGTTAATATTTTTGGCAATAAAGAGATGAAGAATTACATATGTTAGAATATATTTACCTAGGAACAAGTAATAATAATATAATAAATATATTAGAAGCTGAAAAATTAAGAGAGCATAAAGAGCAATGATTTAATTTTATACATATAGGATTAATACAAGTAGCAGCAAAATCAAACTTGAAGCTAAGAGTAAATATTCCCATATTAATAATATTAAGAGACATAAGCTTTAAAAAATTCGAAGATTCATTGATAGCTACCTTAGAAAATAATTGTCATAATGATCCAGTTTTCTTTAATTGTTATCCTAACTTTGCAATGAATATAAACAATAAATATACTTCAGCAGTTATAAAATTATATGTAAAAACTCCTGATAATATAATAGATGAGAAATATGATCCTTTCTAGATAATATATAGAATATATTATAAGGTAGCTAAGATAGATTATAACTTTAGAGCATTAAGACAATCTCTTAGAGATGAAACCATATTAGTACAAGCAAATATAAGAAAAACCATAATACAAGTCCCTAAGAAACTAAAACATTAAGAAGTAATAAAACATGTTTCAAAAGAATGGTTATTAGAAGATGCAGCAGAACAAATAGAAATTGAAAATACACAAATAAGAGAAATAATTCAAGAAGGAAATAATATAAGGTTAAAAATGAATAGATCCACATTTGTAAATATATGAGAACTCTATGTATACAAACCAGAAACATCTAGGCATTTCAGTGGATGGCTCAACAATTAACGTTGATATAAGAGGAATTGATAACAATAAAACTAGAATGGCAACCTCAATTTATGAAGATACCCAATATTTTCTAACAGCATCACAAATATTAAATGTATTAACTAAGAAAGAACCTTTTAAAATTGATAAAGAGTAGATAAGAGAAGATTTTGAAGCTGAATATAACAAAAAATTAAGAGGATGGTTTTTTGGAACCTTTAATAAAAATAAGACGGAAGAAATTAGGAAAATATTTTATCGATATATAGAAGATAATGAGATTAACTTATATTTCTTTGATTGGTTAAAACATAATTATGAAGAAGTAAAGGTAAAAGAAATTTGTCCCTTACTAAAAATCACATCTACTTGGAAAACAGCATCCAAAAAATAATAAAATTAGAATACCCTCCAAGAGAAAATGCCATAATAAAAGTTTCAAATAATAATGAAGTGGAAATAGCTCGCTATAAAGATACTAGCCTAGAAGGAAATATAGAAAAGAAGGACATTAAAAAGGTAAACCAACAGATAAATTATTCAAACGTAATGTTAGACATCATGAGTAGACAACTAGGAAGGATTGAAAGCAATATAGAAAGTAGTAGTACTAGTACTAGCAAAAGTGAAACTACGTAACTCCAAAACTAATATAAACTCCAATATATAAAATAGAAAGTAATCCTGAATACTTAAAGCCGAAAGGAACAATCGAAACAGACATAGAAGATATAAAAGAAAAAATTAAAAGCTTAAATTTAGGAAAAAAGGCTATAAATACTTTAGAATTAGAAATGAACAAATTAAACTCTAGAGGAAATAATTATCCAAGATTAAGTTACCATCCAAGGCCTATACCAGCTGATTTAAGTTTTGAAGACAGAAAGCAAATGGTACAAAACTCCTTTTTAGGAGCAGATTTAGAAGAATGGAATATAGATGGAATAGGTGAACAAGCTATATTAGATATCACATGTCAAATGGCAATGGTAGCCACAGCCTATAAGTCAAGAAGAATGCCAGAAACCAATGTAGCTAAAACTATAACCCAGGGATTTACAGGACCGTTAAAAGGATGGTAGGAAAATTTCCTAACCCAAGAAGATAAATATGCTATACTTACTGGTGTAAAGCAAGAAGATGAAAATATAGTATCAGATGCAACAATAACTTCAATCTTTTCAACAATTAAAAGCTTTACAGGAGACCAAGCATATTTAGAGAAAGAATAGAAACCCAATTAATTAATCTAAAATGTCCAACCACGTTGGACTATAGAGGCATAAAAATGTATTTATGTCAAAAGTAATTATAAGAGATGATTCAAATGCACCCTTTTGGAAAGAAAGATTTGTAGCAGTCTTACCAAGATTATTTGTTATAAAAGTAATGCAAAAATTACAATCTCACTTTGGCACTTAGATCCCTCTTTGTGAACAATTAACATTTGGATAAACACATAATATTATAGTGGAAACAGGAATAAAAGTTTATATTGATGTAAAGTTACAAGACAGAATGAGGAAAGAGAAACTAAATAATAAAAAAGAATTAGGAACCTTTTGGCAACAATATGGAATGGAACAGTTAAGGGCACCCAATAGTCAAAGAAAGAAACAAATAAGAGAATAAACTAACCTCTTAAGAGCCAATAATTCTAGAAGATATTATAAAAGGCAAACTTATCAACCTTCACAAGCTTATCAAAGTAAACCAACCCCTACTAGGAGAAAATATAAAAAAGTAAGTAAAAAAGAAAATATATGCTAGAGATATGGAAAACTAGGATACTATGCAAAAAATTGTAAAGCATAACAAAAAATAAATGAACTAACTAATAAAGAATTAAAACAAACCTTATTAATAATATTAATTAATTCTGAACCAGAACCAAAATCTGAAGAAGAAGAGGTAAATAGTGAAGATGAAGAAGCAATAGATAATGAAATCTATCAATTAGATAAAATTTTATAAGAGGAATCAGAAATAGAGGAAGAAGAAAATTATTGTTTAGAACCAAGCTTATGTACTTGTGAAAATTGTATAGGAAAAACATTAAATGTATTAACAAGAGATCAAACAACAACATTAATATCAATAATAGACAAATTAGAAGACTCCCCATTAAAAGATGAATTCTTACAACAACTAAATGAATTAATTACAAAAGAAGAAAAACATTGAAAAGAAATAAGACTAGTAGAAATAAAAGAAGTCTATAGTAGATTTAAAATTCCTAAAGAAATGGTTACACTAAAAGATTTACCAAACAAAATTAAAATATTAACACGAGATTTCAAAATTAAAATAACAAAATATTGCATTAGAATTTAGATTATTAAAATTAGAAGGAAAACAGATTATAAATATACAAAAATCAAAATCAATAATTATAAAAGAACCTAAAGAAGCTAAAAGTCCTATACTTTTTATTAATATATCAAGCTTAATAACCACTCATAAATGGTGGACAAAAATCACTCTTATTGTAAAAGAAGAAAGATTTGACTTGACAGTCTTAGTCGATTTGGGCACAAATATTAATACTACATAAAAAGGAGTAATACCAATTAAATATTATGAAAAGTCAATTGAAAGAGTTTCAGAAGCAAGTAGAGTAGGATTAAAAAAATAAATTACAAGCTTTCAAATGTAAAGTTTGCGAGAACAAAATTTGCTTTGTAACTTCATTTGTATTAGTAAAAAATATTATGAATACAATAATATTAGGAACCCCATTTATAATTCTTTTGTATCCTTTTTGGATAACTGAAAAAGGAGTAGAAACATATATAGTACTAGAAGAATTTTTAGAACCACCTAGAAAGAAAGAATTAAATTTATTACAAGAAACTTCAGTATCAGGAGAAAAATAAAAGAAATATTAATAAACCAAAAATAAAATCAAATTAATTTATTAAATAGAGAAATTCATTGTAAAATAATAGAAGAACAAATACAAACTCCTAAAATGTAAAAAATAATAAAAGAGTTTGAAGGTAGAATAGAAAAAGAAATTTGTGATAATAATTTGATGGCATTTCATCATAAAAAATACATGAACTAGCTTTACCATATGAAGAAGGATTTAAAGAAAAAGATATACCAACCAAAGCTAAGCCAATACAAATGAACGAAGAATATCTGAAATGTTGTAGAAAAGAAATAGAAGAATATTTGGAAAAAGGATTAATAAGACCATCCAAATCTTCTTGGAGTTGTTCAGGATTTTATGTTATAAAAACATCTGAATTAGAGAAAGGAGCCCTCAGATTAGTAATCAATTAGAAGCCATTAAATAAAGCCTTAAAATAGATTAGATATCCTTTACCTAATAAAAGTGATCTAATTAAAAGATTGAATAGTGCTAACATATTTTTAAAATTTGATATAAAATCAGAATACTATCAAATATCTGTAAAAGAAGAAGATAGGTATAAAGCTGCATTTATAGTCCTTTTTGGATATTATGAGTGGAACATAATGCTCAAGAATCTAAGAAAGCTCTAAGAAAATTTCACGAAATTATGAATAACATCTTCTATCTGTACATGGAATTTTCTATTATATATTTGATGATGTTTTGATATTCTCTAGAGAAATTAATCAGCATATACAACATTTAGAAAAATTTATTGAGATTATAAAAGAAAATGGATTAGTTGTATCAGTAAGAAAAATAAAAAATATTTCAAAGTAAGGTAAGATTTTTAGGATATGAGATTTATCAAGGAACCATTATACCAATTAAGAGATCAATAGAATTTACAAAAATTTTCAAATGAAATAAAAGATAAAAAATAATTACAAAGATTTTTAGGATGCCTTAATTATGTAGCAGATTTTATTCCTAATATAAAAACAATTTGTGCCCCTTATATAAGCATACTAGAAAGAATCCCCTACATTGGGATAAAGAAATGAGTCAAACAGTCATAAAAGTCAAGAGTATTGTTAAGAGCCTTCCATGCTTAGGAATACACTACCACAAAATGGGCATTCCTCGACACTCATCTCACGGTGGTTGAGAAGAAGTGTTGTTGTTGACCCAGATCCGGAGCATTTCCTTGAGGTTGGAGGAATTGTCGTCGCTTCCCCTTCCTCAATTCTTAGTGATTTTGGCGCTTAAGGCCTTAGCCTTTCCCGCAGTCAAAAACCCCTAAATCCTTAACAGGGTGTTTGGAAAGCTTTTAAGTAATAAAATTGAATTGAATTTTAACAAGAATTGAATTCCATCAGAAATTGAATTCAATTCTTATGTTTGGAATGAGTTAGTACATAACAGGATTGAATTGAATTTCTTGATTTGGAATCTATCTGGAAATGAATTGATTTGTTTAATTTTATCATTTTGTCCTCCATAAATATAACTATACATTCTCTCTTCTCTTCCTGGTATTGCAAATTCCACTTTCCAATCCTTCTCTTTCTCTCTCTGCTTTTCTTCAATGGCAGAACCTGAACACCCATCTTCGTTCTCGAGCTGATTGAGCTTCACCTCTACTGGATCCAAACCGTGCAAGAGGTTCATGAACTCGTCTGCGTCCATGCTCGGCAGCCTCATGGAGCCCCGCCTCAGCGACGAGCCTTTCCCTTCCTTGAACGATCCCGAAACTGTGAGCTATGGCCACTTTCACTGCCGCAGCAACCACCCCTCCCCTATTACTGCAGGCAACCTCCGCCATCGCCGATTTGATCGGTCTCGAGCAGAAACCTCCCCGGCCCTCTCCTTTCTCGCATCCAAATTGCTCACAATACTGCAGGTTGTACCACAGGAAGGGTATTTTGGGTTGATGAGTTTTGGAACTGAATTCCACTAGCAAATCAGAGCTTTTTACTTTGATTTAGTTTTCGGGTGTTTCAAAGAAATTTAATTCTATTTGGAATTCAATTCTTTGCCATTAGTTAGTTCCAAAATGAGGAATTGAATTCCAATTCTTGAGAGAATTGAAATCCAAGGTTTCCAATCAAGGTGCTAATGATTTTCACGCTGCTCAGTCTTTCTATCTCGCTCAAGGTCTTTCTTACTCATCCTATCTCATGGTCACGAGCCCAGCCTTTCTTTCTATCACAGCCCGCCACTCAGTTTGTCGGTTTACCGTTCGAGCCTCCGTACATCTGCATCAGTTCATGTCTACAATCACAGGTCCACCTCTCAACTCTCTTTTGGAAATTTTCCCTCAAATTGCATTTGTTGAATCTCAAATCCGTAATGTAATTTTTTTATTGTTTTCTTCAAAGCTCAGGATAGTACCTTTTTCACCCTTTCACACCCAATGCCACCAGGAATGGCAATCATTTGATTCGAACTGAAGCCCCTTGAAGTCCCCTAAAGTCCATCAAGGTATTCCTTCTTTTAATATTTTATATTTATATATTTTTTTTGTTAGTTTATTGTTCAAATCTTCCAAGTTTTTTAGATGTATGATTATTTGCCTACATTTTTTCCCCTTTTTTTAGGGCTCTATTTGAAATTAGAAGCCATTCCCCATGTTTTGGAAACAATATTTCAATGATTTGTTACTTGAGTTTTTTTAGTTGAACTTTGTTTGTGGTTGTTGTTACTTTATTCCCAAACAATTATCTATTAGGAAGGTCATTCTCCTAACACTGGAAACTGTAAAGTGTTCATTTTTTCAATTATCCATGTCTAATTGGTATTTGGTAGCGTGATCTATTTTGTTGTGGTTTAAACCAATAAACAGAAGTTGTCCCTCATGGTTGTTCCACTTTCGGTACTTCTTATTTCCCTTAATTTTGCATTATTTGACTGAATGGTTTTGTGCTTTTCGAAGAAGAAGTATTTTTGTGCTTTCTGATATAGTAAAGTATTGTATCATCACTTTAATTTTTCTTTTCTTTATTATGGAAACTAGAAAGATTTTATTGAGTTTTATGGTTTCATATTCAATGTTCACTCATGAAAAACCATATTTGATGAGTTTAGTTTCCTTTATATACATATATACATAAGCTCTTTTTAATATTCTCAAAACTAATGATGATTCTCTATGAATTCTGCACTTTGCAGTATATTCGACATTGGAACATTGATCAAAATTCTAGAGCTTAGAGTTTCTGCTCTCTCTCTTTCTCTTTGATCATATTGCCACCTTTTTTGTGCTAGAAAGATTGCCCCTAGTTGTTGAAACTGCTTATCAATACTATGTTGCTATTTAATTGGAGTTATCCTTTCCTTGACATTGTCTTATATTGTTTTTTTAGTGAAGAATCTAAACCAAAACCATTGCTTAGGCAAAGAATTCATGAAATATCATGTTGCTTGGATTTTGTTTTTCAGGTTATTAACCTTTGCAAATTTTTTTTGGATACTTGTTTCTTGTTTAAATCGTGGTGGGCTAGTGACTGTCAGTTCATGTCAGTCTAGCTCTCTAATTTTGTTTGTTGTTTTTGGTATGGCGAAACCTAAACTAGATTGAGCTAACTGAAAGGAAGGGAAGGAAATTTTTTTTTTGGGATTATTTGTTTTGTGATGGTGTGCTGATGATATTTGTTATCTTATTTTATTAACTTTTTTCAAATTTCTGTTAATGCAACAGTGGACTTTATTGAGTTGGTCTGTTATTCATGCTATAAGTAGTTTATAGTTGTATGATTTAGTGCTCCATAGTTATTGCAATGTTTTAGTTGCACAGTTAAACTAAAACTTTTTGCATGCTTTGTGAAGGAAAGTTTGCTTGCCATGTGAAAAGCTAAGCTTTGTGTAGCAAATTCTTTTAATGTTTGATAATAAAGTGAGGGATAGGGTGCAGAGTTTAACTAGTTTTTTTTTCCTGTAATATGAGAAATTATCATGTAACCATTTGCACTGCTGGATGTGTCTAGTAACCTTGGCATTTTTTCTTCAGTGACATGATGCTTATTGGGAAGCATTAACTGTTGTAGCTCCTGGAATAACTACAGGATAACTCTTGTGGTAGTTTCAACTCTATAGTCTAGATGATTTGCTGATTTGGACAGCTATATTGTCCAAGAGGTTCTTCTCATTTCTTTATTTCCTACACTTAACTCCTCAACCTATTATTTCAGTTGAAATGTTTGACGTGTTCGAAATGGTTTTGTGGAATTGCTAGGAGAAGTGGCTGTAAATGATTCTAGAATTATCATTAATGTTTCACTAAGTTGAATTGAATTGGTTGAGCATAAGCATATATTAATTTTTTAAATCAAAGGTAGAGGGAAGTCAAAATACTATCACATAGTAAATAAAAGAAAAGCATTATTATACTTTCCTTTCTCTAAAGCGAACCCATCTGATCCTTGGTGTCTAGTTTTGTCTAGTTTCTAAAGCTAAATATATAGTTTGTATATGTTTTGTGTATATAAGAATAGGAACCACCCTTAGGCTACGTGGTTGACCTTTTAAATAATTGGTTAACCATGGTTAGATGATTATTATATAGCCTCTTGCTTTTATTTTTACTTTTAATTAATTCTATGGTTAGAATGGTTTGTAATTTAGGTTTTTAAATATCAAAGGGTTTGACAATTATGATAGGGTGACTGACCTAATACTCATTACTCAAAAGTCTTGTATTATGAATTCTAATATGCAATGTCCCATTCAATTGCAGATTTTATTATATTGCAAATCAAAGATATGACCATAATAGTGTTGGAGCTGTGTCCTTCCTCTTTTCTTCATCAAAGAATGGTCTGAAATTCTATACAGGTTTGCTTCTCTCTCATTATTTTAATTCTTGTTCTATTTTTTAGGAATATAGGTTCTAATTGTTTGATCATTAGTATGCTCAATAAATGACTTGGAACAATTTTTTCCCGTTGATGTTTTACATATACAGTTAGCAAGATAATAGACCATACACTCATGTTTTGTAATGTTATACTAAGAATGCAAACTTGGAATGAATCAGCTTGTGTGTGTTCTTTGTTTTCTAAGAGACTAACTTTATAGTTGATATAATTTTTAATCCTAATATATGAAGCGCCCTTTGGATGGTTTTTTTCCTTCAGTTTTCTCAATGCCGAGCCCAGGGATTGGATATATAATTAGTATGGATCGTGAAATGAAACTTCGTTCAAGGTACGAATAGTTCTAACTTGTGACTTCTAATTATTTCTGTAACACTCTTCTAAAATCTAAATTATTTGACCTTAAATAATTATTTTGGACATCATACATTTGTAGAATTTTTTTTTTGAATGTTTATTATTTATGGTCGTATATCGGAGTAATGTATATCAACTGTAATTCATGTACTTGGTAGGCTCCCAGGAAAGAGAGGTGGGTCACAACGGACACGCTTAAATACCAAGTCTTTCCTTAGCCAGAACCTTTCCAAACTACACATTCATAGTGATACACTTACATCCAGTGACCTAAGGATGATTTTTAAATGACAAAGAATCTATCTTAATACTATTATTTATTAATCACTAATTCCTACAGTTTAGACAACTATCATCTATAGAAAACATGCTTCATTGCCAACATCAATTCGTAGGGTACAGTACACACTAAATATTCAAGATACATAAAGAAAACTTCAATACAACAATATGACATATTCCAAGTCTGATAACATATAGTAAATATTCTATCTAGCACACATGATAGAATCTGATTATTTAGAAGTTAAGTCCAAGGCTACATCCATTTCATTGCTGATGACGATTCATGCTATCTGGGAACATCACGAAAAGGGGTGAGAGAAGTCTCCCAGTAGGGTGATGTTTCCAGGGGAGTCCTACTTCATCCCAAAAAAGCTAAGAATAACGCAGGAGTGCAGCAAAATGCAATCTTTCATATTAATTCAAATTATATTTTACTATTGTCAAGCAAGATGGAAGTGTATAATATCAATCATAATAAAATACAGTAGAAGAAGTGTGAGTGTAAAACTCCTTTTTCTTTTAATATCACGTTTCCTTTTAATGGTTATAGTCTGCAAGGTTTGCTTTATATTGGATCTGTGAGAGCTCTCATTACTAGGGCGTCCCCTAGTCAGATCAGTGAATGCCAAGTCCTTGTCCGCTAACTCGGCGGGGCCTGAGACATCACTGCAATATACACCAAGTCCTTGTCCGCTAACATGGCGGTGCCCGAGGTGTCATTTAACAACTGCAAGACTAAGTGTTTACTAAGTCCTTATCCGCTACCAGGTGGGGCCCGAAGTATCACTTATTCATGTATCTCTTTTACATAGTGCGTATAGAATTCATAAACTATGAAAATTACATGAAGTTTTCACAATTTCTTTGACATTCACATACAGACCATAAGATTTTTCATATTTTCACATAAATCCAAACAACATAGGATTCTTAAAATATTAATAAAACTCATTTTTCTCTGTAATTATCAATGAAGCACCAAATCATACTATTATAATAAACTTACTTTCTTTATAATAAAATATGTCTATCTTAGTTTTAATCATGCAATAATTCAATTTCAAATATTCATATAATAACTTTACTAATTCCGTAGGTCTATGTACATACAAAAATTATTTTTAAATCTATCTTTAGAAAATATATATATATATATATATATATATATATATGGTAAAAATATTTTTCATTTATATAAAAATATGATCATAGAGCAAAGTAAAAGAGCAATCGAATCTTTCAAGAAATATTAAAAAAAATATAAATAAAATTATACCCATTAGAAAAATCACTTCAAGCAAGAAACTAGCTAATTTACATGCTATATTCCTAATGGGACCATAACTTAAAATATTTGTAAATAATATTTCCTTATGTTAATAAATGTATAATCATGTCAAATATTTATAGTCCAAGGTCCATAGTCTAATGTCCATAATTCAAGGTCAATAGTTCAAGGTCCATAGTTCAAGTCCAAATATAATGATCATAACTGTCTAAATCAAGTCCAAGTGAGTCTTAAAGATTCATAATAGTCCATATAATGTTTATAGATTCATAAGTTCCTAGTAAAGGTCATGATTAATATAAATATATATATTTTTTGTATCTTTTTATATCTTATTAAGTCTTAATGGTTCAAGAAGAACATAACACATAAACCAAGCTAAATACTACATGCTCAAAGGTTTAGAATTCATTCATTATAATGAATTAAATAAAACACTTTTTATAAATCAAAAATATTTTACAATCAATACATAATGAGATCAAAACTAAGTTATATCACCTTAAAATATCACAACTTATGCTCAAGGCTTTATTAATTGAAAATACATGTTTTAACACATTAAAACGAATTTACACAATATTTAGATATTTGAAGGAAGCATAATCAAAATTTAAGAATGATCTTTAATCATAATTTTCAATCACATAAATATGCATCATATACACATAGTTTAAGTATTTTATGTCACCACTTTCAAGTTATTCAAAGATATTAAAAACAATAAACATAAGTTTTGAATATCATATAACACAACATCATACAAGAAAATCATACATGAAGCTTAGAAGTGAAAGAAAACCCCTACTTGTTCTTGGAGCTTTAGAAACGTAGCTACACTAAGGCTAAACCAGCAACTTCTTCAATTTCTCTAAGACTTTTCTAAGGGCTAAAATTCATATATAGGGCTGTGAAGTGTTGGTGTTGGATGATGATAAGAAGAGATGATGGTTTAGAGGTGTTTTTGCTAAAATTTTGTAACTATTTTTGTGAAAAATAAAGGAAATGAAGAGAGAAATGGTGACAACAATTTTTGATAGATTTTAGGCTGAAGAATGAAGTGTGGAGTTGTGTTTAGAGGTGTACTATTTATAGAGAAAGGCTAGGATTAAAATATTAATAATTTCATAATTTATTTGTCATGTTTAATTAGTTTAATTAATTAAATATTAAAGTTAACATTAAATAATTTAATAAATTCTCAATTATCATTTAAAGACATACTAAAATGTTAGTGACATGATTTAAAGACATTTATTAAATTTTAATATATTTACATATAATTTAATAATTAATTATTTAAAATAAGGTAAATTTACTTAAACTAGTCAATCTTAATTAAGTTAATTAATTAGTAAATAATTTTATTATTATTATTATTATTTTTAACCAAATATCATCATAAGGTTATTAGAGATGTAATACATGGATTCACGAAATTCATACAAATTTTTATAATCATTTGTATTTTATTTGGTATTTTAGACTATTACTAGTTTTATTAGAAATTAATTAACTAATAATTTATTTAACTATCATTAAATTATTATTATCTTTTTCTTTGACAGCCCATATGTCTGAATCTTATCTCTAATAAAGTTGTAAAGGTTGACAAGTTGTCTTGAATGATTAATATGTGAAAATGACAAATTTTATATTTTTTTATCTTAAAGTTATATATACTAAATAATTCATAAAATAATCACGAAAATTATTTTTTTCTAATCTATTATCAAGAACATATATTTACCTTATTTATACATTATCTATAATTTTTATACATTTTTTGTATAATTTTTAATATTTTTTATGTATTTTTACCTTAGTTTAGTCCATTTTTAATTTAATTAATATCTAATTATCTCTAAATAAAATATTAAAATTTTTTTTACAGCTTTTCAAGTGGGTTTTGATCTGTCCAACGTGATAAGGGAACAAGCTCACCATTTTTGAAAGTCTTAGTAAAAAATGGTTAGTTTTGGAAATATCTTTCACTTTCAAATATATATTATTATAAATATTATTATTTTTTTGATGAGATTGATTTCTAGATAATTCTAGGTGTCATGTAAGAATATTATTGAGATTAATCAAGATTTATAAAAATTATCTTAAAGCTTTAAGTAGTTAATTAGATATTTTAAGCTTTATTTAAGTCAAAATTAGTTAAATAAATTTTAAAGTGATTTTTAATACTATCTATGGTCTAATGAAAAATCCTATTTCGTGGTTCTCTTTATCTAATTTCATAAATTAGTAGAAAAAGAATTTATAAGACTTAGAATTTTTTCTAGGATTTTTCGGAGCTTGTTTTACATACTAAATTAAGTTATTTTTGTGTAATAATACTAATATTATACAAATTTACCAAATATTGATATTTATCCTCAAAATTATTTTTAGAAATATATTTATAATTTTTTCTTTAATTTTTCTTTGATATTTTCTAAACTTTTCTAAGGTTTTTGTTAGCTTTATCATCAATGATTTTTTTGTAATTTTATAATAAGAAATTACATTCTTTCTATAATCTATGATTACTCCTGAATATTTCTTGCTAAAAATAGATCCTCAAGCTATTTAATAAAAAGCTATAATAATGTAATGCTATATTAAGAAAAATTGGGAATGTTACAATTTTAACTAGATAAATGGTGTAACTCTCCACCCAGAACACTTAACATATTATCAAGATGTCTATCTTATAAAGTGACAATGTTTTGATTATTCAGAAGTTTCTTTTTCCTTTTGAGTCATGCATAAATTTTTTTAGATTTGGTTCAAATTATGTGAGTCCTTTATCACCATTGTCACATTTTGTTCAATGATGTGAATGTTTCTATATTGAGCAGGTTAATCTATACACAATCCAAACTCAAGTAAATTGGTTCAAGAGAAACATATATCAAGCCAAATTCACCTTGCCCCTAACTATGAATTTAACTACACATCATAAAAGTAACAGAAAATGTCAAGAAAAAAGAGAAAATCATAAAACCCAAGGTTAGTGATGACGGATTCCTCCAATCTTCTCCTCTTCTTTAAGCTTTCTCCCTTTCTTAGCACTTTTTCTAGTCCTCCCCTCTGTTCTCTACCTCTTCCTTCTCTCTTTGTCTCAAAAACCTTATCTATAACCCCTCAATAATCCAACTGGCACAAACATGAGAAAAACATGGGTTGCGGGCATTGAGATGCCATGTTATGGCGTTGGGACACCAAGTTCTGGTGCTGGCAGCATCAAGTTATGTGATCCTGTTGGCGTTGTGACGCTAGATCTGGGCCTTATGATGCCAGAAACCATCTGTGGTATTTTTCTTGTGGGCACTGCGATGCCAGACCTACTGCTAGGACGCTGAGTTTGGAACCTTTACTCCATCTTGTGATTTTTTCATGAACCTAAAAATAAAATGACATTATATTAAAATCAAGATAAATTCTAAAAATCACTAAATCATTTGCAAGACATATTTACACATTAAAATACCACAAAAGATTTCTATCGAAGATTAAAATTCTGCAAAATTGAGTGCACTAGGCGCTAAAAAATCAATTACAAGATGAAACATCACACCCCCAAACCTAAGATATTGCTTGTCCTCAAGCAATGACTCTCATAATGTTAAACTAATGGGATTTACCCCAAAATTAGCAATTTTTTAATATGAAATTTGTATTTTTTTTTAAAAAAACTAAGGGGATATCAAAATTAAACTAGAAAAAAAATCCATATTATAATGCAGTATAGATGAATATTAAAGTATTTATATTAAAATAATAAATATGTATTTATACTAGAGTAATATTATATATAGTTGATATTTGATTTGTCATGATTTAAAATCACGCACACATATATATTGAAGTATAACATTTTTTTATAATAATGTTACACCCCTCTTCTTTTTCCTATTCTATTTTTTGGAGTAATATTAGGTAATAAACAAGAGAAGTGGGCCAACACAATTAAAATATTGAAAATTTGAAGAAAAAATAATGGCAGTGTAAGTATTTTGTTATGTATTGTTGTACATGAAACCTATTTCATTTTTTTATCTTCTTATGTTAATCATACATAGGATGTAACATGATTGTGCAACAATCATTTTTTAAAAAATAAATAAATAAATAAAACACGAGAGTCAAATTTCTAGGAAGCTAAGGGGTTGTTTAGAAGCTCTTTTCCAAAGCAGTTTTTGGGTTTTAAAAATAAAAACTTGAAAAAAACTTGTTTGGCATGCTATGTTTTTTATATTGATTTTAAAAATTCAAAAAAAAAAATCATGTTTTAAAAACTAGACAGTTTAGAGTAATTTTTAAGCGTAAGTTTCTAAAAAGAAGCGCTGACATATAATGTAATTATATCATCATATAGATTTTGTCTCACCTTCAATCCTACCTTTGATGTAAAAAGCGCCCAATATCAGTTTTTTTACTCTCATTCTCTCGTGTTTGTCACGGATTTTTTATCTCAAGTTCATACAGTGAGTAACGTAATGGTGGTAGTAATTGATGTGAAATTAAAAACTTATTTTTAAAAACAAACATTCAAACGGTATTTTTTGTTTTCAGTCATTTGAAAACAGTTTTGTAAATATTCCTATCAAGCAAATTTTTCTATTTTTTTATTTTCAGAAACTAAATTTTAATTTCCTTTTTAAAATTATTTTAGAAAACAAAAAAATTAAAACAATATCAAATAAGTCCTAAAATGCTGGTGCTACAGTGGTGTTGCGGTGTTGCGAGGCAAAAGTATAAGATATGAATAGCAGATGCTTCCGCGTGTCCTTTGTGCTAGGATTTGACGTGTCTACTGATCATACATATCACTCATCCATTACATAATTACATCAAAGTCGTGCATCCAATTACATTAGCTTCCTATCAATCATGTGAAAATATAGCTCGCCTCTCATTATTAAAATTATATTTATATTTTTTTTTCTTATTAAATTTTAAATATTTATATTATATTCATATTCTTCTTTAATAAAAGACCGTTAATAAATTTAATAAAATGATACTTTTATTATATTAATTATTTTTAATTAATAAAATTATAAAAATATATTTATCTATTTTCTTGTTATAGTTAAGTAAATAAGGATATTTTTATAATTTTCTTAATAAGGAACAGTTAATATAGGAGATGAGGTGTAGGTATAAATTGAATAAATAGGAGAAATATAAGTATAAGTTGAACAATAAATAATAATATGAGTTATATTTTTATAAAATTCAGAAGAATATAATGTAATCGGCCTTATAAAAATCCAGTCGTTACTTAGCATTGCTAATACAACAAATTATAAGTTCTCGTACAGTCACTCACGGTAAGTATTTTTCCTTTTTCTTCTCGTCAAACATGAGCAAGACTGAATAGAGAAATTCCAAAGTTCTTCCTTAATACTGATGTCACTAACCTTTAGGGTAAATAGCAAACCAGGTCTGAACAAAGGTGAGAACAAGACCAACAAATCCAGCCAGCAAGGCAATGACGGTCCACGGCGAGCGAAAATACGTCTCATATGCCTCTCCCATCCAACCCAAAATCTTGATCTTGTTTCGCTTTGACTCAAAATGGTTATGGATTTGGTCTCTGATCTCTGCAAACCTTAACGTCTCAGGCACCAACAAACTGTCCATCTTGTTGAAAAGATCTGCCACTTGTTTATCGTTAGCAAGTTCATTGATGAGTATACCTGCGGCTCTTAGCTCCTTCACATCCCGTGGCTGATCAATGAGAGAGCTCATGAACACCACATATGAGGTGATCTCCAAGTCATTGCGAAAGTCAAGGCACATCTCATAGGCTATCAGATTGAGAAAAATAAGAGCCGTTGAGCCATCCACAGTGAGCTCAGGGAGATATAGTATCCCATCACTGAAGCTGGGGTAGAAAGTGTTGTTGTTGGGATCTTTTTTCACACGAATCCCTGCTGCCTTGAGCTCCCGTATGGTCCCAATTCTATACTTCCCGAGGTGCAGGTTTTTTCTCTTGAGCTTCACTTCCCTGTGGATTTGGCCTAGATCTCTCATCAGGAGGGCCCGCCGCAGGTAATCCAGGAGATGGACAGGGGGGTCGTCTTCAATTGATTGCTGGTCATCTTCTCCCCGGACGATCACCTTGAGCTCTTCTGCTCCATTGTGCATGCATTTGTTCCCCTTTTCCTTGCTCCTGTCTGGCTTTATACCATGGATTTCAAGGAAGTTTTGGAGGCACTTCTTGAGCCTGGCTTCGTCGTTGCATAAGAGCCTAAGCGCTTGGAAGGGGATCTGGTTGTCCAGAATGAGCAGATCTTGGTGCACCTGTACAAGCTTGTCAAGGCTAATCTTGAGTTCTTGTTCCGCATCAACAGAATTGTTGGATTTTTCCAACACTTTGAGTATGGAACATCCATCGTACACAAATTCCCCCAACCCATAGCGGTAATCCAGAGTACTGAATTGTTCATACAGTTCCCCTTTGTGTCTTGAAATTGTGATATATAAATCTTTGAAGGTTTGATTGGTATGGTGAAGATACATTGCTGTCCATTTAAACTTATACGGCCTTCCTAGAGCCCAGTTCCGATCGGGAGCACGTTGGAGTGGACCAATTGCAATGAGCTGCGGCACGTAAAATTTTTCAAACTCTACCCTTGCAGCCATGTATTCGGGAACCTTTTGCACCTTAGGCCTTGAAACTTTGCTAACTTCTTTGGTTGTTTCCTTCCACACTTCCTCTAGTAAATCCTCTTGTCCTTTCAGCCAAGCGAGTTCATTGTCATCTAGTTTCAGCCAATCGGGTACATAGTAATCTCGTCTTTCTTCATCAGAAGACATTCTTCAATGCGCGACAAGCAGCGAGATTGGCAAGATTGTCATTGAGTGAACACAAATGCGAAAGGAGGAGTTCTTGCTTGCTGCCACAGCAAGACCATATCTTTTGCTATCTTTTCATCTGATCCACGCGCTGAGGAAGAGCAAGCACGAGTTCCTCGTGGGGAAAGGCATGTGAATTCTTTTTAAATCAATGCTTTAAAAATTTGATTGAATTGATTGGTTGAATTTGTTAGACAGTGAATTAAGCATGCTTACCATCGAAATATTTTCCGATTCAATCATAATTTAATTACAGTTCAGTCACAAATAATTTAATCAATCTTACCATGAGTTAGGTTCTTTTTATCAATTTAATTTTTAATTCAGTCCTTAAAGCATTGTCCGAAGGTAAATTTGTCTCAAAATTTTTTTGAAAAAAGGTAAAAGAAATTTAAAATTAATTAAATAAATTATAATTACAAATCATTAAATAAGTTAAGAAAAGTACATTTTTTTTAAAATTATTTTGGAAGATTTTTCTTGAATCGTAAGTAAAGACCATCATAATTATGGGAAAGCCGACGGCGTATCTATTAAACTGGTGAAGCAAAGTAGGTGACTACTCCCCTACATCTGTAAGTCAATGTCTACGGTACAGTTGGATACACCCTCCCTTCTTCTCTTGACCTCATCAATGACCAAGACCACCATGTCGACTCCAACGCCCTCAACGACCACGCCACCATTATTGGCATGGCCCTAAACCAGTCGTGGCTCACTGGGGATTGACTACGTTTGGCTCTGAAGACCTGCCTGTTGAGAACAAGTTTAGGAGGATAGCGGCAAGACCAGTGAAAAGCATTTCCCCACTCCGTGGTAGGGGCGGACACCAACGACCATCAACACTGTTGTGAAACCAACGGTCAACATCGCATACATCAGTGGTCATGTTCCCCATCATTGGCTACTGTGAATCACCCTCGAGGTCTTGGTTATTGCCACTCTCTGCCACTATGTCTCAGATTCGAGAATCCTCCTCCATCACGCTGCCACTATGCTTCAGTGCCCTCCACTGCAAGCCACCATAAGTCTTCCATATACGAGCTCCACTGTCTCAACTATGCTAGCATCTGAGAACCCTCCACTACATGATGATGGTGCATAACCACTCACTGTAGGACGCCACAAGCACTAGCAAGCACTAAGCATCGTGGGATGCAGCAGTGGTGTGTATTTATTGTGTGGTAGTGGTCGTTAAGGGAAGGGGTAGTAGGGGGAGCGAAGGCCAGAACAGAGGAAGGAGACCAAGAGGAGGAAGAGGATGGGTGGTGTTTAGCAACATTGCTTTTACATTTAATCAAATTTATAAGATGTGGTTAAAAGCAATTGCATCATTTGCATTGACTAGCAACTGTATATGAGAATCTCTCAGCAAAATATGGCAATGAATAAGGAGTTAAAGTCCAAACGGGACAAAGATATGGTTATAACAAAGGAATTTAATTGATAAAGTGGATGCGCTTTAGCTCACAAATCAAGAGCTTCAGCACGGTTTAGCATCTCACTAAAGCTTGGGCTTTTATCAGCCAAAAATATGATTTCAACACTCGGGGTGTTTAATTGGGACATTCATTCTATTATCATTAGATGTGATGTTAGCTTCAACTATCTCCACTCATCTCTAATATCCAATAATAATAGAGTATCCCAATTGGATACCGAATTTTATGAGTAAACCCCCAAGTTAGTCCCTGACAATTTCAGTGTTGGATAAGCCGGTCATTGACAACTGGAAAGTGTTAACTTGGCCCCTGACAATGTCAAAAGTTGGAAACGCACTAGTCCCTGGACAAAAAATAGTAACAGTGTTAATGACAATTTCATTACCAGACAAATTGGTCCCTAACGTCATTTAAAAAAATAAAAAAATTGTTATTTCATATCTCCTTCCTTCTTCCATCATCTTCACCTCTCCACCACCACCATAAACCTAAAATAACTATTTTTTCATCATAAAGATGCAAAATGCCAAGAAATTCAAACTTTTCCCATGCTTGCCTAGTAATCAAACACAAATCTAGAAAAAGGTTAAAAGTTCACAGACAAACACAGAGAGGAGGCATCAACAGTAAGCACATTTCCATTTTTTTTTCTGTGTTAGCTCTACAACAACACCCTTCAACCATGAAAAAAAAGGACAGAAAAAGGAAAAGAGGAAGGAATAAACTTGAACACCACCAGTGCCTTCATTGAACCTCACCACCACCACCATTATCTCCAACGTGCCGTCGCTACCTTAGTCCAGCACCGTTGCACATGAGACCATCCGCACCATCAGCCTCCACAGTGTGAAGCCCAACAGCTACCGCAAAGTCAGCCGTAACCACCGAGAGTAGCAACGCTCCCCTCCGCGACTTCTTTCACCTCTGCTGCTTGCTTGGAAAGCGTAGCTGGGAGCCACACCGAGGCATCAGCCTTCCCTTCTGCCGTTGCGCCCATCTCCGTGACGAGCGCCTCGTGAGCCGACCCTGTTTGCGCCGATGTCCATTGCCACTGGAGCGTTGCACTTTCGGTCTCTCTGCCGCACAGCTCCACTGCCTCCTCTGCCAGAGCCGCCGTGAGCTCCCGTCCTCCCCTTGCTGTTGCATGCAACTGTTGCCTTTTTTCCCTTTGTCTTATAGCTATGTAGGGAAATTGGGGAAATTAGGGATTTAGGCTCCCTTTTCATTAGTTTTTGTTCTTTTGGGTTAGAGTTTGCTTTGGTGCCCAGTAACCAAACATAAACCGCAGCATTAATTTCATATTGTATGTCGGAGGCGGTTGGGAGATGATTTGGCTTGTGACTTTGTTGATTTTGTATGAGTTTGATTTTGGTTTGATTTGGCCTGTAATTTTGTTGATTTTATATGGGTTTGATTTTGATTTTATGGACTATGACTTTTTTGATCTGGTGGTGGTGATGAGGGAGAAAATGATGGAAGAAAGAAGGAGATGTGGAATGATAATTTTTTATTTTTTAAAATTAAATGACGTTAGGGATTAATTTGTTCGGCAATGAAATTGTCATTAATACCGTTACTATTTTCAGTTTAGGGACTAGTGAGTGTCTGACTTTTAACATTGTCAGAGACCAAGTTGACATTTTTCAATTGTCAGGGACCAACTTATCCGACGCTGAAATTATCGGAGACCAACTTGAGGTGTACTCGAATTTTATATATTGAAAAATCATTACTGGCATATTTTGGGCCAACATAATGATTTACTACTCTTTTGTGACGGGTGCCTGGGTCCCACACCAAAACGATTTCTAGACACTTTTTGCTTGGTTTTGAAGAAGGTAGAGCCTGCATGCAAAGAAAGATTTGGGAGTTAATGCAAAAGGAGGAGATATTCCTCATTAATTCTTATTCCTCATATCACACTTACAGTTATCAATGATGTGTTCTTTTCTTATTTCCTCATCTTTTTCTTTTTGTTTTCGCGCGAACTAAGTCCATATTATTAGTAGACGATAAATCCTACTTTTTGACAATATTTTTTATGAATTGATATTAATTTTTTTTATTCTAATGAGTAAGTGTTTATGTTTATGCTTAATGTCACCAGTTAATTGAATTGAGGGTTCAATTTGCAATAACTAGAGATAGGATTTGTAAGCATTGTCTCTTATTGTAAATACCGTGAGCTGAGCAAAAACTAAATGTAGACAGTTAAAGATAATTCTCTGAACTCAAGAGTAGCTGATAATTAATTTAAGAATGTGTAGTCAGAATATACATATTTCTATTGTATTATACATTCAAAGATGAATAACATAATGAAATTATATGTAAATGTCATTGATCTATGTTGATTGTCCACGTTATTCATAAGCCCATATAAAGCAAAGCTGTGAATTTTTTCATAGAATTTTCTGTGTCTGTGTTGAATAAATGTTATTGTTCAGGAAGACCAACTCTAATGGATAACTCCTACTACATTTGAACAGGTCTATTTGAGCATATTGGACTCGAGAAATTTTCATGATTACTTGCCTAGAACGTCTGAGAACTTGGTCGAATCAGAGAATAAACTCGCCGTTATTGAGATGGTGAAGTTTGATCAAACAAAGCAACTGTGTCCTTATCACTCGGGTGACTCGTCCATTGAATCCACCACAAGCAGTGGCAGTAGAAAGAGCACTGCAATTCACCATGCAAGGTCAAGAGTTACAAATGGGTCTGACAGGATTATGGGCTCAGATAGAAAGACCCATTTGGACACAGAGGAGTTGTTCAACTTTGTCATGGAGTAGAAGATCCAAGGAATGGTGGGGGTTCTAAAGCAACTACAAGGGTATGTAACAGTAACATCATCTAATCTTTTTTTCTATTCAGGCTCTTTGTAATGGTCAATGTTTCTATTAAAGAAAAAAATGTATGTGTTTTTTTTTTCCCTGGAACAATTAGCACAAATGGGGGAAATTCATGATTTTTCCCCCCCTTAATTGGAACCTTAACAATGTCATAGGAACGCTGATTAAAAACTTGTGTCTATATTGATCACGAACATATCTTTACCATATAAGTTACGAGAAGATATTTGAATTTTGTATTTGACATACCCTTAATTTTTAGAGTCGAAAAAGTTATTGTTTTCTGATAGTAATAAGATGATAGAAACGCAATTTTTTCTATGCAGGTGTTTTTAACTGTCTATAGAGTGAAGTATACAAATAACACATTGTTCATTTGGATGTCATCATTTTTCAATGAGAAAAGATTGTCAATTTTCATAGACTAATTAACAATTGGTATTGTGATCTTCTTGCAGGTATCAGTTGAAGTTTCTCCACAACTATACCTTAATAATTACAATGCAAATTGCTGGAAAAACAGGGGAGCAGAGATGAGCATGCCAAGCTCAAAACCAATGTGATAATTGCTTCCTTTGACCAAAGGAGCAAACAAGCCTCTGGTGAGACTGCTTGTTCTGCACTAGTTGTGTTCATAGCACATTGGCTCCATTCTAACAAGGGCATGCCAACAAGACCCCAATTTGATAGGCTCATAACGAAAGGCTCCTCTGAACGGAGAAGACTTTGCCGCATTGTTAAAGTTCTTCCCAGATAAACATTTTGATTTAGAGATCAACCATCTTAGAAGCAAATTTGAGGCCTCTAATTGTTCTCCCTCAAAAATCATATCCCGGATTTTTCTCTCCGGAGAAGTTCCAGTGCTTTAAAGGAGCCTATGTCCTTTGATGAAATTTGGGATGAGATAAACGGAAATCATGTGGTTGATGATGATGAGCCAAGGATTTACATAGTTAGTTGGAAGGACCATTTCTTTGTTCTAAAGGTGGAAAAAGATGCTTGGTACATAATTGACACTTTGGGGACAAGGCTCTTTGAAGGGTGTCAACAAGCATTCATATTGAAGTTTGATGGTTCAAGTTTGTTGCATTCAAGAGTGGACAAAGTGGCGAAGGACCCTTCAAAGGGAATTGAGGAGGAGGAAAGCCTTGAGGTTGTTTGTAGTGGAAAAGAGTGCCGTAAACGGTTCATCAAACGGTTTCTTGCCGCCATACCACTTAAACAACTAGAACAGGAGGAGAATAGAGGGACTATTTCTAACAATCATTTTCATCACAAGCTATTGCAGATTGATGTCCATTATAGTTCTTCGTCATCATTAAGTTGATTCTTCTATTGAAAAAGTAAACTTGACAATAAATTAATGATAAAAATTGAAGGGTGGTTTGTAACCACAATTTCAATAAGTGAGGTTGATAAGTTTTTGCTATTTTTATTATTAGATAAAACCATTCGTTATTTGGAATTGGTAAATTTAGGATGTTTTGTATTATTATATAAACCTTTGTATTGTTGCTATTACATGCAAGACAAAAAAACACGTAAAACATAAATACAAAAGTTTGCAGCTTCTTCCATATCTTTCTTTTCTTTCTTGTGTCTGTGTGTGTGCGTACATTATCGTATTTCCAACAAAATGGTATCAGAGCCACTTACAAAAAATGTCTTCAAAGGGAACTACTTTATCCTTCCAATACCCACAACTATCTAAGCTCAATTATGACAATTGGGTAACTCGAATGAAGGTTATCCTTGGTGCTCAAGGCGTATGGGAAACTGTTGAGAAAGGCTACGTAGAACCAGAAAATGAGGAGAATCTGGAAGCAGCTCAGAAGGAAGAATTGGAGAATAAAAGAAAGAAAGATCAATGTGCACTTACCATCATCCATCAAGGCTTAGATGATGAGATGTTTGAGAAGATTGCTGATGTAATCAATGCCAAGAAAGCTTGGGATACTCTTCAAAATTCCGTTATGGGAGTTGAAAAAGTGAAGAAGGTGCATCTTCAAACTCTAAGGGCTGAGTTTGAGTCTCTAATGATGAAAGAGATAGAATCCATTTCGTATTATTTCACCAAAGTTTTGGCAGTAGTGCACCAAATGAAAAGGCTTGGAGAAAAGTTAGAAGATGTTCATGTTGTTGAGAAAATCCTTTGTTCTCTCAACTCAAAATTCAACCATGTGGTAGTAGCCATTGAAGAATCTAATGATTTGGAGACAATGTCCATTGACCAATTAAATGGTTCCTTACAAGCCCATGAAGAAAGAATGGACAAAGGAAAACAAGAATGTGTGGAGCATGCCTTGCAAGCAAAACTTTGGTGGAATGCTAAAGGAGGAGCCAGCGAAAGTGGAAGACAAGGCCGAGGCCGAGGACGAGGACGTGGTCGAGGCTATGGACAGGGACGTAGTTATGGAAGAGGAGGAGCTGAGAAAAATTATTCTCAAGAGAGAAGAAATCAAAATTTTTCTGTAGGCCATGGAAAAGGAAGAGCAGTTGACAAAAGACACATTGAATGCTATTCATGTGGAAAGGATGGTCATTATTCTTGGGAGTGTCATACATCAAAAGAAGAAGAGAACAAACTTATTTTACATAGTGAAGATGTTGAAGAACCAACATTATTCCTTACGCTCAAGGAAGATCAAAATTCTGAAGATAATATGTGGTACCTTGACAACGGAGCTAGCAATCATATGACATGTGACATAAGTAAATTTGTTTCACTTGACACCAATGTGACAGGTCATGTGCGTTTTGGTGATGAATCAAAAGTAAATATCAAAGGTAAAGGGACGATTTTATTTGAGCTGAAGAATGGAAGCCATAAGATTCTTCCCAATGTTTATTACATCCCGAAGATGAAGAATAACATTTTGAGTATCGGGCAACTTATGGAGAATGGTTGCAAAATAGTCATGGAAGGTAGCTATCTTTGGCTCAGAGATAAAGAAGGAAACCTTATTGCTAAGGTTTCTATGACAAGAAATCGCATGTTCTTATTAAACATGAGAACTGTTGGTTTATGTGTTTGAAATCTTGTATTGAAGATGCATCATGGATTTGGCACATGAGATATGGACATCTAAACTTTGGAAGGCTCAAAGAATTAGGAACAAAGAAGATGGTAAAAGGCATTCCAACAATAGATCATCCTCACCAATTATGTGAAGCTTGCTTGCTTGGAAAACATTCAAGAAAGAGTTTTCCAAAGCAATCCAAATCAAGAGCAACCAAGCCACTTCAGTTGATCCATGCAGATATTTGTGGGCCAATTAAGCCTCTATCACTCGTAAGAGTGCTTATTTTTTATTTTTCATTGATGATTATTCATGAAAAACATGGGTCTATTTCTTAAAGGAAAAGAGTGAAGCATTTGAAGCATTCAAGAGGTTCAAAGCTCGTGTAGAAAAAGAAAGTAGTTATGAGATCAAATCTCTAAGAACTGATAGAGGTGGAGAGTTCACTTCAAATGAATTCAAGACCTTTTGTGAGAATCATGACATTCGACGTCCCTTGACAGTTCCTAGATCACCTTAGCAAAATAGAGTTGCTGAAAGAAAGAACAGAAAAATTTTAAATATGGCAAGAACAATGTTGAAGAGCAAGTCATTGCCAAAAGAGTTATGGGGAGAAGTAGTTGCATGTGCAGTTTATCTCTCAAACCGCTCACCCACCAAAAGTTTGAGAGATGTTACACCTCAAGAAGCATGGAGTGGCTTAAAGCCCGATGTATCACATTTGAGAGTTTCTGGATCTGTTGCATATGTTCAAGTTCCTGAGCAAGAAAGATCAAAGCTTGATGATAGAAGCCGAAAGGTTGTGTTCATTGGCTATGAGGAGAACTCAAAGGGGTACAAGTTCTTTAATCCTAACAATAATAAAGTAATAATTAGTAGAGATGTTGAATTTAAAGAAAGTGCAACTTGGGACTAGAGTATACAAGCGGAAGCTGCTTATGATTTTCTACCTTACTTTGAAGATGAGGAAGCTCCAATACAAGGAAAGCAAGGTGACATTGAAACCCCAATATATTCATCCCTAATACCATCATCATCATCATCTCCATCTTCTAGCTCAAGCAAAGGCCCTCATAGATACCGAAGTCTCATTGATCTTTATGAGCAAACTGAAATATTAGAGGATGAGAATTTATTGTGTCTATTCTCTAATAATGAGCCTTCGAGTTTCAAAGAAGCTGTGTAGGATGAGAAGTGAATACAAGCTATGGAGGAGGAAATTCAAGCAATTGAGAAGAGCAACACTTGGGAACTTACTTTACTTCCAAGAGGTCATCAAGCTATTGGAGTCAAATGGGTTTATAAAGTTAAGAAGAACTCTAAGGGTGATGTAGAAAGGTACAAGGCAAGACTCGTTGCAAAAGGGTATAAACAGAAACATGGAGTTGATTATGATGAGGTTTTTGCTCCCGTTGCTCGCTTGGAGACAATAAGGCTATTATTGTCGCTTGCAGCACATAACCATTGGAAGATCTATCAAATGGATGTGAGGTCTGCCTTCTTGAATGGTAACCTTGTGGAAGAAGTTTATATTGAACAACCTTTAGGTTTTGTTGTTAAAGGTTGTGAAGATAAGGTGTTAAGGCTTAAAAAGGTCTTATATGGATTGAAGCAAGCACCAAGAGCCTGGAATAATTGTCTTGATAATTATTTTCAAGAAAATGGCTTCACTAGGTGCATTCATGAATATGCACTCTATGTGAAAAAGGAAAATAATGATATGTTATTTGTTTGTGTATATGTGGATGATCTTATATTCACAGGTAACAATCAAATCATGTTTGAAGATTTCAAGAAGGCAATGACTCAAGAATTTGAGATGAGTGATATGGGGCTCATGTCTTACTATCTGGGAATCAAAGTAAAACAAATGGATGATGGAATTTTCTTCTCACAAGAAGCTTATGCAAGAGAACTATTGAAGAAACTCAACATGTCTAATTGCAATCCTACCAATACACCTATGGAGTATGGAGTTAAACTTTCTAAAGAAGAAGAAATAGGAAGTCTAAGGTATTTGGCCTGTACCAGACCTGACATTTTATTTTCAGTTGGCTTAGTCAGTCGTTATATGGAGAATCCCTCTGAAACCCATATGAAGGCAGCCAAAAGAATTTTGCGTTATCTCAAAGGCACTCTTGAGTATGGTATGTTTTATTCAGCTTCAAATGAGTTTAAGCTGACAGGATATTGCGATAGTGATTACGCGGGAGATATTGATGATAGGAAGAGTACTACTGGGTTTGCTTTCTTTTTGGGAAATAATGCAATTTCCTAGTGTTTAAAGAAACAACCTATAGTCACACTTTCAACCTGTGAAGCTGAGTATATTGCTGCCACTGCTTGTGCGTGCCATGCAATTTGGTTGAAAATATTATTGAAAGAGCTTCACTTTGAACAAGCTGAAGCTGCCAAGATCATGATGGACAACAAATCGGCTATTGCTTTAACAAAGAATCCAATGTTTCATGACAGAAGCAAACATATAGAGACAAGGTATCACTTTATTCGACAATGCATTGAGAACATGCATGTGGAGGTTGAATATGTGAAGTCACTTGATCAAATTGCTGACATTTTTACAAAGCCTCTCAAGTATGATATTTTTCAAAAGTTGAGAAAGATGAATGGAGTTGGAAAGATATCAAGTTTAAGGGGGAGTGTTAAAAAAGTAAACTTGACAATAAATAAATGATAGAAATTAAAGGGTGGTTTGTAACCATTATTTCAATAAGTGAGGTTGATAAGTTTTAGCTATTTTTATTATTAGATAAAACTATTCGTTATTTGGAATTGGTAAATTTAGGATGTATTGTATTATTATATAAACCTTTGTATTGTTGCTATTACATGCAAGACAAAAAAATACGTAAAACATAAATACAAAAGTTTGCAGCTTCTTCCATATCTTTCTTTTCTTTCTTGTGTGTGTGTGCGCGCGTACATTATCGTATTTCCAATATCTTCTAGGTCTTTCTTCTCTAGTGGACCATTAGAAGCACTAATCATATAGCTAGGCAATAGTTTTTCATTCTTGGCACCAGGGAGACAATGAAAGGTTGATCCCACACAAGTATGTGCCATTGATTATATAGGGCTGATGTGATAAGTAGCATGAAAAAGATGAAATCCAAAATGGGACAACATTAGAAATGCTGTAATAAACCATCACCTCCCTATCATGGGAGATCATACCTCGTGGGTTTTAAACCTTTGCTATGTTATGTCTTCTTTTCTTTAGGTTGTAGAATCTATGGACAATATATCAAAAATTGCCTCTGACAACAAATTGGTAGCAGGAATGTTTTTCTGCTTGCTAACCATGACTTCTTAAGGCTTGAGCAATTGTTACAAATTAGAAAAATCATACTCAGCCTTCTTGTTACAAACCATACGAATTGGCTAAAGCGGATATCAATCAATTTAAAGATGAATAAGCATCGACCATAAAATAAAAAACAATGATGATGCTGTTAGTAACAAGTATTGCAGATTTTGGGAAGAAACTATATCTTTGAATGGAAGTTTCGGTGTATGAAATATAAATGAGAATAAAAATCAACCAAACTAGGAATTTCAACATCACAAAATTCCAGCCACATAAAAAAAAATCCAGTCATTACTTAGCATTGCTAATACAACAAATTATATGTGTTCGAATAGTCACTCACACCAAGTACTTTTCTCTTTTCTTCTCGCTCAACAGGAGCAAGTTTGAATAGAGAAATTCAAAAGTTCCTCCTTAATAATTCCTCCTCCCAGAGAATCACATAAGAGTTTTTATAAAAAATGATGTCACTAACCATTAGGGTGAATAGCAAACCAGGTCTGAATAAAGGTGAGAACAAGACCAAGGGATCCAGCTTGCAAGGCAATGACGGTCCACGGCGAGCGAAAATACGTCTCATATCCCTCTCCCATCCAACCCAGCATCTTGATCTTGTTACGCTTTGACTCAAAATGGTTATCGATTCCGTCTCTGATCTGTGCAAACCTTAACGTCTCAGGCACCAGGAAAGTGTCCATCTTGTTGAAAAGATCTGCCGCTTGTTTATCGTTAGCAAGTTCATTGATGAGTATACCTGCAGATCTTAGCTCCTTCACATCCTCTGTTGGGATCTTTTTTCACGCGAAAATCCCTGCTGCCTTGAGCTCCCGTATGGTCCCAATTCTGTACTTCCTGAGGTGCAGGCTTTTTCTATTGAACTTCACTTCCTTATGGATCTGGCCTAGATCTCTCTTCAAGAGGGCCCGCCGCAGGTAATCCAGGAGATGGGCAGGTTCGTCTTCATCAATTGATTGTTGGTCATCATCTCCCCGGACGATCACCTTGAGCTCTTCTGCTCCATTGTGCGTGCCTTTGTTCCCCTTTTCTTTGCCCTTATTATCTGCCTTTATACCATGGATTTCAAGGAAGTTTTGGAGGCATTTCTCGAGCCTGACTTCTTCGTTGCATAAGACCCTAAGCTCTTGGAAGGGGATTTGGTTGTCCAGAATGAGCAGATCTTGATGCACCTGTACAAGCTTGTCAATTCTAATCTCGAGTTCTTGTTCTGCGTCGACAGAATTGTTGGATTTTTCCAACACTTGAAGTGTGGAACATCCATCCAATACATAATGCTCCAGCCCATAGCGGGAGCAGTACTGCCAACGGTCGCCCTCGTACCGCTCGAATGTTTTAGACAGCGCCTCTTGATCTTCGTGTCTTGAAATTATGTTATGTAAATCTAGGATGGTTTGATTGGTATGGTTAAGATACATTGCTGTCCATTTATACTTATATGGCTTTCCGAGATCCCAGTTCCGTTTCTGATATTGGAGTGGACCAATTGCAATGAGCTGTGGCACGTAAAATTTTTCAAACTCTACCCTTGCGGCCATGTATTCCGGAACCTTTTGCATCTTAGGCCTCGAAACTTTGCTAACTTCTTCAGTTGTTTCCTTGCACCATGTCTCCATGTCAAACTTCAGATATCCCACCCAATCGGGTACATGGTAATCTCGTCTTTCTGCATGAGAAGACATTCTTCAATGCGCGACGAGCAGCGAGGTTGCCAAGACTGCCAGTGAGTGAACACAAATGCGAAAGGACGAGTACTTGCTTGCTGCACAGAGCAAGAGATTCCTTTTGCTATCTTTTGATCTGATCCACACGTTGAGTGCCACGTTAAGAGACCAAGCAAGGAATTCCTCGTCGTGGGGAAAGGAGGCATGCTCTGCATGAAAAGTAATGGCGCGATTAATAATTTGGGCAAGTTGCCGTAAATTTTATATATATATATATAGTTTAAATTTATTTCAGGATGCAAATTGTTATGAAACAGGTAAATTAGTACTTGAATTTTAAGTGTTATTTTGACGAAATAGGGGGGGAAAAAAGTCGCAAAGCCTATGAAAATTATAATCCAATGAAAATTGTATTTTAACTAACTAACTACTCGGGTTTAAATTAATGTGCATATAAAAAATATTCAACTATATATATTGTTCAAAATATCAAAACATTCAAAATTTCACAGAAACATGATTAAAAAAAAGTACATTTAAAATATAATATTATCAAGTGTCCATAATGATATCGGTTTTTGTTGAACTTGAGTCATCACGCATATGCATAACGTGAAATTCAAGCTGAAAATAGAAAAAATGGTATTTAATTACCACACTACAAATAAAAGAAATTTTGGATTATAGGAATTTTATGATGAAGAATCAAAATAGCCTTACTACTAAGCTATATTATATACTAGTAATGTATAACTTGCATTGAATCCACTGAACAAAGTGTGTATTTGAAAAAAATATTTCCTAAATGACAAAACATTGTAAAAAATTGCTTCATTAGCTCACAAATACAATTTTGGAATCTTTTCTTTATAAAAGAACAACAAATGACACTACAGTTATAGTTGTTTTCATTACCGCAATTCTTTACAACAATTTGAATATATCTCGTATAGGGCATTGATATTGGGAAATAATACACACAATTTCCTATTTGCACGAACAAGAGAAGTAACTATACTAGTAAAATAATGACAACAATCAACACACAATATAAACCAAAATAATAGGAACAATGTATCAAAATTTTTAACATGAAAAAATTTCCTTAATATGAGAGATAAAAATCACGGGTCATTCAGATTAAAGAAATAGCTTAAGATCATCAAATCAGGTGAAAGAGAGTCTCAAATAAGTGCACAAATTGTGTTAACAACAATAAAAATCAACCAAGCACCAATATTTAAAATTGAGAACTAAGAAGATGATAAATATCCCTAAAAATGGAGCTACTGTGTGAAACCAGTATCTCACACTCCGGGACGATCCAACCGTTTATAATAACGAACTAGACATTCAGAATCTGCTATCAAATTTCAGCCCGATCTAACAGTGAACAACTTCACAAATGTCGATTTACAATGACAGATTACACCAGAAAAATGATTCTCCAAAAAAAAAGAAGCAGAACTACTGTACGAGATCAATATCTCACACTTCAGACTTCCTTTCAATGATTAATCCGTTCAAAATGAAGAGCCATCGTCAGAAACCTACTGTTAAAATTTCAGCTCGATCCAATGGTCGATGACTTTACAAACACTGATTTTCAGTGACTGTTCATACTAGAAAAATGCTGCAAGGGGAAGCTGAGTGTCTCTCTTCTTTCTGTCTCAATGTGGCCAGTTTTTCTCACAAAATGATCTCTCTGTCTACACTCTAGCAAACCCCTCTCACTTAGTTAGGTGAGTCATGAAGTGGGTATGAACAACCGATTTTATTCAATCTTTTTAATAATAAAATCCAATAGTTTGCACTTAATTTACCTTTTTTATTTATAGTTTCATTTCTTGTTTATTAAAAAATATAAAAATGAAAAAATAACAATTGAGAAGGAAACAAAGGAGTTCACGGACTCCTTCATCTGGTCGCATGTGAGTTAATAGTAACCATGGGGAGGAGAGAAAGCATAAAAGTCAAACAGAGGCCATGATGATGTCTTTGAACTGAGATCTCTCTTTCAGTGGAATTGAAAAAAAGAAAAGAACACAGAAGGTATACATGGGGGACGGAGACCATAATCAAAGGACCCGGGGGGGGGGGGGAATCTGGAGATCACAAAAAAAAAGTTTCAAACACAGAAACGTGAGACCTGCAAAGAAATCAGAAGATCCAGTCCAGTTATACAACCCAGTAAGATAGTTCAGTAATAAGGTAAAGCCATCAATTCATCAATAACAACAAATCATCATCTGAAGATTTTCTTTTTTTTAAAAAAAAAAAAGGAAAAAAGGAAAGCAACACAGAGGGAGGCCGCGGCCCCTCCTTCCACCGCCGCGGCCTCCCCTTCCTCCTCTATCTTCCATAACCATCCACCTTCAACCACCACCTCTCCATCAACACCACCTTCAACTCTCCCTTCAACCTTCACCACTCCCTTCCTCTCCAACACCATCATCATCACCCCCTTGAACCCCATAACCGCCACCTCCATCATCGTTCCCTTTCCCAGCTTCGTGTTCACTTCCTACAACCACCGTCACCTCCGCCGCGCAGATCCAGCCACGCCACCGTGCCTCCTATGCCGCGAACCTTCTTCTCAACTCCACCGTGGACAGAACTTCAAACTGCTGCGACCAACCCCAAGCCACCGCACCGCTCAGCCTCCTCATCCAAGCCCCAGCCGCGAACCGTAACCACCACCGCCGATCTGCAACATCAGCCACCACCCTGAACCTCTGCAGCGCAACAACAGCCCAGCCACCACACTCCTCCACTGAACCAGCCGCCGCCGGCTTCCGTGAAGCTTCTTCTTCTTCGCGGCCTCCCCCTCCTCCACTCCTCTCCCTCTCTTAGTTTCCCTCTCACCCTTTTTGTTCCTTTCCCCCTCTCTGGTGCTTCTCAGAGCCTCTTACCCTTTGTTTTATTTTTTTAGTACGTGTGTGTGGGTGAATTTGTGATAGTGTGCGTGTGTGAGAATGTCAGTGGGAGAGAGAGAGATAACCATATGTGTGTATGTGAGAGTGTGAGACAGTGAGGTCGCGTGTGTGTGAGGTTGTAAGAGGGCATGAACCGTGTGAGAGAAATAGGATACATTTGTGAGGTATGTCTTCGTATAATTTGAAAAAGAGAGAGTTCTTGTGTGTTTGAGTGCATGTGTGTAGATTTTGTTTGGTTTTGTTGGTGTAAAGGTGAGTATGTGAGAAGAGTTTAGAAGAGAAGTTTTTATTTACTTATTTATATTTTATTTATTATTGATATTTTGGTTAAGTTTTATTGGATTTCATTTTGGTTTGTTCATTTAAATTTATCTCTTTGAATTTAGTTTAGGTTATTTAACCCGTATTTATTTTATTTCTTTATTTGGCTTCTTAGTTTTTCTTATTAAGTTTGGGTTTGTTTTTTTGGTGAAATAAATAAAAAGTTTCTTTATTTAATTTGGTTTATAATGAATACTTGAACAGTGTGACAAATTTTTTTTTTTTAACGACTTTAGATTATTTGAATAGAATAAAAAAAATGATTTAGTTGTTATTTTGATTTCGAATGAATTTTACTTTTTAGGAACAATTTAATTGTTTGTTTTTATTTAGAATGAATTTAATGCCAATGTTTTTTTTATATGTTTTGTTTAATTTCGTGTTTATGATTTTTTTTTATTTTTTGTATGGTATTATTATTATTATTATTTTTTGTGTTTTACTTAAATTTATTGTGCAATTTTACTTTTGTTTAATTATGTTGTATATTTATGTGTTGTGCTTAAATTATTTATGTTATCATTTATGTTTTTTTTTTAAAAAAATTTAATTGTTCTCTGTTTATATGTTTTTTTAGTGTAATGATTTTAAATGTTTATATATTTTATTTAAGTTAATTATGTTTGTGTTTATAAATTTTGCTTTTTTTTTTCAAATTAAGGGGGTATTTGTTTTTATACATTAATTTTGTTAGTTCCTGTTAAAATTAGGATTTTATCTAGAAAGAGGAGTTTTATCCATTTTGGATTTAAAATAAATATTTGAGTATTTTATTAAAATTTATATACTTAATTAATTGATTAATTGTAAAAAAGGGGGTTAATTGAGCCGAGACGGTTTGTTAACCTCATGTTTCAGAATATTTTAGCTGCGACGGCTTGATATTCAAAGTTTTTTTCAAGATAAAGCTAATTTGACCGCAACGGTTTGTTAACTTTATGTTTTAGAATATTTTAGCTGTGACAGCTTAATATTCTAAAATTCTTTTTTTTCAAAATTAACTTTTCACCACTTAATTTATTTGTAAATAATTTTTGTAATATTTTTCTATGCTATTTATGTATTTTGTTTCATTTATAAGTTTTTTTTAAAATAATCTTATTTCAAAATATTTTATTTAACTTTCGTTATTGTAAATAAAGAGTTAATTTAGCCGTGACGGCTTGTTAACTCGATATTTCAAACATTTGAGTTTTGACAGCTTAGTGACTTGAAAATTTCCTTAAAAATATTTGAGTTTCTCTTATTATTTTTAATATATAAAAAAAATCAATTTCTTCTTATCTTATTTGTAAATATTTATTTAGTTATTTTGATTTTCGATTTAATTTTCTTCTTTTTTTTATTTCAAATAATAAGGTTAATTTAGCTGTGACAGCTTGTTAACTTGATATTTGGATATCTGAGTTGTGACAATTTGATATTCCAAATATCTCTCATAAAGATTTTTATATTTTCTCTTACAGAAATACCAAAAAACAAATTTTCGCTTCTTTTTAGATTCTATTTGCAAGTATTTATTATTTAGAACAATTCCTTTTTTAAATTATATACTTATTGTCAAATGCTTCATTTCAAATAAAGAACGGTTAACTTAGTCGTGACGACTAGTTAATTCATTTTTAGGATATCTGAATTATAACAGTTCGGTGCACTAAAAAATCTTTTCTTTAAAAGAAAATAAATTCCTTTTAATTGTCTTGAAACAGAAAATAAATGTTTGAAAAAGGTTATTTGTTTAATTTGCACAGTTAATTAAAGGTACCGTCTAAGGACGGGTGTACTAGGGTGCGTGGGATTAAATTCCTGCCCTTCCCTATACATAACCGACTCCCGAACTCAAACTGGTTTCAAAGACTATTCTCTAAAAAATGGGTTTTTCCAACGTTTTCCCAATTTTAAATAAACTTGGTGGCGACTCCATAATTTTCAAACAAAATTCTTTCTCTTTCGCCGTCCCCGTCGCGATCCCGGTTGTGACAGTGGGCTTGCTCATTTTTAGACTTTTCTCCACCCTGACAATTGAGTGATTGTCAGATAATAATATTTTGTTACATTGTTTAAAAGCAATATATATATATTCTAGTTTTTTGCGTGTATGATGCACATGATTTTATATATAATAACAATTGAGGTAGTCGCTTTTTTGACAAATAGCAATGTAGTGGCAATAACAAGAACATGTATCTTTTTTATATAAAACTACCAAATTCGTCCCTCTAAAATTTTGCACCTACCAAATTGATCCCTGTAAAAAAAATACTCTCAAATTCATCCCTCCCAAATTCAAACATCTACCAGGTTAATCCCTCTATTAACATCACTAACGGAGCATGCTTACGTGTCCGTTACTATGTTGACATGGAACTGTTAATCCCTGCACTAAACAAAACAACGCCGTTTTGTATTGTCATTTAATTAGCTCCTTCCACCTTCTTCTTCATCTCCATAACCCCAATCTCCATTTGTTTGTCTCCGGCGATAGCGACAGTAACAGCTTCTAGTTGGTGTCTTTGATCTCTGCCTTGGTCTTCTTGGTATTGGAAAGGGCATTGATGGTCTCTCCGAAGGTGGAAGCCTGGCTTGACTCCAACCTCGTCTCTCTCCCCAAAGGCCTCTGATCCATGCCTCGCCTCGATCTCTACCTCAGGCTCATCTCCATCCAGAACTGTTTGAGGTTCCCCTTTCACAAGGTCTTGTTTTTCTAAAATCTTGATTCCCTCTCTCTCTCTCTCTTTTCAGAAGCAATTAACCACTAGATATTGTTATTTGATTGGATTTAATTGAAACGATGTGTGCATTTATTAGGAGGAGGAGAAGAAGAATAACGTATGGAAGCTTGTGATTTGCTAAGAGAACTGGTTTTGTTCCATTAGAATAGGTTAAAGAAAAATTAAGCATTAAAGGAGCTCCATTGTTGATAATTTTGCTCAAGACTTGTGAAATTGGCATGACATTACCCAATTATTAATGCGAGTATCATGCAAAAATTTCTATGTACTAGTTGGTGGCTTCTTGTATATTGAGGAAGGTCTTCGTCTTTGTTGTTTCTGATTTTGGTTTGTCCTTGCATTCCAATTCATATTCTGGTAGAAAGAGAGTAAGGTAAATTAGATAAAATCATTTAGAAGGGCTCAGTTGAGTACCAGGATTTAGTTGATTACTTGGGGTTAAGGGAGATAGTTGTTTCTGTTTGGTCTCTACACATCAACTTCTTATTATTTGCTGTTTCTTTTTGTGTTGTTTGGCGGAAAAGAAGAATGAGAATCATGGAAAGAAAGCACAGAAGCAAGGAGAATAGAAAGAGAGAACACATACTGTGTGTATTTTGATTAACAGGACAAACAAATGGAGATTGGGGCTAGGGTTTAACTTTCAGAAGAAGAAGAAGATGGGAGATGAAGAAGAAGGTGGATGTCAGTGGATGTTAACAGCACAGTAACAGATGGTAAGCATGCTCCGCTAGTGATGTTAACAGAGGGATTAACTTAGTAGACATTTGAATTTGAAAGGGATCAATTTGGGATTTTTTTTTTTTTACAGGGACCAATTTGGTGTGCACAAAATTTTAGAGGGACGAATTTAATAGTTTTGCCTATTTTTTATATCAGTATCATCAAGAAACAAAAAAAAAAGGGGGGGAGAGGCCATGACTTTCCCCCTACCAACCACTGCTACGGCCTGTTCCTCTCATCACCGCCATCACCCTTCCACCATCATTACCCTCTCAAGAGCCACCACTACCCCTTTTCTCTCTCTCGGCCTCCTCCTCCGGCCCTCCATCACAACCACCACCGCAAAGACACCATTATCTCCGCTTATCCCCTATGCCAGCCGTGGAGCACCCCCTGTGAACAATCGCCGATCTACCTCCCAGCTGCAGCAACGCCAGCTTCTCCTCCTTCCCTTTCCTTTCCTCACGGCGGCCTTCCTCTCTGCCAAATGCATGCACTGCCGAGCCTACATCGTTGCTCCCCCCAGGCATTACTCCGCCTCTACAAACACATCCCCTCGTCGCCGTACACATCTGCCTCGCAAAAGCACCCCAGTGGCAAAGCCACCTTCCAGCCGGCCACCACGTGTGCCACCCACTATCCTGTCCTTTTTTTCCTCGCCATTGCAAGCCGCCGAGAACCTTCCCCTCCATGCTCTTTCACTGCCTCCGCCTCTCTCCCTCTCACTCTCTTTATTTTTCACCTCTCACTCTCTCTAATCCCTGTTCTCTTTCTCTTTCTCTGTCTAAATTTTGTGAATGAGTGTTATTGTGTGTGTGTGTGTTATCTATCTTTCATTTTTTATTTCTTCAACTTTATTTTCCTTCCCTTATTTCTCTTGTTTTTGGTAAGATCTTGTTTTGTGGGTAGACTTTGTTTGATTTTAGGGCCTTTATGAATTAGGACATTTTGTGCAGTCAAAAACTCATTTTCAAAAATTAAAATCCATCAACACAGAATTATTTGTACAAAATGATGTGGTTTTGAGTTTCTCATTGTACTAGAGGATACGTCGGCATAACCAAAAATTATCAAGCCAAAATCTATTTTTGTAAAATGTGTTCTTTATTTCTTGTTTTAATTTTAGCTTTATTTCTTTGTAAATATGTAATTGATATAATTGTTTGGGGAAAATAAATATTTTAAAATGATAATTAACTTACATAATAAACTCTAGGGTAACCATATTTATATGGATGTATTGGGGATGCAGTGGAATTAAGTTTTCACCATTTCCTAATTATAGTTAGACTCTCAGACTCACATCTTTTGAAAAGACCGGTTTACAAATCAAAACATTTTTTCAATTTTATCCAGAATTAAAATTGATAGTGACTCTAAATGTTTTCATTTTCTTTAAAATTGGTTGTCATTCCTGTTGCGGCGCCCTCCAAGTATACTGTGACAGTGTTACACAATTAAAAGCATTAAAATAATGTTTTTGCTAACGTAGGTAAAACATACATAATATCAGTTTGAAATATAATGAATTTAAATAAATTAATTTTAAATTATGTAAAAGATTACAAACATAAAGATGAATGAATGGAGAAGAAATTCAATGATGCTTTGAGAGCATGAAAATATACTTATTTTATTTAATAAATGACACATTAGTTATTGCATTAAATGTGCAGGAATAATGAGAGATAATAATGACCCACAAAACTGTTATGTTATTTATTAAATAGAATAGAATAAATACATTCTTTTACTCTCAAAGCATATAAATATTTCTCTTAATGGAGATAACTACAGACTTATACTTATGTTCGTATATGAGACGGCACAATCTCAAGAGTCAAGATGTCAAAAGAAGGTTTATATACACAAAACTAAGGCTGAACACGGTGTCACATGATAGAAAAAAAGTGTATAATTAAAGAAGGATTCATCATATGAACTCAAATATCACATGATAAAGATAATTTTTTAATCAACTTATATTATAATTTTTTCAGTAATGATTATGAGCAAGACATTATATTTACTATCACTTAAGTTAATAAACTTGTAATAATAGGAGAGACTAGTACAGGTTTGAATAAAATTTAAAGATAACTTATGGTAAAAATTTCACAAATAGAAGGGTATTTAATATAATTACATAAATAAAGTTTCAATAAAAATAAGTGTAATATTTCACCCAAATAATAATAATAATAATATTCCCTCCATTCATAAATAAGTGTTCACTTATAAATGTGTATATGAATTAAGAAAATGATTGGCATAATCTTAATGTTAGAATAATTTAAGTATATTTTACTGAATCACTCTCACTATTTTCCTGTCTCTTTCGTAATTACTTTTTCCCCTCCACTTCTCTCTTTCCTCCATTTAATATAGGGTATAATTAAAAGAAATTAATTAATATTGTTTGGATTTCTAAATTGAATACTTATTTGTGAAAAGGAAAAGTCTTCAAAGTAGACACTTATTTGTGAATGGAGGGAGTAATATAATTCGATCTGCTATATGCAAGAAGGCATAATACAATTCTATTTATAACATAGGAATCACTCCATGTTTTCGCCCTAACTGTGTATATGTTCTCCAAGAGTATCAACTTGGGTGGTAAAAATTGAGAGACAAAAAAAGTTTATAGAGATGAACTTTAACCCCAACCAACTAAAAGTAAAGACAACTTTCATTCTGGTAATATGGTAAATTATCCATAAATTCTACTTATTAAATTCTCCATAAAAATTAGATTGGACCGGTGAAAACTAGTCCCTTAGCCAGTCTAGTTAAAGAGAAAAAAATGGATTTTCAAAAGCAAATCAAAATCGGTGTAAATCGGTCAAAAATCAGTGAACCAACTAAAATCAGTGTAAAGCAATCTAAAATCAATTGAATTAGTCAGTTTTTAAAAAATGAAAATTTAATTTTTTTTCTTCAAATTCAACAACATATCTATAATGAAAGGCAGTGGAGAATACATATTGGTTATGCCAAATAAAGGATGACCTCTAAATCTCCTAGAAGGATCCTAAAGTTAAGCATAAAATAATGTAATACATAAATATTTATAATTATTCTAAAAGCAAAAAAACTTCATACTCTAAGCAATACAAGACTTGAGTGGTTTATATAATAGTTTTCTGAGTAATATATATGTGTGTGTGTGTATATATATATATATATGCACACATACATATTTTAGAGTTAAATATCTTTCTTGTCCCAAAAAATAGGCGATATTTAGGGTTTGGTCCCTAATTGCTTTTTGGTCCATATATTTCTAAAAATGTTTGCTTTTAGTCCCTGAAATTAAATCACATAATCCAATCTCATATGGTCCATATATTTCTAAAAGTGTTTGCTTTTACTCCTTGCAGTTAAATCAAATGATGCAATCTTATATGGTAACTGGTGGTCGAATGTGATACATCATGATCCTTTGTTGAAATCCTCACCCAATAACCTATTAGACCTAATCAATTAATCATTTTATCAGATTTAAACTCATTTTATAGTAAAGTTTTGACATATATAGTTATGATTAGGGATGGCAAGTACGAGAGTACTTCCCTATTTCCTGCCCCAAACCTTCACAAGCTTCATCAACCCCGACCTTAATCCCTGGGGTGGGGAGAAAACCTCCACCATTCATGATCCTATAAATCCCTGATTCCTTATGAGAATTCACATGGAGATTTGCAAAATTGAGGGAGAAAAATGCTTGTTAGCCTGAAAATCCATCAATAAATAGTCCAATATCTTTTTAAGAATACTAAACAAAGTTAATTCAACATTTCAACATTATAAATCTTTAAAAAGTTAGTCTTACACAACAATATTCAAGTTATAGAGTAAAGGCAAAATAACCACAAGTTCATACCAATATGTCCAACATACACAAACATAGGAAAACAACTAGGAAAGCCCACTAGAACATAAAAAAAGAAAAAACACCAGAACTAACAGAAGACACAGAAAAGCAGGCTGTCCAATATTCATGCCAATATGTCCAACATAAACAAAGCATGTTGTTGCAGTTCCACTCTTTATGATCATCTTGCTTCAATGCTTGCCTACAAATTATAGCAAATTATAAGTTCTTATACAGTCACTTACATTATTTTCCTTTTTTATTCTAGTTAAACATGAGCAAGTTTGAATAGAGCAATTCAAAAGTTTTTCCTTAATAATTCCTCCTCCCAGTGCATCTCTACTATTGGCTTAGAGCGTGACAAGGAGAAAAATAGAAAAGAGTGAAGAATAAAAGACCATCTAAGAATTGTATTTAAAAATGATGTCACTAACCTTTAGGGTGAATAAAGGTGAGAGCAAGACCAAGAGATCCAGCCAGCAAGGCAATGATGGTCCACGGCGAGTGAAAATACGTTTTATGCTTTGAATCAAAATGATTCCGGATTTCGTCTCTGATCTCTACAAACCTTAACGTCTCAGGCACCGGCACACTGTCCATCTTATTGAAAAGATCTGCCACTTGTTTATCGTTAGCAAGTTCATTGATGAGTATACCTGCAGATCTTAGCTCCTTCACATCCTCTGTCTGTTCAATGAGAGAGCTCATGAACATTATATATGAGGTGATCTCGAAGTCATTGCGAAAGTCAGGGCACATCTCATAGGCTATCAGATTGAGAAAAATATGAGCCGTTGAGCCATCTACAGTGAGCTGAGGGAGATATAGTGTCCCATCACTGAAGCTGGGGCAGAAAGCATTGTTGGGATCCTTTTTCACGCGAATCCTTGCTGCCTTGAGCTCCCGTATGGTCCCAATTCTGCACTTCCTGAGGTGCAGGCTTTTTCTCTTGAACTTCACTTCCTTATGGATCTGGCCTAGATCTCTCTTCAAGAGGGCCCGCCGCAGGTAATCCAGGAGATGGGCAGGTTCGTCTTCATCAATTGATTGTTGGTCATCATCTCCCCGGACGATCACCTTGAGCTCTTCTGCTCCACTGTGCGTGCCTTTGTTCCCCTTTTCTTTGCCCTTATTATCTGGGTTAATACCATGGATTTCAAGGAAGTTTTGGAGGCATTTCTCGAGCCTGGCTTCGTCGTTGCATAAGACCCTAAGTTCTTGGAAGGGGATTTGGTTGTCCAGAATGAGCAGATCTTGGTGCACCTGTACAAGCTTGTCAATTCTAATCTCGAGTTCTTGTTCTGCATCGACAGAATTGTTGGATTTTTCCAACACTTGAAGTATGGAACATCCATCCAATACATAATCCTGCAACCCATAGCAGTAGCACTCCCCCACAGGGTAGTCGTGCTCCTCGAATGTTTTAAACAGCTCCTCTCGATCTTCGTGTCTTGAAATTCTGAAATGCAATTCTCGGATGGTTTGATTGGAATGTTCAAGATACATTGCTGTCCATTTATACTTATATGGCTCTCCGAGATTCCAGTTCCCTTTCTGAAATTGGAGTGGACCAATTGCAATGACCTGTGGCACGTAAAACTTTTCAAACTCTACCCTTGCAGCCATGTATTCCGGAACCTTTTGCACCTTAGGCCTCGAAACTTTGCTAACTTCTTCAGTTGTTTTCCTGCACCATCGCTCCATATCATCCTCCAGAATTCCCACCCAACCAGGTACATCGTAATCTCGTCTTTCTGCATCAGAAGACGACATTCTTCAATGCGCGACGAGCAATGAGGTTGCCAAGACTGCCAGTGAGTGAACACAAATGCGAAAGGACGAGTTCTTGCTTGCTCCCAGAGCAATACATACCTTTTGCTGTCTTGAGCTGATCTACACGTTGACGAAGACCCAGCACGAGTTCCTCATGGGAAAAGGAAGCATGCCTGTGCATGTTTTTCATGGCATGCAATGCAAGCATGACATGTGGATATGTGTGGGGTCCACATTGGCAATGCACTGGAACGGGAAACTAAAAGCATAGAAGAGAAAATCGACTCGGCCGATTCCCACAGCGGCCATGGTTTTTTCACTTTACTTCTTCAGTAAAAACAGAGAGGTATATGTAATTATATATGAACTCAAGGATGTTCGTGTAATTTGCCTTGGAAAATATTCATTAATCAATGACAATAAAAGTGTTATAATGAGGCTACTCCTATGAGTAATTAAAAAAAAAAAAAAAAAAGATGGGGTACTCCTAATGGCGTGGGTGGAGCCGTCGTGGAGGGACACGGTTGAGAGTTGACGCAGTCAAAGTCAAGCTTGGAGTTCGGAGGTTGCGAGTGGCGTCTCCTCCCTCTCTCAACTCTCAACTCTCTCCGCTCCGAGTTTGATTAGTTTCTCCTTCTTTCACTACTCACAAGTCACAACTTAAACACCCCTTCTCTCTTCCACGCTTTACACATCCAATTCTCCTCCAAACTCCAAATCACAAAGCTTCCCCTTTTTCTCAATCATTACCATCCATTTCGAAGTCAGCACCAGCCATAGTACCGTGTTTTGGGGAGAAATTAAATTAATCTCTGTTCCCATCATACAACACACAAATTCTCAGAGAAAAAAAAAACATGTCTCTGAAACCGTCTAATTCCTCGGAGGATCCGATGCTTCCGGTGTCGGATCCTGCCAAGGATCAAAACGGGGCAGATAAGCTTTTCAAAGGTTCCGCCATGACCAAACGTGGCGCCTACGCCGCTCTCTCTTACATGTCCTGCGCAGGTTGTTCTCATCTCCAACATTGCTTTTTTATTTTCTTTCCCTCTTTCTATTTTTGGAATATTTTCAATTTTGGAAGCTCGAATATAACTCCAGTAGTTTTTTAAAAGTTTTTATTGTATGATTAGATTTTCAATTTAAGGGTTTTCTTTTTTCGGTTGTTTGTGATATTAGTACGGACGGGCACATTTTCTGACGGGCTAAATTGGGTTTAATTCTGCTTCAATTGCATAGTTTTTTTTTTTTTAAGCATCGTTTGTTTCTATGTTTGCAAGTGTTTTTATGCATCTGGTTGGTTGTGGCCACACATTGAAAACAGATATATAATTATTGGGAGAGCAGTGCGAATTAGTGGTTCATGCTGGTACTTGGTTCGTCATTTTTTGTGATTGAGAAGCAAGGGTGCTCCTAAATAATGGTTGCGTGTGGGCGGTACTGCTGTACCGCTACTTGTAGCTCAAGCATTGCAATAAGCAAATGTCCCCAAAGTATAAGTTAGTCCCTACAAAATATCAAGAGTAAACACCCTATTTGATCCCTCAAAATTGTTGCATCAGACTATGTAGTCCCCCAAGAAAAGAAATTGATCCCGTGGTCCCTTAAGAGTGAATATGATGGACATATTAGTCCCTTCGTTAGTTCTCTGTTACTAGACTTATATAGTTGGCACAGTACAATGACGACGTATCATCAAAACATTGGATCAGCCATTGAACGTGTAATGGAAATATAAATGACTCATTTTGTGTAATTTTTTTTTTTGAAAAATTCTCCAATAATAGTATACTTACTTTTTATAGAAGGGTGTTTTGGTTTCAATTTTCAGTTTTTCAATTTTTAGGATTTTGTGAAGGAAATAGTGAAAATAGGAAATGAAAACTGAAAAATTGGATTTTATAGTTTTCATAGTTTTCAGTATTTTCCTTATAAAATCCTGAAAACTGGAAAAGTGAAGACTAAAACCAAACACAACTGGTCCTACTTTCCCTCCAAACATTTGGGGAATATGTTGCATTTTGCCTTTTAATCTGTTCATGTCAATTGTGTACTGGAACTTGGAAGGAATATAAAACAGATGATGAGGATATATTTTCAGGAGCTTCTTGTCATGAATAAATTGCATTTGGGTATTCTGAGAAACCCACTTCAGACATGGGCATGCTGAAAGACACATTAATGTTTAAGGACAAAAACATTAAAAACAATTCTGCAACTTACACACAAAATATGATGTAGCTGTAGATGTGTTCGTCGAATCTTGATTCTTTCCCTTCTCATGTTACATTTCTCTTTCTTTCCTTTTTCGTTTTTTACTTTCTGTGGGGGCATCGTTAATGTGTCTTGTCCGACACATAAGGCTTTCCATCTAGGAGATAATAAATACTGCTATTTGCTACATTACTGAGCAATACCATGTTTTTGGTTTTGTTTTGTAGTTCTCTTGGTGATGTTCAACAAGGCGGCTCTTTCCTCATATAACTTCCCATCCGCAAATGTTATCACACTTCTTCAGGTTGACACTTATAGAGGTTTTGTTTCTTTATTGCTTATGAGCCAAGACTTGGCAGACCATTAATTTACAGCATTAGAATTTAGAAATTTTGGGACTCACTTGCAGAAAATCTTAAACAAAAAGACATTATAATAAACATTTCTATAAGGAAGAACACAAACATCTTTCTCTTCAAGTTCAATCATTACACCAATTCTTGATTGATTGATAACTTTTCACAGTCCTTTGTTTATCAGTCATTGAGGATGGAGTGCTAAGGAAATCATTAGTGTTTCCATATCCTTTTAGACTTGATTTCTGTTCATTCACAAGGTCTCCCTGTAAATCATCTTCCTCCTTCTTTGGTTATCCATTGGCTGTCTTGTTCATCTTGCTTAATCAAGACTTTGATGCTCCTTACTGTTGAGCCCTTTCCCTAAATTTTAAGAGCTGAAGTTCTTCAAAATAAGTTGTTAGGGGATTAGTCAACTTAATTAAAGCATGAGGACAACAACACTTTGAAAAGAGGTAAAAGCAAATTATACTGAATCTAAAAAATTTGGACCCCATCCATTGTCTATGCTTCTATTGATCACTGTGGCCATACAATTACCAATCTATTTTTGGGAAGATCCGCTTGATCCATTTCACGTTTTTAAACATGCTTCTGTGATATCTTCTGCTGCAGATGATATGTTCGTGTTGTTTTCTGTATGTATTGAGGCGCTGGAGGATAATTTCTTTCACAGCAGGTGAATCTATAATTGTATCAGATAACTCAACAAAATTTGTATCATTGAAGACTTTGAAGCACACTCTTCCTCTGTCAGGAGCATTTTTGCTTTACATGGTATGCCCTTCACTCTTACCCTCTTCCTGTTCTAAAAGGACAAGTTCTGAATAATTTATTATCTTTGTTAATTATTTTTTATTCACCCCTGATGCTTCTTCTTAGCTAGTCACCATGGAGTCCGTTCGCGGGGTAAATGTTCCAATGTACACCACTCTTAGGAGGACCACTGTGGTGTTTACGATGGCTGTAGAGTTTTTTCTGGTGCAGCAGAGGTATACACCCTCTGTCATTTTCAGGTAAATTGCTCTCTCCATTGCATGATTCGCACTGCAATATGCATATTTTGTTTCAGTAAATATTTGATTTCATGCACCTGAATTTTTTATGAGAAATATGAATTGTGTAATTTAATGTGGGAGTAATGAACTGCCTCTTTTTTTACATTGAACTTCTTATTGTAACTGTTGATTTATTAATTTATCAACTGTTCAGTTAAACCCACAAAAAAAAAAAAAAAACACTTTCGCAAGTGATGCTTTGCTGTGCACTATCACTCTATTGATAAGTGTCTTAGCTATTGGTATTTGTTCAGTGAAAGAAATAGCACAGTCATTAAGGTCCTGTTTGGTTTTAGAAAATGTTTTTTGTTTTTACTTCCTGTTTTCATTTTCATATTTTTAAGTTTTAGGAAACATTTGGTGTGGTTTCATGTTTCTTGTTTCCAAAAGTAACAAGAACATTGAAAATGCATTTGGTTTGTTTATTTCAATAAATTAAAAAGTTTTAAACGTAATTGTATATGAGGTTTATAATTGACTTTTAAATTATTAAAATAACAATATTTTTATTAATGAACAATATGTGAAATAAATTCATATCCGCATACTATTAGATTAACATTCAGTATGCACTTGTCAATCCTTATCTTCTTATTTTTCTTTTAGATAAAGAATAAATTTTTTTTAAAAAAAAGGGAAATTTCATTTATAACTGGGGTGCGCGTGTATATCATTAGTCCATAATCACTTTAAATTTACTGTTTTATGACGAGTTTTGATATCTTAGAATATTTATAAGATTGCCTCTGCATTTAGGGCTGTGAATGTCAAACTCATCGAATTGACCCGTTTAACAGCTAAAATTAGGGGGATTGGGCTTCAAAGAGTCTTGGCCAGTTTAAATCAATTCATTTTCAGCCCGGTCTATTTAATGTGACTCAATTTTTTTTTTTCCTTTCACAGTTTGATTATGTAATGTGTTGAAGTTTGACACTTGGGACCCTGAATTTGAATTTGAATTTTTGCTTTGTTTTGAAGTTATATAATTTGATTTGTAATGAGTTGAACATTTGTTATGTAAATGTCTTGAACTTTGCTATTTGGGACTTTGAATGTAGATTTTGATATTTAATTAGTTTTTTCTTTATGTAACTTAATATATAATAAGTTGAATTTGAATTTGGACTAAAGTTTGATTATATCTAGGTCCTAACCGTACTTAAGAATTTTGTTTTGAAAAAACTGAAAAATAAACGGTTTGCCCTGTTTTGGACCAAGGCCTTGTCTTAAATAGGTAAGGCCAGCTTAACGCTAGTCCATTAACACTGGCTGTATGGGTGGCCCGACTTGTTTAACTCAGCCTTAACGCATTGGGCTGGGCTGTGCGGTTTGACAGCCCTACCACATTTTCATGTTTCTGTTTGTTGAAAATGTTTTCTTTGAAGTTCAACTAAACACATTCTCATTTTTGTTATTTGTTAGCACTGAAAATGAAAATAGATGTAGTTTAAAAAGGATGAAAGAGTTTCATATTGTGATTTCAAAACATTAATAAATATATATTGTATGTAAGATAATTAGTGTAATCAAATTTGTTGCACAATGCAAATTTATCATTTCGCATTAAAGTTGCAGTGCGTTAAGTTCTTTACTCTAATCCCTTGTCAATTTTTCTAATCAAGCAGCTTGTGTAAATGAGTAGAAGTCATGTGCATATTTCTCTGAGGGTTGGCAAATATTACTATTCGACATGTGATGATATCCCACAGTATTTTTTCTTTCCAACTTATGCATCTCCAATTTACATTGGTTTTGCACTAAATGTCATCATATGCTGACAAACTACCAGTCGAAGTCACAAATACTTTTTATTTGTTTATTGGAAAATAGATGGAAATGAGGAAGGTAATTAGAGGTGAAGGCACCCTTAAAGGTGCTAGTGTCTAATGCCTTGAGGTGAGAGATGCTGAAAAGTACACTGCTCACATGTTAACGACTGGAAAAAAAAAGGAAGAAAGAAAAAGATAAAAGTTTGATTGTTTTGCATTGATTTTCCAGATAACAACTTCAGCATAACATTCATAGTAAAATAAAAGATTATAATGTTAAGTATGCAGAGCTCTTTGCCTTCAACTTTCTGACTATTTATCCTCCTTTCCTTTATAACTCGACCAAGTTAAAGTTCAAATTTTTAATTTGAATAAGCATGTGTCTGATTCCTTCATTTAACTGAAATTTATGAGGCTGTTATCAGTGTTGGTTTGATTGTCTTTGGTGCATTGATTGCGGGAGTTCGGGACTTCTCTTTTGATGCTTATGGCTATGGCATTGTTGTCTTGGCAAACTTTACCACAGCAATATATCTTGCAACCATTGCCCGCATTGGTATTATTCCAATTCTTTCACTCTCTCACAAAGTTAAAATTATATACCTTGTTTTCCTGTTAGCTTGAACCTTCTTATTTATTTAATGTCATGTCTTTTATCAGGAAAAACTAGTGGTCTAAATAGCTTTGGCCTTATGTGGTGCAATGGTAAGCTGATAGTTTTTTAGGATGGTCTATTAAACTTTCTTAGCATATTTTGTGCAATAGGATTTCTGACTCTAATTTTTTTTTATTTTTTTATGTAGGTATCATATGTGGGCCAGTTTTGCTCGTATGGACATTTATTCGTGGTGACTTGAAAATGACAATCAGTTTTCCATATCTCTTCTCGCCTGGTTTTATCGTATGTTCTGCTTGAGTCATTTCTTCTTGAATTACTAGTATTGATCATTGAACTTTCTGTGGTTAATTGCAAAAGGACGTCCTGGGATAATTAACAAGGATTATGGAAATCTATATGTGTGATAAATAATGCAGATAGAGGTTTAAAGAATATACCCTCTCCCCCCATTTGCACTTGTCCACCCTACTTTCAGCTACTTACTGAAGTGAAGGGGGTTATATGTTAACAGAATAAACAAAATGGGAAAACAGCAAATGGTTCAAACTTAATAGGTTGTCATGTGTTGTCCACATCCATTCAGTACAATGTTGATGGAAATTTGCTGATGTAACAAGCATGAGGCAATGTGACAATTCTTGTTTCACTAGGTGGAGTTAGTTCACAATAAGAAAAACTTCTTTTTCGGACTTAGTATTTGCAATCTGGTTATTTCATTTGGTTTTCCATTTTTTATTCTTAATAGTGAAATCCATGAAAATTTTGGTCTTTTTTGTTGGCTGATGAGCTTTATAGTTCACTTGGCATGATTATCCTAGTGGGTATGATGTTGAGTTCGGAGGTTTGATCCTCCACCAGGCCAACTTTTTTGTCTCTCCTGTACTAGTGCTTGCACATCCAATGTTGCCATAAACAAACAAGTTCCATTTTTCTAACTTGCCTGTTGAAGTTAAAGGATCTTTCTCGTCCCAAACTAGATAAAAGTAAGTTGATGTTGTGTCAATGCATTACTGATGTTCCGTGTCTGTCTTGGTCTTCGTTTCATTTCTGTTGAGAACTGAATTAAATTTTTCATGCAATTAAAAGGTGTCTCCACCTGTTGTAGTTGTAAAAGGTCTGTCCAAATTTTTGTTAATTAAGTTGCTATTGCATTCGGTCTATATCAATTAGCATCAAGCTTTAAACTCAGTTTCCTCTTAATATGATTTTAGTATAATTTGTAATTTGTATATCTTTCTTCTTTTACTTGAACAGGTTGTTTTACTTTTTTCCTGCATACTGGCGTTCTTTTTGAATTACAGTATTTTTCTGAACACAACGCTAAATTCAGCTCTGACACAGACGATTTGTGGAAATCTGAAGGTTCGTCTGTCAGCTAATTGTTTTACGTTGCATGAATAATGGCCCCATGATTTTCAGGTTGGCACTGATGGTGCTATTAGACCTTGCTTACATGTTAGCATAGTTTTTCTGTGCAAGAACTGATTGCGTGGAGTAGTTTTTTCACATAATTTTACCAATATAGGGGTCAAAATGGGTGTATTTGTACGCACCCTGGCTATTTGTCTTCCTTGTCTTTGAAGTTATAATCAGTATTGATTTGTGAAGATATGAATCATTGGTGAACAACAAATAGAGCTTATTATTTTATTGCACAGTATTTGTTTCTGGTTGGTTAGGCTCATGATATTTAGTTGAATTTGGAAACCTGTGATTAGAATTTACACCGACTTTAACAATCAAGATATGTTGGTTATAATTTTATTGAAGGATTTAATTGTTACACGTAATGCTGGTGGCGTGCACTCATAGTTTAGTTTCCTATTATGGTGCCTTTGTTTTGGCTTTTGAAAACAAGTGATAAACTTCAATTTTATATATAACTGAAAAAGCTAAAAACAAATTTCTTTTTGGAAGCTACTTTTTTTAAGTTTCTATAAACAAGTTGAAAACAATTTTTTTTTTGGGATTTTGATTTTTAAAAAATTATCCAAATACATGAATAGTGATATTTTGGCAAAAAAAGTGATTTTGACCCGAAATTTGTTTATCCAAACGCACCCCATATTTTGTTTTAGTTTCATATTGATGCCATGATTGTTGCATAATGTTTTTATGCTTGAAATCCTTAATTATTCTGTATTGATTTCCAGGATCTATTTACTATTGGCCTTGGCTGGGCAATTTTTGGTGGGCTACCGTTTGATTTTGTGAGTGTTCATGTCCACACAGTTGTTTCCTATCGTATACATTCTTTTTTTCTTTCTTTCCGCTGATAGAATGTGTTTTTTGTTTTGAATTTCAGTGGAATGTAATTGGGCAACTTCTTGGATTTTCTGGCTCTGGCTTATATGCTTATTATAAGCTCATTGGCAAATAACTTGCTCAAGTCCTATAGTGGAAAGCCATTTTTGCTTCATTCATCTGATCATCACTGCATCCATCAGAGAAAGGAGAAGCATGAAGCATCTAAAATCGACTAATCCATATTTTTAGGAAATTTTGCTAAGTGAAAAGTTGATATATCAAAATATTTTCAAGGGCAAATCAGACAAGGCCAGCAATCATGGCTTCAATGTATTTAAATATGTAATGATCTAGTTGTGTTATGTTCACTCATTGTATTTGATATATCATGTGCATTCCTCTCTTTGCATTCAATTGTTAACAAGAATTCTTTATTTTCATAGCTAATCCATATAGGGGAGAGAAATTTCTGGAGTTTAATGTACTGGTTTCATTTTATTATCCCTGTGTTTCTTTCTGGTCTCAAATATTGATTAAAATTGAGACCCAATTGAAGTGGTTCATAGTCGCTAAGTATAATTATGTAACAGGAGACTAATTTTCACCAGAGACTGTGTTTAGATTGAGTGATTTTTAACTCAACAAAAATGGAATTGACTATTGTTTACTAAAATTCAAAATCAAAGTGGGATGACTTCTCCAAAGTGGACGTCAAGAAAAGCATGGGCCGTCAGGGAAATTATTGTTTGTGAATAATAAGTCGGAGTATAAAGCTTGTAAATCTTATAGTTATTGTTAATGGGTAAATGTTTCAAGAGTATAATTTTGATGTAATGATATTTTTATAGTTATTGAATCAAAATCTTTTATTTATATGATCTTTTAAGTAATTAATAATTTAATTATTATGACTGATATGATAATATATGATTGAATAATTGTATAAAAAAATTTATACTAATAGTACATATAAATTAAATTCATATTTTAACTATTAATGCCTTTTTGTAGAATTAGTTAATTGTGTACTAATAATATAAAAGAAAAATTACATAAATTCCAATTATATATTGCTATATCAACTAAATTTATTATTATTATTATTATTTTAGGTCATGGCCAAAGTGCAAATAATTTGACTTAACTATATGTTGCATTAAAAGTTTTCCAAATAATAATATAACATTGAATGACACTGTCAATATATCAAAATAAATCTTTTCCTTTTATCCTTCAATTGAAAAAAAAAAGAGGTTATATGTCTAATAACTGCAAATGACCATATAATAATTTCCTTATTGGAATATATATAGAGGTGTAATGAGATAACAAAATGGACGGAGAGTACCTAGCAATGCCCTCCAAAGCTTAAGTCTGCAAAAGTATGAGGTATCGAAGGAGTCCAAAAGTACTTGGTCTTCCACCTCCATATTTATGATGGTTGATTAGCCATTGTGGGCGGTTTCCATCATACCTCACCTGTCCATTCCACGTCTCGAGATTATAGGGATCACGTTGGATCGTGCGGGAATGGGTCAAGGATTAACCAAGGAGTGGATCCTCATTCCGAGTCTTGAAGCGAGCAAGTCAGATCTTGGATCTAGTTGGATTTTGGATAGAGGGCCTTTGAGTGGCCTTAATCATCTTGTGGGCTGGCATATCCAGTCCCTAACAAGGTTTATTCATAAAAAGGTTTTGTTAAGACAACAAACAATTTTGACCTCTTGAGATGAGGCGTAAGTTTGAGTAAACTATCTGATAAAACATAGTTTTCACATAGTAGATGCCATGAAATCTCTTTTAAGTCTTTACATAGGGATGATTATGAAGTAGGAATAGTGGAATACAACGCAAAAAGGATGCAAGATCCATCTCACATTAAAGTACCCAAACCCTACCTAATAAGAATTTAATTTTTCTAAAATGAGGAGGTTCATAATGTGAGAAAATAAGATATTAATTACTATTAGATCATTTAGTGAGGCCCAAATACTATGAAAGTTATTAATCCAATAATAACTAATTCTTTTTTGTCTTTTCCCTTAGCAAATAAATTCTCACCAGATTTAGATTATATTGAATTAGCCACATACTTGAGGAGCACAGAAACAAGTCAAATAACTTTGATTGGAAAAAACAAATTAAAAATGGATATTGAGAGAGAGAGAGAGGATCAGGCCCAGGCCCAAGCCCAAGCCCAAACTGACGGAAACGACCCCGTTATCAACTCATGGAGCTTGGGACCCAAAAAAGGGCTCATGTGACTTGATCGAAAAAACAAGCTAAGCTCGTGTAACGGTTTTCCACTTTTCTTTCTTTCTAGCACTGAACCCAACTGTCATACCCTTCTCTTCTTTCCTTCAAACACAAACCAAACAACCCACTCTCTCTCTCTCTCTCTCTCTCTCTCTCCTCAACGTGGAAGAAGAATCTCCCCGACACAAGCACCACCACGCTCCCAAAAAGCTATACCCATCACCCAAACAACCATTTTCCCCACAATGCGTGTTGTTCTCCTCTTAGAATCTCTCCATACCCGCTACTTCGCTCTCTTCTCCACGCAACACCCTCTTTTAATTTATACCCTCACTCACTCACGCTTTCTTTCTGCCACCGTAGACAGAGTGAGTGATTCTGTAATCAAGCCATGGCCGAGAGTGCCTTAATAGTGCCCAATCATTCTTCTCCTTCTTCTTCTTCTCCTCCTCGCAAGCACATTCCTCCGCGATCACCGTCCATGCTATTTTCTTCACTTATCAACGATGGCATTTTCGCCAACAACAAAAGCTCCCTATACTGCAAGCTTCGTTCCGAACCCCTCAGGCTCTCCGTCCTTAAATTGGATGGCTCTACTTTCGGTAACTATCACAGTCACAGAAAGAAATCATAAGTTGCTAGCTGTGTCGCAGTTGCGGTTGTTGTTTTGCGTGACTTGTGTCAAATTTGCAAAGTGAGAGTATATGAGTTTAATTTCCAACGCACCAATTGTAAAACAAGTGGTGATGATTTTATACTACCAACCAATATAATTTTACCGGAATCTCAAATCATGGTTGGTGGCGATGATTTGTTACTTTGATATAATTCTATTAGTCGAGAGTATAAAATTGTTCTACACTTAGTTCACAGAAATTAATTAGAAGTAAAGTACACTTGGCCGCCTGAGAAATTCTTGCATGCTCATTGATCATATTTAATACGTGCTTCATTTCCATCAACAACCACTAATTTTAATTCGTAATATTTAGAAATCATATGAAAAACCTGAAATGGGTGATTATGAATTACGAATGCAAGCGGAGCACGTTTTAAATATACTCAAGAAGTATGCAAGAATTTCTGCTTACCTCTCTCTTGACGACAAGTGATATTTCATGTTCCATACGACAGCTTTTGGATTTGTAGAAGTAGATATTAACCTCTCCTGATATTTAAGCGACGCTTCAGGTGAGGTTACTGTGTATTTTTACAAAAATCTCATTGCTGACTTGGTGTGCAACATCGTTTAACTTCAGAGAAGCTAATTGTAATTTATCCTAAAAAAGGAATTACGAGAAAATGCACTACTGTGACTGCAATTCTTTTAGACTTCAATTTGAAACCATTTCGGCTAATAGCAGCGTTTCTCTTTTGGCATTTCCATTGAAAATTGATACAAGAGATTGTTTACTAGAATTGCACAAATATGTGTCTGATGCAACCGCAGTTGTCGTTGCCAAAATTGCAGCAGTGTGGCAATACTTGCGATTGCAGGCCATAATTTAAAATCATTTCCAGCTAATAGCAATGTTCTCATTTTTTTTTCTGGTTTTTATTTTTTTTATTTTTGGTATTGTTGTTGAACGTTGATACAAGAGATTGTTGGTGCTTTGCAGATATTCATGTTGCGAAGACAGCAACTATTGCTGAACTTAAGGATGCGGTGGAGGCAGTCTTTAGTCACATGCCTGAGAAGGGGCCAGGGAAAATTTCATGGTGTGTTTATGTTGCTGCATTGGTTACTACATTTTCCATGTGGTGATGAAATAAGCTATGTGATTTTACTAATTTGATTTTGGAAAGCTTCATGGTTGTCTAGTTCAATGGTTTTTGCTCTGGTGAGACCATAATTATAGATATTTTAATTATAAACCATTTTTTTTTCAGAATTTTTATATCATAGTTCATAATATTTGAAGTTGTTGTTAAATACTTGTATCTTTCAGAATTTTTATGTTAAATACTTGAACTCGGATAGACAGAATGGAAGTTTTTTCTATGCTGAACTAATGGATCTGAAGTGAGATGTTATTGTTCTTAGTTCTGCAATTTCCTGCAATTAATAGGGTTCCATTTTTTTTTTAATTTATTATGTTGGCTTATGAAGGCCACACGTTTGGGGGCAGTTTTGCTTATGCTATGATGGACAGAAGCTAGTCACAGATGATGATTATCTTAGAAATTATGGCATCAAGGACGGTGACCAGGTTTTAAATTTAAGACTTTCAGATTTCATCTAAATTTTCATCAATTAGGGCATGTTTGGTTGAAGGGTGAAAATGGAGATAAATTTTTCATAATTGAGTTTCATGTGTAAAATTACATATAAAAAATCATAGAAATTTTATCCTCATTTTTACCCTCCAACCAAACACAGCCTTAGTGATATACTTTGCTTCATCTATATATTGAACTGTTTTAGCCTCTGCTCCTGTAAAGCTTCTCTCTCATAGTCTCATGTATAATTTAGTGTATCTCTAGGTATTTGTTTCTGTCATCAGGCATATTGGTTTTTAATTTGTTCTTCTAAAAACTGGGGAGGAAACTAATATTTGGCAAAGGAGAAGTTGCATATGGAATTTCTCTGCAGTGTGCTTCGGCATGCTCAATGCGTGTATTTGTATGTAATTATCCAAAAGATTATGCTAGACAATAGACAGGCAGAGAATACATCTTTGCTCACATTAATGGTTAATTAATAATCGTTGTTCTCAAAAGGAAAGATTGACAATGAGTTTGTGATATATATGACTTTAATCTTGTGTACAATCTACCTAGCACTGCAAAAGTACCTTTAACTTCTAAATGCCGAGTCTCAACTAATTGGTGATTTGTTGTATTTAGGATTTGAAATTCTCTTTTTAGTATTCTATGGTTGCAAAATGCAACCATATAGTAGTGAACGGGAGGGGAAATTTGAAGCTCTTTAGATCTTGTTTTTCTCCGTTATTAGAGTTACCAATTAAGTATCCCTTCATTGTTAGGACTGCTCATTTAGCTTAACTCCTATGATGATGTGTTCTGGTTGCTCATGACAGTTATTTTTTTGTTTTGGTATGAAAAGCTTCGATTCATCCGCCATGTCTCAAACAGTTGCAGTCTTCAAAGAATGCGGTTGAAGAAATGCATTGTCCATTTTAAACAACACAGGAGGTACACAATGTTCCCTCTCTCTTCTTTTAACAATACAAATATTCGGCAGTTGCCTCCCTGACTCATGAGCAACGTGCTGTATTCCCGGTTGCACTATTCTAGTCTCGGCCTGTGCTTTAGTGTTCATGTATGGGGAATTACTTTTTAACCATTTTGTCATTAGCCAAAGAATATTTGAAATCGTATTACAGTACACGTGGATCTGAGCTTGCTTCTTCTTAACTATTTGATTTTTCCTCACCATTTAGTATCATCTTATGACAGTTTGTTGATAACTATTTTTCCATCTACAATATTTAATGTTTAGATGTTCTTGTGATGCCTGCTTTTCCCTCTTATTTTCTTCTTTGATCCAATGTACTTCTGGATAGCATATCTCCTCTAGCTAGCTAATGATTTTTATCTCTCATGTACACCTATTTTGAAATCTGCTAGAAAAGCTACATTGCTTGCGTAGCTTACCTCTTTTGCTACAATGCTAAATCCTCCTAAGTGGTATGACCAAAAATCTTCTCAATTCAAAATCTCACTCACAGAGTGTAAATCACAACTCATGCTATTGCAAGTGAGATTTTGAATTAGGTAGAATATTAGAAGGATACAGAACCCCCCTTTTTAATTTTAAATGTATACAATTAAAATAATAAAAGGCACTAGAGCCGTAGAAGTCCTCCCGGGAAATTATGGGAGACTTGCTACCTCCTATCACCTATGACTACTACTAAGGGTGTGTTTGGTTGAAAGGTAGAAACAAGGGTTAAGTTTTTATAGATAAGTTTTATATGTAATTTTACACATAAAATTCATCCATGAAAACTTACCGTTTATTTTCAACCCCTAGCCAAACACAACCTAAATTACTAATATTGAAGAAATATTGATACGAACATTCCTTAGATAAAGACTCCATGCATGCTGAAATGGTATTGTTCTTTAACAAGTCCTTACACTGACTGGATGATGCTGCAGATCATCATCCCAAGTGAATTGCTACCAACCTAAAGAACACAGTGATGACGATGATGATGAAATTGGTTCTGATGATGTAGCCATTGAGGATGGGAAGATTCAGCACCGCAATGAAGAAGACAATCATGTCGGAAAGAACAAGTTAACTGGCTTTGTGGGAGAGTTGTTCTCATACAACCGGCTGGCTGTTGTGGGAAAAACTAGAACTAAAAGCAGGATTTTCTGCCCCTCAACGGTTGCAAGATGTTTACTGGGCAATTTCAGAAAGATAAGAAGGATTTTATGCTTTGGCAGGAGGCGGCGATATCCTTGGAGACATACATGATGACAGTGTTGATACAACGACTACCAAGCCTTATCCCAAATAGTGAAGTCGGCTACATGAATTTATATTTTGAGAAATGCGGTTCTTACATTACTAGACATCGAAAATGAATGGTGAGATCCATGCAAAAATTTTGGTTCATATGCAAACAGTGAGTCTGAAAATGTGTTGATTGAGATGTTCATGGCAGTAAGTGTGGGATTGTAGATGTTGCATATACTCTGTTTAGTGATTCTACTGTATACACTTTGGTTAGTGGAGCATTCAATGAGCTCTGGTTCATTCAGTAGTAAGGACAATAATGTCATCATTGGACAAGATGCTGTTTATTTTTAGAGTTATGCTATTTCAAATTTTCAACATGGTGATTTAGCCACTCGAATTGATGCGTGATCATAATTCAAATAAGTGTAGATTTCAGTTTGAAGCGATATCTTGTCTTCAGAATCATATTCATGCATGTGGTGATTGCAATTCACAGAAGTGTTGATTTAAGTTATGCAGATATCGAATTGGCATATTAGCTTCTTGAATCGTGTATATTTATCATCAGCTAATCATAAACATTTGAACTGTGATTCACACATATCCATGACTATGTCTAAACATATTGTGCAAATAATATTTCAAGTATTTTAACATTCTTTTCGAAACATAGCATAAAACATCACGTGCTTGTATACATTTTCTTTTCTAGCTGTTACCCGAATAACGTTATTTCAACGTCAGTTTTGTAAATATTACTTTGACATCTGGGGTGTATCTAAACTTGGATATTTAAATTATATTATTCCCTGTTGGTTGCGATGTCAGTAGTAAATAATTGAATACGACAGATGCTGAAGAGCTGGAAGCATGACTCGATTTCTATTTGCTTGGCTGATTTGAATACGTGTTATTGCCTATTGGAGGGTCAAAAAAAAAAAAAAGCTATCCAAAGATGGTACAAGTATAATTGACAATAGATAATGGGTTGACAACCCAATCGGTCCTAAAATGAGTTGCAGTATGTGTAGTATTTTGCATTGAAAAAGAAAAAAAGATCCTATGGAGCCCCAAGCATGACTCGATCTCCATTTGGCTGGGTAGTTTGTATAACGTTATTGGAGGAAGAAAAAAAAAGGAAAAAAAATGACTATTTAAATATGGGTTGATAACTCAGCCGACTCTGGAATACATTTTGAGCCGTGTAGTGTTTTTTTTGTTATTATTGAACTACATGCAAAATCATTTCATCCAGTTCACTAGTAAGACAAGTGAAATACCCAATTATTAACTCATGATTCTCACATGTAGATTCACTAGTATTATAACTGAAATGCTTGATTATGGATTCATTATTTCTAAACTAGTGAAAAATAGTATACGTGAAATTGAGGAACAAATTTTTTTTTATCACTTTTCCCCCTTTGCTTATTGTTACTTCAATGTAGCCATGTAATTAGGGGTGAAAAAAGGTCATGTTATACTCTTAACTAGCCAAGCTTATATTACAAATATTTGACCTAAGTTTGGCCTGTTCATAAGTCTAGTCTAGACTGAAATCTGTTTAAGAAGTTTAAAATTCTAAAAAAATTCAAATACAAATATAAAGTACAAAAAAAAAATACAAATACAAATACAAAGATGTAATTTGCAGAGCAAGCATATAATAAAGGTTAAAACTCGCAACAAGAATGCCAAAATAATAATTGGTTTGTTGGTAGAGTGGTGTGATAACTTAGTTAAAAACAAATCTTTGGTTTGATTCCTATTATGTGACATTTTTTTATAATTGAACATTGAGCGTATATGCCTAGGAAGGCTTGACATGCTCAACAAGCTTTGGAGTAAGGCTAAACATAGCCGGTTAAAATAAATAAATTTTTAATATGTATGAGCTAGGTCTTCTCTTTGACTTGTTTTCATCCCTAAATATAATATTTATAGAGTTTAATATACTATTTACACTGCCACAATGAATCTTATAGCATAATATGGGTAGCTTTTGAGGTAATTATTATGAGAATCGAACATTTTTTTCATATGACAATATGTTTTTTTGACATAGGTGGCAAAAAAGAGTAAATCCTCAAATTGGTTTCTGATAATTTCAGCATCAAACAAGTTGACATTTGACAATTGAAAAGTGTCAACTTGGTCCTGACAATGTCAAAAATCAAACACTTGGTGGTCCTGGGACAGAAAACATTAACGGTGTTAGTAACAATTTCATTAACACACAAATTGGTCCCTAACGTCATTTATATGGAAAAAAAAATGTTCATTCCACATCCCCTTCCTTCTTCCATCCTCTTTATCCTCAACACTAACACCACCACCACCACCACCACCATCACTACCACCACCGTCATAAACCACAAGCACCCCTTCACAACTCATTCATCACAACTTGTAACGGGAAGCTCTGAACATGAACACGATAAAGCTTCACAGAAGAATGCATTATCAAAGGTTCCTTCTGATAGTGGTGTTTCACCACTAGATGATCTAAAGGTGGATTTAGATTCTATGAAGAAGAGATTGCATGAAGAGAGGGTAAGGCATAAAGAAGCCATTAAACTCGTTTGAGATGAAGCTTCTAATAGTTTACGAGCAGGTTTGATTCCCATCTTTAAGACATCAAAAAGTTTCACTCTAGAGGTGGTAAATGCTCATGAGCAAGTCAGGCTTCAAAACCAAAACGCCAAGGGCTCGTACAGATGCTACGCTGTTTGGTTTGTCTTGACTTCATGAGATTGCATTTACTAGTGTGCATTGATGAGGGAGTGGAGCAAAAGGGATTTTATACATCGAAGATTTAGCACTGACCACCAGTTTTGCAGCTAGAGTTAAATCTTAGTCCGTAGGAAAGTGCCTTTTGAAATAACCTCATAATAAGAGGTTTGCTTTAAGCAATGAAGGCTTTGGGTGCCTAAACGTCAGGAGTGTTGTTATCTTCAGTTCATCTCCTGTAACACCCACATCCTAGGTTAGGAAAAATTTTTGTACAAAAATATTCATTTATTGGTTAATTGGTTGTAGGTTACTATATATTTTATTATTGCATATGCCTAAGAGGAGGATCTTGTCAAGAGGAGGCAGGGGATGTTGGTGGAAGTTTCAAGAATGATCAAGTAAATTAAAATATGCTTCAATTTACTACGGTCTCCATTTCTTTCCTATTAATAATACACCCATGTCGTCACATTGCTTGACCGTTTTGGAGCTAGGTAGGTGCTCTTGTGCTCTACATTCAATTATCTTGCTCATTTTAATTAGCCTCTGCGCATGGATATGCCGAAAAAATGATCGTTGGCATCACTTCATAAGTGCATAACAAATATCAGTACTATAACCCTATTTTTCTTGAATTCTTGCCATGTAATACTAGTGCACTTTGGAAACAATTTAATAATATAAAAACAGGTTATTTCAGTTCAATTTTCAAGATTGAAACAAGCTGTGAGTTTACGGTGGTTACGGTGGTGGTAGTGGTGGTGGTGATGAAGAGAATGAAGGAAAGAAGGTGTTTGAGATAGGGATTCTTTTTGGTGTAACCAATGTTCGGAACCAATTTATCCGACGATGAAATTATCACTAACACCATTAATATTTTCCATCTAGGAATCACTAAATGTCCGACTTTTGACATTATCAGGGGCCAAGTTGTCACTTTCCAATTATTAAGGATCAATTTATCCGACATTGAAATTGACAAGGATCAACTTGGGAGTTTACTCAACTTTTACAAGTCACAGAGCATCATGGATGGATTTACATAATTGTACATTAAAATTTTAGGTAATCTTTTTTTTTCCCCCGTGGCATGGGTAGGGGGAGTGAGGGTGCATTAACCCTTGCGATAGAGTAAAACTTGACTCCTATGGTTCATTGAGAGGCGAGGTAACCACGGAGGCAATGCCAATGGAAGAGTGCAAAGATTTCAACCTCTTTTTGGCTTTTCTTTCTCTTTTTCTTTTATTGGATTAGAAAACTTCCCTAAACCATGGCCTCATTTAGGGGCTTATTTCACGTTTTCCGTTATAGTGCACAAGTTTTATAATATAGCACATAACTATTATCATACTACTACATATAAAATGGTTGCTAGCTAGGAGCAAAAATAGGTCTGACTAGACTAAACTTTGGTTAATAGATCGACATGTATTTTCAAAAATTAACATAAGTCTTGGCTTATTACTTGAGATAGACTTTTTTTATGGCCTTAATCTGGCCTTTTTCAAAATATGACATAACCTGAAAGCCTATATGAAAACTAACAACCAAATTTTTAAATAAATCCAAATGAATATTTCTAAATAAGCTAAAAGAATTTTAAATATATTTTTAAGAGTAAATTCTTAAACCCATTTATGATAATATCATTTATAGATAAATTATCTTGAGAGAAAGAAATTAGTCTTAAGGGCCCTAATAATTACAAAATATGGATGCATAAGTCCCTGATCACTTGCAACCTACAAACTAATTGCCATGATCCCTATCCTACCCCCACCCTCCTTGGCCCACTCCCACCTCCGTGCCTCCTTTATCCCTACTCCCTCTCCTTATATAAGCATTCACAAGTGATGGTATCAGATCATTTGAGAAAGAAGGGTTTGAATCAAGTGATTTTTTAAAAAAATTCTGCACACTTGGCAAACTACCAAAAATATTCACTAAAAAATCTACCAAGTATTTAGGAGATATTCATGTAAGAGTTTATAAGCCTTTTTTTTTTTTTACCAAAGACTTAGTTATAATATTTCACTTGTAGCTTTACCTTAAAATTCAGTTTCAGCAATTTGAATGGATATGTCAATAACAAAGAAGAAAAAACTAAGGGCTTGTTTGGAAGTATTTTTGTTCTTAAATTTTTTAAAGCTGTTTTACAAAACAAGTTTATGTTCAATTTTTAAAAACAAAAAAACAGAAAAACGTGTTTGGCAATTTAACTTCAAAAACAGTTTTATAATGGTGAAAAATATAAAACCTATTTAGATAATTTTTTTAAAAAATAACTTTTAAGACTAATAAAACAACAAACTGTTTGACAAATTGCATTACTACAAATGACAAATTTTAACTATCATGTTTTATAGATAATATTTTCTATACATACTTAATAAATAAAGTCTTAATATAACTTTCTATTCTAAAAGTAGTCTTCATAGAACTTGATGTCAATTTATATTTATAAATCCATTTATAAGCTATGCATAATTTTATTATAGCCACATCCAATTTGCAATTTGGTCACGATGTCTTGCCATTTCCTTTGTAGCTTCATCAGTCACTCTTGTTGTGTTATCCCTGTTGGAATTCACGTCTAAATTTATATTATCATTCATAGCTTCAACCTTAGACGAATTCTTATCCTCCTATTTTGTAAACAATCTGTCTCGTATTCCCTACTTATGTATATAGTTATGAATTACACAACATGCTATGATAATAAGGCGTTGCCTAGAAAGCTTATATGGTGGCATTCACCTCAAAATGGGAAATCTTGCTTTCAAGACTCCAAAGTATGTCTCAATTGTCATTCTTAAAGAGGAGTGTCTAAAATTAAATAACTCCTTTAGCAGTTCTAGCTTGTCGACCTTGTCATGAAACTCTTGTGCATGATATCTTTCACCTCTATAGGGTGGGAGAAAGCCTCCAGTACATGGATTCCCAGAATCCACAAGATAATATGAACCTAAAGCAATGAATGAGTATTAACACAAATACTGACAACATCATGAAATAGCAATTAATAGAGAGCAATTTAACACATAATGAAAATTATGGTATCAAATAAAAAGATATCACCTTTGGATGGCCAAGGAAAATTTGCATTTTGATTAGTAAGTGCATCCAGAAAAACTTTTGAATCATGAGCACTACCTTCCCAACCAGAATATACATGTGAATAGCATATTGAGTCACATATACACATAACATTTTGTGTAATGGTTGCCTTTCTACTTGTACATGATGTTTGGTTATTGGTTAGAGCCCATGCACTTATGTGTGTTCTATCAATCGTGCCAATACAATTATAATACTAACATACGATACAAACATATAAATTTATCCTATAATATATTAATTTGATAAAAGAAAATAGCATCAAGCATCATATGTGACGAAAAAAAGACTAACCTTGAACCATGGATATTATTTTGCATATGGTCAGACAATTATGTAGACCTTGCTTTATGATTTCTTTACCTAAGTGACATATTGCTCTCAAAACATTCTTGAAATGATGAAAAACTATTTGGGTAAAATGTTGAAATCAATCTGCTACTACTCTATGATGTACATCATGTCCTATAATAAACAAAAACATTGCTACTTGTTCTTCTAAAAACACATCTCTTGAGTCTTCTAAATAATTTTTGCTTCTCAATTCTTCACACAAAGTAACATAACATATTTTTTCCATACGCAATAATTCATAGCAAACTGTTCTAGATTCCTTCAAAAGCTCACTAACAAATTCTTGACCACTTAGTGCCGATATTCTAACAGGAACTTTATTATAAAATTGGAACTCATAAATAGCAATCAAATTTAGCAACAGTAATTTAACAAATTCATATTCATCATTGCTAGAGTCAGATGAGGATGAAGATCTTTCAAAAGTATCTACTGAGGTACTTTCACTACCTAAAGGATGATTATTTATTTTCATCACAATTGAACCCAACATTAAACATAACATGCATTCTAATAAGTACTAATATTAACCATTACATAAACAAACCAGCCACATAAAACTAGCTATAAAAGTAGCTAATATATATTAACCATTATAGAAACAAACCAGCCCCATAAAACCAGCCATAATATTAACCATGACATTAAACATATCTGCTAATATATACATCAAAACAAACCAGCCACATAAATTTAAAAAACACATACATAATAAGTATCATCAACTCAAATTTGATTACATAAAAGTAGTTACTCAAGTCTATCCAACCACGTTTTCTCTTATGTCCAATCATATTTAAAAATGCTTCTCTATAATCAGCATCTTTAAAATTTTCCACCGCCTTCATATAGGAGTCATCTGAGACATCATCCATCTTTTTGGACTGGTCAAACATATACCGACCTCGCGACCCGGGAAAAGACTCTACACTTTGGAAGAACTGGCCCACACCGTGGTCCACGTCCATTCGGCCATCCTGGCCATTACACCCAAGCTGGCAGAACCTCGGTAACCCAATAACCCCTCATTCAAGAGAACAGGCCTCGCAACCATGAAAGGCCGAAAGGAACATAGGATCCCATCATCCCTCAAGATACGAAACGTCCCTCCAAACCAAAATAACCATTCATTAAACACAAACGGTCTAGCATTGATGATGACAATAGGGACCCGATTAAAGGATATAGGTAGAGCCGAGATAATGGAAAAAGGCAGTTCAAACCAAGTACAAGCCTACCCTATACTACTCTAAGCCGAGATAGTAACATTTTGGCGCCGTCCATGGGGAATCGGTAAAGCCTTTTCCCATTTTTGCAAAACTCCTCAGACTGCACGCTCTTCACCTGTCTCAATGGTCAACATGGGTAGTAAGGGAAACATCCAAAACACCACTACCAATACCCAACCCAACAATGACAATAGAGGAGTAGGAATGAAGTGCCCCCCTCCCCGCCCGTTCGTCGAACAGATTATGAAAACCCTCCAGGACATGCAGCAGCAAATAAACGTCATGAACTAACAACACAATGAACACCCAAAAGAATCCTAATTTCCTCCGAAGCATTCGTAGACCTAACCATCACTTACAAACCATAACCTTTACTGACTTCTAATCCACAAACCACATTATTCAGCTCACCCCACCCTCTCAAATACCGAAACACTAGCCCACAATTTTACCAGTTATTCAACCGACAAACACATAGTCATCCCTAACCATCCTGGACACCCATTCATGGAGTTCATCATGACGGAACCCGTTCCGCCCTCTTACCGACCGCCAACCCACTTGCGACCTTACAACGGTACGTCCCACCCTTAAAGCCATATTGATACCTTTAAGAATGCAACGCTAGTCAGCGGCGACTCTGATGCTCTCCATTGTAAAGCCTTCCTGGCTACTCTTATAGATGCCACACAGCAGTGGTTCTCATCCCTTCCCCCACGATCTATCATGAGCTTTACTAACTTGACTGATCATTTTATGAACCAATTTACAACTAGCAAGATCCATCAAAAGACGATCAGAAGTTCGTATGGCCTCGTACAAGGTGATCGAGAACTATTAAAGGATTTCATGGGATCGTTCAATAGGGAGACGGCTCAAATTAAAGACTTGGATAAGAGGGTTGCTATGTATGCCTTCGTAGGGGCACTGAAATCAGGACTGTTTGCCTAATCACTAGACATTAATCCTATTCATAGTCAGGATGAACTCCGCAATAGGGTGGTTGGGTACATCCGAGTGGAGGAGGGGGCAGAAAGCCATAAGCAAAACAGGGAGGAGCCTTAGGTCACCCAGAATCTCTAAGGAGAAAGGGGGTTCAAGCCTGGCGTCAACCTCGGAATTCATTCCAAAGGAATCAAGGGCCAAGGAAGAATAGAGAAAAATACCCAGACAACAAAGCCTTGCAACGCGCTTACACGAACTATGCCCAATTTGAGGCTTTGAAAGATGTGATCCTTCACGATGTTTGCTTCACTAGGATTGTAGCCCTTCTAGAAGCGCCGAGATTCCAACCTCGGTATGCTGACTAGCATAAGCACTGTGACTATCATCAAGCTTTTAGTCACACAACCGATGAATGTGACATTCTCAGGGACCTTTTGGAAAGTCTAGCCAGAAGCAACAAGCTAGCCAAGTATTTTTCGCATTATCTAGGGTAAAGAACGAAGGCCAAAAGAAGACCAACCGGGAGGATTAGGAACAAAATCACCGGTGAGAAATGAAGGCCCATTAGTGAGGGGCATTATTCATACAATCACGAGGTGTTATGCCAGAGACGGCCCATCAGAATTTGCCCAGAGAAAGCACATGCGAGGTTTGAAGGCTGTGATGAGTGTTGGTCAGAGCTTCCCCAGATCAAAGGAAGATGTCCCAATCACTTTCTCGGGTGAGGACTTCAAAGGGATAGAACCTAATCATGATGACCCAATGGTCATTCGGGTCGTTGTTGCCAATTTCGAAGTAAGAAGAGTTCTGATTGACCAGAGAAGCTCAACCGACATCATTTTTATAGAGACATTTTCAAAGCTTAACCCACCTAAAGAAAGCATCTCTGCCTCTTATGGTGGTTTGATAGGCTTTATTGGCAAACAGGTTGTCCCAAGTGGAAGCGTAGAACTGCTAACCACCTTTGGCAAGGTTAAGACCATCCCAGTGAAATACCTCATTGTGGACAAGCAGAGCCCATACAACATCATCATCGGCCGAACATCTATTAACAAGCTCAGAGTAATCATTTCAACCCCTCACCTCACGATGAAGTTTCCAATTGACTTTGGATTCGAAGCGATCCACACAAACCAACAAGAAGCCCGACAATGTTACGTAGATTGCTTGCAAATACACAGGCAATCCTAGACCGATGTTACAGGCAGGAAAAGAAAGCAGACAGAGACTCCTGATGTTAACATGAAACAGGCTAGTTGACGTGGAGAAAATCAAATTGGAGGATGATGAAGAACAAAGCATGGCAGTCGGGGTGGGATTGCCACAAGATGTGAAGATGAAGCTGGTACGGTTCTTGATGGAATATGCAAATTTGTTTGCCTGGGTGCCAGCTGACATGCCGGGTATTGATGCGAACTTCATGAGCCACAAATTGGAGGTTATTCCCAGACATAAGCCCATAGCCTAGTGAAAGCGAATCCTAACCGACCAGAAAAAGAAAATCGTGAGGGCTGAAACTGAAAAACTCTTAAAAGCAGGATTCATTAGGGAACTGAAATACACAACATGGCTTTCTAATGTAGTCTTGGTTGGAAAGAAGAGCAAGGGAACATGGCGGATGTGTGCCAATTTCACAGATCTCGACAAAGCCTACCCCAAAGATTCATATCCCCTACCAAACATTGACAAGCTGGTAGATTTGGCTGCAAAGTACTAGCTCCTAAGCTTCATGGATGCCTACTCGGGATACAATCAGATGTCGATGCATCTGGAAGACAAAGAAAAGACGGCTTTCATGACAGATGGGCCAACGTACTGCTACTGAGTAATGCCTTTCGGTCTAAAAAAAGCAGGAGCCACATATCAACGGTTGATGGACAAGGTTTTTTAACAGCAAATTGGCAGAAACATTGAAGTATGCATAGATGATATGGTCGTGAAGACCGGTTATAATGGAGACCATATGAAAAAACTTTAGGAAATTTTCAATGAACTAAGGAAACACAACATGCATCTAAATGCAAACAAATATACATTCAGAGTGCAAGCGGGAAAGTTCCTGGACTTCATGATCACACATAGAGGAATTGAGGCTAACCCAGACAAATGCAGGGCTGTCATTGAAATGAGAAACCTGGCCACAATAAGAAGGCTCAGTGACTGGCAGGGTGAGTGATGGCCTTAGCCCGTTTTATGTCTAAAGCGGGTGACAAAACAGCCCCCTTGTTTGACTGCATCCGGAAAGCAAAGCAATTCGAATGGAATGACAAGTGTGAAGTAGCCTTCCAGAACATAAAGTTATTTCTCTCATGTCCTCCTATCCTGACGAAGCCCATCCAAGGAGAACATTTAATTCTCTATCTCTCTATATCTACCAAAACAGTTAGCTCAGCACTGGTCAGAGAGACCAAAAAAGAACAACTCCCATTGTACTTTGTAAGCAAGGTACTGCAGGGCCCTGAGACCCACTACCAAACAATCAGAGTCACCAGATTATTGTCAAAACCGACCAACCTATTTGGCAGGTTCTTGCAAAACCTGATTTGGCCGGCCGCATGATTGCTTGGTTAGTAGAGTTATCGGAATACAGGATATTATACGAAAGCAGAGGTCTAATCAAATCCCAATTTTTGACAGACTTTATCAACGAATGGTGCAGATCAGTCGAGGCTCAAACCAAGGAATGGACCCTCTATTGGATGGAGTGACGATAGAACAATCTTTGAAGTTTGGGTTCAAAGCAAGCAATAAACAAACTGAATACGAAGCCCTTCTTGCCGGCCTTCATTGTCCAAAGAAATTGGTGCATCAACCGTCACTGCCAAAAGCGATTCTCAAATCGTTACAAGTTAGGTACCCCGAACATACATGCTTGGGTTTAAAACTTCATCTGCCAAAGAATAAGCCAATGTGTAGTTTAGTCGGTAGCTTTTTTAGCTAACTTTTTATTTGTTCAAAAGAATATCAATAAAACTCATCCTGGCTATAATCTGATCTAATAAGATTAAATATCCTGTCTGTTATCTAGTTTCATTTGCAAATATGGCTTTTTAAATAACAATGCAGGTGAAAGGAGAATACCTAGCTAAAGATCCCTTCTTGGCGCAATATCTTGACCAAGTCAAGAAGTTAATAATGACCTTCCTCAAGTTGCATATCCAGCATATTCTAAGAAATCAGAACTCACGTGTCAATTTTCTTTCAAAGCTAGCCAACACAAGGTGGCCCGGGAATAACTGCTCAGTCATTCAAGAGATAATCGAGCACCTAACCATACCACCATCTGACGTATTTCATGTTGACACTCCAACCATCTTAGGCAACCCTCCAAATAATGGTCCACCTGACCTTCACAACACGACCGACAGGGACTCCTGGATGACCCCTATTAAGTTGTTCTTAATGACCGGCGATGTGCGGATTAATGACAAAGCCGCTCGGAAATTGTGCCGATCTTCAGCCTACTATGTAATCATGGAGGGGTAGCTATACAAACAAGGATTATCGATGCCTTTGCTCAAATGTCTAGACCCAAAGCAGTCAGAATACATAATGGTAGAGATACATGAAGGAGCTTGCAGTCATCATCTGGGAGTAAGATCTCTTTCCGAGAAGGTCATCAGAGCCGGATACTATTGGCCGAAGACCAAAGCAGACTTCTCAAGATATGTTCAGAAGTGTGATAAATGCCAAAGGTTCACTTCCTTGAATCTAGCACTTCTAGAAGAACTTCATAGTTCTGACACCTAGTGGCCATTTTGCAAGAGGGGGATAGTTCGTTTGGGCCCATTCCCTCAAGCCACGGGGCAACGGAAATTCCTTTTTGTGGCAATTGATTCCTTCACTAAGTGGATTGAAGCAGAGCCCTTGTCAACCACCACAGCTTGAAAAATCGAAGATTTTGTATGTAAAAAGGTACGGCTTGCCCTATGCCATGGTCACAGACAACGGATCTCAATCTACAGACAAAAATTTCAAAGAGTTTTGTGAACATTTGGGAATCAAACAAATATTCGCTTCTATAGAACACCCTCAATGCAACGACCAAGCAGAGGTCGCCAATAAAATAATTTTGCAGGGCATTAGGAAGCATCTTGATCGTGCAAAGTGACGATGGACGGAAGAACTACTGAGTGTCTTATGAGCCTACCACACCACTACTCAATCTGCCACGAAAGAAACTCCTTTTCGGCTCACATATAGAGCAGAAGCCATGATCCTAGTAGAGGTTGGTCTACTGTCCTTTAGAAGAGAAAACTTTAATGAAGACCGAAACGACTCAACACGAAGAGCCGATTTGGACTTACTTGAAGAAGAATGAGAAATGGCTCATATGAGGAGCATTGCAACCAAAACCAAGATAGCCCGGCATTACAATCAAAAGATAGTGAGGAGAGAATTTCAGAAAGAGGACTTTGTACTAAGAAGAGCGAACAAACACTCGACGAAAGGAAAATTAGGCCCAAACTGCAACGGACCATTTCAAGTTGAAGTAAGTCTGGGAAATGGTGCCTACAAGCTCTCTGCAATGGACGACAAAGCAATACCTAGGACGTGGAATACTATGAAATTACGATGATAAAATAAATACATTGTACTAGAACCGTTTAACCTTCGATGATAAAATAAATTATATTTTCCGATCTTTTCAAACATTCTGTCCTGTTTTACAATGCTGTTATTATCCTCCCACTGGTCGGCCATCACTTCACAATCAAAACCTTGTTATCACGAGTATGCGCCCCCCCCCCCGGGCTTCATAATCAAAACCTCGTTATCATGAGTACACGGAGTTTTCGGTCTTCACAAACTTCAAAAACCTTGTTCTAACGAGTACACGGACCTTCTGGTCTTCACAACGTCAAACGTTATCACAAGAACACGAAATCCGATCTTCATTAAGTACTTTGGACGTCACAAAATGTATATATGTCGAATGTCTCAATATCAAAGAAAGAACTGCAGCAAAACAAATGACCCACCAAGTTTAGAAATATGCTGGCCTTATCACAGCTATAAAAAAAATGCATTTACACAGGTAAACAGGGCATCCCTCGGTCTTCAAGCCTCCTTACCCTCTGGCTAATCTCCACCGTCAACATTGGAGTCATCGTTGGAAGGTGGGTGAAGCATACCATCGACCACCTTATGCCAGGGCCTAGCCTAATTAAAATCTAGCTCCAAATCCCAGAAAAGATGTTTAAAATGACTCCAGGCGCGCTTATAACCTGCAGTAAATTGGCGAGGGACGTTGTCCAGAATAGATTGCTTAGATTGCTTGGTTTCCTCCTTCTCAGACTTTATCTTGACCAACTCTCGCTCGATTTCCTCTTTCTAGGCCTTCATCTTATTAAATTCTTCTAGAAGCTCTTTTTCATTTCTTTGATAAGACTCTAAGTCTGAAGATAGGGCCTTAATCTGCTCTTCTTACTGTCTTTCATGAGCTTCAGCTCTAGCTCTCTCCTCACTCTGCACTTCTTCCAACTTGCTCATCTTCCCTTGGATCTCAGTCAGTCGCAAATTAGTTTGCTAGCAGAAGCGGCCATCTTCCTTACCTCTTTTTCCAAAAAATGAGTCATAGTAGCATTCTGGAGAGAAGTCACCTCTTGAGCTCAGAATAAAGACAGCAGCCCTACCTTTTGAAACTTAGCAGCATTAGTATTGGTTAGCAGATGGGTATCAATGCGGCGCTCATTACCAAATTGCCTATCCCAAATTGAGCTGACCGGTTCCCTTGCATCTCCAGTGAAATCTTTTAGAAACAGAGCAGCCTCTTCCAATAGCGGATCAGAAGTGATGGAGGCGATCAGACCTGGAGGGCATGGCACACGAGGGAGTTGCCCAGGGAGTTGAAGAGTTTCATCCATCAAGCCAACCAGATCAGATTGAATCGAGCTATCACCCCCAGTCGATCCCACCTCATGAACCAGAACAGAAGTTACATCGACACCATCACTAGAACGATTCGCAGAACCTTTACCTCTAGAAGAATCACAGGAGAATTCAGGGGTGGCCCTTCCTCTAGATGGCTTAAAAGTAGCCTTCTTCTTCCTCTTTTTGGATGCCCGGAGAACATCTACATCGTACCAAGGCGCTTAGTCAGCCATCTTCTTCTTCTCCCGATCCAGTCGATTGAGAAACTGCTCTGAAAAAAAAAATTAGTCCCTCATTTGAAACATCTTCCTTCAAATAAGTAAAAATGGATATCTTGCTAAATCTTTTTTCAAGAAGGGGCCATTTGTCCCCATCCTGTATTAGGAAGGTGCACTTCACCCCGATCAGGTTTTGAGCCACCATGTCCTGAGACAATTGCTCTAGCTCGGCAGCGTGTGCCCTTTCCTCTTTAGAGAAATCCTTTATTAACACTCGGGGACTTGCTAAAGGAGACGCATTCAACTGGAAAGGAAAATTTGAATGCCGAAAGGCTCATAAAACTGATCTCTTACATGAGCACTGAGTCGAATCTTGAAGAACTTCTCAACATACATTCACCTATTATAAGACTACTCAAACACTTCAAGCAGCCATTTCTTGTAAGCGCTGGTGAACGACACCAAAGACTCGCTATTGGTTTTAGGTTTATTCACCCAGAAAAAATAAAAGAACAGTCCCGGGGTCGCCTGAAACCCCAGAAGATCGCACAACAATCCTAACTCCCGGAGGAAGCCCTACGAGTTAGGATGCAACTGTATTGGAGCTAATTGGAGGACAACTAAAATTTCGGTATACATGTTAGGGAAGGGGAACTCTACTTTCACCCGACTAAAGATGGTCTCATACATGTAGAATGAACCAGGACCAGGATCACCAGTCACACTGTTATCTGGACTACAAGCAATGAACTCAGAACCCTCAGGAACACCCCCGGATAATACCCCCTCTACATCTCCAGCATCAGTAAAGGTAGACTTTATCTCCCCTAGCGAATATGGCATATCACTAGGCTGGGGGGCCGAGTCCTTAGCAGGCTGTTCAGTCATGGTCTCTGTAGCAGCGAAAACTTCCATAGCCTAAGAGGTACCCAGTTGAGGGACCCCCCGATGGAACAAAAGATAAAACCAAAATGAGACATAGACCATTGACAGTATTCTAATGGTAACTACTCATGTTTAAACAAACAACATAGAATATCATCACAATTTGGAAAACCATATTAGAAAGAAACATGAACCTTCTCCAAATAAAAACAAACACAAATAGCCACACCCGCTTAAGCAAACAGAAATAGCACCACTCCCAGAAACTAATAATGCATTGGAAAGCATAAAAGAAAAAGGCAAGAAAATAAACTAATGGTGTACCTTCAGATGTAGAACACGAAGTGGAAGGGAGAGAGGAGCGCAAGATAGCATCAGCAATGAGAAGGCCTAAGGAAATAGAAAAACTAGAGGAGAAGAGCAAACATAGACAGTAAAAAAGAAAAGCGAAAAAGAAAATAGATAACCTTTCCTTATTCTGAGTATTTCTCGCGATTTGGCGTGGCTTTCCAGTTTCCTCATTACCACCACTCACTGGGAAACACGTGTCCTCCATTGTGCGGCAGTAGAGTGGCATTTAATGAACACGACCTCTCGAGCTATCGGGTAACGACACGTGGCCACTCACTCGAGAACTAACCACTAACTTGAGAACTGCACAGCCGTGAAAATACGGAGGAAATTCAAAGAAAATGCAACAATTGTGAAAAGCCTCTGAGTACCCTCCCAACATTATCATTCTCGGTCGACCTGAGCTTCGCGAGTATCTTCAGTCCTTCGGACCTCGATATTGGAGGGGTTGTGGACCGAACGAACATATACCGATCTCGTAAATCCATACACGGTCGGCCCACGCTTCACAAGTCTCTTCAGTCCTTTAGACTTTGACACTGGAGGGCTTGTGGATTGATAGGACATATACCGGCCTCGCGACCTGGAAAACAACTCTGCACTTTGGAAGAATCGACCCACAACATGGTCCACGTCCATTGGGCCATCCTAGCCATCACGCCCAAGCCGGCAGAATCTCGGCAACCCAATGACTTCCCATTCAAGAGAACGAGCTTGGCAACCATGAAAGGTCCAAAGGAGCATAGGATCCCATCATCCCTCAGGATACAAAATGTCCCTCCGAATGGAAATATTCGGTCATTAAACACAAACAGTCTAGCATTGATGATGACAACGGACCCCCGATTGAAGGATATAGGTGGAGTCGAGGCAATGGAAAAAAGGCAGTTCAAACCAAGTACCCCATACTGCTCTAAGCCAAGACAGCAACACTTTTCAAGCTCTGTTATACATCTAGCCATAGTGTACTCAGCTAATGCAATTGTAGAACTAGTGGCTTCTATACTCTTTGCCCTATACCTCTCAGCTCTAGTCATTGAAGCTTTGACTTTTTTCTTAGACGCCTTAACCATAGCTGTTGCTTTCAACTTAGATGACTCAATGAATGCTTGAAGTGCATCTTCCATTTGGATGCTCCTACTCTCTCTCTCTTTGACTTACAGTTATGAACTTCAATTGTTCTTTTACCACTACGGGTAACTCTCTATTTCTGGGCTATCATCTTCTTCCTCCTCATCATCTACATTTACATGAACCCCGTCATGCAAAAATTTATTGCCAAGCTCAATTTCATCATCCATGTTGGGTGGTTCTCAAGTAGATGAATGATGAAGCACCCTTATTATACTACTTTTATTGAAAATCACTCCCAATAGTTTGTAATTATCCAAACCTTTCTTCTTAAATGGTATAGCATCGGGATGCGCCTATAAAAAAATTAAAAAATTATGCACGTTAAATCTAAAAATGTATAAATATCTATTGCATACTCGAATATAGGTTGACTAAACCTCTTCTACAGCAGTGGCAGTATTAGTTTCAGCATCGCATCCAAACCTAGTTTGTTGCAGCAATTGAGAAAATATTTCATGATGTTGCCTCAACCTATTAAATTTCTACTTAACTTGTTTCATGTGATATTCATGCCCAGTTCTTTGATTAAGAGTATGCAACATGGTTTGCCACACCTTAGGTGAAAATACATTATTCCTCATACTCCCCTTGTTAACCTTATCTACCATAATGTCCACAAAGATTTTGACAAATGATGAAGGCCAAAGTAAAGATTCTTTTTTTGTCATTTTCCATCTACAATGGTGATCACAATTCAACAAAAGGGGATGTATAAAATGAAGAGGGGAATTGAGGTCACCAAGTAGAGAATAAAGAAACACAAGAACCACTATATAGAGCAACAAACTAGTGTATTCCAATTGAAGACCAAAATAGTAACATGAGGAGCCAAGAAATTCATATTCATAAATTATACACTTAAATTTAGCCTGAAACACAGCATAGAATGGTAACTTTTGATATTTGACATATATAAGAAGCATAAGCTCCTTTGACTTTTTAATCTTAATGTATTTTTATTCCATTTACAATGCTGGAAAAACCTAGAAGTATACCAAATGTTTGAGTTTCAATTGACAATGGTAATCTAATCATGACTGCATACAGCTTAGAGTAGTACTTTGAATAGCACAAGAAATATGGAAGAGATGACACTGATTTATCATTTATGCTTCCACATATGACACCAATAATTAGAGAAATTGTTACTAAACAAAATAACTCCACATACAAATTACCAATGGGAGGCAAATAAACCCTACAAACTAAACAGAGGAGCATTGAACAACAACTAAAAATCCATATGAAGAACCACTCACAGTTAGGGAAGACATCAGTGAAGAATGACAATGAACCCATTTCCGAAACAACTCAATACTAACCAGTTATAAACTCAATAGAACATCCAACAATTAATACATTTCCATTTCCATGATAGTGCTAAATGAACCCATAAACTCTATTTCCATGATAGTGCTAAACGAACCAATTAACACATAAACTCAACATTTCTATTCACCAATTCCAATTGAACCCATTTCCATTTCCACCAATTAACCAATTAACTCAAAAGAATGATCACCAAGTAGCAACAAGAGAAAGATCAACACGCAACAACGAAAAAGAAAGAGAGGGGGAGAGACTCACTGTCACTTGGTGGTGTGCGGAGGAGGAGGCAGATTTGGTAGGGGGTCCGAAGCACCTGTGGATTTGGCGAAGTAGGTTGCTGGCGGATTTGGTGGAGCAAGTCGCCAAGCTCAGTCTCGAAAGCAGTCATAGGGCTCGCTTCCGCCAGCGAATGGTGGAGTAGGTTGCGGGAGGAGCTCATCGGCGAATAGGGGAGGAACTCGGGTCTGTGGTTGTGTGGTGTGGTGAGCTCATGAAAGGGTTGTGTGGTGTGGTCTTTGAGGGATGGGCTCATGAAAGGGATGGAAGTGCAACAAAAATAACATGAAACCTCTAGCAACAAGCATCAAACGATGTCAAAGAACAATAACTCATGGTATTTACAAATATACCACTGTGTTTTTGCTTGTTTTCTAAAACACAAACTCAGAAAATATCTTCAAATTGTTTTCTGTTTCTTATTTTTTAAAACACGTCCAATTTTCAAATTTTAAAAACCAATGTAAACAAAACATCTTACCAAACACATATTTTCATTTTTAATTTTAAAAATCAAGAATAGTTTTTAAAACCTTTGCCAAACAGATTGTGTAAAGTAATGCAAGATAATGAGATATAGTTTAAAAGAATGCATCAAGAGATTTTATACTGGTTCAACTTCAATTAAAAAGTCTACTCTAGTCTCCACCAAGGATTGTGAGAATTTCACTAATTTCCAAATTCAAATAAAAACTGCAAATCGAAAGTACAACCCTAGATGGTGACCTAATTTTTAATCCAAATAACTTTCTCATGAATACTAACTCAAGATTCTAAGCAAAGACCAAGACAAATTACAAGATGCTAAGCTTTTCCTTTTCACAGAATATTCTCTCAAAGCTAATGACACAAGGAAGGCTCAAGTATGGATTTTTCAAATAAGTCTTAGGTGGTGTTCTTCAGCCCTTTTCAAAGGCATATATAGAGCCTATTGTCTAACACTCAAGATACGAAAAATAATAAATAAAGGGTTTGAATGGTTTTAAGTAAAAGAACATTGGTGCAATAGAGAGGTACTTGGAGGAAGAGAAAGACATGTTTTGCCTTTTTGAATCATGGTCAAGAGAAGTCTTCTTTTAATACCAAAAAGTCTCAACATAATGTATCTTTAAATCGAGCAAGGTTATGACTAACCATTTCTCATAACCTGATGCTATGCTTTTGCTACTGTCTTTCTTTCTATATGCTAACATGTGATAGAGATAGGTGGATGTGCTTTTGTTTTTTAATCATTTTCCTCACTTGTGCTTTCTAGTTTATCTTGTTAAACACTCTTCCACCTTTGTTTGAGATGTGAACCTTTCTTCCTCATAGGCTCTATAGCTCTTTAGAAAATATATCCTTATTTTTGCAGCATTGGATTTTGTCTTTTAGCAACATTAAGCATGTCATCTCAACTTTCATAATATAATCTATGTTTTGAGACAGATACAGAATATCCCCTTTTCAATTAGGAGATATTTATTGTCAGTGTAAAATGTATTTTCATATTTTTATCTGAAATGCTAACAAACTCATTAAAATTGTTAATATAATTATATTTGTCATCAATCAAGAGTTCTTAAGCCAACAATAAGGGTATTAAGTTTTGACTTGAATTGTAAATATGCTAAGAAAAGAAGGCATCTTTATGTTAGAAACCAAGCATAAAAGCAGGAAAAGCAAGCAATCAATACATAAATTTTGAAACAATGAACCAACAATAACAAGTGAGTGTTTAGTTTGTGGCATTATAGCAAATAGGAGTGGGGGGTGGGGTAGAAGTGAAAAGGGAGATGGAGGGAGGCAGGATTGGGAGAAGATCAAGGAGTTGAGTGGGGTTAGCTGATGACAATGATTTATTGGTTAATTACTAGTTGGAAATGACCAGGGACTTTAGGTGTTTGTAGTTTGTAATTATATTGTCAAGACTAAAGATTCTTTTTGTTAGAGACTAACAAGTTTATAGGAAAACTTTTCCTTTGTCACAAGATATCAATCATCATTCCTAACATTTTCTTTCTTGTTCAACAAAATTTATCATTTTTTTCTTCTCAAAACCATTTCTATGTAAATTTTAATCAATAATTTGTTAACAAATAGAAGTAAAAGTGATGACACCTAGAAAAAACAATGAAGCCCAAGAAATAGATGCGCAAAGCAATGTGGTTGGGTGTAGGTGTGGGTGCTCTAAGTGGCTTGTGAGTGAGAATGAGAGTGCAACAGAAATTTTTATAGGGATTTGATAAGAGATAACATTGTAATTATAAATAATAAAAAAAAACTTTGGAAGATAATTTTATTGAAAATCACTTGAGTATCATAACATAAAAAAAATTATAAAACCATTTTTTCAATTACAAGTGTTTTTACAAAAAGTTAATTCAAACATTCTAAAAAATACATAATTTTTATTTTAAAAAAAGCAAGTGCTTTTTCCTTGAAAAAAGTCAATCCAAATGCATTCATTATCCCATGCTGATTGGGCTTTAGTCTATTTTGAAATGGACTAAAAGACATTTTAAATAGGTAAAAAAGTTATTTTTAAATAGTTCAAAATATTTATATTGTGATTAGATTTTTAAAATAATAATAAGCTCTTATAATTGCTAGTCACTTGGCCTGATTAATTTTAAAACTTTTTGAAATGTCTTAGTCTTTATATGTTAGACCAAACTAGGTTGAATATAGGCTAAATGAAAAGTCTGACTAACCATCTGATCTATTATTTCCATCCACAGCAAGCAAGGCACTTTCAGGGTTCTTCAGAGATTATTTATTGATGTGTTCGCAGCCCAACATGCAAGTTTTGCATTACAACACAATTTGCTACTACAAGTTTCTTTCTTCTATATGAGTATTCGCTTGTTAATGCTAAGTCTACAAAGTAAAACATACGAGAAGTTTTTGCATGGACATAATGTCAATATCTGATTTGTATACACACTTACAATGAAAATAGGGTCCATTAACTTTATTTATATACATATACTCATTTATTTATAGATCCTATCAGTTTTATAGTGACTGTGTGTTAAGATAGAGGTGTTGGAATTGTGGGCACTTTAAGAAATTTTCAAAACACACCTTCCGTAAGGTATCTAGCATGCTCATTGTGACCCTGCTGTCACGACACGACCACTTTGATTCTATACATCTCAATCAGTTAAGCTTAGTCATTTTGGTCAGGTAATTGAAGTAGTCACAAGGAAAGGCACAACCAGTGTCAAGGAGTGACGTATTTGAATTTTTCTTGCTTGTTTGTTTGTAAGAAAGGTCGCGAAGGTGGAAAACCAAACAAACTCGACCAACTTCTATACAAGATGGTAGTCGTTCCCAATTCACCATTTCAACTAAACTTGGCACAAGTGCGACAGCTGGCTGAAGTTTTTTACTATTAATGTATACTTATCCAACATATAATAAAATTAATCTTTAATGAAAAATAATGATATTAAGGCTTTTCTTTCTATATTTCGTGGATATTAACATCCATGTGTAGTAATTTGATCTTTGATTTAGTAAATTTCAAAAGCCTGGATTAGTGATATTCTTGATTTAGTAATTTGATCTTTGATTCTTCATTTTTAGTTATAAATAACTAAAAAGTACTAAGATTCTTGATTTTTATAACTAACAGAGAAACCCCCCAACATTAATCACTTGAATAAATATAAAAAAAATGGATTAAATGATGTCAAATTCAAGATATTAGAACACATCATATATAGTCGGGTAAATAACTACATTATATACATATAATCATGGTATAGTTAATTGCAACTTGACAACTAAATTAAGTGGATTGTCTAATTAGCTTTTCAATCACTAAAACATAAAAATAAACAATTCCATTTTAGTTTTTGTGACCTCATTAGATCTTTTCCCCCTTCTTTTCTTGCCCTTTAGTTAATTAAGGTCATTGATGCTTCTTAACTACTCATGTTTTCAAGGAGCAAAAGGATGGTTGATAATCTGAATGGGCCAGATTCATGTTGTGCACTTTTCAATCTTTGCATTTTTCTATCTTTGGTTCTTTGCTACTCCGTTTTTTTATTTGGCCTTCATACACACTTGTCTTAGACTTTTTTAATTTTTTTCATTAGAGTCTTAAGACTTTGAATACATGCCTACTTGCTTGCGGTAAGAGAGTTCTTATGTAACGATGTATCCACTTTGCTTGTGAATAATATAATTATATATGAATTTAAAGTAATATCAAGTACATGAAAAATTAAATCTCTACTGAAGTAGGCATTTTCTCCCAAGACTAGAGGACAAGGCATCATAAAATACTCAAATACTTTCAAATGGCCTCCAATGATGAGATGCCCTTTTTAATTGTTTTGTACGTTGGTTTTGATTCTAGCTTTATCAATAATCCATGAATAATGTTTAGAAGTACGAAAATTTGTATAAAATTAAAATCTCCCTCATAACACATGCTTCATCCACAAACTCTTCCTATAGTAACATGTTTAAAAGAGAAATATATACTAATTTTAACCTATACGTTCAGTATGTCTAACAAAATAAGATGTAATAATATAAGACCGAATAAAATCAAATTTAATGGTATAAAGTCATTATATGTTGTCTTACCTTATTCTATCATATGTTCAGTGTGCCAAACATATCCTTACTTTGTATATTGTTTATGCATTATAGAGCTCGCTCTTCAGCTCTCCTTCACCATTCGCCCTCTAAGTTCTCTGAAAAATTCTATTTGATTTACCTTCAAATTGTTAGTGCTCTATGAACTTAGTTTGAAAAAACATATATTTGAAAAGCTAGTTCCAATCGAACGGCATTCTTCACAGTTAAATATTAGTATTCAGCCGCCACTAATAGTTTTCTATTTTTTTATTTCTTTATCCTTTTTTTATCTAATCCAGTTTCTTATTATATATTTTAGCATAACTTTAACTAAGGGAGGTGTCAATTATACCAGCAACATTAAAGTGAATTTCTAAGGCTTATAATGCACTTATAATGTTAAAATTATTTTTACATCGAGTGACAAATTGAATATGCATCTTTATGACATAAGAATTCACGCTATCTATGAGGCTACTTCTTTTTCAATTTTTTTATGAATAAAATTGTAGGAGATATTATTCTTGTAATCCTAGATAATGGACCCTCCCAATAAATGTTTCCCGATATCAATTTCTCAAATTTGTATCCCTATACCTTACCTTACGCCGAGCTGGTTTTTATTCACCCATCACGCTCCTGGTCTCTCTTTCTTAGTTGTTATTGTTATTCTAAAAATGAGACTTGTACTTTACGAACAACGTTGAATCCAAGATGACAAATTTGCAATGGCGTTAGAGTCGGGAAGAGGAGGACGTTGCGTGCAACGGTATGGAACACTCCACCGTTCCGGAACTCCGTCCATAGAATTACCAATCAACGTGTTTAACTCCACCAAGTCCAACGGGTCACCATCCACCTATCAAATTACAACTTCACCCTTACTTATTTCCTGAAATGAAAAAAGGACTAAATTTTCAATTTAGTTATTAGGGGATAAATTAGTCTAATCTAGAAAATCTCATATTAATCTTTTAAATTTCATAAATAAGGATAAGTTAATTTTTTCATCAAATTATTGTTTGAAGTGTTACTTCTATCAAATAATTGTTTGAACTGTTAATAAAAATATCAACGTGTTTTGTTAACTTATTCATGTATCTTGTTAATTTTTATGATAAGTTTTAATTTGCCTTGTTTCTTTATTCTGTGTAAAATAAATGATAACTTAAAATTAAAATCTTTTTTTTTTGAGTAAAGAGCTATAGTGAGAGAGAAAATAAAGAAGAATGTTTAAATGACTTCATTCAAAGAAGTGAGATAAGTTTGGACTGATAATAAAATTAACAATATATATAAATAAGTTAACAATATATGTAAATAAGTTAATAAGATAAAAATTAATTGATAATTTTATAAAAAAATTAATTTATTTTATTTATAAAATTTGAGAAATTAATAAAAAAAATTTAAATTTAATGGATTAATTTATCTCCCACACTATAAATATGAAATTGGGGTTTTAATTAAAAAAAAAGAAAATAAAAAAAACTCCCCTCTCTTTTGCATAACTTTAATTTGATGTTTCTTCCTTTCAAATTGGATTCCTCGTTTTTCTTTCTTTTTTCAGTTACGGTGAGTGAGAGTTCACCCTTAATTTCTCCGAGATTATTCATACACCTTAGGTTGGCTTTGTTTCTTTAACAATCAAAATACGATTCCTTTCCCTTTTCTTCTCTTCTTTATCTGCCCTTTGCCTGTTTTTTTTCCCCCTTGTTCTATTTTCACTCCAAAGCTTTTGGTTCGTCACTGCTCTCTCACTCACACCACTAATTCTGCTCACGCTCTTATTTCTGAATTTAATTCTCTATTTTGGTTCTGTTAACTTCTGGTGATACCCTTTTAAATGTTTATTTATTGCCTCTGAAATTTTCTTTTCTTTTCTTTCTGAACTATGGTTTAGTGCTTCATCAAAAATGGTAAAATTAAATATAAACAAATAAAAGAAGTGTAGAAATTTACATGCTTTCGTTTTGTGTTGTCTTGTTTATTTGGTTCTGATGAGGTGAAGAAGAGTTTGCATATGGTGATGAAGAGCACTTACTTGTATGCATGCATGTGTTGACTTGCTTGGGGTGTGTGGATGATTGATTGAGTGAGCGAGTGGGGTGAGATTTTGTGTTTTCATGTCTGATTAGGTTGAATTTGTTGATTTTGAGTAGAAGATGCATTTTTTTTCCTTCTACTTTTTGTGGTTTCTGGCGATCCTTTATTGTTATTTGATTCTGAATTTCTGATTGCTTTGATTTTTGATTTTTTATTATTTTATATTTCTGTTTGATGATGGGCTAATTTTGCGATTGAGTAGATATTTTTTTCTATACCTTTTTTTTTTTCTTTTCACTTTTTTCTGAAAAAATATCAAGTAAAACTTTTTTCTTTTTTTTCCTGAAGTTACATGCGTGCTTCCATTTAGACCTTGAATTTAAGAAACTGATGATATAGTCTTTAAAGTTGTAAAATGTGATTCAAGTTAGTCCTGCAGTGATTCGATTTAGGCCCTACACACATCAACTTGATTTGTATTTTGCAACTTTAGAGACTAAATCATTTATTTCTTAATTTCATGGACTAAATTGAAGGACATATACAACTTCAAGGACCAAGATGAGGCCTTGCTCTTTTCTTAAACTAGGACTCTAGGAGTATTATTTATTGAACAGGAAGTATTAGGCTGTTGTTCATATAATAACATAGATGGTGATGTTGTTGTAAATTTCATTTGGGATTCCATGTTCAAAAGAGTAATTCGATGGTGACATCGTTCTGTGAATCTGATTCTATCTGTCAAATGTTTACATCTGTTCACAAATCTCAATTTTTATGATTTACTCTGTCTTCTGGTCCTGGACATTGAAGACATGATCATGGCCAAAAAGGGCTAGTGAATCAGTGATAGAGAGGGGAAAATAAATATTCCTCGAAAGCCAATGCATTGTTACTTGTAATACCAATTCGTTGACACGACTACTTGTAGAACTAAGTCTACTAGGATACATTTGGTCTTTGTTGTTGAGATAACAAAACTTGCAAAACTATCATGTGCGTGCCCTTTTTTTTTAATATTTTTGTGTTGATTTAAAGTGTCGAGTAACAACAAACTTTTGTATGCATGTGCATCAACATATGTTAGTACCGCAGATGTTAATCTTGCCATTTGAATAATTTTATTGGGATTTATGCAATTTGCTGAATTATTTTAAGAATATTATGACTTCAGATTCAGGAATGGCTAGAGAAGTCATTGCTACGCCACCGGGTGCTTCTTTTGAATATGAGATTTTGGACAGTGATTCTGACATCCCTAGAACTGTTAGAGCCTCATCGAGACGCACAAATCCATGGATTGAACCTGAAAGATTGAAGCTTAGACACAGAATCGGTAGGGGACCATTTGGGGATGTATGGCTAGCCACTCATCATCAATCGACTGAAGATTATGATGAGTACCATGAAGTTGCTGCTAAGATGTTATATCCAATCAGAGAGGATAACATGAAGATTGTATTGGAGAAATTCAATGAATTATATTCGAAGTGCCAAGGTGTTGGTAGTGTTTGTTGGCTACATGGAATTACGATCTTAAATGGAAGGGTTAGACTCGGACTGCAGCACTGTGCATTTAGTTCATAGATATAGGAGATTGTTAGCTGCCTATTTGACTTCTATCTAGCTTACATATTTGTTTGTTTTCACAGATATGCATCATTATGAATCTGTATGAGGGTTCAATTGGTGACAAGATGGCTAGACTCAGAGAAGGAAGGATTCTGTTGCATGATGTTTTGAGGTGATGTGTTTTCTGTGTGTTCTGTGAAATATGCTTGCTTATCTATATCTTCATATAGCACAAGAAGAGAGAGAGAGAGGGGTGGGGGGTAGGACTGGTCAAAACTAAGGGTATGTTACTGGCTGCAGGTATGGGATCAATATGGCTCAAGGTATTCTGGAACTTCACTCTCAAGGGATCCTCATTCTCAATCTTAAACCATTTAATGTTCTTCTCAATGATAATGATCAAGCGATATTGGGAGATGTTGGTATTCCGAAACTTTTGCTTGGCTCCTCATTCCTAAGCTCAGATATGGCTCAAAGGCTGGGAACTCCAAATTACATGGCACCAGAGCAATGGGAACCAGAGGTCAGAGGCCCTATATCCTTTGAAACAGATTCATGGGGATTTGGGTGCACCATTGTTGAAATGTTGACTGGTAATCTACCTTGGTATGGATGTCCTGTTGGTGAAATATACCATTCAGTTGTTGAAAAGCATGAGAAGCCCCACATTCCAAGTGGCCTTCCTTCTTCTGTTGAGAATCTTCTCAGTGGATGCTTTGAGTATGATTTGAGGAATCGCCCATTAATGAAAGATATTCTGAGCGTCTTTAAAAGGTTTGTATCTTTATAGATTTTTGTTGAAATTTGCTGTGACTACATAGGCTGTGTTAGCTTGAAGAAGTTATTATTCTGTTGCATTCATTCTTTGTGGATCATGTGAGAGGCTGGCCATGCTCAATTACACACACATACACATTGGTACCCTCATTTTCTGTCAGGATACCATTATCCTTTAATGGTCAGTGACTAATATTAGCTTCCACAATCCATAATAATGTCTGTACCGGGAAAATTAAAACAAATAATATTTGAGAATAGGATGGAATTGTATGTGACTAAACATATGTTGTCGTTTTAGTTAATTTGCATTTATCTTCTCAAAGATTAGAAATATGTTGTTCATTGTTCAATATTACTCTTCCTTCTTAACTTCTCTACCTACTTTTTAGCTCACTGAATGAACTGGCAAATGATGGAGGATGGAGATATCTAGGAAATGTGAAAGTTACTTCAAAATCAAGTAGCACTGGCTACACAGAGTGGTTTCTCTCAAAGGATCATCTTCAAGTAGGTGATACGGTGCGATCTAGAAAGCCTTCCAATGCATGCAAACCACAAAACATGGATGTCCCAGAAGGAACTGTTGTTGGTATAGAGCGAAATGCAGATTATGGGTTTGTTCTTGTGAGGGTCCATGGTCTTCATGACCCTATAAGAATTCATGTTTCAACCCTTGAACGTGTCACATTTGGCTTGGCAGCTGGTGATTGGGTTAGATTGAAGGATGAAAACAGGAAGCACTCGCCAGTCGGCATTCTACATTCCATCAACCGTGACGGTAGAGTGGCTGTGGGGTTTATTGGGCTGCAAACTCTCTGGAATGGAAGTTCTTCACAACTGGAAATGGCAGAATCTTACTGTGTGGGCCAGTTTGTTAGGCTGAAAGAAAATGTTCTAAGCCCTCGATTTGAATGGCGTTGCAAAAGGGGAGGGGCCTGGGCCACAGGCCGGATTTCATGGATCCTACCAAATGGGTGTCTGGTAGTCAAGTTCCCGGGGTTGCTTCCTTTTGGTAACGAGCCGAGAACCTACTTGGCTGATCCATCTGAGGTTGAAGCGGTTGATTTTAGGACATGTCCCGGGATGATAGAGAAGTATCAACATGTAGAGGATCATCATTGGGTAGTTAGGCCTGTTCTAATTGCGTTTGGCATATTCACAGCTTTGAAACTCAGCATATTTGTTGGAAAGAGAGTGGGGAGGAACATGAAGAAAGTTAATGCAATAGAAAATGATGGTCAGTATCCTGATGGTCAAAATGCCAACAATGCTACAAGGAGATCTGCTGGTGCTATTATTAATCCTGGCAACACAACATGGGTTCCTTCAGTTGCTAACATCCTTTTCAAAGAAGGTGGTAACACTTCCCCGGCTCGGTAAGGTTTACAGCACCTATCTGATCTCGATGTAGTTAAATAACTAACGCATGTATTCAATAATGAACTAGTTTCAGGACTAGGAGAAATTCCATCAGCTGTTATGCCATGTTGCTTTGTAAAAAGTAAAATACATTATTTGAAGATTGTAATTATACGTGAATGGCAACATGGCTAACTATGAATGTAGAAATTGTATATATATATATATACATATCCTTCACAGGATTAGCTTGGCTTTGTACGTACCATGTTTCCATGCAAATCCTTTGTTCATAATGGATGCTATTATGAAAAAAAAAAAAAAAAAAAAATTCCCCCCTATGCTAGTTTAAGTTGAAAGAAGAATGGAAGGGAATGAGGAAATCAGCGATGACTCCAAGGTATATATGTCTGTCCTTTTGTGTTGATATTATCTCAGTCCTTTTTTGGTGATCATCTCTCCAGTTCTATTAGAATTAGGATCTAATTGTAAGGTATGTGATTTCATTCTCACATATGCTGTATGGGATTTCGATAGAGGTTTTTTAAGCCTTGGGTTTTCCAATCACAAATGTTGGTTTTCTGACGTAGTTTTCCGAGGTTCTTATCACTTGGTGTTCAGGCCTTTGCTTGTGAGAAATTCTTGCGTCTGTCGAGCATATTTAATGCCTATTCTAGAAACATACATAACCATTCATTTTAACATGTATTGTTTAAAAATTATATAAAATACCTAAAATAAATTGTTTTGTATGCTTGCTTAGTACTAAATGTGCTTTACGAGCATAAAAAAATTTCCCCTGCCATGTCTCTTAGCTGCAATATAGTGGTGTGAGTTATAACGTGGCAATACAATGCTTGTTTGGACGAGTCAAAAAGGGGTTAGAGCATTGTCTGTCTGGTGGGATGTTAGGATTGAATTGCTAGATATAAAACTTCAGATATGTTTGAATTGGTGGAATTCAGTGAAATAAAAGGGAATGGAGTGGAATATTGATTAGCTGTATTGTTTGGATCTCTCAAAATTGGATAGAGTAGAGAGGAAATGGATGAACTCTATTTCATCCAATCCCATTTTCCCTCTATTTTTCTTTTCCCAAATTAGGAAGAATTGAGATGAAATAGAATGAGATGAGTTATTTGATGCAATGAAATTACTATTTATCTCTATTACTAATATTATTTTTTTCTAGCACAAGAGTATTATAGGAATAAAAAACTTATAATCATCACAATTTTATTTTATTCTATTGATATATTCAAACAATAGAGTGAAATATTACATCATTCATTTACTAAAATATCCCAATAATATTTTATCATTCCTTATGTTTCTTGTTTTGAGGTGCAATCTTAGTTCGTGAGTTCTCAAATGCATGTTGTGGTTCTGAATTGAACATTCCAAGATCATATATGTGATGTCAACCAGGCAAAAATTATTTTGGCGGCGCAATTTTATTGCATTTCTCAACTTATTTGGGATTGGGTGACATTTCCTATTTTCCTTGATAGCATCAAATTCCCATGGTAGCTAATAAATTGTCATATGAAGCTGGAGCATAGGGGCGTTTAGAAGTGATTTTTTCAGGTGAATCTTTTTATTAAAAACATCACTTTTGAATAATTTATAAATATAATTAGAATCTTGAAACAAATGTTCTAAGCTTTTTGATAGAAGTTATTTAAAAAAAAGTAACTTCTGAAGGAAAAAAAAAAGTTTAATTTTTATAATTTTTTTTACAAGCTGAAACAAAGGCACCATCTAACCGATTATTGTATTTCTTCTTTTCTGCATATAACTAGGAAATAAAATGCAGAAGAGCAAGTTCGGGTGAGTAAGCCTTGAACAAGTTAGTGGTTAGTTTAATAAGAAGGCCATAAAATAGTGTTTTTTTTTTTTCTCCCAAAAACAGCTTCAGGCATGACGAGAGAAAAATAAAGAATAACAGCTTCAGGAAAAGGAAAATAAATATCAAGCATTTAAAATATATTGAACCGCCCTCTAAAATGACATCATATATCTTTGTTGCATGAGATGATGATACCCCATTTTTGTCTCGATAATATGCTCGTCATTGATGACCGAATATTACAGATGAAGGCAGCTCAATATAATCGTTTTAACATTTAAATCCTAGTAGTGAGAGGTGTAGACAATTTGCATAAAATAATAAATTTAAACTTCAATTTCAATTGAACAAGAACAACCTAATACATAAAGATCCTACCTAATGAGATCTAAGAAAGATAAATGTACACGTCTTTACCCACACAAGTAAAGATTATTTCAAGATTTAAATTGAGATCACAATATCACAATCTTACTATTGGAGCGCCAATTCAAAAACAAATGAACACTTAACAGCAGTGCCAGATGATAGCAAGCATTTCATGCATAAAAGTTATGCCACTCTTTTACTCAATCTTGAAAGTTGAGAGTTGAATTTTTGTCATACATTCGACTCAACAAAAGATGGGGATGGGGGCAAAGCAGCAAGTGAAAATCTATCCATCCTATTTATGTGGTCTAAACCAATAAACAAATACACTCTGAATGTAACTCGTACAACAAAATAAGCTTTCACCTCCACAACTAAACCACAGATTGTTGATCTATGTACATATCTGGTAACTAAGTGAAGATATTATGATCCGCCATAATTAACTTTGGAATGGCTTTTTTCGGCCACAAAGGCAACAATAATACAAAGGACTCCACAACCTTCTTCTGTTCTTCATTACCTCTTCTAGTTTGCAGAAACTATACCAGCCTCCCTCACAAGCTGCTGAGACAAAGCAGAGAGTCGAGCAACTCCTTCTTTTACCTCAGTGAAACAACCAGTGCTCTTCAAATCAGTTATCAGATCAGTGTTATTATCATTATTTTGCTCAACACTGACATAGTTATCAGCTTCAACACTCAGTATAGCCTTATTCAATAGTTGTCGACTCATATCCGTGAGTTTATGCAGAGCACTGGTTGCAGCTTCAACTTCCAACTGAGCTGCCTCAAGCTGAAGCTTCTCAACTGCCAAGTCTCCCATGCTTTTCTCACCGATTCGCTCCTGTGCCAAAGCATACAACCGTTTAAGATCGCTAGTGTCTTCCATCAACTCTTCCCTCACTTTTTGTAACTCTTCCTCCTTAGCATCCAATCTTGCAATAGTCATCTTAAGCTCCTCATCTTTTATTGTTACAGCCCTCTTTGCTGCAAGAACTTCCATCTCCTTTGCTTTCAAGCTTTCTTTGGTCAACTCAAGTTCATTCTCAAGCCGTTTTTGTTGCCATTGCACTTCATTAACAGGTTCCTCCAGTAGTTGCTCATTCCCATTTTCATGAAGTGATCTCAACGAGTTAACGTCTTCATCCTTTGTGGAAGCAACTAGTTTGTTTGTGAGATCTAAAATTCGTTCTACCACATTTTCAGCCTCAAAAGCCTTCAGGTTTGTATTATTTAACTTGTTCTCGATTATCTTAACATGCTCATCTTTCTCCTTTAGCAAAATCGTTGCTTCAATAAGCTGTGCTTCTTTACTGTTCAAGAGCAACTTGAGATCAGAGATTTCTTCATTTACTTCCGCAAGCATCTTCCTAGCATTGGAAAGTTCCAAGTCTTTCTCCTCCAAGATAACCTGAAGAGAAGCCTTTTCAGATTTCAGATGTTGGATTTCCAACTTAGCATCAACAAGCTCTGACTCTTTAACATGAAGAATGGCACTTGTTTCTTTAAATTCAGCACTTTTTTCCTCTAATTCCTCTGTAAGCAAAGACATTTCTCTGACTGCCTGCTCCAAAGAAGTTCTCTCTTTCTTCAGCTCCTCCTGTAGCTCCTCTACAAGTTCCTTTTCCATGGACAAATCCCATTCAAGTTCTTTGTTCCGAGCCTCTAGGACCCTAAGTTTCGCTCTTTCACTCTCAACTTCTATTTGGGCATCTTTCAAACTTTCCATGTATGACATGACACTTGCCCTTTGTTCAGCAAGTTCAGCCAGCTGCTGCTCCAATAACTGCTCTTGTTCTTGCATTTTGTTTCTAGAAGATGCAAGTGATTGCTGAGAAGAAACCAATTCAGACCTCACATCACTGAGAAGCTTCTTCACCCTTCGGAAATCTTCCAGAGTCTCATTGCTCTCCTGCACATGCCTGGACGCATCCTCTCCCAGCCTCTTAAGTTCCTCCTGTGCCAACAACCACTCCATTGCCTGCTTCTCCAAAGTAGCCTCTGCAACCTTCAGTTTTTCTTCTTCAAGCTTCTTCTGATTCAGAGAAACTTGAAGCTCCTCTTCCTTTTCACGGACGACCTTCTGCAGTTCTTGAAGCTCAACTTCTTGTTTGTTCATCACCTCATTTGCTTCAGCCAGAAGCTGAGCTTTCTGTTTAAGCTCAGAATCAACAAGCACAGCTTCTTCACTCTTCTTCGCCAATTCAACCTTCATTTTCTCCACTTCTTCTTCCTTCAGAGACAGTGCACTCCTTACAGCAGCAACCTCGTGATTGCGCTCCCTAAGTCGGAGCTTTAGTTCCTCTATCTGCCCGGCTTGAGAAACCAAGTTAATTGTAGCCTCCTTCATCTCCTCTTCCAGCTTCTCATACTTGTCACGAGCTGCCAATATTTCCCTCTCCTGTTGTTCCAACTCCTCCTTTGTGTGCTTCAATTTGCTGTCCTCCAACAAAACCGTCCTCTCTATCTCCTGCAGATGCTCTTCTTTACTCTTCAATGCCGCAAGAGCAGCCTGAAGATCTGATTCCAACATCCTAAGATTGAAACCTAGCTGAAACTCAGCGCCGGAAAAAGATTCATCTCCTCCTCCAGTCATCATCTGATGTTCCAGCTTCTGGGTCTGCTCAAACAGCCTTTCGAGGAGTACCCTTGCAGATTCAGCTGCTCCATAGTCGTTAATGCTAGGCCTATTGTCATTCAATACTGACCTAACAGCACCTTTTCTCCTTCTGGTTGACACAAAATCTATTCGGCTATGAACATGGTGGTGAAGCTTGCTATATTTGAACCTAAGAGAGCAAAACTGCACACCAAAACACAGAACCATTGCAACATCATGATTCATGTGTTCCAAACTTGAGAACCAAATTTGCTTCAGAAACTTTGGTTTATCATTAGCTTTTCAAGGGTTTTGCCAACAAGAGATAGAAGTCATCAGTAACTTCCAAGAATTACCAAGCGAGAAAAGAAAATAGTATTTTCAAAATATTTTATACACTAAAATCTTAGGGCCTTTCTGGTTTTAAAATATTTTCAAGGGTTTTTATGTCTTGTTTCCTAGGATTTTGCAAAGGAAACGATGAAAAGTAGACAAATTTTCAAATATCATTTCCAGTATTCAATATTTCATTCCCAAAATCCCAGAACACAAAACACCGACTGAAAACAATAAATAAAAACAGGAAATTTTCCCGCTTTCAGTTTTTTTTTAAAATTCTTTTTCAAGATTTTATGAAAATAGTGAAACAAGCTAATGAAAACAAGAAATAATATTTTTTTTCCCATTATTTCCTTCACAAATCCTAATTAAAAAAATAAATAAAAAACAACAAATAAAAATAGGAAACAAAATCAAAACCCAAACAGCCATAAAAACTCTACTCTTGATGTAATCCTTTCCCATTTTTTAAGCCTTAACAAGAGCATGGCACTTGTTAACGAAAGTTCATGTTTCATTATTAATCCATTGATTGATTGTCACAGTATCATTATGGAATCCAAAATCCCTATCCATAATAGACATAACATTTATTTGCAGATTTATTACTTTCTATAATAAAAGAAGAAACCAATATTAGAAACTGTAGTTATCACATTTTAATAACAAAAACCAAGGATGAAAATATTTGCAACTAATAATAATATTAATAATAATAATAATAAAAACTGGAGAGAGAGAGAGAGAGAGAGGAAGGTGTACGTGTGAGTAGCGTTGAGAAGACGGAGGGCGAAGAAGAGAAGCGGAGAAAGCCATGGAGTGCATTTGATTTTGAGGTTACTTAATCGCCGATCGAAGAACGAGCCATCAACAATCGCAACCAAAGGTTCGTCCACGCTGTTGACACCAGCATCGCTTCCTTATTGTTGAAGCCTTCTTCGGAAGAGGGACAACTTAAAAAAAAAAGTGTGTGAAGCTTCAGAATGGAGAAAAGGCTTGGACTCAATGCGCCAGAGGAGTGAGTACTTTGGACGCAACAAAGAAGAGATTATTATGCACAACAAGCATAACTTACGCCGCTTAATGATAAATAAATATATTATGAATGCAGTAAATATAATAAATTAATTAATATATTTTTATTAAATAAAATATTTTTTAAAAATTAATATTTAATAAGTCAAATTATTTGAAAATATGAAATCATCTAAAAATAAATAAATATTTTAAGATATAAAATTATTTAAAAGTAAATAGGTATTCGACCAGAATATCAAATCTTGCGGTCTTCTCGGGCTTTTGGAATCGGATGAAGAATCGAGGTAATAACAAGTGTGACGTGCCCCGTTTGTGAATTGTGAAGACCCCAAAAAGATTCCCCCTCCTGCACTCTTTATTTAAGCCACCAATAATGATTGAAAATAAATAAATAAATAAACAAAACATGAAGGATATGTTACTAGTGACTAGGGAAAAAAGACGGGTTGAATTTTTTATAGATAGCTTTTAAAGTGTAGTTTTCACCTTATTATTTATTCTCTAATTAAATTCACGTTCAATTTTGATAATATAAAATTTTTTATACAATTCATTAATTATATTTTTTTTATTTGTATTATTTTTTAAGTAATAAATACAAACATCAACTATCAAAATTGATATAGCGAGGGTATAAATTTTTTTAATGCCATTGGCGTATAAAAATTAAATTCAATCACTAATTTATATGACCAATTGACCATTATGCAACTTCGTCCATACAATTTATGAGTTTATAAAATTGGATTTAATTTTTATATATTAATAATTTTTTAAAAAATGTGTATGATTTTTCAAGTCAATAATATGAAAATTAATTATATTTATTGACGAGATAATATGTAATTAAATAATAATATAAAAATTTATATTATTATTTATATGTTATTAAAAATAGTTTTATAATAAAAAAAATTAAAAGTTTTAAAATTTATTTATATATATACAATAATATTGTAAAAATACATGATAAATTTGAAATTTTTATATTAGTAAGACAATGAAATTTGTCTCTTCGTAAATGAATGATTCAGTTAAATGCTTTTCTAAGCTTTAACGCAAGCCACATGTGTCACATGTGATAGGTTTCAATTGTCAATAATCACTCTCACTTTTTTTCGCTAAATCACATGAAAAAATTATAAATGATAAAATTCGTGGCTGGATGATTTCTCTGAAAAGGAAACCACGGAAAAAGATGTCGTGACGAATGTGAATGTGAGAAGGAGCTGGTTTTTGATGTGGAAATTGGTGGAACTCGTAGGCCTAAGGTGGGCATAACACGTGTACATGTTTCTACCAAAACATTAACATTGATTGGGCTTGCACTCCTCTTTCGGTTGTACTATAGATTATGGATGGACATGGATTATGGATATAGATATAGTTTATTATTGTTTTTATAATTGTTTTTATTCTGAAGAGGGTCTATAATTGTTTTTATACTGACGAGGGGCTATCAAGTTCATCAATGAAGAAGGAGACCTTTACTAGTGGACCATACCACCGTTATGACCAATTCAATTGTGAGAGCGTAAAGCTAATACTTTAATATTAGGCTTCTTTCCGATGTATGATAAAATAATATTTGATAGATACAATTTGGTTAAATTTTAATATTGCAAAATGCTTGGTATATCATGTATCTTTGATTAAATTACATTAATCTCCATGAGATAAGTTGATATTACACTTACTTATTTTAAATTTTAAAATTACACAAACCTTCCTTAATTTAATTTTGGCTATGATAATTTCTAAATTCCCAAATTACTTGTAACGCCCCAATTTTTTACTATTATGTAAAAATTACCAAAACGCCCTTAGGTAATTTTTACACGTAATTCGAGGTCAAATAATCCTCAATAAAGGAATATTACATTAGATAAATATCATAGGAGACTTGATTAGCGATTCGTGCGAAAGTCAAGGATAACCAAAATGCCCCTGAGGCCATTTTTATCTAGAAATCAAGGATAACCAATCTAAATTATCTTTGAGAGGTTAATTTTATGCCTGATGGAGATTATATGTGCCTTAGAGGTAAAAATCTCAATTCTCAATTTTTACTGTAAGTAAAATTACCGTTTTACCCCTGCAGTAGTTTTTCATGAAATTATATAATCTTTGAATTCGGTTTTCACCCAAAGGTTCAAAATGATTATTTTAAGTATGATTTGAGATTGTCCAATATTTATAGGGAGTTTTTACGTGAAATTACCTTTCTACCCCTAGTTGTGGTAAATAAGTTTACTTGTGTAATTAAGATAGTATTAAAGCTCTATTTGAACTCAAATTGATTTTATTCATTAACCTTGAGTTTAAAATTAATTATCCAAGGTTAAAAATAATTACTGAGGTAATTAGAGTCTAAAATTACCTAAGGTAAAATTAAATTATCTTTCCTTAATTATGAAAGCTCATAAAATTAGTGATAATTGAGATCAAAGTTAAGATTTCGGTTTAGGTAAAATATTATACATTTACATTTTCTTATCCTAAGTTTAGAACCTATGTTACAAAGTGATTTTTACTCATTTGAAATTAACCTCATTTACTAGTATATGATTTCTCTTTTTACCTTGTCTTGATTTGTCCTAAACACTTAATCTTTTACCATTTTCACTAATCTATCAATTCCTAATCTTTTACCTAAGTAAATACACATCTAATACATGATTTACCACTTGTAAAACATTACAAATCTGATCCTAAATGAACCAGAAACCAGTGGACATCTCACCTCCATGGTGGTCATATTTTATTTCTTTTTAATGCACTACATCATTAGATACCACCTTAATACCAATATTTTATTTCTTTTCTTCAAGATACACCTCAAATACATGTCCTACCATGAATGATAAATGAAACTTTGTCCCCCATTATTCCTTGGATCAGCCGTGAGGTTCCATGCTCCTATTGCCTTATATTTTAATTTTTTTTTCTTTCAACAATGATACTCAAGAATACATCATTGCTTTACCTTGTGCTTTGTTGAGTTGTCTTGCTAGTTATTTAGTCAAAAAATTCTGTCACATTACAACCATGATGGCTAAGATTTTCAGCACCTTTCCACCATCAAATTTTAATTTTTGTAAAGCCTAAAACACCCTAAAATAGATCATAACTATAGCATGTGCTTTTTGACTTGTCTTGCAACCTTTTTGAGCAAAAATTCTGATTGTATTACAGCCTATATGTATCAGTCTCCATACTCCCATGTGCCTCCATTTTTATTTTATTTCAAAAGAAATAAGCACTCAAACAATGTCATGACCATACCATGTGATCTTTGAGTTATTTTGCATTATTTTTGAGCAAAAATTCTGATGGTGATATAGCCTTTGTGCAGCAGCCATAATGTTCCATTTCATCATATTTTAATAGGTTTTTCCAACAAAGAAACATGTCCAATCTTATCACCATTTCTTTAGCTTTCTTTTCCATTATTTTTAGTCATGTTTAAACAAAAGAATTCCTTACCTATCAGCAATGGAAGCCCACGGTTAGCATGCCCTTCATCTCACAATATTTCAATTCTTTCTTTTAACAAAAATACACATGCTACATCATTAGACCACTTGCTTTCTTTTCCTTACTTTTACATTGTTTTTAGTTAAAAATTCTAGCCTTGCAATCAGCCAAAGAAACCATGAGAATGGAGCTTCCATTTCATCATATTTTAGAATATTTCATCCATTATGCATGAACCAAATTATTACAAGAATAAAAGCATTCTTTTTCCATGTTTTCTTTAATTAAAAATGAACTAAAAACTCCATTTTTCCAGCCACAAGGCAGCTGCCATACAGCCTTCCTTGACCTATAAATATGAGCTCTTCCATTGCCTAAATGCACACACAAATATTCCTAGCCTTAGCATTTTCTTACTTGATAGTTTTCTTACTCAAAGTTTACTCAAAGTTCTCTAATTCTCTCAATACTTCAAGCTTTCTTCTTCTTCCTCATTCACACTCAAGAGACTCCATTCCCAACCTCTAATCAAGTTCTAAACCTCAAGCATACACATTCCAACCATAAATCAACTCCTAAACACATAACCTTTCCATTATCAAACACAAAAACACAAGAAAAATCCTTCCTCCATTTGCTCTAATCTTAGCTAAATTTCAAGGACATATCAAGGACATATTTTCTTCTCCTAACTTCTCTAAAGATCAAGCATTATCTTTTGATAACAAGAAACAACTTGGTAGGGATTTTATTTCATTTTCTTTCTCTTGTTCTTTCTTTATATTTTTTATTTTTATGATTTGATTATGACCATGGCTTGATGATGAGGAATCATAGTGGTAGTTGTGAATCCATCATTTAAATGAACTCTAAAGCCCAAGGTTTAATTCTTGATGTTAAAAGATTAATAAAGGAATTACTAAGTTTTGAGTTTTAAGCTTAACAAAATATAAAAATGAACTAGCATCCATATTTATGTTTCAAGTTCTTGCACATCATATTTAAATTTCAAGCCTTGCATAATCATATTTAATTTCAAGTTTATCATCTTAAATCTTGAAGATAATAATATGAATTTGCATTCTCATGTTTAAATTTCAAGTAATGCATTTTATGTTTCAAGTTATCACTAAACTTTGAAGATCTAAAAATAAACTTGCATCTTCATATTTATATTTGAAGTATTACATATCATGTTTATATTTCCAAGTTGTCACCTTATAATGATAAAGATTAAAAATGGATTGCATAACATATCTATGATTCTTGCTATCACCTAGATCTCTAAAAGCTCAAAACTTTCCTCTTTAATCTTAAATAGAGATTCTTATACTTAAATTAAGTTAATTTTAGCCTCTTGATGTTCTTGGTATTAAGATTTGTTTATTTTATTTTTAAGGCTTTGATCTTATCTTTAAATTACTTAAATAATTCTTGTTAGAGTTAGAAATCCAAAGATGTTAAAGATTGTGTTTTTCTCAAGCTTTTTGATTTAAAAATTATGTTACTGACCTGACTTAAATAAAATGGTTAGAATGCTATTTTATAAGGTTTTAATGTGTATAAATTACATATAATTGATGTAAGAATTGTTTTTAGCATTTGTGAGATAAACTAATAATTAGAAAGGATCAAAATCATAATTTTATAAAGCTTTAGACAATGAATTTTCTGGATTAATTTCTCACTAATTTGATACTGATCTTATGGTTTATATACATTAGAATTATTAGTATTTGATGTATAAATTGTTTTTGGTATCTTAGAGGTTGAAAAGAATAATTAAAAGTATTAGTCTTGACTGATTCATAAAATGCGGAAAGTTGTGTCCTAAACTATCAATTATCTAATTTTTTTATTCAAAGGATTTTAATTAGAGTAAATAATGATATTTGATGTGTATATGTGTTTAGAATACCATTTATGATGTTTAGAGAAAGTTTTAGAAGTATTGGCTTTTGATAAGTGTCAAAAATAAGTAACTTTGTACTTTGACCCCTAAAATATGTTAAATTTAGTCTATGGCCCTAAAAGATTTTTATGATGAGTTTGAATGGTTTCTGATAGTTATATGTCTCTTGAAATGTATTGGTTAAAGTTAAAGGTCTTTAATTTATGAGTAGATGTTAAAAAGGAGTAATTACGTTTTGATCCGTAACCTTTGACAAATTGTGATTTGACCATTTGGGACTAAACGTAAATATTGATAATTTGATGAGATGAATGTGATTGATATCTTGTGATGGCTATGTTCATATATTAAGATTTATATGGCTTATGGATATACGCAATGAAATATGATGCATGTTTATGTGATTTGATTTATGGCATGTTATGGTTATGTCTGATTCATTGAGATGCATAAGTTCGTGAAGTTTATGAGCATGAAATATTAATGATGAGTTATTCATGTTTGCATCTATATATATCATGCCAAGATTTAAGGTGACATAAAACACATGGAAATGATCCTCTAGACTCCCCGAATTAAAGGTTATGAAAGGTGATCATAATGCCCCCTATCCCGTACCTTAAGAGTCGGGATTTAACTTATCAAAAGGGATAAGATTACGCTAGTGACGACTAGTGAGGTATGAGCTCATAACCTAGAACTCTCGAGAAAAGAGAGAATTATAGGGCGGCCCCCAAGGAAAAGAGAATAAAGAAGTTTAAGTCACCTGTAAGAATGATGATCATGATGTTCTTTATATCATATGCATCATTTTATGAATTTTATGATATTATGTATATGATATTGACATGCATCCATGACTAATATGTTGCATTCATGACATTAAGATTCATGCTAAAAGATACGGGCCTTGGCTAATGGTATTTATAACTTATTAAATGAACCTTATATATATGTTCACCATTTTCATAATTAAACCCGAGGTTCCTAGGGACGATAACGATGACACTTGTGTTAGAGTCGGGAAGCCCTACTGAGATTCTTGTATAAGTTTCTCATCCCTTTTTCTTTTCCGTGTCGTCTCCAGACATGAATGATGGTGTATTTCGTGATTTACCTTGAGACTGGATGAAGAGCTACGGAGATAACTTTCCTTTGGATATTTGCCTTTAGAGTGATCGTATTTCATATATCAGTTTATATTCTATTGATGGGTATATATTGATGTCCTTAAGTTTACAAGACATCACCATTATGATACATTAAATGGATATGTTATTATTATTTTAGTTATGTTATGCCATGATTGTATTATGTATTTATCCGCTATTTGTTTCTAACATCTCTCTTAGGCAGGCAAGATAAATGACGTTAGATATCTAGTATGCGCGGCTCACGTTTTGGTATTTAAAGTTAAAAAAAAAAAATTACCCATATTTTCACTAAAGTATTTTTCAAGAAGTTTTAAATCAAAAACTGAAACAAAAGAGTAATAACTAATACTTAACTTAAATACGTCCTAGGTGTGTTGAGTTAAATATTAGGGTGTTACATTACTCTTTATAAAAAAACCCTAAAACCCATTTTCTTCTTTCTCTTTTCTTGTAGCATCCACTCGAAGCCCCATATTCATCTTCTTGTTTTCTCATTTCAAGCCAAGTAAATGAATGGAAATGAGCAGGGTGGTGAGGACATATTAGAAGCTTCTCATTTCATTTTATTCTAGGGTTTGATAGAGACAATGATAAAGAGAATGAGAGAGTGCGAGGGGGAAAGAACGGCCATCAATGGTGGTGGTGGTGGTGGTGGTTATAGTAAAGATGGTGGTAGAGCAGTGACCAAGCTAGCGAGGATCGAGATCCTACCTGGGATCGGACGGGAGATGCAAAATCGTAAAACGTGGGATCGTAACACGGATCGTAAGATCCTACCAGAACTAATATACACATATATATTTCATATAACATGACATAAATAAGCAAAAATAGTCATAACTAACATACTTAACTTCAATTTAAAATGCAAATAGTCCAAGAGCCATAAGTCATACCCACACAATCTATAAACCATAGCATAAAGTGCAATAAGTCTACAAGTTTTTGATATCACATAAACTAAAAACATTAAAGAAAACAACCAAACTTATATAATCTCATCTAAACTCTAAAGCAAATTATTAAGGTTATGGTCATTATATTCATCATCTGCTATTTGGTCCCCCCCATCTTCATTGCCTTCCCGAAGAAGCTCATCAAAGTCATCCTCATCTAGAGGAAGAATCTCCAAATCATCACCAGGGCCACCAACTCTACCACCATCTTCTCCAATAGCCAAGTTAAAATCATCTAGAATATCCAAATCCTCTAAGTTTTCCAATACATCCCCATTTTCCACAATTCATTCTTCATCGGAGTCTAAATCATCGAGGTTATACTCAATAGGATTTCTTTCTTGCTTGCTTCTTCTTAGACAATCTTGAATTGGTCATCACAAAAACAACATCATTCATAGTTTGTTGCTTCAAACATTTCTCCTCTTTGTGTGAACCTAACAATTACCAAATGTAATAGCAATCAACCCATAGCAGTTGGCAACGAACTCTAATATTCTAAAAGTATAATATAATACAAATCATAGTTATGGGCTAAAACTTAAAATATTTACCATTTCAAAGGCACTCCAATTCCGCTCACATCCCAATGAACTGCACGTCAAGCTCAACACACGAATAGCAAATCTTTGAAGCTCGGAATGCTCGTCCCCATAAGAATCCCACCATTGTGCTGGAGTTTTGGTATTTAGGGCAACCTTGGCTACTTCCCTACCAAAAAACTTAGCTCGACTCTTAAATCTTCAAGTTGAGCATCAATCTTGGTAATTTCAGCTGGATCCCCCACAATTTTCTCCAAACAATCATATAGTCCTTTCTTAACCTCATAATCACTCTTAAATGTAGGGCTATAATGTAACTGTGGGTTAAGGTAGTAGCCTGTAGCATGCAATGGCCTATGGAGTTGGCTATCCCATCTTGCATCAATGATCTCCCATAAAGGCATATAGCTACAGAATAGAAAAATTGAATTAACCTTTAAAGTATTTAAACTAAACTTCATTATGTAAGAATGACAAATTAAATAGTTTACCTATTTTCAACACCTTGAAAAATAGTTTGTATTTTCTCCTTAGCACGATCCATTTCCTCATAAATGTATCCCATTGCTGGCTTCTCATCTGAATCCACTAAACGCAGCACATGAATAAGAGGATAAGCACCCCTCAAGCAAAGGACAATGTCCCTCCAAAATAGTCTATCTAAAACAACAGCTTCAATAAACTTTCCATCCCTTGTCTTGGAACATTTACTTGATTTCCATTCATCCGAAGTAAACATTCTTATCAATGCACTCTTCTTCTCATTAAGGCTACCCAAAGTGAGGTAGGATGTGGCAAAATGAGTCATGCCCGGTCTCACCAAATCTTTTCCTTTGGAATGGTATTGTAATAGGGAAATGAGAGAAGTCCTTGAATAGATATAAGTAATAATCTGTCTTCCCTTGGCAATTGTCTCTTTATGAAGCTCCAATTTTTTCTCAAAATCCTCCAACATCAAATCAATGCAATGAGCAGCACAAGGTGTCCAATAAAGCTTTTTCCTCTTTTCCATCAACATTTGTCCTGCAGCTTTGTAGTTGGCTGTATTATCTGTCACAACTTGCACAACATTCTCCTCACCCACCTCCTCAACAACATCATCAATCATCTTAAATATTTTATCAGTTGTTTTACAAATATGTGAAGCATCAATAGACTTTAAGAAAACAGTCCCCTTAGGACTATTTACTAGAAAATTTAATATAGTTCTCCTCCTTTTATCTGTCCGACCATCTGTCATAATTGTGCAACCTGTTTTCTTCCAATAAGCTCTATATTCCTCTGACATCTCCATGGTTGAGTCTACCTTTTTCTTCAAAAATTTGACTCTTAGCTCAATGTAAGAAGGTGCTTTGAATCCTATTCCATGCCAGGCAACCTTTTCAAACATCTTTCTATATTCTTCACTCCTTGCCACATTAAAGGCTTGGACATTGTTGTAAAAAAATGAAGCAATTTCTTCACATGCTTCCTCCCTTAAGTTCTTCTTAAAAATAGTGTTAATTGTGGCTTGAGTGCTAATTTCTCTTTTCTTGAATAGGTTTGCAGGAGTCTCTACTTCTTTTCCCTTACTTTTCTCACCAACTAAAGAATATCACTTTGTCCATCATTATTTTCTACTTATGCTTTCTCATTACTCCTTGTTTTCATGATCAATTTTTTTTGTAAACCAACCACAATATCCCACATTTGTTTTCTTTTCTCATCACTAACAGCATTACATGCTCCTACATCTTTTTGATTTCCAGCTAAATGATGTTTTAATCTATAAACTCCCCCTGTAATCTCCTTAAGACAGTATTTACATTTGATTCTTCTAGTATTTCCATCAATAAAAATTCCATGATTCCAACCTATATCATTTCTATTTACAGGTGCATTCTTATAAATTTTTTTTCCCTCTAACTGACGTATTCCCAGCAACACTCCCACATTCAGATTGAGGAATAAAGCCAGAACCTCCATTGCCTCCCCCACCAGAATCTCCATTGCCCCCCACACCAGCACTAGCATTATCTGATGACATTTTTCACAATGCAAACAATACCTAATACAAAAATACTCCCAATCAAAAAATTAAAACGAGAAAAGCAGGGAAAATTGGAGTAGAAAGTAAAATTTTCAAATTAAAAAAAAGGAAAAAGAGAAGTCTGAGCTCACCTTGCTTATGAGCTATGATCTTTGAGTAAAATGAGAAGCAAGCGGGAGGGTTGGAAGCAGAAGCGGGCAGAGAAAAGAGAGAAAGGGCGAGACGGAGCAGACTCAGAAAATGGAAGTCAAAAGCAGAGGTACGCCGGTTGAAGCAGAAGCAGGGACTGAGGCATGGTGCGCGGCGGGTTGCCGAGGCGCGGTGGCACGACGGGTTGCGGCGGAGATCGAAGACCAGCGAAGACTAAGAGAGTGAGAGGACGGAGCTATGTATGCGTCGGCTTCTTGGCCACTGAGAGGTTAGGGTTCCTCATTTCTTTTGATGGGCTGGATTTTTGGGCCGTTTAGGCCGCCTTTCCTGGGATCGCTCGGTGCGCCAGGATCGCGCGATTCAAACGATCCTACGATATTGCCCGGTGATCTCACAGCGCGGTGGAGAAGGGGAGCATGGTGAGGGGTCGGGATCATTGGGATGGGGTGGGAGCGTGGGATCGCACGATCCTATGAGGTAGATTGCAATCCCAGCTACCATGCCAGTGACGATATAATGTCCACAGGTGGCCGCAGCGGTGCAGGCACGGGTTTCTGTGAGTGAGCAGTGGTTCTTCGCGGCAATGGTGATGAGCATGAGCTAGGCGAGGGTGTGTAGATATTGCGGTTCCACAAACAAGCTCGACCAGCTCCTCCTCTCCTCTGCCATTTGCAAGTGGAACAACAATGTCACTTTCATTTGCAATACCTTCACCTCTGGCAAGCTAAAGAGGCTCCTCCACCACCTCTGCGCCGCACCCTTTTCCTTTTCTTTGTTATTCCCTAGTGGGGAGCTTGATACACCATAGCTAATTATCATTCTGCCATTAACTTATAGCTCTATTCAGACTATTCTCATGTGTGTGTAATTTAACTGAATAAAACTTGAATTGTCATAACAAAACTAATAATAATTAATTTAACTAATACTAATGTTGGGAATAAATTAGGTATGCCCAAGATCGAATCAATCATGTTATCACATTCTACTTGTCATATTTGCTATTAACTAAATAGTTAATTGATAAGGTCCTTGGTTAAAATTAGAGACTTGTTATTATAATAGAGATTATAATAATGAGAAACAAGTCTTTCCAAATTTTAATTTTAATTATTCTTGATCATAGAATTATTGACCGGGACATCAATAATTCAGTTAGATCAATATATGTGTAATGGTCTTTATTGGATAAAGATTAATAGATCTCATTTATTAAATTACAAATATAAATGATGCATATGGAGATATGACCATTAAACTGACTCAAAAGAGAATTCCTAATGGTTCATATTACTTTTAACTGTTAATAGGAATTTCTCATAAAGAAATATTATAGTTTCCTTTGACCTAAGATTATCATAGTAATTAACAAGTCATTTATTATACTTTAATTCCAGACACCTAATGTTTTGGGACATTAGTTGAATGGATATTGGGCATGATTAAATACTTGTAGAATTAATGATTAATCAATAAGGGATCCATCAACTCTTAGTAATGAGTTTGAGCTTTATATGAACTCAAAGACCTTGGTCAAGGCACTTGAATGAATAAGGAAATGAGTTTCTTATGTCATTCATCATATGTTAACTTATTAGAGTTTGACAGTAATACCATGCTCTAGAGTTAACATAGAGCGGTAAAGATGGAAGGAAATATTTTATTATTCTTCTAATGGTTCTTGAAGGTAAAAGATATTACTTCATACTATTCGGACTTTAAGGAGTGTTGCTAGATGCCAACCTTGATTAGTAAATTAATTTGATTAATTTTCTACCGGCTTAGTTTTGAACCTACGGGATCACACAAAAATGAGTGTTCTGATATTTGCTAAAGAAAAATTTTATTATTTGATAATTAAATTAGAGAATTTAACTCTAATCAAATAGATAAATTTTTCTAGGTGGAATATTATTATATTCTTTGCTAGCACAAATAATATAAATAATATGAAGTTAATAAGCACTTGACTTTTGGAATGAAATACTTGGTAGCATGATTGCCAACTGAATGCACACGTGCTCGTGCATTTGAAATAGTTTGAAAGTCAAGGGATGCAACCTGTTGGCAGACTTGTGATTGAGTCAATGTTTTTAAACTAATAAAAGAGACGTGGAGAAGAAAGTGCAACAATAGATAAAATCATATATGAGGTGGTATGTAGTGGTTCCTATTTTTGAGGAACGGGACAATGTGGGTTACTCTATAAATATATCAGATAGAGAAAAATACACAGTGTGAGCATTGTACTTTTCTTCTCATCTCTTCAAAATTTTCAAATCCAAGGTTATTAATTTTTCCACCATTTAAAGGGTTGATTGCAAAGGATTAGTCTCGGTGTGGATACACGTGGAGCCTTTATACGTTTGAAGGAAATTCTCAAAGTCTTAAGAATCTCGTCCGGGTACTTATGAGTATTTATTTTGTTATTGCTTTCATATATTTTAGACATAAAATAGATTCTTTTATTCCGTTATGCATGTGTTGTGAACACTATTTATCTATCAACTAAAATCTCTTATAAATCTGACACTTAGCTTTATGCATGTCTGCAAAATCCAAGGAAACAAACTAAAGAAAAAGCAAAAAAAGAACAACTAGCAAGCTCTACCCAATATGAACCTAAACTAAAAGAAACAAGATTTCCAAAAGATCACTTAGGAATGCAAGCATAAAGGTAAAGAAAATGGAAAATCCAAAAAGTTCTCAACAAGCAAGACAAGACCTGTGAAAAGATCAAATAAAACAGAAATCAACTCGCAAAGCATGGTTCAAGTGTGCTAGACCTCACGGAGATAGAGTGTAACAATCATAACCCTCAAAGTGGACATATAAATGTTACTCAAACCACCTCTAAGGGAGTGCACTTCCATAAACTTGCTTCTCATCTCGTTCTCCATACAACAAACATAGGCACACACAAATCAAGAAGACTTTATTTATGGTTGTAATCATGCCAAGGTAAAAAGGTAGGGAAAGCACACGGATATGCAAGATAAACCCTAAGAGCCTAAGAGAGCAAATTAAAGGGATATGCAAAAGAACAAAGATGACAAAAGTTCAATCAAAAATCAATTTTCCACTCTAAAGTTCTTATTCCCATCAAATTGAACTCCCAAAAACATTTATTCAAAAGTAGCAAATTATGCAGTTTTTCATTTTATTTTTCTTTTTTTACATTTTTTTGTTGAGAAAACATAAAAATACACCACTTGAACCATTCCAATTATGGAGATAATTTTTCATCTTACAACTTTTATATCCTCCCCCACACTCAAAATTTGGCATGTCCACATGCAAAATCCCATCCAAGTAGTACCCACCACTCAGGTTCCTGTAGGAATATCTTTGTTCTAATTTCATGGCCCAATTTGACCCACTAGATATCTTAATTAGCTTTTGGCCTCTTCATTAAAGTTGTAGAGCTTTCAATTAGTCTTTTTATACAATACAAAATTTGTAATTTGTAGATGTCTATAACTCAATATATGCCCAAAATACAAAAGCAGTGTAAAATCTCAATAATGCTGAAAAGTATAATTAAGCTCAACTGGAATTGAAATTCACAAAATTTGTCCGATACTAATCCATTAATCACCAAAGAGGCACAAAAGACTAAATATGAGAGATAATTATGTATCAAAATCTTACTTATCAATTCCTACTCATATATTACAAATAAATTAATGATTAAAAATTAAATAACACCATGATTCTTGCTATCCTTTCTGGTGCTCACATAATAACCATTACAAAAGTAAACAATAAATAACATATACATATTTATAATAATTTTAAAAATATTTTTAATGGGTAAATCGTAGTCATAAGTAGGTACCCTTGGGAGCGCATTGTCACTACCCATAAGATTTTGGGGAACTAGAACAGTGTCCTCAACTAATAAGGAAACATAAAAGATAAATTAGACATGGCATACATAAGAAGAAATGAGGAGGAAAAATCTTGCCACATTAGCTTAAATAATAACTAAAAATTATAACCATAAAAGAACGGGGAGGAAACACTTATCAAAGGTTACGAGCAAACTAAATGGTGCAGAGAAAAACAGTGACTCTTGCCCTTATACGTCACCTTTGGCATAAAATATTTTGAGACATTCTCACATGCTTCTAGAATATATTTAATATATATCCCATAAATATACACAATTACTCATTTTAATCTATAATGTTTAGAAATTATATAAAAAAATTTCTGAACAAATATCAAATAAGAAATTTATGTACTTGAGAAAAAAATATTAAATATACTCCAAAAAACATATAAGAATTTCTTCAGATATTTCAGGCTGAATAATTATTCAATTGAATTCATAAGCTACTTTTGGAGCCTTCATCTGGACCTGGGATTGTATGTACAAAGTCTTTTGCCTTTGCATATATGTAGTTCAGATGTCGTTTTGTACATGTGTGTATCCAAATTGAAGACCATGTTGTATAATCTTACTGGGTTTTTCATTCAAGCTCATCAAGTGTAGTAATTTGTTTACAAGTTGACACGTGACTTAATTATCTGTTTCTCATTCTATTTATTGATTGACTGACTATTGATGATGATGATCACCATAATTTGGGTGCTGCGATGTGTGAGTTGTGACCTGGGAAAGATAATTGCGCAAGAATTAGAAATCTATTAATTTTGAAAGAATCTGGAGGATTAGTGCAGTTGGGCCACCTAAATATGTAGTTTCCTATTCAAAGTTATGGTAGATAAATTTTGAAATTTGGTCGCAAACAGTGTTAAGTCACGCTTTGAATATGTACTTAATAGATGAACTTAGGCAATCTTTTTGAATTGAACTGCAACCAAATCTAATATTTAATTCTAGAGTAATGATATGTATAAGATATCATTGTACAACATCCTTATAACATAAATAAAAGAATAAAGAAGGTGATGAGCTCATTTCAATTTCTTATTTTTCTAAGCCCACCACATTCTTTGTTTTTCTTACCAATGTTATAAGAATATTATATAATAGTGTTGTACACATATTATTATTCTTAATTCTAATATAGTATTAGAGACCATCAGAGTTGTAGTCAAATCTCAAATCTAATTCAGAGTAAACCCATATCTACTTAGAATAGCAGATAATTCCTACATAATGTAGATTGATTAGAAGTTTTTATTTTTTGATAAAACCAACCATATTTATCACGAAAGCAGTGGCTAATCTAGCTGTATATTTAATGAATTTAGTTAGCTATCAACTATATTAAACTTCATGATTAATTAAAAATTTTTTAATTTGGTCGAGATTGACTAGAGGTTAAGAGTTTTTTCCCCCTAATTCTAAAAAGAAAGTGTCAATTTTCGAACAATATCCAGATTCGTACAATTCTATGAGGCCTAGGGAAGAGACCAACTTGTTGTGGGCTTAAGACTACTCTCCAAAAACCGTTTTCTTTGTTGCTCGTTGGTTTTGTTCTCGTTCCATCTTCGCTCTTTTTGTTGGGCCTAGAGCCCTTGAACTAATGGAAGTCCATCACTATTCTCACTCGTGGTGCTGCCTTATCCTCTGTATTTGTTGTCAGGCCAAAAAAAAAAAATCTTAGTGCATAAAGGATGATAGCTTAATCTATAGGTGAAGTGCTATAATTAAGCTTTGATTAAGACTATTGGGTAAACAATTTAGCTTAATCTATAGGTGAAGTGCTATAATTAAGCTTTGATTAAGACTATTGGGTAAACAATTTATATAAACCCATAAGTAAGAATAACTTTTGAATAAATTATTTTATATTGAACTATAAGTATTTGTTTTCTACATTATAATAAAACTATCCTTATATTGAATTTCGGTTTTACTAACTGAAAATAATGATTAAGGAAGTAAGAAGAAAAAGAGAAAAAAAAAGAAACTTAATCGTTTCTTATCGAGGAAAGGAATAAATAAAAACTTTTACAAGCTAAAAAACAGTTCAAACAAGTTTTTAATCCCTCCAGTTTTCATTAACTTTGTTTTGAATTTCTATAATTTTTTATTCGTTATTTTTTAATTTGTATAGTTTCAAAAAGTTAGTTTTTAATGTCTAAAATTAATTATTACTCTCAACAATTTTGACCTTCTTCTTTTTTTAATCCTTATAATTATCATTTCATTTTTTTAATTAACATATGAAGGGAATAGGGGGTGAGAATGGTAACTCCCTAGTACTCATTTCTATATGCTCGAGTCACATAAAAATTAATACCAAGGAATCACGCCCTATTTCATAAGCTTTTCAATATTAGAAATAAACATTGCTACAAATTTTGACGAAAATTCGGCACGACAATGGTGTAAATACCACCCCTCCTGTAAGACAAAAAATCATAAACAAAATAACCAGTCATCCATAACTCAATCTATTATTCAAAATATAACATTCTAGCATTTCACATATCATCATTATAAGGCATACATTGCTCAATCCATAACATAAACATAGTAATGTAATATCAAAAGATAAGCAGCCTGATGAGTCAAAATAGCTAAGAATATACTAAGTCATGGCCTCAGGCCACAAGATACAAAACATAAAAGGAATAAGGGATCTCGTAACTCAAATATAGAATAAAGATCCAAGTTCCAACTCCAAAAATAAAATGACATATAATTCCATAAACATAAAGCAAAATAACTCGAAGATTTCAAAATATCAAATAAGATTAAGTGATATAGCATAATCTTCAAGTAAAGCAAAAGCAACAATACTTTAGCAGTTAAGTCTCTATATCAGGATCTACCTGCTCATCTAAAGATGATATGGAAAAAGGAAAATGGGTGAGAAATCAATTGAAATCTTAGTAGGGACATATGTAAATAACCTGACATCATAAACATCTCTAGTCTACGTTGGTTTCCTTTGAAATTCATTAGTATATAATCATAAGGTTTAATTTTAGAATTTCACAACCATTCTTTACAAAGGTAGAGGTGTCTTTTAGCATGGTCTAGGCATAAGATGTAAATGCATGCATGTTAAAGAGACATGCATGCATGGAAAAAGAACTAGACTTACCCATAAAATGTCACAAACATGCATAAATGACTATCCTAATGCAAGTCATCAACTACATTATAGTTAAAGTCTTTTCTTTGGTTCTAGCTACCTCATAACTTTCGTGTTTCTATCTGTTCCTATAGATCTGACTGTTCTTTCCTCTCGTAATCTTGGTTTAGATACTTTAAAAGTTATGAGCTCATACTTAATCGGTTATCACCAATTCCTTAATACGAACCGACACCGAAACCCGTATGTGCACTTATAAAGAAAATCAATGCCCAGCCGTCACTGGTCCTCAAAACGATTCAGTGTTGAAACCCTCTTTGTCGACATAAGTCAACTTTTGATCTTTATATTCTTAATCCCGACTCCTTATTCCTTAGTTTTTCCTCTTTTCCCTCTTTCTTCAAAGTCATTCTCTTCCTTATAAGCAATGCAAGCATAAATTTCAATAATAAATTCTAAACTCCTTTTCTTTAAGATAAGAAAAATCATAACAACAACTCAACGGGTAAGCACAAACATTAGTAACCAATTATCCATTAAGCCAAGACTAAAATGTTACCATATGATAAATCAAAACTCATCCAAACTCCCCTTTTTCACTTCCAACAAAAGAATATTGTCTTAACTAGAGCTTTATTACTCAAGTATTACAAATTCATAAAGAGAACACAACCTAAACCAATTCTTAGTTTCATTTAGACATTTAATCAAACAAATAGCATGTATAATGAGCAATTTCGTGCATGAGGTTGCTCCCCTCCCAAAACATCACCAAAAATCATATTTCTAAGTTTTTATGCGTTAAAAACAAGGGATTATATATATATATATCAAACACTTAATTTTTATAAAAATCTAACCCAAAGCATCACTAAAACATGGTAAAGTGAACCTATTCAACATATAACCGAATTTACATATTTATACATATAACTTCTAAGATTACCTCATTAACATAGATTTATACTTTTGTAAACATTAGTTTTGCATCAAACTAACTACCCATCCAACAAATATGCAAAAAAATCCAAGCCCAAACAACCTTTACTTTCATTTAGACATTTTATCAAACACATGACATGCATATTTACTTATTTTCATACGTCATACTTCACACATCTAAACACCCCACTTAAAGCTATATTTTCAAGCTCTCATGCATAAAAAACAAAGGTATATATATATATATACATCCAACATTCAAATTTTCCTGTAGTTCTATTACTGGGCTTCCTTTCTCATTGGAGGGCCAACAACTAAAGAAAGAAAGAAAAAAAAAATAAGGAAATAAAAGAACACGCTATAGTAGTGTGGGAATTGGAAAAAAAAATTGAAAAACGTGATTTGAGGAAAAGCGCCGCGGAGAGAGAAGAGAAAAAGGGAGAAAGGGCAGTGCAATGAGTTCATCATCAGACGAGTAAATGTACTCCGTTTATTACGAAAATTTAGTATGTTATTTCTAGTGTTGAGCTTGATTATTTGATATAGCCTGTTAATTTTATTGCCTTCTCTGGTGGCTGTTCTATTATACCCACATTGTGGAGTTATATGGTTGTATTCTGCCCAACTGGGTGAGTATTCTGTTGATTGTTGAGATTCCCTGGTGCTACTAGGAAGACTGATTGTATTCCCATTGATCATAGCAGAAGTTTTTGCTAGACTAGGTCCCGTGGGTTTTTTATCCCTTTAATTGGAGGTTTTTCCACGTTAAAATTGTAGTGTCTCTTATTTTATTTTTCTGCCAAATTATTATACTGCCTAGAGTATTTTTGGTACTACTTATTTAATTGCACAGGTGTGAAAAAATATTTGTTGCTTCCGCTGTTAGTAACAAGTTCAATTCCTAAGATTTCCCCAACAAGTTCCACCAAAAACTCAACCAAAGCATAATGTAAAATACTCCTCAATTACCAAATCAGAAATATACCATAGGGAGGGGAACCAAAGATTATTCTCCAATAATATTCCAACATTACAAATATCAATCATAGGATTTATTTCAAACATTTATCAAAAGTCACAACAACCCAACAACGTCCATATTAAGCATAAACATTAAAGCTCTAAAGTTTAACAAAAAAAAAATAGAAAGACAAAGAACCCTTACCAACTATGAAGAATGGAGAGGAGTAAGCACCAAGGGCTCCCACAAGTTAAATGGAGAAGAAAATCTTCTCCCCCTTGCTCCAAAATAGCCACGGATTAGGGGGCTTAATGGGGAAGGAAGGTGAGCTTTTGAAATGTGAAAATTGAGAGATGGTGTGGTATTTGTTGAGGAAATGATGGATGGGTTTGAATCTTGAGAGAGATGGAGTAGTGGAGTTGGGATTTGGATTTGGATGACAAAAATGGAAGAAAATGAAGAAGAGGTAGAGAGGAAGAAATAGTTGTTTGAAGAATAAAAAAAAAAGAAAAGAGACGTAATAGGGGAGAAGAGGGAAAACGTGAATGAGAAGGGGGGATGGGGTTTAGGTCGTCTTTTTTTTTTTTTAATGAGAGTGTGGGTGTGTGTAATAAGGGTAGTTTGGTAATTAGGTGTATGTAAATAAGGATAGCTATGAATTTCATACACAAAATCACTAAAATAAACATGAAATACCTATTAAAATATTATTTTCACATATCTTTAATTCCAAACAAAAATTATTTAATTCATCCATTTTTGAGTTTAAAATTTCAAAAAGAAACACTTGGAGGGAAACCAATTTTACTGAGATACTAAATTAATTATGAATAACTAATTATCTATTAGCTAACTAAAGTAATTAATGCATAGAAATTGAGCCATTACAAGAATGAGAGTTGAACTTGCGATATCCTTTAATTTATTGAGATGTATAAGAGTCTATCACTAGACTACAGGTTCACTTGCTTATAATGATCTTTTTCATAAAGGATTGATCATTACTTTTCATAAAAGATTGGTCGATATAATTTAATTTATTTTTGTTTTGATTCCTCAAGAATCAGCCCAAATGGTAAAAAGTTTTGAAACTTATATCGAAAAAGAAAAAATTACAGAACCCCAAGCTAATATTTGATACAACTATAAGAACTAAAATGATATTTAAACTTACAAAAATAATCAAGTGAGCTAATTCTTGTTTGCTTAAATAAATATATTATATCATATAAGATAAAAGGTCCTTTTTCATTTGGAAAAATCTCGCATTATTGAATATCATTATTCTATTCCACCAATTCAAACAAATAAATTGTGTTAATAATTTTATATATATATATATATATATATATATATATATATACACACACACACATATATAGGGATTTATTTATACCAGTGTAAGTCTTATACACTTAGATTTATCAATAAATTTATAGAAATTGAATTTAATTTATTTGATCGTTAAATTATATGATATTATATTAACAATCAATCATATTAAATTTTAGAAAAATTGAACAATAATAAGCATATATTCTGATAATTAATATTTACTAATATTTTTAAAAATATATTATTTGTCAAAATAAAGTGACATGATGAAATATCAAAACATTTTCAAACTTATGAAATTTGACATATTTGATCTACTTAATAAAAACTTTGAATTCAGTAGTTAGATTGATAAAATTTTATATTCATAAAAAATTATTGAACGGTGTAAATGTATCTAGATTTACACCTAATATAAACGAATCACACACACACACACACACACACACACACACACATATATATGGAAAGTAGTTTGAAATATTAAAAGGATTGGAAATTTATTTTGCCATAGTATTTTAAGATTTTATACATTTTATGGGTAATTCTATGAAACACAAGCTAAATCTTGAGTTTTAAAACCTTGCCTACTTGGATCAATAAAAATTCTCCATATAGATTTGTAATAAATACATATAAATATTTGTTTATCAAAATTTAATTTTATAAAGCAATGCTTAAATAAAAATAATTTATAAACTGAATCTTTATTTTTCATAAAATATAACTCTTTCCTTGAAAGATGACATTATTACACTTTTATCTCCTCTATTTTTAAAATACATATTTCTATCCTCTAAACAATTAAGATAAGTTAGAGTTTAATATTTATTTTAATTTTTTGTTCTCTATATATTTATAATTTTATTTTTTACCAAAATAACTTTTACTAAAACTTAATTATACTGTTTGATTCTTAATAAAATAAAATATATGCATTTTATAATAATATAAAATATTTGACATTTTGTTATTACTATATCAAGAGAACAATTATTCATAGTAACAGTGATTTATAGTAGTTATCTTAAAAAAGAGAATCACATAATTTCTCAAATATTAATCTATTAATTTTAGAATACTAGTGTATTTTTTTAATAGTGAAACAATAATATTCTTTTCATTACCTTCTTCATGATTCACCATTATATACCATATTACCAAATATTTTTATTTTTATATGAATTTCTAATATCAATAATTAAGACAATATGTAACTTTTATTTTTTTAAAAATTAATTATTACTATTACTATTACAAATTATTGTTAATATTAATATTTTTTTTCTTAATATAGTAAAATTTTAAAATTAAATTATATAGTATAAAGTATATATAATCCCTATGCATTGCATTGATTTGTTTATATTTTTCTATAACTTATCTCAATAAAAAAAATTTGAAAAAAATTGCAATAGTGATTTATAATACCAAAAGTAAATAATAAAATAATAAAATTCTTCTATTAATATAACATTATATTAATAAAATGACAAATGTAATTCAATATAAATAGAATCTAATATAATAATAAAATAATTTTCATTAGTATTATATAATTAAACTTAATAAGATTTGTATCAAATAATTTATTTTATATTTTATAATTAAATATTGTTTTTATTTAAGAATTAGAATAGTAAAATATTTTTTACTACTAAATAAACAAATGTACGTAGAGGAAAAAACTAATTCCACTTTTTGTGCTGAATATCTTAGATAGTATTTAAAATTATAATCATTTAGGGAAAAATATAAATATATTGTATTTTAATTGTAATATATTTCACTTATTGTAATTTTTAATTGTTATAAGTACATATGATTTATAAATATTTTAAAAATTTGGGTGAAATTTATTTTTACTTGTACATTGGAATAATGAAATATTATTCACTCAAATATTATGATGTCTTAGGTTCACGTATTCCTAGATAAGTTTACTACAGCTTTAAGGTCTCTCGAGACCTATTGGTGTCATCGGAAAGGTCTTAGACACATCAAAATGCAGAAGTAGCAACCACTTATATATATACCCTCGCTACAATGAGCCTCCCATTCGTCGTAGCAAGAGACGCACCATATCGAGGTATGCCTTGCCATGGCGAGCTTGTTGACTAGCCCTAGTATGGGGCACAATGCAAGAAAACTCTTCATAGCCAGGTACTCCTCGCTATGGCCAGGTACTCCTCGCTATGGCCAAGTACCCTTTGTTATGGCAAGTGAGTTAATCAATCCTTGGATGGGACATGCTTAGACAGACTTGCTATAGTGTGTAACGCTTCAATTTTCTTTTAGTCATAATTATGTTTTAGTTCGAATTAATTGAGTTTAATTAAGGATTAATATCCTTAATTAATTAGATAATGAATAATTAGACATTTCTTTTTTAGCAGCTTGAGTACATATTTATGTTAGTTGTTGTGTTAAATTATTTTAAAATTAAATATTAGAGTATTTTAAAAGTTTAGACTTCCCTCCCAAAATTCAAATTCCAAAACACTAGTATATAATAATATTTGTTTGAATAAAAGTGTTTGTGAAAAATTGTTATTTATTCATGTTTGGTATTATTTTAATTTTTATTTTATTGTGAAACCTTTGAACTACCCTTCACCTACTCTCATTACCTTACACTTACACCTTCTCTAGGACAAAATAATACCAAAAAAAAAAAGAAAATCTCACCCCTACTAAAACAAAACTCGGCGGCATCCTCCCCCTTATCTGTTTATTTTTCATTTCTCTTCATCTCAAATACCACCTTACTCCATCTTCTTCTTCCTTCCCTTTACCTCCAACCTTAGCCACTATTCCTAATCCTCCATAAAGAATCCAAACCCATCAACACTTCTTCCATTGAACACCCAAGCCCTCCACCTATTTTCTTGCCAAAGATTCAAACCCCTTACCCCCTTGAAGCCTATACTCCCGGCCACCATTGGAGAGGAGGAGAAGATTTTCTTTCTTCACTTTGAAGCTTCAAGGACCTCCTATCTTCTAGGGCCTTTGTGTTGGTAGGGGTTTCTATATCTCTCACTTTGTTTTTGTTAAATCTTAGTGCTCTAATGCTTATATTTGTTATAGATGTTGTTGGATTGTTGTGATTCTTGATAAATGGTTGAAATAAATCCTATGATTGATATGTGTAATGTTGGAATATTATTAGAAAATTATCTTTGGTTCCCCCTCCCCATGATGCATTTCCAGTTTGGATTTGGGGGCTATCTTACATCATGCATTTGTTAAGTTTTGGGTAGGATTATGAGGAAACTTGAATGTTGGATGCATATATATGTGTATACCTTTATTTTTAATGCATGAGAGCTTGAAAATATGTTTTAAGTAGGGTGTTTGGAGGTGTGAAGTATGATGCATGAAAATTGAGTAAATATGCATGTCATGTGTTTGTTAAAACTCCTAAATAAAGATCAAGGTTGTTTGAGGTTGAGTTTTTGCATATTTGTTAGATAAGTAGTTAGTTCAATGTAAAGCTGATGTTTATAAAAGTGTAAATCTAGTTAATAAGGAAATCTTGAAAGTTATATGCACAAAAATGTAAAATTCAGTTATGTGTGGAATAGGTCCACTTTACCATGTTTTTGTGATGCTTTGGGTTGTTTTTTTTTGTAAAAATTAAGTGTTTGGTCTATATATGTATGTAATCCCTTATTTTTAATGCATAAAAACTTAGAAATATGACTATTGGTGGTGTCTTGGGTGCTGAGTAACCTCATGCACAAAAATTGCTCATTTTGCATGCTAATTATTTGATAAAATGTCTAAACGGAACTAAGAATTTGTCTATGCTGTGTTTTCTTTTCTATGAGTTTATGATTCTTGAATAATGAAGCTTTAGTTAAGACAATATTTTTGGTAGTGAAAAGGGAAGTTTGAATGTGTTTTGATACATCATATGGTAGCATCTTAGTTTTGGCATAATGGATGACACTTTATTCTGATTACTAAGGTTTGTGCTTACTTGTTGAGTTGTTGTTATGATTTTTCTTATTTTGCAGAAAAGGATTTTAGAATTCATTATGGAAACTTGTGCTTGCATTGTTTATGAAGAAAGGAATGACTTCGAGGAAACAAGGAAAACTATAGAATAAGGAATCATAATTAAGACATAAAGATTAAGGGTCATCTTATATTGACAAAGAGGGTTCCGACACTGAATCATTTTGAGAACCAGTGACGACCAAGCATTGACTTTCTTTATAGTACACATGAGGGTTTCGGTGTCGATTCGCATTAACGATCTGATGATGACCAGTTAAGCATGAGCTCATAGCATTTAAAATATATAAACCAAGATCAAACAAGAAAGAACAATGAGGTCAATACATATAGATAGAAACATGAGAGTTACAAGGTAGATAGGTGACCAAAGAAATGACTTAAAATATGATGTTCTTGATGACTTATATTAGGATAGTCATTTATGCATGCTTGTGACATTTAATGAATAAGCCCAGTCCTTTTTCCATACATGTATGTCTCTTTAATTATATTAGCAAAGTTCTTTCATGCATGCATGTATATCTCATGCCAAGACCATGCTAAAAGACACATTTTCCTTGGTAAAGTATGTTTACAAAATTCTAAAATTGAACCTCATGATTGTATACTAATGATTTCAAAGGAAACCAAGATAGACTAGAGATGATAATGATGTCATGTTAATTACATATCCCCCTACTTAAATTTTAGTTAATTTCTCACTATTTTCCCCTTTTCCATATCATCTCTAGATGAGTAGGTAGATCTTGATGCAGAGAGTTAACTTACTAGAGTATTATTGCTTTTGCTCTATGCTTGTGGAATTATATGTCTCATTTTTTTTGGATTAGGTGGCGCTATGTGCCTCATGATGATGATATGTGAGTTATTGGAATGTTGTAATTTGAATTGTAGGTTGAGCTATGGATGATTAGTTATTCTATTTATGATTTTTTTGTATTACATGAGGCATGATATCTATACAGTTACCATGCCAAATTTTCATTAGAATATTTAGTAAGGTTTATGTCTGGTATGTGAGGCTATCACTTCGTTTTCTTTCTTGTTCTTTTGGAGAGAAAAAGGAAAATACTGGTGCTATCTTTGATAGAAGTTATGTTTAATATTAAAAAGCTAATGAAACAAGGTGTGATTCCTTAGTATTAACTTTTATATGACTCGGCTATATAGAAATGAGTACTAAGGAGTTACACGGTTAGCCTACCCTTTGCCATGGCGAGACCCTTGTAACCAAAATCCTAAAAAATGAACCAATTTCTTTAAAACAGCCCTCTCCCTATATAAATCCCTCCGCCATGCATTTTGCATCCAAAACTCAAACCCTAATCTCTCCTAACCTCTCTTCCACCCTTCATGCTTGTCCTAGTGCAATCCTACCTCCTCAAGCTTCAAGGTAAGGATTTAATAATGGTTTATGCTAGGGTTTCTCCATTTTCTTCCTTTTCATGTATTTAGGTATTGTTGCTCTTGATTGTTGTCAAGTTTGAATATTCTCCTAATGTTCATAGAGTTGCTCTTGTGCTATAGTTTATTCATGTGTTTATATTGCTTCCATGGCAAACGTTGGTGTAATTCTCGCTTTTAGAGCTCCTTTGGTGCTGACACTACAAGTTCCATCCCTCAATATGAGTGCATCTGAACTCATGATCTTATTTTCAGTCATTATGAGTATATTCTAAGTTTTATGATTATTAAACTTGAATTTAGAAGCAAAAATATGATATAAGCATGATTTTGCAAGTTATGTCAAGCCTAGCAAAATGTTGGTTTTGCTTATAACATGAAAATTATATTTAGAAAACCATGAGACCATTATTGATATGTTGTATAGCGTGAAAAGGGTTAATCAGCTTTAGAAAAGAATTTATTGGAACTTATGTGATTTAGCAAGTTTACCATGCTCGTTAGACATGAATTATGGTTGATGAAATTATTATGGTTTTAATAGTTTAGTTTTCATAATCATGCCTTTCAAAATCTATTTATGATTTATTAAAAATGTTGAGTTGAGCATGTTTATCTTCGTTGATAAATATGTTATTATAATTTTAGAATTACCATGTTTATGAAACCATATTGTCTTGAAATACGATTTTAGAATTCCAAATATACGTTATTTAAAGTATTGAATTAAATATGATTCAAAACATTGACCAAATACATACTCTGTGGGTTTCTAGAATCACATGTTTGCAAGCTGGTGATCTCTTGAGCATGATTTCAAAACCCCAGTTATGTTTGAAAGTCAGCTTATTGGAATTGTACAAGTTCAGAGCTTTGAAAGTTTTCAGATTTATTTAGATGATTTGCAAATTAGTTTTAGATAGTAATCACAGAGAAACAAAAATTGAGTTAATGACTGTAAGATCATTAGCCTTGGTACTAAGTTGTCCGCTAGAGGACAATCTCATCCTTTTAGAGTATTCAAAGAATGGAAACTTGTGCCATTATGAGATCTCGTTAGATGCCCTTTCAGAGTTCACAGATCAGAATAGCTATGTTTATCATTATGTACATTTATCATGTTCATATATTCCTGTTTCTTTGGTAATTACCACACCATGAATTTAGAAATGCTTTCCTATATAATTATGTATATAAATATCAAAATGTTTTTTTGCTTGCTGCATGTATATTATATATGTATATCATGTTATCCTATGTGAGTGGTGGGTGAGAATCCACTCATTGAGTCTGATGACTCACCTTTTTTCATTCCTCCTTACAGTTGCAGTTGCAGATTCAATTGTAGGCTAGCCACCGTTCTAGTAGATAGCAGTTGTTCTAGTGATGAGCTTTACTTTGCAATGAGGCTCAGTTTAGGGTTATGTTAGATTAGAGTGAACATGATCTAAATCATGCATTCTGTTTTAAGATTGTTTATTTACTTTCAAAATTTATGAGCATTCATTTATATTTTCATATTTCACATATGGATTTGAATTGCGGATTGTGATTAACAAATTTGTTATGTACCTATCTTGGATTTCAAGTTTTGAACCGATTTTCAGACTATGACTATGGCTATAAAAAAATGAAGCATTTTTCATTATTGAGAATCACAGTAGGATATGTTAAGTTTAATTAAGATAATTTTTTGTTCATGTATATTGAAATGTTTTATTTTTATGAATTTGAATGTTATGCTTTAAACATAGAAATTGATGACGATTTAGATTTAAATAATGTTTTAAGTATAAAAAATCACGTTAATCTATGCATTTAGTAAGTCATGTTATGTGAGGATCTAGTTCTTCACGTGCCAGCTATATTCCCAAGTTGGGTTGTCACATATGTATAAATAACAAAATATGTTAGTTGAAAAGAAATTGGACGCATACTTGTTCATCTAAGTCTTTGGAGTTGTGATGAGTTTATCTAACTCAAAAAGAAAAGGTTAAAACATAAATTAAATACACAAAATGTACAAAAAAGTTGATTATATGTAACATTTATATGTAGTGATAAAATAAGTAAAATGTCAAGAAGATCAAAGATAAAATATATGAAAAATTTGTGTTTGGATTAATAGTTACTTGACCACATTTTTGAATCTATTATGTATTGAAACTTAATAGTTATCTTATTATTTTACATTCTTTATTAATAAAAGTTGTTATAATCTTAATATTTAAATAATTTAAAAGTAAAATAATTTCTTTGTCGAACTTAAAATAAATTTAACTTTGTATCTTAAAATTTAACTTCGTATTTTAAAATTTAATGAATTTAAATTTAAATTACAAAAATTATGTTATCTCATAAGCCAACAAATGACTGTAATTATTTAAATTTTAACATCATGTAATTTATAGATAAAAGATTAATATATTATTATTTTTTTGGTATAAGATTAATATGTGCACCCATATAAAGTGTCATGTGAAACTATTTTTCAAAAGGATATTATGGTCTTTTAATTCTTTAAATGTGATTGTAAAATAATATAAAATAATTTTTTTGTTTTAAAAAAAAATTTATTCAAAATTTTTAAAATGTCAAGTAGACTTACAATTCTCAAAATTAAAATTGCAGAAGTTATATTATCATGAGTTCAGAGTTAACTAAGTTTTCTTAAAAATGTGTAGGTAATTTACTCATTCAAATTTTACATTAAAAATGAATTTAGCATTATAGTTTTTAAAATTTTAAGTAGATTAGTTCTTAAAATAAAAAATGCTATCATGAGCTAGAAGATTGACATAATTTTAAATTTTAAATAATTAAATTTAATAATAAAAGATAATATTGTCATATGCAGTAATATTATATAATACCATTTTGTAATTGTTGTAAATTAGTGTAAATTTTAATTATAAAAAAGCAACAAGTCATATAAAAATTAAAAATTTGAATGGTGAATACTAATAGTTAAACTATTATTTTTATACATATTTAAATTGTTACATTAAATAATAAAAATATAATTATAAATTAGAATTAATTTGATAATTACAAAATATAATGAATCATGAAATAAATAAAAAATAGAGTGAATATTAATTTAATAGTACAGTGAATTTTACTTATATTATAGTTATATTATTATAAGCTATTTTTTTTTGTTAAAGAATAGAATATAGTCTTAATAAACGTTATTCTGTTATGTTAAAAAAATGTTATTCCAGTAAGAAATAAAAACATAAAGACAAGAAAATATAAAATTAATGAAAATTTAAAAAAAAAAAATTAAAGGGCGACTTTTCTTAATTGCTTAGGGATAAAAATATATATTTTAAAAATAGAAGGAATAAAAATGTAACAATATCATCTTTTAAGGAAAGAGTTGTATTTTACAAAAAATAAAGATTCATAGTATAAATTTTATTTTTATAAGTAGTATTTTATAAAATTAGATTTTACAGAAAAATATTTAGATGTATTTGTTACAAATTTATATGAAGATTTTTTTGTTAGTCTGTGTAGGCTACTGTTTTGAAATATATGATTTGGTTTGTGTACCATGAAGAACGCTTATTTTATTGTGTATACAAATTTGCATTGATAGAATGCAAGTAATTGCATTCAGTACTCTCCCTTCCCTCTAAAGAAAAAAAAATGATTATTACACTATTATTAATTTCTTTTTCTCTTATGATAGATAAGATACAGCTCGAACAATCTGATGATAGATTAAATCATAAACATAAAGATAAGTCAAAGGATAATAACATACTAACATAATAAGGAGCCACAAAGATAGTACAAGACACATACAAGAAACACAAAAAACAAAAAGTGCAAAAAGGACGCAGAAAAAAAGACAAAATATCCATTTTGGTCCCTCAAAAATTTCACATCGACCAAATTGGTCTCTATAAAAAAAACTCTCAAATTGGTTCTTACAAAATTAAATAGTCGGATAAATTGGTCCCTGAAAACTAAATCTCTCAAATTGGTCCCTGTAAAAACCTTAAATCGGTCAAATTAGTCCTTCTAATAAATCAGACAAAGAGAATTAACTTGTCTGATAATTTACTTTTGCAATGATTAATTTAAAAGATTTTTTTTATAGGGACTATTTTGACTAACAATTTAATTTTGGAGAGACCAATTTAAGAGTTTTTTTTACAGGAATTAATTTAGTTGACGTGAAATTTTAGAGCAAGAATTTGGTAGTTTTATTAAAAAAAAAAAATGCTAAAAGCTAATCAAGGATTGTTATCTAGCATACTCCTATGTACTTCCCCAACGGCCCACTTGGCATTGCCATCAAGGCGGTAATAGAAGACCCAATTATAGCTACTGTGTTAAACATCCACTCTGCACATACTAGAAGTCAATAGAAACTAAATATCAATAACAGCCAACCACATATGAGCATCCCACTATAGCTATTCCTAGTAGTTCCCACAACAGCCCCTTCAGCATTATCATCAAGATTGCATTGGCATGTTTTCAGCATAAGTTTATGTTGTTATTTACTATAAAATAATTACCTTAGAAGTTATGTAAAAAGTAACATATGGTTGATTCACATAATAGAAAATTTTATAATTTTTTTCGCTGCTAGAAAATTTTATAATTTAAAAACTATATCCAATCCTTTAATTAGATTTTTCATTACTATTACACGACCATATCTCTTATTTTTATTCTTTTTATTTTTAGTGAATTATCACATTCCAATTACTCAAAGAACAAATAATTATGTTAATAAATTTATTAAATTTGGTTTATAATATTCAAATATCAAGATCCTTTAAATAAAACTATTTTGTTATAATGAGAAAAGATTTCTTACTTTCCCTTCATTAGTTTTCTTTTTCCATCTCTTTTCCTTTCATGACCCCCACAATCCAACTTTAACTTTTGTGTACGTGAGAATTGAGACTACTAAATAATAATAATTGTTATCTTCTTCGCTTGGGTTTTAGATGGAATTAATGTGAGAATTTATAATTGTGATAATTAAATTATTTTTTTAACATGCATAAAAATATACTAATAAAGAGACATAAATTCTGAACGTGATTCACGCAAAAAAAATACTAATAAAGAGACATAAATTCTTAACGTGATTCACGCAAATTAATACACATCTAAATCAAAGATTGATTTGCATCACTAAAGCGACAATTTTTTGAGATTAATTTGATAAGGTGTGGTATACACTCGATCACATATTTTTATTTGTAAGGCTATTATGGCAATATGTAGTTGGCTCAAACATTTAATTGGATTTTAGTATAAAACTAATATTCTCCCCATTTCAAAATAATACATAAATATTTTTTTTTACTAAACATAAGGTAATGATTTAATCTCATCGGTCAAATAAAAAAAATAAAAATATTTTTTTGTTTAAAAAATTGATTTTCTTGAAGCTATTTTATTAAAAAGTATGATATTTTAGGATTAAAGTGATGGTTTTATAACATCAACTTGACATAAAAGAAATTATTTTATAAAAAAATATAATCTTTTATGATTAAAGGAGGAGTTGTAGAGTGTCACTTTGACATAAAACTATACATAACTGAAAATGGCTGAGAGTTAATGTTTGAGTGAATTTATGGAATATGATGAACTTTTGAAAAATCACATACAAACATATTTTCTTTTAAGTGTTATTTTCTCGATGACAAAAGGACAAAAATGACAGTTTTCTATGCATTAAAATTAAATTTTTTTTCATGTGAATACCTAAACAAAAATCTGCGTCACACCAAAAAAAAAAAATTAAAAACAAAAATCTAGGCGTGGAGCACATGACCCAAGACATCGCGTTTGTCGTGGACCCAACATAAGTTGTCCTGTGTTCTTGTTAGCTCAACATAAGCAAGCTCAATAACATAACCAGTTCCACACACACCCCAACCAATTTTGCTCCAATCACTTGCACAGAGGAACTGTTTAGGAGGGAAAACTAAAACTCCCAACTCCCAACGAACTTTTCCTCTCAAAACACAGGAAAAGAAAATAAAAAGAAAAAAAAAATGTTTGCCGAAGACAATGGTCCAAAAGCAGAAGATCCAAGGCTCAAAGCCATCAACGAAGCCATCAGAGTGGTGCCTAACTTCCCCAAAAAAGGTCTTTTATTTTTACAATTATGATAATAACAATAACACTCATAATGTCTCTCTTCTGATAATTCTCCATTAAACAGATCCGTAACAAGTTTATATATGTGTGAGTATTTTTTTATAGTATTGCTTTTTAATATTTTAGTTTAAGTCAAATGAATGGTCGTTAATGGAATCCATTAGTGCAGGGATAATGTTTCAAGACATAACGACATTGTTGTCGGATCACAAGGTTTTCAAGGACACGATTGACATTTTTGTCGATCGTTATAGAGACAAGGGCATTTCTGTTGTTGCCGGTATTGTGAGCTCCACTCTTGTGCTCTCTCTTTGCTCCTCTGTAACTGTGACCATATGCTATTGTCCGCCACTACCCTTTTATCACTACTTTTTATTTTTTATTTTTTTCAATCTTATTGTGAGAAAAGTTAGTATTATTATGTGAAGTTTTAGTAGAAGGGTGAAGCAAATGTTCATGGGATATTGTATTGATTATACTGCATCAATCACGTTCTTGTTCTATTCTAGTTTTTAAAATGCTTGTTTTTGTTTTTGGCTTTCCTTTGAAGAGAACTGTTATACTGATTTCTTCATTTCTCACGATATATAATTGCATCTGTTTTAATTTTTTTTTTCAATTGATTATTTTTGAAATTTATGGTACCAATTTCGTACAACCTCTTTGTTGTTGATGGCTATTAGAAATTGAATTTTCACATGCTGACTATAGAGTAAGACTATTGTTGATGCCATTCATATATTTATTTGATGGCAATAAAAATTGAATTTTCGCACTGAGGCTGAGTCAAATTAGTTGTGGTCCAGTGGTTTTAGATTCTGCTGGTGGTTTGGATTAAAAAATGATGTCATTTCTCTTTCATCATGTATCACTTGAGAGGTACCTATATCCAACAATGGTTAGCACATTTGGTTGGCCTTTTGCTTATGCATCACTATGAATTGGGTTTGATTCTCAAGTTTTTCTTATTGATTGGTGATATGTAAGTTCCTCTGTAAGCACTCGATGTGCTCAGAGGCATGCTTTGGCCTTGGATTGGGTGGGCTTTCCCCTTAACCTAAGCTTTTCATTACCAACAAAAAAAAAAAAGAAAAACTTGAGAGGTGTCTTTCAGAATTTTAGTAAAAATCAAAACAAACTTGGACATGGTATTCATTTTAAGCAATACATGCATCGATTGAATCTGTGTGTGTTGGATCTTTCTCATGGTGGGGCACTAAATTTAACCATTGAGATGAGCTTGATGGTTTTAGAAGAATTTTACGGATTACTAATGCATCAGGGCAATGTTGTTTCACTTGCATTAGCTTTCCCTGTAAATAGGGGAATATGGCTAAATGATGATGACCCTCTGCATTACTGAGCTACAGTAGTAGAATTTGGCTTTTTTTGGCTTATGTGCTCATGTGATTGGATTGGATTACATGCAGGAGTGGAAGCGAGGGGATTCTTCTTTGGTCCCTCAATTGCGTTAGCCATTGGTGCAAAGTTTGTTCCCTTACGCAAACCTCGAAAGTTACCAGGTTCACCTATGTTATGTTGAACATTAATTTAACTTAGTTACCAAACTAATGATCTGTTACTATGCTGTGGTCAAAACAAAAGAAGAGATCACTTTCTGTGGAATGGAATGTACCTTTCTGATTGCAAAGGCCTTGTCCTACTTTCATTGTTTATAAGTACATAGCTTTACTGTTAAGGGTATGTTTGGTTGAGAGCAAAAATGGAAGGAAAAAAATTCATACTTTAAGTTTACACAAGAAACTTATCGGTAGTATTTAGTGGTTCACCCCCTCAACTGGCCCCAACTCCCATGTTTGTTAGTTAACTGACTGAAATACATAAACTCAAGCATCCATAATTTCCACAGTAAGTGTCAAATATATACATATATTCCTAAGTTCCATAGTAAGGGTCAAATCATGATCTTTGTATGGTTGCTTAGCTTGTCTTTTCATTGGTCTTCTTGATCTTCACTGAGCTATCTTATCAGATATCTATACTAAATTACTAATTATTATTGCTTCAATCACAATTACTTGTGGTGATGTGTATATAGAAGAGATGTTGCAACACTTCAATCTTGAAGTAGTGCTTATGTATAACTTTGAAATATTTTATTTTGTGCTTACTGTATCAAAAATTTGATCTCTTGGGTGTAAGTTGCAAGTAACTTCTGTGTCCAATAATAGCTAATTCTCACAAATTCATGCCTAAACTTTGACGTCCTTCATATTTAGGCAAAGTAGTCTCAGAAGAATATATTCTAGAGTATGGGACTGATTGTTTGGAGATTCATGTTGGTGCTGTCCTGCCTGGTGAACGAGCCATAGTTATTGATGATTTGGTGGCTACAGGTGGAACTCTAAAAGCAGCAATTAAACTCATAGGTAGGTGATTTCAGGCTTTTATTTATTTTGATTTGTTGTTTTGGTCTATATTCTTTCCTCCTGATTCTTTAATTAATTAAATAATTCATTTAAGATTGTGTTAGGAAACACGTCTTAATAAGCAGCGAAAATTAAGAGCAATAGAATGACACACAATAATTTCTTGTGATATAATTGTCCACAAAGACATATAAACTCCAATGAGAACTTCTACTATATAAAATAGTAGGTATGAAGAGAGCTTTACAATAACACACAATATGAGATGTACGCCAAAAATAGTGGCATTGTATAAATAATAACAACAAACTCCTCACTTTTTTTGTCACTCACAATCACTCTGTTTTACGTAAAGAAACTTTTATTTCGCACTCTCTCTCTGTGCTTTTCATTGATAAAACTTTTTGTATTTATAATAAAAAAATTATCTAACTATAACACATCCTTCTCCTTGTTTTTCTCTCTCATTTCTATAATTCTAGTGCTCCCTATTTAAAATAAAACTAAGTCATGAAAAACAACAAAGAAGTTTTCTCCATGTTGAGAGAACAAACACTTGTCAATTCTCCTCCTATCAACAACGTAGAGGATTCCGTCATTCCTGTTGCTAATCGGTAGTATTCAAACTTTTCTCTTGGTATAACCTTTGTCAACATATCTGATCCATTCTCATCTGTACGGATCTTCCCAAGCTGTAATTGCTTCATCTCCACCACATCTTTAATCCAGTGCTACCTAACATCAATATGTTTAGACCTAGAGTGAAAGGAGGAATTCTTACGAAGATGAATAGCGGTTTGATTATCACAGAACAACTTATAGTTTTCTTGTTGGAAACCAAGTTCATTCAAGAACTTCTTCATCCATAACAACTCGTTACATGCTTTTGTTGCGGTAATAAACTCTGCCTCAGTAACGGAAAGAGCAACACATTTCTGCAACTTTGATTGCCATGAAACAACACCCCTTGCAAATGTAATCAGATATCCCGATGTAGACTTTCTCGAGTCAACATCATCAGCCATATCTGCATCTGTGTAGCCAATTAACATAGGATTGGCATTTCCAAAACTTAGACACATTTTGGAAGTACTATGGAGATATCTGAGAATCCATTTAACTGCAACCCTATATTCCTTTCTTGGATTTGAAAGAAACCGACTCACCACTCCAACTGAGTGCGCTATATCAGGCCGTGTACATACCATGGCGTACATCAAGCTTCCAACTACTGAAGCATATGGTACCTTGTCCATTTCTGCCTTCTCTTCATCTGTGGAAGGGCTTTGTTTTGAACTCAACCTAAAGTGATTGGCAAGGGGACAACTAACAGCTTTAGCCTTTTCCATGCAACACTTTCTCAATGTACTTCTCTTAGGACAACCATATCTTCTTCACGTTCCTATCTCTAAGTATACTCATACCAAGGATCTGCTTTGCTGCTCCCAAGTCTTTCATGGCAAAAGACTTGCTTAACTGCTTCTTTGGGTCGTTACTCTTGTAGACATTCTTATCAGCAATTAATATGTCATCAACATAAAGCAAGAGAATAATAAAATCATCATTAGAAAATTTCTGCACAACAACACTTTGATTTGAAGTAGTCCTTTTGTAGCCTTGCTCTCCCATAATAGGCTCAAACTTCTTATATCATTGTTGAGGTGCCTGTTTTAAGCCACACAAGCTTTTCCTTAGCTTACAGATGCATTCTTCTTTTCCTTTCTCTTTGAAACCCTTTGGCTGTTCCATGTAAATTTCTTCTTCTAAATCCCCATAAAGAAAGGCAGTCTTCACATCCATTTGCTCAACTTCCAAGTCAAGACTAACTACTAGTCCCAAAATTGTACGAATGGATGCCATCTTCACAATTGGTGAAAAAAATTTCATCAAAATCCTTTTCTTTGATTATATCCCTTAACAACCAGTCTAGCTTTGAATCTCGGATGGAGGCTATGTTCTTCATGCTTGAACTTGAACACCCACCTCTTTTTCAAAGCTCTCTTACCTTTTGGTGAATTCAACGGCTCAAAAGTCTTGTTCTCATGCAAGGACTTCATCTTGTCTTTCATGGCCTCGATCCATTTTGCTTGTGATCATCATCCATTGCTTCTTCAAAGTTTTCAAGCTCTCCTTCACCAGTTGATAATACATATTGGCCACTAGGATATTGTCTACTTCTACTAGATGTCCTCAGTGCTATTAGAGAAGTTGCAGTTGGTGATTGAACTTGAACATCACCAACATATGGTTCAACTTCAACATGAGCATCATCCCCCTCATGTTGATCTCCATGAATTTCATCTTCAACTTGTCTTGGCGTCAATGTCGAACAAATTAACTCTAAGTCAATAGAGCTATCACTGGATTCAAGAGCATTTTTCTGGACCTCACCAATATCATTGATGGTGTTCTTCGACAAATCCAGCATCATGAATCCTTACTAGTTTCTTCTCAATGGGATCATAAAATCTATAGCCAACTTGATCTTGGCCAGAGCCTATGAATATACATTGTCTTGTTTTGATTTCAAGTTTTGATCTTTCACCCTTAGGTACATGCACAAAGGCTTTATTCCCAAACACCCTAAGATGATAGTAGGAAATATTGTTTCCTGACCATATCTTCTCTGGAGCTTCATATTGCAGAAGAACACAAGGTGAAAGATTTAAAACATGCACTGTTGTTTGTAAAGCTTTGTCCTAGAAAATTTTAGGCAATTTTGAATCTGAAAGTAAGCATCTAACTCTTTCCATCAAAGTCCTATTCATCCTTTTAGTTACTCCGTTTAGTTGTAGTGTTTTTGGAGGTGTCATTTGATGTTGAATACCATGCTCTTTACAATAAACATCAAATGGACCCATGTGCTCTACACCATTGTCTATCCAGATGAACTTAAGTTTCTTTCTACTTTCTCTCTTAATTGAGGTATGAAATTGTTTGAAAACATCTAGCACTTGATCTTTAGATTTTAGAATGTAAACCCACGTCTTCCTAGAATAATCATCAATGAAGGTCACAAAATATTGACCTCCACCAACTGATCTTTTCAATGGCCCACATAGATCTGAGTGTATTAAATCTAGTGTACTAGTCATCTTGGAAGGAGGGAGACTCTTGAAGGCAACTCTATTCTGTTTTCCTGCTAGGCAATCAACAACCTTTTCAAATGTAACTAGCTTAGCTCAGATAATATCTTCTGTGCCATTAATTTTTTCATCCTTTTCTCACCAATATGACCAAGTCTCTTATGCTGTAATTCAGCTGTATTTTCCTTTTCCACTGCATTTACTGCATCAATGGAAATCTTTGCATGCATCACATAAAGCATGGAATACTTCAAACCTCAGGCCACTACCATAGAGCTCTTAGTAAGTTCCCACTTTCCATCCTTGAAGGTGCTACACAAATCTTCATCATCAAGTCTACTCACGGAGATCAAATTCAAGTGCATGTCTGCAACATACCTGACATCTCGTAACACCAACCTTGTGCCATTTTCCATGATTATGCAAACATCTCCTTTACCAGTTACTTTGCAGAACATGTTATCTTCCATTTTAACAATACCAAAATTTCCTGGTGTATAAGATGAGAAAAATTCTCTTCGACACATAGGATGGATGGTTGAACCACTATCAATCACCCAACTAGTTTTGTTGGTTATGAGGTTGATAAAATCATCATCATATATGATGTTGATCTCATCCATAACATTTGATAGATCATCATCATTCATGTCTTCTTTCCTTACTTCTTTGCCTTTGTTTCTCCGTCTCATCTCTTCATTAAGAACACCACTCTTGATGCTCTCCATATGCATTACACCATTTGGTGCAGTATTTGTGAGTGAAATCTTCGAAGTCTCCCAAGACTCTGGTAAGGAACCAAGTACCATAAGGACAAGCACCTCATTGTCAAGGTTTGTGCCCATACCTGATGACTGATCCACAATGCCTTGCACTTCGTTCAAGTGATCAGCTACAGAAGTACCTTCTCGGTATTTTACCTGCATTAACTTTGTTAAATAGAACATTATTCCCTGTCTTTGAAGCATATAGCTCCTCGAGTTTTTGCCACAGCGTCCTGACATGACTTTCTCTGCAAATGTGATTATACACATTATCTTTGACAAATTGTCGGATGGACCCGCAAACTTATTCATGCTCGAACGCCCACTCCTTGTCGGATTTGTCATTGGGTTTAGCTGTGCTAAACACCTATAAATACAACTTTGTGACGAGCAGGAGATCCTTCATCTTGTTTCTCGATATGTGGTAGTTTATGCCATTCAAGTTGATCATCTTATTTGTCTATGCCTCCATTCTCGTAACTAGTAGCTCTAATACCACTTGTTAGGAAATGTCTTAATAAGCGGTAGAAATTAAGAGTAATAGAATGACACAATAATTTCTTGTAATATAATTGTCCACAAAGAAATATAAACTCTAATAAGAACTTCTACTATATAAAATAGTAGGTACAGAGTCAGAGAGAGCTTTACAATAATACACAATGTGACATGTATGCTAAAAACAGTGGCTCTATATTTCCCATAAAATAATAACAACACACTCGTCACTATTTTTTCACTCACAATCACTCTGTTCTATGTAAAGAAACTTTTGTTTCTCTCTCTCTCTGTTTTTCATTGACAAAATATTTTATATTTATAATAAAAAAATTATCTAACTATAACACATCATTCCCCCTGTTTTTCTCTCTCATTTTTGTAATTTTGGTGCTCCTTATTTAAAACAAAACTAAGCCATGGAAAACAACAAGAAGTTTTCTCCATGTTGAGGGACCCAACACTTGTCAGATTGTCCCATGTATGTTGTCACAAGAATGCCATAAGGTTCTTTCAACTTATTTTGTAGAACATTTTGGTGCTGAAGTAGTGGAATGTGCTTGCGTGATTGGTCTACCTCATTTTAAGGTAATGGCTAAATCATTGGTTTATTTTAGTTGTGTTTGACTTGCTGGATAATTAATATTAACAGGTTCGAGTACGGGATATGTTGTAACCTGTGCCGGAAGAACTATGCCCAAATGCTCGAACAAACTTGCTTCTGTTAGAATACCTGTGGGAACCCAAAACAAAATATATATTAAGTTCTATCTCGTCGTTTTTTGTCCGAAAGTAAAATCTTAAACCAAAATAAATGAAAAGATAAAAGTAAAAGTCATGTTTTCTTTAATATATTAATTAATTTTTACAGAATTAGTCTCTTGAAATTTAGTTAGAATAAACTGAAGATGTTAGTGTCCTTCTCTGTTGAATTGAATTATAATTACCAGTGAAGAAAGCAAAAGTTCCTAGACTTTGATATTTGATAATGCATGATTTCCTCAACCTGAAGCTAACTTTATTGTATGGTTGCTATTCACTAGTAAAGGTGCAGGGTGGATGTGTGAAATTTAGGGTCCTGTTTGGTTTGGGTTTGCATTTGCATTTTTCATTTTCTATTTTTTATGTTTTCTATTTTTTGAATTTTCTGAATAGGAATAATGAAAACAGAAAAAATAAAAACAGAAGACAGGATTTTATTATTTTCAAAAATTTTCACTATTTTTTCCATAAAATCCCGAAAACAGACAATGAAAACAACAAATGGAAACAGAAACAGAATAGGCCCTTATGTTTCCAATTTATTGATACGATTCTATATACGCATTCGGCAGGACTGAGTTTGTCATCTCCATGCTGAATTTCTTTAGATATAACTGAAAACATTGTTCTCTGCAATATTTATTTCTTTGTTTTGTAAATTATTATTGAATTGAAATGCAAATTACCTTCTTTCAGGTAAAAAAGGAAAATGGCGGGGTTGATATTGGCAAACCACTTTATTTCCTTGTGGAACCGGGTCTAGTAGTGTAAAATTGTTTGAGGTATGCCAAAATGTCACATGACAAAGGAAATTCTAGAATATGAAAGAATGGTTGCATATAGTAACTTTAGTCAACGGAGGCACCATTTTAGTAGTATAGAAATTCAATATTAAATCACATAAGTTAACCTTGCATTTGCTAGCAAAAAAACCATATTCCTAGACTTCCCTTGTTTGGTTTTGTCTTTTGATTTATATTTAAGATTAAGAGTTTAATATAGATGCACTAACAATATTTTATACTGATATCCAATCAAATTCTGCTATTTACATTATATTTTAAGTAGAGTATGAGATTCCAACATATATATTGATATGATAACACATGATTTAATACAGTGTCAGTATATAGAAATTAAATTTAGGTCTATTAGGTTCGAAGGTAGAAATGAGATAAAACTTTCATAAATGAGCCTAAAATATAAAATTATATATAAAACTTATTCTATAAAATTTTATCCCATTTCCACCGTTCGACCAAACCCTGAACAAGAATACGACTATTGCGCCGAATTATAGTTGCACTAAATTTTTGGTTTTTGACTACTTTCGCCTTTTGTGGTATAACCTTTCCGAATTTTCTTGTTTTGGGAGTTTTTTCTACGTATTAATCGTGCATGGAGATTTCTGAATGTATACATTTTCATGCAGATGTGATTTTAGTTCTTCTACGGGTGATATAGCAAAAGGATGATGATTCGTTCGGGAAAAGGGATTCTTCTTGCAAGTTTTCAGCTGATTAAATTCCGCCTTAGCAAATATCGTCCTGGAAAATTTCGCTGATGTATAGGCTAGCTTCATGGAACTTCATTAGTTTCACGTAAATAATAAATATAAAACAATTATTAGTTTATTTGATTTGTTCCTTTAAATATTTTTGTCAATTGCAAATTTAATAAAGTTCTTATTTTATGGAGAACAAATATACCTGAAGTTTTAACATAAATAAATACTCTTCAAAGGCTTTTGTATATTCTCATATCCACTGTTGCCATCCTAAAACTAGTTAGTGACAGTAAAAGCAGATCATAGCTTCAATTTGCAAATGTCAAACCCTAAACCCTGGAATTATTACTTGGATGATGATTTTATCTAATCATCACTTTTGTACAAAATTTTCTGAGTAATTACTTGAAAATCCATTTTGCTCTTTATATTTAAATATGGAGTTTATATTTACATTTGAAACATTAGTATTTTCCATGTAACATTAGAAAGAGAGAATGATAAATCTCCAAGAAATTTGATGATATCACCATCTTTTTGGCCCATTTGCAATTCTTTTGCTCTTACTCATAAGTCATAACTACAAGCTTTGTGCATCACTCGTACCCATAAGTATTGTTAAACTTGATTTTATTAAGAATGGTAAATTTTACACTTGCTAAAATTTACCTTGATTTCTTTCCGTTATGTGAGTGATATCGTGTTAGAATTTAACCAAAAGTTTCACATCTAAAAGAAGTAGAAGTCTTGCTAGTGCTTTAGCATATAAATATGGTTTTGTTTATTTAGTTTAGGCATCCTCCAAAGGTGGTGTGTATATATATATATATATATATATATATGTTTTTTTTTAACAGTGTAATTTGAATAGAGGAACATCAAGGGCCAAATATGGTCAAACTTAAATCCAAAAATTACTCAGTTGGGAAGACCCTAATGGAAGATATGTTATATAGTAAGGATTTGTATGATCATATTGAGGGAGCTAAATTTAGACCTGCTAATAAGTCTAATGCTGAATGGAACATAATGAATAGAAAAACTGTTGCTTTGATTAGGAAGTGGTTGGTTCTTAGCATATATCTACATGTTGATAAAGAAACTAATGCTCAGAGCATGTGGAAGAAATTTACAGATTTACATGAGAGGAAGAATGTGCAAAACAAGGCATTATTGATTTGGAAGTTGGAAAATATGAAATATAAAGAAGGGAATTCAATGCCAAGGAATTTGAGTAGCTTCCAGGAGATTGTCAATAAGTTGACAACTAATAAGATTACATTGTTTGATGAGTTGCAAGCATTGTTGTTGTTGAGTTCTTTGCCTAATAGTTGGGAAGTCCTGGTTGTGGCATTGATTAACTCAGCTCTCAATGGGAAGTTGACATTGTCAATGGTTAAAGAAAGTATGTTAAATGAAGAAGGCAGAAGAAGAGAGTGGGGTTTGATTAGTGCTTCAACCCAGTTAGAATCACTTGCTATAGAATCATGGAGGAGAAGCCAGAGTAGAAGACCTCATACAATTGTGGCAAGAAAAGATTTTAATTGCTATCATTGTGGCAATCTGAGACATATCAAAAGGCACCACAGGTATTTGAAAAAATAGAAGTCAAGAGAAAGAGATGAAGAAAAAAATAAAGAAAATATAAAGACACTTTGTTGTTGCATATGATGATGACCTTGTTGTAATGATGAGAATTTTATAAATCTTACATGTGATAATTCTAGTTTGATTATGGATTCTAGTGCATCATGTCATTTACTCTTAGGAATGAGTTTTTCTCTACTTACACTATTGGCAAATTTGGTAGAATAAGACTAGAAAATGAAGGAATATACAAGATTGTTGTTGTGGAAGATGTGTCGCTCAAAACTAGCTCGAAATGCAAATTACAATAAAAGAATGTTAGGCACACATCTAATATGTGCCTTAGCTTGATGTTAATCACAGCATTGGATAGGAAGGTTATTACACTACCTTTGGTCATGGAAAATTCCAAATAACTAAAGGGTCACTAGTTGTTGCACGAGAATATAGTAGTTTAACTAATCTTTACCAATTGCCCGGAAATTTGTGCAAAGAGCAAGCAAATGGTGTTAATGATTCCTCTTCCGATTTTTGGCATATGTGTCTTTGCCACTTGAGTGAGAAAGGACTTAGTGTTCTTGCCAATAAATAGTCTCTTATGATAAAAGATATATCTCTAAAGACTTGTACTCATTGATTTGTTGGAAAGCTTACCAAAATATCTTTTCATTGTTAAAGACCTCATAGGAGATCACATGTTCTAGATTTAGTTTATATTGGTTTTTTGAGGTAAAGCAATGAGAAGTGCAGTGGATTTGATTAGCTTTTGTCCTTTAGCTCCTCTAGATGGTGATATTTGTCACAACCCAATTTAGGCCATGACCAGCACGTGGAGAACATGTTCCCTCACAAACCTTAACATGCAAAACTTAAAAAAAAAAAATGGGCATAGTCTCCTCTGTTTTTTTGGACATTTCCTTTCCAAATACAAAATGACCTGCAAAACACAGATAGAACCATCGAGTTGGGCTTCAAGCATTCTCAGAATGCACTCTCAGTAACAAAGCAACAACTCAATATAATCTAGAATATTATCTCAGCATATGAATTCCGAGTAAAGTTTTCCAATCCAAAACATTTCTTTTCCATATCCAAGAAAATACAAACATAAAACACGTTTAAAATTTAACAATTAAAACATCAAATGCAATACTTTAAGTTCTCATATGAAAATTATAACAGATTAAAACCATTATATACAGGCTTAAAGTACATTTTATAACACAAATATAAATATACAATCTAAGGACCTTGTCTGTGACACATGGAGCATTGCAGATAGTTCTAACCAACTGAAACTGAAGGGGGGAGTTCCAATATGAAGAATAAGCCTTCTTAAGAACGCTTACAAACTCCGAAGTCGACTATAGTTGAGCCAGAGGATTAGAACCCAAAAGTTATACTTGTATCTATAAAAAAAAAGGGAAAACAACAGAGTGGATTTTACAGCTTAGTGGGACACAGAACATCTATAATCCACATGAGATAATATGCAAATCACTAATATCATGAAAGTAAGGCCATAAATCATATATAAATTCAACAAATTATTAGTTTCACAGAGAGACTTTCAAAAACATCAATATTATATAAAATACAAGGGAATTGTCAAATCCAGGATAAATATGAGGATTCACACTCGGACGGCTGTTCCTTCATTTGGTCCTAAAACAAAACGGTCTTACCCATGTGAGTAGCTGTAGAACAGGAGGATCAACCATATGGCCATAAATTAAGATAGTTAAGATGCACCAAGGCTAATGCTTACTATCGTTAGCTACAGATCTTGTTTGATATTTTCCCCAAAATATATACTATAATCCATTCATAGCTTACTAATTCAGTTTTCAACATTTCAGAAGGAGGTTCATGCCCCACAATTCTCATTTCCTTTCTCAACTCCATAACAGAGAAAAAATTAATTTCAAATATTATAAATCTGACTTTCAACTTTTCTTTGTGCAATACATATTTTCCAAATAAAAATCATATCATTTTGCATTATTGTTTTTTTCATAAACATAAGCTAACATAATAGATTTAATTTCATCAAATGCTTATAATGTTGCAAAATAATTAAATTTTCAATGTCAAATCATTAAAATATATTTAGAACCAATATAGTATGCGTAAAAATAATTATAGACATAATGTCTACTCACAAAATAGTTCCAAAGAACTCAAGACCGGCCAACTTCCAAGTGTCACCAATCCAACGGTTGGTACTCAATTGCTTAATAACTCTAGGAATAAGACAACAACAATTTTTATGAGTTAACAATGCCAAAAATTTCAAAATCTATCTCACTAATATAAAACCACCAAATCTCATAACCTAGGGCTCCATATTAGAGCTCTAATCCTATACCCACAACATGACTTAGCTATCCTATAAACTTGGAAGTAAGATTAAGCTACATTATACCTTTGATAGCTAAAGGAAGGCGAAGGGAGGAGTGGGTGCTACTATACCCTCAAGAAATTGAAGCCACAACCCTTGAACCACCAAAAAAAATGGACAGGGCGTTGTTGTTCACGTCATAGCAAGGAAGGATCACGCTAGCGGCGGCGCAGTGGTGGTTGGTGGTGAAACGTCGGAAGTGGTGGTGGTGGTTAATGGGAAAGAGAAGATTAAGAGGATGAGGAAGGAGAAGGAGGTTGTTAGAGAGAAAGGGAGAGCTATAGGTTGTGTTTTTCAATAAGGCATGGGGTGGTGTGTGTTTAAGTTATATTAGAGGGTGTTGTCTGTGTATCACTTATTTACAGTAAGTTAATGTACTCAGTTATTTTATTCTTGATTAAATTTAAAATATAAATGTAAATAAGAAAATACCTCCATTTGAATTTAGATAAAATATCATAAAAATTAAAACTCCAATCAATCAGAATACAAATTTTTGGGTTTTAGTTTAAATTTAGGAATTTATAAGATTTTATAAACTTGTAAGTTAAAAATGAAAGGCGTAGAAGTTTTCTAAAATTCGTTAAAAATCGTCTTTTAACTTATTTTCATTTTGGGAACAATTATTGGGACTTTTGAATTCAAGAAAGTGATTATATTTTATAGCCCTTTAAGGACATGTAGAGTCTAGACTTAGTGAAATTTAGGACCCGGAACAACAAATTAGGGTAATTGGCACCTTGCTAGTTTAGAAAAAATAATTTTAGCCCTTTTTTATAAAACTAGGGTGTTACAATGTTCTAGAAAGGGTATGAACAGGGAAAGAAGTCTCTTACAGTCACTTGAGAGTGTTTGGTTACATGCCTTTGTTCATGTTCCAAGAGATGATAGGTCCAAGCTTGATAAGAAGTTCAAGTAGTGTCTCTTCATGGGTTATGGTCACGAAGACTTTGGTTACAAGTTATGGGATCCAGTGAGGAAGTTGAGATGTGATTTTTCTTAAAGACGAAACCATTGAAGTCTTTAAGAAGTCAGATAAGCTAGTGTCGATTACTAGAAATTACAGTGATGTTGAACCAGAGCCTCCTTCTAGTACTCTTGTTAATGGAGGAGATGTATAGGTTGATGATGGGAATACAAGTGATGAACTGGCACCTAATCCTGAGGTGAAATTGAGCAAGTTCCACTAGAGCCACCAGTTGTGCCATAGTTGAAAAGATTTAGTGGAAAACGTCATGCTTCTTAGAAATATCCTTTAGATGGGTATGTCAGAGTTACTAATGGTGAGGAGCTAGAGAGCTACAAAGAGGCTATTTTTGATGAGCATAAGGAAAAATAGTTGAAGGCCAGGTAAGAAGAAATGAATTCCTTACATGAGAATCACACTTTTGAGTTGGTGAAATTGCCTAAGGATAGGGAAGCACTAAAAAATAAATGGGAGTTTAAACTGAAAACTAAAGATAATGTCTCATAGCCAAGGTACAAATCAATGTTCATTGTGAATAGTTTTGAGCAGAAGAAAGGCATCGATTTTGAGTAGATATTCTTACCAGTTGTGAAGATGTCCTCTATTCAAGTTATGTTTGGTTTAGTAGCATGCTTGAATTTAGAGGTTGAACCGCTAGATGTGAAGATTCCATTTCTTCATGGTAACTTGGAGGAAAAACTTTATACAGAATAGCCAGAGGGTCTCGAGGTTAAGGAAAAGAGTAGTTAGTATGTAAATTAAAGTAAAGGCTATATGGCCTCAAGCAAGTATTAAGGCAATAGTACAAGGAATTTGATTCTTTTATTGAGAATCACGGGTATAGTAAGACTACCTCGGACTATTGTGTATTTGTCAAGAAATTATCTAATGATAATTTTATAGTTCTCTTGCTTTACATGGATAACATGTTGATTATTGGTCATGACAAACAGAAGATTCAAAGTCTTAAAAGCGATTTGAGCAAGTCCTTTGCTATGAAGGACTTGGGTTCTGCAAAGCAAATCCCTATCATGAGAAATACTCGTGACAACAAGAGTGGTAGGTCAACAAAGGTACATTGAGAAAATGTTAGATAGATTTAACATGAGTAATTCCAAACCTGTTAGTACTCCACCTGCTGGTCATTTCAAGTTGAGTTTATAGCAATGTCTACAAGTGAGAGAAAAAGAAGAGATGGAGAAGACTTCTTATGCATCTGCAGTTGGTAGTTTGATATATCCAATAGTGTGTACAAGGCTAGATATTGCTCAAGTTGTTAGTGCGGTTAGTCGGTTTCTCTATAATCTTAGTAAAAAACATTGATAAGCAATGAAATGGATTTTAAGGTATCTTCGAGACACTTCCAGAGTTTGTGCTTTGGCCTGTATTAGATGGCTACACAAATGTAGATATAGCTAGTGATCTTGATTTTAGGAAGTCCAATTCTAGTTATTTGATGAGTTTTTCAAGGGGAGTTGTGTCATGGTAGTCTAGACTTCATAAATGTGTTGCATCATCTTCAACTGAGGCTGAATATATTAATGTTACTAAAGTTTCTAAAGAACTCTTGTGATAGTCAGAGTGTTATTCATCTCAACAATAACCTAATATTTCATTTCAAATCGAAGCATATAGAGGTTACAGTATCATTGGATACATGAAGCGCTTGAGATTAAGTTGCTCTCATTGGAGAAGATATATACTAATGACAATGGCTCAAATATGATGATTAAAAGTTTACCGACAAGTGGGACCCTCAACATATTGAGCTGTCATGTAATGTGTAATAGAAGAAAGGATATAATGTAATGATTTCACAAAGTTAGGGCGTAACAATATAATGATTTCACAAACTTAGGAAGAATAATATAATAAAGGAAGAGAAACTGGACCAGACATCGAATTGGTCAAGGCATTAGTTCAAAGGTTTATTGGTTCAACTAGGGTTCAATTGGTTTAACCGGAATATAATAAAAATATATTTACATAAATATATATATAAATACATAATTCTTTATAAAATTCTAACTTTTTGGACAAATTAAAGATAACATTTTTTTTAATATTGTCATAGTGGAACCTTTTGTTGCCAAAAATTAAAAATTTATTGGACATTTTGTTTTTGGGTTCAAAATGCTTAGTTTTTTAGGGAAAGACATGAAATAAAATTAGCCTAATCCACCTAGCCCACCAAATGTCTCACTAGCCAATTACTTTATTATTACTTGCTACAGAAACCCTACCCACTAAAGAGCTTCTTTCTCTCATCCACCGCCTTCTTTCTTTCTCAGTCCCCATTCAACAGTACCTCCATCAAACAACAACAACAACAATAACTCCTTGTCAACAAAGATAACTTGAGATGGTGGTAGTGCACCAGGGTAGCAAGATGGAGGCAGCAGGATGAAGAACCATGGAGGCGGAAAAGCATAAGCATGAGCAATAAAGCAAAAGCGCGAGCAGCTGAGCAGAGGCGCGAAGCAGCTCAGAGGTCACAGAGCTGAAGTGCAATATAGCCCAGAGGCGGTGGAGAAGTTCACCGGAGAAGATGAAGATCTGGTTCCTGGTTCCCTGGAGCAGGTCTGGTTTCTATCTTTTTTTATCAGGTGAAAGACCTGAATCAGAAGCCATAGAAAATCGAACCGATCCACTGATTTTCCTAATTTTGACCGGTTTTGAACCCATCCAGTTTTAGGTGCTTAACCAAATTGGCCAGATGGCTGGTTCCCGATTAACTTGGTCAGACTGGCTAGTCCGATCTGGTTTTCTCTTTTATGATAATTTCACAAATTTCTAGATTTCATGAATAAATTTTACAAATATAAAATAATTTGGGTGAATTTTACTAAATGTGAAGGAATGTCCATTCAATATTACTGGTTATGGCAAATACATGGTATTTTGATTTTTTTAATTTTATGAAGGGATTACATCATATTATGTATAATCTATGTTAATAATAAGTAGACCAACTAGTTTGATCTCTTCTAATCGTTGAACAAAGTTCGATCCATTTTGTTTACAATCAACAAGAACAAATTGACTATGATGAGACTTTTGCACTAGTAACTAAATTAGAAGCTATCAGAGTGCTTTTGGCTTTTGCAGCTCATAAAGGTTTAATTCTCTTTTAAATAGATGCGTAATTTGTTTTTGGCCTTTACCATTTGGTTTCGAGAATAAATAGTTTCCTAACCATGTATTCGAGCCTACAAAAAGTCTTTATAGTCTAAAATAGGCTCCTACAGCTTCGTATGAAAAACAGAGTTCTTCCCAATTCGATAATGAGTTTATGAGAGGCAATGTTGACGTAGTTCTTTTTATTTTGCATAAGAAAAATGATTTTTTAATTGTTTAAATTTATGTTGATGATATTATATTTGGTGCTATTGATCATTCTATCTATAAGAATTTCTCTGAGCTTATGCAGGATGAAGAAGAGAATAATGGGAGAATTGAAGATCTTTTTGGAACTTCAAACCAACCAATCATAGTTCTCTCTATATCATCATCTTTAAACTTGAATAACATTGGTGCATGCACATATATGATCATGATATTAATAAATGGCATCATAATACACTTTTATATAAATCATTTCCATGAATCTTAGGTCATTTTTAAACTTTAAACATTTCATAAGCTACATGACTGAACAATTGTCATCAATATTTATCACAAGTAAATCATGTTCATTTACTTCATACAAAAGTTGCTAAGTTCACAAATTTGGCAAAATTTCAATAGCATAATGGTCGGAAATGAAACTTCCCTAAATTTTCTTTCTGTTATATATCATAAAACATGCATCAAAATTCATCAATGCACAATAATTCTTAGTCAACAATCACAGTTCAATAATATATTTCATCATTGCATGCCATTTATAATTGTCTATGCAATTAACTTCATCCAATCAACTTTTCCTGAGTTTTATGAGCTTTGCTTTCAAAGTTATGTTCAAGATAATTCCTTTTCTATTTCTAAGTTCATCTTGCACCTATAGGCACTCAAAGATAAAAATTTTGGTTAGCAAAGTTACCAACTTTAGGATAAAACTTCCTCCTTTATTCCATTTCCCTATCAAAGGTTATTGCTTTATGTACAGTAAGCCATATATTACTTGGAGCTTGAGTCCTTTCCAATTATGACACTTAAATTTCAAACCTTTATGTGCATTATGATGTTTCCAAACTTAATGTTTTGGCCTTTTGCTTTTTATGATGTTCAACACCTAAGGTTTAAATCTTTTTATTTATAATGACAATATATCACTTGAAGTTCTATACCATTTTCCAGTTAGGGGACTTAGGCTCCTAAATTTCCAATCTTTAACTCATTATGATATCTTAATATTCAAAGCTCTAACTTTCTTACCCATGATATTATTACATTACCTGAAGTCTCAAGTTCTCTACAAATTATGGTATTACTACATCAAAAGTTCAACTCTTTTCAATTAAAGGTACAAACTTCTCAATTATGGTCATTCCTTTTATCTTGGCCTAACATTGACATCATAAATTTATGAGCTTTCATACAAAAACTAAAGCTTTATTATCAAGACTCATTCTTTAATCGATTAACATTTAGAATCATATCATCAAACACATAAAGAAGCTCTCTCAAACTTGTCTCGAGGAGCAAACGTATAAAGAACAAGAGTTTCTCCATTTAAGTTATGAACTAAGCTTAAACATGAAACTTTGTTCAAAGAAATGTCAACAAAATCCTACCAACGCAATGGTTGAGCTTGCAAGGACTACTTGATATTCCAATAAGCTTGAAGGTAGCACAAACATTCCTCCTCTTTCTTGGCCACAATCCAATCGTCAATATATATAAGAAACACAACAATCGTATTTCATCAACTTTCACAAAACATAAACATAACAAACACTTCATTTTAGAAATGAATGAAAAACAATCCTCTACTCTAAAAAGGTCTTAGGGTCAAAACTTGATATGTAAACATATATGTTCGAAAATCTTTTCTTTATACCCAAAATACTTATTTTAACATACTATTTCACAATCATCAATTCAAGTATTGCATGCATATCAAACTTTACATTTCCACTTCTTTATTCACATGCAAGGTATTTAGTGACAAATACACTAAACCATATCCTTAGAGATTAACTCACTTCTAAAATTATTTTAAACATATAAAAAACAAGACATAATTTTTTACAACAATTAAAGACAACATTATATTGTACCCAATTCAAGGGCCATGGCCGAATTTATGTATGTTTAGGGCAAGAGACCCAAAATTCATCCTTTTGTGAATTTTCTAATTATTGACACTTTCAAAAATTATTTTAAACACATAAGAAGCAAGATATAAATTTTACATCGAATAAAACCAACATTGGTCCTAATTTAAGGTCTTGGGCCGAAATCACATATATATAGGGCAAAAGAGTCTAAAATTCATACTTCATAAATTTTCTACTTCCTCCATTTATAAATAATTGTTCAGTTTGAATGCCCACAGGAATTGAAAAAATGATTGAAAAAAATATCAAAGTAAAAAAAAGTTAAGAATGATTTACTAAATTGCCTTTAATTTTTTGCCAATAATCCAGCTTTCTCTCTTTCTTCTTCACTATACCTCTCTCATCCTCTAATGGTATTTAACAAGGGTATTATTGAAAAGAAATATTACTACTACTTAAAGTTTTAAAATGGACAATTATTTAAAAATGGATGAAGTTATTATTAATGCTTTCAAAATTTATGTTGAACATCTAGAATGCAAGATACACTTTTGACATTTAATAAAAATAACATTAGGCCTATTTGTAAGTTCATGGCCGAATTGCATGCATATGTGTCCATCTATGTTCAAAATTTTCTTTCTTATGCTTAAAACACTTCATTTTAGTATTCTAAACATAGTTTAAAAACAAAACAAGATTACCATCCCTTATGTGCAACTGAAATTGCCACCATCATCATTTGCATAGCTTCTGAAAATCATTTTTCTAGTTCAAAATGTCATCTTTAGTCTTTCTAAAATTATTTTTAGTAAAGACAACCCATTGGTTTACAAAATTTGCACCTTTAAGAGTTATTAACCCATTAAAACTTAAGAAAAGTCTCACAAATTACAAAGAACACAAAAGATGAGAATTTTACCATTTAAATTCTCAAGACAACACTTTTAGAGAAAAGAATGCAAAAACTCACAACTTTAGCTGATACAAATGCAAGATATCACTCTTAAACATAATGGATCAAACAAAGCTTCAAACTTCAACCAATTGAAACACAAGTTATCACTTTCAATCACATTAGAACAACAAAGTATTGAACTTTAACCTATTTAAATGCAATGTAGCTTATCTAAACACATGAACAACAAAGCATGAAATTTTAACCAATTAAAAAACATAATAACACTTTTAATCACATTAGAACAATAAAGGCTTAAACTTTAACCAATTAAAATGCATAATGACACCTTTAATCACATTAGAATAACAAAGCATTAAACTTTAAGTCGTTAAAATGCTTAATAACTCTTTTAAACATATTAGAGCAAAATATTAAACTTTGACCAATTAAAATTAAAATAACACTTTTAATCAAATTAAACCAACAAATTGTTAAACTTTACCAATTAAAATGCAATATAGCTTACTTGAACATGACGAAAACCAATTAAAATGCAATATAGCTTACTTGAACATGACGAAACAACAAAGTGTCAAACTTTAATCATTAAAATGCAAGATTTAAGCTTTAGAGCCTCAAAGATGGCTTCTTGAACCTAAATCAAGAGAACTTATCATAAAGCTTTGAGATTTTACACAACCATTCTAAGAAATAAAGAGATAATGAAACAAAGGAAACATAAATCCAATAAAAGGTCAACCTTTGAACCTACAACACAATGAACAAATAAAAGAGTAGAAAAGAGATTCTAAACCAAACAAATCCCTATAAAAAACTTTGATCTTCGAAGAAGAAGATGGAAAATAAAAGAAGAGTCATGCTCCAAAGGATCTAACAGAATAAATCTCTCAAAAACAACTACCTAAGGAATGCGCTCATTAACCCACACTATTCTTCGATCTCTATTATAAATAGCATCACTCCACTTGGCCTTAGTCCCAAAATTAGTACTTTGACTAGATACCGGGTGAGTCATCATGGGGACTGTAGTTCCCTTCAATGCAATCAGAGTCCAGCATTCTAAACAATCTGGTAGAAAAGGGTCAAGATACATGCTCTTCTCATTTGGCGCATCAATAATTGGCTCAGGATCCTTGAATGGCTCATAAATCTTAAGCCAGAGGATCATATGTAGGTATCTTGAAGTCTTTGAGACCATCCATCGAATCATTCTCTACTGTCAGGTTAATAAGAGGGATACCTCAATAGGCTCTACTGGTTCCACAGGCGGTCATACCACATAGGCTCCTAGGTAGGAATCTTGAGGGCATCAGGCAATTTAGCTGAAAAGGATATGGGTGAATTTCTAGAGGCATCATAGAAGGAGGCATGGTGATGTAACAATGGACAATAATGTGGATTGTCACTACTGTTATCCCTATCTTCAGATAATAACTAACTTCCATAATTGGCAGAGGAGCCTTCACTTGTACACTTGGGTGGATCCATTTGAGAATTGACTTGAAAAGAATAGACGAGAGAATTTTCAACAAATCTCCCATCGATATTGTTAAAAACTCATGGTTATCCTTGTTGCCATCTCAGCCACTTCGGGTTTATATTGTAGCAAAACTATCAAATTCATCCCTCTAAAATTTCGTATCGACCAAATTGGTGATTGTAAAAAAAAACTCTCAAATTGGTCCTAGCAAAATTAAATAGTCGGATAAATTAGTCCATACAAAAAAAAAACTCTCAAATTAGTTCCTACAAAAGTGAATTATCAGACAAGTTAGTACTCTTTATCTAACTTATCAAAGGGACTAATTTGATCAATTATTCAATTTTGTAGAGACCAAGTTATCCAATTTGAAGTTTTTACAGGAACCAATTTGAGAAATTTATTTTTTAGAGACCAATTTATCCGACTATTCAATTTTGTAGAAACTAATTTGAGAGTTTTTTTTAGAGACTAATTTGGTTGATGTGAAATTTTAGAGGCGTGGATTTGATAGTTTTATCTATATAAAATATGTGTCAACGTACAAGGTAATTCAATTTTAAGGTTTTTGAAAATGTGGTTAGCCGAAGTAGGTTGCTTTTAATCATACAATAGAATTCCATTCATAAGCATTGATAAATAAGCCAATCATATCAATGATATGAATAGAATAAGCCATAACATAAGAGATATTAAATAATAAACATGTGCATTCATGACGATACTGTGTTTCATGCATCTTAAACATTGTTACTCCTTATATTCTCACTGAGTGCACCAAGACCAATATCTTGATCACTTGCCTTACGATAGTAAGCTAATACCATGACTGTTGCCACAAAATATAAACCCCGAGGTGACTGCCTAATGGATTGAGAGGGTAATCAATAAGCTTAACCTTTTACATAACTTCTTACTGAGTGCACTTGTAACTCCCTAGTATTCATTTTCATGTGCTTAAGTTACATAAAAATTAATACCAAGGAATCACACCCTATTCATGAGCTTTTCAATATTAAACATAAACATTACTAATAATTCTAACAAAAATTCGACATGGTAACGGCATAGTATCATGCCTCCTGTAAGACATAAAATCATAAACAAAGTAACTAGTCATCCATAGCTCAACCTGCAGTTCAAAAATACAGTATTCCAGTGTCTCACATATCATTATCATGAGGCATGCAGTGCCACTCAATCCACAATATAAAATCTATTAATGTAATATTAGAAGATAAGTGGCCTCATATGTCAAAATAGCTAACAGTATATTAAATCATGGCTTCAAGGCACAAAATACAAAACATAGAAGCAATAAAGGCTCTTATAACCCAAATACAAAAGAAAGATCCAAGTATCAACTCCAATATTAAATGACATATAATTCATAAGCATAAAGCAAAATAATTTGAAGATTTCAAAATATCAAATGAGATCAAGTGATATAGCACAATCTCCAAGCAAAGCAAAAATAGCAGTACTCCAATAGTTAAGTTTCTGCATTAGGGTCTACCTACTCATCTAGAGATGATATTGGAAAAACGGAAAGGGGTGAGAAATTAATTGAAATCTTAGTAGGGGCATATACAATTAACGTGATATCATAATCATCTCTAGTCTACCTTTGAAATAATTAATATACAATCATGAAGTTCAATTTTAGCATTTTGCAACACCAAGGTAGAAGTGTCTTTTAGCATGATCCTGGCATGAAATGTACATGCATGCATGAAAGAACTTTACTACTATACTAAAAAAGACATGTTTGCATGGAAAAAGGACTAGGTTTATTCAATAAATGTCACAAGCATGCATAATGGTTATCCTAATGCAAGACATTAAAAACATCATAGATAAGGTCTTTTCTTTAGTCCTATCTATCTCGTAACCTTTATATTTCTATTTGTTCCTATTGGCCTCACTGTTTTTTCCTCTCATTTGATCTTGATTTGAATACTTTAAAACCTATGAGCTCGTTCTTAACCAGTCGTCACTAGTTCCTTAGTGCAAATTGACACCGAAACCCTTATGTACACTTATAAAGAAAATCAACGCCCAGTCGTCACTAGTTCTCAAAATGATTCAGTGTTGACACCCTCTTTGTCGACATAAGTTGACCCTTAATCTTTATGTCTTAATTTTGATTCCTTATTCCTTAGTTTTTCCTCTTTTCCCTCTTTCTTCAAGTCATTATTTTCCTCATAAGCAATACAAGCATAAGTTCCAATAATGAATTCTAAAATCCTTTTCTTTAAGATAAGAAAGATCACAACAATAACTCAACAGGTAAGCATAAATATTAGTAACCAATCACTTATTATGCCAAAACTAAAATGCTACCATATAATAAATCAAAGCTCATCCAAACTTCCCTTTTTAACTTCCAACAAAAAGAATATTGTCTTAACTAGAGTTTCATTGCTCAAGAATTATACATTCATAAAAGAGAACACAACCTAAACTAATTCTTAGTTTCATTTAGACATTTAATCAAATAAATCGCATGTATAATGAGAAATTTTCATGTATGAGGTTGTTCACCATCCAAAACACCACCAAAAGTCATATTTCTAAGTTTATGTGCATTAAAAACAAGGGATTATATGTATATGTATATATATATATATATATATATCAAACACTTAACCCAAAGCATCACCAAAGCATAATAAAATGGACCTATCCAACACATGGCCGAATTTACACATTATATTTATACATATAACTTCCAAGATTACATTATTAACATAGATCTATATCTTTGTAAACATTTGTTTTGCATCAAACTAACTATTCATCTAACAAATATGCAAAGGCTCAACCCCAAACAACCTATCAAGCATATGATATGCATATTTACTCCATTTTTGTGTATTATACTTCACATCTTGAAATACCCCACTAAAAGCTATATTTTCAAACTCTCATGCATAAAAAACAAAGGCATACATATGTGTGTGTGTGTGTATATATATATATATATATCCAACATTCAAATTTTCTCAAAATCCAACCAAAAACTCAACCAAAACATGATGTAAAATGGTCCTCAATCACCAACCCAAGAATGCTTTATGGGGAAGGGGAATCAAGGATTATTTTTCAACAACATTCAAACATTCATAACAAACATAAACTTTAAGGCTCTAAAATTTAACAAAACAAAAAAATAAAGAGAATGCAAAATATAGAAACCCCCACCAAGAGCTCCCATAAGTTGAATAGAGAAGAAAATCTTCTCCTCTTTACTCCCAAAATGGCTGTGAATTAGGGGCTTCAATGGGGTAGGGAAGTGAGTTTTGAGATGTGAAAATGGAGAGGTGGTGTGGTGTTTGTTGAGGAAAAGATGGATGGGTTTGAGTCTTGGAAGAGATGGAGTGGTGGGGTTAGGGTTTGGATGATGGAAATGGAAGAAAGTAAAGAGTAGGAGGAGAGGAAAAGAGAGTTATGTTAAGGGAAAAATGAACAAAGATGTAATGGAGAAGAGGAGAGTGCCGTGAATAAAAAGGGAAAAATGGGGTTTCGGCTTTTTTTTTTCCTTTTTTTTTTGTGAAAGTGTAGGTGTGTGTGAAAAGGGTAGTTTGCCAATTAGTTGAATGTAAGTGAGGGTACTTTAAGAATTTCACATATAAATTCATTAAAATAAACATGAGACACCCATTAAATATATTATTTTCACACATCTCTAATTCCAAACAAAGATTATTTAATTCATCAATTTTGGAGTTTAAATTTCAAAAAGAAACACAGAGGGAATCCAATTTTACTAAGATGTTAAAATTAATTATGAATAACTAATTATCTATTATCTAACTAAAATAATTAGTATATAAAAATCGGAGCATTACAGTATAACACCAATGTCCTATCCACCCATTCGAAATGGATTAAGATGGTAAGTGGTGAGTTCAACTTATTACTTTGTACATTCTTATGCATGTATGCCCTCCTATAAGTGCATCACAAACTTCATGGCATAAACTTAAAAAAAATTCATCATATAACGCATAACAAATATACACGACAAAGAAAGTCATTCATCAACTTTATATAAACCTAATATGATGTGTCCTTTTTTCCATTCAATTATGGATTGATTCAATTTCTTTGTATTCTCTTGGTTTATTGAATTAGGGTGATTATTAAATCCAATTAAGGCATAAATTAGCATTATAATTTTTAATTATTCCTTACTCCTATTATATTTATTAAGGATCAACTAATTGTTTATTTGCTAGACAACCCCTATTACTAGTCATAATGTTCCTTACGGGTGCTAAGGTGAGGTCTATTATAGTTCAGCTCTTAAACTATTTATTTATAACTTAGTAATCCTAGAATTTTGACTATTTTTCATCCCTATAATATATTAATTTCCCCATTTAGACAAGTTATGTGAAAGCACCTCTTTACCCTTTTATGGTTTGATCTACACTAAAGGGGTGGTTGTGGACTGAAATTTGTGGCTAGAAAACAAAATTATTACAATGTATTTCTTGTCATAAAAAACTATACGTATCCTTGGTTAGATCTTTGTCCTAAATTTCTAATGAAATTCCAAGTTATATAACTAGAGTTATACATGTTTTACTCTAACAGGGTCAGATTGGCTTCGAAATTCTTATTAATACTTTAAAACTTTGAAACTCTTAAGGTACCAGGTTTTTATGCCGAAATTTTTATAAAACATTACACTCTGTATTAGCTTTCCAATAGAACCATTTTGAAAATCAAATGAAACCATAGCTTAAGATACATATCAATTACTACTCATCGTTTAGATCTAAAACTCAAGATGGTTCCAGAATAAATCCCGTGACTTAAAACATGAATTTGTGTCATCATAGAGAGCGAAACCTTATATAATTTATATTTCTAGATTTCTCTCTGAGTCAACTTTCAATAGAATCTAATTTTGAGCAAAAACGATTTTTCCTCAAAGAGATATTAAATTTTCATTGCATAAATGTCAGATTGAGTTTGGAAAATTTCATAAACTTTGAAAAAGTCATAACTCACAAGTTACTTGTGAATTTTTCATGACAATTTTACTAGATGTTTCTTGATCAATCAGCTTTCAAATAAAATTGGTTCCAAAGAAAAAGGATAAGTATCACACAAGATATGAATTTCGTCATAAACATTGCCAAGAAATAACCACTGTTATAACAAGCACTGTTTTACCCGAATTTATGGTTCAAGATATAATTGGCTCCCTAGCTCAATTTGTTCTAGAGAAATTTGACCAAGACAAATATGACAAGGTTAGAACTCAGTAATAATCACGCATAGTGAGACGAAAAGAGATTTGACATATGAGAATAAGGCATGAACATATTTGAATTTTAAAAATCTTATGGCACACAAAGAAAGTCCCATAGGCATAGCTTAGACAATGAGCACAACTTTATGTGCAATCTTTTAGCAATAATTTGTCTAGCTCTTGAGGTGAGGTTTTTGTCCTTCAAAGTTGTGTTTGGTTTGTGTTTAGGCTTGTGTTTGAAGGCTAGAGGTAGAAAATGATGAACATGATGTAGTTTCTTTGAAGTTTGAAGTTTTGAGAATGAAGAGAAAGTGAGAGAGTTGAGAGAGTTTGGAAGTGTTTGAATGGATGGAAACTTGAAGACCAAATTGTGAAAAGATCCTAATGAGAGACACATGTTAATGTATGAGTGTTTCTTTGAGTTTTTTAAAAAGATCAGATGAGTGAGAGGAGGGAGGGGCCACGGTTTTAGGGTAATTAGGGATAGGTTTAGAAATTTTGAAATGTTAAAATTAGAGCCGATGTGTATTTTTTAAATGTTAAAAGAAATAATTTTGTAAAACGTAAAAATAATTTTTTATTTTTATTTAAAAAAACTCAAAAAAGAAAGAAAAATAATGTTTTTTATTTTTAAATACGAAAATTAAAATAATAAGAAAAAACAAATAAAAAATAATTGAAAAAAATAAAAAAATAAGAAAATAAATTCAAATTAAAAGAAAATATCTTAAATTAGTAAAACTCAATCAACTAATGATATTGAGCTTGTTTGGATAAGTTTCTAAAAGGGAAAAAAGTACGTTTTTCAAATTTTTTTTAAAATAGTAATTTTAGACTTTTTTTTAGTATATTTGTTTGTATTTCTAAAAAAAATAGAAATAGAAAATAATCAATTTTTCTATTTTTTTTCAAAAGTAGGTCCTTACATACTTTTGATAGAAACAGAAGTAGTAGAAGAAAGAAAGAGTGCTCTTGGTTGATTTTTAAAATTATTTAGATTTCAAATTTATCTTGACAAACTTTATAAAAAGACAAAAAAATATCCGTCCACTAAATCACTCTCACCCTTCACCCTATTTTCACTATTACAATCGCAATAATTTAATTTTTTTGCATTACACTTTATTTTTTGCTCATTGTTTTATAATTCAATAAAACATAACTCAATGATATATATTACATAATATAAGCAAATATAAAATATTAAAGAATTGATTTTATTTATTTTATTTAAATATTTTTATTAAGTATACTTGGTTAAAAATAAATAAGAAATAAAAAATAGTTTTATATTATTTCATGTTCAAAAAATACTGGGAAATCCAAACATTTTTCTTAGAAAGTAACTTTTCATATCGATAATTGTAATTTTAACTTTTAGAAACTACTCATATAACGGATTACTCTCTCTATTCATGTCTAAGCCAAACAATCAAATGCCATATTTATATGCTGAAGTTCTTACAAGACTTCTACTTCTTTTCAATTTAGGGCTTCATGTTAAATCTCAAGAGGTATTATTTTCATTATTTTTTATATTAAAAACTTAAATGAATTTTATCTATAATGTATATTTAGTGTAAGAAATATGATCAAATATATTTATGCAGTATAAAATTTATTTATCATATTGTTTTGGTATGTATGTGGCATCAATTATTTTTCACATTAATCTAGGTATATGCTAGCGTTTCTGATCATATTTTACTCATATATTAGTTGTTATATAGTTATAAAATTATAAATATGCCTTAACCCTGGGTTTAATCTCAGTCCAGGTTTAAAACCTTCAACCTTTTTTCCTTCTAGTTCTGAAAATACTTGTAGGGGCAATTCCTCATTTGAGGAGGAGAAAAATAAAGAGTATATACAAACAACAGTGATTCTCAAAACTGCCCTAGTGGTCCAACTCCAACAATATCAAAAGTGATTGGTCTGCTGATTGTGGGGTCCAGCCGAAAAATTTGAAGCCGGGAGAGATTTTTCAACGCGTGAACAGTGAAATCACTGTTCACGCATGATGTCGCTGCTCACATAAGATTTTCAACGCATTTAACAAATGAAATCACTGCTCACGCCAGAAAGAGCTCAAGATCGAGAGATTTTCAACGCGTGAACAAGAATTAATTATCGCGCGTTAAACTCCCTCTATAAATAGAGGCGAAAGCGACAGATGGACAAGCAAAGAATGAGATACAAGCTGCATAAGAGAGAAAAATAACAGAGCTTGTGTTATTTTTCTGAGAGTGAGAGGAAAATAGAGAGTGTGAGTAAATCCCAGAGAGTGTAGGGTGTGGGTATATACACCGGGAATATTTTTTAGGTATCATCTTTATTACTCCTTGCATCGCAAAGTGTAGTATTTGAATAGGAGGGTTCTCACCGGGAAACACTATATTTACCTCTTGGGTTGGAGAGTGTGGAAAGGATATTGTGTAATTATCCTGAATATAGTGGAATATTCTTCGGAGTTTGTCCCGTGGTTTTTCCTCCGGTATTTGGGGGTTTCCACGTTAAAAATTCGGTGTGCATATTTCTTGATCTATTTTTGGTGGTGTGAATAGTGACGTGGGTCCCACCACAGTGAATAGTAACTCCGAATTTACTATTCACGAGAATAGTGATACTTGCCTATCTTGAGTCTTTGTCCGTGTGAATAGTGACAAGTGGGGCCCACTGTGAATAGTGATCAGCGGTCCCACTGTGGATTACTATTCACCAGCTTTATTTTTCATTGACTGCCGATTAGTAGATTTAATTTATCGGATTTATTTTGGTCTTCGTTACACATTGCAGCATCATTTAATTACACTGTGAATCAGTCTCTGAGCCCAACACTGATTATTCTGAGTATGCTTTGGTATCAATAGCAGTCAAATTTCAGCATAACACATTCTCCTTACATTGAATCACATCACCTTTCGTAGTCACCATCCACTGATGATGGTTTGAAGACTTATGCTGGCCTCAGTGCTCAATTTCTAGTGTTTTACATGTAACTTCTTTATGGGAAGAAAAAATATGGTGGGGTTGAAAGAAATGAATTATTTTCCAAAAGAGCATGGTCCAGTACATACTCCAGCATAGTAATACAAGTGGCAATTGCAAGTTACACACTCTTCTCCTTTATATTTTTCAATAGTGCTTATTCTTTTTGTTGGGTACAGTGGTTGGGGAGTCCAGAATCTGAAAAGATTTATTCATCGGGCTAAGTGACGAGAAAACCATAATAGCGGGTTGAATGCTATAATTTGGCCAAAAAATCTTAGAACATTCACTTAATTGCTGGTTCATTCTTAATCAATATGGGGGACTTTTTAACTGGCACTTGAAATTTCAATAATTTTATATCATGAATTAATTCATTCATTTGGTCATGTTTTAGATTCAAATTTCAATACAAACTAGGCAAAGGTTGTGGTGCAGCTAGTAAAGCATGGTACATTAGACACCAGACATTTAGCTAGCAAAGTGTAGCAAAAGTATATTAGCCGCATTCATAAAAAAAAGTGTGGCTAAATTTATGTACAACGCTTTTAAATCCATCTAGTTTCATTCAGTAAATGGGACTAAATGTCCAATTTGTGGTAACCCCAGACTTTGTTTGGTGCACCAAAAAGAGAGCCTTTAAACTAAATAAACAACCAATGGAAACTCCCAAAGTCTTTCAAGAATTACACGTTTCACACTTCCTTTACTGTTTCACTTAGCATGTAGAGTAGAAGACATTGGCTCACTCATCAATGCTATGTTTTCATAGGCCCATCGCCCAACAATCTTTAGAAAACAACACACACATACACATAAGAATAGGCATGGATTTTGTTTATTTATTCATATTTTTTTTTGGCTAAGGAGAACAAAGGTTTCTTACTTTCTTTTTTTTCTTTTGTTCTTTAGTGCAAAGCCAAAGAAAGATTTGATTTTGAAGATCACAATCTTAACAACAGGGTCACAAGACATGTCTCCTGCAATTGTGCCAAAGTAACTCACGCCACAGTACTTGCCGGTTACTAGCAACTACGCATCATATAAAACAAGGAGCCATCTTTGAAGGGTACATTATTTAGTTTTCCAATTATTTTAATTGCACTTCGTTAATTGATGAGAAAAATCTGTTAATCCAAAAGAAGAATTTAATAAGAAGAAAGGGGTGAGGAAGATTGAGAGGATTTGATTATGCCTTGTGACTCCAAGCTTTATTGGACATCATGACAATGAGTTATTACAGGCAATGTCTAAAATTTCAGGCTGCACTGCCCAGTTGAATTGTGAATGGGTCATATACAACAACAACTAATAATGTGTTTGGTTCTGCTTTTATAGAATTGATTTGGAGTAGAATTTATTTCCTAGAGTTGATTCTGAATAAAACTGATATTGAGATAAAATGATTTATGCTTAGCAAGTTGATATGTAAAGTAATTTTAACCAAAAAAAAAAAGGTAGAGGCCTATGAGAAGTAATACTTTTTTACTTGTGATAGGATCGATTTTTAATGACATAATCAATTTTGATTTTTGTCTCATAGAAAAAGTGAAGATCCTTAAAATTTCGTGGAATTGATTCCAAGGCTTGAAATCGATTGTAGCCCCTCCTCACCATAAATCCAAACAGACACTAAACCTTATACCTCTAGGTGAGATGAGAATGACATCATGAATCGGACGATGCAGCAGTGTTTTGTCATAGATTATGTTCACAATTCAAATATATTTTAATTGGGGTCAACTTCCAACTTAAATGATTAAATCAAGAATTGAAAGCTTTCTCAATTCAATTTTCGGGTTGGTTTCAATTCATTGGACGCATGTAATAAACATACAATTTCCTTTCATCGAGTATAAAATAAGCCAATTAGTGGACACCACATATACATCAATATATCGTGCTTACAGACTGTATATGTGATAAAAAAAATCTTCTAAAACGAACTCACTTGTCCTTCACCCTTCTAACAATTTTCGCTTATGCAAGCTGCTTCTTGATGTTTTTCTGCTTTCCAAACAAGGCAATCAAGATAGGCCTCCAAAAGAACAAAAGAAACACTGAAAGGAAGAAAAAGAACGGAACTTATTAATTAGATGAAAGGTCACATAAATTCATGACCTCAGAACCACAACATGACGCATTCATTCAAAGCCACACGGGTATGTAAGGTGTCAGGTGCATATTTAGCTTGTTTTCTTGGTCAACTAATGGAAAGAGATCCGAAATTGCCACTGATTCATACATTTGATATAATCTTCATGCATCCTGTCATTTTTTAAAGAAACAGAGAAGAAAGAACATAATGTAACCTTTGGTTTGTTTGCTCTATGCTTGGTAGTTGCCAACAATAAAAGATTGGAAATTTTATTACAAGGCAGAAAAAGAAGATAGAACATGTGCAGTGGCCAGACATGGACAAGTAAATGACAAACAGCTTATTCAGATTACCAGAAACTGAAACAATGAAATTTGATGTGTTTGTGTTCTTGAGTCGATCTCAGAGTAATGAACACCTACGCCAACTGGAGATGGCCTAAGAGAGAAAAGCCTGCGCATAGATGTGTAAAGAGCAATTCATGGAGGGAGCAGATCGTCTCAACGGTCTTCCACGACTTTCTTGAATTGTGCCCACCGAAATTCTGTTGCATTGTGGATGATTTCCGTTAGCATAAGCCACAAAGCATAGTTCAAGAAAGCCGTGGAAGATCACTGAGAAGACCATTCATAAATTAGGACCCTTTCTTTTACTGCAAAATAGTTTTCTAGGAAAACCAGCCAAGGGAGAAGAAGAATATGAGGGATGGAGGAGGGGTGAAAGAGGATGTACAAATAGTTTGTGCATTGCCTACTTTTGATGACCTGAATATATGTGTATGATGGGAGAAAGGGTTGACCTTGCTGCTAATGTTAACGAGGGAGATGTTAAGCTAGGGAAAATTTTTGAGTTATTACTTAGCACATTTAATGTGTGATTCATAAACAGTACAACTACTTATTTTAGATTTTTTATATAACTTTTAAATGTCATTTTTGTTTTGGTACCACCGAGTATTGCTACCCTTTTCAATTAAATGGTTATGATTTAATCATGAGTACTTAAAATATTAAAAAATTTAGTTAGTGAAATATGTGATAAATTTTCAGCCACAAATTATGTAAAAAGTACTGGTACTTATGAATTTTATAAGGTATTGAAAAAATCTCCTCTAAATATTATAAATTAAAATAAATGGTTGCATAAGTTTTTAAAACATGCAAAAACATACTCCGAAAGCATACAAGAATTTCTTGTTAAATGGTGAAATTTAACAATTAAGAATGCTTGGTTGCCGGTTGAAAATTTTCAAACAATTCATTATTATTTGATTTACTGTGGTTTTGTTTAATTATGATTTTTAATAAATGATTCATTGATTTCAATATCAAAGTAACGTTATAACGGGGAATGGTTTCAAAATGCTAACGACTTTGACCGAATGAAGTATTCTTTTTGACTCTTCAAATTTTCTTTATACACAAACAAAGGATAAATGAAAACAAAAAATCAAATTTATACAAATGTCATCAAAATATACAGTTATAAAAGGTTAGAATATTTTTTTTTTTGGGCATGTTCACTCTAACAGTGTATTTAGTACGACTTGTATTTGTTTAAAAATTCTCCAATTTTCTTTCATTGTAGGCATGGTACTTAGTTATTCATGCTAGAACCCTATGATTTTGGCTATAATAACAACTACTTGATACATCAAACACATATGTTGGGACCTAAATAAGTTGAGCTAAATCGAACTTGAAGTTCAACTTTGACTTATGAAAAGAATATACTCGAGCTTGACTCTTCCATTTAAAGGAGCTAAACTTATAAAGTATATTAAACTCGCTCGACTTGTGTAACTTTTTTTTTTTTTTTTGATAAATTTTGTAGTGATTTTTTGTTTATGTTTCTTTTTACAAATTTCCCTTGAAGTAAATTCCGTTTTATTTTATTTATTTGATATTTAATAAACATCGTTATGTTAGAAAATAAAACAAAAATGGGAAAATAACAAACCTGTTTTTATTGTAATTTGTATTGTATAGAATAAGGTTAAAGAGTGTAGAGGGTCTTTGGGAGTTTTGAGAAAGTTGAGCCCAATTTATCTCATGCAAGTTAGTCTTGAATCAACTCCAAAAGCTAGCTCTGAAGTTTCCAGTGTTTCAAAGCTCCATTGTAATAGAACTGCTAGGGAGAACTAGAAGAAGAGTGTGTAGAGCAGCACATCTTACGGTCAAATTGGCTTTCATGTGGACCATAAACTAAAAGAAATTAAACAAGTTAACAGGGGAAAAAAAAATATGACTCGCATAGGATTGGATTGGACTAACATTTTTCTAGTTTAAACAAACAACCTAGTGAAACCCAACTCGAGAATGGCACGATCGAAGGTGGCCCAGTCAGAATGGGTCAGATCAACCAATTGTTTTTTTTTAATCTGAAACTCAATTTATTCGGATCATACACGAGGTCTTTCATAATTTGCATACAGCTTGTCATTTTCGAAAGATACCAAAAAAAAAAAAAAATCCATATTTGTTCCTCTGCTCCATGCTTGGTAAGAAGAAAAGATTGGAAATATTGTGGAGCAACATGAAGATAGAGCAAGTACATTGGTCAAGGAAACGCAAGAAAAATACTCTACTCAACTCAACCAACCAAAAACTAAAGTAATGAAATTAAATGAGGGTGCAAAGATTGTGAGAGATAGATGCCATCTAGTTATCAGGGGATACACAAAGCAATTCAAAGGGGAAGCAGATCATCTCAGTGGTATTCCACAACTTTCTTGAATTGTGATCACAAAAAATTTGTTGCATGGAGCATGGTCTCCATACGAGAAGCTTCCTCACAACATGGTTCAAGAAAGCCGTCGAAGATCACTATGAAAACCATTCATATGTAAGCACCTTTTACTGTGAAACAATTTTCCGAGAAAACCAGTTAGAGAAAGAAAATTGAGGGATTGGGAGGGTGAAAAGGGTTGGAATTATTTTGTTCATTGCCTTACTCTTGAAGACATGAATATAAATGTTAGATAGGATAAAGGTTTGATCTTGGTGCTAACGGGTTAAGAGGGATGGGTTGAACTACCGAGAGTTTGACCATTAAGAATGCTCGGTAATCTCCTGAAAAATTTAACATTTCATTATTATCATATTTAATGTGAATTTATTTTATTATTAATTTTTAATGAATGAATCATAAATTTCAATGCCAAATTAATGTTGCGGTTGTGAGATTGTTTTAAGAGTGCTAATCATTTTGGCTAAATGATGTATTTTTCTAGACTCTTCAAAATTGTCCTATAAAAAAAGTCAAAGTAAATTACTCTCAGCTCTCCTAAGGTTTGCTAAAATGTAACAGATATCTCATCTATTTTCAAGCTTTACAATATAGGTCCCTGAGGTTTGCAAAAACCTATACTGACCTCCCTTAATCATATTAGCTATTAGTGATGTTAAAAAGGGAGTGTGTTTTAACGGTAATTGTTTGTTGCCATCTTTCAAGCTCCGCCCTCCTCTTGGCTGATTTTAATTTCCATCTCTAGTTGACCTTATTACCTCAAGACCGAGCTTCAATGCCATCTCATTAATCTCCATTATATACCTGTTAGTTTTCACTACTTGTAAGTGGAGCTCTTCCTCCTTTGGTGAAACTTTATTTCCTCTCGAACAAGCTCCACTTTCTCTCAACCAAACTCCTCCTCCTCTAGCTGAGCTCTATTTCCTCTTGGACAAGCTTCACTTTCTCCCAATCTAGATCCTTTTTCGTTAACAATGATTAGCTTCGTTTGTTATCATTTAGATGAGAGGGGTAAATGCTATGCAGACAAATAAAGGGGGCGTCTGTTATATTTCAGCAAACCTTAGGGGAAATGGGTGTAATTTATCCAAAAATCAATGAAGGAGATAAATGAAAACAAAAAAAATGAAGTTTTTAAGGTTATCATAATTCATAAAAGTAAAATTCATTTTCGTTAAAATGTTGAACCTAACACAGTTGTTGCAATGACTCGTGTTTATTTGGGTAGCATTTAATGTAAATGCTCTCATTTTCATTCATTGTTTATCTTCTTTACCCATGGTGCTTAGATGTCCATAATAGAATCTTTACTATTTCGGTTATCACAACAATTACTTAGTATGTCAAACTCTTAGGTAGAGATCTAAATAAGCTGAGCAATGTGGACCACTTAAGTTCAATTTTGACTTGTACAAAGAATGTTTCTCAAACTTGACTCCTTTATTTATTTATTTTTAGATGAATCTAGAAAATCCATCACTGGAACCAGTAGCTAATTCCCTTGAAGTGTTAAGTTCACAGACATGAATTTTACTTTTGGCTATAAAATCTTCTCCATATATACTGTTAGGCCTTGTTTATTTAAACAAGTTGAACCTAATATTTTTTATAAGCTTCCTTAAAAATATATATTTTGAATGTGACTCATTTAGCTTATTTATAGTTTGTTTATATATATACATATATATTACAAATTTTCACTATCAGTAATTTTCAATATAATTAATTTAATATTTGATATACTTGTTGAGGCAAGAAAATGAAACAAAAACGCGGAGAAAACTAAAAGTTCTTTTATAATTTTTATTGTATTAAATAAGTTTATGAATATAGTAAAACGCATCACGGAGCATTTAGTAAAAAAATTTAACAACTATAATGTTACTTTAATTTGATTTGAAACCAATGTATCATAGGAAGGACTAATATGGCCAATATTCGTAACGCTTACAGATTTTGCTTGAGTTTTCATTTCTCAAGAATTAATGTCTTGGATGTTATTTTAGCCAAGGAGAAACTTGGGAATTTATGCATATTGGATCTATAATAGGAATTTAGAACACCAATGAAGTTTAACTAAATAACAATGCTTACTTCATTGATTTCTAATATTGAGGAATAACATCCATGAACCCTGTTGCAAAAGAAAACATACACACCCATGTATGTCACGTAAAGGAGACCTCCCTCATTTTCCCTCTCCTATTCAAACGCTACATCGATAGAACAGTGGTTCGTCAAGAGTGTTAAAAATGCAGTGGGAATCTTGCTCTAAAGAATGAATATATAGTAACTCAATCCTATCTTTCATGGACCTAGGTTACCTTAAGTCTTTACACCCATGAAAAGATCATAACATATTTTTTTTACAGAACACCATTCCCATAAGGGAATAATATCTTTTTCGTGAAAGATCAATATTTTCTAAATAAAATATCAATATCTCAAGATATAATAATGGTACCACAGTCAAATATCATGCACATGAGTTCATCAACTAGACTATATATATTCAATGTAATCAAATGAACATAACAACTCCCACTAATCCAATATCTCAACATATTTCATAAACATAATAGGTCAAGTCTTTTAGTCAAGGGGCTACTCAGCTTCTTCTAGTATACTTCACCACACACTTAATTGCACAATTCAAATAATTAATTTTAGGCGCACTCATGCTCTTCATGGGAGGTTAGGCATATGATTGTAATATCACTTGTGGGAAGAGTGCACAACATATACCATATCTCTCATTCATTAAATGTGATACCCGAGGTACACAGGTCAGCAGTAAGGTTCTGTATAGCCTCAAGGATTCCCTGGGAACCACCGTCAGGTCCTAAATTTTACCAAGTCTGTATCCTACACCTCCTTGGAGGGCTATATGATAGAACCATATTCTTGGGATCAAAAGTCCCGGTAATTGTTCCTTGAGGGAAAATAAGTTGAAGAGTGATTTTTAATGAATTTTATGAAACCTGCAAATGTTTCGTTGTTAACCCACAAGTTTAGAAAATCTCAAAAATTCCTGGATTTGAACTAAAACTCAAAATTTGGATTCTGATTTGATGGAGTTTTGATTTTTGTGATATTTTATTTGAATCCAAATGGGGGGTATTTCCTTATTTACATTTACGTTTTAAAGTTAATGAAGAATAAAATAAATGAGGATATTAAGTGAGTGTTGGAACAACCCAGATACTAGAATGACTGAAAAACACAGAAGTTGGGGATTTCTGTCACTGCTATAGCGGTCCAAGACCGCTATATGGGTCACTAGGACGTGTTCAAGTGATGCAGCAGACTGAGGTATCGCTATAGCGGTCATAAGTGTCTCTGTGGGGACCGTCAGACGCGGTTAGACCGCTATAGCGGTCATATACCACTATAGCGGTATCAGTAAGTTTAAAAACCCCCAAATCGAACAGAAGGGAGCAGAAACGTGACTCTCTCCCCTTCTCCCTCATTTTTCTCTTTTTCTCAAATTCACTCCAATTCATCATTCCAAGCTTCAAGGTAAGTTCATATTATTAGATTATGTCTTTATTTCCCCATGATCTCGGATTTGGTCTAATTATTTTTCTCATTTTTGCCAAGTGGGGGTGTTTCCCCAATTTTAGTAGAGTTAGAATAGAGCTCTCTAGAGATTTTTAGATGTTAATCTAGAATTATGGCTGCTCCATGGCAATTGTTGGTGTCATTCCAAGCTCTCTAGGTCAAGTTGGTGGAGCCCACATGCTCCTGGCTTTAAACGGTGAATGGGTTCAGATCCTATGATCCTTATGTTGATCATTAGAGTTAATTTCAATAAATTATTAGCATGAGATATGTTTTTCTGAAAACTCATGAGACCATTATTGTTAAAGTGATTTTTTTATCAAAGAGCTAGAGTATATATTTAGAGATTTGTTAAACATTGTGATGATTTCCAGAATAGAGAATATGTATATGCTAGAGCTTTTGAACTATAGGGTAGAAGATTTACGAGATATAGAGAAAAGATTTAGATTTCTGATTGAACTGGACAGTAGCTATAAAGAAACAAATTGTGAGTTAATGGCAGTTATTCCGTTAACCTTGGTATACCAAGTCGCCTTAGGGCCAGAGAAATAACAAACGGGACCTATTTAGATGCCCCAGAGATTAGAGACTTTGTTATACTATGCATAACCAGAGATTTGTTATGTCACATGAATTGGGCATAATCAAAGATTCCTGTTTCTTTATTAGCATACTATGGTTTATGATTTCTACAGAGTAATGATTTTAGAACTATTTGTTATTTCTATGAATATGAACTTGAGAGTTATTGCATTAACTGGTTTGATGAATATATATATATATATATATATATATATATATATATATAATTTATTTCCCTTGACTGTCCAATGAGAGGGTTATGGGTAAGGACTTACTCACTGAGTTTTAGATGAAACTCACCCCTCTCTTTTCCTCCATTACAGGTGCAGTAGACACTGCGGGTTCTTCTCCTCCATCTCCTCCCCCACAGTAGAGATTTCCTAGTTGGTGAGCTTCACTTTGTGAGTGAAGTACTTTGGTATTCTGTTTAGAGATAGAGTGCTCCAGTGTGCATGACGGGTAGGGTCTTGGACCATAGAGATAGACTGACATATTTTTTATCATGAATATTTTGTATTTTTATGATTACGAGTTCTATAGTTTATTTTGTATTAAGAGTAACTCATGTGTTTTGTATCAGAGATGAATTTATGTTTTGGAAAAAGATTTTATATTAAATTATGCATATAGAGGGACTCAGAGATCATGAGGCTTACGTGGGAATGAGAATTCCTCACGTGCCGGTCATGTGCCCAAGTCGGGTTGTGACATTAAAACAATTAACATTTTCTTCAAATGAAAATTTACTAAAGTATGAATTGAAGCTCACCTACATGGAGAAGCATATAGATTCATCATGCCCAGGAAATGTTACTATGTATACTTTCATTCCTTTAAGAATCATTGTCGAAGTTTACAAAATTTTAGTCTAATTACCCGTTTAAATAAAAGAAAGTGTTATGAAGTTAAAATAAACACAATCAACCTTTAGTTGATCCAATGGACAAGAACATTAACTATTGTCACTATACTAGGGATTTAAAACATGAATATAAACTCATTATTGGATGGAGAATATACCAAACACAATAGTCTCAAAGAATACAACACCTATGATTAGAAGAAATTTTACTATCAAATAATCCCAAAATCTTCATGTTAGTTGAACCAACTAGTACAAAAGACCACCTATTACCAAGTCAATAGAGTAATTGACTGAATATGATCAAATTGAATTCCAAAAATTATTTAGTTTGAAAGACCCTCATGGAAGATATGTTATACAGTAAAGATTTTTGTGATCCTATTAAGGGAGATAAATCTAGGCCTGCTGATAAATCTGAGGCTAAATAGAACATAATGAACAAGAAGGTTGTTGCTTTGATTAGACAGTAATTAGACCTCAGTGTGTTCATATTCATATGTTGACAAAGAAACTAATGCTTAGAGCTTGTGGAAGAAATATTAATAGATTTATATAAGAGGAAAAATGTTCAAAATCAAGCTTTTATGATTCAAAAGCTAATGAGAATGAAATATAAAGAAGAGGATTCAATGCCATAGCATTTGGATAGCTCCTAGGAGATTGTCAATTAGCTGACAGCTAATGAGATTAAATTGTCTAATGATTTGCAAGCATGGTTGCTGCCAAGCTCTTTGCTTTATGGTTGGGAAGTCTTGTTGTGACAATGACCAAATCACCTCCAAATGGGAAGTTGACATTGTCAGTGGTTAAAGAAAACATGTTGAATGAAGAAGCTACAAGAAAAGATTGTGGTTTGATTAGTGCATCCACTTGGTCATAAGCACTTGTTGTAAAGTCGCAAAATAGAAGCCAAACTAGAACGCCGCCTTATAAAACTAACAGGCTAGAGAGTCATAGCAAGTTAAGAAGTAAACCCAAGACAGGAAAATATTTTATATGGCAAACTGGGACATATTAGAAGGTATTGCAAGTACTTGAAAAGAGATAAGTAAAAAATAAAGAAAATGATAAAGATACTATTGTTGTTGCATATGATGATGTCCTTGTTATATATAATGAGAACTTTAAATAAATATTACATATGATGATTCTAATTGAATCATAGATTCTGGTGCATCGTGTCATGTTACTCCTAATCATAGATTAGGAGATGAAAGGATATGCAAGATTGTTGGTATGGGAGATATGTGGCTTGAAACTAGCTTGAGATGCAGATTGCAGTTGAAAGAATGTTAAACATATGCCTTCAATATTAGACTAAGAAGGTTACTACACTACCTTTGGTGGAGGAAAATTCAAAATCACTAAAGGGTCACTAGTTTATGCAAAAGAATATAGTACCTCTGTTGCTCTCTACCATTTGCCAAGAAAGTTGTACAAATTTGAGGTGAATACAATTGATGATTCCTCTTCCTAATTATGGTAAATGCATCTTGGCCACTCGACCGAGAAAGGACTTGGCGTTCTAACAAAGAATTAGTCTCTTCCAGTTGAAAGATATATCTCTAAAAACTTGCACTCATTGCTTTATTGGAAAACATTCTAGAGTATCATTTCATAGTTCAAGATCTCATAGGAGACCAAATACTCTAGATTTATTTCACATTGATGCTTGTACTATGGACACAAAATAGTTGGTGATGCATCACATTTTATGACTTTTATTTATGACCATTCTCAAAAAGTATGGGCTTTTGTTTTGAAATCTAAAGACTAAGTGTTCGGCGTCTTCAAGCACTTCCATGCAAGTGTTGAAAAAGAAAAATGAGTAAAGCTTAAATGTGTTCGAGCAAATAATGATGGTGAATACAAAGGTCTATTTGAAAAGTATTATAGAGAACATGGGATCAGACTTAAGAAAAAATTTCCAAGACTCTTAAGTATAATGGAATAGTAAAGAGAATGAACCATACAATCATTCATAGAATCAAGTATATGCTCTCTCATGCAAAGTTGTCAAAATTCTTAACTATAGTGAATTTGATTTGATCAACTTTTCTTCTTCAGTTCCTCTAGATGGTGATATTCCAAAAAGAGTATGGATAGGGAATGATGTGTCATACAGTCACTTGAGATTGTTTGACTATAGGGCCTTTGATCATGTCCTAAGAAATAAGAGGTCCAAGCTTGATGGGAAATCTAAATAGTGTATCTTCAAGTTATGGTCAGAATGATTTTGGTTACAGATTGTGGGATCTGGTGAACAAGAAAATGATTAGAAGCCGAGTTGTTATCTTTCTTGAAGACTAAACCATTGAAGACTTCGAGAAATTAGATAAGCCAGTGTTCATTACTAGAAGTTATACTGCTATTGAACTAGAGCCTCTTTCTAGAACTCATGTTGAAGGGGGAAATGCACATATTGATAATGACAATACAAGCCAATTAAGCAAGTTCCACTAGAATAACTAGATAAGCCACAATTGGGAATACTTACAAGAGAATGTCATGCTTCTTAGAAATATCCTCCAGACTAGTATGTGATGATCACTAATGGTGGGAAGCCAGAGAGCTATCAAGAAGCTATTTTTTATGAGCATAGGAAAAAATGATTGAAGGCCATGCAAGAACAAATGAAGTCCTTGCATTAGAATCACACTTTTGAGTTGGCGAAGTTGCCAAAGGGTAGAAAAGTACTAAAATAAATGGGTGTTTAAATTGAAACAAAAGATAATGCCTTACAGCTAAGGTATAAAGCAAGGTTGATTGTAAGTAGAAGAAAAGCATTAATTTTGAAGAAATTTTATCACCAATAGTGAAGATGTCCTTTATTCGAACTGTACTTGGATTAGCAGCTAACTTGAATTTTGGGGTTGAGCAGCTTGATGTGAAGTCTGCATTCCTTCATGGTGAGTTGGAGTAAGAAAAAAATTATATGGAGTAGCTAAAGGGTTTTAAGGTTAGGAGAAAAAAGCAACTTGTGTGTAGATTGAAAAAAAGTTTGTATGGCCTCAAGCAAGTACGAAAGCAATGGTACAAGGAATTTAATTCTTTCATGATAGATCATGGGTACAATAAGACTACTATGAACCATTGCATATTTGTTAAGAAATTCTCTTATGGTGGTTTTATAATTATCTTGCTTTATGTGGATGACATGTTGATTGTTGGTCATGACAAACAGAAAATTCAAAGTCTTAAAAGAAACTTGAGTAAGTCCTTTGCTATGAAAATCAATCTTGACAGAAGTAATAGAAAGTGGTGGTTATCCTAGCAAATGTACATTAAAAAGGTACTAGAGAGGTTTAACATGAGTAATTCCAAATTTGTTAGCATCCGACTTGCTAGTGATTTCAAGTTGAGCTCACCATAATGTCTTACAGGTGAGAAAGAAAAAAGAAGAGATGAAAAAAGATTCCTTATGCATTTGCAATTAGTAGTTTAATATACACTATGGGATGCACTACATTAGATACTGCTCATGTTATTGGTGTTGTTAGTCAGTTTCTCTCTAATCTTGGTAGTGAACATTAGGAAGCAGTGAAATGGATTTTCAAGTGCTTTTGGGGCACTTCCAGAGTTTATTTATGCTTTGATAATCATCATCTTGTGTTAGATGGCTACACAAATGTAGATATGGCTGGTGATCGTGATTTTAGGAAGTTTACTTCTGAGTACTTGATAATCTTGAGCAATGTCATGGCAATCTAGGCTTTAGAATTGTTATAAATTGGCTTTCATTGAGGTCGAATATATTGTTGCTATTGAAGCTTCAAAAGAACTCGTGTAGATGTAGAAATTTCTACAAGAGTTGGGTCTTAATTGAAAAAAGTTTTTGTAATTTTATGACAGCTAGAGTCCTATCCACCTCAGCAAGAACCTGACATTTCATTTCAAATCAAAGAATATAGATGTGCGGTATAACTGGATATGTGAGTGCTGGAGATGAAGTTATTTTCACTTGAAAAGATTCATATTGATGATAATAGTTCATATATGATTAAAGCTTTACTTGCCATGAAGTTTGTTTTTCACAAGAAGAAAGCAAGCTTGGCGGAGCATCATATCCCCACTTAAGTCGATAAAGGGGAGTTTTTTATGGACTTCCCTTACAAGTGGGCCTACAACTTGAAAAAATAAAATAAAGACCAAAGATTAAAAAATGGAAAAGTATCATAAAAATAGAACAGAATTGAAAAAGGGTTTTTAGGTTGAAAAATATAAATAAAAGTGGAGAAAGTCATGATAGCTAAGCTATGACAGAGAAGAAGTAAAAAAAGAAGAGTCAGTATCCTATATTCTTATCATCAGACAAGAAAAGTGCTCTTTTTATCATGAAAATTTATTATATTGTTACTGATGTTGAGCTTGATATTTTGATATAATATGTTTATTTTATTACCTTCTCTAGTGGCTATTTTGTAATTCCAACATTGTAGAGTTTTATGGTTGAGTTTCACCTATTGAGTGAGCATTTGATTAATTGTTGAGAGTTGCTAGTATTACTAGGAGGATAGATTGTCTTCTTATTTATCAATAATGGAAGTAAATTTTGATATGGACTAGCTCCCATGAGATTTTTTGTCCTTCTAATTGAGAGTTTTCCTATGTCAAAAGCTATGATATCATTTAATTTATTTTTTTATCAAATTATTATACTATTTAGAGTATTTTTTTTTAATTAGAGATTTTCCCACGTTAAGAATTTTGGTATCATTTGTTTTATTTTTTGGCCAAATTATTGTACTGCTTGGAATATTTTTGTTACTTCCTATTTAGCACATATGTAAGAAATATTTTATTTGCTTCTGCCTTGATAACAAGTTAATTCTTATGATTTTCCCCAACACAAGTTGATCTTTGAGAACATAGATCTCTCTCATATGGAGCTCAACGTGAGAGCAAATACAAGTATCAGTGATTTCATGAGCTTCTTGTCCATCAGAAATGGGATCACGAGCTTACCTCTCCATAGCAACATAAGCCCATCTAATTGAGAAACACCTCTGTATAGAACCCTCCCTTTGCTTGTTTTAACAGAAAAATGGAAGAAATAAAATGGGGAAAGAGAGAATGGAGATATATTATGATTTTCTTCTACTTGGATGGGAGAAGAAAATAGGAAAAAAAGAAAAAACATTGAAAGTGGGATTCAAAAAATGTTCTCTCTCCACAATTGAGGAGCAAACTAGAGTAAAAGGGTGGTTGAGATAAAATGATCATTATATCCTTTCAGGTAAAGTCTATATGCAAAAATTTTTCCTCTCTATATTCCTATGTTCAAATATATATCTATGTACTTCCACATTTTATCTATAATAGCACTTAATATTAGCTTTTGTTATTTACATAAAAATTGTTTGAAATTTTCTGACTTTATAATTATAATATTAAAAATATCTTATAACTAAATATCTTGTTTTAAATTAATTGGATGTGATTTTTTATCTTTGTCATAAAATTAATTGATTACGTCTAATTTTTTTGGGTGTAGTTATTACCTTGAATTTGTAATAAATTAGAAATATAAAAAAATTATTTACATCATATTATATTAAGGATAAAAATATCATTTTGATACTATTAGATCTTCTTTCTTCTTACTTTTCTATCAAACCCAGAAAGTCAAAAAAAAAAAATTAAAAGTTTTCTTTCTTTCCTTTTTCCCTACATCCAAGAAACAGGAGAGAAAATGAACTTTCTTCTGCATCTTCTCTCTCCCTATTTTCTTTCTTCACATCTTCTTTCTTCTCATCGTTTTTCTTGATCCAAGCAAATTCTCAAAGTTAATGTTGATGCCACAATACATAATGGCAACTGTGGTCGAGTGAGGTCAGTAGTCAGAGATTTTTCTGTAGCCATCCTCGCGGCAGTGACTTGGCCCATCTCTTCTTCTCTAGAGGTCTGTGAGGTTGAAGCCCTTGCAGTTTAATTGAGGCTTATTTTTGTGAATGCGTGCTGCTCCATTGATGTTATGATATGGAGTGACAATATCCAAGTAATCCAAGCCCTCCATGTGGTCCAACCTCAAGTTAATTATTATGGCATGCTTATCTCAAATTGTCTTATTCCTTTAGATCCATTCAATTCAATCATGTGAAAAGAGATGGTATAAAGTTGGTCATGAACATGCTACTACGGCACTTATCAATCCAAATGCTGTGTGGATGGAAGGCGCCCCTAATGCAATCTATAATATGGGGTGTGTCATTCTCTTCCACTCCACTCATCATCTTTCTTCTCTAGTCTATTAATGAATATTCTATTTTATCACCTATAAAACTCCCAACTAGTCTTATGACCTTACAAAAAATATTGTAATTATTCCTAATAGAGGAAATGTACCAAAACACTCTGTATTCAGATGCCCTTTCATATAATACACTTGATAAAATATGAAAGAGTAAAGTGTATGTATAGAGTACAATGCATAATTTTAACCTTTAATTAAACATATAGTTAAGAATACTAACAAGTTACTAGATGAATGGTAAGTACTTTGATCCATCGTAAGAATGACAATACAAGTTTAAATCCCAAAAAACACACTTGTTGAAAGGATAAATAACCATAAATACCCGGTCCTCTTAAATTGTAAGAGCAACATCTCTCACAATTTTACTAATAAACTATTGGACCGGTGGAAAGTAACTTAGTCTCCCATCAGAATAAAGACAACAAGTTTGAATGATGAGAAACACACTTATTGAGAGATAGAGCAACCATAAATGCTTCATCCATTAAAATTGTTAGAATATCTCCCACAATTTTATTATAAAAAAATTACAATTAAGACGATAAATTATCAAACATCTATAATTTATCAAACAAATGTTTATATCTCATAATCTGAACCGCTAATTAGTTAATCTATAACTTAGATTGCATACAAATTTTAAAGGAGTCAAACTTTGCAAACAAAGAGGAAATTTAAAACTAATTTTTCTGATAAAAAAAAGTATGTGATTCAACCATTAATTTTTTTTCTTTCTAATTTTACAAAGGCATTACTTTCAAATTCAAAATACACACTTGCACTTCACTGAAAATTACAATTGATTACAATGTTGTAGATTGGCATCGGAGTAATCATCCATCTACCAAATCATCACTTCTTCTCTTTCTTTCCACATGTCCTGACACCTCCAACTACCCAAAAAAATAAAAACATTACAATAAATCCCATATCCTTCACAATAATAAAGTATGACGCCCAATAATAAACCAAAGTTCCCCTAATTTTGCTAGGGGATATCTAAAAAGAGAAAACAAGTACAAGTTTGTCAAATGAGGCAGACAGGCTTGCCTTATTAGTACGTCACACATCACACAAGAGCTAATATAATAAAAAGAGAAAAAAAACACTGAAAAAATGAAAGTAAACGTAATAGTATAATGCCAGATAAATTTGCCAATAAAATTTTCAGAAAACAAGGGTGTTTGTTTGATAGAATAAAGTGAGTAGTATGACCCAAAATGCTGTAGCATGCTTGTTACCCCCATCTTGAGTCAACATGAGTGATACTACTTTATTCCATTCAACAAACATCGTTATTTTCTATCAAACTTTTTTGAGAAATTTTTCTGCTAACATAGCATTACTTAAACAAGCAATCAAAATGGAGAACAGATGAAGCTAATTAATAAACTTGGATGCTATCAACATCAGCATTGGAAACCTGGAGGAATTGATTTTTGACAAGCACTAAGGAGCAAGCTGAGGGTGATGGGCACATTCAAGTTGATACCAAGCACATTGGCCTTAATGGCAGTGCATAGGCAAAGTGCTGCTTCCAAATCCACCAAACCCTCTAGCAATGCACAGCACTTGCTAGAAGTAGGGGACCCAACAATGTTAACAAGTCCCAGAATATCAGCACAGACACCAAGCTTCAATGCGTCCCTGGGGCATTTTTGAGTGCCGCATGTACCACAGGCATGGGTGAGTGTTGTTATGGAGTGAGCAAAAAGGAGGGAAAACACAAAAAATGTTGCAAAGAGCTTCGTGGAAGCCATGGCTATAGCTAGCTTAATTGCAAATATGAGAAAAGGAAATAGTTGCAATGGGTGTGGTTTGAAGTTGAATGGGGGAGGAAATGGAGGAGGTGGACCAATTTAAAGGCAAATTGTGTGAGGCTCAATCACGTGAAATTCTTTGTTTCTTTTTTGCCTTACAGTGTCTTTTCATTCAATAGACAAGAGACTAATCGGAATTAGGTCAGATGTTTAAGCAAAGACCCTTTCTAATAGGATTTTTTTCATCATATAAATTTTGTGATCGAATTCAGAACCACATGTTAAGAGATCCGATCCGCTTTCACTCGGATCAAAACCTTGATCACGTGTAAAATTTTGATTGAGTGGAAGTGAGTGAATATTTTCCAGTTGGATGTTTTTGTATGCTTCTGAATGATGAGCTAATATCATATTTGTGGACTATGGTTGCTAACGACTAGCACAGTGGCATTAGATATTTTTTTCACTCAGAGCATCCATAGGCTGGTAGGCATTTCAGTGTTGTCGAAATTACACAGAAAAAAATGTTTTATCCGTACAGCGGTAAAATATTTGCCGACTAGATTTGCTTTCTAACACGCTCTTGTTCTTGTTCAGCACTGAAAAGGGCAGCTTTTTCCTACTGTGCATTGCGGGAAAAGTAGGGTGATGATACGTGCGGAACATCCGGGAAAAAAAAAAACGTATGTTTTAAGTATAGATGACAAAGAAAGTAAAATAAGAAAAATAAGTCCAACACTTGTACAATAAATAATTTTGATAAAGGCAAAGGGTATATGAAATATATTGCTCGAGCTATAATCATTAGAATGAAAAAACATAAAAGAGAAAATATTATGAAAAAGTATATAAATGTGTTAGATGTGATATATATAGAGCAAGAGATGTGTTGCCGTGGGTTTGCCTATAGGATTTAGATGATTTATTTATATCAATATAGTATTTTGAAAAAAATCACACAAAATAATTTTTTTTAGTATAGAATCTACCAAAAGCAAATTCAAAGATAATATATCAAAGTCAGATTCAATATAAAATAAAAATTAATATAAAATTCATCAAAGACCAATTCAGAATCTATTTGCAAAATGAAAATAACATAGAATCTATCTGTGATGGATTCTATAAATACCATATACAAGTAAATTTAATCATTATCTGATTAAGTGTAACAGTGGGAGCACCGTAGTAAAGTGAGAAAATACTCCATTGGCATTTAGAAAAATGTTCCGAATAACTATTATTTTGACCGTGAAAAGTATAATTATATCTCTCATTAAATAGTTCTAAAAAAATTACATTTGTCCATGTTCTTTCAAAAATTTATCCCGTCTAATAAAATTATTCAAATATCAAATGATCTCAATTTTTATGAACATAAGTTATTACATGCTATATTTTATACCAAGTTTGATATTTTAGAACCACCTCTTTAATCCAAAAGATCATATTTTCATAAAATAATCTCTTTTAGACCAAGTTCAAACTATAGTATTACCTTTTTAACCCCAAAATATCACATTTTTAACAAAATCCCAAAAAGAATAGCTTTTGTTATGGAGGTCCAGTTGATGTTTGAGTGAAATTATCAAATAAGATTGGATCCTTTAGAGGGGTAACGAATGAATATAGTTTCTTTCAAAGAATATCTTGTCCGTGGCATAATCTTTCAAAGCTAAAGTGATGGTTTTCCTTATATTTGAAAATAATTGTCGTATCTTAAATGTTCATAGGAATTAAGAAAATTAAAGAATTGAAAATGTCTATCGATATCAACCTTTTTTATATGTATTTTACAATACTACTTTTAATATTAATTATATTGGAAATAAAACAATTTTAAAACTCATAGTGAATGTCTATTTCTTAAATGAGCCTATAGTATACAAAATAATTAGTCATTGCATCCATAAAAAAAAAAAGATATAACTGAAAAAATAGTAAATGTATCTAAAATTCTTAAATAAATGTGGAAAAATAAAAGTTTAAAATTAGACAATTATTTTCAAACGAAGAAAATATATTGTAATATGTTTGAAAATTAAGGCATGTATGTGTACGGTGAAACAAATAAAATTTATCCTTATACAAAAGAGATATTGCATTTGCTATCAACTTTTGATATAAATATTATAACAATCTTGGAGTGCCTAATATATAGATGTCCTGCTAGGCACACTGTCCACTCAGAAGTTTTTCATGTGGGTGAGTGGGCGACCACAGTGGTGGGGACTGCCTGACCATGCGTCCACATGTGTCAAAATTGGCTGATTCGCGACATTTAGGCCTGATTAAAATGGAGTGGGGTTAGTCAGTTTGCTAAAATAAAATAAACTGAAATACTTAGTCCAATTTATTTTAGAGTTTGTTAATTGCTAAAAAATAAAAAAATTTATAAAAATATTTTTTAATATTTGGATAAATTTTTTAAAAAAATTTTAAAAATATTTTTTTATTTATATATACTCAATTTTTTAAAGGTCTATAATAACTATATATCAACTCTGATTAAAAAATATTATTATTAATAGTATTATTTGTTAATTATGATACTATTTTTAAAAAAATTTTAAATTTAAATGAATAGTATTAGCTATCCAATATTACTATATTAGTGAATGTACACATTTCTTATCTTTTTTTTTGTCACATATTTCTTACATTTTTATCAATAAATTGTCAATTTTTTTCTAAAATAAGCAAGACTTGACCCGTGGCCAAGCTCGCCCCAGCCGACCTAAATCCGTGAATTAATTGGGATGGATTAGGTGGACTAAAGTGTTTTGACAGACTAATCCAATAAGCTCAGCCGGTTTTAACATTTCTTCCTATTTGCAGCCGCAGGCGTGGACATGTCCAATGTGTATGAAAAGACGTACTGTAGCTATGTTTTCCTGTAGCCAGTATTCCCAGGCCGTGCTCAAGCTCACTGTCATGTGTACGGTATTTAGTGCAATCAAAGTCATGCTACGGCCATGACTAGTGTAATAGACAATGTCAAAAATAGAGTTTGAAAAATAACGTACGTTGAAGATTTTCTATTTACTTGCACTTGGGTTTGAATAAAAGCAAATCAGTCATTGTTTTATTTATTCATTTTGCTAAAATGATACTGAAAACCTTTCTTTGAAAATTTGTTATTATTATTTTCACTCTCGTACTAAACTGACCAATAGTGAAAAAAGTCTTGATATAATGATAAAGTTATTATCTTATGATAGGAATATTATAGGTTCAAATCTTGAAAAATAGTTATTTTACTTGCGAGAGTAAGGTTACATACATTTTGCTACCTTCTCGAGACTCTGAGTGGGAGCATCAATTCTATTAAATTGATCACCCTTCTATCAAATGGTATCCACGAGAGGCGGGTCATGAGGTAAGCAAGGAGCTCAATGGTTGATATCGTTTAAGTGCTGTAAGAGTTTAACCTCACAAGAAAGTGTTTGTGGGAAGAGAATCTTAGTAACAGATCAAAAGTTATCTTACGCGTATACAAGAGGTCACGAAAAAGTCCTAGTAAGAGAAAAATTATTGAAAGATGGAGCAGCTTAGGTATGGTGCTTGATCTTTTGTTTCTCTTATGCTTTTAATTCAAGCAACTGTTTACGTAATTTGATAATTTTGTTTTGGATTTTGCTAACAACTACCCTTAGGGTATTGTTTAAAGTTACTAAAAGAGACAAGTTTCAATTTTTTTTTTTTTGGTGCCAATACTTTAAAATTATAAAATTTCATCTTTCCAATGCTCAACTTTTCTTATTTGATTCCTTAACAAGTATTTTAAGGGCACTCATGATTTTTTTTTTTCTGATAACTATAGATACTTCACTCTGAAAAGAGAAAAGCGATGATAACAGAGTGTTTAAAAACAACATTTCAACCAGGTGAAAAAAAAAATCACAAACGAAAGAAACACAAATTAAGCTGGTATCACAACACCAAAAACTGGAAAAAAAGACTAAAGTTGGCTCACAATAATATGAGGCACAAGGCAACCTTAATGTGACGACTTTAAAAATTTAAAGCCAAACTAATATATATGATAAGGTTTGATTTTGGTTACAATTTAGTTCAACGGACCAAGTTACTATACTCACTAAATTATGGAGTATTAAAAACTCACAAAATTTTGTTTGTGAGAACATAATATTAGGAATTATAATTGTAAGGATTTTTGTTATATAATTGAAAAGAATAACTGTTATCTCTTCAACTTGTCTCTCTCTAAAGTTTGGAAAGAGAAATTTTGAACAAATCGAATAAGGATAAGTGTTTGATCAATTCACTGGAGAATTATAGTTATACTATGAAAATTTAATTAAAAAAAAACTTGCATTGGAGTATGTATTTAAATATATGGTAATTTTGAGTAAAGCTTCCCCACCCTTAAACTTAAAATCCCTAAATTTGATACATAAATCCCATCCTAATAATGATATGATAAAAAAAAATTAAAGAAGAACTCATTAAAACAGTTAGAATGTTTTTTAATCCACAATTTATAACAAAAATTTTATCAATGAGATGGAAGACAAACTCTTAGTTCTACAACGACCTACTACTATTAGATTTTTTATCGATTTCTTTCTTTAAATAATTTTTTTGTATTAAAAAAATACCAATAAGAGAAGGCATCCTAATACCAGCAGACAAGGCATCGGTGTTGAAACTGGAAATCCAATCAATTGAGGTGGTGGACACTTACTAAGTGAAACTGGAGATCCAGTCAATTGAGGTGATGGGTACTTACTAAGCTTAATCTATAATAATCACATAATCCCACCAAATTGGGCCAACCCAAGGCCACAAAAAGGACTGGTTGATGTTACTCCTGAGCAGTAGGGGATCTCTCTACGAAGGATTGCCCACCAATTGAGGATTTTAATAATCGGGAGGAATTAAACCATTGACCATAGGAAGTTATGAACTCAACCATTGGACCCAACCATTTGTGCCAACCTCAATTGCAAATTAAACTATTTTACATGCTAGCTACCAAGAGATTTTAAATATGGATATGGATGTTAGATTGAGCATTACCATTGGATCAAAAGCTATACTTATTAGTTAGCGTACAGTTCTTTATGTTTAACCCAATAATCAAATGTTATAATCCAATCTGTCTGTGACCCTTCCGATTCCTTGCAAAGAGAGCATGCTGGCCCACAACCAACAACGAAAATGAAACTCTACTTCGTCAGAGTGACGCAAAAATTTAAGGCCCCTGCCTTTTAAGTATGTAATAGCCTGATGAAATCTAAATTATTGAGAGTAGAACTAGTTGATGTCAAGGTTTTCTTTCAGAAGATGACATAAAAAGAAGTGGAAAACAAACAGAAGAAGAAAAGGGAGAACAAGTTAAAAGACAAGTTGCTGTGGGAATATTTTACATTTTATAAGTGGTTTCCAGCCTATTTGGTTTGAAATATAAAGAAAACTGGGGTATATAATTTGTCCTCTTTCATGTCCAATACTGGCCAAGATAAGTGGTTTCAAGTTTTATATGAATTATTGAAAGAGTAGTGCTACGCAGTTTCGTCAATTTTTTCATAGAAAATAATAGTTGTCAAATAAAATAAAATAATATATCTCAATTATTTATTTAATAATCAGATTTTAATTTTAATGCACTAAAAATAAAATAGTGTGTGAGAGAAACAATTATCATGGTTGATATTATGCTGATAATACTATGAAGACTAATATGATAATACATGATTGAATGACTGTATAAAATTTTTACACCATTAATGTATAAAAATTAAACCCTAATAATTAACATATATACTATATTATTTCAATAAAGAAATTTGAATAGAAATAGTAAGTTTATAGACTTATTTAATTTAAAAGAATTATGTTATTTGGACATACTCAATATATCTAACAACGTGAGAGAGCATATGTGTTATCAGATAGGATTTCATGCTGATTATTGAAAAATTGAAAATATTAATGTAATTAATCTCTTAAAAATTTTATAGGATATAAAATTATTCATATGTCTACTCAACACAGTAGCTTAAGTTATTGAGAGAAATAGTTTCACGACATGGTGGTATCACACCCTCTACGATCAAAAGGACTAATTAAAGTTCAATAATCATTGTGATCCCTATTCTTCAAAAATAAAACAATTAAGTCTAAGTACAAGATAAAGTGGATCTATGGCTATATTGCACCGATACTTCATCATCCCGTTATGCACAGTATTTAAGACGTATCGTGTCTAATATTGATATCAAGACTTCAATACTTTAAGATTTGTCAAAATTAATTTTTTTGTGGTTTTACAAATTGGTTTGTCCGCAAAATGTTATTGATATATATATTTTTTATTTTTTTTAATATAGTTATGATAATAGTCAAGTAAATTTAATAATATGTTGATAATATATACTATGTAAATTTAATAAATTTAATATATAATTAGTATATATATACACACACAATTATTCCCAAAAGAGGCATATTTGATATAAAATCATTCATATGTTTCAACTCAATAGCTTAAGTTTTCAATCCAATAGCTTAAGCTTTTTGGATAAATGATTTCATCACAGATTTATGTACAAATGATTAGATTCTAGTACTTGGCTAAAAGATTAAGATAACAATATTTTATTTATTCCCCTAATTACCTAATTTTTTATTATTTAATTTGAATTCTCGAATTTAAATATATTATATGCACTCCTTCGTTAAAATATTAATAGACACCAAAAGAATACTATATAAAAAATTATTATTTAATGAGAAAATGTACTTTACCCTTTGAACCGTATGTCGTGTATATTTTATTTCCAAAACTTTTAAAACATGCAAATCAATCCCTTAACATTTCATAAACGTGCAAATCGATCTTTTTAGTTGATTTTTCATCTATTATTAACCAAAATGGCACACATCCAAGAAAATTTAGGACATGAGTTGTATGTTATTTATTATTTTTGAGTGTTTCATTGCACTTGGATTTTTTTTCCCAAAATTAATGAGTGTTTAACTCTTAAAGAGAGAAACCGGAGAGAACAACTAATGTTTAACGACTCAACAGTAGAGCCTAAAACTAGTTTCAAACACAGCACTAACATGAGGTATAGAAATTATCTCACGAGAGAAACTGAGATACAAAACTAGCTTCAACAAAGCAACTCAAACAAAAAACACAAAACTCAATTAGAAAACACAAATCTGAATCAACATCAACTACCAAGATAAATTTATGATAACCGAGAGAGATTGAAATTAGAAAAACCACTACAACAAACACACGAGTTATCAACGAATTTTACCAACAAATTTTTTTCATCGGTGTTACTGACGGAAAATCAGTCAGTAAACTTGCGACAAATTGCGCAGAATATGGCTCCTAAGTTACAACAGAAATTTCGTCAAGTAATCTTCTTTTTAAATTTTTTTTTTCCAAATTATTTTTACTGACGGAAAATCTATCAATAATTATGTGAAAAATTTAATTCAGAATATAATTTTACCGAGTGAAAATCTGTTGGTAACCATTTCCAATTATAAATTTGTAACATTATTTTTATCGATGGATTTTATATCTATGATGTTCTTTTAAAATTTTTTTCCAAATTATTTTTACTGACGGAAAATCCATCGGTAATTATGTGAAAAATTTACAGCAAAAAACTCATATCTAAATGTCCAAAAAGGGATCCGAACATGAACCCCAAAAAGATTCATCATAAAACCATATCCATCATATCGCAACATGGGACTCACCAGAGACTGTTGAGCGAAGAATGTCAACCAGATTCACCATCAAAATAATCCAAAAGCGGGCACCAAGGCTAATGTAGACCAACATAAGGAGAAAGAACAAAACCTTCCACAACCAACTCTTCGCCTTCCTTAACTCCTTGCATGCCACTGCCCCCGCCATCACCAACAATCATGCCACGGCAACCTTCGAAATAGAGCATGGTACTCGCACCAAGTAAAATCTAATTAAAGAAACAAATTCACAGCTTGATGTCGATGAAGGACCAGACCTGACGGCGACATACGATTACTAAGGGAAAAAGAGCCCAATCTAAGGTAGAGGAAAACCATCAACAGCGAACCTAATTGGACTCGAAGCAATGCATCGTCATACCCACAAAGCATCTTGAGCCCAACTCCCACCATGCCATCTCAGGTTGTGAATTTGAGAACTCAAGTTTCTCATAAAGGAACACACAATTGTGGCAGAAATGAGGCACAAATAAAGGGAAAGAGGAAAGGGTGAGGAAGAAGAGGTGGTCACAAGCATAGTTGTAAAAACCAAACCATATCGGCCAGTTCAAATCGGAGACTAATGAAGCGGCCCCTTGATAGGTTTGGTTCTTCATTTGGATCAAACTTGCATTTGACTCGATCAAAACAAGTCAAACCCGATCAAAATCAGGGTAAACCAGAGGCAAACCAATTTCAAGCTACGTCAGCTCAAACTGCGCCTTGGCAATTGATGAATAAAATCAAAATTTTAACAGGCAAGATTTGAACCTTGCCTAGCGACGGATAAGGTAAGCGCGCTAGCCACTAAGCCAACTTGCTATTTGTTATACAATGTGATAATATGTGTGTATGTCTATATATATATATATAATATGTTTTATTTGTTTAATTAAATCTAATTTAACTGGTTCAACCAGTGATCTGTTGATTGAATCAGTGACTCAATGACCGGATGGTGTGATCGAATTGATCACCAATCCAAGAATTTAATAATTAAGGTCACAAGGGTGTTTAGGGGCACACCATCTAGAGATTGGCAGCAACGGCCTCATAGAGGAGAAGGAAGGTTTTGGGGCGGTGAATAGGTGGAGAAAAGGAAACACTCAACAGAGAGAAGGAAACCTCTTATGGGGGGGGGAGAGAGAGAGAGAGAGAGAGACTAAAGATAATCGGTCACTTATCCTCGGAAACTTAGTGAATTATCCATTTTCCTTTGACAACAAACAAAAATTTAATAGAGAAGTTAAAATATATATTCAGGAAATATTAAAGAATCCATTTGCATATTTTTTAAATTTTAAAAATAAAATGCATAAAATGTATAATTCAAAGGAGGGCAATTTTTCCTAATAAAATTCAAAAAGCCAATTCGCGAGCAGCTCACATGCCTTTACAACTCCCGTGTCGGCATGGCTGACATGGCCCGTTAAGCATCCCATGTAAAGAGAGAAAAGAAGATTTGAGCCATAGAACAAAAATCAGCCACAATCAAACTTTCCGTTATTACTTTTTTTTCCCGTCTAATCAGTAACCAATGTTCAATGCACTCTTCTTAAGTGGTAAGAGAGTTTTTGCACCGATATTTCACGATTAATAGATCACGTCAAAATAGATTATATTGAGTTTTGTACCACGAAAAAAAAAATTATATTGAGTTTCACGCTGTGAAGCACACTAAATGAGATGAATATAGGACAAGACACTGAGAGATGCATCAAATTCATGAATATATATATATATATATATATATAAGCGCTTTTTATCCCGTGCAAAGCATGGGTAAAGTAGATTCTTTAAGAAATTTATTAATATAAAGGAGAAATAATTTAACACTGTAAAATTTAAATGATTTCATTAATAAATATAAAATGTAGCACATTATTTTGTTCTGACTTTTTTATATATTAATTTTTTGAATCCGTGAAAGATATTGGAAAAATTAAACTTAATAAATAAAATAATTATTAATTTATTATCAGAGACTAAATTTAATTTAATTAAAAATTAAAATATTATAAAAAAGTAGACCTTTTAAATATATCAATTGCTTTGTGAAAAAAATGCTGTTTTGCATTTTATTTTACTAGTCATTTGATTTATGTGTTGCACGAAATGATAATAAAAAATAATTTATTAATAATCAAAGAAAATAAATGATAATTTATATAAATATATCTTATAGAAAATTGAATATATGAATTTATTTTAAAAATAATTTAATAATTAAATAAATAAAAAATATAAACGTATCATTATATTTTATATCTTATTTTGAATATCATATTTATAAGGCTAAAAAATCTCAGTAAATAATCTATAACTAATAATAAAGAGCCTATTTTATGAATATGTTGTATATTTTAAAAGTTAAAATTGTTGAATAATAAAACAAAATAAGTAGATAATTTTACTGTATAGGAATGATAATGGGTATCAATGAGAAAATGGATATAACTCATGCCTCCCGTCCACATGTAGATTTTTCTCTGATCCCCATCCCCATTCCTCTCACGGCTCTCCATTTCACATCCCTATAGAACTTGAATCCCTATAAATATTCATGGATTTATTAAAATTTTAAAAAATAGAAAAATTAAAAATATTTTGAAATTCAAAACATAAATATCCATAGTAACAAAAATACTACGAATTCAACACAATCCAAATTAAAATTAAAAATATGTACATAATACAAATCTAACAAAGATAATTGAAAAAATGAAGATGTGTTATCCTCGTCCCTATTCTGTTTAACAAATGAGAACTTCTCCCTCGTTCAGCATCCCCAAAAAGATAAAATATGTCCTCATTCTCATCCTACTGTGGATAATCCTTCTGTGTACCCACTTTTATTTGGTTTTTTTATTTTCGCCATCTCTAGTCAGTTACATCTTTTTAGTAAATTAAAATATTTAATTTATAAAAATATAAAAATATATTTCCTAATTAATAAAAAACTAATAAATAAATTTAATTTAAATTATTTCAATTACACATCCTCTCCTGTACATCATTTTAGTAAATTAAAATATCAACTTTAAAATATATGCTATAATTAATATGTTATAAGTAGAGATGTCAAAACGGATTGAGCCCGCCAAGTTGGTCTACCAAACCTGCCATTTTTAGCGGATTGGGTTAAAGTTTTAAGCTCACCAAAAAATTCTAACCCGCTTAACTCGCCCCATTGGCCAAGTCTTTTTTTTTTGAAAAAATTTATAATTTGTTGATAAAAAAGTAAGAAACATATAACCAAAAAAAGAAAAATTAAGAAATATGTACAGTCACGAATACAGTAATATTATACAGTTGACATTATTCACTCAAAGTTAAAACTTAAAAATAAAACATTGTCATAACTCACAAATAATACTATTAACAATAATATTTTTTAGTCCAAGTTAATATATAGTTGTTATGGGTTTTGAAAAATTGGCTATACATAAATAAAAAATATAATTAAAAACTTTTTTTAGAAAAAATTCATCAAAATATTAAAAAATATTTTTTTGAAGTTTTTAAATTTTTTAGCGGGTTAGATAAAATGGTTTGGGCTGACTATTTTAGGCCATTTTATTTTAATAGGCCAGCCCACCTTGCCCTATTTTTTGTGGGCTTTTGATGGTACGCCTAAACGGGATGGGCCGGCCAGTTTTGACATCCCTAGTTATAAGTAGTAAAAAAAAATAATATATAATCCCAATTCATATTATCTCAATTATTGAAGTAGTAAATCAATTACATAATTATTTTTAATTAAAAAATTAATATAATTATTTAATTTTTAAAATAATTAATAAATAATTAGTATCATTATCAAAGAAGTTTAAATTGTGAAATTTATTTTTTAAAATATTTTATTTGAAAAAAATGAAGTTTTGTTTTCAAAAATATAATATGAAACAATTGTGGAATTAATAAATTGAAATGTTTAAGTTTCAAAAAATTAAATATGGCATACTGGGATATATATGATTTTTAAAAACTCTAGATTTAGAGCCAGAAACTTTTCTCCCACTCCCATCCTTCATTTAGAATTTTTCTCTCATCCCCATCCTGATTCCCATCATGTGTCATCATTTCTCATTTCTTGTAGAGATTTGAATCCTACATATATTCATAAGTTTTTAAAAAAAATTTCAAAAAAAAGAAAAATTTTAAAAATTGTAACAAAAATGATAATAATACTATTAGTATGTATATACGTTATTGATTGATATGGATATCATTATCAATTAAAGGTTATAATATTAGGCTTATAAAAAAATATAATAATATTATTTATTATTAATTTTTGTTGTGTTTCTTTTTTTTTGGGGAGGGAGGGGTGTGTGTGTGCAATATTAGCTTTTATGAATTAGAAAATGAAATTTGTCACTTAAATAGTTAGTGGGGATTTGGAAAATAAAATTAGCAATCTATCAATATTTATATTTTTCTAAATAAAATAATATATTACTAATATTTACACCTTAAAAAAGGAAACACAAATATACATGGACTGTATATAGATACAAAAATAATATTTTAAATTTTATTAATTAATTAAAAGTTTTAGGTTGAGAAAAGAAAAGGGAACAATTAATGTATATATATTGGAAAAAACATCAACCAATACCTATACGTATATTAGTATATTTGATTCACATCAAAATAAAAAAATTAGTTAGCAATTAATTTGTACAATGTGACGTTAATGGACAATGGAAGTTTTAAACAAAAATATATTTTTATTTCAAAATATTATTCATTCTCCATAATTAGTGTTTGTAAATGAAATTAAAATTATAATTCAATGGCTATGTATATATTGAATTCAACAATCTTTAAGCCTTACAAAATAACGAAGAAAAAATAAATTGAAGAAGGTGGAATAATGTAAACAAATTTCAATATAGATTGGCCTATGCATTTTGTCTAATATTGCTATTGGAATCATCAATTAGTTTGTTTGTGTACTGAACTAACTCAAGAAAGTATTGTTTTTGACACAACAATAATGATTTCTCTATCATATAAATGTTCTGTCAAACAAATGAGCAAAACAAAATCAAAGGTAAAGACAGAATAAAATCAAAGGTAAAAATGGACCAAACACAATCTTTAATCATTCTTAGTCCTTAAACTCTACTACCTTAAGTTTAATGAAATGAGCCATTGAGATAGTCCATATAGCATCTCCTTTACTTAATTGTGACTTCAAATTCTGAAAAGAAAAAAATTATAAAATCATTAATACTCATTTATACAACAATAAAATTAATCCCAAATTTAGTAAAATGTTCATTAAATTATTTATGAAAAATACAATCATCTTTGCCACAAATAATTGAACAATATGTTATTGAGCTTACAGCCTAGCAGTTGTCTCTTACATAAAATATAGAAAAGACCATTCAGATATATACACAAGGTAAAATACCAAATAAACATAGGAAAATCTTTATGCAAAAACATAAAAAAAATAACAGAGAAGAAAGTTCGAAATAAATTAGATTCAAACAATGAAAATGAAAAGAATAGATAAATTGGTTTATTTTAAGAGAACTAAAAAAAAAAGTCAAGTTTTTATTTCAATGAGGAAACATTTAAATGTACAAAATATATATACAAAGTAAAAATACAAAACAAACAAAAAGTTTTGTATAGAACAAAAAAGAAAATCTCACAAAGAAGAGAAGAGCTTCAAAGAAGAATCGTAGAACATTTGAATTTAGTAACCTACAAATTCTTATTCCTTAATATAAATCATAAAGAAATGTGTTTTGAGAGAACTAATAGATAATGAACAAAGAAAAATGAAAAAAATGAAAATATGAGAGGAAGAATGGAAGAGAAAAGAAAGTTGTGGAATAGAGAGAAGAAATGAACTCAGGTGTTAGCATTTCACACTGAAGATTTAGGCAATAGAGATCTTAGTAACAAACTACTATTGTAGATTCTAAGAAAAATAAAGTATTTTTATTTCAATTAGTATAACCGACCATCTTTTATAGCAATGAATATGTTTCTTGGAGTAATTTAAAGGATTTATACTTCGATTGTAGCAGACCTTTCTTAATAGCTGTAGTTTTTGTTTCCATTTTTTTTATAGTAATTTGATTAGATTTTGGTTTATTGTATAATAGAAATTAAGTAGTCTATTAAATCCAAAATTTAAAATATCAAGATGAATTCAAAGTTTAAAATTTTGTAATTAATTATGAAAAAACACATATTTAATTAAAAATAAAAATATTATAAAGAAAATAGAAAAAGATATGTATCATGTGAATATTAATTTTTAATATTAAATAATTTAGATTGATATATTTTAATCAGTTGCATAATTTAAATTAAGAATTGTAATAGTTTGAAATCTAGTATTTAATGTAAAATATTTATATTGTATTAATGAAATAGATATAAAGGTAGTTTTTACAAAAAAAATTAATAATCAAGGTTATTAAAATTGTGGACTATAAGTTGTTCTATGAGCGATACTTGTAAAACTTTTTTCAGAATAAGTCTTAAATATTAGTATTATAGATTATAGATTCTGAACTTTATATTTTTCTATAGCTATAATTTATTTCATATAATTTGAAATGCTCCATTCAAAAAACATAATTTTAATCGAAGACTTAGCATTATATTGTAAAATTTTATTTCATATTTTATTTAAAAAATTAGATGAATTTAATGTTTAAAAAATGGAAAGATTTTAGTTAGATTGGAAACAATTATCGTTGAGTTCGTATGAAAGAATTGAGGAATATTTTTAAGCTAAAATTGCACTAAGATAAAATAAAAGAGTAGAAATTGTACTAAAATTGCAATAAATTATTTTAATGATACAATTTAAAAAATATTTTTACTATCATATTAAAAATATAACATGAACCACAATTATTATTAAATTCAATTCCATCACATTAGTATTATTGACATTATAAGATACTACTGTTATAACAAATTGGTATAAATTACACCAGTAAATACCGAAGCCTATAAAAATTGAAGCTTATATAGATGAGTATAATTACACCAATCACAATCCCAACATAGCATACTATAAAAATTTAAAATCAAAGTGAAAGAAAAAATCCTTAATCCTTCTAAAGCCACATGTATAGATTTGAACTTCATATTGTAAATGTTCAAAAACAGATTCAAACTAATGAGATCTGTTGTTTGCTCTTTCATCACTAATAGCAGTGTCTACGGCAAAACTCATTCAAAGTATTTGTCAAAAGATTAAAGAAAATAGTTAAAATAGTTAACTATTTTTAAAAGAATTGATCACATTGAAGTGAACTTTTTTTAGTATCATGTAAGAATCTCTGTCTATAAGCACTTGAGGAGTACAAGAGGTGATGTCCAGATCTTGGTCATCAAAATTGAACCCACCAAAATTTTTATTAATTAAAAAAATGAAAATGAACTAAAACTCTATTTAATTTTTACCTGTACTATCATGCATTTGAATTTTGAACTTTCACTTTAAAGAGTTTTAACTACTACTTTAGGTTTGAAACTGTATAATAAGAATTCGTAAAACTAAAATTCATATAATAATATAATTTATAATTTTTTTTACAGATACATAAACCCTCGCCAAAAAATCCACACACACACAATGATATATATATATATATATTGGAAGTTAACCAAAACTAATTTCCAAAATTAAATTGTCAAATTACTTTTTAAAAAAATGAAGATATCGGTTGATTGATTTCTTTGTTGGTATCTTATGGTAGAAATTTCGTAGAACGAGAATATTGGGGGGTTCCACCGTTCACGAGCATGATGCTTGATGTTTTCCCATGAATCAAGTATATATTGACAAAGTTTCCATCCCCACTTGTGATTGTAAATTCCTAATTCCCCACTTTGTTGCATCGCAATTTAATACATCTGTCATGTGCCTTTTGTAATTTCATATGTCAGCATCAAGGACCACTTTTATGCTTGTGGTTAGAAGGGAGTAAGAGCATGTAGTGCGTTTTAGAGCAGAGGAAGAGATTTTGTGGTGGCAAAGTCCGCACCAGCGGAAAAGCTTGTAATTATCTTCTGAGGCCTTTGGGTTTAGCCTACCAGTCATTTAACAAGTGATTGGTATATGTCACCAAAAAATGAAGACAAAGATAATAGAGATAATAGACAATAAAAATGAAGACATAAAAAATATTATTTTTATATTGTATTTGTTAATTGTGGAATATAATATATGATAACCATTTTCGTATTTTATTTAGAAATCCAAGAATAAAAAATAAACATATAATAAAAGATATTATGTACTCCGTCGGACCACAGCTACCGACCACTAGATCGTTGCTGCTGATCGTTGAACCATCATTGGCCGGTTGCTAGACCACTCTTTCACCACCTATGAGTTTGAGGACACATTGAGAAATATCAAATATATATCGAAAAAAGTAGATTTCTGACTCCGTATCCTGTCACTATTTTTTGGAGGTACAGAAATTTTCTGTAATTCTATACTGGGCCATGTCTGTGTCTTCACTACCAAACAAACCATATTTCTATCATAGAGACAACTATCAAATGCTACCTAAAAGAAATATTACAAATTTTCTTTTGCATATGCTTATCAAAAGCCCAAAATATATATCTAAAAAACAGACTATAAAAAATTCTTATATTTTCTTATCAAGAGCCTAAAATTACACCACTTACTCTTATTTGTCTTTTTCTATAATCAAAGTTAAATTTTAAAATTTCTATAACTATCAATTTATATATGAAAAGCTTGATTTTTTTCTAAAATCACTTCATTTCCTCTCTTTTTTTTTCTATCTACAGTCAAATTTAAATTATTTTCTACTACATCTATATCTAAAAGAAATACTATTACGTATCCTTATCAAAAGCCTAAAATTTATATCTAAAAGAAATACTATAAGAAATTCTTACATATCCTTATCAAAAGCCTAAAATTTATATCTAAAAGAAATACTATAAGAAATTCTTACATATCCTTATCAAAAGTCTAAACTCACTCCAATTCCTCTTATTTCTCTATACAATCAAATTTAAATTTTAAAATTTCTATAACTACTATTTATAAACGAACATCTTGGATATTTTTTTAAATCATTTTGTTTCCTCTTTCTCTTCTCTGTTTACAATCAAATTTAAATTATGATCTACTATTAAATTATCTTGTTTAATTTATTAATTTATCAATTTAATAATTGAATACACCATTATCAATACTTAACTTTAATTTTGCATTTATTCAAGAAAAGAATTAAACAAAAGGAAAAGCATCTCCTTTTATAGAATTATAATTGTGATTAAAAACATACTCAAAGTTATATATATCCTATAAATATATACCCAAATATATATATCGACTAAATTGTTACAAAGATTGTCGATTGAACTCCTCTTTATTATAGATTCTAAGACCAACACATTATTTTTATGAGTAAAATACAACCCCCTACCCCTCTCTTAAAACAAAAGGTTTTTCACACTCTTATCCCCTCTATTTTTAAAACATATAGTTTACGCTCTATTTTTAAAACATACACTCTCATTGTCTTTATTTCTAAAACATACACTCTTCTCCCCTAAAAAGTTTTGAAAAGCTACATTTTAATTTATTTTCAAATGATATCAACTTTTTTCATTCTCTCATACAAACACAGCAAAAATATAAAAATATAAGCAATACTAAGAAAAATTACTACTTGCCCTTATCAAAATCCTAAATTTACTCCACTTTCTAAATTACTCCACTTAGGTAATATTTACTTTAATTTAGTTTACTTCATTTCTCTTCAATCCTTAATTATATTTCAGTAAAATTTATTTATTAGATTACGTGTTGAAATAATTACTCTAGTTTACATCATACAGTATATCATATCATATATTATATATCTATATCTACAAGGAATACTACAAAAAAAAAAAAAATATCCTTATCAAAAGCCTGAAACCACTCCACTTTGTCTTATTTCTCTATTTACAATCAAATTTAAATTTTAAAAATTATGTAACACGAGAAGTCTAGAGCATATTTTAGGTTGAAAACGCTGCCATTCTTGTATATATAGACTTGAAAGATATATTGGGTCATGCATCCTTGAAGCATATCTAAGTCCATTTGTTTTATTCTTATAAATCTAATTGTGTTACCTAAAAGTAAGGTTATATTTATTGACATTTCCATTTCTTAAGTTGCTATTGATGATCATCTATGAATATCAAAAGCTCAATTTATGTCTTCAAATAGTTAGATACTTGTTCCTAAGGATGGAATGTTATTGTGCACTTTATAAATTTAGCTACTAATGGATGGAGTTCTTTTATAAAATTGGTTCTTATTTGGAATGTTGTTAGTATTTGATTCTTCTCTTTTTTTTTTTTACGAAAAAAGTTAGTCTATATAAATGTTCGGGGTGTATATATATATATATATATATATATATATATATATATATATATATATATATATATATTAAATTAAGGATAATTTTGAAAACCTATTTTTGTACAGTGTATGGGTACAATTTAGTATGCCTGAAGAGGAGAAGCAGTAGTGCTCAAAACGAAGCACACAACCATTTTTGTTTTTCAGATTATTTATTTTTTCCTGCAAGTAGGACATTAATTTCCCATTGAGATACTAAAATAGAAATCCCTTTCAATAATATTTTTCCCATAGTCTTTAATCTCAAGATTGAAATTCATGGTCCTTGCTTCAGTTGTTTGTTCACTTTGAAAAATAGATTACTAATTTGATATAAATAAAAAAGTTGTCTGGTCTAGCGGACTAGGTTTCTTAATTAGAACCAACAACGTATTGATTTGAATAGAAAATATTTAGATCAATTAAATATGAGGTCTCGAGTTTGATTTCAAGATTTATGTATGTGAAAAAATATTATGAAAATTGGAAAGGATTTTATCACTAAGAAATAAAGGAATATTAATTATAAGCAGTAAGTGTCTATTCGCAAGTGGATGAAAATCTTCTGTTTCTAAACCATATTTTGTTAATTTCTTTGTCCCACCAATTATGTATTGACATATAGGAAAAAAATATCGAAAGAAATTTAAAAATTTAGAATAGTTATTAAATATATAAGATTATTTTTCATATGACTATATATGATTGGTGAAATAGGGAAGGGGACATGGTTTGAGTAGTGAAAATTTCCATCCTTTGCAACTAGTGAAGAAGGATGCCCCAACCTGTAGTACCACAAAATGTAATTGTCAGGAGATATGAATTGAGTGTGAACGATAGCTTGTGATGGTAAAACACCTTGTCAAGAACCATGTTATCAGAAGCATATAACGCATTTCTACGATTGCCTTGGGGTACTACCTCCTTGGTTTTTAGAGATTTAACAAGACACGTGTCAGGATGAAACTCAAAAAAAAAGAAAATACCCTATTATCTTCCTCGAACTTAGATACACACTGATAAGATTTTTGGCAATGCCAGGAATATATGCATGAGTTTATCTGGGAAGAATGAGATATCAGACTATTTTTGAGTGAATTATACCTTGCCCAACATGATTTATGCCACATCTTGTCCATTTCCGACATGAACTTTGTCTAGTCCATTGTTTTCCACCACATTAGTAAGATTGTTCAGATAAGAAATAAAATGATTGGTTGCCCCCGAATCTGGATACCAATTTGAGTCTGCCACAGAGGCTTTTGAGGTAATAGATGCAAGGCTACAACATGACACTTTTGCTGTAGCCTTTCCCCATTGAGCATATCAGGATCTGCAGCATCTTTGGCGTTAATAAACGTTGTTAAATCTTGGAATTTAAATTGTTTTCCTTGTCTTCCAACACCACCTGAGGTCAAACCTTCTTCATCTGTGACTCTGTCACATTCTTTTTTCGTGATGACTAGTTTACCATCACTTGGTAAACCACTTAATATCAATACATCTTCAAGGCCAAAATATACTTTAAATTGGCCCATAAGAAAGCACAATGATACAGAATCATAAACATGTATAAGAGCTCGGATCAATGACATTAAAACTATGATTTTAGACAAACCAACAACAAACATAAATTCAAATCCTGATCCTCTTAAGCGTTGTTTTGCTCGTTTCATGCACCGTGACACTTTGGTATTGGAATACCTTCTCTCGACTGCGCAATGAGAAAATGCGTGGAAATTAAATGAGTTTGGGAGTAAGTAATCGAAATGTAAGTAACAAGTAATTAAAGACTCATCAAAGTTTAAAAAACATAAAAACTTGAAATGGACTTGGTTGACATCATTTGGGGCTCGATTCATTCCATCTGCCATTTCATTTGCCATTAACTGCATAGCATCAACTTTGAATTATATTTTGATTTTTCCGGAATTACTTTATTTGGATTATAGCATCAAAAAGCAAAAAGGTCTACAACTACAACCAACCAAAAGGTTAACTTAAGCCCCATCGACACATTATGCAAACCAACAGACTTCTCAAGTCGTGTCTCAAAATCAATTTACAATGTTACAAACTTGCCCAAATTTAACAATATTAATATTAATATTAGTATAAATATAAAAATAAAACAATGTCCGAGCCTAAATATATATTGAAATGACCTTTAAATAAGGCAAAAAGACCCAACTATCATTTTAATCCCAACATCAAAAAGTAGATTTGGAATTCATCACTTCTTTTTCACTTTTGGGGCTCCCAAACAAATTCTCAATATCACCTAGTATTTCCAATATGTCAGACCTGATAAAGGCATTTGGGTTGTTCTCAATTCTTTTTTAAATTTTTTTATAACATGGGGAGCTTGTGATTTTGCAGGGAAAATGTCACATTGAAAATTCTGTACTGTTGGGTTTGCCATTTGGATTTGCATACCCTCAAGAACGATTGGGGTTTCACCACTTACTCTGTAGTTCCCAGCAGGTATCATCATCATCTTTTTCTTTTCTTCTTAATAACTTTGTTTATTTGCTTTTTCTGTGCTGTTCAATATGGTTTCAAACTCTTAGTTGGTGTTAGCCGTGTGGGGGTTGTTATTAGGATCCAAAATCCCTTTTTTTTTTCCGTTGTTAACGTGTCAAAAGAGAAGCTATAGTCAATATAAAAAACTTGTGTAGTTTATCTGTGCCAGGTATTTTTTAGAGCAAATGTATTGGAGAATGGAGATGTATCTTGAACAAATAACAGAGCTAATGATATGTTCTCAAGGCCTGTCCACCTCATAAATATGCTTTGGGCTTCTGCTGAGATGTAAAGTGTATTTTTTTTGTTCTATTTCTAGGTTGATGATGTTAAGCCTATTACTATTTTTCTTCGAGTGATGTTAGGTGTACAATTAAATTGTATAATAAATGCATACCACATTCCTTATTACTATTGAATTTGATGAATGAGTGGGGGTCATACATTACATGCAATGGTAGTAAGGTGTATAGTATGCATTTGTTGTGTAATTTAGTTATACACCAAATATTATTCATTTTTTTTCCTCTTGCATGGAAAAGTCCTTCGGCCTTTGAATCATGAACTATCGGGAAAAAAGTAACAAATTTAACATAATAACAAACTTTGAATTCACCTCATATAGCAAGCTTAACATAAATATTTAATTTATCACATTACTAGATTACACAATACATCACTTACTGGTACAGAAACCTTAATACAAATTTAGACTATCTACAAACTCCAGCCACTGAGCAAGCCTATAGTTTGCAGATTAAAACTATATAAGCATTCCGTTATGCATCCACCTCTCACTCTATTGACTAGCTAGTATCATAAACACCTCCTGCCATTTCATGACTAGCTTAAAGACCTTAGCTTAAGGACCAAATTTTCTGGGTTAGAAAATTTCAGAGAATGTCCGCATACACCTCAATTCATGCTGCAAATTTAGGCCTTCCAGCTGTTATGTCATGCTTATAAATCTCAGAGAAGACGACTTGGAACCTCTCAACAAATGTAATGTAGGCAATATCCACCTGATGGTCAACATGATTCATCTAAATTTTACAATCATTTCAATTCCTTCAATTTGGAAACGTAATTCTTACTAGTTTGAGTTATAGGAGCCTTTGAAGGAACTGAACAAACCTTTGGTAAAAGTATCAACATATTTTATCAGCTCCTCAGCAAATTCCTTCTTGGCAGGGTCCTGGAAATTGTCTTATTAGTATTGTTACCATTATTAACACAGGATAAGGCAGATTTTCTCATTAAAAAAAAATAAAAAGAAGCAGCTAGAGTGCTTTCAATGCATTCTTACAGTAGGATATAGCGATAGTCCTTCAAAATTGGCATCTACATGTAAACTGTGCCTTCAATTTTTATATCACGTTGGCAGTATATATAAATATGTATATATATAAAATCATACTAACAATAATGCAAAAACTGTCTGTACTTGCAATTTTAGAGAGGTAACCCTTTGAACCCATTATATCTGTATAGAGAGAGGTAATAAAAGGGGAGACAATATGCACAGTAAACTTTTTTCTTTTTGAGTTGTAGATGGCTGAAAATGGAGAAAAAGACTCATCATTCTTTGAATTTTGTTTCCGAACGCACAAGACAAAGAGGAATAAAGAATCAATCCACCCAAAAGCTCAAGATGCTTATGTGGGTTAATGTTGATTCTGTTTTTGCTATTTATATATTTAGAGATGAGAAGGATTGTGAAAGTGCATCTATGCTATAGTAGTTTTCAAATTGTTGTTTGTGGCATGTTAGAATTAAGGTCCTTCCATTGATCCCTACAAAGGTCTTAATGGATCAGTCTAGTTTGTAAAAGGTTTTCTAAATTGTTTAGTTTCCTTACTAGTCCAAAATTTCCCGTTGCTGCTTGAATGTTTATCTATGTTGTATTTTGAGGTGTTCTATTTTCCAATATTCTTAAGTTATAGTCACATTTTTACATGATGCACATTGTTAGTTGATAGTTTTCAAAACGTCGTGATATTTATATGTTCTTCGCTGGTCATTTAGCTATCTTTGTGACCTGATTCCATACATTTTTACACTATTATAGCAGAAATTAGAGAAAGTTCTCATATGTTATGAAAAAGTTCTCTGTTGCTCTGTTTATATTTTACCTTTTTTTTGTAGTTTTACTTGTGTGAATTATTGATTTTCTAAACACTAATATCTTCAAAAGTGAGTATATTATGTGCTCAAGAAACAAAATGATAGGCTTTTTCTTTTAGTTTATATACTTGCTATAATAGAGTAAGCTGCTATTATTTGTTGTTTATATTTGACCCTGAGCTTGAATAATTTTTGTTTATAATAGGAGAGCTTTGAACTGAAAAAAATGAATTATCATCATAGAATAAGACTAATTCTGAAGAAGCTATTGCACAGTCGCAATTTGTGCCATCTGATTTGTAAATTTGAGTAGAGTCTATCAGAGGAAAGAAAAAAGGGAGAGTATTTAGGCTTGGTTCTTTGGCAGGGCAATGAAAATTATCACTCCAGGATCTTCACTAACAACGACCATATCAGAAGACATTGAGGAAAAGATAAGAAGTGAATTTCATTCATTCAATGCTTCCTTACAAGCTCAATTGGAAGAAGAAAGGCAGGAGAAAGAAGACATGAAGAACGAGTTATATGAAACAAGAAATACATTGAATATATTGATGAAGAAATTAGGCTATGAAGTAAGTTTTTCTTATTCAAAGCCTATATCCTATAATAAAAATAACTTAAGTAATGAAGAGGATTCAAGTGATGAAGAGAATGAGGATAGTACATCATTTGAAGACTCTAATGCATAGTTGCCATTTATTAGAACTATTACTTTGCTTTATATTTATCGATCTTAGTACTTAATCATATATGATGACAGACGACTTATGAATTTTTATTTAATTTGAATAATGCATTACATTGAAGTTATTATATTATGAGAAAATTTATTTTTCATTGTTGAATTAGACATTTTGTTTATTTAAGAGTAATTAGAAATAGATTATATATATATATATATATTGACAAATATGGGTGAGAAATAAATTTAACGAACAAGTATTAAATTTGTTTAATTTGGTTGCAAATTTAATTTCCTATGAAAGTTATATTAGAAATGTTTAATTGTGAAATTTGCTGTGAATTTAATTAAATTTTGGTTCATATTTATTACAAAATTCGTTGTAAAATTTATTATTTGTTAATTTTACTGCAAAACTTACATGTAAAATTACTTGTAAAATCGAGTTTTGAAAGGTGCATTATTTGCAAAATTTATTGTGAAACATATATGCAAAATTACTTACAAAATCAACTTTGTTGTGAAAATTACCTGCGAATTTAGATTTTGAAAGACCATGGCAATTTGTGGATTCTGTTACAAATTAAATTACATGCAGATTTTATTGAGCCAATTAGATGCAGATTTTGATAGGAATATTACCTATCCAATTACTTGCGAAGTTAAATTGGGATTACTTACAAGTTTTGTTGTAGATTTGGTTACCTACAGCTTTTGTTGCGAAAATTACTTGTGAATTTTGCTGCGACAATTTAATTTGAGGATTTTCTTGCATAAACTATATGCAAATTTATTTCCTGCAAATATTTATCGTGAACAAAATTCGTAGCAAAATGCGTAGCAAAATTCCTTCCACCCACACACCTTGCCATGAAAATTAGTTGTGGATTTTCCATATTTCTTATGAAATAATCCATAGCTAATTACTTGCGGAATTCAAAATCCACAGGAACCTATTATCAATGACCATATTACCTGTGAATTTTTTTTCCAACAAAATCTGCATGAAATTTGCCCACCTGTAAATTTTTAATAGAAATTCATAGCAAAATTCTTAGGTAACAATTAATTTTTAGTAGTGCTAGGAATAAGCAAAGACAACATCAAAGAATGTTGCTTCATGCAATCCCATGGAGATAGTTTGTATACTATTAGAACAACTGGTCAAATACTATACTTATAGCTCATTGTTTTGTAAGGATCAAATCCATCACTTACTAATCTGAGCCTCTTATTCTGCAAATCTGATGCAAAATCAAGATGTAAATAATCAAAAGTTTTCCAAGCTAGTAAGTTGGTGGGATGCCTTAGTTTTCCTTCTTTAGTGCGACTGATAGGACTATAATTCTCCGGTAGAAGAAAAGGTAATCTTTATTGATACGCTCTTGGCAAATCAGCAAGGAGAAAGAGTGTTTACAAAAACCCTAGGAGAAGAGTTTTCCCTAATTCTATGAGCAAATTACAAATGAATTCAATAACAAAAAAAAAACTATTGTTACATCTATCTATACTAGGCTAAGTAACTACTTTTTCCTCCAAAATTCCCTTTCCTTCATTTACTTTCTCAATTGACAGCAACTGAATTGCTATTATTTCCTGCAATAGGTACTGCTGGGCCTACTTTCAGTCCTTTTATTCCTCCTAGAATAGGCCCTTGCATATCTTGGATCCCTAACAACACCACCCTGGAAACTCACCTTGTCCTCAAAGTGAAGTGAAGGAAACTTGGCCTGCAAAGAGCTTAGTAGTTCCTAGGAGTTGTCATGGTGTGGTAGACCTTTCCACTGTACAAAAACTTCTATTGCACCTTTAGCTGTGTTTCGGCTCTGCCTCCAAAAATCCTTTCTCATGTTAACCCCTGAGGTAATTCCTGCACTTGTTGATTGGGTAGGACATCAACTTTAAGGCGGATGATATGGAAAACAGGGTGAAGTTTACAGGTGGTAAGGAGTTGCTGATTTCTCTAGCACTTGGAATGGTCCACAGAACCATGGGCTGAGTTTTTCATTGGGGTGCCTTGCCAGAGGCTTCATGCAATAAGGCTGATACTTCAGGAAAACCCGGCCTCCTACTTGAAAGCATAGTTCCCTTATTTTCTTGTCAGCAAAATGCTTCATTTTTTCTTGTGCCAGGTTTAAATTGGCCTTTAATTTTGCCAGAATTTCATCATGTGTAGCCATAAATGACTACACTTCCTCTACCTTAGAAGGGTATGTATTACCCTTGGAAAGTACCGAGGGTGCCTTGCCGTAAAGTGCCTGGAAGGGGGTGGTCTTGGTAGAGGCATTAAAGGTTGTATTAAACCAATATTCAGCATATGATAGCCACTCAACCCACATTCTTGGTTTTGAGTTGACAAAACAACCGAGGTAGGTTTCCAAGCAAAGATTTGTCACCTCCGTTTGACCATCCATTTACAGATGATAGAAGCTACTATACTTTAGCATTGTGCCTGGATCTTAGAACAATTCTGACCAAAAACTGCTCAAGAATAAGGGGTCCCTGTCAGAGATGATAGCGACTGGAAACCCATGTAGTTTGACTACCTCCTTGACAAAGATATGGGTCACATCCTTTGCAAAAAAAGGATGTGTCAATGGCATGAATGGGCATATTTCGTGAAGCGATCAACCACCACCATGATAGAGTCTTTACCTTTAGATTTCGGTAGCCCGGAAATGAAGTTTATTGAGATCTCTGACCAAACCTGTTCTGGAATTGGGATTGGCTACAGCAGCTCGGCAAGGGAGAGGGCTTGTGATTTGCTGGTTTGGTATGTTTGGCAGGAAGCTATGTAATCTTTCACCTGTTGCCTCATCCCTCTCCAGTAGAAAGTTGTGGATAGTTTCTTGTAAGTTTTGAAAAATCCAAAATGGCCACCCACTGCTTAATTATGTACCTCAGCTAACAGGATAAGGATTTGGGATGAATTCTTAGGCAAAACAGCTCTGCCTCAATAGAATAATCTCTTATTTTTCAGTGAATGCCCTGGGAATTCTGTACCCCTTGTTACAGGTGCTTAGTGATCAACTATAGCTGCTAGTCTTCCTCAATTTCAGCTTGGATTGTGTACCACATATTGGCAGTGAGAACTAACACAACATGAAACATCATTTGGTGAGACAACACATCAGCAGCCTTGTTCTCAAGCCCGGGTCGGTATTGTATTTCAAAATCCAAGCCCATGAGTTTTAAGCGTTGATCTTAAGAAACTTAAGACTCCGCTGGTCTGTCATGATAATGAAGTGCCTCCCAAAGAGGTAGTACTGCTATTTTTAGAGAGCTAGAACGACAGCCATCAACTCTTTCTCATAGGCTGATTGCACTTGCTTTCTCTTGGAAAATGCTCTACTAAGGAAAGCTATTGGTCTGCCTCCTTAAGAAAGTACAGCCCCCAATCCTTGGCTAGAGGCTTTTGTTTCTATGACAAATGGTTGTGAAAAATCTAGTACCATTAAAACTGGTAGATCAGCCATAACCTACTTCAGATTGTCAAAGGCTGGTTATGTCTTATTGCTCTAATTGAAACTGTCACTTTTTTGTTAAATCTGCCAGGGGTTTAGCTATCATTCCATACCTTTGGAGAAAGTGCCTATAATAGCTGGTGAGTCCAAAAATCCCCTCAAGGTTTTCACGTCCTTAAAGGTAGGCCAAGAATGCATGGCCTCAATTTTTTGTGGATCTGATGAAACTCCCTATGCTGACACAATATGACCAAGATACTCTAACTGGTGGACAGCAAATTCACACTTTTTTCTGTTTAGAACCAATTTATGTTGCAATAGTAAATTGAAAATAGCCGAAAAGTGTTGTGCATGCTCCACTTCTTCCATACTATATATAAGGATATTGTCAAAGAAAACCAATATGAACTTCCGGAGCAAAGGTCTTAAAATGTCATTCATGAGTGCTTGGAATGTAGAAGGGACATTGGTCAGCCCAAATGGCATAACGAGAAACTCGTAGTGCCCTTCATGCATGTGAAATGTAGTCTTCTCAATGTCCTTTGCCACCATTTGGGTGGTACTTGGATTTCAAATCAAGCTTAGAAAAAATAGTGGCACTCACTAGCTTATCAAGCAGCTCATCAATCATCGGTATTGGGAATTTTTTCGAAATAGTAATCCTATTCAAAGCCTAATAATCGACATAAAAATGCCAATTGCTATCTTTCTTTTTGACAAGAATAATTAGGCTTGCAAACGGACTAACACTAGGTCTGACAATTCCAACACTCAGCATTTCTTGAACTAGCTAGGCATTCAATTTCATTTTTTTGATAGTGGGGGTAACGGTATGGATGTAAACTAGGAATTTTAGCATCTGGCCTCAATGCTATAGCATGATCATGAGACCAATGTGGTGGAAAACCTAGGAGTGATTCAAAAACTGATGGAAACGCATCTAGGACCTGCTAAATACTATCAGGAATAGCAGTTTCTGCCTGTACTTGGTTAAAAACTGGCCAGAGTTGTACTGTGAATCAACAACATTCACCCTTCAGTTCTTTAAGGGCTGCCTTCAAAGCCAACCCACTATAACATAACTTTGGATCCTTTTGTAATACTGCCCATTGATTCCCCAGATTTATTTTGAGCTTAGACTTGTTGAAGTCTATATGTGTTTCCCTTAAGGTATCCAACCATGCCAATCCCAGCACCAGTTCTAAATCATCCAGTTTAAACATATAGAAATCATATGTCACAACTAGGTTGGGGAAATGAATAGTAGGTGCCTTGCATTTACTGGCCCCCGATTTTTTATCCCCTCCTGCAACATGTACTATAAAATGTGAATTTGGTTTAAGAGTGATGTTGGCTTTCTTTGCAAAATCAGGATCCACAAAATTATGAGAGGCTGTTGGGTTTATGAGCATCCACACCCGATGACCAATCACTGTTCCCCAAGCTCGGATCCTTCGCTGACTTTCTTGCCCTATCATTGATTTCAGGGACATGTGTAAGGAGGGATTTTCGTCCCCTAGCTCATGCTAAGCATCATGCCAGTTTTCTTTACTATCTTCCTCAACAATCATCAATTTCAACCCTTTACTATTGCAAATGTGGTCTGAAGTGTAGCCATCATCATAGAAGAAACAAAGGCCCTTTGCTCTCCTATCTTAGTATTCTTCATTGGAAAGGTGTTTTAGGCTCTTCCTTGTTTGACTTTCCTCTGACTGATTGCTTGATTGTTTTTCCTCACTACATAACATTCGAATTTGTTCCCATACACAAGGCCAAGGCTTCGATATGGACTTCTGCAACAATCTATTTTTATTTTCTACTAGTTCTATCTTAGTCATTGCATTATCTAAGGATTCAAGGAAATTTAATTTCAATTCGGTGCGTACCTCAATTTTCAGTCCACTGAGGAACAGTCCCATCAAATAGCAAGGTCAGTGATCCTGAGAGGGCTGGAATATAGCTCAGATACTCCTAAACAGTGCAAGCTCAAAAGGATTTTGTGCAAGCTTTGGTTGGAAGCATTTGATGATCGCTTCTTTGAAACATCACCAAGAAGGATCTATGGTTGCATTCTCCTACCAATGGAACCAGATGAGGGCCTTGCCTTCCATCATGATTTTGGCAACAAAAAGCCAATGGTGTTCAGGTGCCTCGCGAACTTGGAAGTACCACTCCATGCTATCAAGCAAGTAAAGGCTTCCTCACCGTGGAAGAAAGGGACGGCGATTCGCCGCCACTGTTCTTTGCAAAGGATGTGGGTGCCATGACCGAAGGAGTTGTCGCCGTCATTACCCTAACCTCATTGATTGCATTGCCCATGTGTATTGCAATCTCCAAAACCTTAGGTTTTCATCCCGATGACGGTGTGATCTGTGTTCCCATATCGAAGATAGTTTGCGATCGCAGCAGTTCTCCATCGCATCAAACCATGCCATGAGCGTCTTTAGTGTGAATGCAATTTTCGTTACTGAAGTTACGATAATGGTTACATTGCTCTGAGTTTCTTTTTGCTGCGATTAGATCACACAGATCGCCGCTTCTAGGGATTCGACTTTCTTCTCTATTTTAGCATCCATGGAAGCTCGAAAATTCCCAAGATTCACAAGAAATCTAATAGTAGTTGATAGGACTAATTCTCCGATAGAGGAAAAGGTAATCTTTATTGATACTGGAAAATCACAAGGAGAAAGAGTGTTTACAAGAACCCTAGGCGGAAGAGTTTTCCCAATTCTATGAACAGATTACAAATGAATTCAACAACCAAAAAAAACTATTATTACATCTATTTATACTAGGCTAAGTAATTACTTTTCCCTCCAAAATTCCCTTTCCTTCACTTACTTCCTTAATTGACAGCAACTGAATTGATGTTATTTCCTGTAATAGGTGCTGTTGGGCCTTCTTCGGGCCTGCTTTTAGTCCCTTATTCCTCCTAGAATAGACCCTTGCATATCTTGGGTCCCTAACAGTGACCTTCCTCATACTACTTCATTGAATTACCAATTTTTGATGACATGAATATCTTCTTGATCCTCTATTTCAAAGGAGAATATCTCAAAACCTTGGTCAAAATTGGATGGGAAACTATTTTGCAAGAAACTTTTCTCCTATAATTTTGAAACCTCCTTTCTTTATATCTAGAAGTGCCAGGCTTAGGACAAGTAGTGTTTTCCTTGTACTTCTTCCAATATAAGATACAATAATTAGGACAAGCATGAATTTTCTCATAATTAAAATGTCCTTAATGATGTACTTGCAATCTTCGAATGTTGACGGTAAGCAATAGTTTTTAGGAAACAATTCTTTTAGCAATTGTAGCAACATATTAAATGATACATTAATTGCTACACCCATTAAGGTTCTTTATGTGGAGCAAACGAACAATGGGTGATCTTTGCAAAATTTTTGCTGCTAGGGTATGTTTCTTGGTGAACATCATGTACTAACCTGTAAAACTTTTCCGTATCAACGTGTTCACCATCTTCATCTTTATCCATGTTATGAAACTCATCGTTTTCAAAGTATCTCAGCATTAGAATGTATCCTCTCAAGTCCCTCCAAATTATCATGCATTTCAAATTCATCATTCTCCTTCATTTTGTCATTTTTTTAAGAACCACCTTCTCCATGAAAAATGCACTTGTTATAGCCTCTATCAAATCCATTACAAACTAAATATTCAAAAACTTACTTTCACTTTCTCCAATAACGATTGCTACAAGTCTTACAAGATTTGATTTCCTTGAGCAGTATTATGAAATACAAAATCAAGAAATAGTTTTAACCGATCCAAGTACCTGCAAGAAGATCATCGTTCAAGTATCTCCCCCCCACAACACGGCGCGGTGACATATTATACCATAGGTCTGCAATTTTCATTCAATCAAAGCCTAGATGACAACAAATGAATACAGATGAAATAATTTATTTTAGAGAGAAGGAAAGGAAGAAGGACAAAAGGGCCTGACCTAACAATGATTTTAGGCCACAAATGAATTCTTGCAAGTAGAACTGTGACAGTGCAGCACATAACCTCTTGCATTTAAGAACCACACAACTCAAAACGTTATAAAATTTTACATGTATCAAACAAAATTAAAAAGCTATGTTGTAATATATATTTCAAACCAAACTATATATTATAAAAAAATATTAAGTTATCTAAATTGTATTAATTGAAAAATTAATCTCATAATTTATCATTAATTATTATAAAAAATATATATAACTCTAAAATAATTATTTTAACTTTGGCTAGATCAGGCCAACCCAAAGCATGACCCAAATTTGACTCGATAAAGTGTATCAGGCCAAATTTAGAGACCCAAACTCGAGTTCGACTGGTTGTAGTGGATCATACCAGGTCATGAACCCCTATACATTGAAGAACCATGAAAAATTCGGCCTTGTCACGAGATGCATCAAGGTAAGCATCGCCTCACTACTCTAACGAGGGAAATCCAGATCACCCAATTCATGGCGGGTAGTATTCTCAGAAGAGCAGAAAGTATCCTATAGTAGAAATTAGAAGCTTATTGTTTGAGCATATCATCATCATTGCACCAAATATCATCTCGAAGAAAAAGGCCAAAGATTTTGTTTCTTTTCCTCCGCACAATAGATTGAGTATGAAAATAAGAAGTATTCCCTAGGCTTCACCCTTTTTTCATTAGATTTCAGGAGTTCTTGTTGCCTTAAAACATTAGAATAATCTTTTTGAAGACCACAGAATTAGAGGCAACCCTCTCAAGCTTTTCTTGGGTAGCAACAAGCCTATTTCACAAAGATTGATTAGACTAGAAAATATTGCCAAACACGTTCTTATTAAAGTCTAAGGACTTCAAACGTAAAGGACCAATTTCCCGTATGTGCAATACCTTATCCTTTACATTCAGCCAAGATGCGAACAGTTTATATATTATTTTTACATATTTTTGAGTAACAAATAAAAAACGCATCCTACTGAACTAGATCTATAATGGCCAACAATTAAAGACAAAAAATTTGCTTAATTAATTGGCTAAAATATTGAAAGACAGATTAGTTTTCAAATAAAAAACTTGAAAGTCAATTCAAGATTTTTGGTCGTTAAAAAAAGGATCTAATTAGTTGTTTTTAAAGTCAAATTAGTTTCTAAAAAGTATTTTTAATAGAATAAATTAATTCATAAAAAAAGATTAATTTAACCCAGTTATAAATTCTCAAGAATTATGTTAGAAGTCTCTATTTCTTGGGGGACGAATTTTTCTTTGATATTTTAATCATGTAGCAATGGAGCTCTACTCCAAATAAAAAAATATGAAAAATTCTAAACTAACAGTAAGTTGATAATATACATGTAAAATTGTTTTAGTCTTTTAAATATTTTTTATATCAGTTTAATACCTAAAAAATATAAAAAAAATCTTTGATTTTCAATTCAGTCTCTAAAAAATATAACATATATTTGATGCTTTTTTTAATAAATAAATAGACACATTTAATGTCACATTAATTTTTTAGAAACTAAAATAACGTTGCACGTATATTTTATGAACTTTCAATATTTTTAAATTAAATCAATATTACATGTATCTTTTGAAAAAAAAAAGTGATGTAAAGAGTTTTCTAGTAATTAAATAATTTAAATTGATATTACCTACATTCCTTTTTTTTTATGATTTAACTCTTTTAAATTAAAGATATCAGCAAATTGATAAAATGAAAGGTTATTCAACTTAGGCGAGACAAGTCCAATTTTGGGACAGAAAACGTTAACAACAATCTATTCAATTAGAAAAGGGAAAACAGCCTACAAATGCAACTGTTAAAAGATTGTTAAGATATTCCGATGCATTATTGCCACATAAATGACAAAACGCAAATGTTGAAGAGTCAAAAGAACACAAGCAAAATGGAGAACCAGAGAAAGAAAGTTCAGACATGTCGACTGACATTAATCCTTAGCCTTCGCTTCCAGTACAAAGGTAACAACAGAATCTAATTGCCATTAAACTTGAAACCCATATTAGACTTGGTGAAGCTTACATATAGTTCTCTCTGTTTTTGATTTTATTTTAGTTTATTTTTCACTTGGGATCTGTCTTATGTGTGGTTTCTGAAGGTATTAGGGTGTTGATGAAACAAAACTGAGATATTCTTTCATTGATAATAGAACTGAATATATACATGAAGGGTGAGGAGTCTGTTATAACTGTAATTAATTATAACAGACAATAATAAAGACTTAACTAACTGACATGTGACTTAACTAACTAATAATGATTACATTATTAATCTCCAATACCCCCCTCAAGTTGGAAGGTATATATTTAGAACACCCAACTTGGAGTATAAATGGAGGTAAGGGCTTTGTTAAGATGTCAGCTAGTTGATGTTGGCTCTTAACATGTATTAGCTTCAGAATTTCAGTAGTAACTTTTTCTCTTATGAAGTGGTAATCGATGTCTATGTGTTCGGATCTTTCATGGTAGTTCGGATTGAAAGAAAGGTATATAGCCGATTGATTGTCAGAGAGCACTAAAGAAAGGGGAATTTCCAAACCAAATTCTTTAAGAATTTGTTGTATCCAAGTTAATTCACTTGACACGCATGAGAGTGCCTTGTATTAAACTTCAGCTGATGACTTACTCATTGTGGGTTATTTCTTTGTCTTCCATGATAGCAGAGAATTGCCTAAGAACACAAGAAAGCCTGTTGTAGATCTTATAGTGTCAATGCAACTGGCCTAATCAGCATCTAAATGTGCAATTAAGGTGACAAAAGAAGCAGCAGAAAAGAGTAAGCCTTGTTCTAAACAGGACTTGATGTATCGAAGTAAATGGTGAAGGGCTTGTTCGTGAGGTATCTTGGGATCAGACATGTATTGGCTTAGCTTTGCGACTGCAAAATCAATATCAGGGCGTGAGATTGTTAGGTACTTCAATCTTCCAACCATTCTTTGATAGAATGTGGGGTTTTTAACTAGATCACCCTCTTTGGCATTAAGTTTTAGTCCGAGATCCATTGGAACTGAGGCATGTTTAGAATCAGTAAATCATGTGTCTTTAAGTAAGCTTAGGGCGTATTTTCTTTGTGAAAGGTAAATTCCTTTGTTGGATCTTGCAATCTCAAGGCCAAGAAAATATTTTAAGTCACCTAAAACTTTGAGTTTTTAATGAGAGACTCAAGTTTAGACTGTACTTGTAGGATGGCAGCTTTGTTTAGACTCAAGATGATAATATCATCAGCATATACAAGGAGAAAGACAATGTTAGAACCTGAATCAGTGTGAAAAATAGAATAATCACTCTTGGACTGTGAGAATCCAATGGTAAGTAGAGGGGAGGAGAATTTTTGAAACCATTGTCTTGATGCTTGCCTTAATCTATAGAGGGATTTGTTGAGTTTGCAAACCATGTTTGAGTTCCTTTTTGAATATCCAAGTGGTAGATCCATATATACTTCCTCAAATAGGTCTCTATTGAGGAATGCATTATTGATGTCGAGTTGCAAAAAAAATCCAGTTCTGAATTGCAGCAACAGACATGAGGATTCTAAAAGTGGTTATTTTGGCTATTGGAGAAAAAGTGTCTAAGAAATTAATTTCTACTTGTTGTGTGTATCCTTTTGCAACTAAACTTGCCTTGTACCTTTCAATTTCACCATTTCCTTTGTATTTTACCTTGTAGACCCACTTGCATTCGATAGTGTGGTTGCCATTAGGTAGTGGTACCACAGACCAAGTATGATTTGATTCTATAGTTTTAAGCTCTTCATCCATAACTTGTCTCCAATGAGGATATTTTACTACTTGATGGTAGAAGGTAGGCTCATAAACATTTGAGACTTGAAGGATATGTAGGGGTAAATTTATTGTAGATTATATGGTTTTATAGGGTAATTTGTGGTGGTGTAGCAATGGTTTTATAGGGTGTTTGTGGATAGTGTAGGAATTTGGTTAGGAGCAATGTCGGTTTCTGAGGTGTTCTCATCAGGTATAGGATGGAAATTGCCGGAATCATCTAAAATGTCACTGAGGATGTCAATGGTAGGTTGAATGTTTGTTAAATTTCTGGTTCAACTGGAATGATGTTTTGAGGAATGGGCAGAACAAGAGATCAAGGATCAACTTGTAACTTTTTATATGTAGAATCGGCAAAAGGAAAGATATGTTCTTTGAATTCTAAATCTCTTGATGTGAAGAATTGCCGAGTTTCCAAATTTAGGAGTTTGTATCCTTTGTATCCTAGGGGGTATTCCATGAAGACTGGTGGAATGGCTCTTGGAGAGAACTTTTTTCTTTTGGAAATTAAAGTTGATGCATAGCATAGACAAGAAAAAACTCTCATGCTGTGATAGTTAGGAAGTTAGTTGAATAATAGCTCACAAGGAGTCTTGAATTTCAGAATGGCAGGTGGAAGTCTGTTGATCAAAAAGGTTACTATAGAAATGCATTCACCCCAAAATTTGATAGGTATTTTGGATTGAAAGAACAAGGATCGAGCCATATTGAGCAAGTGTTGAACCTTTCTTTCCACCACTTAATTCTGTTCAGATGTAGCTACATAAGAGAATTAATGCAATATCCCATTTTCTTCAAGAAAAGAAGTTAAGGTTAGCCCTTTTGGATTGTGAGATCTTATTTGTTTTATGGTTTTACCAAATTGAGTTTTTATGAGTATGATGAATCTTATGAGAACACTGGTTGCATCAAATTTTCTTTTTAGGAGATAAGTCCATGTAAAATGACTAAAATCATCTACAATGGTCAAGAAATATGACATGCCATCATGTGTACATATGCTATATGGGCCCCAAATATCACAATGTATTAGATCAAAAGCATGTTGAGACATGTTATTATTTGAAACAAAGGATAACCTTCTCATCTTAGTAAGAGGGTATATATTGCAATCTTTTATTTCTATGAATTGTTTTTGAAGAGAAAAATCATGATAAATCCTATTAAGGACATTATTTGATATATGGCCTAGCCTCTGATGCCAAATTTCCAAGGAAACAGAATTAGTAAAACTATTTCTTATAGAATTTGATAATGGAGCAGCAAGTATCGGTGTATGCAACAGATATAAGCCTTGAATTAATTCGCCCTTGCCAATCTCCTTCAAGGAATAGATGGCCTGCATATGGAAGACATTCTGAAAAAAGGTTATGCTATAGGGGACATCCTTTAATAAAGTAGAAACTGATATAAGGTTAACCCTTAAAGCTTGTCATCGTGAATCCTTGATTGGGATGGGACTGGAGAGGGAGTGGCTGTGATTGGGAAGAAGGGTAAGTTAACTGGTTATTGTGGTAAATTTGAAGGTCTACCAAGAGGTCTTTGACCTTGAGGTCTACCCTAAAATTATTTAGAAGATGTTAAATGAGAAGTTTGTGCATGGGAAAAGTTAAAAGATAGACGTGCTCCAATTTTATTTGATCTAAATTATAGTGAGTTTAATTACTATGCATAGACAATTTCATTCAATTATGTATTGCTACATCAGGGAAAGTGGTCAAGTCTCACACCACTACATCAAAAATCATGTAATGAGATGATTTGATTTGATGGCAAAGCGCATAAAAATTAAACTCAATTATCATTTTCTTCGTAAAAGATAAGGATCAAGTTTCTATTTGTACGCACTGGACTTTTATAGCCTTCTGATTATATGTTGTTAGATTAGTTATGATAGTTGACTCTTTCACTTAGTAGTTGGCAAATTATGCAAATGAAAGATTTTAATTGGGTGCGATACAACAAAATTAAACTCAAAAAACATAAATATACCAATAAATTAGTCTCTAAATTTTTTTCATAAATTATTGTGTCCTAGTGATCATTCAATTATCAATTAATGAATTCAGCAAGTGTAAAGAAAATATAGTGGTAGACTCCTATATGTCTTAATAAGCCATGGGAGATTGTGAGTTCGACTCTTATCCCTACTCCTACTTCGAATATCTTAATTAAAACACACACACACACACACATGCACACACACACACACATATATATATTCAAGAGATTAATTTGTTAATATATTGAATTTTTGGGACTAATTTGTCATTAATCTTTTAAAAACTAATTTATTATTGCATTGATCATTAAGATATCATAAGCTAAACATAGTTTACGTTTTGCTTCTTTTATCATTCTGGTTGTACAGGGGAACTAGGTTCAATAATCTTACAACAAACAATAGATATATAGCAGATTAATAAATGTTTGTTGTGCCAATCTAGCACAGTCTGCAACTCTAGTGTATATTGTGACAGTTCATCCAAGAAAATATCCTACAAATTAAAACATTCTCCTTTTCTTTTCTTACCACCATGTTGTAAGAGAATTTTTTTATCTTTTATTTTTTTTTTGAAATTCTGCATCTTCAACACCTTTTCAAACGCTGATTTGAGTGCCTTTCTGGATTCTATTATCCATGGTAAATTTACCAAAAAAATTCTATCTTCACCATTTTTAGATTTTGCTTTCAGATGAAATGTCACTTTGTTATTGGATATCAAACACATCCATTTAATGCTCCTGGTGTTCCAGAAACATACAACTATTTCTACCGTGACTTTTAAGTTCTCTGTTTATCTCTGCTCTTTAGGTTATTAAGAAAAGTGACATTAGTTACCGGTGGAGCCTCTGGAATTGGAGAAAGCATTACACGCTTGTTCCATATCCATGGTGCCAAACTCTACATAGCTGATCTGCAAGACAACCTTGGAAAGCAGGTCCGTGAATCCCTTGGTGGTGAAGCAAACAATGTTTGCTTCTACCACTGTGATGTAACAATAGAAGATGATGTTCACCAAGCACTGGACTTCATTGTGAGTAAATTTGGCACCCTAGACATCATAGTCAACAATGCCAGAGTATCCGGAACGCCTTGTCCGGATATCCGGAATGCGGATTTATCAGAGTTTGAAAAGGTGTTCAGTATAAATGTGAAGGGAGTGTTCCATGGCATGAAGCATGCTGCTAGAATCATGATCCCAGAGAATAAGGGGTCAATCATTTCTCTGTCTAGTGTGGCAAGTGTTATAGGGGGTTAGGACCACATGCATACACAGGGTCTAAGCATGCAGTGTGGTGGCTAACAAAGAGTGTTGCAGCTGAATTGGGGGCATATGGAATAAGAGTGAACTGTGTGTCACCTTATGGAGTTCCAACAGGTATCTGGCTACATGAATAATGCTAGGGACACATGCTCCTACTAAAATTTCAGAATTGTTTTTAGAGTATATAGGTATTTGCATGTACATATTTTAATTTAATGTAAAATTATGCGAAATTTGCTATTATGCTTATGTATTGATTTTGTTTTCATTACCTGAATTTTTTGAATCCGTAACTGTGTACAGGCTTGTCTCTGGCTCATTTGCCGGAGGATGAGAGGACTGAGGATGCCATGGCTGGTGTTCGTGATTTTGTTGGGAGAAACGCGAACTTGAAAGGGGTGGAGTTGACCACTCATGATGTGGCCAATGCTGTGCTCTTCCTTGCAAGTGATGAAGCAAAGTATATCAGTGGGGATAATCTGATGGTTGATGGAGGCTTCACCAGTGTTAATCGCACGCTCCGAGTGTTTAGGTGACGAGGGCAAAAACACATCTCTGTTATGAGCCCTTTATTATTTGATGGGTAGTGCTATTCAAACACCTAATAAGGTGACTGTCTATTGGGAATTCCACTTAATAACCATTGGATATGATGTGATAGATGAAGTGTGTGAAATCCACTATCACATTCAATGGTTATTAAGTGTATGTCCCAATAGACACCTATTTTTTTAGTGTTAGAATAGTACTTTTATTATTTGATGTAATAATTTTGTGACTATTTATTGTCTGTTGCTTTCTCCGTACTCATAATAACTTATGCAATGATGGAATGTCCATAATAACTTATTTTAGTAAGAAGGAAAGGAAGAAAGACAAAAGGGCTTGATCTAACAATGATTTTAGACCACAAATGAATACTTGCAAGTAGAACTGTGACAATGCAGCATATATAACCTCTAGCATTGAAGAACCACACAACATAAAACCCAAGTAAAGTTATAAAATTTTATATGTATCAAACAAAATTAAAAAGCTATGTTATAATACATATTTTAAAACAAAATATATATTATAAAAAAATATTAATTTTTCTAAATTGTATCAATTGAAAAATCAATATCATAATATATTACTAATTATTATAAAAAATATATATAACTCTAAAAGAATTAATTTAATGTCGATTAAGCCAGGCCAATTCAAAACACGATCTAAACCCTGTTCGATAAAGTGCATCAGCCCAAATTTAAAGATCTAAACCTAACTCTGACTGGGTTATAGTGGGCTAGAGCAGGTCATGAACACCTATACATTGAAGAGCCATGAAAAATTCGGCCTCTGTCATGGGATGCATCAAGGCAAGCACCGCTTCACTACTCCATCGACGGAAATCCAAATCACCCAATTCATGGTGGGTAGTATTCTCGGAAGAGCAAAAAAATCCTATAGCAGAAATTAGAAGCTTATTGTTTGAGCATATCATCATCATTGCACCAAATATCATCTCAAGGGAAAAGACCAAAGATATTGTTTCTTTTCCTTTGCACAATAGATTGAGTATGAAAATAAGAATTATTCCCTATGCTTCACCCATTTTTCATAGAATTCTGAAACCAAAGGAGTTCTGGTTGCCTTAAAACATTAGAATAATCTTTTTGAAGCTCCCTTTCCAACCTAGCCACAGAATTAAAGGCAACCTTCTCAAGTTTTTCCTGGGTAGCAACAAGCCTATTTCACAAAGATCGATTACACTAGAAAATATTGCCAAGCACGTTCTTGTTAAAGTCTAAGGACTTCAAACGTAAAGGACCAATTTCTCGTATGCAATAGCCTCTTATCCTTTACATTCAGCCAAGATGCCATCAGTTTATATATTACTTTTACGTATTTGTAAGTAACAAATAAAAAATGTATCCTATCAAACTAGGTCTATAACGGCCAACAATTAAAGACAAAAACTTTATTTAATTAATTGGCTAAAATATCGAAAGACAGATTAGTTTTCAAATAAAAAACTTGAAAATCAATTCAAGATTTTTTGTCATTAAAAATAAGGGTCTAATTAGTTGTTTTAAAATTCAAATTAATTTCTAAAATGTATTTGTAATAGAATAAATTAATTCACAAAAAAGATTAATTTAACCCGATTTTTAAATTCTCAAGAATTATATTGGAAGTCTCTATTTCTCGGGGAACGAATTTTTCTATGATATTTTAATCATGTAGCAACCTGGAGCTCTACTCCAAATAAAAAAAATTCTGAACTAACAATAAGCTGATAATATACATGTAAAATCATGTTAGTCTTTGAAATATTTTTGATATCAGTTTAATATCTAAAAAATATAAAAAATCTTTGATTTCAATTCATTCTCTAAAAAATATATGTAACATATATCTAATGTTTTTTGATAAATAAATAAATAAACACATTTAATGTCACATTAATTTTTTAGAAACTAAAATAACGTTGCACGTATATTTTATGAACTATCAATATTTTTTAAATTAAATTAATATTACGCGTATCTTTTGATAAAAAAAAAAAGGTGATGTAAAGAGTTTACTAATAATTAAATAATTTTAAATGAAATTACCTACATTCCTTTTTTGTATTTATTTATTATTTGACTCTTTTAAATTAAAGATATCAGCAAATTGAGAAAATGAAAGGTCACTCAACTTAAGAGAGACAAGTCCATTTTTTGGAACAGAGAATGTCAACGACAGTCAATTCTATTAGAAAAGGGAAAAACAGCTTAGAAACGCAACTGTTAAAGTTAAAAGAGTGTTAAGATATTCCGATGCATTATTGCCACATAAATGACAAAACGCAAGTGTTGAAGAGTCAAAAGGACACAAGCAAAGTGGAGAACCCGTGAAAGGAAAGTTCAGACATGTCTACTAACATTAATCCTCAGCCTTCGCTTCCAGCACAAAGGTAACAACAGACTCTAATTGCCATCAAACTTTGAAACCCAGTTTAGATTTGGTGAAGCATGCATGCATATAGTTCTCTGTGCCTTTGATTTTATTTTATTTTTCACTTGGGATCTGTCTTATGTGCGGTTTCTGAAGGTAACTTTTTCTTGAGTTATTGCTATTGAACTGATTTGGGAATGACCAAGATCTGCTTTCGGTTTTGGATCTGGTTTTAGCAACTTGCCATTGTTTTCCTTTTTTTATCAAACATGTCATCAGATTTTTGTGCGAACTAGCATTGGCGTGTCATCGTGAATCCTTGATCGGGAAGGGACCGGAGAGGGAGTGGCTGTGATTGGGAAGAAGGGTAAGTTAACCGGTTACTTCGGTAAATTTGAAGGTCTACCAAGAGGCCTTTGACCTTGAGGTCTACCCTAAAATTATTTAGAAGATGTTAAATGAGAAGTTTGTGCGTGGGTTATGTTAAAGGTAGACGTACTCCTATTTTATTTGATCTAAATTATAGTGAGTTTAATTACTATGCATGGACACTTTCATTCAATTATTTATTGGCATATAGGGACATGGTTAAGTTTCATATTCATTACTTCAAAAAATCATGCAAATGAAAAATTTTGATTGGGTACACGATACAACAAAATTAAACTGAAAAAAAAGGTAAACATACCGATAAATTAGTCTTTAAATTTTTTTTTTCATTAATTTATACTATCCTAGTGATCAATTCAATTATCATTAATGAATTCAATAAGTGTAAACAAAATATAGTGGTAGACTCCTAAATATCTCAATTAGTTATGGGAGATAGTAAGTTCGACTCTCATCTCCATCTCGATCTTTGAATATCTTAGTTAAAGAAAAACCCAAATATACATATATTTGCGAGATTGATTGGTTAACATATTGAATTTTTGGGACTAATTTGTCATTAATCTTTTAAAAACTAATTTATTATTGCATTGATCATTAAGATATCACAAGCTAAACATAGTTTACGTTTTGCTCCTCTTATCATTCTAGTTGTACAGGGGAAGTAGGTTCAATAATCTTACAACAGATATATAGCAGATTATTAAATGTTTGTTGTACCATTCTAGCAGAGTCTGCAACTCTAGTGTATATTGTGATTCTTCATCCGAGAAAATATCCTACAAATTAAAAATATTCTCTTTTTCTTTTCTTACCACCGTCTTGTAAGAGAATTTTTTTTATTTTTTGAAAATTCTGCATCTGCAACACCTCTTCAAACGCTGATTTGAGTGCCTTTCTGCATTCTATTATCCATGGTAAATTTACGAAAAACTTCTATTATCTATGATGTATTTCATACCCATTAATAAAGTAACCTTTCACTTGGGAACCATTTTTAGATTTAGCTTTCAAATGAAATGTTACTTCATTATTGGATATCGAACACATCCATTTAATGCTCCTAATACTCCAGAACCGTAGGAGTATTTCTACTGTGTGACTTTTAACTTCTCTGTTTATCTCTGCTCTTCAGGTTATCAGGAAAAGTGGCATTGGTTACAGGTGGAGCCTCTGGAATTGGAGAAAGCATTACACGCTTGTTCCATATCCATGGTGCCAAACTCTGCATAGCTGATCTGCAAGACAATCTTGGAAAGCAGGTCCGTGAATCCCTTGGTGGTGAAGCAAACAATGTTTTCTTCTACCACTGTGATGTAACGATAGAAGATGATGTTCACCAAGCAGTGGACTTCACTGTGAGTAAATTTGGCACCCTAGACATCATAGTCAACAATGCCGGAATATCCGGAACGCCTTGTCCGGATATCCGGAATGTGGATTTATCAGAGTTTGAGAAGGTGTTCAATATAAATGTGAAGGGAGTGTTCCATGGCATGAAGCATGCTGCTAGAGTCATGATCCCAAAGAAGAAGGGGTCAATCATTTCTCTGTCTAGTGTGGCAAGTGTTATAGGGGGTATAGGATCACATGCTTACACAGGGTCTAAGCATGCAGTGTGGGGGCTAACAAAGAGTGTTGCAGCTGAATTGGGGGCACATGGAATAAGAGTGAACTGTGTGTCACCTTATGCAGTTCCAACAGGTATCTACATGTATAATGTTGGGGACATATGCTCCTACTAAAATTTGAGAATTGTTTTAGAGTATATAGGTATTTACATCTACATATTTTACTTTTATGTAAAATTATGCGAAATTTGTTATTGTGCTTATGTATTAATTTTGTTTTCATTACCTTAATTTTTTGGATCCATAACTTTATAGGCTTGTCTCTGGCTTATTTGCCGGAGGATGAGAGGACTGAGGATGCTATGACTGGCTTTCGTGATTTTGTCGGTAGAAACGCGAACTTGCAAGGGGTGGAATTGACCACTCATGATGTGGCTAATGCTGTGCTCTTCCTAGCAAGTGATGAAGCAAAGTATATCAGTGGAGATAATCTGATGGTTGATGGAGGCTTCACCAGTGTTAATCACATGCTCCGAGTATTTAGGTGATGAGGGCAAAAACACATCTGTTACGTGCCATTTGTTATTTGATACAATAATTTTGTGACTATTTATTGTCTCTTACTTTCTCTGTATTTACAATAACTTATGCAATGATGGATAGTTAATACATGAATAGTAAAGATATCATTCATGCAGATAATAACAAGTGCTTATTTTATGCACGGGGCCAAAATTTGTAGTTACAGATCTGCTGAATATGTATCACAATTCACAACAGGCTTGTGCATCTTCTTGAATTAAATGCTCAGAGAAGATTTGAAGATGCTTTACCAGTAAGGAAACACCACCCGGCTCAGGAAAATAAGTGATAGGCAATGCATCACGTGATAAAAATGTAAAATGTGTTCAGCAGTGGAGAGTGGTGCTCCAACTGCAGCCAGTGCATCAACACTCTTCCTGATCTTAAGAAGATATTCTGAGGCCACCATTCCTTGCTTCTTGATACCCTTCAGTTGAGTCTTAAGTTGCTTGATCTTTGACCTTGTTTGAGAGGCAAAGTATTTCTCTATTTTGCTCCAGATTTCATGTGGAAAATCACAGCCAACCATCCTGTTTTTGAACGAGCTATCCATTGATGAAAGCAGCCATGAGACAAGATAATGATCTTGTTGCTCCCAGTATACTCTTCAGTTTCTTTTTCTGCTTCCCGGTCTTCTTCTGATGAGTACCCTTCAGGTACTTTGGACTTTTCAAGATGCTTTTGGAGCTTGTGACCTTTTATGGAGGCCAAAGCTTCATGTCTCCAAGAAAGAAAATTCTCTTTATTCAGCTTGTCAGCTATGGAGCTTGCAAACACTTTTGGTGCAGAGCTCATTGGAGCAGCGGGGGTTGTGGACGTAGTGGATGGGCTCCCTTGGTTCTCCATGGATCTCGCTAGCTCTGATACCTAGCATGGTATCAGAGTCACAGAGATAAAAGAGAAGATGAAGTACACGAGAGAGTAGAGAATGTGTTTGAGCAATTGAGAAGTAATGAATTGAATTGAATTGAATCGAGTGAGAAGTTTACATCTCGTATGACTCTATATATAGGTACAGTATGAGTGCTGGAATGAAAGCTAAAACAGTAACTAACTCAGTTCTTTCTGAACAGAATAAATGCTAGACTTTGGAGCGGCATTGACATTTTCTTGATGGACACTATTGTGGGCAATTGGGCATATCTTCGCGGGGAAGTCAGACTGAAGTGCTCCTTGTGGCAAAGATTCTGAGGGAATGAGATAGTTTTGAAAAATAGTTTTCACCCTTACTAATATTGAGAGAGGAGATGGGGGGTTGAAATAAAGTAGTATGAACCATCAATTCCTCTAAAAACTAATTAATTAGATCACATCATTATGTATATAAAATTCTGAATAAATTTCTGGTTGTCTAGCATTTTCTATTTAAAAAACTAATCATAAATTCTTTTAGCCTAGGAAGCTTATCTCCTAAATGCATTTCAAGATAGCAAGACCTCACTCAAGGTTTACGTTACCATACATTGGAATCCTAATCCACCTGGCACCCAAGATAAAGAAGAAAGTTCTTAATGGATGCTACTCGTTTTTTGTCCAAAGAACTACCCAGGAGACTTAATATTATTAGAGTAACTGGTATGCAATTGATATTAGGAGTTGGTTGTAGTTTATTGATGTAGTTAGGCTTTAGTTGATTGTTATTAACAACCATATATTCGGGTGCACCTCACCTGTGTTGTTAACTCTTTCAATTATTAGTAAAATTTTCATTTCATTCTTCTCTTAATTATTAGTTTATCTTCTCTTATCAACATGAATTTCCACAAATATCACCCCAATTTCCTTCACCCATTAATAATAACAAAAGCACTAAGCCTACCCCAAAATCAAATCATACGTCAACCCAAAAAAAACAAAGAAAACAAGCGCAGCAACATCCAGATCACAAAGCCAAATCTTAAACTAAATATCTGAAAATCAACATAAACTATATTCCCAAACCAAAGAACAACTTATATCCAACGCCACCCTCAAACCCACAGCTACTGATCCTCGACAACTCCAAAACCAGAAAAACAACCAAAGCTTTCTCACCCTCCAATCGAAAGAATGAAATGGGTGAATTGAGTTAATGCCACATAATTTACATCTTATATAGAGATGGAGTATGCCACAAGTCTTAACAGAATCTAACAGCTATACAACTAACAGAAACGGCCATCGCATCTCTGCCACTCAGAGGCCCGGCAACTCCTTCCCCTTTCTGTTAACATAGCTGAACTAGAGTGAATGGTGATCTTAATACTTAAAATTGTGGGCGTGAATCAGTTTCGTCACTGAATTTTAAAAATTAACTTTTGAATCCTTGAAGCTGCGGATATAAGTCAAGCTAATCCCTAGTTTCATTTCTGTTAATATGTTATCATGTTTTCACCAACGTCTTGTGTGAAGTGACATACTGATAATAGACTAGCGTTTATTTTACTTTGACTCATAGGTGACATGATTGAATAATAGAGGCAAATTGTTAACATATGCAAATATTTTTATAATTTTACTTATATATAAAATTCGTCTTATAGTATGCAATTATGCTTATCTTTATACAATTTGATAGGCAAAAAGGCCAAATAGAATGTTAGCATATAAGTGATATGTTAATTAATATGACACATTAACAAAAATGTGTGGATTCAGTGATGAAAATAAGGTCAGGGACTACTGTTACTGTGACTAACGCTTACTATTTTAGGGACTAAGAATCTAATTTCTGGGATTCGAACTTGTGTCCTCGTTCTTATGGGGCTTATGGGGATCCAGAACGCTTATCACTCATCCAACTTATTGATATTGGGCTTGTCTTTTTATAGTTGAGTTTTTTTACAACGAATTTTTGCTCCAGTACCACCCCCGAAAAAAAAGGTGTTTTGGGCTCCCTGCTCCACGTCCAACTATGTTTTTTTTTGGGCTCAAGTGGTAAGTTTAATTAGGTTATATGAGATGGCAAAAACCCTGTGTAGTCAGGTGCACATGGGATTACCGGCAAAAGGTTAGATAATAGTTGTATTATATTTATCAGATATATATGACATGTTATAATTTCTTATTTATTATGCCTTTATTTATAAAAATATAAATATAATTAAGTATATTTAAAAATATTAAAATTGTTTAGATATTCTAATCATGTCTAATTAATTAACTCAACATTTCAAAATCATAATTATCTGTTAATTCTTTTAATTTAATTAACATGATTTTGTTCAAATCTTATATTATTTTTTTTAGCTTAATATATTAGACATTAGTGTGACTTTTGATAATTAATTTAGGTTTTAGTTTTGTATTATTTAATAAAAATGATTATATTAATCTAATTTAATTAAGTTGAAAGGTATTTTTAATAAAAAAACCTAAAATCAAATAAATCTAAACTAGTTTAAATTGATCTATTTTGGATCAAATTTTCAAATATAATGAAATTGAACCAAATAAAACTGAAATAAAATTTAATATTTGAATTGGTTGAGTTTTGGTTCCAAAATCGAATCGCAAATACCTCTAACCAGAAATAAACTTTTCTCCCACCCTAGAGTAAGCTTTAGTAAAACAAATAATAATAAAAATTAAAAACAAAAAATTGATGGCCGGAGTTGTTATTTTACATTATTCTCCTACCCTTGGGTAATAAGCTTTAGTCCTTTTTTTTTAGGAGGGAAAACAGTATGTTACAGGCTTTTTAGAAGTTTCCATAGATAGATGTGATTACAACATAGGTTTCCCACGGCCGATGAAACCAGAGGTGTCAAAACGGGTCGATCAGTCGTTTGTACTCGCCACAAAAGTCCAGTAAAAAGGAGGCGGCTTACCGCCAAAATAAAAAAGTTTGAAATAGTCAGCCTAACCCATTTTAGGGCGGGTTGGCGGATTGCCGGGCCAATGTGCCAAAAAATAAAAATAAAAATAAAAATTCAAAAAAATATTTTTTAATGTTTTGATGAAATTTTTTTCAAAAAATTTTTAATAATATTTTTTATTTACGTGTATCCAATTTTTCAATATCCATAATAACTATATATTAACTTCGACTAAAAAATATTATTATTAATTGTGTTATTTGTGAGTTATGACACTGTTTTATTTTAAGGTTTAACTTTGAGTGAATAGTATCAACCATATAATATTAGTGTATTCATAACTATACATATTTCTTTTTTTTTCTTTTTTGAGGTACATGCTTACTTTTTTTCATTAATAAATTATAATTTTTTTTTAAAAAAAAAATTTGACCCCAGGCCAAGCCCACCAAAACCAGCGGGTTAAGCGGGGTGGGTTAGGCGGGTTGAAATTTTTTGACGAGCTCAAAACTTCAACCCAACCCACTAAAAATGACAGATTTGGCAGATCAACCCGATGGATTCAACCCGTTTTGACATCTCTAGATGAAACTAGGTTTTCCTGTTTATGAAACGAGAGTTTGAATGCGTTATCAACATAGAAAACTTTAGTCACATTTTTTTCTAATTTCAAATTCTCGTAAATACTAAATAGCATTTACGTGCTACTAGCACTCTATTTTTGGCTCATGATTCATATGAATTTTGTCTTCATTTTTTCACACGGTTTTAAATTTGGTACCATAATTAATTTAAATGGCTTTGCACTATTTACTGTTATTGACGTTGATTGAACCAAAGTTTTCAGTTTGCAGGTAAATGCTACCGGTCAACTAGAAATGAAAATTTGCATTATGACTCAGCTGGATAACGATGATCATATGATAATAATTGGATTTGGTGGCGTATCGTGATGGGATGCATAACCCAATATTATGAACACGTTAAGTGATGAGTCGATATCTTCACAATTCTAGAACGGGACTTTATGAAGCGGGACTTTAAAAACTTCATGCAATCAGAGTATGATCTATTTTTGGATAAAGAAAGTGCGAAGTTTTGAAGACCTTTTGAATTGTAAGGAGAACGTAATCATGCATAGCGGAGGGGCACTTGAATGACTTTGTGAGCGTTTTGGATATGAGCTACTCAAACATGTTATCAACAAATTTTAAATGTTCCAACATAATTGCCTCTTTTAGAAACATATGTGAGGGAAACCCAATAAGAAATAAAAAATTAGGAATTTTTCTCAACATTATTTTTTTCATACACGTAAATTTAGAAATCAAATTCAAAACTGTATGCTCAAGGTGTCCTTTTATTCGAATCAATATTTTTGTTATTGTTAATATTTAATAGTCAACCATGTGAATTGCCACGAATCAGAGGGGACGAAGAGGGAACTTGCTTCCGGATCACTCAAATATTTGGGGGTTTCACATTTCACATTTGTTAATGAGGAAGCTCCAACATATGACGAGAAAATTGTGGGAACGCATGGTATGATTAGGAACAAAAAGAAGAAACCAAATACAAAACGTGGCTTGAGATAACATGTTTTGACCTTTGAACGTGTCCTTTTCTTTGGGGATGATATTTCCTATGATCCATTTTCTGCCACATATTTTGCTTAATCTAAGTTAACTCATGAGGCCATTGGCATTGCTAGTACCCACCAAATCAGCAACATTCTCTCTCCTTTCTCTTCCTATCCTATATATTAAGAGCAGGCTTGTTATTTTGATCTTGATAATCTTTTGCTTTTTGAGAGAGAGAGCTCACTTTCTCATTCTTCTCTCTCTTCTGGTCATTCTTTTTGGGCATTGCTAGGTTGGTTTATTAGCCGGGCTTGTTGAGCCCCCTCTGCATTGTCGTCCGTGGAAGGTTATAAATTGGTCTCTTTAATCATCTTTTTCCTAATCCCCACGTGTCTTATTGCAAAACTAATTTTTCCTTTAGTTCCAACAAGTGTTTTGAATTGCGGTTGTGCAATGCGATTTTGTGTTTGCAATTTTAAAATGAAATTTGTTGTGGTCTATTAGGGCCGTCCCATTAAAGTGCAATACAATTGTGCCGTGGTTAATTCATGCAATTTGTTGACAAATTAAAATTGCGGCTTAATCCAATTGCAATGATGACCGCAATCGCAATATTATGGCTACATCGCGTAATGCAGTCCGCAATTTGAATCCTTAGTTCTAACAAAGCAATCATTGACCTTTGCAATAGTCCTAATATTCCCTTTTTATCATCATCTTTACCACAAGAAAAAAAATTATAATTTTATTCTAAATTGACTGTATCTCAATGCCTTGAACTAGGCGGTTATATTTACTCATTTCTAAGAATCATACATAATGCCACATTGAGTTCCTATCCAAACATTTGATATTTATCCACAACCTCAGCTCAAGTTTTCATGGCTTTTGCTACGGTATATTTTTCTATGTTGGTTGGTGGTTCCTATGACTTCCAGTCAATGTAACATTAGAATGACACCGCATCATATTTTGTTTTCACCCCACGTGACGGTTTCAAGATATGCAATTACCTTACCTACACAAACGGGCACAAAATTTAAGTTGCAGGAGATATTAAACAGTGGTGCAAATAGCCAATAATCACATAAACATTCAGATTGTAGCTCCTTACAAAATTACTCAATTATGTGTGCAGGAAATCTTTTTACCATAATAAAATTCTGCTATTATTAGTTAGACTCACTGATTAAGAATAACCAAAATAATGAAAATACAGATTTATTTTTGTCTCTAGAGTCAGGTTAATCAATTTCTTTTCTACCAAAATTAGAAACTAAAACTTCTATTACTAAAGTATACTAGCATGTTTTATTTTGTCTCCTATACAGTGAAATAAAATAGTCCTACAATATTGCCCCAATTTAGGTACAACATTCGAAATTGAGATCTTAAAACAGTGCTCTTCTTGCGCTTGCTAAGATTTGACTACCTTTTTTTTCAATCATGTGATTAATTGCTAATAGATGTCTTGATGATTATTGTCACGTGCTATCAATGTTTGTCATGTTACCTACAATTCAGGCAGTGAAACTCCCATTTTCTCCTCATGCGCCCCTTTTTAAAACTTTTCCTTTTGTTAGAATTTGATTTGAATAAAGAGAAAGGAAAGAGGCTATATATTAAACACTCTTGTGCCATTTCATTTAATTTGCAGCATGAACAAAGTTTGTTGGCCTTACTTTGATCCTGAGTTTGATACTCTCTCTGAAAGAATATATGGCCCTCCGTAAGTAATTCTCCAAACTCGTGACATAAAATTTCAATTCTTTTGAGCCTAGATATCTTGCAAGGACTTGAGCTCCTCACTTTAATAGATAGCTATTGCACTGTGGTTCATCCCTCGACGATTTATTGATAATGATATAACGCACTTATTAATTTGTTCTGTCCCACAGTTGCCGAGTCAGCATTGACAATGAAAGCATGGATGGATGCACAGTAGTGAAGGTATGTATCTGATAATAATATAACATAAAAAAAAATTGTCCTGATTACATTAATCAATAATTATTAATCGCCCTCTTATTGTGCTAATGTCATGGTTTCATTTTCAGGTGGATAGCGTTAACAAGCAAGGTCTCCTTCTAGAAGTGGTGCAAGTTTTGACAGACATGAACCTTCAAATCTGCAAAAGTTTTATTTCATCTGATGCTGGCTGGTTCATGGATGGTAAGCATGCATTAATTATTTTCAATTTACGTTTTTAAATTGAATTAATTTATATGGGCCGGTTTAAAATTAAATTCATCTAACCTTGATTCCATCTAAAAATTGCAGTGTTTCACGTTAGAGATGAACATGGCAACAAACTAACCGACCAGAAAGTCATCAACTATATCCAGCAGGTACAGCAATTTCCCGGTAGAAAATTGTTAATTGTATTCATAGCACGTGGGATATCTATAAATGATATAACTCTTCCCAGTATTGAACAATTTAAAGGCTAGCTAAAAAACAAGAGAGAATTTTATTCTTATGATTAAACCCAATTACAAGATCCAAATTAAAAATAGTGATCAGATAAATCAAAATATTGAGAATAATTCATTCAATCAACATAGTAAAAGATAATTATCTATCTAAAACTAAAACTGGCCGCATACTATTTATCTACTGTTTAATATTTTTCTTAATCGTGAATTAGTTATGCAATTTGAAGAAAATAATGGAAAAGGTATTTTTGTTTTTCTGATTATTTTTTGGCCTGCTTTTTTTTTTCCCTCTCTTCTTCTTATATACGAAGTGAAATAGGGTAGAGGGTAAATCTGAAAAGCGTTCATGCAGGCCATAGGAAGATCAAGAGGTTCTTCAAGTCCATCATCATCATCACATGACAGCAACAACAATTCGTACATGACCACAAGCAAGACCTACCTCAGTAACAGCAAAGTCTTCCCATGCGTTAATGACCACCCAAATGAGCAGCACACCGCCATCGAATTGACCGGTACTGACCGCCCCGGCCTGTTTTCGGAGATCTCCGCCGCCCTAGCCGATCTCCATTGCAACATTGTTGAAGCACATGCATGGAGCCACAATGCTAGGTTGGCCTGTGTAGCCTACATTTCGGATCAATCCACTGATTCAGCAATCGATGACCCTTGCCGCCTCGCAACGATTGAGGGCCACCTTACCACCGTGATCAGGGCCACCACAAACCCTAAGGGCTTGGTTGGTGGCACCAACCACCCTGATGTCAAGACTTCGGAGTTTCTTGGGGGTGAAGGCACCATGACCACTGTGGAGAGGAGGTTGCACCAGCTCATGCTTTCGGTTAGGGACTTTGAGGCTCCTTCAACAAAAGAGATCAAGGGAAGGAAGAGAATGGTGGAGATTGAAAGATGTGATGAAAAGGGGTATTCAATTGTGAGCATTGAGTGTAAGGACCGTCCTAGGCTCATGTTTGATACTGTGTGCACCTTGACGGATATGCAGTATGTGATCTTCCATGCTTCCATCAGCTCCCATTCAGGTTATGCATTTCAGGTAATATTCTCCCATCATCGTCTAGTTTTGGATCAGTTTATTCTATATTCAGAACAAATCATAACAATTGAGAGTGTTTTTGAGAAACAAATGATTATTTTAAAACATTCAATCTAATCTAAACATGCACCTGTCGTATCATTTTAAGTTTAAAATACTTTATAATCAAATTAAAAAAAAATTAATAGGAAATTAATTTCTTAAAATAATCAAAACCAAACATTTCTTGATTGTTATTTATTTTGATTATAATGGAAGTAATGTGTTCAATAATACATCAGATCTCTTTAGACAGTAATGTTACTTAGCTTATACATAAAAATTAGATAAGGAGTGGGTATTATAAAAGTATCCTGTCCTCTTTTCTTATGGTGTTCACTCTTAAATTTAATCTTTGATATACAAATAACGTTGTTATTACTCACTGTTTGACATTCCAGTTGATCAATTAACCATGAATTCATTAGTTATGTTAATGGGTTTACAGGAGTATTTTATCAGGCACATAGACGGTTATGCTTTGAATACAGCAAGCGAGAAGGAAAGAGTAATTAAATGTTTAGAGGCAGCCATAGAACGTCGGGTTTGTGAGGTAAAGCATTGGCCCTAAACTCTAATTTTACTATCACCACTGCTAATTTAGGTAAAACCGTCCTAGTGATTAACCAGACTTCTACATTGTTTGTTTAACTTGAGACACAGTTTTAAGTTGTGATGTGCTCGCAACCGCAATTGCGGTCGCAGTACTATTGTTGTGGTGTCCTCTGCAATCGCATCGCAGCGGCAATTATGGCCATACCCACAACTTTTTTCTGCAATCTTCCACATTGCAACAACTGCTGCCGCGATTTGACACCATGACTTGATATGCAGGGAGTTAGGCTAGAGTTGCGTGCAGACAACAGAGTTGGGTTGCTCTCCGACATAACCCGAGTACTCCGGGAGAATGGACTTGCCGTTGTGAGAGCCGATGTAGAAACGCATGGAGACAAGGCCGTGAATGCTTTCTATGTGAGGGACATATCAGGGAAAGAGGTTGACATTGATTACTTCAGCAAGTCAGTTAAGAGAGAAATGGGTCCAATAGTGACCCTCCATGTCAAGAATGAGACCAGCAGAAGATCAACGACAAGCTCACCTGAAAGGTCATCATCCCCTCTCTCATTTGGAGGCAAGCTAAGGTATCGGATTGGACAACTTTCACATGGCTTCATGTTGTACAAGTGAAAATATAGATGATCCAATTGGGTGTAGTCACATATGCATTTTAAAGAAGGAGAGATTTTTATATGAACACAAGGCTAATACATCATATTTAGGCGTACTCACAATAGAAGTGGTCTCATTAACTTTATTTAACATATATTCACTTATCTAAGAGTCAAACTAGTTTTGTTGTGAGTGTGTCTAGGAATGATTTCTTAAAATTGTGTTCATATGAAAATTTTTCAAATAATAAGAAGTAGCTAGTTCAACTCACGGGTTGATGTTGTGAACTGGAACTGGCAAGTATGACAATGTCTGTATGATAGTAGCCTAGGTTAGTAAGCTGTATTCAGAAGTTCTGAATACCTCTGTCATTAGGGCGAGTTACCATATTCTTCTGCTTCTTCCCACTGCATAATTAAACATTTTCAGCTGTTTAGACCAACAAATTAATTAAGTTGTCTGATGCCGTGGCCAATGGCTACTGTTTGTATATATTCTAGAGAGGAGATTATTAGATAGGCATAAGTTTAACACAGCATACTTGCATACAATTCCAATGAAAATGGAAGATATGCTCACTCATTTTTAGGATTCATCAATTTTACTATGAATATGTGTAAAAATGAGGTGTTAGATTAATACTCATTCAACATTTTTTTTCATTCTGAAAATTTGAAAACAAATGGTCCTCAACATATGAGCTAAACTGTATATATGCAAGTGGTAGCAATTAAGAGAGAGAGAGAGAGAGAGAGAGTTACAATTTTTCTTCAATCGTATCTACTAAATGGCCGGCTTCGAAATCCACTTGATTCCTATTTCAAGGTCAGAAAAATAATTACTATATGTAATATATTTTGGTGGGGAGAAATTGGGAAGAGTCTATCTGAGTTCTATATTTAATCTCCTTAGCCATATAGAGTGTAAGATCATGTGAAATACATCGTATCTCTTAGCTGGCTGATTCAGTGTAAAATGTCTCCTAACAGCCCTTACACCTTGCTTGAGCATCCAATACCTATCCTCTGGAATTGCACTAAGAACCTCTTTCAACCTTGGAATATCCGAAACGTCAAGCTGCACTGAAAAAGCCTCCCATTGCAGCACATCACTAAAGGGCAGCACATAGTTCTCTGATATGATCACAGGAACACATTCTGCATAAATTGACTCAACTATTCTGGGGCTAGCAACTTCGTGACCACTTGGACAAAGGCAGAACTTGGAGCTGAGCATGAAGGAGTGGTAGTCTAGGCCATTTGGGAGGTACTCATAGACAACAATATCGTTGTCACGGTTTTTCCAATGGTGGAGGAGTTTGGGTCGGATCGGGCCATGAACACCACCGGCAAAGAAGGCGAGATAGGGACGTGGGGTGCTATCTTTTGGGGGTGAAAGGAGTTTGGGTGGTACTTCACCTCCGAAGAGGTTAATTTCTGGCAATGATACATCTTTTCCAGGTTTGAAGCCCTCTGTTTTGTTGGCATTGCACAAGACACGGATGGAGGTATTGTAGAGGAAAGAGTTGCCCTGTGATGCATGAGGACCCTGCACAAAATCAAGGGACGAAAAAATTAGTGTGAAGGGTTGAAAGCGAAAATTAACAGATTACTGATGCAGCATCACGCATGCCTGCAGATAGTGACTACTGACTAGTGTGATATGATGAATTGGTTCAGCTATAGGCACAAACATTTTATAGGGAAATGATGATATTTGACTTTCTTTTGGTAGACATACTCCAAGATCCGTTCACTTTTGTATATAAAAGACTGGCAATTAAACATTTTTCTTTTTAAAATCTTTCACTCTCTTTCTCACCTTCTTACTCACATAATTCTAGAGATATCTAGACTTATGAGTGTGTATAGATGTACAAATAATACATTTCAATAATTTGAGCACAAAAATACTTTTTGTATGCATCTTCATGAGATATACTCCTCGATACCATGATAGATTTATGTAAAAAGATGAAATAAAAAACTCAAAATAAAAATCAAGTGATTTGGACAACTGATGTGATTAAATTTAAAATAATATATCAACATAATTATATTCAAATAACACAACTCCTTCAAATATCACAAGTAAAAAAGATGTACAAACACATATGTAAAAGAACAAGTATGATAAGTGTGTATTTAGTTTTGCATTTGTAGAATTGATTTTAGTTGATGGTGATTAAGATAAAGTAATTTATGTTTGGTAGTTTAGTTTGAAAATTGATTTTGACAAAATTGATAGAATTAATTGTGAGCCAAAAGTAAAAGCAAGAAAATATTACTTCTAACCAAAATCAATTATATACTTCAAAATTACTTTTGAGAAAAAATCAAACTGAAATTAATTTTGGTCCTTCCAACCCACTTTTGAACCTTCCTCCAAACATGCACTAAGTGAATAGAAGCGGTAAAGATTTTCTAGTGCCGGTTTCAAAGTATTTATGATTTAAGGGTGGTAGCTTAAGGATTAAGATGCTTGTTACATAGTCTTACTTTTAAAACAATAGAACTCTATTTAACTAAATTATTTAAAATATCCGCATTCTGTTAATATCTATCTCATTCCACTCGGAGAAATACTAAAATAAAGATAAAATTAAAAAAGATAATTAATTCATTTTTAATTTATCAAAAAATCAAGAGAACTAAATGAAATTCTTTAAAACAATAGATATTTTGTAAAAGAGAGTAAAAGAGAGTAAAAAAGGGATTGAACTAACCCAATCGTGACAAGCTAGCATGAAGTGATCGGCACCATGAGTTCTATTCCAAAAGGGGTATCTAGTTGATACCACTCTCACATAATCAGAGACAAACTGCTTTAAAGGTGTGACATTGTAAGACCTTGGAGTGTAGAGGTACTTGACCATCCAAGTCACACTGAATGGCAAGAAGTAAACATGAGCCAAATTGGGATCAATGGTTCTAAACCTCCCACCACCATGCTCCATCTCATGGATGAACCTTCCCTCAATTGAGTATATGTCCTTGCACGGGCCGTCATGAGTGATTGGTAGTTCCCCATCTGGGTATACGTACACCTTGAATATTTTCTCCATTTCCATGTAACTCCTGTAATAATAATTTGTTAAATACATTTTACTGCATGTATATTAATAATTAAGGTCAATGTGATCATTATTGAATTAAAATATGATTTAATTCTAGTTAAAATATCATTATTAAATACATTTTATTGACGTGGTAAAATGTGATTGAATAATTAAGTAAAAAAACATTATGTATCAAAAACTCATTAAAATAATAGTAGTACTTGCTTTGTCCAATATGATTGTAAATTTGTTTTAGTCTTTACTCTTTGTAAGTTTAGTTTGGAAGAAGGAATGAGGTAAATTTTCCAGTAATAAGTTTCATATCTAGTGTGAAATTTTGTTTATAACTATCATTCGTTGTTATGTTCTACGGTGTTATAGCAGATACACGAATTTCTTCTTTTTTCTTTTTTTTTTGGGGGAATAATTTTCAAAGAGTTGGGTTCTTTATTCACCCCGAAATAATTTTTTTAACAAAATGAGCCTCCCTATTATTTCTATTGCCACTCCCTCCATTATCTTCCATGGAAACATAGTATAAGTTTATTTCCCCATATTTTTTAATACTTATAAACCTTTGCTTTATTAGTTTTTGGCAAAAGAAAAGGAAAAAAAAGGCTCAAATTCAAGATAAACAGCTACGAATACGATACAAAAGAAAGCAAAAGTTAACCCTAAAGGCACTAGAGAGAAAAGAAAAGAGCATGGAAATGACTACCTAATTGAATAGGTCATCTATAATTTTTCAAGAAGATAAATAATCTTGACTCTCAAAAATGTCCTATTTTATAAAATTTATTGTTAGTTTTATTTAGTCAGTATTACCTTTAAAATTTGATAGGCTTTATATCAACTTATGATAACTATAATGAGTGCAACTTTGCTAGTTGCAATTCTAAGAAATTCTAAAGCCTCTTTGATCTTAGTGGTGGCTTTTGGGTCGGTTTGGCTGTTCAACTTGAGGATTTGGTGATTCAGGGATGTTTGTGGCATTATGCTGGTTTTCATATTCGAGTTTGTGTTCGGTGGCCTTGTTCCCTTTCGTATTCGTGTGTGTTTATCGGGAGCATCTTTGTGTTTTGGGTTCATGATAATGAGGAGGATGGACCACTTTGGGTGAACTTCATATATGAGAGAGGAGGACGAGACAAAACTGTAAGTGGCGTAAAGCCACTTTGATTTTTTCAAACCGTGCACAGTAGAATTTCTACTGTGCACGCGTGAAGGTTAGCCTCCGGTGACGAAATTTGACTTGCACAGTAAAATTTACTGTGCATGTGTTTGGTGTACCTACCAAACTCACGAGAAATTACTGTGTATTGATTGCACAGTAACTTCCAAGCGCCTATAAATAGAGGCTTCCTCCTCAGTTCATTTCATCCCATCCCAGAGAGAAATATATACATATAGTGTGTTCTGAGAGTTTCTCCTATATAAATAGAGAGAGGTGTATTCTCCTTGTATAAGAGAGGGTGTTATTGTTCTCTCCTTATATTTAGAGAGAGGTGTAATTTTATCTTCCACATAGTGAAAATCTTTCTCGGTTCTTGCCCGTGGTTTTTCCCTCATCATTAGGGGGTTTTCCACGTAAATATTTTGTGTCAGTTCCTATTCTCTCAACTCTATTTTAGTTGCGTTGATCTGTTTCCATATCTCTGGTACCCAACAGTGGTATCAGAGCTCTTTGGTTCAGTGGGATTTATTCTTAGTATGCTCTGTGGTTGCAGCTTAGTCTGATCTTCCACATCAGAAAAGAATTTTTTCGTGGAGATTATCACAGCCTTTGATTATAGTCCGCTGCGGGTTATTACTTTTGGTCACTACTTATACGTATAGTTATATACTTTTACAGTATTGTTAACGTATATTGGATTTATTTTCATATACGGTATAAATATACGGTACTGTTCACGTATACGGTACTATTTACGTATAAGGCACTGTTCACGTATACGATACTGTTCACGTATACGGTACTATTCACAGTAAAAAAAAGTGACCAGTCTAGTAGAGAAACAGATCCCGGTAAACACTATGGCAGCGAAATTTGAGATTGAGAAGTTCAATGGGAGTAATTTTTCCCTGTGGAAATTGAAGATGAAGGCAATCTTGAGAAAAGATAATTGCTTATCAGCAATTGAAGGCAGACCTGCTGATATTACTAATGAAAAGTGGAAGGAGATGAATGATAATGCTGTTGCCAATCTGCATCTTGCAATGGCAGATTCAGTATTGTCCAATGTTGCAAAAAAGAAGACAGCAAAGGAAATCTGGGATGCTCTTGTCAAACTGTACGAGGTCAAGTCTCTTCACAATAGGATATTTCTAAAACGGAGGTTGTATACTCTTCGAATGAGTGAGTCCACATCAGTGACGGACCACATCAACAATCTGAACACCTTATTCTCCCAGCTCACAGCATCAGATTATCAAATAGTGGAGAATGAACGTGCAGAGCTTCTACTTCAAAGTCTACCTGATTCATATGATCAACTCATCATCAACATCACAAATAATAATATTGCCAACTATCTATCCTTTGATGATGTCGCCGGTGCTATTCTTGAAGAAGAGTCCAGGCGTAAGAATAAGGAAGATAGATTGGAAAGCTCAAAGCAAGCAGAGGCATTGTTGGTAACGAGAGGGAGATCAATGGAGCGTGACTTCAGTGGGAGTCATGGTCGGAGTAGATCAAAGTCAAGAAGAAGAAAGAACTTCAAATGCTACCAATGTGGCATGAGAGAGCACTTGAAGAGAGATTGTCGGAATAACAAGAAGAATGCAGATAAAGCTCCAGAGGCATCAACCTCTCAAGGATGTGTTGCGAATACCTCTGAGGATGGAGAAATCCTATGCAGCGAAGCAGCAATTAGTTCTAAAGGCGGTAAACGGCTCACTGATATTTGGATCATGGATTCAGGAGCAACATGGCACATGACTCCACACCGTGACTGGTTTTACAGTTATGAACCTATCTCGGAAGGATCTGTGTTCATGGGAGATGATCATGCCTTAGAAATTGCTGGTGTTGGTACTGTCAAAATAAAAATGTTTGATGGCGTTATTCGTACAATTCAAGGAGTACGACACGTGAAGGGCTTGAAGAAGAATATGTTGTCTATTGGGCAACTGGATGATCTCGGGTGCAAGACCCATATTGAAGGTGGGATCTTGAAAGTTAAAGGTGCTCTTGTGGTGATGAAAGCAGAAAAGATCATGGCAAATCTATACAAGCTTCAAGGAGATACGTTGCAGGAGGCAGATGCATCAGTTGCATCGGCAAGTCAAGAAGAAACGACAATGATGTGGCATCGCAAACTAGGCCACATGTCGGAACGTGGTTTGAAGGTTCTTGCGGAACGTAATCTCATTCCTGGGCTCAAATCGGTGAACTTACCGTTTTGTGAGCACTGTATTACAAGCAAGCAGCATAGATTGACATTTGGTAGATCAACTGCTCGGAGTAAGCACATTCTAGACCTGATTCATTCTGATGTGTGGGAGTCACCAGAAATGTCCCTAGGAGGAGCAAAGTATTTTGTATCCTTTATCGATGATTACTCCAGGAGACTATGGGTATACCCAATCAAGAAGAAGTCAAATGTGTTTCCAATATTCAAAGACTTCAAAGCAAGAGTGGAACTTGAATCTGGAAAGAGGATCAAGTGTTTGAGGACAGACAATGGAGGAGAATATACAGATGGAGATTTTGTAGCATTTTGCAAGCATGAGGGTATTCAAAGGCAATTCACTGTTGCACATACACCTCAGCAAAATGGTATAGCAGAGCGGATGAACAGGACTCTCCTAGAAAGAACAAGAGCAATGCTGAGAACAGCAGGTTTAGCCAAGTCTTTCTGGGCGGAAGCAGTCAAAACTGCCTGTTTTGTGATTAATCGGTCGCCATCAACCGCAATTGGTCTGAAGACACCAATGGAGATGTGGAATGGCAAGCCGGCAGATTATTCTTCTCTGCAAGTGTTTGGATGTCCTACATATGTGATGTACAACACCCAAGAAAGAACTAAGTTGGACCCAAAGTCCAGGAAATGTATATTTTTGGGTTATGCTGACGGTGTAAAGGGGTATCGCTTGTGGGATCCCACTGCCCGCAAGGTTATTGTCAGCAGGGATGTTATATTTGCAGAAAATGAACTGCAAAGTGAAGGAAGAAATGACAGCACTGTCAAGGAAACAACTACGGTTCAGATAGAAGAGAAATCTGGAGAAAAAGATTCTGAAGCAGAACTAGAGCATGATGAACAAGTACCAGATGAGGCCAATAATACAGCAGTCAGGCGATCATCACGCCGAACACAGCCACCAGCATGGCATTCAGACTATGTTATGGCAAGTCATGATGCATTTTGTCTTCTAACAGAAGAAGGAGAGCCATCAACCTTTCAGGAGGCTTTGAGTAGTCCGGATGCATCTCTGTGGATGACAGCAATGCAAGAAGAAATGGAGGCCTTGCATAGGAACAAAACATGGGAACTTGTTGCACTTCCAAAAGGTCGTAAAGCCATTGGCAATAAATGGGTCTATAAGATCAAACAAGATGGCAATGATCGGGTGGAACGATATCGTGCAAGACTGGTGGTAAAGGGATTTGCTCAGAAGGAAGGTATCGATTTCAATGAGATATTTTCTCCAGTTGTCAGACTTACCACTATCAGAGTAGTGTTGGCTATGTGTCTTTGTATTTGATTTACATCTTGGGCAGTTAGATGTGAAAACTGCTTTTCTTCATGGAGAACTTGAAGAGGAGATATATATGCTCCAACCAGAAGGCTTTGAGGAAAAAGAAAAAGAAAACTTGGTTTGTAAGTTGACCAAATCTCTGTACGGTCTAAAGCAGGCGCCAAGGTGTTGGTACAGGAGATTTGATTCCTTCATAATTCGCCTCGGATACAACAGATTGAGTTCAGACCATTGTACATACTACAAGAGGTTTGATAACAATGTTTTCATCATTCTGTTGTTGTACGTGGATGACATGTTGGTGGTAGGCCCCAACAAAGATCGAATCCAGGAGTTGAAGGCACAGTTGGCTAGGGAGTTTGATATGAAGGACTTGGGACCTGCAAACAAGATTTTAGGGATGCAAATTCACCGAGATAGAAAAGTCAGGAAGATCTGGCTATCTCAGAAGAATTACTTGATGAAAATCTTGCGGCGCTTCAACATGCAAGATTGTAAGCCAGTTTCAACCCCACTTCCTGTGAATTACAAATTATCCTCAGATATGTGTCCTAGCAGTGAAGCAGAGAGGATGGAAATGTCTCGAGTACCGTATGCATCAGCGGTGGGAAGCCTTATGTATGTCATGATTTGTACTAGGCCTGATATTGCTCAAGCAGTTGGTGTGATTAGTCGATTTATGGCAGATCCAGGAAATGAGCATTGGAATGCTGTGAAGAGGATCCTGAGATATATTAAAGGAACCTCAAGTGCTGCACTATATTTTGGAGGATCAGAGTTCATTGTCAGGGGATACGTTGATTCAGATTTTGCAGGTGATCTTGATAAAAGAAAATCTACTACAGGCTATGTGTTCACATTTGCAGGCGGAGCTATGAGCTGGTTATCCAAGTTACAGACTGTTGTAGCTCTATCTACTACAGAGGCTGAATATATGGCAGCTACACAAGCTTGCAAGGAAGCTATTTGGATTCAAAGGTTAATGGAGGAACTCGGGTACAAACAGTCAAAAATTATCATGTATTGTGACAATGAGTGCCTTACACATTGCAAGGAATCCAGCCTTTCATTCCAGGACGAAGCACATAGGTGTTCAATATCATTTTGTTCGAGAAGTGGTAGAAGAAGGAAATGTAGATATGCAGAAGATTCATACTAAAGAAAACCTTGCAGATGTCATGACAAAGCCAATCAACACTGACAAGTTTAAATGGTGTAGATCTTCCTATGGGCTATCAGAAACGTAAGCAGCATGGAATTGGCAAGATGAGAAAAGGTTTTGAAATTCACCAAAAGTGGCTTTAAGTGGGAGATTGTAAGTGGCGTAAAGCCACTTTGATTTTTTTTTTTGAACCGCACAGAGAATTTCTACTGTGCACGCGTGAAGGTTAGCCTCCGGAGACGAAATTTTCAAACTTGCACAGTAAAATTTACTGTGCATGTGTTTGGTGTACCTACCAAACTCACGAGAAATTACTGTGTATTGATTGCACAGTAACTTCCAAGCGCCTATAAATAGAGGCTTCCTCCTCAGTTCATTTCATCCCATCCCAGAGAGAAATATATACATATAGTGTGTTCTGAGAGTTTCTCCTATATAAATAGAGAGAGGTGTATTCTCCTTGTATAAGAGAGGGTGTTATTGTTCTCTCCTTATATTTAGAGAGAGGTGTAATTTTATCTTCCACATAGTGAAAATCTTTCTCGGTTCTTGCCCGTGGTTTTTCCCTCATCATTAGGGGGTTTTCCACGTAAATATTTTGTGTCAGTTCCTATTCTCTCAACTCTATTTTAGTTGCGTTGATCTGTTTCCATATCTCTGGTTCCCAACAAAAACTTGATCGAGAGAGAGGCAAGAAGGAGGACAATAGCAGTATGATTATGCTTCTTTATGGTGTTGTCTGCTCTTTCGATTTGGTCCTCTTTATTGGTTTGGGTTTATTTTTGTTTTCTTTTTAATATGAACGATACTATTTAAACATATAAAAAATATATTTATTGAAATATCTATTTAATAACTATTAGATATGATGTAATAGATGAAGTGTGTGGGATCCAACATCACATTTAAAAATGGTTAAGTGACGGTATCCTAATAGAAATCTACTTTTTGAGTATTTAAATAGTATAACTTCTTTATGTTTTATTTTGCTCAGCTTAATGTAATTCTTTGCTCCACCCTTGTTTCGTAGTTTCTTTTAACCTTATTTGAGTGTCTTAACCCAAACAAGGGTACACATGAGGAAAAAAAAACACACACACACATTGCTATGGTGTTTTCAACCTTTATCCAATTATTGAAAAAAAAATTGTTACTTTGAATCTAATGACAAATGTTTAATATCTAACAATTATGAACACATGCATCTCATGAACTTTGAACCTATAATTAGATTTGAAATTTCACTTCATGCAATTTTTCGCTTTTAGTTCTCCAAAATGGTACACCAAATTATCATACTTTTTTTTTATTAATCCAAATTATCGTACTTTAAAGTTACTGATAAGTTGTTCATCAAAAATTACTGGTAAGTTACTGAAATTAATGAATATCGAATACATAAAAACTGGCCAAGAAATCAGACAAGGATGGCTGATAAGCTTCCAATTTAGGCAAGTTACCAAAAAATAAATGTTATTTTAACGTGAAAGATAAATATCATTTAAACGTAAAGGCGTTAAGTCTTGGTTTTTTTTTTCTCTTAATATTTATTATTATGTAAAATTTTGTACTCATGTATGCTTCCTTATGTAAATGCCTGTTTATACTCATGTATGCTTCCTTATGTGAATGCCTCTTTTTCATAATGAAAAATAATAAGGATCAAATCTCTCATATTTAATTATAGTGGCTCTGGCATCATATCATAAAATTATTTGTCTCAAAAATTTAAATTAATAGATAAAAACGCATAGATAGTTTTATACTCCCATATTGACTTAAATCATATGACTTTTAAAATAATAGAAATGGAGTCAAACATATTTTGATAATATGATAACACGTGATTATATGATTCTATAAAAGAATTTTATATAAATGTATTAAAATTAAATTCTTCTTTCTATAGTATTGATGGATGTTTATTTTTCAAAGTTGAAACATAACAAGAGACTGTAATGTGTTTGGTAGAGAAATAAAAATTTAAAAGCCTTTTTTTATGAATGATGAGCATCACATATAGCTTTACACAGAGTTCAAATTTTTATTTTTCATTTGTACTCCTCAATCAAATACACGATCACAGAGAGATTCTTATGCTTCCATTGGTAAAATAAGAAGCACTTTATGAACCCTCTCATCTTAGCGAGAAAAACGAATCATGGGGTTTACCAGTTACCACTAGCACTACTCAATAGCTATGATGGTAATAAGTACATTACGTAAAGGAGCTTTTGGCTGAAGTGGTCTCTCAAGGATGAGTATGGAGCTCTGAAGAGAACGAATGAATGCTAAAACATTCGACATTCCATTTCGTATACCAGAAGAAAAGATTATGGATTTTAAAAACAATCTTACATCATGGCATACAAGTGTTACGGAGGCGGTGACTTATACGCAAAGCAGCGAATGAGCATTTGATTCCTCGTTATTTATTTATTTATTTTTGAGTGATCATTATCATTATTATTATTAACACAGTAACGTATTTATCAAACTGTATATTTTCAATGTAGGTTTAAAAATCATACCTTTTTTTTAAGAAAAAAATAATTGAACTTAAACTAAAATTAAGACTAACTCAAACATATGCGAATAGTATACATTTAAATTTATTTATTTATCCTTTTTGTTACTTATTTATTTTTTAATTAAAAAACAAGAATGATGACATAAATACGTATCAAATGAGAACAATTTTTTATTATATAATAAAATAAAATATAGAGCAAAACATAATTTAGTTCTTAAAATGTTTATTATGTCAATTTAATTATTAAAATGTTAGTTTTCATTTTAACGTAGTTTAGCCTAGACTAAACTAAAATGAAAGCTAACATCTCAAGAATTAGATTTATATCATAAATCTTTTAAAAATCAAATTGATATCTTGCAATTATTTCGACTACAAATTTAGGATATTATTGTTATAAAATATTTTAAATGGTCTCAACAAAAATATTTTACACTGTTTCAACGTATGTCACCTGGTTTTTACTCGTATGTTATTGATGTCTTTTTACTTATATAACATTTCAAATTCTTTTACTGAAATATCACCTGAAAAGCAACAAAATGTGTTCTTGTCGTAAGAATAGCTAAAAATTTCTATTATTATGGGAGGAGTTACCGGTAAAACAAGCGGGGATTACGATACACAGCTCCGGCGGGAATGTAGTGGTCGCTGTCGTCCTCGTCGGTGCTGCTGTGTGCGGTGGTTGTTGCGAAAGTGACATTACTTCTCTCATCTTCCGATGCTGCCTTCCGCACTGAAGCTCTCGCTCCTGCAAGTCCTTCTTCAACTCTTCTCACTTTCCTCTGTTATAGATATATAGTGTAAAATTTTGAGTGATTTTTCTACTTGTACAAATCTAATATAACATATTTAGCCACAATAAAAATATATTTTATGGATCTCATTCAATGTATACTCTTACCTTACTAACTTTTTTTGAGTGTATCTAAACAAACCAGAATAAATTCTTACGATCTCTGTTGTAAAGGTACAGGCACAGTACCCATATTGGGTACAGATATGAGCATGTGGTATACTAGTACAAGATATGAAAATTTTCTAAAAAGTAGGAAATGATATAAGAGGATATATTATATAAAATTATAACCAATAAAATAATTATATCATAAATAAATAACTTTTATGATGCTCAAACAAAAAATCTAAAGGGATGCAAAATTTAAAGGGATAAAATAATAATTTAATTTATTTAATTATAAAATTTAACATCAAAAAAATTAATTTATATTCAAGTAATATTTAATTATTATAATGGTTGATTAATAAGTACCCAAAAAATATTAGTATCGGATAAGTACTCAGTATGAATATGGCAATAATTTTAGAGCCCCCATGTTTCAAAGCTTACGATTGTGTCTATACAAAATTTCTTCTAAAATTTTAGCTACGTTGTTGTGTTGTGATCCAAAAAATTGTGGGAAAATGTTGTAGACATAACCGCAAATTGCAACTATGATGTGGTTGCAGAGTATATCACAACGGCAGTATTGTTGTCTCAACTTGCAATTACACTATGGCAATTTAAAATCATGCATTGCATAGTGAGACCAGAGAAAGAGAAAGAGAAACGTGACATGCACACTTTAACTCACCGTGGATGTTCTGTCTCTGGATTTTTTCCGGTGAACAACGCCGTCGTGTTCGACGGCCAGGAGCTGATTATTCTCACCGGAAAACTTCGTTCGGATCAGAAGATCCGTTGGAACGGAGAATCCAGGCTTCGAGCTAGAGAGTGACGATGTCACGAATTCGAATAACTGACTCGGAAGCAGAGCAACGACGACGAACGAAACGAGGAGGAGCGAGAGAGTTGCAGAGAAGAAGAACCTACTCGGAATCTCCATCTTATTATGTTTGGAAATTGGAGGACAGAGTGAGAGGGGAGTGTTTGGTTCCTGAGAATCTGCTTTTTCTCTTTTATTTTTCTCGAGAAAATGTGTGAGGGAAATGCGAAGGAAAACGGCAATGAGAGTGAAATTATAGTAGCTGGATATGATTTGAGAGAGTGAAGGTGAAGTTATGCAGAATGCAGGGGTGGAAGTACCCAGGGACGGACCTATTTATTTAGCTTGAGGCATGCACATGCCCTACACTTAATGTTTCTGTTTTTCTTTTTTTCTTTTTTTTTCAAGGTAATGATAATAAAGTAACCAATCGATTAAGTATTTAGAACAATAAAAAATATGGTAAGAAGAGTTTAACTAAGAAACGATTAAAATCAAATTCTAAATTTTATTCACATGAAGGAAAAAAAAAACTCTAATGATTTCTTTTGTCTGAAAAGTTATTCATGGAAATTTGATTGAAGAATAATGGTTGTTAAATAAATTTTCTTTAAAATAGAGACTTCAAAAACTGCAATATTTTGTATCAATTATATTTCAATTAAAATGATTATTTGATTTCATATCAAATAATATTTAACAATATTATAATTAGTAACATTTATAAAAAAATATATTATTACTTTAATTTATATTATTATTTTTTTACTCGTCAACATATATTACTGTTCTTTTTACAAATAAGATTACTTTCTACAAGAAGATATGCCTGCAAAGAAATAAAAAATTATAATTTACCTTGTGTTTATATCATTATTTTTTTTTAGTTTGAATTAAATTTATTGTTAAGTATAAAAAAATTCTACATGAATATTTAATTATATATAGTTATATCAATAAAAATATTTAATTCAATTATTTATATAATTAATAATCATGTAAAATTTATTTACATAATTAAAACATTAAAATTGATTTTTTTTTATTTTATATCTTATCCATTAATCAGATACCTATAAGAAATGAAGCGTGAATCGCAGTGCGGCGAGATGATTTGACCTTGTGGAGGTTAGTTGAAATTTCCATATTGTCCTCATGAAACAGAAGTGAACAAAGAATAATGTCTCTAACAATGCTTGCAAAGGGGAGGGGCAACACCAACTTCCCCTCCCGCCAAAACCTGGAATGCCAATTTTCTTTGTGGAAAAGGAAATTTCTAATTTTATAAGTAAAATAAAATATTTATTCTATCTTATTTATTAATTAATTTAATCATATTATATTATAAAATACAGATAAAATGGAAGATTTTAATGTTCCATAAAATTAATATCTTAATTAATAAATAAGATAGAACAAATATTTTGTTTGCTCTTTAAGTGTATGGAGATTTTCTTTTTTAAATCTTGAACAACTTTAAACTTATATCGTAGAATATTATTCTTAAAATTTTAAATGATTTCATGCAATTTTATTTTTTTAAAAGAATGGAATTTGATTTTATGATAATTTTTGTTAAATTTCCTTTCATGGCTTCAAAGTAGCACAACAAATTGAAAAACAAATGAGTATTTCAATAAATATTAAATTAGTATATATTTTTTGATAGATTAAATTGGTATATATTATGAGTAGCAGAGCTGTTCGAGCATAGACCTGCAAAGAAAAATTACTAGCCATTGATGTAACGTTATTGGGAAAAAAATGGTTAAATTTTGATATACTGAGATTTTTTATTTACAATGTCATTAACCACTTATTGTGGTAATATATAATTAAATAAATATATAAAAAAATGGTATAATGTTAATGTATAAAAATTAAATTAAATTAAAAAAGAAATGAAGAATTGTGATATATTGTCTTTATGTGCCATTAATGACTAGGTAGTTATTATATGAGTCTATCTTAATTTCTCAACATGAATTGCCGAGACTAACGCTGACTTCTTAAGGCTTTGTTTTTAAGTGCAAAGATAATATTAAAAGATAACCTTAGAAAGAGGAAATTAGTCGTTGTTGCATGACATCTGGCACGAATGTAAGTTTTCTTTTTCAGGTTCAAGCAATACTTCTATTATTCAATGGAACGACTGAAGTGTCAGATTTTCATTCACTAGAAAAATGATCTCATGATTAATTAAGTTCCATTCACCGGAATGTATTAATGTACAGTTGAAGGTACTACTCTCGAAGAAAGCATATGAATTTGCAAGGTTGACCTAGTATCAGGTCGTGTTTAAATTAAATAACTAGTACAAATTAAAATTAACTAGAAACCAGATCTGCACATATACACGATTTACATGGAAAGGTTGTACAACTGAAAGTCACTCCCTTTCGATGGACTACACTTAAATTCATGAATTATACAAGAGATGTGGTAAGGCTTCCCTTAAATTAGAGGTAGTTTAAAACGTTAGCCATGCGTTGAACCGAAGACGTACGTTCGGGTCAATGAAGTTAAAGATCCTCTTAACTGGGCTAGCCCCTCCATGATAGGCTTTCCTTTAATTTTATTTGGGGTAGATATTATATGGAGTAATTCAAATAATTTTTTTTAAAAGTCTCAATTATTATCATAGTTAATTAATGTGACATATTGATTAATTTTTAATTAATTAAATTTTACTATTTAATTTTATTCAATAATTATTTCCATATTCTTTTAAAAAAATTTCCATTTAATTAACTTTAAGCATCACTAGATGCATATATCATAAGAATTTCATGATCGCCATTTTTACTAGGCATGTCATATAATGAAAATATCACTAATACTCAGAGGCGAAGGGAGGGGGGACGAAAGGGGCCACGGTCCCCTCAAATTTTGCATATTTGTATGAATATATATATATATATATATTATGACCCCCTAAAAATTATGTTATCTCTCTATATATAATATGCATAATAAATAATAAAAGCCTTTTGATATAGTAGCAATATGATATAAAAATGTGAAATAAATAAATGTTTCTGAAATATATTTTTTAAGATTTTTCTCTTATTAACTTATTTTATCCATTTAATGAAGTTTCTACTTACTTGTTAGTTATTTATGATAAATGCTCTATTTTGATATTAAATAATATATTGATACATATATATTTTTTATGTTGAACCTAAGAGATATTTAACAAGAAATTTATTAAGAGAAAAGGGAAAATAAATGCTGAAATAAACCTTAATATACCAATAATTTGTATAAAAAAATACTATATAATGACTCATTCTATACTTTCTATATGATAATTTATTTGTTTTATATTAACTAATTTGACCCACTCATTCAAAATTTCTGGCTCCGCCACCACTAATACTTGAGAGTTTAGTTTTTGTTTTCTTACATAACAATTGCTCACGCACTTTTGAGTTATTAGGAGTATATTAATTAGATAAAATTATACTGAGGTCCCTAATGTTTAGTATAACTCACTCATCACTTATCTATTTTAGAAAATGATCATTGACCTCCTATAAGATTTACTAAAATTATACTAACCTAATTATAATATTTTGATAATATTAACCATAATAATCAAAATAGGCTTGGATCGACCGGTTCAACCGAAAAACTAGTAAATCGATCATGAAATCGGTCCGAACCACTATTTGGACTGGTCCCACATCAAAACTGGTGCGATTGGGTTCGACTTGGCCGTGTTATATCAAAACTAGTGACTTGATCAGTTAAACTGGACCAGATTGGGTCGGTTTTTTTGTTGCTTTTTTTGGGCTAAATGATGCCTTTTTTTTTTCAAAGTCTTTAAAAAAAATTCTAATATAAGTTATAGAAAAATGCAATAACTTTATTTATATTGTCATCACTTGTGAGTTTGTTTGTGTAATTACGTTTTTAACTTATCAATTGTGATTCATGATTATAAAAATGTGAACAATATTTAGGAATTTATGTTATTTATTTATGTTTTTACATTTAAACCCCTTAAAGTGTGTCAAATTATTAATTAGTTATCATTTTATTATATTTTATTTAAATTTTTATATGTTTTTATATAAATTTGGTTCAACCAGTTTGACCAAGAACCCACCAGTTGAACCAGTGACCTGGTGAGCCGCTGCCTCAACCAAGTCGCTCACCGGTCCAAGTCTGAAAACTATGATATTAACATATTGGTTGAATATAATTCCTGTTTTATCACATGGACATTAAACTCATAATTATAATTTATGATGAAAGAGAGGTAGTTTAGTCAATATATATAATTAAAATATTAAAATTTTGTCACTAATAATCATATATATATATATATCATATATTATCTTTTTTTATCGCTTAAATTAATAAATTAACATATGTATAATATGTTTGTGTAATTTTATAAAATAGAAAGATGATGATACACTATGCCTTAGGAAAACTTAGTGTAATTTTCTCCTAAATCAACCCCCGCCCCTCTTCCCTCCTAAACCAGCAACATTAAAATTCAAATCTCTAATATATGCATATAACATTAGTCTAGGATCACATACCATGCATAGGCACAAGTGAATCTATGGAATTAACATACCGAGTCGTTGAAAAAAGCAGAAAAAGGTCAGCTCTTCTGCTCTTATTCCATCCACCATGCATCTCTGAGACACCAAATCGATGTAAATCCTCTTATTGACAATGTTCAGTAGGCGTGCTCTGCAGTGGTCGTTGTTATGGGCTTTTGCCCAATACCGATATGGTACAATATGGGCCACGCTAACTATCGTAGGGAAAGTTAAAAGCAATGTTTCATCATGAATTGGCCTTCGATCGCGTATATCCCATTCATTGGCACAATCTGAAAAGTGTCTTACCATCCTTGTAAACACATATTCGGAAACGGCTTTCCATCTCTGTGACTTCTATACATATATTGAGAGAACATGTATTAAGATTGCTTCTTTGATTAATATCACACTAGATTAATTTCCTTTTCCGTTCGTATATATTTAGTATTAAGCTTCTAGACTCTAGATTCTTGATGCCCAATAACTTCTCTCATTTTTTTAATACTCTCTCGCTTTCAATCCATCTATTCAAAAGCAAAAAAAAATATAGATTAAAAAAAAATATATATATATATATATATATATCTTGATGATAATAAAATATATATAAATGGACTATATTACTCCTATTAAAATATAAGTTTATATTATTACAATATTGTTAAAAAAAGCATAATTAATTATATTAATGATAGCATTAGAAATAAAAAATTTAATGCTTCTTGATATAAGAAATAGACCAATATTTTGCAATAAAACTAAAAGAAAAGAAAGATAAATGGAATCAAACGGAAGGAGTAGCTTTTATATTTGGAAACAATATTTGTACAAAGTGCTTTCAGCCCCTTTCGAGTCTGAGTTTGAGCATAAAATCGGAGTTTAAAATTTGAATCAGCCACCTCAATTCCAATTTTTATATTTGGAATAATACATTGAATCATAATTATAATTTTATAATTTAATTTCATGAAATTTAAAAACAACTAAAATGAACTATTCTTAATTCCTAACCTATATCTTATGAATTATTAATTTTAAAATTTATCAAATATATATCTTTTCTTATTAAAATCTATATAATTTTTCTCTTTCTCATTCATTTTGCAATAACCATATTAAATTTTTTTAGTAAACCCAATTTTAGAATTCGGGATTCTAAAAAAATTCCACTTCTTTTTGAATTAGAATTAAAATTCTATATTACAATTATAATTTCAGTATCCAAACGGATTGGCATTTTCATCATATATCAAGGGAGTGACGTAAAAATAGTAGAGAATTCACATGAATTTGGAGAATTCGGGAGGAATTCAATGTGAAGTGATAATGTTATCACTCAATTTTCAATATAATTTGTATAAAATCGCAATCATCATTTGCACATGAATCCCAAGTCATGTGACATCAACATTGTTATTTACTATTGAAAACGTCGTTGATTCCCATTTATCAACGTGAAATCTCCACTATTAAGATGTCGGCAGCTCCTTCTTATCTTAAAGGCCAATGGTAGCCTTCCCAAATAACTTTTTTTTTTTACCTGACCCTCTTTAAAATTTTATTTGATTAGTTCTTATAAACTTTTTATTTAATAAGATGTTTAAATATTATTATAAATAATATGTTGTATATGTGTTGTGTATCTCTCTTAAGTTTTGATTGTGAGATGTTTATTTTCTTTTACATAATGTAAATTTTATTTAAATTTTCAGATAAAAACAAAAAATTAAAAGATATACATTGCATTTTGTATAAAGTTTCAAGTATTTATCCTCCTAGGACCTAGCTCCGCCCCTAAACATGTCACGCCAGTGTCAACTGAGATGCCCAAATATCAATTCTCCTCTTCATGGTTACATGGAGATTTGAACCTATCTTGTTCAAATTATTAAAATCCCGCATAGATCCTATAAACATCTTTTCGAGAGGAAAAAGGGATCGGGAAGTGAGGAACATAGCATTAAAGTCAACTCCCAGGTTATGGCTGGCGTCATGGGTACGGTATAGAGGAGGATCCAAGAAAGGGTTAAATGAACATACTCCTCTCTATTCATAGAGATACAAGAATAGCTACGCAAATGGTAACCAGGAACTATGCATATGCATAAATTTAATGAATTAATTTACACGTAACAAGACTGTGTAGGTTTCAGGCCACAGAAGTTAAGGTCTGTCAATGTGGTCCAAATTAAACCTAGGCAGCTAGATTGCAACGTTTCATACACCATGAACATGCAATGCGGTCTGCAATTCCATCAAGCCATTTTCTTGATCCAAAAAAAAAAATAAAAATGCTAGCCATTCAAAACGTAGGCGCGATCCAAACAATGGTCATGAACTCATGATGGAAACCATCAGTGACCCTTGCATAATGGTAACAAATCGTTAATTGTTGTTTATTGGTTGTCTATGATCTCCGGGAAAATATACCCAATGAACCATATGGCCTTGGTGGTTGTGATGTTTTTCATTGTGCCTGGATACGCATTGTAAAACAAAATTAAAATGACACGCTAACAAAAATGATTATTATTCCATATAAAAAAATGATTATTATTATTATGATATTTTAGAGAAGTTGTGCATAAGATCTCAACGGATCAAAGGCATAAAGGTTTTTATAGACAGATCCCATGATTTAATTTAGATTTTGCAAGTTGATGAAAGAGAATTTAGAAAAGATCAGTGTTAACACTTAACACTAGCAAGCAGAGTTGGTTATCAAAGTCACAAACTATTATAGCTTTGTCTACTATATAAGCTCAATATACATGGTAACTACGCAAGCTTAATAAAGAAGTTTAGATTCAAAGGTTAATTATATTGAAGAATTCGATCCAAACACAAACAGTGAAAAATTCTTATGTAATGGAGTTCAATCACTTTGTGTTTTTTTTTTTAATTTAGCTCAAGAAAAATTATCATAGGGGGTCACAAGCCAGTTTTTAAGTCAGTAGAGTTTGCCATTTAACTTAAGTGTGCAAGCGGATCCATCTGATCCATGAAGTTGATGAATTCAAACCAATGTGATTAGATTGGTCCCGCATGGTCTAGATCATTGGGTCAATCAGTTTCGATCCAATCAAGTTAGGGTTCACAGAGAATGGAATAATCATGATCTAAAAGCATTGCATGAGCAGAGAAGTGTAAATGCCGAAATGAATTCATTCTACTGATACAAGACTTGAGTTGGGTTTACATAGTGATACACAATGTTGTCAATCTCTAACAGAAGTGGTTAAACAATAGCAATGACAATTGAACTGCTTTTATTTAACTATTGATTTTTTTTTTTTTGGATTCTCATCCCTTTTCTATTTCCATATTATTTTTAGACGAGCTAGCGGATTGAACCAGGATGCTGGAGTCCCCTGAGTTCATGATCTTTGAGCTAACCCATGCTTATAGGCTTGATTATTATCTTAGGCATATCTTGTATTTCTCATTAAGCATGTAGACTATTGATCCTTATTTATGTTTTCCTTGTTTTGACATTTCTTTACCTTATAGATAACTGTATTTAAGACCGATAAAAAAGGAATTATATTCAACCAATATGTTAATACTTAATATTGTCAAAATATTATAATTAGGTTAGTGTAATTTTAGTAAATCTTATAAGAGATTAATGATAATTTTATAAAATAGATAAGTGATGAGTGTAGTTATACTAAACATTAGGGGCTTCGGTATAATTTTATCTAATTAATATACTCCTAATAACTCAAAAGTACGTGAGTAATTGTTAAGTAAAAAAAAAAAACTAAAATCTCAAGTATTAGCAGTGGTGAAGCTAGAAATTTTAAAGAAGTGGGCCAAATTAGTTAATATAAAATAAAATAAAATAAATCATCACATAGAAAGTATAAAATGAGTAATTATATAGTGTTTTCAATACAAATCATTGGTAAATTAAGGTTTATTTCATTATTTATTCTCTCTTTTCTCTTAACAAAAGAGTCAATAAATTTCTTATTAAACATCTCTTAGGTTCAACATAAAAAAATATACATATCAATGTTTGTTTAACATCAAAACAAAACATTGATAAAAAATAACTAAAAAGTAAGTAGAAACTTCACTAAGTGAATAAAATGAGTTAATAAGAGAAAAACCTTAAAAAACATATTCTATAAATATTTATATGTTTCATACTTTTATATCTTATGTGCTATTATATCAAAAGAATTTTATTATTTATTATGCATACTATGTATAGAGAGATGGCATAATTTTTTAGGAGACCATAATATATATATATATAATTATACCAATATGCAAAATTTGAGGGGACCATGCCCCCTTCATCCCCCTCCATCTGCCTCTAAGTATTAGTGGTATTTTCATTATATGACATGCCTAGTAAAAATGACCATCATGAAATTCTTATGATATATGAATTTAGCGATGATAAAAGTTCAATGGAAATTTTTTTAAAACAATATAAAAATAATTATTGAAAACATTAAATAGTAAAATTTAATTAATTAAAAATTAATAAATATGTCACATGAATTAATTATGATAATAATTGGGACTTTAAAAAAAATTATTTGAATTACTCCATATAATATCTACCCCAAATAAAATTAAAGGAAAGCCTATCATGGAGGGGCTAGCTCAGTTAAGAGGATGTTTAACTTCATTGACCCGAACGTGCGTCTTCGGTTCAACGCATGGCTAACTTTATAAAATACCTCTAATTTAAGGGAAGCCTTACCATATCTCTTGTATAATTCATGAATTTTAAGTGTGGTCCATCGAAAGGGAGTGACTTCCAGTTGTACAACCTTTCCATGTAATATATATGTATCTTGATTTATTTAAATCGTGTATATGTGCAAATCTGGTTTCTAGTTAATTTTAATTTGTACTAGTTATTTGATTTAAACACGACCTGATACTAGGTCAACCTTGCAAATTCATATGCTTTCTTCGAGAGTAGTATCTTCAACTGTACATTAACGCATTTCGGTGAATGGAACTTAATTAAATATGAGATCATTTTTCTAGTGAATGAAAATTTGACACTTCGGTCGTTCTATTGAATAATAGAAGTATTGCTTGAACCTGAAAAAGAAAACTTGCATTCGTGCCAGATGCCATGCAACAACGACTAATTTTCTCTTTCTAAGGTTATCTTTTAGTCTTACCTTTTTCTTTTAATCTTAACTTTGTACTTAAAAACAAAGCCTTAAGAAGTCAGCGTTAGTCTCGGCAATTCATGTTGAGAAATTAATATTCAACCCCCTTTTTACCTAGTCATTCATGGCACATAAAGACAATATATCACAATTCTTCATTTCTTTTTTAATTTAGTTTAATTTTTATACATTAACATTATACAATTTTTATTTACATATTTATTTAATTATATATTACTACAATAAGTGGTTAATGACATTGTAAATAAAAAATCTCAGCATATCAAAATTTAACTTTTTTTTCCCCAATAACGTTACATCAATGGCTAATAATTTTTCTTTGCAGGTCGATGCTCGAACAGCTCTGCTACTCATAATATATACTAATTTAATATTTATTGAAATACTCATTTGTTTTTCAATTTGTTGTGCTACTGTGAAGCCATAAAGGGAAATTTAACAAAAATTATCTTAAAATAAAGTTCCATTCGTTTTAAAAAAATAAACTTGCATGAAATTATTTAAAATTTTAAGAATAATGTTCTACAATATAAGTTTAAAGTTGCGCGAGATTTAAAAAAGAAAATCTTCATATGCATAAAAAGCAAACAAAATATTTATTTTATCTTATTTATTAATTGAGATATTAATTTTATGAAATATCAAAATCTCCCATTTTACCTGTATTTTATAATATAATATAGTTAAGATAGTTAAGGAATGGAATAGAATAAATATTTTATTTTGCTTATAAAATCAGGAATTTCCTTTTCACAGAAAATTGACGCTCCAGGTTTTGGCGGGAGCGGAAGTTAGTATTGCCCCTCCCCTTTCCAAGCACCGTCAGAGACATTCTTCTTTGTTCACTTCCGTTTCATGAGGACAATATGGGAATTTCAACAAACCTTATTAGGTGTGGTTGTGCCCTCCATGGATCCATACTCTCCTATAATATATCAATAACTAATTATATTATGATATGGTGACATGTGTCAGGATTTGTTCTGTTATGTACTTATTATTATTATGAAAATATAATTTTACTTACACCTTGCATTAGTTTTAATTATGTGATAATGAACGAGGCTCTCGCCATTTTAAGTTTTCCAAAAAAAAATTATCCTTTAGTCTTCATTAAAAGTATTTTCAAGTAAATTAAATGAATGAAATCAAAATGTAGGAAATCTAATAATTGACCAACTATAGCATATATATATATATATATATAAAGGGTTAATAATTAGAGTGTTAGATTTAGAGACCTAATTGAAAAACTTTATATAACATAGAATTTAAGTATAAATTTTTAAACTATAAAAATCTAATTAAAACTTAGTAGAAGTACAAGGAGTTACACAGAATAATTAGACCATTAAGTTATACCACTTTTTGTTGGGTTACTTATATAGACGCATTCGCCAATGTTTTACGACTATGCATTCGCCAATGTTTTACGACTATCTCATTATAAACGTATTACTGAGTGCCAATGTTTTTTGAGGAATTCTTTGCTACTCTCAGAGAAAAATTGATGACTTGCTCTATTCCATTTAATGGCTACCACAAATATTGCAGGCCAACTATTTTTATTCAATTTATTGTTTTCAAAATTATTGAAAAATTTAACCATGGTTAAGTTAAACGGTTCAATAATTATTATTTTTTCTTAATCGCAAACCCCCATTATTTCCCTTTGCCTCTGCCTCTACGTTCAAATCCTTCTCTTCATTTACCTCGGTCAAAAGTAGCACAGCACATGGTTTCTCTAATTTAGCTTACAATGACATTGGCAACAAGGAAGAAAAAGTTGGGCATTTCAGGATTTTAATCACTTTTTTTTTTACTCTTTTTGCTTTTTATTTTATTCTTGTCTCCTTCTCCAACGCCCCCTAGAAATTTCCCTCTATCAAGCTCCCAAACACAGCACCATCTTACACAACCCCACCCAATTTCCCCTTCAAATCCCCATAAAGCGCAATCACACCCTTCGGTAGTTCTGGAAGACAAGGTACTGGGAGATGTTGGGGATGACTTTAGCCCGAGCGATAAAATGGAGGGAGAGGAGGTTGGAGTAGCAGTACTGGCAGAGGAGGGTAGTGAGTTGAGGATGGCATTAATGGTGAAGATGGTAGGGGCGGTAATTCGAGTAGATGGAGTGGTGCATGTAGAGCACCGTCTTGTCGAGGTTGTACTTGTGGATGATGAGGGTCAGGATTCGGTTGTGGAGGTTGATACGGTTATCACAAAGTGTTGACATTGTGGTTGTTGGGGTTCATGTAGTAGGGAGGGATTGGGCTTTGAGGGGAGGAGTTTGTTGTTGTTAGCTGTGGTTGAGGGTGGAGAGAGAGGGGTCGATGCATAGTTGGTGCTTGTGGCGATACCAGTGGCGACGGTGCTCTCAAGGTCTAAGTAGTGGCCGGTGTGGCTCGTTGATGAACAATGAACATAAGGCTTCCGTGAGAGTGCAAGACACGTTCCCAAATAGGGTCGTGAGTGAGCGCAAGATAAATATAATTATGCACTAGAGTAATCTTGATAGAAAGTAGTGCGATACTTTATTGATCCAATTGTGGGTCTTTATATACACAATACAAAAGATAGTACTAAAGCTAAACTAAAATTTAAATTTAAATAAGATAATAGAAAAATATTAACAATGGATTTGGATATCAACTATTCGTGTATGAAGAAGGTTTTGTGGTAAGAGTCAATCATATTTTTAAACTCTACGTCCTGAGAGGATTAATATTAGATACGCTAAGTTCATGTATATACATATAGAAGATATGAATAACAGCCGCAACACATAAATATTCTAGTGGATAACACCCACGTGTTGATATAAAGCCCACCAGGCCAATAATTTTCCTTTTTATTTTTATACACGGCAAGCTAATGGAATTCATAACATCTCAGACGGGATATACTTTTTTCCAGCCACCGTAGTTTGATAGCAATTTGCAATAACAATCAGAATACTTTGCTTTCAAAAACAACTGACACTAATAGCGATTGATTGAATGATGAAAGAAGAAAATATATTAAGCCCAAATAACTTTCATAAGTGACAAAACTAATTTCTCGCGGGTACAGGTACAAAATTTGTTTTATGACAAATAGCACTCCTCTTTTACTTTATTGGTTTAAAACCTCTTCATGAAAAAAAATTCCCCAATCTCTCCCTTTGGTTTTATGGGATCCGAACAACATTATTTTGTATTTGTAGTGGCAAAATTTATCTATAAATTATGGCTATGAAATATTCACATTTAATCGCTAACATGAGATAACAAACATAAAAGGATTTTCCTCTGTTTCTGCATCTATTTCTATTTATTTTAATGTTGATAGGTTTGGGACTGCTTTCCCTAGACTTTCTTTGCAGTAACTATGTTGTTTGGAAGTAAACTTATATATATATATATATAAAAAAATTTAATTTTGATGCACAGTGTAAAACTATTTTATATTATTATCCAATCACATCTCTTCTTTTGTATGACTTTTCAAGTAGTGAGAGTTGAAAGTAATTATATTTACTGATATGTTATTACATTATTAGATGAATGTGTAAAACTCTTTAAATGTGAAAGAGATGCACCGGATCAAAAAGACTATAGGTGTAAAATATAGAAAGGGAATGAATGCTTTCATTTTTGCTATTTTTTGTCTTTATTCAATGAACTGAGCTTCATCTCATTCATCAACTCTATAGGATGATAATAATGTTTGTATAAAACATAAGTTCTATTACAAGTCCTATATACACATCTGAGATGACAATTCATCCAATGCGCTCAATATGCATATGTATTATTTGGAGATTTCTTTTTGTCTGTATACGGATATCATTACGTCATTAAATGGTATTAACCAATATCAGAGTTCATATTTTTCCTTTGTTTCAAATTTACAGTATAAAAACTACGTTATAACTTAACAGTTTTATTATTGAATTTATTTTTAGATCTCAATTAGAACCATACAAACTCTATAACTAGGAACTTCTCTAATCCAACCTGAGTCGACAGAGGCCTATACATGAAGAGGTAACAGTCTTTCAAAAAGAATTTTTTTATTCTCCGTATTCAAACTCAACACCTACGAACTCAGCCAACCCATTTTGATTTTATTATTGAATACTGAAAACTTAATTGCTAATAACTTTTGAAAAAGCATCTTCGTTGAATATTCAATCTTCTCAATAAATTGAGGATTGGACTCCAAAAGTGATCGGTCACATTGATTACGAACTATAATTCCTCGAAAACTTTATCTATTATAGCCCCAAGATTCGCATTATTGGGATATTTATCTAGTATCTTCATTTTATAAGATATTAACTATGTACCAATATTATTAAATCATATAGTCTATTTTAAAATAAAAATTTATTTTGAAATAAAAACTTATTTTAATTAATAAGTTTATAATAAAATATCAAACACTTATTTAACCTGTTTGTGAAGAATTTGTTTAACTCTAACCACCATCCAAGTCAAAATTGCATAACCAGCATCCTAAAAAAAAAAAAAACTCTCTCTCTCTCTCTCTCTCTCTCTCTCTCTCATTTCCATAAAATAATATTAATTCTGTTCAAAAATATGTAGAGAACCAAAGGTCCAACATTTTTATTGAAATTAAGGATAAGGATTCGCATTCAGCTTTCATTTTAGTCTTGCTTTAGTTGAAATTTAAGGGCTTCTTTATCAATTCTCGCCATTGCAACTTCTTATATCTGTATCTTTTCCCACCAAGGCCACCAATTTTGTGGTTTGGAACAATCGTTAAGGCCGTAGCTGTGCTGCAAATGTCCTTGATCAAAACAACCTAAAGTTTGCAAGAGTATGGGTAGGGGTGGAAATAGGGTAGGCTGGACTATATTTTGACTTAAATAGGTTTGACCTGTATTACCAATTGGTAGCTTGAACCTAGAGCCTATCACATGTCATAAGCCTTTTTTATGATCTTAATTAACTCGGCCTTCTAGAAAGCTTGACTTAGCTCAAAAAGCTATCTAATGACTTATTTGATTATAATTTTTAATTTAAAATTAGCCAAAATGCTTACTTTAAATAAATCAAATGACTTATAAATATGTTAAAAAAATTATTTTTAAATTGGGTAAAAGGCTTCTAAAATAAGTTAAAAAAACATATTTGTCAAAAATTAAAACATTTCTATTATCATTCAATGTTATGAAATAATAATATAAATAAGTCAATCTGTTAGGTCTGATAGGCTATTTTCAAAGCCTGAAACTTGACAAAAAGCCTAATCCTAGCTTGTTTACTAAATAGATTGGGCTAAAATAGGCCGATTATGGGCTAGTGAAGTGAGATTATCGCTACCTCCTCAAATTAGAAATTATATTAATGCTAAATTGCAAAAAAGAAAATGTTGCAAATGGCACAACCTATGTCGTCTCTCAAGGAGGCTTCATCACTTAGTTGGGGAAAATTTGTGGGTTTTGAGAATGAAATTAAAGCAATTAAAATTAAATAATAATAAAAAGCGCTAGTATAAAGTATTCCTAGGATTAGAACTAGTTATCACAGATCAAATATTGAATTCATTAGTTGTTATTAGTAATAAATTACTGGCAATTCTACTAATGATCGATCGAACTCTAGAATTTGACTAATGTAAATAATTAATAAATAAGGTCTTGATTTATTTAGAAATCATATTAATTTAATGAATTAATTGCTATAGCCTAACCATCAATTGGAAGGTAAATTCAAATGTTCTCTTTCAAATATAAATCAATGGATCTATTAATTTATGCACGAAGGATTCCCTTAAACGACGATTGCCCATTTAGTTATTCCAATAAAAATTATAACAATCGCAACAATAATTACAATAATAGAAACTAAAGAACACTGAGAAAACTAATGCATTCAATATGAATAAAGGGTCTCAAACATCATCTCAATCCATTCGAAAACTACTACACTTGTAAGAAAATCTACTCCTCCATTGATCCTTAGAGGATTACAATCGATGACAAAAAAGAGAACCTGAAAATAATAGCAACAATCCTTGCCACAATCTCCAAGAGTAAAACACCTTCACTAATGGAATCCCTAGAAAGAGAAGAATAGTGAAAAAGATGTAGAGAGATGCAGAGAGAAAGAAACCTAGCTGCTGACAATCAGAAAACCAAAACTAGGGTAAAAGTTAGAGTTATTCCTATAAATATTGCTTTTTAAAATTGTAACATCCCAATTTTTCCCCTCATACTAAGCACTCATTTTAATGAGTAATTAGAAGTTTTTATGTGAAAATGACCTTCTCTAAGAAAAAGGGCAAAACAGTCATTTTCCCATCGAAGGGCGAATTATAAGGATATAACGTCCCAACTATTCCCCTCGTGCTAAGTATTCATTTTAAATGAGTAGTTAGAGGTTTTTGCTCGAAAACTATTTTTTTCTAAGAAAAAAGGAAAAATGGTAATTTTGCCACTAAAGGGTAAAACGGGAAAATTATAAAAAAATACATCGAGATAACGTGAAATAAGATATTTCTTGTGAAAAATGTTTAACATCAATTGGATAATTTTATAAATATGTTACACTCACAAACCAGATCAATGCCATCTAGTAAAAAATCAATCACAAGCCAGATAAGGCTGTTGCATGCCTGGGTAAGCTTGGGAAAAAGGAGGGATAAGGTTTCTTTTTCAAAGCTTGGAAAAGTGCACTTGTGAGCTTCCAAGGCATGGACAATTACCAAGCCTTGACTCCCCTCTATTTAAGCAAGTCATCCTTTTCCTTTTCCCTCACCAATCTAGATGTAATCCTCTCCCTTCTTCACACCCTCAATTGTTTCTTTTTCACTCAAAATACACTCTCAAGGAAAGCTCACAGATGGTGGTCTAAGAGGATCCAAGAGGAGTTACAAGAAGCTTTTTTGTTCGATCCCATGCCTACAACTTATTCACCTTCTTTAGACTTCAATTGAGGTAGGAAATTTATATTTGTTACTCTTAGTTTGATCATGGATTTTTCTGGTTATTCCGTGGCTATGAACAACTTATTGGTTTCAAAACCGGGTTAAGAATGACCTAGCCCTTCTATGGCTATGGATGTCTTTCTTAGTAATTTCAATCAACGAATAAACCCTCCGCTCTACATGGGCGTGACCAAATAAGAATACCCAAGAGGTTTATGTTGTCTCTTAAAATGGGTTTTGTCATGACCTGATCTAGGAACGTGACCGGCATGTGAGAAATCTCATTCTCACGCAAGCCTTATGACCTGTTAACTGTTTCTATATGCATGCTCTGTTCATAGAAACCATAAAAAAACTAAAAAATTCTCTTTTTCTACGTATAAATCACTTGCTCTTTAAATTCAAAATGATCAAATAATCATGTTTGCAGTTTCATAATTTGTCTCTAAAGTCTGAAGTTATAATACCTTACATAAAAATATAAGTTGCTCTGTTTCCAAAAGTCCATTAAATTAATACAAATATATCTTTAAATACAAAATATGAATACATCATTGTAGTATGCTAAATGCAAAACATGATTTAAGATTCGGGATTTTGCCTGCAATACACTGGAGCACTCTAAACCAGAATGACAACAAGACTCACCAACTGAAGTCTAGTGTTGCTAGGAGAAAGCGGGTTGAAGGTAGTCCATGGCAACTACTTTATCTGTAAAACAGGGAAAAAGAGAGAATGGTGAGTTTTGTTGTCAAAACTCAGTAAGTGAATCTTCACCTGAAATCCCCTTTCATGGGACACCAAAGAAAAATGCATAAAATCATAATAACATCAATAATAATCAAAGGTATTCATAGTACATATACATTCTAATCATCATGTTATAATTCAAAAACCATTTTCTTAACACCAATAGGCCTCCCTCCTTAAACTTATGGTATTGAGCTCAAATCGACGACCGTCGCTGCCCTGGGGTAAGGGGTAAAATATGACACCATTTATTAGTTCATTTCCTTTACTTTCTTAATGCAATTAATGTTAAGAATGATCCTCACATACATGAATTTACATCTCAAGATAGCTATACTTCTTCATCATTTTTTTTTCTTTTGCTAGCTTCAACACTTATTCATAAGTGTAAATCCACAAAATATGAGGGGCTGGACATTGCTACACTCATAACTTGGATTTTCAAGCCATGTAATTAGGATATATTATGTTGTGACTTTTTTATATCTCCTCAACACCATTTAGGTGGGTTGATATGTCTTTCTGACTTATAAAAAAAATATTTATCTTCTTTTAACGTGCATATGAAGAACAAATATTTTACAATAGAAGGTTCTTTACCTAAGAATTGCCTTAATAAGTTCAGGATCTTAACTAATCCAAAGAAGATAATGATTAAAACTATCATTTTATACCCATAAATAAAAAAGGTTTCTAATTAGAGTACCAAGAACATACATACAAATTTCCAATGAATTCTTATATAATATAGCTTTTGATTCAACTACCACATAACAATCAAATAAAAGAAACAATATAAAGATAGTAGTGAAGGTAAGCCTTCACAAAAGATCTCATGCCACCAAAATGTGATTCTAACATCATGGTGAAACCAAGCTCTCATAGTAAATATGTACAGGTTTATATGACTGAGCTCTGTTTCTAGTGATGAAAAGAAACTTTAATTGGTCATAAAAGTTATACAAAAGTAATCTCCTAAAATCTTCATTAATTATTCCTAAAACCCAACCTTTTTCCCAAATGCACAAAGGGGTGACAAGGTTCACTATAGGAAGCTGAAGTTCCATCTAGGGGATGATTACCAATCTAGTCCAAGAGTGTTGAACTCCATACTCCTTCATTAGCCATATAACCAAATGGGATGGTTTTGTCTTTACAAAACCAATACAAAGGTAGTTCTTGATGACATCCAACTGAGGGAATGAGTTATAGCTATCATCATCCACAATAGGAAGAAAAAGTTCACCATGAGTCTCCTTTCCTAAGTCAAAGGAAATAATCATATTGTTTGTACCCATCCAATTCAGAGTACTACTTACAAATTTCCCCAATTCAGGAACAATGTCATGCCAATGACGAGGAGGATCTTGAATGGTTGTCCAAGAATTTGCACCAAAGGTATAAACATTGGTCACATGTTCATGATTATACCCAACACCCACATAAGCCTTGTACTTGTCATGCACATAATCATAGCCAAACCCATATAGTCTGACACTGTGTCCTGGATTCTTATTCATTGTTGGTGACTTTTTGGATCTCAGTCTAATACAAGGGTTTCATAATCTAACAAACTTATGCTCGAAATCATACAAACAAACTAACCCATTAGTGGTACCAAGAATTTCAAACCCTGACCACATCTTTAAGTAAACCGCTTTTGCAGGGGTGCTTGTATGCTCAAGCAGAGACTGTATTGGCAAGGATATGAATTTGAAATGAAACGAATCATAGATCTTAGAAGTGACTAATCTTTGGTGGCTCAACATTTCATCCGCAATTGAACGTTGAAGGTGGTCCTTGGCAAGTTTGGGGATGGATATTAGATTTTTCCATGATTTGCATACACTTCTGAATTGCAAAAGGGATTTCACTGGAAGCCTCACTAAAATTTCAATGATGACCTCATCTGGCAAGGTCGGCAATGGCTTCTCGATGGCAGATTCGAGCATTAGTTTAGTCCACCAAACAATGTCACATGGGTCATCATCGATCTCAACCTCATCATCATGCAGTTTGTAGTATGAATAAGATTTTGTGAAATTGATTATGGACATACTAAATTTTTTATTTTTAACCATACAAACAAAAACATAAACAAACGCAAAAATGATAATACAGATCCATTTCAAATCCATGTTGGAGAAAACAGAAAGAATAAATAAAATAAAAAATATATAGTAATTGACGAAAGACACTTATGGTATTTGCTCTATTAGAAAGATTATCAAGAAAGGAAGGAGTGTAAGTTGGAAGAAAATGAAAAGATGGAAGAGAGAGAAAGGGGGAGAGAAAGTTTAAAAAGAGAAATGAAAAATGAGATGACTAAGGGAGAAAGGCGTGGTGTAGGTAATTTTTCTATATCAATTGTTTGAATTTAATTTGAAATTTGGATTTAAATGACTATGCAGAGATAGTGGTTAGAATATGGCATTCCAAATAAATCCATAGCCTATCATTCTCAACGACATTATAGGATTTCGTCATTTGTTACAATTTATGACTATGTAGATATAGTGAGAGATGTTTGGCTAGGCTAAAACATGGTTTCTACATAGTGCACGATTTCAAATGTGTCGGAGCTAAAAAAAGGCTTATTGATCAACATCTATCAGCAGTGTTCAATTTAAATCAATTGTTCTTGCCAAATAGTGTTGCTATATAAATGGATTTCTATTACATACACACACACAAAAGATAGGAAAACTAGGAGGAAAGCGAAAGAAACAGTCGGCCATCTTTTGGTTTGATTAGTAGTGTGGAAATGAACCACCATTTTAATAGGCAAATAGGAAGTTGAATGATTGTTTTTGACAAAGTCGTATGCATGTTTGCTTGCCAATAGTTATCCGCAATGAAAGGAGTCAATCAGCGAGACATTGGAGAAGTGCTATTGTAAATTGATTAGTGGTGTATTAGTTATTCTCTATGTGCTATTTTGTCATTTCTGTTTTGTTTTGAATGTATCCTTCTCGATTTTGTCGTACTATGCACAATCTTATCTAATATGTTTGCAATTTACAATCACTTCTTTGTTAATATCTTCTAATTAATATGCTCAATACAGGTCTTGAAATTCAGAGTTATGATTGTTCAAAGACAATCTAATTCAAACTGAATCCTTAAATAAAAGACAAAAATCAACTAGAACAAATCCTAAACATATTAAGATAGAATATACTAAAAGATAAAAATCAAACAAAACAAATCATAAAAAAATAAAGATGGAGAAGTTTTAGTTTAAATTAGTTAGCATTTTCAAAAATTGAGTGGATTGAACTAGTTTGCTAGTATAATTAGATTACTTCAGCTATCTTACCATGCATGTATAATCAAAGTTTTTTTTTCTTGATATTCTAAATCTTTGAGTAATTATTTTTTCACTAATCTCTTAAAAAACATTTTAAAATTGGTTAAATTATTTTGTATGTCCCAGAACTTTTTGAAAAACTTTAAACAGGTCCCTATACTTTTAAAATTTATAATTGGGTCCCTAAACTTTCAAAACATTTGTGATTACCTCCCTAATCACAAACTTTCATTAAAGGAATGTTAGAAAAAAAGGGGAATATTTCAAGATGACATCTTTGTGTCATTTGAGTTGGAATATCATCTCACCATATTAATCCTAATCATCTTCCCACCACTTTTCTTCTATTTTATCAAATCTAAAATTAATTAACAAATCACATTATTTATCCAAAACAAATTAACATTTTCAGTTTCGGGTTATGATGAAATGAAAAGCATGAATTAAGTGTGCACCTGAGGGCTTAAGAATTAATAGGATCCCTTCTACAAGTATAGGATCGCCCATTGATTTCAGTAGTACAAGTATGCTTGTTTGGTATTATAATTCTGGTGTTGTGTGGGTAAACTGTGAGGTAATTATTACAGACAGTAGCGGGCTTTGTTTCTTTTTAATGTTTTCATCCTGATAGGAATGGGATGCCCTTAATTAATTTTAGAATTAATAAAATAGAAGGAAAATGGTGGTGAAGATGATTAGGCTTAATATGATATGATGACAATCCAACTCATATAACACAGATGGTTTCGTGAAATATTCTTTTTTTTTTTTAACATTCCTTTAATGATATTTTGAAAATTTTAGGACCCAATTATAAATTTTAAAAGCATACGGAGCTATTTGAATTTTTTGAAAAAGTCAAAGGACCGACATAATACTTTAACCTTTAAAATATATTAAAATTGTTCAAAATTAGATTTTGTGTCCAATAGCCATTCATTTTACTTAGAAAAACACCTTTTTTTGCCACAAAATCATTATTTGCATCTCATCCATCAACCATTTTTATTGGAAGCCTTGTCATGCATTTTTCCCCATTTTCCCTCCATCTCAGATATTTTTTTCTCTCGCTTATACAATTAATATCTTGTCTTTATTTGGTCAAAGCTCAAAATCGCTACTCGTACATTTACACAAAATCTGTTTAAAAAATATTATTTGTACTCAATGTATGGGACACTATGACGACTCACATCTTATCTGTTATTAGATGGAGTATGAACCCTATTTGAATGAGGTCTATATTCTATCAATAGTGAATGAGATGTGAGTCACCAACGTATTCAATATATTGTAAATACAAGTAATACTACTCAATTTGTTGCATGACAAATAGCACTCCTCTTTTACTTCATTGGTTTAGAGCCTCTTCATGAAAAAACTCTCTCTTTCTCTCTCTCTCTCTCTCTTTCTCTCTCTCTCTCTCTCTCTCTCTCTCTCTCTATATATATATATATATATATAGTTTATGGGATTTAAACAACATTAATTATTGTTTTGTTTTTCTAGTGACAAAATTTATCTATAAATTATGGCTAAGGATATTTAGATTTAATTGGAAACACACAGGAAGTATGTAAATAATTTTTAATAAACATACAAGGACTTTCCTTTGTTCCTGCATTTATTTTTGTTTATTTTAATGTTGATAGGACTGGGAATGCTTTCCCAAGAATTTCTTTGTCATAGTTTTGTTCTTTGGCTGTGAGCCCTGTACATCATACCAATAATAATAATAACAATAATAACAAATAAAAGGAAAATTTTTATAATAAAGAATTCATAAACTTTATTTTAATATGATTCATCGTTAGTTTTTGTGTTAGATTGATTAATTTGTTTATATATACATATTTGAGTTTAATCTATATAATATAATAAAGGAAATATCCGAATTTGATGTCTAATTTTGCTTATCATTTTTATCCTTACTAGTGATTTAATTATCATTTTTGGGGCTAAAAAAGTAACTTGAAAATAATAACTTTTGTTAGCAACCAAAAAAAAATTGCCCAAAAAAAAAATCGCTCTTGTAGCTATGGTTCTTCATGATTAGCTTCTTGCTCCAACATCTCAGGTATGCACTTTCTCTCATGGTGGATTCTCACTTACAGTTGGTCCATACAATTGATGCAGTTGTTTTTAATCACTTTTGATAAATGTTGTTAAATGTAAAAATAATGTGGCTAAACAACACTCATCATATTCCTCTTCTTGGTCTCCCTCCTCTATTCCTACCCTCACTCCCCCACTCTCCTTCCTCCAACTACCAACCCAAAACCACTCAATACCATCATTCCTATCTCATAGCACAACTTGAGCTTTGAATTCTGATAGCCTTGTCTAACTCCCCATCGCGGGGGCGCTGTTGCCGACGATGGCACCAACAACACTAGATATCATCACCAATTCCAAATCAATTGCACCAAGTCGACAAGCACCACCAAGGGGAGGAATTTCTTTGCAGAGATGCCAAACATCGTGAACATCATGGCTTCTTTGGCTTTGAGATGAGTTTCCATATTCGTTGTGGCAACACGGCAGTGGAATTGCTGCCGCCATTCTTCTTCTCAAGGACCAAATTTGCAAATCCTTTGAAGTTTGGCTAAGGACGTCGTCGAAGCGTATCGATTAGTGCCTACGTTTATGGCCTTCTCAGGTGGAGGAGGGCTTCCTGTTAGCTACGGTGGTGGACAAAGAAACAGCGACATTGGTGGGGAGGAGTTTGATGCTGGTGGTAGCCTTCTTAACCGGCCACTGATACGTATCGAGTTCGCTGTCAAGATGGAGATGAGGAAATTGACATCAGAATTAATTAGTGTAGGTATGGCATTTGGCAACAATTTTAATCATATTTGGCCACTTTCATAAATGTTGTTAAAAGCAACTGTATCAACTACATTGACCAGCAACTATATCATAATAGCGCCCTTCTCTCTTAGCTGCCTTCCTCTATTTTATTCTGTTTATTTTGCTTAGTCCCTATTTTTTTTGTGATTAGTTATTATGTGTGTATCTATTTTGTCATTTTCTGTGTTTTGGTGTGTGTGTGGCCATGGTTTCATTGAATGGATCAAATTTAGATCATTTGGGGTGCTATTGATGTTGGTTTGTTTCTTCACATGCCACTCCTTTTCCCTATATGTATTTTTGTTTTTGTTAACATGTGTCATAGATAATGCCCCAAAATTCCTTGTATGATGTAATAGTGGAATATGGTGAATGGTCCTCACAGAATGTGTGACCACTATGCACAGGAGTAATAAATGTGTCAGAGTAGTAGGACTGGCAGAGGAGGGCGGTGAGGAGAGGATGACATTAATGGTGAAGATGGTAGGGTGGTAATTCGAGTAGATTGAGTGTCGCATGTAAAGCACCGCCTCGTCGAGGGTATTCTTGTGGAGGATGGGGGGTCAAGATTGTGTTGTGGAGGTTGAGACGGTTACCGCAGAGTGTTAACATTCAAGTTGTTGGGGTTCAGGTAGTAGGGAGGGATTGGGCTTTGGGGGGAGAAGCTTGATGGGTTGGGTATGATTGAGGGTGGAAAAAGAGCGCTCGATACATAGTTGGTGCTTGCGTCGACATCGACGGTGGCGACGCTTTCAAGATCTAAGTAGTGGCACTAGCAGGGGTGGCTCATTGATGAACAATGAACATGAGACTTCCGTAGGGATTTGGCTTACATGCAGGACACATTCCTAATAGGGTCGTGACATGAAATTAGGCCAATACCATGTAATTAAAGTATGCCCGATAAATTATGTACTAGAGTAATATTGGTAGAAAGTAGTGTAATACTTTATTGATCGGGTTATGTGTCTTTATATGCAAAAGTACAAAAGATAGTGGTGAAGCTAAACTAAAATTTAAATTTAAATAATACAATAGAAAAATGCTAACAAAGGATTTGGATAACATGAAATATTCAATTCCTAGTTGTGTGTATAAAGAATATTTCATGGTCAGAGCCAAAATCTATGTTTGTGAGCTCTCCTTCTCGAGGGAATTAGTCACTATTTCTTACGGTGATATCCTAGGTTTACCTAAAAAGAAATATTAGCAGAAGATATGAATAACAGCCGCAACACATATTCTAGTGGATAACAACACGTGTTGATAAAAAGCCCACCAGTACAATAATTTTCCTTTTTATTTTTACACACGGTAAGCTAATGGAATTCATAGCATCTCAGTTGGAATATACTCTTTTCTGGCCACTATAGTTAGTTTGATAGTAATTTGCAATAACAATTAGAATACTTTGCTTTCAAAAACAGCTAACAGTAATAGTGATTGATTGAATGATGAAGAAAGAAAATATATTATTCAGAAGTGACAAAACTAATTTCTCATAAGTACAGGTACAAAGAACAACCATGGACCTAAGAGAAATGTTCTTTACCATTTGAACTATTTACACAAAATTTATGACAAATAGCACTCCTCTTTTACTTTATTGGTTTAAAACCTCTATCTCTCTCTCCGATTTCGTGGGATTCGAACAACACTATTTTTGTATTTCTAGTAACAAAATTTGTCTACAAATTATGGCTAAGAATATACACATTTAATCTCTAACATGAGAAATTTATCTAAATAATATTTAGTAAACATAAAAGAATTTTCCTCTGTTTCTACATTTATTTCTATTTATTTTAATGTTGATAGGTTTTAGACAGCTTTCCCTAGAATTTCTTTGCAGGAACTTTGTTCTTTCACCGTAGGCCCGTACATTATCCAAAATAAATAAATAAAAGAATCATTTTATAATGAAAAATTGATTAGACTTTATTTTATTAATATGATTCATTGTTATTTTTTATTAGATTAATTAATTATATATATATATATATTACATTGTTAATGGAAATATTTTATTTTATTAACTAACTGTATAGTATTACATGTGTAATTTTTATAATTATTGTATAAGTTAAATACTTTTGTAACCTATATATATAGGGCGTATCAATTAAGATGAGTGATTTATTATGAGAGTAAGATGGGCAGATTTAGGCTGTATAATCATATATGGATGGTCAGAGCTGAAAGTTAATTAATGGTAATTAATGACCACATGGTTATTTAAAAAAGTCACATGATTTTATGTTTTAATCTTGACCATTCATGTAAGATCCAACAGTTAAGATTTACTTAATCCATTCTCATAATAAATTATTTTTCTCATATAATATGTTCATGTGTGACGAGAATTCATTCAATTCCCTCAATTTGCATATATATTATTTGGAGATTTCATTTTGTTTGTATATGGATATCATTACGTCATTAAATGATATTAACCAGTATCAGAGTTCATATTTTTCCTTTGTTTCAAATTTACAGTATAAAAACTATGTTTTAACTTAATAGTTTTATTGTTGAATTTATTTTTGGATGTCGATAGAACCATCGGCACCCAAACTCTATAGTTAGGAACTCCTTGATACAACCTGAGTTGACAGAGGCTTATAAAGAGGTAAGGGTTTTTCAAAAAGAATTTTTTTGTTCCCAATTTTCAAACTCAACAACTATCGACTCAGTCAACTCATTTTGATATATTATTGAATATTGAAAGCTTAATTGGTAATAACTTTTAAAAAGACAACTTCATTGAATATTCAGTCTTCCTGATAAATTGAGGATTTGACTCCCAAAAGTGATTAGTCACATCGATTATGAACTATAATTCCTTGCAAACTTTATCTATTATAGCCCCCCAAAGGTAGCACTATTAGGATATTTATCTAATATCTTTATTTTGTAAGATATTAACTATGTACCAATATTATTAAATCATATATTCTATTTTAAAATAAAAAATTATTTTAATTAATAATTTTATAATAAAATATCAAACATCTATTTAACCTGTTAGTGAAGAATTTGTTTACCTTTAACCACCATCTAAGTCAAAATTGCAAAAAAAAAAAAAAAAACACACACACACACACTCTTTCTTTCTCTCTCTCTCTCTCTCTCTCTCTCTCTCTCACATTTCTATAAAATAATATTATGCCATTCAAAAATATATAAGGCATCAAAGATCCCACATTTGACTAAAAGTAAGGATTCGTGTTCGGCTTTCTTTTCACTCTTGCTTTAGTTGAGATTTAAGGGCTTCTTTATCAATTCTCACCATTACAACTTCTTAGTTCTGCATCTTTTCCCACCATGGCCACCAATTTTGGGTTTGGGATAATCATTGAGGTTGTAGCTTTGTTGCAAGGGATTCTAACCCAACATCCTAGATTAGAACAACCTGAAGTTTGCAAGAATAAGGGTAGAGATAGAAATAGGTTAGGCTAGACTATGTTTTGACTTAAATATGTCTGGCATGCATTCCCAATTGGTAGCTTGAACCTGTAGCCTATTACTTGTCATAAGCTTTTTTTATGACTTTGATTTGGCCTTTTGGAAAGCCTAACATAGCTTGAAACCCTAATATACCCCAAAAGCCTATCTAAGGGCTTACTTTATCATTAAATATATATATTTTTAAATTGGGTAAAAGGCTTTTTAAATAAGTTTTAAAAAAACATACTTTGAAACTAAAATATTTTTATCGTCATTAAATGTTATAAAATAATAATATTAGTAGGCCAACCTGTTAGGCTTGATAGGCTTTTTTCAAAGTCTAAAGCCCGACATATTTAACAAAAAAGGCTTTTTGAAAAGCTCCTAACTTGTTTACTAAGCCAAAGGTACCTGATGATTCACCCAACCTACTTTCACCTTAAGTAAGGAACCACCACCCATATTGTGATAGCTATACTCCATCATTTTTTTCCTTTTTGCTAGCTTTGACACCCGTTCATAAGTGTAGATCCACAAAATATGAGGGATTGGACATTTCTACCCTTACAACTTGGATTTTCAAGCCATGTAATTAGGATATATCATGTTATGACATTGTTATATCTCCTCATGCCTTTCAAGTGGGTTGATATGTCTTTCTAACTTGTAAAAAAACATTTATCTGCTTAACATACATACCAAGAATAAATATTTTACAATAGAAGGTTGCTTACCTAAGAAATGCCTTAGTAAGTTCTAGATCTTGACCGATCTGAGGAAGATAACAATTAAAACTATCATTGCTCTGCCCATAAATAAAAAAATAAATAAACTTTGTAATTAGAATACCAAGAAGATACATAAAAATTTCCAATGAATTCTTATATGTACAATATATAATTGTTGTTGATTCAACTACCACATGATAATCAAATAAACGAAATAATATAAAGATACTAGTGAAGGTAACCGTTCATAAAAGAACTCATGCCATATATTCTATGTTATTTAAGATAATTCTAACATCATGGTGAAACCAAGCTCTCATAGTAAATATGTACAGGTTTACATGGCCAGACTGTGTCTCTAGACCTAAAAAGAAACTCTAACTAGTTGTAAAAGTTATGTGAAACTAATCTCCTAAAATCTTTATCAATTACTCCTAAAACACAAAAGGGTGAAAAGGTTCAATATAGGAGGCTGAAGTTCCATATGGGGGATGATTACCAATTTAGTCCAAGAGTATTGAACTCCATACTCCTTCATTAGCCACACAACCAAATGAGATTTCATCTTTTCATAACCAACACAAAGGTAGTTCCCGATGACACCCAACAATGGATATAAGCTATAATTGTCATCATCCATAGCAGGAAGAGAAAATTCACCATGAGTCTCCTTTCCCAAGTCAAATGAAATAATCACACGTTTCCCATCTATCCAATTGAGAGTACCACGTACAAATTTCCCCAATTTATATATAACATTGTAATTCCAATGATGGAGGGAATCTTGAATGGTTGTCCAAGAATTTGCACCAAAGGTATAAACTTTGGTCACATGTTCATGATTATACCCAACACCCACATAAGCCTTGTACTTGTCATGTACATAATCATAGCCAAACCCATATAGTCTAACACTGTGTCTTGGATTCTTATTCATTGTTGGTGACTTTTTGGATCTCAATCTGGTAGAAGGGTTCCACAATCTAACAAACTTATGCTCAAAATCATACAAACAAATCAACCCATTAATGGTACCAAGAATTTCAAACCTGGACCACATCTTTAAGTAAACCGCTTTTGCAGGGGTGCATGTATGCTCAAGCAGAGACTACATTGGCAAGGATATGAATTCACAATGAAATGAATCATAGATCTTAGAAGTGACTAATCTTTGGTGGCTCAACGTTTCATCCGTAATTGAACGTTGAAGGTGTTCCTTGGCAAATTGGGGAAGGGATATTAGATTTTTCCATGATTTGCACACACTTCTGAATTGAAGAAGGGATCTCACCGGAAGCCTCACTAAAATTTCAATGATGACCTCATCCGGCAAGGTTGGCAATGGCTTCTCGATGGCGGATTCGAGCATTGGTTTGGTCCACCAAACGATGTCGCATGGGTCATCATCCATCTCAAACTCATCATCACACAGTTTGTTGTATGATTGAGACTTTGTACAGAAATTGATTACGTACACACAAAACTTATTATTTTTAAACATATAAACAAAAGCATAGACCAACACAAAAATGATAATACAGATCCATTTTAAATCCATGTTGGAAAAAACAAAAAGAATAATTAAAATGGAAAATATTTAATGATGGATAGAAGACATTTAAGGTATTTGCTCTATTAGAAAGATGTTTAAAGGAAGGAAGGGAGTGTAAGATGAAGAAGAAAAGGTAGAAAAGAGAGAAAGGGGCAGAGAGAGGTTAAAAATAGAAATGAAAAAAATGAGAAGATTAAGGGGGAAAGGCATGGTGCTGGTAATTTTTCTATATCAATTGTTTGAATTTAATTTCAAAATTGGATTTATATGACTATGCAAAGATAGTGATTAGAATATGACATTGCAATGAAATTCATAGCCTATCATTCTCAATAGCATTATAGGATTTTGTCAGTAATTACAATTTATGACTACGTAGAGATAGTGAGATGTTTGGCTAGGTTGAAACATGGTTTCTACATAGTGCATGATTTCAAATGTGCTAGAGCTATAAGAAGGCTTATTGATCAACATCTATCAGTAGTGTCCAATTTAAATCAATTGTCCTTCCCAAATGGTGTTGCTTAATAAACGGATTTCAATCAGGAAAATTAGGAGGAAAGTGAGAGAAATGCTTAAATTTAGTAAATAAAAATTGGGCCAAAAGAAAGAAGGAAATAAGATAAATGGAAGAAGAAGCTTTAACTTGTATAGTATACACACATTGTCCATTGATTCTGGTGGAGTTGTTCACTGTGCTAAGATGTTATATATCTATTTTTGATTCAAAAATTTTCCATAAAGGTGAAACGTATATGCTTATTTGGCTTCTTGTTTATGTGGTAACCATTGATAATTCCTTTTTATTATTTTAGTGTGCACAATTATTTTCTTTCTCATATCTATTCTTGTTGTCCAATTGATCGATCATTTAAAGCACATAGGCCAAAATGGGAAGCACCTTTGCATTGCTGAATGGTCAAGGTTTTAGTGAAAATGAAGTATGATGATCTGGCTGATAAACTTTTATAGTTTTATGGTTGAATTCCATTCTTATATCATGCAGCCACTATAACAAAATTGCTATACACCCATGGTTACTTTTACTTTTAATACCTATTATTTTAAGATTTATTTTACTTTTAATATAATTGGAGTCTTTTTTTTATATGATTGTTATTCTTATATATATAAATTTAAATGAATAAATTGAAATTGAAATTTTAATTTTTTTACTCAAAAAAATCATTATAAACTATACCCACGAAAAATTAAAAAATTAATAAAAGTGTGGTTATAAGCTATACCCCTGGACAAAAGACCTTTACTCTAAAGTATATAATGACAGAATTGTTTTCGTGGGTAATTACCTGGTGATTATTTGTGATGGTTTTTAGTTCTGTCACTAAAACCTATAGTGACACAATGAAATCCGTAGGTATAACTCAAGACATTTTTTGACGATATTGGATACCGTCACTATATGTTATACCGACGACAAAAAAACCGTGGGCAAAGGGCCATTAAAAATGATGGAATTGGGTGTCCGTGGGTATAAGTTTTTTGAGGCTATACCCATGGTTTTTATGCTTTTATCTATGGTTTTGTGCTGTGGGCATATGGCAATTTTCTTGTAGTGAACTGCAGGGATGATTTTCAATAATTGTTCGAACATGAGTTCTTTGCAGTAGATTTCATTGGCATTAAAAGTAAGTATATATGAATAAAATTTAATAATTTGGTTAATAAGTTATAGGGAGGTTTTAAAAAATCTCATGGCATATAGAAGGATTTAAAGCAATCACATAAGGCCTCCAAAGTAGAAGATCATTATGGTATGACTTTGAAATGATGTAATAGATGTTATCACCTAACTTTTGTTTAAACAGTTTAATCATATTAACTAACATCATTGATGTTTATAAATACACTTATGGTTACTTTATTTTGGAATATACAAGCAAAGTACCTCTCACAATGGCAAACAAAGACAAAGGGATACTTAAGAAAATAATTCATTGAATTTTCTTGTAATACCAATTCATTAGGTGTCAGGTTGGCAAATTTTCTGCATTCATTATTTTATTTGTGCATTTTTTTTATTTGACTTGATAAAATAGTTTGGACAATAATTGTATAATATCAATCTCAAGTGCCAAGATTATTTTATATTCCTTCTGTTGCTGGATGATATCTGATACCTTTAGATGGAGTGGTTGAGTGTTACAATTCATCTAAAATTATTAATCATTGTTCTATCTAATTATGACGTTTTACTACTTTGGTAAGAGAGGAACTCGAGGAATGTGTTTCACAGTTTAGTAGCTAACTAGTTGAACTGCTAAAAATATTCGTTGCTCTATCTAATTATAACTTTAGCATTTGCCACAAATTTACACTTGTATTTTTCGGATATCATGTTGAAAAGAAAATGATCAAGATCTAGAGTTTCATGCCTTTAGTATATAACTTAGAACTACAATCATTGGTGCTGGAATTGTTCTTTGATTTTGTCAGCAAAATAGGGGAAAATATTTAGTTCGATCATTCATCCAAGTTGGAAAGTTTAATAAGATTGTTTGTATTGGATTTATATGTGAATTAGTAAAGAATTTTTTCATCTAAAGATATCTGACCACAGAATTTAGATGTATATTGTCACATTATGTAAATGATGACATTCATCCAAATCTACTTTTTCCTTTCCTATTTCCTGATGGAAGTCATAGCTCAAAATATAAAGCAGAGATTATGGAGATAGGAAAAATGAATTTGTTGATTCTAATGTGACACTATTAATTATTCCTTAATTTTGGAAATGCAAGTTGGGCTGATAGGCTGTTTGGAGAAGAAATACTGACGAGGCAGTACACAGCTCCTGAAGTTATACTGTCCAAATTACAATGACACCAACTTTAGCCAACTGACTCAATTAACAAACTCTATCCGAACCCAAATAAATTCAAAAAACAAAATCGTCTTCTCCTAATAATGAGCAATAGAATTTCAAATTTTTTGTTGAATTAATTGACATCTTGTTCAGTGCATGTCTGTTTCCTTAACTCGCTGATCCTGTTGTGCTTTGGTGTTTTTTTCTTTTTTCATTTTATTAGCCCTTTTCAATCTTTCTTGTTATTTATTACCTCCATTCCAGAATAATTATCACTTTATTACTTTTTTAATGCTTTATAACATCTGTCCATCGACAGTATCTAAAGAGTATTAATTTTTTCTTCCATTTATACCCTTAATACAAATGTATAAATTAAGTAATCAATATATGCATTTGCTAAGATGAGTAATCATAACTATACAAGTATACTTTTATCAACTTATATAATTTTTTACATTTATCACGATTTCTTTATATGCATTGTTTGGGATTTTATAGTTATTTTGAAATGAAAGGAGTATATTAATATATATGTCATCGTGTGTTAGAGTAGTTTGTTTTTTCTTTTTTTTTTCCTTCTACTTTTTGCTTTATTTTTGTATGTTCTATGGTCTTGGTTTTCTTTTTAGCTTTTTGGTCTAATTTTCTTTGTTATTTATAGCTAAAGTCATTAAATTATGTATGTCCTTCTTATGTTTTCTTTTTATTATTTTACTTTGGTTCTTCCGTGTTCGATGGGTTCCTCTTAAAATGGTAAAAAAAAAAAATCAGTTCTTTTGTGATTGGTTTATGAAATTTTATGAGGAAATGCATAGATCAAAGTTCATATCTAATTATAATGTGAATACTATTCTTCTAATTTTTGTACAGGAATGGAACGTAATGTATTTTGTATAGGATGTGCTATATCTATGTTATTATTTTTCTGGTTTTGTATTTGTGTCATTTTTTATATTGATGTAGATGGGCAATAAACACTTTAGATTGACATATATAATATTGCTCTGCAATTTGAAAAGCATAGCTGCTCAAATATTGTACCTCATAATTGTATTCTTTGCACTGAGAAACAATTCTAAAAGATGACGAATACCTCGTATAATAAAAAAAGAAAAAGAAAGAGCTTGAGTTGAACTAATGAAAAAAATTGTGGGCACTGTTCGATGTCAAGATGTAAGTTGTATGTGTCCTTAAGCTTTTTTAAGCTTGTGCACTATATTAAGAGATTGAGGTGGACTTCGACATACATGACGGGAAATAATTGAGGAATAAGTTGCAAAATTTCTTTACATAATAGGGCACAATATTATATCTTTCTTCTTTAGATGTTCTAGAGAGATGGTTAGTTATCATTTTCATAGAGTATTACAAGCTTTGATAAAGTTGGAAGATATATTAATGAAACAACTTAATGGAACACATTTCATTTGGTGATACTAAACAACTCTATGTTCTACTCATATTTTAAAGTGAACTCTTTTGCTCTTTTTATTTTATTAGCAATAATATATTGGTGTCATACAAATTTGATAAGATAATTGAATGTTGGGAGATTGTATTAGAGTAATTAATTGCGCATATATGCATGTCAAAGTACCAGAAAAATGTGTCCCTACGTAACGTGGTAGGAGAGATTACCCTACACAAAATATATTAGCTATGTGCACTTTTGACTTGAAATTCACATATGTCTTACTTGGGAAGGAATAGCATCAGACTCAAGAATTGTAAAAAGTTCTTTGGCACGTGGCAGTCCTCTCAAAGAGCTAGATGGTAATAAAAACTTAAAGTAATTCGTGTAAGTTATTTTTAAAAACTATTTAATAAACTCATAAACATATAGGCATATTTTTCTAGGAAAAATCTACCTTGTTGATGCTTGATTCCTTTTAAAGGCTTGTCTTATCACACCTTATAGGGGAGAGCGATACCCTTTGCATGAATATTCTATTTTAGCTTACAATGGCATTGATAACAAGGAAGAAAAAGTTGGGCATTTCAGAATTTTAATCACATTTTTTTATTCTTTTTGCTTTTTATTGTATTACTGCCTCATTCTCCAACTCTCTCAAGAAATTTCCCTCTATCATGCTCCTAAACGCAACACCATCTTCCACAACCCCACCCAGTTTCCCCTTCGAATCCCCAAAAAGCTCAATCACACCCTTCGATAGCTCTGGAAGATGAGGAAGTGGGAGATGTTAGGGACAGCTCTAGCCTGAGAGCTAAAGTGGAGGGAAAGGACGTCAGAGTAGCAAGATTGGCAAAGAAGGGCAGTGAGGAAAGGATGACATTAATGGTGAAGATGGTAGGGCGGTAGTTCGAGTAGATGGAGTGGCACATATAGAGCACCGCCTCGTCAAGGTTGTTCTTATGGATTTTGAGGGTCAAGATTCTATTCTGGAAGTTGAAATGGTTACCACAAAGTGCTGGCATTCTGGTAGTTGGGGTTCAGGTAGTAGGGAGGGATGTTGTTATTGGGTGTGGTTAAGGGTGGAGAGAGAGGGCTCGATGCATAGTGGGTGCTTATAGTGGCATCGATGATGGCGGCGCTCTGAAGGTCTAAGCAATGGCTGGTGTGGCTCATTGATGAACAATGAACATGAGGCTTCCATAGGAATCCAGTTCCTTACGTGCAGGACACATTCCCAAATAGGACTGTGACACAAAATTAGACCAATACCATATAAATAGCGTGCAAGATAAATTATGCACTAGAGTAATATTGATAGAAAGTAGTATGGTACTTTATTGATCTGGTTGTATGTCTTTATATACAAAGTACAAAAGATAGTGCTGAAGCTAAACTAAAACTTAAATGTTAATAATACAATAGAAAGATACTAAAAAAAGAGTTGAATAACATTAAATATTTGATTCCTAACGATGTGTATGAAGAAAAATTTGTGGTCAAAGCGAAAGCTCATGTTTGAGAACTCTATGCCTCGAAGGGATTAGTCATTGCTTCTAGCAGTGGATACTTTAGATTCACCTAAAAAAAAATATTAACAGGAGATATGAATAACAGTCACAACACATATTCTGGTGGATAACACCCACGTGTTGATATAAAGCCCATCAGTTCAATAATTTTTCTTCTTATTTTTATTGAGATTTTCATACCTCAATACAAATTAGTGTTGACCAAAAACCTCAGTCCACCGTAGTTTGACAGTAATTTGCAATAACGATCAGAATACTTTGCTTTCAAAAACAACTAACTGTCATAGTGATGGAGATTGAATGATAAAAGAAGAACATATATTAAGCCCCAACAATTATCAGAAGTGATCAAGTGACAAAACTAATTTCTCGCTGGTACAGGTACAAAGAACAACCATAGGCCTAATAGAAATGTTCTTTACCATTTGAACTATTTACACAAAATTTGTTTTATGACAAATAGCACTCCTCTTTTACTTTATTAGTTTAATACCTCTTCATGAAAAGAATTCTCTATCTTTCTCTCTGCTTTTATGGGATTCGAACAATATTATTTTGTATTTCTATTGACAAAATTTATCTATAGATTATGCTAAGAATATTCACATTTAATCGCTAACATGAGAAATTTATCTAAATAATTTTTAATAAACATACAAGGATTTTCTTCTCCTTCTGCATTTATTTCTATTTATTTTAATGTTGATAGGTTTGTTTAATTTCTTCACAGTAACTTTGTTCTTTTGGTGTACGCCCGTACATTATCCAAACTAAATAAATAAATAAAAGAATCATTTTATAATGAAAAGTTCATTAAACTTTATATTCTTTTAATATGATTCATTGTTACTTTTTATCAGATTAATTAATTTAATATATGTATGATTGATTTTAATATATTATTGATGGAAATATTTTATATGATCAACTATATAGTATTATATGTGTAATTTTTCTAATTATTATATAAGTTAAATACTTTTGTAACCTATATACATATATATATATAAAATAAAATAATAGCATGTGAGATGAGAATTCATCCAATGCCCTTAATTTGCATATATATTATTTGGAGATTTCTTTTTGTTTGTATATGGATATCATTACGTCATTAAATGATATTAACCAATATCAGAGTTCACATTTTTCCTTTGTTTCAAATTTACAGTATAAAGACTACGATATAACTTGTTATTAAATTTATTTTTAGATGTCAATAGAACCACCGGTATCCAAACATTGTAATTAGGAACTCCACTAATCTAACCTGAGTTGACAGAGGCCTATGAAAGGCTAAGGGTCTTTCAAAAAGAATTTTTTTTAATTGCCAATATTCAAACTCAACACTTACCAACTCAACTAACCCATTTTGATTTTATTATTGACACTGAAAACTTAATTGCTAACGACTTTTTAAAAAACATCTTCATTGAATACTTAATCTTCTCAATAAATTGAGGATTGGACTCCCAAAGATGACTAGTCACATCAATTGTGAACTATTATTCCTTGCAAACTTTATCTATTATAGCCCCCCAATAGTAGCATTATTGGGATATTTATCTAATATCTTTATTTTATAAGATATTAACTATGCACACTATAACATTTTAGGCTTAAGGCAACGTTTTAAAAGCATTGCCTAAACACTTAAAAACCGTTGCCTGTTCTCACAGGCAACACTTTCCGAGCAAAGACAACGTTTTTCAGGGGGTTGCTTATCCTCGCATTACCTTTTCTCTAAGGCAACGGTTGACAGTGAAAAGACAACGGTATGTTAAAAAAGTGTTGCCTTTATTACATCTGAAGGCAATGTTTTTTTCCCAATCAAAGGCAACGGTTTTTACACTCTTTAGCATTGCAATAAAGGCAATAGTTTTTATACATTTTATGCGTTGTGTTTGATGTGTTATTTTTAAATTATATATATATATATATATATATATATATATATATATATATCCTTACCTGAAATAAGAATTTGAATTATCGAAATAACTTGAAAATGTCGTTAAATCATTAACTAAGTCAAGCGAATCTCAACCATACAACAAATCTTAGCCCAAGACAGGGAAGATAAATTACACAAAGCTAACTGGTAATTTGTTAAGCCATCCGTCTCTATCAATGAAAGATGACAAAGAAAATTTGTATATCTCTGAATGGTTTAGCTTTTTCTCCCATGGGATGCGATGTGTAGTATCATTCCTTGGTCCTCTACAACCAACTTCTGCATAGGTGAACTTATCCCTGCATAAATTTGTTTGCAAATTAAGAGAGAAAAAGTTATATTTAATCATACACACGTGCACACTCTTGCTCATTTTCATTGGTCTATTCCATCTAATAGTGACCGTGTAGGTGTCTGAATGAGACATCCATTTTTGAGTGTAGAAATATATATTATTGTGTATGGCTATATAACTTGTAAATGAGAAAATGGTGAGTGAGGATGTAATGAATTGAACATACTCTTGTCCCACGAATTGCCAAGCATTCCATCCTTGAGGGGTTATCAATGAACCAAAGTATGTTTCAAGAAATATAACTCTAGAATAAGAACCCCATGCTCTTCCTAGATTCACTTGACCACCATCTAAAACATAACCTCCTTTAAACACAAAACCACCAGGTTCATCTGGTGAATACCGGCAGTGAGCTGTGACATAGCCAGGAAATTTTGTTGTCCCCCCTGTTGTGTTCATCATGCAATTCTAAAACAAGAGAAAAAGGAAAAAAAATGTTTCATATCATTGAAGAAAAATGTTAATAATTCACTAGAATCTTAGCCGAAAATTAAATGTCAAAATCACGTGGCATGATATTTGGATGAGTCGGTCTTGTCATTATATTTCATCCAATTATCAAACACTTATTTATTTTAAAATAAAAATTTATTTTAATTAATAAGTTTATAATAAAATATCAAACACTTATTTAGCCTGTTTGTGAAGAATTTGTTTACCTCCAACCACTATCCAAATCAAAATTGCATAGCTAGTTTCAAAAACAAAAAAAAAAATACACACACACATCCTCTCTATCTCATATTTTTATAAAATAATATTAATGTCATTTAAAAATATATAGAGCACCAAAGATCCAATATTTTACTGAAATTAAGGATTTGTGTTCGGATTTCATTTCACTCTTGCAATAGTTGAGATATAAGGGCTTCTTTATCAATTCTCGCCATTGCAACTTCTTAGTTCTGAATCTTTTCCCACCATGGCCTCAATTTTATGGTTTAGGACAATCGTTGGGGTTGCTGCTTTGTTACAGGGGGTTCTAATCCAATGTCCTAGATCAAAACAACATGAAGATTGCAAGAGTAAGGGTAGGAGTGGAAATAGACTAAGCTAGACTATGATTTCACTTAAATATGTCTGACCTGTATTCTCAATTGGTAGCTTTTTAACCCGGAACCTATCACCTGTCATAAGCATTTTTTATGACCTTAACTTGGCCTTCTGAAAAATCTGATCTAGTTCGAAAGCCTATCTAAGGGCTTACTTGATTATCAATTTTTAAAATTTAAAATTAGCCAAAACGCTTACTTTAAATAATTTAAATGACCTAAAATTGTCAAAAAAAAATTATATCTGATAAAAGACTTCTTAAATAAGTTAAAAAAACATATTTTTCAAAAATTAAAATATTTATATTATCATTAAATGTTATGAAATAATAATATAAGTAGGTTAGCTTGTTAGGCCTTATAGGCTATTTTCAAAGCCTGAAGCATGACTTATTTAACCAAAAAAGGCTTTTTGAATAGCCTAATCCTAGCTTCTTTCCGAAATAGGTTGGGCCAAAATAGGCCGATTGTTGGCTAAGTCAAAGGCCCTCGACGAGTCATTCAGCCTGCTTCCACCCTAAGTAAGGGACCACCATCCATTTTGTGATAGCTACATGTCTTCATCATTTTTTTTCTTTTGCCAGCTTTAACACTTGTTCATAAGTGTAAATCCACAAAATATAAGGGATTGAACATTACTACACTCATAAGTTGGATTTTCAAGTCATGTAATTTGGATATATCATGCTGTGAATTTGTTATATCTCCTCACCACCCTTCAGGTGATATGTCTTTTTGACTTATAAAAAACATTTATTTTCTTTTAACATACATATCAAGAGTAAATATTTTACAAGAGAAGGGTTCCTTACCTAAGAATTGCCTTAATAAGTTCAGGATCTTAACCAATCTAAGGAAGATAATGATTAAAACTATCACTACTCTACCCATAAATAAAAAATAAATAAACTTTCTAATTAGAGTACCAAGAATATACATACAGATTTCCAATGAATTCTTATACAATAATAGCTTTTGATTCAACGACTCACATGATAATCAAATAAATGAAACAATATAAAAGATAGTAGTGAAGGTACGTAAGCCTTCACAAAAGAACTCATGCCACATATTCAATGTTATTTAAGATACCACAAAGAGATTTTAACGTTATGGTGAAACCAAACTATCATAGTAAATATGTATAGGTTTATGTGGCTGAGCTCTATTTCTAGCGATGAAAAGAAGCTTTAACTGGTTGTAAAAGTCATGCAAAAGTAATCTCCTAAAATCTTTAATAATTATTCCTAAAACACAACCATTTTCCCAAATGCACAAAGGGGTCAAAAGGTTCAATATAGGAAGTTAAAGTTCCTTGTGGGGGATGATTACCAATCTAGTCGAAGAGTGTTGAACTCCATACTCCTTCATTGGCCACACAACCAAATGAGATGGTTTCATCTTTTCAAAACCTACACAAAGGTAGTTCCTGATGACACCCTTAACTTAGGACAAAGTTATAGATGTCATCATCCACAGCAAGAAGAGAAAGTTCACCATGAGTCTCTCTCTTTTCCTAAGTCAAAGGAAATAATCACGTGTTTCCTATCCATCTAATTGAGAGTACCATATACCAATTCCCCTAATTTAGATATAACATTGTAGTTCCAATGAAAGGGAGGATCATGAATGGTTGTCCAAGAATTTGCACCAAAGGTATAAACTTTGGTCACACGTTCATGATTATACCCAACACCCACATAAGCCTTGTACTTGTCATGCACATAATCAAAGCCAAACCCATAAAGTTTGACATTGTGTCTTGGATTACTATTCATAGTTGATGACTTTTTGGATCTCAGTCTAGTAGAAGGGTTCCACAATCTAACAAACAAACCAACCCATTAGTCGTACCAAGAATTTTGAACTTAGACCACATCTTTAAGTAAACTGCTTTTGCAGGGTTGCATGTACGCTCAATCAAATATTGCATTGGCAAGGGTATGAATTCGAAATGAAGCAAATCATGGATCTTAGAAGTGACCAATCTTTGGTGGCTCAATGTTTCATCTGCAATTGAATGTTGAAGGAGGTCCTTAGCAAATTGGGGGATGATATCAGATTTTTTCATGATTTGCACACACTTCTGAATTGCAGAAGGGATCTCACCGGAAGCCTCACTAAGACTTCAATGATGACCTCATCTAATAGGGTCGGCAATGGCTTCTCCATGGTGGATTCGAGCATTGGTTTAGTCCATCAAACAATATCACATGGGTCATCATCCATAACAACCTCATCATAATGCAGTTTGTTGTATGATTGAGATTTTGTGCAAAAATTGACTATGGATATACAACAATTATTATTTTAAAACATATACACATAAATGATAATGTAGATCCATTTCAAATCCATGCTGGAAAGGACAAAAAGAATAAATAAAATGCAAAATAGTGATAGACAGAAGACACTTAAGGTATTTGCTCTACTGCAAAGATGTATGAAGGAAGGAAGGGAGTGTTAGTTAGAAGAAAATGAAAAGATGGAAGAGAAAGAAAGGGGGAGAGAGGTTAAAAAGAGAAATGAAAAATGAGAAGATTAAGAGGAAAGGTGTGGTGTAGGAAATTTTTCTATATTAATTGTTTGAATTGAATTTCAAAATTGGAATTATATGACTATGCAAAGATAGTGGTTAGAATATGACATTACAATGAAATCCATAACCTATCATTCTCAATTACATTATAGGATTTTGTCATTTATTACAATCTATTGACTATGTAGAGATAGTGAGATGTTTGGCTAGGCTAAAACATGGTTTCTACTTAGTCCATGATGTGTTGGAGCTATAAGAAGGCTTACTAATCAACATCTATCTATAATGTTGAATTTAAATAAATTGTTCTTACCAAATGGTGTTGCTGAATAAATGGATTTCAATCATATTTTTTTAAACAAAAAGTAAGAAAACCAGGAGGAAAATGAGAGAAATGATCAGCTATCTTTGGGTTTGATAAGCGGTGTGGAAATGAGCCACCATTCTAATAGGCAAATGGGAAGTTGAGTGATTACCTTTGACAAAGCCTCATGCATGTTTGGGATCGCCCCCAAAAAAAGAGTCACACTAGTAAATATACTAGGTCGTCAAGTAATAGAGTAAAATAGAGGGTTGTTGTACCCATAGGGATAATTCAAGTATCGATTTTAATTAATTAGATAACAAGTTGAACAATTGAAAAAGATGATATTAAAAGGAATAAAAGCTAAAGTACTAAAATGATGTAAAAGTGATATAAGAATTGATTGAATTAAATGCTAGGGTGATTTACTTTAATTATATACTAACCAAATACAACATAAACATCAATATACCTTGTTCAAATTCAATTAATTGATGGTAGGGTCATCATGTCATTAAAAGCTTTTTTGAAGATTATCTAATGCCACCAAAGTAGAGTCAAGCACCTAATCTCTTAGCATACTTAAGTTTACAAGTAGTTTTCAAACCCTTAAATACCACATGAATCATGTTTGTCTATCTCTAGGTGTTATTCAACTCATGACATTGCATTCATAGGCATGACTCTTACTCATTTTCTCAAATTTGTAAAAACCCCTATAAGCCTAAATTGGTGATCAAACAACTAAAGATAAATAAACTCAAATATAATGTTCACTATCAAATGAGAACAAGACACACATTCATTCATATTAGCATAATGCCAAACATATAGCATCCATAAATCACCATTGGCAAAAGGTTTAGTTAGAAGTCATGGAAAATGAAATAAAAACAACAAGAATGAAAGAAAGGTGAGAAGATCGAAGACACGAACAAAGAAAAATATACAAGAAGTTGAAGACAAAACCAAGAAGAGTTTCCTCTTTAAGTTCTTAAAGCTCCGATCCTTTTGTGCTCTCCAAGCTCTAGTGTCCTCTTTTCCAATTTTGTATTCTGATGCTAATGCCCTTTGTTAACATGTTTCCTAGGTTTTTCTACTAATCATGGGCTGTCAGGATCAATACAGAGGCTCAGTCCACATGTCAGATTCATGCACCCAAGCTGTAGCATGGCTACGGCTATGCTGAAGCATAGCTTATGTGAAAATATAAGAATTCTGACAGCAACCTATGCTGCAGTGTGGGTTCCCACTCTGTAGCGTGGCTTCAGTTTCAGGGCCCATGCTCGACCATGGATTTCTATGCTCCAGCACAGATTTCTGACATCCTTTCAGCTTCAATTCTTGCTCTTTTGCACTCCTAGCTCAAATGCTTATCTAAATCTTCTTCCAAAAAGCTACAAACCAATGGAAAACACAACTAGAATGGAAGGTTAAATGTGAGTGTAATTATGTAAGAATTTAAACTGAAAAATGTAAAAAGAGCAACTATGAAAACTAAAACTAACTATCAACAACCTAAAAGTTATAAGAAAACTAAAGAAAAACATAACTCTTAAGGGAGTTACCAATTTGCTTGCCAATAGTTATCTGCAATGAGAGGAGTCAATCATCAAGACATCAGAGGAATGCTATCATAAACTGATTAGTGGTGTTTTAGTTATTCTCTATGTGCAGTTTTGTCATTAATTTCTATTTTGTTTTGAATGTCTCCTTCTTAATTTAATTTTTGGATTTTGTTGTGACTACGCTAAGACGGTCTCATCATACTTTAGCGAAATGCACCCTTTCAAGGTAGGTTGTCCACAAATAGAGAACATCACACATGCTATACACAATCTTATCTAATATGTTTACAATTTACAATCCCTACTCTGTTAATATATTCTAATATGCTCTATCTTAAAATTCATAATTAGGATTGTTGAAAGAAAATCATGTTCAAACTGAATCCCTAAATAAAAGGCAAAAATCAAGTAGACCGATTTGTAAACATATTAAAATAGAATATAATAAAAGAAAAAAATTAAACAAAACAATCGTAAAAAGATCAAGATGGAAAACTTTTAGTTTGAATTAGTTAGCATTTTTAAAAATATAAGTGGATTGAATTAGTTTCCTGGTTTAATTAGATTGCTTTGTATAATCAAAGATTTTTTTTCTTAACATTCTAAATCTGAGTAGTTATTTATTCACTAATCTCTTAAGAGATTTATTTTAAAATGGGTTAAATTATTCTGTACGTCCTAGAACTTTTTGAAAAAATTCAAATAGGTCCTTATACTTTTAAATTTTATAATTCGATCCCTAAATTTTCAGAACATTTTTAATTACCTCCCAAATCACAAACTTACTTTAAAGGAATGTTAAAAAATGGAATATTTCAATATGACATCTTTGTGTCATTTGATTTGGAATGCCATTTCATCATATTAACCCTAATCATCTTCCTTACTACTTTTCCTCTGTTTTGTCAAAACATAACTTAATCAACAAATCACATTATTTATCCCAAAAAAATTAACGTTTTCAATTTTTGGTTACGATGAAATGAAAAGCATGAATTAAGGGTGCACCTGAAGGCTTAATAGTTAATAGGATCCCTTATACTGGTATAGGATCGGCCACTGATTTCAGTAGTACAAGTATGCTTGTTTTGTATTTTCTCTTCTCATGTTGTGTGGGTGAATTGTGAGGTAATTATTACAAACAGTAGCGGGCCTTGTTTCTTTTTTATTTTTTCACTTTAATAGGAATGGGATGTCCCTAATTAATTTCAGAACGAATAAAATAGAAGGAAAAGTGGTGGTGAAGATGACTAAAGTTAATATGATAAGATGACAATCCAACTCAAATGACCCAAAGATGGTTTGTTGAAATATTCCCCCTTTTTTTTAACATTCCTTTAATGAATGTTTGTGGTGAGGGGGCTAAATATATATTTTGAAAGTGTAGGGGCCCAATTATAACTTTTAAAAGTGTAGGGCCTATTTGAATTTTTTCAAAAGGTTCAAGGACTGACAGAATAATTTAGCCTTTAAAATATATTAGAGATTATTCAAAATTCGATCTTGTGTCCAATAGCTACTTGTTTTACTTAGAAAAACACTTTTTTGGCACAAAATCATTATTTATGTCTGTTCTATCAACCATTTTTATTGGAAGCCTTTCCATGCTTTTCCCCCCTATATTTCCTCCATCTCAAATATTTTTTCCTCTTGCTCGTGCAATTAATATCTTGTCTTTATTTGGTCAAAGCTTGAAATCGATACTTATACTATTTACATAAAATTTGTTTGAAAATGTTATTTGTACCCATAATACATGAGACATTATATCAACTCATATTTCATTTGTAATTGGATAGGGTATGTCATTGTCTTTCATATATTATAAGTATAAATAATACTACTCAATTTGTTTCATGAAAAATAGCACTCCTCTTTTACTTAATTAGTTTAGAACCTCTTCATGAAAAAATTCTCCCTCTCTCTCTCTATGTTTTATGGGATTCAAACAACATTGTTTTGTTTTTCTAGTGACAAAATTTATCTATAAATTATGGCTAAGGATATTCACATTTAATTGTAAACATGAGGAGTACGTAAATAATTTTTAATAAACATAAAAGGACTTTCCTTTATTCCTGCATTTCTTTTTGTTTATTTTAATGCTGATAGGACTAGGAATGCTTTCCCAAGAATTTCTTTGTTATAGTTTTGTTCTTGGGCGTAAGTCCTATACATCATACCAAAAAATAATAATAATGGTGAAGATGGTGTAATGCAACAATATTCGATAATCACTGGTGAAAAGGGTTATACCCGTGTTTGTATTGATTCAGTCAAATGGAAGTAACAAAGTATGATATCTCTCACAAGTATGAAAAGAAAACTTCAGTAAAGAGTATGACTAAAATAAGAAAAACAATAGCAAGACAGCAACAATCTAAATTGGAATAATAACAGGTAAGTTAATCTTGTTCCATAAACTTCCAGGCTCCACCAGAATAGTTCTTCCTCTACTGTGTTTTCCACCTTATATCTTAAATTGCATAGCCACTCAGCCTAGAATTAGTTATTTTCTTTCTCTTCCCTTTGCCAAGCTCAGCTTCTACCACGTGGTTGTTTGTTGCAATTAACTCAGTGTTGCTCATGACAGGGCTTTCCACCATATTTTCAAGTTCTCATATGTATAGGACCTGAGAAACATCTCTAGAATCTTGTTAACAGATTCGATTTGTCCATCAGACTGACGATGGTAAGCTAAAGACATTGCCAAGGTCATGCCTTGCAACTTGAATAAATGCTACCAAAATTTACTAGTAAAGACCTTGTCTCTATTTGAAACAATTGACTTAGGTAGTCCATAAAGTTTAACTACGTTATGAAAGAAAATTTCAGCCATCACCTTAGTTGAGTAACCAGACTTTAAAGTCATGAAGTGGGCATATTTAGACAATCTATCAACAACCACCATTATCACTGTATAGCCATTTGAATTAGGCAGCCCTGTAATAAAATCCATGCCAATATCTTCCCATATCTGAACTGGCATTGGTAAAGGATTTAACAAACCTGCATGGGAGGAATTTAGTGTTCTTGCTCTTTGGCATATTTGGCATGTGTTGATGAAGTTCCTGATATCTCTTTGCATCCCTTGCCAATACATGGTGCTACAAATTCTAGCTGTTGTCCTTTTAATTCTCGAATGTTCCCCTATTGGTGAAGAATGAAACTCTTGCAATATCTTTTGAATAATAGTGGCTGATCTTGGAATCCATAGTCTTTGATCCCTATAAACCAGCTCATTTCGTATCTAAACCCCCTTGGACAGCAAAGAACTTTTGTCCGTTTGTTGTAACAGCAGCTGCAATTCTTTGTCCTGTTGTTGAGTCTTCTTAATCTCATCAATCAAATTACAATTTGGTTGACTCTAAGCCATTCAAAATTGTCTAGACAATGCATCAGTAGGTATGTTCTCTTTCCCAGCCTTATACTCCACTTGAAAGTCATAGCCAAGTAACTTGTGCAACCAAGCTTGTTGCTCTGGAGGTTGCGTGAATTGATTTTACAGATGCTTGAGACTTTGGTGATCTATCTGTATAATGAACTTATGGCCAAGAAAATAATGTCTGAACTTAGCTAATGCTTCAGTGATTGTATACAACTCTCTTACATATGCTCCTTGCTTCTGCATTCTCGGAGACATCTTCTTAGAAAAGAAGGCAATAGGATGAGCTTGTTGACTTAGAACTGCTTCAACACCTGTACCTGATGCATCTGTTTCTAGATAATCTTCTGAGTAAAGTTTGGTAAAGCCAACACTGGTCCTACTGTTATTGCCGATTTCAAGGTTTCCAAAGCTATTTGTGTTGCATCGGACCACTTGAAATTGGCCTTCTTAAGTAAATCAGTTAGGGGGTTGCAATCATGGCATAGAGCTTGTTTTGTTATAATATCATCAAAACCTCTTCTAAATGCTGTAAGTGTTCTTGCCATGTATTGCTATAGATTAATATATCATCAAAAAATACCAGCACCAACTTCCTTGGATTTCTCTTGAAAATTGAATTCATAAGAGATTGAAATGTTGCAGGCATATTTGTTAACTCAAATGGCATTACCAGCCATTCATACAGACCTTGATGAGTCTTAAAAATAGTTTTGTACCTGTCTTGTGGCCCCACCAAAATTTGGTGGTACCCGAATCTTAAATGAAGCTTGGAGAAGAACTTAGCCCTATGTAACTCATCTAGCAGCGGCATTGGGAATTTATCCTTGATGATGATTGCATTAAGAGCTCTGTAATTAGTGCAAAACCTCCAGGAGCCATCTTTCTTTTTAACTAACATAGTAGGAGAAGCAAAAGGGCTTGAACTTGGTTGGATGATACCTTCCTCTAACATATTTTGCACTATCAACTCCATTTGTTCTTTTTGACTATGAGGATATCTATACGCTCTAGACTTCACTGGTTGTGCTCCTTCTATTAGAGGAATGGAATGATTCTGCTATCTTTCAGGTGGTAGTCCCACAGGGGTGTCAAACACTGCCTTGTAAGTGTGGAGTAGTAAAACTTGTTCTGGTTCTATGTCTTCAGGAAGTTGCAGCACATGTTGAGTGAGAGGTTTGATCACCAAAGCAAATAATTCAGCAATAGCTCTGGTTTGAGTCATACAAGAAAAGTTGGTAAGTTGAGTTAGGACTGGCTTTTGTTCATGAATACCTTGTAAAGTAACCACCTGATCTTCCCAATAAAATTGTAAGTACATATCGACATAATTTGCAGCATGAACTACCAATTTCTTCAACTATGAAGCACCCAATACTATATGTGCCATTGGTACTGATAAAAGAAATATTGAAACAGGAAGCTTATACCCTTGGATGTCCATTTGAACATCTAGAATGAAGCCTTTGGTGTTAATTGTCATGCCATTCCTAACCAACACTGGAAATTGAGGCTTACCATGAATTGGCAGCTTGAGAAATTAGGCAATGCATGGCTGCATGAAGCAATTTGAGCCGCCACTATCCAAGAGAACTTTTATTGGCAAAACTTGAATGTGCCCTTCGAACCTCATAAGGTCTGCCCTTTGCTCATTATGCATAGAATTAAAATATAATTGTTGATTTTTCTCTGGTCCTTCAGCTGATGCCTCTATGGTTTTTGTTTCATCAGCGATGTCAAAATACATTTCTTCTTTTGTCTCCTCCTCCATTTAAAGCAACAACATCTATTTATTTAGGCACTTGTGACCAAAGGAGAACTTCTTATCACATGTGAAACAAAGGCCTTGCTCCTGTCTTCTTTGCATTTTTACTGGTGGCAGCTTCCTAATATTGGTTGGCTATTGATTAGTGGACAAAGGTTTGGGTGCTGGAAATTGGAGTAGTAGGGGTGATTTGTGGAGTGAAGTTGTTGTCAATGAGGGGATGGAGTAAAGAGGACGCAAGTTATGAAGAGGATGTGGTTGCCATAAAGGAGTTTTAGGCTTGCTCTCAGTTTATCTTCATACAACTTTGCTAAGGCAAATACACACATCAAGTTAGTAGGATTTTGGGTGATTACCTCTCTTCTGATCTCTATTTTCAATCCACTAAGAAAGCAATCCACCATAGCATCTGTACTAACGCCATAGCTGCGGTTGGCCAGGGCATTGAACTCCAAGTAATATTTTTAAATAGAGGTTGTTTGCATGAGCTTGAAGAGATCTGAAGGAGGACAATCAAATGGTGATGGTTCGAATTGGGTCTCCATGGCCCTAGTGAGAAATTGCCATGAGTTGAATGGGAATGTACGTTGCATTATCTGAAACCAAGGGACGACTTCTTTTTTCAAAATGAATTGCTGCTAAGGTAATGTGTTGATCATCAGGATTTTGGTAGTGGTCAAAGAATTGTTATACCTTGAATATCCAGTTAAGAACATCAAATCCATCAAATTTGGGGAAATCGAAATGCGGAGCTCGAGGGAGATTTGGGTTACGGTGAATGTGTCCATCTATATTAGCACGGCCACCATGGTAACCATTCAGAGGCTATTGAAGAATTGCGATGGCATTTTCAATATCCATCAAGCGATCATTAGAGTTGTAAACAGCTTGCGCAAGGTGAGCCATATCAGCGGTAACCGCTTCTAACTGTTTGCCAAGACCCAGGGGATTGTCGTTGGTAGCCACGTTGGCGAATGAAAGCACCAATGTAATGCAACAAAATTCGAGAATCACTAGTGAAAAAGGTTGTGCTTGTGTTTGTATTGATTCAGTAAAATGGAGGTAACAAAGTATGATATCTCTCACAAGTATGAAAAGAAAACTTTAGTAAAGAGTAGGACTGAAATAAGAAAAATAATAGCAAGACAACAACAATCAAAATTGGAATAATAACAGGTAAGTTAATCTTGTTCCATCAACTTCTAGGCTCTACCAGAATGGTTCTTCCTCTGCTGTGTTTTCCACCTTATACCTCAAATTGCATAGCCACTCAGCCTAGAATTAGTTATTTTTTCTCTTCCCTTTGCCAGGCTCAGCTTCTGCCACCTGGTTGTTTGTTGCAACCAACTCAGTGCTTGCTTTCTCTCTTTCTTCTATTATAATGACATCCCTGCCCTTTTGTTGCATAACAGATGGTAGGGTGGTAGTTGATGGATTGGAATTGCGCATGTAAAGAACCACCTCGCGAAGTCGTTCTTGTAGATGATGAGGGGTTAGGATTTTGTTATGGAGTTTGAGATGGTTACCGCAAAGTACTAACATTCTGGTTGTTGCGATTCAGGTAGTAGGAAGGGATTAGGCTTTGGGGGGAGGAGTTTGTTGTTGTTGGATATGGTTGAGGGTGGAAAGAGAGGGCTCAATGCATAGTTGGTGCTTGAAGTGAAATTGGTGGCAACGGCATTCTCAAGGTGCATTCTCAAAGTCTAAGCAGTGGCAGGTGTGGATCATTGATAAATAATGAACATAAGGCTTCCATGGGGATCTAGCTCCTTATGTGCAGGACACATTCCCAAATAGGGTCATGACACAAAATTAGGCTGATACCATGTAAATAAAGTGTGCAAGATAAATTATGCACTAGAGTAATATTGGTAGAAAGTAGTACGATACTTTATTGATCCAATTGTGTGTCTTTATATACAAAGTACAAAAGATAGCACTGAAGCTAAACTAAAGTTTAAATTTAATGTAACCACAAAAAAAGTTTAAATTTAAATAATACAATAGAAAAATACTAATAAAGGATTTGGATAACATCAAATATTCGATTTCCTGCAACATATACGAAGAAGGTTTTATGTTCAAAGCCAAAATCTACGTTTGTGAGCTATATGCCTTGAGGGGATTAGTCACTGCTTCTAATAATGGATATCCTAGGTTTACCTAAAAAAAATATGAATAGAATAGAAGATATGAATAATAGCCGCAACACATATTATAGTAGATAACTCCCACGTGTTAATATAAAGCCCACCAGTCCAATAATTTTCCTTTTTATTTTTACACACAGTAAGCTAATGGAATTCATAACATCCAAGTTGGAATATACTCTTTTTCGGCCACCATCGTTTAATAGTAATTTGCATTAACAACTATAATACTTTGCTTTCAAAAACAACTAACAGTAATGGTCATTGATTGAAGAATGAAAGAAGAAAATACATTAAGCCCCAACAATTTTCAAAAGTGACAAAACTAATTTTGCTGGTACAAGTACAAAGAACAACCATGGACCTAACAGAAATGTTCTTTACCATTTGAACTATTTACACAAAATTTGTTTTATGACAAATAGTACTCCTCTTTTATTTTATTGGTTTAAAAACTCTCATGAAAAAAATTCTCTATCTCTCTCTCTGGTTTCATGGGATTTGAACAACATTATTTTGTATTTCTAGTGACAAAATTTGCCTACAAATTATGGCTAAGAATATTCACACTTAATCTCTAACATGATAAATTTATGTAAATAATTTTTAATAAACATCAAAGGATTCTCCTCTGTTTCTACATTTATTTCTATTTATTTTAATGCTGATAGATTTCGCACTGCTTTCCCTGGAATTTCTTCGCTGTAACTGTGTTCTTTGGGCGTAAGCCCGTACATTATCCAAAATAAATAAATAAATCAAGGAATCATTTTTTAATGAAAAATTGATTAAACTTTATTTTATTAATATGATTCATTGTTATTTTTTATTAGATTAATTAATTAAATATATATATATATGACTAATTTTAATACATTATTAATGAAAATATTTTATTTTATTAACTAACTATATAGTATTATATGTGTAGTTAAATACTTGCGTAACATATATATATATATATATATATATATATCGTATCAATTTAGAAGGATGATTTATTATGAGAATGAGAGGAGCAAATTTAGGTTATATAACCATACATGGATGGTCAATGTTGAAAGTTGATTAATAGTAATTAATAGGTTTAATTAATCCGCCAGTTCCCTATAGTTTCACTGAATTTTCAATTAGGTCCCTACATTTTAAAAGTTTTCAATTGGGTCCCTATATTATATAAAATTTTTCAATTTAGTCCCTGCCATTAACCAGCGTTACAAAAATATATCCAGCAATGCTATGGTGCACTTAATGAAGTAAGATGTACTATAAAACTTATTACCTACGCCTTTAAATATATATAGAATTCATATATCATGCAATTTGAAAGATGAGATTTCACAATGTAACTATATACCCATTTCTACCAAAGCATAATAGAAACTCTCATTTTCTTTTCTCTCACCCCCTTCTTCTTCACTACCACCGTCAATATCCTCATATCTTCTCTAGCCCCAGCCAAAACCCAGCCCTCAATCCACAATCAAATGGAAAAAAAGATTTAACTATCTTAATCTCCTAGATCTATGATGCTAGAGGCACAACGATGCTGGTGTGGAGGCACAGAGAAGGTGATGGTGTGGTGGGTGCTCCGGCGATACTTTGATGCGGTCACGACGAGGGGCGAAGGTGGCTGAGGCGTGGATACAGGTCGCACGGGGGCTCTGTTCGTGATAGCTCACTCGCAACAGCTCCGATAAGAGGAGGGACAGTAGCGGCAGCAACACTTGTTTTTCTTCCCAAGGAATGAAACCCACAACTGAGAGCTTCCATCACTTCTTGCCCACAAAGACCCTTCCACGACTTCTTCCACTTTTCGTTCCCCTCAATCGACCAAAAGAAACTGCAGTAACTTTCTCGCGAAGCCCATTCGAAGAAGAGAAGTTGCAGGCGTGTGACTGGAACTGGCAAAGCCCCTGCCTTTTAGTCCAACCAAGCAATCAGATCGGGACTCACGTGGTAGTGCTGGAAGGTGAGACGGCAGAGGTGGAGTGGTTGCTGGGGTTACTCGTGGCGTTAGGGCATGACGAAGAAATCGGAAGATCATGGTGAAATGAAAGAGAATTTGTGCTTAATTTTGGTTTGATTTTTTGTTTGTGATTTGATGATATTTGTGATTCTGGTTGGATTTGTTGTTGTGTTTGATTATGGGTGAAAGATTGGTTATTGATGATAATGACGGATGCACGGGAGGGGGCTCTTGTCCTTCACCTCTACAGTGGGTGGTGGGTGGTAGGGAGGAAAGATGAAAGGGGTAGAAGGAGATGGAATATGCTAGGAATATTCCATTTTTTGTAACAGTGGTTAACGACAAGAACTGAATTGAAAAATTATATATAATATAAGGTCCCAATTGAAAACTTTTAAAATGTAAGGACCTAATTGAAAATTTGGTGAAACTATAGGGACTAGCAGATTAATTAAACCGTAATTAATACTCACATGCTTATTTCAAAAAGTTTCTTGACTTTATGTTTTGGTCTTGACTATTCATGTAAGGTCCAACAATCAAAATTCACTCCTTTCACTCTCACAATAAATTACTTTTCTCATGTGATACATTATATATATATATATATATATATATATATATGTATGTATATATATGTATGTATGTATGTATGTATATGTATGTATGTATGTATGTATGTATGTATATACATACATATATATACATATATATATATATATATGTCATTAAATGATATTAACCAATATCACAGTTCATATTTTTCCTTTGTTTCAAATTTACAATATGAAAATTTCGTTATAACTTAATAGTTTTATTATTAATTTATTTTTGGATCTAAACAAAACCACCAGTATCCAAACTCTATAATTAGGAACTCCACTAATCTAACCTTAGTTGACAGAGCCTTATGAAGAGGTAAGGGTCTTTCACAAAGAATTTTTTTCGTTCCCAATATTGAAACTCAACAACTACCAACTCAGCCAACCCATTTTGAATACTGAAAACTTAATTACTAATAACTTTTAAAATGACATCTTCATTGAATATTCAATTTTCTCAATAAATTGAGGATTGGACTCCCAAAAGTGATTAGTCACATTGATTATGAACTATAATTCCTTGCAAACTTTATCTATTAGCCACCCAAAAGTAGCATTATTTGGATTTTTATCTAATATCTTTATTTTATAAGATATTAACTATGTACCAATATTATTAAATTGTATATTCCATTTTAAAATAAAAATTTATTTTAATTAATAAGTTAATAATAAAATATCAAACACTTTTTTAATCTCTTTGTGAAGAATTTGTTTACCTTTAACCACCATCCAATCAAAATTGTGAAAAAAAAAAAAACACACACACACACTCTCTCTCTCTGTCTCTCTCATTTCTATAAAATAATATTAATGCCATTCAAAAATATATAGGGCACCAAAGATCCAACATTTTACTGAAAGTAAGGATTCGTGTTCGGCTTTCTTTTCACTCTTGCTTTAGTTGAGATTTAAGGGCTTCTTTATCAATTCTCGCCATTGCAACTTCTTAGTTCCACATCTTTTCCCACCACGGCCACCAATGTTGTGGTTTGGGACAATCGTTGAAATTGTAGCTTTGCACAGGGAGTTCTAACCCAATGTCCTAAATCCGAACAACCAGAAGTTTGCAAGAATAAAGGTAGGGTGGAAATAGGCTAGACTAGACTATATTTTGACTTAAATAGGTTTGGCATGTATTCCCAGTTGGCAACTTCAACCTGCAGCCTATCACCTGTCATAAGCTTTTTTTATGACCTTGATTTGGCCCTTCTCGAAAGCCTAACCTAGCCCGAAAGCCTAACCAAGCCCAAAAACCTATCAAACGGCTTATTTGATTATAATTTTTTAAATTTAAAATTAGCTAAAACACTTACTTTAAATAAGTCAAATAACTTATAAATATGTCAAAAAATATATATTTTTAAATTGGCTAAAAGGCTTCTTAAATAAGTTAAAAAAAGACATTTTCAAAAATTAAAATATTTCTATTATCATTAAATGTTATGAAATAATAATATCAATAGCCAACCTGTTAGGCCTGATAGGCTTTTTCCAAAGTCTGAAGCCTAACCTATTCAACAAAAAAGACTTTTTGAAAAACATAATCCTAACTTATTTGCAAAATAGGCTGGGTCAAAATAGGCCGATTGTAGGCTAGGCCGAAGGTTGCTGACGAGTTGCGCAGCCTACTTCTACCCTAAGTAAGGGACCACCACCCATTTTGTGATAGCTATACTTCTTCATAATTTTTTTTTTTCCTTTTGCTAGTTTCAACACTTGTTCATAAGTGTAGATGAAGGATTAGACATTACTACACTCATAACTTGAATTTTCAAGCCATATAATAATTGGGATATATCATGTTATGACTTTGTTATATCTCCTCACTACCCTTCAAGTGGGTTGATATGTCTTTCTAACTTGTAAAAAAAACATTTATCTTCTTTTAACATACATATCAAGAATAAATATTTTACAATATAGAAGGTTCCTTACCTAAGAATTGCCTTAATAAGTTCAAGATCTTAACCAATCCGAGGAAGATAACGATTAAAACTATCATTGCTCTGCCCATAAATCAAAAATAAACTTTCTAATTAGAGTACCAACAAGACACATACAAATTTTCAATGTATTCTTATACAATAATAACTACTGATTTAACTACCACATGATTATCAAATAAACGAAATAATATATAGATAGTAGTGAAGGTAAGCCTTCACAAAGGAACTCATGCCACATATTTTATGTTATTTAAGATACCACAAAATGATTCTAACATCGTGGTGAAACCAAGCTCTCATAGTAAATATGCACATGTTGATATGGCCACGAAACCAAGCTCTCATAGTAAATATGTACATGTTGATATGGCCAAAATCTGTCTCTAGACCTAAAAAGAAACTCTAACTGGTTGTAAAAGTCATGCAATAGTAATTTCCTAAAATCTTTATTAATTGTTCCTAAAACATAACCATTTTCCCAAATCCACAAGGGGGTGAAAAGGTTCAATATAGGAATTTGAAGTTCTCTGTGGGGGATGATTACCAATTTAGTCCAAGTGTTTTGAACTCCATACTCCTTCCTTAGCCACACAACCAAATGAGATTTCGAATTTTGAAAACCAACACAAAGGGAGTTCCTGATGACACCCAACTTAGGATATAAGCTATAACTGTCATAATCCACAACAAGAAGAGAAAGTTCACTATGAGTCTCCTTTCTTAAGTCAAAGAAAATAATCACATGTTTCCTATCCATCCAATTGAAAGTACCACATACAAATTCCCCCAATTTATATATAACATTGTAATTCCAATGATGGGGAGGATGTTGAATGGTTGTCTGAGAATTTGCACCAAAGGTATAAACTTTGGTCACATGTTCATGATTATACCCAACACCCGCATAAGCCTTGTACTTGTCATGCACATAATCATAGCCAAACCCATAAAGTCTGACACTGTGTTCTGGATTACTATCCATAGTTGGTGACTTTTTGGATCTCAATTTGGTAGAAGAGTTCCACAATCTAACAAACTTATTGTTAATATCACACAAACAAATCAACCCATTAGTGGTACCAAGAATTTTGAACCTGGACCACATCTTTAAGTAAACCATTTTTGCAAGGGTGCAAGCAAGGGTGCATGTACGCTCAAGCAGAGATTGCATTGGCAAGGATATGAATTTGTAATGAAATGGATCATGGATCTTAGCGGTGACCAATCTTTGGTGGCTCAATGTTTCATTCGCAATTGAACATTAAAGGTGGTTCTTGGCAAATTGGTGGATCAATATTAGATTTTTCCATGATTTGCATACACTTCTGAATTGTAGAAGGGATCTCATTGGAAGCCTCACTAAGATTTCGATGATGACCTCATCGGGCAAGGTCGGCAATGGCTTCTCGATGGCAAATTCAAGCATTGGTTTAGTCCACCAAATGACATCGCATGGGTCATCATCCATCTCAACCTTATCATCATGCAGTTTGTTGTATGATTGAGATTTTGTGTAGAAATTGATTACAAATGTACAAAAATTATTATTTTTAAACATATAAACAAAAACATAAACCAACACAAAAATGATGATGCAGATCCATTTCAAATCCATGTTGGAGAAAACAAAAAGAATAAATAAAATGCAAAATATATAATGATGGACAGAAGGCACTCAAGGTATTTGCTCTATTAGAAAAGTGTATAAAGGAAGGAAGGGAGAGTAGGAAGAAAATGAAAAGGTGGAATAGAGAGAAAAGGGCAAAGAGAGGTTAAATAGAGAAATGGAAAAAAAATGAGGAGATTAAGGGGGAAAGGCGTGGCATAGGTAATTTCTCTGTATCAATTGTTTGAATTTAATTTCAAAATTGGATTTATATGACTATGCAAAGATAGTGGTTAGAATATGACATTGCAATAAAATCCATTGCCCATTATTCTCAATGGCATTATAGGATTTTGTCATTTATTACAATTTATGACTATGTAGATATAGTGAGATGTTTGGCTATTTTAAAACATGGTTTCTACGTAATGCATGATTTCAAATGTGTCGGAGCTATAAGAAGACTTATTGATCAACATCTATCAGCAGTGTTCAATTTAAATTAATTGTTCTTGCCAAATGGTGTTGCTAAATAAATGAATTTCAATCACATATATATATATATATATATAACAAAAAGCTAGAAAACAAGGATGTAAGCGAGAGAAATGCTTAAATTTAGTAAATAAAAAAAAGGCCAAAAGAAAGAAGGAAATAAGAAGATAAATGGAAGAAGCTTTAAGTTGCATAGTATACACAGACTATCTATTGATTCTGGTGGAGTTGTTCACTGTTGCTAAGAACTATGTCCAAATGTCATATATCTATGTCTGATTCAAAAATTTTCTATAAAGGTAAAACATATATGCCTATTTGGCTTCTTGTTTATGTGGTAACCATTGATAATTCCATTTTATTATTTTAGTGTGCACAATTATTTTCTTTCTCATATCTATTCTAAAGTTTATGATTTTCAATTTTTAGTCATATATTCACACACAAGTATACACTTTTTTCATTTTGGTAAGTCTCGCTATTATTATATTCTATTATAGTTTCTTTATATTTATGAGATTTTCATTTAATGATATTTGTAATTTATTTTTTTATATTTTAAATTTTTTAATATTCAATTTATATTCTACGATATTATATTTACGTATCATTCCATTTTATTTATATAAGAATTAAATTTTATAATTTAAATTTAAAATATTGTAAATGAAATTTAAAATAATTTATGAGATATAAACTCACTATAATTTATTTTAGATCGGTTGAATTTTGATTATTCATAAAAAAATCTTTTTTAAAAAAATTTACCTTTCAAATAAAATATGTTAAAATCAAGGTAATGTAATTACTTCACCCAAACAAAGTATGTTACAAATAAATCAAATATAAATATCTGTCCAAATAAAAATTTAAAAATTAAAGAGAATTTAATTGAAGCATTTTAAATTTCTTTATATTTTGAAAATACTTCATCCAAACGCATACTTATAGTTACTTTATTTTGGAATATACAAGCAAAGTAAATCTTACAATTGTAAATCAGGACAAAGGGACACATACGAAAATAATTCATTGAATTTTCTTTTAATACCAATTCATTAGGTGTCAGGTTGGCCAATTTTCTACATTCATTATTTTAGTTGTGCATTTTTTCATTTGACTTGAGAAAATAGTTTGGATAATAATTGTAAAATATCAATCTCAAGTGCCAAGAACTTTTTTGTATTCCTTCTGTTGCTGGATGATATCTGATACCTTACATGGAGTGGTTGTGTGTTACAATTCATCTAAAAATATTCATTGTTCTATCTAATTATGACCTTTTACTACTTGGTAAGGGAGGAACTCGAGGAATGTGTTTCACACTTCAGTTGTTGACTAGTTGAACTGCTAAAAATATTCGTTGTTCTATCTAATTATAGCTTTAGCAGTTGCCACCATTATTACACTCCTATTTTTCGGGTATCATGTTGATCAAGAAAATGATCAAGAATTTTGTTCATCTAGAGTTATCTGACTACAGAATTTACATGTATATTATTCACATTATGTAAGTGATGACATCCATCCAAATCTACTCTTTTCTTTCCTATTTCCTGATTGAAGTCATAGCTCAGAATATAGAGATTACGAAGGGATTTGAATCTCCGATCCCGTCTCTGTGACACATTCCCTGTCTCTTCAATCAAGCTTTGTCATGTATTTAAATCATGAGTAGTTAAAAAAATTTGATTAAATAAAATATCATAGATAATATTATCATTATGCACATGTCAAAATTTTATTAAAAAGACATGGAGGAGGATAGGAAATGGGGATAGAAGATTTGGTCCCATTACGGAGATAGAAAAAATGAATTTGTTGATTCTTATGTGACACTATTAATTATTCCTTGATTTTGGAAATGCATATATGTTGAGCTGATAAGTAGTTTGCAGAAGAAATACAGACAAGGCAGTACAGAGCTTGTGAAGTTATACTGTCCAAATTACCAAGGGCGGAGGGAAAGGGGGACGTGGGGAGGGTGCCATAGCCCTCCCAAATTTTGTACATTTGTATAATTATATATATATATATATATATATATATATATATATATATATATATATATATATATATATATATATATATATATATATATATATATATTATGGTATTTCTAAAAAATTTTATCATCTTTACACATAGTATGTATAATAAATAATAAAAGTCTTTTGATATAATAGCATATATGATATGAACCATGTAAATGTTTCTAGAGTATATTTCTTAAGATTTTTCTCTCATTAATTCATTTTATTCACTTAGTAGAGTTTCTACTTACTAGTTAGTTATTTATAATCAATACTCTATTTTAATATTAAATAATATATTGATACACATTTTTTTTTACTAAATACTCAAATAAGTCCCTCAGGTTTATATTGGAGGACAATTTAGTCCCTTAAAATCCCAAATCGATCTCTTATATTTCAAAAAAGGGATAAATTGGTTCTCCATACACTATACGAATGATTAATTTGTCCCTTTTTTAACTGTATAAAACTATATAGAGGATCAATTTGTCCCTTTTTTTTGAAATGTGAAAGGTCATTTTGGGATTTTCATAGCCTGAGGGACCTGTTTAGGTACTTAATCTATTTTTTAATATTAAACCTAATAGATGTTTAAAGAAGAAAATTACTAACTCTTTTATTAAAAGAAAAGAGAGAATAAATGATGAAATAAATCATAATTTACTAATAATTTACATGAAAAACACTATATAATAATTTATTTTATACTTTTTATATGATAATTTAATTTAATTTGTTTTATATATTAACTAATTTGACCTCCTCTTTCAAAATTTCTGGCTCCATCCCCACAAATTACAATGACACCAACTTTAGCTAACTGGCGCAATTAACAGCCTCTATCTGAATCGAAACTTCAGGTAACTGACTCGATCTTAATTAACAAACTCTATCTGAACCCAAATAAATTCAAAAAACAAAATCGTCTTCTCCTAATAATGGGCAACAGAATTTCAAATTTTTTGTTGACCTGCTCTTCCCATCAGTTAGTTTGTAGACGAGCACTGAGAGAGAAAGAAAGAAAGAAAGGGAGGGAGGGTTCGAGAGATACATTGCGAAGAGAGATAAAGGAAGGGAGAGAGCCTGAGATAGCACATGCCCTCTACTTTTTGCAAATCTAATCTATGTTGAATTAATTGACATCTTGCTCAGTTCGTGTCCGTTTTATTGACTTGCTGGTCTTTTTGTGCTTCGGTGGTTTTTGTCCTTTTATTAGCTTTTGCCAATCTTTCTTGTTATTTATTACCTTCATCTCATAATAACTGTTATTTTATTATTTTTTAATATTTTAAAATATCTATTCATTTATAATATGTAGAGAGTATTAATTTTTTCTTTAATTTATATCATTAATATAAATTTATAAATTAAATAATCAATACATTTGTCAAGATGAGTAATAATAACTATATAAGGATAGCTTTATCTAGTTCTATAATTTTTTATATTTATCAAGATTTTTTTATTTGTATTGTTTGGGTTTTTATAGTTATTTTAAAATGGAGGAAGTATATTAATATTCATGTCATCGTGTGTTAGTGTAATTTTTTTCCCTTCTAATTTTTGCTTTATTTTGTATGTCCTGTGGTCTTGGTCTTCTTTGTTCTTTATAAGTAAAGTCATTGAATTATGTATGTCCTTCTTATGTTTTTTATTATTATTATTATTATTTTACTGTGATTCTTGTGCTTTCGATGGGTTCCTTTTAAAAAAGTAAAAAAAAAAAAAAATCAGTTCTTTTGTGATTGGTTTATGAAATTTTATGAGGAAATGCATAGGTTGAAGTTTATGTCTGATATTTTTGCACAGGAATGGAACGTAATGCATTTTGTACAGGATGTGATATAATATCTTATGTTATTATTTTTTTGGTTTTGTATTTGTGTCATTTTTTATACTATGTAGATGGACAATAAAGACTTTAGATCGAAATATATAATATTGCTCTATAATTTGAAAAGTATGCCTACTCAAATATTGTACCTCAAAACTGTATTGTTTGCACTGAAAAATAATTCTAAAAGACGACAAAAACCTCGTACAATAAAAGAAGAAAAAGAAAGATATCGAGTTAAACTAATGAAAAAAATTGTGGGCATTGATTGTCGTCAAGATGTAATTTGTATGTCCTCAAGCTTTTTTAAGCTTGTGCGCTATATTAAGAGATCGATGTGGATTTCAATATACGTGATGGGAAACAATTGAGAAATAAGTTGCAAAATTTCTTTACATAATAGGGCACAATGTTATATCTTTCTTCTTCAGACATTCTAGAGAAATAGTTAGTCATCATTTTCATAAAGTATTACAAGCTTTGATAGAGTTGAAAGATATATTTATGAAACAACTTAATGGAACACATTTCATTCAAAGATACTCAACAACTTTAGGTTCTACCCATATTTTATCTTTTGCCCTTTTATTTTAGCAATAATAGATTGGTGTCATACATATTTGATAAGATAATTGAATGTTAGGATTGTATTGGAGTAATTGATTGCACATATGTGCGTGTCAAAGTATGAGATAAACATGCCGCTAGGTATCATGGTAGAAAAGATTACCATACACAAAATATTAGCTATCTATACTTTTGACTTGAAATTCACATATGTCTTACTTGGGAAGGAATAGCATCAGACTCAAGAATTGTAAAAGGTGCTTTGACACGTAGTCCTTTCAAAGAGCCAAACGATAACAAAAACTCAAAGTAATTAGTGTAAGCTAGCTATTTTTAAAAACTATTTAATAAATTCATAAAAATATATACATATTTTTCTAGGTAAAATCTACCTTGCCAATGCTGGATTCCTTTTAAAGGTTTGTCTTATCACATCTTATAGGGAAGAACGACGCGACTTACAAGAACATTCTAGACATCCACTATGCAATCCTTATGAATTATCCAACAATCATCACTCATCATTACGTATTTGTTTTGAATGTGCATTTGGCGTATTGAAGAAGAGATTTCCAATTACATACACAAACTACAACGGATCACACATTTGTTATTACCACCCAAAAAGAAATCATAATTGCTTGTTACATATTGGACAACTACTTGATGATGGTAGATCCTATTTAGAATCTCATGGATGAAGGTCAATATGAACTTGCAAATGAGAGGAATTTTCATGAAAGCCATCAAACTCGTAGAGAAGACAATGATAATACAATTAGAGAACAAATATTTAGAGATAACACTACAACTAATATGTGGCTAAATTACTAATCATCTTTTATTTGTTATGTCTTAAGTTTGTTTACATTTTGATATAATTTTATTGAGTTTAGTTCCTTGCATTAGAAAAATTAAATAAAATAACATAAATAATGTAAATAAAATAAACATTCAGATCTGAATAATAAAAAGATCACTCATAAGAATATAAAAATTAAAAGAGTAAAATAAATAATGCAAATTAAAGTAGAATATAGTAGCTTATTGGTTTATGACTAAGGTGCACTAAGCTTGAAATTATTTCGTCGCCACTAGGGATGGCCATGAGGGATAGCAATGAGGCGGGGCAAGTGTAGGGAGTAGTTCCCTATTCCCCTCCCCGAATCTCCACGAGCTTCCCTGACCCCAATCTCCACAAGCTTCCCCGACCCCAATCTCCACAAGCTTCCTCAACCCTAACCCTAATGCCCATGGTGAGGAGAAAACCTCCGCCATCCCCGATTGTCACAACCCGACTTAGGCATGTGAGAAGTTTTATTCCTACGTAAATTTTGTGACCTGGACTTCTCTATATATACAACTGATTATAAAATTATCTGAAACACCTTTTTTATTTTCAACATAGAAATCACCTGTTTTATTGAATCGTACTAGTTTATGCTGAAATTTTATAATTCAAACTCTACTGTCTGTAAATCATAATACAAACATGTATGAATAAAGCTGCTCTGATTTGAAATACTCATAAGTACCAAACTATTCAATACAAACTAAAATAATATCATGATATGCAAAAATGCAAACATGCTCTATAGTCTGGGATCTTACCTGCATCTATACTGAAGCACTTTACTCTAACACACGTCTAATCTAAGCCTTACTGCAAAGTAAGACTCACCACTAGAACAGCTGCTGACTACTGGAATGTGATTGAACTGCGCCTGTACCTACAACTGTATAGAGGAAGGGAGAGGGGTGAGTTTTGTAAAAAACTGAATGAGTGAATTCCCACCTAGAACCCCCTTCATGGGACACCAAGAAAATAATGCAATAAAATTATAATAACCATAATAAAAATGATAATAGTAAGGTTCTAAAACACTTCATATTTTTAGCCATGAAACCAAAGTCACAATCTTCTATTTATCAACTCACAGTATCCTAATAGAGAAACAGAAATATCAATATGAAACACTATCAATACATCTGGCTGTTACATATCGCCGTCCCTAGTGTATCGTCAAATTTTCTCACTATAAGTCTTGGGTTATAGCTGGAAGTTACATATCATCGTCCTCGGTGTGGTGAGGATTTCTCTTCTCTAGCTTGAGATTACTTAATACCAAGGTTAACAGATTAACTACCGTTAACACACAGCCTATTTCTCTATAGTTACCATCTAATTAATCAAATAAATCCACATAAATCTGGAAAATCTTAGTTCTCTATGAGCTCTGAATCTATTCGATTCTGACAGTCTGACCTTAGCATAACTGTAGTTATAAAATCATGTCCAAGGGATTATCACCCTTTGAAGACATTTTTTGTGATTTCAATCCACAGAGTATGTAGCCATCAATTGTTGTGAATCTCAAAGATTCATGCTCTAAAATCCTGTTATGTCTGAGTTTCTAAAATCATTTCTCAACAATATTCTTTCATAAGTTTAAAAATTCTAAAATCATAATAACATTCCTTAAAATTTCAAGGTTCTCCAGTAATCACTTGCATAATCCATATTCAATATAAAATAAACATTTTAACAATCATAAATCACTAATACTCATAATTAAAATCAATTCTAAATAGAATCATTTTATCTATAATGGTCTCATGAGTTTTCTAAAATATAGTTTATGCTAACAGTTTCATAACTTAACAGAAGTATCAAATCTTGTGCCATAATCTTTAAAATAATACTTTAAGTCAAAATTTCATGAAAATAACTCTAATGGACGACATAGAGATCACAAGTACGAACCTACTCACCTGGAGGGGTGGACAACGTAGGATCAACATTAACAGAGCTCCCTGGAATAGGAATGGCATCAATATCTGCCATTGGAGCAATATAACTCTGGATCAATCTCTATATGATTTAAATCTAAACCTAACATCAATGGAGGTGCACCATCCCATACCACCATTGAAGGAGCAACAATACCAACCCAAGAACATGAGAAATAAAGGAAAATGAAAGCAAAATCACTAAACCAAGCTTTCCTTTGAGTTGGAAGAAGAAAATTGGAGCTAGATTGAGAAAATAGAGAAGAAAATGGGGTAAAAGACAAGGGTTTTGATTTCTGGAAGTGAAACCCGAAAGGGAGGGTTATATAAGGGGTAGAGGGGCTCATAACTCGAAACTGTGTCGTTTTGGTATCAGATTCGCTCATTGCAGCAAACCTTTTCTATCCAAACTTACTGCAACAACCATAATTCACTGCAGCAAGCCTGTCTACCCCAGCTTGCTCACTGTAGTGAACATAACTCACTGCAGCAAGATTGTTCTGCAGAATTCTGTAGCAACAATACCCAAACTGCCTTTTGTCTCAACACTCACTTATTTACGTTTCTTAATTACAAGTTAATACATTAACTTTAAAACATAAATGTAAATAAGGAAATATCCCCTATTTGGATTCAAATAAAATATCATAAAAATCAAAATCTCAACAAATAAAAATCAAAATTTTAGGTTTTAGTTCAAATCCAGGAATTTTTAAGATTTTCTAAACTTGTAGGCTAAAAATAAAATGTCTAAAGGATTCATAAAATTCATTAAAAATTATTCTTTAACTTGTTTTTCTCTTGAAAATAATTACCGAGACTTTTGATCCCAAGAATATGACTCTAACATGTAGCCCTCCAAGGAGGTGTAGGATCCAGACTTGGTGAAACTTAGGACCCGACAACATAGATGGGTCCCGGGGATGCTTGCCTAATTGCTTGATGGTGGTATAGACATAACCATATTGATTCCCAAAGGGGTGGAAGAGGATTGACTAAGAGTACTCATCCTACAAAGAAAGGTTGAAGAAATCAGGATAGAAAATCAAACACAAAAAAAAAAAGGTATAGAAAATTAGAGACCCAAAAAAATCAAAGATCCAAATAAATTGAGATCAATAAGCATCCAAAAGGTTGAAGAGCAATAAGATCAAACCGTACAAAAATTCAAACCAGGGCTTGCATTCTCAAATACCCAAAAAAATAAAAACAATATTTGAAACACTCTCTAAGATAGGCTGAAGAATAGTACAAAGAACAAATTAAAGAAAGGATTGAAGAGGGTACTTACAGGAAGTCAGGAACTAAGCCTTTGCAGCATCGTTGTCCTTCGTTTGCTATCTGTCGTCGACTCATCATACTATTCATAGCTCCATTTGCAGTTTGTCATGCTATTCGTAGCTCGTGCTTCTTCGAGTTCGTCACAGCGTCGTGAGCCTGAGAGAGTGGAGAGAAAGAGAGCATGGTTATCGGCCTAGTGTGGGTGGGATTGGGAGACTGTGATGTGGTTGACAGTGGGTGTGGCTAGATTGGGAGTTTTGGGACCAAGAGCTCTTGTGAGGGTGAGCAGCATTGAGTGAATGTCAGAAAGGATGGGAGCGTAAAAATTAGGGTTATTGGATAGGTAAGGTTAAAATATTTTTTTGAAAAAAAAAGTAAAAGCTTAATTAAAATATAGTTTTTACTAGAAATGACTAAATTACCTCTCAAGGTGGGAAGTATAATCTCTGCCACCTTCACCGAACTCACCGCGGGGGGGAGGGGTTTCAACGTTGTTCCTGTCCCCACAAGGGCAAAAATCCCCAAACTCGAGGATCCGAATCTAGGGATCCCTGTGGATATCCATGCATCCAAGTCCTCATGGCCATCACTAGTCACCACGAGTTAATTATTCGATGCAAATATAAGAACAACTTATAAGGATTTGATCAAGGGAATAAACTAATAGAGCTCATGTTTGTGTTGATCGAAATTGATCTTGTAATTCTACATCTCAAAATAAAACATTGTTTCCTTTTATAGCAATATACATAAAAATGATTCCGTTCCCCTGAACGTTCATATCCTCATTAATATTATAACATTACAATAAATTGATTATTTTTAATGGCACTATAATTATCGGCATACACCGTGTGAAATGTCCACCATTACTAATATATGTATGTGACGTTATTTTTTATGGTGTTTGTAGAAAACAAGAATGAAATATGTGACCAGGAACAAAGCTCCACAGATTGTGCACCCTAACAAAGCCCTGGAATAATTGATAATTTGTGTTATAAGAAAAACTGATCCCTTTTTTGAATTTTCACGTATATATATGTAAGGACTGGTCTCTCTTTCTTCTCATATGATTGCATAGTGTTAAAAAATTAACAAGGGGAAATATGATTGCCTCATAGCTGATGGCTTTTTTCGTGCAGTGTGCCAATGACAAATTTTGACTAAAATTATTTAGTGTTGTCCAGTATTTGTTATTTAATGGGGAGAACATGTCCTTTTATCCACCTGTGTATGTCGTCAGTATTTGTGTTTGAGTCATCTATTTTGGTTAATACCTGAGGGCTGATACGTGCACAACTTGTTTACACCGTATGTATGAGAGGCAGATAAGGACAAAACTCTTAAGAAACCACTTACCAGCATATAAGCAAACTTACCAGCATTTTACAAACAAATTATCAACCAAAGCGCATGCCTTATCAGCTAAACTAGTAGCCCTATGCAAGCCATTCTAACTTGCCAAATGCCTTGGATATAGTTCCCTGATGTACTTTGATGGTAAAAGCCCCTAAATTCTCAATTTTATTGCCCTTCTCTATTAACAAATTGAAATCTTTTTTTTTTATGACCAATAAATTCTCACAAAGGAGTAATAATGCAATCAACACATTTACATGTAAGAATATTAACTAAGCAAATAAGTCTAGTGAAAAATGCTTTTTGGAACTATATTACTTTGTTGGTCATTTTTCAAAATTTTGAAATTCTATAATAAATAAAAATATCGAACTCTACTTTTGGCAAAGTCATTGTCTCTCTCTGAAAACTTGTATTTGCATTACTGATACCATTTGCTATTAATTAGTCTTGGTATACATTTGTTTCAAAAGCTCTTTTTAATTATTTTTTAACTTAAAAACATTTACTTTGCCACAAGGAAATAATAATACACTCTAAAATGAATCAAAACACTTTTACATGGGACTACGATGTATTTACATGAAAAATTCAAGTTCTTATTAGAAAATGAATCACTTATCAATATAACATAAAACTTTTTAGTATTTTCAGAATAACTTATCAACCAAAGTGTATTTCTTACTAGTATTACTTTTGTGTAAATTTTGATTAATCACTTGCAATCTTCAAAATAAAATGTAAACTTAAACTTATAAAATTAGTAGTTGAATCGAGAATTTGCCAATTTATTAAGAGTTATCAGCATATGAGAGCTTGTTATTAGCTACTGACAATAGATTTCAAGGTGACTTACAATCACTGTAGCTCTAATGCCATGTTAATTTGCCATTTCAATTACATTACTTATGATTTTACTTTTACTTACCGTGAAAAAGGCCATGTAAATTTGCCATTTTGGGCATTTGACATCTAAAAATTACAAGCAGTTCTCATCCAAAAAGTTCGAATAACTTAAGAGAGTATCAAACTTAGGGCAAGACTTCCAAGCATTTTTTATGATGAAAAAAAAATTGCCAAATCAAATGGATAACACGGTTTTTTTAATATATATTTTTGTTTTAATAACTATTGTAACCTCAAGCTTTCAAAATGGCAGACGAGAGTAGTTCATAATAAATCATACTACTAACCATTACAATCAATTATAATAACTAGAAATAATAAAAATATTTTAAACCAATATAACCCTTTAAGTGCTCCTAATTTATAGTAACATAATGAAATCAATCATGACCGTAACATCTCAATTAAGACTCCTGATCTCAAATAATCATCACAGAATATAACCGTTGCGCTGCATACATGCTAAAAGGCACACCTTCCTTTTATTCTATCACCACCTGCTGTAAGGCTTTCCAAACCAAGGTCTGCACCAAATTCCGCCACAGATTCTTCACCTTCAAACTCGCAACCAAAAGTGTATCCCATCACGAATACTTGATATGCACCTATGCAGAACCATTTCCTAGATAACTCCAGTGAACCATTAGCAAAAAAGAACTCAACAGATTTATCCCCTAATCAATTTAGCAGTAGATCGCAACCAGTTTATGCTGAACCATAAGCACAAAAGCAGACATCCAAGTTGGCCTTTTTGGCATGAGAAATTTTATTTTGACTCACACTTTGTAGGACACCGTGCTAACACAATCACATCCACCATTGGATAAGGTGTGGGATCCAAACTAGGTGGAATCCACATACAATTCAATGGCGGATGTGAGTATATCAGCATAGTGTCTTATAAAGTGTGAATCAAAATAATATTACTCTTTTGGCATTGCATCAAATTTTCAAAACCACCTAATGAAGGACATAATACTCCTCCATATAATATCCTATATTACTCTAGAAAAGGAGAAGCACCAAACATAGCATATATCAAGAGTTCTATGGAAGTGCTAAAATAATAATAGCACCAAGATACCAAAATATAAACCAAGAGGAAATGATTGACACCTAAATAACTTATAACACCCATACAAAACAACCTATCATGAAGGGATCACACCATAAGAATAGAATCTATAGAAAAAAAAGCTCAGAGAACCCCGTACTAATTTAAACCAAAATAAACCATCAATGAACAACACATATTGCAAGGTGCAAGCAGCAAGTACACTTTAGGGAAGCTAGGATGAGAGAACTCAAAAATTCACAGCACATGATTATTCATGTGACCACCTATTCCAAAAATTTCTTTCGAATGACATTGATTCACCCCAGTATCCAACTCCCCTGTAGAACACATCCAATATCATAGTGGCGAAGGCATGGTTCATGACACCTTCTTTCTCCACACTTGCAACTACAGGGCATGTAACCGGCAGAACCTGTATTTGGAACCAAACTTAGAGAATAAGCAAAACTACATTTAAGAGGGAATCATATTATTGTACAACTTATAAAAAATAAAATACCTAACTTAAAACCTAAACCTGTTGAGCAAGGGCTCAAGAATCATTTTATGACATCAAAATGCCCCCTCAAGTGAAAATCCCATTATCAGCGAAACATTAAAACAAATTCTAATTTAAATTGAAACATGTATACCAAGAAAGCAAGTTGAGATAAGTTAGCGATTGAGCGTAAAGCAGCACGTGCGGCGTGGGAAAGTTCCATTACTATTCAATCAAAACAAATCCAAATCCTAATCTTCAATCAAAGCTAAAATTATGATCCAAAACCTAATAAAATCAAAAATCTTGAATATTATAAGACTAAAGGACCTAGCAATGTTTTTTTTTTTTTTTGAAAACAATCCAGAATAGAAGAAAAAAAAACAAACATGGTAAAAGTGAACTGCGAGGAGCAAGTGACAATGTGGTGGTTGTGGCTCCTGTCTACTGCCGTGGATGGTGTCAATGCGACAGAGTGAAGCGCACCCATCTTTGGCAACGCCTGATGGTTGTGCAACGAGAAAGGGAGGGCTGGTGGTTGGCGATGAGGGTTGTGGGTTGGAATGGCGAGGTAGAAATTAGCAAGGAAGCTTCTGGCTTTTGTGGGAGCAGCTACGTGGCTGGCGCTGGGCTGCGATGGCAGAGTGAGCTTGGTGGGCGACGGACAAGAGGTGGCGTACATGGTGGCAAGGAGTAGGCGGAGAACGTGGCGGGTTTGCGGCTGTGAGGACTCGAGACGAAGAACGGCTCACGGAGGAAGTGGCAGACTGCTCGCCAGAGTGCCGGGTAGGGCTGCTGTTCTTCAAGAGTGACTGACTGAGTGAGAATGAAAGTAAAATTGGGAGAGCGAGGAGAGGACACAGGAGTTTTGTACAATGGATTTTGAGAAACGAGGGGCTTTTAAGATGCTTCAACACTTTAGGTCATCACTGTATGCCCTCTTTCCCTTTCCATTCATATTTTGCCATTTTTTTATCACAGTATGCAAAAGTTGTCCCTCTCAATTGTGCACCTAACATTTTTCTACCTTATTATTTGGTTAATATGTCTGGTGTCCTCACTGCAAATACCCGAGCTATTAAAACATTTTTTTTCATATTAAAACAATTAAATTGTAATATATTTGTTATACGGGTAATTTTTTAAAAATAAATTATTATTATTTTGATTCCATTCCTTTTTTATTTTATTATCCAAACAATGGAGTGATAATTATCATAGTTATTAAACTCAAACCGGTGATCGACTCGGTCGCACCTTCGGGTCATTGGGTCACCGATTCAACCAGTGGATTACTGATCGAATCAATTGAATCAGATTTGATTAAATAAATATTAAAATGTAATATATATACCTGGTACATAATTTAACAAAAGTCAAATTGGTCTAGTGGTTGCGGTATGTGCATTCCACTACAAGGGAATCAGTTCGAACCCTTCAGCCCCCACAGTGGATTTTAGATTTACTTACTTATTTGTAAGTGCCAATTAATATGTAATATATATATTGATTGTCACATATTATAACAAAAGAGAAGTTGGTCTAGTGGAAGGTGACCATGCTCTCCACCAACTTTAACAGGTTCGAACCCCCACATGAGGAATATTTGAGATAAATCATCAATTTCTTGTGTGTGGTTCCTGTAATCGGGTTGGCCGATGGATCCACCTCATTTTTGATCAATTCAAATGCCAGTCTGGTCCAACTGATAAACCAGACTGGTCAGGTGGCCGATGACTGGTCCGTGTTTTATTACATTGGTAATTATACTTCACTCTATCATTAACAATCCAATTAATGGATTGAGATTTTTATTCTATTTCATTCCATTCTACTCCATTTTATTCTATTCCACTTTATTCCGTACTATTCCATTTTATTCCTTTCCACTCAATTCACCATTATTTATCCAAACAAAACCTAAATTGCTTACAGATCTCGAAAGAATAGTAGGGTTAAACTAATTGTGGTTAATTTTTAAAAAGATGATTTCAAAAAATAATTTAAAGAAATAGATTCTCCCCATGCTACTGATTTGGCAAAATTTAAACGGTACAAAGTAAATTATTATTTTTGTTCTCGGGACAGGTAAGAATTCCTCATTTTTCTGGCTCTCACCAAAAAGTTCGCCTTCCTTTACTCTAAAGATTGCAACAAAGTAATTCAAGGGTGCTATGGAAATTTGAGTTGCCCCACTCCCTTCGCAAGTGCCACATGAATGTAGTTTTGCTTCTCATCATGTTTCTTATGAAATAAGTTGTCCCAAATTTGAAGAAGTGGCTATCACTTTTATTCCTACATTATTATTATTTTCAACAAAACTTTTATTTATTAAAGAGCTGTCTCAGATCAATACTTTAATTTGATTCTTGTATGCCTTTCAAAAGGTTTTTTTTTTTTCAGTTATAACAATCACGGAATCACTCAAGAGAGAGAGAGAGAGAGAAAGAGGTGATTTATTGTGAGATTAAAAGAAGTAAATATTGACTATTAGATTTTATATAAATGATTAAAATTAAAATGTAAAGTCATGTGACTCTTTAAAATTATCATGTGATCATGATTCATCATTTCATGGAGCTCATCCATAAAAATTTATGCATCATTTCCCTCTAACCGAACACATCCTTTTAAATAATTGTTATGGATGAAATGACCCGAGTGACGGAAGTTATTTATTATAATTGTAAAATGAGTAAATGGAACTCATATATGAAAATTTATACCTCTTTTTTACCCTAAACAAACGCACCGTGAATATAAAATTTCTTCCTACTATATACAAATTTTAAATTACTTGTATAGGAAAAAATTCAAATCACTTCAGAACTACAGATATCATAGAAAGACAAAATCAATTATAAATTGCCATATCATTCCTACGGCCTTTACATTCCTCTTATAGCGTGTTGGCTTTATTTAGAATCTACAAAAACACAAGATACTAGAGTAGCGAGAAATGGATTTAGATTTAAATGTTTGAAAGGAAAAAATAAAAAAATGAAAGTGAAGCAATCTTTAGCAAAGTTTCTTGGATCTCATTAATGATTGTTAGAGTATAAATCATTTATATGCCACTACCATCAATTTATGCTTTTAGAAAAGATAATTTTATAACATTATGTACATGAAAAAATGTGCTAGATTATAAAATCATTCATATGTCTGTATCCATAACTTAAACATTTGGGATATATGATTTTATTTTGGTAATAATCACAGTTAAAAGCAAAAAGATAAATATTGTCACCAATATCTATTAACCTTTTTTTACAAAATTAAATGATAACCATTGAAAATAAATAAAGTTTCTAGATCAGTGTTATTTATACACCGGCTGGGTATACATGTTAAAGATGAAAACCAACTATTATAACATTAGTCCTTGCTTTGCTTGCAAAACGCACTGCTAGGCTTCACCACATAATTGTTTTATTAGGGAAAAAATATATATATTGTTATTCTTGCACCTAACTTTTACAAATTCCTTTATTTATTTTTTGTTCCTTTAAAAATGAAGAACAAGAGAAATATACTTATCAAATGCAAACATGTTTATCATACAGTTGGTTTTTAACACTTGTATTAGTTTTTGTCTATGGAACATGAGTTGATATTTGATTCACCACACACCAGTTCCATTTAAAAAGTCTGGTTAAATTATTTCACTATATTTTTAAATGCATTTAGCATGGTGTACATTATACTTCACCAGCCAGTGCCTTTGGCCCTTGTGTAATCATATTTCAATATACACGTAAGCACTACTAGACAAAAGGCAAAAATGTTCCAGCTGAACATCAACACAGATTTACACCACAAACTGACTATAAAAAAAGCTTAAAACATTAGCACATCAGCATTGTGACAAAAATTCTTTCATTCATAAACAAAGCTGTGTTAATAATATTGCACAAAAATGCATGAGGAACATGCTTTACTTGAATGGTTCAAATTCAGAAACAACTGGTAAGATCTTATATACTAGATATCAAAGACTGCAAGGATAACCATAATTACATGTAGGAATCCCGAACACTAATAATGTTTCAAATAGTTCATAGAATCTATAACATTACAATAGTTAAGCCATCAAACATAGTTTAACATAACTATAAACAGAATTAAAACGATATCGAAGTGGGAATGATAATAGAAAAAAAAAATTTAATCCTCCAGAACCATCTACCTTAGTGCACGTTCATGGTGCTGGTACTCCATCTTGTAATGGTCCAAGAGGGCCTTCAACAATGGTATGCCTGATAGTTTTCTGTTTCATCATTTAGAGGGGAGAAATCAAGTTAGAAATTTTATGACATTTGAAAAAAGACAAGAACAAGGACTAAAATGACTAGCATGCTGATAAGTTAAAAGTATATCTATTCTCATGGCAGCATTCTGTTTGGATGCAAAATCTCCTGTCCCCTCCACTCTTTCACCAGTCAAATTTGCCACTTGAAACATAATATATATAGCTGATAACTATCTTCGGCTTTTATTTTGTTTTATAAATGTTTATTTTTCAAATCGCTAATCATAAATGGTGAAACAATGACAGAGTCGGGGAACATAAAGTTTTCATCCCTTCTGTTTTGCCACTTGAGCAACACTATTTAAGTTTTAGTACTAGTTAGAGGAGAAATTTTTACATGTTCCCATGACACTAGGCGGATGTTCCTCATTCCCAATAATAGAGTAACACTTTAGCTAGAATCTACCTTTAACTAATTTTCAGAGTACATTTGGTTGAAAGGTAAAAATTACAAATGAAACTAATTCATTTAATTTTATTAATATAATTTTTACCCTCATTTTTACCTTCTAACTAAGCATACCCTTAGTTAAAATGTCACTTTATTATTGGACATGAAGCGTATCCACCTGGAGATTAGAGAGCATGTAGGAATCTCTCTTAACAGTGGATACCAAGACATTGAGGAAGAATGCCATGTGCAATCACATTCATTGATTGTTGGGTAGTTGGCGCTAGTTGTCGGCCTTCTATGCATAACCAGCCACATCCATTGAATGAGAGAAAATTCAGTGCCGGAAGTAGCAGTAGGTAGTTGCATAGTTTCATCACATATGTCTCGTTATAATGAAAAATAAGAAATCCTTTTATTCTAGATGCCATTTACCTCACGGCGGCTTAGAAGTCTGAATGGAAAAACCAAAACAAGGCCGTGAACATGATGTGCCTGGCAAGAACTGCATACTTTTCGTTTACAAACACAATTTTATTTTTCTTGTGGCTAAAAAATTTCCCCCTTTCTTTTCTCTACTATTACCTGTGCATGCTCAAGTCTTCTTCCAAGTCAAGTATATTTCTCAGTTTATGCTAATTAGTTTCTAGAAATATCTCCCTAACAGACCAAAAAAAGTCCTCAGGTCCTCCTAACTTATAGACCGGGATGTCTGCTGTTGAATAAATGAAGCACCTGCCAATAAATGCATACCAGTCAAGCCAAAAATTGAGCATCAATACCCTGCTCAAACACTACTATTCATGATGCATGTACCTTTTACTTGTGTTGTTGTAGGCAGCAATTAGCTCAAAAAATGGCCATTCTTCCCATCATGCTCTTAATTGCCAACCTACTCTTGTGCTTATACCAAATTTCCTCTGCAACTGATGCCATTATCAAATTTAAACCACTTCATGATGGAAGCACATTGGTTTCCAAGGATGGAAACTTTGAGTTGGGTTTCTTCAGCCCAGGAAGCTCCACAAACCGGTATGTAGGGATATGGTACAAAAACATCCCTGATAGAGTTGTTGTTTGGGTTGCCAACCGTGACCATCCAATAACAGACAACTCAAGTGTACTCTGCATAAGCAAAGAGGTAAATCTTGTGCTTCTCAGCAAGAATCAGACTCTTCTTTGGTCAACAAACTCAACAACAAAGGCTTTGACTCCCATTGTGCAGCTCTTGGACACAGGAAATTTAGTACTTAGAGAGGAGAACAACAACAACGATGACAACTTCTTGTGGCAAAGTTTCGATTATCCTTGTGACACACTCTTACCAGGAATGAAGCTGGGATGGGATCTAAAGAATAAACTAAATAGGCGTTTAACCGCTTGGAAGAGCTGGGATGACCCATCTCCAGGGAACTTTACCTGGAGCACTATCCCTACTAGCAATCCTGAAATGGTACTATGGAAAGGATCAGTTGAGTACCACAGAAGTGGCCCTTGGAATGGCAATGGGTTCAGCGGGGCACCCCTATGGAAGGGTGCTCCAATTGTTGACCACATATGGGTGAACAATATGAATGAGGTGTACTACACATACATCCTCAAGAATAAGTTTGTGATCTCAATAACTTTGATAAACCAAACCCTTTACCAACGGCAACGCATCACATGGATTCTGGAAGACAAAAAATGGAAGCCTTACCAGTATGTGCCAAGGGACTATTGTGATACTTATAATCCTTGTGGACCATATGGAAATTGCATCATTGATGAGTCCCCAAATTGTCAGTGTTTGGAAGGATTCAAGCCAAAATCATCACAGAATTGGGATGCAATGGACTGGACACAAGGTTGTGTACATAGTGAACCATGGAGCTGTAAGGTTAAAGACAGAGATGGGTTTCGCAAATTTCCTGGCTTGAAATTGCCAGATACTACACGTTCTTGGGTTAATGGCAGCATGACACTTGAGGAATGCAAGGCTAGGTGCATGGAAAACTGTTCTTGCACGGCTTATGCAAACTTAGATGTAAGGGGAGATGGTAGTGGTTGTGCTATTTGGTTTGGTGATCTTCTTGATTTAAGACTTTCAGATAGGGGACAGGATCTTTATGTTCGGATGGCTACCTCATGGACAAGTAAAGATTGTGGTTTTCTTCTAACTACTATAATTAACTTGCTTTTGGGACTAAATCATGCTTCATTTCTTTCTCATGTTGGGAATGCAGATGCTAAACATAGGAATAAGAAAACAGCAGTCTTGGTAATTACTATCACACTTCCAATAGTCATTGTGTTGCTACTTATACTCTCTTACATTTACAGGACAAAAAGAAAGTGTCAAGGTACAAAGTTTCTGAAATTTGTTTCATTAAATATGGTACAAGCTATCATCAAAACCTACTTAGTCAAACATTTTGTACAATTTTTTTAGAGCACTCATAGTTTTGATTGGCTCTGTTAACACGAACTGTTCTTGTTTATTAAATCAAAGAGAATACAAATGAAAGCATGGCAGCAGAAAATGAAGAGGAAAGTGGACAAGAAGATCTAGAGCTTCCCAGATTTGATCTTACTACAATAGTCAAGGCCACCAATGACTTTTCAATTGCCAACAAGCTTGGGCAAGGTGGATTTGGACCCGTATACAAGGTATATATACAACTTATACCTGTTAATCATAAAATATAAATCACGATTCATTTTACAAAGCATTCATATGCTGTCAAATTTGCTTCAATTATGAAATTTAGGGTACACTTGCAAATGGACAAGAAATTGCAGTTAAAAGACTTTCAAAGAGTTCTGGACAAGGATTGAATGAATTTAAAAATGAGGTAATATTGTGCGCCAAACTACAACATCGGAATCTTGTTAAGGTTCTTGGATGTTGCATTCAAGGAGAGGAGAAAATGTTAGTCTATGAATACATGCCCAACAAAAGCCTAGATTCATTTCTTTTTGGTTAGTATCCTTGCAAATCTTAAATTGCATATTAAAGGTATAGTTTATTTGGCATTTGTTTTTGGAAAGAAAAGGCTAACCAACATAATGAACAATCATGACAGATTCTACACAATGTAAACTTCTGGATTGGTCTAAGCGCTTTCACATCTTGTGTTCAATCGCTCGGGGGATTCTTTATCTTCATCAAGATTCCAGATTAAAGATCATACATAGAGATCTAAAAGCAAGTAATATTTTATTAGATAGAAATATGAATGCGAAAATTTCAGATTTTGGCTTGGCAAGAATGTGTGGAGGTGATCAAGATGAAGGAAATACGAAAAGAGTAGTTGGAACATAGTAAGTTCTTTAATGATGTAGAAGTTTTATTATGCAAGAGTTGAAAATCAATTTAACTAATTTGTCACTCCTTTCAGTGGTTACATGGCTCCTGAATATGCCACCGACGGCTTATTCTCTACAAAATCTGATGTGTTTAGCTTTGGCATATTATTGTTAGAGATCATAAGTGGAAAGAAAAATAAAGGAGTCACCTACCCAAGTGATTGTCATAATCTTATTGGACATGTAAGTAACTAATTAATTTCACTTTTACTTTTATGAAGTAGTAGCAGCTAACAATTATTTTCAATTATTGTAGGCGTGGAGGTTGTGGAAAGAAGGCAAGTCAGAGGAATTGATTGATGACTGTTTCAAGGATCCATGTGTTGTATCCGAAACCTTGCGTTGCATTCAAATTGGTCTTTTATGTTTGCAACATCACCCTGATGATAGACCAAATATTGCATCTGTGATTGTGATGTTGAGTAGTGAGAACACTTTGCCACAGCCAAAGGAACCAGGTTTCTTAATAGATAAAATCTCAGCAGAGGGTGAAGCTTCTTCTGGGAAGCAAACCTCTTCTTCAGCCAATCAAGTAACGATCTCATTGTTGAACCCCAGATGAAGATATTATACTTCCAAGGCTTCAAATGGACTTATTTGAGTAGTACATTTTCTCAACTTAGGTGTTACAGTCATGTTGTATAATTGTTATTTATTAGGGTTTATGAACATTTTCTTTTCAAAAGAAGTGGTGATGTATGAATATTTCATGTTGCATACCGTTTGTACATCTGTAGTAATAGAGAGTATTATATAGTGACCAGGGATGTGATGATCCAATTTAATCGATTGTTGTTTTTAGGGTAATGTTTGGATTCTGGATTTGGCTCTCACACTTCAAAGCTTAAAGTATATGATCTCAATTATTGATAAAATCAATGGTTCAAATTATCATACATGTATGATATGTCATGTTAATGTTTATACCTTATAGAATCGTAGATAGTTGACCTTTGATCAATGGTTGGAATCATACACTTGTGTCCTTCTAAAAAGGACTCTACAATCAGTTGAGAGGAGATAAATCCTTGGATTAGCAATGACAGTAAGATTATTTTAAGAGTAAATCCCCTAAATTGATCCCTGACAATTTTTTAAATGGACAAATTGGTCCCTGACAAAAAAATAATAATAATGTTAAGGTCGCTCACAATTATAAAAATAAAACACTACAAGTCCCTGACTCATTTGAAAATTTGATGTGTCACGCACCTGGTAACGTGGTGTGTAATTTACTAACTTAGGTGACATTCACTAATCCTAATCATCACCAATTTGTTAAAATTCACCTTTTAATTTTTGCAAACCCCTTCCCAAAATATTCTAAAATTTCACAAATAACTTATTAAACCTAAACATAGCCTTAGCTCCTTGCTTTTGTCATTTCTCCATATGTTCTCTTGCCAAGCCACATTCCCTTCTCCGTTAAACCCTCTTCAAATTCTGCCCTCTCAATCGTTCTGCCTCATGCCATCAACAATTGCAAAAGCCAACGCGTCTCACCTCTACCGTCGCATCTCATTGTCGGTCCATTGCACAATGCCGTCTCGTATTCCTTTACAATATTCCCAGAATATTGTTCCTATTTCCAAGCATCTGTGGAGTTCTCGTTCTGGTTCATGGAGGTGAAAAGGCGAGGATTGAAGGAGGATTGAACGAGTTTTACTGGCACCTACATCATCCACAGTAAGAAGGTGAGGATTGAAGAAGGAATCTCCATCGCAGCTGGGGTACCAGGTGCTTCTGTTCTTATCAGTCTATAATTGAAAAAGCGACTAACAGAAGGGTAAATGTGTATATTATTCTTAGATTCTCTCTATATAGTCCCTCATCCCTAAGCATGTTGCTCTATGGGTTTTGGAAACCCCCTTGCTATTTATGGAAGTTATTAAAATGATCTTTTTGTGATTAAAATATGTTGGTTTAGGGCAATGGGCTTGATTAAAGAATGTACTTTGACATTAGTTGAATACTTGTTAAACGATTATGATTTGTTGTTCCTATGGTCCCCTTTTTGTCTAACATTGCATGTGAAATATTATGGTGGTGGTCTCTATGTGTCTATGATTTTAATTGTATTTTTAATTTAGCCTGCAATTGGAAGACTAATATCAAGCAGCAATCCTCCAGCAACTTCCCCTTAAACTGGAATAACTCAAGAAACTGTTGCAGCAACAAGTTCTAGGACAAGAAAAAAGTTCTTGAAGTTCATGCCAACTCTAGCTTTAAATGACAGAGCAAGAGAAAACATTTTGCACTAAAAGAGCAATAAATATGATGAAAGATTTTTTTTTTTTTTGGGATTGAGATCAAATTAGAGGTTGTAAAGATTGTTGTTTCTCTGCTTTTTTTTTAATTGACATTGGTATATGGGCTGCAAAGGGGAATTTTTGCATATGGATTAATACAGGTTGTAGGTTACATTGGTATATAGATTGACATAGGTTAAGGTTGACAAGTTTTTTTGTACATGGATATGTAAATCCATACAAAATGACAGTGCTATGATTGGCAATTAATGAATAAGGTTCATGAGGAAAGTCTCATGGCTTCTATTTTTTCTGAGAAAATGCTGCAAAATGTTCTATTTTGGCTTCTGTTTTGGTTTATTTTGTGCAGAATATGGTCCACTAAAGTAGCATTGGTTACTATTTTAAATGCCTATGTTGGCAGTTCACAAATGGTTAAATGCCTATTTGCATTTATCTTCCATGTTGGAGGGATGGTATATCCTTTAATGATTGGAACCAAACACATTTATTTCCCCCAACTCATATAACGGAAATTTTATAAGCTACTAATATGGTTTTGAAGGTTGTCGATGTTGCCACCAACATATATTGGAGCAACATGAAGCTGATGATAGTGATACTATTAAGTGTATTGTTACAATGGCTCAGAAACAAGAGAGAAAACTCTCACAAACTCAAACTCTCAATTTATTCTTAAACTGAAGGATGCTAATACATGAGGTGTTTGGTCCTATTTATAGTGATTTTAGGAACCAAAGATGATAAGAATACAAGCTGAAATGATAAGGAAGTAACAAGAAAATTCAAACAACTTGCAAAAATAGTCAAAAAAAAATGGACTCTTCACATGGATGGTTGGTGGTGGTGCATGTATGGTCTCAAGTGGCAGAGGTTTGTCCTCTGCCATACAATGACTTTTTTAAGCGACTGGAATAAGGAGATTTAACAGTATGATACTATTTTTACATTATTTGCCTTCCCCCTTGCAAGAAGGCCTCAAGAAGCAATGATTTCATTGGTTCTATAGGTTGGCAAGTTTCGGGTGGCAGGGAGCAAGTGCATGCTTCTTGTTGTAATGGTTATGTGGTTGTCTCTAAGCATTCCCCATGTGAAGAAAGCAGGCTACCAAAGTTGAATAAAATTGAGTTAACACCATCAGTCACTTGGGGTGGAGTGTTATGTTGTGAGAAAAATGGGGCTTAGGGTCATTTAAGAAAAAGAAATGTTAAGTACTTACAAAGTATGGGACATTGTACCAATATATTCTCATCTATTCTTAGATGGCTTGTGGATCCCATTTAATTTGGGTCCCACATCTCATCCAAGAGTACATGAGAGTGTGTCGGCACAATATCTCACATTGTGTGTATAAATAACACTACTCTATAAGATAACCCGGGTGTTAGCAATATTTACCCTTTTAGCAAAGACTCTCTGTCTTAAATGGTGGATACTATATGAAATAGGGTGAAAATCTAGTCAAATTACATCTACCATCCCTGAACCTTTGACAAATGTCAAGAAGTTCTACTGCCAAAATCTAGTCATTCCGGTGGACATTAGGGGTTGTCCACTTGCTTCTAAGTGTTTTGAAGTGTCCGAATGAAACATTCCAAATAAAGAAACAACCTAAACAAAACTCATCCTCATCTCCATTTGGATAAAAGTCAAAGCTCTTGGGCATTGATGCATGATGCATTTGTCATCAAGATAAACTACAATTTGTGAATTTGAAAGGCTAGCTATTTGATCAAATAACGTGGCCGAAATAGATTCGTTAAACCTAACATAGTTCATGGATGAATGATTCAGAACTTGAACCTATAAACTTCGGGTTTTTCCCCTTGACCCCGAAAATTAAATCTTCTTGGTTTGCATTAGGGAGGAATTAGGAAAGAGGGTTCAATATAGAAGGGAAAGTGGCTTGGCAAGAGAATATATAGAGAAACGACAAAAGCAAGAAGGAGTTAGGGCTTTGTTCGAGTTTAATGGGCTAGTTAAGGAAATTTGGAATGTTTTGGGAAGGGGTTTGTAAAATTAAAAGGGTGTGTTTTAATAAATAGATGATAATTAAAATTAGTGAGTGACACATAGGTTAATAAATTGCATGCCACATCAGTAAGTAGGTAAGTAACACATCATATTCTCATGTTAGTTATAAATTTATGGTGTCCTGTTTTTATAATTATGAGATATCTCGATATTAATTTTTTTTATTAGAAACCAATTTATTCATTTGATAAATTGTTAGAGACCAATTTAAGGGTTTATTCTTATTTTAGTAACCAATTATAATGAAATTATTTTCGCATGTAGATGTATTAATGAAAAATTGATTTGAAGATCATATGGTTTGTTTGGATTGTATAACAGAATTTCTATTACATAATAAAAAATTACTAAAAACGATATGTAATGGTTGCCTTATATTATATAATGTTTATATAATATAAAATCTTTACCTCATAAATATAAAACAATAAAATATTTATAGGATTTAATTTTGATACAATAACAATGTAAAAAATTTATATGATCATTCAATAATAGCACATTCAACAAATTCCTATTATTTAAAAAATTATTCTAATTAAGAGATTTACGTGGATGAGAATGTAAAACTCTTTTACACTATAAATATATTAAAATTAATCTCAATGGTTACCATCATAATGTTGGAAAATAAGTGTTAATGTCAGTCAACTCACCTAATTTGTTAACGGCACAAAAATGTCTATTTTTCAAAAAAAATAAAAAGGTTTACCTGTGCTGTCTGGCGCCATCGCCAAGCTCGAACACAATCAGTAGGACCCAAACCATCGTGTCTTGTGTCGTCTGCATTGTGAATGGCCCACACACACAAGAAGAACGTGAAGAAGATGGCAAAGTTGAAGGGACTTAGGGCCAGGCAAGATTGTAGATTTTCGTCGGTGAATATTGAATAGCACGGAGACACGAGTCGCTTGGCTGCGGAATCAATTTGCTTAGCTTTGGCGTTCAGCCATGAAACGAGGGAAGATGGGTTGGCACTTGGCACCCTTTCGCTTTTTGGGGCCAGAGCACCTGACATTTGGTAGTCCGATACTGTGATCATTGTGTTGCAAAATGTAAGCCCGCTACTCAATTGATGAGCAAGAGCCCCCTCTTTTCTACTCATATAGAAAGATATCTCCTATCCATAGTTTTCATGGTAGCGGTAATTAGCTCCATCAAAATATTGGGTCACTCATTCAATAAGTAGACTATTAGTTGAACCAATTGAATTGAATTTAACTAATTTCATATATAAAAAGATAATTTAATATAAATAGATATATAATATATATAATTATTATTACAAAATAGCACAAAAATCAAGTTAGCACATTGATTGAACGCTCCATGTCAATTCCAATGAGCACAGGTTGGCATTATTTTACAAAATTTCATGCACCTGGCTCTTGGCTTGCCACCAGTTTGATCGATTTATTGTAGAATCAGTCCAATTATCGAACCAGACTAGATCAATAGCCAGTTCATCGATTTTCAATCCGAACCAGTTGGTTTGGTCTGATTTTCAAAATTATGATCTAAACATCCCAGGACCAAGTGAAAAATATAATATTAGATTGTGGAGAAATTTTAGTATAGTTCATTTTACCAATTTAAATATTTTTTCTTTACAAAAAATTAATTTTGATTTTAATTTCAAGAGTCTAATTTCTATGCTATGATAATATAAAGCATCCAATCAAATCACCCTATTTATATAACCATTAAAGTAATGAGTATGAAACATAATCACTTTTATTAATACTACAATATATAATTGAATAATAGTGTAAAAAATTTTTACACTATCAATACATAAAAATTAAACTCTAATTTAAAATAAATTAATTTCTTAATGAAAAAAATTATATAAACATTAGGTCATAAAAAGCTGAGATATTAAAAGCGAATTTATTTAGGGACTAAATATTAATATATTAAAAGTTTAATCTTTCAAAGACTAATATTTTAAAAATCAATATTTTAGGGATTAATGTGTGTATAATTTTTTTGTTACGTAGATTAATGCATTTAACATGAAATCTTTTGAAAATTAAGGTGTTAAAACAAAAATCTTTTAGGGATTATAGTGTACATTTACCTTTTTTGTCACTTCAAACATATCCAAAAACTAATTGGTTTTAGTCTTGTTTGACATGCTAAAAAGATAAGGGTTCATAGTATAAGCCTTAATAAGATAAGACCTGATAATATAAGATTTGATAAATTTTTAATATTATACATTGTTTGGTATCACACTGTATAAAATATTATATTTTATATTTTATAATATTATTATTTATTTATAAATAATTCTAACACTATAAGTAAATGTTAAATCAAATAATAATAAAATATGAATTTTTATTAATTATTTAAATATAATTTTCAAATATTATATTTATGTAAATAATTTTTATTAAAATTTAATTTATGTTAAATATTGTTATTTAGTTCAATATTTTATAATCATTTATTATTTCAATAAATTATACAGATAAAAATATATTTTATATATTTAAATATTTTATTTTTAATCATAATTATTTAAATTTAAATTATTAATCGTTACTTTATATATTACATATTATTATTATTTATTTACAGAATTTATTTTTATTAACTATTCATTATTTTATTTTATTTATTATTTATCAATTATATTTATTTTTTATTTTAATTATATATAAAATTGATATCATATATTATTTTTATTTTCATAAATTTCTTTCATTATTATTTATATAAGAATTATTTTATTTTAATATAATATTAAAAATAAAAGTGACCTATACATTAAAAATTAATCAGACCTAATATGGTCTCCCATTGTTGTATTAAGTTATACAACATATGACATATAAGGGGATTATGATACATAAACTTATACAATATATTACTTGTATCAGACAACAAAGAGAGACATAACGTATAGTATTAGCTTATACCATCATGCCTAATATATTTTACCATACACACCCTTATTGTGCCATTAGACTATCTATTTCAAATGTTGAACGGGTAGAGGGCCAAGTCCTTCAATTCTTTTATGGTAACTTTGTCATTGTAAATCCAAATACAATAATTTGGCACGAAATCGGCATTAGTCCGTATGATAATTAATGGTCTCAATATCAAAATATTTTCTATATCTATATTCAACAAGAGGACAACTAACTTTTCTTTTATTTATGAACTATTTTGATCGACATGCAAAATTTATAAAATCATCAACTCTCGCATAAAATTAACCCCCTCGATCGTGGTGCAACTATCACACATCTATAGTCTATTAGTGGAAAACATAGTTCTTGAATGGGAAATCTAACCTAAAAAGTTTATTAAAAACTATCAACAACCAAATTTTGGATAGAGTTGCTTCTTAATTTAGTAGTTTCAACAAAAGTTAGACAACAATTGTTTAGTTATTAACAATAAAAAAATATGTTAATTTATTATTTATTACAAGAGAACATCCCTTAACTTGAGAGTCTCTAAATAAATTTAATTTATAACAACTTATTGAAAAATATTCAATATAGTTCCCCTTAAAATTAGGAGCCACCTATTTTGATTAAAGAAATTTTGGCAAAGTTTCGCTTTAGAACTTGGAGATTCCACAAAAGTCTTTCTAATCAAATTTCAAAATTCAATCTAGTCAAACAAACATAAGAGAATTATTGCCATTTCAACAAACAAAATAAACATAAAAATCCTAAATCTGTTCAAGAAGCATGCATATCTCCAACCTTACAAATTTATCCTCAAAATTAGAAGTCTCTACCTAATACAAGACAAGAATGAATATAGGTATAAACGTACTAACTTATTGACTGTCCAAGTATAATGTAATCCAAATGCAGTCCACAAAATGCTTTAATCAAACGAGTCAAAACAAGATAACATTGAAAAAATTAAACAAAGTTCAAAACGAAAAATTATGAGCGACAAAATGCAAATGAAAAAGAGCTCAAATAATAATAATAATAAAAATAAACTATTCAAATTTTCTACACTGTACTAGGATCGCAATGGTGATCTCCGGGGGCTGAATGGTGGTCCAACAGAAGCGGTTGTTGATGGTGGAGAGCTACGGCGACGGAGGAGTGAGATAGAAGAGAGAGAAAATGGTTGCAAAAGTGAGAAAGAAAAAACATGCGGGTGATTAAATCTCATCCTTGCCGCTGAATTTGCAACGGAAAATCCGTTTCGACAATGCTTTAATGACTCACATCATTTCATTAATCCACATTCCTGGCACATTCACTTGGTAAATGGGTAATCATAGGGACACGTGTCAAACAATCATATTATTGAGGGAAAATCCTTGGTAACGTGAAAGATGAAACATTTCACAAGCCAACATTATGAAATTCAAATACCAAAGGATTATATGTTGGTAATATTTACTTAAAAACATGCAATTAAATTTAATTTAAGGGAAATTTTTTTGCATACTTATTTTATGTTTTATTTATTTTCATTCCTTATTATTACTGTAGGATATTCTGGTGATAATATTTTTATTGAAAAAAAATGTTACTGAGGGATTTTTCGTCAATAAATTTTTCAATCTTATTAAAAAAATGGTTTTAATTATCAAAGGATGTTTTCTTGGTGATTTTATTCATTTTTTTTAATTGTTTTGGGCTTCATTCCGATAGATTTTACCTCAATAATTCTTCATGTGCATTGACACCAGGGATATTCGATCGACAATGCCAATTCCTCAATCTTTGTTATTTTTTCCATCTAATCTTGCTTCGCCAATAAATCCAATAGTAATACTACTGAAAAAGGTCGGTAGGTGACCAATCTTCTTGTGGGTTTTAAGTTTGTTTTCGAAAGAAAAAGAAAAATCAATGAACACATGAACACATGTATCTATGACAAATGAAATTATCTACTATCCTCTATGAACATTTAAAGTATTTGTTATATTAATCATTCTTAGTCTTTAATTATTGTATACATTAATTTAAAAAAAAACTAATATAATTGATATGTACTTCTAATTCAATAATTATACTTAAGAGTTTTCATTTATAACTGTTGGAGTACGTAAATTAGGCTAACAAGTGGGCTGAAACCCAATATGAGGAAAGAAAGCTCACAGGCTGGAGAAAGGTAATTGGACCATAATTGATGAGCCAATTGGGTTGGAATCAATACGGCTTCAAGGCAGAAATGTGGTTGGTTGAAGATTAAAACTAGTGAGAGATAATTTAGCTAGAAAATAGGAGTTGTTGAGCCATGATATTAGCCTTAGTGATAAGCTTATAAATAGCTAGTAGATTCTAAGGACAAAAGACACCTCTTTTAGCAAGAAACCATATGTTGTTTGCTCATTTGCTCTCTTTATCGTGGTTGTAATTACTATCCCATCTAATAAAAGTTTGATTTTTATTTTTTTTTTACTTTTTGCTTCTCAAAATTAATCAAGCTCAATTTTATTGCCGCCACCTATGAAATCACTTAATAATATAAGAGGTTCCCCTATGTAAATAATGCTTGAAAGTTTTATTTTAATTGTTCATTTTTTTTGTTTGTGTGAAAGACCCATCGATTCAATGTTAAATTCATTTATTTAGGAAATAAAAAATGAAATAAAATTTTTAAAAGGGGGACAACAAAAAATGAATGCATACATTTTTTAAAATCTTCTCATTTGATAATTTTAAATTTAGATATATGATATTTGATTAGTGGGATATGTGACATTTGATATAGTATAAGATATAATAAGGGCATTTATTTTGCCTTTTTTCTGAAATAAAATAAAATAAAATAAAATATTAATTACCAATCTCCATTTTTTGAAGATTAATTATATATATATATATATATATATATATATATATATATATATAAACACACTATTTTTATATAGGCATAAAGTGGATAACTGCAAGTTAATTTATGCTTGTCTGGAACACACATAAAAACCATAGGATTTAAAAATGCAAAGGACCAAATCCCATGGATTTGCAAATGAAATAACTTCTTATTTTGTTAAAGAATCAAACACAAAATTTGATTTACAGATAAAATTATTTCTATTTTCAGTCATTCCAAACACCCCAAATTTATTGTCTTTAATTTTTGTATCGAAATGTGACAATAGGATTTTTTTCGTCTAATTTATTGATGAACATCTTTCTAAATTTCATGCTCTATTTGTCCTCTCTTTCCAATTAAAATCAGTCCGTTGTTTAGGGTTGGTACGGCCGTTAGAACATTTTAAAATCAATATAAAGTCATTCCCTTTCTAAAATTTGAAAAATGACTTTCCAATGTGAAAAAATTCTCCACCAATCGGCCTTTATACACAGCACACATAAATCAACTAACTGTGAACTAATTTATGTGTGTTTCAGACAAGCATAAATCCGCTGAGAGTTAGCTGATTTATGCCTATACATGAAAACCATGTATGTATATAGCTAATCTTAAAAAAGGGATACAGGTAATTAATTATTATTTTATTTTATTACAAAAAAGCGCCTTTATTTATTCTTCTTAGATACGATTATTGGTAAAAATTTGAATTAACTAACTAGTTTAAAGAATTGCTGATAGTCCATAGATATAATTAAAAACAATAAGGAGGGATCCGTTAATTAAGATGGTATAAGATTTGACACATCACTTACATCTTTAATAATTTTTCATATAACATAATTTTTATCAATCCAACTATTAAATTATAACTATATATCATGCCGATTATTTGTGTCAATTTTAAAATAATCGAACACCACCTATAAGATTATGATGATCAAATAGTTCTCATGTGCAACTATTCAGAAACTGTTTACTAAATTCATTTATATGTATATAAAAAGTATTAAAAATTTTCTAATTAATATTAAATTTTATAGAGACGATCTATATTATATAAATTTTTAATATATATACCCAATGGTAAGTTTTATAAGAATTTCTTTAATAAAAAGTTATCAATCATGTAATATATACATCAATTCTTATACCAGTATAAGCGAATCCTTCCTCACAACCACCATTCAAAATCTTTCCCATATTTATGTAGAAAATACAATTTGTTACGGGCTGTTCCAAAATCACCATCTTGGCCCATCATTCCCTTTAATAGGCCACTTCAAGCCCAAATATGGAGATCGGAGGGAGAAAGCGGATGTCCAGAGGGCGTTCCTCAACTTCCGACCTTGTCGAAGCAAGGAACATCCTCCGATCTAATCCCCCTAAAAATCCCATTAACCCACGATCTTCCATAACCTCTCCACGATTAACTACTTCCCTAAAAACGTGGAGAGTGGGAATGGATGCAAGACGCACTATTTAAAGGTATCCAAACAGTATGCAGGTATGACATTCAAACCCCAATTCTCTCCATCTCACAAGCCCATACCGATACCCTAGGTGGAGTCCTTGCAGGTACCCCACCACCTATTCCAAACTTAGAATCGCCGCAGACAAGGAAGGATTACAGTGGCTTTGTGGAGAATTCTTATCCCCAGGTAACTTCCCCCTACACTACTTCGTCATATTGGCGCCGTTACCGGGGACACGATTGCTGCTTTTCTTTTCTTTCACGTTTATACCAGGAAAACCATGGCAAGAACTAAGACCACGGGAAGGCCTAGCCACTAAGATGGTAGCGTTGGACACCCACAACCCCGCAAGATGGGTGGACTGTGTGCTCCGAGTCAGCATTTCATACTGATGGGCATTGCTCGGAAACACAACCATAGATGTGCTTAGTGATACAAAGACCAGATATTCCTATTGCTAAACGTCCTACCTTACCTTCACCCCAACCGGAGCCTCAACCAGAGTTGTGAGTACGTTACCAAGATCTCAGCAGGGCGTCCAGGGTGTTACGAGCAGAAGCTCCACCCACGGACACCTTGATTACAAACATGTTTCACATGATGCGTGATTAGGCCGTCTGCATGCAGGCATTGGAAAATGAGCTCCAACGAAGAAGGGAAGATGACAACCGCCTTGCTCGGGAAAGAGATAGAGCCCGGGAGGCGAAAACAAGGTTACAACAACAAGAAGACAAAGCCAGAAGGCTGGAAGTCCACCTCAAAGCTCTGGAAGAAGGCTAATATTCACTTAGGACCTCTAGCAATAGAGGCAATCATCGAAACTCCTTTTCGCCCCGGAGGAGGCATGATAGAGGAAAAGCGGGGAATGAGAGAAGGCGCCAAGGTCATGACAATAGAAGGCGAAATCGGAGCAAAGAGGCGAGCTCTCAACCTTCCGAAGATGTTGCCCGATTACGGAGATGTGCGCATGAGGAAGCAAATCATCGAAGGACAGAGGATTATCTCACTTCCCCCTTTTCTGAGAGCATAATGAGGTATGCCCTACCACCCGGATTCAAGCCCCCGAGTGATATTAGGCTGTATGATGGCACTACGGATCCACAAGACCACCTGGACATATTCCGTTCTCGAATGTATTTAGACGGGACTCTAGATCCCGTAAGATGCCGAACATTCCCTGTTACCTTTGAAAAAGCAGGACTAAAATGGTTCAACAGACTCCCTTTAGGATCTGCACACAGATTCTCCGACCTGGCCGACAAGTTCGTGGCACAGTTCTCTGCCAATCAAAGTAGGCCCAAGTTAGTGACAAGCCTCATGGGGTTCAAACAAGGAGCAGATGAAAGCCTCCGAGCCTATGTAGATCGATTCAACAAGGCAACCCTGGAAATAGCCACATTGGAACCGCAAACAGCATTAGTAGCTTTCATCCAAGGGCTAAGAACGGAAGCCTTTGCACAATCATGGTCAAAAACCGAACCCAGAAATGTAGAAGAACTACTTAGAAGGGCAGAAAAATACATTAACATGGAGGAAATGATGCTGGCCAAGTCGGAAAAGGAGCGCGGTCAAAAGAGAAGGTGCAGTCCGAGAAGGGAGGAAAGACCTCCTAGAAAAGAAGCTCGGACACGTGGGTAGTACGTTGATTATACTCCCTTAAATGTGTCCTTGAGCGAAGTCTACAAGGAGATACAAAGCACGGAGCCCCTTAAAAGGCCGCAACCCATCAGGCCACTGGCCAACAACAACAAATCAGAGTTCTATGATTTCCACAGTAGCTTCGGACACAAAACAGAAGATTGTAGAGACCTCCGAAATGTTGTAGAAGAACTCATCAAAGCAGGAAAGTTGGCAAATATGTAGCCATATAAAGAAGGCCTAGGAGGAGGCAATTGTCAATCGAAAGAAATGAGAACATAAGCAGGCCATAGAGGTAGGAGGACGGAGAGTGCCAGGAACATAACTAGGGCAAGCTGGTAACAAAAACCATACACACTATAGCAAGAGATTTTGCTGGAGGCGGGTGTTCCAAATCTGCCCAGAAAAGGGCCCTCAGGGAAGTCATGAAGGTGGATTCCATTTCGAAAGACAAGAAAACTCAAAAAAGGATAACACCCGATCTAGTATTCTTCGAAAAAGACAAACAAGAATTATCCTAGCCATGATGATTCGATGGTAATCTTCGGAATAATGGTGAACGTAGAAGTCAAAAGGATTTTAGTAGACTAAGGAAGTTCAGCAGATTTGTTGTTCAAGCCAACTTTTAAAAAGCTAAGGTTAAGAGACTCCAACCTCCAATCTTATCTTAACGAGCTGATTGGCTTTTCTGGGGCCACAGCCAAGCCCGAGGGTTTTGTTACACTCCGAGTCATTATTGAAACCCGAGATGAAGCAAGAATAGTACCAGTGGATTTCTTGGTCATGAATTGCCCTTCAACGTATAACGCGATTATAGGGCGACCCACCATCAACAAGCTTGGAGCCGTGGTTTCAACACCCCACTTAGTGATGAAATTCCCATCCAAAAAAGGAAATGTCATTACAATTGTGGGTAGCCAAACAGTAGCGAGGCAATGTTATAATGCTAGCTTACAAGTCAGGTTCAGAAAGAAAGGAAAGGAAGAAAAAGATGCTCAAGACATAATGATGATTGATTTGGATATGCGCAATCAAAAAATACATGCCAGGCCAGAACCCGGGGGAGAACTGGAAGAAGTCCAAATCAGAAGAGAGCCCGTAAGGACAACCAGGATAAACAAGAATTTGGCACCAAAAGAAAAGAAAATGCTGGTCAAATTCCTTGGCTCAAATGCGGACCTATTTGCATGGTTAGCAGCAAACATGCTAGGAATAAGCCCAGAGATGATGAGCCATCATCTTTCTGTCTATCTTGGCTCAAAGCTTATAGCACAAAAGAAAAGAAGGATATTGGAAGAAAAGGCCAGAACAGTAATAGAGTAGACCTTCGAGCTCCTTAAGGCTAGATTCATTAGGGAAGTCTTCTACCCTACCTGGCTCTTGAATGTGGTACTGGTCCCAAAGGAAAGTGGAAAGCTTCGCATGTGTGTGGACTAAACAGATCTAAACAAGGCTGTCCTAAAGATCCATACCCCCTTCCAACCATAGATAGTTTAGTTGACTCAACCTCCGATTTTCGATTTCTAAGCTTCATAGACGCCTACTCAGGATAGAACTAAATACTAATGAACTCGAAAGATGAGGCAAAAATGGTGTTCATCACACCAAGAGCAAATTATTACTACAAGGTGATGCCCTTCGAGCTAAAAAACGTCGGAAGCACCTACCAGAGGTTGATGGACAGAATATTTGATAAGCATCTCAGAAACAAGGTGGAAGTTTACATTGATGATATGCTAATAAAAAAAAGGGAAGTTGGAGACCTTATCCCAGATTTAGAAGAAATCTTTCAGAGTATTCGCACTCACAAGATGAGATTGAACCTGCAAAATGCACCTTCACGGTGGATGTTGGAAAATTCTTGGGATTCATGCTCACCCACAGAGGGATCGAAGCCAACCCAGCAAAATGTAGGGCCTTAATGGAAATGAAAAGTCCTACTTGTATGAAGGAAGTATAAAAACTCATCGGAAGGCTCGCATCGCTGTACCGTTTTCTTTCCCTCTCAGCTCAAAAATCCTTACCCTTGTTTAACCTACTCAAAAGAGGAAAAAATTTTGAATGGACGCCTCAATGCGAAGAAGTTTTCCAAGGCTTCAAGTAATACTTAGCTACTCTTCCGACCTTATCAAAGCTGGAAAAAGGAGAAGTGCTTATAGTCTATCTCTCCGTAGGAAATGAGGCCATGGGAGTAGCACTAGTAAGGGAGAAAAAAGGAAAACAAGAACTAGTATATTTCACCAGCAAGGCCCTGCAAGGTTCAGAGCTAAGATATCAGAAGCTGGAAAAAATTGCTTACTGCTTTATGCTCATAGCCCGAAGATTAAGGCAGTATTTTCAAGCCCACAGCATCCTGGTGAGAACAAACCAACCAATCAGGCAGATCATCCAGAAACCGGACCTCGCAGGACGAATGATAAGCTGGTCTATGGAACTCTCGGAATTCGATGTTTGATACGAGCCACGAATAGCTATCAAGGCCCAGACATTGGCAGATTTCGTCACAGAGTTCATGGATGACCAGGGTCGAGATCCGGAGAAATGGACCTTATATGTGGACGGCTCGTCTAACCTCCGAGGTTGCGGGGCCGGGGTGATGTTGGAACGAAATGATAAAGCTCGGATCAAAATGTCAGTAAATTTTGACTTCACCACTTCTAACAACCAAGCAGAATACGAGGCTATCATTGGTGGGTTAAATCTAGCAAAAGACATGGGCATAAAGGAACTAGAGGTTTACAGTTACTCCCAAATCGTAACTTCCTAGATTGAAGGAACCTAGACGGGCAGAGATCCAATGCTAAAATTATACTTGGAAAAAGTGAAAGGCTTATGCCCTGAGTTTTACAAAGTCGGAGTCAAACACATACCCAAAGAGAGAACGTCAAGGCTGACATTTTATCCAAGTTGGCAAGCACTAAGCCCAGAGGGAACAACAAAAGTCTTATACTTGAAACCCTCAAATAACCAATTATAACAGGAGAATCGGAGATCGTATCCGTGGAAACTATTTCGAGTTAGGCGATAGGGATCCTAGAGTATCTTAAACTTGAAACCCTTCCAAACGATCCAGCGGAAGCAAGGAAAGTAGCCCACCAAGCTCCATTTTACACGCTCGTTGATGGTTAGCTTTATAGGAAAGAGCTTTCACAACCCTTACTTAAATGCTTGAACAAGGAACAGGCCAACTATGTTGTACGAGAAGTTCACGAGGGAATTGCAGGAAACCACCTCGGAGGCCATGCACTCGCCCTAAAAGTCTTCTAAGCTGGTTACTTCTGGCCATCTCTGACCAAGGATGCCAACGAGCTCATTAAATACTGCCAGAAGTGCTAGGAGCACTCCCACTTCCGTATAGCCTTCGCTGAAGAAATGACAGCAATCATGGCCTCCTAGCCATTTGACAAATAGGGCATTGACTTCCTTGGACCCTTTCCCCTTGCTCCGAGACAAGTGAAATACCTGATAGTGGCAGTCGATTACTTCACAAAGTGGATAGAGGCAGAGCCCCTAGCAACCATAATGGAAGCATGGTGCAAAATGTTCGTATGGAAGAATATCATCACCCAATTTGGACTCCCAAAGTCAATCATCAAGGATAACGACACTTAATTCACAGACCGAAAGTTCAGGAAATTGTTAGAATACCTGAAAATTTCACAGCACTTCACCTCGATCGAGCAACCCCAGGCAAATGGGCAAGCTGAGGCGGCTAACAAGGTGATCCTACAAGGTCTTAGAAAGAGATTGGACAGAGCAAAAGGAGCATGGGCCGATGAACTCGGAAGTGTTCTTTAGGCACATAAGACCACGCCACACTCATCCATTTAGGAAACACTTTTCAGATTGGTCTATGGAACCGATGCAATCATCCTAATAGAGATCGGAGAATCTAGTCCATGCATTCTTTCCTACTCGGAAGCCGCAAACATGTCCGGAAGAAAAGAGGAGTTAGACCTAATTGGGGTGTATAAGAGAAGCCCACTTCCATGAAATTGAGCTAAAAAGGAGGATAGCTAGAAGGTATAATGAAGGGGTGATACCAAGGCATTTCAACCAGGGCAACCTCGTTCTCCAATGCACCAACATCGGACCACCTCCCTTGGGACACGGAAAGCTTGTAGCCAATTGGGAAGGCCCTTACCAAATTGGGGAAATGCTAGGAAAAGGAGCTTACAAGCTCTTAACAATGGAAGGAAATGAAGTTCTGAAGTCATGGAATGTCACCAACCTTAGAAGATTTTTTATTTAAAGGCCACATTGTACAAATCATGTGGAGATCTGATGCTCTTTTCCTTACCTCGAGTTTTTTCCACAAGGTTTTTCCGAGGAGGTTTAATAAGACCGGACCAAAGTACGTCCAGGTTGGACAAAAAGCTACCCAGCATGACTCATTTAATGAAATCCTCATTTGTTCATCCAATTGCTTTGCTAAAACACTACCAAAATAAAAGCAAAAATTGGGATCACACAAGCAATTGAAATGAAGACAAAAATAGGCTTCGATTATCCAAATTTACCGGTATCAAACCCGAAAATAATAGAAAACACAAAAACCTATGAATTAATGATCCAAGGTAACAAAACCAGGTGAAGATCGTCAAAAATCGGAGGCCAAAGCCACGTAGTCGATTTTAAACTCGCTTTAAATGTTAAACCTGTGGAAAAATAATTCAATTTTCTAGTTGGGTACAAATATTTAAATTCGTATCAACTATGATTATCGCAAACCGGAGGTCGCAACCATGGGATGAATATTATTCCCTATGGGCGAGCTTTCAAGCAGCCAAAGTACATAAACCAGGCAGAATAAGCTTCACCGGAAATCATAAAATCGTAAACAGAATAAGCTCGATAAAATAATTAACAAAATACAACGTTAGACTAGAGTTAGCAAATCCAATTGTGTTGGAACAAATCCAAAAAGCCTGCAAAGGGCAAATATTCATAAAGCTTGACCATGCAGGGTCAGAACTGGAAAAGTAAGAATAAAAATGGTCACTCAGGACCAGGCTCATCATCATCAGGGAGGTCCACGATACAGCCATCTTGAACCATACGAAACATCCCAACTTTTAATAAGTCCTCATCCGGACATAACACCCTCATTTGAGCCAAGGTACTTTCAAAAATCTCTTGGGAACTCTTCTCCCAATCAACAACGGTCTTCTCAACGTCCGCCTTGAGCTCCAAAACCTACGTTGCTAGTTCTCTTGTCTTCCCTAGCAGTTTTGTTGTCAGCCTCAAGCTTGGACACGACGGAAACCAGGAAATCCCTTTCATTCAGCCAAGCCACCTGCTTCAACTTTAGCTCGGCCAATTCCTTCTCAGTAACCTCTGCTCGGGAAATAAGTTCCTTATTATCATTCATATATTCACCAAGTAACTCCTTGATGTTCTCCAAATGCTCCCTCTCGCCTTCAAGCTCGGAGCACAAATCACTATTTTCTTTCTTGGCTTTAGCCAGCTCAAAGAAGAGGCTCTAGCCATGTAGGAGAAGAGTGACCGCCGAAAGAAGAGAGCGCTGGCCCCATTGAAGTTGACCATTGAGAGCGGAATCCGGCATCTGATAACAGGTACCCTCCGAAAATAGGTGCTTATCAACGAACGTAGAAAAGGGAAAGTCATCCGAAAACAATGTGGTTTCTTTTCCCCTCTTCCCAGAAGGATCCCCTTTTTCAGCCTCTATGTTAACAATCTCCACATCAAGAGAGAAGGTAGATCCCTTGCCCAAAGGAGACCTCCCTTTCTCCGGAGAAGTAGCAGCAACCTTTATTTATGCTTTTTGGGATTCGGCTGCTCAACATCCTTAGAAGAAGGAGTAGATGAACCAGATGCTTCTGGGCTCTGACTTTCAGATAGTACGCGCAATTCTAAAGCGTTCTTCTCTGAATTTCAGATAGTGTGCACAATTCTGAAGTATTCTTCTTCAGAACCTTTGAACACAGAGCCCTCACTCCAGAATGGGAAGTCATTTCACCTGCCAAGATAATACGGTATTAGACCCCAAGCAGCATAAAGCAAATATACAAGAAGTCCGGAATAAGGAACGAACCAAGATAGATCCCAATGACCTCTAAAGAAGAACGGAATGTCTTTTTTAAGCTCAGGGGATTATACCTCCACGACTCACGAAAGAACTCAACGACAGCTCATTCGACGTTGCTGAGTGAACTATCCACCATCCTCGGAGACCCAAGGGCAATTGTCTAGAAGTAGGGAAATGCAAAAGATGGAAGAAGCCCAACGAAAAATGGTTAATGATGAGGAACCTTTTGTACTTTAAAATAAAATTCTTTGAAATGGTGTAAGGATTCCTCGAAAGAATCAAAGACCTTCTCATTCACGCGGCCACGGAAAGAAATCCACGAACGGTCGGAAGGCTTGGTGAAAATGAAGAGATAAAGAAAGGCCCGAGGAAAAAGGGGAACTCTGAGGAAATCATATACGATTTCAAAACCTCGGATCATAGCCCAACTATTAAGATGTAGCTGCGAGGGAGCAGCATTGATCTCTCAGAGGATTGCCATTTGGAAATCAGAAAACGAAAGTTAGACACCTAACCTTTCAAATAGGATGTCGTACATCCACACATATTGAAAATCATCAATATCTGGACAAGTACAGACTCTGTCATCAGGACCCGTAACCTCCAGAGTATACCTCGACTCATCCTCCGAAGATAAGCAAATGCGGGTGTTCCGCCTAAAGACGGAGATATACTCCTCATCAGCTAAAGAAGGAATTCCAAGAACCTCCACTGAGAAATAACGAAGATAGCCCCCAACGATAGGAGACGGAGGGCGGAGAACCTTATGTACTCTAACCTCACGCTTTCCCATGACCTACAAACAGGGAAACCACCATATCTAATCACAGAACTAGGAGACCACGAATTCGAAAGGAAAATAATCAAAGCAACCTAAGGCGGTTTCCCTCATCCTAAACCCAAAGCTATTAGAACTGGTGCCAAGCCACCAAACAGGGTGGCGCCTACAAAACCACCATTAGAAACAACCACCACCGCAGCTGTTCATGGCGAAGCAAGAAAAGCACTAAGCCTGATAACAGCTGAGAAGAAGAATAAACCAAGGGATAAAAATGAACCATCAAATCCAACCAATAATACATAACAAAGATAGTAAAAAGGAAATCCTAGTAGAGAGAGGGATGAACAAGACCTTTCCAATGCTTGAAGGAGGAGTGCCTAAAAAGCCAAAAATGTGCAGAGAGCAACGAGTCCTGTAGAGAAAAAAGAAAAAGAGAAGAGGAAGATTGAAATAAAAAGAAAGGGAAGAGTCGCAGGAAAGAAGAAAGGATAAAAGAGGACAAAATCGTCTTCTCACCTTAAATACCTGGGGGCACTTTGGAAATTTCGCAATCGTATCATTCATTGCGCCATCTCGAGACATGCGCTCTCCAACAAGGTTGCTATAAGGCCCTCAGAAGCGACGTTTGACAAGAAACCAGATCAGGAAAGTCAGAGAATCTCCCTGAATACGCACTAAACTACACTTATCCTCATTCCACCATCCTCTAAGAATCAATTCGATAAGCCGGAATCCTTTCACAGGGGAACAACGACCTGATATCCCAGAAATCAGAGGCTTCAGGAAGGTATACATCATAAAACTCGGACATCAAACTTGGCATCCAACTATCAATACTCGGATACCAAGTTGGGGGCACTGTTATGGGCTGTTCCAAAATCACCATCTTGGCCCATCATTCCCTTTAATGGGCCACTTCAAGCCCAAATATTGGAGATCCAAGGGAGAAAGCGAATGTCCAAAGAGCGTTCCCCGATTTCCGACCTTGTCGAAGCAAGGAACATCCTCCGACCTAATCCCCCTACAAATCCCATTAACCCACGATTTTCCATAACCTCTCCACAATTAACTACTTCCCTAAAAATGTGGAGAATGGGAGTGGGCGCAGGACACACTATATAAAGGTATCCAAACAGTATGCAGGTATGACATTCAGACCTCGATTCTCTCCATCTCACTAGCCCATACTGATACCCTAGGTGGAGTCCTTGCAAGTACCCCACCACCCATTCCAAACTTAGAATCATTGCGGACAAGGAAGGATTACAATGGCTTCATAGACAATTCTTATTCCCATGTAACTTCCCCCTACACTACTTCGTCACACAATTTAATAATAAATATAGTATTACATGTATAGTTTACCATGGATTTCGAGCATATATATTAATGCTACTTTTATTTTGTCCTAGTCACTTCACATTTCCACAAAAAATGAAAAATGGCACTTGGTTATGTCGGTCAGAATTCTCTTCTCCAACGTACGTGTTTTCAAATAAATGGCTGTCCCTGTCATAAGTTATTACGCCATTAGCTTTCGTGTGACGATAATTTAATGGCATCTCACCTTCCATTGCCAATGATTTTTGTTTTGTTGTTTGCTATTTTGTGTTTCTAGTTGATTTGTCACTGCCCTATTGTGTATTATATTGACCCACTAACCAACACAAGCATTATTGGAAAGTCTCTCTTCATCCATCCTCTGGTTGCTCCACTTCATTCACTTTAGAATGCAATGTATCCAATAATATATTAAGGTCGGAAGCTAATGAAACAGTTTTATAGAATATCCTATTTATTGTTCGGGAAAATTCCATCCTATCCATTCTTTTGGTTGCTCAACTTAATCCAATAACAAAATATGCTTATAAGTTAATGAAATAATTCAACATATGAGTTTATTTTTATACACTAAAAACTGCTGTCAACTAATAAAAAATTAAGAAGATATTAAATTATGATAAATAATGATCATAGTGAATAAATAATTGAATAATTTTTTAAAATTTTTGTTGGTTTAAAATGTGTATACAAATTTAAGCTTTTAATAAATTACAAGAGGTTATTGCCATTAGCAGAAATACTCACAGTAATAGTGATCTTTCTATGAATATTCTGATTAAAGATTTATAAAATTTAAATAAAAGATATATTCAATAATTTCGAGTTGGTCTCTTATGCAGAGGCATGACCCACAAGAGGATTGGTTACTATTTTTGGCAATGAATATTTTGAGTTCACCTAAAAAAATAATTTTGGTTTCTCTAATTTCTATTTATATAAACTAGGTTTTCTGTTGGTGATATTATTTTAACATCTAAAAAATAGGAGTCTATTTAGATATCCATTTTATAATTATTGAATGTGATAATAGTCATTACTTATCATTAATATTCATCATATTTAGTAATTATAAAATAGGTATCTGTCAAATACCTATTTTTTAGGTATCAAAATAGCATTACTCTTTTGTGTTTATAAAGAGTGCCCTTGCGCTCCTGCTTATATGATTTTTAAATGCAGTGACGCATGCCTAAAACAGATTTAAAGCACGAGATGCAATGCCCAGAATTGAAAAGGGGGAATCCTATTACGCTATGATAGAAAATTAAGGGAGAAAAGGGCAATGCAGCAAAGGGCATTAAAGAGTGAAGAAGTTGAGGGATCAAATTAATTCAGTAAATTACTACATTTTCCTATACATTTAGTTTAAAAATTTAATTTTGATATATTTATGATGTAAATTTTGTTTACAATCACATATTCTCGTATTGACAAAACAATATTGACTATTAATCAATTATTTCAAAAATCATGCACCAAGAAGATTTTATTAGATATGAGTTAAAAAAAATTATATTGTTATTGCATTTAAATTAAGAATATATCAAATATATAAAAAATTTATATAATTATTCAACCAGATATATATATATATATACTCATAATTTTTGATGTAGTGGGAGATGATCAAATTTATTTTTCTTTTTTCTTCTTGGGTTCAAGTCTTTGCTGCTAATGTACTAATATGCGATTGAAAAATTGTGTTAAAAAAATTCATATTATTAATATATTAAAATTGATTTTCCATTTATGATTATCTATGTTTTAAGGGGTAAAGACTATAGAATAAGTAATCTTATTTACATTCATAAAGTGTAAAATATGATATTAATATACTCTTATCTATTTTTAGATAAGATATAAAAATTAAATTAAATAAAATTGATAACATATTTAAAAATAAATAAGAAAGTGTTCACGTAATATCTAAATAAGAGAAACAAGGTCCACGATAAAAGAAACATGATGACATAATCGAGACAATTAACTAATTACAGCAACCAAAACTTAGGACTTAATATTAACATTTCCTCAGTGTCGCTCTTTCCACCCATTTTCTCTGCCTTTGCGGTTGTGGCAAGAATCCATCCCTCTTCCCTCTATTTCCCAGCAAAACCTCTTGCAATAAAATATCTTTTTGTTGTCTCGCTCTTTCTGTATTGTCAAATTTGTACGCAAGATTTAAGGCTTTTTTTCATTCCCAAGGTCACATTTTTATTGATGGGGTTGTTACAAGTTGGTCTTGGTGTATTGAAAGGGTGATTCTGGGATCTGGTAGAAGAAGAACAAACGTGTGGATCTTTTGCAATTCCTGAAGTTTTCTCCATCTGGGGTTACATAGTTTGTGTTTTTTTTTTTAATGGGTTGGAGATACAAGGCTGGTTTGTTCCTCATAGCTACTGTGGTTATTATATGGGTCACCTCTGCTGAAGTTACCCAGGTAAGGTTTTTTCTTAAATACCAATTCTATGCATCCGAAAATTTACCCTCTTTTAAAGTTTTATGAGCCATGTGAATTAGGTATTGCTTTGTGTTTGTGGTGAATGGATTTGGCTAAATGCGTACATGTTAATGTTTTGTCTCTGTGGTTGCTACATTGGGTGGATTCTTTAGTAACAGATAAATGGATCATGAGGCGTTTATGTTCTAGCATATAAGACCTTAGGTTAATCACAAAACCATCAATTAGGGTGGGTTTGGTTGGAGAGTGAAATAGAGGTAAATAGTCCCTAAATGAGCTTCATATGTGATGAAACTTATCTCGGAAATTTTTACACCTAACTTTACTCCCCAACCAAACACATATGTTTTTGCTTAAATTGACTTATTTTGGAAGCTTCCTAAATCCTAAGATTCAACCTTTGTATTGGTGCACAATTTGAAACTTCCACTTGTAAAATCATAGAAATCTATAGGTGAGATCGATAGTTCCATTGTCTAGAATGATCAGTATGTATAGCTGTTCCAAAACCATGTCATCTAGGCTTTGATTGAATGAAAACTGCAGACCTATATTATAATGTATGTCACTGAGGGGATCCACTATGATGTCTTACATATGTTCACAACATGATACTATTTATATTTATTAGTCATTGCATTCACTTCAATTTTGTTAGCATTGCAATATCTGAAATCTAAATCCTTATGACATGGTAAGAAAATATTTTATTGAAACAACATTGAAGTTTGAAATTCTGCTCAAGGGGAAAATTTTTAATGGAGATAGTAACATGTTGTGTGGAAGCATCTATGCTTCATATCTATGAATGCTTCTCTGAATTGAATCTTTCTTATCAGGACATTTTTACAGCTTATAAGCAGCCATTTGCAGTGACATATCTTGGAGCTTCTCTTATGGTAGTTTACCTCCCAATAGCATTCATTAAGGACTGGTTCTATAACTTACTTAAACGCCGCTCTTCTAAAAGTGGGAAAATTGAAGAAATCAAGGATGAGTTTTCTGTCAAGATTAGCTCTCCTCTCAAAGGCACTGGAGTGCAGAAAAACCTTGAAATGGAACTGGGGAGTGTGATTCGAAAAGATAGCGATTTAGACCTTTCAGCGCTTGATGAAGTAAAGCCATTGGTGGCTAGATATAATGATACTAATGTGCCAAAGACAGATAGAGAACTTACTACAAAGGAAGTTGCTACTTATGGATTTTACATTGCACCCATCTGGTTTGTAACAGAGGTAAGAAACTTAGGGTTGATATCTCCATTTTGTAGTTAGGAAGGGCCAAAGCATGCAGTACAACAGAGTTATGTGGTTATTTCTTTTAACTGTTGCAACAGTTTTCACTATTGTGGGATCTAGGAAGGGTTAGATGTACATATTACATATCCTTACCTCTATGAGCAGTGAGCATGTTTCATTGGCTAGAATCCATGACCACCTGTTCACAAGGCACTGCAATGGCTTACTTTCCCTCTGGTTGTTTCTTTTAACCAAAGAAAGAAGTTTTATGATCTCTCTCTCTCTCTCTCTTTTTTTTTTTTTGTAACACATCAGCCTTCTGAGATTTTCCGCATGTTTCTATTGGCTAAATTAACGTGTTAATATTCTTATAAAGCATCTGCACCTCTTGAAATTTAAATGTTCTGTTGTATTTGATTATCTGTACATTAAAATAAGTCTTGAATTGACAAGATGTGAAACTATATCAAGATCATCAGTTAAACTCATGGATGCATGTCTCCAACCACAGCGGGTGTTACATACTTACAGTTATTAAATATAAAAATCATTTGTGTGCCTATACCTAACAATATAAGCTTTGGGGAAATATGGTTCTTGACAATAGTTTCTGGTTTCTTACAAAATTTTATGTTCTTAACTGTTGTGAGTAATAATTTTCTTCGGGTTGTTAAAGATGTCACTCATTTTGGTTGCAGCTTTTATAAACAAGTGTTCTGACTAATACTTGTAGTTCAAAACACACAGGCAACAAACACTCATGCTTCATCTTTGAACAAGTCATCATTATGGTTGAGACTATGTTATACAACAGCTATTTGAAAACTTATATTTTCCAATCAATACACAGATATACATGGACACTGGATAGAACACTCGAGTGGTTAGAACACTGGAAAGATAAATTTGATATCACCTAAAGCTGAATCTGTTTTTTGAATTGTGCATTTGTAGCTTTGGTGTTTATTCTGTTAAGTGACAACATAGAGAAAGTATGTATTGTTTTCTTAATTTGTTTTTTTATTCCTTTCAGTATCTATCAAATGCAGCACTTGCACGTACAAGTGTTGCGAGTACAACGGTATTATCGTCTACTTCAGGACTCTTCACTCTTTTCATTGGTGTGCTTTTGGGGCAAGACTCTTTAAATGTAGCAAAAGTAGTTGCTGTCTTCGTCAGCATGGCTGGGGTTGCCATGACAACTCTGGGGAAAACTTGGGCTGCAGACGATACGCAATTTAGTGCCTCGTAAGCCTCTACTATCTCTTTTGATGGTGAAATCGCCTTCATTATGTTTTCCGGTTTCAACTGATTGAATAAGTGTCGATCAAATTAATGCATAATGTGGTAGGACTACCATAGTCCTTTTCCAATCCTATACTTTGCCCTGATCAACGAACAAGCAAGATTCTTTATAAAAATTTAGGTTCCACAATCCAAATTGAAGGTTAGAAAAACTTCGAATCTGAAAATATATCATTTGACAACTGAAGACGGAGTCCAAGGCTATTTATAGTAGGGTCTAGGGTTAATGTATATTGCTAAGCCCACTACAAAACAAACTATAAAACATAAGAAAAAACGTAATAATGTACCCCCTTGTGCAAAAGCTTTTTAATGCTTGAAGCATGAACAATACATAGGCCTATTCTACCACATGCCAAAATTCAGCCTAATCATTGAGAATGAGGGTGGCAACGATCGAACACCTAATCACTTGGTTGAAGATGCTCTGATATCATGTTGAGGACCAACTCTCCCTAAAGCTTAAGATGTTCAGGTGGAGGCATATGAATGGCCTTATATCTCTTAACATATGTTATCCCTCTTTCCCAGCAACAATCTTTTTAGAAATCTTTATCTCCCCATATGTATATATTAATGTAATAACTGTCATACATAATAGGTAGAGACAGAAGGGATATGATGATGCTCTGCCAAATTGAGCAAGCGTCTTAAGTCATGACTCTGAACATTAAGAAGCCAAGTTGTTGTCTTTCATGCATTATCAGTATCACCAGCTTGCTATTTGAAATGCTGTTTTTTGGGCGTTGACAGTTGATATTTGTGTTCAGCAATGGAAAACGCTCTCTTGTTGGAGATCTTTGTGGCCTTCTCTCAGCTATGTCATATGGTCTATTTACAGGTTAGGCAATTTCTTAGCTTTTTTCATTTATTTTCCAGATAATTTGGCTGAATAATGACCACTTCCTGTACTTTTAATGCCACAGTTCTTCTTAAAAAGTTTTGTGGTGAAGAAGGAGGAAGGGTTGATGTACAAAAGCTGTTCGGATACATTGGATTGTTTACACTTGTAGCACTATGGTGGCTTAGTAAGTTCCTGCCTTGCAATGCTTCTATAGCTACATATCAATGTCAACTTATGACGTTCTTAGATCACACTACTTACTTTTCTTGTGCTCATTTGACTTGTTCTTGATACTTCCCACCAACCCATTTATCATTTCCTAATTCTCCTTTATATTTCTCAGTTTGGCCATTGTCCGCCTTAGGAATTGAACCTAAGTTTACAATTCCCCACTCTGTTAAAGTGGATGAAGTGGTTCTTGCTAATGGATTTGTTGGAAGTGTTCTCTCCGACTATTTCTGGTACATTTTAGAAAAAAAAAATTATTTACACAAAACACAGAGTAATTCAAACTCTTAACATTAGGGTTTATTTTATCCTTCCCAGGGCACTTTGTGTTGTATGGACTACCCCCCTTGTGGCCACTTTGGGCATGTCACTCACCATTCCTCTAGCAATGTTGGCCGACATGATGATCCATGGTCGGCACTATTCAGCATTGTACATTCTTGGCTCAGCTCAGGTATTGTTGTCACTGAAGATATCTGCAGCTTGGTGTTTTCTCAGCTCTTTATTCAGATAATTTGAATTTGTACTCATGCAACTTCGTTTGTGCATATTTGCTTTCATTATATCTTCCTTTGACATTATTTATGAACAGAGAAAAACTGCAATTTCCTCCCTGAAAACTTTGGGATGTAACAAATTCGTCCCTGAAATAGAAAACATACAATTTAGTTCCTAAATATAACCAGTGATGACAAACACGGTATAATTTGGTCCTTGAATTTAACATAATTGTCCCCTAGAGGGACTAGCTTGTTCTAAGTTTTAACGGAATTAAATTCAGGGAGTAAAGTGTATATAATTTCAATTTCAAATTTCGGGACGAATCTGTTATGACTCAAACTTTTCAGAAGCAGCCAACAAAGGTGGGCACAGTTGGTTAAGGTTTGGCTCATATCCTACGAGGGCGTGGGTTCAAATCCTTTGACCGATGTGAGGATCTTGTCAATGGAGTAATATGTAATCCCTTTTAGAAATCCTTAAAAAGGCTGAGATCTTCCTTGGCCCTAGTAGAATACTGACGCTTACCCCTACCTAAACTTTTGTATACCGAAAAAAACAAATGAACTTTTCAGAAACAAATGGGTCTGTTTGGTTATTGTTTTCATTGTCTGTTTTTATTCTTTATATTTTTTGTTTTCAGGATTTTATGAAGGAAATATTAAAAATTCTGAAAACAATAAAATTCTGTCTTCATTTCCTATTTTTACTATTTTTATCACAGGATACTGAAAACAGAAAACACAGAAAATGAAAAGTGAAACCAACGGACGCGTAGTTTTCTCCTTTGAGTCACAACTTGAGGAAGTTTCATAGTCGGGGATATTTTTCCTAGACCATATTAATGTATATCAACTCATATACTTGAGGTCACAATTGTCAAAGTATTCATCATTTTTGTTCACATATTAATGGAATTGTTTTGGCATTGAGCTGCAGGTGTTTGCAGGCTTTGTGATAGCTAATCTTTCGGGTTGGATGACCAAGAAGTTGGGATTATAGCATATTGTTTTCTAAATTAGTATGGCCTCCTCTGATTCTTTATTTGGTATATCTGTCCACTAGTCTAATGGAGCGTTACACAATGAGTGAATATGTTAAAAAAATGAATGCCTTGATCCTGGTTTTTGTTTTTGTCGTTTTCAAGGAAGGCAACTAAGAGGGTGTGCTTTCCACGCTGTATTTGTTCTGTGCATATGCTTTTAGAGTGATTTTTTTTTTTTTCTGTTGTAATCATGTCTACGATGAAGCTGCTAGATGTGATGCAATGAATCATTGTTATATAATTCGCTGCTACAGTTTCTTTTTTTTTTTTCCCTTCATTTTGTGGCTTCTCAATTCTCATTCTAAGGGTATGTTTGGTAATTTTTCTCCCTATTTTTATCACTATGCCAAACACACGTTAAATATGAAGTCATGGGTACTGTGGAAGCGTTTCTGAAGGTAATATAACTACAAAGGAACTTGTTCATGTTAGATATTAGATGTCTATATTATTATTTTATTTTTTTATTTCCTATAAGTATCCTTCTATGCAATCATGTTCGAGTATTGAAGATTCTACAGGCATGACTATTATTGTAAAGGAATTTCCTTGCTCACAATTTGTTTTAAAATCCTTTAATTGAATTTAAATACAAAATGAGATATGAAATTTTATTATGTCAATTGAATTTGTTTCAAAATTATGCTTGTATATTAAAAAAAAAATTTATTAAATTTTTCTACAAAACAAAAGATTACGCACAATGAAATGTTAGGAGAGAAATATTAGTAGTAATAAATTGAAATAATGTTGAAGTAATAACAAATTAATCTAATTATGAAAAGAACATTTTAGAAAAATCATGCAAGAACTGGTTAAATGAGTTTGACAATAGACGCATTGCCATGAAAATTATTGATGACCACGCGATGTCCCGGGGCATGGGGTTTGCTAACTAATAGCAGTATGTGATTAACTTGCTAGGCAACAAGATATTAACGGGTTGGAATCCTTTGGCTGATGGAAATGCTCCAAATGATATGGACAGATTAAAGGTAGACTATCCATCCCAGCTCTTAACAAGTCTTCAAGAAGCTCAATCCACTCTAGGAGGATGAAGCAAGACCATAAAACACTTTAACCTTGAATATCAGGTCAGACACATATTCAAACAAAAGCCTCAAAAGTTTGGGTGGAACAATTAACAAAATAAAAGTAAATTCACTAATGTGTATTGATCTGGAGTTTGAACTATGTTTAAGGGAAAATATCATTGAAAGAATTTAGTCATTTTTTGGTGGGGAGAATTCAGTCTTCTTATTTTGATATAATGTGTAATGATCCGAGTGGAAGTAGTTCGAATCTGACAAACATTTGTTGAGTTTGAATTATGTTTAAGAAGAGATGTCATTGAAAGAATTCCTCCTGCATATACTAGATTTAGTTCAAAATAAGATTGATCTCATACCATACTTGTTATACTAAAATAAAAAGACTGAATTATCATCGCCAAAAACAAGATTGAATTCTCTCTCTTCTTCTGATAATTGTGATCTGAGAGATTCTTCTCGTTGTAATTCTTCTTTCTCTACATTTTGTGGCATTTACTATATCATCCTTTACCAAGCAGGTGCCACCCCACCATCCTAAATCCCATGAACTGCTTAATTTATCCACAACTTTCATATTTCAACTGACCAATTTGGAACAAACTTATGTTGTGCCAGCTCATGTCTTGAGTTGCAGAATTTTGGATAGATTCATGAGAGAGAGAGAGAGAGACAGACAGACAGACAGACAGCAGAACATTAAATTGCTCAAGAAGAACTCTCATTAATTCAACCAATCTATAAAAGTGAGCATTAAGTCTTTCAAGTGATGATAATGAGCCATACACAGAACTCGCGATAATCACTGAGGACATAGAATATTGTACTTGCATATGTACAATTACAAAGCTTAGAATTGAAAACAACTCTATCTGGCCTCTAACAGTGTCACAGTCATTTCATTAGTTGAAGAATTAATCTTATTTCCAGATGAACTTTGTCCTTCTCTCGCCACCCTTTCAATAAGGAAACCAGGTTCTTTAGGCTGAGGCAAAGTATTTTCACTGCTTAGCATCAAAATCACTGATGCCATGTTTGGTCTGTCCTCAGGATGCAACTGCACACACAGAAGACCAATATGTATGCAGCGTAGCACCTCTGATACTGTACATGCATCTCCCAAACAAGAATCAACTAACCTCATTGGAGTGTCCTCCTTCCACAATCTCCATGCCTGTAACATTAGAAAAAACATTAATGATCCTCAACAAGTTTAATATGGGTAAAACTAGGTAATGTTCTTTGTCACTTACATGTCCTAGAAGGTTAAACCCATGATTGGGATAGAAAACTCCAGTGTTTTTCTGTCCACTTATTATCTCGAGTAGTAATATTCCAAAGCTAAACGCGTCAGATTTGATGGAGAATAGCCCATCAATTGCATATTCTGGTGCCATGTAGCCACTTGATGCAATTGGACAAATTAGTTACTTTCATCATTAAAAATGTCTAGAAAATTGAGAAACAAGTCAATGTCCTGGTTAATAGATACTTACTATGTTCCTGCAACCATTTTTGTATTCCCTTCGGTTTGATTTCCACTAAACATCCGTGCCAAACCAAAATCAGAAATTTTGGGATTCAACTCACTATCTAATAAAATATTACTTGCTTTAAGATCTCTGTGTATAATCCTTAACCTAGAATCTTGATGAAGGTAAAGAAGTCCGCGAGCAATTCCAAATATGATGTTAAAGCGTTTAGACCAATCTAGGAGTTCTCTTTGAGACGAATCTGTCAAGTTTCTGAGTACTGTTAGTGCATGAAAGAAACAAATGAAGTTCTTCAGTCTAACTAAATTTTATTTGCAGAGGCACTTACCAAAGAGAAAGGAATCTAGACTTTTGTTGGGCATGTATTCATAGATTAATATCTTTTCATCTCCTTGGATGCAACAACCTAGAACCTTAACAAGATTGCGGTGTTGAAGATTGGCACATAACATAACTTCATTCTTGAATTCTTTCATTCCTTGTCCGGAATTATGCGAAAGCCTTTTGACAGCAATCTCTTGTCCATCAGATAGTGTACCCTAAATTTATTGAGTGAACCATTGAAACAATGAATAAGAAGAATGACTGGCTTTTATCTTTGTGTACTAATGCATCTTTTAACAGGCACCGAGAATATTTAGTTACTAACCCTGTACACAGGCCCAAAACCACCTTGGCCAAGCATCTTGTCATTTGAGAAGTCATTAGTGGCACGAACTATGGTGGCAAAATCAAAAAACGGCAGCTCCAAGTCCTCTTCATGGCTTTCATCTTTCTTTTCTTCTGAGAATTTCCCTGTATCTTCTATAGTAAACTAAGTCAGCACATCATAAATAACAAAATAGAAATGTTCTTTTGAAGGCATGATGGTACACGTGCATGATGCACCACATGCAAAACTTCTCCTTTGTACAAACACTCAAAAGTTGGGCTATGTTATCCAAGTACAACTTTGTTATGGCTATCTTGGTTAATTTTTAAAGGACAGTTAAATTTCTGCCAGAAGGGTATCATTTAGCACAACTTCCCCATCAGTGTTCCAATCATCTGAATTCCAAAACTAAATCACATGTTTCTCCCAAAATAATGCATGACTTGCAACTGATATTTAACCCCATCTATCATCTATGTCATGTCAACAAGCTAAATGACTTGGAGTAACAAGGTTCCACTGAGGTCAAGTTCAGGAAATTTACCTCTAAGCTTTCTTTTCCTCCAGTAAAAGTATGTGAAAGTTAAAACAACCACAAGAACCAAGACAAGGCTGACAGGAATTACCACCGCCCCCATTTTCTTATGCCCCTCCTTTCCATCTTCACGTCTAACTGCATCTGATGAATGAACAAGCAGTCACTACTCAGGGAAAAAAAAATTGTACACAGAAAGATAAAGTAAATAAAGGAGAATCAGTATAGGATTAAGACTATTATTAACCATACCAGTTACTGAAGTGGCCATTCGAACATATAGATCTTGCCCAGGAACCGAAGCCACCCTCAAATCCAGTAAAGCACCAAACCAAATGAGACAGCCACTACCTTCTCCCCTCATGTCTATGTTTGCATATGCAGTGCAAGAACAGTTTTCCCAGCACTTGGCCCTGCAATCATCAAGTGTCAAATTTCCATTCGCCCAAGAAACTGCAGTATCTGGCATTTTCAACCCACTGAATTTTTGAAAACCATCTCTGTCCTTGACCCTGCAGCTCCATTGCTCACTATGCACACATCCTTGTGTCCAGTCCAATGCCTCATTATAGTTTTTTGGTGATCTTGGCTTGAACCCTTTTAAACACTGGCATGGTGGTGACTCGCTGACAACACAGTTACCATAAGCACCACAAAGGTTGTAGTTGTCACAATTGTCTCGTGGTATTGATGAATAAAGCCTCCAAGTCCGGTTCTCATTGATCCAATTGTATCGTTGCCGAGCATAGCTCGATTCGTTTAGAACCACTCTTGTGATCACTGACTTGTTCCGGAGGTTGTATGTGTAAACCACCTCATCATCATTGGACACAAGTTCTAATTCAAAAAGTGGTGTGGTTTTGCCACTGAATCTAACACCATTCCATGGACCACTCCTATAGTACTTAGTGGATCCTTTCCACATAATCAGTTCAGCGGTGCTGCCAAGAACTAGTCCCCAAGTTAAATCCCCCTGAGAAGGATCATCCCAATTCTTCCATGCTGATAACTGCCTATTGTTATACCATATATTTTAACAAAAACTAATATTAAAATTATAATAGTTAAAAGGGAAATACAAAACATATAATAAGCTAAAATGTTTGATTTCTATGTGCTGAAGGCCAACGAATAAAAATTCAAAAGTGTCGAATTATGGTGTGTAATTATCATAGTGACTAAGCATGATTTGTCACTTTCTTGAACTCTAGCAGATGACAATTGTTTTACATCGTCCAAGTGTAGAAATAAAATTCTAATCTAAAACATTATTACTAGCTGTTTTATATTTATTTTTTCATAATTTTGTAACCTGCCATTAATCTGCACTAAAAACAAATTACATGGTCATTCAAAACTTATCTGCTTCTTTATCTACATATCCAGCAAGACTAAGACTCTACCAGCAGTCAGACATAAAGGTCAACCAGTGCACGAGACTCCCACCTAGCAGGGTCTGAGGAGGGTAGATGTACACTGCTTGACACCTGCTTTGTGAAGAGGTTGTTTCAAGGATTTGAACTTGTAACCTCTACCGCACAAAGCAGCAACCTTATCGTTCCGTCGAGGGTCGCCCTCTATCAGCAATCAGACATAACAAAGAGTGAAAAAAAAAATACATGGTAATCATATGCTTGGATACCTATTAAGACCAGTCTTGAGGTTCCATCCAATTTTCATCCCTTGTAAAAAAGTATCACAAGGATAATCAAAGCTCTGCCACAAATAGTTCTGTGGATTCTGATCACTCACCCCCCTCAGAACCAAGTTTCCTGAGTTTAGAAGCTGCACAACTGGAATTATTTTCTGTGTCTGCGTTGTCGTGTTTGCTGACCAAACAAGAGTTTGCTTCTGGCTAAGGATCACAAGTTTTCCATCCTTGTTGATGATTAACCTGCTGGAATTGTCTTTGACTGGATTCTCCCGGTTGGCAACCCAAACAACAGTTCTGACGGGGATATTATAGAACCATATTCCAAGGTAACGGTTTGTGCTGTTGCCAGGGCTGAAGAAACCCAATTCAAAGCTTTCATCTTCAGAGACCAAGGTGCTTCCATCAGGAAGTGATTGTAACTGTGATATGGTATCAGTTGCAGAAGAATATTTAAGGAGCAATATAACTAGTTTGGTTGTAATAAACAGAAGGGTGGAAATGGCCATTGCTTTGGTCAATTTGTAGAGGCACTCATCATAAAGTCCTCTTTTATTTTAATAATTGTTCAGATGTGTATGTAAGAAGTAAGTTGATAGAAAAATCTTTCCAGCGGGTACCCGAAAGAGGAAAGGAAAGCATGTAGTTTGAATCTGGGAGCATTGGTAAGTGTCAAACCTGTTAGGCTGCTGGAAAAGTGTTCGAAACTTCGAATTGAGTGGCTTCCACCTGCTACCGAGTTTTGATTGGCTTTTAGATAATTTTTTTAATAAAAAGACTTTTTCTTTTTATGCATAAAGTTAAATTTATACTGCTTAAAATTTTAAAGAGATTAAAATGAGGTTTTGTCTAAATAATTTATCATAACTATCAAATAAAAAGTTTGTTTTTGACTGATTAAAAAATAATTTATTAACAGTTAATTTATAAAGTTTATTTTGAATTTGTTTTTTAAATAAAATAAAATAGATATAATTTTAAGTGATAAAATTTCCATATAAAAAATATCAAAATTTCAACCTTTAATATTATTTTTATTTTTATTAGAACTGCCCAACTCTTATTATGAGAAAGTTACATTTTTTTTATTAAGAGTGAAATATAATTCATTTCCTCGAGAGATGGTATAGATATATTTTATTCTTCTCTTTCCAATTTCCAAAATATACGCTCACATCGCCTATAAAATTTAATATAAGCTATTTTGAACCAATTTCAAGTTTTCTACCGGTACTCCACTAACTCAAGTTTATTATTATATTTTCTTATGAAAATATTCCTTGATAATATATATATATATATATATATATATATATAAAACAATTTTACAAAATAAAATGTACATGACTTATAATAATATAAAATATTGGCCTATATATGATTTAATTTAAAATTTTTATTATATATATATGTATATATATATATATATATATATATATATATATATATATATATATGTGTGTGTGTGTGTGTATGGCGCGGGTAACCAGTTCTAGTTGTATAGTGTTAATAGTGAAGAGCACATGAATTTTCAAAAATATGAATATAAGGTCTATTTGGGACGATGGGGAGGAGGGGACGACGATGAATGGCAGGGACAAACCCTAAATATGTGTGTTTTGGGAGTGGTTGATGGAGAGTATATCAAAAGAGTGCATAGGAGATCAGACAAGGACAAGCTTCTAGTTGGCAGAGGTTTTCCTAGTATGTGTTCACAGTTGTATCTATTAGATAGATTATAGATTATAAATGGTGTAAATATTCTCTAGGTCTCTATAATTCTAATTAATTTTCATCATTGTGGTTTAAAATTTATTAAGCATATCCTGATAATGTATGATATTTTTCAATAAAGTGTTTACTCTTATTAAAAACAAAGTATTTAAGGAATATTTTATTTTTATGAAAGGGTGAAGAGAGAGACGTAAATGAAATATTCATGAAATATTCTATTTTTCATAACGACAATGACTTGATTGAAAAATTTCATCTATTATAAGGATCTACTTATAAATTTTTAAATCGTAGAGACTTAATTAAAAATTGAGTGAAACCGTAAGAACTTACAAAATAATTAAACCATTATAAATTATAGATTATAGATTAATAGAGACAAACACCTGAATACAATGATACAAAAAGAACAAAGATAGTGATATAGTATAAACAAAAACAATATTAGAGACGGAAATAGAACTATATTTGAGAATGATGAATAAGGCATAATGATTAATAAACAGATGAAGAAGATTATGTTATAATTTGGTGATAAATAAAATTGAAAAGTGAGAAGAATAAAAATAAAATATGAAATATTTAAAGGGATATTTTTGAAAAAAATTTTAAATTAGTGTCATAGAAACATGTCTTTATTGTCCCTCATTTTTGAATGGACAGAAATTTACTCAAAAATTGTCTTGAGACAAGATAGTTTTGGGGGGTTTTGTCTCTCTCCCGTTCTCCAAATATACTTAATGTCATTTTTTTTAACGTCAATTATTATTATTTTTAATCAATGTTAATTTTAGTCCACTACTTTTAAAATTAATCAAATTAATTCGTAACGTTGCAAAATATAAGTCATGTTAGTCTCTCAACTTTTATTTAACATTTTATCAATTAAATAATAATATATAATGTTAAGCGATATTTTGACATACCTTATATTATGTAAAGTATAATTAAACTTAATATAATTCATTTTGGTGTCTAAAATTACATAAAATGAGTCATTTAAATCTCTTTTTCAAGTCATAAATGACACATTTTATACAATTTTAGAAACCAAAAGAAGTAACTTTAAACTTTACTGTACTTTAGATAAAATATGATATGTCAATGTATCATTTAATGTTACACATTATCATTTCATTGATAAAGTGTTAAATAAAAATGGGATAAGAGACTAATTTGACTCATATTTTGTAATGTCAATGACTAATTTAACTCATTTTGAAAGTTAGGGACTAAAATGATTCATAAATATAAAATCAATGAGTAAAATGTGCATTAGGCAAGCTTTATGGCATTATTGTAACATCCCCAAATTCATAACTAGGAAAAATATCAATCCTAATTAATGATTTAGATGAATGAGAGTAAAAGAAATTGGGCAAATGTCATGAAACATAACAAATATTATTAGAATAGTCAAGTGTCTCTAGAGAAATATGCAAAGAATTACAAAAATGTCATCACTTAGTAAAAACTATGAAAATACCCTTGCTACGAAAATGAAATTACCAAAGTACCCTTACCTTATTTATAGTGACAAAAATACCTTTATTTTATAAATGAAATTACGAGAATACCACTGTCATTGTCTAATTACAAAAATACCCTTATCTTGAATAAATAAATTACTACAAATGCCACTACTTTAATAATTACAACAACGCCATTATACCAATCTCTAGGCTTGTCTTGAAACAAGAATGAATCTAAGCCATTTGATTAATGCTAGAAAGAATCAAAAGGTCAATTGACTAAAAGTTACAAATCTCTAGTATTAAATGATAATTTATTAGCAGAAGTTTCTACATATAATTGATTTAATAGTATGAATAAGAAACTCACAAAGTAGATTATCCAAATAATGTAATCATATATTATGGAGCTAATGGATGAGTAGGTTGAAATAATTAACGTGTCACGAACCGCCTAGAGAACATGACTGGCACTTGAGAATTTGGATCCCCATGCAAGCCTCTGATAACATAACTAGTTAAAATGCACAAATCAATCGAATATATTCAAAATATCTCAAATTCAAATAAATTTCATAATTAATATTTTCAATCATAAATACTGAATATAAAACTACGTAAAATCCATGACCTGGGCCAAAGCCAAACATAATTAAATAAATGACTGAAATTCTGAAAAGCAGTTAAAACAATATAATGCATGTCCAGGATTCTACCTAAACAATTATTAGAACGTTACTAAACTGACATAACCAATAATAAGCTCCACTCCAAAGCGAAGCTCACAAAAGAATCTGTAGCACTGCTGAGGAGGATCCTGTGGTGCAATTGAACTTGTAGCTGTGTTTATAGTAGAGGAAAAAAGAATGGTGAGTTCATTAAAACTCAGTGAATAAGCCTCTATTTACAATCCACATAGGACAACGACAAATATATATAGCACGTATATGCAACTTGATGTAAAATATTTTATATAGAATTACATATAACTATACTGAAAACAACAAGTTAACTAAATCCATAACAATAACTAATAAAGAAACATGAATTGCTCTGTACATAAGTATCTGAGCTAAATAGCTAAATATGAGCCAATGGCTAATCTGATGGGCACCTAACTAGGTCCCATAAATGGACACTACACTGAGTTCCTTATGTGGTTGAGCTAATCCTCTAGTGGACCACTTGGTACCAAGATTAACAATCAATCCTGCAGCTGTTAACTCGTTGATCTGTTTCTCATTATTTATTATCTAAAAAAAATAATAGCAATAAATTCACTATTTTTACGATTCAGACAAAACTGGGATTTATAATATTTTCTGATTGATAAAATAAATCCAAATCATATATATAACAAATATGATCCCATGAGTTTTCTAAAATAACTTGTCATAATAATTACAAACAATAATTTTCTAAATTTTTCTATAATCCATAAAGCATATTTCTTGGCATAAATCATTCCAAAATTTCGTACATAATTTATATAATATGAAAAAATAATAATAATGACAAAAAATATGGTCATGAACTTAAACTCACTCACCGTGGGTAGCCGGGAGTGTGCTTCCACTAACAATTTGACTCTGAGGAGCTGGGATGGCACCAATAGTAGAAGATATTAATCGGAGAAAATTGAGAGAAACCACATTTCTCTCTTTAGGGAAAATTCCTTCGGCGGATAGAATTCCTAAAAAATATTTGAAAATATTATGATATGCCTAAAATATACTAGGAGACAATACCACCGAAAATGAAATCTCTGTGTCTCTTGCACTTAGACAGAAAGATTTTTGTGAAAAACGAATACTAGAAAGCAAACCACCACGTTTGCTATTTATATATGAATGTAATAATATTTAATAATGTCTACTACAGCATGAGTTATATATATATATATATATATATATATATATATATATATATATATATATATATATATATATATATATATATATATATATATATATTGTATGTGAGGTTTGGTGCACGTTATAGTGCACGATCTTATTTATAATAATAATAAATAGTAGTGCTACATGTAGTGCTATTCACCTAACATATAATGATAATGATAATAATAACAACATGATACCAATCATGCTTACCTACCTACGCATTACATATATATAATAATATAATATTAATAACATTAATAATAATACTAATGGTGATAATGAGTATTAATAATGCTAATAACAATGATGATAATAATAATAATAATGATGATAACTTATATACCACTAAACTCTGTATATGGGATATCACATACTACCCCCCTTAAAAGAGATTTGATCCCCAAATTGAATTAACGAATATTGAGGTGGAAAAGGTGAGGATACTTGATTTTCATAGTTTCTTCAACTTCCCAATGTCGCTTCCTCGCCGGAATAGTTTCTCCGGATAACTTTTATTGAGGCTACCTCTTTTGAGTGAAGCTTCTCGATCTGCCTGTCTATGATGGCAACTGGTTCATCTTCGTAGGATAAACTCTTATCAATTTAGACCGTTCGCGGAGTGAGTACGTGAGATGGGTTAGGCATATATTTCCTAAGCATACTAATATGAAACACTGGTGTATAGCTGATAGACTGGAAAGCAGTACCAACCTAAAAACTATTGCTCCAACTCTCTCTAAAATCTCAAATAGGCCGATAAAATGAGGGCTTAACTTCCCCCACTTACAAACCTCACTACTCCTTTCATAAGGGATACCCTCAGAAACACGTGGTCCCCTATCGCAAACTCCAAGTTATACGGACAGTTATCTGCATAAGACTTCTACCTAGACTGTGCTGCTAAAAGACATTCCTTAATCAACTGAGCCTTCTCTAAGATTTCTTGAACTAGGTCTGGGCCTAAGGACTTAACTTCCCTAAGCTCAAATCACTCAATGGGAGGCCTGCAATGCCTCCCATACAAGGCTTCGAATGGTGCCATCTAGATACTCACCTGATAACTATTATTGTATGAAAACTCAATCAAGGGTAGGTGATCACATCGACTCTCTCCGAAATCTAGCACACAGGTTCTAAGCATATCTTCTAAGGTTTGTATCGTCCTTTCCGACTGGCCGTCCGACTAGGGATGGAAAATTGTGGTCAAATCCACACGCGTCCCAAGAGCCTCCTAAAATACTCTCTAAAATTGCAAAGTGAGCTGGGACCCTCTATTAGATATGATAGATATTGGGACACCGTGAAGTCTAACTATTTCGTTGATGTACAACTGAGCATACTGTGCAGTACTGAAGGTAGTCTTTACTAGTAAAAAGTGTGCTGACTTGGTCATCCTATCTACTATTACCCATATGGAATTGAACCCCTTGGTGGTTCGAGGTAACCCCACTACGAAGTCCATGGTTATCCTCTTCCATTTCCACTCTAGAATATCTATCTGTTGAAGTAACCTTGTTGGCCTCTGGTGCTCAACTTTGACTTGTTGGCACACCAAGCACTTAGCTACAAAGTCACTGATATCTCTCTTCATACCATCCCACCATTTTAGATCCTGATACATCTTAGCTGATCTTGGGTGCACTGAGTATGCTGCACCATGGGCTTCTTCCATTACTTTTCTCCTCAACTCATCCACTGCTAGTATGCATAAATAGTTCCCAAAGTGCAACACACCCTCAGCATCGACTGAGAACTCTGTATTCTCACCCTTACAAACTCCTTCAACCAACTTAGCTAGCTTCGAATCTTTACTCTGTTATGCCTTGATTTGTCCTACCAAGTTTGACTAAGCCCCGATCTAAGCCAAGAAGGCCCCTATATCACTAAGGCCGACTTGAACTCCTTCAACTTCCAACTTATGCATATCTTCTATTAATTGTTGCGTCACTGGTGCTCTGTGGGCCAAACTACCCATAGACTTCTTGCTCAAAGCATCTGCTATTACATTCGCCTTCCTAGAGTGGTATGAGATGGTACAATCATAATCTTTTAACAACTTAAGCCATCTATGTTGTCTAAAGTTCAAATTCTTCTGTTGAAAGATGTACTTTAGGCTCTTGTGGTCTGTGAAAATCTCACAAGTCTCTCCGTACAGATAGTGCCTCCAACTCTTCAAAGCAAAAACTACTGCTGCCATTTTCAAGCCCTGTGTAGGGTAATTCTGCTCATGCTTCTTGAGTTGCCATGAGGCATACACTACAACTTGTCTATGCTACATCAATCCACAGCCAAGTCCAACTCTAGAAGCGTCATGGAATACCGAATAGCCACTTGTTCCTAAAGGTAATACCAAAAATGGTACCATGGTCAAGCATGTCTTAAACCTCTGAAAACTCTCTTCATACTCTTCTATCCACTGAAATTTGGTATTCTTCTGAGTCAGCTTGGTCATGGGTGTGGCAATCTTTGAGAAATCCTGAACAAACCGCTTGTAGTATCCTGCTAAACCTAAGAAACTACAAACTGCTAAAACTGCTGTAGGTCTAGGCCATTGCTATACTGCTTCCATCTTCTTTGGATTTACCTTAATTCCATCCTTTGACGCTACGTGTCCAAGGAATGCCACCTGATCTAGGTAGAACTCACGCTTAGAGAACTTGGCTTATAATTGATTCTCCCTCAAAGTCTGTAGAACCATTCTCAAATGTTGCTCATATTCCTCCTTACTCCTGGAATACACTAAGATGTTATCAATGAAGACAATCACAAAGTGATCCAGAAATGACTTAAACACTCTATTCATTAAATCCATGAAGGCTGATAGGGCATTGGTCAACCCAAAGGACATCATTAAGAACTCATAATGTCCATAGTGAGTCTTGAAGGTCGTCTTAGGTATATCTTCATCCTTAATCTTCAGCTGATGATAACCAGATCGAAGATCAATCTTGGAAAAATAGGTTGCCCCTTGGAGCTAATAAAAAAGGTTGTTAATGCAAAGCAAAGGGTACCGGTTCTTGATTGTCACTTACTTAGCTGCCTATAATCTATGCACATCCTCATCAAGCCGTCTTTCTTCTTATCGAACAACACTGGAGTACCCCATGGAGAAGTACTTGGCCTTATAAAGCCCTTGTTCAATAACTCCTGTAACTGCTCCTTCAATTCTCTTAACTCTGCTGGATCCATATGATATAGGGGTATAGAGATAGGTTTAACCTCTAACTCAAGTTCTATCCTAAACTTTATTTCCCTCTTCAGTGGCATACCTCGCAATTCATCTGGAAACTCATTAGCTACTAGAATCGTGCCCAAACTTAGTGTCTTTACCTCTATATTCCTAACCGTAGCTAAAAACCCATAGCTACCTCTATCCATCAACTGTAGTTTACTCATACCTGATATCAAGCTCATTGTTTTGAACACCTTGTACCCAAAAACTCTCTTGGCTCTTTGCCTGGGACCTGGAATCTCACTACATTCCTATAATAATCTATGATGGCATAGCTTGGCATGGCATGAGGCTAACTAGTCCATACCCAAAATGACATCAATGTTCGACATGTCCGACACTTTTAAATCTGTAAGTGCTTCCATGTCACCAACTTTGACACTACACGATCTATATACTGTCTGAATAAAGATGGGTTTCCCCAAAGGCACCCTAACTAAAAATAGATTCTCAAGATCCTCAAGGGATCTTTCGAACCGTAAAGCAAAGAATAAAGACCCATAAGAATAGGTGGACCCTGAGTTAAACAACCTCATAGCATCGAGGAAACACACTATCATTGTACCTGCTACCACTTCATTTGAAGCCTGCGCGTCCTGATGGGTCATTACGAACAAACGAGGTTGTCCTCCACTACCTTAGCCTCTACCATCTGCTCCTTTACTGCCTACACCTCTGTTACCAGCACTCTTGCCCCCAGCTCCATGGCCTGTCGAAGCGGCGAAGCCAGCTTAGGCAGTCGACTGGAGAGACTGAATTGACATGGAGAGGTTAGCTGATCCTTGACTAGGAGTTCCCTAAAACTTTTAGCACTCTCTACGCTCGTGGCTTGGTTGGCCACACCCATTACATACTGAGGAACCAACTAAACATTGACCCTGATGTCTCTTTTCACAAATCGGGCATACTGGATATGACTGATATGAACCCTATCCACTATGCTGGTTGCCTCCTCTACTCAGAGTCTGTGATGCAACTGGGCGTGCCAGGATGGGTTTTGAGAAGGTGACCCTACCCGACTGACCCCGCTGTTGGTCCTGCTGATGGTGAACCTTACTCGAATATGCCCCACTCGAGAAATAGGCATGAACTCTGGCCTTCTTGTTGCCCTCTGACAACACCTTACGCTCTGCTAAACACTCTCAAGACCAATCACTATGTCTACCATCTGAGCATAGTCCATTGACCCGATGTGAGGTTGCAAATTGAGGAATGTATCTCTAGGCAGACCCTGAACAAAATATCTCACCCTAGCTGTCTCTGTCGATATTATGCTGGAGGCTGCCTGTGCTAGATAGAGAAATGCTCGTCATACTTTGTAATTGTCATGCCTGGAGTTAAACGGAGTTTCAAAAACTCCTCAATCATCTACGCTTGCCGGCTTTCTGATATAAATCTTTGTATGAAGGCTTCCTTGAACCGTTCCCAAGAGGGAGAGCTAGCAATCGCAAGCCTCTATTGAAACTTCTGATACCATAACTCTACTTAGCCTCCCAGCTAGAAACTAGCCAACTCCACTGCTCTCTCTAAAGAATAATGGATAACATCAACCATCTCCTCCACTTGCCTTAGGAATTCTTTAGGATCCTCAGTCGTCAGACGCCTGTTAAAGGTAGGCAAGTCTATTCTCTTGAAACGCTCCAAGGCTGAGTCGTCTATATACCTGACTAGAGGTGGCTGCGTCGCCGCCTTTAACTACCCAGTCATCACATCTGTCAAGTTTGGTATCATCTGTTCAAAAGATCTAAAGCAAACATTGTCACAGGATACGTCGCTTATACGGTGACAGCAAAGACGTGAATGGTGTACTGGTAGCATGGTAACAATTATGGAAAGACGACGTATAACAAGAGTATGAATGCCAAGAAAAGACAAACTCTTACTGAACCTTGACATGACTGACACTTTCCTAAAGGTCTCAAATAGCACTATATCAATGCAAATGGGCACACTTCCATTTACATAGATGCCATGTTATTCGTGGACACTTGCTCTAGTAATATGCAAGGAAACCTATTGCTCTGATACCACTTTGTCTTGACCCGCTTAGAGAATATGACCAGCATATGAGAATTTGGATCCCCATGAAAGCCTCTGATAATGTGACTAGCTAATATGCATAAGTAAATCGCATATATTCAAAATATCTCAAATTCAAATAAATTTCATAATTCTGAAAATGTTTCCAATCATAAACACTAAACATAAAACTGCGTAAAATCCATGACCTGGGCCAAAGCAAAACATAATTAAATAAATGACTGAAATTCTGAAAATAGTCAAAACAATATAATACATATCCGGGATCCTGCCTACACAATTATTGGAGCGTTATTAAACTGATATAACCAATAATAAGCTCCACTCTAAAGCGAAGCTCACCAAAGAAGTCGTAGCACTACTTAGGAGGATTCTGTGGTGCAATTAAACCTGTAGCTGTATCTGTAGGGGAAAAAAGAAGAAGGGTGAGTTCATTAAAACTCTGTGAGTGAGTATTTACTCACAATGCACATGGGACGACAATAAAGATACATAACATATATATGCAACATTTTATATATAATTACATATAACTGTACTGAAAATAATAAGTTAACTAAATCCATGGCGATAACTAATAGACAAACAAGAATTGTTTTGTGCATAAGTATATAAGCTGAATAGCTGAATCTGAGCCAATAGCTAATCTGATGGGAACCTATCCAGGTCCCATAAATGGACACTACACTGGGTTCCTTCTGTGGTAGAGCTAGTCCACTAGTGGACCACTTGATACCAAGGTTAACGATCAATCCTGCAGCCATTAACTCGCTGATCTGTTTCTCATAATTTATTAGCTAAAAAAAACTAATAGCAATAAATTCACTATTTTGATAGGTCATACAAAACTAGGATTTATAATACTTTATGGCTGATAAAATAAATCTAAATCATACATACAAAAAATATAGTTCTATGAGTTTTCTAAAATAACTTGTCACGATAACTACAAACAATAATTTTTTAAAATTTTCTATAATCCGTAAAAGCATATTTCTTGACATAAATCATTCTAAAATTTTGTACATAATTAATATAATATGAAAAAATAATAATAATGATAAAAATATGGTCATGAGCTTAAACTCACTTACTATTAGCAGCCGGGAGTGTGCTTTCACTAACAATTTAACTCTGAGGAGTTGGAATGGCACTGATAGCAGAAGATATTGATCAGAGAAAATTGAGAGAAACCACGTTTCTCTTTCTAAGGAAAATTCCTTCGGCGGATAGGATTCTTAAAAAATATTTATGAATATTATGATGTGCCTAAAATATACTAGGAGACAATACCGCCGAGAATGAAATCTCTACGTCTCTTGCACTTAGACAAAAAGATTTTCATGAAAAATGAATACTGGGAAGCAAACCACCATGTTTGCTATTTATATATGTATGCAATAATATTTAATACTGTCTCATGCAACGTGAGTTATATAATATATATATTGTATGTAAGGTTAGGTGCACATTTATAAGGCACGATCTTATTTCTAATAATAATAATAATAGTGCTACCTGTAGTGCTATTCACCTAACATATAATGATAATAATAATAACATGATATCAATCTTACTTACCTAACTGTGCATTACATTAGGTAAACATGATTGGTATCATATTATTATTATTATTATCATCATCATCATCATCATCATTATATGTTAGGTGAATAGCACTATAGGTAGCACTGCTATTATTATTATTATTATAAAAAAGATTGCACACTATAACTTGTACATAACCTCACATACAATATATGTATATTATTATGCGTACTATAATGTGCACTTAATCTACTATACATATATATATATATATAACACGTTGTACCAGATATTATTAAATATTATTACATATATATATATATATATATATATATATATATATAAATAGCAAAGGCGGTGGTTTGCTTCTCAGTATTCGTTTTTTATAAAAATCTTTTTGTCTGTGTGCAAGAGATGTAGAGATTTCATTCTCGGTGGTATTGTCTCCTAGTATATTTTAGGCATATAATAATGTTCCCAAATATTTTTCAAGAACCTTATTCGCCGAAGGAATTTTCCCTGGAGAGAGAAATATAGTTTCTCTCAATTTTTTCCGATTGATATCTTCTATTACCAGTGTCATTCTAGCCCTTCAGAGTCAAATTGTTAGTGGAAACACACTCTCAGCTACCAACGGTGAGTGGGTTTAAGCTTATAGCCATACTTTTGATCATTATTATTATTATTTTATATTATATAAATTATGTATGAAATTTTAGAATGGTTTATGTGAAGAAATATGCTTTTATGGATTATAGAAATTATTTTTGTAGTCATCATGACAAGTTATTTTGGAAAACTCATGGGACCATACTTGTTGTATGTATGATTTGGATTTATTTTATCAACCAGAAAATATTATAAATCTCAGTTTTGTATGAACTGTAAAAATAGTGAATTTATTGCTATTAGTGTTTTTTAACCAATAAATAATGAGAAACAGATCAGCGAGTTAACGGCTGCAAGATTGATCACTAACCTTGGTACCAAGTGTTTTGCTAGAGGACTAGCTCAACCACAGAAGGAACCCAGTGTGATGTCTATTTATGGGACCTAGTTAGGTGCCCATCAAATTAGCCATAGGCTTAGATTTAGCTATTCAGCTCATATACTTATATCTAAAACAATTCATGTTTCTCTATTAGTTATTGTCACGAATTTAGTTAACTTATTATTTTCGGTATAGTTATATGTAATTATATATAAAATGATTTACATCAAGTTGCATGTATATGTTATATATCTTTGTTGTCGTCCCATGTAGGTTGTGAGTGGAAGCTCATTTACTGAGTTTTGATGAACTCACTCATCTCTTTTCCTCCCCTACAAATATAGCTACAGGCTTAGTTGCACCACAGGATCCTCTTCAGTAGTGCTATAGCTTCTTTAGTGAGCTTTGCTTTGGAGTGGAGCTTATTATTGGTTATGTCAGTTAATAGTGCTCTAATAATTATGCAGGCAGGAGCCCAGACATGCATGATATTGTTTTGACTACTTTCAGAATTTCAATCGTTTATTTAATTATATTTGGCTTTAGCCCAGGTCATGGATTTAATGCAGTTTTATGTTTAGTATTTATGATTGGAAACATTTTCAGAATTATAAAATTTATTTGAATTTGAGATATTTTGAATATATTCAATTTATTTATGCATATTAGCTAGTCACATTAGTAAAGGCTTCCGTAGGGATCCAGATTCTCACGGCCGATCACGTTCTCCAGGTGAGTCATGACATAACATAGGATTCCAATTATAGGAACAAAATATAATAAAATTGCCATGATTATGTTAAACTAATTATGATGTCATTTATTAAATACATAAGACAAAATACAACACACATACATATCATACCATGCATGACAAGTTTATTAAGTGCATGAAACAAGGCAAGGCTTAATGAAGTTCCATATTACAATGTATGCATGAAAAAACTCAACACTTGGATCCCTTTATGTATGTATGAACCAAAATTAGCATTATCATGACACTGGACAAATTGATTTGATGAAAAAACTTGTTTCATAAAATGCTCTTGATATCACTAGAATAGGCCTACACTATAGCCATTACTTCCATCATAAAGGTTGTGCTTCGGACTTAGCAATTTAACACAATTATTACTCTAACCACATGAGCATCCAAGAACAACAAATTGAGCACAAAAACCCCTCCATTATAGCCCTTAAGTTATGGCCTCAATGGCCTATAAAATGGGGGAGTGTGTGAGCTCATTTGCAATGCATACACTCTTGCTAGTCTTCAAGCTTTAGAAACTCCCTAAGTGTTCTTTCTCTTTTATTCTTTCTCTACCATTTCTTCTTATGTTCTTCTCTTCAAAGACTTCTCTTAACCCTCTAAACCTCATTCAAGTACTTAAATCCTAAGCCCAAACCTTCACTAGCCCTTACAAGAGTTCTAATCTTTAACTCTAGTGAGAAATATTTTTCTTAAGCATTCAAGTTCTAGAGCCAAGATTCAAGGAGGGTCATCTACTCCAAGGACTCTTGTTGAAGTTCAAGGAAGAAGAGAATGACTCTTCTTAGACCCTACATAAGAGGTAGGAACTTCATCTTTAATTATTCAAGCATTGTTGGCTTCTAACCTTATCTATGGATGGAATGCCTCAAGCTTGAGTTATTCTTAAAAAGTTTTGAATGATTGTTTCTAAAATATATTTTTAGATAGCATAACATCTTCTATTTTGTTGAGTAATTTTATGATGTTATCATACTCAAATATAACCTAAAAGGATGATATGTGAAATTTGATTTAATAAAGGTAACTTAAGGCATGAAAATAGTAGGCGCTGGAATTTCTGGTTGTCTCTAGTAGTAGGCACTTCAAAAAGCAATGTTCTTAAAATATGAAGCATCTTGAAATGAAAATATTTTTACCATAAACTAGGTAATTATAAAACACTCTCCAAAAGAATCACCCAAAATGGAGTTCTCTAGCTCAAGATATAAATTTTCAAAGTTAAGCCAAAGACTGAAACTCTAAATATGACCATGTAGTAGTAAAATAGGTGTAACTCACTCTATAAAAATGCAAATGGACTGATTTCAACTCTGTCAGGAAGCTAACACACAAAGGAACATATCCATGTATTGTATGCATAAATCCTTTCACCATGAAGATAAAAAATAAGGAATAAAGTTGTGGGATAGTGTGCTGAGAGAGTCTACGAGGGGTAGCTTTGCAAGGACACTGGCCTAACATAAATATGTTTTAAATGAAATTGCCCTTAATGGGAGGCTTGATGAGTTAAGAATCTAGAACTACCTTTAAGAGGTTGAGATAATAAGTTTGCAGAAAGTTACAAATTTTCTTATAAAATATGTCAAAACTATAAATAGAATATTCAAGTCTTGAAAAGAGAGTTTTAAGAATTTATGTTACAATAATCTTCAAGAGGAAAAATATATAAAAATCATAAAGGAGCTTGAAAGTATATAATGAACCTCTGATAATATTTTAAAAATGCAATAGTGGAATGCTAAAAGTACAAATGAAAATTAAGAGAAAAAGAGATTTGGTTAGAATTTATAAGAATGAAAAGAAAGACATTCATAATGTATACACACCAACCAAGACATCCATGACTCCCTTGGGAACACTAGGGACTTGACTTGATAGCTTGGGTTGCTTAATATGAAATTTATCTATGAGAATTTATATGAGATCTTACATGAAATTATTTGCTAATTACTATACATGACTCCTGTTTTGTCATGAGGCTTAGTATGAAATGCCTACTATTTAAGGTTTTATATGAGATGTTGTCTATGCTACCCAAAGTGATATATAGTAATGTGAATGTATAGTGATAAGTTATGAAATGATGAAGATGAATGATTGATTGTGCCATGATTTATTTATGATGCACGATAATATGCATATATTCACGTTTCAAGTAAAATAATAAGTGACAAAGTCACTGCTTAATCCTCAAAGAGGATTAAAGTATTGGTGATTTCACTCAGTGAAAATAAAGGTGAAGCCTAGAAAAGTAGCAATGATAGTCTGGAAAAGTGGACTTGAGCTAAGCTCACGACTCAACCCTCAAAACCATTGAGATCATAGCAACGGGAAGAAAACCAAAAGGTTGTGGCGACGGCCATGGTATAAGCTTATAGCCCTTTTATAGGGTGGTATAATGCATTGATGTATTTATCCCATGAGTAATTAAAAGACATATCAATGAAAGAAAATAAACTGTCATGCATAAACACTACGAGTGGAAATGCTTGTGTGATCACAAAAAGAGGCACAAGATTATTAAGTGATGTGTTGACTTGCAATTGATGAGTTACGATAGATATGTATGACTCTGCTAATAAGAATAGTTTAAAAGTAACTCTACCTCGGCTAGTCACGTTTGTGAAAATCTTGATAAATGAACCTTTACTTGTCCACTACTTTGTAATAAACTTGAGGTGGCTGAAGTGACAATGATGACACAATCTGTACCAAGTTTAAACTCCTAATGAGAAATCCAACATTTCTCACTCCTGCATATATTTTCGTTGTCACCACCAGATATCGATGGACCTCAGTTATCTAAAAAGGTGGGAGCCTCACTTCCCTGAGTTAGCACGTGGAGTCAGGGGAGTTGGGGAGAAGGACCACTTTCACAACTAGACACCCCACCATTTATGGTCCCATCATGGGGAAAAGACCAAGCAGAGTACAACGACCTCTAGTCATCCACATATCATCTAATTCAGAAGACCCGTCACCCAAAGGACAAGTACCTATTATTAAGCCCTTCCATGATTTGGAAGGAGAGATTGTAGAGCCACTCAATGTTGAACTATTAAATGTAGTGTCCATATGGCAAGTAGAGGATGGTTATAAGGCGGAAGAAGAAGAGGATCCTGAAGAAGATTCTAGGGAGGACCCTAAGGAAGATCTCGAGGAGGACCCTGAAGAAAATTCAGAGAAGGACCTTGAGGAAGATCCAGAGGAGGACATAGAGCCCATGGAGGATGATGATGCTGAGTTATTTGTAACTTTGGCTTTGATTATTTCATGCATGATTTCATGGAGGATGAGGAGGAGTTCCCTCCAATAAAGGACCTTGTAGAGGAATCAGTGGAGATTTCAGTATTTGACTGTGAGCTATATAGTGATGCCACTAGCCAAGCCTCGGATTAGATGCCTGATAGGTTGAGGACCACTGCCACCTCCTCCCTAGCTATCTATGCCAGAGATTTTCTGTCACGACTCGACTGACAAACGTGACTGGCAAACGTGACTAGCACGTGAGGAATCTCATCTCCACTTGCCGGTCACGTTCCTCAGTCGAGTCGTGACAGAGTGGCGTTGTCTCCCAGATTATCAGCCAATGTAGCCAGAGTATTTGTTTATGTAGCTAGAGTGTCATGTTAGAATGTTTCGGGCATTCAAACCCATCCTTGAAACTCCAAGTGGGTTATATGTTCTGTTTTGTTGATCTTCTAGTTACACAAGTTCAGATTTGGGGACCAAATCTTTTTAAGGGGGAAGAATGTAGGTACACGTGTCCTTGGACAGGTCCTGTATAGCTCTATGGTCCCTCGGGACCTACCCGTGTTATCGAGGAGGCCCTAGATGCATGAAGGACCAGGGATGAAGAGCTAGAGTTGCTGCTGTAGAATTCTATGATACCTGAGGTACACGGGTCAACAGTAAGGTTCTGTATAGCCTCAAGGATTCCCTGGGAACCACCGTCGGGTCTTGAATTTTACTAAGTCTGGATCCTACACCTCCTTGGAGGGCTATATAACAGAATCATATTCTTGGGATCAAAAGTCCCGGTAGTTGTTCCTTGAGGGAAAACAAGTTGAAGAGTGATTTTTAATGAATTTTGTGAAACTTGCAAATGTTTCGTTATTAACCCACAAGTTTACAAAATCTCAGAAATTTCCGGATTTGAAGTAAAACTCAAAATTTGAATTCTGATTTGATGGAGTTTTGATTTTTTTAATATTTTATTTGAATTCAAAGGGGGGGTATTTCCTTATTAACATTTATGTTTTAAAGTTAATGGGAGTAATTTTACATTTATGTTTTAAAGTTAATGAGAGAAATTTTAAAGTTAATGAGAGTAAAATAAATGTTTTAAAGTTAATGAGAGTAATTTTAAAATTAATGAGAGTAAAATAAATGAGGACATTAACTTAAAATTACTTTCCATTAACTTTAAAACATAAATATAAATAAGTGAGTGTTAGAACAACCCAGATGCCAGAATGACTGAAAAAAACAGAAGTTGGGGGTTGCTGCCACCACTATAGCAGTCCAGGACTGCTATAGTGGTCACTAGAGAATGTTCAAGTGGTGCAGCGGTTTGAGGTACCGCTATAGTGGTCCAGGACCACTATAGCAGTCATAAGTGTCTCTGTAGGGACTGTGAGACGCGGTTAGACCACTATAGCGGTCGTAGACCGCTATAGCGGTGTTAGTGAGACCCTGATCCCTTTAAAAACCCCCAAATCAGGCAGAAGGAAGCAAAAACGCGACCCTTTCTCCTTCTCCCTCAAATTTTCTCTTTTTCTCAAATCTTCTCAAATCCATCATTCCAAAGCTTCAAGGTAAGTATATTTTGTTAGATTATGTCTTTATTTCTCCATGATCTTGGATTTGGTCCGATTATTTTTTTTCATTTTTGTCAAGTAGGGGTGTTTTCCCAATTTTAGTAGAGATAGAATAGAGTTCTCTAGAGATTTTTAGAGATTAATCTAGAGTTATGGTTACTCCATGACAGTTATTGGTGTCATTCCAAACTCTTCAGGTCAAGTTAGTGGGGCCCACATACTCCCGGCTTTAAACGGTGAGTGGGTTCAGATTCTATGATCCTTATGTTGATCATTAGAGTTAATTTAAGTAAATTATAACATGAGGTATATGTTTTTCTAAAAACTCATGGGACCATTATTGTTAAAGCAATTTTTTATCAAAGAGCTAGAGTATATCTTTAGAGATTTGTTAAACACTGTGATGACTTCTAGAGTAGAGAATATGTATATGCTAGAGCTTGTGAACTCTAGGGTAGAAGATTTATGAGATATAGAGAAAAGATTTAGATTTCTGATTGAATTGGACAGTAGCTATAGAGAAACAGACTGTCGCCTTAGGGCCAGAGAAATAATAAATGGGACCTAGTTAGGTGCCCTAGAGATTAGAGACTTTGTTATGCTATGCATAACCAGAGATTTGTTATGTCACATGAATTGGGTATAACTAGAGATTCCTATTTCTTTATTAGCATACTGTGGTTTATGGTTTCTACGGAATACTGATTTTAGAACTATTTGCTATTTCTATGAATATGAACTTTAGAATTATTGCATTAACTGGCTTGATATATATATATATTATTTATTTTCCTTGACTGTCCCATAAAAGGGTTATGGGAGAGGACTTACTTACTGAGTTTTAGATGAAACTTACCCCTCTCTCTTCCTCCATTACAGGTGCAGTAAACGCTACGGGTTCTTCTCTTCCATCTCTTCCCCTGCAGTAGAGATTTCCCAGTTGGTGAGCTTCACTTTGTGAGTGAAGTACTTTTGGTATTCTGTTTAGAGATAGAGTGCTCCAGTGTGCATGACGGGCAGGGTCTTGGACCATAGAGATAGACTGACATATTTTTATCATGAATATTTTGTATTTTCACGGTTACGAGTTCTATGGTTTATTTTGTATTAAGAGAAACTCATATGTTTTGTATCAGAGATATATACTAGAGCTTGATTATGAAAGTATTTATGATGATTTGTTTTTCAAAGAGTTAGACATTTATGTCAGAGATGAATTTATGTTTTAGAAAAGGATTTTATATTAAATTATGCATATAGAGGGGCTTAGAGATCACGACACTTACATGGGAATGAGGATTCCTCACGTGGCGGTCATGTGCCCAAGTCGGGTCGTGACAAATTCTGTAGAGCAGGCTCGCTGCAGCGAGTGTTTGTTTCAGTTGACTCACTGCAGCGAATGGATCCGATGATAGCACAGTGCAAAACGATGCGATTTTGATAAGTGAGCTCTATATATACCTCAACTCGGGTTTTTCTCTTCTGAGAAGCAGAAACCTGAGCCCTAACCCCCTTTGGGTGATCCCCCTCTCCTCCATTCTTAATCCTACTCCATTCCATCTCCTTCCAAGATCAAAGGTAAGAGATTTATGGGTTTTTATTGTTCCTTTCCTTCCCATTTCATAACCTAGAGTTTGAGTATTGTTATTCTCTCCATTCTTTCACATTTTTGGTATGGGTATTGCTGTTTGCCTCCACTGTGGTTGAATAAGTGAGTTCTGTAGAGGCAGATTTGCTGCAGTAAGTTATTCTCGCTGCAGTCAGGAGTCTCGCTACAGTGAGGTTTGTTCACTACAGTGAGTGGCCTTGCTGCAACGAGGTTAGTTCACTGCAGCGAAAGGGCCGATCACAGCTTTACTCCCCCAGTGCTATTAGAGTTATGTTTGAGTTATCTAGAGGTTGTCGGAGACTAATCTTGAGTCAATGTTGTTCTATGACAGTTGTTGGTGTCATTCAATGTTTTAGAGGTAAAGTGGTGGTGCCCACATACTCCCGGCTCCAAACGGTGAGTGGATTTCAACTCATGGCCTTAGTTTTCCCATTATAGCTATGTTTTATGTATGATGGTTGTCAAATATAACATTAGAGATGAAATTATGATTATATATGTGTGTATATATATATATATATATATATATATATATATATATATGATTTTGCAAGTACAACAAGCTAGATAAAGAGCATGATTTTCAAAGAGCATGAATTATGTGTTTTAAAAAACTATAGGACCATGATTGGTGTATAAATTGCTATGAAAATGTTGTATGTGTATTCATGAAGAGATTTATTGTGAGAATATATTATTTACTAAGTTAGTATATCCAACATGTTTCAAGAGTTATGACATACTTATAGTTTAAGACTAGAGATTTCGAAATATGATTTTAGAGTATCAGTTAAGATATTTTGGCAAAGAATATAAAGCAGAAATGTTCTATTATAATACTAGAGGTTTTCCTATTGTGGACCTTTCTATTTCAAAGTTGATATTAGAGTTATTAAGTTATAAAAAGTGGTTATCTTGAGATATGAGATTTTAGGAATTCAATTTTGTGATATTCCAAAAATATGGAATTCAGTATGATTCATAGTGACTGCCAGATACATATTCTATGAGCTTAAAATCAGAATGCCTGCAAGTGGGTGATCCCTGTGGCATAATTTCATAGTCATAGTTATGCTATAGTTAGGTTGCTACAATTGTATGAGTCCAGAACTTTTAGAGTTTCAAGAGTTTTCATATTTAAACAGTTTTATAAAGAGCTAGAGTATGAGTATGATTATATCTAAAGATTTTATGAATTTTCTTGATGATTTCAAGGAATAGAGTATTTATATATGAAAAAGTTTGATATCCAGATTAGATTATACAATAGAGATTTAGAGAAAACAATATGTTTATTGAATTAGAGACTAGACAGTAGATATAGAGAAACAAACAGTGAGTTAACGGCTAAATCCCGATCATTAATCTTGGTACCAAGTTGTCCTGAGAAGACAATCTCATAGAGCAGAAAATGGAACCTATTTAGCTGTTCGATTTAGATCCTTGATGGATCATAGAGCAAAGAAATTGCTATGTCATGGTTGACATGCGTACCTAGAGAATGTATCATCATGCAAGGCATAACTAGAGATCGGTGTTCCTCTATAGGAGTACTGTTATTAATGTTTTCAAAGAATATTTGATTCAAGAGATATTATATATATGAGAAATGATTTTCTTGTAGGAGTAAGAATTTAGAGATGTTTTTCTATGAATTTATGAATACAGAGATATATTTTCTGTGAGAGTATGTACATGAATATCAAACTGTTTATGATTGTTGTATGTATATTGTATTATGATATATTCATTTGTTGTCTCATGTGGGTGACGGGTAAGAGCTCACTCACTGAATCTGTTGACTCACCCCTCTCTTTTTCTCCTCATAGATATAGGTACGAATGTTGCTCAGCTTCCTACGATGCAGTTGTTTTCAGCAGTGAGTCTTACTTTGGAGTAAGGTTTAGTCTAGAGTTTTGGTAGAGTAGAGTGCTCCAGTAGGTGTGCAGGTAGGATCCGAGCCATGTATTATTTTTAGATTATGTATTTGATTTTAGTATGTGGAACAATGATGTATATGTTTTCAGTTCATAATTATAGATTTGACATTGTAGAGTTTGATTAGAGTTTATACAATAAACTAGAGATATACTTATGATTCAGATCACATGTTTATAGAGTATGATTAAGAGGTTTTCGAAGCTTTATATATCAAGTACTTCAGTTTTATATTTTCAGATATAAAATTTAAATAGAGTTTTAAATGAGAATATGATTTCAGAATGAAAAGTGTGTTATTTTATGCATATAGAGAGAGACTCAGAGGTCACGAGATTAGATGGGGATGAGATTCCTCACATGCCGGTCACGTTTCCCAGTCGGGTTATGACATTTTCGCTTTTCTACTATCGTTATCCATGTGTAGTATTTTCCTTTTGCCATGTACTATCTTATTTGTATGGTCAAAAGCTAATACTGTATTCACCTATGTTGGTGCTACTATGTAAACTTTTGTTGAGAACTATGTATGATTATGCCATGTTATGTTAAGTATTCTAAATTTTCATAATGTTATTACTATTTAATTTCAATTGTAGAATTTATATTATATCGAAACCACGACTTATGTATCATTCACGCTACAGGCTTAGTCTTCAAAAGGATAAATTTGTATAAAAAAAATTTACTCCGATTTTCTTATCATTAATTTGAAAATAAAATCAGTCAAAGAGTATAAGTAACAGCTAATAGAGCCTGGGTCTATTAGGGTGTTAGAATTATCTTTTCTCCTTGGACTGTACCAATATATTGTGATTACTATTTATAGAAATAATAAATTGTAGATGTTCAAAATTTTTTTTCTATAATTAATAAAAATCAATTATTATCTTATATATTTATAAAAAAAACACATATATTTGGTTTTGTGTTTTGGAGTGGATCAGGGACAGGTCGAGATTGGATGGCGAAACCTTTCTACGCCCTTTTCTTCTATTATATGATCTTACTGTCTTTCTATTATACAATCTTTTTTTTTCCTGGTGCGTTACTATTATACAATCTTCAATATATGAAAAATACATCATAAAAGTAAAAGGACAAAAAAGGACAATGAATTTATACACAATTTCATTTCATAATTTTCTTGTTCATTTATTTATTAACCACTCCCTTTCCACCTCCTTTAAATAGAGGGGTAAGTAGGTTATCAAGTCACATCAAGTAAAAATCAATTAAACCTAATAATAATCGATTTGAGTATCAGATTTCATAAATTTCAACTTGATTACTTAACCTGATCATATTATATATATGAAATTAATAAAACTTAAGGAGATTTAAAATTTGTGATTTTTTTTCTAACTTTTGTCTAATTTTGTTTCATTTTAATTGAAATAAATGTAAAATAATAATAATAATAATAATTGGATAATTTGATCACCCGAATCAAACCAAGCTGATTTTTAATCAAACTAATTCAGGTTTCATCACAAAAAAAAATACATATAAATTTGAGGGTGTTTCTAAGGTGCCTTGGATGGTCAATGGTTATGGTGCCTATGACACTGTAGCCACTAATTAGTGATGCCGGAATAAAAATACAAAGACACTAAAAATGCAAATATGTTTGGTGGTGGAGACACAAGTAGGGAATAGAAAAATTTTCTGTCCATGAGATATGAAAACACAAAATTTTTACACCTCAAAAAAGTGAGAATAGGATACAGAGATAAAAATTTAATATTATTTTTTCAATAATACCTTTATACATATTTATTATTTTCCAATATGTCCTCGGCAAAGGTGGTGATGCAAAGTGGTCCGGTGATCGACTGGTGGCGGCGGTCAACATTGGTCAATGCTAGCCGATGGCGATCAATGGCCGATCGATGGTGGTCAATATCGGTAGTGGTGGGCTAGCGATGCCATAGCCATCATAGCCATTGAACCACCGTAGCCACCTGCCCTAAATCTGATTGGTTCGCATTGATTTTTTCTCAAAATCCGACCCGTCTACACCCGTACTTTTTTTAAACTCCAAGACATTGCTTGCTCAAGTTTCTAATCGCTAGCACGGTGGACAGCGTCTCCTAAATCTCTGCATAATCTAACATTGTATTCTCCCCTTGGATCATCCATTTGAGTAAAGAATAAAAGGGACTCCACCGCTAGTCAATTTTGAGTAGCCGGTTTGGATTTTGGTTTGGATTTTGCAACACAATGACCACACTGCCAACTCAACTCCCCTCATTTCATGTGCCCGCTGGCCAAAAAGCTATGCAATTTAATTCGCTACACTACAGATTTTCGCAAATCGCAACCAAGTGGGTTGTGAATCGGTGCTTTTGCAATCTTCACTAATGCAATCGACGCCCTTCCGGAGTTCCAGGTCCCTTCCAACGCCTATGTCGCAGTCACGTTTGTGAGTTGTCAATCGGTGCTTTTGCAATCTTCACTGATGCAATCGACGCCCTTCCAGAGATCCAGGTCCCTTCCAACGCCTATGTCGCAGTCACGTTTGTGAGTCCTTCATTCATTGCTTCAAGTTTCTCGCGCTCTATTTTGATGCTTCTAGTTAGAGTTCCGGCACCATGCAATGAATGCGTATGGCATGGTATTGTGGTCTGGGCTTCTTGGCTTTTTTGGACCAAATGGTGTGGCTTCTGATGCTTCTAGTGCAGTTGTGTCCTTCTGAGTACTCACTGCGAGCTTGCGGTGGCGCTAGGTAATTTATCTTTTGTGCAACTGTACAAGTTGAGAATGCCTTCTTGTTTTTGTTTTCTGTTTTTCTTTTTTATGATTTTTAATTCTAATTTTCATGTTAGTTGGAAAAAACATAGAGTAAATTAGTCCTTGGCATCACCTATGGACAATTTGGTCCCGACAAAAATAAATTATTCTAGGGATCCTTCACGATACAAAAATACTAATAATTTATTCTCGGTCCTACAATTGCAAATCACTGCTATCTCTGTCTCTATCTCAATCCTCATTGCCACCCCCATCTCCGCCACTCTCATTGGCAATAATAGGTGATTGCTCGAAACACTTTCTTATTGTTGGGGTTTGATAGTTCAAAACCAAGAAAAACAGAGAAATCAAGAAGATTAGCATGCAATGATGGTGTATGAATAAAATTTTAAAACCACATGTTTCAAACTAACAAACGTGCAATAATAACAGATTGTTTTGAGTAATAAAGTATTATCGCTAATGAGAGTGGGAGAGGTAGGGGTTGGGATGAGAATTGAGATAAGGATGAAGACAGGGCGAGACTGGGAGTGAAGGTCCAGGAATGATATACTGATTACCAATTGCAAGTACAAAGGACTAATGGATCCCTATGATGCTATTGCGAGGGATCTCAAGACTAATTTATTTTTGTCAGAGATCAAACGGTTCATAGGTGACATTGTCAATGACTAATTTGAGGGCATACTCAAAAATGTATAATGCCATAACCCAAATTGAATATCATAATTTTGATTGTGTACAGACCTAATTTTAGGTTATGCTTTGGAGTTTTATAAATGATAGATAGAAGGGAATAACTCGTGATAGAATTGGACAAAAAGAGAATGAGTGGAGTGAAATATAGAATGCGACTCTCTTGTCTTGATGATCAACAAATTTAATAAGGGAAGACAATTGCAATTGTTTATTGTTCCCACCTTGCTTAAGTTTGGTTATTCCATTACATATCATTCTCTCTGTTATCCTTCTAAACATTCTTAGAATAAGGAATCTGGATCCTGTATAGTAAGAGTGATTTTAGAGTGAGAGAGTAATAGGTTAACACAATCTAATCATTAATCATTGTGTGTGGGTTCCATCAAATGAAATAAAAATGGTTATCCCCTCACTTTCTTATTCTACAACCATTTTCACTCTATACTTTCCAGGATGTAAATCCTAGAATAACCAAGGCCTTGCCATTTTCAAAACTTGAACAACTATAAACACCAGTAAAAAATTCACAAAGAAGTTGTAAATCACAAATCACTTACGGATGAACAATTCTTAAATTCAAATTGAGATTATACAACTATCACAAATAAAAAGTTGCTTACATGAGTTAATATTAAAGTCTCATATCTCCTAGAGATAAGATTTAGATAGTTTTTATAAGTCTTGGGCAACTCTGACTCCTTGAGCTAGCTTTTTGGGTTAAGTTAGTCCACTCAATTATAAATTGGTATCAGAGCCTATCCTATGATTGTTATTGGGCCACCTCACATATGTCCAATTAATCAAATTTCATGTTCCGAGTCCTTTTCCAATCCTGAGTATGAAGGGGTGTAGTAAAGTCCCACATTGCCTAGAGTTAAGACCTAGATAGTCTTTATAAGTTTTGGGACCCTCTCTCCTTGAGCTAGTCTTTGGGATTGAGTTAGGTCTAGTCAATTCTAAGTAGTTAATTACTATTAAAAATCTTATTTTTTTCAACATTATGATTATTAACATATGTTTAGTATTTTAGATCTATGATATCTTATCAAATTGACCTAGGTATCAATTATTATATAATATAAACAAATCATTCCATATCATTGTTAGTAATTTACTATGTAAAAGAATTTTTTTTTAATATAATCCAACAAAACATATTATCTGCAAACTAGTTCTTAATTAATGCATTCAAATATGAAATTAATTTAATTATAATTGATTACAAAAAAATGAATTGTATTTATATAATTGATTATTAAAATAATGTTATTTTCACTTTTAACCCAAGGATTTCACTCCTTAAAAATGGAGAGAGTGCACTTTAGAGAATGCAAGTGCACGATCTCAATTGTTGACAAAGAATGGGTGGCCAAGGATTTTAAAAGATATAAACATCAACATGACAAATCATACAAGTGTGTTAATTTGAGCGGTTGATTTTTTCATCAATGGTTGAGATCGTGCATTTTATGCTCTAAAATGCATGAAGCCAAAACCCTAATCCAAGCACACCCTAAAAACAACTATGAGCTATCTATTGACTTGAATCATTGCATCCCTAATCATTGTTTAATACCCTAATCACGGTATAATATACATTGATTACTACTGATATTTAATTGGTATGCAACATAAAATATTCATACATCACCAGCTTCTTTTGAAAAGAAAATAGTCATAAGCCACAATAAAAAAACAATTGTACAACATGACTAAAACACCAAAGTTAAGAAAATGTACTACTCAAATAAGTCCATTTGAAACCTTAGAAGTAAAATATAGCTTCATCTAGGGTTCAACAATGAGATAGTTACATGATTGGTTGAAGAAGAGGTTTGCTTCCTTGAAGAAGCTTCACCTTCAACTGAGACTTTATCTATTAAAAAACCGGGTTCCTTTGGCTGTTGCAATGTGCTCTCGCTGCTTAACATCACAACCACAGATGCAATATTTGGTCTATCATCAGGATGATGTTGCAAACATAAAAGACCTATCTGAATGCAACGTAAGGTTTCAGATAGAATACATGAATCCCTTAAACAATCATCTATCAATTCCTCCAACTTGCTTTCTTTCCACAACCTCCATGCCTATAATAATTAAAAATAATTGTAATGCACCATTGATTCATAAATGTAAAAGTAAAATAAGTAGTTACTCACATGTCCAATGAGATTTTGACAATCGCTCGGATAGGTAACTCCTTTATTTTTCTTTCCACTTATAATCTCTAATAATAATATGCCAAAGCTAAATACATCAGATTTTGTAGAGAATAAGCCATCAGTAGCATATTCAGGAGCCATATAACTGCTGAAAGGAGCCACAGATCAGTTAACTTGATAATCAACCATTGCATAATAAAACTTCTGTTGTTTTGCATAATTAAAGAACTTACTATGCTCCAACTACCCTTTTCGTATTTCCTTCATCTTGATCACCTCCACACATTCTTGCCAAGCCAAAATCTGAAATTTTCGCATTCATATTGCCATCTAATAAAATATTGCTTGCTTTTAGATCTCTGTGTATGATCCTTAATCTAGAATCTTGATGAAGATAAAGAATCCCTCGAGCAATTGAACACAAGATGTGGAAGCGCTTAGACCAATCTAGAAGTTTACTTTGAGTTGAATCTGTCATGCTTGTCCATTATGTTTATTAGCCTTTTCTTTCCCAAAGCAAAAAATTCCAAATAAACTATGCTTTTGATATGCAATTTAAGGTTTGCAAATATACTAACCAAAAAGAAATGAATCTAGGCTTTTGTTGGGCATGTAGTCATAGACCAACATTTTCTCCTCTCCTTGGATGCAACATCCAAGGACCTTAACAAGATTCTGGTGTTGAAGTTTGGCACACAATATTACTTCATTTTTGAATTCATTCAATCATTGCCTAGAAGTCTTTGAAAGTCTTTTTACTGCAATTTCTTGTTCATTTGCAACTGTACCCTAAATTTCATAGTTGAAGCAAATTTGACAACTTATGAATTTTTTATAAAATGATTCATGATTTGTCTTTATGACTAATAGGCATAAGTTGAATATATAGTTATATACCTTGTATACAGTTCCAAATCCACCTTCCCCAAGCTTGTTGTCAATTGAGAAGTCATTAGTGGCCTTAACTATTGTAGCAAGATCAAATATGGGAAGCTCTAAAAAATCTTCTTTTCCACTTTCCTCTTTATTTTCTGCTGACATGCTTTCATTTGTTTTCTCTTTGATTAAAAAAAAAAAAGACAAATATCATCGTTTTTGGAGAAAATCAAAATTAGATCTGCTCTAAAAAATTTGTTCAAAATGTTTAACTAAGTAGGTATTGATGATATCTCGTATATTCTAAATATTCAATTAAACAAGTTTCAGAAACTTTGTACCTTGACCCTTTCTTTGGATCCAGTAAATGTAGGAGAGTAGCAATAAAATGACTATTGGAAGTGTGATGGTAACTACCAAGACTGTTGTCTTCTTGTTCCAGTGTTTAGCATCTGCATTCCCATCATGACAAAGAAATGAAGCATAATTCAGTCCCAAAAGCAAGTTAATTATAGAAGTTAGAAGAAAACAACAATCTTTACCCGTCCATGAGGTAGCCATCCGAACATATAGATCCTGTCCTCTATCTGAAACTCTTAAATCAAGAAGAGCACCAAACCAGATAGCACAACCACTGCCATCTCCTCTTGTGTCTAAGTTTGCATAAGCAATGCAAGAACAATTTTCCATGCATCTAGCCTTGCATTCCTTGAGTGTCATACTTGCATTAACCCAAGACTCCGTAGTGTTTGGCAATTTCATGCCAGGAAATTTACGAAAACCATCTCTGTCTTTGACCCTGCAGCCCCATGGTTCACTATGTACACAACCTTGTGTCCAGTCCATTGCATCCCAATTCTGTGATGAGTTTGGCTTGAATCCTTCTAAACATTGACAATTCGGGGACTCATCGATGATGCAATTTCCATATGGTCCGCAAGGATTATAAACATCACAGTTGTCTCTTGGCACATATTGGTAAAGCTTCCATGTTTTCTCTTGTGGAATCCATGTGATGCGTTGCCGTTGGTAGAGGGTTTGGTTTATGTAAGTTATTGAAATCACAGACCTATTCTTGAGGATGTATGTGTAGTACACCTCATTTGTATTATTGACCCATATGTGGTCAACGATTGGAGTGCCCTTCCATAGGGGTGCCCCACTGAGTCCATTGCCATTCCAAGGGCCACTCCTGTGGTACTCAACTGATCCTTTCCACAGTACCATTTCAGGGTTGTTGGTAAGGACAGTGCTCCAGGTAAAGCTCCCTGGAGATGGATCATCCCAGCTCTTCCAAGCAGTTAAACGCCTGTTAAGACCAGTCTTTAGGTCCCATCCCAACTTCATTCCTGGTAAAAGTGTATCACAAGGATAGTCAAAACTCTGCCATAGGAAATTGTTCTCTTCTCTAAGTACTAAATTTCCAGTGTCCAATAACTGCACCATGGGACTCAAAGCCTTTGTTGTTGAGTTTGTTGACCAAAGAAGGGTCTGATTGCTGTTGGTAAGCACAAGATTTCCCTCTTTGCTCATGCAAAGCACACTGGAGTTGTCTGTGATTGGATGGTCACGGTTGGCAACCCAAACAACAACTCTGACAGGGATATTTTTGTACCAAATTCCTACGTAACGTTTTGTGGGGGTACCTGGGCTGAAGAAACCCAACTCAAAGGTTCCATCCTTGGAAACCAACGTGCTGCCATCATGAAGTGATTTAAATTGGGTAATGGTATCAGCTGCGGAGGAAATTTGATAGAAGCACAAAAGTAGGTTGGCAATAAAGAGCATGTTGGGGGGAATTGCCATTTTTGAGCTAATTGCTGGTCACAGCAACACAAGTAAAAGGTGCATGCATACTAACTATCAATGGTGGCATTAGGCATTGATATTCACAGGTTGACTTGGTCTTATGCAAGTTGCTTCAAATTGGCATGTATTTATTGATTGGGAGGTCTTTCAATATTCAACAGTAGACATCTCCCAGTCTATAAATTAGAAGAGATTGTTTTTTGTCTGCTGTGTAGTTTGTAGAACCTGATTAACTTAAACTGAGAAATAAATTTCATTTGGAAGAAGACGTAAGGCTAATGATTTCGGTCATTATTAGCCTATAGGAATTAATTATGCACAGTTAAAAATCAATCTAAAAATCATAACAATCAACTTAAAAATCCTCCTAATGCAAAATGTCACACTCAATGATATGAATTATAATTTACATAACAGCCAAGGGCTATTAGTACATAATTACACATGAATGCAATTTTAAAGTAGGAAGATTTTGAGGCACATCTTAGAGGATTTAACATTTCTTGAGAGAGGTAAGCATGAGAAAATCTTTGGCCAGTAGATAAACCAAAATATGATTATTGTAAAGGTGATTCCATGGCCTTACCAACTATGTCATGTTAACACCCTGGTTTCAGTTTTTACATTAAAACTTCTAAGCTGCCGTGGGATAAATGGCTTCTAGAATAAGGTTTTGCTTAGGTAAACAATTTATTTAAACGTTTATAGAAAAGTAATTTTTGAAAAATAACTTATAATTAAACTATTTTATATCCAAATGTATAATAATAAAAGTAGTTGTTTTTAGTATTTTAGAAAGTACTTTTAAGAAGTTAGATATTTTAATTTCTCAAAACGCACTAACAATAACTTTTAGATAACTAATAAGTTGTTTAGCCAAATAAAATAAAAAGTAAAAATATGACTTTTAACTTTTAAAAAATAAAAAAAATTATAAATTATATTATTAAAAAAGACCCTAGAAGGATTTCGTGTTTTCAAAGACTAAAGAGATATATGTAAAAGTATACAACTTCTCATTTAATGGATGTGGTTGGTTATGCATAGAAAGAGAATGCACAATAACTAGTGTCAACTACCTTCACAATCAATTAGTGATTCCACTTGCCTTTCTTCCTCGTTGTTATCTGGCATCCTCTACTTGTACTAAAAGTTATATAGTGTTGCTCAAGTGGCAATTCAGAATGAATGAAAATCTTACGGTATGTTTGGTTTTTCAGTTTTTAATTTTGTGAAGAAAAAATTAAAAAAATTGAAAACTAAAAATTTTAGGGTCTGCTTGGTTTGAGTTTTCAGTTTTCATTTTCAGTTTTTTCAGTTTTCCAGATTTTATAAAGGAAATACTGAAACTGAAAATGAAAACTAAAAACTGGAATTTATAGTTTTCAGAATTTTTAGTATTTTCTACACAAAATCTGAGAAATTAAAAAACTGAAAACTGTAAATTTAAACCAAACAGGCCCTCAGTTTTCAGTTTTTTCATCTTTTCCTTTACAAATCTGAAAAATTGAAAATTGAAAACCGAAAAAAACAAAGCAAACAGGTCCTTAGTGTGTGTTTGGTTTATACATTTCCTGTTTTAGTTTTATTTTCAACAAAAACAGAAAATACATGCCAAAATATGTTTGGTTAAACTTTTTTAAAAAATTTCTATGAAAATATTTTCTGAAGAAAAATGTTATTTGTACTCATTTTATATGAAACACTATGTCAATTCACATTGTATATACCAATAAATTGGGTGTGGACCCTATTTAAGTGGATCTCACACCCTATCAAATAGTGAATAGGATGTAAATCGATATGATGTTTAACACATAATGAGTATCAATAACACATCTCTTTCCTAAAAGTGCCATGAATTTGGAAACACGAATTTGAGTATTTGACGTTTTCAATCTTTCCTTTTCTATTCATTGGAAATATTTTCATTTGAATAGGCGATAGCACAATTGTAAATATCAAGAAAGCTTCTCCTTGTTATTTCCAAAACGGGTCTTCGAGACGCACCTGTCCTCAATTCAATGGAAAAAACAAAATAGTACCCGAGTGCATTTTGCGAAGATTAATCTCAGACCCACCAGTTGCTAAAGTTAGGTATATAGGCCATGATCTGTGAACTGACCTGTTGAACTCACAATTTTCATGAAAATAGATCAAAAAATTTTTAGTTCGCTAACCTATGAATTTTTTTATCTGCACTACTTAAATCACGGGCTCAACAGGCCTAACCCGCGGATTTGTGGATTAACCTGCTAATCTATATAAGTGAGGGACTGCTCCAATGCTACACTAGTCCACCATTTCATTTGCAGTAGTCCAGTCCAGTACTAACTCCAGTGTAACTTTGTGTATTATTATTTTAAAAAAATTAGCATTTGGATTTTTTAAATTGAATGTTTAATTTTAATATTTGCAATATTTAGTAACTAGTACTGTTATTTGTTTAAAATTTAAATTGGAAATTAGATACCATAAAGAAAAGTTTGTATATATAATTTGTGAGGTAAAATATATTATATAAATATAAATATGGTATAAAAAAGTTTAAAAAAATGAAGGAAAAAGAAAAGAGGGCTACCCGAGCTGGTGCGCAGGCTTGCAAGCTTATGCACGGCAAAAATTGTGAACAAAAAAAAAAAGGTTACATGGACTGATCTGCAAACTTGTAGGCTTATGCGGGATAGACGCAGAATAGGCTAAAGTCAAGTTTATTTATGAAATGGACTAACCCGGTTTGACCCGTTTAATTGTAGTCTATTGTGAACTGGGCTAAATGGATTGGGTCGGCCCGTATACCCACTTCTACCATGTGAATCCTTTCACGGTGCAACAATGCCACACAATCAGCTATCAATCGTTTGGTGGGTTACATTTAAATTGTTAAATGCTCATTTTTATTTTTATTTTTTTGCATATTTCATATAATTTTCATTTTATGCATATCATATTTAGACTAGACATATATATGGTTTATCTAAAAAACAAATACGTTCCAAACATATTTTGTCTATTAGAAGTACTTTTTTCTAAAACTAATTATTACTTTAATAAATAATTTTGATATATAAACCAAATGTCCTATATATATATATATATAAAAACAATTCTATTATTTCAAATTTTATTTTGGAAACTAAAATCTAAAAATAGACAAACCAAATATATTTTCACTACTCAAATTGAAAATATGACATATTTTTGCAAAATTTACACATTTCCAACAATTTAAAAAATCTGAAAATAATTTTTTTAAAAAATAAAAATAGAAAATAAAAACATTTTCGTAAACCAAAGGCTTCCTATGTCCTCCAATTCTATCTATCTCATTCATCCGATCCACTCATGATTTGCCATTTCAAACATATATATGCATAAAAAAAATTTAAAACTTTAAGGTACCATGTATATATTATGTTTAACGTCAGTAGTGAAATGGGGAAAGGGGTCCATATAGATTACGGCTATGAAAATTGATATGACTTATCAGCGTGCTTGTCTATTTAGCCCATGCTCTTGTCTTTTTTCTTTTTATTGTCATAAATTTTCTAACTAGGCTTTTCTCCTCTAAATTATGAAACTGAATACTCAGACATGATTGAGGGCTGTGGGGGATAAAAGAAATTTTTATTATCATTCCTACTTCTCTATCTTTTATTTAGATTTTTACAGTTATGATATATTAAACTGTTTTTGATAGCTTAACTACAGTAGAATTATAAAAAAATAATGGTTAGTGCACAAGGCTTTAACTAGGTGAAATTTGAGGAGGGTAGATATATGCATTCATACCTGCACAAAAAAGAAATTGCATTTAGGATGTGAACCCATAATCTCAAGATCACAAACCAAAGAATTATCTCACCCTTGCTATTGCATCTTTGCAAGGTATGATTACTAATGCTTTGTTTATGAATAATACAATTTTTTGTCTCAATTTGTATTAATGTTTTAAGCATTTTTTTTATAGTCAGTTTATGGTGCAAAATAGTGCTGATGTGCCAATGCACAGCTTGAACTCTCGCTTTTGCTCAATAGTGCTCATGTGCCAATATTGATTCTTTTGCTCATATGTTTGGGTTTATCATAAATATCTTATTATTAGTCATCGAATGATTATTATTTTTATTGAATGGTTTGATCCAACGGACTATAATAGATGGTTTATAATAGACCCAAATATTCAAGGTCCATCATAAAACCCACCTACCCTTATGTGCCAATATTGAAGTGCTTAGAGCATCTAATGGAGGGACTCAATTTGGTCTCACTTTTGTGCCCCATCAAGAACACATCATCAATGTGTCATAAAAAGTTAAATGGGGACTCATAGTTGCTCTCTCATCTCCAACAGTAGGGATCAACTTTGGTCCTCATTTGGATCCCACATATTTTTTAAAAAATTTAAAAATTAATATTATTATGAAATAATTTATTTTAATATTTTGTATTATGTAATTTTATTTTTGATTTTAAAATATAAAATAAAATTTTAGTAAATTAAATTCCAAATAAATATTGTGTAATTTTTTTAAGAAATCAAAATGTGAAAAGTTCAGACAAACATTATTGAAACTAAAACAAGCCTTTGATATATTTATAAAAACATCACATGATTAATTACAACAATGCGAAAAAATAAAATATGACCAACAGTGATGCATAATTGAAATATTATATTACTAAAAACTATACTTGATAGCCATTATGGGATTACCATATATGTTCCATCAAATCTGTCTTTAGGTGTCAATGTTTTTTTTTATCATGAAGGTGGACATTCATTTGGATAAACCTCTCATACGGAGCAAAGTTTTCTTCTCCTAACTCTGCTTGTGATATGCTACTATCCACATCGTCATAAGAGGGAAGTTGATTAAAGTTACCTGCATACATGTCTCTCTTATCCTCAACAATCATACTATGCAATATGATGCAGGCTTTCATTATGCGTGCAAGCTTATTCTTCTCCTGAAATCGTGTTGGGCCACATGTAATTATGAAGTGAGCTTACAATACTCCAAATGCTCGCTCTACATTATTTCTTTATGACTCTTGGTATTGTGCAAATAATTTTCACTTATCACCTTGTGGTTGTAAGATTGTTTTGACGAATGTTGCCCACTTAGGATATATATCATCTGTTAAATAGTAACCCATAGTATAATTATTACCATTAATAGTGGAATTTACTTTTGGAGCATGACCATTCAGAACTTCATCAAACACTGGTGAACAATCTAACCCATTAATATCGTTGTTTGAACCAGTAACTCCAAAAAACGCATGCTATATCCAAAGATCAAACGAAGCCATAATTTTGAGTACTATAGTTGTGACCCCATGGTAACCACTCACATACATACCTTTTCATGCTTTTGGACAGTTTTTCCATTGCCAGTGCATGTAGTCGATGCTACCCATCATGCTAGGGAAGCTGCGGACCTCCGCCATTTGAAGAAGACGTTGTACATACCTCCGCCATTTGAAGAAGATGTTGTACATCATTTGAGTTAGGTTTTCGCAATATTCAATCTCAAAAACCAAGATCACACCCTGGCCAAACTTCTCTAAGCACTCAATTGTGGTGGTTGCACCTATCTGCACATGATCATCAGCTGCATCAGCTGATACTCCATATGTAACATCCCTTACTGCTTTATAGATTGACGACTGTCCCTATAAACCAACATGGGTCTTTTCAACATGCTTTGTCCTCACTCGCGCGCTTCCTAGGAAAACTTCCCAGGAGGTCATCTATCCCAAAATTGCTCCAAGTCAAGGACGCTTAACTATGGGTTCTTTAGTGATAGCCTACCAAAAGAAGATGCATCTTGTTGGTATAAGTAGTACAAATCAATTCGTATAAACCCTCTTTAACTGTATAGTCACATACCTACATAGTCTCAGGATCCCTTTCATTCGGGTGTGTAATCGGTTCATTTATGTAGCCCTCCACTTAGAAGTCTGCCAGGAGCAGCTCCTTGTCCATGCCTTCTTGCACAGGCGATCACTCCCTGACGTCGTCATCGGGCGTTATATGATCAAACTTGTTATAGATAATTAAGAAAGGTCAGCTAATTAATAAGTAACAACTCTCAAGTACGATGTCATGACTTAAGGATGAGGTTGTACTTGGGAGGATGTTACACCATACACTAGCATATGCATGGCAGCCATGCATTTTTACAGTGGGGATAAGCCTTTCTTACCCGTAGCATCAACCTTCTACTGGAAATATGGATCAACATTAGAAAGGGCCTCCACTATGTGAAGAAAGACATGTCTTCTCATTCGGAATCTTCACTGAAATGTCTCAAGAGGATACACCGAATTAGGTGCAAAGTAGTCAGGAAAAAGGCGTTCATGTCCTAATTCACAATCTCTATCTATCTACCTTCGAGAAGTGAAGGTGAAGGAAGAGCTTTGCCCATACTTTTCCTGAATGAGTTGTTGTAATTCACGCTCGTTTGAATCATCGAACAATAACTCTTCAATCCAATCATTCAAAGCCGTTTTATCAGGTTGGTCTAAATCATTGTACAAAACATCATTAAACAAGTCGCCAAAAGACATGTTATTATAAGGGTTAGAGTTTCCAGTCATTTGTATTAATAAATATTTCAGTGATGATTGCTGGTGAAAAAAGTATTTTTTGAGAGATGCCAGTGAGTATAGATAAGATTTAAGGCTTTTGATAGCAACAAGGGGGAAGATGTTGTGAGAAATTATAGAAGAGTAGTGAATTTATAAGTCAGCACACAACGGCTAGTTTTGTAATTGTTACATTTCAATAAGCTTGAATGATTTTTAAAATTAAATGATAAAATTATAATTATAAAATACAATATATTACCACAATCATAACAAATTAAAAACATAAAACATGTTCAACAACTTTGCATAATTTAAAATAAACATTGACATTACCAATACAATCAACACTAAACTAAAAATACTTTGCCATAATTTTCTCTGCAAGCTTGTCATGAATAGATCATTGTTTATCAGTCATTGTAGATGCATTCTTATAAAGTATTTCCATATATTTTTCCCTTTATTTATCCATTAGATCTTTTTCCTTGATTGCCATAATCTCACATTTAAACTCCCTATCCTTTTTCCTATTAACTAACTCTATTTCCTTAGTACTCACATGTCTTTCTATGAAGGATAGTCTCCTAGCAGTAACAGTTTTGAGCACATTAACTTTTTCATCTATATTGTCGGGCACCTTCGATTTCCTATTTCCTTTACTTTTGGAACTTTTAGTTCCTCACAAATGAACTTAGGACTCCACATCAATATCTTCACCCACTAGTGTTTTTGTATTTGATGAGGATGAGTATGCTTTAAAAGCACCTATTTTTGTTCTCCTGGAACCCCCACCCTCTGTTGATTAGGTTCTCCATTTTTGTTCTCTCCAGATCATGTTCTAGTATCATTCAAGAGTGAATTTCCTCTCAAACCTTTTGAAATAGAGTTGATGAGCCAACTCCATTATATCATCACTGTTTGAACCACTCCTTATACTTCGAGATGCTTGATCATGACAAGCACCAAATACTTGAACCATATGGTTGATCTTATGCCATCGTTTCTTGACCCCACCAACCCCTCTTTTCATGTTGGGGTTGCTTTCCAAGCAATATGCATGGATCTGATTCCAAAATGTATTCCCTTTTTGGTCGATACCAACTACATAATCCATTGAGACGTTTAACCATGTATTAACTAGTAATTCATCCTCTTCCCATAGCCAGTGACTAGTTTCTTGCTTGTAATCTTCAAATCTATCATCATTGAGGTCAATATCATCTAGCCCACCTTGAATGAAAAACTCCGAATGTCATGAACTTGAAGTTGAATTTATCAGGGTTTGAGGAAATAGGTCATTCTACCCACCAACACCGGCTAATCCTGAAGGATAAACACTAATTTGAGCTTGAAATGGAAAAGATGGTGTACTCATAACTCCTAAAGATGGGTTAAATATAGTAGGGAATGAATGTTGAGGTGTTTGTGAATTTTGAGTGTATAGGAAAAAAAAAAGAAATTAAAAATTGGAATTTTGAAGGTGTTAAGGGTTTTGATTTGGAAAGAAATTTGAAATTTGAAAATTTTGATTTGGATTTTAAGGGCTTAAAGATTGAGAATTTTGGATATTTAGGTTTTGAGAGAAATTGGAATTTTGCAAATAATTAAGAAAAGAATTGAATTGATTGGGATTCATTTTTTGTGAAATAAAAGATAACTAAAATTTTATTTTGCTGAACAAGATGAGTATAAATTATGTGGGGAAAATTTGGGAAGTATTGAAATAGAGTTAGGAAAATAGAAGTGAGAATAAATGATATTTATAAAGTAAAAAGAATTGACCATTACAATAAAATGGTTACTTCAAATGCAACGGCTCTTTCATTCAAAATTTGCAATACAGATATTTCAATTTTATATTTTTTTGGACTAAAAATATTGTCAAAATTGACACTTGGCACACTTGGATTGGAGTATTTCAGTCTCTGTTAAGAGGGACGCTCACTCAAGCTGCGTGCCCCTTTAATCACTTCCAACACTTGCATCCCATTTCTGCTACTATTATTGCAGGGACGGGGATGTTGCTTCCTTACCAATGGAGGTGCTCTAAGGTCTGGCTCCAATTTCTCTATTCCTTCTCTCTTTAGTTTTTAGTTTCTTTCTCTAGAATTCTCTATTCCTTCTCTCTAGGTTTTCATACACTATTTTCTTCATCTTTTCTCCTTCTTCTCTCTTAGCTTAGGTTAAGTTTATGCATTTTTCTTTATTTTTGAATTGTAGTCTCCATTAAGAGGAGTATATTCTCCAACTAATTCAAGGATACTTCAATGGCTCAAGGGGTTTCTCTTTAGACCTTGAGCTTCAATGAAATATATGATAGTTTTCTAGTTTTTCTCTTTGTTTTACACTCATTATTCATGATTGTATTCCTAGAATTCTCTACACTTAGCTAGTGGTCGAGGCCAGCTCAAATGGTAGATCTTCTGCCTCAATGGCAACTATACTGACTCTTGATCCCCACCTGTCTTTGCACCATCCTTGCCATGGCCATGTCTCGCCATCCTTCTATCAACATGGCTGCACCAGTCCCACTACAAAAACCCCTTCCAGCCTATATCCCTCACTCTTTGTTTCTAGAAGCCCCAAATGTAAGTTCCAAATCCCTAATAGTCATTCTTCTCAACCTTTTGTTGCAATTATTTTTTATTTTGCTATTATTTTTTTTCTCCTTTTTTGTCTTTCTTCTTTGAAATTGATTTTGTTTTTGGGTTGTCAATAGTTTGTTCATTTTTGAAACTTGCTTTTGACCCCAAAAACTTCCCTACTTTTGATTTTTGCTTTTGATAGATACAATGTTCAATGGGTTATGGCTTATGGTAAATGAATGAAAGCATTCATGAAAATTGAGGGTTAAGACTTAATAACAAGGAAGAGAAAATCGGATCAGGCATCAAACTAGTCAAGGTACTAGTTCAAAGGTTTTGAGGTCCAATCAGTTCAACCGGAATATAATATATAAGTCTATAAAATAAACATAATCCATATAAAATTCTTTTAGTCTCAGCCTCACAACACGGTTACAAAGCATTTGAAAACAATATTTGTTGGTAACTAGCGAGGTTTATAATGAGTAATCTACGAATGACGGAGAGAGGAAAAGAACAATCCAACAATCTTTGTTAGTGCCCTTCTTTGGTTCCATTTTTTTCATTTTTGCTCTTGCCTACCACAAGATATCACTATTTAATTTTTGAAAAAAGAAAAGAATAAAAAATTCCAGACTGGTTCGGTACGTTGGTTTTGCCCGATTTTCCCGATTTTGACCGATTTTGACCGATTCTTAACCGGTTTTGACTGGTTTTAATTTCCCCTAATTTTTTGAGTTTAACCGGATAGGTCAGATGATTGGTTCCGGGTTGAATTGGTCGAACTGGCCAGTCCGGTCCGGTCCAGTTTTCTCTTCCATACTTAATAATGTTAGTTGTGGATGGTAGCGGAGTTAATTGTGCATATCATTAGGGAACTGAGTGAATGTTAGATAAGTAGGGGAGACTTGAGTTGCATTTTGACAAATATTAAGGTAGCGTTTGGTTTGTGTCCCGGGACGCAAATACAGGGATAGAGATAGAAATACAGAGATAGTGGAGACGGAAATATAAAAAATATTGTCCTTGTATCGTGTTTGGTTGACGGAGACAGTACAGACATTTGACTGGCGTTGACCACCGTGCACCGGCGTTGATCAGCCATTGATCTCTGTTGACCGGGCGTTGACCGCCATTGACCGGTGGCCGCCGCCGTTGACCGCCATTGACCAGTGGTCGCCACCGTTGACCGTGGCTTCCGGCATTAATCGGTGACCGGACCACCAGAGATTGCTACCTAAAGGGTTAAATTTCTGCCTCCGTGTCCTGTCTCCACTGTCCCCACTTTTTGGAGGGACAAAAATACAAAAAATTTCTGCCTCTGGAACAGAAAATTTTTTCGTCCCCGTACCCCATCTCTTCCACCAAACATGATATAGAGATAATCTGTCCATGTATTTATGTCCCGGGACACAAACCAAACGCCCCTAAAAGACATAAGCGTAGTTTGCCTTAAAAATGAAGACTTAATTTACAATTGGTCCCAGTTGATAAATTCTCTCGTGTTTCTCGTTTTTCAATTTAGGGGCTTCCGTTTTAATTTTAAAGGGCTCTTGTGTTTCTCGTTTCTTTTTCTTGGTCAACCTAGTGTTTTTGGTTAATATTGTTATGTAAAGAAATAAAGAAATATAGACATTCATGAACAAAATGGGCTTAATTAAACTAGAGATTCTTATAATTTCACTTAAATTTTAATTAAGTTCCCATAATTTAAAATTTTATAATCAAATCCCTATATTATATATAAATTTTTGATCAAATCCCCAGAATTTAACAATTTTTATTTAACAACTACATATTTGACACATAGTTTATCCCTTATGTTTGGCATTTTGGGGCATCCTTAATGTTTAATTATGTGTTATTTCATGTGTTTTGCATTATTCTTAAATTAATTGGAAAATGACATGTCAACATTCCTTTAAATAAATGTTAATGTTTTTGAACCTTATTCTTAGTTGTAGACCTCTATTTTTTTTTATTTATATCTTGTGTGCAGAGTTTCGGCCTTTGGGGAACTAGAATGCGTAGGAAGTTTGAAAAAATCTAATAAGCAATGATATTTGGACAATAAAAAATTATAACATTCTTAACTTCACATTTTATTATCATTAGATATAATGAGAATTTGTATCACTTATCAGATCTAATCGCAATAAAGTAAAAAGTGTATAAATATTATAATTTTTTGTTGTAGTCGTATTATTACTCAAATCAAATTTCACTGTTGCTATTGTAGTGAGACTGCGCTAAAGCACAGTTTATGTACGCTAGAGCGCACTTGTATTGTTTTGGACCGTACTAAAGCCTATTGTTTAACAGCCTACTTATATTATTAGTAGTTGTTCTATTATTATTATTATAAAATAATTCTTAAAAAATCTAATAATTGAAACATTTCAATCTATTTACAAATATACTTTTTGGTTTAATTAATAAGCGTTTGAATCGACTCAAAAATATATTTTTTGACACAGTTATAAGTCCTTTCACTTATTTAAGAGTAGAAGTTTTGGATTTTTCAAAAAAATCTATAATCAAATATGCCTTTAAATATGCTTACAAGTCAAACTAGACTTTAAAAAATGTCAAGTTAAAGCTATGAAAAAAGCCTATGTCAGGTAATAAATCCAAACTTAAACTAATTTTTGACAGTATGGATGTGTTTGGTATGATAAAATAAGCTAATATTATGTTATGCTCTTATCTATTGTTTAGTGCAAACAATATATTATACAATATTATCCATCATAACCTCTTTATATGTTAAAATACTATATAAAGTTATACGATATGGGTAGATCAACTTAGGCTTGATTAGCTTTCAATATATAAGATCACTTTTATTTTTAATATTTTATTGAATAAATTAATTCTTAAACAAATAATAATAAATAAACTTACATAAATTAAAATAATTCTTAATAAAATTATTTCATAATAATTAAATACAATTAAAAAATAATATGTGATATCAATTTAGTTACATATAATATAAAGTAATAAATATTTAATAACAAATAAATGCTTTAAATAAATAATATCTAATATATAAAAATAAAGATTAATAAAAACTATTTTGGTTTAATATTTATTTTTAAATTAAATTTAAATAATTTTGATTAAAAATAGAAAATATTTAAACATACCAAAGAGTATATTTTATATTTATATAATTTATTGCATAATAAATTGATATAAAATATTGAAACAAACCATAACATTTAATATAAATTAAATTTATATTTATATTTATATAAATATAATATTTAAAATTTAAATTTAAACAATAAATAAATTTTTATTTTATTACTTATAATATTATAATTATTTGTAAATAAATAATAATATTATAGAATAAAATACAATATCTTATACGGTGCTATAATAATTAAATACCATATAGTATTAAAAGTTTATCAAACCTTATCTTATCAAGTCTTATATTATCAATCCTTATCCTATTAGGGACGGCAAATGAGCTTATTTCCACCTCTACTCCCAATACAAAAAACAAAAGGTTGAAGGCTTGAAACCCCCTCGATTGATTTTGCTTTGGTATAAGGGCGGCTGGAAATGGTACTACATTTTCAGTTGCATTAACAACTCATAATGAGTTTTCATCGCACGATATAGATCAAAAACTACATATTCACAATGTAGAGATCAACCTAAGACAATTATGTTGTGAGAAAAATGTCATAAAATCCAAAACTAGGCGTGAAATTACAAATTGACTTGTTTGCAGAAACTTAAACTTGTTGGCATGATTTATGAAGTTTGGTCATTGAAGGTTAAGAATGAAAGAGACATAAAAGAGGAATATTTGTAGTGGTCCATGCTTTGATTTGGGACACTGGTGGTCTAATCCATGAACCAGTCACCCACCATTTTTAAATTTTTTTAGCATGGAAAGACCAATTAACCACTTCAACTTGTCTTCCCTCAAACCTATTTTTGCTACCGCTGTATCTGTCGTTCATAGCCACCACATGCCTTTCTATCGTCAACCACCTTGTTGTCCCTGTCCTGTGTCATTGTCTACCACTGTGGTCTTCTATCCCATGTGCCACCATCACGAGTGTTGTCAAACGGACGAGCCCCCCCCCCCCCCGGCGGCACCAGCCATTTAAGCCTAAACCATTTACCCATGGACCAAAATATCTCAGTCTGCCCCGTTTAAGGCCAACTCGCGGGCTAGCCCAGCTCACCCTTTTTTTGTTGCTATTTGGGCTACTAACCAAGCATTCTCCTTCAATATCCAAAACATGAATCATAGATTTTTTCCCATGAATGGCAAGAAAAGTTATGAAACACACGCATCTTATATTTTATACAGAAGAAAATAATTTTGTTTCTCAATTTTGTAATATGTTTTGTCACCTATGTGCAGCTGGTAAAGTAGGTTTGGCTTGGTTTTGTAACTTTTGTCATTTAATTTTTTTGGCCAAGTTTGTTTCTGATTTATGTTGTTGTGGGTTGGGCCATTGGGGCAACTTGTAGCTTTTGGGTCTTGGACTCTTGTTTAGTATTAATTGGCTTTGTGTGGATTGTAATCTACAAATAATAATAATAAAATAAATAGGAAAATGTGTTGCCCATTTACCTACATGGATTGACCTGTTTAACTACGGGCTAGGTTGAAAGCGGATTTTGAGAAACTGACCAAAAGTTTTAGACCTGACCCTCTTTTTTTGGTGGGTAAATATGTTGTCCCAACAGGTTTGACTCATTTTGAAGGCCCTAGCAATCACTGCCATGAGCTTGAAACTTCTGCGTCCCTTTTCTGCCCGCATCGTGCCAACACAGGTCACCATCTTCTCCCCTCTTTATAGCCCCTTTTTCATTGCGCCACCGCCTTGCAGAAGCCGGGGTAGAGAGCTACCCTTCCCTTCCACTACTTCAAGTTGCTACATGCACCATTAGTCTCAGCATTGAGTGTGCCCCCTTTTCAAACCAAACATACCTAGCCCCTAGAAAATGAAATCCCTAACACATTGCCACTATGTCGCCTTCCTCTTACATGTTTTCCAACTAGAAAAATTAGGCAAAGGCCTAGAAAACATATTTGAATGCAAAGGGGTGAAAAGGGTTGTCATTGATCTCAAATGGTCTAGGGTCGTTGAAGGACATGGTGGTGGATGGCGGTGGTGGTGGATGTTGGAGGAGCACGTGGTGGGCCCGCCAGAGGACATGGTGGTGATCGCGACTAGAGTTCTTAGAAGGTCGGGGAGGATTACAGTTTCATTAGCTGCCATTTTTAAATTTTTAAATTTGAAAACTTGGAAACTAGTATTTCCAACCATGGTCTTCATGTGTAGCTTCCACCACAGATGCAATAACTCATATTCATCGTTCATGTTATTTAATCATATATCAATGGTTTTCATGGACTGGACCACAAGTGTCCCAATTTGAGGCCTAGACAATTACAAATGCTTCCTATAAAAGAAGGTAAGAAATTAATCCACTCGATATTGAACTATAACATTATAAATGTCGTCCATTATATAGGGACATATAGTTTTTGATAACTCTCTTTGGAGTTACGTTTTTCTTTAATTTTCTTGAAACTTTTAGTTTGTTGATCCTTAATTTTAGTTTTCTCGATTGCATTTTTATATCCTTCACTCTATATTGAACTATAACATTATAAATGTCATCCATTATATAGGGACATATAGTTTTTGATAACTCTTTTTGGAGTTATGTTTTTTTTTAATTTTCTTGAAACTTTTAGTTTGTTGATCTTTAATTTTAGTTCTTGGATGATTAGTAATCTTGGTTTCTAGTGGTGTTTTTCTTTGGTTTTGTAGTTTTTTTGAAGAAGAATTACAGAGGCAGCAAAGCTAGGAGTGCAAAGGAGCAAGTATTGGAGCTGAAGGTGTGTCAGAAATCCATGCTAGAACATGAGTCCAAAAACTAAAACCACATTACAGTATTGGAACCCACGCTCCAACTTGGGTTTCTGTCAGAGTTATGATCTTCTCACTTAAGCTACGCTCCAGCATAGCCATAGACACGCTATGGCGTGGGTGCACGAACCTGACATGTAGATTGGGCCTTTATACTAATTCTGATAACACTTGCATCAGTAACACAAAATAGGGAAAAAGGAGGCTAGAGCATTGAGGACAATGGGGTTGAAGCTTTGAGAACTTGAGGAGGGAGACTTCTGTTGGATTGTTCTTCAATTACTTGTGTATTTTTCTTTGTTCATGGATTCTTCTTATTTCCCCTTCCTTTATGATGCTTTGGTCTCATTTTTCATGACCTATAACTAAACCATCTTTGCTAAGGGTGATTTCTGGAGCCTGTGTTTGATATTATGCTTATATAAATGAATTTATTTCTTGTTCTTATTTGATGTTAAGTATTGCATTTGCATTTATTTATCTTGAATTTCTTGATCACCAATTTAGGATTATAGGGGTTATTACAAATTTGAGAAAATGAGTAAGAGCTATGCCTATGAATGCAATGCCATGAATTAAATGACACATAGAGATGGGCAAACATGATTCATATGGTATTTAAGGACTTGAGAACCAAATCACTCTAGTTGGAATTTAGCATGCTAAGAGATTAGGATTTTAACTCTAATTGAGTAGAATTAAATGATCTTAAGAATGACTTTTAATAAGAATCCTACTATCACTTAGTTGAATTTGAACAAGGCATGTTGGAGTTTATGCTGTATATTGTTTACACGTAGCTAAAGTAAATCATCCTAGCACTTTGTTCTATCAACTCTCATATCCTAATTACATCTTTTTAGTACTTTAGCCTTTAAATTCCTTTTGATATAATATTTTTTCAATTGTTCAACTTATCATCTAATTAACTGGAATCGGTGTGTGAATTATCCATGTAGGTAGGACAACCCTTTCTTTTACTCTATTACCTAGCGACCTAGTGTACTTGCTAAAGTCATTTTCTTTTGGGTGTGATCAATTTTCAGTTTTCTACTCTCTATTATATAGTGAACTAGATATAGTATCACATGAATTACATGAGTTAGTTAATATATATTTAATAATATTTTTCAAAAAATATGTAATAATAATTTAAAGAGTAAGCCCCTAAACTAGTTCCTGACAATTTCATCGATAACCAACGTGACCCCTGGCAAAAAGAAATTACCTAGTTGGTCTCTGATAGTGTCAAACATCAAACACTTATGGGTCCTTGACGTTATGTTTGATGAAACTACACAGTAACACCCCAAATTAATCCCTGATAATCACCCACCCACCCAAGTCAATTCGTCGCCCCAACCACTTTGACCACCACCACTTCCATTTTCTTTTTTATCACGTCACTCTTCAATTATATGTCCACTTGAGATGTTTAAATAACTAATCACTTTACCACTAATTGAACCACAATAACTTTTTGTCATGTTAGTGGTGAAATGAATAGGGGAGAAACAATGTCGTACCAGGCTATAGAATCCATAATCCTTAATGTCCTAGAGTTAGCCACATATATGACATGTTCAAAAGTATTTGAGGAGACAAATGAATGAAATGATACTAATGGCTAGTGTTGCATGGTTGTAATATGCAATGTATTTTGATCTACATTCTTGAGGTTGTTCAGGACCTCTATTGCTTTATGCCAATAGCTAGAAGAACAGATAAAGAGGGACAAGTAATACTATTTGATATTTAATTGTTAGTTTGTTGTTTTGCAAATGGGAATGAGTGATAAAACCTCCGTCTCCAAGTCAAGTCATCACAAAGCAAAACGAATAATATGGAGTAACGTCTCACTCTGATCCTTGAAATTGTCAGTGTGATTCACTTTAGTCCCTAAAATTTCAAAATTAACTCTTTAGTCCTTGAAATTGCATTTTGTAAGTCATATTAGTCCCTAGTTAAACAACCATCAGTCAACCATTACATTTTGCTAATGTGGCACGTTAAGTGACACGTGGCATGCTGACATGTCACAAATCAAAATAGGTTCAGATTAGTCCCTGAAAATGCGTCCAAAAAGTCCCTAAAATTTTAAATTTGTCAAAATAGTCCCTAAAATTTTCTAAAATGTGTAAAAAACGTCCTGAATTCCAAATTCCTCCTCTTTTGGTTCATAAAATCTAAATCCTCAACAATTCTTAAATCCACTTATTTCTCTCTCATTTCCACACCTTATTTAAATAATCCAAAATTTTAAATATCCTAAATATAATTAAGAGCTTGATTAGTTCAAATTTGAGACCCTCTATGTTTAGCTAATATAATTAATTTATTAGCTATTGCAATACATTTCTTGAAATAAAATGGGTATTAAAATATTAAAAATAGGATTCAAGGGAAAATTATATTATCAAGCATGGATGAAGTTTATCAAGGGCCTCTTTGAAATATTTTAGTTGCAATTAAGGAAGGAATTTGCTATCAAAAGAATCTAGCATAACTATGAAAAGAAATTCTACCCCCATGTCAAATGTACTCGCAAACCATCTCAATATAAGAGTTTTAATCGAGCTCAAATGTCAAATGTACTCTTATTCCAACTCGACAATAGTGGGTTGTAGGGAATGATCGCATCTTAGGAATGTTGATGCAAATTGAGCAAACACAATGACATCAATTTAGAATATAATATCAACATTCCCAAGAGGCGGTCATTCATTACAACTCACTATTATTGAGGTGGAATAAGAGACACAATTCTCTACTTGAGCTCGATTAAAACTCTCATACTTGAGATGATTTGTGAGTACATTAGATATGAGGGTAGAGTTTCTTTTCATTGCCGTGCTATATTTTTTTTGATACCAAATTCCAACTAAAATACTCCAAAAAGACCCTTGATAAACTCCATCCAAACCTGATAATATAATATTTCTTTTGAATCCTATTTTTAATATTTTAGTACCCATTTTATTCTAAGAAATGTAATGTAATAGCTAGTAAATTAATTATGTTCACTAAACATGGAAGGTCTCAAATTTGAACTAATCAAGCTCTTAATTATATTTAGAATATTTAGAAATTTGGATTATTTAAATAAGGTGTGAAAATGGGGGAGAAATAAGTGGGTTTAAGAATTACTGAAGATTTAGATTTTATGAACCAAAAGAGGAGAAATTTGAGATTTGGGATGTTTTTGACATGTTTTAAAAAATTTTAGAGACTTTTTTGACACATTTTAGAAAATTTTAGGGACTAATCTACACCTGTTTTGATCTGTGACACATCAGCAAAATATAATGGTTGACTGACGGTTGCTTGATTATGGACTAATGTAACCTACGGAATACAATTTCAGGAACTAAAGAGTTAATTTCGAAATTTCAGAGACTAAAGTGAATCACATTTACAATTTCAAAGACTAAAGTGACACTTTACTCTAATAATATGTAATGGAGTTAGAGAAAATTTCTTAATTTCATTCGTGAATACTACTAATGGACTGCATTCACGGCCTTTTTTCCTTCATAGCTTTAGGCATATTACATTATTTTGTATGCTAAAGTCATAGATAATTGCACCATTTTAATGCAAAAATATGTTTTGGAGTTTCAATGCTTTTAATTCTCTTTTATGAATGTTATTAGCTTACACGGACATCCCATGTTGGTGTATGAAGCTTGGAGCAATGTTCAACGTGAGAGAATTTGGGAAACTAAACAAAAGAGTTCTAGAGCTCCTTTGAGCATATTTGCAGGAAGCATTGTAATAAAAAATTCTTCTCTCTCTACAGAGATCAGATTGAGATAAATAGAAGCATTTTGGAAAGCTCAAGAAGTCCTCTATAACTTTTATGCTTAGCTCAAAATCCAATTCTAAGAGCCTCTTGCTGAAAAGCAAGTTGCAAGATTAAAGATTATTGATATTCTGATACTATCTAGCCTGACCTTCAGTATATATTTTTCCAATATCTGAAAGATGTTTAATTGAGTTTATTTTTGTTGCGTTGAAAAGCTTCCCGATGACAGTAAATCTAAGAGCTAATTCGAATGTTTTGAGGCTCAAAATGAGTTTGGAAGTGTACAGAGCAATATGTGCATAAGTACCAGGTTGCTATAGCGGTCACCAAAGAGCAAAAATAATGGTAGTCCCCCAATGACAATATCAGTCCTTTAAAATAGTATTTTTATTATTATTTTGGGACCTTTTTTTATATTGTGATGATGTATTATATATAATCACCCAACCTAGGTTAATAGGAAACATCTTGGATACTCAGTTTGGGCTTGCCTCCATTCTCTGTCTTTAGAAGTTTTAGCTATTCTTGTATCCATTTTAACTTTTGTTTGGGATTTTGATTATACTTTTCATTACTTCGGTTGTCATCCTCCATCCATGGAGGAGTAGTTTTTTTTACCTAATGCAAGGATTCCAAAGAATCCAAGGATTATGTTTTGAGACTCTCGTTATTTTAATTCAATTTATAGTTTGACATTCCAATCTTTCTTCTTCTTCTTCTTCTTCTTCTTTTCTCTTATATTTTGTGTTGGTTGATACAATTGTAATTTTTTAGACCCAGCTTTGATTATATGTGTGTTTGCGATTGTGAATGTCATGCACCGTAAGGATTCCAACTAGATATAATTTAACTAATAGTTTAAAGTATGTTTAATTGGTAAAGGGATTGGAATTAATTTTGATAAGAATTAGGTTATTGGTTGACATTTAAGTTAGCATAAGCATTTAGATGTTATGATTGTGATTTTTTGGCGATCATGTTAGTCAAACCCTTGGTTGCGATTGTGTGATTCCAAGTTGAATTACGTATCTGATTATGCGATTGTGAATTAGTGAAAATGAGCACTGTCGTGAATTATTCTTTTAAGCCAATGAGGACATAATCCTATATCTACGAGATTCCTTGTGTAGGTAGCGTTCATTTATTGAATTACTTCATTCGATTTACTTTTTGCAATTTCCCAACAAAACCCCTAATCCCTTGATTAACCGGTAACACTTCCCTATGAGAGGACTTGATTTGTTCTCTTTATTATATTTTTGGTACAACTTTAGCATTAAAATAATTTTTAATTTCTTAATGAGTTGTGACAGCTCGCATCAATTACAAAATTGTCTTACTATTTATGTTTTATATATGAAATGATTAGCGGTGAAGTGATAAGTTATTTAAAGGCATCAAGTGGACATATTGGTCAAGAGTGAAGAGATGAAAGAGAAGACGAGGGTAGTGGTGTTGAAGGTGGTAGGAGTTAGGAATTGACTTTGGTTGGTGGATGATTGTCAGGAACTAATTTAGGGTGTACTATGCAATTTTATCAAACTTAACATTCCGGACCAACAAATGTCCAATATTTGACACCGTCATGGACCAACTACGTAATTTCCTTTTGTCAGAAATCAAATTGTTCGATAACAAAATTATCAAGGATTAATTTGAGGGTTTATTTTAATTTAAAATTAAATATATTAATAATATATATTTTTAATTATTTTAGACAATATATTTATTGTTGTATATGTATTTTATTTTTTTAATAGCTTAAATATACCTTTAGTCCTCATAAATATGGATTGTTTTGGTTTTTGTCCATCTAAAATTTTTATTTTAGTTTTGGTCCCTCTTTTTTCCATTGTTAGGCTTTTGGTCTCTTTTATATAAATTCAATATTAAATGATGATTTTTATGAGCATCAAAAGAAGATTATTGAAACATTTAAAAGGTAAAATTATTGTTTTCAATATTTATAATAATTAAATAGATGTTCAAAATATTTATTGGGACCAAAATTTAGAATAATTAGGAAAAAAATGAAAAAAAGAAGGACTAAAACAAAAATAAAAATTTCAGAGGGACAAAAACAAAAATGAAACTATATTCACAGGGACCATAAAACATACTTAAGCATTTTTTAATCATAATATTTCTTGATTATTTTGATAAGGTCACTTTGGACAATCTAATATATAATTCTTTATGACATAATTAAACTTTTACAAATATGAATTCATATAGTTTGGTGGCTCACTTTGACCTTTGTTTATTGTACTGTACAACACTTCTTTTTTGCTAGTAATTGTTTTCTTTTGAAGACAAACAACCACTTGAATCATTTATTGTCAAAACTATTTGGGAAATAAGTACTTTTGTATCGACACTACTATAATTATCTTTTATAAGATAATAATTTTAAAAATTACAACAATAAAATATTTCACAAAGTTTGATGGTGGAGTCAACGTTAGTTCTACCAAACAAAAAATAATAATTAGAATAAAATTACGCTTTGATATATGAAAAATTTATATTTTAACATTTTAATCCTCAAAAGTTTATTTGCATACACTTGTGTCCTCCAAGAATTTAGAATTGTAACATTTTGATTCTCAAAAGTTCAAATGCATACATTTTAATCCTTCAAAGATTTGATATTATAACACTTAGTCTAGAGGAAAATGGTAACAATAGAATAAAGTGTTATAATGCAAATTTTTGAGTGACTCAAATGTATATAATTTATCTTTCCTTTATATAGAAATGTTATAGGGTCAATTCTTTGGAGGATTCCAATTAAACTTTTGAGAACCAAAGTATTATAATGTAAATATCTGGGGACTCAAGTGTATATAATTAAACTTTCGAGGACTAAGTTTTTTTTTTTTTGGTTACATATGAAAACAAACAACGAATGCTAATCACGCAAAAAACCACTCCTTAATAAATTATCAAACAGGTGAGGCAATAATATGGGAGGTGGAGTTTGCTAAAACCTAATAGTATTATCATTGGAACCACCCAACTTTAGCCTTCCATCGGCAAAGAAAATTGATCTCTCGTACTCCATGAAACAGGCGTATAATCCAGTCTCTTTTCAAAAGATGAAATGCCTTCGTAAGAACATAAACACAAGTATGGTGCTTAGTCTAAAAATTGGATGTAATTAAAGTGATGGCATGAAGTGAGTCACTTTCACACCATATTAAATGATAACCTTTTTCCCATTAAGGCCAACTCTAATTGCCATAAGCTCAGCAAATAAAATAGAATGATAATTAAACTTTTGAGGACTAAGGTATTAAAACGCAATCAGGGCATTAAATTCTTAAAATTCACTATAATCTATACTATCTATATTATATAAAGGAGATTGTCCCTTTTAACTATCTTTTGATGCCTAAATTTAATATTTTCCAAAATACTCATAATATAAAGAGAAAATTGAGAGAAGTTACAAGAAAAAAAGAAGACAGGCAAATATATTCTAACATGAAAAAAAAATTTAAAAGAGAGGATTGATCAATTTACTAGTTTCATTTAATTCAGATTTCCTTTTCGTATAATTTCTCTATTAATTAAAAGTCAAATCTATAAATAAATAAGTCAGTAAAAAAAGAAACTATTTAATTTGCCACTCTTATTCTTATTACTATATTTTTAGTGGAATTTTCCATTTTAATTAAATTAATAATTTAATTTAAATACACTGTATCTTTTATTTGAGAGTAAAACAAGGAAAAAAAAATTTCATGAATGTATTTGGTACATAAAATTATATATGAAACTCAGAGAAAAATTTCCCCCACGTCTACTGCAAATTAGAGACATCCTTCTTGCAAATTTTTTACTGAGATATCCAACTATGTATTGCTGCAAAAGCAAAGGCACACCCACTATTTTAAAAATTTTATAAATGAGAAATATTATTTATACATATTATCCTTGAGATATGAGTCAATATATTCTCTCATGAATTATGAGTATAAATAATTTAACTCTTTATAAATAAAAGTAATGGAATGGAAGCATGTGATTCAACTTTTTCTTGACTAAAATATTAGAAGACAGAGAAGTAAATGAAAGTCAAACTCTAAGTTCTTACAACTTATTGAGACATGTAAAAGTTTATCTACAGAATATGGGATTACTTACTAAGCATGTGATTCAGTGGTACCCTTCCCCTTCATAATATTTGTCCATTTTTGAATAACTTTATTTTTAAAAATATCTATTTACTTTTAAACAACTTCATATTTTAATGTAATATTATTTATTTTTTTTCAATAATACCTTTGAAGGATTTCATTCAATCGGGATATATTAGTTTATCTATTATATTTTACTTTATTTTTAATATGTTTATTATTTTTCTTAATACTTGTAAGTTGTACTTCTCTAAAAGTAATAGATATTTTGAAAAGGATGGAGAAATATAAAAATCTTTCACAAGAGTGGAAAAACAAAAAAAAGAAACTATAAAGTCAAAACTCAAAACAGATAAAGTGTTATTTTGGTCCTTAAAATTATAAATGTGCTTCATTTTAGTTCCTAAAATTTTAAAATTAACTTTTTAATTCTTAAAATTGTATTTCATATATCACTTTAATCATTGATTAAATAACTATCAATCAATTATTATGAGCATATTAAGTAACATGTAGCCATCTGTGTAAAATATAACATTTGTTAAATCAAAGACTAAAATTACATACGGATCAAAGTAACATTTTACTCGCCTCAAAATTGCCGAGGTTGTTTATGAGCTGCCCCTTGCTCTACCTCTCTACCAAATAATTTTTTTTTATAATTCAAAAAAAATAAAACCCTTGTCCATCAGCAGTGTGTCTCTTTCTCATTTCCGCTTTCCGATTTTGCATCAAATCGGAATTGAAAACCACAACAAATTCGTTTTTGTTCCGTGAGCGAGAGAATCGAAGCGAATAGAACGAGGAGAGCCAACCACATTCGTTTAGGTTTTCAATCTTTTTCTCTCGCATAGAGCGCGAGAGTTGTAAAGTGAGCGTTGTTGTTGGTGATGGATGCACTTCCAACGACGTCGTCGAAGAGCGAGAGGCGTAGTGCTAGATCGAAGGCTGTTCAGACATCGAAGCCTTCCCTCATCATGGCTTTCTTCTCTTGCGTCGCTTGGCTTTACGTAGCTGGCAGGTGCTTCTTTTTTTCTTTTTTAATTTTTTTTAATATTAATAGTTTTTTTTAATGTTAATATATAAAAATTCGTAATCGGGTTGATTTGATTAATTGTTTCTGCAAATTTCATTTGGAAATTTGGATCCGATTTAATTTTTAATTTGCAATGTGATTTTAAAAGTGCTGATCGGGGAATATTTTACGGAATTTATGCTTGTCTCTGTTGTTTGGGGAGTGATTAGGTTGTGGCAGGATGCCGAGAATCGAAATCTGCTTGCTAGTCTTCTCAAGAAGAATTCAGCCCAGGTATATATCTTTTATTTCCCCTTAATTTGAATTTTGAAATTAAAGTTTTTTTTTTCATTTTCTTTTTTTCATTTTGCTTTGCTGCAGATGTATTGCTATGACTATGGAGCATGTTTATATATGATTTATGATTGAAAATCTTGCATCACATGGTTATTTTTGCTGTATACTACTTTTGAATTTAGTTGATTTCGTTTCATTTTTGTGTTGAACAAAAGAGTTATTTCTTAAGGGAAAATTACATTGAGCTCCCCTAAGGTTTAGTGACATTTAACCTGCATCCCCTCTGTTTGTAAAATTTGCTAAAGAGATCCTTGAGTTTGTAAAATTATTACGTCGCCCTCCTCTCTATTGCACAATGAACGGTGCATCCAGCGAGGTTAGTGTAACTCGGACAAATATAGGGGAGCTGGGGTGAATTTCACTAATTCTCAGGTGAGGTCATTGTAATTTTCCCTTTTTAAGTAAAAAACACTTCTCACTTAAGCTGCTTATCTCAGCTTGTACTCAAAAGCTAAAACAAATATGTTTTTAAGTAGAAGTTGATATTGGTAGCTTCTATGAAAAGTGATATTTTTAGTTGAAGAATAATTTTCTTTTTGGTCAAAAAAAGTTGAGATTGAAGCAAGTGCACCGTTAATCAATAAATTTAATTAATGCCTTTTTATCTTTTGGTTGATAGAGGACTAAGGTTCTGACGGTGGAAGATAAGCTAATGGTTCTAGGCTGCAGGTATGTCTGTCCCTTTTTTTTCTATGTTGTTTCTTTGTTCTTTTTATTTTTATCTTTGGTTGGTTGCTGGTATGTGTTGTTTGTTTGTGTGACATTGTTCTTCATGGATTTTGTGTATTTAGGGACCTTGAGAAGAGGATTGTGGAAGCTGAGATGGATTTGACATTGGCGAAGAGCCAAGGGTACCTTAAAGGCCAGTCACAGCAAACTGGCTCTTCTTCTGATCATAGGCTTCTTGCTGTTATTGGTGTGTATACAGGATTTGGAAGCCGATTGAAAAGAAATGTTTTCAGAGGGTCATGGATGCCCCGAGGTCTGTTTGAATTTTGGTTGAAGTTCACCAATTTCTTTAAATTACTATCAATGTTTATGTATAATGATAGTTACCACTTCATGTGTGAAAATAGCCTTGATAGTGTTAGTTTTGTTCATATGTAGATATAGATTATAGTCTGCTGTACATGTGATTCATGCAACTTTTTGATGATTGTATTGGTTTAATAAATCTCATCTGATTATATCATTTTGATTTAAATTTTAACTCAAGCCTAAGAATCTAATATGTAATTATCAGTATACAAGAGTATTAATGTTAATTTACATTTTTTTTAGATTATTATATTATAGTCCTTTGGATTGAAATATTATATGGATGGTTATCATTATGAGACAATTATATATCACTGATATCTTCAGTTCTCTCCTTTTTTCAGGTGATGCCTTGAAAAAACTTGAAGAAAGAGGAGTGGTCATACGTTTTGTAATTGGTCGGAGGTTTCTTCACACACTTACCCTCATTAGCTATTATATTGCCTGGATATGATTTTTGCAATGTTTATTTATCTACATTGATGACGGTGTAATGTAATAGTTATCAGTGTTTCAATCGTATTTTGTGACCTAGTACTTTTTAATTTGCAGTGCTAATCGAGGTGATAGCTTAGATAGGAATATTGATGAGGAAAACCGCTCAACAAAGGATTTCATGATTCTTGTAAGCAAAATAGTTGCAATTTTGCTAAAATTTAAATTAGTTCAACCTTTGACCATGAATTATTTTAGTGGACGGGAAGAACTGAATTATAATATACATATGCTTATCATAGATGCCAAATGGTTAGGCATGGGACAATTAATTACATGTATCAGCAAGCTGCTAATGTTTGCGTACAATTGAAGTTTGTGTTAAATAAATTTGACTTCTAGTGAGACTTGAAGGTTGAAGCATTGATGTTCAAAGTAAAAATTGTATTTCTGGTGTAGCACAACTGTGTTTTGCTCGTAGAGTCGTAGAGGGCAGGGGTTACCCTAACCCTTGACCATCTGTTGATTGATGTTTTTTAATATAAAGATATTGATACACATTTGAGCATGCTTACCTGTGTCTGGACCTTGTTAAACAAGCTAAGTATAGAGATTGGCCGTTTGTTTTTATGATATCAGGAAGGTCATGAAGAAGCCCAAGAAGAGGTTCCTAAGAAAGCAAAAATCTTCTTTAGTACTGCAGTTCAGAACTGGGATGCTGACTTTTATGTGAAAGTTGATGACAGTATTAACATTGATCTGGGTAAATATTGTTCCTATATTGATGTCTTTATTTAGGTTATTTTGTTGACAACAAACCGTTTTCCTCCCCTCTGAAATTATTGAGACATTTGTTCCCTTCATTCACTGGCCTTACAGAGGGATTAATTGAACTTCTTGAGCGTCGCCGTGGTCAGGATGGGGCGTATATTGGATGCATGAAGTCCGGAGATGTGATATCAGAAGAGTACTTTCTTTTTTCTGAGATTCTGAGTTAATTATGATTGTATATATATCTGTTATAGATCTGTGGCTAAGTTTAGCAGTTTTATGTGGTACAAATCTTTTTTTTTCCCCCAAAAAATGAAGTTACCCTTCACTGGTTGTAGATTTTCATAATTTTTATTCCTTTGGCAATCTTTAGGCATGTCCCATTTTTGCTGAGCAAATTTACATTGCCTGAGAGTGAGCATTGTTATATGGTGTATCATTTCTTCCTGCCTATATTTTGTATCTTTGTTTCTTGTTAAGTTCTCCTAGATCAAATTAATAATTATTTTTATCATAAAACTGTTACAAGTTGAATATGGCAATTGAGGTTTTGGATTCAACTTTTAAGTATGTTATTTTGGTTATGTTCCAGGGGAAAGCCGTGGTATGAACCTGAATGGTGGAAATTTGGGGATGAAAAATCGTAAGTGATATAACTTTTTGATTAGAAGATTAGGCTATTTTTTTTTTTCTCTCATTAATATGGGAGTGATGTTCAAGGTGAGTATGCTATAAATATGATGTTAAACTGAAACCAAGTCATTCTTTTTCCTAGTTGTATAATGGAATGGGTAAATTAATGAACAATAGATTGCATTGTTGACAAATACTAAATGGAACATTTAATTTGTTACTTATATTCATTAATCATTATACATCAATATGCTTTTATCTCTTTGCTGAATGTTGTATTGTTTAAACAGATGACTTGTAATGGCAACATAAACAACTTCAATCACATATTGATAAATAATGAATTTGTATCTGATCATGCAATTAATGGTTGAAAATAAAATATAACTTTCTTTCCTGTGGATAAACATCTATTGGTGGAGTCATATGGTCTTTGATTTAGTTGTTACTTTCAAATATGTCATTAGCTACTAGTTTGTAGAAAACTGGATGTAATGCCAAAATCTATCTTAAGTCTAATGGATTGTTTGAAATATATTTTCAAGTCCTTTCATGTGGTTTAGTAGCATTATGTGAGAGAAGAAGGAAAGAAGAGCAAGTTGTTTTGTTCAGCAAAATTTGGATTTTTTGGTCCATTGACTCAATTCCAACAATGTGTCAATAATTTGTGTGCAAAAAACTTAAGGGACTCTGCAGAATTTTTCTATTTGTGGTGTCTATTATTTGTCTGTTTTAGTTTCTTAACTGTCACCAAGAGCTTTAAACAGTAGCAACAATCATTATTTTATCGCCACCACCATGTCATAAGATGGCAACAACATAGGCACTATAGTCTATTAAGTCTATGGCAGCACCACTATTAAGTCTATGGCAGCACCACATGTTATAACTATCACCACCATTGCATTTCACTGGTCTTACTGCTATTATCATCAGCACTATTGCTACTGTCACTAGCCTGTAATCACTATTACCATTTACCAATGGACCACTATCATCACCTTCTTGTCATTATGACCATCCTATCATCTGGGTGTTGTCACCACTGCCACTATCCTTTTTGTCTAGTTTGCTACCATTGTTAGTGTCATCAATATCTCCACAAGTGTTACTGGACATGATTTTTTTTTTGGGTATTGACATGATTTGCTTCTTACCAAAATCATGCCGCCAGTTTTATCAAAATTATTACCAATCTTTTTGATACTTACTACACCTCTGATGAATAGAAGTAAAATAACTAAAGTTTAGTGATTTTATCCTGCTTCCTTTTGTTTTCAATTTTTTTTTTTTGAGGGCAAATTCTAGTATCCAGCACAGCTCACAAAAAGTAGTTATCATTCACAACTATGAGAAATAACATGCTCATTATACTTCTATAGACCTGTGGATTACATGTCACGCTGCTGTGGTTTATTTTATTTCAGTAATGTGGAGCTCTACTGAATTGTTTTGTCTTTAGGTATTTCCGACATGCAGCTGGTTCACTTGTTATAATTTCAAAGAATTTGGCACAGTACATTAACATTAACAGGTCAGTTCTCAATGACTTATCCTCACAAGGAAGATTTGGTATGGAGAAAACTTTGAAACTAAGATAGGCAGCTTTAGTTGTTAGGATCAGTCCCTCGGAGGTAACAATGATCTTTATTGACGACGGAGACCTTAGCAATTGCCCAAGGATCCCCTAGAAGGATTACAATCAGTGGGGGAGGGAAGAGCCCTCTACTCTGCACATATCAAGAACTCAATCAATACCCCTCTGAATCCTATTGTTCCTCTTTTATACTCCTATTCTCCCTTCTCACTGGTTTTCCCGCTCTTTCTAACTGACTTTACAACTGTCAGCTGTTGTTATTTTCTCCTAACTAACTCTAACTAATACTTCCTTCTCTCATATACTTTCCCGTATCTTGCATCTCTATCACATGGCTGCCATAATTCAGCAGCATTGTGGCTGACAAAGCATGGCCTCTGGATGGCCTTATGGCATGATTTCTTTTTTAGGAAGGGAAAGAGGAGAGAAAAGAAAAGAGGGGGGGGGGGGGGGATATTGATTATTTTACTGACCCATGTTCATGGCTGGCGTTGGTTTAAATCGATACAACACCATCAAATATGCTATCAGCAAAGAATTTATTATTATCTTATATTTATAATTTTTCTTCCTAGAGGTCTATGGAACCCCATACAATGTGTATTTTACAAAACTCTGATAATAGGCATTATCATGAAAGAACAATTGAAAGTTTATCTAGATAATTCCAGCTCCATACCTTCCCCACTTATCACCATTCTGCTTGAGGATTTGACTATACTTGTTTCAGTCCGTGCAAATTCAAAATAAAGTTACTTCACACTTTCTTGGCTCAACAATAGCAAGAGACAGTTGAAACTTGTCGGTGGAATACAAGGTCTTATACCTCTGCAAATTTATGGCGTATAAGTGATTTGAAAGTGATATTTCATCCTTTATCGAACAACATGGATTAAAAATTATAAATTTTATTTCCTACTTTTTTAATTGTCACCTCCCCATTTTCCATCTACTTAAAACAAGAACATCCTAATAACTAAATTTGGGGCGTTGTTCAGTGGTTGGTAAGGAAAGAGAGGAGGAGGAGGAGGGGGTTGGGGGCGCTCAAGGTTGAGGCTGCTTGTGGGAGATCATGCAACTCTGATAGATCTGTAAGCGTGTTAAAAAAAATAAGATGTGTTTTTTATATCTGTGATATCCATTTTGCTTTGTCCCAGTTGGGGCATGGCGGAAAGTGGATCTGAGGGATTCAGAGACATTGATGCTTTTAGCCTTGATGATAGTGAATGTGTTATAACGTACTAAGAAAGAAGTCTTTTAATTTTAGGAGTTTAATTTTTATGCACTGATGATCTAAAATAAACAATTTTTATTATCAACCAATAGAATTTTAAGAAATTATCAAATCATGTTAGGTAACTACTCATTATGATGACAATCTACTATAATTTGGCACTTTCTGTCTTTGCCTATTTGGATTGGTTCTGATTAGGTTGTATTAAATATAATGCATCTCTGTTTGTTGTTTGTTCGTTGATTTATGTTTGTTTAGTGGTTTCTAATGGGAGTTTATGCTTTTTGTTTCCCTCCCGCCTTTGTGGTTTCTTTTGGAAGATACCTTAGATACCTTATCCTCACTTGTATGATGTATCTTGCCCTTCCTATCAAATAATATTTCTTTTTCTACACCAAAAAAAAAAAAAAATGCAGTGTATCTTTGAAGACTTATGCTTATGACGATACATCATTGGGCTCATGGATGATGGGCATCCAAGCAACATACATAGATGACAGTCGCCTTTGCTGTAGTAGTATCAGACAAGGTGAAATCCCAGTTCTCCTTTTTTGCTGTTTATTTTTTGCCCTTGAACAGGACAAAGGGGTTGGGGTTGGAGAAAGGGCACTCTTTCCTACTTTCGCAGCCGTGTTTTGTTGAATAGGTAAAAGATGAAGATGTATTTGGAGTTGGACAAAATGAAGTGTGGATAAAAATACTAAAGTGTAGTTTTTGTAAAATACAGAAGGGATTAATTTTGATGTCTTGTCAGTATAAATGAGTTTTATATTGTTATCCAATCATATTTTTTTCTATTGTTGGGTGGTTGAGTCAAATCTTTTTCTTAATGTGACAATATATGATTACATGTCTATGTAACACAATGAAAGTGTGTTTAAATTAAATTCAATATAATATCGAAATGCATTTTGGATTTTCCCTTTTTCAAGTTTATAATAGAACTTATGGTACTATTGGTGTTAATTTTCAGATAAGGTTTGTTCGCTGGCATGATTGGACGGTTGGGGTCACATCCTTTACCACATTTATCTTGGGAACTTGTACAATTTTTCTGAAAATCAGTATTAGTTGGCAAAGATTATGTTCACTCTTTTCAGGTGCTTCCGCCTGCAGAGGAGTGGAGGTACTAATAAATATAAATTTCTTTATAGATCCATTGATATATTCATTCTTTTGTATGTCAGCTGTGACATTGAAAGGGTAAGTACAAATTAACAGTCTTCAGCCGTTGGAGCTCATCATATCCTCGAAGTTCTATCTTCATAGCTTTTCTCTGTTATTGTCTCATTGTCTATACAAAACTTATATTGGTGACCAAATATATATTTGTGAAAAGATAAGAAAGAAAGCAGCTGCTTGAGATACAAACCTTGAATGTAACGATGCACTGATGAGCAAATTGTAGATTTCATTATCATGCTGAGACATGCATTGATATTTTGCGGCAATTCACATTTTTTGTTATTTTTTTTGCCTTCCGTACCATGTTATTCTATCAAGCCTTGTTAATAACCTTACAAGCAACATTATGCTCGACGTTGTAAGATGAGAAAAATGTTAGCAAAACATTGCCAGAGCAATGTGGCGCGATTGTTGGTTTTTAAATAAGGGAACTATATTATTTTATTTTAACTAATAATTACTATTGATTTTTGTCAAAAAGAAATTTGTACATATTTTTCTCACCGTACTACTCATAAGGTAAATACAGAGAGGTTTTTTTAACTCGGTTCGTGTGATATTAATATACTGCTCTTTTACTTTTACTGTGAATGAGGTACCGACCAGGAAGTAGCCAAGGAAAAGAAGTTCATGTAATCTTGGGCTCCGCCTATGGTACACTGGACTAAGGTGGGGTGTACCACACGCTGGATAACCACTTATCTTGATGGAGCACCTCTACCTCAATACAATAAGAGTGCACTTTAAAATTTCCTTTATAATTCTCAATCCCATCCACTCATTCTCGTCTGCCCCTCAAGCGCCTCATGCCCTGCCACCGGCCCCATTACTACTGCCATGGACCAGGCAACCAAAATAAACCTCTGGCCATTTTGAGCTTTGAGAATACTGAGTGGAGATAGCAACAAGAAGATAGTGCACGGTGATTGTGGGTGAGGGACAAAGTCTCACAACCCGTCCGCTCTTCCAACACGCGCCTTGTCCTCCTCGATCGGCTGAACATTCTTTGACCGCGATATGTTGTCCCTACCAACCGCCCTAACCATCTTCCTAGTGTTTCTCACCTTTGTTGTCAGATTCATTGTTGGCGTAGCCACAATCCTCGCCCACATCGTACTTAGGGTTCCAAAGGACTTGTTCCTTGACGAGCAGGTTCTCTCAAGGCGCATGGCTGATGTCGTTTATTTGCGGCGCCGCCATCGATGCTATTACCTTTGTTGCCGCTGTGCTAACCACTGTTCGTGTTTCAGTCCCATTTGCCCCTCTATTGGTGCGAGTGGAGGAGAGAGAAGGCAAAGAGAGAAAAGAGGGGTGGTGGGGTGGGAGAAAGTAAAAGAAATTTTATTGTGTATTGCATAGAGTTGGTATATAGATACCCTATCTAATCTAACCCGTTAGATTATTCTAGTGTGTGGTACATCTGACTTAATCAGTTGTACCATAGCCTTTACCATAATCTTGTATAGATATTGAAGTTGAACCGTGTAGATAATTTTGAAACCATGCCTCCTTCGGTGCTTGTCAAAATATTTGTCAATTGTCATCCATAGTTTAGCGCCGTAGAAATACTGGAAACCTTATGCTAGTAGTAGTTAGAGTTTTGCCTAATCAGAGGCTGTATCGTGCAATGTATAAAGTGTTTGTGGCGAATCATGTAGTTACAAGGTTAATTTCAATTACTGTTAAAACTGAATTTCTTCGAGATGACTAGATGGTGACTAACATAAACCAAATCGACATGAGTGCCATACTAACAAATGACAATGGTACCTAACCCAGAATCGATTGCACTTGATGTCTCCAAATAGTGGATTGAAAAGGAAAAAGGATTCATTACAAAGTACAAAAACAAACCAAAATAGAGGGCTAACTAACAATAAGGTTTTCTTGGATTTCTTACCAGTCGGTGATAAAAGAGAGACACAGGCAGAGACAAGGGAATATTTTATGTTGTCAAGTTTTATGGGAAGAATTTTGGGGAGAAATAAATTTCAAAATTCGACCCTCGTGATTAAAAAGGAAGAAAAAGGCAAGTATTATTTGTGATAAGCAAGTGTAACCCTTTAAGAGAAAAATAGATAAAAGAGGTTATTTTTACATTTTTTAATCTAATAAAATAATAAATATTTACAAAATATTAAAATAAATAATAAATTGAATATAATAATATATTTTTAAATTATATTTAAATAATTAATAAAATTATCATTTACTTTTATTTAATATTTATGTATAGTTAGAATTATCTATATATAAAAAATAATAATATTATATAATATAAAGTAGAGTATTTATACAATATCACACCAAATACTATATAGTATTAAAAATTTATCAAGTTTTATATTATTAAACTTTATAATATTAGTTGTGTCAAATGGGCTATAAAACGTAAGATGTATAAGACTAATAGTTGACTGGTAAGAAATCAACAAGGAAATAAGTTAAAAAGTTGTGATGAAGATGTTGTGTTAGATGGGTGGACAGATTAGACAATAAAAGATTAAAAATGAAAGCATTGCACCGAAAGTTAGGATTGGCAATTGTCATATGTAGATAAGGCAAGTAAGAAGAGCATATAGATGGCAACTCTACAAGTAGAAATAAAGAGGGACTATGAAAAACTATTACGTTTTATTTGGTGTTTGATTTAGAATTGAGCAAGAAATTGGAACTTACAATTGGAATTGGACAACTGAATTTTAATTTTCATGTTTAGAGTAGCATATAGAATTAGAATTATAATTTCATAATTCAATTATGTGGAATTGAAAAACAATTCTTAATTCCTTACTCATGTCTTAGGGATTCTTAATTCTAAATCTCATTAAATATCTCTCTTCTCATTGTAGTTTATAGAGCTCATTTGCTTTCTTATTTATTTTTTAACAATTATGTTATAATTTTTAAGTAAACTCAAACATGAAATTTAAGATTCTAACTAAACTCCAACATCTAAATGGATCCTAAATGAAACTACAAAGAAACACTAAGATTTAAATAGCTTGCACATATAGACATGGTTTGCAATAAGACACCACAACATCCTTTGATCCATATACTATACCCTACACAATTGTACAAGACTTAGTTGTTGGTGTACATTGACATGGTTTACAATAGGATGCAACAATGTCATTAGATCCATCTAATTGGCATTATCTAGTGAAAAGGTTTGAATTTATTATTTTTTTCGAAAAAGAAGTTACCGATTTTTAAACATTACGCGACAATAGGATATGAAAGTTACATAAAGTAAATAATCTAAACTTTGACCAAACAATACCAATAAATTTAAGTTTTCAAACTCAAATGTGACCCAGTGGGTTTGAAATCAGAATTGTTTAAACAAGAGGGGTGTTGGATCAAACGCCCTTGCATTAATTGCTTTATAGTTTATATGTCTACTACTGCTTGCACATTAATGTCACCAACTCATCATTCATCAATGGGTCCTATTTGTACTTCGAAGCACAATTAAAAACTAGAAAAATGATATTTGTACTCACAAGACATAAAACATTGTGTCGACTCACATTTCATCCACCATTAAATGATATGTTGACCCTACTTGAACGAGGTCCACACTCTATCCAATAGTGGATAAGATATAATTAAGTCAACTCAATATCGTATATATTGTGAGTATAAATACCATAACTTTAAAAACTATGCAAGTGCCCAGCTGATATCATCAAGGGTTCTTTTCCACATGGTGGTGGAAAGAATTGTCTAGTACAAGTTTGCCGAATTTCAACTCACTTTCCAATTCATTCGATTTGAAATAAGTGAATGAGAAAAGGCAATTCAGCGATCCTCCATGATAACCATTTCAAAATCTTTCTGGTTGATTTTCATCATCATTCTCATCACCAAAGGTAAATTCGTTCTCAAATCCAAAATGTGTTATGTAACAAAATATTTTGGAACTCTTATAGGGTTGTAGACATATGTTAAAGAGACTGAATCACGTTAAATTTTGAGTATTGTTTCCTTTATGATGTTTTGCTATTTGGAATTGCAGGACATTGCCAATTTTATTCTCTGGATAACATCACAGTTAGTCAAATCCCAACCGGAGCACTCATAAAAGATAAACCAGAGTGGAACTTAACTATTACCAACACTATTCCATGCAGTTACCAGAACCTGACATTAGCTTGCAGTGGTTTTCAAACTGTTGAAGAGGTTGATCCTTCAATCATGGCCAAAATGGGAGATAGATGTCTCATTAACAATGGCCAGCCAGTGTACCCATTCACTTCAGTCAACTTCACTTATGCTTGGGATACTTCATTTCCATTCAAGCTTGTTTATTCTCAGATGGCATGTTCTTGAGGTGATTTTGCTTTTGCTGATTTTGTTATGTTGATTCCAAATTTGCTTTTATATTGTGTTAGTTTTAAGAAAAGTTCTTTGAAGATGAGTTTGTATTTAAGGTGAAAACTTGAGTTTGTTTATCTTTAGATTATGTCACAACTCACCTCGGACTTGCACGACATTTAGAGATTACAAATCTCCTAGCAAACCTATATGATTTTTCTTTTTCTTTATTGAAAAATGGCCAGAATTATATCTTTTTTCTAGTCAAACCTATTCAGGTAGGAGATATGTTACTCCAACACCTTAGGTTGGGTTGTCTAAGTGAGACACTCATTCTATCACTGTTAGATATAATAGATAGATAGAAATAATAAGGACTATCATCACATTCAATAATAATAGAGTGGATGTTTCATTTAGATACCTAATCTTGAATATTGGAATAACAATTTTATTGAGGTAATAAACTAGAAGACAATATATATGGGGCTATTAGAGCACTCTCAAGAAACCATATATTAAGTGTTTTGCCACGTATTTATGTACAAGCATTATTTTCATACTCCATGTTTATATTCATATATACATCATCTTTACTATAGAAACGAAATTCAAGACAAAACCACAGAGCTCATGCATAACTATCCCATCAAAAAGAACCGTCAGGTCACAAGATCCTGTATGTGGATCAAAGAACAAAATGAGAGGGTGTGGGGAGGCCTTCACTTGTAGATAGCATGTACAAAAGAATATGCACTTTAAAAGGCTGGATGTGTTAGAAAACATGGCCACATGATTTTTCTTGATATTGTTCTCATATATACGAGAGGAGGAGCAACAAAGCACGACATGAATATAAGCCATAAAAAGGAAATAAAAAATACAAATAACAATAAACAACACTTGAAATTTGAAGACATATTTCTCTGAGTTATGTAAGTAGTACTCAATATATATGGGACACCGCACCAACTCACATCTCATTGACCATTTGATGGGGTGCGGATCTCATTCAAGTAGGGTTCACACCATATTTAATGGTGAATAAGATGTGAGTCAACACAGTATCTCATACCTAATGAGTACGAATAATATTTTTTCTTTCTCTTTAGGCTCTGACACTGTGTTCCCTGTGATACCTCCCCCTCCCCCACCCTCCCCCCTCTCCTTTTCTCCTCTCTCCTGCCGGAGGTTGGTAGATGTCTATTACCATCTCTAGCTTGTGATGAAAGAAGGGTAATAAATGCAGAGTGAGGCTCTTGCTAAACATGTCCATGATTTCCATGGAAGAAGAAATTGCTACAAAGAACTTTGATGAACTTAATGTATTTGTAGTCTTTTTTCCGTCGTAAAAAACAGAGGCCACACAGCCGCCAAGAGTTGTCATAAATGAGCCAATTCATCCTGCTTTTGGGAACAACAATATCAATATCAAATGGTAACAAAAATCATAGATCAAAACCATAAGACTACATAAAAAATCCCAATTTGGGGAACACATATCTCCTCATGGTGTGGATGCCAACGTTTTGATGCCATGTTAGAAAACATGGTTGACAACTGAAATTATTCTCATTTATACATATACAAAGAGGAGGAGAAAAAAGCTCGGCATGAATATATACCATAAAAAGGAAAAAAAAATACAAAATAACAATAAAGAATTGAATCAAGACAATTAGTTATGAATTGGTAATGATTCACATGTAATCGATGATGACTAAATTAATACTAATTGTAACCCACAAAGTCAAGGATCCCCAAACCGAAGATCATATGCCAACACTTGTAATTTGAAGACCTTCCTCACTGGGATCTAAAACATGTAAAGAAGAGTGGGTGAGTCCAATCGACTGACTGAGTGACAATGAAACTATAACATGTTCTCGCCTAAGGCAGGCACTGTACTGGGATCTAAACCATCTAAAAAAGAGTGGGTGAGTCTGGAAGCTAAAATCTCCTATCCTCTTTTTCTGCCCTACTCTATCTCCTTAATAAAATCCTTACACATGTATAGTAATAGCATCTCCCATTATCTTTTATCCAACCAAAATTTTTCAACTTTCCATAATTTGGATACATGACAAAACTTGGTTGGAGAGACAAAGAGAGTGAATTGAAGAATTGGATCTGGTGAGTCCAACACATCTAAATTGTGCGCGTGCACCTACATGCATGTGTGTGTGTGGGGTGGGGGAATTATGATGGTGAGTGTGGGTGGAATCGACATGATAAATTGTGCACAAGTAAAGAATTAACATCATAAATTATGCAAGGTGCAGAAATTTTCAATTTAGTATCATTTTCAATGCTACAAGAAAAAATGGATATTTTTAATGGTTCTTGACATTTAACGTGTCAATAAAAGTTTAGTAAAGAAACATAATTTTGACATGAGCAATAGTTGAAAATACTTATAAGTATTTATCGATAATTATTACAAGTCAAAAATATCAAAAATTATTATTTTGGATATTTTTGACATACAATAATTGTTAATAAAGATGTATAAATATTTTTAATGGTCACTTTATATTAAAATTACCTTTTTTATAACATTTTTATTGGCATGTTAAATATCAAGAAATGTTAAAAATGCTCACTTTTCTTATAGTGCAAATAGGACTTACCCAGTATAAAAAAAGATATTTTTATATTATTGTTAAAAAATATAGTAAAACATATTACACTTTTTAAACTATCTATTTACTCCAAGAATAAGTTATGGTATAGATACTTACTCAAATCAATTTCTTTTACATCAAATTTCATAAGCTCAACCATGAATTAAAGTTTCTTAGCAAGTAGATCAAGTCTTAATTTTGACGTATATCATATTTTTGAAAATAGAAATAAATATTGATTGTTACATTATATACCTGTAGTTATCCAATTTTTTCTTTGAAATTTGATATATTTGATCATCATTATAATATCACATAAATCAATCAATAATAAAATTAATTAATTAAATTTAGTTCTTATAAAATGTTATTGACCGAATTAAATATACAAGACTTATTCTTTGAATAAATAAATCCTTATACACACTAGACTTTTTAATTTAAAAGTGTTCAACAAGCTTGATATATATATATATATATATATATAGTGTGTGTGTATATATATATATATTAAAAACTTGTTAAATATATACAAAGAACTATTTGATCATGTATATCCTTTAGAAGCGTAGACACAAACTATCAACATGATCAGTATCTATAATTTAGTAATTGCAATAACAGTTCATATATATAAAAAGTTGTTGAAGGTGTAAATATACTAAATCTCTTACATAATGTCAACAAATTCCCCTATATGTATATTATTCTTATAATTAATTTGAATGATAAAGAAGTAAAAATAGTAATCAATTTGAATGAAAATAAAATTATAACCCCCGCTAAGAAGTCAAAGTAGTAATTAACGTGAATAAATTACAAAATCACCATAAATTGTAAACTTCTTTAGATATACAAGTCAAAATAGTAATCAATTTGAATGAAAATTAGATTACAACCTCCCTTGACCAAAGAAATAAAAGTAGTAATTACTAATTAACATGAATGAAGAAAAGTACAAAAAATACCATAAATTTTAAGTTTTTGTAGGCGAGGAAAGTTAGTTTTTGGTTTTAAAAAAATAGACAACATTAACCAAATACATATATCACCATTCAATCTCTACACCTCACGCCCTTCAACAATGGCCAAGTATAGTTCTCTCTTTTTCATCATATATGTGTGTCTCATTCTTGCATCAATAATCATATTAGTGTGTGATGCTAATGATGAAAATAACAAGCTTCATATTGTATATACGGGCTCACTTCCTAATGGAGCTTACTCTCCACCCTCTCACCATCTTAGAATGCTGCAACAAGTTGCTGATGGCGATGATGTATCAAACTCTATAGTTGATAGTTACCATAGGAGTTTTAATGGGTTTGCTGCCATGCTCACTGGTCAGCAAAAAGAAAAGCTCACCAGCATGGAAGGAGTGATATCTGTCTTTCCAAGCAAAAGGCTCCAACTGCAAACCACAACATCATGGGACTTCATGGGATTCCAAGAGTCATCGACGCGACGAAATCAAACCACCGAGAGTGATGTTATTATCGGAGTTATAGACAGTGGAATATGGCCAGAATCAGATAGTTTCAAAGATGAAGGTTTTGGTCCTGTTCCAAAGAAATGGAAAGGTAGTTGTGTAGGTGGCAACAAAAGACGTATAAAATTTTGAGTGAGCTTTTTTTTACTCTCAAATTAGAGAACAAAAAAAAAAATCTTGAACTTGTCATATGTTAGTAGTTTTTTTCCTCCTACATTATAAGACTTATTAATTTTCTAATAGTCCTAACCAAGTTCCGCCATTGCTGCAGGTAATTCAGGTCCTGGAAAAGGGTCAATACATAGTGTAGCCCCTTTGGTTATTTAGTGTAGCAGCTAGCACCACTGATCGGAGGGTCATTGATAAGGTTTCCCTTGGGAATGGATCAACTCTAGTAGGAAAGGCAATAAATACTTTCACATCAAATGGGACAAAGACTCCTTTAGACACCGGGAGGTTTGCTTCATATCCAAATTGTTCAAGTTCAGAAGCTGAATCTCGTCCTTATTATTGTTTGGATCCTATCCTGACAGAAGGAAAAATTCTTCTGTGTCCAAATGATGATGGATATTCAACAGCTTATAGAGCAGGTGTGTATGGCTCAGTTACAAGATCTGAGGCATTTGAGTCTGATGTGGTTGCTTACCCTTCTATAAGTATAGATCCGAAGGCATATGCTCTTGCTTTGTCTTATGCAAATTCTGCTAACAGTCCTCAAGCTGAAATACCGAGTTGTGAAACAATTACAAATACCAATGCTCCTGTTGTTGCTGATTTTTCTTCCCGAGGACCAAATTCAATAATTCCAGAGATCATGAAGCCAGACATAAGTGCCCCTGGAGTGGAAATATTGGCTGCATATTCTCCTATTGCATCACCCTCAAATAGTGGTGACGATAAAAAGATCTGTCAAATACAACATAATATCTGGAACCTCAATGTCATGCCCACATGTTGCCGGTATAGCTGCATATGTTAAGAGCTTTCATCCCGATTGGTCTCCGGCGGCTATCAAGTCGTCTATTATGACGACCGCAAAGGCGACAAATGGAAGTGAAGATCATAAGGAATTCGCTTACAGATCAGGGCATGTCAACCCGGCACGAGCCATCAATCCGGGGCTAGTTTTTTATCTTTATAAAGATGACTATTAGAATTTGCTATGCAGTATTGGATATAACACCTCAAGAATTAGACTAATATCTGGTGACAATAGCACTTGTCCTTCATCAACTCCTCAGAGGTCAATGATGAAGGATGTTAACTATCCTTCAATTGCTATTCGCGTTCAGCCAATGAAACCATTCATGGTTAATTTTACAAGAACAGTCACAAATGTTGGCTTTGCTAACTCCACTTACAAGGCTAGCATCCGACAACATTCAGACCTGAACATCACTATTGTTCCTCAAGTTCTTTCGTTTCGTTCCCTTAAAGAAAAACAATCGTTTACTGTCAATGTTGTTAGAGTAAACTTTCCTGATGAAAGTGTAGTTTCCTCATCACTGTTGTGGACAGATGGAACACATAGCGTAAGATGTCCAATTGTTATAGATGTCTCCCGTGATGCATGATTTTTCATGCTACTTTAAATAAATAAATAAAAAAAGAAAAAGAAAATTCCATCCTATTTATCAAAACTAATTTATTTTTTTGCCATGCATTCATAAACTGTAATGCATGAAATTGTCATGATCCACCCCTGAAGTAATGACCGGCACTTACAGAGCTTTTCTTCCCTATCATGCCTAACTGATTCTATTACCCAAAAAAAAACAAAAAAAGGGACAACATTGCCTTTGAAATTGAGACATCCCGTTAATTTCTTGTCTACAATCCTCAACAAAGTGGAAGATAATTTGGTCCCCCCTACTTCTGGACCATGTGATAGTGGACTCTTTTTAAGCATTAGATTAAGGTTCATTAAAATCTCACAGATTATATTCCTCCCATGTTAATTTGTTTTAGTATTACCTTTTACCTCTCATTATCATTTAATTTTGCCGAGGAGTCCATTGGCTATTGTATTGGAGAACACTGGCTTCCTCCTCCACCGGTCGCGGCCACCACTACGCCTCACTCTTTCGCCCTCCATTGCATGCCGATCAAACTCCGCACCAAAGTGCGACCATTGCATTGCCAATGGAGTCAGTTTCCGGAATCTGGATCTTACGCATCATCGTCATCTATCACCTCCTCCTCCTCTTCTCCATCCATGCTTGTGTGAATTTTCATGAGGTTGTGGATTCATTTTCTTCAATTTGTTTCAGTTTTTACTTCTTTTCACTTCTTTTTTTTTCTGTTTCTTATCATTTTAGGTTCGCTTCATTTATCTTTCTTCCTTCTCTGCTAAGTTCACCACCATCTTCATTTTTTTGCATCTGCAATTTATGGATTTACGAATTTCAATGTTGATTGTTGAACCACTTCAACTTTTGATTAGATGTTCAAATGCTTGCTTGGTTTTTAGGAAGTGTATTTGCCATTTCCTAATTTATAAGTTCATTATCACTTATTGGTGTGTTTGTGGTTTTGTGTTATGAGTCCAACATCATTATCTTGTTTAGGGAAATTTTGCTTGAAATGTTGCCCGGAAAGGGAACACTCCTTGTGTTCTTGTGCTTGTTTTGGATTATGCTTGTTTGCAAGTTCAATTTGAGGAATTTATGCTTTTTTCGTTTCAGTCTCTAGTTCTTTCTATAAATTTTGGTATTTAATGTCTTATCATTACATTTTTGGCGAATACTTTCAGTGAAGAAGCTTATTTCTTTTGATTTTTCAAAGGCATTTTGTTGTTGATAATAATGTACTTTTATATCAATGTTTTTCTCATTACTTGGTGTTTATGGCTGCTGCTGAATGAAGTGGTACTGATGGAGGCAGCACAATGAAAAAGGGTTTCTTCACAAATCGAGTTATTAGAGGAGTAAATTAGAGAAATAATAGAGTATAATGAAAGGGTTGGAGGGAAAAGAATGAAAAAATCAAATAATTTTTTTTTGAAATTAGAGTTAGTGTAAGTATGGGTTAATTTAGAATTTTTTTTCTTGAAGCGTGTGATGTGTAAAATTAGGGGGACCAAATTATCAGCCCCTCCTCAACAATGCTAGAGATATCAAATAAAATCTAATCATTCACTTGCTCTAAGTCAGCACACTTATAACCATATACTCCACATACAGTTCTCTTAACATACATTATCATAACACTAAGCAAGTTAATAAAATCCACGACACGTTCCCAAACTCCGCATGTGTTACATGGAGCACCACCGTACGAGTCACCCTCAAACGGCTTACAAATAATAATAATAAAAATAAATATAAAACTCAAAACTAAATCTTTCAACACGTGGCTCACCAATGAGGGATCACGGAAAGTCCTGTGAAACAGAGGACTAAATAATTAATTTTGATTTGCACTGACATCAACAAATCGTAATCAACAAAATGGAGCTTGATATAAAAATTCAGCTTAAATAACCCAGGACACAAATAAAACGGTACAAAATTAAGAAAAGGAGCGGTTTAGGGCACAAATGTGCTACCAACTTGTCATTCAAACATGAAGGGAAAATGGTATAGTATATTAATGGATGAATATAAGATGAAAATGCATACTTTGCTATATGACGCCCCAAAATGTTACAAACGTCAATTTGACAACCAAAACAATCTGCACACGTCAGCTATCAAGAAGGCTGAACAACCATTTTATTGTTTTTGTAAACTGAAAAAATCAAATCACACACCACTACCTCAACAAAAATGGAATCGCATACTGATATTACAACTGCAGAGAATGACAACCTCACTGCATAACCCCTCTAAGGAAAAATAATATATATAAAACCAGGCTTTCTAGCATGATAACCCAACTTCATTCAAAATTGACATGGAACAGAAAAAATAATCCAATAGTACCAACCACCAATGTGCTAATCAAAGCAAGTATGGAGAAAAAAATCCCTGCAACCAAAGACAAGAAATTCATTCAGGCCAACCACATAAATGTCATCGTTTGATGGCAAAATTATACAATTTAATTGTAAAGAAATTAGAACCAAAAAGAATTATTTAACATAGACCAGTTATAAGTTGAAGACCATATATTTTGGTCCCTCAAAAATAGATTGGGGGATTAATCCCTTGGAATTTGAAAGTCCCCTATTGGTTTCTTACAATTCAAAAAAGAGACAAATTGGTCACTTCATACAGGTTCATGCAATTGAAAAGTTACTGTATGGACCTGTAAGGAGGGACTAATTCATTACTAGATATATTTCTGAGAAACCAACATGGGCATTTAGTCTATATTGAATATCTAAAATAGAGTGGTTAGTCAATTCAGTAATATCATGTAATCCAACAATGAACGTACAGCAAATTATGATTTATGATAGTCATTTAGAAGCCAACCGGTTTCCAACACAAGTCTAATGCAAAAAGATCAACAGTTTCTTTTGGGAAGGGCATTTATTCAAACCATCAGACTTCATCATCAATCCCATTAATGACGTGAAGTATGAAAAGGTCATCCCAAAGATCTATTGTAAGTTAAAGCATGCACAACACGTTTGAATATATATGCTCCATTAACTGTTAAGTAGGCTCCTAAGTTATTAAACACATTTATAATAACTTAACCAAGTAACCAAAACTTAAAAATGTAATAGAATTTCTCTTAGAACTATGTTTACTGAAATAAGAAGGCTGATTCAAAAGCAATCTGCAAGAAATCACTGGGTTATGCAGTGCTGCTTCAGCACATAAAATCTACTAGTTTTGCCATATTTATATTTCTGATCTCTGCTGTACTCTCTCTGTTTGTGATTGATATTCTCCATTTCTTTACTCATGTAGACATCTATCAAAGGCTATTGAAGGTGTCATGCAATTCCCCAAAAATAATTTCAGTTGGGAGGACTGATACCATTCCCCATAAGCCTTTCATTTCACTACCAAACATACTTCCTCTAACATCTTAACAAGACCCATTTCTCACTCAATCTCACCAGAAAATCAATACAAAGTGTAACATGATAATCCTTTTTCCCATAAATAAAACTGATTATGTCTAAGCAACCTGACTAGTCCAAAGCCTAATCAATAACTTACGTTGCTTCTGTCAAACCATGGACAGACCTCAGCCAGTACTACTCATACCAGCATCAGGTTATGATTGAAGGAAACATGCACCTGGAGCTTGTCAATTAGTCATAGTTATTCAGCCAATAATAGTTATTCTAAGATAGATCACCCATATGCACCCATGTTCCTCGAAGTTTCCAAAATTTTACTCTATTTTTCTGACAAAACTCCTCTAGAACGTCTATTCTGAAATAACATTATCCATCAATTTTATTCTGATTACAGAAATTATGATTTTCAAATTAGTAAGCCTAACAACAGAAAAGATAATTCATGTCATGAGAGAGTTCAGAAAGATACGCCTAGTTTACTTAGCAATAGAAAACACCTAATCTAGCATTTCATTGTTGATGAAAGCAAAATTTCAATTAAACTTAAAGGTATAAGCTTTCAAAACTTTCAGATACTACCAATCCCCCTCAATTTTCTAGAGCAATTTGGAAGGTCTTCTGTAATTGGAACATGCAAATAAACTGTAGTATGAGCACAGTCTTAGTTACCTGCCTTGGAGTGGGAGGAAGAAACCTTCAAAAATATGAAGTAAAGAAAATAGAAGCATTAGTTATGCTCCCAAAGAATACCAAACTCTAAGAAAACTTAAACTTGCTCCAAGATGTAATGTATTTTAGGAACACGCCGACGAAACAATGGTTCAAGTCGAAATGATGGAAAATCGAACTGCCACCCATCATACATCTCATTCCATGCTTGCACTATCTCATCAATTTTGAACCCTGTGATTATCAAAACTGGTGTGTTAGTCCTCTGAAACATTTGAGACTTAAAAGGAATACGAGAAATACACATGCTGGATCATATTTTTCTGTCACTTACCTTCCAGGGCTGTTTTATTGGAACAATGGTTCTTTATCATGACACCAATGTCAGTTGAAGAAGCTCCAGCTAGTTCAAACTTTTCAACTGCAACCTCCAAACATTCCTCCCATGTCGGTAGGCCTAGCTTATATTCCACAACCGAACGCTCATACAACAAGGTGCCCCATAAAAGATATATTTGTAACCTCATCTTTGAAGCCTGCTCTTCAGCTTCCTCAGAAGAAACATCCCTGAAAAGATTATGCAAACCAATTTTCTCTAACTGAGCTTTGTATCTATCTAATTTCGATAGTCCATTCAAACGCTGCTCCTCAATCTCTTCCCACATCAACATGCCCTTCTCCATGCTATCCTCTGCCTTGTTATAGAGCTGTAGAACCTCTTCAGAAGGGCCAGCTTCTAAGTCCTTCTTGTTTGCAACTGAATAACACCAGCAGAGCTTTGCTTGCTCAAACTGTTGATAGCCAATAGCAAGAAGTCCTTCATAAAAGTCTGGTTTGATTCTCAAGGCTTCTTCATATCTCACTTCTGCTTTTGAGTACTCTTTTTGAGCCCACTCATATGCAGCTTTTATATGCTCAAAAGAAGATTCTCTTGAACCATCTTCTGGAATGGCAACCCGTTTCCTCGCCCTGGACATGTGAACATTTCCCCAATTAAATAATGCCAAAGCTGCCATTTCTTGAAATTTATCTGCAGCAATTTCAAACAGCTCTTGAGCATCGTCATTTGATGCGGTATCCTCCATTGCTTCGGAGTATAGCTTCATTCCAACCTCATGAATATCTAGATACGCATCAGAGTCAAACCCAACATGGTTCTTGAACAGCCTTGCAAACTGGACAAGCCAGTCCTCCACAGTTATCATCCTGTTTGCTACATGTTCTTCTTCTTCTTCCATAGCTCCATTCTCAATACCATCACCACCTAGTTTTCTACCATCTCTTTGCATTTCACCCTCCTTGGTTGTTTCATCATAAGATGGTTCTTGATTAGCATCAACTTCTGTAATATATAGACGAATTGAACCGAGCACATGACCAGAAGTCTCGGCTAACCTCAGATCAGCACTGGTGGCGATTGTAACCAAATCGCCTTCTCGATCCTTATACTTCACAAGAACACCCTTCAACCCTGGAAATTTATCCTTTATTGCATCCCTTACCATCCTCACACCACAATTCACCGGCAGCTGCGCCCATCTTATATCCTCTCCAAATACCAACTTCACTGTCCTAGTAACCGCCTTTTCTTGCTTGACAGGCTTCTTCACCAATCTCTCCTTCTCAATTGTTCTCTTGACCACTTCCTCGTCCTTAACACCGGAATTTATATTCTCCTCAACAACCTCCTTATCCTCTGCCTTGTCCTCACTCCTATGACCCTTCTTCTTCTTCAACTTCTCCCTCACCACTTTTCGCAACCGCGCGCCTGGAGCTTCCTGCATAGTAGCCAAAGCAATCTCAGTCTCATCAACAGTGATCCCTTTCTCATCCATTGTACTCCTCAAACTGTCCAAGATCTCCAGCGCAGTGAGGTTATTAGGCTCCAAATTCAAAACAATCCTCACATCCCTCATAGCCAAATCCAACCGGTTCAACACCTCATAGCACTTTGCCCTCTTCAGCAGAGCTTTGCTATACCTTGGTGACACCTCCAATGCCAAATTGCATTCATTGATGGCGCGAGGGTACTCGCCGAGTCCCAGTTGCATGTAACACATGGCCATAATGGTGTGAAGGTGTGCAACATCTATGTGGTTCTTGGGGAGGAGCTTGAGTGCCTTCTCAAACTTCAACATGGCACCCTCATGGTCCTTCTTCTGAAATAGCCTGTTACCTTCTTCTTTAAGCTCCTGCGACATGTTGATGAACATGGCAGTGTCATCATCAAAGGCTTTCGAATTTGAATTGGAGGAGGCTGCACGCTCCATAGCCTTATGACCAACCTTATTACCGTTTGCCTTTGGACTTTCATGATCCTTCTTTTTCCCAGTGGGCTTCCCCATTATTGGTCACTGATAAAAAAATAAAAAAAAAAATCAAAGGAAATTAGATGAAAATAATTTAAGACAAAAAAGAGAAAAAAATTCAACATGAGAAACTTGAATGGAAATTTATTCATCTTTTGTGATCATTAATCTTATGACAAAGTTGTTTAGAAAAAAAAAAGGATAAGATAAAGAATGAAATGGTGTAGGGAGAGAAATATACAGCTTGTGTATGATTGTTTTGTGAGTCTTTTTGTAGAAAGGTGAATTGAATTGAATTTAACAGAATTCCAAAAGAGGGGATTGTGGTGTATTGTCTATTGTGCATGTGGTGGTGGTGGTGGTGGTGGTGGCTCTTTCTTTCCCCTTTGGCCAAAGGGATTGTGCTTTGTTCCCTCAGGTCAACGTTGAAAGAAGGAGGCGGATGAAGAGAGGGAACAGGACAGGTGTTAAGTGTGTTATGATGAGAATAACAGGGTGGTGGTCTAAAATTAAAGTGCTTATTTATTTTTTTATTTTATTTGAGGGAAATGGAGAAAAAGAAGACACGAGACACAAAAGAAAGGGAAGAAAAAAGGTTGTGGAGTGAGGGTGGGGTTGACAATGACGAGGTTCAAATTTTGCACCTAAAATAAAGGAGCTACGACGTAATTTGGCCCTTCCATTGTTGATTAAGTTTGATCTTCAACACGTGGTCTTCAACTCTTCCTATTTGCATTTGTTTTTGTTGAATACTAAATGATTAAGTACATTATATCATGCCCATATCCGATAATATAATTTTACATATGAAACTGATTTATAAAAATTTATTTCTGTTTTTATCATCTAATCAAATAAATTTATTATAAAAGATAGTAAAGAAATTGGAATGTAACCATAAATTTTTTTCGTTGAAAAAGGATTTTACTGTTGATTTGTGTTTATTTAAAAGGAAAAGAAAAATTGCCACCTTCACAGATGCTTCATATTTCGTATAGTTGAGTGTCAGTTCAATAACGGTAGTGGATCAGGCCGTTTCTTCAATAATCGCTGTTAAGGGTGCATCTTTCCTTCCATAGTTAATAAGGAAAGGATCCTTTCTTTAACCTTTTTTTCTTTCTCTTTTTTTTAATCTTCCTTAAAATGAAAGCGGCTACCAAATAAAGATCAGAAAGTTAAAATACCTTACTTGCCTGAGGCCAAATCTGCCATATGCACTGCACAGGGAAGAGGGAAAATATCAGCTAAATGTGCAGTTTCTAGGGTAGTGTATTACTCAAAAGGAAAAAGCTGCAGTTTTAACTGTTTTTACTTTTATTTCGGTTGTAAAGTCTTGAAATTGGATAGATTTAACTCAATCCCAAAAGTCTTATAAAAATTATCTAGGTTATATCATTAACCAATTTGAGACTCCAACACAGCCTCCCCAAGTACAAAACTGACAACTAACCATGAAATTTACAGGACTAAACATTTGCAAGTGACCCAATAGCAACTACAAAATAACACAATATATTCTAAAACCATCTTAGAATTGAATGACTTTAACTTAATTTTAAAGCTAGCTTATAAGAAATGGGGTACCTAAGCTCTTATAGAAGCTATTTAAACTGTATCTTTAAATAATTTGACTGTAACAAAATAATTAAACACTAAAGAAATGTTACTACAAAATATTTTATACAAAATAAAAATTAATATCAAATAACTAAATTTTATTGAACTATATGCGTGTACTTATTTCGAATAAATAATATTTGTAAGAACATGAGATATTCTCACAAATTTGGCTTATAGGCACAAAAATTATATAATTTCCTCAAACGTTCCTTTTATAAGATTTTATAGGGTGCCGTTTTCCTGCAAGGTCAAGATTTCTCACCATCCCAACCAACTTTCGACTGGAAAATCCCTGGTAAATATTAAACATAAGATTAATTTTAATACACTATAAATGTAAAAGAATTTTATATTGAGCTTATATTTGCACATTTTTAAGATAATGAATTGTTAGACCAAATATTATTGTTGGGCTAAACATTTTTATTGACCGAACAATGCCTAATTGAATATCCGAGAAAATTTCTTTCACACTAACAATGCATGAAAATTAAATTCTAAACATACTGCATCAATGCATTCAATATTTATAGTGCATTAATGAATGGAAATAATACTTGCACAATTTGTACCAGCAGATTTCTCATGTATTTTTGTGCATGCAAGTTACACAATAACACTTCCATCGCACTTGTCTTTTCTGAATAGTTTGCAATTATTCGCATATGCCCCACATTTTCTGCAAGTATCGTTTTTCCCAAAGAACTTTGAAATTTTGATACCACTAAAATTCTTCAAATACAAATTCCATGAAACAGAAATACAGAATGATTGCTTGGTGAAGGTTACAAACTCTGGTCAGGTTGGTCACTATTTAGTATTTACATGAGAAAAGAAGCTCCAGATATCACATGTTTCAGAAGCCAAAGCCCAAAACCGAAAAGCTCTAAGGGGAAAAAGATTTATTAACTAAAGGAGTGGCCTACTTAGTACCATACACTAATTCTACAACACTCAACTTCTGATATTTCCAAGCTGTCAAAATATGAGCTTACTTTGGTATGCATCTGTTTTGTAAAAGGGAACTGCAAACTAAGTGATATCAGGCAAACAACCGCAAACATGAGAAATTATCCTTACAGTTCCAGCAACAACAAGACAAGCAGCCCAGGACTCCTGTCTCCATAGGTTGTACAATGTCCCTTTCTCGCTTGTGCAGCACTCTCACAAACTCATCTGAACTTAGGTTTCCATCCCGATTTGTGTCGAACAAATGGAAAACGATCTCAACCACATTGTCAGAGAGAGATATGCCGCAGACCTGAAATTGAAGCAATCAAACAAAATAAGAATTTGCTCTCCTGGTGATGTAAGTCAAAATTGGTGAAGAGAATTAGAAAGACACCATTCCCGTTTAGTCTAAAAAGTTCACCGCATATAATCTAAAATGTTGATGGGAAAGCAATGTGTATAACATTGATTAGATATTTAAAAATCTTGTCATCCAAAGAAATTGTCAACACATGATGAAATAAAATAAGGACACATGAAAAAGTTGATAGCTTTTTTGTTCATAATCAGGAAGGATGAAAATGGTAAAAGAATACCAATGCCTTCAAAAAGCTTCTCTTATCAACCATATAGTGAGGAAACGGTATAAAATATTGTGTTGAGAAGGGAAATTGTGTTCCTTTCTGGCCTCCAAATGAACCATGTTTCAAGTGTGAAAGAAACTCAGATTTAGATCCCAGTCCCACTGCTATAACCAGAACGCTTATATTATGGAGTGCAAAATTAAATCCTCCAACATCATGACCGAGAATTCCTAAGCCACTGAATTGAGTGAATTCTTAAATGTTTCCCCCAACTATCCCTATTTACTAAACTGAAAATTCAAAGATAAACACCATACTTGTGATGCAGCTCGCTGAAAATCATCTCTGGTTAACAAACCATTTACTTTTCCAAAACTGAAAAGGGCCAATGAAAATGGTAACAACTTCTTCCGTAGCTCCGCGAAGTCTTTGAAATCTTCAAATGTGATGCGTACATCCTTGAAGCGTGGATCATTGTTCAACTCATCAACCCGCTTAAGCAACCTGTCTAGATGGCTCATGTCAGCAGCAGCAACCATGGAGAGGGCAAAATCCTTGGCCGATATAGTTTTATGAGATTTGTAGTCATAATGAGCAAACTCCAGCCTCACAATCTACATAAAAATGAAATTTTTCAATTAAATGTCTCACAAAATCACTTCTGACGTCACTACAGAAAATGAAACATTTCCAGCAAATGGAAAAGAATAATTTTATGCATATGAGATAGTAGTTCAATCCAAACTATAGTTTATGTAGAAGCACAAGTTTCAAAGTTATCCTGTTTAATCAATGATCACAACTGCATACGTTAGGTGTCGCAGATTCCTACCCATTTTCATTATCCTTGATCTTGCTTTCCCCATTGCCAGATCAAGTTAGTTCTACTTCTAAAAGGTAGCATGCCATATCCACAACTACAGCTAGCATGACTCAAATCACAAACATGTTTCCAAAGAACCAGTCTGGATGCTTTATTTTGTAGCTACCATGATATTTCTTACTTCTAATGCTACAATCATAACTACCACCACACTAATGATATTTCAAACTTGAAAATGTAAAATACATATACTTATGCAAAATATCATAAATATTCAAAGTGCATTTATAATCTTTGTTTGTAAAATTGTTACTGTTGCTGCAATGCGTGCAGCCCCAAAAGTCTTTCTTCTAATACAGTGTTAACTCCTAATGTATATGCAGATAAATCACCAAACTTCATTGCTTGATTAAATTTGGCCTAAAAAATATGCAGAATCTACAGGAAATCATTTACCATTATCATTTACACCAAAACACCATAAACCAAAATCAAACCTACAACTTTATCATTCCCATCCCTAACTTTTCATTTTTTTTGTTTGGGATAAAGGCAAGAATTCATTACGACAGAGAAGAGCTTATAGCGCATCCGAAGGATGAGGAATCCTCCTTAACATAAGTGCAAAACACAACAATAAAAATAAATAAACAAATAGAAGAAAAAAGAAACCATCAATGGAGCAAAGCTACCCAATCCCTCAACATATAATTCCCTACAAAAGAAAAACTTAATCAAAACCCATAATGACTTATGCAGAGAATGAAGCAACTGGAAACTTACTTCATCCTGCAAGTCTCTCAAAAACCGTACGAATTTATCATGTTGGAGGCATTCGTTTCCATCTTTACCAAAAAAGTACTCCACCAGCCCTCCATTTTCCACAGAATCATTCACCTTTAGGCCAATTCGCAGTCCATCCCTGTGCTGAACACCTTGGCGGTGATGAGATCGCATCAAGGCCATCACTTTCTTGAATTCTTCCTTATTTATCTCCCTGTGGACCAGGAAAACTAATTAGCATCACCTGGAGAGAAGAGTAACTAGGGAAGAGCAAGCACCCACAGGTCAGCAAATCCAGTTCAAAATGTATCTTGGATAGCAAATATCACATATCTTTTTCATAAAAGAGGAATTTTATTAGGATGAGAAAAAGAATACAAAGATAAAGAAGGACATGAAATCCTCTACAAAAGTACCACATTTTGCCTAGCTTTGAAATTGATGCAATCAACAACAAACTAATAGCAATGTCCTCATGCTCAACAAATGACTAATTAATATAAGAAAAAGAAGAATATACCGTACAAGTAAGAAAGAAATACAGTTTAGATTTACCATACAATGTCCAGAATATAACAACTCAAGCTACCTACTGAGTAATAAAATATGTTCCAAGATGTAGCAAGAGCACTCACCCACTATTGTCCACATCAAACATTTTGAATGCTACAGAAAACCCTGACTCGGGGATGCTGAGTAGTGTTACAAAAAAGATGTACCTGCTCCAGAGAAAAGTAAGGTCAATATGCACCCACAAGCAGACATAGGTCATTAAGCGATGAAGAAGAAGAAGAAGAAAATTAGCACAAGAGCCTTAATCAGCAAGTCACTTTGGAGGACTGAATGATCCTGGAATCAAATCCTACTTAGGCTGTTCTGCCTTCAGTTTAGCCTACACCTCTCCCCACAACAGGTCAACGACCTCCAAAAACAAATAAAACTCGTCCTACTAAGTGAGGTCAGTAATATAGGTCAAACAACGCTATAGATCAGCTATGTTTACATTCAAATCACCTTTATAACCAAAAAAAAAAAAAAAGTGTTCTCCCGATAGGTGGAGTGAAATACAAAGATCAACAACAACATAATTTCCTACCGAAAATCAAATGACTGTATATAAATAAAAGTAAAAGAAAAGAGAAGATTAAAGTTCTCACAGTAAATAGTTTATACACCCACTCCTTGATCAAAATAATCTTCACAGATGACACAATAGTTACTGAGAGTAAAGATGACTCACTCTTTAAAAGATATAAGCCCATCACCATTGACATCAAAAAGCATAAAAAATTCTGAAGGAGCACAGCGTAAATGACCAGGACTTCTTTCTCCTTTCAAGTATCCATCTCTAACAAGGTGGGATTCAGATGGAGGGAAGACAGGAACGACTGCTCGCATTAGATCTGCTGGTTTCATGAGTAGTTCTCCTTCTGGAGTACGATAAGATGCAAAGTATTCAAAAACCTTAATAAAAAGAGTAGAGATTGTCAATGCAGTGATCACTCTTAAGAAAGGGACTATAGGCCCTTAATCAACCATCAACCCAATGAAATCCAGACTCCTTTAACTAGAACAAACTGAAAATTCCATCAGATTGCTTTAATATGGAAAATGGGGGAGGGAAGGGTGCAAAACCTCAAAGAAACTTTCCCTTCAGATAACAACGTGATGAACAAGAGGAAAAACAAAAGAAAAACAAAGAAGAAAGATAGTTACATTTTAGGTACCAGTCAACTATGTCACGAACAAGTGATCATTCCCCACTCCCAAGCAATGCACAAAATTGCCATATATGTAATGTTTCATTCTTTGTAATATTACTGTACGGTAATACCTATCTTTCACCAAAAGAAAAGTACCTAAAAAGAAAGAAAGAAAGAAAGAAAATGGATTATGAGAATTGCAGTTCAATCGAATTATGCTAGTGTTCAATGACCAGATGTCTGGAGTTCAAGTCCTGAGAAAGGAAACTGTCCCCGCTCCTGGGCAACCTAAAGCCCCCTATGGGATCTCTAAAAGGGTCGGGCATATTACTGGGATTCATGGTAATAGGGCCCGGCGAACTGTTTCACCCGAAAAAAACACTAGTGTTCAGTGCACATATATTGGAATCAAAAAGGAAGATAAAAATTCTAACTTAAATTGTAGGTTTAGTCAAAGGATCACACTAAAGACACTCATTGAAATCATGCCAAGATCGATTAGAAGATAACTGAACTAAATCAAAACATTCATTGTACTTATCATATTTACACAGAGAGATTAGAATTTTACAACTTAGCTACTAAATATGAACAAGTTCATGTGCCCTAGAAAACATGTACCTTTTCCGGTGGACTTCGCAACCGTATCCGCTTCTCATAGTTGAAAAACACCTTTCTCCTGTAAGCCTCTACACTCAAAAATAAATAAATAAATAAATAAGTATTAGTATTATTCAGAGATTCTTATCGACTTCACCATGAGTGTGCATAAATACGAAGTGTTAAGATTTCTTTTTTTATTTAACTAGTGTTTCTACTATATTCAACATTCTCATAGAACTAAAGTGATTTTTTTTTTTTAAACATTCAAGACTAGTGTTTTAACTAGTGTTTTAACACAGCTGCATACTTCGGGCTCGAATTCAAGACTTCCGGCTAACCTAGATCAGTCCCTATAGTCGGCATGATACGACTTTTATGGCAAAATATAACAATTACGGGCCTAAAAATGAGGGTGACAAAAAAAGAAAAGCCACCTCTAAAGAGCAAGGAACCACTACTTTCAGGAAGAGATAGTTTAGTAAAGAACGACCGGGTAGAACAACGCTCGGTTCCAACTTCGTCTTCAGGCTTTGACCTCCAATCAACGAAAGGCAGTGAAACATTGTTGAATTGGGAATTGGGCTTAGAGAGGCAATGCAGGAGAAGCCCTAGGGCCGTGCCCGCGGCAACGGCCAAAGCCCACTTCGGGCCTAGCCCGGAACCCGGACCGGGGTGTGGGTTGGTGTTACGATTCAGCAGAGAAGAAGAAGAAGAAGAAGATGGTGAGGTTGAAGAGTGGCGGATCAGGGGCCGTTGGATTGGGAAACGGTGGGCGAGCGGTGAGGATCTCCTGAGAGTGGAGAAGGAAGACATGGTCACTTAGGGTGTGCCAGCGGAGAAATGAAACTTTTTTTTTGCTTTTTCTCGATGGTCTACACTAGACTTCACGATGAAGGGATGCTTTGATTTAGTTTTGCAGTTGTTTCGACTTTCGAGGAAAAATTGGGAAACCAAGGAGATGGATTTCGTTCAGAGGGTTTTAGATACGGTCATTCGGGTGTACTCAGCAAAATTTAGCTGTCTGACCAAAAAAGTAAATTGAGTTGGGCTAAACTCCACCTCAAGTCCTCATTCCTCAAACCCCAATTTAATCGTCGAGTTGGCCACCACACCAAAAAAAAAAAAAAATGAATTCCCAATTCTCTAAACAATATTTAAATATATATATATATATATATATTCATTTCTATAAATTTAGATTTTACTGAAGTCAACTAGGCAATTAGAGTGAGTTTAATTAATGCATTGAAAACGTTTATTAGATCATTATTTAATTATATATTATCATATCAATTATAATAGTTGACTCTTACAACTTTTATGTTCTAAATTTTTGTTTTAGTTTGCAACATATATCCTCCACAAGACCCAAGCCTATTCGATACAAATGTAATGATTAAGCCATCTCTCTTAACTACATTCAAATCGTATAGTGTAGCCCTCTCTCTTAACTGGAAAATTAGACTGCAATTTTCCAGGCAATCTAATTGCAATTTTCCACATATAAGACGATCTAATTGCAGTGTAATTTTCCAGTTTATATGGATCCTTGGTTCTCTTCCCCAGGCAAAGACGACCATTAACTGGTAACATTACTTGTCAGCCGTCATAGATGTTACATGAGGCATCTGACCATATATAGAAATTTTAAGTAATTCATATATGATCATAATTCAATTTAAAAACTAAGGCGTGACAAACTAGAGAAATTGGCCAGTTTAGTAAAATGAGCGAGAGTGTACTGACAAAATCAATATGATTCAGTACATCAAAAATAAAAAATCATGTAAATTGAGTTTTACAAGCTCTTGAAATTACATCTCTGCCTTTGATGGCCAAAAAAATCAATAAAATCGAGGCTTGAAATTTCATATATCAAAATAAATTGAGTAATAAAAGAGTATTGTACATACGATTTACTCACACACTCCTATGCAAAGCCATTTGATAGCACTCTGCATACCTCACACAGCATATTTGGCTATCATTTTAAAGTAAATCCCTGCTATATCTTCCCAAAAATTGATGTACTTCCAATAACTTCACATGCTCTCTGCTCACAGTCCAGTTTGCCCCACCTTGCATCAACTCGTTCACAGGGAAACACTGGTTTGCCAAGGCTGTAGCATCAAAAAGAATTCCATATGTCATGCCAATCAAGAATTATGTTTTATGTTATGACACTTGCATTAGCCAGTTTTCTAAGGGTGTGTTCACGAGTTAGGTTTAGAAGGGAAAGGGAGGGAAGGAAAATATTTATAGGGGTTTAAACATGTTCATGAGTTTTATTTTTAGGAGGGAAGGTGTTACGAAAATTTTTTATTAACCCCTCAAAACCCTCCAAAACCCGTATTTTGTAGTTTCCCAATTTGGGCAGTTTTAAACCGATTATTATTTAATTTACTATATTATCTCTATTAAAATATTGAAATACCATTTATACTAGTATTAATTTAAAACATATTAACTATATTAAATTAATTTAATGAAGGATAAAATTATAAGAATACATTACAAGCCCTTCATTTCCTTTCCCTTCTCAATTTTAAAATCATGAACAAGGTTGGTTCAAACCCTTTAAAACCCTTCCTTCTTTTTCCCTTCATTTCCCTTTGATAACTTTCCTTTCTTTTCCCTCAAAACTCGTGACCACACCCTAAGGCTTTGGACAAAAAAAAAAAAGCTACTTCAGCCTAAACTGTGGAAGACCAAGTGATCAGTTAAGCAAAAGCTATATAGCTAACTACTTCTCAGAAAGCCATTTTCAGTCATTTTTGGAAGTTAAAATATATAGTTTTTCACTAAACATTTTTCAAAAAACTTAAACACTTTTGTAACTCACAAATGGACCCTAAAAGTGGCTTACTCCAACAAACCCCTAGAGTGAAAGATGATTTGAGATATTTGTTAAATAAAACATTCATCATAGTCCCAAAAAATATCTGAAAAAGCACAGCAGACAGAACTTACCTTCTATTAACAACATTATGCACATGACATAACCACTGAGAAAACTCAGCATGTGACCCAGCCTGTACTGGATTTGCTCTGCACATGTAGAGGAACACTTAATTAATAGATGTGACAAATTTTGGAAGACTAAATAGTTTGACCTTGTGCCAGCTCAAATAACTTCTATGGAGTGAAGTTAAGGATGCTACAAATGTATGTGAATAGAAAAATGATAATTGTACTCATGAAATGTAGGACATCGTGCCGACTCACGCACTATCTACTATTGAATGGGGTCCACATCCTCTCCAATGGTGGATGGTGTGTGAGTCGGCACAATGTCTCACACCCTATGAGTACCAATAACACTACTCATGTGAATAACTAAATAGTATGTTCAGAAAAATATGGGAAACAAGGATAAAACAAAATCAATTTCATGGGCCATCTAGTACACTTGCTAGACTTCGTTCTGTTAGCTCAAGCCTCAAGGCAATGACCTAGTTTGCGCGTTTAGTTTCAAAAAACGATTTTCAATTTTCCTGTTTTCTAGATTTTGTGAAAAAAATACTGAAAATGAAAACCGTTTTCTGAAACTGAACGCACCCTAAAGCACATACAAGAAGTCTGTATTCATCGCTGGCAAGTAAAAATGCACTCTACTAGAGAAATCACTTGAGTTAACACACATACTCTGCCCATGGTCAAACTCAAACTTCAGATTTATTAACAATTTAACATCCATCCTGACTTTACAATTTCGACCTAAGTAGGATGGCAATGGGTTTGCCCCCCGTCCCCATTCCCCATAGAGAGTTCAATACCCACAGGTATCCATAGATTTATTAAAACAATCTAAAAATAGAAAAAATGAAAAAAGACATTGAAATTCAACATATTGATGTCCATAATAACAAATACTACTAATCTAATATAATCCAAATAAAAATTAGAAATACATAGATAATACAAATCCAATAAAGTTAATTTAAAAATGAAGGAATGCTAATGTTTTCTTAGTGTGTGTGTGTGTGTGTGTGTGTGTGTATATATATATATATATATATATATATATAAATAGGGAATTAGCTGGTCTCCATGGGGTGCGGATCTCATTCAGTGTCCCTGCCCCGTTTAATAAATGGGGACTCTATCTCCGTCCCTATCCCCATTGCAGGTAATCCTTGTGGATACCTACTTTGATGGATTTTTTGGCCATATCTCACCTGATTCAGTACGCTGCCCATATTCATACTAAAATATAATTTGTCAAAATAGTCTGACAACCTAAAAAATAGAAGAAAGTAAAATGAACGAAAGAGGAGAGCAAAACCAAGCCTGCAAAAACAATTCTAATCACTGATGATCAACTGCTGGAAAAAGAGTGAGAAATATAATATACCTAATTACTTCTTTAAAGTGATCTGCACATTCCTGGCAAGGGTACATTCGAGTTAAGATCTGTATCTGTGATCCAAACACGTGGTTTAGTGGTTAGCACGGCATACAAGTTCTTTATATCTGCAAGAGAACACAATGCCCTACTACCATATGGATGGAAATTTTGACATCATATATTATGTGCTTTGAAGCATTACATGATTAGTGTCTGACAAATCGGATGTTTAGGACATGAATTGACATCATGTGCATTTTGGTTCATATATGATTAAATAAACCAAAGGTTACTTTAAGGACAGGAAAAGAAATAGAAATTACAATGATTGTCAGTGGCTTAGCATAATATGTAGTCTTATCAACACCATAAATCAGACCATAGTGCTAATTTAACTGCAAGGGGTTTGTTCCATCATTTACAGAAAACACTCAAATAAGACGCAGCATGTTCTGACTCATGATTTCGATAAAATGCTATCATTTATAGCAAGGGATAAGGGAGGGAAATAAAATACCAGTTCTTTTACATCCTTCTTTTGCTGTCTTGTAGGATTATCTGGATACTGAAAAGATAAATTAGGTCATTCAGAAAAATATATTTGAAATAATCTTTCATTTTTGTCTATTGGTTTGGTATTAAGACATCAAAACTTTTGGCAGCATAAATCAGAAAAAGATTAACTATCTTATCCTATCTAAAGAACTTCAGGTACAAAAATGCAAAACTATGAAAACTAAAATTTTCTATGTATTTGACTCACGGAATCATCAAAAGTACGACACAGTTAACAGAAAAGAAAAAAATGTGCTTTGTAGATGAAAGTAACAGCATGCAAAGAGTCAAGAACTTGAAAGCCTACATAGAAGAACTACCAATCCATTATCTTGGTTGTGGTAATTCAGGAAACAAAAAATTTTAAAGATAGACATGTTAGTTTCAGTATGGCAGGCAGAACACGAGATCACGATAACATGGTTTCTTTGCTGAATGATAATCTATAATGGCCACACAATAACCATCTTTATCAAAAATGTGCTATGTCTTTTGCAAGATGTAGGAAGCAAAATTTGTTTAAAAGAGCATAATATGTGAAGCAATTAAAAACACAGGAAAATTTAGTGATTAGTACATTTATCTCCTTCTCACACAAAATTATTCGATACTTACGCAATTGCCAACAAGAATTTGGCACACATGGAAAGACAAAAAAAGAAACAAAAAACTATGATTGAAAGAAAGGGGGATCAATATTAACAGTAAAATTGTAGTGACAAAACCTGAGCAGCAAGAGTGTGAAGAAAAATCCAAGTAGCCCTTCCAAGATCCTCTTTAGACACTGGGGCAGCAGATTTTCCCTACGGCAACAAAAACAAACAAATATGTAAACCAATCACAACAAAAGCGAAACACACACTGAACTAAAAAAGGAAAATTATCCAAATTCCGTCAGAACACAAAAACAGAATTGGTTATCAATCCAGAAGCCCCAAAAGACCAATGACACAGTCATGCATACTGGCACAAAAAACTCGCAATAACATGTTTGAAATTTTAAGGTTGCGAGGCATTGACGATGGATACCTCAAGGGAAGCATCACCACGTCGTACAGAAGTAGTAGTTTTCGCTAGGGGAGCTTTGGTAGAGGAAGAGACGGAGAAAACAAGGCCTCTACCAGAGGGTCCTGATGACCCAAGATGGGGGCCTAAGAAATTAGAGAGATGGCGTTGGACACAATTTGAGACTTGCTCAAAGCTATGAAAGAGTGCCTGCAGTGGATTATTCTCAGACATGTTACCTGAAACTTCCTGTAGAGAAACATGGGAGAGCAAATAAATAAATAAATGAAGATAAAAAAAACAACAATCACGGTTCAGAAAATTCATAAAAAGTTTTAGGCCCATAAGAAGTACATGCAACTAACTGCAATCGGAACGCACCCGATTTCAAATCATCCACAGCTTGCTCACAATGGCTCAAAGAAGACAAATAGAGAGAATCTAGACAAAAAAGGAAAACTTAATCGTCAAACAGAAAAGAGCACAAGGGAAGTCAGAGTTAAATAGCTACGACAAAAGCAAGAACTAGAGCTCCGCTTCACAATTAATTAACCAAAGGACATCATTATCATCATCATCATAGATTAAACACAGAATAGAAAAATGCATAAGTGAAGCAAGAGTTGAATATCTATGATGGGAGCACAAACACTTGAGCAAATGCATCACCATATTGTCCGGCATATTGCTGTCTCTCAGAAGTGAGTTCAGATTCTGAGTTTTGAACCATCGATGCCATTTGATCATCTTTAAAGCGTGTCAAATTTTTTTTTCGGTACATAGAGGGGGCTACAGCCCAATAAAAAAAACATTTTATATAGCAAAACAGGAGGCAGAATTACTTAAAGGCCCAAAACATGCCCAAAAATGGGAAAACAGCCTAAACAAAAACTCTAACCTGACAGGAGAATGAAGAATGGAGGGCAGCTGTGCACCGCAGAGGAGACGTGTGCAGATGGCTGCGGAGGTAGAAGACCGGCGATGGGAGGGGGTGACACGGACGGCGAGGGTACGACGGCGCCGGGCAGGGGTGATAACGACGGCTGGGCTTCGCCGAGGTTGCTGCGGGCCTTCCCGGTGGCGAAGCGAGGTGGAGCAGACGAGGCCAGAGGTCTGGGTGTTGGCTGCGGTGGAGGTAGAATAAGGTGCAAGAATGGGGGTTATTGGGTGACAAATGAGGGTTGGGCTGATGGCTTCATGGTTGCTGTTGATGAAAGGTTGTGTGAGAGTTGAAGGGTGATGGATTGGTCTCTCTCGGGATGCTCGTAACTCGGCCGAAAATTATTAGGACGGCCTGACGGGTTCCGGCCTTGGAATTTAACGCCACCCGGATCTTTTGAGCTTGGTTTGGTTCATATTTAAAATTGGCTCAATTTGACCCGAATCCAAATAATTCTTTTAAAGACATATTTTTTTTATAATTATTAATGATAAATGTTAAGATTTTATAGTTTAATTAATATATTTTATATAATTTGATATTATTTTTATATTGATATGGTTTATTTTGATATATATGCATTAAATTATCTCTTAAATTTTATTTTATTATGTAATTTTATAATTTTACTATATATAATATTCAAATCCCCATATGTTATTTGAAGGTTGAGTTGACCCAATCATTAATCAAGTCATTATTAGGTTGGGTTTGAGTTTCAAAAATTGAACTGGTCTAAAAATTGAGTTGAGTTTGGTTTAATCCAACTCATCCCTTATATACAGCTAGTCTTTATACGTGTGATTGGTTCCCATCTTAACTAAAAGACTATATAGAGAATTGTTAGATGTGTGGGACACACCATACTAACTCACGTTTTATTTATTATTATATGAGATGTGCACCCTACTTGAATTAGTTCACACCCCATCTAATGGTAAATGAAGTTTGTGTTGATTTAGTGTCTCACACCGTATGAATACAAATAACACAATTCAATACCATACGTCTATCTATACTCGAAATGAGGATTTTAATTGATGCTGATGGATGCAAATGCGATCTGATTGAAATCAGTTAAAAATGTAATTAAAAATGATTTGATTGAGATTATGACTACCAATGTAAAACATGATGCTAATTAAAGTAATCTAAAAAAGATTTGAAGGATATTAATTTAAAAACAAAATCAAATTTAAAAGTAAAAAATTATACTAATGAAAAAGAAAAAATTTGATTTTTTTGGTTATTTTTCTAGTTTTTGTTTTTGTTTTTTCTTTTATTTTCCTTATGTAAAACTAGCATCTTGTCAAGGCATTGTTATGCTCGTCAATTAGCATTTTTTATTTTTTGATATTAATATGATTAATATAATTAAATAAACTGAAACATGATAAAATAAAGTGAACTTTCGTACCATGAAAACAAATATAGAAAATTGGATAGTATAACTAAATCACCCCTTAAGTAAAGAAGAGGAGAAAGGGCATCATATTGTGTTTCCACATAAAGTCCTAGATTGTAAATACATGCTTGGTGATGGCAGTCACAATGATCATATCTGAAAGGGGAAGAAAGAATTTTAAAACAGTGGCACCAAAATTTACAAGAGAATATGAAAAAGCTTCGGTGATAAAAAAAAAAAGGGTTTTCTATCATAAAAGGAGCAATAGTTAATTTATTAAGAACTTATCTCTCAAACAAAATATAACAAACACATCATCATTTTAGAGTTATGGATACTTGCAGATTTCATGGCAAATTATCTTCAATCGAAAACTAAAAAAAATTAGGAGGCAAAGAAACTCACACAACCTATTTTAAAGGCATAGAATTTTGCTTTGAAACTTCGAATCCACAATCCATACTCTCTTACTTCGCACATCATAATATATGGTGGCATGTTTTGATTTGAATGGCCTCCTTTGTAGTTATTTTCTTTTTATTTGATTTCCCTTTTTCTCTATTAGAAATGTCCGCACCATGATGAGGTGTTATAGATAAAAGGGAACCTACTTCAATTGATTTGGATTTAGGGATGAAATATTTTGGGTTTTATATTTTATAGATTTTATAGATAAAAGACCCAACAAAATGTGGTGTTATCGCATGTATAGTTGGATGAAATCTACTTCAATTGATTTGGATTTAGGGCTGAAATATTTTGTCCCTAAATGGTTTCATTTTTCTGTTTCTCTAATCATTTATTAACATATGAAAAAATAAGAATCAAAACAAATTTAAAAATTTATAAGTTATCAAACATACAATATATATCTCTCACGTATCAATAAATGATTAGGGGGCAGAAAAATGGACACCATTTGGGAACATAAGATTTCCATCATTGGATTTAAAACGAAGGGGTCATGTTAACTAATGGATATTTGTTTGCCGGGCACAATAACTTTCTCTGAGGAATGTTATTTGTATTTACACTTTGTAGGATATCATGTTGACACACTTCTATATACTATTAAATGAGATATGTGTTCATATTAAGTGAGGTACACACCTCATCTAATAATAGATAAAATTGTATCAATATGGTGTCCCACAAATGATGAGTAAAGGTATCATTTCTCATTTTTTTCACTTTTTACATACAAAAGTGGCATTCATATTGATTTGATGCGTACAAGGCATCCCAAACCCAATGGTTCATCTCTTGAGAGTCATAAAAACCGTGAGGCATATAACAAGGGCAATTTCATGCATCCCATGATATCATTGGAGGACAATGTTAGCTCCAGAACTTTTAAGAAAGCTATTGTAGCTTATGTTTTTAGTGACATCAAAGCTAATTTTGTTAAAATATTTTGAAGAGAAGACTAATGTTATGGTTGAGTTTCTATAGCCAATAAAAGGTTAATTCTTGTAACATATAAGTTCAACTCATAACACATTTTCCACAATATCATGTTTTAACATAATTGAAATCTCATTCAAAGAGATTCAGAGTCTTAATGATGTGAAAAATAGTTCACAAAGTGATCTAAGATATGTGAGAAACAAGAGAAAATAATATGGGGCATCAGAAACCAAGTCTGGATCTTCAAAAAGTGATTCATACACTCAGAAAGTGAGATATCCATTGAAGAAATCAATTTTGCATAAGTATATCATCATCATAAGCTTCAATCATTTTGGCAATCATCTCTGAAGAATTCTTACATGTTTAAAAGATCTTTATCAAGCTCAAAGTTAAGCTTAGGTGATCAACGTGAAGCTCAAAAACTGTAAAATCATTTCAAAAAGCACATCTACTTTAGAAACCTCACTGAGTTAACAAAAACTGAAAGAAAATTTGAATTTCAAATTTAGTCAATGCTCAAAAAAGTATTGGCAGTGACACATCATCTTGTACCTAGACAAATTTCTCGTTTTCCAGAAAAGAAGCTCAAAAACCACAAATTCATAAAGCAAAAGTTATTTCTAAAGCTTGTCAAAAAACCACATTGTCAATATCTCTACAAGGACAACTCTGACACAGCTCAGCTACTATTCTAGAGGATAGTTTCTAGGACATAAAAAGAAGATCAACACGTATCAAGAGGATATAGAATCAAAGGACGATGGTCTATTTCAAAATCCAAGTATAAAAGGATGAGGCCTTCATACAAGAAGGAACTTTTGCACTTTAAGCACTGAAAATCTTCTAATATTCTATTAAGTTCATCATCTTCTCTAAAATCAGTTTCTATCTAGAAAATCTTCTTTCTTATAATCATTAGCTAACATTTTCTTCTTAGGAAGAATTTAGAAAGAAGTCTCTCAAGTTTCTAGTTCAAACATTGTTTATTCTAAGGAAAATTTGAGTGTTCTTTGTTGGAGTATACCAACCCAAATCATATCCTTGTATGCAGATCTAATAGTGATCAAGTGAGTTTAGCTTGAAGAAGTTAGGACAAAGACTACTTGTTGTGAGAATAATTTCAGCTACTACTTAATGGAGATAGCTTGAGAAAGCTACTCAAAGAAGATCCTACTTTCTTGATGAGAAAGTATTTTTTAGCAAAACTCAACAAAGTTATTGAAAACTAAATATAGGTAGTGTTTGACCGAACCAATATAAAATCTTTGAGTGACATATTTTTATCCTTATCTCTTTATCATTCAGTATTTATTTCTGTTTGTGTTGTGTACTTTCAAGAAAACGTTTTAAATAAGTTCATGAAGCTTGTTCGTTTATAGTTTATTCAGAAAGCTACTTTCTAAAGCATACTAACTCTTATTTTTACTACCTTCAAGAGAAAAATTTGAGAGATTTTGTTTAGTATTTTAGAAACCAAAAGAAGTCAAAAGCACGATTCAACCTCATTTTTGTGTTATTTTCTAATTATAGACGATAGTTTTACCATTGTTGTTTACTAGCAACCTTGAGGAAAGTAAAGAATTGAGGAGATTGGTAGAAGGTCACAACAAGATGTTGGTTGCAAAAACTAACAAATATTCAAAAAAGATAAGCAAAATGTCTACCCAAGATGATAGTATGAAAAGTTCTAAAAATTATATTAGAATTGTATGGTTAAAGAATTTAATTTTCATATATTGGTAGTATAAAAAAAATCACAGATATCCAATTACATATTGCTATAACAGGAAAAATATCGACTTAACCACCCATTATTTTTAAAGTTTTATAAATAAAAGCATATAATTGAACAACAGAATAAAATTCATTTACTCAAAATTAATCCTAATTAAATTCATTTGTTGTGGAACAGCAAAAAAAAAAAAAAAAAACAAAATAATCTTGCCAAATAGAACCCAATTCTCTAAGCTGAAACTATTCTCTACTAACAAATTCAAACGAATTGATTTCAATTTTAGTGCTTTATTCATCATCTGTGAAAAAAGAAAAAGAGAAATAATCCACTTCCTTGTGCAAACGTGTAGCCATGGATCGTATTGAAACTCAACTTGAAACCCTTTGACTATTACCCATAACAAAAGCACGTAGGAAGAAGATAAAGATGGATCTTTTAATGGGGAAAATTATAAAATTACAGACATTGAAACTGAAATAATGAAAACTAATTCAATAAGCAACACTTAAGAGTAAAGGACAACCCAACATGCAATTGAATGGCTAGAGTGTTAAGTGATAGAATGGATAGGATGGTTCATGTTCTTTACTATAGGATTGAACAGAACATCACAGCTATTATTGGACCAGGAATCACTGGGAGAAAAAGAATATTTTCATAAAGAATTCCCTACCTTTGGGCTGTAGAAGTCAAGCAAGAGGAGAAAAGATTGGTGGCAGAGAACTTGATCCTCCAAGAAATGTGCGAGAAGGCTTGGAATCCTTGTTTCCCTTGAGAGATTTTGATTCTAACACTTGACCAACTAGATCTCTTTATTTATGTGAGCATAAAATAAATAAAAATCGGTGGAAATAGAGGAGGGTTGTGGTTGGGGTGTCTAGGTTTATGGTAAGAATTGTGTTTAATGACTCAATAATATGACATATCAAGTTTGATCATTTCCCAGTTGAAAAATGTTATTTGTACTCGGACACCGTACCTACTCACATCACATCCACCATTGGATGAGGTGTGAGTCGGCACGGTATCCTTTGTACGGTGAATACAAATAACATAACTCTTCCCAATTTAGTGTATCTTTTCAAAATTGAACCAAATCATCATTCCCTCTGCCTTCTAGGTCAGCTACAGCCAGCTTCGTAATTGGCGCACTCCTCCTTCAAATATATCATTAGGGTTGTTAATTGCATATGCTTTAGGGGTTGTTTACTTTCGTTCTTAGTGTTTCTTTGGTTTGTCTTATTGTTTTCTCTATACACAAAAAAAAAATCAAATTTAATATTGTTATCTATAGTTTTAAAAATTAATTTACTTAAAAATTTAAAAAATTTTAAATTAAGTATGAATCTTAACATATATGTTTTGTTCGCTATTCATGTATTTTACAATTGTTTCTATTTATATTTCACTTTTTTCTTACTATATAAACAAAACTTATAATCAATTATTTCTTTTTTTTATGTTTTGGATTTGTATGATGCTCAAAAGTATTGAATCAACTCAAAGGTGGAGCCACAGGGCACGGGTTGCCATAGTCCACTCTATACTTTGCACTTTTATTATATAATCATATATATTTTGTATTATGGTCCCTTTAGAAAAATTAACTATCTACACATAGTATAAATAACAAATAGCAAAAGTCTTGCGGTAAGTAGCATGTATAAATGAAAGTATGAAACATATAAATATTTCTAGAATTTTTTAGGATTTTTCTCTTATTAACTTTTTTTAACATTTGATCTATGCTTAGTTTCAGCCTTGCACGAAAAATATACAGGGCTACAATTTCATCATAGGATAAATTATTATAGCATAAATAATAGAAATCATGTAAAACATGTCATGCAAATTTTACAAGAATTATGATTCTTTACTTTAGTTTTTACTTTCATTTGTTTGCTTGTCTCATACATAATCGAAAACTTTTTCTTAAGGAATTCTCATTATCTGGTGAAATTTTACAAGAATTATGATTCTTTACTTTAGTTTTTACTTTCATTTGTTTGCTTGTCTCACACATAATCGAAAACTTTTTCTTAAGGAATTCTCATTATCTGGTGTTCTTCTTTAACATCTTGACAGTAAAGCAAGATTTTTACGTCACACTAACTGAGACAGGCAACATAAATTGATCTTATATGTATCGCTCTGCCTTCTCGGTAGTTAGCGACAAATGTTGATCGAACATTTTCTTTTTGAATTAATTAAATGTTATTGTGCATAAATTCACAATAAAAAATGCATAAAATTATTTCATAAATAAAACTTAAATAAAAGTTCATGAAATAATCAATAATAATAACAAATTAAATAGTAAAACATAAACTTAGGTGATAAACTGAAATAAGTGCACAAAATATAAATTAATGCATATACTTAAACTTAAGAGAGTGCACAATAATTGAAATAATATAAGCTTGATGAAATAAACAAATATCTTAATAAAATTTCTTAATCCATAGAGTTGTCAATCTAAATATTAATTTTTAAATGGACTAAAATTAAGATAATTTTTATTAAATTTTCTTTTGACTTTTCATCAAAGTCTATGAGTTGGTATCTGTCATCATAAAGTTATAATTAATTTAATATTCTAAATTCATGTAAAGTAACCTTCACTTATTTTTTGTATTAGATTTTAATTATATTTTACCTCTAATTTAAGTTTCTTATAGAAATTACTATAAATATTGACAATTCAAATTGATATAATATTATATAAAGAATATGATAAATTTTAAAATAGACAAATAATAAAATATTATGCAACAAATAACAACATAAATAAAAAGGAACATTAAACTAAATTGAATGATATAATGAACCACGTAAATATGAAGAAAAGGTAAAATAAAAAGAAGAAACCAGAGCAGCGATTGTCTACGCTGAACCGGAGAGGAGAAAATAGAATCTTTAAATAATAAAATAAAAAAGAAGAGAACCTTTAATTTAGTAATAAAATAAAAGAAGAAACTTAAGTACGATGAATAAACATGACCGGTGAAGAGAAAAGAGAATCATTTTAATTAAGTAGTTTGTATTATTTTAATCAATATTTAGGTTTATAATCATCCACAAAATATAAAGAAATGACAAAATAAAATGACAATAGCAAATAATAGTGACAAACTTTAATATAAAATGACAGTATATAAAATAAGTAGTAATAATAATTATAACCACCACTTTCTCATTTACCCACTTTCCTTTTTTTTCACGAAACCAACCTTTCTTTGAGTGTATAAAAGGAACATAGAAATTAAAATATTATTAATTTCATCCATGTGTGAAAGTTTGATTGAAGGAATAGATAATGACACAAGTGAAGGAGATAAAAGAATTCTTTTCCATTGCAACTTTGCAGTTGAACTTTGATTTAATCTATACTATTTAGACCAATCAATGTCTCGAGTGGCCTCAAGCTCGGCATTTGCACCTCTTAGGGCTTTCTAAGTCATGGGGCCCAATAAAGATCTACAGTCCAACCCATAATTCACCCAAGCTTATTGGTGGGAACTTATAGCTTGGGTCATGAGTGAAGGGCAACTAAACCCCCTTAAATTAGGGGATCTAAGAAGATGATGCAGTGACAAAAAGATAAGAGATCTCCTCCTAAGATATTCAAAGAGATAATATTCTATTGTCCTAAGAATAGGGATAAGATCATAACAAACTCCCCTATATATGAGTAACCCCAGCTCAGAGCCAAGTAAGTAACATCTCCATTATCATACACTTGAGTACAATCTCTTATAACTTGAGCATCACAGTACTTGCGGGTCCCCTGCCCTCGACGCTACCCATTATTAGCACTAGAAGCTTGAAGGTCCATGAATCATAGGTAGGATTAATTTAGGACTCCACATCAAGAAGCAAGTTAGAACATTTGGGGCTCACCGTGGGGCCTATTGCCTTATAACCCAAGGATCTAACAATTAGTGAACACAAGAAGCGAGAGCACAATTGTGCTTGTGAGTGACCGTGAAAATTGTGAACCTAACAACATTAATAGCAACAACGGGGCCCATAATGGTCCATCTCCACCTCCCCCTATGGTAGAGGCCTTATACCATATGATATATCAACTGCAAGAGAAGAATGAAAATCTCTTAGAGCTTGTTTAAGACCTTATAATACCCTAGAAAGCTTAAAGATATAGTTAGGAAGGACTTCACTCTCAAATCCTGGAGGTTGCTTTAGATAGACTTCCTCAGAAAGAAAGCCATTTAAGAAAGTAGACTTCATATCTATTTGATATAGAGTAAATCCCTTGAAGGAATCAAAGGCTAGAAGCATTATGATGGCCTCCAATCTTGCTACTATTGCAAAGGTCTCATCATAGCCTATTCCTTCTTATTGATTATACTCTTAAGTCATCAACCTTGCCTTATTTTTTATCATTTTCTCGGCCTCATCTAACTTGTTTCTCAACACCTACTTAGTTTCAATGATTGATTTTCCTTTTGGTTTCTCCACTAGAGACCAAACTTCTGTTTTCTCAAACTAATCCAGTTCTTTTTGCATAGCCTCAATCCAGCTTTTGTCACTAAAAGCTTCCTCAATAGTTTATGATTTAATTGTGGATAAGAAAGCACAATTTGTTTCATTTTGAGGGACGATCTTGTCTCACACCTTTACAAATGTCACCAAATACTTGATTTAGAGAAACTATTTTGAAATCAAAAACTCCTTTGTAGTTTCTCTGCATATCTTGCTTTACAGTATCACTTTGAACTTCATAAAGGTTCTGCATCATGCTCAGAAAGTGTATCTATCCTAGTAATGTCACTTTTCAAAGACTTTAGAGCTCTGAGATAGCTTTCTAAAGGTTGAAAAACCTTGCATTTGCTTTTTAAAGGCTCCTTGATGTTTAGATTCTCAAGATTTTCTTCAAGGTCAACTATATCTTGGGCATAATCCTTCTTGTTTTCCTTGAACTTGATGTGTATGGTTTCTTCAATAGATAAAGTTCTTTTATTATAAACTCTGTAAGCTTTAGAGATTGAGGAATACCCTAAGAAAATGCCATCATTAGAATTAGGATCAAACTTTGCTAGCTTGTCCCTAATGTTAAGAATAAAACAGTTAGATCCAATGACATAAAATTATGATGTGTTGGGTTTTTTTCCTTTCCATAGCTCATAACATGTTTTCTTCGGGATTGGTCTTAAGAAACTCTGTTTTGAATGTAGCAATAGATGTTTACAGCCTCTACTTAGAAACCTCTTGATAAACCACTTTCTAAAAACATGGTTCTGGCCATTTCTTGAAGACTTCTATTTTTCCTTTTAGTTACCTTTTGTTGAGGAGTTCTAGGAGAAGAGAATTTATGGGAACTGCCATGGTTTTTTATAGTAGCAATACACTTCAGAAAGGGGGACTGAATCAAGTGTATATAAAAACTTTTCCATATACTCTTACCAAAAATAAAACGAACAATTAAAGCATAGGTCCTTACCAAAGGTGTATCACTCAAATGAATTTTTCACTGATATCACTCGCAAACTAATTTAGTCTTTTTCTGATAACAACTCTCACAGTTCTCAAACAATGACATCGCAAAGTTTCTTTCACAAGTTTTAGCAGTAAATTATGAAAGGAGAAAAGGAATACAGTAAACTCTTTTGTAATTTTTGAATTCTTCGATGATATGCACTCTTTTTTTGATTTGCTTTCTTTCTAAATGTTTCGTTAAAAAGTAATTGATTTTGACCGTTGCAAGGGAGGAAGTGACAGCTACAATATTTGTCCTTGTTGATATCTTATGAACTGTCCATTTCAAAAAGGTGTTCTTTACATTTATCCCTTAGCATAGATATTCTTTCTTTCTCATGCAAGGTATCTTAGCATTTGTTCAGCATTCTTGTATACTAGAATATTCTAAAAGAAAATGCTTCACTCCAAGAATATAAAATGCCATATCATCATGTTAAAAATTGCTTTGGAATTTTTCTTGTTGATGCCTATTATCTCCTGTTTGTTTGGGAGACAATTGAGTTATGGTGTATTCATTATAATATATCATTGAAGTACCAATGTAGATGTTGAGAGCATTAATTAATATGATGTTTGCCATCATTCAAGACATCTAAATCTAGTAATTTTCACAAAAGTTTTCAAAAATATGGTTTTCAAATTCTCTTCTATGATCTAATCTAATGAAAGCAATTTGAATACCTTTCTTATTTACAAAAAGTTTTGCAAAAGCTTTGAATTTTACAAATACCTCATCCTTAGAAGCTATGAATATAACATATGTAAATCTAGTAAAGTCATCCACAATGACTAGTCAATATCTCTTTTCAACAAAACTTCCAATCTTGGTTGGTCCAAAGAAATCCATATCTAAAAGCTCAAGTGGTCTTGTGGTTGAAACCATATTCTTACTATGGAAAGAAGCCTTAGTTTGCTTGTCTTTTCTCATAGAAATCATAAGTTGAATCCTTATCATAACTGATCTTAGGAAAGCCTTTTGCAAGCTCTTTCTAAGATAGCTTAGAAATTAGCTTCATATGACCATGACTAAGTTTCTTATACCATAACCATTTATCATCCATAAAGGATTATAGGCATTTTATATCCTAATCTAAGAGATCATCCAAGAATAACAATAAGTATTATCATGCCTCTTGCCAGAAAGTACTAATTATCCAAAAACTGGATTCAGCACTTGGCATCCTTTGGCTTCAAACCATACATTAAAGCATTGATCACATAATTGACTAATGCTTAGTAGGTTGTAAGCCAAGTCTTCAACTAAAAGAACATCAGAAATTTAGTGTGAATTATCCCTACAAACATTTCTAATACCAGTGACTTTTGCTTTTCCACTATCAATAAATTTGACTAATCTTAAGCTCTTAGGTTTCAACTTTCTAAACCATTTTTTTTTCCTGACTTGTGTTTGAAGCAACCACTATCCATATATCACTTGTCATCTTTGTCAACATGTGTCCTAAGATACACCTGCAACATGAGTGGTTTTAACTTTAGATAGCCATATCTTCTTGGGATCTTTTGTGTTTGTTACTTTGATAGAGAGGTTTCTGACCTATTTCTTTGCTTTATTTAACATAGGCCATTTATTAAGTAGATGTCCTTTCTTATAACAGAAAATACAAGTAGTGTTAATGTTTATTTTCTAAGGTGAGGTTGCAACAATTTTCTCATCTATTTCTTTCCCACAACTAACCCAGTTTTTTTAAAGTATTGTCTTTGAGCACCAAGCATCATGTTCAGAAACTTGGAACCATTTATCATCTTTTTAAGATCAGATTTGAGAAAGTTTGAAGCTCTTTCAAGTTTAGAAACCCTTTTATGGGTTCTCTAATCCTTTTCAGAAACTCCCATTTTTAATGCTTGTACTTTGACTTTTAAAAACTTGTTTTCTCTATTGAGCTCTTTTTTTTTCAAGCCTTGGATTCTCATAATCTGTTTTCACTTTCTCAAGTTCTAAAGATGTTTTCTGATGGTTTTTCTTGATAGAGAGATAATGAGAAGTCAATGTTTGAGAATTAAAAGCTCATTGTAAGAAATTTAAGTTTCAAAAACTTCATTTATCTCAGTTTCTTCTTCAAAAACACAATCAACCATGAAGCACACGTTTGCTACGTCCTTGAACAGAGGTTGTCGCCTACCTCTTCAAATTAGAAATTTATTTTAATGCTAAGTTGCACTAAAAATGTAGTAAATGGCACAACTTAGGTCGTCTCACAAGGAGGCTTCAATACTTAGTTGGGAAAATTTGGGGTTTGAAAGAATGAAATCATAGCAATGAAAATTAAAAAATAATAGCAACAGTGAAGAAAGCATTAGTGTAAAATATTCCTAGGATTAGAAATTAATTATCATTGACTAAATATTAAACCCATTGGTGGCTATTAGTAACAAATTACTAGTAATTATATTATTGATCGATCGACCTCTAGAATTTGACCAATGCAAATAACTAATAAATGAGATAACAATTTATTTAGAAATCACATTGATTTAAAGAACCGATTGCTTTAGCCTAACTGCCAATTGGAAAGTTAATTCTAACGTTCTCCCTCAAACACAAACTAATAGATTCATCAATTTATGCCCAAAGGGTTTCCCTAAACGACGATCGACAATTTAGTTATTCCAATAAAAATTATAGCAATCATCACAATAATTAAAGGAATAGAAACTAAAAATCATTAAGAAAATCGATACATCCAATATAAATAAAAGGTCTCAAATGTCATCACAATCTATCCAACAATTCCTACACTAGTAAAGAAATCTACTTCTCCATCTCTAGAGGATTATAACAACGAAGATAAAAGAACCTAAAATTAATAGCAATAATTCTTGCCACAATCTCCAAGACAAAGCACCTTTACTAATAGATTCCTTATGAGGGAGAGAGAAGAATAAAGAAGGAGAAGTGAGAGATGTAGAGAAAGAATAATAACAACTAAAGTGGCAACCTAAAAGTTAGCCCAAAGCTAGGGTAAAAGTCTATAACATTCCCTTAAATATTGCTATCTAAAATAGCCCAAACTGTGGCCTAAAAAATAGGTAAGTGAGCTGTAATCCCGTCATTGCACGAGCGTTGCAGCGCTCACCAAAATGACAAGGCCAAATTTTTAACGATTGTCACTCTGTCGAGCGCTGTAGCACTCGCTCAAATATGAGCCTCCATGCTTTTTCTTCCTTTTCAGCTCCAAGCTACTTCCCAAGAGTTCTCAGCTTTGTTCTTGACATTTTGCACTTGATCCAAAGCTCTTGTACTCAAAACCATACTCAAAGAGACAAGTGAAATGGAACAGGGTGTAATTACAAATTATCCCAAAATCAATTCAAAAGCCATCAATTCTATCAAAATCATACAATAAGGAATAAATCAAGATCCTTATTAATTACATCAATAACACATTAAAGCTCATGTAAAAGCTAAGGTTTGGTAACAAGATAAGTAGCATAAATGCCCCTTATCAATCCTTTTGCTCATCCTAAGTTTTTGAATCTTCAGAATCACTCCATGTCGCCAGCATTTCTTTTTTCTCCAGAGTGAATTTTTTTGTGAGCCTTTGAGCTTTGGGCAATTAGTTTTGAAATGTTGTTTTTCACCATAATAGTAGCAATTTACATTGTTCAACTTTCCTTTGTCATTTTTGTTCTTTTTGCAGGTAAACTCATTCTTCTCTCTGAGTCTACTCTTCCATGCTCTAAACATCTTTTTTATAAACATGGAGATCTTATCTCATCTTCTTCAGAAAACCTTTGCAGCTTTGATTGTCTTCCCTTGATTTTGCTTTCTGTGGGAGGTCTTTAGAGCCACAATCCTATTTTTTTTTTTCATGGATTCACCATGAGCTTTAAGGAAGATCAACTCATAGTCTTGAGATCCTTAGTTTCAGTGATTGTTGTGACCTTTTGAAGCCATTTAAATGGTAGGCTTCTAAGAATCTTCTTAACCATCTCAGAGTTTGAGTACCTCTTACCTAATCCCTTGAGTTGGTTGATGATATGCATGAATCTAGTGATCATCTCATGTATGTTTTCATATTCATTCATTTTGAACATTTCATATTGATTCACCAGCATGCTTATCCTTGTTTCTTTGATTTGGCCTGTTAACTCTTGTAGCATATGTAATCTGTACCACATATCCTAGGCCGTTCATAAGTTATAATCTTGTCTTATTCTACTTTGCTTAAGGCATAAGTAAGAAGATACTTGGCCTTAGAGTTAATTTGAACTCTTGCTTTTTGTTAGTCAGACCAACTATTTCTGGGAACTTACCTTGTGGTAGAAGGTCCACTTTCACCATTCTCAGCAAATACATTTTCTAGAACTTCTTGCATTGATATGTAGTCACCATTCTAGATTATCTCTCACAAGTCAAGACTTGTGTATTTGATAAACAGCTCCATTCTGTCTATCTAGTAGGCATAGTTACTAGCATCAAAGAATAGAGGTCTATTGATGAAGTGTCCCTCAATAATGTGTACAAGGTTGTTTTCCATTCTTATAAAGTATCTATTTCCTCTACAATAGTTGTGATGCTCAACCCCTTAGAGGCAAGCTTTGATGCCAAATGTAGGTGAAGACAGCACGAAAAGGGGGTTAAATTGTGCTATAAAAAACTTTTTACTTTCTAAAACTCAAACAAAATCTATCAATTGTTTAAATTTGAAAGCAATGATAAACACGAGTTAGTTAACTTCAGAAAGTAACTTTCTAAAGTGTCCAGAAACTTGGAATAACTTCAAAAAGATGTTGAAGCAATATTAAAATTACACACAGCAATAATGAAAAATACACAACAGTTAAAGGAGTTAGAGACGAGAAAATCACACAGAGAATTTTATACTAGTTCGGTCAACTTTGCCTACGTCAGTTCTCAACCAAAATGTCGAGTTTTGCTATCAATTTCTTTTTCTACATGAGAAACTTATATAGTCTTTTTTCTAGCCTTATCAAGCTAGTTCTTGTGAGCAGTTTGTATAATTAATCCTCACTCACAAGTAGTTTTGATCTTAGCCTCTCCAATCTAATCTCACTCTGATCACTAATGGATCAAGGTACAATAGATATAAAGTTTTGGCGTTTTTCACTCCAATAAACACTTAATTTTCTTACTATAAAGAATGAGTAAAGAATCCTCTTGAGAGGCTTCTTTCTGATCTTCTAAAGAAGAATGTTTGCTAAGAAATACAAGAAATATAATTTTCTTTTAGAGAAACTGAAAATAATTCAAAGTAGAACTTCAGAAAGTATGAAGAATGCTTAAAAGTGTCTTGCGTGTATAAGTCTTTTTCTTGTTTGAATACTTTCTTCTTTTATACTTGAATTTGAATAGGACCATTGCCTCTTCGATCTTTTCTCTGTTTGACACTTGTTGATCAAACTTTGTGTGTCCTAGGATTTAGTCTTCTAGACATGCGAGTTTAGCTCTGTTAGTGATAGCTATTGTAGTACTTAAAACTGTTATCTTTTGTTGTTGAAGGTGACTTCATAAACTTCTTCTTCAAGCATAGCATGGTTTCTGAACTTCTCTCTTTGTAAAGACTTCATTGGAGATTGTGAACATTCAAGTTTAAAGATGATACGTTGTAATCATCATTTACTGAGGCTTTAACTTCATAGAAATTCAAATTTCCTTCAGTTTTTGTTGACCCAGTGTAGTTTCTTATGCATTTCTAGACTTTCTGAGCCCCTTATAATTATGTTATGCTTTCTTCTAAGATGGATGATAATCTTCATATAGTATTGTTCTTCTTAGATGATGAGCACAAACAAATATGATGATGATGTGCTTGATTTGATCATGAGAGAGCATTTTCTTGAGTTATCATGCTACTTTCTAAAGTCACAAACCAGTTTCTAAAGACCCAGATATACTTTCTGATGTTTTAGATGTGATATCTCAAGTCTACATGCACTTGGCTAGGTTTAAAACTTCTTTTAGGCATCTCAAAAACCCTCGGTATATTAGAAACTATGTAGATGTTGAAGTTTGCATTTTTATGCAGAACATTCTTATTGCAGTGAGAAATTCTTGCTATAGCAAGTAGGTGGTTTAGCAGGTTTGCTGCAGTGAGCTGGCTTGCTGAAGTGAAGACCCCTAATGCTGAAAGATGTCCAAAATGATGTAGTTTTGTTTTAGTGACTCCAACCCCAGATAAACCCTCTCATACACGTTTTACCCTAAAAATTTGAAACCCTAACATTTCTACTCTCTCTTTCACTCTTCACTCCCATCCCCCTTCAATCTTACCTCTTCCAAGTTTTAATATAAGATATTGTTGACTGTTTATGCTCTATTTTTCTCCATTCCTCCATGTTTTTAAGTTTGGGGTGTTTGTAATTTTAGTTATTGTCCAGTTTGGGTACTCTCCCAATGTCATAGTGTTGTTATGGAGTTATTATAAATTACTCATAAGTTTTATTCCTTCCATGGCAGACGTTGGTGCCATCCCCACTCTACGGAGTTCCATTGGTGTTGCCACCACTAGTTCCTCTCTTTCAGGTGAGTGGGTTCAAATTTGTGGTCTTTATTTTGGTCATTGTGGTAATTCCTTATCTAAGAGCATTGGAACATGATTTTAGAAATTATCTTATGATGAGTATGAATTGTTAAGAGTTATGTTAAATTTATGAATGCTATGTTGTCAAAATTCTGTCATGAAAAATATGTCATAAACCCATGGGACCATGTTTGTTCTTCAATCAAAATTATGAATAGCTTTTGATTATGAGTATGAATATTTGGAGATGGCATGATTACCCTAATGTTTTCAAGAATGGTATATTTATGAGATTTTGTTTGCAAGTTTAGAGTCAAAATACAGTTATGGAATTTAGAGGAAAATTACTTAGCTTTCAAGATTTTAGTTTATATGGTAACTACAGAGAACGAACAATGAATTAATGGTTATGAGATCATTAGGCTTGGTACTAAGTTGTCCGTCAGTGGACAATCTCACCCCTATTCATGATATTCAGATAATGGAACCTAGTTAGTGTTAGCTCTAGAATCCTTCAAAAAGTTTTAAGGCAATATGTTTTAAAGGACAACAAAATCAATTTATAGAAAACACTTTTTAGAACGACTAATGCTTACCTTGAGTTTCTTGACATAGTATACATGTATTTTCGAATTGCATGACATACACTTGAAGCAAGAATAATTTCACTTTATATGTGTAAACATGATTTATCTCTTTTAAAGAGGTTGAGCTTAATAGAAAGTGAATGTTATATTATGCAAAGTATGCAAAAGCATTAAAGAAAATCATATCAAGAACAAGAAACCAAAGCACAAGTCTTTAGAAAGTAGCACTAGATTTCAGAAAGTACGTCTAACATGAAGATATCAATCAAATGCTGAAGCCAAAGTGTTCTACTATCTTCAATCATCATGATTGCAATTCTTTCATCATGATAAAGCTTGGATTGAAGACTAGAAGATCAAATAATTATCAAGGAATTGATACTGCATGTTAAAAAGCTCACTTAAATGTGGAGCATTGAATGTTATTGGAAATGGAAAGAAATTTGAATTTTTGAAATTCAAATTTGGAGTCAAACCCAGTGTCAAAACTGGCGTGATCTCTTTTGCCAACTAGATCAATTAACCCAGCTTCTAGAAGAAAAAGTTCAGAAACCATGTTTAGAAAGTAAGAGTAGTTTCTGAAGAAACATCAGAAATCTCAATGCCACAACGGCTTCTACAATAGATCTGACAAATTGTCAACTTACTCTTCTAGACTGCTTTTCTAAGATACAAATGGATGATCAACACGTGTCACTAAGAGATCTAATCAAGGGCAACAGTCATAAAGAAGACCACTAATAAATAGAGACGCTGTGCTCAAACGAAATAAGAAAATAACACCGCACAAGAGTGAAAACTCTTTGAAAATCTATCCTCACATCCTGTAAGGTTCAGCACATCATGTAATTAGTTTCCTTAGTTATAAAAAATCTTCTTTCTACGTTCTTAAATAGATATATGTTCTTTCTAAGAAGAAATGATAAAAAAAAAGTCAGTCAAGTTATCCCAGGTCTTTCACTGTAAATCTTAAGGAAACTTGAGTGTAGGTTAGTTTGAGTGGCAACCCAAACACAAAACCTTTGTATCATCATTTCAATAGCGATCGATGCAAGATAGCTTGGAGAGGCTAATGTAAAACTACTTATAACGTGACAGTGAGGTGTTCTTACTAGTCACAATTTAGCTTGGAGAGGCTAGTTAAAGACTACTTTCAACAGGATAGTAAAAGTTAGTTTACTTGTCACGGGTTCAGCTTAAAGAGGCTGGTAAATAACTACTTAGTTTAGCTTAGAAAGACAAGTGAACAACTATTTGGTTTGTGATAGTAATGGTTGTTTACTGGTCACAAATTTCAGTTTGGAGAGGCTGGTGAATAACTACTCAGCTTATGACAGTAGGGGTTGTCTACTGGCCATAAGTAAGAGCTTGAGGAGGCTAATGTAAAGACTATCTTGTTTTTCTTTCTCAGGTTGAGAAAAATATTTTAGCGAAACCTCAACATTTGTTGAGAACTAGATATAGTCAGATTTGATCGAACCAGTATAAAAATATTTGTGTCAAATCTTTTGCTTCCTGATCTCTTTTATTTTCTCTATTCTGCTTTACAGTTTAATATCTACTGAAATAACGTTTTAGTTGTTCCGTTACTTTTTCTATGCTATCAAGATCTACTTTCTAAAATAACTAATCTCATTTCCGCTTCACTTTAAACTTAATGCTTGATAGTATTTTGTTAATCGTTTCAGATGGGAACAAGCAGCAAAGCATGATTCAACCCCTCATTCTCGTGCACTTTTATACCTACAGTTAGGTGTTTGCCCCACGGGATCTTTTTAGGTGTCCTTCAAAGATCATAGTATAATACACACACACACACACACACACACATTATTATGCTTTGCATAGATTCAGAGATTCCTATTCTTCAACAGTTTACTATTATCCATTATTTACACGAATTACTGGTTTGAAATATTATATATTTAAATATCAAGATTGTTTTATAGTGGATGCATCTTTATTATATGATTATGTATTTTTTGTTGGTTGTCTTATGTGGAGGTTATGGGTAAGAATATACTCATTGAGTTTTAGATGAAACTCACCCCTCTTTTTTCCTCCCTTTTACAGATATAGCTGCTGCTTCAAATCCTTTTTAGCATCCTCCTCAATAATAGCGTTATTTCAGTTTAGTGATCTTCACTCTTATATAAAGCATCATCTGTATTTTGTGTAGAGTGCTTGAGTAATTATGTAGGCAAGGTCTCAGACCATTTATATATTTTGTGATTTTCATGATTTTAGAGTTATACATATATCTAAATTCATGTGATTTCATGGTCTTTTGTAAAGCAACTCACATATATTTTGTTTATGGTTATGGAACTCGGTTTTATTCCAATATGTGTTTATTATGAACATTACACCGGTTTTAGGAGATGCACATTAATTATGTGATCATGTTTTGAAATTTTGAGTTGAGCATATGTTTTTTATCACAAAAATTATATTTAATTATGCATATAGCATAACTCAGCAAGTATAAGTTTTACGTGGGGATGAGATCCCTTGTATGCCGGTCATATTTCCAAATCAGGTCGTGACACTTGCTTTCTTAAGTTTCTTATATATTGTAATTCACTTTCTGAGTTAGTTTTCATATTCTTAAGAATTTAAGTCTCTTTAAATGAGATTTTTATTATGCTGAATCATAATAATATGAAAAATAAACAAAGAATTGAATTATATGTATATGAGAAGATCCCCATTAAGCACTATAGAAACTCAAGCAAACCATTAGTTCTTTCTTTAAAGTATTTTAACAAAATTTGCTTTGTTATCATTCAAAACTCAAGCTATGATAACTTTCTCAAGGGTTCTGGAGCTAACACTGTGATCGATAGTTGCATCATGATCTGCACTCTTGTGTATCTCTAGCATTGCTTGTTTTATGGTAATGGCTGAGGAAGAGGGTCTTCTTCATTTATCTATTATCTAGCCGGAGAAGAGGAAGCCCTATTAGATCTCTTCTTGCTATGGTATTCAGCCTATAACAAGGAAAATGTGAAAATACCAACTCAGATTTACCTAAGGATAAGAATCTGGGACTGGAATAACAATAGCTAGGGTAGCTACATTGATGAGAACGATGCCAAAGGCTTGTCGAGTGCTCCTTCTAGTTGGGGTAGCCTTCGGGGCAAAAGGAACATGAGCTTCCACATCTACTATAACTGGGCCTAACAGAACAATGATAAAAGAGCCAAGTGAGAAATAGCAAAGGACGACAACGGCTAACAAGTAAAACCAATGATGAAGAATGTACTTGAAAAAACTCGGGGAGCTCATGTCCTAGTGATGCGAGTTATCACTACCCGCAACAAATTAAAAATTATTTTAGTGACTAAATTACACCAAAAATACAGTTAGGGTGCAATCCAGGTCGTCTCACAAGGAAGTGTTCTAATTAATTCAAGAGATTTGGGGGTTTTTGGAATTATTGAAAGCAAAATTAGATTGAGAAAATATTATGGGAAGAATTACCTATACAAGGAGTTCTTTGGATTAAGAATTGTTCAATCATTAGTTCAAAGGATTAATTCATGGCGATGGCTACTTTCATTAGTCATGCTATCACACAACAATGAAGCAATTCTATTTAATGGTCATATAATCGTACTCCCACTAAGGGTTTGACTAACATATGAACTAGTAATTCACGATCATGATTTGATGAACCTATGCCAGTTTGATTACCAATTACAGCAACCTAATTCCTAATGGAGTTAATTTCAATCCCTTACCAATTGGATGTAATTAAATCAATTGACCCAATACCCCAATAGTATCTAATTATGCACGCAAACGAATGCACAACCAAAACAACTCTTAAAAATACAATTACAAAAATCTTTGCAATTGATATCAAAAGAGAAAGTAAACGGGGAAGAAAAATCAACCATGAATTGCAATAGAAAATAGGAACCTCAAGAACAAGCTTAATCCCCAGTTATCCTTGTGCATGGTAAAGAGATTACTCTTCCATAGAGGGAGTTTCACAATTGTTGTTGAAGGGAAAAGCTAAATTACAATCCAACAAAAACTAAAATCCAACAATGATGAAGAACTCTAAACCTAGAGAGAAAGAGAGAGAGAGAGAGAGAGAGAGAGAGTAAGTGTTCTCAAAAACTAAGACTAAAACTCAAAAAATAAAGGTTTTGATGCCTCCACTTCTTGTTTACTATTCATCCAAGAAAAGGGGCCCAAAACTGGTCCAAAACGGATCAGCACGTCAATGCAAGGTAATCGTGTAAGCGCTGCAACGCTCATCAGAATGGGTCACTCCAAGGTTCTACAAGTCTGGTCTCTGTTAGCGCCTGGCTTCTGCATCTTTTTCTTCCTTTTAGTCCCAATTCTTTCCAAAGAGTTCCTAATCTTTCCTTTGACATTTTGTACACAATCTAATGCTCCTATATACAAAAAACTATACTTCGAAGAGATGAGTTAATTGCAATAAGGTTCACTTTTCTAATTATTCCCAAAAACGGTGCAATAGTCATTGATTCCTTAAAATTGTGCAATGAGGTGCAAGATAAGAATCACTATTATTTTCCTCAATAACACATCAACAACTCATGTAAAAAGCCACAGTTTAGAAGTCAAATAAGTGTCATAAATGCTACTTATCACCTGGCAGTCCTTGATCTAGAAGATGAGGTAACTAACTCAATGAAAAGTTTGTTCAATAGAGGAAGAGGGTTATTAGGGTACATGGTTGGCATAATCATATTCCACCACAAGACAAATACGGGAGTAGGCCGAGAGAAAACTACAAATGGCTTAAACTCAAATTGGCCTAGCTGATGGTGATTGAGATCCCTAATTTCCTCAATACCTCTATGAAGAAGGGTGGGCCGAGGTTCATCCCAATACATTTTAGAGTGAAACAGCATATAAACTCATTGGACAAAACCTAGCTGACCAACAAAGAGGACAGGGCTCTGTAGAAATTTTTGTTGTACCTTGAAGTAAGGTCCACACCATTTAGAAGATCCTTGGTTGTAACCACACTAGCCAAATGAGGAGCCACATTAGCTAGTTTTTCAGTAGAAGCTTAGAGCAGATCTATACACACCTAGACTGATCCAATGTAGCGATGCACAAACGAGCATGTGTCTATGTAGGTTTACTGCTCCATTCTAAATAGTGCATCCATAATTTGGTAGGCTGTTTGGGTAGGAGCAGGCATGTGCCAAAACTTATTAGTAGCAATCGATGCATCCAAGACAAGAATGGCTGCTGCTCTACTGTCACGAAACAAGATGGAGAAATATTCATTTACCCAAAGGTGCAAGAACCAAAGTGGGTCGATGTGAGTCTTGTTGGAGGAAGATGTCTTCAATTGGGTGACCCAGAGATTCATACACTTGTAAAATAAAGATAGAAACAAAGTGGCTAGGTTTATTGGTTAACCAGAAATGATAGCCGTGACATAATATACTAGAAATAAATATATCGGGTTGGAAGTTCATCCCCTATTATAGGAAGGCCCAAAATAGCTGCTACATGATTTAAGGTGAGGGTGAAAATGCCAAAAAGAAGATGAAGGTGTTAATGTAAACATTCCAAAAGCCTAAAAGGGTTATCAAGAGATCTCGGTTTAGGGAAAATTCTTGTTTGGAAAACATGATCATATCATAGATATTCCATGTTTTCCAAAGATGACTTGTTTGCTCTTCAACCTGATCAAGCTAGTTATTGTAGGCCTCATTAAGGTGAGGCCAACCTTGGGGTCTTAGAGGGACGTTTGGAAATAGAAAATCAAGAAGAGCAAATGGGGAGTTCAAAGGCAATAGGGATGATATAGGTTTCCACTAGGTTTTTTGAGATAGAAGACTCAAAGACAATAAGGCTACGGATATAATTGGCACATTCATCACCGTAAAGGTTCAAAATGGCTGCCATTTCATCTTTTTCAATGGGAGAAGAACCCTTAGCTATTGTTGTTGATCTTTCCATATGCTTAAAGGCAGCAATGACTATGTCAGAATCTTCATTCTAGGGTGATGAGCTGAAAGATAATGAAGAAGAGTCGTCTCTAGGTGGAGAAGAATCAAGATTCTAAGAATTGGAACATTGAGAAGAAGACATAGCAAAGATAGATAAGCAAGATGAGCAAAGAAAAGAAGAAGTTCAAAGAGTGGAGGAGATCAAAATAGAAATTTGAAGAACAAAAGCTATTTAAAGAATCACGCAAAGAAGTTAGAGAAGAAGAAAGGTGTAACGGTTAAGAAAGCCTTTAGCTCAAGCAATTAATAACATCTCGTAGCACATAATGGCCATTAAGCTAAGAGGCATAGAGGGCATATGTTGAACACCCAAAATTATTTGGCCAACTAGCGTAGGCCCAAATAAAAAAGCTAGAGGTTGCCGGGTTGAGTGAAGAATTGGGCTTAATAGGAAAACCGTCGGCCCAAGTAAAATAAGACAGTGGCTAGAGGACGAGCCTGCACGGTTCAAAAAAGCTGGTCCAACAAGATAAAGTGATGCTACAGCTTAGTGAATGTGTGTGAAGACATAAGTAGTGGTTGCTAAAAAAATAGAAGTGGCTATGATCATGTATAGAGCTTAACTAAGGAACTATAAATAGGAGATCTTCTGTGTAAATGAGACACGATATAGGTCTCCACTCAATTAGCTACTTGTTTACATTTTTCTTTATTTCTTGTACTACTCTTTTCAATTAATGTAATTTACTTTTGTTTCTAATTTTATTTCTCATAATCTGATTTTGCCCAAGGCCATTTTACAATGATTTGGATAACCCATATGCTAAAGTCTTATTATTTGACCTTAGCATAAATTGCCTTATTTCACCTGATTTCTTATATGTTTGGGTTAATTGAATCAAGTTAGTTTTAATCGATTCAACATGGATAAAACATGACCAAAAACTAATGATAAAAAAATGAGATTAAAACCAAAATTTTTTTTAGAGTAATCAAAATACAAAATAACATAGGGATTGTGTTGGAAAGTATTTGTAGAACAATTTTCAGCTTTTAAAAATAAAAAATAAAAAAAATTGTTTGGTTGGTTATTCTTTTCATATTAATTTAAAAAAAAAGGGGTTTATGTTTTAAAAATAAAAATTAGAAAATAATTGAAAGATGTTTTTGAAATTCTGTTTTTTAAAACAAGAAAGAATACAATGACACATTTATAATTAGTTGATTTCATTAATTTCTATCAAAAATAATTTTTAAAATATTATTTTCAAAATAATTTTAAAAAATATAAAAGCAAATACAATTCCGAAATGCCCGATAGATTTACAATGGCGGCAAACATATTTAAAAATTGGATTTAATTATCATATATTGACAGTATAAAATTTTTATACATAATTATTTAATTATGTATTATCAGATAAGTTCTAATAGTTAATTTTAATATTCACTATCTAGAAAGTTATCTAAGTTAAATATTTTGATTGAATAAAAATATAAAACTCTCGGTGCATCGAAATTAAATTCTTTAAACTTTATATTTTAATTTAATATATTTTAAGTTAAAAGAGGAGGACAATCTGACTAGCGCATGCAAGAACTTTTCCACCCTCTACTCTCAGGTGCTGCTCTCAGTTGTCCTCTCAGTCTCACTCCTCCCACCCCTTCTTTTTCTCTATCTATCTCTGTTCCTCTCTTTGTCTCTCTCTCTCTCTCTGAGCTAGGGTTTTCGCTTTTGTTCCGTTGCGTCGGTTCTCTCTAGTCACTGTTGCACGGAGTGGTTTCTTCGGGAACTCTGATCACTGCGATTTTTGTGATTCTTCATCGATTTTCCTTTTCCTTCTATTTCTCTCTCTCTCTTGTAATGTTAGGGTTTTTGAGAGTAGTTTAATATTTTGCTCGTGGAAGATGAAATGTGATTCGCCATTTCAGCCATTGACATCTGCGACGGTAACAATAAGGAATCATGCTGCTCTTCTTCCCCTCCCCCCCTTCAATTTTTGGTTGTGCGTTACGGTTGATTACAGTTTAATGCGACACTGTAAACACTCGTTTCTTGAATCTTATTGTAAAATGCGTTGTGCAAAGCTTATTTTTCTGGTTTGCATTGTTTGTTTTAATGCAATGTTCTGTTGCATGTTTCAATGCCAACGACAATTTGAAATTCTAGTAGTTGGAACTTTCTTCCTTACGTTTTGTTGTCTTTGGATGAGTAACTTCATTATTATTAGGTTTTGTTTTGGTATTTTTTGAATTTTAAGGTTGTGATTTAATAATGAGTATTTAAAATATTAATTAATTTAGTTAGTAGGATATATGGCAAACTTTCGTTCACAACTTATTTAAAAGGTACTGGTACCTAGAAATTTTATAGGGTACCAGAGAAATCCCTATTGCTCATATGTTTGTTGAAGTTTCGAGTTCTCTCTGAAATGTCAATGGTGCGCACACATGGAATGAATTCAAGCATGCATGTGTGGCATCGGGATTTTTAATATATTTTTGTGCGGAAGCTGTTGTTTACTACTAATTCTGTTACATAATATTAGTCGTTTTGGACAAATTGGTTCATTGATAGCAATTTATCTGGCTAAATGAGTAATATTAGGCCCAAATAAATATTAAGTTCGAATTAATTTAAGTCATTTTGGTTTTAGTCCTTATATTTTTTTGTTTTTTGGGGCTTTTGGTCCCTTTTTTTGTAGTATTATGTTTTTGTTCCTTGTCATTCTTTATTTAGTCCCTATAAATATTTTAGAATATCCCATTTTGTCCTTAAAAATATAAAAAAATTTGTTTTTGGTCCTTTGCAATACCATCGCCAAACAGTATTGACCTATGAAACACGAACACATCAATTGGGTGCCGTGTCTATGTGTCGGACACGTGTCCATGTCGGATCTTGCACGACACACCAATGACACAAGTTTGTATATATTTAATTTAAAATGTACTTTTTTCTTACTCTAACATAGAAAAATACAATATAAACAAGGTTATAAAAAGGAAATAATATATAACTTTTGAGTTTATAAGAAAATTAAACATAAGTGAAGCTTATATAAATGATATTTTGAATGATGTATTATTTTCATTAAATTTTTACTTATATATATATATATGCTATGTCCGTGTCCTATAATTTTTTAACTTTGGTGTGTCCTTCATCTATGTCTTGTCCTGTGTGAGTGACTGTGCTTCATAGATATTGACTAATGACAGAGACCAAAGTCTTAACATTGGAAAGTAGAGGGGCTAAAAGCCAAAAAAAAAATAACTTTTTAAAGGGATTAAAATCAAAATTTTCTGTATTTATAAGGTCTAAAAACATGTTTAAGCCTATTTTTTATAACAACATTGGTCTTTGGGATCACGAATTCTGGGCAACTTTGCATGTATGATTTCTGCTTTTTTGATATATAGCTTCATCTTTTAGAATGTTGTATTTCTGTGTCTTGGAATATTGGTTTAGCGTTTAAAGTGAAGCGTGAAAATCGGTGTTGTATTGGTATTGGTACTCTTATTGTAAATATGGTAAATAGCTACCCCTGCTTTTTAAAATAGATGGAGATGAATGCAGGCCATCGTCCTTATCCACGAGTTGCTCATGATTTGAGATAAAAAATTGTGGGAGGGATGCAAGACCCTGTTTACCCCACCTTTCATCATTCAAGCAATCATGGTGATGCTGGAAACTCATTTGTGGCTCTCCTTTATGGTCCTCCACCCTTGTTACAGTGTGATTTCCAGGAGTTGTCTGATCGAAAACTTTGCACCCCGTCTGGTAATTGTCATGCCACTAGTGGGAATTTTGCTGTTGATTCTATTGAAGGTGGAACCTTCCCAACATCTAGTCGTGGGCCCATAACAGGACATTTAAATAATCATAACTCGCAAAGCAGGCCAGATGCTATTCCAGATATTTCCTCTAGAGCAATGGCTGGTCTGAGTAGTAGTAGTCATTCTGTACTTCATGATATTCATAGTAACATTGCTGGCCAGCCTGCATTTCCTGGTGGCAACAAGGCAAGGGAGCCTTTTACTTACAGGAGCCAATGGTGTGGTGCAAGCCATGCATCTAGTCTAAATGTTTGTGGCTCAGATACTCAAACGACGCCAAATATGGCTGTAGAACAATGCTCTTCTAATCATAATTTTCTTTTTATGAGTGGATGTCCTCGTGTGTTCTGCAAGGGAAAAAGTAAGTGCTAGAATCACATATTTCCCTATTGGTTAAGGCATATCCCTAGTACTTATATTGACTACTAACACTTCTGTTGCCATTTTAAAAGGTGGCTATCTTCTTCTCAGTAGTACAGGGCTTCTTGGTATTGTTTGCTCATGCCACTGTCTCCATATGTCTGTCCTTAAGTTTTGTGAGGTAAATTCTAATTTCTTTATACCACAGTTTCTACTCTGTTGTGAATTTTGCACATTTAATGCTTAATTTGTTCAGCTGTTCCAATGTTGCAGCATTCAGGTTTACATGGCATCAACCCGGGGGATGCTGTTCATTTGGAAAGCGGTGAGACCATTGGACAGTGGAAGAAATTATACTTCTTAAAGTTTGGGGTAAGATATGGATGTTATAGAAATTAATGGTTGACATGCCATCATGCAGAATTTGTATGTGTATTTAAAGTTGCATGTGCTTGCTTGTTCGTTTTGTTTATTATTCTATTGGAGAAGTTTTCAACTTTTAGGGAATTCCTTGTTCCTGTTGTCTTCTTATTTGTAATTACTTTGCTCCTATTAATGACCAAAAATTTGATTTACCAATTTTTTTTTCCTTTAAATTTTATTTCGCTATGAGATAAGAGAATTTTGCTTGTATCTTCCTCATTTACCCAAAAATGCTTTAAATACCTTGTGATGCATCTTTTTACTTTGCATTCTTTCCTTTCACTGTGCATGCATATCTTTTGCCCTCTTTAAAGTTTCTTTTCTTTTTTACTTTTCAATATTTGGTGAATGCTGTATGTTCTGGTCCATAAATTTTCTTGAAGCTTTGTTCTTTCCACTGTACAACCCTTACTAAATTTTTATTCACTTTCTTGAAGTTTTGTTCTGTCACTTGTTTGGTTTGGTTGTGGCCTGAGAACCTTGCTACTGAAAACTTGCTGGAATTGGGCTAAACAACCTGGTTCTGGTAGAAATCAGAGAACCAGATTGGTTTTGGTGGCCCAGGTGCAATGATGTGGCACATGTAAGCTGACACATTATTGCTTGCATGTAGTGATACTTTGCCAAAGGCATCCCACAAACAATTCGTACTAGGAAGCAAAATCACCAATGAATAACGTGAAAATGAAAATTAAATGTTCTATGTTGCATACGTAGTCTAACATTTGTAGGCAAAGATACAAACCAAAAAGCCAGATTCTCTATTGCTAAAAACTATTATATTTTGCATCAAAACTTACCAATGAGTAACATGAAAATGAAATACAAAATAAATTATCACCCAGCACATCGTTAATTTATTATTTATTTGAATAAGAATTAGCATAATAACAATATATAAAATAGATGCCTAAAAGTTAATATATCTTTAATTTATTATTAATTTGGATAAAATGTAAACAGGAATTAGTATAATGACAATTTATAAAATAGATGCATAAAAGTTAATATATCTATTAAGATTGTCATATAATTGGATTTAGATTTTTTTTTTTCCAAAAAATATGGATTAGTTTTTCATCGCAAATGTTTAACTTAGTTACTGTCGTACTGAGAATATTTGTCATGTATTCTGTTTTTGGAGGGTAGCGATTAGCAAGCAACCATACTAACTTCAGAGTTTAGAAATCCCAATTTGCTTGTTTCGCAAACTTGTTCATTGTGAAGTGATAATTATTCATTCATTAATCATTAGGGCATTTTAATACATGTAGTTTTTGACAGTGACATTTATTTGTAAGTTTTAGCTAGCTTGTAACAAGAGAAAGATGGTCTTAACTCTATGCATTTGCAAATTATCATAGCTTGTATATTCTTACCAGTATTGGTTTATTCTTGGCCTTGAGAGTTGTATTTCTTATTTGCATGTGTTTGAAGCAACGAGAACACTGGATGGTGATACTTTTATGATGCTTTAGATTAGGTCTCCAGGCAATGAGAGTGAATGGGATTGGCCAGAAGTATTATCAACAACAGGAAGTCGGATGAAATCCAATGCATCTGCATCCAATATTTCCAAGACTGATTCTTCTCATATTCTCAGTTCATCTGCGGCGATGTTAAGGTCTGTAAAGCCTTCTGATTATGTTTCATTTCCTTAGGATGCTCATACAGACCCCAATTTATTTATTGGTGCATTGTCCAGAAAACAACCGTCTACAATCCAGGAAGGTTGCAACATTCTGCTCAAAGATTTTACTGGTATTTCACAAAACAACTTGTATGACTGTGTGAAAAGCCAGATAAAGGATTCTATTATAGCTACATGTACAACTGCACCAAACTTTGTTGGAACTCAACTGGATGATGGTTGTCAACTCACACCACCTTTGCTTGATTCTTTTAAAAGGAATGATAGTTTGTCAATTGCCCACTCTCTTTCACAAACCCCAACAAGCCTTCTGAAAGACCAAGAATGCTTCAAAAATAGTCATGCAAAAGATGTTCTTGTATGCAAAGATGCAGCTTCCTCCAATATTGAGCTTAGGCTTGGTCAACCACCTCAGACAGGAAATCCAGTTCCATCATTTATAGAACCACCATTGTTTAATGCCCATGTCAGTCCTCCAAAATTGCATCCTCTGAAGCAGATGGTTAATAGTGGGTTAAATTGACGTTTCTCTTAGCTGATTCCTAGCAGTGTTATATTTTTTTTTTTTTTGTAATTGTTTATTGACTTTTTCTAGTGTGTACTCATTTTTTCATTTTGACGAAACCTCACAACAATGGATTCTGTACATTGCATGCAGTGCTTGCCAGGGAGGAGGAATTGCTGAACAATTTGTGCCATGCTGCTGGTTCACTCAAAATGGTTGAAGAACTACCTCAGCTTAAACGCAGGAACTGTATGTCTGGTGTTAGTTATGGTTTATGTGGTGCTAGAGCTGGATCAGAAACTGAAAATGTGGCCAGGGGTTTATCGTTTTCACCATTACCACAGTTAAATCCTCAATATGAGTTGAAGACAAAAGCTAGTGAAATTTTGGTAAATAGGCCTCTCATGTCCAAGAAACAGCATTCTGAATTTAGTACCATGCAGGTTGGTCCTACTAATGTTCTCTGGGATAGTAATGGTCACAAAGGAAGGCAATTGAATAGTTCTGCAATAGGCTCCATTAAAGTTTTGGACAATGATAAAGGTGTTAGCTTTGCTAAAGATTCACATGCGAAATTATTTGGAATTAGTAACTTAATAGAATATCCAAGCTCCATCACAACAGCTGTTGGTGGCAGTGATAGTTGTATTTCAACTGTTAATGGTAAGATATGTCAATCACATAATGAATCAAGCTTGCCATCAGATACATCAAATCAAGCTCCTACTTTGCTACAGCAACAGGGCATTTATATGGACACTCCTTTACTCGATGAAAATATGAGATTTATTGCGTTGACACAAATACTGGAGTTATCTAAGCAACATCATGCATTGCATTTTCATGAAATGAGTCAAAAGCAAGGAGGATCCAGCTACATTTCAGAAGTTCAACCCTCTAAATGGGAGACTTTGACGTATGAACAGTTTTCTTCTGGTGCTACATTGAAATTGCCACAAAATAGAGGGACTTGTGGGAATCCTAACACTACTGATGATTTAGAGAAGGGGCCTTCCCTCACAGGCAAGCACAATGCATTATTCTGTTTCCCCACTTTTAACTGTTTTCTTGAAGTTTGATTTTTCATGGATTCTGGGTTTGTTTTTGTAGTATGCTTGTTTAATAGTGGTTAACTTTCATGCAGGTTTGGACAAGTATTGTCTCTCCGCCTTGGCACCAATTCCTTTACATTCTAAAGAGAAGGAATCATACTGTAAGCGTGTTTATGATCTTCAAAAAGAAGAGCCATCATTGAGGTGATTGCAGACAACTACTATCTTATTGCAATAGGATAATATTTCTTGCATCTTGTTTGGAGTTAATTATTGTGACTTTGATATTAAAATCAGGCAGAATGTTCAGTTCAGCTTACTTTTATGGCATTCGTTTTTTTTATTTATTGAATTCTTTTTGGTGTAGGAGTTATTTGTGTTTATTTGGCTCTAGAAGCGCCCATCAAAAGATACTGAGGCTGAAATGTGTTAAACACTGAGTGTGGTAGGAGTGGGACAGATGAATGAGAAATGAGATAAATTGGAGGGACTGAAAGGAAACTGATTGAGATTACGAGAATGAAACATTTTCCGGTTATAAAGCAATGATTTTTTCAAAATTAAGCCTTTATCTAGTGGCAAATAGTTTTAAACCTATTGAGTAAAATATGCGAGTTTTTCGGGGTGGGGATTAGTAAACTCAAAGACCTTTCTAGAGGGACAAAAACAAAGGACTACATGATTCTATACAGTTTCTGGAGGAAGGAACATCAGCCACTGACCTAACGTATGTATGTATTATTGAAATGTTGGTTGCATAGTTGTGGCTTCTTAAAGCTGGACTGGGAGACCCAGTTTACTTGGCTTAGTCCAATGCTAGAGTGGAACAAAATTGAAAAACTACGGGAGTTTATAGGTAGTCGTGGTATCAGATGATCATTCTGGGCAGGGCCAGTTCATGATGATGAGAATATGAGTGTTGTATTTTATCAGTTCATGCTGTATCCACAAACTGTGGCGATGTTGTGTTTTGTTGCAAATCATGGCGGATGCTTATGTAGGGGCAGTAGGTTTGTCATTGCTGCGGTGATGGGTAATGAAATTACCTTATTATCCTCAACTGTTTTTCTTTTCACACTTCTCTGCTCTTCTCTCTCATTCCCTTACCAGTCTCTCCTCTTGCCATCCTCTTCTCTCTCATAGTCCCATCCCCTTAGCTGGAAAGTTGTTGTTTTGTGACAATAATTAAAAAAGAGAGTGAAAGTTTATGTAAAAAAACCTTGAACCTTTAATGTAAATCAGGTCCATCAGATTTCTTTCCTCCACTCAAGACAAGAAGGTCATGGATGAAGAAGACAGCGAGAATGTCACCCTTCTTTTATTGTGTTTTATTTTAATGTGTGAGGGATTATTAGTTTATTTTATTACCATTGTTGATATGGATTTGTTCTGCATCTATCGTTTTATTCATTTTCTGGATTTGGTAATGTACACTGCTCTCGTTTGTTGCAGCAGTCAGAGATCTATATGCCTTTTTTGTTCACCGCCTGTGTGTTTGTGACGCATCTTGTTTCGTAATGTTTGGAAGGTCAAGTAAAAATGGAAAATGCAAATTCTCTAGAAAAAGATAACTGAGATTGGCTCAGACAAAAACATCATCAAAAGTTATAACAAAACTATATCGCTAACTCATGCCACAAGGAAGGGCAACGGCACGGTAAGGGAAAGGGGTGTAGTGATATGGGGGAGGGTGGAAGCAGGGCACTGGCAGTGCAAGGAGCAGTGTTGTTAAATTGCGGCCATGGTGGCACTATGGCGTGGCGGAATTTCCAGAAATCGCCATGGAGACCTGCATGGCGTGGCGGCTCGTGGCGGTCAAATGGCGGCCGCAATTTCATGGTGCCATGGCAGTCAAATGGCAAAAATGGTGGAAAGCTGCCATTTTTTCCGAGGAAATAAGAAAAAAAATGGGGTTATTTTGGGGATTTTGGGGGTTTATTAAAAAGGAAATCCTAACCCATTGAACCCATTTGCTCTCCCTTCTCTGTTTCACACTTCCCGCCTCCATCTCCAAGCGAGGTTCTTTAGCGCGACGTCTGCATGAGCGCCGGCGACCTCTGCACAGCCCTCGGTGACCTCCGGCAAAGCGAACTGACCGGCGGCCTCCTTCTTGCAGCAACCAGGTTGGGGCCGCTTCCTCGTTCTTCCTTCTTTCTGCCTTTTGCTTTGTTTTTTCTTCTTTTTCTTCTTCTTCTTCTTCTTTCTCGTGCTTCTTCTCTTCTTGTATTCTTGGTTTCAATTTCTTTAGTGAGCTGAGCTTTGTGTTTCTTTTTTTCTGGTTTCAATTTCTTTAGTGAGCTTGAAATTTCTAGCTTCTAGTGCTTATGACTTGTGACATGACATTGTGCATTTGAGGCTTTGATTTGCATTTGGTCATGATTGTTTTGCATCTTTTTCTTGATATTGTGATGCATTTGATGAATTTATTTCAAAGAATAGATTTGTTCTTCATATATGTTGTTAGTTTTATTATTTGTCATATTTGGAATATTTTTTTGTGTGGTTTTTTGTATATATATAAAAATGTTTTTCAGTCCGCCATGGCGTTTGCCGTATCCGTAACGCCATCCGCCATATTTCCATGGCGGATTTTTGGCTCACCGCCATAAGCCACCATCTGCCATTGACAACTATGGCAAGGAGAGGAAAGGGGCTCGATTTACTCGAGAGAGGAGAGGAGATATATTGATATATTAGTGGGAAGGATAAAATGGGAAACTCAAATTAAAATTTAAACTTAATTATTTATTGAGCTATTTTATGATCATTAGATTAAATGTCAAATGGTTGAGATTTAATCACTATATGGTTCCAAACTCATCTGGCACCATATAAGCAGTTGCCTGCAAATCATAGCTATTTCTAAGTTTGGATAACAAAGGAGTGTTGTACTAGATAGTTGACAACTAATGTAAAACGACATTGAATTTTTATGGACATGGATCAATGATGTGATTGTGTTAATGTACTGTATGGCTTGGGTTTGTTTGATTAGCCAACTTCACATTGTCGGAAAAAGCATTGATGTTGATACCAATGAGATCTATATTCCCGGTCAAGTTTAGTTTGTATTCATTACTTTTTGGTCCTTTTTTTCGTCTTTTGTTGTGATGATGCCTTTTTACCTGTTATTTGGCAACACTTTAGATGGAATTGCTGCAGGCCTGCAGTATTGTTTTGCTTATGATTTCTGTTTAACTATTTTTATGAGTGATTTTCACCAATGAAGCTTATACAAATTGGTTTCTGTTGTCTGCAAAGAAAGTTGACGGTAAAAGTGGGGCACATGAAGTGAATGTGGAATTATTTGTTTCCAAAAGTAATAATTATTTTTAGATGAAAACATCATGTGAAAGGTAGGTAAGTGAAGGGGATAGGTGATTGAATATTTAATTCTATTGCAAAGAAAATAATAAGTGCAAAGATTTACAGTTTTCTCTAGGCTGAAAAATTGGCAGCTAGGTTTCTGTGTGGTGCATGTCAGTCAAACTTTTGATTCACAAAAATATTTTTTTTCCATTCTTTATTCTGTCTGTCTTGATCAAAAGCTTGGGTGCCATTTATACTATTGTCTGCAAACTTCTTCTTCCACAGGGAGCACATCTCTAACCATTTACTTTTTCTCTTTTTTCCTCATTTTAATGTTTCAGCCTTGGAACAGACAAAGACAATACTGGATCAAGTGCATGTGAAAATTGCACTGAGAAACCAATGAATATAAATTTGGTCGGTAAGTACAGTTGTGCTGCTCGGGTAAATTGTTCCCAAAGCAATTTTTTCTCTGGAATTGGGCCTTCTTGTTATACTTTTAAACAATTTGCAAATGCTGGTGGTGAAACTTCTCTGAAGATAGCTTCAAAGTTTGGTAAAGATCAAAATGCTCCAAAGGACGAAAGTATCCCCTTTGAGCAAGGTGGGAAATTAGATGCTCAAGACTCTATCAAAATTGGCGCTTGTGCACATCAGTGGAAAGATGTACCAAGAATGGTCAGGCAAGCAGATTGTGATGCAACATCTATAGGTCAGTCAACTACTGCTTTGAATTATGAAGGACAAGATGGTCAACATGTAAACACTCCTGATAAACTCTTAAAAAGAACCATTAATATGGAAGACCTGTTGAAAGAGCAAGTAACTTCCAATGTTTCCTCCAGATGTTCTGCCCCTGTTGTTACTCAAGCATCTGTGAAGTTCAACATGGTTGGTTCTTGTACTAGTGATGCTTTAGACACTGGTTATGTCAACAACCTTGTAGTTGATGATGAGGGTTCAGGAATTGATATAGGTTGGTCACCTAATGTGGTTGAAAGTGAAAGTGCTGAGTTTCTTGGCTCTACATGTGAGAGTTATTTGAACACGGGTTATTTGAGAGTCTTAGATGATCAACCATGTCCCAGTCTCCTTGATGAGCTTAAATTGTTAGATTCTTTGGCATGGAAGAGAGGCCGGGACCGAAGTCATATAATGCTTTCTGGTAATTGTAAAGCCAATCCATCTCAAAAACTCAGAAAGGACTTAAAAGGAAAAAAGCAAAAGAGAAATAAGCTGAGGAGTCTAGATACTTCATTGTCTTCTAGAACCCCTTCTTTATTGCATAACAAGAATGGTGATAATGCTGGAGTTTTGAATTTCCCTTCCAGTTTGTCCAAAGGGGTGCAAATGTACTTTCCATCTAGCCAGCATAGATCATCTACTACGGCTTCCTTTTTTCATCCTAATACCAAACAAAAGCAAACTGCATTTTCATCCAAAATCCTTTCTTGTAAGAACTTTCCAATCAAGCGTCACAGGGACAAAGAAGATAGCTATGTGTCAGAATCAAATTCTGATGCTGAGTTTCACTCTTTGCCTGAAGTTTCTGGAAGGAAGAAACTAAGAGCAGATTTTACTTCTGATTGTCATTTTCAAATGCAAGACCCAGCTTGTAAAGAACCTGAAAATGCCAAGCTGAAGTCATTGTCTAGCAGGAGGACAAATGGTTATTGTATCACAAGGCCAATAGTATGTGGGGAATATGGTGAAATATGTTGTGGAAACTTGGCTGGAGAAGTACTGAAACCAGCAAAAATTGTTTCTCTTAGTAAGGTTCTTAAAACTTCTGAAAAACGTGTGGTCCCTATAAATGGCAAACCTAGAGTAACTTCAAAAAGGAAATGGAAGAGATTTAGCTTTGCAACAAGTAGTGAGCGCTGCTATGGGCAGCCTGCTTCAAAAACTAAGGAAGATAGTGAAACCCGAAAGACAATGATGTGTGATGAAACAAATGTTAATGTATATATGGAAGATTTGGAAAGGGGCAACAAGCCCCTTGTTATTTGCAAAGGGAAGAGAGAGACCAAAGTGAAGCAGGGTGATAGTATTATAAACAGAACTGATGCCCCATCAGAGCTGAAGAGCAAGGAAATTCAGAAAGAGCGCAGCATTTATGAACTCACTGCTAAAGGTAAATTTCGAGTTACTTTTTTTCTTTTTAAAATGTTTGTTGTGCTGAAATCTTAGTTCTTGTAAAAGATATCTGCTTAAGTTATGGAGTGATTTGACCGCTGATATCTAGAATTTTATCAAGTGTTACCAATGGTAATTGATATTCACTTTGTGCCTAGAGAGCAAGACTTGTTTATTATTGAAAGTGTGACATCAATTCTAGGATGAAACATGGACTTGCATCTATTAACACTATCCCTCCTACTTGAGAAGGCCAGTGTAAGAAGAAAATCAATGAACTACAGATACTCTGGACTTGTAACAAAAGCAACTCCAGTGGTAGATAATATGTGATGCCATATACAGTTTCTTATAGATTCAAGAGAAATATGTTTTGGTCATTTGAAGCTTAATGTCATGATGCAGGAACTGTGTGATTAATGTTCTGCTTTTAAGTTCTTTATTTTGACTTTAAAGTGTTTTTCTGTACAATTAGTGGTCACAATACTAGCATATAACCATTTAATTAAGTCTAGATTCTTTACAATTTGACGGGATTTGAAAGGCTGGATTAGTCTTAGTCATATGCTAGGAACCCTACTATAAGAACTCCTTTGGATTTGTATTCAGTGTATTTTTTCCATAATATTATAATTTCAGATTTGACGAGTTTCTTAATGATATAACTGTATTCTTCCTCTTCAATTTATCCTACTCTGCTTACCAAATTCTATTGCTTGAGTAGTTCTGTATCATCTTCTCTTGTTTTACATCAATTCTAAGATGAAACATGCATATATCAGCACTCCCCTTAAACCTCCATATTCTCCAGAAAGCCAGTAAAAGGGTAAATCAATGGAAAAACGGAAACAATAATTTTACTGCTTCTTACTCATCAGGAGTATTTAATTGAATGGCTGAGACCTGTTCTTGAGCTGGTTAAGTGTAGTCTTTCCCCTGCCCCCTCTCCTTAAAGAAAAAAAGATAATGTCTTTTGGTTGAGTAAAATAGTGAAAAAGAAAAAAACTTAAGGAAAAAAATGATTAGATACAGATGAATCTGAATTCTGAAAGACATATTTGGAGTAGTTTAGTGAATATGCATCCCTTGACTAAAATGATGGCTTACATTTTTTGGAGTTCCGAATCCTTTGAAGGTGTTCTGCAGTTTGTATTTGTCAAATGCTGGCTTACATGATTTGCTTTAACAGGCTCTGAGCACTGTTGGCTTGTGGGGTAAGCATTCACGAGGGATAGGGTAGAATGATGACATATAAGTGATGCTTTATTTTACCATCAATAATTATTTTATTGCAAATTGCCATAGGTTGAAATCTATACACACGCATTTCTTCTTCATTTGAAATATGGTTCAGTGATTTTGATATCATGGGATCGTTTTTATGCACACTTTTTTAATATTGTAGTTACTTTGATATGTCTAGAGGATTATATTCCAAGACATTCATGCTGACAAAGGTTTTGAAATCAATGCCAGAAACCAAAGTGAAAGATATTTTGGGTTATGCTGAAGATGGGGAGCATGGTTTGTGTAACACGAAAAGTAGAAAGTGAGCAAATTAGAAGTGGTCTTTTTTTCTTATTCACTAGAGGAGTGTTTCTTTTGAGGGTGCATATTATTCTTACTGTATTCATCTCCATCTCTTGCAGTTTTGTTCAAGAACACATGAGCATCACCATCCTAAATTCAGATGCTTTATGCTCTGTCTGCCAAAACTCAAGCAGTGATGACTTTAACTGTTTGTTGGAGTGTAGTCGATGTCTCATTAGAGTATGTAGATATTCAAATAATATTCAGCTATTTAATTGTTCGTATTTTTATGAGTGCATGAAATAAGAGTCTGATGCTGTCTTCATTATGTTGTCTTTTAGGTGCATCAGGCTTGCTATGGTATTTCCACACTACCTAAAAAGGGCCGTTGGTGTTGTAGACCATGCCGAACAAACTCTAAAGATATTGTATATTTATTGATATTCACTCCTATTAGCATTTTCATTTTCTTTTTTCTTTTTAGGTTTGGGTTGCTTTGTTTGTGTGCTTTGCTTCACATGATGCTGTTCAGTCTTATATTGATTTGTTTTAGGCCTCTCCATATGCATCAAGTCACTCAACTATTGAATTTTGATCATTTATGGCCTTGGAGATTTAATTACTGTCTCTACTTAGCTACTGTGTCTTTAGTGATTTGAAACACGAACTTGCTATGTGCCCTATGCAAGTTCCTAATTTAGAACTTTATTTAAACTATTCTTATCCTTTTTTATTTTTTGCAATTCCAACATCAAGGCTTGTGTCCTATGTGGTTATGGAGGTGGAGCCATGACTGGAGCGATACTGAGTCGCTCAATTGTGAAAAGCCTCCTAAAAGAGTGGAGCACTGAAAAGGATGGCATGCTTAAGCATAGAACTTCACGTGAAGTTTTTGAAAGGGAAATAGATGCACTTGGTTACTCAAAATGTGGACTAGAAGTTGACCAAACACGTGCTTTAATGCCTGAGAATGTTGAGACATCAAGATCAGACGTGTTGAAAGTTGAGATGTCAACAAATCAAAAGCAACATGCCTCTCACTCTGTTTGTAATTTTAAGGTGCATAACAGCATTACAGCAGGAATTCTTGATACATCTGTAAAGCAGTGGGTTCACGTGGTTTGTGGGCTATGGACTCCTGGAACAAGATGCCCTAATGTTGATACAATGAGTGCTTTTGATGTATCTGGTGTTACATGTCCCAGAGTAGATGTGGTGAGTACATAACAGAAATGCTTGTGAATTTTGATACTGTTCAACTGCTAGTGTTGACCAATCTTTAATGCAGTAGACATTATTGTTCTATACAGATTCTTTTCTTCCAGACAGTTTTGGTAGTTATATATGTTTAATACACTCTCAACTATGTCCATCTTATTAGATATACCAAAAATAGTGTTCCTATGTATTGGGTGTCTGTATATGGTATTATACATGACTTACAATGGATTCAATTTGCTGCTGTCCTAAGAGCTATCTTCACTGTATCTTAGCATTGCAGATGTCAGTGGCATAGAGAGACTTATTCATGAGATGAAAACATGGACTTGCATGCTTTTATTAAAAAACACAATCACCTGGAGCTTCTGTATTTCCTCCTTTGTTGTGCCTTTTTCTAACCCACTTTTGAATCAAGTCACATATCTTTAGTTCAGGACTCGGTCTATATTATAATAAGCGTTGAGTTGATTATTGGGTCTTATGAATGGGCTTAGTATTTACTTGGAAGTCCTAGTTCTTTTAAGGATTCTTAAATTTGAATGGGCCTAACCTAGCCTCAAAAGCTAGCTCATGAGAGGAGGGTTGCCCAAGCTCTTATAAAGGCTATCTATCTAGGCCATATCATTAAGTGATGTGGGACTCTTAACACACCTCCTTATGCCCAGGACTAGATTTCTAGAGCATTAAATTTGCAAAACTAGAAATCTACATTGGGCCCAATAAAATCCCCAGGATAGGCTTTGATACCATCTTAAAATTGAGTAGGTGTAACTCAACTTAAAAGACTAGCTCACAGGGGAGGGGTTACTCAAGCTCATGTAAAGGTTATATAGGTTATATCCTAAAGCAATGTGTGACTCTACGAGGATTAACACTAGGTTTCGAACCCTCATAATGTGCCTTATATGATACTTTCTCCGTTTTTGAATAATTGTCTAGTTATAAATGCTCATTGGAATTAAGGAAATGATTTGTAAGACATCATTGATAGTAAAAATTAGGAGTAGTTTACTAAATGCTCTTGTTTCTTCTAAATACTCCAACTTTCTCTTTTCTTTTCCACTAATGAGTCAACAGTATTTATAGGGGTATTATTGGTAAAAAAATAATTGATACTACCTAAACTTTTGAAATGGACAATTATTTCTAGACAAAGTAAATTTTCAAAATTGGCGATTATTCAAAGACGAAGGGTGTATATGGGAAGAATAAAAGAAAATGTGTTGTATCAGTTACAAACTGAGGATGGAGAAATAAATACATGTAAACTCAATCTTATAATATTTCACAGTTGTTTAGCATTTCTTTTGGTGACATTCAAGATTTGCCCAAGTGTTTACAGTTACCACTTTTCCCAGGTTTGTTCCATTTGCAATCGATGGGGTGGTTCTTGTATAGAGTGCAGGGCTGTTAATTGTTCTGTCAATTTTCATCCTTGGTGTGCTCATCAGAAGGTATTTTTGTTGTTATTTTGGGGTTTTCATCATTCAACTTTCTGGCTTTGATGTGGTAGCTTTAATTAAACTATTTTGTAAAAGCATACTTTTTCTTTTTTTTGCCGGTTCTTTAATGATGGACTTTCTACCAAAAAATGTGCATATATCTCTCTTACCAAAGCATGCCATGAATTTTATTCTAGTTTTCGTTTGCACCTCCAGCATAGTTATTTAGCCTCTACATGAATTTCATGTCTTAATGGTTTAGAGGCTTAGATCAATAAAGGGCTGGTTTGCCTAAGGCTATTTTGGGATAATAATGGTGAGTGGAATGAAATGGAAGGGCATGAAGTGGAATGGATAAAAGTTTACACTAGATTGTTTGGAAATACAATGCAAGATGATGGAATGGTAAAAGTTTGCAATTATTTAAATTTTATTCCTTACCATTCTAGCCAAATTGGAGGGGAAGAAAAATAAAGGAAGTAGATAATGGAATGGAGGGGTTTCCAGCCAATGCCATTCTATTCCAGCTTATTATATAAAGTATTCAAACAATGAACCTAATACCAATCCATCCCATTCCACTCCATTCTGTCGCTTTCCCTTGATACAAGCATGGCCTTGGATTTTAAAGAATTTTTTCTTAAATTAAAAGATAGGTGTACAAAATGTAAGAAAATCATGTGAGTTTTTCACAGAAACAAGCTAAAACTCAAAATAAAGCTGTTTTTCAAAAGAGTAGTTTCAGGAAACAAAAGAGATTTTGTAAACTACTACATAATAAAAGTGCTTTTTTCACCAAGCTTAAATGAATGGACCCAAAATTGACCCTTGTAATCTGAGCCTTACATGCTAGCTGCAAACTTGAACATGTTGCATTTTTTTCATATGATGCTTATCAGTTTACTAAAATATTGTGTTGAGTGCAAAGCAGGTTCATTGAATGATTGAAACTTATGTGAAGGATATGGGAAGTAAGATTTTGGAATGGAAACATTTTCTCTTCGGGATTACATGTTGAAGTAAATGAAGCGTTGGCATCATTTTTTACTGTCATTGTCATCACTTATGTTTGAAAATTGAAATGCAAAAGGGTCCTGGCATGCCTTATTGCAACATTTGTGTTGGTCAACATAAAAATGAAAATTGAATTACCCATCTCTCTCCCACTTCATAGGTTGAATATGATTCCACAATTTTGAATTGGAATATATAGAACTAATGTAGCTCTGTTATAGTCAACTGAAAATGACTTCTTATTCAAGCAACTGGGCTACTTAGCTAACTGGATTGTCTCTAGAAAATGTCTCGTGTGACAAAATTTTATCCAGCATTTCAAGAGACAGCTATTCATGAGCTGCCACTTACCAATTGAAGGTTTTGTGCAAATTAGTCTTTGATATGGTTTCAAACCAGTATCAGATGCCTAATGGGTCTATCCTTTCTGTAATTCTTTTCACTTTCTTATACTTGCTTTTAAGTCAGGCTGGCTGGTGGTACCCATGTCCATTTGTTTGGCTTGCAAAAGTTCAACTTCCTGTTGTGGATCATGAATAATGTGCTCTGGTGGCTTTCGTGAGCCTTAACCAAACAGCCTAGACCTTTTGTTGGGAGAGTTGGGTAATTAAGGTTATCCTTGACAGTGGCACTTTAGGAAGAAAAGGGGATTTATGCATTTTATTGTAAATGTGAAATAAATTACTGTCGTTGAAATATGGACAGTGCTCATATGATATCAGTTTATTTTAACTAAAATTTCTTCCATAAAATTGTACCCCGTCATGATGTGGTTGGAGGTGACATTTTTGGCACTCTATTACCATATCCGGTATGTCAAGTTGAATGAGATTCTGTTCATGGACATTTTGTTCGTTAAACAAAATAGCTGTGCTGTGCTGGAAATTTAAGTTCTCAGTTTTTGTAAATGAAATAAAATGAATTTTTGGATAATATGTAACTTTGTATAAGAAGAACTGGCTGATTAATGCCTAGTATTATATTGCACATCTCTAATAATTCAAACTCAGTAATTTTTTTTTTCCTTCTAAAACAGCTTCTGTAAAAAAATTTCCTCAGACGTTTTGTAAACAATTTTGGTCAATTTATTAAATAATTATGTCCAATGCCCATCACTTGGATGCTTTTTCCTGGGTTGGCGAATGTTTTGCAAATGCTTTGCAGAATTGTCAGTTGTTTTGATATGCTTTCATTGTGTTAACTGCTGCACACAGATCCTTGGTATTAGAATTGCTTTCAACATTTTGATTTTTTGGCAGAACCTGTTGCAATGTGAGACTGAAGGTGATGATGATGACAAGGTTGGATTTTATGGAAGATGTATGCTTCATGCTATTGACCCTAGATATCAGTCCAAGTATGATGATGCTGTTGATGAGATGGGTAGCTTAGAAGAAAAGGAATTCACCTGTGCAAGGACAGAGGTGTTTTCTTCATTTTCTGAGATTTTTGGGACTTACCTAGAGTTAAGTGAATGGTCATGTGAATGTTCTTTGATTCTTCCTGGTGACTGACTTGAAATGTTATTAAATGTCTTCGGAGCATTGTAGGGATACAAGGGCCGTAAACGGGATGGTTTTCAGAATAATTGTTACAGTGCCTTAAAGACCAAGGGTGGATGCCATGTTCCTGAGGAACAGATAAATGCTTGGATTCACATTATTGGGCAGAAATCGTGTTCACAAGGACTCCCAAAACCAGCATCAGACATTGAGCATGATTGTCGGGTATGTTCAAGTTATATGTATAGCCCCTAATTTTCTATGGTTATATTTTTGTCGAACTAACTGAATCAAACTTTTATTTATTGGCCAGTAGGTGATATGATTTAGACTGTCTTTTCCTGTGATGTGTTGCTATCTCAAGCTACCATGTTCAAGTCATGAAGATCAACTTTTGTAGCTTTCTGAAACATATGATTGTTTTTGACCATTGAACCTAGCTGAGACTTTAGGCCTTTGAATACAAGGTATTTTAAATGGAGAGGTATATTCACATACGTAGTTGGTATTCTGTTAGGGACGGAGTCCCTGAGGGTATCAAGGTGTTCAAAAGAAAAAAATATAGGGGTAATGCAAATGGGCTATAACTAACTGATGCTGAGGTAGCAAAGGGGTGTGTGTGTGTGTGCTGTGGCAGGAGAAGAGAGGGGGGGGGGGGGGGTGCGTGTGATTCTGTGTGATACGGTTAGGGAAAAGGGGATATTTGTATGAATGAGGTGTGCTTTTGGGGGGTAGGCTGTTATTTGGTTAGGCTTGGGAGAGGAGACTGCTTTAGTGTCTCAGTCCTTTCACTCTATTACTGAATTTTACTTGGGTATTCCTTCTTCCTTGCCTTGATTGATGTTCCTTTGATGTCAGTTTAAGGAGTGAATATGTTATTCACTTCATCTTTGGTGTTTATTCCATTTTAGTAGTTTCTATCATATTCATATTTCTGGGATAAGCTTCAACCTGTTGTCCTGAGCTGAGTATTTAATGTCCTATCTGCAGAGGGAATATGCTCGATACAAGCAAGCAAAGGGCTGGAAACACCTTCTTGTTTACAAATCTGGAATTCATGCCCTTGGTCTTTACACTTCTCGATTCATTTCCCGTGGCGAAATGGTCTGATGCTGGCCTTTAATGTTAATTTGTCCCTTTACCATGATTGCAAATATGATGTGTTTCTCATGTTTATATAGGTTGTTGAGTATGTCGGTGAAATTGTGGGCCCACGCGTGGCTGATAAAAGAGAAATTGAATATCAATCTGGAAGAAAAGTTCAGTACAAGAGTGCTTGCTACTTCTTCAGGATAGACAGAGAACATATTATTGATGCCACAAGGAAAGGGGGAATTGCTCGTTTTGTTAACCACTCGTGCCTGGTATACTCGAGTCTCTGACTTTGCATCTGTTTGTCATTCGTTTTTTAGTTTTTGTAACCTTTGATGTGCATTCATTTATGCCATACCCGTAACCTTAGCATATGGTTTATTAGATTTATGGCTAGTTATGAAGTAGTTTTGGGTAGCGCTTTCAAATTGGTTTTGGGGGTTTTATCCAAGAATTCATTGTGCATGAACAATGATGGAATTTTTTCATCTATCCTCGAGATAACTAAAAACTGTGACCATTAAAAGTCTCAATCAATGTGATGTGTTTTACTTGTAGTTACTCTTTCTTTTGTACATTCTGACTAATGTCTATTTACTTGGGCAGCCAAATTGCGTTGCAAAAGTGATAACTGTAAGGCATGAGAAAAAGGTAATCTTCCACCTCTGATTCAATTCACGGAGTTCAAATAACTTATTCCTACATAATCTAATCACCCCAATTTAAGTTGTGATTGTTAGAAGAGCACCGATTGATTATTGTGATAAATGCAAGATTTTATGGACATGATTATGACAAGGATACTGTTGTGGGATTTGTTGGCTAATGTTTCCTTTAAGTAGAGTATATATAAATGTTTTGACGATTAAATATCGGCTTTATAGATGCGTTGACAGTGTATGCTTTTTTTTTTTTTTCAACTCCAACTTTTTTATCATTTGCATGTAGCCGGAAAGCCCGAAAGCATAATGACTTAATGAGGATTTTGAGCCATGCGTTAAGCTTTTACCTTTCTTTCGAATGCACACTGATGAGAAAACCAATTTGCTCTTGGTTTTGAAGGTTGTCTTCTTTGCGGTGAGGGACGTATATCCTGGTGAAGAGATAACATACGATTACCACTTTAACAACGAAGATGAAGGAAAGAAGATTCCATGTTACTGTAATTCCAAGAATTGCAGGCGCTATCTGAACTGACTAGAGTGATTGTAATAACACGTATGATTGGTGACATGTCACCATGGTTATTAAATCGATCGACTCTTTAGTGCTCATGACGTTTAATGTGGTTTCTTTGACAACTGTTAGCTTTTACAGCATGATTATATCTCGATGCTTGCACACACACTTCTATACTTTTCCAACAATTTTCAAAAGCCTCTCCTAAACTGTAGGGAGGTGAAGCAAGTTTCAATTAATAAGGTAAATAATAGTGCAGAAGCTGAACATATTTTATCAAGCACTAAAGATGGTAATAAGCATGTTCGTATCACATGTAAATTACGCCACAGCATGTACATAGAGACCAACACAAATAGAGTGATGTATACATGCTGTATCAGCATATCGAATAGGCTTAGCAACTGTAAACCTATGACCACCAATTTGGAATATTTGCTGTAGCCTCGTTTACCATCCTGACGAGTGTCACCTGTGAAAAATAACAACTGAATTGTAAATGTTCTCGAGACGGTCTCAATTCGAAAATTTCGTAGAGGTTCCGGCTGTGTTTGCTACGAGATTTGGGGAGAACACCACCCCTACAAAGCTAGCTTAGTCCATGATCCTATAAATCCCACATTATTATATGTTGAAGCAACTGGACCGTTGCAGTGTTCAAGTTGGTATATGCGGAGAACTAGCTGAAGACTACCCCTAATGCTCTCTAAACCATATCCTTACTGTTTTTTAATAATTATCCAAAGTGAACAAGTAGATAACAAATGATCAAGATAGAAACAACTAGTGAAATATTCAATTAAGTGATTTGATTCATCAGTTGTCATTCATCAATTTCTTTATAGTCCAACACTTATAAACTCCAGATATTTGATATCTTTCTCTTTGAATGAGATCTCAATTTCAGCGATGGTTTCATTAGATATTTTACAACTAGAATCCCTCTTTTTTCCGATCCAGTTCCTTGACCACCGCGAACCCCGGTTAGATTCAGGTATGATACAATTTCTAGTTATTGGGAGAACCCGAGTACTCTCTTTCGGATCCAGGAAAGAGCTCTCAAAAATCTTTTTATACAGGAGCGGAACAATCAACCTATTGATATTGGACGAATCTTTTGAGTCTTCCAATGTATCATTTTTGGGTCCAATGAAATTCATAGGTATTGGAAGAAGCTCTAGCAAATAGAGATATTTTCTTTTGACCATCTTTCGATTGTTAATACGGCTCATCTATACTCTTTGATTAGTTGTCAGTTGTAAGTACGAGAAAACCATCTAATAATTATTTCACATCTTAAGCCGTATAGAAGTCCCTAAAAACAGAGTGTATCATAGCAACCGTTAATAGAGTTTATTTCTAGCTTATTGTCAAATTAAGGGTGGGGGGAGATATTCTTCATCCTGAACGAATCAAAAACCTGGCAGTAATTGAGTTTTGCTGGGATAACTTGGTTAGCATTTTAAAAATGCAGCAAATTGGGGGAAAAAAAAGGTCGGTTTCGTAATGACATCATTTAGTATTTAAACATTTTATTAAAGAATTGATTCCATGCATCACTTTTGTGTTTGGATTAGCACAAGAATTTAATTTTCATGTACTGTCAGTGTAACAAATTTTATATGGATATCAAATCATGTATTACTATATTAGGAAAAGTGTTTCTCAATTACTTTTTGCTTAAAAGTCTTACAAATGGATACATGTGATTGAGTGACAGTGTAAAAATTTTCCACCAACAGCGCATCAAAACTAATCTTAGTTTATTTTTTAAACATCCGCAAAGTAGGCTAATAATACATATTGCAATCGAACAGGTGAAGTTGCACAATGAGAATCAAGTAATGTTATTTGTACCCATTTTTTAGACTAATTTTAGAACCATTTAGAGAGAGACACAAGGGGGTGGGTATTGGAAAGGAAATAGTGGTGGACCCATCACTTTTATCTTTTTATCTTATTGTGAATCTATAATGAGTTTAGAAAATGAGTACAAATAGCATTTTTAATGTATAAAACCTTTTTAATAGTTTTACTTAACAGTTTTTCTACATCTCTCTCTGCCTCTAGCAATTTAACTATCCTTAATATGATCTATTCTTCTTATTGAAGTTTCTACCTGTTTTCTCCACACATGCCTGAACAGCCTAAAATGAGAATCTATCATTTCAACAATAAGTGCTACCCCAACTTTCTCTCTGTTGTGTTTATTTCTAATCCTATCTTATTTAGTGTGTCTGCTCATCCAACGCAACATCTATTATAATGCATTCATTCCCAAAAAGCCCTATGCCTCTAAAAGGGGATAAAAATCTCAACAAAATTACTCATACTATCTAATAAAAAAAGGAGATGAAACATACCACACTTTCTGAAACACCAGGTGGCGGCAGCGTCAAATTTTTTGGGGGAGCAACACGATCATAAGATCTTTTGTCAAACCTCCATTCTCCAATCTTTCCATAGGTCAGCTCACCCTAAATATATAACATATTGAGTAACAACTCAGAAATAAAATGAAGATATGCAGATGCATTGCTCCATGAGCGATAACTGAATTGTAAATCAGTTTTCCTTCTTTTCATTCTTTTCTAGCTATCTTCAATGATCATCAGAATAAAAATATGTTGCAGATCAATTCCCAGCACAGTACCTTCATTGAATAGTCACACCCATATGTGTAGTGAATTATGTATGTCTTGCCAATTTCTTTGTCCCACGGAGGCTGACACACACAAACAAATGGTAGTGAGCTTGGTTCGGAATGTATGTGAAAATTTACAAATATAAGTGCACAAATGTCTTCTAGAACAATTTCAGAATGTGAAAACAAAGAATGAAGTATTGACCAAAAGCCTTGGCATTGAAATAATAAGAAAACCAGAAAGAATGTCTTCTAGAATGCTGTGTTTAACCTTTTTCCTTGGTCCACAATTTATTGGACCTCAACCAATCTTGCTCAAACTGAGTCAGCTCACAATATGGAGTTTTTCAATTGACTAGACTCAAACCAGAGAGACCTTGCTTGACAGGAACAAATATTATGTTACCTAAACCAACCATGCGTTTGTTGCTATGTTTTACTTTAAGTCTAGAGTTATGATACTAGACTTCCTCTACTATGATTATTGAATATTGTCATAATCATAAAATGACATAGACAGAAATCGAAGGTCCTCATTGACAATCAGGTATTACCATAGGAGAACCTTTAATAATACATGGCAGTAGAATAAACATAAGACAGAGAACCTTACTGAACCTGAATCATGAATTCCTTGTATAATATGTTACCAACACCATGAAGTGCAGATGCAACAGCATAAGCATACCTGAACCAATGATACAAAATAACATTACAAATGAAGTTGTAGAAAGGTTAAGGAGTGATAATATGGATTGGAGAATGACAACAATTACATTTCAAGCACCCATCCAAAAGCTTTATCGGTTTCAGGATCCTTCTTCATCGCCAGGGAAACATTCATCCAAGTCGGGGCAATCTTCTTAAGGGATTCCTAGCATCCTTCCATATATACTTAAAAAATTGTCCCAAAACCAAAAAAGTATCCATAATTGCTACTTACAACAAATTGAAAGATACCTTGCCAACAATAACAGGTGAATTCCCAATAGGGTCTATATTGGTTATTGGTCCTTTCTCCCCTGGAAAGTACTTCCGTAGCACTGTCTCATACTTCTTAGGCTCAATATAAAAGAAAGGGAATGCAGCTCCAAACCCATCTCTGGCTAAGTTGGGTATAGGCTTGACAATTATATGATCTGGTTCTGCCATCAATATGTAACTGATATACAGTACAAATGACACTAACAAAAGTCAAACTCAAACCAAAATCCCATAAAGAAAACAATGATTCCCAGCTTTGAACATAGAAATTTGAAGTAAAACATAACATACTCTTCTTTGATATCTGCCTGTTGAAGCCACTGTACAAACGCCCATGGTCTGTTAAGGACTATGTAACCCTGTCGTAGAAAAGAGATGACTTAGACTACACGTGCATAACGAGTATACTAGCAACTTTGATTCAAACTATATTCCATTTTAGTCCTTGGATTATTCAAACTCGTTTCACATCGCTCTTTGTTATCTCCAGTAGGAATTAGCATTGCATAATTTAAATTAGGAACAAAAATGGGTATATTTCCAAAGAACAAAATATTATTTTACTACCCAAAAAGGGTGGTGAGGTGATAAGCAACTTCACTCTTTGTATGAGTACACTAGTACAAATTTCAAAATATGACTTTTAAACAGACATCACATAACTCTTGTGCTCTCAAGTGTGAAAGAAATTACTCCAAGAATAGGTGCAAGGCATTGCGCTTGCACAAGTTAATGGGTAATTGAATCACCCATTCGATTTTCTTTCTTTCTTGATAATCACTGACAGACCAGTCTATTAGAGAAAAATAAGACAACCCATACAATTTAATTTTCACGCATGTCAGTGTGAAAAAATTTACATAATTGTCCAATCATGTATTGCTATCACTATATCAGCAAAGGTGTTTGACTCAATCACCCAATACTTAAAGAGCCTTACAAATAGCAATGTTTGATTGGATTACAGTTTAAAAATGCATCAAAATTAATGTAAGGAGGATAATGATGAAAAAGAAAAGGAGGAATGAAATCCAAAACATTTTACTCCAAGAAAGGTGCTAGGCATAACATTTGTACATTCTATGAGGAAATTGAAGCACCCTTTTCCGTGTTTTTCTTGTTTAAAACAAAAAGGAAAAACAAAGACATCCTGGTAAAGAAACATACCACAACCGAACATATTTGTGAAGAAAACAAACACACAGACACACACGCGCACCATAGGAGGAATGAAAACCAAATCATTTTACTCCAAGAATAAGTGCAAAAGGCACAGCATTTGCCCAAATTATTCAGAAATTAAAGCACCCATTTCCCTGCCTATCCTTTTTCTTATAACAGACATACTGGCACAGAAACATAACACAACCCACAAAATAATAATAATAATAAGTCTTCAAAAATGGAAAAAGAAAGAAACATCATTAAACTGGAAAAAAAAATTTCATAAAAATTAAAAATTGAAAAAAAAAAACCTGATCCATCCCAGCAGGCAAAGGCTGTGCAACAAAGGTTGGGATCTCATCCATGAACTTGTCAGGCTTCCCAGAGTGAAGGATCCTCGTGAACCCTCCCATGCCAGATTCAGGTCCATCCCTGAACTTCTTGAACCAGTAGTACATGATCCTGCACTGCCACGTGTTGTAGACAGAGTCAGAGGCAGTGACCGCAGTGTGGAACAGCCTCTTCTTCGAGGAAGCAGAAGATGATCTGTGATGAAGTGGCATCTTGATCAGAGGGTCCACAGAGATTGAAGGGCGTGAAGGACCAGGGAACTCCTGCTTCAGGGGCGCACTTGCTGAGATGATGATGTTGTATGTTATGAGAGCCACTGAGAACGTTACCAGAATTGTGAAGAACAGATTCCCACACCCCATTTTTTTTTTTTGTTTTTTTGGGGTGGTTTGTTTGTGGTTTTTCTGGTTCTGATTTTAGTGCCTTTTGAGATTGTTTCTCATCTCATGTGGAGAAGCAGAATAATGACGGTGAGAGTGAGAATAAAATAGAGAGAGAAAGAAATTGGGACATGAGAAGAGAGAAGAGAGAAGAGAGAGAGAGAGAGTTGTTGGGAGTGAGTTGGACAGTGGCGGCTAATAGTCGTCGTCCAACTTCTGTCTCCAGCTGTTGAAACTCCAAAGTTGTCTCTTTATTTCATTTTTTTTTTCCAATCATAAAATGGTATTTTGTATAAGAATTTAATTTCTATAGATAGACGGTGTAAAAAAATATATTAACAGTATAAATTTTTTTATATTATTATTTGATTAAATAGTTTTATTTATATGATATTTTAAATAATAAATATGAAATTTAATTATTTTTATTAATATAATATATATAATTAAATATTAATATAAAATATTTATATTAACGGTATAAATTTTTTATATTATTATTTGATTAAATAATTTTATTTATATGATATTTTAAATAGTAAATAGGAAATTTAATTATTTTTATTAATATAATAATATATAATTAAATGTCAATATAAAATATTTTTTACATTGTCAATATAAAAGTAAAAATTAAACTCTTTTTATTAATTCGACTTAGATTTAATTTTATCGATGTTCATGCTAACTTTTGAATTTAATTTTAATATACATTGTAATTGGAAAAATTAGCAAAAATTTTAATGTGCATTCAAGTATATGTTATTATATTAATGAAAGTAAATAATCTTTTATCTATTTCTACTAATAAAGCTAATAAATACAATTGTTTTTTATGCTTAGTACCTAGAAAATCGCGTAAATAGAATGATGTGTTTGAATTACAATATAGTTTTTTTTTTACTGTTTATATATTAAAATTCGAGTTTAATTCCTATTATCTGACACTTGAAAGTATATTGTCAATCAAATTATACTATTTATGTTATTTTTTAATTAGTAAATATGAAATTTAATTATTTTGGTTAATATGGATATGTAATAATATATAATTAAATAATAATATATAAAAAAATTTCACTATTAGTATATAAAAATTAAACTCTTAAAATTGTGTGATTAATTGATATGCACTGATGATGAATACCTAGTTTACACCATTAACCAATTAAAACTTGACACATCCCTATAATTTTAATAATTGCGCCACTTTTTTCTATTTTTTCTCACAAATTAACTGATGTGTCAAGTTTTAATTAGTTGACAATGTAAAATCATTTTACACCATTAGTATATTTCAATTAATCTCTAAAATTATATGAGAATAGTTTTTATATATTGATAATATAAAATAATTTTATATTATGCGTCAATAAAATGATAAGTAATTATCAAATTATAATCAGTAAAAAAAGTTAATATCTAACAATTTATTTTTTATAATAATTAATTAAAAAAATCATAAGTATACTAAAATATAAATAAATAACAATATAAACTCTCTATTGATAAGAGTTTAATTGGCATGCTTTGACAGTGTAAAGATTTTTACACCGTCAACTAATAAAAAGTTATCACATATGTTACTTTATAATTAACTATAATTCAAAGTTTAAAAAACTATCCATAATTGATGACTTGTCATTTGATATATTTTATGTTTTTATTTTTATTATATTTATACTGATAATAATATAGATATTATTTTTTTTTCTACTTTCTACTTTTTAAAATTTTATGAACACCATCTTCGTTAAAAAAATTGAAACAAGAAATAAAAGAATAATAATAATGCGATACTCTAATAATCAACCGTAAAAAGTATACTAATAAATCGAACAACCCATTAATAAGTTAAAATAAAATTTTAGATTCTCTTTATATTCGCCGATTTGTAGAAGAGGTTTACTTGCACGTGTAAAAGGAAAATTCTCGTTTTGAGGGATGTCTTCACAATTAAATTAACGTGGGACTTATTAATCAGGTTAAATATAATTTTGCGTTCGGATAAGATTTATTTTCGATAAAATAATTTTTTCACCCCAAAAATCAATTTTTATATATTTAGATAATTTTTTAAAATAATCATAATCTCAACAAAATTTGTTTTTTCAGGTTTTTTATTTAAAAAATTGTTTTTAACTTTTTCAATTATACTTTATATATAGAATTTAAATTTTATAATAATTTTTTTAAAAGCCAAAACAAACATGCCATTAATTTCCAATGTGAGATTGGTCAAAGTGGTCGGTATCTTGGTCTTTTAACTTGGGGTTCTAGATTTGAGTCCAATAAATAGAAAAATTCTTGTTGGGAGATCCTAAACCCCTTCAAAAGGACCTCAATTAAGTCGGCTCGGATAAGTTGGGTTTGGTAATAGGATTTGGATACTGGTGGTTCAATCAAGACAAACATAAATATAATTTAAATTTTTTCATGTGTTTTTAATTTTTAATTTAGTTATAATAGAAAAAATAGAGAACCACTATTTTAGGTCTTGAAAGAACCAAATAACCTCTAAGAAAATAGCGTCTAAAAAAACTATATTCATTGTGACACTTTAAATATTCATCCCGTTCGACAAATTAACCCAATGTCAGCTAGTCTCTGTTTTCATTAACAAAAGTAATTCTTTTAAAAGCTATTTTATCAAATAAATGAGTTTTTGAGGGCTAAATTGGTCATTGTGCAATGTCAACTTAGTGTGAAATAGGCTTCTTCTTTTTTTAAATATGACATTTTGGGACTAAAATAATGATTCTATAATGTGAATTTTGCATAAAACTAAAAACATAATCACACTATTAACAAAAATGGAAGTATGTTGGCCTTTGGGTAAATCTATCAAACGAAATAGATCTTTTGAGGGCTACAGGAAACATCATTTATTTTAAGGGTTATTTTATCAACGATATAATTTTTTAGGGGTCAAAATAGTAGTTCTCTTAGAAATTTAAATCATTTCTTACATAAACTATTGGTAATTGAATATCTATCAATTTATGGCAAATATAAATATTAAAAAAATAATAGATGACAGTAGTAATTGAATAAAATATAGTGAATGCACTAATATATCTTTATATATTAATTAATATAACATAATATTCAAGACTAATATTAAATTAAATAATTTAAAAATATAAAATTAATTGGGATAATATTAGAAAAAATTAATATTTTATTAAAATATAGAATTAATAAATATTTTAAAATGTAAAGTTATTAATAGTATATAAATATTTTGAAACAGAGGCACTATCCACAAATTTCATGTTTAGAGATCTGTCGGTGTTATTTGAAATCAATTTGATTATTTATCTTAAAAAAAATTAAAGTAGTTTGTCTTTTTGTCACTTCCGTGATTTCTTTAAAAAAGTCAGTTGTTGACAGAAAATAGTTAAAGAAGTCAAGTTGATGGATCATTCAAGATTCTGAGTAGCTTAGGTCTGTTGCTATCTCCAATTAGAATAATTTAAAACAAGTTTGAATAATTCAATTTAAATAAAGGCATTACCAATAAGTTGTGATCACAGTTTTAAAAGTCATATATATATAACGATATCTAGTTAATTGACAATATAAAATATTTTATATTGACTCAATTAATTTCTTACTCTAGTTTTTCAAAAAAAAATATATTAATTCAAAAACACGTTGAGTATATTATTTTAGTTATTATATGACTCAAACATTTGTAATAACACCGAGATTTGTGTGGGATATCGACGGATATGAATTTTACCAATAGGCTCAAGAACGGATACCGGATGTCGGTAGAATATTATTGATAGGTGGTAATAGTTGTCAGTAATTTCTGATAGGCAATAAAATAAAAAAAATAGTCAGTAAACCATGTATTAAAGGTGTCAATGTGGTCGCTAAGAAAATAATATTATCAGCAGGTATTTTTAATTGTACTAATAGGTTATGAAAATAAAAAAAATATTGTATTCATTTATTATTGTCAAGTGCATCGATGGGTATATAATATTCATTTGGTTTTTTTAATTAAAAAATTTATTTATTTTCAACGGGTTAACCTTTGGATATTTTTTTTTGGTGACAGAATACTTTGCCATATGTAAAGAACTTATATAAACTATTTAATTATATTGTTTAAAATTTATTTATTTATTTTTATTTATATAATTATTTAATTATAAATTAGAATGATATGAAATAAGGAAGGAATGAAATGATAAATAAACAAACTAATGAAAAAAACAATAATGGTAGTAAGATACCAAAATAAAATAAATACAAAGAAAAAGTGCGATAACTATAAAAAAAAATCCATAAAGTAATAGGAAAAAAAAACTAGTTGAAGTCCTTCTTATCATCGTCATCTGATTCGTCAGAGTTATCATCGCCATTATCAGACGATGAGTCCCTAGTAATGGATAGGAGTGGTAGTATCTACGGGTGCTTCTTGCAGGAGGATCTTGAGGCGCCCATCTTGGTTAAGAATTTCATCACATCGGCAATAATCTTCTTCTTCATCTTCTTGAATTTACTCTTTTTTTTTCCTTCCCTGACCATCTATTGCTGCTATTATTTCATAGAGATCTTGAGTTGTTAGATCTCCCTCAGCTCCTCCTTGACCATCGCTTGGCCCGTTGCTTACTCTTGGAGTTGCTAAAGAAGCATTGTGTGTTGCTCTTGCTACTATTGGATAAGATGTGTCTATTGTTGTAGCTCTTGATTTAGGGCATGCACATGCTTCCCCAACGCATCATCCCCAACAGCCATCCTAGTGGTGGAGGATGGGGACTACTATCAGGGTAGTACCTCATCCCATACATGCGACCCTTGTAAGAGCCATCAACCACCTAGGTCCAAATATCCTCCTCATTTGGATGAGGGATGCCAGCATCAGGCCTAGCCTCTTCCAACTGGGGGTAGAATAGAGTTTGTACTTGCTCCCATAGCTCTATATATTCATGCTACAGAGAAAAAAAAGATAAAACACATTATAAGTAACAATTATGACATAAATGAAGAAGTAATAAAAATTAAATACTAAGAGGTTCAATTTTAGACTTACGTATATTGTCTCGTAGCGAGGATCAACCCACATCTTTCCTATCTCCCCCTCTTACCCTTTTAAGTGTGGGTATATCAGAACAGCTCTCCCAGGTCAAATATAGTAAGTTAATAATATATTAATATGAAAAGATTAAAGTTCCACCCATTTTCGTGTCCCTTCCTGGGTGCTCAACCCATTAGTGTGTAATGACTCGCATTTTAGTGAAGTTAGTTTGTCTTGCCTTTTTGGGACCTCTCCTTAAAAGTCGGGTTGGATGCCCAATGGGTCTACAGCTCGCAGAGGGTGCCCTCATTTTGTCTAGAGGTGCTCATATGCCCCTTGCAGATATCATTGAACATGTCTCGCAAATACTTGAAGGGCCTAATCCTCCAAGCCTTCTTGACGGCAGCCTTATATTCTGGCAAGATGTCAAAGGACCTCTGCATATATAAACTCATAACATACAAATAATCATAAGCATATAAATAATATAAACATGATTTTAACATAATTGAATAAATTATGGCATTATCTTCCACTCCTCCCACCGAATTCCCTTAACATTTTTTCAGGACGTTGGTTCAAGTGGGACATGGATGATTATACCTGCTCTATATAGTCTCTGTAATTAGGTGGAGGCCGTCATGAAAAGGATCAAATATGGTACATATATGAACCAAATTAAATATAATGACAATATTTTAAACATCATACACAATCTAAAATTAAAATATGTAATATTTGTAAACATGTTTCAACTTATCAATCTTTACCATATTGCCTAATCGAGAGAGCGACCTTCTATCTAGGTCGAACAGCCAATTGTTTAGGTCCCGTGTCTATGATCTATCAAGGAAGCAGGGGGTCTAATGAGATATGGTGCTGGGAGTAGGGCTAGTAGTAAGGCTAGGGTTAGTAGGGGTGTACAAGGGACGGGTGGGCTAAGTTGGACAAAACTCAAACCCAACCCGATTTTTAGACCAGGTTAATTTTTAAAACCTGAACCGGACCCAATAATGATCCGACTATGTCTTTGGTCATACAAGGTCAACTTGACATTTGAACAATATATATAAATTTGGATATTGTACATAGTAAAGTTATAAATTTTACAAGTAAAATATAAAATTTTAGAAATATTTTATGATATAGGTTTTAAAATAAATCACATCAATATAGAAATAACATCAAGTTATGTAAAATATATTAATTGAACTTTAAAATCTGATAATTTTTCATAAATTATTATAAAAATATATACCTCTTAAGGGATTATTTGACTTCAGGTTGGGTCGGGTAAATCCCACGTATGACCCGAACCCGACTCAAAAAGTGTATCGGGTCAAATTTCAAGACCCAAACCCATCTCAATGAGCTTAAGGTCAGGCCGAGTTGGTGGGATGGGAAAGATTATGAACACCCCTAGGGGCTAGGATCATCGCTATGGATGGGATGTGACTTAAAATAGGGTGAGGGTGGACGGCCAACATATCAATGAGTGATGATCATCCAAAAAGGAGGGATGGTGGTGGCAAGGACGGTGGCAAAAGTGACGGGGATGTAGTCGAGGTAATGGTAAAGGCAATAGTAGAAGTGTTGATGGGCAAACAGACCTTCTTAGGTCGACCTCCACCTTTACTAGCTATATGTAAACAATTATACAATCCACAAAAAGATATAATTATATATATAAATTTAGAGGTAGTTTAAAACATCTATAATACTAATATTTCAGAGTCGTTTGAGGGAAAGTTTTATACATGTTGCAATGAGAATGTTTTAGGGCCCATATCTTTTAAGGAGTTATTCACTAAGTTTTTTTTTAAAAAAATAAAATCGCAATTATTACATATTATTAGCATATCATTGATAATCATCTGTATTTAATAATAATATTGCATTACATTAATTAAATATCTTTAATTATTGTGATGCTGAAATTATGAATTATATTGATAAATTAATTTCATAATTTTTGTATTAATTTCACATCTAAAATGTTTATATTTGATGCGGATGGTGATTTTCTTTTGAATGTTATTATATTAAATTTATAAAATTAAGCATATAAATTATACGAAAGATGTAAAATATATGTGACGGGTTATATCATTTACCTTTTTTTATTAACAATAAGATTATGAAGAAATTAATTATTTAAAAGTATAATATTTTTTCATGCCATTAGTGATAATATTATTTGATACGCAGGTGAAAATGAAAATTCTGGGATCACCTGGGATGACCATAAAATTATACATTTAATAACCTCCAAGCTATTACAAATAATTTTAATAATTTTATATTTTAAAAGATTTGAACGAATTTTGAAAAAAATCAATCATACATTTCATGACAATTTTGATAATTTTATACTTTAAAAGATTTGAATGAATTTTAAAAGAAAAATCAACATACAATTTATGAAAATTTTGATAATTTTATATTTGAAAAGATTTGAATGAATTTTGAAACAAAAAAAGTTAGTGTTGAAAAAAATAAAAAAAATTAGAGAAGATTTTAAAAAGAAAAAAATGATAGAGATTTAACATAATCCTATTTATAATTAGAAGTTATTAATGATTAAGATTCCATATAAAATTTATTGATTGTATAAATCTACTATACTAATATTTCAAACTCATTTCATGAAAACTATTACACATGTCATTCATATAGTGATTTAGACTTCACATGTCATTCATACAGTGATTTAGCCCTCACTATTCTCAATCTTTATGTCAAAAGATTTTTTTAAACTTAACTTATAATTTACTTATTAATTATTTTTTATATGAAATAAAATTAGATATTACAATCATTAAAGAATCAAATATTACATTAAATATTATAATTTACACTAAGAGAGAATCCATGTTAATATAATTATGATCTATAATTAAATTAAGAACTATTAATAGTCTCACATTATGAAACGTAGCATAAAAAGTTATAAAGAGAATATTTTTATAATAAATAAGCTTTAAAATCAACCTATTTTTTATAAAGAAAATGAATAGGTCAAATTGTTAACAAATTGCTAATTGATTGATTTTGATATGATAATAATTCAAAATTCAATTTATACCAAATTTATTTTTGATCCAATATTTAAGGCATATTATAATACTAATATAATAATTTATTCTTAATCAAATATGATAATAATTGATATAATACTAATATTTAAGACTCGTTACATAAAAAATCTTTCATGTGTTATTTATAGAAAAATTATACTCTACCTTTTTCATAATCTTAGCACTTAAAGTAAGTTTTTGAATTTAACTTATCTTATAATTATTAATTATTTTTTCCAATCATACCTTCATATCTCTCTACCATTAACAAAATCAATATAAAAAATAAAAAATAGCATAAATAAAATTATAATTTAATATATTATACTATAAAAATTGTATATATATAATTATAGTATTAATGATAACAAACCTATTATAGTGTTGCGTTAGTAGTATTTGTTATTATAGATATTTATGTTTTGAAGTTTAAAGTATTTTTAAAATTCTTCATTTTTAAATTTTTTTAATAAATCTGTAAATATCAATAGAGATTCAAATCTCTATGTGAAATAAAAATGAGGACTCATGATCAGGATGTGCATATGAATGGAGAAAAAATTCTAAATGAAGATAGGATTAGGGAAATTTTCTAATTTTAACTGTAGGACTTTTAAAAATCATAATAAAAAAAATTATCTATCTACATATATCACTATTTAATTTTTTACAACTTAAATATTCCAATCTATCAATTCCATAATTTTTCATACTAATTTTTTTGAAAAAAAAATATCTTCAATTTTTTAACATTAAAATATTTTAAAAATCAATTCTATAATTAACACTTCCTTGATAATGATATTAAATATTTATTAATTTTTAAAAAGAAAATAATTATATTATTTTTATTAAAAAAATTATAATTGATATACTACTCTAATAATTAAGATTATAAAAATTAGAATTATAAATAATTTTTTATTAATTATTACACATTAATTATAATATATATTTTAAAATTGATATTTTAATTTATTAAAAGAATGTATAAAGAAAGGACGTGTAATTGAAATCATATAAATTAAATTTATGTATTATTTTTATTATTTAGAAAATATATTTTTATATTTTAAAATTAAATATGTTAATTTACTAAAAAGATATAAACGGCTATAGATGATAAAAAAAATTGAAAATAAGTACGCACAGGAATTACCCAATGGGGAAAAGAATTGGCACATATTTCGCCTTCATAAGGATGGCCTATGGGGGCTAATTCCCATTTGTTAAATAAGATAGGAACGGAGATAATATATCTTTATTTTTTAATTATTTTTATTATATTTATATTTTGTATATATTTTTAATTTTAATTTGGATTATGTTGCATTAATAATTTTTATTATTATGGGTATTTATGTTTTAAATTGTAAAATATTTTAAAAGTTTTTTCTGTTTTTGAAATTTATTAATAAGCCTTTAAATACTATAGGGATTCAAAATCCTCATAGGAAATGAGAAATAGGAAAAGCGGACTCATAAGGGGAATGAGGATGGGGATGAGAGGCAAAATTCTAAACGGTGATGGGAGACGTGAGACACGTCCTCTTTCTCATCGATACTCATTGTCATCCCTATAAATCGCTCATAATATAGTAAAATTATTCATTTATTCTCTTTTTTTATTCAATAATTTCAACTTTTGAAATGTGCAAAATTTTTATAAAATATGCTCTTTATTATTAGTTATAGATCATCTATCAAGATATTTTCAACCTTATAAACATGATATTCAATATAAGATATAAAATAGAATAACACATTTATATTTTGTCCACTTATTTAATTATTTAACTATTAACTTATTTCTAAAATAAATTTATATACTCAATTTTTTATAAGATATATGCAAATAAATTATCATTTATTTTTTATAATAATCAATAAACTATTTTTTATTATCTGCCTATGCATTGCACGGGTCAAATGACTAGTTATTACATATATTTAACATATCAGTTAATCTAAAAGTTGAGGGCTATTTTCATCATCACTACTATAATTTATTTTATCTTTGTGATTTCTCCTTGGGTGGTAACTTGTGCATTCAATTATGTCAACTTCACCAGTAACCATAGAAAGAGGATTTTTGAGATTGTTTGTATCCATTACTCCCCTAAAGAGGTTGGATCGTCCATGTTGGTAGAATAGAGCATTCCCCTCTATCATCATTATAACTAACTTGAGTTCTCCTAGATTGAACACGTGGCTGAAAGTAAAATGAACACAAATTTGAAGTCTCTTTCGACAGATATATTTGACATATTGATCTTTCCACTTGAGATATATTCTTCACGGTTCTTTTAAATCCTCTAATTTCCTCTTCAAATGGATATTTTCACCTATACTAAATCGGTTTACACACTTGTGCTTCATATGCCAAATGTACGAACACATATTCCATTGAGTCAAAGAACTCAGGAGGAAATATTCTCTTTATTGTACAAAATAAGGGGAATATTTTTTCCATTATAAGCAGATCATCAACCCTAAGAGTAGAAGAGCATAAATCCCTGAAATACTTACTTGGCTTGGTTAGGGGCTTCCAAAAAACATTAAGTAGCTCTTTGAATGCAACAGGAAGCAAGCATTCTATAAAGACGTAACAATCATGATTTTTCATGCCAACAAGCTTATCTTGTGCAACATTGATGTGCCTATCTAAATTAGAAGCATAACCATCAGGCATTCTCAAAGCCCAAAGCCACCGATACACAACTTGTTTCTGAGTGGAGTTCAAAGCATATTTCACCTTTGGTTTATAGAAATGACCATATCTTAATTCTTCTAAATACAAATCAGACCATCTGCAATACTCAGCTAGATCATGTATTGCCTTGTCATTGTCTTTGGATTGATCTATATCTATTATGATATTCATAATATTGTCAAACACATTTTGTTCAATATGCATGACATCTAAACAATAATGCACCAAGTTATCCTTCCAATAGGGTAACTCCTAGATGATATTTTGCATGATCTAGTTATTCCCAACACCATAGTTCGGCAATCTTGCTATCTTTTCACTTTTGTTATGTTTAGGAAATCCTTAACTTGATCCCACATTTAGCAGTCACCTAGTCTAACTAGATGCTCATCATATTCAACATAATATTTTTAAAGTCATATCTACTTCACTTATATGGATGATCAACATCTAAGAACTGCCTATGACAATCAAACCAAGAGTTCTTTTCTTCATGCTTCAAAGTGAATGCCTTAGTATCCTCCATATAAATTGACATGCTAATTTTTGTTGTGTCATTCATCTAGACAACATTCCATAAGTTGAAAAGTCATTGATGATCCATATTAATATTGCCTTCATCATGAAAATTCTGCTTTGTTGAAATGTCCTAAATAAGAACACCCCCACATCGCAACTCATTCAATTAATCAATTAAGGGTTAAAAACACACATCAACTTAGCTTTTGGATTATCAAGGCTGGGGATTATACATGCTAAGAAAATGTAAGGATTTTTCATGCATATTTCAAGAAGGATATTGTATACCATAACAATTATGGGGCAACAGGAATATGGTTTCCTAAATTGGTTATTCAGGATAAATCCATCTGAATAGAGTCTCAATCTAATATTTCGAGAGTTAAAAAGAAAATAAGGATATGTTTGACCAAAATGTTTTCATGCTTCACCATGTGATGGATGTGTTATTACATCGCCAAACCTTTGATTTTCACTGTGCCATCTCATATGAAAAGCCGAGCTTATTGATACATAGAGTTTCTTGGTCTGGGAATTAAGGGCGAATAATGCATTCTTTTTTTAGGGACATCCTCATATCTCCAACTTTCACGTCTCTTGAGTTTAAACCTAGGCTCATGGCAAAACTTACAATTGGTCAATACAAAGCCTTTCAAACAGTTGTCAATCTTTATTTCCTTCAATTCAAGTTTAAAAACTAATTTTTTAGCAGGATAAAAAAATTTGGTCATTGATCAGTGCAGCCAACTAATCAAAAGAACTTTGGCTTTGATTCCTTTCAGAATTAATAATCAATACCCAAACTGTTAATGACCTGCTAATGACCACTCAGAGTGAACACAATCTTCCCATTAAGGTTGATTTGGAGCCTTTGATAGGCTATAAAATCTCACGACATCTTCGTTGGGCTCCTTAACCGAAGGTTGAAAATAATGTGCTGCAAAATCAGGGCCAACAACATAAAAAATTATCTCATGATTTCTAGATAGATTGTTCTCCCATGACACATTACCTACATTATGTGGAGCTATGTGAACCTCACCAAAACTACTTCAACCTTGAAACACATCCACTTGATTCCATGCATTAACTACCTCCCTATGCTCGGTCCAAATGCAATAGTTAGATGTGAATCCTAACTTAAATGAATCTTTATGGTATTATCATCTAAGTACTCTTTACATTTTCACTTATTATATGGATATCTAACTTTTGCCTCATCAATGAAATGTTGTGTTTGATATGCTACCCTTATAAATTCTTCAATACTATCATAGAATTCCAATTTAATCCCTGATCGGTCTGAAGGAAACATTGTGTGTGTGAATAACCCTAAACCTTATATGATTTTAAAGACATCACATTATTACTTTTAAACATATTCTATGTGTCTTGAAATGTTTTAAATTCAATTGCTTTTAATTTTATTTGTGTAGCATATAGTATACAAAATTTTGATAGCATCTTTGCTTAAATTATGAACTTCGATCATCAATTAATCAATGCATTCAACAGTCAAAGATAATATTAAATGACAACACCATAACAGACATATTTAAACAATCAAAACTTAACAATTACATACAATTCACATAATCCTAAAAATCATTCTAGAGCAGACTCCTTATAACTTCACAATATGCATATCTTGCAATCTCCACAAATACAAATAAACTCCATAGCAATCTTACTTGTGAATAATCCCCTAGTCATGCAATCCTTATTTTCTATAATACAAATACCCATCGGAAATTAATAATAAAAATAAAATAAATTAAGAAAAAAACCAGTTGGAAACCAGCCGATAATGTGAATAAAAAAATAAAGTTTAATTTAATTTATGCCTGTCAGTATACTTGTCGAAACGTTAATTTTTATAAAAAATAAAAATAAAAGAATACCCATTGGCCAACTTGTTGGTATCCCATTTGCGCCATGTGACATGCTAGCTTCGACTGATGAGTTTTCGATAGGGATAGAATAAATATCTCTGCTATCAATACACCTATCGGTATACCTTCTCGGAATTTGTGCAGGCCATATGGCACATAATGGTGCCAAGCACTCCCAACGGGTATACCGGCAAGTTGTTGTCTATTTTTTTAATGAAAATATTAAGTGTAAAAAAACACGTCAACCTATTGTAACTTACTGACAGGTATGGATTTTTCGGTAACCTTCGTCGGTATCCTGTGGATTTCTAGCAATAACTTTTTATTTGGTCTGAGATATACATAATGTTTAAATAAGATAATGTTATGAAAATGCCTTGTAGTCTTATATAAAACAATATACATTTTTTTACTAATCTATTGTTTATGCTGTACTTTTCTTTCCACAATATGAAAAATTGGTTAAATACATACATACATATACATACAGAGAGAGATAAGGACATAAAATCCAAAAATAAACAAAATCAAATAGAAACAAAACTCTTCCACACAAAAACTCATGCTATTTGCTAGGAAGTCAAATGAGATACATAACCCATTAAAAAGGAAATATGGTTGAAATTCATGGTAATTAGAGGAGAGAGAACAATAACTGAGAGAAAACTGAAAATGAAAATTTTACTAATGATAGAAAGAGTTAACAATATAAGTAAAGTGCACCCTCATATATAGGGTGGCAAATGTAACCAACTAGTAACTGAGTAACTAACAGTATAATACTCTAATAGCACCCACAAGCTGGAGCATGCATACTTTAGCATTTCTAGCTTGAGATGAAAATATATCACAATTGAAATGAGAAAAATTTAATGTAATCAAATATAAGTCTATATGCATTGGTGGTGGTGCCTAGTTTTAACTCAACATCTTCACAACCCTTATTGCAAAACAACTCAAAATGTATCAAGCAACGGTAGTGATGCCTAGTCCCTTTTCAATGTCTACACGACACTCATTGCAATAGAAATTATCAACATCTTAACCACCAAACAGAAGCTACAATGAACACTTAATCACTAAGCAAAGCAAATATTAATGAAGAAATCTAAAACAATGTTTAACCACCTTACAAACAAAGGCATAAACTAAAATTGAAAGGGCTTAACCACTAAAGATAGAAGCTAAATTTCTTGCTTAAAACATTTAAAGCGAAAGCTAATACCAATGAAAGCCTATTGATAGAGTTGTATTCATGCATCATTTTTACCTCCAAACTAGGCATCTTGCATAGTTTTGTGCATTAAGATCATGGATTTGTACTAGAATTGAGTTTTGTCCTCTGTGCATATAACTGTTTAATATATTGACTAATTACACCATTTTGGGGAATTAATATTTTTTTAGTGCATCATGCATGTAACCACCTTCCTTGAGTGTTATTTCACTTGTAGGACCTCTCTTTTTGGTGCTTGGAGTTAGGCAATGGAGCTTGGAGCAACTTAAGATGTTGGCGATGACCAGAACTACTACATTAGTTATCCTACACTGCAAAAATCATAAGAGGAGGCAAAACCTTGGGACTGCAACAAAACCATTGACTCAGATTACATTTTAGAGAAATCCTAGCCTGCTTCTCTTTAGAATTCCCCCCATTCTCTCTAGATTTTCATCTTCTTCCCTATTTCTTCTACATTTCTTCTATAGATTTCTCTTACTTAGGATTGGCTTTAGGTTTGTTTTGTTATTTTAGTTGTACCTCCAGCTCCATGGAGGAATAGGCCCCTCTACTGGTGTAAGGGATTCAATGGGAGGAGGAGAATGTCCTGAGACTTGAGCGTCAATGCAATACATGGTTTATATTTCCAATTCCTTTCTCTTTTATCTCCTTTAACATTGTTATATTGATAAATGTAATTTTGTTTTTGGGGATAAACCTTCATTTTATGTGTTAATGATATTGAATGTCATATGTGATTGAGGTGTTCAATTAGATGTTATTTGATTGATTAATTGAAAAGCATTTAATTGACAAAAAGGGATTGCATTTATTCTCATTAGGAATTATGCTTGTTTTGGATGTTTGAACCAATTTGCATGCTAGAGTTGTGATGATTTCATTGATTTTAGTGTGCTTATTGGTTAAGACTTTGTGGCTGCATGATTTTGTGATTGCTAAGTTGTTATTGTTAAGTTATTTGTGGATTACATGATTAACATAAAACGTCACATACAATGTGTTTGTGTTTTGCATGTTGATGATAGATTATGTCCTGATCCTAAGAATCACCTTATGCTTGTGCTTTTTATCATTGAAATTATCTTTATCTTATTACCTTTAAATGTAATAACCCCAAACTCCAATTAATTAACAATGCTTCCTTGGGAGAGATGACCAGAGTTTGCACCTTTCACTTCCTTTTTCTTACTTATTTTTTAATAATATTTTATTTTACTGAGCCAACACATTTGACTCACCAACTTGGATGGATTAAGCTGGGTTCAGATTTTTTTGACTTGCACCTATATTGAGCTGACTCATATTAACTCATATTATCATCAACTCGTGGTGGGCCAAGGAAACTCTAATATGAGGTTCAATGTGACTCCAAAGAGGTGGCATTACTCTTATTGAAGAGATGGCAAAATGCGCTTAGCCTACCAAGCTGATTTGCCTCACTTGCTATTTTTAGTGGGGTTAAGTTGGACTTCTAAATCCGCAAAATAAATCTAGTCTACCTAACCCACCTCGCTTAATGCTCGAAGTTTGAGGAGGGATTGACTTGCCAGCCAATGTCTTCTTATATATATATATTATTTTGTTGTATACTTGTTAATAGTGTTTTATGATTATGGACATTGTGGGCTTTTATAAGCTGATTATGGACTTATGATCAATATTTGTAAGGCATATAATTTCTTATAGTCCATTATGTATAAAATTTGTGCAATATAATTTAACATGTGTAAATTATAAATTGTGTAATCTAAGTAAAAATTTCATTAATACTCTTATTTTCAATTTTTCAAAATGCATTAAAACATGAAAAAAATATATTTTTAATTTTTTGAATTTTTTTAGGGATAAATGCATTTTACCCCTATGAATTTTAGGTCATGTGCAATTTATCTCCTGATTTTTCAAAATGTGCATCGCGACATTCTGAACTTTCTAAACTATGTAAAGCACCACTCAATATAATTTTGACAACTAATAAAGGTAAAATTTATGTGCACTTAAACCCTTTGAAATTTTTAATTTGTGCAACCCGACACCTTGTCTGTGAATACTGTGCAATTAACCCCTGGATTTTTTATTATGTGCAACCCGACATCCTGATGCGACTTAAATTTTTAGGGTTTTTTTGCACAGTTTGAAAAGTTCAGGGTGTCGTAATGCACTGTTTGAAAAGTAGTTTTTTTTTTGCATAGTTTGGAAAATTTAGAGTGTTGTAATGTACGTTTTGAAAAGTCAGGGTTTAAATTGCACATGACTTAAAATTTAGGGGATAAAACACATTAAAGCCATTTTTTTATTTTCTTAGTGGATTGTCCTGCCAATCTGCTAGCCTATTTAAAATTGGGGTGGGTTAACTGCTACTTCAACCCATTTTATTTTGGCTGGCTGACCTGTTTATTGCCCATTTCAAGTCGGCCATTAATAGGGTGGGCCAATGCGGAATAGGTTGGCCCGCTTTGCCATCTACGTATCTAAAGTTCCATTCAAAATAACAATAATAATAATAAATGCAAAAACTATAGTTTGGACCATTTATTTCCTGTTTGGTTTGCACTCAAAATCTGGCTGTTGTGTTAAAAAAAAAAAACCTATGGTGAAGAAAAGTGAATGTGTTTGGTTTCTCCTATGTGGTACCGACTATGTTTGGTACCATAGGGTTCGAAAATCTCAGTCATCAAAAATTGAATCCAATGGATCAGATCAACTATAATTAAAATATGTATTTATGTTTTAATATTCGTGAAAAAAATACTTGAGAACGGATTTATCTATATTATCCTAGAATTCTTTTTTAATTCTGATCCATATCCTTTCCCAATACCAGGCCCACACCACGCCTCCCAAAACCAACGCTGCCACCATCACCTTGACAAATAGTGGTGGTCCTCACCACCATCTTCTTCACTGTACTTCGCAGCCACACTCCCCTCTATCCTCCCCTGACCTTGACCCCTCTACTGGCACCTACTTTTTCGACAAGTTTCTCCTCGCCTCCACCACCACAGCTTGATGAACACCACCTCTCGTGATAGTGGCACAAGAAGCCAATGGCGTTAAGGAGGCAATAAACCCAACAACACCTTTATCTGACAAGGAGCTGACCCTGGCGTAGAGGTTGCACTAGTACTCACCGATAAGGGACTCGAGGGTGGCGAGTGAGAGTCATGACTCTACCATTGTGGCCTATCTCCGGCCCCACCTTCATCGGCCACCATCCCCGCACCCCGATACGCCTCTTTAGTAACCCAATCATGTATTGCAACCTAACAGGGCAAAGATAGTTTTGGTGCGATTTTGGTTTTAAAATCAGAGATTTGGGGGTGGCCAAGAGCAAGAGGATCGAAGCTTGGTGGATGTGGCCATGGAGGAGCAAGGCTGAGCACGACGATGAAATGGCAGGCCATGGCGGCAACACAGCGATGAGACGAGATGAGGGGTGCGACCATAGTGGGTTGACGCGAACAGCAAAGGAGGGGAAGGCCTCGCCGGCTTTTGGCCGAAGACGACGCGGCAGTGGTGGTCACGACGATCTTCACTGTGCTGGGTGGTGGCTACGGCGGCATGCTGTGGTGGTGTGCTAACAGCGGCGGTGTTGGTTGCTACGAAGGGGTCCCAACAAAATGAACGCAGCGGAGCTCGTGGTGCTTAGTGGTGGTATAGCAGAGCTTAAACGCAGGTTCACGGTGGTAGAGAACTCGGTGAAAGGAGGGAACCACAGAAGGAAGCACAAACTTTTTTTTTTGGGGTGGGGGTTACTGTTTGTGGTTTTGAATTTCATCTTTAAAATACGTTTTTGCCCTTTTGTTTATATCTCTTCTAACATTTGTTTCCTTCTCTCCCTGAATTTGCCGCTGTTCCCCCCCACTTGGCCCTCGTCCTCTCCACTAGCAATCATCTGATGTGGAACTGAACCACAACCCAAATTCATAACCAAAATCAAAGGGCAAGCCACATAATCATAGCACGGCACAAGCCAAATACTAAAGATTATTATTCTAATAAAATTATAACTGATAGCACATGGCGACAAACTTCCAGTCACCACCTAAGACATTGCCTTGGTTTGCACTCAGATTCCCGTTGCGTTGAAAACAATTATGGTGAAGAGAAGTAAATGTGTTTCATTTCCACTTTAGCTTCAAAAGGAAGGAAATTTGTATTTATTTCAGATTTTGAAAAAGGTGGTTATAAAATTTAAATTTTATATTTAATTAAAAATTAATGATATTTTTCAGAAACTACTCATTTTAGTTTTTATAAAAATGTAAAAACTAATTTTTTTAAAAAAATTATTCAAATATATGAAAGGTGATTTTTTGGAATGAAAAAGCAAATTCTAAGTAGAGAAAAGTAGAAACAAACGCACCTTGAGTGGTGTTAGAAAATTCAAGTCAAACCTAAAAATATTAGCTATTCCTTTTCACTTCTCACATTAATTTTTCTTCAATCATTTTTTTAATATTATTTTTAAACATAAATTAATTCTTTTAAAATTGATTTTTTAATATTAATTATTTTAAAAGTAATTATATGAGAATCTAAACCAAACAAATTCATAATCTTCATAGATGTGGCTCTTATTGGGTCTACATTGGACTCCAGCAATATTTGGAGCTTACAAGAGTTGTCCATAACATCCGACCCTGACCAAAAATAAATAAATAACAGCCGAACAAAAAAAAAAAAAGAATTGTCAATACCATAACAATATCGTAGATTATTGGTAAAAAATAAAAACAATATCGTAGGTTATTGGTAAAAAGTAAAGTTTGAATCAAAGAATCACCGACAAAAGAAAAAAAAAAAGGAAATTGAAGAATCACAAAGAACAAATCACACATGATATAGAAGTTAAAAAAGGTTCGAGTAATTTAATTTTTAAATTATTTTTAACCCCGCAAGAGTTTGTGTCAGATGTCTCGATGGAAGAATAATAGTATTATTTGTATTCACATGTTATGAGAAATTGTATCGATACACTTTTTTATTTATTATTGAATGAGATATGGATCCTAAATAAAATATAATTTATGTTTTTTTCAATAATATATAAGAGCGTGTTCGTATAATAATTCATAAATGGTTAGTATAGGTAATATTTTCCGAAGGGAGAAAGCGTGTCACCGTAAACCATTTGGCGTTGACTAGCTAACTTTTTATACCGCGTAACAGATTAGCCTTCTCTTTATTTTTGGTTACACGGATTAGTTTTCTCTTTTGATCAGTGACTTGGCAGTTGGCAGATCGTTGAACTTAGAATCATAATGAAGACGGTAGGTAATGTTGCTCTAGCATACGTCAAGGATAGTTTTTGGGTTGGCATATGTGTGAAGTATAACAAAAACACTAAGGTATACAAATGAGAAATCTTTTGTCGAAATCTAGAGTCATGCATCTATTGTTAATTATATTGTCCATCTAGATCGAAGTAATAGATACTTTTTTTTGTCTTGAATTCAAGCCCTTGATATGAAGTAATATGAGTAAAGAGAATTATGTTTTTTTATGGAATTTCAAATACTTGAACATAATTGTTAAAAAAAAAAAGATACAGTGAGAAATCAAAGCAGAGTCATATATCTAGGGTATTTGTTTCAAGGTTACAAATTACATCCCTTAGTAATCATGTTCTTGGGAATGCTATATCTAGGAATATTATTTTCAGAAATTTTGGAAAACTTGTTTGTTTAGAATTAAATATTTTTGGGATTATTTGTTGATATTCTTGGAAATAAATTTGAAATTTGTTTTCTTAATAATACATAATTATAGGAATATATATATACACATCATAATTTCTAGAATATACCTAACATATTTAATGGAATCATAACTGTGGAGAGAAGCGAAAATAAATGAAGGATATTTTAATGTTTTTATTTGATAATTACTATTTACAAGTTGAGATGAGAATCTTTTATTCCTGCTCTCTATCATGGGAATAGAATATGCTCGAGAATATCTATCTCCTAAGAATAATTGTTAACTGAGAATAGTTTTATAAAACTTGTAACGAAGAGAAATAAATCATTACCAAATGATTATTCCCGGAAAAAATTTGTAAAACTTGAAGTAAGTGCGCCTTTAATTTATATTTTTGGATGATTATAATTGAAAAAATTGCATTTTATCCCTTGAACTATAGCTCATATATATTTTATCCCAAAAATTTGAAACTATGGAAATCAATCCCTGAACATTTGTGCAAATCGGCCATTAATTGTAACTTTTTCATTTATTATTACCAAACATGTACATGGAAAATTAGTATCAAATTGCATGTTATTTATTAGTTTATGATATTGGCTGGGTTGGGTCTGACCTAAAGTTTGACTGGTATAGTGCATCTATTTTTTTTTTTTTTTCTGTTAACAATACGTGCAAATCCAATAGAAGGTTAAAGACAATGCACATTTAAGAAATATTACGGGTTAATTTACATTTTTAAAATTTTGAGGGGAAAGTACACAGCCTATAGCTCAAGGTAATTAATTAAGGTGGTGCAATATTTTCTTGTAATAATATACATCGTCAATTCAAAATTTATATATATTATTAAGTGAATATAATGGAATGTAATTTTTAGTTATAGTAACAGAAGTCATACTGAAACCAAATTACTATAGGAGACATATTTTGTATGGAAGAGAAAATCGGACTAGATTAGTTAGTCTAACAGGATTAGCCAGGAATCGGCCACCTAGCCGGTCTGGTTAAACTCCTAAAGCGAGGGATTTCAAAACTGGTCACAACCGGGAACACTAGCGAACTGGATTGGAATTTCACTGGTTTGGGACTTCTGATTTTTTTTTAAAGTTTAAATACTGACATCTTGTGACAGCTACAACAAAAAGGAAAAAAAATAGAATCAAAGAAGGGTATTAACAAAGATTGCTAGGTTGTTTTTCTTCTCTCCTCGTCATTCTGAAGCTGTTCACCATAAATCTCGTTGATCACTAATAAATATTGTTTTCAAATGCTCTATGATTGTGTTGTGAGGCTGAAACTAGAGAAATTTTATATAGATTATGTTTATTTTTATAGATCTATGAATATTTTTGTGTGTGTTAATTATGTTAATGTTAATGATTTAATATATATTTTTTATATTATATATATATATATATATATATATATATTATATTCTGATTAAATCCCGGTTAGACCGGTTGAACCTCTAAACCTTTAAACTAGTACCTTGATCGGTTCGATACCCAGTCTGAATTTCTCTTCCCTGATATTTTGTAATACGAAACACTTATGCACGAAATTGTGTACAGGTAATATGTCTGGATTTTGTCCGTTATTTTCTAAAATTTGTTTCTATAAGAAAATAATTAATTGTAATTTTTTTCGTTCATTCATATTTCATTCGTGCTATATAACAACTCTCTTATAAGAGAAAGAGGTAAAGATAATAACAGAGGGAGAAACCCTAATAAACCTGCCAAAATTGAATAGGAAATCAGACACAGAGACAGCAAATATGAAATATTTCTAGGTTTCTTAAGTTAGGAGTAAGGTAAAAATCAGCTGGTATAGATACCTAAAAATTGTTTTTCCATGAACGGTGGAAGGCTTACACAATACCAAAATTGGTCGTTGGGGATATGGCCCCATAACTAAAAAAACAAAAGGTGCTAACATAGTGTTCCAAAAATAGATGAAGAGGCAAGCATTTATCCACAAATCGATAAATTAATAAACTGAACCGAAAAAACGCCCTACAATCTAAGAAGCATAGTCAGTTTCTTAGTCTTTTCAATTTTATTATCTTACACGTAATTTGTAACACGTATCATATGTGAAACTGTTTTGTTATGTTTTATAATAGCAAGACATATTTAACTTAGTAGTGAAGAGTTAGGGAGCAGAATTTTAGAAAAAGGGGAGAAAATTTGATTAAGGTTGAGATCAAAATAAACAGAAAATTAATTAAGAAATCAAAATGAGACCAAAATGAACGAAAATAAGTAATTGGTGGACCAAAATGGTTAGGAATTAGTTAAGAGATTAAAACGAAAAATACAAATAAGTTAACGATCAAAATATCAAATTTGTCAAAAGTTAATAATAACTATTATGATTTAATTTAGCTATGGAGTAAAAATAATGGTAAAATTTACTTAGATGAATTTTATATATTATTTTACACATAAAACTCATTTAAATAAATTTTACTTTTTATTTTTATTCTCTAATCAAACATTCCATAATAAAATCATTTTATCTTTACATTACAGGATTGGAGTTGTGCGGTAATTAAACTGCCACCCCATCTACAGAGTGACCGACAAGGAAAACTCAAAAGCCAGCCATAGAAATTAAACTAAACTAGTAAAATTGTTTATTTTATTATTATTATTATTATTATTATTTTACAGCAAAAGTTTCAAATTCCATGGTAGAATTGCCACCCCATCTTCTTTCTAACTGACCATTAAAGAAAAAACAACGAAACAGAAACAGCAGTTGTTGCCACGTGGGTAACCAAATGTTGTCAGTGATTAAATTTGCACATCGCAACAACGCGGCGTTAACGCAAAATTCGGAACCACGCTCGCCCCACGCATCCTTCGGAGTTTCCCAACTCAAAAACTCGCGTTATTTCCCCCTTATCCATAACCTCAACCTTGTAGGCCCCACCATACCCTTAACTTATATATTACCATCATCCACACTCCACCACCACCACCACCATCACACACTTCCTCTTTCTTCCACCAAAAAAATAAAGAAAAAAAATTCTCACAAGCCATCACTTTGTTTTCTTCTCTTCATAATCTCACCATAAGGTAACATAAATATACAAGCAACTTATTGTGTTATTATTCTCAGTGATAATGCAAAGTGGGGTGCACCGTCAATCTTCCATTAGGGGCAAATTGAAATCTTCAATTTGTTGCTTCAGGGGCACGGTACACCACGATAAATTAGACCATGGTGAATTATGTTACGACAAATTGAACATTATTCCTACGACACCAAGGTCACTAAACACATCCATATCCCCACGGGGGATATCATCATGGCTCAAGAAATCATCGCCGCCGAGCGGCGAGTACGGAGGGGACATGCCACGCGTCCGAGGACGCAGCCTTAGGTCCCGGATGGGCCGAGCACTTCACCATCACCGCCAATCGCATTCTGCGGATTTTAGCTATGATCCTTCAAGCTATGCACTCAATTTTGAGAATGAGAGCCCTGAGGAGCACCCATTAAGGAACTTCATCTCCCGGTTGCCGGCTTCCCCACCTTCATCATCAGCGACAGCATTGAAGTACTCTGACGATTTGGCCGTGGCCGGGGTGCCGAAAGAGATTGTTGGGTACAGTTGATGAGTGACAAACCACAAATAGTTACTATGAAAGAAAGCCAAAAACAAAAGAGGAAAAAAAAGAAAAAGAAAAAAGAATGAATGGTTTTCTTTCTTTCTTTTTTTTTTAATTTTATTGGTTTGTTTGATCAAGAATAGTAGTGTCCCTTGTTATCATTCTAACTCCAGTTCCTATTGTTCTTGGGCTTGGGTTCTCCCACCTTTTCTGTACACAAGATTCTTAATATTTCATTTGAAGGGTTTCAATTCAATCCCATTCGAGAGTCACTCTCATCTCAACCCCCCAATAATTGGTTCTCATCATTGTTGTTACATAATCAATTTGTTCCAACGAATGGATGCTCCCAAATTTCTCATTCACATGGGCTCCACAAGTTTTATTAAAATCCTGAACTCATGCTCATTTTTTTTCTTCTTAAATTGTACCTGTGAGCTGTTTTTGGTTACTAGTTATAATCTAATTTTGTAATATGAATCACGTTAGCCTTTAAAAACAAAAATGATTCTTATCTCAATCTTTTAGCATATATTATTAAATCAAACTATTATCTGAAAATAATTATTTAAACTCAAGTTAGTGTTAGTAATTTGTTAGGATTTGCCTAGGAACTAACATGATTCATAATTGCTAAGTTAAGGAATAATTAGTCAGATTTCAAATTTTAAAAAAGACAAAAGTCGAAGATCAAAATTAAAGGATCATTAACTTTAAAACAGGGGTGGCAAAATGGGTTGGGTCTGCCAATTTGCCATTTTTTGACCAGATGAATTCACATTCAAATAATTAAAACGAGTCAACCTGTATCGTCTTTTTTTATGGCCAACTCATAGAGGGACGGAGTGGAGCGGAGTGGGCTGACAATATAACAAGAAATATGATAAAAAATGAGTTAGCCCATTAGGTTGATCCGCCAACCGGTCATTTTTTACAGCATACGTAATTTCGACTCAAATAACTAAAACAAGTCAATCCAACCCAAACATTTTGCCACCCCTACTTTAGGACTCTACTTATTTAAACTAATTGTGTTTATCTTATTTTCACATGACATTAACTTTAGTATATATGTTAACGCAATTATTCCTTTACTATGAGCTAATAATTGTTGTTGAGGTTTTGGCAAAAGGGTTTGATTATAGTATTCCTTGAAAATGTGCTAAGTCATGGTAGAGAAAGTTTTAATGAAAAATTATGTTGCAATAGTTGACATGACATGATTAAGTATAGTTCATAGCACTTGTGAATTTGTTAACTTAAATGAATTGAGAAAGAGTATAAAATTATTGCTGATAATTGTTACGGATAAAGGATTTTGAGATCATGGAAAGAGGGTGGAAATTGAGAGGGAGGAGTCTTAAACAAAAACTACATGCTAATGTCAGCGACATTGTTTTTGTTTTTGATACCTCCCGGTTATTGGTTTTTTTAGCATGTTTTCTCACTAGTTTATTTCTCGGTAGTTCTTGTTTAGCGCTATGTATATTGCAAGCAAGTGATCCCTTTTAGCTTGGATTTAAAGTTCTAATGAAGATTGTGTTTGGTTTGAAATTGCCGAGTGTTAAGAGCATGGAGGTCTATACTAGTTTGCTTTAGTTAGAAGTAAGTAGCTGCTCTGGTGATGTTGATGGTTGATAGAGCTGGTGACGTTGGCATTTAACAACATTTTTAAAATGTGGCCAAAGCCCTTGTCCCTCAGAAGTCAGAACCTCCTTTCCACAATGTTCTCGTTCCTCATAAATCTCCTCTCCTTTTCTAGCAAGATATTACCATTGTACTCAAATAGAAGATAAGTTCACATGAGTGCTTGGTCGTTGCCGTCAGGGAAATTAGATTATGCACAATTCAACAAACACATTAATGTATCTTCACATTAAAATACACAACATGCACTCCACTTATCAATTATCACCATGCTTTGAAGAAATAGGTAGGGGATCAACGATACCTTGACACACCTCATGGCAGCAACTTTCTCGACTTTGTAAATAAACTTATTGAAAGATTAATAAGGGAGCAAGTGAGGATGCCATTCGGAGTATAAATGAAGTAAATTCCCCAAATTACGAACTTAACATTAAAAAAAGCCCATATTCATAACATTGTTTCTGCCAATGGGTTTGACCAAGTATGTTTGTTCTCTTCTGTGCTCAACAAAACATTATAGTGCTATGCTTCTCGGTATCAGATCAGATACTCGCTTATATAAGCATTCACTTCACCACCTTTTGCTTTTCTTTCTTTCTTTCTCATCCATCTTTTTATTATTTTAGTTGTTTTTCTATTTCTCTCTTTCTCTCTGAAAAATGGAGCTTTCAGCTTAGACCTTAGAGCATCTTTTGAGCTAGCTTTGAATCTGCAAGTGTTTTCATCTCAATCTGATTTTTCTTTCTATGAAGTTTTCTGTTGCTACTTTCATGTTCAGACTTGTTCAGAAAGGATGCTTTCTCATTGTTTTCCTAGGTATCTTTATTGGTTTCTTTTACTTTTTCAGTTATCTTTTGATAGGTTTTCTCTAAATTGGATTTTTGTTTCTTGGGTCAAAATCTGATTTTGTGTTTACCTTAATCTAGGCTTACAGTGTAGGAATTTTGAGTACTAAATGATTGTGAAGAAAAGGGAATGGGTAATATCTTGCTAGAGAAGAAGAGACTGTTGAGGGATGAGAGCATTGTGGAGAGGAGGTTCTGACTTCTGAGAGATGAGGGTATTGTGGATAGGAGTTGAGGTGATGTGGAGTTTAGCTATAGCCACATTGCGGAAATGTGGGTAAATGCTGATTTCACCAACTGCACTGGCCATCAACACCACCAGAGCAGCCGCCAAAACTTTTATGAATGTTTGTATGTTATGATCCTATGAGTATTATCCCGAAGCTATCTATCAAGTGTAATTGAATTTCAAAATTGAAATAAGCCCCATTTTCAGGGGAGGCCTCTATTCCTTTGTTGTCAACTTGTATGTGCAGCTTGCTAGGAATGGAGGATTCCCTAAGCATCGTTCACAGCCTAGGAATAGGTAGAGAAAATTATTCTAAAAAGCCAAGAAAACTAAGGGACATTTGGTTTGTGAACATATTTTTGATTTTATTTTTCTGAACAATTTTCATTTTTAAATTTCTAAAATTAGGAACTGTTATTTGGTTTATATAAGTAAATTCTATTTTCAGAAGATGAAAAAAAAAAAATTTTTTTGTTATGTATTCTTGAAATTAAATTTAAATTAATAAAACTATATTTGATATTAATTAAATAATAAAATTATATATATTTGATTTGCAATGGTTCATCTACCAAAAAATTTATAAAAATCTAAAATAACTCTACAAAACATTAAGATAAAGAATAAACTAAATTGCTCACTTTTGAATTATTTTATTATAATTGTCAATTATTGTGTTTTGATTGGTACGTAGATTATTATTTTATTGCTTATTTAAAGTGTTAAATCTAAAATATTACACGTGATGTTTAAGTAGATAATACTCTTTGTTGTACTTCAGCTATCAATCTGTCAAAATACAAAACAAAGAGAGACATCACCATAAGAAGTCGATGTAGCAAAGGAAACTGAAATTGTATCTGTCTCTTCAATAATTTTTTTAACTGAAATGAAAATTCCTCAACAAAAAATTGGGTTGAATTAAAAATTCTTCGAACTAAAGCAGAAACATTATTTATGACCTTTACTTCTTTCTGAAAAGGAGAACCATATATAAAATCGGGAACGAACCAAAACCCAGGATGTGAAGAAAAATAGACGAAAAGAAGGAAGAAATTAGCAGCATTTCAGTCCAATACACAATCATCCAAATCAGGTGATTATGTTCTTATTAGCCTATCATCCTGATAAGTCATCCTATGACCTTCTGATGAATCTCCCACAAGCTATAGTGCATAACATCATTTCTTTCCATCAAACTAATCAGTAATCACACTGACTCAAACCAAGACAGAGAGTGAGACATCACTGTTGCAATCATCTTTTTGCAAAAGTGACTATTTGCCTCCCTTAATAGGTCCCAAGTTCCATATAATGCAATCGAAGACATAAACATTGCTTCAATGAATGAATAAGCACCATAAACAATCAAACACGGTTGTGCAATAGATTATATAGCAGAACCACAACAAAATCAAAAGCTTGTTTAAGATAAACAAAGAGCTTTAATAAATAATCTCAAAGAGAAGAACTGCTAAATTTATAATTTAAAGCATATTTACAGAATCTGAAATAGATCTTTGGGTGGTTTATGAGAGCAAACAAAAACATTGTAAGATTTAAATCAAAGCCAATGAGAGATCTGTTAGAGAAGAAAGGATTTAATGTGGCCACAGGGAATACATCTCTAATTCATTACTTAAAACTTCCTCATCTTGAATCAAAAGAGCATATAAAGTCAGTAGACCATGCACTTAAAGGTGAAAGATTGGTTCACAAGAGGGTGCAAGAGATAAAAGAGATCTCTGTGAAACCTGCCCTTAATGGAGTGTCTTCTTTCATTTTCGTTGGAGGGCTCATTGATAATATTACAGTCAGGGAGAGATTTGTACTTCATAGATGAAGTAGCTCCTTGCTTTGACTCAATGAATAAAGAAGTCAAATTATTTTTGTATCTATAGTCTATGTAAGCCATTATTTTCGCAAGCAAGACTTGCCCTTGAGGTTTTTGTCTCAAATCATTTTCAGTTTGAACGATAAGACCAATACCTTAAGACACCCGACACATAATTCAGTTCTAAACCTCGAGTGAATATGCACTCATGGGGAACTAATAACTAGTATGAGTTTAACATCATGAACCTACAGATCATACGAAAGGCAATATATACGTATATGGGGAACTCGTACAGGCCATGTGGCTATGATGCATTGAGTGAGCTATCAAACCAAAAGCTGAGTTCACATTTGAAAGATAAAATAAAAAACTTTTGAGTAATGTCATTTAGATAAGCAGAGAGAGAGCAATCCTCAATTTCACTTACGTAAATCAATATTTAACAACACGACTTCTTGGGTGGGAAGAAAAAAGATACATAAATTAGGCTACAATTGACAATATAGGCATCATGTGAACCATTTTCAGAAACAGATTCAAGGCAAGAAATAAATCTAAGACGAATGAAAGACAACCTCATAAACCATGGTTCCATCTTAAACTGCAATAATTCCCTGATTCAAGTTAGAACTACATGCAAACCCACATTCTTTTTGCTACACAAACCCACAAAAATTAGCATGATCTTTCATAACTTTTTATTTTGTCGGGATTGTCAATAGTAGTAATGCAACCTCACTTCATTGGTAAAAAGTAATACCCCACTTCATTGAGACAAGTTTGACAATAACAGAAGGATGTGAAAAATCAAATTAAACCTGCAGTGGTGGTGGCACCTTGCGGTGATAGGAGGGAAGGCACGGTGGTCGCTTGGCGGCAACAGAGAACACGGCAGTGGCTATGTGTTTCTTGTGGATGAAGGATGAACAAAAAGATACGTTTGATCAATATTACAATATGTCACCGTGTTTTCATTCTTTGCTTTCCATATCTTGTTTTCAAAATTTTTATGGAAAACAATGAAAATGAAGGATAGTGTTTTCAAATTTTCAGATATTTTAGAAAACATTTTCCAGAAATATTTTAAGAAAGAATGAACCAAACTTATTCTCACCTCTATTTTCTATTTTCAATCTAAATGAAAACAGCGAATGCTCAAACAAAACACACCCTAAATTAATGAGAAGAAAGTAACATCCATGATTCAAAGCAAATATCACCAATAAGCAAACAAAAATCTGCATTACCAAGCACAATTAAAAGAGCGAAACTGGAAGCAATAATAGACAATAGAGTTTGCATGCGACCCCTTACCTTTTACCTTTACCCCTACATCACCCCTTACCCTTACATAAAGCAAAAGTTTGATAATATAAAACCGAAAATGGTAAATGGAAGAAACACAACAGTTCAAAGCAAAAGGATCATGTGAGGATGCAATTACAGTCAACCCCAGGTAAAAATATTTGATCTTTGTACTATAAATTGGAATAAACGGGTTCTTAAAGACTAATTATGCAAAATTTGATGATGAAACAAATTTTGAAACTCTATATAGATGAACCTCATTCTCATTCTATATGCACAATTTTAACACCACAATGGTGAACAGTAAATTCTTGAAATTTCTTGAAGCCACTTACAGTTTTGCATGATGACATACACATGTAGAATCCTAAACTTCCTAATCACCACAGCACTGGACAGCGTCGTTCTAGTTTAAAACATACTTGAACTCCAAAAAAGTACAAATTCATAAATTTACATGCATATTACATTGTTGAATGTAGAACCCTCAAGGCTACAGTTAAACTTGAAAGTGAATAACCAAAAGTTGATACTACTTGCAGATACCCAAAGGATTTGCATTCTTGCTTATCCAAGGATGCTCCATTATCTTCTGAAGTGGGAGCCTTCGCGAGGAGTCTTTCACCAAGAGCTGCACCAATTTACAGATTGCAGTAAGAAGAATTAAATCTATATAGTGAACGTATTTGCTTATGCCCGGATATGAATATGTTGATGCCAACATACCCGAGTAATCAGATTTTTGGCTTCTGAAGAAACAAAAGGCGTAGAAGGGAAGCATAGGTCAACTTTCATTATCCTGCACAAGTCTAATTACATTACGTAACACAGCAAAAGTGTCATTTAATTGACAAAACACAATTCCCATGCACTTACATACCTTTTGAAGGTATCAGCTTGACTCTCAGCCTCAAAAGGAGGAACACCATACAGGAACTCATAACAAAGGATACCTAGAGTCCAGTTATCAACTGCATAATCATGAGCTTTGTTTTCTATCATTTCGGGTGCTAAATAATCCAATGTACCACACATGGTATGTCTTTTGCTTCGAGATTGTACAGACCAACCAAAGTCAGCAATTTTAAGACGACCCTGCTACGAAGATATTATCAAATTCAAGTTCCCTTAAAGCTCAAATGTAATAAACTGGTTTCAACTTTACCAAACGATCACCATCATACATCTATAATAAGCTAAATTTTTAATCTACAATTGCTTTCATAACCCCCGTTGGGAGTAGGGTGGGGAAAGGGGTTAGAGAAGGGAAGTGGAGAAGAAAAAGATACAAGTGAATGACAAAGCTGAAATACTTCTGAAATAATACGTCAAAACTTAAAGGCAGGAGTTTTACAGAAAAAAGGATTGAAATGAACTACCAAATCTTGTATCAATAATTTTATACAGATAACTCAATTTCTTCTAATTGCGTTACCACACTTCGACACAAAGTAAAGAAACATACACATTGTTAGCACAAGAAAAAGCAAGGTGCAGAGAGGGAATAAATACCTCATGATCAAGCAACAAATTTTCTGGCTTGATATCCCTATGAATAACATGCTTCTCATGACAATATGCCAATGCCCTTGTGAGGCTCAAAATATACTAAAAAAATAAAAGTTAGTTAAAATAATGCTTCGAGAAGCAGTATGATGGTAAGCGTAGAATATTAACATAATTTGTTCTTAGAAGACTTAATACTTCTTTGAGTTGCTAACTCACTTTTGTTTAATTTCTCTTAGTTTTGCTCTTTACAGGGTTACACCCCATTTCTGTACTGGTCACCACATGATATACGTTAGTCCCTATGCAGTGTATATTGATCATCACATATTACTCCGATCACTGCACAATGGTAATCAGTTACTATCTATGATCACCACATAATATTACATTGATCACATGATAAATATGCTGTGTAAGTATCTTTTTTCCTATCTCAATGTAGTTCCATGTTTCATAGCATTTCATTACAATTAGTTTTTCCAGCAATTAGTCAGACACACACTCACACTAAGGAAGTATTACCGTGGCTGCTTGCTTCTCAGTGAAGTAGCCTCTTGTTCTAAGCTCCTTGTAAAGTTCACCATTGTGAGCATACTCAAGAATCAAGAAAACACGCTCTGCATCATGAAACCAACCATATAGACGCAGTATGTTTGGGTGGAGAAGATTGGATTGTATTTCCATCTCCCTCCTTAGCTGATGATGAATTCTGTACTTTTCAAGCTGTTCCTTAAATATAACCTTCAATGCAACCACATATTTGCTCTAAACAAAATAAAAAACGAAAGAATTAATGAAAAAAAAATAAAGAATCCATTCAAGCCCCACTGAACAGCTATAAATGAGCAACCCTGAATGTATGGATTACTTCTAACAAATATAAATACAAATGAGGTTACACCTATATTCCAGATGTTCATTAAAAGTGTTTGACTCTCATAATTATAATATCTCTCAAACGGCATACATATAATCTTACATGATCAATTCAACATTGTACAACACTTCACACCAACAGTGTATCAAAGTTAATCTTTTTTTTCTTTTTTTGTGTGCTTTTTTGCATTTAAAATCTTGACGATCCACATACTCATCCATACATGATTACTCACAATCCATTCATAAAATAAATTTTGAATATATTGTGAGTTTAATTTTGATGCAGTAAGTGTAACTTAAAGTTTTACACTATCGGTATATAGAAATTAAACTCATAAATTATTCTATATCAAGTAGCAGTGCTCATAAAAAATTTTCAAAAATTTGAAGACCTATGAATTAAAATGAATAATTATGTTTGATAAATCATAAGAAACAATATGAGGCTCTTGAATTTCTCACAAATCTCACACCTGAACATGCTACAACTTACAACCTCGTTCCCAAAGACATTTGGCAAATCAGGGCGTTGCTGAATTGTGCTCTAAAAGCAAGCAAATAATAATAATAACAATAATAAAAAGGTTCCTCTTACAGTAACAGGTTTGACCGACAAGAGAATCAAGTGCACACACATGTTTCTGTTCCATCGGGAATTTCCCAAGAAACCAAAAAGAAAAAATAAAATGGAGAATATCGAAAGAGGGGAAGGACCTTAAGTTCTCTGGCGACGTAGACTCTGCCGAATTTTCCTCTCCCGAGAGGTTTACCGATCTCGAAATCATGGAGGGACCATTGCCACTTCGTGTTTTCTTCTTCCATTTTTTCTCGGCGGAAGAAAGGTTCGATTTTCAGAATTTGAACTTGGCGGAATATGGTGATTTTTTGGGTCAAGGAGGTTATAAATATTTGAACTTGAAGGCCTTTTTTTTTATTTTCTTTTGTCAGATTTCCATTTTTGTTTTTGGCCTGAAGATGTGTTTCTTAAGGTTTTTGGTTTTTGGGTAGAAACACCCCAATCTCCCAAGTTCTCAACCAAACCTTGACTCAGAGTGGGTTTGCAAATTAAAAAAAAATAATAATAACGGTTTAATTATATGTGTTGGATCTTGAGTCTGTATTGAGTCGGACTTGAAAAGAAAAAAAAAATGACTATTCTATTTGGTTCCTCAAAATTTTTATGTTAGACTATTTTATCATTAAAAAAAAATAATCATGTGGTCTATCAATATTAAAAATAATGGACATATTAGTTTTTATGTTAGTTTTTTCGTTAGTAGACTTACGCATGTGACATAATATAATGATAATACGCCATTAAAACATGAAGAGTTCTCATATGTAGATGAAAGAGTTATTCTTAGGATGGAGATATGTGATTTATAACTTTTTAGACACAAGTTTACAATATTTTACTCAGTGATTTATAACTTTTTCACGCAAGGTTTACAACTTTTTTTTTTGGTAATCACCTTTAAGAATATTTCTATTATTCACATAGGTTTATATGGTGTACAACTTTTTAGGCACATGTTTATAACATTTTACTCAGTAGTTTACAATTTTTTCATGCAAGGTTTACAATCTTTTTTTTTGTAATCACCTTTAGGAATGTTTCTATTATTCACATAGGTTTACAACATTTACGCATAGGTTTACAACATTTTATGCATAGGTTCACATAGGTTTACAACATCTTCATCCTACACATAACTCTTCTATCTACACCTGAGAATGCAACTTAAAACATTAGAGGTAAGTTAAATGAGACTATTTTGGAACATATTACACTCATTTTGATGTCTAAAATTGTACAAAATGAATCATTTTATGACTAATGAAAGATATTTAAATGACTCATTATGTGAATTTCAGCTATCAAAATGAGTAATTTTAAACTCTATTCCACTTCAAATAACATATACATCACTTAATATCATGTTAACAAATCAATGTGCAATTCTATGAGTGTTTAAAGAATCAATATGTATATAGGGGCTAATGTATTTGATTATTAAAATCTTGAGGAACTGCGGGTTTAATTTCAATTTTTGAGGGATTACGTGAGTTATTTACTCAAAATAAAACAAATTTTTGTTTTAGATGTATGTATTTTATAATTTAAATGTATTGGTTCTTAATTGTATACATATTTTTTATTTTTATTTTTTATATTTTTGTACATATTATATATGCACATAATATGGTATATGCTGTTTGCATATGTTATAGTCTCGATAGTAGAATCAAGGGGAAAAAAAAAGAAAATTAGAGTTATGGAGGAAAGTTTTGAAGGTATATGTAGGTTTCATATAAGTAGAAGTAAAACGGAGTATATGAAGTGCAAGTTTGTTAAGAGACACATATATTATATTCTAATTTGGAAGTGAAACTTGGGAATGATATCATACAACTCACAAGATTTAAATACTTGGGTTCTATCAGTCAAAGTAATAGGGAGATAAAGAGAGACTTTAACCATAGGATCTAATCAGGATTGTCAAAGTGTAATAGTACTTCGGTCTTATTTGTGATAAATGTGCATTTTTTTTTTTAATAGCAATGGGTGAAAATGTGCTTTTAACATAGATACTATAGATGATACCAGTACATTGAATCATTATTAACTTAGACTTATTTTAGTTGTCATATATTTCATGTCCTCTGCAGATTGTGCCCGTAGCACCCTTGTTAAGTGGTGCCCGCTCCTTTATCTCGTGTTAAGCTTGATTCTAATGGTAGTTCTCAGGGTAACCTAGACCTGTTGACCTCGGGGGTCTCCTGCGTGATGAGAATGGTATGTGGTTAACTGAGTTTTCTAGTTAACGTGGCGTGATGGGCAGCTTGGATGCTGAGCTCTTAGCCCTCCAGCGGCGCATGCTATTAGCATGGGAGCTGGGTTTTCAGTAATCACTGCTGAGGTTGATTGTATTGAGCTTTCTTGACTGGTGGATGGGGACATCTGTACCCCCTTCCATGTTTGTGGCAGTTTGATGAGAGATATCAAGAACCTCTTTCAGCGACACTGGGTCTATTCTTTACATCATGTGTTTAGAGAAGTTAACTAGGCTGCGGATTTCCTTACTAGACTTGGAGCGTCTTCCATGGAGAAGGCCAAGGTCTCGGAGAGGCCTCAGCCCATCCTCTTGGTGGATGTAGTAGTGACACTTCACATGAGATAATATTTCTTTGCTTTTCTTTTTTCTTTGTTCATGTATCAAAAAGAGTATTTTCATGTATAATAAATTCATCAATTAAATTTTATAATTTTATAGTCTATATACATGTATATATATATTTTTCTTCTATAATATGTATATATATTCATTTAAAAACAAAATAATCAAAGGATATCTAAAGAAGCAATTTCACTAAAGAACCCCCTCCATTAAGAGCCAAATTTGTAAACTGCAAATTGGCATTCCACCCTTAGGAATAAATATCTAACTATTGGAATACATACGTTGAGCGTTTTATATCCTTAGATCATCTTCAATAGCAATTTAAGAAATGAACCTTACATTCAGATAACAAAATTTTAAAGTTATAATAAGTTAACAAATAAACATAGTTACGCTTCAGTGATGCATGGCCCAATTAATTTTCCCATTCAACATAAGAATTATAGTTTTTTCAACCTAGAATACATAAAGCAGAGGTATTATGTCAACAAATAATATAAGGAATAACTTATACTAGTAATATACTATTGCAAGAGAAATGAAATAAACTAACTATTACCTAAGTGACAAAACACTTAATTGAAAACAACATTGTTGACTAGAGAACTAATTTGGCCTTCCTTATCGACAACGAGAATTTTGAGAGCATTTTTCTCTTTGACTTTGGATATAGCAATATAAAGTTGTTCATGGCTAAAAATTGGCTTTTGGAGATACAAACCAAGATTTGAGAGGGTTTGACCTTTACTCTCGTTGATAGTTATTGCAAAGGAAAGAGAAATCAAAATTGACTCCTTTGAAATTTGAAGGGTAGTTTTGTGTCAGGTGGAGTCAACAACATTCAACGGATAAAGACCCATTGACCAGTACATGAGTTTGAAATTACCTTTCCTTCTAAGACATGATTACCAAGTTTAGTCAAGATCAATCTTGTCTCATTGCACAAGTAGCTATTTGGTCTATATTCCTTAGAAGCATAATAGGAACACCAACCTTCAACTTCAATTCATGATTTGGAACACTTGAGTACTAGATGCTGTTTAAGAATTCAGGTGAATGAAGGTCTTCATTATAAAAGGAATCATATATGTTCTACAAATGCTATCTAAACTCAAGTAGATCTTTTCTTCACCGAGAACTATATCTAGCACGTAGTCATTAATGGGATCAACAATAACATTTGTTGGTGCAAGAATAGCCCTAGATTGTAGATGGTCAATATCATTATCCTCCGTAAAAGTTCAGGACATGTACTATTAACAACAATAGATATGGGATCAATTGAATCCTTGATAAGGAATTCATCAAGTACTTCAACAACCCTGTCCCCATCATTAGGAGGACCCCATTCCTATCACTAGCTATAGGAATTCATTTAGGCTTTGTTTGGGAGTTTGAAGGGAAAGGGAAGGGAAGACATTGGAGGGAAAGGAAAGGCGAGGGAAGGAAGGAGTTTAAAAAATTAATCCTCTATTTATTTGGGAGTGTAAAATGTTTAGAGAGAAGGGAATTGGAGGATTTCTGATCTAGTTTTATAATTTTACCATTCCTTCTAATATTTAATTATTTTATTTTATAAAATTAATTATTTTAATTAAAAATACATATTTCTACCGTAGGAAATTTATATTTTTTTACACTTTTACCTTTTAATAATATATTTAATTATTTTGAAAAAAATTGAAAAACTACTCTCTCAAATTTTCTACTCTACATAGAAAATCATTTTAAAAAATATCTCTTTATTTTAAAACTTTGATGGAGAGAGATTCTTTCACTGATTCTGCGTTCAGAGTTCAACGAGTCTTTCTCCGGTAGTCGTCCGGCGCCGCTGCCGGTGAACATGCCGGACTGGTCGAAGATCCTTGGGGAAGAGTACAGATAGAATTGGAGGAGGAAAATAATGGGAACCAAGAATCGTTTCTTCGATCTCTCGTGAACTGCACACATATCATGATCGAGGACGTTCTTGTCGCTGCGAGAATCGATTGCATTTGGAGAATGCTAGAGCTTCGTAGCAGACCGCAGCTTGGTCGTGCTCCGCAGAAGCTCGGAACCACTGTCTCTGGCGGTGACGGTGAAGAAGAACTACGTGAAGACATGAGCTATGGTAGCCAAGGCTGCGGTGGCGGAGGGGGAAGAAAGGCCGAGGACGCATTTGGCGGTGGCAAATAAATTTGAACAGGGGAAGCCTCTGCTGATCGTGATATCAAAGGAGCAAGTAGAGCGTGTGAAGCAGCAGAAGCAAAAGAGAATCAGAAGAAGAAGGAGGAGGAGATCGAAGAATAGGAGCAAATTGAATAAAACTGATAAGGGTAAAATGGTGTTTTCCATTCATATTTAACAAAAAAATCCTCCAAAATGGGGGAACTCAAAATGGAGGATAATGAAGGATTAGAGAGGGTTTTAAAAATCCTTCAAACACCTCCTTTCTTAATTAATAAAACTCACAAACACAATCTAATTCTTCAAAGCCTTTCCTTTCCTTCCCTTTCCCCTCTAAATCCATCTCGCAAACAGACCCTTAGAGAATTTAGTAATATCATTTATGGCAGAAGGTCATAGATCTGATGTTAATCTCATATTGATAGACAATTTCATCACCTTACAAAATTGTCACAAATAAGAAGAATTAATGGTAGCTCTAGTAATTTCCTGCCCAGTACCCTTGGAGATCACCGGTAGTATTTATCTAAAATCTCCACATAAAACAACAACCTTTCCACCAAAAGGCTGATAAAAAATATTGGGGGTTAGAAAATCTTTTTCACGGTTCTATCTAATGCTTAAAAACAAAATCTCTATGTCTGGAGGTCTCATCCCAGATAATTAGCCTTGTTTTCACTAATCGCTCAGTAAAATGACTCCATTATCTAATGTTACAGGCAGATTCTTCATTAATACATATAGGAATGACAAACCTTGAATAAGCTGTTATATCTCCTAGTATTAGAAAAGTAGAAATACCACTGGAAGCAACCATCAGCACAATTACACCTTTGGATTAAAAAAAACAGATAATATTCTCCAAATAAATGTTTTTCCTATACCTCCATAGCCAAACACAAAAATAGTCCTCCTTTATTTTTAGCAACAACAGCAGTGACAGTGTCATAGACTCTTCTTGATCATTATTAAGAGATTTGCAAAGATGTTCATGCGTAGAAGCTTTAGAATGTTGATCATATGAAAGTTCATCTTCTATAAGTCCATTTGTTAATAAGTCAAACATCTCTCCACCTGAAAAAGGCACTGGAGAATAATCTTTAATGCTTTTCCAATGTTTCTAAGAATTTTTTTCAATTTTCCATAAGCATAAGTCTTTTAGTTGCTCATAAGAGAGAATTAGATATGCAATTAATTAAAAGAAATAATAATTAGTAAATAATCTAAAATAAATAACATCTAACATAGATATAGATGAAAGTTGAAAGGAAAAATTATTCTCAATGTAATGATAAATTTGTTACTAAAAGAAATCTTTTATAAGAGAAACTGGAAATACAATAAAGTATAATTCTTATGGTGCTAAAAATTGAAATGTATTTTGTTTTCTTAACTTTATATATAAGGTGGTTGCTTCTGTATCCATAGAAATTAAGGGGTACTCAAACCCTTCCTAATTGGACCAATTATCAAAAAACAAGTAATTAAATAAAAAAAATTAGTGAAGTAAGGTGTAAATAATATTGAAAATTTCAATTTTTCCCAAATAATATCTAAATTTATAAAATGACCCTATCTGTTCATCTTCTTGCACTTATTCTTCTTCCCTATCCTCCACTCTCGTATCTAACCTTTTGTCACCATTTTTCAATGGAAGTCACCAAAATCCTAACCATCGCCAACATCTGAACTAGAGTCTCTTCAAAAGATTATAGATTTTTGGATTTAGTATAGCAATTTCAAGTTTCAACTTGCAATTATGTCTAAACCTACAAACAAAAAGTGTCTGCAATTTTCCAATTTTTATTGCATGGTTTCCAATCGAAGAAAAACGAGACTCGGACACTTTCCCTTTCACTAAACTTAAAACAAAGAACAACCATAAAGTTATCACTTTGTTAATAGTTTATCTGATGGCAAAGGCTACTGATAAGGGCATTTATGCCACTTATCTTGCTACCAAATCTTATCATTTTACATGAGTTTTAATGTGTTGTTGATACAATTAATAAGGATTTTGATTTATTCCTCATTGTGTGATTTTGATAGAATTGATGGCTTTTGCATTGATTTTGAGATAATTTGTAATTACACTCTCTTGTATTTAATTTGTCTCTTTGAGTATGATTTTGAGCACAAAAGTTTTGGGTCAAGTGCAAATGTCAAGAACAAGGGATATGATTAAGACAAATAAAGATGTTTTAGAAAGCTCAAGAAATCCTCTATAACTTTCATATTCATCTCAAAATCCAGTTCTAAGAGCATCTTGGTGAAAATTGAGTTTCCAGATCAAAGCTTGATAGTGTTCTGATACTGTCCAACTTGATCTCCAGTTAGTATTTTCACAATATCTTCCGATTGAGGTGATTTTGGTGGCGTTTAACAGCAACCGCAAAGATGATATTTACCAGCATAGCTCATTGCTGAACGTCGCAACGCTCAACACTTGTGCGATGACGGGATTGTAGCTCACTTATATATTTTTGGGCTATTTTAGAGAGCAGTATTTAAAGGATTGTTATAGACTTTTACCCTAGCTTTTTACTCAGTTTTAAGTCGCTACTTTCAGTTGCTATTATTCTCTCTCTACATCTCTCTCTACATCTTCTTCTTCTCTATTCCTCTCACTCTAAGGGGTCTATTGGTGAAGGTGCTTTATCTTGGAGATTGTGGCAAGGATTGTTGCTATTATTTTCAGGTTTTCTTTACTAGTGTAGGGATTTCAGGATGGACTGGGATGACATTTGAGACCCTTTGTTTATATTGAATGCATTGATTTTTTTAATGTTCTGTAGTTTCCATTCCTATAATTATTGTGGTGATTGCTATAATCTTTATTGGAATAACTAAATTGGCGATTATTATTTAGGGAAACCTTTGGGCATAAATTGGTAGATCTATTGGTTTATGTTTGAGAAAGAACATTCGAATTAATATTCCGATTGGCGGTTAGGCTATTGCAATTGGTTCATTAAATCAATATGATTTCTAAATAAATTGGTGATCATCGTTTATTAATTATTTGCATTGGTCAAATTCTAGAAGTCGATTGATCACTAGTAGAATTGCTAGTAATTTATTACTAATAGTCATTAATGGGTTTAATATTTGGTCAATGATAATTAATTTCTAATAATAGGAATACATTGTACTAGTGCCTTATTTATTATTGCTATTATTTTGTTGCTATTATCTTTCAATATAAATTATTTGCTTTAATTCTTAAAACCCCCAAATCTTTCCAACTAAGTATTACAGCTTCCTTGAGAGACGACCTAGATTGTGCCATTTTCTACATTTTTTGTGCAACTTAGCACTTTATAAATTTTAATTTGTTTGAGTCGTGACAGCTCGCATCAGCTACCTCTATTAACCTACAAAACTCAACTTTTTGCCACTGTCGTAGAGATTAATGGGTTTTTGATGCACACTATGCTGATTTAAAAATGCTATAGAAGCTCACGGTTGTTGCATTTGGGAGTGAGAAGAGTGCATTGACATGGACAGCAAAAGGATTGGCATCAGAAGCAGAGGAATCCGCATCAATAGAGCGTAGGATAGAAGCTCTGATGGAAGAAGAGCAGGCCAGCAAGGTATGATAAAAGATGAAGAAATGGGGTCATTTTATAAATTTTAATATTTAGTAAAATGAATTAAATTTTTAACATTATTTACACCTCATATCTAATATCATTTTTTTAATTACATGTCCTTTTATAATTGGTCCAACTAAGAAAGTTTTGGGAACCCTTTATCTCTCTGGGTGCCCAAGTAATTACCTATATATAATAATGCATAAAAATAGTTCACTGTCATTTTACCTAGAAACTTATGCATAGGTGATTAATAAATAATTTAAAATCCAAAAATACTAGGAAAATAAATAAAATTATCACATAAATCATTTAATTTTAATATATCAAAGGTTGACAAAAAGATTAAACCATGTACAAAGAAGGCAATATTTGGCATTGCGAACCTGTTAAAGGCACTAGTCATCTGAAATATGCAAGGAAAAAAAATTGCAATGAGAAATTAGTAGGGAGATTCGTGCCACTAACAGATACTCCCTCTTTTTTGAGGAATGTTTAGAGAACTCTTAAGTGATTTAGTGGATAACCAATTGCATTGAAAATAATCAATTGGTTAGTTACGAATAAAAAATGTTTCAGACTTTTCAAATGATGATAAGAAGACTTTACAAATTTTTAGTTATATTTGGTTTTAGACCTATTTAAATTTTGAATTTTATTTTAGATAGATTTAAATTTTAAATTTAATTGTAGAGTGATAAAAAATAGGGAGATGAGTAAGTTGGTATTTGGCTTTAATAGTACAATGGTCCCAAGGAGAAAAAACTTCTACAATTTTTTTTTCGTAAATTGAGAAAATGATTTTTCAATTTTTTAATTGTAGTATTATTGACTTTAATAAGTTTTAATGAACTTTTCATTTGCAAATGATGAAAAATGAAATTTCAGATTCTTTGTAGTATTATTTTCAGATATAGATATATGATTACCACACTCAAGATTAACAAAGTTACCTACTGTATAAAGCATGGGAGATTTTATGTAATGATCAAAACTAGAAAGGTATTGGGTGTAATTACCAAAAATCTAGGGGATTTTATTGTAATCCTCCTTTCTAAATATATTTGGGTATTGCTTTTTTAAGTCAAAGTTTTCTCAAGTATTTTGATTTAAGAGGATTAATGATGTACGCATTTTTAACTAATGTTGATTATTTGATAAACAGATTAATAATGATTTCATAATATGAAATATGATATTTCATAATAATGATATTTTTATTTTTAATTTTTTTTTAAAAATTTCTTTGTTGTTTATTTATGCATCTAAATAATAATAATAATAATAATAATAATAATAATAATAATAATAATAAAAGAATTAAAAAAGTAGTGAATTGCTTCTGGTAAGAGTAAAATCAGAATAAAAGAGATAATCATTGTGTCGATATTGATTCTAGAAAATAAGGTGGTTATAATTTTATGCCTAGATTTTCTCTAAAAATATACCCAAAACCTATTCACATTCCTCTTTCCGCTTATATTTGAAAAAAGTCCATGAAGATGATATGTAACAATTAGGGCCTTTGGTCCATATAGTTTATGCTTAGACATATGATTAATAGTCTTCCTTGCTACTCTATTTACATTTTGGAGGCCAGGGTTTGTAAATTCAAAATAAAGGAGTGCGAAGCAGCAGGCCAACTCATAAATATCATGGCTGTTGTGGTTTCAAACTGGCTGCAATGGTTATGTGCACCTTCCTTCTAGGAAATGTAAATTAATATGTATTGATTTATTACGTATGGTTATTTTGAATTAAATGTTGGCAAATTTTTATTCTATTTAAAATTTTATTTAATATATATATATATATATATGTAAGTAGATAGTTTTTAATTAAAGAATAACGAATATAAATTAATTATATATTTTTTAAAAACTTATTATGTATCAAAATAAAACTATTTTCTATATTTCATAAGAAGTTATTTATTGTGCCCTTAATTATAATTGTGTAAGAAATAGGTACTTTTATATTTGTTATATTCAAACAATTTAACAACTTTTGATTTTGATAAAAGGTACTTTTCAAACCTAGGTGCAATTTTAACAAGGCGCCAAAACTTATCATGGTCCCTTAGTCTTAAGCCAAAGTTTCATTTGGCTAATAGATTGTGGCAATTATAGCATAATTTTGGGCTTGGGCTTTCTTAAACCTAGTTTACATGCCTACTAACAATGTAGTAGGCCTAGTCTGACAATAGCCCATGGCAAGTTAACCTATGTAGGAAAGACCATATAAATATGGTCAATTAACTCTTTGTTCGATGCCCTAGAGAGTAATACTATTCGAGTTTTTCAGCCTATGAGAACACCGCCGCTTTCACACAACAAGAGAGAAAAATCTTGCTCGAGAGTGAATTCATACCTAATCAATTCAAGAGATCTAGATCAGGTAGACAAATCTAAACTCCATTTAATTTTGTGTTCTACTCCATGTACAATTTGATTATATCTTTGCACAATCAACTTCATTTGATATATATATCCTTTTATTTGTCTGAAATTGAAGGCTGAAGAATGAAAAATATGTAGCAATTGATGTATTTGTTCCTTTGTTTGTTTCTTTCAATGTGTGGTGGGACTAGTTGCTCATATCATTGGTTGAAATGAAAGGGAAAGCAAGTTTAATTTGATAATTAAGATTTGGGGAAATAGTTACAAGTTTGAAAGAGGTGATTGACTATCGCCTAATTAATTGAAGAAATTTAAAACTTTAATTTTCAATTTGAAGATCTTAGGGCTTGCAATTCAAGCACTTGGAACAAAAAAAAAAAAATCAAAATATTAGGCTCCAATCAAATCCGCTCTTGGATTTGTTTTTTTCATTTTTTCTGGCTGCTTGATTGATTCGGCCATTAAGCCATTCTTGTTTTCTAGCACATAGTTCAAGTCAAAACATTTTATGCAACTTGACTAAGATGATATGCAATATTAATTGGTACCGTTAAAATTAATTAGTTGGCAATTTAATTTATTAATAATTTTATTTTATCTTTTCAAAAATTTATTTTTATTAACTTTATGATATATTTATTTTCATTAAATCCTTTATATGCTTATCGTAGGAAATATGTATGTATTTTATTTTGTATGATTTGATCAATGCTTATTTGTTGAAATAGTGACCTGATGTCTATCTTAATTGAGGATGAAATAAGTTTTATAAATAATAGTACCCTTAATGATAAATGGCCAATTGAAGTTCATCAATGTGCAGATTTGTCTGTCAAATTAGGTTACTACAAGTGAGAATTTACACAACTTGGATTGGGTTAGACTTAAGGGAAAATTTATTCCTAAACTAATTAATTAGTTTCAGTTAGCTTAGGCAAAGTTTGACATGATTTTTCAACCAATCCAACTCAAGCTAAACAAACTAGAATATAATTGGTTCAGCTTTGAAAGTTGGATATATATGCGGTACAATTTACTATCAAAAACAAGGAAAAATAAAAAATAATCCTAGATTTAGCTTTTTAGTTTCAAATGTGATCACAACCATGAATTGTTACCACCCAGCTCGAGCCGTGACTGGCACGTAGAGGACACATCTCTTATGTAAGCCTTGAATACAGATTTACATAGAAGATGGGAAGTTTCCCTTGTATTTTGGAAATTCCAAAATAAACAGATACAACTTGTACAAACACAATATATACTATTAATGGGGATCTAAGCATTCTCTGAATGCAACCCTCCAAAAACAATATGGAACAATATGGAACACAAGCTTCTAAATCATAACAAAAATCCACCAAAAATACTTGGCCCTTGAACAATAAGGGCTCGACAAACTCTGGGAATAACATTATTAAGGAACTAATTTGTCAAATCCTTTGACTTCCACTAGTATCTGAAAAGGAAAAGGGATGAGAAGGGTGAGTTTTTCTCAAATTCAGTGAGAGATAGAATAATCTATAGTTCACATAACTCAAAAATAGATAAATATGACATAACATATAAGTTCATAGAAGGCTCATAAGAGAAATTCATAACTATTGAAATATCAACCAAATTTATCTCAAAAGATTTAATTTCAGAGAATAACCATATAGAATCAATCACTATATTGGAAGTGACATCTCATATGTAGGGTTAGCACCTCACATGCTAATGGAAAGATAGCACCCTACCAATCAATTAGGAAGAACATAGGTCTGAAGCCGTATCTATACCGGACATGTGGCCAATATATGTGGGTTAGTACCTCACCTACTAACTAGAGTTTGGCAATCCACTCCTAGTAATTGGAGTTCATTGTGCACCAAGCCTAGCACCCATACGGTTAGCTACATTTTCTATCTATATTTACTCCCAAAATGTTCTCAATCATAAAATCCATTTTTCAATCTCATAAACTTGAAAATTTTCAATCACATAAGTTGTTCTCATAAACATAGCCATTCTTTCAAATATAGTTCCATATTCCATTTCCAAATTGAATGCAAAAATCATCTGTAGCCAATTATCATAATAAAACATGGGATTTTCATGTTTAATCATAAATCACCTTCAAGTCACTCAATTCATAAAAACATTCAGTTCAATATAAATTATACTAGTACACAATATAGTTAACCATAGGTGCCTCATCTACTAAGACTTAGATCGTAGAGTGAGAACTCAACTTCTACCAAGCCTGAAGCCAAGCTAATGATCACTGAGAGAGTCTAGCTTCATGAATATAACAACAAAAATATTTTTGAGCTATAAAACCTATGGATTGATAATATGTAACTTACAGAGACCAAAACTCCCAAATTCTCAACCTTTGACTCTCTTAACCTTCCAAAACCCTTACCTCATGGACAAAATCTGAAAGTAAAGCATAAAATAGGTTATAAAAACCTTACCTAAGAGTATGGTAAGGATTGGGAAGCGACGGTACCTTCTTGATACCTTGTCAAAATCCTAACCTAACAATGATTATTTTTTGAGTAAAAAAGAGGAAGTTGGAAGTAGCGAAAGAAAGATTTGGGATGAAATGAGGAATGGAATATCGGGGATTATGAGTGTTTGATTATAGAAGATAAGAATATTGAAAGGAATATAGGGGGAGGGTTTAGAAAGAAGTAGGAGAATTTGGTATGTTAGAGAAAGAGAAAGGATTATGAGAAATGAATCTCAAACCCTCCTTTCGTACTTTAATTGCAAAGGGTGTTTTAGCCCTTGAAAAGGGCACTTTAGCACCCAATTACTTTCTTTCTGCTACTTGGACATTTTAGCCCCATTGGAGGAAGCACTTGGGTTCCCTCCCACCACCGACAATGGGCTATAGTGCTCAGAAATGGCACTTGAGCACCTAAAAGAGCTAGATGTTGCCAAAAAGTGTAGAAATTTAATAGTAATTGTGGATCTTTATGTTAGCTTTTTAATGCCACAAAAATCAAAAGTATACATGATATTGGTTGAAAAAAGAGCAAAATTAGATTTCACTGGATATATTAACCATTATAAAAAAAGGGTTTGGGTTACATCGATGAGTGATTTTTATTTGGGAACAATATATATGATGACACTTGGGTTAGGTGAAGGGTTTGCACAAGTGTGAATTTTTGTTCTAGGCTTTCTTTTTCAGTTAGGCTTCATATCAATTGGCCACATGTATCATGCAAAAAACATATATTTATTAAATTAATCTTTGTATATATGTGTGTCTTAGATTGAAAGTTCAAGTTATGCATATCATACACACACATACACATACACAATGTAATCATTTTTACATTGTCAATAAATAAAAACTTGCCATGTGGTCCATTGTCAAATCATGTCAAATTCAAATTTTGAAAAATTGTACAAAATTGATGAGTTGTTAATTTTTATTGGTTGACAGTGTAAAAGATACATTACACTATTTAGTGTATGACAATTAATTCCATATATATAAATGAAAGATATGCTCCACAAATGATATAATAGAAGATATAAATTATCCAATACTACACAGTAAAGTTTCTCATGCTTAAAAAAATTAACTAGTATACCTAACTCCAATACTTATGACCATTAGGATGATTTGGTGTAGCTTCTCGCTTCCCTATGAAAGAATCTCTTTTCTGATTAGTAGTCTTGCCATAGTTTAAATTATGATTGCATCAATTCTAGTTGAAATTGGTTGTGCTATGCAGACAGACACACATAGTTGTGGAGAACTTTAAACGTTATTCTAATATATATAGTTTCACAAGCTCATGAGGCCAGACATTGAAATTGATTCAATCTGTACGGATCTATCCAACTACAATGATAAGATTGATCCAGGAAAATGTGAACATTTCACGATACGGTAATTCTTATACTTCATATTTATATTTGTGTTGAGATATCAGATTGTAGTTTAATAAACCTTGTATCTTCATCTAAGTTATGTCATTTACCTTATTTCATTTTAAACTTTTGTTGGTGTTAGGGTGCAGAGCAAATCAATGATTTATATAGTGTTTATCTACTTTCACTATGTCTGTGGTTTATTGTTATTGATGTCTGTAGTTGATTTATATTATTCTAATAAGAGACAGTGTTGTAGTATTTATAGTCATCATAGGACAATGTAAGGACTTGCAAGTACTAGGACTTTAAATTTAGAAGCCAATTATAATTAAAACCAGAAGAATATGAATATCATAAATGTCACAATGTCCCAGGAAGGCACACCGCACCGAGAAAATATTTTATTTTCCAAAAAAAGATCAATGGTTTTCAATAGAGTCGCCACCAATTTTTATTTATGGTAAAAATTGAAAAACCCTTTTAATATAGCAAAACTGGTCTTTTAGAATAAATTGTATTTGAGAGTCTGATTATAATTAGGGGTGAAAGCTTAATCTTGTTGCTGTAAGTAGAAAAACACATGACAAGGGGAGGTTGAATTGTGTTTTTACTTTTTCTCCCTTCACTGAAGATCTGAAAAACTATATTAAAAAGGCTATCAAGATGAACTTATAGCACATCGAAAAATAACGTTAAGCATATTTAGAAAGTGAACTTTCTGAACTTGATTAAAAAGGAAAGACGTCCAAAAGCCTTTTTAAACTTGAAACTAAAACAAGAAAATAGATGTGGAAATAAAAAGGAGATAAAAGAGAGAGAGAAACGAACACAAGGAGTTTTATACTGGTTCGGCCAATCTACCTACATTCAGTTCTCAACCATCGTTGAGTTTCACTACCTCTTCCTCCAACCAGAGAAAGAATAAAGATAGTCTTTTCAGTAACATTCTTAAGCTCTGTCCAGTGACTAGTAGACACCCCCACTGTCACACACAAAGTAATTCTTTACCAGCCTCTTCAAGCTGAATTGAGTAGTCTTGAACTAGCCTCTCCAAGCTAAACTCATGACTAGTAAAACTCAGTTACTGTCACATTGCAAGTAGTATTTGACAAGCTTATTCAAGCTATCTTACACTAATCATTACTGGATCAAGGTTACAAAGGTTATAAGTTTGGGTTGCCATTTAAACTAACCTACACTTAAGATTTCTTTAGATATATAATGAAAAGATCTTGAAAATCTTGAATGACTCCTTTCTAAAAATTCTTTCTCAGATGAACATGTGATCAATGAAGTATAGAAAGAAGATTTTGTATAAGGAAATTATTTACAAACGAAGAAGAAAAAGATAGATGAAAGAAAATGTTTGCAACGTTTCAGCTTAATCTGTTTTTTTCATGAAGTTATATCTTTGAGGAGCTCAGTATCTCTATATATATAGGTCTTTTCTTTGAGACCGTTGCCTTCAAAAGATCTTTCAGGGACACGTGTTGATAATCTATTTGTGTCTTGAAAAGAAGTTCTAGAAGAGTAACCTTTATGCTTTGTCAGATCATCCTGCAGAAGCCATTGTGAGATAAAAGAGCTTTTTGATGTTCTTCAGAAACTACTTCTTACTTTTTTTGAACTATAGTTTTTGAACTTTTCTTCTAGAACATTTTGAGAGTTGACTTCATAAGCAGAAGAGATGATTGACCAGTTCTGACACTGTGATTTGACTTTTCCTAATACAATTTCAAATTTAAAATTCAAATATTTTCCCTCTTTCTTCTTTTCACTGAGAATGAGCTTTCTGAACTTTGTTATCATTTCCTTGATGAAAAATGAATCTTTGTGACTTTCAGCATAGTTCGTTGATACACCAAAGATCACCTTGACTTCATATGGTTTGTGATTTTCTTTCTTTGAGGCGTGCTTTCTGAAGTCTGATGCTACTTTCTGAACTTCATTGTCTTGGTTTCTTGTTCTTGATATAAAATTCTTTCAGCCATGAAGCATGTATGACTTTTTTAAACAATATAATATTCACTTTTATTTAAACACAATCTCTGTTAAAGAGATAAAACATGTCTGCACATGTGAAGTGAAATCATTTTCATTTTAAGAGCATATTATGCAAACGAAAAAGCCTATAAAGCTTTGTCAAGAAACTCAAGGAAAGACTTTAGTTGTTCTTCAAAGTATTTTCTTTGAATTGATTTTTTTGTCATTCAAAACATATGAGCACATAGGGTTTTGGAGCTAGCACTCCTAATACATCCATCTCATGATGATTACCCAAAGTTTGTTGTGCAAAAATAAAATAATTTTAACAATTTATTTTTCCCCCAAAAATTAAACTTTGAAAAATATTAAAAAAATTTTAAAAAATGATAACAAATTTAGAAAAAATTAATTTTGGCTTGACAGAAAGTATCTGCTTCTACGTATCGTTTGATGCAATGAGGAACTCAAAGTCACACAGTTCTTTTAAAAAATAATTGTGTGTTGGGTTAATTTTATTTAGAAATAAATAAAAAAGAGGTAAAATCCATTTTTTATATAGGATTCAAGGTAGCAATAGACTACTCAGTAAATCCCTTTACGATTCAACAATAATGAAGGAGGCACCAGCCTCTCAGTCGCAACTATTAACTGTTGCATGGATAAAAACATTTACATTTTTACTTTTATTTGGACATACTAAAAAATCCAAGATGCTATCAAAAAAATAAAATAAATGAAAGACCTCAAAAGGGAGGGTTACCTAACAAGTTACTAATCTCAGTCGATGTCAAAACATACAACCAATAAAGAAACAAGACAAAAGAACTGAAAGACCTAAATGACATAAGAAAACAAATATCACCTAAAGCTAATTAAAACAAAAGGACGCTGGACTCATTAAAACAAAAGCTAATTAACAAAATGGAATTGTCATTCAAAGCAAAAAAAGGATTTAGCAAATAAAATAAAATAAAAGTAAATGAAAACCATAAGGCACAAAAAGTAGTGTTAGTAACAAAAGCGAACAAAGCCCCATGTGTGCGTAACTCACTTGATGGCAACTTTAGTTTCCAAGCGCTATGGTACAGCGCATGCATTGGAGATTTGGACAAGACACGCGCAAAGTTACAACAGCACGGTGGTTGGACGGTGACGCAGCTATAAGGGGCCTCCGATGACACTTCTACATACAGCAGCAACTTTGGACACAGTTGTGCGACGGTTGCGCATAGTTCACATCGACTTTGATGTCGAAGTCAACAACGTATGGGTAAGGTCGGGCAGCGACGGTGGTTCCTATGGTGTGGGTTGACCGCAAGGGAGGGAAAAGTGGTGGTTGAAGGAGAGTGAGGTAAGAGTTCTATAGGGTGATGGTGTTGGTGGCTTGATAGTGAATAGAGGTGAGGGTTAGGAATAATGGTTTAAGGGCAATGGTTTTGGATTGTTTGTGAAGAGGTTGAAGGATGATTGCCGCCATTGTGTCTTTATCCTCTCTAGTCCCCTTTTCAGTTATTAATAGTACTTATTTATACATATTATTTTACCCTAACACAATAAATAACAAAATTATTTAACCTGATACTAATTGATACTAATTAAAGAAAACAAATCAAACTAATTAACAGAACAAATTAACCCGTAATCAATCAATAAATGCAAAGTAGTCAGCTAAAAAAAAATGATGATTTTGATTTTTTATTTTTCAGCTTTTTTTTCTATCAATTTTCCTGTTTTTATTTTTTAATATTTTTGCAACATAAAATTATTTTTTTTAGACCTTATCTTGCTTGATAAAGGATATGTTTGAATATTAGGGATATGATATATATGCATTATATGGAATTCATAATTCTTAAATATTCTTTATTGTTAATCCAGTGGTTATGTTTCCGAATTTCGAAAAAAAGATTGGAAAAGGTGTTGGCCATTTTCGATGAATGAATCTGAGGAACAACCATCACTTCCACCATTGATTGTGCCAAAATTTAGACGATGGTACTGTGAGAAGTGTCGACAAGAAATTGCTGCTAAAGTCAACCATACTCCAGTGAGTGAAGAGATTGATCTTAATAAACCTATTGATCAGAGTAATGGTACTGATTGTTTACCAACTAGAAATGAGATAGAAAATGATGCTGAAGTTGTGCAACATAATGAAATAACAGGTATCTTCAGAATCACTTATGTACATAAGAGTATCTTGTTTTCTACTTTGTTTGGCTTGATTTTCTTTGTTTTCTGCAGGCCATGATATTGACTTGGAGAATACTCTCAACCATATATCATGTGTTCCACTGCCAAAAGTTGATCCAGGCCTCGTAAATGAAGTGTATACAAATAAAATAGGTAGGTTAAATAGAATATAATTTATCAAGGTTAGGCAACAATAACCTATATTAAAGTGCCAAGTTTGTATGTATTATAGTAACATAAATATCTTGATTTCATTTTTTTTTGAGACAGGTTGTGATGCTAATGTAGTTTCTAATGTTAAGGTTGCTACTAAAGAAGATGATTTAACTAACCATGCAATTGGACTTCTCTCTCTTAAGCCAGCTTCTTGCAATCATGTTGTGTCGGCGGGAGACATAGACAAAGTTGCTAAAAAGATTTTCAATATCATAATATAGAAAAGTAAACCAATTTTATCTGTAATGGAACTCAAATGCGCACTCTGATTGAATTGTTAAATGAAAATGATAAAGCCACTATATAAGGATCAATTATCATCTAATTATCCATCTAATTCATTTGCAGCTGCAGAAACACCATTGGTTATCCCAAACAATAAGGTGGATGATCAAGGGGATATGACTATGACAATTAGGGGTCATGGCAGAAAAAGGAAGTTTCTCGTAGATGAAGAGCCAAAACTTGGAAATATGTGCTTCCAGAGGGTTGACAATGACTTGATATCGAAGCCACCTCAAGGACAACAGAAAGGAAGTGAGGGCATGATAGATGTTGCAAATATGAAAGCTCCTTCTAAAAGTCCTCCTTCTAGATTCTTTCCTTGTGCATCCACTGAAGAAAAGATGGATGATTTTCCTTTGCATGTGCTAAGGAAAAAAAATGAGGACAATTCCAAAGGAAAAGGGAAGATCTTGCAAGCTGATGAGGAAAGAACAACAAAACTTGAAATTTGGCTAACAAAACCAGAAATTTCTTTCCAAGAGGGTACTTCAAGACCTCAGCTAACAAGGAAGGACAATGAAACCAATTTTTTTGGAGAAGAAAGGTCTTCCTTTAATCACGTATCAAATGCTATTGCTGTGAATGGAAAAGAAGTTCATCTTAAAGTAAGTAGCATAATCCTCATTTATTTTTTTAAAAGTTTAATATAATTCACTTCCATGACCAACAAACACGGTGTTATTTCTTTGATTTCAATTTTTGTTTAATATTAAGAGTACCATGCTAAATTGTTTTAAATATTGCTTTTAGTTGTTTCCATTCAGTTCTAGTGGCCTAACTCACAACTTTCATTTATCAACATTTTATTATGTGAGCATACACCATATCTTCATATTTTAATCAATTATGTGATTCATAGTTAATTGAAACTTTTAAGTTGTGAAGATTTTGATATCTTGAACAAAAAATGTTTGACTAGCTTCATATTAAGCTACTTTGTAGAGTGATCCAATTCTTTAGACACGCAGAATTAATCTTATAGAGCACCAAATGTTTATTCTTGTTGTAGTTTATTGAGATCTTCTTAGAAGTTTAGTTTTTTCTTATTAATAACTTTTGTAGTTTCAACCGAGGGAGAAAATCTTTTATCTTTCTTTAATTTATTTGTTGGCAATGAGTCTTGATATGATGAACCTTTCACAGGAACATGTATCTTAGAAAATATTTTTTTTTCTTATTTTTTACAGGAAATTAATAGGGGTGGAAACAACAACAATACTACTGAAGTCAATAAACTAGATAGCCTGGAAAAATATTGCAATTTGGCAATAAAGGAGATTGACCACGGCTCACTGGATGATATACCAATAGAAATTGTAGAATTCATGGCAAGCAATCAATGTGAGAGGTCTTTGCCTGATAGGGAAAATGTAAGTGGCTTGCTAGAAAAGTCTACCCAGATGGAAAAACCTCGAGCAAGAGGAAAAAGGAAAAATTAGAAGAGAAGAAAACACATCATCTAGAAAAAAGGATATTCAGTTAACTTCTTTTCTCCACTTGCGGGAAATCAATTTGGAAAATGAATGCTCTTTATGCAATTCAGTCCCCATAGACCCAAGAACAAGAAGAAGAATTTGAAGGGTTTCAAAATGAAAAAACATGAAAATAATTGAAATCCTTCATTATTCCATAATATGGTAGATATTTAGAATTCTCTTTGGATATTGTTATAAAGTTGTGCAGTTGGGCTGTATCTATTGAAGGGTTCCATAATACCTTCATGTTGCAACTTTTATTTAATACTTCCCATTCCTTTCCTTTTGTTCTTCATAAATAATTTTCTTTCATAGCGATTTTCACATGAAAAATGAAACTAGAACAATAGATCATTTTTTATTTTCAATGTAGAAAGTGATCTTTGAATTTGGAAACTGAATTTCATTGAAACAGGTGCCATGTCCCGATAGAAGAGCATGTATTTAATTAGCATGTTGTAATGAGATGATAACGAATTTTATGTTAAGCATATTATGTTCATGTTGTAAAGTTTGTAAGGACGGCTCAAAATAGCCTCTAATAGACATAACAAAAAAAGGCTGACTTATTGAACAAAAGTACCACTTGGTAGGGTTTGGTGAGGTTAGATATACGAAATTTTATTCTCACAGGCGAGGAGATTATTTTCAGGATTTGATCGTACGATGTAGAAGAAAAAATATGTTAGCCAATCTATTCTCTTGGTAATGCAGTTTACTTCATATTGATAGTATTGTGGGATATAATTCATCATACAATCAAGGTCAAAGATATAATTGCCGCTAAGATGCTAGTTCCTTCCTTTCATACTTCTAATTAAGATGTGAGGTACATATTCATCATGCATCAGATAGGCAAAAGGTCAGTTGTACCAAAGACAAGGGGTGGCAATTTCCATAACATGAGATGAATTTGGACACTCTCCGAGTCCCTACCCTTTTTTTTAATAATTAAATAATGCTAAAGTCTCATAGGAGAGTAGCAAAAAGTAAAGCTAAAATCCATAGAAAGTAGAACAAGAAAGGCTAGGGGAAGCTTGACATCGCAAACCACAAAACTATGACTATATAATAAAAAAGGAAAAAAACGTTTTACCCCCCTGAATTTTTGGTTCTGTGTAATTTAGACCCTAAGTTTTAAAAAGTTGTAAAATGACCCCCTGAACTTATAAGATGATGTAAAGAGGACCTTCTGTTAGACTCCTGTTAAAACCCACCATTAACTAGACATGTGCTTGTCACGTGCGTCATTGAATGAACAAAATTACCCTTTCTCTAACTTAACCTTTTCTTCTCTCAAATGCTCTCTTTGAAATGGACAACACAACACACATATTTCCTTTAATCCCCAATGAACCATAGAATACATCAAACGCAGAAGACACACACATTCAACAAACGCGCACACATACATTTAACTCCTTGTCCAATGAACTCCTCCGATGCACACACCTAACAAATGCACACACTCAATAAACTCTAGTTCCTTGTATTCAAAGCCCGAATACATCATCCCGCGATGCGACTAAGCCACGACTGAAGAAAGGGGCTGCGCACACACCCATCGAAATGCCCCTAATCCGAACCAACGCTCCATACATCCCCATCTTCAAAGCTCGAATTTCAGATAACCCAAAAGTCTCACTCTGCGAAGCGACTGAAGAAGAGGGTTGCGTGACTGAGTTACGACTAAAGAAGGGGCGCGGCATGACTGAAGAACTGGCCGCTACTAAAGAAGGGGCTGTGCGACTGAAGGGGTTTACTGAGGCATATTAGGTATGAAACTAAAGTATCCCTTTTTCTGCGAAATTGAAGAACTGGCCACTACTAAACCTTTCAAAAGTGAGGTTTCTTTTGTTAATCAAGCGTTCAAAATGTCCTTTTTATATGAAGAAGGATGTAGGGTCTTGAAAACTGTGTTTTTGTTGCTAATTTTTATTGGTAGAGCATGTAGGGTCATGTGGTGGGGTTTGCTTTTGTAGTGGTCACATGTGAATGCATTGTTTAATAAGATGCCATTTTTAGTGGGTTATGTGCGTACAATTTTGGTTCACTATGTTTCCCATGTGCATATCACTATATCAGGATGTTCTTTTAGAAATTGCACAATGGTCCTTGCACTTTGTTAAATTATATGATATCCTCTAATTTTGGATTAATTGTGGTTTCTTATTTTCAATTTCTAATTCTTTGTAGATATGTCAATTATCACATGCATTCTGTATTATGGAAGTGTGTTTCGCATTGAACCTGAAATGAATTATGGTGGTGGTGTTCATCAAGAGTTGAGAAAATTTGATATTGACTACCTATCAACTACCCATCTATGCTCTCATGTGAAGACTTTTGGGTTTAGTGAACCACTGAAGTTTCAATATAAGTTTAAGGAGGAAACATTCGAGTGCTTAAAGGACTTAGTAAATGATAAAGATGTGCTGGGCATTATTAAAGCATTAGAGCATAAGAAGGATCCTGAACTGGAAATATATGCCTTACATCTACCAACTGAGGATGTTGCAGTGGCGGCTGAGATAGGGTCTGCGGTAGTAGCGAATGAAGTAGGAACTAATGATTCAAGGGCTATTGTAGTCATGGATGATGTAGCGGCTGTTGTATTAGCTGAGGTAGTGCCTGACAAAGAAGCTGAACTAAGGGCTACTACAGGGGCTAAAAGAGGAGGAAAAATAAGAAGAAGCACTAGGAAAGAAAAAGGAAAAGGAAATGAGAAAAAGAAAGGAAATAGTAAAGGCAAAGGAAAGATGGCTGAAGATGTTGATAAGGGATTAGAAAGGTGTGACTTTGTTGAGAGTGATAATGAGGAACTTGACTTGTTTTTTGAAGATAATGGCATGTTAGATGTTACCATAAAAATAAGAAGAAGCACTAGGAAAGAAAAAGGAAAAGGAAATAAGAAAAAGAAGGGAAATAGTAAAGGCAAAGGAAAGATGGCTGAAGATGTTGACAAGGGATTAGAAGGGTGTGACTTTGTTGAGAGTGACAATGAGGAACTTGACTTGTTTTTTGAAGATAATGGCATGTTAGATGTTACCATTGAAGTTGGGTCCAATAAACAAAGTGGTGAAGGAGGCACTTCTGGTGGACAATATAGTAATAACAATAAGGTTGTTGATGTTAAAGCAAACTGGGATGGTGATTGTGTCTGCCAATGAGGATAGTGGCAATATACTCACACCTAATGCTTCTAATGAGGAAGGTATGTATTACAAAATACATATATTGTCAAAAGTTTAATTTAGTTATCTTCTCTATTAATACTTTCATATTTGTTTGGTGCTAATTTGTTTTAATAGGGGAGGATAGGCAAGAGAAATATCCAGAGTTTCATCAATCTTCTGACATAAAGAAAAAGATTGAGTTGAAAGTTGGAATGAAGTTTACTGACTTCAAAGTATTTAGAGAGGCTTTGAAGCAATATTGTATTGAAAACGGGATTGACTTTGCGTACATTAGGAATTAACGTCCAAGAATCACAGTTCATTGCAAGAACAATTGTGGTTGGAGGATGCATGCCAGCCATTACCCACATGATAATTGCTTCCAAATTAAGAGTTAGAATAATAAAGAACACAAAGATTGTGGGTGGTCTAATCATAACTCTAAGGCAAGTGCAAGGTGGCTATCTACCAAATACCAAGACTAGATTATGGACTACAATGGGAAGTGGAAAACTAAAGCCTTTATGAATCAAGTTGCAAAAGAGCACAAAATATTTGTGTCAAAATTTAAGATATGTAGAGCTAACAAGATGGCTATGGAAAATGTTCAAGGAAGCAATACAGCTCAATATGGAATGCTATGAGACTATTGTGCCATCAACCATGAAGCTGAAAGTTAATGACCATAAATTTCTAAGGTTGTATGCATGCTTGGATGCTACTAAGAAAGGGTTGAAGTTTTGTAGACCTATGATGCACTTGGATGGTTACTTTCTAAAAGTAGGCTTTGGGGGTCAACTACTAGTAGCCATAGCAAGAGATGTCAATGACAATATATTTCCTGTTGCATATGCTGCAATTGAGGCAGAGAATAGAGATAGCTGGCAGTGGTTTATTGAATTACCGCTTGAGGACATTAGTTCAATTGCAGAGCATGGCTGGGTCTTCATCTCTGATAAGCAAAAGGTATATGGTTCTTATTCCTTGTATGTATTGCACAATTTAGGGTCTTAATTGTTACTAATTGTTGTTTGTTTAATGCAAGGTTTGATAGAAGTACTTGATGGGATAGGAGCCGAACATAGGTTTCGTGTTCGACACTTATATGCAAACTTCAAGCTTACATCTAAAGGGAAGGTTTTGAAGGAATTACTTTGGAATTGTGCAAGGGCAACAACAAGGGTTAAATTCAGATTCCATCTAGGAGAGATGAGGAGAATAGATGAAGGAGCAACAAATTGGTTGGAAGAGGGAGATCCTTCTACATGGTCAAGGCACAAGTTCTCACCTCATGCTAAATGTGGGGCCTTGCATAATAATGTTGCATAGTCATTTAACTCTGCAACATTGCATGCTAGAGATAAACCAATCATCACTATGATGGAGACCATTAGGAGAATGCTTATGAAGAGATTTGCAGCAAAAACAGAGGGAATACTCAAGTATAATGGGGTTATTTGTCCAACAATTCAAGCCAAGCTAGAACAGTCAAAAGGAGATGTTGTCTTGTGCATTGCCCACATGAATGGTGATGGAAAGTTTGAGGTTGACACATTTTCATGGAATAAGAGAGTGGTTGATTTAGTTGCACAAACTTGCACTTATAAATTATGGGATCTAACTGGGATCCCATGTGCACATGCTGTTAGTGCAATACATGCACAAAGGGACTTGCTTGAGAGATATGTAAGCCACTACTATAGGAAGGATACTTTTCTCAAAACATATAGGACTATGATATATCCTATGCCATCAGCTGAAGTGTGGCCACAGACAGAGTATGATACAATTCTGCCACCTATAACAAGAGCTCAAGTTGGAAGGCCAAAGAAGGTTGGAAAAGGGGGCTGCTGATGAGTCGAGGAATCAAACAAGGGTTAGAAGGGGTAGTCATCCTACTTAGCGCACAAATTGTATGCAATGCGGTCACAATAGCAATACATGCAAGAGGCCACGATATTCAAATGCAAAAGAGCCAAAAAAGAAAAACAAACAAGATGGTTCTAGTTATTTCTTTTGTATTTTTTGATTTTTCTTCCTTTCTATTGTTTTAAAATTGAGTTGGAGATGAGAATAATTATCTGTTGTTGTAGGTGGTGAAGGAACAACTACTGAAGCAAATGATTCACAAGCTGGGACTACCTCTACTACTCTGGAAATGGTTACTTTCCTTCTATGTTGTTTTAAGTTTGTATTTATATATTCTGGTTTGAAGCAATATTTTGGTTAATGCTGGTGATTTTGTTCTATCTTTCGGATTATGGTTCAATGATAGAGATATTATAGTTAAATGCTGGATGGAGAACCTTTACTAACTTTCTGATTCTGATTTTTTTTCTGGTATTCTAATTCTGATTTGTTTTTGGTATTCTGATTCTGATTTTCTAAATATAGTTTCTAATTCTTTCTGGTTTTTGATATCTGTTCTTTCTTTTTGATTTTGGTTTCTGCCTCTTTATGGTTTCTGATCCAAGTTTGAGGGTACTCTGGTTTAGCCATTTTTCTGGTTTTCTGCCTCTTAAATGCTACTTTGGTTTAGCCATTTTTCTGGTTTTTTGGTTTTGGCACCTATGAATGTTTTCTGTTTTATTGTTCTACAGCAACAATAGAAAATGGGAACCGGTTTCTTGTTCTGGAGCAACATAAAATATGGGGTTCTTGCTGGTTTTCTGATTCTGCTGGGTTGCTGGTTTTTTTGATTCTACAGGACCTAAAGAGGTAAGTGCTAAAAATACAGGTGCCAAAGAGGCAGGTGCTGAAAATGCAAGTGTTGCTCCTGGATCAGGTATACTTGATGCTAGCCCTTTTGACACTTTAATCAAATATTATGTTCAAGGAATGTATGGTTAAGTATACTCTCATTATTTGTAGGTACACGATTAGGGGAAACAAGAGAGCACATGGGAAAATGGCTCAAAATCCCTTAGTCAACTACCTTCACAATCAGTACATGCTAATGAGGCAACTCCAGTGTCACTCACTCAGCCACTTCGATGATCACCAAGAGCAAAAAAGCTAAAGATTTATGCCAAATGAAATGCTTAAGTTTTCAGTTGTCAAGTTTGTGGATGTTTGTGGCCTTTTTTGATTTTATTTTGTGGGCTGTTTAAGTTTGAATTTGTCAAGGTATTTTAGGTATTTGGTGATAGAATGTTTACAATGTTATGTTATTTTGATGAATTGTAAACATTGAAGGTGTACTCATTTTTGGGGGTACAATGTTACTTTGATGATGGAATGTAAATAGGCTACTTTGAACCTCACATTACCAAATTATTTCAGCAATAGTTCCTCATCTATTTGTTTAAATTAACAAGAGCAATAGGATTGAATTATATCACAATTCCACATCCAACAATTACAAAAGCAACATAACTAGAACAAAATTTATCAAAACCAAATACATAAGATCTTTTCCCTGTAATGAGAAGACTATCCACATTTGTCTTTAGCAAAGCAGCTAAATATAACAAGAGAATTACAAAAATAATATAACAAAAAAAGAATGATTATGAATCACGTCACAATTCCTCATCCATTAATCCACTTTCAGCAAAAACAACATAATATAATGTAATAAGAAGCGACTAAGAACCTCCAACAATATAACAACTAAATGATGATTTCATTACTTCAGATTTTGTCAAAAGATTATGCATCAGATCATTGAAATATTATAGGACTAATACATTATACTCCAACAACATTTACATCAACTGAAACATTTGAGGACCAAAAGAACCACAACAGAAGATATTATTATGTGTAACTTCTTCACTTGACTCTTGTATGAATCGGCATTCCCTCTTAATGCTTCTAATTCAACCCTTTGAGTTTCCACTTTCTGATTCAACACTAACAGCTCTACTTTTTGTGCCTCTATTACTTCAGTTAGTTGTTTCTTATTCCTCAGCAATCCATTCATCACTTTTGCTGATCTTTGTATTGCAGGTGGGTCACACCAAGCAAAGAAATTGCAATGTCCTTGCGAGCCATATTTTGGACACCCATAAAATCTCCTACCTAGATTTGCCTCAATCTAAGAGGTTTGAAGCCTTGAGGGAAAGCCACAGCTGCAAAAATGTGAGGGAAGACTGCCACGGCAACTTGACAATTTATGCTTCCAATTGATCCATCACTCTCCATCTTTTTCTTCCTTGGTTTTCTTCTTTGCAGTCTTCTTCTTCGCAGTCTTCTTCTTCGATGGTCTTTGCTGGTGTTCTTGTTTGTTGGGCCTTCCAGGTTCGCTGCTTAGTGCGAGTTTTTCCAAGGTCTTCACGTCACTGGTCTTCGCGAGACTTCTCGTCACTAGTCTTCGATGGAGGCGCTGGTATTCCTTTTGCTCTTCACGTGAGTTAAACAATGCAGCCTCCTTCAAGCAAGATTTGAAGAAAACAAGCAATAACGAGAAAAGGAAAAGGATTTCATAAGGGGGAGGCATGAGTTGGGAGAAGGAGTAGAATGTGTGTGTGTGTGTGTGTGTGTTTGTTGAATGTGTGTGTCTGTTGCATTTGATGTATTCAAAGGTTCATTGGGCATTAAAGGAAATGTGGGTGTTGTGTTCTGCATTTCAGAGAGAGCATTTGAGAGAAGAAAGGGTTAAATTAGAGAAAGGGTAATTTTTTCCATTCAGTGGTGCACGTGACAAGCATATGTCTAGTTAACGGTGGGTTTTAACAAGAGTTTAACAGAAAGTCCTCTTTACATCATCTTATAAGTTTAGGGGTCGTTTTGCAACTTTTTAAAACTTAGGGTCTAAATTGCACGGGACCAAACGTTCAATGGGATAAAGCTCACTTTTCCCTAATAAAAATGAAGATGACAAGAAGACAAGACAAGGAAACATCTAAGTAGCAATAGATAAAATAAAGAAGAGCCAGCTTATAGACCATCACAAAACTAGCAACCCTAAAAAACACCCATACTTACTAACCAAACTAGACTTCTAAGCATTAACCTAGGCCTTCATAACAGCCCATGAGATGAACTAAGACTCTCTCCTAGTCCCTACCTTTATTTACAGCATCATAAGCCTTTGATATAGAAAGGGAATGCATGTTTGAATACTTTTTCTTCCACTGGCTAACACTAAACATATTACCAATATGATTAAATTTGAGCTTCGAATATATAATACTACCTTGACAACAAAATGGACTTTATAAATATACTTATAAAAAGGTATGGGACGTGAGGGGAGAATCAAAATAGCTATATCAATTAGATGCTATAAAAATATTGCATGGATCACTACTAATTAAAAAGTTAGTATTCTACAAATAGTTTGGCCCATGCCCTACAAAAAGGAAGAAATGTTAATTATTATGCTCCTTAATAGCATAAATTTCATATTAGAAATGTGCAGATTGAACAAAGTTACTTTTTTGGCACCAAGAAAAGTATATAATTAAAAGAAAAACAATTATGTAAAGTAATATTTGCACAATAGTTCTTATTCAACAAATAATTTTGGTAATAAAGGACTCAAAGTTGGTTTTTCTTTAAGAGGAAGAAGAAAATAATTTTCGATAATGGTATGTTATACAATAATAATAAGAATAAACATAAGTCAAGATTATCATTAAATTATGAGAATTATATTTGGCAATATATTTATTTTACTGTAGATAATTATATATTGTATTGTCAAGAATAACCTTAGCAAAAGGTTGAGAGTTTTTATAATTGTTATCAAGAAGTGCTTGAAAAAAAATTTAGAATCAAGCAAATTATGTTAAAATTTGGAATCAAGTAAGTTATGTTAAAATTTAGAATGAAGTAAGTTATGCTAAAATATAAAAATTGAGTGAATATTTTATCTTTTAATTAAAATTGGTAATTCTTAATTTGATTTAATATTAATATAACAAGTGATAATAAGTCATAAATTTATAATATATCATATGTATATTTTATAGTTCTTGATACGTATAATGTACAATCTAGAATTTATCTCACATCTACATGTAATTTTTGGACTTATGCTACAAGTTTATATTAAAATTTTGGTAAACATAATTATGCTTACATGACAAACAAAATGAATAATTAGAACAATTTGATTATTAATACTCATATCTTAAATTGGTAAAACCATACATACACAATTGATGGTCCTATTAAGTTTGTATATTACAAAGTATTGATTTAATTATTATCAATTTAAGAAATTTAAATAATTATATTGACATGAATGTATTCTACATTGATATGACATGCATTCCATGTTGGTATAAATACAACACACGTTGCCCATGAAAGAAGAAAGCCATGGTAGGAAAATATATTAAGATCATCCCAAAGTCATGAAGATGTGAATATCCAAATAGACTCCAAAATTCAAGACTAGCCGTTGAATTCCTATAAAAAAAAACATGATATTCCTCTATAAATTCATGGATGCAATAGAGTGGTCATTAACTCCCTCAACAAAAAATTTTTATTCTATAAATAGAATAATTCTCAAAATATTTTATCGATGTTCACATATAATTTTCATTTTCATACACTAAAATAATTTTGAAAATATAAACAAATCCATGCAATGCACATGGTTAACCTTTAATATATATATATATATATATATATATATATATATATATATATATATATATATATATATATATATGTATGTATGTATGTATATGTCCCACTTTTAATTGTTAGCCTTTGATTTATAAAATGTTTAGGATACCTTAATTTAAGTTTACATTCTAAGATTAATAATTTAAAACTTTGTGAACTAGTGGGAAACATTTGTTGCAACCCAAAATGTTAAATTTTAAAGGAATAAATCACCAAATATAAGACTCTAATTTTGCTATAACTAATTGTGCTTGAAAGCCTTCATTTACATAATTAGATTTGCTCAAGATGTGTCCAAAGATTGAATGGATTTACTGCAGTATGGCAAAGAGTATATTGAAGGTATTGAAAGATGTTTAGACTTTGCTTTCTTAGATGGAGTTCCTCAAGGGGAAGAAATTAAATGTCAGTGTGCAAAGTGTTGTAATATCCATTGGTATAAAAGAGAAGTAGTATGTGATCATCTAGTAGCCTATGGATTTGTTAAAGGTTATACTAGGTGGATGAATCACAGTCATTAGTCCTGATGGATATTGATAAGGACATGGATGGTGAAGTTAACTGTAATGATAACATTGATGGCTTGCTACATGATACATTCAGAGATGTAATGAGAAAATGAAGGCCCAAATGAATATGCAAAAAAGTTTTATAACCTGATAAATGAGGCAAGCCAAGAACTATATTCGGGCTGTAAATAATTCTTAACATTATCATTCATGTTGCCGGTTTTAGGTCACTCATATACTTAGGTCAGTCATTTTCTCCATTGTTATGCCTTTTGATTCGTCTCCGAAGATGACACACACTTTGACTAGCATCTTTTGAACTGACAAAATAAGTAAAAGGATGATTACCATTGTCCAAGATATATATCAAAACACACATTTAATATGAAATAAGAAATAATTACACATTCTGAAAAAATCAAAAATAAAAGAAGACTAATTAACATTGTCCAATATAAATATAGAAATATGTATTTGAACTAAAGTAAAAAATGACTGCACATTTTGAAAATAAAAATAAATAGCTGAATGAAGAAAGAAAATATAAAAAGAAAAAACATAGAAAACAACTCAATCAATCAACAACAGGAAGCAACCGTGACAAGTATCGCCATTTCATGGAAAGAAAGTAAAACTTTCTTAGGAAATAAGTAGTAGAAGAAAGAAGGGAAAAAGTAGAAAGACTTGATGTACATTTTCTCTGCATGTAACAAATAGTAGAATGGAGAAAAGTATGAACAAATAAAAAAAAAACTCAACTCAAATTGATTAAACACTAGATGTGTACATAAAAAAAGCAAAAAAGAAGAAACAAATAATAGAAAGAAAAAATGAAAAAAAAAGAAAAGAATGCAACTTGATCACACAACGTACTTCTAATTTAGATCTATGCACTTTCTTGGAAAACAAACAATCTAAATTAGAAAGAAAAAGAATAACACAACATAACTTGATCACACAGTAGAATTGTACAAGAAGAGAGCAAAAACAAACTCATACAAGATTAATGACAATTAATTACAACACCAAACAACAAATATATTTGTTTGGAAAGAAAGTAACACAAGATGTGATAACGGTATTGACAAGCAATAGCACATCCATAGCATAATGAGGAAAGAAAAGAAAGAATAAAAGAAAAGGGGAACATGATCAAACTATTGAGACACTATGGAGCAATGGAACACTTTCTTGAGAAACAAACAATGAAATGAAGAAAAATTGATAAGCAGAAACACAAGGAAAATAGGTATGACTAAGAGAAAGAAAATAATAGAAAATCACCAATATGGAGAGAAAAGAGAGAGAAGAGAGCTCTTGAAGATGTGTGTTTGAATGATCAATTGCATTATTAGAATGAAACTCTGATATAGAAGTTTATATACATCAAATAGAAGTTGAAATATAGCGGGAAAAACAATTATGACGACTAGCAAAACTAACTAAACTTCCTCTAAAAGCTAAGATTTTGGTCTTCCAGAGTCCATATTTTATCCTGCATAGCTTTGGTCCAAGAGTCAAACTTGGAAGCCTCGGCTTGAGATTTTGGTTCCTCGATGAACAAGATAGATAGGACAAAAGATTTGTGATTAGTGCATAAGGAGTAATAAGATAAGTATGAGGAAATTGGGTAAAGGGTGTTACCAGTATTGATAAATGGAATCAGTGCTATAGTGCTCAACGTGAGCAGTGTAGTTACTTTATTTATATCAAGTTGTTATAGAGCAACAAGAAGAAAATGTAACTGCTAAAACAATTACTCAAATGTATAGAATTCAAACTAAACAATGCAATAACCTAGACTATGTAACAGCAAGCTAGGCAACAATAATTTGAAAACCAAATCAAAACTACTTGACTACGTCTTCAGCCCTTCTCAAACTCGATAGGGGATAGCTAAGCCGAGATCGCAACTAGAAAAACAAGGATTACAGAGCAATTTTGTGAACAGATCAGTGAGTTGATGATTGGAAGGAAGATAGCACGTGATCAAGGTGGCTTGAGCTACTTTTTCCGAAACAAAATGATAATCTACCTGAATGTGTTTGGTTCAAGAATGAAAAACTGGATTCACCATCATGTGTAGTGCACTAACAAAATAGGCGAGGTGGATCAAGTATGGGAATGCCAATGTCATGGAAGAGAAACCTAAGCCCAAGTTAACTGCTTAGTTATAGATGCCATAGCACAGTATTTAGCTTTTGTACTGGATCGAGCAATCGTGGGTTGTTTCTTCATACTCCAAGAGATACAATTACTACCAAGAAAGGCATAAAATCTTGTAGTTGAAAGACAAGTTAAAGGACAACGTGCCCAATCTGTATATGCAAATGCATATAGATTATCAGCCAAAGTAGAGTAAATCCTCATGCTAAGATCACTTATCCCCTTAACATAACAAAGTACTCGTTTGAGCTCCCAAAAATGATGATTTGCGGAAGCATGCCTAAATTGGCAAAGATAATTGACACTATATGTTAGATCTGGCCATGTAAAAGTAAGATACTGAAATGCACTAGCAATACTCCAATATAACTGTGGATTTGTAAATGCTGAGTCATCATTATGGGAACTATGCACCATCATTAGATGGAGTTGCAATCTGCCATGTTTGCACAGTGAAGTACTTCTTTAGCATATTTAGACTATGTTAAAAAACAAGCCATAATCCATATAAATAACTTCAAAGCCAGAAAAAAAAAATTTAAGATGACTGATATCTTTAATTGCAAAAGATCGACTAATTTGTTGAAAAAAGGCATGAAGAACTGATAGTGTACTTCCTGTAAGAATTATGTTATCAACATAAAGAAGAAACAATGTGATGATATCCCCTGCCCTGTAAACAAATAATGAGGGATCAACTTTATTGTATTGAAAACCATAGGCAAGGAAAAATAAGCTTAGATGATTAAACCAGGTCTATGGTGCCTATTTAAGACCGTAGAGAGCTTTGTGTAGTTCCCACACGTGATCAAGATGGATAGGGTCAATAAAGCTTGGTGGTTGGGCATCAAGTGGGCCATGCAAGAAAGCATTCTTAATGTCTAATTGACATAAAGAACACCCCATGCATGGCAGCTAAAGAGAGCACTAGACGAACAATGCCATAGCTAATGATAGGAGAGGAAGTTTCCTAAAATTCAACACCCCCAATTTGATTGAATCCCTTAGCTATATATTAGGATTTAAGTTGTCAAGAAAGGCATCCGCCTTGAGTTTGGTCTTCCATATCCACTTTTTACTAAGCACTCTATTACTTGGTGTCTTATAAACAAGACAAAATGAATTTTGATAAAGAAGTCCCTAAACCTTGGCTTCCATTGGTTGCTTCCTACTAGGGTGTTGCAATGCTATTTTATCGACTTCGGTTCTTTGGGAATCGGCTCAAAATTAAGCAAATACTTCATGTTGAGGCAATGGATCCCATCTTTTGCATAGGTGTCCATAGGATGATGATTCACATTTGAGAATGAGTGGTCAGTTAGGATGTTTGTATGTGTAGGCATAGAGTGGAAGAATTATTGATGGTAGTGAAAATTATGGGTTGTACAATGTGTGCGGTTAGTGGGGAAGGGAGTGAGAAATTAGTAGGGTTGGTAGGTGATAAGGTAGAATAGGGTAGTGGACGAAGTGAGAGAAGTTTACAAGGAATGACTGGGTTTGTTATAGAAGGGGGTTTGGGGTCAAAGTCAAGTCTTGATGGGTGGCGAAGGGCTTTACATGTTTGTGTTGGTTTAATGAACATAAAATTGGTGATGGTATTGTCTAAGTCTGAGGTGGGTTGGAGTAAACTATTAAGATTGTGAAAGGGGAGACTGTACTCATCAAACACAACACTACGAGAGATGAAAATTTTGCTAGTTTCTAGATAAAGGCATTTATATCTTTTATGTCTATTTGGGTACCCTAGAAAAACACAAGGAAGAGACTTGGGATCAAGTTTATTGGAAATAGGATCTTTTAATAGTGGGAAACATCGAGACCCAAGGGCTCTGAGACAAGAGTAATCTGGGTCTTCCTTGTAATGAAAATGGGGTAACAAAGCCATGAACTAAGGAAAGTAACCTGTTGATAAGGAATCATGTGGTTTGAAATGCTTCTAGCTAATAAAGAAGTGCAACCTTACTTGCAAAAATTAGAGCTAAGCTAAGTTCGTGTAATTAACGATGCTTATATTCAGCCACACCATTTTGTTGTGGGGTTCCTAGACAAGATATTTGTAACCAGATTCCATTTTGAGCAAGGTAGGATAAAAAAGAATTGTTGATGAACTCACTACCTCCATTACACTAAACATTTCGAATCACACTATTGAATTGACGAGAGACAAATTTTTCAAATAATAGGTAGAGCTAGAAGAATTCAGATTTTGCTTTTAAAAGGACAATCCAGGTAAATCATGTAAAATTGTCAAATATGCAAGCATAAAAATGAAAGCTAGACTTACAAACAGTTGGTGTAGGACCCCAAAGATCAATATGAACCAATTCAAAAGGAGCATGACTTCTTTTATTAATAGAAAGAAAAGGCAATTGAGATGCTTTTGCCATAGTACAAAGAGAGTACATATCACCTATCCTCATTCCTGTGGTCAAAATCATGTCTGTCCTCTTATCCTTAGTCACAAAACATGTATTAGAAAATTCACAAATGCATGGATAAGAGGAAATTAGTTGAATAATAGATAAAATATTTTTTTTTTTGAATTCCAGGCACAATAAAAACATCCTTAATAGTCATGTGAGAACCAATTGATAAAGAAATAAATGTATCACCCTTATGAGAGATATTGATAAGCACACCATTACCAACAACAACATAGGTGTTAACAGTATAAGGACGAATATTATGCAAGACATTTGCATCATTTGTCATATGAGCACTAACACTAGAATCAGGAAACCATACATTGGCATCCTCTTAGTCCAAAAGTGTAAGAGTAGCAAGAGCAGGAGAGATAGATTCAGGTTAATATGCATGATTAAAAGCTATTAGGATAACCTAATACATTGTGATTTAATCCTTTGCAGATCTAACACTTCACAGTGGGTAAGGTCCAAGAGGGAGGTTTGGCTGGACCAGTTGGTGTTGAATTGGGTGTGAAACCACGTCCTTTGGAGTTAAATAAAGTATGATTGGAGCGAGGTTTTTGCTGTTGGGTGGATCGTTTGAAAAAGGATTTGTGATTAGGGTGGGCATAGAAGGCTAGGGTAATGTATCGAACAGGTGTCATAGTTAATTAGTTGTGGATGATGGAATTGTACGAGAGAATAGGAGGACAAAGCATAATGGTGGTGAAAGGGTTGTAATCTGGACCAACTCTTCGAAGAAAATGAAAAACTTTATCTTGATCAGGCAAAGGTTTGCCAATTAAAGAGAAGTCATTGTAAATGGATTTGAAATACCTGATATATTCATGAATAGAATGAGTCAAATCCTTAGATAGAATAGATAGCTTCTATCAAAGAAGAAACTCGCCTTCACCGAAGTGTGAGGATATGCTTCTTGCAGCGCCAGCCAAACCTCATGAGATGTCTCAAGATCAACAACAAGGTCGAGTGCCTCTTTAGATAGTAAACTCTTGATCCATGCACAAACAAGATGATTAGAGTGATGCCAGTTGATAAAATCTAGATTGTGTCAATCAAACCTCATGCCAAGAGTTTGCGGAGATCCTGGGGATAAATGGAAGTGGTGTCGGAGTGTCACCATTGACAAATCCACCAAGGTCTTGAATCTCAATTAGGTTACACATTTGATCACGCCATAGGATGTAGTTTGAAGGGGTAAGATCAAGAGAAACAAAATTACTGATGTTCAAGGTGGACAGATAGGGGTATGGTAAAGGACAAGCATGATTATTGTTATTATTAATGGCAGTAGAAGAAGAGGAAATGATGATAGATTCTGGAGTTATCCGACGGCTATACTGCTACCATGTAGATGAATGGAATAGGTGCTACAGTGCTCAATGTGAGCAGTGTAGTTGGTTTATTTATATCAAGTTGTTATAGAGTAACGAGAAGAAAATGTAACTGCTAAAACAATTATTCAAATGAATAGAATTCAAACTAAACAATGCAATAACCTAGATTATGTAGCAGATAGCTAGGTAACAATAATTTGAAAACCAAATCCTAACTCCTTGATTGCGTCTCCAACTAGAAGGCAGGTCAGGAGGATGATTGATAGATGAAGCAAGAGAATAATGGAAATCTTGTAAATATATAGGATTGTGTGGTATAGTGGATTGGAGAATTAAGGGTGTAAGATGAGGATTAAGAAGGGTAGGTGATGTGGCAGGTGGTAAAGAGTGTGAGCTAGGTGGCAATGTGTGGGCTAAGGGAGTAGCATGAGGTAAACTAGGAATATGATTAAGGGATGGGACAATTGTTGATGAGATAGGTCATATGTGATAGGAAGTGGGAAATGGGAAGGTATGTATGAATTAAGTCTTATGGTGGATGAGAATAAAGTGTGTTGTAATGAGCGAATATGTAGGAGTGATGCATGATAAGGAAAGATGGATTCATTAAATTGGACATTGCAAAAAATGACTATTTGACTCGCACCGTTAAGCGAACATTTAAAATTAGTAGATATGCAACTTTAAAATAATATATTTTGATCACAAAATAGTTTAAAGAATGGAACAAATTATCTATTTCTGACATAATTTTGATGTTAAATAAAGCATTTGCATCAGTTGACCAATGAAACAAGTGTTATTGAGGAGATAATTGTTAGAAATGTTTATATGAGAATAATCAATGTTCATGAACCTTAATCATTAATAAGAGTATACCTAGACTCACGTGTCCCTCATTCATTTATTACTGGTTAATAGAGAAACTATACAAGTGTCCTTTATTAGACTCACTTGTAACAAATTTCTCATAAAAGAACAAGAAAGAATTCTTAAAAGAAAGAATTCTTACAATCAATTCCCTCTTGAATTTTATATATTGTAATATCAAAAGATTGCTAGTGACTTTTAATGATATGGAATCAAAGACTATATAAAGATGAAAAATATAATTTCAAGAGACAATGAAAACATCACTATTTGGATTTCACTGATATAGTCAAACTTGCAGCTTCATTTGGTGAAACCCTAATCTGCTTATACTTTTACAAACCAATGATCATAGGATGCTTTCAATTGAGATATTTGAGATAGCACACTAAATAATTACACATGTGACTCATTTATTGTGATTTAAAAAAGAACCTCTGCAAATTATTATGTTTACAAAATAATAACCTTATAATTTAATAATTAAAACAACATGCCGCTATTACAAATTACATAGTTGGCATAATTCCAATATGTCTCTTGCCGCATTTATACTTTTGGCATACTATTATCCAATTGAACACTCATGCAATTAGTTTTCATGCTTTCCTCATACCCAATATTTCTTCCACACTTGGGTGACTCAATCAAACAATTTTAATTCCATTTAAGGATGCCCTACCATCAATCCATATTATGGGACTCTATAATTGATCCTAATGTTTAAACCTGTTTGTTGATTTGTAATGTCAAATGTTAAATTTGAAATTGTATAAAACCTTACCATCCTCAAACTAATTGCAAAATCACCATTAATAAATATGCTAGTCAATGGTATTGATAAAAATAAAATGATTAAAACACAAATCAATCTAAATTACAGAAGATACCCAATCAAATAGAAAATGATAAATGAAATTATGATTAGAATAGCCATTATCTTACTTAAACTCATGGTGCTATCAACATTAAAAAAGTTGTTGATCAACAGTATTGATAAAGTAAAAGGTTCATTCTTTGCAACAGCTGCTCCCATTCTAGCCCAACTTTGATGCACTAACAATAGAATAAGATCAATTTTTTGAGCCATTGTGGCAATCAACTAAGAAAATGAGGTGAAAGGATTGCCAAAGTATTCAGTATTTAGAAGTTGTTCAGTAAGTCAATGGGAATACGCTATTAATGGGCACTACCAAATCATGTTTCATAACAATAGATATGTGACTATATATACACTAAAGCTAAAATCCCTAAACCTATTCTTATTGATAAAATAGGGGTAGGATTATGAAAATACCTAATATCACCACCATATTGATATTCATAGTACATACTCAGTGAAAAGAAAATATGAATACATCAAATTAAAGTCAATAAGTTCATTCTATCTTACTTTCTCTGCATGTGAATAAAACATTACATTAAAGTTCAAGCACCAAAGGAAAGGAAAGAAAATGATTATTTGAATGAGGACCACACATTACACAATATCATTAGTACAAAATTAGAAAAACTAAGAACACGACATACTTTCCATCCTTAGCCCAAAAATAATTTTCCTTTTGCAAGTAAAGTTAACTTAGCACAAATACCCAAGAGAGTATAGACTCGCCTTTTAGAGTTTTTAAAAGAAGCTATGCCCAATTTAAAAATTCTTTCTTCTTTTAATTAAACCAAGACTATGGTGAAAGACTTAGGTCTTGACTATGAAAAGATTGATGCATGTCCAATGACTGCATGTTATATCGAGACGAGTATGTTAATGACTCATCTAGCTATGTTTGCTGAGCTTCTCGATATAACAAATATCCCATTATGGATAATGATCTTGAGCAATCCAAAAAGCCTCGCAAGATTGCTGCTAAAACTTTAAGTTATTTTCCTTTAATACTTAGGATTAAAATGCTTTTTATGTGCTTAAGGACAACAGATACAATAAGGTGGCATGATGAGGAGCATTCTAAAGATGGGAAGTTAAGTCATCCTACTGATGGCCAATCATTGAAAGCCTTTGATAGCCTTTACCCAAACTTCACAAAAGATGCTCATAATCTAAGAATTGGCTTGGCAAGCGATAGTGTCAATCCATATTGAACCATGAACATATCTCATGGCACATGGTTGGTTGTGTTGGTGGTGTATAATTTCCTTCCTTGGATGAACATGAAGCTAGAACATTGTATGCTTTCTTTACTCATACCTGTACCCCAATTACCTGGAAATGACATTGACATTTATCTACAACCATTGATAGAAGAGCTAAAGGAGATGTGGGAGTTAGGGGTTGGAATATATGATTCTTCAAAAGATCAAACTTTTTAAATGAAGGAAGCACTTTTATCGACTATTAATGACTTTCCAGCGTATTCTATGTTGTTTGGTTGGAGTACAAAAAGAAAGTTGGTTTGCCTTTGTTATAGTTATGAGATCTCTTCTTTATATTTGAAGCATAGTTGCAAGATGTGCTACACGGGTCATCGGATGTTTTTACCCATGGATCATCCATGGAGATCTAACAAAAGATCCTTCAATGGTAAAACAAAACATAGGCCTCCAGCACGCTTGTTAAAGGGAACTAGGGATGTCAAAATGAGCCAGCCCACCAAAATAAAATGGGCTGGGATAGTCAGTCCAACACCCACCAGCCCACAAAAGAATAAAAAAATTTTAAAAAAATATTTTTTAATATTTTGATGAATTTTTTTTAAAAAAATTAAATAATATTTTTTATTTATGTATACCTAATTTTTCAAGGTCCATAATAATTATATATTAACTTGGACTAAAAAATATTATTGTTAGTAGTGTTATTTGTGAATTATGACACTATTTTATTTTTAAGTTTTAATTTTGAGTGAATAGTATCAACTGTATAATGTTACTGTATTCGTGATTGTACATATTTTTTACTTTTTTTGTTTTTGGGTTACATGTTTCTTACTTTTTTTATCAATAAATTATAAATTTTTTCTTAAAAAAAAAACTTGGTCTATAAGCCAAGCCTGCCCCCAACCCGCCAAAACCCGCGGGTTAGGCAAGTTGGAATTTTTTGGTGGGCTCAAAACTTCAACCCAGCTTGCTAAAAATGGTTGGTTTGGCGGACTAATCCAGTGGGCTCAACTCGTTTTGACATCTCTAAAGGCAACAAATATATTTAGGATGTTGCAAAATGTGGGCAATGCTTTTGGGAAGAAGCAAAAACAATCAGACCATGTCCCATGGAAGAAAAAATCAATATTTTTCAAATTACCTTATTGGTAACTCACCATGTTTAGGCACAACCTTGACGTCATGCACATAGACAAGAACATAGTTGATAACATAATTGGTACTCTTTTGGATATTCCTAGAAAGACAAAGGATCATGCAAGTGCACATTTTGACCTAAAAGAAATGGGTATTAGAAAGAACCTTCATCCAAAAGATACAAACGATGGCAAAAGAACAAAATTAGCAAAAGCGTGCTTCTTAATGACTACTGGGTATAAATTGATTTTTTGCAATGTTTTGAAGACAACAATGTTAGCTCAAGAACCCTTCAGAAGGCATCAACGCTTAATGTTTTGAGTGATAACAAAACTAATTTCATGAAAATACTTTGTAGAAGGACTAGTGGTTTGCTTGAGTTTCTTGAGTATACAGATAGGTTCATTCTCATTAACGTACAACTTCATGAACAAGTTTTATTTTCATGAAATCATGTGTAAATATGTTTGATCCCATTCAAAGAGATTTGGAACTTAAATGAAGTAAAAAATAATCCTTGAAATGGATATTGATATGGTGAGAGCATGAAAGGAAATTATCAAGAATAAGAAACCAAGACTTAAATCATCAGAGAGTATCACGCAACTTTAGAAAGTGTTATTCAAGTAAAGATTTCAATCCAACTCTAAAGCAAAGTGTGTTTACCACTTTCAATTATCATGATTATGTATATCAATGACAAAAGGCTCTGATTGAAGCATATAGATCAAAAGGAAAGTCCAAAAATTGAAACAATGCTTCAAAAAACACGTTTACTATAAACAATGCATTTTACAAAAATGGGAGGAAAAATTTGAATTTCAAATTTCAAGTTAAACTCAGTCAGGGACTAATAATGACATCTTTTTTCAACTTGGTCAACCACCCTAGCTTCTAGAAGAAAAATTTTAGAAACCTCGTTCAGAAAGCCAAAAGTAGTTTCTCAAGGTGGACTCAGAAACTTTAATTAGACAACGACTTCTATAACTGCAAAAAGTAACTCTAAAATGCTGAGCTACTCTTCTAGACTTCATTTCCAAGACACAAAAAGAAGATCAACATGTGTCACTAGGAAAACAGATCAAGGGCAATGGTTATAAATGAAGATAAAGTATAAAAGGAGATAGTATGCTTACAACTCAAGACTTTTGATTATTACCTTGTGTTGAAATATTGAAGAAATTTTCTATCATCTTCTGTAAAACTATTACAACTTGAAATAAGTTTCATCCTTGTAAAAAATCCTCTTTGTAAGTTCTTATTATATTATACTTTCTACCTAGGAAAAATAGTTAGAAAGAAGTCACCTAAATTTTTAGCTTATATTCTATTTCATATAGAGAAAACTTGAGTGTTTGTTTGTTTTAGTGATCAATCCTAAGCATGTTCCTTGTAAGCTAATCCAATAGTGATTATTGTGAGGTAGCTTGAAGAGGTTGGTCAAAGACTATTTGGATATGACAATTGAGTGAGCTACTGGTCACATGAAATAGCTTGCAAAGGCTAGTGAAAGATTATCTGACTTTCTCAGGATTGAGAAATGGTTAATTAGTAGAACTCAATAGTTGTTGACAACTGGATGAAGGCAGGATGACTGAACCAGTATAAAAACTCTTATGCAGTATCTTCTCTCTCACTAAATCTCCTTTATATTTCGTTTTATGCTTATTATATTTTTCTTTTCCTAAAAAACCTTCTTTAACTCGTTTTCAAATTCTATTTAGTTCAAAAAGCCTCTTTCTGACATATATTGACATTATTTCTGCAGCACTTCAAGTTTATACTTGATAGTACTTGTTTAAAGTTTTTCAGAAAGTTAAAGGAAAGAAAAGCTGAAGCACGATTCAATCCCCTTTCTCATACACTTTTTAACCTATAAACAAAGCTACATGATGGTAGTGCTTCCAACATTTCTCATTGTGTGCAACTAGCTGAAAGAAAAATATTTGGTTATAAGACCTATCATGCTCATTTCATGTAGCATTACTTACTGTAAACACCGATCATAAGTATACTTCCTTCTCATGTTGCTATCCCTTTAGTCCATCTAAGTTCTTTCTTTTGTCATTTATGTTAAAAAGTTATCACTTTTGAAGGGTGGATTATTTAGAAGCAAAGATTGTTGTGACACTATGCCAATTGGAAAGAATTTTCCCTCCTAGCTTTTTTGATGTAATGGTTCACTTGCCTATTCATTTAGAAAATAAAGTGAGGTTAGGTGGTCTAGTTCAGTTTCGATGGATGTATCCCATTGAAAGATATATATGTACATTGAAGTCATACGTTGGCAATAAAAGTCATCCTGAAGGATCTATTATTGAGGCATATTTGGCTAAAGAGTGTTTAACCTTTTGCTCAAGATATTTGATCAAAAGTTTGCCAAAAAGATTAAATAGAAGACCTCGAAACAATTATGAATGTTGTACAAATGATGTGCAAAGTTCTAGTTTGTTTTCAAGTAAAGGATATTTGTTAGGTAGGAAAATGATGGATCTATTTATTTTGGATGACATATTACAAAGCCAGGTCCATGTATACATATTGAACAATTGTGATGAGATCCAAGAATATATAAGATAATTTGACTTGTAACTCACTTGTTAGTTTGCTCAATTCCTAGTTAATTTTTCTTTTACTAACAAATAAAAATTGTGTCCACTTTAGAGAGCATGGGCATGAAGTTCCTAACTAGTGATAAGGATTGAAGTGGAGCAAAGCCAAAAATCATAGTCAAAGCTTCTCTTAGTGGTTTGAAACTCATGCTATGAAAAAGGATGTGCATGATAAGTTGAAAGAATTGTCTAGATGTCCAAATAAAGTTGCAAAAAGATATAGTGGTTATTTCATCAATGGATATAGGTTCCATACTAGGCAACCTTATGCTAGAAAAAAAACACAAAATAGTGGTGTAACTGTGGTGTCATTAACTACAAGCTTTGCTAGCTCGAAGGATGAAAATTTGATTCTAGCTAGCAAATATAACTTATCATGGAAAATTAATTGATATTGTTGAGCTAGATTATTATAGTCATTTTCAGGTTGTGTTGTTTAAGTGTGACTGGTATGCGGTTGAAGAAGAAAAAAATTATGATGTTACACATGTCCACATCAACAAGAACCGTATTTAGACAAGCCTTATGTGCTAACATCTCAAGCACATCAATGCTTCAATGTGCAAGATCCATATAATCAAAACAAACAGTATGTTTGGAAGGCAATCCCAAGAGACTTATATAAGATAGGTGACTAGTTCGGGTCTGATTCTTATCAAATTCATGTAAATGAGCCATGTGAGCATTCAATAACTCCATTTACACCAAATGATGATGGTGAAGTTGAATTAGTGAGGATTAGTGTTCCGGCAACAATTATTGATATGGATCCAAAAATAGTTCTTGCCTATCAACTTAAAAAAGAATCAAAAGAGGATTTTGATGTTAAAGATGAAGAGGAGCTTGACCTTAAGGTGTTTGACTGTGAGAACTCATCATAAGATGGACAAATTTGTTAAGTTTCTTTGTTTTCTTTCTCAACTCTTAGATCTTTTTTAGCTTGTGTTTGATCAATGAAGAATGCTACATTTTTTATTATTGGAGTAAATTGTTGTATCATGATTTTAGAATGAAGTAGCATAGGCTTACATAATTATACCTAATAAAGTTGAATTTGAGGGGGATGTGTGACAGTTCAATTATTGAATTTGAAGCATAGTTGAATTTGAGTAGGCTTTTACAGTTATACGTATTTGTTTTATTTCTTTTGAAATTATTGGTTTATATCTCCTAGTTTATAAGGGCAAAGTTGCCTTTTAATACTCTTGTTTGTTTATTTCTGTTTTCAATGTTCTCTTTTATGCTCATTGCAAGGTGTGAATCACCTTCTTTAAATGGTTTTTTTCCTAATCATTCTCATTTTTTTTTTCATTTGACTGCTTTTTTAATACAGGATGAACAAAAGAAAAAAAGGTAATGACCTTAAGTCGAAAGAAATCAAAAATTCGATGAAGAAAAAGAGTTTTGATATCCACGGCCAAGTAAAATAATCAAGCCATGAATTGATAAAAATGTATCAAATTAAGAAGGGAAAAATAGCAGCTGAATATAAGAAGGAAAATATGCAAAATCAAAGGCAAAGTGAGATAGTAATGAAGAAACAGATGACCTATCTACCTTCTCTTCTCAAAGCCAAGAGCTTTAGAATATGCTTAAGCCTAAAACCTAGACACAAGGTGGCATGGTTGGTCAAAACCAAGGGCAAAATAAGGTAATTGACAATAGTTCTCGAAGCCAAGGCCATGAGAATATGCTTAGGAATAAAACCATGGCACAAGGTGAAGTGTTTAGGCAAAAGAAGGTACTTGGCAATGGAACAATGAACTAATCCAAAACACGTACACAAGAGCAACAAAATCTTAAAAGGGTTAAGCGAGTTCCAATTTTACCATCAATGAGTCTAGACTACTTTTTGGAAAAACAAGGGGTAGAAGTAGAAGAGGATAAACAAGTTGAGCATGCAATAGATGAATTTTTTGATTAAAGAAATGATGTGGCACTTGATCATAACGGTAATGAAAGAGATCTTTTGATGATATTGATGGCATTAATCATGAAGATGACAATAGTATTATTTTTAACTTTTTTTAACTATTTATATAATTTTTTCCATGTGAAAATATTGAATGTTTGATCACCCTTCAAATTTTCTAACTTTCACTTTTTATATTTATCTTGCTATTTGGAATTATGAACAATGGAAAAGAAAGACCTCATGGAAGAACTACATGCAAAAAACTCAAGCTATAACTATGGAGGAGAGGGTGGAGATAATCTTTGATTAAGGATAAGTTATTAGCCCAATGGGTACAACCCCTCAAGTTGCAACCTCTCAAACTATATGTGATTCTGACTCTTTAAGAAAATAAGGTTATGCCCTTGCTAACAACTACAACTTTTGGTCTAGTGGTAAGCACTTGATCTTACATAAGAAAATGTGCATTCAAGGGCAGTAGATGCCTCATATTGCTACTTCAAAGGACTCATCAAATGTGGAAGATGGTCACATGAAGGAAAGGAACTAAAGAAGAAGGAATGGTTGACAAAAAAGAAAAAAGAAGCAAATGCAGTTGCATTGTGAATCAAGTAGTTATTCACTGAATTTTGATGATGGGAAAGAGAAGATCGATAATGATGCTTTTCCAAGTTTCTTAAAGCAATACACAGACAAATAGTAGTGAGATTAGGGTTCAACAAAGAAACAAAGTAGATTAAGGGTTAGGATTGTGGTGAGAACTCTGAAAGGTAATAGATTTCTTAATGATCCTCGTGGAATTATCTGTTATCAAGAAAAAAATATTGCTAATATGGTTGTAAAGGATTCTTATACTGTAGGAATTATTGTAATTAATTTTTTGGTTGGTTATTATTTTGTAATTATTTTGTTCCAAAATATTGAAAAGTGATTATATCACTAATAGACACTTTTATCTTCTTAAAGTTGGTAAGCTTTAGAGGAAGTGTGAGCAAGGTAATGACAGGAGAACTACAAATCTTAGGTGGCCTTTAGTAGAGAAGAGAGGTTGCCACCACAAGGAACAATGAGGGGATGATAAGGTAATGTTTCTCCTTGGACTAGAGGACACCCTTATAGTTTAGCTTTCTTTCTAATGGTTGGATCTAGGAGGTGATGCTATAATTGTGTGGTAATTATGCTTAAATAACCTAGGTTATCTATTTTTTGGGTCATGAGTATTGGTTTTTACAAAGAATATTATCTTAAAATGGAATAAGCTCCCATGGATATGAGAAAAAGGCCGGAGAACAAGGATCATTCTTAGATCTCTTGCCATGGATATGTTCATAACTGTCTGTGTGTTGAATCAATCTAAAAATCCTTCCCTTTTGTCACTGTTATATTGGCTTTTCAGGTCGAGGGAATCTCTTTTTCGGATGTGAGTAATGCCTACTCCATTTGTGTTACTATTGATGTAACACAAAGAACCATCAACATTTTAGAGGGAAAGGCCTTTGTAGTGCCAGCTAAGTAGGCTTTGTTTACTATAGTTCCTAATGCTATTTTAGGACAAAAAGCCAAACAAAAGGTTCTAGGTTATGTTGGAGAATCTTGCCTTGTATGGTTTTCTTTCTGTAAGTCTGAGGATGGCCACTGATCTTTGTGGAGTCTCATTGAGAGATATTTCTCTCCTCTCGGAAGTGCACATCTAAAAGCCTATCAAGCCACATCAATTTGGGTATTTCCTAGGCATAAGTAAGCTTTCCAAGCATTCAGTCTGAAAGGACATCATCCATGCCCCCTTATTTTTCTTGGTACATGACAAGAGTCCTTTTTTCCTTCCATAAACTCACTTAACAGATCCTTAATCACTGATTACTTCATGATTATTTTTGTTTATCAAGGGTAATTAATTAATTTTAGTTGTAGTAAGGATTTTTATTATAAGACATCAACATAAGAAGCTCATCAAATGCAAGCATAAGCAATCAAGAGCATTCATAAAACAAGCATTGATGTGCAGTTAACTAGAATTAATTCAGAATACCCCCTAAACAATCCCTGTGATTCTCCATAGACCTCCAAGAATTAAAATAACATACAATAAACTAAACAAGTTTAGATCTTAACCCCCAATAAACATTTATTAGTTTAAGAGTCAATCACTTGACCATGAGCAATGGTTGTCACCCAATTTTCAATCATTTAACCAATTAATCGTTATAAATTGACAATTTAAAAACACTAAAAGGTTTTTGAAATTGAGATCAATGTGTCAACATCATTCAACATCAATAACAAATACGATAAAGAAACAAGGAATTGAAAAACACTCAAAAATGGAGTTTCAAGCTTACAACCAAGCATTCTCGGAGACTTCTTGAGCTAGCTAGATAACTAATCCTCCACTGTTATGGGAGAAACCAAAATAAAATCATAAGAGTGGAGTAAGAGAATAGGAGAAGATAAAAGAGAAAAATGTCAAAACAATATAACCTAACTCATTCCTTGAATCCCTATTTTCATTTTCTGTCTTTTCCTTAAACAAAAACATTCAAAACATAAAAATCCTAGATTACCTTCATAATAATTATGATCTTCTAACTCTTAGCTTTAACTTGAGATATGATTTGCATTAATTGGAAATTTGATAAGAGATTTATGCTAAAAACATTCCACTCATATCAAACAAACACACAAATTTAGGAAAAATTATGCATAATTAATATTTGCTATTTGATAGTTATTTGTTAGTACTAATAGGTTAATAGTTGAAATTATAGTTTAACATGAACATGAACCAATAATATGTTGAGTAAACATTTTTTATCCTAACATTTTCAATTTGATATAAATTTAATCCTAACCAAATTTTAGACATCAATTTTTAATTTTGACATCAATTTGATATTAACAATAATTTTTACATAAATTTGATCCTAACATTTTTATTTCGATATCAATTCAGTCCTAATATTTTTTATTTGATTTCAATTTAGCTATTCATTTAAAGTTGAAATTCAACAAAATGATTAAATTGGTGTTAAAATTAAAAATATTAGGACTAAATTGATGATATCAAAAATTTTATTAGGACCAAACTGATGTCAAATTGAAAATGTTAGGACCAAGGAGGTTGTTTACTCTAATTTTTTTTAGCACTTTAATTAGTCATCATTTAGAATGGCTCTTTCTTCATGAGCATAAAAAAATGGCTATTTCTTCTGAATAAATATTTTTGTATTTCTATTGAATAACTATGAATTTAATTAATACTTCCTTTAAGTGAAATATGTAAATTGTTTTAAATAAATTGTGTAATCTAATTTTTTTTGAACTTATTTTTTAATTTCTTATAAACTTGAATATTTTTACACTCCTTAACTTCTGATTTTTCCCTATGATATACTTAAGCCTCAAGTTATTAGAATTAAAAAATTACATTAATTTATTTTAAAGATATGCATGGTTTAAACAAAATGAACCTTTAGCTAAGCCATTATGATTGGTCTATTGGAGAGGGACTTATGTCGTACATATGAGGTCTTAGGTTCAAATCTCATTGCGACCATTGTAATTTTCAAAGTATAGAAAAAATGAGCTCTAAGCTTTGATGGTCGTGATCATATATATATATAAATTTATCACTACCACAAAAATTAATTTATTTGAGACTGTCCGACATAAATATAAATTAAATTTTACAATTATGTCAACTTTTACAGTGGGATTCAACAATTTGAACTTCTATTCGGCATAAAAATAAATTAAATTTTATGCATACATATTCTATGAAAGAAGTAGAATATCCTAATTTTCTAATTAACATGCTTCTCAAGGCTTTTCTGAATTGTTATCTTCCTCTGAAGTTGATGAGCATTACTTATTTGAGAAGTTGTTCATTGTGTTGTTTCTATTTCTTTGTTGCCTATATGCTAATATATGATACTTGCAATGATTTGATCACATATGTTATGATATAGGTCATTAAACAAGATGATCTGAAAACACAAGATGCCAATGATATGCCAATTAAATATACTAAACAAACACTTGAGGATCTTAAGTAAGAAATAAAATCAATTGTGTTAAACCTATTTTATGGGATTTTTTAAATGATATAACAAAGGGTTAAATTCATTTTACCCCTGAATTTTAGGTCATATGTAATTTACACCATGAATTTTCAAAACGTGCACCACGATATCCTAAATCTTCTAAACCTCACAAAAAATCACCTATTTTCAAACAGTGCAAAACTTGAAGTCATCAGGGAGGTGGGTTACACACAATAAAAAAACTAGGGGGTTAATCACACATAAAAGTCACATACAGTGTCGGATTGCATAAATTAGAAAGGATTAAATGCATTTTACTCCCTGAATTTTAGTTCGTATGCAATTTAAACCCCAATTTTTCAAAACATACATTATGACTCCCAGAACTTTCCAAACAATGCAAAAAACCCTCTACTTTTCAAGAAGTGCATTACAAAACCCTGAACTTTTCAAACTGTGCAAAAAACTCCCAAAAATTTAAGTCATAGCAAGGTGTCAAGTTGCACATAATAAAAAAATCAGGGGGGTTAATTGCATATTAATCTTACCTTTATTAGTTACCAAAATTATACTAAGGGACGTTCTGAATAGCTTAGAAAATTCAGGGTGTCACAGTGCATATTTTGAAACGTTAGAGCTAAATTGCACATGACATAAAATTCAGGGAAGTAAAATGCATTTATCCCAATTAGAAATATCATGGGGGTTAAGTGCATATAAATCTTACCTTCATTAGTCATCAAAATTATACTGAGGGATGTTTAGCACAGTTTGGAAAGTTCAAGGTGTTGCAATGCATATTTTGAAAAGTTAGTGTATAAATTGCACATGATCTAAAGTTCAGGAGAGTAAAATGCATTTAACCCTATAACAAATTTGATATTTAGTTGTACAAACAGAATAAATTACCAATGACTTTGTAGGAGATTATCAACACATATTAACAATGTTGAAGCGGAACCCGTTATATTAATTTTACAATCTTTTCGTGCAAGGATATTCAGGGGTGCGTGATTTTATTTTGTACCTGAATTTATAATTTATAATTAATTCAAAATAATAAATTCATTTAGTAGCATATGGTTATTTTCATTGAAATAAAAACACAGATGATATCAGTAGCCAAAATTCTTTTTTCTTTTTCAAATATGTTTCTCACTACACCCTATGCAAAGAAGTTGTAGCACCCTATGCAAAGAAGTTGTAGAGTTTACAAATAAGTTCTGTTCTTTATAATTAAAGTCATAATGAAATTGTATACTACAACTTTGATGATGATGATGATGATTATTATTATTATTATTATTATTATTATAGAAATGTATTCATGGTAAAGGTGATATCAATAACCAATGGTAATATATATAAGTATAAAATAAATCTAACTTCTGGTCAAATAAAATAAAAAAATCTTATGGATTATATATATATATGTATTCAATTTGATACCAATTTTAAGATATTGCCCTTCACTGATGACATAACTTTAATTTAAAATGAATTTTGATTTATATCACAAATTAAGAAGTTAATCTAATGCACTTCATTGACATTATCCTTAATTGATATCAACTTAATTATTTTAGCAAGTATATATATAATCTAATTGGTTCTTTTTTATATATATTTATGGAATTACATTAATTGTTATGAGTTTTGAATTGATTTATTACCCAAAAAAATATGATTGATCCTAATACTACAACAACTCAAAATTTTAATTAAAGAAAAAATAAAAAAAATCATTCATTGGTTATTGAATATGTTTTTAGTATCATGATATTGCAATTACAATGTATTTAATATGTTATATAGAATAATTCATCTCATAATATTGCAATTATCTTTTTATCCATTTGATATGTTTTTAACATAGAATATTTTAAGAATATTGCACAGGTAGCTACATTAAATTTTTTTATAAAATTAATTACATAATAAATTATACAAAAATTAATATATTCTAATTCAATTAAACTTTTAATATAAATTTACTTTGTCAAAATTTTAAAATTTCTAAACATAAAATCCCATGCATTATACAAGAGCTTAAACTGTTTGATATAAGAAAAAAGGATTTAATTTTTATACACTGATAGTGTAAAATTTTTTTACATAATTATCCAATCACATATTACTATATTAGTCATGATAGTTATTTTTTTACCTATTACTTGAAAATTCATATAAATAAAAGATTTTGATTGGATAATAGTGTAAAGGAAGTGTTTTACATTGTCACTATATTAAAATTAAACTAAAAAAACTATGAATTTATTTAATGCTATTTTTTTCTTTAAGAGAAATATTTAAATTGCATTGAATAAATTGTATAATCTTTCTTTGAATTTAAGTAATGCTTGGTGGGTTGAGGCAGTGGGGGTTTTGACTGGATGGAGCTCATGCGGAGGCTAAGGCTTCGGAGGATTTTTTTGGAATTAAACCAAAACATGGGTTGAAACCTAAGCTATGTTCACAAGTTTAAGTTTGAAGAGAAGGGAAAGAAGGGGGAGGTTTTTGGAGTTTTCTTGCGTTCATGAGCTTTATTTTTTCAGAAAGGGAAGGTTTTTGAGGGCTTTCATTAACCCATCAAAACCCTCCAAAACCCCTATTTTATAGTTCCCCCAAATTGGGGGATTTTAGAGCAATTACAGTTTAAGTTACCTATTATCCCTACTAAAAAATTAAAATACAATCTTGATTAATCAATTTCAATTTCATCTTTTTATTATTTCCCTCCAATTCTCAAGTTGAACTCTCTTGGAAATTAATCACCCACCTTCTCTCCTACATGACATAATTAAAAATTAAAAATTTACCATTTGTAAACTAATTCGTACCAGATTATAAATTTTTCAGAAATCTTCTTTCACTCCATGCCCAAGAGCTGGAGTCAGTGTTGCACTACTGATAGTTGGGAGCTATCTTCCAATCTAGATGTATCGATCATCTTACCCTAGACCCACAGTGACGACTCTACGATAACCTTCTCTCTTCACTTTGCTTGAAGGTAATCCTCTATTATTCGCCTTTTTTCTTTTTGTTTTTTTAGTTTGTCAATGTTGTGTATCTCGACAATAGTTGAACAACATGAAACCAAATACACTTTTGCATTTTAGTAATGGTGAGATCCACAGCAACTGACAATGAGTAACATGTGCAGGCCGCTTAAATATATATTATATTTCATATCATCAATTCACTATTTTTGTCCTTTATGCCACATAGTTGCAAACTTGAACCATTAACATATAGTTAAAAGTGTATTAGTGATGACATTGTCAATCATTTTTTCCAGCCTTGTTATACTAATTCATGGCATTTGAAGTCCTGTTGTGGCTTATCTATTTTAGAATTTTTTCTTATCTATTTTAGAATTTTGTCTTATCTTAAATTTAATAACTTAACTCAATTTCTATTTGTGTTTATACTCTTGATGATGGCTTGTCATTTTGAAGATAGAAATGAGATTTTAGTTGTTTGTGTTCCAAACTTACTGGTGCATGCATTAACTAGCACAAATTTATATTTGCATTTCTACATGGATGAATGATCGAGGAGACAAAGGAAACCTTGCATTGTTGAGATGGAGAGAAATTCGTCAAATAACCATAGTTCATGTCACATGTCTTGTAGTTTACTGGTGCATAATTAGAAAACATTCTCAAAGTAGGGTGATTGAACATATTTTAATTTCAGAGAAGGAGAGGGTATGAGCAAAGATAATGAAACAAATTGGTAGTAGTAAAGGTTGTAAGATAGTAAGAATGGGACCCAAAGTTTTTTTAGATTTGTGCGAAATCTTAAAATGGGAGGGTGGTCTCCATCAACAAAATGGGTAATTTTAGATGAACATATTGCCAAAACACTCTACATTCTAACACATAATGTTAGAAATCAAGAGGTTCAATTCTGGTTTCGACACTTTGCTAGATCCACCAGTTGTCATTTTCATCGTATGCTTTGATCAATTATTGAGCTTGAAGAAAAATATCTCAAACAACCAAATGGCTCACAAATTCCTATAGAAATTCTTAGAAGCAATCAATTTAAACCATTTTTCAAGGTAAAATTTATTTTATACTGAATTTAGATGTATTATAATAAAAAAACGGTATTAATGAAAAATAGCAATGATAGGATTGTGTCAGGGCAATTGATTGTACACATTTTAGCATGAAAGTCCCATCTGCTAAAGCTCCTAAGTATTTGGAAGGAAAGATTTTCCAACACAAAATGTGTTGGTCGTGTGCTCATTTGATCGAAAATTCACTTATGCTCTACCTGGATGGGAGGGCACTACATCTAACTCAAGGATATTAAAAGATGCATTACGCAAAACAAACAATCTTAAAATACCTAGAGGTAGTTAGTATAATATTTTTAACCTTTTTTTTTGGTTCAATTGGATTTATTATAGTAATTAGTTTTTTCTTTTAAATAGACAACTATTATGTTCTTGATGCTGGTTTCATGTGGAGAAAGGGACTAATTACACCTTATAGAGCAACACACTATCATCTAAAAGAGTTTTTCCCATGAAAGCCACCTTGAACACCTCAAGAATTATTCATCATCGGCATTCATCCTTGCATAATGTTGTTGCAGGGGCTTTTGGAGTTTTGAAAAAAAGATTTCCTATCATTGCAAGTGGAACTGAATCAACTTATGGAGTAAAGACTCAAAATTTGATTATCATTGCATGTTGCATTTTGCATAATTACTTGATGATGGTAGATCCTGATGAAGATTTAGTTGCTTAGGTGGATAAAGAAATTAACAATCAAGCTGCACCTCAACATGTTAATAATCTAGTAGAAGATGAAGATGAAGACCATACTCATTTAGGAGAGAACTTTAGAAATTCTATAGCTAATGCTATGGGGAGAGATTATAATTGATAAGTTGTTTCTTTCTTATTTTTAAGATGAAATTATATCTTAGGACTTGATAATTTTTGTGATGTGAACTAACGAGGTTTTGTATTGTTTCAACTTGATTATTACATTTATATTGATGAGAAACAAATATGCTATGTTCTCATTTATATTGCGAATCTAACATAATGTTTAAGCTCTTCTCTATCTGTTAGGGATCATGTCTAATCCTGAAAGAGAGATATGGACACCTGAGATGGACAATGCTCCAGTTGATGCATTTCTTAATCAATAAAAATTAGGAAACAAAGTAGGTGGACGCTTTACTTCAAAGGCTTATGAAGCCATAACTTAAGAATTGCAAGAGAAATTTGAAAGATCTATTGCAAAGGAAAAGGTAAAAGGACATTGGAAGTTAATAAAGAAAATTTTTTCTAAATGCTATGATTTGTCCAAAAATGGTTTGAGTGGATTTTCTTGGGATCCAATCACAAAGCGTTGGTGTGCTGAACTGAAGTTTAGCAAAAGCTAATTAAGGTATGTTAATGAAGGTTTTTTAACACTATTTATTTTATTTTTATTCTTAATAATTTTGTCATTGATTTCAATAATTTTTATGTGACAGACAATGCTTGAAGTGAAAGAGTGGATGAGAAAGCCTATTGCAAATGATGATAAAATGATGATATTGTGCAGAGATGATAGAGCCACTAGGCAACATGCTGAGACTGCAAGGGATATTAGAAACAAAAAGTCACCTGCTAGAAAAAAAGAAGATATTGAAATTAGTGATGTCAATTTGGAGAGTTTTGAAGACACTCTCAATGTAGGTAACGACAATGATGTCTCATCTCCAGAAGAACACTTAGCTTATAGTCAAGGGACCAAAGCTAAGAGATCTGAAAAAATCAAGGATGAAAGTGAAATTAAAGGTATAAAGGTAGCACTTTTAGATATTGCCTAAGCTCTTAAAGAAGCCAACATAGCTATTAGAGAAAGCACTGCTGCATATGAGAGTGTTCTGCAAAAAATTCCAATTTCTCAAGCTGAACTTTGGAAGTTGTTGGAAGATTTGAAGATCACTTGTTTACTTGTGCATATTTGTATCTTCTTGATCATCCTAAGAGAATTGGAGTAGTAATTGGTATTCTCGAGCACAAGCACATGCAGTTGCTACTTGAGATGGTGTTTAGTCCTGTTAACCTATTAAGGTAATTTTTGCAACTATTCTTTAACACAATAGTATGATCTAATATAACAATAATGTTTCTAGCTTTATTATTATTAATTTTTTTTGGCAAATTTTAGTTCATGCGAGTTTGAATCTATCAATGGAGTTTTGCTTCAAACATCTATGGTTCTTGAAGATTTGGTCATCTTGTCCAGCTTGCTTGGATCACTTTTTATCATTTTAAACTCTCACTTGAAGATGCTTAGATTATTTTTTGAGTTATTATTTGTCATTAGGGTCTAGATACAATAAATTATGTTGATTTTTTTTAGATGGTATTCAAACATTTCATAATTTTTACTCATGAATTAAATGACGTATGTCAAGTCTGAGGATTTATATTAGACTTTATTTTTGTTGTGAATAATCGTTTCTCCAATATATTTACATATGCTTTTATTATTTATTTTTAATTGATATACTTTTTAATTTAGTTCTTATAAATTTAACTTGTGATCATAATTAACAGAAAATAATTTTTTAACAAATGAAAAAATAATTTTTTATATAAAAAAAATTTATATTTTTTGGTAAAAATATGTTGACATATTCATTGAGACTTTTCTAAAAATAAAGGTAAAATTATTTTTAAATATACATAATTTTAAGGTGACAACTTTTTAAAAACAAGTATTCTTAAAATTTATAAGACAAAATGATTTCTAGAACTTTTAAAATGAATATAAAACATATTAACTATAAAAATATTAACTATTTTGAATTTATTTAAGTTAAGGGTAAAATTGTAAAGATATATCATAATCCCTCCATTTTCTTTTCCTTGTCAATTTTAAATTCGTGAACAGGATTGGTTTAAATACTTTAAAACCCTTCCATCCCTTTTCTTTTATTTCCTTTTGATGCCTTTCCTTCTCTTTCCCTCCAAACTCATAAACATAGCCTTAGATCTTTCACAAATCTAATAATCGAACTCAAACTATGACAATTACACAAGTTATGAATATCTTAATGGAGAGTTTTGAGTCTAGTGAGGGCGATGTATCATATGGCATTCCATATTGCCCTTCTTTATTTTCAAGGCCCATCATGTTCCCAGCGAGTATAATTGTTGTGGCTAATGGATTGGCCCATCTCACCAAAGATAGGGTAGGTTAAATCTACATCAATGAGGTTTCATCTTGTATTTGGGCTGACCTTGTAGTGGATTCTAATTGTTGAATATATCCATATCTTACATTAAAAAAAATTCTTTCTTTGAATTTATTTTTTATTCCCCGTAAATTTTAATATTTTTACCCCATCATCCTTAACTTTTGATTTTAAAAGTTAATTATTATTTTGATGAATTTATCAAATAAGATAAATTTTTAAAGAGTTTCAGATAAATATAATTTTTTTAAAGACTATTTTATCAAAAAAAATAATCTTTTGGAGGGCCATAATAGTACTTCTTCCTTTAATATTTTCACACCATCCTTAACTTCTGCTTCTCTTTCCTTTATGACACTTAGGCCACAGGTACATTAATTTATTTTAAATATACGCGTGGTTTAAATAAAATGAACTGTCAGCTTTTACTGTCGTTATCATATAAAAATCAAACTTTTGAAAAAGCATCAGAACGTCAAAAAATTCAAAAAAAAGATAAAAAAACAAAAAGGTTTGTTAAGGATGATAAGGTGATTAATTTATCACTTCCCCTACTTCCCGGTTTAAAAGATTAAGCAAAATCTTCATTAGTAGATTACATTTTTTTTTATCTCATAAACTTCGTTAACGCCCCGTATTTATCTAAATCAAGTTTAGACATGGAGTTTATTTGAATTCAGAATCGAGCTAAGTTGTTTTTCTTTTTTGGGTTTATATATTCTAACTGTTTCTAAAGTCCATATTATGTCACTAACATTTGGCCACTGCACCATGGCTGAAAATTCATCAAAGCTAAACGAAGCCAAAGCATTTGACACGGCCACACCCATCACATGTGGCGTTTCCAGAGGACAAAAACAAAATAAGAAGACAAAGGTGTTGTCGCAAAAGTGGAAGACATTAATACGCAGGTTGAGGACAATCATTGGCACCAACAAGAAAAGGAGGGCAACATTCCAATATGACCCAGTTAGCTATGCGTTAAATTTTGATGATTGAATATGGAAGGAGGGTTTAATTTTGTGACTCGATACGCAGAACCAAGACCCAAAGCTGGCACTAAATGAATAGTAGTTGTTGAATCGTGATGTAATCGTTATTTTTATTTTGTTCTTTTTGACAAGGTGATGTAATTGTTAATTTGTTATCTTCCTTGCTAATATCTTTTTCTTTTTTTCTCTTGAGCGTCATTTGTCAAAATTAAATCCAGAGATCGATGAACGTGGAATTTTTATGAAAAGTTAAAGATCTGTGTATAAGTTCTTTTGTTACAGCAATAATAAACAATTTTATTTTCCACGTTGTTTGCTTAGTTTAGGGATCCTAGGGTTTAGGATTAAATTAATAATATACATATTTTAATATGCTTGTGCAATATATATCTATTAGGGTTTAAATTAATAATATACGTATTTTAATATGCTTTTGTAATATATATATATATATATGAACTTCTGTAAATTGTTTAAAATCTTCATCAGTATTCCTTTTCACGCAGGAATAAATATCTCTTTAACAAGTGTAATTGTCATAATTTGAGTTTGGTTATCAAACTTTTTGTATTAGCATATGATCTATTAGTATTTCTATAAACACATTATATATCTCAAGACATGTTCTAATCTTAGATTGGAGTGGGCCCCATCCCTCAGGCCCCAACCTAAACTCTTGTGTAACTCAAAAAATATATATATATATATATATACAAAACTCTCATTTTAATTATTCTAAAATTTCAAATTTTGACTATTTAATTTTATAGGAACTAATTTGGGAGTTTTTAGTTTATAAGAACCAATTTTTTGAACTTAAAATTTTAGAGAGTCTAAAATAAGGTTTTGTCATAAAAAAATAAAATGGAGGAAAGAGATAGTAAAATGAGATAACCCCACAAGCAATGTGTCCAATAAGGATTAAGACTAACCAACTAATCAAAATAATGAGTTGACATAACACACTGATATTTTGGCCTAATGGGGAATTGACCCCAAGACAATTTAAAAATTTTAAAAATAAAATAACTTTATTTTTATATTTTTTTTAATAAACTAATTTTTGTAAAATCTTAAAAAAATTTAAAAAATAAGGCTTAAACATAGTTTTGCGTCTCCAAAGAGATCAAATGACATCTCGCTGGTGATTTTCAGCCTCAGCCCAAAGAAGTTTACTGAGGGGAATTAGTCCAAGAAATAGACCGTAGCCCAAGATCAGGTATATTCACTCAGTAAATGTGTTCGAGTTTGAAAAACCGATGTAAGCAAGACACAGATGATTATTATCAAATCTCTAACCTTTTTCTTTTACTTTTTAAATTAGAATTAACCTATCAAATCAAACAAATTATCTATTTTGCACATACATAAGGCAAATTACATGGATTTTTCCTCGTATTTGAAGCAATTCTCCTCACCTCTTCTCTAATTGTAAAATTTAATCAGAAAATCTATGAATTTATTAAATTATTACACTAATATTTTCTTGAGTTTATAAAATCATTACACCGTTCTCTCATTTATTGCATAATAAATAGTGCAAGCAAAAAAGGTTAGTGTTGAAAGTGGAAAAATGATGAGAACTATGTTGAATCGAGATCTTCAAAAACTTTTTCTAACATGAAAAATTCTAAATTAAGTCTATTAAGTTTCAGAAACTTTGAGTGCGAAAGCAAAAGTTAGTTTAGAAAAGTAACTTTCTAATGAAAGCAACTTTATCAAGCATGATAAACAAAAATGCAGAGGCACATAAATAGAAACTAATCAAACAATATAAATAAAATGAACAAAACTTAAAAGATAAAAGGAAGAAAGATGAACATAGAGATTTTACATAATTCCGCCAAACCTAGCCTGCATTCAGTCCCGATAGCATTGTTGAGATTTTCACTAAATGGATAGTATTGCCCAATCATCTCTAAGCTTACAAGTGAGTATTCTTTGACTAGCATCTCTGAGCCAACAATGATGAGTATTCTTTAACTAGCTTCTTCAAACTACCTCACATACCACTATTGGGTCAGGATACAATCACGAGATTGAAGGTTTGTATTTGAGAACACTCAACAACAACAACACTCACTGTTTAGATCCCTCTATGAACCACTTAGTTGAGTGACTTCTTGTTAGTAATATCAAGAGTACGGTACATCCCAAGTGTAATAAACATTTTATGGATGTGAGCGGAAGCGCGCCCAAATTTGTGAAGAGACGGAAAAATGATGCACGGCAAATAGTATTCCATAGTGGGGCCACAAATCACTATTCACGTAAATAGTACTATGCAGTAGGACCCGCTCACTATTATGAATAGTCCTATACAATGGGACCCCGCATCACTATTTGTGAATAGTATCGTTACTATTCGCACTAACAAAGTAAATCAAGAGAACTGCACACCAATATTTTAACGTGGAAAACCCTCCTGTAATTTTGAGGGAAAAATCATGGGCCAAACTCCGAAAAATACTCCACTATATTTAAAGAGTAATTACAATATAGTGTATTCCCAGTGAGACTCTCTTCTACTACAATTTATAGTACTACAGAGATCTAGAGAATAGACCCAAAACCCCTAGTGTATACTCACACTACACTCTTGGAATTTTCTTACACCCTCTCTCTATTTTTCTCTCACTACAAGAAGCTTATACCACTTCTTTCTAAAACAGCTGAGGAATGCATTCAGCTTTGGATGAATTTCCTTCGTTTCCATCCACTCTATTTATAGAGTTTCGAGGGAGCCACTATGTAAGTACACAGTAACTTCCCGTGAGTAGGTGAGACAGATTAGGTAGAGTTACTATGCAAATTACTATGCATGTATAGTAACTTTGAAAAATTAAAGCCACCTAGCACTTCTCTGATCACTCTTGAGAGAGGATGAAACAAATACAACAGGGAGAAGATTTTTCTTCAAATAGTTTTGAGATAGAAAATTTATTTCACAAAAAGAATGACGAAAAGCAGAGATCAATGATTTTATCAAAGTTCCAGCACTTGTGTTCTCTTCTCATATACATATACACATACATTCTTCTTTCTGCTATCTAGCCATATTTATAGTCATCTTTGAGAGATTGTTGTTGTGAAATACATCAAAGACCCAAGAGACAGAATATTCTTGTTAGTCTTACGCTAGGTAGGATGAGAGAGATAATTTTCTTTTTTTTTTTTTGTACACAAGGATGGTAGGAAATGTGCTTCACAACAATAGTTGTGCACTGTAGTCAGATTTTTTATGAAATTTCTCTCATGTTTGCAGTCAACTTCTTGAGAAATTTTTTGAAAATGAGCATGATTAGATCGCGCTTCTGTTATGCATGAGCGAAGCCTTCTGATGAAGTGTTCCTTATGATGTGTGACTCTTGAGACAGTTTTCAAATCATTTGCTTCCTTCTTATGTGTATCTTTCTAAATAAAAGATATTCTTCCTAAATCTTGTGTCTTCTTTGAAGAAGGTTGCCTTTTTTATGTGGCAAAGTGATCCTTCTAATAGAACTTTCTGATAGATTAACAAATTGTTTCTAAAGACGACTCGGCATATTTCTCAAGAAACTTAATTTTTTGAATATGTTTTCTTTTGGATATAATCAACAAATATCATAAACACAACAGAATTTTAAAATTAGCCTTATCCCTTACCAACGTTATTGGCATGTGCATCACAACACTAGATAAACCATTAGTCCTTACAAAATCATTTTTTAAGCGATTGGTTTAGTGTCACTAAAACACATAAAGTACGTTCAGAAACTTACAAAGTCAAAACATGTCTTTTGAGGGATGTTGGAGCTTACAAGTGTCACTCGGACAAATAGAATGGAGTCAGGGTAAGTTTCACCAAAACTCAAGGGTGGCCCTTTATTTTATTTTATGCAACAACTAACAATGCTCATTCTCTTATTTTACCTACCCTGATTTAGAATTCTCATAAACTTGTAGAATCAAGTAACGTCTCTTGTACACTTTGCATGTCTTTCCAATTCCCACATACCTGTACCCATGTGATGACATCTTTCCCAATGAAATAATGTTCACATTGGCATTAAGCAAGTACCTAACATTAGGAATATTTCAGACTTCACAGTTATGGAGATTCAAATTAAATGAACTCTTCCTATGCCTTCAACTTTCATTTTCAGTTTCTTCCCCATAGCCAAAATTTCCATCTTTCAACTAGGTACCAAACATGGCTTGATCCTTGCACACATGCACCTCAACAACAAAAATGTAGCTCCCACTTAGAATTATTCTTAACATAATCATTATCAGTACTTTCTATGCAATATAGATCTTCATCATTTGATTAAACTAAATGAACTTTTCCTTTGGGTTGTTTTAAATTATTGAAATCTTCTCTCATAGTTGGTATCGAATATGCCCTTTCTCCTCATAGTAGTGGTATGTTCTCACAGAAGTCTCTTTTCATAGACTTTTCTCATTGTCCACCTCTCCATCGAGAATTGCTCTTTCCTCTTTAAGAATTCTCCACTGGTAGTATTCTTCCTTAATCACTAGTATGATCATACTTTTGCATTCTTAGATGGTCTCATAAGACAGTAGTCATGTCATCTAGCTTATTGTACTCTTCCTAATCAACAGTGACCTTACCAATCATTTGTAGGACTGATGAGTCAATGAAGACAATAAAACAATTAATTGCTTTTCATCATTTAACTTCTCTTCTACATTCAACAATTGACAAACTAGCTGATTAAACTCATTAATACGATCATGTATATTAGTTCTTCTTCCATTCTTAATGTATATAAAATCTATCTTCAAGCATATGCAGTTGGTTAATGACTTCAACAAATAAATCTACTCCATTTTTTTCCACATCTTCGCTGGTGTTATCCCTATCAACATTGTGTACTCGAATGCAGGAGCAAGAGCCAATCTAAATAGTACTTATAACTTTTGCTCTGAATTGACTTCCACTTGCTTTCCTTAATCTCTCTAGCCTTTTCTTCATTCAAAGTTGCATCTAGGTCTTGTTGTATCATAAGATCTTTTATTGTGCACTGCCACATAGTGAAATTTCTCTTTCCATCAAAGAATGATACCTCAAATTTCATCATGCTCGCCATATTAGAATAAAGTAATCCTTCCTACTTAAAGATTCATAAAATCCACAAAAATAGTTAAAAATACATCGAAAAAGATACTACTGAGTGGCACTCTCGATGACAAGGCAGTGATGACACCCAATGGCCCTAGTAAACCCTCTCTCTTGTTTATAGACCCCTTCACTTGTGGTGTGTGACAACCAAAGACTAAATCTTCTATTTATAAAAAAAAAAAAAAAATCTTTCGCATCCATTAGCAAACCTACCGATGAAGTACTTAGCTCACACAAACAGCATATCTTACCAAAAGATCGCACATCAGCATGTTTGAATTTAAAGTGTGAGAAGTAATTAAAGTCTCATGTTAGTTAAGTTTGAACTAAGTGATTAGTATATATGATTAGAGGAGCCATAATCTCGTTGTAAGATTTTTATCAAGATTTGACGTCCAATTAGCTTTTATGGTTTCTTACTTAATTGTTTGATTAAAGTTTTCACGGATTTTGAACTCTCAAGACCACTTTACCCAACACATTGACCTTAGAATTTTCCTGCTATCAGAATATAGGCAATAGCAACTATCAATTGAAAGATTTTAACAGAATTTAGTGAATACAAAACAACTTATATCGAGCATAACCGTATGCGGTTATAATTGTTATTAGTTCTTCCCTAGTATAATACCCTAAACCCCCAAACAACACAAACAGATCAAATACAGAGCCATACTAATTAACAATCTGCGACCAACTGCACGTCTGCATCACTTGAACAGGCACATCGAAACTGATTTCTTCCAGATTCCAGCCTGCAATAATTCAGAAATGACACCCGCAAACCTCGTGATGTTTAAGCTTACACTTACTGTGCACAAAAATTATGTTTTTGAAGCTTACTCTGAAATTTCTTCCACTCAAACCTCTTCTTCCAAGCAACCTTCTTATACACATTAGTATTTCTAATTTGATCCAAACTCAGAAGGTACTTCGCAGAATTATCCTCACACTCTTTCTGATTTTGCATGAAAAGTATTATTTGTATTCATGGAGTGTAGAACCTCGTACCGACTCACACCTCATCTATCATTGCATAAGACGTGAACCTCATTCAAGTAAAATCCACACCTCATTCAATAGTATATGATGTGTGAGTCAGCACGATATCCCACACTTCATAAGTATAATTATTATTCCTCATTTTATATATTGACCAACCAAAATATAGTGGTGAATTTTATTAAGTGCTTTACTGCTGCCAAAACGAGATATAATACATAATTTTATGTTCTTAGTTTAGTACTATATTCTTCAAAACAGGTAGTACATTGCAACATTTTTTAAAAAATACAGTTGAAAATTAGAAAGAAAGAAATATACCCCAAAAAAATAATTATTATCTAAATATTGTATCTTATAGTATAGAATAGAATCCAGTTATATTATCTTTATATAGCTTTTCAACACCAAATATAAAATCTCTTCTACATAAATATGCGCAATACATTTTCACTTTGATATATTTGTACCTCCATAGTCCACACTCACTCATACCCATAACCTTATATTATATCAATATACAATCTTTACGTATAACGAATTCAAATAATATTTTCCGATACAATCTTAGATTAAGTTACATAACATCCTTTTCAAAAAATTATTATCCTATTATACGCTGTTCAATTTTTGTCTTAATAAATATATCTAATATTCATGTAAAATAAACACTATCTCTAATAATATTATAACTTTTTTTTTTTTACATAAATTGTGATTTTTTCCTCACCAAAAACTGTTGCACGGTATAACTTCTCTCCAAAGTAATTGCAAAGCGAACTCATTATTTCAGTCGAGAATCACATGCCGACGCTATCATTTTGTTTGCAGGCAATTGTTATCCACGTAATTCTCAAGTTCTAGAAATTGTTCCGAAACCTAAATTCAAGGCCCAATGATTGTACCTCGAATTGTTCTGATTTCATGTACCATGTGTGTATTACATTACTGTTTATTGCCTACACTCCTCAAATATCTATATCGAACAAAGATCACAAACGGACAGACAGCAAAGATTTAATTAAATACAAAATATCACCTTAACTTCCATTTGATGCTATTCAACCCAAAATTTTCCTCACAAATCATAAAAACCAACCACACTGACATTCATCGAATCGCCATCAGTTAAGATTTTATGACTATGAGCACAATGCCAACGACATTTAAATTGAAATAACATATGATATTCCATTTCTTCAACAAATTGACATCTACAAACCAAATAGTACCAAATTAAAGGGAAAAAATTAGTATGATTATAAGGAAAAATGCACAGCTTATTACTATACACCCACAACCCCTCAATATTACATATTACATATATTTCACAAGCATTAAAATGTGAACAAAAATCATTATCCTGTTGAGTAACCCATTTTGATTTCGGTATATAATTCCTAATTGAACTTCCTAATTATGTAACATCACAAGTACTAAAAAGAACCATCTGCAGACTTTCAAGCATAAGTAACATGGCTCACCATATTTGCTCATCTGTATTAACACTGCCCCTTCAACAGAAACAAAGGTTGTTCTTTCTCTACGTGTTCCCATGAATCCCTTTCTTCATGCAACATTATTGACCACAGAATGTGCTGACAGAATACATTCAGGTATTGGTTTCTGAAGTTGCTCCATTTACATATAACGATCAACATTGTTATCACCTGCATTACTTCTTTTCAAATTAAGGTTGGTGCAAAGTTCATGCAAAATTTGAATAAAAAAAAATGGACTTGTTTCGTTACAAAGTACCTTTTGCGTTTGCTCTTCAAGACAGTAGAAGATGAAGGATTGCTATGCCAATTCCTCTTCCTTTGATTGATAAACCAATTATTAATCTGCTTTAGTTGCAAACCAGTTTCCTGCACCAACCTTGCCTTATCTTCCTCCTGAAAAACCATACAAGCGATTAAGCTGCGCAAAAATATTAGCAACTAAGTTGTGAGACACCAGGTAATATTAATTGAAAAATGCTAGATGGTCAGAAATTTTGCCCAAATTTAGTTATCAGAATGATGTGTCATTTATTAATTCTTAAATGAATAAGTGAATCATATCTCTTCATTTCACCGTTTGTGATTTTTTTTGGTCAAAGATTCAGGTAATATTTTTCTAACTGTAAAGTATTACTCATGTTAATTAACTTTAAAAAAGAAGGCACTTGAGAAATATCATGGAGCAGCTTTAGTTCGATCTTTAGACAGCAAATACTAAGCTTACTGTTTTGCTAACACATGGACTAAGTGCACAAGCTTATTCTCAGACCAATGCAGAAATCCTGTTCTCTGAGTTCTAACATAATTGTGTGCAATGGCATCTTTGTTGTTTCAATGAAGCCCCACTTCAAATGTTTAGCAAAATCTTTGTGAAATTTCGAATGTAACATAAATAAGAAAAAAAATCAATTTGAGAAGTATATATTTAAAAGTTTTTCCCAAAAATGATGTAATGCTAATACTGAGTTCTTGTCTATCAAACTTACTGTGGGGTAAGGCCATTTGGAATGTGATTGCCACCAAGATTTAAGTACAGAGGTTGTGTCACCAGGAAGTTTCCCAGCTCGTCTCTTGCGTAAAATTTCCTCTCTTATGTCCACAATTTTCTCCTTATAACCCTACACAAAAAAATGAAAAGAAAATAAAAGAGTTCAATGATATGAGAAGATGTCAAAAATGAAGGGACACTAAAAACCATCAACATCCCTTTACCTGTTTCAATTCATGCTTTAATTCTTGTCTTACACGCTCCATGAGGGATCTCTCATTCTCTGTTGGAATAAGAGGGCCAAATCCCATGCTATCAGGGCCATCCAAACTACCATCAAACAGGTTGGCATCACTATCTACTTGGTCATCTTCGTCATCAGACATCGTTGCCCCTGTACCTTCTCCAGGTGAAACTCCTGTTCATTACGTAGCACGTGAGAACAAGTATCAGTTTAGTAACTCATCATCACAAAAAGGTTTTTGCTTTTGCAGTTTAATTTGTGCACCAAGTTCAGTAATACAGCCGAAAAGGCCGAAAAGAACATGCTAAACAAAAGAACAACTGGCCAATGAACTATGAATTGTTTAATACTTTCTTCCAAGTTCAAACACTTGAAATTGTCATCTATCTGTCACAAACCTGAAATGCATAAGGTTTTAGTAATTCTACACTCTTTGACTCGTATATTTTCCAACGTTAATAAATTTACATAAGATTAAAGTTATCCAAACCCATAGACCACAGATGAGGAAGACAAAAAAATTGAAATTTAATTCATGTAGGATGTAATGTAATTGCTCTTAGTACATGAACCACCATGGAATTGGAACATCATTTATCATTTATCACACTGAAATTTGGAATATTAACAGATGGAAAAAACACCTTGTCAGGAAACATAAGCAAATGGTTGCAATTCAGCAAGCACTGCTGGTACAATTTCTGATTTTAGAGAACTTAAGTCCTTTAAATTTGAGTCATTTGACAGAAACAGCACTGTTACAAAAATAGGCTTTATGGTGAACCACAAACATACACGATCATGAATTACTCCTCAGTCCTCACATTCCTTACAAGAAAATGTTAATTTTCTGACTATTTTTTTAAATTCTAAGATGCAAAAATTAGCAAAGTAGACACATTTTGAACCTGTTAGACTTTGTAAGGATTGCTCTATCTCCCAACAAGCCATTACTGCTTCCATTGCATGGACCCGGACATGCTGTTGCAATTGTTCTTTGAAAGAGCAGAGCAACAAAACATAGTGCGACTGCAAGGTGAAGCAGGAAAATATCAGGATCGTAACTGTATCACATCTAGTAAACTTCTCTCCAAATAAGCTTGAAAGATAAAAGAATAAGAGGATTGTTGTAGAAAAATGAAGACAGGAATCCGAAATGAAGCAAACTATTATGCCTCAATAAATAATGTATCATAAATGCAAAAATATTGCAATGTAAGGACACAATCACAAAATAAGCGACTGTAGAGGTAACTCAATAACTGAAACACAACTTGCAAAACCATTGCTCATAAAATTCAGCACAAAAATGCACTTCTCTAAAGTGAGAAAGTTATATTATACTCTGCATTATTATTATTATTATTATTATTATTATTATTATTATTAGTCCTACTTTTAAGACAAACTCACTTCATACTAGCCTTATTCAAACACATGACTGTCATGCCACCCAGAGCAATTTGAAAGATCATCATAATTGCAGGTATTAATTCAAATACCAAATTCAGCAAACCGAGCTCAAAACCATCTATAAACATCAAATTCAAACAACTTGCTTCACATTTGGATCTTAAACTCAATTAATAATCACTGTCTTACTCCTGTTGTGTACGGTTGAGGGGTAAAAAGGGAGGTAAAATTTACATGAATGTGCTGTGTGTGTAACACATAAAAGTTCTCCATGTAATTTTTAGCCTCGAACCAAACACACACTTAGAAGATACTTTCGACCTAAGTACAACCAACCCAATCTCTTTCCCATCCTATCAGCAAACTTCAACCCTTACACCACAGCCTCCATTCCTTCAACCCCTCATTTCTGTTTAATTCCTCTGTTCGGTCGAGCAACCTCTGCATCAAGTCCCTGATCTAAACCCAACAACAATCCAAAAGACAATGGGATCGAAGGACCTAAAACCAAGTCATTTCAAACCAGGTTTGCACTGGAAATTGGAAAAAGCCTTCAAGGTTTTCTGGCCACAAAAACATTCAATTCCTCTTCAGCTGCAATTTGAAATGCTCTCCAATCCCAAAATTAAAGCCAAAACTGCAATAATAATAAATCCTGAAATCTCTAATTTGAAGAAGATTTTACTTAATCGCTACTCTAACTGAGAATTAGTCTCACCGCAATATCTGCAAAATAACAATAGTCTAAAAGCAACAATCATAATCATAATTGTAACAATCACAATAAACTCAATTAGCTTAATTAAACCAAAACCCAAAAAAAGAAAAAGAGCTAGAATGTTGTACCAACTAAGAAAAAATCATTCAATTTATTAGGCCAACATTTAAGAACAGATTGCGTATGAAAAAGCTAGTTGCATAAGTAAAAGGAACGAACACCACCCATCCATCCAGGGTTAAAGATAATAACTGACAAAAGTTCTGGTAGCAAAATCAGGACAGTAGTAATTTTTTTTTTTTTCCTCTCATCAAGTGAAACGGCAAAGAGACTTGCAAACAAAAACACACTGAAATTGAGTCAAACCTGAGTGTTTCCGATGTTAAAAAAACGAGAAGATTTAAAAAATATGTATATAACGAAAAATTTTAAATCAATTTACTCCTCACATTTTGTATTTCAACGTCAAATTAGTCATTATGTTGGATCTCCATTTTAAGTTAGAACTGAATTAATATCGAAACTAAAAATGTTAGAAGTGAAAAAAAAATTTGTTAACATTAATTTGATGTCAATTTTTTTTTTTTTTTTTTTTTGAGGAGAAGAAAAAGTTTGATTAGTGTGAAAATACTAGAAAAGAGATACCATGAACTGGTCGAGTTCCTTGTCATCCCCAACCATGGTCTGAGCGCCATGTCCGAACGCGGAGTACTTAGCGACCACATTCTGCGACTGCGCCAGCTGGGCGTCGATCCTCGGCAGCTGGTCCACCGGCGTGGCGATCCTCAGGCACGCCACGTGTGCCGACAGCAGCTGCTCATACAGCGGGTGCGCCAGAATCTCCGCCTTCCACCTCCCCAACTGCCAATTCACCATCCCCCCTCCTCCGCCGTCACCGCCGTCTCCGACCAACACCGCCGCCTCCCCCTTTCCTCCGAGCGCCGGCTTCATGTCGCCGGACTCGTGCCCCATCGCCGCCTCCGCCGCCCCTCCGCCGATGACAGACTCCCCGGCGACGTCATCGAGGATCGGCCGGGAGAGCCATTGGGACGACTGGGAAGCTGAGTCGGCGGCGGTGTGGAGGTTGAGAAAATTGGAGTTGCCGTTGTTGTTGTTGGTGGTGGTAACAACGTTGGTGTTGGTATTGGTGTCGTTGTTGGTGGTGTCGGTGTAGTGGGTGCGGAGGAGAGCGTTGTTGAGCCAATTGGGTGCGGTTTGGAGAGGGTGGTGAGGATCGGAGCTTGGTTTGGAGGTTGGGTCCGGAGACGAGGGTAGCTGCTGGTCTGGCAATATGGAACGGAAGGTGTTGGATTGGTCCGTGAAATGGTGGAGTGCGATGTCTTGAGAAAGGTGGTGGTTGTGGTACGCCATATACTAAAATAAAACCAATACAGAGATAGACACAAAGAAAGAGATTAAGAGAGAGGGAGTTATTGGTTCATGGTGTGAGAACACGAAGTGTGTGTTTGCGTTGTGCGTGTTTGGTGTTAGGAAATGGAGATAAATGGGGTGTATTTTTGGGAAGAAGGGGAAGTTAGAGAGTAGAGTATAGAGAGAGAGAGAGGGGAAAGGAGGGAAGAAGGGATGATGCTGTGGGATACTACAATAAACGTTAATATTTAATGGTTGGAAGAAGGACACCAGACAGGCAAACGGATGAGGTGGTGGTCCGTTGTCTTTGAGACAGTGGTTTTCTGGGACTGGATGTTAGAGCAGGTGTGTTTGGTTTTGTATTTGTAAAATTAATTTAATTTTGAGATAAAGTAATTTATATTTGATAGTTTAATATGAAAAGTGATTTTGATAAAAATTTAAAGAATAAAATTCTAAAAGCAATAACTTTTCACTTAATTGCATGCAAACGTAAAACCAAACAAAACAAAAACCACCCAAAATCGAATTTTGAGAGCTAAAATCGATTCTGAGGACTTCTACCGCTCCCAAAACCATGCTGTAAATTGGGCTGCGAAAAATATTGGCCCCCTTTACACAATATATAAGACATGATAAGATAAATTAATGTAATATATAATAATTTTTACATTGTTTGATGGACCAGTAAATTATATAAATTTATTTATCAAACCTTCCTTACATATAAAAATGATGAATAACTCAATCATGTCTGGGGAAGGAAGATAAAGTATGATTAACATTTGATGTATAAAGTTTATTTTACCTATTTAATTAAATAATGTTAAATGATATAATAAATAAAATAACTATTAAATAAAATAATAAAAATTTAATTAATTATTTAAATAAAATAATTATTATTAGGGATCTCAACAGGGTCAACATAATTGACTGACTTTTTATTCTTATATCTTTGAAATCTGGATTCGAATCTCCAATTCCTTAATTGGTAGATAATTTATAAATATATTTGTAAACATTCAATGAGTATACAGGTATACACTGGCTTTCTGGATGAGGGTGGATCTTCCCCTTAATCTAATCATTTTTAGTAAAAAAAATTATTGTCAGGGATCAATTTAAACTTAAATATAAATTTATTTAGAACATTGTTGAGAAATCTTCGAAGTGAGTAGGCATGCCTCCTTTTATCATGTTCAATGAATTTTGGTTTTACACTACAGTCCTGTAATCAGGGGGGGTTAATTTTGTACCCAAAAAAGAGAGATGTTAATTTGAACCGGTCCAGCCCAGTTGGTTGGTCTATAGCTGCTAAAGTATAGTGAGAGTTGATGATTTGCTGAACCAACTGGGCTTCATTCGAACGGTAATTTGTTTAAACTCATATAATTCGACCCAAAAAAAAATCACATAATTTAATTCTAAAATTATTAATTTTAATGATTTATCTAATTAACTTGTATTAAAATACATTAATTAAAATATATTGAAAGATTTAAAACTAATAGTTGCTTAAAATAAATAAATAAATAAACATTTGTTTACAATGGCATTGGTGTAAATATAAAAAAGCAAAACTTAATAATTTTGATAATCTTTTTGGACTTTTTAGGCTTGTTCACCGGCCTAGCCAATTGTCAGGTACTTAATTTGGCTTATTCAATTTTTAGCAATATTTTTTTAAAATAATTATAACATCAAAAGCATGCTATTAAAAATATAAAATAACTTTTTTTGGAAATTCTTTAACAATATTTTTATTAATATTGTATTCAAACCATAATAGTAAAGAATTTAAAAAATATTTTTATAATTAAATAAAATTTCAAATGTGATCATATTTCAATTAGGCCATAATCAAATGTAGGTTTAATTAATCTGCTAGTCTCTATAATTTTATCAAATTTTTAATTGGGTCTCTATGCTGAGAAATTTTTTTTTAATTAGGCCCATACCGTTAACCACTATTATAAAAACATTTACAGCAATGTTATGGTGCATCTAATGAAGTAAGGTGTACCATAAAATTCATTGGTTTAAATCATTCAATATATGTAGACAGAAATCTATGGCTAAAAATAGTATTCAATATACTCTTTTAATATAGTCTATACAAAAATTACACATTAAAATATTATAAAATTATAACAAAGCCCCTCACCTCCTCTGTCCCATCTTCCCCAGCTTCCTCACCTCCCCCCTTCTTCTTCTTCTTCTTTTTCTTCTTCTTCTTCTTCTCCTCCCACACGCCACCCACCTCCACCCCTTTGTCGCCATTACCATCCTCGAGAAGATTGAAGAGCTTGCATCAAGATCTCCAGCCTCATCCCCTATCTTGTTTGTCCCATTTTCTCTCTCTGCCAAACAAATAAACAGCATTTCATTTCGCTAAAATTGATTTTAGTTGCCATCACAATGGGCGGCGATTGGTTTACACAGCAAACAACATTAGCAGTAGCGGTAGGGATAATGCTACTAGCATTGAGTTTCGCTATAAGGTCGTGTCCGCTGTTAGATAGGGCAACATTATTGGCCTTCAAGGAGGCACTCCACGAGCCGTACCTCGGAATCTTCGACTCGTGGACTGGCCTCGACTGCTACCACAATTGGTACGGCGTGAGCTACGACTAGGAGAACTGCCACGTTGTCGACATCAATCTCCGAGGTGAGTCGGGGGAGCCGATCTTCCAGAAGCGCCATTGCAACACCAGATACATCTCCCCGCACGATCTGAAGCTCACATACCTCTCCAAAATCACAATTTCCGATTGGAAGGGAATCTCCAGAGAGATCCTTTGCTGCATAACCTCCCTCTCGTTCCTCCCCAACTTCCTCTGCCTGAGCCTGCCACCCCTGCACTGTGATATACCGACTCCGTGATATGCCACCAAGATCCCCAACTTCTTCCCTAGCATTTCCTTTTACTATTCATAGAACAAACTAATATTGGGGCTTATGGTATATGGGTGTATATAGTTGATAATTCAAAGTTGCGCCCCCCGTTATCATTTTATATTGAAATTAATATCAACAGAAATCAAGCTTATTGTGTGTGGGTGCATCTGGTTTATTTTGTGTCCGGATTTGGCCGGAACTTATTGTGTGTGGGTGAGGGATTTTAGTTTCAAGGGACTAGGGCTTTGTTGATTTAGGAAGGGGCAGCGGTGCAAGCAGAGGGGCGTGGGGATGGAGTGGGAAAGAATATTCCGTTAACTCTCACATATTTTGTAACGGTGGTTAATGGCAATGATCCAATTAAAAAAAAATTAGTATAGGGACCCAGTTGAAAACTTTTAAGATGTAGGGAACTAATTGAAAATTTGGTGAAACTATAGGGACTAGTGGATTAATTAAACCTTAAATGTAAGTTGAAAAGTCAGTAAAGCTTTCAAGGATTTGAAGTGCTAACATAATTCAATAAGTAGAACTAACTAATGATGAGGGGTCATACAAGGTTAGAAAATATTTTATTACTTTCTTTTGATAAATCACACTGAGTTTTCTTGAGATTTAGTATAATTACAATTGAAACTTTTGATTTATAAAATTGTCATAAAAGGCCCTTTAAAGTTTACTAAAACCTATATTGGTCTCCCTTATTGCTAATGGTTCATTAACTTAAGTAATAAAAAAGATAATAACATATGGCATAGATACAATCATTAATGATAAAATTAAATTACTTTAGCAAAAATTCGACATACAAATAGATTAAAATAAGTTTTTGTTATCATCAGTTACAATTATAAGCTCCTTCCTCATATGATAAAAATGAAGCAGCTTTAAGATCCGTGGCTAGCGTCTATCCCCTTAAATGGGCCTATAATATGTGAAAGGATTAGTCACTGCAATCGGCAATAGATACCCTAAGAAACCAAAAAGAAATATGACAAAAAATTATTTTAGTCAATTTATCTATAAAATCTTTGTGGCTCTTGCATAATTTCATGTCCAAAATACTCTTTCTTTGTCAAATTTCTTATAGATGAAGGTGTTATCTATGGTACGCCTGGCTGAGTCAGGAGTACTACACACTAGTTAATCAAATGGATTGGATGATGGTGGTGTAACAATACACTATCAACATGTGATCTATTTTAAGTGCCACTGTCCTTCCCAAACACCCTTTTCATCTCCTTCCTCAATCAATCTTCCAACTTCACTGGTTCCACCATTTCTATTGTCACGTCATTGATGCCGCCACTAGCCACTACTTCCTTTCCACCAAAGCGTGACTAGAAATGGAAGATCACCTAACTTCTTACACCTTCGCCTTCCACTCTCCATGCTCATTGTCTTCTCCTGTCTCCTCTAATTAGTTCTTCCAACTAGCTCTGCCTTCATGTTGTCCATGCCAAGATGGTACACATTCGTCTAAGCACAAAATCTAGCGATGTTCGACTCGCTCATCGGTGCTCCAATGTTCTTGAAAGCGTTGAAGATCTTACATGCATCGCAGTTGAGAACTAGTAGGGATCTATAGGAGTTGAGTTAGGTCCACTCAATTCTAAAATGATATCAAAGCTTTAATAGTAAAATATAAATTATATAATAGTAAAATATATAAATATATAATAAATAATAGTATAAGATATAATAAGATAAGTTAATATAAGATTAGTATTATGGATGTATGATAAGATTTGATTAGCTTTTACTATAGAAGATTTATTTTCTTTACTTGATTAAATAATATAATAAATTAAAAATAATAAATAAAATTAAATAATAAATATTCAAATGACCATTAATTAAAGTAAATAAATAATAATAAATAATATTTAATATAATGCTAAATTATAAATTATATAATAGCAAAATATATAAATTTATATTAAATAATATGATAAAAATCCCAAAAATATTAAAATATGTAAAAGAAAGAGATTATTTTTATATTTTTACAATTTAATGAAACAATAAATGGTTATAAAATAAACAATTTTTAATAATTAATATAAACTAAAATTTTAAATAATAATATATATTTTCAAATTATATTTAAAAAATTAATGAAAATTATCATTTTATTTTGTTTAATATTTATTTGTAGTTAGAATTATTTGTATACAAACAAAAAATTATATAATATAATATCTATAAAACTTAATTGGATCGTATCAAGTGTGCCAAACGAACCCCTTCTCTTGTTACTAGCTCTGTGGTGCAGTTGATGGGATATCTACAAATACTCTTATGGTTCACCCACTCATTATCCTTAAATGTGATAATCGAATTAGTGAATAAGACTATTATCATATTCAAAGATGATATTCAAAGATGATAAAGTGGTAAGACAGCCACTTTCAAATGTAACATTGTTAGTAGTTCAAATTGGACGGATGTCTTTCTGAGCCGAAATAATGGGCTCGGTTATGGAGATGAATTAAGTAAAAGAATTATGTTTGGAGTATAATAAAATTATATAATAAATACATACCACATATTTTATTACTATCATATATGATGAGTGAATAAAATAAGTGAAGAACCATATATTATATGCAATAATGATAAGATATATGATATATATATTTATTATATAATTTTATTACCCACCACGTATTATTCTTTAAGAGAAAAGTTATAGATACTGTACCGGGATGTGGGGAACTGGGGATCAGTATGCCGAGAAGCCAGAACCCTTTACTTCGGAAACCGCTTGTTGGAGTAACATAATTATTTGAATTAAGAGATCCCCAAGTAGAAAAGCCATGCGGGGTGGACCATATCTCTAGGCCTAAGTGCTGATAATCCGACTTCGTTCTTGGGCAGCCAGTGTTAGAGAAATAGTCCATAACAGGCATGAATTTTTAATTGATTAAAGAATTCAAATGTAACAAATTAAATTTAATCAACATAATTTTTAAATTTATTGCTTTTAAAATTCATATGATTCATAATTATAATTAATTATGATACATTAACTGATATATATAAAATTAATATGAATTCAAAAATGGTATCAATAATATGAATGATATAATTAAAATTTCTAATATATGACTTAGGGTTCTTCTATGAAACTCTCACATTACCTTGGGTTCTAAATCCCATGTATAAATGGACTAATAATAAATATCCATGTAAATTTATAATGATGCAAGACCCAAAAATTCGAAATAATGATATTGAAACTATGTTTATGCTAATATTTAGTTTTAAAAATAGTTTTTGAATAAATAAAATTTATAAAACATAATCTTAAACTTTTTAAAATGAAAATATCGAGGTGGATTAGGGCTGCCAGTGGCAACATCAAAACAGGTCAACCATAAAATGAGTGGCCCGAACGAACAGGGCTCGATGGGACCAAGTACATTTACTACATTTAAGTAAAATTTTGAATTTAGAAAATTTATAAACACAACAACTAATATATTTAACAATTCTCGTGAATTTTACTTTCGAAGGAAACTCTTCTGTCGCAAAGCTACCCCCTCGCAAAATCCAACCGGAAAAGAAAAAAAAAAAGAAAAGAAGAAGAGGAAGAAGAAATACAAAAGAAAAGACAGGCTTGCTATCATGCAGTGCTTTTTTAACGCAGGGGACCATGTTAGGTTGGGGTTGACCGGTAACAGCCGGTAAGATGTGGGCAATCAACAGGGGGAGAAGAAAGGGTGCGGTGCTGTGCTCCCTTCTCGGTCGTCGATTTTCAGTTAAACTTACCACTGTACTGCACTGCACTGCACTGGTAGGGGACCATGGCTTTGCGTCGCTACCGTCTCCGCCACTCGCGGGAAAAAGACTTTTGACACGTGGCGTGACAAGGTGGGGTTGGACCACTTTTGGATTGGGAAGGTGGTGGGGAGGGGACCAGCGGAGAAGCACGCGTCGGAGCTAAGCCTTATGAAGTGGGTCCAAACATGAGGTTGTGGGGACTACCCTTAATTTTTCACTCCTGTCAGCCGCCGGATCCATCAATACAAGCTGAATTTGAATCACTATATATATATATATATATATTCGGGTGATAACAAAAATGTAATTTGTTGATTGTTATAAAATTAAATGAATAAAATATGAATGTAATCTAAGGATGATAATAAAAAATAATTTATTGATTATTATAAAAATATAAATGAATAAAATATGAATGTGTCATTTGATTTTATATCTTATTTAAATATCATATTTATAAAGTTTAAAAAAATCTCAATAGATAACCTTTAACTAACAATAAAGAGTCTATTTTATGAAAATTTTATGTTTCAAAAGTCAAAATTATTAAATAATAAAAAAATAAATTAATAATTTTACTATATCATAAGCCATGTATGGGGATGATAATGAGTATCTATGAGAAAGCGGACATGTTCCTGCGTTCCCTATTTTTGTTTAAAATTTTGCCTCTCATTCATATCTCCATTGTGGTCACGAGTTTCCATTCCCCTTGGGAATTTGAATCCTTATAGATAATCGCAGGTTTATTAGAAAAATGTTAAAAATAAATTGAAATTTAAAACGTAAATATCCATTATAACAAATTCTCCTAACATAATATAATCTAAAATAAAAATGAAAATACATAACACAAATTCAATAAAGGTAATTAAAAAAAGGTTTAATTAATCCGCTAAATCATATAGTTTCATAGAATTTTCAATTGGGTCCCTACATTTTAAAAGTTTTCAATTTGGTCCCTATATTGTATAAATTTTTTTAATTTTAATCCCTACCGTTAACCATCATTACAAAAAAAATATCCAGCAATACTATAGTGCACTCAATGAAGTTAGATGTACCATAAAACTTATTATCTACGCCATTCAATATATATATATATATATATATATATATATATATAATTCATGCACCATGTAACATGAAAAATGAGATTTCACAGTGTAACCATTTACCAGTTCCTACCAAAGCATACTAAAAGGTCTCTATTTTTTTTCTCTCACCTCCTTTCTTGTTACTACCACCCTCAACGTCGATACCTCACCTCTCTGTGAGTATGGTGAACCAGAAATCCCTCCTCTCTTCTCTACCCCCAACCACCCCTATTCTCTACCCCAACCCTCAATTTCACAACCAAACCTAAACCACCAACGAGCCCTCCCTCCACTTCCACCCCTTTAACTCCTTGAGAACCGCGTTCTTGGCCTTCTTCGTCTCCCTAACTCAACGCGTTGGGTGGTGCTAAGGAGGGGGATCTCGTAGAAGTGCTCAGTGCCACCGGTGTCAAAGGCGGAGATGAGTTCGAGATTAACGTTGGACTGTCGAAGAAAGCCATAGACCTCAGTGGCGACGACGAGGCGGTTCTATTCAACGTCGAAGATGCCGGTGAGCTCTTTGATGGAAGGAAGAGAGAAGCCTTCTTGAAGGAGGGAGGAGATGAGAGGGGCATACTGGTACGAGGTGCCAAGGCGGTTGGCGAGGACTTCGATGGAGTCGGCGGTGTCGAGGGAGGCAAACTGCAAAGGGAGCGGGGATGGGGCAAGCGAAAGGGCTGGTAGAGGTGATGCTGCTGCTGTTGGGATTTGGGAATGTATGGTGATGGGTTCAGAGACGCCGAGATTGAGACGGGTTTCTTGAGTTGTTTATGGAAAGGGTGATGGTGGTTCATGGTGGAGAAGCACAGTGACTTCACACAGAGGGCGAGCATCATCGATGGACTTGATGGTGGTTCATTGTGTTCTGTAATGTAAAATTGATTTGGATTTATGATGATATTGGTGCTATGATATTTGTTTTGATGTTGGTGTCTTGATTTGTTTTGGGGCTTTGTTTGTGATTTGATTTTGTGTTTATTGAAAATGGGTGGAAGATTGATTATTCTCCTGTGTGTAGCTCCGCCTCTGCAATGGATGATGTGTAGTGGGGAAAGGAAGATGGATGAAGTAGAAAGAGATGGAATATGCTGGAATATTCTATTTTTTTGTAACTGCCGTTACTTCCAGGGACTTAATTGAAAAATTTTATACAATATAGGGATCCAATTGAAAATTCAGTAAAACTATAAGGAGTGACGGATTAATTAAACCTTAAAAAAATAAATGTGAGCGAAGGTTTTACTTATATATAGATATATGAATATTTAAATCATTTATATAAATGGGGAATTGACTGATTTTATGGGCGAGAACCTCATTCCATGTACCTGTCTTATTTAACAAATAGAGACTCTACTATGTCACCATAAAGACTAAATCTGTCCCCATTATGAATAATCCCTAGGGTACTCGCTTAAGCAGTTTTTTTTTTCTAATCTCTAACAATTTATATTTTTCTAACAAATTAAAATATTTAATTTATAAAATCATAAAAATATATTCTATAATAAATAAAAAATAAAATAAATTTAATTTATGTGATTTCAATTACACCTCATTTCCTAGTATGTTCTTTTAGTAAATTAAAGTATCAATTTTATAATATATGTTATAATTAGTAAAAATCATAAACAATCTTAATACATATGTCATCTCAATTATTGGAGTAGTGTCTCAATTGCACAGTTATTTTTAATAGAAAAATAATTTAATTTTTTAAAATTTAATAAATAATTAGTATCATTTTCAAAGAAGTGTAAATTGTGAAAATAATTTTTATAAATATTTTAATATAAAAAATTATGGAATTGATGTGTTGGAATGTTTAAGTTACAAAACATCAAATATGGTACAATGAGATAGGGAGGTGGGTGTGTGTGTATTGATTTTCAAAATCTCTTGATTTGAAGTTAGAATTAACTTTTTGGGAAAGAGGAAGAATTGAAAAATATATTATTGATATAACTATTTAGGAAAGAGATGGGTTTAGAAGAAAATATGCATTTATTTGTGAAAGAATATGCATGTAAAAATTCAATATGGAAAATGAATGAATTGATATTTTCCAACATTTACATTAAGAAATGAATTTCAAATTTTTTGTTTGATTTATTATTTTTATGGTGGTTTTCAAAACTTATATTGGAGCAAAGGTTGCATTTTTTTCTTCAAATATATGAATGTATTTATTTTTTACATTTTATCAATAATATTAAATATTATAATACCTTTCATTGTAATGTCAAATATAAGTTATAAAAAATTTCAATTATAATATTTTAAGGCTTGTCATATGTTGAATGTTTAAAAGTTGTGGAACTAATAATTGACATAACATTCAATGTAGAGTATGTGTTAATAAAACATAAATATGAAAGTATAATAAAAAATAATTGATGATTACAATGCAAATAAAAATTTAAAAATTCACTTTAAATGGAAATATCAAGAAAATTGTGGGGCATCAAATTTTCAATGAATGACACCTAACAAAACTTTTCTTAACATGAGTCTAAATTATTAGTAGTATAGATAGATTAGCGATAATTATTACTAAAATTAAGCTGAATAAATTAAAGTGAATAACAAAGATAGAATATAGAAATTAAGAAACATGGTATTAAATAATATATATATATATATATATATATATATATATATATATATATATCACAGTAAACATGATATATTTTTTACATAAAAATTGATTTAAATATGGTGTCATAATTAAAGTTATTATCAAATTAATTTTAAAATTGTACTTAATTGATATTAATTAGGAAACTTTTGAACAAATATCAGATTAAATTTCAAATGAAAAAATTGATTGCAATGTAATAATCATTACAAACTAAATCTTTGGGATATAAAATAGCAATTGAGATCCGATTAATATAACATCAATTAACAATAACATCAAATGATTGATATCAAATAAGAATAATAGACCAATTGATATCAACTGCAAAATTTACGTATTAATCAATTAGATTTTTTATTATTTTATTTTATTTATGTTATTAGAAGTTTGATTTGTTTTTATAAAATATCTATTGTTCATTATATAATTTATTTATTATTATTTTGAAATTTTATATCTCACTTATATTTTGTAAAAATTGCTGGGGTAATTTAATTTTTATCAAATAAATTGCATAAAATGTATTAAAACATAATAAAATGAAGAATATATGTTTGTGTAAATTGTCAAAATTTTATTTTGAACTAAATTGAGTAAAAATTTTAGGCAAATAAGTATTATTCAATTTTAATAATATAATCTTTTTCTCGTTATTATAAAGCATTATCAATTTGTTCATTTTTTAATTTTTACATCAAAAATATTTTATTACTATATGCAATAGTGTAAATGAATATAAATAGATGAGTCTAATATTATACACCGCCAAAATATAATTGTAATCATCTATTTATTAATTCATTATATAATTCGACATAAAAAGTAATTAATCATGTTTTCTGAAATATTATAAAATAAAACTTTTAAAAAATATTCTTTAACACGAATTTGATGCATTACTGTATAAAATGCATAAAATATAATAAGAATTAAATGTCAACTATCGGCACAAATCAAATTCTAAGAAAACTGCTTCATCATATTACAAATCACCGTTGGACAAGCACAAGTCTCAAACTTACATCACAATTACTAACCACTTTTACTAGCCTTTCGAGCTAGTTAACCAATACATTGTCAAATCATACATTCGCATTCATTTCCTGGGGACACACTAATTAAGCTCTCAAATTTTATTAATTTGACGAGAACCCTTTTGACAACAACATTAAACCCTTTTTCGTTGAGTATAATATTACAAGGGAAAATTTAAGAAGCATTATGAGGTCTTACACATTGGAATGAATAAAACAATAATTTTAATGCACTTTTAAATATTTTTCTTGTTGGAGGAAGACCAATGGAAACTGTGGGGAAAATAGTTATAAGAAATTTAATTAAATGGTTGTGTGTTAAACATAAATATGGTATATAATAGAGTATTATGACATTGTTTGAACCATATAGTCGACCCACTTAGTGGAACAAATCTAAGTTGTTATTGTTCTTGGTGTTGTAAAAGCAATATAATGTGTATTTATAAGAATTAAAATATATATTTAAATTGTAAAATAATAACCACAAAATAAGTTATTTTTAAATCATAAAAGCCTATGCTCATAAGGTTTAAACAAAATACCCACTTCAATTTGTCAGAAATGTATTTGAGGACAAATTAGTTTCTCACAATTTGAAAATTCTAAACTAACTCCTCACAATTCAAAAAGTGGAATAAAATGGTCCTTTGTACAAGTAAAAAACATGGCACGAAACTGTATGTGTGAGCCAATATAATTTGTCTATTATTTTTCAATTATGAGGAATGAATTTGAAATTTTTAAGTTTTAAAGGACTAATTTCTCCCTATTATATTTTGGGCGGATCATTTTGGATATTTAATCTAAGATTTAATGAGAGCAAATATGTTTATATGGGCATCAACTGTTCTTATAAGTTCGGACATACAGCCGATGAGTTGGGATCACCATTCATCAATGAGAGCAAATATTTCGATATCAACTTACTGTTAAGAAATAATTTAACATCAGTGTAATTCTAACATTTAAATTTTTAAATCAATTTAATATTTCAATAAAAGTCATTAGTAAATTTTTTTATGATTCATCTTAGTTAGTATGTTAGTATCTATTATTATTGCTTATTTGTCTTATTGACGAATGAGAAAATATAGTTTTCACCATCATTAACAGAAGATTACTGATCAATTGTAAGAAAATTACTAATAATTTTAATCAAATGATAATTGATGTTAAAATTTAAAATGTTAAAATCGAGTTAGTAAAAACAAAACTTGTTGAAAATCAACCTGATGTTAACTTCTAATTATTAAAACTAAAAAGACAGTAAAATATATAGAGTGGAAGAAGTCAGAATGAATTTGTTAAACACTACTTTTTACAATGGTTAACCACTATCAATACATAGGAAGCATTTGGTAGGGGATATAGGACCAGGAATATAGGGATAATGGAGATAGAGATATAAATAATAAATATATAGGGGTATTATTGAAAGAAAAAATATTAAATTTCTATCTGTATATCCTATTTTCACTTTTTGGAGGTACAAAAATTTTATATTTTTTTATCTCGGGGATATTCCTGTCTCCCTTTCTAAACACGTTTCTGTATTTTGTGTTATGTCTTTCAAACCAAATGCTACCATAGTGATCAATTTGAGTTTTGCGTACTGAGTGATTAAGATGGGAAGATTTATGTATATCTCCTATAAAATCTTAAAGAGTAATATTTGATATACAATAAAATTGTACAATAAATACATATCCTATATTTTATCATAATTGGATGTGATGTATGATCCCTACTCATCCCATTTATTTATCATATTCAATAATAATAAAGTGTGTGATATGCGTTTTGTTATGTAATTTTATTATATATCAAATATAACTCAATCGTAAATGTTAGAATAAAATTGCCTCTGATACTGTAGAGTAGATATAAAGATATCTTTGCCAAAAAAACAAAAAAAAAATTGGTTAACCACTATCCGTACTAATAATAATGTTCGACATGCAAAATTGAATAAAAAGACATGGTGTCACGGTTAGGCCGCAAATCTCTTGATGGGTATAGCGGAAAGAAAATTGGTACTTTATAGTGGATGCGTAAAATGGTACTTCACACACAAACGCAATGGCTGCCTACAACATCCACAACAATTTCTCCCTTTTATGTCTTTTTCCCCCCGACTGTAGTACTACTTTCTTTGCTTAGTTGTACATACTTCAGTTCTTGATCAATAATTTACAATATATAAGTAGCAAAGGGGAAACAAAATGTCGTTGACACTAGCAATTTAACATTTTTTTTCCCTTGTTTGCAGCAAGTTCAAATGCAACATTAACTCGTTCTAGAATGTTTAACATAATCTGGGGACGCCATGGAGGATCCCCCCTATTTTAGAAGACTATAGAAAAATGCCTCTCCCCAATACTGTCCCACAATATTTAGCGCCATATAATAAGGGCCTTAAGCCGCAGGTTTGATATCATCTCATTAATTTATCCTAAAACACATAATGAAACTCACACTAATTAACTTAAACCTGGGAGTGTCCTTACAAATCTCGTGACAACAACAATTTGATTACGCAGTTCAGTGATAAATTTTAACCAATTAAATAATCAATTCATGAATTAGAAGTCTCGAAATTACATAAAAGACACTTTTTTTTTATAGAATTACATAAAAGGCATTAACTACTATAAAATTCATAACCTGATTCCATATTTGCGTATTTAACACGGACATCTTATTATTTATATGTTCAACTATTTTAATGCTTACCACTATTTAACACCTACCCCACTAAAAACCTACGAGCGAAGGGTGGATGGGAGGGTAAGTGTACAAATATTCAAATATTTAAAAATAAATATTTATTATGATATGTACTTAATAATTATTGAATATAATATAATAAATAAAATATGTAAAATTTATTATTATATTTAATAATTATTAAATAAATATTTTAATAAATATTTATTTTTTAAATATTTAAATAGTATTTTTAGCGTGGGAAAAAATAGCCAGGTTATTGTTGGAATATGTGTGTGTGTCTTACACGTTGGTGGCAGCGAATAAGCAAATGATGGTGATAGAAAATTGAATAATATTTTCATGTACTTTATGAGACACGATATCTTTCATTAAATCTATGACACAATAGAAAAATCAAATGGTTTGGCCCATTTTCAGGTACAAAAGATTAGCTAATACATGTTTTTTATTTTTTCGGATTTCCGTAAAACCCTTTAAAATTCTGAAGCGACAAAGGGAAATCAAAGTAAATGCGTTGTATAATTAAAAGTCCGGGGCAGCTAGGTGTTTGGATAATGACAATTGACGAATTTGACTATGAACTTTAGTATGTCTCTTTCAAGTCCCTTTCGGCATAAATTATTAATTCCCCTCAAATAGTGTAGATGATTCAAATAATCACTACTCTCATCTTCTAAGCTTCCATGTTCCTCATTTCCTGCTTTTTCCAACATTTAATTGATTTCATCTAAATCGTCATGCGCTCTTTTGATGTCTTTAGAAACCCTAGCTGCCAGAAAAACATTTATAAAAATATTTATGTTGCTGGAAATTCTAAATTTTAAGACAACAAAATAACTTTATTATTTTCAATATTTAGTTGGTTTGAAATAGTTGGCATTTATTTCACTTATATAATATTTTGTGGACGCAACGTAACTCATGAATAATAATAAGAAGAGTTAGTTTTGGAAGAAGAGTTTACTTGCATATATACATAGTGAATTGGACTGTCTCGAGCTAAATTAACTGAAGTTCATTGATGTCACATATATACTAGTAGTTAAAGAAAAAAGAGCTTAGTTCTTTATATTAACTCTAAAGAATGAGTCACTTTTGAAGTTTTACTATCAAAATTTAGTGAATGTAATTAATAATGTATTTAAGATCGTTTTATCAATAGTAATTAACACCGAAATTTACTATTATTAATGTATCATTGTTTACAGATAAATTCACTAGTGACTTAACTGAAATTTTGAAACTCTTATGGAACGAAATTTTAAATTTTAAATTTATAGACCTCCGAATTAAATATTAAAATAATAATGTTACTAGTTCTATTAATTTTTATGTGAAATTTTTTTTATTAGTAGGTAAGTTTCACCACATATACAAATCCAGGAAAAAAAAATTCTAAATCTAGATTTAATTATGAAAAAGAAATGCATTCTACATTCTGAATATATCTACGATCTAGATTTAATAATATTGTTCTCAACATTTACAAAAATAAAATTTACATTTATTTAAATTACAATATCACATATTAATTAATTTGAATGTTAAAGAAAACATTTCTTAATCATGGGCATGCATTACAGTTAGCATCTAATTCAACTCGTTAAATATTTAATCAGTAATTTAATTTCTAAAGATATAAAAAAAAAGATCACATAATCTCTGATGATATATGTATTGAAGCATCAAATGATCATATATTTACTCTATTATAAAAGTTTCATATCACAAAGAAATTAATTACTATTATTGATGATGAAAACATGATAAACCAAAAACTGAAAACATTTTTTGCAACGGTACTCGCGGAAATAAATTGATGAGAAGGATGTGATAGTTGGATTCTCTAGCAACGTCTGGCCAAGTGAAGGCGCCAATTACTGTTTGTAATCCACGCGTGATTCTTTCGTCATCCAAAAAAGTTAAAAACCTCATTCGCAGTTCAACTCTTCTTCTCTTACACGCTATGTTTACGTTTGCATCTGATTTATTATATTCAAACCAAAGTCCTCGATGAAAGACGAGAACGATGCCCGTGCCAAACTTGTCAAATGTCTTGCCAGTTACCAGATAATGTCTCAATACGTTTGCGCTGTTGTTGTTGATTCACGCCAACTGTGTTCATGTAGCGCCGTAACCAGCCATGTAGGTATAATTAAGGTATCTACAGTAAAATCCAAAAGGTTCGCGGTCTGGGAGAATAATCCACTCTTACACGGTCATATGATCTAGCGAGATTGGTTCTTTTATTTTAGGGTTTTTCTTTTCTCTTTTCTTTTTTTTTTTTAAATTAAGAGCTTAGGGAAAGGAGGAAAAATAATTTGTGTATAGTATTTTGATAGGTATGTTATACTAACATGATATAACGGATAAATGTATTTATATATAGTGTTTATAGAATTTGCCTGTGGCAAATTCTATGTTATTTTCGTTTTACATTAAATAATGGAGAAGAAGAGAGAATATATTATTGATAATCTCAAAGGTATTTATATCAAACTCGTTAGATCAAAAGGAGCATACAAAGCTATTTATATCAAAAGGATAAGAGACATAATATTATATCAAATTATAATTATATCTATATAATCTAATCATATCTTAATTGAATTAGTTAAGGATATAGACATCCATAATTAAATAATATTTAATAACACTTCCCCTTGAATGTCTTTTAGGGATATGCCTCATTAAAACCTCATTAAGAGAATACCCAGTGGGAAAAAAAATCCTAATGGAGGAAAAAAAGTACAACATCCTTATTGTGTGAACTTGGAACTGTATCATTAAAAGCCTTACTAAGAAAGGACCCAGTGGAATAAAAAGCTTGATGGAGGAAAAAAGAGTACTGTATTTCTCTTTCTCTTTGAAGTATCATTTAAAATCTCATAATCAGTGCATTTTGATTTTGTGCACTATTTATGTAAAGAAGAAATAGGTGGTGACTCGATCACTTGAATATATTGGACATCGATTGTTGTTTTTAGCTGAGCTATCTATGCCACATTGTCCTCAAGTAAAATTGTGCATGGTGATCATATATATGATAGTTTGAACATGTTGATACAATGCAAAACATTCATAAGCTTCATTTGTTGCACTAATTTCTCCATGACTTGAAGAAATAGTGGCTATAGTTTATCTTGTGTATCTCTAGGATGTGACTATGTCTCCATAAGTAAAAGAAACCTATTTGACATCCGCCTTTTCACATATCTAATAAATATCCTACATGCTAATACACTTATAGAAAATAGAGATGTGAGTTATCCATATAAAACTTCATAAGCTTTCTCTTGTGTAAATTGATTGACAAACAAACATTTTGTTTGTTAAACACTTGATCTATACATCGAGACAAAACTTTATCCATTTGAGATATTTTATATCAAAATCTTGATTTAAAACTTTTACTGTCATGGGAACTTCTTCAAAAACACAATATAAAACAACATAATGGATCAAATCAGAAACATGATATACTCATTAATATGATAGATCAAAACGAAAACATATATAATATTTATTCAAGAATTTAAGAATATAGAAATTTAGAACATGTCATGGATATACCATGACTCCATACTTCATTTCTCTCATATAGAGATACTCATTTGTATCCCATGTGGTTTACACTTTCTAAGTATCTTGACCATAGGTCCAAATACTTGACATTTTACAAGTGAGTTAAATTTAGTATGCAGGGCTTCTTTCCATTTTAACCAATCATTCATAAATTATTACTCATTAATGATTATTGGTGGAATATCCATATTTTTCATGAATAATGTGTAGTTCTATATTATTTGCAATTATATTTTCGACAACAATTACTAGTTGATTCCATCCTTTTTCTTTAGAGACATAGTCTATTGAAATTTCATCATTTTCAATAACTATTTGTAGGTATCCATACGTCTTTTGACATTTCAATTTTATCAAAATTTTGGACTACAACAAATGTCCTTACTACACCTTTATCCTCTTCAATTGGAAGAATAACATTTTCTACATAACATCATTTCACCTCTTTGCTCTTTTTCTTTTTTGAGGATTTTTATTTTGGGAATCGATTTGTTTGCCATGCTTCTGGCGTATGATTTTTGGATTGACCAATTATCCACCAGGGACATCAATTTGGAATGGGGAATTTTTAGTTGCTATATATGATTTTTGTATCATAAAATAATGCATATGGCAATGTATTTGCTATTCTTTGCAAATACATAATCGTTTGAACTTATAGTTCACATTGCATTATGTGAGGATCTAAATAAAATAATATCAATGCATTATAATTTATTTTTTTCACCTGTCTACTATATTTATCATCAAATTGGTAATATATAAATTAAGCTTTAAAGCATCTCCCATTTTATGTTTCAATACATTTGACTTTAAAGGGAGAATCATATTCAGTATATATCTCCAAATTTCTTTGAGGCCCTATTTGTAGAGATAAGATGGGCAATTGGAACATATATTGCACTTCTTCTTAAATAGAAACTATTTGGTTGCAAAGCAAAATAATTGTAAGGGAGAGAATTAATAATAAACTATTGGCCTTATACACATAAGTGCTGTAATGTATAAAATAATATACTCCCAGCTAGAAATTAGGAGATTTGTTTTGATCAACAAGTGGTCTGGCAATTAACTGAAGGTCTTTTATAAATTAATTATGCTAGTCAACTCTTTCTATACATGAACACTATCAACTAGATGTCCAACATTTATAACATAAGCCTGCAAGCACTAAAAACTTGAGAAGCAAATTTAACAGAATCATCAAAATAAAATATTTTGATTAAATTATCTAGAAATTGTGCTCTTAATAGTTTGTGCAAGTGATAGTGTAACATCCCTTGCTACTTTATGAATTGATGACTATCCCTACAAATCAACACGGGTCTTTTCAGTGTGCTTTGTCCTTACTCACACGCTTCCTGGGAAGTTTTCCCAGGAGGTTACCCATCCCAAAATTGCTACAAGTTAAGCACCTTTAACTGTGGAGTTCTTTAGTGATGGACTACCAAAAAGAAGATCCATCTTGTTGGTATAGGTAGTACAAATCAATTCATATAAGCCCTCCTCAACTGTATAGTCCCATACCTATATAGTCTCAGGATCCCTCTCATTCGGGTGTGTAATCAGTTTATTCATGTATCCCTCCACTTTCGAAGTTTGCCAGGAGCCGCTCCTTGTCTTGCCTCCTTGCACCGGCGATCACTCCCTACTTCGCAATCCCCGAGTGTTACAGATAGTACCACAAGCTCCAGGTTGCGTGATCATTTAGGAGCATACATGTGAACATTTCATAGATGCATCTATTAAAACAATAATATATTAAAGGTCCACATGATGGATGAATTGATCCACATATATCACCATGAATTCCTTCTAGGGATCGAGGAGGTTTAAATCCAAAGTTTGCTAGTAAAGGCCATATAATTAGTTAATTTTGAGAACACAGCATAAAAAAAACTCATTAAAATGAAGAATCTTTTAGTTCATCAACAAATTACCATATGTCTTTTTAGAAATTCTTTACGTCATTGTTGATTTAGGATATCCTAATTGATCATGCTAAGAGATGAAATCAGTTGGGCTAGAAAACTTTCGATTTACAATAACATATGATTCAATTGTATTCATATTAGTAATACAGATTAGAGGAAAGTGTGGCAAAATTTGCTAATGCAACTTTCTTTCCTGAAACATAAATTGTGATATAGAGGTACTCACTATTTCCCTTACTCACTATTACAATATGATATCTATTTCAGCTATTATCTTTGAGGCTTATCAAGTCTCTTTATTACTTTTGTAGCTAGTAGAGAATAATTTGTGTTTTTTCAGGAAATAAAATAATAGCTTTCATGGAGCCTTCATTCATCTTACTACCAATAATGATATTAATATTTCTAATTAATTTTATTTCTTTGAGAAACATAATATTAGCTCTTTTGGAGTCTTCAATCATATTCGCACAACTAATAATCGTTTTAAGGTTTTATCATCTCATTACAAGATGAATAAAAAATAAAATATATCAAAATATGTCATTGAGCATTAATATATCTTGTAAGTGAAAAGAAAACTTGTCATGCTTAATCATTTCACAAAAGAAACAAATCACTCACAATCATGATATGATAGTGATATAAACACATGTATCACAAGTAGCACAAAAACATCAGTATCATATATTATTATTTTGTGATATATTAATCACAAAAATAAATAAGATTATCTTGTGACATAAAACAATAAAGGGAATGATATGTTAAATTTTAACTATATGACATAAAAATATAATTAATAATTTTGAAATATGCCATGAATAGCATAATTATTTTTATTCAATACCAAGAACAATCAGATAATTTTTTTAAATAAAATATTACTCAAAAATATTATCAAATAATACATCTAACAAAAACTTTCTTTATAAAATCAAATACTTAATATATCTATCAAAATATTTAATGATAAAAAGATACATCAAATGACTCATATTAATCATGAAATGATTTCATAATGGATCTTAGAAAAATAGGTTCTGGCTTTTTTTCATTCTCCTTTAATTATACTTGACAAAGATTAAACAAAATGTCTCATCGTACGATATGCACGCGCCAAATTTATTTGATGCCATAATGATAACATTTATCACATTTACTTAAGAAATTTATATTAACCACTTCACGGTTATCATTTGTCACATTCACTTCAAGCAATGAGCAGACCTTACTAGACAAGTTTCATGGTTTTTTTTTTTTGTATCATGAATAACTCTTTATTTTATCCAGTCATGATAAGGCATATGTAATCAATTTAAATGTGATGTCTTATAAAGCTCTTTTCTTGACGGTGCTACTCCATGAGCACATTTTAGACATCAAAAATTAAGGATATTTTTCAATGTATATTTATCAATAATGAAACTGCAATTGCTATTATAACGGGCTTTTAAAAAATATTATCATTTTTTTATAGTTACACATCTTCTTTATACTTTATCAAAAAGATCAGTAGGATATTTTAAAAATATTTAGACATAATCCTTTTTAAAGATAGCAAAGAAAGAAAATAAATAAACCCATTATATTATTCTCTTCAAGAGAATATGAATATTTAATATAAATACTCAAAACTTAAAAATAATATATTGCTAATACTCAAAATTATTGCTTGACAAACATTCTTTTTCGAGGAATATAAATATGCAAATGTTCCTTCTGGTAAATAGACAAACTTATTTTAGATTATAATGTCACACACTTTAAATGGTGTGGATAATAGATTCATTCACTTCAATAATTAATCTTTTGACATATTCACAAATCTCCTTAAATAGAGAAATAAATATATTATATTTTCTATGATAATTTTGAATAATTAGGATGCATTTGCTTCAAAGAATTATTATCCTTTTTTTATTGGTATAATTGTCATTCACTTCTAGAAATAATCGCATTTACTTCTAGGAATGATGTTGACATTCATTCTTGGTAATGATGATATTTTCACTTTTGGGAATGATGATATTGTCATTCACTTCTGGGTATGATGTTGTCATTTTCTCTTATACCTAAAATTTTCTCTCACTTCAAGAAATGATATTGGATAAAAAAAAAAGATAGAATAATATAGAAGAAGCAAATATCAATAAAACCAAATAAGAAAAAAATAAGTTAAAAGATTAAAACAATTAATGATTATTGCTTTGTGCAATCCTTCTGGGATTCTTTATCTTATTCTTTAATAGTGTCTCTAAGACTCATATAATCAAGATATTCTAACATGAAAAATTCAAGACAAATAACTTTTTTTTTTGAAAAAATCTTGATTAAGGATTTCTTACCTTCACGTCCTCCACTAAACCGTGATAGTACTATAAGAACAAGAACCAACCAAGAATTTGTCACTGACCATGATGACCATTGAGGATAATATATTGGCATCACTCATGTAAGACCATTTCTATGCATGTAATCTCTTTATTCATTGGTATAAGACTGACTTGTGTGATTGTTGATTGGAGCGCCAGTGGATAGTTCCTCTCTTGTTACTATCAAGAACAAATTCAAGAAGAGGATTGTCATCTTTTATAAACACTCTAGAATTAGTTGTTTTTGAAGAGGTAATTTGTGTTGATAACATGTTGTGAAAAATTAGCATAAAGAGAATAAATAATGGAGAAGAGAGGGTATATATTATTGATAATCTCAAAGGTTGTCCTCTATGGAGTATATAAAGGGCTATTTATAACTAAAAGGTGAGAGATATAATATCATATCAAATCAAATCATACTTATATCAATCTAATTTAATCATATTTTAACTGAATCAGTCAAAGATATGGACATTTATAATCAAATAATATTTCATAGCCTTTATTATTTAATTTGAATTTTCAAGTCCATAAACGGATCCCTTTAATTATATAAACACAATAAATAGAAATGGGATTTATGTGATTTTTATGAATATAAACAACCTTAATTTGTTGAGAACACAGTAGTCAATAGTCCTACTATTGCGCTGTCACAGCGTGTAGTGAAGGTCAGGCGCTAAGCAGGCAAATTCGCGTCATGTTGCGGGATAATGGCGATTCACATTGCCATTGTGTTTTGGGCACTGAGACACTAAAAAAGGTAATTTTCGCTTACACTTTTTTCATTAGAAGAGTTAAAAATAAGGTAGTCTTATTGTTCTTATTTATCTCTTTCAACCCTAATACTATTTTTTCCTCTTTATCCTGATTATTTTTCGACGATGCATTGAACATCCTGCAGCAAATTTCTAGTGACCACCTTGCTTCTGGCAACGACCCTCTTTTTCGATGATTGCATCCAACAGTTGAATCACACCCTGCCCTTCTTCCTTGTCCTCCTATCGCTCTTCTTTTTTTTTTTTTGGTTGCCTTCTTATGTTCTCTTTCTTCCCCCTTGTTCTCCATTTCTTTTCCCTCTGTTCTCTTTTTTCCCACTTTTATTTTTTCATTTTTTTGTTCTTTCTTCTTTTGTGGTTGTCATTGTCAATTATTACTCCTCAACATGTTATCTAGTAGCCTTTCCATGGACTATGCCTATCATAGTATATATGCTTCTCACTTTAATCAAATATAGATTTATGACTTTTGAGTATTAATGATTAATGAGTTTAATTGCAAAAAAAATTCCTATTTTGAAGATTTGTATGTATTTTGTATAAATTGCATATAATAATTATAAATTTTTTTTTTAAATAGCAATCACCTTGCTATTTGCTATCCCGCTATAGCGTTTTTGGGTCGGCCACTCTATGCTGCAATTCATAATTGACGACTATGGTAGAGAAAGTATTAATTCCAATTATATATATATATATATATATATATATATATTTATATAACATTAAGTAAATATTACACCATTAAATAATATTTTATTGATATAATTTTTTACGAAACTCGTTATTAAATTGGAATCTCACATCATATAAATTATGTCTCTAAATTTTCAAATTAATATAAAGTCATTAGTATAATTTTATGCACATTAAAATCAACGTTATATATGTGTTTAAAATGAACAAGAATAAATGATTGTATTGTTATTGATATTCAATTTTTAAAATATGGCACAAATATATTTATGATAGGTAAATGTAATTCAACGGTTGGATCAATAAAAAATTTGTTTTACAGAAAATTATCAATGGTGTAACTTGATTCTAACTTTTATATATATATATGAGAGCGACTCAAGTGATTAGAATGATTTATTATGAGAGTGAGAAGAGAAAATCTGGGCCGTATAATTATACATAGATGATTAGGATTGAAAGTTATTAATGATAATTAATGATCATGTGATCATTTTAAAACTTCGCATGTTTTTTATGTTAATCTTGACCATTCACGTAAGATCCAACAGCCTAAATTTACTCCTACTACTAGAAACATGCTGGAAACCGATGAGGTTATCAACTGTCACGTACCCGTCGGTAATTACCGATGATATTTACGATGGTGCAATGCGTTATTGAAAATAATTATGATATGTACAAGAACCCGTCGATAAATGCTAGCACATTACGCGCAATTGGTGCGTAAAATAACCGATGGGTTTACCGACGGCTGTACCGATAGGTAATTACTATAATTATTTAGTAAATAAATTACCGATGAGTAAAATATTATATTAATAAATAATAATTATTGATTACTTTACTAATGGGTGAACAAAATGCAGCGTTTCATTAAAAGTACTCACCTACGGGTCTAGCGATGGGTATTTGAAATTTTTGTTATTGCCGCATAAACCCTTCATATTACCCTTAATCCGTCGGTAAAACCATCGGTAAGTACTTTTAATGAAACACTGTTTTTTAATAAACACGTACCCGTCGGTAAGCCCATCAATAATGTGTGAATTATACCCCACTCGAGACCCTTCTTCCTCCTCACTCGGATACCTCACTCTCTCTCTAGCCGCCACCGCCACCGTGATTTTCCCTTCCGTTTGCCGCCACCGGAGCTCCGTTTGAGAAACGGAGGCCACCTCTACAATCCCTGCGCTTTGATGAGCATTTTAATCGATTTAGTTTTTTTCATTTGACTAAATTTTTCTGTTCATTTATGGGTGCCCATAGTGTTGTGTGTTTGTTGCATTGGTGATTAATTATTATTATTAATTTGTTAATGTAGGAGTTTTGGTTAAGGGTCATAGTGACTATCGATTTTGGGATCGGTTTGCTATTCTTTTTCTTTATATTAGTCTATGTTTTGTATGTATATAATTGTAGTTATTGAAATTTATAATCTTCGATTTCCAGGATTGGATTTGGTTGACCGCAGAGAGCTTCCCTACATTTTAGTTTTTCTTTTTTAGTGCTATAGAGGTTAGTTGCTAAATCCTTATTATTTATATCATTTAATGATTTATTATATATGTATGATATATAGAGACTTATATTTTCTCAGATATAGTTGTAGGAAATGAGGATTGCATGACGGGGGGAAGGGCGTAAAGGTATTTCCTTGACTTGTTTGAATTATTTGCTGTGGGATTCTTTGTGTTTGCAGAGATTGTAGGATGCATGTTGTGGAGTTATAAGGGGATGTGCAATAGAACAGTTTTTAGGATTATGTGAATTGTATATAATTATTAACATGTAACTATTTCACCGTTCCTATTCTATTGTTGATTTTTATAATAATATCTATAATTGTTGAATTGACTGATATATCTAACGATGGAAGCTCCTAATTATAAGGGAGATGCTGTCAAAATTTTGTTAATTTTTGTGTGAAAATTATAGAATAAAAACTGTAACTATATTAAAAAAAACTTAAAAAGTTAAAAGGTAGTTGAGTTTGTTAAATAAAATTTAAAGACCAATTGAATATGTTTTAAAGACCAAATACAATAAATTTTTGACGATGGATGCTCCTAATTATAGGGGGTGCTGTCGAAATTTTGTTAATTTTTTTGTGGGAATAATAGATTAAAATTATATTTGATAGTAGTAATTTGACGTCCTTAAAAAATTGTAGGGTCTTTAGTTTATCACAAGTGCAATGTTACCTTCAAACCGGTCATGGATATACAATAGATTGCATCCTAATAGAAAGGGGATTAAGTTAGAGTTTTATAGTGGTGTTGAAAAATTTATGAGGATAACATGTCAAACACAACAGTTCATTAATGAGGTAAAAGTTAGGTGTCCATGTAATAAGTGCAAATGTGGGAAGTATTTAGATGATGATACAATAAGGGTTTATTTGTACAAGTGGGAATTCATGCCTGACTATTCGATTTGGACCGAGCATGGGGAGGTCCTTAATGCATGGAATCAAGTGGGTGTGTTTCAAACTGGAAGTAGTTCTGGTGGGATCCATATAACTCAGAACGATGTGGGTAATGTGCCGTGGGAGGATAACTTGGCTAGGCATCAAGAGATGGTGTTTGATGCTATTGGGCCTGAATTTACTGCTCGTTATTCGCAGCCTTCAGTCGAGGAGCCCAACCAAGATGCCGCTCAATTTTATAGTCTCATAGAAGCAGCCAATCAACCTTTGTAGGAGGATTGTGTGCACTCTGAATTGTCATTAGTAGTTCGAATGTTGAGCATTAAGTCCGAAAGGAATCAAAGCCAAAGTTCTTTGGATCAGTGAGTTGTACTGATAAGTGAGCTAAGTCCGAACCCCGATGTAATTTCAAAAGATTTTTATCAAGCTAAAAAATTAGTTTCTAAACTTGGGTTGAAGGAAATAAAGATTGATTGCTGCTTGAAAGGTTGCATACTTTATTATAAAGATGATATTTCATTGACTGAGTGTAAGTTTTGCCAAGAGCTTAGGTTTAAACCCAAGAGACGTGGAAGTGGAAAGAAAAGAATGCACTATCTGCCGTTAATCCTTAGACTCACAAGACTGTATGCGTCAATGAGCTCAGCTTCTCATATGAGGTGGCACAGTAAAAATCAGAGGGATGACGATGTGATGACGCATCCATCACATGGTGAGGCGTGGAAAATGTTTGATCAACAGTATCCTGATTTTGCTTGTGACCCACGAAATGTTAGATTGGGACTCTGTTCAGATGGATTTACTCCGAATAATCAATTTAGCAAACCCTATTCCTGTTGGCCTGTAGTTGTTACGCCATATAATCTCCCTCCTAAAATGTGCATGAAAGATCCTTACCTGTTCTTAACATATATAATCCATGGCCCTAATAATCTAAAGGCTAAGATTGATGTGTATCTTCAACCCCTAGTTGATAAATTGAATGAGTTGTGGTGTCAAGGTGTTCTTACTTATGATATTTCAACAAAGCAGAATTTCATAATGAGAGCTGCATTAATGTGGGCCATCAATGGGGATACTAGGGACAGAGAATGTGTTTGGTATGGTGTCGTTCAAGAAATCCTTGAGTTTGAATATGTTGGTGACCTTGCAAATAAATATATCCTATTCAAATGTGAATGGTATGACCCTACCCGACTTACTGGGATACGACAACACAATAATTAGAAATTCATTGAAATCAATCACACCAGAAGATATAGAAGTTATGATTCATTCATTATGGCCCAAAATACTATACAAGTATATTATATGTCTTATCCTAAAAAAAGTAGGTCATAGTGGAGGGTTGTTAACAAGATAAAACTAAGAGGTAGGATTGAAATAGAGGAAGATACAAATACAGATGCTTATTAAATGGATGATCCACCCACTTCAGTAGTAGTAATTGATACAGACAATCTTGAAACCCTCTTCCATTGACTATCGGGGAAGTTGACATAATTGAATGCACAAGTAACCACCTAATCAGAAATCATGAAAATGAAATAAGTGTTAGTAATGCTGATGATTCACCTAGTAATCAATAACAAAGTGATGATGAAAACAGCCCTGCATTTTCAGATTAACTGAGGTGTTTAATATTATATGCAATATTATTATGAAATTATAATAATTTTCTGATTTAATAAAAATTTTTTATTGACTACTTTTTAATTATTTTAGTATGCTGGTAGAGGCAGAGGCCGACCTCAGAAGGTCAGTTTACCCACCACCACCTCCACCACTGTCCTTTCCACCATTTCCCCTTTCCCCTTCCACTACCTCTACCTCAGTCCCTACCATTAGCACCCCAAGCTTTAGGATGATGCCTACTCCTGGGTATGCCAGGTCTCGACCTCCCTTATTTTTCATACCCACAGCCTACTCGAATTAGTGATCCCTCCCCTAGCCCTACCACTGCCCCTACTCTTAACCTTGTATCTGATTAGACTCCTCCTTCCTCCACTGGATCATAGGCACGAGATGCATATAGGAGGCCCCTCAGCCCTGATGGCAAGCCACTTGGGGCTAATGGTAGACCGCTCCTCCAGATTAGGCCGGACGGTAAAGACAGGTAAGTTGAATTTATTTTTTATTACATTATAGTTTTACATTGCTTATGAGAATTAAATCATTTTGATTGTTTTGTGATTTATTTTATCTATGTAATAGTTTTGAGCTATTTGCGCCGATTCACCATAGGATCACGGGGGTTATACAGAGTTGGTATAACTATTCGTGGCCCACATGGAGTGACATCCTACAGACCACCAGGGAGTCATTTTGGGAGGACTGGAAGGTAATTCTATGATTTATTTGCTTTTATTAAAATATATATTTATATTATTTAATTGTATGCTTATATATAATAACTTGTATGCTGTGCATTTTGTATGCAGAAATCCTTCTATATTGACCCCGAGCATGAGCCTGCAGTGAAGAGGGCTTAGAAGATAAGATCCTCCAAGCAATTGTGTGGGATATGTTTCATGCTATCCGAAAGGGGCAGATGAGTAGGTCGTGGCTAGGGGATGCCACGCTCAGTGAGCTGCAGCGCTACTGGGCCAACGACTCAACCTTTATAGGTAGGTTGACTAAGGGGAAGACACATCGAGCCTCACAGAAGGGAGGGTCGCTATACACTGGTGGGTCGAGCACCCAGGAGGGAACCCGCAACCGTCTGGTAATTTTTTAACCCTTATAAATTTTATAGTAATATTTACTATATTTGAATTGTGGTAAATACTATATGTATATGACTTTATTATGCAGGCGAGGGAGTTGAGCCGCCCTCCGACACAGGACGAGCTATTTCAGGAGACCCACACCCGAAAAGGTGTGCAGAGGGATGGTGATGAGTTTGGAGAGGTCTGGGTGGATGCTCGCTCCAAGACGATCTATGTAAGTTTGAATTTGTACATAACTTCACTTAACTTTTATTATTGTTTTCATTTATGTCATAATTATTACTTACAACAATAATTATCTTTTTCCCCTTGCAGTGCGAGTTTACTGACCTCTAGGAGCAGGCACAGACCCAAGTGGCTGAGGCTGGACTCGATGCTGACATTCCCCCTCCTCCAACCGAGGAGGATGTTTGGGCCCAGGTGGTTGGTGGCCCTAACAAGGGTCGTGTATATGGGATGAGGTACTACCCTGAGAGTATATCCCCATCCTCCGCCACTAGGTCAGCTACTGGGGATGATGCCGTGAGGAAGCGTGTGCATGCCCTCAACCAGGAGGCATGCGGCGGTACAACTCATCCAGCGGCGGGAGCAGCGAGCACTGATTCTTTCAGAAGCTCCAAGAGCAGGAGGCAAGCCGGACAACTTTGGAGCAGGAGTTGAGAGAGATTCGAGAGCTTAAGCTCTCTTTGGAGTGCCAGCAGCAGGAGTTAGCAAAGAAGGAGAAGGCTCAGCTCCAGAAGATGTAGCAGCAGGTCATTGCACATGTGATGAGCTTTTTCTAGGACATGCAGGCTTCGAGATCCTCCAGCTCTGGCAAGACGCTCCCCCAGACCCCATTCCCCCATATCCCACTCCCATCTATTGATGAAGGCCAGTCACAGTCGGACGGGGTGGATGATAATGATGGTCCTAATGATGATGATGCTGTCGACGATGCCGACGCCCAAGACTTTAGCTAGTTTTTATTTATCTTCATTTTTCTTCCATTCTGGATTTGTTTTTTTTTACATTTATTATGATTTGTGATTTGTGTATATTTTATTGTCATAATTTGATATTTTATTTAATCAGTTTAATTTATTCTTTTTATCAATTTATTATTTTCTTATTTAATATCATTTTAATTGATAATTAGGTATTTATATATAAATAAATATATAATTAATAAATTGGTAAAAGAAAATTCGGTAATATGGATTATTTATTTATAATAAAATTACAGAAAAATAAACACTCGCCGGTAAAATCATCGGTAAAAATTAAAAATAGCCATCGATAAAACCGTTGGTAAAATTATGCCCTTGACAATTCGTTGACACCTTTTATTTAATTGTATCAACGGCTATTAATCAAGATATCCATCGATAAAGGCGTTGATAATAACTGATGGGTTTTCCTGTACCGTCGATAATATTCATCGACGCCCTCATCAACGATGGCTCCGTACCTATCGGTAAAATTGATGACCGTCAGAAAACCTGTCGGTAAAGTCGTCGAAATACTACGCATTTCTGGTAGTGTCCTTTCACAATAAATCACTCATCTCATTTGAGTTGTTCCTAATATATATATTGGTACATAGAAAGTGCTGCCTAGTAAGAAAGGAATGATGGCAAACAATTAGCCTTCGACTAAGTATTTGGCTAATAAGTGAGTGGTGATCAATAACACTCACATGGAAGTATGTTGAGAAAAAAACATCATTCTCCTCTGAGAGCTACACTTGAACAAAGGGAAATAAAAAAAATAGAAAAATAATCACAACATAATAACTAATGTGGAAAACTCCAAATCTAGAAAGAAAAATCACAACCACTACCAGATGACCAGAGAATAATACTGTGTGAAAATTGTTACAACACATAAACTTTTGTCTCACACTCACCATGGCCCTAGTACACCTTCACTCTCCAAAACAAGTATCTAAACTACATTTCACCACCTTTGAAGACAAGAGTACAGGGAGAAAAAGAAAGTCAAATACAAGCTTAAAGTGTTTTTGGCTGGTGTAAGTTGGAACAAAGAACTTGGATCCATATATATAGCCTTGGCAACCTTCTTAACTTGCAATTATGGGCGAAGTGAGACTTGTTCCAAGAAGCTTTCCTATCCCCTTTCATTCCTAGGCGATGTGGGATTTCTTCCAAGATGTTTTATTTCAATCAACTTCAACAATCTCCACCTTGATTAAAATGAACACATCTTTAGTTTCCTTGTCTACACTGACAATCATAGTTCAAAAGAACTACTATACTTCACCATAAAAGTTATACTCACTTGAAATAGGGCAATTCCAAGAATTTCACCTCAGAACATGTCAAAACCTTGGTGAAAGTTTATGGTTCAACTTGTGTGTTGGCTTTTTCTAGAAGTTCCTCAGCCATCAACATAATCCCACTACAAACTTTGAATCGATCAATGCCATCCAATGTCCATGTGCAATTATGGATCCACTAGCAACAACTATATAATCCCGCTACACACCTTGTATAAACGCCAATCAATGCCCGTGTGCAACTCTGGACCTGCTAGCAACACCTTATTATTTTTCCTATGTAGTCCTGATTGTATCACAACATCTTTGACTTGCATTTGCCCCAAGTCAAAATCGATTCTTTCATCAATTTCTTTATCCAAATATATACTAAAAGTATATGCCAACTGTAAACTATGCACCAGGAAGATTCTCAAGAAAGAGAGGTGAGTCACAATGAACACACTTAGGTACTGATTCTTTTTCCTTAGGCAAAACCTTTCTAAAACAGCACTCATACAACATCAAACTTCCTTCTAGTAAGCAAGAATAATTCTCTACCAGGTATCATATTTCTTTTATAAGATGGAAGATCAAACAATACTACAACCACATAATGTACTAAGAAAGTATCTCACCAAATCAATAGCTCTAATATCACTTGTTCAAAAAAAAAATCATTCCCCTCTGTGAACTACCCTTGAACATAGACAAATAAAAAATAGGAACACAATCATAACACAATAATTAATGCAGAAAACTCCAAAACTGGAGAAAAACCATGATCACTGGTGAAAATAACACAATGTGAAAATTTTTACAACACATACACTTCTCTGTCACACACCCCATGACCTTAATACACCTACACTCTCCAAAGCATCTCACAACACTTTAAGACAAGTATAGAGAAAAATAAAATAAAATCAATACAAACATAAAGTGTTTTTGATTAGTGCAAGTTGAAACAAATTAAGAACTTGGCTTCATATATATAGCCCTATCGACCTTTTTTCACTTGCAATTATGGGCAATGTGAGACTTGTTCCCACCAGCTTCCGTCTCCCTTTTCATTCGTGGGTGATGTGGGACTTCTTCTAAAATGTTTTATTTCAATTAACCTTAACAAGCATTTATGAAAGGCTAAAATACTTGACATAGCTTCAATCGGTTCATGCTGAGATATATGTGTCAGCATGACTATTAATGCATATCAATGGAAGCTCAAGACAAGTTTAAAATGAGTCATTTCAATATTATTTTGACCATTTTTATATTTTTACTATATGTTAAATTTAACCAAGTACTAATTAAGATATTTTTAAGACTTTGAAAATGTTTTGCCAACCCACATAAAGTGTCCTTAAATCTTGATGACTAGTAACGACTGTTGTTACCTGAATATTTGTCAGCTAAGAACATATGACCGAGTAAAAACTTTAGTTATTAGCCAAGGAAATGAGTTCCATGTTACACCTTGGTTCTCATGGCAGCTAGCCCATCCATAAGACATTTCTGGATATAGGTTGAAGGAGAAATGCATATTTCGAAAATCGAAAAAAGAGAGTCTTGACCAAGTCTAAAATTATTTTCTAGGAAATAGAGACAGATGAGGAAAGTAGTTTCTGATTCAAATAAATGGAGAGATAGTTTGATAATGATTTTAGGAGGTTACAATAAAGAATGGGAACTGCTCACTAGAAAATAGGATATGTGACAAAGCATTACCATTGCATATAAGATCAGCCAAAGAAGTTCTATTTAGTGTTAAATGTTAGGCCGGATGTAACTCCCCATGTAAGAAAGATGTTAGTGCATTTAAGACTGAATAAGTACGTCTATAGATACCCTTTTTGCAAGCATAAACAATAAATCAATGACAAGTCCATTTACATTAATCTTTAGTGTTTTGCACCGGTCAATATTCACTGCGGATTTGGGAATAATGCTTGGCACGCACGCATTCATGTAAATCGATTCGGCTCGTCAAAGTCTTTCTGCAAAGCAAACTATGAAACTAATAATGAAAAAATATTAGAAAAGAAAAGGGGGAGAAAAAAAAAAATACAATAGCCAAGAAACATCGAGCGAAAGGAGAAGGCGGGGTTATAGGTTTCGTGGAGCATCCGCAACCTTAGGGTTGGGCCCGCGTGGGTGCTCAACCAATCTAAGACCGTCACGCATTGTTCCCTTTCTCTTCATTCTGAGTTTGGACGGTTGTCAAGGTCATGTCATGGAGTGGCCCCACACGTTTTACACGAGACGAGCATTCGCAAACACAAAGGAAACCCCCTCACGCTTCTCTCGTCTCACTGTTCCACTACTTCACGAAACTTTCTGGTGGTCTCTTTTAGATTCTGTTTCCTCCTTTCTTGTTTTTTTTTGTTTACCCAAATCATTGGCCTTCGAGTAATTGAGGGATTGGTGAAGGTAAATAATTAATCACGTTTAATCAAATAAGTAAAATTTAATTTGATATCTTAATAGTTGTTTAATCATTTATTCATATTTATAAGATTTTTAAGATAATAAATTATTAAATCTAATACTTTTATTGACCGGTAATATATAGTTAAATATTTATATATGACTTTTTTATAGGATAATACATATAAATTAAATCCTAATAAATAATTGACTAATTATTCACATGTTGATAAATCTTCTTAATCCAGAAAATAACATACAATTGAGGCTTAATTTGGTGATTTTATGACATTATTAAAATTGTTGTGTTCTATAAACCAGAGAAAAAAAAGGTTTTTTTGGCTGTGTTCTATAGGCTCTATAAAAGTGGGTCTTGAAAATTATAGGATAAAAGTAGCTTTTAATAAAGAGAAGTTACAAGAGCAATGTTTCGTAAATCTAGTATAAATATGCTCTCAAAAATTAAATAACTATAATGAAAATAAATGGATAAAAAAACCTATAATGAAAATAAATATTAAAAAAAATAATTTTTAGAAATTAGTATCATTAATAAATAAAAAAATTATATTAGTGTTTGAATTTTAGAGATTATAATCCAACTCTCGGATGCACCTCCTAAAAAGTCTTTTAAGAGTGCCCCTGACTTATAAAAAAGTCAGTAAAAAAATATGTCAGCCTTTTAGTACACTAAGCCTAAAAAGTCGATTTATATTTTGCACGATCAAGAATATTTTCGCAAATAGCACTACCAAACCAAACCAAACCTAAATAGTGAGTTTAATTATGAGCACCAATAATTTTACATTAACATATAATCAAATATTTTTACTTGTATTATCATTTAAGCAGTGTATGTGAGAGTTAATTATATTTATTAATATAATAATAATACTTAATTGAATGATAATATAAAATTATTAGATAATAAAATTTAAGAGATTAGTTTTGATACATTGTTGATATAAAAGTTTTTTACACAATTATTTAATCACATATGAAACCTTTTATATTGCTGTAAATGTGAAATTCAAACATTTTTGTTCTGTGAAAATATACAATTGAGTGTTAATAAAATAGTAAAAGCTTTTTTACTGAAAATATATCAAAATTAAATTTATATTTATTTATAATTCATTATTCCATCAATTCAAAATACATGTCATGTTACCGTATGTTTCGATAAAGGCTTTTGGAAGGAATTCACTTTTAAATTCAAGAAGATATAAAATTTTGATAAAGTTAAAACTAAGATGATATGAGTGTTCTATGATAATTCATTTTTTTTTTCTTTTTATTTAAAAATTTAATTTTGTGTATCTTTGAAAGATAGAGATAATTTAAAATATAAAAAATATTTAATTTCAAAATATTTGTTGAAATTTTTTTTATTTTTAAAATTATTTATTCACTTTAAATATTCATATGAAATTAATCATTTTTTTATGAATATTTTTTTTCAATTTTATGTTTATATTACCCACTTATATTGTTTTTCCCAATGCCAAATTATATATAATTAAGTGAGTAAAAATATAAATAATTTAATAATTTTAATACACGAATAATTTTATAAAATTAACTTATTGTTCACTATTACAAAGATAATTATTAAATTTGAGCAATCTTAAACTGACACATATTCTAAGATAGTTGAAAAGACAAATATTCTAGCTAGAAACAATAAGCTGGAAAAATATGTACTGTAGTTTTTAAATAATGATATGATGATGATCATGTCTTCGTGTCTGGTGGTTTAGGGTTCACTAACTGTGAATCTTCCTTCGGTTCAACAAAGAAACAACACGTATAGTTAGATGTATTTATATTTCATTACTAAAATTAATATCATCGTCTAATGAGTGATGTCCCCGGCTTCATATGAACCAAGCTTAAGTACTGATTTGCCACGGTGCAATTTACATGGGAAATTTCTTCATCCTCCAATGTGCATTTATTTATTTTTTTCGGCCGTCCGTACGAAGGTTTTCAAAGGTACGTACGCGGCAAATTGGGAGGTGGATAAACTCGCGAATCATGACCTTTTTTCTTAAAAAATTTGTATAGTCAGAGTTTTTTTTCAGATAAATAAAATTGTCTCAACTCCAAATAAGGAGGAGCAAAAGAAATCTGACACACAAGGATCCATAAACACATGGCATCCTACCTCATGAAACAGAAATACATAATTGCAAAGACAGAGAAAATCTCGACTCATAAAAGGAGCAAAAAAACTATATAACAAAACAATCGCTATGACTAACTCCTCAATCCAACACGACCAGAGCTATCAAAGACCACTAGCGTAAGCATCCTATCAGTTGTACATTATTTTCATATGAAGAACTCCTGCATTAGTTTCCGCTGGGCGTACATAGATCACCATAGCATTTTGTTATCAAAGCTCATATGCTGAAATGCACTAATAGCAACCATAACATGCCAGAACAAATAAACACACCTAGCAGGCAATAACATGCGGGAGTAGGGACAGAAAACACCTGTAGCAACATAGCACAACCACATTCCAGCAAACGAGTGTGGGACTTGCAATCAGCATTACAATATGCTAATTTGATGCACTTCAATGAATTCAATTCTTAAATTTAGTTAGGGATAAATTGTTCAGATATTAAAATATTGATAAAATTAGAGTTTAGTTTTAATGAGTTTAATTTTGATATAATGATAGTTTAAAAGAGTTTTAAATTATTATCTAATTAAATCTATCATTTTATATGACTTTTCAATTAGTGGAGTTTGAAAGTAACTATATTTATTTATATGTCGTTACGTGATTGGATGAATGTATAAAAAAATTTTATTCTATCAGTGCATTCCAATTTTATTGAAAGTATAAAAAAACTTTTACATTGTCATCTAATCATATATTTTTATTTGCAAGGCTTTTAAAATAGTAGTCGGATGGTTGAATATAACTCTTTTATTGATGTGATTAATTTATACACAATTAGATGTCTTTGTACAACTTTCATTTACACTAATTGTGTATGTAAATTACATAAAGAACGCTTGTACTTTAGCTTAAAATGGTTGAAATAATTAAATTTTGAATATGTTATTATATAATTATTTACTTTGTTAAGTATAAGTTACAGTTTTTTCTAAATCTTTTTTTACCTATAGATGAAATTTTGCTTAAGATTTTAATTTTGGTGTTGTGTTAATATATGGGTTTAAATATGTTTTCTATCTTTGAAAATATAGGTTATTTTGATTTTAGTCCCTCTAATTTTTTTTGGATTTTGGTCCCTTTTTTTAATATTATTTTTTTTGTCCTTGCACTCTTTAATTAGGTCTCTAAAGTAATTTAGAATATAAATTTAATTTTATGAATACTAAAAATTTTATTTTTGTCATTATAAATATCTTCAAAATCTCTCTTTGATCCTTACAAACACCACTATTTAACAGAATAAACTAATGGTGGGGACCAAAAATATAATGTTTGAAAAATGAGGGACTTAGAACTAAAAAAAAAAATTAGAGAGATTGAAAGCAAAATACCTATATTTATAGGTACTAAAAACATATTTTAAGTCTATTTAATTTTTATTCGTCAATATTATATATTATTGTATGTCTAACTTACAAGATAATTATTATGAGAGTTAAATATCTCCAATTAATGATGTATTAATAAAATAACATTATAAAATTTTTCATATTGATCTTGTATTTAAATTTAATTAGTTTAATGATCAAATGTCTCTTTAACTTTTATAGCGCAAAAATTTTAAGGTAAGGGAAAAACTCGTTTAAGTTATGGAATTTCTTTATGCTCATCAAGCACCATATAGAAATACTTGCAGATCATCAACCAAGGGAAAAAAAAGGGAATTGAATTTTAAAGACAATGCATAAATAAAAAAGGCCAATTAATTAAGCCAACTCCTCGTTAGAAATATTTTACTATACTTTTTTCTAAAAGTAATTATGAAATGATTTCAATAGACTAGAATAGAACTACACAACTAAGTTAATATCTCAACTTTGATACAATATAATACTTAGAACAAATTACATTGACATCTCTTGAGATTTAGTAAAATATATCTTTGTTTCATTTAATTTGTAAAGTTTGTTTTGGAAGTCTCTAAGTTTGTGAAATTATTACATTGACCTCCCTTAAATTTGTAAGATATAATCATTAAATCATCCTCCTATCCATTGGACATTGAACAATACATTTTGGTGATGTTAGTGTCAACCCAACAAATAAAAGAGGGTCGAGATGAATTTTATCAAATCTCAAGAAAGGTGGGTACATAATTCACTAATTTGCCCTAATAGTTATTATAAAATATGGTAGCATTTATTCTAGGTCTGAAATCAACAAAAAACCACAATCATTTTATATATATATATATATATATGGGATGATTTTATTGAGATGAGTGGTTTACTATGAAGGTGAGAAGAGTAAATTTAGGCTGTATAACCATACATAGATAGTTAGGTTTGAAAGTTATTAATGATAATTAATAATCACATGATCATTTAAAAATATCATGTAATTTTATGTTTTAATCTTGACTATTTATGTAAGATTCAATGACCTGGATTTGATCCTCTCTCTCACGATAAATTGTCATTCTCACTTAGTCATTCCATGTATATATATTACCACAATCAAGTGAGAATGGATTTGTTAGTGAGAAATGAGAATAAGAATTCTACCTATTAGATTAAATTGTGTAATTGAGATTATTTGCCAATCAAAAAACAAAAATAAAACCCCCATTTTAGTCCTTGTAAAATTCAATTCGAACAAATTGATCTCTATAAAAGTTAAACTCCCAAATTGGTCCCTGTAAAATTTAAAATTAGACAAATTGATCTATATAAAAAAGATCCCAAATTAGTTCCTGTAAAAATGAATTATCAGACAAGTTAGTTTTCCTAGCCTAATTGAATAGAGGAACTAACTTGTTTGATTATTCAATTTTACAGGAACCAATTTTTCTTACTATTTAATTTTACAGGGACCAATTTAGGAGTATTTTTTTTAAGAATGATTTTGCCTGACAATTTAATTTTACAGGGATCAATTTGAGAATTAATTTTTTCAGGGACCAATTTGTATAACTTGAAATTTTAAAGGGACTAAATTGAGGGGATTTATCTAAAAAAAATCTCACAAAATATGCCATATCAATTCCCAATTCTCTTTTGTTCCTTATTTTTCTCTTTCTCGCCCTCTCTTATGCTCTTCTCTTTCCCCATTGTTTTCATTAATCTCTTTTCCTATTTGGCACTTGATAGGATAAGTCTGAGAGTATAAAATCTGATAATATAAAGTTTGATAAATTTTTAATATTATATAATAGCATATGATATTGCATTGTATAAGATATCATATTTTATATTTTATAATATTATTATTTACTTATAAATAATTCTAATATTATAAGTAAATATTAAAGAAAATCAAATCAAATCAAATTTTTAATTATTGATTTAAATATAATTTATAAATATTATTATTTATATCAATATTTTACATTTATTTATTATTTCAATAAATTAAATAAATATAAAATAACTCTTTTATATATTTTAATAATTTCTATTATAAATTATAATTATTTAAATTTAAATTTTAAAATAAATATTAACTCAAAATATTTTTATTATTGATCCTTACTTTTATACACTACATATTATTTATTATTTATTTTAAAGATTTATTTGTTATTAAATATTTATTATTTTATTTTATTGAATATTTATTAATTATATCTAATTTTTATTTTTATTATATACAGCTAAATTGATATCAAACATTATTTCTTAACAATATTTATTTATTATGAAATAATTTTATTAAGAATTATTTTTATTTACAAGTTTTTACTTATTTTTTTATTTAAGAATTATTCTATTTTAATAAAATAAAGAAAATAAATGTTACCTTATATGTTAAAAGCTAATATATAGTCTCCTCATATTACATTATGTTATACAGTATTTGGACATATAAAGAATTGTTATATATAAATTTATACAATACGTTGTGTCCATCAAATAACAAATAAAAGCATAACATATAGTATAAATTTATACTATCATGCCTAATATATCATACCAAACACACCCTTAAATAATCCCAATTTCCCCATTAAATTGCAAGAAATCGCAATTTGCAATCGAGGATGTCATCTTAGTGTAATCTTCTTCCCTCTTTCACCTCGACGTCATTGAAGCACAACCGTTGATGCAATGTTCAATAATGAGAAATTGAGAATACCAATTTCGGTTTCACTATAAAGTATCACTGCGGACATTGAACGAAAGCCAGATGAATAAACAACATTTTTGTATTTATGTATTGATTTTTGGTTTATTTGAAAAATTGCATAATCATTGGATAGAGACAAATAAATTTGATCTTATAAATAAATCAGAAATCTCATTATCTAACAAAAAAAATTGAGATGTGCCAGAAAAACTCATTCAATTGAGGTTATTGTGCCATAATCCTTTCAAACTATGAATGATTTGAAATTTTGAATATCTTATACACAATGACGCCATTGTTAGGCCGAGGGGTATACGTTCTGCTTATAGACATCCATTATTTCAATCATTTATCCTTTTCACTTCATGTCAATTCAATTGATATTGGATTGTTAGCGTGAAGTTCTTTCTTAATCAGCTAAATTTGTCAATAATTGAATTTAAAATTAAACGAGTATAGAAATTGGGATTAGTTCATGGCCTGAAAAATAGTAAAGAGAAGAGGGAAGAGAGAGATTTGGGAATTGATATGGTGTATCTTGTGAAATTTTCTTTTTCAATCGATAATATAATCTCAGTCACAATTATTTAATCCAATGGCTAAAATGTTTGTTCTCATTTCCCACGTAACAAAATCATTCTCACTTGATACGTCCTTGTTATATATGCCATTAACCATGCATGCATTTGAAAACAACTAAGGCGTCTCTTTTGCAATCCTTTTAGGCTATGATGCTTAAGAGTTTGCGATTCTAGTTACCACACCACCAAAGTAGTATCCCATATGTAGCTAGTTGCCTAAATAATTTGTGGGTGGTGTGGGGCATACGCACCGTTCCTTTTGGGACCTGGAAGAGACAGTAAGTAACACTTTGAGCTCGTCAAAAAGGGTCCAACCTAGAAATTATCAGAGAAAAGAAAGGGCTCCATCTCATAGAAATATATTCTCATTCATGTTACGAAAACCTGTGCGGAATTCACTTTTTGCAAGCATCAATATTCTGCGTTAGGTCATGACAAAAACCTAATAATCCCAAATGCATTAGGAAATATATAAATTGGGCTTTTTGAGAAAGAACCAAAATGTACAAGTTAATTGTTCTAAGGACTACTAAGTCGCAATAGGAGAAATTCTTCGGCCCATTTGATACATAATATAAGACTTGATAGTATCAACTAATACTATAAAGTCAAATTTTATCACATGTTTAGTATCACATATGATAGTATAATGTTATACGATAAAATTAGTTTTATTCTAAAACTATAGGATTAAGTTACTAAGTCTTAAGATGCCTGATAACACTTGATAGTATTATTTTACTAGTCAATCCAAAATTAACTTTGACTTACTCTTCTACTTCAACGCAACAACCACACTCATTGTCGACAGTAGACTGCCACGCATCCTGTCACCGCTTGTCTACTACCAGTCACCGCCTGTCTGCTACGAGTCACCACCTGTCTGTCGTTGATCGTCGCCAATCGCCATCCACGCCTGCCAGTCGTTCCCTGTTAGTTGCCCCCGCCACCAACCACTCGTCTGCCAGCCCTCACCACTCGCCTGTCGTCGCTAGTCATTGGCCGCCACCCCCAGGTTATCACTTGTTTATCCGCTATTCACCAGTTGCCCGCCACTTATCGGTCGGGGCCCACCTCCCACTTGTCGCCGCTTGTCATCTCTCGGTCACCACCCGCCACTCACCAATTGCTCCTTACCCTTTGCTGGTTGTTGTCCACCCCCTCGTCTACCGCTACTAGTCATGCGGCTTACCAAATAATATATAGTATAAAAATTTATACAGTGGATTTCTTGCTATTAGGTATTATATTATCATATATAATACTATCATGCCATAGATAGGTTATTACCTAAGAAGCATGGATACACCAAGTTGGTGGTGTGTTCGTGTGTCGGATACATGTCGGACACTGACACCCATATGACACCCACAAGATACGCGTCTGACACGCATCCGTATGTGTCCAATTAAAAAATAATTTTTTTGAGCTCGGACACGTGTCAGACACGCGTTAGACACGACTCTAATTCACGGCAAACACAGCTTGGATACATCGCGGACACGCTTGAGTTAGTAGTTGAGCCATTTCATTTGAAAATTCTTCAGTTGATTTCAAAAAATAAGAATTAATTAGATAAAAAATTATACAAATATGATAAAAAATATCCAGAAAAAAGAATCACACAACAAAATTAAAAAATTATATATAAATATGCCGCGTCTGTGTCCTGTAATTTTTAAAATTTGGTGTGTCTCCGTGTCCGTGATGATGTCGTGTCTCGTGTTCATATCAGTGTCTGTGCTTTATAGGTTATTACATTTAAAATGTAGAAAAAGTATGAGCCAATGATAATTCAAAAACATTTTTTTTATTACAATGAAAGCATCTAAATATTTTGAGTAAATAATTGAATTGGTTCTAATTTTTCAATTTGATATCAATTTAATCCAAGCAAAATAGACGTCAATTTAGCCTAAATATTTTTAATTTTGACATTATTTTAATCCTAACAAAATTATTGACATTAATTTGCTCCTAATATTTTTAATTTTGATATCAATTAGATCTCAATATTTTTATCATCAATTTAGTTATTCTGTTAAAGTACAGATCCAACTAAATTATTAAATTTTTGTAAAAAATAAAAATGTTACGACTAATAAATTAATATCAAATTAAAAATATTAGGAAAAATGTTATTTACTAAAAGAAAATATTTCATTGTGATAATATTGTTTCAGGTGCTAGTTTCTTAACAAATCTTTAATTATGAAAATATGCTGGTTAGAATTAAAAAAAGCATTCTAACAAAAGAAAAAAAATTTTGTGATCAACAAAAGAAAATCCAAATGAGCGTAATCTATCATAAATATTCAAATTAATTAACGATGGCTATTATGAAGTTATGGGTCGATTACATTAGAAACGTACATACCCATCAATAGTGGTAGTTTACTTAGTTAACCTTCTGTTTATATATTGCAATGATTTGAATTTTATATTCATGTTTTTCCCTTATTGATAGGAGATCTGTAAGTACCTCTATTAGCACTTGATAATCTTTCAGGAATGTTTTGATTGTGAACTAGGGTGATTTTTTTTTTTTGTTAAGATATTATAGGATAGGGGGTTGGATAGAAGTCAACTTATGACCTCTTGTAACTCATTGAGGTATATGTAAATTTACCATTAGATTGTAGGGGAGCTTCTCCCTCAACTTAAACTCTCTTTTTCATAAAAAAAAAAATATAGAAACATACCTGGTTTCAAAAACTACATTTACACAATTTAAATGCTTCTAACATAAAAATCTTTCTGACCAGTCCCAAACTAGCTTGGGAGCAATTCCTTTCATATAGCCCGCATGCAAGTCCAATAATTCTCCCTTATGCAAGTCCAAAACTTAACTTGTAACCTATCTATAGCAATTGTCTTTAAACGAAAAGCATAATTTCCAAGTCTTTAAGTACTCTTAGCTAAGGTTGGAAATTAAATAGTATATATTCCGGAACTTCACCAAACCCAATTTCAAGTTATCAGCCAATCATAAACAACGCCGTGACTTTTCCTACCACTGCTTTATAGGGTGGATTGATTGGGTACAGTCTATAGACCACAGATTGTAAGACTACATAGACAGACAAACAGTTGTAATCACAAACTTTAAATTGCACTGTTTGATAGAACCCTAATTTTTCCAAAGTGTGTGGATCGATTGGACAAAGGATTTTGGAAGTGTCTAATTTACGCGTGATCAATAATAGCATTGCCCCCACTCGAGGATGTGATTGCCTTATCCGGATTAGGAGCCTTTCTAAATATGTTTTGTAGATATGAAAAAGTGGGCCAACTTGGCTATTCTAATTTAATTTGATCCACTCCATCAATGACCCGTCTAAAATGGGGCAGGTCAGGTCAATGTCAAAATAAAATAGGTTGAAATATCAACCCATTCCATCTATTTTAATTTAAAATTCAAATATATGTGTGTCTATATATATATATAAAAGAGGGAGAGAAAGGCGAGTCAATCTAAGTGCAAAACCCATTTTATCACCTCTAATTTTATGTTTTGATGAGGACTTCACATTAATTGTATCTAATAAAGTTGATATGTAATTGTAATAATTAATTTAATTTTTTATTTTAACTTCTACTTAGTGTATGCTGTAATTTACATAACATTTAATAATTATTTAATATGTGTGAAGGAGATTTTGAATTAAAAAAAGTAAATTAATTGAAAAACATAATATTTCTCAATAGCATCCTTGTATGTTTATGTACACATTTCGGTGTATATGCTTTTCTATGTGCACTTTGTCGCTGAAAATGATTGTGCAGATCAAAGCAAGTGGCATCTATGTTATTGTTATCAGTATGGAACAATTATATGGAGAAGGGGAATTTGGTTCAATAAATGGTACCAAAACAATGTTCGTTGAGGGAATTAAAAATGACGTGCATATAGGGCTGGGGGAATAAGCATACCGGTTCAATTTGACATGTCGAACCAACTAAACTGGCTCAAGTTAGTTCGAGTTATATAAGGTCAGAACCAAATAAAATCGATAATAATCAATTCGGTTATCAGATTACATAAATTTAAGCCTGATCATATATTATAATTTTTTTTTGCTATGCATAATGTAAGTGGTTAATAAATCATACGTTAAATTATATCCATTGATGTTATTCAGCTGTATTTTTACATGAAATTAGTATAACTTTAGGATGTTCAAAGTTTGTGATTTTCTCAAAAAAGTGATTTTTTTTTGCATTTTAATTGAATTAAATATGAAGTGATCATAATCGGATAACTCAATCACCCAAATCAAGGTGATTTCATTGGTTGGTTTGATTCGGATTTGATTAAAAAAAACTCTAAATCGATTAAGCCAAATTGAAACAATCAAAATTAATTCATTTAGGTTCATTTTTGTCCTCAAATCTGAATCAACCCAGCCCAATTATATGCCTAGTGCATATTGTTCTCATAATAGAACACCAGGGATTCAAACAAAACTCCTATGCCCTTATCCTATATTTTAACACACAAAAATCATTTCATGTCAGCAGATTCATTTCACCCGTCAAAATAAATTTTCAGTTTGGTGCGAGAGAATGAAAGTTTGAAACCAATGCCCCGGCCCCTCCCTCTCTTCCCACCACTTCGTGTTCTTTTGGACTCCCTTTCCAGTCCCCTCCAAATTAGGCTTTCCTCAACGCTAGGACCACAAAAGCACTTATCAGGCACTCTTTCCTTTCCTGGACCACTCATCCACTCAACTCTAGTATCTGCCCTTCATCCTAGCTAGCTACCCACTTTTTCTATTATAGGGTTTATTATTCACATAAAGATGTTTCACATACAGTGAAGGTACACTAGATGAAGTATAGTGTATCACAAATTAGACATTTAGTCCCATTTAATTTCTATTTAAAACATAGCTAAATTCATTTCAAAGTGTAATGAATGAATTTAACCACACTTTATAAATGTGGTAAAAGCTTGGCGTGTGATACACCCCATTTCACTTGCTTTACCATAGACAAAACCTTCACATATGTTGTAGCTGAAACCAGCACTTAAGAAAATGATCAGAACTAGATCATGTTAAAAAAAAAAAGGAAAAAAAAATGAAGAACACAAATATGAATACATTATTAGTTGGGATTTCATGAGTTTTATAAGTTATTTTTTTTAATTCACATTTTATAGGTTAATTTAGCTTGAGGTAGTGGAATACGTCTAGCTATAATTCTTAACGACATATCATTAAAGACACAAATATGGTTAAATGTTATTAAGGCTGTCATAGAAATGTTGTGATAATTGTCTCCACTACAACTATATATGAAAATTCGATTTATAGAAATGTTTTTGAATACTCAACAATTTAGACTCCACACCGACACCTCATTTATCGTCCTTGAATTATTCTATATGGGTCTCACTTGAAGTAAAAAAAATTTGTTTTTCACCCTTAAATTTGGATGGATCTCCATATAGATCTCATCTTGGATGGGTGCAAATAACAATAGTCTTTGATTTGAGTTGTGCTCCAATAATGAGCGTGGGAAAATCATAGGACAACTAGGGAGAGAAGCTATGCATAACTGGGAACTGTACACCAACCAGAATAAGTAAGAGGGACCAAGTGCACCCACCAAGGCAATGTAGGTGATATGATAGATGAGGAAAAAAAAAAGAATAAGCTAATGCATATATATTGAAATCATACATGCAAGCATGGCCTTCTGGCATCACATATTTATGGTTCTTTGTTCAGTCATTCAAAACTTTATGGTACGGAAGCCATGGCAATTTTTGTGCTCTAGTGTTCTATGTACTAAATGAATTGTCACACCAATCTGCTTCCTTTGTTCTGGTTTCTATTTTATTTGATTATTATTTTTGTTTTGTTATGTTTTGATTGGATTGGCTGTGGTTGGTCGCTTGATTCAGGAAACTCAGAATTCGTCCGAATCAAATACAATAAACCTTAAAAGGGTAAAATTTCTAAGAGAGTGATTTAAAATATTAATTATATAGATAGATAGAATTATTTGTTGGAATTATTTTTCAGAATTTACAGAGATTAAAAAAGGTGTGGTCGGTTAAATAAAAAGAATAAAGATCACTTTTTTAATCAAAAATTAAAAATAATATACATTATTGGTACATATTTTCGATTTTAACAACTAAATTCAAGATGTACACTATTCTTTTTTTCTAATATATGTAATAGTAGTATTATTCATAACAAGAAAATATGAGTTCAATTTTCATAGATGTATGAAAAATTGATAGTTTTTCTACCCAAAAAGACATATATTATAATTTTATTCGATTTTGTGTTAATATTTTTATTCGTGCATATGAGCCCTAGCAGGAATAATGACCAATTACCAAGAGGCAACTAGAATAGATCGGGATAATTAATGGTGTTGACCGTTGAAAAACTATGCATGTGGTGAGTTAAATTTGAAGTCCACAGTACTCCATGTATATATTTTAAATTTTAATACTTTTAGAATTATAATCACAATAAAATTTAAAAGTTAAGAGTTCATACATACTATCCAAATTCTCATAATTAGATTAATTCTAATGGCTTATAATGCTCCATTTAATCAATACACGGGTAAAAGTTTTTAAACTAATAGTGCTATAAAATTAAATTATAAATATTAACATGAATAATTAAAAAGAAATTAACAAAGATACGGACGGAAAAATGTAATTGTACAAAAAAAAAGCATAAATTTGACAATTCAAGGCCGTGAAAGAACACTATCATGTCAGTTTCCATAGTTTTGTATAACTTTATTCGTTGTTGATAAAACCTGGGTTTTGTTTGTTTACTAAGACAATGAAAGAATCTTGGCATATAGTACCCATTGGCTTGTCTTTGTTTTTGAGAAAATAATAACAATATGATTCTTGACGATTATTCAGGTATTCATGGACGTATTTGTGAATACAAATTGATAAGAAATACATACATATGGAACTCGTTCAAATCAATTGTGGCCTTTCGATCATTCTTATGTCATATATGTTAATTTCAAAATTAAAGTCCAGCTTTTGACTATCAACAGTACGCATGCGTGTGGAAAAGGACGAACACGGTGGTGAATGATGAAAAGAAGCCTCAAATTACCTCTTCCAAAAATTTAGGCCTCTTGATAAAAAAAAAATCATATATCATATTAAAAATTTAATTTAATTTTTATGAACTATTATCCAATCAATCTCATTTACATGGTTTTTTAAGATATGGGTTTGAGATTTAACTATTTTTATTAATATGATAATGTATGATTGAATGGCATTATAAAATATTTTAGACAATATATACAAATTAAACTCATAAAAATTAGAGCTGATACTTATTTTAATTCGACTTTACAATCATGAGTCATTTTAGTCCCTGACTTTTAAAATAAGTTAAACTGGTCTTTGATACTACAAAATATGAGTCATTTTAGTCCATCGATCAACCCACTTTTATTTACATTCCATTAATTAAATAATGAGGGATAACATCAAGTGATATATTGACATTTCATGTGTTATCTGAAGTGAAATGAAGTTTAAAATGATTCAATTAGTATTTGAAATTACACAAAAATGTGTCATTTAAATCTCCATTTCAAGTTATAAGATGATTCATTTTTTGTACGTTTAGACACCAAAATAAATTATTTTAAATTTTATTTTATTTTTGATGACGCATGGTATGCCAATGTATCAGTTGTCATACATCATTATTTAATTGACGGAGTGATAAATAAAATTGGGATTTGAGACTAACTTGACACATGTTTTATAATGTCACAGATTAATTTAATTTATTTTGAAAGTCATGGATCAAAATGATCCTTAAGTATAAAGTCATAGACTTATACATAATCTCTGGAAAATTTAAATTGTTATATATAAACACATAATTGATTTATATCAAAGGGATATGGAATTATAGAGGATGACTCAAGTCAAAATAATGATTTATTATGAGAGTGAAATGAGTAAATATGGACTGTATAAATACATGAATGATTAAAATTGAGAGTTAATTAATAGTAATTAATACTCATGTGATCATTTAAAAAAAATCATATGTTTTTATATTTTGATATTAACTATTCATGCAAAATTCAATAACACAGAATTGCTTATCTCACTCTCACAATAAATCACCCATTTCACTTAAGTTGTTTCCTATAAGGGAATGACTCAAGTGAGATGGATGATTTATAATGAAAGTAAGAGGAGCAAACATGAGTCACATAACTATACATGGATGGTTAGGATTGAGAGTTAATTAATATTAATTAATGATCATATAATCATTTAAAATGGTCACATGATTTTATATTTTGATCTAATCATTCATGCAAAATTCAATGACCCAAAATTATTACTTTCACTCTTATAATAAACCACTTTTTTCACTTAAGATATTCCTGCAACTATAATTAACCTAAAAGATAAAAATACAGTATATGTTAAAAGAAGAGACATTAAGGTCAATGCGAAATTGCGCTGGAAACTTCCCCATTTATTTATGTATAAAAGCAGCTAGAAAGTGGAATAGGACACAAATAGTTGAGGAACCGTTAAAGTCCTCTCTATAGTTGAGGCATCCTGCTATACTAATTAGTAATTACCAACCATACATAGGGTCAATTGGAGGTTCAATCATTTTCAGGCGTCTGTGAGCAAACACCATATTTCCCTTATTTTTTTGGGTCACTTTCCCTCTATCCATTTAGGTAACCATGCATGCCTAGCTTGTTTCCCTTCTCCCAACCGGTATAATACCAAGAGAGTGACCTAGCTCTCAATGCCATATGCCCCTACAACCGAGGTCGCTCCTCTCAACCAACAATGTTAACCTCACATGTCACACGTTATAAAAAAGGAAAATACTAACATCAAGAAGAGATTAGAGACAACTGTTTGCAAAAGCATTCTAACGCAAGTGAATATGGGACTTCATTTGTGTATGTTTGAAAAATAATTGCATTGATCAGTTTAAAATCCATCACATACGATTATTAAATTGGGTTTTTTATTTTATTTTTATAATAATAGAATTGAAGTCAGATCGAATATAATTTATTTGTAAACTGTAGATGAGCCACATCCGTAAATATCATAGTTTAACAAATAATTGCAGTAAAATCACATAAGAACAGTGAGTTTTTGTCATAATTCAATAATTATTTTTTTTTTGGTCAAAATAATTCAATAATTCCAACTTCTCTCATTATCTTTCCTTCTTTTTCTTTCTTTTTCTTTTTTCTGGTCTGGATTCTTTTTCTTTCTTTCAATCAAAGCTAACAACAAATCCCGTTGTCCATGCATGCTGATGATTTTACCTTCCTCTTGGGCTGAGGACAAACAAGGCCCATAAAAAACAAGAATCTCGAAGGACTCCAAACAAATGACGTTAAAGACTCCAGACCAAAAAAAAATTAAAGACTGACCAAACAAAGAACAACTTAAAGGAATCAGACTATTGAAAAAAATATATTCTAACACAAAAAAGTGAGTATTTATTGAAACACTCACTTAATAATCATTGAATATGATATGATGAAGCATGTGGAATCTATCATCACATTCAATGATTGTTAAGTGAGTGTTCTAATAGACACTCACTTTTTGGGTATTTGAATAGCGCTACCCCTTAAAAAAAACTAATAATAATAACTTAAAGGAAAAAGAACAGTTGGACCCAAAAAATAAAAAGAACAGCAACCACCCCAACCCCTACCCAAAAACAAAAGATAGTAAATTACATTGGATTTTCCTAATAGGTGTCTTTGTTACACAAACCTTCCTTCTGTTTTTAAAATTAGCGCTTACCTTTTTTGGAAGATGAAAATGCAATATACTTTTAATTTGCTCCATTCTTCCTTTCTCATAAAATTTCTGTAATGTTATGTTTATTGTTTCATATTTTGACCAAAACATTCTTTATTAATAATTATGTACACCGAAACTTGTTTTACCAAATAAAAGATGTGATGATGATGATAATAATAACAACAACAATAATAATAAGAATAGCAAAAATATAAAGAAATGGATATATATATACAAATTTTATTTCATTAAAAATTTTAATTATTATCATTTTAAAACTACAAATTATTAACAATAAAAAAATAATTTATGATAATCACTTAAAAAATAAGAGTTACGTTTTTTTTGTAATATTTTTATATTATAATATTTTTGGTAGGTAAAAAAATGGGTTTTATATTATAATATGCGATAATTAATGTTAATATGTGAATCCGATAATTATATATATTGGTATTCCATGGGTTTTATTTTATTGGAGGTAATCATCTTATTGAAAGCACAGTCGAATATTAAATATAGGCACCTCTTCCGATTGGGATTTGAACCGTGGTTCGTCACCTTAATTTGTGGTGGGCAATTAAATCATTTCACTAGGACAAATTCGTGCTGGTAAAAAATTGAAAAAATGAATGAGTAAAATAATAATAAACACTTCAATGAAAATATCGACTCTGATTGAATAATTTATATATGCATATTCATATTTTATAAATAGATAAAAAGGTTCTATAATAAAAAAATCTCTTAAGGGAGCGATATAATTTACCAGAGAACAAAAATGGGATTTTGCTAGCTACTAAATAGAAGTTTTAAAAAGCTCGCCAACATGGTTCGTTCACTTGATGAAAAGTTCACGCAGCATGATAACTTAGGTCCAATCCTTAGATTTTCCAATTTTTGTGTAATTTGTAGATGCCTAAGTAAATGTTCAATGACCACGGAGACATACCTGATCCTAGACTAGACGACTGAGCGAGTAATTTTTTTTCAGTGTTAACTTCCTTGGAAAAAACACGAAAAATAAAAGCTTTAAAAACCTTTCACACATCAGTATCCAACAACAACACAAAGGCTTCAAAGCAATGAAACGTGAGAAATCATTCATCCAATCACACACACCTTGTTCTATTGGCTGATATCAAAATGAAAGAGCACGACTTATTCCATATGGACAATTACACTTTGAAGGTGTTAGGTGTGCATATCTACCGCAACATCAGAAAACGATAGTGGGCAATAAAAAATATCAAAGCTTGACAAATTACTTGTCTGCATAATTGCCAACGTGTTGTAACGTTAAAATCACAAAGGAATTCTGATGAGATGGTGACTCTCTCTGGATTCAGTACTTAATTTGAAAGTCACAAAAAACATATATTTCTTTTTTCTCATGCTATACACATTGAAAGGGAGATCACGTCTAAGCTTTCAATTTTGCTTGATTATAAATGTTTCCCCTACCTGAAACTTTTGCTACCTAAGAAGATCCCCGAGGGTCAAAATCATAATGATAATTATATTTCTTCAAAGTAATGATTAACAACAAATTAAGAAAGCAATAGACAATTTAATTAGTCATGGTCGGAAGCTTAAAATCCATGCACGATTACGGATGTCCTTTGTCTTCAATATTAATTTATACTCAATATTTAGGCATCAAGCACGGAGTATCATATAATTGTCAACCTCAATGTCAGTATGTCTGAACTCTGGGAGTTGCTTCTAGAATTCCAAACGAAAGGAAAAATTATGGAGTTGTTTGGTCTTTTTTATTTTGTCATTTTTATTTTTTTAGTTGATATTTTTGAAGTTTTTATCAATCTTTATGAAAATACGTCACTTTATTTTAAGAATAATGAAAATAAGAACAAATATTTTAATCATGCCCTTTAAAAGAAATGAAAATATGAAAAAGTAAATATAAAGTGATATTAGTATTATTATCAATAAAAATATATCATCTAAAAATAATAAAAAAAACCAAAAGAGAGCAACCAGGTTTATTTTTGGGTCTTGAAAAATAACAAAGTTGTATAATTCAGTAATGGGGCCTATATCCAAGTTATGCATGGCCGAGAGTTGGGATATATGAAGGGGTGGGGCCGGGTTGGGGAGGGGAGATGCCTATTGTTTTCTATTATCCCTCTACAAAAGTGAAAGGAAAACTTTATTAAAGTGACATTAATATGGTCTTAAGTTCGATAGATCCTGGAAATGACAATATACTAATCCTTATTTTTTCAATATACGTAGAATTTAATTTCTATGCACTAATAATACTATAAGAAGACATGAAGCAAAAATAGGACCATAGGGAAAAGGCTTAATATTTCTATATATGTTGTGTGTTTGCCTTTACAATGAGGTCTTGTCCATTTATAGGTCTAGAGCAATAAATCAAATACATATATCCATTACATATCATATTACAATTAATCTAATTATCTAGATGTGTTACATATCTACATAATATGCTAACTTTCCCCTTCAAACAGAAGAAGTAGGAAGTAATGAGACTAACTTGAGTTTAGAAACTAGAGTAGGAGAGTGACCAAGGTGATGTGCTTTAGTGAATAAGTCAACAGTTGGTTAAGAGTCCCGATGGATATGAGTTGACAAGAACCACGAAGAATATATGTATGGGAATAAAGTGACAATCAATATCAGTATGTTTAGTATGCTCATGGAAGATATCATTATGAAAAATCTGAAAAGCACATCGGTTATCACATGCAAGATCAATGGGTGAAGATTTAGTGATGGCCAGATCATTGAGAAGCCAACGTATCTAGAGAAGTTTAGAAGTGGTGCCAGCAAACACCCACTACTGAGCTTCAGTACTGGAGCAAGCACTCAAGCTTTTTTTTTTTTTTTTTCTGTTGCGCCATGAGATAAAAGTCACCTAGAAAGATACAATATATAGTGGTAGGGCAACGATCAATGGGATCTCCACTCTAATCAGCATTAGAATAAGCTTTGAGGATCAAGGGGGAATGGGTAGAGAAGTGGAGCCGATGAAACATGGTGCCTTTAACATAGCAGAGAATGTAAAGAACAACAACATAATGAGTAAAGCGTGGAGCAGACATAATGATTAATGACTGACCAAGTGAACAATATAGGAAATGTTAGGCTATGTATAAATCAAGCTCCTTACCAATTGGCTATAGAATGTAGGATTATCAAGCACAATACCATCCATTAGTATGAAGCATACATTAGTCTCAAGAGGGGAGGATTTTGTGTGGCTATATGTAAGACTAGGTCGAGAAATAAGATTAGAGGCATACTTGGATTGACCAAGATATAGACCATCAGCAAAGGAAACAACTTGAATTCCTTAAAAATAGTTGAGGGGGCCAAGATCCTTCATCTCAACATGGATATTAAGTGATTCTTTAAGATCAACAATGTTAGATATGTCATTTCCAATGAAAACATGTCATTAATGTAAAGCAATAGTAACACAGGGACATGATCAGTCCTATAAATTAATAGAGCATAGTTAGGTGCATCGGATGAGAAACCAAGTTGACTAATAGTGGAGATGAATTTGTCTAACCATGCTCGGGGAGCCTATTTAAGACTATATAAGGCCTTACGAAGAAGACATACGTTGTTTGATGGATAAGAATGACCTGGAGGTGTTGCATATAGACTTCATCTTCCAAATCATGGTTGAGGAAAGCATTTTTCATGTCGATCAAGCTAGGTGTCCACTTTTTAGTGGTTGAAATAGCAAGTAGAGCACAAAAAGGGGTAATGCACGCAACAGGAGCAAAAGTCTCATCATAATTAATATCATACTAAAGTAAAGCCTTTAATAACCAAACAAGCCTTATATCGTTCAATTAAATCATCAGAGTGAATCTTGATCACACCCACTTACATCCCACAAGTATCTTATCAAAAAGAGGATAAACTAAGTCCCAAGTATAAATCTTTCCTAATGCATATAACTCTTCTTACATAGCAAGATGTTAATGAGGATTTGTGGAGGCTTCTTTGTAGGACTAAGGTTCATATGAGTGAAACATGGTAGAAAAACAATGATAATCATAAGGATAGGAAGGAGAATTTTTTATCCTAGTTGGATGTTCAACAGGATGGGAAGTAACGTGTGCATCATATAGTCAAGAAACTAACAAAGACGGACACATGGTTCATGTTTAGTGTATTCATGTGATTGAAGAAGCATAAAATAGACACCACCAAATACTTTGAGAGAATTGTAGTCCGAAGGAGTAGATAGAAACGCTAAAAAGGAGAAACATTACCAAGAATAGAGAATGGAAGATGATTAATGACATATACAATAGCTAGGGTAGCTTCACCTCAAGCATGCTCAGGATCATAGGCAAAGATAAGCATAACACAAACATAGACTAGAATATGACAATATTTTCTCTTAGCGTGATCACTTTATTGAGAGGTACTGAGACATGAAAATTGTAATAATGCTCCATGCTCAACAAGCAAAAAAGTCTTGTGTCATGGTATTCCATTGCATTATCACAGAGAAAAATTTTAATTACCTTAGAAAGTTTTGTCTTAATCATTGTGGCAAAGTTAATATAAATCCAAGGTAATTCATTAAAATTTTTCATACATAATAGAGAAAAATAGTTAAAGAAATAAAAAAATGAATGCTAAAATCACGATATTTCATTAATTTTATATCCTAACTAAATCCTAAGAAGCTCACCACTTCATGAACGTTGAGGAATCACAAAAAGTGAGCTATTTTTCTTTTAGAAAACTGTGTAGACTACTATAAATGAACCGCAAATATTAATTAAGCTCTTCTCATAATGGCATGATGTATGTAATGTGCTATAATGAATTGTTGTTTGTCCTGATTATATAACAATCATAACAGCACGAGTATAGTTAACCTTGATTGAATGATAGTTGACTTGTTTGTAACATTAATTTGCAACTTTTGCAACTTCAACCACTTTTTTTAATGCCGCAAGGTAGGACCATCCATATATAGAGTGTGGCCTTTTAATCAAGCAATTCAAGTAAACTCTATGAATTGCCATGCATTTGAAAACTGAATACCAATTTTTATTAATTTGGATAAGTTTTATAGGTAGAATCCTAAAGAGTGTACAACATTTAATTATTAAAGTAGCATTATTTATTGCAAAAGGCATGTTTAGGAATCTAAAATGAATGCTTGTAGTGCTAAAAGTAAAAAAAAAAAAAATGTTGATAGAAGATTTGTTTTTTAGTATCCAATTATCAAAGCTAGTGTTTTCATGTAAATTTTGTATGATGCGGTCATAGCTAAACAATCATCATGTCAATAAAAAAAGTAGTATAAGTATACATGAAAAAATGTCATGGATGATGATTATTTACAAATGATTTAGTCATTTGACAAAATTGTTTGGAGTCATCATAGGAAATTAATAAAAAATCATATGAACAAAGGATAATGCAAAATCCCCGATAACAGAAGCATGTTGCTCTTGTAAACCTTTCATTTCCTCTTTTTTTCCTCTAAAACTCAAACTCTCAAATGTATCATCACAAAAATCATGAATGTGAAAAGTAAATAGAAGCGATACAAAATACAATAAAAAAGTTTTGTGATTTAACTATTTGATAGGTATGGGGAGGGAGAGTGCGGAGATAATAGGATTTGAAGAAGATAGTAGTTGGATACTTAAAAAAAATGTATTGACCTATTATATTTAACAAAAAATAGTCTAATTTGTTTTTTGTGATTAAAATAGGCTAATGTTTAAAATAAGTTGAAGAATTTCTTCTTCTATATATAGATAATAGATTATGTTCATATATTTGCAATTTAAACATTTCCATATAAAAAAAATCAATTTAAACCTTATTAAATGCTAGTTTACTCACAAACGTAAAAAGAAAAAAATGAAAGTCAACATTAATTCTTTCCTTTTAGCAAATTATATGGAATCCACGAAAATTCACAATGAACTCCATTCTTATACAATAAGGTTGTCACACATAAGCATGTAACACCTCCATGAATCAAGTAAGCAATTGATGATATATGCATCGGAGGAAAGATAAGCCAAAAAATAAATTAAAACAAAATTTCTCGAGTAACTTTCAATCTCCATGCCCATATCCAAGGCTAGACAAAAGGGTGTTGAGTTCCTGCCCTTAAAATTCAATAATATGCAGATTCTGGAGAATAAATTCTTGGTTTTATGCTTTCTAACACACCTATGTATACATATATTGGTACGTTCTTAGTCCTACATTGATAGATGATATGTTCCATCAAATTTGCTACAAAACGAAATATTAACGTGGTAATTTTAGGATGAAGAAAATTAGGAAGAGTTAAGGGTTGAATTTTTAAATTTGACTTTGAAAACATGGGATTGAATGAATCCTAATTGTTTCTGCTTCATTGATCACATTTTCTTTCATGCTCTTAATAAAAAATTGATATCACCGATGACGTAACCGTTAGGTTTCATGACCATAGCACACCATGATGTGTGTGTGTATCCCAACTTCAAGGAATACTGAAACAATTTCAATCCTCGTTAATTTATCTTTTCACAATTACGAAGTGAGTTGAGTATCTAGTAATATATACTAGAAGTAGTATATATATTCTCTGCTTAGAAATATAGTTACAGACACAAAATTAAAAGAGAAGTCGGGACAATAGAGAAAGTTCTTACTAAAGGATAAAAATAAAATTTGATGCTTTGTGAATCACACCTATACATATAGATGTAGTTCTATAGTCAGCACATAAAAGCAATTGAAAAAAGGAAAAATAGAAAAGAAAAAAGATGAATGATAAAACTACAAGATTTCATATTATATCCTAACTAAGTCCTAAGCATCTCATATCTACATAAAGGTCGAGAGTAGTGGAATAATAAAGAGTTCTATTTTTCTTCTAGAAAACTTTGTGTGGACTACTAGAAATGAATTGTCAATGATGGTGTAATCTTCTCACAAGGAAGCATGATATATGTGGCGTGATCTAATAAATCGTCATTTGTCTTAATTGTACATAACATATATAGTGGCATGAGTATAACATTGATTCCATGATAATAATGTTAATTTATTTGTAACACTAATTTGCCACTTCTGCAACTTTCACCATTTTTTCAAAAATCTTACAAGAAAACCATCAATATATGCAGTGTAGCATTTTAATCAAGCAATTTAAGTAAACTTTTCTGAATTGCTATGCATTTGAAAACTTGATACTAAGTTTTGTTAGTTTGGATTAGTTTTTATAGGTCGAATCCTAAAAAGTGCACAATATTTAATTACTATTATAGCAGTGTATTTATTACAAAAGATATGTTTGTAAACCTAATATGAATGCCTGTGGTGCTAACAAAAAATAGGTAGTAGATTTTGTTTTTAAGTTCATATATCCGACAGTATGTAAGTATCTAACTATCAAAATAAATATTTTCGTTAAAATTTTATATGATGTTGTTAAAGAATAAAGATAGATAATCACTATATTAATTTAAAAAAAAAAGTGGGATTACGTAAGTATATATGAAGAAAATATTATCAATGATGACTATTTACACATGAATTTAGTCATGTCATCTTGGTTATAGTTTACACATCTTGTGAAATTAATAAAAACTTATATGGACAAAGGATGATACAAAATCTATGGTAATAGAAGCAATGTTGGTCCTAAAATCCTTCCATTCTTCTATCTTTTCTTCTAAAATCTAAACTCAAAAACCTACTAGCAATTATCAACGTGAAAAATAAATACAAGGAATAAAAAATACAATGAAACTTTTATAATTTAGCTATTTGATAGGTATGGGGAGGGGAGAAGAAAGTAGTTGGCAGATACTTGGGAAAAAATGGACTAACCTTTTTTTTTAATACAAAATAGTGTAATGCTTAAAATAAGTTAAAGAATCTCTTCCTTTTATATATAGATATTAGATTTTGTTTCATATATTTGTAATTTAAACACTTCCAAAATAAAATTTAAACATTATGTAAATAACTATATTCACGTGATATTTTATTTCGTTATACATAACACTATAAAAAATTTTATCTTTGGATTTCACAAGGTCAATATTTAAATAACTATATTATTCCGTCAACTGGTGATAATATAGATTTTTTAATTCAAAATTTGATGATTAATTTGCTTAAAGATTTTTATAAACTGTTAAATTTAATTTATTTTTTAATAGGAAAAATATTTCACTTTTAAAATCATTTAATATGTTAAGATTGTAATGCATTTTGTTAGCAAATAATGTTAGCAAATAAGTCATTTGTTGAAAAAAATTTAAAATGTTAATTAGATTTATTTTTAAATCAGACAAATGAAATACTTTTTAAATTATTTGATAATGTATTTTGTTAGGAAATAATGTGTAACAATAATGTGGCTATAAGTTACTATATATAATATATTAAAAAAATAAAATATGATTAAATGACCATTAATATTGACTTAACAACTCCTTTCGTTAATAAGAATATTTTAAAAATAAATAGTGAATTCTTACAAGTGAGAAAGATGACAAATATTTGTTCTATATTAAAAATACCATGAATTATATATATATAGTCATCTAATTAAGACATTAATAATAGTATTTGACTTTTATGTTCATTTTTTTAAAAGAGTAATATTATTTAAACACTTAAAAAGTAAGTATCTATTGAAACACTTGCTTAGCAATCATTAGATGTGATGGTAGATTTCATATACTCCATTCATCATATCACATTCAATGGTTATTAAATAAATGTTTCAATAGATATTATTTTTCGAGTATTTGAATAATATTTTTATTTTCAAAAATCTTATATATATATATATATATATATATATATATATATATATCATAATAACACTATTTTACACCGATGATGTTTTACAATTAATCTCCTTATATAACTATTTTTTATGTGATTATTTTGTCATTTTCCTTTACTCTAATGTCTCACGGATTTTTGTTAATTCCAGCCACACAAAGTAGAACACAGTTACGCGCACTGATGTTACTGTTTAAGCTTTTGAACATGGTTATCACGATGAACATGGAAAAGTAAGGAGGCTGTAAAATGTCATAAAATTGATGTTTATTAATGTATTGCCGTCAAGTCAACCAACAATGTTTTCTTATAAATGGTGATGATGACAACGTGACGTTCAGTACGTAATTTCAAAGTCACCGAGAACAAAAGTTTGTTTCACATGCTGCACCAAGAAACAAAGAAGTCTGTTTCACATGCTACAGATTGAAAGGGTCGATTGACACGTCCAAGCTGCTATTTTTGGCTGGTTGTTTTTATGAATGTTGCCTCAACTTTGTGTCACCTAATTAAGACATTTTTAATAATGGTCCAATTTAATTTTTGATGATTACGCCCTTTGCAATGTGCATGTAATGAGAGATAACTGATTGATTCTCCTATACAGAAGAACTACGAAAGCAATTGACATCCTAATTTGTCACAATCGAAACCTTAAAAAGTTGCACCATTTCAAGTTTTTTATATCTTGCATTAAGTCCAAATATAAATGTTTTTTTATGCAGGACAAAAACACCTACATCATTATGTGACGATAACATTTTAAATGACTATAGATATTAATTCCGTAAATATTGAATGCAGTGTTAAACTAAGATCATTATATGTCGTGCTAGATGCGTAATCATTATCTTCAAATAATGAAATTTAAAATATAATGGAACAGAAAATCAATGCCGTTGGTCAACACCAAATTATGGAAGATTCTCACCAACAAACTGGAGGTAGTTTGGTGCACACTTCGCAATTGATAAGAGGTAATTCATGTTAAAGAGATAACTTTATGCTATGATCATTATTTGTAAAAATATCGGTTTGGAGAATAAAATAAGAAAATTTTATTTTTTATCAATAAAATAAGAAATTTTTTTGATTTAAGCTCCAAATTCAAAATTAAATGATTATTATTTAAAAGTAATTTTAAGAAAGGAAGTAATATGGCTACTAAGGGATAATGATCCATCCTTTACCACTCAAGACTATACTTTTTTAACCCTCTAAATTGGGGAGTCAAAGAAAAATTAAATGAAATATTCAAATAATTATGTGATATAATCTCTTCCATTCTATTTCTTATCTTTCTCTTTAATTTTATTATTAGTCACCCCTTCCATAATTTATAAAAGTCCCAAATGTAGCCCTTAATTCCTCTTGGTGCAAACCTTAGTTTTAAATAGTGATTTTTTATTTTGTGATTTTTTTTGGTTCACTTTTAAACAGTGAATTTGATATCTTTAAAAGATGTGCAAATTTTCTTTTGCATTTGTATCTGAGGGCTATAAAATATTTCACATAATTCACATATAATTAATCCAAGGCTTCGTGCCTTGCTGATAGTTTCACGTGCTCTTTTGTTCATGTAATTCATATAATTTATCCATGGCTTTATGCAGCGCTAAAAGTGGCACAAGACACAAATGGCAGAATCCCAAGTAACCATGAAAGCTAACCCGGGTTTCAAATCCAAAATTAACCTATTCGTCAACCTCCATCCATTGCTCCCGGCAATCATATACAAATCATCAACTTTAATTTTTTTCTTTTAAAGGAAAAGATGACTATTATTCGTATATATAAAGTTTATCAAATACCACACAATCTCTTTCACATGCGAAAGCATGGGCTTTTTTACGGAAGTAAATAAAAAAAATGATTATGTACACATTTCCCACATTTTAAACTTTATATACGAATATACATTGTTTTGTTGTTGTTAGAGAAATCGGTTAACTGTGAGTTGATTTTAAGATGGAAAAATAGACAGAAAACGGTTAAAGCTTGACCGATTTCTATTCATCAATGAACCCAAAGAAATCGGTTAAGTCATAGGTGATTCCTGGGAAGAAATCGGTCAAGACTTAACCTATTCCTAGCTTGATCGATTTCCTTGCATTTCGTCTCCTCCTCCATGCACATCACTTGTATCAGTATACATGACAGGACAAATAGATCTTTAGTGAAAAGTCTCTATAAAAAGGTGCAAGCTATCATAGGAACAAAACTTGATGGAGCAACTTTGGTCAACGAGATTGATGAAAGCTCAAAGGGCATCCCTATCATTTGTTGCAGTCCTTGTTTTCATCTCATCATAGTTGGCATGGTTCTCTAAGAAACCAGATACAGGTGATCAATATGCTAACTCATTGTAACTTCTGCCAATAACATTGACAATCTTAAAGGTTGGTAATTCCACTAATTTTCCATCTTTGAATGTTATCTTCCTGCTAAGACCCTCATGATTGCTGGATAAAATATTCTCTGACAACTCTTCCAAGGAAAAGCTTCCTTTTGATTTTCTTAGAGCATGACCAATGGCCCAAATAGCATCGTAAGATCTAAGAGCAAACATACTTGGCTGGGGGTTTTCTTTCTCAGGGTATTCCAATCCAAACTTGCTCCTGAACATGAATTTGAACCTTTTGAATGTTTGCCTCATTTCCATGAAGTTGGTTTTGCATCCCATAACACCTTGCATGTTGAAGGTGACAGATGAATCAATTGAATCAAGATGGCTAGCTATGTCATCTGTGATGATCCACACTGACCCTTTTTCCATCAACCCCATTGGCTTTGCCTTCTCAAAGAGCAAAGTAGCAAACTCCAAGGCCTGTTACTTTTTTCCTTTAGCTTCCTAAGCTTATTTTCTATTGTTGCTATTGGGTCTAAAAGGGTGGTCAATGAAGGAAAAGCTACATGGTGATCAATCTCAGAATTAACTTGGCGCAAAGTATAAGTTAGTCTCGTTAATAGATCTGATGGATAAGAGGTGAAGCCATTGTCATGTTCATAAATTGCTGTCACCTTTCGCCAATTGAATTGCCCTATGATGGCTGCAATGCACTGCAAGTGAAGGGTAATATCATTACCTATTTGTATGAAGTAATGCAATGGGATTGGCATTATTTCTGAACTAGCATATGATGTGAGAGATATGATAGGGATGCCCTTTGAGCTTTCATCAATCTCGTTGACCAAAGTTGCTCCATCAAGTTTTGTTCCTATGATAGCTTGCACCTTTTTATAGAGACTTTTTGCTGAAGATCTATTTGTCTTCTCATGTATACTGATGCAAGTGATGTGCACGGAGGAGGAGATGAAATGCAAGGAAATCGATCAAGCTAGGAATAAGTTAAGTCTTGACCGATTTCTTCCTAGGAATCACCTATGACTTGATCGATTTCTTTGGGTTCATTGATGAACAGAAATCGGTCAAGCTTTAACCGTTTTCTTTCTATTTTTCCATCTTAAAATCAACTTACAGTTAACCGATTTCTCTAACAATAAAAAAACAATGTACATCCGTATATAAAGTTCAAAATGTGGGAAATGTGTACATAATCATTTTTTTTTATTTACTTCCGTAAAAAAGCCGAAAGCATGAGTACATGATTTAGGCAAAAGTACCTGTACCTAATACTTTTTGGGTATAGGTACGCTTTGGATATACTTGGGTACATATCCACTTACCCTTTTTAAAAAGAAAAAATTTGGGTATGACGAGATATGCATGAGGTACACATACCTTGTAGTGGGTATGCAATTTCAATTTTTTTCTTTCAAACATTTTGCTTGTTTCTTTATGTTCCACAATCCATCTAGTTGGCCCTAATTTCTTTCCTTCCAAAACCTCACCTCCCTAGATATCTCTTCTCCACTTGTCCATTTCTTCATCTCGCGGGTGACACCGCACCAATGGTGATGCCCATGGAATGGTGGTGACCCCACAACACCACCTCACACGGCACCGGAGCGATAGTTACCACACAACACTGACGCAATTACTGGCGATCCAGTGCAAGGCGATGGCAAATCTCTATGATGATGGTGGCCACCTTGCTGTTTTCCTCTAAGTTGTGGCTTTCTTCTTTCGGATTTGGAGACCCGTGATTGTGAGGTATGGGGAGTGTAATGTTGAACAAGTTGATTGCTTCTTGCTTCTGAGTTGCGGCCATCCTTGCTTTTTTTAATCTTTTAGATTTGGTTTCCCCAGGTTGATTGCTCTCTGTTACGTTGAAAGTTATAAGTATTGTAGTATTTTATTTTAGAATGTAATGTTAATTGTTGAACAATATAGAGTTGTTTTATGTTGAAATTTTAAATTTTTATCATGTCAAAGTTATGATAAATGCATATATTGGAATATTCGTACTCCATTTTTTACAAAATTTTGATACCCCGTACCTGTATTCATATCAGGTACGGGCAACATAGCTTTCACAACTAAGACCAGAATGCTATCAAACTTAATTGAATCACCCAAAAGTCATAAATTGACAATCAATCATAGCTAACAAGCTGAAGATCCTTAATCCTAATTTTACAATGAATAGCAAAGGGAAAAAAAAGAACTATAACGTGGTAGGAAAAAAAAATGGAATTGTTGGTACCAAATTTTATCAAGTGTTAGATTCTCAAATGGGCGTTCGACTTTGACAGCTCAAGGATCAGTTAAGGGCCTGGCACATTAAAGTTGACAAAGTTGTACGAAGTTGACAAAGCCTCTTATTTGTCGGACATGTCAAACCCCAAAGAAGATCATTCGTGACAAAGCTTGAATATCCAAATTGGCAAGTCGACATTGACAAAGTTCACATATTCGATGTTTGATGACAAGTCGAAATTGAAGTTTGTCATTTGAGACTTAGGAAATGTTAAAGGTGCTGAAGCAACTGTCATAATAACTCCAAGGTATTTATTCGTCAATTGATGATTTTCAGTAGTTATTGACAGAAGCTTAACAGAGATATGATAAAGTGGTGAGAAAAAACGAATGACAAACCAAAAATTGTCAAAGCCACGTGAACAATATCTAAAGGCAGCCAGAGACAAGTGTCAAGATCTTAGAGTCCTAACTTGTCTATAAATACTAGTTCGGTATAAATTGTAAGGGGTTGAAATTTTTACTCATACACTCACTTTTAAAATGTCTCCAATGACAACACAAAGCTCTGAGTTCACTGAATAATTGTTCTCAACCCATTTTCCTGCTTTCTTAGGAGTAGTCTGTCTTTAATTTCTGCCTTTAATTCCTTCGCAATTTCTGTATTCATTTACATTTGTCAACCAATTTATATTATGCGAGTTCTTCTTCTTCTTTAATATGTCAAACATAACATCCACACAATCAAAACACAAATGACATTTGCATTGCATTCCATCCTCATTTTATCAAAAATTGTTTCACACTCGATTCTTTGAGTGGAGAACTCAAGAGGAGTAGCTTTTTACTCCTTGAATCGAGATCTTAAAAAATAAAGGCTGCCATCTAAATTCTTAAGTTTGTCGATCAATGCCTAGTTTATAGTAATTTGGCCTCCAATCCAAGGAATTGTCAATTATTTGTTGTTGACATATAAGTGTCAAATTCTGCTATAAACAGGAATTAACTTGAAAGTGCACGAGACCTACCATTGTGGCCTTATTTGAAGGAAGTGGAGTAGTAACGGTGCCCACCTCTTCATTTCTCAATCGTGATGGTAGGTGCTACTCCGTTGATGCCGGGCATGGATGGATGATGTTTGTGTTTTGTGAGAGACAAGGGATTTTGGATTTTGTGACGATGAGGTAAAAGAAATGGGGTTGAGTTTAATGCTTAAAAGAGTGAGGATTTTCCCCAGACGGGAGTACTTAAACTACAGATATAATCTCAGCCACCTATTTGATACCCATTTATCTCATTACAATAATATATATATATATATATATATAAAGTTACATAGTTAATAATTTTTATAAAATAATTTTTTGACCGTTCCAACTGTTAAATTATAATTATTGATCATAAAGATTATTTGTGTCAAATTCATAAATATTGAACATCAATAATAATGTAATCACAAAGTTCTTTTCCTGTTTATTTTAAATATATATATTACGTTGATTGTGATGTACAGAAAACTTATGCCAAACAAGTTTAGATTAACTTGAAATTTTTTATGCATGATCTATATGACGAGGGTTTCTAATCCAATGGTGGGTTTTGTTAAAAGTTAATTCAATGAAAAATTATTCAAATATGTAATAGTTGCGTAAAATTACACTGGTATAACTGAATCCTAACCTTATATATATATATATATATATACAAGGTGGAGATCCATTTATACCAAGTGTAAGTTATTCATCAATCAAATGATTAAATCCAAAGTTCTTAACAAGTAGATCAAACTTATTAAGTTTCATACAGTTTTAAAAAAATTGATATTTCACCACATCACTTTATTTTGATAGACAATGTTTAAAATAGGGTAAACACTAATAATTAGAGTACACGCCTATTATTCAATTTTTCTAAAATTTAACATATTTAATCATTAATATAATATCACAATTCAACAATCAAATCAATTAAATTTAATTTAATTTTTATTAAAAGTTACTAGTGAGGGGGTAGAAAGTTATCGTGATGCATTCATAATGTAAAATAATTTAATACTATTGTCCAATTAAATTTTTCTATCATATGACTTTTTAAATAATGATATAAAACTAAGCCAATGTTTACGGACGTAATAATACATAATTAAATTATCATATAAAATAATGCGTTAGTGCATATGAATATATAGTAACATTTGTTTCACGACCAAATGTAACGCATAAGCCCTGCTCGATTCACTTTCAAATTAGAACCTACCAACGATCAAGTTAGTGATGACATACAGTAAATTATACAAGCATATCACTTACCATACACCAATTCAATAACAATGATATGACTTCTTAATATATGTGCAAAATAATCACTTCCAGAATCTGCTTTAGAAATAATAATAATAATAAACCAGTATCGGAAATTAGAAAGTATATCGGTATTGGCAAGATCAAACAAAATTTCCAAAACTACTATCTCATCATAGTACGTTTGGATTTCACATGATTTACAGTTGAAACCCCAACCAAAGTCCTCAGTTGAATTCTTGATTCGGAAACGAACCAGTCCAAGAAATTTCAACCAGAAGACCCCAGGAGCATCAAGCTTAACAGCACTGCGATATATTCAAACAAAACCAAAGGAAAAACTAATACAAGTGGAAATACACAAATCTACAAACATAGCTCAGGAAGTTCACACCACATTTATGGACAAAAATCCGTCATGCAGTTCCAAGAACACGGACGTGATATGGTGGTCCACGGCAGAAAATTGGCTCAGCAGCCGAAGTGGATTTCGCTCGAGTCCGAAGGATGTCATTTGCATCATCAATCACTGCAGCTGCAACCAGCGTGTACTCTCCCGGGACAAGAAAATGCAGGCAGAAAGAATGTTTGATTTGTTGAAGTGGGGGAATTTCCACAGTGATATCACTCAGAACACCTGAAAAAGATTGATCAAGGCAAAATAATACAAATTTAACAACTGATAAGAATGCATGTGAATTACAGAAAGCACAAAAAGATTTTAGACATTACCAGTCCATAGAACAGTCGCCTTGGTACCATCAACACAATTTTCCCCAGAAACATCTCTGCATGTAATATTAAGACTCATTTTGATCATATCCTTCGTATTATTTCGAACCAGAACCTCCATTGGTGTCATTTCATGCGCAAGCACAGAACCTTTGGAAGCAGGGGATTTGACAACATTAGATTCGTTATCAGGATCAGGTTTCTCTGATTCGAAATCATCCCTAGCAAGCCTGAAGCCAAATGTCAGTGGATCAGGCAGCAGGACATCCATGATTGATGTCTGCAAGGCTGCCTGGATAGCATCCTTGATATTCAACTCTCCAGAGCTATTGCGTCCCGAATGCCACTGAACCTTAATCCTAGAGATAAGGTTCTTGATACAAGCATTGAGTTCAGCTTTGGTGTTCTTTTCAGATAAGGATGCACTTCTCCCATCTGCATGAGTGTCCTTCATAAAAAAGGAATCATCAAGGACAGGTAATTTAAAATGCTCAAGAGGTACTAGAACCCTTGCGGAGCAATCTCTATCAATTCTTGTCTTAGGATAGCCATATTCAGTAGCATCCTGATCAGAAAGATGATTATCCTCATTGCTTGAGTTGTCCAGTTTGACGGAGACGTTGATTTCAAATGCTACTTCAGTTGGGTTAGACAACTCGAGTTCAAGAAATCTGAGCCCCCAACTGCCTCTGAAAGGATCTATCTTCACCAATCTGTCCATGTTTGTTGGAGAGTCAAAATGTCCTGCAGCAGACTTACTATTTATATCATCCACCTTGGGAAGATTTTCACCAACGTGAGCAGGAAATTCCATTGAAAGCAGCTGAGCCTTTACAAAAGACAAACCCTGCAAAACACAAATCTGCAGGGGCACAACAAGACGTCTACCAGGAGGCACAGTAGATCCATTTGTCTTGGGATCTTCAGAGGTTTGCAGTGGTCCTGAAATAAACATGGAAAGAGCATTACTACCAAATATAAAAGCAGTGGCTCAAGGTGATGGTCCTCAGCAGCACAGGAGGCGGTAAATGACACAAGAAATTTGTTAGCATGCATGTATGCACATAAAGAATGCCAATGTGCGAGCTGGGATCACTTTCAGTTTCATTGATAGCAGAAGAGCCTTGCTCTATAAAATGGGGGTACTAATGCTTCATGAAGAAAATGAAAAGTAGAGAGTCCTGAAAACGTAATGTAATAGGCTTCTAGACTCGCTTCACTTCTTCAAGCTTCGCCTCTTACTGGAAAACTGAAGCACTATCTCCATTGGCCTATCCAATCTAATTCACAACACTACACTAGCAGGGCCGTTCTTAGGAATTTGAAAACCAAAACCCCCTTCTTTTCTTGGATCCTAGGAAAAAGGATTTACAGTCTTACAGCTTGCTTTAGCATGATATGTTCATCCAGTACCAATGCAAACTAAAACTACGCCAAAGCATAAAGGCCCCTATGGGAGTTAGAGGAAACCCCCAGTAGTCAGCCTAACCAAAGCAAAGCATCACAACAACAGAAAATGACCCTTATGAAAGCAATTTTAACTACAGGCCTTGGCAGCCTGCCTGCCTACCAATCAAAGAAGCTGAGAGTAGGCATAAGCTCTTTGAGTTTCCCTTTATTCACATATCTACATATAGGGCCAGTTCATGACAGGATAACATGCAAGAGAACAAGGATACTGATGTAACAAAGGGAGGAGGGGAGGAAAGCTGGGGAAAACTGAAAAAGGTCAAGCAACGATGATTCAAATGTTTGAGTCCACCAATATAAGGTTTCATCTGAAAATATTCCGAAATACATAATGCAAATTGAACTGCTTTTTTCTCCTGAAAGTACAAGTTTAAAGATAATGAAGAGAAAGGTACAAAGAAATAGGATAAGACATTCTCTTGAGAAAACAACATAGAAAGTGCAAAACTATAAGACATTCTCTTGAGAAAACAACATAGAAAGTGCAAAACTATAGCCTATATTGCCAATCTCTCAGCATATCAGACAAAGAAATACCTTGCGAGAGAGTGTGAGCAGAACACCAAAAGTGTGGCTAAAAGATAAATTATCAAGAAGAAAACAAGAAACATTTATGATTTTGTTTTTAACACAGTACCAGCATAGTGGATCAACAATGATGGGCTGCTTCCGTCTTTGAAATGCCTCATGCTGCTTCCAGAGACAGTCCTCCCCGCACCAGTATCAGCATCCACCAATCCAACCTGCCAGGCTCTCAAAGTCACAGGGATTGTCACTTCTGCACCAGGCTTTAAAGGAAGGCAAGATTTTAAAGTCTCACTAGAATACGAAATTACAGAATCTTGATTTTTCCCAGACAGTGAAATATGTGCCTGCTCAATTGGAACTGTGCCTGCATTAGCCAGACTTATCCCTATATCACGAATTTCACCTTCATACAAAATGATGGCACCATCACCTCCGACAACATGTGATACCAACAAGGGAAGTGGTGGTACCACAGAAACATTTGGAATAGATACATTCTTCAGCTTTGGAGATCCACAGCTTCGGAAAGGGTCAGAAAGGACAAGTCCTTGTGTGGCCCCAAGAAGCAGATTGTCAACCTCTCTAAACAGGTGTTCAGTAATGACACCAAAACAATGAACAATGCACCCGGGAATTGTAACTGGCCCCACTGCTGTTGGAATGCCTGATAAAGTGATCACTTTTGATGAATTGGGTAAAAGGCTTACACTCATTGGGAAAGCATCGAAGTTTCCTGAATGTACAGATAGATATATGCTATCAACTCTTAATTCAAAGCCACATGGGTTTGCCAATTCCACCAAGACCTGGACAGGCTCCCCAACTATCCAAATAAGCTCTTGTTTCTTAGCATTATTCGGCTCGCCTTTACTGAATGGTGTATAAATGAAGGGGCCTGAAGGAGCAGCACCTGCCCACCAGTCTTCTCTACCTGGATTGCGTTTTACAATGTTCATTTGTATTGGGTGGAGAGGAAAAGAATGCAACCTGAAAGCAATTAGTAATCAAAATGCAATCTGTGTTAGCTCACCAAAACTTGAAAAATTGATGACATTGATATAAAAAACTTCGTCTAAGTTTTCCTCTCAAATTCCCATTGGAAAAAATTCATGTCCTCCGTGGACTGAGCAAACAAAAGGAGCAGAAGACTTTGTTCTTATACTGCTTTTTCTACTGCCATGGAAACAGCTTTAGAATGAATGTCGGTAGTGTACAGGACAAGGTAGTCAAAGGTGAAATGGCGCCTTTAAGGAAAAAGGTTTTATAACGCCTTGAGGCGAGAGGCGTCAAAAGGCGCATGCCTTAGTGAAGAAAGGCATTGAAAAATAACAAAATATATAACTACTATGCATTAATTTATCTCATAGATTAAACACACTAGTAGCAATTAAACACTAAAATCCTTAATAAAACTTGATAATAAACTGATAATAAGCTTCAGTTAGAGTTCAGAACCAAAAAAGTTTATATGACAAGCCTAAAATAACTAAAACTTTTAAAGTTCATCAGGAAAAAAAAAATGTTGCTTTTCTTATGGCAAGTTACTTTATGTCTCTGAAAATCCTCCAAGCAGTGGTCATAAAGGGGGCTGAGTTGATTGACTTAGAATGAGCAGTGGTGGACCCATTTAAGTTTTATCTTCCTCGTAATTCAGATATTCAAGCAGCAATGAATATACAGAGTAATACAGTGCTGCTGCTCTATCTTTTTGTCTTCTTGCTTCAATCTGTAAAATCCAAGTGGCGACTAACAGGGTTGCTGTCATGTGACCGCATTTTCAATTGACCCTAATATTTTAAGGGATTGGGAGGTTGTGACCTCAATTAAAATAAGTTGTGTTTGCTCTATAAATTATAAAACAGAAAACTTCACTGGTGCGCTCAATTGACAGCATTAAACATCGGAAAAAGGCACTTAAAAGCACTATAAGCGCTCGCCTCAGCAAAGTGCAGTGCCTGAACAGAATAAAGGCGCTGGGGCTCACTCTTGCCCCACCTCGGTGCCTTAGGCGTGCTTTTTAGCACCTTTGACTACCTTGGTACAGGATGCTTTTATTAAGATAGCAACTATACCTGTTTTTAGATCATAAACATACCTATTTGACATGACAATGGTTGCTTAAAAATAGAAAATATGTTGCTATAAATTGAACTCCACAGCAAACCAATTTTAAAGTTGGGCAAGTCAAAATACAATTTGAAAAAAAGATAAGTACAGGTTTTGATAGGGTTGCAGAGATGAGAACATTGCGCAGATGAGTGGACATAATAGATGACAAGATAAGATTATGAATGAATCCATAAGGGAAAGAGTTATGATAGCATATATTGTGAAAAAGATGGTAGGAGATCAACATAGGTAATAGGCTATGGGTGGAGAAGACCTATAGAAGCCCCAATTGGGGAAGCATATCAAACTGAGGATAGCCTAATAGCTACAGGTAGAGGGAGACAAAGAAAACCATTAGCAAAACTATTAAGAAAGATTTAGATGTCATGGTTTGAGTATTGACTTGGTTTATAAAAGTCATGCTGTCTAATCCATATAAGTCATTTCACTTCCACTAGAAAACTTAAGTTCATCATAAATTCTGGCTTCATTTTAAAAAAGTACAAAAACCTCCACTAAAACAATTTATGACAAAATATGACATAGCCATGATGTAAATGATGGGAAATTAAATCCTTAGCCAAGCGAACACCTTATAAAAGGCAAAGCAGGATCAGCACAACGAGTCCCTGGTGGCAGCCTCTCTGCTGAATTTGAAAGTGCATTAGCAAGGCCATTTTGACCAGCAGGAGTTATTAGAGGATAGTAGTGTCTAAGAAGTCGGGCTGCTGCACTCCATGCAGTAAGAGGATCTCCAGCACGAACTGCTGAAAGCAGAATTTCTCTTAGTACAACCATCTGAAGAGTACTCCATTGAGACTCGAATAGTGAGACTGCTGATTGGTGATATGTTTTCCCACTATCTCCATTTCCCTTCTGTGAAGAATCAACAGTTTAAATTACATTATAAATGCAAAGTAATTAATTTGAAAAAAAAAATCTTCAAACTATCAATATTTGTCTAAGTATCTGATTTCAGTCAACACTTTCATACTAGACTTTATGCAATGGAATCGGAAAAAATTCAATACAGGAGGCCATGAGAGCACAACCCGTGTAACCAGGATAAAGAGTGAGTCACTCTGCTACAGAATGCCATGACTAATATTATATTAGATATATCCATGCAACTAAGCAAATTCGCATCTTTCTTTCTGTTAGTCGGTACACTTGATGTGAAATCTTCCAGGATATCTGTATGAATGATGAGAAACTATGATGCATAAAAACTGGAATTAGAAATCACCATGGTGAATGCCATACAGTCCATTAAATGGCTATGTCAGATATATAACTCTGTATCAGATAATTTCCTTTCATTTTTGGCTAACTACAAGTCTACGACAATTAAGCCTTTTCCCAATAGGTGGACTAGATGGAATCAACAATATGGATTAAACAATGCCATTATGTCCTGTCATAAACCATGTCTATAGAAGCCAATAAAATTTAAGTCCCTTTCAATGATCCGTCTATAGATTCTTAGTTTTCCTCTACCCTTACTAACAGATTCTAACATCCTTGTGAACTAATTTGACTGAACTTATTTCTTTTTGGATAAAAGAATTTTATTAAGATGAAGAGAAGAATGCAAAGTTATAGTAGGACAAGATATCTTCTTTACAAGAGCAATAGCTCACAAAGGAGAAGAACATCAATAAAGCAGAGCATTCAAGTCACTCAACATATTCGAGAGAGAAATCCCTCTAAGAAGGCTACGAGCTTTACACCAAATAAAGGCCAAATGCCTAATCTTATCCCACAAGACTTATGTGTCTCAAAATTTGACTGAACATTTAGAGATGAGGTTCCATTGAGGCTAGACATTATTCTCATAAAAATAACCTCAACAGAATATTGCACTCCAGTTGCTTTGATTATAAAGGTTTCACGGATGAGGTAAACTTTTTATACAGAATATCATATTTAGTTTCATTCAAACAAAAAGATGAAAAATTTCCCAGGTGCACAAACCGATATTCAATTTTTAAGCACAATGCAAAGCCCTTACTTGTAATTTTCTCATTGCATACTGATGGAGCTGGTTCAGAAGATGCAACCAAAAACTCAAGAAATGTTTTACTATTTCTTAATGAGAATACAATGGTTAGAGATATTTCCTTGCTCTCCGTTAGGGACCAATTTCCCAAGGGGATACAAGTGTACTAAAGAACAAAATATACAAGTATTAAAGGAATTTGCATTTGTGGGGCCCTTGGGTCCTAATTGATTTGATTTTGTGCTCCTGTTGTTTGTGTGTGTGTGTGTGGTGGCAGCTGTGTGTGACTACGAGGATCACGAGGCAAAGGGTATATTTGTTGGGGGGTGGTAGGCGGCTAGCAGTTAAGCTAGGCCTAGGAGAGCTGGGGCTGATTTAGTGCTCTGTTTTTCTCTCCTGTATTGCACTACTTACTAAGCTTATTTTCCTTCAAGTGCTAATAGCAAAGTCTCTTCATTTCTGTTTCTCTATTGCTGCTTGTTTCCTATTACTCTCCTAGCCTCTCAACTTCTAATTTCTCAACCCATTCCTTCTCTATCCTTTGTTACTAATGCTAATTCTAATTCATAAAGATCAATTAGAAGTTCCATCCACATCAATACCCCCCCCCCCCCCACTTCTCCAAAAAATCCATCTTCTTGTCAAGATGACAGTACAAGGACATATACTAGAAGAAAACAACAACAACAAAGCCTTGTCCCACTAAGTAAGGTCGGCTACATGGATCAAGTGATGCCACAAACCTATCATATATCATATTTATGTTAAAATTATTGACATTTAAGTCTCTTTTGATTATTTCCCTTATAGTTTTCTTTGCTGTTTCTCTACCTCATTTACGGTGCTATGCTCCATTTGGTCCACTCTCTTTACTAGAGTCTCCACAAGTCTCCTCTAAACTTGCCCAAACCATCTGAGGCTATATTATACTATATTCTCTATGACAAGCGCCACCCCAACTTTCTATCTAATACATTCATTCCTAATTTTATCAAGTCTCGTGTGACCACTCATCCATCGCAACATCCTCAGCTCTGCTACATGTACCTTATTTTCATGTTGACCTCTCACCACCCGACATTCAGTCTCATACAACAAAATTGGTCTTATCATTGTACAATATAATTTACTTAAGCTTTAGTGATACATTTTTATTACAAGTAAGACCTAAAGTAATTCTCCACGTTGATCATCCTGCTTGGATCCTATGGTTAATGTCTTCATCTCTCTCTCTCTCCATTACTTTGAATGATAGAACCCAAATATTTAAATTTTGTAACTTGTCATATGATATCATCTCCAAGTTTCACTTCGAAGTTAGACTGTGCGCGCCTCTTGGCAAACTTGCATTTCATATGCTCCGTCTTACTTCTGCTAGTACAAAACCCACATACCTCCAAAGCTTCCCTCCACAACTTTAAAACTCTGTTTATTTCTTTTCTTGATTTTGCTATCAGAACTATATCATCTGCAAACATTATATACTAAGGCACTAGGCCTTGAATATGTTCTATAAGTACATCCAAGACCAATGTGAAAAGATAAAGACTCAAGGTCGACTCTTGGTATAGTCTAATCCGTATAGGAGAAGATAAGAACTTATACCAAACATCCCTAAATAATTCCCATCGAGCTTGCATTGTCTGGTTGAGTTGATAACAGTGTCGTCAAATGGTGGCCATGGCAGCGCCTTGGCGTGGCGGATTTTGGCCCCCCCCGCCATGAGAAAATTTGTACATTATGGCGGCCATGGCAGTCTTATGGTGAGCATAAATGGCGGATTTTAGATCTACTGCCATGAGCCACCATCCGCCATTGACACCTTTGGTTGATAACAATTTGATATGGGCATTAAGTTCCTACATTTACTCCATTGAATTGCACTTGACTCATGAGGTGTAAACAATTTCCTTAATCAAAACAACACACTCCATTTTCCCATGAAGATAACTGCCTACTATAGTCTCTACTGATTTGGGAATGGTCCATTAGGGTAGCAAATGAGCTTCGCTTAATTACTTTTGCCCTGATTTCTTTCTTGTTTCTCTTCACAATAGAACTAGAACATTTGTAGCAGCTACCATCATTGCTCGAAAAGAGACCTTGCTGACCGCCACATGCAAACTCCATTATCCTCTTCTTCAAGACACTAGCGAAAGCTCCCCATCCTTTTGGAGCTTCTTCTTTACCAATGGCATCGCTGCCACCAACTTCTATGCGGTTTTCTTCTTTATGGGTTTACCTTGCATTGCCATTCTTTGCCAATGACCCATTTTGGTCACCCTTCAGCCTGTAGCGATCTCATGGTGGTGGCAATGTTTGCAGGCCACCTCCATCAAACTCTTCACATGACTTTTTGCCATCATCATCACAGCGGCTATCCGCGCTACTGGTGAGGCCGCCATCATCACCAACAATGCATCACATCAGTCTTCGCACGAGGCTCATCTCATCCTCCTTCAAAGGCCACATCTTTTGCCCTCAGAGTCAAGGTTTCTTGCTTTCGTGTTTCTTCATCTAAAACGAAGTCCACTTGGATTAGTTTTTGGATTGGTTTGAAGAATGAACTTCTTTACCTAGAGTGCCCTCCTTTGCTTCATCAGCATTCCTCATCTTCGTAGGGAATCCATCATGCTTTTGATGCCATTGTCGTTCCCTATCTGCAAAACAACCTCCCTTGGCTGCAACTTCATCTCTGGCTCTCCCTCTTTATGTTAGACCAAGCTTAAAGGCCTTTCTTGTTCTTGAGCAAACACAGCAAGAGCATCCTCTTCTTTTGTTCAATCTTCATTCATCATCACCTCCTTCCCTTCTTCTTGGCTGGCCCTCGTTCTCCACTCTGCCAGAATCCTTTGGCACCCATCTTGCACTCCTTTTGCCAGTTTTTCTTTTCTCATAACAGATTGCCTTAACAAATGCCCACCCATTGTGCATGTGGGTTGTGTGCTTTCCAACATTGGTACCAGACGAGTTCCCAACCTCTAAGGGAAGCTTCCACCTACCTCAACCATTGTGCCTCTGGTGTGTTGTGATCAAGAACACGTTCCCACACCATTTTGGCCAAGCAAAAACACTGCTCCTATTGAATGCTGGAATCAGCTCATGTACCTTTACCCTTGCCACTCTCTATTGCTCAATGTATAAGCTCTTGAAATTGAGAGCTCTAGTACCAATCGATGGAACTAATTCAGAATATGCAATAAAACTGAAGAAAATGCATATTACTTCTTAATGAGAATACAATGGTTAGGGATATTCAAGAGATCCCTTGCTCTCCTAGTCTCTCAACTTATTCCTTCTCTATCCCTAGTTTTCTCTTTTATATTCTTGTTACAAACTACTAATTCTCTCGACCAAAAAAAAAAATACTAATTCTAATTCCTAACCAATAAGGCCCATTAGTTGGAGGCCTGGTTCCTATAACATAGCAACGAAGCAGAAACCTAGGAATATTAATGTCAACATTATTGTTTGGCATATGCTATTGTTAATCAAGATAAGTGTTGAGTGTTGACCGCTGGAGTTGAAGGGAAACATTTATAATCAGCAGCAACCATAACCACGGTTACATCATTAAGTTCCAAGTTTGATCCACTAGGGAACGGAGTCGGTGGGCAGTAGTGTAAGTGAAAAAAAGAAAAAAAATCCAAAACGATAGAGAGGCAATAACAAAAAGAGGTATTCTGTCTACCATCATTGCAAACAATAGATTCAAGTTCCACTGCAAATAAGGAATCAATCAAAACTAATCTCTTCAGTATATAACATGATTATATATCTTTAGCCAAAAAAAGCACAAGCATGGCCCATGTACAATTAAGTGTTTCAATTGTACAAAGAAATACGGCGCTCAGATAACTGAAATTTGTAACTCACATTTTGCTGAGAATGATCCGAGATTGATGCTCTACTTTGAACATGATAAGCTTTTGTGGTCATTGCCAAAACTTGCATAGCACTAATTGCAGCCAACCTATTTTCTTGCTGCAGATATAACTGAGCAACCTGCCTAGAAAAAAAAGCAGCTTTTCTCTGATACCCAAGACTTCCATATAAACGAGCTATTTCAATATATAATATGAGTCTGTCACTAGCATCAATTAAAGATTTAGCTCCATCTGCAGCAGTGGTCAACAACTCCACCACCTCCTTGGCTAGCTCTCTCCTGCAGAGAGGGACAATTCAGACAATTGTTTTGAAAAGAATAGAAAGGGAAACACATTGCTTAATGCAGTGTGGATCACAAGTTCCTCTAAAATTTGGTAACACACAAGATATCCAGATGTGTAATACCAATTGTTCTAAATAAACAGAAGGATGAAATTAACAAATTTATGAAGCATTAACTGAAATGCTGGTCTAACTTCTAAGAGTCAGACAACTGAGATGCAAAACTTTACAAGGAATCAGACATAATGTATCATCTTGACTCAAGAATACCAAAGCTAACTAAATTTTACATTCATAAAGCATCAATATAGCACCTTTTTTTATATAAAAAACAAAAGCAACATAGGACATTTATAACATAGTAAAATCTCAGCAAAGCACCTACCTGCAAAGAAACCTTGCTAATTTCAAAGTAGCTTCGAGTTCAAAAGTTATTGGAGAAACTCTGCACAACAAGATTAACAAATGCTGAGATCAAGAACTACCAACTGGAATAATATTCCAAGAGGTCTAAATACATAATCATAAAAGTGATATGATTGGGGAAAGCAAGATTCATGGAAAGTGTTAGAGAGACCAGTTAATTAAAACTTATAGCAGAACTATTTACCTCTGTGCATTATCTTGTGACTTCTTATAATTCAAGATGACACTAGTATAGCGATATCTAACTTCCTCCTCCAAAACTGAATCTTTCTGGCCCATACGATCAATCTGCTACCATAAAATTAAGTTAAATAAATATATATAGAGATGTAAATGTAGACAGAAGTGACACAGTCCATTTTTTATTACGATCATGGTCATCACACCTATATTCTTATCCATGCACTGCCATTATATTTCATTCCATATCAACAGTAACAAACAAATAATTAAAGTATGAAGATAAATAATAAGACACTGCCGCAAAGCATGCTCTCAATCAGTCTCCAAATTGCAACCCTAATCTCTATTCACCAAAGGACAACTGTTGAACAATTATTTGATCTACATTTAGAGATAAGGTTCACAAAACCCAAAATAAAGATAAGTTATCACATACCCTGAGACTGAGAATTCAACACTCAGTCCAATGAAAACATATAACTTGGTGAACAAGCAGTAAGATTAAATTTAAAATATTTAATAAATTTCAAATCAGATCTCAACTGTTACCCTAGAATTTCTGCAAAATGAAATGGGAAAAGGAACAAGAAAAAAAGAAGAAGAAAATACCAGCAAGGCACAAACGCTACCCTCCAATGCTCCAGCATACCAGAAGTAATCCCCAGTCAACCTGGCAAGTTCCAATGCAGTAGAATAATGAGCATTGGCATCAACCGGGGACCCTGCCAGCAAGCAGTAATCACCTATGGTCTTCTGTGCACGCCCAAGCCTCCTCTTTTTGGCCTTGATGACCTGCATTTCAACAAATTATTCAAGATCAATCACACTGAACTCAGCCACGAGAAAAGAAAACAATGAATCCAAAATCAAATATACAATTATACAAAACACCGTAAAAAAAAAAAAAAATCAGGACACCTAAACATGAACCTCCTCTGAGCTGAGACTAGCTTGAGAATCCAATGGCGTCTTGAGTATGGTTCCAGAAGACTCCGCCTGAAGCACCCATTTCTCAAATTCCATGAGCAGTGATGCTGCTATTTCTTGCATCATCGTGTTCAAGTGAAACTCCAACGTTGGACGATCTGCAGGTGGAAACAACCTCAAATTCCCCACTTTCTTTCCTCCTTCCTCAAGCTAAAACCATAACACCATATAAAAAAAAAAAGATTAAGATTCTATCATTATAGATCCATTTCTTCATTAAATTGGTAAAAGTAAACCCCAATATCTGTCCTTTAAATCCATTTCTCCTCTAAATTGCCAAAAATAACAATCAATAAACCCCAAAATCTGTCCTTTTCATTCATTTCTTCAGTAAATTGCAAAATAAAAACTATACTCGAATAAATAAATGAATAAACACCAAAATATGTCCTTAGAAAGAAACGCAGCATCAAGTTCAAACGATCAAAGCAATCACAATGTGAATCATTTTAGTAAGCCCGAAGACCGATGTTTTTTGATTTTTAGTACGGCCGAAAACTACTGTTCCATGATTTGGTAAAGCTTCTGTGATTTTTAGCAAGACTGAGGATAAACGATCTGTTGTCAATCTTTACACAATTGAATGAAACACCTAAAATTGCTTAATCTCAATAGATCATGGCAGCAATCCAGGTATGACATATTCGAAATCTTTCCGTAGTCAGATTTAAAGATCCGGTCGAAGCAAATGGAAGTCAGACCTGGGAATCGTTCGGGCAGAACGCAAAGCAGCGATGGACAAGGGAGGAAGGGTAAGACCTGCAGGCGGCGGAGAACTGGTCGATCACGGTGTCGAGATCGGGGGAGGAAGGGCAGTGGCAGATGCCGACGGCGGCGAGGGTCTTGCGGTGGGACTGGAAGTCCTCCCATGGGGACGGCGGAGCGCCGCCGAGGACGAACTTGAAGCGGAGGGAGCCGGAGTCCCAGGGCTGGTGCGCGAAGGGGGACTTCTGGTGCTCCGTGTAGAAGGAGCTGATGGCGGAGAGAGGGATCGTGTGCAGCGGGAGCAGCATGGAGTAGTAGTCCCGCAGCGCGTTAGGGGGTACGGTCCCTATGGGAAGGACCGCCACCTGGATCATGGAGGAGCCCTCGATGGTAACTTCCGGTTCCATTGTCGCCCGAGGGTGCACTGAGAAAGAGAGCAGTTAACTCTCTTCTTTTTGCTTCGCGGAGCGATCACTTATTGTGCCAGGATACGAGATCTTGCCTTGCCGGGGTCACTGATTCTTTCAATTTTTAATCTATTTTATTTATTTTCGCAACTTCCTTCAATTTGTTATGCATCAAAAATATTTTAGAAAATAGGAATTTTAAACACTAGGGGCAGTTTAGTTCGCGAAATATTTCAACATTCCTAAAAATCTGGGGTCTGGAATAAAGGATTCCAGTGTTTGGTTCATAATGAGAAAAATTATTCCCTGGAATGTTTCATTCCTAGGAATGAAAACAACCCACTTTTTATTTCCACCTTGTACCATAGGAATGTTGGATTCCTATGGGAAGAAAATCAGTCTGAATTTTTGAAAAGACCAAAATACCCCTCTTTAAACCAACAAATCAGCCATTCTCCCCTAGACTCACGATCACACACTCCACTTCACATCAACCCTAGCAGAGCAACTCCTCTTCGCACCGCCATCTCCACCGACGACAGTTACGGTGGTGGCCGCCGCGCACCAGGTTCTTTCCTCCGCCTTTTCTCTTCCTCCATCTTCGGCTTCTTCCATTCATCTCTGTTTTCCATTTTCAGCTTCTTCCATTCATCTCTTTCTCCATCTTCGGCTTCTTCCATTCATCTCTGCCATTCATTTCTTCCTTCGCCGACGAAGCCTCAGTACCTTCTCCGCTGCGGAGGCGCTCAAGTTTGACTCCGACGGAAGCTTCGAGAAAGCCTTCATGGTGACGGATTCTCATTTAAATCGACGCAGATCTTGTGCGTTCCTTTTCCATTTTCAAGAGCTTCGATTTCGCGTCCATGGCGACAGATTGTAAAGCCATGGCAGAAGCCATTCTAGCATCTGAGCTTCTTTTTTGTAAAACAAGAAGCAGAGTCTCCAAGGAACTATGTTTTGAGCATTGATTTTTTTTTTTGGCTTCAAGGAGCTATGTTTTACAACCAAAAAAAATCTGAAAGAAAAGGGTTAGATAATATCTCATTTTTTTTCCTTCAACCTTTTTGAAGTATGAGCATCAAATTCTGTTGGCACTTGTAGGTTGTGCCCGGGTTGAAGGCGTTGTTGGATTGATTTGGCAAGCAAGGGCATTGTCAAGGATTTGAAGAAGGTAAATTTTGGTATTCTATAAGCTTGGCTTTCACTTTGACCAAACTAGGTATATGTGCTAGCTTTAGTTTCAAGTTTGAAGCTCTGTTTGTTCCCTTGAAATTATATCATTGGTGTATTTGAAATGGATATATGTGATTTGGAATTGTGTTTGAATGTCAATGCCGTTGCTTGGTTGAAAGGGAGTCATAATGAAGAATATGGATCAAGCACATGTCAAGATTCATGTGAACAAGGGCTGTCTTAATTGTATGAACACCATCGAGCATTTTCCATTTTGTGTGAACTTATTATTGACTATTTACATTCCCTCTTACATAGTTCTCCACTTTATTTTTAATTTTGCAAATTAATACCGAGCCAGGAGAGGTTATTTTTCTTTATGTACTTGGCTTTTATAGGAAATTATGTTCAATATTTTAGCTTTGTTTCCGATATCAAATAGGTGTTGATACATTTATTTGGTATTTGCAGTTCTTGCGGAAGTGGGTCCTACTGATGAAATATGATAATGGCACGTTCAAATCCGGATATGCAAAACAATTGGAGAAAATGATACATGAAAAACTTCCTGGATGTGGTCTTAAAGCCAATCCACACATTGAGTCTGGGGTGAAGATGTTAAAGGAGCATTACTTTGCTATAGTTGAGATGATGGGCGCAAGTGGCTTTAGTTGGAATGACACAGACAAAATGATTGTGGTAGAGAAGCAAATTTATAAGGAATGGACAAAGGTAAAATTTCATCTTTCTTTGATTCAAATTTGTATGTTCTAGCATTTTAATATTATTTTGCTTTGTTGCTTTACTTTTGATTTTAGTCATCCGAATGCAACTAGCCTTTATAACATGGCATTCCCACATTTTGAGGAGTTAGGATCTGTTTTTGGTAAAGATAGGGCCCAGGGAGCCAATGCAGAAGATCCAGCTAAAGCAGTTGCTGCCATGGAATCTGAACTTGAAACACAGATGAACAGCTTGCAGGGAGATCAAAACTTAGATCCAAGTTTGGCAAAAGCAGAAACTGAATTTCAGGATGATTCTGAGGTATATATTAAGCTGTCAAATGCCTCTGGCCTATGTTGTAAATAGGTAGCTATCAAATGAACTAGGCAGAGCATTTACTATATCAGTTTTACTTCAGATGAATGATTCAGTTTGCATCATGATTTGTATATACATGCTTATACTATGTGGTGACTAATAACATGTTTTCCATTTGATTTTATTCTCTGCTACTTTATTTTGCTAGAAAGTGGATATAAACATTTGGTTTTATTGTACTTTTAGATGCCTAAAACTCCGAGTGGTATGAGTTCTTCATCTACCCAACACAAGAATAAAAGGAAGAGAGACAACAAAGGCTTAAACTCTGAAACCGCTGAAGTGATAGCTGACTCAATCAAAGATATAAAATCTGTATTTGAACTGCATTCTTCCCATATATCGGACTTGGTTGCTTGCTTTAAGGTCGAGAAGGAGGGAGTTGATAAAAGAATGAAGCTAATGGCTATGTTAAGAGATGTTGATGGCTTGTCTGTTGATGAAAGGATGAAGGCTACCATTATTATATCAAGGGACATCAGCTAAACTGATGTGTTCTTCTCAATCATACCGAAAGATATATTGGGATTCGTGAAGACAGTCCTTAACAATTATTCTTAGATTTTAATTCTCTTATTTTAGGACAATCAAGTGGCAGTATATATGAATTGTTAGCTCTTATATTGGATTTGAATTGGTACTTAGATTTGATGTATCGTGTTAGCTTTTATGTTGGATTTGAATTGGTACTTAGATTTGATATATCATACTTATGGATTATTATTAAGTTTGAACTTATGTTGTGACATTTGCATAAGTTGGTTTGTGTTACATATCATATTTATAGACTTACTTAGTTTAGATTGATGGGGGTATTTTGAAAATTATACTTAATTATGAGTTTATTGTGATTAGAAATTATCAATTTAGTTTAAATTGATAGGGTATTTTGGGAATTATACTTAATTACGAGTTTAATGTGATTAGAAATTAATTGTTTAGTTTAAATTGATAGGGGTATTTTGAGAATTATACTTAATTATGAGTTTAATGTGATTATAAATTGAATTTTTTGTTTAAATTTGTAGGGGTATTTTTGGAAAAATACACAATATTCTCGGGAATATTTATATCAATCAAACACAAGAATAGTTCATTCTTGGGTATATTATGCAAGATTCCTGGAAATTTAACTTACAAACCAAACATAGGAATAGTTCATTCTTGGAAATATGATTACTGGGATTAGGATTCCTGGGAATACTATTCCCAGGAATGTAAAATCACTCCGCAAACCACACGCCCCCTAAAGGAACTATTTCCTTTATATATAGTATAGATATAGATAAAGATGTGTGGATTTTGTGTCTGTATAGTATTGCACAGATTCGATTTCACCTAATTATTTGTGTGAGTGTTAAAATTTCATCCTAATGATGTTCCATCAACTCAATTGATGAAAAATTTCCTAATTTAGTTAACACCCAATTCCTTAGCATAATAACCCTCTTGGAAAACTAAAGTTCACTTAATTATTTAACATGGATCATAGATTTACAGGCATTATTGTATTCCATGAAATTCTAATATCAAATCTCACACAATTTATTAATCTCTATCCCTAGACAATTAGTAACTATGGTTTCTATCCCTAAGCCTAAGTTATGCACCAATTTCCCAACTGCCTACATAATTCACAATATCAATTTATGGATGATCAACCCACGAAAGCATTAAGAACAAAGATAGAAACTCAATTAAAAGAAAGAACATGCATTAGGTTAAAAGGAATTCAACAATTCATAATCCCAACATAGGTTATATCATCACCCTAGCTATGAAAGAGTTTAGCAACTAAACATTGTTATATCATCCATAATCAAAGAGATAATGAACATTAATGACATCAAATCACAAGAGAAAGGAGAAGAAGAATAAGAGTTGTAGCATAAGCTTTCTTCTCTTAAGGTTGTCTTCAAACGCTAGCAGAGCTTCCTTGAACCTCCAATTGATTCCCTATGTAAAAAAAAAAAAGAAAAAATTGATCCATGCCATATATGATGTTCGCTTAACCCCTTTTGACTTGTTTTGAGCCTCAAGGGACCTTTTTTTTTTCATCAAAAACAACCTAAGATATGAATTAGGGTAAAAACCGACCAAAACCCCAAAAATACATAAAACCCATAAAGCCAATTGCACAAGGCTGTGTTGAATGCCACAACCCTGTTATGCTTTTCACAAAAACGCAATTTGCTCATTGTTGAGTCTGTGCAGCTCTCTATAGTGGGATTCAACCTTTGGAGTCTTCATGAAAGTTGTAGCTCTATGTCTTAGCTTTCCAATGCTTTTGAAGTCATCTTAATTGGACTCCTTTAGTTCAAGATATAGATGAATTAATGTAGAAGGGTAAGAATTGACAGCATCAAGAACATATTGCATCTTCTGTATTTCTTCCACTTTTTCTCCTTGAAGACTAGGGAATTAGGAAAGACATACAACAATGAAGTTGTAGATCTTTCTCTCTTACTTCCAAAGAATCTTGAATCACCATATTTGAAGCTCTAGGATAAAAGTTATGGAAATTTATTCATAAAATGTTCTAATTCCATACAAACACATGTCTCGAACTTCTTAAATTCTGCTCTCCAATTCTCCATATGTCAAAATGATACAAATATGACCTTGAATTTTTATTTAGCACATAAAATTATCACATAAACAGAAACAAAAAGAGTAACTCAATTTCTAATAACTTAACACATAAATGACTAACTTAACCAAGTAAATCACACAAAATCATGTCAAAATTAGTACTAGATGTGTGTATTTTACACATACATCGATAATAACATTATTTATTAATAATTTATTTTTTAATTGATTATAATAAAAAAATATTTTTCATTCATATTTTATGAACTACACAATTTATAAAATGAACAAGAAAAAAATTAGTTAATAATTTGTTGACTCCAAATAAATTAGATTAGCCAAAGACTTTTTAAATTTCAAAACTAATGTGACGCAGTGTTGGCTCAAAACGATCCACTTATTCTCTCCTTGGTTCACACAATGAACAAAGATTTTTCAAAGCAACCAAATGACAAGAATGCCCCGCTCCTTGGAAGTGAAAAGATGAATTTGTCCTCACATGGTTCCCTTCTTCTTCTTTTTTTTTTCCCGGTCAGGCGTATGGTTCTTTCAAGGACTTGAGCTTTGGACTCTGGTTTCTGCGGGAAGAAAGAAAAGCAACTAATTCAGAAAGAAAAAGGGAGCGGTTCTGGGATAATACTCTCATGCCGATATCTGCAGAAAGTGAAGCTGTGTCGCTTCAAGCTTCTGAAGCTCAGAATAATGTTCGAAGGATTCTAGAATCATGCTCCAAAGTAAGATCAATCGCTTCTAAATCTCTTTTTAATTTTTTATCTTTATCTTTTTGTTATTCAGTTTTAGGGAATTTTATTCTAGTGGAAATCAAAGGAGAAATGGTTGCGTCATTTTGAAGATTAAATAAAGTTAACAACTTTGATCAGTGAAGCTTAAAACAATTTTTCTTTGTTTTTTGTTTTCTTCCTTTCAAATATGCTGCGGTGCTTTACTGGAGCATATATGAAGTAAAAATGAAATATGTGAAGCAATAAAACAAACTTTATATAGCATTATTAGTTCATTTGATTTTGATGATTTTACTATCGACATGATTTAGCACAAGATTCCATAGTATAACATTGTTAAGTCCATGTAGCCAGCTTCACCTAGTGTGACCAGACTTGATTGTTCTTCTTTCTGGTAGAGCAATGCCAAATAAAATGGGAAAATGTTGAAAAAAAGAAGAAGAAAAGATTAACGTTTGATATGCTTTGATTTTGTACTTTGAAGTTGGTGGAAGGTGGAGATTTCCACGAGTCTGAGAACACAATCTTGGAACTTGTCAAATTCCTTGATTCTTCATCGGATGCTGCTCTTTCGGACCCAGACAATGAGCGTGTGGAGAATGTTGCATTTGATGCTCTCTCCGAGATTCAACAGTATATCTATTCTCCTTCTCTTGACCAGGTGGGGTTAACTTCAGTATTCCAGTCATGTTTTGCTTCTAGGATGTATAAGTGTTCGATAATAAAGACATGTGAATCAAACAACATGGGTAGAGACATGTCAAATGCCCATGATGCTTTATACTATGCTTAAATGTATTATTATTTGGGTCACTTATTCTTTCAAGCTCACAGTTTAGTTAAAAGTTCAGTTCAATTTTTTTTGTTTCTTCTCTTTGTGACTTTATTGGTTGGTTGGTTTGGTTTTGTGACAGGAAGTTGTTGACGCCCTTTCCTTTGAACTCCCGAAGGCTGTTTCAAAGTTTGCGGGCATTTCAAGTAGATTTTTGGACATGGCAATTAGCATTATCGATCAGTTTATCTTGAAATGTGGTCCAAGAGATATGCATTCAATTCTTTGTAATGTGAGTTTATGTCTTTACTTAAGAGTAAATGTTTATTTTAGTCCTTTGATGATACAAGCAACACCAGATTAGTTCTCCATTTATTAGAAATGTCAACTTGGTCCCCTTAGATGCCATCAGTTTTTTCCTTTAAAAACCAATTTCATGTCATTTCGGGAACCAACTAATGGCATAAGTTAAAATTGAGGGACCAATTTGCTGCGTATGGAGAACTAACCTGCTAACATGTATCTCTTGTGAGGACCAAAATGAACATTTAATTCTTTAGATGCTACATTTTGCTTATATCTTTAATATCTTTTTACCTCATAGGTAGAGTTGAAATAGGTTAGTTGAGTGAAGATGCTGATAATGCCTGTATTTACTGGTGAATTCTGTGATAGATTTTGTTACAGTGTCCCCTTCTACCTAGTCGGCAGTACTAGTGACCATTGGATATCATTATAGAACCCAGTGGTCAATGATCCAAAAGGCACCAGAAAGAAGCTTCCATGTTTACACACACAATTCTTGTTCTGCATTACATATATATCCTTGGTTGGAGATCATTTCCTTCTAATTTTAATACACATTATGTCTTGCCACTGTCACATTTTATTCGCCTGTATTTCCCACTTTCTGCTAGCTCATTGCTCATAAGCATATCATAGTTGGCATGCAAAGAACTACAGTCTGTGCTAGTGTGATGTTTAATTTGTTTACTTTTGGTTAATATCTTGATCTCTTAATTTAATTGAAACAGACATTAGGTTACTCAAGTAAGATGACCAAGGCTTCCAGTTACATTGTCCCTCCTTTATCAGGGCTCTCAAAGGGTAATTCATTACAATGAGCTTTTTAATTAATGGATAGAGTAAATAAAACCGTAACCTGTGTTCCATAATAGAAGGATGGCAGCAATTACCTTGCTACTTCACTTCCAATGCATGGTTTTGAATGGTTATCTTTGCTTTTCTTCTTTCTTTTAGCATATGAAATGCACTATTGGACTTATTTATGAACCTGTGTTTTGGTTATCTTAAATGTTTATCTTGAATAATAGTTGATTCAAAGCTTGGTGTAACAAATTCACCCCTTATCTTCTCTGGCCTTCACAACCCTGGCTCATTTTGTTGTTCACAGCCTGAGTTGGATTTATCAATTGACTTTATGATGATATTATGTCATTTTATGATAATCAAATCCCATTTTCCTTGGTTTGTTGACAATTATTGAAGACATTTATAATTTTTTTTAACCACCCTTGCTTACCGAGCAAATGATAGGATCAATTACAAAGGGAACATATGCTGTCTATTAGATTTTAGTCAAATGTCTGACTGAAGGATGGCAATGTCCCGCAAGACAATGTGTTTTTGCTTCAGCATTTTGAACTATCTTTATGAGGTCAATTTTTGGGTTGAACATATTGACTTGAATCTTGAGTTTAAACAGGACATAAATCTGAGTCAAAGTACTTGTTTGCGTAAAGTGGCATGATATGGTTGAGAATGAATGATATTGCTTTTGGAGGATATCGAAATAGTTATTCGGATGCTTGGGAGATGACAGGGCATTCATGAAATCTAACTCAACACCTTCAACACAGTGAAGAATAAACAAGTCATAGTTTGACACTGAACTTAAGAAATAACATTTTTAAGGTCTTTAGCTTCAGCTTGGTATTAGATCACACATGGTCTTCTTAGGAATGAGTGCATTTGAGAGAAAATTGGGGAAGCACCTTTTGTGGAAAAGATGGTAGAATCTCGTCTTAGGTGGTTTAGTCATGTGGTGAGAAGGACTGTAGACACTTTAAGCAAAGTAGATTAGATTAAGTGTAGTCCAAATGTCCAACAAATAGAAGTAGAGCAAGACTGAGAAAAACTATAGTCAAAACCATTAAAAAAGACTTAAATTTGATGGCTTGTCGATAGACATGGTTTGTGATGGAATACAATGGTATTGTTTGATCCATGTAGCCGATCTAGCTAGTGGGAAAAAGATTAATTGTTGTATCGTCTTGTTAACTGCAGTTATATTACAGCTATTGGGCTCATTTATTTTTGCATGAAGACCATTGGAGAACTTCTCTGACCTCTTTTTCATGTTTAAGTGTATTGTTGATGAAATGAAAACATAAATGCTAGTTTTGGGCTGAGTAGTTACGTCTCACTCTGTCAATCGTTTGAAGCCACATTGCTTAGAAGCTTTTATTCATACTTGTTTTCCTTTTCAGTCTTTATCTCCATTCAGAGGCATCAGTTTGAGCAAGTAAAAGAAGCTGTTCCTATCATTCTTAATGTATTGAAGGCTGTGGCTTTGGAGTCAGATGATGGAGAACTTGAGGATGTCTTTGAGAGAGCTGTTGGAATTGCAAATTCTATATATGAAGTTTGCAATAAGTTGGTCTGTTGATTTAGAAGCATTTATACCTCTTTTTTGTTATGAAAAATTAAATTACTGATTTCAATTTTGCTGACAATTTTTGGTTTACAACAGGAAGGTGTTGCAAATGAGAAGCTTCGAGCTCTTCTGTGTCTATATATCCTACAATGCATGGTATGTGTCTCTGTTTTGCACTAAAATTTTATAATCACTTATTGTATTGGTTCCTGACTACTTTTTGGTAAGATTCATTGCTTTTGTTATAGTTTTATCTTCTTTGATGTGATTTAATATGTTACCATGGATGCTATTCAGGCTCTTCTTTCAGCCAGCATTAGCTATAAAGCTTCCACCTGTCATTCGCTGGTATTACAACTGTCACAAATGTCTTCATATTGTGGTTTATCGTATCTCAGTCTAGTAACCACTTACGATGTCGAGACTGTGGCTAGCTTCGTTTTTGGAGGTAGTACTCTTAGGTTTTTGTGTCGGCTGTTAATTTATTTCAATGTTACCAGAAGCACTTTTAACACTGCTTTATGTCTTTCTTTCTCTTCTTGAATTATCCAGAAGATAAAGATGACCTTATGAGTTGTTTATCTCATGTCAAACATGGTGCCGCTCTTTCAGGTTTGTGCTAGGACTGCACTGTCACTGTAATTGAATCCTTGCCCTTCCTTTTATGCATTTCCCTTTCACTAACCCATCAGATTCCATCTTTTGTAGTTATATGGGGGCATGTCTCAGAGGAAGTTGCTCATGCCGCCAAAGAGGATTTGATTGCTGTCAAGGATGAGCTTTGTAATAACCAGACAAAAAGGTGGCAAGCAATAGGAACATTAAAGCATGTACTTTCCTTTGTAAATCTGCCATGGGAGTTGAAGAAACATGCCATCAACTTCTTGCTTTGCATCACAGATGGAGTAATCTCTGGAAATTATAACAAGGAACATTCTGACTGCTCATCTTATATGCCAAAGCTTCTCTCAGCTTTGCAGGTTATTTACTGCAGTTCCTGCCTTCAGCTTGTTTAACATTGCTTTATCTTTCACATTGTCAATATGGAAAGAAAACACTAATATATTCTTCTTGTATGGTCACACTTTAACAGGCTGTTAAAATGGTTATCATGTATGCCCCAAACCCAGAACTGAGAAGAAAATCTTTTGCTGTGCTAAAAGGAGTGAGTTTCTGATAGTTCATGTGCAATATGAAATTTGCGTGTGCTGAAACTAAAAGTATATTATGTTTGTTAAACCCCTTTATTTCTTTGGCCTATTTTTCGAGAGATTTCGAGAGATTTTTGAGGTGCTATGCTCATGTTACTCAAACTAGGTACTTGCTGATATTCCTATTTCTCAAAGGTTTGACATTTTGAAAGCGTTGATTACAAATACCGACTCATCCTCCATGGTATTCCTCTTAATCAGAATTTGATTAACTTTGATCTTTACCTAAGTTACTGTCAAATGTCAAATCATCTGATGGTGGACTTGCATCTTTTTTGGAGATTGCCATTTTCATTGATCTTGTCAGGAGGGAAATGCATGCAGAACATTGCAGTAGTACATCAACTGTAAAAGAAGTCCCAGAAACTGACAGCAAAGCATACCCCGTTATGTCATTTTGGACTCCCGTGGTTCTTGAGTTGGTGGAGTTTGTTCTAAAGCCTCCACAAGGAGGACCTCCTTCCCTTCCTGAGCAGAGTGATGCGGTACTCTCTATGTCTCATCAGTTTCATGTGCTCTTAGTAATTTATTTGATCCTGGTAGCTTGAATGAATTGCAACTATTTGAAGTAGCATTCTGCATTATTCTCATTTATTTTGGGTTTTTATGAACGGATTTGAAAAGGTTTTAAAGTTATGGAATTATGTATCTTAACTTACAGGTTTTGTCAGCCCTCAACCTATACAGATTCGTATTGATGACGGAATCTACAGGTATGTAACACCAATGATTTATCAATTAATACTATTACGATATAAAATTACCGATGTTCCTCTATCTGACAGCTTAAACTATTGGAAGAGGTAGCTTATGACATGATTTCGAAGCTTGTATGATGGAGTGATATATAGTTTTTCCTTGTTTATCTCTATTCCTCTAAACAAATGTTAAGTTTTAACACAAAAGTAGAGTGAGCATATGCATATTGTCCACGTTTCAACTTGTTCTTGCCTGAGGGTAAAGTTGCATGATAGGAGTTTTTGATAAATATATCCAATTTCAAGTAGTAGTTAATGAGTAACAAGTTAGAGTCAATGAACCACTTGAATGGTTATTTGCTCTACAATAGGAAATATTTTTAACCGGGAATTTTTGTTTCTATTTTCCCACAATTTGTTATATCTTTGTTGTGGCTTGACAATTATTAGTTGTCAATTTCAATATAAATTGAAAGTCTTAGAATAGCATTATGAAGGTTTGGTTCCAATTATATTTGTAACAGGAAAGACAAACCGCACTGGAGTCCTGTCTGGGAGCAGTTTGCTGAAGGCCTACAATGAATGGCTGCTTCCTTTGCTTACCTTAGTGACAGGCATAATGGCAGAGAACAAGAATGATTATGATCAGCTTGCAGTTGACACTGTGTGTACCCTGAATCCACTTGAGTTGGTGCTGTACAGATGCATTGAGCTTGTAGAAGAGAAGCTTAAACAATCCACATGACATAAGCTTTCTTTTTCACCAAAGTTGTCAATTTTGAAACACTAATTATCTCATGTATGAACACGTTATTTCAATAGTATTGTAGTAACCATCCTTGTACATGGAGTTCAATATAGAACGGTTTATTTGAGTTGCGCTTCCTTTAATTTATATTTTCATTTCTTTTGGTCCATTTTGGTGTGAACTAATCACATAACCGAAGTCCTTTTGACCTAAATCATCAATCTACGTGAGAAGAATAGCTTTCTCAAGTGAGAAAGCATTCCTGTCCTTATTGTGTAGTGAGGAATTTGGTAGTTTACATCATATCGTAAATTCAAATTTCATATGGAAAAATATAAAATTATCATAATTTTCATGTATGAATATCCTACTTCAAATTCTATCATCACTACTTGCCCACATGTAGTTTGTGGAGAGAGGTCAAGAGTGTACCCGAATCATATAATTGGAGAATTTGTCAATTCGATATGATCCGATTGATACATGCTATATTTGTTGGTCTATTCTGGTATAGCCAGAGGAGTTTCTTTAACCAAACTTGGTCAGACAAATATAAAAACTCAATTAGTTTGTCGACCTATTCTCGTCTGAATGAGGTATAACTTGAGCAGTTTCTTCAACCTAATCGCCAATCTAGATTATTTAATTGGAGCTATATATTGATGGCATGATGACAATTTTTGCAGCTAAGCTTGCAACACTGACTCGACTTCAATGGTATGGTACATCTAGGCATGATGGCGATGTGGTGAGTAAGATCCCATCGTAGAAGAGATGAAGTGGTTATGTTTTTTTTTGTTCCTTCAGGTTGTTCTTAGTGGTTGAAAGGGCCATTCGAAGGAGCTTTGTGATGGTCATAATATTAGATTTGGATCCTCTAAAATATCTTTACTTTAGAGGATGAATTGAACAATTTCTCTCTTAGATCAATTGGGCGACGAGAGCCCTACTTTTAACTTTATTGATCCAAAGATGAAATCTCTTTCTATTACTCTCTAACATCTTTGCCCCATCATTTTGCGATGACGAATCGATTCTTCGGTTTCTAGTACTCTTGCCTATTGTTCTCCATGCTGAGGATGAAGCCCATGGAGGTGCGCACTATCGGCTTTGTGAAGGATGCGGTGGTCTTTAGGAAACCATGACGCTATATATGATTTATGAGTGGATCTCTGTGTATTGATGAACGAGGCTTGAAGAGTCAGTGCACTGAGTTGTTTTGTGTTTCGCACACATTTCATGAGGGTAGAATATTATATTTCGTGTAGCGCCTTTTAGTGGATGTAGCATGCTTATGCGTTTTTTTTTTATATTTTGAGTAGTATGATGTACCATTTTTGCTTATCTCTACAAGCCTTATTTATTTATGAAAAAAAATTGAGAAATCATCCTATTCGCCTAGGATAATATAACCTGGGGAGTTTATACATTGGTCCTAATTAATCTGGTCAACATCATGTAACTATTAACTAGAGGAGCATTTCCAACCTAATCCTGTTCAATTTAGCGTGAATAGGCTTGTTGCCTTGACAGAGTTAGAATTCGACAATAAGGATTCAGATAGTAGCTTGAAAAATAGGCTCTTCCACACACACACACCTATATATATATATATTTTCTGTATCTTCAAAATAATGAACCGGGCTTGAACTGACTTCTTCGTCTTCTTCTAGCTTAGCTAATATGGCTTTAATTTGTTCTTGAATCTTTTCTTCTGACGTGGTTGCTGCTAAGGCCGCCATTAATTGCCTTTTTTGTGCTAGGAATTGGGCTTCTTTTCCCTTTTCACTTATTTTTGACGTGCTTGGAGAAACAGTGGAGGAATGAGTTCTTTTTTCATGTGAAATGGCTATCCATGAATCAATAGCATTTTTACTAACTAAATTGAGATCAAATACTCCCCACCATCTGACTTTTATAATTTTTACAAGAAACTGGATGCTATTATCTTCTTCCATTTTTGCTGAATTATAATCCCATTGTATAATCCAGATTACTCCTAAACATGCCATAAATGAGATCATCTTTATTTCTGGTATAAATGATGTCTTAGCTTTCCAATATTCGTATCCCATTGCTGCTTCTTTTGGAAATATGGTTGGATCTGGATCGAAATCCAGAAACCATTTAGGGAACTGTAAAGAGATTCCTTTTTTAAACCAGAAGAACCATGAATGAGGGCTTGGAGAGAAGTCTAGTACATGATGCCAGGCTTCTATATAATCAAAGTAATTATAATACTGAGGCTCAAATTCTCTAGTAAATTCTTTTAGTTGGTATAGGGGTTGGTTCCATTCTTTCAAGGATAGAACTTTTATGGCTTTCAACTTGGAATGAGATATTTTGCTAGGGTCTTTTTTTATCAACTACATGGGTTATTTTGATTGAGTCTGTACCAACAAGAATATACTCATAAAACTTTTGGGTTTTTTGAGGATGAACTGATAAATAATGAAGGGTTTAGGAAATATGTGCTTATACATGGTTTTTCGGTCTAGGGTGAACCATTCTCTTTCAATGGCTATTACAAGTGATGAATTTGGTTTTTCAATATAAGGATGGTCTTGATATGTAGGTTTAGTAAGGAATAATTGAGAAGGGGTAACTGGTTGAGGTATAGAATATTTTGGAGAGTATATATTAGTAGAACTTTTATCAATATTATTTTTACTGCTTGATATCATTGAGCTTTTAACAACCTGTGACATTGTCAAAGGTTTAGATGATGAGGCTAGTACAGATTCTTTTTTATGGTTCCGTGGAGGACCATAATTATCTCTCGTGTTTGGATTCTGGCTCATTCTGGATAGAGCCCTGCAAGAATTCTCTTGTAAGAAAGTCTGGAAGAGCATTCTTATCTTATCTCCTTTTGTGTGTATTATTTCAAAATCAAAGCAAGATAAAATCGCTTGCCATCTAGCAAAGATATGTTTTGAAACAAGATTTTTCACATCATTTTGTAAAACATGAGGTGTTGCTTTACAATCTGTTCGTACTAAAAATCTTTTATTAAATAAATCATCTTGAAATGTTATAATACATAGTACTATAGATAAAGTTTCTTTTTTAATTGTTGAATATTTTTGTTGAGTTGGATGTCAAATACCTAAATGATATTTGACGACTTGCTCTTTTATAGAATCTGGAAGAATTTGTTTAAGAATTCCTCCATAACCAAGATCAAGGCATCTGTTTCAACTATCAAGGCTGCAGAAGGATTTGGTATACCTAAACAAGGAAGGCTTTTAATAATACTCTTGACTTTTATAACAACTTGACTCATTTTCTCATCCCATGGAGGAGGATTTTTCCTAAGGCATTTGTATAAAGGATCACAGATAGTTCTGATATTGGGAATAAAATCTGCTACATAATTTAGACATCCTAAGAATCTTTGTAATTGTTTTGTATCTTTTATTTCACTTGGGAATTTATCTGTAAATTCAATTGATCTTTTGATTGGTGTAAAAGTTCTTTGATATATTTCATATCCTAAAAACTTTACTTTAATCTGAAATATTTTCATTTTCTTTGCTAATATAACTAATCCATTGTCTTTTATTATTTGAATAAATTTATTCAAGTGCTCTTTATGTTGGTTAATTCCCTTAGAAAAGATTAATACATCATCTAAATAAACAATAGAGAATTCCATGGATGGATTCAAAATATTGCTCATTATTTCTTGAAATTCACTGGGGGCATTTTTAAGACCTTAGAGCATTACGTTCCACTCATAATGACCAAAGGGGACTACAAATGCTGTTTTATATCTATCTTCTTCTTTTACAGAGATTTGATAATATCCAGATTTCATATTAAATTTTGAAAAGATATTGACTTTATATAATCTTTTAATTAGATCTTGTTTATTTGGTAATGGATATCTTATCCATCTTAAAACTTTATTTAAATGTTTATAATTATTTACTAATCTAGGGGCTCCTCTCTCTATTTCTGATACTTTCATGACATAAAATTCTGAACAACTCCAGGGTGATTTAGATGGTCTTATTAATCATTTTTCTAAATATTATTGTATTTCTTATTTACAATATTTTAAATATTCTTCATTCATTTGTATAGGTCTGGCATTTATTGGTACATCTGATTCTTTAAATCCTTCTTCGTATGGTAAAGATATTTCATGAATTTTCCTATAATGAAAGGCCATAGGATTGTTATCACAAATTTCTTTTTCTATCCTTCGTTCAAATTCTTTTATCATATCTTGTATTTTAGGATTTTCAATTTGTTCTTGTACTTTTTTATAATAAATTTCTCTATTTAGTAAATTAATTTGCTTATGTTTTTGGTCTATTAATCCTTCTGTTGATATAAAGGCTTTTTGTAACATACTTAATTCTTTGGTTTTAGGAGGTTCTAAAAACTCAAAAAGAACTGGGGTATCTGGTATAACATGGGTTGTTATGCCTTTTTTAGTTGTCCAAAATGGATATAGTAAACATATAAAAGGAGTTCCTAAAATTATGGTGTTTACAATATTTTTTACTAATACAAAAGATGTTCTAAAACAGACTTTCCTTTTACAGATTTTTGCATTTGAGAGCTTATATTTAATTTTTAATCCTGTTCCACTTGCTTCTAATACTCTTTCAGTTGATTTTTCGTAATACTTAGTTGGTATTACTCCTTCTTGTATTGCATTTATATCAGCTCCTGAATCAACTAAAGCTATACATTCAAATTTTTCATTTTTAACTATTAAAGTAATTTTTATCCACCATTTATGCATAGTTATTAAACTTAATATATTAATAAAAGGGGTTGAGCTTTCTTCTGCTTCTGATTCTTTTATAATTAAAGCTTTTGATTCTTGTTTATGAATAATTTGTTCTCCTTCTAATTTTAGTAATCTATATTCTAAGGTAATATTTTGCTCTTTTATTTATAAGATTTCTTGCTTAAAATTTTTAATTTCATTTTGTAAATTTTTTTTCAGTTATAGTTTCCTTAGGTACTTAAAATCTATTATAAACTTCTCTCATTTTAGTTGGTCTTATTTCTTTTCTTTGATTTTCTTCTTTAGAAATTAGGCTATTTAATTGTTGTAAGAATTCTTCTTTTAATAGTGAATCTTCTAGTTTATCTATTATAGATATTAAGGTAGATGTTTGATCACTAGTTAAGACATTTATTGTTTTATCTGTACAATTTTCATGATTATATAAACCTGGTCCTAAAAAATAATCTTCTTCTTCTATTTCTGATTCTTCTGAAGAATTATTATTATCTAATTGAAGTATTTCATTGTCTATAGCATCTTATTCATTCATGATTTCTTTCTTAGATTCTGGTTCTGTTTCTGAACTAATAAATATATTTAGTAATGTTTGTTTTAGTTCCTCATTAGTTAATTCATTTATCTTTTGTTGCACTTTACAGTTTTTTGCATAATGTCCTAGTTTTCCACACTTCCAGCACACATTTTCTTTCTTTATAATTTTATGATATTTTTTCTTAATAGGACGTTTATTATAATTAACTAGTGGAGGTTGTTGTATGGTATTTCTTTTGTAATTTTTTCTAAGATTATTTTGTTTTATGTATTTTGATACATATTTATGTAATTTCTTAACCTGTTTTTTATGCTGTTTGCTAGGGGCTCTTATAGGATCTAAACCATATTGATAACAGAATGTTCCTAATTCTCTTTTATTAGTCATTTTTTCTTTTTTAATCTTATTTTGTAATTTCATATCAGTACGTACTTCTATTTCTATTTCTACTACAATATTATGTATTTGAACAAAGATTAAACTATCATAAGGTACTTGATTTCCAAAATGAGTTTATAATTTTTGTATAACTTTTTTTACAAATAAATTAGGTAAGGTTGCTATAAATCTTTCTTTCTAAAATGCATTATTAGCGTCATTTCTCATCATTACTTTTGATATGAATATATCTTTATACCATCTATAATCAGACATTGTTGGATATCCTAGATTTAATAATTGAACGGCTACTCTTTCTCTAAATATACTACGATCTCCTATAAAATTTTTAATTATAGATATTATTAAATTTGTTGTTGCATCTGAAACTGTTTTTTGTTCCTTCTTGTTTCATACTATTTAATATTATTTCTTTATCTAGTTGAGTGAGGAAATTATTCCACCATCCTCTTAGTTGACCTGTGAATCCATATATTATTATTATGATGGCTTCTCTATCTGATAATCCATTAGATTTCAAGGCTATGACAAACATAGCCATTTGACATGTAATATCTAATACTGCTTGTTCACTCATACTATCTATATTCCATTCTTCTATATTTTCGCCTGAATAAGTATTTTGATATTGCATTCCTCTTTCTTCATAGCTTATATCTGCTGGTGTGGGTCTTCGATAATAATTTCTAGTTCTGGGATTTCCTTTATTAGTGTGAGTAGTTAATCTCATTACTTCTAAAACATTTATTTCTTTTTTAATACTTAAACCTTTAAGCTTTTCTTTTATATCTTCAATATCATATTCTAATTTTCTATTGGGTTTTAATATTCCTGATTTACTTTCTATTTTATATATAGGGGTTTCTATTAGTTTTGTGACTACATTGTTTTTTATTGTACTTATACTGGCACTAGTACTACTTTTTTCAGTTTTCTCTTCAATTCTTTTTAACTGATTACTCATTACATCTAGCATTGTATTAGTATAATTAAGTTGTTGGTGAATTTTCCTTACACCCTTCTTTTCTACATTTCCATTTTCATTAATAATATCTTTATATTTAGCCATTTCTATGTTACTATTTTTTGATAGTCTTATCTTCACATTTTCTTTTGGAGGATATTCTGATTCTACTATTTCTCCATTAAAGGTTTCCCATGCTGTAGTGATTTTTACTAAAGGGCAGAATTATTTTATTTTATCATTTTTATAAATATTTATTAACCAATCAAAGAAATATAAATTGATTTCATGTTTTTCCATATAATCATAAAATATTTTTCTAATATCTTCTGTTTCTATTTTACTAAAGGTTTTAAAAAATCATTCTCTAATATTCTTATTATATTCTACTTCAAAATCTTCTCTTATCCATTCTCTATTTATTTCAAAGGGTTCTTTTTTATTTAAGGTATTTAATATTTGTGAAGCTGTTGGAGAATATTGAGTATATTCATAAACTGGTGTTGCAACTCTAGCTCTGTTATTATTTATTCCTACTAGATCAATATTAATAGTTGAATTATCTATTGAATTTCTAGACTTTTCTGGTCTGATTATTTGGGGCCCTCATATCCTTACTGATTGTGATCTATTCATCCTAAGTCTTATATTATTACCTTCTTGAATTATTTCTCTAACTTGGGTATTTTCTATTTTTGTTGGTTTAACTACGTCTTCTAATAGCCATTCTTCTGGGACATGCTTTATAACTTCTGAATGCTTAAGCTTTTTAGGAACTTGTACGGTAGTCTTTCTCAAATTAGCTTGTACTAATATGGTTTCATCTTTAGGAGATTGTTTTAAAGCTTTGACATTATAATCTATTTTTGTTATCTTATAACATATTCAATATATTATCTGGAGTGGATCATATTTTTCATCTATTATGTCATTAAGGGTTTTTACATATAATTTTATGGCTTTTGGAGTATAATCATTATTTATATTTATTGCAAAGTTAGAGTAACAGTTAAAGAAAACTGGACCATCATGACAATTACTTTCTAAGATGGCTATTAAAAAATCTTCAAACTTTTTAAATCTTATATCTCTTAAAATTATTAAAATAGGGGTGTTTACTCCTATCTTAAAGTTTGGTTTTGCTGCTACTTGAATTAATCCTATATGTATGAAGTTAGAGCCTTTTTCTTTATGTTCTTTAAGTTTTTCATCCTCTAAAATATTTATAATATTATTATTGCTTGTTCCTGGGTAACTATATTCTAACATATGCATTTCTTCATCTCGCTGTTGCCAAAAATGTTGACTTTTATATATTTCATTTTTTCTTATTATTAGTATAGACCAATTATGCAATCTTTCTTCTCTTCTAGCTATTTGTAATTCAGATGAGGGATTATTATTATTATTACTGGATGAAGCCTCTTCATTGTTTGTTCTAACTACTATCTTATTATTTCTTATTAAGTTTAAGTTACTTAACGTTCTAAGAAGTCTAGCCATTAATCCTATCAGAGTTTTATGTTATGGGACCACCCTAGCTGACGAACAGTCTCACTGCCTCTCCTGGGCCTTACTGCTGGGACCACTATCTAGGCTGACCAACATATACACAGTTCTCACTGCTACACTTGACTCTGAATCAGACTTATAACTAGAACTTACTCAGAAGGATAAATAACAAAACTTAAAGACAGAAATAAATTGATAATAATAGCAACAAACAGAAAAAACTTGTATCATCAAATAATACCAAGAATCTATAACTCTCCCGCGATTTAGGCTCTGATACCACTTTGCAGAAAACAAGGAAATTATGTAGATGTAGATTAGGCAGCTAACACTTTTAATTGGTCTTTAATTTCCTTAATTTTATATTCAATAGCTGAAAGTTCAAGATATAAATTATTAATTCTTATACAAGTTGCAAAAGTTCGTTGTAATTGATCTAATTCAAATATCTCATGGAAAACTCTAAACCAATATTGACTTAGTCTCCTTAATCTTAAACGGAGACAAAAAGTTGAAAACATTTAACACTGACTTAAAGCAGTTGTTTTTCTTTTAATTTCTGTTTCTTTTTATCTAAAAATAAGTACATATCATATAATCTATCTAAAAAGGCTTGATCTCCTTGAAAGGGCTGTTCCTCAAATAGTTTTATAGTCCCTAAAACTTCTTTTTGATGTTTTCTTATATGGAATAAAGCATATCTACATACAAAAGTTGAAACCATTTTATCCTCTACTTAAAACTTCTAAACACTTTTCATAGTGATTTAAAAGATGTACTATTCTAAATAATTCAAAATATAATTCTTGTAGTAAATTCAAATTTCTGTCTTCTTTTGCTTGCTCTAATTGTGCTGAAACAATATTTAAATCAGTTTTTAATTCCTTAATATACTTTTTAAATTTGCAAATATAAGGAAGGGTCATAAGAATAAAACTTACAAAAAAATATGTTGATAAACTTTAAGAAATTCTTGTTAAATGCTTTCAAAGCTTGTACAAAGGATGATACAAGGGTTTTTTGATGAGAATAGTGTAAACTATCACTCAAAACTTAGGCTATGACTTTTTTCAGAGAGTTTTCTTGACTTTTCTCGCTTATCTTTCTCTTCGATGAAGGTTGCCTTTTATAGAAGGTTGCTAGTTCCTATTTCACCTAACTTTGTTACTATTACATCAATAATGGAATTATTACAATGATGATGACTATATCTTTAAGACAAAGCTATCTCTTAGGCTTTTTGACTTTTGAGGTTTGCTTTTTCTTTAATCATGGTGCCTGAAATGATTGTAAGCATGTCGTCTTCTGCTTTTACTATTAAGATATGCTGCCGACACTTGCTTTTTAGTTGGTTCAGAGATTCTTATCCTAAAACTTTTTCAAAAGTTATACTGATCTTCTGTATCTTCAAAATAATGACCATATATATATATATATATATTATATGTTAAAATAGCGTTGTACCTCAATCTTAACCTATCACGGCTTGGAGCATTCAAAGAGGTTCGTGATGGCAAAGTTGGGTCCCCATCTAGAGGAAAAGTTTGACTAACACGGCTAAGGGAATGCCCTCAATGTTTAATTGTATCACACACATATATATGCTTTATTTGGATAAACCAAATTTAGCTTTTGTGTTTTGCTCTTACACTATTTTGTTTAGCATGTTTTATTTATGTTATATTTTGTATGTCGTTTTTGATTTTGAGGATTCATGTGAAATGTTATGGCCTGGGAACCGAAAGGATGGACGGAGGCCCCTCGACCTAAGCGATTAGAATGTGTTGTCCCTTCACTGAGCCTTTCTGTCAATGCCACTGGACAAATTGTTCGCTTGAGAAAGCCCTCTTGTCCAAAGAAGTAAGAATTTATATAGCTTGGATAAGTCTCTTACTGCAGCAATCAACCCTTTTTTTCTTTTGTGATAAACGACGGGGCCAAATGCCCAAAGGAGTAAGACACATGCACTCCAAGGGAAACGGTGTGACCAGAATTTGCAAGTCCGTCTATCTGCAGAAGAGTTGGCTTCACGATAACATTTTTACAAAAAGAAAAAAAAATTTGATGTCCAACATTTTTTATAACAATCTTACATCTTAGAGTATGACACAAATAATTTTGTGGTCCATTATGGGGTCCAAGAGGAAAAAGACCATAATGTTGTTTGTATCATACTTTAAAGTGTGAGATTGTCCTACAAAAATGTTGCACGTCCTCAAATATTCCTCATCTTAATATTTAAGGGAAGGAGAGAAAAGTCTAACTCACCCCAAAATGTAGATTAATTACATTGCATCACTCCTTTCATATGCATTTTATGAAAATTGTTTCATATAATTTAATATTTTTGTTTTACAAAAGAGGGATGTTTCCGTTTTATAAAAGAGGGATGCTATTTGTCTCGAAAGTCAATTTTAAGAAAATAAGTACGAAAAGTGTCAAGAATCAATCCAAGAATGAGAGAAATAAAACAATGTAAAAAAAGAGTGAGCACAGAAGGTACAAATAAATGACCAATCATATCATTCGTTGTAATAGCACCAAATTGGTTTTCTCACTAAACATTTTTCTTTACAAAATAGACTTAGTTTTGCATAACTATATAGCTTTCATGTCATCCATATTGTTTCAAAATGGAAAATGATTTATAACAAAATAATGAAAAAAAACTTGTAATAACTCAAGAATGCTAACTTATAGTTAATAATTAATATATAATCCATTAAATAAGGGACAATGGGTATATTGGTGCTTAATTATTCTACTAATAATTAATGACAATTAAAACTAATTAATTCGAAATTTAAAATGATATTTAGTCTAAATAAAATTCAAGATGCAATAAATGATACAAATAAATTAATTAAAAAGGAACACAAAAAAGGAAAACAAAATAGTTATGAAGAAAATTATTAATACCAAACACACCATCATTCTATAAACACAGTCAAACAAATTAGCATCAATAATAACCCGGCTCGCTAACAATGGAAGGAAAACACACAAAGCCCTAGTAAAATGTAAGGATAAAAGGGGGTTTAACTCTGAAAAGTGAGAATGTTTTATAGAATGAGAAAGTAAGTGATTATTTATTATTATACTATTTAGTGAGAGTGGTTATTGACACTCTAAAATAGCTATTGTTACTCGCAATTCAATATTTTTTAGTTGATTTGTCTAAAATGGCTTATGGATATTTTCCCCAAATCAATTGATAGCCTAGGACACACTTAGTTTTTTCAGCATTAAATGCGTGATGTGATGCAGGGCTTGCTTGCTTTAAAGAACCGTGAGGGTTCCTCGCTTAATCAAACTGAATATATTGTTTCATCTGAACAAGGAAATTAAGATCTAAGGCTGATATAATTATATTTACCAGGATATACTTCCAAACTAATAGGATACATATGTATAATCTGTTTACGAATCAAAACCATGTTTATAGATTTCTTACTTTATGTCCCGAATTGGATTGATTCAATGTTTAGTATTCTATGCAAAACTAAACTAAACTTTCATGAAATATAAGGGAGTATTCTTCCAACAACATAAAAGTCAAATCATGTCATTCCCTTATACTTTGCTAACTTCATGCATCGTCAAGAACCCAAGCTCAATTTCCTCTTTGTTGCACCCCATGAAATAGCAGTCTGCTAATAAGGAGCAAGCAAAGAATGGGTTCTTTGGATCACACATTTAAGGTTTCGAGTTTTGTTATACTGGGTTCTTGATATTTGAAATAAGCCACAGGAGGATTACTTTGTTTGAGGGCTATGTGCATGCGTGGATTCAAACTGTCCCAGGTTATCAATTGATTTGGGAAATTTATGGCATTTTAGACTAAGAAACTAAAACATTGAAAGTAGGAGTGACAATAATGATTTTGAAATAATAATAGTCGCTCTCTATTTAGCGAGACTCATACAAAAAAAGCATTGCTATGAGACATTTACTCCATTATTATTGGATCTGATAGATAAATGAAAATAATGGAAATCACATCCCATTTAATGATAATAGAATGAGTGTTTTATTTAAATACTAACTTTTGGGTGTTAAAATTTTGAAGTGATTAACGCCCACTTTCTCTGTTTTTAATTGTCTCTCTCACTCACTCCAGCGCAAAACATTGCACAACCAGAAGAGTGAGAATGGTAACCATGGCTGAGGAGCTCGCTGGAACAGGGAGGATTGGAGTGGAGGAAAACAATTGAGGCGACAAGGTCTGACTTGGAGTAGCTTGGATTGATCTTGCAAGCATGATGGTCGGTCGCCATATCATCTGGCCTTTGCGTACAGTAACGGTTACTGTTGCCCGGTTTTACCTAATTGTCAAAAAGCCACGTCAATAACATTCTTTTATGCCGAATTTCAATATTAGCCTTGTGCAAAGAAAAATATCATAAAGATAAGTTCAATCATAGAGTTTTACTTCGGTTGCGTTAGTGAAAGGGAAAAAAAAAAATCTTGGTGATTTTCGTTACAACTGGAGGATAATAAATGGAAATCATGTAACTATTTTTTTCGCTTAAATTACAAAATCGACAAAATTTGTAGATTTTCTAGGGATAAGAGAAAAAATTCGTTCCATGCTATTTACAATTTGACACACTACTAGTTATACTGAAAGTATATCCTCTTTTGTCTTTTTCTTGGTTAGACTAGAGGGGTCAAAATCCTACTGTCAAAGTCCGGTATAAAGTAGACAAAAAACATATCTCGATGATCCAAAGGCGAAGAATTTTAGAGCGCGGATCGGCCAGCTTGTAACAACGTAATCGACCAATTGCTAATTCTGAAAGTGATTGATGCAAACATTTATATCGTTTTAATTAGAATAATATTATTTATACTTGGACTCATTCTAAACTCAGATCATGAGAGAAAAACACAAATCAATAGGTGTTTAAAGATTAAAAAAAAAAATGACACTTTCATGGGTCTTCCTTTCTCTATCTGGTTCTTTTTTCCTTTTTTTTTTTCTTCTCTATACTGATAATTTCTCGGACCACTCAAAGCATGAGGGGAGAACAGAGCAGCAAGCCTGTTACAACCATAAACCAAAAAGAACATCACTGCGAAAAGTTTAGGAGCCTAGAGTAACGTTAACACCCAAGAATCAAAAAAAATAACTGACTACACACAAACTTAAAAACAAGGAACATAAGCAAAAACATAAAAAGAGTCATCAGAACCATCATAGTCGATTTCCTCAATGACAGCAAACTTTCCAACTGTCAATCTCTTCCATCCAAAGCAGTATTAAAGTTCATGCTTTGGTGTCATCAATGGAAGTTTCCAAACATTACACCTGTCCAAAGGCTTCCAACATTCTTACGACTTCTGGAGACCACTAAGTCTCCAAACGGCAATATTTCCATTAACAGGAAGATTTTTTTGCGAGTCTAAAATGAGTGTATGAAAAATAAGTACAATTAACATTATTCTCTGGTATACGAAGAAATAAAGCTTCAGCCTCTGAAAATGGCTGATCGGATGGGCTTGAGGCAAGTCCAGTCCAACTACTAGAATAAACGGTTGTCCAGCTAAGATGTGAGTTGTAGTTGAGGGATCTCTTGGTGCCACAATTCTCATGTTCTAGGTGGGAAAAATGTTATTTATACATGAGGAATACAAGGCATCATGCCCACGGATACCTGTATTCCTCATGCCCACCTATACCGTATTGACTATTGGATAGAGCATGGACCAGGTTGATATAAGGTCTCCATCCTATCCAATGTACAAATAATATAATACTTTAGATGGTATGCTGCTTGGTGATTGGTGAATTGCACAGCAAGGCCAATACCATTGTTGGCGAATATCCTTCGACATCTCGAACCAGTAAACATCATCTCAGAGAGATGGAGCATAAGCTTGGGGATAGAAATGAAAATGGAGGTGCAACACCGCAACCTATAGAATGGATGAATAAAACTGTAGATATAATTTAAGTAACTATTAGAGGAATCCGAGAGCTTTAACCTACAAAGAATGATTGATACATTTTATATGACTGAAAAGTTTCGAAACTCAAAAACAGCGAGGTTGCACCCCCAATAAGATTTAGTAAAACAGGAACTTGCTACATAAGCATCTCTGTAGCCTAATGTCTAGAACTAACCAAGGAAAGGAGGAAAGAAAAAAAAAAAATCCTGAATATTCATGATTATCACTTCTCCCTGTACCAGAACTGGCAAATTGGATCAAGTTGACACATCCATGATTGAATTTTCTATTATTTAGAGCTACCAAAAACTCTTCGACTGTACAGGGTTTCACAGTTATTCAAATCCGAACCTTCCACCACGCAGTGCAACTGTTTCAAACAGGGCGTTTCTTAACTGTCCGCCACAGAGTAATGCAGGAGTCCTGCATGCCATGCGTTCCTCAACTCGTAGCGCATTGAACGGCTGTGTAAGAATCATCCTCAGATGGCATCATATTTAGATCAGGTAGCAAGAAGATACCCCAGGTTGATTCAGTCCTTGTGGCCATGGAATCAGGTGGTGGTGGTGGATGAGCATCATTTTCAGTGATACATCTGAGGGCACTGGAAGGTTCTACTGTCTGTCTGGGTTGGTCCAAATTTGTAGGCAGCAATTCACCAGTTGCTGTTACTTGCTTGTTCTTAGGTATAGAACCCAAATCAAGCTGCGAATAAATGAAAAATAGATTGAGGTAAGCCAAAAAGGGAATGGAGATAACTGAAAATTACTGCAATGAACATATGATTGGCATTTATATTAGATGAACATTTAAATTTTACCTTAATTCTCTTTAGGTTCTCATTTCTAGCTCTCTCTGCCATATAATTGGCATTTTTATTTTCAATCTCCTGCAAATTAGGAGTGCTATTAAAAACTATGCATACCCCGATGTGCAAAAAAAGATAAGAGATCTTTTAGTTAATTTATGAAAATAAAATATCATTCATACCTTTGTTAAATACATCCTTTCTTTAAGCAGGGAGCTTTCCTCTTCCTGCAGCTCAGCAAAGGTCTAGAAGATGGGCCAAGATGAATCATAATTAACACACGTCACAAGATATATTCATTAGGCATACCATCAAGTTTAGCAATAAGGTAAGATATGCTTGTAAGTTAGCTTTACCTTTTTCTTTCTGCATTTCTTGGTGGATGCAAAGTTGCCCGTATATTCACTTGTAGCAGTAGCCTGAAAATTTTAGTCATCAAAAAGATATTAGCTCAAGACCACTTTGAAAACCACAATCACGGAGGAATTAATTCAGGAGAAAGGAGAGGTTGTGCTCATATAGAACACAATGCAAAATTAATCAAAATTTGCTGGGTAAATCATGCAAATTTAATGATCAAGCAACTCAATTGAACCAGATTATGAAAACTAAAAACTAAGAGAGAAAAGGGTCAGTCGGAGTTTGTCAATACACCAACCCGAGCCCACAAACATGAGGAAGAGAAGCTGATTTCTTCATGGCACGGAAGAGACACAGAACGTTCGGGTCCCCCTAAATTAAGACAATTGGCGTACAAGACAAAGAGGTTGCTTGACGCTAGCTACTTATAATAAATAATAATAAATAAATATCGACATTTAATTAAAGAAAGACATAAGGAGAACTGCCATTTTCTTGGGGAAAGATTACGTGGCTTATAAAATATTCCTCCTATCCTCCAAAAGATTCACACTATTTGACAAATTCATCCAAACATAACTGACCTTTTTATTAATTAAAATGATTAATTTATGGGCTATTTTGTAAACGGCATCAGATTATGTGTCATATTTTGTACCAAATTTGTATAGTAGAATAGCCCTAGATAGATCACATCATTTACAAAATAACAAATAAATGAATCACTTTTGTTAACAAAGATTGAAATCAGTTGATGTTTAAGTGATTTTGCCCACCAGAATTGATCTTTGGGAGGCAACATACAACTGATCTCAGGGTTATTCTATATCTTTTGGGGACCAGAATGTCACGAAAAAACTGATTAATAAGACAATCAGACAATACCGAATTTTTTCAAAAAATAATAATCATACAAAGACGTGGTCATGCACTCAATTTGCTCATTGCTTATTCGTCCAGAGAGGAAAAAAAATAAAAAAAAAAGGCATCAAGAGACTATAAACTTCCGCAAAATTAGATATAATCGAAGCTAATCCACAGGGCACAGCTCATACGCCAATGACCTCCATCCCTGCAAGACTATAGCCAAACCGCCTAACCCTAATTGCACCACCACCAAGTCCTACTACTTCCCCGTGATGCAAGCTACGTCATATAGAGGAGGGGAGGCACGCGATGGCACGTGACGGTCCTCTCTTCAGTGGTGACGTGACTTGATCACATGCCCCATTATGCCACTGATTTGCAAAACCTCTTTTTCGCTTTTCATTTTAGGTACAGGAAAATTTTCTCTATTTGCAAGTTCTCTAATTTTGGGGCACCCTCGTGAACCTCACCTCTCCTACCGATGCCCCGCGTCTAGACCTCATTCCAATGGCTTCTCACCAACTCAGCGGTTTAGATTAATTAAAAGGACTTAATTTTTATGCACAGCATCGGCTTCCAATCACATATTGGATCTCTAATTGATGCAAATGGTGTAATTTACGGTATAAGAAAATTTTATGATAATCATGTGAAAATTAAACTCTAATTAAAAATAGGGTTTTTCTAACAAATGTATACAGGTTAAAGTTTTAAAAGGAGAATCATTTTACTTGAAAATCAAAATTTTCAAATTTTCCATTACATTTAATATATTAAAGACTGTTAGATCTTTTCACCTTTTAGAATCTTAAATGTTCGACAGGAAAACCTTAAAAATAATATTTGTAAACGAATTTATATATAATTTTGTAGTACTTTCACAATTAAGATTGTAATAATTAAGATGCTCGTACTCTTTATCTACAAACAAAAATCAAGGGCCCTGACTGCACCGCTCGTTGATAGACCCCCTGGGCCCGGCTGCAAACTATTGATGTTGATGTGCGTCTCACAACACGCCCTTTCCTCCCACCAACGCAACGCCCAATGTTGCGCACTCTCAAACAACATCACCATGCCAAAAGTATAAAAACAAAATACTACTCCTCCGCAGCTAGAATTTTCCAGCTAAAATTCTCGCCACAATAAAGAATCGTAAAATTTAGCTACTCGGAAGAGCATTTAAACCGTGAGTCATGCCATTTATATTCATTATATATTATATATCATAACTCATATTTTATTTATTATTAAATGAGATATAAATAGAATTTATATCATATCTAATAATAAATAGAGTGAATTAATATGATATCCATACAGTATAAATATATAACGAGCAGATAAAATTTTTCTTGAGTGATTCGCAGCATAAGATCCACGGGACCATGCCGCAGCGGGTGTTTCTCCCAGTAAACTCCCAACGCTACTAACTCCAACGAAACGCAGAACTGTGTGACCTATCCATCACGAAGCCAACCTTCTCCATCTAAATCAGAGGGGTCCCACTTACTGGCCCGCAGCTTTCCTAATTACCAAAATGCCCAAGCTCCTGCTACATAATTTCACTATCACTCGAACAAAACAGAGAAAAGGAAAACAACGGCGAAATTTCTGGAAATGGCCTATAAGCAGCTGCGCTTCTTTCCTTTTCCTTTTCCCTTTTTTTTTCTCTCTCTCTCTTCCTTCTCTTTTTTTGCATCTGACAAAATAGCCTTCCAGGAAGGGTCAGTTCCATCTGAGTCGGACCTAGCAAGGGTGTTTCGGTCAATTCGTAGAAAAACACCGGAAAAAGAAAAGAAAACGCGAACCGATTTCTTCTGCTTCCATTTCTTGTGCTGTATGGAAGGAAAATTAACACATGCATCCGAGGGCATTTCCGTCAACCCAAATTTAATAAAGGAAATTTAGAGAAAACCGAAAGAATTAGAATAAAATAGTCAAAATAAATAAATAAATTAGAGAAAACCGAAAGTAGTTGCACTTGCGACGATAATCCACCCACCTCCATGAACATCTTATACATCCGAAATCAGAAATATCATTTAATTTAAAATCAAATTAAAAAAAGATAATTATTTTTTCACAAAATATTGCAAGATGACGGATTTGCCTGTCAGCATCTGACAAAAACAAGGCACGATTGGGGAAACCGATAACACAGGCTCTCATACAGATGGGAAAAAAAAAGGGAGAAAAACGAAGGTAAATTCGGCAATAGACGAAGGGCAAAACAGTCAAAACGCAAGGAAACGTCATTCCAAAGAAAAGAATGTTCCATCGCCGCACGAAGGCGACGAAAACCGCCGGTAACCACTGCTCGGCTCCGGCGAGAATTTCGCGCGCGCTCTATAAGGGCATTTATGTCAAAACAACACCATTTTAACACAACCAAAAAACCAGAAAACAGTGACACGCCACGAAAGTTATAGAGAGATGTATAGAGAAAGAGATAGAGATGGAGAACGAGACAGAGAGACGAGAGAGAACCTTGGATCTGGCGGCGTTGTGATTAGGGCTTCTGGACTCGTCGCAACCGTCGGCGGTGGCGGAAGGAGAGGTGCCGCCGTTCCAAGAAAGCGGCGTCGTCGGGCTGCATCTGGTGGAATCCTCTGCCACCGCCGCCTCGTCCTCCTCATCCGCCTTCTTATTCCTCACGGAAACGGCCGCGGCGGTGGCGGCGCCAGATGCGACCGTCGGCGTGGTTCGGCGCTTTCTCGTTCCCCAGCTGGGAACCATCGGCTGCGGCGGTGACGGCGTTGACGGCGTCGGAGGAAGCGTCGGCTGCGATTTGGCTCCGGACAGCTTCATTTGAAAGAGAAGCTCGGCAGCGACGCTGTCGTCCGCCATGGCCGATTTTATCCACTCGTCTATGACCATCGTCATGAGGCTTTAAGCATGCCTATACCGAACGGTGAGAGAGAATTAAAGAGAAAAGGAAAAAGTCACTGAGAGTTTTGGAGGGTGTGTTTGTGTGAGGGAGAGAGGAGGAGGTTGGCGAAGGGGGTGAAGAAAAGAGAAGAGTTATGTGTGTGTGTGGATGAATTTATATAAGGAGAGAGAGAGCGAGAGAGAGAGAGAGAGAGAGAGTTGGGTTTGGATTGTGTGTAGTGGGTGTAGAGGGAGTAGATTCCTTCCCAGTTCTTCATGAGGTTTGTTGTTTCGTCTGCTTGTTAGCAAGGGCTGTGGGGTCCTATTATTATTTGTGTTTGGCTTTTGTTATAATAGGCTAAGGATAGGGGTATTCTTTTGGATTAGAAGATTATAATTTAATTATGAATATTTAAAATATTAATAAATTTAGTTAATAAGATATTTGATAAATTTTTAATTATAGGTTATCTATAAGATATTGGTATCCATAAATTTTATAAGGTACCCAAAAAATCCCTTTTTGTTCTGTTTTACTTTATTATTCAAATATGAGCGTAATTTTGATATATTTTCCATCCAATCAAAATTTTCTTTTTCTATGGTTTTTTGGGTTTTTTACTTAAATAAAATAAAAGAGGAGAGATGTTACGCTCTTCTCCCATTTTCAATCTAATAACGTAAATGTCCTTTTTTTTTAATGGACGTTGACTTAAATTGATTTCCTCACGCAGTAAAATTTTTGTATGGAAAATATACTGAAGTCGGCTCAAATCGACTTCTAAACTACAAAATTACCAGGGGAGAGGTCAAATCATGTCGGGTGAACCAAAAAATTACCGAAGATGACTCAAATCGACTTTAAATAAGACAAGTCAGTAGGTGTCAGAGCGTGTCAAGAACAGTGCAAAGTCAAGTACAATCGACTTCTGACATGTTCTGACACCCGCTTTGCATCTGACAAACATATTTAGTATGTTTTTCTACCTGCCTAACATGATTTGACCTTTCCCTGGTAATTTTGTAATGTAAAAGTTGATTTGAGCCGACTTCAATGTATTTTTCATGCAAAAATTTTACTATGTAAGGAAGTCAATTTAAGTCGACTTTTATTAAAAAAAAAGGACATTTCCATAACTAGATCAAAAACGGGAGAAGAGCGTAACATCTGTCCTTTTTTATTTTATTTAGGTAAAAAAAACTGATTTTTCAAGTAGTCTAGATAGAAGTTAACTATATCTATTAATGTGATATTAAAAATTTCTTATTTTTCAGTATATTAAAATCAAATTATTTATTTGTTTATTCTCTATTACAATTTATGAATTTAATTTTGATCGGTTGTGAGTCTTGACATTGAATCATGTATTATTACGTTAGTAAAAATATTTAATTCAATTTTCACTTAAAAGCCTTGAAAATATAAATATATGATTAGATAATATTATAATTTACATTAATAGTGTATCAAAATTATGTTCATCATTTATACAAATTGGTTTAATAATATAAAAGGTTAAATATATTTTATTCCATAAATTTTAGATCATGTGCAATTTACACCCTAATTTATCAAAACGTGCATTGTGACACCATGCAGTTATCAAACAGTGCAAAACACCCCTTCTGTTAAGTTGACATCCATTTCCTTTAAGACAGGCAAGGTGTCAGGTTACATAAAATAGAAATTTCAAGGGGTTAAATGCACACAATAGAAACACCGAATGTATAGAGTTGCACAAAATTGATGATGGAAATGGATCACTACTAAAAACTCGCGGAATATAGATGAATCTTACAGACGGATTTATAGACGAGTAAACAAAAATGTGAATTTCTTTTTGGGGAAATCTATTAATCCGTCTGTAATTGTTGACACAAAATTGTTACAGACGGCAATTACAGACAGATAATGAAATAATTCTTTTTTGTTTTTCCACAAAATATACAGACAAATTTATAGACGGATTTTTATTTAAATTATTGATTTAAAATAAATCTAATATATTATAGATGGGAAAATCCATCTATAATTTGAAATTTAAGTCGTGTATTTAATGCGCGCACTACATATGAATTATCTTGTTTGTAAATCCGTCTATAACATCAGAGATTAAAAAGACACATATTTAATGTGCGCATTACTCATTACAGATGGGAAAATCCATCTGCAGCGTCTTCAATGAAATGATGTGTTTCATTAAAGGAATTATAGATGGATTTTCCCGTTATCAAAGTTGAGGCTACAAACGTGGTGCCACCTTCTTTCCCACTTTTCATTTTCACTTCTTTCAATTCTCTTCTGTATCGGTGTTAGAAACCGGTGACCACCGCCTCAATCCTTCTTTAAGCCACCACTGATCACCAGAGCCTCTATTTTGTAAATAGTTTGTGTCATTGTGTTCGTGGTAATGTTCTCTAAATTTTAATCAGTTTAATTTTTTTCATTTTCTGTCTTTTTTAGTATGAGTTTCACTAAGTTCTCAATTTTTAATGTGTGGGAATATTAGTGCTTTGTTTCCTTTAGAGGTGGCACAATGGAGGGTTTTATAAGTTTTACAGACGGATTTTGTAAGCTTTATAGAAACAAAGTATTGTTTGGTAATTTCAAGATGTCACGATGCACATTTTAAAAAATGAAGGTGTAAATTGAATATGACCTAAAGTGTAGGGGATAAAATTCTTTTAACCCTAATATAAAATACTAAGTGTTTAATTCCTAATGGATGATTATTTAATTTTATTCGAACTAAATTGATGCACTACGAAAAGTGAAAACCTCTCAACCCTATTCAATATCATATCTTCAAAGATATTTGTTACAAATTATATGTTTTTTGATCAAAGATACAATGTTAGACAATAAATGGTAATCTTGTTCCTTTGAGGATTTCTAGTGATCAGATCATTAATGACTTAAGTTATGGATTGTTATTGATGTCATAATGTTGATGATATAGTTACTTTTGTAATCTTTTTAAAGTTTGTGTCTTCCTTTTTGTGTAAAAACATCGTAATAACGCATTAAGGTTTAGAAGAAGAAGGACATTAGATTAGGAATAAAATGGTTGGGCCACCATAGGTCATGGGTCATAACAGGAAGAATGGGTTAGCTCACTTTTGTATCGAGTAAGAAAAATGCCAACCCGGCATTCAACCCCCTCAAGTTAGTGGGTTAAACGGATTGACTCACCTAAAATTTCAAAAAAATATCTAAAAACCTATATTCAAATCCCAGAAGCTAAAAAAAGGGCTAAAAATTGTTGAATGATAACATATAAAAATCCATAACTCAAACACAACAACTACAACACAAAATCTGTGGAATACAATTTTTAAAACAAGATTGTACATATCACTTCTCTTGACAGATTCATCTTTGTCTATTAGATCAATCTTTATTATGCCATCGATTAGACTTCATGGAAAAGATTAATGGTGATTATTTTTCTTCATATTCTGTGTTAGCTGTGTTATTAGCTATAATTATCATATTCGTCATTGTGGTCTATGTAGATTCCCTTGAGTTATAAAGCACTCTGTATTGGTGTTAGTCTTCTAGTCACTCTTTATTTCTTGTCTTGACTTCTCATTTGAATGTATGAAATGGGAGGCCCTGTTACTTTTGTGATAAGTCAAATTAGACCTTTCTTAATACCTTTTAATTATTTGTTAATTCTTGTAGAAAACATATCTACTTATTACCTTTAGAGGCTTGATAGAGTACCGAGTGATTATTCAATGACTTGTGTTGTTTTTGAAGGAAGGAGGAAGTGTATCATAGAATATGTCTTTCCCTCAGTAGCAAAGAACACTTTCTGCTTAATATCTTTAGGCTTGATGGGGTACTGAGTGATTGTTCAATGACTTGTGTTGTTTTTGAAGGTAAGAAGAAGTGTATTTGTAGAATTCAAGATGCTATGGAAAACTATTTCAAAGATAAATTATTGTAGTAGAGGTTAAAGGATAAGGGGCATACTGATGAGAGATCACATGCTATAAGTTGTTTAAGACTTAAGAGTGCATGCTCACATTTCTATCTTTGGTTATTCACTTGTTCTGAATCATTCATCTTGTTAATGCATTCTAGTATGCAGTACCTTGTTCGGTGTTTTATTCTTTATTGATGCTATTGAGTGATTATGGGGCTGTTTGGAATTGTTTTTTGTTTTCTGTTTTATAAAACTATTTTCTAAAACAATTTTTAAAAATAATAAAACAAGAAAACTTGTTTGGATCAACACAAAATCATAACAATGGGAGTGAGAAACATAGAGAGAAGCAGAGAAAGAGAAAGAGAGAGGAAGATCGGCGGAACACGGTGGAGCACGACGGGGCTTGGCCGGACTTGGTCGCGGAGCACGAAGGGGCTGGGTCTCGTCAAATTTGGGTCACGGTTGCTGGGTCGCAGGGTCGTGATCGCGGAGTCACCGTCGCTGGTCGCGGTCACGGGTCATGGTGGCTGGGTCGCGTTCTCCTAGTTGCAGAGCTTGCTGTTGCGGAGCATGAAGCTCACCGTCGCCTGGTCAGTCGCAGAGCTCGTCAGCACTGGTCACCTGGTCGCCTTTCTCCCCTTCTCCTGGTCCGTCGAAGAGCACGAAGCTCGCCGGCGCCTGGTCGCTTGGTCACGGAGTTCACCGGCGGTGGTCACCTGGTCGCTTTTCTCGTCGGCGCTGGTCACCTGGGGAGCTTGAAGAAGCTGGATGGAGGAGTTAGGAGGAGGTGGGATGGAGGAGATGGGCAAGAACAAGAAAACTATTTTTGAAAACAACTTAAAATTGTTTTCCATCTTTTGTTTTTAAAACTCAAAGTTTGTTTTTTCATTTTTAAAAACAATATAAGGAAAACAACTTAACAAACAAGTTTTATGTTGTTTTTGTTTTTAAAAACAGAAAACTGTTTTTAAAACTTGCTTCTAAACAAGCCCTGTATGTCTCCTGCTATTGTTCCATTTGATTAGTATTTGCTGCTTGTATTGATGTGAGGTAGTCATTCATTTTGCAACTATCTCATAACTATGTTATTTTATGATGAAGATGGCTGGTGCACTGATGCTGTTAGTATGCCAAAAACTTATTCCTTGAATATGTTTTAAGACTTCGTACCTATATGTGTATTCTCAGAGACAAACCAAGGTGAAAAGTCTAATCTAAGCTTAATGGCAAAAAATTGTAATTCTTATTTGTCAGTGGAGCAAGACCTTTGTGCATCTATGATTTTGTGTTAGATATCTAATCTTCTGTAGATTATATAATGTTTATTTTATTTTTCTAATATCTATTTTTTATCCTAAGAACCTTACCAATTAGAATTGTTGTGTTGTCTTTAGGATTATGATTTGAGATTTGTGTTATTGTTAAGCTAATTATGTTAATAATCTATTGTTGCTAGGTGTATTGATATTTGTTCGAGATTTAAGTAGTAAGCATTACCAGATTGTATAGAGTCATTTTTATTGGTCATTACTTTTGTTAGTTTTTTATAATTATTTTAATTTATAGAAGACATTACCAGGATTTATTTTTTTTGAGATTTAAGTAGTAAGCATTATCGGGAATTTTTTTTTTTTATCAATTGGAATGCAAATTATGGCGGTTTCAATCGCCATAATTGACTTTGTTTTAAAAAAAATTCATTACAAATTATGGCAGTTCAAACCGCCGTAATTAATATTTTTTAAAATTCTGTTGAAACTTGTGACGGTTCTTAACCGCCATCATTAACAATGTACCTATTAATTTGGCCAAAAATTATGGTGGTTTTAAACTGCCGTAATTAGTCTATGTGAATTGTGGCGGACAAAAAGAAACCGCCATAATTAACAGAATGGCGTTGATAATTAGGGCGGTTTGGAGAACCGCCTTTATTGTGAAAAATGACGGTTGAAAACCGCCATAATTTGCAAAAATAACTACAGTAATTTACTATTTTTTGTAGTGTTCAAACACTATCAGAATTGCAAAGTGACCTATTAACAAGATGTTATATATGTGTCGCTTGAAGCAAAATGGATTTAAAATGACTCATTTAGTGGTTGAAATTATACAAATTGAGGTTGTTTATCTCCATTACAAGTCACAAAATTATTCATTTTGTATAATTTTATATATAAAAAAAATTCAATATGTTTCAACATGGCATCATTTTGCTTGCATTCAACGTTTTAATGGCACATCATCATTATAATGTGCCACGTGTGTAATTTTACTAATGATTAACCAATAGAGGGACTAATTTGTCCATTATTTTCAATCTTGAATATGATCACTAGATTAATTTATTTTCTTGGAGATACAATCGTTTGTGGCCTCTAGGAGCATTGATATTCTTGCCGACACATGTGATAATGCATTTGGTAAGAATGTTGCTTCCAGAAATGTTATTGAAGTTAGCTACTAGTTGCCTCCACCTCTCTCTTAGGTGGATAAAACTTAGTTCCAATGAAAGTTCCTCGGGTAACCCAAGTACTGTTGGGTATGGAGGTTTGCTTAGGAGAGACACTAGTGATTTGATTGTAGGTTTCATTAGGCATGTGCCATGGTCGAATAATTTGTGAATAAAATCGATGGCCCTTTGGAATGATCTGTTTTTGGCACTAGGCATAGCTAGGATTTCGTCGAGTAATATGTGAGGTTGATTGCAAAGAAGTTGTATGCCTCATATCTAGTCCACCTTCTTCCTTCTGTATTTATGAGCCCTGTTGATGTTCGTAAGCTCTTGGCTTTGATTGAGGGGTGTTCTTTGCAATATGTATATAGATAAGGTAACTAGGCAGCGGACTTTCTTGCGAAGCTTGGAACATCATCTCCTTCGGCTAAGCAGATTTGGGATCATCCTCCAATGGGGATTGAATTGCTTATTATGGCAGATGTGGCTGGGGTTACTCATCTAAGATAGTTTTCTGTTTATTTAGCTCGTGCATCAAAAAATAAAAGGGTTTAATTAATTATTCTGGAAGTTCCTATAGTTTCATTCAATCTTGAATTAGATCACTCTAGTTTAAAAATGTATAATCAAATCCTAATATTATACAAAAATTTTCAATCAAATCCCTAAAAGTTATGTATACTTGCTATTTGGAGACTTGGTTGAAATTTTTAGCATAATACAAGGATTTAATTGAAAGCTTTTATACTATTTAGGAACTTAATTGGAAATTTTTAAATTATAGAGACTCGATTGAAAATTTTTGTACAATTTAGGGACTTGATTACAAATTTTAAAACCATGGAGACCTACTTAAAAATTAAACAAAATTGTAAGGATCACCAGAATAATTAAACCTATAAAAAATTACTGTATCCATGATCAAATATTTTTTAGTATCATATTTTCTCTGGATTCCTTATGAATAATTTTTTTTAATCAAAGCTATATCTTTAGATAAAATAAATTATACTTATTTCCCTTAAAATTAGGTGATATTATAGACAATATCTTTTGATTTGTAAAATTACATTAACATGCCTTGAGATTACATATATTTACACTCAACACCCTTTATTTTTGAAAATATTTTACACTTAGCACTCCTGATGAGTACCTTGTAATTACAACACTAAGGTAGTGTATGGATCATTGCTTACTAAGATTATTAGTAATCTAGATTCTTGATTACGTACCATTTAGAAAGATTGCCACCTTCTAAGTCACTAGTAATGTTACAACACATTATTTGGTAAGTACCCTAACTTATAATTCATATACCCTGTTTGATACATAAAAGAGATTACTAGGTAATATACGTTTTTACTAATATTATTCTAATTATTATTAATTACATATAAAATAAATATTGATGTTAATCAGCAATTATACTTAACATTCATTATAATATTAACAATGAAAAATGTTATTATCAGTTATTAACTAATATGAAAAAATTTAAATATAATATTATATAGTTATTATTAATATAAAAATTATGAACTTTAATTATACTTAATTAATAGACAAAACTATCAAATTGGTTGCTATTAAATTTTACATCAGACAAATTGATCCCTCTAAAAAAAATACCTAAAGAAGTTCTCACCAATTAAAAATATCGGACAAATTGACTACTCTAGAAAAAATAGACAAATTAGACCATCAATAATCATAAAAAAAAGTCAAATTCATTCTTATAGTGAGGGACTAATTCGTTTTATTTTTTAAATTGTAGAGACTTTTTAGGGTATTTTTTTTAGGAACAAATTGTCCAACATAAAATTTAAGAGTGAACAATTTGAAGAGTTTACTTAATTAATATTAAATATTAACAAAAATATATATCTCATATAAATATTATTTATTGATAATAAACACTGTTCACAAACATTATTAATATTATCACTAATTATAATTAATTATTAATTATTTTAAAAATAATAAAATATTATTATGTTTTACTATTTCAAGAAATATTATACTATAATTATTAATTAATGTGATTATTATTATTATAGATAATAATATATGATTATTATTCATTAATTTGAAAATAATTAAAGACAAAAATATATAAAAATCATAATTAATAATATTAATCAATTATTTAAATTAATTTATTATAATAATAAACTATTATTAAGATTATTTTTAATAAAAGTAAATAATAATTATTGTCTTAATAATAATAATGTGAATTACCGGTAATATTGTAGATTTACCAAACAAAATAATATTGTGGGCCATATAATTTTAAACAATATTACTAGTAATCCAGGTGGATTACCCTATGTCAAATGTCTCCTAAGTATCCCTACAAGGGGTGTCAATGTAAATGACAAATCGAGGAATGTGATGTATAATATAACTCAATTTTAAAAGAGATCAATGTAAATTATCCTTTTAGATATTATATCTTAGACTTGTTTTAGTGATTTTTTTTTCCAGTGATACGGTGATCAATGAATGAAGTTTTGGATTGTTATTGACGCCATGATGCTAAGGAGTTGGCAAATTACATTGGATCGACAACTGGTTTGGATTAGTTTTTGTGAGAAAATAAAATATTTTTTAACTTATTTTATTTTAAATAAGATCTTTTATAAAAGCTAGGCAAAAGTTATTTTATATTAGAATATAAAATTAATTTATGCTTAGATATAATATTAAATATATTTATTTATTTTCAAATATTTTTATATTATAAAAAAGATTTTTTCCTAAAAGACACAAATTATAGATCCTAAAAAAATCTTTTTGTACTTTTTCAACTTTTACTAAAAAAATTTATACAAACATATAAAAAAAATCTAAAAAAGTACTTTATTTTTTCATTTGAAAGTTATTTTTAAACTACTAGAAATATACAGAATACCGATATTATTATCGACGGTTTTTTCGAGGGATGAGAAATATATCGATGGATATGGGCCATCGATTTTTTGGCCGTTGATGAAATACTACTGACGGCTAATAAAACCAGTCGATAATTTTCGACAGGTTTACCAAATGGTATAAAAAATTAACGCAGTCGGTACAATTATATCAAAGATGTAAGTGAAGTCATAAGATAAATAACATTACCAACGAGATATTTTAATTTTACTGACATGTTTTTAAAAATAAGAATAATTTTTTATTAATTTTTACCAAGTTTACCTATGGGTGTTAGTATTTTCTAAAAAATTTTAATTTGAAAGTGTAATTAATTACCGACTAGTTGACCCATCAGTAAAATTTTAATAACTTTTTTATTATTTGATTTAAACGATGGTTTGATTGATATTTTATTTTTTTTAGTTATTTATATAATAATTTAATTATCAAGTAAAGATATTAAGTAAGAAAATAATGAAATAATAATAAAATGAACAAAATGATACAAAAAATTATCAAAGTATCATAATAAAATCTATACAAAATGCTATAAATGTAAAAAGTATTCGGAATGAAATAAAGAAAAATAATCTAGAGAAAGACTAGCTAAACTCCTGGTCATTGGCGTTGTAAGCGTCGATGGAGGTGGCGACATCATCATTATCTGACCTATCGGAATCGTCGGCACCTTTCGACGGGGCGGAGCCCTCAAGAATGGAGGGAAGTGGGATATGAGGGAGCTTTTTGTTGGAGCCAAAGGATCTAGAAGCCTACATATCATTGAAGAACGCCATGCCATTAGTAGTTATCTTCTTCTATATAATCTTGAACTTAATCTTGTCTTTCTTTGCCTTCTCCTTCTACTGCTGCTCCAAGGATAGCTTAAGTTGTCGGATCTCCCTCAACTTTTGCTCTACAATTGCTCGGCCTACCTGCTGCTACATCTCTTAGTTGGGGGCATGCATCAAAGCATCATCCCCAGTAGCAGACCCAATGGCGAAGGATGAGGATCTACTGTTAAGGTAGTACGCCATCCTATACATGCAACAATTGTAAGGGCCACCGACCACATGGGCCTAGACATCATCCTCGTTTGGAGGAAGAACGATGTCAGTACCAGGCCTAGCCTTAACCACCTAGGTCTGGTACTGGGTCTGTGCTTTCTCCCAGAGGTCTGTGAACTCAAGCTACAAAGGAAAAAGGATAACATACATTGTTGTTGGATTTTTTGCCTTGGATTATTTTAAACCCATTTGAAATTTGTATCATTTTAAAATCAAAAGTTTGTTTCTTCTTCTTAGGTGGTTGTTGCACTATAATAGATAAATAAAAAGGAAAATTGTGTGTGTCATTTTTGGGTGAGAGTGTGTGTTTTGTTCGAGTGAGTTCTTAGTAGGTGGAGAAATTATTTTGTGAGATTTGATGTATTGAGATTTTGAGTTTGTGAGAGATTGCTAGATTGGTGATTGTATTTTTCCCAAAAAGAAATTAGTGAATTGATTTGTTGAGTTATGGACGTAGGCATTATTCGCCGAACCACGTTAAATATTTTGTGTAGTTTGTTTACTTTTACTTCTGCTGCCCCAACAGTGGTATCAGAGAGGGTTCTGATCCTGCTTTTGGTATTTTTTATGGCAAGGATGCAGGGTTCAATGGGAAAATTTGAGGTGGAGCTCTTTGATGGAAAAAATAATTTTAGTCTGTGGCAGAGTAATGTTAAAGATATTCTAGTGCAACACGGATTGGTTAAAGCTTTGAGTGGGAAGGAGAAAAAGCCTGATAAGATGACAGATGAAGAATGGGAAGAGATAGAGATGAAAGTTGTCAGTACGATTCGTCTATGCCTAGCTTTTGAGGTAAAATTTAATGTTCTGAATGAAACTTCTGCTGTTGACTTATGGAAGAAATTAGAGAACATGTACATGTCAAAATCCCTTACCAACCGCCTATTTTTAAAGAAAGAATTATATCAGTTGAAGATGGATGTTGGTGCTGACATTAGAGATGATGTGAATTATTTTACAAGATTGGTTACACAGTTAGCTAGTATTAGTGTGAAAATTGATAATGAAGATAAAACACTGTTGCTATTATCATCTCTTCCAAATAATTATGACAGTATAATAACCACATTGCTAGTTGGAAAAGATACTTTGAAAGTTGATGATGTGATTGTTGTGTTATTAGAGAATGAAAAATTGAAAAGATCGAATGATCAACCCAAGAAAGTGTCCTTGTTGCTAGAACTAGCCATGGTAGAAGCATGTCTCGTGGCGATAATTTTGATAGAGATAATTCAAGATCAGGTTCCCTGTCAAAATCAGACTATAAAGACAAACAATGTTATTATTGTCATGAGATTGGTCATACTAAATTTTATTGCCGAAAATTGAAAGTAGACATGGAAGAATTTGAAAGGAATAAAGGAAAAGGAAAAGAGAAGTTTGAAGATGCTATGGCAGTTGTTGAAGATTATACCAATTATGAAACCGATGTGATGATGGTTGAAGAGGAGAAAACTATTTATAGTGATTGCTGGCTCTTAGATTCTGCTTATTCTAATCATATTTGTTGCAAGAGAGAATGGTTTGATACTTATGATACTTGTGAAGATGAGGTTGTGAGATTGGCTAATGAGGATTGCCTTGATATTATTAGAAAGGGTACTGTAAAAATTAAAATGCATAATGGTTGTGTGCGAATACTTGGTGATGTGAGGTACGTACCTGCACTTGGAAGAAATTTGATTTCTTTGGGTAGGTTTGATAGTTTGGGTTATGGACATTCTGCAAGAGATGGAGTAACGCAAGTTACTAGAGGAACTTTGAAGATAATGAAGGGTAAGAAAACTCATGGTAACTTGTATAAATTGATAGGGGAGACAGTTGTGAATAAAGACAATGACCAGGCATACAAGAACGTGGAGAAGGCAAAGCGTGCGCTAAAGAAAAAAGTAACATTTGCTAGTCCTTTGACAAGGCCTTCTGGCTCTTGTTACTGACATATACAATTTGTCCTAATCACAAGGCAAGGTGGAGATTTGTTGGGTTTGTTGCCTTGGATTATTTTAAACCCATTTGAAATTTGTATCACTTTAAAATCAAAAGTTTGTTTCTTCTTCTTAGGTGGTTGTTGCACCATAATAGATAAATAAAAAGGAAAATTGAGTGTGTGTCATTTTTGTGTGAGAGTGTGTGTTTTGTTCGAGTGAGTTCTTAGTTGGTGGAGAAATTATTTTGTGAGATTTGATGTATTGAGAATTTGAGTTTGTGAGAGATTGCTAGATTGGTGATTGTATTTTTCCCAAAAAGAAATTAGTGAATTGATTTGTTGAATTGTGGACGTAGGCATTATTCGCCGAACCATGTTAAATATTTTGTGTAGTTTGTTTACTTTTGCTTCTGCTGCCCCAACAATTGTAAGTAATAATTATAACATAAATGACAATAGTAATAAAAATTAAGTAAAATAATGTCTGAGTTCAAACTTACATAAGTGGCCTCAGAGTAAAGGTCCACCTAAACCTTTCTTGATTCCCCTTGCGCTTCACCCTTTTAGGTGTGGGTCTCCTAGAAGAGATTTCCTTAGATCGGAGGGCAATTTAAGTCCCTCGACTGCACAAATATGAACAATAAAGTCATAAAAAAATAGTATTTGCCACAATATAAATTTAGTAAACCAACATTTAATAATATATTAAATTTAGAAAGGTTAAATATTTACCATATGCTCTTGGGTGCTTGACCTACCAATATGCAACGGATCGCCTCTCTGAGGCCTGGTTTATCCTCCCCTTATTTGACCTATCCTTGAAGGTCAGATCAATGGCCTAATGGCACCGTAGCTCCCTGAGGGTGACGTCAATCAACCACGAGCTGTTCATGTGCCCCTTGTGGACACCGTGGAACATGTCTCGCAAGTGCTTGAAGCACCTAATCTTCCAAGCTCTTTTAATAGCAAGCTCATGCTCATGAATGTAAAATGTCCTCTGCACATACAAAACTTACAACACATAAGTAATCATAACCATATAGTTAAATATTGTAGACATGTATTTTAACAAAGGTGAATAAATCATAGAATTGTCTTCTATTCCCGCTATCACAGCTCCTTGACATCTTGAGGGATGTAAGTCCAGGTAGGCCATGGATGGTTATAGATACTCTGTATAACCTCTGTGATCCTATGGTGATCCTCAATAAACGGGTCAAAACTGTTAAAAACAATGAAAAGATTTTAAATGTCAAATGCAATACAAAATTAGAATGTAATAGAAAACTTGTTTAAACTTACCTAGCTTTACCATCTGGCCTGATCTTCCAAAGTTGTCTACCATCAGGCTCAAGTGGCCTACCATTTAGCAAAAGGGGCTTCCCATCAGGGTCTAGTGTCTGTGACCCACCCGAGGATGCAGTTGTTTGATGAGATATGGGGCTAAGAGTCGGGCCAATGGTAGGGCTGAGGGAGGGATCATCGCTGTGGATAGGTGATGACTGAGAATATGGGGGAGGTGGGGGCCAGCATATCCAAAAGTGGACATCATCCGAAAGGAAAGGGTGGTGGTGGTAAGAATGGAGGTGGAGATGGTGGAAGGGGGGTAGTGGACGTAGTAGAAAGGGCAATGGTAGAAGTGATAGGAGAGGCGGTGGTAGAGGTGGTGGTCGGAAGGGCAAAGGCGGAGGGAGTGGTAGGTAAACTGACCTTCTGAGGTCGGCCTCTACCTCTACAGTTATATTGAAATAATGAAAAAGTCCACAAATAGAAGTTTAGGCTGTTTTAATCATCACTTTGTTGTTGGTCATTATCTGAATCATCACCACTACTATCACTTATTTCATCTTCATGATTTATCATTGGGTGATTATTTGTGTATTCAATTATGTCAACTTCCCCAGTTGTCAACGGAAGAGGATTTTCAGGATTGTCTGCATCGATTATTGCCCTTGAACGAGTTGGATCGTCTACTTGATAAGCATTTTCAATAGTATCTTTCTCTATTTCAATCATACCTCTTGGTTTTGTCTTGTTCACAACCCTCTAGTGTGACCTACTTTTCCAGGATAAGACATATAATAGGCTTGTCTAGTATTTTGGGTTATAATAAATGGATCATAACTTTCATATCTTCTGGTGTCATTGATTTCAATGATTTTGTAATTGTTTTGTTGGAAAAATTTTATATGCACTTAACAGGAGCAAATTACCAGGAAAGTGTAATTCATTTTCCATACTAGTAGTACTTCTCAAGGGGATGATTGGAGCATAAATGGCCGGTGGTTGTCAAACGAACAAAAGAGATATACATGGGTTTTAGGTCCAATTGTGGAAAAGAGAAATATTGGACTCTCCATAAAAGATGTTGAAATAATTAATATTAAACACCTTAGTTAATCTAAAAGTTCAGAGCTATTTTCATCATCATTTTGTTGTTAATCATTATTTGAATCATTACCACTGGTATCACTTATTTTATCTTCGTGATTTTTCATTGGGTGCTTACTTGTGCATTCAAAAGAACTTTGGCTTTGGTTCCCTTCAGACTTAATGCTCAACATCCGATTATTACTTTTAAACCAATCATTTCTTTTAAAGATGTCAAATTATTACCTTTAACCCATCAATTGCTTTTTAAAGCTTTTTAATACAATTACTTTTAATATTATAATATTATTTCCAGAACAAAAGTTTCTCAAAAGTTTGACAGTATCTCCCCTTAAATTAGGAGCTTCTGTCATTAGATATTCCAGTCTATTGTTGAGTTCATAGTACTCGTAATGTTTTAAAAGCATCAAATTATTACTTTTAAAGTCATCAATTGCTTTTTAAAGTTTTTAAATACAATTACTTTAATATTTTAATATTATTTTCCTAAAAAAAGTTTCAAAAAATTTTGACAGCATCTTTTCTGAATTAGAAGATTCTGCCATCAAATATTCCAATCCATTGTTGAGTTCATAGAACTCTTAATGTTTTAAAGACGCCAAATTATTACTTTTAAACTCACCAATTTCTTTTTAAAGTTTTTAAATACAATGACTTTTAATATTATAATATTATTTTCCTAACAAAAGTTTCATAAAATTTCTACAATATCTCCCTTTAAATTAGGAGCCCCCATCATAAGATATTTCACTCAATTCAACAATAATTGATATTCTTAAAGATCAATAACAGAATAGACATAGTTAAACAGTTACATACTCTTAAACATACAATTTACATAATCCTAAAAATCATTCTATTGCGCATCCCCTTATAACTCCACAACGTGTATCCTATAATCTCTGCAAACACAAAGAATCCTAAAGCAAACAAGTCGAGAAATGACCTCTACGCCCTTCCTCCTAGTTATGTAGGAAACATAAGTCTCTATCCTATATATATATTGAACAATATAAATAACAAGGACTTTGTTATTAACCTCTACTGCAGTGGAAAAAAAACAAAGAATCCTCTCACTAGCTTCCTGTTTGGAACCAAATCCAATCTTGAAAATCTAACATGAACAAATATTTAATTTCACACAATTGTCAACATTTATATATGCAAATTGTAAAATAATATAATGAAAAAGGATGAAAAACTACTCTCAATATCCACTATCAACGTAAGTAACTTACTGCCAAGGATCAACAAAACACCTACATTAACAAGATAATAACAATAATTTCTCTCCAATGCATTAAGAAACAACACTATAGGCACCTACAAATGAATGAAAAAGCTAAGCCAAATTGTAACACCCTAGTAATTAACCAAATACACCTAGGTTGAATCTGATTAATGACTAGACTTTACTCCTTGCTTTGGTTCTTTCTTCATAATTTGAAAATACTTAGTGAAATTACGAGCCATTTTTTTTTTAAAAAACATAATTGAAAACGTGAGCCGAGTACAACGTGAACGAGTAAGCGGAGTATAATAAGACGTTTAAGAATATATCACATCATATCACTTTGGCTCCATCATATAACATCGATAAACACATTATAACATATATTTACATACAATAGCCTCACTCAAAGGGTGGGTTATGATCATACATCATTGTCTTATGCAAACCCATAAAAGAAAATATACATAAGGAAATACATGCCCCTAAACTAGATAACTCCATAAGCCGGGAAGGTTATCCTAAAACTAGGGTGCATGAACACACATAAATCTACTAAGAACCTTCTATGGCCACTGTCCTGGAAATGGGGGAATAAATCCGATCCACTGATGAGCTCCCTCGAGAGGGGACACACGAAATGCACCAGGCTGGGGTCGCATGGACGGCCTTCTTGCTAACCTCGGCTAAACAACTGTTTCCTCACTACCCTCTCTTACACGTGTGGGAGTAGGAGCAGAGTTCTCAGAATATACATGAGTAGGAGTGTCCTCTGAAGGATCAGTTTCAGAATATCTCATCTCGGGAACATACTCTGGAAATCCATGGACAGCAGATGAAGCGGGATAAGAACGTAACATCCTTTCATCAAGTGGACGTGCATGTTCGAAAACCATTTCATCGCTATAGGGAGAAGTAGGAGAAAATCGATAACTAGGGACAGGATGTGCAAATGGATGACCTATGTAAATAAAAACACGAATCACAAGACCTCCCTTCAAAATGATACAAGCGATGCACCGGATCATAGTGGAATTCCCAAGTAGAGGTATCAACGAACAGGACGAATGTCGCCATTTAAATCTGGAGACAATGACGGAAATAAAGAAAAGGGAGTGAGAATCTTGCTAAAGAATTCTTAGTAGGGTACCTCCTTCTACAGTGTCATCATCAAAGTCCCCAGGAACCTCGGGATTATTCTAAAATAGTGAGCATGCAAAGATTCATTTTAAGTTCGGACAAATACTTAACCGAGGTTCATCAATTTTTAATCATGCGTCTTATAATGCATCATAATCTTAACATGTCATATTTACAATGAACTTTTCCTTTATCATTACATCATATTCCTCATCATCATTATCAAAATAACATGCATAAAAGAACGTCATATAATATTAGCTACACATGGACACAGTGCACATATTTCATTTCTTTAGTGCCTTGGGTGACTTAAAATCTTATCATCATCATTATTTTCCTTGGGCTACCCTATACTCCACCCTTTTGGGAGTAATTTAGGTTATGAGCTCATACTTTACTAGTCGTCACTAGCATATACTTATCCCTTTTGATAAGCTAAAGTGCCGACTCTAGCCTTCTGAGAGAACGGGTTAGGGTGCTAAAATCACCTTTTCACCACCTATAGTCTGATGGTTCCAAAGGATCATTTTCTTATAAGTTTAAGTCACCATTAAATCTTTGCATGTTATATCACAATACAATTCATAAACATCATAGCATTTTCTCATTTATAGTCTTAAGCTAGAATAATATATATCAACTATAATCATGCATCTGGGAGATTCCCAGGAAAGAGAGGTGGGTCACAATGGACACGCTTAAATACCAAGTCTTTCCTTAGCCAGAACCTTTCCAAATTACACTTTTACAATGATACACTTTCTTCTAGCAACAAAGGTAAATTTTACATAATAAAGAATATTTCATGCATAAGCATTCTCATTATTTGCAACAAAGAACTATAACATGCAAGCCACGAAATCATTCAATGATATCAAGTACTTAATAAGCATCCAATACTTACATAGAATTATCAATTATAGAACTAATTAGTTATGCACCTAAGGGATTATTACCATCCTTACGATTATTTATAGGTCTTAAGAACACTATTAAATCAAATGGGGTAGCATAGGTAGTAAGTTGTTCCTAAGGTTTTACGGTATGCTAGAAGTTATGTTTTAAATCCTTTCTTGTTACCAGCTTTCCCTATGATGCTGAAATTAGTTACTAAACCAATTATGAATCATTCTCCCTTATTTAAACATAATAAAACCTGGTTCTTATCGTTGCTAAAGATTCTGAATAGAATGCATAAATTTCATTCCCTAGAGTTCTAGAAATCTTGTTTTTACGGTTTTCTAGTTGCTAAGTTCATTTTTAGTGTTCGGGATCAATCCTAGTCTAATTGATACCAAATTTTTCGTGGCTAACTAATCCTAGACAGAATTATAACATACTAAAATAGATTTGGCATTGGCTAAACTTAAAGGGGTCAAAAACTAGGTAAATTCTAGCTCTTCGGTTGTTCTAGGGAGCTAGTTTTATCTCTAACATGCAGTGAATCATTCTCTTAACAATAAACCATAATTATCACAACTTCAAACATATTAAATCATTATCATACATTGATACTAAACTCAGATCAGTGGCCGAATCATGAACCTCATGCAATTACATAGAATCATATTTTAAGTGCATATAAAATACTAGTTCCCCGTAAAATCCTTGCAAAGTCTTAAAACTCATTTAGAAACTAGTTCTTTTGTCAAACTTGGGAGGATCTTCACAATTAAAATTCTCACTTAAGATAAAAGGAGTAAGTCTTGAGCTTTAGAGATTTAGGTGACATCTTAGAATTATAAACATGCTATGCAACCTTATTTTAATCATATCTTTATAAGGTGATAGCTTGGAATTATAAATATGATATGCAATTCCATTTCTTTATCTTTAAGATTTAAGGTGATGTCTTGAAAATTAAACATGATGCAAGAAACTGGAGCGGCAGTAATCCGCACAGGACCAGTAGAGGAAGAAGAGAATATTAAGAAACCGGAGCGGCGGTAGTCCGCACAGGACCGGTGAAGGGAGAAGAGAATTATTATTACATCTTTTTAAGCTCCAATCTCAAGACTTTTTAAAGAATAAATTCTTTAACTCCAATAATCATATTTCTTTGCTTGTGATACATGGCCAAGTCTTTGACCTCTAGGATCTTTAGGTGATGGCATAAAATAAACATGCCATGCGTTGATTCTTTTAGCCATTATAAAATAAAGTGAGAGCATAAATTAAATATGAGATGCAACCTCTTTATTATCTTGAAAGATTAAGTGATGACTTGAAACATAAACATGAAATACAAGCTTGGAAAATACATCTTTCAAGTTCTAAACTAAAAATCTTTGTTTTAGCATCATAAAGCATTATTCTTTAAAGTTTTGCATCAAGTGGAATTTTCAAGCTTTAGAGGCTTAACTTGTGATGGATTTACAACCCACCCTCAAGGTCCTCATCATCAAGCCATCATATTAGTTCCACCTAGGCCATATGGCCAAATTGGTTAAAGAAAAATGAAGAGGAAAATCGAAATGAAAAGCTAAGTTAAGTTCATAATTTCATCATTTTGAGCTAAAAACACAACTCCTCAAAGCATAGAAATAAATTTAGAAACTACTCCCTACCTAATTTGATTTGAAGAAGAGGAAGAGAACTTGATTTCTTGAAGTGAAATGAAACAAAATCTCTTTGAAAAATTGAAGAAAGAATTCAGCCAAAGAGGAGGAAGAAAGAAAGTTTTTGGTGCTCCTAAAAACTAGTTATGAACAAAGCATTCCAAGACCACTCAAGCAAGCCTATTTATAGAAGATTTTGAAGCTTCTAATTGGCCGAAATGAGGAGGTAGTTGGCGGAATTTTGCAGGAGAAATAAGGGAGAAAAAATCATTTTAGACAAAGTTGTATGAAATTAAGGAATTATGTCTCTTATGATGACATTTTGGCATTTTGTTTTAGTGCAACTTTTGGCAATAATTCAGCTGCATAATGGCATCAATAATTTCGTCCATTACAGCCCAAAGAAGTGAAATTTGTGTGTTCCATGCATTATTTAGATGTAGGCAAGGTATTCATGTAATTTAGAGAATTTACGGTTAAATGCTTAAGTGAATTAGTAAGCAATTTGGGTGTTTTTGAGCAATTTTGGGTTCTAATCAATCTAAATACATAATTTTGACTCTAGATTAATATTTAGAATTTAATAAGCTTTAATTTGAGCCTAATATTGCTTAGGTTTCGGTATACGAATCAAAAATCCCGAAATTTGCAAAACTGCCCAAAAATAGGGGCAAAATCGTACTTTCACTTAAAAACTGCCCGAGGCCACCCGAGCTTAACCAATGGTTAATCATGGCTTAAAAACAAATTTTAAAATGTTTTAGTGAGGTTCGGGCTCAGTCGGCACGCACATCGGAGTTAAAACAGCCGCATGCACGTTTTGGTCATTTCGCGCGTCGGAACTCAAAATTGAGATCCTTCTGCTCTATTAACACACATAACACAAACAATCCCTTATTATCCTCAAAACATCCCCTTGAGAATAGGTGGGGCCCACGATCCTCATTTTCTGAGTAAAATAACTTCAGGGGCATTTTGGTCATTTTATACGTACAGAAATTCGGGATTTGCGACTCTCACATGAATCGCTTCTAACCTCTCTTCTAATGTTATATTCCTTTATTGAGGATTGTTCGGCCTCAAATCTTATGTAATAATTACCTACAGTAATTCGGTAATTTCTAATGACAGTAAAAATTGGGGCGTTACACAAATCAAAAAAACTAAACTGATTAAAATGTTCACCAACGTATGAGGATAGCAATGGTTGCCTTCGTTTTGTAAATGGAGCTCCGACGGTGGTGAACAACAGCAAGGAGTGGCAGCGGTGACAAAGGGAAAGAAGGGGAAGAGAGAGTGTGAAGAAAGAAATGAAGAAGAAGAACGAGGGGAACATATCCACGGGTTACCGACAGGTACACACCCATCAGTAATTTTAAGTGAACTAGTGTGTTTCACAATTCAATAATTGCTGACGGGTCTAGGGGATACCAAGAGTTGGGCGCCAATGTGCAAAATTTTCAAAAAAAATTTCAATAAACCTATCGGTAAATGGTAAAAAAATTAAAAATACTTGTCAGTAATTAAAGAAAAAGATAAATAAAAATAAAATAGCATTACCTATCGGTAGACCTGTCGGTAATTTAATGGCAATAGTAATAAAATAAAAATATAAATAACCTGCCAATAATTTAAAAGCAAAAATAAAGCAAGGAAAAATATAAGTAACTTGTCGATATACTCACCGGAAAATGTGAGATGCGCAATCATTTACCGACTGGCTATCATGTAAATTAATAATCAAAACTTTGATAACGCAAAAGGTTAACAACCTATCAGAAATACCGTCGGTAATTATCAATGTGTATGCACCTGTCGATAGTGTCCGTTTGCATCCAGTTGATTTCTAGTGGTATGTATCAAAATAATAGCATACAATCGAAGTCGACCTATTGTTGGAAAGTTTTCTATTTTTTTTCCCTTGCCTTCTTATAAATCTGGTAAAAAAAATAGAATAATGCTATATATCTTGAAAAATATTTGCAAAATCTTCAATACAAATTATGATAATTGGTGAATGCAATAAAAAAAAAAAATATGATCCGCATATTTATCAAACAACTACTATTTATAATACATCATTCCAAATATAAAATCAATACAAAAAATAGTAAATTATGGCCTTTTTTTTTGGAGATTTGTGGTGGTTTTAACCACCGTTTTTTCAAGAAGGGTAGATCAAGAAACTACAGTAATTATCAATGTCATTCGGTAAATTACGGCGGTTCAAAAAAATCCGTAACAATGAACCTAAAAAACCGCCATAATTTAGGTACATTATGGAAATTGTGCACTGCCATTATTATAATCAACCGCCACCCTTTTCAATGTGAATTTCGACAATTCTAAACCACCCTTTTTCACTTAATAATGTGGCGATGTCACTTGCCATTATTCTTAGTAAATGGCAGCGGTTATCAACTTCCATGTTTTTCCATGTGAATTCCAATGGGTTAGAGCCGCTATTTTTCTCAAAACAACGTGGTTGTTCTGGTATAAAGATTAGAACCACCATGAGTTAAAATTTTTGTCAATTTCATATCAAATTTTCAATCCAATATGAAACCCTGTTGACTATTATTTTTCTAGTTGTAAATTTCAAATAAAAATAGAAATACATATGATATAAACATAATAATATAATATCCAATAGAAAAATGCCTTACTTGATTATAAAATGAGTACTACACTTGAGGCATAAGTACTTAGAAGTCTAAAAAGAAAGTAATGATTCTAAGTAGTACACTAGTCATACTAGTAATTAATAAAAAGATCATGTATGTGGACTCGGGTGATTAGTTGATGGATTATTATTGCTTCCATTTGATGATCTTATATCATTAGGTGATTCAGGCCTAGTTTCTATATTAGGTGCCTGCAATAAAAATATATAAACTAATATAAGGCTAAATTAATAAATGAAAAATTCAAAAAAATCAAACTTTGCAAACAAAAAGTAAGTACAAATAAATTGATAACAAAGAAAGCATGATTCATACAAAATACTACAATTGTTTATATTCCTGTGAAGTAAGATTAGGAAATAATGTTGCTAACACCTTAGGCATTCGTCTTCCTTCCTTCATAGCTATATAGGCACACAATGCTTGAATTTGTGATTCCATTGTAACCAACTTTTGCATTACTTCTTGAGAGGATGTACTAGCACCATATGAACCCTTGTTTAGACCGCTAATCCGAGTTTTGATACGTTTGAAGGCCACAGTAGGAATAGCTCCCATGCCTAATCCTCGAACACTCCCAAGATGTTCTTTTCTGAAAACCTCTCCTACTGTATCAGTTGGAGAAATCTCAAATCCATTTCCCAAGTCTTGACTCTTATGATCACCAATTTTCTCCTACATGAATCACCAAAAAAGGAGAATAGTTTGTAAAGAACAATAGATTTTTATCTATGACAAATTAGAGAATAATAATTATATTTATCGCTATCTCTCTTGCCTTATGGGTCAGCTTCAACAGTTCACCTTAACCGACCTCTCTGCCAGTAGCATTGATCTAATAATTTTTTAACATAAGGTAAAAATCAATGATTCAATGATGGTACACAATATGCACATTATAACTTGAGGATAAAATCATTTAACTACCAATTCAGCTTTTCTTCGTGCCAAACTTTTTGCACCAACAATATGTGGAATGGTTTGTTTACTGCGAATCACTTGATTTTTCTTGCAAAGCTCCTACAAATGAAAGTATATAAGCTCGAACAATTTAATAATTTATTTACAATTAATAATAAAGCGAGTACCTTAGTGGAAGGTTTTAAGCGGTAATCTACAAATAAAACCCACTGTTCCTCATTGATACCCTTTGGCACATTTCTGATGTTCTCATTTCTGCCATGACGTGCGTTTTCAAGAGCCTCTAACTCAACTACATTTGAATTTTCACCATGCCAATACCAAACTTTGTAGTTTTTAGGAGAAGGCTTACAAGTCAGGTGTTGTTGAACTATATCTCTTGTTTGCCACTTACTACAACCACACTTTGGACAAGCACACTTAATTTCACAACCCTCAATAGATTGATGCTGAAATGCAAAATCTAAAAACTTCTTCAATCTGTTTGCATATTCACGTGTGTTTCGAGGTTTGTCAATCCAAGATTTATCGATTGGCATGACTGGTGAGCAAGACTAAGCAACAGCAATTAAAAAGTCTAAACGTAGAAAATGGGCATAAAAAATATGTTTCAAATAACAAAATATAGCACAAGTTTAAAACAAATGTAAATTTGAAATAAAAATAGCTAGTCAATCCATGAGTTTAAAAAACATAACAAAATTGACTAAAATGTACCTGAGTTAAGGGGAAGGATTCACGAAAGATGCTAGCACACTTGAAATAGCTTTTTGTACCAATTTGGATCCCTTTAAATGCCTACAATGGGAAAGAATAAATGGATAATGAAGCTTCAATGTTTGATAGAACAAAGCAGGAAATAACTGTTAACAGCTTGACAAAGCAAGATCTAGTAAAAATGAAAATGTACCAAAGAAAATCAAATCCAAACTTAGAAATTTAGAAGTTCTGCACCAAAAAGTAATTCAAGATTCCTATTCAGATTCTGAAGGAATATGAGATGCAAACTCAATGTCAGTTACATTCAAAAAGGGCCAAAAAGGGAAAAGGTACACACACACGCACTCTCCATTTTGGACCTCTTTTTGGAAACTGGGAGACTGTTCTGTCTGAACTTGAATGACCAAGTAAGGAACCAAAAATGAACTGCCTAATACCTTGTAGAATTAAATCATTAAATATCTTTTAAGAAATTCATCCACTAGTAAAATTGGTAGGAGTTTATGAAATCTCGAGGGATCTGAAAAGAACTGATTTAATGACAACCAAGAGAACGGTTATAAGGTAAGGACCAAAAACAAGTCAAATCTCATAATCCTTATTCAAGAGAAATAACTTTCACTTTACAGTAGAAAGCCAGCAAACAAACCCACAAACTTCACAGAGGGGAAAGACACTGTGAAATGAAAATTGAAAGCCTTTGACTCATCAAGAAAATAATCATGAAAAATAAAAAAGGAAGAAAAATGAAGTGCTAGAGAAGCATATTTATTGCTAGAGACGAAAATAAAATTCAATTATATATTCATAATTCCAAAACATAGAAACTAATTTATGGAGAGAAAACGCGTTATGTACCACGAAACAAAAAGAGAAACCCAGTTTGTGCAGCAAAAGGGTCGGGGCTGATGTTGGCCGCGTGGGAGTTCTCGCCGGCGATGATTAGATCGATGGCGGTGTTAGAGAAGGCTTGGAGGATTTGGGGGGTTGGAGTCGTAAACCTTGACCTTGACCTTCCCAATGTGCTACTGTTGATGCCCACTCCTGTAATGGGTCCCAAAGGAATGAGGATCGGAGTCACCACCACCTCCACTTCTAGTAGAAGGATGACGGCGACACGGGTGAGGCAGTACGCAGAAAGAAATGACGGCACGGTTAGCGGTGGCGGTGTAGAAGGGCTTGGCATCTTACCGCTTGTTGTAGCGCGGAGAATGAAAGAGGGACTGAAGAGTGGCGCATAAGTGAAAAGAACTTTTTCTTTGTGCTCTAGTCTTTAGGGGAATTCTCAGGACTGATGAATAATTATTTCATGCTGAAGATTTTAGCTCGACAAATTAAAGGATGACAAGTGGAAAACATGGAGTCCACACAATAATAAGTGTAGAATTTGATTTAAAATTGATTACATGAGATAACAGTCATTTAGATATTCCTGTTTATTATTATTGTTATTTAAGACCTCCACTTTCTTCGCCACTAGAAAGATCGACCTTGGCCTTCCGTTCTCTCTATCGTGGGAAAGAAATACCTTGGCCCTCCACTCTTAGGTGCTCACCGAGATGAATAGCTCTGCAAGTGTGGCTGCTCACAAAATGGCTAAGATGGTGATTTTGGGTGCTCATGTCGTGCTAACAATGGAGAATCATCATCGAAGCCAAAACATACAAGGCTTCACACTGGTGAGGTGTTTCCACGAGGCAATCAAGCTATGCATTTCGTGGGTGTGGTTTCACAACATGGGTCTCGCGATAATAAGTTGAGATCTAGGTACGATAAAGGCAATGGATTCGATTTGGAGCCCGTCATTTTGAGGCGGATCGATGAGCCGACATGGCAATCGATGGTGATGGCGGCAGGTGGTGACCCAAACGGCATTGCAGAGAAGCAAGAATTGGGAGAGAGTACGGCAAGGCTGATGATGAATGGTGAGTGGAATGATGTGGCGAAGTTAGGGAAAGGGCAGTCGTGCACTTAGCTATTGAAGATGGGGCGCCAGGGTAGGCCGACACTTGATGGTGCTTCGAGTGGGCAGGTGTTGGGGAGTGGAAGCAAACGAATATAAGAACAAACTTTCTCTCAATAGAGGAAACAATGCAAGAAGAAAAATAATATAAAGGAAACAAAATTTAATGTGATTCGGCCTTAACTGCCTACATCCACGACCCTTATAAGGAGTTCCAAATCTTTCACTATCCACAACTTTTGAACGGCTAAAGTTGTAAACAATCCTTACAAATACTTTTTCACATAGACAACTCCTAAAAGCTACCCATATGGATCACTCTCACTTTTGGAGGATTAAAAAACTCAAATAACTAAAGCCATATTTATAGGCCAAAATACTAGCAATACTTCTATTTCTTACCGATGTGGGATTTTGGGTTAAATCTCAACAAATCCTTCCTTTAATCCAAAGTCTTGCCAAAAAGCTAACTGCAACAACTGTTTCCACAAACATTCTTGCAAAACTTGTATTTCATGAGTATTCAATGGTGTAAACAAGAGTCATACTTGCTCTATTAACTTGTACTGCGGCTGCACATGAAACACGCCACTTGGCTTCCACATTACCAAGAAGGCTTTCGACATAAGCTCTCTTCACTTGCACCATCGCTGCTTCACGGGACCCGCCTCCTGACTTTCGTATTGCCAGAAAGACTTTCGACACAAGGGACCTCATAGATCCAAAAACTACCATTCTAACCAATACTCAACCAGGACCAACTGACCCGAACCATAGGCTCTGATACCATTTGTTGGGCAACGAAAGCAAACAAATACAAGAACAAACTCTTTCTCAATAGAGGAAGCAATGCAAGAAGAAAAACGATATAAAGGAGACAAAATTTAACGTGGTTCGGCCTTAACTGCCTACATCCATGACCCTTATAAGGAGTTTCAAATCTTTCACTATCCACAACTTTTGAACGGCTAAAGTTGCAAATCATCCTTAAAAATACTTCTTCATATAGACAACTCCTAAAAGCTACCCATATGGATCACTCACTTTTGGAGGATGACAAAACTCAAATAAATAAAGCCATATTTATAGGCCAAAATACTAGCAATACTTCTATTTCTTACTAATGTGGGACTTTGGGTTAAATCTCAATAGTAAAGGAGTAAAGTTCAAAACCAGTTTTTGTTTTGTACCAATTTAAAAAAAAAAAAAAATTCTGAGTTAATCTTTTAGTCATACCTTCTTAAAAGGGAAAGCTAAATCAGGGAAGGTCATAACACATTTGACCCTCACTGACAACACCCCACATGTGGTTTCTTAATTGGTCCACAGCACATCTGCAGTGTACGGATAAAATTATCATATGCATGTGAGCAAGCACCTAGTTTTTATTTAGCTTTCATTGCGCTTTTTGATTTTTGTTTTACTTTTCTGCCGTTAAATAATGGGCTACTGGGTTTTTATTTTTTCCTTTGCTTCTTGTCCTTCAACATAAACTTGATTTTTTGGGATCTCATTTTTTTTTCTTAGGTTGATTCTAAAAGAATTCTCTTTTCTTGAGTTGATAAGATTATTTTTTCAAAAATATTTTTTTCTTTTCTTTTCTCTATTTTATTTAAATTTTTAATTAAATTATTTAACTAATGCATTCTTCAACGTTAGTCCTTTTTAAATTTTAAAAGTTCTTATATAGTTAAGCACAATAAAATTTGAGTTAGAATTGATGGGCTTGTTTAATTTGAGTTTTCAGTTTTTTAGTTTTTCAGATTTTGTGAAGGAAATACTGATAACTATAAATTTCAGTTGTCAGTTCCAGGTTTTCAGTATTTCCTTCACAAAATCTTGAAAATTGAAGAACTGAAAACTGAAAATTGAAACCAAATAAACCGTAGAAATTTCACAATGAACAAACGATTTATAAAATGTGTGTGTGTATGTATATATATATATATATATATATATATATATATATATATATATATGCTCGAAAAAAATTTTGCTTAAGTTTTATCCACTATTCCCCTTTTGTTTCCATTTTTAAAGGAATACAACTACAATTGGAGTAACAAAATAAGTTTCAAATTCAATTGAAATAAAAAAGCACAAAATGTGCTCTATTTATTATAGTTTATTGTTTTTATTATAAGATTAAAAATTCAAGAGATAACCCATCCTTTTAGAAGAGTTACCATTTAATTTGAGCTTTCATCCTCATTTTTTGAGCAGGAAATAGCAAAATTTTAGTTAATATTTTTAAATTTTTTTATTAATATATATTTTAAAAAATATTAAATAATATAAATAAAGAAAATTTTTAAAAAATGAAAATAAATTGTGATATGTGTCATTAGATATTTTACCACGTCACCTATCTAGCTAAATCCAAAATTGAATAAAATGATTAATTTTGCGGATTGATGTAATTTAACCATCTAATTAAAAGATGTAAAAGTTAAGGTATTATTTATAACTAGCTAAAAGTTTAAAGAGTGGGAATACTTTTTTTTTCCTTATTTTATTAAAAACTAGTTAAAAAAAGACATAAAAATAGTAATGGTAAATAAAGACAATTCTTAACCACCATAATTTATCCCAATTGCCATTTCTTTCACTAAAATTATGGTGCTCAATAAAACCACTACACTTTATTACATATTATGGTAGATTTAAAGAATCGTTCTAATTTCACCGCTATAATATACATAATTTTTTGGTAGTGAATTATGGCAAATTTATGGTTCTCTAACCCTTTCCTAAAAAATATTATAACAGAACAATTTGATGGATTACTAATAAATAGGATTAGATATCTTAATGAATATTAAGATGAACATAGGCCGACCCTCTTGAGTAATAGTTGAAGTTTATCGAATATGCTAGATTTATCGACCCTTTCAAATTACTCACCTATTTTTATTAAAATGAAAAGCAAAAAATGTTAATATTTTACGGAATTAGATTAAAAAATTTATTATTTTTATCCATAATTTATTTTATCACTTGGTCTACTTAATAACTATAGCGAGTGTCAAAAACCAATATATTTCATCAATTAATAAATTCAATCAATTATCTCAATTATACTAAACAGATTTAATTAATAAAAAAACCATCAAAACATAATTTAATAGGTCTTATGAATATGTTCGATTTTGCATACGCATTCACATGGCTTTATTTATTTATTTATTTTATTGCGTCGGCTTGAATGGAGGTTATGTTGCAATTTATCCTGAATATATGAGTACAAATTCATTTCGATACCAAGAGGTAATCAACTTAAACTATGTAATCTGAAATGTTTGTATTTGGCTATTCTATATTACAATGCAGAGAAACCTTTTTTTTCTGCCTAAAAGATATTGTTATTACTAAATGTGACATTAGTTTAATTATTATTTCAGGACAAAATTTCACCATAGTACTTTCTAAAGTGTGTGTATATATTTTTTTTTCAAGTGCAGTTGAGTGTTATGACGTGTCTTAGGATTTGTATTCAGCGCATATATTATATCAAATCTAGTATGTCTTGGAACTTTAGTAAGATCAACAATTTCCGATGCATTAACATCTCAAAGATACTATAATTGATTTTTGAACTCGAATCCCTGGCAAGTAAATTTGTCTCGACTTGTTAGAAAAATTCTGGCTATAATACCCTTAATAAATTCATATTACGCTTAAGTCATTGCAGTATTTATTAGTTGTTACTTATGTCTTTGCAGAACTTTTCTTAAAATCTCTTAAGTAAAATTGCTAAATGATTTTTTTTCCTTGAAAATGAAAAGAGTAAGAAATAATCAAATGAGGTTGAATATAAGTTACCCAATTGATGAAAGGATTATGGAAACACATATGATTGCACTTCAACTACTTTGCTCTAGTCAACCAGGGGGTTGTGTACTTGCAATAATTTGATGCTAAAGCAAGCACCGATATGAGGTAGCTATGTGAATGCAAAAGGAATGTTAAAATTGTTGTTACCACAATAAGTGGGAATAAAGAGCGCTTGGCCTCTAATCCACATTCTCAGATCAAGGAGGAGTTTGAAAGGGGACCGTGGGGTAGGTCCTTGGTTAGGCTAGTGGCTTGGAGGTCAGATCTTGGGTAAGCCCGAGTCCAATAAGGGAGAATGTCCATATTGGCCAAATAGCATAGATGGGCCTCTATTTCTAGTCTGCAACAATGCCCCCAACTCGATATTTGTCTATGCATAGTTGGGCATCGAGTTAAAGGGTTAACGTTATATAGAATAAGTAAAGAAGTCCGAGTTTCATCCTTCAACTCCTCACCCCTAGACTTAAGTAGCCCAGAGAAATCAAGGTCGATATACACCAGAAGAAAGAAAGGTTTTATGCATAGCTCTTTCCACCTCATTCAGTTTTTTAAGGCCTCAAATGGTTACAAGGTGGTATATTTGGACCTCAAAATTTACATTCCCAAGGTGGAGATGGGACATTTCAATTTCAAATATCACTCCCTAAAGATTTATTTTCACTTCATCTTCATATAGTGAGTCCAAAAGCGCTCTTCTCGTAGAGAGATGCTTGTCTCTTATGAAAAGTAGCATTTTCAGGCAGTCATTTATAAATGGTTGTTAAAAGATGCATTTGTCCCCAAACAATGTGTGTGAAATGCCATGCGGATACCACTTTAGAGCCTTCATATTGCGCCTAAGAAGCCATTTTGTCATCTATAAATACTTATCTCCTTCATTTGCTCAAACACTTTGAGCATTTTTAACCTTCGAAGTGCAATCTATGTTGTTCTCACTTGTTGCAAATGGAGAATCATTTTTACATCTTCCTCAAACATTTCATCTCTCAACATTCATTTCACCCTTTTTTTCTAGGAATACTTGTAATTTGATGAGTATGTTTTCCTTTCTAAGAAGCATTGTTGTGATTATATGAATATTGTTTTTCCTTTTGTTTTTGGGTTAGCACCGGTATGCTTTTGCATTTTTTGGCCTTATTTTGAAGGATTCTTCCTTTATGGGTATGTTGATATAACAAATATATTTTCGCAAATACCTTCTAATGATACTTTCCCTATCTTTCCTTCAAGGGCTATAATTGTCACTGCTAAGAGTTGGAATTGCTATCCAAAGTTTCCTTTAAGGGTGCGTTCTCATGTGTAGATGGGTGAGTTTTCTGTAAGATGAAGATATGTGGTGGAGCAATTGGTGTAGGACATGTGTAAGTGGCGGTCAACCTTTGTTATTTATGTTGACTATAATTAGCAGTGTGGTTAACCTTAAGCAGGGTTTATCTTGTGAAACAACAAACGATCCTCTGTTTCACCCACCACCATCATTATCGCCATGAAACCATCATCTTCATTCCCAAATCTCTGAACACCTGAACGATGGCCCCCACAACGTGTGAGATAAACACCATGAAAGGATGGGGAAACCCACCACGAAACGTAAACGACCCCCTACAACGTTTGTGGCCTTCTCCGCCACCTAAAGTACGATCACCACGAGCCACCAAGGCGGCCCAACCCTTCACCGTCGCTACCAAAAGGCTTACCGCCGTTGTCTGACCCAATGTGATTAGGAAAAAATATTGTAAACCTATGAATAAGAAGTTGCAAACCTGTGATTATAAGTTGTAAATCTATATGGGAAATAGAGGATTCCTAAACCTCTCAACTAAGATGACTAGGGAAAAAGTTGTAAACCTTACATGAAAAAGATGTAAATCAGTGAGTAAAAAGTTATAAACTTGTGCTGAGAAGTTGTAAACTCATGGGGAAAATAGAGTCCCAAACTTCTTAACCAATGTGACTAGGAAAAAAGGTGTAAACCATGTGAGAAAAAGTTGTAAACCAATTGACCTATGGTTTGAAGTTGTAAGGGTATGTGGAAAATAGAATCAATCTGATTATAAAAAAAAGCTGTCAACCTTGTATGAAAAAGTTGAAAACCTTTGATTAAAAAGTTGTAAACCTTTAATTAAAAAGTTATAAATCTATGCTTAGAATTTGTAAACCTGTGGAAAATAGAAAGTCCCAAACCTCTTAACTAGTGTGAATAGAAAATAGGTGTAAACCTTGTCTGAAAAAATTTGTGAACAAGTGAGTAAAAGTTCTAATCATATGATTAAAAGTTGTAAATCTATGTGGAAAATAGAAAGATTCCCAAACCTCTTAACCAATGTGAATAGAAAATAGGTGTAAACCTTGTCTGAAAAAATTTGTGAACAAGTGAGTAAAAAGTTCTAATCATATGCTTAAAAGTTGTAAATCTATGTGGAAAATAGAAAGATTCCCAAACCTCTTAACCAATGTGGTTATTAAAGAAGCTATAAACCTTGGGTGAAAAGTTGTAAACCACTGAGTAAATAGTTATAAACCTATGTGAAGATGTTGTAAACCTATGTGGACAATAGAAAGATTCCTAAACCTGTTAAAGTGAATAGAAGAAAAGTGTAAACCTTGTATGAAAAGTTGTAAACCACTGAGTAAAATGTTGTAAATGTATGCTTATAAGTTGTAAATCTATGTGGACAATAGAAACATTCCTAAACCTCTTAACCAAGGTGATTAGAAAAAAAGATGTAAACCTTGCATGAGAAGTTGTAAACCATTGAGTGAAATGTTATAAACCTATGTGGAAAATAGAAAAATTCCTTATCCTCTTAACCAAGATGATTAGAAAAAAGCTATAATCCTTATATGAAAAGTTGTGAACGTATGCTTAGAAGTTGTAAACTATGCAGCAATTATAAAGATTCCTAAACCTCTTCCTAACCAAGGTTATTAGAAAAAAGTTGTAAAGCTTATATTGAAAGTTGTAAACTGTTGAGTAAAACGTTATAAACCTACGGCTAGAAGTTGTAAACCTATGTCAAAATAAAAATTCCTAAACCGCTTAACTAAAGTGATAAAAAGCTGTAAACCTTATATGAAAAGTTATAAACCACTGAGTTAAAAGTTGTGAACCAATTCTTGTCCCCTTTGTTAAAAAGTTTAGGAATCTATTATTTCCACATAGGTTTTCAACTTATAAGCACAGGTTTACAATTTCATATTCATAGGTTAAGAACTTTTTTAGAGAACGTTTACAGATTTTTTTCCCCACTAATCACATCGGCTAAGAGCACCTCAAGGACACCCCCTGCGGGCAGAGTAGGCCATGGTGGTTAGGCTTTTGGTAGCGATGGTGAAGGGTTGGCTCGCATTGGTGGCTTGGGTGATCGTACTGGTGGTTTTCGTGGCGAAGAAGACCACTGTGTGTTCGACGGCTTTGCACTATAGTCACGGTTAGTGGTTTACGTTTAGTGGTGGGTTGTCTTGTGCTTTCATGGTGTCTGTGTGACACGTTGTGGGGGTGGGAGAAGGTGATGGTGGTGGTGGGTGAAATAGAGGATCGTTTCTTGTTTTGTTTTTTCATTTTTTTGTTATATTGTTTTCATAGGAAGAAACTCTGCTTAAGATTAACCCCACTGCTAATTACGGTCAACATAGATGACAAAGGTTGACCCCTCTTACACATATCCCACACCAATTGCTCCACCACATATCTTCATCCTACAGATAACTCAACGATCTGCACATGAGAGCACACCTTATTGTTAAGCTTTTTGGGTCGATGCTAATTTCCCTGCTCTTAAACCGTTGTGGGCCATCGATTGTACATGGTGATGATGATTACTCTTTCTTAGTGAGGGGAACCCACCATAGGAAATATATACATCCTTAATAATTTGAAAACTTTTGTTTGAATTTTACTGATGGTAGAGGTGGTTTTCTCCCATAGGAGTTTTCTAGTTTGGTTTGTGAGATAGGAAAGCGAAAGCCTTGCCACAATATGAAGGTTCCACTTAACCTTAGATCGACGAGGAGGTATTACAAATTCCTTCCATCATCGAGGTGAAACATCTTCCTCAATTACTAGAGATCCTTCAATTAATCGAAGGGGAAATCAAGATTAAGAGTTTGCCCTCCAAGTTGCAGATTCAAATGAATGAGTTTGTTTTGTTAATCATTAGTTGAAGCACTTTCATTAGAGGTACAAAGCCCTTTTTACTTGGTTTGGGGTTTGATTTTCAGTGACTTACTACCAGAGGGAATTGAATATGAGATTAAACACTACCCAAAATTAGCCTCATCCTGATAGTTGGCTCATGATACGAGGGTTTGTGATTGTTTGCAAAACATTTTCTAGCTTCAATTAATGTTTTTTAATGTTTGTTTCATTTGGCCAAACTGAGCAATGTAGCGTGAAAAGGGTGGTTATCCTTGTACTTTCATCCGCATAAAAAGGTCTTCGAATTGTACGAAGAATCTTTTCAAGAATTCAAATAACAATATTTTAAAATTTCTCCCACCTCAGAGTTTTACTCTTTTTTTTGTGACCCCAGAAGGAAATTGTCCCCCTATTCAAATATTTTAGCAATGAAACGTTAAGAGGCTTAAAGTAGACGAGAAGGATCTGAGCCTCTTTTCAAAAAGAGATTTTAGGATTTTTCTTAGGGACTTATAGTGAAAAGAACTTGAACCTCAAACTAATCTTAGAAAGAGACGACGACTCTATTTGAGTCCCCCAAGATATTAAAAAGCTTTCTTTTTCACTTCTTCGATTGTTCACCCCTACCTTTACTTGAATGTTTTCTAGCTTTATCCTCTATTATTGCCTATGCAATGACTTGTATTCCATTTTCTTCAATAGAGAACTACATTCACAACATGGCATCGAAAAAGCAAGATACTAAAGTTCCAAAAAAAAAAATTGACTTCTAATGCCATTAATGCAATGTTAGGGTCGTCCCAATGCTAGGGCTGTTCAGAGCCTCCTCCTCAAGACTTCCCTATAAATATCCTTGATGAGTTTGAGGAGATCAAGGTGGCTTAGTTGGAGGTCACTCTTCAACGTAAAGCGACTTCTATGAACACTTCTCAAGGGAACATGGTATTTGTTCCCGCCTTTTGGACTCAACTTCCGAGCTCGAGATGCCAATGTTGTGTAATGCAACTGGGTTTTGTCCTAAGTGCTAATGTGATGCAATATGTTGAGAGAATGCTACCCGAGATCAACAAGTTCTCAGATGAGAATAGCAACCCTGAAGAGGCCAAGGAGAAAGCCTTGGAGGAAGTGAGGACATGGAAAGAGAAGGTCATAGCTTTTGGATAGGGGATGCAAAGCTACAGGATCAAGTGAAAAAAATTTGACGCTTCTAAGAAGAAGTACGAAGTTGATCTTGGAGAAGCGAATAACCAACTTGAGGAAGCTTATAACAAACTCAAGCAAGTGTATCACAAGCTGGATGAATATGAGAAGACCACCTCAACCATTGAGGAACAGCTCAAGCAAGCTCAAACTGATTATTCCGAATTGGTGTAAAAGGCCGAGGCTATCATTGATAAGGTGTTTGTTAATGTCATGGGTAAGGTAAGACATCTGGCTCTTGGCATTGATTTTGAATAGGTGGGCCTGTATATAAAATATTTCTCCAAGTCCAACACCATTCACCGTGTAAGCGAGATGGAAGAGGACAGAGGTCTATGCCATGACCTCAAAAAATCGGGATGTTTCTTTTGATGAATGCCATTTACGGGCCTTTGTAATTGACCTTATGAAATTATCAATGAAGTAGATTACTTGAATTTATTATGTATGCTTTCTTTTCAAGCTCTATGCTTAGTATTTTCTAGGATGTTTTCGAAACTTTGGCTCTTAAAAAGTTTTTAAAAAACCCCTTAATTTAAGGTTCAAGTTTATATTCCCTTCTATTTGAGCTACCTTATCTTTGTACTTGACACTTAAAAGTATTTGTCCATGGGAGTTGTAAGTAGTTTATACTTGACTCTTTGATCATTTGTCAAAGGGAGTAACACAATTATCAGACTTTGAATCTAGAGCGAGTTAGAGTTATTTCCTTCAGGTGTTAGGTCTGAGAGGACTTAAGGTTAATCGACCTTGTGTAGGTCTAGAGGGAGTTGATATTTAATATATACTTGGCCTCCATGCTCTAGACCCGTGGGAACTTTTGTAATCGAACATCAAAAGTTGTATAATGCAGAAAGAAATGAAATAAAATGACTTTTATTCTTCGTGCCTCGTTAAATATCTGCCTGATCAAACCTAATGGGAAAAACCCAGTGTAGGAAAATCTACATGGAACTATACAATAATATTTACAATGAATTAAAGTAAAGAAAATGCACAAGGACAACTTAACAATAAAACTTTATAAGGTTTACCAAGTTCGAGGATCGTGGTACCTCGATGCCTTTCACAGTTATAAGCTTGTAAGCTCCTTTGCCAAGGACTATGGGTACTCAGTAGGGGCCTTCCCAATTAAGCTTTCTGGCCAATTTTGACATGTCGAAGGATAAGGTCTCCTTGGTTGAACTGTTTGGGCATGATTGCACAAAAGTCTCCCTAGTTGAACAAACCAAATAACTGCACAAAAGCTCAAAGGAACATAACCAAACACATTAATACAAAAAAAATGAAAAAATAAAAACAAGAGTCCCTACTTCCTCCTGCATTCCCTTCTGGTCACCATGCTCAACAACCATGAAACATCGCTTAGACCCCTTTCGCCGTTGTGGAACCAACCCCAATTGTTGTTGCACTATCGTAAAACATGAATCGCGCCTACATCGGCGACTGTCATGCAACCTGCAACGCTACCATACTTTCCCCATACCATTCTCCTTAACATTGTCATTGCATCCTTGCCGTGCCATGTCCGCATTGAACCTCAGTTGCTGAGTCCTAGTAATTGTGAACCATCTCTGCTTTCACAATGCAATTTGACCTTCTTTTCCTTGGGCTTAATCCCATCTTGGGTTGGGCCCACATATCATTAAAATTGCACAAGGAAGTTGGGCCCAAGATCAAAGATGCATAAAACGAATTGGACATCTTTCAAAAAACCCGAAGTATACTAACCCACCAGACCAAAAACTAAAAATGGTAAGGACACCTGGTCCTAACTCATAAATTTTGAAATACGTTAACCTTGAAAACTCGTGATGTTATACTACTCATAACTTGCCCCCACCCACCGTCCCTTGATGCATGCATGATAGGAAAAATGAAAAATTAGCTTACCTTTTAATTAAGACATACTTTAAGGCTCCTCACTTGTGCCTAAAAGTCTATGGTAGCTAATATATTCTCATCACTTGCGTGAGTCTTGGGCTCTCAGAAATTGACGTTTTAATAAATAAAAAATATAAAGATCAATGTTTCCTAAAATATATATAAATTTATACATTAATGAATAAAAATAGTAAGAACTATAACTTAAATTGAATGAAAAATATGTGAACTAATACATTAACAATCAGGTCCAACACTTAAATTAAAAAAAAAAGGCGATGGAACTCAATAACCAAAAACAAATAAATAGAAATCAAATCAAATCAATGACCAAAAATCGCGTAGGTAAAATTATGGGAGCCAATATGGCAATATTTACTTAAACCTCATTTTTATTTAGATGAGTCTATCAGCGACATATGGCTTCAACTTCTGCAACACTACTCAGCTAAAAATTTTCTACCAGAATTCTAGACAAAAATTGGATGAGATAATGTCGTAGGATTCTGCGTGTATATTATTCCTTAACTTGTATTTTATTTTATAGATTTAATTTGCATGTACGGTTACTGTAAAAGAAAATTTCACAGATATTCAATTATATATTATCAAGTTAATAAAAATGTTTGATTCAATTACTCATTGCTTTGAAAGTTTTTTCTGATAGAAGCATATGATTAAATAATAGTTTTCGAAATTAATCTCCTATTTATTTTTTGTTCGACTCTGGGTTTACTTTTTGAAACCTTTTTTCGTAAAAAATTTGTGAATTTTGGGCTTTGAACAATTAGGCCTATGAATCAAGCCCAATGTATGTGATCTAAGGCCAGAGCACAATGCCTGAGCCATCTACCCTGTTTTTATTTTTTTGCTTTGGTCGAGATCTACCCTTGTTCACGTATACGGCTATACCTCACTCGGTGGTGTGACCTAGCCGATCAAATCATCAAACCAACCAAACCCAAAAACAAAAATGCGTCTATTGACCAAAAAAATAATAACAATAATTGTACCCCAAAAAAAAAATAATAGCAGGTGTCACCAAAAGACTGTCAATGTTTTTGTTTTTGAAAAAGGAAAGTAAAAGACAGTCAAGCACATTAGCAACTGCCAAAAAAAAAAAAAAAGAAGAAGACAAATTGATTAGTTATCTTATTGGCAACTTTGACCAACACGGGAAAATTTTGAAGAACATCACTGATTAGTTATCTTGTTTCATATTTTAAATTATAATATTTAAATAAATATTGGCTTTTAAATATTTTTACAAAATTAATGTCAATTTCCATCGACTAACAAGTAATAACTCTAAATTAAATTTGTTTTCTATTTAACTTAACAAAATAATTAAATAGATATGTTTAATTTAAGAGTTTAATTGTCATCCACTGATAGTGTAAAATATCTTTACACTATCAGCTAATAAACAAATGACAAGTGATCTATCATGCATAGTTTTTTGAAATTTGAATTTGAATTGTTTATAAAATAACTTATGTAGTAACTTTCTATTAGCTGACAGTGTAAAGATATTTTACACTGTCAGTACATGTTAATTAAACTCTTAATTTAATTTAACGCCATATTTTTAATTTTAAATGCATTATTTAGGCTTGATACGATGCACTTAATTTAACAATGTTAATGGGTTCTATATCCAATATCAATCGTAAATAAACATCTGCTTTAGAAGAAAAAAATAAAAATAAATTAAATAGTTTTTATCTTATCTCATATTTCAGACTTTATTTTATTAATTTAATAAATCAAACGCAACTTCAATTTTTACTGAAGTGAAATGGAACTTAATTTAATAGAAAGATTATTGTTACATTTGTTACTCTATACATATGGAGGTGGAGTCAAACATAGGGATAGAAATCTTCTATTTTTAAACGTGGTCTTCTTTCCTATTCTTCCAATCAATTGTTTACTATATGAAAAGATAACAATCAACACAAACTTAAAATTTATAAATTATCAAATATACAATATTTATGTTTCATGTGTGAATAAATAATTAGGGACATATAAGAGGATACCATTTAAGGATATAAGATTTCAATGCCAAACACGAGACTTTTTACGATGCGAAAAACAATCACAACCAGTATGCCGCCTCAACTACCTATTAAATTAATATTTTGCAATTTCTAATTATGTTAATTGCATTTGATTTGAATTACATGATTTTAGCAATTATTCTTTCTAATTAACTATCTAACATGACAATAATTTCCCTGGGCACTTTATTACACTTCTCACTTTGTTCCTGGCCTCTAAGAATCCAAGAGGTATATGTGGCGAGATCAAACATCAAGAAAAATGTTATTTATACTCAACATGCATGGGACACCGTGTCGACTCACATCACATCCATCCTTGGATGAGGTGTGAATCCCATTCAAGTGGGTTCTACATCCAATCTAATGGTGGAAGAGATGTGAGTCGACACGGTGTTCGATGTATTGTGACTACAAATATCATAACTGAAACATCAATTCCAATAACCACTTCTCATTCCAATCCAAACATGCAAAATCAAGTTCGAATAAAACGACCTCAGTCATGTGTCCTCTTATATAGTCATAACAATATGACCAATAAAAAGTTCAGTCGGAAATAACAAATAATGAAAATTCTTGCTTCCTCCGGGAGTAAGGACTTTTCTTCCTACATACGAATATTGCATCATCTAAATAGATGTGAAAGTTACAAAAGCAGTGGGATCCAACACAAATGAAAGGCTGTGATGAAATAGGAAGGAAGAATGTATTTCCTCTAGGAGGATATGAAAGAAAGTTCTCTTAAGTAATGGTAAACCATACAATCAATTCAAGTCCGAAATAATAAATAATGGTAAACTATAGAATCAATTCAAGCCATCTAGTGTGCAAGTTTCAATCATTTGCATGTTCAATTCTCAATCCAAAACTCACGTCTTTCGTACATAAGAAGCATCATTATTAGAACCAAAACATTCATATCATCATTAGAAGCATCAATAGTTCTCGCATCCATATTTCTTGCCCAAATTCAAGAGTATTCTAGAGTAAAATAGAATTTCCCCACCCATGCACCTAAAAGTTTCAAACGACGAGAGTTTAATCACCTGCAAGGCTTAAACCAAATCAAAATCTAAATGCACACCTAGACCCAATTAAATCATCGAAATTTCACATGCATAGAGGGAAAGTTTCCAGTTCGGCAGTCTCAAATCAAATCAACCATAGCCAAAAACATTTTATCATGCACAAATAAGAGCTTTTCTAACTTGTCAAGGTCTAAGCCTGAAGGATTAAATCACACGACTTCTAAACACAATAAATCAAAGATTTTTATCTTAAGCAGCAAAAAGAACAACATCAATTCACTAGCCACCAGATAAATGCTAAAGGGTTGCTGGAGAAAGCTGGAGTGCTGCACCATAGCTCCACCACCAGAGAAAGAAGCTAAACCGGCAAGGCGCAAGGGGCAAGTGGAGGCGATAGGCGGTGGAGAGAGGCCTGTGATAGGGGGAAACACGATGAAGGGAAAGAGGGATGGAGGACGGTGGTTGCAGCAACCCAGTGGCCTGTGGCATAGCAAAACAAAAGGACGAGTGTCTATTGGAACACCCACTTTTATGGTGTTGAAATAACATAACTTTAAGCCACTTCTTGATGATGCACTTCCAGATCTGACACCAGAATTGGAATCATTACTTGTTTTGCTGATTATCCCTTTCCCAAAATATTCAGCGATGAGAGAAAACCCATCTAATTTGGAGTTTCTTTTGATGAAGAAAACCTTTCCTGATCCTTAGAATTTGGCTCCAAGTTTCTCTTCATTTCTGCGACAGACCCATATTCAGGAGCACACCCAGGGCATTCTTTTTCATTGTCGCCAAGGCAGCGCAAATGAAATGAGGTAATGCACATGAAGCGCACTGCAGGGAGATCAAGGCTGAGAGTACATGCAGTAGTGCACTTGCTAAGCTGAAAAATTCTAGCATTTGTCCTCGGATCTTGAATCTCTTTTCTCATTGCCACGGTATCATCCTGCATAGAAATAATCTATATAAATCTTTCCTTGGCAAATATGAAAGCATAACAATCAACGAAGACTTTCACTAGTTCACTAAAGATTCACATGGGGGGAAAATTTTTGTCTTCATGACCATCTGAGAAATATTTCTTAGGAAATTAAGATAAGTTATTGTGAAATGTGAAAGAAACTATTTATATTGTTATCCTAATAATCATTTGTATGCATGGAAATATTCGTTATAACAGAGCATATGCATGCGTCACATTACATAATAAAAATCACCCAATTGTAGTGTTAAAAAAAAGAAAATCACCCAATTGTTATTGCTCTAAATTTCAAATAATTGTCTTTCACATTTATTTTGTTCAATAGTCACTCAGGTGTTCACAGATTGCAAATTCCGATACCTCCATTTCTGTTCAATTATCTAAATTCATGTTTGTATTTTTAATTATTTTATTTTATATGGTCAGGATTCATAATTTAAAGAACCATAGGGGATGATCTAGGAGTAATTATTCTAAAGAGGCAAGAGAGAGGAGGAGAAAGAGATGGAGGGGACAAGACAGTTTTCAAAAATGTTTATAAGCACTAGCCATACATTTGTGGCACATTTGTGGATCATTCCTAATGGCATATCAATCCTAAATTTCTAATAAGTTACTCCTTTCATTCCATATTAATAATTATTCTTAAAAAACTATACAATTTTAGTACATTTAAAAGTAAATGTATATTGCTACAATTCTAATTGGTTATAACTTTTTTTTTGACAGACCCCATATTAGTGTTTTTTTTGTGCAGTACCATTTCACTTAATCCTCCCATTTGGATTTCATCAGTCAGGATATGGATTATATAATAACTATTTCTCATATCAGTTTCTAACTAGTCTTCTTTGAATATAAGGGAATAAGAGCTTAACCATGTACTTATAAACATCATTCCAACGTTTCCATAATCTTTGATTTAAACTGCTTTAACTTTTAGAAGCATTACGTTAACAGCTTTTGGTATTTTGTACAGAATGAATCTAATTTTGTGTCTAGATTATTCATATAATTACAAAATGATAAAAAATAAAACAGATACTGGTTAAATGCAGCGGATGCAATAAGGATGGACAAATATATATACAAACTATCTAACGAAATAAGACCGAACCTGATACTTTCTCAAGTGCTTGTCGGTCCTCCTCAATCATCTTTGATTTCTGCTTAAGCTTTCGAGCAATGAAGTCTTTGATTACAGAAAGTTTTAGCTAGGCATGGGTTTCTTGAAAGAGTTTAAGGACAATTATGGGAGGCAAAATATCATCCCCCTGAATATAGGTCAAAACTTCTTTTACTTCATTTGAGCAATCTTCTCCAAGCTCACCAAAATATTTTAGGCCTGCCCAAAGAGATGGACCCCCTCCTTTAGCTGAATCCTCCAGCCTCTTGCAGCATGCAATCAACCCCTCATGATCATGGCCCTGCATGTAGCAAGCAATCACTTCCTTATATATAGAGTTTAATGCCTTGATAGGTCAATGCCTATGGTGCCCAATACACTAATAAATTGATATTTGGCATAGTAGATCACAGTTTTCCCTCACTTCCTTCTCCCCTCTCCAAACCCGATCCCCTCCTCCTCCCAAAACCGGAGTCATCATCATCGGTGCCAACCTCTCCAGCCTCATTGGCCTCGCCGCCGCCACCCACCTCAACTCCTCCAGCATTATCTTCCTCTTTCTCAAAGCCTTCGACGCCGTGGGCGGTCGCATCCACACCGACATTGTCGACGACTTCCTCCTCAACTACGGCTTCCAAATCTTCATCACCACCACCCCGAAGCATAGAAGCTCCTCGACTACAATTCCTTTAACCTCCAAAAATTTTATTCTGGCATCTGAATCTCCTATGATGGCCAATTCCACACTGTCGCCGATCCCCTCCGCTAATTATTCGACGCCACCACGTCCCTCGTCAACCCTATTGGATCCATCGCCGACAAGCTCCTCATCAGATCCACTAGAATCCGTGTCCTCACTAGATCTAACGAGAAGATCTTCACCCGTAGACGAGGTAGCCACAAGAGAATTTAAAGCCTATTTAGCTTTGACTCATTATCAATTGTTATTTCTTGGTTAAAAATTGTTTACGAAGTTGGGAGTTTGATTAGATAATAGGATTTGTGTTACTGTTGGAGAAGTCTCTATTATTATGTCTTTGTGGCTTTCTTATGCCCCAAAATTGGGAATTGCCATTGCCCCAGTCCAAGAATTAAAACATTCATGATGTTTGTGTGTGAATATATGTAACTCAAATAGGTTGTTACTGTTGGGGTGGTCTTCGGGTTCCATGAGGATGATTGGAAGTTTTTTTTTTTGAACGTCCGAATTCAGTTCAATCTACAGTGTTTTTTTTTTTTTATTTGAGCAGTCCAAAATCATTTTTCCCTTTTGTTTCTTTCTTTTTTCTTTTCAATTCCTTTTTTTTTTTTTAAAGAGTTGAGGGGGTTGGTAGTGGTGGTGATGATGGTATCAACTAAGGAGGAAGAGGATGATGCTGAGAGCGTTGGAGGCTTCAAGGAGGAGAAAGATGATGCTGTGGGAGTTGAGGTGGATGGTGGCGGCGAGGCCGGTGCCGATGACAATGACTCCAATTTTGGGGGGAGAAGGGGATCGAGTTTAAAGAGGGGGGAGGAAGTGAGGGAAAACTGTGGCCTACTATGCCAAATGTCAATTTATCAGTGTATTGGACACCATAAGTATTGACCTATTAACGCACATAAACAATCACCTTAATATTTTAGTTGTCTTATTTATACTCATAGGGTATGAGTCGTCATGATATCTCATATCGCATGAGTACATATAATATTTTTCTTAATTTTTTCATACAAATACAAAAGTCCATCTTTGAATGAATTCATTTCGCATTATATAGTTGCTAAATCAACGTCATAAAGTGGATGTTCTGTCCCCGGAGGCCATGCACTCTTAGGTAAGCGCAGATCCTTCTCACGCCTTTCCAGACGGACGGTCCTTTTCCTCTTCCGAACTTTTGTGACCAGCAACGGTTCCATTGGACTGCGCAATTAAAGTCATAGCTTTTGCCGATGTTACGTTTTGGTAATCTCTAGCCCTATTAACTTGTGACATTGAAGGAAAGTCCATCAATTCGGTGGCTATATACAATTCTAAGAAGGTACCGTGAATCTTTATTTGAGCAGGTGAATCCTTGACCTTATTAGTATATTTTTCAGGAAAAAAAAAATCCATGAGGGACTGAAGATGATGGATGAAGAAGCTAAGAAAATCAACAAGAGATGGCAACATAGATGCATGCAAACCATTTGAGTCTCCTTTGTTTACATCCTCTGTGCAAATAGGAGCGGAGCTAGACTATTGTATCAGGGTGGCCAATATTCAATAGTTAATTTTATATATATATATATATATATATATATATATATATATATATATGAGAAATTTTTAGTTTTTATTTAAAAATTAAATAAAAAACATCATAGGTAAAAGAAATAAATATTTTACCATCAAAATTTAAGAGAAACACACATGTTTACTTACCATATTATCTATTATAATATCTCAATATCATGTTAAATACAAAAAATTAATCAAAATTAACTAATTATTTTAGGGGGGGTCAAATTAAGGAAAATAAACAAATTATAAAGAAATTGATAATTTTAGAGGGGGCCCCTGCCCCCCCCCCCCCCCCCCCTACTACCCTCCGGCCGTGTGCAAAGCCTTCCTGTTAGAATCTCGAATGTCTCCACTGGTTTGTGCTGTGTTAGAATTTACCATACTCCCTTATTGTCAACCCTGCCTGACTTGATTCAAGACTTGAAATATATTTCAAAGCCTCGTCATATCTACCAAGATCTTCAAGCAAGATTTTCAGTGCCACTCATGCCTCCTAGCCTTCTTTGCAACATATATTGCATGCTCATGATAATTGGCACGTAGCACGACAAGCCTTGATTGCTGTTTCCACATCAAACTTGTGTTCCCCAAATGCTGTCATCACTTTTAATGAATAGATTTAACTTTTCAACATCTTTCAATATGGTGTAACAGTTCAGTAGAAGTGTGGTGTGATCTTTAGAAGCAGGTGGCATTTAACTTGGTCCGACCAAGCTTCTGGACCATGAGATGGTCCTTTATAATGATAATTCCCTTCAATATATAGTTTCCTATACTGTGCCCCATGGCAAAGAACCTGTGCCGTCCGTCCACCACACCACCATCACCAATTTAACCCACCTCCGTAATTAAACCAGAAAGGAAAAGGGTGCTAATTCGTTAATTTGAAGTTGTTTGGGTAGAGGAGCCCAACAGCGGGACATACAGCCACCCAGTTAAGTGAGAGCAACATACTACTAGGCCAGGCTTCATATCTTGATCCAAAACCTTAAGGCAATGATTCATGCCTCCTCTCATATTGTATACTATTCATTTAATCTATTTTCAACCAGTATGGTACTTCAGCTTTCACACTTAACTCCAACAATAGATGTGGTCTCTGGCCCAGTAGTATAGTGCTTTCACTTAACCCATTAGTTGTATCTCCCCATCTTGGGCTTTCCATCCCTAATAGTGGAATCAGAACCAAGATTGGGCTCGGTTCCAAGAAAGGCAAGGGTTGTGGATGACAGGTGCTAGGAAAAGTAGTTGGTTAATAGGAGAGTGATGTGGTGGGTATGTGTCACACTTGAGGGGGAGATTGTTGGAGTTAAGTGTCAAACTAGGTGGCTTGACTTTTATATTATACCCACCAAAGTTTACTTACGGTGCAGCAAATGAAGACTTAATGGGTGGATGCAAAATTTTCTTCAACAACCAAAACTTAGTTGAAAAAGTTGCATATTGAGCTCTATAAAAGGAGGATGTTATGAAGCTTGAAGGGGAACTCCCAAAATGCATTCGGCATTGGCATTTGGATAGTTAGATAAGATTTTGGCTTCATTTGTTTATCTTCTTTTTTGTATACCACCACCACTATAGGTGGTCATTCTAAGCTAACGTCATTCATATTGTAGTAGAGAAGTTTGGTTTAATCATGTAGTTACTTCTCTTTTGTATTGAGTGTATACACCGGTGAGGAAATTACTGTTAGGTATTTTGGGTGTATTTAGGACTTGGGTTGAGTGAAATGTATCCATCTTTTGTATCTCCATTATATTTCCATAGTGAAATATTTGGTTATTGCCTTTGGCCGTGAACATAGGTTTTAAGCCGAACCACGTAAATTCCTAGTGTCATTTATTTTACGCTTCCACATATTTATTTTTGCACTACTCTATTTCTACCTTTTGGGTTCGCCATTTTACAATAAACTGGTATCATAGCTCGTAAAGAATTTTGGGAAAATTTTGGAATGTGGAAGATGTTTGACAAGTTTGGTTAGGTGACAAAATGTTTGCTGAAGGTGGAGTTTTAAGAGGTAAGAATGCCTTTGTTGTGCAAGCATGTCTTGCTTAGTTAATTTTATGATATCTGACCTTTGTTTCAAGTTTGCAAGAGGTACTACTATTCACAGAATTAAGGATGTTGATTATGATTTATGGAACCTGGTGCTTATTCTATCAAAAGGTAGTGTGTGTATTTGAGTACACCTATTGATATATTGGATTAGGCGAATTCAGAAATTTGAAGATGGATACAAAATCAAACCAATGTAGAGATTTGTCAAACTAGGTGGCTTGGCTTTTATGTTATAGCCACCAAAGTTTACTTAAGATGCAGCAAATGAAGCCTAAATTGGTGGATGCGAATTTTTCTTCAACAACTAAAACTTAGTTAAAAAAGTTGCATATTGAGCTATATAAAAAGAGCATGGTACGAAGCTTGAAGGGGAACTCCCAAAATATATTCGGTGTTAGCATTTGGGTAGTCAGAAAAGATTTTGGCTTCATTTGTTTATCTTCTCTTTGTATATCACCACCACCATGAGTGATCATTTCAAGCTAAGGTCACTAATATTATAGTAGAGAAGTTTGGTTTGACTATGTAGTAACTTCTCTTAATTTGTCTATTAAGTGCATACACCGATGAGAAAAATATTATTAGGTATTTTAGATGTATTTGAGACTTGGGTTGAATTGAGATATTGAAAAGCCGTCCAAACTCTTGAGTTTGTTAATAAACACCTTTTTACAATTTATCTATCATTTTCATTTGTATTTGATTAAATGCTTTATAAAATATGTTAATGTACCTGAAAACTTATTGAGTTTATTGAGAAGACACGGAAAGTAATTGTTGGGGGAATTTATTTTATATATTGTATAGACATATAAGGACCATTTTTTCTACTTTGTGAAAAAAAGGATCAATTCTAACGATTGATATTAAGGATTTAATTGGAAACTTCAAAAGTTAAGGGCGGGTATTTGAAATTGATTAAAAGTTTAAGGCATTTTAATGTTCTTTTCTCTTATTTAAATTGCAACTTATATTATTGTAAGTGCCCGTTTAGTGCATAAATTTGAGTATGAAATTGGAGCTTTGAATTAGAATTAGATGGCCAAATTCCAAATTTTTTGTTTGCTAGCCTTTTTAGAATTAAAATCATAATTTCATATATCAGTTCTATCAAAGTGAAAAATAACTAATTCAAGCCCTTTCCACTTTTAACTCATACCTTAAAAATTATCAATTTAATATCTTATAATTTTTTTTATTGTATCTATTAACTATGACCACCTCTCATCACCCGCCAGTTGTCGCCCCCCACAGTTATCAGACTTGACTTGGTGCTAGACTCGGTCAAGGCACTGAATCACTAGGTCACTGGTTCAACCGGATTTAATTAAATAAATATATAAAATTATAGTTTATATGTAATATATATAATGATACATTAATGAACAATCAGCCATGTAGCCTTGGTTGCCGAATACATTTTAGTATGACGATCTTGGTTTGAATCCCTTGGATGATGATTTTGATCCATGCATTTAAAAAAATTTAAGCATCCAAATATACTCTATATATATAATCAATTGCATAATATATAACAAAGAGAGCATTGGCTTACTGGTGGTGCAATACTTGGCTTCCTTGGTTGTTGTAGGTTTGAGTCTAGGCTTTGATAGTTTTTGGATTCCCACGGATTTCTCTTGCACTGCCACGTGTACAAGCGAACTGGTTCGGCGGCTCACTTCCCAGTTCGGCTCAGCACTGTTCAGAGGTGGCTCGATTGGTCCAACCCGGGTTTGATCAAGTCAATGACTTGACTGGTCCAATGAGAGAATCAGACCAGTGATCGATTCACCGATTCGAACCGGTCGGTCCAGTTCGATTTTAATAACTATACCCTCCCCAACAAAAATCCCCCACCCGTCGCTGGTGGCCAACCGCTTTTGGTGAATCATTAATGTATGTTTTTTTTTATTACCATTTATGTGAATTTGAAAGTTATTCCTTATCTTCTAGAAAGTAATTTAAGTAAAACTAACCGAAGCATGTGAATAGTGAAGTTGCATTGACGTTTTTTTCTTTGTTATAAATATTTGCACAACTGCTTGTTTACTTTCTTATAATTAGAAATTAAATAAAGAATAATGATATTTTTAGAAAGAAAAAACCCGATGCCCAATGGAGACAATTTCCATGATATGCTGCTAGACAATGTAGATTGTGTGATAACCACGGTAATGAGTGTGAAACCAACATGAAAAAGAAAATGATAGGTAATCAGAAAAACTGACAAAGAAACTAGATAGAGAGTACTCAAATTAAGAATTAGAACTTTAATAAAAGAGTAAACATTCAAATTGTTCACTTAAAAATATATGAAGGGACATAGTTGTTCCTCATATTTTAAAAGTCTCAAAATGGTCCCTTATATTTTAAAAAATGAAACAATTAATCCCTCTATATAGGTCTGTACAACAAAAATAACATCGTATAAAACTGCACGAAGGGAACGGTTTGTTCCCTTTTTAAGAAGTGAAGAATAATTTGAAACTTTTAAAAGTCTGAAAACTAGTTTGTCCCTGTGTATTTTTAGATAACTAATTTGAATATTTTTTCTTAAAAAAAATAATTGTGTTTTGGGAAGTACAAAAAAAAAAAAAAAGGAGGTCAAGCCTCAAAAGATCCAAACATACATTCACTTTCAGGGAGTGGCTCACAAAAAAGTGTCTTTGATTGTGTTCGTGCGTGTGTGTTGTGTTCCTTTTCAGGCTGAATTTTCACAAGCCTTTCACTTGAGACATATCCTTTTATCTCTTTCATGTTTTGCATAGGGACATAGATTCATACAAAGAAACAATGAAAATGAACCTTTTTCTTCTCATGCTTCTCCGTATTCTTCACGAGCCCTTTTGGATTCTCGCCTCAATAGACCCTCTTGCTTCCTCACCTCAAGTCCAAACACTCTCTTCTCCAATTTCCTCATCAATGGCTGCTTCATCCCCAGGTACTCATTCAACTCTCTCTCTCTCTCTAGTATTATGTATTAAAATCATCTCTTCCAAAAATTTAAGCCGATAGACATAGTCATGTAAATGATTTTATATCTAACATTGTTTCTATGTTGCATTACCTTTGTTTTTGTTCCATTAGCTGTCTCTATCACTCTACCTGCTTCTTCTAATGACGTTGGGATTCAACAGTTTCAAAATTTAAATTTGAAAAACCATGACACAGCACTTAATGCAGATTATGTATAGTAACTCCTTTTACTCATTACATGGTTTTTTGTCTTCTATTATAATTTCTCATTATTTGGGTCCTACCCTTTTGCTTAAACTCTCTTAACTTTCTGTTATTGGCTTGAAATTTGGACTATTAAGAATGTTTCTCTTTTTTATTTTCCTTTTATTTGATGCTTATTGCTATATACTGCATATTGGACAGGTGTTCAGGTGGGGAATGAACAGCACCAAACGGATTCACACAAGAAAATGGTAATAGCCTTTGTTGTGGCCGGCACTGCACTTGGTGCAGTCATTTTGTGTGTGTTATGCTTTTGGATTTATTATACAAAGCACTCACCAAGATCCAAAGGGAAAGGTGTTCAAAATTCAGGTATATATGTTCACTATTTCATTTCCAAGATTCTTGTTTTGGTTCACTATGATGGGGGGTGTCAACTTCAAGAAACTTCATCATTTAATTTGCTTCCTTGGTAGTATTGACTCGATATTTCTTTTCCCTTGTTCTGTTGTTTGAAGGCCAAGATGTTGAGAAAGGACCATTTTTTAGTAAATTCAGGTCTATTAAGACAATTGGCAAGAAGGGTTGTGTTCCAGTAATTGATTATAAGCAAATAGAGAAAGCCACAGGCAAATTCAGTGAAAGTAACATCTTGGGTGTGGGTGGCTTTGCATGTGTTTACAAGGCTCGGTTGGATGATAACTTGGATGTTGCCGTCAAGAAACTGCACTGTGAAAGTCAGGATGCTGAGAGAGAATTTGAGGTAATGCCAGCTAATAATTTATTCCTTTTTTTTTTTTTCAATTTCTCTACTCCTATTAACTTCAACAGTAAAATACTTTTTAATTATTTATAGCTAAAAATGAGTCTCATTTCCCACCAACCCAAATTATTAAGATATATATAATGAGTTATATTATTTATACTCACTTGGCATGGGATACTATACCAACTCACTTTTCATCCACTGCTGAATGAAGTGTGGACCCAATTTAAGTGCGGTCCATATTCCATTCAATGCTAGATAAAAAATGAGTCAACACATTGTCTCATATCAAATGAGTACACATAACATTTTCCATATACAATCAGTGGTTAAATGCTTAGATTACAGTCATTGGATATAAAAGGGTACCGTAGCCATGGGTACCAAAGGATTCCTTCTTCTTTTTTTTTTGTTTTACAATTTAGATTTCATGACCCTTTTTTAAAATATATTTTGTATTGAATAGTTTTGATGAATTTGCAGAATGAGGTGGGTTTGTTGAGTAAAATTCAACATCCCAACATAATCTCTTTACTGGGTTGTAGCAATGAAGGTGATACGAGGTTTATTATCTATGAATTGATGCAAAATGGATCATTGGAAACTCAATTACATGGTAAAACACTGTATCTGCTGCTTTATTTCCTAGTGGAGGAAACAGCTGGAAAGATTATTAGGCCAATTGTAGAAGGACACTAATAATATATCTTCCATGACTATGTGAAGGACCATCTCATGGCTCTGCATTGACTTGGCATATGAGGATGAAGATTGCTCTTGACGCAGCAAGGTGATCTTCCCTAATCATTTTATATTCCCAATTGTGCTCTATTTCTCTGTGTGTTCACATACTATTGATTGATGTTAACCAGAGGATTAAAATATCTGCATGAGCGCTGTTACCCTTCAGTGATTCATAGAGATCTGAAATCTTCTAATATTCTTTTGGATGCAAACTTCAATGCCAAGGTAATATAAAAGACCATGTTGAAATCTCTGTATAAAAAGGCATTTCGTATTTTCACTACACATACATGAGTTTAATTTTGATGCGGGGGTCATGCATTCAATTTCTACCATTTCATTAACCTTTTAAGTATTTGATGCAAGAATCAATATATTTATTAATGGAATAATACATAATTAAATAAAAATGTTGATACATCAAAATTAAATTCTATATATATATATATATATATATATATATATATATATGTATGTATATTGTAGGATTTAATATCGTATATTTACATTATAAATGTTTTATATGACCATTTAATCATACAATATTATTATATCAACAAACATAATTGACTCTTAGTGCATTAAAGTTAAATCCTATATTGTTTTCAGCAAAGCTTTCTTTTGTGTGTGTGCCCATGACTTACTAATTTGGTGCATATCAGCTCTCTGATTTTGGTCTTGCCATAACTGATGGGTCCCAAAACAAGAACAACATCAAGCTTTCAGGCACATTGGGGTACGTAGCCCCAGAGTATCTTTTAGATGGTATGCCAACTGAACTAGATATTACTTCATGCCATATGCATTGTTCTAACAAGTTGCCATATGTTAAATAGTACATGGATTAGCCTATTGCTAAGCTTTCAACTAAACAGATCCAAGATATTGTTATTTTTTTGGACCATTGATGCATACAATAACGTAATGAGGTTAATGTTGATTTGAAGACTATGATCTGTCAATCTTGTGGCCCATCTTGGGCATGTACCTGCCCAACTGACATGGCAAGTCAATAAAGATTATTAAATGACACTGTTGTCAGTTGCACGTTACAGTCTCAAATGTCCAGTTTGCTCTAGTTGCTTCTTGTCAGTGATTGAAAAAAGGAAACAATATCCTGAGACTGAGTGGAAATTAATATATGTTCATAACTAGTGTGTCAGCATGCACGAGTGAGGTTGATTTGATTCTTGTCTGAAAGATGGGAAACATTGGAAGGTTTTCCTCAAGTGGAACTCATTTAAGCTCTCTATTAATCAGTTGAAGACTTAAATAATTTTGCTGGGGGTTGTTATTTTATTTTAGTTATTGTCCTTTGTCTCTTTGTGAGTTAAAGTAGGTATTCAAGTTGAGATATAAATGACTTGTATTAGTGTGCCAATGATTTTTGAAGAAGATGGTGACATGGCTAGGATCTATACTGGCTTGAGTTCATGGAACAATGAGAAATTATGTATGAAATTCATCTATGGCAAAAGTTGGATTATTTGATGAGGAGATTGCAATTAAATTATTGTTACAGGTAAATTGACTGATAAAAGTGACGTCTATGCTTTTGGAGTTGTTCTTCTGGAGCTTCTACTAGGAAGGAAGCCTGTGGAGAAACTAGCACCAGCTCAGTGCCAATCTATTGTCACATGGGTACGGGTCGCTTTTAATCCTAAAGTACCAATTTTCCTTTTTGGTACAACCAAGAGATCAAATTTAATAGGGTTGAATATGGGATATGACATGGCTATTTATGATGACTGCAGGCCATGCCCCAGCTCACAGACAGATCCAAGCTTCCAACCATTGTGGACCCTGTGATTAAGGATACAATGGATCTAAAGCACCTATACCAGGTTTGAGAATCAAGTCAGAATTTTGACAAAATTTTCTGTTTTATACTTACCCTTTTTGGCAATTGAACTATTTGTACTAGTTTCTTTATGGAACTAGTACACTGTCTCTTCAATATTTTGCATTATACTGGTGTTGGCTAATCCATATGGCCGACTTCACCTAATTTGACAAGACTTACCGTGTGTTTGGAAACACAGTGAAAGGCTTCAAAATCGATTTTGAGGTTCTAAAATTGATTGTGTTTTTCAATTTGTCTAGTTTCATGTTTTGAATCCAAACTCAAAATCAATTTTGGCTTCAAAATTGATTATAGAAGAAGTGAAAAATTATTGGTTCTAGGGTTTTACTCTATTAATTTTTGTCAAAATCACTCTTTAGATCAAACTACCAAACACAAATCACTTTACCAAACAATCAATCTTACAAACGCGAAACCAAACACTTATTTGTTCTATATTATGCCCTACTGAAACATAGATTTTGTACTTTGTAGGTTGCTGCTGTGGCTCTGCTATGTGTACAACCAGAGCCAAGTTACCGCCCACTGATTACAGATGTTCTCCACTCACTCATCCCTCTTATACCTGTTGAGCTTGGAGGAACACTGAGAGTTTCACAAGTGACACAGCAAGTCTTACCTGCTGATCAACATGAGAATTCTAGTCAATGATAGTCACCATCAATTTGAGACAAAATCAAACTGATAATCTGGGGCATGTTTGGTGATGCTGCCACCAATCAGGCTTTAACAAGGCTTGAAATTAGGGGTAGATACATAACAACCAGTCTGTTTTTTTCTAATCAGCCAAGGAATTTGTCCTTTTAAAGGCAAAGGCATGTTCATAAGGAAAGGTAGCCCTAAATGGTGAAGAGCATTGGATTTGTCATCACAAATGTAAAGAAGAAATTAATCGCACTTCTGTGAAAACATTGAGCGGTGATTTTGTGGAACATTGAACAATTCAGAGGATTCACCCTCTTTTTTGACTATCAGATTCAGAAAATCGGGCTAAGAGTTATTTATATATAAATTGTCATTTTGCCAAATCAGGAGAAGAAAAAACAAATGTGGTTGACGTAGAGATGAGTGAGCCATGCATCAATCCTGAAGAAAAAACAAATGGGATTTTAATTGGGTTGACAACCTAGTTAAGCAAACACACAGTTCCTGACTGTAATAAAGAGATTCTGGATTCTGTTCTCTGTGGTCCGTGGATGCTTCGGATGGACACATGGAAAAGAAGTGGGGCCATATCCCCCTATCATCTTTGAAAATGTTGAATTTCTAATAATTGACATTTGTCATTTTAGCTGATGGATAAAAATGGAGAAGTTTTCTATGGATGAACTCTGTACATAAAACTATATATAATAATCATCTATAAAAATTTTCCTCCTGTTTTTATTTCCTAACCAATCCCACCTAATGGTGTTAACTTTTTTTCCATATGATAAATCAAGTTAGTTTCTTTTTCCTAAAGTATTGTTTGCAAGAACTAAATAGAACCATCAAAATGGCTAGTTTAAATCATTTTTTTTGCAACTTCAAGAGCTGAGTTGTTAATTTCTTAATTTTAAAAATTAAAGTGAACATGCATCCAATTTTAACGATCCAAATAAATCTCTACTCGTAAAGTTACTATAAAGTACAGCCTACAAACCATCTCTGATTTATGTCATAAATATTTGACAGTTTTACATTGATTATCGGTTGCCTAACAAAACTTTTCTCTTCCGTCATTGGTGGATTCTCTGGGTATACCAATCTTTCTCTTATCTTTACTTTCTGTTAACAGTTGACAAACCATGAGAGGTTTGCTTTTGAAACAATCCTAGTCAATTACCTTAAGTTCTAGGTTCTAACTACCTCATCAATAATCAACAATTATAATAAGTAACATAGGTCAACTTTCAAAGATTTCTATCAATATAAATTATTCAATCATAATGCAAGCAGGATTAAAAAGGAGGAAAAAACTAGAAAAGATAAATAAACTGCCTAGCAGCTGAAGCACATACAGCCAACAAAAATATTATTAACATGGTTTAATAAATCTTATAAACATGAAATGTTAAGCAGACTCATTATTCATTAAGACGTTGATTCTACTTGCTTCAAGTCTGAGAAGCTGACTCATTATGCATCAATACTTTGATTCCAATTGTTACACAAGTTTAGGGTTACAAAATTTCCTAAGGGTCCTTCAGGTACATATGTATGGCAATCAATTCATACAGAATTGAATTATTTTTCAGGTATGCCAACCACAGTGGTTGGGTGTAATACTCACCAAAAATATAAGTTTGGTTCTGGAGCATATTTAATTGAGTTTCAGCTGACATTGTGAAATGAATCAATAATAGCATCAGCCAGGTATTCACATTTGGCCAATGACAATCCTGCCAGGGAAATCCTTCCATCCTTTGTCATGTATACGTGCCACTTATTTGTCATATTGTCACTCTGATAAAACAAAGATATCATTTAACAATAGAACTGTCAGAACTGAAATACGGCAAGATCAAAATACACATTCAGATCATGTAATCTATTCAAGAAGTCATAAGGGGAGTCAATTACCTGGTTCTTGTTCAAGCCTGTGTATGAGAACATGCCTATCTGCTTAAGTACGAATGACCAATCCTTTCCACTCTTGTCTTTTGAAGAAATACTATCATATAGCTTCTGTCTAACATTCTTTATCCTTCCAGCCATCATTTCCATTTCCGCTTTCCATTCATTGAAGAGAGAAGGATTTCCAACAACATTGGCAACAATCCTAGCCCCATGAATAGGTGGATTGGAGTACATTGGTCGTGCAAGCCTCTTCAATTGGCTCTTTACCCTGAAATACATGGTTGCCAAATTGTTGATTAAGATAAATTTTACTGAAGCATATAATGCCCTGATCAAGTTGAACCCAAGATATCTTTCGAAAAATGAAATTTGAGCATTTTGTCATGATGTGATTTAAGACACACTCATAACAATATAGTGTCAGATTCCAACTATTTCATTCTACCTCTATTTAATTTACCTTACCAAAACAGAGATAAAAATATATGAGAACAATTACTTAGATTTAATCTTTTGTTAGACATGTCCATATAAATATAGATGAGAAAGCATTACAAGCTTAATTTACCACACCTGGCTGCAGATTCAGCCGATAAGGAAATAACATTGATTGCTCCAATCCTTTCAGCATAGAGACCAAGATTTTTACTGTACGATTGAGCAATGAGAACCTCCATGCCTCGTGCCACAAACAATCTCACAGATGCTGCATCTTCATCAAGGCTTCCACTAGCAAACCCCTACAATTTAAGGAGTTCAGGATATATTTAATTGCAAAACAGATTCAAGGTGGTCCATACAATATCAACCTTCTCTAAAATGTATCCTTCTCTACACAGATTATTTGTCATAATTTCATGTATGTCAACGGTGTTCGATATACACAATCCAGAAATTAACTAAAATGATTGCTTATTTACCAGAAGATTGGTACCTGGTAAGCAACATCAAAAAATGGAATGTGCCGCTTCTGTTGAATTATATCTGCTATTTTTTCCCACTGTTCAGGTGTTGGATCAATACCAGTAGGGTTATGAGCACATCCATGAAGCAGAACAAAAGTTCCTTCAGGAGCTGCCTATCAAAATGGAGAAGCATACAATTAGGCAGAGATCAATTTTATACAGAATTGAACTAATCTTAATTAAATGAAATTCTATGTTGGTATCCAAAATTCTATCACTAAATCAATCACTCATCAAACACCATTACACTGCAAAGGCATATTAATCAAAAGAATGACTGATTGTATTGCAAGTGAATGATCTAGAGAGGATAAACCCTGTTCTTAGTTCATATTAAAGTATAGTATACTAAGTTTCACACTTTCTAAATTCTAGATCAGGATGTAACCTTTATATCTTCTATCATGCCCTCAAAATCCAAACCAACTGTCCTGGGATCATAATATCGGTACTCAGACCATGGAACCCTAGCATCATTGAAAATATTCTTGTGATTACCTGCAAGAAAAAATTGTTAGCTAGGATGCATGAATTCCCTCAAAACAAATTTCATGACCAAGTTAACAGAGGAAGGAATGAAATGCACACCCCAGGTAGGAGCCGATATCAAAACTTTTGCCCCAGGCAAATATCGTTCCATCAGAGCTGCTCCTAGCCTCAGAGAACCAGTTCCAGAAAGACCTTGGACAGTCGCAACCTGAGTCCATTTTGCAAATAAAGAACAAAATGGGGAAATAAAAAGTTTTTCTTTTGTTGTTTTTAATCTCTCATAATCAATAAAAATTATATCGTTCAAGACATTTATATTTTCTGAAGCCACTACATACTCTTTGTTCTTTGATTGCTGGGTTGTCTGCTCCAAGTAACAGCTCTGCAGTTGCCTTATTGAATGCAGCCAAACCCTCAATAGGGAGATACTGCATATACAAGTTATATCAAAGTCAATAATCAAGAAGGAAATAGTTCCATGACTGATGAGACACAGAAAGGCATAGGATATGATGTAAAGAAAATTACCTCTTTGTTCTCCCCTCTCTCCAGCATAAGATTCTCTGCCTAGAAATAATGAAAAAAAAGAGAGAAATCATTCAAATAAAGGTTGACTCAATTTCAAAAATAGTCTTAAGTTTCTGAAAAATAAGTTGAATTAGGAAGAAACAAATGACATGGGAATTATGCAAGATGGGGGGCAAAAATAAGCCATCAAATGTTTGCACATTTTAAACACATCAAGGAAAGAACAAAGACCTTCTTAACAACATTGAGCACATACGGCTGTAGTTCTTCTGTCCTGTAGGCCCCAACTCCAAGATTGAGCTTGACATCACTTGTGTCAGCTCTAAATGCTTCAGAAACTCCAAGAATTGGATCAGGAGGAGCCATTGGAATGTCCTCAAATTGAGAAACGTTAACTGCAACAGTCATAGAGATCCGACCAGAAGACTGAAAATTCAAATGATTAACACCAGACTAGGACACAGAAAAGTAAATTAATCAGGGTAGGGGGTTATTCCGTTATTGACACATTCAATTTTCTATTCACCTTCACATTAGCCACTTTTAAATGTGACTTTCTAAATTGTCATAAATTAAATACGAACTGAAAAAAGGAACATAATTAATTACAGTTTGAATCCAACACAAATTTGATTAAAGAGGATACTACAACAACAAAAGCCTTTTCCCGCTAGGCAATTCAGCTACATGAATCAAACAACATCATCGTGCTAGGTTGATTAAAGTAAGGATAATTTAACAAAATACAATTAAAAGTGCAGTTGGTGAAGAATTATGACCAAGTGATTCCAACCCAAATGATCAAACAGTAATAACTAGTGCCTGATTGGTTTGGTCATAAACGCCAAATGTCATCATACTCGTTGATAAAAATCAATTTGTTCAGACACGAGTTTGTTTGGCTAACTTTTTGTGGCAGAAAAAAGTGACGTGCTTCTACTAAAATAATTTTAGCCACCACTATGAATACTAGCTTTTGCTTTTGTGATGCAGAAAAGTAAAGTAATAATCTTTTCAAACTCATTTTTCATCGTCAAGTTGCCAAACATAAATCATTTCTCTCAAAATTACTTCGTTTAAAATCATTCTTTTTACTTTAATTATTTCAAAAGCAATTCTACTAGAATCTAAACCCTTAATCATAGTGGACCAACCAAAGCAAGAAGAGATAAATAACTTAAAAATTAATAAAATTGTATTAATAAGTTTCTTCCCTGGTACATAATATTAGTACATTACATACCTTCGAATTTGAGAAGGGATTGGCTCCTTCCTTGCTAAACCTCAAACTACTTCCTCCAAGCTTGGTCTTCCCCTGTTCAACACCAAAAGTTAAACGTCAATTTCTTTATTTAGTTACTTATTTGATTCAAGAGTTCAATTTTAACGTACTAACAATTTACTTTTACCCTGTAATCCAATCAAATGTCTCCATTTGCATGGACTTCTCAAATAAAGGAGTGGAAGTTAACTATATTTCACATGATTGGATAACGGAGTAAAATTCCTTTACAAGTCAAAATTAAATCCTTATTTTCAGACCCTAAAAGGTTAATCATTCAAATAAGTTAAGAGGGTGTCAGTGCATTTTCTCACCTTGTGCGTTTCGTGCATAGAGAGTGAAGCAGAGGGAGAGACACCGTGTGAAGCTACGGAGAGCACTGAAGATGCCATCTGCCAATAAATAAAATCAAATAAATCAATCAATCAAACACAGACAGGAGCAGAGGCAGTTAATCAGTTACGATGATTAATGGAACACAAGTATGAGTATGAATAATTGATATATGAGAATTAAAAAGAAGAGGTTTAGTTAGTAGCGTACCGAAACGAATTTGGGGTTGAAGATTGAAGAGGTCAGTATGAGAGTAAAGCGAGCTTTATAGAGAGAGAATATAATAAGTGAAAAGAGTGAAGATCGAATGAAGCCACGGAGAGGAAAAGAGAACAGTGGGCGACGACTACGAAGTGAGAGGTGCCACACCTGGTTTTGATTTATCAGCTTGTGTTTAATAATAATAATAATAATGTTACATGGCATAAGATTGTGACGCCCGTCATCTCGGGTGATGTTGTAATATTGTTGAACTTTATAAGTTTATTATTAATTTTTGTTAAGGATTTCTCATTTCAGTATAGTCTATTATGGATATAATTTGTGAAATGTAATTTAAAATGTGTGTAAAACTACAAATTATGCAATTTGAATTTTCCAATCCCATCATTGTTATATTTAAGTAAAAATTTCATTAATATTTTTATTTTTTTTATTGATTTTTTTTTTAGTTTTTTTTGTTAGGCTAACCAACTAACCAACGAACTTGCCTGAACATGAAATGAGTTGACTATTTCAACCCGTTTTACATTGGTGGGCTCCAACCATGCCATTAGGTTTTTTGATAAAATGGGGAACCCTAACTTTTTGACCAAGTTCAAGCAATGATTTTATTAATCATAAATGGTTTTTTTTTTCTATTATTTCTGTCGGGATAGGTTTTGGTTAAGATTGAGGGAAAATTATTTTAATATGGAGGTTATATAATTGAATAACAATAACATGAGATTTGGGAGAAAATTACACTCACTATGGTTTTTAAAATCTTGCATTATGCGAGATTATAGATACATAAAATCATGGTTTATCATTTTTACACCGTGTAGGTGAAACGGATTCTGTGAGCCATCGCCTCAATGTCAGAGAAGAGGCACGTGTCGCTGCGCGATTGGGAGCCTGAAATCTCGCACAATGCGCGATTTGTTACATGCCCCTGCTGCATACCATGCGTTGCATCCTGGTTGGGCCTGGGAAGCTCGCATGATGCAAGATTTTGGGCGATAAATCCGAACTCTTATTATGAAGTAAGACTTCTTTTACTTGGCAATGATAAAAGAATTTGTCATTGCTTTTCTATCCATCACGACTCACGAGCGTACTTACTATTCATGTACGTTGTTTTCACATTACCTTAACCATGATTATTTAGTTATAATATATGAAATTATTAAACTGTCTGATTTTATGACTTAAAAAGAAATAATTATTTTATTAAAAATAATATTTCAGGTTTTTTTATTAAATGATGTTTTAAATTTAAAAATACCAATCTAAATATACACAACATGCATTATTAGTAATTAAGAAAATTACACTTTATTCTCCTAAAATACAGATTATGTGCACTTTAAACTTTAACCTTTGAAAATATATAGCTTGACTCCCTGAATTTTCTTAAATGTGCAAATCAATCCATTTTTATGAATTCCATTATTGATACAATATAACCATTTAAATAAAACATTAAAAGAAAGATAATAAAAAATAAATAAATTATATTGATGTCTCACAAGATTTTGATTAAATTCACTTAGCTCCTATTTATTTGTAAAATTTACTTTATAGATCTATGAGTTTAATTTGTGAGATCATTGCTTTGATCTTTTTCAAGTTTATAAAATCATTACGGTATTCATTTTTTCATTGCACATTGAATACTATATCTAAAGGAGCTTAGTGTCACTAGAAGGAAGCTAAAGTGAATTTAATCAAATTGAACTTAAAAAAAAAACAAAATCAGAATCTATAATGCTAATATTCTAGACTCCTATGAGGAAAAATTTTCCATGTGTCGCACTGAAAATGATTTAGAGTCCACAGTTTTTAAGAAGTTAATCATTGGTTATTTTTTTAAAAAAATAAAACTACAATTATTACATATTATTAGAATATTATTACCAATCATCAGTATTTAATTATAGGATTGCCCATTATTCATGTTCCAAAAATCACTTTTAAAGTTGTCTCGAGTATATTTTAACGTAGAGAAATGTTATTTTGATTCACACTTTATGGGACACCGTGCCGACACACTCACACACACCATTGGATGGGATGTGAGACCCAAACAAAGTGGGGTTCATATCTAATTCAATGATGTATGCAAGTGTGTCGGCATGCTGTCATATAAAGTGTGAGTCAAAATAACATTACTTTTTAATGTAATATATATGTAATGTATCTCATGAGAGGTTTTTGACATCTATTTGCTCTATCGGTATGTTTCATCTTGCTAAATTCTTCCTTCTTACTTTTTCTTTTTGTTTGCAACCTCAGTGATTGTTTGACTATTTTTTTTATGTTTATATTGTTTCAGTCCAATGTTATTACAAATATTTCAACTCACACCAAAGGTATCTTTTGTCTCTTCTTCATCTTCCTTCTCATGGCCCATTGCATTTTTATTTTCGTTGTTATTTATCTTGTGTTCTCCACTTCTTCTATAATATTAATATATTGATATGTAAATCTATAAATTCCAATTATAAAATGCGAAATCTTTTACGTGTGATAAATTTTTATTATTCACTGATTTTTAATTTTTTGAGTTTGTAACATGTTCTTAACTTTATCACGTTCTTTTTTATTGTTTTCATTTTATTTTTCTTGGTCACTTTTAATTTTTGGGATGTTAAATTTTGATTGTTTTCACTTTAATTTTCTTTCTAATTGTTTCCATTTTATTTTTTCTTTGTCATCAATTTTTTCTTTGTTATTCATTTTTTATTTTTTATATAGCCTTTTTAATCATTACTTTTTTCCCCCCAAATTGCCTTCTAGGTTTGACGTAGGTTATAGCATTATTTGTTCAAAGGTTTTATGTTGTTGATTTATCATTATTATTTATTTCTTTTGGTTCTATTCCTACTTTCATTTGTCTAATTAATCTTTGCATTTGATCTCTATATTTGTTATGTTTAGGACTTTTCACCGTGGTAGCTCATCAATTGCCCCTATTCATACGGTCTTTTGGTTGAAAATTGATCCTTTGCTGCACTTTTATTCTTTCTATAATTTATTTTTATACACAAATAATTTATTTTATATATACTAAGTCATTATTATTAATTTTTAAACTTAAGAAAGCATAGGTCAATCAAAGTAATCAAAAAGTAATTTTAAATTATATATTTTATTTTTTAAAATATAAGTGTTTGAAAATGTTTTAAATAAGACAAGTTATGTTACTCTATTTAGATACTCCTAATTACCAATTAATTAATTAATATATAATATTGATTAATTACTATATATTGTTTATACCTATTGATAAAATGATAACATATATATATATATGCACACACACATGCGCGCTCGGTAATTATATCTTATCAATAATGTTGATTTATTCTTAATTTACTAAAATCAAAAAGATAAATCAATAAATAAATAAATCAATGCCCTGTCTTTTTTATAATAAAGATTGATATATGATGTAATCAATAAATAAATCAATGCCCTGTCTTTTTTATAATGAAGATTGATATATGATGTAATCATTTTATACATTATTTTTTATGTTATACGTTATTTCAATGTTTGGTACTTAATAGATTTTATAATGTTATTTCAAGATTCAGTATGCAATAAATGTAATCCATTATATTTGAATCAATATATACGTCAATTTGGAAGCTTAATATATGAATAGATTTTATCAAAATTTTCTCATACATTTCTTAAACAATGAATTTATTGAAGGTATAAAGGAAATTATTGAGTTAACGTCTAAAAATCAATTGAGGAAACTCTTTGTTATATTATTAGTGACAAACACAATTAGTATATTGCTATTTATATGGGAGCATGTTTGGGAACTTTTAGAAGATGAAATCTTATTTGACCAAAGAAGAATATTAAGGTATTAAGGTGCACTTTGAATTATAATTTAAATTTTTATCAATAATTTTAATTTTATATTTCCAAATTTTAAAGACAAATATTGTATTTTTTAGAATAAGTTGAGAGTTTCATGTTGTCATAAAAAAAATTATTTTGACAAAACTACTAAATTCGTCTTTCTAAAATTTTACGTCAACCAAATTGGTCCCTATAAAAAAAAATCTCAAATAGGTCTCTACAAAATTGAATAGTTGGTCAAATTAGTCCCTATAAAAAAACTCTCAAATTAGTCTCTGCAAAAGTGAATTCTTCCTTGCCTGACTTATCATAGGGACTAATTTGACCGATTATTCAATTTTGTAGGGATCAATTTGTCTGATTTGAAGTTTTTACAGGACTAATTTGAGAGATTTATTTGTCAGGAACCAATTTGTCCGACTATTCAATTTTGTATGGATCAATTTGAGAGTTTTTTTTTATAGAGACCAATTTGGTCAATGCAAAATTTTAGAGGGATCAAAATGGGTGTTTTGTCATTATTTTTTGTTATATTTTTCTATCCTAAATTCATAGCTAAAGAATATATCTTTAATTGAAATTGAAAAGTTACTTAATTCAAATGGAATGTATTAGAAAGAGTTTCAGTTCATGTCATATCCAAATGATTCTCCACTCAATTAATTTCAAAGTCATTTCTTATGAAGAGTTAGAATATGACAGAGAGCAATTATCTGATAATCTTAAAGAGTATTTATCTTTAATGGACGAAATTCAGAGGATAATTTATGATAATATAATAGATTTAACAACAACTGAGAAATGAGGCTTTTTATTTTGCATATGGTTATGGAGGAATCAGAAAAACATTCATTTGGAGAAAATTTATTAAAATGATGTAGAAGAAAATAACGTGTAATTAAAATCATGTAAATTAAATTTATTCATTATTTTTTATTAATTAGAAAGTATATTTTATATTTTTAAATTAAACATTTTAATTTACTAAAATATGTAAATGACTAGGGATGATTAAAAAACGTCGAAGCAGGTACCAACTAGGATTACTTGAAGAAAAAAAAAGATGAGAATAGAAACACATTTACTCTTCACAGGGACAAGGCAGAGTCACCGTTTGTTAAACAGGATAAGGACAAGGAACAAGGTCCCTGCCTCATGAAGACATGTGAATTCCCCATTTATATAATTATTTAAATATCCATTTATACACACACACATACACACATAAGAAAATCTTGGCACATACACAGTTTTTTTTTAATTATCTTTATTGAATTTGTATTATGTATGTATTTTCATTTTAATTTAGATTATTGTCATGATCCGATCTGGGAACATAACCGACACGTGAGAAATCTCGTTCTCATATAAGCCTCGTGACCTGTTGACTATTTCTACATGCATGTTTTGTTCATAAAAACCATAAAAACTAGAAAATTTCTTTTTTTTCTACATATAAATCACCTTTTATTTAAATTCAAGATAAACAAAATAATCGAAATAATCAAGTCTGCTGATTCATAATCTATCTCTAAAGTCTAAAGTCTAAAATCATAATACAATATAAAACTAGCTCTGCTTCAAAATGTTCGTGAAATTAATACAAATATGTCTTTAAATACAAAATATGAACACATCATCATATTATGCTAAATACAAAACATGATCTAGGGTTCGAGATCCTGCCTACATCTATACTAGAGCACTCTAAATCAAATTGACAGCAAGACTCACCAACTGAGGTCCAGTGTTGCTGGAAGAAGGTGGTTGAAGAGAATTCGAAGCAGTTGTTCTTATTTGTAAAAATAGGAGAAAAAGATGGGTGAGTTTTGTTATCAAAACTTAGTAAGTGAATCCTCACCTGAAACCCCCTTCCATGGGACACCAAAGAGTAATGCATAAAATCATAATAATATCATTAATACTTAAAAGTGTTCATAGTCAAACATGCATACATATGTATATATACATTCCAATCATCATGTACAATTCAAAAACAATTATCTTAACTTACTTTCATACCTGAAATCATATAAGCTCATAGTACTGTAGCTTCTAGAAAAACAGTAATCTGTGCTCTGGTATAATCTTCTATGCTCTACTAGTGCCAGACACGGGCTTCACTGGGGACTAAAGGTTTTGTTTCAGTGGGTGCCAGACATGGGCCTCACCACACTGAAAGCTGATATTATCCTCTTTGGGTGCCAGACACGGGCTCTACCCTTAAGGCTTTGTTCTTCCCCCTAGACACTGGCACGGGGAAGAACACATATTTTCTGTTTGTTGAGATTACTCCTAAGGACAACTTGGTACCAAGGTTAATGATCAATTCCAGCCATTAACTTGCTGGCTGTTTCTCTATAGCTACCGTCTAAACTAATTAAACAAATTTGTTTATATCTGATAGTCCTTAAATCTCTTAAATTCTCTGTGAGCTCTGAATCTATCTGATTCTAACAGTCTGACCTTAGCATATCGGTGGCTATGAAATCATGTCCAAATGGTCACTCTTTGTGGACATTGTGATTTCAAGCCTCCACAGAGTATGTAGCCGTCGACTGTTCTGAATCTCATGAAGATTCAAGCTCTAGAATCTCTTTATGTCTGAGTTCCAATCATTTCTCAACTATCAAGCTTTTCATAATTTGAAAACTCCATATCATACTTCAAAATAACAAAGCTTGCAATCATAATTCTGTTTTCTTCTCTAACTATATATCTAGGTATAAAATCATTTCATATATATAAAACTAGTTTCATAATCCATTAAAACAATCATAAAAGCCTCTGACAATCACATACATCATCAATTCTATATAAATCAATACAACAAATGTGGTCCCATGAGCTTTATCAAAAACCAGTTTTATGCTCTAAAACCAAGAGTTCTAAAACATATAAATCAATAGAAATCTCAAACTTCATTGTAGAAATCTCTGAACTCAAACAGTAAAGGATTTCTTTATGAAAATAACTCTAATGCACAATATAGAGATTACAGATACGAACCCATTCACCTAGAAGGGGTGAACGGTGAAGAACTAACACTAATAGAACCAACAGGACTCTTAGAAGCAAGAGATGATACCACTATCTGACATGGAAATAGCAGAACTCTAGATTAACCTCTAAAGCCTCTTCAATACCCAAGAATCTATCTCTAAGGAGGTAGAAAACTTCTTTCCCTTGAGAACCACCCTCAAAGAAGGAGAACTTGAAGAAAACGAAGCAAAACTAACAAGATAACATACTTTAAGCTTGAAGGAGGGAAAATTATAGGTTAAACTTGAAGAAATTGGAAGAAAATGGAGTTTAGATGGAGATTTGATGAAGAAATGGAGTTAGAAGGTGAAGGAGCGGTGGTTTCAGAGAGAAAATAGGGGTGGGGGTTATGTGTAATGGTCTGGACCCCGATATGGGGGGTTTTTATAATTTTGTTGACCGTTGCAGCGCTTATTGCAGCGCTCACCCGAGACCCTAGAAATGTCCCTTGCACCACCTTACTGTTCTGTTGACCGCTGCAGCTCCAAAATACTCTCTAGAATGCACTTATTTACATTTTAAGTTAATATCCCCATTTATTTTATTCTCCATTCACTTTATTTTACTCCTCATTTATTTTAACTCTCCATTAACTTTAAAACATAAATGTAAATAAGGAAATACCCCCTATTTTGATTCAAATAAAATATCATAAAAATTAAAATCCCAACAAATCAAAATCCAAATTTTGGATTTTAGTTCAAATTGAGGAATTCTCACGATTTTATAAACTCTTAAGCTAAAAATGAAATGTTTAAGGGTTTCATAAAATTTATTAAAAATCACTCTTCAACTCATTTTTCTCTAGGGAATCATTACCGAGACTTTTGATCCCAAGGTTATGACTCTGTCATAGGGCCCTCTAAGGACGTGTAGGGTCCAGACTTAGTAAAATCCAGGACTCGATCAACAGGTAATGGTGACTGGCACTGTTTCTAGTTTGAAAAAAAAATTTCTAACCTTTTAATTTAAAACCTGGGGTATTACAATTATGTTGCATTAGTAATATTATACATATTTGTGTTTAGAATATCAAAACACTTTTCAAATTTTTTCTCTTTTTGGAATTATTTTAATAAGCTCATGAATATCGCATAAGGATTCAAATCCCTGTGAGAAATACAGAATAGGGACCCGTGATGGGGATGAAGGTAGTGTCATGATCCAACTTGGGCACATGACCGGCACGTGAGGAATCCTCATTCCCACGTAAGCTTCGTGATCTTCGAGTCTCTCTATATGCATAATATAATATACTTTTCATTCTAAATCATAACTTTCTCTAGAACTTTGTGTAAACTTTATATCTGGAATTGTAAAACTAAAATACTTGATATATGAAACTTTGAAAACCTCTTAATCATACTCTGAAAATCCATTCAACATTTGAACTGAATCAGGAATACATCTCAAGTTTATTGCATAAACTCTAATTAAATTCTACAATCTCAAATCCATACTTATGAACTGAAAATATACATAACTGTTCAAATATTGTAATCAAATACATAATTTGAAATTAATGCATGGTTCGGATCCTGCTTGCACATCTATTGGAGCACTCTACTCTAACAAGACTCTAAGCTAGGCCTTACTTCGAAGTAAGACTCACCACTGAGAATGACTGTATCTACCAAAATGGAAGTTGAGCAACACCTGTACCTGCAACTATGAGGAGGAAGGGAGAAGGGTGAGTCAACGGACTCAGTAAGTAAGCTCTCACCCATCGCTCACATGGGACAACCAAGAAATATACCATAATGCAATATACATGCAACAGTCATAAACCGTTTGGATTTATAACCACTTGAATATGAAAACTATTGAAATTTTAAAAACTTTGGACTCATATAAATCTAGCAACCTGACTTTAGCATAATTGTGATTGTGAAATCATGCCCAAGGGATCACCCGCTTGTAGGCATTCCGATTTCAAACTCACAGAATATGTATCCGACAATCACTACGAATCATACTGAATTCCATATTTTTGGAATATCATGAAAATTGAATTTATAAAATCTTATTTATCAAGATAATCTTTTTTCATAACTTAATAACTCTAATATCAACTTTGATATAGAAAGGTTCAAAACTGCAAAATCTCTAAACATCATATCATGGCATCTGTATTTGATATCCTTGCCAAAATATATCAACTAGTACTTTAAACTCATATTTCGAAATCTCTTTATGAATATAAATATAAAACATTTCCATAGCACTCTATACACCAATCATGGTCCCATGGTTTTTTTTTTCTAAATACATTATTCATGCTCTTTGAAAATCATGCTTTTTGTCTAGATTGCCATACTTGCAAAATCATATATATATATATATATAAAATCATAATTTCATCTCTAACGTCATATGTGGCAATCATCATGCATAAATCATAACTATAATGGGGAAACTAAGGCCGCCGAGTTTAAACCCACTCATCGTTTGGAGCTGGGAGTATGTGGGCATCACCAACTTAACCTCCGAAAGCATGGAATGACACTAACAACTATCATAGAGCAATATGGACTCAAGATTAGTCTCTGCTAACCTCTAAATTACTCAACATAACTCTAATAACATAGGCCCTCTCGCTGCAACACTCACATCCTTGCTTAACAGTAACAGAAATGGAGACAATAATAATACTCAAACTTTAGGTTATGAAAAGGAAAGGAAAGGAACAACAAAAATCCATAAATCCCTTACCTTTGATCTTGAAATTAGATGGAATTGAGTAGGATTGAGTGAAAGAGGGTTTGGGGAAAGTTAGGGTGTAGGGTTTCTGGAAATGGAATCAAAATCCTAACCTGGGGTTTATATATTAGGCCAAAATGAAACGGCATCGTTTCACTTGTACTGTGCTATCTCAGGCCCATTCACTGCAGCGAACATTCCTCGTTGCAGCGAGCCTGTTTTGCAAAATTCTGTAGCAATAGCATCCCAACTTCATCCCTCGGCCCTTCACACCACCAGGGCTTTCCCGACAACATGGGTAGGTTCCGGGAGACCCTAGGGCCGTACTGGACTCGCCCAAGGACACGTGTACTAGGGGTATCACATTCTCCCTTTTAAAAGATTTGGTCCCCAAATCTGAACTTGCATAATTGGAAGATCAAAGAGACGGAAAAATTGACCACATGGGGTTCAAGGATGGGCTAAATGCCCGAAACACTTTGACATGATACTCTGGCTGTATTGATTGATACCATTGGAGACAGTGCCATTCTATAGGCCACCGCTCTATTATTCTAGTTGAGAATGCCAGTTGTCACATCTGGGTGGCTTCACACCAAGGGCAGCCCTTTCCTATTAAGGTGACACCAGCTCTAATCTTGACACTTATACATGGCGGCTTCGCCTCTAAGGGCAGCCCTTTCCATGGTGCAGGTCCTGGATGAGCATCTATGCTCCACTGTCTCTTGCGCGCATTATCTTACAAAGATGGGGTTGAACATCACTCACGTCCTTGCTTTGGTTCTTTTTCTGTTGTGTTTGACATCACTGGATACCATAGGGACTCCCAGTCCTTAGTTTCTGAACTATCACACTCTTTACGCACATCTCATGCATGGAAACCAAACTACTTTATATGCTCACATAGAAAGATGCAAAACAATATGGCATTCATATATATTACTTTCTATCAGCATTTTTCAACTCTCCAAATTATGTTCATCATCTACGTGCCCATACCTCTAGCATGCATACATGTAATACTTCCATCACACTCATCACACAAGCCAATCAAACAGTCATAGCTTGCTCTAAGAACTCTAAAACATCATACCATGCTAACATGCCTTATTGGTTTCTATGAACTACTCTTCCTACCTTATGACCCTTAGACCTTAACCAAACTTCTTCAAACGTAGAAGCATACAATCAAACATCCAATCACACACATAGTACGAGTTCATATAATAAAGACAAATAACGTGTTTCTTGCCTATCAACTTCTTACTATTAGATTACCAAACCGTGACTTAACCATGGCAGATTTCATTCAAATCCTTCTCGTCTAGCTTACTTGCAAAGATTAGGGGAAGAGGACATGCATCATGTTTACACAAGCTCCTGATTTACTCTAATCATGTTTCTATAATGCCATCTGAAATAAACTATCATACAAATACATGAGATTTTTTTTCATGTTACACAACTTTTGAAAACACCTCATCAGAAATCAATCGAGCTATTCGCTATGGCATAAAGCAAACAGTTTAAGAAACTTGCATCCAAATCTCTTAAATCCCATTTAAGCAAAACACATTTCCAAATTCTCTCTTTCTATAAAGCAACTAGTCTTGCAAATGCAAGGTTAACAAAGCTTTGAGAAAAAGATACTCCTTTCATCTAGGATTTGCAAAACTTTGGCCAATAGCCCCAAGTGTTCATAAAACTCCTTTCAAGGTACTAACAAGGTTTTCAAACCACATGCCAAACTCAATAAACATAGCAACATGATAGTACTTAAGGAAACCATATCTCACTAAACTTGAACTTTCAACTTCATGGAAAACTATTTTACTCCTTGTTAAAGGTATATTAGAATGAGAATGCATATGCGTGATACCAAATGCTTAACAAACATAAACACACCATTTATTCTCCCAAACTCATCATGATAACCAAACATACTGGATTATCATAATAACATGCAAAACCATGCACCAGGGGTTCTAAACGCTATACCATGTGCAAGTATTCTCTAGTTCAACCTTTTAATCTATGGAGTTCAAAAACTAACTATCCGCATATTTGTTTCAAATCAATAGAACTCACACAGCAAGCACTAAGCATGAAAAACCCATTACTTTGCAAAAACATTTTCTAAACATCAGGTTTTTCTAATTCTACTTACATATGCACATATGGTGACACACCCTCATTACTTCTTCCTTAAGTTCTAAATTATTATAACAATCTAATCATTCAGGCATGGATAAAGCTCTTAATGATCTATTCATGTGGATCTTGATCATGGGCAAGAAAACATTCAAAGCTTACAACGCTTCACTTCATGCATATGATTAGAAAAGAAACAATAGGTAGCAATCAAGGCAGTTAGATGCAGCTACTACACATAATGATCCCAGAACTAGCCTAGCAATTCATATCATGCCGCTCACATATTGCGTATGCATACCATACTTACATCATGCAACATCACAAAAGACATCCAAAACTTATCTGGCATTTTATATGATACGACTAATCTATTCTTCATGCATACCATATTTTGATCATGTGATGCTACCATGCACATTCTAAAACTAATCGAGTACTCTACATCATGTTGCTGTCATGTTCCACATACATTCTATACTCTCACCATGCGAAAACAATATTTTCCATATATATCATGCAATCATGCATCTTTTAAAATGTGAAATGCATTCTATACTCATGGCATGCAAGGACACAAGTTCCAACGCAAATTATGCAATAGTACATTCTTAAAAACATGACATGCAAGATGTCCCCGATATCCAAGATTACTTCAATTAATTTAACACATCAAAACAAAGCATCAATCCTGCAGTATGCCTATGTACATGATTTGCGCTCTCATCAGGATTCTACCCGCTAACTCTAGGTCACTCTAATACGAACTCTCTTCTTCATGTGAACTCTCTCATTTGGTTATCGAGTTTCTCTACTCTTTGGCTCGTATTCCTCTGATATATCAGGAAATCACTCCTTTTGTGCTCTCTGTGACTCTATTCGTAGCTGCCCGTCTAATAACTAGGTGTGACTAATCAGTCTATACTGAACTCTACAATTCTGGTTGACTATTGCCTTATCCTCTTCGCCGTACAATAATAGGACACGTCAGGGAAGGCACTGAAAGATATGGCCCTGGCCAACGGTACCCTAGCCCGACCTCATGCAGAGCTAACTATTTACATTTTACTTCCTCTTAATATATTCCAGCTTGGACGTGCTTACTGAATATATCTAACATGTTCGAGACGGGTTGCTCAAGGCATCATAGGGTAGTCTGGTGGCATAGCTCACCCGAGAAGAGGGGAAAAAGACAGGAGACTGGCCCAAGAGTTCCAAAGAAATGGCTGAGACTCTTATTGAACCTAGACGTGACTGGCTTTCTATAGGCCTCAAATAACATTGCGTTGATGCAAATGGTTGCAGTTCCATTTACATGAACGCCATGCTACTTGTGGACACTTGTTCCAGTACTATGTAGGGAAACCTAAGGCTCTGAGACAAATTTTGTCACGACCGACTTGGGCACATGATCAACACGTGAGGAATCCTTGTTCCCACATAAGCCTTTTGATCTCTGAGTCTTTCTATATGCATAATATACAATATACTTTTCATTCTAAATCATAACTTTCCTTAGAACTCTGCATAAACTTTATATCTAGAATTATAAAACTGAAATACTTGATATATGAAGCTTTGAAAACCTCTTAATCATACTCTGAAAATCCATTCAACATGTGAACTGAATCAGGAATACATCTCAGGTTTATTGCATAAACTCTAATCAAATTCTACACATAGTTGTGAACTGAAAATATACATAACTGTTCAAATACCATAATCAAATACATAATATGAAAATAATGCATAGTTCGGATCCTTCCTGCACATGTACTGGAGCACTCTACTTTAACAAGACTCTAAGCTAGGCCTTACTTCAAAGTAAGACTCACCACTGAGAATGACTGTATTTGCCAAAACGGAGGCTGAGCAACACCTGTACCTGTAACTATGAGGAGAAAAGGAGAGGGGTGAGTCAACAAACTCAGTGAGTGAGCTCTCACCCATCACCCACATGGGACAACCAAGAAATATACCATAATGCAATACACATGCAACAGTCATAAAACGTTTGTTATTCATGTACATAATCTCATAGAAAATATATCTCTATTTTCATAATTTCGTAAGAAAACATCTTTAAACTCCTACTTCAACAAGAAAATTATTTCTGATATTTATGATGTCTCTTAAATCAAATATTCTCTGGAAAATATCAATAATCTCGGAAAATATAATTAACGGTACTCTAATAAAGAAACAGGAATCTCTGATTATGCCCAATTCATGTGACATAACAAAATCTTCGGTTATGCAGGTTAACCATGGCATAACAAAATCTCTGAACTCTGGGGCACCTAAACAGGTCCCATTTCTGATTTTTCTAGCCTTGGGGGCGACTTGGTATACCAAGGTTAACGGAGTAACTACCGTTAACTTAGTCTATTTCTCTATAGCTACCATAGGTTTTCTCAGTCATAAAATACTTATTTCTCTAAAACTGTTGTATGCTTGTACTCTACTCTAGAAATCATCATAATATTTCACAAATCTCTAAACATAATCATATCGATACTCTAACTCTTTATATAACCACTTGAATATGAAAACTTTTGAAATTTTAAAAGCTCTGGACTCATATAAATCTAGCAACCTGACTTTAGCATAACTGTGATTGTGAAATCATGCCCAAGGGATCATCCACTTGTAGGCATTCCGATTTCAAGTTTACAGAATATGTATCCAGTAGTCACAATGAATCATACTGAATTCCATATTTTTGGAATACCATGAAAATTGAATTTATAAAATCTTATTTATCAAGATAATCTCTTTTCATAACTTGATAACTTTAATATCAACTTTGATATAGAAAGGTTCAAAACCACAAAATCTCTAAACATCATATCATGACATCTCTATTTGATATCCTTGCCAAACTATATTAACTGGTACTCTAAATTCATATTTCGAAATCTCTTCATGAATATAAATATAAAACATTTCCATAGCACTCTATACACCGATCATAGTCCCATGGTTTTTTTTCTAAATACATTATTCATGCTCTTTGTCTAGATTGCCGTACTTGCAAAATCATATATATATATAATATAACCATAATTTTATCTCTAATGTCATATGTGGCAATCATCATGCATAAAACATAACTATAATGGGGAAACTAAGGCCATAAGTTTAAACCTACTCACTGTTTGGAGCCGGGAGTACGTGGGCATCACCAACTTGACCTCCGAAAGCATGGAATGACACTAACAACTGCCATAGAGCAATACAAACTCAAGATTAGTCTCTGCTATCCTCTAGATTACTCAACATAACTTTAATAACATAGGCCCTCTCGCTGCAGCGAGCTTTCTGGTCCGCCTACTCACTGCAGCGAGGATAACTCGCTAAAGCGAGTCTGCCTTTGCAGCATTTACATCCCCACTTAATAGTAACAGAAATGGAGACAATAATAATACTCAAACTCTAGGTGATGAAAAGGAAAGGAAAAGAATGACAAAAACCCATAAATCCCATACCTTTGATCTTGAAATGAGATGGAATGGAATGGGATTGAGTGGAAGAAGGTATGGGGAGAGTTAGGGTGTAGGGTTTCCAGAAATGGGATCAAAATCCTGACCTGGGGTTTATATATTGGGCCAAAATGAAACGGCGTCGTTTCACTTATATTGTGATATCTCGGGCTCGTTCGCTGCTATGAACATTCATCGCTGCAGCGAGCTTGTTCTGTAGAATTTTGCAACAACAGTACCCCAACTCCATCCCTTGGCCCTTTACACCACCGAGGTTTTCCCGACAACACGGGTGGGTCCTGGGAGACCCTAGGGCCGTACTGGACTCACCTAAGGACACATGTAACTGGGGTATCACAGGTAGGAAGCAAAATTCTAAATGAGAACAGGATACAGGAGGAATGTCTCTTCTCTCATGGATACTTATTGTCATCTCTATTAATGGTATATGATATTGTAAATATATCCACTTATTCTATTTTATTATTCATCAATTTCAACCATCAAAACATGCAAAATTTTGATAAAATAAACTTTTTATTGTTAGTTAAAGATTGTCTACCGAGATTCTCTCAACCTTATGAATGTGATATTTAAAATAAAATATAAAATAAAATGACTTATTTCAAATCCATACTCATTTATATTTTATTCATTTAGTTAATTATTTAAGTGTTAACTTATTTTTAAAATATATTTATATACTCAATTTTCTATAAGATATATTTAAATAAATTATTATTTATTTTAAATGATTAATAAACTATTTTTTATTATTATTTCATGCACCACATTTACCAAATAATAATAAAGAATTCTCATGTCCATCTCCACGTCTAACAAGTGGGATGAAGATACATTCCCCTTTTCTTATCCCAGCAGTTGCTGGACTCTATAAATAATGGCCCATTATCTGCCATGCCTCTCACCAGTAACACTTTACTCACAAAAATCAAAGCTCAGACTTGAAAAACGAGTTCCCTTCGGTTCACGGCAGCATGACTGTTTTTTTCTGACACCAAAATCTCGCACTATGCGAGATTTTTCTTTTGACAAATTAAAAATGTATTTTTCCTGATTCCCTGCACTATGCGAGACTTGCTTAACCACATGACCATAAATATATTTTCACACCCATATTACTGTATAATCACACTCCAATTTTCATATTAAAAAAAATGACCCCAGGATTGACCATAAATGGTTGAGGTGCTCATCCACATGGGTTTTGTTAGGTTCAACAGTGAGGTTTGTCGCAATGTGATTTGGGTAGTGAATCGGGGCTAAAAGCCCAAACCAATAGAAAAATAAGCCAACCTCCTAGGGAGAGCCACACCAGAAACATCGTCTTAGAATCCAGCTAAGACCAATAGGGAACAATAAACAGTAAGACCGGTAGGGTTTTTCACAGTCTAACCCAATGTTTTTCAAGACCGAAAACGAAAACCAAGCTTTTGAATTGAACCAAAAAATAAATAAATTTAAAACCTAAAAATCTAATATAACTTATTATTCTTAAGTACAAGAGCTCACAATCTGTAAACAAGGGGAGCGCACAATCTACGTACAAAAGAATGAGTTTAATTTATATGTACCGATAGTATAAAAGTTTTTAACACTATTATCTAATTAAATTTTTATATTTACATGACTTTTCAAACATTGGATGGAAGAATTAACTACTTTTACTAATGTGTTAATATATAATTGAATGATAGCATAAATGTTTTTTATATCGTCAGTGCCTAGAAGTTAAAGGGCCCATTTAGCATATCATATAAGACATGATATGATAAAATAATATAATGCGTGGTGATTTTATCCGTTATTTAGTGCGAGAAATGTATTCTCTTATATATTGAAATGATGAATGAATTAATCAAGGCTACAATGAGAAGATAAGACCTTTTTAGCTTTTAATTTATAAGACCTCTTTTACTTTTTATTAGATAATAATAAGTAATAAAATTATAGATAAGTTAAAAATAATAAATAAATAATAATGAATACAATAAAATGATAAAAATATTTTAAAAAATATAACATATATAATAAAGATAATTTTTTTACCAATAAGACATAAATATATTTTAGTTCCTAAAAAATAAGAAAATTTTGGTTTTGGTTCCTGGAAAAATTGTTTGGTTTTAATCTAAATATTTCTAAAATCGCTTAGTTTTAATCCCTATAATTAGACTATATATGTTAACTACTGAACTAGTCAACTAATTGTCAGATCATTAAATCATATATTATAGTCAACAATCATCGTGATAGAAACTAGAATCAAATAATTTTAAAAATGCTCAGACTAAAACTAAATAAGTTTTTTTTTTGTTTTGAAGATGAGGACTAAAATTTATTTATTTTTTAAAACCCAAAAATATATTTAAGTCTCAATAAATAATTTCAGAAGATGTTTCTTGTTTATGGTTATAGTGACTAATTTATCTTCAATACATTGGTGTTGATGCTACGGAATAATAGACGAGTCTGAATAGGATTGCACTGTTATTAATAAAAAAAGAGTAGTATTATTCAAACACCCAAAAAGTGGGTGTTTATTGGGACACCCACCTAATAACTATTGGATGTGATTTGATGGATGGATTGTGTGGGATCCATCATCATATTTAATGATTATTAAGTGGGTGTCCTAACAAACACTCATTTTTTTGTGTTAGAATAGTATTTTTTGAAAAAAAAAATATGCACTGTTAATGTACCCAAAAAAGTATGAAGCATCAAACATAAAACCAGAGAATTTCTTATAAACTTTTACTAGGGGAAGGTTGTGTTTTCCTCTACAATGAATTAATACAACTAAATTTGCATGAAACTCACCTAGTCGTACATTTGTCAGAATTCAAAAATGTACTGGTCAAAATTTCTTCCGGTACATATTACTATATTAGGAATGATATACGGCAATCAAAATGTATATCCTTTATATTAACACCATGCCACAAGGCAAAAAAGAAGTATAAAGTACAAAGAATAAAAAGAGAAGAGAAAAGATAAAGTAAAAATTAACATACAAACTTTTTCTCTCTCTCACCCAGCATCTCCAAAAACTTTCATTCTCTTTCTTCTTTTATATTTCTATTTCTCTCTCTTGTTCTCCATGGTTTACAAGAAGAATAAGAAAGAGAATCAAGATTTGTTGGCAACACATAAAATTAATCCTTATGCATGAAGGCCTAACTCATTCCATTTTGATTTTTCATGTGTTTGTAATTTATATCTCAAGACATGAATGATTATTTTTTATTCAATTTTTTCAGTAAACAAAAAGAACTGAAAATGGCTCTGTTAAAAGTTGAGATTTGGGGTTATTATTGGAAAACTAGAGTGTAAGGTGTGCAAGCAGTAACAATCGAGGAAGCAAGAAAAGGAAGAAGAAAGAGAGATCTAAATCTTGTGTATTGTATTGAATTGTATATATGTCTGAGTTATGATACATTGGGAAATATATATAGCAGTAGTTAACTGCATATGATAACAAACTGTAACAGAACTTAACTAAATATAACTAACTAAATGATATACTCCTATTAGCCCCCTCAAACTCAGTGGGAGAAGAAGTTTGAACTCTGAGTTTGGAGCGGAGATAAGTGAAGCGCGAAGTGGAGATCAGTTTAGTGAGAATGTCAGCTATTTGTTCTACAACTGGTATATGAAATACATGGACTTGCTGTTGTAATATGCAGTCATGAACAAAATGGAGGTCAATTTCAAAATACTTTGTACGTTGATGGAGAATTGATTGGCTCATAGTAAAACAGCACTTAAGTTGTCACAAAATACTTGAGGGATAGTTGGAACGCAGACATGGAGTTCAGAAAGAAGTGTTTTGATCTAAGAGATGATAGCAGCCATAGCACAATACTCGGCTTTAGTGCTTGATCGTGATACTACAGATTGTTGCTTAGATGACCAAGAAACAAGGTTAGGACCAAGATAAACACAATACCTTGAAGTTGAACATCTATCATCTAAGTTTGATGCCCAATCTGAGTCGCAGTAAGAGGTAATAGAGAAATCCAAAGAAGGACGGAAAATGAGACTATAGGTGGAAGTGCCTTTAAGATACCTGATAATTCTTTTGACTGTAGTCCAATGAGATTGCAAAGGATGGTGTGTGAATTGGAAAACTTTGTTAATGGCAAAGGATAGTTCAAGGCGAGTAAGGTTTGTGTATTGCAAGGCGCCAACAATTTGGCGATAAAGAGTGGGATCTTCAAAGGGGAGGGAGCCAGTTTTCTGAAGTTTGGAAGAAGAAGGCATGGGGGTAGGAAGAGATTTACATGAATGCATTTTGGCTAGACGCAAGATGTCATTGATATATTTTGTTTGAGAAAGATGAAGGGCACTTGAAAGAAGGGTTGTAGCTTCAAGGCCAAGGAAATAGTGAAAAGAACCAAGGTCCTTGAGGGCAAAAAGTTGCTGCAAGGAATGGATGAGCTTGTGCACAGTAGATAAAGAGTTTCCAGTGATGAGAACACCATCCACATACACCAGAATATATATAGTATGTTGAGGTGTGATGTGAATAAAAAGGGAAAAATCACATTTTGCTGTAATGAAGCCAAATTGATGTAAGGTGCAGCTGAGTTTTTTCAAACCAAGCTTTAAGGGCTTGCTTGAGGCCATAAAGTGCCTTGTGAAGTTTACAGACCATAGAAGAGTTTCCAACATGAAATCTAGGTGGCTGAGACATATAGACTTCTTTATGAAGAGGACTATTAAGAAAGGCATTAGTGAAGTCAAGTTGTTTATGGTCCATTTGGAAGAAAGAGCAATGGAGAGGATGATGTGAATGGTGGCAGGTTTAACAAGACTGAAGGTCTCATGGTAATCAACACCTTCTTGTTGATTAAAGCCTTTAGCTACAAGGCGAGCTTTATATCTTGAAACGGTCCTATCATGAAAAATCCATTTACAACCTATAGTTAAGGTGTTGGCAGGTTGGGGAACAATGGCCAGGTAGAGTTTTGAATAAGGGCATCATACTCAAGTTGCATTGCTTTGGACCAAGAGGGATGAGTTAGTGCTTCTTCAAGAGAGGTAGGTTTAGATACAACAGTAAAGGTTTTTGGTTTGAAAATGCCTGCCTTTCCTTGAGTAAGCATAGGATGGTTAACAAGATTGGAAGACAGCAGAGGGGTGGAACCTGAAATAGTAGAGGTATCAGGAGTAGACACAGATGATTGTGGAAAAATAAGAGAATTTGAAGGAACAGAAGAGAGAGAAGAATCAGAGGCAGTAGTAGAAGGGGTTGGAGCAGATTCAGAAGGAGGTGGTGGATCAGAATTTGAACCCGATTGATCCAAAGAAGGGGACCTACGAGGTAAAGTAGGAAAAGTAGCAAACTACAGGAGAATGAGTAGGTAAGGTAACAAGTATAGTTGCAATAAATGTAGGTGGAGTAACAGGAGTGGATAAGATGGGAATAGATGATTTGTATGGAAAGAATTACTCATTGAAAAGGACATGTCTAGAAATGATCATTTTACCTGATTTAAGAAGACAAATGTATCCTTTGTGTAATAGAGAATAGCCAAGAAAATTACTTAAGTCTGATCTAAAGTTTAACTTGTGTTCATTATAAGGTCTAAGCAAAGGATGACAAGCACAACCAAAGACACGAAATGATGAATAATCAGGTGGCTTAGAGAATAACATAGCATAGGGTGATGTTAAGTGCAATATAGGAGTAGGCAACTAATTTATTAAGAAGACAACAGTTTGAAAAGCTTTTTGCCACAATTTTAGGGGTAAAAAGGAGTGACCAAGTGAAGTTGAACCTATTTCAGTTACATGTCTATGTTTATGCTCTGCACAGCCATTTTGTTCATGAGTGTGGGGACAACTAAAGCGATGCAATATGCCATGTTGTTTAAGATAAGAGGAAAATAAGACATATTCCTCGGCATTATCAGTTTGAATGGTTTTAAGTTTGGTTCCAAGATATAATTCAGCCATTGTTTTAAATTCAATAAATATAGACAATGCTTGTGAATGCATCAACAAAGATAATATAACATCCACAACCAAAGGTAGAATTAAGAGGGGCAGGGCCCCAAATGTCACTAAAAACAAGATCAAGAGGGGCATGATAATCAGTAGTAGAATCAGGAAAAGGTAATTGCTTAGCTTTACCAATGTTACAAGAGCCGCAAATGTTCATAGGTTTAGTATGTGGAATAGAAACATTACAAGATGATAGCACTTTGGAAACAATTTTGTGTGATGCATGACCAAGTTTAGCATGCCAAATGTCCAAATTATTAATAGAACTAGTGTTACAGGAAATTGGAACAGATATGGAAGAGAAATTCTGAATAGTAGATGCAGTGAGAGGTGGTGATATCAAAGAATCTTCAAGAACATATAGGCCATTTCTATGAGATCCTCGAAGAAGATTCTTCATTGAATCCTGAGATTTAACATTGAAATGGTGAGGATGAAATTCAAAATATACATTATTATCATGAGAGAATTTAGAAACACTAAGTAAGTTTTTAATAATAGAAGGAACATGTAGTATATCTTTAAGCAGTAAAGGTTTAGCAGAATAAGGAGAATGAAAGAAAGAATGGCCAATATTGGAAATGGGAAGACCAACCCCATTGCCAATAAGAACCTTGGCAGAACCTGTATAGGAAGTAGCAGCAGAAAGATTGTTAAGATCAGGGGTGAAATGGTTGGTGGCACTTGAATCCGGGTACCAAGCAAAGTCAACAACATAAGCAGGAGTTGCAAGAATTCCTTTAGAGGAAGGAGCAAAGAAAGGAGTGGTTGGAGTGGTAGTGGAGTTGGTAGTTATGAAAGCTTGGTTTGGAGAGTTAGTAGTATTGAATTGAGATGGCTGTGGAGGGGCTAACTGCTGTTGAGGAAGGGTGAAAGAAGGATTGTACTGATGAAAACAGTCCCAGACAGTATGGCCAAAACGAGAACATAATTGGCATTGGACAGAATTGAAGTTAGGACCATGTCCAGGGCCCCTACTAGAACGGCCACGACCACGACCACGCCTGACCCCACTACCATGTGAGGAGAATTGTGAGTTGTTGGGAAAGTGACACTGAGCTTGTGTGATGTTAGACTAAACTGGAGAAGATGAATTGATGAGTTCCAGCCGATGAGATTTTTCAATTCTTTCTTCTATAGCAATCAAAAAGGATTCGATATCTTCAATTTTGTAAGGGTCAAGATGAGACAAAAGATAAGCAATGATTAGATTATAGTCATCAGGTAAGCCTTTGAAAATGGCTTCGATATGCTGAGAGTCAGTTAGAGGTTCACCAGCAGTAGAAAGGTTATCAGTGAGTAATTTGATAGAAGTGAGATATTCATGCATGGAGTTTGCCTTTTTGGTGGAGCGTAGCTGAGTCTTGAACTTGGAGACTTGCGCTCTAGTATGAGAAGCATGAAGAACAGTGATCTTGGCCCAAACTTGATAAGAGAAAGAGGAACCTACCATGTGTACACGAAGGGAAGGTGTAAGTGAAGCCAACAACCAGGAGAGAAGCAAGCTGTCTTGGCATTTCCATTGATGAAAAATTGAGGAATCTTTATTGGTAGAGGCATGAGTATCATCAGAAGTACAGATGGGAGGAACTTTCTGGGGATCCAAATGATCTTCAAGGTTCTAACCAATGATAGTGGCAAGAGCTTCTTGATGCCAAAGGAAGCAATTATCAAGGTCTAGCTTGACTAAAACAAGAGTGCTGAAGGGTTAAGGGAGGGAAGAAGAGTTTGAAGAAGGAGTATGGTTCACCATGGATCAAGAGAAGAGCTCTGACACCATGTAAGATGTGCAGGTAGTGACAATGGAGGAAGCAAGAAAAGGAAGAAGAAAGAGAGATCTAAATCTTGTGTATTGTATTGAATTGTATATATGTCTAAGTTATGATACATTGGGAAATACATATAGCAGTGGTTAACTGCATATGATAACAAACTGTAACAGAACTTAACTAAATATAACTAACTAAATGATATACTCCTATCATGGAGTTAGAAAATTGTAAATACATGTTATGAAATATTGTAAACCAATACCCAAAAAGTTGTAAACCAGTGTGTAAAAAGTTATAAACCAGTACGCAAAAGTTATAAACTAGTATGCAAAAAGTTTTAAATCGATTTACAATTAAATAAGATATACGATAGTAATAACAAATTGAATGTTTCAAATTTTATATATATTGCAAGAATGCTTTATGAATTAGATTTATTTATTGCTACTTTTAAAATTACTTCAATTTGAGTTCTTCGATCATCACTATTAATAAATAAGTTGACAAAATTATGAAATTTGATTTTTCATGTGTTTGTGATTTATGTCTCAAGACATGGATGATTATTTTTTCAGTTTTTTTAACAACAAAATGAACTGAAAATGACTCTGCTAGAAATTTAGATTTACTATTATTATTAGAAACTGGAGTTAAAAAATTATAAATGTGTTATGCAATGTTGTAAACCAACACCTAAAAAGTTATAAATCAGTATGTAAAACTTTGTAAATCAGTACACAAAAGTTGTAAACTAATTGAGGATACATACTAAACGAGTTTAAGATTAAATATAAAATCATATGTAGAAAAATTATAAACCAGTATGCAAAAAGTTGTAAACCAATTTACAATTAATACTAAACCTATGAACAAACTTTACGACGATGATAATCTTGATATAAGGGGATCGTTCTTTTCACAAATTCAATTTCACCACAAATTCAATTATTTTAACAAAATTAATTCAAACAAACTCATTTCTATCCCAAATATATTCTACAAATGCATAACCAAACACATGCATGGGCATTTTTACTTTCAATTCTTTCACTAATCAAATTGAGACTAAAATAGAAGCAAGTTGCACATATGCTATTTTTTGCATCAACTTTCTAATGCAAGTGACACATTGTAGGGTATTTACTAGCTTGTGAGTGACATGCATTTCATTCTATAACCTTTATAGTTTTATATATTTATTTAATTTTGAACTAATGGCTCGATGACATGGTGTTTGGTCGAGTCGAGTCGAGTCTTATATGCATTCGAGTTAAATATATTACATCAATAAATTATTATATATCATTAGTTATTGTAATTAATTATCAATCAAATATACTCATTAACTAAACAATTTTTAAACTTTTGTTTAGATTTACCAAACCGTAATCCTTCTTTTTCTTTGGTATTCTCTTAAGATGTATTATTGAAGGGGGATACTGTGGCAGCTTTACCATTTTTCTTTTTTCTTTTTCATTCCTTAGGTTTGTTTGTTTCATTCATTTTGTCCCATTTGTGGATGTCTTTTTTGTCTCTTTTTATGGGTGTTTTTCTGTGCTTTTGTCCATTTGATAGGTGTTTTTGTTTCTTTTGTTATAGTCTTAAGGTATTTAGATTTAAAGGAGATGTAATATATTTTTCAAGCTACAACACTTTTTGTGTTGGTTTTCATTAGGAAAGATATTTTAACATTGATAGTCTTCGAGCGAGGACCAGAGTCAAATAGTTGATTAGTTCAGAAGGCATAATACATTTATTTCTTACTCCATTTAGATTTAGAAATTTTTTTTCAATTTGTAAATGCTATTATGTTTATATTATCTATGAATTAAATTTTCTTGCGCATAAAAGGGGGCAAATTACATTTGACCTCCCTTTGAGGTTTAGTGCAATTCAACACGATTCCCCTCTATTTCTAAAATGTGCTCACAACATCAATGAGTTTATGAAATCATTATGCCGACCTTCCTAAATTTGTGAAATCATTACATCGACTTTCTCTTTATGGTACAATGAATAGTGTAACTAGGGGAGGTCAGGGTCACACGAAAAACTACGGGGAATAAACTGAGATGAATTTCACAAAATCTTAGGAGAGATAATATGCCAGAAAAAAATTTATACCAATTAACTAATAATTAATCATTTGTGAATATTTTATTAAACATAATACACTTGATTTGATACAAAAATTTCCCCTTTTTCTTCTCCCTTAATGGTCTTGGTGCTTTCCTTAATTATCACTACTAGTCCTAATTTGCAATATGTTTCCCATCTATGTAAAGCCATTTACAAGTTGTCATCTCACAGAACATGTATGTCACTTGATCGAGCATGTTATACTACACTGTTACCAAAATCTACTTAGGATATTGGAATAGACCTACTCTTTAGGAAATTCAAAACTTTATTGATTAATTTCGTTTTACATGCCAGAAAAGTTGCTAATTAATTTGTAATCATCTGTTATTGAGTTTTGACATGTCAAAGATGTTATAAAAGAACATTAAGTACGTGGACCCTTTTTTTAGCAAAGATATTAATGGATAGAGAGTGGAGATCAGAGTCAAACTTGTGATCTTCTGTAGCTCAATAAGACATGCAAGACTCCGCTATTGGACAATGGACCTGATAGATAAATACACTACTAATATTATTAATAGTTATTAGTTACCATTATATTTTCATCATCTTTCTATTACTCTAAAGCCTTTATATATAAGGCTTTACTCTCCCTCGCAATGTACCAATTTCATCTTCATTCAATCAATAACACATTCCCATAATTCAGTTTTTTCATTCTCAGCTTTGTTGCAAAGTTCTTCTTGTTTAATAGGTAAGCTAGGTTTAGGCCTTTTAAAAAGGCTATTTAGGTAAAGACACCAGACCTGGGCTTTCTAGGAAGTCTGTTAGGCCTGGTAGGAGGGCCTACATATATACAAACACATACACCTAAATATATGTAAAATCACAAATAGGGCTATAAAGGATTTGAACCATGGTCATGAGCATTCTATAAAGAGCATAAACCATTATACTATCTCGCTTGTTCGTTAATTTATAATCCAACTAATATATTCATATTAGTTTTCAAAATTAAACTAATTAAATAATTTTAAAATTAGTATCCAGCACTCACGAGACATATTAGGATCTGAATTTGATTCACAAGTCATAACACGAGTTACAATTTTACAAACCCTAAAACTATCTCTCAATCTCTCATAGCCTCATTAGTAACCACCCCCACAAGGCCATAACACATTGAAAAACTATCAGCTAAGCTTTTACAAGCAGCCACAGCCAGTAGAGCCTCGTACAGCCACACCATCATACAACCTCGCACCGGCCACCAGCCACATTGTTGCCAATCTATCCTCATTCACCCCTCGCAGCACTATGTCACAGCATCGCAAGCATGAAGCTTGTGTGCTTGTGAACTCCTCCTTGTATTCGCGGACTCGCAGGTAGTAACCGCTTGAACCTGCAGCTTGCACTGTGATGAGGTCGTGACTTGAAAGGTAAGTATATTTTAGTGTACACTTCCAAATTCCAATCCAGATCCAGATCCAAATCCTCAACATGAAGTGTTTAGTCAATATTCTTATTTAGTCACACTTCTAGATCCAGATCTTTGTTTAGTCCATATTCTTTTTTTGTTTATGATTTATTTGTTTATTCTAGATCCAAGTGAAAGGTTTGAAGATTTGTTTGTTTGTTGATCTATTGGGTTTATTTGAAGAATATGATTTATTTAGTGATGTAATATTGATCATTTTGGGTTTACAAATGCTGTTGTACTTGGAAATTGCAACATTTTTTTTTGTCTTGATGGATTTTGAAAATAGGTTTTGTATAAACAAGCTTCAAACCAGGCCAAGTCTCCTAAGTAAGCCAGGCCAAGCCAAAAATAAAGCCTATGACAGGTAATAGACCAGGTTCAAGCCAATGTTCTTGTTAAGGCCTGGCCTGTTTAGGGCGTGACCTAGCCTATTCCCATCCCTACTTATACGGATCACTTGCTTAGGTACAAAAATATTATTTAACTGGTTGTTTGACCTATGCGGTACACGAGATAATATGAAAAAAAAAGTTTAAAATTTAGTAAATAGTAAAAAGGGTAAATATCTATTTAAGTCTTCACGTTTGATCTAGGTTTCGATTTAATCCCAAAAGTTTTTTTTGTTCTATTTTTGTCTCTAAAATTTTAAAAACATTACAGTTGTCATTTTAATAGAAAACATCTAAATTATAAATGAAAAATGTAAGTAAATGTCAAAATACAATGTTAAGAAATCATCACAAAAAAATGTCATATTACAAAATTAGGGATCACAATAAAACATAAAACATCAAGTTCTGTGTTCAAATTAAAACAATAATCCTACCACAAAAAAATTCAAACGAGAATGACACTCAAATTATAAACACAAGCTTGACATTTTATGCTTTGCTTTGATCACTAATATCGTCATATGACATTTTATATTTTGTTGCGACTTCCTAATATTATAATTTGGCATTTACATCCATTTCTTGTTTATCATTTGAATATTTTCTATTAAAAGGGTAAAATTGAAACTTTTTGAAAATGTTAGGGGCATAAATAGAACAAAAGAAACTTTGGAGACTAAATTGAAGCCTTGATCAAACTTGAGGGACCTAAATAGATTTTTACCCTAGTAAAATTATTGGAAGAATTACACTAATCTTCCTGACATTTGGCAAAATTCTACTCATATCCTCTCTATTTTCAAACTTTGTATGCTAGGTCCTTGAATTTTGAAAAATCCCACATTGGATTTTTTTAAAATAAAAAGTTCATACTTGAATTTTGAATTTTTTGAAACAAACATGGGAAACAATTTTTGTTACGTAGCAAGTGTTGTCGTTGTCATCCAAAATACTATTTTCAAAATTACACCCATTTCCTGGGCAAAGAGAGAAGGGCAAAGTGTTTTTATAACTAACCTAGTGAATTTATTGGATTTGAAGAGGTTTTGAAAATTTTGAATATTTATTTGTCAAAGAATTATCCTTGAAATATTATTTATACATGGTCTAAGATTCTTATTTATTTATTTTTTTGGGTCATGTCTTATTTATCTGTCTGGTTCAATTAATCTGTGGCATGGTGGACAAAGTCTATGGGCACATGAGTGAATAGTAGCTATACAAGTTGAACATGGCCCGTACCAACCAAAATCCTGAAACACGGCTAATGTCATATTCATACAGAAAGCGTTATATGTTTTATGTTTTAATTAGTTTCCCTTTCAAACATATGCTTAAGCAGTAGGCTGTATATTACTCACAAAACCGTGTGTTGTATTCTACAATTTGCATGAAAGTGAATTAATGCTGTGAGCCTGTGACAGACACATCATTGGTAAAATTCAAAGATCTTGATTAGTACAAATTTAAAGCTAGATATAATTGTTTATAGATTTTCCCCACTTATGGATACTTTATGTCCATGACTTGCCCCTCACCCCTTACAAAATTAAAATATTAAATAAAGAATAGAGGAAGGGTTTAGCTGTTATGTGATACGTTGAGTAAATTATGATAGTCAAAGAATTTTTGACTTTAACTCATGTGTTCCATCTTGGGGATTGACCCAATTATGAAAACATGTACGTTGATATTAACTTATAAATGCTCAAATGTCAAATGATAATGCCGCACACACTTTCATTGATATTATTTTACATTTTCGTATGAATGATTTTATACTATCAAAATGGAGTAGGTTATTTGGTGTTGGAGACTTTGATACCATGTCCTAAAACTATCTTCCTTTCAAAAGCTTAAATTAATGAATAAAAGCATATGAACTTTTACAATTATAAACAATATTTATTGATTAATGTTATCTATTATCTATTATCTATCTATTATATAATAATAGAGAGGTATAAATTGGAAAGCTCTGCCAAATGGCAGTTACTCTTTAACCATTGTCTTTAAGATATTGGTTAGCAAAACCCCCTTATTTTGACTAAGTCAAACCAAAAGATAGGAACGCCTCTTCTTCTCTCTACTAAGGTTCCATGACCAACTTTGTCTTCTCCATGCCTCCCCTGCCTTTTCCTTTTAGGCCTCTAGATGTCAACGACACTGGCTCTATTCCAGACCCTTCTACTGCTAAGGTCTCCTTTGGAGATAAAGTCATAGGGGACTCACAACCACATCCCCAGGTATCAAGATATTGGTTTGTGAAAAAGGTTTTCTGTGTTGAATATGAGAACAGGGACCCCATGGCCCCCATGATTCATGTTGATGACAGGGTATTTGAGGAACTCTATGAACCTTGGAAGGAAGCACTAGTGATCGAACTGCTGGGCAAATCTATAGGATTCTGAATCATGAAAGAAAGGGTCACCCAGTTGTGGCAATTGCAAGCCGGGTTTGATATAAGAGATATGAGCCATGGCTTCTTCATGGTTAAGTTTGATATTGCAAAAGACAGGGCGAAAGTGATGCACGGTGGCCTTTGGATGATCTTCGATCACTACCTCGGTGTTAGCACATGGAGCATGGATTTCATAGTAGAAACAGCAAAAATAGAGATAATGCTAGTTTGGATCCATTTCCCAAGTCTCAATATGGCATTCTTTGATGAGAACGCACTTATGGCTATGGCCTCAGTTGTTGGAAAGCCTGTAAAGGTAGACTCAACCACACTTAGAGTGGACCATGGCAAGCTTGGCCAGGTATGTGTTGAAATTGATCTGACCAAACTAGTCATTAGAAGAGTCTGGTTACGCGGGCATTGGTACCGTGTCTAGTATGAAAGACTCCACTTACTTTGCTCAAAGTGTGGTCACTATGGCCACCTCGCCTGCAATTACAATCATGAGGGCCCACCAGGATAGAATGGGGTGGCAATGAACCAAGAACTTGCTTAGACGACTGACCATGGGGCCCCAGTTCATGACGTCACGACGGTGTAGAATCCAAAGAGGGAGGGAGATCCCGTTCAACTGGCGTCAGTTACTGAAAATGGGGGTACTTTAAATGTCTGAAACTTGAATTCAAATCCTAATCATATGGTGATTGGCTTGTTGTTCAAAAGAAGAAAAAGAAACATCCCCCTAAACACAATCAAACCAAGGTGGATCCTCCAGGTTTCCTTTCTCAGAATAAATTCAAGGCCTTAGAAAAGGGGGCCTACACCATGACAGAAAAGTATGATGTGGCAGGCAACTGTGACAAGACCTCCATGCACAACACCCAAGCTCAAAAGCTTAAAATATGGCCTAAGAATAAAAGGCAAAGAAAAGATGATGCTAGGCCTTCTCTCACCCATGTAGTCCCACTTGGAGACAGGAGAGTTTGTAAGGTCACTCAACTAGAAAAACATCCTATCATAACTTATGACCAAGCTTCAAAGTCCCATTTTGCTTCTAATAACACACTTTCAAACGCGGTGCCTTTTACCACACAGGTCACGGATCATGCAGACAAAGATAGAGTGCCTGAGACCCAGGGAATGTAATGTTCCCCAATGGACAGTGCTATTCAACGAATGTAGGTGAACACCGAAATCCCCATGGATACTGGCCAGCTCTGAGCCAGACTCTAGGTCCACCTTCCCCCCTTTTTGTGTTTTGATGATTGAGTTCAAAGAATGCTCTATTCTCTCCTGAAATGTGCGAGGGGCAGTGAATGCCAATGGTAAATGCCATGTCAAGGAGCTTATCCGTTGTCATCACCTATCCTTCTTCATAGTCATGGAAACCCACACTTGTTTTGCCCACGTTGAGAAGTTTTGGAACTCTGTTGGTTTTAACCTGATAGGTATTGTGGAAACCAGAGGTCATCTAGGTGGCATTTGGGTCCTCTCCTCTTCCAATAAATTCATGGCGAGGGAGAATTTTCGATTCTCTCAATGTCTCACGTTTGAAGTTTCTTGTGGTAACCATTCCTGTGTTTGTTCTGCGATCTATGCTAGCCCCATCCCTTATGTTTGTGTTGCATTTTGGTCTTATCTCAGAACCCTTCAGAGTCAAATTAAGAAACCTTGGCTTCTGGTGAGGGACTTTAATGAGACCCTTCTTCCCTTCAAAGGTAAGGGGGAATCTTTAGTCATGCTAGAGAAGCTGCCTTTGCGGATGTTTTAAATGATTGCCACTTCTTGGATCTGGGGGCCATTGGGGGCGTTATACCTGGTTCAGGGCTGTTAATAGGGCTAACCAAAAATCCAAGAGGCTGGACCAGAGCCTAAGTACTATCTTGTGGAGAACCAACTTTCCCGAAGCAATTTCACTAACCTCCATCGGTTTTACTCTGATTACTCCCTGATTTTGATTCGTTTTCATGTCACTCCCTAGCCCAGAACTGAGCGCCCCTTCTGGTTCCTAGTAGCATGGACTACTCACAATCTTTACACTCAGGTGGTCAGCGATGCTTGGGTCAGAGGGAACAATGATGTCAATAGTTGCTTAACCGAGTACGTAGTGATTCTCTGAAATTTAACAAAGAGGTCTTCGAAAATGTTTTCCATCGGAAGAAGGAGCTTAAAGCCCGTATTGCTGGAGTCCAGTGCCGCTTGGATGTTTGGGACTCTACCTCCCTCCAAATTCTCGAAAATTTCTTCGGGTGGATTATGAGAAGGTTCTAGAACAGGAGGAGTTGCTTTGGTACCAAAAGTCTAGAGTGAATTTGGTGCAATTTGGGGACAGGAATACGAAGTTCTTTTATGCCAAAACCATCGTCAGACGCCGTCGGAACAAGATCACGGGCCTGAATATTACTGGAGGGGTTTGGTGCACTGATGAGGATTTAGTCAAAAGTGAAGCACTTTCCTTCTTCAAATCCTTTTTTTTCAATACTGAAATTGTTGATTTGTCACTTTGCAGGGAAATACCTATGCCCACTCTCTCTGCTAAAGCAGTGTCCCTTTTAACTAAGCTAGTGACCCTTGATGAAGTTAAGCAGGCAATGTTTTCTATAGGCTCATTCAAGGCCTTAGAACCAGATGGCTTCCAGGCTTTCTTTTTCAAACAATACTGGGATATTGTAGGCTCTAATGTGCACTTGGCTATGAAGCAAGCCTTCACGTATGGTAATTTTGAACCCCACTTGGTTGAAACTTTCATTGTTCTTATTCCAAAAGTTGATCACCCAACTTACATGAGGGAGTTTCGACCAATCAGCCTCTGTAACATTCTCCATAAGATCATCACTAACATTCTCCATAAGATCATCACTAAGGTCTTAGTGAGCCATATACATCCCTTTCTCTAGGACCTAGATGGCCTCCTCCAGGGAAGTTTAATCCCGGGCCATGGCACCTCGAAAAGCACTATCATTGCCTAGGAAGCTATTCATAGTATTAGCAAAATGAAGGGCCTGAAAAGAGAATTGACTTGGAGAAGGCGTATAACAGGATTGATTGGAACTTTCTCAGAGCTACTCTCCTTGATTATGGCTTTCCTCAAAGCACCATCAGCCTTATCATAAACCGTGTAACGTCCTCTGAACTAGCTATTCTTTGGAATAGGGAGAGATTGGAAACCTTTAAGCCAACCAGAGGCCTCCTCCAAGGTGACCCCCTATCCCTCCTACCTGTTTATCTTCTGCATAGAGAAAATTGCAAGAATGATTCAAATAAGGGTTGATAATGGGGTCTGGAAGCCTATTAGGCTCTCTAGAGAGAGGCCTGCTATCTCTTATCTGCTCCTTGCGGACGATGTTTTGCTCTTTTGTAAAGCAATGAGATCCCAAATTCAAATGGCAATGGATACCCTTGACCAATTCTACCAGATGTCTGGGCTGAAAATTATTCTTGAGAAGTCTCGAGCCCTCTGCTCCCCTAATCTTACCTTGAGTAAGAAAAAAACCATTACAAGCCTGACCTTTATTCGATTTGCTAGTGACTTGGGCAAATACTTAGGGGTCCCCATTATGAAAGGGAGGGTTAAAAGAGCTACCTTTAATCCAATCATTGAGAAAATTACCACTAAGCTGGCCTCCTGGAAGGGGAAGCTTCTTAATAGAGTCGGTAAGTTGTGTTTAGCTCAATCAGTGGTTTCTGCCATGCCCATTCATGTCATGCAATCTTTGTGGCTTCCTGAATTAGTCTGCACCTATGTGGATAGATTGACCAAGGGCTTCCTTTGGGGCAAGAAGGATGGTTCTCATGGGTTGCACCTTGTTAATTGGGCCACTATTTCTAGACCCAAAAAATCTGGTGGTTTGAGTATTTGTGATAGCAAGAAAACCAATATTGCATTGTTGGGAAAACATATTTGGAATTTGCTTAATCATCAAAACAAGATTAGCACCCAGATCCTAAATGCCAAGTATGGGGCTAGTGATCTACTCTTCCTAACTACTAATAAGACAGACAGTTCTTATCTTTGGCAGGGAATTATAAAGACCATTGTTATTTTCAGGGAGGGCTTTTCTTTTTGCCTAGGCAGAAGAGATATTTCTATTTGGCATGATCATTGGATTGGGACTAAAGGACTTTGTGATGAAGTTGACTACGTCCACATTAGTGATACTCATTTGAAAGTCAGAGACATTTGGAGGCATGGGGCATGGAACCTCCAGCATCTTGCTACACTGCTTCCCCCCCATATTATCAATAGTATTTTAGATATTGACATTCCTGAACATGATGGCTGACTAGTCATGCATCAGGTATTTACACAGCCTCCAGTGTCTATAAATGGTTGGTCTCAAGGGAGAATACTGAAGATGATGATGAGTAGAATTGGATTTGGAAGCTTAATGCCCCAACTAAATTCCTCTTCTTTGTTTGGCTTTGCTTCCACAATGCACTTCCATTTAATGAGTTACGTCACAATAAAAGTCTTGCTTCCTCCCCCCTTTGCTCCAGGTGTAGAGGTGCGCCTGAATCAACTGCCCATGGTTTAAGAGACTGCCTCTCTTTAAGTAACCTTTGGGAACGCTTTGGCTTCGCTTTTGATATAATTTTTTTTCTTTAGACTTTAAAATCTTGGTTTCGATTCTACTTTAATGGACCAGCTTCCTCTCTATTCTTGGTTAGTGTTTGGTGGTGTTGGCGTTGGCGCAATAACTGTGTCATTGATGATAACTCTTGGAATCCCGGCCAGGTACTACTCCATATTCAAGCATTTATTTTTAATGTGAACAGCTCCTTTCCTTTTGGGTATAACAATATCTATTACCTTCCTCGCGAGGTGATATGGACCAGGCCTCCTGAGGGGAGTGTCAAAATCAATGTTGATGGGAATGCTATGATTAATCCTTGGCGTGCTGGTTTTGGTGGCTTGCTTAGAAACCATCTTGGAGGCTCGATCATGGGCTTCACGGGATCTTTGGGCCAGAGAGACATTCTGTTTGCTGAGCTTATGGCCATAAAGACGAGATTATCTTGGGCTTGGAACCTCAATTTCTGCACTGTTATTCTAGAGGCTAATTCAATGGAGGCCTGACTCCTTGTGACTCAAGAGCCCAATGAGTTCCATGTCTACGAGGTTGTTATCTCCGACATAATTCACATTGTGCAACAAAACTAGGATGTTAATATCCACCAAACTTTGCGAGAAGCAAATGCTTGTGCTGATTTCTTGGCTAAGTAAGGGGCTAACCAGCAGCAAAAGTTGCGTACCTGGAGCTTTCCTCTCTTTGATTTACATGATTGGCTCTCCTTGGATGCCAATGGAGTAGTCTATCTTCATTCCTAGCTTCCTATTTCTTTTGCTTTCTTATCTTTGTTCACCAAAAAAAAAAAAAAAAATTGACAGTTATCTAGAACCATTCTCTTTAATTAAAATAGAAAATTTTCTAACTTAGGAAATATAAATATTAAATTAAAATTTAAAAATAGCATTACAATTTAAAGCTACTTGCTTAATGGAGAGCATTTAAGTGGACAGTAAAACTTGCAAATGACATTTAATTGTATATATGGTGTACTACTCTATTTTTTTTTTAATAAAATTGGTTCATGAGATTTTACTTGAAATAATAATGGTTTTGTAAATTTCTTTCTTTGAAATTACTTTATCAGGAAGTTAAAAAAAAAGGAAAGGTGAGAGAAAGAGAATGTATTTTGTGTGTGTGTGTGTGTATCACAATACAATGAATTATATGTTCACTAATCAATTATTGTACATAATATTTTTGTGAAATTTTTCTTTAAAATTATTTTATTGCAATTCTAAAGAATAAGATAATAATGGTTTTGTAATTTTCTTTTGAAATTACTTTATTAGGAAGTTGGAAAAAATAGAAAGAGTGAGTGAAAGAGAATAAATTATATATATATATATATATATATATATATATATATATAATGAATTATATGTTCAATAATAAGTTACTGTACATAATATTTTTGTGAAATTTTCTTTAAAATTATTTTATTGCGATTTTAAAGAAGATAATAATAGTTTCATAAATTTCTTTCTTTCAAATTACTTTGCTATTGGAAGTTGAAAAAAAAGGGAAGATGAGCGAAAGAAATTTTTTTTTTTTTACATATATATCACTATAGATTGAATTATATATGTTCAATAGTTATTGTGCATAATATTTTTCTTAAATTTTTCTTCGAAATTATTTAATTGTGATTCTAAAGAAAAGGGAGGGAGGGGAAAAGAAAATAATTTATTTTAATTTGACTTAAAAATTGATTATATATATTTTTATTTTTATAAAATATTGAAAAATGAGGAATGAGAAGAAGATTAATTAAACAATTTTTTTCAGTTATTTGATTCCTATTTGAAAATTAAACATAGATAATTTTATTATTGTGTAGTAGTTTTTAATCCAATTAATTATTTAAATTATTTTTATAGTAACTATTATATTTGCTAAGGAGATTTATCTCATATGTTAAACGGGATCAAAATACTAGTTTTTTTATGTTTCACTAACAATAACAACAATTTGCAATCGCTGTAATGGTCTCCAAATGGTGAAGATCAATGTCTAAAATGTGATTTTATTTCACCAAGTTTAATACAAAAGCTCCAATTAAAGTGCCTCTTTTTTATCTTTTTCTTTCATTGCGGCAATTGGTGTTTTTCTTTTTTCTTTTTATAATGATATGTTCAAAGATATTGCAGTTCATACTTAACATGGGGGGGTGGGGGATAGCTAAAGACCTGTCACTGTCTACGATTTGCTCCCTTCTCACATGTGAGGAATCAAACAGATTGAGGCTACAGATTTTATATTTTTCTTGGACAAGGGGGGTAAGCACGACTGATATTGCTTTTAAAAAGGTAACAACCACAGACCAAAAGACATGTGAATTTATAATTAATTCAATAACCATGGCTTGCAAATTGGAAATTTTCTTTTATATATACAAATGCAATATAGCCAAAATTATAATAGTTGAAAGGGATAGAAAAAGTAGGCATTGCTTTCATCTGGATGAAATGAGCAAGATCTGGACTCTATTACTAAGAATCTGATTAATATAACTCGATCCAATTGAGACACCCAAATGAGGTTCGGGATTTTCAATAAAGATATTTGTCATTTACCAATATTTGAATCAAAGACCTCTAATTACGGAGACATGATGTCAACCACTATGATTAACCCGCATTGATATCATTGCCTAAGTGCCTCTTTAGTAAATTATATTAGGCATGTTAGTATAAATTTATACAATAAATTATGGACTTATTCATTGTTTTGGTATACCTTAGTATTATATAAGCATATTCCACATATTTCCCTTATATATCATATTGGTGTATAACTTAATGAGGTTGATAAGGGTGGGATTAGACCTTATAACTTTTTAACGTATAAGAAAAATAACACTTTAACCATGAAGGGTGGGATAAAATTATATTTTGTGGGTAGTCCTTTACCTCTTTGGAGGAGCTCCTTCAGCAGAATTAGCTATTATCAACTGTGATACCTGATTTTGACAAAAAAAAAAAAAAAAGAAAGGTAAATAACACTTCTCCTGTTACAACTCTAACGCCTTCAATGCCCACTTTCTCTTCTCTCCTCTGTCTTGTCTCTTTGATTCTGCCATTGTTGTCTATTCAGACCCACAGCTGCTGAAGCATGTGTGTGCCATCTCCACGCTGAAGCAGAGGAGTTTGCCGCTCCCTTTCTGCTTCGTTGCCATCACCGGCGTGTAGTCTCGGTTGCTGGTGGCTGTTAGGGTCCGCCGTGGTGGCGTTGCTGCTCTCCCTCCCCCCGACGCATGCGAGCCCTCCTCGCCACCTGAAAAGCCACCCCCTGCCCTCGCTCCCAACCTCCTCGCCTCCGGCAAGCCGGTGTTCCTGGTGGACTACGAGGCGGAGGTCTCGTGACGCCTTCTAGAAGCTTGCCACTCCGGAGATCTGATGTCCGCCTTCGTCGATTGTATTTCCGATCGTTTTGTCGACATGAACTTCGCGCCGCCGTCAAACTCAGCAGCCACCACGTCAACCTCATCCATCTCCCGGTGTTGGTGCGCCGCTTCCAGAGGTTGAGAGAAAGAAGATGCAAGGGCTGTGGCTCCCGCCCGAAAACCTTAAAAAATGAATAAAGATATTAATTTCTAAATAAAGGATATTTTTGTCTAAATACAGTTTTTATCTTATACAATGTACACTAAAACACTTCATAATATTATCTTATACAAAATAATATTTTATATGATGTCACTCTAAATCCTATATAATATTAAAAATTTATTTGTTCTTTGTTAGATCTTATCTTATCAATTAATTTTTATTCTATTAATCATATCAAATGGGGTAAATTTATAGGTAGGATTTGTTTACTGTATTTAGGATAGAAATACAAAGACACTAAATATATAAACCTATTTAATAGTAGAGACAGAAACAAAAAATAAAAAAATATAAAATTTTTATATCTTTAAAATATAAGAACAAGATACAGAAATAAAAATTTAATATTTTTATCTTTTAATAATATATATATATATATTTATTATTTATATTTCTTTCATTATTATTTCTGTGTCTATATATATATATATATTTTTTTTTTTTTCCAAAGAGAATAAACAAATGCTACCATATATAACGCGGGACATAAATTGGACCCTCAACAAACGTCTAAGCAAGAAAAGTCGTAGAAGGAGGTTACCCCGAAAAATTCCCGTGGGACCCTATGATTAACTGGTTGCCAGGTTGTTTAGAAAAAGAGTACCGTGCCTGTGAACAGAATCCCAACTACAAAAGCCCACCCTCTCTTCCTCCCGGAGTTGGTGCCACTCACACTCAAATAATATTTCCACTTAGCACACTTTCTGAAAAAGGAGAATACGTTTATTTTTCTCTCTTCCCTCACATGGCCAGACCACAACAGCGATACCGAGGTGTGAGACAAAGGCATTGGGGCTCTTGGGTCTCCGAGATTCGCCACCCTATATTGTAAGTTCACCTTTGTTTCCATATAACCCCTTGCAATTTTCATATTCCTTCTTTCTTTCCAAAAAATAAAAAAAAAATAACTATCTAAAACTTTGTCAAAAACTGGTGACTCTAAACATGTCATTATAGATAAAGTTTGTCAGAAATAGCAACTCAATAAAAAAAAAATCAAATGTGCTCATTTCATTTGTGACAGTGGTGTCAACTCATTTATAATTTATTATTGAAATGATAAATTTTTTATTTTAAATATTTTATAATTATCTTTAATAATAAATAATGAATGAGTTGATATAATATTTCGTGCAAAATGAGTTTAAATAACACAATTTCAATTCAATTATGGTGTCCTATTGCCTTGAATAAAAACGTTTCTTTTCTTCTTTTTTTTTTTTTCCTTACAGGAAGACAAGGATATGGCTTGGTACTTTTGAAACGGCTGAGGATGCAGCTAGAGCCTATGATGAAGCAGCTAGGCTTATGTGTGGTGCAAGGGCAAGAACAAACTTCCCTTTCAACCCCAATTTGTCTCAATCATCAACTTCAAAGCTTCTCTCAGCAACTTTGACCGCCAAATTGCATAGGTGCTACATGGCTTCTTTGCAAATGACTAGACAACCTTTTCAAGAGCCTCAAAGGGTGCCTAATTCAGTGCCAAAGAATGTTTGCACCAAAACCACAAGCAATGACTCTGTGAAGATTAGTGATGAAAGTGATGCAATTTTGTCACAAAAGATACCCCATGAGGAGCAAGGTTCAGAGGCAAATTGGGTGGTCAAGAAGGTGAATGTAGAGGAGGGTGCTCCTCTATTCAAGCCACTTGAAGAAGATCACATAATGCAAATGATTGAGGAGCTTCTTGATAGGTCTATGGATCTTAGCTCTGTCATTCCAAGTTAGGCTATTTGAAAATAAAAAATGCTATTCCAACATACAAAAATGGTGTCCAATTAAAACACTCACTCTATTATTATTATATATGATAGTGATCCCAATTTTTTTTACTTATCCATTGGTGTCCCAATGAGACACCCACTATTTAGTATTAGAATAGTAATGCTGTTTGAAAATTGATGCATGCATATGAAAATATGAAAGCGATGTCATAACACCCCAAGATGTTGCACAAGCCAGCTGCGTGGATTCTGTTTGGTATGAGGGTAATTGTAGAAGTAAAAATTTTACAAATTATATTTATGAATAACTTTAATCCTAAATCTAATCTGTAAAATTTTTGTTCTTGTTTTTATCTGTACCAAATGCATTCTTAGTTGTTATGATAATCTAATCAATTTTTCCCTACAATTCCAGCCTCTTTCTATTGCTTAATTTAGTACCACTCTGAATCTCAATCCTCTATGTGACCATTAGACAATGGCATTATGGTAGTGTTTGGTGGCTGATATAGATATAGGACAATGGAGATAGAGAGAGACGGTGGAGGTAGAGAGAGACATAGACATAAAAATATTGTCTCTATATTCTATTTAATTATGGAGTACGAGACATGATAATTGTCTTGATATCTTGTTTGGAAACACAGTAACATGACAACAAATATATGATAAAATACCTTGTGTACCCCCGCCGTCTCCCGCCATCAGACCGCCACTACACCACCCATAATTGTGAGGACACATAGGAAAAATTAAATATGTATATGGATATTATTAGAAGAAAAAATATTAAATTTCTGTTTCTATGTCCTGTTTCCATTGTCCTACTTTTTGGAGATATATAAATTTTCTGTACTTCTGGCTTGGAGACAAAGTTATTCTGTACCTTATTCTTATCTCTACTATTAAATAAATTTACATATTTATTGTCTCCATATTTCTATCTCTGTTACCAAACGCTACCTGTGTACAGTCAAATCATGTTGTAATATGTGAGTTGTTTGTGTTTTCTTGCCGTGTTCTAAGGTAGTGACCTCCTCCATTATAGTCTACTGGATTATATCACATAAAAATGCTGTCTCTGTAAATATGTATTTTAGTCCATGAAAGAATCATGTGTCATTAATTTAGTTTTCAAAAGATGTTTGACATCAAATAGATTAAATTAATGTGATATCACATTAGTCTCTTAAATTTTTTTTCACATCAAATAGATTTTTCCAAGAGTTAAAATATAAAATCACTTTAAGAAAAATTATTTGATCTCCTTTTCGATAAAGCATGAGCTTTTAGGGTCATATTTGATGTCAAATTACTTTAAGAAGGACTAAAAGACTAATTGATCTCCCTTTCTGATAAAGTACTACATGAGCTTTAATTTCAAGAATTTATTTGACGTCAAATAATTTCAGAACAACTAAAAGTGATATCACATTTTAACTTTTAATGACCTCTATGATGTCAAACATTTTTATGGACTTTTTTTTTTTTTTTTTGGTTGGTACATTGAAAAGATGATGGGGTTTGAAGATATAGTCTCAAGATAAACTACCCAAACCTCATAACTAACTTAATATAAATTTTTTTATTTTCATTTCCATAAAATGAGTATTTTAAAGTAAAAAAAGTACGTTCATCTCAACGATAGTTTTATTTGGGAATTCAATAAAATAGATATAAGGTATGATCTAATTGCTTCCTTTGAAAAATTCTATTTTTCTGATCATACTTTCTTTTTTAATTCTTAGCAGGACATATGTTAGCTAAGCAAACTTCTTTTTGTTGAAAGAATGCATCCAAATTAAGTTAATTTTTTGTTTCCCTTTATGTTTAAGTCTTAAAGAAAGTTGAATTTCAATTCCAATAGTAGTTTTACGATACTTCGGTGCATCAAAACCGATCGAACATGAAAACACAGTGGCGTCAATAAAATCACCAATTCATTTAGAAATTAGGGGACATTGTAAAGTTAATGGTTTGACTTTTTCAAATCTGTTTGTCAAGATCCATAGGCATGCTTTCGGTGGTTGTTGCAAAATTTCAAACATTGCAGATTTGGTTTGAAAAATTAGAAATCATGCATGTGCAAGTTTGAAAAATAGAAATCATGCATGTGCAAGTTCAGAAGCACTAAATATTTTTTTTTGGCATCATTTACTCTTCTAATGCCTATATAAAGGCTAGTTCTCGTTGCTCAAAATCATCATATCAAAAAATACACAACAAATCATCTCCTCCTTTTATTAGTAAGAGTAGAATTATTTGTTTTTTAGGAATTTTTCTCGTTGAGAGTATACACTACTGAGATAATACTGTCAAATATTCTGGGTGTATTTGAAATTTGGGTATTGAGTGGAGTGTATCCACCTTTTGTATCTCCATCATATTTTCATAGTGAAATATTTAGTTGTCGTCTTTGTTCATGGACATAGGTTTTAAGTTGAACCACGTAAATTTCTGGTATCATTTATTTTATGCTTTCACATATTTATTTTGTGCTACTCTGTTACTGCCTTTTGGGCTTGCCATTTCACAACAAATTGGTATCAGAATTCTTATATAGTTCTGGGCTAATTTGTTTAAAAATGTCTACTGCAAAATTTGATATTCAATAGTTTGATGGGCACATTAATTTCAGAATGTGGAAGGTCCGTTTGATGGCTGTTTTTGTACAACAAGGTGTAAAAGTAGCATTTTCTGACAAGGAAAAGAGGCTCGAGACAATGAAGGAACATGAATGGGAAGATGCTAATCAAAAGGCTCTTTCTATTATTCAATTATGCATTACAGACGATGTGCTACAGGAAGTCCTTTCGGAGAAAACAATAAAATCGCTGTGGACCAAGTTGGAGTTATTATATATGGCAAAGATGGTGGCCAACCGTCTCGGTGTGTCACAACGTTTGTACATGCTTCGTATGGCAAAAGGGACATCAATCTGGTCTCACATAGCTAAGTTCACATCACTTGTCACAGATTTGAAAAATATGGATGAGACATTTTCAAGTGAGCAATAGGCAATGATGTTGTTTTGTTCCTTATCTTCTTCATACAAGTACTTTCGTGAGACGCTCATATATGGTCATGAAACCCTCAAAATTGATGAGGTAAAATTCGCACTTTTAAGTCGCGACAAAATGGAGCATGATACTAGCAATCATGATGATACTGCATCTGGCTTGGTTGCTAGAGGGAGGTCAAAGGAGATAGGATCGAGTAGTAGCAAAGGAAGATCTAGATCTAACTCTAGACATCGTAAAGGCAGATGTAAATATCATAAGGAGGAAGGGTATTGGAGAGTAGAATGTCTGAGGCTGAAAGACAAAAAAGACAAAGACTCAAGTGATGCAGCAAGTGTAGCTAAAAGTATTGATAATGTTCTCCCAGTATCAACCAGTTTAATTGGTGATACTTGAATACTTGATTCAGGTTGTTTCTACAAAATGTGTTAGAATCGGGATTGGTTTACAACTTACCAGTCAATTCATGGTGATGTTGTCCTTATGGGAAATAATATGTCCTGTAAGATCATTAGCATTGGAACAGTTCAAATCAAAATGCATGATGGAATTATGAGAATGCTGACTGATGTTCGGTACATACCAGACTTGGAGAAAAATCTTATATCTTTGGGTGTCTTTGATTCTTAAGGTTAAAAGTATTTTGCTGAAAGTGGAGTTTTAAAAATCTCTGAAGGTGCTCTTATTATGATAAAAGACAAGTTGGTCAATGGTCTTTATTTACTCTAAGGGAGTATAGTTATTGGCGCATCCCCAGTATCATCTTCATCTGATTTTGATTCAGAAACTACTCATTTGTGGCATAATGTCTAGGGCATATGAGGGAAGCATGAATGTCAATTTTGAGCAAGCATGGCTTGTTAGGTGATCACAAAATTGGAAAGCTTGACTTTTGTGAACACTGTGTCTACGGAAAATAGACTAGAGTCAAGTTCAGCACTGCTATCCACAAGACTAAGGGCATAGTAGATTACATCCATTATAACTTGTGGGGCTCTGCACCTATTCCGTCAAAAGGTGGTGCTGGATACCTATTGACATTCATTAATTATTTCTTGAGCAAGGTATGAGTTTATTTTCTGAAACACAAAAATGATGTGTTCTATACTTTCAAGAAAAGAAAAGTGCTTGTTGAAAAATCAGGCTAGCAAGAAAATCAAGTGCCTCCAAACAAATAATGGCCTGAAGTTTTGTGGAGGTCATTTCAACGAGGTCTGTGAAAATGAGGGCATAGTAAGACATCGTACTATGTGAAAGACTCCGCAACAAAATGGAGTAGTAGAACGTATGAACAGAACAATTTTGGAGATGGCTCGTTGTATGTTCTCTAATGCTAGTCTGCCTAAAGAATTTTGGGCTGAAGTTGTCAATATGGCTTGCTACTTAGTAAATCGGTCTCTACCAACTGCAATCGATTTGAAGACTCCTGTTGAGGTATGGTCTGGTGCTCCTGCTGATTATTCAAATCTGAGGATTTTTGGTTGTCCTGCATATGCTCATATTGATGATGGAAAGGTTGAGCGAAGGGTACTAAAATACGTATTTCTCGGATATGAAACTGGGGTGAAAGGTTATAGATTATGGTGTACAAAACCTAAATCATCCAAATTCATAATCAGTAGAGATATCAAATTCAATGAATTATCCATGTTTCATCCAAAAAAAGAAATTGGTGATACAGAAAAAGACTAAGATGCTAGCAAGCAGGTGGAGATTGAAGCTAAACCACCAAAGCAGATGGACGAAGATGCGTCTGACCAACCCATTCAAGAAGAAGATTAAGATATTGCCGATGCTATAGATGCATGACAACAGTTGCAACATTATAGCCTTACTAGAGACAGAGAAAAGAAGCAAGTAAAGTCACCACAGAGATATGGTCATGCAAACATAGTCTCTCTTACATTATCGGTGGCAGATGATGTGGAATTAGAAGATCCTACCACATACCATGAGGCTATCTCAAGTGAAGAGTCTGCACAATGGATCACTGCGATGGGTGAAGAGATGGAGTCTCTTCATAAGAACAGGACTTAGGAGTTAGTGAAACCACCTAAAAGATATAAAGTTGTAAACTGCAAATGGATCTTCAAGAAAAGGGAATGATCCCTTGGACTTGAACCAGCTAGGTACAAAGCACGCTTAGTTACAAAAAGTTTTAGCCAATGGGAAGGAATAGACTTCAATGAAGTATTCGTCCTGTTGTGAGATATAGCTCCATTCCTGTGTTGCTCGCTATAGTTGCACTGTTTGACTTAGAGCTTGAATAGCTCGATGACAAAACAACTTTTTTTCATAGTGAGCTTGAAGAACAGATCTACGTATAGCAATCGAAAGGTTTCACCGTTCATGGTAAGGAGGATCATGTATGTCTCTTAAAGAAGTCGTATATGGCTTGAAGCAATATTCTCGTCAGTGGTATAAAAGATTTGATATTTTCATGTTAGGCCATAGTTACTCAAGGAGTGACTATCACTGCTGTGTTTACCATAGAAAGATCTCAGATGGTTCATTTGTCTATTTGTTGCTCTATGTTGATGACATCTCATTGCTGCTAAAAGTATGTCTGGGATCAAGAAGCTGAAGGAGCAACTCAATGGTGAATTTGAAATGAAAGACTTGGGTGCAGCTAATAAGATTTTGGGCATAGAAATTTACAGAGATACGAGCTGAAAAATTATTTGTCTCAAAAGAAATATATTTTGGAAAGTACTTGAGCGTTTTGGAATGCAAGATACAAAGCCTGTGAGTACTCCGTTGGCAGCTCATTTCAAATTATCAGCCGCACATTCACCACGGTCAGCTGGAGAGAAGGAACATATGTCACAGGTTCCTTATGCTAGTGCAGTTGAAAGCATAATGTATACTATGGTATGCACTCGACCAAATATTTCACATGCCGTTAGTGTTGTTAGCAGATATATGAGGCATCCTAGCAAGATCCATTGGCAGGTAGTGAAATGGATACCTTTAATATCTTTGAGGTACTGTAGATGTCTTAGTATATGAAAGCAGTTCTAACACTGATGGTAGTGTTATTGGATAAGTTGACTCTGATTATGTTGGAGATGTTGAAAAAGGAGATTTCTGATAGGATATGTCTTCACGTTTTCGGCTAGTACAATTAGTTGGAAAGCGACTTTACAGTCTACTATTGCATTATCAACTATAGAAACTAAATACATGACAGCTGCAGAAGCAATGAAGGAAGCCATTTAGCTCAGAAGCTTGGTGGGCAATTTGGGGTTGGAACAAGATGTTACCACTGTTTATTGTGACAACCAAAATGCCATACATTTGACCAAAAATCAAATGTATCATGAGAGAACCAAACATATTGATGTCAGATATTACTTTATTTGAGATATTATTTCTCAAGGTGCCATTGTAATGAAGAAGATTGATACTTCAAATAATCCAGCAGATATGTTGACAAAGTCAATCACTGTTACTAAGTTCAAGCATTGCTTGGACTTAGTTGGCATAATCAATATGTGAGTCTGCCCTTATGGACACATTGGAGAAGGTGACTTCATCTGAAGATGGATAGGAAATCAAGCCAAGGTGGAGATTTATAAAGTTAATGGCTTGACCTTTTCAAATCTGTTTTTCAAGATCCATAGGCATGCTTTCGACGGTTGTTTCAAAATTTCAAACATTGCAAATTTGGTTTGAAAATTAGAAATCATGCATGTGGAAGTTCAGAAGCACTAAATATTTTTTTGGCATCATTTACTCTTCTAATGCCTATATAAAGGCTAGTTCTCATTGCTCAAAATCATCATATCAAAAAACACACAACAAATCCTCTCTTCCTTTCATTAGTAAAGTAGAATTATTTGTTTCTTAGGAATTCTTCTCTTTTGTAAGATGAGAGTATACACTAGTGAGAAAAATACTGTTAGGTATTCTGGATGTATTTGAGATTTAGGTATTGAGTGGAGTGTGTCCACCTTTTGTATCTTCATCATATTTTCATAGTGAAATATTTGTTATTGCCTTTGCACGTGAACGTAGGCTTTAAGCTGAACCACATAAATTTCTAGTGTCATTTATTTTACATTTCTGCATATTTATTTTGCGCTGCTCCATTACTGCTTTTTGGGCCTGCATTTCACAACAGACATAAATCACTATATATCTATATCATTGGTGTGTTCTAATAGGTTATTATATCTGTTTGATTGGTTAGGAGAGTTACATATGCATCATGAAACTCTTTGTCCCAAAAGCTTAAGCTATTGGGTTATGGCACACTAATGGTTTTATATCTAATACGCTATCTCATGCGAATGCCTCTGTTAGGCTTGAAGCGTGGACAATGCACACAGACCCACTATTCCTTGTGTTGAAATTTAATTATTTTTATTTAGAAGTAGGGGCAACAAGGATTGAACTCTAGACCAATTGGTGGTAGAGGCTCTGATATCATGTCATGAAACCATTTGTCCTCAAAGCTTAAGCTATTGGGTTATGACACACTAATAGTTTTATATCTAATAATGTGCATTCTTAACAGAGAATATGTTGTTTTCATGCCATATCTACCATTGCAAGGTTAACTAGTACTGTAACTTTTGTTTAACTTTTTTACCATTTTAGTTTCTTACCTTTTTTTTGTAGGGGGGATATTAGATTCGCATAATCACTCACAAAAATATTGCATAAATGAAAGCTTAACAAAAAGAAGAGGAACTTTAACACACTTTGTTCATAATATAATTTTTACAATAACTTGATATGATACAACATAGAACATCCTATATAGACTAAAGACTTGAAGTAAAAACAAATAAATTTAATGACTACATTTATTGATCAAACAAGCATTTAAAGCATGAAAGTGATAGGTTGAAGACCATCATAAATGATAATGTTGACAATATGAACATAATAAATACTAGAGATTTGCAAGCATGCTAGCATTTAATGTTTGGTTTTAATTTTTTTTTTCAACATTACTTCCCTTAAACCAAGCATTTAAAGTTGATCATTTCAAGCATTTTCTTCAACTGGCAAAATAATTCATTCTTCAAAGGCTTTGTAAAAATATCTACAATTTGTTCTTCAGTGTGATAATAATCAATCAACACCTCTTTCTCAGCAACCAATTCTCGAATCTTGTGAAATCGAATATCAATATGCTTGGATCTTCCATGAGATCTTCCATGAAACACTGGATTTTTGCAAAGTGTAATAGCAGATTTGTTGTCACAGAATATTATTGTGGGAGTATTTTGCTTCTGCTTCAAAGTTTCAAGAATTCTTCTAAGCCATACTGCCTGTGTATCACAGCTAGTTATTGCTATATATTCTGCTTCAGCTGCGAAGAGTGCAACAATTGGTTGTTTCTTTAAAGATTAAGATACTACACTAGACCCAAAATGAAAAATATATCCTGAAGTGTTTTTTCTTGTTTATATGTCACCTGCCCAATCACTATCTGTATATCTAATAAGTCTCACATCATTCGTATCACCATAAAAAATTCCATCAATCATGGTACCTTTGATATAGCAAAAATTCTCTTAGCAGCTTGCAAGTGACAGTATGTAGCTCCTCCATGAATCTGCTTAATAATTCAACTCAAAAAACTGTCCATGAACCTACTCAATAATCCAGCTCCAAAAACTATGTCTGGTCTAATTACAGTCAAATATCTCAAATTTCCAATCAATAAGTAGGATCCACAACTTTTCCTTGATCAGCCCTTATCAGTTTTAGCTTCTCTTCAATTGGAGTGGAGACTAACTTTGAATTCTCCATCTAAAACTTCTTCAAAATATCATTAGTATATTTCTTTTAAAAAATGAACATGCCATGATCTTGCTGAATAACTTTAATGCCTAAAAAGCAAGACATTAGACCCAAATCTGTCATTTCAAAATGTTTCATGATGGCCTCCTTAAATTCTACAATCATCTTCAAATTATTTTTGGTGAAAATCAAATTATCAATATAAAGGCATATAATGAGCATATCACTAGACTCAACAGATTTAATGTACAAAGTATGTTCAAATGGGTATCTTTGAAAATTATTCTCAATGAAATAAGAATCGATCTTCTTGTACCATACTCTTGGTGCCTATTTCAAACCATACAATGCCTTCTTAAATCTGTAGACTTTGTCTTCTTCTCCAAAGATCTCATAACTTACAGGTTGCTCAACATATACTTCTTCCTTCAAAGTACAATTCAAAAAAGCAGACTTGACATCCATTTGATATATCTTCCATTTATTTTGAGCAGAAATTAAAACAATCATCCGAATTGTATCAAGTCTAACAACAGGGGTAGATACCTCAAAGTAATCAATACCTGGCTTTTGTTTGTATCCCTTTGCAACCAATCTTACTTTGAGCCGATCAATCTCACCATTGGGCTTATACTTTGTCTTGTATACCCATTTCACTCCTATTGGCTTCTTAACTGTAGGCAAAGCTGTTAGCACTCAGGTATCATTTTTCTCAATTGCAAAGATCTCTTTATCCATAGCTTTTCTCCAATTATTATCAGTGGAGGCTTCTTCAAAGCTTACAGGTTCACAATCTGCAAGTAAAACAAAATCGATAATCTTTTCATCAAATGGATCATTATCATTGCTCACAACATAATCCCCTAGTCTTGCTGGTAATTGACGATTCCTTTGGGGTTGTTTTGATGGTTTTGGTTGAGCTGATGTGCCTGCTTGTCCATCTTCATCTTCATAACTTTCAGAAATCGCCATGGACTCCTTTTGAGTTTTGGAAGACCAGTTCCACATTGCTTCTTCATCAAAAGTCACATTTTGACTAATAATCACCTTCTTTGTATATGGATTATACAATTTATATGCCTTAGAGTTCATGTTGTAACCAATGAAAATACATTTCTCACCTTTGTCATCTAACTTCTTTTTAACTGATCTAGTATATGAGCATATGCAATACACCCAAAAACTTTGAGGTGATGAATTGAAGGCTTTCTTCCACTCCAAGCTTCTTTAGGAGTCTTATTATGAACACTCTTTGTTGAGCATCTCTCCAAAATATGCACAACAGCAGTAACTGCTTTTGCCGAAAATTCTTTTGGCAGTTGTTTGAACCACAATATGCATCTCACCATATCCATGATTATCTTGTTCTTCCTTTCAGTAACTCCATTCTGTTAGGGAGTATATCTATTTGTCAGTTGATGTTGAATTTCATGCTGCTCAAAGAAATCTACACATGCAAGATATTCTTATCCTCTGTCTATTCTTAAAATGTTGATTCTGTAGCCACTTTGATTCTCCACAAATGTAATGAAGTACTTGTTTCCATTATGTGATGGAACATCAATGGTGCATAGATCTGAATGCACAATCTCCAACAATCTTTTTACTATCTAAGATTCTCCAACACGAAGTGGTTGTCTATGCTTCTTTCCCAATAAATCTCACAAATACAATGAATAAATTAAACAACTGATAAACTAGAAACTTCCTTGATAGATAAGTTAATCTAGAAAAATGATAGTGTCCAAAATGCATGTGACACAACCAATTATTATCAGATATCACTAGACTCAAGCAAGAAAATTTTTCATGTTTAATTTTCAATAGGAAATGTCTATTCTAAGTATTTTTATCTAGACTATAAATTTTCTATTCTTGTCAAATATTGTGTAGTATGCTTGATAAATTTGAATATTATAGCCTTTCTCTAACAACTATCCCAAACTCAACAAATTGTGATGAAGACTAGAAGCATAAGACACACTAGAAATGAAATTGTGAGAACCATCTTTTAATTTTATTTTTATCTCACCTTTTTTCAAAATCAAAATATTAGATTTATTGTCAAATTCCATAGATGACTTTATAGTTTCATCTAATGAAGAAAATAAAACACATGTGATTGCTACAACCAGTATCTAAATACCATGTATTTTCTTCAACATCAAAAGAATTGCTTTCCAAAAAAGAGACTTTATGGATTAGAATTCTTACCAATATATTGACATTGGTTTTCGACAACATCTACTTGAGTGCTGTTACTTTGATTCATTGGTTTAAATCTGCAACTATAGCTTTATGCCCAAACTTTTCACAGTGAAAATAATTAAACTTTGTTCTTTCTTGATAAAAATTACCTCTTCCTCTTGTCAATTAGCAGGCCCAAAATTATTTCATGCTCTTGCTTGATTGTGTGATATGAAATTATTGCCTTTTTCTTGATTGTAATTAGTGTCACGACCTCTGCCTCTAAAATTTTATTTGCCTCTGCCTCTAAAGTTTCCTCTGCCTTGGCCATAACTTATTTCTTCTTCTTTATGGCTTGATTTAGCAAATTTGTTTAAACTCTTCAAGGCTTCTTTTACTGATTTTTCTGTCTTCTCCAAGATCTTGCTCACATGACTTTCTATACTTCCTTGTAATTCTACAGTTGTTATTTTGTCTATGTCGTGTGACTCAATTATTGTAGTCACCACATTATCAAATTTGATTGCCATAGTATGAAGGATTTTCTCAACCACCTTGTTGTCTTCTATATTCTCTCCATTACTCTCATCTTATTGACAAGATCAATGACATGAGAAAAATATTGTTCAATAGTTTCTGAGGTGGACATTTCATATTTTTCATATTCTTTGTGCAAAAATTATAGTTTGGATTTTTGTGCCTTTTCTACACCTTTGTAAGATAGCTTTAGAGTATCTGATATATACTTCTTTGGTAGTTTTGACATTTGCAATTTTGCCAAACATTGAATAATCTACTCTTTGATGGATTTGTGATAGTGCCAATTGGTTTCTCCTTTAAGTTGCTTGATCTGCTCCTTCTTGAATGTCTTGTTCAATAAAACTCCATATATTATGAACTTTTAAATGGGTGCACATTAAAGTCTACCAATAATAATGATGAAGTTTCCCATCTAATTTGACACTGAACCAAAAACTATTGTAATTGTATGTCATACTTAATCTAGAAAAATTAACCATACTTGCTCTAGAAAAATTAACTGTATGAGACAACTCTTGTTTCTCAAAAACTCTTTAAAATTTTGGCATATGATTTAACTAGCTCTGATATAAATATGATACACGATTTGTACAATCACTCACAAAAATATTGCATAAACAAAAGCTTAACAAAAAGAAAAGGAACTTCAACACACTTTGTTCATAATATAATTTTTTCAATAACTTGATATTATACAACATAGAACATCTTATATAGACTAAAGACTTGAAGTAAAAACAAAGAAATTTAATGACTATATTTATTGATCAAACAAGCATTTAAAGCATGAAAGTGATAGGTTGAAGACCATTATAAATGATAATATTGTCGATATGACCATAATAAATGCTAGAAATTTATGAGTATGCTAGCATTTAATGCTTGATTTTAAAAAAAAATTCAACAGGGGGTTCAAATTTCCCTTACGTGAGGATATTTTTCTTTAGTTTTTGCCTAGATTTTGATGCTTTAGTTGAAAGACATCAGTTAACCTTCATTTCCTTGTCATTATTGATAAATAGCATTTCGGCTTCATAATCTCCAGATCTTATTAGGTTCACTTGAACACAATAATTAGTCAAATCTTGATTGCTCTTATAGCGGCAATTCTTATCCATAACAACCATTGCTCCGATAAAATTGCTTACCCAACTGCTCCAATGTGCTCTTCTAATCAACTTTATTAATTCTTTTCTTTATCCTCATAGTTACGCAATTTAAGTGTAGGTAAAATATAGATATAAAATCTTCATTTAACATGCCTCCTTCTAAAAGTTGAGATTTTCTAGATTAATTGGGTTATTGGCATTGCATCAAAGTCTCTGTCTATGCAGAGTATTTAAACTTTAAAGTTCAACCATTGTTAGTATTACCCCCATTAGTTACTTATAATAATTAAATCAACTTTTACCCTCGCACTCGTGTCCTAGGTGAGACGTAAATATAAGTTTTTAAACCCTAAATGTGAATTCCCCAACCGTCCTCTCAACTTAACGGTGGTTCTCCCTTTCCTTGAATTAGAGTTCCATCCCCTCACCTAAACTTATAAGATTAATTTTAATTTCATATTGACATAAAATAATTTTACATTATCATTTAATCACATACTTCTATTTTTATAATAAGTCTTTTAAGATAGTGGATAGTTTGGGTCAAATATTTTTATTGATGTGACAATATATGATTTGATATTGATATGTATCTTCACCTTTTCAGAATATCTATCCACTTTTTGATAATTTTATATTTCAAAATATTTAACCGCTTTTAGACAACTTCACATTTCAATATAGTACTTTTTTTCTCAATAGTTCTCTTAAATAATTTCACTTATGAACTATTATTAGTTTTCTAAAAGAATTTTATTTAATAGGGTCATATTAGTTCATTCTCTATATTGTACTTCACTTCCAATACATTTATTATCTTTCTTAATATTTTTACTTATCCAAAAATGTCAAATATTTTAAAATTGATAGAGTAAAAAACTTTTTCATGCTAATACTGCATACAAATTAAAGTGGCTTCAATGTTGGTCCAATTAATTATATTTTAGGACACATCTAATGGTTCAATCCTTTTGACAATGGGATGTTATTTAAATGGTTAAATTTTAAATTTACAATTTTTTAATTTAAGAATATAATAATTATAAAATTAAAAAATAACTTTTGAAATTACACTATTATCCTTTATCAAGTGTCATGTGTCAAGTGTCATCAACTAAACTCTTTCTCCACAGTTCCATGCCACCACTATTACCACCTCTGTCTCCCGCATCCAAGCTCTCTGCCACCGCGGACCTCCTCTTCGACCAACGCGGCACCGGTAAGATTGTCACTGTTACTGGTGAGATAATTCCCTCATTGAAAGCAAAAGCAATTAAAATGAAAAGTGCAAAACCATCACCAAGAACAAACATTTTTAATTCCTCAATATATATAACAGCATCGCTTTCTACATGCTAAACAAGAAAAACAGCTTCATCTTCATGGGAAAACAAAACAATCCTCAGAAAGAATAAAAGTTAAAACAAAATAAAAAGTAGTCAAAGAAACAAATATTGCACCCAAAAAAAAAACCATAATAAACAATATTGGGATTGTGTGTTTTGGTGTCCCATCTTTATCAGTGAAACTTCATGATTATTTACCTGCTTTGGGATTGATTTTGCTCCCCACAACCATCAAAACAATAAAGTTGGTTAGTCCATATGATTATGTTTTACTTTTGAATAAGCAAAGTTGATTATACCCGGCATCTTATTGAGATTTTCCATCATTAGTAGTATGAATATTGTGTCCTAGAGGGACTTTACGGTTCACCTGTTCCCCCACACTCCTCGTTTTAGCATACCGGTGTCATGTCCAACAATTACAAAAATGGGTCAAATTTACTCCCCTCCATATAGACACAAAAGATGCATAGGGTAAAATGCTTTACGTAATTTCCTGTTTTGTTAGGAATTCATGTTGATTAGCTAAGTTAATTACTTTTTGAGGAATAGGAGGAGGGATTAGCCCTATTTATATATTAAGTTAATTACTAGTGGATGAGTTGATATAAATTGAAGCCCATTTTAGGGCAATTCGATATATCATCATTACTAGTCATGATTTTTGTTAGATATAAAATATTTGTATCTCTACCTAATTCACTCAAAAATTTAGCCCTGTTTGATACATATTATAAGGCCTGATAATATTAGCTAATACTATATAAAGTCAATTTTTATCACATATGATAATATAATGTTACACGGTCAAACCATTTTTATCTTATGACTATAGAATTAAGTTACCCGGTCCTAAGAGACTTGATAACATATGATAGTAATATTTTTAACCTAAACTTGCTATTGTACGTCAATGTTCCACCTAGATCCATCGTCGGTAGTAGCCTACCAGCCATCGATCAACATGCCACCTTCTGAGCTGTCCATCACCCGACAGTCCCCCCCGGCTTGCCTACTACCGGTCGCCACCTATCACTTGCCTTTCGTTGCCACCGTCTGCTGGTTGCCACCTACCACTTTCCAATCGTCGTCAATCATGTAGGGCACCAAATAATTGATAGTATAAAAACTTATATAATGGATTACTTATATTATACTATTAAATCTTGTACTATCATAGGATATTTTGGACCCTTGAAGCAGAGAGAGAGAGAGACTCACCTACCACTTATCGTCAATGAACACGCCATCGGCGGACCGCTTGGTGGATTTGCAATGCCATCGAAGCCGTGGACCTCACTGACTCCAACTCCATCCTCCTCGCTCGCCCCCATCTGAACGAGCCTTGATCTGCATCCAGCTTCTGGGCAGCCATGTACCTTCTTCATCGACCATGAGCAGGGCGCTATTGTTTGTCCATGCGCTGCATATTCCTCTTGTCGCTGCCCCATCGCCGTGCTACCAGACTCGAAGACGATTCGTTCTTCTCGACTTCAGTTTGCCATCGCCTTGATTAAGTTACGATCTACTTGATTCGCTTTTAGCTTAGTTCCACTCTTGATGCATACGCTCGATTTTGTTTGATATAAATTGCCTCAACTCCGTTCACTACTTCCGATCTACTTTTATTCTACTGATCTGCTTTCCTCTACCTGAACTGCCGGTGCCCCCAGTGCCCAAATTCCCGATCCTGCTGCCGGCGCCGGCCCTCTCAAAATCACATCCGTAGGTGAATCTGTTGCCGCTGCACAACCTCATCCATTCAGATCTTCTTCTTCTTTTGATCCAATTCCCAGGTTCAAACATTTGCACCATCACTCAAGGCTGAATTTCTAAAAGCTCCTTGTTTGATGTTGTTGCTGACAAAATGCGAGTTTGATGTTTTTGCCTGACACCCATTTGGGTTGATCTGTAATCAGTTTGGAGGGAATGAGAGGTAGTGGTGGAGATTTTGGGAACGGGTCGGGGGGATCATCTTACTAGAAATTTGGTGGAGGGTCCTTTAGGGATCGTGTTTTAGGGGAAAAACCAAAAACATTCCTTATTTTCGAGGAGCCTTTTTTGAAGAATGATCTCATATGAGTCAGCCGGGATGGAAAAGATGGTCATCCAATGGTACATTTCTTTGTGACTCTTATTGAAGATATGGCTATAGCTTGGAGAGATGCTCTGGTCATTAAGGTGCTAGGTTTGAACGCTACTCTCTTATCTGTGACCAACTTTGAAGTCTTTGGCGTCCGTCTTCAGGGTTGGATGTTATGTCTATAGGAAATGGGTATTTTATGGTCAAGTTTGACAATTTGCAGGACTGAGAGAAGGTGATGGCGGGTGGACCATGGATGGTGTGCGATCATTACACGGCTGTGAAATGCTAGATTCCACAATTTAATCCAGGTGATGAGTGTTTTAGGGAGATGATTGTGTGGATTAGATTCCCTTGTCTGAACCTCATGTATTATGAGGAGGGGATTATCAGGGCTATTGCATCTGATTTGGGAAAGCTAGTTAAGGTTGATATGACTACATGACTTTTAGAACAAGGTCAGTTTGCTAGAGTTTGTGTGGAAATTGACATTTCCATGCCAGTGGATCGAGAGGTGTGCATACATGACCATTGGCATCCAATTGAATATGAGAACTTACACCTTATCTACAACATCTGCAACTGTTTTGGACATATGACTTGCAATTGCACCAAACAAGATGAGGGTATTACATGGAACAAGAATGAGGCTCAGGTGACTCTGGTAGTGGTAATAAGGGTGTCAATGATGGAGAAAGGGAAACAACCAACTTTATTATCTAAGAATCAATCATGCCCAGACATTTCAAAAACTGACAAAACCATGGAGAATGACTGGATAATGGTTAGGAACAAGCGGAAACCAAGGCAAGTTTGCAAGGGACCTTGGGGTGATGTGACAGAAGTTGGTGGAACTATTGGGACCCACATTAAAGGAAAACCACATATACCCTCTAACAAAAATCCTCAATCACGAGTGAAGGATCACAGTGCTAGTGTGCAAATTCAAATGAAGCAAAACATGAGACCCCTGGAATCTAAACATCGTCTGAAACCTCAATGTGAGACCAAGAGGAGTGGCGATTCCAAGAATATGGTGACCACTGGTGCTCTAGATGCAGCACCTATGCAGGATCATAGGGGGAAGCAGATGGTGTTTCAGGCTATTAGGAAGGATGTTGTGCAGATGAAAGAGGTGTCTGAGGTGCTCCTAAGTAGAGATGCCTTGAATGGGAGGTCTTTAGCTCAGAGTAAGAAAAGGCAGCGGGTGGAGGAATTTTCAACCTCCCCTTTCATCGAACCATCCTTTCTAATGAACAACAAAAGGGAGGTCACGAAGGTGATTGGTGGTGGTGTGGAGAATGTACTTGTTGAGGGGAATGCTTTTAAACAGGGGATGGAAGGGCTTGAGCCTAGGTATGTCTGATGGACCTTGTGGTTCTTATATTTCAAATTTTTTCTTACGAATTGCAACATACTTTGTTGGAATGTGAAGGGGGTTGTGCATGAGGGGGTAGGAGATATGGTAGAGAATTGGTTAAAAGGCTAAAGCCTGAGTTGGTTATTCTGTTGGAGACTCACGTACCTTTTATTAGAGCTTAGCATTTTTGGGAGGGTCTTGGTTTTCAGGTGGTGAGTGAACCTGAAGCTACTGGTCATAGTGGGGGGATTTGGGTTCTTTTATCTTCACCATCCTTGAGTTGTACAGTGATGGATACTTTTCATCAGTTAATAACATTTTCAATTTCTAAGGGTGAGATATCTTGGGCTTGTAGTGCTATTTATATGAGCCCAATCCCCACTGTTAGACAGAATCTTTGGGACTATATTGTGTCTCTTCGAAATTGAATTTCTCTTCCTTGGTGCTTGCTTGGTGACTTTAATGAAATTCTTGCTCCTGCAGATGTTCATGGTGGGGCCCTTTGCCCAGGGAGAGCTAAGGGGTTTTCTCAGGTTTTAGATTTGTGTGGGCTCATGGACATTGGGGTGGTTGGTAGTAATTTCACTTAGGCTAAGAGGGTGAGGGGTGGTTTGTTGGTCTTGAAAAAACTGGATCGAGTTTTGGCCGATATTAATTAGAGGACATGTTTCCTAGATGCCTTTATGGAGGTTTCGTGTAGAGTTCACTTGGATTATTCTCCGATCTTCCTTAGGTGTGGAAGGAGTCAGCATGATCAGGGTGAGCGGCCATTCTTGTTTCTTGCAGCGTGGACCACCCACCCTGATTATGAGTAGGTGGTTAGAAGTTCTAGGCCTAGAGGGAAGCCGTACATTACTGCTTCTCTGAGGGAGATAAAAGCTGACTCTGTCTTATTTAATAAGCGCATATTTGGTAATATTCATGCTAGGAAACAGAAACTTGAAGGTCAAATCTAGCATGTGCAAGGTCAATTAGAGTTATGGGATCCTCCTCATCTCATCGATCATCGTCGTCAGCTTCATGAGGAATACTCAGTAGTGCTACAACACCAGGAATTACTTTGGTTCTAGAAATTTAGAGAACAATGGGTCCATTTTGGGGACAAAAATAATCGGTTCTTTCATATTCAAATGATAGTGCGGCATAAGCGTAATAAAATTCACGGCTTATTTCTGGAAGTTGACACATGGTCTATAGAGGATGGTGTCTTGCGTGATGAAGCCCTCAGATTATGTAACACTTTATTTTCTCCCCCTATTCAGGTGAAGCAGGTTGTATCCCTCCCTTCTAGCTTGCCCATTCCTACTTTGAGTGAGGAGGGTTTTGCTGCTTTGATTGCTCCAGTTCTTAAGGAGGAGGTTCATATAGTAGTAATGAGTATGAAATCCTACAAAGCACCTGGCCCTGATGGGTTTCAACCTTTGTTTTTTAGGCATTATTGGAATATCGTTGGGGATAATGTTTGGCAGGTGGTGGCTAATGCTTTCTGGTATGGAGTTATTGATCCCATTCTCCTTCATGCCCTTATCATTTTGATTTCGATAGGTGAGCAACCTATCCATCTTAAGAATTTTCATCCTATTAGTCTTTGTAATGTGGTGTACAAGGTTGTCACTAAGGTTTTGGTGAACCGCCTTAGACCCTACTTAGACCTCTTGATTGGTCCTCTCCAGGGTAGTTTTATTAAGAAACAGGGAATTATGGAACATTTGGTTAGTGCTCAGGAGGCTATTCACTTTATTCGTAGGTCGAAAGTTAAGAAAGGATATCTTGTTCTTAAGATTAACCTTGAGAAAGCTTATGACAGGGTTAATTGGGATTTCCTTAGGGAGACTCTATCTGCTTTTGGATTTCCAGATAAGATTGTCCAATTAATCATGACTTGTGTCTCCTCCTCTAACTTGTCAGTATTATGGAATGGGTTTCGTTTTGATGCTTTTAAACTAACTTGAGGACTTAGGCAGGGGGATCCTATGTCTTTGTATCTTTTTGTTCTTTGTATGGAGAGATTGGCTCTTTCTATTTTGAGGAAGGAGCATAAGGGGGCTTAGAATCCGGTGAATATCTCTAGAGGGGGCCCTAGTGTTTCTCATCTCTTCTTCACTGATGATATCCTTTTTTTTTGTAAAGCAAAGAAGTCTCAAGTCTACACGATGATGGCAACTCTTGGCTATTTTTGTGCTTCCTTAGGGCTTAAAGTTAGTGTTGAGAAGTCGTGCATTTTGGCATCGTCCACTATTTCTCGAGTTTGTCATGAGCTTTTCATGGGAATGTGTGGAATCTGTTTTGCTAGTAACCTGGGTAATTATCTTGGCTTTTCGCTGGTGACTGGTCGTGTTAAGCATAGTGATTTTGCAGGCATCATGGAAAAAATTGGTATAAAACTTGCAGGCTAGAAAAAGAACCTTCTTAATAGAGCCAAGAGAATATGTCTTGTAAAATCCGTCATAAGTGCTATTTCTGTGTACATTATGCAAGCTATGTGGGTGCCACACCAAGTTTGTTCGGATATTGATAGGGTGGTGCTCAATTTTCTTTGGAATGGCCATGACTCAACTCGTGGCTTTAATCTTGTTAACTGGAACACTATAACTATGCTGAAGCATAAGGGAGGTCTAGGAGTGAGGATGGCTAGTCTAATGAATACGTCATTATTGGGGAAACTTCCTTGGATGATGCTAACTGAGCCAAATAAACCATGGGTTCAATTACTCCATCACAAGTACGTTAGGGAGGCCAACTTTATGCATTCAGTCACGCCTAGTGATGCTTCGCATATCTGGAAGGATTTTCTTCGCGCGCGTGAATGTTGTTCATATTTTAGACTTGGAGCTTCGGGTGAGGGATGTTTGGGTGAAAATCATTGGTAGTTGGGGTTACTTCATACCATGATTCTTGACCATCTTAGAAAGTTAATTCTCCAAAAAACAGGTCCTACGTTGCCAGGTGTAGATTACTGGGTGTGGAATTCTCATGTTTTAGGTGTCTTTACCTTGGAGAGAGCATATCATTGGCTTTCGGGGAAGGATCGGGATCTGCAAGTTTCGCGTAGCTAGAATTGGGTGTGGAAGCTCCCTTGCCAAAAGAAGATCAAATTCTTTGTTTGGCTTTGTTTACAGGATGCAGTGCTAACGAATAAAATGTGTTTCCAACGTCATATGGTGGTTCTCCTTTTTGTTCTCGTTGTCACTCTGAGTAGGAAACTGTTATTCATTGTGTACGAGATTGTGTAGCCTCTCGTGTGGTGTGGTTGCGGGTTGGGTTTGTTCATGACCCAACTTTTTTCTTGTTAGATGGAGAGGACTAGTTGAAAAAGTATTCTAGTCTTGAGGAGAACAACCTATTTCTTGTTTGTCTTTGGTGGGTTTGGCGCTGGAGGAATATTATGGTGTTGGACTTGGAGCATTGGATGCTTCATAGGGTCATGCAGATAATCTGTCAAGCCATGCGTGATGCTAACTTTTTTTTCTCTCCAATTGACCAGGTTCATTATACTCATTCTAGTGGTGTGTGTTAGTTTAGACCTCAGGAGGAGTGGTGAAGCTGAATGTGGATGGGAGTAGATTTCAAAGTAGTTAGCATTGTGGTATTGGAGGGCTCATCCATGACCATGAAGGTATTTGGCTATGTGGTTTTTCCTATGTGGCCCCTTGGAATGATATGACTATGCTGGAGCTCTTGGCTATGAGGGAATGGTTGCACTTGGCTAGGGATCATGGTTGACAGTGGGTTATTTTGTGAGTGTGATAGTACAAAGGCTACCTATCTGGTGGGCGGCCTTATAGGTTTACGTGCGCATGGTTTACATGTCTTAGTTAGTGAGATCCAAGGATTGTTGCAGCAGCCCTGGGAAGTGTAAGTGTGCTGGGTTCCTAGAACAGCAAACCAATGTGCTGATCAACTTGCCAAGATGGCTGCTTCGCGTGTTGCTAATGACTTAGTATGGGACTCTCCTTCCTCAAGGATGCTGCCCTTGCTACAGCAAGACGTAGTGTAGTTTGTTTTTATTTTTGTTTCTTTGTTTCATTACCAAAAAAAAATCCGGTACTATCATCATGTCTAATATTATCAGGTTTTATTTTATATGATGCACCAAACATGGCCTTAGAAAAAATAATTCATAATATTATATCAGCATTTCTGTACCGAAAAGGTTTAGAATTCAATCCATGTTATTCTTCATTCTTTTAAATTGTTTACATTTCAAGCTCAAAAAAGACTCTTGCATGAAAAAGTGTATTAGATATAAAATTATGTGTCTCTATTCAATCACTAGAATTTTTAGGGTATGTTTGATCAAAGGGTAAAAATGAAGATAAATTTTATATGTTTGAGTTCAATGTATAAAATTATAAGTAGAACTTAATCATGTAAAATTTATTCTTATTTTTACCTTCTAATCAAATGTCCCATTAGAAGTTAGATGGAAAGATATATTTTTTTAAGATTAGTTTTAAGGAGTGGTCTTGATTTCATGCGCATATAGATATCACGCCTTGTTTGGCGAGCACTTTGGCATGAATCCATCGCATGGACATGGACACCACCCCGGCAATTCAGATTGTAGATTGAACCAAATGCATAACACGTGCATTGTCTAGCTTTCCTTATTTATTTATTTTTTTTCAAACATGTGTTGTCTAGCTTGTACGTTCAAATTTAGCCCTGAAGTTTGACTGTTTAGGGGAATTATGGGTGTCACATTGTCCCATTCAAGTGAAGCATAGTCCTTGATATGGGAAAAATACCACAATCTGGTATTGCCATTTATTTACCTCATCTCATTGTGCTCCTAATTGATAGTGTCTCAAATTGTAGGATTAAATGTTTATTTTGATTTTTAAAATTATATGTATGATTAATTTAAACCTTAATTTAAAACTTGAAGTTGAAAAATGTAGTTCAAGTTAGTTCTTTTGAGTATTCAAATTATTTTCTATGAATATCACTTTGTAGACTAAGTTGAATAATTTTTTTATAATTTTATAGAGTAAATCATTGGTTTTTTAATTTCAGAAATTAGTGTGGAGCATGCAAACGACTTCATTCAGATATTAAACTCAAGGTTAGATTACATTCGCCTTTACTGATATCTTTCAATATTACACTTTGACATTCACAGATTTTAAATTGATACTTGACTCTCTTAATTTGTTCAAGAATATTACACTAACCTTCCTTACTCAAAAATTCTAATCTTTTTAAAAGTAAAAAAAAATAAAAACTCATAAATTTACTACTTTACCCTTAATTACTTATCTTAGTTTTATTGAATGTCATCCCCTCCTATGTCTACCCATTCAAAAAAAACACAGCCACACTCTCATCATCGTTTATTTTAAGCTCAAATTATTCAAAAACAAGCATATTTAAATGCAATAAAATATAACAAAGACAAATCTAAAACAGATCAAAACTAGTCAGCAAGAGGAAACAGTTTTTACCAAAATTCAACCAATGACACATCATTAAATTAATAACATTTCAGTTAACAATTTAACAATGAGTTTGGATGTACATGCTTGGGGATAAGAAGTTGATCCAAATGGTTGATGGGTGTAGGATATGAAATTTGGACAAGGAAGGGGATGCTGTGTGAAAAGGGGAAGGAGGACCTAAAACCCAAGACATGTAGTTGATTTTGCAGCTTCATCCATGGGCTCTAGGATCCATTTGGATACGATAACTTTTTACTTTTTCTAACTTTCTAAAAGTCAAATGTCATTTTTATTTTTTTATCCTGTTTGACTAAACAACTTATTATTTCTCTAAAAACTATTCTTATTGCTGAAAAGTTAAAATATCTAGTTTCTTAAGAAGCACTTCCTAAAACACTAAAAGTAAGCACTTTTATTGTTATATAATTAAATATAAAATAACTTATTTATAAGTTACTTTCAAAAGTTACTTCTATATAAAAGCTTAAATAAATTATTTACCTAAATGAGCCTTAGTCGATTATGCACCTTCATCCATGGGCTCTTGATTGTGGGTGGCCAGAAAAGCGGCAGCAACGACGTCTGTGGAAGCAATGATGGCATGACATTTGGGCAACAATGGCTCAAAGCATCAATGAGGCTGAGCTTCTAGGCCACGAGGCTAATGTAGGCATGTGACTGATCTATACATTGTAACTTTATGCATACTTTTAGTGGATGGAGCATCGGTGAATAGTCATTTGTGGTCTTGGAAATAAAAGGGTGGGTAGAGCTATGAATTTCTGCACCTTCATGCAATGTGAATGTGTCAGTGTGTGAAGCTATGCCCAGGCGAATAAGGTGGTGGTGCATGGAGTCATTTCTAGTGGCAGTTGGGGTTGAGATTTGGTGGAATGGTTGGTCTAAGGTTTGCAGCACATTACTTGAAAGGCTATACTTGGGAAAGGCTACTATTTAAAAGTGGCAACAAGCTTTCTCTGAAAATCTACACTGATGCTGATTATGCTAGCTCTAGCTACTAGTGATAGAAGATCAACATTAGGAGGATATTGTATGTTTCTAGGAGGAAATTTGGTGACGTGGAGAAGCAAGAAACAAAATGTGGTTGCTAGATCAAATGTTGAAGCATAATTTCGAGCTACGGTACAAGGAGTTTTGTGAGCTTTGTGGATGAAAATCATTATAGATGACTTGAGGATAAAGTATAAAGTTCTTGTGAAGATGTTATGTGATAACAAATCAATTATTAGCATCACTCATAACCTTGCCCAATATGATAGAAATAAGCACATTGAAATTAACTGACAATTAATCAAGGAGAAGTTTGGCATTTGACCATTAGCCACAACACATGCTCCTTCATGATTATAGTTGGCAGATGTATCAACCAAGGGTTTATCCACCAATCGATTTCGAAAACCTACACCTAAGTTGAGAATGATAGATACTTAATTACTAACTTAAAGGGGAATGTTGAGATATTTATCCATAACTTAAATAAATTAGTATCTAGAAGTTATTAGATATTATTATATTTATATATTGCAAAGCTTTCTTTATAGCTTCAAATTATCAGAGAAATTATTCACATCCTTCTATTCTCTACTTTTCTTTTTTTGTTTTAAGTGTAAAATTACCTCTTAAGGATTTTGATATACACAGCAGTAGCTGATGTGGTCATTTACTACCTGTACGTAGCCAGCTATTAAAGAAGGCAGGTAGTTAACCAAAAAAAAAAAAAAAAACAACCTCATACAAAAGGCTTTCTCAACTTAATGTCATGGTACAACATTTCATTAAAAGGTATTCCATTAATAAGGGCGTGTTTAATAATACTGCTCGGAGGGATACTTTGATTTATTAAAGTAAAAGTCAATTTTTTATGTTTGATAGAGTTAAAAAAAAAATTGAGTGCTTTTACTTTGACTTTTGAAAGATATAGGTGATTTTGAAAGTTTCTCATTGAATTTTTTTGAAGCTAACTCCTACTTTTTAAAATTAATTTTTTTTCAACTTTATTTATCCTTTTAGTAAGTAATACTAAAAAAAAATTTCCTTAAAAAATTATTCTCTTTAATATTATGTCAATTATAATTATTTTAGATTTTAAAAGCAATTTTTATTAAATGTTACTTCTAGTACCATAGATTGGGAGTCACTTTTGCTTTATTTTATAAAATGGTATTATATATTATGACTTTTTAAGTTTGAGTGTCTCAATAATATTAAATTAAATCTAACTTAGCACAATGGGAGCCAGAGAGAAAAGGCAAGGGAAGGGGTCAAAGCTGAGATGTTCATTAGGAGGAAATGCAGTCAAAGCCAACGATGGTGTACCCAATCATGGTGAATATATAGAATCTGTAGTTCAAATGTCAATCATAAGTGATACACCCTTTGTTTTACCTAAAATCCCACAACTAAATTTTACAAGATTAATTTGATTTTAGTAGAGGCGCACAATTTCTTTTAGATGCTTGGATATGTTGAGTTATCAGCTATGCATATAGATAGATCCAAGAGGGAAAAAGTTTTCTTGGAAGAGAAAGAAAGAGAAGAAAAGGTTGGTGGCCTACTTTGCTGAAAAGCCAAAATACTTTCAAGGAGCAGTTTTCGAGCATAAGAATCCTTTTTATTTTTTAATGATTTAAATGGATGGAGATATTTATTTTGGAATAATTATAAAAATACAGTTACACATGTCAATTCACATATTTACATTTTTTATCGTCTAATTACATTTGACGGGCAACGAACCATGTTAAGCATATTTATACCTTGACATCTGGTTTAGAATAAGCAGTACTTGAAAAAAAATGGAAATACATTAATTATAAAAAAAGAAGCAGTAAATGAAATTTCTATATTTTTTTTTGGTACACACATGAAATTTTTAATTTGAGTAGTGCTACATAGCACGAATTTTTTCCTCAGAATTGGTGATGAATTGATATATATATATATGGTGCTGTAAATGTATTTGTGAAATGTAGTTTTACTCCGAATTTGACTGATTCAGTAAGGGGGGATTTCTTGTATGTGCACTACCTCATTTTATTAGCGTTGTAACACATTAACAATTATATTTTTCTTAAAACAAACATTAGTTTTCGGGGATTGTGGCAAAGATTTGTGATTATAAAATCTATATGAAAAAATATAGATTTAATTTTAATAGAGTGACAGTATAAAAAAAAATTTAATACAGTTATCTAAACATGTAATATCATATCAGTAATAATTAACTTCCACCCTCACTCTTGAAGAGTCATACAAAATTAAAGATTTGATTAGATAATAATATAAAACTTATCTCTTTTATACTATTAGTGGATTAAAATTAAAATAAAAAAATATACTCGAACCTCTTGTTGGCTTTCAGGAAGGAAATTATTAATTATTAACTCTGTTAATGATCTCTAGAAATCTTTTACCAATTTGTTCCCTCTAGTTCCGATAAAAAAATTTAAATTTAAATTAAAAAATTATTATAATTTGGAACATTATTAAAATTAAATTAAGTATTTCATTTTATTATTTATTTTTTTAATTAAGGCATTAGAAGATAGAAGGTAGATATGAGATTCGAACTCATGACATCTCATAACTCACTGAAACATGCAGGAATCGACCACATTCTGAATCCATTTTATTTGTTGTTCTATCACATTTTAGATTTAATACACTTTCTCTCAAATTTTGAAACTATTTTTTGGTTTTTCTGTAAAAGTTTATTCGTGTTTGTTTTTGTGGGTTGTTTTGTTTATTGTTTGAACCAGAGTTAAATTGTGCAGCTTCTTAAGCTGAACCACAACTTTAGCCCATTACTATAGACCAGAAATATGGTCATTACAAAATTTTTGTTGTGGGCCTGACCCGAAAATTTTCTTAACGATAGGATCTTCTAAGATGATAGTTTTCATTGAGAAATTTCACCACCGTGTTACTTTTGTTTTAGCGAACAACGCTCTTAACTAATTTGACGTTTTTGTTTAGGATATTAGTAAGAAAATTGGCTAATGATTACAAATCAAATTTCATGTACTACTTACTGCATAGAGTCATTATCTTTGTTAATTTAATAATTCTGTGTTTCCCACTCATGGATCATATGTTTAATCAGTTTTTGGACTTTCAGCTTCTCAATGAAATAATCTTCATCAGCAGGTTAATTTATATTTGTTCAATTGTATTCAGCGCTGCCTATAATTGAGTACTTACAATTGTAAATGTAAATATAATCAAGATCTATCTGATCCTGTACCCGCCATTTTTTTTTTCAGTGTTGGGCTTGATGATTTTAAGGTTTGTGTGCCAATGACCAATTGTCTGAAAAAGTTGATTTGGAGATGTCGATCATAAATGGATTTATAAATAATTTGAGGGTGTGCTGTTTCTTATATTTAATGTTATCCTATCTCACTTTTCTTTGTGATGATTAATTAAATGTTCTTACATGAAGATGTCAGTCCAAGGCAGGTCATCTTTCGGGTTTGGGATAACGCAGATAAGAACGAGTGATAGTCATGATGTATTCTGATCTCTGAGCTTGTTTTGTTTTGTTTTGTTTTTTTCCCCCCTAAAAATTAACTTTTCCAAACAGAAGATTAAATTTCATGGTTTGCCCTAAAGTTCTATCAACCGATACAACAATAACACAATCAAATGACCTCATTATAGCTTTTTTTTTTTATGGCACATTATACCTATTATTAACATCATCAAGATTTATTTACTTTATTATGTATATATGTGGTTTTTTTTTCTTTACAGATAAAATGAAAGGGAGGGAGTATGTTGTGAAATGGCAAGGCCAAAAGGCACAAACAGAGTAGCAAAAAATAAATATACAAAAGCGTAAAATAAGTGACATAAGAAATTTATGTGGTTCGGCATAAAGCCTACATCCACATGCAAAGGCGATAATCAAATATTTTATAATGGAAATATAATTGAGATATAAAAGGTATTTATACACCACTCAAACCTAAGTCCCAAATAATAGGGATACAAAAGTGATAATATCTTATTCAAAACCAAGTCCCAAATACATCGGAAATATCTAACAATATTTCCCTCACCGGTGTATGCACTTAACACACAAAGAGAAGTAACTACAGAATCAAACCAAACTTCTCTACTGTAGTATGAGTGACCTTAACTTGAAATGATCACCCATGGTGATGGTGGAAAACAAAGAGAAGATAAATAAAGCAAACCAAAATCTTCTCTGACTACTCAAATGCAATGACACCGAATGCATTTGGGCGTCTTTCAAACTCCAAATGAATTGGAGTGCTTCCTTTCTTTCTTCAAGTTGCTACAAATGCTTTATATAGAGTTTTATGTTGCAAGATCTTAAAGGCAAACATTTAATGCTCCCAATGCCAACTATCTACCTTTATGACTAACTTGCAATTTATGTTAGATATTCCATGTTAAAATAAATGCATTAGGTTGGCACCATTGATAGATCATCCTTGCAATAAATGCAATACATGCCTACTTCTCCAAGCTAGCTGCATGTAGCATTTGACTTTTATGGCCAAACTAAGAAAAACAAAAACAAGCCACATTCATATCAACAAATCTCCACCTTGGCTTGATTTTCATCCAGCTTCAAATTATTAAAGTCACTTTCTCCAGTATGTCCGATAGGCATATTCAAATACCAAAACTAACTCTTGATGAAAACAGGCACCAGGTTCCACAAATCAGAATCAACACCCTTAGTCCAGTGAATGGTAGTACTAAATCTGACACTATTTTCCCTTTCGCAAACTTGATGCAAAGGTTAGGCATCACAAAATTAACTAAGCAAGCCATGCTTGCACAACAAAGACATTATTGCCTCTAAAAACTCCACCTTCAGCATAATACTTTGGCACTTGACCAAAGGGGTCTAGCATTTTCCATGTTCAAAATTTCCCAGAAATCTACGTGTACTCTCATACCAATGGCAGGGCCAAAAAGCACAAACAGAGTAGCACAAAATGAATATGCAAAAGCATAAAATAAGTGACACCAAGAATTTACATAGTTTGGCTTAAAGTCTACGTTTAGGCCAAAGGCGACAACCAAATATATTATAATGGAAATATGATGGAGATATAAAAGATGTTTACACTCCACTCAAACCTAAGTCTCCAAATAATAAAGATACAAAAGTGGTAACAGCCCACACAAAACCAAGTCCCAAATGCATCCAAAATACCTAATAGTATTTCCTTCATCGGTGTATGCACTTAACACACAAAGAAAAGTAACTAATAAATCAAACCAAACTTCTTTATTACAATATGAGTGGCCTTAACTTGGAATGACCACCCATGGTGATAGTGGTATACAAAGAGAAGATAAACAAAGAAAACAAAAATCTTCTCTGACTACCCAAATGCCATGATATTGAATGCATTTGGGAGCCTTTCAAACTCCAAATGAGTTGGAGTGCTTTCTTTCTTTCTTCAAGTGTTGCTACAAATGCTTTATATAGAGCTTTATGTTGCAAGATCTTAAAGGCAAGAATTTTATGCTTGCACTGTCTGTTTCCAAGACTTCAAATGCTCCCAATGTTAACTATTCACCTTTTTGACTAACTTACAAATTATAATGGATATTCCAGGTTATAATAAATGCATTAAGTTGGCACCACTGACTTTTGTGGGCAAATTATCCTTGTAATAAACGCAATGCATGCCTACTTCTCCAAGTTTGCTGCATGTAGCATTTGACTTTTGTGGCCAAACTAGGAAAAATGAAAACAAGCTACATTCGTATCAACAAATCTCCACCTTGGTTTGATTTTCATCTAGCTTTAAATTATTAAAGTTGCCTTCTCTAGTATGCCTAACAGGCATACTCAAATGCCAAAACTACCTCTTGACAAAAACAAGCACCGAGTTCCACAAATCAGAATCAACACCCTTAGTCCTGTGAATGGTAGTATTAAACCTGACACTAGTTGCCCTCTTGCAAACTTGATGCAAAGGTCAGGCATCGCAAAATTAACTAAGCAAGCCATGCTTGGACAACAAAGGTATCATTGTCTCTCAAAACTCCATCTTTAGCATAATATTTTGCCACCTGACCAAACATGTCTACCATCTTTTGCATTCCAAATTTCTCAAAAATTTATGTGTGCTCTGATACCAATGGCGGGGCCAAAGGCCACAAATAGAGTAACACAAAATAAATATGCGAAAGCATAAAATAAGAGACACCAAGAATTTACGTGGCTCGGCCTTTAGCCTACATCCACGGATAAAGGCGACAACTAAATATTTTTATAATAGAAATATGATGGAGATACAAAAGGTGTTTACACTCCACTCAAACCCAAGTCTCCAAATAATAGGGATACAAAAGTAGTAACATTCCACTCAAAACCAAATCCTAAATATACCCAAATACCTAACACTATTTCCTTCACTAGTGTCTACACTCAACACACAAAGTGAAGTAACTACATAATCAAACCAAACTTCTCTACTACAATATGAGTGACCTTAACTTGGAATGACCATCCAAGATGATGGTGGTATACAAAGAGAAGATAAACAAAGGAAACCAAAATATTCGCTGACTACCCAGATGCCATGATATTGAATGCATTAGGGAGTCTTTCGAACTACAAATGAGTTGGAGTGCTTCTTTTCTTTCTTCAAGTGCTGCTATGTAACGCCCTGATTTTTTCCGTGTATAAATGACCAAAATACTCCTGAGGTCATTGTTATCGGAAGAATGAGAATAACCAGCCCCGGCCATCCTCAAAGGGTTGTTTTAATATTGAATGGGGATTATGTATTTTATGTGTGTTAATAGAGCAGAAGAATATCATTTTTGAGTTCCTGCATGCAAAATTACCAGAATGCCCCTGTGACTAATTGGCACATAATTAATTCCCGGATGGACCCGGACTTCGCTCGGGACTTTGAAATGTCATTTTTAAGGGATGTCTAACGTCTGTCTAAGCCCGGGAAGTTTTTATGAAAAATTATCGTTTTGCCCCTAATTAAGGGCATAATGAGCTTAATCACATAATTAACCAAATCTAAACAATATTAGGCTCTAATTGAAGATTAATTAATTTTAATAATTAAACTAAAGTTAAAATAATTAATTAAAGTTAATTAGGGCCTAAGATTACTTAAAGAAACTCAACCCCTTTTTTAATTCAAGACTTTATGTTATATTTTCATAAATAGTATTTTCTCTCTCCAATTCCTTAAATTAAGGAATCAAAAATGTAATGGTAATTCCTAATTGAATGAGGTTTGATCCCTCAAATTGAGTAAGAGCACTCCTTAACCATATTTTCTGCAACCTTAATTACTCACTTTCTCACCTAAACAACAAATTACAACTCCTAATCAACTACCTAATCAAACCTATTCCCTAAACCAAGTTATAACACAAATGAAATGAGATATTTTCCTCCCCCCATGGCCTTGAAGTACTCGGCCACTCCTCCTCCATTTCATCACATGTTGAATTTTTTTTAATTAAGATACACACTCAAAGAACCATGCCTAAACCCATACCTAGCCATTCAATGACATGATGCACTTGAATGAGATATTTTTCTCTCCTTTTTCCTTGTGCATTTCCGCGGCCTTCCCCTCCCATTCTCATCCTCTCATGTTTCATTTCTCTATAAGTACATCCTCAAGAAAGCTTAACAGAACCTTTACTTATTCTTACGCTTGAGTTTTCTCTTTTTACTCTCAAGAGTTCTTCTACTTCTTCTTCTTCATTCTTCAAAGAAACCACCATCAACCACCACTCCTCAACCTCAAACCACCACACAATCACCATAAATCTTCCATTAAAACACCTAACCTTTCCACCTCCAAGACCAAAACCCAAGACAAACCTTTCTTCCTTTCTTTTCCTCTAGTGGCCAAAATCATTTCCTTACCCAAGGGAAAGATTGTTCTTCTAATTTCTTCTCAAGATCAAGCTCTCTTTCATTCTTCAAGAAAAATACCATTGGTAGGGAGTTGTTTTAAAGTTTTCATCCTTTTCTTTTGAATCATTTTGGTTGGAATGTTGAAATGTTGGTTCATTCCTTTTCTTTCTTTCTTTTTCGGCCTAAAAGCTTCCTTTCCTTTCTTTTCTTTTTAGGCCTTGATGGCCTTGTTCTTGAGAAACCATAACTTAATGATGAGGATCTTGAATGTTGGGTGCAAAACCATCATTTACTTGACCTCTAAAGCTTAAAGGTTTCACTTCTAAGAGTTTTTGCAAATGAAGGTGCCATTTGGTTTTCTTTGATAAATTTTACTTGAGCAAAAATAAAATGATATGGTTATGTTGTCACTTAATTAACTTAAGTTCAAGGCTTACCCTTTTCAACCTTAAAGTTGATCGGTGTTCTAGAGTGATTACTCTAGATATGAGTCTTGAGCATAAAACTAAAAAGGAATAATTGGACATTCATTCACTTTACAAACCTTAGAGTTGATCGGTGTTTTAGAGATGCTATTCTAAATAGGAGTCTTGAGCATAGAACCTAAAGAAATAATAAATGGAAATGCATTCATGTTTATATTTCAAGCCTTTGCATTTCATATTTACATTCGAGCCTTGCACCTCATATTTATTTCTAAGTTTTCACCTAAAGCTTGAAGATAAGAAATAAACTTGCATTCCGTGTTTATATTTCAAGCCATCACCTAAACTTAAGATTAAAAATGAACTTGCATTCTCATATTTAATTTCAAGCCTCACATATCATATTTATATTTCTATTGCCATCACCTTATTATACCAAGATTAAAATGAGGCTTGCATTTGTATATTTAAGTTATGTCATCACCTAAACAATCTAGTACTCAAGACCTACCCCTTTCAACTTACATGAGTATTTTGGTCCATGGAGCACCTTTTTTTTTAAAACGTGATTTGGTTCTTCAAATAAGGTCCTAATAAATGATATATTTTTGTCTTGAGAAAATGAAGTTTGTGTCTTATAACCTTTCCTTGAAATATATGCTTGTTCTTAAAGTGTTAAAGCATGGTTCACATAACCAAAAATTATTTGAGCTCTTGGCCTTTGCTACTAAACTAAGGGTATTATTTGTGTTTCTATAAGGGTGAAGTTAATTATAAGTGTATCTCTTGATTTAGAATTAATTTCAAGAAAGACTAGTTACTAGAAATGCCTACTTTGTATCTTTGCATGCTCTTAGGAAATTAAATTTTAGTTTCCATTCAAAAATTTCCAAATTTGATGTATGCTGTATGGAATACATTTAACATGTGAAAATTGTTATTAATAAATGTGGTAATTCTTTTGAGTAATTAAGGAAAGACTAGTAACTAGAAAGGACCAAAATTGTGAACTCTAGGACTCTTTAAAATGGAGAATATGATTTCTGCACAGCAAGTATTAATTAATTAAAAGTGAGGTTTTCCACTTAGTAACTGTATAGGAATTAATTTTAGTATCATAGGAAAATTCGGTAATGAGAAAGGGTCAAAAACGTAACTTCTAGAACACCGAAATTGCTCAATTATCAATTACGCCCAAATCTGTCCAGCATTGTGTAATGATGTTCTTGAGGTCATTAATTAGTGGAAGTCATTGGAATTAATCCCTTAGATGCATAAAAGAATAAATACAAAAATTAGATTTATCCGATTTAGAGGTTTAACCGTCTACAGGATAATGGAAGTGCTTATTTTATGAGATGATGAGTTTATGATATGAATGAGAATTTATGTGATGATAATGTTGCACATTTGGCTATCAATTTATATGATCTATTGTGGCATGTTATGACTACACTTGGAATATTTGAGGTGCACATGATAAGTGGAATGTAAGCATGTAATATTATATAATATGATTGTGCCTTTGCATCTCAAAACAACATGCTAAATTTAAGGTGACATAAAACACATAAAAATGATCCTGCAGATTCCATGAATTAAAGGTTATGAGGGGTGATCCAAATAAGTTACATATTCATAATAAGAAAGGCAAGGAATTGATGTGTTTCTCCCTCTCTATTACCCCATGTTAAATCTAGCGACGGCTAGTTAGGTTGAACTCATCCTAGGGGATCATTATGTTGGTTGGATTTGATGATGATTGTAAAAATCGCTGAGGAAGTTACATTGGTTGGTTTTTGGTGATGAAGTGGGAGGGTGGAATTGATAAGAAAGGAACTTGATGATTTATTCATGAAAAAGTAAATTACCACGCATTCTTCTGTCTTCCCATGCATGTTACATGATGTATAACTCATAGCATTGCTCTATTATGCATCCATTTACGTGCCGCTATTTTAGTTTTCTAGCTTATCTCCTGCTCATGTGCTTAGCCTTATCTTGTGTTTTGAACTTACACATTGTTGATTTATGTTGCATACACTGAGACATTGCCATGCATACATGAGATACCTGTTGCTTTCATGCATTAAGATTCATGCTAAAAGATACGGACCTCGATTAATGGTATTTGAAAAACTTAACAAACGAATCTTACTTATGCCCAATACTTTCATAATTAAACCCGAGATTCCTGAGAATGATGATGATGACACGTGTGTGGAGAGGGAAACCCTACTGAGATTCTTGTATAAGTTTCTCACTCCCTCTATCTTTCTTTTCCATCTTTGTCTTCAAACAAGGTTGACGACGACATCCGTGGACCACCCTGGGGTGCCGACATAGAAGTTGCACGATGGTCGAGATCAAAGTAGCGCAGCAGAAGCGGGGACATGGTCTTTCATTCTCACAACCTTAGGGGTTATCTCACCCTCGTATAAGCTCGTAACTTAGTCACAAAGAGCTTAACTACATCATAGTTATGTTTAGTTTTTGAATTGTTGTATGCTCAACCTCTAAAGTGGACTCAATATATTTGATGTGGTATTATTATAGAATATTCCTATATCATCAATACTATTACTATTATTTGACTTGATATTTGAAGTTAATGTTATATGACAATGTACTCAGTTTATGCTAGATTCTATTATGATCTGTATATACGTTATATGATGAATAGTTATACACTACAACTTAAACGTGAACGGCTCATAGTTTGGTTTTTCAAAAAAAAAAAGGGGTCGTATTTTCCATATACTTATTTTCAAAGCTCAAAATTAAGTAAAATTCTGAGACGGAAGAGCTGTTATAGCTTAATCAAAGATTTCGTATTCGACTCTTACATATGCATCTATCTCAAAATTTGAGAGGAAGAGTTCTGCGATCTTAATAGCCCATCAATTGATGAAAAACAAATCTAAGTTTTAGAAGGTTCAAGCTTAAGTTCACCGAAGGTCATCGTGGTCGAGTTGTCTCACAAGCCGCTAAGATTAATTAATTAATTAGATAGCTCAAATAAAGTATATATGTTTGGTATGAAATCTTGGATACATAATTAAAACAAAGTATATATGTTTGCAAATTCTAAAATCTTGAATTTTTAATTAATATAGTTTAAATAAATAAAGCCATTGGTTTCAAGCATGATTAGATAATTTGGGAGTAATGCTTAATGTTACAAAATAGTCACTCTCATTTATCCAAACGACTCACTACTAATTGCATGCATTTACTTTATTCCTGAGTTATCCTTAAAGGTTGTTTTTAATAGTTTTTATTTTTTATTTTATTTTCAAAACTTAATTAAGAATTGTATATTAGTAGAATCTCAGTTATCTAGTGTTACTTCTTATTTATTATTTATTTGTGACATTTCTAAATGCCTTTAATTAAAGCATGCTCAAACAAAGTATTGGATACATAATGTTACATATAAAAAAAGCTTGTTTTAATTATGTATCCAAGAGTTGGCATCAATTAGACTCTTTAAAGCTTGTTTTATTCGTCTCCTAACAAAGTATATCGACTAAGGAATTAATCATGCAAATGAAGCCATGGGAAAACAAACATAATGGGGAAGGAGAGATTCTTTCAATTTGTTGCCTCGAATCCCCACCAACATACTCACAGCACCACGGATGCAACAAATGAGTACTATAAAGTCATTATCAATATGTATATTCACCACCCCTAGCCAAAAAATGACCAATAATGTATCCAGTAATGCTCATTAATCCGGCATCGAACATGAAACTTCTCTGATTCACCATGAAACCCGTCCATTCTGCTTTTAGTGACTGAATAGGCCATATTCTATCACTTCATGCCATGACATGCGTCTTACAATTACAAAGGTAGATGGAGAATTGCAGAAAAAATATTTTCTTTTTGATACAAATCTAATAATTCATTTGGAATATCTTATTAATAAATTGAACTTTATTAAATTTGTTTACAAATATACGTTTATATCTAAATTTTATTAGTTTCTTAGTGCGATCAATTTTATTAATTTTATGAGAAGTATACTTGAATATAAAATAATACATTTCTATTTATTGAAGAAAAAAAATCCATAACAAATTAACAATAGACGGTAGAGAGTTGCTTAGGTCAAAATCGAACTCCGCGTGTTCATCATCCCCTTTGGCAGTTTTCTTTACATTCTTATCTGAATGTTCAAGCTGAGTCCTGGTGTCTTTGTTGTGTCCTCAATGATTAAGTTTATACGCTAATGTGTCATTTTCCGTTGCAGTTGTATATCACATTTACGATAAATTTTGATGCATATGTCCAAAGTAATATATATAGATTAGTCTGATAAAAATAGAGTTTCTCCATTGCAGATTGTATGTTTCAATTTCTGACACATCATGTTGAAACAGTACCCTTATCAGTTAGGTGGAATTGCCAGAGATATCTCTTGATTTGTGATGAATTCACTTTGATGTGAATGGTTTGTTTCTTGCTTTTACCACATCATTTAGCTGTTTGCAAAACTTTCAAAATGAGTTAAAAGGAAGCAAAAATGAAATTATATATAAAGGGACAAAATATATGCACAGAGGCAAAAGTTGAAGTACTTGTTCTTGAAAAAAAAAAAGTGTCAAAAATTCAGAAACTTAATATGGAAATTAAATCAGAGAGCCGTAAGCTAAAATACGACAATGTAGATCAGTCATTAACTCATTAAAACAAAGTATATGTGTTTGCGAATTCAAAAATCTTGAATTTTTAATTAATATAGATTAAGTAAATAGAGCCATTGGTTTCATGCATGATTAAATAATTTGGGAGTAATGCTTAATGTTACATAATAGTCACTCACATTTATCTAATGCCGCTTACTATTAATTGCATTCATTTACATTATTTCTGAATACCCTTAAAGGATGTTTTTAATAGTTTTTATTTTATTTTTAAAACTAAATCAAGAATTATACATTAGAATCTCAATTGACATTTTTAAATATTTTTAATTAAACATTTATTTTGCATTTGTAATATATTTTACTACCATGATATTTCATATTTATATTTAATAATTATACTAACTAGTATATAAACATAAAAATAACTATTATTAAAAAATTTTATGACTCATAGTGTTTAACATGAATGAAAAAGTGTAGTGAAATAAAATTTAAATAACTTACAAATTTAATCAAATATAAAATGTAACACTTTTTTTTCACGTCATACTTATGCAAAAAAGCCTCAAAACAAATCTTAAAATATTGCAACTCTATCAGAAAGAAAATTCATTAAAAGTTTTCAAGTAATATTTGCCCATGCAGCACCGAAAATTTAATCCTTTGTCTATTATAAAGTTTAATCTTGCTTTTTTAATTATTTATTATTTATCTAGTTTTAATTTGTTTATTACGTTAGCATTGAAAATAAACCGCTTTGCTCAAATCCTTGCTACTTATATTTTACAATAAATTAAATATTTTAAAAAATATTCTAACATATTTTTTACCGCAAAACCTATGAACTAACTTTACACCTGTCCCGAATAGTGGAAACCTTGTAATTGAACTATTCAGACCAAATGAAGGTACCATGTTACTTGAGTTGCTACTAAAAGTGGGAAAATTTGGTAACAAATATTCTCTTAGAAATCTTAATTTTAAAAATGAAACAAAAGGCTAATTATTAAGAATGTCTTGATGACAATTTAGGAATAGTATGAATATATATAATTAATATGGAGTGGCATTAGATAAATGAGAGTGGCTATGTTACAAAAATTATCTCGTAACTTATCTTCAAATGGTTATTAATTGTGTTTTGAATAATTATGAGTTTCTCTCTTTACTCTTACCGTTTTTTTTTTTTTGGATCAATGACTAAATGAGCTTTTGGTAATCGAGTAAATAGCATGGCTAAAACTTTTTAATAATTTTGTGTACTATTCGTTTAAATAAAAATGAAGATAGACAAATAGGATTTTGTCTATGTCATACTATGTAAAGGATGGTGTGCTATGTACCAGTCATTTAACTATATTTATAAAGTGTGGTTAAATTCATTTACTACATTGACAACACTCAGGCTTGGTTTGGTACTTGTGACTCTAAAAATGTTAATGAGTTTTTTGGCCTCTCAAAAAACTGCTCTCAAAAAGCCATCTAGCATTGCTTGGTAAAATAATATAAAAGTTGCTCTCAGTAAGCTGGAGCCATTGAAGTAGTATTTGGTAAAAATATTATAAAGTATTTTACAAAATATAAAATAACCTTAATTAATGGAAGGATATAGTTGAATTTTTATTAAAATTCAAGGATTATATTAGTTTTTTGAATTTTTTTGGATTTCAAAGAATAAAAACCAACTCTGAAAAGCAGCTCAGCTTTTTGATCTAGAAAAAAATTAGCTTATAATTTTCAAAAGCCAAAACATCCAGTAGAAGAGCATTACCAAACCCACCCTTACTCTCTTGCCACCATCAAGCACGATTCCATCGATCGTAGTCTCGACCTGACCATCATGACAACATTCCTCTCTCCTTTGTGTTCCTCCAACACAACTGTTGTCCAAAAGCAACTATTTCTCGTCGTTGGGGAAGCCATTATTGGGGACGCTGTTCATTGAGCAAGAGGCAAATGTGCATGTTGGAGCGGTCCTGTGCCATTCTGCTACGATTGTCATGTCTCTAGATCCAAACCTAGCCACATTGGCGAAGCTGCTATCGTGGTTCAAAAAGCTTATGAGGCGTCACAACGGATTTAAGGCGAAGCTGGCGTTGATCGAGAGCATCATATGTCACAGAGGCATATCAAGCCATGCAATGATGAGAAATTTGGTTCCTTATTTGATGGAGTTGTTGATCAAGCTACAAGGATAGGACAGCTAGGAAAGCTGTGATGGAAGCACTATCGGTGCTGGCAGATGTGAAAGGGACTCCTCGTTGCTTTCATTCCCAATTATACTAAAAGAAGAAGATTTTTTTTTTAATTATGCAGTAATGAGCTTTGTTTTGTTTTGATGGTGCTTAATAACTGATCCATAATTTTCTGTAAGATTGAAAATTAGGACAACACACTAAACTAGATGAAAATATGATGAAATGATTATGATTTGATCTCATTTATGCTATGTGAATCTATTGATGATGTTAGGTGCATATAAATGTGAATAACTATTATAATTGCTTATATGTTAAAGAATGAATGAGATTATATTTTCTTAGGCCGAAGAAAGTAAATCTGGTATGTTGAGGAAAGTAAACCTTATTGCCCTTGAATTATGTTAGAGAAAATAAACTTAACTAGGAATAGGTCTGTGTGAGAATTAGAGAAAGTAAATCCAATGATCATGTATAGGAATGAGCTCAGTCCTGAAAAAATATCTATTACCTTGAAGTGGAATAAACCACCATAGTTGAAAGCCAAGACATCAATTGTTTGAAGTCAGTGTTTATGTTCTATGCTATAAAATAAGTTTTATTAGTCAATTGAAATAAGATACTTATATGCTAAGTTGACATTATAAACTCTAAGAATGATGATTGGATAAAATGAACCTACTTTGGATAAAGATTTTACAAACTGATATAACTTGTATTAATAGATACTTGCTGACTATTAGACTAGGTTTAGATCAAGACCCTTTCGTACATAGCCTTTTGATGAGTTTTAATTTAGAACAGGATCATGCTTTTATATTTTGATGTACTTTGGCGGTCCCTGCATGGACTCTCTTAGGATTTACGGACTATATCCTGGCTGACTATATATTGTAGAAATGTATTGCAATAGCATGTGTGCTTGTTTGTTTATAAATAAAAGTACTGATGTTTTAGTACATATAGAAAATCATATGGTACTCTATTAAACACTATTTACTCTCTATTTATAAGGTTTCCACTACATGTCACCAAGCACTAATACTAACCCTAAACCCTAAACCCTAATACTTCACACTACTTGGATATGAATAAGAAGTACTTTTACTTAGATAAGAACTTATAAATAAATGAGTCGATTATTACATGGTATATGAATATCATACATAGAATCACACTCTTAGTTACAGTGTTATAATCTAGGTAGAACACTGTGATTAAAGGGGTGTTACCCTCCTACTCAGTACTCAACCCACTAGTGTTTAGCAACCTACCTTTTCATTAAGGCCCTGTTTGTCTTGCCTTTCTCGGACTTATCCTTAAAGGTCGGGTTAGAAGCCTAATGGCATTGCAGCTCGCAGAGGGTGGTATTATTTAGCCAAGAGCTACTCATGTGCCCCCTACAGAGACCGTGGAACATGTGCCACAAGTTAACAAAATCGAATAAATTATAGCACTACCTCCCACTCTTGGCACCACAATTCTTTGACATCATTCGGAATATCAATCTTGGTGTGCCACGGGTGGTTATACTTGGTCTATATAACCTCTTTAATCTGGTGATGACTCTCAACCAAAGGATCAAAGTTAATATATAGATGAACAAATTAAAAACAATGACAATATTTTAAACATCACACACAATCTAAGATTAAAACATATAACAAAAAACATATTTAAACTTACCTATCTTCACCATCAAACCTAATATGGTAGAGGGGTCTACCATCAAGGTCGAGTGGCCTACTATTTTGGCCAAGTAACCTCTCATCCGAGTCTTATGTTTGTGACCCACCTAGGAAGTAAGGGTCAGATGAGATGTAGAGCCAGCGGTAGAGGTAGGCTACGGTCATTGTTGTGGATGGGTTGTGACTAGGAATAGGGTGAGGTGTAGGGCCAACATACTTAAGAGTGGGCATCATCTAGAAAGGAGCTGTGGTGATGGCAAGTGCAGTGGTGAAGGTAGTGGTGGGTGAACTGACCTTCCTAGGTGGGCCACTGAAACAATTACATAATCTATAAAATGATATAATTACATAAGTAAATTTAGAGTTATTTCAAAACGTTGTTGCACATAATATTTAACACCTTAGTTGATCTGACAATTCAGGGTTATTTTCTTCATAACTTTATTGTTGATCATTATTTGCATCATCATTACTACTATCATTTGGTTTATCTTCGTGATTTATCATTGGGTGGTGACTTGTGCATCCAATTATCTCAACTACCCCAATAGATGGAAAAGGGTTTTTAGGATTATTTGTATTCATTACTACCTTTGAAAGGGCCGGATCATCCACTTGTTAAGTATCTTCAACAGTATCTTCCTTTGTTTCAATCCTACCTCTTATTTTTATCTTTTTTACTACCCTCCAGTTTGATCTATTTTTTCAAGGATAAGACATATAATCAACTTTTCTAGCATTTTGGACAATAATAAATGGATCATAACCGGCATATCTTCTGGTGTGATTGGTTTCAATGATTTTGTAGTTGTTGTATTATTGTGTCCTAGTTAGTTGCACAGGATCATACCATTCATATTTGAATAGCACATATTATTTTTTTTGTGGGTTCAATAATATACTCAAAGTCAAGAATTTCCTTAACTATACTATACAAATCATATTTTCCCCAGTATTACCTTCTAGACAAACACTAGTGTTGTCGATCTTTTTTTTTTTTTCTTGCACCCCAATAGGCTGTGTAGAACTTGTACCCTTAAACATAGTACATGAGCCAACTTATAGCATTATTTGTGGTCCCCGAAGCTAAATTAAACTAATGGGGATATATTACATGATTATTTTTGCTATGCACCTATGTAGATGAAGTTTCAAATATCAAGTTGACTTGTATCAAACAAAATTAACTAACAACAATGTTGGTTAAAGATAGCACGAGAAAAGGAGTTGAATCGTGCTTTTGAATTTCCTTCTTTTAATTTTTGAATGCTTAAACAAGGTCTATCAAGTGATTTTCACTTGAGGGTAGCAGAAGTAAATGTTAATGAGCTTCAGAAAGTGACTTTCTGAAGTACTTAAAACCAAAAGCCTTCAGAAACTATTTTAAAAAGACTTTGAAAAACTACACAATAAAAACATAAATAATTACTGAAAAATAAAGAGATAAAGAAAGAGTGATGTTATTGAATGATTTTATACTGGTTCGGCCAAATATTGCCTACATATAGTTCTCAACAACTTATTGAGTTTCACTAATTAACCATTTTCTCAACATGAGAAAGTAAGATATTTTTTTAATAACCTTCTCAAGCTATCTCCAATAAATAGTAGTTCCAATTTACTCTCACTTACAAGTAGTATTTGTCATAACCTCTTCAAGCTAAACTCACTTGATCACTACTGGATTAGGGTACGAAGTTAAGATTTGGGTTAGTACACTCCAACAAAGAACACTCAAGTCTTTCTAAGAATAGAACAATGTTTGAGTAAATGACTTGAGCGACTTCTTTCTAAAAGGAAAAATTGTTAGCTAATGATTACAGGAAAGAAAATTTTCTATATAGAAACTAACTACAAAGAAAATGATGAACTTCATAAAGTATTAGAAGATTTTAGCACTTATTGTGCAAAAGTTTATTCACGTTTGAAGGCTTCATTCTTTTATACTTGGATTTTGAAATGGATCGCTATCCCTTGATTTTACTTCCTCTTAACACGTATTGATATTCTTTTCGTGTCTTAAAAATTGTCATCTAGAAGAGTAGCTGAGCTTTGTCAAACTGTCCTTATTAGCACAGAAATGTTGACATTTTAGTCTCTGAATAAACCTTCATAAACAACTTTTACCTTTTGAATATGGTTTCTGGACCTTTTTTCGTATAGAATATGAGAAACTGTCCAAGTACAAAGATGATATGTCACTATCAATACTTTTTGAAATGTTGACTAAATTTGAAATTCAAATTTTCTTCCATTTCTATTGACTTAGTGCAGTTTTTGAAGTAAACGTGATTTCTGATGTGGCTCCACACTTTCTAAGCTTATTGTTGATTTTCTGAGCTTAACTCTGAACTTGATAAAGGTTTCCTTAACATGTAGATAGTCTCCAGAGATGATAGCCAAAGTGATTTATGATGATGATGATGATATGCTTATGAGAAATTAATTTCTCTGATGGATATCTCACTTTCGAAATACGTGAATCACTTTCTAAAGATCCAGACTTAGTTTTTGTTGCTGAATGTTGCTATCTCGAGTTTCTCACATGTCTCAATTCACTTTTTAAACTATTTTACAAATCATTAATGTTTTTAATATCTTTAAATGAGATTTTAATTATGTTAAAACATGATATTGTGAAAAATGTGTCATGAATTGAACTTATATATTATGAGAATAGCCTTGTTAAACACTACAAAAACTAAAGCAAATCATTAGTTCTTTCTCAAAATATTTCAACAAAATTTATTTTGTTATCATTCAAAACATAAGCTACAAATAGGATTCTAAAGGGTTCTGAAGCTAGCAAATTTATCAAAATATATAAGTGTGTAGAATTTCACTCTTTGAAAATCAACCATCAAGGTTGACCCTTTCTAGCAGCACATCCAATTTGGTTGAGGGCAAACAATGTTGATGAAATAGAGCATTCCCCTCTATCATCATTACTACCAACCTAAGTTGTCCTACATTGAACAAGTGATTGAAAGTAAAATCAGCAAAAATTTGAAGTCTCTTTTGACATATGCCTGAAATATTGATCTTTCTACTTGAGACCTATTCTTTATGTTTCTTTTAAACATTCCTATTTCCTTTTTAAATGGATACATCCACCTACAGTGAACTGATCCACACACTTGTGCTTCATATACTAAATGTATAGACAAGTGCTCTATTGAGTCAAAGAACCTGGGAGGAAATATTCTTTCTAGTTTACACAGAGTTAAGGGTATGTTTCTTTCTATAGCAAGTAGATCATCAACCCTAAGAGTAGTAGAGCATAAATCCCTAAAATAATGACTTAACTTGGTTAGGGGCTTTTAGACAACCTCAGGTAACTCTCTGAATGCAATAAGAAGTAAACACTCCCTAAAAACGTGACAATCATGGCTTTTCATGCCAGTAATCTTACCTTGTGCAATATTGATGAACCTATCAACAAATGGCTTTTTTCTAAGGGGAATTCAAATCATATTTGGCCTTTGAATTATAAAAATGACTATCTCTTAATTCTTGTAAATGCAAATCAAGCTGTGTGCAATACTTAGCTAGATCATTTCTTGCCTTGTCATTGTCTTTAGTTCGATCTGTATCCATTACAGTATTCATAATATTCTCGAACACATTTTTCTTAATATACATGACATCTAATCAATGACATACCAAATTATCCTTCCGATATGGTAACTCCTAGAAGATACTTTGCTTGGTCAAATTATGGTATACCCCATGGCCTAACAATCGCACTACTTTTTTTACTTTTGATATTTTTAGGAAGTCATTAACTCGATCCCACATTTGGTGATTAGTCAAACTGGATTAACATAATTACTTTTAAAGACATATGTACTTTGTCTACATGGATGATCAACATCTATGAACCTCCTATAATAGTCAAACTAATAGTTCTTTCCTCCCTATTTCAAAGTGAATGCCATGGTGTTCTCCTTGCGAATTGGGCATCCTAACTTGCTTTGTGTTATTCGTCCAAATAACATTCCATAAGTTCGAAAGTCTTTCTAGTCCACATTAATGCTGCACCTATCATGAAATTCTTCTTTGTTGAAATGTCATAAGAATATTCTCACAGCACAACTCATTCAATTCATCAATTTGGGTTGAAGATACACATTAATCTTAGCTTATGGATTATTAAGGCTGGGAGATTGTATGGCACATAACAACTATGGAACAACATGAATAGGATTTGCTAAATTGGTTATTCAAGCTAAATGCATCTGAATAGATTCCTATTTTGACATTTTGAGGGTTAGAAGCAAATTCAGGATATGTTGGATCAAAATGCTTCTGCTCCTATTTTGGAAAAAGGTTAGATAGAAATCAAATTGAAAGATGACTCTCACAATTTCACTTCTTATGTGTCTTATGCTTCTAGACTTTATGACAATCTGTTGAGTATTGGATAATTGTTAGACAAAGGTTGTAACATATAGATTTATCATCGTTACTGTATGACATTTTATAAGGATGGGAGATTTATTGCAAAGATAAAAATGACTTCAAACAGACTTTTCCATTGAAAATGCAACATGAAAATTTTTTCTGCCTGAATTCTCTGATACTTGATGATAACTAGCTATGGCAGATGCATTTTGGGCACTTTTACTTTTCTGGATTCAATTATCTATCAAGAAAAAAAAAAGAACTTGTTTCTGGTTTACTAGTTATTGAAATTCCTAACTGTGTTTTTGAGATTTGTCAATTAGGAAAAAATAGATTCATTTTCTGTTGGAAAATCTGAGAGAGCAAAGAAGTTATTAGAAATTATGCATTCGGATCTATGCACTGTTGATGTACCAACTCATGGTGGTAGCATATAGTTTATCACATTTATTGATGATTTTAGCAGGAAAACATAGGTGTATTTTCTGAAATAAAAATCAAAAGTTTGTGATGCCTTTAAGTCATTTAAGGCATTTGTGAAGAAATAAAGTGGTTATAAAATCAAGACTCTCAGAATAGACAGAGGACAAGAGTACCTCGTTTATGCATATTTCTATCAATAGCATAGAATTCAATGTCAGTTAACAACTAGATACACTCCCCACTAAAATAAAGTAGCATAAAGGAAGAACATGACAATCATGGATATGGTCAATGCATGTTGAGATTCAAATAAATGCCTAAAGAATTTTGGGTAAAAGCAGTTACTATTGCAACTTATCTTTCGAACAGGTGTCCTATAAGGAGTATTCATGATAAGGCCCCAAAAAAAGTTTGGAGTAGAAAAAACCATCAGTATACCATTTTAGAACCTTTAGGTTTATTGTTTATGCCCATATACCAAATCAGCTAAGGAAAAAGCTAGATAATAAAAGTGAGAAACGCATTTTCATTGGCTGTAGTATGAACTCAAAGACATAAAAGCTGTATAATCCAGAGACAAAGATTATAATAATCAGTCGAGATGTGATGTTTTATGAGAAAGGAACAAAGGACTAGTCAGCCAGATATCTCGGAAGGAGCCCATGACACTTTCTAACAGGTATGTAGAATAAGATGAATAACCAGAAATATCAACTCAACCAGAATCATCCAGCCAACCTTAGAGGAATCATCAGCCACTATCCAGATTGGAGGATTATGTTGTGGGTAATGATAATGACCTATCTGAAGAAGGGATTATTAATTCTCCTCTATTTGCAGATTGTGAACCAGTGAGTTATAAAGAAGCTTCTAATAATGAGAATTAAGAAAAGCCATGATGAGGAAATTCATGCAATTGAAAAAAGTGATATGTGGGAGCTAACTAATTTACCCTAAGAGGCCAATTGGAGTAACGTGAGTGTACAAGATGAAGTACAAGCCTAATGGTGAAATTGATCATTTTAAAGCCATATTAGTGGCAAAAGGGTATAGACAAAAGTCAGGTATTAATTATTTTGTAGTATTTGCTCCTGCTACTAGATTAGACACAATTTGCATGATTATTTCACTCTGTTCTCACTCTGTTCTCAAAATAAGTAAAGATATAATAGGATATTAAGAGCTTGTTTGGTTTCAGTTTTCAATATTCAATTTTTCAGTTTTTAGGATTTTGTATAGGAAATACTGAAAACTGAAAATTGAAAATGAAAATTGAAAAAAATGGTGTTGAATTAGTTTTTTGAATTTCCAGTATTTCCTTCATAAAATCTAGAAAACTAGAAAATTGAAAATGAAAACTAGAAACTGAAAATTGGAAACTCAAACCAAATAGGCCCTAAGCAGCCTGCAGATTATGTGATCCCTATAGGAAAGGATAAAATTTACAGATTGAAGAAAACTCTGTATGATTTGAAATAGGCACCAAGAACAAGATATGAGAAGATTAACTCCTATTTCATTGAGAATGGTTTTCATAAATGTCCTTTTGAACATGCTTTGTACATTAAAGTAGTTGAGCCTTCAAATATTCTTATTGTATGTCTTTATGTTGATGATCTGATTTTCACTGGCAATAATTTGGAGATGATTATATAATTCAGGGAAGCTATGGAGAAATATTTTGAAATGATTGATTCAGGCTTAATATCTTATTTTCTTAACATCGAAGCCACTCAAAAGGAGGATGAGACTTTTATTTTTCAAAAGAAATATGCTAATGATATTTTGAGGAAATTTCAGATGGAAAATTCAAAGCTAGTTGCTCCTCCAATTGAAAAAAATTAAAACTAATGAAAAAAGATAAAGGAAGAATTGTCAATCATACTTATTACGAGAGAGCTTGATTGATAGCCATGTGATAGCAACTAGGCCAGACATAGTCTTTGAAGTTAGATTACTCAACCAATATATAGAGGAGCCATGTGCCTGTCATCTGCAAGCAACAAAATGGATTCTTCAATATATCAAAGGACTATAAACGATGGAATATTTTATGAAAATATTGCTAATGTAAAACTTTTTTAATATACAGACAGTGATTAGGAAGGTGATATAGAGACAAGAAAAGACACTTCAGGGTATGTCTTTCACCTTGGGTTAGGTACAGTGTCATGGTCATCAAAGAAATAGCCTATTGTTGCACTTTCTATGGCAGAAGCAGAATGCATAATAGCTACACGTTGTGCCCCACAAGCGGTATGTCAAAGAAAAATTTTTGAAATGTTGATCCAGAGGCAAAGCTCTCCCACAATGATATTGGAACCATGACTGAAAACACTGTAACAGTCATTGAAATAGCATCAAGAAATGTCATGACGTATAGATCTCATGACTAATTTCAAATGGCAGTTTCAGATTAACATCAACACGTGAGAATCAATTATCATATGTCAAACACAGCTAAAAAAGGTATCAAAAACTATCCAAAGCAAAAAAAAAGTACTTTAAGTACTCATAGCAATAGCACGTGGGCATATAGGTAACACAATAGGATAATCTAAGCAAGGATTCTTAAATCATATAGCTAAAGCAGCTTCAAACTCAGGAACTCTCTGACAAAAAAAAATAATTTAACTTTGGAGTAACAACAAAGGAAAAGAGCAAAAACCAAAACAAACAAGGTACAATGTAATACTGGCATATAAACTGAAGAGATGCAACGTAGAACTTCCCTGCCTAAGAAAATTTGGATGATCCAAACAATCATAATACAAAATACAAAGAAAAATTCACAAAGATAAAAGTTACAAATGCAAAGAAATCAATCCAGAGCAACACACATATACATTGTAACACTCTCCCAAGTACAATATCATTATTAAGCTATGACATCAGACTTGGGAGTTGTTACTAACTAGCGAACCTTCATTAAGTATCTACAGCATATTCGAGCGAATCGTGAAATAACTAGTTCGTAGTTCTACTTAAATATATTAAAAGAAAACAGAGTAATCAAAGAATACATGTTTGAATACATGAAAAAGCTCTTATATGAGCCTAAATATACATATGTCTTCTTAAATATTTACAAGTATATATAATAAAAAGAAAACTGATACTAGCTTTCGGCCAACAGGCTGTTATAGATCAGGCACTTCCTTGATAGCAGCTTCATTGTTCTCTTGAGTAATCTATAGACGACATGGGAACATAAAAATATAAGGGGTGACAATTATGAAATTCTCAGTAGAGTGTCACCAAATACACAATAATCAATGGCATCATCATCATCCCAGACACTTCAATTTATTAAAAAAAATGTGATCATGCATTACATAATAAAAGTTCATTTTAAAGTTCAAAGTCATCCTTCCAAGCTGGGTTTCTTTTAAAATTCAATCACTTAATTCACACACATCATAATAATCAAATACATAGTAAGTCATCATAGGCAGATAATTTAGAATAATATGAGTATGCAAATGATAAATGCAATGAATTTCTTCACTTTCTTAATTAACTTCATTTACTTTCCTTTAATTTGGTATCTTTCTCAACTTCATGTGCCATTGACATAAGTGTCTGTCAAAAAGGATCTCATAAGTGGTCAAGTTTACTTTCCCCGATGATTTTATCTTTCTCAACTTCATATGCCCTTGACATAAGTAGCCCTGCCCACTCCAAGATAATAGACTTATTAACAGGACTGAACTCATTCCTATACATAATTATCAAATTTACTTTCCCCCACTCTCATATAGTACTTTCCCTAACTCTATGTCAAAGGGAATCTCATAAGTGGTCAGATTTATTGTCCTGACGATTAGATCTCTTATTCCTTCTGAAACAATTTGACAACTCATGTTTCATGCTCCATGTCATATGCACAAGTATCATAATTGTATACAACTAACATCAAAACTAAATGGCATAGTGTAAAAGGAAAAAAATCATTAGCATATTAATTACACTTACAATTCTAGCTCATACAGCACATGTCTAGAATTTCAGTCTAAAGAAAATTCTGATTAATTAATCAAGCATCATGATAACAAGCTATATCAAAGAGGCATTTAAACATGTCTAGATTAATCTGTAAAAAAATTAAATCAAAAAGAAATTTCTACTGGGTTTAAAAAAATTATACAAATTCATTGTTTAGAATCTACCTAGGTAAGCAATTAGTCAAATCCCATGAATTTTTTAAATAGTAATGAGCATAAAAATCTCTAAAAATATCAAAGAAATACTTTAGGATGTTGATAACAACATATAAAAATTCAACTCAAAATTCTATCGTTTGATAGGATAACAAAAGTAGACAAATTTGATGGTTAAAAACAGGTCATCTAGACATAATAGGGTTCAGTCATGGTTTTAGAATTTTTAAAAATAGTAAATATTCACTAATGAACCTAGAAAAATTCAAAAAGGTTGTTCCATATGTTAGCTTCAACAAAAAAAAAATCTCCAAGTGTGTTTTAAAAATACAAAAATTTACTGTTAGACTCAAAATCTGAGTTTTTAGCATACTAAACCAAGATATAGTTTGATCAAAGAAGCCTCTTAACAATACATACTACCCTAATCATGCATCTTTACCAATTTTCAAGCTACCAACTATGATAAACAAAAAACTCAAACCCTAGCCTAATTCTTTGAAAATTTTCACTTAATTAGTTAGCAAGTTTTCCCACTCATAATGATTTCTTCAAGTTTTCTTCCACCAAAACCAATCAAGACTAGCCAAAAACCCTTCCTTCAACACTTGAGGTAGTGGTTTCTTCTTGGTGGTGGCGTGAAATGATGATTTTCTAGGTTAGAATTAGAGGTGTTATTGAGTAGATTAAGCTTTGTATTGAAGAATTTGAACTTGCAAGTAATAGAAATGGAGTTTTTGAGCTGTTCAATTAGGTTTTGTGTTTTTGAACATGGAGGGTTGCACAAGGGAGGAGAAAATTGAAATTGAGAGAGAAGAATAGGAAAAATTGAGTGATGAGATCAATTTTATAGATGTGTAAAACTGATTTCACAAAGATGTAATTTTTTATAATGGAAAATTAAAATGGGATTTTTATGTGGTTAGGATTTGACCATGACATAACTTGGGAGGTGTGGTCTCTCTCTTTGCCATACACTTATTAAATGTATGGTGGAGTAGAGAAACTTGCTTTCTAAGCTTCATGCGATGCAAGAAACTGCATGTCAAAATTTAATCAAACGGGTGAGATATTGACCATAGGTGAAATTAAAATTAATAAAAGGCCAAGATTAAAGCTTGCTTGCCAAGATTTAATCCATGCCATCCACTTGGAAAAATGTGGTTAGTAGTGGTTATTTGGCCACCAAGTCATTTTTATGGTGTTAAAAACTGTACATCAAAACTTTACTAGATAGGTAAAATATCTTTATCCAAGCCCCGATCTAATAATCTACCCCGGCCTCCAGATTTAAGTTTCCCTAGCCTGGACACCCTTTATCCAGGTTCCAGAGTTACAATTCATCGGTGGGCTAGAAAATCACTATTTATCCCCTGGCTCGTAAATCACTAATTTTTGAATAATTTCAAGGTATTACACACATAACTTGTAAGCTATGGTAACATATACTCTCAAAAAATAATATTATATTTGGATAAGAGATAAAAAAAATTACTCCAAAAATTGCATAATGAAATTGCCAAATTAAATTTCAAACAATAATTTCCACACGATCAACCAAAGTAAAAAAGTTGTCCCCAAAAAATTTAATATAAAAACCCAAATTTGATTAGGTAGGGTTTACGAAAGAGAAGATAATGAAGAAATGAAAGAAGGGTACTCGTGCTAGTGCAAGAGTCGACGCCGAGGACGTCGCCGCTGTTGTAAGTGACACCGATGATGGTTGTTTTCTTGGAATGAGGGGCATCAAGATCGAGTTTGTGATCCCTGATTTCTTTCAATTACCCATGAGTGAGCTAGGGGTAAATAGTTTGATGACTTTGCCCAAAGGCAAGTGAGAGTACTATTAAGTTGTTGCGGTGCCAAAGGAAACAAGAGAAAGGAACGGAAAGCAAAGTGAAGTCTTGCTTTTCTCAATATTAGTTAGAAGACTCAGAATCCACTTATTGCCCCAATTGTCTTTTCTAAAAGTAAAGAAGAGTAAGTATGGTAGAGGAGCAGAATGAGAGAAGAGAGATTCCAGATAGAGTAAGTTTGAGAAGGAGAGTGCAAATGGAAGTAAATTTGAGAGAAAGAAAGCATGGAAGTTCATTTTCAGAAATGTTAAGAAACAAAAGAGGGACTAACATGCTTCAACTATTTTTACCCCACTGTGTGCCCTCTTTTTGTCTTTCATATGGTTTTTGACTTTTTCTGCACAAATAACATAGGATGTAAAATTTTGCTATGTAAGAATCATTTCTTAAATTGTAAACTACGACAAACTCAAATTTGAAGGAATCACTAAAAGGAATCACATTGGTGCCAAATTAAAATAATTTGAAGAAATAAAAGAAAACTAATAATAAACATATTCACTAATTTCCAGATTTATTGGAAAAAAAGTACATGCTTGCTATGAATTTATTTGATTTTTGGAGTGGGCAGGCATGGAAATGAAGGTAAAGTGGGGTTGGGGTAAAAGTAGGGGAAAGGACCAAACTGCCATATTTGGGTGATTTTTTCATAAAATATCTCCAAAAACTAAACTTAGTTCAAAATTTAAAATGTGAAGACATATGGAATGAGTTTCTTTTTATCATAAACCAATTTATCTAACTGATAAATTGGCAGGGAGCGATTTGAGGTCTACTTTTTTCTTTCTAAGTAACCCACATAATCTAACATATATCTGTTGACACCAAATTTTTACCACATGTCATATTGTCGAGCCAGTGTTCGACCTTAGGTACCCTAAATATTGGTCAAGAGTTTCAACATGACTGAACTGACAAAACTATGAGACAGTGACAAAGCTTTTGATTTGTCAAGCAACATAAAGGCTATTTGGGGTAGGCTTAGTATCCAAGTTGGCAAGATAACATTGACAAAACTTTTATATTTGACATTTGCCAAAGATGAAGCTTGTCATGTGTCATTCGAGACTTACAGGCAAAGGGAGATTAGCAGGACAAATAGAAGTTAATGCTAACTAATTCTTATGCTCAAGGTTCAACAAGTCAAAGTGAGGGTTTGTCATTTGAAGACTTGGAAAATTTTGAAGGCTTTGGAGAGACTATCATAGTGATACCAAGACAAATGTTCTTAAATTAGCAATTATTGACAGTTTTCAACAGTTATTGGTAGAAGCTTGACAGAGACATGACAAAAGGTGAATGACAAAGAGAATAACTGTCAAAACTACATGGACAACATCCAAAGGCAGCCAGGGACAAGTGTTAAGATCCTAGAATCCTAAGTTGTCTATAAATACAAGTTTTGTACAAATCGTAAGGGGCTGGAATTTTACTCACACACTCACTTTTATACGTTTCCAATGACAGAACAGAGTCTTAAGTTCACTAAGTAATTGTTCTTAACCCATGTTCTTACTTTCTTAGGACTAGTTGTCTTTAATTTCTGCCTTTAAAGTTCTTACAATTTCTGTACTTTACATTTGTCAATCAATTTATCTTCTGCAAATAATTCTTCTTCTTCTTTAATCTGTCAAACATTACATCCACACTATCACCATACAAATCACTTTACATTTCATCTCATTCCATCCTCATTACATAAAACATGGTTTGATATTCGATTCTTTTTTGTGGAGAACTTAAGCGAAGTAGCTTTATACTTTCCAAATCGAGATCTTAAAAAACAAAGGCTGTCATCCAAATTTCTGAAGTTTGTCGATTTATACCTGGTTTAGAGCAGTTTGGCCTCTTGCACAAGGGGATTGTCAATTATTTATTGTTGACATATAATTGCGAGATTTTGCCATAAACAATATCACTATTAATTTATTAAATATAATCAAATGCCTCAACATTTTTTTTCGTAATTTGATTCGTGTTGTCCCACTACAACTTCAAGGCTTCATTCCATTGCAGAATAGCATAATATTGACCTTTGTTTTTTTTCATTCTGCTGAACTGATGAGTCAACATATACCGGGATAAATCCGCGACGGTAATCAAATTAACTCATTCGAGAAGCAAGAATTATACTTTAATTTGAAGACAAGTTATAAAAATAAAAACAAAGAGAAGGTTAATTTCTTTGAGGTATCCCATAAATTTCGAAAATCTAGGGTACATTTGATTTCGAAAAATAATTTTTAGTTTTCATTTTCAATTTTTTTGTTTTCAGAATTTTGTGAAAAAATAATAAAAGTTGAAAATGAAAACCAAAAATTGAAATTTTATAATTTTCACATTTTTCAGCATTTTTTTCACAAAATTGAATGAATAGAAAAATAAAAAAAAATGAAAACTGAAAAATATTTTTTGAAACAAAAAGTTATTCAATCTCATTTAATATGATGTTGCAAGATGGAAGCAAGGGTGGGGGCTGCAGTATCGTATGATAATAGAAATGCGGATTGTGCGTAAACCTCATGTAGCTTTCAAGAAATGAATCAGCTGGCATAGAAGACAAGCCATAAAGGATGATGCTGCCAGCAGATAAAGAATGCTTCACCTCTGTGATTCATGGGAAAATTCTTAGGGCGCGTTCTCTGGTGCCAGCAAAAAAATGCTAAGAAAAATAATTTTATGTCTTATTTACAATTTAACAAATCAACTTTATTAGTTTTTAGCTTCTTTTACTTTCATTATATTTTTAATGCAATAATTTACCTAAGTAGGTGTGAGTAAAACACAGCATTTTATTCTCTTATTCTAAGAAATTTTTTTAAAAAACTCGATTTATAATGGATCATATGAATGGCTCCTTCACCTCCACTAATTTATATCTGGTTAGTGAATTGTGAACTAAAAAGACAGAATTTTTATTTTTTTAATTATTTTGAACCTCATATGTAGAAACAGTTTTCATAGAATATCCAATATATTGTATGTGTGGTGAGCATCAAAATATATGTGCATAAGAAAAAATGAAAAATATACTATAATTATGTGAGAATATATATATATATATGGCATATCACATGAGAGACATAGTTTATTGTGAGAATGAGATGAGTAAATATAGGCTGTATAACTATATGGATGGTCATGATTGAAAGTTAATTAATATAATTAATGTTCATATGTTCATTTATTTAAAGACACGTGATTTTATGTTTTAACATTCACTTCTCTCACTCTTATAATAAACCACATATTAAATCAGTCCTTAATGAAATTATCATTGAACAAATTTACCTCTTAGAAATGAAAATCCGTAGTGTACTCCTTTAGAAATGAAAATACTGGTCAAATTATTTTTTTTAAAAAAAATACTATCTCTGATAATTTTTTTAGAGATTAATATGTTCAAAAATGACTAATTTATATATATCTAATATCAAAATTTCAATGTACAAATTAATATAAAAAATCATGCAAACACGCGGCTCTCCGGGGCACCATTTGAATCCGTTTCAGATTTGTGAAGTAAAGGGTGCTGGCCTACCTAATTCGTTGAGTTGGATGCTGGTCACGCTAGATGTTGTGTGTGATGTGATAATCACACACCCAACTCACGATCCACTAGTCTGAAAATGCTAATCGTTACGAGGAAATACATAAAAGAAGATATTATTATGATTCAATTGATGGATCTGGTTTAACTTTTGCTTTTGGAAAAGCTGAGGTTTACGATCACAAGTTGAGTCACATTTTCCATCGCTATATGACACAAAGCAATGAAAAGTCATCTTGGAGAGTTGTCAAATGGATGTCACAACTAAAATTCAAGACTTTCATTCCCCATTTTTAATTTTTTTTTATAAACTATCAATATCTAAAATTTATTGGATTCTAATTAGGTGCTTACTACCCTACAGTTGTTAGTCATCGTCTTCCCTGCAGTTGGCATTTAACTATATTTTATACGTATTTAACCACATTTCAAAAATGTAGGTATCTAAAAAGAAAAAACTATATATAGTTTCGGAAAACTGAATTCTTAACTACATTTAACCACATTTTATGAATGTAGTTGAATGAAATTGTGTGACTAAATACAAAATAATCTTCACCTTCTCTTAGTTTCCATCTCTCTTTCTACTCTCATTTCTCCCTACTTCTGCCACACCCATCTCTTGCCTCCTCTAACACCACCATCACCAACCTCTCCTCTCCCTTTCGCTACCACCATCACTACCCCTTCCTCCCCTATTCTTCTAAGGTTTCGGTGATTGCTGAAAATAATTTTCATAGAGGACAAAAAACCAAAATCAATAAAAGAAAAATAATAACAATGCTCAGGGACGAAGGCAGGGTGAGTGGGTTTTGGTCCGCAAGGAAGAATATTGAAATAGCTCGATGCAAAAGAGGGGAAAGGAAGCTCGCAGCGGCCACACGGTTCTGGGGCACGATGGTTGCACGTCTCTCCAATGAGAGGTGAAGGTGCTGCATCCGGTATGGAGAAGGTAGATCGGCAGTTTTTTGCGACACGGGAAAGAGAGAGATCGCGGGGCGAGTAGCGGCAGCTGAGGGCGACTGCAGAGAAGGCATTGATCGTCAATTGTATGTGAGAATCCACCTTCTAATTAATCTAATGCAAGTTGAGTCAGCTTACTATAAAATAAATTTCTCCTATACTAGGTTTTTCTTTTCAATGGACTCATTTATGATTTACCAATGAAAAATTCCCTTTTGATGATCTCCACGTTTATCTCGCATCCAAAATTTTAAATTGAAACATTTCTAGAATATTTCATTAAAACTATTTCGTGCGAATTAGAAATTTTGTACTCATACTCCAACCATTTACCATACTTAAGCCAAATGACAAACTTAAGAGAAATTGTGATATACACTAACTTAATTTCAAGACTAAAACCCTAAGTTAGTCCTTCAAATTACAGTGAGGGATAAATTAGTCTCTCAAATTTGAAAAATCTCACATGAGTCCCTCAAATTTCATAAAAAAGGAATAAATTAGTTCATCTGTAAAATTGTCGTCTATTGTGTCATGTTAACTTATTTATATATACTGTTAACTTTTATGGTGGATTCTAACTTGCCTCACACTTAAAAATAAAATCGTTTAAATCTTTTTCTTTATCTGTTATCTCACCATAGCTCTCTACTCGAAAGAAATATTTTGACTTTAAAGTGGTATTTATTCTGCACAAAATAGAGGAGTGGGGCTAATTAGAACTTGCTGTGAAAATTAACAGTACACGTAAGTAAGTTAACAGGATACGTGAAGATTTCTGTTAACAGTTTAGACAATAATTTGATGAAGAGACTAAATTGTCCCTTTTTATAAAATTTGAGAGATAAACATTAGATTTTCTAAATCTGAAGAATTAATAGCCCCAACTCTGAAAAATAGTCTATTGGTGTAAGAATCTTTAGACTTAATTGTCACACTTGTAGTGTGTGCGAATGTGTTTCGTGGAATGGATCAGAATTACTGGGAAGTGATTGGAAAGGGAAAGAAAAAGTGAACGAGGTTACCTCCGGATTGTTTGAAAGAACAACAAGGGAACAAAACAAAAATTTATTAATGGTGTTTGGAAGTTATTTACACAGGAACAAAACAGAACATTTATAATTTTTTTTCAAATTTTCAACTCTCCTCGTTCCATCCCAATTTTGATGGGAGAAAGATAACCGACTTTTGAAGGAAAAGAGGGGTAACTATTCATCATGAGTTTATTTTCTTCCTATCTATCGTGAGACTTCCAAATTAGAGAATTTCTCTTCGCCACATTCTCCTTCTCCCCTCCTCATTATCTGTTATCCAAACACCCTATTAGATGGCATTGCTCCCAAATGTGGACTTATAACATTGTCAAACCTATTGAAAGCCTGACAATCACAAATGTAACATCAATTTAATACAATTAAGCCTAAATTAGAGTCTAACCCAAATGACTATTTTATTGGAAGGAAGAATCCCTAGACTTCATAACTATATTTTGATGGCATGACTCCCTAATATGAGACTTGTAATTAACACTTTTACTAAATGGGTTTCCCTATGTACAAATTTAGTATATCTATATATATATTTTTCACTTCTCATAGATATCCTCTGTTAGAAGCAATGCTAGGATTTTGGACTATGATTCTTAGCATAGTGGGGGACTACCTCCTCCCACTAGATCAATCCCCTCTTGATAGCATAATAATAGGAAATTGTCTTTTTCTTTTTTTCGGTTGTCTACAATTATTCTCCCATTGGAGGTTGTTTTGTTTGAGCACTTGAGATCCCATATGAAGCATGACTCTCCTAACATCAGTTTTTCTATACTCAGGACTCATTTAATGTCACTGATTAAGAGGAAGGAACAACTAGCCACCTCATAATATCCTTTTATAAACATAAAAGTAAGTTTTATAATGAAAAACCACTTGATTAGGGTTGTTTCCCTTGATTCCATTTAAAGGCCGGCCAATATGAAACATATGCTGTAGACAAAATACCTATTGTATATGGTGTGAAGTCGATCATCTTTCGTGGATTTAATTTTATTCTTCAACTTCTATCGCTATCGAATTTTTATTTGTTTGTCCCTTATTTTCTTATCATCTGAATTCTAAAAGGGCAATCATTATTGCTTCTTATAGCGACAGCTCATCTATTTTAATATTTGCATAATTCTTCCCTTTTTTCTAATTCCCCATGGCTTGGATTGTCTAATTACTATTTGATCTTTTGTTTAGAGGTGTATTTTGTAGTTCTTATATACTTTTCTTTTTTAATCTACACCTACGAGATCTTCTATGACATATTACTGTATTAGGTTTTTCAGCCTTTTGATTCCTTAATTTGTTCGCTAATAAGATAGTATTAGGGCTCGTCCAAAAAAGAAATAAAAAGGAAGATAGTATTAAGCTACATGATTCATGATTCTTTCTTTTATATATATATATATATATATATATATATATATAATGGGGATCCGTTTACACCAAGTGTAAGTCTTGTCTTGTACATTTACACCCCTTAATAACTCTTTATAGAAATTGGGTTTAATTGATCCGACCGTTGAATTATATAATATTATATTGACAATTAAGTATGTCAAATTTTAAAAAAAAAAATCGAATAAGAATAGGTATATATTCTAATTATTGATATTTACTAGTATTTTTAAAAATATATTATCTATAAAAATAAAATGGCATGATAAAATATCAAATTATTTTCAAACTGTATGAAATTTAATATATTTGATCTATTATGTAAGAATTTTGAATTTAACAGTTGGATTGAAGAAATTTTATATTCATAAAAAATTATCGAAATGTGTAAATATACGAAGACTTATACCGAGTATAAATGGATCCCTACCTATATACATATTTTTTCAAGACAAGTTAAAATCGGGTGGTTAATGACTCTTTTGTTAAAACAGATCAACTTATCTCGCCATATTTATAAGCAATCCTATATCAAGGTAGGGTGAGTTGATACATTTCAATTTGCCACAACCTTGGAAGAGACCCTTCTTCACTCCAACACTTAAGGACACTAGAACAGCCATTGTCTGTAATCTGGTCGATCTATAAGTTTTAGACAACATTGAGTTGTCAATTGTACGTATAGTAGTCAGGCATCACTCTTAATCCTAAATTATGTGTGTGGGCGCAATTGGTTATGCTTGGGTTCATATCTCATAAAAGTGTGAGTTCAAATTCTCTAACATGTGATGAGGACTTCTTTAGTGGAACGATATATAATCTCTCTTAAATTCTTGAAGAGGTTGAGGAGTCTTCCATGGTCTTAGTGGTATATCATGGCTTTACCTCATCTGAACTTTATGTAACCAAAAAATTCTAAATTATATGAACACATTTATTAAAAAGAATAAGTTAAATTTTTGCAGAATCGGTAAATCTGCGGACAAAATAAAAAGCCCTGTCTTTCTCCGTGTAGACAAAGCATAGGAATCCGAATGTCTCATAGAATCTTTATCTCTTCTCTCAATAATGCGCCTGATCATAATGTTTTTTTTTCCAGTTTTCACACACTAATTCTACTTGTGTAATGACATTATTTGGCTTTTGCTCTTTACAGCTGGGGAACCTGTTGAGGAACAACTAATTAACAACCTGCTGTCTCCTATAGAGCGGGAAAAGACGTTTGTGCAAGCTCATAATTTTCCACAAGGGTGAGGGGTGTCTTTGATTTGAGGATAAAGATAGGGTTAAAAAATTTATGGATGAACTCCACATACAAACTTGTACATGATATTTATCTATGAAAATTTTCATTAGGGATTGTAAGAGAATCAATCAAATCCGACGAATCCAACCAACCCAAATCGAACCAATTAAGTCTGGTGGGGTTGGTTTGGGTCATCGAGTCATGCCTAATAAAAACCAATGAAATCTGATAATATAATAATTGGTTCAGGTATCAAATTTTATAAATTTCAACCTGATGACCCGATCCCATCATATATTATATATAATATTTTTTCCCTATATATAACGTATATGTTAGTTATGTCTATTGATATTATTAAGGTATATGTATATAAAAGTAATCAAACTTTAGAGATTTAATGTTTGTGATTCTTTTCTATTTTAATTGAATTAAACATAAAATAATAATAATAGAATAATCAGATCATCTAAACCAAATCAACCTAATTTTAATCAGTTCGGTATGATTCGAATTGGTAAAAAAACCTATGAACCCAAACTAATCACACTCCCAATTTTCATGCCATTTTAACCCTCACCAAATAAACCATCAATATCACCCCCCCCCCCTCCCGCCGTCACCTTCTCCTCCTTCTCTCCTCTCTTCTCCCTCTCTTCGATCTCTCTCTCTCTTTTCTTTTTTCTCTCTTTCTTTTTTACCATTCCCTTCTTGTGGTTGCCGAGGAACACTAACTCGTGGGGCTTAACTTTTCACCCGTGGACCTCAACTGCATTTAAATTTGAATATAGACTAAATATCTAAATTGGTCCCTCAGGTTTGTATTGAAGGATAAGTTAGTCTCTCAGATTTTAAAAATCTCAAATTAGTCCCTTCTATCTCTTTTTTTGAAATATAAGGGATCAATTTGAAATTTTTAAAATTTAAGGGGCTAACTTATCTCCTAATACAAATCTGAGAGACCAACTTAGAGTTTTAGTCTTGAATATATTGCTACATGATATTTCTGGTTTAAACTTGACCACATTTTCATTACTCGATTAAAGGTGTGTAGAATCAATGAGGGGTGACGAGAATTAGACCTAAAATCAATTTACAATAACAAAATATTTTTAAATTTGTATCTATAAACGTTCAAAAATATCTAAGACGTGTGTTTTGACTTTTGACGATATTAAGAAAAAAAATTGAAATAAAACTTTGAGAGCATATAAGATAATAAAGGTTAAAGGAGGATACTCGTGAATTTTATGATAATGTTTTAAGAACTGCTATCTACACTGATGAAGAGTACTGAATTTAGGATAAAGATATTTTAATACTCAAATAGTGATAGATATCCAACACTCAAAGAGAAAAAGAAAAAAAAAGATGATGAAAGAAAATAAATGAAGAGTAAATAATGAAAGAGCATTAGATATTCTAACACTCAAAAGTGAGTGTCCAACTGGGACACTCACTCTATCATTAGATGTGATGAATAAGTATAGAAAGTTGGGGTCACTATTATATTCAATAGTGATGAAATAAGTGTTTCAATTAGATATCTATTTTTAAGTGTTGAAATAGTATTAATAATAATAAAAGAAGTGTTTAAGATGTCTAAAAATTTGAGTATTGAAATAGCATTCTTATTAATTAATTCTTGTAGGTTACGTATATCTCCATTCACTAATCTTGGCTGCTTATATACAAACATAAAAACTGAATTATGAAACTATTAATTTAAATAATTCACTTACGATACTTATCTGCTGCATTCAGTTTCCCTATGATATCAAAATGTTTTAAAATTATTAAACAAAAGGTAAACCTCGTAACGTCCCATATTACAGATCGGGCTCGAAGAAAGGATCAAATACAATAATAATAAATAAAAACCCTACTATTATCAATGATTTTGCTCTGCAATGTTAAATATCTCTGTCGACAAAACAAATTAAATTCAACAATAATATTATTTCAATACTCAAATTTTTAAATATCCTCAATACTCCTCCCAGGATAATTTAAATATGGGGTTCACATTACCTTTTATTTTCTATTTATTCTCTTTCATCATTTAAAATGCACAAAGTTGACTTGAAGAGCATATTCTTAGCATTGTTCAAAGAAGGATATGGTCTCAATTGACACACGAATACTGACCTGAGAATATCCTTGTTGTCTATGACAGTAAAAATAGCCAAAAATTTATTTTTGTCCCTCATCTTTTACCTTTTAGTGATGTTTTAATTTCATTTCAAAAGTTTCTTTTATTTTAATGTTGTCCTTAACATTTTAATAATATTTCTATATTATCCTATTTATGAACACCGTTAGTTGTATTAACAAATACTAGTGATTTGACTTTGAAATATTTATTATTATCTTAATTGAATGCCTTGTTATCTGAATTAAAGCTCTATTTCTGTTTGATATTTCTTATTGAAATGAATTTGATCTTTTTTATAGACAATTTTTAATTATAATAAATAAAATTTAAAGGACTGAGGATGAAAATAAAATTTTGTGTATACAATATAGCATCTGCGTGAGATAAAAATGGATACTTTAGAGTCAGATCAACAATCTTTGTTAAAAAAATTGATACCGTTATCAAATAAGGTAACATTGAGGTATTATTAAGATGTTAGGAATGAAATTGAAATAAACTTTTGGGAGGAAATCAAAATATCACTAAAAAATGAGGAAAAAAATAGAGCTTTTGATTTGCCAACATAAAATTATGTTAGACATCATGTGAACTAACTAACTAGTTGTTAAATATGTTGTATATATTGCTTTGATTAAAATTTATATAGAAATATTTAATCATGTAAATTAACTTTTATAAGTCAGACATAGGCTTTTATTTAAAAAAAAAAATCAGACACAGGCTTTCCAAAATATTTAGATAACTTGATGTGTTAATACAACCTTTTCTGTTTAAACATTAATCTGTCAAATTGTTAAATTTAAAATAGCATTTAATTAAGATGATATGGTCCATTTTTCTTCAAAAAAAAAATTAAGATGTGACTATGATTTTTGAGTTTTGTTATGTCAATTTAATAATCTCAAATACTATAAGAGGCACACAACGTCCTTTTTTTTTTCTTTTTCTTTTTGTGTGAACCAAAAGATATCCTTTGGCCGGTTGTCGAAAACTAATTCCCTCGAAACGTGTGAGATCATCGAAGTGTGTTTTGTCTCTTCCAATAAAATCTTTTTCTATATATATAGCAGAAATCGAATCTCTAACACATACTTAAAGGACCCAGCCATCTTATCAACTATGTCAAGAGTTCAGGCAACATACTTTATTTATCTAGATAACGGTTTGCTTCCGGTTTCTAATCAATAAATTCTCTCATTTGTCATTAAACTTTTGAAAGCTTTCGATATTTGCTTAATTTGTTTGTCCCTAGCTATTTTAACAAAATCCAACGCACTGGACAGCGGAAAGTACCTGTAATTGATATTTGTCCTTAATATATATTTGCTTAATTATTTGCTTTACCTTCGATATTTGCTTTATTTGTTTGTCCCTCCTTTTTCATAACAAAATCCATTGCTCTGGACAACGCAAAGTACCTGTAATTGATATTTGACTAAAATGGACTTAGTACTTGAAATATTAAGAAATAATACTTCATATTATTAGTTTAAAAAATCTATACTCCTCTCTATTATACTAAGGGCATGTTTAGTATATTTTCTTTCATAATTTGACTTTGAATTAATTATATATTAAATAATAAAAAAAATTATAAAATAAATATTGAGTCTAATTTTTATATGTTAATAGCATACAATGAAATATTAATTGATAATTTTTCACCAAATTTGACACTCTCTATAATTTTTATTAGTTGATAGTACAAAACTACTTTATACTATCAATACATATAAATTAAACTCATAAATAATATTAAAATTATATTAAGAGTTACCAATAATTATTTGATAAAATAATAATAATAATTTTAAAAAATAAGATGTAAAAATTAAATAAATATTTATAAAAATATTAAATTTATAAAAAAGACTAATTATTTTTAAAAAATAAGTAATACATGATAAATAATATTAAATAACAAACAATATTAATATAAAATATAATTATATGGAACATGATTAAAAATATTAAAAAATAATTGTTATACATAAATATTTTAATTATCATTGTTGATAGTTATCTAATATGATTTGATATTTTTTATTATTTTATTAGGTGACATTGTAAACTTGATTTTAGCATTTTAGATTACCAACTAATAAAAATTTAAGAAATTATCAAACTATGGTGGGTAATTATTATAGTGGATAGTTATCCAGTATGATTTGATACTTTTTTTAAATTTATATATGTTGATAATGAAAAATTATTTTACATTAACAATGCATGATGATGAAAACTATAAATGGAAAATCTTAAAATGTATAAGTGAAAGAAAGTGTTATATATTTTTCTAGTGTTTATATTTTATGAAATTTAAAAATAATTATTAGAAAGATTGAATTCATGAATAACATAACATATTCATGAATAACAAAAGTTATAATTTATATATAAAAATTAATAAATATTTATAAAATATAATTAAAAAATATCCAAATAATAATATATATTTTGATTTAATACTTAAAGAATTAATAAAAATAATTTTTTTTAAATATTATTAATATAATTTAATATTGTTTATGAGTTTAACTTCTATTGATAAAACATTCATTTAAATATTTATAGATAATTTTTCAAAAATAATAAATAATCTAAACTCATATTATATAATAAAACATAAATATATAGAATTAGCAGAGCTATAAAAATTGTTATAATTTTTATAGAAAAATAATTATCACACATAAAATAAAATAATATAAATCATTTAATTATCTAAAGAATTAATAATTAAATATGTTACATAATTTTCACAAACCAATTTTGACATGTATTTTAACTACACAAATAGTTTTTAATAAAATATAATTTTAATTTTTATATACTAATAATATAATTTCTTATACTATTATCTAATTATATATCATCATATTAATAAAAATAATTAAATTATACCTTTTTATTTAAAATTAAAAATTATATAAATAAAATAATTTGATTAAATATCAATATAAAAATATTTATACTACACGTATCAAACTCATAACAGTGAGCCAATATGCATGGATCCACAGGAATTTTTTTATTTGTTACAACTCTTTCATTGCATACAAAGAGAGTCAAAGTCAGACTTCACAAGTGTTACTGTTTAGTGTTTAGTCAATATCTTCCCCATCCCCGTTCCCCCTCCTCTTAAAAAACCAGCCCCATTCCTCTCTCCCTCCCTCCACACACTCCTCCTCCAACCAAAAACCCTACACCATTACACCACAGTCCAATCTCAAACACTTCAAAAATCCTCAAAACAAATCCCCCAACACAACAAAAAAAAAACAAGCAAAATACAAAAACAACCTTAAAAGAAGCAATTAAGTAAACTACAAATCCAATGTCCTTCCTCTCCTCGTCCCCCTTCCCTTCCTGCTTCCGCCCTTCAAAAACCACCGACGACGACGATCACCTCCCTCCGCCGGCGCCGTCATTCTCCGCCGCCACGCTGACAACCTATACCTACCACACCGAAGCCGGCACCGTCTCCCTCACGTGGTCCCGCTCCCTCCTCGGCCGCTCCCTCCTCCTCCACCTCCACCACCCCTTCGCCCCTTCCACCTTCCACCTCCGCATCAACCCTTGCTTCCCCTTCTTCAACAACAAGCGCGGCTCCAAAACCCTCTCCTCCAACACCCGAATCTTCTGGAACCTCTCCAAAGCCAGGTTCGGCTCCGCTCCCGAACCTACCTCAAATTACTTCTTTGCCCTCGTCGTCCGCAACTCCCTAGCCCTCCTTGTCGGCGACCTACCGTTAAAAGACGCATGCGCCGTGTGCAAGGCACGTGACCCGAAGACCCGCCAGGTCCTAGTCATGAAGAAGGAGCACGTGGACGTTGTTGGAAAGAGTGTTTACTCGACGAGAGTGAGGGGGTTAGAGGTGGAAATAGAATATTACTGCGACAGTGAAAACTCGAGGCTCTTGTTTCGTTTTGATGGTGAGAGGGTCTTGGAGGTGAAGAGGCTGAAGTGGAAGTTTAGAGGGAACGAGAGAGTCGAGGTTGGTGACGGGGCTCACGTGCGGATCACGTGGGACGTGCACAACTGGATGTTCCGGAGAGTGGACGACGAGGACGGTGGCGGCAGTAACAATAACTTCGGTGGTGGTGGTGGTGGTGAAGATCAAGCGGTTTTCATGTTTAAGTTCGAGGATGACGAGGTTGGGGTTGTACGAGGTAAGGGAGGGGAAGAGGATTGGAACGATTTGGGGTGTTGGGAATGGGGGAAGACGGGGAAGAGCTGGTCATCTTCGTCGATTTCCGCGTCGTCTTCAGCCGGGTCGTTCGGTGGAAGTTCTTCTGTGATGGAATGGTCGAGCGTGGAGGAGAGTGAGTTGGTTGTTCCGGTTGGGTTCACTTTGCTGGTCTATGCCTGGAGAAGGTGAAGAACATTATGCTATGTTTGGATTAGCTTATTCTGGGTTTAAAACACGCGGTTTTGTTGTGAATGGGCCAGCATCCTGTCTTGACAATGTGCAGTTAAGATTGGAATCGAATTAGAGTGTGGCGCTTGATGATGAGTTTATGCGAAAACAATCCGGTATGATTATCGGCAATTAAGTTTTGATCTAGTGGTAAGTGTTCGATCCGAATATATATCTTATCATCAAAACCAAACATGTCTTTACTTACTGGATTTTATACGATTGGTATTCAGTACTACTAACCAGTTAGAATTAGGATATAGAATTTTCCACACTGACCTATTTGTTTTTGGTGAACATATACATATATAGAGGTTGAAATTTGAATAAATCAATCTGCCTAGAAAGGATGTGATCATGCCAGAGAATGTATTAGTTGGAGTTGAACATATGTACGTACTTGATTTATCTATCGGATCTATTTTTGTTTGTAAGGGAGGAGAGAAGTTATGTAGCCGTAGAGGGACTTGTTGCAATTTTCCTCCTACTTTATTTATGGCTTTATGTAAAGCTTATTGCACTTTGCAATGTGAAATTTTTTGCAATCGTGTTTTGTTGTCATCATGCTTTGGGAAACAAATCGATGAAATTAAGCATGAAATCGAGGTGGTTGTTAATGAATCTCCGAGGGGCAATTTGCTAAAACAACGTTGTTATTACTCTCGTACTAGTATTATCGTTTTCCCCTTATGTGTGGAATAGGGTGTGATTTATTTGGAATTGCTCTCGTGATGTGCGTTCTAAATGTTCGACCAAATGAGTGAATGAGAGCATGCGCGTTAGGACCCTCTTTTTTTTTTTGGGTCCATTTTCATTTGGCAGCTAACCGCCAGTTTGGTCGACCCAGTCCAACCAATTATCAATTATTCAATTCAATTCAATTTTTACCATTTGTTGGAATCACAGCGTAGTGGTCTTCCTATTTTTATTAAAAAATAAAAAAAATTGAGCTAAATAAAAATTGCTATTTTCAAATAGTTATCTTGATAACCTTAAAAAGGGGTGGAAATCATCTATTCCTAAATTATGTTTTCTTGAGACAAATTATTTTTTATCACATACAAAATGAGTTATATATATATTTAGTAAGAAGTGATTGGTAAAACTAAAAAGTGAATGATTTGAGAATAGAAGAGCTTCATAATTGGAAGGGTGGGGAACACAAATAAAGACACTTCTTGAGTGCTTGATAGGAAACTACATAAGAAATTAGATGTGACCAAAGAGGTAACGAGCAATTGATAGCTGTTTTACTTGCATAGAGGGTCGGTTGTTTGTGGTATACTGGCCTTAATATGGACCACATGATTTTGTTTCTTAAGATAATGATTCGATCTTCAGTACTCATGTGAACAACAAAGAAAGGAAACAGTTACCTGCCGGGGAGATTTTTTGTCGAGGCTGTAGTTTTTCTCAAAGTCAATGAAATGAGCATTGTCTATTATAATAATTTTGTTACGTGACCTGAATGAAATGAGCATTGTCTGTTATAATAATTTTGTTACGTGACCTGAATAATAAAGGATAACTCAGCCTTGGTTTGACAATAGTGATCACGATCGGTTGGAATATTTATATAGTGCCCGCAGAGTGGATATCTTATTTGATCCCTTAAAATTTTTATATTAGACTATTTAGTCCCCTAAGAAAAAAAATTGATCTAGTTGTCCCCTAAGATTTAAAATGATAAACACATTAATCCCTCTTGAATTTTCTATTAGTAAATTTATACATGTAGCATAATATAATAATGATATATCATTCTAATGTTGGATGCAAGAAAAACAAAGTTCTTTTAGAACATATTGCACTCATTTTAATGTCTAAAATTATACAAAATAAGTCATTTATGACTTGTAATTGACATTTAAATAACTCTTTTTGTATAATTTTAGTCACCAAAATGAGTCATTTTAAACTTCATTCTATTTCAAATGACATACGTGTTATTTAACGTCTTATTAATGAATCACTGTGTAATTCCATTTAGTGTTTAAATGATCAAATATACAGAGGGAAGAGTAGGATATTTACTCTTATTGTTAGCGGATGTAGTTTTGAGGGAAAAGTACTGTGTTTACATCATTATCGAGTAAAAGTTTACTGTTTTACTTAAAATTATAAATGTGCTTTACTTTAATCTTTAAAATTTTGAAATTAACTCTTTAATTCCTGAAATTTCAAAGGTTATTTGGTCCCTGATCAAATAAACATTAGTCAACCGCTACTATTATGATGATGTGGCATATTAAGTGACATGTGGCATGCTGACATTGCACCAAATAAAAATAGGTTTACTTTAATCCCTGAAAGTTTCAAATATGTCAAAACAGCCTTGGAAATTTTCTAAAATATTTTGAAGTTTTGAATCTCCAAATTTCTCTTTTTTTGCTTCATAAAATCTAGTTTCTCAATATTTCTTAAATTCCATTATTTTCTCTTATTTTTACACCCTACTTAAACAAATATATTTCTCACATAGAATAACAATAAGAAGAGAATGTGTCATATTTAAGTACACAACCCTCTACTTAAGCTTTATTAAAGCTCCTTATATTTGAAATAGTTTGCGGGTATATTCGACACAAGAATAGAGTTTCTTTTCCTTATCATGCTAGATTCATTTAATACCAACAAAAAGGTTTCAAATAACTCCTTGCTAAACTCCATTCACACTTGATAATATAGTATTTCCTATGCATCCTATTTTTCATATTTTAAACCCCCAATTTATTTTAATAAATGTAATGCAATAATTAATAAATTAGTTATAATAGCTAAACATGGAGGGTATCAAATTTGGGTTAATCAAGTTCTGAAGTATGTTTAGAATATTTAAAATTTGGACTATTTATAAATAGGGTGTTAAAATGAGAGAAAAATAAGTAGGTTTAAAAAATATTGAGAATTTAGATTTTATGAAGCAAAAGAGGAGAAATTTGGGGATTCGGGACTCTTTGGACACATTTTAAAAAATTTCAAGAATTGTTTTGATATATTTGGAAATTTTAGAGACTAATCTGACCCTATTTTAATTTGGTGTCATATCAGCATTTCACGTATACTCAATATGATATGTCATCAACATATGATATATCATGTGTCACTTAACATGCAACGTCAATGAAATAGTAATTGTTAACTAATGTTTGTTTGATTAAGGACTAAAGTGAGCTATAGAATGAAATTTTAATGATTAAAGAGTTAATTTTGAAATTTCATAGACTAAAGTAAAGCAATCTTATAATTTTAGGAGCCAAAGTGAACATTTACTCTATCATTAACTTGTTTAAAGAGAAAAATTATTTATTTATTTTAAATGAAGCCCTAATTAAACACCCAAATCTACTGGTGACAAATAAGAATAGATTTCAATGTATTGACTGTGTCAGCTAATAATGAAGAGTAAAGATTCATTTTAAGTCCTAAAATTTTACAAATATTTTATTTTAGTCCATAAAATTAAGAGTGTCAATTTAATCCTTAAAATTGTAAAAAATATTCAAATTAAATTTTTTTGTGATTCAAGTTAGTCATTACAAATACTGTCATAGAAACTAATTTGAAAAACATTTTACAGTTTCAAGACTGAATTGATGACACTTTTTTAATTTTATGGATTTAAGGTTAAACAAACATATAATTTTAGATATAATTTTGGAGGTAAAAATAAACTGTTACTCAATAATAAATGTATACAAATAACTTGTCGATCCAACGCTTAAAAAGGCTAGAAGTCACACATTTTTTTTTCTTTTGTTTTTTCGTTTTTTTTCTTTTGTGTATAAATTGATGTACATTCTAAGTTCGAACATCACTGTGTGTCGATTTTCATGTCTAAATGACTGTGTTAACATTGGAGCTTCAGTACAAAACTTGTCGCACGTTCCCATCAAATCATATAAATGAAGGCATGAAGCTTCATGAGGACTTCCTATCACTTGAGCTACAGGTTGCATACATCGTTATCATTAAAGAAATTAAGCTTGTTATCTCCATCTGCTGAATGAAATTTGTCGTTACAAGATCGCTATTAAAATAAAGTAAAAAACCTATGGTTAGTGGCCGTAACTTTTCTTTTGAATGTACTAATACTTCGTATCTGGAAAAAGGTTGGTTGAGAAATGTTCAGTTGACGAATCATCAATGACTAATCTTCTGCTTGGATGAGGTTTCGAAGAAAGTTTATAAATATTTTTAATGATTAATTAATATCAAACTTATATTTTTTTTACAATATTTTGATTTTAATAGTTGAAAATACTCCTTTTTTTTGGGTAGTGAAAGGATGTATTTTTTCATATTACTATGGGAAAAGGTATAAACCAAACAAATACTTACATGTTTGATGGACCTACATGGTGGTTGATGTATGCTAGGTTTAGGCGTACACTATAAGAGAAATAAGTATTTTTAATAATTAAGATGTCAACAAAAGTATTATAAAAAAATAATTTTGATATAAAGTAATCATTAAAATACTTATAAATTTTTATTAATAATTATTAAATATCAAAAATAAATTTATAAGTATTTTTAACGATACATCGTATCAAAATTACTTTTCTTACAATACTTTTATCAATACTTTTAATGTTTAAATTATTAAAAATATTCATTTTTCTTATTATAGTATTAAAAAATATGAAAATTTTTATATAAATGAGATTCATGTATAAATTAATGAAAAAATTTGTCCCATCTTTTTACTTCCAGCCAAACACGCCCTCTCAAGTGAAAAATAGCTCAATTGAAGCAACAGGATTGCGAAACCTTCAAACTGGGAACCACTCCATGTCCCAAAAATGTGTGCTTTCGGTTACACCGATGCAGTTGCTTTTGCAACCGGCGTTGCACTATAATGAGTCAATATGACTTGGAATATTTTCACAAAATGTGGGCTTAGTCGCGTAGAAACAATGTTATTTTCACTTAAAATTAAGCCGACCATTAACACTTTTTTAGTGCTTCTTCACGTCGTAGAATTCTAAGCCAGCAAGTTTCGTATATTTGTTACTATTTGATTGTCGGCAGATACGACGAGTAACACTTCCGTAATAAACAATAGTAGTTCAGAAATTTGTACACTCTTGCGCCAAAATGAGATCCTTTACTTTATAGTGCAAGAACTTGGGACAGTCGAATTTGACTGAAGGCTGTTTCATGGGGAGAAAATTAGTACATGTCATGTGCATGAAGTTTGTTTTTCAAAAGGAAAAGTCGTCCTACGCAATTTAGTCCTGTTACTTAAAACAATATGGAATGATTGTTAAATATTTTGATATGCCACGTTACTATAATTTGATAACAAATATTCATATTTTAACAGAAAATTGCATGTTTTGACTCTATAATTTATTAGAAAACTTCACATTCAAAAATAATAAGATAAAAGTTTATATAGATTAAAAAAAATTAAAGAACTTTTTAAGGCTTTTCATGTCAAAAGTTCAATATCTATTTGCAAATTATAGTAATGTACACATATAAAAAATTTAAAGACCATTTTACATGTTTTTAAAGTAATAGGACCAAATGCGGCGAATTCTGCACTAAGCAAATTCTTGTGCCAAGGCTTCTGGGAAAGTGTCTTTGCAACACTAGCATACTTGAGCTGGCTAGTCACCCGCCTCCTTATGACTTTGTCAAGATCAAATATGATGGGAGCTCCTTGGGCAATCCTGACAAAGTGGGGATTGGTGGGCTATTGCAGGATTCCCTTAGGGCCTGACTTGTGGGCTTCTCGGGCTTTATTGGTAGTATAGATGATTAGCATGTTGAGTTGCTAGCCATTCACATGGGGTTGGCTATGGCTTGGAACTATAGTCTCAGAAATGTTATTTGTGAGGTGGATTGTCTTGAGATTATCTGTCTTGTGACTCAGAGGATAAGTCTTCTTTTCATGTTTACCGTAGCCTAGTTCATGACATGAAATATTTAGTTCAACATAATTAGAGGTGCTCCTTACAACATGTGCTTCGAGAAGGAAACTCTGCGATGAGCATTTTTTGCTAAGTTGGGCTTTGCTTCAGCAAACAAGGATTGGGTTTGGTTAACACTATTGAGAGATATGCATCTTGTTTTCTTTTAGGACTATGGGCTCACTTCTGGAGATAAGCTTTTCCTTTGCTCATGTACCCAAAAATAAAAAGGAGAAGAAATAAAAGGACCAAAGTACACATGTATCAAATTTGAAGGGATCTTCTAGACTTTTCCCCTTTTTTTAACCAAGAACTATTAGTTGGTTGTGTGTATGGTTCTATATCTGTAGAATTATTTTAAAGTAAAATTATTTATAGGATTTAATTGCTAAGTACTGATAATGTAAAATATTTTTATACAATCATCTAATCATGTATAGTCACATTAGCTACGACGGTTGACTTTTACACTCACTTATCAAAAAATCATCCAAACAAAATATTTTAATTGGACAATGATGTAAAACAGTTTTACACTATCAGTGCATTAAAATTAAACTTATATATTTGATAATTTCTCTAAAAGTGATTCTGGCATAAAACCATAAGTTTTCACTTCTACTTAAATCAATTTTAGAAGCAAGAATTGATTTTTATCTTTGACAACCAAACATGATAAAAAAAAATGACTTGAATCAATTTTGGGGGAGCAAAATCAATAGTAATTCGAGTAGCGTTATTTAAACTCACAATGTATAAGACATTATGCTGATACACTTTCATGTGGGGTCTCACATCTAATCCAAAGATAGATGAGAATATGTTAGTACGATGTCTCACACATTGATAATACAATAACCCCTCAAACTAAAATCCAATCTCACTATAAGTCATTAGTGGTGAGAGACTTAAGTAGTCACTTATGATTATAGGTTCAAACTTTTTTTCGTTATTTGTTATAGGTTCAAAATTTATAATAATAATAATAAAATGATAGCTGGTTTTAGGCACAAGGACAGAAATAATACCTAAGGTAGCGTTTGGTAGGGGGACAAGGACAGAAATACAGAGACAGTGGAGACAGAGACATAAAAAACACTATCTCTGTAACATGTTTGATTGTGGAGTACAAGCCATGATAATTGTCTCTGTATTGCGTTTGGAAACATGGGGATAGTACAATAAATATACGCTAAAAGACATAAATATCCTCACGTTGACCTGTTGTTGACCACCACCGTTGACCACCGCTGGCCGGCTTTGACCGGCTATTGGCCGCCACTGACCACCATTGGCCGACCATTGACCAGCATTGACCACTATCCACTGGAATTAACAGCCACCATTAACCACCACCAGCCGACGCTGACAGCCGTTGACCGAGCATTGACCGGCCTGGCCGGCGTTGACCACCACGACCGGCTGCCGGACCATCCCTCCACCACCGCCTTTTGTAATGACACATTAGTACATAATAAATATGTATATGGTATTATTATAAGAAAAAAATATTAAATTTCTATCTTCGTATCCTATCTCCATTGTCCTCCCTTTCTGAAGGGACAAAAATACAGAACATAAATTTTTTTTATCCCCATACCCTATCCCCATCACCAAACACATTTCTATCTCAGCTGTCCCTATATTTGTGTGATGCCCTCTAACCAAAGCTACCTAAATGCTAAGGGATCAATAATTTGGTGTGTTGTAGCCATGACATATCAGGGGAAAAAAAAAGCAGAAGCAAAAGTGTTCAGACTAGTTGAAATGTTAGTTTGCTTTTTCTTTTGTTACTAAAATTGAGACATTCACTTTGAAGTTTCCATAACTAGGACCAGGGACCAATCCATACACAAAAGGGTAGGGGGCTTATGCCCCTATACAGTTTGATAATTTTGTTAGGAGTACGTATATATTAAAATATTTTATTATGCTTATACATTACTTTTGCTATCAATTATATAAATTTTTTGGATGTATCACTTACTAGGACCTGCTATAAGGTCGAGTACAAATTGGAAGGAAAAAAAAGGGAGAGAAAGACAGAGGGGACTGAAGTATAATATCCCAAAGAGTTAATATTTATTTTAGTTCATGAATTTATACTTGTGAGTCATTTTAATCTTTGATTTTTAAAATGAGTCAAATTAGTCCTTAACATTACAAAATGTAAGTCATATTAGTCCATCAGCCCACTTTTATCTAACATTCTATCATATTAAGTGACTTATTTTGTGTAATTTTAAGTGATACTTTCATATATTTTATATCGTCTGAAGTAGAATTAAGTTTAAAATTACTCATTTTGATATCTAAAATGATACAAAATAACTCATTTAAATCTTCTTTTCAAATAATAAAATGACTTATTTTGTGCAAGTTTAAACACAAAAATGAGTCATTTTAAATTCTATTATACTTTAAATAACACATAGTATATCAAAGTATCACTTAACATTACAAAATATTATTTAATTAACAAAATATTAAATAAAAATGGGATGATGAATTTAACTTGACTCATATTTTACAATGTCAAGAACTAATTTGATTTATTTTAAAAGTTAAGGACTAAAATGACTCACAAGTAAAAAGTCAGGTACTAAGATAGGCAATAACACTATCCCAAAGCAGCTGATATGAAAAATGTTTATTTCAAATAAGATGTTTAGTCATCGGATAAAATATCATATATTAATAAAAATGTAAGTGAATATCGAAATATTTATCTATTGAATTGGGGGCTTTTTACATAAATAAAATAAATTAATGGTAATATTACGTGTATCTACCATTTGAAACTCGTTTACATATTTATCCTGCTTTTATATAATAGAAGCCGATTATAATCGACTTCCACTCAATATAGAAGTCGATTATAATCAATTTTCTTATGCATGCACTCTCTCACATGGTGGCTGATTCCAGCACTGAAGTTGATTATAGTTGATAATCAACTTCTGTGTTGAACAGAAGTCAACTATAATCGACTTCTGTTCAACACGGAAGATTGTTATAATCTACTTCTCAGATAATCTGACACCTATTGAAAGTCGATTATAATCGACTTCAGTATCAACTTCAGTTAGCTCCTCGGTTATAAATAGAGAGCTCCCGAAACTGCATTTGCATGCTTTCATCGAATCATGTTTGTGGAATAACTATTGTAAGAAGGAAGTGCAAACCAATAAAGCAGGATAAGTTTACTAGGCAGGAAATACTCATTGTCAATTTCTTTTTCCTTTTAATTTTTAAGTACTTTTTTTCACTGAAGTTATTTTATTTCTCTAAATTGGTAATCTGACCTTTGCCAACTAACTTCACTTGTTATTTACCTTGGGATAATATTCATTCATTCTGTTTAAATAATTTCGCATACTAAACAATACAGCAGTAAAATTCAACAGAGAAAGGGGGTAGGGAGGGGAGGTGGTCAAGAGAAATAAAATAGTAAAATTCAACAGAAAAAGAGAGAGATAGGGTATGTATAATTTTTTTTACACCAATATTGTATCAAAATTAAATCAACATTTTATATAAGGGTAAATAACATCTATTCACGTTTATTATTTTATTTCTCTTAACCACATCCTCTCTCGACCCCTCTCTCTTTCTCTGTTGAATTTTATTGCTATATTGTTTAGGATGCAAAATTATTCAAACAGAATGAATGAGCATGGTCCCAAGGTAAATAACAAGTGAAGTTAGTTGGCAAATGTCAGATTACCATTTTAGAGAAATACAAAAACTTCAGTGAAAAAGAGCACTTAAAAATTAAAAAGAAAAAATTAACAATGAGTATTTTTTGTTCAATAAACTTGTCGAGCTTTCTTAGTTTGTACTTCCTTCTTATAATGGTTATCCCACAAATGTGATTCGATGAAAGCATGTAAATGCAATTCCGAGAGCTCTCTATTTATAACTGAAGAGCTAACTAAAGTTAATACTGAAGTCGATTATAATCAACTTTCAATATGTGTCAGAACGTGTCAGATTATCTGAGAAGTCGGTTATAATAGTCTTCCGTGTTGAACAGAAGACGATTATAGTTAACTTCTGTTCAACATAAAAGTCAAATATAATTAACTTAAGTGCTGGAAGCAACCACCATGTGAAAGAGTGCATGTATGAGAAAGTCGATTATAATCGACTTCTATTATTTAAAAACATGACAGATATATAAATGGGTTTCAGATGGTGGATTCACGTAATATCACTATTAATTTGTTTTATTTATGTAAAAAACCCTTGAATTAGGCATACTATTATATTTATATAAAATAATATTTTATTGCAATTCTCGATTTACAAATAACTAAATTGATAATTTAGAACCACGAGATCTAGCACAGTTGGTAGCTGGCCAGATTTCTTAAGTATTTGGCTGGAAATTTAATTTTTTATGATGTGTATAAAAAAGGCCTCATGATCAAAAATTTACCCCCTAGGAGAACTTTCACCTAGTAACACATTCAAAAAATATAGTTAATTGCAAAAATAATACAGATACATAATAAATGTTTTATATAATTTTTATTATAGCATGGGATAAACATTAAAATCATAATAGGGGCTAAATAAATACTTTCTATATACCACTTAAAAATTCTAAAAATTTGATTGGCCATATGCCCCCATATCACATGAATCTCATTCCAAAAGAGTTAGTCACTGCTTCCTGCCATTGGCGGTGGATAAGAAAACTAAAGAAAAATTGAAAAGTTAGGGACAAATATGAATTCACACTCCATAACTATTTTGAAAAGGGTTTTGCTAATCAATTATCTAAGGGCATCGATTATGGATATTAAAAGAGATAAATTTTAAAATTGCATTGTGAGTGCTTTGCTTTAAAACAATAAATTTTTATCTTTTTAATATTAACTTGTTTTTAACTCATTAATTAATGCCGTACTGCTTAGATAATCCCTTTTAAAAAAGGCCATGAACAGAAAAACAGAGTGCGGAAGGCATGGCATCAGCATGTGTGGTGGACACGACTTGAACAAGAAAAAATTAAAATGCTTTTTTAGTTGTTATGGTTTCACGCGACGTCACATCATGCAAAGTCCAGAGTACGAGAAAAACGAACAATTAAGCGTTAGATTATCCTCTGCTTCAGACCAAAAAAAAAAAGATTATCCTCTGCTGCCACGAGCTACGACAATACAAAGTAGAAATCAATAAGAGAAATATTATTTATATTTATTATTTATAAGACACCTATTTATTGATCCACTTCTAGTTCTCATTAGATAAAGTATAAATTTCACTTAGTTTAGTACCTACATATTATCTAATAATTAATAAGAGTATGTCGATATAATATCTTATAAATGATGAGTATAAATAACACTAATCAAGCAATAAAGACTAAAATCTCAATTTAGTTAATTAGATTTATAGTGAAGAATAAATTACTTCATCAAATCCAAAAGTTTATTGTGATTCCTTAAATTTTAGAAATAAGAATAAATTAATCCTTTAAATTTGAAAAGACCCATCGTGGTCCTTTAAATTTAAAAAATAGAGGCAAGTTTGTCCCTTTGTCAAATTATCATCTAAACTATTAATAAAAATATCCACGTGTCATATTAATCTACTTAGGTATATTATTAATTTTCACAATAGATACCAACTTGCTTCACAGAGAGAGAAAGAGAGAGAGTATATATAATTTAAAGTTAAAATTTTTTTCTCTAGAGAAAGTTATAACGAGAGAGAAGATAAAAAATAATGTCTAAATGATCTCGTTTAGTGGAGTGAGACAAGTTTAGGACTTGTCATGAAAATTATCAATACACATAAATAAATTAATAAGACACGTAGACATTTCCATTAACGACTCAAATGATAAATTGACAGATGAACTAATTTGTCTTTATTTCTAAAATTTAAAAGACCACAGTAAGACCTTCCAAATCTAAGGGAGCAAATTGGGGTTTTGACCAACAATAAATATGTAAATTACACATTACGTCCCTTATGGTGATTATTATCATGTGTAATAAATGATTTTTTTTATACACTTTCAAGGATGATAAATAATTGAAATAGTTCATTTTGATATTAATTTTAATGGTGACTTAGCCTCATGAACTATTCTTGATTTTCTTTTAATTCCAAATATTAAAAGTCAATATTTAACACATAACTTATGAGACAAACTTTTTTGACAGAAAAATATATTATTTTAGTTTTTTTTTTGGGAATGATATTATTTTAGTTTTAAACATACTTGAGCGGAGTTGTGTCCGAGTGTTTAAAAAAGAATGTATACAGAGTGACGGAGACCTAAACTTTAAGAATGCAGTTGATCTTATATCATTATTCATTAGTTTGGTTGATAAGAGGTGGAGCTTTGGACATTTAGAGTATGGCTGTGAATTTGAATTTTAGAGAGAAGGGAGAAGAAAAAGACTTATAGTATAAAATTATATTGTAACTTCTCCCCTCCCATCCAAAACGTAAACTCACAAACATACCCTTGGAATGTGTTTTTGAGTTTGGCTTTAGCGAATAAATGAGAGAAAGGAGGGAGTTTAAAGAGCTAGAATTGCCACAAACACACCTACAGGTGAGAGAGTAGCGAAATTCAATTGACACAAATTGGTCTACATATTAAGGTGAAGCGTTTACCCCTTTTTTTTTTGTTTTTTTTTCCAAATTGTAAGTTTGGAGATTGCTTCCAACTTAGTCTTCGAACATGAAAAATGAACAAACACGCTAAGCCCAACCTCGGAAGATCTTATAAAATCGATACCGGCTGATCAACATATAAAGTTATAAACATAAACATGAAAGTTCCCGCAGTCGAGGCCTTAGCAAAACGGTAGACCATTGCATAAGTGGGGTCCCCTCAAAACTTGTGAGCTCTTGCATACGATATTTGTGTATATTTCTTTCTTGGTACTTTGTCAAATGAAGAACACACACGTCAAACGATCAATAACCGAAAGCACAATAACCAAACAAATAAAAAAAGTCCAGGGCCTAATTTTGGTATCAGTGCCCAGAAAGTAAAGAAACGTTAGTACATAGTATTTCAAACTAATTTGCTCTATATAGCATAACCCCTGAATTCTCAATTTCTCTTAACATTTCGTAGCATCACTCTTGATCAGAAGGATCCTGCAGGCAGCAGGATGGGATTGGGAACCCCAATTAAGATGCAGCATCTCTAAATCACTAGATAAAATTTGGGCTCTAGTTTATGTTAACAAAGACTCTGTATTACGCTAAACTCTCCATTCTCTTACATTTCCTGTTTTGCACTATTTGCACTTCAGCAAATGCACACTATCCCGGCGAGCAACTCAAGTGTGAAAAGTGACTTATTGTAAGGGTAAGAGGGGTAAACTTTGAGCGTTGAATCATTCGTGAAAGTCAAGATATGAAACATTTCTATATGATCATTAAATAATTTTTAATCTTAGTCATTCATATATGGTTAAATGAGTCAAATTTACTCTTCTTACTTTTATAATAAATCACTTCTCTCACTTTAGTCACCCTCACTAGCCTACACAGTGAACACATTGCCCTATGCTACATCAGCAGGATAATGTAGATAAATCAAGCCAGAAATGTGTAGTCCAAAAATTTAGGAATAAAGGAACCTTTTTATAAGTGAAGAAAGCAAGCATTTCTAAAAGAACATAGACAAGGTAACCATTCCATTTTAGCTATTGCACACAATGGAATATATACTTTCCTAATAGAAAGATGAAGCAAACAGAAAAGTTGCTTCCCTGCTCATCTTTGGTTGTTTACATACAATTCTAACAGCATATATTTCAGAGCCTGACTCCGGTCCAAGCTTTACTTTACTGCTACGGTTGACGTTGAAGAAGTGTTGATTAAAGATGTCGACGGAGAAAGGCAATGTCTTTGGCTACTAGACAATGGAGAAGTGGAGGAAGCACCGTACCTGTCGGACTGACTTCTTATTTTCTTCTTTTCTCCTTCCTGACCCTTGTCTACCGTACCTTGAACAACCTTTGTCTCGTTTAGGCTGGGTGGAAGAACACAGTTGCAGAAAAACCCTTCAATTGAGAAGCAGATTTAACCATCAGAAATCATCATATGCTTAGAATTTTATTTTTCTTTCTCCATAAGACGCAGCTCAGGAACATCAAAAAGTCACATGTGGCACATAACAAGTACATATTAAATGAGGGGCAAAGTAGCATAATAGAAAAACACCAAGTGATTTAAAGATAAGAATAGATCTTTCTTGTCATTTGATGCAGGAAATTCTGTTCCTCAGAAAGGAGTATACTTTATTGTGTAAACAAATCTTTTCATTTAATATACGAATTTCAAGTTACTTAATCTATATCTTTTCTTCCAACAAAATTAGACCGTAAAGCAGAGCAGAAAGTAATTATAACCTAAAAACGGTAAGCGATCATAGTTTGTTTTAAGGTCAACATTGCAAAGTTGAGATTGGTATGTAAGAAGCAATATTACAGAGAACATTGTTCAGATTTTAAGAGACAAAAAAAAAAAAAAAAGATGGTGTCATTCCAGGGTCCAGTGGTGAGCTACCACATTCATCACTCAAAAGAATACCTATGCCTGACACGGTCATTTTTGGAAAGGAAAGAATTCAGATAAAATTTCTTTTTCACAATAATCACTGCTTCTTGGAAATCTTCTCAACATCTGAGTGAAAATCCAACTCCATACAAACAGGACAAAATAACTAATCATAATACCATTTTACACGCCTCTTACCAAGTCGAGCAAGTCGATTTACCCATCGAGGGATCGATTTTCCTGTTAATTTGACACAAACATCATTACAGAAGTGGTTGCAGTTTTTCTGGATAAGATGGTAGGTGTTCCCAGAATACACTTGAGCTAGCTTCTCCATTAGCACCCGGACATCCTTCGGGCCCATATCTGTTGTTCCAATCAAAATCGACTTCCTGAAGGTGAATCCAGGGCAGTGCCTAGGTTCTACTTCAAAGATCCCAGTCGAATCACGGTCATGTGCTCCAAATCCATATTCAGTCCCATGAACTAAACAATTAAAGAAAAAGAATGAAGCTAAAAAATCATTTCAAGTGTTCAACTTTAACAACCAAAGGAAAAAAAAGGAATTGCAGTTAACCCAACTCATAGTATGTTGAATGATGAACAAAACAACAAACAACAAAGCGTAAGATACATGAAAATCTAGTTCAAGAAGACCAGATTTAGCTTTTCACACTTTTTGAAACAACATGGATTAAAATATAATCATTTTCAGCTTACATGATTAGATATTCCTCCAAGTTTAACCAGGACAAGAATCTCAAGTCTAAATTCCAGGAATTGGGCTCTCTCTCTCTCTCTCTGATATCATGCCAACATCAGCGATTTCAATTTTTTCCTAAATTACAATAATCATATCGAATTTCAAATAATATATTATAGTGATTCAAATAATAGATAATTTTTTTTTTAACTAAAATCTTAAGCTTAGATAGTTTTCTTTTATATTTAACGCTGAAGCCTGTCTTGAAATTGAACCTTTACGGATCTGAATTGAAATCCCAGAATCTCAAATTAAACCTTAATTTAAGTCACACCATAATAATTGGCACTACTCAATGACCAGAAATTCTCGTCCATAATTTCATGCAGATGACAACACAAAACAGAAATACCAAGAAAAAAAAAATTAAAATGAAAAAGGAAAAATATGGTTTACCTTGAACACCAGAATGGTAAACACCGAGGCCAAACCAATAAGCGTAACCGTTAATGGGCGTAAGATCATAGACGTTAAGGTAAACCGGAACCGAACCGGTTTTTTTCTTCCGTTGAACCGTTGGAAGTTTGTTGCACAGCATTATGCTAATAATATGATGATCTTTTTTTCCTTTTTTTTTTTTAAATTTTCCCCTTGCTTTTCTCCTTCACACGGAGTTTGTTATGGTTACGGTTATGGTGTGCGTGGGTGTAACGTTAGAGCGTAGAAATGAAGAATTTAGAGAAAATTCAAGGGTATAATGGGAACACCAAAAGAGGGGGAAAAAAGAATAGAGATGAGGAACTCTTGAAATTTTCTCTGGGAATTTTCTTAGTGATTCTTTCTTCTTCTTCTCATTACATGCTCTCTTCCTTCCCTTTCGGAGCAAGAGATAATGAAGAAGACGAATCTTGTACTCTGCTTCGCTCCCTACCTTTCGCTTTTATATTCTTTATTTATTTAATTAATTTTATTATTATAGTAATCTTTTATATTCTAAATATATTCAAAATTCAGTGGACTTGTACGATCACCGACTTGACTTGCCATTGCGGTAAAGTCTTTTTTTTAGTAATAATCTTCGTAAAATTAATTTTATACATTAATAGTATGAAATAACTTTGTACTATTTTTTATAAGTGAAGATGTATATGAGAAGAAGAGATTAAATTATGTGTTGATCCTTTTTCATTTTCTGAAACTTCTAAAGATGATTACTAGCAAGTATAAAACTTGAAGTACAGCGAAAATATAGTTAGTAGTTTTAAAAAGTAGATTTCTGAATCTTGTTAATTTAAGTGCTCATTTATACATAAAATAACAGAGATCAGAAGATATATATATATATATATATGAGATCAAGAGTGAGAAGACGAAGCAACAGGGATAAATAAAAGAAATCAGAGTGAGAAAGAAGGACACAAAAGATTTTATACTACTTCGACTAATCTGCCTACATCCAGTACTCAACAACTGTTGAGATACCACTATAATAACAACTTTCTCAATCTGAGAAAGTAACAATGGATAATCTTTACATTAGCCCTCCTAAGCTATCATCCAAAGATTTCAAAAATTACCTGTAGCCAAGGATTTTGAGTAGTTCTATACTAGCCTCTCCAAATTAACATGAGTAATCTTGACTCTAACCTCTCCAAACTAACCTGTGACTGACAGGCAACTCCTTTAGCACGTTGTTAGTAGTCTTTTCCCAACCTCTCCAAGCTGCAAGTAGTCTTGACACTGTCTCCAAGTCCAATCTAGTAGTCTTGACACTGGCCTTTCTAAGCCCAACCGAGTAGTCTTGACACTGGCCTCTCCAAGCCAAACTGTGTGCATTTGCAACCTTTACTGACACGTTGAAAGTAGTCTTGCCCCAGCTTTTCCAAGTTACAAGTAGTCTTTGTCTAGCCTCTTCAAGTTAAACCGTGATAAGCAAGAACATCTTACTATCGTGTTGGAAGTAGTTTTACCTTAGCCTCTCCAAGCTATATCTCACACTGATCACTGATAGATCAAGGATATAAAAGTTAAGTGTTTGGGTTGCTACTTAATCTAACCTACACTTAAGTTTCCTTAAAGATGATACATTTTAAAAAGATCATGGGAGAACTTGAATGACTTCCTTCTTCTACTTCATCTATGAAAAGAACATAAATCTAACTAAGAATATAGAAGGAAGATTTTCTTTACACTTCAAACATAAACTGATTATATGATAAAAATTGAATATTCTAAGAAGTGGAAATTTTTTTTTGTAGAGTTTCCTCTCTTGAATCTTCAAATCTCTTCACGTTCTTCAAGCTTAGCATCTTCTTATATAATGCCCTTTCTTTGCGACTGTTGCTATAGATCAGTTCTTCAAGTGACACGTGTTGATCAATAATTGTGTCTTGAAAGAAACAGCTAGAAGAAAGGTTGACAGAACTGTCACATCGGTTTAGAAGCCATTGTAAATATGAGCTTTCTGATCTTCCATCATAAACTAACTTTCTACTTTTTGAGCAAGCTTTCTGAACTCGTCTTTCGTGAAGCAAGGTTGGTTGATCAAGTTGGCAAAGAGATGACGTATCAGTTTGAAACTGGGTTTCACTTGATAATTTGAAATTCAATTTTCAAATTTTCCTCCCTTTCCTATAGCATTCTTTGCTCCACTCGTAGGTGAGCTTTCTGATATACGTAATCAGTCCTTGAAAAGTTGTTTCACTTTCTGATCTTCAATCAAATCTTCTTGATGATAATTTCTTTGCAATTGTGGTGATTGAAGATTAAGTAGCAAGTTACATATGGATATATTCCGATATCTTCATCATGAAAGTACTTTCTGATGTCTCGTGCTACTTTCTGATGTCTCGTGCTACTTTCTGAAATCTCTTTCATTGGTTTCTTATAGTATTGCAACCTACTTCTAATCATTAGCTATCAAAAGCTTGGATAAGGATATAATTTCACTTCTTTATTATAATAGATCTTGTAACATGTTTACACATACATAGTGAAATATATATACTCATTTGAGTAAGTCTTGCTCTTGCTAAATGATAAATACCTGTTATAATCTTACAAGAAACTCAATAGAAATATCAGTCGTTCTTCAAAGTATTTTCTTTGAATTGGTTTTGTTGTCATTCAAAACACGAGCGCAAGGGTTCTGGAGCTAACACTTTTTTTCCAGTTATATATATATTTTGTGCCATATTTTAATTTTAGTTGGGTGCATGTGCTTCAAATTTTAGTTTGGACATCAATATGAGCATTAATAAGAATTTCCTGCATAATTATACTCTTGGTAGTGTTCTGTATTTTGAACATAACTAAAGTTGTAGACCTTCAAATATTGTGTTCTTTAGCTTGTAGAAAAATCAATAGGATTATCCACAACTTTCATGATGAGATCGAAAGTTGGATTGGAAGTCTAGCTGGTCAAAATAAACCCAGAAGTCAGAATTAGGGTCTTGAATTTCTAGATTGGGATAATCAAGGCATATCTCTCTCATCCTAAATTCAAATGAGGCAAATAAGGTGTCCATTCTTGCAAGAAGAAAATTTTCTACAACTTTTATGAAGACACCAAAATCTAATTTGAAGGTTTTGTGGGACAAACTGGGCTTGGAAATGAACTGATGGATTAATTCCGTATAACTGTTACTGAAACTGTCACTTGAGCGAGTCTGTCTGCCAATAATTTATGCAAAACATGTTTTGATGTGTTTTACCCAATTCTAAGTTACAAAATGCAACCTTTGCCCCCAAAACACAAAATCACAACCCTTTAGCTCAATTTAGATTATGTTAGTCTTAATTTTAGAAGTTTTCCCCTCCTATCTCCTCTTTGTTCCTCGTCTCTTGTCTGCTCTTCTTCTCTTTTCTTAGGTTTAGCTTTGATTTCTATCTTAGGTTTGCAAACATCCATTAATGGAGTAGTTTTGCATCTAGCTCAAGGATTCTGCAATGGCTTAAAGATTTGTCTTAAGACCTTGCACTTTTAAGATAATACATGGTTTGATTTTCTAATATCCTTTCTCTTTGACATTATTGTATGGCGTTTATATTGTTTTATATGGGCATGATACTGCGATGACCTTGATTATGTGTATGTTCGTGAATATGATTTGTATGCATGATTAGGGTAACAATTGGGCATTAATTGGTTGATTAATTGATGAGTGTCTAATTAGCTAAGGAAATTGGGATTAATCTTTGGTTGAAGATTAGATTATTGCAATTGGTTTTTAAGTTAACATAAACACAAGGAGGTTGAGATTTCATTTGTATGAATCCCTAGCAATCATTTGGCGAATTGTGGTATGAATTATACAATTATGTAATTTATGCAAAATAGTCATCTACCATGTATTTGATGAAATGTGTCTTAATGATATATCAATTCTAAGCCTTAGGAGGTCTTTGTGTGATTGCTTTTGTTATACTTCATTTCTTGCTCATTTAAATTGTGTTGAATGCCTTTGCAAACCCTACCCCCATTTTGCATGATCTATAAGTCATTTATATCATTGGGAGATGACCTGTGTGGCACACAATTATACAACATTTTGTTGCAATTTGGCTATAAATAAATTGTTAATTTGGTAGAGGTAAAGCCACGACACTCCAGCTTCTATCACCCACCTCATCACCTGTACTAGTGACGGCTACCACTTTATCCCCTATAAATGCGATAATAGGAGAATGGGAGAGGCATGTTTATCTCAACCCAAACATTAGCCCAATCTCTCACTCCCTACCTCTAAGCAGAGACAAAAACACCTATGAAAATTAGAAGTATTAAGCTAAAATAATAATTAAGTGAATACTATTTTATTCCTTGAAGTTAAATGTCTATTTTACTTTAGTTCAAAGAGTTAACAAATTAGCAATTTAGTCTTTGAATTTGTCAAACGTTATTCATGTTAGTTCTTATTGGTAGTTCAATTTAGGCTCTATACACATTGCCTTAGTGTTTCAAACCAAAGTTCACAAAATATTTTAGTAGTAAGCTAAATGTGTATGAGATTGGGTTGGAACCTTATGAGGAAAATGGTGTGGGAAAACAATGTAATAGGAAGCCCATAGAGTGGCTTAGTTAATGAATAGTGATGCCAACTTTGTGGAGAATGTGAGGGATGAAATAAAAGATTCCTTTTCTCCCTATACAAAGATGTCGCATCCTCTCCCCCCTAATCCCCAGATCTTTTTTCCTTTTTAGCCTAGGCCTAACTCTCTTCACTCACCTTTTCCTACTGAGGACGGTAGCGTGTTGGGATAATTGTTGTGGGTCTCTAGATACTATTATCAATAGGACATAAAGATGTCTCAAAAGTGACAAGATTAATCTTTTTGTGATGTGGGCTAGAGAGGGCTCTAGTGTGGATCATGGTTGACATACTCCTATATTTGGGTTGTTATGACATACTTCTTTTTAGTGTGCACCCCCTCTCTCTCCTCTTCTTTCTTGAACATGGTGTCCTTCCCTTTTGGGCTGAAAGGGACTTTATCACTCTCTCCATGGGCTACCCGTTGTGCAAGCCCAACATCATTTGAAGAGGGATTACACCATCAAACCTGCCAAGCCACATGAAAGATAGTTCTCTTAAGCCCTAACTTCAACTCATGGAGCATCTTCCTCGATGGGGTTTTCACCTATGCACCTATTCACTCCATGGACTTAGGCTAGGGCTTACTTTTGTCCAAAGCAACACCAATATTCTATTTGATTACGTCTTTGAATTGATTCCAGAAAAGGGTTGGGAACACTTAGAAATTTTTTTGAATTATTTTCATTTTTAGAGACTAATTCATTAATTTTTTAAAAAGAATTCATGAATTAAAGTGAAACACACAAACACGATTTCAAAGACTAAAATAAATATCCACATAATACTATTATGCATTCTTGCATCAAATTGTTATTAGTCAACCCTTTTTCAACCTTTAAACTTCATTCATGCAAGAATCTTCTTGATGTTAAATATGGCATCCTCTCATATTGAAAACTCAAGAAAATGAGATTACGACGCATTTGGCATCCCAAAGTTATAGGATAAGACTTGATAACTAAAATCCAATAGAATACGATTTGATAGTATAAGATTTGATAAAATTTTAATATAATACAATATTTGCAGGGGTAGCTCCTCATCCAGCCCAGCAGGGGTGATGGTCATCTCTTAATATTTTTAATTTCTTTAACAAAAATATTTTTTCTATATATATATATATATATATATATCTTAGACCCCCTCTAAAAAAGCTTTAATATTCATATTATAATAAAAATTGAAGAAGTTAGATAAACTCAGCATTTCAATGGCTCAATCTTATCACTCACTTTTTTTATTTTTCTATCTCACTCTTATTTTATTTTTGATTATTTGTTCTTATCTAAATCATAAACTATAATTTAAATATCTGAGGTTACTTATTATAAACTTGTTTACTTAGTTAGATATTTAAATACCATAATAGAAAAATATGTTAACTATGCATACATGTGTTTCTTGAGTTTTGATTGTATGTGAAATGTGTATTTTTTTTATAGTAAACCCCCAATTTGGTCATTAACCAAAATAGAATTGGACTAATAGGTCCATTATCTAAAAAAAAATTGTTAGTCTCTCCCAGTTAAAAACAAAAAAGGTTAAATTTGTCTCCTCACTCTCTTGATAATATATTTAAAAGTTTTATATGACAAATTAATTTTCAATAGTTCATGAAATAGTTCATATTAACCCTAACAAAAACAAGAATAAAATATATAAGTCCATTAAAATACTTGATAGAGACATACTTGTCTTTTAGTTTTAATTGTAAGAGATCATAAAATATACTTACTTTTGACAACCAATTATTTGGTTGTGTACTAGCGCGCGCACACATACATACACATATGTACTCTTTTATCTACTAATATGTGTGTGAATTAAAAAATATATTATTATTAATATATAATTAATTAAATTATATTTATTATAAATATGCATTAGTCTTTATTATTAAAAATTTTGATTTATCTTAAACATTATCGGTTGTTTTTTTCAACATTTATAATAGCTATTTATTATTTCAATTAATTATAAATTTTTTTTATATATTCTAATTTTTATTAATTTTTATCATAATTATTTAAATTTAAATTTTAAATTAAATATTAAATTTAAATGTTTTTAATATTAGTTATTTCTTATCTATTAAATATTATTTATTTTTATATATTTTACTAGTTAATTATTTATAGTTTTTATATTAGTATTTATTTTTAATTATTTTTTCAATTGTACCTTTTAAATTATTTTTTATTAAGTACTTTTCTTAGTTTATTTCATTTATTATAATTTACTTAATGACTATTTTATTTATTATTTCTTGTTTATTATTTAAATTTATTCATTATTTAGCATTTTTTATTTATTATGTTATTTTTCATTGTTCAATTAAAAAATAAAAGAGGCTTGTACCCTTATCTTCATGTGTTTGATTAAGTTATCCATCATTTTAATATATTATTAGGAATGTTTTACAGATAAATTTAGACAATACATTGTTCACACTAAATAATAAATAAAATTATTACATATTACTTTTTGCGGTCCTCAATATAAGTCTTTTTCCCCCAAAGTATAAGGTGTTTTCATATTTCAAGGAGTCATTAATCATTTCATACATGTTTTATTCCTTTATTTAACTGGAGAGATAAGGAGTGGGAATGAGTTTATTGAAGCATTTAATTAGAGAGAAAATGAGTGAACGTTAAGTAATAAAATGATGTCCGTGTCTTTTACTTTTATTTATTTGTTTTTTACAATATCAATAAGATCTAATTATATTATTATGTTAATTTTTGTATAAAATTTAAAAATAACTTATATTAAAAATCGGAGAGAGTAGTATTAACTTATTCCATAATAGAGTATCTTATATAGTTTGTGGAACGGGCCCCAAACTATAACCTCCCATGCTCGCATTGCACTGATGAATTTCATTATTGCAGCAAGCTAAAGGTTCCTTAGACAATTATTCCTGATGATGGAGCTTGAGACAAGGAGAATTATTACAAGCAGTGGATGTCGGGGTTCTGGAACCCACAAAGCCCCTAACCCTTATCTGCAAGTTTCATTATTTTGGAATTTTCCAGAACTCCAAACTGGGGACTTCTGCCAAAAATGAATTATGAATCGTTTGGGTTATGAATGACATGAATTCGGATATTCTTCAAACTCCCTCGCTAATCCATAATATTCTCATGGCGTACCCTTCTCATTAATAGTTTCAAAAGCTTTCTTTCCCCGCTTTTTCAAATGCTCGAGTCATCATGTTTTGGACCAAATAATTATGGGGTAACATAGTATATATTTTATTGGTTTTTCTAATCTGTATCTTATGTAACAAGTTCCAAAAAGCAATTTTTGTATGGAGTCAGAAAATAATTTTTATTTTATATTTTCTTATTTTTAAGATTTTGTAATGGAAATAGTAAAATTAAAAATGACAATTCAAAATGAAGTTTTATAGTTTTCACTATTTTTTCATAAAATCCCAAAAAATATGAAACCAAACTGAAAATTAAAAATAAAGATTGAAAAGTATTCTTTAAAACCAAACACACCCAATTATTTCTCATTAAAAAGTATAATTGTTAAGTTTTCAATCAAATTATGGGGTCCATAAAAAAATTTACGAACTTGCGTATTTTAGAATTCTTAACCACTAAATAACAACTACACCCCTTGAAATATTGATTCCTCCTGGATCCCATTGTTTAAAGCAATTCAGGCCCAATGTCTTATTTCCACTAAATTGGTTTGGACATTGTAGTATCAGAAAATAAGTTTGCAAACTTCCCTTGAGGGTTGGGCTACGTCCATTATTCTGTTTGTTGAAATTTGAACTTGGCCCAATATGGATGGAACCTGACTTTTGTAAATGCCCTAGTGGGCTTGTCCCAACAACCTTGACCTTGAGTACCTTGCCCTAAGTGTTTTGCTCCCCTTCCCCATCACTGTGGCTACAATGGCAACTTCCCTCGCACCCCAACCCAAGAAGTCAATGGTCAGCCTTTCCCGCTGCTTCTCCTTATCACCACCGACAATGCCGTTGCTGGGCGCCTTTGTTGCTGGAAACTCATGGCCGGTCACCAAAAACACCATGACTCCACTTTAGGTTGTCACCGCCATAGCATTGAGATCTGGTGGTTCCAAATCTAAAAGCTTCTCAGTGCTGCCATCCTCTTCTAGTGGTGGTGGTTCTCCACGGTTAGCTATCTTTCTTCTGCTTTAAAAGCTCATCTTTGTTGTTCACAACTCCACCACTGCTCCTCCATACCTCCGCTGCTGGCTCAGTCACTATTGAGGAGCCATCCTCTGTGACTGTCAGAAAATGAACCCGAAGGAAAGGTTCGATTATAGCCTGTCCTCCCTCCATGCTGTCGTGTTTAGCGCCACCTTTTTCTCCAGCATTCTTCGCAGCCACTGACAACTAAGTGGTGATGGTTGTTTTGCTCTCATCACCGGTGCTGCTACTTTGATCTGGCGGAGCCATCGTGTCGAGGTTTTTCTCGGTTGGATCTGCTCATGGCTTCTTCACTTTCCTTTCAACGAAGGCGTCCTTGACTCTGGCATGGACTTCTTCGTCGGCAGAGTTCATCGCTCCTGCTATTGCTAGTAACTTCTGTTCTGCTTCATGAAGACATGAATCTGGTGTTGTTGATTTCCTTTGTTGCTTTGTTGTGCTACTCTGATATCTTCTCAGATTGTTTCTTGTTTCTTGATCTGGTTGTTCCTCTTGTTGATTAGAATTGCTGGTATGCTGTTTTTGATTTTTGATTGATGATATTGTTGGATCTGTTTGCTCCTCTTTTTGAATTTGAGTTTCTAATGTTGAATTTGTTGAGGATGAATCCATAATCTGTGTTGTTTGACTTTGTTCTTCCCTTTGTTGAATCTGATCTGCAATTTTCCCAAATATGAGATGAGTTGCATGCAAAAACTCCTCTAATGTATAACGTTAACGTTTGATGATTCGACAAGTGTGCCACCAATCTTTAGCACAGCCACTTAGAAAAAATGAGGCAAAAAGAATATTTGTTCCCTCTACCTTAGTGCATAAATCCTTCAGATTCTCATTTACTACGATAGTCCATTTTTCTAATTCTATTCCATCAAACAATGAGACTTCTGGCCATGAAAAAGGTTGTGAAGGTTTTGAGATTGTATAAACACCATGGAATTGAGGCATGGTGCTCAATGAAAGCACCATTTGATGTGTGAGTAAATTGGGATAATAGAGAGAATATGAGAAGATAGAGAGAATAGCCAAGAGATGAGGCTTTTTACTAACAATTTTCTTTTATCCTTTATAAATGACACTACTCCCTATTTATACTAGAATTATCTTCCATCAAAAATCTCGTTCCTCTTCAAATTTTTTAAAAAAAATTAAAGGAAAAAACATAAAAGAAAGGAAAACTGTGAGGGAGGAAAGAAAGAAAGGAAAGAAAATGGGTAAGTGTTGTTGTTATTGTTTGAGATGCGAGCTTGCTCTTTCGCTACAAAGGGACCTTCTTTGTACTTCTTTTCTTTCTCATTTGGATTCTAATCTTTCCTACCATTTAAAGTTTCTTCCTTCTTTCACCCCTTTTTTCCCTCTTCTTCTTCTTCTTCTTCTTAATGTTCTTACTTCTTATCATTTTTCTTCTATGATTGAATGAGATCAAAGACTTCACCTTTTTGTTTAGATCATAAAGATAAACCAATTTTCTATTATGGGTCTTCTTTGCTTGTGATTTTGCTTGCTGATGTAAATGCTTGAATCGGTTCCTCAATGCATTATTGGTGATGATTTAGGGATTGGTTCCTCATAATAGAAACCCTTCTTTTGTTTTGGAGGTAATGGTTGAGTTCTCTATTGGGTCATTGTTTTTTTCTTTCGATCAGGGTCATTGCACCTTTATATGGGAATACCAGGTAGTTCACTACTAGACCAAATAGAAAAGGTAAGGTCTTGGGTTTCTTGGAGAGGAAGTAATTTTTCTTGTTTGTCATGAGAAATTTGATATGCTCGATAGTGGCTACTGTAGACTGTGTTGTGAGCAACAAAGAGAAAATCGAACCGGCCTGTCCGACCGGGAACCGGTCACCTGGTAGGTCCGATTAAAATTTGAAAAAGCGGGGAAGTCAAATGGAAAATTCGGAAAACCAAAGAAACTGCATAAGTTTGACCTTTTTTTTTTCAAAACTTAAATTCTTTTTTGTTCTAAAACTTAAATACTGATATCTTATGGCAGTCATATAGAAAAACAAAAAAAACAAATAAAAAAGGACACCAATAAAAATTATTGGGTTGTTATTCTTCTATTTCCGTCATTTGTAAACTGTTTACCATAAATTTCACTGGTTACTAACAAATATTATTTTCAAATACTTTATGACTATGTTGTGAGGCTAAGACTAGAGAAATTTTATATGGATTATATTTATTTTTATAGATCTATAAATTTTTATTGTTGATTATGTTAATGTTAATGATTTAATATATTTATTTATATTCTAATTAATCATATGTATATATTTATATATATTTTTATTACATTTTGGTTGAATCTCGGTTAAATCGGTTGAACCTCTAAACCTCTGAACCAACACCTTGACCGGTTCGATGCCTGGTCTAGTTTTCTCTTCGTTGGTTGTGAGTGCAATAGGAATCTCAATGAAATGGCACAACAAAGATACAAGGTTAAGTGAAATGGCCGTAATTTTTTTGAAAAATAAATATTTGAAGATTAACTAAGGTTATAGTGAGAATATTCTCTTGGAATATATTTTCATTTTCTGTGCTAAAGACGTTCATAAGGTGGAATGAGATGCATATTTTGACAAAATTTTGAATTAGTTGTCATAACTCAATACTTAAAGGGATGCAGTTGTTATTTACCATATTATATATGAGGTTAGGCAGTTTTATAACTTTCATGTAAGTGCTTTGCCAAGTTTCGAGGCTTTGTCTCGATCCTAATAGAAATAATTGACGTCTCATCACCCAAACTTTGTGTAGAAAAAAATTTACATATCTTTATTTTATTAGATAAATAAAAGATATATCTCTAGCAAATTGATCTTCGAATGTGAAAATTTTAGATGATCTTATTATATGAGAATTTTTATCATTAATCAAAATGGTGAAACCAAATATGAAACTCACAAGAGAATTCAATGTTAAAAATTAATACATGACAAGGTCGTGTAAAAAATTTACATTGGGATTTTTCTCCCTTTTTTTATGGTGATAGGAGAATCTATCTTTACTACAACGAATAAGATTTATGGACTATATTTCCTTTTTCCTTTTAATTATCTGGATTTATTTTTATATTACTTTTAAATGGTCAAAGTCTTGCATATTAACGCAGTTTTTTTTTCCCTAACTTTTTTCATCGTTCCATACTAAAGGAATAAATGCTTTCTTTTCCATCATTTTTTCTCTTTTTCTTTCTTGAGGAAAAGAAGTCTGCTTTTGCTACAGGAATAACTTTGTGGAAGTCTTGCACCCGAAGAAAGAACAAAACCTTCGTGGAAATCATGGTGGATGAAAAAAAGATAATCTTTTTGGCCCCGGGGGGAGGGGGGGGGGGGGGATGCTAATTAATTCCAAAAAAGTTAATTAAGTACGAAATTTTATGAAGATACGATTTTCCAATACGTTTACGCATGCATATTTACAGGTCGTTGAAAAAAAAAATGATAAATGAGATTCATAAAGCAGGCGAACAACTATATCTATGAATATAATTTAGGAAGAATTTCTGATTATCTATCATTTTTTAAGACAATATGTAAGGAAAAATCTCGTACCATTTCTCTTGATGAATATGAACTTTGAACCCTGCAACAAGAAAATTTTACGAAAATTATGCGAGGGGTTGTGTGTCGAAGCACGGCACGTTCTAATCAATACATGCTTAGTAACCACAATCACGAATAAAATAATTTTTCTTTTACGCTATGATTAGTTCTCTTAATTATTAAGAATAAACAAACTTTTTGTACTATCATTTACAATTTAAGATCAATTTAATCCTAAAAAAATTTCCACATCAATTTGATTGGAACAAAATCTTTTACTATTTTTTGTTTTGATATCAGTTTGTTAGATTTATCGGATCTATATATACTAGAGTTTAGAACACCATCCAGAGAGAAATATAGAACAACAATTATATGTACATTATTATTGATCCAACACACACTTGTATGTGTCATGTATGGGAGAAGTCACTCATTCATTTTCCTCATTGGGGTCATATTGATTAAGCAGTGAGCCATATAGGATTGTGCAAAGCTGGAGTGGGATCCTACCTACGTATTATGAATTTATAGCAAGCTAGTCTTGTTCATCAAAGATCTAATTAAGTCACACAAGACTTCTACATCAACCCATAGAGGATCACATATCAACTCCATGGGTTTACAGAAAGTATCATATTTATCAATTCAACCATGCTCTATAAATCAAAATCTCACCAATCAATACAAGTCCAAATTATTAGAAAATTCTAACTCAATTTAACTAATTAAATTTTTTATTATGCCATTAATTTAATCATTAAATCAAAGTAGTAATACACAATAAAATGAATAAATTGATGTCGAAATTAAAAATTTTAGGAGCAAATTGATGTCAAAAATTATGTTACAACCAAATTAATATCAAATTAAAAATATTAAGATAAAAAAGTTTATTTAATCAATTATTAAATTACTAAAAATAATATTATGAACATTAAAAGGGTACTATACTAGGAAGATATACCAAAAATTAGAAAAACAAAGGAACAAAATAACAATTGTGCAACTTAAGAAAAATCATCCTCAATGAAGTTTACTCCAGAAGTATAATTGGGTTGGATTGGTTCGATTCGGGAGAAAAATGAATCCAAACCAACCAACCTTGATTCGGGTTGGTTTGGGTAGGACTTAAATTAGGTTGGTTTGGTTCAGATAGTTGTCCCAGAGTCTCATGTCTAAGAGATCTGAGCTAATTTCACTTGAATTAACACCACGTTGGTATGAATTTAAATTTAAAATAAAATTAATGTAATTTTTTCTACTATTACACAATGATGTTACCTAATTAACTTTTTAAAGATTAAATTAAATTTTCTAGAAATATTGTGATAATCAAACTTCGATTCTTCAATGATTCAGCAACGTACAGTTAAATGATTACAAAACTCTGAATGTTATAATGACATGCATCGAAATTGAATTTGGAATGTTTATGAAGTTAATAAATGAGGATTTAATTTGATGGAATGATAATAAGTGGACGAATGGGACTCGGGATCTAATAATTTCAATAATTTCAGAGTTCTAGTACAAATCTCAACCACAAAGTACAAACCCCCCTTTTGAGGCTGACCGAAAACTCACTCACAAATGCAAGTTCAAGAATCAAATCAAAGGACTAAGATAGATTACAAGAAGACAAGCTCTACCCTTTTGATAGAATATTCTCACAAGGATGTTTTACTCAAGGAGAGCTCAAGGGTATTCCTATTTCAAAAATATTTTAGGTGATAAGCTTCAGCCCTTTCTGAAACATATATAAGCACACGTCCTACCATCTAAGAGTAATGGAATCTGTATGGAATCTGTAAAATTTTATAATTATCAATTAAAACTTCTTATAGTCTAACCTCACAATACAGTCACCAATAAGTTTGTCGATGGCTCTCTCTCAACACCAAATACTGATCATCCCTCTACCGACATTGTCACCAAGTTCTTTACTGAAATGGAATCTGTTAGGGATGAAATGGATTTTTGTCGCCCTACTTCTACATGCTAGTGTGCACAACAATGCGATTGTGGGCGGAGCCAGACAATTTACATAAGGGGGCTAGAATTTTTATACACCATAAATTAGTCTCTCTTTAATATTTTGATAAATTTATTTGTTATATTGGCAGTTTTACTAACGATCAATTTAAATTATTTTATAAATTAATTAAAAATTATTAATATGCCTTACAAAGCTTTTACAAATATTAAGAACAAATTAATTCGTTCTACATTTTTAATTATAAGGCATCACAATTTAAGAGGCTAATTTTTTTTGTCAATAACAAAATTGGAGATTTATTCTAAAAGAAAATACATATTCCACCTAACAAACTCAACCAACACACACACATCAATCAATAATCAATCAAGCAATAATCAATAATATATATAAATATTAATAAAAAAGAAAAACAATCAACTGTATTTGATACGATCAAATTGTATGATAATCAATTTACATATGATTACAAACTTCTCTTAATTGCTATGATCAAATTGAAGAGCCCAATCTTCTCTTACTTGAATAATAATTAGTAAAAAATCAGCTGTAAGTGGTATGGTCAAATTGCACTCAATTGATTTTATACCCAATTGAAAATTCAAATAGATTGTTATTTGAAAAGTTCATTCCTATTTGATACCGTAATGAAACGTTTTCTCCTTTTCAGATAAGTTTTGAGGTTGATAACAATTTCCTAATTTGATATGAATATCAAATTGGTCTTGTTTGGTGTTTGAGAGATCCAAACGATAATATATATATTTTTATGTCAAATATGGCTTTTAGGGTATAATTTTAGAACTTATGAGCAAGGTTAGTCACTTATTGAATACATTTTTTGAATCCTTGATTGTTATTCTCATTTTCACTATTGTTTTCCGTTCTTATTTTAATTTGGTTTCCATTATTATATAATACCTCAAATCCAATTCTTCTACCATGAACCAAAATGAAGTCATTAGAGATTAGCAATCAAGACCATACCTACCTTACTAAAATTGGGAGAATATATACAAGAAGAAATTATGAAAGCAATGCCAATTTTGTGTAGTGTGTTGATAGAGTCTATGATGAATGCACTTTTACAACTAACATTTGAACATTTAGCAACTAGAATACTTAGATTCTAATTTTATGGTTGGATCGGTCGGCTTCCCGATCCTTACCCTGAACGTGCACTTGGATGGGTTCAAACACATGTTGTGCTGCCGGAGCTACTGAAAATCTAGTAGGTCAACTGAATGGTTACCGTTCCCGTGGGTTTTGGCGACCATATCATCTATGTATACCTCTACATTTTTCCCTATCTACTACTCAAAGACCCTATCCATCAATCGTTGGTAAGTTGCACCAACATTTTTCAATCTAAATGGCATCACTCGGTAACAATAGCTCAAGCCATTGTTCATGAATGCTGTTTTCTCCTCCTCATCGAGGTGTATTCAAATTTGATTATATAAGGAATATGTATCCATAAAACTCAAAAACTAATAGCCCGCTGCTACATCCACCAACTAGTCTATATGCGGAAGCAGGTATGAGTCCTTGGGATAAGCCTTATTTAGGTCAGTAAAATCTACACACATTCATCATGTTCCTTTGCTCTTCTTCTCTACTAACACCATATTGGAGAGCCATGTCATGTACTTTATTTCTCTGATAAAACCAGCTTTCAGAAGCTTCTTAGTAGGCACCTTTCCTGAGGCTCTTGTTGAGGAACATCTCTAGTAGCTGGCTGCTCTATTTCCTTTGTATCATTCCCCTTTCTCTGCCCTTTCTTTTGCCCAGATGTAACCAACAGCCTTACTCTGTAGGTCATCTAAACTATGCACCGGATGGATATCCAAAGACTCTAAAAATGGGTTGAGTTTGAGCACCCTCATAAAGGCGTACATTGCCACTTTCTGATCCAGATCCTTGATATGCACCTTCTCTTTGTTGAAACGACCCATAAAATCCTTCAATGGATCATTTTTCCCTTAAGGCAATCTATACCAACTTTCTACTATCTTTTGGTGAGTTCTACTTGCCATGAAGTGGTTAAGAAAACGATTCGTCAACTCACTGAAGCTAGTGACGCCGTGAAGTAGTTTAGAAAATGATCGGTCAACTCGTTGAAGCTAGTGACCGATCGGGGTGGTAGAGGCGTAAACCACTATGTGTAGCATCCATAAGGGTTGAGCGCAAGGCCTTACAAGGAAGGGTGTTCAAATCTCCGTTCACCAGCATGGCATTTTTGAAAGCTTCCATATGGCTTTGGTATTGGATGACCCGTCGTAGGGCCGAAGGTGTGTGGGTGGAAGGTAATAAGATGAAACTAGCTCGGTCATGATAAACTCAGTAAAAGGATGTCTTGGATGGTTGAGGCTTGGGTTCTCAATGAAGGGGTGTTCAAGACTTGACCTGTTCCCTTAACCAGTCTTGGCCCAAAACTTATTGGGTCGAGTTCGAGTCCTTAAATTTGACCCGATGCAATTTTCAGGCCGGGTTAGGGTCATGCTTTGGGTTAGCCTGCCTTGAAGTCAAAATTTCTTTTATAGTTATATTTTTTTTTATAATAGTTAGTGATAAGAGTTTATGTTTAAATTAATACATTTTGGATAACTTGATATTAGTTTTATAGTAAGATGGTTTGTTTTGAAATATATATCTCAAAATATCTCTTGAATTTTGTTTCTTATTTATAAAATTTTATAACTTTACTATGTATAATGTCAAAATCTTTATAAGTTGTTTAAAAGCCGGGTTGACCTGGTCATTTATCTAGTCATTATTGGGTCGGGTTTCAGTTTTTAAAAATAAATTAGTCTAAAAATCAGGCTGTGTTAGGATTTAGTTCAACCTGTCCCAACCCATCCCTTGTACACCCCTATCTCAGTGTTGATGGTGTATTGGATAGTTGATTGGTGGGCTCGTGCGACCGGTGAGTCAGGGGTGTCGATTGAGATTCAGAGTGGTGACGGGAGAACTGAGATTCCTCCAGTTGGTGTTCAAGCCGGCAGTTCATGTTGTTGATCTATTGTTGCATGTCATGTAGGGATTTCATGATCTGCTCAACAAATAGTGGAGGTATATTATTGTCAACTTCATTTTCATTCCCTTTGCTACATGTGTTGACCATCCTATGGGTGTACAGAGCTGCATTAATTAAACATGACTTCCAATCTAATGGCGTAGTGACAAGTGGCCATTTACGTGAAAAAATGTGCAAACTGTCAAGGCCCAGAGGGAAACTCAAAATGCTAGGTGTCAGGCTGTCTCAAGTCTTTTTAGTCTTTCAGAATTTGAGACTAGAGGGCTTATGGATCAGTTGGCTTCTTGACCCTTGCGTTGGGCTTCATTTAGGCCTCATCGCTAAGGACCCTTAGTATAATCAGCTTCTTCAGTCCTTCGGACTTCTAGACTAAGGGGCTTGTGGATCAGTTGGTTTCCCGACCCTTGGGTTGGGCTTCATTTAGGCCCACTTTACTAAGGACCCTTGGTAGAATAAGCTTCTTCAGTCCTTCGAACTTCAAGCTTGGGAAGCTTATGGACCGGCCAGTTCCCAGTCAACTTGGCCTTCGGGCCAAAGTCTCAGGTCATTCCTCGGGCTCACTAGACCTCCAAGTTTGGGCTGGAAGCAGGTGTCACGACCCAACTTGGACATATGACCAACACGTGGGGAATCCTCATTCCCACGTAAGCATCATGACCTCTGAGTCTCTCTATATGCATACTTTGATAATAAAATCCAGTTTCAAAACATAATTTCATAGTTGATATAAATCTCTAACTCTTGGGAAATCAAACCATCATAAATACTTCCATAATCAAGCTCTAAATTTGTATCTCTAATACAAAATATGAGTTGCTCTCAATACAAAATAAACCATAGAAACCATAATCATGAAAATACAAAATAATTATGACAATCTATGCAATCCATCTCTATGGTCCGGGACCCTGCTCGTCATGCACACTGGAGCACTCTATTTCTAAACAAATACCAAAAGTACTTCACTTCAAAGTGAAGCTTACTAATTGGGAAATCTCTACCACGAGAGGGGGGAGATGGAAGAGAAGAACCCGCAGCGTCTATTGCACCTATAATGGAGGAAGGGGGAGGAGTTAGTTTCATCTAAAACTCAGTGAGTATATCCTCACCCATAACCTTCTCATGGGACAACCAAGAAGATAAATAATTACATATAAATCATCAAAACCAATTAATGCAATAACCTCTGGAAATTCATATATATATAGTATCTTTAAATAGAATTTCTCTGAAAAACATAACAACAATACTCTATGAGAGAAACAGGAATCTCTACTCTATGGTTCTTGGAGAATCGTAAATATTATACTCTATGATCCATCAGGGATCTAATGTGGACATCTAAATAGGTTCCATTCTTTGCTTTATGAGATTGTCCTCTCGGGACAACTTGGTACCAAGGTTAACGATCAGGGTCCAGCCGTTAACTCATTGTCTATTTCTCTATAGCTACCATCTAGTTTCTAATTCATAAAACATACTATTTTCTCTAAAACTCTGATATAGCATTTCTCTAGGCATAAAACTGTATAATTCATAATTTGTATCTCTTCGAAATCATCATAATAATATTATAAAATCTCTATTTAAATCGTAATTATACTCTAACTCTTTCATAAATATCATTTAGCAACAATGGTCCTATGAGTTTGCATTAAAACAAATATTTCAAACTCTAATTGAAAATCATCTCTTTGGTAAAGATGTTGGGAAAATAAGCCACTTTTCCTCCTTAAGAACTACCTTAAACAAACAAACAAAATAAGATCACAACCACAACACAAGAATTTAACGTGGAAAACTCCAAAATCGGAGAAAAACCATGACTGCTGTCAAAAGACAACCAGAGAATCTCACTATGTGAAAATTATTATAACACACGGACTTCTCTCTTAAACACCCACACCCTAGTATACCCATACTCTCTAAAGCAAATGTTTGAATTACACCTCACTACACTCTAAAAAAAGAGTACAGAGGAAGAAAAATCAGATACAATTTTAAAGTGTTTTTGACTGGTGTAAATTGAAATGGAGACCTTAGGCTCTTATATATAGCCTTGGCAACCCTCTTCCATCCCAATTCTTAGCAATGTGAGACTTTTTTCCTAACACAATCATATACCATTCGAAATCTCTAATCTCCTTGAAACATTCTCTAAAATCATGTAATCATGTTGTCTCTTAAGGAAATTAACTATAATGACCAACATAAGGGCCATAGGTTTTGAATCCACTCACCTGGAGGGGAGGAAGTGGTGGCATCAACATCGACAGAATTCCAAAGAGGGGGAATGACACCAACATCTGCCATTGAAGTCACAAAACTCTATGTTAGTCTCCAACAACCTCTAGATTACTCAACATAACTCTAACGGCATTGGGGGAGTATAGCTCTGATCGGCCCTCTCACTTCAGCGAACTAACCTCGCTGCAGTGAGCCTCCTAGCCCGCTTTCTCGTTGCAGCAAGTCTGTTTTTGCAAAACATGCCCATTCTACCACAGTAGAGACAAACAACGATAGCCATACCAAAAATATGAAAGAATGGAGAAAAAAACAATTCTCAAACTCTAGGATATGAAATAGGAAGGAAAGGAACAACAAAAACCCATGAATCTCTTACCTTTGATCTTGGAAGGAGATGGAATAGAGTGGGATTGAGTAAGAAAGGGTTTGGAGAGAGTTAGGAGAGAAGGGTTGCGGAAATGGGATGGAAATCCCGATTTTGGATGTTTTGTAGGGGTTGGGGTGTTCATTTAACCAAACTACGTCATTTTGCACTGTGTTTTCACCGAGCCATTCACTGCAGTGAACAAACCTCACTGCAGCGAACCTTCTTGCCCGCTTTCTTGTTGCAGTGAGAAATACTCACTGCAGCGAGCTTGTTCTGCAGAATTCTACAGCAACAGTATCCAACCCATATTCCATCACTCCTTGTCCATCTAGGGCTTTCTCAACAGCACGGGTAGGTCCTAAGGGCCCTAGGGTAGTATGGGACTTATCCACTACCACGTATATACCGGGTATCACATTCTCCCGTTCTTAAAAGAGATTTGGTTCCCAAATCTAAAACATACCTTAAGAAGGGAAAAGGCGTGGGTACTTGATCCTCATAACTTCCTCGGCTTCCCATATAGCTTCTTCGCAGGCGTGGTTCCTTTAAATGACTTTTATTGAGGCCACTTCCTCTGAGTAAAGCTTCTTGATCTGCCTATCCATTATGGCAATTGGTTCCTCTTCATATGAAAAATCCTGATCAACTTGAACCACTTGTGGGGTGAGCACATGAGACTCATCGGGCATGTACTTTCTGAGCATGCTAACATGAAAAATTGGATGTATCTCTGATAAATTGGGAGGTAGTGCCAATCTGTAAGTCACCACTCCAATTCTCTCTAAGATCTCAAATGGGCTGATATAGTGAGGATTCAAATTTTTTCGCTTATCGAACCTCACCACTTCCTTCATGGGAGACATCATTAGAAACACATGATCATCCTTAACAAACTCTAAGTCTCTGTGCCAGTTATAAGCATAGGATTTCTGTCCAGATTGAGCCACCAACAACCACTTTCTGATCATTTGGGCTTTCTCTAAAATCTTTTGTACCAGGTCTTGGCCTAGGGCTTTAGTTTCCCCAAGCTCAAATCATCCAATTGGGGATCTACAGCATTTACCATATAATGCTTCAAACAATGCCATCTGGATGCTAGCTGGTAACTATTGTTATACGAGAACTCTATCAGTGGCAAGTTGTCACACCAACTCCCACTGAAGTCTAGCTCACAAGCTTTGAGCATGTCTTTTAAGGTTTGGATCATTCTTTCTGACTGGCCGTCTGTTTGTGGATGTAAAGCCGTGGTCAAATCCACTCGAGTCCCGAGAGCCTCTTGGAATGCTCTTTAGAACCTCGAAGTGAATTGAGACTCTCTATTTGGTATGATCGACACCGACACACCATGGAGCCGAACAATCTCATCTATGTGGAGTTGAGCATGCTGAGCTACACTGAAGGTCATCTTCACTGGTAAAAAGTGAGCAGATTTAGTCATTCTATCCACAATCGCACATATGGAATCAAAACCTCTGGTGGTTTGAGGTAATTCGACTACAAAGTCTATGGTTATCCTCTCCCAGTTCTACTCTGGAATCTCTATTTGCTGTAGCAAGCCCACAGGCTTTTGGTGCTCAGCCTTAACTTGCTGACACACCAAACACCATGCCACATAGTGACCAATGCTTCTCTTCATGCCTTCCTACCAGTATATTTGCCTGAGATCTTGATACATCTTTACTGAACTGGGGTGAACGGAGTATGCTGTACTATGAGACTCTTCCATTACTCTCTTCTTGAAATTGTCCACAACAGGAACACAAAGACGGTCCCCAAAGTGCAAAACACCCTCCGCATCCACCACAAATTCTGGGTTTTCTCCTCTGTGCACATTCTCCCTAAGCTTGACCAATTTAGGGTCTTCCCCTTGCCTAGGGTTGACTAGGCCCCAATGTGAGCAGGAAAGGCTTCGGATTCATCAAGCCCGAACTGGACTCCCTCTGCCTCCAGCTTATGGATTTCCTCTATTAACGGTTGCCTCAAAGGCACTATATGGGCCAAACTGCCCATGGACTTCTTGCTTAAGGCGTCAGCTACCACATTAGCCTTGCCCAGATGATAAGATATAGTGCAGTCATAGTCTTTTAACAACTCTAATCATCTACGCTGCCTAAGGTTCAAATCTTTTTGCTGGAAGATATACTTCAAACTTTTGTGATCGGTGAAGATCTCACATGTCTCTCCATACAGGTAGTGCCTCCAAATATTCAAGGCAAAGACTACCGCTGCCATCTCTAGATCATGTGTCGGGTAATTATGTTCATGCCTCTTGAGCTGCCTCGATGCATAAGCCACTACTCGACCATGCTACATAAGGACACAGTTGAGTCCAACTCTAAAGGCATTATAGAATACCGAGAAACCTCCTATACCCAAGGGCAACATAAGAATGAGAGCCATAGTTAAATAGGTCTTGAGCCTTTGAAAACTCTCTTCACATGCATTCAACCACTGGAACTTAACACCCTTCTGGGTCAACTTGGTTAACAGTGCCGCAATTCTTGAGAAATCTCTAATAAATCTCCTGTAGTATCCCGCCAAACCCAAGAAACTGCAGATCCCTGACACTGTAGATGGCCTCGGCCACTGTTGAACCACTTCAACTTTCTTTGGGTCAACTAGGATACCATCCTTGGACTCCACATGCCCAAGAAATGCCATTTGATCAAGCTAAAACTCACACTTGGAGAATTTGGTATACAACTGGTTCTCCTTTAGGCTCTACAAGACGATCCTAAGGTGGTGTTCATGCTCCTTTTTGCTCCTAGTGTACACTTAAATGTTATCAATGAAGACAATCACAGAGTGGTTTAGGAACAGTCTGAAAACCCTATTCATCAAGTCCATAAAAACTGCAAGGGCATTGGTTAGCCCAAAAAACATCACTAAGAACTCATAATATTCATAGCGTATCCTAAAGGCCGTCTTAGGTACATCCTCACCCTTGATTTTCAACTAGTTATAGCCACCTGAGGTCAATCTTAAAGAAACACTTAGCCCCCTGCAGTTGATCAAACAAGTCATCAATGCGTGGCAAGGGGCATCGGTTCTTGATTGTAACCTTGTTCAACTGCCAATAGTCTATGCACATCCTCACAGACCCATCATTCTTCTTGACAAACAACACCAGAGCACCCCAAGACGAGGTACTCGATCGGATAAACCCCTTGTCTAGCATCACTTGCAACTAATCCTTCAACTCCTTCAGCTCTGCGGGAGCCATCCGATGTGGGGGAATAGAGATGGGCCTAAACCCGGGCTCAAGCTCTATCTTGAACTCTATCTCTCTCCGGTGGCATCCAGGGTAGCTCCTCCGGAAAAACATCTGGGAACTCACAAACCACAGGCATCGACTCCAAGCTTGGCACTACTATGTCCATGTCCTTAATTGAATCCAGAAACCCATAACTTCCTCTCTCCATGAGTCTCAAGGCACTCATGGCCGATATCAAGCTGGTTGAGACCAAACAAATGGTACCCTTAAACTATAGAAGCTTGCCTCCAGGAGCATCAAGCTTCACAGAATTACTATAACAGTCTACTACGGCATGACATGAAGCTAGCCAATCCATGCCCAAGATGACATTGAAATCTGACATATCCAACAAATGGAGGTTTGCAAGCCCCTCCATATCTCCAACCTTAACCTCATACTCTTTGTAGATCAACTGAATCAGAAGGGGTCTTGCTGAGGGTATCCCCACCAAAAACGGCTTCTCTACGGTAGAAACAGGTCTCTCGAACTGTGTGGCAAAGAATGGGGACACATATGAACATGTAGACCCGGAATCAATCAATGCAAAGGCCTCAAAGGAGAAAACTCTAATGATACTTATCACAACATTAGCTAAAGCTGCTACATCTTGGCGTGTAAGAGAAGACAAACGGGGCTGTCCCCCATCACCCTGGCCTCTACCTCTGCCAGCTGCAGTAGTCGGGCCACCTTGGATCCATGATTTATAAGACTGAGCTGAAGCAGTGGGGTTCACCGACCCTTGGCTGGATGCTCCCTGTTTGAGCGAACACTCTGCATGCTTGTGGCCCTACTGGCCATACTCATAACAAGCAAAGGTGCCAATCATGCACTAGCTATCATGCTTCCTCTTACATGTCTAACATTAGCATAAACTTTGAATTGAACCCTGACCGCTGTACTGGCTACCACCTCTGCTTTGACTGTGAGAAGCAGCAGGCCTAGACGGGGTGGACTCTGAGAAGGCAGCCCTACTCGACCGGAACCGCTGCTGGCCCTGCTGGCTAGATCCTCTGCTAGAACCAGCTCATTCAGAAAAGGAACCATGTGTCTTAGCCTTCTTGCCAGAATCTGCCTTAGCTCTCCTGTCTGCCAACCCAGCCTCTATCACAATAGTTGTATCTACTATCTATGTGTAATCCATGTTGCCAACGTATGGCTGGAGACTGAGAAACATGCTTTGAGGCATCCCCTAAACAAACCGCTTGACCCTCTCCGTCTCTGATGTAAACATACCTGTTGCTGCTTGGGCCAGATATGTGAATATCTTCTCATACTCCGTAACTGACATACCCTGCATCAGTCAGAACCTCAAAAACTCCTTAAGCAACTAAGCCTTATGGGTCTCTGAAAGATATCTCCACAAGAACGCTACCCGAAATTCTTCCCAGGAGAGTAGCTTAGAGTCGTCACGACCCTGAAGGAACTCATCATACTAGATAACTGGAAGCCAGCCAAATCTGCTGCCCTCTCAGAAGAGCAGTGGATAACTCTGATGATCTTCTCTACCCCTCGAAGGAATGTCTGGGGATCCTCCATCATTAGACGCCCTTGGAAGGTGGGTAGATCCATCATCCTAAAGAGCTCTAAAGCTGAGTCATCGAAATCTCTAATTGGTGCCTGAACTGGGAGTGTTTGCACCAGTGGTAGCTGAACTGGAGGTGTCTGGACTGGAGATGGCTGAGACTAAGCCTCAGTCTACCTGGTCAATGCCTCTATGATGGCAGCCAGAGCCTGCTTCAATGCCCTGAAACAGCCCTCTGAACCTGAAGATTTGTTGCTATGATGGCGGCGGTGAAAAGAAGAATGACATAGAGGAGGCATATTGAATCTAGAAGAATATGAACACAAGGATAAGACATAGATCTTGAAAGAAAGACAAGACTCTATTTTTGAACCTAGACATGACTGACCACTCTAAAGGCCTAAAGTAACACTTCGTTAATGCAAATGGGCATGCTTCCATTTGCATAAACGCCGTACTACTTGTAGACACTTGCTCCAGTGACATGCAGGGAATCCTGGCTTTGATACCACTTTGTCACGACCCGACTTGGATACATGATCGGCACGTGGGGAATCCTTATTCCCACGTAAGCCTCGTGACCTCTGAGTCTCTCTATATGCATAATTTAATAATAAAATCTAGTTTGAAAACATAATTTCATCTTTGATATAAATCTCTAAGTCTTTGGAAATCAAACCATCATAAATACTTCCATAACCAAGCTATAAATTTGTATCTCTAATACAAAATATATGAGTTGCTCTCAATACAAAATAAACCATAGAAACCATAATCATGAAAATACAAAATAATTATGATAATTTATGCAATTCATCTCTATGGTCCTGGACCCTGCCTGTCATGCACACTAGAGCACTCTATCTCTAAATAAATACCAAAAGTACTTCACTTCAAAGTGAAGCTCACCAACTGGGAAATCTCTACTGCGGAGTGGGGAAATGGAAGAGAAGAACATGCGGTGTCTACTGCACCTGTAATTGAGGAAGGGAGAGGGGTGAGTTCCATCTAAAACTAAGTGAGCAGATCCTCAGCCATAACCTTCTCATGGGACAACCAAGAAGATAAATAATTACATAGAAATCATCAAAACCAGTTAATGCAATAATATCTAAAAATTCATATTCACATTCATATATATATATATGGTATCTCTAAATAGAATTTCTTTTAAAAACATAACAACAATACTCTACGAGAGAAACAGGAATCTCTACTCTATGGTTCTTCAAGTACCGTAAATAGTATACTCTATGATCCATCAGGGATCTAATGTGGACACTTAAATAGGTTCCTTTTTTCGCTCAATAAGATTGTCCTCTCGGGACAACTTGGTACCAAGGTTAACAATCGGGGTCCAGCCGTTAACTCATTCTCTGTTTCTCTATAGCTACCGTCTAGTGTCTAATTCATAAAACATGCTATTTTCTTGAAAACTCTGATATAGCATTTCTCTAGGCATAAAACTCTATAATTCATAATTTGTCTCTCTTTGAAATCATCGTGATAATATTATAAAATCTCTATTTAAATTGTAATTATACTCTAGCTCTTTGATAAATATCATTTAGCAACAATGGTTCCATGAGTTTGCATTAAACAAATATTTCATGCTCTAATTGAAAGTCATCTCTTTGGTGAACATATATACCATTCGAAATCTCTAATCTCCTTGAAATATTCTCTAAAATCATGCAATCATGTTATCTCTTAAGGAAATTAACTTTAATGACCAACATAAGGGCTATAGGTTCTGAACCCATTCACGTGGAAGGGAGGAAATGGTATCAGAACCTGCACCTCTCCTAGTATGGTGTGGTTCGGGGACGAACCAAGCGGAAGCTGTGGGCATGTAACGCCCGGGGATTGCGAAGTCGGGGAGTGATCGCCGGTGCAAGGAGGCACGGACAAGGAGCGGCTCCTGGCAGACTTCAAAAGCGGAGAGGTATATGAATGAACCGATTACACATCCGAATGAGAGGGATCCTGAGACTGTATAGGTATGGGACTATACAGTTAAGGAGGGCTTATATGAATTGATTTGTACTACCTATACCAACAAGATGTATCTTCTTTTCGGTAGCCCAAACTGAAAGAACTCCATAGTTAAGCGTGCTTGACTTGGAGCAATTTTGGGATGGGTGACCTCGTGGAAAGTTTTCCTAGGAAGCGTGTGAGTGAGGACAAGGCACGCTGAAAAGACCCGTGTTGGTTTGTGGGGACAGTCGTCAATCCATAAAACACCAAAATCCTTTCACAAAACTTGTTCTACTCCTCATAATCTATCGAACTAACCGATTAGAATTTTAAATAATCTCCAAGCTAAACTCTGAGCCATCATTCTCTACTGTTTAAGGAAGGGTTAGGTGCTGTTTGGAAGGCTTGAAGTGAAGAAAAATCATTTTTGAAAGATCCCTTGGAGTTAGAAGCCTTAAAGCTTCATAAGTAGGGTTTTCTTTGACCTTTTCTTTCCAATTTTATGCTGGACTTTTCTGATTGTGTTTGGTCCGAGATTTCTAGATTTATTGGTTGATAATATGATGATATTGATGTTTTAATTTTGGTGGAATGTTTGGATGGTGTTAGAAATCATTTTTGTTAAAAGAGATTTTGAACCATGTTGCTGGAATTTCAGTTTTTGTACAGGCAGTATTTGTTCATGAATTTTATGAGGGAATTGTGGGTGTTTTCATAGCTATAAAAATTATATGTTGAAGATAACATCCTAGGATAGTTCCATGAATTTTATTGAGCTCTGATTTTGATTCCTAATGCCTTGAAAAATTCAAGAACCGAAGTTGTAAATATGCTGCCTGAAATGTTGAATCTGAAGCTGTAAACTTGTGACATTTTATTAGCCTAGTAAATGATCGAATTATGAGCTGAAAGTTTTACAGGATATTAAGGACATATTTAAGTCCAATCTTGAATTTTTATATGATTTTATATGATCATTTGGTAGGGTAATAAAATTGGGAACTATGGCTGTTGGCTGTAAATAGGGGGTTTCTAACCTCCGAAGTTGTCTAATTTTTTTGACATATTTAGAGAATTCTTTTTGTTATGAAATTTTTATGGAACCTTGTGGACACATTGAGGTGTCATTGAGAATTTTTATAGAATTTTAATTGATCATTTGGTATGAGAAATAAATTGTGCTACTTGAGTGAAAAATCTGCCAATGTGCTGAAGTTGTCACGATGCCTTGAATTAGTGACCTAATGGCATTTGGTTCAAGTTGGTGTGTATGAATGCATGCCATGAACTCCTAAGATTATGTTATGAGGAATGAATGAATAATATATATAGGTTTGAAGTATTATGAGATTAGAGAATTATGTTCATGCATATAGAAATGCGATGCATGTATATGTGAGCTTGAGGATGATGTATGTGCTAAGTGAACAATGAAGTCCCCTTTAGTATAAAAAGGGCACGAAGAGATCCCCAGTAGGGCACGAAGAGGTCCCCAATAGGGCACAAAAAAGTCCCCATTAGGGCACGGAAAAGTCCCCTTTATTATGTCAAGGGCAAGAAAAGATCATTGTAATCGCCATATGTATACGTATATCTTGTTAAATTATTAGTCTTAAAGGAATTCCTATTATGTTGAATGTTATGAAATACATGCTTTAAGTGATTGAATAATAAAAGAGACCCACTTCGAAAAGGTGATTTTATAATTTTAAAATGAACATTTGATATGTACATATTGCATGCTCACGCTTTCTTAATAAACCGAAGTGGCTGGGGCGATGACGATGACAGTATGAATGTGTAATTGGGGAGTTACCCTACTGAGAATTGTATAATTCTCACCCCTATGTTTTTGTGTTCCCGTGTCGTCTCCAAGTTGATCCCAAGAACAAGGAGGCTACTTTATGAAAGGAAATCAGATTTGCAGTAGTTTGCAGCTAGAGTTTGTACAGACTATACTTAGTCATATGTTTATGTTTGTATTTATAATAGAGACTAGATGTGTATTAAAGCTCATAAAAGAGCTTCCCTTATGTACTTAACTCTGTATTAAATAAATAGTTTGGTTTCATTGCTATATATTTTAGTATAATTATGACCTAGTATCTCGCGAACCAACCAAACTGACTATGGATATTTAAAAAAAAAAGGTCCGCAAACTTAGAAGTAACAACTCTCGAGTACGACGCCATAACTTAAGGATGAGGTTGTACTTGGGAGGGTGTTACATTATGGTCAACACCGACGGAATTTCGAAGAGGAGGAATGGCACCAATGTCTGCCATTGAAGCCACAAAACTCTATGTTAGTCTCCAACAACCTCTAGATTACTCAACATAACTCTAACGGCATTGGGGGAGTAAAGCTGTGATTGGCCCTCTTACTGCAGCGAGACCATTCATGGCAGTGAATAAACCTCGCTGTAGCCAGCCTCTTACCCCGCTTCTTCGCTGCAGCGAGATATTATCACTTCAGCGAGTCTGTCTCTATAAAACTCGCCCATTCAACCATAGTGGAGACAAACAACAATACCCATACCAAAAATGTGAAAGAATAGAGAAAATAATAATACTCAAACTCTAGGATATGAAATGGGAAGGAAAGAAACAACAAAAGCCCATGAACCTCTTACCTCTGATCTTGGAAGGAGATGGAATGGAGTGGGACTAAGTGAGAAAGGGTTTGGAGAGAGTTCGGAGAAAAGGGCTGCAGAAATGGGATGGAAATCCCGACTTTGGGTGTTTTGTAGGGGTTGGAGTGTTCATTTTACGAAACTGCGTGGTTGTGCACTGTGCTATCACCAAGCCTACTCACTGCAGTGAACCTGTTCTACAGAATTCTGCAGCAACAGTACGCAACCTGCATTCCATCACTCCCCATCCATCTAGGGCTTTCCCGACGGCAAGGGTGGGTCCCAGGTACTATGTATACACCATGTATCGTAGCATGGATTAGTTGGGCCTTCCCCATTGGGCCCTTCTGACCGGCCCAAGAAGCATGGATCGATGGCTAGCCCAAACGGGAAGAGATCCTTAGAGGGAATCTGCATCAATTCCCTTAAATATTGAAACGGCCGATAAATGACCAGGATTAATGAGGGCAACGGGGGCAGTTTGTTCTTTAACCAGAAAAACACACAACCACCCTCTATCTTGAGCCAATGCAGTAGCAATAGTGCATGAGTTCATTCTGCTAGCAATGTACCAATACAATGTACAATTTATGATTTCAATTTAAATTATGTGTATTCTGAAATCAATTAATTCATATACTCATCATTTTTCTGAAAATTAAGTGTTAACTCGTATACTAATTTCATTACACTAATGTCAATTTGATTCTCCTTCACGTGAGAGAATTAAAAAATATGATCAAATAATAAATTAAAAAATTAATAATTACGTCAAGTTTCAAATAATGAGTAATAAATTAATAATTAATAAATTTGATTCTTATTCACTTGAAGCAATTACGTAAAGTATCAAACTGTCCTTATCAATTAATAAATTAATTAATTTCAATAGACCAATTTCTAAATTTCACAAATCTACGTAAATTGGATTCAAATAATTCAATTAGTTTCGGTAAATTTATGTAAATTAATTAATTAATTACATACATTTCATTCAATTAATTTTGACAAAAACTGATTCCTTAAATTGTGATTCAATTAATATTTTGGATTTGAATTCAATTAATTCCATAAATTTTGATCAAATAATTACAAAAAATTGATTCTAATAACGAATTAATTAAGAAATTTTGATTGAATAAAAATAATTAGTTTCCATAAATTCTGATTAAATTAATTAGGTAAATTTGATTCAATTATATGTTAAAAAAAAGAGGAGATTTAAATTGCCCATTTTGTATAATTTTAGATAACAAAATGAGTAATTTTAAATTTAATTATTCTCAAAATAATATAATACATTTCAATGTATCATTTAATATTACACATTATTATTTAATTGATAGAATGTTAGATAAAAGTAGATTAAGAGGACTAATATGACTCATGTTTTGTAATATTAGGGACTAGCTTGACTCATTTTAAATATCAATAACTAAAATGACTCACGAATGTAAAACAATAACTAAAGTATTAACTCTTTTTTCATTAATATTGATCCCTAACAAGTGATGTTAGACATATATACGTTGCTCAATTTTTTTTTTTTTTAAATACAATGAAGCTTTAGCCTCAAAACATGTTAACAAATATTCTATTATACAAGTAATATATTATTACCGATTTATTTCATTCATTTTCATTTTATTCAATACAAGTTTTTCAATTCTTTTTCTTATTCAAGAAGAATACATGGAAGGAATGATAATTTTTGCTATTTTTATTTGTTACTTAAAAAATTTATTTTGATAATATATTTTTCATCATTTCGTACCAATATATATATATTTCACTATTTTAGTGGTTATTATTTAAAATTTATTTCACTATGGGGTGCCACTTGATATGAACTGTCGCGTCCACTATCAAAATAGTCTAAATCCCCTTATTTGTAGTATAAGCAGACTCAGGTCATTCTTCCTTGGGACACATCAGTTATGTTATCGATCTGTAAATACTAATAACACTAAAAGGCCGGGGTTTGTGAATTTTAGAACAAAATAGAGTGAAATGAAAGGATTACAGAAACAGAAATAGAAATAGAAATAGAAATAGAAACAGAAACTCACTTGATCAAAGAATCAATCCCAGACATCATGATCATTTGGCAGAATTCATCACAGTTCATAAGAGTTAAATTTGTATGCTACTGTGTTAATCCGAATCAACTATATAATCATATAGTTTTCACCCAACAATCCTTAAATCACAATCGCAATTCAAATGAATGTCAAATTACGTGCGATTCAATTAATCTGAACAACCGATCGGTAATTCAACCTTTACTTCAATTTCAATAACGAATTCAGTTCTATATCTAATCAGATATAATTCAAACATGATCATGTTCAATAACCAAATCCATAATCGAAATTCATAAAAGGAAAGCATACATACAAAGATAAGATTTACACAACAGGAACTCCGAATTCAAACCGAATATCTATGATGTCAGGGATTGAAAGGAGTTTAGCCTTCCATGGACATCTCTATTGGCAAGCTCTCTGTATGAATACTTTGAGTTTGAAAGGAAAAACGAAAATACAAGTTTCTGGTTCTTTTTTGTTTATTGATATCAGAATTACAAAGGAAACTGAAATTTATAGGCAATCCAATGGCCCTACCCGAATTTCCTCTTATCACTAACCTTATCTTATCCAGATTTTCGAAATCTAATCTAGATAAGATAATCCTCTCTGGATAAGCTTTCCAGAGACATATTATATGCCTCAATTGGACCAGAAATGAGTGAGATATGCCCAATTATGTGAGGAAAGGTCTTGGACCCGCCTAAGCATTTGCTCCGGAACTTGGAAGCCCAATTAAGCCTTGAAACGGACCGAATTTGATGAAGCCTGTGAAACCCAAAATTATGCATCTCGGTCTCAGCTTTCAGGAGCCACCAAGATCACCCAAATCAGATATTTCTAGAGCCCAAAATGATCTGTCCAATACAGAAAGGTCATAGTGAGTGTAAAATCCGGAATTTGCTAAATTTCAACAATTAAATCCAATGAGGCCCAATAATGCAAAACTCAATTAAATTGTCACAATTAAACACATATAGAAGCAAATTAGGCCAAATATGAAACAATAATATATGCCTAAAAATTCCTTTATCACCACTCATGGGTTGTTATAGTTGTTGTGTCACTAAGCATGAATTTGTGGTTTTTGTTTAGTTGAAGGGTCTCTGCCAATTGTGTTTTAACACTTTATTTTTCAAAATATCAATTGCATATAGTTGAGTCCCTCAAATATTCGCATTATAACACTTTGGTCCTCAAATACTCAATTGCATGCACTTTGGTTGTTTAAAGCTTTGATATCATAACACTTAGTTTAAAGGAAAGATCAATTGCATACACTTGAGTCCCCTTAAATATTTTGTATTATAACACTTTAATCCATTGTTATAATTTTTCTTTGGAGTGAAGTGTTATAACGTTATAATCTTTGGAGGACTAAAATGTATATACTTGAACTTTTGAGGATTGAAGTGTTTTAATTCCAAATGTTTGACGGACTCAAGTATATATAATTGATCTTCGAGGACTAAAGTGTTAAAACATAAATCTTTATTGATCTTCGAGGACTAAAGTGTTAAAACATAAATCTTTCACTGACAAAAATGTAGATTTACTCTTGAAGTTATATTTTCTTTCACTACAAAAAATTATGTTTATTGCGACGGTTGAATTAGGGCAGTTCTTTAAAATCTCCATAATATTCAGTGAATTACAGCGGTTTTATTGACTGCCACAATTTTGATTAAAAAAATGGCAGTTGAGATAAATAAACCGCCCTAATGTTCCTCACCTTCAACGATGTTATTCCTACTCCCCTAATAATGTATTGTTATTATCATTTGATGGTGTCTTATTTGTGTCTTGTTTTGGTGCGGCCATGGAAGGGTTATTCTCCCTTCTGCCACCTCGACGACATCTCCCTCCCTCTGTTGCCACCTCGTTGCCTCCACTTCTCGGCGGTTCGTGCTTCCCTTCCTCTTCTTTGCCATCTTCGACAACCACCACTTCCTCAAGCCCTTCTAGCTCCGCTTCCTCCAACGCCTTTGTTCTTCCTCCCGCTCCTTCCTCCATCCTCATTTGGATCATCACGACCTCATCCTCCTCTGTTTCCAATCCCAATTTGACTCTATTTTCAAGGATGCCCTCGATTTGGATTCGGGATCTAATGACGCTATTTCAAGGAACCCTAGCATTGATTCGAAAAGGAATAGGTCGATGTTGACGGTGCTGCTGCTTATGAAGCCCCCCGCCATGGAAAGGCTGTTGCTATTGAAGAAGAAGAAGAGGGCGGTAGAGGCCAACAGAGGAGGAGAGGTCGACGGCATGTTCTGGAAGCTCGCTTCTATCTTTGCCTCCTCCTTTGTGACTTCTCTATTTTGTTTTTCCTTTTTTTGTTTTCTTTATTCTGTTGTTAGCTAAATTTTCAATTTTTCCTTTTTGATCTCACAAGTTTTAGCTTTTGTTGGTGTTAATCTTAGTTTTTTTTTTCCTGTATCAAATGCTAGTTTGTTTGCCAAATCAATGATTTGTTCTTAAACTCTACTTAGTTAAGTAGCTAGCCTCCTTGTGTTATTGTTTGTGTAATTTTCGTTGCTCTCCTATCTTTCCTCTCATCATTAAACTATGTTTCCATCCTGTTCTCTGCCTTTAATCTGGACACTAATGTAAGATATTTTTTAACAACGGAATGTTGTGTTTCTTTGAGAAGTTCATAGCCTTGTTTGCCTAATCTTTAATTTCTCTACTTTGTTCATCATGTTATGCTAAACATTGGCATGTCAATGCTCCTCCATGGCCACTATGTGCATTGTCATGCCCTGGATTTGGGGTCAAGAGGGCATTTATTTTATAGGATGGTATGATTGATATTTTGTATGCATTGGTGAAAGGTCAATGGTGTAAAGAAATTCAAGCTCAATGTGTTGATATGGTGCTAATTTCTCTTTTCTGTTTTAGGAGTGGAAAACTTTGCCTTTGTTTTTGCTTTGTTGCAAATCTTTACATAGTTGGTCCCTAGTTTGAATCAATAAGGAAAGTTGTTTCAATTAGTTGACAACAATTGTAAAACTTTATCTAAATTTGGTGAATTGGATCAATGATGTGGTTGTTCCATATGTGAAGGAGAGAAGATTATATGGAGTGAATTGAAAAGTTAAAAGTTGAGAAAAACCAATAAAAACTATGATGAAATGTTAAGAAATTTACCTGGACCTAGTCAACAGGCATGCTTTTGGTTTACTTCGAGAGATGAGGAAAGATGGTAAATTTCTATAACAAAACCATTTAGTTAAATAGTTCTTCTAACTCATGTTGCTTATGTTTAACATATTCTTTGTATACAAGGAGGTCCAGACTACAAAGTTCTGAAGTCTTTGGATACTTATGGCATCCGCATAATTGGAAGCAAATTATGTTTTACAATGAGAAAGTTATTAGCAAATAATATGAATGAATAGAATGTGAACATTTATAATTAATTGTGTTCAATGTTGTTTAACCAAAGCAACCTTCTGTTCAGTGTCATATAGAACCAAATACCATTTACTTGTCATATAGTAGTTGCCTAGCTCAAACATGAGAGTCCTATGATGTGTTATGGCCATGTTATTGTCTTTCTCAGTTCAAAATCTCGAAGCTTCTATTGGCAAATCAAAGGAATACACTATCTTTCTAAGTGTATAACTTGTTTTATCTATTATGGAATGAGTAGATGCTCAAGTTAATTATTAAAATAAAAGGTGATTTTAAATCTTATTCTTATTCACTGTAGGTGGATGAAAAATAAAAAACAGTTCTACTTTTCAAGCATGGCTATGAAGATACTGAAGAAATTTTAGCTGTCAAAGATTTATATGATTCACGAGAACAACAGGCTGCCTATTATTTTATTTTATTTTTGCTATAGGGTGTGCATGATAAAAGTATTAAATTATTACTTAATGCATCATCTACTTTGTGATCCTCCATTTAACCTTTTACTATATTGCAAAGTTCCTTCCTACTTGTGAGGCTTATTACTGTTAAATTATATATATAGTGATTCTTACTTGTCAATTCAATGGTGTTGTCTATTGAATTTGTAATTTAGTGATTTATAATTGTTACCATTTGATTTTCCCTTGCCAATATTGGTTGTAGGAATCAAGCATAGAAGTTCAAGATATTGTCAATCTTTTGTAAGCAGAAGTGATTTTCCTCTTTTAATGTTGAAGCCATATGGCTAGCTTTTGTTTTGTTGCAGATTGTCTTTCATGGTTACTTGCACTCTTTCTGTTTTCTTATTTGCTGACTCTCTTTAACATATCACAGGGTGTTCTACTCTATGGATCACATAGTACTATGAAAACATTGTTCGCCAGAGCAATGGCACATCACATTGATTGTACATTTATCAAGGTATCTGCTTCTGAACTAGTTCAAAAATACATTGGAGAGGTTCAAGAATGGTCAGGGAACTTTTTGTTATGGCCAGGTATATCCTCTTTACCCAGCTTCTTCTTTTCATTATATGTTGCCCCACCCCAAAGGAGTGGAAAAAACGTGTTTTTATCTTAATGACGTTGTGGGTTGAAGACATTTTTAAGAGAAGGCATGAGTTATAACTCAGCTTAGGATGAAGTTATTTTCGCAGTTAGTGAGATTGTGGTTGTCAAATTTGGAATTAGATTCATACAAATTATGACTGGAATTTGGTGTGAATATCAAATCCTTTTCCCAATTTCCATTAAGCAGAACTTGAAGAGAGAAAAATAGGCTTTTATATTCCCCTAAAACAATTATGCTCAAATTTTTTTATTCATCAATTTTCGTGTTAAGATAGTCCAAGAAGGAAAAATACGCTGTATGAAGACTTAACCATTATTGCATCTATAATATTATGACTGTGATGGAACACTACTCTTTCCACAGGGAGCATCCTCCATCAATTATTTTCATGGATGAAATTGACAGTATTGGTTCTGCTTGTATGGAATCTAAAAGTGGCAATGGTGACAGTGAAATATAGTGCTCTATGCTAGAACTTCTCAACCAATTAGAGCCTTTTTTATTGGTCATTCTTTTTGTCAATTTTTGATAATTATTTTAATTTACAGAAATTAAAGGATTCAATTTAAAAAATAGAATGTATTCGAAATTGAAACTGAAAGTGAGGAATGCACATTGTTAGACACTTGGATTAAAAGATTGTTTAAAATTGAGAGAACGAGGACTTCAAAAGGAAACATGTTATTGCTGTTGTTTTTCTCTAGAAAGAGAGTAAAATAAAAAGTTAAGCCTCTCAAGTAAAAGGACTCAAATCTACTATAGGGGTGAACACAAATTAGGTAACAACATTGTAAATGGGAAAAGGGGCAAATCCTCCCAATTTAAACCCTGGAGGCAAGCAAATAGGGAGTTTAGGTACCTTGCAAGAAGGTGATGTTTTTTATTGTGAGAAGCCCCTGTTTCTATATATCTAAAGAGTCCTGCTAGTAGTTAGCCTTCTTGCATGTGTCCCCTTCAATAGAAATGGGGACAAATTCATTTGACAAAAGGCTTATTGAATGGAGATTTCTTGTTGTGAATTTTGGATCGCCACTGAAACACCTCTTTATCTTATTCTTTATATTGAAGTTCTTTGTAAATCAAGATTTAATATCAAATGTATATACCTTAGTTCATGTATTGCCTAACATTTTTAATGTTTTAAGTTATTTAAATGAAATTGATTTTTAGAACCAATTTTGATGGCAAAGGATAGAAAGACGAAGCTAGAGGAGTTTTTCAAGTGTTGGTACAAGCTGTTTGTTAAACTCACAGTCCTAATCAAGCAATATGATAATATAAGCAAACCAATGTATTTCAGGTTCATTATCAAGTATCAACTGAGACAAAATTAATGTTACTTTTGATTGAAATGTAAATTGAAATGCATCTATTTCCTTCATGCTTTTCATTTTTGTTTTACTGAGAACATTGTAATGTTTTGGACTTTTGCTTTAATGTTGTTACTTTGGTGCTAGGTTGTTTCTTATTTATTTGTTTTCTAAAAGGCATACAACTATTGGTATGTTTGCTTTCAACTTTGTTCTAATGCTATTTATGTATGATTTTTTTTATGTGAGATATTAGTTTTGCTATGCACTATTAGTTGATATCAATATAGCTAGGTGTCCTTCAATAGTTCTGATTAATGTCTTTTATTTAATGTGATTTTCTATTGTTGATAATCTCTTTAGACTTAGAAGGACACCATGGTTTTTGAGACTCCTAATGTATTATTCCTTTGCTTTCCTCATTCCTCCTCTGTTTTTTATTTCTTCACTATTTGTTTCTATAAATTTTGGTTTGGAGGGGGTAAAGGGGTGAAAATATGAAAGGTTCATGTCGAAATGTATAAATACATGCGTATATCTTTAGCCTTGCATGCAAAAAAATGATGTATGGGGGTGGGAATTGGGTATCAAAGTATAGGAATTTAATTGGGGTTGTGGTTCCTTTGATACATGCTTTAGGGTTGTGTTCTTTCTATGATATTTTGAAGAACTAAATGTTAGAAAATTTTCCAGCAACTATAGTTCAATGATAAGTGAACTTTTATTTGTTTTCTCTTTTATTTTGCATGATTATTGGAACTTTTTTTTTAAAATTGGTGTTGTAATTATGGTGGTTTAAAATTGTTGTAATAAATAGTTTTCAAAAATTTTCAAAAATATTTCACCGCAAATTGTGGCGGTTTCAAATTGCATGATTAATATTTTTTAAAAAATATCATAGCAAATTGCAGTGATTTCAAACCGCCATAATTTATTTTTAAAATATTTCACTAATTGCAATGGTTTGAAATCGCTATAACTTAACTGCCGCAATTCACGTGCATTATGGTGATTATAAGGGTGATTGTGGCGGTTTTTTTATATCTGCCGTAATTTAGCGAATGGCATTGGTAATTATGATGGTTCTTTAAACCGCCATTTGCTATGAAAAACGGTGGTTATAACCGCCACAATTTTTTAAAAAAAGGCCGCAATTTACTTGTTTTTTTGTAATGTTTCTGGTGATTCTAGATGAAATTATATAATTCACCATTTCAGGAAAAAAAAATTGAGATTGTAAATGATTTTTGGACCGTCGTTAAATCAAATCCTCCCTTTTAATGATCTTTAAAGTAATATGTGTGAAACTTAACTATATTTATTAATTTGACAATAATTAATTAGATAATTATAGAGTCCATACATAGAAATTAAACTAAGAAAATAAATTAATATTGAGAGTGTAAATGATTTTGGACCCTTGTCTTACCAAATTATTCCATTTTCATGACCTTGCAACTAATTTGTATAAAACTTAACTATTTTTTTATTGATTTGACAATACTTAGTTAAATAATTGTAGAGTTTGTGCATAAAATTAAACTAAGAAAAAAAATACATAGGAAAAAGCTCATAATAATTTACACATGAAAATTTTGATGAATGAGATACAAGTGTAAATTTATACATAAAAAGCCCATCTATCAAAATTCAACCTTATTTTTACTATCCGCCTAATTAAACACAACCTAAATATTCTTTTGATACTCATAATAATTTTAAGGATATGAGTACTGATTATCAATAAATGATCATTATCTAATTGAATCCACTACTTTTAAATATATTGTTTATTGTAGAATTATATACATAATTTATCCTCAATAACTATGTCTTAATGTGTGTTATAATGTGAAAATTTTTATAAACGAGCTCATGTGTAATTTTATACATATAGCTCATTTATAAAATTTACACTCTATTTTTACTTGTAACCAAACTTTTATATGTGTGTGTATGTATGTATGTATGTTTCTATTATTAAACAATCGGCTCACTTGCTCTAGCTAAACATATTTGGTTGGAAGTAAAAGGAAATAAATTTTTTTCCTGGATGAGATCAATATAGAATTTTGTATGTAGACTTTATTCATAAACATTTACACCCTAATTTTTTTTTATATCACCTCAATTTTAGAATTAATAGGTACTCTTGAAAAATCAATCTCTCCTACTCTTGAAAATATTGAAAATACTGGATAAACCCCTATTTTTGCATCAAGTTAATGCTCATATTAGTTCCTCGTATTTTATTCATGAGTTATGTTAGTCCCTAACTTTTAAACTAAGTCATTTAGGTCCCTGACATTTACAATTGTGAATCACTTTAGTCCTTCTGTTAACATCTATTAACTCGCCACTAATTAAGTAATAGTGTCACTGTTACGTGACACATTGTCATATTGTAATATCTAGTGTACACGTGTCCTTAGACAAGTTTCGTACAACCCTAGGGTCCCCCGGGATCCACCCATATAGTTGGGGAGGCCCCAAATGCCGAAAACCATGTTGTAGCTGGAATTTCTATAGAATTATGTAAAATAGACTCGCTGTAACAAGATATGCTCACCAAAAGACTCATTGCAGCGAGTACCCTGATGACAGCACAATACCAAAATGATATGGTTTTGATAAATGAGCCTTCCACTCTTTAAAAACCTTCCCCCTTCAGGTTTCTCATCCAAAAATCAAACCCTTCCATCCCTAAACCCTATTTTCTCTCTTTTTCTCAATCTCACTCCAATCTTGCTCCCTCAAAGCTTCAAGGTATGTATATGTTGTTAGATTATGTCTTCATTCTCTCCATTCTTCTATGTTCTTAAGTTGGGCATTGTTATGTCTCTCATTATTATCAAGTGAGGTTACCTCCTTAACGCTGTTAGAGTTGTTTTAGAGTAATCTAAAGCTGCCCATAGATCATTGATGGGTTTTATTATTGTAATAGCAGACATTGGTGCCATCTCTACTCCCTAGAGCTCTCGTAGGGTCGTTCCTTCACATTCCACCCCTCTAGGTGAGTGGGTTTGATCTCATAACCTTATTTTAGTCATTATGTAATTATTTTCCTAGTATTATAAGATGTTAGAGGATTTACACTTGATTTTTGGCGTAATACAAGTTTGCATATGTTTTTACAAGAATTAGAAAATATATTTGAAAGCTCTCATGAAATCGTTATTACAATAAATGCCTGCGACCATATTTAAACTATGATATTATCAAATAATTTAATGTATGATTTTGAGTTGATTATGAAAATAAAAGATTGTTATGATTGACGATGTGAGATGTAATAAAGTTTTATGGTTATTTATGAAAACTAAGAAATATTGGACTTAGAACCATAGAGCTTCCTTTTTACGACTTAGTATGGATTTGGAATAGGAAATTACTGAGAGGAACAGAGCTATGAGTTAACCGCAGTTATTTCATTAACCTTGGTATAGCAAGGCCCAGGAGGGGCAATTATCCACATGTTAGATCAGTCCACGAGGGATGCAATTCACAAAGGACCATTAAGATCTCAGCGGGGTACTTTTGTTTGCGAGGAACTGAGCACTACTCTTCAGTTATAGATAGTATATTCTTTTAGTAATTCTTAAGAAATTAAAGATGAGTTTTATATTTACTATAAATTTATGATTTTATAGCTATTATACAAATTAAATAGAAATGATTTATGAATATTGCATTATTATTTGTGTATATTACTTTTTGTCCCATTTATGGTTGTGGGTGAGGATTCACTTACTTAGTTTTGTGATAAAACTCACCCATCTTTCCCCTTTTCCTTACAAATATAGGTGCTGCTTTGGATCCTCCACTTCTTCCTCCTAGCAGTAGTGTATTCCCAAACTTGGTGAGCTTCACGTTGCTGTGAAGTATTAGTCTTTTGAAGAGTGTTCTAGTGTGTTGCAAGTAGGGTTCCAGATCATGCATTACTTTCATATTTGTATACCATGATTCATTTTGTAATTAGAAATGATATAGCTTTCATGGTTATTTTGTATAGAGAGCAACTCATCATACTTCGTACAGCTGATACAATTATAGTTTGATTTATGAGAAAAGAGTGATTTCATGATTTTTATGCTTCAGTTATATAAATTGTTTTAAGAATTGAAATGAATTTTATGAATAAAATATGCACAATATGACTCAGTGATCACGAGACTTACATGAGGATGAAATTTCTGATGTGCCAGTCACGATCCAAGTTGGGTTGTGATACATCTGATATGCGATGTTAACTTAATTGGCTCATTTTAGTATCTCACATTACAAAAAATATGTCATTTTAGTCCTCTTGCAAATTATAACTTTTCTTGAGATAAACTGATATTACATTTACCCCTCCTAGATTTTAAAATTACAACTTGCACCCTTAAATAAATGATATTAATATTTATTAGAATAATTTTTGAAATTTTCAAATTAATAATTTTTAAAACTTCCAAACTACCCAAAAAAAAAAAAACAAACACCTTTTCTGTCTACATCCTTCTCCAATATTTGGTTAGGATTTTACAAAATTAAAGTAACGGGGTCAATCAGACGGTTAATTGAGCAATAGAGTAAAATTTCTCCTACAGTATAATTGACCTAGCCTCTTATTTTTTGCTTGTAGTTCATGATGTCTTGGAATACTCTCCATTGGTCCATTTTACCCAAAAACAAAAAAGTATAAATGTATACACACAAGACATTGTCATTGGCACTAGACACTAGATAGCGTTGAGCAATAGCCGAAGAGTCGGAGACTGAAGTTTGAACTATGAGGTCGAAGATAGGGTGCTTTTATTTTAGATTTTGAGAAAAGCAATTACAAAACTTAAATTTTATATTTAATTAAAAATACTGAAAATTAAGGATTTGTTTGGTTTCAATTCTCAGTTTTTAGTTTTCAAGATTTTCTGAAAAAAATTTTGAAAACTGGAAATGAAAACCAAAAACTAGAAGTTATAGTTTTAAGAATTTTCATTATTTCCTTCATAAAATCTAAAAAACTAAAAAATGAAAACTAAAAAGTGGAAACTCAAACCAAACATGTCCTATTTTTTTCCAAAAGCTACTCTTTTTAGCTTCTACAAAAAAATTAAAAACTAATTTTTTTGATATTCTGATTATTTCTTAAAATTATTCAAATATACAAAAAATGATTTTGGGTGAAAAAAGTGATTTTGGGGCTCTAGAATCCCAAATAAACGCACCCTGAACTCGCTGCTAGTACTAGCCAATCATTTTCTTCTACAATCAATCACATTCACAAGGTAACACAACATATGGTTGGGGTGTTATTTTTTCTTAATTTTTTGGGTTGGTGGGATAGTTTAGAAATTTTATAAAGCACTTTAATAAATATTAACATTATTTATTTAAGGGCGCTATGCGTAATTTTAAAATCCAAAAAGGGTAAATATAATATCAATTTATCTCAAGAAAAGTTGTTGTACACTGCAAGAGGACTAAAATTACTTATTTGATGTAACGTGGATACTAAAATGATCCACTTAAATTAACATTACACGTCAGATAACATTGTGTCACTTAACGGTGACACGTCATCACTTAACTAATAGTGGGTTAATAGATATTAACATAGGGACTAAAGTAATTCACAGTTGTAAATATCAGGGAACAAAATGACTCATTTTAAAAATTAGGGATTAAAATGACTCATAAGTAAAATGTCCGGGACTAAAGTGAATATTAATTCTTTTAAATCAAAATCAATATTTGCTTCTCTCATTGTGGCTGGAGCTCCACTCACCCCACTCCCTCTCCGTGAGCTCGTCATTAGCTGAGGCTCCCAACGCTGCCGTACCATCGCCACGCCGCTCTTTCTTACTTTGCTTGCAACTTAGCAACACCCATCTTAGGTTGAAGGGTTACAAATTTCATATAGGTAAATTACACTCACCTTCTTTGAGACTTGTGGAAATGCAATTCACACCCTTACGCTCACATCCCCTCTGTTTGTCAAATTTTAAGTATTTATATTACAGTCACACTCCTCATTCACAATACACTGTTAGTAAACTTGACAGAATGACATTTTTTATGAGTAATTGTTCCTAATTAATAAAATTATAAAATACCCTTAAACTTAATAGAGTGGGTGAAGGTATTTTTATAATTTTATTAATTAAAAACAGTTAATATCACAAAAATGTCATTCTGTTAAGTTTACTAACGATATTCTGTAAATGAGGAGTGTGACTATAATATAAATACTTAAAATTTGACAAGCAGAGGAGATGTTAGTGTAAACTGGACAACTAGAGAGGATGTAAATTCTATTTTCATAAACCTTAGGGGAGGTGGGTGTAGTTTACCCATTTCATTTTGTTTTTCAGCAATTTCATTCTGGGAATTTTATGCATTTTTTTTGGACTCCAGAATTTTATTATATATATGTCTTCTTTTTTTTTTTTTTTTATTCCTATGGTGTGTTGGAATCAGATCGACTACTCCTCTTACGTAGACCCAACAATGTCCAGGCCCAACTGCTGAAACGCAATGTCGTATACCGTTCCACACATCCAGTCTCCGAGATGCCGTTATTCCAGCGTAATCGAAAGCCCTTCCCCTCCTCCACTTTCATTGTTTTCGCTGCTCCAATTAACAAAAATTCTGCAGTGTCTGGTTTTGAAATTTTTGAATAAATAAATGGCTTGCCTCATTCGAAAGCTTCGAAGAGCGCATAGTTGGAAATGGAACTGTTCTTCATTGAGGAATAACGGTCTCTCTGGTACATCACTGAGTTTGGGAAGCAGAGCTTACGCTGCAGAGGCGGTGACCAAGTCGCCCTTTGAATCCAACATCTTGCGAATACTCCGAAACGAGATCGAGTACCAATGCGAGTATGCGCCACCACAACAGGTTCCCACTCTCCTTCTAGAACCTTCCAGAAGGAAAAAAAATTGATGCCTCTTAGTAGCTTGCTCTTCTTCTTCTTCTTCTTCTTCTCTTTTTGGGTTTCAATTTCCAATAAGTAAGGATCACGTATTCAATTTTGATTCCTTCTGTCCTTTCATTTTTACATCTTTTCCTTAGAATGAAATTATCTGCAATTCTGCATTTTAATGTTATTGTTAACAATCTTTAGATTCTGTTGTAAAATTAGTTATTTCTGTTAGTGGTCAGTTAGCGTTGTTAGTGCAGAGTTATGTTTGTTGAGCTGATTGTAAATACCTTCAGTGGTGCAAACTCTAGGAGTTGCTACGGTTTTGATGGGAGGGAATGTTAATGTAGACTCGTTTACAGCGAGCCCTACACGTGGTCTGAATATGATATCATCTAGTGATTTTACAGTATCTGCATATTTATAACTTCAAATGATATTTTGAATGGTTGATATATTCCACGTGCAGGGTTTACCGTGAACTGGAGTCTATAATATCAGTACTCTTTGATGGGAATGGTACTTGAGAAATATTTGCATGCTCTTGCAGCACCACCAGCTGGGTATACTCCATACCCGGTAATAAAGTGACTTCAGCTGGGATTCACTCTTAACTTTCACTTTTAGATGGAATGTAACTTTTTTTAAGTATAGAGCACATCTAGCTGGGTATTGCAGGAGCATGTAGGTATTTCTCATGGTACTTAGGGTGCGGTGTCAAGCATTTCTTGGATGCTGATTTCGTAATAAATATTTAAAGTATGATTAAATACAAATAATAGGCAGCCGATGAAATGCTCCATAATTGCTGGGTGGAGTGATGCCTGATAACCTTTATATAGCTATTATCATTCTCATTTTCAATGTAGTAGTGTTGGATTCAATAAGTGTTGCTCCTTGTTTTATTAAAAATCGTGTCTTTTTTCCCCTAATGCATGCAGCCTGAGACTAGATTCAATTCGTTTACGGTTGACGAGCGACCCGGTGAGCAGGTGGTCACAATTAGGGGGAAGTATGGGGACACGGAAGATATCACTATTGAAGCAACCCTGTTCGATGGGTATGAACGTGTTCCTGTGGTTGACAGTTCTGCGATGGGTGTCCGTCTCCATCTCAGTCTACTAGTTGATATATCAAAGAGGGATGGTGGGAATGAGTTAGAATTTATTTGCTCAGCATGGCCAGATTGTTTAGATATTGAGAAAGTTTACATATTAAGGCGACGTCAGATGCCAGCTAGGCCTTACCTGGGACCTGATTTCAGGTTCGACTCACATTTGCACTTTTGCCTCTTGTATGCATTGCTTGTTTGCCCGAGAAGAATCACGCTAGAACCTTTCAATTTGCAGTTTTACTGACGAGTTTAATTGCCAAAAGCTTCATATTCGCATTTCAATTATGCAAGTCTGAATTTAATTCTACAAACTTCATGCCAAAGCCTTAACTGTTTTGAAGTTACTCAACTCCTTAATGTTGTTTTGTTGATAACTATTATATTTTTCAATGGTTGATTTCAGGAACCTGAATGCTAAGGTTCAGGAAAAGTTTCGCGAGTACTTGGATGCAAGGGGAGTAAATGATGAACTCTCTGCTTTCTTACATGACTATGTGATGAACAAGGATAGGATTGAACTTCTGCGGTGGATGGATAGACTCAAGTCTTTTGTGGAAAAATAGACTGGTAAGCTTGTAAACTAGGAATTGATGCAACACTAAATTTTGCCATTGTTGGAATTAGTTTCTACTTTCTCCAGTAAAATTCTTTAGATTTGTAGTATTTAGTATCAGTTTCTTTATTTGATGCAAACAAACCTTAAGATTGTTGGGCAATATTATTTAGCATTAGCCTGCAATCACTGTGATGCGATCAGTACCATAACAATTCAAAACCTTGATGATTATACTATGAAGTATGAACAACGATAGAGTCAAACTTAATTAAGTTGATTTGTATTAATTGCATTGTTTTCTTTAGTTAATACAATCATGCAAATGCACCTGGAGAATGTTGAGCAATAGGAGTCCTGTACATGCCATGTGGTTTTGGACACATTTTTTTGTGTGGAGATTATAGTGGAAGAAATTTAGAAAATTATCAGAAAATTTAGTAACAAATAAAAATGTGAATTCATTATTGAGGTTAAGAAGTGGCTATAAGGCTATGTTCTCTGTAAACCGATGCCACACTTGTGGAACTTTATTCTGACGTGATGTTATTAATGAGGGTAAGCTAAACCCTGTGTTGGGTATTATAAGATACTGTTGGGACCTCTATCTTGAGAGATAGAGCATCTTGTTCTAGCTAAATAACTCCTATCCTCGCTAGTGATCACCTTTTTACTTTCCCTGTTTTGTGATGCCCTGGTACTTATATGTGCAGGATTTAAAATCTACACTCCATTCTTTTTTGTGCTTTATTTGGTGATATATGAACATCAAATGTGTTGATATTGACGATAAGAAGAAATCTTTTTTCTTTCAAATGTGTTGATATTGACGATAAGAAGAAATCTTTTTTCTTTCTGGTTTTTCCTTATCTTTTCTGTTGATGTTGGCATGATGGAATAATCAAAGCTTCTTTTAAAGTTGACTTGTCTGAACAAATAGTGATTTCTTTGGGAAAGTGGTTGCTAACTTTGGATTGGGCTTTGTCCACCTTGATTGATTTGAATTCTTGTTTTGGCACCTTTTGCTTCTCGTAGAATCCAATTGTGGTAGGACTTGCATTTGCTACGTGTGTTAGGTTGTTATTTTACATGTAAAAAGTTGTAGTTTCAGTGTAAAATAATAGTCTATGATTGAATCCTGTGATATGTTGGCATGTGGAATACCGTGACTTTGCATAGGGCCACCTTTTGTTGATTTCTTGTTAGACTACTGGACTCATATGGAGTACCTTGCTTCCTTGGCTGTTTTACTTCTTGACTTTTTTGGCTAAGTAAGGATTAGTTTTCCCCCGGATTTTCATTACTAATTCTTAATTCTAATTCAGGGAATGCTTATTCTTTCTTTTGCAAAGAACAACTTTAATTTCCTTCATTCCGGAAACATCGATTGATTTAAATTCTTATGTTGGTGGTTTTGCTTCTTGTAGAATCCTATCCTTCCCTTTTGCATCTCCTAGATTACCATCGTGGTAGGATTTGTAGTTGTTACATTGCCAAAATAAGAAAAAAACAAGACTGTTTTCCTTGAAATTGCATGCTTCAACTGTTCTGCACATGAATTTGTGTATTTTTTTTGTCCAAGGAGTTTAATTTGAATATATTGTCAATACAAGAAAATTTTATATAGATATTCAATCTTGTACTGCTGCATTAGGAAAAACGTTTAACTTAACCACCCACTATCTTAAATGTTAGTCAAATATAAGTTTGCAATTGGACGATAGTATACAGTGTATCAAAATTAAACTCTTATTCAAAAATGGGACTAGGTCTAGAAACATGAAAAATTGCGGAGCCACGAAACTCCTGGAGCTCTTGATACTTAACTCTGTGGGAATGGACTGCATACCTACTTACCTTAGTTGTTTTCTACTAATTGTAACGTAGTTTAGAGAATTTGCTACCCCCTTGCCCATAAGAAGTACCACCAGAGCAGGTCTCAGTGCACCATCTGAGCACTCACTAGTGCTTACTTCCAATTGTATATTTGAATTCCGATTCTATAGCTTATGCCCGCGCTCTCTTTTCATTCCCGAATCTAGCAGTTGAAAAAATGAGAACTTCATAATATATATCTTCTCCAGCAGAATTATATCTTTTGGGGTACTAATGTGCCCAATCAATCTTTTCAAATTAGAAATGAACCATGAAACATGGTTGCACAACTTTGCTTTATGCTTTCTTCATTAATGCAAAACTCAATCAGCTGTTAACCACCTTCCTTCTCCTGCCAAATAACAAGTACATGGTGAGTTCTACAATGGGGAGGGATGAGTTTGGGACCATCTAGTCTATGTAATATAATATTAAGAAAAAATTGAATAAAATTACATTTTTACCCTTGATTTTATTTCTCTCCCAATTCCCAAATCTTCTTCTCTGATGGTGCTCCTCCCCCGGCAACAATGCATCCTCCTTGTTCAAGTGACGATGATGCTGTTCTTTTTTTTCCTACCTTACTTCCTCTACATCCTTCAATCTTGTCCATGGCAGTAGTGGTGGGGCTTGGTTCGGTGTTGATTTGTGCGAACGAGAAGGAGCTGCCAAAGCTCGCGGGATTGTGATGGTTGAGCAACGAGGAGAATGAGAGGATAGTGGTGGGCCTAGTGGGTTGCGAGTTGAAAGGAGGATGGTGATGTAGTGGTGGTGAGTCATTGGCGATTTGTGGTGGCCGTGGGAGTAACTGACGTCAATGGTTGTGTCATGGAGAAGAAAGGCTATGGTTGTATGCGGCCTCAAGGCTGGCGCTTGCGATTGTGGTGCAGCCAGCCATGGTGACTACGATGGCAGCAGTTGGGGGCATGGTGGAGAAGGTGGTGTTGCTGTGTTGTGTAGGGCTGCAATGGAGGCTGACATGGCAGTGATGATGTACTCCTTGCTACCTCCATACTAGTGGCCATGAGGATGATGGTGCAATGGTGGTGTAGTCTTTTGTAACAGAGGAGGAAAGAAAATAGCAAAATGGATAAATTATTGATGTTTTTAATATTTATAAATATTAAACTATTAATCCCAATCAATATAGACTGTTAGATTTAAGTTTGAATGCTTGAGATTAAGTAACCAGGGGATCCCAAACCCATCCCTCGCTATTGTAGAACTTGCCACAAGTACAGACCTAAACAGAGAGAATCTCGAGTTTCAAATATGCATCAATTTGCTCCTTGGAGGAACCTGTGAGCCAATCCCTCCATATACATCACTAAGCATACATACTACATCATAGTTGCCAACGAGCCCAATGAAGCCGAGCTCTTTTATGTCACTGGCAATGGATTCAAGCTGACGAATCACTGCTCCTCCTCCTTCCTGTCAGCAAAAACAAACCTTAGTCGGAGCTTCAGCTGAAACTCCAGCATCCTTGCTGCATTTCTAGAATTCTCCGAAATTCAATTACTCGCTGGTTATTCGCCAAACGACTATGACAACAGTCCTGTCCACCCCAACCGTCATGGCCTTGCCTGCCGTGGCTGAACCACACTGATCGAACGTAGTCCGTATTTTGGTGGTTCTGATGATGCACGGATTCAACTTTGAAGAAACAAGGATTGCTCAGAGGGAAGGGTTTGAAGGGCAAAGTTCAGGTGCATAGCTTGCAGAAAATGTGGTTCAGAGGTCTAGATTTGTTAATTGACCATAGAGTAAACAGCTGAACTCAGAGAATAAATTGGGTGCTGCTGCTTTAACATCTAGGGAGGAGAGGGTGAAAGCTCCGCGATGGCAACGGGGCAGTAGCATATCAATGGAAGAAGTGGCGATCACAAAACTTGCAATTTTAGAAAATAATTATAATAATTGAAATATATTGTATAACATATTTATCCACATGTCAAGTTTTGTTTGACAAGACAGGATATGAGACACAAAAGTGAAAGAGGATTTGCATCCACTATTAGATACTTTCTTCATTTCAAATTAAATGTCTCTTTAAAATGGAGGGAGTAGCATTTTCCTATTATTGCACATAATTTCTAACCCCAAATTAGGATGTTATTGAGCCGAGTTGGTTCCTTTTTTGGGTTAAAATAAATTCAAATTAATCAAAATCAATTGTTTTAGTTTGATTCAGTTTTGCAAATTTCTTTTTATCACATCAAACCGATTTTGGTTTGAGTATTTCGAGGATAAAATCTTGTGACAAAATCAATCTCAACCACAACAAACACAAGTGTATCAAAGTAATGCACATAAATTTAGTAACTGATAATGTAACCACAAAAAAAACTCAAAGGGTAGTTATTAAACTCACCTTCCATCAAGCCACTTGTTTAAACAAGCCCCTAGTATAATGGGTTGAATCATATTTAATTGAATAAATAGATAAAATACAATAAATATATAATTATGGTTTTTGTTTCGGTTTCTATAGTGTATTGGTATTCTTTGTATAATTAATTATTGTGATTTGGTAAATTTCAAAAATTGTATTAGTGGGATATGTGGCTCATTTTTTATCACAAATAATCAAGAGGTCAGTACCGTTAAATCTTATAGGGTATTGGAGAAACCCTCTATGATTACTAGCACATAATGACATGATTACTTGCATAACTTAATAGTGGTGGGGCGCATCACCTTCCTCTTTATTCGGTTCGGAGAACTTTTGGAAACTACTCTCATTCACTACAAACTTTTAGTATTGAAAATTTCCAACCGAAAATTGGTTCCCTCAATCCGATTTGATTTCAAACTTGGCTGGTTCCCATCCGTTCTAATCGAGTTTGACTAGTTCAATTGCATATTTAGTTCACGTAACAAACTGAATCGAACAAGTGGTCAGTTCTATGGTTTTGGTCGATTTGGTTCTTAGAACTATGCTCTGAGATGGATCTACATATAAATTGTTGGGGGTTCATGTCTCTACTGAGATTTATTCTTTTTTTTTTTGTAATAAAAACATTAAGTGAGGAATTCTTTTCAAGGCGTTGGAGAAAGGGGAAAAAAGAGGATCAAATATAGAACTTTTCACTTAGGGGGTAGGAGATAATAACAATCACGAGATTTATAAATTTATCTTAAAGTGTTTAGATGTAAACATATTTTGCATTTATTTTTTTTACCAAGTTTACTCCACATTAAAATAAAAATTATTTGAAATTTTTTTATTGTGCTTAAATATTCTTTTTCCCCAGTATCTAAACTTTCTCCACCCGTCATTGACCATGCTCATAGGCAACCAACCAACAATTAAAATATAAGAACAACCGAAAAAGCAATAACAATCACGAGATTTAAAAATTTATCTAAAAGTGTTTAGATGTAAGAACAACCGGAAAAGCAATTTAAACACTGAAAATAAATCTCAAATTATTGATCGGAGCTTGTGGTTGCATATCGTTGTTCTCCCATGGCTCAAATCAGCAATTATTCCCAAACCAAAGACGAAAGTTGACAGAGCCTAGACAAGTGCTGTTCGAGATGGTGGACTCTCTGGCAGTGACCAAGGGCTCCTTTGGGGTGGTGGGAAGAGAGCTCTTTAATTTATTTATATTTTTGTTATTATTTGGGCTCTATGAGGCCTCTCTTGTGGACTTGAATGCAGAGTATAGTGTTTCCTTTTTTTTTTGGGGGTCAAGGAGAGAGTAGCATGAGAGTGAGGGTGAAAATCATGGGGTAAATGGGTTGGGCTTAGGGGTGCTGGGCTAGGGGAGAAACATTTGTCGGAATCTAGGAATTGGGAACACTGTTTACGAGTATCGAGTTAAAGGAAAAAAAAAAGAATTAGTTATGATTAAAGGTTTAATTATGTTACAGGTTCTTATACTTTTATTTAATTTAAGTCTCTATAGTGTATATAAAATTTTTCAATTAAATTTTATAGAAAAGAACATACTATTTAAGGAATACTCCATTTGCATCTCCCTGCTATTATATAACAACAAGATACTACTATTATACTCAATCTTTTGGTCGTAGGTCTGTGTTTATACGCGCTGCTGGTTTGTTTGGCTTCTTAGAGTTGTGTTCTGCTGCTGATCATGCTATTGGGGTTGCTGCCATGCATTTCTTTTTTTTTGGATTTGTACACCGATATTTGTTTACGGCCTTGCTGTCAGAGGTCCATTGGACGTGCTGTGATTTTATATTGTTTTGGGAATAGCCTTTTGCTATTTCTCTTTGATGCAGAAGATAATTGGTCATGGGTTATGCACGATAGCAGCATTTTGTGGATGGATGTCTTGGTTTTTTTATCACCACACGTTGGAAAGTTGCTTGGCTTAGGATAAGGAATATATTATAAAGTTGCAGGATGAGTTATCGTATAGGATAATAGGAGTTTTTATTTATTGCATTTCTTTTGTTTATGATTTGGTAGTATGGTGTATAGGCTATAAATCATTGGCTGCATATGCAGGATACCGACAATGCCTAACCTCATAGAACTTAGATAAACTCTTCAACTTGTAAACTCATAAACTCGTTAAAGTTTACTCAAAATCATAAACTCGATTAGAGAACATGTAAGTTACAAGTAGAGTTAAATAACCTTATATACCATTGCTAGCTGGGGTACTTTCAAACTTCAACCATCCACACAAGAGCATCAATCCCACCTAAGACATGGTGACATTGCTGGAATAGCAGCAACTACATGTTACAACTTTTTTTGAGCAGTGGTGGGTGGTTGAAGTGGAAAGAGAGGGTGGGTGAGGAGGGAAATGAAAATGAAATATTTCATAAATATTTCTATTTTGTATAGTGATAGAAAAATTTAAGATTTTTATATATTATAAAGACTTAATTATAAATCTTTAAACTATATGGACCTAATAGAATATTAAGTGAATTGTGACCTGCAAAATAATTAAATTATAATTAAATTTAATTGGATTTTATCTAAGTAGATTTATGGAACCAAGCTGATTTGATTCAGCTTTTCGGGTTCATGGATAAACCCAAATTGTGATGGGAAGAAAAAAGAACCCTGAACATCAAACCTTTGTACCCTTGTTTTTGACATAAGAGAGACACACTTTTGAATACTACTCTCTATGGTCAAAAAAAGATAAATAGTATTCAAAAGTTTAGGGTCACCTATGTTCCTATTTTTATTCCTTTGTTTTATTTTTTTTATTTTTTATTTTTAGAATTTTATGAAAAAAATAGTGAAAACAGAAAATGAAAATAATTAATAGGATTTTACTAATATTTTTACTATTTTATTCACAAAATCCTAAAAATAAAAAATACAGAAAATAAAAATAAAATATGAAAACAAAAGCTAAACATACCCTTATTTTTCATTGGTGAATCTTAGACTTAGTTATGTTTTATTAATTTCTATGTTGTAAACAGATTATTACCTTTGATTTTAATTAATGAAAATTTGTTGAACGAAAAAAGAATAGTATTCTTTCTCTCCCCAACCAAGAGAAAGGTGTAAGGCTTACGTTGAGGTATTAATAGTATGTTTGGATTTTAGATTTTATACTTCAAAGCATGATTGAGTTCTGGGGGTGAGTGTTGGACTCTTGGCTTTGGGCGGTGATAGCCATGTAGTGAAGGTAATTTTGTCAATCAATTAAATTTTTAGTTGAAAAATATTGCTAAAAGTGTAGGCATAATGATTTTAAATTAATTAAAAAAAGTATGTGATTTTTTAAAATTTAAATAGGATAAATGTAATTACACATGATCTCAAGAAAGGTCCACATAGTTTGCCTTATATTTTATCATAATTTTCAGTCTTAAACCATGGTTTAAACGTGAGTGAAAATGAAGTTGTTTGTTTTCCCTTGGACCAAGAATATGATTTACATACTATAAAGCAAACACATCTAGGAATATCATTTGAGTGTTAGATGTAGATGCGCTTGCGAAAGGGACTAAGAAAGATCAGAAAAGGTAGATTCTCATGTCGTGACAGCAGAAGATATAGCACGACTAAAGGCCACGCTTTTGGAACGAACCTTGTGAAAATCAATTTTGTACTATCTGGGTCTTTTTTTCATATGAAATTTAAGTGAAGTATTTATATTAATATGATATTTTAGAAAAAAAAATTTCAGTATAGAATCTGTTAGGTAATCTTTCAACATTAGATTCAGTATAAAATGAAAATTAATACACAATTTGTCAAAGTCAAATTCAAAATTTATCTATAAAATAAAAATATCAGACAGATTCTATAAATATCACATATAAATAAATTTACCCGTCATGTAAATCACTTTCCTAAACATGCGTATACAAATTATTTTTCCACTATCTCTGGTTTATTTTTTTATTTTTTATTTTTTTGCTTGTAGGTGTTTGAATCAGAAGAAGGCACACGGTAGGTTTTTGATGACTACCAGCCACGTTTGCTTATTATTATTTAAACACAAAGCCTTTTGTCCTTCATTCAATGTGTTGCAGTGTTGTCAATTGAAGATTTCTTATTATACTATAAGATATAAATACACAAGGATCTTTCCTAGATTTGAGGCCATTGGGTGATGGTGACCTAGTACATGAACCACAGATAGGACAAAAGTTTCTTCCTATATTAAAACCCAAATAATAGAGCAAAGTCTTTTTTTCTGGTGCTCCATCTAGGGGTGGACAAAGAAACAGTCTCATTTTTCCTTTCATCAGATAATATATGTTTTATACAGTGTTATCCAGTTCCCAACCCACTATTTTGGTCTTTGTTATAAATGAAAATATATTTTAAATGTTCATTAATGGAGTCACTTTGCCACTGGCCCTTGTCCTTCCGCTCTGATACATGAAATCGGAATCTTTATTGTCCCAGAAGGAATAACCCTGAATCTAAGCTTTAGTGAAATGTCAAGATTTTTCATTTTTTTTTTAAATTATTATGCTCGTTTAGAATGTATGATGAAAAATATGGAACTCGGTACCTTATGATCATGAACGTGCCTCTAATTGTGCGGTAAGAGCCATATTTTTTGAAACATTTTTCACTGAAAATTTTTTTGTTGACAAGCATGGCCTAGTCGGCGAGGCATATTTCTTTTTAAGATTGCGGGTTTAACTTCATCTCAAATATTAAATCAAAAGAGATGTGGATGTCCAAATGTTTACGAAGACTATTTAGAACATATCTTTAAACAACGTGAAATATAAAACAACTCACTCGCGCTAGAATTGGACATTTGGAGCGTGAATTTGAAGAATCCGATTGCGAGTGACCCAGAATCAATAACAGGATTGACTTTGATACAACGTTAAGATTGTGGGCCTAATTCTACCTTGGCTCAAGAGAGAGTGGGAGCTTGACATTACTCTTGTATTTATAATCCTGAACCTCTTACAGAGTGACAGTGGGAATTAATTTTATATTTTCATCATTTTACAGATTAAATTTGACATCACTGATATACCAAAAATATAATTCTCATTGTGGATGATTTAAGTAAGGCTAATTTGATTTATGAAGATGGAACCAGTTGTGGCAGATTCTAATTCAGATTTCAGATTAACAAGAGTTGTAAGAACTTAGCAAATACCCCTCATTAGCTTCACTTATCTATTGACAGAATAGAAAGGAAAAAAAAAAATCTCGAAAAGAAAAATGACTTAACAAACTTAAAAGTTTCAACTCAATAATGCACCTCACCTAACTCAGTCATTAACAGGTAATGAACTTTGATCTTCCCAGAAACAAATATACACAATACTATATCACACAGTGGTTAAAAGAAATTTGGCAAAATCTTAAGTCTGCTGATCTAGAAATGCTTAATATCGATCCAAAAGATTATAAACCAAGCACATGCTCAGAGCTTTAGAGATAAATCAAGGTGCTTCATTTCTTCTTGATGATGATTAGTCTTCAAACGAGCTCCACTATTAACCAGATATCCGCTGATTTCTTTGTTGGCTGCAGAATTCATCGTAGTATTTACCACTTCAAACCTACCAACACTGCCTCTTGATGAAAATGCTGATGCTGTTCTGTGAAAATCTGTCATAGCTAGCTTTGCTACCCCAGGTTGTTGATCAATAAGGGGTCTTGACCAACCATGATGATGACCACTAGAACTTCCAAATCCATTAGAGGAAACATGAGAAGGCTTCTGGATCAAGGAGTGTGCTTGAATTCCAAGTGGTCTATTATTGCAAGCACCATGGAGGGGTAGAGAAGCCATGCTTGCATACCGGTGGCTATGGAGAAGAGGAAGGCCAAAGGCTGCTGCTGAGGCCATTATCTGTGTTCCAAACCTGTGCCCTCTTTTTGCTATTGACCTCTCCCTCTTGTGAGCATTTTGGTGTCCCCCTAGTGCTTGTGAACTATAGAACTTCCTCTGGCAGTAGTTGCAAGAGAAGACTCTTGGTCCTGCATCAGAACCAAGAGGGTTCTCTGATGAATTAGCCTTAGTTGAATCCATATCCAAACAAGTGATGAGATTGAGTTCTGGCCCTTCTGAACTGCAACCAAGAGCAGAATCATCATTACAGACATTCAGATCCAATAAAGTGTCCACCTTCCTTTCTTTTTCTTCCTCTTCTTCCTCAACAGATTGCTGTGTCTTTTCCTGTGGATTCTGCAATGGTGTACATGGACTTGGAGGAGTCTCTGGAGCAGAGAGGATGTTGGTGGGGTTATCACACAAGTATGGCTCCTGGCTCAGTCTCTCCATGGCAGACTACTTTCCTATCCCCCTCTTGGTAGGTTAAGGAATTTTGATTTGTTGATTGTTGACACCGTTAAATGGATAAAAAAGGAGCATATATTGGACGGAGACAAAAGCCTTATTCCTATTATTATCCTATGTATGGAATGGAATAAGCATTATAAGCTGAAGTGTTTAAGTTATCAAAACAGTAAATATAGTGTAGTTTCTTGGAGGATAATTGATGGGTTTGCACACTTTTTAACTGTACATGACAGACTTATATGCAACCGTATAGTATTTCAATATAGTGGACCACATTTCCTTTTGTTTTTCTTGGGGAGTATAGCTTAGCATACTATTGAAAGAGGGTGAGCTTACACATAATAATAAGGTTGCTCACTTATCACTTTGAAAGTCATAAGTTCAAATCCTTAAAACAACATCTTCACTTGTCAGAGTAGGTTGCGTACATCTATCCTTCTTAGACTCAATTAGGAGAGAGTTTCGTGCAGTGTGTCGTTCACCCTTTTGCTTATTAGCATACTATTTGTGAAGGTATTATATATCTGCATGAACAGTATGGTTTTTGAGTCTTTTTCTCATCAGCATCAGCATACCCAGTGAGCCTTTGTCTCCACTATCCACTCATGCACATAGCATGGACACATTGTGGGAACACCGTTATGCTAGTATTGGAAACCAGCAACAAGGTACCGTTTGGATCTGGCCTTTGGACGCACAAGAAGGACCAGAAGGGAAAAATATTATCAAGTGATACGAATCACGCGCACCCCCTTTAAAGTACCTTAATCATATAGGAGACAAGGCCAAACATTTGTCCATGTAGACCAAAGTCACCAAACAAAACTTTACTATTATGTACTTGAAAGTCCATCAGCAAGAACATCATGTCCCCAGTTGTTCTATCACTGTCCCTTTTTCCCATCTCTTGTTTCGAAGAAATTCGCTTCCTTCCTTTGTTCTTCTGTGATCCATATTCATTTTCTTTTAGTTACAAAGTAACGCTTCTATATCCTAGTACTCCGCTTTCACAACTTTTAGTTGCTAAATTACAGTGAGTACTCTCAAAATCACTGTTATGTTAGACGAGATGAGATCTTCCAAGTCTTTTTCATGAAAATGATTATGGAATGCATTACTGCTCTTTATACATACCAATTAAGACATATATACGAGGATCACAGTTTAAATAAGTTGAATTTTAGTTATGTAACCGTTGATTCGATATTTACCAAGAGTGTAAATTTAAGAGTAAAATCCCTTGGTCTTGAAGAAAGTTGGATGACATCAATTTGTTGTTGAAATTTTTTTTCATATCAATTTGATTTTTCTAAGAGTTGTGGTCTGGTGATACGTCAATTTGGTTTTTGAAAGATTTGTAACATTAAATTGGTTCTTGAAATATTAAAATTTATTTGAAGCATAGTTAGTGGAAACTTTTTCTAATCTTTTGAACTAGCTTGATAAAAATTTCAATCTTTGGAGCAATAAATTAATGTCACAAATCTTTCGATGTCCAAATTGATATTACACTCTTTTAAGGACTAAATTAATGTTTCACAACTCTTTCAAGGATCTCATGTTTTATTCATATTTAATTTTAGATTTTGGATGACAGGTACTACAATTATTTGAATTGTGATCATCTTATGTCAATATAGATGTTTATATGTTGTAGGGAAAAACATTTATATAAAATATTCTTCTTTTTTTTTTGGTTTCCCTTATTGTTGGCAGTAATAATCTTTTTGAGATGGGAGTTCTTTTAAAGGGCCTTAAAAGGTTAAATCTTTACCCATGAGACCCTTTCTATACACGCCGTAAAAAATCAAACCCCTAACTATATATTTAGAGAGTCCAACTAGTTACCAACTATGCTAGGCATCTGTAATACCTTAGATCCACATGTCCTTAGTCAAATCTAATATGGTCGTAGGATCTCCCGGGATCCATTTGTGTTGCCAGGAAAGCTCCGGATGCAGAAGGATAGCAAATATGCAGAACAGATCTATTGCTATCAAACATGCTTGCCAGGCAAGCCTTTTGCACAAGGGTTGCTCTATGAAGTTTGATGAGCTCGTTAGGTGAGGCTTATGAGCTTTCTTGGCAAAGCCTTTTTCTCCTAGATGGTTCTAGACCTCGATAAGCTCGCTAGACAAGACTAGAAGCTTGCCAGGTGAGGATCCTTGATGTTGGAATAGTGCCAAAATGACACAGTCTTGTTTTTGATACCCCATTCCCTTTTAAAATGCTCCCACTTGTTTTTCTTTGTCAAAGAAACAAAAACCCTTGCCCATCTCTCCTTCTCCTTTTTCAATCTCAACCATATTCAATCTTACCTACCCAAGCTTCAAGGTAAGATTTATGTTAGATTATGCTCGCCTTTTTCCTTTTCCTCTATGATCTTGAGTTGGATGTTGTTATTCTCATTATTGTCAAGTGAGGGTACTCCTCCAATATTCATAGAATTGTTTTAGAATATTTTTAGAGATTATTCTAGAGCATTCATTGATTTTGTTACTTCCATGACAGACATTGGTGTCATCCCTGCTCCTTAAAGCTCTCCAGGTGTTGGTACTTCACATTTCACGACCTTATTTTAATCATTATATAAATATTTTCTAGCATTATGAAATATTTAGAGGATTTGAACCTGAGTTTGAACATGATACAAGATTTTTATGTATTTTGCAACAATTAGAAAATATGTTTTGAAGCTTCTCATGAAAATCATTGAATTTCCAAAATGCATGGGACTATTCTTGGATTCAAATTGTTATTACATGATTTACTTCATGATTTTGGACTTGATTTATGATAATGAGAACTAGCTATAATTGATGAAAAATGAGAAAGTATGCTTATTCATGAGGTATTGTTGGACGTAGATTACTAGAATCCCTTTTGAATTAGAGCATGATTTTAGAATAAGGAGCTATTGAGAGAAATAGAGCTGTGAATTAATGATAGTTAATTTGTTAATCTTAGTATACCAAGATTACCCATGAGGGGTAATTATATATGTTCAGATTAGTCCACGTGAAGGACTATTAAGTTTTAGTAAGGTGTTCTTGTTTGTGAGGGACTGAACATTGCCAGACATATAGTTAGCATTCTATCTCCCTGTTAATTCCCTAAAAGAATATTTATGTTTTCCTATGTATTATTCGAAACCAAAGTTATTATTATGTTGTACGTATGGATGGAAATGACTTGAGTTTTGCATTATTATTTATGCCATTCCCTTGTTATCCCATATATGGTTATGGGTGAAGATCCATTCACTGAGTTTTAAGATTAAACTCACCCCTCCTCTTCTTTCTCCTTTACAGATACAGTTGTTGCTTTAGATTCTCCACAACCTTCTCCCCAGCAGCATTAATTGTTCAGCTTGATGAGCTTCATGTTGTCGAGAAGTTTTTTATTTTTTGTATAGAGTGCTCCAGTGTTGTGCAGGCAGAGTCCCAGACCGTGCATGATATAGCTTTTTGTTAACCATAATTTATATTCATTATGTATTTAAGAATTTACAGTTTCATGGTTATTTTGTATAGAGAAACTCAACTTATTTTGTAATACATTTATAGTTTCATAGTTGATTTCTAAAATGGGTTATTCAGGATTATTATGATTTGAAATTGCAAGTTAAATTATATTTAGAAATGGATTTTCATGATTAAATTATGCATATAGTATAACTCAGTAATCATGAGACTTATATGGGGATGAGAATCCTCATGTGTCGGTCATGTTCCTAAATCGAGTTTTGACACCATCGTGGTTTGAAATATTCTATTTATATTATGCTTGGAAATTGTTACGATTCAAGACCTCGGATCTAGAAACCCAGGCAGCAGCTCGGGGTATCAAAGGCCAGGCCGCTCTAGCTCATTGACCTTGGGTGGTCGGTCACTAGTGTTGGGTTTTTTACGCAATCGCATGGTACGGATTGTGCAGGGAAAATTTTAAATTTTTGCAAGAAACCCAAATCAGGATCCATGCAAATCAATCAGTTTGAAGGTAAAGATCGAATTATGTTCCTGGGAGCATGCTTTACAAATCTCGCTCCTTGCGTTTAGACTATAGGCACTGCTAAAAGAACGACTATCCTCTACCAATATTCACACACGAATAGTCATAAACGGTTATTGAGTGCTAGCTTAGTGCGATCCCAAATTGTGATTGTAAGGTTTTCTTCAATTTGTGTTCATTTCTGAAGTTGTGTCATATACGCAAACCGAGATCCTTATCCCTTCTATTTCAATCCTAACTAATTAAGAAAAGGATATTCAATTTTTTTGAAAAAAAAATTAGAATATCTTTTGATTTGATAATATCCAATATATATTTATCATCAGATTTCAAATTTAAAATTATATTATCTGATAATATAAAACAGAATCACAAATTTAATATACAGATAATATATATCATATATATCCACATATTAAAATTTGAATTTTTAAATAACCCAAATCTATTCGCTATATTCTTAGTGTGCGACCCCACACGTTTACATTATGTTGACAATAGACCCAATACCACTATTACGCCTACAAGTCATAAATGGTCTCTAGCAAGACATTATGACTGACCCAAGTAATAGTAAATTAAAAGTCCATATTTAGAATATGTTATAATCCTTTTGTCACACAATATCTAATTTGAACATAAGGTATAGACAATGTCATCCTTATATTGTTCAAATATAATTTCTCAATCTCCAAGTAGACTGATAAATCCAATGACACTGATAACTCCTTTAATTCATTTGAGTATGGTCATGCATTTCTTAGTCTCACTTATCGGGAGGTCCAATAGATATCTCTCAAAAAAAGAATAACAAATCCCATCTTGTTTAATCACTATCTTCTTCATCAATTATTTTATATTCAACTATAATCTTTATAATTATTCAGTTAAAAATAACATTTGATTATGTCAAAAAATAATTTTCTTTATATAGGAAAATGTGTAAACTCAAGTATGAAAATTTATTGACATAACTATTATGAGAATCACTTATGACATTAATCTATACAGTGATCTCATAACGAGTCTATCCAGTATCTTATTCTCTAATAAATACTCATAAGCTTAATTTTATAACATACACATATAATTATCAATTAAGCTCATACTAGTCTCATATCATAATGTTAATAATCAACTAGAGATATATTTATTATTACATATAACATGCAAATATAATAATAAAGAAAATGAATAAAATATTTTTTCATTAATGAAAATATAATTAACAATGAAGGTCCAATAAATGGCATAGGGCAAAATTACCAACAACTATAACCTACTTAGGCCATCCCCTCGGATCCATCCACAAAAGCCCGAACACGGGATACTCCAAGGTAGAGGGGGCATGAGGAATGGCTGCTCCGAGGTAAGTCTAAAGCCCTTGTCCCGAAGAATAGTTGCATAGGCACAGTCTCGAGGTCCAAATGAGCGCATTATCAGCGTAGGGCATAATACAAGTTCTAGAATATCATCCCTAATAGTATTTCATCCATATCGTATACTACAACTCCATCGTAGGATTACCTATTTTGGATGGATTCAAGTAGTATAAATGAGGAAAGTGAAATGTTTTTTGGTAAGCTATTCATTCCAATTATCTTTTTTTTTTTTGTTACACTTGTACTGATTTAATTATTAGAGTCCCTTTTGTAGGTACCGATCCTAGCACTCAATCCACCGTGTGAAAAGGAGGAACTGCTCAAAAGACCCACCATCTGTACAACGGAGTATTCCCTCAACATAACTTTACGTTAAAGAAACTTTGTAAACTGTTGACAACTATGCGAACATCAATCACATTCTAATAATTCTAAAGAGTGAATGAACACGGTATACTCGAGTCTTTGTGCTTTCGTTCTTGTATTTTAGCTTCCTTCCAATATTCTAGCTCTCTTGTTGTACCTTCCATGCTGCAGAAACAGAAATTGGCCCACGGGTAATATAATAATTTGAAGACGGGCAAAAAAGAATGCAGAGGAAATGAAAATCTTATGTGATGTGTACCATAGTGGCAGAAGGGACAAATGGCCGACAAATGAAAGAGGAAGCCGATGTGGAGTCCCTCTAATGCCCTTGATAGTGGTATTTCGTATTAATTTATTATTAATTGATTAAATTCACAATGAATTAAGGATAAGTATATGTTTTAGTTGGACATTTCATTTGTAAAGAGATCCTAACTATCCCATCCTGAAAGATTAATTTTATATATATATATACACAGAGAGAGAGTAGCTATGGAGGTATTTCAGGTAAAATATTATTGTAAGACTCTCCATTATAATTTAAACTATGGGGGTTAGGTATACATATAAAACAATTTTGTGAAATCAGGTGTAAATATATATGAGAATTTAATTTACGGGTGAAATTGAGTTTAGGGTGCTTATAGAAAATCATACGTCAGTGATTGAAGATTTTAAATGTTCCAATGAAAATTTTTATTCTCACATTTATTATTAATGCATGCGCCCTTTTTTACAAAATTTGCAGTAAGGTGTTGAAAAAAGTACTTACAAGATAACCGAAATTCCCATTTTTTCTTTTTGACGTGAAATTCCCCAATTACTTACAAATGATAACGTAACTAAAATTCTCCTGATATTGTTTATTAGGCGTATAAAAATGATGTATGAACACCATCTATAATACTAATTATGATTACCGTATTCTCAAGTCATTTTTGGCAGCTTTGATTAGAAAAAGTTCGAACCCCACCTTAAAGGACCATTAGTGAGTTTTAGAATTTAAAGTGATTAATCTCATTGGGCAAGCAACTCAATGACTCCCTGTTAGTATATTGTTTGCTGTCTAATCAATTCATAGAACCAAATCTCTTTAAGAGATCTCTCTGTCTGTCTTAACTAGTCCACATTCGGGAGCCCCCTCAAAAGAGAAAACTACAAAGTTCCAATTAATACCTTCCCCCCTCATCCAATTAACAAAAATATCTTTAGGAGCCACATCAAAGTACTCGAAAGATGACAACTTTAAAGCTCGAGAGAAATTTTCAGATGCTTTTGGAACGTAGAAAAATGTTTTGTTAGGGACTATTTATTATTTAACATATTAATTTTTATATAGGTTATTATTATATATTGTTGATCTAATATTTTCAATAGAATTACTAATATATCAAATAATAAATAGTATAAAATAAAACTTTTTCTCTACTCTTTTTTCATTTACAAGAATATCCTCTTGCTCAATAAATAAGAGACTAATTTTTTAAGATATGATTTGATATGTAATCAAGGATCTTTATCAATAATAATTTATATATATATAAATCTCATAATTAAATCTAAGACTTTATGTTATTGAAAAATATATTTATAAATTTAAATTTTGGATAGAAAGATTGATCTGTAGTGTAAAATTTTTACTCTCTTTCAAAATTTAAGCTCACAAATATATATGAGTTCTGACCATTCAGCCACCGTCTGGTTGATAAGTTTTATCAAGCCTAATAACGTGTAAGAATTTTCCTAATGCTCTCTTTCCTTTCGTGATCTTCTCTTCCAAGTTCCAACTAGCCAACCCCACACAATAAAAGCACATAATGAGTGGTGTTCAAGATTCTCCCTCTCTCTCCAGGTCTCTCGACACAAAAATATGCTGATTATGACTAATCAAAACATGGCTGCTGGCTTGGACTTTATGGTCACGTACTCAAGTTGTAGATAACACTAACATCATGTTCACTTTGCCAATTATATTTGCGCTTTTGCTTTCTTTCTTTCAATATATGCGCCTTTTATAAACCTTAATTTGCTGCTGTTTATTTTGTGTGCATCTTCTCTTCGTCAGCCTTCCCTTCACACGCATCCAAAAAGTCCTTTTCCAATAGCCCCAGTTTGCTTTATGCATGCAAGCAGTTGTGTGCTATTTATGACCATATGAATGGATCGGATCTAAAGCAATTTCTCTTAAAGAGGAGCCAAGCATCTATATGGGCAAAGAGAAAAATACAGATGCGGCTATAACATTTAAGAGAGGGTTCAAAATAGCACTCTAATGAAAGGGACTAGAAAAATTTTCCCTATGTTACATAGACCATGTTGTCCCTGACAATGGAGTATACGACAGCGAAATGCTGCTGCTTCATGGAAACTAGAAATGACATTTCCATGGTGCAGGATTGATGTCAATGAAGCGCTGGGCCTAGTCAACTAGTTGGCATCCTCAACCCAAACCACAATGTCAATGATAATATCAGGTTCGTATTAATTAGTCGGTGCAGCAATGTCCTCTAGTTATTGCTTTTATTTATTTATTTATTATTATTATTATTAATATCGGGTTCGTATTAATTAGTCGGTGCAACAGTGTCCTCTAGTTATTGCTTTTTTATTTTTTTAATTATTATTATTTTTGGTATATTATTGAAGTATTTATTTTTTTTATTTAATTTTGTATTTTCTTTTTGTTTATATTACAAAAAAGAAAGAGGTTTTCTAACCGTGTCCTGAGGATAGTTAAGACATGGTTTTTTTGGTGGGGCGGGCGGTTAAAGACACTCGTTAAAAAAAAGTAAATAATAAATTTTATATTGAAGAGTGAATTTTTTAAGTTTTCAACATAATGAGTATGCTAAAATGTTCAAAAATTTAATATTTTTTATTTTGTAGTGGATCAGACCCTTTGACTGATTGGAACACGTGGATGTAATTTAGACAGATTATGAGAAATAATAGACTTTACAATTAAGTTTTATAATCTTATGAACGTCAAACAACACACTAAAAAGACAAAAAAGATTGGTCATCCGTTAAGATTTATAAGGACGTTCTCAGGAAGCCTAATCCACTGTAAAATAGGAGGAATAGGACCAAAATGAGACATGACAAAAAAACACACTCTTAAACCCTCAAGGCCTCAATTCAATCAAACAAACCTGAACAGAAGCTTCATAGCTTGGTTGGAACACTTATGACACTCATTTTTTTAAAAAAAAGATTCTTAAAATAAGTAGTTCTAATCAATCAAATATCAAAATGAAATAAATGTGATTCATTTTTCTTGTTGGGAATGATACAGTGAAATGAGTCCCTCAAAGGCACCCCATATGAATCAAACAAAAGCACAAAAACACAAAGGAAAAAAGTAAACAGGTTGACAATGAGTGCATGGACACAAGAATTTAGTGTACAAATTAATTGGCTCTAGTAATTATTTATATAACATCTTCACACGTAATATATGGCCTCATAAGTTCACCATATATTTTGGTTTCACGTTGATTCAAAAATTCAACTAATGAATATGTGTAGTCTCGCAATTTATCATCAAAAGTCATCTTCTTTGTCTTCCCATCCATGTTGGATCAGGAAGTCCTTCATCCTTCTTTGCCATTGAGTAAAGCTTCCAGCCTTTCTATCAAATCTCTTACATGGTAAACTCATAAGATTTGACCTTGTGCCAAACACATTTGTTGAAGAGTGCTGAGCTCTAATGAACTCTTATACCATTTGTCAGAGATGACACAACAGATAGGGTCCCTCAAACACATCTGTATGAATCCAATAAATTAAGCAATTAAAAGCACAAAAATGCAAAGGGACTAGAAAAAATAAAGAAGATGACAATTAGTGCATAGACACAAGATAATTTACATGGTTCAACAAATCACATGTCTACATCTATCCCAGAGTATAAACAATTTCACTATAAGAAAAAAATAGTACAAGAACATCATCATTTGTTCCCATAGCTAGAGCTCATTGTATACTCTCTCTCATAACACAATTTATCACTTGTTCTCTCATATCTCACACCTAAGTCATTAATCTTATTTATAATCAATGAATGAGTTTTATCTCTAAGACTCTCTATCAACAATCCTAACAAATTTTTAAATCTTAAAAGATTTTTCAAACCTAAACATATTTCACATATTTTAACATACTTTATATATTCTATCTGACTTCACATATTATTAAATTTAAATATACAAATATAAAAATATATACATAAATAAAATTAATCATTATCTATTAAAATATAAAATCTAGCCAACTTTCTTATGGTCAAAATAGATGTGATTCCTTGCATCAGAAAATACGAGGTAGTGAAACATTAGTCTTTTCCGTATTAAATATATATGAATATGTATTACTTCACGCAGAATTGGATTCACGATTATCTCATGACCATGAACCATCACTTTCTTTTTGCTTACACGTGATTCTCTGAAATCTCTAGGACATTGATTTTTCATATTAATGAATTTAAGAATATAAATTTATACCCAGTTTTGTCAAATTTTGGTTACTGTTTTTGGGTATTCAAGTTACTCTCCCTATTTCATAATAATTATCAATTTTTTATTTTTACATGTTTCAGAATATTCGTTCATTTAAATATCTAAATAACATTAATTTTTTCTTCCATTTATACCCTTAAAATAATTATATTAGTTAAATAATCAATATATTTACTAAAATAAATAATAATAACTATGGGAAGATAGTTTTGTCAACTTATATATTTTTTACATTTACTAAGATTGTTTTTTATTTTTCTTAATATATATATATATTATTTAGTTTTAGATGATTATTTAGAAATAGAGAGAATAACTTATTAATATTATATAATGTTTGGCCCACCTGACCGGTCAATTGTTTGCTCATGCATTATTATAATTTAAGTTTGATTATAGTATTTTTATAAATGCTCAATAAATCCAGAGGCATAATCCTAAATTAAAGTGAGTCTTAATCTATTCTAAACTTTTATTTGTACAAAAATATTTATTGGTTTTGTTAAAATAATTTTATATGTTTATTATTATTTACTTACGTTTAATCGAATTACAAAAATATGAAAATAACACATATGTAGTGAAGTGTAAGTGATATACTGAACTATGTTTTCATGAATTTTATCTATTTATTTTTCTATAAAATTAAAATTTTTCAATATTAATCATAAATAGATTACTTAATTATTTTTTTATTCCATATTATTTGATTATGATTTATTGTTAAAATATATCTTCTAAAACGTTCTAAAAATATTAAGATGATTGATAATTTTTTTAAAATAGAGATTAAAATTTCATCAAATTTAGTTTCTCTATAAATGCATTAAGAAAAATTTCAATTTTCCTCTACACGGCATAGTTTTCCCCTCTCTTTTGGTCGTTCCCAGCACAAGAGGACACCAGAAACAAACTAGGGGGCACAAATCCAAAAGGACTACTAGATGTTGAACTAGACCCATGATAGACGGGGAAATCAGTACATAAATTTCCTTCGGGAGAATTATCATGAAGTAGAGCTACATACATATGATATGGTGGGCATCCCAATCAATGTGTTGGAAGCTTTGTTACTAAGTAGTTGAAACACTGGCCCACACAATTGTCAATGGCCAACCCCATTGTTTTCTGTCCTCGGCCATGAAATGATGAGATATTGATTGAATTCTAACTGTTTAAATGTATAATAATATAATTGAGTATTTATATAATGTGTTTTTTTTTTTACTTTACATTTAAAAAACAATGAGGCTTGAACCATCTGATGATAAACTACCTAAAATCTCTCACTACTAATAATCCAATCCTAATAATTTTGGGTATATATATTGTTTATTAAGGACCTATTTCAAATATAGTAAATACATCCTCACATGTAGGGTGTCTTCCGGGTTAGGCCAACATGGATATTTAAACTCAACCGGATCCGTAGAATGCAAGTTAAATTGGGTTAGGTTCCATTCAAAATCCTCCAACTCATACAATATGGGCCGAATGTTGAGTTTGAAAACCTTCAACTCAAATAAACTTTTTTGTCCATTTTGTTCATTGAAGTCATTTACTCAAGGATCCTTAAAAAACCATTTTGATCCTGACCCACAAAAAAAAAAAACCATTTTGATATTTCAAAATGTTTTCCTCTTACGTGGCTACAGTTCCAATTATATTTATGTATAAACATTATAGTCACACTGTGAATGTGAGGAATTAATATTCCTTTTTGAACCCTAAACGCTGCTATGCACTCTCTCCCTCTCTTCTCCAACAACTCTTCCCTTTCTTGCTTTTGCCTTGGGGGAGCCGACTCCGCCCCCTCCATGGTGGTGGTCAGTGACCCCTCCCCATTTCCTTATTCTTTTTTGTTTTCTTTTTCTTCCTTGTGGTTTTTTTTTCCTCCTCATTTCAATTCCTTATCACATCATGATTCATTTATTAGTCTAACCGGTGAGTTTTCTTGATGGGTGTTCGATTAGTTTGAGATTGTGCAGGCTTATTCACATTTTGTGGATCTCACAATTACTAACACGTTAAACAACATTACCAGAAGATTGCATTTTGGTCAGGTATGTGTGTAACTGTTGATGGTCAATAAGATGGGTTTTTATGTTTTGTATAATACTCTTCCAAGTATTATACCATTCTTAAGCCATGGCATTAGACTTGAGAGCTGTTACTTATAAATTAGTGGACCTTGCTTAATTATTTACAACATGCATATTTAAACAAGTCGTGCAGTAAATATTTCACAGTTCTACTTAAATATATAAAATGAAAACAAAGTAGTTAGAGAATACATATTCAAACACATGACAGAGCTCTCATATCAGCCTTAATATACATCTGTCTTCTTAAACATTTACACGTATATATAACAAAAAGAAAACTGATGGTAGTCTTTGGCTATCGAGCTATTATAAATCAGGCACTTTTATTATAGCAACTTCATTGTTCTTTTGAGTAATTTGGAGACAACACATGAGCACAAATATAGGGGTAAGAAACATGAAATTCTCATTAGGGTATCCTCAAATACACAACAATCAATGTCATCGTCCCAGCCATTTTGGTTTATGGAAAAAAAATATGATCATACATTAACATAATAAAGATTCATTTTAAAGTACAAAATTATCCTTCCGAGGTGGGTTTCTTTTAAAATTCAATCACTGAATTCACATATATCATAATATACAAACTCATAATAAATCATTATAAGAAATAATTCATAAAATGTAAGTATGCATATGATAAATGCAATAATGACTTTCTTCACTTAATCAAATTCATTTACTTTCCATTACTTTGATATCTTTCTCAACTTGACGTGCCCTTGACATAAGTGGCTTTGCCAACTCTAGGATAATAGACTGCTTATCAAGATTGAGCTTATTCTTATACATGATTATCAGATTTACTTTCTCCTACTGTCACATAGTACTATTCATAGTCAGGTTTACTTTCCTAACTCAATGTCGATGGGGATCTCATGAGTGGTCATGTTCACTCTCTTGAACGATTTAATCTTTATTAGCTGCTAGGTTCACCTGGATGATTTAATCTTTATATGTGGTCAGGTTCATTCTCATTGATAATTTAATCTTTATAAGTGGTTAGATTCACTCTTTCTGGCAAGTTAATCTCTTATTTATTTTAAAATACTTTAAAATCTCAAGTTTCATGCTCTATGGCTTATGCACAAGTATAATAATTGTATATAACTAGTATCAACCAATGAAGAGAAAACCGGACTGGACCGGCCCGTTCGACCGGGTTAACCGGGAACCGGTCCGGTGGCTGGTCCATTTGAGTGCCTGGAACCGGACAGTCTCGGAACCAGTCAAGAACTGGTCAAAACCGAAAACCAGTCCAGTTTTTATGGATTCCCAGTTCACTCATTTTGCCTTTTAAAAAAAAAAGGAAAACCGGAAGAAAACACTAATGTGTTACTATTTGAGCTCCTTTCTTAAGCTCAAACCGGCAGACGGTGAACTACTTCGCCCCCTGCTCCATTTGTAACATCCCCTACTGCTTTATGGATTGACGACTGTCCCCACAAACCAACACGGGTCTTTCAGCCACGCTTTGTCCTCACTACACGCCTTCCCGGGAAAACTTTCCCGTGAGGTCACCCATCCCAAAATTGCTCCAAGTCAAGCAGCGTGGGCTTAATCAGTGGATTCTTCGGTTAGACCAAAAGAAGATGCATCTTGTTGGTATAGGTAGTAAATCAATTCATATAAAGCCTCATCCTTAATATAGTCTCATACCTATACGTCCTGGATCCTTCTCATTCGGGTGTGTATGTCGGTTCATTCGTATGCTACTCCGCTGGCCTACCGGAGACGCTCCTTGTCCGTGCCTCCTTGCAAGCGATCACTCCCCAACCGCCAATCCCGGCGTTACATGCCCACCACTTCCGCACTGGTTCGTCCCGAACCACACCGTCTTGGGAGGTGCGGGCTCACGATACCATTATGTAACATCCCCTGTGCTTTATGGATTGACGTCTCTACAAACCAACACGTGGTCTTTCCGTGCTTTGTTCTCACTCACACGCTTCCTGGGAAAACTTCCCAAAAGGTCACCCATCCAAAATTGCTCTAAGTCAAGCACGCTTAACTGTGGAGCTCTTTCGATTTGGGACTATCGAGAAAGAAGATGCATCTTGTTGGTATAGGTAGTACAAATCAATTCATATAAGCCCTCCTTAACTGTCCCATACCTATACAGTCCTAGGATCCCTCTCTCATTCGTGACCTGTCCGGTTCATTCATGTACCCTCACGCTTCGAAGTCTCCGGAGCGCTCCTTGTCCGTGCCTCCTTGCAAGCGATCACTCCACGGCAACAACCACAACATTCTCAACCAGTCATACACATATATAGAGTTATAATGCATGACATTTACTAAGGAAGCATAGCTAGTCCATTCCTCAAGGTCCTACAAGGATGAATCAAGCCTCGATACCATAATGTAATAACCTCCCAAGTACAGCATCATCCTTAAGTCATGACATCATGCTCGAGTTATTACTTATAAATTAGCGAACCTTTCTTAAATATCTATAGCCATTTTGATTGATTCGCGGGATAACTAGGTCATAATTCTACTAAAATATATAACAAGGAAACCTAAAATATTTATTTAATACAAAGTTAAGTACATAAGGGAAGCTCTTCTATGAGCTTTAACACACCTTTGTTTTTCGACATATTTACACACATGTTCATTCCACTAAATACAACATAATAAAAGCATTAACTACTACACTATTGCACTTGAGTTCTTTTGCATAAGCGGTCCCTCGGTCCTGTGTCAACCTGGAGCGACAGGAACACAAAACATAGGGGTGAGAATTATACAATTCTCGGTAGGGTAACTCCCCAATTACACATTCATACATGCATCGTAAATCGCCATGAAGCCAACCCTTGGTTTATTAAGAAAGTGTGAGCATGCAATATGTACATATCAAATGTTCATTTTAAAATTATAAAATCACCTTTCAGTGGGTCTCTTTTTATTATTCAATCACTTAAAACATGTATTTCATAACATTCAACATCATAGGAATTCCTTCAAGACCAATAATTTAACAAGATATACATATACATATGGCAATTACAATGATCTTTTTCGTGCCCTTGACATAATAAAGGGGACTTTTCCGTGCCCTAAAGAGGAACTTTTATTGCCCTGTGGGACCTCTTTGTGCCCTATTGGGGACTCTTCGTGCCCTACCTGGGACCTCTTCATGCCCTTCTTTTATACTAAAGGGACTTCATTGTTCACTTAATACATTATCCTCAAGCTCACATATACATGCATCGATTTCTATATGCATGAAAATAATTCTCTGACCTCATAATACTAAACCTATATATATTATTCATTCATTCCTCATAACATAATCTTGGAAGTTCATGGCATGCATTCATACACATCAACTTAAACCAAATGCCATTAGGTCATTAATTCAAGGCATCATCACAACTTCAGCACATTGGCAGATTTTTCACTCAAGTAGCACAATTTATTTCTCATACCAAATGATCAATTAAAATGCTATAAAAATTCTCAGTGACACCTCAATGTGTCACCAAGATCCTGTAAACATTTCAGGGTAATTAGAGTTCTCTAACTATATTAACAAAATTCTAAAAGTTTAGTGGTCAGAAACCATCCAACTTCAGCTCAAGAACCAAAATTCATAATTTTTGACCCTAGCAATTGAACCCAGAAAATTCTAAATAAAAATCCTGGTAAAACCTCAATATGTCTATAATACTCTGTGAAAATTTCAAGTGATAATTCTATCATTTGATATGGTAACAAAATTAGCAAAATTTACAGCTTCTGTACTAGCATTTCAGGCAGTATATGCTTAATTTCAGTTCTTGATTTTTCTAAGGCAATTTCACTCAAAATAAAAACCCAAGAAAATTCGTGGGACTAGCTCAGGATGTTAGCTCCAACATATATTTTTTTCAGATCACGAACACAATTACACAAGCCCAGAAAATTCGTGATCAAACACTGCCTGTCAGAAAACCGAAAATCCAGCAGAAAGTATCACTCAACATCTTTTGACAAAATGATCTCTCTAACCTCATCCAAACACTTCAGAAAAATTCATATATCAATAACAACATAATATCAACCCAATTAACCAGAAATTTCGGATTGAAACCAGTAATAATTGCTCAGAAAAATTTTGAAAGAAAAAGGCCAAAGAAAACCCTACTTTGCAAAGCTTTTGAGCTTGATACTTCAAAGGATGTTCTAAGTGATCTCCCTTCACTTCAAGACACCAATTTCAGTCCTAAAACCTCCTTAAGCAGTGGGGAAGTGAGGTATTAAGGTGAGGATTTGAGATTTCAATCGGTTAGATTTGTAGGGTTTGAGGTGTAGAATAAGTTTTGTGAAGAGAGTTTGTTGTTTTATCAAGTCTAGGATAGGTGTTTTGGCATTTGAATCAAGTTTGCTAGTGTTTGAAGAAGGAAAAATGGAGTTCTGCCATTTCAAGATGCTGAGCGAGCTTGGAAGGAGAAATAATGAGATTAGGTGACTTGTGGTTATCTTATATGGTGTTGGAAATATTATTTTAATGTAAAGTATAATTTATTCATAAAAGAAACTAGTATGAATGGCTAGGATTGGATCTTGTTATTCAAGATTGAATCTTAGCCATTCATTTAATTCAAATGGATAAGCATTCTCTTTTTGTAAAAAGTCAAACTAGCTTTTCGATGTTAAAAATCGCACAATCGTGAAATTTCACCTAACAGATGAAACAGTGTACGTTAATCAAATATTGCGAAAAAATAATTCGGGTATAAAATCTTTATTTCTACCTATTTCTAACCATAATCATATAATTTCTCAATTTCGAGCATCTCTGTCCCAATTCTAGGGTTTCATTGTCGAAGCTGACTGTAGGGCCTGCAAGTTACTATTCACGGTTTTTTTTACAAAAAGTTGGATCATCCTCATCATTGTTCAAACTATCAAATTTTTGAAATTATGACTAATAAAGCTCAAATTAATTTTTAAATAATTTTCGGGGTGTTACACCATTGCCTTCGTTCTGTGCCTCCGCCCTCCCTTGCGATGCGCCGCGACTTGGTCTGCCCTTGCTCCTCGCGCTGCCTCTGCTCCACGCTCCCTGCAGCGACGTGGCCGCCTCTGCTCTGCCTTCGCTTCTATGCTCACCGGCTTTGCTCTGTGTTGGCCTCTGCGGCCTTGGTTCTCTGCGCCCGCCTCTACTTCGCTTCTATTCTCCTTGCCGGCCTCTGCTTTGCCTTCGCTTCTATGTGCACCGGCTCTGCTCTTCCTCGGTTCTGCTGCCTCTGCTCCACCTTGGTTGTCCACACTGGCCACCTGATAAGTATTACATCTTTGTTCCTTTTGTATATAGCTTACTAAGTTTAGTGATTTTTAGTGTTTTACTTTAGTTTTTATATTTGTGTGTGCTGATGGTGTTGGATTAATAATGTGTTTAAACTTTGAATTGTTACAGCCGGGATTTTATGACTATCATTGGCTTATTAATCAAATGTATAGTGGTAGGGCACCCAAATACAATGATAATGTGGTAATTTTATCACTTAGGGATTTTATAGTTTCATTTTTCATAAAGTGTTTATTTATAAACTCTTCTACATATCTTTAACATAATTTTATTATGTCAGATGATGGGGAAACTAATTTTCTTGATATGCCTTGCGATTCATTTGATGATGAAGGAGGAGGACATGAGAATGAAGCTTTTGATCAAGATCTCCAACAAATTAATGCATGTTTCGATGATCCTATTTGATGTACTTTCTGTATGTTTAATGTTGATGTAACATTATTTCTTAATATTGTCTTGTGATAATGTGATCATATGAGTTAATGTTTTGTACTTTATTAGAAGTTGAGGCAATGAGACTAGAGATAATTGATTTATGTGTAGGTTATGTACTAATGTTTACTATAGAACTTTGAACAATGTTATTTTGTGTTGGTTATGTTAATGTTGATGACTTAATATAGGTTTTTGCTTTTGAATTTATCATATATATATTTTATTATATTTTAGTTGAACCCCCGTTGAACCGATTGGACCAGTGAACCTTTGAACCAGTGCCCTCACCGGTTTGATGTCTAGTCCAGTTTTCTCTTCCTTGAGTATCAACAACTAAATTATATAATGTATGAGGCACAAAATTATCAACATGTTCATAATCATAATTCAGTTTATATAGCATCTGCCCAAAATTTTATTAGTCTTACAAAAAAATAATTTACAGAGGTACTTCAACATGTCTATATTAATCTAAAAAATTTCAATCAAAAAGGAATTTCTAGATAGATAAAAAATTATACAAAATTAGTGGTCAAAATATATCCGCCTAAGAAATCAATCAAAATCCACAAATTTTTAAAATAGAAAATAAGTGTAAAAATCTAAAAGAAAAAATTCAAGATTTGCTTCAAGATGTCCATGACAACATATAAAAATTCCAACTCAAAATTCTATCATTTGATAGGTAATAGAAATAGGCAAATTCAATAGCCAAAAATAGATCATCTAGACAAAACATGGTTCAGTCACAATTTTAAAATTTTTAAAAATAGTAAATCTTCACAAATAAACCTAGAAATATTCATGTAAGTAGTTTCATCTATTAGCTTCAATATGAAAAAAAATCCATATGAAAAAGATATCTCCAAGTGTGTTTTAAAAATCACACAAACTTACTATCAGACTCAAAGTTTGAGTTTTTAGCAGACTAAACTAAGATGTAATTTGATCAAAGAAGCTTCCTAACAACAGATGCTACCCCAAGGCTCTAAACTATATATGATAATAAAGTCAAACTCTAGGATATTTCTTCATAAAATTCCATAAACACAAAATGATTTAGAAATGGTTTTCAAGAAATCCCTATACTTAGTAAGCAAACTTCTTTACTTGTAATGAGTTCTTTAAGTTTTTTGTCACCCAAAACCTATCAAGACCAACCAAAACCCTTCCTTTAACAAGTGAAGTAGTAGTTCCTCTTGGATGGTGAGGTAGGATGAGAAGTTTTCTAGGTTAGTTATGAAGGTTTCAAGAGGTGGATTTCATTTTTTATCTACGATTTTGATGTTTAGAGATGTAGCATGGAGTTTTTGGGTTTGATCACTTGGGTTTTCGTATTTTTTGAAACACGAAGGCTGCAAAATTAAAGGAGAGATGGTCAAAAATATGGAGAGAAAGCATAGTTTGAAGAATCGGATCGGAATGAAACTTGGTGAATTGGTCAAGTAACCAGTTCGGTTCAGTGTGTGGATCGTTTCTGTAATCAACCTGGTCAACTCTTATCAAATCCAATTAGAACGGGTGTAAGCCAGTTGAGTTTGGAGTTGAACTAGTTCATTGAATCGGTGGTTTTCACTATACAATCCAAAAAATGCAGCATGTGGGACTTGAACCCCTATCACAAGGGAAGGAGGCATGCATCTCAACCATTGAGCTATGTTGCTATTTGTGCCTTATGATGTTTATAATAATATATATTATATATCTATCATAGTTTCTTATATTTATTTATTCAAATCTGGTTCAACCAATGACTTACCAATTGAATGAGTGATTTAGTGATCCAATATCTCGGCCGATTCAATTACCAAGGCGAGTTTTAAAACTATGAGAGAAGGATTAAGGACAATGCATAAATTAAGCATTTTGTGGCATTTAGGCATAAATCAAGCAAACAAATGCACAAACGAAAATCAAACAAAATCATACTATAGATTCTAATGGAATTTCAAAATCTTCTCCCCTCATGATTCTTTGAGAAGTTGTTGTTAAATGTTCTGTGTTTGCTCCCGTTAGATGGTCTGCATCAATTTGTGGGCTTGTTGGACTATAAGCAACTTTTGAATTATTTTCATCTTCATAATGGGTGATTTGGGCCCATGAGGGATGTGGGGTTTGTTTCTTGGAGTCTTCTAATAAATGATATTGAAGCATAGAATATGAGCTTTGAGTTTTTATTAAAAGTTTCATGTTGGGAATCCTTATGAGTTCTTATATAGTTAGAATACTCCTTCACGAAGAAGAGAAATGTTGATTTTGGTATCACTCACCTTAATGAAGAGATATAACAGCACAAGTCGCCAAAACAAAGAGATATAATATTGTGTATGTACACAATATGTTCAAATGAGCTATAGGGAGAGGGGATATCCTATTTTGAGATGTTGCTAAGTGAGGTAAATAGGGCTAGATCTAGACAATATTTATAGAAGGGTGAATACTTAACAATTAATTTTAGAGTGAACATTCTATTTAGTCCCTCAAGACTTTTGTATTGGACTATTTAGTCCGTTAAGAAAATTAAACAAATTGATCTTGTGGTCTCTCAAAATTAAAAATGATGAATATATTAGTTCTTTGTTAGTTCTCTATTAGTAGACTTATACATGTAATATAAGTACAATGATGATATACAATTAAAACATTGGATAAGTCATTAAACATGTAGTGGAGATTCAAATAGCTCATTAAAATGTCTAAAATTGCACAAAATGAGTTATTTTATTATTTGCACTCGAGATTTAAATGATTTATTTTATGTGATTTTATCCACTAAAATGAATTATTTTAAACTTTATTCTATTTCAAATGACACACGTGTTACTTAATATCCTGTTAATGGCCGATGTGTGCAATTCTGTTAGTGTTTCAATGATCCAATATAAAAGGGACCAATGTATCCTATAATTAAAATCCTGAAAAATCACGAATTTAATTTCAGTTTTTAAGGGAACTAAATTGTCTTGGGAAATTTTCTTGGGGGACTTCCTAGGGTATTTAATTTACTCTTAATTTTAAGTCAAGAATATTACATTTATTATTCTTACCAAAGAATTAATTAAAAGTTACAATATATTAAAAAAATGAATATTTTACGGTTAAAAGTCAACACACACACATATATGTATATAACATATTGTCTATTATAAACGCAACATACTTTCATGGCCAGACATTTACCTTTTCAGGAGAGCTCTAATGGCAAGGGAATTAGTCACTGCTACCAACGGTGGATACTCTGATTTCAATAAAAAAAATTATAAAAGCAACATACTATCTAAAATAGTGTTTAAATATTTAATTAAGTGAAAGATTTATTAACATCAACCAAAAATAAAAATAGTTACAGGGGGCCAAATATTAAAAAATGTAAAACCTTACATGAAAATATCAACTCCCTTGGATATATAACGAAGTGCCTTCTCTGGAGGCAATGCTCCTGTCTTGTGTTATATGAATGGTTTGATAGGTTGAGAACTTGAGATAATTCTCTCCATTTGATTCTGTTCGGCATGTTGATCCGATTTTGGATTTATAATGTTTCAATCCGATTATCCAAATGCCTAACTCGATCACCTGATCAACTATTTTTTCAATTTATTTCTAAATTTTCAAAATCTTGCACTTAAGCTTTAAATAATAAAGTCACTTTAATTTTTATCATCTTGGTCTATATATGTTTAAAGAATTTATTTATTTACACTATTATAAAGTATATAATAACCAAGTTTTACACTATTATTAATTGTTATAGGAAGCAGTTTCCTACGGCCTTCTTGAAATTAGCAAAAATCTAATTGTTTTACGTATTTTTTAAGTACAGATAAATAAGATAATATTATTTTTCGCTTTTAATAAGCACATTTCAATAAATTCATTGTGTAGAACAATTAAAAAATTATTAAATTCTTGCTATACCTATTTTTTATTTAGCGTTATGTCTTTCTTTTGAAAAATATTCTTATAAAAAACAATTATTATAAAACGTTAACAAAAGCGTGCAATGCAAAGGACACTTTTTCTAGTTTAATTCATAAGAGTTTCCCATTCATAAAATAATAATGTTATTTAAATATTTAAGAGTCGGTGCCTCGTTTTAGATACCTACCCTTTCACTGTTAGATGATATGGTGGTCTTAACTCACTCTTATTTATCCATCTCATTTAATAGTGATAGAGTTATTATTGAATGTTCAAATATCATTATGAGCAAATCCCAAATTTGATCCTCTATAAAAATAATAAAAAATATCCTTCTTAATCACTTATAATTAAAAATATAGGACTGATTAGTCCCTTTTCAATATTTTAATGGATTTATTTGTTCTATTTATATTATTGCCAGTGATCAATTTAACATATTTTTATAAATTTTCAGGGATCAATTTATCCTATTTTAATTATGAGGGACAAAAAAGATTTTTTTTTTACTAATTTACTTGATATTTTTTTTATAAATGATCAAATTGGGGTTCACTCTTGTATTATTATTCTTAAATGCAGGCTTGATTAGGTCTCTCCCAAAGCCATGCAATTCCCTTTTTTTTTTTATTTTTTTGGGTGAAGGAAGCTATGCGATTCTCATCCTTAATACCTCACGCATGAGTGTAAATAACATATGGTTAATGGGACCATTTTCCTCTCCCTTGTTGAGGAGTTGTTCTACGGTACTCTTGGGATGACAATTCCTCCACCCATCATCTAAACCATTTATAAGCTTTTTAAATATAGTTTTTTTTTTACTTACATTTTTTTAATCTTTTAGTTAGAATTATTGCTTCCTCCAGGAATATCTTATTTGGCCGCTCACAAGTGTGTCTTTAGTTGCTTGTCTCTAGTTGTGTTCGGCCATTAATTTTATTTTCTCCTAATACATATCTTGTCTCTAGTTTCTCTCCCATTTATAACCATTTCTTTTCTAATATGAATGCATGCTGTCTCTAGCTAGTTTCTCCACCATTTGTAATTATTTTTTGTTGTACTGAAAAAGGAGATTGTACACCTATTTTGATAACAATAAGAAAGGTCTGTTTAGTTGAGATGTTCTCGTTGATTTCTTTTAATTAATTTGCTACCATAAATAGCGGTGTGACTTCTTTCATCTCATTGGTTCAATCCCAAGAAAACATCAAAAGGTATTTTGAAAAAGAATCATGTTATTTGTACTTATAGGTGTAGAATACTGTGTCGACTCACACCTCATTCATTAGTGGATTAAATGTGGACCTTATTCAAATAGAATTCATATCTCATTTAATGATGAATAAGGTATGAGTTAATGTGATATCCAACATTCCATGAATACAAATAACATTTTTTTTACACAATATTGTTATTAATGCTTCACTTGTCGATTGCAATAAGTAAGTGGCCACCCAACGAATGCACTAGCTTCAACCGCACTACTTTTCGCCTAATAAAAACACTGTTGTCTTGTGATTGAACAGCGTGTATTGCTCCAATCAGCATGTGGGTTTGACCCTTCTTATGGATAATTGGATAGTGGTGATTCCATTTACAACATGGTTGCTTCTCATTTCTTATCGATAAAAGAGGTTTACTTCCATTTTTATCAATAAAAAGGTTTACTTTTCATTGAATTTAGGAGCATACAAGAATTTAAAATATTATTTTACTTCAATCAATATGTCTTCAAGCGCCTTCTGGTAGCTGCCGCATGATATTATATATGGTCAAAAGGCCCCCTTTATGTCAAAGTAAAGAAAAATAAAAACATACAACTTGTCAAAGAATAATAGTATTCTTCTCTTTCTCATGAAAACAAAAAAGTATTTTTGTCTTGAGAAAAATAGATGAACGGATGAACCCTTCACATCTCGTATGGCATACATAAATATACATAATTAACTTCTTGAATTTGATGGGCAACCATAATTGAAACAATCTATGCAGTGGACATTTTATCATTCTAGACCCTCTGACTTGTATTATATCGGCTACCTTGTTCAACTTTGTCTCTGTTTTTTAATATTCATACCCAATTCTTAAATATGCTAAAAGGATCAAGCGCACTCAACACAAAATTTTGACCACATCCCTCCAATCGACAAATAATCATGTCGATGACCCCCGAGTTTGTCATACGCCTATATATACACACCAATTACCAAAAGTCTTTGATGTATATGTATTAATCACTAACTGCCAAGATAACCATGAGCCTCAATAATAAGAGCCTCATGACCACATTATTCACACCCCTTTTGGCTATTATGCTCATGATTATGATGAGTAGTCTCCAAACACAAGTTGAATCTTCTGATTTGCAGCATCCATTTCCACCATATTCAGCAGGGTCAGTTAGAGCTGCATATTGGCCTTCAGGTGATTCCCTCTTACCCTCTTCAATTGACACAAAATACTTCACACACATCTACTATGCTTTTATAGAGCCTGAACCAAACACTTTCAAGCTCAGCGTCACAGACTCTGACCAAAAATTCATACCTGAGTTCATCACTGGGCTCAGCAACCGCTATCCTCCAGTGAAAACCCTGCTATCCATAGGAGGTGGTGGCAGCAATTCAACCTTGTTTTCTATCATGGCTAGCACAAAGCAAAACCGTGAAGCTTTCATCAATTCCACAATCCAAGTTGCTCGCCAATATGGTTTCAATGGCCTTGACTTGGATTGGGAGTTCCCAGAAAATGAACAAGACATGTCAAACCTTGCTTTGTTGTTCAGAGAATGGCACCAAGCTATGGTGTCGGAAGCTCAGGTTCACAAAAAGCCACGTTTGCTTTTGACTGCTGCAGTGTACTATGCTAATACCATAAAGCTTATTGGGCCTGGTCCAAGGTCATACCCGGCCCAAGCCATTAGGGATTACTTGGATTGGGCTAGTCCCATGTGCTTTGATTATCATGGTGCGTGGTCTAATGTGACCGGCTATAATGCTGCTTTATATGATCCCAAATCAAATATAAGCACCCAATATGGACTCGGATCTTGGATTAAGTCAGGTGTCCCTCCCACAAAGTTGGTTTTTGGATTACCACTTTATGGGCGGGCATGGAACCTCCAAGATCCGAACGTTCATGGGGCTGGAGTGGCTGCAACTGGTGAAGCCACCGACACAGATGGTACTATGGACTATGACGAAATCTTGGTGTTCAATAAAGAGAATAATGCCACGGTTGTGTATGATAGGTTGGCTGTGTCCTACTACACTTATGCAGGCACTACTTGGATTAGTTATGATGATGGACCCTCCATAACAAGGAAGGTTCAATATGCTAAGTCGCTTGGCTTGAAAGGTTATTTCTTTTGGTCTATTGGGAAGGACAAGGATTGGACTATCTCAAGACAAGGTACACTTTTTTTTTTTTTGCTGGTTCTGATTTTGGATTCTAATTACTTTGTTTCTGCTTAAAATATGGTCAATTTTATGGATTCTATAGACAATGTCTGATATTTGTTTGTGTTTCTGTTTTTTGGCAGCTTCAAATGCGTGGGGACACTGACGTCTATACGAAGTTTATTTATGTGTTTCTATGTTTAATTTTCTTTTCCAGCCAAAGATTGTATAACTTATTGAAATTTTATATTTGCCGGCATTCATGTGATCCTCAATATATATTGACAGTTGATACAAAAAAATATACGTGTTTATGGTGTCTATTTTTCATTGAATAATCATGATAAATTTTAATCTCGCGCGATGTCTACTTGTATTCGGCTTTTTTTGTTTCCTCTTTTTTAGTTAGATTTAAGAAAAATATTAAGGTCAGAATTGTTATTCAAATTAACGTGAAATGTAAATACCTCCGAGCAGATAAGTGGACAATATTACTTTATTCATCTGACAAATTACTACTCTCAATTTTCTATTCAACATTCTAACTTTTCCTTTCACTGTATTAGCAACGTTCAATATTTAATTTGAAGTGGCAACATACTACCTCTATATCAAAATAAACGTCGTTTTTCTGTTGTTGCACAGGAAATAAGCTAATAGTTAAATGACACTGATATTTAAAGCAATAAATTTAAAAAGACTAAAATATCCTTAACCATCCATTTTGTATTCTCTCTTCATTAAATCATCATAGCATACACGCATTAATTCTCTCCCAATAAATATACATGAGTAAAATGAGTATAAAAAGAGGCGGCCCAGTGCATGAAACTCTTACTAGGTGGGATTTGAAGAAAGTAGATATACATAGTTTTACTCCACTTTGTGGTGACATAAGTATAAATTAATTAAGGTTTAATTAATCCGCCGGTTTCTATAGTTTCACCAAATTTTCAATTAGGTCCCAATATTTTAAAAGTTTTCAATTAAATCCTTATTATGAATAAAAAGTTTCAATTAAGTCTCAGGTCACATCATCCGTTACAAAAAAAAAAATGTGAGTGTTAACGAATGACGTAACACCTTCATCTATATGAGAGCTAGGGCTCGTTACAGCCCCTCATAATCCCAAAATCTGCCATGGCTAAACTTTTGAAGCTTATGTTGAAGCTTATATTGACACAATAACTTAAACATTTGCTTCTTCCTACCCCCCCCCCCATTCTTCTTCTTTTTCTTTCATTTTCATTCACAAGGCTGCCATCATTTGCACTTCACATGGTTGCCATCTCCATTCCTTCTTGTTTTCCCTTCTTTCACATGTTCCCTCTCACTCCATTCACCATGGCAGATTCCATGAATTCTATAGGAAGAAGCTTACAATGAGTTGGTTCGTTAGGTAGAAGGACCCATTGCTATGGTGGCTATGAACTAGTGGTGAAAATGTCAACCGCATCAACTAATCCCAGAAGAAGGTTAATTGGTTGTCCTAACTATTAGGTTCGAGACTTGATTTTCTCTATTTTCAATTATTCTTTGTTTTCTTTTGTAATAATAGTGGGTTATCAAAATGTGGATTTTTCCAATGGATTGATGGTCCAGTTGATGATGGGATAAAGATGTTGTTTGCAAAGCAAGAAAAGAAAATGAAAGCATTAGAGGCTAAGATCGGAAGACTGAATGCTCATATTGGAAGACTAGAGGCTCATATTACAAAAATGGAGGCTGACTTTGGAAGATTTGAGGCTAATTACTTGAAGTCAAAAAATTTAGAATGTTTTTGTTGATTTGCTTTGTAGCTGCAATGATTCCCTTAATATTAGGAAGGGCTTAGGGCTAAGGATCCTAACAAAAAGAGAATGTAGGTGAAGGGTAAAAATTTCAAGAATGTTTAGATTATATTTTGAGGGTGTTTAGCTCTTATTTATAGTGTTTAGCTCCTAAATGTAAAAGTGGCCTTCTTGGTTAAGTTATGACATTGTAATACAATATTTTGTTAATGAAATAAAATGATTTAGCCACTTGCTTGTGAGAATTTTCAAATGTCACTTGTATTGGACAAATATCACCTAATACCCCACAATAAGTAAATGGACAACACAATTTTACTTGAAGATATTGGATCCAATTTGACCATTCAAAATAGTAGGTTTCAAGGGTACAAAATTTAATGACATAGTTAAAACCTTGCCATCACTTCCATCCAATAGTCACAAAAAGAAAAGCAATAAAGATAGCCACACAAAAAAAGTGGTCCCTAACCCCATGACAACCATATACATTGGATTCCTTAGAAAATGCTAATTAAAACTTATAAAGTTTCTTTCAAAGATATCATTGAGTGTCTGGAGCAGAGTCATCATCAATGAGATCAATTGTGATAGGCTGGCTCAAGAATTTTCTTGCAGTTTGTTTAAGTTTTCCACTAGTCCTATATTTAAATACTTTTTGGGCAGCACTTGGGGCAGCATCTTGGGCAGCACTCAGGGTAGCATATTAGGCATCATTTCCCATTGGGCTTGTTTCAGCTCTAGATCTAACTTCAACCTTTCTTCCTTCTCCTTTTCCTTTCCCTTTTATTTTCCCCACTCCTCTTCCTATGTAGCAAAAAAATAAAAATAGAAAGCACCATCAAATCCAACAGTAATACTAATATGATATACAAGGAAAAAATTATTGATATTTACCACCATGAGTTATTGCAGGAGGTGCAGATTGAACAAGGCTAGTTGGAGCAAATTGAACAAGGGCAGTTGGAGCAGATAAAACAACAGGATCTGCTACCTTAGATTCAAATCCAATTCCAGTACCTCTTCCTCCTGCCCTTCCTGTCCCTTTGCCTTTCCCTTTTCCTCTCTCTAAACAATTAGATGCAATAGCAAGTGACCAGTGTTTCTTAGTAATTCTACAAAGTTATTAAAACTAACAAATTATTAATAATTTGATATACCTTGGCTAGTTACATCAGGTGCAGATCCAACAGGTCCTTATGTTGCTTGTTCTTGTTCAACAGGTTTAGGTGTGGAAGGTGTAGCCGCAGCAGTAGGTGTAGGTGCAGATTCAGCAGCAAGTGTAGATGTACCTACTTCTACAACTATAGGATCTATAGGCTCAGGGGCAGGTTGGCTTGTTTCATTTCCTACAAGACAAAATAAAAGAATGTTAGTCAACATTATGCAATTATGAATGTTCAGTTAAGAAATTATACATATTGCCTCCAACAGGTAGTTGATATGGGAACTATGGGCAATGTCCCTTGTTATGTCCATATTCCTTGTACATACTACATGTAACAGATGTATTTGTCCTTTTCAGCTTTGTTTTAGATCTATTCTTATCAGGTTCCCTTCTTTTGAGCTTTCTTGGCCTGCTAGGTCTAACTGTACGTGTTGGAGGAATAATAGCATCCATGCTCAAATTAGGCCATATGTTTTCTCCATTATTTGGGTTTACCACATGGCTATAACAAGCTATATAATTAAGCTTCTAGGGTGTAGTAGTTACCAATATAATCCTCTAGATTATCCTTTGTGTAATATATAGCACTGCAAGCATGCTTACATGGCAAGCCAGTAAGGCCCCAAAACCTATAGTTATAGCTTCCACTTTGCAGGTCAACCACAAACTTCTCATGAATATGCCTATTGAAGTATACTACTTCAAATTTTAAGTGACCAGCCCATCTAGACTTCTACTCCCTAGACCTTACAATCTTAACATCTAACCTCTTGTTTGGTTTAGGATGGATTTTTCCTATGTACTTCTTACCTTTTCTTCCTTTTTCAGCAAACCTCTCCATCCAATAGCACCTAATCCATTCTAGCATAGTGAGAATTGGTTGATTTTTAGCTTCGAGAATCCTAACATTGAAAGCCTCAGAGATGTTGTTCATTAACATATCACTTTTTGAAGAAAAAGTGAAATGTGATCTTGTCCATACAACATGGGACAATGCAGCTAATTTGTCATAACACTCATTGTTCATACTTTCTAATTGCTTTACCCTTCTCTCCCATTCTTCCACATAGGTTGCTTTTACTATGGATAGTATTAAATCCCTCAAAAATAGTCCCTCCTTAAAAGCCTTTTTGCAATTAGCATATAAATGCCTTAAACAGAATCTATGTTCCACCCTTAGCATTATCTCTTAAATCAAAAACTTGAAACAGACCCTGCAAATTCATCATAGTACTGATATTATTATCCTAGATTACCCTTGTAATTAGGTCCTTATACATTAAGGTTAATGCAATCAAGTTCCTATGGTTTCAAGTAATTTTCAATCAGGTCTCTATAGTTTCAAGTAATTTTCAATTAGGCCCCTATTATTTAATCATTTAATCAAATAACAGGTAATCACACCTACTTACAAACAGAGCATATCATTTCCTAATTTATTATATTAGAAAATCAAACATTTATCACACACAGTAATCATTCACAGTAATCAGTTACAGAAACTATACAATAGAGTTATTAAGTAATGAGGAAGTAAAACACTTACTTTTTGTTGGTCTAAAATGAAAACCCATCTATTGCTGTCATTCACATTTGCAAGATCTTGTAAAAGCAAGTGTAGAAACCAACCCCATGAATCCTTGGTTTTTGCTTCAACAGCAGCCACAACTAAGGGGAAGTAATTATCATTTGGATCTCTACCAACAATAATCAATAACTACTGTCCATAATCCCCTTTCAAATGACACCCATCTAGACCAATTATTAGCCTACAAGTAGTCAGAAACCCTCTTTTCACAACCTCTATACACATGTACAGCCTATTGAATATTGGTTGATGAGTAAGTAAAGGCCTATCAACCATAACTCTTAGAGTGGATCCTGGGTTTGTTCTCCTAACTTCTTCACAATAATCCTTTATTTTTGAATATTGTTCCACAACTTTTCCTTATAGTTTCTCCAGTGCCTTCCTCCTTGCCCAACAAGCTTTAGTCACAGAGCCATATAACTATTCTTCATAGTTTCTATTATAGTAGCAAGCTTCATCCTCTCCTCTATTCTTATTTTTTTACTAAGCTTCTCAGTAACAGATTTATTAGAAGCAACTTTTCCTTTGAAGGACCTTCCACATGTGTGCTTTTTTTTTCCAAGGACTTAATCCTAAAGCATTCCCCTTTTCCTACTCTACCCATAAAAGCCATCCACTTGCATCCTTCTCCCTTGCATTTGACTCTACACCTAATCTTGTCATTCTTCACATATTCCATATCTGTACTATTTAATAGAGAATATTCTTTCATTGCTTATCTGAATTGGCCAATACAATTGAATTCTAATTGTAATTTCCATTTATAATCTACATGCATATCACTTGGATTATATATAGGGTATTTTTCCTTCTTCTTCTCAAAGTCATCTGAATCACCATCATAGCTTTCCACAGAGTCAATTTCATACTTTGAGGAAATCTCCCCAACATCAGGCTCAAAACTATTACTGTTGGCTGTTGGTCCATGTGTTTCCTACTCCTCCTGCTCCTCCTCATTTTACTTCTCAAAATGATCCTCATGGTCACCATCATCAGCATTATCATTAAACTCCTCACCTTCATCTTCACTGTCATTACCTGATTCCACTTCAACTTCCATTAGCTCATCTTCATCATCAGATATCTCAGTCTCATCAGGTACATAATCTTGATCCTTAGGGGTAACCTCAATCCTATTTCCTTCCCTAAACTCATCAACCACAAACACTTCAGCATGCTTGGCCATTAGTGTACACAAATATTTGCCCAATTCTAGTGCCTCTACTTTAGTTTTCAACTCCCTAAGCCCATAATTCATAGATCTACTAGGCTGGTGATACCATATCTTAATGTCCCTTTTGTATCCTAGTTCCCTCAACTTATTTGCAATTTCTTGCAATGACCATTCATCCAAGTTAGAAGTTAAATATTTTTCCATATTTCTGCCAAGATATTCCCAACCAAATCCTGTGGTCATCAATTGACCACCATGATGAAGGTGTATCTTAAACTTTGTACCCACCATCACTGTAAATAAATTAAAAAAAAAACAAACATGAACCCTAACCCAATGTTGTGACCTAGAAGCCAATGTTGTCAAAGTGCATAGTGCTAATAATAAACAAAGTAAAAAATCTATAGTGTTTGTGATTTCTACATGCAAATAATAACGGCGTGCATACCTCAACAGGAACTCTTCCATGTGATCCTCCTTTATTCCAACTCAGCCACAAAATCACCTACAAACAAGACTTGCACGTGCTCTTCTTTGCCAAGATAACCACTGAAGCATGAACAATATGATCCTCTGTGATTATGCTTAGGAATATCGAGAAAGGGACAAAAAAAGGATGAGAGCACTCAAGGCAAAGGTGAGATGTTAGGGGGGAGGAAGAAAAAATTAAGGGGAAAAAGCTTTGTTTCACGTGATTTGCAAGTGAAGTGGTGATGGGGTCACGGCCACTAAAGTGAAGGGATAATGTGTCATAGAAGCCACGTGATAACTCGTGTGATGAAGTGGAAGAATATTTTGTTAACTCACATTTTTTGTAACAGATAATAAGGCCAGAGACTCAATTGAAGCTTTTTATTCAGTATAGCGACCTAATTGAAAACTTTTAAAATGTAGGAACCTAATTGAAAATTTGGTGAAACTATAGGGATTGTTGGATTAATTAAACCATTAATTAATCATTTATTGGAATTTGAAAATAAAAATTAATTTAAAATATTATACAAAGCCAAAAACGATAATTATTTTGAAATGGGTGGAGAATGGTTGCATATATTGTTAATTAAGTAATACATTATGCAACTAAACTTTAACATGCATATGAATAAACAATTAGCTAAGTTTTCACCACTTTGCTCCTAATAGCCCCTAAAACCTTAAATACAAACTGAAATATTTAACACTACAATGAGGAAGTCATGTGCCTTCAAAATGCTTGGAATCCCAAGATTTTATGCCAAGAGTGTCTCTTTGGATATGCTGGATAAGAGTTGTCATACAAATTAGGTATAGCACTGTTACTTGAGTTTGTTCTCAGTATATTATGATAGTTAAGTTATTAGTTTTTGACTCCCTTACTATTATATTATTGAATAAATTTTTGTTGGTGTATATTTTTTTTCTAAAACTCACCGTTGAATTATAAATTCACATCATATATATCATGTTTATAAAATCTTAAATCAATTAAAAATCATTTGACATAAATTTTATATACATCAAAATCAATATAATATATACATAAAATGAACAATAATAAGACCTACATGATTACTTTGCTATTGATATCTAAATTTTATGAAATTTAACACAAATGATCTTAATGATAAATGATTGCAATTTAACAGTTGGATCAATGAAAAAATTATTTCATAAAAAGTTATAAGTATAGTATAATTATACTTAAAATTACACCGATACAATTTAATCTTAATCCTGTATGTGTATGTTGTGAAAGACACTGTGTCACTGAGGACTCATTTATGATACATTTAGTATCTTCTTCTTTACTCTTTCTTGCTTTTAGAATCTTCTCTTTCCTTTCTCAATTTTGGTTCTGATACATACATGGTATTAGAGCTTATAAGATCCATGGGGATGGAAAATCCTGAGCTCAACACTACTTCTACTATGAAGCCCACGCTTCATACATTGTCCAATCCAATCTCATTCAAGCTTGATGAAGACTGCTTTTTTGCTTTGGCAAAAACAGGCATTGGCCTTGATTGTAGGTCATAACTTAGAAGACCACTTAGAAAATGACAAGTTTCCAAAAAGATTTGCTTCTGAGCAGGAACAGCTTCTGCACAATGAGTCCGGTGAATACAAGAATTGGGTTAGACAAGATAGATTCATGGTGTCTTCGCTATTGGAATCTATGGATAAACCATTTGCAAATAGAATGGTAGGATGGATGTTTGCATGGTATATTTAGAAAGAATGAGGTTTGTTTTTACTCCCAAACACGAGCTCCCATCAAACATCTCAAGTTATAGTTGAAGATGATTACTTACTAGAAATCAAGAAGATTATCGATACTCTAGCTGCAATTGGTGCACCTTTATCGACTGAAGAACATATAGGCGCAATCATGGATGGGCTAAGTGAAGAGTAGTATAATTAATGAATGACTTCACAACCTCAATCATGTCAAGATCTGACCTATTCACCATTCCAGATGAGATTGAAGCGCACTTGATTGCACAGAAAGAAGATAATCTATCTTAATCTTCGTTCCTTACCAAACTTCAGAAAGAATGGTCAAGACTGCGAAGGTGGTAGGAACAGTTATGGTGGCCATCGAGGAAAAGGCAAGTTTTCAAGAAGGAATCGCAGCACTTAGAACAATGGGGTAGTAGAGCCCAATGCCAACTTTGCAATGGACTAGGATAATTATGTAACTCCACTCCTTCCCACTTCACTCTATTTTATTTCATTCTACTCCACTATTTATCATTAATGATTAATCCAAATGTAGCATTAGTTTACTCAGATGTTTAGGGTCCTACCCCTTTATGCTCAAATTCTGGTTGTATTGATATCATGTATATATGCTTCGTTGATGCATCCTCAAGATACAATTGTATACCTTTTGGAAAATAAGTCTCAAGTATATCATGCATTTCTCCAATATAAGGCTATAATAGAACTGCAGACATGCCCTAATTAAAGCATTGCAGACAGATAATAGAGGAGAATACCTCTTTTACTCAACTGCTGCAAGCTTGTAGGATTATGCATATACACGCTTGGCCTTACACATATCGGCAAAATGGATGTGCTGAGTGCAAGCATCTCTGTCACTAAGACAACCTTAACTTTATTAGCCTCGACCTCCATTCCACTTTTTTCTTGTGATCGTGTTGTCCTTGCTGCAGTTTTATTACCTGTTTACCTTATAAATCGCTTCCCTTTTGTTGCCATTGGCTCTAAATCTCCACTTGAAATGCTATTAAAATAAAATAAAACAAACCTCTCTCGAACAAAAGAGAAAAAAGTGAAATCTCTGATCAAACAAACGAAAAAATGAAGCCTCTAGACAAAATAAATGTCACTACAAAAAATGTGTGGTATACTGATGGGTTTTCCAATGGTTATTCGACAGGTACACATACTAGTTGGTAATTTTCTCCAGGTGGGAAAAAAATGAAGACTAGTCGGTACAATTGCATTAAAGGCGTCACTGAGGTCGTCATATCAATAATATTACCAATGAGATATATTAATTGTACTAACGGATTCATATTTTTTTAAAAATATTTTATTTGAAAAAACAATTTATTTTTGACTAGTTAACCCGTCAGTAATATTTTAATAATTTTTTAATAACTGATTGCATTTTCGAGTGTAGCTCATTTATATGAACTATGGATTGTTTGGTATTTATTTATTTAAAATAGTTTAATTATCAATTAAAGTGATATTAATTAAGAAAATAATAAAATAATAATAAAATAAACAAACTGATGAAATAAGGGCCGCCAATCACATGGGCCCAGACATCCTCCTTGTTTGAAAGAGGAGGGATATCAGCATTGGGCCCAGCCTCAGCCACCTGGATCTGGTACTAGGTCTATGTCTGCTCCCAGAGGTCTGTAAACTCACGCTACAAAGTAAAAAAATAAAGCATATTGTAAGTAATAATTATGATATAAATAAAAATAATAATAAAAGTTAAGTAAAAAGATGTCTGAATTCAAACTTACATAAATGGTCTCAAAGCGAGGATTTACCAGCCTCTCTAGTATCCCCTCGCTGCTCACCCGTTCAAGTGTGGGCCTTTCGAAACAATTCTCCTTAGGTCAAAGGGCGGTTTAACTCCCTTGACTGCACAAATATGTATAATAAAGTCATAAAAACATACTATTTGCTACAATTCAAATGTAGTAAATTAATATCTAATAACATATTAAATGTGGAAAGATTAAATATTTACCAGACGCTTATGGGTCCCTTCCTATGTGTTCGACCCACCCTATGTAGTGGCCTACCTTTCAGTGAGGCTTGATTTGTCTTCCATTTGTCATGTTTATCCTTGAAGGTCGGGTCGAAGGCCCAGTGGCGTCATAGATCACTGGGAGTAGCATTATTCAACCACAAATTGTTCATATGGCCCTTGCGGACATCACGGAACATGTCTAGCAATCGCTTGAAGGACCTAATCCTCTAAGCCTTCTTAATAGCGGGTCGTGCATGAGCAGAGTGTAGAATGTCCTCTGCATACACAAAACTCACAACACATAAGTAATCATAAGCATATGCATAATATAAACATATTTTAACAAAATCAAATAAATTATAGGATTACTTTCCACTTCTGCCACCACATCTATTTGACATCTCTCGGTATATCAGTCCAAGTGGGCCATGGATAGCTATACCTACTCTGTATAAGGATCAAAGCTATTACATAGATAAACTAAATTAAAAATAATGAAAGTATTTTAAATATTGTGCGCAATGCAAAATTAAAATGTTATAGAAAACATGTTTAAACTTACCTGTTTTTACCGTCCACCCTAATCTGACAAACCAATCTACCATCAGGCCCAAGTGGCCTATCATTTGGGCCAAGGGGCTTCCTATCCAGGTCATGTGTCTGTGATCCACCCGAGGAAGCAGGAGTCTGATGAGATGTGAGGCTAGGAGTAGGGATAGTGGTAAGGCTGGGAGAAGGGTCACTACTAGAGATGGACTGTGAGTAGGAATAGGTAGAGGTGGGGGCTAACATATCTTAGAGTAAGCATCATCTGAATGGGAGGGGTGGCAGTGGCAGGGATAGAGGTGGAGGTAGTGGCATGGAAAATGGTGGGAGCTAGGAGCAGTGGTGGAGGTGGTAGTGGGTAAATCGACCTTCCAAGATTGGTCTCTCCCTCTACTAGCCATACTGAAACAATAAAATAGTCCACAAAAATTATTAATTACATCAGAAGATTTAGAGTAATTTCAAAACATTATTTCATGTAATATTTAACATCTAAATTAATCTAAAAGTTCAGGGCTATTTTTATCATCACTTTGTTATTGATCATTATCTGAATCATCACCACTACTATCACTTATTTCATCTTCGTGATTTCTCATTGGGTGGTTACTTACAATTATGTCAACCTATCCAATAGTCAATGGAAGAGGATTTTTAGGATTGTCTGTATCAATTATTGCTTTGAAGAGGGTGGATCATACACTTAATAAGCATCTTCAACAGTATTTTTCTTTGTTTCAATCCTACCTCTTGCATTTGTCTTATTCACAACCCTCCATTGTGACCTACTTTTCCTAAGATAAGACATATAATAGACTTGTCTACCATTTTGGGCTATAATAAATGGATCATAACTTCCATATTTTTTGGTGTGGTTGATTTCAATGATTTTGTCATTATTATGCTGTTGTGTCCTAGTAAGTCATATAGGATCGTACCATTTACATTTGAATAACATACATTTTTGTGTGGGCTCACCAATGTACTCAAACTTAAGGACCATACCAATTACATTCTCCATCCCCTGCATCACCTTTAACACAAACACCAGTGTTATTAATTTTTTTCTCGCACCCCAATTGGCTATGTGAAACTTATATCCATTAATATAGCACATAGGCCAACTTAAAACTTTATTTTTGGGACCAACCTAATTTAAACAAAGGGTGACGTGTTGCACCATTATTTTTGTTATGAATCTATGTAGATGAAGTTTAAAATGTCAAACTGACTTGTATCAAATGAAATTAGCTGACAATAATGTATTATGCTACATAATTTAATAAAATGGACTTGCATGTAATTTGAACCAGTCCAAAAATTCTTGAAGAGAATCTTAATCATGCAGTTGTTCAAAGTATCTGTCATTGAAAATATATTTGATATCATTTTAAGGATGCATAACATCATGTTTTTCACATAAAAAGGTTATTGACTTATAATCTGAATGGTTGCACATCATAGCAATTTATCAAAATGTGTGAGTGTGCAGAATTCCACTCTTTGGAAGTCAACCATCGAGGCTCACTCTTTCTAGCAACTCAACTAAGTTGATTGAAGATGGACAATGTTGGTGGAATAGGGCATGCCCCTCCATCATCATTACGACCAACCCGAGTTCTTCTAGATTGAGCATGTGGCTTAAGATAAAATAAGTAAAACTTTGAAGTCTCTTTCGATAGATAAGCTTGACATATTAATCATTTTATTTGATACCTATTTTTCACAGTTCTTTTAAATCTTTCTATTTCCCTTTCAAATGGATATATCCACCTATCTTGAACTGATTCACATGCGTGTGCTTCATATGCCAAATGCATGAGTGTGTCAAGTCTTACACCTATATTAATGTATCCCTCCTCAAGCTTAACATATCTATATTTCAAACATTTTATTAGATCAAGGAAATAGATTTATGAAAATCTGCCCATTAAAGAAGATAATACTGATGGGAATAAAAAATGAAAAAAAATACAACGTTTACATGTCAATTTCACTCAATTTTGAACATACTTATATGGCTATAATAATCTCTCCTTATAAACTGGGTTCTAGTTATTTCAAATCTGTCCATATCCTTCGAATTACCATATTCCTTGTCATATCCATTTTCCTTTTATTATGGAAGTAAATGAAAATTCATTAATATCAGAGAGTATTTTTATTTTGTATTTGTAGTGATTTCCATCCTCAAATGAATTATAAATGCATAATTTAAAATTATTAATTATTGGTATTTAACATAGGTTACCATAAAATTGTAGAAAAGATTACAAATACATATTTTTCTGCAAATACAGTTGTCTTATCATTGCTTAAGAAAAATGCTGAAAAATATTAGCTATTGAAACCATAAAAAGATTAGTGTAATTTTTATACTCTGATTATAAAATTTTATATTATTATCTAATTATGTATTGTTACGTTAATAAAGGTGGATAAGTTTTACTGAAAATTTTCTATGCACTGATTTAATTGTAGTACATTAAAATTAAGCTCTAAATAATAAAGAAAAACGGTTCTTATATAACATATTGGGAACGAAATTGGATTGACGATAAACTCAAGTTATTACTGAATATGTTAAATTTATCAACTTTGGGAAAGAATTTCAAATGCCTCATAAAACTTCGAAACATTTATGGCAAGAATCAGCTAACAATAAAAAAAAAAAAAGATACTGTTCTTAGAAAAATAAGCCAACGTGGCCTAACAAACAAGCAGCCGTGAAAGAATCCTTAAAATTTGTAAACTGTAAACCAAAGTACAAGGGCAGCAGAACCACTATCCTACTTAATCAACAAAAGAATCCCTGTCCTATGCATGCTACCCGATAAATAATGGATATACTCATTTTAGTTGAAATATTATATCGACTCATGTATTATTCATCATTAAGATGATGAAGAAAATTTTATTTTAAATATTTTGTGATAATTTTCAAACATAAATGCGTAATGAGTTGTCACTAAAATTTCTGAGAAATTTTGAATTGGTGCAATTCTTTCCATCTTGGTGGTTATCTAATTCTGCCTAAAACGGGAAAGGAAGGTGCATCACAATCTTCCATCTGGGGTCATGTCAATTATCACGTTATTCAAATCACCTTTTTCATTGCTCATATATACTCCATAATATAGTCCATGCCATTCACATATAGACAGTCCAAGATATCTTTCTCATTCCTACAGTTAGACACACAACAAAAACCAATAACTTTTTTTCAATTCTATTTCTCCGTGTCAACGATTTTCTTCCTTAAAAACCCTTTGTTGTTTTTTAGTTCATTGTGTTTCATTAGATTCTGCTCTGAGGGTCTGGTTTTAGACCTTGTAAAAAACACAAGATTTAATAGGTTCAAGTTTTTAGACCCTTTTTTGGAGAAAATGACAGTGGTTGATGATCACAGAGGGGTTGATCACAGAGACCCTTTTCCCGTAGGAATGCGTGTTCTTGCTGTTGATGATGACCCAACATGCCTCATGATTTTGGAGACTTTGCTCCAAAAGTGTCAATATCATGGTCATTATCATCTTCTACTACTTTTTGCTTTTACTCTATCTTGTTTTTTTTTTCCGCTTTCCTTTCTTTTAAGACTTTCGATTTGGTGATTTTGATTTTGTGCTGTTGTTTCTTTTGGTCTAGACATTATTATTGGAATGATACTAGATTCTTATTATCCATTTTTTTGTTTTTGAAAATAAATTAAAAGTTTGAGTCTGTTATTTTGTTTGGTTTGGTTTTTCATGTAACAAATCTTATCATAGGATATTCCTTAAGTTTTGGAGATATGTAAATCTTGCGTGTATCATATATGTATGTCTGTGTGGAATTGTTATCAATGAAGCAAAGCCATTTTCCCATCAATAATCTTCCAGAGGTTCAACATGGATGCTACTATTAATCAATAAAACTAGTTTTAGTTTTCATTTTTTTTTTCTGGTTATTGTTTTCTGAAAATTTTGGTCCAATTGTAGTTGTATTTATAGGTTTCTCTAATTCTCTGATAGTGATTGGACTGAATCCGCATTTTGAAGTTCACATATTTTATTTTCCGTCTGTCCGTTTCCTATCTTTTGACCTTTGCTGCTTTTATTTCATGGATATATAGCCAATGTGCTTTTTTTTTTTTTTGCTCTTTCAGAGTGATATTTATTTTAAGCCTTTGATTTTGCAGTAACTACGACTAAGAATGCAATAACAGCACTGAATTTGTTGAGGGAAAACAAAAACGATTTTGACCTTGTAATTAGTGATGTTCACATGCCAGACATGGATGGATTTAAGCTGCTTGAGCTTGTTGGACTTGAGATGGACCTACCTGTCATAAGTAAGCAAGAACCTCAAATCTTCAACAATTCATCAGCTCATCTTCTACTATTATTTAATTTTTTTCAATTTTATAATTATTAATGAAGTTAGAATAGTTCATAAATTTGAATTTCTCAAATAGAGGTTTTGTAATAGTACCAAAGATTTGTATGATCTTGGATTTTTAGCGCATAAAAGGAATTGTTTGGGACGATGATTTTGAGTTTGGTTTTGATTTTCGTCAAGTTTCATAATTGATTGATAGATATGAAACTTTTGATTGTATGAAGAGCATTTTGATGTTATTAAATGTTTGGCTTTTCAGTGTTGTCTGTAAATGATGACCCAAAAATGGTGATGAAGGGAATTACACATGGTGCCTGTGATTATCTGCTGAAACCTGTTAGACTTGAGGCACTGAAGAACATTTGGCAGCATGTGATTAGGAAGAAGAAGGCTGACTCAAAGGAGCAGAACAAAACCAGCAACCAAGACAAACCTGACTCTGGTAGCTGCAATGAAATAGGATCAGCATCAACAGAAAATTCAGATCAAAATGGAAGGAATAACAAGAAAAGGAAGGATCAGGATGAAGATAGCGATGAGGAACATGACAATGGCCATGACAATGAGGACCCTTCAACGCAAAAGAAGCCCCGAGTTGTTTGGTCCGTGGAACTGCATCGCAAGTTTGTAAATGCTGTTCATCAATTAGGCATTGACAGTAAGTTTGCAGAACAATTGTTATACATTTGTTATCAATTGCTATTTGCTACTGGAGCTTAATCAAATCAAGTTTGTGTTTCTTGTTTTATTCTTATTGGCTTTTTTTCATGAAAAATTGGGCAGCTGATGGAAATCCAATCTTCAGAATATTGTGATATGAAATTGTGTTAAGCGTTAACTTTATCAATCACCCTTCCCTATAATATCATGCCATGAAGTGTTCCATTTCTGAACATGAGTGTGTCCCTCATGACAGTGTTATTTTGGTTACAGAGGCTGTACCTAAAAAAATTCTTGACTTGATGAATGTTGAAAAGCTTACAAGGGAGAATGTGGCAAGCCACCTGCAGGCATTTTCTTCTCTTATCCTTTACACTCAGTTGGATATAATCTAAGCCGAGTAATGTTATTTGTACCACATTTTGAGACATCTTTAGTCCCTTAAACATTGGTTAAGAATGAGTTCCAACTTTTCTCTCAACCAAAGTTAACTGATATGTCAAGGTGTACCCTCAAATATGTCCCATAAAATGGTACAAATAACATTTCTTAGCATATACCTTTTTGTTCAGGGAATCTTACTGGTTTATGCATTTGGCTGCAGAAATATCGACTTTTTCTGAAAAGAACTAGTGATCTGGCAAACCAACAGGCTAACATGGCAGCAGCCTTGGGCAGTACTGCAGATCAATCCTATTTGGGAATAAGTCCTCTCAGTGGGTTTGGACATTTGCCAACACTGAGTGGCTCTGGACAGTTTCATAACAATGGTTTCAGATCCTTTTCACCTGGTAGGATGATTAGTAGACTGAACACTCCTTCTGGCCTGAATTTGCATGGTTTCCCTTCTTCTGGAACTCTTCATTTGAATCAAGCACAAAACTTAAACAACTCTACAAATGATCAACTTCAGTTCCCATCAGCCTTAGCTCGTGGTAATCAGGATTTGCTGTCTGTAGGCCTAGATCAGTGGCAACAAAACAAGGGTGTTAATTCTGTTCAAATTAACCTCAACACTCTTTTTGATGGCAAACCAAGTTTCCCCACCGGTAGTAGACTTGCAGATCAAAGACTCAAAGTAACAATAAGTAGCTCAAGCTCTCCAATTTTGGGGGTCTCAAACAATGCCTTGGTGTTGGAACCAAATACTCAGGGCACGCAAGGGAGTGGAATATATGACAATCCAACCTCAGTAGCATCTCAACATCCAGAACTTTCTTTCCCTTTGCTGGATCATGGTAGGTGTAGTGATATTTGGTCAAGTTCTATGCAATCACCTGGGACAAATTCAAACCCTTCAAGTGAATGTTTTAGGCAATCTGCTTTGTCTCCAACAAATAACAACATGGCTTCTACAACCTTTCAAGGGGCGAATCTTAGTGGTGCTTCATCAATCACTTCACTGTCTAGTCAATCGCATGATTCATTGACAGATATGCACTCCCAAGGACTAGTTTTTACAAATAATCCAGGGCAAACAAGCAATAATGTGTCATTCCAAGGGTGGGAGGACCATAATCAGAATGGTAGTTACCATTCAAATGTTGTTGGTAACTCAATAAACTCTTTGAATCACATGAATGGTGCTATTGATACACAAGTTCATCCTCCATCAAACTCAACCTTCAACAGAAACATGGACTTTGATTTTTATGATCCCTTGCAAATGAAGCATGATGGGGTCATTGATTTGACTGAAGAGACCTCACTGAAACCACTTCAGATGTATGCCATGAACCAGCAGAAGTCTCAGAACAGTCGCGTCTCTAACAATCCTGGTTCCCTGGAAGACTTGGTCAGTGAAATGGTGAAACAGGTAAATGATATTTATTCTATATGATGAGGGATTTACCAGAGATGTTCCTGTTCGGCTTTTATTTTCTATATAATCTATCCTGAAAGAATGGCTTAAAACCATTTTAAGTTCTGATTAAGTTTTCCTATTTATGTATGTATTCTGTAGCCTCAATGGCTTAAAACCATTTTAAGTTCTGATTAAGTTTTCCTATTTATGTATGTATTCTGTAGCCTCAGTTTAACTAAGATTACATCATTTTTCTTATTTTCTTATTGGCCATTGATCAAAGCTTTTTTGTATATAAATCTTTTGAATTAGATTGAAGTGATGGAAAGTTCCTTATCCAACAAATTTGAAGTCTGACACTTTATCATAACATCATTGTATACGTTACTGTCATAACATACATTACAGTCTGGGGAGTCCTGCTAAACTGCATTTTTTTTACTGATTGGATATTAAGTAATGAGTGAAATTTTTTTAAAAAAAAATGCTTCATAGTTGTCTGAAAATATAAGATTTTAAATTGTGACAAATTGATGGTTTGGTTATAGTTGTTAGTGTTTCATTCCATGTAAGCCCTACTTTTGATGTGAGTTCTTTATGATGTGCACCATTATTGTTTAAGAGCATTGACATGGCCATATTTAAAGATATTAGTAACTTTTTGAACGTATATATCACTTCAAAGCTAACATGGAGAATAAACCCATCGTATCAAAGCCTGGTTATTTTAATAATGAGATCTTTACGTGATGGTTATTTTTGTTCCTACATGTGTTTTAGGTAGGTACTGATTTCACGTAGTAAAGAAATTGAGTTTTCTTGATTGTTGGATGTTTTTAGACTGTCCACTTCAGTTTTGACATGAATGTCTATCTGTGATTCAATTGAAAACAAGATGCTGGACCTAGGCTTGTCTGGTTGCGTATTTTGTTTCCTAATTTCTTTCTTTTTAGTTTTTTTATTTTGTGTTTTTTATTTGTAAGATTTTATTAAGGAAATACTAAAACTCATAAATCTCATTTTCAGTTTTCATTTTTTGTTTTCAACATTTTTTTCACAAAGTTTTGGAAACAAAAAATCATTGGAAAAGGAAATGAAAACTAGAACTTAAGAGACCTAAAGCTCTCATCCTCTTGCTTCTACCATCTCTCTTTCCATCTACCTTTATGTGCAGCCGCTTTAGAATTGATCTTATACTTTGTTACATGCCCTTCTATCTTGGATTTGCAAAACTAACTTTTGGTCTTTAAATCTGTTTTATATTATAGGACTTGTGATCCATTTTGTCTTTTATTTTTTTGCAGATCGTTAAGTGTTGCATTTTGCATCCCCCCCCCCCCCCCCCCCCCACTTTCCTTCCATGCAAGTCATCTAATAACATTGTATTTGATGCAGAAACAAGACAAGGTGAAATTTTCGGATGGAGACTTCTTATATGATAATAATTACTCTGGTGGGACCGCTATGTGAAAGCAAGATTTGGAAGTGTAATATATATATATATATAGATGTATGCAATAACATGTCATGCTTGGCGAATTTTGTAGTGTGACAAGCCTTAATTTACCCTCTATTCCTATTTTTGTCTTTATAGTTTTCTAGTAGGATGCAGCTTCCTCTCTAGATTATTTCCACTAAGGGCTTTATCAATTTATGAAAAATGCATTGTTGTCCATGGGCCCTATAGTGCATTATGTTGTTAACCAGTGTTTTATTTTGTGCGACATGCTTTATCTAGCAAATTTGTTAGTGGTCCACAGGCGAGGGAGGAATAATGACAATAAGAATGCAAATGCTTTGGCCCATGAAATAACATTAATTAATTACTATGATAATACACGTATTCCTGCATGGTAGCTTATAGAATGGCATTTTTGCTGCTATGGTTTTCACATTCGAGCAACCCTGTTATAAAAAGGATTTGATTTGCTGTATTTATCTTTTAATTATATATTATCAAATGAGAGTAGTTATAGTTGATTTTCATATTTATTACTTGAAAGATCATATAAAAAATATTTGATTGAATGAATAAGTATATTAAAATTAAACTAAAAAATTATATAGTATATGTACTAATTAGTATTTATCTTTCCAAGATTCAACTTAAATGAGTCTGTATCTTCAATTTTTTATGCCTCATTCTCACCAACAAAAAAAGAAGGATAATGATATTTTGACACCAAAAAAATGGGTGTCTATGCAGACATCTACTTTATAATTATTGGATGTGATGATAGTCCCTATTTATACTTAACATCCATCACATCTAGTGATTATAAAGTGAGTGTCTGAATAGACACTTAATTTTTGGGTGTCAAAATAACATTACCCAAAAAAGAAATACTTGAATATGAGAGTTTCTGTTTTTTTTTCTTTTGTCTGAGCTATAGACACAAATATAATACCCAAGATTTGAACACGCTCAAAATAAAATTACATTCCACGAGTTTTGTTCAAAACACATTTATTTAGGAGTCCCGCCAACTTTATTCTCACTTTGCTTAAATCGTAGATGTTAGGCTTATATCTATGTTATAATTTCTCCTACAAGAACCATAACAACACCAATATCATGATGAGATAATAGACCCATAATAAGACATTTATAAATTTCTATTGCCCTCCGCTTAAGAAGCACCGAGTAAAAGCACTTATGGTCTCTGCTTCAAAGCCAATTCTCACATCAACACCCCCACTATCACTTGGACTCTGCATGAAGTATGCAACCTGTGGAATTGGGGTGGCAAGTGGGCATGCATATGCTGCTTTCCCATGAAAGAACTCAATGTTGTGGAAGGGCATTCTTGTCCAATCAGAGACCAAAGTTAGCTCCTTGAGTGGAGGGAGAGAACCTTGTTGTGGTCCTAACTCCAGTGCCTCAGTGTATGCTTTCACATAGTTGTGGTTCACAGCACTCTTGGCTTCTCTTATCATCTCAATGATGCATTCATGGCTTGCATGTTCAAGTTCTCCCGCTGGCATCATAGCTGAGGCAAGAACATAGGCGTTTCCACTGAAGCCTTTTGGTAATGGGGGCACCATCTTGTTCCTTGTGTCCACCGCAAATTGCAGGCATACCTGCTTTTCTTTCCTCACCCCTAAAGCTTTGGTCCTTGCCTGCACTCGAAAATAACAGCAGAGGTTGTACTACTAAATGGCCAGATTTTTATGAGAAAAATAAAACTTAGTGTGTTTGGTTTGAGTTGAACACACCCAAATAAGTTTTCTGGTAGTATTTTTTCATGAAAATTTTACATCCACTTTTACCCTATAACCAAACACACCCTAATAAGTTTGCTGGTAGTATTTTTTCAGTATTTTGTGTGTTTAATTTTGATGTTATGATATTGTAAAATTTTTAATTATTTGCATGAGCTTTCAAATATTGAATAAAAATTAATCATATTTACTGATATAATATTATATAATTATATGGCCACGTAAATTTTTTTTTTATTATCAATATATCAAGATTGTATTCTTATTTTTGTTTTATTTATCATGTTCTTAATTAAAAGAGTTCAATGGTGATACAGTAGTTGAACCCTTTAAAAAGCAAACCCTTTATGTGTGTACATGACAAAAATTGACATAATGTGGATATACAAAATACAAATGTAGTTGGATTCATTACACTTTCTTTCTCATCACTATGTCAATCTGAAATGTTCAATTACTATTTCCCTAAATTGATATAACAAATATATGAAGAATATAAGTAATGAAGAAATATTATGTAACAAATTGATTTTTAAAAAAATTATTATTTTTTTGTTGACACCTCTTCTAATGAGTTGACAAAGTATGTTAGGTACTAAACTCATTAAATCATAGATATAGAAAAATATTTTCAATGCAAGTAGAAATTTTTTTTTACAGGAACATAATATTAACATATCAAAATTAAATTTATATATTTTCATAGTATATGAAATTATTTCTACTATATCTTTCCTAATTTATTCTCGATATTTGGCAAGGCAACCTAAATGCACTATTTGAGTAGTGATGTTATTTGTATATTATTTTTCAACACAATTGAAATAAAAAAATAGAGTTCAATTGGGATGTATTGTTAGTGTATAATAGTTTTATACTATCATTCAATCACATTTTGTCACTTCAATATATATAGTTAAATCTCTCCACCATTACTTCAAAAGTCATACAAATAGAAGAATTTGATGTCAACAAATTTTATACTGCTAGTATATATAAATTAAATCTAAAAATATATTATATTTTTTTATATATAATAGAGCTATTTTGGTACATGTTTAGTTGGTGGATAAAAATTAGGTATAAATTTTTATTTTTGAGCTCCATATGTAATATATCCTTACATTAATGTATGATATTTACAACACGTTTTTACCCCAACCAAACATACCATAATACATCTCTTGTATAAAAATATGTAATATATTTTTTTATCTCAATATTTGTGTAACTTGAACTCACTTACCCTCACACTTATATACCATGCCCTTACATCTTACTATGTCCTTACCACAATATTTTTTCTCATGTTTCTTACCATACTATGTACGAATATTTCGCTAGTTACTATATGACTAGTGGTCCCGTATTGTTGCATGTGCTTTTCAAAACTAGGCAAATAATGTCTATATGTCGTTTTGCTTAGGTTAAATGGTGCTTGCTTACTGCTCTTGTGTGTTTGGATTCATGTTGGGAGGGGTTTAGAATTGATTTTGGAACCCAAAATTGATTCTATTCATTTTTAATTATGCTTGATTTTCAAAGAGTTCAAAATTAAATCTTTCTTCTAGAATTATCCGAAGAAAAATGAGAATTTATTACTTTTTGTCAAAATTATATTTAGAGTAACTACCGAATATTAAAATCACTTTAACTTAAAATTAATAGTAACTAAATCAATTTTAATTGACTCAATTCTACCTAGAATCAATTATATAAATGCAGAACCAAATATGGTGTTATTCTTATATTTGATGGGGCATATCAGTGTATTAGTAATAAAAAAATTAAGGGGAAAAGTGTGTCAGTCTGTCTGGTCTTTGCCATATAATGAACACAAAAACAAAGACAAAACATGAAAAGCAACGGATGAGACATATACTTACCTTCCACAGGTGAGCTGCAAGAACCTCAAAGGTTGAGAAGGGGAGAGAACCTCTCTTCATGGAGAAGTTTTTCCTTTTCAATTGATCTATCATTGCACCAGATAGATGATAGGTTTTGAGAACACACTTGTTTTGATTAGAGGGTCCAGTTTGAAGTGGAAGCCCCTTTTGTCCACTAGCTGCTTGCATTATAAGTTGATATAGATGATCTATTGCCACAGCCCTTTTCTGCTGAGCATTAAAACTCGAGCTTGAAGGCAAATTTAAAGTCCCTTTTGGGGTTTGATGGTTACCACTTAATAGTATCCCTCTCTCATGCACTGGTTTTGGCAACTCAAGTGGCCTACCTTTCACAATCTCAGAATTTGAAGCCCATGCATACAAGAAGTCATAGGTTGCTGGCCCATCAAATAAGGAATGGCTTGTTCCAATTCCAATTGAATACCCTCCACAGCCAAATTTTGTAACCTGTATTCATCAAAAATAAAGGTAAGGTATCAGGCTATGAATTGAAGGAGAAGAAAGACAGAGAAGAGAAAGATGAAGAATTACTGAATATTCTTAGTGCTAATTTAATTTGTATTCAACACACTTGCTAAACTCAGATGCAATGGTTTATATGCAGGATAAGCTAACATAACTCTCAATTAATCACAGCTAGATTTGTTACATCAGAATGCTTAACAGCAGTTACAGATTGCCTATCAAAAAAGATTTGGTTTCTTGTTATTTGTTTTGTTTATTTTTTTGCCAAAAAATGTCCAGTGACCTGTTCATGTACCTTTTAATTTCTTACAATTTTCCTGCATCACTTTGCTCAAGTTGTTGGTAAGTTAATATACTTTGGGCTCATGAAAAGAGGACGCTACATTAACTTATATACAATCGGACCATAGATGGTCTCATCAACGGTTTAAACGGGTTAAACATATCAAGATACCTAATGATTTTACAAAATATTGTATATATATACTTAGTGTCTTGAATCATCTCTTCAAATAATTTAAACCAATAGATAGAGGTAAATAAATAATTTTATATTTATAACGTCCTTTCATGTAAATGCTTCTTTTTGGAATTGAAGTATGGACAATTTATCAAAAGGAGACATAACAAGGATTGAACGCTTGCTCATTTGGCCACAAAAGTTCTAATACCATGTTATGACTCATCTCTTCCAAAAGTTTAAATTAGTAAATAGAAGTAAATGGATATGGTTTTATACCTAATTTAGGGCAACAAATTAGATGGGACACTTTTTCTTAAATTCAATTTTAGAATCAGGTTGTCTTAAAAATGATTAGAAAGACGAGTACAGCTATAAGCAATTAAATTTGAGAGACAAGAAGATTTGGATCCTCCCCTCATAATTGTGCAGTGTGCAGGAAACATGCCCCGTGTTTTTAATCACAAGGACAAACCCTAGCTTCTGCTTATATGATTGCAAACAAACATTCTCAACATTTATTTATAACTATTTATGGGGAAAAGAGCTGTTTTCATGGTCCTAATGGAGTGGTATACAAATTAGGAAAAGCAAGAAATCAAATAGTTAACACGGACAGAAGATGTGCATAAAACCCTAAAGGATGTTTTCTTCATCAAACTTTACATGTTTTATATATACCCCGAAATTTAAAACTTCACATGCCATGTATGTAACTTATTTTTGTGTATGCTAGATTATGTAAACTTAAGTTAGATTTTAGAATTCTATTCTACATCAACATGGGTTGTATTTTTTATCTAACTCACCTGAGCAGCGATCAGAGGCATGTTTGAGAAGTTCCCATCAAAATCTGGCTTATAAACAAGCTTCTCAAGGAATTCACTGTACTGAGAGAGGTCCCCAAGTTGTGATATTCCAACTGTGGACTCAGCCTCCACCAGAATTGCACCTTGGTTGTTGCACCACAGGTTGAGTTTTCCATCACTTTGGTTACGCCTCAGCCTTCCTGCACCAGGATACCACACACTTAAGGTCTCTTGCAAGCCAGATTTCAAGCTGTTGAACACTGAATTGAGGGACAAATCCTTCAAACTTTGATGAGATTGGTGGTTGTAGAAGAACACCAAGTGCATAAGTGTTGGACACTGCCTATCCAAATTTGAAAGTTCCAAGCCCCTCTGAGGATGAAGAATCTTGGGATGCACAGACACAACCCTTGAAATGGAAACTGTGCCATCATTTTCATGTGTTGCAGCCATGATAATTAAATTGAAATATAAGGGGAAATTATTGCTCCAAATTTATGTGCAAGTGCAACTATTTGGTTATCTAATACGTGATCAAAGATTAGATATATAGAAGACAAAAGTCTTAATTAGTAGAATACAGAAGAGTATTAATTAGCTAGCTAGATTCTTATAGGAACTAAACCAATAGTTTGTTGGTAAGCTTGTAGAAGGTGTTTATATATTTTATTAATTATGCATTAATAAGAATAATGTTAATGCTAATTATTTAGTCATAGATGCATATCTTCTTTAGTACTATACTTAATATTTTGCATGGTACTGTAGTGCTTGTGTGTACAAAAGGAAGACAATGGGTGTGCAGCCGGCTGTATTATATTATCTGGATCCCACTACCTGTCTATATCTATGATGCTAACTCCAAGATGATAATCTATTTAGTGGGACCTTAATAGACGCTCCAACATTATAAGCCATGGTTTTTGGTTTCATTTTTGTTTTCTCTCCGCGTGAAGTAGGGAATATATCAAAGAATAATGACATTCTTGCTCCCAGAAATAACAAGGTTTACACTTAGTTAATATAAACTATAGTTAACTGCACTAGCTAATATGATGGTTAATTAACACGATGATATCAATTCTTGTCACATTAATTACAAAATATATGTAATTAGTCATAAATTTTTTTCGTACTTATATCATATAATAATTGATTATTATTGCATTCATTATCAAATTGTTAAAGTATAAATAATAATTCATGTGTCTATATTTATTAGTTTTAGCTCTTGGGAAATGGTATATAACATGGTATCATAGATTTCATGACCTGCTAATCGGGGTTTCGATGTTTGTAAGCCCAAAAGAAGTATATGCATGTGAGATGTGTTAAACTATAAAATTATTCATGTGCTTCTATTTATCAGTTTAAGCTATTGAAATAGACGGTTTCAAGACACAAATACATTTGATTAACAAAATATTTATGCAACCCCCCCCGCCCCCTAAACTAGGGCCAAAAGACAAGGGTGAGACGATTATTTTTGTATAGCAAAGCCTTATAAACAGTTAACAAACAAGCTAATATGGAAAAATTTAGAAACTGATCGAGCTGAGAGAAAAATGTACCCCAAGAGTCTCCTACTTTGTAGGAGATTTCATTATATGCACGATTTTATAATGCTGTACAAAAAAATGCTTAATATAATGTTTTTTAAATGATGGTTTTACATACTGCAAATCTACATGACCTAAATAAGCCTCCTGAGGGGTTTTTCAAAGAAATAAATATCCGATAACACAATGTACCCAATATATGTATACGGTAATGGCGCAAATTGAAGAATATTACAGTGGATGAAAGCCCGTAATTTTGTCTAGGCCCCCACAGTACTTGAACAGTGGTTTAGCCTCTTTAGTATGTTCCTTGCAAGATTAATGAGGTTATGTAACCTCTACATTACCGTTAATAAAGTCCACAGAAAACAATGGCAACAAAGGCAATAAAGAAAAAGGAAACTAAACTTTCTTTTTGTTTGCTTTGAAGATCAAAAAGAGCTGCTGAGATGAAAGAAAGCAAAGAAGAGATTGTTGGAAAAACAGGTTGGCATGTCTCACGTAGAGAGGGGATAGTGAGGGTTAGGGGGAGGTGAGTAGGGAAGTTGCTGTTAGTAGGCATAACATGCGTGCATTTGAAGACCAGGCCTTGTCTTGTTGTCCCCAACTTTACCAGCATCTGCCTCATTTCCAGGTACCTAGCTTTTCACTTTCTTTCTTTTCTTCTTTCCTCATCTTCTATCATCCACCCTTTTATAATTGGCTTTCTATATTAATTTTTTAGTTTAAAACGCCAAACCTTCTTTTGGCTGTGCTTGCATTTTCATTCTATCTACTAGTGTGTGTATATATTTATATTGTAGAGCCATTATTGGGCCTCAAGGGGGTAAGTCCTTTACACTATAGTACTGGGAGCTTTTGAAATGTGTAGATATCCATTCATTCATTACATCATTAATTTCACAAATGAGAATAGAACATGCCAGTTAATAAGTACATGAAAGTCATTCTAGTTAGGTAAATCCCAAGTCATCATGTTGTAATTAATCGAGTACACTCAAATTAGTTCTTGAACGATATACATGCAACATCTAAGTTAACTTCTTCTTTTTTCGATAATTGAATAAGGCTCAAAACACTCAAATAATGGTGGAGCGTAGGGTTACATAAGACAACGCAAAGAAGCTATCACTGAACACCCGCTCAAACATGAAAATAAATAAATAAATAAGCATGGAGTCATAACAACCACCACATCATAAAAGCAACCAAAACACGACTCCATCCTAAACCTAATGCCCTATTGATGCAAGTTGTCGCCACCTACAATAAATTAAAAAGTGTTTTAGTTACTAAATTACACCAAAAATGCAGTTAGGGTGCAATCCAAGTCGTTTCACAAGGAAGTATTACTAGGCAATTAGGAATTTGGGGTTTTTGAGATTATAGCAAGCCAAAAATAAATTGCGAAATTATAATAGAAAGAATTACTTGTACAAGGATTACCTCAAATTAAGAATTATTCAATCATCGATTCAAAAAATATATTCATGATGGTGGTTACGTTCATTAGTTATGCTATCACACAACAATGATGTAATTCTACTTAGCAGTTATACAATCGCACTCCCACTAAGGGTTTGGCTAATATATGAATTAGTAATTTACAATCGCGATTCTATGAACCTATGCCAGTTTAATTGCCAATTACAACAACCTAATTCCTAATAGAGTTAATTTTAATCCCTTACCAATTGGATGTAATTGAATCAGTCGACTTAATATCCCAATGGTAACTAAATTATGTACGTAAACGAATGCACAACCAAACAACTCATAAAAACACAATTACAATAATCATTGCAATTGATATCAAAAGAGAAAGCAAACAGGGAAAAAAAACCAACCATGAATTACAATTAAAATAATAAGAACCTCAAGAACAATCTCAATCTTCAGTTATCTTTGCACACGGTAAAGAGATTACTCCTCCATAGGGGGAGTGTCACAATCGTTGTTGAAAGAAAGCTATAAATTACAACCCAAAAAATACCAAAATCTAACAATGATTGAGAACCCTAAACCTAGAGAGAAAGTGTGTAGAGAGAAAGAAAGAATTCTAGTGCGAGAAAACTAATTTTCCAAAGTGGTGTGAAAGAGTGAGTCTGAACATGCCATTTGTCGTTCTCTTTTTTCCTTCTTTCTGGCCAGCAAAATCAAGCCCAAGATAACACGGCCCATCTACATATGACCGCGCTGGGCTGTCTTGCATGAGGAGTTCCCAAAATTGTGTCCCTTTGTTCACTGCCTGGGCGGTGAACAGTATGTCCGGGTCTCTTCTTCTGCTCTAATGCACCAACCTAGAAGTCCCTGTTACTCAAGCAACACTCCAGAAAGATATTAAAAGCATAGAGAAGTTCCAAATTTATTGAATGATGCATATTGAGGACAAAGTACAAATTCACTAAGTTAACCACCAATTAAATACAATCCAAATGCAAAATATCCAGAGTTAGGATAGAGAATTGGTGCATAAGTGCAACCCATCACCTATGCTCAAAACTGTCTTATATATAAAAATCAAGAACGAAAGAAAACTAGCTCAAGGAGAAAACTTGAAAATCCAGCAAGATCAACAAAGCAAGCTAGTGATCGCCGGTGCAAGAAGGCACGGATAAGGAGCGGCTCCTGACAGACTTCAAAAGCGGAAGAGTACATGAATGAACCGATTACACACCCGAATAAGAAGGATCCTGAGACTATATAGGTATAGGACTATAGAATTAAGAAAGGCTTATATGAATTGATTTGTACTACCTATATCAACAAGATGTATCTTTTCGGTAGCCTATCATTAAAGAACTCCATAGTTAAGCATGCTTGACCTGGAGCAATTTTGGGATGGGTGATCTCCTGGGAAGTTTTCCCAGGAAGCGTGTGAGTGAGGACAAAGCATGCTGAAAAGACTTGTGTTAGTTTTTGGAGACAGTTATCAATCCATAAAGTAGCAGGGGATGTTACAAATGGTATCAGAGCCTACACCTCTCCCAGTACGGTGTGGTTCGGGGACGAACTAAGCGAAAGCTGGTGGGCATGTAATGCCCGAGGATTGCGAAGTCAGGGAGTGATCGTCAGTGCAAAAAGGCATGGACAAGGAGCAGCCCCTAGCAGACTTCGAAAGTAGAAGGGTACATGAATGAACCGACTACACACCCGAATGAGAGGGATCCTGAGACTGTATAGGTATGGGACTATACAGTTAAAGATGGCTTATATGAATTGATTTGTACTACCTATACCAATAAGATGCATCTTCTTTTCGGTAGCCTATCACTAAAGAACTCCATAGTTAAGCATGCTTGACTTGGAGCAATTTTGGGATGGGTGATCTCCTGGGATGTTTTCCCAGGAAACGTGTGAGTGAGGACAAAGCATGCTGAAAAGACTTGTGTTAGTTTGTGGAGACAGTCATCAATCCATAAAGCAGCAACAGATGTTACAAATGGTATCAGAGCCTGCACCTCTCCCAATACGGTGTGGTTCGGGGAAGAACCAAGCGAAAGCCGGTGGGCATGTGACGCCCGAGGATTGTAAAGTCAGGGAGTGATTACCGGTGCAAGAAGGCACGGACAAGGAGTGGCTCCTAGCAGATTTCAAAAGTGGAGGGGTACATGAATGAACCGATTACACACCCGAATGAAAGGGATCCTGAGACTGTATAGGTATGAGACTATACAGTTAAGGAGGACTTATATGAATTGATTTGTACTACTTATACCAACAAGATGCATCTTTTTTTTCGATAGCCCATCACTAAAGAACTCTACAGTTAAGCGTGCTTGACTTGAAGCAATTTTGGTATGGGTGACTTCCTGGGAAGTTTTCCTAGGAATCGTATGAGCGAGGACAAAGCATACTGAAAAGACCTGTGTTGGTTTGTGGGGACAGTCGTTAATCCATAAAGGAGCAGGGGATACTACACTTATGCCATGCATCTACACATGCTTCTCATAGACAAAAATTTGATGCCTATGCTAGAAAAGGTGTTTTTCTAGGATATCAACATGCAGTCATAGGATTTATGATTTTTGATATTGACACTAAAGAGATCTTTCTTTCATGGGACGTTTTATTTTAGAGAGATGACAATGTCATTCCTTCCCCAAAATCATTCCCCTGTATTTATTAACTCTCGACCTTTCTTTGCCATTGGTCCGACCAACATAACCTAATATTAACCCTCTTCTAACCCAAATATTAACTCAATTCTAGCCAACGTGAATTGTTCCACTCCCCACAACTAGCGCGTTAATCCTTTGACCTACCAATCCCCAACACTCATCATGGAACCTTCTTCATCCATTACACCTTCACCTTCTGATTCCCAATCCCCTACCTCTGCTGCTTTTCCCCCTCTACGCTGTTCAATGCGTCCCTCCAATCCCTCTTCCTATCTGAACGACTACTTATGTAGTACTTCTCTTGTTCTACCCAACGACTCATCCTCAAGGTGTCGTTATCCACTTAGTTATGTCCTCAATCATCATCGATTCTCTTCCTCTTACAATTTTTACATCATGTCTCTGTCCGCTTCCACTGAACAACATAGTTACAACAAAGTTAGTGCCTATGAGTGTTGGAGACAGGCCATGAAAACTGAGATAGAAGTGCTTGAATTAAACCATACTTGGCACACTATAGACATTCCTCCTACTGTGAAACCCATTGGTTGCAAAAGGGTATACGAGATCAAGCGGTATCCTGACGGATCTGTGAAGCACTACAAGGCACACCTTGTTGCAAAAGGGTTTACTAAAATCCAAGGTGTTAATTATTTTGAGACATTTCCAGTTATCAAAATGGTCACTATCTATGTTGTTCTTGCTCTGGCCTCCATTAATCATTGGCAAGTTCAGCAACTAGATGTCAACAGTGCTTTCCTACATGGCAACCTTTCTGAAGATGTTTATATGTGTATCCTTCCTGGTGTCTCTGCTCCTAGTTCAGCAAAGTATTGCAAGCTACTCCAATCCTTATATGGTCTAAAATAGGCTAGCCAAAACTGGTATGAAAGGCTACCATTTTTCCTTTTATCATGTGGGTATCAGCAAACTCACGCAGACCACAGTCTTTTTGTTAAACATGACAACTTTTCCTTTACTGCTCTTATAATCTATATGGATGACATTATGTTAACTGGCGATTCTCTTGAGGAAGTTAATCGCATTAAAGCAGATTTACATTCTGACTTTCACATCAATGATCTTGGCATTTCAAATATTTTCTTGGTATTGAAGTTGTTCAATCTGAGATTGCCATTTATCTCTGTCAACACAAATATTGCCTGGATGTTCTTCATGACTTTGGCTTATTAGGCTATAAGCCATCTTCCACTCCTATGCATTGGAGGGGGGCACCACCAAAGAATGAAGATGGTGACCACCAAATTTATTTTCTATGGTTGGAGAACAAAAGAGGAAAGGCTTCTTGCAAGCAATATCAAATTAACTCTTTAAAGAGTTTTATATTAATTTGGTTCCTCAAATTTTTTATGAGGTATTCTCAAAACTTAAAAAGAGTAGATTACAGATATCCTTTTCATAGAGAGGATTCTAAAATTCTTTCTCATCTATGTCTCATAACTCTCGCTCTTGCACCTCTACTTTTGGTCATCATCCACTACTTGTTCACCATCAATTCCTGTCGACATCAACTACACATTAACATCAGTTGCCACCCGCCCACTATTGCTCATTGCCCGTATGCCCTTGGTCACCATCGGTTGCTGACCAATGTTGGTCGTAAATCGCCCATTGAACACCATCCTCCTTCTGTCACCTAGCACCATTTTTGGCATCCTATTGTCGGCCATCATCGATTGTTTGCTAACCTTAAACCACAGCTCACCTAGCATTGCATATCATCAAGTGCCCATTATCTCCTCTTACCCACAAAGAAGGTGATATAATTTCTTTACGCTAACAAAGTATTTTGTAAATGAAGTCATAATTACTTTATCCAAACAAAAGAATTTAAAAATAAAGGAATTCAAATGAAGCAATTAGAATTCATTGCATTTTAAATTCCCTGAAATTCAAGAATACTCCATGTTGATGCAACCTAAAGAATCAAATGATGTAGTCTTTGAGATATTAAATTATTTTTTTGAAGATTAATTTAAATATTTACTCTTTGTTAATTTATATTGAGTTTTGAGAGAACTTGGCATATATATAGTTCCACAATACACTCAAAAAAGTTCTATCTCACTCTCCAACTAATGTTTGCCCTAGATAGCAAATAATAAGGGTGTTCATGACCTGACCCAGCCCGCTGACCTGGCTCAACTCAAATTCTATTAAGTTGGGTTTGGGTCCTCAAATTGGACCCAATGCACTTTTGAGTCGGGTTCAGGACAAGCTTCAGGTTGGCTCGATTTGGTCCAAAGTCAAATAATTCTGTTCGATTTATACTTTTTTAGTAATAATTAGTGATAGATTATAAGATTTTATACTTCAATAATTAATGTAGTTTAAATAACTTGATATTACTTTTATAATTACATAATTTGTTTTGAAATTTGTATTAAACAATATTTTAAGATTTGATTTCTTACTTGTAAAATTTTATAACTTAATTTATTATGTATAATATTAAAATATTTATAGGTTACTTAAAAGTCGAGTTGACCTGATTTGACCCAATTATTAATCAGATCATTGCTAGGTCGAATCCAAGCTCTATGAATTGGCCTGGTTTATATATCGGGCCGGGTTAGGGTTTGGTTAAACCTAGCTTGACATGTCCATTATACATCCCTAACTAATAAAATAACAAAGTAGTGGGGAAAAGATTCTTTTAATAAAAAAGAGAATAAGAAATTAAGTGATATGAGGAAATAAAGAATATAAAACCACAAAATGGAGTCTTCATACACTTATAATATATACTAGCCATGTACATCATAAAATGCTAAGTTGACAACATTTTTCATCCACCAAATCTGTTGAATCAAAGCGTACGGTCTCGATGCCTAGACCGACTATATATTTATTTCTTTATGTAGTAATCATCCTCATGAACAATGTGCGAATATTGCGTTTTGTAATTCTTTTATATTCTTCTAGTGTTTCAGTTCAGAAAGATGCCAAGCTAGTGGAGTATGTCTTCGTTCTTGTGTTTAGTTGGAACGATCATTTTGATTCTTAAATCATAATTAATCAAACATATGCTCGAATAAAATGCAACGACTTTATTCTCTTATGTATCTTTTGCAATCATCTATGCGCGTCTCACACGTACATCAAGCCAACATACGAATGTGTACATCTATATAAATATATGTGCATTTGTATGTATATGTATGACATTGTCACATATTCATATTAATAATGGTGCATAGAAACTTTATTCTTTGCGTAACTCTATCTACTTTATATCTTTATGCGTGGACGTGAAGGATCATCACGCATGATCATGAAGTAGTTATATTCAAAGTTATACATACGTATAATTTCAAACAGTATTATAAAAAGAAAAATATTTATTTGTACTCATAAGATATAGATGTGAACATATATAAAGATCCAAAGACTATGTAGAAACAAATGAAGGATTTATCACTTTTGTATTTTTTCTTTATATATTCACAATAAACCCATTTTATGAGTATAGATATCCTTTTATTTTTAGGAAAATATTAAAGTTAGGAATTCTTCCGATGAGGGGAAGGGGGGAGAGATATGGGTTGAACACGGAACTTCCCACTCACTAAGCTATAAACTAAACTGTTGAGTACAAATATAATTACTTGAACAGAAAATTAAAACAAAATATGACAAGGATTAGATATCTAGTTTGAAATTAATGATATTCCATTCAATGATCACCGACCAATTACCTCATCTCAGCTCTCTTTTTCATTATCGCTTTGAACTTGAAGGATGCCAAAGGCTCCTTTTTGTTGATAGCAATATGTTTTATATGCGTGAAGGATTAGTTGGTAAAGAAACAAACCCTTATGCTGTGTTGTAGTTAGTTAGTTAGATCCCACTTGGTTACAAGTGAGACTTTGAAGATACGCACGCTTGGCCAATTTATAAAGGTGGAGGGAGAAAAGTGGACACCAAAAAGACCTCCTCAGCACTCTTCCATGTGCACGGTAAGATCATATCTGCAAGCCATATAAGCTAAAGATTTGATTGTCAAACATTCTATTCATGTGGTAACTATAAAAAAAAAAGGGATAAAATCTTGTCGGGAATTTTCGATTGCCCATCTTATGATAGTGAAATCATTGTACATTCTTTTTTTTTTTTTTGCAATTCATAAGACGATATTAGTTTGAGTTATGTTATTTGTTTATCATTACTGTGATATGAAATACTTCCATAAGTATACTATATATTTATGTGTATTTCGATAATCACACACTTTTAAATGCCTATAAGGTGTCTGTATTCAGGCCTGATACCTTTAGGTTCAAAATACATTTTCCTATTAGTGGTGTAGCATATACAAATTGAATACTGGTTTTGTCAAATTAATCCGTAATAAATTCGTGCACACAAGTACTATTATATCTTAACCTTTGGTTTTCTTCGAGTCATAAATCATAATACTCAAGTCTCAAACCACTATCGTACTGAAAAAATAATGATAATAATCTACATTATTATCATAATGGGTTAACGGCAAAAGGTCTGTGGCTCGTCTAAAGGCCCAATAGGTTGTTAAGGATTATGCTCAGGCTTATAACATTGATTAATCTAACACCTTTTCACTGGTTGCTAAACTTGCTTTTGTTTGTTTGTTTGTTCATCTCTCTTGCACCTGGTCATTATTGGCACTTGCGTTAGTTGGATGTCAAAAAGTTCTTTGTGGTGACTTTTAAATTGTGTGAATCGAACTAGGATTTTGATACTCTAAAGTAATAATAATTATAAATTGAGAAAGTAAGACTTTTATCATCATTGAATCATTTGATAAGATCAACTCATAATAACAGTTATTAATCAAGAGTGATAAAAACTACTCATTTTCTAATTTTATAATTACTGTCACTAAACCTGCTGAAATCCCTATTGTTGGTGGAGCTATTATGTATGAGCTTGAATAATACAAAAAAATTAGTGGGCAAACTCAACTATGTATTTCCTTCTCCATTAGTGTAGTTAGTTATTCATGCCATCCCCTTAAACCATCCATTCGGAAGCTATTCCTCAAATATTTAAGTATTTGAAAAGGGCTCTACGCCGTTACATTTGGTACAGAGATAAGGCATTTCTAATGTCGATTAGATTGGATCTCATGTTAAAGGAAGTCCCCCTAGCTATTGTATCCTTGTTAGAGATAACTTTATGTCGTGGATAAATAAGAAAAGAAACAATGTATTGCGTATGTGTTGTTGCTCAATCCAATTCTAAATGAGAATATCAAGCAATGACACAAGTCACATGTGAAGTGATATGACTTATGAGGACATCAACTTAACGAGATTGGCATTATGAGACTCTGCATTATGAGTACTATGCCTAAAAAGTTGTCGTGTGATAATCATGACGTAATTCATATTGCATCTAATCTTGTCTTTCATATGAAAGAACAATGAGTTAGATTGTCCTAATCATCTGGCTACTTACAAATAGCAATTATAAAATGTACTTCAATGATAACTTAGAAAAATATTTTAATTTATTCAAATTATTTTATCCTAATCATATTCAAATTGAGCTATTCTTGAGTAATTATGTTGAGAAGTCAATTTAAATTATCTTTAATTTATTTGTTTAGTAAGCTGTGATTTATTCGATATTTGTTAGCAAAATATCCACACTAATTTAATTTGATTTGATTTGCAAAATAAGATAATGTATAAGTAATTGGCAATTGAAGAAATAATTGGAAAAGATTTCAGTGTGATTTGAGGAGAAATAATTGGAGATTTGGATGAGATTTAAGTAGATATGAAAGAATAAAAGGGCATTAGAGTCTTTTTCTTTTATTTTTAATTATTTTATTCAATTTTATTTTTAAATATAAATAGGTAGTTTTTAGTTCCTTGAAGACACTTTTAAAACTTTCACTTTTGAATTTTAGAGTTCTTTCTTTTTCCATATCTTTCTCAACTCCCAAAGATATTAAGTAGATGGATTCCTAGGAAATTGCTTTACATCATTTTTGTTATTTGAATTTCTGTTTAATCTATTCTTTATTTTCTAGCAATCTTGATTATGTTCTTGGTTTGGTCATCTGTTAAATAATGTATGGTTTTGTATTGTCGAAAGAGATTTCAGTTTATAAAATAAGTCAAATTAGAATTTAACAAAAATCCAAGCTACTAAAGATAGAAGAAGTATTTATCTGTACAATTTTTATGAATTTTTATTCTTCATCTTTAGGATAAATTTAAAATAGTACAAGAAATCAAATGCCTAGTTTATTTTAAGAGTGTTATCTTAATGAGAGATCATGCTATAACTATTAGCGATGAGTAATTCAACCAAAAATAAAGTTATTAGGAAAGAATTTTAACAATTGGACAGTGTAATTCAAGAAACTTTGATGAAATCAACCCCAAACATCTCTCATCCATCTATAACTTTTCTCAATTTGTTTTGTCTTGTTAGTTTCTAGATTTGTTTTAATTGTTTGATTATCTTATTTACACGTTTTCCTAAATATTGAAGTGCCTAATTTGGTACTTGAGTTTTACTCCGTGTGGAAATAATAATCATGTACTTATTTTCTTATTACTTGTGAGTCGGTGTACTTGCTGGAAACCAATTTTTCATAAATTGGCTATGAAGCTTCTGGTGTTGTTGCCAGTGATTAAAATTTCAATATCATGAGTAGATTGGGTTCTTGCTAATCTAGGTATTTTTATTTATTTATTTAAATTTTCATTTTTTTAAAAAAATCTCACTTTTCTCTGATTGAATATCTCTGGTAATCACCTCCTTATGAAGTTCTGTTTTGATGTTAGCTCCTATTTTGTTAGGTACATAAGATGGAAGCTTTATTTCTTTCACATGGAGATTTGACCGGACAGTTTTCTGATTAGACAGATGCAGTTTGGAGTTGTAGGTTATCCTCCATTGAGATTTATTTTTGTAGAAAACAAATCGTTGGGTTGAGAATTGTTCATTACTTACTCGATCATTTCAAACTCAACCTTTGACACCCCCTCAAAAGAAGAAAGTTGATTGCGAGATAGCTACTGAAAATTTGGATGAACAAAATGAGTTGTCCAGTGGACATCAGAAGAATCGAGCCTTTGCGGAAGAGACTAGATTATCCTGGATTAACATGACAATATGGGATCATATCAAAATGCTCCACCAAAAGAAAAGAAGGCTAATTGGGAACTAGCCATCGAAAAGCTTGCTCAACAGAATTCTGCAACTGTACCAGTCATCCAAGGCTTATAGTTGCAGGTCGTTCAATTAAGAGAGCAGGTGGCAATTTTTGAGAAGTGACAAGATTCTCTGCCAGGTGACACTATTTTTGTCCCAAGTGAGCAATATGATAAGATTACTTTGATGGATGGGGGACTAGAGGAACAAGGTGAAAGTGAATAAGCATCAAATTAGATACTAAATAAATAATATGCATTGTGGAGTGTGCAATGTAATAAACAAGTCACCACAAATAAATTTCAATAGAAAATACTCAAAAAAATCTATACGCAACAATGCATTTTAGATAAGTACGTAGTCTTGCCAATCTAGAACCAAAATAAATATTAAATGCTCTACACCTAGACATCAACAGTGTTTGATATACTTTTCATGTAAATGCTGAAAAATGAAAAGAATGCTTCAACATACCATTATGGAAAAAGAAAAAGTAGTAGTATTGTAGAAACATAGACGTCTATTCTTCATAGTTCATACAATAATAGAAAATCGTTCAAAATGCACAATTATATTATTATGTTGATGTCCTCTCAAGATGTTGAGCTCTCATCGATGGAGTTGACTTTGAAATTACCTTCATTAGTTTAACTTCTAATAAATAAATGTTGTGAATCTCAATGTGCATCTTATGATGAAAAAGGTCACCTCTTGGTGGCACAAACTCTTCATAGACTTAGCCTTGAACAAGTACATCCACATTATATCAATAGTACGAAGAGGACACTACATTCTATGAACTATCATCGGCAACAAAATTATGTCTAGCATAGGTTGCACCATATCACAGAAACAAACGTTCATGTTCGATTATAATAAACAGCCTAAATGCATGTCTTTTTTCAAAAAAAAAAAATGCAATTTAAAATACATCAGTCCTCTAAAAACTACACAACTCAATATTAGAAAACAGAATTCTTAGTAATAGTACAAGACACACAACATAATCCTTCCAATAAAATCCAAACCAAGAAACCAAGAAAAAAAAAAGAAGGTTCAAATTAAGTAGTGTAGATAAAAATTAAGGCCACGTGTAAATCAGCTAAGGCACACTGGCATAATTTAAAGTAAACCTGCAAAGGTGTTCCCGTTAAAAGCACACAATATTTGCCATCATAGTGATCCAATGAAGAAAATAATTTTGAGTCCTTGTTTTTGAGATGATGACCTTCATCAATTATCTACACATAGATATATAGATATCAAGGTGAGAGTATTCCACGATCCACACAAAGCACAAATGAGACTAGATGGCAAGTTAGTGGGAACTAAAAAATTAACTTCACCAATTACAATATTAGAAAGATGAGTTGAATTTTGCCATGCACTCCCACTTTATAGGTTTCAATGATGCTGTATCGAGGTATATCATCTCATAATACGATGTCAAAAGGACATCAAATTTGATCCTTTTTTTCCATGCCTTCACTTAGAATTAGGTTAGTCTTCCTTTTCTTAATATTCTGATTCACTGGAAAGTAAAATTCGTGCTCTCTTATGACAGCACCAGCTTGTGCAGATCCCAAATACTTTACCTGCAAAAACCAACATGTAATTAAAGAGTGAATGAAATGGCAATATCGTTGAGATATCACATGTACGTACAACATTTAATTCAGGTGCCCAAGTTGCAAATTCACGTTCCCAATTTTGCAATGTTGAAAGTGGAGCAACTAACCACCAGATATGGATAAATGTTCTCTTCAAAAAGGGATGATAAGTAAGCAACACTTCCTATGGTTTTTCCTCCACAAGTCCACATCAAGGTGACATTTCAGAGGAAACTCCAACTTAGGGAGGAAAAGAGGAAAGACAGAGAGTAAAGGGAGGAAACAAAAATATAGGGTATAGGAGAGAGAAACAAAGACTAGTACCAAGTCCCATTTCATCAGCAAGGATAACATGAGTTTGCTTGGACCAAGAGAATCGTAAGAAGTTCAATCCTTCAAGTTGATACGGATGTACCGTACCTGCATTTAGATGAATATGAAAGGTGAAAAAGATGGGTAAATTTAAAAAGTTGCTAGGGGAATGGATCAGCTTGAAAACATACCCCCTAAAAGAAAGTCAGGGCCATGTTCATACTGTTGAAGTCAACACCATCCTTAATGTTTACTTTTTGCTTACTAGAAGATATTTGGCTTGATCTAGACTGAAATCTGTTGAATCTTTCTATTTCTGGCTGAAATGCAGGGATATCTGATCAACTCAAGCTCCCAATAGCATTCATCATATGGAAGCCCTTTCCACTTCACAAGATATTCCTTCTCATCATCCTTACCCCCGTACAATTCAAACAAGAAATATTGTTAAGTCCCACATTGCTTAAATTTATGACCAAAATGGCCTTTACAAACATCAGCTCTCATATTATTTAATGATATACCTAAGATAATCTCTATAAACACCGGAACACTCATCTCTCTTGAACCCATAGTTTTCAGACTCGGACCGATGATCGACTCGGTTGAGGCACCGAGTCACTAGTTTAACCGGTGGTTCACTGGTCGGACTGGTGGAATTGAATTTATACAAAAAAAATATAAAATTTTAAACGAAATATAATAAAATGATAACTAATTAAAAATTTAATACTTTTTAAATGGTCCAAATATAAAAGCATACATAAATTCCAAAATATTATTCACATTCACAAATCACAATTGACAAGTTCAAAACATAATTATACAAGCAAATTCACAAAGTTTTACATCACAAACTCATAAGTTATAACCATATAAATAAAGTTATTGCATTTAATGATATACCTAAGATAATCTCTATAAACACTTGAACACTCATCTCTCTTGAACCCATAGTTTTCAGACTCGGACCGATGATCGACTCGGTTGAGGCACCAAGTCACTAGTTTAACCGGTGGTTCACTGATCGGACTGGTGGAATCGAATTTATACGAATAAAATATAATAAAATGATAACTAATTAAAAATTTAATACTTTTTAAATGGTCCAAATATGAAAGCATACATAAATTCCAAAATATTATTCACATTCACAAATCACAATTGACAAGTTCAAAACATAATTATACAAGCAAATTCACAAAGTTTTACATCAAAACTCATAAGTTATAACCATATAAATAAAGTTATTGCATTTTTCTATAAGTTAAATTAGATTTTTTTTAAGGTTTTTGAAAAAGTCATGATTTAGAATAACAAAGCAAAAAAAATAAAAAAAGCAAAAAAAATAAAAAAAATCGACCGGTCCGACCCGGTTCAACCGGCCGAGTTAAACCGGGTCACATCGGTTTTGATGCGGGACCGATCCAAATACTAACTCGGACCGGTTTCATGACCGGTTCACTGGTTTTCCGATCGAACCGGTTTTTATTACTATGCTTGAACTAGTTTTTGAGATGGAGTTAGACCCCACAATCTTAAGGGAAAAAAAATGTATGGATTTCTTGGCATTTTCAAGTAATTCCAAAATCTTTCTAAACCATTAAATTGTGGAGTTTACCGTTACCAATCATTGTTCTCTAATGAGTGAATGACCACGGAATGATAATAATATTATTTGTCTTTATTCTTTTTTCAAATAAGATGAGCTAAAAAGTATGATTCATCTAAATATAGTAGGAAAGAAAAGAGTAGAAATTAAATCTGGATAAAAAAAGTGGAAGCAAACTTTTCTTTTGCTTGAAAATCTAAGCCACAAATCATGAAATGATCTAAAATTACTATCGCCACCATCGTAGCAAAGCAATTGTTTGTGGCAATCAGTATTCAGCAACACACTTCCTAGATGAACTATCAGCCAACCTAAAATCAGGAATGATAGTCTGGACCTAATTTATACACAAACTCTTTCACCAGAATTCGTGTTAACCCTTCTGTAAGTCACTCAAGTTCTAGAACAAATAGATTTCAACTCAATCTGGTATTCAAAATCAAGCACAGAAATTCAGAACATAATCATCTCATTATTCTATAATAGGAAGAAGCAAAATAAAGTTCCATATAGCTTGACCTCAAAGCAAGTATTCGATCAACCATAGTCCATTCAGGTCTATTGGGGATAAAGTCGTCATTGGAAGTATTGATTATTGTCATTTGACGATGGAAGTTATTAACTTTGGTCTTTAAACGAGGAAGACTCTTGAAAGCTTTTAGAAACTCTTTCTCTGGCACACCAAAAGAAAATAGATATGCAGCTGGTAAATGAACAATACGCATAATGATAAAATGTAATAAACATAGACAGAGTAATAAATAATATAATAAATATAGTACTCGAAATAAAAATTGGGAGTGATGAATTAATAAATAGAGAAAGAAAGAGAGTTGGAAATGAAAGTTAAATATTACAAGCAATGCATGAGGTTCACAAGACATAAATGTACCATGTGCAATGCAAATATGATAGTCCCTTCCACTTAACAAGATATTGTTTGACTAAAGTTTATATATATATATATATATATATCACTCAACCATCATTGCGGCTAAAAGAATGAACTCCTTACACATTCAGGGCAACTCCAATTGTTTGGAAGGGGGCTTTTAAGTGGTTGAAGTAAACACCTAGGATGATAAGCATAAGTACACTTTTCACATCTTAGAAGATTTCCACTTTCTCCACAAGCTTGACACAAATTCTCTTTCTAGCTACTGGAAGGGATAAAATCATCAAAATGAAGCAAGGAGAAATATGGTAAGTGAAAAAAAGATGTGCTTGTCAGAAGCAACCACACTAAAAAAATTAAAGATGATACCTATAGATAAATAACAAACAATTATGAGCAAAAAATAAAAATTAGTTTAAATTTCATTAATGAAAATAAAATTCATGATTGCATACAACAAACAACGAATCAAGTACCCCAGTCACTTTACCGACAATCTAAGTTTAGAGGAGCTTTCTCCACAGACAACTAGGTGGGATTGATTCCATGGTTTAAATAGTGTTACGGTGTCATATCTTAAACAATGCCTTTAGACATATATATCAATAGTGGCTATATCATCTCAGGAGTATTAGATTTCTTAAATTTAAATATAATCATGGGATTTCTTATACCTTAGTCCTTAGGCTAGACATGGAATAATAATAAGGTCATTATAGCTTTCAAAATTCGCCAAAATGAAAGGCAAAACATCAACCAAATATTGACAACTGAGAATGCTCTTGTTGGTTCCCAAGCTGATTATGCTATTGGGTTTGTCATAATTACGAAAGCCAAAGAGGCAAAAGTTAACATAACATATATGTTTGTGCAAATAACCCTTCTACTTTTCAAACAATATATTACGACATCCCGAACTTTTCAAACTGTGTAAACAAAATCCTCCAAAATATTAAGTCATAGCAGGGTGTCGGGTTGTACATAATAAAAAAATAGGGGATTTAATTGCACATAGTATTCACGGATAAGGTGTTTGCATAAATTAGAAACTTTGAGGGTTTAATAAGTATACATAAATCTTACCTTCATTAGTTGCCAAAATTATACTGAGAAGTATTTTGCACAGTTTGAAAAATTTATGGTATCACGATACATATTTTAAAAAGCCAGGACATAAATTGCACATGACCTAAAGTTCAGATGGGTAAAATACATCTATCCCTATATGATATTTGAATAAACAAATAAATACAATTGTATTTTAGCCCAAGACAAAAGTTCTAAAGTAGACAAATAATAAAGTTTCAGATTTTCAAGTGTACAAAAAAATGTAAAGAAAAACAAATAACCAATAACTTTCAACAGCAACAATGAAAGGAAAAAGAGAAAGAGACAAATATTTACCTTAAACATGTTGTTGCAACCATAACCCTCAACATGACAACTTCATCTGAAAAATTTAGTACCAATTCAACACAAACTCAACATTCAAATCAATCCAAAAAACAAAAACTCATCCACCTAGGAATCAACAACACCAAAACACAATAAAGACCAAAGTAAAGATTGTACCTTTCTCATATATATGCACTAAGAGGGGCACCAAGTAAACCAACCAAGCTAGACAATGAACAACCATACACAATATTGGCAACAACAAAAATGAGAATTGGATAAGAATCACCATTTCTAATCAGGAAACTAAAGGAATAATTCACACACATCATTCTAAATGTGCTATATGTAGATTGCTAGTTTATAATTTGATTAATTGAATGTGGAATTAAAATTGATTGTAAAACATATATAAATTCAAATTCAAAAGTTATAAATTCAAAATTAGAACACCAATAGGCATGCAAAGAGAATAAAATCATGTACTCAGGTCAATATTAAGAAGTCAAAACTATATTTAAAATATAAAATAAAACCACCTAATAAGAAATAACTCTAAATTAAGAAAATAACACAAAAAACTATTAATCTCATTTCTGTTGGTTTCCTATTTTAAAAATACAAAATGAATAGACTGTCAAGTGAGATTATTTTTTTGGTACTAAATTCTTCTTTCCTAATAAATAAAAACCCAATAGTAAAAAAAAATCCCATACATATAGCAAGCATAAATTGTAACAAAAGGCATAAACCTTGTCATCACAGCTTGAAATTGAAGTCTTCAACCAATTATTGGTCATTTCTTGTCATAACTTAATTTGGGAACGTGATCAACATGTGAGGAACTCTATTCCCATGTAAGCCTCATGACCTTTGAGTCTCTCTATATGTATATAATAATAATAAATTCATTTTTTTTCCAAATGATATAAAAAGGTCTCTGATATAAATTCCAACTCTTTGAAATTAAATTTCCAATAAATAATTTCATAATCAAACTCTAAATTTGTCTCTGTAATTCAAAATATAAAAAGTTGCTCTACACAAAATAACCATAAGAACCATAATCATGTAAATACAAAATGAAATCTATCTCTATGTAGTCTAGGCCCTTACCTGCAATGTACAATGGAGCAGTCTATCTCTATACTAACACAAAAGATACTTCACTTCGAAGTGAAGCTCACTAACTGGTAATCTCAACTGCTAGGGAGGAGATGGATAAGAAGGACCCATAACAGCTACTAAATCTGTAATGGAAAAAGGAGAGGGGTGAGTTTCATCTAAAATTTAGTGAGTAGACCCTTATCCATAATTCTCTCATGGGACAACAACAAAATATACATACATATATAATCAGTAAAACTGGTTAATGTAATAACTTTGAAATCATATTCATATATATATATATATATATGTATGTATGTGTGTGTGTAATATAATGACTCGAAAATTCGTATCCTCTAGAAAACATCATAATAGTACTCTACTAAAGAAACAAGAATATAATATCTAAATATATATATATTCTCTGATTATGCATGTCAACCATGACATAACAAATTCTCTACTCTGTGATCCCTCTAGGATCTAAATTAGACACCTAACTAGGTTCTATTCTCTACTCTGTGAGATTGTCCCCAAGGACAACTTAGTACCAAGATTAACGATTGGAGTTTAGCCGTTAACTCACTATCTGATTTGTTTCTCTATAGCTACCATCTAGTCTCTAATTCATAAAACTAATTAAATTCTCTAATCTTTGTACCAGACTCTGCTCTAAATTCAATCTCTATTATATAAAATATAATATTCTGGATATCATCATGGAAGCCAAAAATTCTTTAAATAATTATAATCATACTTTAGCTCTTCATAAAATTATTTTAGCAATAATGGTCTCGTGAGTCTACACAAAAACTTCTTTTTCATGCTCTTTTGAAGAAAAAACATAATTTTCCATTAGCTTGGTGAAATCTGCAGGAACTATTGGATTTATGCGGAAGCGATTTAAGGACCTAGTACATTGGTTTGCTTACCGAATCATCATTGTTTCATAAACACAGAAGAAATATTACCTCTCAGAGTGTTTTCCTTGTAGTCGGTTGATGGCAGACCTTCCAGATTATCTCTCAAGGAGGAAGGAGATGGTGTGTGGGCACTTTCTCTCTATCAGGAGATGACCTTATCTCTACGGCTGTGACTACTCTCCTCTTTTTCAAGGAGGGTTAAGTGTAGTATATATATGGGTTCCAAGAAACCTAACCTTTAGATGAAACGGGTTTTAGGTTTCTTGGGCTCTTCTTACACACTAGCCCCTATTGGGCTTTAGTGAAAGAGCAAAAACCCAACAATCTCCCACTTGCTCTTGAGTACAAACTTGAGCCTAAAGCCCAAGATCATGTAACTCACTAGTCGTCATCAATTGAAATTTCCCCATCCCTTATCTTGAGCTAGCCTGGGGATCTACCAGCTGTTGCTAATCAAGGCTCCTGATAATCAACAAATGATTATCTAATTCGGTGCTACTCCACTAAAAGCCCGAACTTGAACTCCAAGATATATAACATGTATATATATCACCCTTTTGTAGAACGTCTATAATTGATTGACTAGTTTTCTGTAATCCAATCAATTATTTATTCCCTTGACTATGATAGTTTCTCTAATGGATTACATGCACTGGCCAGTGTCTTCAATATCCAAGTACCGAAACATATCAAGGGGACATTTCCTACAAATTTCATATTGTTTATCTCATAAATACTGATAATCAAACAATCTCACTCCCAAAATACCGAGTTATTGGCTGTCAATGGATCGCACCTCACCCGTTGGTAAATCAAAGAATGAAAACTATTTGATTACCTATTTATAATAAACTCAGAATTAAGAGCAATCTTATAACTACAGTTATCTGGAGATTTGATACCTTATGACAGAAAAACACCCTTAATCAAATCTCTCCTTGATCCTTTCAATGTGAATGTTAATTCACACCAATATTTTACAATGATTCAGACAAAACCATTTCATAAAATATTGTAGCCTAAATAAAGTGCCCAACTTTATTTAACAGCTATGAATCTGTTCATCAATTATGAGAACCTATGATCATGTCTTCCATGAACGTATCCATATGATCATATACTTCACAATTGATCCGGACCTTAGTGTTTGTAAATAGTGTGTGGAATAAAAGAATAATACCTCATTTATAACATTCAGAAAAAAATATAATGTCATAATGTCTTGCTCAAAAGGCACAAAACAACAAAGTGAAATAACAACTTCCTAAAGCTATAGCAAATCTGGACTCCTCCTAAGACCCATAGATGTAACATGCCTCTCGAACACACGTTCAGGCAAACTCTTAGTAAAAAGGTCAGCAAGATTCTCGTCTGATGCTATCTTGACTACCACTGTATCTCATCTTTGAATTATATCTCGGATCAAGTGGTACTTCCTCTCTATGTGCTTTTGTCTTTTGTGACACCTTGGTTCCTTGGACTGTGCTACTGCCCCACTGTTGTCACAGTAAAGTGTGATGGGACGACTAACACCTGGTATCACCTGAAGATCCATTAAGAACTTCTTTAACCATGCGGCTTCCTTTGCAGCCTCAGAACCAGCTACATATTCCGCCTCTGTGGTAGAGTCAGCCACACATGATTGTTTGACACTCCTCCAACAAATGGCCCCGCCATTAAGAGTGAACACATACCCAGAGGTGGATTTTCTTGAGTCAATGTCTCCTTGGAAATCTGAGTCTGTATAACCAATGGTTTCAAGACTCCCACTAGAATAGACCAACATATAATCTCTCGTTCTCCTAAGGTACTTGAGTATATGTTTAACCGCTATCCAGTGTTCCTCTCCAGGATTAGATTGGTATCGACTTACTACTCCCACTGCATAACAGATATCTGGTCTGGTGCACAGCATAGCATACATAAGGCTACCTACTGCTGGAGCGTAAGGTATCCTACTCATGCGTTCTCTCTGCTCAGGAGTTTTAGGAGAATGCTCCTTAGAGAGATGAATCCCATGCCTAAAGGGTATAATTCCCTTCTTGGAATTCTCCATGCTGAACCTGGCAAGTATTTTGTCGATGTAATTAGCCTGAGATAATGCCAATACCCTATTCTTCCGGTCTCGCAAGAGTTTAATACCAAGAATATAATTGGCTTCCCCCAGGTCCTTCATATCAAAATGCTTGCTTAGCCAGGTCTTTATGCCTAACAATACCTCCGTATCATTTCCGATAAGGAGTATATCATCCACATAAAGTACAAGAAAAGATACTGCGTTACCTTGGATCCTTTTATACACACACGGTTCATCAGGACTTTTCTCAAAACCATAAGACTTAATGGCTTGATCAAACCTGATGTTCCATGATCTGGACGCTTGCTTAAGTCCATAAATGGATCTTTGCAACTTGCATACCATGTTTTCTTGCCCTTTGACTATGAACCCTTTTGGTTGCTGCATGTAGATATCCTCTTCCAAATTTCCATTTAGAAAAGCAGTTTTGACATCCATTTGCCAAATCTCATAATCAAGATTTGCTGCAACAGCTAAGAAAATCCGGATGGACTTGAGCATGGCAATCGGCGAAAAGGTTTCTTCATAATCCACACCTTCTATTTGTGTGTATCCTTTCGCCACCAATCTAGTTTTGAAGGTTTCAACCTTCCCGTCCAATCCTCTCTTTCTCTTATAGATCCATTTACACCCAATGGGTCTTACCCCTTTTGGTGCATCTACAAGAGACCAAACTGAGTTGGAATATAAAGAATCCATTTCACGATTCATAGCCTCAAGCCATTCCTGAGCATCAACATCTCCTAGTGCCTCTTCATAACTCGTGGGATCATCATCTTCTTCAATGATGACATCCTGAGACGATTCGCCCAACAAGAGAAATCTTGCAGGTTTACGAATCAATCTCCCACTACGAGTTTTCCGCACTTGTTGTTGTGCATCTATAGGGGGTCTAATTCTAGATGAGGACCCTCATTAAGTGGATTAACCAATTCATGATTTTGTTGTTCTTCCTCAAGCGCAGAATCGCACTCTCTACAGGTTCCACTTGTTGATCATCATGCTGAACTTCTGGTTCTATTTATGGTTCCTGTGTGTGTTCAACATCAGGTATATTTTCCCCTCTTTGAACAACCATAGGAACAAAAGCTGGAACCGCCTGAGGTTGAGGTAAAACTTGATCTGAGACTAGCTCATCAAGAATAACCTTACTCCTTGGCTTATAATTTTCCATATAGTCCTCCTCTAAGAAAGTCACGTGTGTACTCACTATGACCTTCTTTTCTTTTGGACTATAAAACAACCAACCTCTGGTTCCTTTAGGATAGCCTATAAACATGCATACTTCTGTATGTGAGTCCATCTTATCTGGTTTCTTTTGTAAGACATGTGCTGGAGTACCCCAAATCCGAATATGATTCAAGGAGGGCTTACACCCTTTTCATAATTCTATTGGTGTCTTTGAAACCGACTTGGATGGAGCTAAGTTCAATAGGTACATAGCAGTTTCTAAGGCATATCCCCAGAATGAATCAGAAAGAGATGAATAACTGAGCATAGATCTTGCCATTTCTAAAAGGGTTCTATTTCTCCTTTCAGCAACTCCATTCTGCTGGGGTGTCCCTGGAGAAGATAATTGTGAAACTATCCCCTCTTTGGTCAGGTAAGACCTGAACTCTCCAGATAGGTATTCACCCCCTCGGTCAGATCGAAGAGTCTTAATTTGAACACCAAGATGCTTTTCTGCCTCAGCCTTGAACTCCTGAAATTTTCCAAAAGCTTCAGACTTGTGACGCATCAGGTACACATGTCCAAATCTAGAGTAATCATCAGTAAATGTGATAAAATACTGATACCCTCCTCTGGCCTGGACATTCATTGGTCCACATACATCAGTATGTACCAATTCCAGCTGAAGTGTGGCACGATTTCCCTTGGCCTTGAAAGATCTCTTAGTCATTTTACCTTCTAAATAAGATTCACAAACTGGTATTGGTTCAAAGTTCAGGGATTTTAAAATCCCACTATTGACCAAACCTTGTATCCTGTTAGAATTAATATGACCTAATCTCAAATGCCAAAGATAAGTTTCATTGGAAACTTTTCTTTTCTTTGATGAATGAACATGCTCAACATCTCCTATTTCAACATGATTAACTTCACAGGGCACAGGACTAAGGAAATAAAGACCATTAAACATTACACCGAAACAAATAAAAGAAGATGAACTTCTTATTGAAACTGAGGAATTAAACTGAACTGTCAAACCATGTTTAACCAAACAACTAACAGAAATTAAATTCCTCTTAAAATCCGGAATAAATAAACAGTCTTCTAAAACCAAAGTTCTACAATTATCAAAAGATAAAACAACTTGTCCCACTGCTAGTGCAGACACAAGCTCCCCATTTCCAAGCTTCAAAACTCGTTGTCCTTCACTTAAAGGCAAGCTATGTTTGAACCACTGCAAAGAGTAACAAACATGGTTAGTGGCTCCTGAATCAATGATCCATTTATCATTGTAATTCTCCACTAAACAAGCCTCAATCACATGTAAATTACCCATACCTGGTTTTTTCATACGTGGGCAATTTTTCTTCCAATGCCCCTTTTGTCCGCACTTGAAGCACTTGCCTTTTGGCTGCTTCATTGCAACTGGTTTGGCAATTGGAACACCTGATTTCTTTTTCTTATTTTTGTTCCTTCCCTTGGGTTTCCCCTTAGGTTTCACAGAACTCTCACCAGCAAAAAATGCACTGCCCTGCTTGACTAGAGACTGTTCAGCACTCTCAAGCTCGTGCATCAGCTGAGTTAGGTCAAGATTCATCTTATTCATATTATAATTCATCTTGAACTAATTGAAGTATTCAGGCAGTGATTGCAAGAGAAGGTCAACTTTTACTTCTTGTTCAAATTTGACCCCATGGTCTTCAGCCTTCTTGAAGTTTGCTATCATTGTCAGACAATGATCCCGCACACTTCCTCCACACATGACTGTCTTGGTGACTGCATTCAGCACATTCTGCCTAGCAGAGCTGCTAGACGTAGCAAACATGCCATCAAGAGTCTGGAGCATCTTTGCTCCACTCTCAATCATGCTCACTTGCTCCTGAAGGTGATCAAGCGAGATCAAGCTAAAATATAGCAGCGAACTGCCACATTTGCCTTCTCTCATCTTTCCTTTTCCTGCTGAAAACGTGTCTTTGTTGCCTCAGGCGCATCTTGAAAGAGTGCTACTGCATAGGGGTAGTCGTAACAAAGTTGAGTTTTTCATATTGAAAAATAATATCCAAATTGGTTTTCCATTGTTTGTAGTTTGTACCATCCATAGGTTTTTGGCTCAAGATAGTAGCTAAAGGATTGAATGAAGACATTTTTTCTCTGAAAACAAGGAAAAAACACACACTATTTACAAACAAGAATAACAACAAACGGAAATAGCGCTAGTAGATTCTAATAACTACTACTCGTTTATAGTTCAACAATCCATTAGTTATCTTTACAAGGCTTACGATGGGCAAGATACTTGTAAAACTAATCTTGTTTATTTTGGGCCTTCAGTTCCATTGCCAGAGCCTCGATGGGAGGGTTAACAACTTTACCAAAGTTGAATGTATTTAACCATTGTTTACTTTCAAAATTATCTTTAGTGTCTAAGTGTTACCGACGATGGGCCGCACAAAACTTTACTAAAATTTTGAAAATATTAAGGTTTAATCTAGCGAAATCCAATTATCCTTATCCGATGGGGCTTCAACGATAACCATTTCACTAATAAACCCACAATTGGAGGCCGTAGGTTTTAAATTAATTACTTAATTAAAAACCTTCACCCATTCAATATTTTAAAATTAGAATTTTTCAATTTCCAAGAATTGTTTAAATTCGAGTATTCTTTGTTTGTTTTCAAAAACTATGTAAGCACCCACAAGCCAATGAACGTGCAAGCTTAGCTTATCGGAATTTTGAAAACATTAAGGTCCTAAAATCCGGTCACGATAGGCAGCGTGTGCTCTACACAATCATGATACATGATTATGGTATGCAGCGTGTGTTGACACATGACCATTTTAGAATACCCACAAAATACTCGCAATGTAAACAATTCTTTTAGGAATTTGTCTTGATTTGTCTTGATTTTTTTTTAATTCAATAATAACTATCATACTAGTCGCGGAATGACAAAATAGCTATTATGCTCATGTAATTATCAAGTTATGCAACAATATGGCACCTCCTATTCTATATGACATATTATCACAATAAGCATGTTATCAATCATATAATTCATCCATTCATAAAATGAAGTAATTTAAATAAAATAGACTTTAATCCATGGTTTCCTAGAGAAAAAAAAATATAAAAAAAGGTAAAAATAACCAAAAAATATTCCAGCCCTTCTTGTCCTTCCTTTTAGCCTATAGGTATTTATCTCAAGCCTTTTTATGGTAACCATGGGTCCAATAGCCCAAAATACCAAATTTTGGCAAGAAAACCTAAGACAACTTCAAGGAACCCTAACTGTTTCGTCCACTGCGCCGTCACCCGAACTTGGATCAGCACGAAAATTTTTTTGTTAGGACCGCCATGAAAAGATGAAGCCAACGCCACTGGAATCATCCAATTTGGATGTTCCACGCGCCCTCACTCTCTCCATCTTCACAGGCGCGTGGAAACCAGTCTCAGCCGCTTGTATCGGCGCGTGGAGGCGCGTTCAGGCTCCCCTGGCCGCGATCCACCCACCATTTTGTTCTTCTTTCCGTCCTCTTTCCAATGATATATGATACGTCCAAATCTGAGATCCAGAGGTCCACGAACATGTCCAAACAGTGACGAACGTCCTTCTTTGTGTATCTTCTTGATCTTCTTTTATTACAATTTTTGTATACAACCATAATCTTTCATATCTTGAAATAGTCTCTAAAACCATGCAATCATGCCACAATTTAAGGAAAATAATTCTAATGATGAACATAAGGATTATAGGATCTGAACCCACTCATCTGGAGGGGAGGGAGGAGTAATGTCAACACCAAAGGAGCTCCAAGGAGGAGGGATGGAACCAACATCTGCCATAACAACCGTAATCTCTAGATTAATCTCTAGCAACCTCTAGATAGCTCTAATATAACTTTAACAATATTTGAGAGTACTCCTTACTTGACAACAAAGCCCAAGCCCTAGGAAACAAGATCGAGAAGAAAGAGACAACAAAAACCCATACATCTCTTACCTTAGATCCTTGGAGGAGAAGGATTAGGATTGGATTGAGTGGAAATGAAGAAAATGTGTGGGAGTGTTAGGGATTCGAAAATAAGAGAGAAATCCAGAATGTGGGGTTTTAAAAAGGATAGGAGGGTTCATTAAAGTGAAACGATGTCATTTGACACTGTTTTTACTCCAAGGGAACCACTATAGCGGTCTATGATCATTATAGCAATCGGGGCATTCTCGCGGCCCCTAGCTAATCTACTTATGATTGCTATAGCGGTCCTCAAACCACCCAAAACCCACAACTCATATACTATGACCGCTATAGCAGTAACAGTTCACCCTTGCTCAACATTGAAAGACTATTCGTGTAGCCGAGTTTTCAGCTACATGGGTGGGTCCTAGGAAACCCTAAGATTGCACAAAACTTATACATTGACACATGTACCTCAAGTATTACATTTCTGTAACACAAAGAGACATTGGTAGAGAAAATAAGTAGAAAAAAAAGTAAAAAAAAAAATAGAGAGACTCTAACATTAACTGGACATCACAGAGCTACACCCAGAAAAGTCGCGTGTCAACCACTGGTCACCACCATTGCAATACCATCTTCATAGTTGTGTCTTGTTCGACAGCCCCGTATGCTCCTCTATTATTTAAATCATCGACCATGACACTATTCTTATCGTCACAACACCACCATGATGTTACCATTTTTGCATCACATAGCCACCATGCTTGAACCCGCACCAGATCTATGCCACTATCGCAAGCACCATCGCAAGGTTAACGTTCATGACTATGCAAGCCCATCCTTTTACCACCACTATTAGGCCCTCTTTTTGCCACCGTAGCTACCACCCACTCTTCAAGGTGCAGGGATTGCTACAGGACCTCAATGGAAGGATTATAAAGCATGGAATTATTTCTACATAAAGGCATTGTAAAAGATAAAGAAAGAAGGTAGAAAGATAGGGTTTTGAGAAAGAGAGATAATCAAGAAAATAGGGTTGATTATTAATGAATATGATGAAATGAAAACTTTTCTTTGGTAATAAATGAAAGCTTTTAGAAACTAACCAAATAAAGGTTGGAAAGGGAATTTAAATGAGGAGCTTGCTGCAAAACCCTTTCTTTCATGGTAAAATACAGGGGCAGTTACATTGAGAGTAATGGTGTTTGTGGGTTTAGGAGTTACTTTTTTTTTTCCAATCCCTGGTGCATTTGATCACTTCCAAAAAGTTATCCTTACACATATACCAACCTTGCTATATATTTGTGCAATTTCATGCCTCTGCTTTTTTGCTTTTGTGTGTCCAAAAATAATTTCGAAAGACCTTTCTAAAAAATATCAATGAGAAAAAAATATTTTTCAAAAAATAAATATTTTTAAATCTACAAGATATACAATAATTTTTAAAAAAAACATAAATATGATTATGAAACATATTTGTTTTTTTAGCTAGTCTAGTATATGGTAAATTTGAAAAAATATATTACAAATTCTCTATTTCCTTCCTTTTATCTATTTTAAACTCCCAAAAGAGGACAAAATAAACCCTTTAAGCCTTGTCCTTCCCATTTGATGCTTCCTCTTCCCCTTACCTAGTAACTTACAGACATACCTAAGGTGAGGATTTGTAACAGTTGTTGAGAAAATATTCTGACACCTTATCCCTATCTATAAAATCGTGTCATTTATATAAGCTTCTTTCCTTTTCTTAATTCAGCATAAGATGTTTATCACTACTCTCACATGTTGCCCCTAGCAGAGCATAGTTTGCATGCAAAAAAGAATAACCATGCTTTCAAGGATAGTCTATGCTATTCATAGAGCTTCCTCCTAGTTTTATTACTGTTCTACTAATATAAATTTTTAGGCACACATAAAGATAACAAGGTTGATAAGTTAATAATAAAATCCAAGCATTAAAAGCTACAATGAGATTTGAATGCCTATGCACAAGCCAGGGTAAACAGCAAAAAATCTTCATGTCTCCAATGACTTCCCCAAAGGTAAAACTTATTCTTAGATTTTGCAGAATTATAAGCACACTAATACATAAGAATATGTATAAGACATGTGCCTTCAAATCATTTTGAAGAGGATGAAAATGTGTCAAATAAACTGATGTAAGTTAGGTATCTCATTAGAAACAAAAATTATTTTGGGGATATGTCTCAAATACTTAGGATAGCTTAATCAAAAGATATAAAACAAGAGTACACCTCCTGCTTGAATTATTTAATGCCAAAATTGAGAAACCAGCAATCGAGCCAGCTATATATTTGGTCCATTATCCACTTAAGCAAGGTCATAAATAAGCAACACGTGCACATCTCAACAGCTTAAAATAATATTCAGCCATTTATATATGGAAGAACAAAATCTTAGTAAAAAGGTTAAATGAGAAGCTATAGAAATGAATATAGAAAAAAATTATTTGCGCTGCAACTTAAGCATTCCATGGCATCTATTTCTTTCTCAGCTTTCGCAACAAGCATCTAAGTGCATGATAGGATCCAGTGAAACCTCCAAAGAGCAAACTGATTCAATAAGCTTCTTCCCATACTATTAGATCTTTTTCAGAAACAAGTGACTGCAAACAAATAAGAAATATTTATATACGTTCTCTAATATGTATCAAAGCAAAAGATATATAACATGTAAATGGTCAATAGTATAGTATACCTTCATGCCACGTACATAGTTACCTATAACAACAATTGAAAGCTACAAGGCTTCAACCAAACCACGCAATAATGTTATCTACAAGATAAAATTGACTAAACTAGAGAATACCCCATTGTATCAACAACAACTTCAATAACACATAACATAGGCTGAGCTAGAATACTCTACTGTATCAAATATTAAGAAATTTGATTGCGCAATTTCCTGATTTCTTCACTTTGTAGTTGACTTAATAGCATGTTTGGATTTCAATTTGGAAGGGCATTCTAAATTCTTCTTTAATCTTGTTTGGCTACTACATTTCAGAATGAATCCTTGCTTTTATAATTGATTTTGGAAAAATGAAAATTTCTCGCTTTCTATCAAAATCAATTCTATAGAAATTACAAAACATAAACCACTTTGTTTTAAGGTCAATTGCATAAACCACTTTGTTTTAAGGTCAATTCTAACAAAATCAATTATGACAAAATCAATTACAACAAAATCAATTACAACAAAATCAATTCTCCCTAGAAACAATTCTAGAGTGCAAAACTAATAAACGCACACTTATTTCAATTAAAACTCACTCCCCAAAGGGAAAAAAATAAGATTGTTCACTCGCACATTGAAATAATGAATTTTAGAAGAAAATGAATCTCTGTCACATATAAAATTCTCATTTCCAACATCCATGACATTCGATCGAATTAAAAGAATCACCAGTGGGACAAAAACACCATAAAATTTATGAAATTCAACCCATAATTAATTCCATCAAAAGTCTTAGCATTGATCAAAGATTCAATTTAGCATCACAGTGATCAAGGAATTCAGCATTAACTGACCTTGAGATCAAGGAGGGAGGAGTAAGATTGGTCGCGAACGAGCTTGAAGGTGTGCAGGAAGATGCTGATGCCGATTCTCACACCATACAAAAGGAGGAACATCTGGCACAGGTTATCGATAGCATGGGCCGTGCATAACTCATCGGGGCTATGATTGCATAGAGGTCATTCCAATGAGGAGTGGTGGTAAAGGGTGGCTGAGCGACGCTAGTAAAGCTGAAGCTCCTAGATGACTTTGCGGAGGCACTTTTCTGCCTTGTGCAGACGGCAATCAACATTAGAGTTGTCAATGAATGGAGAGGAGTAGGCAATAATGGTTCCATTGCAAAATTGTTGAAGTGAGGGTTTCGAAAGAATTAATCAATGTTTTAATTAATTATTCAAATAATTTTTTATTTGTCATCTCATCTCATCTCATCTTAAAGAGAGGGGGGATGAGGAGTGAGAAAGCTAGTTACTCTAATCTAAGAAGCTCTTGTAAGAGTCAGAGGTTGGTTTTTATTTTCATCGTACCATATGATTGCTTTATAAAAGGCAAAAAAAAGGATCATCTCATATAAACTTGTCTTGCCTTGGCCCCTATCCCATCACCAATGAAAGCCAACATCAACATCTTTGTTACCCCTACTTTATAATGTTTTATATTATTTTTCATATTTTTCTTATTCTATATGCTGTTTTCTGTCATTCTATGACATATAGCCTAACTTCCCTATCTTGGGCAACTGATATATCAATTATTGGGGTGTTCACGGCTTGGTTTGGTTTGGTTTAGTTTGATGTTTCAATTCAGTTTGATTTGGTTTCGATTCAGTTTGGTTTGGTTTGGATTTGGTTCGGTCCAGTCCAGAACAGACTTAAGGTTCTATTTTGTTCGGTCTAGTTCGGGCCGGTCCAATTCAGCTCGGTTTGGTCTGTTACGATTCAGTTTGACCTGGTTTTTATCAGTCTGGTTTGGTTCGATTCAGTTTGGTTTGGTTTGGTTTGGCTAAGTTTGGTTCGGTCCAGTCCAATCCGGTTCAGTCTAGTTTGCTTCTGTTCGGTTTGTTCTGGTTCCATTCGGTCCAGTTCGGTTCGGTCTAGTTTTGCCCGGTCTAGTTCCGTTCAGCCTGGTTTGGTTTGACTCAGTCTATTTTGTTTGGTCTGGTTTAGTTCGATCTAGTTTGACCCGGTCCGGTTCGGTTCAATTCGGCCTAGTGCAGTGCGGTGTAGCCTGGTGTGGTCTAGTTTGGTTCATTTTGGTCTGGTTTGATTCGATCTGGTTCGGTTTGATTCGGCCTGATTTCGATCAGTCTACTTTTATTCAGTTCAATTTAGGTTAGTCCGGTCTGGTCACGTTCAGCCTAGCTTGGTACAGTTTGGTATGGTTCATTCCGACTTGGTCTAGTTCTGTCCGGTTTGATCCAATCCGATTTGTTCTAGTGTGGCTCAGTTCAGTTCAGTCAGGTTCGGTCTGGTCTGATCCGGCTCAGCATGGTTTGGTTCAGTCTGGTTCAATTTGGTCTGGTTCGGTTCGGCTCGGTCTGGTTTGGTTCAGTTCAATTTGCATTAGTTCGGTCCGATCTGGTCCGGTTCGGTTCGGTCAGGTCCGGTTCAGTGCAATTCGGTTCGGTCTAATTTGGTTCATTTCAATTTGGGTTGGTTCGGTCCGGTCCGGTTCATCCCTGATCGGTGCGGTCTAGTATGGTTTGGTCCGGCTAGGTCTAGTTCAGTCTGGTATGGTTCGGTTCGGTTCGATCTGGTCCGATCCGGTTCTGCCTGGTTCTGTTCAGTCTGTCTAGTCTCGTCCGGTCTGGTTTGGTCCAATTCGGTTCGGTCTGGGTTAGTTCGACCCGGTCTAGTTCAGTTCGATTTGATTCGGTACGGTCTGCTTCGATTCATTTTAGTTTGATCTAGTTCGATTCAGTTCGGTCTAGTTTAGTTCGGTTCAATTTAGGTTGGTCCGGTCCAGTCTGGTTCGGTCCGGTTCAGCCTGGTTCGGTGTGGTCCGGTTTGGTTTGGTCTAGTCTGGTTCGGTTCGGTCCGGTCCAGTTTGGTCCGGTCCAGTCTGGTCCGGCCCGATCCGGTCCAATTCGGCCTGGTTCGGCTGGGTTTGGTGTGGTTCGATCTGATTCGATCTGGTGTGGTTTGGTCTAGTTCGGTTTGGTTTGGTTTAGCCTGGTTCGGTTCGATTCGGTTTGGTCTAGTTCTTTTCGGTTTGGTTCGACCCAATCTTGTTCGGTTCGGTCTAGTGTGGTTTAGTTCAGTTCGACCCGGTTCAATGTGGTGTGGATCAATTCGGTTTGGTTCGGTCTAGTTCAATTCGGTTCAATCTGATATGCTTCAGCTCAGTTCGGTCCGGTTCGGTTTGGTTTGGTTCGGTTCGATTTGGTTTAGTTTAGTTTTCGATCTTTAGTATAAAATTTATAAAATGTTAAAAAAGTAATTATAAACAATATTGAATTAGAGTAATCTTATTATAAAACTATATAGTTATAAGATATAACCTAATTTTTAAAATTTATGCTAAGATGTCATACTATTAATTAATATGTTAAACAAATGATAAAAGATTTGAAAAAAAATCATGTTGATTAAATTAAAAGAATTAATTCATAATTAAAAATCCTAATTGTTGAGTTAAAATATGAGATAAATTTAGGTATGGATGGGAAGTTTCGATAAGTAATACATCCAATTAATAAATAAAATTATTAATATAATATGTTATTGGTTTGGTTTTGAAAATAAGAAACTGAACCAATTAGTTTGCTTCGGTTTTCACAAATTAAGAACTAATTCAAATATATTAATTTCGGTTTTGATTGGGTTTCGGTTTTAATTCGATTTGGATCAATTTTGAAAACCCTAACGAAGTGTTTTACTTCATAACTTTACAAGTGTGAATGGTTTCAGTTTCTGAATTTTAAAATGAGTCAAATTAGTTTCTATATTGTAATGTCAAAACTAATTTCGCTTATTAAAAGTCAAAGCGTATAAACCCTAACTTGCAAGTGTAAAGTCGATGATTAAAATGATTTTTAACTCTTTAAACATCCTAAAATAAAGAGATACTCAACACTTCAAAAGAAAATAAAAAGGAGATGTGGAGAGAAAATAACAGAACGTAAAAGCATAAGTGGATAGCATGTTTCTATAGGGGGTATCTAGGTATTTGAGATTTTATTCAAATATCATTATTCTATATAAGTTAACTAGAATAAGAATCCATTTCCATACCATTTATGATTTTTTTTTTTAGAGGTCAAAAAGTTATAATTTTCCACTTTTTGTTTCATTCGAATAAACAATTTATTATTCCTCAAAAAGCTATTTTAAATATTTTTTGAGAAGCTAAAATATCTCAAAAATCACTTTTTAAAACAATCAGAACAAACACTTTATTATTACGTATTTAAATACAAAATTAACTCATTTATAAGTTATTTTTCCAAAATAATTTACTTTCCAATTCAGTCTTTAAACCATGTGTGTGTGTGTGTATATATATATCAAAATATGCAAATAAAATTTTACCCTAATCAAAAGTTAAAACAATTGGTCATTCATTCCATATTCAATTTGAGGTGATATGCATAACATAGCTTGATGATTATATTGATCATTGAAAACATATAACCTTTCGATTATTAACATTATCAAAATTCGAGATGATTCATTATTAATTGTTAATATTAAAAAACCTATATATTTCAATTATGCACATCCTACTTAAAACGTATTGAAACTGTTTCAAGGTTCCTTACTACTGAGCGTTCTCCTGTGCATCCTTGAAGTTCTCACAGATAAAAGGGGAAGCAAGGTTCATCATGAAGTCCTGAATAAAAGAATAAAATATTTAAGTATTGGAAATTGCTAGTAAAAAATAAAATTTCACATTCTAATCGTATATTTGGACACCAACCAAGCCAAGCCAAGCCTCAAAGAAAGCTTTAGGCTGGACATTCAAGAGCCTCCATAGTAAAAATGAGCAACTAATTAATGTACCTTTTTGTCATGTCTTTAACATCATGCTTTTAAGCAACTAATTCAATTACCTTTTTGTCATGTCTTTAACATCATGCTTTTATAAAACATTGTTTATTGGACATTCTTTAAGTGTACATATTAGGTTTATGACATAGTAAAAAGATTTTTTTTTATTTTCATTTTTATCCTACGCATAGCAGGAGTTTGAAGCAAATTAGGTTGGAAGTCCATTGTGCATAGCAAAAGAACCCATGTGAATAATAGTCTCATATAATAAACGATATAAGGCATAGGGGTTTTATATTGAAGAGTGAAGTTCGCGCAACAAAATTAATGTAAATTCTGCCTTTGAAAAATGAAGAAGCCAACAACAAATAGTGCAAAAAAGGACCACATTTTATGAGATGAAACGAAATGTTTTCTGAGTAACTTGTCTTGACTAACAAATACAACACCACAATCAACAAGCTAAATATGAAAGAATTTAATAAAATGTTCAAAAGTTAAGAATAAAACATTTAAAATTAGAGAAATCATCATATAAATAGTAGCTATAACATCTAAGGAGTATTAGATTTCTTCAATTTAAATATGATCATGGGATTTCTTATAACCCAAGCTAGACATGGAATAATAGTGAGGCCATTATAACTTTCAAAATTTGCCAAAATAAAAGCGCAACATCAACCAAATATTGCCAATAACTAAGAATGCTCCTGCTGGGTCCCAAGCTGATAATGCTATTAGGGTTTGTTAGAATTATGAAAGCCAAAGAGGCAAAAGCTAAAATAATATAGGATATTTCAATAGATAAACACAATTACATTTTAGGCTAAGGAAAAAGTTCTGAAGTAGCCAAATAATAAAGTTTCAAATTTTCAACTGTATGAAGAAATACAAAAAAAAACAAATAACCAACAACTTTGAATAGCAACAATGAAAAGAATAAAAGAAAGAAACAAATATTTATCGTAAACATGTTGCGGCAACCATACCCCTCAATCCTAGCCATGACAACCTCATCTGAAAAATTCAGTACCAATTCAACACAAAATTAACATTCAAATTGACCCAAAAAACAAAAACTCATTTGCGTAGGAATCAACAACACCAAAACACAAAAAAAACTAAAGCAAAGGTTGCACCTTTTTCACATATATGCACTCAGATAGGCACCAAGTAAACCAATCAAGCTGTACAATGAACAACCACACACAATATTAGCAATAACAAAAATAAAAATTGGATAGGAATCACCATTTCTAATTAGGAAAATAAGGAAATAATTCACACACATCATTTAAATGTGCAATCCACTATTAGAAAAACTTGGGACACCGACAAACGTTATTGACGGGCACGAACCCATCAGTAGCTACCAACGGAATCTCCAACGAGTTGGCACCTTTTTAGAAATAATTGTGGTTGCTTCACACACCCGTCGATTAGACCATCAGTAAATGCTAGCGCCAACACGCGCCACTTGGTGTGCATAGTGTCTGAGGAGTGTATCAATGGTTATTTTGATTTTATCTTCATTTTTTTTGTTGTTAAAATTAACCAACGGGTTTAGCAATGGATATTTAATAGTATTTTTTAATTACTTTTATCAAATATTACCGACGGGTTCATCATCGGGATATTTAACACTATGGTTTTTTATTTTTTATTAATATGAACACATTTTTATTAAATATTACCGATGGATTCACTGTCGAGATATTTAACATTATGTTTTTTTAATTTTTTATTAATATGAACTGACGGGCGTACCAAAGGGTGTTTAATAGAAATTTTTAAATTATTTTATTAAATATTACCTACTGGTTAACCGACGGATATTTATTTTAAAAATTATTAACCATTAAATATTACCGACAGTGGTACCAATGGGTATTTGAAATTTCACTAGTTGACACGCAACCTTGGGTATTTCGGGATGTCCGTCAGTAAACCTGTCGATAATCACTGGAGACTTAAATGCACTGTTTCATTAAACATATACTCATTAGTATATTCGTCGATAATCCACATATTCTTAATACCGAGAGCCTTCTTCTTCCCTATTCTGTGAACGCTTTCTCTCTTATTACTCTATCTCTCTCTAAACCCTGCCACCATTTGCCACCATCGGATCTCTATTCGAGAGCCTGAGACCACCATTACTCTCTAGAGGCATTGATGAACATTTTAATCGATTTAGTTTTTTTATTTAGTTTACTTTTTCCATTCATTTATGGGTGCCCATAGTATTGTGTTTTGTTGCATTGGGGAGTAATTATTATTGTTACTTTGTTAATGTAGGAGTTTTGTTTCAGGGTGACAGTGATTATCGATTTTGGGACCAATTTGTCATTCTTATTCTTTATGTTATTTTAGGTTTTCTATGTATATAAGTGTGTTAATTTAAATTTATCATATTGGATTTTCATGATTGGATTTGGTTGGACGCCAAGAGCTTTTCCACATTTTGTATTTTGTGACTGCCATAGAGATTAGTAATTAAATCCTTGTTATTTATATCGTTTAATGGTTTAATATGTATGTAGAATATATAGAGACTTATGTTTTCTAGGAAAGAGTTGTAGAAAATGAGGATTGCATGACTTGGAGGAAAGGCATATAGATCCTTTCCCAACTTGTTTGCATTATTTGCTGTAGGATTCTTTGTGTTTGCAGAGATTGCAGGATGCATGTTGTGGAGTTATAAGGGGATACGCAATAGAACGGTTTTTAGGATTATGTGAATTGTATGTAATTATTAAAATGTAACTATTTCACTATATCTATTATGTTGTTGATTTTCATAATAATATCTATAATTGTTGTATTGACTGAAATATGTAATAATGGAAACTCCTAATTTAAGGGGAGATACTGTCAAAATTTTGTTAAAATTTTTTGTAGGAATAATAGATTAAATAAAAGTAACAATATTTAAAAAAACTTAAAAGGCCAGTTTAATTTTTAAAAAAATAATAATTTAAATAAAACTTACAGATCAATTGATTGTGTTTTAAAGACCAAGTAAAATAAATATCCGACAACGGAAGCTCCTAATTTGAGGGGAGATACAGTCGAAATTTTGTTAACTTTTTTTTTGAGGAATAATAGATTAAATAAAAGTAACTATGTTAAAAAAAACTTAAAAGCCAATTGAATTTGTTTAAAAATAATAATTTAAATAAAACTTAAAGACCAATTAAATGTGTTTTAAAGACCAATTAAAAGAAATATTTGACAATGAAAACTCCTAATTTAAAGGGATATGCTGTCAAAATTCCTTCAGAATATTTGTTGAGAGAATAAGATTAAAAGCAGTTGTACTAAAAATTTAAGACAAAACTATCAAATTTGTCTCACTAAAATTTTACGTCGACCAAATTAGTCCCTGAAAAAAAATACTCTCAAATTGGTCCCTACAAAATTGAATAGCCAGCCTAATTAGTCCGTAAAAAATAAATTTCTCAAATTGATCCCTGTAAAAACTTGAAATCGGATAAATTGATTCCTATAAAAATGAATAATTGACCAAATTAGTCTCTCTAATAAGTTAGACAATGAGGACTAACTTGTTTAATAATTCACTTTTGCAGGGATTAATTTGAGAGTTTTTTTTTTATGGACTAATTCGTCCAGCCATTCAATTTTGCATGGACCAATTTGAGATTTTCTTTTTTCACAGGAACCAATTTAGTTAGTGCGAAATTTTAGAGGGACGACTTTGGTAGTTTTGTCAAAATTTAAATAGCAATTGAATTTGTATTTGAAAGTAATAACGTGAAATCTTTACAAAATTATAGGATCTAGGGTTCATTACAAGCACAATGTTACCTTCAAATCAATCATGGATGTACAATAGATTGCATCCTAATAGAGGGGAATTAAACTGGAATTTTATAATGGTGCTAAAGAATTTATTAGTATGACAAGTAAAAAACAACAGTTCATTAATGAAGCAAAAGTTAGGTGTTCATGTAATAGAAGCAAATATAGGAAGTATTTGCATGATGATACAATAAGGATTCATTTGTACAAGTAAGGATTCATGCCTAACTATTCGGTTTGGACCGAGCGTAGGGAGGTAATTAATGCATGGAATCAAGTGGGTATGTTTCAAAATAGACGTAGTTTTGGTGGGATCCATATAACTCAGCACGACATGGGTAATGTGCTGTTGTAGGGTAATGTGGCTAGGCATCAAGACATGATGTTTGATTCTGCTGGTCTTAAATTTGCTGCTAGTTATTCACAACCTTTAATCAAGGAGCCTAACCAAGATGCCACTTGATTGTTTAGTCTCCTAGAAGCTGCCAATCAACCTTTATAGGAAGATTGTGTGCACTCTGAATTAGCATTAAGTACGAAGGGAATCAAAGCCAAAGTTCTTTTGATTAGTGGGCTACACTGATCAGTGAGCTAAGTCCAAACCCCGATGTAATTCCAAAAGATTTTTATCACACTAAAAAATTAGTTTCTAAACTTAGGTTGAAGGAAATAAAGATTGGTTGCTGCTTGAAAGGTTGCATGCTTTATTATGAAGATGATATTTCATTGACTGAGTGTAAGTTCTACAATAGCCTAGGTTTAAACCCAAGAAACATGGAAGTGGGAGGTGTAAGGATATCCCACAGAAAAGAATGCACTATCCACTCTTAATCCTTAGACTCATGAGACTCTATGCTTCAATGAGGTCAACTTCTCATATGAGATGGCACAATGAAAATCAAAGAGACCACAGTGTGATGACGCATCCATCGCACTGTGAGGCATGGAAAAAGTTCGATCAACAATATTCTGATTTTGCATTTGACCCTTGAAATGTTAGACTAGGACTCTGTTTAGATGGATTTCCTTCGAAATACTAATTTAGCAAACCCTATTCTTGTTGGCCCGTAGTTGTTATGCCCTATAATCTCCCTCCTAACATGTGCATGAAAGATCCTTACCTATTCTTAACATGTATAATCGCTAGCCCTGATAATACAAAAGCTAAGATTAATGTGTATCTTAAACCCTTAATTGATTAATTGAATGAGTTGTGGTGTCAGGGTGATCTTACTTACAATATTTCAACAAAGCATAATTTCATGATGAGAATTGCATCAATGTAGACCATCAACAATTTTCCAGCTTATGGAATGCTGATTAGATGGATGACCTCAGGAAAATTAGCATGACCGATTTGCATTGTGAAACATGGAGGAAAGAACTCTTGGTTTGATTGTCATTGAAAATTCTTAGATTCTGATAATCCATATAGGTGAAGTACATACTAATTTAAAAGTAACTGAGTTGAACATGATATGCCTCCGGTTAGACTAAGTGGCATGAAATGTGGGATCGAGTTAAGGATTTCTCAATAATAACAAAAGTCAAAAAGGTAGTGTGAATGCCAAGGTATGAGGTATACCATAATTGGACAAAAGAAAGTATTTTTTGGGAGTTACCATATTGGAAGGATAATTTGGTGCATTATTATTTAAATGTCATGGATTTTGAGAAAAATTTGTTTTGATAACATTATGAATACTATATTGGATACAGATCGAACCAAAGACAATGACAATGACTCGAACGTGAACTTTCGCATTTTTTTTTCCTTTTGGCTCCAGGCTTCTTCTAGAGAGTTTTCAGTTTTGCTCTTGACATTTTGCAATTGGTCCAAAGATCCTGTGCTCCAAACCATACTCAAGGAAACAAGTCAAACGCTAAAGGGTGTAATTATAAATTATTTCCAAAATCAATGCAATAGTCAATGACTCTATCAAAATTACACAATGATGAATAAATCAAAATCTTACTTAATCACATTAGTAACTCAATAAAATGCATGTAAAAATGGTAAGGTTTGGCAGCAAGATAAGTGGCATAAATGTCTTTTATCACCATTCCCCTTTCCACCACCTCTGCCACCCCCTTCCACTACCTTGACCTCAATCCCTACCATCAGCACCCCAGCCTTTAGGATGATGCCCACTCTTGGGTATGCCGGCCCTTCCTTAGCCCTACCACTACCCCTAGCCCCATCACTGCCCCTAGCCCCACCACTACCCGACTCCCAGTCACGTATCTGATAAGACTCCTCTTTCTTTAACTGGGTCACAGGCACAAGACGTGGATGGTAGGGCCTTTGGGCCAGATGGCAGGCCACTTGGGCCCAATGGTAAACTGTTCCCGCAAATTCATCCGGACGGTAAAAATAGGTAAGTCGAAACATGTTTTTTATTACATTGTAATTTTACATTGCTTATGATATTTAAAATATTTTGATTATTTTTTTATTTATTTTATCTATGTAATAGTTTTCATCTGTTTGCGATGGCTCACCATAGGATCACGAAGTTCATATAGAGTCAGTATAACCATCTGTGGCCCACATGGACTGACATCCCAACAGATGTCAAGGAGTAGTGTAGAAGGAGTGGAAGGTAATTCTATGATTTATTCGCTTTTGTTAAAATATTTTTATATTATTTAATTATATGCTTATATATAATCACTTAGTGTTGTAAATTTGTTTGTGCAGTAATCCTTTTATATTCAGCCCTAGCATGAGCCCACGATTAAGACGACTTAGAGGATTAGATCCTCCAAGAGAATGTGGGATATGCTTCATGATGTTCGTAAAGGACACATAAATAGCAAGTGGCTGAATGATGCCACCCTTGGTGAGCTGCAGTGCCACTAGGCTAGCCACCCGACTTTCAAAGATAGGTCGGATAAGGGAAAAATAAACCAAGCCTCACAGTAGGTTGCTGCACACGAGCAAGTCGAGCACCCAGGAGGGGACCTAGAAGTGTTTGGTAATTCTTTAACCTTTCTAGTTTTATAATAACATTTACTATATTTGAATTGTGGCAAATACTATATTTTTATGACTTTATTGTGCTTATTTGTGCAAGCAAGGGAGTTAACTGCCTTCCGATATATGGCGAGCTATTTCGGGAGACCCGCACCCGAAAGAGTGAGCATAGGAGGGAGTCTGGAGAGGTCTAGGTAGACCCTTGCTCCGAAGCATATTATTATTTTTATTTATGTCATAATTATTACTTACAATGAATTTTATCTTTTTTTCCATTTGCAGCGTGAGTTTACAGATCTCTAGGAGTAGGTAGAGACCCAATACCAGACCCTGATAGCTAAGGCTAGGCCCGATGCTGACATTCCTCCTCCTCCAAATAAGGAGGATGTTTGGGCCCAAGTGGTTGGCAGCTCTTCCAGGGGTCGCATATATGGTATGGGGTACTACTCTGAGAGTAGATCCCCATCTTCTGCCATTAGATCAGCTACTAGGGATGATGCCCTAAGGGAGAATGTGCATGCCCTCAACCAAGAGCTACAATAGCAGGTACAGTTAATCCAACAGCAGCAGGAGCAACAAGCACAGCTCCTTCAGCAGCTCCAAGAACAGCAAGCAAGGTGAGCAACTGTGGAGTAGGTGCTAAAGGGGATCCGAGAGCTTAAGTTCTCTTTGGAGCAGTAACAGCAGGAGAAAGCAAAGAAAGAGAAGGCTAAGTTCCAAAAGATATAGCAGGAGATCACTGCAGATGTGATGACCTTTTTTGGGGACATGCAGGCTTCGAGATCCTCCAGCTCAAGCAAGATGCTCCCTCAGATCCCATTCCCCTATATCTTACTCCCCTCCATTTCTAAGGATCACTCACAGTCGAATGACGCGAATGATGGCGATGGTTCAAATGATGATGATGATGATCCCGTCGACGATGCCGATGCCCGAGAGTTTAGCTAGTTTTTATCTAGCTTCATTTGTTTTCATTATGGATAGTTTTTACATTTATTGTAATTTGTATATATTTTATTATACTAATTTTCTATTTTATTTAATCAATTTAATTTATTCATTTTATTATTTTCTTATTTAATATCAATTTAATTGATAATTAGGTTATTATATAAATAAATAGTAAATTACCAATCATTTCATAATTAACTAAAATTTTTTTAAAAAAATTATAAATTTTTACCGACAGATATAGCCATCAATAATATGTAATATTTTTAAGATAAATTGTTTTCATAAATCAAATGGCCGTTGGTACACCCCTCAGTAAAAGATAAAAAAATATTATTTTATTTATTTAAATTTTCATCAGTAAAATTAAATATACCGTTGGTATAATTATGTCTCTGATAGCCATGGCGACACCTTTTATCAAATTGTACTGATGACTAAATACTATATTAACGCGTCATAAAATGCCGATGGATATTTTCTATTGTCAGTAATATATATTGACTGCCTGAACACCAATGCTGCCATAACCATCAGTACACCCATCGATAAAAAAATGCTACCCATCAAAAAACCCATCGATAAGGGCATCGGTTACTCGCCTGTTTCTGGTAATGATCCACATATTGTTAGTTTTTAATTTGATTCATTGAATGTTGAATTAAAATTATTTGCAAAACATATATAAATTCAAAATCAGAAATAACACCAATAGGCATGCAGTAAGAATATAATCATGTACTCAAGTCAACATTAAGAAGTCAAAACTATATATTTAAAATATAAAATAACATCGCCTAATAAGCAATAACTCCAAATTAAGAAAATAACACAACAAAACTACACCTTTCATATTAATGAATTTTAGCTTTTTTTAATCTCATTTATGTTGGTTTCCGACTTTAAAAATACAAAATAAAGAGATTGTCAAGTGAAATTCTTTTTTGGTACTAAATTGTCCTTTCGTAATAAGGAAAAACCCAATACTAAAAAAATTCTCATACATAGCAAGCAAAAATTGTACCAAAAGGCATAAACCTTGTCATCACAGCTTAAAATTGAAGTCTTCAACCAATCAATTGCAAAGTCCTGAATTCAATGTCCTATAACCCCTTCGGAACAATGTTCCATGCACCTGAAATTCATCACCAAAAACAAAAAATAACTCAAACTCAGTGAATCACGATACATAGAAAAATGTCGAACAGAAAATGAATTTGATTTCAAATCAAGAGAGAGATAGCATACGGATTCTGCTTTGAGTGCCTAAGTTGAAACCAAATGAATCCAAAGCCTAGCGAGCGAGCGAGTGCCGTTTCTCTTATTGTTATGTTGCTGTGATAATAGTAAAATAAACCTAGAAATTTGTGAAGGGTTCATACATTAGGAAAAAGGGAAAATGCATTAAGAGGAAGAGATGGAGAAACTTACATGTAGAAAAGTCAATGGAAATGGAATCGGAGAACGAGGGTGTAAAGGCAGAGTGTGATTGAGGCTCTAATAGGCTTAGGTGAGAATAGAGAGACCTTTCCCTTTTTTTGGGCCACCTCAATCCTTCTCCAAATTTTTATTTTTATATTTTTGACAAAAAAAAAGGGTGAAAATAAAGAATTGTAATGTAAATTTAACTGTTATGTTAAAATTAAAAAAAAAATCCAACTTGTCAACAAAAAAACTACTTTTTTAAATGATAAATTTTAAGATATTATAAATTTACAAGTAATCAAATTAATAGATAGAAAATTTAATTATTTAATCATTTAATTATTTTAGTGGTTTATTAAATATTAATCATTAATAGTATAAGTAAATTTACTTTTAATATATATGAAAACTTAAATAATTTTCTAAATAGTGAAAGATAAAATTAACTATTTAATTTATTTTAAATATAAAAATGAAATTAGTTTAAAATATATTGATTATATTTCTCATAATTTATACTATTGGTCGTGAGATCGCGGAGAGGGCTAGTCACGCTAGTTATGGCATTGTGGTCTCGTGGAGATGCTTCACTACAAATGCTTCTTCATTGATTAAATAATGAAGAGTATGCAATAAGCGGGTAAGACACTATGACTTTACTCAGATTAGTTAAAGAATGTTTTTTCCATATTTAAAAAAGGGGTAAAATAAGAAAATTTAAATTTAAATTTAATTCTTATATGAAAAATAAAAATCTCAATTTGTCAACAAAACTAGATTAAGTTCCCTGTTACATATAGAATTATTTATAAAACATTTTTTTTTGTATAAATCATTTATGTTTTTTACGATATATAAAGTAAAATTCATTATTTTAGTTAAGTAATTAATTATCTTGAGTAAATGTTAATCATTACTCAATAATATTAGTAAATGTAATTTTTCACATGTAATTATAGTTAAAAAAGTTTTTAAAAAAATTTCACCAAATATAAAAATTGGAATTGAGTCGTAAAATTTTAATTCTAAATTTAAATTCTATATCCAATTCCAATTCTATGTTCAATTCCAGACACTAAGCAAAATGTCATACTAACAAAATATGAAAACACATATATCAAACACCCAGCTTTTTTATCAAGTTTTAAAAAAAAATAATTTTCTTATTTGGATAAAAAATAATTCTTTTATAGTCCATGATTCATTATTTGTTTTAGTCTATTATTTCCAAAAATAAAAATGAAAATAAAAAGAAATCAAAAAATGGATCTCATTTTTGTCAGTCAAATCTTTTTTAATTGTTTTTTAGATCAAATTAGGAAAAAAAGTTAAACTTTGTCTTTTGTGGCGGCAGTGCTAAATTCTTCTAAAACCACCGCTTAAACTACCACAACAAACATGTTTTTGTGGCAGTTGTCTCAAACCGCTGCCATATTTTGATGTATATGCAAAAATGCGCAAAAATCGCCACTACATACAATAGTGCTGCGATGGATATAATAAAACTGCTGTAGAATGCATGTAATTGGTGGCAGCTGAATAACCGCTGCAAAGTATTTATTGGCTGCAGTTTCGATGAACTACCGCAAAACAACCTTTTAGGTGTAGTGTATCATTGAAATCTACATCCTTAGTAATTTTGTAGTATAGTTTTTCTTAGCCTCCCTTTATCCCTACCTAATAGGATATATACCCTTCATCTGATCTACTATTCTTATTGAAATCTTTATAGGTTTTCTCCTCAAGTATTAACTCCTAATCACCCTCTAAGCAGTGCTCTCACCACTATAATACCAAAGATGTAAACAAAATTTGAGGGAAATAGCAAAACAAGCAAATGAAAAAAGTTAAAGAAAAGGAAAAAAGTTACAGATTGCATCACTTCTAAGTATCATCTTGAACTTGTCCTGACGAGTTGTCCAACGTTTTCGAGGCAAAATGTTATCATCATCATTTGATTCATCTAAATTATAAATTGGCTTGCACTCTGATCTTGTGCGAGGCCTCTCGACCAAGCCACTCATGTCTTGCTAAAAGATTAGAATTTCTTACATGAGCAAAGTAGAAAAAAGATTCAATTACTCTACAGACTGCAGGGCTCTATAATTTCACTTAATTTTCAATTAGATCCCTACAGTTTAAAAGTTTTGAAGTAAATCATTATAGTGTATGATATTTTTCAATCAGTTAAATCCCTGTTGTTATAAAAAAATGGAATATTCTATGAATATTCCATTTTCATTTCTCTCTTCACCATCCCATTGATAACAATAGGGACTTGATTGAAAATTCTCATACACTATATGGATCAACTTAAAACTTTTAAACTACAAGGACCTAATTAAAAATTGAGTGAAACTATAGGACCTGAAGAATAATTAAACTTTTGAGATCCAAAGATGTACTATTTCAATATTATATATACTGTGATTGTTATTTGATAATTTGCACATCTTCAAAGATTAATTACATGAAAAATGAATTCAAAAGTAAGTATAAATTTAAATCTGCAAATTTACTAGTAAAATCTAGTTTATCGATTTTCCAAAAGTTTACCTAACCTCGTATGAGTTTAACAAAAATAGATGAGTTGATTAATTTTGAAACAAATACATTGATATCCCTAACACTTGGTGAAATTCACTGCATCTATCATCTATTTATGTAATTTACTCAATAATTTCTTGAGTTTTAAAAATTATTATTCTACCTTCTCTAAGTTTGTTATATCATTACACTACTTTTTCCTTTATTAACCATAGAACAGATAAATTCCACAAGGGATTACTCAAAAAAAATATGGTACCTTCAAAATCTAAATTTCAAAAAGGTTTAATAATAAAAAAAGATAGTAACTTCAAATTAAATAACATAGTCTTTATCATGCATCAAGTTCTTCAGGAAACCATACACAATGTTCACCATAAATAAATGGCACAACTTATCACTCAAAAAAAAAAAAAGACTGAGTTATAAGGAAGTAATGAAGTTGACGGAAATTTAATAATATAAACCTTAACCAATTTTAATTTAATAGTAAGGGAAAGATAGTAGACGCACAAAGAAAAGATTGAGTGACATGGCAGGAAACTAGCATATTGTAACCCCAAAAATTGCAAAGGTAATAATTGGAATGAAAATCAGGCATTTACTAAAACAAATATAATAAACCAAAAAACATAATTTCAGAGGGACAAATAGATCCAGTATCAAAAGTAATATAAAATATATAATAAAAAATTTGTACTCCACCAAGAAACAAAAATTGCACCTTTATTAAAACTGAGGTATCAGTTGAAAGACAACTGCATATTTTGAAGGTTTAATTATTCTTCAAGTTCCTATAATTTCACTCAATTTTCGATTAAATCCTTTTAGTGTATGAGAATTTTCAATCAGATCTCTACCGTTATAAGTAAAAAGGTGAAAAGGGAGACAAAAATGGAATATTAATGGAATATTTCATTTTTTATAACAGAAATGACTTGATTGAAAAATCTCACATATTATAGGAGCCTACTTAGAAAATTTTAAACTATAGTGACTCAATTAAAAATTGAGTAAAATTATAGGACCTATAGAGTGATTAAACCTGGAAAAAATATTATAAAATTTTTTATCAACCAAAAGCTCCAACAAAACTAAGATTCATCCAATGAAAAACAAACATGCCAGACTTGATTAACATATTACCAATAATAAAACCATGTAATTTGAAACATAGGGATCAAATCATAGCCCCAACGACACTAGTCCAATGATAAAACTATTATCCTATAGTATCCTTCCCTTTCCAAAAAGAAAATTATAGATGCGGGCCAACAATACCGATGTTAGTAATAATGTAAACCGGACAAACACATATACGCTTGTGCATGCCTTAAATGCATTCTATTGTTGGTGGCAATAATGCCAGTGAAACATTCATAAGAAGTTTAATTCAGTGAAAACCTAGATCCATAATTTATGTTTTCAAGAATTTCCTTATAGTTTATAATGAATCAATACTATCTTGAATGTGCATCCATGGACGAGATGGAAAAAATTTTAGACTACGAAAATGTATTCTTCATTATTGGAAACAAATGGCATAAAATTCCTAAGAGATAATATTATAATAATTGCTGCAAGTGAAACCAAAAATCAACCATAAAGATAAAGATCTTGGCATAAGTAAATGCATATAAATGCGAACATATGAAAACCCATATAAGCAAACACACACGCAAGATAAATGCATATTTTAAGTATGTATATTTTATCAAATGTAATTAACAAGTCAAAACAAACCTCTATGCTGATTCTAAGCAACCTTAGCAACAAATATTAAAACAAAAAATAGCTAGTATCAATTAATCATTTTTTTCAATAGTTTGACGACAATGTTTGCCCCAAAAAAGAAAGAAAGAAACAAGGTATTACAAGAAAATTCAAACCACCTGTTCCAACTACATTCTAATCAAATCAACAATAGTGAAGAGACCAAAACTTGTTATACAAAATTGCTTGTATGGAAAGCTCCAAAGTAGACCAACACCAAAGGATACAACAATCACTTATATCAGATTAGCTCCAACAGTGTCTATCTCCACCATTTAATTATACATGTGTCCTTCCTTTAAACATCATCTGATACAATTTGCAGATCTTGAAACCAAAGTGTATGGCAGTAGCAACAGACAGTCCCTGAGCAGTTTGTAATCAAGGAAAAGAAAAAACCAGCCACACTAGGGCTAATATCTGAGAAGCACATCTAAATAGACCTTTGGCTGCATTCCTCAATGTGAATACCTCAACCACAACCTCTGTATGCATATGACCAATAATCCAAAGCCAATTGTCTTTTTAAGCCATATGTGAACTCATCCCTTCGAACTCTTTGGCATTGCCATCAAGGCCAAGGAAGAGCATTGCTAGAAGGAATTACACTACATTACCAAAAATCAACAAGCATTATCATCGACAAGAGATTTGTTTTACCACATCCATTTCCAATGTTTAGAATAGGGAAATTTTGGTGCTAACAAGGCATACACACACACACCCCACTTCCCATCATACACAGCAAAAACACACACCCATACAAAGTTCACAGTATACTCACACACGCCACTACATTTTGTTAGTTGATGGTTACTAACCCACACACCCATATGAACCCAACACGCATACACAAGCACACAACGATCAAATTCTTCACACACACCAACACACCCATACACATAATGTAACACCCTAACTTTCAATACAATACACCTAGGACGCATAATGGTTAAACGTTAGTTGTTACTCCTTCATCTCAGAATTTTACTTAATTTTGAGTTTTGAAAAATAAGTCTATGGGAAATATGACCTTTTTTTTTTTGAAAAACCAAACTATGCGCCGTTCGCGTATATGTTATAGCGTATAATTATTCATCGTATAACATTTCATGCAAACCACAATAAGGTGCAACATACACTGCGAACATCATCACCTCATAACATTTACTTCGAATATCATATCAAATAGTAATAATAAATGTGAACATATGCGAAAACGAGACAACTTCTAAGTGCTGAAAACAGAAAGGCCTTTAATCTCTGCTTTCATTGGGTCACTCTGATCTAGACCATGGTGCAACTCCTATGCCGGTATCTCAGGGTGGTCCACGGACATCGCCATCGATCTTGTCTAAAGATGAAGATAGAAAGAAAGAGAGGGAGTGAGAAACTTAAATAAGAATCTCAGTAGGATATTCCATCTCCATACACATGTCATCATCATCATCCTCCAGAACCTCGGATTTTATTATGAAAGTAATGGACATATATAAGGTTCATTTATTAAGTTAAAAATACCATTGGCCGAGGCCCATGTCTTTTAGCATGCATCTTAATGTTATGAATGCAGCATACTAAGTCATAAATGCATGTCAATACCATATGCAACATTACACGTATACAATGGCATAAAGTAGAAGCATAAGGAACACATTCAGTATGCATGCAACCCATGATAATTCCTTCAAATTCCCTTTCTACTAACCACCCTCTTATGGGAACTTTATAGTCCAACCAACATACCTCCACCAGTGAATTTCATAAACCAACCATCATACCTTCACTGGTGAATTTTATACAAGCAACACCAAAACTTCACCACTCTTATCGCCTAGGATTAGCTCAACCTAACTAGCCCTTGCTAGATTTAACATAGGGTAATAGAGGGGGAAACATATTACTTCCTTATTGGATCACCTCTCATAATCTTTAATTCAGGAAGTCTAGAGGATCATTTCCATATGTTTTATGTCGCTTTAACCTTAGCATGTTATATTGAGATGCAAGAACACAACATATCATATAATGCCCATGCCTTCATATTACTTTAACATATGCATCTTAAATGTTCCAAATGTAATCATAACATGTCACAATAAAACTTGTAACTAGAAATCAAGTATGCAAACATAATCATCATAGGAATCCTCAAGTACATTGAATCACATCATCTCGTAAAATAAGCGCATTCATTATCTTTTAATCAGTTAAACTTCTAAATCGGGTAAACCTAACTTTTGTATTTATTCTTTTATGCTCCTAAGAAATCAATTACTATTATTTCCATTAATTATTAACCTCAAGGACATCTTTAAATAAATCTGGACAGATTTGAACAGAAAAGAAAGTTGAGCAACTTCGGTGTTCCAAAAGCTATGTTTTTTACCCTTTCTCCTTATTGATTTTTCCTACGATGCTAGAATAAATTCCTAAATCAATTATGAGTGAATCCTATACATTTACTAAGTGTTAAGCATCCTCTTTATCAAATTATAACATGCTGGAGATGAACCATATTTTTCTCCTTTAAGAGTTCTAGAAATCACTTTTTTTATTCTTTCTAGTTACTAGTCTTTTCTTAAGTGCTAAAAATAATTATTACACTAATTATCAACAAATTTTACCCATTTAATTCACTCCAAATAGCATACATCAGATCTGGAAATGTTAGAATAGAAATCAGAATTTAATTTTTCAAAGGCATGCAAAATTACAATAATAAGCATTTCTAGTAACTAGTTTTTCTTAGAATTAATTCTAGATCAAGGAATACTCTTATAATTAATTTATCCCTTTAGAAACCCAAGTAAATAACCTTAAATCAGTAGCAAAATCAGAGAACTCAATGAAAGGATTTTGGTCATGTAAAATCATATTTTAACACTTTAGGAACTAACATATTTCTCAAAGAAAATAGTAAGACACAAGCTTTAAAACCCCAAGACTATAATATACCAATTCTTGGGACCTTGTTCCTTGACAAACCCACCATATTTCTAAGGATAAATGTCCATGGAACCGAAATTCCTATGTAAGTTGAAAGGGGTAAGTCTTGAGCTCTAGATTATTTAGGTGATGGCATAAACTTAAACGTGCAAATACAAGTCTCATTTTAATCTTGGTGTTATAAGGTAATGGTAATGAAAATATAAATATGATATGCAAAGCTTGAATATAAATATGAGAATGCAAGCTCATTTTTAATCTTTAAAGTTTAAGTGGTGGCTTAAAATATAAATATGCTAAACAAGAAATATAAACAAGAAATGCAAGTTCATTTTCTTATCTTCAAACTTTAGGTGATAACTTGGAAATAAATATGATATGCAAGGCTCAAATATAAATATGAAATGCAAGGACTTGGAATATAAATATGAATGCATTTCCATTTGTTATTTCTTCAAGTTCTAGGCTCAAGACTCCTATTTAGAGGAACAACTCTAAAGATCAACTTTAAGGTTGTAAGTCTTGAACTTTAAATAGTTAAGTGATAACATAACATGCACATGATAATGCAAGCTTATTTTTAGCCTCTAAGACTTAAGTCATAACTTAGAAAGCAAGTATGAATGTATGTGCATTTATTCCCTCTTTAAGTTTATTGCTCAAAACTCCTATTTAGAGTAACCACTCTAAAACATCGATCAACTTTAAGGTTGAAAGGGGTAAATCTTAAACTTAAGATAATTAAGTGGTAACACAACATATTGTTCCATTCTACTCAAAGCAAAACTCATCAAGAAAACCAAAACAACATTTTCATTTATTAAGAACTCTTAAAACTAAAATGAAATCTTTAAGCTTTAGAGGTCAAGCAAATGATGGTTTTGCAACCAACGTCAAAGATCCTCATCATCAAGCCATGACTCTTGATCCATAAGGCCATCATGGCTGAAAAAGAAAGGAAAGAAAAAGGAAAACTTGAAATCGAAAATAGAGAAGAGTAGGAGAGAACCAACATTTCAACATTCCAAACCAAGAACGATACAAAAAAAAGAATGAAAACTTTAAAACAACTCCCTACCAAAGGTATTTTTCTTGGAAGGAAAAGAGCTTAATCTTAAGAAGAGATGAGAAGAATAATTCCTCCTTGAAGTAAGGAAGTGGTTTCAACTAAGAGAAAAAGAAAAAGAAGGAAGTTATGTCTTGGGTTTTTTATCTTAGAAATGGAAATGTTAGGTGTTTAAAGGAAGATCTATGGTGGTTATGTGGTGGTTTTGGGTTGGGAAGTGGTGGAGGGTGGTGTGGCTCTTGAAAGAATGAAGAAGAAGAAGAAGAAGAATTCCTTGAGAAACTAGAGAGAAAACTTGAGTAATCAAAAGTTGCAAGAATGATCAAATGGCACTTTGAGCTTCCTTGAGGTTGTATTTATAGAAAAAATGAAATATGAGAGGATAAAGGGGAGGGAGTGGCCGTAGGCTTCATGGAAGGAAAAGGATGGAAAATATCTCTTTGTGTGCATCATGTCATGGTATGGCTAGGTATGGGTTTAGGCATAGTTCTTTGAGTGTGTATTTTAATTAAAATACAACATGTGATGAAATGAATGGAGGAAGAGTGGCTGTGGACTTCAAGGCCAGGGGGGAAAGAAAATATCTCATTTCATTTGTGTTATGACATGACTTAGGGAATAGATTTGATTAGATAATTGATTAGGAGTTGTAATTAGGTGTTTAGGTGAGAAAGTGAATGATAGAGGCTACTTAAAACAAGGTTAAGGAGTGTTCTTACTCAATTAATGCAAATTCACCTTTATTAAAAAGGAATCTCATCACATATGACCATTTTCATGATTTAAGGAATTGGAGAGAGAATTTACTATTTCAAATTGATATGACATTAATTCTTGAATTAAGAAAAGAGTTTTTGAGTTTCTTTAAGCAATCTTAGGCCCTAATTAACCTCAATTAATTATTTTGACTTTAGATTAATTATCAAAATTAATTAATTTTTTATTAGAGTCTAATATTGCTTAGATTTTATTAATAATGCGATTAAGCTTGTTATGCCCTTAATTAGCAGCAAAACGGTAATTTTTCTCAAAAACTCCCCGGGATCACCCGAGCTTAACCAGACATTAAACATCCCTTAAAAATGGCATTTCAAACTCCCGGGTAAAGTCCAGGTTCAAACAGAAGTTAATCTCACGTTAAATTATCGCAAGGGTATTTTTGGTAATTTTGCGTATAGGAACTCAAAAATGAAATTCTTCGGCTCTATTAGCACACATTACACATATAATCCCTGTCCAACATAAAAATAGCCCTTTGAGGATGGCCGGGGCCGGCGATCCTCATTCCCCCGATAAAAATAACCTCAGGAGCATTTTGGTCATTTATACACGAGAAAAATCGGGGTGTTACACATAACCAAATGGATCATACAAGGACAAAATCCTCGTCGCTCATAGTAACTCTTTGCAAAATATCACTCATTGTTTATGTCATTCCTCACTAAGTGTTTCACTCGTTTTCACTCTCTTCTTGTCATGCTACGCTTCATAGCCTTTAATGTTACACTTGCAAAAGAATAAAAATACTAGTACACAAATACACACCTAGTTAGTGTAAAAATAGACAAAACATGAACCTCCCTTGAAGAACTTCTCACACGACTAATAGTCCAGCCTAGCTGAGTTCATACATGATATGTATACTCACTCTCACAAAGTGTGTCACTCCCCTCAAGGATCTCAGATATGTATGGCTGGAACAAAGATCTCCCATCCTCCTTCAGTTAGTTGGCTTCTCCTATTTGGATCAACCCAATAAGAGCTCCAAAATTTGACCATATTCAGAGTTTTCATTTTTTGGTTGAAAATGAAATTATTTGGGCTTATCCATATAACCCAAATTGTTACAAAGAAGGCTCGCCACCAATTATTTTTCCTCATATTCCTCAAGTAAGTTGCAATCCAACACTCAAAGAAAGCTTTTGAGTTAGGAGGAGCTCCCAACTAACATTACCAAATTGTAGCCAAAAGGACCATATTTGCCTAGCAAAATCACAATGCCAAAATAGATGGTTACTGGTTTCAACCTCTACATTACATAGTACGCAAATGGTTTCGACCTCCTAAAGAATATTCATTCTAAACAGTCTAGCCTTCATATTAATTCTGTCAATACCCACAAACCATGCTAACAACTCCACACTAGGTGGAACCACCCCTTTCTACACTTCCTTCATGAAGCCATAGCTGTTTACACCGGTGCCCATAAACTGTCTCTCTGAGATTCATTACATAGATTCATACCATAATGAAACAGTAAAACTGTAGCAACAGAGCACTAAAAGCTAAGCAAAACCCCAACGTGGACAAAATCAAATATAACAATTCAAATAAAACTACAACCACATGCTTGTGATTCTATATATACAAATCTGTAATGGACCATTAAACAAAATTGGAGAAGCCTGACATGCTTTTGTCAACAAAAATATAATTTAGGGTGGAGAAAGACTCATCCCGATTTATAATCATGACATGCCTCACACAAGTGATTGTAAAGATGCTTTTGGGTGATCCACCAGAAAAAAAAAAAAAAAAGCCAAGAATTGAACAAGTTATAAAAGAACATATGAAAAACCATTTAAGCAAACACGCTAAACACACATGAAATAATTAAAAGCACAATTAAGTAAGCATATTTTCACAAATGTAAATAACAAAACAAAACCTTTTTTCACTTTGATCCAAAGCAACTGTTACAACAATAATAAAACAAAATGATTAATGCCAATAAATAAATAAATATCACAAGCCAAGATCTATACCCTTACAAGATAGCAAAAAAATAGCAATGAAAACCCAAAATCATCCCAAGATGAGCAAAACCCTAACATGAACCACATTAAATACGACAATTCAAATAAAACGATAAAAACATGTCTACGTTTCTATGTCTACAATCCCCTAATCCACTATTGAAAATAATTTGCAAAGACCATCATGCTTTGATTGAGAAAAAAAAAATGAAGTTTGATGGAAACTCATTTCGGTCTATTATCAAGACATACCTGCCACAAAGCATTGACAAAGATACTAACATATGCCCATTAAAAAGAATTTAAAGGATTTAATTTTAATAGAATGTCAATATAAAAGAAGAATTTGTGTACAATCTCATCCAATCAAATATTATCACATCAAAAAATGTTGACTCACTCACTACCTTAAAAGTCTCTCAAACACTGATAGGTGATAGAAAAAAACACTTTTGTGTCAGAAATGTATTTAAAAAAATCTCAAAACTAATAATAAACTAAAAAGATTCAAACAAATCATGTTCACACACATTGCCATAAGATCATGAAGTTGATTCATGGAATCTTGCTGAACAAGCACACAACATCTCCCATTTCATAAAGAAACCCCTGTGGTGATCAAAATCCATTTTTTGTATGTAAACAATTCACAATGCTTTTCAAGAATGAATGAAACAAAAATGTGTAAGCTAACAACAATAACAATTTTTTAAGGGATGCATAATGCCTTGGAAATGATGATTTTTTTCAAAAGTGAGATGGAACACCGAACACATATACGGTTCAAGAATCTTGTTGTTGTAACTTCAAAATTTGGCCGGAATTGAGAGACTATAAAAAATTGAACTCAAAAGAAACTGTCAAAAAACAGAAACAAAGATACAATGACAATTAGCAACGCTAGTGTCGTAGAACAATGAGAATGCTCAAACATAGGTTAAAATACCTTTATAACCTTTTAAATGATATAGGAGTCTTGGTTACTCCTGGGCTGCGGCGAGTCTTCCTTAAGCTAAATTCAATCTCGTTCTGCATCGAGTCTTTCTTAACGTAAGTTCAGAGAGCATATGTTTGATTATGCAATTTTTGACCTAAGTTCAATTTGGAGCTACGGCGAGGCTTCTTTATCCTAAATTCAGAGAGAATGTGATTGTATATATACTAGTAGATCCACTTATCTAAGTTATATTTTCATTTATTATTATAATTTATTATAGTTAAATATTTTTTAAATAAATAAAATATAATTTATGTAATAAATAGTAAGAAATCCAATTTTTGTAATTTATTTATTTCTATGTATTTGTTAATTTGATAATGCTTGATTAAAAAAATTTTATCATTTTCTAGATTCAAAAATAATTATCTACTAATATAACAAAGAATATAATTCTCAAATATTTAAGACAGAATATAATTCTCAAATATTTTCTAAAAATAAAGGGATAAGAGCATGTAATGTTAACAAATTTATAAGTAGGGAAAAATAAATATAAAAGTACTCTTCCTTTTTGGTTAATAATAATAATAATAATAATAATAAATAATATAGACAAAATAAAAATATAATTAAGAAAAATAAAATACCTTATGTGTGTGTGTATGTGAGAATGTTTGGGCCCAGATGAAAAGATAATGACTCAATTGAGAGAAATAGTTTATTGTGAAAAGTGATATAAGAAAATATAGACAGTTGAATTTTACATAAATGTAAAAATTAAATTGTAAGATCATGTAATATTTTTAAATGATTTTATAATTATTAATTATTATTAATTAACTTTTAATCATGATCATTTACATATGGTTATACTATTTAGATTTTTTTTTTCCACTCTTATAATAAATCACTCATTTCACTTTAGTTGTCCCCAGATAAAAATACCTTTATAACCTTTTTATAATGAGATGGGAGTCTTGATTACTTTTAAGCTATGGCGAGTCTTCCTTCAGGTAAGTTCAATCATGAGTTATGGTGAGTCTTTCTTTACTTAAATTCGGAGAGAATATGTTTGGTTATATCTTTCCTGACCTAAGTTCAATCTTGAGCTGGGACAAGTCTTCTTTAACCTAAGTTCAGAGAGAATATGATTGTACATATACTAGTATATTCCCATAGCTAAGTTATATTGTATATTTATTATTATTATTTTATTATAGTTAAATAATTTTAAAATAAGTAAAATATAATTTATGTAATAAATAGTAAACAATCTAATTTTTGGTATTTTTAATTCATTTATTTATTTATATTCATTTGATAATTTGATAATGTGTGATAAAAAGTTTATTATTTTTAATAAATTAGAAAATAATTATATACTAATACTAGAAAGAATATAATTGTCAAATAGTTTCTGAAAATAATAGATGTCAATATGTTAAAAAATTTATAATAATAAAAAACTATATATAAAAATACTAATTAAGAAAAATCATTACAGTCGCTAAAATTCATATATTTGTGTGTGGAAAATGAAATCTTCCGGTTAAATTTTCAATTAAAAAATAATTTTGTCCTATTATTAAAGTAATTTCTAAAAGTTATTGAATTTGGATTAGAAGTTTTGAAATTAATTTATTGAAAAATAGAAACAATATATTTCATTTATCAAGCAATGGAAAGTCAATGATCAAGTAGTTTGATTTCTCCACGTAATATTTTAGAAGATTTAAACAAGAATCTTTATTTGATGTGTGTGAGAATTGAAAATCTCAAAAGAAAATGAGTTAGCCCTGCTATCAAAATAGTTTTGTAGATTCTCAAATCTTGATAGTAAGTTCTGACATTTATTGAAAAATAAAAACAATAGTTGTGATTCATCAATCAAGCAACGTCGATGATCACTTAGTAATAGAAATTTTTAATTTGTTTACTGTTTGTAAATTGTTAATTTTTTTTTTGTATTTCAGATTGATCACAATAACATTTAGATTTAGGACTTTATCCTTATTATCCAAAATTCTTATAATTAGACCAATCCTAGTGACTTTCATAACTCGTAAATTGAAATAGAGTTACTTGATGCAAATTTGAGCTCTCTTAAAAGTATCTTTATTTCCAAGAAGAGTTTCTTGAGAGTTCTTGTGAACTAGTGGTTGGTGTCAGCAAGGTTTCCGACACCGGAAGCATAATGTATTCAACAGATTTTAGGGTTTGAGGTTAGAAATTGAGTACCTAAATTATGACTTAGCACTTCCTTTTATTGAGTTGTCCATACAGGTATACTGTTAGGGTCTCCTATGGTCTGATTTGGCCAGGGAGGACGCTAAGCTTCAATGGAGACATAGACGCGTAACCAACCTTTTTCCACATTTGGGCCTGATATGAGCCCTCAATAAATTTGGGCTGTGGCCGATCAACTTGAAACTTGGACCAGAGAATGAGGATACATCCGTAACATTTACTGTAGTAAATAGTAAATAATTGTGCATAGACTTTAGCTATATAAGGCCCACATCGAGAGCGGATTATGCATGTCCAGTTCGATGGACGATACCCTACATTGTCTACTTAAACATAATAAAGGGTTTCCAGGTTTGACCCACAAATAATAACAATCATAATAACAGGGTTTTACTCCTCCTAAGAGCACTAGTTAAAGACACTAAAAGAGTCAGACTGAAAAAAAAACACTAAAAGAGGGAAATTTTAAAACTTTGTTATGGATTCATTGCTTTAAAAGTATAAATTCTCATATTTCCAATGCTAATATTTCTACTTTTATAAGACTCTGGTTAGATAAACCCATAATAATAAAAGGGGATTATAGATAACAGGTTTACATATGACGAATTAAATGGAGAAGAAAGATTCATGCCTCATAAAAATGTGGTTGCGCATAACCTCCATATCTTCACCATAACTTCCTATGACTTTAATTTTTGGGATGCTCTGCCATTAAAACAATGAAGGCTACGAGCATGCAGAATAAAAAGGTTTTGCAAATTTCATTGAATAGTTTATAGCCCATACATTTTCTAGATATGGGGTAGGCTACAAAGTTAGGTTGCAAATTAAAAAGCGTTATCCAATTATTTGTTATTGTAGCATAGGGGACATGAATCAAGCCACAATGAGTCCAAAGGTTTTCATTAGTATTTGGATCAAACCTTTTTGACTCCGGCATATGTTTGATTAAGTGATAAAAATAGGATTAAAATTTTTATAGATAAACTCTGAATATAAAATTATACATAAAATTTATTCATAAAAATTTTACCTCAATTTTATCCTAATCAAGCATTGTAAGAGATTCATTGGTCTCTTCATCCCATGGACCAACGATGCTCCCCATATAAAATAAAAAAAGTGTCCTATAATTTAATTATCAGGGAGGGCCCAAACTTTTCTTTTTGCAAAATGGGTCTCCGCTACCTTTGTCTTTGTCTAGATCTAAATTGAGCCTTGCAAGAACATCACCACCCTCAGAGGCCACCACCTCATCGTCCCACCCACGAGCAACTCCTCCCACCTGAAAGACCACCCACCACCTACTTTTGCTAATCGCATTAATGCATTTTAATGTTGTATACATAAAATTTGCATATCATCCCTCCAAGCCGCAACGACTTTGCACCTAACGCCGTCGTCAAGCCTCCGTCGACATTGACAGCTTATTTTTGTAAAACTTCCCACCTCCATCTCTTCCAACTTTGTTCTTCAATTTTTGGTTCAACTGTGGATGTTTGAACTCTTCCCTAACCAAATCTCAATTTTTACCTTGAAACTTTGCACTTTTCCCATTCTTCCTTACTTTTCAGCTAATCAAATGGGTAGATGATGTCATTTCTATTGACGCATCTCCATTGTTAAATCGCCCCTTAGCTCACCATATCCTCCGTCTGGCCATCACCGACCACTTCTTTGCACACTTTGCCACCACCACCACCACCATTGCACACGGCACTCCATAGAACCCTCAAAAGTCTTCATCTTCCTAGCTTAGAAGCAGCGTGTGGCTGCCCATGGCCATTTTCCCTCAACCACATGTTTGTCGAACCATGAATGCTCAACAAGATGAAGAAATAAAGCTGAGAAGTTGAGAGGGTTGAGCTAGCCATGGACGCTTGGCTATGGCCACCTTCTTTCTGATCTATGAGATGTGGCTTGATGTTGTAGGGCAGGGGGATTAGGTGGGGTGCAACTGCTGAATCTACGTGCCCAAGACTCATTGGAATCTCGCCTCTAGCGACATCAGAGATGCTGTTGGAGAGGTTATTGAAGTCTGCCCCAAGTTGGGGTGTGTTTGCAGGCGCCTTGAGTGTTAAATGGCTATCGTGGCTATGTCACCGTGGTCATTAATTAATGATACTAAAATAGAAAGAGAGAGATATTTGAAAATACAAATTTATTTATGGTGGATATATAAATAGGGAATAGAGAAATTTTTTGTTCCTGAATATGAAAACATAAAATTTTTGTACCTCTAAAAGATAATAATAGAATACAGCAAAAGAAATTTAATATTATTTTTTTTAATAATATCCTTCTACGTATTTGTTATTTCCCATTATGTTATCACCAAAGGTGGTGGTGCAAAGTGGTCTGGTGATCGTCAGTGGCCGGTCAACACCGTGGTCAATGACAGTCAACTCTCAATCAACGCCAGTCAATGATCGGTCGGTGGCAGTCAACGACCGGCTGCAATGTCATAAGCACCATAGCCATTGACCACCATAGGCACTATAGGGCTACCCTAAGTTAGGTTGGGTTTGCCAAAAGAGAAGGAAAGAGGAATACATTTACAAATACAAAATAGTGCAACAACCCTTTTTTAAAATAATAGTTTTATATGCCAGGGGTATTTTAGGAACTTGAACTATAAGGACTAACCTTGATCCCTAACTTTCTCGAACCAAGGGGAATCCTTTACCATCGAACACATTTTGTTTGAGATGCTATATTAGGCACGATAATATAAGTTTATATTATACTTTATACTCTTATATGTTGTTTGGAATAAACAATGTATTATATAAGTTTATCTATTATAACTCCCTTATACGTCAAAATGTTGTACAACTTAATACAATATTGGGAAGCTAGATTAAACCTAATTAGTTTTTAATCTATAATATCATTTTTATTTTTTAATATTTTATTAAAATAAAATAATTATTAAATAAATAATAATAACTAAAATTTTATAAACAAAAATAATTCTCAATAAAGTTATTTGATAATAAATAAAAATTATTGAAAAATAATATATTATATCAATTTAGCTATGGGTATCAAACAGGTGGGCCTAACCCATTTTGGCCTGTGAAAAAAAGGCCTAAACAGGTTGGCCCGTTACCCACAAAGCAAAAATCCTCAGCTCAGTCCATATAATTGTGGTTTGTAGGCTATCCCGGCCTACCTATTTGTCTTTTCTTTTCTTTTCTTTTTTTTACAATTTAAGCAGACTTTACTTATTCCTTATATACCTACAAATAACCTAATAAAATAAATCAAAATAAATTTCACACAAAAGATTTCACAATCTAAATCAATATGGATAAACAAATTTAATCCAAATAATTAAGTTCACAATAACAAATTTCACAATTTAAATGCAAATCCAAGTTAATAACAATTTTAAAATATAAAGTTGAAATCCAAATATAAACTTTTGGATTGGTTTGCGCCTTTATGGATTTGGGCCTCCAAATGGGCTAGTAGTTGTAACTTTTCAACTTTGCTAAATTAGAAGCTGTAAAAAAAAAAGGTAAACAAGCCGCCTCTTTACTCGCGTGGGCGGGATATAAATGGATTTTTACTAAATTTTTAGGCTCAACCACCTATTTTTTGCAGGGAAAAGGGATGGCCTAATAGGTACGGCCCATTTTGATGGCTCTGTTATAATCCATTAAAAAAATACAATGAAAATAAAATTATAAAATCTACTTCTACTTTACTAATTATTCAAACTTATTTTAGGGAAATTTTTACATCTGTAATTCATAAAGCTATCTAGGCTCCCACCCACCACTTTCTCAATTTTTATATTTAAAGTAATATTTTTAATTTAATTTATATTTTATTTATTAATTATATTTCGTATGAAATAAAATTAAAGATCACAATTATTAAAGGTTACAATCCACACAAAAAACAAAGATTATAGTGAAAATAAAATTATAACATTAAAAATTAATTCAAACTACTATCTACTATACTAATAATTCATACTCATTTTAGGAAAAATTTTACAAGTGTATTCATGGAGAGATTTAGGCTCCACTGCCTTCTCAATCTTTATATTTTAAGTAATACTTTGACTTTAAAAATCACAATAGTTAAAGATTACAATCCACATTAGAAAAATAAAGATTACAATAAAAATAACATTATAAAATCTACTTCTACTTACATTTCAGGGAAAGTTTTACACGTGTTATTCATGAAACTATTTAGACCTTATTGTTTTCTCAATCTTTATATTTAAAATAATATTTTATATTTAATTTATATTTTTAATTATTAATTATTTTTAATAGGAAACAAAATTAAAGATTACAATCTTAAAATTACAATCCATGCAACAATAACAAAAAAAAAAAGGAAAGATTAGAATGAAAATAAAATTACAATACCTACTTATACTATACTAATATTTTAGAATCATGTTAGGGTTTACGCCTATCATTCATGAAGCTATTTAGACTTCACCACTTTCTCAATCTTTATATTTAAAGTTATATTTTTAATTTAATTTTTATTTTCATTATTAATTTTACTTTATATGAAATAAAATTAATGATTATAATCATTAAAGGTTGCAATCCAGACAAAAAAATAAAGATCACAATGGCAATAAAATTATAAATTAAACAATGATATAAACAACTATTATACTAATAATTTAGACTCAATTCAGAAAAATTTACACATGTCATTCATAAAACTATTTAGGCCCCACCATTTTAAATTTTTATATTTAAAGTAATATTTTGAATTTTATTTACATTTAATTATTAATTTTTTCACTAAAAATTATAATTATTAAAGATTATAATCTATGAAAAAAGAAAATATTACAATGAAAAATAAAATTATAAGGTTTTTTTATTCTTTTATTTTGGTTAACTTTTCAATATTATCCTATGTAGTTTATTTTTAGTATTTTTGAAAATTATATTATCCTATTTAGTTTTTTTCTTTGAATCATTTTTAATATTATTTATCTATATTACTAATAATTTAAACTCATTTCATGGAAAGTTTTGCCCTTTGTCATTCGTAAAGAAATTTATACCCTACCAGTTTCTCAACTTTTAGGTTTTTAATTATAATTACTAATTATTTTCTCTAATTATATTTTCATATCTCTCTTCTATTATCACATACTCTACATTGAATATTATGCCACTTATCACTTCCATAATTCTTAAATATTCAAAATATTACAAGCCTTAAAATCTTCAGAACATTTAAAATATTATAATTAGTTTTTTTTGTAACTTACATTTGACACAACGAAAGGTGTTATGACATTAAAATTTCATAATATTATTAATAAAAAAATAAAAAAAGATTGAAAAGCATAAAAAATAAACACATGTATATATTTGAAGAAACAAGTCGCACTAATATAATTTTTGAAACCATCATAAAAAATAATAAATCAAACCAAAAATTTAAAATGCATTCTTTAACTTAAATGTCAGAAAAGATTTCTTCTATAATATATTGAGATTCATTTTGCATAGCTAATTTTGACATGTATTCTTTTCCAAGCCAGTGCATATTTTCTGCTAAATTTGTCTCTTTTATAAAAGGTTATAACAAGAATATAATTTTCAGTTCTTCCTTTTTTCTCGAGATGTTTCTGACTTCAAATTTAGAGTTTTTAAAAATTATGAAAAATAAACTATCTATCTACTCGTCTCAATATAATGGATTTAATTTTTTGCAACTAAAACATTTTGACTTATCCATTCCATAATTTTTCATATTAAGTTTTTTGAAAAAAATGACTTCAATTTTTCAGTATTAAAATATTTAAAAAATAATTTAACAATTTACACTTCTTTGATAATGATAACATTATTTACTAATTTTTTAAAAAATAATAATTATGTAAATTACTTTTTTAATGAAAAATAATTGTATAATTGATGCACTGCTTCAATAATTGAGATGACATAAATCAGGAGTATATATGACTTTTTTTTTACTAATTATAACATATTTTAGAATTGACATTTAAATTTACTAAAATGATGTACTAGAAAAAGATGTTAATTGAAATCACATAAATTTAATTTATTTATTATTTTTATTAATTAGAAAATATATTTCTATATTTTTATGAATTAAATATTTTAATTTATTAAAAGATATAAGTGGCTAGGGATGATAAAAAGACCCATTGAAGTGAGTACTCGCAGAAATTACCTACAATGGGGACATCATGTTTAGTATTTACGGGATGGCCAATGGGGGCAGAGTTCCCTTTTGTTAGACAGGGATTGGAAATGGTCCTCACCAATTTCCTATTTATCTAATTTAAACATTCTCTTATATATATATATATATATATATATATTGTATTATATATGTATTTTCATTCTTAAACTGAATTATGTTGCATTAGTAGTATTTATTATTATTGAAATTTATGATTCGAACTTCAACGTATTTTTAAAATTCTTTTTTTTTGAATTTTTTTAATAAACACATGAATATCGTAAGGATTCAAATCCTTGTGGGGAAGGAATATAGGGACCCGTGATGAGGATAGGAATAGGGATGAGAGACAAAATTCTAAATAGGGACAGGAGATAAAGAACATTTCTCCTCTGTGACTATTATGGATACCCATTGTCATCTTTATAAATGACTTATGATATACTAAAATTATCCACTTATTCTCTTTTATCATTCAACAATTTTAATTTTTAAAATGTGCTAAATTTTCATAAAATAGATTTTTAATTGTTAGTTAAAGTTTGTCGACTGAGATTTTTCCAACCATATAAATATTATATTTGAATTAAAATATAAAATGGAATGATATATTTATATTTTATTCATTTATTTAATTATTTAACTATTAATTTATTTGGTAAACAAATTGATATGCTCAATTTTTTATAAAATATATGTAAACAAATTATTCTTTATTTTTTATAATAATTAACAAACTATTTTTTTATTTATACCATATGTATCATACGGGTCAAACATCTAGTTACATTCAAAATACACTTAGCAACCTGGTTTGTCGGATTGAATATATTAAAACACTGCACCCGCGTGCAGAAAGATTACAAATATAAAACACCCAGCTAAAGTATCCCGGAATAGTTATACTTAAAATTGTATTTAAGATAATGTCAGTGTCGCCTAACTTCAAGCATGCTTCATTATTCTGTTTGGATTTTTCATCGCTTTGTACCAATATATTCTTCACATTTAATATGAATCGTCTTTCCCGTGACTGACATGTAATGGCTGCGACGACAATCAATTGAATGTATCAGCACCCGCTAAATAAAAACAAGTAAATACACTTTGATACCTAAAGGATTTTTCTGTTTTAATACTTAATTTTTAAAAGATTAAATGTTCAAAGTCCATAGTTTTTTAAGACTAATATGATAAAAAATTGACATTTAAAAATTTAATATATTTAATATAGTAATTAACCCTAAAATATATATATTTAATCTTTTTAATAATTAACGTGTTAAAAAATGTTTCAAATATAGCTAAGTATAGATTTATTCTAAATAAATTTATCTTCATATATATATATATATATATATATATATATATATATATATATATATATATATATATATATTCTAAAAATTATGAACTAATATGTAAATATGAAATAAACTTAAAAAAATGCCAGGCAAAATTTAAATTATTAGAATATTCTTTTATGTGTATAATGACTAGTGGGTTTAATTTGTACGGGTATAATATTAGATGATATGATATATATTTTTCTAAAAATTCATGTTGTTATGAAGTGGCGCTAATAATCCTTGTTATTGGCGAATTTTACTGACGGATTTTTTCTTATTACCAGTAGAATTATTGGTGAATTTTGACACAAGATAATAACATCGTTAGAAACTGTTATCAATGGATTTTCCCCGTCAATAACCATTACCGTGGGACTTACTGATGGATTTAAAAAAAAAAAAACTGCCAATAACAGAGTGAAAAACTTTGTCAACCAATTTGTCAATGGGATAGATTATCGATGGATTTTGTTGGACTTATCGGTAGATTTTTCCTTTGATAATATGCCAAAATGAAAAAATAAAAAACCCCCCAAAATATTATCGATGGAAAAATCCACCACAAAACCTCCACCGCTCTCAACCACACAACCACCTCCACAACAACAACAACAATCACTTCTCCACCACCTCCTATCCCACCATCCCTAATCACAACCACCATCATTTCCGTCATTCCTATGATACTCGAGGTACACACGTTAGTAGATAGATTTTGTGTAGCATTACAGTCTCCAGGGCCCACCCATAGTGCCAGGTCATGAATTTTACTAAATTTGAATCTTACACCACCTTAGAGGGCTATATAATAAAACCACATTCTTGAGATCAAAAGTCTCGATAATTGTTCTCAATAGGAAAATAAGTTAAAGAGTGATTTTTAACGAATTTTGTGAAACCTTTAAACATTTTGTTTTTAACCCGTAAGTTTAGGAAATCTCGAAGATTCTTGGATTTGAACTAAAATCCAAAATTTAGATTTTAATTGATTGGGATTTCGATTTTTTTGATATTTTATTTGAATCCAAATATGAGGTATTTCCTTATTTATATTTATGTTTTAAAGTTAATGGAGAGTAAAATAAATGAGGATTGTTAGAGGTTGAGATATTGAGATAACACATATGCCATATGACAGAAAAATGTCGGTGTTGGGGGTTGCTGTCACTGCTATAGCGATACATGGGTGGCTTCAGTAGGTTTCAGTGCTCCAAGACTGCTATAGCAATCATAGGGGTGGGGGGTTTTAGTGGTCTGAGGACCGCTATAACAGTCATAAGTGCACAGTTTCACAACGCCCTGACCGCTATAGCAGTCATATACCACTATAGCGGTCCTCCTGGAGCCCAAACAATACCAGAAATGATGTCATTTCATTTTTTACCCCCATTTTTAAAGTCCATTGGGCTCTAGCAGAAACAAAAAGCTGAAACCAAAGTTTCACCCCCTAAACCCTCATTTTCTCTTTTTTCCTTCAAATCCTACTCCAATCTAACTCCCCCAAATCATCAAGGTATGTTTATATTATTAGATTTTGTCTCCATTCTCTCTGTTCTTTCATGATCTTGAGATGAGGTTTGTTATTTCTCTCATGCTATCAAGTGGAGGTGCTTCCTCAATATTATTAAAGTTGTTTTAGGGTAATCTAGGAGTATCCATAGTTTTCGCATGAGTTTAGTGGTTGCAATGGCAGACATTAGTGTCATTCCTCCTTTTTCGGAGTCCCCATGGTGTTGGTACTTCATGGTTTACCCTTTCAGGTGAGTAGATTTGATCTCGTGACTTTATGTTGGTGATTCTAAAATTAATTTCTAGAATTATAAAATATCTAAAGAGAATTTATACTTGAGTTTTGTCATAGATCAAGATTGTATGCATTTCGTTTTACAAGGATTATAGAATATGTCTTGAAGCTTAGCATGAAAATTTATGTTTATAAAAAATACATGGGACCGTATTTGATAAGCAGTTACTACTTTTTGATTTATACTATGATTTAGATTTGATTCATGATGAGGAAAAGATATGTTTTGTTTATGAAAAGCAAGAGCGTTTGGATTTAAAGGAATAGAACTCCCCATTTTTTTTATTTCCATTAATTTAGATTAGGGAATTACTGAGAGGAACAGAATTGTGAGTTAATGGCAGTTACTCCATTAGCCTTAGTATACCAAGGCCCACGAGGGGCATTTATCCACATGCTAGATCTGTCCATGAGGGACGCGGTTCATGAGGGACCGTAAGATCTCAGTTAGAGGCTCTTGTTCATGAGGGACTGAGTACCCACCCTTCAATTTATGGATAATTTGTTCTTTTAGTAATTTTTGAGAAATGAATAGACAATTTTTATGTGTACCACAAATTTAAAATTTTTTGGTTATTATACAAATTACATGGAAATGATTTATGGAATTGCATTATTATTTATATTTACTTCCTTCTTGTCCCATGTATGGTTATCCTATGTATGGTTATCCCATATATGGTTATAAGTGAGGATCCACTCACTGAGTTTTGGTTGCAAAACTCATCCCTCTTTTCTCCTTTTTCCTCACAGATATAGGTGTAGCTCAGGATCCTCCTCCCCCTCCTCCTCACCATTAGATATCTCCAGTTTGGGTGAGCTTCACACTGGCGTGAAGCCATGATATTTTGTTTATGTTAGAGTGCTCCAATGACTTGATGGGTAGGGTCTCAGACCATATATGGTTTTATTTTGCATTTTGATATTACCATGGTTCTTTTGTATTTAGACAGTATATCATTCTTGGTTCATTTTGTATTTGAGCAACTCAGTTGAAATGTATATAATAGCTACAGTTTCATATTATAATTATGAGAAAGGTTTTATTCACACTTAGTAGTATAAATATTTGATTTAATTTATGGTTTAGACCATATTTTATGAATAGAGTATGCATACAGTACGACGCAGTGATCACGAGGCTTGCGTGAGGATGAAATTTCTCACGTGTTGGTCATGATCCAAATCGGGTTGTGATAATCCCCAACAACAACCACCATTGCTTTCGCCATCCCTGACCACAACCGCAAGGCTCCGTGCTTCCCAAAAACTTTGCTAGCTTTTTTGTGGTGGCAGTGGATCTATGCAAAAAAAGAAAATAATGCATCAAGTCAAAAAATAAAACTAATTAATTAAAGTGTAGAGCACATCAAGAACAAGAAAATGGAGGTCTCACCACCAAAAATAGTGGCATGATGGTAGAGCATTGGGTGGTGACAGTGCCGCGAGAAGAGATTATTGGCAGATTTTTTTAATTAATGGCGAATTTTTCACTGGTAATGATTACTCAAAGTATTGCGTTTCATTAACTCCATTATTGACGGAAAAATCCACTATTATCAAAAGATTTTCCCACTGGTCATTGCAAGAGGAAAAAAAATTAGAACAGTCTTACCTTTATCAACGAAAATTTTCTGCCGAAAATTGTAAGAGTAAAAAAAATAATTTTAGAATAATCTTACTCTTACTAGCAAAAAATCTACCGGTAATTATTTTTTATTTTCATTAAAAAAATTTCACTATTATTGGCGGATTTTTCAATCTACTGTTAATTGCTAGAGTTATTTTTAGAACGATCTCACCTTTATCGGCCAAAAAATCCATAAGTAATGTGCACAGAAGACTTCGTGCTCTATATTGTTACCATTATTGGTAGATTTTCAATGGAACCACTAGCAATAAGTTTCCCAATTTTTTTTTCTTTTGAATTTGATTGATGCTTTTCCACCAATAATTTTGACAAAAAAAGAAAATTTGATGGTAACTCACATTTTTCTATTAGTAATATATTATAGATTTTAGGATACACATTATGATATTAAGATGTTTATTAAATTCGAGCTCAATATTAAGTGTGCTGAATTATGGTTGAGATGCACCTCACGCATAATTCAAACAGGTAAAAAAAATAGAATATATATTTACTCTCTTAATTATAGTTTTAAAAACCAAACCGGACCGATCGGTTTGGACTGGAAACCGGTGAACCAATCACTAACCTAGTCCAGCTCCGTGCTTAGATCGGTTCTGCATTCAAACCGGTCCACTGAACCGGCGAGCCAACTGGCGTTGATCAGCTAACTTGACCGCGCCTCAAGGAAATATTTGTCAAAAATTCCAAAGATAGGATTCGAACCCCTGTCCCTGGGAATGAAGGAACGCTGCACAACCACTGCTCCACCATCCTCCGTATTAATTATTATGCAACTAAATATATATATATATATATATTACATTCAATTTGTATTTAAATTTTAATATGTCAAAAACTCCAAAGGCAATATTTGAACCCATGTCCATGGGAAGAAAGGAGCACTGCACAACCATTACTCGAACTTCCTCCTTGTTAAATAATTTCCAACTAAATATATATATTACATTCAATTCGTATTTAATTTTTATTTTTATATATTGATTTAATAAATTCGGTTCAACTGGTTCGACCAGTAACTCACTGGTTGAACCAGTGACCCAGTGACCCGGTATCTTAACTGAGTCGATCACCGGTCCGGTTCTAAAAACTATGCTCTTAATATTATTATAGCTCTAACTTTTTGTTTCGTAACTTTTAAGTCAGTATTAAAAATAACAATAATATTTAAAAGTCACTAAATTTAAACCTATGGCCTTATGTTAATTGTCCAAATCTCTTGTTAATAACCCAATCTTAATGGTTTGCTAATAAAACATGTAGGTGTGTAAACGTATTTAATAAAAAATGATAATTTTATATTAAAAGATACAGATAATAACAATAACTCTATTTATTGCTATCCTTATTTTTTTTTGTAATTATTTATTGCTATCGTTTAGTAAAACCGAAATTCAATTTATAAATTTATAATTTTATTTAACATTACTTTCATTTTACCTAATCTAAACTTTTAAAAATCTTTTAACTCTCTTTTTATTTCTATTTTATTTTTTTAGTATAAAGACAATTTTTAAAAGGTAAAATTAATTTTGATTCGCATTATTAATATAATAATTTTATATTGCTAGCTAATTATACATTCTCATTTATATGAATTTTAATAATCAGAGGAAGTCAAACAATTTAAATGTGACTATAGACTAAATGATTGAATGACGATATAAAATACTTTATATCAGTAAGTAAAAAGTTAAATATTTCAAACTCAAATTTTTTATTTATGAAAAAAAAGTCAATTTAAGTTTATATATGCTTCATTTACATAAATATACCAGATCTGTATGCACTATATTTTCACAAATGAAAACTTAATTTCGAGTGCTCGACTTATCTCTACTTCTTTTAACAACTAAACTAGTTTCACCCAATTCTTCAGACGCTGCTATTCTTCTCCTTTTAATTAACTTCCTAATTAACCTGGGAGCAACGACCATCATTGAAATTCAACCATCGGATCCAAAATTGCTCTTCCGGGTCTAACCATTGTTATCCCTTTAGCTATAATTGAACATCATGGCTTCTACGACTACAAGCCACCCTTGAGGTACAAAATTTTGGAAGTGTAGCTTCAGAAGGATTTTCATTCGTACTAGTTATCGTGGCGGAATGATTGCATTTGTACATAGGATGCCACTTCGGTACGGTTGTTAGGTATATATATGGATGCGGCACAAATTGGCACATCAACTTATTACCATTTGAAAGAGTTTATTCTATATTCAAAGATTGTTCCCTCAATAAAAAATAAAATAGTTCCGATATCAATGGAGAAGGTGACACGTCCCGCATTGAACAAATGAGTAAGTTTACTGTAGTGTTTAAATCATTAAAAACTTTTTCATCTAATACCTTAGTTTTTAGGTTAAACTCTCTTTGTAGACTTTGTTTATAACAATTTTCATTTTACTTATAGCCGGACTGAGGGATAATAATGAGATTATTATGTTGAATTTCGATAGACGAGTGAAATTATTGAGAAGAGAACCAAGAGTCAGCGTCAATACTCAATCTAGTACAGTTACCGTGAACACCGGCTCAAAATCAGAGTCCCATGTCGAGTAAATAAGTAAGTTGTATTTCTGTAAACAGTGTACTTGGAAAATTATTATAGAGGTACAAGTGTAAGGATAATTTCTCAGGCACACTCATAAAAAAGAGTGCAAGATCTATACATAAAAGAGTGTATATTTAATAAAATTAATAAAATTTACTTTTATTATGAATGTATCTAAATACATTAAATTTGTATCTATGAATTTCTTAAGCCATGGAACACTCCCATCCAATAGGTTAGCGTCTTTTTTAATTTGGCCCTCTTTCATGTGCTTGAGTCATAATAGAATTAAGTTGGTTCACTTAATTAATTTTTGGCAAATATATTGTTGTATACTTGGGTTTAGGGTTCAGGAAGATGTCTAAATTTTTCATTGATGAATCATTTATAAATATGCCCTTATATTCTTTTTATCCAAAAAAAATCCTCACAAATTAAAACTTTAGTTTCAAACGCCGTTTCTTCTGCTTTTAACATGCAAAGATTGCAGCAACCGCCGTTCCTGAAGTTTAACCATATAATCCAAAATGGCTGTACCCGGGTCTAAACATTGTTATCCCTTTAGCCAGGAAGAGTGGAAGTACACAATTTCGGTGTTGCTGCTACAGAAGAAATTTTCAATTATTCATATTTGTCGTGACAAGGAGTAATAATGAATGATTGCAGGTTCATGAGAATCCAGTAGAGTCCTCCTTCGGTAATACAAATCTGTCCATAGAATACCACTTCGATACGATGCTTATGTACCGTACAAACTTACATATCAGTTATTATGCAAGTAAAATATTATTTTAGTCCTTAAAATTGAAAGATGTTTTATTTTAATCATTAAAATTTTAAAATTAATTTTTTAGTCCATAAAATTTTATTTCGTAAATTACTTTAGCTCTTGGTCAGATAACCGTTAGCCAACTGTTATTTTTTGCTGACCTAATATATTAAGTGACACATGGTATGTCACGTGTTGATAATGTATTATGTTGATCCCATATGATATACTAATGTCACACCAAATCAAAATAAATTCAGATTGGTTTCTGAAATTTTTAAATGTGTCAAAATAGTCCTTAAAATTTTTTAAAATATGTCAAAAAGTCCTAAATTCCAAATGCATAATCTTTTAGTTCTTAAAATCTAAACCATCAATAATTCTTGAATCCATTTGTTTTTCTCTCATTTTCACACCCTAATTAGATAGCCCACATTTTTAAATATCTTAAACACAATTAAGAGTTTGATTAGTCTAAAATTGAGACTCTATATGTTTAGCTAATATAATTAATTTATTAGCTAGTATATTACATTTCTTAGAATAAATTGGATTTTAAAATATGAAAAATAAAATGCAAGGAAAATATTATATTTTCAAGTTTGGACGGAATTAAGAGCCTATTTGAAACCTTATTGTTGGTAATATATTCTCTTCTCATTGTTGTTCTATATGAGAGAGATTTTTGTTTAAGTATGGTGTGACAATAAGAGAAAAATAAATTAGATTAAGGAATGTTGAGGATTTAGATTATATTGAAATAAAATAGGAGAAAATTTGGGATTTAAAACTTTTTTGATACATTTTAGAAAATCTCAAAGACTATTTTTACACATATAGAAATTTCAGGGACTAAATTTGAACCTATTTTTTTACTTAGTGCCATGTCAACCATGTCACGTGGAATCAGTATGACATGTCATTGACATGTGATATGCTACGTGTCACTTAACGTGCTATATTAATAAAAAATAATGATTGACTAATGTTTATTTGACTAGAAACTAAAATAACCTATAGAATAAAATTTTAGGGACTAAATAGTTAATTTCAAAATTTCAAAGATTAAAGTGAAATACGCTTAATTATAATTTTAGGGGCTAGAGTAACATTTTACTCGCTATTACCCTCGGAAAGAATACGTGTTGTGAGCAGTGGTTAACATGCTCTTTCGAATTCAAGGTGCATGATGTACTTTATAATCTATTGGGAAAGATTTAATGGTACACTGAATACCAACTATCGTTTGCTAATAATTTCTTAATTTTAGTCAAACTTAAAAAATATGGTTAAATACAAATAATGGTATATTTAGTGTTAGTTTGACGTTGCTGTAACTCTAAAAAAGTTATAGTAATATCATTCAATAAAAAATATAAAAGTTGCTCCCTATAAATAAAAGTCAAATTTAAAGTGATAGACAATATAATTTCTTCTTAAGAGAATTCTCTAGGTTTCAAACCTGGACCCCACCTTATCGATAAAGTTCCGCAATGTTGTTGTGAATAATAATATATTGTCTTAACCATTAATATAATATTTTTTCTTATTTAAAATTATACTCACAATGATAAGTAATTTCCATAATATTATTATTAATGACTATTTAATGCATGTAAGACATATTTTGGATTAGAAAGATTTTTATGCATACTGATTGGAAAGATTTATCATTTTATGATAAATTAAACATGTTAACCAAATAAATTTTAAATTACCAATATGCAAATAATTAAATATTCTGATGACAATATAGAAAATATAGAGAAAATTTTAATGAGCTTTTTTCTCATATAATAAGACATACTAATTATTTAATAATCACACTAATCGTATATTATTTTTTAAAAAGACAATATAAATATGTACATATAAAGTAAAATAGACATGAAAAATATGAGGGGTACAGCTGCCCCAATGCCCCCAAAGAAGCTCCGCCACTGGGTTCAAGCGAAATGCGGGTGAAAAAATATTTAAAATTACATCACCTCACATTAATAGAATTAAAATGTAGATATATTACGAATGAAACAATTTGTATATCATATTATCCAGAGGCCGGGTGAGAGGTGCTTTTCGCTGACGATAACGTAACCGTTGCTTATTATGGCCAACTTTTTTTTTTTTTTTCATCTATGCTTGTTCAAATCACATTTTTTATTAATTTATGCATGAAGACATTTTTGTTACATTATATACTATAAGTCTTTCCGTTCCTTTTTTTTCTCTTTCAAAATTTACACTTACAAACATGTTTTTAAATTCAACAATGACGTTTCTCGCAAATTAAATTTATATTTTGGTCCAACAGCTTGTCAGTAGAGATTAATTTGTTGATTGAAATTATCTAAAGGCATAATAAAGGTAAAAATACAGGTTTCAGTTTTTCTTTTCTTTAATTTTCTCGAGCAAATTTCTTTGATATTTGGATAAGCCAGCCTTTTCCTCCTTGGAATTAGATTCACATGTATCAGAGAGCATGCACAGATTTTAACACGCAGTCTTTCTGACAGCGAGGGTGATTACACGCTTCGGTTCACACATTCGGGTGCAGTTCGTGTACGAGCAGATGTACTGTTACAAAAACAATCCTTCAATCAAATTCCGTTAATCAAACATTATTTTGGGTCCAACATTATCATAACATGTGGATCCCACACGAAGCTTCCCTTATCCGCACGATTAGCTGGCCTGGAGTAACGACAGCATTTGTATAATGCACCATAGTAGACACCACCATGTGGCTTCTTTTCTTCTTTGGTAGGATGTGGCTTCTTTTATAAGCCCTCTTTTTCTTCTTTTTTTTCAATTTCAGTTTCCTTCAGCTTTTGTTTGCTAGCTTGTTTTTATGCACAATAAATTAAATAAATATATAAACGTGACACTTTTTCTTTTCTTTTCCGAATTGCCTTTTATTTCTGTTGTTAAAAACTATCTTAAAATGCTTTAGGAAAGAGAAAATTTAGTACGAAAGACAAAATTAGCAGAAATCAAAGAATAAAATTATTTCCTTCAAAAATAAAAAATAACAATAATGGGTTTGCAATTTTGACATATTTGATTCCCCTCATCATCTCATGCATGGGAAATGGGAAATTAAATAATTATGCATTTTAATTTTTTATGGAAATTATGCATTTTAATTTTAAAAATATTAAATATACTAAAACAGAAAACTAGGAAATATTTTTGAAAAAGAATTTTTTTTTATTCTCAATCAAAACATACGAAAAAAGTGAATCTCTTGTAAAAGAGATTAATTGTAAGAGAATATATAATTTTATAATTTCGTGCTATCAACATAAATAACGAGTTAATAGTGAAGTAAAAAATAGTATTTAATTAGAAAAATACTTAAGTGCTATTAGAGTAAAAGAATTTATTTATTCTATTCTACTAAATAAATGACATATTAATTTTGTGGGTCATATTATCTCTCATTTTTATTGCATATTTATTGTAATAATTGATATATTATTTATTAAATAGAATATAACAAATATATTCTTTTACTCTTATAGAACCAAAAAATTTCTCATCCAATTATTATTTTGATAGTTAATACCTAATTATTTTTATTCTAGCCTATTAATCAATAACTGAAGACTACGTATTCAATCCCAGGTGACTATTCTGAGTGTGTCTGAGAAGTAGAATGTAGTAAGATTAAAATGACCTATGAATGAGATGTTGGTTTTGATGGAAGAGGCTCATATCTATTAAATATGAGGTCATAAATTTAATCCCAATATTTATGTATATATTTTAAAAAACAATTGAGAAGAATTCTATTTAAGCACCTAACCGCATATGCTTGGGAGATTAATCTCATTTGTCGAGTGAAAAAATAGTATGAGAAACTTAAAAAGAAATTATCTTAATAATTGTCTTTGTATAATTATTTTTTATTAACTGTGAAATCCTATGGTCAACAATATTGCACACACGTGTCACTTCAGTTATTTGACAATCAAATGTACATAATTTACATTTCACGTAATATTACTTACTCGTAATATTATTCCACGGTCCACTATTTAACCATTAATTCACTTTAAGTCTTTATCACTTTTTAAAAAAAAATAATTATTTGACAAAATAATATAAAATAATGCACATATAATAGTGAATGAGTAAGTTCAGACTTTGGGCACCTTTTTTTTTAATATAAATTTAGATCCTATTATTCTATATTTTGACAATCTCTACTTGAATAATAATAATATTGGTTATTATTATTGTTGTTGTTGTTATTATTTGCAAAATAAAAACTATTTAATAATTTTTTCTTTAATTAATTATAGTGTAAAATCAATATAATTTTTTACCTTACACTTTGATTCAAATTCCATAAGCAGAGGACTTTATTCAATAATTTCTTCCATCCCAAAATTAGGTAAGCAGCTGCACATCTTAAGAAAAAAATTTTCCTTGTCTCCAATGTTTGTTATGTTTGAATATAATAAAGAGAAAACATTAGTACCACGAAAACTTCACTCTTATGACGAGTTATTATTGAATTAAAATCAGATTAGTACAAATTAAAAATAAAATATATTCTTAAAATTGTCTTAAAAAGATTAGTGTTAGTCACAATAATTGTTGAAAAAAAAATTTTACAAAAATTTTTAAAAATTTAAAAATATAGTTCACATCAATGATTCTTTAATTTATTCCTTTTTTAAGAGCACCTAAAAGAAAACAAAATCATTCTTTATTGTAAACTATCAGATGTATTAATCTTTAAAATAGATTAATTAGAAAAAAAAATTTATTTTAAAAAATTATGTTAAGAATTTTTCTTTGAAAAATTGGTAGGTTCTATGGTATTTTTTCTTCACGAAAGATTTATGTATAAGCACAAACCTAATAATTTAATTCTAAGCATGCTCACAATAAAATGAGTTTTATCAATTTTATTTGAAATATATTTATTTATTTATGAATTTTACTAACTTCATTGTGTGCTTAAATATAAGTTATTAAATTTGTATAAGTTATTTATTTTCAACATCAATTCATTGTCATATTATGCATCAATTTACTCAACTTATTAAATTTTTTATTTCAATATTTTAGGAATTAGATTGATATCAAATTTAAAATATTAGAAAAGAAATTATTTACTCAATGTTCTTTCTTTGTGAACCAAATCGAGACTCACCCCAAGTAAAAAAAAAAAAAATGCAAACCTGAGATGAGTGAATATAATTTTGATCTCATTGAAATTTTATATACTTTATTATATGTAATTTTTTATTATTAATTTAAATAATAAAATCTAAACATAATATATGATATAAAAAATAAATAACAAAATTTACACATCACGATATGATATAAAATTTTAATACGAGAGGATTATTTGTTAATTTTTGGTGCCACCTACTCAAACACACATGGGCAGAGTCCAGAATACCAATAGTATAATTCACACACAAACAAGCACACTGCACACACACTCTGTTCAGCAGCAGGATATAAATAGGTAAAATATGGGGAAATAAAGACGTGGACTCAACGGTCTCTTCCTTCTTCGCAGGCTTTGCACTCTGAAAACAAAACATTGTTATTATTATTGGTTTATTATACTATAAAATTATAAATACCACCCATTTTTTTTTTCAGTCTCTCTCTGCAATGTAGGTCGCCGGAGAGAAAATGGCAAACTGTCACCGCAACAACGTCGGCTCCCTCGTTCTCGGCCACCAACCTAACAAGCCCTCCGCCATCGCTGGCAACCACTTCCGCCTATGGAACTCCCTCTCCGCCGCGTCCTTCCGCCGCATCCTTTTCGACGCCCTCAGCTGCGGCGGCGCCACCATTCGCCGCCACCACACCGACTCCGTCTCCACCTCAGCCGCCTCCGACATATCCGACGACCCGAAGCCGAAGCCGAAGCCGAAGCCGAAGCGAAATGCGAGGTCGGAGAAGCTCTCTGATCTACTGAGCATGGCGGAGTCGGAGGCAGAGTCGGAGACAAAGAAGAAGGAGGAGGCTCTCGAGGACCTCAAGCGAATCGTGGCGGAGCTTCATGCGGCGGCGGAGGATTCTCCGGCAGTGCGGCGAGCCTCGGCCACCGCAGCCTCCGCCGTGAGGAGGCTGGTGAGGGAGGACTCGGAGGTTAGAGTGACGCTCGCGATGCTCGGAGCGATCCCTCCTCTCGTCGCCATGCTCGATTCCGAAGACCTCGACTCTCAGGTCGCTTCGCTCTACGCGTTGCTCAACCTCGGAATCGGAAACGATGCGTGAGTATCTTCTTCTTCTTCTTCTTCTTCGTTCATCACTTCAATTCGATCCTTGTTTTTTTGTTTTTTTTTTGTTTTTCTGGTTGAATTGTTATGTGTCGTTTTCAATTTTGACATTCTGTTCTTTTTTTAATTTTTTTTAATTCTTACTTTTGTGTTAGGTTTTATTAATTAATGATTGAGATGTCGTGTTCTTGAATGCGCTTCACGTATTTTGATTTCGTTCGTATTACTTTTTTTTCCTTTTTAGTTTAAAATTTTTATTTTGTGTCATTTTTCGCGCAAATATTCATTAATTCTTCTCTGGCCATTTCATTGTTGAAATGACAAACCTGTGTTTTTTTAAAATTATTTTTGGTGGTTTTATTGTTGATTTTATGGCTGTGTGTGTGTAAGGTTCTGTTGCTCTATTTTGCAATGATACTTTGCGCACGTATGAAGCGTTTTTTTTTTTAATGTTAGCTTTTATTGGCTTGTTGTTTCATCTATCTCTTCTTTTTTGAGGTTAACCATAAATTTTGATTTTTTTTCCTTGTCATTTTTGCGCATTAATTCATTTTTTTGTTTCTAATGATTTTGGCTGTTGAAATGAGAATTTGTTATAGTTTTGTGATTTTCTGCTGCTCTGTTTTCAAATCACACTTTGCATATATCAAGCAAATTTTCGTGGTAACTTCCACGTTCTGCGATTTGTTAACACAAAAAATTGATATTTATTATTATTATTATTTTGCAGAAATAAAGCGGCCATTGTGAAGGTTGGGGCTGTTCACAAGATGCTGAAGCTTATTGGATCTCCAGATTCTGTGGATTCATCGGTTTCTGAAGCAATCGTTGCAAATTTTCTTGGACTGAGTGCTTTGGATTCCAACAAACCAATAATCGGGTCCTCTGCTGCAGTGCCTTTCCTAGTTAGAACCCTTCAGAATTTAGATAATAGAACAAGCCCCCAAGCCAAGCAAGATGCTCTCAGGGCATTGTACAATCTCTCAATCTTCCCAGCCAATGTTTCATTTATTTTGGAAACTGATTTGGTCCCATTTCTGATAAACTCAATAGGGGATATGGAAGTGACTGAAAGAACACTTGCAATTCTAAGCAACTTGGTGTCGACTCGTGAGGGTAGGAAAGCCATCAGTGCTGTGCCTGATGCTTTCCCTATACTGGTGGATGTGTTGAATTGGACAGATTCACCGCAATGCCAAGAAAAGGTATCCTATGTTTTGATGGTAATGGCGCACAAGTCCTACGGTGACAGGCAGGCCATGATTGAGGCAGGGATTGCATCATCACTGCTTGAGTTGTCGCTTCTCGGCACCACATTGGCACAGAAGAGAGCCTCAAGGATATTGGAGGGTTTGAGGGTGGACAAAGGGAAGCATGTCTCCGGCAACTTCGGTGGAAATCTAGGCGCAACCGTCTCCGCCCCTATTTGCGGCTCCTCATCGTCTTGTGCAAAGACAGATGGAGGAGGAAAGGAAGGTTCAGAGGGGGAGGAAGATATGGTGAGTGAGGAGAAGAAAGCAGTGAAGCAGTTAGTCCAGCAGAGTTTGCAAAACAACATGAGGAAGATTGTAAAGAGGGCCAATTTGCCTCAAGATATCGTTCCCTCGGATCATTTCAAGTCACTCACTACAAGTTCGACCTCGAAGAGCCTGCCATTTTGAAGATTTGCAGCTGTTGAAGAGAAAATGAACAATTAAGTTAGTCTTCACATCATAATCTTCTTGAGCTTTGTTAGGCATATATCTAGTTTCCAGCAATTGTCAAAATCTCAATAGATAATTATGAAGTTATTTTCTATTTTTAGTTTCTCTTTTGGTTGGATCCCTTTTCTTTCTGGTTTCTTTGTCTTTTGGGTTTGTTCTAAGGGCATATTCTACTTCCACGGCATGTGCATGCATGAATGTGGATCCATCCAACAAGAAAGCACACTGAAAATGAGAGACCCTCTAAGCTATAGAAATGGACAACCACCTATATGAGCTTTTGTCATTTGTGAACATTGTGTAGGGATACCTCCTAGTCAGGGGGGTATAACATGCAAAATTGGACAATAGTAAGGTTGCTTCAGTCAAACCATTGATGCTAGCGTCCCTACATTTAAGGAGTCATTTTCAAACCATAGTACACTTTTGTCTCCCTATTTGGCCTTACTATATGTTTTATTATATATAAATCTAATTCCAGCCATTGTTGGAAAGGTTGTCTGTCATTTTCATCTTCAATATAAACGGGGACTGTTCCCTGCAGTTTCTCTATTTGAGAATCTTTTCCCTGTTGGTTTTGTCAATTCCATGTGTTATGCTTTTAGGAATCTTGGATAAGGTGTTGAATGTAGTTTGTTATGCATTTGCAGTCAGATTGTAAGCTGTTAACCCGCTTGATTTTATTGGTTAAAGAATTCATTAATTACCCTCTGTGTTTTTTTTAATGCCACATGACCTTAGATTACTGAATTGTTTATCTTTCAACTCGTTGCAGATCCAAATGTGAGATGGAAGGATTACAACTTAGATCTGGTTGGATGCATAGCTGAGCTGTGAGTGGCGAATTAAGTATCAAGGTCATTTCGTCCCCACTATGTAAATGTTTAGATTATGTTCCTTGTGGGGTAGTCATTTTGTTATGCCATCTTTAATTTTGTTGACTTTGGTGTAAATATTCTCCTGTTATTGTAATTCTAGTTTCCAAAAAAAAAAATAAAAAATTAGCCACTCTTCCATAATGTCCCAGTTAAGGTTCGATTTTCATTTTACTTTCCTTAATTCGCTTGACATTGAGGTTCCAAAAAGTTTTTTGTTTTGGAGGACAAGAGACAAAAGCGTGCGTCAGTTATTGGTTGGAGCTATAGTGTCTTTTCCTGATTCGACGGCATGGAGATTGAGAATTTGCATTACAGGCAGTGATGTCACGACTAATTCATACAATAAGGATTGTACGTGCTTAGATTAATTAATTAATTAATTGCATATCCTCTTTTGAACAAGTGTTTACTTTCAAAGGATCATCATCATGTGTATAATACCCGTTCACGTTTCAACCCCCCTTTTTTTTATGAACCAATAATAATAAATGAGAAGTCAAGTTTCGAGAAGCTCCATACGATTGCATTTGCACCTAGTAATGATATCGCCCTGTCTGGCTCCATACCACAGCCCATAAAATAGACAAGGATTTTTCTAACGTCAGGAAAAAAAAGGCGGCGAGTTCTGTATGGATAATGAGTTTTCAAATTTTTGAGAATAGTGAATGTATTATCATATAAAAAAAAAAATTGAATGTATTAAAAAGTTTAAAAACTAAACAGAGGCAATTTTGTTTGTCAAACTGCACTATATACCTTCATTCACAATATTATTATGCTCATGAAAAAGCAAATGCTGTTAAAGTTTCTTTTTGGTGAAGATTGAGAGTCTGAAAAATGATAGAGGTGGTTAGATACAAAGATGTCGCCTTTGAGGACTGCCACTAGCACTTTTTGGCTTGCTGTATATCCTTTTACCCCTGTTATGTTTGCAAGTGTACAGCGTGCATTTGGTGTGTTTATGGTTTGGCCGTTGGTGGTGCCCTATTCCTTACGTGTCGGTGTGATCTCCATGACTTTCACTTTCGAAGGTGCTATCATACACGTATGTGTTGCTATTGAAGCATTTAACCCTTCCACCATCAAGCATCATGGAAGAGCAATTTTGCCACTTACATGAATTAACAAGTCTTTTTGATGGTCGAGCAAGAGTTTTTTGGAAAAAGGTGTGGTCTCATGATGTCACGCATAGTTTTGTGTATCATATTTGTGGAGTTTCATGTTTGAGAGTCATGTTCCTTTATGGGATGTTTTGTGACTCGTTTTTACTTTTTCGAGTTGTTTGACTTATTGTTCCTTTTTTTTTAAGAGTTGAGCCATTTGCAATTTTGGGACAAAACAAATTCTTTTTGAGTTACAATGCTTTGTAACTCGCCAGTTTTGCTTGTGTATTGTTATGTATACACAACAAGTTTAGGGTCCGGTGAATATGGGCACGAGCACCATTAATTACATACTGCTATGACATTAGCAGTGCAGCCCCACGAAAATTATTGTGGAACAGGGTGTCTGTTTCTGAAGTTCACAGGCCGAAGAGGGCTCTGAACAACTGGGGAGTTTTGTGATGATTTTTTTTTCTTGTTTTTCTATTTTTCTTTTGTCTGACTAGATCTTTTGACCCCTTTTAGTATGAGACTAAATGACTAATGTTAAAGTTGTTTCTACGACTCTAAACATTGAAGACCATTCGACAAATGAGCTCAAAGGAAGTAGTTATTGTAGGAAGATCAATTTACTTCTTTAACTTTATTCATGGCCAGTACGTAGCAAGTGTATGAGAGATTCTAGATACATTTCTCACACCTCGCATTTAGATATTTTTGGGTGAAATTGACGGGTTCACCTCCTAGGACTCTATTATCAGGAACTCGATTAGTTTAACACAACCATTGAGATACTAGAGGGGACTCTAGGTTTCCCAACAAATAATTTTTCCATTTCTAGGATTTAAACCTAGACATTTGGTTAGATGGCCAAAACACTTGTCACTTCGATCAACCCCACATTGGTTCTCACATTTAGAGGTACTCATAAGTGGACCTTGTAAACTCTTTTTATTTATGGATTTATTTTGTTCAATGTACACACACATTTGTTTGTGGACTTTGTGTACTTTATTGTGAATGTGTCTAAATGTGAGCCATTAGGAATGTGCAAGTGGATAGCTTTGCCCGCCTAGTTTATTCTCATTCAATTCAGCCAGCCAAGGCTTTAGCTTTTATGTGGCCAAACATAACGAATGGCCTACTTGTCATCTATGGAGATCTTTTGTTAGACCACATAGAAACCCCCTGAATAGACAAGAGCCCTTGGTGGTTTAATTCAATCTTTCAGGTTAAATTTTGAAGTTATTATCAACAGCTGTTCGCTGAGTAAGGAGGACTATTCAATTAAAATGCTTGTGTTTTTGGTTGCCATTTCATTATGAGTTCTCCTCATTGATCAGCAAACTTCAGGCTTCCAACAACCGCACTAACCAAAATTAAAATTAACTTCTCCATTTGCTTTGAAGAGCTGTCCCGGTTGCTCTTATCATCTATAGTCAATGATCTGAAGCACTATAATTTCTTGTGAAAATGTGGGACTATATGATCAGTTTTTATTTTTCCCTTAATTTCACTTTCTCTAACTTTAAGGTAAAATGCTAGTAGTATATGATATCCGGTCCTCATAGGTGCATATGATTACTCCTTTTTCTCTTTTGTTTCTTTTGGTAAAGTGGATATTCATTAAATGTACATGATTGCTCTTTACACATGCAAATGTTGAAAAGCATTAACAAAAAGCAGCAGAAGATGAGAATCAAGGTAAAGATAATGGTTGGAGATAATTGGCCATGAAAAGAACATTAGAATATAAGTATCTTACCGCAGATTGAGCAATTAAATTTTTCTGGTCCGGTAAAAAATCTGCAGAGGCAAGAGAAAGGGCACGTCTATAATAGAAAAGGTTAGATAGGGGTCACAGGTACCAAATTCCATAATTAATGTTTCCTTCCAACTGTAGACCCTACATCAGAGGATGTGTGGCATAACTTTGCTTTGTCAATTCAGGGATAACTGTCCCCAGAAAGAGGCAAGTTACGGACGTACCCTTGAATCATGTTACATTTTACACAAACACAACAAGCATCACCACAATTCACTAAATATGCATGAGTGTTATCGAAACTTTAAGCTTAAGGGTGTTAAATACCAAACATATCCTAAAGTTTTATTCATTTTATTGATCAAAAGATGACTATACAAATGAAAAATACTTATACAAATTGTCGCCTTAAGATTTTTGGTCATGTAATGTTATGTATGCTACTGTAATTTTTCACTTAATTCATTAAGGGAGATCTAATCCCTAAGTTTTACATTCATTTGACTGACCAAAGTTCAATTCCATGCACATAAATTCAGATTTATGTGGATGACAGATAAGATTTTTGTGATCATTGACTAAATCATCGTAGATGCCTTTGCTACACAAAAACTACTAAGCATGGAAGAAACACATCATCTAATTTCTCAATGACTCATTTCTACATAACAATTTGGAGACAATTCAATATGACACATATCAATTAACTTGTATTTTCTGGATGTAGGCCTGAACACTGATATGAAGTTGTTCTAATTGGAAAGGAGTAGTTGAAGTTACACTACATGTCATTGTAGGAGCAGTTTGATGTGCCTATCCTGCTAAAACAAAACAAAGAAAAGTACACGTGGTAAAAGAAAAATTGAAGCCGTGTTCCGAAAATTTTCGTGATTGACCATGCATGGAAGTTTCCATGCTAAAATGACACCCACTTACCAATACAAACATTAAATAACCCGAAATGTTTGGTGTTTGGAAATGAATGCGTAAATCTGACAAATTTCCTATATGACAAATCACAACAAGATCGAGACGGTTGAGGACATTGGATTCTATTTCTTATTAATCGTTGACAGAAACTACTGCTATATAAAAACTTCCATAGCTGTTTAATGTAATTTAAGAGCTATTCTATAGTTATATGATTGAGTCATTGACATGTTCAGAAAATGCAAATTTATTTTCTTAATTTGTATTATTAGTTTCTTTTGCATGTATTGGAATATATATATATATATGTATATCAGTATATCACTAGTATATATTGATCCTTTTTTTTCCCAAAAGATCAAATAAATTAACTAAATCAAACTAATTAGAATTGATTTTGTTCGGTTCCTCAAAACAAACTTAATGGATTAATTAGTTAGTGTTGTATGGAAATTCATCAGTTTATTTTGGTTGGAGTTTCTCAAAATCAAACTAAATAAGACCCTGAACACGTACCCTTAATAAAAAAAAATAAAGTGGTCATTATTTCAAATTTTTTTAAAATATTTAATTTTATTTTCTTTCAATATTTTTTGGATGTGACACTTTCTTTCATTAATTAATTAGAATAAATAACAAATTTTATTTTCATTCCATAAAGTATCCTTTGGCATTTCGTGTTAATTAATATATTTGCATTTTGTGTTAGGCTAACAAAATATGATAATATTAACGCAAGGGCAACCAAAATCTGCTATCAATACTCACAATACTAAAGTGTGAATAAGACAAGCCACTTAACCACAAGAGCACAATTTCCCTCACCTGAGAATGAACCATAAAGGACTTTAAACATGATCTCTTTATTACCTTCGCCAACCACAATGCAGGAGCACAATAATTGAAGGCCCCCACTTTTTACCTTGTCTATGAAGGGGACCATTGGCTCATTACCACCATATTCTCAGCATACCTTCATTGGCTCATAAGAAATAATTAAGCCTGTTTTTCCAGGTCTTTTCTAGTTTTGACTTTCTAGTTTGCTGAGTCTTTTTCTGTAGACTGGAGTAATATTCCGAGCAAACCCGTAAACTTGACCATTCTTTCGAGTTTTGCAGTAGAGTGCTTTGCTGAGTCATTCTTTCCTACTCCTTGAAGAAGAGTGGATTTACTTCACATACATGCATGTGAGCCCCTGATCATTCTTGGGTGAATGAGAGAGAAACGGAGAAGGGAAAAAATCGAGTGCAGAGATCAGATTGTGGAGGAAGGATGGATTTCCTCCCGGAGTATAGAAGAATTTTTTCGTTTCTTTGCTAAGGGATGGCGCGTCTATTAAGGAATATTTTTCTTCCAATTCAGGGGACATAACTTTTTCTTTGGGCACAATGACAGAGAGTGATTGGTACTTTCTTTCTCTCTTTTCTCAACCCAGTTATATATAGCCGAAAGCACTGAGCCTCGGACCAATTTCTCTCGAGACATAGAAGTCAAACAAATGGGTTTTATCATTATCAAAAGATCATTGTATACACTGTCAAAGATTAAACCTAAGCTAGATGTTTAAGAAACTTAACTAGATACCAACTATACTAGGCATTGTAGTTAAATAATAAATTATTCAAAGTTTTCAGAACTAATTCATTATTATGGGATGACAGAAAGGGAAACAACAAGAAGAGAATAATGCTACTCGCATAATCTCTACTAAAATGTAACGAGTCCCGACATTAAAGTCACACACTCATATCTAACGACAACTACTTACACAGTAGTAATTTGAGTTTCATGATAAAAGACTTGAAATGAGTCTATAAATTCTCACATCGCATATACTCTTTATGTATTCCATTCTTAATTGACATGAAATTTCACCTCTCAGCCGCTTGAAATTTCAAACAACCAACCAACCACCATTATTCAAATACTCAACGAAGCCGATTCCAAGTCCATTCTTAACCATCATTCTTCAAATACTCGATCAAGTCATTCCAATCATCGGTTTTGATAGCACTTTTGAGAAGGAGATCAGCCCAATATTATTAAGAGATCTAATCAATAGATTAGTGAGAAACCATAATTGTAGGCTGAATATCACTTCTTCCTCGAAAACTTTAGGACAATAATAAAAACAATGTGCAGGCACTTTGTTTCTTCTCCCACCCTGTATATTCATTCGTCTCTTGACATAAACTTCAAGAGATGGAATTAGGCTCATCGCATAATTCCACTGAGAATCATGACGAGTAAGAAGAAAACTCAAGAAATAATCATCAGCAAATGAATATAGAGACTTGGTGCTAACTGTACAGCACTGCACAGAAATTCTCATTGCTTATAGTATAGCTGATAAAATATAATAACTAGTATAGATAGCAGTGCAATCCACTCGTATCCATGATAACCAGTGTTATTATCTTATTTTTCTCACATTTTTTTGTTAATAAATTTAAATTTTTTTTATTAAATCTTCTAATATTTGGGTAAATTTAAGATATTTTTTGCTGTGAGTGAGATTATCTTTTAATTTGCTTTTAATTTGAGTTTTTGAATTTAATTGATAGATGTTCTCGCAATTTTTACTTTTGTTATGGGACAAAAAATAGTAATAGCAATTAACAATTTGAATAGAAGATTTGGATAAAGATTTGAAGAGATAAAGATTTGCCAAAATCAAGGAATGAATCATGGAAGATAAAAAATTCAGTTTTACATAATGTTTTCTTTAAATAGATGATTCTTCTAAAGAAAGAGAGAGCCAAACATTCAGAAAGAGATATAGGTTAAGGGTTAGGCCTTCTTCCAATGGGATGACTCCAATGTTTATTGTTTTATTTTCTTTTATCTGCTAAATTTCTTTTGGTGTTAGGGACAATGTAGTTTGAGGGAATGAGTTTTGTATTCCTTTTATTGATTTAATTTTCTTTCTCAGTAAATTATGTAATTTTTAGTCTTCTTAATGCTTTCTAGGGATTACTACTCCTTTCAATGTTGTATGATTTTATATTGTTAGGATGATAATTTGCATAATAAAATAGGTCAATCTAAAAGTTGTCATAAATTAAAGTAGTCGAGCATGCAATAGTACTTTTTTGTGTGATCATATAAATTTCTATTCCTCATTGTTAGGTAAATTTGGAAGAGCATTAAGGCATTAATTTATTCAATATATTATGGAGGATTGCAATATCAAAGCATTGAATTATAGTTATAAGTTTTGAGGAATTCAATCAATAATAAAACTGAAAAAGAGGTTAAATTAATATTAGGGGATGGAAAATCTAGGTACTCACATGAAGTTTTTTTTTTCCTAACATGGGTTCTTATCAATTGCTCTTGTTTATTTCTTTTTATTACTCTTTTCTTTATTATTCTTTATTATTTAAATTTTCTCATATCCTTTTTATACCACGTTTGCCTAAATAGTGACATACCCAAACATAACGAACTGGTACTTCTTCTTAGTCCTTATGGGAATAACAATCCCGGATTCATTTTCTTACTACTTGTGACCCGGTGGACTCAGCGGAATCTGAATTTTTACAAATTGGATATCAACCAACTTATTGAACATCACAGAAATACTCAGACAAAAGGGCACCAAAGCAATGAGAGCCAAAAACTCCACTCCACAAAGCATTTCTGATAAAGCAAGGATGGAGCCAACTCTACCACAGGGCACCATCCCAGGAAGTTAATTAGGTTGTGTACGTAAAAAGAGTATTTTAGCTTTCTTTGCAAAAGGCTGAGTCAATTTCAAAAGTAAAGGAATTTGACTCATGACCTATGAGGGAAAAATCAATTTAGCGGTTAAAATGGAAAAAAAAAATAACAACGGAATTTTCATGTAGTAAATTTTTGCACCACTTATATTTACTCAAAATAGATTACTACATTATAAGTGTCTCTTGCAGAATAGTCTCGTTTATATTCGTATATGTTCCCTGCTTTTTTTTTTTATTAAATGACTATTTGGCATGAAAAAAATAAATATTTTCAATTATTTCAATCAAACCATAGGTATGAATTTTAAAGTCAAGGCATATGAGCTCATGCCCTGAAAGGATTTCAAATTTTCAACCATTAAGAGGGGGGGGGGGGGGGTTCTGCAATCCTCTCTGCGAAGTAGGGAGTGTCATACACCATTTAATCTAAAGATTGAGATTTGAAGGTATAACCATATATCAAATAGAGGAAAAATATTGTAGAAAGTCTTATTTCTTCTCTCTCACATTTCTCTCTCTTTAGTGTCATCATTAAAGTAAATTATTAATTGATATTAGTCCCATTAAAGTAATTTTTAGATGAAAAATTATTTAATTTTGGTAGAGAATATATATTAGTTAATTAATTATATTATATTATATTATATTGTTATCATTATCTATAAGCATTTTCTTTTGTCTTTTCTTCTATGAAATTTGATAATATTTTTGATCAAAGTGAAAATAATATGCCCAGCAAATATAATTATGCACATCTTATTTTTTAAAATTATTATTATCAATTACTTATTTAAAAATTTAAATATAAAAATTCCTCTAAAAAAGGAAAGCACAATGATAATAGAGAAATTAGGATCGACAAGCAAGGAAAAAAAGAGCTATAAATATTTCCCCTTTTATTTTTCTTATTTCTTTTTTGGCTAAGATCAAAATGAATGTAATAGAATTGATTGAATTTAAAATTTATACAATGATCAATCTTTCTAATAATTAATTACATATGAAATTATGATAGCCACGATGATAATTAAACAAATTGTACAAGTATCTTGGTACAGAGGTATTGTGTGTTACATATTTACAAGTTTTTCTATCATGGTTTACAAGTTTTTATAGCATAGTTTACAAGTTTTTACAGCATGATTTATAAGTTTTTACAACATCGTTTATAATTTTTTACAATATCGTTTACAAATTTTTTGGTCTAAGTTTACAAGTTTTCTCTTTAAGTTTAGCACCACTATCACTTTTAATCCTCACAGGTAGTCCTCTATCATATTGAGGATACAAATAATACTAAATAACAAATTTCTTCCCTTTTTTCCAAATAAAAAAATAAAAATTTCTCTAAAAAGGAAAGCACAATAACAATAGAGAAATCAAGTTCAACGAGTAAGAAAAAAAGAGTTATAAATATTTTTTCTTTTATTTTTCTTATTTCTTTTTTTACTATGATCAAAATCAACATAATAGAATTGATTGCATTTGAAATTTATACAATAATCAATCTTCCTAATAATTAATTACATATGAAATTATGATAATCACGATAATAATTAAATAACTTGCATAATTATTCTGGTACAGAGGTATTGTGTGTCACAGCCTTATAACTTTTTTATCACAGTTTACAAGTTTTTACAGTATGATTTACAAGTTTTTTTTGTCTAAGTTTACAAGTTTTCTTTCTAAGTCCAGCATCACTATCATTTTCAATCATCACAGGCACTTCTCTATCACAGTGAGTATATAAATACCACTAAATAACAAATTTTTCCATTTTTTTCTAAATAAAAAAATAAAAATTCCTCCAAAAAGGAAAGCACAAGGACAATAGAGATACCAGGTACGGTGAGCAAGGAAAAAAAAGAGTTCCAAATATTTCTTCTTTTATTTTTTTTATTTCTATCTTGGCTATGATTGAAATAAACATAATAGAATTAATTGAATTTGAAATTTATATAATGATCAATCTTCCTAATAATTAATTATAAATGAAATAATGATAGTTACGATGATAATCAAACAAATTGTGCAAGTATCCTGGTGTAAAGGTATTATGTGTTAGGTTTATAAGTTTCTCTATCACGGTTTACGAGTTTTTACAACATAATTGACAAGTTTTTACAGTATGGTTTATAAGTTTTTTGATATTGGTTTACAAGTTTTTTCTTCAAGTTTAGTACTACTATCACTTTTAATCATTACAAGCACTTCTTTATCATAGTGAGTATACAAATAGCACTAAATAACAAATTTCTCCTTTTTTTTCCAAATAAAAAAAATGAAAACCCATCCAAAAAGGAAAGCATAATGACAATAGAGAAACAAAATATGATGAACGAGAAAATAAAGGTAGTTACAAATACTTTTCTTTTTTATTTTTTTATTTCTTTCCTGGCTATGATTGAAATCAACATAATGGAATTAGTCAAATTTGAAATTTATATATTGATCAATCTTCCTAATAATTAATTACAAATGAAATGATGATAGTTACAATGATAATCAAATAAATTATACAAGTATCCTAGTATAGTAGTATTGTGTGTCATATGTTTACAACTTTTTCTATCACGGTTTACAAGTTTTTACAATATGGTTTACAAGTTTTTTTATCTCAGTTTACAAGTTTTCTCTTCAAGTCCAGCATCACTGTCATTTTCAATCATCACAAACACTTCTCTATCATAGTGAGTATATAAATACCACTAAATAACAAATTTCTCTATTTTTTCCAAATAAAAAAAATGAAAATTCCTCCAAAAAGGAAATTTGTTATTTGAAAAAAAGGGGAGAAATTTGTTATTTAGTGTTCTTTGTATCCTCACTGTGATAGAGGAGAGTCTGTGATGACTGAAAGTAATAGTGGTATTGAACTTGAAGAGAAAACTTGTAAATCTAGACAAAAAATTTATAAACCATACTGTAAAAACTTGTAAACCATGCTATAAAAACTTGTAAACGGTGACAGAAAAACTTATAAACTTATGACATACAATAACTCTACACGAGTATACTTGTACAATTTGTTTGATTATCATCGTAACTATCATTATTTCATTTGTAATTAATTATTAGGAAGATTGATCATTGTATAAATTGCAAATTCAACCAATTCTATTATGTTGATTTCAATCATAGCCAAGAAAGAAATAAAAAAAATAAAAAGGGGAAATATTTGTAATATTTTTTCCCTTGCTCATCAAACCTGATTTCTCCATTGTTATTGTGATTTTCTTTTTGGAGGGATTTTCATTTTTTTTATTTGGAAAAAGGGAAGAAATTTATTATTTAGTGCTATTTGTATCCTCACTGTGATAGAGGAGAGTCTATGATGACTGAGAGTGATAGTGGTACTGAAGTTGAAGAGAAAATTTGTAAACCTAGACAAAAAAAACTTATAAACCATGCTATAAAAACTTGTAAACTTGTGACACACAATACCTCTGCGCCAGTATACTTGTACAATTTATTTAATTATCATCGTGACTATCATTATTTCATTTGTAATTAATTATTAGGAAGATTGATCGTTGTATAAATTTCAAATTCAACCAATTCTATTATGTTGATTTTAATCATAGCCAAGAAAGAAACAAGAAAAATAAAAAAGAGAAATATTTGTAATATTTTTTTCCTTGCTTATCAAACTTGATTTTTTCCATTATTATTGTGCTTTCCTTTTTGGAGGGATTTTCATTTTTTTAATTTGAAAAAATGGGAGAAATTTGTTATTTAATACTATTTGTATCCTCACTATGATAGAGGAGAGTTTATGATGACTAAAAGTGATAGTGGTATTGAATTTGAAGAGAAAACTTATAAATCTAGATAAAAAAAACTTGTAAATCATACTACAAAAACTTATAAACCTGTGATACACAATACCCCTGCACTAGGATACTTATAAAAACGTTGCTTTAGTTTTTCCCAATCATTCTCAATTTATATTTTCTTACAAAATTGAAAAATAATGTGATCGTTAATCAAATAAAAATATCTTAATATTTAAAATAAGATTATAAATTTATCATGTTTTTATGAGAATAAGAATAGGTAAAGATAAAGTTTTTATTTCTACCCGTGACACATAATACCTTTACCCCATATTCACAAAACATGTAGAAAAGTTCCAAATAATTTGTAAAATAGGTCCCGAAAAGTTTTAAATCTAGAGAAAATAAAAACTTGTAAGTCATAGTGTAAAATATTTGTAAACCATTCTGTAAACACTTGTAAATCATGATAAAAAATTGGTAAATATGTGACATAGTATCTCCACCAGAGTTTGAAATAACTTGTAAAATAGCCATTGAAAACTAGCAAACCTTGATAAAAAAAACTTGTAAATCGCATGTAAAAAGTTGTAAACCACACTGTTAAAACTTATAAATCGTGATAGAAAAACTGGGATAATATGCTTGAAAATATTCATTTATCTTTTCAAATTTGTAACAATATAATACTTGTAAAAATAATATATAATAAGTTTACACCTTTTTAATATATATTGGTTTACAATATTTTTTGTAAAGTCTACATGAAGAAATTCAATAATAATATTAAAATACATGAGAAATATAATTAAGAAACACCAAAAGAATAAATTATATAATATGATGTAAAACAATTGCTATGCAACATTTTCTAATCATTTATAATAATTAATTATATTGTATTGTTATGTAGAGGATAGAAAGAAGGAGAGAGAATGTATAAAGAAGATTTAATATAGTGTATTATAAGTTATTGATATAATTATATACCATTAAATTACTCGGTGTATGATGCTCCCTACTTTATATAGAGTATCAAAGCCTTCGCCCCATTAAAAATATGTATTTCAAAAGCACTCAACATTTCTTTTGGGAAAAGCTTAGATAGTAAAAATCTTTCATGTCAACGGATTTGGATTCTGTTCTCTCTAAACTGATTTCATGTGCCAAGATGAAACATAGTCCGAAGTTATTGTTCATTTCGACAGAGCTGACTGTGAACCAGTGTAGATCAACATTAATTTCACTTTAGAAATAAAGGACAATTATCCCCTTCTTAGTTTTAATGTGGGGGAAGCGACCTGCAGTTATTGCATAAGGAAGTGAATCCAAGACAGAAGATTACTACTATCATGATACCATCCCAAGAAATTCTCGGTTTCGTTGAGGTTGCACCGGCTAAGGAAATACATTAGATTTTTAATCACATTAATTAAACGTGTCTAAATACATTTAGAAATGCATGGAATAAATATAGCTACATTTTCCTACAGAGGATAGATTCATTGATATTTAGCCATATCACATTTGATAAATGAGGCCACAGGCCTGGTGTATATGGTGCACCATACCTTATCTTCTTTTTTTATTTTTTTTCCGGTAGATATTGGAGCTCAATCCCAGAAAGGATGAGCGAAGAAGAGTCAACCCACATTATCAATCCCAAAACACATACCACCATTTGCTAGCATTAATAAAACCAAGCCTTATAGTTTATCACTCCACTCCCTCACACCTGTTGACCACGCCACACCCCCTCACCAGTGTATTACTCACTTAGTGTTTTAAACTCACAACCTTACACTGTGTATCATTCTGTATCACCTTGAAAGTTGAAACTATAAAGTTGAAAATATCTTCTTCAAAATTTTGAAGTTCCATCAACATGAATGCATCTGCAAGGAAAAACCAAGTTGCCGAACACACACACCCTCATAAGTCAAACACAGATGGGTGATTGTATGAAGATTAAGAGGAAGCATAACACTGTTCTCGATTCAAAATCGTTGCACATCATATTTTTTTCATCACTCATATCTCAGTGTTATTACCTTCCGCATAACATACAACAAGACATCATTCCAAAAGCAAAGTTCGCACCTATATTATTGGCAAAGGCATCTCTTTAAATGCTTTCCTACCAAATCAAAAGTAATAATTACTTTATCTACAAGACCATCTGCTCGACCATGACCATGTTTTGAAGCCAACCGATGAATATCCCCATCAAAGGACACCATTCAGAAAGGGGAAACCTGATAAGGAAAATGGATACCCTCAATTTCCATCCATTAATTTGATCTCACTGAGAAACTCTTAAGTGGATTTTTAACTTGGTAGATTCTATTGGGGAAACAGGCCACTTCCCCTTCTTAGGAACCACTTTAAACAGAGAAATAAAATAGGATTTTTCTTTACATGTCCAGGCTTTCCACATTTCTAGCATGTCATACTCCTTTCACGATTTTTTTTCCCATAAGTGTCACTTCCAGCTATAAACAATGAATTAAAAGAAGTGCTATCCTCATTTTTCATTCTTCTTTCTTCAATAATGATTTTATTGGCAACTTCTTTAAAATTCAGAGTTTCCTTCTCATACATCAAAACAGGTTTGATATGCCCATAGGAAGATGGAAGAGACAATATAAGCCTTAGCGCCTTATCTTCATTATCAATCTTCACTCCAATTACACCTAAGTCAGAGACAATACCATTAATGGTACTAAGATAGTTGGAGACTTTCATGCTATCATCTATGCACAGATTATGAAATTGCTCCTTTAACAACAATCGATTTGAGATACCATTTTCTTGATATAACCCTTCGAGTTTCTCCAAAAATTCCTTGGCTTTTGATATTGCTTGCACATTTGCAAGAGCATTCTTAGCCAAACACAGATGAATTGCATTTGCTGTTCTCAAATCTAATGCCTCCCAGTTTTCATTATCCATATTTGCAATCTTCCCTTTTAACACCTTGTGCAAACTGGATTGTATCAACACATCCTTGACTTGTATCTGCCACAAGCCAAACTGATTCTTCCATCAAATTTCTCTATGTCACACTTCACAGCACTTGAAAAATTTGACATTGTTGCAACTGTATACTGGAGTAGTATAAATCAACTGTAAACCGTGCACCAGGAGGGTTCTTAGGAAAAAGAGGTGGGTCACAATGGACATGCTTAAATATTAAGTTTTAGCCAGAACCTTTCCAAACAGCACTTTCACAATATTACACTACCTTCGAGTAATAGCAACTAAGGATGATCCTCAAACACCAGGGAGAAATTCTTTTCTGATATGGAAGATCGGACTAAACTGCAACCACAGAGCATATTGAGAATAAATCTCACCAAACCAAAGCTCTTGATACCAATTGGTGGGAAAATAAGCCACTTACCCTCGTTGGGAACCATATCAAATAGAGAAATAAAATAGGAATACAACCACAACACAAGAATTTAATTTGAAAAACTCCAAAACCGGATAAAAAATCACGGCTGCTGTCAAAAGACAATTAGAGAATCTCACTATATGAAAATTATTACAATACACATATTTCTCTTAAACACCCACACCCGAGTACATCCACACTCTCTTCAAAAAAAATATTTGAACTACACCTCACAACACTCTAAACAAGAGTACAAAAGAAGAAAAATCATATATAAGCTTAAAGTGTTTCTGACTGGTGCAGATCGAAATGAAGAACTTGAGCTCTTATATATAACCTTGGCAACCCCCTTATCCCAATCTAAGTAATTTGAGACTACTTTTCCAATCCTATTTCAATCAAAATCCTAACAGAGGCATGAAATTCATGGCATTGTATAACGACCAAACATTCACAATTGCATTTGTCATATCCAAAAACCAAACAGAAGTTAAATTATTTTAGAGTAAACGTGAAGCATGGTCCTTGAAAGATACAAGTGACGTCAGTTTTGTACCTGAAAGTTTCTAGCTTCAAATAGACGCCTAAAAGTTAAAATGTTACTTCGTGAGTCCCTAAAAGTTTTTGACATCAAATAAGTCGCTAATATTTAAAATGTGATGTCATTTTGCTCGATAGATGCATGTGGCATTAAATAAATTCTTAAAAACTTAAATTTCATGAACACCAAAGTGATGACAGATTTTAATTTTCAAGGACCTATTTAATGCCAAAAACATTTAAGAACTAATTTGATGTTGCAATTTGATTTTTCAAGAATCTATTTGATGTGAAAAAAAAATTCAAAAACTAAATTGATATCAAGTACATTTTTCAAGAATACAAGACTTACACAAACATTTGAGGGAACAACAGAGTATGACAGTGGTTTTTAAAACGACAATTCATGGACTACAAAAAAATAGGTGTTCGTAATTCAATGAGTATAAATTCTCTATATGAACTCGAAATCTTGAGGCTAAAGTGATAACATATTAGAAGTTGAACGAAGGCATAATATTCGTGACGAATCGATGTGTCTATATCTTTTTTCACTGAGCTTTAGAAGGGCATGGCGTAGTGTATAGAAATCTATTGGTAGGTATGCCGTCAAGATCAAAATGTTATTTTTTAAATTGAGTACCTGGAATGAGAAAACACCATGACTTAGAAGTGGACTTGAATTGAACGGGGAATTTGACCTGCAACTTCATCAAGATTTCCTGTGTCAACTCTTGAGGGTGAGAGGTGTTCTTCTTCTCAATTCTATACTCTTTTGGTCCTTAGATTTTGTCTTGTGTCTGAGTGTGTGTTTAGATGTAGTATTTTCAAAATACAAGAAAATTTAAAATTCTAGGAAATTAAAATGCTTTAATTAAATTTCCCTCAAATTTTAAATTTTTTGTTTGGATAAATAATTACATTTTCTTCATTTGTAAAATATTTTGTTTGAGTGAGGTAATTACATTACACATTGATTTTAACATATTTTATTCAAAAACATAATTTATTTTTCAAAATGAGTTTTTTCATTAATAATCAAAATTCAACATATCTAAAATCAATTATAATGAGTTCATATTTTATAAATTATCTTAAATTTCATTCACAAAATATTTTAAATTTGAATTATAAAATTTAATTGCTATATAAATAAAATTGAATGATACATAAATATAACATTATGTAATATAAATTAAATATTAAAAAAATTAAAATGCAATAAAATGAATTAAAAATAACATTAATAAAAAATCTCATAAATATAAAGAAATCGTAATGGAATATAATAAAGTGAGACTTACCAAAATGAGAAAAATATATACTTGTGCATGGAGGGATTTCCAAAATTCGCTCTCTAGAAATGGAAATTAAAATCCTCTACTTTATGTAGATAAAATCGCTCTTTAAAATCCCTTGAATTCTACAATTTCTTCTAAGTGAATATTCGAACAAGATATTTTATAATGATAAATTTTAAATTTTTCTAAAAATTACATTCATCCCTATAATTACTACATCCAAACGCACACTAAGTGTCTAATATGAATGGTGAGGTGAGCAACACAATGATGTGATTAAATAATACAAGAGTAAAGTTAATACAGACTAAGCCATTATTCATAAATGATAAGATTTTATTACAATTATACTCTTTAAAATTTCGGTAATTTATCTTCTTTATTTAATATTCTATTTATGTTCATTTTCTATTATTTATAATTTTTTAACAGTCATCCTAGCTACTCCAATAAAATAAATGAGGTTTTATATTTCAGATTTTTTTTATAACGCTATGATTATCGGTTCCGTTTTTGCAAAATTTAATTAATTCTTTTCAATGCTTTCCTGTTATGGTTATTTTCAATTTTAGTTTATTTTTTCTTTTTTTTTCCAGGGCATTCACCACCAACAAAAGTAACTTATTCATTTGAGATAGGAGCTTCCCTAAGAGGGTATGATTGAACCCATAACTAGATGCTTAAAGAACTCAGTTAGTTACCAATTGTGTTAACCCTCATATTTAATTTTAATTCAAATAGAATGAATTAATTATTATCCATACCAATGTAATTTAATTATTTTATATTTCTTCCATATGCTTCACTTTATACCATAACTTTTATTATATCTTTCTTGTCTAAATAATTTTTATTTTTCATAAAACTTTTTTCCTATTCTTAATTATTTCCATTTGTTATACATCATTCTAATATTCAATCTCTGAATTGTTATTATAATTATTATTGTTGCAAATGCTATATTTAAGAATGACTTAATCATTGAAAAATAGAAGTTTTGAATTGCTTGTTTCATAGATTGAGATATAAAACTACTTCTCACAATAGATTCAAATTCAATTTTATATTTACTTATATAAAGTTGTAATTGGATGAAAATTTTCTACTCCCAAATGGTGTCCCCTTTTTCTATATTCTAGTTGTTTATTGACACGTACAAGATAAGATGGCATATTTGGTAACTTATAAATTTTTAGATCTAATTTGATTGCAATCTTTCCATGTGACAATAAATGATTAGGAGACATAGAAGAGGATGCTATTTAGAGACACAAGTAGAGATGTCAAAATGGATTGACTTACCAGCTTCGTTTAGGCTCACTTTGCCAAAAATGGGACATCACAAGCTAACTTGCTAAAATTAAATGGGTTGAAACAATCAGTCAAATCCATTTTGGGGTGGATTAGTGGCTTGGCAAGCTAACTAGCCAAAAGACAAAAACAAAAAATTACAAAAAAAAAATCTTTTTAATGGTTTGATGTTTTTTTTAGAAGCAGACTTTTTTTAATCGATGCACACTTATTGGTTTTTAGTGACTAAAGAAAAGAAATTAGTTTTAATGTATTGTAATCTTGAAGAAAAACATATGATCATTCAACTACGTATTGTCATATTAATAAAATTAGTTAGCTCATATACTAATTATCTCATAAGTCTCATGTATAACAACACATAATTGGTTAAAATATTTTATATTCACATGGTATCAAAATTAAACTCTAAAAGAAAAAAAAACCAAAATATGAGTTGATCCCCAAAACTGTTTGTTTGGTTTTATTTCTTATTGTTAATGTATATAAATTACATTTTTTCATAAACCAAATATATTTATTATTACTTTTTTTTTTCAAGTGAAAGGAAACTTCATTGAATCAAGTGGAATTAAACATCAGTATATGAGATTTTTTTTGGTTACATGAGAAAGCTTAAAAAAAAAACAGCCAAAACAACGCGATCACCCCTAAGTAACCTTGTCCAATGTCATCAGGCAACACATGCAGGGTAGACGTAGGAGGGTCTTCCCAGCAAACGAGTAGGTCATCACAAGCACCACCAACTTAGTCAACATGTCCACACCTCTATTAATCTCACGCACACGTACCATGGCAAAGTACCCTTGCTCAAGAATTATCGCATGGATATGACACACTCCAAAGACCATCGCAAGGCTTCAAAAAATGTGATTGTTTCTTAATCGCCAAACCCACCGCGTAATGATATTTTGATACCCAAAAAGTGATCAACTTTATAATTATTAGATGTGATAGTGATCCCTATTTATCCTTAACATCTATCATAACCAATAATTATAAAGTGGATATCTAAATAGATATCTACTTTTTGAATGTCAAAATATTATTTCTATGCTCATTACATCTTGGGCAAGTTGATGAGGTTGCCATGCATCTCTGGAATCGAAATAAAGCTGTGGGCAAAGCTATGTGACAAGCTTGCCAAACCAACAACTCAATTTTTTTTTCCTGAAACCATCGTAACCCAAATCCACTTCCATGAGCCCACTTCGTCCTTGCTCTCCATCAACCATGTATAGGCGCTTGCTGCCGAGTAAATGCCAGACTCCATCCCATCCCAGCGCCAAACCGCATTACAATTCCCAAACTCAGACAACACTGGAGAGCTTAAAAAAATGATGAGTATAGAGATTATCAAAATTCCATGTGCCACATTGCCATATCTGAGATATGAACAAAATCCACAATCTCAGGAACCTTTCCCCTCAAACCAGTTATCATACCAAAGAGAGTAATCCACATGCCTTAAAATAATAAAAAAAAGAAAACCCATTGCTTAAGTTATTACCTGCCCCGCTTTCACCATTCCCCTCCATATATAGGAGCTAGAGTTAGGCAATTGGTCAGTAAACATAGTACCCCCAGTAAGATATCTTGCTCGAAAAACCTTGACCCACACCTTCTCGGGGTGATTCTCCATACTCCAAGCTAGCTTTCCAAACAAATTTGTATTCATTAATCTCGCCTTCCTCAATCCAAGACCTCCCAAATTCTTCAATTTGGATATCACCTCCCAAGCAATGGAATGAAATCCCCTTCCATTATGCCTGGATCCCCAAACAAAATCCCTCGCGTACTTATCAATATATGCGATCAGAAATACTTTGCGGGAGCCACATCGATTGCAGTGTAAATCGGTACAGAGGAGAGCACAGCGTAGCGCCAGATAAAGCCGACATCCCTTATTTAATGATAACTTCTGCAGAGAAAAGTTTACTCTCTGATTACTCCAGCAATGATTAAACGTAGCCTTAGTAACTCTGCCCTTAGGAAAGGAACCCCTGAACATTGGCCCAGATTGCCAGTTAACCGGATAGAGGTAAGTCAGCTTATAGCTTCCTTCTTTCTATTTGGCATATTAGGAGAGCACAGCTATAGCTCTGGACTTTTTCAAGATTCACCTTAAGCCCTAACATCCTGCAAAACTCATCCAAGACATCCATAACCACTCTAATCTTTCCCTTTTCCCCCTTACAAAACATAATCACATCATCAGCAAAAAGAAGATGGGAAATTCCAGACCTGTCAGTAGGAATGTGCACCGGTTTCCAAACATCTTCCTGTACCTTATGATCAATCATTGAGGAGAATTTCTCCATGCAGACAACAAACAAATATGGTGACATAGGGTCCCCTTGGCGCAACGGTCTGGGAGAAAAAAGACTCTAGCCTCCCACCATTTCACAAAATGCTTAAATGAAAAGAAGAAACACAATGCATAATTAAGGGGCTATTTCATAATGTGTTTTAAAAACTGTTTCTAGTTTTTAAAAGTAAAAGATTAAAAAAACTTGTTTGGGTACTTATTTTACAAAAATTGGTTTTAAAAAGCGAAAAAATTATAACCATGTTTTAAAAACTGAAAACCAAAAACAGATTTGAGATTTTTATTTTGTTTTCTTGTTTTGAAAATGGTGAAAAACGCAGTGGCAAATTTATAAATAAGTTAACTTTGTGTTTTTGGCCATTCTTTGATTTCCTTGTTACCCGTTTCTTTCTTTTTTCTTTTGTTGGATTTCTTTCTCAGCTTCATTCATGCCATTCATGCTGCTCACCTTCATTCACGCCATTCATGCCTTCTTTCTCACCTCATTCTGGCGAGTGACCCGTGACCTGTGAAGCTTTGCGAATCAACCCTTGTGAGTGACCCCGTGATCTGTGAAGCTTTGCGAACCAGCCGCCATTCCAGCAAACCACCCTGCGACCTGTGAAGCTTTGCAAACCAGCCCCCATTCCCTCCACCCCGAGATCTGAGTTGCTTCGGGACTATCCTGCGACCTATCCCGGCAAACCAACCCCCATTCTCCTACGGACAAAGCTGCTCTCAAATCCATTGTGCTCTGCGACCACGCGACCCAAATCTGCTGCGATCAAGCCCCGCCGTGCTCTGTGATCTTGCGACCTAGATCTGCCACGCAATGAGTCCTACCCTCTCTCTTTCTCTTTCTTTGCTTCTTTCTTTGTTTGGGGTTTTGATATATTGTAAACATTGAACCATGTTGGGTATTTCGCTCCAGGACTAAAGAACTATGCTTAAATTATTGTAGTTACTTCAATTTTTGATGAAGTGTTTTATGAAAGTCACTCCTTAAATGTGAATGCAGGGTTTGAGGAACTATTCTATGTTTCTCATATTTGTTTGTGCATCTGATGCACTTTCTTGTAAGATAACAGCAAAAATTTTTGAGATTAAGTAAGTTGGGTAGGGGTTATGCCACTATTCTCATAATTATAAAAAAAAAAATTGCATTCTAGGAATATTGGATGTCAAACTATTTTTCTTTTTGATGTGATATTGGACGTTAAATTTAATTAAAAGCTGAGTAAATGAATGTATAAATAAATAATATTGCATGCTTTAATTCATAGATGAAGTTGTACGATATCCTTGTATGTTAACATGTGCTCACTAAAAATGGTTGTTTTGTGCATATGCTTAATGGGGGAGTTTTTGTGCAATGGATTAGCTAATAAAACCATTGGTATTTGGAAGAGAAAGGTTTTTGGTAAGCTTTGCAAAGTTGGTGTCATAAGTGGACATGAAGGACCAATGAAGTGCTTGCACGCATCATCTAATAGGATTAGCGGAGGGCTTTTGCTATATAATGTAAGCCTAGATAGAAGTGTAAAAGCTTGGTAGGTTCCTAGGTATACTTCAGAAGGAGAGGAAAATAATAACTCTACAACACTTAGCAAACATATTATAAGTTCATTGTTTCGTGTTAGGAACCATTTTGAAGGCAGAGTTAATGAACCATTTTGATGTGCTTTATTCTTGATTTGTTTTCTCTTGGAAACTTGTTTTAGGTGTAGAAACAATGAAGGAGTTACTTAAGGTTCATACAGGTAAGAGAACAGCAAAATTGAAGATTGTATTATAGCCTTGTAATTGCTGTTTTGCTTTTGCTTTTTTTTTTTTTCTTGAGATTTGATTGTATAACTTTAGTGTGGTCTTGCTTTGTTTTTCTATGTTGTACTCTTAGTAAAGAAATTAGGGGGACATAGAAGAGTAGTGTGATTTATACATTTTTTCCCCTTTAAATTTCATTTTTATATTTGTATACAACTGTAACAATGCCTTCAAAGGATTCAATGAATAGGAATAAATTATTGATAACAGATTGGCAAGTATACCAAATCGTTTTCAGTAATACCACAGGAGTGGGTATTGTTCCCATGAGGACTAGTGCAATTGAACAATAATTCGCAAGTTTGTTTCTAATTAGATAAATTTAAACAAAATAGTTTGAATTGAAGGTAGCTCTAATGATAAAACTTTGACAACTTGGAAAAATAAGTTATGACTAAAGCAACAAATTCTAACAAGTAACAATTATATGCAAAAGCGTTAGGGGTGAAGGATCCTTTGGCTCTTGTGTCTTAACTTGTTGACCAGATTAACTCGAGTTTGATAACTATAAGGATTAATGAAAAGATTATAGATAATTGGTCCCAAATTCCTTAGCAAACCAATTCTCCTTTACTTATCAAAGCATGTTAATTCCTTAACTATGTCTAACAAATAGTGGGTTTAAGCATAATCTCTAATCCAATTTCCACACAACCACAAGAACTATTCCTAATTCCTGAAAATTATGTCATTTAACCTCAGAGCAAGAACATAACCAAATTTCCTAATTTGGATATGAACCCTAATCAAATTTTATGAGCAACCAACTCACAAACTTGCAATAACAACACAGGTAAATGATTAATCCATACATAATCCAAACTCAAGTAAATTGGTTCAAGAGAAACACATAACAAGCCAAATTCTCCTTTCCCCTAACTATGAGTTTGACTACACATCATAACAGTAACAAGAAAATTGCAAGATTGAAGAGAAAATCATGAAACCCAAGGTTGGTGATTATGGATTCCTCCAATCTTCTCCTCTTCTTCAAGTTTCCTCCTTTTCTTTGCACTTTTCCCTGTCCGCTTCTTTGTTCTCTACCTCTTATCCTCTCTTTTCCCCCCCTTTTCCTCTTTTAAAAACCTTATCTATATCCCTTCAATAACCCAATAGGCACAAACTAAAGGAAACACGGGCCGTGGCGTTGCGATGCCGGGTTCTGGCGTTGGGATGCCAAGTTTTGAAGTTGGTAGCATCAAGTTGCGTGATCTGTGGGCGTTACAACACAACATATGGGCGTTATGATGCCAAAACACATATGAACCTGTGGGTGTTGTGATGCCAAATTCTAGCATTGAGACGCCATGATCTGAAAGTCACTCCCTTTTTGTCATTTTCTCATGAACCTGAAATTAAAATGAAAAATTATACTACAATCAAGATAAATTCTAAAACTTACTAAACTATTTGTAAGACATATTTACACATTAAAAATCCATAAAAGGCTCCTATCAAAGGTTAAAATTATGCCAAATTAGGTGTTCTAGGCTGTGAAAATTCAATAATAAGATGGAACATCGCACTGCCAAACCTAAGATGTTGCTTATCCTCAAGCAATGACTCTCAAGCAAACAAAACACAATGAATTTAAATGAGACCAAGCAAAAAATGGCAAAAGGAGTTGCAACTCATGCTCTTAGAGTTTTGTTATTTCACAAAAATTAAGCAAGCATATAAGAAAATAGGCAAACACACACAACAACTCAAATGTCTTAGCTCAAAACACACAGCATAATGGGGTTGTATTAGAAAACTCTTCCAGATCAGATTATGAGGACACTCGAACTGTTTCTAAGACTGAGAACATGTCTTTCATTCCTATCTCTACTAATGTAGAGTAGTGCACCTCAATGATCAAAAGGGACTTCGAGAGCTTGTAACACTAGGCCAAGGTAAGGATAAAGAAAGAAAGGTAAGGGATTTAACATGACGTCAAGTTAATGAAATATGCATCACAAGCGAACACTAATATTAATAATATTGCCTCTTCTTTTTTTAAAAAAAAATTGTCTTGCTTTTTTTTTCTTTTTCTTTTCTGACTTTTGCTTTTCTTTATTGGACACGAAACAAGGACACATTTTATTCACAAGTCCTCTTTTGTTATTTTTTTTTTTCACAACTTCACTACAAAAAGAAAAGGCAACTATATCTACAAGACATACACATGCAATGCAAACTTCAAAAACCCAACAAATGTTATTAAAGGTGGTAGTTTTTTTTTCTTTTTTTTAGGCAAAAAAAGGTAAGGTATATATAAGTTTAAAAACAAAAGAAAAAGGTTCTTTTCTTCATTTTTTTAAGCTACAAATAGGGACTTAGGGATATACAAGAATGGGTAGGATTGAAGGCTTAAACGATCCAAACAAGGCCCTTATCATTTCACTAAGACTGCACTACCCTAGGATCTCGCCTCGACAGGAAATCAAACGCATTTAAAGCATAAGAATTAATCCAAGTGTTTCCCATAAGCTTTTTCTAAAAGAAATTCTCAAGGCATCCCCACAAAATTTGCACATTCCAAACTAATAAAAACACCGAGAAGTATGTGTGCAAGCATAAATTCTTATCAAGTTTGCCCACTATCCTAAGAAAGATTTTTTTTTCTTTTTTCTTTTTTTTCTTTTTCATCACTAAGCAATCCTTACAACTCCAACAAAAGATGACTAGAACATAACTCAGATGCTAAAACAGACACTAACAGATAGACTTGGCTCACTCATATAACCCCATTAAACAAAAACAAAATGACATAAGAAACAAAAAGGAACTAAACGAAATGCAAAAAGAAAGCAACAGTAAAGAAACTCCCTTAGTGTGCTCCATCATCCTCTCCTATGCCATCACTTGTTCTGGAATTGAGATTGAAGTTGATGCTTGAAAAAGACAGATCAAATGATCAATTTTGCTATTAGCTTACTGAACTAATCCCTTCAGACCTTGAACTTCTTCTTTCAACTCTCCTAGCTCCTCCAATAACCCCTCATTCAAATCATGGCAGCTTGGATGGCCTGGTCCAAATTGCGCAAACTGAGATCATACAAATTGTGCCTTATTACCTTGTGGGCTGACAATTGATGCAACCATAATTGGCTGTTCCAATACTGTCGAGATGTCTCCATTAGTAGAGACTCCAGCTCTAAGAAATACATCTTTAAAATTCGGAGGCAAAGGCTTCAACTCAAACTTTGGTGGCTTTCCTTTCACAACTTCCTTTATCAAACACACATCTTGGTGCACACTGGTGACATGGCTCATGGGTGGTAAAGCCTCTAAGAAGTTCGCATACTCCATCTCTTGAGGCTTCTCCTCACTATCATCCTTCATGGTCTTGGAATAGACCAAAGTAGCTTCCAGAGGGTAAGAGATAGCTTCTCTCTTAAAAGATTCTTCTACAAGAGAGTCAATTACATTTACTCTGAAACACTGTGCTTTTTCATCTAGATTCTTCGTGGCTTCAAATACATTAAAAATTACATTCTCATCATGCACCTGAAACATAAGCTCACCTTGTTCAACATCAATTAGTGCTCATCCTATTGCCAAAAAAGGTCTTCCAAGAATCAAAGATGTCTCACAATCTTCTTCCACATCAAGTACCACGAAATCTATAGGAAAAATAAATTTATCAACCTTCACAAGCTCATCTTCCACTATCCCATATGGAAACTTAATAGATCTATCAGCTAACTGTAAAGAAATGATAGTAGGCTTCACCTCTGAAATCTCTAGCTTCTTCATCATGGACAAGGGCATCAAATTGATACTTGCCCCAAGATCACACAATGCTTTCTCAATAGTCAATTTGCCAATAGTGCATGGAATGTGAAAGCTACCTGGATCCTTTAATTTTTGTGGCAACTTCCTCTGGATGATAGCACTGCATTCTTCAGTTAACATTACTGTCTCATTTTCCTTGAGCTTCCTTTTCCTTGAAAACAAGTCTTTCATAAATTTTGCATAAAGAGGCATTTGCTCCAAGGCTTCAGCAAAAGGGATGTTAATCTATAATTTTTTGAACACATCCAAAAACTTAGAAAATTTCTTCTCTTGATTTTGCTTTCTAAGTCTCTGTGGAAAAGGCACTCTAGCATGTAAGGACAATTCAACTAGCTTATCCACTCAATTTCTTTCTTTTTTCTTCCTTTGAAAAATTCATTAGCTGGCTTCTTTACTTGTTTTTCAAAATTCTTTTTGGCAAGAGGGATCTTAACAGCTTCCTTTCCTTCTTGAGGCTTCTCACCTTTCTCTTCATTACTCATTTCCGGTTGTACTCCAATTGTTCTTCCACTTCTCAAACTGATTGCCTTGTAATGCTCCTTTGGATTAGGCTCAGTGTTGCTAGAAAATGTGCCAAGGGGTCTTTTAGCTAATTGTTTTGCAATCTGTCCAACTTGATTCTCCAAGTTCCTGATAGAAGCCTCTTGATTTTTGAAATTTGCTCTAATCTCCTGCATAAAGCTGGATGTTTCTTGCATAAAGCTAGAAGTTTGCTGCACAAAACTAGATGTTGATTAACTCAACTTCTCAAGAGCATTCTCCAATGTAGACAGTTGTTGCTGAGCTGGCTGTTGCATTGGTGAAGCTTGAAATTATGCATTGAAATTTTTCTGACCTTGATTTCCCCACCCAAAATTTGGATAGTTCCTCCACCCTGGATTATATGTGTTGGAGAATGGGTTATTTTGTTACCTGGAGGAATTTCCCATATAATTCACCTGCCCAAAAGATGATTGATCCCCATTTGCTTAATACTCCCCATTAGCATGTCCGCCACCACATACTTTACACACCATTGGTTGAGAACTCACAGCTCCTACTTGCATTTGACCAACCTGTTTAGTAAGACTAGCCAATTGGTGAAACATGGTTTTGTTTTGTCCCAAGATTGCATCCAAAGTCTCCAGCTCCATTAGACCTCTCTTCAGATTCCTATCATTAGAAAACTTAAAGTTGTTTTCAACCATCATTTCAATCAACTGTTGAGCTTCTTCAGGAGTTTTATTATTCAATGACCCTCTTGATGCCGCATCTACTATAGACCTTAAAAGTCTGAATTTGCATCCACTCTGAAAGAGCATGATGAGGACATTTTCTGAGTAAGTCCTTGAACCTCTCCCAAGCATCATAAAGTGATTCTCCATCCTTCTGAGAGAAAGTATTGATCTCATTCCTCAACCTAGCCATCTTCTGCGGTAGGAAGTAATTCATAAAGAACTTGCTTACTAAAACATCCTATGTAGATATGCTATCTGGAGATTGAGACTGGAGCCAACTCTTAGCTCTATCCCTCAATGAAAGTAGGAAAAGTCTACGTTTGATTGCATCTGTACTCACTCCATTAATCTTGATAGTGTCACACAACTGAAGAAAATTTGCTATGTGCAAATTTGGATCATCGTATGGCCCTCCACTAAACTGGTCTTGTTGAGCCAAATGAATCAAAGTAGGCTTCAGCTCAAAATTATTTGCTTGGATCGGAGGTCTTGCAATACTCCTTCCACACCCATCAGCACTAGGTGTGGCATACTCCCCCAAAGTCTTTCTTATTGGTGGATTTTGATTTCCATGTGCCATTTTCACTGCTTCTTCCACCTGTTTTCTTGCTCTTACTTCCTTCCTAAGCCTCTTTGCTGTCTTTTCAATTTCTGGATCAAATTTCAAGGAATTTGGATCAATTGTACCTCACATACAAAGAAACACTAAAAGGCAATAAGTTCATAAAGCAATAAAAGAAAAGAAAACAAGACGCTAACAAAAATGACTAAAATAAAGTAGATAAAACACAAACTGAAATAAACTCTCAAATGGATAAAAATAAAACTCAAATACAAAAACAGAAAAAATAAATATCTAAAATAGGAACTTACTTAACTACTAGTATTATCAATAAACAACTAATCCTAGCAACAGCGCCAAAAACTTGATAACAGATTGGCAAGTATACCAAATCGTTTTCAGTAATACCACAGGAGTGGATATCGTTCCCATGAGGACTAGTGCAATTGAACAATAATTCACAAGTTTGTTTCTAATTAGATAAATTTAAACAAAATGGTTTGGATTGAAGGTAGCTCTAATGATAAAACTTTGACAACTTGTGAAAATAAGCTGTGACTAAAGTGACAAATTCTAACAAGTAACAATTATATGCAAAAGCATTAAGGGTGAAGGATCCTTTGGCTCTTGTGTCTTAACTTGTTGACCAGATTAACTCGAGTTTGATAACTATAAGGATTAATGAAAAGATTATAGGTAATTGGCCCCTAATTCCTTAGCAAACCAATTCTCTTTTACTTATCAAAGCATGTTAATTCCTTAACTATGTCTAACAAATAGTGGGTTTAAGCATAATCTCTAATCCAATTTCCACACAACCACAAGAACTATTCCTAATTCCTGAAAATTATGTTATTTAACCTCAGAGCAAGAACACAACTAAATTTCCCAATTTGGATATGAACTCTAATAAAATTTTATGAGAAACCAACTCACAAACTTGCAAGAACAACACAGGTAAATGATTAATCCATACATAATCCAAACTCAAGTAAATTGGTTCAAGAGAAACACATAACAAGGCAAATTCTCCTTTCCCCTAACTATGAGTTTGACTACACATCATAACAGTAACAAGAAAATTGCAAGATTGAAGAGAAAATCATGAAACCCAAGGTTGGTGATTATGGATTCCTCCAATCTTCTCCCCTTCTTCAAGTTTCCTCCATTTCTTTGCACTTTTCCCTGTTCTCTTCTCTGTTCTCTGCCTCTTATCCTCTTTTTTTTCCTCTTTTTCCTCTCTTAAAAACCTTATCTATGTCCCTTCAATAACCCAACAGGCACAAACTAAAGGAAACACGGGCCGCGGGCATTGCGACGGTGGGTTCTTGCATTGGGACACCAAGTTTTGGAGCTGGCAGCATCAAGTTGTGTGATTTGTGGGCGTTGCGATGCCACATATGGCCATTATGACGCCAAAACACAATGAACCTGTGGGTGTTGTGACGCAAAATTCTGGCGTTGAGACACCATGATCTGAAAATCACTCCCTTTTTGTCATTTTTTCATGAACCTGAAATTAAAATAATAAATTATACTAAAATCAAGAAAAATTCTAAAACTTACTAAACCATTTGCAAGACATATTTACATATTAAAAATCCACAAAAAACTCCTATCAAAGGTTAAAATTATGCCAAATTGGGTGTTCTAGGCTTTGAAAAATCAATAACAAGATGGAACATCAATTATGTTCATTGGTTGGTTACATGATTATGTTGCATCCATTTGTAGCTTAATGGCCATGTAACCTTTTTTTAAAGCGCTTGCTTAGGACAATAATTATCAATAGGAAAAGGACTACATAGTTGTTAAGCCTGACACATCTATTTCTTAACTAATGAAGCTACAAGGGAAATAACAAGACATCGTGACCAAATTGCAAATTGGATGTGGCTATAAGAAAATCATGCATAGCTTATAAATGGATTTATAAATGTAAATTGACACTAGGTTGTATTAAAACTATTTGTAAAATAGGAAGTTGTATTAAGATTTTATTTATTAAGTATGTATGAAAAATATTATCTATAAAACATAATAGTTAAAATTTATCATTTATAGTAATGCAATTTGTCAAACAGTTTTTTATTTTATTAGTTTTAAAAGTTGTCTTTTACAAAAATTATCCAAACAGGTTTTCTGTTTTTCACCATTATAAAGCTGTTTTTGAAGTTAAATTGTCAAACATGTTTTTTCTTTTTTCTTTTTTAAAAAATGAACTTAAACTTCTTTTCTAAAATAGTTTTAAAAAATTTAAGAATAAAAATATTTCCAAACAAGCCCTAAGTGGGTTAACTCTGGAAGAAAGCCAAAATCCTAGAGTGTGGCTTCCAAGAAACTCCATTCCATCCTATCATAATCTTTCTCTAGATTAATCTTGAAAGCTACATCACTTCTTTTATTCCTAGAAGAATACATCTAACGCAACACTTCTTGCGTCAAAATAATATTATCTGGTGACCCCTTCCTAGAAATAAAAGCAACCTTGCAAAGAACCAACCAAGTATTGGAGAGCAAGCCTTAACCGATTCACCAAAACTTTAGTAACAATTTTATAAATAACATTGCACAGGCTAATCAGTCCAAAATTCTTTAACTGATTCGATTGATATACTTTCGAAGTAAGCAATAAGAGAGTCTCAACTATACGAGGATCAACCCATTTAGTAGCAAAAGCTCTCCTAACCAACCTTAACACATCATCCCTAACCACATGCCAAAAATGCTTAAAGAAGTAGGCATGGAAACCATTTGGTTATGGAACCTTGAACGTAACAGTTGTATCTCTATCACTGCCCTTGATACCTTCTCCATAGTAACCAATCTTTGAAGACTATGATAATCTAACAGAGAAAAGATGGGACATGAACCCTGCGGAAATGCAATTGGACATATTCTCCTTTGTTGCAAAGAGAGTGATGAAATATTTAGTTGCTTCCTCCTGTAAGCATTCTTGATCTATACACCACACCCATCCATTAATCTAAAGCCCATGAATCTTATTATGCTTTCTTCTTACCACTATCTAGGCATGAATTTTTTGTATTTTTATCCCCAAATTTCACCTTATCCTCCCTAGATTTTTGGAACCACAACATCTCTTCTTGACAAAGAATATCATCATACTCTTTCATCAGAGCCACTTATAATTGCTTAAGGGACCTAGTTTTCTAAACCTTCAACTCTCGCTAAATATTTGAAATTCTCGCTTCCAGAATTCTTTTATTTTTCAAAAAATTGCCAAAAACTTTTTGATTAAAAATTTGAGAAGTATCCTTTGTCTCTCTCAACCAAGCCCACACATCACCTGCTCCCTCTTTCCAAGACTTACTTACTACATCACTATAACCCAAGATGCCTAGAACCTAAACGGTCTCTCACATGTAGGCCCTCTATTAGCCTTTATCCGTAACAATAACAGAACATGATCAGAATAAAAAAGAGCAAATTTTCAACAAAAACCTCAAAGAACATATGGTGCCAATCCAAGTTGGCTAAGGCCCTATCTAACCACTTGGATATGGACCTAATACCTATAGCTCTATCTATGAAACCCAATGATGTGTTGATTTGTTGCTCCCAAGTCCATTAACCCACAATTTTCCTCATATTTCCAAACATTTCTGCCCTAGCATTAATGGAGTTCCCCTAACCTCTAAAGGACTATGGATTTCCTTAAAGTTGCCTACCAACAACTAGGGTCCCTGAACAATATTATGTAACTCCTCTAAGTAAGCTAACAACATCATTCTATTCACAAGTATTGGACTCTTGTAAATCGCACTACAAAACCACTCCTCCTTACCACAACTAAATTCAATAGAAACACAATGATTAGTTATCTCACCAGTCCTTGGTTTCTTAATGGAAGAATGAATTAAGAATCAAATACATCCTAACTGACCACAAGCATCCGACATAGGCTCACTAGTATACCCCATTATCTCCCAGAAGGATTTAACATTATTGTATTGAGTGTGAGTTTCTAATACAGTAAAAACTTTTGGTTGGAATTTCTTTATCAATTCCTTCACATGACTTTTCCCCCACAAATTCACTATACCTAGCACATCCCACGAAATAATTTTCCAATCCAACCACTCCATAAGCACTTAGAATGGAAATTGTGAATGGTATTAAACCCTTCAGTCAAGGAATCCCCCAGATAATCACATATAAGGAGTAACATGTCCTACCTCTCCCTCCTGTAACCCTGTTCCAGCCCACTCCCCTTTGAGTTGAGATGCCACACCAATTGGCGGGCTTCTTACCCTTTGTGTCTTCGCAACAACAGAAGGCGAGCTCACAGTTGCACCCTTCTTCACATTAATTGGGCACTACTTTCCTTCCAGGGTTGCACAAGGTTTAGCTATATCACATGATGCCTTAAACTCCATGTGGTCCCTTCCCTTGAGCTAAGGTCTGCAAATTACTAAAGTTCTTTATTGTGAACCGGCCTCAAATCCTCCTTGGTGAGCCGTAGCCTTAATGGGCTTAGAAGAACATTTTCTTTTCTGCATGGTAGTAACCATCACATTACCCCATCATATCTGATACTCTTTTCCTTTATTACAAGCCTTTGAGTTTCTCTTAGGGACCACCAATTTCCAATCATCATCATTCCCTTTCACAATCACATCCATTTGGATACTTTCCATAATTGAATCCTATTTTTTGTTGTACTTAATTGTAAATTCAAATTTCAAATTTGTGTACCAGCCACTTCCTCTATAACCACCGGCTACACCATCTTCCTTTTCATTCTAATCAGTTTGTTTATAGAATCCTGTGTGCAATCTCGTCCCATGTGACTGTAAAAGTAGCAGAAGTTATAAATCAGATGGAGACTCTCATAGGTTGTTCTAAACAAAGTTTTAGGAGCCCGATCGACTAAATGTGAAGCTTGGCTAATCAGTCCTTTGACTTGGTATAGAATAACAAACCTTCTTGTTATTGTACCAGATTTTCTAGACAAAGTTTCAGGAGCCCGATCAGCCAAATGTGAAGCTTGGCTAATCGTTCCTTTGACTTGATATAGAATAACAAGCCTTCTCGTTATTGTATTACTAGAAACTGAGCTTTGAACATGTCCCTCTTTACCAATTGTCCTGCATTTTATAAAGGCTAGTATAGAGGGTTATAGAAATGAAAGGTCAGACAAACCATAAAGTCTTCTAAATACGCCGTTTGGACAATTAAGACAGGGTTCTAATGATAATGTCAGTCAGACAATTTAGATTGTTCCTTATTTACTTGGCGGTTATGGGTGGAAGATTCTTCTGAAATTTTATCCGATTAGCCTAAAAGATTATGTATGGTTCATAGGTAATATCATAATAAAAATCATCTACTGCCACCTTCTTAATCACCAGCAATGACAAGTCGATTTTGATAGAAGCACGAGCAAAATTTTCCCCTTTTTCTATTGACTATGTAACAACATCCACTTTCACTGGTCGACCTATTGCCATGGAATCCTCTACATACCCTTCCCATGGTAATACTAGATGTTGAGACCCGTGAAACGCACCCTACACTGTAGTTATGCTGAAAGCTCGTTCGCAGGGTCTGAACTCCAGAGTCCATTGCTTCACTACAAGATAATTGCCTACAATATCAAAGGGGCCCCCATGATCCCTTTTCCTTATCTTCTGGCAAGTTAAACTTCACCAGAAAATATCCGAAGCTAATGTCCATAACATTGTATCCCCTCCTCAACCTCCATACACTCTTCAAGCGAGATGCCATTAGAGCGTATTTCATCTTTTTGCCTAGCACCTTACCACCAGAGCATCCTGATAGGGTGCAGACAAATAACTCTTTCCCTCCCCAGAGAACCTCACAGTTGGTGGAGCGATATCTCCTCGTTTTCCCTTCACCACGACTAACCTATCACCATCCAAATCGTCCTCTAGGAGAGAGGGTTTTGGTGGAGCATTCAAACCCATAACCTTATCCCTAGAGGAGACTTTTATCCATCCATTATGTTTGCCACCACCTTCCTTATACCCTGTATCATAATCCCTCTCTCCCCGAGCTCCTTAATTCACCCTTACTGTGTTTCCCCACACTCTCTCCCATTTTTTCAAATACACTATATCATGGAGCTTAACTCATAAGAAACCAAAATCATATTTAAACTTATATAATATTACCTTATAATAAAGTTATTTGCACATATAATTTATGGGATGCCGTCCATGTCGATACACTTTCAATTTTTATTAGATGAGATACAGAACTTAGTTTAAGAGGGGTCTATTTTCCATCCCGTCATTGATCGATGTGTGGTCTAACAAATTATATATAAAAATGATAATTCTAGTAGAAGAATGGTTGATAGTCGATAGTTGAAGGCGAAATTGAAGGAGAAAAAAAAAATTACAAAGAAGCTGCGGTCGCATTAGATGCCATCTTGGCTTGGTTCTTGCCTTGAGGAGGTAGCTAACCTACTCCCCTCCTCGCCGGTGAAGTTTTTGTCCTTATATACTTGTTATTCAAATAAATTTTAGTTTTATTTCTACTATTAGTTAAACTAATTATATTTTATTGTAAACATTTATTATCTAATTTCATGAATTAATAATTTAGCATATTAATTTTAAAATTTTCAGTATAAAAGTTTTTATGTTATGGATTACTTACGAATTATCATGTTATTAAAAATATACATGCATGTAATAATATATAATTTATTCTGATTCATGTTATAAAATTGAAGTCGGATTAATACCGTAAAATTTTATATTAATAACATAATAAAATTAAAATAATTTATAATTCATAAATATGAAACAACAAAAATATACATCCTTAGATTTTTTCATATAAAACTGAGTTTAATCCTTTTTATGTTTTGGGTGACACCAAAAGATACATAATATAATCTTATTCAGGATGATGAGTAAGACAAATTCCTATTTCATCAGTTTCAAAAGTCGAAGGGGTAGACTCTAGAATTAGACCTCGCACAAGGTATATTAGGATATTCGGTGAATAGAAGAAAAGATATAAAATAAAAAATGAGAATAGTATGTTAAACAAGAGAAATACTTACCTGCATGTAGAATAAGACAAAATATTTATTGTGATTTATTTATTAATTAATTTACTAATTTTATAATTTATTATTATCTTTTATATTTCTTATATTTTAATATAATAATTAATTTATTAATTAATAAATAAAATTAAGTAAATATTTTATCTTGTTCGAAGACATCTAAAAATTTATCATTAAATAAACATAAAAGTCCTTAGCTCCTGTAAACTGCCTGAGAAGCACGCTGATCAGTCAATGACCGAACAAAACTAAGTACTAAATACTAGCAACATCTATAGCTCCTCCTTTGACCTTGTCCATATAAATATAACATGATCTATTAACTGTTCAAAACCTCAATCAAATCTATTCACTTGCTCAAAATGTCTAGCAAAGGAGCCTTTGCAGAGATCATCGATGGTGATGTCTACAAATTCTATGCAAATGGCCAGTGGAACAAATCATCCTCAGGCAAATCTGTTCCCATCATCAACCCCACCACCAGAAAGACACATTTCAAGGTCCAAGGTACATACCATCAAAAACATACCTATGTAAATTTTGCTGTATGACACAACATAAATATGTCATCATCATATTAGTTTCTTTTTTTTCGTTGTTTGGTTTATGGAATTGGAAAGTAATAGCACTATACATAAACAGCTTGTACCCAGGAAGAGGTTAACAGCGTGATAGAATCAGCAAAAGCAGCTCAGAAATTGTGGGCTAAGACTCCGCTGTGGAAGAGGGCAGAGTTGCTTCACAAGGCTGCAGCAATACTGAAGGAGCACAAGGCACCTATTGCTGAGTGCCTTGTTAAAGAGATTGCAAAGCCTGCTAAGGATGCTGTCACTGAAGTATGTGTACTGTTACTATAGTAGTGCAAGAAGAAATTTTTTTCATTTCCCAATTTGGCTATGATTTGAAGACTGCCCTCTCTTTCACACTTTTTATACTTTCATCATGTTTACTTTTAGCATTCCAGTTCTAAGCATTTAATGTTTTAGGATTCTAGTACTTGTCTCCAACAGGATTGCCTATATATATATATATTATTCTAGAGGGAATTTGGATGTTTATGTTGTATTTGCTTATGAGATTTGGCCATTTGGTCTTAACTTTGACTATACTTTTTACCCGCTAATGTATAAATGTTGTGTGCTTTATAAGTAGGTTGTCAGATCAGGGGATTTGGTTTCGTATTGTGCAGAGGAAGGGGTCAGGATTCTTGGAGAAGGAAAGTTTCTGGTATCTGATAGTTTTCCAGGCAACGACAGAACCAAATACTGTCTTACTTCCAAGGTATTTGACCTTCTCTTTGGAAACTAGCATTAGCTAAGCTGTTTTCTTTTTCCACCTTTTCCTACAAGAAAAATATCCAAGATCTGCTTATGGATTTTTTTTTTTTTTTTTCATTTTTCCCAGTGCAGTCTTACATATTGAATGTACTATCCGGGGAATCGTTTAGGGGAGTACACAAGCATAATAGCATCTTAAATAGTAGGATCAATCCAGAAATGAGAAAACCTATCATAGGATCCTGGCACTCATGGAGAAGAAATGAACTAGAATAGAACAAATACAGAACAGTATATTTTGGAATTAACAACTCTGCTGCAATATTAGTGTGATATTCAGCTTGAAGGAATGAAATTACAAGAAGAATGATCGCAAGAAAACATTAAAATAAGTATGGCACTCCGAGAGGCCAATTTTCTCCCAATTTAGCTCTTCAAGAGGCCACAACTTTACCAATTCCTTTTCCACTAATTTCCTTAATGATTCTCTCAATGCCTCCTCCTCTCTACAAATACCCCTCCTCTAACATACTCCTCACTTCCTTCCACTTTCTTTTGCGAGCTCAGCACTTGGTTATGCAAGAGTGCGCCACCTTATTCTCTTTCATCTCACACACATAGCAACCAAACGTAGGTTCCTAACAACCTATTACTATCTACATAATGGTTTGAGAATTGAGAGTCTTGTTAAAATACAACAAACCTCCTTACCTTTATATCAACTACAATAATGAAATGTCGGACAAAATAAAATGGAAAAAATCAAATGTAGACAAGAGGCTGCAGGAGTAGCTTTTGCGTGTCAGGGACTTATACGAAATACTTTGAAAACATGTACCATGTGGCCAGATGAAATTGTGCATTTCTGTGGAATGGCAAGAGGTTTCCATTCCATATATGATAGGGATATGACATCACCATACATGATGTCACTTTGAAGGAATTCAATCTCTGTGTTTTTTGGGAATTATTTGAGAAAAGTTTGCAAGCTTGGCAAGGGTGTTCAAGGTAACACTGAAACACATGAAAATTATTTCATGTTGCGTTCATTCTTTTCATTGCCAACAGATTTCTATAGTAGACTTGAAAGCTTGCTTACTTTGGACACCCTTGGCCTTGCCAAATTGCTCTATGTTTGGATGGAATGGAAGAGATATGAATAATGACTTAGTAAGAGAAAGACTGGTCAAGTCATCTCTTGTGACACATTTTGACAGACTTGTTTGGTACTGCTCTTTCATATGCAACAAATGCTTTTGAGAGTTTCCAAGCATGTCTGAAATTGATGACTTTCTTTAGGCAATGAGTTTGGGAACAGATAACTATTAAATAATCATATTTCTTACTTTTTTATGAAAATGATTTTGGCTTGAGGACTTTCCTCTACTTCTTAAAAGGACTGTCATAAGGAAGTTGGATGCAAAAATAAATAAATAAATTAAGAGGGGTGAGGGGTATGTGGGTTGCAAGGCTAGCAATCGCAATTAGGATTCAAACTACTGATGGATCAAATTCTTTAGCATATACTAGACTCCATATGCTCATGATTGTGTATAATGTGTTATTTTGGGGTATCTACTGTGTGCAGATTCCACTTGGAGTTGTTCTAGCTATTCCACCATTTAACTATCCTGTTAATCTTGCTGTTTCTAAGATTGCTCCAGCACTTATTGCTGGAAACTCGATTGTGCTTAAACCCCCAACTCAGGTATGGAATTCTGCTTGTAATAATGATAAATTTACTAAATTTACAATGATTAAAAAAATAAATTAATCTCAAGTGCCACATATATTTTGAATGGCTTTATGAGTCAGACAACTTGTGCTGCCCTATAACTACTTTTACAGGGTGCTGTTGCTGCACTTCACATGGTGCATTGCTTTCATTTGGCTGGTTTCCCCAAAGGTCTTATTAGCTGTGTGACAGGAAAGGGTTCTGAGATTGGTGACTTTCTTACAATGCATCCAGGGGTTAACTGCATAAGGTAATCTTCAATTCATCAGCTTCTAGATATCAAGCTTGTCCACTACTTTTCATGGTTTTAATTGTTTTCTACGCAATAATTCATGTGATATTCCTAATCTACAAATGTAGTTCTAACTTCCAACAAGAGGTTCAAGCAAAATACAAAATATCATGTCCTGTTTATGGTTTTTTTTTTTAATTAAAAAAACAGAAAAAGACGGTGACATGGCATATGTGTCTTTAAGTCCGAAATAAGATTATAAAGTAAAAAGCTTGAGTGTTATTTTGAAAAATTTGTACCAAAATATGAAGATAGAATAGTGCCTAAGAGTTCTTTTTGTTACTAGTAGAGATGATTTATCAATTCAACTGACAATTTGCCAACTAATTCACAATCACATTAATCCTCAGTTTCACAGGTGGAGACACTGGAATAGCAATATCAAGGAAGGCTGGCATGATTCCTCTTCAAATGGAATTGGGTGGAAAAGATGCTTGCATTGTTCTTGAAGATGCCGACCTGGATTTGGCAGCTGCTAACATCGTAAAAGGAGGCTTCTCCTACAGGTAACAAGCATGTAGTTCCTTCAAATGAAAATCTTGTACATTTTAAAACCTGTTATACAAGGAATATCAAATTGCTTAGGGTATGTTTGGATCGATGGAAATGGATAGTGTGGAGGGGAATGGGATGGAATGGTTTAAAACTCCATTGTATGGCTTAATGAAGTGGAATAATTATGTCACTGTATTCCACTTCTCTCCACTTTGTTCTATTCCACTCCACTATTTACCACCAATCCAAACATGTCCTTGATTAGAGGTGATAGGTACCTTTGTCTCTTAATCAGAGGTCTCTAGTTTGAGTTGAATGGAAAAAAATCTTCGCTGGGGAACTCCTTCCTCCTTCAAGGGACCTCAGTTGGACCTGGCCGGATTAGTCAAGTTCTTGGTAATAGGATAATAATATTATTAGTGATATCCAATAGCTATGTGATCACATCTCTAGTTCTCTTTTCTTTGAAAGGCGAATTATTCACTTGATTCCATTTCTGCAAACATATACAAAGAAGGAAAACATTTCATGCAAGGAGATGGGCTCAAGGACATCTTTGAGTGCTGCCATTATGATATCTTTGCACTATCATTTATTCTTTCTTCACAGATTATATTGTGCATGATGTTATAATGGAAGAAAAATTTTAAATATTTAACATGAAAAGGTTTAAAATAGTACGTAATTTTGTTTAATCTTTTAAATTAAAAAACATGAAACTGATTCGATCTGTCATAACTTTCTATGACAAGAGAAAAATATGCTTAACTGTAATAAAAGGACAATGCATTTAATATTTAAAATAAAAACCATTGAAATATATTAATTTTTATTATATACACCCCCCTCAATAGCTAATTTCTTGTTCTGTCTTTGCTGATGGGAACTGATTTATAAATTTTCACATTGTGATTTGCATTAGCCCCCACGATAACTAGTCTTAGGTCCAGCTTTGATAGATAATTTATTTAAATGCTTATATAAAAGTAAATTTTGAAAAATAAGTTATAAATAAGTTATTTTGTATTCAAATACATCAAAATAAAAGCGTTTATTTTTAGTGTTTTAAAAGGTACTTCTTAAGAATCTAAATATTTTAGCTTCTTAGAAAGTGTTAAAAATGATTTTTAAAGAAGTAATAAGCCGTAAAGTCTAATAGGGCAAAAAATTAAAATGTGACACTTGATTTTCAGAAAGTTAAAAAAAATTATATGTCGAATTATCCAAATGGATTTTTAAATCCTAATACGTTATACTTACACTGACAAATTATAATCATCTATGTTCAGTGGTCAAAGATGTACAGCTGTGAAGGTTGTTTTGGTGATGGAATCAGTTGCCAACGACCTTGTCAAGAAAGTCAATGATAAAGTTGCAAAGTTAACCGTTGGGCCTCCCGAGGACGACTGTGATATCACACCAGTTGTCACAGAGTCCTCTGCTAATTTTATTGAAGGGCTGATAATGGATGCTAAGGAGAAAGGAGCAACATTCTGCCAGAAATATGAGAGGAAGGGAAATCTCATATGGCCATTGCTGTTGGATAATGTTCGTCCGGATATGAGGATAGCATGGGAAGAGCCATTTGGACCAGTTGTGCCTGTTATCAGAATAAATTCTGTTGAAGAAGGAATCCACCATTGTAATGCTAGCAATTTTGGTCTTCAGGTATAGTATCACTTAAACCAATATGCATACATTGGAAGGATAAAAGGACCCTTCACAGAAAAAGAGTTGTCTTATTTGTAATCATGGGGTGTGGGACATCATGTCGACTCACACCCCATCCATCATGAGATGGAGAGTGGATCCCATTTAAATAGGGTCCACACTCTATTCAATGATGGTTGAAGTGTGAATTGACACAATGTCTTATAATCCATAAGTACAATTAACATTTCTCATAAAAAGAAATGGCTACAATTTATGTTTCTCTAATTTTCTTTCGAGTAATGTTATTTTGACTTACATTTTGTGGGATACTGTGCCGACACACTCACATCCATCATTAAATTGGATGTGAATCGCACTTAGTTTGGATCATACGCCCTATCCAATGATAGATGTGAGTGTGTTAACACGATATCCAACAAAATATGAATCAAAATAATATTTCTTTTTTCTTTCTGTTCGCAGAAGAAGGTGTTAGTTATAATCAATTTGTTACTTTCTAGATGCATTCTCTCGATTTTTTCAAAGATGAGATGCACTTGTGAATAGCTGTTTGAAGCGGCATTGTCCATTTTGTTCTAAATTTATTTTCATCTTATTTATGATCCCTAAAGGTAGAGGGACAAAAAATAAAACAATCTTGTCATTTGTTTGGCTATAGACCTGGTTTACAATAGGATAAGCATGTTGTGGTGTCATCGGAAACTGATCCACCTAATAAGACAAGGTTTTATTATTGTTATTATGATCACTTATGTATGAGTGTAATAACAACTAAACTTTTCAAAGTACTTAGAGTTAGCTACATTGATCAAAGAAAAATCTTATTTGTACTCATAGAATATGGAATATCATATCGACTCACACCTTATCCACTATTGAATGAGACATGGATCCTATTTGAATGGGGCCACATCTCATCCAATATGAATTAGATGTGAGTTAGCACGGTATTCCACATCCCATGAGTACAAATAATACAACTTTTGATCAAATTACACCATTGTGTCTTGCTCCCTCCATTCTATATGAATAATCGCTTTCGGAAACAGTGTAATTTTGAGTGTATCAAAATTGTATGGTTTTCTAAGAGCAATTATTAATATGGAATTGAAGGAGCATCGTTCTTGCTCATTTGACACAATAGCCAGTCAGTCACAGAGCGCGTTGTTTATAGGAAACAATCTAGCATTAACACAATCACGTCATTGATCTATGTCCATTTACATTCGAGAAAGTCCTCAATGCATTCTGAGTCAGAACACATTAATGTATTTTGGGGCAGAAATATTCTCTTCCTTTATTACTCAATTCCTTTGTGTAATGCAGGGATGTGTCTTCACAAAAGACATAAACAAAGCCATAATGATAAGCGATGCAATGGAGACAGGAACTGTTCAAATTAATTCAGCCCCAGCTCGCGGACCAGATCACTTTCCTTTTCAGGTGCAATCTTTGTCCTGCTCAAGTAACACTCACTTTAAAATTATTATTTTTATAAGCAACAATATAAAGGTTTCTAATAAGATTTTAATTGTAATGTAGTGATAGTGTAAAACTGTCATCCAATCAAAATCTTTTATTGCATAACCTTTGAAATAGTGGGTTGGGAGAATCAATTATTGTGATTGATGTGATAATAGATGATTGTACAACTATATAAAAAACTTTTACACTGTCTGTGTATAAAAATTAAATTCTTCTAACAAAGCATTACTTAAGAATAAAATATGAAGCCATGAATAGTCACAAGCATATTTTAGTAACTATTATTGAATAATTTGTTTTGGCTTAAATATAATTTTAGTTCTTTAAAATATATCACTTTCAGATTTTTGTCCCTCATTTTCTAAAATAACAAATTAGTCCTTGACATTGACTTTTTATCATTATGTGGTAACGTGGCAAATGAAGATGATGACAATCTCCATTTAGTATGTCACCATTTAACAACAAAAAGTCAATGTGAGGACTACTTTTGATAACATTTAGAAAATACAGTATCAAAATTGAGCGAAAAATTTTAAGTGACTAATTTCATGAAGGTCAATATTTTGAGGGACTAAAAACATATTATTAGAGCTGAGTAAGCTTAGCTCGAACCCAAAAGTTAACTCAAAAGATAGGTATTGCCCAAGATTTATAAAGATTATCTAGTCTTTATCTCTAGATGACGAGACACTTCAATACATATTTTAAGACACTTTTTTCTTCCGTGTCTAAGCAAGTAAATAATGATTTGTGCAGGGTCTGAAGGACAGTGGAATTGGTTCTCAAGGAATCACGAACAGTATTGAAATGATGACAAAAGTTAAGACTACAGTAATCAACTTACCAGCCCCTTCTTACACCATGGGATGAGATGCCAAAACAACATAATGTTTTAGCAATCATCATGAGAGGAAGAGGTGCTTCCAATCTCTCATGCCTTATAGAGTGACAGTCTTTGAAGGGTCTGCTGCATACACATATATATAATATTTACTGCTAGCTAGTAACTTGCATTGTGTGTTTGTATGGAAAAGTTTCTTACAATCTCAGCTACTATTACTATTTTGTATATGTAGGATATGAATATTGAATAAATTATGGTTGCCAGAGTCGACTTGAAGTGATGTTTCTGATATGGAAAATCACATGATGTTCCCACATGAATGGATGTGTTATAACATAAATTTTCCAAATAGAATGTGATTAAAATCCCATAAAGAGAATTTTTCAATAGCAATTGGAATGTTCATTAATGGTAGACCAAATAAAGAGTTTATAAGACGGATTTGGATCAGCTTTTAGCAAAAATGATTTTCTTAAAAAAATAATAAGTAAAAGTTATTTTATATTTTGATATAATATTATAATTTTTTTGTTTTAATTTTTGTATGTTACGAAGATTTTTCTAAAAGAAAAAATTATAATTTTTGAAAAAATTTATATTATTTTAGTGATTCCTTTTTTATTAAGAAAATTAACCAAGCATATAAAAAAAACTCAAAAAATAATTACTCTAATGAAAAATTATAAAAAAAACGGTGCACAATTGAAGTTCCAGTCCATGATAGAAGTTAATCCGTGACACATTAGTTACTTTATAGCTAACCTTCTAAAGTACCAAATTGACTCAGGTTTTTATCGTGGCTATTAATAAAAATGAAGGGGGTATTTACTTAGATGTTAATGTAATGGCTACATGTGCCGGTTGACAATTGCGCTTGCTGATTTTCTTGTAATGATTGTTTGCTTCACGGAGGTTTATAGTTGAAATGATTACATGCACTAATAGGAATTATACTTGACTATTCAATTGGGTGAGTTTGTTAATTGTATGTTAAGAGTTTATTATTAGCTTGTTAAGTCTGTTACTGGTTTAGTTACTTTTCCTTCTCTCATGTATATAGTCAATTCAAATGAATCAATTTCATCTATCCTTAATACCTTAATATGATATCAAAAGAAATTGTCTCATCTTTTTCCTAATCCTGCTTCTGCAACTGCTATCTGCTTTTCTCTTCTCACCTCAATTCTTGAAGTTTTCTTCTCATGGAGAATCCAAATTTTGACTTGTATGTTCTTCTTTCTTTGAATCAGTCGAGCTTGATTCTTGTTTCACAATAGCTCATTGAAGAGAACCACCACTCGTGATGTTGTGCAATACTCAAGGCCATCAATGGCAAAGGTAAATTAGGGTTCGTTATTGGCACCATTCCCCGCCCAAATCCTATTGAACCACCTAAACTTTTTGAGGCTTGGCAATGCATCAATGATGTTGTGAGCTCGAGTCCTCAACTCTATTTCCAAGGAGATTGCAAGCTCTCTGCTCTATGCTGACTCCACTATGGATCTTTGGAACAATCTTCAAGAACGTTTCCAACATGGCAATGGCCCTTGAATCTTCGAACTCAAGCGTGAATTGTCCACCTTTCAACACGGTTCAATGATTGTTTCTCAATACTTCACCAAAATCAAGATTCTTTAGGAAGAATTAAATTCCTTTTGACAATCTCTTGCAATTGTGAAGGCAATCATCCCCTTCAAGATTTCCTTCAATCTAAACATGTTCATTGCTTCTTGATGTGTTTGGATGAGTCCTACTCTCAAATTTGGGGTCATATTCTACTAATTGAACCTCTTCCATCCATTACCAAAGTTTTAACCTTACTTACTTGAAAGGAAAACAACGAGTTGTTAGTTCCTCTTCTTCCACCTCTCAGAATCAAGTGGCTTTTCACATTGCCAAGTTTTCTTGAAGGATAAGGTTGGAAAGAAATATCGCCCCTTGTGCACTAATTGTAGAGTACTAGGACATAGAATTCCCTTAGTTATGGGTGTGGTCAAGGTCAACACTACGTGAATCATGCCACTTCAGATCAGCTTTCAAGCACCTCCTTACAATTGGGTTTTCTCATATTCAGCAACTTTTAGCTTTGCTCAATTCACGACATGCTCATCCTAAATCCTCTAAACCCTTAGGTTGTATTTTTTCTACATTGCAATCAAGGTCTTCATTTATAGATTCCTGGATCTTTGATAGTAGAACCACTTCTCATGTTTCCATCTATGTTTTCATATATACAACCATTATCAAATTTCTTTTCCAATTTACTAGACCCTTTAAAGATTTTGGTACATTCCATTGGTACTGTTACATTAGCAAAGGATCTTGTTCTCCATGATGTTCTCTATATGCTTCAATTCCATGTTAATTTGCTGTCCATACCTACCTTACTAAAGCATTGCACATTAAGTGTCACTTTCTTGTCTTCTTGCTTTTTAATACAAGACAATAATCTATTGAAGGTCATCAGGATGGGTAGCCTACATAAAGGTCTATATGTATTTCAACCAACTACTTCTTCAATCACTTGAAATGCATTGTTACCTTCCCTTTTTGTTAGTTGTATAAACTTTATTGTGTTCGGATTTATGCATTCAAGACTAGGACACATTTCACACAAAATTTTTCACAAACTTTCTAGTACTCTTGCTTTGAATAAAATTTTTGATACTCTTTGTTCCATATGTCCTTTAGCCAAAATTCCGTGGGTTGTCTTTTGTTTGTAATAATAATATGTCAAGTGCTCCTTTGGACCTTATACATTGTGATGTGTAAGGACCAGACCATGTTCCTACTTATAATAGAAAGAAATATTCTCTTAGCATTGTTGATGATTGTACTCATTTTTATTAGGTTTACATGCTTGCTAACAAATATGAGGTTGCCTCTTGTTTAATACAATTCTTTAGTTTGGTTGAGCCTCAATTTCAGGCTAAAATCAAACAACTAAGGTTTGAGAATGCAAAAGTGCTTGCCATCACTGATTTCCTACAAAAAAAGGGTGATACATCGATTTTCTTATGCATATAGGCCATAGTAAAATGTTACAATAGAAAGAAAATATTAGCATCTCTTAAATGTAACTAAGGCATAATTCTTCCAATCCAAGGCACCACTTTCCTTTTGGGGAGAATATTTGCTGACTGCTATTTTTCTTATAAATAGGTCACCTAGTCCTCTTTTACAATTCAAGTGACCATATGAACTCCTATTTGGCAAAGTTCCCAACTATTCTCAACTCATAATCTTTGGCTGTCTTGCTTATGCAGCTACCATTGTAGCACATAGAACTAAGTTTTGCCCAAGAGCTGATCTTGCTATCTTTGTTGGTTATCCACTTGGTTACAAAGGGGAACAAATTGTACAATTTGAAAACAAAGCAATTTTTCATATCTAAGGATGTTACTTTCCATGAAAGTGTAACACCATTTGCCAATTCACCCACTTAACATCATGTCCTTGATCTATTTGAAGATGTTCTTTTGCCTAATTCCTTTCCTCAGCCTACTGTAGTTTTTCCCCCACTTCTTGCAATACCCCTGTAGCTCTTGCTGATCTTAATATCTGTGTTATCCCTATCCTTAAACTAAAACCTGCAGCTATAGCCACTGATCTCAACCTAAACTAAACCCATTCCGATGCCTAGAAGGTCAAATAGAGTATCTAGATCAGCACTATGTCTATAGCAGCATCTTAACCCCAACTAATGTCAAATACTCGATTTCAAACCATCATGTACATTAATACTATCCCTAAACCTTCAACTTATCATCAAGCATTGGAGGCAAATAATACTTGGCAACCTATTAATCTTCTTGCTAATAAACATACCATTGGGTGCAAATGGATACATAAAGCCAAGTGCAAACCTAATGGGACTCTAGAGAGATATAAGCTTGGTAGTCGTAAAAGGATACATTCAATAAGCCTGAGTTAAGTTCACTTGACACTTTTTCACTAGTAGCAAAGCTTACTACTGTAAGAGTTCTATTGTTAATTGCAATAGTGAAAATACTATAGCTGGACATAAATAATGTCTTCCTCAATGGTGATTTATGTGAAAAAGTATACATGGATCATCCATTGGGGTATCCTAGAAAGGGGGGAAGGTTTAGTGTGCAAGCTCACTAAATCCTTATATGGACTTAAGCAAGCTTCAAGACAATGGATTCAAAAATTTCCATCCATACTCTTAAGTCATGGATTTACTTAATCTAGGAGTGATTAATTATTTTCTGTTCTCCATCGGTTCAGGTGACTCCATTACTTTTCTCTTTGTGTATCTCGATGAAATTATTGTAGCTAGTCCTTCAACCTCTATATCACTCAAGTGTAATATAAACTAGAATCCCTTTTTAAACTTGAAGTATTCGGTGACTTGAAATATTTGCTCGGCCTTAAGTTGGCTAGATCAAGCAAGGTTATTTGCCCCTTACAAAGGAAGTACACATTATCTTTGTTAGTAGACTTAGGTTTCATTTCTAGCAAGCTTGCAACTCTTCCTATGGATCCTAACCCAAAGCTAAACTCTACTGATGGGGAGCTACTAGATGGCCTATCTATGTATCGAAGAATCATTGGAAGGTTAATGTATTTAACCATTTCCAAGCCTTTACCTTTTTAGTCACAAAGCTTGCTCAATACATGTCAAAGCCACTGATTCCACATTTAGATGTTCTCCAATATCTACTTTGATACCTCAAGGTAGCTCTAGGACAAGGGCTCCTATTCCTTGCTCACTCCAAGCTTAATCTCTTAACTTATGTTGATGCAAATTAGGGGAATTGCCTTGATGATCAACAACAGGCTATTATGTTTCCTTAGGTGACTCACTAGTCTCTTAGAAAACTAAGAAATAGCCCATAATTTCGAGGAGCTCTGTTAAGGCAAAGTGCAAGGTTCTAGCCAATGCAGCAAGTGATATTACCTGGTTAATGGAGTTGCTGAATTTTTTTCTGTAATGATCAATGCTACCATGATATCGACATGTTGGTTGATCAGTATATTGAGGACATTGAAAATAAGAAGGCTGACCTAGGTGACTAGGTGTTATGTGCATTGTTTATTGTAGTCTTAATACTGTTTTCAACACATTTATGGTTAGAGACATAGCCTTTCTATCTCATAAATAGGAATTTCATAATAAAAAAAACCATAAAAACCTTTGTCTTTGAATTTTTCATATGTGAAACCAAGAGATATCATGCTTAGATTTTGGTACTTTTAAACAAATAAAAAAGTATATGAAACTAGAATAATAAACATAGAATAATAATATGGATTCCAATTTTACAAGAACTAAAATTGAGTTCAAAATTGTAATCCTAATATTTTGGATAACATGAAATCATGATGTAGAATTGGATTACATAAAAAGAACTAGAAACAGTCTCACTCTCACACTCCTAAACACTCATCCTCACCATAGCAGCCTTCCAAAGCCATAACCTATAGCCCAACTTTCCATTGCGCCCACTTGTTAACTTATGACCACTACACAGCGAAAACTATTCTACGTACATGGGGTGAGTGGTATCCTTGTCCTCTCGTCTTAGAATTGAGTAGGCCTAACTCAACTTTAAAAGCTAGCTTAAAGAATAAGTGTTACCCAAGACTTATAAACACCATCTAAGCCTTATCTAGGCGACGTGAGACCTTAATATGCCCTTATGCTCAGGACTTGACAAGGACTTGAAGCATGAAAATCATGGACTAGACATCTTGTGGATGGCCTAATAACAACTATAGGATAGTCTCTGATACCATCTTTTAATTGAGTAGGCCTAACTCAACCCTAAAAGCTAATTCAAAGGATGAGAGTTGCCCAAGATTTATAGAGGCTATCTAAACCTTAACTAGGTGATGTGAGACTTTAATACACCACCTCATGCTCAGGACTGGACAAGGACTTGTAGTGCGAAATTTGATGGACTGGACATATGGGGGTGACCAAATAACAACCATAGGATAGGCTCCGATACCATGCATGAAACCATTTCTCCCAAAAGTTTAAGCTTTTGGAAGAGATGGTTTCATGACTTAATGTCAGAGTCACTATGACCAAATGGTTAAGGTTTAAACTCATTATGATAAAAAAATGTCCATGCACAAGCCCAAAAAGAGATATTCATGAGAGGGGGTATATTAGAGTACAAATAAATTCATATGCCTCTACCCATCAGTTTACACTTACAGGAGAGATAGTTTAATGATATGATATTAAAGTCTCTATGACCAAATTGTCAAGGTTTCAAAACCTTATTATGATAAAAAAATAAAAAAGTTCACACTCAAGCCTAAAAAGAAGAATTTGCAAGAGGGGCATATATATTAGAGTACAAAATAATTCATCTGCCTCTACACATTGGCTTAAACTTTTGGAAGAGATGATTTTCCTAACTAATAACGTATATAGTAATCAAGAAATTTTGTCCCTAAAATATTTATATGAAATCAATTTAGTTTTTTATTTTTGAAATAAAATAAATCCCTAAGAGTCAAAACATGAATTCACTTTAGTCTTTTGAGAGTTACTTAATGTAGCTCCTTATGAACTCATATTTTATCGAAAAAGAGATCAAATTGTCTTTATAAAGAATTAAAGTGACAAAACAGTTTAGCTTGTGATGACCCATTTGATGCAAAAAACACGAGCTAACAATGGACCCACTCCAGCAAAAGGGATAAGTTATCATCATCATCGTCAAAGAAACAAAAGAATCAAGTTACGGAAGAAATAGGCTCAACCCAACCAACCTAATACTTAGTTTAGTAATTGAGGAAAAAGAAAGAAGCCTAAGACGAAGGTATAAAAGAGCTTTTATTCCTTGGAGTGAGTATTTAATATTTTAATGTGAAAAAAGATAGCACCGCAAGCCTTTGTCAAGTGGTCACAGCCTTAGTCTTATCCAAAGTTCATTGGGCCTAAAGTCGCGTGTTTGACGCATAGTCACCGAATGTTGGTCTGCCTGTCCACCACGTGAATATGTTCAGCCCAAAAAATGTGAAAAAAGGATGGTCCAACAATAAAAAATAAGGAGGTTAAAAAGTAAAAATAAAAAATAATTACAAAGCTCCCTTGAAGTCCTTTGGTATTACACATATCCCCCTATAGTTTTTTAATATTTTATTTTCCTCCCCTGTTTCTAAACAACTTTTCAAAATTTCAAAATTATCCTTTATTAAAAGGGTAATGATATTTTGACACCTAAAAAATGGGTGTCTATTCAAACACTAACTTTATAACCATTGAATGTGATGATGGTCTCCACTTATTTTTAACATCCATCACATTCAATGGTTATAAAATGAGTGTCTGAATAGACACTCACTTTTTGAATGTCAAAATATCATTACTCTTATTAAAAAAATTCCCAAACTTTCTTCTTCCACTCCTCTTCCATCACCATTGATACTAGAAACTCACTAAAAATAAGACACTTAAACAAATATAACACACATAAACAAAAGAGCAGATTTATTGAAATTTCATAACTTGATTGGATGATTTCAAATATGATACATATCTGCCTTTTATAGGCTTCACATAACAATAAAATAGTAAACAAAATAACAAACCCAACGTTGAAGCTATTAACATGCATGAAGTCATACAACTGTGTAGACTAAAGAAAGCATGTGCTGTAAGTTTGATCAAGCCATTGCCTTCCAAGTTTTTTCAGCAGCAATTTTGGTCTCTATCAAGTCAACACGTGTAGTTTGATGGTAGGCTGTTGACATGCAAAGCTGTGGGCAGCCTTGGTTTAAAAAATTTCTAACATTGCCTTCCTTAAACCAAGCTTGTAGAATTTATTATTCCAAGCATCTTCTTCAACTTGGAAAATAGCTCAAGCTTCAACAGCTTGGTAAAAATATCTGCAACTTGATCTCCAGTAGGACAATAATCAATCAGTATTTCCTTATCAGCGACCAATTCTCGAATCTTGTGGAATCGAATATCAATATGCTTGGACCTCCCATGGAATATTGGATTTTGCAAAGTGCAATTGCTGACTTGTTGTCATAAAATATCATTATAGGAGAGTTTTGCTTCTGGTTCAACATTTCAAGAATTTTTCTTAGCCATACCGCCTGTGTAGCACAACTTATGGCTGCTATGTATTCAGCTTCTGCTGTAGAAAATGCAATAACAGGTTGTTTCTTTGATGACCATGACACAACACCTGACTCAAGATGGAAAACATATCCTAAAGTACTTTTTCTTGTCTCTATGTCACCTGCCTAATCACTATCTGTATATCCAACAAGATTCACATCATCATTATTTTCATAAAATATTCCATCATTCAGGGTACCTTTGATATATCGAAGAATCCTTTTTGCTGCTTGCAGATGACAGGCACGTGGCTCCTCCATGAATCGACTGAGTAATCCAACTCCAAAGACTAAGTCTAGCCTAGTTGCTGTCAAGTATCTCAAGCTTCTAATCAAGCTCTTGAAATAAGAAGGATTGATAGTTCTTCCTTTATCTTCTTTCATCAGCTTCAATTTTTCTTCAACTGGAGTAGCAACTGGCTTTGAATTTTCCATTTGAAATTTATTCAAAATGTCATTAGCATATTTCTTTTGAGAAATAAAAATCACATCCTCCTTTTGAATGACTTCGATGCCAAGAAAATAAGACATCAAGCCTAAACAGTCATTTCAAAGTGTTTCTCCATATCCTCCTTGAATTCTGTAATCATCTTCAAGTTATTGCTAGTGAAAATTAAATCATCAACATAAAGACATACAATAAGAATGTCTCCATGCTCAACTGATTTAATGTACAAAGCATATTCAAAAGGACACTTCTGAAAACCATTCTCAATAAAATAAGAGTCAATCTTCTTATACCACGCTCTTGGTGCTTGCTTCAAACCATACAGAGGTTTCTTCAATCTGTAAACTTTATCTTCTTCTCCAGAGATCTCATAACCTGCAGGTTGCTCAACATACACTTCTTCTTCCAAAGTGCCATTCAGAAATGTAAACTTAACATCCATTTGATATATCTTCTACTTATTTTGAGCAAAAAGTGAAATAATCATGCAAATTGCGTCTAATCTAGCAACAGAAGCAAATATTTCAAAGTAATCAATAGCCGGCTTTTGTCTATACCCTTTTACAACCAATCTAGCCTTAAAACGATCAATCTCACCATTGGGCTTGTACTTAGTCTTGTACACCCACTTGACTCCAATTGGCCTTTTATCTGCAGGTAAATCAGTGAGTTCCCATTAGCATTCTTTTCAATCATATGAATCTCCTCATCCATGACTTTTCTCCAATTCTCATCATTAGAAGCTTCTTTGTAACTCACTGGCCCACAATCTGCAAATAGAGCAAAATTGATAATCTCTTCATCATACAAGTCATTATCATTACCCACAACATAGTCCTTCAATCTGGCTAGTAGTTGACAATTCCTTTGGGTCAGCTGGATGATTCCGATTGAGTTGGTGTTTTTGGCTGCTCATCTTCTTCTACATAATTGTCAGGAAGTGTCACGGGCTTCTGCTGAGATTTGGCTAACCAGTCCCATGTTCCTTTCTCATCAAACATCACATCTCTGCTGATAATTATCTTCTGTCACTAGATTGTAAAGTCTATACGCCTTTGAATTGGTGCTATAACCAATGAAGATGCATTTTTCTCCTTTGTCATCAAGCTTCTTTCTGAGTTGATTTGGTACATGGACATATGCTATACATCCAAAAACTTTGAGATGTCAAATTGAGGGCCTCCTTCCACTCCAAGCTTCTTCTAGTGTTTTATCACAAACATTCTTTGTTGGACACCTGTTCAAAATATACACAGCAGTAGCAACTGCTTCTGTCCAAAATTCTCTAGGCAATTGTTTAGCCTGTAGCATGCATCTCACCATATCCATGATTGTCCTGTTCTTTCTTTCTGCTACTCCATTCTGCTGAGGAGTGTATTTGGTTATCAACTGATGTTGAATTCCATGTTGCTCAAAGAAATTTCCACAGGCAAGATACCCCTATCCTCTATTTATTCTGAGAATCTTGATTTTGCAGCCACTTTGTTTCTCCACAAATGCCTTCAATGACTTAAAGACATCACAAGCTTCTGATTTCTATCTCAAAAAATACACCCATGTTTTACTGCTAAAATCATCAATAAAATTGATGAAATAGCTGCTACCACCATGATTTGGTACTTCAACAGTGTACAGATCTGAGTGCACGATCTCTAATAACTTCTTTGCTCTCCAGGATTTTCCAACAGGAAATGAATCTCTATGTTTCTTTCCCAATTGACAAGTCTCATAGACACGGTTAAGAATTTCAACAATTAGCAAACCAGAAACAAGTTCTTTTCTTGACAGATAATTCAATCCAAAAAAGTGAAAGTGCCCAAAACGCATATGCCACAGCCAATTATCATCAGGTATGATAGAACTCAAGTAGGAAAATTTTTCATGTTGCAATTTCAGTGGAAAAAGTCTATTTGAAGTCATTTTTACCTTTATAATAAACTTCCCATGCTCATCAAATATCATGCAGTAACTTTGATAAATTCGTATATCATAACCTTTCTCTGACAACTGCCCAATACTCAACAGATTGTGATAAAGTCCATGAGCATAAAACGCATTAGAAATGAAATTGTGAGAACCATCTTTCAATTTGATTTCTATCTGACCTTTTCCCAAAATAAGAATATTTGTATTGTTGCCAAATGCAATAGATGACTTAACTGACTCATCAAGTGAAGAAAATAATCCCTTTTTGCCATACATATGTATTTTCATCTTTTGAAAAAGAATTGCTTGTCAGAAAAAGACTTTGTGGATTAGAAATCTCACCAATTTCTTGGCATTGGTTTTCAGCAACATTGGCTTGATTGTTGAAATTATTTTGACTCATCTGCTTGAATCTACAATCTGCAACATTGTGACCAAATTTCCCGCAGTGGAAGTAGTTGAAATTTGTTTTCTCTTGGTAGTAGTTATTTCTTCCTCGACTAACAGGCCCAAAATTGTTTCCACCTCTTCCTTGGGTAGGTGGTCTAAAATTGTTGCCTTTTCCTTGATAATAGTTACTGCCACGACCTCTTCCTTTGAAACCTCCTCTGCCTCTGCCTCTATTATTGTAGCCTCGACCTCTTGCTTCTCCATCATGGCTTGATTCAGCGTTATTGTTTAGATTCACCCGACTCTTCAGGACTTCTTCAGTTGTTTTTTCTGTCTTCTCCAAAATTCTGCTGACATGGCTTTCTATGCTACCTTGCAATTCTGCAATTGTCATTTTATCTGTATCATGAGACTCCAATATTGTAGTCACTACATGATCAAACTTCATCGACATGGTGGGGAGAATTTGCTCTACCACTATACTATCTGAAATCTTCTTTCCATAGACTCTCATCTTATTAACAAGATCAGTAACATGGGAAAAATATTGTTCAAGAGTTTCTGAGCTAGACATTTCATACCTCTCATATTCTCTGTGCAAGGATTGCAATTTTGATTTTTGTGCCTTCTCTACACCTTTATAGGACAACTTCAAAATGTCCCAAGCTTCTTTGGTGGTTTTGCCATTAGCAATTTTTCCAAACACCGAATAATCTACTCCTTGATGAATTTGTGACAGCGCCAATTGATCTCTCCTTTGGGCAGCTGCACCAACTTCTTCTTGTAAGCCTAGATCAACAAGACTCCAAATGTTGTGAGCCCTTAAGTGAGTTGCCATCAAAATCTCCCAGTAACTGTAATTTAATTTCCCATCTAGTTTAGGACCTGACCAAACAATATTGTAATTATTTGCCATAATGATACTAACTACTTGAGAGCACTCTTGTTCCTCACACATTCTCTAAATAAATTGGCATTAGATTTAACCAGTTCTGATACCAATTTGATATCAGAAACTCACTAAAAATAACACACTTAATAATTTTCTCTCACAAATATAACACAAATAAACAAAAAAGCAGATTTATTGAAATTTCATAACTTGATTGGATGATTTCAAATATGATACATATCTGCCTTTTATAGGCTTCACATAACAATAAAATACTAAACAAAATAACAAACCTAACATTGAAGCTATTAACATGCATGAAGTCATACAACTGTGTAGACTACAGAAAGCATGTGCTGTAAGTTTGATCAAGCCACTAGCTTCCACGTTTTTCAGCAGCAATTTGGTCTCTATCAAACCAACACGTGTAGTTTGATGGTGGGTTATTGACATGCAAAGCTATGGGCAGCCTTGGTTTAAAAAATTTCTGACAACCATTGCCATCACCCACTATCCTCCTTCTTCAACAACGATGGCTCCACCTCCATACTCAACCAACACAACAACAACATCAGCACCATTGGCAACTCCAGCATCAACAATAGCCAATGTGGTGACTTCACAAGCAAGGTAAGCTCATCATCCCTAACAAAGTAGCAAAGCCCACCAACACTAGATGATCTCATACTACAACTACAAATGGAAGAAGAGATGGCCAGAAAAGCCAAGCTCAATGAGTACAATGGAATAAAGGGAAGGATGCCATGTATTGGTTTTCTTTCTGGAACATGGAAAGAAGAATTAGTTTAGAGGGAATGTTGACAGTAGGGATGCCATGTACCAATATTAGCAGTGTTCCTTACAAGGCTAATAATGAGAGAGATTTGATCTGCATTTCAATGACTTTGTCTGTTCCATTTTTTTATTTTGATGTTATAGATACTCAATCAAGTACTAATTTATGATGATGTCATCCCTTTATCGACAAGCATTTTGGCCTTAATATGGATGGTAATTTGTAAAAGAAAATGCAAAGTTTACTTTTGGAGGCATTCCATGTCAGAGCAAAAAAGGAGAGGAAGATGGAGGATCGGGGCCGATGGCAATGGTGTGAAGGAGAAGAAGAAGAAGAAGAAGAAAGTTTGGAAATTTTTTTTTAATAAAGAGTAATTTTGAAAGTTTGAAAAGTTATTTAGAACTAAGGGACATAAATGTAAGATTAAAAACTAGAGAGGAGTAAGTGTGACATCGAAGGACCTCAAAGAGGTCCATATAATTATCCAAAAAAAAAAAAAGAAAAGGCAGTTAATTAGCTGATTTCATACAAGTAAAACTTAAAATTAAATGAAAAATAAATAAGTAAAAAGCAAAATATGGACAAAATGAAAAAAATAAATTGTTTGACATACAAATGAAAAATTTAAAAATTATAAGGTCAACAAGAAGACAAAAAAAATACATAAAGTTTTAAAAGACAGATTCCAAAATTCCTATTTAACTTAATTCTCCTTGGAACTGTGGAAATCAATATTGCAACAAATTAAAAAAAATAACCATTTGACTCAAATATTCATGGATAAACTAGTCTATCATGATTTAAAAGGATATTATATATATATATATATATATATATATATATATATATATATATATATATATATATATTATTCTTGTAACTTGTCACCCTAATACTTAACAAAAAGGCACACATAAGCCATTAAATTTCCCTAAAACAAAACATTTTTTTTAAGTGGGACCAATTAAGGAAAAATTGATATTTTTGGGAACCAAAAATAAAATAAACCCAATAACTATCATTTTATAAAGATGTGCAATGGGTTGAATTTTATTAAACTAGTCTTTTGACTCGTGCGATGCACGGGGAGGTAATAAAAAATAGCTTGTTGATTATTATAAAAATAAATGATAATTTATTTACATATATTTTATAGAAAATTGAGTATATGAATTTATCTTAAAATAAAGTTAATAGTTAAATAATCAAATAAGTGGACAAAATATAAATGTGTCATTCTATTTTATATCTTATATTGAATATCATGTTTATAAGGTTGAAAATATCTTGATTGATTTTCTATAACTAACAATAAAGAGCTTATTTTATGAAAATTTTGCACATTTCAAAAGTTGAAATTGTTGAATAAAGAACAGAATAAATGAATAATTTTGCTATATCATGAGCCATTTATAGGGATGAGAATGAGTATCTATGAGAAAATGGACATGTCCTACGCCTCCCATCACCGTTTAGAACTTTATCTTTTATCCCCATCTCCATCCGCTTTATATGTCCCCATTTACCATTTCCCATTTCTTGTGGGGATTTTGAATCCATATGGTATGTAAGGGTTTATTAATAAATTTCAAAAAGAGAAAAATTTTAAAATATTTTACAACTTGAAGCATAAATATCCATAATAACAAATACAATTAATGCAATATAATCCAAATTCAAATTAAAAAAATATACATAATACAAATATAATAAAAATAATTAAAAAATAAAGATGTATTATCTATGTCCCTATCTTGTTTAACAAACAGGGACTTAGCCTCCATAGATCATCCATACGAAGGTGAAATATGTGCCAAATCCTTTCCTCATTAGGTAATTTTCCTATGTACCTATTTTTAATTTTTTTTCATCATCCCTAGCCATTTGTATCTTTTTAATAAATTAAAATATTTAATTTAAAAATATAAAAATATATTTTCTAATTAATAAAAGTAATACATAAATTTAATTTATATGATTTCAATTACACATCCTTTCCTTGTACATCCTTTTAATAAATTAAAATATTATAATTAATGTGTAATAATTAGTAAAAAATCATTTATAATTCTAATTTATACGATCTCAATTATTAGAATAGTATATAAATTATAATTGTTTTCAATAAAAAAAAGTATAATTATTTACTTTTCAAAAATTAATGTCATTATCAAAGAAGTATAAATTATAGAATTGATTTTTTTAAAATATTTTAGTGTTAAAAAATTGAAGGTATTTTTTTTCAAAAAAATTAGTATGAGAAAAATTATAGAATTAATAGACTAGAATATTTAAGTTGTAAAAAATTAAACAGAATATAGTGATACATGTAGATAGATAATTTTTTTTATTATGATTTTTAAAAATTCTACATTTGAAATTAGAAAATTTTCCCTAATCTCATCTTCATTTAGAATTTTGCTTCTATTCTCATGCACATCTTGGTTATGGGTCTCTATTTTTTATTTCATATGGAGATTTGAATCTCTATTGATATTTACAGGTTTATTAAAAAAATTTAAAACCAAAAAATTTTAAAAATACTTTGAACTTCAAAACATAAATATTTATAATAACAAATACTATTAATGCAATACAATTACAATAGGTTTGCTATCGTTAATATTATAATTATATATATATAATTTTTATGTTATAATATATTGAATTATAATTTTATTTATGCTATTTTTTATTTTTATATTGATTTTGTTAATGGTAGAGAGATATGAAGGTATGATTAAAAAAAATTGATAATTAGAAGATAAATTAAATTCAAAAACTTACTTTAAGTATTAAGATTGTGAAAAAGGTGGGGTATAATTTTTCTATACATAATACATGGAAGACTTTTTATGTAATAAATCTTAAATATTAGTATTATATCAATTATTATCATATTTGATTAGGAATAAATTATTATATTAGTATTATAATGTGTCTTTAATATTTGATTAAGAATAAATTTGGTATAAATTAAATTTTGAATTATGATCATATCAAAGTCAATCAATTAGCAATTCGTTAACAATTTGACTTACCCGTTTTCTTTTAAAAAAATATGTTGATTGTAAAGTTTATTTATTTTAAAAATATTTTCTTTATAATTATTTATATTTCCTTCATAATGTGAGGTTATTAATGATTCTTAATTTAATTGTAGATCATAATTATATCAACATAGGTTCTCTCTTAGTGCAAATTATAATATTTAATAATTGGAATATTTGATTCTTTAATGATTGTAATATCTAATTTTATTTCATATGAAAAATAATTAATAAGAAAATTATAAATTATGTTTAAAAAACTCTTTAGACATAAAGATTGAGAAAAATAGAGCCTAAATCACTGTATGAATGACATGTATAATAATTTTCATGAAGTGAGTTTAAAATATTAGTATAATAGATTTATACAATCAATAAATTTTATATCGAATCTTAATCATTAATAACTTTTTATTATAAATTAAATTTTGATAAATCTCTATCATTTTTTTCTTTTTAAAATCTTCTCCAATTTTTTTAATTTTTTTCAACACTAACTTCTTCTTTTTTCAAAATTCATTCAAATCTTTTAAAGTATAAAATTATCAAAATTGTCATGAATTGTATGATTGATTTTTTTTTCAAAATTCATTCAAATCTTTTAAAATATAAAATTATCAAAATTATTTGCAAGAGCTCAAAGATTATTGAAGGTATGATTTTATGGTCATCCCAAATAATCCTAGGATTTTCATTTTCACCTGCTTACATATATAAAATTTTTTATTGAATTGGCATATTTTTTATCTTCAAATAATTAGATTAGTCTATATATATAATCAAATAATGTCATCACTAATGGCACAAAAAAATATTCTGTCTTTAAATAATTAAATTCATCATAATCTTATTGTTAATAAAAAAGGTAAATGATATAACCTAGCACATATATTTTGCATCTTTCTTATAATTTATATACTTAATTTCATAAATTTAATATAATAGTATTCAAAAGAAAATCATCACCTGCATCAAATATAAAAATTTTAGATGTGAAATTAATACTAAAATTATGAAATTAATTTATCAATATAATTCATGATTTCGACATCGCAATAATTAAAGATATTTAATTAATATAATACAATCCTATTATTAAATACAGATGATTATCAATGATATGTTAATAATATATAATAATTACGGTTTTATTTTTTTCAAAAAAATTAATGAATAACTTCTTAAAAGATGTGGGTCTCAAAACATTCTCATTGTGACACGAGTAAAACTTTTCCTCAAACTACTCTGAAATATTAGTATTATAGATGTTTCTATACCAATGAAATTCATGTACCAATTTATATTAAAAATATCATTCAATGCTTACAGAAAAAAAAAATGTTATGAGAATTGGAGAAGAAAAATCAAAATAAAATTTCATTTAATGCACATATAGTCCATTAGAAAACAATATTGTTAATATATAAGTAAGATACTGAAAATATAATGTTATTCAAATGATATGTAAAACATACACGAATAAACCTGCATCTTGACAGCTCAACCTCATTAAGTCCCTTACTATGTTACAAGATTTGTGTACATTGTACGGGACACGACTTTAAATTTTTGTCTTAATAAAACTTTGTAAAATATGGGAATTTAGCTGGACTAAGAAATTTCTCTTTGAACCGAAGACTCCTATCAATGTGCTCAAACTAAGGATTCAATGAAATTTCAACTGGGGTGGGTGAGATGGCTCTTTATAAAGCCCATAATCTACAAGCCAAAGTAAAAGCTTTTGATTTCTTAGTACATAGTCTGTGGTGACAACCATTGCTAGGATGATGGTGAAGCCTTCCCATGTTCCTAGTGGCTCTACAAGTAAAGCAACGTTGAAGAAAATGAAGGAGGGGATTTCGAAAAAGGTGAGTGGAATCACTATTGTTTGTGCAATTCAAGTTTGTTCATTGCTTACTAGCCCTTTTGACTCCCCAGACAAAGGATTCGCCAGATCTAGAGGAAGCGAAACAGGTGACTGAGAGTTCTCGAAGCTCATTCATGATAGATGAAAGCGAGAATGTGAATCAGAAGAACATCTTGATGCATAGGCTTGCCAAAGCCAAATACCAATTGGAGAAAAGGCGCAAGGAGAACCTTGAGAAAGAGATGACTCTGGCTATGTGTGAGTATATACAAAGCAAAGACCTACTAGAGAACCTGACAATCGCAGATGCTAAAGGTATCGACATGCCGGTTGATCAGTATATTGAGGACAACGAAAACAGGAAGGTTGATCTAGGTGACTAGCTAGGTGTTATTTCCTTTGTTTATTGTGGTCGTGATGTTGTTTACAAAACATTTATGGTCAGAGGTGTATGGTTTCAATTTTCAATTTTTCATTTTTACTTTTTTAGTTTTTAAGATTTTATAAAAGAATTATTAAAAATTAAAAAATTAAAATTAAAAACTGAAATTTATAGGACGTAATTGGTTTGAGTTTTCAGTTTTTAGTTTTAATTTTTAGCTTTTCAGTTTTCAGGATTTTATAAAGGAAAAACTAAAAACTAAATTTTATATTTTTCAGAATTTTCAGTATTTCCTTCCTAAAATCTGAAAAACTAAAAATGAAAATTGAAAACTAAAAACTCAAAACAAATAGGCCATAGTTTTTATAATTTTTAGTATTTTTTTCATAAAATATGAAAAACTGAAAAATTAAAAATAAAAAGTGAAAACAAACTAAATACGCCCCTAGCCTCTCTATCTCGGAAGTGGGATTTTCATAATAAAAAATCGGTAATAACCTTTGTCTTTGGATTTTTTGTATGAGAAACCAAGAGATATCATGCTTAGATTTTGGTACTTTAAAACAAATAAAAATGTATTATGAGACTAGAATAATAAACAAAGAATCATAATATGGATACCAATTTATCAAGAACTATAACTGATTTCAAATTTGTAGTCGTAATATTCGGATAACAGGTATAATCCTGATGTAGAATCAGATTAGATAACAAGAACTAGCAATAGCCTCACTCTCACACTCCCAACAGCCAAGCACCATCATCATCACCACAACAACCTCCCAAAGCCATGACCTACAGCCCTACTTTCCACTGTGCCCAATTGTGAAGATGTGCCACCACTGCTCAGCAGAAACGAATCTAGAGAGGGCAGCTGGTGGTAGCCTTGGCTGCTCTCTTTCCTAACTAATAATATATACAGTAATCAAGCATTTTAGTCCTTAAAATATTTATGCAAAATCAATTTGTTTTTTGGAAGATTTTTTTATATCAAATAATTCCCTATAAGTCAAAATATGAAATCATTTTAGTTTCCTGAGAGTTATTTAATGTAGCTACTTAAAAATTCATACTTTATAGGAAAGAGATCAAATAGTCTTTCAGAAGAATTCAAGTGACATCACATTTTAACACTTGATGACTTATTTGATGTGGAAAAGCACACAATAAAAGAGCTAACAATGAAACAACTCCAACAAAAGGGATCTATTAGTTTTCTTTTTATATAAAAGAAACAAAACAATAAAGATGGGGAATAAATATGCGAAACTAAAATAACCCATTACTTAGGAGGAAAAAGAAAGAAGCCCAAGACAACGGAATAAAACAACTTTTATTCCTAGGAGTTAGTATTTAATATTGTGAAAAAAGATGACACTGCGAGCCTTTGTCAAGTGGTCATAGCCATGGTCTTATGCAAAGTTCACCTCTGGGCTAGAGTCACGTATTTGACTCTTAATTAGAAACGGTTGTTGTGCTCTTCCACTGAATATATTCGTTCAGCCGAAAAAAAAAGTGAAAAAAATATGGTCCAATAATTAAGATTAAATGGGTAAAATGTAAAAAAAAAAATGAAAAGTAGTTAATTAAATGATTTTATACAAGTAAAAAATTATAAATAAATGAAAAAGTGAAAGTAAATAGTAAAAGAAAAAATGGAAAAAATAAAAAACAAAATATAAATTTTCTTATGTTTATATGGAAAATAAAAATATAAATTGCTTGACACATAAAATTTTAAAATTATAATGTCAACAAAAACACATACAATATGCAAAAAGTCAAGAGAGGCGGAATTCAAAATTCCAATTTAACCTAATTCTTCTTAGGGGATTCTTACATGGTAGCGACAGTTAATGCTTATGCTGTTTTTTTTTTTTCTTTTTAAAAAGTCAGTTGTTCCAGACTCTATGTTATGTACAATACTTTTTTATTTTTTTCTTTTCATTATTATTATTTCTATTTTATTAATTTTAATATTTATTTTTATTTAGGGTTTAGGATTTTATTTATTTTTTATTTTAAATATTCTTAATTTTAATTTATTAATTATGTTTTCTTAAAGTTTAATTGTCTTCCAAATTTGTTATTGCAATATTGTTATATTTTTATTAAATTTGTTTTGGTATTACTTTTTTATTTTGTTATGAATTTAATTAATTATGACCTGTAAATTTTTTATTTTGTTCTTTCAATTTTTTATTTTTTGTTTAATTGTTTTGTTCGAAACAGTTTTTTTAATTTTTGACTTTCTTTCAAAATAAAAACAAAAATATTACAAACTAAATATGGAACACAATTACAAATTTAAAAAAACATTATTAAAAAATAAAATTAAAAAATATATTATACACAATAAAGAATACGGATAAACCAATTTCTTTAACAAGCAAACAAAAATAAATATTAAAAATAATTATAATTACTAAAATAAAATAAAAATGAAAAAAAATCACTGTTAATATAACAAAGTTCGGACAACCCGAACTCAACAAAAAAAAAGAAAAAAAGAATTAAAATTATCAAAATAAAAATAAAAACAATAAAAAGAAAAAGAAAAAAATAAAAAAAATAAATATTAAAAATAATTATAATTACTAAAATAAAATAAAAATAAAAAGAAAAAAATCACTATTACCATAGTAAAGTTCGAACAACCCGAACTCAACAAAAAAAAAGAAAAAAGAATTAAAATTATCAAAATAAAAATAAAAACAATAAAAAAAGTTACTGTATATTACATAGAGTTCGATGGGTCCGACTTCTTAACAAAAAAAAGACAGTATAAACATTGATCGATAAATAGGCACCCTCCTTTAAACTGCCTAAATCAACATTGCAATATATATATATATATATAGAGAGAGAGAGAATATCTGTCCTTCTTGGAACTCCTCGCCCCAATACTTAACAAAGAGACACGTGCATAAGTCGAGCCGGGTATGCAGACCGATCCAAATTATTTTAATTTCACCCAATGGACCAAAATTAAACGGGCCGGATCAAACCGAGCTGTTTCATAAATAGACTTGCATTTTACCTAGCCCGTGTCCGCCCCGCCTTAGCCCACAAATAAGCGGACCAACCAGCTTTTTTATCTTCTTTCATTTTTTTATTTTACTTTTATTAATACCCAATATTACATATTTATATTTGTACAATATATTTTACCTCACAAAATATATACACACATTTTTTCTTTACAATATCTAATTTTCAATTTAAATTCTAAACAAGAGTCATTACAAGAAATAATTCAACTAGAGTCATTGCAAGAAATGGGGTTAATTGTCTCATAATACATAATCAACTAAATCCATCAGATTCCAAAAAGCTTGGTCCCTGAAACGAAATGGCGTACATCAATACAAACCCATGAGTACAACCTTCAATAACTCAACTTGCCCATCACAACAATTAAAAAATATATATATTATTAAAAAAATATATGTTAACCTAGACCTCAACTGGATTCAAATTATTCAAAATTGGAACAAAAAAAAAAGAGAGAAAGAAAGAGGAACAAAATTAAAAAGATCGAGCTTTATCAAAATATATAAAAAAAAAATCTTGTCAAACCTCATCAATTAATAAAACCTCTAATTTGATAATGACCCTCCTCCCTCTCTAGATCTACGGAACCCAGTTGAGGAGGCCTGAGCCCAGCAGGAGCTGGGGAAGTGGAACTGGAAGGCGAGGAATGAGCAGAAGAAGCAGACATGACCATTAAGCTCCCTTCACTCCGCGGGCCTTGACTGCGAAGCGTGAGAGAGACGAGAGTGAGAGTCTGTGAGAGGGCTTGAGTTGGGTTTGACCACCGCGGCCATCGTGAGAGAGACGAGTTGTGGGTGAGTTGAGAGAGAGAGAGGGGGGCGCCGCTTAGTAGTTAAACAAGCCAAGTATGCTGAAGTGCGCATCCCTAATTCCCTAGTGTGAGAAGTGTCTCTGTCTACCACTGGTCACTTTTGAGTATGATTAATAAAAGTTGGGCCACTAAATTCTAAGCCTCCCCTTGGGCTTGGTGGGCTTAGACGTTTTACACCCAACAAGTAGTGAAATAGTTCGTGGAAATTGGACTGAATTGCACTATAGTAATTTCTATGCGGGTTAGCGGACTAGTCCGTAAATTTGCAGGCCAGGCCCGTTTAGCCGCGGGTTTGGCAGAGCGGATCAGAAAAATCCGCGGGTTGACGGGTTAAAAATTTTCTGGTCCATTTTTACTCAGGTTGTGAGTTAAACGGATTGGTCCACGAATTGCGCTCCATATACCCAACTCAATGCCTAAGCCATTAAATTGCCCTAAAATTATACACTTTTTTTAAGAGGGGTCAAACGGCAAAAAATTGATATCATGGGACCCAAAATATATTTAAACCCTATAACTATCGTTTTATAAAGATGTGCAATGGGTTGAATTTTATTGAATGTTTTCATCCCTACAAATTCATGCACCAATTTATATTAAAAGAATATTTAATGCTTACAAAAAAAAAAGTGATAAGAATTTGAGAGGAAAATTTTTAAAAAATCATTTAATGTGAATATAGGCCATTATAAAACAATTTTAGTACTATATAAGTAAGATACTGAAAATATAATATTATTCAACTGATAGGTAAACTACATGAACCTGCATCTTGACAACTCAACCTCATTAAGTCCCTTGGCTGCGTTTGTTTACTATCCTAGGACAGGAAATACAGAGACAGTGGGGATAAAAAAATACTTGGTGATGGATACAGGGTATAGAGAGAGAAAATTTTTTTATCTCTGAGACAAAAATTTTCTATATTTATCCCTCCAAAAAATGGGGTCAATGGGGACAGCATACAGAGACAAAGATTAAATTTTTTTTTTATCAATAATACCTCTTAAGTAGCAATATTTTATATCTCCGTCTCCACTGTCCTGCTGTCTTTGTCTCTATTGTCCAGAGACAATTACCAAATGCTATCTTAGTATGTTACACATTTTGTGTACATTGTATGGGACACGACTTTAAATTTTTATCTTAATAAAATGTTGTAAAAATGGGAATCTTATTAGGACTAAGAAAATTATCTTTGAATTGAAGATTCCTTATCAATGTGTTCAAACTAGGATTTAATGCAATTTCAGCTAGGGTAGGTGAGATAACTCTTTATAAAGCATATAAGAAAAATGATTAGTGCACAACAAAATCATACAATAAACTTACACTACACATCTTATTACCATTAGATGTGATGAGTGAATGGAATGAGTGGGGATTTAGGGTTTAGGGTTAAGGGTTTATCATCCCCACTTATTCCATTCACTCATCACATCTAATGGTTATAAGTCTTTAGTGTAGATTTGTTGTGCATATTTTGTGTACCTATCGGCACTCAACTCATAATCTACAAGCCAAAGATTCATAAAAGATTTTGATTTCTTATTACATGGTTTGTGGTTACAGTCATTGCTAGAATGATGGTGAAGCTTTTCCATGTTCCGAATGGTTGTGCAAGGAAAGCAACATTGAAGAAAAAGAAGTAGGGGACTTTGAAGATGACTGAAATCACTATTGTTTGTACAATTCATGTTTAATTTGTTCATTACTTACCAGCCCCTTTTACTCATAGACAAATGTGTCGCCAGATCTAGAGGAAGCCACATAGGTGATATATTGAGAATTATCAAAGCTCATCTGGGATAGATGAAAGTGAGTGTTACGATATAATTAGATTATGCAAATTGTGTTTTAATTTAGGTTGATTGTAAATTGATTCAGACAGAAAATTAGGACCAGACAATTATCAAATCTTATTGTTCCTTGACCGTTGCAATCCTCTTCAGAATGGTTTTTCTTAGTTTCTTGAGCAATAACTCAAGTGTTGATGTGTATTGGGCTAGGTTCTCTCAATACTCACTTATTTACATTTTAAGTTAATGTTCTCATTTATTTTACTCTCCATTAACTTTAAAACATTAATATAAATAAGGAAATACCCCCTATTTGGTTTCAAATAAAATATCATAAAAATTAAATCCTAACAAATCAAAATTCAAATTTTGAGTTTTAGTTCAAATTCGAGAATCTTCAAGATTTTCTAAACTTGTGAGTTAAAAAAAATGTGTTCAAGATTTCATAAAATTTATTAAAAATTATTCTTTACCTTGTTTTCCTTTTGGGAATATTTATCGAGACTTTTGATTCCAAGAATGTAGTTCTATTATATGGACAGATTTAGACTTAGTGAAATTCAGGACCTAGAACAACAGATAAGGGTAACTAGCATCCTTCTTAGTTCAGAAAAAAGTTTTCTAACCTTTTTATTTAAAACTAAGATATTACATCTATTTATGAAACGGATCGCCTTGACTCATCCAATTTAATTATTGTCCATCATAGACTGAGCTAAACAGACCGGGTCAGTCCGCATACCCACCTCTAATGGTAGCCACTTGAAACCAACATAAAATTTATTTATTTATTTTTAAGTACTTCTTAGATTACATTGCATGCAAGCCTCAGAGCTTATATATGCTATCTAAATCTCTTATCATTAAATCAATCTTAGTGTCTTACATGAAATTTAAATTTTTGAGATTTTATAGATTTTTTTCTTGCCATATATTTACAAAATTTGTTATATTTGGCATAAAATAATAACTTGGTTTGGAATTTGCTTGTATCATTTAATTATTTTATCTTTATTAAGCAATTAAAGTAATAAATCAAGTTAAAAATTTAATTGCAAATGATTTTTAAATATAAATTTTGATTATTTAAATTAATAATTTCTTATTTCAAAATATTATAATGTTATATATACTTTTCAATAATCACGAGCAGAAATTATATAAAGTAGGAAGTATAGTTCTTGATCTAGGAAAAGTGTGATGTGGTGTAAAGCAAGGAAGATAAAGTTAATAAAAATATTTATCTTTTCTTTACTTAAAATTATACAAGACCACTTGTGCACTGTATTATCTTACTCCAAATGCACTTGGACACTCTTTCCTAGGCACACTAAACTCCCATCTACAGCACTCACTTTTCAAGCACAACACTTACAAACAAAAATATTATTTCAACACCTAAAATATAAATATCTCTTAAAATACCTAATTTATTATTATTCAATATATTAATAATTTCTACTTCTCCCATTAACTTATCGTATCTAATGATAAAAAAAATGAGTACTTTAAAGACACTTACTTTCCAAGTGATGAATTAATAATTCTAACCTCACAATGTTTCATTGCTCTTGAAAAGTACATCACTAGCTCTACACAAGTGCACTTTATCTCACTTCCTGACTATGCACACACACTCATAGACTTAAGAGTAGAGTATGCAGACTGGGCCGGTCCGCTCCATTTAGCCCGGTTTGCGACGGAGCAACATTAAACAAACCAGATCGGATCGATCCACTCCATAAATGGACTAGCCTTTTGCCTAGTCCGCATACGTACGCCCTACCTAAGCCCGCAAGTCCATAGACCAATCCAGATTTTTGGCCAAGCGAAAATCCAACGTACCAAATCGCGGAGGTTCGAATATTGCTCGGTTGGTGGCAGAGGCGGAGGAGTCCCATGGAGGTCTCCTGGAGGCAGCAACCTAGCGGTGGAGATATGAGGGGCAATGTCGCGAGTTGACTTGGGTGGGTTTTTTCACAGGCGATGGGCTAAGAAGGTTGCGATCCCAAATGGGCTTGGGCTTAAGGTCGGCGTGTGGACCGCGTTTTTTGGAAGCTAACTCGGCCATGTGGTTAAGGAACTCAATGCTGTCAATCCTATCATAGAAGGATTGGGTATACGGTTAAATTTAAGACAGTGGGTGGGTGAGTTGAGAAGGAGACAACGTTGCTCATGTAAAGTTGTGTAGCATCGTCCAACAATTTCTAAAAAAATAACATTTTGACTTGACTTACTCTTTGATTTGTATCCACCATACATAAACATTGATGCGTACCAACTGTCTTCCACTTATGGGCATCCCTTGGCTTGGGCTTAGACTTCACAATCACAGCCTAGTATGGTCTATGGACTAGGCTTAAGAACTGGACTCAAGCATTTTATATTCTTATGCGGGTTAGGTGGGCTGGTCTGCAAATCCGCAGGTTAGACCCGTTTAGCTCGCAAGCTAGGCAGAGCGAATCTAAAAAGTCCACAGGTTGATGGATTAAAAATTTTCTAATCCATTTGCATGCGGGTTGTGAGTTAAACAAGTTGGTCCGTGAATCGCAACCCATATACCCCACTCTACATGGACTATATACTTGCCTATGCATAGGCTCAACATGTCACTTAACAAAACTGGACTTAGTAACTAGAATTTTCTAGGACAAACAAATTTTTATTTTTCCCCTTCCATTTTAAATTAAATGCCTCTTTCACTTTTTAGGCAACTAAAGAGGTATTTAATTTAAAATGGAGGGATTATCTTCTGTTTCTTTATTCTATATAATATAGGTCATAGATAAGTCCAGTAGGTTCCATGCTAGAAGCTTCAACATGTTGATGCATGGTTCCTTCAAGATATATTCCTAGTGTTAGTTTTTTTTATTGGAATAGGTTTGGAAAGAAATCCCACATTGCTAAGAGCTGGGATAGAGGGGAGTTGCCAAGGCTATATATATGAGCCTAAGTTCTCCATTTCAATTTGCACAAATCGGAAACACTTTAAGTTTTTATCTGATTTTTCTTCCTCTATACTCTTATTTTAGAGTGTTGTGGAGTGTAATTCAAATATTTACTTTGGAGAGTGTTGGTGTACTGAGGTGTGAGTGTTTAAGAAGGAAATCTATGTGTTTTAATAATTTTTACATAGTGATATTCTCTAGTTGTCTTTTGACAACGGTCGTGATTTTTCTCCGATTTTGAAATTTTCCACGTTAAATTCTTGTGTTGAGGTTGTCTGTTTTATTTTTTCTGTTTAGGGTGATTCTTAAGGAAGAGAAGTGACATTTTTTCCCAATAATTGGTATCGAGAGCTTTGGTTCGGTGGGATTTATTCTTCTATGGTTGCAGCTTAATCTGATCTTCCACATCATAAAAGAATTTCTCCCTGGTACTTGAAGATCATCCTTGGTTGCTGCTGGTGGAAGGCAGTGTGATACTGTGATGGTGTGGTATGGAAAGGTTCTAGCTAGGGAAAGACTTGGTATTTAAGCGTGTCTATTATGACCTACCTCTCTTTCCTAGAAACTATCCTGGTGCATAGTTTACAGTTGATTTACACTATTCCAGTATTCGATTACAACAATGTCAAGTTTTTCAAGTGCTGTGAAATGTGACATAGAGAAATTTGATGGAAGAATCAATTTTGGCTCTTGGCAGATACAAGTCAACGATGTGTTGATACAATCAGGTTTGCACAAGGTGTTGAAACAGAAGATTATTGATATGGATAATGAAAACTGGGAGGAACTAGATTTGAGAGCAGCACGTGTAATTCATCTGTGTTTGGCTAAAAATATTCTTGCAAATGTGCAAGGAATATCAACAACTAAGGAACTTTGGAAGAAACTCGAAGGGTTATATCAGACAAAGAGCATCTCAAATTGGTTGTTCTCAAAGGAGCAGTTTCATAATCTATGCATGGATGATAGCGTGAAGAAAGTCTTCGACCATCTTAGTGCTATCAATGGTATTGTCTCTGAATTAAAGGCAACTAGAGTGAAGATTGATGATGAAGATAACGCACTAAGGCTTATATTGTCTCTTTTGTCTTCCCATGGGCATATTAGATCTGTATTGATGTATGGGAAGGAAACTCTGAATTTTGAAGAAGTTGCCAGTAAAGTCATTGCTGAAGAAAGAAGAATGAAAAATGAAAATAGCACTTCATCAAATTCACTGTTTGTAGCTGGAAGTAATACTTATGGGAAAAGGAATCGTGGAAGGAGTGTGACATGCTGGAAATGTGGGAAGTCTGGATATGTAAAAAAAAATTGTCCAAGTGGCGCAGTGTTGGAAAAGGACTCTTAATCTAATACTTGCAACGTTCTCTCGTAGAGCTAGAGGATGATCTTCACTAGAAGGTAAGAAGCGCATCCTCATGGCATTACTGCGTTGCCATGGAACAGGATAAATTGTTGCTAGCAGATCTACAATAGCACACGGGCATTGGTTGACATTGAGATATAGGGTGTATAGTGAGGTTATATCGGTGGCTGAAGAACTTCCAGGAAAAGCCAACATGGAAGTTGCACCATAACATTTTAGCAAGGTTTTGATATATGCCAAGGTAAAATTCTTGGAATTGTTCCATTCCAAATTAGCATACTTCTTATGGTGGAGTGTGATAGTTCTTTGAACTATGATTATCGATATAGACAATGACAGCAAGGAATTGTTAGTGTTGATAACGGAAGCTGGAACTGACTTTATTTCAATCAAGAGAGATATTGTTGGTTTTTGATTGAAATAGATTTGGAAAAGAAGTCCCACATTGCTACGAATTGATTGCCAAGGATATATATCTATATATGAGCCTAAGTTCTCCATTTCAATTTACACCGGTCAGAAACACTTTAAGGCTGTATCTTGTAGGTATCAGAGTACAATCTGATAAAGAAGGTGCTTCTGCAACTTGTTGGCTTTGATCAAGAAGAGACACAGGGAAGAAGAAGAAGAGAGTGAAGGAATGACTAGTATATTGCTTAGAGAACAATGAACAAATTGTTGTCAATAGAGTATAGTGCTGGTGCTTATATAATACACCAAGACACAACAATCAATGAATGCACTTACAACAGAATGAAACAGAATACAACCGCTTTAACAAACTCACGTGTCATATACACTCATTGCCTATCATCCCCCCTTGGTGCAAAGCTTGTGCTAGTGGAAGAGATGATGGTTTCAGGCCCCATGGATCAGTTGTGCTCTGATACCATGTAGGTATTAGAGTACAATATGATAAAGAACAAACACAGGGAAGAAGAAGAAGAGAGTGAAGGAATCACTAGTATCTTGCTTAGAGAACAATGAACAAATTGTTGTCAATAGAGTATAGTGCTGGTGCTTATACAACACATCAAGACACAACAATCAATGAATGCACTTACAACAGGATGAAACAGAATACAACCGCTCTAACAGACTCACGTGTCATACACACTCATTGCCTATCATATCTGACTTTACTTCCTCTGTACTTTTATTTTAGAGTGTTATGAGGTGTAGTTCAAATATTTGCTTTGGAGAGTGTAGGTGTATTAGGGTATGGGTGTTAAAGAGAGAAGTCTGTATATTATAATAATTTTCACATAGTAATATTGTCTCATTGTCTTTTGAGAGTTTCTCCGATTTTGGAGTTTTCCATGTTAAATTTTTGTATTAAGATTATATTCTTGTTTTATTTCTCTATTTGGGGTGATTTTTAAGGAGGAAAAAATGTCATTTTTTCCCAACACCTAGAACTCCAAATTGAAGAGCAGAGAAGGATTAAAAAATAAAACACTTTTTTTTATTTATTCATTGAAATACTCTGCACATTATATACACACGTCTAGCTGACTACACTAGAGTATACACTAAACTCTCACTTGAGCTCTTCAGTAACTCTACGCACACACTCACTCACGGGACACACTAACACAGCTTGCATTTTCTCTAGCAATTTGCAGCGATTAGCTAGATTTAGGAAGAACTTCGGCAGCTAGAAAAGTCTAGCATTGCATTTATTTTTATTCTTCTGGATATTTCCTTAAAGTTCTTCATTATTCTTCAAGCTATAGAAACGTCTAGTAGTTTCCAATTCTTGCAAGTATTCTAGTGCTTTCAACTTATAATGTTGATTTTAAATTGCAGAAAAATGTTGGCATATCAGTCGCAATCGCCACTGTAATGTAGATATAGAGGTCACCACAACAACAATATTACATCCACAATTGTGATTACAGACCACATTTTGAAATCAATGGAACTTATCTATGCATAAGGAAAACTTTTTTTTTTTGGTGGGTGTCATTGGTATGTTTTTTTAGTGCTTATTGCTTACAATAGCAGTTTATTTTTTAACACCCAAAAAAATTAGGTGCATTTGGTGAGTTAATTACCTTTTCTTTAGCAATTTTACGTGTTAATTTTTTTTCATGTTGAGTTAACTAAGCCCACAGGAATAATATGAACGTAACGTACATATATTGGTCTAAAAGAGAGGAGTTAAGTTTTTGGTCCAAAATTCAATGGAAATTAAAAGTGCACCTTCCGTTTTGATCATTTGGAAAATCGAGCCATGCCCAAAATGGGAATAAGATCTATATGACGCGGTGTGTCCTACAGCCAAAAGATAAACTTTTTCAGCATTTTCTTTTCATTCGGGTCCTGCATGGAATTGAAGCAACCGCAGACAATATAACTGTGTTGTGGTGGACATATCAGTGATATTTGCGTCCGAAAAGAAACTATTGATTTTCCTTTTACCTTTTACCCGGTTTAGTGGTGAAATCATTTCGCAAAGATTAGGCATATGTGAGATCAATTTTCTTTGGACTTCTCTCTCTCTCTCTCGATTGGTTGTAAGTATTTTATTTGTACTCATGCTTCAATCACCCCTTTAGGAAATGGAGACTGTTATAATGCAATGGGACAAGCCAAGCCTCCATGGAACAAACCCGTCAAAACACGCGACACGAAGACGAAAGAACAGATGATAATTAGGAATTGTAGACATCGTGATCAAGCAAAGATCCATTTTTGATAGTGCCATCTCATCTAAAAGCTACAACTCTGCCCACCCTTTCCTTCTTTTTTATTCTTTTCACCTGGCATATCAAAATTCAATTAATTAAACCGCTTTACTACAGTAACATTATAACATTTAATTTAACTATCTGTAATAATTATACTCTTATCTGAGAGGAACCGAAACATACTATATGGTCATATATCTAATAATAATGATTCAGGTCCTCCTAATTATTATTGTAGTAATTCTATTAATTTATCAAAAAAGAATACTAAGTATTTTTTAAAAGAATTAATTTATATATATATTATTAGTGTATAATTTTTTACATAAATATTTAATTATATATTATTATATCAGTTAACATGTACTTTGACTCAATCACCCATAACTTTAAAGTCTTATAAATAAAAATATATAATTAAATAATTATGTAAAATGTTTTAACACTGTTAATATAATAAAATTAATCTATATAAACATACTTATTACGGGATAACAAATATCTTTTAAATAAAACTACGAGTTATCCAATTATAAGTTCTATTCAGTTAAACTTATTTTCTTTTAAAAAAATAAACATGTTGAAACAATTAATTAATTTTCTGTGTTCAAACTATATATATCAATATTAGTTTTTTTTTATGATAATCTAATTCGATCTCAGAATTTAAATGAGAGTTAATATATAGGATATAATATTAGGCTAGCTACAATTATTTCTTTACATAATATGGAGGAGGCTTACAATTTTAGGGTAAAAAATGTTATTTAAAATGGGGATTACTGTCACATGGGTGCTGCAATGGTTCTAGACAACTATATTTTAAGTATTTAAATAGTACTATTTTTTTACACATTAAAAATATTATTTTAACATCTAAAAGATAAATATGTACTGAAATATATGTTCAGTTTATTATCATTAGATATAATGATATCTCATTCTTCCTTAATATCCATCACACATTTTACGTGATACATCCACTTTTTGTGCTAGAACAACGCTACCCTTAATGTAATACACCGAAATATTCAACATGGGTTGATTCCGAGGATGACAAGAAGGACGATGTGGTTGTTGGGGTTGGGGCAAAGTTCCACAGGTCAATCTGGCCAGTGAAATTCTGTGTGATGGGATCAGTATCGTGTTCGTAAGCAGCAACCCTGCTGTGCGTTGGAGTTGATGAGGATTGGAGGGTAGGCAACTGCAGATCACGCTGGCCAGGCCCAGTGCAATAGCCCATGTTGATGAGGTCATGATTTAAGCAAGCCAATTGTCTAGAACCTTCGTCACTTTCCCCATTCAGCTGCAATGCAACCATCCGATCCATGGCTGCCCAGCTGGTGAATGAGCCTTCTTCGTTGCCTATGGCCAATATCTTTTCAGGAATAATGGGCCCACTCTTGTTATTATTATTAGCAAACCTTCCATTGTTGTAATCACAGGCTTCTTCGTGATTCTCTTCCTTGCTAACTCTTCCCCTTTGGTGAAGTATTTGCTCCAAATTAGCTCCCTCGTCACAAGAATCATACAAGTGGTGGCTTCTTCCGGTTTCCTCAGCGATGGACGAGGAGGCTAAGGGCCTTTCTGCGCCCTTGAGATAGTTCTTCTTCTTGAATGTTCTACATACAACCCACCCTTCTTCATGGGCTGCATCTCCCATCACAAAATTATTGGACACCTAAATTTGCCACAAGTTAAAGAGAATAATCTATTATGTTGTTATATGTATAAGCTACTCATGCAGTTATAAAAGTAGGTTCGTACGTACGTACATGCATGTGTTTGTGTTGCTAATAATACAAGGAAAATCATATTTAGACGTGCGATCTATATATTCACTTTATCACCTTTCAATGTGGTGATTGTGGTGATGACTCTCAATTATTCTATTTTTCACCGCATCCAAAAATGATAAATGGAAGTCTTAATATCACATCCATTTTTTGATGTTCAAATACCACTACTCTGAATATAAAATTTGCTTACGAAATTGGTGTGGCTGGTGCTAGTAGCGTCATCTAGCCTGTATTCGTGCATGATCCATTCAGATTTTTGGCCGTGGGGGGCTCGACCTTTGTAGAAAACCAAAGTCTTTCTCATTCCAATCCTCTTCCCGTTGCTGTATATCTGTTTGTCGCGCCCAGTGGCTTTCCAGAACCCTGCGGCTGTAGCGCGGTTGGTTCTTGTTCCTGCAGGATACTTCTTGTCTTTGTGGCTGAACAAGTACCAATCATTTTGTGGGGTGCTTCCTATTTTGCAATTTTCTGCACACAACAAAGTACATCTAAAATTAATTTAAGTAATGACAAGACATGGCTCATGTCATGATTATACAATATAGATTGATTATCCAGTGTATATATATATATATATAATATCAATACATATATCACCTTTCACGCGAGAAGCTAGCAAATTTAATTAAATGAAATATGTGAGCAAAATTAAACAGTAAGAAGTAAGTAATGAAGGCTAGCTTATGTGTTGGGTGTATATATATATATATAGTTTGTGTCATCACCTTGTATGTCCCATGGCTCGAGCTTGTTGAGGTCAACGTCGCGAATCACATTGAGATCAATTTTCTCAGAGGAGACCTTCTTCCTCAAGTAGTACAGCAACAACTCCTCTTCTGTTGGATGAAACCGGAAGCCTGGAGGGACTCGACATTGTCCATTTACAGAAATGCTCACGTTTTCCGACATTATTAATTACTTCTAGCGATTAATTAACAAGAGATTGGTGATAGAACAGAAGCTAGCTGAAGCTCTAGGTTTTGGGTACACCAAAATAGCAGAGAGAATACTTTCAGGGTTGGAAATCAAAAAACAGGCACTGGGAAGGGAAGGTATTGGTGAGGGGGTGCGATGTACTGAAGGAAGACTATAAATGTGTGGGGATCGGAATGACCAAAAGATACATGTGTAAGACAAACTGCAAACAGGAATAGCTAGAGGGGGCAGAAAAAAGTTGTTTGTTTCCAATTGCTTTTTAATTAAAAAATTATTTGTGTCATTTTTTTTTTATCGTCTTTGCTAAGGCATCTTAAGATGTACTATAAACTCTCCGTTTGAGTAAACAATTTAATTAAGTATCTATTAGAGAAATAATTTTTAAAAAATAATTTATAAATAAATTATTTTATATTGAAATATATAAAAATAAAAGTTTTTATTTTTAGTAATTTAGGAAGTACTTCTATAAAAACTAGACATTTTAATTTTTTAAAAGTCACTAAAAATAACTTTTAAAAAAATAATAAGCTCTTTAGTCAAACAGTAACTAAATATTGATTGTGAGTGACTTCTCTTAATTGATTATTAAGCACACTTTAGGCTGTTTATTAAAAATGTTTTAACAAAGTAAGCAGATAATGTTATTGGTTGAAAACGGTCATTAGAAACCCATAACAAACAGACTTTTTATTATGTGCGGCCAATGTAAAAAGATTTTACTTTAGATATCCAATAATATGTTGCTCATATTAATAAAATTATTTAACTCAATCACTCATTAAAATTTTACGAATAAAACATATAATTCTATAATATAAAATTATTTTATATCAATAGCATATTAAAATTAATCTCAAACAAATATAGTTTCTATGATTATAAAATGCATAAACATAGAAAACATTTTTATGAGATAATATACTTAGACATACCGTACGAAATAATATACTTATATATATATATATATATAAATGTAGATAAATTTTGAGATATGCATATGTATTTTAAGATAAAATAATATCATATATTTATGTGCAAAAATATTTATTTTAATATTCTAATATCGCATTCAAATAATAAAACTCTATTATATATCCTATAATAAAGTGTGGGATTACTTTTGTTGTTGTGAGAGAATCTCAGCAACCTACCATAGTACAGTGAAAGGTAAAGGAAGAGAGTTCACTGCTTGGGGGGGCAAGGGACCACCGATGTGGCTATACGCGGGTGTCAAAGGGAAGATGACACCCGTTGTGCGAATCTTTGAAAAAAAAGAATAGTGAGTGCTCATTGCTCAGACAGCCTAAAAAGAAAAGAAAAGAAAAGAAAAACCACATCGAGTTTCTTATATCTATTATTCTATTCTATTACTTCTATTTCCCAAATTAAAAATGAAAAATTATTTTTTTAGAAGAATATATACTTTTAATTTTATTTCATCCGAGATTTGGTTGAAATGAATAATTTAATATAAGCAACTAAATATATGTATTTTTTTTAAAAAAAGAAAGAAAGATTGGAGGACCATGTCCACAATTACAACCTTATTTTAAACAGTGCATTTGTTTCATATTTTAAAATAATATTATAAAATTTAAATTTATATATAATTAAAAATATTGAAATTGAATTTTAAAAATTAAATTACTCTTTTTACCTTCTAAAAAGAATTCAAATTTGAATTGTTTAAAATTATGATTACTTTTTAAAAATTATCTAAATATACAAAATTTATTTTTTATAAAAAAGTAATTTTGAGAAGGGAAAAAAAACTCATCTAAACGCACCTGAAATCTGTATTAACAAAGCACCAAGAAATTATAGCATACTTTTGAGGAAAAAAAAATCCTTCTTTTGTGGAGTTTTCAAACCATTAATTAGTTCCTCTAAAAAAAATTAACTTTGATACCTTAACAGTGTTTTTTTTCTTAACATTGTAATTCAATCACATATTGCGTATGAGCATAATAAGTTTGACTCTCATCCAACTATTTTTAAAATTATATATACGAGAGAATTTGATTAATTGGTAATATGGAAAAGGTTTTCATTGTAAATGTGTTTAAATTAAACATTTTTAAAAAATATTCTGTTTTTAGCTATAGAGAAAATAGTTTTTCTTTTCAATCATAACATTTTCAATGTGATATCAATTTAATTCTAACAAATTTTTCGATATCAATTTGGTCAAAACATTTTTAATTGTGACATCAATTTAATCATAACAAAAGTTTTGACATAAAGTTAGTCGTAACATTTTTAGTTTTGATTTCAGTTCAGTTCTACCATTTTTTTTTTTTTTTTGCAAAATCAAGTTAGTCATTCAATTAAACTGAAGATATCCACTGATATGAGTAAATTAATATCAAAATTAAAGCTGTTAAAATTAAATTGATGTCAAAATTTTCATTAAAACCAAACTAATTTTATATTAAAAATATCAAGACCAAAGAGTTGTTTATTCTTACTCGTAAATATTTCGTGGCTAATTTTTATTAAGTTTAATTTTAATACATCGACAATATGATATTATTTTACACTATCATCTGATTAAAATATTTTATTTGAATGATTTTTAAATAATAAATATAAAAGTCAATTATCATAACTTATGTATTGATATATAATTTGTTTACTGTATAAATTTTTTTTATATTATTAATATATAACAATTAAATTCATATTTATTTAAAAGAAGAAAAGGATTCAATTCATGTCTAGGCAAGTAATTTTTCAAAAACACCTCCTCAACAAACGTGGACCATGCCATCCCTTCCCCCACACATTTTCGTTTGGCATTGACAACGGCAACGATACATTAAAAAATTAATATATCTAGAGGTATATTAATTTTTTAATATATTAAATGTTATTTATTTTTCTAGAAGTGGACAAAAAAAGTATGAAAAAGCAAGTATAAATAACGATGAAATATGACAAAAGATGTCGACAAAACCATTTACCAAACACGGTAAAGTCAGTTGACGCATAAAAAACGCATCGTAAGGATTGTTAAAAATATCAGCCAAATAATTAAAAATATTATTTAACTTTGTAAACTTCATTTATATGAAATGCTATTATTTAATAATGTGTTACTACATATTACTAGTAAATAACTAAACATGACTAACTTTTCATATTAATTACATGATCAATCATATACAAGTATTAAATAACTATGAATATATTAAAATTATACTTATTCAAAATTGGTAAAGTTTCAGAAAATGACATTTCGTACTATTTACTATTTCGAAAAAGAAAAATAGTGGGGCCGGGATTGAGCTTTATTAGGACCTGTTGGATGAAAATAAGAAACATGTGATGGATGGCAATAGGGAAGGGAATAAAAGCGAGATTTGCGTAAGCTTTGCGTAAGTTAACCAGCTGGCAAAATCTCAGTTGTCATATGCTCGTCATTTATTAATAATAAGATCATACTTATTTTTTCGGGACATGAACGAGAGTGTGTTTTAGGGGAGATTAAAAACAAACTAGTTTAACAACAACACGTGGCACAGCTGATGGGCTAACCATTCTTTTCGGGTTCGATCTTTAGAGAGGATGGGAATGGAGCGTGGCCAGAATCACTCTCGTTTGGGTTGTACAATACTTGAATATGGATTAGTCGATTTGCTGGCCGAATACTAGGTGGGGAACAAAAAAAAAAAGACTAGTTTATTACTAGTAGAACACACAAGATAATTAATAGTAAAAAATTTTATTAAATAAATATATTAATTCTTATTAATTCCTGTCCTATAAAACAAGTTTTTACGTTCTTTAAATAAATATATTAATTCTTATTAATTCCTATCCTATAAAATAAAATGCTAAAGAAATAATAAGAAAAAGTGAAGTACTATAGTAAATATAGTATGCTTGAGTAGATTGGTTAATGTTTTGTAAATGAGAGTAGTAAATCTATATAGAAATACATTATTGATATAAATAGGCATTATAATTAATTGACTAAAAATTGGAACCAAGTATTATCAATTAAATTTAATATTGTAGATAGTATATTTTCTAAATATGACATCTAAATAAATAACTTAAGCAAAAATTACTGATCAAAATGAAGTCACTGAAATCAATTATAATTAATTATATTTATTATTATAATTATATAACTGACTGTATTTTTTATAAATTAAAAACCTAACCAAAAAATTGTTGGTGTAATCTCAATTTCAACTTTAAAAATTTTTAAATGTTCAAGTATACCAAAAAAAAAATTGTTATGAAACTATTTTCATGATTTTCATATGAACGTTCAATACTTTGTTTTGTGTGATTTTTGCAATTTTTTTGTCAAGTACACAAATGAGTGAATTTTCAAAAATAAGAATCCTGATCGAGTTTAGTCTCATTAACTTGCAGTTAGGATATTGGATTAAAGGATGGTACTTGGACTCTCCTTAAACCCCTGACACAGTGGTATATAATTTGAATGATGTGTGGTCATGGGAAGGATGGCTATGTATTTTTCCATCAAATGAATGAGTTTTGTAGCTTCAAGTGGTAGGCACAGTTTTTTCATATTTGTGATGAATGGTTTTGCTTTTAATTTTTCAATGGCATCATCATAGGGTTATTTATTATAGGTAGATGATAATATAAAAATCTAATGTGAATTCTAATAATTTTTTATATTGTCATTCTTTGCTAAGGTGTCCATGCGCTGATTTGAGTCTCTGTGTGGCTGTACTTTTTTGCTTCTATTTTAAATTGAACGTTGCAATTGGGACAGAAATATGTGTGCATGGGTGTAATATATCAATTTGGTCCTTATTAGAAATCTTTGGTGGTTGGATTGATGTTGTGTTTAGCTGGGTTTCTTTATTGTATGCTTCAATCGTTAGTATTATTTTGTATCTTGAGTATTAGTATGCCTTAACATATGTACTTCCTAAGAGTCTCAGTTGTGATAGATTCAAGCCTAGCTATGTTTAAACCTTCAAAAAAATATGATTATGGTAATGTCCTATTTGGTTTGTATGTGTTGATTGCTTTAAGTTCTTTCATTTTATCTTAGGAGCATACATAACCTGAGTAAGCCTGAATTCAAGATTATGAACTAAACTTGCACTAACTTATTGTTGGTTGATAATAGTAAATAGGAGGACTGTGCTCTAGGAAGGCTTATGGAATTGGTATCATTTCCCTCCTCTTGAAAATTCCCTTTCTTCCTATCTGATGAAAATTCTTCTTCTTCCTTCCCTTTGCTGGAACTCACTTTTGATTTCTCAATACTCCACACAAGTGTGATCTAACTCAATGGAACAATATAATGTTGATAACTTTCCTCAATTGGATTTGCTTTTGATACAATTCCACATTAATACTCATATAAACATGCATGTCTGTGAAACTCAGTCCCTACATAACCAATTTGAAAACAATGATATAAAGGGATGAATAGAATAATAAAAAATGACAACATGATCATTGGTATGCCCTCTTCTATCAAGATCATGCCTTCTTCTATCAAGATCATCTTTAAAATACAAGACTGAAATATTTATTGTATAACTCAAAGGGAAAAAGCCATCCCAAGTGTTTCTTTATTTATCTTTTTTTTGCCTATGAAGCTCAAAGAAATGCACTTCAGAAGCATATCAACCAGGAGCCATTGACAATTTTTGTTCTCTAGCTTATATTCCTTTATAAAAAGAATTTTTTTAATTAATTTGATTCTTTTAAATTAAATTAAGAGTAGAAACTATCTTGGCGTACTTTTATTTTAAATCATTTTGAATAATAGAAAATGTATTTAAGTTTATACCAATTTTACTCTTGGCAAGTTACATAAATGTAGAATATACTGTGTAAACACAATTCCAGATAAACAAGTCTACAAAGGATACTAATTCAGTTCTATGATTGTGTTTTAGTAAAAAGAAATGTCATAGTAACTTCATCGTAGGTTGTAAGTTTCTATTTTATAAGTGATGCCTGTAACTTGAATTATTAAAAATGTAAGATTAATTGTTTGTAATATTTTGTTAATAGATATTATTTTAAGTGATGTTCATTATTTTGACAAGATAATATAGGTTGAGTACTTGAAGGAAGATCATTGATCAAATGTCCTGCTGTATTGTGCAAATTTTTTCTATTAGAGTTTGATTATGCGTATGTGTTTTGTGTTAAATTTATGTATGCTGTCATTTTGTCATGATATTCATAATGCTTACTCTTGTGGTGTTGCAGGTGACTTTTGTGGTACTGCAGATGGCCTATATATTGCTACGATGTGTTGCGGATAATCCATTGTATTTGGAAAGATTTGGATGCATTGTTTTGCTTTTTTAGATATCTTGCGCCATTTAATTTGTTCTCTTGCTATTTGGCTTGCTTCTATGTTGCTGCATTCTGGAAGTATATCTACTTGCGTTACCTATGTCACCACACCTGAACTTAGTTGATGTATTGAGACCTCATTTTGCTCCATATCTGAACTCTGTTAATGTAATTGATGTTAAATCAACCAATGCGTAACACGGGTTGCCGACTAGTTTTATCTCAAAATTGGAAAGCAAGCAATCCCCTTAGAGGTTGCTAATACAGGCTTCAGGTTGACCGCTCCTCCGGTTGAAGGAGCTCAAAATTCGATGCATGGTGCGCACAAAATTAAACAACTTCACACACGCAATCAATTTCTTCTTCGAATTCAATTCGTTTCTAAAATATTGATTTTGCAGAGGCTTCTTCTCCTGTTGCACGCGCATCGGTGTGGCATCTCCTTGGTGCGAGTCTCGGATATGGCCAAACGGTGGAAGCAGATCCCATTGACGACCGACTGAGAGGTAAGCTCCATCCCCTTTGTTGGATAAATATTCTTAATTTGGCATGACATTCCTTCTCCGCTCATTAGCGTCTTACTACTCCATGCTTTTTAGCTTATTGTGACTATCTGATATAGATAATTTTTAAATGCTTCATGTAAGAAAATCCATATATTTTGTTCAAAAGTTTTGACTAAGTTTGATGGTTTTGGATTTGTTACTGTACTGCAATGCTTTCTCACATTTACATTTACTCTTGCTATTTCACTTTACATGCCAAATTCATGGATTTGCTGTAAGGTCCCAAACTACATTAATTTGTTTCAAACTGGAAGATACGGATAATGAACAATCTTTACTAAAATAAAGGCTTCTCTTAATCACTGTTGTCGCAACCGAAATCGCGAGGGGACGGGAAAAGGAATTGTTGAAAATTGGAGTCGCCATCAAATTTATTTAAATTGGAAAAACATGGAAAAATTCATTTTATTTTAAAAAATGATTTTTGAAACCAAATTATGAGCTCGGGAGACGGTTATGCATAAAGAAAGGTAAGAGTTTAATCTTATGTACTCCTAATACACTTATTCTTAGATTGTACATTTAATTAATTTGTATAAATTATTAATAACTTTTCAAAATATTTACTTTTCCATTTATTATTTACAAGAAAATTACAAAAATAAAAATCTTTCTTTAAAAAGAACTTTTGGAGAATCAAACTATCATAATTCATATGTCCAAAATACCAAGTTAACAAGCCGTTGTGGCTAAATTAACATCTTTATAAAATATTCCCCAAATAAATAAATAAAAATATCTCAAAAAAATTAATTAAAAAAATTATTTACAAATAAGACTAATTATGAAAATTTAATTTTGGATTGACAGGGATCAGAATCGCTTGCTCCTGCGTATCCCTAATGTAATGAAGAACTCAAAGGCACGTAGTTCTGTAGAAAATGATTATGTATTGATGAATTTTAATTAAAAATAAAAAAACTTTTGATTGAGTTTAAATTTTTTTAAAAAATTGATTGTTAAATTATGGGATCCTATTTGTCACAAAATTCAAGTTAGCACTAGACTACTCAATAAACCCTTATGATTCAAATAATAATGAAGGTAACATTTATTATGCAATCATCATTATTGATCATTGCGAGGATTAAAAATTAAAAAAAAAAGATTTTTTTATCTTTATTGAAGAGAAAATATATTTTTATTTATTTTTTTAGTAAGCACTAATTTCAATTATGAACTAACGAAATTAATTCAAAAACAAACTATAAATTTAAATAAAAACATAATCACAAAAACCAAATAATAACAAGTTGTCCGAATGATATTTTCGGCTCCTAAACATAGAGATACCTATCAGATCTTAAGTTTTAAGAGCAAAACAAACATAAGGGCGAGGTGGGGGTTCCTGCAGTGCTTCGCACACCACACGCACACACACAACACACGCATACACTCTAGCACACTCACCTCCACTAATACACACTAACACACCTGCACATACACACACACAGAGCAAGTGAGAGATGGAAGAGAGATTCTTACCTACTCCCAAAGCAAAACCAATTATTTGCTCTGTGCCACTCACATTTTGCCATGTCAGTAGCGTGGGGACAGTATGTTTCTGTACTTATTTTTGTCTGTACTTATTTTTGTTTTAAAATCATTTTGAAAAAAAAAAACCACAGTTAGTCTAACCTTGATCTAAACTAATTCCCTTACCCCCCACCCCTCAACACACACACACACACACAAGAGAGCAAGACAAAAACTCATGCGTAGAGAGAGAAAGGAAATAAGAGATGGAGAGCAAGAGAGAGGGGCGGAGATAAGGAGCTAGGCGGTGGATCACTGCCGTGTGAGAGGACCATCATTCGGGGCTACCACCACGCGTGCCAACCTCCTGATGACTGAGCAGCTGGTTCAAGACAGTGAGGATGGTGGCGCGGGGAGTGCGATGCGCCACAGAGGAAAAGGAAGCAACGGCTCACGGAGGTTCAGATCTGGAAGGATGGGTGCCATGCAAGGGGAAGAAGCAACGGTGGAGGCCGAACTCGCCAGTGGCCGTGGCGGAGGGAACCAGCTTCTGCTTCTAATTTTTTTTTTGGAGTTTCTGCTTCTCTTTTTTGTTTTAAAGAAAAATTTTCTAATTTTTTTTTTTGGTTATAATCTAGAATTGTTTTTGATTGTGATCTGCAATTGAAATGAACTGCTTTTGGTTCAAATCTGGAATTGTTTTTGGTTGTGATTATTGATTGGCTTGTGTTTGTAAATATTGATTGCTGGTAATAGGGTATTATTTGTATTTGTATTTGTTTTTGATTGCTGGGGATGCTGGATTTGTTGGATATACATAATTACAAATGAAGAGATATAGGAACCAATGAACCATCATTCTTGTGGAGTTTTCTTCTAATTTAATTTGAATTTTGAAGTAATGCAATCAGATTGGTGTAAGTTAAATTCCAGTTTTTAGTGTCAAATTCTGATGATCAAGTGAATGAATTTTAAAGGGGATATTAAAATATAAACTTGTTTATCACACAGCTTCAGAAAATTGAAAATGTCAAAGCCACCTTGGTAACTCAAGCATTAGAAAATAAAGAACGCTTAACCTACGATGGGTAGCACTGTAGTAGAAATACAAAGTAGCCACTAGAACCCTGCTTAGATGCAAAGGAAACAAAGGCACCGAACCAACTAAAGAAACCAAACAAATATCCATGAAATGGAAAACACCTGCAGTAATACCCAAGCAATAGTAGAAGCAGTTTGATCCATGTAAATAACCAGCTCCCGGTTCAAGTTCCAACTACCTCAACGAACTTTCCATTTAGTTTGAAGTGGTAAAATCGACCAAAGCAAAAACTAAGCCAACATTTTAACACCCCATATCACTCAATGACTGGAAGGAGATGAGCAAGACATTGCTGGAGAACGAAAAAGGGAAATGAGCAGAGAGAACGGAAAGGATGCAAATTACGCGAAAAAAGGGAGAATTGAAGAGATTTTAGAATATTTTGAATTTTTTAAACTTTGAATGCAGAGACAAAGTTAACCATAGTTAAATTTTATAGTGTTTTAAAATAATTTATTTTTGGAAGGCATGAGGGGCCTACTAATCCTATGTGTCATGTAACAAATGGATCAGAGCAAAAATGATGTTTTACTTTGGGAGTTGGTAAGAATCTCTCGAGATAGAGAATAAGAGAGAAGTGGAGGAAGAGAGAGAAAAAGAGAAAGAGAAAAAGCAAGAGAGCAGATGAAGGATGACCAGAAGGCCGGTGGAGCTCGTCGGAAAGGAAAAATGCCGCAGCTTGCGCTCGGCGCTTGCGGTGGTTGTGGTTTTTACAGCGCAACTGAGGGAGTGATTCACGATCGAGGGAGATCGAGAAGGAGGAAGAGGTAGGAAGCCTCAGCGGTTCACGGCCTAGCCCGTGGCGATGATGGTGGCTGGAGATGGTGGCACCGTCCTATCCCTTCGGTTTCTGCTTTTCTTCTTTTTCCTTTTTTTTCTGATGATTTATTATGATGAAGAGCTTGATCCTGGACTGTTGTTGAATTTATGGACTGTATGGACTGAGTTTGTGTTGATGACAATTTGGTATCTGGCTTTTGTATGTGTTTGGCTAGAAATGACCGGTTTTGTATGGTTGGATTTTGGTTTTGGCTGGGATTGATTGTTGTGACTGACAATTGCTATGTTTATAGTTTTGTGGATATTGCTTCCTTGGATGATGGAATGGGGTTGGTTTGTTTTGTTTGCTATCAAGGATATGGGTTGCTAGGAATATGGTTTTGAGATGGTGATCAAAGAATTAGAAGATCTCCATCCTCCCTTGCATACGGATTTTGGTCCCCTTTTACAGCTATCAAGAATTAATTTTTCCAAACTTGGCAGTAGCCATTTTTTGTCCATGAAGATTTGATATCTGTTTAGTTTAATGCACATCTCCTTATTTTCCAGTTGCACACTTCACTTTTTAAAAATTTTCAATTTGGTGCCCCTTTACTGATTTCATTTTTTTTGACCTCTACTTTGCACGCTCCTCCCTTTTTGTTCTTTATAAAAATGTCAAAAACACCATGTACATGCGTGACTCCAACCTTCTGGCACTGTTTCCTATTTTGTCTGTTTTTTTTATTTTGTTTTTATTTATTTTTTAAATGAACTAAACAAAAAAGAAACGAGCCAAAGCTCTCTCTTTTTTTTTCACAAATCAAAACAAAGACAAAAAATTGGAATGGGCTGAAACTCTTCCCTTTTTTTTTTTTACAACAACAAACAAACAAAAGACAAAATGAACTCTCTTCTCTCTGTTTTTTTTTTAATTTAACAACTCAAAAGCTAAAAAAAGAATGGGCTTAACAAAAATAACAGCTAAAAATAACACGAACTAATAATATATTTTTTTTTATTTTTTTATCTTTTGAGTCGAACAAAAGTGTTGAGAACTGTTATATCACTTCTTTTCTCTTTTAACCAAAGATGCTTTAATAAAAATATCTAAGTTTTGTTTGAAACTGTAAGTGTCTATATATAGTTGCTACATGTCGTAGCTGTAACTCTGTGGTCAGTTCTTTAGCTTCTTGCTAGCTTGCTATAATTGTATTGTCTATTTAGGGTTAAATGTTTAATAGATATATAGAATTGGCTTATGTACCCATGTTCACAGCAGCCCCAAATTCCATCTCACAGTTGTACTTTTTACTCCAATTTCGTCGATCCCAATGCTCAACAGAAGCTTTCTGAGCTCTGTCTAGACTTTCTTTTTGACCATTCAAATGTAGTCTTAAACTTTGTCTTTTATGGCTAGTCCCTTTTCTCCTCAAACACTACATCACTTTAGGTTGCAGTGTCATTCCATTCTCTCTCGCAAAATGGCGAGACTAGGGAATGTACTATGATGATAAATCGGCGTTCGAATACCTTTTACCCGCTGCTACATGGCACCGCTCGACCCACATTTCAGCCAACAAAGACAACAGCAACCCAGGGCCATGAAAGTGTTGCTTCCACCCTCTTCTTTAAGCCATCGGAGTTTGAAGTGTGAACCTAGCAAACAAAAATGTTAGGCTCCACTCTTCTTCATCCTGTCCATCGATTCTGATAACACTCCTTCTTCCTCTGCATCTGCCTTTTATGTTTCCTCCGAAGGCGTCAAGGTTCCATTTTTTCAAAAAAAAAAAAAAAAGATTTTGTTAATTGGTGAAGTGAAATTGTGATTAAGGTCAGGGATCTGGGTTAATTTTAATGTCTGATGACTAATGACTGGGTTCGTGCTCCATCTAGAGACTTTATAGGTGCAGATTGTCTACAAGTTGGTTGTAAAGCTTATGCACGATAGGTGAAAGAACTTGAGATCAACTTAGATTTTGGGGTAATCTTCTAAGTTTTTTTTTTTTTTTTTGGTTTAGTTGTGACCCACTTAGATTTTGCTTTTGTGATTCTTGGAGCTTTATTCATATGCAGACCTGCAACTACACCGAAAATGTTCGCTAAGGTTTTTCACAAGATGGCTAAAGCATTTGGTGCTCATGTGATATGAGGTCCAAGGTACAATACTACAGTAGCTACAACATATCTTTTTAGATAATTGATATTAATTAAGTTGCTTCTGAAATTATTATTTTTGCATGCTTATGTGATATTTGTATGAAGTAAAATGTGAAGCCAGATTATGTTGTATTCAATGAATTAATAATTGCAATGCTTCATGCTTTGTATTTTTAGCAGAAATGGCAGTTGAAACACAACCCACAAAGGGTTCTCCTTGATAAGGCTTTTTGTTTGTCTTTTCATACTATCTTGATGATAAAGATTATTATGATCTAATATCGACAATTTTAAAACATAATAGTGCATCTTTTATTTTGTATGGTGGTTTTTTGACCCGATACTTTCATCTAAATTTCCTTATTTTCTCTACCGTTGGCTACTTACAAAAGTTATTGACTCATCATGCATATGTTTTTGAGTGCACTAATAGATGTTGCTGGACATGCTAGAAACTGGAGCTGGGTATACGGACCGCGATCCGCGAACCAATCCATTTAACTCGCAACCCGCATAAAAATGGACCAGAAAATTTTTAGTTCGCCAACCAGCGGACTTTTCTGATCCGATCGCTTAACCTCCAAGCATGGGCATGGCTTATGACCAACCCACTAGCCCGCATTAGTAAGAGAATACTTCCATTTGTGATATTTATTTATATTATTGATGGATGGACTTTGGTGAATTTGTTTATTCTATTATTTTTTGTACTTGTATTTGGTAAAATATACTGTATAAATATAAATATATAATATAGGGTATAAAAAAAATTCAAAAAAAAAATGAAAGAAAAAAATGGGGTTATGTGGGCTGGTCCGGATTTGGTCCGCGTGGTCCGCAATTGGTCCGCGTTCGGTCCGCGTCTGGTCTGTGGGCTAGTCTACAACTGGTCCACATCTGGTCTGCGGGCTGGTCCGCGATCTGGTCCGCGGGCTGGTTATGCGGACCGGTCCGCTGGTCCATGGGTTTATGCGGGCCAGATGCGGACCACCGTAAATGCTAGTCCATTTATTAAACGGACCGGTCCGGTCCAGCCCATTTAATGATGGTCCGTCGCAGACCGGGCTAAACGGACTGGACCGGTCCACATACCCACCTCTACTAGAAACTAGAATGAGTGCACTAATAGATGTTGCCGGACATGATAGAAACTAGAAAGCCGGATTTTTTGCGTGCTTTCTTTTGCAACATGGAAAATCAATTAGGAGAGTGAGAATGATGCTTTATATATTTCTATTGTTGAGAATGAAGCTTTATATATTGCTGTTACTTATTGGGTAGAAAATGTGCATTGTAAATTTTAAAAAGAGTGGCATCAATGTTAAAATAATTTTGTAATCGTTGATTAACCTTTTAAATCCTCATTGCTCAGGAAGTGAAGTCTGAACCTACTGAATGGACCGTTGGTGCTTCTAAGATTGGAAGCAAAGAGCCACAATCTCACAATGTGAGTGCCATTGGCGGTCAGGATCTGACTATAATGTATGGACCACTGCGTGGTCTACTATGTGAAGTTCAATTTTTTTTTTTCTTGTGAAAGTAATAATGTTTTCTCTTAAATATGTATAGCAATTATTCATTGTGTAAAAAATGAGTATCGTAAAAGAGCTGAAACATCTGAAGAGCTCAGGGGTCTCATTGATAAGGATGATAATATAAGATGTGGTGCAAGGTACTTTAAGAAGTTTTCAGAAGACAATTATAGTAGTTATGCTGTAAAATATGTCATATTCCAAGTATATCCACTATGCTAAGTTCAACTATGTATACATGTCGTGTTATACATTTTTCAACTTAGATACTAATGAATAATTCAATGGTAGTCATTGTTTTTGCATTGTGCTGCAGTAGAGGAAGGTCCTGGGTGGTCAACAACGTGGAAAACTGCACTGTGGGCATGTCTTCATCACAGAAAGCATGCATATCACATGGTAAATCACTTGATTAAAACACTTCATAATCAGTCTCTTTTTGGGAAGGGGATAGGAGATGTGGATTGATCGAGTTCTGTTATAGAAATTGTTAATTTTTCCTATAATAAAAATCTTGCTAGAATATCACTTACTGTACGTTTATTTAAGGCTTCCATTTTATTACAACGTGAATCTCATGTTTTGTGACACATGAGTAATCAACACCCATGCAGGAACATGTTAATTTGATTATTTGTGCTGTTGATTACTATGTTCAACTGAACCATTGCATCCTATCTTTATTGTTTTATCTATAGAGTTCGGAGATCACTTGGGATTATTTCTCAAATGGGAACAATGAATTGAAAAGTAGTTCCAAAAAGGTTGACAAATTCATATGACCTTGAATTGAACACGCTTCAAATCACCAATGGTGATTGGTGTTTTTCTTTAAACATCCATTGACTCCTCTCAAAGGAGGAAATGGATGATTGTATAAACAAAAATCATATTGGACAAACTTTATTTTTCTGTTTCATGTTTATTATTGATGTTGGAGCTCAATTTCTTAATACATAGCAAAATAACAACAAATCTAAGTTGATCCTATGTTTTTACTTCAAATTAACTGTGATATGAAGTGCTTGAGTATTATTCTTTCAAATTTCTAAATCAGTGTTGTTATACCTGTTTTTGTTATGTAACCCAGTATATGACTCTGAGCAAGGTAAAATACGTTTACATCACCCCAATTTTCTCAATTGGAGTGTGTGGAGTACTATGGTGGGTCAGGGATGGAGATCTTCTACTCGGCTTAGAAGGTGCAAAGGAGGAGGAAACGCAGGTGTTGCGATGTTGGGTATGGAAGCTAGGTTCTGAATTTTGGTGCGCTACAGATTGCTTTTTGTAAGAAAATAAAAGTAAAATAAGAAAAAAATTAACAATTAAAATTGATGCAATTAAACTAATAAAATAAGAGATAATTACAAATAATATAAATAATCAGTGACCAATAATTACAATGCTAAAGATGACAAGAATATAACACAATTAAAAATAAATTACTTATTAATTTATGACCTAGACGTGCTAAACACTGAATTTAAAAGTATTTTGCCACCACAAACTAATAAGTCAGTGCAGATGGTCTTTCGACTAATACTTCCCATAATACAACAACTACTTCTCACTAACTCTGCACTTGAACTAGTGAAGAACAACGCATATGAAGTGTTCAAGAGAACTAGATAGAGGATGGTATATTTTATGAAAGTATATACTCAGAATACTCTCTCTCAAAATAGTGTTGATGTTGCTATTTCTAAGTCTGGAAAAAGACTTCCCATTAGCCAATGTTCCCGTTAGCCAACGTTCGTGAGTTGTGCTAATAGAGGCATAGTTATACGCATGAAGTATATGATATTAAGGAAAAGAACAATCCTTTATTAAAACTTACAACGTTTGCAACATAAAGCTTGCAACGTAAATTAAAACTTATGTTTGAACATTTCCTTTATTTTCTAACACGTGGAAAAGAGCATCAAATAAAGCAATTAATATAAACTTAATTAACTTTGAAATATAATCATTAATAAAATTATAACAATCCTCCACATATTTCAAAGATAATAGAATTCTATTTAGTTCTCTTAAGCATGAGAATTCAATGCTTAAGTAATAGTGTTTTTTGGATTATGAACAAACACATAGAGCAAATAAAATTTGGACCACAGGAATGCTGGTGAGATTAGAACCTCTATAAATCTTTATCCTTCATGTGATTCAATGATCTCATTACTCACACTGTCTTCGCATCCAACGTTGTTCAATGCAGTGTGGCACATTTTGGCTTTGCACCGTTACCTGGATTTCATGAGTGGCTCTAGAGAATTGCCCAAATTCTCATAGAGGCGGCCTCATCTCAACCACTTACATAGGTAAATCTATCAAGTGTACACTATATTCAAACAGACCACTTATTCATGAGCTATAAATTCATTAAGAGTGTAAAACTCATCCTTTATACGCTGTAGTCACACACTGTCCCTCACATTTATACACCATAGAGATGGACTATATTGCATAGTGTTTGATTGACAAGTGACTTGTTTTTACCCTTATGAACCTAATCTTTGAGGAATTCTTAAATTCAGATTGGATTACCATCACTCTCAATCTGTGAATTAGGCTTAAGCCCCATCCCCCTCGATGTATCGCTCACTAGCTTTCTGCTTAGAGGCTTGGTCAAAGGATCTGCCAAATTCATCTTTGACCTCATATAATTTATGGAAATAATTCCATCATTTAATAGTTGCTTCACAGAATTATGACGTATATGTATATATCTTTGTTTCCCATTACAGACTTTATTATTTGCTCTTGCTATTGCCACTTGGCAATCACAATGTATAGGTATGGAAGATAAAGGTTTCTTCCACAAAGGAATGTTAGCTAAGAGATTTCTTAGCCACTCAGCCTCAGATCCCGTTAAGTCAAGAGCAATAAACTTAGCCTCCATAGTGGATCTGGCTATACAGGTCTGCTTGGATGATTTCTAAGCGACAACACCACCACCAAAGATAAAAATAAATCCACTCATGGATTTAGTCTCATCTAAATCAAAGAACCAGTTAGCATCAGAGTACCCTTCAAGTACATCTGGATATCCCCCATAACATAGACCAAAATCTATTGGACCACAAAGGTACTTCATAACTCTACACAATGCCATCTAATGATCTTTATTAGGATTATGTGTGTATCTACTTAACCTATTCACAGCATATGCAATATCAGGCCTTGAACAATTCATCAAAAACATAAGGCTACCAATTATTTGAGCATATTGAGTTTGAGATATAAAACTACCATTGTTCTTTTTCAAATGTAAACTACCATCGTAGGGATTACTCACATGTTTAGGATCATAAAAATCAAATTTTCTCAAATTTTTTTCAATATTTGTATTGCAGGCTTAGTGGATTCATTATATCGTTTGGATTGAATACATGCACTTTTACCTGTGATATTTTGAGCCTCTTTATGTTGTGGACTATCATGTGTCCTCCTTGTTTGTTTATATGTGTTTCCTTTACTGGATTTGCATTCTAGAACTTGCCTAAGGTCTTGTTTGAAAATATGTTCCCATGTGTATACTTGAAGATGATTAAGGCATTTTTCTTGTTTTTAGCCACTTGACTATATGGTCAACCTTTGTATATTACCATCGTTTAGCCCTTTTTTGAGCCTTATTGCCCCTTATTTTGTTTTAGCTCATTTCTAGCCAAAAGTGAAAAACCATGAAAATTCCCAATCTTTTAGGCTTCGGAGAGTATTTGTGCAATATTTATATATTTGTGTTTTGAGCATAAGTGTGGGAGAGAGCATGAGGACCTGCCCCAGTCTAAGTGTAAGGGAGAGCATGAGGACCTACCCCAGTCTAAGTGTGGTGGAGGCAATATGTATTTGTGAATGGCCAAAACAAAAAAATTAATTAAACAAGTGGCACACCAAAAAAAAAATTATTGCAAAAATTTGGATGAAGGTGTGTCATATTGCAAATTAAGGGCCGGTGAATGGTTAAATTGGACAAAATATATCCTTAGACACTTGTGCTCTTGATGTATGCATTTGCTCTCCTTTGACTAGAAGTTTAGCTCCACTGTCCTTATATTTTCCCACCTTTACCTTAGCCCCATCACAACCAAAGCAAGTATTCTTGATTCAATATGCATATGAGTGTAAGAATGGAGAATGAGACCCGTGACAAGCCTATGGTAATGCATTTTCTTTGAGGTGATTTGAGTGTACATCGTATCCCAACACACTTGAGTGAATGAGTAGTAAACACTAACCTTGAGAGGATTTTTTGTACTTAATCCATGCATTATATGTGAATTCTACTCTGTGTGCTTTGTTCATGTTCATGTCTTGCTTGTTGTAATTCTTTTTATTACTAGTGTGATTGCTTATTGATTGTATCTCTAGATCAATTGGATTGGTTTATTATTATTTTCCATGCATCATGCATTCTTAGAGTTAGTAGAGTTAGGAGTCTAGTTGCTTAGCTGTGTCCATCTGAGTCTCTTGCATGAGAACATGCAATAGCTTAAGTGTGGGGGAGTTTGATAAGCAGCATTTATACCACTTATTTGACTTCTAAACCTTGGCTTTTTGCGTGAGTTGTTGATGTGTTATTGAGGAAAATAATAGTGATTCTTATCTTGTACCTCATTGCACAATTTCAAGGAATTAGTGACTATTTCACTATTTTTGGGAATAATTAGAAAAGTGAACCTTGTTACAATTAACTCATCTTTTCGAAGCACAGTTTTTTTTGTGTGTACAGGAGCATTAGATTGTGCGCAAAATGTCAAAGGAAAGATTAGGAACTCTTTGGAAAGAACTGGGACTGAAAGGAAGAAAAAGATGCAGAAGCCACTATTCGGGTGAGCGCTGTAACGCTCAACACAGACCAGACTTGTAGAACCTTAGAGTGACCTATTCTGATTAGCGTGGCAGCGCTCACACGATTACCTTGCATTGACGTGTTGATTCGTTTTGGCCCAATTTTGGGTCCCTTTTCTTGGATGAACAATAAACACGAAGTGGAGACATCAGAACCTAGTTTTTGAGTTTTAGTTGGAGTTTTTAACAACACTTTCTCTCTCTCTCTCTCTCTCTCTCTCTCTCTCTCTCTCTCTTTCTAGGTTTAGAGTTCTTCATCATTGTTAGATTTTGGTTTTTGCTAGATTGTAGTTTGGGTTTTCCCTCCAACAACAATTGTGAAACTCTCCCTATGGAAGAGTAATTTCTTTATCGTGCACAGGGATAACTGAGGATTAAGCTTGTTCTTGAGGTTCCTATTTTCTATTGCAATTCATGGTTAGTTTTTCTTCCTCTTCTGCTTTCTCTTTTATATTAATTGCAGAGATTTTTTGTAATTGTATTTTTAAGAGTTGTTTGATTGTGTATTCGTTTCTATGCATAATTTAGATACCATTGGGGTATTTGGTCGATTAATTTAATTACATCCAATTGATAAGGGATTAAAATTAACTCCATTAGGAATTAGGTTGCTGTAATTGGTAATCAAATTGGCATAGGTTTATAGAATCACGATCGTGAATTACTAGTTCATATGTTAGTCAAACCCTTAATGGGAGTGCGATTGATCATTAAGTAAAATTGTATCATTGTTGTGTGATAGCATGACTAATGAAAGTAACCATCGCCATGAATTAATCCTTTGAACCAATGATTGAACAATTCTTAATCCGAAGAACTCCTTGTACAGGTAATTCTTCCCATAATATTTTCTCAATCTAATTTTGCTTTCAATAATTCCAAACCCCTCCCCCCCCTAAATCTCTTGAATTAATTAGAACACTTCCTTGTGAGACGACCTGAATTGCCTACCTGCATTTTTGGTGTAATTTAGTCACTAAAATAATTTTTAATTTGTCGCACATAGGGACAACTCACATCACTTATCAAATGGTCCACAATATTTACCACCATTATCCGTACGAATACTTTTAAGTTTCTTACCTATTTGCTGCTCAACCAAAACTTGGAATTATTTGAACTTCTCTAAGACTTCGTTCTTAGCCTTCAAAGTATAAGTCCAAAGCTTCCTTGAGTAGTCATCAATGAACGTCACAAAGAATGGAGCACCACCAAATGACTTCTCCTTCAATGGACTATAGACATCAGAGTGCACTAACTCCTAGAAATCTAATTTCCTTGAAAGAGGATACTTCTTAAAGGATAATTTTCTTTATTTTCTAGCCATACAATGAGAACATTTCTCCAACTCTGCATTTTTCAAACTAGAAAGTACATCCTTTTCAGCTAAACAATTGATCCTTTTTTATTGATGTGACCAAGTCTTCTATGCCATAGCTCAGAAGTTTATTTGCTTTCAACTGCATTTACATTGTCTTTTGGAATTGTGGATTTCATCACATATAAACTTGAGGTCTTCTTTCATCAAGTCATAACAGTTGCTTTTAGTGAGCTTCCATTGACTACTGCCAAAGGTGCTAACATAACCTTCGCCATCAAGTTTTCTAACTGAAATCAAGTTCAAGTGGACATCTGGAGCATGTTTAACATCCTTTGATAGCAATTTCATTCCAACATTAGTTTCTAAACAAACATCTCTTATACCAATCACCTTGGCCAAGCCATCATTGCCCTTCTTTAGTGCTCCATAGTCACCTGAAATGTGAGATGTGAAGAACTCCTTCCTTAGTGTAACATGTATCGAGGCACCACTGTCAATTAACCAGTCAGACTCATCAAATACTATATTAATCATATTCTCATATCCTACAATGAAAGGATCATCTGAAGTAGCAGTAAACACATGATCATTATTATTTTCTTTCTTCTCTTGCCTACCTTTGTTCTCATTTTTCCAAAGATAATACTTTTGGATGTGCCCTGTTTCATGATAGTAATGACATTCAATATTTTTGTACCTTGATCTGGACTTACTTCTACTTTTACCTCTACCACTTGAGCCTTTGTTCTGACTTCTCCCCCCATTTTCTGTAACCAACATCTCTGAGTGAGATAAAGAACCTTAAGTCTTCCTTCTCACTTCTTCATTCAAGACACCACTTTTCACAAGTTGCATGGTTACCACACCATTAGGAGTAGAATTAGTGAGTGAGACGCGAAATGACTCCCAAGAATCCGATAGAGTATTTAGCAACCAAAGTCCTTGAACTTTATCTTCAAACTTGATTCCCATATCTGATAACTAATCTAAAACTCCTTGAAACTCATTCAAATGATCAAATATGGATTACCCTTCCTTATATCTCATATTCATCAACATATTCAAAAAATACAACTTGTTATTCTCAGACTTAGAAGCATACAAGATTCAATCTTTTCCTACATAGTTTTAGCATGAGTCTCATAAGCAATGTGATTATAAACATTATCTTTTACCCATTGTCGAATAAAACCACAAACTTGTTGATGCTTAAACTCTCATTCTTCTTCAGTTTTTGAATCTGGTTTTTGTGTAGCAAACGCAGGCATATGTAGATTTTTAACAAACAACAAATCTTTCATTTTGTCTTTCCATATATGATAATTAGTACTATTCAAGCACACCATTCTACTTGTATTTGCCTCCATCATTTAAGCAAGCTACAATCAATAATGTCCAAGAACGAGCTTTGTTGCCAAATGTTGGGAAATAAAACACACAATTCCCTACTTGCAAGAACAAGAAGAGCAACTATACCAACAAAATAATGATAGCAATCAACACACACAATAAACCAGAGCAATGAAACAATGCACTAAGATTTTAACGTGGAAAAATTCCCTCAATGTGAGAAATAAAAATCATGGGTCATCCAAACCAACGAAATAGCTCCACTATGATCAAAACAGGTAAAATAGACTCTTAAATAAGTGCACAAATTGTGCTAACAACAAGCCAAAACAACCAAGCATTAATACTTAAAATTGAGAACCAAGAAGATGAAAATATCCCAAAAATAGAGCTACTGTACGAGACCAGTATCTCAATCTCCATAGCTCGTCTCAACGATCCAACTGTTCAGAATAAAGAATCTTACATCCAGAACCTTCTATCAAAATTTCAACCCGATCCAATGGTCACGATTTCACAAACGCTAATTTACAGTGACAGCTTGAATCAAGAAAATGATTCTCCAAACAAAAAACAGAATTGCAGTGCGAGATCGTTATTTCACACTCCAGACCTCATATCGATGATCCAACCGCTCAGAATGAAGAATAACTGTCAAGAGCCTGCATTTTAGCCCGATCCAATAGTAGACGATTTTACAAATGCTGATTTTCGATGACTGTTCACATCAGAAATATGAAAACAGGGTGGTTGAGTCTCTCTCTTCTTTCTCTCTCTATATGACTGATTTTTTCACAAAAATGATCGCACTCTCAATGCCCTATCTGACTCCTTCCACTTGGATAAGTGATGCATAAGTGGGCTTGCTCATTTTGGACTTTGTCGGCATAGGAAGGGAACCCAAACCCAACACTTTCATCATAGTGGTTTGCTTACAAGAACTTACTTTTCAAGCCACACCAGTAAACCCAAATCCTCTTGAACAATTTACTACATTAAAATTTTACTGTAAAAAATGTACTCTGTATAATTAGGTTCAATGAACGGATTAACTTCATGGTCATTGTTTTCCAATGATGGGGAGGCTTTGTTACGAAAAATAGAAGAAACATACAGCAAAATAATCGGAAGCAGCTAAAAGAGTCAGGAAATATTGCTTCTGAGTTGCTTTCACGGGAAAGAGTTTGTCTTGCAGCGTTGTGTTGAACTACGTTTTGTTGCAATAAAAGCTTCTGACCACATGTACTTTATTCTATGTAGTGTAATCTAGCCCAACAATAAATGCAACCTTAATATATATTAATCCACATAATGAAAATCACATTTCCTCGATGATCTCCTTGCGGTTTTAAGGTTAAGAAAAAACAATTGATCAGTTTATGGAACTGGATTATTCGATGACTTTGAAGAATATCTTATCATTGTATGTATCGTTTAAGTCTCAATATTTACAAATGTTAACTAAATATTAATTGGATGCTGACATAAATTAAAAGACCAATAATTTTTTTCCATATCATGATATTTTTTTATACTATGTATAGTTTACCTGCATGCAGCATGCTAGTTATTGATTCGACTTCATTTTCTGTGGGTGTATTAAAGGATGTCTTGGAAATAAAATAAATTAGGAAATGAATTCAACTGAATCAAATTATCGATCAAATATCATATTTGGAACTAATTTTATAAAACAAGATTTGAATGGAATTATAGATAAAATATTAATTATATTTGAAATTCAATTAGATGACAATTGATATTTACTCTTATTATATCACATCTCTCTTCTTTTGAGATTTTTAAAAGATTAGTATTATTTTTACATATAAAACTAGGTGTATTGGCATACCATCATTAAAATTTTTAATTCTTAATTATCATAATCATAATTATCTTAAAAGCTATATACAAGGAAGATATGATTTTTTTGGCACTTCCATAATTACATTTGTCGCCATTAGGTTTGAACCTAAAACTTCATATATACAATTCAAATACCTTACTACTAAACCGATCACAGTGGCTTCAAGATAAGATATAATTAATTGAAAGTATAAAATGTCTTATATAGATAATATATTAAAATTAATTTTATGAAAAGACCATTTTCATAATTATGATATTAATTTCTAGACATTATTAATAAGAAAGACTTTATATTATTATATCTAATCACATGCTTTATTACTTATTATAATAATTTTAAGGGTGCAAGTGATTAAGTCAAACTCTTTTACAGATATACATTGATAATATATTAATTTAAAATTATATTATATTATATAGCATAATTGATTAATAAAAATTATTCAAAGTATAAAAACAAATTTGAACACATAACTTTTCTTGTTTTCCATAACAACTCAGCCCACAGCTTCAATTCAATTCTTGTAGAATATCAAATGCTTAAACAAAATTACTTTTAACGAGTGGATAGATGTTGAAAAAAATTGCCAAATATAATATAAAAGAAGAACAATTAATTTGAGGCAATACTAACTAATATAGGTGTGGTTACTTGAAGAACTCCATAACCCAGAAGTCAGATACGCTACATACGAATTTGATGCCACTAAATCCTGAAATTGTTGCCAAATCCATGAATTCTTGCTGGGTTCGCTCTTTCCCTCCGGGGTTTTGAGTCATCATGAAGAGGTCAGATCCGAAAGCAGCCTTGGCAGTGGCCGTTGTCTCAGGCGCAACAGGCAGAATTTGCTCCACAACAATAACCTTTCCATCATTGGGAATAGCCTTGTAGCAATTCCTCAAGAGCTTCAAGCAGTGTTCATCATTCCAATCATGAAGTATCCACTGAGAATTTGGGTCCACAAAACACCATGATGTTAATCAATCTTATCATCTACATCTGTTTGCGTCCTTTTCATACATTAAGATATTGGCCCAATTGCTTAGCATTACTATAATTATTTACACTATCCAAATTTTTTATTTTTTTAAAAAAAATTGCTTTAATTTAACTATATATTGAATTCATTTATATTAGTAATAAATCTTTAATTAATTTATCTAATTATTTTTTATTTTTATTTTGGTACTCCAAGTATATCGATACCCTTTTGAATTTAAAAATTGTGATTTAATTATGGGTATTTAAAATATTAATAAATTTAGTTATAAGATACATGACAAATTTCTACCTATAAGTTATCTAAAAAGTATTGATACCGATAGATTTTATAGAATAATAAAGAAATCTTTTTTTTAATTATTATACTTTTGTTGCTTTAACTTTTTTAAAGTTACCAAGGTGGATAAATAACTAACAAAACTCAACAGGATATTTCAAGAATAAAAATTTGAACCCTCAAATGATACTTTCTATTAATATGAGATCAATTTTGGTAGGTTTCTAATATAAATTTTTTTTATAATATTATCTATCATATATTTTTATTTATATGACTTTTAAATGATTGAGCCAAATATTTTTATTGAGATGACAACATATGATCAAATATCTATATAAAATATGAATGCAAAATTAATTTCTTATTGTATTGTATCAATTAAATTAAGAATTTAATTTAATGCTTTTAGTCGCTAGTATCGTATGCAAATATACTCATTTTTTTTAGTTTTATATATTTCTTAAACAAACAATTCGCACTGCTTTTTCTTTAACAAAACATTATTACCAGTTTCTAGTGTCTTTTGATTAACCCAAAAAAAAAACACATTTGGTACTTTTTATCTGGCTAGCTTTTTTCAAAAAAAAAAAATCTTTTCATAATATGATAAATTGAATTTCGCTAAAGTGATAAGTTAAAAAAATAACGATGACAACCACCGATAATAATTTGGCATTTTAGTGAAAGAAAAATAAAATATGTACAATATTTTTATACAATATAGGCAAAAAAAAGAAAAAACAAGATGGTGGACTTATTTCGGTTTTTTATTTCTCTAGTGCAGTACTTGTTTGTATTTTTGTCTATGTTAATTCGACATATAATTTCTCTATTAACTTCTAGTTTTAAATAGTCGTTAAAGATCGACAATTCTTGGGAGCTAATTGTGGACACTGAAGGATGAGAAATTAATTTTAGGCGTATAATCTTGCAAAATCTTAAGAAACCCATCACCTTCATAAAAATGGCATCTCCCGCAGGAACGCTCTCAAACATGTCTCCTCCTACATGCTCCACACCTGCAGCGGCATCATAACATAACAGTTCTCACTCTAGCTATAACATGCGCAATTGTCAGTGGAGTATTTATTTATTTTTAATCAGAATCTACACATATAACTTAAATAACTGCAGATCTCACCAGCACAGAGGGGAGCATCTTGTACGACATGAGGCAGGTCAAAATTAATACCCTGGACATGAGGATATTTGGAAGTGATCAGTTTGAGATTGACCCCAGTACCGCCTCCAACGTCCACCAGTCTATTGATGTGCTCAAATCCTTTGTAATATATGAGAATCCTCTTCATGATTATAGTTGTGCAATTGAACATGGCTTTGTTGAAAATCTCATTGAATCTGGGGTCCACACTCGGATACTCAAAGGCATGCATGCCATACACCCTGTTGAAAGGTATGCCTCCTTCCAGAATCGCTCCTTTTAGTTCGGGCCTGAGTAATCAATTCAAACAATTGTATTGATTAACCTGACCTAATTAAAAGGCTAAATTTAAATTAAAAGCTTGATCACCAGCTCTGGTAGAAGACGTTGTCGAGAAGCAACGCCAAGAGGGGTCCCAGCGAGACACCATCATCAGCATCAGTGACAAAATATCTGGAGACAGGGGAGAGGCTGTAGAGCCTCGTGTGAGTGTGAAGGTGGCTGCTTTGTGGGACAAGAGAGCAGCGAAGGAGAGAGTGAGTGGCCAAGAGGCCAAGAAGACGATCGAGCATGGATGGTGCCTGAGGGTTGTTGGTCCCAATCTGAGCTGCAATATCCTTTGCGGAGAGCTTGGCACCTTCTCCGGCTCTCGCTATGATGTCAAACACCCCCACCTCGGTTGCCGATCGCAACGCCAATGGAGCCAACATAGAATCCACCTTTCGCAAGGCAAAACTTAAGCCGTCTGCTTCTTCTTCTTCTTCCTCGAGATCATGACTACTGGCTTCATCCCCTTCCGCAAGCTTTCTATTCGATTCTGATTCTGGTGGAGGCGTTGCCATGTCGATCGATTTGGAACGTCGGCCGCTAGCTGAGAGGAATAATTGAAGCTGCTAGATACATATTTATTCGGCGCGAAGAGATTTGTGCAAATAAATAAATAAAATAAAATCTGTGACACAAAGGAATGAATAATTAATTTATTGTGGCCAGAAGAGATTTGTGCAAATAAATAAAATCTGTGACACAAAGGAATGAATAATTAATTTACTTCCACCTACAATTTTGAGTGATTCTCTCTTAATAAAGAAAAGATTTCAAAGGTATATGCTCTTATTCTTTAAGGGGGAATAAATATATGCGTAATGATGTTTTGACACTTAAAAAGTGGGTGTCTATTCAAATATCTATTTTATAATTATTAAATGTGATGATAGTTTCTACTTATTCTTAATATTTATCACATCCAATGATTATAAAATGGGTATCTATTTAGACATCCACTTTTTGAATATTAAAATATGTCTTAATATATATATATATATATATTCATTGAAAGATACAACATGTGAAAAAGGAATGTTGTGCTGGAGCAATTTGAGCCATGAATTGGAACCAAAAAGGAAGACTATTTGATACACTAGAGGAGAGCACCAATCAGAATCAATCAAATAGAAGAGAAAATTCTGAAGCTGAAACACATCCTACCCAAATCAGAAGTAATCTGTCCAAATGATGGGGGAGCGCACATTAAGTTTACAAAGCAACCGTTGTAAACAAAATATAGAAAGAATTGTCCATCATCTGAGAAGACAACATACTGACGTAAGGTATATAGCAGCAGATTGCGAAGCATTGGAAAATAGAAGCTCTTCTCTATATTCAAAATTTGTGTATTCTTCTATACAAGAGTTCTTTTTCTTGGTATGAGATCTTGAGTTTGTATTTTGAGAAAATTTGTCTAAGTGATAAAAGCCTCAAAGTGAGTGACTCACGGATATTAGAGGCACTGGGAATTGAGTTGAATTTGAGAAAAGCTCTGTAAAGAATTGTATTTGACGTTTAGTGAAAAACTCACAATTTGTGACTACTAGATGTAGACTTTAGAGTTGGAAGTCGAACCAGTATAAATCCTGCTGTGCTAAGTATTTCTATCTCTCTCTACGTTTTACTTATTTATCTCGCTAAATTTAAAATTAAAAAAGAACAATTTATCTCATAATTATTCAGTAGATTTTCACAGTTCTATGTGTTTTCCTTGAGATTTTTTGACCTGTGCATTTAGTGTGTAGTTCTGAGGAAAGTAAGAAAAATGGGACTTAATTAAAAGCCCCCTTTTCTCAAGTCTCCAGGTACCATCAACCATCAATCATGTGAATTATGGATGTTCATGGTTGAATTGGTTGAGGGTAAACTAAGAAGTATGGACACACCAAGTTGATGGTGTGTTTATGTGTCGGACACGTATCAGATACCAATAATCACACGGCACTGTCTGACACGCGTCTGTACGTATCCAATTAAAAAAATAATAATTTTTCTGAACTCGAACATGCGCCGAACACGGCTCTAATTCACTATGGACACGACTTGGACACACCGTGGACACGCCTAAGTTAATTTCTTTATTTTTTTAAATTTTTAATTCCAATATGAGTTCAAAACTAACTCTAGTTGTTTAGTTGGATCTGTACTGTTAGGCTATTTCATTTTAAAATTTTTTTAGTTCATTACAAAAAAATAAGAATTAATTAGATAAAAAAACTATACAAACATGACTCAAAAAATTCAGATAAAAAGAATCATGCAACAAAATAAAAAAAATTATATATGTACATATATGCTATGTCCGAGTCCTGTAATTTTTTGAGTTTAATGTGTCTCTGTATCCGTGTCCGTGTCGTATCGCATGTCCGTGTCAGTGTCTATACTTCATAGAGGGTAAGTCTTATAAGTCAAGCCAATATAGAGAAATATTTAGGTGCACTGAGAATAAGAGATAACACTTGCTCTAAGAGCACATAAGAATTTCTTGCCAATAAATCGTCAATTTATTAAAACTTATATCATCCAAACATTCTTTTACTTGCTAAAATAAAAATTATTGGATAGGAAAATAGAAACGTTTATTACTTCGAGAAATTTACTCCATTTTTCTTGAATAATTCACAATTAAGAAGGTTATAAGGATAATCCATTAAAATGACATGGAAATGCATTTAAATTTATACTTTATGTGATCTAATCATTTGTATTTAGTTTTAAATAAAAATATCAGAAATTCGAAAACTAGAGTTTCATCAACATTAATGTGTGATTAGATTCTTTGTGTCATTAATATCAAAGTTGAGTATACCCAAGTGTAATAAATATTTTATAGATGTGAGCAAAAACGCATCCAAATTTGTGAAGAGTCAGAAAGATAAGGCACAGTAAATAGTATTACATAGTGGAGCTCACATGTCACTATTTATAGTACTATGCAATGGCATCACTATTATGTATAGTTCTATGCAGTGGATCCGTATCACTATTTATAAATAGTATCGTTACTACTCACCCATAATGTAGATCAAGAGAATTGTACATCAAATATTTAACGTGGAAAATCCTCTTATAATTTTACGGAAAAAATCACAGGCCAAACTCTAAAAGATATTCCACTATATTTGAAGAGTAATTACAATATAGTGTGTCCCCAGTAAGACTCTCTTCTACTATAATTAGTAGTATTACATAGATCTAGAGAATATACCCAAAATCTTCATTGTATATTCACACTATATTCTTAAAATTTTTTTATACACACCCTCTATTTTTCTCTCATTATGAGAGGTTTCTATTTGTAGAGCTTTTGAGAGAATTACTGTGTACGTGCACAATCCCTTTGCATGATTTTCGGTGGTACAGCTTGCATCCGAAGTTACTGTGCATGCACGTAATAATTTCGCATGATTTTGCGCTTTCGGTGGCCGCTCCTTTTGACTGCAAGCCACCTAACACTTTGAACATCCTTATGATTGACACGTAAGACTGTGAGAGGCTGCGCAAGTGCGCATGAGCAACGTTCCTCTCGACAGAATTTGTGCGATGCATGAACATTTTTCGAATAGTTATCATTATGGTTTATATTAAGGTTGAATAACAATCTGTACAATTATTCAGTTTAAATTTTGTTTTTCTATGAAAGAAGTTGGGAGCAGGAAAGGGAATTTAATTAGTTTTAAAGTGAAGTTATTAATCGATGCAGTTGTTGAACTCAATATTGAATATTGATCATTGTTCAGTTTAATTAAGCTTAATATCTCTCATTATAAATAAGTTCTCACCACAATTGATTGTTACAATAACTGGTTAAAAAATTCGCTGTACAGATCCTTATACAGTACTATTGTAAGAGTTTTTTAATATATATTTAACATTGATACTTGATTAAAAACAAAATAAAATTAATCCTACTTTCTATAATTTTTAAGTAATATTATCTGAACTCATAATATATGGGACACCATGTTCACACACCAAACTAAATGGGGTCCAATGATAAATGTCATGTATCGACATAGTATCCCATAAATTATGAATATAAATAATATTTCTTATAATTTTTTGCTCAAGAGGAATTTAGTAAGAATGATGGCATCGGATGAGTCGTCATTAGATGTGATTGTTGCTAAAAAATTATGGACATTTTGACTCATCAGTCTATAATTTTGTGTGTTGATAGAATCATCAATATCTAAACTCTATTACTAGGAATTCGACCTGAGGGAGGTTCCTAAGGGTGAAAGGAGTAAACTCCCCACAAGTATTTTTTCCATTTTCATCACTCCAATTGAAACCTTATTTTGACTTGTTTCATATTCTTATTTTTTTAGCACTCTAGGTTAATGACTCATGGTCATGGCCTCAATTTTTAGACTTTGCATTCTTTTATGCTTTGCTTAGAGTAAATGGTAGGTCTGTGTATAGGCTTAGAGAATGAACTGCCCCCTCATCCTCCGTTTGGGCATATATATTTGGTTGGGAAGCTGTTGCCCTTCATTTAACTTTTTCAGCCGTTTTAGCATTCAAGCAGATATCCCCCGACAGAATATCGGGGCCCCTGATTTAATGCAGATTTTTCCAAGGATCCGATGCTATTTGGGTCGGTCTGAAGAGCCTGCTTGGGAAGGCCCAACAAACTTCGCTTTGGCCCAATTTGGAGGCCCAATGAACTTGAAACGTGGCCTAGTGACAAGGTCAATTAGACACCAACCAATCCACATTCGGAGTCTGTGGTTAACTAATTGCACTATAATATTATATTAGCAATATTGAAATGACTACGGTTTGCAAGGTAGACAGAGATCAGAATGGAAGAATCAGCTTTAACAGCAAATGACTGCATTAAATTAAGTTATTTAGTTATCCCTTCTTCAAATCTTCTCAATTACTTCAAAATCTCGTTTTCCTTTGTTTTGTTAATGAATGGCGATATATTATAATGATGACGACCCTGTGCTGGGTGGACAGAGATCGAGGAGTCACCTTTAACTGAAATGACTACACTTGGATTAATTTATTTAGTTATGGCCAGTAGCTTGTGAAATTAATGAACGTGGAGAAGCAGAATGTTGTTAGCATTCTTTATATTTTTCAATACTCTTTCACAGGCAAGCAACTCTCATTAGTCCACACTTTCATTGACAGTCTTCTTGGCCCACATAATAAAGCAAAAGTGACTTTTATGCTTTGTCGGATTTGTAGAAGGAAAACTCTTTCGGCCTTTTCGCTGAACCAAGGAAAATTATTAATGCATGGGAAATATTTGGTGGGGCGTGATGCGAATGAATGAGTAAACAAAAATTCAAAAGAGAGAGAGATAAATAATTAAAATATTGAAATATGAAATGTAAGTACAATAAAGTATGTAGAAGTACCAAAACTATAGCGATGGTTACGGTGTCTTTTATAAAATAGTGTGTCACGTATCCTTTTATTTAACGGTTAAGATATGATGACCTATCTATATATTGATTATCTAAGATGCATTATAAAAAATTTTACTCTCCCAAAATCACAACATCAACCTCTCCCTCATCCGCTCCTTTTTCCTCGCTGCACCATCACTACTGTGGCTTTTAGTAGAAACCAAACACCATCACCACACCACCACCCATTTTCTTCCCTTGTAGTATTTTTTATTTTTGTTTTGTTTTTTTGTGTTGAGTGTTGTTGCTTTACGCAACTAAGGAACAGAAAAGGTGATGAAGAGGAGTTGAAATTGAATGTATAAGAGTAGACGGCAACAAACAGGTAAGATTCTTTTTTTTTTTTGAATTTGTTAAAACGAGAACGAAACAAAACAAAAATAACTGGAAATCAAAAAAAATTCAAATGCAGACAACGGGACATATGATGAAAAACAATGACAAAGCTGAGAAAGGAAGAATTAATATAGATAAATAGCAATTTATCTAACACCCAAAACTGATACCAAATTATACGAAAACTTCGTGGATATCACAAACACATAAATCCCAACATACAATTGATATCAAAGATAGGATTGAAAACTAATAGTTCACCAAGTCATCGTTAGTGGGGTGGAATCTGAACCTAGCTGCCAACACTAATTCACCATACATTCCTTGTACTGTACCTCATCCCCCTCTCTCTAGCTTCTTTCTTCCTTATTGATTAATAAGACGTTGGCGAACTGGATCTATCCACTTCAATCTTTGCTCTGAAACCTCTCTCTCTTTTTACTCTCTTGCTATCTAGTTGTTGTTGTTGTTACAAAGACAAACTTGTAAACGATATTGTAAAAACTTATAAATCATGTTGTAAAAACTTGTAAACTATGCGAAATAAACTCGTAAACCTATGACACACAATATCTCTACACTAGGATACTTGTACAATTTGTTTGATTATCATCATGACTATCATCATTTCATTTGTAATTAATTATTAGGAAGATTGATCATTATATATATAAATTTCAAATTCAACCAATTCTTTTATGTTGATTTCAATCATAGCTAAGAAAGAAATAAGAAAAAAAAGGGGAAGTATTTGTAACTCTTTTTTTTCCTTACTCGTCAAACCTGGTTTCTCCATTGTCATTGTGCTTTCCTTTTTGGAGGGATTTTCATTTTTTTATTTGAAAAAAATGGGAGCAATTTATTATTTAGTATTATTTGTATCCTCAATGTGATAGAGGAGTACCTGTAAGGATTAAAAATGACAGTGGTGCTAAACTTGAAGAGAAAACTTATAAACCTAGACTAAAAAACTTATAAATGATATTATAAAAACTTGTAAATCATAATAGAAAGGCTTGTAAACCCATGACAGACAATACCTCTGTACCAGGATGTTTGTACAGTTTGTTTGATTATCATCGTGACTATCATCATTTCATATGTAATTAATTATTAGGAAGATTGATTATTGTATAAATTTCAAATTCAACCAATTCTATTATGTTGATTTTGATCATAGCCAAGAAAGAAAAAAAATAAAAGGGAAAATATTTATAACTCTTTTTTTTCCTTACTCGTCGAATCTGATTTCTATATTGTTATTGTGCTTTCCTTTTCGGAGGGATTTTCATTTTTTTATTTGGAAAAAAGGGAAGAAATTTGTTATTTAGTGTTATTAGTATCCTTAATGTGATAGAGAAGTACCTGTGTAGATTAAAAGTGACGGTGGTGCTGAAGTTGAAGAGAAAACCTATAAACCTAGACCAAAAAATTTGTGAATGATATTGTAAAAACTTGTAAACCATGCTGTAAAAACTTGTAAACCGTGCTGTAAAAACTTGTAAACCGTGATAGAAAGCTTGTAAACCTGCGACACACAATACTTTTGTACCAAGATACTTGTACAATTTGTTTGATTGTCATCGTGACTATCATCATTTCATATGTAATTAATTATTAGGAAGATTGATTATTGTATAAATTTCAAATTTAACCAATTTTATTATGTTGATTTTGATCGTAGCCAAGAAAGAAATAAGAAAAATAAAAAGAGAAATATTTATAACTCTTTTTTTCTCTCGCTCATTGAATCTGATTTTTCTATTGACATTGTGCTTTCCTTTTTGGAGGGATTTTCATTTTTTTTATTTGGAAAAAAGGGAGAAATTTGTTATTTAATGTTATTTGTATCCTCAATATAATAGAGAAGTACCTGTGAAGATTAAAAGTGACAGTGGTGCTGAATTTGAAGAAAAAACTTGTAAACCTAGATCAAAAAACTTATAAATGATATTGTAAAAACTTGTAAAGTGTTATAGAAAAGCTTGTAAGCTTGTGACACACAATATCTCTGTACCAAAATACTTGTACAATTTGTTTAATTATCATAGTAACTATCATAATTTCATATGTAATTAATTATTAGGAAGATTAATCATTGTATAAATTTTAAATTCAACCAATTCTATTATGTTGATTTCGATTATAGCAAAAAAAAATAAGAAAAATAAAAGAGGAAATATTTATAACATTTTTTCTTTGTTCATTGAACCTGATTTCTCCATTGTCATTCTGGTTTACTTTTTTAGAAGGATTTTCATATTTAAATTTTTAAATAAATAATTGATAATAATAATTTTAAGAAACAAGATGTACATAATTATATTTGCTGAGCAAGTAATTTTCACTTTGAGCAAAAGTATTATCAAATTTCATAGAAGAAAAGACAAAAGAAAATGCTTATAAAATATGATAACAATATAATATAATATAATTAATTAACTAATATATGTTCTCTCTATCAAAAACAAATAATTTTTCACCTAACAATTACTTTAATGGGATAAATATTAATTAATAATTTATTTTAATGATGACAATGAGAGAGAGGAGTGTGAGAGAGAAGAAAATGAGGCTTCCTATAATATTTTGACAATATTTAGTATATGGTTACACCTTCAAATCTCAATCCTTTGATTACATAATATGTGATACTTTCTACTTTATAAGGAGCATTGCAGAATATGCTCCAAAACTATATGCATAGTTAGAAAAGCAAACAAGTTAGAATTATGTAAAACATTGCAATAAGATAGGTAAATATGTCATAAAAAATAATTACCAATACTGTGATGCGGACAAGTATTTTTTTATTTTAATTTAAGTGTGTTTACGCAATGTTTTATAGCCTATTTCCAACATAATTTACACAAAACATTTTCTACCATTTTTTAAGGAAAGGGTGACATTATAACTTATAATGCATACAACTCTTGGACCCACAGACAACATGCATGTGTGGTGCATTGTCTATAATTCTATAAACAAACTCAAATTTAAAAGATGTCCAATTTGTTTTATGCAAAACCAACAACCCACTTGTGAGTAGTAGTCTTATTTATTATTTTTGTGAAATTGTTTTACCTATTAGTTGAATGTTAATCCTTACTTGGATTGGAAAGAAAATTAATCCTTACTGAAAACAGTGAGCCTTTTTTTTTTTTCTTTTTCCAATAGACCTTTCTCGCCTATTATTCTCCTTAATTACTTTCACTCTTTTCAGTCATTTTCACCGTCCACACCATGAAGCCAATAGCATTATAAGTTGAAACACTGAATATAATAAGTAATAACGCACTATAAGCGTGTTTTATTCTGAAGTGCTCACAAACCAGAAATAGCAAGCAGTTCCAATTCCACAAAGGCAAGAACAGCACATTCGATCTACTTGAAGAACTCCATAACCCAGAAGGTGCGGGCATATGTTTCAATCCTGATGCCACTAAAGCCCGCTCCAGTTGCCAATTCCATGAATTCTTGCTCAGTTCGCTCTTTCCCAACCGAGTTTTGAGTCATCATCACCATATCCATTTGGGCAATGTGCTTCCAAGCATCATTGTTCTCAGGTATAATGGGCAGAACTGCCTCCACAACAATCACCTTCCCATCATCAGGAATTGCATCATAGCAGTTCCTCAATAATTTCAAGCACTGCTCATCATTCCAGTTATGAAGTATCCACTGCAAAAATCAATTTAGTCAGCATACGTAACCTGCTGTCATGATATGCACCCAACATTAGGTAACATTTAAGGCATTAGTTTAGGGTATGTTTGGTTAGGTAAAACTATCATATATGAGCTTCATTATATTAGTAATTTAACACACAAAAGTCTTTCATGAATATTTTCGCCTCAGTTTTTACCTCGTTCCAAAACAAAGAAAGGGTAACAGCTGCGGTCCAATTTGCGAACACATTTTTTACAACTATTATCAAAGAAAAAGTTACCAATACATGCTACTACCCAGTTAAAAAGGAAAAAAAAAGAAAAAGGAATCAAGTTGCAGGAGAACTAAATATGATTAAATTAAAAGGAAAAGCAATAGAGGCAATTTAGAGAACATCGTTCTACTGCCAACGAGCGAAGCACCAACTTACCTTCATAAAGATGGCATCGCCTTTTGGCAAGCTTTCAAACATGTCTCCCGACACATGTTCTACTCCTGCAACATGAGGTAGCCTTTGGTATAGCAGATTATAGTATTAACAAAGAAAGTGAAGACTCTCACAACAAAAGTCATACCAGGATAGGTAGGGGCATGCTTTATGACATGAGGCAAATCGAAATTGATAGCCTGGATATGAGGGTATTTGGAAGTGATCAATTTAATGTTGATTCCAAGGCCACCACCAACATCCACGAGCCTTTTTACGCCCCCAAAACCTTTGTAGCATTCAAGAATCTTCTTCATAACTATAACGGTGTGATTCATCATCGCTGCATTAAAAACCTGATTGAACCTTGGGTCCAAGCTTAGATACTCAAATGCATGTATGCCACGAACCCTGTTAAACGGTGTACCCCCTTCCCGAATTGCATCAGTCAGCTGGGTCCTAAGAATGAATACACGATTATTTTACTTCAGCAAATGAAAAGAGTTCGAACCCAATTGAAGGAGGCTTACAAAATGAGCCTCCTGAATCCTAATTTCCTTTTAAAAATAATTCAGCAATGATCACTTTGGTTTGAAGCTGTCTTTTGCTGTAATAATGAGGCAGTTGGCAGTCTTCATTATTTCATGAGCATAATAGACAACAACTAAAGCAAATTTCCATGGAATCAGGTTCATAGCAAACTCTTCAGAAGATTGTGCAAACAAATTCTCATCATAACTCCTTTGATGATTATGTCAAAACAGACGTACATGGTAGGCAACAGAGCGTCTGAGAGGTCTGAGTAGAAATAATGGGTTCTGAGATCTCTTCTCTCTGGACTGAACCTTATAGGCCAAGCCCAATGCAATAAGACTGAGGGAAATGTCCATATTCACATGGGCTCAATTCAAGTAAGAGGATTCTGTAGTAGTTTTTATTAGCACAAAGGCTGACGTCCAATATGGGCTTTAACAATCGACCCTTTTCAAAAACTAGGAAGGAAGTAGGATTAAATTTTAAAGAATGGGTTCCTAGAGGCAATATTTTTTCTTTTAAAGCAGTAGAATAAATTTAAAAAAATTAGTTTTAGGATGCCTTGTTTCCTTTTAATAATTGTAATTAGGAGTTATTGTATTTATTTTCTCTTAGCAACGTTGAGGCCAAGGCTGATTTGAACGGGAGGGGAATGATGGAAGATAATGTATAATATTAATATTCAAGAATCATTTCACAAAAAGTTTTACACATATTATTCATAGAGCAACCTATGGCCTACAATTCAATAACTTTCATTACTAATTATTTTATTGAAAAAATTACCTTCATGTCTCTTTCATTAACACAATATAAATATTCTAAATTAAATATTGAATTTTAAACCATTGCAATTTTTAATTTAAATCATAAGACTAATCAAAATATACCAATTTGAATTATTTAACATTTTTTGTGGGCAAAATTATTTAACATTGAAAATGGATATTTACGTGTTGATGTAAAATGGTTTTAATCAAATGAAACATGCTAATGTAGAATTAGAATATTTCATTTAAAAATAAAAAAATAAAATAAGTTAGAAAGAAAACAATAAAGAAAATTAAATGTGTTAATGTAAAATGATTTTAATTTCCATAACATTTCTTTGTTTTGATCTATCATTAATTCTTGAAAAAGGAATGCAGATGTAAACTTTAAGATGTTATGAATTCAAATTTTCTAGATGGTTGAGAAATTCGGGAATCTAATTTACTTTTTTCATAATAATAACTTTTATATATATAATTTTATTGTAATCTATATATGATATTTAATAAATTATAATTATAACTATTTTCATTTTAACAACTTTTTTCCAAATCTGATTTTTCAAAAAAAAAATCTAAAGCTATATTTTTAGTCCAGCTAAGGCTTTAAATTACAAATTCAAAATCATCATCAGCACTTAAAGATTTTTAATCTAAGGCAACACGATTACAATGATTCTCAATTTGTTAAAAAAATACACATATTCTCATATCTTATTTTTGTAAATCAATTGGCAGTAATATATTGGCAGGATTCTTTCATCCAGTAAATATTCTATAATAATACTCAACTAAAATGTATCTCTATCTTTCTAATAAAATGTTCAAATTTCATTATTAAAACTATAATTAATGTAAGAGTTTAATTTTGATATATTAATAGTATAAAAAAGTTTTACACTGTTATCTAATCACATCTCATCTTTTGTATGACTTTTCAAATAGTGGAGTTAAAAGTAATTATATTTGCTGATATGTTATTATATGATTGGGTGAATATATAAATATTTTTTATAATGTTTGTACATTCCAATTAGATCCTTAATATAATGCATGGTTTCTACCTTTTCAACTATATGATTTTATACCCCAACAAAATAGGACTCTAATTTACAATTTCAAATTTTAAATCCAAAACAATCTTATAATTAATTTTTTTTCAATTTAATATGATAATAACAATCACTATTTTCCATAATTAATATTTCCTATAATCACTCAATGTTTTTCAATTAAAATTCACTAGCTAAAAAGGTGGTTCAACATTCTCAGCCCCAACTTCAAAACTCTCTTGGATATTCTTTTTCACCATTCTCCTATTTGTCTCTCTATACCTCTTAAACTTCTCTATTCTTACTCTACTCTTCTTCACTTTTATTTATGCTCTTATTTGCTATCCTTTTTTTCATGATTTATTTTTGCTGATGATTAAGAGAAATGACATACGCATATGAGCACACTTACATCATACTCTTCCACCTCACTAGATGACAAAATTAGAATATGGAAGTGACTACAGATGGGCAAAGTGGAGAGGGAAAAAAAAGGAAAAAACAATGTCCCTTTCTTTTCAAAACTTTTCTCTCTCTTTGTATTGTTTCTCTTTCTAACCCTTCATCCCTCCAAAAGCTTCAATTCTCTCTCTCTTTCTATGTGTCATGTTTCTCTCTCTAGTTCTTCATCGTTCATAAGAAGAAGAAGAAGAATGAGAATCAAGATCTGTAGGTAACTCATAAAACTAATCCTTATGCATGAAGGCTAAACTCACTTTATTTGATTTTTTATATATTTGTAATTTATGTCCCAAGACATGAATGATTTTTTTTAGCAATAAAACAAACTGAGATTTGTTGTTTTTCATATACCAATAGAGTCATTCTCAGTTTGTTTTGTTGCTGAAAAAATTGAAAAAAATTAATGTCTTAGGACATAAACCATCAACACGTGAAAAATTAAATAAAATAAGCTAAGCCTTCATACATAAGGATTAGTTTTGTGTACTACCTAGAAATCTTGATTCTTCTTCTTCTTTTTGTAAACGATGAAGAACTACAGAGAGAAATATGACAAAGAGAGAAAGAAAATGTAAGTTTTTAGAGGAATGGCGGGTGAGAAAGAGAAGAAATACAAAGAGAAAGAAAAATTCTAAAAGAAAGGAAGGAAAGGACATTGTTTTTTCTTTTCTTTTTTTTCTTCTTACTTTTCCCTCCGTAGTTATATAATCCCCTTACTCTAATTTTATCATCTAGTAAGGAGGAAGAATATGGTGTAAGTGTGCTTACATGCGTGTATCATTCCTTGATGATTAATTAAGTTTATGCTTTCTTCTTCTTCTTCTTCTTTTTGCAATAAATCATAGAAGGTTTTGGTGAAGATTTGGACAAGGGTCTTCATATCTAAGGGCTTAACTGATCTACTGTGAACCAGTTTCATTTGTGTATTTTTCATCCATTATGAAAAGTCAACTCTATATCCCTATGATCAGGAATTGATGACTTAAGCGTGTTTATGGTTTGGTTTGTATTCAATTAGATTTTTTACTACATTTTTTAATTATTTTTATGTTTATTATTATATGTTTTGATGATATTATTCTTTTTTTTTATTGCAATATTGTTATCTAGATGTTGACTCATCTTTTTGTTTTTGCAAGGTTGTTGTGCTAGCCTTCATAGTCGATAATTACCTTCTTCGTTCTTTTTCTTTTCTAATGTAAGTCAATTATTTTTATTTGTATTTTTATTGTTCTTTTTTTTCTTTAGAGTTGTTTTCATGTAAGTAGGGAAGTTACTTATGCAAAAGATTGCTTTTGAATTGTTCGTTTTTCAAAAAAAGCCAACTACAATTCAAACAAATTCATTTTCCCAAAACGGTATTTTTTTAATTAAAAAAAAGGAAAACAGAGATCAAGTTTCTGTACCTAGGGACAGGTAAACTGAGAAGATTGAGGCAACCATCATGATTCATGACCATTGCATCATTAAAGCAAATTCAATTTTGATGACGAAAACGAATTACGTGTTCATGGTTGAGGAGAGGGACACGGAAAGGAAAGTAACCAGCACTCAAGAACGACCTTATCTTGAACCAAAGCCATCCAGGGCCCTACGGAGACACCGTCAGAGTCGCGGGCAAAGAATCTGGCCACGGGAGCCATGCTGTAGAGCCTCACAAAGGATCCAAGCTTGTGCTCATCAGGAACGACGGTGCATCGAAGAACGGAGTGAGAGGCAAGAAGGGCGAGGATGCGATCTAGCATTGCGGGTTCTTGCAGGACAGTTTGGACGCAATCTCCTTCGCAGAGAGCTTGGCAGCAGTTCCAGCACTCTGAATGGCGTCGAAAACGCCAAGCTCAGTCACGGACTGCAGCGCCATGGGAAGCGCAGTAGCGTTGCCAAGCTGGAGAGCGTAGGCGAAGCTCTCTTCGTCATCGAGTTCTGAATCTGATGGTGCTTGCTGATGGCTGGCTTGGGCGTCCATGGGCTTAGAACTTGGAAGGCTGTGCTCTGAACTCGCCATCTTGGAACTTGGAGTTGGACTTGGAAAGTGGAAACCAAACAGTCGAACACAATACAGCACAAGTGCTCCGGATGTGGATGATGAATGCTCGCCAAGTCAAATTCTTAGGTATGGATTTTTTTTCGCATACTCTCATCATGCAGTTGTTATATTGTACAGCATTGTAAAGCATTGCTTCCTCCTCGAAATCAAAGATTTCGAGCAAAGCCATGGCCTCTAATCTCAATTGTCAACCTTTCCACATGGTCTCTTCCTCCGGCTCGCTGCCAGGTTCAAAGACAAGACTCCTTGTGCCCCTTCTCATGACTTTCTTTTTTTCCCAAAGAACAATAAACTATGCAATAATGATTCTTTTCATAAAAGAGAAGAATTGAAGAACCCAAAATGGGCAAAGATGAAAAATTCGAACTTGGACATCTAAGAGGCATTTTTGGGTCACTATAGGGATTGGAGGAAGAGATAATGGAAGGGAGCAGAGGAAAACGCACCGCCACTTTCTCTTCTAGTTGTCCGTTCTTGTTCCCTTTATTAGTGTCATTGTAATGCATACTCAAAAATTTGTTAATAATCAATAAAAAAAAATTTCAATTGGCCGTGGGATGGCTTGTTTTTCGATAAATTTCATACCCATCCAAAAGTATTGGGGAGAAGAGTTTCGAGCTACAACCAACATATATCTATGAACTAGCTTTATGTGTACTACTTTTTAACATAATTAATCTATTTTTATCTGATGGAGTGTTCAAAACAAATACAAATGATATGTTACTTAAAGTTTTGAAGCTTCATTCATTCATTTATGATTCTTTTCCAGATAAAAATGCCTATAAATGTGAATGAATGTGTGTCCATTGAAGCTATGGTGGTGGTACCATGGAGATATTGAGAGGGTGGGTGAAGGGGAATGGTAAAAGAGAAAGGTGAAAATGAGAATTAAAAATCATAATAAAGTTGAAGTAGTAATTTCAGTGCTGAACTAGTCAACTCCATACCTCCATGGCTGCAGCTGTCACCTTTTCACTGGATATGTCAATCAACTATACTAACTATACCGAAAACCGACTGTATCTGAGAACCACCTGTACAATAGTTAATTATGATGTTTATATTAAAATTGAACTCAACTACATATTTACATATATGTGAAGTGTAAGTCTGACTTTTTATATCTTTATCGTTCTTCTACAACTACAATTCAATAAAAAAAAAAAGGGGGAATAAAATCTTCTACAATGTCTTCTTCGCTAGATATTAAGTTATTTTGATTTCTCATAGTATCTACTTGATTAATAAACGGGAGATTAACCAATTAGGTCGACTAGGTGGTAAGTGGACGAGAATTACTATAGCAGTCTTGTTGTATGAATGGTCTAATTAAAAGAATCACATCCATTACTTTGTCCACCTAATTTTGTCGATGTACCACATCAAGAGCCCTGTCACACAAGAAAATTGTAGTATACTCCTGCAACATGTATTCCTACCAAAGAAGGGTATGTTTGTTTTGGTGTTAGCAGCATCAAAAAGCCAGTTTAATATCCTTTAAAAGTTGTGCTTTTTTGTTTGGATACTTTTCTTTGTTTTAACTTCAGTGTGAATATGACTTCAATTCTCAGTTTACACAGAAGCAAAAAATTATGGATCCGGATCCTCTCCTTTTCGGAAGGAACAAGATCAGTCTTGTTAGTCAAATTCCAACCATTCATTTATAATTACAACACATTAAGGGTAAAAATTTAGAGACCTTATTCTTTAAGTATTTAAAGTACCTTTTTAATTAAAAACATAATAATATAAATATATCATTGCTCTTCTCTTCTCACCTTAAGATTTTGATCTCTCATCTTTACCATTGAACACATTTATGACTATACTTAATTTATCTAAGTACGCTGTTTAGAAATAATAATTTGATTAGTTAATAATAATTTCCAGGAAAAAAAGCCCCAGTTATACTAATAATAATTTAGATGACTCAATTATATTTAATTCATTTTGAATAAATTAATATTACAATTATTCTATATTGGATTTAAGTTTTTGGCCATTAAACTTTTTTTTTGAAGTGCGTGTAATTTTTTAATATATTTTTTACTTATAAAATTAAAATTTTAAATTAAAAATTATCATTAAAGAATCCCAAATTAAAACACACCTAAATCATTCTTAAACTTTATCCTTTATTCAAGAGAAATATGATTGCTCCGATTAAGCCATCCAATCTAGGAATTTGAATATTTTCCATAAATTAGCCACCCAAACCAATTCATTCCCATTTTGCCATTAAAAGTGGACGAGCTGGAGTGGTTATTAGACAGGATTAGAAATCAATGCATTTTATTTTCAAATTTATGATAGTAAATAGTAATTATTTTTAGAAAGAGTTTTTTATATATAATTTAAATCAATTATTTGGTACGTTACTTATATTTAGATCAAATGAAATGATTTATGGTATTGATTATACTATGTTAAAGTTATATAGTATTAATCTAACTTTCATATATTTTATAGCTTTCAGATGCTTTTTTTTTTTGAGAAATTTTTCAAAGAAAACCATAAATTGAAATATTTATAATAATAGAAATGCTTCATATGTTGTGGTGAAGGAAAAAAAAAGTCAAATTTAAAATTTGAATTTTAAACTCACCCATTATATCCCACTAGTACGGGTGTCGCCGCCCGCAACAAATTAAAAAGACTTTCAGTTACCAAAATGCACCAAAAATATAGCTATAGTGTAATCCAGGTTGTCTCACGTGGAAGCAATGTGATTGATTCTAAAAAAATTGGGGGGTTTTTAGAATTTTGGAAAATAAATTAATTTGAGAAAAATTACGATGCAAAAATTACCTGCACAGAGATTCCTTCAGATCAATAATTGTTCTATCACAGGTTCAAACAAATAAATTCATGATGGTAGCTATCTACGTAAATTGTGCTATCGCACAATCGACGATGCAATTCTACTCAACAGTCATACGAACGTAATTCTGCCAAGGGTTTAACTAACACAAGAACTAGTGATCACAATCATGACCCTATAAACCTATGTTAATTTAGTTATCAATTGCGGTAGCATAATTCCTAACGAAATTAATCCCGACCCCTTACCAATTGGAGATAATCAAATCAATTGACCCAATTTTCCCAACAGTATTCAGATCATGCAAACAAACAAAACTCAATCAACCACTCTCAAAAAATAATCACGATAATCATCACAATTAGAATTAGAAGAGAAAACAATAGGGACAAAAAACCAATCAAGAACTGAATTTAAATAAACAAGAACCTCAAGAATAATTCTGATCTTCAGTTGTCTCTGTGTGCAATAAGAAAATTACTTCTCCATAGGGGGAGTATTACAAACGTAGTCTGATGAAGGAGGTAAAATTACAGTACAGAATTTCTAGTCAAAAATTGATTAAGAATCCTAGTCTAGAGAAAGAGAGAGTTTCTAAAAGAAAACCTAAAATAAAACTCTAATACTCCGTTCCGACTTCTCGATGCCCAAGAAAATGGAGTTCTTCCATTTTTAAAAAGTTGAGTCCACGTACGATGTCGAAAAAGCACGGAGAACAAAATTCCACTTATGACCGCTATAGCGATGTTTGACCGCTATAGCGGTCTTAGCTTTCTCGTATGCGCTGCTGCCAAAATGTCTCCCTGATGACCACTATAGTGGTCTTAGCTTTGCTCACAAATACGCTGTTGCCATGTTCTTTCTCTGGTGACCACTATAGCGGTCTTTGACCACTATAGCGGTCTTAACCTTGTAAAGTTCGCTAGTCCTTTCATCTGGAGGGAAATTTCAAGATCTTTTACTAGCCTTGCTCACTAGTTCACCAATTGGGAGTCCTGTTACTCGACATGGCTCACAAAAAATGGTTAATAGCACAAGTAATTTCCGAAAAAGAATTTTTTGTCCCAAAATGGTGCTAATAACCAAGAAATTACTTAACAATGCAAGATGAAGACAAAGTGCAAACTAACCAATTAAGCATAAATTAATTATAATTCAATTACAAATAATTCAAAGTTAGGGTGAGAAATGGGTGTATAAATGCAACCCATCACCCACCACTACCTATTCTTTTTGTATAAAAAAAAATTTGCCATCTTTACTGATTTCAATTCAATTGAAATCATTAGTTACTTTTTATTTATACTATCAATTTATCAATCAAATAGATTTTAATCGATATTTATTTTCTTAAACTTTTCAGATTTCTACATCCCTTTTTCTTCCTTTGATTTTTTAACAAGATTTCCACAACATTCAGGTATGACTTCACTCTTTGACTTGTCTATGTAGTTACAATCTTCATCTCCAATTCGCATCATAGAGAGCAAATTCACTCAAGCTCTAACCAAGTATGACTTTATCCAAGATTGGTATAACTAGACATTACATATATGGTATCTAAAGGGCAAAATTTGTCTTCATCAATTGTTGTGGGTAACTATGTTCTTTCCTTTGATTTTTTTGTTGTTGTTGTTCTTCTATTGATTCAATGCATTTTGTTTTTTTTTTCTTCCTTTAGGATGGTATTTATTGAGTTATTTGGAGTCTTATGGTAGAACCATTGTCGTATATTTATTATTTTATCAATTTTCCTATTTTTCATCTTTGTTCATTTTTTCTTTTTGTATATAATCTTTATATGTTAGTTTTTAATAGTTTACTTAAATCAAATCTTGAATCATTTAAATGTAGTCTTTCTTCTTTTCTTTTTCAATTATGTCTCTTTTGTTTTTATAGTGCATCTTTTTATACTCTTTATACTGTATCTCCTAATTGGTTAAATAATTAAATTTTTTTTTTGGTGTATGTTCATTAGCCTCATATGACTACTGGATTAGCACTTAAAGATAATTCCTTAAACATGGAGTTCTAAGATATGTAATCATCCTTTATTACAAAGGTATTCTTTTCTTCTTATTGTATTGAAATTTCATTCAATCAAAATGTCTCAAGAAGATTGCTTTCAAATATCTCAAGTTGACAATGATCTTTTTAAGATTCAATTACTCAATTTGATTTTGTTTGTCTTTCTTTTTTCAAATCATGTGAACAATTACAATTTATAATTGGAGTAACCAATAATTTTTTAATTGTACACATTTTGAGTCTCAAAACATTTATTTATGTATGAAGCTACAAGTAGGAAGAAAATGAAAAGATGTTCATGCATTTGCCTTCACTTACCATCTAGAAATTATAACACTCTACGATGGCAACACTTGCAAGGTTGTGTGAAGACAAATTCATTTTCCTTCTTGTGTGTTTTACTTTGTTTTGCTTTTTACAAGTGTTCTATATTTTGTTATTATCTTTTTCTATATGCTTTATACTGTGATTCTTTTATGGTAATTGTTGTTGATGTGTTTAACATACTATTATGCTAATTTTATTATGTGATTTGAAATCATTTTTGTGAGTGAGTTGTTAGCTGATTTGTATGAAACAAATTTTTATGGTTACTTACAATTTTTTTAATATTTCATTGCTCCAATTTCAACCAATTTCTTATAAGAATAGAAAAGTAAAAATTACAAGAGAATTTATTGGCCTTAATAGGGCTAGGCTTTTTTCCTATTGAAATTTTTCAATATTCATTTTTTCTAAAATTTATCAGTTACAACTGTGAACACCATATTTTATCTGAGTATTTTTTTGTATATAAGAAAAATAAAAAAATTTGAAAAGTAAAAAAATAAAAAAAATATTTTCCTTCTAAACTTTTTTTTAATATCAAATCTTTTTTAAATATTAGTTCGATCAGTTTTTTTAGTGCCAGTCAAAATCCCAAAAAATCTTGTTCAATGAAAATATTAACCAAATCATAATCAAATCCTTTTTTCAAATTTCATTTTCAAATCCTAATTAGTTTGTTTCAAATCATTCACTAATCAATTACACAACATTTTATAAATAGGCAGCCAATCATAGATATATAGGGGATACACACAAGAGATGGTATCACATCTTGAATAACCCTCTTCCATAAAACAACCTTCACCACGAAACAACGACCTTCCATCCAAGAACCCAAACCAAAAATGGAGCCCCACTTCAAACCCCATAAACACAACATAGCCCATCATTTTTCTCGCCCTTACCATCACCATCCTCATAGCCAGTATAAACACAGCCTCTATCACCACCAAGACTTGCCCCAAAACCAAATTTTTCATCGTTTTACCCCCACAACAGCCACCAACACCACACCACCATCAACTCATCATCATCGTTGCAACCATTGTTGCCATCAATCCCTAAGTTGCCATCCTCTGCCGTACATATAACAAAACCTTGCACACAGCCACCTTTCTATGAAACCTATTAGCCATCACAAACCATCCAAGCCAATCACCACTACGAAGCTAGCCAGAAATGCTGCGAAGCTCAGCAGCCCTTACGCTATCGCTTTCCACCATTGTGGCCCTCCTGTCGACACTGGAATATCGCCAGGGACATCGTGATGATGACAGCCATGTGTTGTTGTTACCCTTAACTTTCAGCCTCTGCGTATTTCACATTACAAGGATAAAGGATTTAGTTTTTCATTCTTTCTTTTTCCTTTTTATTTTATTTTTTATTTTTTATTTTGTTTTTTTTGTGCCAGGCTTCTTTTTGTTACTATTTCATTTGGTTTGTTTCATTGGGTGGGTTTGGGTGGGTTCGAGCTTTTTTTTTGTGAATGAGATGTTTAGAACTATAATCTTTTGGTGTAGATTGTTTTGGTTCCTTTTTTAACAAAAAAAAGAATTTGATCATTTTATAATTTTTTGGTAAAAAAATATTTTTTTTAATCCACGCAACAACTTATGATATTAATGTATGATTTATCATCTCAAGTTTCACAAGAGTGTAAAGATTTATTGTATAATTTATATTATCATAAACCCTGTACAAAGTGGACTCATTTTTATAAAATTAGTTAACACAATTTTTATCTTCTTGTAATTAAAATCCATCAAACACAATCATTTACTAAAAGAACAACATGACTTTGAGTTTCTCATTGCACTAGAGGATACGTTAGCATAGCCAACAACTATCAAATCAAAATTAATTTTTATTTAGGCATTGTTCCTTTTTCATTCAGTTTTCTATTCATTAATTTTATTTTATTTTATCATTATACATTATTGTAATTTTTGGGGAAAAATAAATATTATTAAAGTTATAAATAATTTGCATAATGAGCTCTAGGGTAACCATATTTATACACATGTATTAGGAATACTGTAAGATTAAGTTTTCACCCTTCCCTAATCATAATTAGATTATCGAACTCAAATCTTTTCAAAAGACTAGCTTTTTCAAATCAATAGGTTTTCCAATTTTAACCAGAATTAAAATTGGTGGCAACTCCATTTTTTCAAATTTATTTCTTTTAGGAATAAATTGTTTTGTTGTCATTTGTGTTATAGCGTACTCTCTAGACGTTGTAACAGTCTAGTGACTCCACTGGGGATGGTTACAGAGTCAGGCCTATTAGAGTTAATTATGCAAATAATTATAATTTTATAATATTTATTTTTCCCCTCATAATAATTGTCATTTGTTTTATTTTTGTAAATAATTATCTTCTTATTTTGTAAATAATTGTATATCTTGTTTGTAAATATTTGTCAGTCAAACCTTAGGGTAATGGATTTTTTTTGTATATATTCTTTGGACCTTATTATGTAGTTGTAGGGCCTTTAGTTTCTATGCTCCTTACACAGTGCACAATCACTTATCTCACACATTTTTTGGGCTCTACACCCGGGCCTTGGAAATCCATAGGGCTAGATGGAGTTTTGACGTTGCTATTATGACGCTTATGCTTCCTTGACAATCGTTGATTCTTCCGCTCAGATTATTACCGAATCCACAGGCCACAATATTGTGACTTTCGAGTCCATGTGATTGGGCTCGTAGAGTTGGGTTTTATCCAATCAATAAGGGCAATCTAGGGACCTTGACTTTTAGGGACATTGATCTAATCTTCCACTAATAGATTGAGCCTAGCGACTATCCAAATTAGGGTTTCAACTTTAGAGGTTCCCAACCATTAGGTCCCGCCCTTATTAGGACGCAAAGGAGCATTCTTCTTTCTTTTCTTCATCTCACATGTAGTTCACCAATTTCAAACATACATGCATGCAACACAAAAATTAAAAAAAACATTAGACATATATCCATTTTCCTTAATTTTCTCCCTCAACATTCATATCAGGCATTTCTCATTAAAAAAAAGGTGAATTTTCTTGTTTTTGGCTCATGACAACATATAAAAAAAAACAAAAATATTTTCTCATCCATTTCCATGCATTCATTGCATAACATCCTAAAAGTAGAATTCATTTGACATACACCCATGCAAGCATTTTGTTTCGCATACATTCATGACAAGCATTCATAAGTGAAAAAAAAACATGCATAACTTTTTCCCTAGTTTGCATCATGCATTTTCTCACACATAACAGCATCCAAAACAAAAAATTTCTTTCTTCCTAAATCATTCAATGGATAAAGCATGCATAAAAAGGGAAAAGATGGCATACATATCGAAAGCATTTTATTCCATAAAAAAAAGGACTTAATCCGATATGCATCATTCATGCATCGTGTGACATACATATAGGAAGCATTTCATTCCAAAAATAAAAAAACACAAAAAAAATTCAGGGGAAATTTTGTCTAATCCAAGTGTTTATATTTAAGAATCATGAGCAAAAGAAGAAGAAGGAGGAATAGAAGGAGAGGAAAAAAGAAAGAGAAAGGACCAAAAAAAAAAGAAGAAATGGAGCAAAAGGAAAGAATGTGACGTAAGAAATCACTGAAAAGAAGATTTGACAAAGGCATTACTAGCCTTGATGCTCGATATTGATCAGTTTGACAAAGTTCTGACAGAAGTGAAGAGGCTTTCATTGCAAGCACTAGATAACTGAGGATAAGAATCTTGACTTTACTTTAACTTGCACACTAGGCTTTGATGACCTCAAATTGTATCAAAGATTCATAATGGAATGATTGTGCATGTTTCTTTCTTCAACACATTATCTTCCATCTCTTGTCCACGTTCTCCTACTTTTTTTTTTAGCACCCTTTTCAAAATCATTTCTTTCCTTCAAGATCCTTACCCTATGTGGATAATTTTGAGAACCCATCAATTGATTATTGTACAACAATAGATATGAATGATCATGGTCTCGATAAAGCTATGCAAACAATTTGCTCAGATGCAAAGCTTAGTAAAAAATGATCATGCACTGATAACTAAAGAGTAAAATGTCACCCTAAATACTATAGTTCAACCATTAATTGGCAAAAGGTACTTTGAATTGAAAACCAAAAAAAAGGAAAAAAAAGAAAAGTGAACAAGGCTCGCTAGATTGAAACCTAAAAAAATAATCTAGGCAAAAGCTAGAGCTAAAAAAAAATGTGCTCTCTAGATAAAAGCTCCAAAACGGCAATCTAGGCAAATGTTAGAGTGAAGTACTTACTAGATTGAAAACTTGAAAGGACGATCTCGGAAAAAGGTGTCACACTTTGGAAGCCAGGAAAAAAAAGGCTCATAGTCAAAGACTTTGAATGATGCCAAATGAGGGTAATTAAATGATAGATGATCAAAGAAGAGTCCTGCTGGCAGAAGAGGAAGAGTTAATAGCTCAAGACATATTTGTGGCATAGCATTGGATCATAATCTTGGTCGTGAATTCTGGTCCAGAATAGCCGAGTAATCAGTGAAATGGGTAATCAAGTTCGTGTTGTGCATCCTTTACACCTCATTCTTACTCTTTTTGTACCCTATAAATATCATGCACTTTCAAATTCAATCATTTCATCCAAACATTTATCTTAACTCTATCCTGTCTTCCCCTTCATAATCAAATCCTCATCATGCATAATTGAGACATCGAACAACAAGTTAGGTCAAGTCGAGGTTTAGTTCAAAAAAGAGCTTACTAGATTGAAAATCTAAAAAGGTGGTATAGGCAAAAGTTAGAGCAAACATAAAACAAAAAAAAATCCCAAAAGAAAGAAAGGATCACTAGATTGAAAACCTGCAAGGGCGATCTAGGCAAAAGTCAGAGTGAGAAGAAAGAGAAAACAAAAATCAGAGAAAAAAAGAGAAGAAACAAAGCTTGCAAATCATAAACTATGATTGACAATCTAGTCAAAATCAAAGCAAGACCTGACAAGGGAACAAAATTCCAAAGCATGACAAGGCCAGGAAATGAAAATCAAAGTCAATGGGGGCAAAAAAAAAAAGATAAGAAAAAAGGGTTGACACAAACAAATTATAGGCAACATAGTTCACTTTGGATCAGATAAATATTTTCCCAAAAGTGATTCTGAACAACATAAACTGGGGCAATTTCTCTTTTGAAAATCTCTCATCATTAAGGTTTTATCATTCATCATATGCAAAGTTTTCAATCATCAAATCATCTAGGACATTCATCATGCTCATGGCATCAACATTTTCATGCCCCAAACTGGGGCAATTTTTTTCTCTATGGATTTATTTATCACATTAGAGCATTCACATTTTCAATCACTATCACCTAGGACATTCATCATTTTTGCATCCCAAACTGCGGCAAAAAAAAAAAAAAAACTCTATGCATGAAGTTATCTCATCATTTTAGGACATTTATCATTTACACTATTAAATCACCTAGGCATAATTATCATAGTCATTCCATCACTCATCATACCCTCATTGCATAATCATCCATAGGCATTTGTTTTTATGCACCATGAATCATTGTCTTTTGTAAATATCACATATCATGAGCACACATCACATATCGCATCATGCACAGATCATTCATTTCCATCCATCATGGCTTTTTCTATAATCTCTGCAAGTCGTTTCCTTCGCTCAACACTGTACAACATTTACTTTCACATACTTTTAGCGCAACAGCCATTTAATTTCACATATTTTTCAGTCTAAATCATTTACTTTTTTTGTCTTGATCTTAATCATTTACTTTTTTATCTCAATCCCGATCATTTACATTTTTGCTTCAATCCCAATCATTTAACTTTTCTGTCTCGATCTCGATCATTTATATTTTTGTCTCAATTCCAGTCATTTACTTTTTTGTCTCGATCTCAATCATTTACTTTTTTGTCTTAATCCTGATCATTTATATTTTTGCTTCGATCCCAATCATTTACATTTCTATCTCGATCCCAATCATTTACATTTCTATCTCAATCTTGATCATTTACCTTTTCTGCAATTATCACATCATTTAATTTTCTGTGATTATCACGTCATTTTATTTCCAACAACTATGACACGATTTAATTTCTGCAATTATCATATCATTTCATTTTGTCTAATTATCACATCATTTACTTTTTAGCACTATCACATCATTTACCTTTCAACACTATCATATCATTTTTTTTTTTTACAATTATCACATTATTTACTTTTCCATACTTATCACATCATTTACTTTTCAGCACTATCATATCATTTACGTTTTCACAGTTATTGGATCATTTATTTATAGCAATTATTATATCATTTACTTTTTCCAGCTATCTCATCATTTACTTTTCCACAGTTATCACCTTATTTATTTTCATCAATTATCATATCATTTACTTTTCTGCAGTTATCATACCATTTAATTTTCAGCACTATTCAGTTTTTACTTTTACATACTTTTAGCACTGTCCAACTCTAACTTTCACATACTTTCAACACTGTCAAGCATTTAATTTCACATACTTTCAGCACTGTCAATTATTTACTTTCAGTACTGTTTAGCTATTACTTTCATATACTTTCAACACTGTCAGTCATTTACTTTCACATACTTTCAGTATTGTCAAGCATTTAACCTTCACTTACTTTCACATATTTTCAGCATGACAAGCATTTAATTTCACGTACTTTTTTGTCTCAGTTACTATCATCTAGTTTTCTTTCTCAATCACGATCACTTACTTTTCACATGCCTTTAGTTTCACATACATTTAGTTTCCACTTGCATTATCATTGTGCATTCATCGTCATTATTCATTCATTATCTAGCATCATTTATTAGATCATTGTCATCATGCATTCATCTTCTCCATGCACTCATCATCATCAATCATCACCTGCAAACATCGACTCTTCAGCAATTATAATTGCCATTCATTTTCAGTAATCATCACATTGTCATCTTTCAGTAGCACCATTAAGTTATTTGTTTTCATTATCATGCCATCCATCTCACACTATCTTTCTACTTTTATCCCTCATCATAACACAATTAAATCATGCATTTTCATTGTCGAACAAACTACGTGTTCATATCTTTACTTGTTCCTTACAAAGAAAATATCGAAAACTACCATTTTTATATTTTCTAGTAAGAACCAAGTAAAGAGGGGCAACTGTGAATACCATATTTTGTCTGGGTATTTTTTGTATATAAGAAAAATAAAGAAAAAACAAAAAATTTGAAAAGTCAAAAAATAACAAAAAATATTTTCCTTCTAAAATTTGATTTTGTTAATTTAACATCAAATCTTTTTTAAATATTTGTTCAATCAATTTTTTTTTAGTGTCAATCAAAATCCTAAAAATCTTTTTTAATCAAAATCTTAAAATAATCAGATCCTTTTTTCAAATCCCAATCAGTTTGTTTCAAATCAACTAATTAGTTACACAACATTTTATAAATAGGCAACTAATCATAGATACATAAAGGACACACACAAGAGACGATAACACATCTTCAATAATCTTCTTCCATAAAACAACCTTCACCACTAAATAGCCACCTTCCATCCAAGACCATAAACCAAAAATGGAGCCCCACTTCAAACCACCATAAACACATCACAACCCGTCATTTTCCTCACCATTACCATCATCATCCTTATTGCCAGTATCAACACAGCCTCTATCACAACCAAGATTTGCCCCAAAACCAAACTTTTCATCGTTTCAACCCCCTCCCCCCAACAATAGCTACCAACACCACATCACCATCATCGTTGCAACCATTGCCACCATCAATCCCAGAGCTGCCATCCTTTGCCATTTGCATAATAGAACCTCATGCACAACCACCCTTCCGTGAAACTCATTAGCCATTGCAAACCATCCAAGCCAGTCACCACTACGAAGCCAACCAAAAATGCCACGAAGCTTGGTAGCCCTCGCTCTGTCGCCTTCCACCATCATGGCCCTTTTGTCGATGCTAGAGTGTCGACAGGGACATCGTGATTATGACAACCATGTGTTGTTGTTTCCCTTAGCTTTCAGCCTCTGTGTATTTCACATTACATGGATTAAGGATTTAGTTTTTTGTTCTTTCTTTTCCTTTTTATTTTACTTTTGTTTTCTTTTTTTTTTTTGTGCCAAGTGCCTTTTTGTTTTTATTTCATTTGGTTTGTTTCATTGGGTGGGTTTGGGCTTTTTTTTTTGTGAATGAGATGTTTAGAACTGAGTCTTTTGGTGTTGGTTGTTATGGTTCATTTTTTAACAAAAAAAGAGTTTGATCATCTTAGAATTTTTTTTTGGTATAAATGTTTTATTTTAATCCCTGTAACAACTTATGATATTGATGTATGATCATCCTCAAGTTTCATGAGAGTGTAAGGGTTTATAGTTTATACTATCCTAAACCCTGTGCAAAGTGGAATCATTTTTATAAAATTAATCAACACACGTTTTACCTTCTTTTAATTAAAATCCATCAAACATAATCATTTTCTACAAGAACGACATAGTTTTGAGTTCCTCATTGCACCAAAAGATACGTAGGCGTAGCCAATAACCATTAAGCCAAAATTAATTTTTATTTAAGCTTTTTTTCATTTAGTTTTATTTTCTTTAATTTAACTTATTTTTTTATACTTTATTATAATTTTTAGGAAAAAAATATTATTAAAGTTATAATTAATTTATATAATAAGCTCTAGGGTAACATATTTATATGGATGTATTAACGATATAGTAGGATTAAATTTTCTCCCTTTCCTAATCATAATTAGACTCTTGAACTCAAATATTTTCAAAAGACCAATTTTTTCAAATCAAAAGGTTTTCCAATTTTAGCCAGAATTAAAATTAGTAACGATGCTATTTTTTAAAATTTATTTCTTTTAGGAATAAATTTTTTTGTTGTCATTTGTATTATGGTGTCCTCCTAGGATGTTGTAACAACAATTAATTGCTAATGTAACCAAATATAAATCAACGACATATGCTCTAATAACAATGATATCATATAAAAGGTTTTCATAAAAATGGAAATGGATTATTTCTTTCATTTGCTTAATTCACGTTCATTTCATATATTTGACAGGTTTTCATAAAAATGGAAATCAATTTATTTTTATAACATCCTAAATTTTAACCCCTTAACGCTTGAGGCATATTGAGGTTAACCTTTAGTTACTATATTATGATTTCATAATTTTTCTATAAAATAAAATATAATAAAAATAGCAGTAATAATTTTCTTTTATTTATAAAAACCAAATTAGAAGCCTTGCGCATGTACAATATTTATTTCACGAAAGCTAACTAACACATTTATAAATGCATATGAATAATCCAATGTCTAAATAATATATATACCATAGATAAATCCAAATGGCATATCATAGAGACTAAATAAATAGCAAGGACAATAAATATTTTCTAGATAACAATAGTCCGGTGACCAATGAAATAATTAAACTTTCAATGAAGATATAACTCATCTAAAAATAAGTCTCATGAATTGAAATAATATCCTAGCAACTCTAATCCTCTGAAATAAAATCCTATATACTTTTCCTTGATCCTACTTCTTCAAAGGATCGTTAGTTACTTACTCCTTGTCTGGAGATAACACCGAAATAAAATGGGGTGAGACTCGAAAGTTTCCAATAAAAGGTATATAATAAATTGTCATCGAAATCATCTCCAGCCACCTCAATTTATTTTTAAAAAGACATGAATATACATTAAAATTCAATTAACAAATTTCAAAAATCTTTATTCGAGGTAGACGTATCTTTTAACATGGTCTTTCTTAATATGGATGCAATACTATATTTCATGTATGTATGACAATATACACATACATATAAAATTATATTTAGTCACATAAAGTATATTGTTTAGTCCTTTTATTTACTTTCTCTTGCTTTATTCATCATTTTCTTTACACATCTCTTTCTTTATATAAATATCTTTCTTTATACACACAGTTTGGCCAATCAATGGGGTAATGAGCTCATACCAAAAGCCGATTGTCATCGACAAATATAGTGGGATAAACAAGGTGTTAATTAGAACAATGGGGATCACCTCTCTATATCAAGGATTATTCCCAAATCAATGGTGGGGTCTAAGTCTAATATCTTTAACATTCTATATCACATTAATATTTTATCAGTAGAGACCATGTCTAATGTCTTTTTATATTACATTAATAATTTATCAATTGGAATCATGTCCAACATCTTTTCATTTATATATATATATAAATGCATATCATCATTAACTTAATTATTTATATACCACATCATATTGTAGCTTATTCATAACATAGCCATCAAATTTGCACAAATAAACAGAATGTTATTAAAAGAAAACAATGTTTTATGTTATAAACATTGCTAATAGACCTATATAAATGCTTCAAAATGTGTTCATACATTGTTTGAATTGGCATAACAATAATGAATGCTTATACACATTAAAATAATAAATGTGTACATAAAACGCTAATGGTATATTGAACTATACGTTGATTTAAATGCATTTATACATATTTAAATTCAACCTCATTGCGATCTGTTAAAATAAAATAGATGTATATACATATGTGTATAGCAATGATGATAACTAAACGAAATTAATGTTTTAAACTACAATTCATATCTTAATAAAAAAAACTGCAATATATATCCATATTTAGTTGCACTCCAAAACAATGCCAATTCACATACTTGGACCGATTAAAAAATTAAAAAAAATGAATACGAATATATATATATATAAACATATTTAAAGCATACTCGCATTAAAATAATGCAACAATCATCAATATAATGATGTTCAACCATGTATTCCAATAAAATTCATTTTTTGCTTAAGCCTTAAATTCTAGAATCCCAAACAATAATAAAACAGAGAGTTTGACACAAAAACCCTACCCAGTGTGAAGTCTTGTGGAATGAACTCTTTAGCGCTCTATAATTGAAAAAGAATGAAAAATTCTTTCCTTTTCTCTTTACGAAGTTACCTACTCCTCTTTGTAGGTAGGAAGACGTATTTTTGTTCCAACAGTACTTGGATCTTAATGTTTGTAGAGAGTATGAATCAAAAGATTTGCTTTTACTCAATTTGTGTGTGGATTTTTGGCTATGGTGACTAGGTTTTGGAAAAGGTGAGGACAAAGAAGAGAGGAAGAAGATGAAAATATGATGGAGATGAAGAACATGGAAAAGGAGGCCATGACAATACATAAACAATAGTAACACCTGCAAGTAGCAAGAACACATAATATCAATAACACAAAAGCAACCAACAAGAAACATGAACCGCATGACAGTCGGTTTGTGACTTGTGAGACCAACACAACCCAAAAAAACAAAAGAATATAAAGTTGGTGTAGCTATTATAGAGTTTGAATGGAATGGGTATATTGCATTGCATAGAACATGGCTGATTAGTGTGTAATAATACATATTACAATCACAAATGGTCAATGCTCTATAAACAAAAAGTGTGCAAAATAGGAAACACAATTACCAGGAGATCTAAAGGGACGTTGTCAAGAGTAAATGCAGGGAGTGTAACATCCCTTGCTGCTAGGCTCTGATACCATTTGTAACATCATCTGCTACTTTATGGATTGACGACTGTCCTTACAAACCCACATGGGTCTTTTCAACGTGCTTTGTCCTCACTCATATACTTCCTAGGAAAACTTCCCAGGAGGTCACCCAACCCAAAATTGCTCCAAGTGAAGCACACTTAACTATGGAGTTGTTTAGTGATGGGCTATCAAAAAGAAAATGCATCTTATTAGCATAGGTAATACCAATCAATTCATATAAATCATCCTTAATTGTATAGTCTCATACCTACACAATCTTAGGATCCTTCTCATTCTAGTGTGTAATCAGTTCATTCATGTACCCCTCCACTTAGAGGCCTTGCCAGCAGCAACTCCTTCTCTGTGCCTTCTCGCATCGACGATCACTCCTACCCTCGTCACCGGGCGTTACGGGGAGCATGATTGGTTAAAAAGACAAGGGCATCCACAGAGGACGCTATCAAGGATTTTCCAATCATAACTTGATCTGCGGTTATAGAGAGGATGCCAACATGCCCCCAAGATAGTGAAAGGACACTGAACACAAATCTTGTCTAAAAGGAAGGAGTGGCAAGCAGATGATAAAGGCTTTGTGAGTAAATCAACAAGTTAATGGCTCGTACTAACATGAGACAACAGAAGTTCCTTGTTATCCACCAAGTTACGAACAAAGTGGTAGTCAGTGACGAGATGCTTCATGCGAATGTGGAAGACAAGGTTGGCACAAAGGTAAGTGGCACTGATGTTGTTGGCGAAGAAGATGGGCGATATGGTCAAGGGTATGCAAAATTCTTTCAGGAGTATATGCCACCAAAGGAGCTTAGTAAAGGTAGTGGCAATGGCATGATACTTTACCTCCATAGATGACTTAGCAACAATGAGATGCTTCTTCAAGGACAGGACCACAAAATAGGATTACGACTCATATAGATTATATACCCAAAAGTGCACTTTCTATCAGCAGTGTTGTCAACCTAATGGAGTCACAGTAGGTGAAGATGGATAGGTTCAGCGCATGACAAAGGTGAAAGGCATGCATAATGGTCCCTTTGAGATATCGAAGGAGGCATTTCAGAGCTTGCATATGGACCATTGTAGGAGCTTGCATATACTGGGATAACTTGTTAACCAAAATGGACATATTAGGTCGACTAAAGGACAAGTACTAAAAGGAACCAAGGAGGCATCGAAACTCATAAGCATCACATGGGGGACATTAGTAGTTAGCGACAAGTCACAAGAGGTGGACAAAGGTGCGGATACGGGCTTGGAATCATGCATAGAGGCAGAGAGAAACAACTGATGTAAGTTATGATGCCGTTAGAGAAACATACCCTGATAAATAGGAATGAGCTCCATGCCGAGGAAATGGTGACAGACGCTAAGGTCCTTAAGAGAGAGACGTTAATCAAAGGCCTATTTGAAGTAGTTAACGAAAGATGCATGGTTGCTATAATGAGCAAGTGGTCATTCACATAGATGAGAAAGTAGGTGAGAATTTTGCCTTTGAGGAGGTGTCAAATTGAGAAGTGGTAAAGCCGAAGTCCAAGAGAAAGGCCTAAAGTGTATGGTACCAGACACGTTGAACCTGCTTGAGCCCATACAAAGCCTTGTCCAACCTACAAATGTGATCAGAAAATTGAGAATTAACAAAATCAGGGACTGAGTCAAGTAGATGTTCTTTGAAATTGTGTCATGGGAGAAGGCATTATTGACATCCTTTTGACAAAAGAAGCCAACCACGAGAGAAAGCAAAATAAAGGACCATCTTAATAGTTTAAAGTTCAATAACCGGGCTGTAAGTGGCAGTGTTGTCCACTCTAGGACGTTGATGAAAGCCCTTGGTGACCATGCGAGCTTTATACCGAGCAATGGAGCCATCAAGATGATGTTTGATCTGAAAGACCTATTTGTTCCCAATCACATTGAAGCAGGAGCGCTTGGAAACAAGGGACCACTGCAAAAACCGACAAAGCAATGACACAAACTGAAGCGAGCGAAGCTTATGGCAGTGCATGGGTGGACAATGCAATGCAGTAAAGTGAGGGCGTAAGCATGCAATAATATAGAGAAGCACATTGATCGTGGTGACTTTGTCCGATGGTGGAGGAAAATGATGATGGTACGATCTGAAATGGTAGAGGTTGAGTTGCCATGGCTCACGGCGATAAAGGAAAAGACCACAACGTAGCTTGCAGCAAGGGCGCAATGGCTACACGGTGTTTCGAGGCATGATGATATTGAGGGCCGAGAGAAATGGGTTGTGACTCAATTCTTTTCTCTTTTCCTTTTTTTTTTTTTTGGTTGAATTTGATTACTTGTGATGATGGAGAAGGGATTGTAATGTATTTTGATGATTTTTCTTTTAAGGACTTGGGGTTTGGCTATGGATTTTTTATTTATGGTTTAGCTATGATTCTAATTAGATGAAGATTGGATTTTTTTTTTAGCTTTGATTTTTTCCCTTTTATTTGGGGGTTGTGTTTGTGATGTATTTGACTTGATTATTTCTATAGTTGCTGGGTTTGGCTTAAGGATTCTGGGACAAGGATGGTATTTTGATAAGGGGGATGGAGTTGATAATGGGTTCTTGATGATAATAATGTTGTTGTTGCTATGGTTATGTCGCAGGGGAAGGGAAGAGTTCTTTGCTAGGAGGGTGATGGAGTTTATGATGGGTTCTTGATGATGGTTTTAGACGATGATGTTGTTGTTACTGTAACTCTCCTTTTTTTTATGCCCAGCTCCTTTTGTTTTTCTCTACCCAGATGATGATGATGGTGGCAGTAGGAGTTGAGATGGAGGAGGTGGGGGTGAACATAGGAATGGAGGTAGTGGTGATAAGGGAGTGAAGGAATGTGTTGCATGGGTGGGGGCAGGGAAGTAATTTGTTATAAACACCCTAAAAGGATACTGAAAAAAGATCCCGATATTACTTGAAATATAAATAAGACTAATACAAAAGACAAAATGAGAAGTATATTAGAGCATTAAGCAGCTCTAACTCTAAATTTCTGATATAGCCAAAGCCTACCCAATTCTGACCCACAAGGCAACAATTATACCCTTTCCTATAACAGAATATGGCCAATCATTCCCATGGTCCTCACTATCAGCATGACACACACATTCCTATGAAATTAGTTAGGATTGGGCCAACCTAGCTCACACTCATTCCTAAACTTACTATTTCCCAAGTTGCCCTAAAAAGTTAATGTGATGTACCTAAAAAAAATAAAAAGAAATTAAATTAATGTGATGTATTTAAGTTATTCATCAAGCGACAAATTAAAGACAATCTCTTTATCATTTACCTCTTTTGGCAAATTGACAACTTTTCTACACTCAAAGTCTCAAATATAATAGAACAAGCATATCAATGGTTTCAACACATAAGGCATCTGAGTGTGAGTGTCTTGCTATTTTTTCTGCTGCTGTTTGTTCTGCTGTGTTTCTGTTGGTGTGTTTGTAGTGCTGACCTTATTGATGTGTTTCCAAGGGTTGTGCTGGTTTATTCCTGGATGGTCTGTGTGGTTTGGGTAATATGATGAAAGATGTATGCATGGCTGCTGCATTTTGTGTTGTTGATGTAGCTGTCATGTGAACCTTATGTTGTTTGATTCTCCATCTTGGGGTTGAGCCTTATGAGATCTATAAAAAAAAGAGTCCATAAATTGTCATCAAGTTCCTTCATTTGTTATATAATCCAAACCAGCACAAGACCTTGTGTTTATGCTTAAAATTTATGTGCTCCAGATTTGCTGGAATGCTGAGACAGGTGAAAGTAGATAGCATGCTTATGTGACAATGGGATCTATTACCTCAGCAAGCAATGCTGTCACTGCATTGGATGGAACGGGTGGTGTGAAACTGCCTCCCTTCTCCTCCTGTTCCATCACTGTAGTGTACTCTGCCTTTTTTATTATCCAAAATATTGCTTTTTGTTTATCTTATCACAACTGAAGGATGTTGGTGGGCACAAGATGCGTGTAAGATTCTCGATTGAGATGAATCCCCAGATGAGGGATCTTGAGACAATGAACACATCACCCAAGAGAGTTATATACTATGAAGCTCCACATAAGTTGTACGTTGGGAATCTTGCTAGGGCTGTTAGACCTGAAAACCTGAGACATCTTTTTAGTAATTTTGGTAATGTGGTTAGTGTACGATTGTTGGAAGACCGGAAAACATGGACAAACTCGGGTTTATGCGTTTCTCTCTTTCCTCTTAGAGAGGGAACGTGATGCTGCATTGACCCTCTATGGAACACTAAAATCTATTTCTTTTATATTGATTAAAAAAAATTTTGCTTCTACCACTTTGTAATGTTTTGTTTCTTATTTGTTATTTCGCTTATTTGTGTCTAATGCCTAGTATGTGTGTTCTTTCTTGCAGGAATTGTGTGGTCGTACACTAGTGGTTAGAGAGGGCGTAGAGAAGGGTGAAACTTAACTAGAGCTTCAGAATCTGCGTAGAGGTGGTTGCAATTTTGGATGTATCAGAAGAGGAAAGCTCTCTGCTCTTGTATTTATGACTAAGATTGATCTGAGGACCTTCCAAAATTAGGAAAAGTCAGATGAAAGTTGTAACGCTTCAATTTTTACTGCTATGCAAAATGACCAAAATACCCCCAGGTCATTTCTACACAAGATTTGAGGCCAAAATAGTCCAGGCCATTTTCAATAGGATATTTTGATATTAGAATAATATTATATGGTGATTAAATAGCAATATGTACAAAAATCGCGATTTTCAATTTTTCAAGGACGGCCAGTCCAGGCTATCCTCAAGGGGTTAGTTTTATGCTTGAAGGGGGTTATGTGTGTTGTAGATGTGAAAATATCAACTTCAATTTTTTTACCGCAAGTGAAATTACTAAAATACCCCTGTGGTAATTTAACACGAGATTAAGTAATTTCTGAACCTAGTCATCGCCTGGGAGTTCAAAATGTTTATTACATGTGTAATTTGATATTTGAAAATGTTCGGGTGGTTTCGAGGAGTTTTTGTGTGAAATTATCATTTTGCCCCTAATTAACAATAAATGAGCTTATTTACGTAATCAAATAAATATAGGCAATATTAGGCTCTAATTAAAGATAAATTAATTTTATTTATTTATCTTGAGTCAAAATAATTATTTGAGGTAATTTTAAAGCATAAGATTATTTTAGAAAAGATTGTTTTTCTTTCTTAATTAAAAAGGGGTTCTTAAGACGCATAATAGGAAATTAGTGTATTAAATTTCTTTTTCTTAAAAATAAAATATATTTTAGATTTATTTTTTTTTTATTTATTACTTCAGATTATTTGCACTAAAAATTCCACTACATATGTTGGCCATTTAATTTTGTAATGGAGCACCTTAAAATATTTGATTATTAAACACTTACTTTAGTTTATCAATTTCTTTTCCACTAACAATTTCTTTTTCTCAAAAATAAAATATATTTTAGATTTATTTTTGTTTTATTACTTCAGATCATTAGCACTAAAATTTCCACTATAAGTGTTGGCCATTTAATCTTGTCTTGAGGAATTTTAAACTCTTGATGGTTAAGCCACTTACACTAATTTATCATTTCTAAACCATTACAAATTAAATACCCATCAAATATATGTCCCACCACTCACAAAAATTGAAAAAAATACTCCCCATTATAGCCATTAATGCAGCTGCCTCACCACCCAAAATCCCTATAAATATGTGTTTTTCCAAGCCTAATTCACACACAAACATTCATTCTTACCATTTGCATTTTTGGTTGTAGTCTTGCTCACAAAAATTAGCCAAAAATCCTCTCTTCTCTCTCTAAGTACAAAGCTCTCTTCTTCTTCCTTCTCCACCTCCAAGAGACTCCATTCTTGATATCCATCCAAGTTCCCAAGCTCAAACAAACACATACATACCATAAACCAACCCCTAAGCACCTAAACTTTCAATATCCAAACACAAGAACACAACAAAAATCCTTCCACCATTTCATCTTCACTTGGCCAAATATATACCATCACTAAGATCAAGATTTTTGTCGTTGATATCTCATACAAAATCAAGCTCTTGCTTTAATTAACAAAGAAACAACTTGGTAGGGATTTTATTTCATGTTCTTTCTTTTGTTCTTCCTTTATATTTTCGATTTTTATGATTTGATAATGACCATGGCTTGATGATGAGGAATCATGGTGGTGGTTGTGAATCCATCATTTAAATGTCCTCTAAAGCCCAAGATTTAATTCTTGATGACAAAAGATTTCTAAAGGAATTACTAAGTCTTGAGTTTTAAGCTTAATAAGACATAAAAATGAACTTGCATCCATATTTATGTTATAAGTTCTTGCATATCATATTTATATTTCAAGCTTTTCATAATCATATTTATATTCCACGTTATCACTTTAATTCTTGAAGATAATAATATGAACTTGCATATTCATATTTACTTTCAAGTTGTCACCTAAATCATAAATACCTAAGAATGAATTTGCATCTTTATATTTATATTTCAAGCCTTGCATTTCATATTTATATTTCCAAGTTATCACCTTATAATGATAATAATAAGGTTACAATACAAGTTTATGATTCTAGTTATCATTTAAATCCTAAAGTTCAAGATTTACTTGTTTTATTTTAAATGACAACTTTGATCATGGACACTTCTCATCTATTTATTTTTGGCACTTATATAATTCTGATTTAAAGCTTGATATACTTTATTTTTAGGTATGATCTTGTCTTTAAATTTTTACAAAGAAATTTTGAAAGACCTAGAAATTATAAAGGATTAAGAATACGGTTTTTCTCATGATTTTAAATGCTAAAATTGTAGTATTCTGATATAATCCTTTAGAACTGGAAAGGTTACTGATTTAGGATGTTTAGATGAGTTTAAATTGCTAATAGTTATTGTAAAAATTATTTTTGGTACCATAGATGTATAAAAGGGTAGTTACAAGTGTTAGTTTGGGCCGTTTTGCAAAATGCAGAAAGTTGTGTTTTGAACTATCAACTATGTTATTTCAGCCAAATGATTTTATTTAAAGCTACTAATGATGTTGAATGTGTCCATGAGTCCAAAATACCATTTATGAAGTTTATATAAAGTTTTAGAAATTTCGATTAGTCGTTAAATATTAAAAACAAGCAATTTTGCACTTTGACCCCTAAAATGTATTGAAATTTGGTTTATGGCCTTAAAAGGTTTTTACGATGAGTTTATAACGGTTTCTAATAGTTATATGTCTATTAAAAGTATTGGTTAATGTTATAGATCTCTAGTTTGTGAGAAGGTGTTACAAAGGGGTATTTGCATTTTGACCCGTAACCTTTGAGAAATTGTGATTTGACCCTTTGGGGCTTAAGCGTAAATGTTGATAAATTTGATGGCATGAATGCGGTTGATATCTTGTGAAGGCTATATTCATGTGTTGAAACTTATATGGCTTATGGATATATGCAATGAAGTGTGATGCATGTTTATGTAGTTTAAGTTATGGTATGTTATAATTATGCTTGATAAATTGAGATGCATGATTCCATGAAGTTTATGAGCATGAAATGTTGAAATGATGAGTTATTCATATTTGCATCTCTATATAACATGCCAAGGTTAAAGGTGACATAAGACACATAGAAATGATCCTCTAGACTCCCCGAATTAAAGGTTATGAGAGGTGATCCAAATAGAAAATGATCATTTAGACTCCCCGAATTAAAGGTTATGAAAGGTGATCCTAATGCCCCCTATCCCGTACCTTAAGAGTCGGGAATTTAACTTATCAAAAGGGATAAGATTGCGCTATTGACGACTAGTGAGGTATGAGCTCATAACCTAGAACTCTCGAGAAAAGAGAGAATTATAGGGCGGCCCCCAAGGAAAAGAGAATAAAGAAGTTTAAGTCACCTGTAAGAATGATGATCATGATGTTCTTTATATCATATGCATTGTTTTATGAATTTTATGATATTATGTATATCATATTGACATGCATCCATGATTAATATGTTGCATTCATGACATTAAGATTCATGCTAAAAGATACGGGTCTCGGCTAATGATATTTAGAACTTAATAAATGGACCTTATATATATGTTCACCATTTTCATAATTAAACCCGAAGTTCCTGGGGACGATGACGATGACACTTGTGTTAGAGTCGGGAAGCCCTACTGAGATTCTTGTATAAGTTTCTCATCCCTTTTCTTTTTCCGTGTCGTCTCCAGACAGGAATGATGGGGTAGTTCGTGATTTACCCTAAGATTGGACGAGGAGCTACGGAGATAGTTTCCTTTGGATATTTAAAGTGATCGTATCTTATTTATCAATTTGTATTCTATTAATGGATATACATTAATGTCCTTACGTTTAGAGGACATCACTATTATGATATTGTTATTAATGTGTTATTCGAGTTTATGTTATGATTGTATTATGTATTTAACTGTTATTTGTCTCTAACATCTCCTACATTGGTAAGATGAATGACGCTAGATACTTAGAAAGCGCGGCTCATGTTTTGGTATTTAAGTTCAAAAAAAAAAATTTACCCATATTTTCACTAAAGTATTTTCAAGAAGTTTGAATTAAGATCTGGAACAAAAGAGTATCAACTAATAATTAACTTAAATGCGTCCTAGGCGTGTTGAGTTAAATATTAGGGTGTTACAAAAGTAGAGGTGACCTACTGTGGCTGTTCAGCTCCATCAATGTTAGATTCATTCTCGTCTTTGTAGTATTTCAAATTGTAATCAACAATATCAAAGTTCTCAATGGGTGTTTGGAACATGATTGTTCCTATGACAATACCAACATTAGTAACTTTGGCAATACCCATTTCCAGTCACACCAAGTTCCTACGATATTTGCAGGGGAAGGGTTGATACAGCATACTTTGCAACAGTCCTGATATGATTGCAATTGCAGAAGTTATTATTCGAAGTTGTCATACACTAACACTAGTACAAGTGGGACAACTGGACAAGGCATCATCAGATCCATGTAACTAATTCCACCTTGTGGGACATTGCTCAATTATTGTTGGTGTTATAGCATTAATGCTCCACATTTATGTTAGTCAAGTGATAAAATTTAACTGGTCAATTCCATAACCTCTTGCTTCTGCATCAAACTATTCAATGAAGTAATCAGTGAAGCATCTATCCCTTTTGTGACAGTTCATGGGATGTACAATTAACACTGATATTAAAGTAGAGGCTTGGCGACTACTCTGTCCTTACAAAGAAAAAGTGAAGTAATAAAAATTTAAGTTTTCAATACCCTAATCCATTGCTTTTGCATGAAATTATTCAATGCAATAATTGGTTAAACGCATATCCCATTTGTGACAGTATGTGGGAAGTGCATTTGATTTGACACTGAAATTGCAGTGAGAGGCTTGGTGATTTGCATTTACTGCTCTATCATTTTTATGAGGCCTCCGTTTAGTACTAATTTTGTCTATTACCATAGACCAAGCTAAAATTTCAACTTTCTGACTCATGACTCAAGGGGGCACTACACTTTTCCAAATGCCACTGGTAAAACTAGTTATTCACACCCTCATGTTCCTCTCTTATAGCACCAATAACAGTTTATAAAGTTACTTACAGACTGATATACTGAAAAACTGATTAGAAAAAAGAAAGAAAGAAAAGCAATTGAAGAGGGCTCGTAGCTATTGTAACCTTTAAACTATCAAGTACAGAAAATCCACCAAGAATCATTTTGAACAATTTTATACGAAACTGACAGAGGAACTTTCCCGAATGATGATAAATAGATATATAAAAGCAAGGAGGTGCACCACTCCTCTTAAAAGCAGGAGAATGAAGATGTAATACTTATCTCATGCAAATATTTAAAAAATAAATAATAAAAATAAAACAGACAAACAAGAAAATGTTAAGAAACCATACAGACGGCTCACGACTTCAGAGCAGCTATTGCTTCAGGTTTAAATCAAACTCGCAGATCCAATTCGGGCATGGCCTCTATTGGAGTTTACTTCTCCAGGTCATTTTGAATTGTTGTTATTTTACTAAGACATGCAAACGTCAACAGTTCTCCGCATCATGATCCTGAAATGGCTTACCACAGCTATAGCATCCCCTTTAAGCTGAAAGTGTAGGGTCCAGCCAGCAAAATTAAAGCAGTTGGGAAGAAATTTTCCCACGCGTGAACAATGAAATTATTGTTTACGCATGATGATATCAGTGCTGACATAAGAATTCCCATGCGTGAACAGTGAAATCACTGTTCACGCGTGAAGAGTTCGGTACTGAAGGAGAATTTTCAACGCGTGAACAGTAAATTAATTGCTGTTCCTCTATAAATAGAGGCGAGGAAGCAACCATCAGAAGCAGCAGCGGAAATACAAGCTGCATAGAGAGAAAAATACACAGAGCTTGTGTTATTTTTCTGAGAGTGGGAGGAAAATAGAGAGTGTGAGTAAATCTCAAAGAGTGTAGGGTGTGGGTATATACACCGGGAATTTTTTTTTGGGTATCATCTTTATTACTCCTTGGTACTGCAAAAGTGTAGTATTTGAATAGGAGGGTTCTCACCGGGAAACACTATATTTACCTTTTGGGTTGGAGAGTGTGGAAAGGATATTGTGTAATTATCCTGAATATAGTGGAATATTTTTCGGAGTTTGTCCCGTGGTTTTTCCCTCTGATATTTGGGGGTTTCCACGTTAAAAATTCGGTGTGCATATTTATTGATCTATTTTGGTGGCGTAAATAGTGACGTGGGTCCCACCATAGTGAATAGTAACTCTGAATTTACAATTCACGAAAATAGTGATACGGCTCATGAATAGTGACAAGTGGGTCCACCGTGAATAGTGATCAGTGGGCCTCACCGTGAATTACTATTCATCCTGATATTTATTTTTCACTGCGCTGCGCCGATTGGTAGATTTAATTCTATCAGATTTATTTTGGTACTCATTACCACACATTAGGCATCATTTAATTACACTGTGAATCAATCTCTGAGCCCAACAAGTGGTATCAGAGCGCAAGTTGAGCTCAAGATTGTGCTGTGTAAATTAAATGGAGGAGAATATGGGTACCATGATCAAGCTAACAGCAGCAAATTACTTCATTTGGAAGCCAAAATGGAGGATATACTTTTCTATAAGGATTTGTATGATCCTGTAGAGAAGAGAGATGCAAAGCTAGCAAAAATGAAAGCAGAAGACTGGAAAAAGATGTACCGAAAGGCCATTGGGTTAATTAGGCAGTGGGTGGATATTAGCGTATTCCACCATGTAGCCACAGAGACGAATGCCCATACTCTGTGGAAGACTTTACAAGATCTCTATGAGAGGAAGACTGCACAGAATAAAACTTTCGTAATCAGGAAGCTTGTGAATCTCAAGTATAGAGATGGAAGGTCTGTTGCTGAGCACTTGAGTGACTTTCAAGATATGATGAATCAGTTAAGTACCATGCAGTTAGTGCTAGATGATGAGTTACAAGCATTATTACTTTGAGTTCGTTGCCAGATAGCTGGGAGACCTTGGTGGTGTCACTAAGCAACTCTGCTTCAGGTGGGAAGCTGTCTTTAGTCCAAGTCAAAGACAGTATGTTCAATGAAGAAACTAGATGAAAAGACTTAGTGAGAATAGATAATTCTCAGGCCCTTGTCACAAAGAACAGGGGGAGAAGCAAGAGCAGAGGGCGGTCCAGAAAACCAAAGGATCGATCGCAGTCCCAGTCAAGAAGAAAGTTCAAATGTTACCATTGCGGCGAAGAAGGGCACATCAAAAGAAATTGTAAGGCTTGGAAAGACAGAAGCAAGAACTATCGGAGAAGTCAAGATGCTGCTGATGATGAAAATACTACAACCACTCTGACAAATGGGGAAGTGGTGTTGCTCTCTTTTGTAGATGAAGAGTGTCATGTTGCAGATTCATGTGTTGAATGGGTCGTTGGCTCAGCGGCTTCTTATCATGCCACTCTCAACAAGGAATTCTTTACTGTGTACAAAGCAGGAGACTTTGGCAAAGTAAAGATGGGAAACACTAGTAATTCTGATATTGTTGGCATTGGTGATGTGTGCATTCAAACAAATATAGGAAGCACATTGACATTGAAGAACGTGCAACACGTGCCGGATTTATGCCTAAATCTGATCTCTGTGCATGCTCTGGATCTAGCCGGATACCACAGTAACTTTGGTGATGGCAAGTGGAAGCTTTCCAAAGGTTCGATGGTGGTTACTAGAGGGACATTGTACAACACTTTGTACAAGACTCAAGTTAAGCAGATTGGAGGATTAAATGCAGTCGAGGACGATGCTTCGCCAAATTTGTGGCATAGAAGACTGGCTCACATAAGTGAAAAAGGATTGCAGATTTTGGCTAGGAAATCCCTCATTCCTTATGCCAAAGGCACAAAGTTAAATCCTTGTGATCATTATTTATTTGGTAAGCATCATAGAGTGTCTTTCAGCAAAAGATTGAAGCTGAAAAAGAATACTTTAGATATGGTTTACTCTGATGTATGCGGTCCCATGGAGGTGGAGACTCTGGGTGGTAGCAGATATTTTGTAACGTTCATTGATGATGCTTCACGAAAGTGTGGGTTTATTTCCTAAAGAGGAAAGACCAGGTGTTTCAATACTTCAAGAGGTTTCATGCCATGGTGGAGAAAGAAACTGGGAAACCTTTGAAGTGTCTTCGTAGTGACAATAGGGGAGAGTACATTTCCCATGAATTCAAGAACTATTGCTGTGAACATGGCATCAGGCATGAGAAGACGGTTCCTGGCACCCCACAACATAATGGTGTGGCCGAAAGAATCAATAGAACCATTATGGAGAAAGTCAGATGTATGTTGAGAATGGCTAAGCTGCTTAAGCCATTCTGGGGTGAAGCTGTTCAAACGGCATGCTACCTGATTAACAGATCTCCGTCTGTTCCTTTGGGCTTTGACATTCCTGAGAGAGTATGGTCCGGACATGGTGTTAGTTACTCTCACTTGAAGGTGTTTGGATGCAAAGCCTTTGCTCACGTAAGTAAGGAGCAGAGACAGAAGCTTGATGATAGAGCCATTCCTTGCATATTCATGGGCTATGGAGAGGAGGAATTTGGCTATAGGTTATGGGATCCGGAAACGAAAAGGATTATAAGAAGTAGAGACGTAGTGTTTCATGAGCAAGAAACTATGTCGGATTCTGCTTTTCCAGAGAAAACTGCTGAATCTGGTGATAAGGTTAATTTTACACCAGTCTCTCTTCCTAAAGAAAATGCCACAGAAGGGGGAGAGGTTCAAGACCATGGGGTTGATGATGAGCCAACTAGTGATGATGCTGGAGATGGAGGAGGTGTTGAGCAGGGGGAGTAAGCTCAAACGCCACAGCTTAGAAGATCTAACAGAGTACGATATCCATCCAGCAAGTATCCTAGGTCGGAATATGTCCTTCTCATTGATGAGGGGGAGCCAGAGAGTTTTGAAGAAGTTCAGACTCATATGGATAAAGTTCAGTGGATCAAAGCCATGCAGGAAGAGATGGATTCCTTGCAGAAGAATGATACTTATGAGTTGGTAAAACTCCCTAAAGGCAAGAAAGCCTTGAAGAATAAATGGGTGTTCAAACTGAAGAAAGATGGCGACAAGCTAGTGAAGTATAAAGCGTGCTTGGTTGTAAAAGGCTTTGGTCAAAAGCGAGGGATAGATTTTGATGAGATTTTCTCTCCAGTTGTCAAAATGAGTTCTATTCGAGTTATTCTCGGATTGACGGCTAGCTTGGATTTGGGGCTTGAGCAATTAGATGTGAAGACTGCATTTCTCCATGGTGATTTGGAGGAAGAAATCTACATGGATCAACCAGAAGGATTTGAGGAGACTGGAAAGGAGAACATGGTTTGCAGATTAAAGAAGAGTCTGTATGGTTTGAAGCAGGCTCCTAGACAGTGGTACAAGAAGTTTGACTCATTCATGGTGGGTCATAGATATACCAGGACAGATGCAGATCACTGTGTATATGTCAGAACATTTCCAGGTGATAAGTTTATCATCCTTCTATTGTATGTAAATGATATGTTGATAGTAGGACAGGATGCAAAGATGATTGGTGACTTGAAAAAGGAGCTATCAAAGTCCTTTGATATGAAAGACCTAGGCCCTGCAAAGCAAATTCTGGGTATACAGATTTTGCGAGACCGGATGACTAGAAAGCTTTGGTTGTCACAAGAAAGATATGTGGAGCGGGTTCTAGGCAGATTCAATATGAAGAATGCTAAAGCAGTTAGCACACCATTGGCCAATCACTTCAAACTCAACAAAAATAGTTGTCCCACTACTGACGAAGAAAAGAAAGCTATGGTTAAAATTCCTTACTCCTCAGCAGTCGGGAGTTTGATGTTTGCCATGGTTTGTACTCGGCCAGATATCGCTCATGCGGTTGGAGTTGTTAGCAGGTTTCTTTCCAATCCAGGTAAAGGTCATTGGGAAGGTGTGAAGTGGATCTTGAGATATCTGAAAGGAAGTTCGAAAATGTGCTTGTGCTTTGGAGGACCAGAACCAGTTCTGGAAGGCTATCCAGATGCTGATATGGCAGGTGATCTGGACAGTAGAAAATCTACTTATGGATTTGTGTTTACTTTTGCAGGTGGAGCTGTGTCTTGGCAGTCCAAATTGCAAAAGTGTGTTGCCTTGTCCACTACTGAGGCAGAATATGTTGTTATGACTGAAGCTGGAAAAGAAATACTTTGGTTAAAAAGATTCTTGGAACAATTGGGAATGAAGCAGAACAGGTCCATTATCCATTGCAACAGTCAAAGTGCTTTGGATTTGAGCAAAAATGCGATGTATCACTCGCGGATGAAGCACATTGATGTCAGGTATCATTGGTTGCGTCAAGCCGTAGAAGAAAAACAATTCAAGCTAGAGAAGATTCACACTAATGAAAATCCTGCAGATATAATGACAAAAGTTGTAGCATGAGATAAGCTTCAACTTTGTGCCGAGTTGATCGGCATGGATCCTAGATGATTGCTCCTAGATTACTTCCCCATCGGCTGGAGGGGGGAATTGTGGGGTCCAGCCGGCAAAATTGAAGTAGCCGGGAAGAAATTTTCCCATGCGTGAACAGTGAAATCACTGTTCACGCGTGAAGAGTTCGGTACTGAAGGAGAATTTTCAACGCATGAACAGTAAATTAATTATTGTTCCTCTATAAATAGAGGCGAGGAAGCAACCATCAGAAGCAGCAGCGGAAATACAAGCTGCATAGAGAGAAAAATACACAGAGCTTGTGTTATTTTTCTGAGAGTGGGAGGAAAATAGAGAGTGTGAGTAAATCTCAAAGAGTGTAGGGTGTGGGTATATACACCGGGAATTTTTTTTTGGGTATCATCTTTATTACTCCTTGGTACTGCAAAAGTGTAGTATTTGAATAGGAGGGTTCTCACCGGGAAACACTATATTTACCTTTTGGGTTGGAAAGTGTGGAAAGGATATTGTGTAATTATCCTGAATATAGTGGAATATTTTTCGGAGTTTGTCCTGTGGTTTTTCCCTCCGGTATTTGGGGGTTTCCACGTTAAAAATTCGGTGTGCATATTTCTTGATCTATTTTGGTGGTGTAAATAGTGACGTGGGTCCCACCACAGTGAATAGTAACTCTGAATTTACAATTCACGAAAATAGTGATACGGCTCGTGAATAGTGACAAGTGGGTCCACCGTGAATAGTGATCAGTGGGCCCACCGTGAATTACTATTCATTCTAATATTTATTTTTCGTTGCGCTGCTCCGATTGGTAGATTTAATTTTATCAGATTTATTTTGGTACTCATTGCCACACATTAGGCATCATTTAATTATACTGTGAATCAGTCTCTGAGCCCAACAGAAAGCCACCAAGCTGACTAAATCTTTTCTGCATCACTATGACTTCAAGTATTTTCATAGGTGCGTTCTACGGTGCTGTGGGTAAAAATTAAGGAATGGTTCCGCACCTAGGTGGCTTGAGGTAATGTTGACATGTGGAGGAGTTGACCAAAAGGTTGAAATCCATGGAGCAGGGTGATCAGAACTAACAACAATTATTTCGCATTAATCCTGTTCCCTTATGTTTAATAGTAGGGTGTCTGTTTTAGTCGCTTTGTCCTTCAAAATTACAACTTAACACAACGCCAACCCTTTTCCATCCAAGGTTGTCCCCCTTCGCCTCCATTGTTAACAATTGTAGGTCCTTCTTGTGGGTTTGAATCGCAGATCGTCTTTTTTCTCCATTTCTGTGTGTTTCTTCAATTTGGCAAGACCTGTCGGAGGGGTCAATAGTGCCTCTGGGTTCTTTACTGCTGGCATCAATACTCTTCATCAACTTTTTAGTTGGGTGTTGATTTTTGAACTGTTTGCAAGCTACGTTGCACTCACGCAGCTGGTGCTAGTGAATCTCTCTGTTTCTTGTGTGTCCATGTTCTTATAATGTGAAAAGTGCTACCCTTTTGTGAAAATACTCCCATGGTTTCCTATGATGTGCTTTCCTTTAAAAGGCAAGAAAAAAAAAGGAAGAAAGAAAAACAATATCAAAATTTTTTTAAGGCCACTGTCCCATTTGTCTCATCATTCCAAATTTAACCCAAAGGTGAATGAAAATATCTAATCTATCAATCAATGAGATCAAAATGATTCTCAACTTCTGGAGGGGATCATACAATGGGTTCCCACCGTCAAAGGGCTATTAAGAATGCAACGCAGAATGATTGTGTGCCCTCTTTAGACTTAGATTATGTAAAGTGGTTTTGCCTACAAATTATTGTTATTTTCCGAATACCATTCCGAGATCAGGTTTCTTGATCCCTTTCTCCATGATAGAGGCAATGTTGCAGGAGTTCCCCCTACACTAGAATGGATGAAGATGAAATACCAACAAGCGCTGCTGATGCATTTCACAGGGGGACAAATTTTTTGGCCGAGTTCAAATTTATCCTACACAAAGAGATATTATACCAGCTTAATAATCACCATGAAATTATTACTCAATCAACAATAATTATCAATGTTAAACATGGTTACAAAACTTCACCAAAAATGTTTAGTAACTCTCTAATATGCCTTTTTTAATTTTACCTAAAAGAAACGAGATCTAAAACCAACCATCAATTACTACTTAACAACAATCAAACACATGCTTGATCTCGTGTCCACGCGTTCGAATAATCATTTGCCACGTTCACAATTCACCATTCTTTGTGAAAAGCAAGGGGCATGCTAGAACGCACCATTTTCACAATAAAGTCAATAACCAAATGGATAGAGGGGTAAGAATTGTTCGCAGTCATCAGCGAGTGCATTCATGTCACATTTATCTCTACAGCATGGATAAGTCCCTGAACCTATTTTTACCGGCTAATGAATATGCAGTTCCATCATGAAAGACAGAAGCAAGCATATTTTAAGTTGTTAAGTCATGCAGATATGTAAGATGCTCTTGACTTGGCTCGTATCTTCCTAATCAAGTAGTTCTCCAAACCTACGTACGCCAGCATCCGCTATTCTAGTATGACCTGTTAGAGCAATCTTGAGAACATCCTCCAAAACATGTATGCTTTTAACACCCTCGTCCAATTCACATATTAAAGGCATTATGATAGCCCAGGTATCATATGAGGAGCTTCCCCATACTCTAATGACCTGGTCATAACCCCGCAAGCTTCCTCAATCCCACCAACATTGTAGAATCCCTTCACTAATGCATGGATAATAGAAAAATGTGGAGAGAAACTTTTAGACAGCATCTCCTCCGTGTATTTATTAGGCTCATTGAGCATTCCCTTGTCACACAAACCACTAACCAAAGCACGATAAGACACCACAGTGGGCAAGCATCCATTGGCTTGCATGTCACTAATAACTTTACAAGCATCTTCAGCACGCTTTTCCAGACAGAACCCGAATATAACAGTATTGTAATGAACTATGTCAGGTTGCACCCTTTGACCTTCATCCTGCAAAAAAGCTTTTAAGCTTCTCTGAGCTTCTTCTTCCTAAACAAACTGTTCAACAAGGTGGTGTAAGTCAAGGAATCTAGAACAAACCCTTTGTTCAACATATCCTCCAACAAATCAACAACCATTCACCTAGCTCTTCTGACACAGTGCTTGCATCAGAATCTGGTAAGACTCAATATCCGGAACAACATCTCTCTTAAGAGTGGTGGAAGTTGGGTTGGCGAGAGACGTAGTCGAAGATTTCCTTGGCAAGGAGAGGGTCTGATTGGGATGCTATCAGCTTTTGGACTCTGGCCGGTGACCCAATTGGGTGGTTGTTGGAGGAAGAACAGAAAGCCACTTGTTGCTTGTTTTGCAAGTAGCGATAGTGATGGGGTAGGCGTGAATTGAAGAAGATGCGATCGCAGGCAAAGGTAGTAGTGATTAGTGTTTTTGAAGAGCGAAGAAGATATATTGTTCTATGCATCTCCCTCCCTCTTTGGTTTAATCTGTGTAGCTTCACTTCTGTTTAAGGAAATTGCAATAAAATCTTACACAAGATTCTGTTTCTCATGTATATATATATAATTAATTTAGAGTGTTGTTATTTAAACACTCAAAAAGTGAGTTTCTATTGAGATGCTCATTTAATAATTATTAAATATGATGTGATGGATAAAGTATGTGGGGTTCATCATCACATCTAATAGTTATTGAGTAGGTGTCCCAATAAACACTCATTTTTTGTGTTTAAATAATATTTTTTTGATTAATTTATACACATGGGAATTTACTTTGCCGCTCACCAAGTCTTGTACTCTCTCCTTTTTATAATTTACATCCATTTTAAAATAAAGCTATCTTTTAAAATATCTATCAATTACATATTTCAATGGAATAAATTTTTTTCCATTTTAATAATACTTTTGAATAATTAATGACTATTAGTATAATCTTTCATTTCTAACCATTTGATATGTTTTACAATTTATGAACATTAAAGTATATTAATTCATATATCATAAATTTGCATAAGAATATTATATTATCATATTTTTTATAATCTTTCTTATTACTATTATTTATCTAAATTTAACGGATATTTTACAAGAAAGAAGCAATATCTTTTTTATTCAAATAAATTTTAAAATCAAACTTAACTTTATGTATTTAAGAGATTTGACTCCCTTTCACCTCTTTTAATACCTCAGGGGTTAGATATTCAATTAGGATTTATTCTACAACATAATAAATTTTCTCCTAATGAGTGATGTCAGACAATTGGCTAGGCTAATCGGCTGTACTTACATGAAAAATAAGCTTTTTTTTGTAGATTATCAGTTTACTTTATTCTTATCATATTTTTATTCTTATAATTTTGTGCCTCTCTAAATAGTATTCCCTTTGTCCTTTAATAATTATTTAATATTAAATTACATTGAAATTAAAGAAATAGTTGACAAAATATTAATATTAGTAAAAGATAGGAATATTTTATTAAATTGTTCTTATTTCTTTCAATACACTCTAACTTTCTCTCTCATTTTTCACCAAGGAGTCAATAGTATTTAATAGAAATATTATTTAAAAAAATTTACAATGAGAAAAATTTTAGAAATATAAAAAAAATTAAAATAAAAGTAAACCACAAGTCCACAAGGCAAATTATGCTTGATCAATTGATCTTCCAAACCTCCACGGAATGCTTCACCATTTGGAATTTCTATGCAAATTATCTCATCAATTACAATAGCCTAGCATCAATCAAGAATGCCCCACACCAACCAAAATTATCAAAACTGAAAGCAGAATAAAATCAAAGACATAATCCACCATATCCAAAAAGCAAGAAACTCAGCAATGAGCAAAACACAGCTTTATTCATCAATGTCCGAAAATTTGGAGCTAAATATAAACTTGTCCATATAAACTTGTCTTTTTTTTTATAAATGAATGAAAAGTTAATCAATATTCATTAACTTTGTTTGCAAACATATGAACTCCCATAGTATTCATATATACTTTTAGACACACCATAGTAAATCGACATCAAAACATTCCCTTTTCCTACATTATCTATTGACCTTACCATCCATCACAATATGTAGGCAGAGAAATTATTCTTTAACATCCAAATAACAGTTCCCTATTTCACTTATTTCCTCTTGTTTTATTTTTATGGTTTTGTTCCCCTACTTATTTCTTTTCCCTTACGAAACCCATCTAATATTTTGCAGATAATATAGTGGCAACAAGTAGTTGGATGGGTGACCATTTTCTGAGGTTGACATGGCTTTTCAATCAACAAAGGTTGAGGACCATGGTTAGTAATGTTTACCCAAATGAAAAACATCCAAACAGAACAATAACTACCAATCAATTAAAATTTCAAACCCTTGCATTCCAAATACTCAAACCTTAGCCATTGAAGCAGAAAAAGGGAAAAATTGACAAAACTTTAACTTGTAGAGAGCTGTGATGAGAAGAGGAGGAGGTGTCGCTATGGAGGCAGAGGATGTCACGGCCTCACGGTGGCTCCTTTGCTATCTTAGGAATGTTGTTGCTGCTGCTGAGGATGGTGGATGCTATTATTGGTGTGTCGTGACTAACTAGATAAGGTGAAAGAAGAAGGACGATCGGTGGAGGATAGAGTTCACGGGGTTCTAGGGAAAAGCATGTGATGGTGCAGCATGGCGAGCTATGCTGCAGTAAAGAAGAAGACCAATGCATGAGGTTTATAGAGTTGGGGGAGAGAGTTTGTAGGGCTCTAATGGCAAAAGGGAGCGGTGGCATGGCAAGCTTATTAGTTAGGATGAAAGAAGAAGGCTACTGAGTAAGGTTGACAGAGTTGGGGGAGAGAGTTCACCTTGTTCGAGGGAAGAGGGACAAAGTGACAGAATTGGGACGTTGAGGGGGTAGGGTTTAGGGGGCATTGAGTGCAGGTTTCACATTTCATAACAGAGTGAGCTTTTTTTTAATTTTTTTTCATGCTTCAGCCTACCATACTCCACTGCGTAGCCTCCCTACTACGTGTCTATAATAGAGGCTCCTTGCACAGTACCGTATACGTCGCGTATGTGCTTCGAAACCGTGCGTTAACATAACATTACTCATATATGAATGGTCTAAAAGAATCACAACCACTATTTTAGGTTGGATGATATGGATTACTAGGTGTGTGGTGTAACGTACGCCTTTGTGGTCTAAAAGAATCACAACCACTACTTTAAGTTGGATTATATGGATTACAGGTGTGTGATGCATCGTACGCCTTTGTCCCCTTGATTGGTGTACCACAGCAAGAGCCATGTCACACACGATAATTGTAGTCTGCTATTGCAACATTAATTCCCACCAAAGAACTCATTTCCCTTCAACTTAAGGATTTGACCGAAGCCTTTGAGTTTTTTGTTCAAGTTAATTTAGAACCTTTTTTTTTTTCAAGGAATGTCGTTATGAGTAATGTTTAAAAAATTGAACTAAAACCAACACTTGACTATTATAGAATTATTTGTGTACTACAAATTTTTAATATATTATACTTTTAATGAACAATATTCAAATATCATCATAGTCTCAACTCTCAAATTTTGCAACTCCACAAAAAAACCTCTCAACTCTTTTGATTTTAGTTTTTCAATTTTTTTTTCACGCATTTATGTTTTCTTTCCAAAAGTAAAAGAAGAACATTGTAAAGTTTTTCACAAATTATTTTGTATCTTTCTGTCTTGTATTTTTTTAAAAATTAATTTTTAACATAACATTAGCATAATTATTAGATACACTCCCTTTGTTTTTACTATGATGAAGTGCACAAAACCAGTGTTATGATTAACATTATGATAATTTTAAATGCAACCCCATAACCCAGATCTTTTTATTATGTTGGTAATTTTTCTTTAATCATTGAGTTTTAAATTAAGGTAATTAGTCAAGTGCTTATTGCAGTTAATGCCTATGGTGATGTTGGCATTTAACCACATTTGAAAAATGTGACTAAACGAAAAAAAATGTGGCTAAACCCTCTTTAACACAAGAAATAGAAGCAAACATGTTTGCTTTCCTAGCTCCTTCCACAACCCCCATGCCACTACTTTCTTCTCTACTTTGATAATGATGATGTCTATGGTTCCCAAGCAAGTTAAATGAAAAATATTTGAAGAAAAAATTAAAATAAAAAGTAAAAATAAAAAGGAAGAAGGTTGGATTTGTGCAAAACATGGTTTTGTGATCTTTTTGTGCAAAAACCAGATTTGTGCGAAAACTGGGTTCACAACTGGTTCCCAAGTTGTGATCTTTTTTGTGAATAAAAAACTAGGGTTGTGACCTTTTTGTGCAAAAACTGGGTTTATGATCTTTTTGTGCAAAAACTAGATTTGTGCAAAAGCTAGATTCACAACTGGTTCCCAAGTGTGTGGTGTGCTACACAACCCCAATTCTGAGTTGTTCTCACATTTCATCGATTGTTAAGGCCTTTTGCATCAGAGCTGCTATTCTGTTGCTACCATGATTTATTATACCTTCCACTATCCCAAGCTCATTCCAATGCCTTTGCCATTTCTTTTCTTTTCTTTGTTTTTTTTTTTGGTGATATTGCCTCAACCATTTTAGCTCCAGTAATTTAGATTTGTTTACAATCGTATCATGAGCAAAAGTAAAACAAAAACTTATTTTGAATTTCAAAGTGGTTTTTGATTTGCACATTAAGATTTGAATTTTAAAATGATTTGATGGTGATTGTGTTTCTTTTGTCGTTCGAGTAGTTATGGGGTATTAAGAAGAACAAGATAGGGGAAGATCCTGTTTGCTTTCGTTTCTTGTGTTAAAGAGGGTTTAGCCATATTTTTTTAATGTGGTTAAATGCTAAGTACACCATAGGCATTGACTATAGTAAGCACATGAGTAATCACCTAAAATGTCATGACTCGATATGGGCATGTGACCAGCACGTAAAGAATCTCATACCCGCGTAAGCCTCATGACCTGTGAGTTCTTTTATATGCATATTTTAATACATAAAATCCATTAAAACATACTATTATTTCTATAAACAAAACTCATGTTCTCTGAAATCAAAATGATCATAACCGAAACCTCATAATCAATGTCTGAAATCCTAAAGTCCATACATTATCTGGGTATAAATACATATTAAGTACCTTCAATCAAAATATCCATGATATTCCAAATCCTTTTAATACAAATCAAAACATGACCAAATATGCAAAATGCAAGATAATCTCTATATGAATCAGGACTCATTCATGCGATGACACTGGAGCACTCTAAATTGTACCAAGAATGCTTCACTAAAGTGAAGCTCACTAACTGTATCTCTATTACTGCTGGGAAGAAAGAGGCTAGGGAGGACCTGCAGTAGCTACTGTATCTGTAAATAGGAGAAAAAAGATATGGGTGAGATTTTATACAAAACTCAGTGAGCGAATTCTCACCTAGAACCCCCTTCATAGAACATTAAGAATGCAATGCAATAAAGGCATGTTAACAATAATAATAATAACAGTAATAATAAGATTCTAAAACATTTCATACTTATATTCATAAAACCAAAATCACAATTCTCTATATATCAACCCAATAGTATCCTAATAGAGAAACAGAAATCTCTGTAGAATATTCTATGATTACATCTGTGCATTACATTTCGTCATCCCCAGTGTATCATCAAATTCTCTTACTATATGTCTTAGGTCACATATGGGTATTTCGTATCGCTATCCCCGATATGGTAATGATTTTTCTATTTACTCTAGCCCCGAGCTACTTGGTACCAAGGTTAACGGATTAACTGTCATTAACAGTCTGTCAACTCAACCAAAATCTCATTCCTTTCTCTACATTCATAAAGTCTTCTATCTAGGGTTCAAAACTCCATAATATAAAACAAACCATCCTAGAAATTATATCATCATTATAATATTTCTAACACTGATATCCAACTCTTTATGAACTCATTTAAACAACAATGATCCCATGGTTTTTATAAAATCATATCGTTCATGCCATTTAAAAACCACATTCTCATATGCTTAAATAATCAGCAAAAATCTCTAATCTCTTTGCTTAAATCTCTAAAATCATATTATAAATCATATTTTTATGAAAATAACTCTAATGTATAACATAGAGATCACATGTTTAAACTCACTCACTTGGAGGGATGGACAGTATAGGATCAACACTAATAGAGCTCCTTGGAGCTGGAATGGCACCAATATCTGCCATTCGAACAACAAAACTCTATATTAATCTCTAGATTACTCAAAACTATCACTAATGACAATGGAGGTGCACCAAAGCTTGCATGGCATGAAGAACAACAATGCCAACCTCTAAGAACATGAGAAATGGAAGAAAAAGGAAGCAAAATCACTAAACCAAGCTTACCTTTGAGTTGTGTCACATCGTCCTTATAGGGTGCCATGACGAGGATGACAATCGATTCAAAATAAAAATGGGAGTCGCTACCAATTTTAATTCTGGCTAAAATTAGAAAATCTTTTGATTTGCAAACTGGTCTTTTAAAAGAGATTTGAGGTTCGGGAGTCTAATTACGATTAGGGAAGAGTGAAAACTTAATCCTGTTGCACCCCTAATACATCTGTATAAATACAGTTACCCTAGAGCTCATTGTGCAAATTCACTTATCACTTTAAAATATTTATTTTTCCCCAAAAATATAACAACCATGTATTTACAAAGAAATAAAGCTAAAATTAAAACAAAAAATTAAAGAAAAAATTTTATAAAAAAAATTTAGCTTGATAGTTGTTGGCTACGCTGATATATCCTCCGGTGCAATGAGGAACTTAAAGCCACATCATTCTTGTAGAAAATAAGTGTATTGATGAATTTTAACTAAAAAAATTAAAGAGTGTGTTGATTGATTTTAATTGTAAAAAAAAAAACATGTGTTGGTTGATTTTAATTGTGAAAAGAATTTTGATAGACCAATTCTTTAAAAAAAAAAAAAAGGAATTCGCTTGTACACAGGATTCAAGATAGCACTAGGCTACTCAATGAATCCTTACAATTCAATAGTACATAAATGAGGCATCCACTTCTCAATCATGACTGCTGATTGTTATGAGGATAAAGAAAAACCAATTTTTTTATCATCATTATTATAATATTTCTGAATATTTTTTTCCCTTTTTAAAAAAAATTAAATTAAATGAATTTGTTAAAAATCAAGCAGGACTTTAAGCCAAAAGACCAAACATCCTAATAAAATTCAAATAAAACAAAAGACCCAAACCCAAAAATAAAGATTGTACTAAAGGTCGTAAAAAAAATTACCCAAAATGAGGTTTTTTTTTTGTTTTTAGTTCTTTTGTTTTGTTTTGTTGTAGAGTCAGATTTATTTTTGTATTGCTATAGTTTTTTTTTGTTACTTTTCTGTTTTCGTTTCTTGGCATTGGGTTGTGTTTTGTATTGGGCTACTGTTGGGCTAAACTTGTTTTTATGAGCTGATTTTTTTGTTAGTCTTTTTCTTTTTAAAGTCCTGTTTTGTTGTTTTTATCTTGTTGAGGCATTTGGGCCATTGCAATTTTTATTTGTTATCAGGATTTATTTTTTGGGGACCATTGAGCTTGTTGTTTTGTTTTTGGTCAGGTCCGTTTTTATATTTGGGGAAATTGAGCTTGCAGTTTTGTTTTTTGATCATATTCATTTTGGGGTGTTTGGGCTTGTTTGGTTTTTTTAGTATAGTAACCTTTTTGTGTTTTTAGTGATTTGGCTAGGGTATGTCTCTTTTAGTTTAGGTTGTGTGTGTCTATTTAAAAAAAATGGTATTGGTTTTCTTCCTTTTTTTTAAATAAAAAATATTTTCTTCATCCTCGCAATAGCCAATGGTTATGATTGAGAGGTGGATGCCTTCTTCATATACTGTTGAATCGTATGGATTTATTGAGTAATTTAGTGCTAACTTAAATCTTGTGCACAAGCGGATTCCTTTTTTTTCAAATAATCGGTCAAGAAGAATCCTTTTCACAATTAAAATCAATCAACATATTCTTTATTTTTTAATTAAAATTCATCAACACAAACTTATTTTCTATAAGAACGACGTGGCTTTGAGTTCCTCATTATACCAGAGGATACATCGGCATAGCTAATAACTATTAAGCCCAATTTTTTTTATAAAATTTGTTTTTTAATTTTTATTTTTATTTTAGCTTTATTTCTTTGTAAATACATGATTGTTATACTTTTGGGAAAAATAAATATTTTAAAATTATAAGTGAATTTGCATAATGAGCTCTTAGGTAACTATATTTATACGGATATATTAGAGGTGCAGTGGGATTAAGTTTCCATTTTTCCTAATCACAATTAGATTCCCGAACCTCAAATCTCTTTTAAAAAACTAGTTTACAAATCAAAATGTTTTTCAATTTTAGCCAGAATTAAATTAGTGGTGACTCCCATTTTATTTTGAATTAGTTGTCATCCTCGTCGTGGCGCCCTTCGGGGACGTTGTGACAAGTTGGAAGAAGAATGGAACTAGATTGAGAAAATAAGAGAGGAATAGGGCTGGGAGGCAATGGTTTTGAATTATGGAAGTGAAACTCAAGCTTGAGGGGTTTTAAGGGGGTGAGGGTGTCATAACTCGAAATTGTGTCATTTTAGTATCAGACACACTCACTGCAGCAACTAAAATTCGTTGCAATAATGAGCCTGTCTAGTCCCAAAACCCACAGAAAGGCTCATTGTTGTGGCGAGCCTATTCTTCATTAATCTGCAAAGCTTGGCTACAATATGGTTTCTATTTTCTGGGGCTTTCTCAGCTTCACAGGTGGATCCCGGGGACCCTAAGGCCATACAGAACCTGACTATGGACACGTGTACCCAGGGTATTATATAAAATTAATCCTTACGGTTTACCGTATGACCTTTCTTTCCTGTGAATAACATGTGCTACTAATTGCACCATTTATCAATTAATTGAATAATGAGAAAATGGATATTGTTACTTTTCATCGCTTTCACTGTCTTTAGTCTTCACCATTCATGCAAATAAGATTATAAAGTGAAACACCAAATACAATACACACTAAGCGAGTTTTATTCTTGTAGTGGCCAAAAAACAAGTAGTAGCAAGCTTGCTGTTCCAATCCCACAAAGGTAGAAATATAAAGCACTTGAAGTCTACTTGAAGAACTCCATAACCCATAAGATGTGGGCATATGTTTCATATCTACTGCCCTTAAAGCTTGCTTTAGTTGCCAATTCCAAGAAGTCTTGCTCTCTTCCACCTGGTTTTTGAGTCATCATCACAATATTCATTTGGGTGATGAACTTCCAAGTATCATTATTCTCAGGTATAGCAAGAAGAACTGCCTCAAAACAATCACTTTCCCATCATTAGGAATAGCATCATAGCAGTTCTTGAATAGTTTCAAGCAGTGCTCATCATTCCAATCATGAAGTATCCATCGCAAAAATTAATTGAGTTAGCATATATAACTTGTCATTAGAAGTAAATTGGTATCCAGTCAATTTTGGCCTTTGGGTAACATTCATCACAAAAGGCATTATTTATTCTACTACTTATTAGTGGAGGAAGTTTCAAAACAAAGGGAGTATAACAAATGAGGTGCACTTTATGAACACTTCAATACTTACTATAACAACTCACAAGAGCAAATTAGAGATATTGTTCCACTGCCAAGTGCCAAACACCAAAGCAACAACTCACCTTCATAAAAATGGCATCACCTTTTCGCACGCTTTCAAACATGTCTCCCCCGACATGTTCCACTCCTGTAAAATTAAAATCAGATAACCTTTTATGAACACCATATTTTGTCCAAGACCTTTTTGTATATAAGAAAAATAAAAATAAAATGTTTTCCTTTTTCATTAGCATTTTTTCTTTTCTTTTTAAATTGTTTCTTTTAAATTAGCATAAAATCTTTTTTAATATTAATTAGCATCTTTTCCAATCAGATCAAATCATTTTTTCTTCCTTTCCAATCAGAACATTTTTTTTATTTTCATCTAATCAAATCAGTTTTTAAATTAGCGACAATCAAATCCCTAATAAGCCTTAATGAGAATCAGTGTGGATTAAGGCAATTAATCTGTAATATATATAAGTGTATGTTGCTCTCATCAGTGAACGAGGATGAGGAGAACAATCACTTAAAGTATGTTGTTCTTGGTTGAACAATCACTTAGAGTATGTTGTTCTTGGTTAAAGTATTTTCTTTATATTGTTTGGCATGTTGATGATTGAAGCATTTATTCTTCTCACCCACCTAGCCATACGGCCTACCCTGCATGCATATGCCCCTTGCCTACCCTATCTGAGTCTATTTTCCTTTTTTTTTTTGTTGATTAGTGTAACATCCTAATTTTTAACCCAGTACTCTTGAACATATTTAGGTTAATCATTAGTCTATTACGTCATAGTCTCCTTTTTACTTCAAAATACTTAGCGGAAAATACTGGTAAATTTTTTTTTTGAATTGTAAAAGCAAAGTGAGAGCCGCGGGACACGATAAGCAATGAAGCACGTAACGAAATAAAGCAAGCATCTCATAAACATCATAACATAAGCAAGTAAAGGCACATCACGATAAAATTGAACTACATATTTATATAATATGATGTGCCCACTTATGAAGAGTGGGACTTAGTTTGGTACAACATGAAACGAATGCATCTAAAAAGAAAATACAAAGGAAAGTGCGACGAAAAGCATGAAAGCAAAACTCCCCTACCCAAGTGCAACTAAAGGGATAACCTCTAAACAAAAGAAGGTTTATCCTCATCTAAGTGGTGTGTGCACTAGCCCGGGTACTCCGTCGGTCATCCGCTACCTCCTACTGACGTCCATCCCGCGAGCGAGGCACATACCCGGCAAACTGGGCAAGCTCCTCCGACGTGTAAAGACGAAGCAGGGATCGGGAGTGACCCCCACGACGCGGTTGGATCTCCGGTCATCGTGCTAGCCAAGGCTGAGTCACAGTGTCCTCACTAGCCTCTCTCATCAGTGGTGAAGTGGGGGCAGAGCTCTCGCTATACAGATGGATAGGCGGGTCCTCCGACGGGTCGGTCTCCAAGAAGTATGTCCGGGGCACATAGTCGGGGTAGTCACGCATGGCCGAAGCGGCGATGTGCATGGGGAGTATTCTCTCGTTATGCGTACATGCGAGCTCAATAACCCGCTCATCGTCGCCGTAGGGTGCTGTTGGGGAAAAGCGATGGGTATATACAAGGTGAGCAAAGGGTCGCCCAATGAACACGAAGACACGAACCGTGCACTGACCCTCAAAATGGTATGATCTGTGGTCCAGATCATAATGCACCTCCCATGTCGGGGTGTTCACAAAAACCATGAACGTCGCCATCTGATGGGAAGAAAAGATAAAGGGAGTGAAAATCTTGCTAAAGAATCTTAGTAGGGTCTACTACTACATAAGTGTCATCATCTACTTCCTTAGGAACTTTGGGTTTAGTGTACAAAATAAGTGATCATGCATTAAGTTTATTTTTAAGCTTTTAAAACATAATTAGCCAAGGTCCATTCATTTTAGTATGATTCTCAATGTCATGGATGCAATGTAGTAAAGAATGTATGCATAACTCTACTTAACGCAAAAATAATAATCATAACATTAAGAACATCATAATAGTGGCATAAAGTGGCAATTGAAATCTCATATGGGAAAAATTTGTGACATAATCATCATACTTTACTTCCTCATGGGGCCACCCTAAGGGACATTTGTTTCTGGGGGTGCTCAGCCGAACCGATGTCATCCAGAATGTGTCACATCTCTAGGTTATGAGCTCATACCTAACTAGTCGTCACTAGTTCTTACTTATCAATCCCGATAAGCATATCATAATCATAATCCCGACTATCTAGTACGGGCTAGGGGGCATTTCTTGGGGGTGCTCGGCTGAACTGGTGTCACCCAAGAATACATCTTGGTATCGATGTCACATGAGTTCTTTGGAAGTGCTCGGCCGAACCGGTGTCATCCAAAAACTCATCTTAATACCTCATATCTCATAAAGAAAATCTCATAGGTTTTTCAAAAACTTTTTAAGTCCTCAAATTTGTTAGAAATTCGGCAGCGCAACAGCAGCACGCCAGATTTCTTCCAAATTTACTTTATGCGACATAAACAAATAAAGCATGTATCCTCAATCATAATTCCATACATTTACATAATCATTCTCAAATAAAACATATGTTCACATGTAACATTGAAACTCATTATACTCTTGATCCTATGGTATCTTATGCTTTGACCCTTACAGGCCTTAAACTTGAGATGTAATTACTCTATCATTCTCTATCAACCTCTTATACACCTAAGGATTCTCTTCTAACAAATCTTACTATCATTTGTGTTCTTTAATAAATCTGGGCAGCACCATACTCCAAGGGCAGAGTTATATATCTATGATTACAGAGTTCTAAAACTTACGTTTTAGACCCTTTCTCGGTTCCATCTTCGCCTAAGGCGCTATAAATTAAATCTAAGCCAATTATGAGGCATTCTTATGCCTAAGAACTAATTATAAACCATGTTTTCCATATTATGAGGTTGCTGGATAGAATCCAGAAATTAAATGTTGTAAGAGTTCTAGGATTGCACTTTTACGGTTTTCTAGTTAATAATTTCTCTATAGGTGCTAAAATTCAATCCTACTTCAAATGTAACCAAATTTTTCATGATTGATCAATCCTAAACTGATTGTTATCACACTAAAACAGTTTTGGTGTTGGTTAGGAATGAAGGGGTTAAACTCACGCTAAATTCCAACTTTACGATTTTTCTATGAAGCTAGTTTCTCTCCTAACATGCATAGAAGTGTTCCTACCTCATCATATATTATTTCCACACATTCTAATACATCAAAACATCATCATACAACAACAAACATATCAAGGCAGAACTGAACTGTTCAAGTCCAAAAAGACACATAATTTGACATTTCCAAGCATATATGTTGCTAGTTTCCCTTGGAATCATTTTAGAACTTGTAAAACTCTTTGCAAGCCATTTTATTTTATCAAGAGGCTAAAAAAAACCTTAGGTCAGTAACCAATTTAGTTCTTCTTTGGAAGAGGATTAAAATCATAAATCTTGTTGGTCATAACTTTATAAAATTCTTCAAGCTTAAAGAAAATCCTAGAACATAGATTGTTGGCCCTTGTAACTAGATGGAACGCATTCCAAGCTCATCATTAATACTTGGCCGAAATTATACATTCAAAGAATGCTTCCATATTAAAATTTAACTTGAGATAAAATGGGCAAGTCGTTGAGCTTTAAGGTCTTCAAGTGATGACAAAATATAGACATGCTATGCACTTCATTTTTATTCTTCATTACAAAGTAAAGTGAGAACTTTAAAGTAAATATGCAAGACTTGGAAATAAATATGCAAGGCCTGAAATTTAAATATGCAAGACTTGAAGTAAATATGCAAGGCTTGAAATTTAAATATGCAAGACTAGAAGTAAATATGTAAGGCTTGAAATTTAAATATGCAATGCAAGTTCATTTCTTTATTTTAGTGCTCTAGGCCCAGCAACAATCGACTTTAAGGCTTTGAGAATTAATTAGGTGATAATGCAAGTCTTGTTTTAATCTTTGAGTCCTTAGGTGATGACTTAAAAATAAAGATGCAAAGCAAGAATATAAACATGGGTGCAACCTCAAGATAAATATGCAAGTTCATTTATATCTTATTAAAGCTCATTCAAGACTTTTAGAAGAACTTAAACCTTAACCTAAACTCATCATGGCAAGATAAAGTGAGGTCTAGAGTTCTCAGAACTCAAGATAACATTCCTTGAAAATATAACCATAAATAAACTTTATAACACCTTTATGAAAACTCAAGCTTTAGAGATTCCTTTGTGGTGAACATAAAGTTACCAACTAGAACTCTCATCATTAAGCTATCATGTTGGACCACCCAAGTTGGTTGGCCGAAATTTTAGAGAAAAAGGAAAGGAAAGAAACCGAAACTTAAGAGCAAGAAAGAACCATTTTGAAACTCTAGAGACTATGATCTTGATGATGTATTAACATTGACATCATAGGTCCTCATCATTGAGTTCATGTAACCATTTTAAAACATAATCAAAGTTAAAGATTTCAAAGTTCAAGAAAGAAAGAACTATAAACATTTTTAACTCAAGAACAAAGATCAAGCTTTAGAGGCTGTTCAAGTGATGAACATTATCATGAAACCCTCATCATCAAGCTCTCATTCCTTTGTTTTCAAGGGCTCATGGCCGAAAATGAAGAAGGAAGAGAAGAGGAAAAGAAGTTCCAAAAAGATTCAAGAGAAACAATGAACACATAACTAGATTAAGAACTTAAATGAAAGAAACACTTGAAAGAAAATCCCTACCAAGTGGTTAGAGGTTGAGATGAGTGAAGAGGATGAAGAACTTGAAGAACTTGGACACTTGAATTTTGAGAGAAAAGAAAACTTTGAAGTGCTCTTTGAAAACTTACACTTAGCAAATGAACCCAAAATGATGCAAGTTCACCCAAGCATACTATTTATAGAGAAATGAAACAAATGAGGGGTGTTTGGGAAGGGAATGGCTTCGGCCATTACAGCCACAAGGAGGAGGAAAATATCTTCTCCAAGGCATGGTTCAAGGCATGGTGGGAAGCATGGCTAGGTATGGGTTCAAGTATGGGTGCAAGCATGGGTCAAACACGGTTCTTTGAGTGAGAAAACAAATCAACATGTGATGTAAATGGGGGAGAGGTGGCCGAAAATGCATCAGCCATGGGGGAGGATTTCTTGCATTTTAATTGTAGTTTAGAGTTGTGCTTAGGTGTATCTTTGATTAGGATTAAGATTAGGAATTTGTAAGAAAGTGTTTAGGTGAGAAAATGGGTAATCAAGGTTGTCAAGACATGTTTAAGGAGTGGTCTTACATCATTAGTGAGTTATAAATTCATTTTAGTTCATAAACAACTCTAGACACAATTCCATGATTTAAAGAATTGGAAAGAGAAAATACTATTCAAGATTCCAAGATTGGAATCTTGAGTTTTAAAAAGAGATTTAAGTTTAATCTAAGCAATTTTAGGTTCTAATTAATTTTAATAGCTTATTTTGACTCTAGATTAATTATGAAAATTAATTAATCTTCGATTAGAGCTTAATATTGCTTAGGTTTGCTTAATTACGTCATTAAGCTCAAAAACATTATTCCAGGGGCAAAATCATAATTTTGCAGTAAAACTGCCCAGGACCACCGAGACTTAAACAGATGCTTTTAAACATGTAAAAACATTGTTTTAGACCTTTGGAGAAAGTTTCGGGCTCAAATGGCACCTTTACCCGCATAAAAACGCTATAGGGGTATTTTGGTCATTTTGACCCGAAACTGCAGAAAATGAGATTTTTGCATCTGAAACCACTCAAGGGCCATCCAATCCCCTTCAGACATTGAGTTGGCCCTTCGAGAACTTCCGGGCCGGCCATCCTCGAATTCCGGGCACAAAATGACCTTAAGGGCATTTTGGTCATTTTCCTTTCAGACAAAAATCGGGGCATTACAATTAGCGCAATACAAGTCTAAGTAGAAAACAATGAGCAAACACCCAACTTAGGACCTGTAAAAGTTTGGTGCAAGCTAGTGTGTGTAACAATCTAAATGTGGGGAAACCATTGTCAAAGGTTGGAAGGAAAAGAACCACAACCCATGAAAGAAAAATGTGTATGAATTAGTGAAAAAAAGAAGAGAAAAGCTTTAAGTTCCACCAATCCGCCATTGTAAAGAAATAATTGGGTTCAAATCAAGAAAATGTTGTTGAAATGAAGGATGGGGGAAGAGAATTTTGGAGGTTTTGGTTTCTCTCACTTATGTTCTTATTTTGCACCTTACTCTTGCAGGAATTGAGTTTAGTCCATCTCTCTTTATTTTATGCTACCCGTACCTAAACCTATTTGCAGCCTTGGAAAAGGCCTCTTGAGATATGACCAAACATGTGTTTGACCTCAGTCAAGCCTATGGAACAAGTCCCCCTTGTTGTGTGCAAGAATGCATTAGCGAACACATATACTTCAGTGAAGGATACACACCTTCCTTGTGAGATTAACTTTGTCACTTCATTCTTGCCATGTGTTGTCTAGACTAATTCAGTAAGTGCCATTGGATTCTAGTCTCTTTGATTCTATTGGTTGTTGTTTGACCATATCTAGCTCACCCCTTAACCGATTAGATTCTTGCATCCCATGTGTTTGTCATGCATCATGCCTTACTAGGATTAGTAACATCTTGCATTTTCATTCTTGCCACTGTATTTGAGTTCCCTGCATGAGGACATGCAATTATTTTAGTGTGGGGAGGTTTGATAGGTTGCATTTATACACTCATTTTTCATCATAACTTTGAATATTTTACATTTCAATTGTACTTAATTGATGGTTAAATTAATGAATTTGCACTTTGTCCTTAGTATGCATCATTGGATAATTTCATAGCTATCAACACTGTTTTAGTGCATAATCATATTTTGGAAGTACTCTGTGCCTTTAATCTCTTTGTGGGAGTGTTGTTGGGAAATAGGGTTAGTGCATTAGAGTAGAAGAAGGAACCCAGGCATGCTGTTGACCCCCCCAGCGATAAATGACTGCCCTGGTGGTGAACAGAGGAGCACAACATTGGGATTCTCAAAGGACCGCCTCAGTGGTCAACACCTGCCTAAGTCGTCATACACTGCGGACAATGTCAATGCGACGCAATTTCTCCATATTGGGCCTAATTTTTGTGTTAATTTTGGTACATTATAAATAGAAATAGGTCAACAATTGTAAATACTTTTTCACTCATTATTTGATTTTAGCAATTGAGCACTCTCTCTACTCTCTCTCTAGGTTTTGGGAGCTTCTAATCCTTATTTTGGCTTCCGTTTGGGAACGCAAATTGCACCTCCTTTAACTTGTGATTCTCCCCCTCTGGAGGAGTAATCATTATATCATATGCAAGGATAATTGAAGATTAATATTATTCTTGAGGTTCCCAATTTTAATTGCAATTTATAGTTGGTTTTTCTCTCCCTCTTGTCTTCTCTCTTTAATATTGGTTGTGAAAATTATTACAATTGTATTTTTGAGGGTTGCTTGCTTGTGTGTTCATTAGCATGCACAATTGGGTTTTCATTGGGGTATTTGATCAATTGATTAACTTACATCCAGTTGGCAAGGGATTAGAATTAACTCTGTTTAGGAATTAGATTATTGCAATTGATAATTAAATTGGCATAGGTTCATAGGGTCATGATTGTGGATCACTAGTTCATGTGTTAGTCAAACCTTTAGTGGGAGTACATTTGTGTGACTATTAAGTTGAATTGCATCATTGTTATATGAAAGCATTATTAATGAAAGTGATCACTGCCATGAATTTATCTTTTGAACCGATGATTAAACAATTCTTGATCTAAGGGAATCCTTGTATAGGTAATTGTTCCCATTGTATTTTCTCAAATTTAATTTTGTCATTGATAACTTCAAAAACCCCCAATCTTTTGAATCAATTAGAACACTTCCGATGACCTGGATCGCACCCTAACTACATTTTTAGTGTAATTTAGTTATCGAAATATTTTTAATTTGTTATAGGTAGTGACTACTCGCATCACAACCTAACAATAAGTCACTATACTTTAAAAGTTTGTAATTAGGTTTCTAAATTTATAAAGTATTTGCCACAGGCTAAAATTCCTTTTCCTATCAAAGGACTCTATCTCATATTTGTCTATTCCTAGTATCACGACCCAATTTAGGAACGTAACTGACACGTAAGGAATCCCATCCTCACGTAAGCTTTCTGGGTGACATATATCTCTAAATGCATAAGATAACAGACTTTGCATTCTGAAAACATAACTCCATCCAAATCTTTATTCAAAACTTTAGATCTGGAGTCATAAAATTGAAATGCTATGATATACAAAGCTCTGAAAACATTTTAATCATGCTCTGAAGATCAATTTAACACTTGAAATCATAAATTCATCTATAGCTTGTTACATAATTCTAATCAAAATCTACAATTTCAAATCCATAATTGAAATCTGTAAATATATACATAGATGTTCTAACTTTGAAACTAAATACATAATCTACAAAATAATGCGTGGCTCAGATCCCACTTGCACATCTACTAGAGCACTCTACTCTAACAAAATCCTAATGTAGGCCTTACTACAAAGTAAAGCTCACGACTAGGATATTTGCGGGCTACTGGAACAGTGACAAAATTATGTCTGTACCTACAATTGTGAGAAGAAAAGGAGATGGGTAAATCAACAGACTCAGTGAGTAAATTCTCACTCATCACCTACATGAGACATCCAACAGATATACATAATACAATATACATGCAGTAATCATAAACGAATTGATATTTGCATACATAGCTATAGATAAAATTGTCTTTGAATTCATAAATCCATGGAAAAGCATTTCTAAATTTATAATCTTCTAAGAAATCGTTTAAACTGATGATGCCATAGAGCCTCGAGAAACAATAAGCTGAACATGATAAATATATATATAGAGTAATACTAATAATTGTCTCTGAATTTCTCTAGTTATGCACAAAATGTGACAGAACAATAAGTTCTCTGGTTGTGCATGTCAAAAATGGCATAACACCCAAACCTTGCATCTTAGTCGTAAAAGAATACTAGAAGCAAGATTGTTAGTGAAAAAAAAAACTCCAATGCATACAAGCCAAACAAGTAATAGAGTAAAAAGAGCACAAAAAGTTTAACATGAGTCAGGCGTCATTATCTATGTCAATAACTTCACAAAGCATTTGTTAAAGATAAAATCATCGATTTGACTAACTCTGTCAAACCTATAACCCTAATACATTCAATTTCACAAAAATAATTTTTTTACACAAACAAAATACTCACTTGTCATGACCCGACCCGAGTGGGCGCGCATAGAGGGTGTAGTGATGAATGGTTTAATTTCATTTTTGTTCTTTTTTAATTTTTTTTTGGCTAGTTTGAGATGTTGGTGATTTTTTTTGTTCTTTTCTATGTTGGAGGTTTTGCTTTATAACCTTATTTGATGATTGTAGGGCTAAACTCTTGTTAGTTTATGGTTGTCTTGTGTATGATTTTTCTCCCAAGAAATTGTAGACAATAACAAGCATATGTTTTTATTTTTTTCCATTTTTGTTTGAGTTCAAGGATGTGGCGAGGAGTGATAGGGAATCGAGGAGCGAGATAGGGGAGAAAAGTCCCCATTGACTGAGATTTGAGACCGAGATGGGGGACAGAATATGGTGGCAAGGATGGGTAGGCAATCCCTACACATATTTCATGTGCACAAAGTCATCCTTATATGTAGAAATTTAATGACAAGTTAATCGGCTCAACTTTTAACTTAGATTAATGATAAAGACTAAAGTCAAACAATTTTGAAAATATTTGGATTGAAACCGACTTTTTTTAGAGATCAAAACTAAAATTCATTTATTTTTCAAGGACTAAAACATATTTTAGTCTTGGACAATACTTGGTTGAGGGTTAAAAATGAGGATAAAAATTTTATATGGATGAACTTTTTGTCTAAAATTAAACATGATACTCTTTTATAAAAAAAATTTCTCTCATTTTTACTCCTCAACTAAACACACATTACAATTATAAAGTTTTTTTTAGCTGGATTGAATATTATTAAGGATGCGTTTGGTTTCAGAAAATGATTTTCAATTTTTACTTCTCGTTTTTCTATTTTATAGATTTTGTGAAGCAAATACTGAGAACTATTAAAATTATAAAATTCAATTTTCAATTTTTATTTTCAGCTATTAGTATTTCCTTTATAAAATCCTGAAAACAGGAAAACTAATAATGAAAATTATTTTTTGAAACCAAACACATCCAAGTGTGCATGTTTTTTGAAAATACAAAGATGCTTTTGTAGCATAAGGATGATTATAGTGAGAAGATTGAATATCAACGTTTTTTAAAATGAAAAATAACATTAAATATTTGAAGGCATTAGGAAATAAAAGAATCAAGACGGCCTTTGTTTTTTTAAAAAATAAAACTATGAAAATTATTTTAGTATTTTTCATAAATTAAAAAGAATAGCTTTTTTTGAAAATCCAAGATAAAATCATTTCATTATTAAATAAGGTAAAATGTATTTTATCCACTTACCTTTAAGCCATGTACGGTTTATACCATAAATTTTCAAAATATACGTTGCGACAACTGAACTTTTTTAACAATGCAAGATACCTTCTCAACATAATTTCGACAACTAGTAAAAGTATGATTTATGTGCATTTAACTTTCATGATGTTTTTAGTTTGTGTAACCTTGCATTGTTTGGAAATTTCAGAGCATAGTTATAAGAACTAGACCGAACTAGTCGGTTCAAGTCGGAAACCAGTGAGCCGGACACTGGTTCGGTTCGGTTCGGTTCTTCCATCAGATTGGACAAGTATTGAACCAGTCAAACTTTGGTCAAACCCGGAGTTGACTCGTGATCGAACCGACGGGCAGTAGGTGAACCGTGACTGACCCGCGTGTACTTGCTGCCAGTGGATGTCCTTGGGCGCGTGCGCGTGACCTGCTACCATGCTTGGGGAATTTTGGAAGAAAATACCAAAATTACATTGGAGAGAGTCAAACCTAGCCCTCCAACTTGAAGCTCTCACGCTCAACCACCAACTGCATCCTTGTTATATATTGTATCATTAAATATATATATTACACTCTTTTAACCTTAAATTATATTTGTATATATTTATTTAATTAAATTCACTTGAATCAGTGACCCACTGGTTGAACCAGTGACTCACCGGGTTGAACCAGTGACCCACCGGTTGAACCAGTGACCCAGTGACCTAGTGACTTGACTGAGTCGATTACCAGTTCGGTTCTGATAACTATGTTTCAGAGTGTTTTGATGCACATTTTGAAAAGTCAGGATATAAACTACACGACTCAAAGTCCTCGGGATGAAATACATTTAGCCCTATTAAATGTATGATTTATATACACTTAACCCCCATAATATTTTTAATTTGTGCAACCTTATATTATTTGAAAAATGCAAAGTGTTTCAATATATATTATGAAAAGTCAGGATATAAACTGTACATAACTTAAATTTAAGGATAAAATATATTTAACTCTATTAAATATAAAGCAATGCACTCACTGGCAAAATATATGTTGTAATTTATTAATCGCGTCCTTCAATCAGACATTTAACCAAAACAAAATAATATGTTTTCATTGTTTCTCTTGCACTTAATATTTTTTCTAGAGAAAGAAAAAAGGGTGCTGGGTTGGTTAATGAATGAATCTAGCGAAGTGATTGCGAATCAAAATGAATATGAATATATTATGCACATACAGCCAATGCCAATAAAGTTAACAGTAAACAAAAAATCTGAAAACATAAGACAATATAGAAATTTAAACAGAAAAATCAAATTTACATAACATGGGCATTTTCCCTTTTTGGGCCATTTTCACTGTTTGATCTATTTTTATATTACCCTAGACATTACAACGCACTAGACTAGATGCGTCGCATCGCAATCTGGGGTGGTTTTCACATGATTGCCATCCCAAATATACTAAAATGAAAATGATATATTATTATTATTATTATTATTATTATTATTACAATTTAGTATTTAGTATTCTATAGTCAAAAAATCAAATAAATTATAATATATAACTAAGTAATAATACAAAAGCTGCAATTTTAATATTAATATACCAGATAATTTAATGATCTAATTTCATATTATTTAAGGATTTGACGGTAATGAGAATTATTTATAAAGAAATGAATCAATTCAATATTATATTATGGTTATAAAAAATTATTTTCGTTAAAAACTGCACTAAATCCAATCCAATTAATTTAATCCTTTTTCTATGAAAAATAACATAAAGGCAAAATAATAATACAAGATGAAGAGATAATGATATAAGTTAAAATAACTCAGAATGATATAGTTTTTCACTATTTTTTATAACAAAAATTAATAATATAAGTTAAATTTACCGTTACCTCTTACATGATGAAATAGTTTTGAACTATAAACATAAGTTAAATTCAATAAAAATAATATAATTTAAATTTACAGTAAATTAAGAATTTATATTTCACAAAATAATTATAAAATTTATCAATTATTCAATTTAAAAATTTAACGTTGATTCAAAATTATTTAATTCAATCTTTTAATGTTTCAAAGTTAAAACAATTGATATATTATTAAAATATATAAAATACTAATAATTATTATTCATATTTTCCTTACCAAAAAAAAATTCGATCATATTTTTCATATGAACTAAATTTTTCAAAAAATTTTATGATAAGAATTCAAATAATAAACCTAATTAAAAATTATGCAATGTAAAAGTTACTAGATAAAATGAGCAGCTCAAATTATAAATAAATATCAATAAATACACCTCTTAATACAGATAATATAACGCAACATAAAAAAGTTAAAAAATCAGCTGTCAATCATAATTTTTCATGTGTATTAAAATTTCTTTAAAATTTTTATGATAGGAATTTAAATAACCAGCCTAATTAAAAATTTATACAATATAAAAGTTACTAAATAAAATAAAATAACCAGGTCAAATTCTAAATAAATATCAATAAGTACCTCTCTTAATACAGATAATATAATGTAAAAAAAGTTCGAAAAAAATCAACTGTCACAGCTGTACCTACATGGACCTCAAAAAATACATAAAAATTCCACCCGGGCGGAATCCAAAACTCAAATTTAACTCAAATTCACAAAACCCCGCTAGATCCGAGCCTAGTCTAAATTCTCCTTAGAACCGCCCAAATTAAAATCCCAACAATTAAATAAAACAAAAAGTCCATTTTCTCCATTAAATAAAATCTCAATTTTTTTAATATATATACACATCTATATAAACAGATTTTTCTCACTCTCCTCAATAAAAATTTCAATCAGAGAGGAAAAAAGAAAAAGAAAAAGAAGGCTCACTTTACTTTCTCTCTCGCAACACACTCTCCGTTTGTGTATCAGAAAACGGAAGAAAGAAACCAAAGAGAGAACAAAGATAAAAAAGAGTCGGAAAAAAAAAAGCCCTAACCTTCGTTCTTTCTCTGTGTGTTCCTATTCTGCATTTTAGGGTTTTCAGTGTTTCGATTTTGGGAGAGAAGGAGAGAGAGAGGTTTCTAGGTTTTCGATGGAGTGAGTGAGTGAGAGTTCAGAGAGCGTTTTTGCGAGATCTATTGTAGACACAGAGAGAGTGAACTCGAAGCATCGCCGTCAATGGCTTCCACCGAGAAGGAGCTCGAAGAGCAGCTTCGAGAAGCTGGTACCAAGCTCGCAGATCCTCCTTCCTCTATCGATGAACTTCTTCCAATTCTCGATGTAAGCCCTCTCGTTTTCATTCTCATTCAATCGATTTTTTTTTTCTTTTTGGTTTTTGGTTGCCTAATGTTTGTGATTTTGGTGTTGTTTGTGATTTTGGTTTCGCTGTTTGTGGTTTTGGTGTGTTAAACCTTGTTTTTCGAGGGTTTCGTGAATCGATTTTTTTTGAGTTGCGGTGATTCTGCATGCCTTAGCTGTTTTTTGGAATGGTTTTGTTGCTCCTTATTCGTAATTTCGAAAGAAAAATAAAATTTACTGTTTTGTGGGAACTCTTTGGTTGTGAAATTGAAGTGGATTTTTAAATTTGTCTGCAAGTTCCGAATTTTGACGAACGAGATGATCTGTGAGTGAATTGGATTGTTAATTTCGTGTCATTCCAAATGATTTTTATTTTTGGTGAATGAAATGATTTCTTCTTCTTCTTTGTAGACTCGTAAGGCACTGTTGGGGGTTGATATTGTTCGTATAAATGATTTTTAGTCTGTACAACATGTGTATAGTATTGAGTATTCAATGTAATTGGACATGTTGAGAAATTACATTAATGTTCGTGACTATCTGCTTAGGGAAATTCCAATTATTTCAGTTGCCAGTATCTACTGACTAGGTTGTTTTAAATGTGTGGTGTAAGTGGAAAACGTTGAATTGAGGGCTGATCTCTATTTCATTCAATTGTTATTGATTGTTGGAGTTAGTGTTCAGGATACTGAAAGATACTGCTGAGGGTGGGCTGTGGATACAGCTGCATTTGTTGTGAATAAATTATGCTGTACTAGATTGGGTTTTGGGAGAAAATAGAATGGTGTAGTGCTATAGGGTGATAAATTTTCCTATGCTAAGTTAAAGCTGGAAAACATAAAATGGGAAAAAAATAGTGATGTTCGCTATAAAGTATTGTTCATCTCTCTGTGTGAAATGTGACCTAGTAACTCTTTTTAAGCACAACATGGGTTTGAATTAACATTTAAGTCAAGAATTCCCTTCTGATAAAAGATGTGAAAGTCCCCAGACATTCTCTTGACGTCATGTTTGGCCAAAATACTGATTACTATTGCTTAATCTTACATATTCATTTTTCCTTGGCACTACAGCGGGTTGAGAATTGCCTGTCAAGGGTGGAACAGTCACCTACCCAATCTACACAAGATGCTCTCTCGCCAGCTTTGAAAGCATTAATTGCTGATGAACTTTTCAAGCATTCAGATGTTGATGTCAAAGTTGCAGTTGCCTCTTGCATAAGTGAGATAACAAGAATCACTGCACCTGATGCTCCTTATGATGATGATCAAATGAAGGTCTGCACAATTATTTTGTACCACTGCTTGGTTTGTACTATTATCATACTCTTTAAAACGTATGTCTATGATTTTTTACCAATATCATTTTCTTTCAGGAGGTCTTTCAATTAATTGTATCTTCATTTGAAAATCTACATGATACGGCAAGCCGATCATATATGAAGAGGACTTCAATTCTTGAAACAGTTGCAAAAGTCAGGTCATGTGTGGTAATGCTGGATCTTGAATGTGATGCCATGATTTTGGAGATGTTTCAGCATTTCTTGAAGTCAATAAGGTAAGAGCTGCTGTATATAAAGTCCAACATAACAGCTTCTGGTACTTCGTTATTGCCTTTTCTTTAACTTAATGATATAATCTTTTGCAATATATTCTGCTTGATCCTTCTCAAGTTGGTGGGCAATTACTTGAGAAGATAGATGTAAAATACCCCAGTAAGGATGCGAGGGTTGATTTTCTACTTGGTTCTGAGTTCTGATGTTGGACATAGTTTTCAGTTCCAGATGGCGATGTTAATGTTTGCCTGTGACTTGCCTTTCTATCTTGTGATCTGCTTGCTCACTAGATGTGGGCTTTTATTGCACTGAAGTCATAATATTCTTAGTGTAGTAAGAATTTAAGATAAACGTGGCAACTAGTTTATTACACCATTAATTAAACATTGATCTAGGTCATAATTTAATCCAGCATCCCAGTCATTCAGTTCTCAGCCATATTATGTCTTTTTCTGTTTGCTTTCCATCTCTGTTCATGCTCTACTAGTAGGCCAGATGAGATGAATAACAACAGAAAAGCCTTTTCCCATTAGGTGGTGTCAATTATATTGATCAAATGATCCTATAAAATTAATGAAAATTCTTTTTATTGGTTTGTAGTTAGTATTAAATTTGTGGTTAGAAGTGGTAGTTGTAGTGTGTATGCACTTGAGACTGTTACTTTTCTGTGTGCTAAGTACTTGCAACACGCATGTTGATTATTGTGATTATTTTCTTCCATAACTTTGGTGCATATATAGAAAAGCATTTGTGTAGCAGTTGGAAGCAAAATGTATGAACATGCTTCTAACCTGCTTGGTTTGAAACTTTCAGGGATCATCATCCAGAGAATGTTTTTTCATCAATGGAAACCATTATGACCCTTGTATTAGAGGAAAGTGAAGAAATACCTGTGGAATTACTTTCTCCAATCTTAGCCTGTGTAAAGAAAGACAATGAGGTTGGTTGTTGGTAGCTATGCTTTTTTCTTTTTATTTGATTGTGATTCCAAAATTGACCCTCAATTTTTTATGATTGTCATGATAACTATCATTGTGATTTAGGAAGTTTTGCCAATTGCTCGGAAGCTAGGAGAGAGAGTCCTTGAAAGCTGTGCAAACAAGCTTAAACCTTCCTTATTGCAAGCAGTGAATACCTCGGGCATTTCTTTGGATGATTATAGTAATGTTGTTGCTTCTATATGCCAAGATACAGCTGGAAGTTTGGAGCAAAATGATGTATGTGCTACTAGTGAGCATGGGGTAAATTTCTCTATTTTTCTGTATATGATTATTTGACTGGCTTGGAAAATTTCATAATGAGATAACTTATAAATATTCTTTTGGTCCAGGGAGACGAGAGTAAATCAGTGAAAGAGCCACTGGAGGAGTCAGCGCAGGTGTGTTTTTGCCTCCCTTTCATTCTCCGTTTTCAGTGTCTATTCTGTTTATATAAGACACTGGAACATTTCAATTATGTTTGATCAGGCGGTTAGAGAGGATGGAAAAGAAGAATCTGCACCACCTCAGCAAGATAATCTTGTTGGTGACAAATCTCCTAAGTCTGTCATGAGCAATGGCATTGCACGGGCAGGAGAAGATGATGCTTTGGTAGATTCAACGTCCCTAAAGAAGCAAGATGATACGGATTGTTCTATTCAGTCCAAAGATATCAACTTACAAGGTAATGAGGAGCCCAATGATTTGGACACTGAAAAAGCTGACAATGTTGAACAAAAGCCAGGACAAACCACAAAAAAGAGAGGGAGGAAAGCCAGCTCTTCAGCAAAATCAACGGAACCTTCTGAGGATTTGCACCTTGGTAATGAGAAGGAAGCTGAGAAGATAGATGACACTAAAAGTCACAGAGAGGAAGTTCCCAGTTCTCCTCAAGAGGATGGTTGTGTTGAGGCTGCAGGACCTTCAGAGAATGACAAAGAAATTGATACTAAGATTTCATCACCAAAAACAGGCGATGGTGAACCTGATGTTGCTTCTCCACCAAGTGAGAACCTCCTTGATGAAAATCGTTCAAAGAAACTTGTACGAACAAAAAAGAAGGATAGCTCTGCAAAGGAAGTGGCTAGAGAGGATGTTTCAAAAAAGGTGTCTGAAGGGACAAGTGATTCAGAAGTAAAACCTTCCAGGCGGTCAGCGAAAAAGGCACTTGATCGTAGTTCTGATGTGAAAAAAACTAGTATGGTAGATTCAGTTAAAAAAGGAAGTGGGACTACAAGCGATTCTGATACTAAGAAGCGCTTGGCTAGGAAAGCAGAAGGAAGTAAGAAGGGTGGTGTTGGATCCTCTTCAAAGCAGTCAGAGGACAAAAAAAGGCGGGGGCAGGGTAAAGTGAATTCCGATGTGGGTGTAGCCAAATCTTCCACCAAAGATGAGAAGGTGCTTTCGTTGTTTCTTTCGAACTTCCTTTTGCTGTTATTTATTTGTATTATATAAGCATGATATTTGTTTTGTCATGGAATTATTGTAAATTATTTAGGAAAAGGTGTCTTCGCCGAGGTCTGCTACAAAACCAACTAAGGATGAACACTCACAAGAGACTCCTAAGATAACTTTGAAGAGGAAGCGTACTCCAGGAAAAGAAAATGTATGTACACAGTTCCTTAGTGTTTTGAATTATGAAATTACAAGGGCTCTTGTTCTATGGGAGAATTCCATCTGCTGCTATATGGTTCTATACTGGATTCTTGCAGTATGGTGAAATCTTTTTGGGTCCTCTTTTAAATGCACAGCTGATATTGTGAAATATTACCAGTCACTGCTCTGTACATTTGTTTCCTTCTGTGCTGGTTAGTCTTTCTTCTAGGTTTTCCTCTCCTTTATTGTAGCATGGGAAGTACTCATGCTCATTTATATGTTGGCTCTTATATTTACTGTATATGCTAATTATCTGCATTTGATTTATTAAGTCGTTCTAAAACACATTGAATTCTGGCTTTTATTATTGCCAGTTAGAGTTATTATTTTCTTCCATCTTCAATTGCCTAATCGTCTCACTGCTGTCTCAGGAGTCTAATATCAAATATGACCAAACCCTTGTTGGTTCTCGGGTAAAAGTTTGGTGGCCTGATGATGAAATGTAAGTATTTGGAGTTCTTTATTCGCTACATGACTTACTGGAAATTATTTGCATGCTTGGTTGCATAGGCTGTTTGCTTCCTTGGTAATATGGTTGATCAGGTGGGACTTGGGGAGAGTATATATATATTTGAGTTGAACCAGGCGATATGCTTCTTTTTTTTCAATTCTATCTTATGCATATTACATTTCTGTGCAGTTTGCATACCCAGTTTTGTGCAATTGAAATGTAAAAACATCTATTCTAGTTGACCCCCCCCCCCTTTTTTTTGCAGGTATTATGAAGGTGTAATTGATTTATTCGATCCTGCCAAAAAGACGCACAGGGTAATATGGCATCTATACAATCATCTCTCTATTTTCCAGTTCATGCCCCTTCCTATTGTTGCAGTAAAACTTTTCTGCTTTTGTTGTATTGTTTGACCCATTTGAATGGTATACCTTTCCTCTTTTGCCATCTATACCGAACTAAGTATAGCAGATAGATTAGTTTCTTGCTAAAACTGTTAGTTTTAATGGCCATGCAATATAACTCACTAGTATATTCATTCTCTTCTGACACTTGTTCTCTCTCTATTTTAGGTCATGTATGATGATGGTGATGTGGAGGTATTAATTCTTAAAAAGGAAAGATGGGAATTCATCAATGATGATGCCGATTCAGATGGGGTGGGTTTCTTTGTGTCTCGTAGATTAAACTTTCTCTGCATTGCATTTATATTGATGGCAATTATTTATGTTAACAGGAGGGAGGAAGTGATCACAGAAGCCGTGATGCTTCTGCTGATATGTAAGTCCTTTTCATTGTTGATGTCATTCATTATAGAAGATATCTTTTTGTCATATTGTTATAAAATAATTGGAGTAGTTGTTGTCTCTGTGTCTGCTATATTTGTGTGTTGTTACCCTCATGAAAAGCATATCGACATTGTCCTTGGTCTAGTTGGTGTACTGGTTTTTTTATTGTGCCTGTAATATCTTGTTGATTTCATGGATACTGTCTTGGAACACTACCCGGATTGGAACCCCTAGCTGTATCTACAAATATATATTTTTTGTTGAATGATTACTAGTGCCTCGTGTTGAATTGAAAATTGAGGATTCTTCATATTTTTTGTATGGCATAGTTCTGAGCAAAATTTCTGAAGGTTTTTGTTTTTTCAGTCCATAGGAGCTGTTGCTGTGCTCTATATTCTGATGGTATAGCCAACTTGTGCCTATCAAAGTGCCTTTATTATTGAAGCTTATGAAAAGCAAGAAGATATAAGTTTTGCTGTGTATTTTTAGGTGATGTGATGATAAGTTGTATGAGTACTCAGTAATCATTAAGCTAATATACCAGAAATATTTTAAAGATTGAATACTTGCCGTATTTGTTGATTGTGCCTTGCTTTTATTGTTAATTTTTGGGTGTTTGGTCTCATTTCCATCTGCATATTTGTATGATATTCAGGCCCCCGAAAAAGAAAGGGAAATCAAGTGCTGGTGTATCTATAAAGGAAGGAAAAAAGGATGCTTCTTCTAAGAGGTTTGTGAATGTCATTTATTGATGTCTGTTCAATCCTTTGTTTTTTCGATTTTTTTTTATTTTTATTTTTTTACTTCAATTTCCTAGCAGTGGAGGAGCCACATCCAGCAGGTCAAAGGGGGCTTCCGTCAAGTCTAGCCTTAAATCCAAAGATGGCAGCAAAGCTGATCGCAAATCTAAGGATCAAACTCCCAAAAGTGGTGGCGGTAAGTCTATTGATGCTGCAAAAAAAGTTTCTGGCAAGTCAAAGAACACTGATGGTTCAAAGATAAGCAAGTCAAAAAATGATGATGCCAGCATGCTGAAGCCCTCTAAGTCTAAGCAAGAAACCCCGAAGACTGGAAAATCTAAGCAAGAAACATCCAAGACTGCTTCCGCCTCCAAATCAAAATCCTCCAAAAGTGGTGGGAAGTCAAACACCAACGGCACTGGCAACGTGAAATCTAACATATTGCAGGCAAAAGATTCGGAGACTGAGAACTCGTGGGATTCAAGGAAAGAGATGGAAGAAGATACAAAGGGTAAGACAACGATCACTGCAAAGGCTGGAAGTGGGGTGAAGAGTGGAAAGAAACGTGGTAGAAATGCCATCAGCATCGGCAAGGTGAAGTCTAACTTGTTGCAGGCAAAAGATTCAGAGACAGAGAACTCGGAGGATTCAACGAGAGAGATGGAAGAAGACACAAAGGGTAAGACAACGGCTTCTTCAAAGGCTGGAAGTGAGGCCAAGAGTGGAAAGAAACGTGGTAGAAACACTATCAGCACTGGCAAGGTGAAACTTAACTTATTGCAGGCAAAAGATTCAGAGACTGAGAACTCAGAGGATTCAACGGAAGAGATGGAGGAAGATACGAAGATTAAGACCACCATTTCTTCGAAGGCTGGAAGTGAGGCCAAGAGTGGAAAGAAACGCGGTAGAAACTAGAGGTGGATACTGATGTCTACTTTAGCTGTTCATTCCTTTGCTGCTTGCTCATCTTATGCTTGTGACGTTTTGGATGCTCTGGACCCTCTTGTGCGATCTGGGCCGTTCCTTGGTGTCTGTTCAATGTTTGTGGTGATGTACCCTAATTATTGGTAGCATTTTGATATGTAGTTGGACTAGTTTAGCGGTAGTAGGGGCTAGTGTCTACTGTTTATTTTTTGTCCTCAGATTTCTAGATGGATTTTGTTTGGAGGTACAGAAAACACTTGGTTAGTCACCTTCATTATAAGAATGTTTTGGTACTCCCAATTGAATAGTATCCAAATTGCTCGCTGTACATGCGACATTTTGAACCTATTAGAAGCTATAAAGACGACTTTTGAAAGCTGATTATTTAGATGTAAGAGTCCAGTTTCTAAATACTGTTTCGTGGTTACTTGGTAAAAATTAGTTTTAAATTTAAATTGTTTCTTTAGAAAACGTAATTTAAAGTTAAATATTTCGAATTTCTTTTATCATTATCGATGAAATTTGTTTGCTTTTGGACGATAAATTTTTAAAAATATTTGTGTTTTGGTCAAAATTATTAATGTTGTTTGAGACTTGGCCTTTTAAGACACCCTGCGAGTTTGAGAAATCACATCACTAATCCCCAAAAATTTTAGAATTTGCAGTCTTGCATTCTGTCCGCGTCAAGTGGAAATTTTGAAATAATTAGTACGCATGTTCATAGTTAATGTATTCTTAGAATTGAATGTTATCATATAATTTTGTATATCATAGCGCCACTAGTATTATGACATTAAACACCACAATCAAGGGAAGCATGCTGAAAAAAAGAAGGAATAATAACTACCGAACATTGAAAAATATATTTCATAATTTCTTCTTAGGTAGTTTAGGTATGAGTGAAAAAAGCACATAGAAGCTTCAATAATGAGTAGATCAAATGAAAGGGTAGTTTCATGACCAAAAAAAAAAAAAAAAAGAGGAACGGTAGTTCTATAGTTAAAAGTAAGAGAGGATATTAAAAAAAAAAAAGTAAAATTCTTCAAAGAGATCTAGATTTTAATGGGTTAAATGTAAGCATCATAGGTGACAAAATATTATGACATCATCTAATTAATATAGCTGATCACATCTAATGAAATAAGATTTAGCTGTGGTTGTATAATCACAAACCTAGCAATATTATCAAGTACCATAGCAACATGATGAGTCTCTTGTAAGCAAAATGCTGCCCGTAATTAATAGAGCATAACTAGAGTATCATAACATCAAAATACATAAACCATATATATAACATCACTAGGACACACACAAACATTTGTGTTGGGCTCACCATAACAATTTACTTCTCTAATTGGCTGAAGGATTTGAACCTGGACCCAGATTTGAATTTAGAAAATGTAAAATAAAAGGGGTGATGCACAAAGATCACCAGACCTACCTAGTGATGAGATAATGTATCTATTAGGCGTGGGACAAGTTTAAACACGAGTTTCTTTTTTTACAAAAGAACACAGTCATTAGACTGAAAGCATTAGTTTAGTTCAAATATAATATACAAATATCAGCTCCAATAAAATCAAGAAATAGAGAAATCCTAAATCCATAATCAGAAGTAGAACAAACATCTCATCAACTAGACTCGCCTAAAAGGCCAGCGAATTATCCGCCCCACTGGAGCTTAACAAATCTCGATATGCTGACCAAACAAGCCAAGCTAGCAATAATTACACTCTCTACTAAAGATTCCTCCCGTAAAACAGTTCCATCGCGCTAAAAAATACGATATTCATCACAAATCCCACAATATTCAGTCTTATCTTATTAGAATATTAGATATTCAGAATAACACAAATCTTAAGATAATACATAATATATATATATATATAGACTTTACTTATCAAAGTATCAAAAGTTCAAGATAACAAAGACTTTCAATTAGAATGAAATAAAAAATAATGTTATTTTCATCTAATCAAATTAGAGTATAGAAAAACAAATTTCAGAGATACTTGTTCTGGTTACATTGCTATATACACGTTGTATACACTTTCAAGGATTTAAATAATGTACTCAACAATATGGACCAAATCTTTTGACACATGACTGAATAGAAACATATCTAATACGTAAAAAGGCTCAACATCTCATAGATATATTATGAGTGCAGAATGCACAACTAAAGAGAAAGTGGTCCAAACCCATGATGTCACCAAATCAACAGAATGATCTATTGGCATTTAACACAAAGTCTCACATCGATAAATAGTAGAAGTCTCGTAGAAGGTTTGATCCATAAATAAGATCTTTGGTTATTTGGTTTACTCATCCTCCTTCAGTGGGAGTGATCAATTGTACGGGAGAGTTTTTTTAAGAGTTGTCCATATGATTAAATGTTTGGAAATGATGGTTTACAATTTTAGTTGTGTAAAGGTTATGGATAGTGAAAAATTTTGGAATGTTTTATAGGGATCATAGATGTAGGTTAAAGGCACCGAACTGTGTTAAATTTCCTGTGTGTTGTCTCCTTTGTGTTATTTTTTTCTTGCATGGTTGCCTATAGTGAGAAAGCATGTGTTGTATTTTAAAACACTTCCATTGTCTAACAAATGGTATCAAAGTAGATAGTTTGGTTGGAGCGAGTATTTGGAATTCAGACACGACAGTTGGTTTGTGCTTGGGTTTTCTCCCAACCCTTTGTTAAAGCATTAGTAAAGATTTTGTATCTGACTTTGTTGTTATTCGCTCAAAAAGGATAGGTTTCACTGTGATAGCACACTATATTGGGCTTCACATTTTGGGGAAGAATGTTGGATTTTCAAAAGTAAGTGTTGAAATCCTACAATAGTGAAGTTTGGAGTAAGTGAAGTGGATATAAGATAGAAGGATCCATAGACTCATTGCTTTAAGATTTCGGATCAAAATGTGATGTTTATCCCACTTTTGTACTTTCTCATTTGGCTTGTTGGTTTAAATCTCCATGGATTTTGGACTTCCGCAACCACTTTAATCTATAAGTGGTATCCAAGCCAATGATTTAAGTCCATTGGCCTTGGTTGAGTATTGAAGAGCATGGTGGTTTTTAGATCCATGTTTGGGGTCCCTTGTGTTGAAAGTGCTTCTAGTAATGTGGAGGTTAAGCGACATGCTCCATGAACAAGCAATGCAACTAAAGATAGCTTGTGTTGAAAGTCTCTTTTACAATAATGTGAAGGCTAGACGACATGTTCCATGAAGTGATGACGATACAAAAAAAGAGAGCATAGGGCTCTTACCAACACCATGGAAGACTTAAGAATGGCTTTCGGTAAGGATGGAGCACATTGTGCTGGGTCTCACACTTGAAAGGATAGAATGTTGGAATTTTAAGTGTGAGAGATAAAGTCTTGCATTGATTGATAATAGGCTAAATGAATAATATATAAGATGGGAGGACCTATAAACTTATTCCTTAAAGTTTTGGCTCTAAATGTGGCGTTCGGCCCACTTTTGTGGTTCCTCGCTTAACCTATTTTTTTAAGAGTCTCCTTGAATTTTAGGCTCCCCTTGACTATTTTAACCAACAAGTGGTATAAGAACTGATAGTTCATTAGTTAGACCAAGTATTTGAAATATGGACATGATAGTTTGTTTATGCTTGGGTTTGCTCCAACCTTTTGTTAGAGATTGGTCAAGACTATGTCTGACTTCATTGTGAGTTACTCAAAAAGGCTTCTACTGAAGGGGCAGGGGGAGCACACACCCTGTTAGGCCTCACACTTGGAAGAGGAATGTTGGAATTTCAAATGTAAATGTTGAAGTCCCATATTAGTTAAGTTTGTAATAAGTGAAGTATATATAAGATAGGAAGATTTATTGACTCATTTTCTTAAGGTTTTGGATCAAGATATGGCATTTGGCCAATTTTTGTGGTTTCTCACTTGCCGTTGGTTTAAGTGTCATTGGATTTTGGACTCCCTTTACCACTTTACCCAACTAGTGGTGTCAAAGCCAATAATTTAGGTCAGTTGGCCTTAGTTAATATGAGAGAGAATGGTAGTATTCGGATCCATGTGTGGAGTCCCTTGTGTCAAGTCTTTCTAGCAATGTGGAGGTCAAGCAACATATTCCATGAGTAGTAACTGCGCAAGTAAAGATAGCTTGTGTTGAAAGTTTTCTTCATAATATGGAGGTGAAATGGTGTGTTGTGCACAGGGGCATTACAAATTAACAGAGTAGGTGTGGCTCTTGTTAAATACCATTAAATACTCGAGAAATATAATGATTTTGCAAGAAGAATGTTTGTTTAGACAGTTGTTACAACCAGCTTTTGAAAGGACTTTGATTGTGATAGCCAAAAAAAATAGTGAGCTGCATCGTACATTTCAAGTGGTATAGACCACCTTAGGCACCCTACCTCCCCTCTTTTTCTTTTCTTTCTCCTTCCCCTTCCCTTATTTCTATAATCCTCATTTCTTCCCACCTCTCTCTTTCTTTTTCTTCCTCTCTTTTCTTCTCCTTTCATTTTTTTCTTCCTTTTTCTTTCTTCCAACCTTCACCAATTATCACCACCACCACCACCACCATCTTTATCTTCATCTCCTCCTCTTCCTCATCATTGCAATTGTTCTCTCTTTCTCCTCTACCTCCACATTATTTCTCTAACCTCCATTAGAGAGTTTGAAGTTTTGCAAGGTATGGGAGTGATTTTTTTCACCATTTCTACTCTCCAAGTTGTAAATAAACTTCTAAACTACTCTATTTAAATTACTGAAGCTTCTAACAATTTAGGGTTAATGTTAGTGTCTCTTTGAACCTTATAAATTGGGGTTTAGTAATTTAGGGCTAATTTATGTAAATTGATGACATTGTTAGCTTATAAATATTAATGTTATCTTATTCCTAGAGCAATAGAGCAATCAGGCATCAACACTTGAACTGGTGGCATCAATGGAGTTGTTCTTCGGTTCTTGGAGCTACTAGTTGTGAGTAAATATAGTGTATATGAAGTTTACTTTTTGCAAAGTAAATTTTAATTATAAATACAAAATTAACTAAAAGTTGAAAGTATATTCATTTATGAGGAAATAAATTATTTATCAAAAAGGAGGCTTTATGTTTTCAATGGAAGCTTCTGCTGGAGGCAAGAACTTAATTATTATGCTTGTTTAGTTAAAAAAAGTAATGTTTGTTGAATTTTTGTTTTAGAATATCTTATGTTGATTATTAAACTTGATTTTATCCCATGTCGACTATATCTCATATAACCTTGAGAATAGATTTTAAAATATGATCAATAATGTCATGGAATTAAATGTAGATGATTATGATTTAATTAGGGAAAATTCCACGGTTAGAATCTATAGCCAATGGTAGTGACATTAGCCTTCGTGCATCATGAGAAACTCCAATTAGCAGATGATGTGCTAACCAGCATATAGCTGTAGCTATGCCTAGGCATGTATTTGGCTATGTGCCAACTCCAGTTAGTAGGTGAGGTGCTAACCCGCACATAACTTTTGTCATGTTTGGATATATATATGGCTACAGACCAACTCTATTTAGCAGGCATGGTGCTAACCTATACATGAACTTGGGTCATGTCTGGACTTGTTATTGTTCTGCTTTGAATAATTCCCCATGTTTGGTTTTATGTGATTATGTAAAGTTATGTTTTCAAGAAATCTCATGTTATTAATAGAACTATATTCTCATGAGTACTTATATATTATTATGTTTATACTGTTTTATGCTTATATTTAGTAAATTATGGATATCATATCTCTCGTTGAGTTGCACAACGCACCCTATTGTCATTCCTTCCTTTTCATATATAGGTGTTGGTGTTGGTTCTGGTTTTGTTCCTTGGCACAGCCTTAGTTGATTCCAAGTTGGTAAGTCTTTTTGATAGGACCCTTATTTTGTTTTAGCCTGTTAGTTTGTCAATTGCTCTATATGTCACAGGCAGGGTCCTTAGATTTATGTTATATTTATGTTTGAGAAATTATCACTTAGCTATACAGATTATGTTATGGAAAGGATTTGTATCCTTAATTCGGTTTTATGCTTGAACTATATTTTGTATCATGTTTAATAGAGTCTGAAAGCTAATTTGGTATTATAGTTGGATCGATAATTTGGATAATGATTAACACATAGTGAACTATGTTGAGGTATTGTTATATGCTAGAAGGGAGCATTCTACTGGAAGGGTGCATTCTAAGAATGGTCGATGCCCCCCAATGTCTAAGAAATAAAAAATACTTATCCATTTTCTTGAAAAAATAAAGTGTGTTAAGGCTTACTAGGGAAAGTGTTTCCCATGCCGTGGTCATGACCTAAGTTGGGTCATGATATTGACTTAAGAGGAAGAGGATTTTTGTTATTATTTAACCCAAAGTCCCACATCGAGAAAGAGTAAAAGTCTTATAGGAAGTTTGACTACAAATAAGGTATTTGGTTGTTTGGTTTATGCATCCTTCAAGAGAGGGAGTAGCTAGTTGCGTGAGTAGTTTTTTAAGCATTGCATATGATTTAATATTTTGAATGAATTGAATGCAACTTTGCTAAAAGTTATAAATAGTGACAAATTTTAGAACTCTTTATAGAGGTCATAGATGTAGGTTTAAGAAATTGAACCACGTTAAATTTTGTATGTATTGCCTCTTCTATATTATTTTTCTTGCATTATTACCTCTAGTGATTGAGGGATGGTTTGTTATTGTAGTTTTTATATTTTCACTACCCAACAATTGTTTAATACATTGGATATAATCTAATTGTTTCTATCTTTTTTGATTATTTGTTGCAAAGGGAGGCTTTACCCTTTAAATTTTTTTTGATTTTCTTATAATTTTTTTTTACTTGAACCTTTCTAATTTTTTTTCAATAGTTTGGTAGGCCTTTAATTCTCTAGGTGGGTTAAGATTTGTCTTTTACCCCACAAGGATATGGGTTTGAATCTATTGATTAATGTGAAGACTTTTTTAGTGGAGCAATATATAATACCTCCCGAAAATTCTCGAAGAGGTTGGAGGGGTCTTCCTTAACTTGAATGAGATATTGACACTTATCAACTTAAAAAAAAAAATTAGAAAAAACAACCTAACTATTAAATATTGACCCATTCTAATTAAGAAATACTTTAGCTCTATCCCTACCATGTGTAGCCAAACCTTATTAATTATGGTACTGATTAAATTCATGCTTTCTTAATTACAGCATCCAAGGCAATGTCTAAGTATCCCTTTTTCCTTTATTTACAATTCCAAAGTTAGTAGTAATTTTTTTTTCTTTTTGATCTTTTGGTTTGTGGATAGTTGTTAGAACCGAGACTCAATCGACAACTTTTGATTTTGGATTATTGATGTTCACAGTTTGGTAGGGACGGACATAGAAAACATGTAAGTAGGATCAAGTAATAACTTATTTAGAAGAAATTAAGATTAGCACACAATCTTATTTTAATTTTTCTCAATGGAATGCTAAATTATGAGCAATTAACACCATATAGGTGTGTTTGTTTCACTTTTTTAAAAAGTATTAAGGTACTTTTTAGAATTTTAGTTTATTGGTTTTTTATAAGAGATAATTTTGATATACTATAAATTGAGTTTGATATAGTGACAATATAAATTTTTTTTTTTTTACTTTATCATTCAATCAAATCATCTCGTTTGTATGATTTTTCTAATAGCGAGCATGAAAATCAACTATATATTTACTAATATGATAATACATGATTAAATTACAGTGTAAATTTTTTTATAATGTCAATACATCAAAATTAAGTCTATACTATTTTTTTTGTTAAAATTGTAATTAAGCTCATACTATTAGTACAAGAGTTTTATTTGTCAATGATATATTATGACATTGTTGAATAAATTTCACATCTTATTGAGTTCATTAAATGCCTTATTGTTATGAGATATGATAATAAAATCTATATAAAATTATATTGTTAGGGTATTAAAATTATTATTTTTTATCATTTATTGCTCATATCATTTTTATTCGCATTTGATGAACGATAAAGATATTTGGCTCGAAAAATAACTTCACAAATTTCATCAAATGAAATCTAATCGTCTGTTGTGATTTCTAATTCTTTTATTTAATTTTTAATTAGCTAAAAACAAATCATCTATGGTTGGTATATGTTGTTGTTTGCATCGTACGTAGTATTCGTATTCACGCTGTGTAGCAGTGCTGTTTTATGAAATATATGTGAATGTTTTAAAATGCTTATGTAATTAAGATGAAATAGGGTCTGAGACTTATTTTATATCCTTCATGTGATGAATTTAATCTACCCAAATTTGAAATAATAGCATTATCAATGACTGAATATGTTTATATATGACTAATAATATTAATTATTATATATCTTAAATAATAGTGAATAAAAATATGAAGCGCCGTTTGGATTATGAGCTAATTAAAGGATGAATAGAGGTCACAAAAAGAAAGATCACTCCTTTTATGCTTAGTCTAATTGCTTCTGAATTTAAATAGGTTACATAATGGTTTCTATCATAATCTTACATGCTCTGCAATAAATCACTTAATTTCTTCCCTTCTTATAAACAAAGTTATATCCACTTGAGATTTTTTGTGTCTATTACAAACATAGGAGGAAAGTCCAAAATAAAAGTTTGAAGAACCAACCACTAAACTAGAAAATAACTTCATACACTATTAATTAGTGGTCAAATTATAATCATATTCCTTAAAGTTTGATGAAATTCATCTCGGTTTTTATCTATTTATCCTGGTGGCATTGACTATTACCTTCTATAGATGCATCGCCAACTTAACAAATTCTGTTGTGACAGTTTAAGTTAGTTTTCAGTTAGATAACTCACATGTGAAAATTATCCAATTAGTTAGATAGCTAGATAGCAAATATATACATCATTCAAGCAATGTAGTTTTCCCATTCAAGCTATGAGAACCAATCACTCTTTCTCTCAAATTATCTTCTCTAGAACTCACTGATTTTGAAACTTACATTAGTATCGGTTTTAGTTTCAATCCTTGCTTCTGCAAATCTCTTCATCCTTTTTTTCTCATCAACGGTGAATTCTTCCATTAATCCTTCTAGTCCGTAGTTTATTCATCTTAATAAGAATCCTGGAGTGTCGATAATTTCTTCCACTCTTGTTGGTCAGCCCAATTAACATACTTGGGCTTGTGAGGTTACAATGGGGCTTGAGCTTAAGAAAAGTTTCAGTTCATCAATAGATCCATTCAAAAACTTGACATGGCCGATTCGCTCTATTAATCTTGGGCTCGATGCAATATGCTATTCCTCTCTTGGATCACTAGCTCTCAGCAAAGAAATTGCCCTCGGTATGCTATGGTGCAATGTTGCTCTCGGTATATGGAATTTGCTTTGATATCACTACTATGAAGATGACAATTATCATATCTGCATGTTCCGTTGAAAATTTCTATGCTCTAAAATAAGGTGATAGACCAATCTTTGCTTGTTTTACTCATCTTCAAGGTGTTTGGGAGGAATTGGAAACTTTTTGTCCCATTCCTTCTTACACGTGTTGTTCCACGTTCTTGTAAGCTCGTACCCACCATACAAAGTTATTGATACAAGTTGTCAAGTCTCACAAACAACTAAAATTTATTTAATGCCAAGTTGAACAAAAAATATAGTAAATGACACAACGCAGGTCGTTTCATAATGAAGCATTACTAACCAATTGGAAATTAGGGGATTGGTTTGGCAAAATTAATGAAGTAATGGAAGAAATTTAGTTAATTAAATTACCTGTATGAAGAGTTCCTACAGATATAGGATTATGTTATCACTTACTCAAAACAACAATTCATAGAGGTAGTTATTTTCACTAATTCACAATCACACAATCAGTGATATAATTTTGCTTGACAGTCACATAATTGAATAATTAACCAAGAGTTGGACTAATATAAACACTAGAAAATCATAATTGCAATCCCTATATGCTTATGCTAACTTGAATACCAATTACAATAAGCTAATTTTTGTCAAAATCAATTCTAATCCCTTTTCTCAATAAAACATACTTTAAACAATCAGTTAAGTTATGCTTTCTTGGAACCTAACTATGTATGACATTCACAATCGCAAATATACACATATAATTATTCAATCAACACAAAAATATAAGAGAGAAGAGGAAGAAAGATTGGAAAGTCAAAATGCAAATTGCATTAAAATAATAAGAGTCTCAAAAACACGAGTCTCAAATAGGTACAAAAATGGAGACTGGAATAGCTAAAAATCCTAGAGAGAAGGTAAAGAGACAGAGAGTAATGACGGCAAACTTAGAACAATATGTCAAGAGCTATTGCAAGTTATTGACCTAACACTATTTAAGCCATAAGGTCAACATATTAAAAATACGACCCATATAAGAATAAGTGACACAATGCGTTGATTGACCTGTCATCATACGACTAGCTTGCTACACCCAAAAATTTCTCTTTAATGATCACTATAGCAGTCTATTCATTGATGCAGTCACAAACTGTCCTCCTCTACTGATTGCTATAACAATCTCTGGTGATATTGATGCAACTCCAATTGCTCCAAGCTCCTCTATGGCTGTCATGCACCAGCATGAGATGTCTTTGTATGCAAATAACACTAAAAATGGTGCAAATAACCATAATTTTACTTAATGTATCCAATGAAGACAAAAAGAAAATCTAACAAATGTCAATCATTCTAGCATATAGATGATGCAATATGCCTAGAATTATAGAGAAACAATGGTGCATGCATGAATGCAACCTTATTAGTTATGGAGATAAAGAATTTGTAATCAAATTTCTTAAAGGTTTGAATGATCAATTTTCTAATAGTTGCTCTCAGATTATGTTGCTTAATCTTTTTCTTGATATCAATCGTGATTTCTCCCTTATGCTACAACAAGAACAAGAAATTGTTGGTGAGCCTACACCTTATCTTATTGCTTCCTTTGATACCACTTCACATGGTCGAGCTTGTGGCAAAGTTATGGTGGTCATTATCAAGATTTTGGAGGTTATGGATCTGGAATTCGAGATCAACCTTTGTGTACATTTTGCAATAGGTTTGGCCATGTAGTTAAGCAATGCTTTAGAAAACACAGATTCCCTCCTAACATGCAACCAACTTCTGATTTAGCACGTGCAATAACGTCTTAAAAGTGTGATGATAGAGGTGCTCGTGTAGCTGTTTTTTTTTCCTCTCAAATCAAATCCTTAAAATGGAAGAGATATTTTGACTCTGGAGCTCTAACAAAAACTCTTGGCATCACTTCAATAGTCTGATTCACAACAATTAACTTTTCCTCATTGGCTAACCATATTTCCACATTACAGCCCAACAATCCCTTTTCAGGTAATTCTTGGTCACTTTCGTGTTGTATACATAATGCAAGCTGGATCTTGGATATAAGAGCTACAGACCATTTATATTATTCTTTATGCAATTACTAAAAGAAGATAAAACTGATAATTCATTCAATTACCTAATGGCATTGAAATTTATTCCAATATAATTGGCACTGTAGTTTTTCCTTCAACCTTATTTCTAATCACTGTTCTCTTCATTCCCTAATTTTTTTTAATCTTGTTTTTATTTGAAAATAACCTCAGTTTTACACTGGCAACTAAGGTTTTCTGATCATGATTATATCATACAAGACAATGCTTCTTTGAAGAAGATTAGAACAGCTAAGTTGAGGAAGAATCTATTCATGTTTGATTTTCCTAAGTCTGATTCTCTCATGGATTCATAGATGCACTCTTACATCAATTGCACACAGCAAGTATTCACATCACCTCTCAATAAGCCAGATTTGTGGCATGCTAGATTAGGACACCTTTCTCATGAGAAGTTACATGTATTAGCCAAATCTTTCCTTTACATCAGTTGTAGTAAGGCAATTACTCATCGTTCTACATGTCATTTTGCTAAACAAAATCACTTTCCTTTTACTGTGAGTTCTACAATTTCTAAATCTTGCTTGGATTTAGTTCATATGGATATTTGGGGTCCTTTTAACACTCCTTCCATGTTTGGCCATAAGTTTTTTTTTCTCGTAGTGGTAGATAGTAAATCCAGGTTTACATGGATTTTCCTTATGAAATCAAAATCTAAAATTAGGTCTTATTAAAAATGTCATTCAATTAGTTTTGACCCAATTTAATAATAGACTCAAAACTATTAGATCAGATAGTAGACAATAATTTAATATGCCTTAGTTCTATGATTCATTAGGCATTATTCATCAAAAATCATGTGTGGAAACACCATAACAGAATGACATAGTAGAAAGAAAACATCAACATCTATTAACAGCAGCTAGGTTTCTTCTTTTCTACTTTAACCTTTGTGTTGTATTCTGGAACTTTGCTATATCTCATGCTGTTTTTCTCATTAACAGAATGTCCTCCACTTTACCACATCATAAAACACCTTTTGGTTCTATTTAATAAAACACCAAATTTTACTGATTTAAAAATCTTTGGTTCTCTTTATTATGCTTCAACTTTGACTTCTAATAGAAATTTGAACATAGGGCTAAACAATGTATTTTCTTACACTTCTAGCCTAGTACTAAAGGCTATGTGTTATTTGAATTGACCACAAAGGAAACTTTAATATCAAGACATGTCATATTCCATATTCCATAAGCACATCTTTCCCTTTCACCATAACTCCACTATCTCTACTCCTGCTTTTCCCCACTATGTCACAAATAATTTCAACCCATTATACTACCCTTGCAACCCTATACAACAATCATCCCTTGTTGTGAGAGTTAATAATGCACCACAGGATCTACTCCTCTAATTGATCTTGACTTTACACCTACAAACTCTAATCATACACCTAATAATACAAACATCACCTTTCATAAATCAGTTCAGCAGATCTCTCACACACCTGCTACTGTCCACATCTCTCCAGCACTTATAACAGAAACACATAACTCTTCATTACTTGTTGCACGCAACACATCCTCAGCATCTGCACGAACTCATTTACATGATACACTACACTTTCCACCACCTAGGAGAAAATCTGCCATACTCAAAATACCACCATTCTATTTACAGGATTATCACTATTCTCTTATCTTAACTAACCATTTTTCATTTTCTTCTACTACTATATATCCTCTGTCCCATGTCATGAGCTATGAAAACCTCAAACCTAAACACAAATCTTTTACTCTAGCTCTAGCTTCCCAAACAGAACCTCAGACCTACAAACAAGTTGCAGTTCATGATTGTTTATACAAAACCATGGAAGCTAAGTTAAAGCTTTATAAGAAAATAAAACTTGGGTTCTCACATATTTGCCTAAGGTTAAGAAGGCCATAGGATTCAATTAGGTTTATATAAAATCAAGTATAACCCTGGTAGATCTATTGAAAGATAGAAAAGCTAGATTAGTGGCAAAAGGATTTACCCAAAGAGAGGGACTTGATTATCTTGAGACATTTAGCCTTGTAGCTAAAATGACCATTGTTAGACTTATTCTTGCTCTTGTTTCAACATACTATTGGTATCTCAAGCAACTGGATGTCAATACGGCTTTCCTTCATGGAGATCTTCCTGAAGAAGTTTACATGATTCCACTACCTAGCCTTCATTCAGCCCTTCCTAGTGAAGTCTACAAACTCTAGAGATCACTGAGATCACTTTATGGCCTCATGGGCTAGCAACAATTGAACCAAAAGCTAACTCATGTGCTACTTCAATGTGGTTTTCAGCAATCCAAAGTTAATTATTCACTATTTGTGAAGAAATTTGGTCAAAATTTCAATACTATTTTAGTGTATGTTGATAACCTTATTCTTACTAGTAATGACATTTCTAAGATTGATAGTGTCAAACACAAACTTCAGATGTTCTTTTCAAGATCAATGACTTAGGTGATTTGAGATTTTCTTAGGCATGGAGATTGCAAGGTCTAGCAAAGACATTGCCATATTTCAAGGAAAATATGCCTTGGAGTTGATTCAAGATGCAGGCCGCCTAGCTGCCAAACCGGCCTCTATGTACTCCCCTTGATCGATCCTTCAAACTTCAAAAAGTAAGCTAGCACCCCTCTATCTGATCCAACCTGCTATAGAAGGTTGATTAGAAGGCTTCTTTATCTAACTAATGCATGACCTGATATTTCTTGTCCCACCACCAATCATGTGCAAGCTATGTTCGATGCCTTAAGTATCTAAAATAAGCTCCTGCTAAAGGATTATTCTTCCCCTTAGTTTCTGACTTCAAGCTCAATGGTTTCAGTGATCTAGATTGGGGCACATGCTCTAATACGAGGAGATTAATCTCAAGTTTCTATTTCTTCTTTAGGAACTCTTTGATATTTTGGAAGAGTAAGAAGCAGTCAACGTAGAATAGCTAGAAACTCATCAGAAGCTGAATATAGAGCTCTTGTTCATGCAAGCTGTGAGGCACAATGGCTCAAATTACTCCTTGATAATCCGCACCATTCCCTAATAGCTCCTATCCTTATCCACTGTGACAACAAGTCAACAATTCACATTGTCACTAACCTGATCTACCATGAAAGGACTAAGCATATTGAGATGGACTGTCACCTAGGTAAGGACAAAATTCAGTTGGGCTTACTTCATCTTCTCCCTATCAACACAAAGGAACAAATAAAAGACATTCACCAAATGTTTGTACACACTTAGGGCCTTTCCAAGTTGTGCTATCTAAGCTTGGCCTACTTGAGTTATATAGGCAGCTTGTAGGGGCTATTACCTTTTATAGATGAGTCTCCAACTAAAAATTCTATTGTGATAGTTTCAGTTAGTTTTTAGTGAGATAACCAATGTGTGTAAATTATCCAGTTAGTAAGATAGCTAGATAACAAATATATACATCATTCAATGTACTTTTCCTGTTCAAGCTATGATGAGAATATCAATCATTCTTTCCCTCAAATTCTCCTCTCTAGAACTCACTAATTCTGAAACGCTTAATAATGACTTTCCCTACACGCACTGTCATGGTACGATAGATGAGAGTTTTCACAAACTCAAAGGAGACCAATGCAATGATTTCATAAACTTAGAGACTTTGTGAACAAATTTTGTAAATAGAAAAGAGTTGAGATGAATTTCAATAAACCTTAAGGGACGCAAGTATAATTTACCCATATAGGAGCACTAACACCTTCACTGTATCCTAGTCTATTTGGTTCTTGTGTAACTGGATTTCTTACAATGTTCGGGGAATGAGGCCCCAACAACTGTTCCTCCGAACAACTGTTTTTGTTTATGGGTTAGCATTTCACTTCAAATATGCTCAAGCATTGCCGCAAGGTGAAGTTACAAGTCGTGTGTATCTTTAAAAGACAGGCTGAAAAGCACTTGAAGATATGGTTCATGAAGCAAAAGTGACTTTGCTTTTGCCCTATGGCCTACGAGTGTTGAACAGTGATAAAAAATTGATTACTCACTACTCAGGAATTTTAAAGTATTTGAATTAGAACAAATGGGATGTTTGATACGCGGCTTAATCTATTCAACCCCCTTTTTATAAAATCAGAAGTGTACAGCCAATAAAAGTCCAAACCAAAATAAAATAAAAATAAAAGAAAAATCTAACAAGTGGTTCACAAAATTTTGGTGGTGGTCTGGGCCATGCCGTGTGTTAGTGGCAGGCGATGATTGAGTAATTAAGTGGAGTATGAGATCACTCTGGTCACATCAGCATGCCATTCCCAATTAGAAGTTAAATTAATTGTTTGTGAAATTTCATATAATCAATATGCATAGGGTGTGTATGGAAGTGAGAATCGGGAGACTCACAAATAATCAAATGACTAAACTTGAGTAATGAATATCTGAAAGCAATTTAAGAGGATAGAAGAGAGTGGAATAGCTAAAAGGGAGACAATGTGTCCCACTTTTATCTTTTAGAATCCTTTTTCTTACCTTTTAAAATGAGGGGCCAATAAGGGAATGATTATTTTTTTTCCTTCTCTTCTCTTATTATACTTATTAAATATCTAACAAGGTCTGTAATATTCTATTCCGCTTTATTTATCACATTTCTTTTCCATTTTATTCTGAGCTATATTTCAAGGCATGATTAGTTTTTTGTCAAAGAATAACAAATTGATGTGTAACCAATAATGCAAGGAAAGAGAATGTGCAAGAAAGAGAGAGAGAAATTTTCTTGACAAAGGAAACGCAATTTACTTAAGTTTTAGAATTCGGGTATCGTTTAGCAAATATTTTTTTGTAACATGAATAATTTTTCTTTCAATATTAATCATGCATTCCCTTCCAATATTTAAAACTTACAAACATAATCGACGGGTGTATCTGATCTAGGGACAAAAACTCCATGAATTTTTCTTCATTCTTATCCTATGTACCAAATGCAACCTAAAATAAAAATTGAAAATTTCCCTCACAATTATCAATATTACCTTTAAGAAAAGCTAACAAACTTCAAAGGAAAAAAATTGAAACTCAAGCTAAACTAATTAAGTTGAGGACATGATCACTTTAAACTCAAGCTAACAAATCGAATATTCAATACTTCAAGTTTGTAATTTTTTTTTATTTTTTTAAGTGATTATGAAATCTTAATATATATTAAACTTGACAGTAATAGATACTTGATAGATGTTTACATTTTCATGTTAATTGATCAAAATATGTTGTCGGAAAAGCAAAAGAGAGGACAATAAAACATAGTAAAATATAATTCACTGTAAGGATATTTTTGGTTGAGGAGTAAAAATAGGGGTAAATTTTTCATAAATGATATTCATATGTAATTTTACACATAAACCTTATTCATAAAAATTTACATCATATTTTTATTTGATAACTAAACATACTCTAAGTATACAAAGGTCAAAAGCTCATGATACACTAATTTTAAATGTATTCAATAACTTCGGAGAAAACAATGCTTAGATCTAGTTTACATAAAAATGCTAATTAAGGTAATGAGGACATGATCACTTTAAAAGTAAACTGTTTGGCACAAATGTTTATTTTTTAGTTGTTTGGCATACATGTGATTGTGTAATTGGCTTTACTAACACAATTTGTATCCACCGTATCTAGGCAAGAATGCATAATCTCTGACTACCGATTTAAAAAAGATTATATTATCAATCACGAAAATCGTTGGCCGTAAACCCGTTTCACAAAGACATATTGATTGAAGTTTTAAAATTGGAACTTTGTCTTTAATATAATAAGTATACGGTTGAAAAATTGTTGAGTCGATATATATTAGCAGCTCCACTAGGCATTGACAACCAAAAACAGATAAAGACACTGCAAGAATAAACAAACATAGCAAGATAGGTGGGTCAAGCTATTGTTGATTGTTTACTTGTTTGCAATCTAAATTAGGCTGATTGTAGCGCAAACAACGGTGCAATCTATCATTGTTACGAAAAATTTGCCATGTAAAGCAGGACGATCACGACTCGATCTGACCCGATAATCGGTCACAACATAAAATTTATCAGGTCAAATTCGAGATATGAAATTTGATCCACTATATTTTTTATATTAAATGTGGGTCGTATTTTGAGTTGGTTGGATATGATCCGGAGTGAATAGTAGTTTTAAAGTTATATTGTCTAAAAATAATTAATAATAAGTTATAAAATTTATACTTTAATTAATATATTTTATATAATTTGATACTATTTTTACTCTGAATGATTTATTTTAAAATATATATTATTAAGTATCTTTTAAATTTTATTTCTTGCTGCTAAAATTTTGAAACTCAATTATAAATAAGAATTTAATTTCTATACATTGTCAGTATGATTTTTTTCACATAGTTATCTAATTATGTATTGTCATATCAATTATAATAGTTGACTTAATTATTAACTACTTGAAAATCCAAGTAAATGAAATATTTTGATTTGACTACAATGTAAAACACTTCTATATTGTCAATATATTAAAATTGAACTATAAATATAATAAATATCCAAATCTTTATACGTTTTGTTTAAACGTTAGGTTAATATGATCATTAGTCGAGCTATTATCAAATCGAGTTGGGTTTTGAAAAACAGGATTCATTCAATAATCAGATCAAGTTTATATTTGAATCAATTTGATCCAACCTGCCATTTGTACACTTTTAAGGCAAAAGCTAACCAGTATTTAGTTGGATGTAAAAAAATTTGAATGGGATGTTGATTTGTTGAATCCATGAAATAATCCAAGAGTACTGTCCCGTTTTCCTTACAAGGCTGTGGAGGAACACTAGATATGGTACATTAATTGACAATATATATAATATATCCACATGACATGAGTTGCAAGTTGCAACTTCTCCACTTGCCTTGGATTCATAAAGACTCAGCCCGATGCCAAGTATAGATGAAAGTGAAACAACGAGAAGCCTCTTGTCTATGATGAGGGATCATTGCGGGATTCAATGTAGAACGAAGATAGAATATAACAAAAGAAGAAAGAATACAATGAATAGTCACTTTCAATTGTCTAATACCACTCCCCATTAGTTACATATATTTATCAAATTCCTAAAATATCCTCAAAGTAATTTTAAATTAGCCTTTTTGGATTTTACTTTTAAAATTAAGAGTTCTAAGAATTTCCAATACCAGCTCCCCTTCCTCCTCCACCACAATATCAATATCTTTAAATTCTTATAGGGGATGTATCACACCGTGAATCACAAAACCAATATTCTTTGAGTGATTTGTGCAAATCATACAATTTATTGTCTAAATTTGATGTTGATTGCTGTCAAAATTTGATCTAAGTGAACCGAATAGAAAAATACTTTGATTCTTCAAATTTTAGCATTTTTCTTCAAAAATTAAATGTTGAATCTCGTATTAGATATTTTATGGTTGTCAAATGCCGCCAGATGGGAGATTTAAGCATGCTTTAGACATCACATTAGACTTTTTCGTATATTCATCAAATGAATAGGAAAAGAAATTTCTTTAATGTTTTTTTTAAAGTTTTCTTTTATATACTTGGTTCAAAAGGTCATATAATGATAGAGTAGCTGGAAAATGCTATTGAGCATGGCAAATAGACCCTTTCTGGGTCAATTGCGTTTTATTGTCATATTAACATAGTTAAATTTGTGAACGGTAAACCCACTTTCAAAATAACGTATGTGTCTCTTCTCCCTTAGAAGGGGTTGTTGTGGATGAGATTTGGAGAAAGAGAGGAATTGATTCAGTGTTGGTGATCTTCTTCTTTCCCTTGAATTCTTAATTTTTAAAGTAAAACAAAAAATATTAATTATGAATAATACTTTGAGGGTATTTCAGGAACTAGGTAAATATATACAATTAATGGGGAATGACATTAGACAATTAAGAATGGCAATAGTCACTTTCTACAATGAATATCAAATTCGAATTGGAATCTTGTGAATGGGATTTTGATTTGTCGAATCCATGAAATAATCCAAGAGTACTGTCCCGTTTTCCTTACAAGGCTGTGGAGGAACTCTAGATATGATAAATTAATTGACAATATATATAATATATCCACATGACATGCGTTGCAAGTTGCAACTCTCCACTTGCCTTGGATTCATAAAGACTCCGCCCGATGCCAAGTATTATGTGGATGAAAGTGAAAAAACGAGAAGCTTCTTGTCTATGATGAGGGATCATTGCGGGATTCAATGTAGAAGAAAGATAGAACATAACAAAAGAAGAAAGAATACAATGAACACCAAGTTCGAATTGGAATCTTGTGAAATTTCAATTTTATAAAACTTTTGACCAGTAAGTTCCTAGAACAATCTATGCAAGTGTGCTGTGCATCACTACTGCACTAGGAGCTAAATAGTGCTAGGATTTTGTGCTTGCATTATATGGCTGAGAAGCTCACGCGTTCGAATGTCCTTAGTAAATCATAGTATATTAGAATTTAACTTAATTTCTCATAAAATACTTAATGTCTTCAAGATATCTTTACCTTTCAGGGATTATTGCTACTAAAATATCTTTCCATCGAAGGAAAATGATAGAAAACCAGAAATTTATCTTGAATTTTGTATCCAAAATGATGTGATATAATTATTTGCTTTTATATGAATTTATGGATCATACAACTTTATTTTCTCCAACAATTATCATAATTTCTATCAAAGATTATATATATATTTTTCTGAATGTGTAGCATTAGTCTTTTAATAATTGTTTTCTCCTGAATTTGAATTGTGATTCATTTCATTGGAATAAAGCTCGTTTTCTAATGCACTAAACCTTTTCTTATAACTAAAATGATGGCGTTTGGTGCTCAAAAAGGCGAGTGGATCCAAACTACAGACATACTATCAAATTACATCCAAATAAAAAAGCACCTATCTAGAGTTAGGGTTCTTCAAGCCACACTCCATTTCTGATGGGATTGTTTTTCGGTGATGCTCCCAAAACCCTTATCTCTCCTTCCTTTGACAAAGTAAAATGACAAAAAAAAAAAAAAAACTATCTATAAGGTCAAAAGCTCTTTGGCCCCTATCAGAGCTGTTAAAATAATATATGACCTACACCGATAGCCCCAACACATCATCCGCCTAGAGGTGCCCTTTGACACAAAGGACAGAGAAGGACCTGTATAATGAGAGAAACCAGAAGAATTAATCACAGCCATATCTATCAAAGCTAGCTACCCCAAAGCAAATCGTGACAAGCCAGCCAATGTCATGGCCTTGGAGCTGTACTACATCAACCAGGCCATCCACAAAGCTAATGCACTCAACCTTTAATCAATTTTTATGTAAGTTATTATTTATTGGACAAGTAGTAAGGCAAAGAGTTCCAAGTATCCTAGTTGAAGTATTACACTTTTTATCATTTTATCCCAGTAATTTTCTCAAGAATAAAAAAAATAACTAACCAAACTAGTTTTTTTTTATTTTTAAAAAATAAAAATTATTCTACAAAATATTTTCCAAACAGCCCCTTGATATTTTTCAACACCATAAATAGATAAGATGTTATCCCATAAACTAATGAATAAATACAAATTATGTGATGAAAGATAATCGTTTGGTCGGTAAACAAATCTTTACACATACTAAGATTAGAATAGTTTAAGAACTATTTATATTAATTTTTAAAAAAATGACTAATCAATTATGAGTTTCACAATGTACTATCCAACTTTATCGTATTAATTAAAATCCTTACCACGTAATGACATTCCCAAATAAAGATAAGATGTGATTGAATTGAATTACGAATTATCAACATTGAAATTTTTGTTATTATGGGCTATAATTAATTGTGGAGTTTTTTTCTTATATTTTGTAAAAATTAAGTTGGTGATATGATCTTGCTGATAGGCAGGTATAATAAACCTAAAATATTGTTATTCATTCATTTTATTATGGCCATGCACACTTATTAGTTGGAGTTAACGTGATCAGGTGACCCTAGTGTAAGTCCATTAACGCATTAACTATTGACTGATTAGGATTTTCCTAACATTAATTCTAGATGAGGTTTAGCGTAATTATACCAACACTCTTCTATTTTATAAAATTATCATCGATCTCTCTTAATGTTTACCATAATTACATTGATCTCTCATGTAGATATTGGTTTGTTAATTAAGTTACGTGATAAAAAAAGATAACATATGATATACATATAATTATTAATGATAAAATTATAATATTTGACAATATTTAACACATTAATTGAATAAAATACATTTTTTTATCACATAAAGATGAAACATATAATTATAATTTATGACAAAATAAGGATATTTTAATCAATATATATATATATGTCAAATATTATCAAAATATTATAATTTTGTCACTAATAATAGTGTATATATGTCACAAGTTATCTTTTTTGTTACTTATATAGGAACTGTGAGTATAATTTTGCAAAATAAAGGGTTGCATGCCGAATAAATTGCACAAAATCACACGGAAAGTTAGTGTAATTTACCATTATAGACATACGGCTAGATTCACTCCTTACTACTTGGAGAGATAGGACAACATTTTACAACTGCAATGACTCTTTTGTGAGCTAAGAAAGATCTAAAAGACCATTCTTGAAAGTTTTTTATGCCTATCCTCTTAAAATAAGCGTGAGATTAGCTCAAAAATTCTCACAAAATATAGTAAAATAACATAGAGATCAAGAACTTCATGATATGCTTAAGTACCTAGCATCTATTAGTGCTTGTCATGAAATCATCTCTATCAGAATAGAGAAACTGAGAAAGATTAGGAGAGACTAAGAAAAGAGAGAGAATGAATTACATTAACGAATGAAATAGAATACATGAGGCAAGTACTATTTATACGCACAAGTAATGATGATTAACTAACAAACATTTAATCAACAATACCTAAATTAAACTAACTAAGTTTATAATAACAAAAGGAGATTATAATGTAAACACCCCCTTAGACCCGGGTCAAAATGGGAGGAAAATACTTTGAACACCCACCTTGGACAATAAGTTGCGAAACTATGGGTTAGGAACAACTTTGGTCAAAATGTTAGGAAGTTGGTGTTTGGTTGATACATGCACTAGCCAAATCATGCCTTGTTGAACCTTCTCCCGAACAAAATGGAGATTGATTTTGATGTGTATAGTTCTTTCATGAAAAGTTAGGTTGGAATAGATGGCTGATTGACTATCACAATTGTCACGACCCGACTTGGAAACGTGACTGGCATATGAGAAATCCCATTCCCATGTAAGCCTTCTGGATGACGTGTCTCTATGAATGCATATTTTATCATAAAATAATATTTCAAATATGATTTTCTTCTAAATCAATATCGATTTCTCTGTTAATATTCAAATCATATAAAACTGAAGTATCTAATATTCAAGCTCTAAAAACCCTTTTTAATCAAATATGCTAATCATGAAATCATAACTACATGACTGATCTATTACATAATCTAATCAAATTCCACAATTTGAAATTCATACTTAAGCTCTAAAAATATATACATAAATAGTTCAATTACTGAAATTTTATATAAAATCTGAAAGTAAATGCATGGGGGATCCTGCCTACACATGTACTGGAGCCCTCTAAACTAACAAAACCCTAAACCTTACAGCAATGTAAAGCTCACCAAAGGATAGCTGTGGCTACTGAACCGGTGACGTGAAGATATCTATACCTACAACTATAACAGGAAAGGAGAGGGGTGAGTCAACGGACTCAGTGAGTGAGCTCTCACCCATCACCCGGGACAACCAAGGAATATACATAGAATATTATACATGCAACAATCATTCTCATTCCATAAATTTATGAACAAACAATTGTAAACTCACAAGCAACACTAAATCATTTTAACTAAAGTGCGTCAGAGTCTAGGAAAATAGTATCTGTTGAGCTAAATAAATACATATATAATAACCAATAGCTATAAAGTCATATAGTCCCTGGTGGATGAGTTGTGGGTACCTATCTAGGTCCCATTTTGTGTATCTGCTGTGGGCGATATTGTCCTCTGATGGACAACTTGCTACCAAGATTAACGATCTTATACAGCCACTAACTAACTGTCTATTTCCTGATTTCTACCGTCTAAACTAGTTTGACAAAATCCATAGCTGAAAAATGGGTACTCTGTCCCTAGCGAACAGAGCCCCTAAATTCTTAGTACACTAGGAGTTCTGGATTCATATAACTCTAACAATCTAACTTTAGTATAATTGTGGCTGTGAGAATCATGCCCAAAAGATCACCTATTTGTAAGCAACCCGATCTCAAGCCCACAGAATATGTATTTGGCAGTTGTTAAGAATCATACTGAATTCCGTATCTCTTGGTACTATAAAACTGAAGTTCTAAGTTCATATTTTAAGCTAACATATTTTTATATACTTGATAAACCTAAAATCATAAATTTAAACACCGAGGTTCATAATCATAATAGCTGAAGTTCTTTTCTCTAGAACTCTGTTTCATACTTTACTCTAGACTTAAAACTCTTTCATATAAAATTCATGCTACTCTGGAATTCATGATAACATTTGTATTTAAAAGCTAAAGCATACTCTACTCTATATATTTTTATAATAAATCAACTTGACATTCTAAACGTTTTCTAAAATCTAAAATCTAGAGTATATACATATTGATATTATAACTCTTAAAATATATTTCTTAAAATGGCAAGTAGATAAAATCATATATTCTTTCAACAATCATTTCATTAGCATATAAAACATTTTCCATACACACAACACAGCAATCATGGTCTCATGATTTTGTAAAACTCATTCTTTCATGCTATTATCATAAATCATAATTCTTCTAACTTGACATAATCATGTAAAATCATATTTTATATTTTTGCTCATCTCAAATTTCATATTTCGCAATTATCATGTATCAAACATAATCATAATGGTAAAACTAAGGCAATGAGGTCAAACCTACTCACCGTTTGAAACTGGGAGTATGAAGGCACTACTAACTTGACCTGGAGAGCTTGGAATGACACCAACAACTGCCATAGAGCAACTATAACTCTAGATTAATTTCTAATGACCTCTAGATGACTCTAGCATAACCCTAACAACATAGGAGGAACACCTCCACTTAACAATAATGAGAGAAATAACAAAATCCAATCCAAGAAAATGAAAAAATGGAGAGAATGGAGACATAATCTAATGACATATACATACCTTGATGATTAGGGATGATGGAATGGAGTAGATTTGAGAAAAGGAGAGAAAAACTGATGGAGGAGGAGGAGGGTTTGGAAATAAGGAGTGAAACCCGAGTTTAGGGGTATATAAAGGGGGTAGGGATCACTTAAGTTAAATGACATCGTTTGACACTGTATCTGCCCCACTGACACTGCTATAGCGGTCTATGACCACTATAATGGTCAAGCACGCCTGTGCTCCCCCCTTAACACACTTATGACCACTATAGCGGTCCTCAGACCCTAAAATTGCCCTATTTCGCATACTGTGACTGCTATAGCAGTCCAAGACCGCTAGAGCGGTGACAGTAAAACTGGTTCAGCTTACTGTCAGCACCTCTGGGTGGTCCTGGTATTTGGGTTGTCTCACTATTCACTTATTTACATTTCTTAACTTAAGTTAACATCCTCATTTATTTTACTCTCCATTCACTTTAAAACATAAATGTAAATAAGGAAATACCCCCTATTTGTTTTCAAATAAAATATCATAAAAATCAAAATCTCAACAAATCAAAATCCAAATTTTGGGTTTTAGTTCACATCCGAAAGTCTTTGAGATTTTCTAAACTTGTGGGCTAAAAAAGAAACGTTTAAAGGTTTCATAAAATTCATTAAAAATCGCTCTTTAACTTATTTTCCTTCAAGGAACAATTTTCGGGACTTTTGATCCAAAGAATGTGACTCTAACATATAACCCTCCAAGGAGGTGTAGGATCCAGACTTAGCAAAATTCAGGACCCGACAGCATGGGTGGGCCCCGAGGGACCCTGAAGTTGTTCGAAAAATAAAATCTACTGACACGTGTACACTGGGTATTACAACAATACACCATAGAATTGGAAAGCTCAATGCTGAAATATTTGAGAAGGTTGTGCAGCCAACTAAGTTCACTTGTAAGGAAGGCAAGGCAGTGATGCTTTGCCTCTGTTGAACTTCTAGCCATTGTCTATTGTTGCTATGATTTTCAGGATACCAAAGAATCCCAAACAAAGACACATTGCCTCAAAACTAATCACCCAGTGTTTGAGAAGTGCCTTAATTTGCATCAGCAGTGGCACAAAGGTTGAGCTGAGACTTGGAATAAAAGAGAACTCCTTGTCTTGGAGTGGCCTTATACCTCAGTAGCAATGAACAACATTTAGATGAGCAGTATGTGGCTTGGACATATACTGGCTGAGTTTATTTACAATAAATGTGATGTTAGGTTAATTAATAGTGAGGTAAAGCAAGCAGCCGATGGTTCTTCTATATAGAGAAGTGTCTCATAAAGGATTTCGTTCATCAGATTTCAATTTTAGATTAGGGTCCATTGGTAAAAAGCCAATTTAGCTCCTAAAACTCATGTATCTTTAGATAAAATGTACTTTCTTTGAGAAAGAAAAAGCATTATGTGGCTTGGACATATATTGGTTGAGTTTATTCACCGCAAATATGATGTCAGGTCGGCTGATAGTGAGGTAAGCAAGTGACCAATATTCTTTTGTATAAAGAAGTGTCTTGTAAAAGGTTTCCTTTATCAGATTTCCATTTCAGATTAGGTGTCCATTGGTAAATAGGTTTGGCTCCTAAAATTCTTGTATCTTCAAATAATGATAAAGTGTACTCTCTTTGAGAAAGAAAAATTTCCTTTGAAGACTTGCAATCTCCAAGTTAAGGAAGTACTTTAATGAGCCAAGATACTTTAACTTGAATGCTTGCTGGAGCTGCTTCCTAACCTAAGAAATAGCATTTTTTGAAGGTACTACAATAATTAATAATTTTATCTGCGTAAACTAACAAATACACACAACCATGGTTAGTAACCTTTGAGAATAAGGAATAATCATTTTTGGACTGGAGAAATCCTAAATAGATTAGAATTGTAGCCAACTTCATAAACCATTGTTGAGAGGTTTGCTTGAGTCCACAGATGGACTTATTGAGTTTGTAAACCAAGTTCACCCTTTAGATTGGATATCCAAGTGATATATCCCCATATTCAAGAATGCATTGTTCACATCTAGTTGAGCAAAATGCTAATTGTTGATGGAAACAAGAGACAAAAGTATCCTTATGGTTGTGAGTTTGGCTACTAAAGAAAAGGTATCCAAGAAGTCAATTCTACCTTGTTGAGTGCAGCCCTTCACTATAGTCTAGCTTTGTGTCTGTTTACAATTCTATCTTGATTATACTTTACTTTGTAAACCTATCGACAGCCAACAATGTGTTTTCCTTAAGGTAAGGTTGTGACTATCCATGTGTTATGTTGGCTTCCATTGCATCCAATTCTTCTTTCATGGCTTTCCTCCAATCTTTGTGAGGTGCAGCTTGATGGTAAAGCTGAGGTTCAAATTCAAAGTGATTTGCACGATATAATTATGGTATTACGAAGGCAAGGAACTATAACCAATGAAATTAGAGATAGGATACACGGGACCATTGGCCATGAAGCGTTTATAATATGCTAAGTATGCAAGAGTTCTTGTAGACCTAGTGGATTTTCTGTCATGTGAAGGGCAACAATAAGAGGTTGGTTTTCTACAATAAGGGTAGGACTAACAACAATGGTAGAAGGGTCAGAATTTGATGCAGGTTGATGAGATATGGATGAGGCATCATGATTAGACATTTGAGGTAAATATGGGAAGGTGTTTGAACTAGTTTAAGGGGGCTGGTTGAAGAGAAATGGCTACTGTGCTTGAGGGCAATCCAAGATAGGAGTAGGAATAACAATGCCAGTAAAAAGGTCTAAAGACTCATTTTGAGCATGTAGTTAGAGAAAAAGGCATGTGGTTTCATGGAAAACAACATTTCTCGATATGAAGAATTGTCGAGTTTGCAAGTTATACGACTTGTAACCTGGTGGATAACCAACAAAAAATAAGGAACCGCTCTAGGAGAAAACTTGCTCTTTTGAGAAGGCAATATTGAAGCATATTATCAAAATTTTAATTTCTAAGTATTAACGATGCATGTAAAAGAAATTTTATATAATTATCAAATCATGTACTATTATGTTAGTTATGATAGTCGACTGTTTCACCTATCACTTAAAAAATTATGCAAATAAAATGTTTTAGTTGAATAACTTGTCAATGCATCAAAACTCAAGTGAAAGCATAATTTATGACATGGTGCCAACCTATTTATCATTTATCATAAGAAATAATGACAAAATATTTAAATCATTTCAATAGTAAAATAATGAAACAATCAAATCAGATAGTATTTATTATAAATGATAAATAAGTACTGTACAATTAACAATTTTCAAGTCTCTGATTTTTATATATATATTGGTCATAATAGATCAAATCGATCTGAAGAGGCAAAAGTAAAGAAGAAGTCCCACTCTCTCTTCATTTTGGAAAATCTCAATATCCCAACCAATGGTTGTCTCCCCAGATGTCGGAGACTTTATGTCCTGTCACCCTAATTCCCTAGAAGATAAGACCCGTAAATATTAACAAGCATTAATAGGCCAATATTTTGATTAAAAAAATAAAAAGCATTAACCCTACATCGTATAATCCAACGGCAAGGAATATGGATTGTCCCAAGAACTCGCATCGAATGGCTATAACACCATCACATATCATCCAAGTTCTAGGTAGATTATCCAATCACAGCCACACGATGCCCTCTTCACACTTTGCTCCCACTAAAGGCGCATACAAACAGTCACACACTCTCTTTGTTGTCTTTATTGTTAATGCTAGTGTCTAGGAAAAGCTTCGTCTTCCCCGAACAGGAGAGATAAAGGGTGGCGTGCTCAAGCTCATATTAATGAGAAGAATGAATAATGGGGGAAATTCTTGGATAGATATAATTTTAACAACTTATATTTATATACATAAAAAATATTTGGTATATAATATTTTTTTATTATAATTTTACATTTCTAATATATAAAGACACACAAATTTCATATTTATTTTATTTTTATCTGCCTTTACACATTAAAAATATAAAATTATAAAGAAATACTGCATACTAAATATATTTTACTTAAAATCTTAAAAAAGGTAGGATCCACTAACTATGTTTAAGATACTCCTATAATTATTTATGTATGATTCCTACCAACTTTTCTATGTGTGTGTGTCCAAATTTGAGTTGATATACCTGTGTTAATTCAAGAATTATTTGAATAAAGCTTATAGTTGGGTACTTGTACTCTCTCCATTTAATTCTATCTAGTAAAGAAATAAAAATGCACATTTATTAAAGAGAGAGTTTTTCTAACCACTGCTATAAGGGTACTGATTAAGTATAATTTTCTTTCTTTAATTTATTCTTTGACTTTTTCTCTCTTCTAATTATTGTTTTTTATAAGAACAACGGTTAAAGAAAAAAGTTCTAATTAAAAATATTTTTAATCCTTTTAATGATTGAATATATTAATGAAAACTTCATAAAAAATATTTCTAATCTATTAACAAGTAGCTTAAAACACTAATTAAGAATTTATATATATTTGCTCGTATTTAGCATAATAATCAAAAGACGTTCAAGGGTTTCGCTTAAATGTGGCATTTAATTTATTTTGGTATATAAATGATGCATTTACTCTGAGAATTCATTATTTTTGCTCACCATTTTTAAAACATTTTTTTCTTTTTAGGAGAAAAAATAAAAGAAAGTTTTTAACCTGAGAAAAAAAACCTTTAATTTTTTTTCTAAAAACTTGAAAGAAAAAGGGTTGGGATCAACTCCATGAGTAAGTTATATATGGTATATTTACTTCATTCAATAAATTTTATAGTCATAAAATTTTATTAATCCAATCATTAAATTGAAAATTCATATCAAATAGACCAAGTTTATAAAATTTCATACCATTTAAAAATAATTTGGTTCCCCAAAAAATGATTTGATACTTCATCATTCTCTTTTTTTTCAATCAACATATAATATATTCTTGAAAATATAAATAAATATTGACTATTAGAATATATACTATTGTTGTTTATTTTTTTTGAAATTTGGCATATATATCACATTACATAATTCAACCACCAAATTAATTACATTCAATTTTAATAAAAAAAATTATTGATTAAAGGGTAGAAGACCTAATCTTGGAATAAATGGTCCTTTATCCAACTGATTATTTTCCTTGTTAAATTATTATATTTTAAGGTTTAAATATATTTTTATGAAAGTACAGTTATTTGTAGTTTTATTTTCTCAAAATGATTTATTCGATTTATTCTCTCATTTAAAAAAACATAGCCTAATAAATAGTCCTCCTCTAAAAAGGATCATTTACACTGTCTTTTTTAAATGGGAAACAAGAATTGAATAAAATTTTTTAGGGACTAAAACAGGAAAAAAGTGCTTTATTGTCAAGGATAAAAATTTTATTTAAGCCATTTTTAATGAATAAAGTGATAGTTAAATTTGAATTATTAATATTTATAAAATTTTTATATTAATAATAAATCAAGAAAAATATAAGACCTCATAAAATAAGATCCAATAATATAGGATTTATCAAGATTTTCATATTATAGGATACTGGATTTGACATCGGATCAAATTAATATTATATTAGATGATATATTCCTATTCTCTCAATATAAAAGCAACTTTAATTTTAAGTAAATATTTATAAAAAATTGACTTAATAAATAAAAATATTTATTTTTTAATTATTTATAAATTTTAAAATAAAATTATTAATTAAACTTGTGTTTTTATTATTAATTTAATAAAATATAAAACTTAAAAATATATGATGAAACTATATTCCTTTTATTTGTTTCAGTATTTTTAAACTAATAAAATAATAATTTTTATTATAGTTATTCAAATTTAGTTTAAAATCAAATTTTATAATAAAAATTATTTATTACTTTTAATGAATTTATTTTAATAATTTGTAATTAAAAACTAATATTATATATTGTTTTTAAAAAGCATTTATTTTTTATGAAAACTTTTTAGTAAAAATTATTTCTATTTATACAATTCTATTTATTAATATTTATCTAAGAATTATGTTCGCTTCTATAAAATATCAATAGATATCATGGGTTCAATCAATGGCAAGGAAATGTATATGGAAAAAGCTTAGTTGGGAGAGACAATATCCACCTTAGTGATTTGTATGTTTCAAAGGGAGATTAATCACTCTTGTTGGTGGTAGATTCTTAGGAAGCAACAAGAGCAACATCAATAGCAACAACAATAATAATGAAAAGAATGAATTAGATCTTACATATTAAAAACTAATTAAATATAATTCAATTTTGGTAGATTAATTTTGATGTATAACTAGTTATGATAAATAAGGAGTAAATGTTTAAAATTGTATATGTATTTCATTTTAGTCCCTAAAATGAATAAATTATCAAATTAGTCCTAGAAATTATAAAAATTGATTGAAAATAGTCCCACTGATAGTTTTCACAAGGACTAAATTAAATAATCAAAAGGAATAACTTGAATAACTTTTTGTATTTTCAATAGCTAAATTGACTATTTCTTAATTTTAAATAGTAACATGAAACATACATACAATCTTAAGGACTGAAATAAACTTTTATTTGATAAATAATTTTGTACAATACATTATCTTCAGCAAAAATAATGAAAAAGGACACAATGCATGTACTAAATTCATTTTTAAATAAATGTTCGTTTAAAAAATTTAACTTGTCCATAAATAATTGTCTATTTTAGAAATTTAGGTAATATTAATTATTTTTTCAATTATAACTCCATTAAATGATATGTGTCAAATAAAGAAATTAAATGCAACATTTAAGCAGAACTTTAAATTGCAATTATTATCTTCTATATTTTAACTCATAAATTATAGGATTTAATTTATATAAACTGATGATGTAATATTTTTTTTCATAATCATTGGATCATGCGAGGTTTCATCAGTAAATATAGTTAATTTTCATCTTTATTACTTGAAAAATCATAAAATGAGAGATTTGATTGAATAATAGTGTGAGAGAATTTTACATTATTAGCACATCAAAATTAAACTCGTAATTATAACTATTAAATTAAGCTGAAGTTATAAATATTATGAAAAGAATAATTTTATATCCTCCCAACATAGTTCTCTTGATTGTTAAGTAGAAATTTTTTTATCTTTTTTATATTTTTAACTAAGATATTAAATATATTTATGAAGTATTTTATTTTTTTGGAAATTCATAGACGATTAATAAGAGGATATAGCAAAATTCGTATGTGAATATAACTAAAACATAATTAATGTATGTGTTTAATTTCCATGTGCTATGCAAAAAAAATTTTACACTGTTATTTAATTAAATCATTTCATGTGCATGACTTTGAAGGTAATGGGAATGAGACTCAACCACTTTTATTAATGTGATAATATATAATTGGATGATAGTATAAATTTTTTTTACACTGATAGTGCATAAAAATTAAACTCTTAATATATCTCTTAAATATTCTTAAAAGAATTTAATTAACATATACAACTTTTAGCATAAAAATTTACATAGACATCTAATTGTGTATTATCGTATTAATAAAAGTATTTGATTTTACGACTCATACTTTAAAGGTCATACATAAAAGCATGTAATTGAATAATAATATAAAACTTTTTCACATTGATTGTGCATTAAAATTAATCCCTTCTTTAATAATACCATAAAACTCAGAAGTTTTACGGTTTGTTTGGCTGTTTTTTATTATTTTCTATATTTTTTATTTTAAAGATTTTATAAAAAAATAGTGAAAATAATAAAATTATACATTTTTTCATTTATTTTTCATAAATGAAAATGCATACAAAAAATCCCTTACTTTTTTATTAAAAAAAATTATAATTTAAGATTAAGTGCCCTAAGATCACTTGTTAATAAAATTGTTAAGAGTTTATTAATTTCTATTCATTAACCATGTAAAATTTTTTTATAATATCAACCAATCAAATCACCTTATTTGAATCATTTTTAAAGTAATAGGTATAAAACTCAATTATTTTTACTGACATAACAATATCTGATGCATGATAGCATAAAGAAAATTTGCACTCTAAGTGTATAAAAATTAAACTTAATTCATAATATATTAATTTAAATATAATTAAACAATGACATTAATTTTGAGTATGCAGTGATAATATATAATTTTTTTACACTATTATCCAATCATGCAACTGTCAAATTAGTAAAAATAGTCAAATCTTATACCCATTATTTTAAAACTAATCTAAATGAGTTGATTATTTAATTAAATCACAGTGTAAAAAAGTTATTACAATGTATAGGAATTAAACTTATTATTTTTCTACACACATTTAAAAATGTACGGAAATAGTATTAATTTTAACTATTTAAGGGTCTCAATCTACCTGTCTCACGCACACACCTCACGCAAAAGGCTGCTCCATCTCTAATTTGGGTTTGGGTCCAGCCTCTCTCAAGTGGGGTGTGTGTCTGTCAAGTGATAACGCAACCCTTTCATTTCGACGCAGAGATCTCAACCTGCAAATTAACCTCTCTCTCTCTCTCTCTCTCCCCGGTGATGGCTTGTGTTCTGTACAAGCGCAACAATTCATCTGTGTATAACCCTCTCTCCTCTCACATAGATCTGGCGCTACGTGTCGTTCACCATGTTTTTGCATGAGCAAGATGGCAGCGAGCAACACCATCATCCAATTTCAAAGCGACATAGAGGGAGAGAAAGAGACAAAATAAAGAAAATCAAAAACAAAGGTTTTGTTTTGTTTGGAGTTTGTGTTGGCCTTTCACATCCTAGTTTTTTCCTTTTTTCATTTCCCCCAATTTTTTACTCATCCTTGAGTTTACTCTTTCTCACCTCATCATGATGCATCTCATCATGTTTTCTTTTTCCTTTTTTACTCTTGATTTTTTTTCCCTTCTTCTTTTTGGACCCAGCTTGTTGGAAAGAAACCCTAAAATTTCCAAATAATTGTAAGTTGTACTTTGAGCATATGCATGTCATATATCCTAGATTTTTTTTTATCTTTAATTTCTTTTTTTCTAACCCCATTATTTAATGATGTCTTTCATTAATGGGTATCTCCCTTGGAGAAAATCTCTCTTTTCCTCAGATCTGTTCAATTATGAGTCCCTTCAGACATTTTTTTTTTTTTCAAATTTTTATTCTGGGATGTTTCCATTTCCATATTTGGGAAACTTTTGTATTGCTTGCCCGTTTTATTAATTTCTTTATTGGGACATAGAAATTGACAGAAGAGAGTGAGCACAAAGAGGTACATGGTATAGCTTTATACTGTTGCTTTCGTGTGCTCACTGCTCTTTCTGTCGGCTTCTCCAGTGCTGGAAAATTTCTGGCTCTGCTTGTTCCAAAACCAAAACCAAAACCAAACCAACCACTCTCTCTCTCTCTCTCTCTCTCTCTCGGCATGTTGATAGAGCTCAAGACCAACATCAATGGCAGAAGCAGGTTATGGTTTTTTCTTTAGTCAACCGTTAAAAATATACAGTACTCCCTCTCTTCCTGTGTACATGTCAATTTAGGATTTTTTTTTATAAGATTTTAATTTATTTGCCTATCTAAAATATTAAGATGGTCTTGATATTTTTTTCCAATATTACCCTTTTGGACTAACTAGAGTAAGAAAGCGTTAATGAAGTTATTGAAATCATTTTTTTTTCTAAATATAGGAATAATTTTGTTAAATTATCTTATTTTATATCTTTATACTAGAGTCATTTACTATTTATCTCATAATTTATGTGTGAACCTTAAATTGACAATTAGATAAACAGAAATGGAAGGAAGCATCGAGTGTAACTTTGCTTATATATATTGCTTTCCTCTAATTTTCCTTTTCAATGTTTAGTATTTGAGTTTAATTTTAATATATTAAATAATTTAAAATTTTTTTAGGTAGTTATTCAATTACATTTGGCCAAATCAATAAAAAAAATGATTTTATTATATTTTTATATTTTTTTACACAACTCATTAATTTCTCATGACTCAATTTTATATTAGCGTTACCAAACGGGAAAGTGTGACTTTTGATGGCTCTTGTCCTGCATACGTGCCCTGGTTACTGTGCACATCTTACTAAGATGCATATTTCTTGTGTATAAATGTGATATATGTGTTAACATCTAGGCTAGCTAGCATAGTACGGGACCATTCAGGTTATATAGTATGGTCCTCACAAGCTTTCGCTTTCTATGCTACCAGTAGTCTCTAGCTATATGTTTGTTTTTTTTTATTCCTTTTTTCTTTTTATAACTAAAACAAAGCTCAACCACTCTAGCTATGTTTGTGTCTATATATGTATAAATCATCATATTCATAATTTCTTATTACCCTTTCATGTTTTAATAAATTGATATATTGCGCAGGCGTACCATGTTCACTCGCTAGGTAAGTGGTTCTCGTTTGTTGTGTAATTCTCACCTGATACTGTGGTTATCTAGATTATGGTTATGGTTGATTAGACATTTCTGTTTTCCAGTGGGTAAAGATAAACCCTATATTTCAACCTAACTGTAGGGTTGCTTGCTGAGACCGAGACTGAGACTGAGACTGAGACTGGGACTGGGACTGGAAAATTGTAATAGGAGTTTCTTTGACCTGTTATCTGAATTATTTTTTTTCGGTCATTAATAATGTGATGTTGTGTGGAAAACATTTTTGTGGCTTATAATGTACTTCTATATATGAATAAACTGCAGCCTCATTTTTCCTGCTAGCTTGACAAATACACAATCATAGATGAACCGTTTTCAGCATAATCATTATCATATCATTGTGCTGTTAGTTTTATTTTTTCTCTCTATTATTATAGTGATGAAACCATTTATCCAAAATGTTTGAGCTGATTAGTGAAGATACATAAATTATTCTATACACCTGCCTATTAGTCCTTCACTTGAATACTTTTTTTGGATTTAAAAAGTGAACAATTTATTATAGCAGGGGATAACAAGGCTTAAATCCTTGAGTACTTGATTATAATGGATCTGATGTCTTATTATGAAACTATTTCTTTTAAAAGTTTAAGTTGACTGATATAGACATATGATGGATGATTATATATAACAATTACTGGATCAATTATTGGATGAGGAAATTTATTTTCTAATACTGGTTGTGTGTAATTGATAAGGATACTAGCAAAATATCTTTTCATAACTATGTGTGTATCTCTATTTTACTTGTGAGATCATATTGAATCGGATGTTTACATCTTGTTTATCATGCAGGAAGCATCAATTTTGTTGTTGAAAGTTTATCATTTTCCAATCTAGCAAATTGTTTTAGCAAAACAATTTAGCATCGTGATTATGCTAATTCAATTGGCATGGTCCAATAACTACATGAATAAATATGGTAGTAGCTAGCTGCTCTCAGCATTGCAATTTAATATTGCCATTTCTCTAACTGCTTGCTTTTGATAGCGCTGAATTCAATTAATTACCTTTTTTTTCCCATTGGTTTTAGTTTATAAACTTTGATTTTGTGGTGCCTAATAGTGGAAGAGTATATTTAAAACAGATGCATATATGGAGCAATGTTAGTTGATGTTGGCAATTTCAGCTTGACAAATAATGCAATTTTTAATAAGATCTTCAATCTTTTTAAAGGTTTATATTTGTTGGGATTTTGAGCACTGAAGTGATTAGAATTTGAAGTTTCTGTCCGTGCCTGCTACACCTCTCCTCTATAATTTCTTCTTCTTGGACCTTTAACCTTATTGTAACAGCAATCTTTTTCACGTTTATTTTTAGAATTGAGTAGATTTAACTCAACTTCAAAAGCTAGTTCAAAGGGTGAAGGTTGCCTAAGATTTATTAAAGTTATTTAGGCTTTATCTCTAGATAATGTGGGACTTTAATTCATTCCCTCATGCTTAAGATTGGACAAAGACTTAAAGCATCAAATGTAATTGACTGGACATATGGGGGCAATAACAACTATAGGATAATTTCTGATACTATCTTAAAATTGACTATGCCTAACTCAACGACAAAAGCTAGTTTAAAAGGTGAGAGTTGCTCAATACTTATAAAGGCTATATAGACCTTATCTCTTGATGACGTGATTTTGGATACCTTTGATAGAGACTTTATGTACAATGTCTCATGTATGCAGGTAAGCAAGATGGTGAGAGCATAGAAGAGACAAATTATACAATAGTAGATGGTGGATCTATCGAAATCAGGGAGGCATATTTTCTTTTCTTTTGGAGATCGAATAAGAAGTTTAGATTGAGGATAAAGCTCATTTGAGTCAAATGTCAAGGCATACTTTTGGGTGGTTCAAGCAACATTCACAAATGTACTAACTGATCATCCACCCACACTAAAAAGAGAACAAAGTATCGAACTCAAACTATGGTGATCGGCAGATTGATCAAGTGATCTGACCCCATTACCTAAATCAGGTACAATTGGGAAGGTATTTTGGGTATGCTTGATATTTCATTTAAGGGGATATGCATCCTATTGTAGTTTATGATTTTGGTTCAGAAATCTGATTTTGATGTTTCAGAATTCTATAGTTTTGTGCTTCATTCTTTTTCCATATATGCCTCTATGTTTATAAAGATTTTACAATGAGAATATCGTCTCCTGAAATATAATTCAGAATCTTCCCCTTGCTTTTCATTTTAGGCTTTCAGGCCATCAACCTTTGCCTGTGTTTATTTATGTTTATGCCTTTTGTCTTTGGCTGTTGTGGTACTACCATATATAAATGCTAAATTATATATGTCCGTGCTTCCATGATAACAACTTTTTAAATGATAGATTTTAGGCTGTTGACATGAATCATGGAATAACAAAATCTAAAGGCATTAATGATGTTTCTTTTTTATTTTATAATTCATAATATTAGCTATTATTATCTTATAAATACTTGTTTACAAATGTATTGTCAATGGCATTTATTTGCATCTAAATTTGTTTATAGTTCAAGTTGGCTTGTAATTTAAACCAACATTCTTAAAATAGTAATATATGGAGATGATTTTTGTGATAATTTATTTCTATTCAGCAATCAAATCAGGATTCGGACGGAATGGATTATTGACGCAAGAGGTGGTGCAGAATAGTCTTGGGATGTTGTTTGGTGATGTAAAAACATTTACAAACATAAGTGCTTTGTTATTGTGTTGCATACCTAAAGCTGCATGTACTCAAATTTGAAGGTATATATGGTAAAACAGCCAAAATAACTAAATAAAGAGATGTTGGATGAGGCAGCAGCCCCAGAATTGCCACTTTTAGGTGGCAAGGATTCGAGGCAGATGCTTAAGTGGAGGAGGGCATATTATATATATAATGAAGCAAAACATGTTTACAACAGATAACTAAGAATTATGAAAATATATCATGTGTCTCATTACAACAAAGAATTAAACCATAAAATCACAGACAACCAATTTGAAATTAGGTTTTTAAATGCAAGTTCATGTGAACCATTTCTATTTTATGAGTTTGACCCAAGTGAATTCTTCAGAAATCTTTTGATTATTGTGCTTTAATTTTGATGTCTTTCATGATTCAATGACTAAATGTTAAATTTCTTTGAATGATGATCAGATTGAGCAATTGGGGTCATCTTTGGGGCCTGAAATAGCTGTTTGCTATTATATTGAAACAATTCTATGACTGTTTAGGGCCTGTTTGGTTTACTTTTTTCAGTTTTCAGTTTTTTCAGTTTTTCCTTCACAAATCTGAAAAACTAAAAGCTGGAAACTAAAAATTATTTTCAGCAAACCAAACAGGCCATAATTGTTCTTGCTCTTATATAGGCCTGTTATCATCAAAGTATTTGTTGTAAATTTGAGTTATTCATAATGTGCTATGTTGGAGCTCAGAAAGGATTGAGGTGCTAGAGTACTATCACACAATTTGTTATCAAACTTTGTTTGGGCTCTTTTAAAGCTGTCACTAATCTTTCTCTGCAATGATAGTTGACAATATATTCCTTCTAACTGGACTTCTGTTTTGTACTTTGTACTTGAAATTGTGATAGTGATGGACTATTGTGGTTAATCTTCAGTGTTCTATTGGCCACATTGTTCATGTTATACTTTTATTTGGTGTCTAAATTATGGATTTATGGCTACATAAACTAATGCAGTTGTATCATGAAGAGAATCCAAGACAATCCTGAGGTTGGAGTTGAATTGCCACAGGGACAAAATATTTTGATGATTGGAAATGACAAGAAAAGGCAGCAAAAAAAATTAACAGTTTCCTACTTACATGTTAAATTGTTTGTTTTGTCTTTTGAAGAATGCCAAAGGCACTTTCGATAGAATCAGCCATGACTTTGATTCCAATGTAGAAGGGGATTGGGAAGGGTGCTTTCTCATTCTGCATTGAGATAAATGTGTGTACCAAACAAGCATTTTCCTGGAACACTTCCATCCTTTTGTTAAAAACAACGCTGGTGGGTCAAAACTTTTGCCATAGTTTGTTCAATAGAATGATATGACATATGACATGTTTTATTGATTCCTATAAGAGGAACAGGAAGGAGTGCAACTTTATTCTATCAAATGATCCATTAACCTTTGTTTATTATATAAGTATGGGTTATTTTTTGAATAATAAACCCTCAAATTAGTCCCTGATAACATTATCTATGGAGAGTTTAGTCATTGAAAAAAATGAATTAGTCTTAAAGGTTCCTCACAATTGCAACTTATGGGAATGTTAGTCGCTATTCTATTGTGATTGGTAAATTAATCAATAAGCTGTCAACCTCCACCTTACTTCGCTCAACTACTTGACCTTTACTCTTAGTCTTGTCATGTCATCATCTCCATTGATATCAGTTCTTATCGCCACCCCCACCTCCCCCACTCCCATTGAGTATAATGGTTAATTACTTAAAACACTTTCTTATTCTCGAGGGTTAGTTAATTCAAAATATATGTTTTTTTATTTTGTTTATATATAATCATTGCATGCTAATTGCTTTTCATTTTATTTGACATAAAGACGCTTTCTTTATTATTAAAAAACATACAATTAAAATCGAAACTTAACGATGTATGTTTCTCGAGGTAGGAGTAGAGATAAAGGAAATAACTTAGGTAGGAATGAGATTGAGGGAGGCTGCGATTATAGTTACCGATTAAGTTAGACATTGTAAATGGTTAGGGACTAACATGTTTATATGTTACAATTGTGAAAAAATTCGAGCCTAATTTATTTTAGTTAGAGACTACACTGTCCAATAGGTAACACTGTCAAGAACTAATTGGAGGTTTACTCTTTTTTTCTCACCTTGCACTTTGTTGAAATTTGAAAGAATTTGATAAGTAATAGTTCACTTGTTTATTTCTCTCTCATTTCTAACTCTTTATTTCCAATGTTGTATGCACTTTTGAAACTCTCTGAAAAAAATTTTTGCTTTTTCATTTATTCTTAAATTTTTTTCGATAATTAAAAGTGGTTCACTCTTGTAGAGAGAAACATATGTGAACACTAAACGAACTAACAAAACGAGGCATAAAAAAATAGCCTAAGAACAACAATCCAAAACATAACAAAAACTCCGTTCTAACACAAACAAGAAAAAAGAACAACTGCGTGAGAACAAAACTACGACCATAATTGACATTGCTGCCCATCATGAACTGATGCATAAGCCTTAGCCAGTGCCAAAACAACACCTTCTTCATCTGTCAATATAGTCCGAGACTCTTACCCAGACCTGGGTTTGACAAGCCTCTAACAAGCCATCATGAGAATCCGATCGAGCTATGCTTATCTTCCTCACCAAACTGCAGCTTGAGATGTCTCTTAACAAAAGCACTTAATCCTCTCCCCTTTTGTTCTCATTCCTCTTCTTTGAAGTATGGCCATTTTGGGTCTTGGAAGGGATTCAAATTGCGGTCTGCAACAGGTAATGCAGCCGCAATATTACGGTTGCGCCGGTGCCCGCAACTGCATTGGACCGCAATTGTGTGGTGATATGAAATCACAAAAAAAAAAAACCACATCGCAATGGTGTGGTGGCCGTAGGCCGTGATGTAGTGCTGTCACGACCGCAACGGAACACAATTGACCTAAAAATCAAGTATCCATTCCCATTCTTCCATTTCTGTTCTTGCACGACCTCATTAATCATGTGGTGGTGGATGATGGAGTGGAGATTTGGAGGATGCAGCAATTGCTTGTACAAGTCTGGCGGCGGAGAACGGAAAGGTACATGAGGGTGGATTTGAGAGAAGTTTAGATATGGGGGTGAAATAATGCTTGGGATTGTGTTGATGATGGCTTAAAATTTGAAGCTTCGTGCGGGTGTGTTTTGGGGTGCTGTGATTGATTGAAAATACAGAATGAAGAAGAAAAGAAAGTAAGAAGATAAGGTGTCTAGAAAAGTGGGGTAGATGGGTGATTTGGGGTTGGTTAGGAGTGGCGGTAGCTGAAGTGTGGGTGGGGGTTTTATTTTTTATTTTTTCTTTTTTTGGGATGCATGGGTGGCCTGTTGTATGGGTCTAGGCAATGATTCTTTTTCTATAGTGGTTATTGTTTATTTTTGTAAGTATTGTAATGGTACTGGACAAGTAGTGGCTCGTGCACAATTATAGCAACTTATTTTTGTTTTAGAAATTTTAATTTTATTACATGGTTCTCCTCAAAAGCATAAAAACTTTTGAATTTGAAAATGTTGGAGAAACAAATTTGTGTCAAATATATAAATGTTGAAAACTTATTATTTTGGTGCTACAATTGGTGTACTTCTATTTATTGTGTATTTTGTGAAAAAAATAAAAATAAAAATTCACACTGCAATGATTGCAATTCGTATTGCAATATCCGCAATTGTAGCAACCGCAACCACAATCGTACTTAAGAACATTGGGTCTTGGCAATTCATGTCACATTGGGACATTTTGCTCTTTTTCACAAGAAAATTTGTTCTCGAAAATTTTCAGATTTTGGGTGTATTTGGTTGTTGGGAAGTGAAAATAGGAAAAAAAATTATATGAATAAGTTTTATATGAAATTTTATACGAGAGATTCAACTATGAAATTTTACTTTCATTTTTACTATTAACCAAACACATTACTAAAAATAAAGTTTACAAAATGCATTGTGTAATTAGGGTCCATTTGGATGATACTTTAATGACTTTTTGAAAATATTTAGAAGTCAAAAATTATATTCTTAACTTTTGGTTTGGTTTGACTATAGAGCTAGTAGCTTCTCAAAAAGTCATTTTAAGAACTTTTTGATAGTTAAAATCTTAATTCTCAACAACCATTTGCTAAAATAATCAAAATAAGAACTTCTTTTACTACGTTTTTAAATACAACATAACTTATTCATAATTTTTTTGTTTGAAAAAAGTTCCTTTTTTTTTATAAAGGATTAAATAACTGGAGTCTTGCTTTTTTACTCAAGGAGAGACATTTGAGGGTATCATTTTATGAAAGATTGAAGAACTTCATATGTTGATCAGGAAGCACAATATCAGTGCTAGTATTTCCAAGATTGAGCATATCTATATGTATGGTATTTTTTGTTTGTAGCTTTGGATTTGTTAGTTTCAATTTTCAGTTAAACCTTGTAATACTAGGCCGATGCTAGGTTACACAGTTTGCAATATAAACTACATGCAACCGAGATTTTTTACTCATTAATGTATTTTCAGCATGTTTTGGCAATATAAGCTACATATACCTAAAAGCATACTTCTGGGAATAAGTTATTGTGGAAATTACACTCAGTATCTCCCTATTTTGTAAATTTATCGCTGAAGGCCCATGAGGTTAATTAAAATTATACTAACTTCTCCTATAGATACTAGTTTATAAATTTAAGTGATAACATGTGACACACACACACATAGAAGACAAAACACCCAAATTGATTTATCTTAGATTTTAAATTGGACATATTAGTCCTTGTAGGGAAAAAGCTCTTGAATAACTTCCTGTCAATTTAAAATTTTGGACAAATTGGCCCTTCAATTGTAGGAAAAAAAAAAGACAAATTGGTCCATAAAGAGTCATGACAATGTTAAATTGATCCCTTTACAAAGGGACTACTTTGTCCGATTTTTTAATTGATAGAGAATTCATTGGATATTTTTGCTGGATGAACCAATTTGTTTGATTTTCTTCAAGAGGGACTAATTTGATTGGTGTAAAATTTAAGATTGACTAATTTAAGGGTTTTGTCTAAATATAATTATTAATGATAAAATTATAATATTTTAATAATATTTAACATATTAATTTAATAAATACTTTTTATCATTGCAAAACTTATAATTATAACTTATGATAAAAAGGGTATTTTAGTTAATATATATGTCAAATGTAATATTGTCAGAATATTAATTTTAATTTTGTCACTAATAATCATTTACATCTTACATGTTATTTTTTATCACTTAAATTAATGAATTAATATCTATAAGAGAAATTAGTGTAATTTTATACAACAGAGAGGTAATAACATAATTTACTCTAAGTTATAGGTCACAATGATATCTCAAGATGTTAGCGTGTTTATTTATTTAATTTTGATTAACTGATGGTATAGTTTGTATGCACTTTATTTAATGATAGATTGTTTGATAAATTACAGTTACATTACTTGAGATTTGTCAAAATTCAATTGACCTCTTCTTTAATCATCCAACTTAAACTACCCTACATTACTTTTGTGTATTTTTAAGATGAGTTGCTAAAAATATGCCTATCGTCACCCCCCCCTCTCTCTCATCTTCTCTCTCCCCCCTTTTCCTTAGCTAGGCACCTTAAGAAATGTTAATTCATTCATTTCAAAATATCTGTTCACTTTCAAACAATTTTATATTTTACAATATCTATTAATTTAGCATTTCAATAAAGCATTAATTTTTGCATCTAATACTACACCTAATTAATTTATCATTTTCAAAGTATTTCATTTAATATTAGTTTTGAATATTGTGTTACATTAATTAATATATAAAGGTATATTAGGATATTTACTATATTTTACTCAATTATCAATATCATTTATTTCACTATATTTTGAAAGGACGAGAGTAAAACTTAAAAGATTAGATCTCAATAGAGCATACCAACCTAAAGGCACGACCACGATTCCAACCTGTTTCTTCCTCTCCCCTTCGAAATTTTCTATCCAGTATCCATCAATTTAAACAGTACAAAAATCAAACCCCCAACCACAATGAAAACTCAATAGTAATGTGAGCGTAGTGTGAGCATGAGTATGTGTGGGGTTACATATAGCTAGCCTAAAACATAACACAATAACCTCTCTTTTGAATCCACGTTAGTATACGAGCAATGTGACAGAGTGGGTGAAGGGTTCATTGGAGGACCCATTTGCCTCTGGTAGATTGGAATTTTCCCATATGTTGTGAGATTAAGTTGACCATTTGCTTGAACAATTTCAGGCAGGGTTTCAAATTGCGAACCGCAGCACAATCGCATTGGACTGCAATCGCGGTATGATTCATTTTCAAACAAGTTGACCGCAATGAGACCGTATCAGGCTGGCATTGGGCCGCATCAGGCCAGCATCGGGCCGCATCAGGTCGCATCAAGGCCACAACGGGTTCCTTTTTCAAGTTGCAGACGTGCAAAGATTTCACACTGCATCAGGCGCAATGCGCATTGTGACGACCGCATTATCCGCAATCACAAAAACTGCAATGACGACCGCATCCGCAACCGCAACCGCAATTTAAAACACTGATTTCATGTAACAGTTTGATATCTTCTTGAAATAGGAAGAGGGAGGGAGAGAGAAGAGAGAATAGTATAGTGTGAGTGAGAGAAGGTAAAGTTGAGAATGGGGCATTTTAGTAACTCATCCCAAAAATAGGCAAATTAGGATAGGTTAGAGTAAATTGGACAACTAAAAAAGAGATGAACTGAATTTTGACAAATCTAAGAAAAAGTAAGTGTAATTCACTGTATATTATTTAATTTTCAAAGTTGTTCGATTTTCATAATAACTAGTTATAAATGTGATGATATAATTACTTTCCAGTTTAAACTTTGAAACCATTTTTCACTAGTTGCATATAAAATTTAATTTCTTATAATACAATATTTGTATATTAAGGATTTGTTTGAGTACTCAGATAGTATTTGGTAAATGTTTCGAGACATTGAGAATGGAAACATGCTTGAAGAAGGGGATGAAGTCCGAAGCCTCAAAATTGTCTCTGACCTAGGACAAATTTAAAGCTAGTTTTTGTACGTCTAAAAGAAAGGGATACTGAAAATGTTTCTAGGACATAAATTTAAAATATTTTTTTTCTAAAAATATCTCTATAAACATTTTGTATTCCATATTTGTCTTTCTCACTTTTTAATTTTTCATCAAATTATAATTTAATCTTTTTATCTTTTCATCAATCACCATGTCTTGTACACCAATACCAAACATACTTCCATCTCTGTCTCCAATATAATATCGTCTCCATCTTTACTTCTCACTTCTGCGTCTTTTCTGTCTTGGGACAAGTACCAAATGTAGCCTTAGTGTGTTTAGATAAGGTATTTTAAAATTTGGGGAAAATCATTGTTCTCTTAGGCCTCTGTGATGTTCTTCACCAAAATAAAAAATAAAAAATTAGTGCTTTCAAATTTGGGAATATTTGTATCAAATTTGAAGCATTTAGTTTTAACCTAATGTAAATATAATTTTTTTTATATAATCATCCAATCATATATTACTACATCTATAAAATAAGTTTGATTGTTATCGTATTATTTTCAAAGTTGTACATATGAAACGATTTGAGTGGATGACAGAATTAAAAAAGTTTTGCATCATCAGTACTTTGAAATTAAATTCAAATTTAAAATGCAGAAAACTTTAAATATTTCAATTAGATTCCTGAATTTTAAACATTTTTTCTTTTGATAAGATAATTATATTATTCCATTTATAAAATACTTTACTTGACTAATTGAATGGTATTATAACTTCTCTCTTGATGTGAGTAGATAATGGACACCAGATGTCGGTTAGGTCGGGGCGGGGTGTACGAGCAGTATCAACAGGTGATGGGTTGCGGACGATCAACTATGAGCAACAATCGGTCAACAAAGAGCGACTTTAAGTGGGTGATGGCCAATGGGTGATGACTAGACTCGGTGGAAAACACAGTCAAGAGACAAAAACTTTTAAAAAGAAAAATTTTGGATTTATCTCTAAAGTGGTAAATTTGAAATCCACTTTTTAAATACTTAAAAAATATAACTCATAAAAATACTTGGAGTTTTTTCATTTTAATATAATTGTCATTTTTTGGGTTACCTAGAGATGTTTACTGAAGAGAGAATTAGTGGCAAAGGATCCTTTAGTCTTCTAATTTTATTTTTTAAAAGGTTAGGGTTGACAATGGGAGGATTAAGACGGGTTTTAGTTCAATCGAATCCTGCACCGCACCTCCTATTGCGTATACCCGACCCTCTATTTTTTCATATATATATATATAGTTTAATTTTAATGTATTAATGTTGTAAAACTTTTATTATAAACATCTAATCATATTTTATTATATCAATAAAATATGATTGACTCTTACATGAAAAGATTTGATTAGATGGTGGTGTAAAAAAAAATTTTACACTATTAATGTATTTCAATAAAAGCCCTTATATATATATAAGTATACAGAATATGCCGATATTAATTATATTACTATAATTATAGTTTTAAATATATACAAATATGGTGTGCAGTGCAGGTTTTCCCAAAATCCAAACTCGCCCAACACTTAAGACTGTCCGAGGCAGGTTTTCTCAAAACCTGAATCTGCCCAACATTTAAAACCCATTCCGATCGGTGCAGGATAGGTTTATAACCCAACCCAACCCAACCGGGTTGGGTACTGGTGGGTTCTCCTAATTATGATAGTAATTGTTATCCTTATGAAAAAAATAATGTCATTCAATTATTACCCTAATTTCATTATAACACTCAAATAAGTTACCTATTTTAAAATCGAGGGAGTAATATTTAACGGAGGAATTTTATACTACCATATCAATTGAAATCCTCTAAAAAAAATGATATTATTACTCTGTAAAAAAACACACTATTTAAACACACTTTTAATTTTGATAATCCAAAATGGGATTAGTCTTTTAGAGATACAGTACAGACTTGGATAACGATGAAAAATAATTTTGACACTCGCTCGCGTGTTTATTAGTAGATTTGTTATCCATTTTACCGATAATCATGCATGTATTTCATTTTTGTTTTTCCTTGGTCAACACAATCGTGTATTTCTTAAACACAGTCAACAAGGATTCACGCCCATAACCATGCGTGCGAGACCTGGTGATCTATTTCTGGAGTGCCTGCTTTTTATGCACGAGACAAGATTCTTTCAACGTTTTTTCTTGGGCTGTTCATTGTATATCCCATAACCAAACACGCCTCCTAGCTACGCACCGGACAAAGTAATAATCACACCCCTTGTTTATTGTAAACAATATGGTACGATGCAACTTGTTCTTGAAATTACATAGGTGTGTTACTTCAATTCTTAAAATTATGAAAGTGTCAATTTAGAACATAAAATTACAAAAATAAATGAATAAATAAATAAACTAGTCCCTATAACAATGTTTACAGAGATTAATTTGAATTAACAAAAGAACTAATTTGAATAACATTTTATAATTTCAGAAACTAAATTGATATTTTCTTAATTTCAGGTATTAAAGTAAAGCACACATACAATTTCAAGGATAAAAGTGAGCGTACTCAATAAAATACAACATTCATTACTATCTTCTTGTGACTTTATCACTGTAGGAAATTATAATTTATGATTTATGATATTTATTATTTTCCTATATCAATAAAGCATTCTAAACATTTTTACAATTTTATTCTTTATAATCTATGGTTTGATGTTAATAAACTTATATAATAGTTTTTTTTTGGTAAGTACTTATATAATAGATATTAAAATTAAATAATAGTATTTTGATAAAGAAATTAATTATAAATATATTTTCAGGTTTCTTAAGCCTTCGTTTGTATTTCGACAAAAAAAAAAAGGAGGATAGAAGAGGGGAGCGAAGAAAAAGAGCAGAAAATTGAATTTTCTACTGTTTGGAATTCCGCTGAAAACTAGCAGTTAAAAAAAAAAGGTCCATGGACCCCACTCATTGAATTTTTCCTCGCTGGACAGTGAGGAAAACATGGGCGGTGGATGGATTTTGAAAGAATTATAACTAGTTTAAATAATGGTTGAAAATAGCAATTGTCGTGCAAACAGAAGAATTCAGGAGAATCCCTGGACGATGCACAAGGGCTTAACATTTTGGTAGAGGCAAGAATGATTAAATGAAAACCATGAGCATCATCATAGTTATCAGTGTTGTATTTATGGGTCAAAGTGTGTTTCAAACTTTGTGTAGATCTTGTGTAATTTGTGTAAGGAACTAGTCCCAGACTGCTTGGATAAGTCTCCCAAAGAGGCTGTATATATGATTGTAAGCAAGCAATAGATATTTACATGAAATAAAATAAGAGGTCAAGGGGAAGAAATATAGCACAAGAGTTATTCACCAGCCTTTCCACATTCAAGATTTCTTTAGATTTATAATGAAAGGTCTTAGAAATACTTGAATGATTTTTTTTCTAGATATTCTTCCTTGGAAGAACATATGATCAATGAAGAATGTAGAAAGAAGATTTTATGAACAAGGAAATGATTACAAGCAGTAATGAATTTTACAGAAAATGAGGGAAAACTTAGCAGCATTTCGGCTCTTTTTATCAGCGTTGAGTCATGTATTTTGAAAACATAACATCTCTATTTATATAGGTCTTCATTGTGACCATTGCCTTTGATCAGATTTTCTAACGAGACGTGTCAATCTTTTATTTGTGTCCTGGAAAGATAGTCTAGAAGCGTAGCCTGTCTGTCTGTTAGATCAGTTTGTAGAAGTCGTTGTGGAATTGAGATTTCTGATGTCCTTCAGAAACTACTCTAAGTTTCTGAACCATGGTTTCTGAACTTTTTCTTTTAGAACTTCTAGAGAGTTGACTTCAAAAGCAAAAGAAATGATTATCTGGTTCTGACACTGTGATTTGACTTTTTCAAATTCAAATTTAAAATTCCCCTCATTTTTCTTGTGGAATGCACTATTTTACTGAGTGTAAGCTTTTTGAAGTGCAGTAACATTTTCTTGACAAAAATTTGAGTTTTCTTGTCTTCAATCATTATTTATTGATGATCTAATCTTTATGAAAGTGAGGATTGAAGATAGTAGAACACCTTGGGCTTCAAGATTGATTGATATCTTCCTTTCAGGTGTACTTTTTGAAGTCCAATACTATTTTTTGAAGTCTCAAAAACTTGATTTCTTGTATTGATGATTTCTTCTTCAAATTGTTAGCTGTCTTAAGCTTGAAATAAAGATATAATTTCACTTTCTCTTCAGATCACATCTCTTAACATGAGATAAACAAGTTTGCACATGCAACGTGAAATTTATCCTCGTTTGAGTAAGTCTTACTCTTGTTAAATGATAGAATTCTGTTATAATCTTACAAGAAACTCAAAACAACTATTAGTCATTCTTTTAAGCATTTTCTTTAAATTGACTTTATTATCATTCAAAACTAATTAGCACATGTTGAAAAGGTTGTGGAGCTAAGCGTGTACAACTTCAGAGCTACCGTACCTAGGTCCTAGCTGTTACATACCCAGGTACAACCCATTTATTTTTTTTATCGTTTGAGCCTAATAAAATGACCCATTAGCCTAAATAAAAATAGGCACTAAGAAACATTTTATTTCCCCTGCTTCATATTCATACATACATTCTTCTTTTTCTTCTTGCATTTTCACATCAAAAGGATTGTGCTGCTCACTGTACTGAGAACATGGTGTGAACTAGTTTTCAAGAGTCTTGGCGGTTTCTCCGTCAATGCCATCTCCAATTAGCTTAACTTCCAGGCAGGGTGAAAATAAACCCTTAAGGATAGTGCTTCGCACAATTTACGGTACACTATTTTCTTCTTCTTCTTGTATTTTCACATCAAAAGGATTATTCTGCTCACTGTACTGAGAACATAGTGTGAACTAGTTCTCAAGAGACCCACATCTAATCTTGGGGGTTTCTCCGTCAACACCATCTCTACTAAGCTCAACTTTGGGTAAGGTGAAAATAGAACCTTAAGGATAGTGCTTTGCACAATTTGTGGTACGCTCTTTTCTTTCTCTTTGTATCTTATTGGCTATCTCTATTATATTGTGCAAGGTTTCTATAAAATCTATTTTGTTCAGCTAAAATACTGATATCTGTTCAAGCTTTTTCAACAATCTTAAGGGTTTATTTCTATTTTGAAAATGGATGCCAGTATTTTAGTTGCAACTAAGGTCATTCTTGATGCTTCAAAGGTTGAACCTTTTGATGGAAGCCATTTTAAACAATCACAAAATAGAATCTTTCATGTGTTGGATTTTTCTTAAATTAATTTCATTTTAATTGATCCAAAACCTGAGAGTGATTTTGAAAAATTATGAGAAAGCCTTGAACAATTGGGAAATGGCTGATAAACTATGCAGATATATTATTTTGAAGGCTTTGTCTAATGATTGTATGATATATGCTGTCATTATACACATGCTAAGGATATTTAGGATGCTTTGGTACAAAAATATGTGTATGAGGAAAAGGGCATTAAGGAATTCTTAGTTCATAATTTTAATGTCTTTCAAACAGTGGATAATAAAACTGTGACCTTACAAATTAATGAGTATACTAAGCTTGTAGATGATCTTTCTAAGGAAAAAGACATCTTACCTGAATAGTTTGTCTTTCAAACTTTTGTTGATAAATTGCTTGAATCTTGAAAAGATTGTAAGATGAGTTTTATGCAAAAGGGAAAAGCTATGACTTTAGAAGAGAATGTTGTGCATATTAAAATTGAAGAGAAAAATAGGTTGATGACAAAAGAGCAAAATGTAAAAGAAATGCACGCTAAAGCTAACATGGTTAGAAGGGGCATCCAAAACATGCATCACAAGGTCCTAGCCAGGCATCATAGCACTAGAATGCATAAGCCATACATTAAGCATGATGCTAACCTCCAACCACAAAAGAAGAAAGGTGCTTGTTTATGTCACGACCTGACTTGGGCACATGATCGGCACGTGAGGAATCCTCATTCTCACGTAAGCCTCGTGATCTCTGAGTCTCTCTATATGCATAATTTAATACAAAATCCATTTCCAAAACATATTTTCATTTCTCACTACAAGAAATACCCGAGTTACCGATGGATTTTACCGACGAAAAATTCCGTCAATAATACCGATGGAATTACCAACAGAAAGTGAGAAATCTAAGAAATTTTTTTTTTGTTACTAGGACCTTACTGATGGATTAAGCCGCCGGTAATTTTCGCGTCACATTGTGGGAAGGAAGGCGCGCGAGTTATCGATGGATTTTCCGTCGGTAATTTGATTTTAAAATTTTTTTCAAAAATTATTAATTACCGACGGATTTTTCGTCGATAATTATGTGAATAATTTATTGAAGATTAATATTACCGATGGAAAATCCATCGGTAATTATTATTTTTAATTTTTTTAATTAAATATTACCGACGAAAAATTCGTCAGTAATTTTATTTTTAATTTTTATCGTTTTAATTATTACCGATGGAAAATCAGTCAGAAATTTTTTTTATTATTTTTTTTTATTTTAATTATTACCGACAAAAAATTCATTGGTAATTAATAGGGAGTATAATTAAATAAAAATTGAAAATTACTGACGAAAAATCTATCGGTAATTTTATTTTTAATTTTTTTCGGTTTTATTTATTACCGACGGATTTTCTGTCGGTAACTACAATTTTTTATTTTTTGAAATTAATTATTACCGATGAATTTTTTGTCGGTAAATAAGTGAGTATAATTTAACAAAAAAGAAAATTACCGATGGAAAATTCGTAGGTAATTATTTTTTATTTTTTCGAAATTAATTGTTACCGACGGAAAATCCATCGATAATAAATTGGAATTATAAATTAATAAATATTTGAAGTTGTATTTTATTTTTTTACTGATTTAATAGTTACCAACGGAAATCCATCGGTAACGTTATATCATATACTCTCAATACTCAACTCTCAAACAAGCTTCCTCTCCACTCTCAACTCTCTCTGCAACACCTCGACCAACCGCCACCGATCGCCGACCGTCGACCGTGCCCCGCCACCGGCTCCCCGGCCGCCGACCGTGGCCCACCTCTCAAATCGCATCTCCGCCTGGCATCGCGTGACCCTCCTGGCTAGCCCCTCCGTCGCGTCACGCCTCAGCCTAGCATCGGATCTCAGAGTCGCGTCACCCCTTCCGCTCGGCCCGACCGCCGCCGCGACTCACCATCGCTGCCGCTTGACCCGCCGCTCGTCAAAGCACCGGTGCTCACGCCGCCCGCGCGCTTCGCTCACCGCTTGACCACACCGCGCCTGCTGTAAGTCTCTCTTTCTCACTTCCTTAACTCTATTTCTAGCCTTTTATCCATTATTCTTTCCCTCTATTTGCATGAACAACTTATCTTAAGTAATTTCAAACATTGCCTCTTCAGACATGGATAGAGATAGATTCATTCATGCTTGCTAAATATTTCACCACTAAATTTTAGTCACAGTTAAACCTTTGTGAAAAAACATGACAAATGAGAAAGACACTATGAGTGGACTAATGATTGATATTTTGTTCATAATAGTAATGAAAAGCTTACCTTAGATTTTTTGTTTAGAACACTTTCACTTTAGAATTGAAGATAATTTAGTTATTAGATAGAATTATTACTAGTTCATAGCGTTTCCTTACTATGAAATGTTAATTCCATGCAAGATAGTCAAGAAATGTTAATTCCTTTATTGTATCACTGTTGATATAACAATTTTAATGATGCATGATTAATTTTAGGAGCTCCTTGAAGGTTATTACTTCTATCAGGCACAAAGAGAAGAATTCATTCAAAGAGCTAAACCATATCTAAGCACCATCCGAGAATTCTGAGATAAGTAATTGTTTCTTCTCATCATTTAATTATATTTTTGTTAGGATAGAGATTTATGATTTATAAGTTAGAGTTATAGGAAATTGGGATTGCATAACTGGGGGGAAGGGCGTAAAGGTCCTTCCCTGACTTGTTTTCGTTATTTGCTGTGGAGATTGATTATGTATGCGGAGATTGCAGGAAATGCATGTTGTGATGTTATAAGGGGGTGTGCTCTAGAATGATTTTAGGATTTTTAAATGTTTGTTTGATTATTTATGAACTTTATTTGACTGGATTGATATATATGTATATTGAAATCAATTTCCTGGGATATCTTAATTTAAGGGGAGGTTCTGTCGATTTTTTTTTAAAATTAAAGACTGGAAGATATTTTATGAAGTTAAAGACCACAATCCACTTACTTAAAAGACTTTTATTTTCAAAATTTTAATTAAAATTTTAACTTTTGAATCTTTAAATGAATTTGTTAGGTAAAATTACACAGGCAAGAACCATGATTCCCACAAACAGACTATGGATGTATGACAGGGTGCACCCTAGTCGAGGGGGAATCAAACCTGAATTTTACACGGGAGTTGAACAATTTATAAGGATGGCTTGTCAGACAGTTCAATTTATGAATGAGAAGAAAGTTAGGTGTCCCTGTGCTAGGTGCAAATGTAGGAAATATTTTGATATGGACACCATTAGGTATCACCTGTATAAGGATGGTTTTATGACGGATTATTGGGTTTGGACTATGCATGGGGAAGTTACCACACAAAATTTTGAACATGCTAGTGTTGAAAATGCCTATGTTATAGGTAGTTCAAGTAGAGTTAATATTGGTGAGCATGTCACAGGAAATGTTAATTGGAAGGATAACTCTAGGCGATATGAGGAAATGATTTATGATGCAGTTGGTCCTCAAATTCATGCAGATTATGAACCTTCTGTCGAGGCTCCTAATGCCGAGGCTGAGAATTTTTTCTCTATATTGGAGGCTGTGAAGGTCCCTCTGTGGGAAGGGTGTGTACACTCGGAGTTGTCTCTAGCGGTTAGGAAGTTAGCTATAAAATCAGAAGCAAACCAAAGTCAAAATTCGTTTGACCAGTGGGCAACATTGATGAGTGAAATTAGTCCACAACCTAATTCTATTCCAAAGGATTTCTATCAGGCTAAGAAATTAGTTTCAAAACTTGGGCTAAAATCAGAAAAAATAGATTGTTGTTTGAGGGGATGTATGTTGTACTACAAAAATGATATAGACCTAGCCGAATGCAAATTTTGTGAAAACCCTAGGTTTAAACCAAAAAGATCTGGAAATGGAAGATATAAGGATTTTCCTTACAAAAGAATGCACTATTTGCCCCTAATTTCAAGGTTAAAGAGGTTGTATGTTTCAATGAGTTCAACACCTTACATGAGATGGCACTTTGAGAATAAGAGAAATGATGGTGTCATGACCCACCCTTCGCACGGTGAAGCTTGAAAACACTTTGATCAAACTTATCCTGATTTTGCTGCGGATCCTAAGAATGTTAGGTTGGGGCTTTGTGCAAACGGATTTACTCCGAATAATCAGTTTAGCAAACCTTATTCCTGCTAGCCTGTGGTTTTTACACTTTACAATCTGCCTCCTGAAATGTGCATGAAAGATCCTTACATGTTCCTAACTTGTATAATCCCTGGTCCCGATAATCCCAAAGCTAAGATTGATGTTTACCTCCAACCATTGATTGATGAACTTAAAGAGCTATGGTATTCGGGTGTACAAACTTATGATATTTCTATGAAGCAAAATTTCTTGTTGAGGGCAGCATTGATGTGGACTATCAATGATTTTCTAGCCTACTAAATGTTGTCTAGTTAGATGACATAGGGAAAATTGGCATGTCCAATATGTATGGAGGATACAAAGGCATTTACATTGAAACATGGTCAGAAAAACTCATGGTTTGACTGTCATCGAAGGTTTTTGGATCTTGATCATGAAATTGGGGGTAAGATGGATGCATTTAAAAAGAAGACGGTTGAACGTGATGAGCCTCCTGTGAGGCTTAGTGGTAATCAAGTCTGGAACAGAGTTAGAGACTTTCCAAAGATAACGGAACTGGGAAAATCCATACGATTGCCAGGATATGGGGTAGATCATAATTGGACCAAACAAAGTATATTTTGGGAGCTGCCTTATTGGGGGGATAATCTAGTTCATCATTGTATTGATGTAATGCATGTGGAAAAAAAATGTGTGTGATAATATCATAAATACTGTGATGGGCACTGATAAGACTAAGGACAATGTAAAAACAAGAAAAGATTTGGCTGAGTATTGTAAGAGACCTGAGTTGAGTTTACAGAAGTTTCCAGACGGTCATGTGTGTAAGCCAAAGGCCAGTTACACACTAACTTCTGTGCAGAAACAAACTGTGTGTAGGTGGATGCAAGAGTTAAGGATGCCTGACGGTTATGCCTCAAATTTAGCTAGATGTGCTAATGTTGCACAAGGACAATTTTTTGGTATGAAAAGTCATGATTATCATGTATTTATGGAGTGTTTACTTCCTATTGCATTTAGAGAATTACCTCTCCCTGTTTGGAAGCCATTGACTGAGTTGAGTTAATATTTTAGAGATATATGCTCGTCCACTTTGAGGGTTGAAGATCTCCTAATTATGGAGAGAAACATCCCTATAATTCTGTACAAATTAAAGAGAATATTTCCTCCCGGTTTCTTTGATTCTATGGAACACTTGCCCATACACTTGGCATACGAAGCGTGGATGTGTGGGCCGGTTCAATACAGATGGATGTATCCGTTTGAACAAAATATTGGAAGTTTCAAGAGAACTGTGAAAAATAGAGCTCAAGTAGAAGGTTCCATATGTGAGGCATATATCTCAAAGGAGACATCTTTCTTTTGTTCCTATTACTTTGAGTCTCATGTTCAGTCTAGACGAACAAGGGTTGGTCGGAATGATGATGGGGCTGAAAGTTCAATTCAATATACTATATTCAATCAGCTAGGACGTGCTACTGGAAAGTCCAAGCCACATTGGCTATCAGAGAGAGAGAAAAGTATGTTGTGCATTTGCATATCTTAATCAACTGTGATGAAGTACAACCATTTAAGACGTAAGTTTTATCAATGTATCACTTTCAATTGTTGATACACTGTCATGCATCAAATCTTATTTTACCTGCAATGTTTAATTTACAGGTATTTTGAACAAGTTGATGAGCGACACACCCTAGAACAATTTCCAGCATGGTTCAGATCCTTTGTATGTAATCTAATTATTTAGTAATCATTTGATCCAAAATTCATACACATGTTCTAGTTGTCATCTTTTGTACTGAAGTTTGAAGTTCAATTATTCATGTAGATGTTTGATAAAAACAATAATGTAACATGTCCTTATTTACAAAGTTTGGCTTGGGATCTTGCTAACAAAGCAAACAGTTGGCCAATGTATTATGTGAATGGATATAAGTTTCATACATTTGAATTGGGCCAAGGGAAATCAACAAACAATAGTAGGGTATGTGTCAGAGGGGATGCGGGCAGTGGGGAGAGTGATTGGTATAGAGTAATCAAATAAATACTGGAGATTGAATATGTCAGTGATGGACCTCAAAAATTGGCAGTGTTGTTCAGTTGTGATTGGTACGACCCCAGACGTCCTGATGGAACACGCACACACAATCAATATAAAGTTACTGAGGTGAATCAAACTAAGAGATATGCTAAATATGATCCTTTCATTATTGCCCAGAATGCAAGACAGGTATATTATGCACCATACCCTGGAAAGTGTAGAAAGGATTGGAAGGTGGTCATGAAAACTAAACCTAGGGGTCGAGTTGAGGTCGAAGAACTACCTGACAATGCTTATCAAGTGAATGACCCAATTCCCTCTCAGGTAGTCGTTGATACGGGAACATTGCCAACTTTATGTTCTGATTCGGGCGATGTTCAGATAATTCACTCTTCTAGTGATCAATTAGTGAGTGAAAGCAACGAAAGTGATGGTAGTGATGAGGAGGATGGGGAGGACGAGGAAGATGAGTTTGAGGATGATATTGAGATTGAGAATGATGAAGATAGTCCTCAACTTTCAGATTAAATGTGATGTGTCCAGCCTCAATTTATTACTTTTTTTCATTTTAAATTATTATATTATGAATTGATTTTTCATACGTTGTTGAATCTTTTTCAAATATGGCACCTAAACTCAAAAATAAGGGCAAAGGGAAGGGTGTCCCAAATGATCAAAGAATCAATCCTCCTACTCAAGCATCCACCACAGCCACTCACACCTCCACTTCTATCCCTTCCATGCCACCACCCCGTGCCCATGGGGAGTTTACTATGATACCTGCTCTTAGGCGTGTGATCGAAGTAGTGCCTTCACCTCCACCTTTATCACCATTGGCAGATCCTATGGTCACCCTCACACATGACTCAGAATGGGGTGCCAAAAGCGGGGCAGTAGGTGGTGCCAAAAGCGGGGCAATCAGGACATGGGTCCACAGCAGATAACCGATTAAATTTTATATGTGTCCGTGACAAGTAAGTAAATTAATTTTTCAATTTCTTATGAATCATGTTGTAATAATTTGAACAATTTCTTGACATGCTCACTTTGATGTTTTGTACTTTTTGCCAAGCAGTTGGGAGCCAAACACAGCGGCCATGCACGAGGTGACACACACCATCCAAAAATTATATGAATGGCCGATTGAGTCATTCGGCAAGTTGTCGAAGTCCAAGAAGGAGCGCTGGTTTCTTGAGTGGAAGGTTCATAAAATAATTATTATGAAATGTGTGATTTACTTCAAAAATACTTTCAATTACCTTTCTTTTTTTATTTTCATGTGTAGAGCCACTTCATCATCCATCCCAAAGATGAAGAGTTTATGTTTAAGTGCTTCAAATCCAAGGCAACTCATAGGCTGCAAGACATGTACATCGACATTCGGGAGCTGCGGGATGAGAACCCTAGGTGGATGACTCAGGCTAGCCTGGACTATTTGTGACAATACTGGAGAGGTGACAAGTTCAAAGCGAAGTCTTTGAAGGCCAAGGAAAGCCGAGCGTCGCATAAGGGTGGCTCCCTTCATTGTGGTGGTTCTGCTAGTATTGAGTCTACACGTCGCCGGATGGTTTAGTCATTATTTTAAACATCTTTTAATTTCTCTTGTTAAATTTATTATTTTATCATACTAATGTTTTACATGTTTCACTCGAAATGCAGACCAATGAGTTAAAGAGGCCACCTACATAGAGTAAGTTGTTCAGAAATACTTACACGCGCAAGCTAGAGAAGACGTGGGTTGATCCTCGCTTAGAGAATATTTGGGTATATATGTTCTGTGCACTTATTCATTGTATATATACATAATTTATTATTTCATATATTTGACTGTCATTACTTTCATTTTTTTTTATAGCATTCCTATGAGCAGCGCTATCTAGAGGCCACGACCCAGCGAGAACAGAGGATCGCAGCTGGTGAGGATTGCCTACCTCTTGATGAGGACAAGTTGTGGCAGGAGGTAGTCGGCGGTCCTTTCAAGAACCGCATCTACGGCATGGGATCATTTTATGCGAGTAGTTTATCGGTGGCTCATCCTTTGGGGCATCTACAGGTGCTGGGTCCACCGCTGATGATGATGAGGTCCACGAGCAAGTTCACTTGCTCAATGCGGAACTTCATCGTATGCAAGAGAAAGAGGTGGCGACTCAGCGAGAGTTGGAGGAGGTGAAAAAGAACATTAAAGACAACGAAAAGGCCTTGGAGATCAGATTACGAAAGCAAATGAAGAAGGAGATGATGTCTTTGTGGCAAACGATGCAGGCAGGCTCTTCTGCACCACCAGACATTGATAATGATGATGGTAGTGGCAGTGATGGTGATGCTGATGGTGGTGGTAGTGATGCTGATGCTGATGATGCTGCTGACTTCTCCTGATTTGAGTTTCTGTTTTTCTTATTATTTATCATATGTTGACTTCTTTATGTTTATGTTTATACACTTTGTTGCATTTGTGTTTATGTTTGTAAACGATGGTGGAACTTTGTGGTGCTTATTAATTGAGTATTTTTTTTACAATTTGTTATTATTAAATATATTTATAATTATTGTTAAGTAAAACATCAATTCTTAAATAATCAGGTAATCTAAATATTGTTAAATTTTTATTTTTTTAAATAAAAAAATTACCGACGGATTTTTCGTCGATAAAATAAAAAAATAAATTTAGAATAAAAAATATTACTGACGGAAAATCCATCGGTAAAGAAGAAATTAAAAAAATAGAAATTTTGGATTTTGATGATTACCGATGGATTTTCCGTCGGTAAATATTAAAAATAAAAATTTTGGATTTTATGATTATCAACGGATTTTCCGTCGGTAAAATAATAAACAAATGAAATATAAAATTTTATTTTGAACCATTACCAATAGAAAATCCATCAGTAAATTAAAAAAAAATAACAAAAAAACCTTAAAAATTATCGACGAAAAATCCGTCGATAATGAATAAACAATCTGTCGGTAAAAATTTCAACCGACATTTTTTCTTACGACTATGTGAATCAATTTACTGATAGATTTTTTTTGTAATAACCCGTCGAAAAATCTGTCGGTAATAATTTCCGACAACATTATTACCAGTTGACAAAATTCGTCGGTAATTCCATCGGTAATAAATTTTTCCGTCGATAACTCAAAAAATTCATCGGTAAATTCCATCGGTAACAGCAGTTTTTCTAGTAGTGTTTGATATAAGTCTCTAACTCTTTGGGAAAACAATTCATCATAAATGCTTTCATAATCAATCTCTAGTATATGTCTCTAATATCAAATACATGAGTTGCCCTTAATATAAAATAAACCGTGGAAGCCATAATCATGAAAATATAAATATTCATAACAAAACATGCCAGTCTATCTCTATGATCCGGGATGCTGCCTGTCATGCACACTGGAGCACTCTATCTCTAAATATAATATCAAAAGTACTTCACTTCAAAGTGAAGCTCACCAACTGGGAAATCTCTACTGTGGGGGAGGAGGTGGTAGAGAAGAACCCGCAGCATCTACTGTACCTGTAATAGAATAAGAGAGAGGGGTAAGTTTCATCTAAAAATCAGTGAGTGGGCCCTCACCTATAACCCTCTCATGAAACAGCCAAGGAGAATAAATAATAATATATATGAATCCTCAAAATCAGTTAATGCAATAACTCTAAATTTCATATTCACAGCCATAACAAATAGCTCTAAAATCAATATTCTATAGAAATCATAAAACCACAGTGCGCTAATAAAGAAACAGGAATCTCTGGTTATTCCCAATTCATGTGACATAACAAATCTTTGGTTATGCATAGCACAACAAAATTCTCTAATCTCTGAGGCACCTAACTAGGTTCCATTTATCATTTCTTTGGCCCTAAGGTGACTTGGTATACCAAGGTTAATGGAGCAACTACGTTATGTCACAGTCTATTTTTCTATAGCTACTGTCTAGCCTCTAAGTCATAAAACTTGCCATTTCTCTAAAACTCTAATTTAGCATCTCTCTAGGCATATAGTTCTATAAATCATAATTATACTCTAGCTCTTTAATAAATATCGTTTAGCAACAATGGTCCAATGAGTTTACATTAAAATAATCATTTCATGCTTTTGTTGAAAAACATCTCTTTGACAAACATATATCATTTAAATCTCTAATCTCTTTGAAATATTCTCTAAAATCATGCAATCATGCTCCTATAAGGAAATTAACTCTAATGGCCAATATAAGGGCCATAGATTCCAAACCCACTTACTTGGAGGAGAGGAAATGGTGGCGTCAACACCAACGGATGTCGGGATAGGAAGAATGGCGCCAACGTCTGCCATTGAAGTCAAAACACTTTACATTAGTCTTCGATAACCTCTAGATTACTACATAACTCTAATAGCATAGAGGAAGTAAAATTGTGCTCGGCCCTCTTGCTGCAGCAAACTAACCTAGCTGCAGCGAGACCACTCACTGCAGCAAACACACCTTGCTTCTGCGAGCCTCTGGCCCACTTCCTTGCTGTAGCGAGGATGACTCAAGGAATTTCCAGCCTTGTTTTTGACATTTTTCAATTGATCCAAAGTTTTTGTGCTCAAAACCATACTCAAGGAGACAAGTCAAACGCATCAGGGTGTAATTACAAATTTTTTCCAAAATCAATCCAATAGGCAATGATTTTATCAAAATTACACAATGAGGAATAAATCAAAATCCTACTTAATCATATTAATTAATAACTCAATAAAACTCATGTAAAAAGCTATGGTTTGGTTGCAAGATAAGTGGCATAAATGCCTCTTATCAGATCTTAGTCTTAGGGAGAGGAATGGTGTCATTAAAGATGACATTCGGTAAAACCCTTGAGCTATCTGATGTATTATTTGTCCCCATAAGAAACTTAGCAAAATGCCTTATGAGTTTTGGTTTGGAAAAAAAATTGTTTTAAAAACATATTACTGGGGCTATTTGGCTAAGGTTATGTTATTGTACCCTAAAAGGAGGAAGCTTGGATCTAGAACATGTATATCACGACCTGATTTGGGAACATGATTGGCAATGAGGGACTGGGTCCTCATGGAAGCTTCTGGTAATGTGACGTGCTAGCATGCATAATATAATATAATATAATATAATTTTATTTCAAAAACTTAATTCAATATCAATTTTCAATACTAATAAATTAGTTCCAACATAATTTTTAGCTTGTATTTTCGTTGATAAACAAACAAAAGTTGACAATCTTTACTTTGCAATCTCACTTTGGGGAATGGAAGTAGTTCTTCTTTATGAGTTCTCAAGTTCTTAAAGATTTAGTGTCAATGAGACTTTTTTGTTGACCTGACGTTGACAATGGCAATGCAAACAAAATGTAAATTGCTCAAGATTAAAGTATTGTGCAACAAGAGCAAAAGAACAACAAGTCAACACTTGTAGAATGATTCTTTTTTTAATTTTTGAATATTGATTGACAATGTAGAAGAAGTTGCAGTAAATGAACAAGAAATAAAGCAAAGTACATGAAAAAAGAAAGCTTAATCCTAAGAAAAAGATGAAAGTGAGTAAGTCGATGAGAGAATCTTTACTCGTCTCTTATGTTCTTGACATCAAAGTGACTTTGAATTTGGGAGAGCTTGAGTGTGTGATCCGAAACCCACTACTATTGAAAATAAAGCCTACTGCCTCTTATTTATAGACAATTATGTGCAATAGAATTCTACCATGTGTCACGACAATTATCTGTACTTCAAATTATCTTAGCACCCTTCCTAATGATTATTCATGCTTCCTAACGCTGTTATGTCAATCTTTCCTTGTTTCTCGAATTGCACACGTTGTCAATCCGCCCGTGTGGCTGCTTTAACATCTATAAGTAACTGCTTCTACAATTTTGGGACAACTACCCACGTTCTGCACTCATGTTCCCACTAATTGGGCAAAGCTTTCAACTCCTATATTCCAGGTAAGAGTTTTTTAATCCAATGTTGATGCGTGCTCGACACTCAACCAAAACACCTCTCTATAAGTGGGGATTATCACTAAAATTTTTCTAAGTCCCAATGACTTCGTCTTACATTGAAGCTCCTATTGCTCATAGGTGTTGATGTTGAGCACTTCCCGACATGTTGCAATTTGACATAACTCTAGTACCATGATCCCCATCATTTTCCCTTCAAATCCCCATATTGGCTTTGTCGAGATAGTTTGCATCGAGTTAGCCTCAACATCGACAGTATCTTAGAAATGTTTTACACTAACAAACAATTTCATAAAATCTGAAATATTTTGAAGACAAAATTTGAATATTAAAATTGAGTAATCCTGGTCAAGTCAGCCATTTATGAATTAATAAATAATTGAAAATTATAATAAAATAAAATGAAATAATGCGAGGTCTAGAATCCTGCCTACATAACTACTAGAGCATTATATTCTACCTTGATCCTAATTTATACTTCACTACAAAGTGAAGCTCATCATTAGAATAACTACAAGCTACTGAAGCTGAGTCTGAATGATAACTAGAGCTGTAACTATAGCTATAAGGGGGAGGAAAAGGATAGGTGAGTTCATCAAAACTCAATGAGTGGGCCTCTACTCACAATCTACATGGGACAACAACAACAATACATAACATATACATGCAATTGGCATGAAACACCTTATTATTTTAAAATATATGGTTGTACTGAAAATAATATTTCAATTGAATTCGTAACTAGTAACTAATAGAGAATTAGGAAGTTGAACTAAAAAAACAACAATACTAAGCTAATAACTAAAGCTGAAGGGCACTTAACTAAGTCTCATAAATGGGACACCTCACTAGGTTCCTTAACTATAATTGAGATTGAGCTAATCCTCTAGCAGACCACTTAATACCAAGATTAACGATCCTGCAGCTGTTAACTCACCATTCTATTTCTCATTAATTACTATCAGAGCTAACTTGTAATTAAATTGAATATATTCAAAAGTTTTGAATTCATATAATTCTGATAATCTGACTGTCAAGCATAACTAGAATTCTAAAATCTTGCCCAAAGAATCACCGGTTTGTAAACATAGTGATTTTAGAAGCCCATAGAGTATATATCTAGCCATTGTTATGAATCATAGTCACTTTAACACATTCAATAATATGTAACTGGAATTCTAAATTGAGAAGAAAACCCATAATCTAAAAATATGATAACTAGTAATTCTATTGTAAATATTTAACGGAGGTTTCATGATTCCATAAATTGGAAAAATAAGTTGTATAGCATGCAAGGTGTCAAATATGGTCCCATGAGCTTTTTAAATAATAAGGTTTTGTGTTAATAATAAAAAGCAACACTTTTCTCGAATTGGCATAATTTGTAAAGACATGTATATGGCATAAATCATTTTCAAATTTCATTAAAAAAAGGTATACAATATAAGAGGAAATCACCAAAAATATGGCAATGAGCTTAAATCTACTCATTGTTCGTTACTAGGAGTGCCTAACTGTTGCCTAAGTGATACTAGGAACTTGAAACGGCATTTCCAACCACCAAAGGTTTATTGTAACACTATTAGGGAAGATAAAACTAAATTGTGAGAATCCTAATAATAACTAAACTTAAGAACAGGGCTAGGAATGTGAAGAACACACTTATGGGAAGGATTTAATTGGTGGAAATTGATTGGAATCACTTATAACCACTTGGGAATGGATGGAAATTCATGTATAGAGCTAGGAAAATTCTTGGAGGCTGCTAGGGTTCACCAAGAAGTGTTTGGGGTGTTATGACATGTCTATTTATAGTGGGGAAAGGTTAAAACGCATAAAAATGCGCCCAGACGAGTTCTGGGCTGCACAAATCATGCTTTCACGAAAAAAATAAATTGTGCATCCGCACACAAAAAATGCATATCTATCTGCACACTGCTTGTTATGCGCGCATGCACTTTCAACTCACTTGTCTTTCTCAATGTGATTGGAATTTGAACTCAAGGTCAAAATTAACACTTGTAGAGAATTGCATTAGCTTTCTAACACCACACATATCATATCAATCGGGCATCTGTAGCTCAAGATATTTTTTCAAAATACTAGACAACGGTCATGTTTGATAGTGTAACGCCCGGGGATCGCGAAGTCGGGGAGTGATCGCCGGTGCAAAGAGGCACGGACAAGGAGCGGCTCCTGGCAGACTTCGAAAGCGGAGGGTACATGAATGAACCGATTACACACCCGAATGAGAGGGATCCTAAGACTGTATAGGTATGGGACTATACAGTTGAGGAGGGCTTATATGAATTGATTTGTACTACCTATACCAATAAGATGCATCTTCTTTTCGGTAGCTAAATCGAAAGAACTCCACAGCTTAAGCGTGCTTGACTTGGAGCAATTTTGGATGGGTGACCTCCTGGGAAGTTTTCCCAGAAGTGTGCAGTGAGGACAAAGTACGAAAAAGACCCGTGTTGGTTTGTGGGACAATCGTCAATCCATAAAGCGGCGAGGATGTTACAAATGGTATCGAGCCTGCACTCTCCCAAGACGGTGTGGTTGAGGGACGAACCAGCGGAAGTGGGCATGTAACACCCGGATCGCGGTTTCGGGAGTGATCGCCGTGCAAAGAGGCACGGACAAGGAGCGCTCTGGCACTTCGAAGCGGAGGGTACATGAATGAACCGATTACACACCGAATGAGAGGATCCTAAGATCAGATATAGGTATGGGACTATACTGAGGAGGGCTTATATGAATTGATTTGTACTACCTATACCAATAAGATGCATCTTCTTTTCGGTAGCCCAAATCGAAAAGAACTCCACAGTTAAGCGTGCTTGACTTGGAGCAATTTTGGGATGGGTGACCTCCTGGGAAGTTTTCCCAGGAAGTGTGCGAGTGAGGACAAAGTACGCTGAAAAGACCCGTGTTGGTTTGTGGGGACAGTCGTCAATCCATAAAGCAGCAGGGGATGTTACAGATAGCATAAAAACAAAGCTATACTTCAAAGTTACATTCTGATTTTCACCTAGCATATATGGGAACAAGAATGTGGTCCTAAGACCAATGCTGAAGGTCACTCAAGGTCCTTTTTGGATATCTATGCCCAGGTTGTTACAGTTTGATTGTGTGTTTATTGGTTATGATCAAAACAGTGGTGCATATAGATTTCTTCTTGTGAAAAGTGATGTGTTAGAGCATAATTACATAATTGAATCATGCAATGAATCTTTCTTTGAGCATATATTTCCAATGAAAGGGAAGCATGTTAGTGAATCACCTGATATGCATGATGATATTATTGATGAGCATGATAAAGAATTGAGAATAAGTAAAAGAGCTAGGAAAGAAAATAGTTTTGGTGATGACTTTGTTTCTTATCTTGTTTGTGATGACCCTATATCTTATCATCATGTTGTGTCTTCTATTGATGAACCCTTTTAGAAAGATGCTATAAATGCTGAAATTGAATTCATTATGGCTAATCACAATTGGGAATTAGTACAGTTACCTCCTAAAATAAAACCTATTAGATGTACGTGGGTAATTAAGAAGAAATTAAAACCAAATGGTAGTGTTGATAAATATAAAGGTAGATCAGTAGCTAAAGAATATAAACAACAAAGGACATAGATTATTTTGATACATACTCTCTGGTTACTAGAATTGCATCCATTAGAGTTTTGTTTGCTATTTCATCTATTTATAAGCTTGTAGTGCATGAAATAGATGCCAAAACTGTATTCCTCAATAGTGATCTTGAAGAGGAGATTTACATGGAACAATCCAAGGGATGTATGGTACAGGTCAAGGAGAACAAGGTACGTAAACTTGTTAGGTCTCGTTATGGATTAAAGCAAACTCCAAAACAATGATATGAGAAATTTGATCATATCATGAAAACCAATGGGTGTGTGTTTAATGATTCGGATAAATGCATGTATAGTAAATTCAATCATAATGTTGGTGCCATTGTATGCTTGTATGTGGATGACTTATTAATATTGGGTACATGCTTAAATGTTGTGGATGAAACTAGAAGGTTTTTATCTTTCATTTTGACATGAAAGACATGGGTGTTGCAAATGTCATTCTTATTATTAAATTGATTAAGAAGGATGATTGTTTTATCTTATCACAATCTCACTATTTTGAAAGCATGCTTAGAAAATTTGGATATCATGATTGCAAACCCATATCTACTCCCTATGATCCTAGTTTGCATCTTGTTAAGAATAATGGTGATACTGTATCTCAAGTTGAATATGCCCGTATTATTGTTAGCTTGATGCATTTAATGAATTGCACTAGACTTGATATTGCATATTTGTGAATAGATTAAGTAGATATACTCATGATCCTAGTGACACGCATTGGATCGGTTTGAATATAATTATGAGATATTTGAAAGGTATTATGCATTATGGTTTAGTATATTCTGATTATCCCTCTGTGTTAGACGATTATCCTGATACAAACTAGATTTTTAACTCTAATGAATTAAAATCTACTAGTGGTTATACTATTTCCTATCTCTTTTTATCTTGTATGTTGTCTCTATTTTATTGTGCAGGGGTTCTTTAAGATCTATTTTGTTCAATCCATCAATCGGAACTAGTCTATAGTCTAGTTTGGTTCTCTAATTGAATTGGGTATGCACCTGAACTGGTTAACGCTAGTCAAACCTAGAGCAAACCAATCAAGTTGTGCCTAGGAAGGAAGGATGCACTACCTATACTACTAGGGTAGCTATTTCTTTTGTCAATAAACTTTATTTTATATATATATATATTTGTATTAAATTATACTTTTATATATCAATTTAATTATATCTGGTTCAACTAGTAGTTGAACTAATGACTCAGTACCATAACCTAACCAATCATCGAATAGAGTCTAATAACTATGTGCATCATCCTAAGCTGCTATCATAAGAGTCATGCTCCAAAATCTCGACTGCCTTTGGATTTAATTTCCACTTTATTATTGCACTAACAATGTGACAATATACTTACCTCCTGTTTGAATAAATTATATATTTAAATTCCTATATGAAAATAATTTTTTAAAATATAATTTATGAATAAATTATTTTATATATGGATACATAATAATAAAAATATTTATTGAGTGAGGTATTTTTTGAGAAGTTAAATATTTCAATTTCTCAAAAAAAAAAAAAATTGAGTCGGAAGGGGAATACACTGTCAAATCCTTTTTAACAACAATCCAAATTTCTTATTGACAATCATTTGGAGGTTCATGATATTTTCAAAAATCTGTGGAGGGGGTTGATACCTCTACGGGTTGAGCAAATGGCATGGTTTGCTGTCATTGAGAGACAAAAAGGAACTTCTGAACAAATTGAAGATAGTTCAAGATGACGATCTCAGGTGTAACTTTTGCAATAGCGGCATTGAATCCTTGAACCACCTTGTTTTCTATATTTTCTTCATATTGTCATTTTATCGGGAGACTATGGTCTGACTGTATTCATAGCTGTGGTCTTTGTTGGATTGTTCCTTCTGATCTTAAATAGCTTTTTCAAGCATGGTTTGATATGCCCTTTAGAGGTCCTATGAAAAAAAAAAAAGATGGGGAAAGTTGTTCTTTGTTATTATATGGTCTGTGTGGAGGTTTAGAAATAAGATTGCTTTCGAAAAGGAACAAGCTAAACGAGAACATTTATTACAAGTAATGCTAATTTGACATCCAAAAAGTGAATATCTGAATAAAAATATATTTTTTAAATATCAAAATATCATTATCTTGTTTATTATGGATGGTATCACATAACTGGGGCAAGTGGTCCCATGATTTGAATTTCGGAAGAAAGAAGTTGGAAGTATTTCATGTGGTCCTAATCATTATGTACGAACCACAGAGATGTTTTCTTGTTTGGTGGTGTTTTAGAATCATAAAGATTGTCTGAGATGAGCTGTTTTTCAGACTCATCTGCTACTAATTCTCAATCTAAGGCGAAGATCATTGCGTCAAGAGAAACTACTAAATTTCTTTTGCAGGAGTGGGGCTATGTTGAGGCTGAGATTGAGACAGAAATAAATCAGCGCATGTGATATTGGAGTCATGGTGCGAAAATAAAGAACTCATTTTTTGGGAACAAAGGTTCGCAATGAACTTGTTTTTTAATATGGTAGACCGGTTAAAGATATAATTTTGTTTATACGAACAAAGTGAATCACAGGTGGCATAAGAGATGGGTGGCATTTAACCTGGGCCTCCCTGCCACAGGACCACAACGGAGCATGTATTGAAAGCCGTTAGATTGATGTGGTTTACGAGGTTATGTCAGGGTACTAAACCTGTAAATGGCTAACCTGGGAAACATGAAAGATTTCAGATTTTCTAGAGCGACCCCTGGTATTGTTTGATATTAATAGTTAGGCTCGCCATTTTGCTTTTCAGTCGAAAGCCACCCCGTTGCTGCCACCGTTCTGTTTCTTTTAAAGGAGCGACGCTTGTTGGTACGAATGAAATTTCCTACTTGTGTTGGGAACATCCGAACAAGCTTCTGAGCATTCAAGGGGATAGTGCGGGAATTAATTGAGGAGAGAGAAAATACAGTTTATAATTAAAACGCAAAACAATTGCACACTGAATATTCTTTTGCACGAGCTTTCACGAGAAAAAACATTTGCGCTATTTAGCATCTTTTGTTCATTTAAATATGAAATTTTTATTGTATTGAATACAAATTTTTAATATAATCATATTAAGGGAGCGTATTATATAAAAAGAGTGATTTATTATAAGAATGAGATAAGTGAACCTTGATTATTAATTAGATCTTATATAAATAATCAATATTAAAACTCAAATGATTTTTTTTAAATGAGCAAATGAACATTAATTATATGAATTAATTTTCAATCCTAATCATTCATATATAATTATACGGCCCAGGTTTACTCCCTTACTCTCATAATAAATCACTTCTCTCTATCATATTAAATACAATTTAAATATTGCTAGTTTTGGTTTTGCTTATATATACTCTCTTAGTTCATAAATAATTATCGATTTAGAAATTTTAGGTAATATTTATTATTATTTTTAATTATATTCCTTATTAATTTATTTTCTCTTTTCTATTAAATATATTATTAGTGAGAAGTATCAAGTGTAGTATTATAAAATACATATAAATTTTATTAACTATGAGACATTATAAATCATTCTCTTAGTTCTTGTTCACATTTAAAACTGGACAGTTATTTATGAACTGACGGAATAGTAAAATTAGTAAATAAGTCATTGGGAATGGGCTAATAGTACGGGGCTTAAATAGTCTATCTGAGGTCATATGTTCAAATTTTATTACCGCCAATGTGAAAAATAAAAAAATTAAATTAATAAATAGGTAATTGCATATAAATTAATAATACTATTTATTTATATTAACTACTAGTACTTTTTCGTATTTTAAAAATATTATTGATTATTATGACAACTAATATACCAGTGTAAAGTTGGTTGTAATAGTTAATAATATTTTACTAATCATTTATGCAAAAAAAAATGGTAGAGTTTAATTTATATACATCGATAATGTTTAATTTACTATCATTTTGGTTTTAACAAAAACTTTGACATTAATTTAGTCATAATATTTTTTGTTTTAATATTAATTTAGTCTTCTACATTAAATTTCACTCATCTTTAAATACATTATAAATTGATAGAGATCCAACAAAATAATTAAATTAATTTCCAAATTAAAATATATTAGGAGTAAATTGATACTAAAAATTTTGTTAAGATTAAATTGATTATGAAAATTAAAAATATTGGAACTGAATTAATATAATTTTTTGTTAAAATTACGTTAATATAAAAGTAAAAGTATTAAGATAAAAAATGTTATTTGCTTAAAAAATTTGCTTCCAGACCCTACGTAGGGCATTCCTTTTTAACTTACATTCAAATCTGTATTTCAGTTAGCAATTACGAATGCGAATGGTGTATTTTAACTTCTGAAATATTAAAGTCTTGTAGGGGCAAAAATAAAAATTAAGAAAACTATCTAACTCTAGTCAAAATTGAAGGGTTGGCAGGGGACCAAAACTTTTGAGCCCCAAGCTAAAAGTCACCTAACAGATGGGTTGTGCAGGTTGGGGCTTATTCCGACGTAACTGTGACCCGGTTTAATGTTTAGAAGTCTTGGGAGTTATATCATATTTCACAGGTGCTCTTTGTTCAGTGGCCAATGAGGGAAGATTGTGATGGAATATTTTAAGCTGTTTGTTTGAGGTTTTTTAAAATACTTCACTTGAGGAGACATGTTATAGGTGGCCTAAACGTAAACCCGGTTGGGGAATACACAGCTTGGTTTCGGATTAGAGTGTGACATAGTATAATTGTTTACTTCCTTATGTGCCATGCTTTGAAAGGTGATGAGGTGATTGCAATATTGGTTGTGCTGGGCACGGTATTAAGTATGGTGAAGGGGTTTTTCTACATGGACCAGACCAAAGGAATACAGCTTGGCGTGATGGTTTTATTATGGGATTGCATTCTTCTTGGTAACTTCTAGGTCATCTTAGCCTATGATTGCAATGTCGAGAGACGATGGATTTAGGTCCACTGTTCGGTTTATCTAAACTGGTTTCTATTCATCGATGTTGGCTATGGTGCATGAAATGGTCCGAAAGGAGTTTTGATATGGGGTTTCTTTTTTGCTTATAGTGGGGTTAATTGGGTACCAATATACAAACAAGGGGGTACCTTACTAGTTAGATGCCCTATGCAGGTGACTCTAGTTTCTTGATCAGCTTGCGCTCCGCTTTCACAGTACAGTGTCGAGCTTGTTCAATAAATTGTGAAAAAGAAAAAAAAATTGTATAGCCAAATAGGCAAATGTAACTTGACTTCCACAAAGTTTAAAAAACCAAAAAAAAAAAGTCAATAAAAAGTGTTATCCAAATGGCCTTAATACTTAAAATAAGGGGAAAAAGTGTGAAAAAAAAGGAAACATTCACAGTAATATAAATCTACCAATGCGCCAACGCCCATGTTACAAATCATGGTGTTCTGACAATGACATTTAATAGGTACGATAAACAATATTAATCAAAGAACGATAAGATGATATAATCAAAGAGTAAACAATGTGAGAATGAAACAATTAAAATACAGTAATATTTTACAGGAAGTAACGGATTAAAAAGGAACAAAAAAACTGTGCATAGAGGAGCAAAATTTACTGACTGAATATTTCAATTCAAATCATTGTAAATAAATATACAAAAAAGAAAAGCCTGTGTAAATTAGACATTATGGGCAGGTCAGCATTAGTTTTTTACCCCTTCAATCAGAATTGCCACTTGGATCAGGTATTTGAAGACACACAAAATAAGGATAATTTAACCACTTTTCACAGGAGCTCCAGCTGCAAAAAGAAGATTCCTTCGAGAAAACTGCTCCAGCATAGAATACAAACATTACATAATTATTCTCAGAAGTTATATTCAAAGATTATTCATGGCTAAACATAGAACCAAGAATGAAGAATTAGAGAATTCACACCTGCATAGAGTGAACTGAAGTGGATTTGGTTGACAGGCTTTTCAATGGTCTGAGTCTGCCAGTATTCCCACTTCTACTAATGAGGTCAAAAAATTACATATGCTGTTAAGTCATTCCATAGGAAATTAAAAAAAAAAAGGCCGAATCACTGTGTAAGTTCCTGAACTTTTTAGAAAAATTTAAATGGCTTCTTATACTTTAAAATTTATAATTGGGTCTATGGACTTACAAAACGCTTGTAATTGGGTCCTTGGACACTTATAATCTGTTATATAGTTGTTTACTGATATAGCGATATTTAGTTATCTAATGGTAATATCTTGATGTTATAGTGATATTTAATTATCTAATGGTAATATCTTGATGTTACCCTTCCAACTCAATTATTATGTAACATTTAGGATAGCATCTTAGAATATTCCGTTCCATCACATACAAGGATCTAATGACAAAGGTTTTGTAAGTTCAGGGACCCAATTACAAATCTCTTAAGTGCAGGAACCTATTTGAAATTTTCCCAGAAAATTTCAGGAATTTACATATTAATTTAACAAAAAAGAAAAACAATACCCGATGAGACAGTTAAATGTTTTCATAAAAGACAAATTGCTTACTTTTCTTCATTCCTTGGAACCTTTATTCCAGTAGTTACATCCCAAAATTTTATAGTGCAATCAGCAGATCCAGAAGCTAGAAGAGAACCTTCACAGCTGACACATCCAACAATAATGAACAGCAATAACAGTGTTAAGAAGTTGATAGCAACCTTAAACACTTCATTTCCCTCATAACTATAATCAAGATGGAATATTTTGATTATGGTGGCAGGGATCACCTGAAAGTGAGTGACCAGACACATGAAGTGTGACCGATCAATGGTGTGAGGCAGCAGCCGCTAGAGAGGTCCCACATCATGATTGTCCCATCTTCATCACCAGATGCCATGTAGCGTCCATCAGGAGAAATTGCCAAAGACAAAATCATGCTCCTGTGACCCTTGAAAACCCGAACATTCTGCCCACTCTGCACATCCCATAATCGAACTGACCTGTCACTGGAGCCAGTGGCAATGTAGTTGCAGTTGGGATGCCACTGCACACACTAAATAAGACAAAGGAAAAGTTAAACATAAAATGATACACATTGCAGAGTTGAAAATATTCAAACCTCACAATATTTTAAGGTAGGAATTTTTCTTTCATGCTTAAACCAAAAATGATGAGAGGACTGTCAGCTGGATCAATCGAAAAATGACATTAGAAAATTTTCTATGAATCAACCGGAAGCTGTTTTCCAGATAAAAATGAGAGCATACCAGTATAATATATTCAAATCAATATGAGAGCACCTTTGATTAATTGCAGAAAATCAAATGAAATACAACTGCATTATTTGTCAGATTTTACAGGAATAAAAAAATGGCAGAGACCCAAAAAATATGAAAAAGAGAAAGAGAAAAACAAAATCAATCAGGTAACGATAGTGAGGAGAATGAGTAAAACAGATCAATACAATCATAAAATAAAAGCTAATATTTTCAAGCAGTTGTTAATTTGTTATCCCAAATCATTAGGATTGTGTTGTTGAAAAGTTCTTTGGTTATCTCCCACTCCCACTTCACTTTTCTTCATATTTCTTGCTATCTAATTCCCTTGAACTGCTTGGTTAAATACCATCAACTTATGTTTAGAATAATAGAGACAACAAGAATCAAACTCTAGATCAGTTAGTCATGGAAGCACTAATACTGTGTCATGAACCAACTCTCCAAAAAAGTAATTAAGTAAAGACACGTGAATAATTTTATATCTAATAAATATTCTCTCCCTCGATTTCTTTTTGTCTTTGTCACCTCAGGAGGGTTCCTAATGCTCCTGTCTTGTACTGTTATTTTTCAATGGATCAAGTAATCTTACTCATCAAAATCTGCAATTTTCAATGAATTATTTTATTTAGAACAAGAAGAGGTAACATTCCCTTAAAACATCAACTCTCACCGACTACCCCTATTAAAGAGAAGCAAAAGAGGAAGATTGAACACCTCAAGCATGATACAAATACTGGAGAAAATTACAACAGGAAGAGGTAAAGGATATTAGACTTCATAACTCACATCAACATCTGACAAGTGGCCTGCCATTACTCTTAAGGGATGTATTCTGTCCATGGACCAAACCCTAGCGGTTCTGTCATGTGAAGTGCTGGCAAAATAATGCCCTGCCGGACTAAACTGCACCCAGAAAATTAAAATTGATAATATAGTAGTCTAGATGTGCATGTAAACACAATTCCCCAGGGAAAAAAGAGCAAGATAAAAAGAGAGTAAACAAATAGAATATTCTCCAGGTAGAGAAGAAATAAAATCTTAGCAGGCTGCAGCTATTGAGATTTGAGAGAATAAAGTTCCACAGATGCACACATTTCTAAGTATATCTAGGCACGAATGCAAGGTGTCTGTTTCCCAGAGAACAATGAGAAAAGAATGATTTGCTTACTTCATAAGTATATTAGATTATTACAATTTCATTGGCTTTCGTATTGTATTGAACAAAATTGCAAGGTATCTATTTCCCAGAGAAGCAGAGAGCATACTAAGCACAGAAACAGCCAAAAAAAAAAAATTGAAGTAAAGAGAAAGGCACAAAAATGAAAATAAAGGTGTGGGAACAAAGTGGATCCCTTTTCACAACATTTGGAGCATAGCTAGAACTAACTTGCACATACATGCATTTGTTAAAGCAATAAAAGATTTTAGGCATCACATGTTTATGTCTAAATTTAAATTGTTTCCCAATGTATTTGGTGTAGTTATACATGTCACCACTCAGGGGTGTGCAAAAACCAAACCAAAACCAATCTGAACTAGTTTTCTGGTTTGAGATCCAAACCGCACCACTTTCAAAAAGGCCTTGAACCAGTTTGAAACTGGTTTTGAATCAAAAGAACTGGTTTTAAATTGAAAAACCGATTCGAAGTTTAAAATCAGATCTGAATCATGCTTATCGCGACGCTTCAGGCCCTCTGTGACTATCGTATATTCCAACGAAGGTGACAAGGGGACTGGACTCGATCTGGCCCTGGTCTTTGGGGACCTGGGTGGCTTAAACCACAGCCATGGGGAAATCACTGGAGCCATATTTTCCTACATCGTGGAACCACAGCAAGTCGCCTTTGCCTTCTTTTGTGCTGCCGATGCCTCCAACAATGGAATCAAGCTTGTCATCACCACACCCAAATGGCTTCCAACAGAGGAAGAGCAAATTCACCCATCCCTTGAGCATACCACAACGGGCCACATGGTTGTCCACCCCTACGAAGGAGCCTTTGAGCCACACAGTCGTCCACCACCACCCCCACCACCATAAATTTCATGTTGCCACTCGTTATGACGAAGATGGCATCGTCATCGGCGTCGTATTGAGGACCATTCTTGTTGGAAGCGCCAAACAGCATCACCATTACTCCCCACAGCTGGCCCGCAAGAAGAACCGTGAGACTGTGGCCCTCACAGCACAGAGAGACGAGAGAGAGGCGGCAATTGAAGAGAGAGAAATGACAATATTGAGACTGAGAGTAGGCATTGTTTAGAAGGAAAAGGAAACAGGTTTTAATTTTAAAACTATTTTTAAAAAACTGGTTTCATTAATATGGTTTAGAGTGGTTATAAATCTGGTTTTAGTTTTAAACTTATTTAAAAAAATCAGGTTTTTTTTTTGGGTTATGGTTTGGTTACTTAAACCGGTTAATTTGACCAACCCTAGTCACCAGAACACTTAGGCAAATCTATGAAAGTTAACTAAATTCAGAAGACAAGTATTACCTGAACGTCCCAAACAGGGTAATTGTGACCCTTGTAACAAACGAGATTGGCATTAAGCTTTGTACTCCACAAACGAACTGCTTAATCCATGTAAGATTGATGGTTCAGATATGTCACAATTAAAAATACAGCAAATATAAGGGAAAAAAAGTCACTATCAAAAGTAAAGAAGAAACAGCGACAGGAAGAACATTCTAATGGGATAAACATACTTGTTTTGTCTGCTGAAGATGAAAGAAGAAAATCCCCAAGGGGACTAAAAGTGGCTGCGTAAACTGGCCCTGAATGACCCTGAAACAATTTGTACTGCCTTTTCCCTCCATTTTGCCCAAGCATCTGTTCATTTTGTAAGGTGTCATTCTCTCCCTGTGAAAGAGCTGAAGATAGCAATAACTGGATTAATACAGCAAGTAAAGCATATAACTCACATTTGAGCATGCTAAACTAAATTGCTCAAGACTTAAAAACCTTAGTTTGGCTTCATCAACTAAAATGTCAAATTTGTTTGTTAGACGCCCAGATATTTTATAGCATGTAGATGGAAGGGTGATGATTTAAGCAGTCATCACACACAAATTATGTTGACACAACATCACTTAATTTTGTTGAAGACCTGAGCAATCTGCAAACCATTTTTGAGAAACATTTCAGATTAAAGGCTATTAGGCAGGAAATGGAGTGCCCATACTGCTTCAGTGGTTGAGTTACATTATTATACCAGTTTTTTCCTTTTTCCAAAAAAGTTAAAAGTAAGAAGTCTAAAAGAAAATGTACCAGGAATGGTTAGGTAACCTTCCGCAGAATCCAGATTAACAACTCTATCACTAAAACAGAGGTATTGCTCAGAACATTCAATATTCTTTATAAAAGGAATAATGAAATTTTCATATGTACCAAACAAGAAGATATACCATGGAATATTTTTCATGCTTAAATATATACAGAGCTTTTCACAGTGTGCTTTATAAACTTTGTATTAGGACACCTCAGTATAGTTACAGACAAATAACTAGATATAATTTCTGTGAAACATTAAACTTTCAAACAACATCCATGTTTTTCAACCAAATCATGCAACAGTCATAGCTTACTCTAAATAAAAGAATTTTCAACTAAAAAAAACTTACAATTGGCAGGCTGTTGTCTGATCTTTGCCATATCCCAAACCTGTGGATACAATTAAGAAATCACCACAAATCCAAGTTAGCTTGCAAGATAAACCTTAAAAAGGAAAGAGTGTTTGCTTTTGGAAGTGGAAGGAGGAGGATGAAGAGAAAGAACCTTTACTGATGAGTCAGAAAATCCTCCAGCAACCAATGATCCATCATGGGATATTGATGAACAGTTTAAGCTGGGGAAGTTGACCAAAGGCTAAGCATTAAGCAATAGAAGCCCAAACATGAAATAAATGTGTTCTGCCTAGTATTAGACATTACCCATTATGTGTATTGATGAATGTGTAGAAGTTAACCGATGGCAGTGCAATACTATTCAATTGTACGCGATTCCTTAAATCTTCAAGGATGGACAGCTCTACCTCAGTCGAACTGCAAGAATGTAATATTACAGCATTCAGTCGAATGCAACATAAATTCTTCTACGGAATGCTTTTTCTAACTTCAGTAAATTTCATTAGTGGTTTTAGAGTAAAGCCACAAAGTTTGACAGTGCAATTCCTACTAAAAATAGAAAGGGCCTTCTGCTTCAACCTGCATCCTATATAGAATATGCAAAGCCTATTAAACAAAAGTTTGGACTTAAGACAATACACTGTGGGCAGGGGAAGTTCTGGTTTAGCACGAGGTGCCGCAGATACAGTGTTAGCTTCAGGTTTTGCATTTTTCCCTGTTGCACTTCCAGCCTTGTCCTTTTTTACCTTTTTAATTGAACCACCATGCTTTCCTCCATCCACTGACCTTTTCTAAAAGAGAAACAAGTGGCAAATGAAAGTGAAAAGCTATTTAAAATTTTTGACGATCAAAAAAAGATTTGCAGCATTAAACTGAAATTCCTACAATACTTTGTTACAAGTGCGTAAATTTTAAATAAATATGGTATCACAATACCCAATAAAGGATATGATGGAACATACAGAGTCAGAGAAGCACTTTAAGAAAAGATGTACCTTACTCTCCTCATTCTCCCCTTCTTTGGTTTCCCCTTCACCCTTTTCGTTGTCTCGATCTTCGAGAGAGTCTTCAAACAACTGTGGCAGAAAGATACTGGGATTTAAACCATACCATTATTGAACAAGACATTAATATATAAATTAGAATAATCTTTCATTCAAAGAATTCAATCAAGAACTTTTTGAACCGGAGGCGATGGAAGCAACAGCTTGTGCCCCAGATGCCACCAAAAGTTCAGTGCTTTGCTCCTCCTCCTCAACAACTAGTTCAAATTAACCCCATGCCAAGCATGGTGGCCTAGTGCATGAGACTCCCACCCAGTGGGGTCTGGGAATGATTGATGTATGCGGTTTTACCCTTACAAGCACAAATACTGTTTTCAGGATTTGAATTTGTGACTTCCAAGTTACAAAGTAGCAACCTTACCGTTATGTTGAGGCTCACTCTCAACCCCATGCCGAGCATGATAACTGCAAATTTGAGTTTGAAGCTTTGGAACCATATATATATATAATTGTGGATATAAAGTCATTCCTAAGCCTTTGCCTAACAACTCTAGCTTTTACGAAGAATGGAATTAGATCCTCTATGATCAAGTGGTTAGAAGTTTGATTTTGACAGGAATTAACTTCTATTTATGAGGAATAAGGGAGTCTAGCTCCTTACAACAGGGAAGATCCCTCTTGATTACATTGAGAAAACAGAAAATAAAGAAAAACCCATAGAGCTTCGAGGGTCTAACAATCTCCCTGCCTGAAGGAAACCTAAACCTTCACAAAGTTTCTGGATGCCTTCCCAAGTGTTAGTTCAACTTTGCAATATTAGGTGAAACCAGGATTACACACAAAAGGTATTATGCAAAGAACAACCAAACCTTATCTCATTGGATGGAGTCAACTAAATGGATCAATCAACATATTGGGCTTTATAAAACACCAATTATTTTTGTAAAACCACTTAGAGCAAGGTCTTTGGTCTATTTTAATAACTATATATCATAATATCAATTTCAAAATATTTTGGTGATATTAAACAAATAAATTTACTTCGTAATGTTGTACAATTATTTAAATTAGTGTGCACACTAATGTTTGGTGGTTTATTAAAAGAATGTGTTAGTTTGCTGTACCATGACCAAAGGCATGAATTAGCTTGCCAATTTGCACATACATCAAATGGAGTGTTTAATTAGTCTGTCAGTTCACCAAAAAAGCAGCTGGTTCAATATGTTAGTTTAATTTCTATTAAGATATAAAGTGTTTTATGTGCCTCAATTTAACAGCTTAAAAAGCTTAAGTTTTTAGAAGAGATTGTTCATGGCATGGTATTGAAACTTCTACGACCAACTGATCTACATCCTTGTTGCCCCCCATTCTTCTACTTAAAATGAATTGCATTTCAGCACAGGAAAAGTGAGTTGTGCATTGTCTATGTTTTAAGCCCGGATGGCTCTTGTGTAAGTGGGCATGCTAAGATATAAAGTCATTCATTTGCATCTACCTATAGTTTAAACTTTTTGGAGAGATGATTTATGACAATTTCTTCACATTTGGTTGCTACAATCAACCTAATCAAAAGTTAGCCAGTTCATAGGTTTACATATCAAATCAGAAAGTCTGGTCCAGTTTGTCAATCACTGTAATATATAAAATTGAAAAGAAAGGCAGCAGCAGCAGATGGTTCTAAACAAAATGCCCAAGCTGAGAAAAATGTAACTGCTCAAAAGAAACCATCTGGTCATAAATTACATTATGAGTTATTTCTAACACTCTCCCCCTCGCCAAGCACAAGAGATTTTCTCATTCTATTTAATGGTTGTCTTTAGATGTCCAAGCCACAAAGGAACATGGCCCAAGTGGTGGAGCTGGAATAAAAATAGTGAAGGGGCCAATAAATGTGTGCATAAAGGGCCTTTGAGAGAAATTTAAATTGTTGATCGAGCCAGAGTGCCAGACACATATTACAAGAACAAAGAACAAAAGAGTAAGGGTATTTAGTTGTTTTAAACATTTTGGAGGCACCATGGCTTGCACACTGGCCAACAAGCCACTGCACTTTACCTGGTCCAATCAAAGATTCTGTCAATTTAAATTTAACATCCCACACATCAGTCCAAGTACAATGATGATGCATGCCAAGGAAGGTAAGATATGTCGCAGTTTAACTGACTGGTACCGAGTCATGGTCTGCTTATCTCAACGTCAGGCTCTCATGTAAAATATGCCAAGGCATGAAAACGAGAAAATGCAGATTTATTAGGAAAATTTTTAAGCGTCTGAAAGTTTCAGGTGGTCTAAGAAACTAGGATGAGAAAAATAATTTCCAAATTAATCTATGCTTTGTCAATATACTAATAGACTCACCCCCCAAAGTATTTCTTTCTGATTTATCTGGTTTGTTGCATCCTGGATGCTGCCAGTGAAGGAAACAGCATCTATATCATCAGATATTGAGCTAGGTTGTCCAGAGGTAACTGTAGTGCAACGAAAACAATGAAATATGGGCAATATTGACAAGTTCCAATGAATAGATGCAACTTGTAAAGAAGAAAAGTACCTTGGAAGATAATATGCTCATTGATTATACCAAGTATAGTAGTGGATTGCATACTATGTAGATGTTGCAACAGAAGTTCATAGGAGTACTGAAAAAAAAAAAAAAGACATTCACTACTATAGATTTTCCCACATATAGCTCCATTTATTTTTTTTGTTTGAGAGAAAAAAAAGTAAGGACCTCAATGGTCAAAATTCTGAAACAGTATAAACTATATAAACACAGACAACCGCGGTCCAATCAAAGAAAAAAGATAGTGATTTTTTTATACATAAAGGAAGAATTTTATTAATAATAAGAGAAGCAGACAGAGAGAATGGAGGACAAGAAGTACTCCATAAAAAAGAAAAAAAAGAACTAACAGAACAAATACAAGAATTTTATTATGGGATTCAGATATTGATTAAATCATATCATATTAGTTTTAATCTTCACAACTGCATGTACTTTCTTTTATGTCCTCAAACAAGCCAATCCCTCGTGGTAAGAGTAAAGCCGGGCAATGGCCTACCACAAAGGGTGGAAATTTTGGTACACCTCAAATCTGCCATCTAGATAAGTTAGATCTGATGGTAAATCTCCACATTCTGGCAAGTCAATATGCTATTCTAAGATGATGATACTTGCAACAAATCCACCAAAGAATGTGACGTCAATATCAGATGCATAAAATGTCCACAAACATTTCTAAATTGTAGGCATATCAAATGTTCTCTTCAACACACAGCATTAGTGCAATGTAGAATACACATGCAGGAACGAGAAAAAAAATTCAACCATAGCATATCAGACAAACTAATTCAGAAAAATCAAAACATTACCCCGCTTATCTTTATGTTGAATTTGCTCTGCCTTAGGGAATGAGTGAACTCCATTTCCTGAGTAAGGACAATATTGTAGGGATTAATTAATGCTAATTATCCAGCAACTTCAAGAATCTTCAAAGAGATATGACAATTAAAACAGCAACAAACCTCCAGATGAGTCGGAGAAAGAACTCCTTCCAACTTTTGAAGGTCTCGTAAGTGCCTCCCTTCATGGTCTTCACGGAATGTATTGAAAAAGCTCCGAGCTGAGGATTTCAAGCACAATGATGAAGCAAGAAAGCAGAAGCAGAAAACACATGTTGCGGTGTTGAACTTATAACATCATTAGGAACTTTGCAATCTAACATGAAATTATATTATTATAATTATTTTTCATACCTTCTTGAAGATGCCCTTTTGCGACAAGATCCATGAAGCAGTAGATAAATACTGGATAAAGTACACACAGTAACTCATGCTGCAACGAAGTGCCAAATCATGTAATAACAGCAGAAACTCAAACAGAACAAGTCTTAATATGAGTTTCAAGCAAGAAAGTAACCAAACAGCATGTTACCTTATACAAGTCTAATGACCTACATGCCCAAGATCTTAGTCTTCTGTACCCATAATGATATCTTGCAGAACCACTCTCCGATCTGCAAAATAAAGGGTTTTCATTCAAGAAAACAAGTGCATGTTCAAGAAATGGCACGCACCGGAAGAGTAATCTAGAATGTAGGATTCAATCAAGTTGATGGTCATGTTCTAAGATAACATATAAACCTTTCTCTTCAGAAGCTAAGCTTTTGAGATATCATATTCATTGGAAGAAATCAACCCCGTTTAAGAAACATATATGTGCAAAAGTTTTCTCGCAAAATTTTAAAAATTTCAAGAACAGATACTACTGCTGGTTTGAAAGCACAGTTTAACCACACATAAGTCTCGCAAACTAGTTGTCAATTTCATACTCTTTTAACCCTTCTAATTCAAAAAAAAAAATGGTTGGAAACTGATTTATACTTTTCTCATATTCAAAAAAGCAAAAGCATGCACCCATACTAATGTCTCAGGATATAATTTAATATAAATTTGAATTGAAGTCCATCCTCAAAATTAACATAGATGAGCATGCAAGATTAAAAACCAAAGTAATTAACAATGCACGGCAGCATTGGAGGGGAACTCAACAGAGTACAATGGCACCAGCAGATTAAAAAACTCCCAAGCCTTCTTTACTAAGTGAACAATGCATTGTCATTCTTCAATCATGTTTGAAAATGCTAAAATAAAATTTGTTATTTTAGTTGTTTCAAGTTTTCTATCAAACTTGTCCACCTCGCTAACAAGAAGTATGCAAACGATCAATGACAATAATAAAATGTTCTTAAACAATTACTATTTACGTTTAAACTACTACTATCTGGAATCTAGAAGACCTCACTACTATCGTATGATCTGGGTAGATTCACTATGGGAGTAAAGCACTTCCTTCTATGGTTTTTTAAATTCACAAGACTAAAGCATGAAATCTTACTAAAGGAGAACAAATGTCCAACCACTTAAACCAATCAAGTACTACTTGAACCAACCAAGCATTTGAGTTTTTTGGATAATCATGCCAACACACATTTAGGCATGCATCACTTCACATCAACATAAGTTCAATCATCTGATTATTCTACCTTATTTTTTACATGATGATTCTGCCACATAACCCACATGTGAGAGAATTGATGGGTGGCATGGGTGATGTGCACTAGGCATTTTTTCAGTGTTTCCTACTTTCTTTTAACAACTTAACATTATGCTTAATTTTTCTGTCCCATAACCTAGAGGTCACAGATTCAAATACTGAAAGCAGCCTCTCCACAAAGCGGATCTAGGGCTGCGTTCATCTACCCTCCCTCGATCCCACCAAGTGGAACCTCGTACATTGAGCAGCCCGTTTCTTTAACCTATTAACATCCAAAATCCCCAACTTATCTGCTACAATATAGGTTGGCACTCTATTGAATATAAGTCTCATTCTCAATTTTCCTCGTTATAAGACTCGTGTCTAGACCTCTACTTAGGAGAACCAGGCACCAAATCGCTCAAATCAACTAACCATTGTCTGAAAGAGGCAATTACTACAAAAACCTTCAGTCCTGTGACACCTGTCCCAAGAGTTAGTCACGCATTATTAAAATTAAAATTAAAATAAACAAATAAAAGTTATTTTCATTTAGGTCTACATTCTTAAAATTAATATATCGACGTTGCGTCGACACTTGGCATGAATTGAGCAACCCACTGCAACACACAAAGTCCTATGAAAGAATATGGCAAAATCAAATAAATTTAAAAAGAAGAAGAAGAAGAAGAAAGGGAGAAAAGAGTTTTGTTACTGGGAGTGAGCGAGGACGCGATTGAGAATGTGGGGTTGAAGAAGAGAATTATTAGCAGAGGAATCGTTGTCGCTGGTGGTGGTGGCGGCTTGAAGCTCCTCGCTTTGCGAAAACCCTTTCTTCTTCAGGTACGCGCTTACATATCTATCTATTTGATCTTCCTCCATTCTCTTCGCTTCTTTTTTGCTCTTTCTTTTTTTTTTCTGTTTTTCTTCTCCCACCCTAAGGATTTGTGGAAACTTTGTTGCAACTGAAACTAAGTACTGAACCCGAAGTAATAACTGACCGCGAAATCGCGCTCTGCCTCAGAAGCAGAGTGTCGCAGAGAAGAGAACTTATTGTTATGGTTTGCTCCAAACGATTGTTCCCACCACTAGTTGACAATCCTTTCGTGGAGTTAATTTTATAAAAATGTCCTTTTCATTTTGAAATACGCATTGAATACATTTTCAACCTGATTTTCACCCAATATATCAAACGCATTAGAAAATATTCAACTCAGCCTCTTAAATTTATAGTGGGAACAAATTAATTTTTCAGATTTAAAAAATCTCATATTAGTCCTTTGAATTTTATAAATTGAGACAAATTAATCTCCTCATTGAATTATTATCTGTTAATATAAATATCTATACATTTCATTAACTTGCTTACACATGTACGATTAATTTTTATAGTAAGCCTTAACTTGTATCACTCTTTTAGTGCAAATTAACATCACATATAAGTAAGTAAATAGGAAGCAACTTAGATAAAAAATTTATAGAGAGACTAACTTGTCTCTATTTATAAAATTTGAGGAATTAATATAAGATTTTTCAAATTTAAGGGATTAATTTGTCCCCCACTATAAATCTGAGGGGCTAATTTGGATTTTACTCTTCTAAGTAATACATATGGCTTTTGCTTGCGGCACTAGTACACTTGTGTAGTCAATGATTATGATTTTATCTTTGATTTGATAAATTTACAAAATTTGAATAAGTGGGACATGTGACTCATTTTTAACCATAAATAAGTAAAACTTATCAAAAGCCTTGAATTTCATCGGGTATCAAAGAAACCCATAATATATTTATGAATTTAATTTTTATACACTAATAGTGTAAAAAAAATTTACACTGTATCCAATCATATATTCACATACTAGCAAAAATAGTTAAGTTTCAGATCCATTACTTGAAAAGTCATACAAATGAAATTATTATATTGAATGATAATATGAATAATTTATCAGTGCATAAAAATTAAACTACATATATACATAGGGTTTTATGCACATTAAAAGTGTCAATTAGTAAAATTTGACCAAAATAATAAATCATGATTGATGATTGTAATAATGTGTAATTATTTTTTATAATTTAACTCTTGAATTAAATTATAGAGTCTGATTATCTTACATTGACAATGTAACTATTTTTATACTGTTAGACAAGAAAAAGGTATCACGTGATTCATTCTTCAAATCAAGTGTAATTCAAATTTTAAATAATTGCACAAAGTGAGTGATTTGTAAATATTTTATTGATTAATAGTATAAAATATTTTACACTTTTCGGTGCATGTCTCCATAACAATTAATTCCTAAATTATATTAGTTCATACGTAAAATTAATTGAGATTAATTGGTATATACTGGTAGTGTAAACCTATGTTATATTGCCATCCAATTAACATATGACACATTAGTGAATTGGTGAGAAAAATATAAGAAAGTGGTGCAGTTACTAAAATTATAGTGACATGTCAAGTGTTAATTGGTTGACGGTGTAAATGGATTCACACTATCAATGCATTTCAATTAATCTGAAATTAATTCAGCATTTTTAGTATATAAAATGAGTTTAATTTTGATACACTGATAGTATAAAAAAATTTTACAATGTCATCCAATCAAATCCCTATTTTTGTATAACTTTTCAAGTAATGGAGGTAAAAAGTAACTATATTTACTGATATATCATTATATAATTAAATAAATGTATAAAATATTTTTACACTATCTATACATTTTAATTAAATCTATGTAAAAATTAAATTTAAAATAATTAACGTGTGTTTAATACGGCAAAAGTTTAAATGCATATGAGTCCAAGTTTATATTTTTTTCCTCTGGCAAGTGACCATAGGTACAAATAAAAAATAAAATGCTTTTTCGTTTTTTGTATAAGGAAAATCCATCCATTGTATTTACCTATAAAAAATTAAAAACATATAAGATGGCTCTACTCCTTTTTTTCTTTTTCGGACTTTTATTTTTGGTTCCATTTCTTTTGTTGAACCTTTTTTTTTTAATCATTTCCTTCGGTTCAAAGAGGACTCTTTTACTGAACTTGAAACTCTTTAGGCCATGTTTGGTTTCAGTTTTCAATTTCCAGTTTTCCAGATTTTGTAAATGAAATACTAAAAATTCTGAAAACTATGGGCCTATTTGGTTTGAGTTTCCAGTTTTCAATTTTTATTTTTAGTTTTCCAGTTTTCAGAATTTGTGAAGGATAAACTGAAAATTTTGAAAACTGGAATTTGTGGTTTTTAGAATTTTCAGTTTTTCCTTCACAAATTCTGAAAAACTAAAAATGAAAACTGAAAAATAGAAACTTAAACCAAACAAACCATATAAATTTTAATTTTCAGTTTTCAGTATTTCCTTCATAAAATCTAGAAAACTGAAAAATTGAAAATAAAAATTGAAAAACTGGAAACTCAAACCATATAGGCCCTTAGTTTCCGATTTTTTCCATCAAATTTTTTCTTTTTTAGCAAATTACACTAATCTCTTCTAAGTTTTGGTGAAATTTACATTGATTTTCCTCTATTTATCTAGGTGACACTGACTTTTCCTGAATATATTGTTCATTATGCGATAGTGAGGAGATGTTAATGTGATGATTTTATAAACTCATGAGAGGTTGATGTCATAATTTCATAAACTCAAGGACCCCCTGAGCAAATTTTACAAATAGAAAGAAGACGAATTGAATTTCACCAAATCTCAGAAGATGTTAATGTAATTTATCATTTTTTTGTACAAAAAACTCTTTAAATTCATTTTTTTTTGGGTACAAAAATCAGTCAAAAAAAAGCTCCTTAGAGTGCGTTTGGATAGAGTATTTTAAGAGGGTAATATATGTTTTAGAGGATTTCAAATAACTTGTAATGAAATATCTTGTTTGCATATTAATTCAAGGAAATTTCAAAATTTCAAATATTTCTACGAGATATTTTCAAAACCTAAAAAGAGTGGATTTCAAATTCTCTCTGAATAAAGAGAATTCTAAAGTTTTTTCCCATGATTATACTCTCACTTGTGTATGTCTACTACTATTCATCAGCCACTACTTGCTCACCATTAACCAACCACCAGCATCATCCACCTACCGTTGCCACTTATTGCCAATCACTGCCCTTGTTGCTAGATACCGGCCACCACTTGTTTGCCCCTAGTAGCCGCTAGTTGTCAAACACCCGCTGTGCACCACCCTACACTGGCCATTGGAGGTTGCCACTAGCGTCTTATTGCCCATTGCTATTGTCTGCCTACCATCCATCATTGCTCATTCATCGTTGCATATCATCAAGTGCTTGTCATTTACTCTTACATAGGTGTAAGTTATTTGGTTTAGTTTGGGGGAAAAATGAATTTGAACCAGTCATTTAGGTTTGGGTGGGTTTGGTTTGCCACTTTTTCATGGTTTGGCCTGAAATGATCAAATCGATCAAATTTGGTTTGGTTCGGTTTGGATACAAGTGTACCTGATTGAGATTTTTCAACCGAAAAATCCTATAAAGCTTAAAATCTAAAAAAAATAAAGAAAAAATATTTTGGTTCATAAAGAACAAAGTAATTGTAATTGGGACAAAAAGTAACAATAATCTGAAAAAGATAATTCTCTATGGTAAGAGCATAGAGAAGGCAATATAATTTCACTATATAAACCAAGTATTTTATAAATAAAGTCATATAATTATCTTATCCAAACAAACTAATATAAAAATGAAGGGAATTCAATTGAAGCCATTAGAATTCCTTGCATTTTAAATTCCTTGAAATTCAAGGATATTCCATCCCAATGCAACCTTAGTTTCTATCCTACCTCAATTTTGTTTTTCTAAAATCATTCCATTTGTTTTGTGGCTTGATAGAGGCTTCAAGGGGTAAAGCTACGGGGCAAACTAGAAAGCACGGACATGCCTATTTGATGGTGTGACCACACGTCTGACATATGTGGACAGCACTAGGTGGACACCCACATGACACGTGTCCATGATGCATTTGGGAGTGTCCAATTTAAAAAATATATTTTCCCAGTTCGGACATGTGATGGATAGGTTGAACACGGTTCAAACACATTGCGAGCACGACCAAACACATTTTCTTTCATCTTTCTTTGGACCTTTTTTTCCTTTTCTTTGATGGACCCAAAAAAAATATGTAAGGGCTTAGAAATAGGAACTACAAAGAAAACTAGTAGTTTGACATTACAAATATTTGAAAGTACTGTGAATCTTACTTCATATATAAACGTATATGATATTAGGAGTTGCAAAATTTTCATCTTAAATTATATATGTCATGTTTGTGTCCTGTAATTTTATAAATTTAGTATATCTCTATGTTCATGTCATGTCCTATATCCATATCAATGCGAGTGCTTCACAAGGGACAAATTTATTCATATTATTGGTCTTTTTATGTCTAACATTATTGGGCTTCAATATTCACCCCTCTCTTTTTTTGGGTCATGAATATTCATCCATTGTTAGTGGCACGTGGCTTCATGCCATTATTTTCATAGTCTGCAACGAAATGGACTTGATTTCCATGAAAGTCAGAAAAAAATGGATACTTCCGTATCTAGCCCATTCTGTGACCAAAGAAAGAAGACATTCAGCCCACTTAGTATCAATTTATTTTGTGGTCGAGACTTGTCGGGCAGTCCTAAGATCTCTTCCCTTGAGTAATTGCATGTTGAGGGTGCGAGTTCGACTAGTAGATGTCGTCCATGCCCTGACGTGTGCAACCCCCAAAAAAAAAAGGTGTATCAATCTTTCTTCATGTATACAATATCCGACCCCTCAAGCCAATAATTTTTCAATACACAATGCCCGGGGGTCGGTGAAATCTTTCTGTATACATCGTTTGGAGTAAACAACCCATCTAATCCATCAAAAAAAATTTATAAGACTATTTAGTAGCTAAAAAATTAAAATTAAACTCACGATCCCTTAAAATTTTAATAATACGATATATTAGTTTTTTTATATATATATATGCGATTCTTTAAATACTAATAGAATTATACATTGACTTGTTAACATGACGTTAAATGATGTATATGTCATTTAAAATAGAATAGAGTTTAAAATGACTCATTTTGATAGTTGAAATTCATAAAATGAGTCATTTAAATCTCTATTATAACCCATAAAGTGATTCATTTTATGTAATTTTAAATATTAAAATGAGTATAATATATTTCAAAATAGCTTCATTTAGCTTGTCTCTAATATTTTAATGATATACTATCATTGTAGTATGCCATATGTATAAGTTTACTAATAAAAAATTAACAAAGAAACTAATTAATGTGTCTATTATTTTCAATCTTAAAAAATTATGAGATTAATTTATTTTTTTAAGAATAAAATAATTTAATACAAAAATTTTGAGGGCCCAAATTCTGACACGTTTTTATATTGGTGTATGTCAAACCTTGTTCTATAAAAGCTTAAAGATTCAGAACTTGACAACAGAATTGTTCAAGAAAGTCCCTTCAGCTTATCCGACACGTAAGAATGACTTGCTTTGTCACAAATTTCCAAAACCAAAGATTAAATGTCTAAGTGTAAATAAACACTTAAGGAAGACCAGTCGTTGGTTGGTTCAGAAAGAAATCCAAAAAAGTTGAAGTCAAAGTAGTGAGAGTTGAATATTTAAAATTGCATTTGCTAGTGGCTTGGACGTACGTGCTTCTGTAAATTGCCCGAATTAAAATAATAAGGGAATTCTTGGATAGAAGTCTTTCTTTTTTTTTTTTTTTTAAGTAGTCAGTTGGTCCGACTTCTATATAATCTATACAGTATCTTTTTTTAATTCTTTTCTTTTTATTATTGTTATTTCTATTTTATTAATTTTAATTATTTTTAATATTTATTTTTATTTATTTCTTAAATAAGTTGGTTGTTCTGATTTCTACTATATGTACAGTATTTTTTTCCTTTTGTTGTTGTGTTTTTTTTTTGTAATTTTAAATGTTTTTAATAATTTTTTATTTATTTTGTAAAGAGTTCGATTTATATAAATGCCTTTCTATATATAGTATATTCTTAATTTTATTTTGTTAATTATATTTTCTTAAAATTTAATTGCCTTTCAAATTTGTTTTGTAATATTGTTGTATTTTTATTAAATTTGCTTTGGTATTAATTTTTTATTTTGTTATGAGTTTAATTAATTATGACTTATAAATTTTTTAATTTGTTCTTTCAATTTTTTATTTTTTGTTTAATTGTTTTGTCCAAAACAGTGTTATTTTTAGTTTTTGATATTTAATATTTTAATTTTTAGTTTTTATATTTTAGTGAGCAATGCTATTTTTTTTTTGCCCAATTCAGTTTGTCTGAATTGTATTACGTGAACATTTTTTTCTTTAAAATTTCAGTGTGTGTGAATTATATGTAATGAATAATAAGGACTTTTTTCCTTTTTTTTAAAGCATTCAAATTTTTGATTTATAAAATTTTTACCATTTTATAATTTTTTATTTTTTTTAAAGAAATGAATAGTGCTTTTTTTAAAACAATTTTTTTCTTTTTTTTTAACACAATTCGGTTACACCAAATTGTATATATTGAACAAGACTTTTTTTCCTTTTCTTTTCTTTTTTTTAAAGAATAACTAAAAAAAATAAAAACAATAACAAGAAAAAAAATAAAAAAAGATACTGTACATTACATAGAAGTCGGTTGGTCCGACTTTTTGAAAAAAAAAAAGCAGCGTAAGCATTAACCGATTAATGTACGGGAGTGGGCACCAAATAATAAAGTACCTTGACTCATATTGACCTAAAGCGATCAGCATTATCTAGAGGCTAAAGAGAGTTTTCAAATAATGTGAATGTATTAAAGTGATAAAAATGACATCGAATGAAAGAGCATTCTCTCTCTTTTTCCTTTTTTTTAGGAGAGGATTCTCTTTAATTTGCAAATTATTTTATCATGGTTAGAGTATAAAATTAAAATATACATATGCCTATATCCATTAAGTTCAATTTTTGGAATAGTTCATGGCAATCACAAACATGCATATTTCACTATTGATCAAAACAAGTTAAAATTAAGGATTAGTAGACTGAGTCAACCCAATAAACCTGGCCAATCCAAATCAAACCAACTAAAATGGTTTGGGTTAGTTCATCAGGAGATAGAGTCACATTCGGAAAAACCAATTAAAATTTATGGTAATCGATTCAATTATCATATTTCATAAATTTGAACAGGATAACCCAACTCTAATCATATATTAATAATTTTTTATTATTTTATTTTTTGTCTATATATAATGTATATGGTTGACAAATTAACTTTAGGCGTGTATATTAATTTTAATGAGCATATATATATATATGTATAATAAATTAATAAAATTTTAGGAGAAAAGTTTATATATTTTTTATTTTTGAATTTTAATTGAATTGAATATAGATAAAAATAATAATAATTGAGTAATTCAATCACCCAAATTAAACCAACTTGATTTTAATTAGTTTGGTTCAAGTTTGGTCACAAAAAATCTAAAAACTCAAACCAAACTGAATCAATCAAAATTAATTGGTTTAAATTCATTTTTCCTTCAAATGGAAATCAATTTGATCAGATTATATCCCTGATTAAAATGATGTTTTTTTTCCAAAAAAAATATTGAGTACTCATAGCAAGAATGCATACATAACAGTATCACATGTGTATTATTTTGGTTTCTCACTTGATTTGGGTGAGTTGATCTTTGCAAATTATCGTAAAAAATAACCATACCACGTGTAGATCTTCCTATGTAAACAATTTTTTCATGTACAAATTTTTACCGTTGATCACGAAAATGAGCCCACCAAACAATGGTATATGGATTATGAAATATTCATATTAATGATAAAAGTTTGCACATAATTTATTATGTGAAAGACTAAAATAAGAATATCCATTCCTACCAAACAACACTGTGGCAGCAACCAGCTGCAACGACCAAACCAGATTAATTGTAGCAGGTAGCACACGGGTATTGATTCTCAATTTTTAATTTTGGTTAGAAAAATGAAATATGGCTGTAAAGGCATTACAAATTCACGTGTCATAATTTCATTTGCTTATTTCGTGCCATTTACTTTCCCTCCTGCGTTTTGTCATAAAAGATTGAGTGATTGATTATTAACCAGATGTTACTTTTGAGCAACATTTCTTTCGTACTATCTAAAATTATTAATGTATTTGTTACCCGTTATTTTCATACATTCTCCTCGAATCGTAGTTTACTAATGATAGTAGCTAACTTGACTACTTAAACATCTAATTAGGATTTCAATTTCTATCAGTGTATATGAGAAGATCTCATAGCCATTCATCGGAGATTTACTCTCTTAGAGGAACTTTTGTCTCGAATGAATTAATCATTACTATCGGCAATGGATATTGTGAAAAAATTAGCTACTGTTGGCTAATAAGATAGATTTCACCAATGATTTTATAAGAATATAATAAATCATGTAAAAGTACAAATAAATCAAAGGAGAAAAATTAATAAGAGATCACAATAAAGGATAACCGAAAAAAGAAAATAATAACAAAAGGCTCAATCCATGACAATCACATTGGGAGCAAGCAACGGTCTACATACACACATCATCAGATAAAGATTAAAAAACATGACCAACACCTAGCATCGCTAAAACCTAGAATATGAGCCTTTGGTAAACCAAATTAACGTTTTTCATGTTTTGTATTATGAGGGGGCCCTGTGATTGTGTCTCACCGTGTTTCCTCTACCGCGTTGATTTTTGTGTATTGTGGTTGTTCTCGAGTTTTGCTGTGTGGTCTTGTTGTGGGAATATTTCTGATTTGCTTCTCTCTTTTTAAAAATCTTGAGTTTTTTCTCCAATTATCCAAAAAAAGTAAATGCAACACGTGAAATTATCATCACCCGCCCATCATTTTGACACCCGAAATTCACTCACAGCTGCAAAAAAGAAGCTGATGATCATATATAGATTTAAGAATACACACATCATAAAAATAAAAATAAAAAACTAAATCCGGGTAAATTAGTTAGATTGGTAGAGATCGATCATTAGTTAATTTCACTAATTGCCTATATAAATGTTTTAATTTCACTAATTTAGTATTCAGTTCCATTAATTATTCTGTCAATTTAATACCATCCACCATGAAAATCTTTTCCGCTGCCTTCATTTTTGAGTTCTTGACGAACTCAATTTTTCCTTCCATTTTCTCTTCTTTTCCCAATCACCAAACAACATTTCCGATAAGAAAACAAAAAATCCTCTAGACTATGTTTCAATCTCTGTTCATTCATCCACTCAAAACACTATTTATTCCTTTATTCTCATTTTAGAGAATCATGTTCTCACACATTTTTTTCCACCGGCTCGAAGACTTTCCTCTAATCTTGCTTCAAGTTTGGTTCGAGATTTCCTTTAGATCTAGTTTGGTCCATCTTCCCTGGTCGTCACGTCCATTTGCAATCTTGGTAGATCTAGTTCTCTAGCGCCGTCACAGTCTTGATCTTGCATTGCAATTATGGCCGATGGTTATGATCTCTCTCTCTCTCTCTCTCTCTCTCTCTCTCTCTCCCCAATTTTAATAGGGTTCATCGTCAATTTGTTTGCCTTCATTTTCTTTGGGTTCATATGACCATCTCTGGTCAGCCACCATGACTCGCATTCTTTGGCTTTGCAGCACCTCCATCCCTAATACAATTCATGACTTCGTCAGATCTGGTGTGATGAATGTGGATTGTATTTGTTGAGCGAGGAGGCACTAAGAATAAAACTCTCTTTATTATGTTGTGAAATAACGGGCCCAAAAGACAGAAAGAGAGTGACGCAAAATAAATAGACGGAAGCGTAAAATAAATGACATTAGGAATTTATGTGGTTCGGCTTAAAGCCTACGTCCATGGGCAAAGGGGACAACCAAATATTTCACTGTAGAAATATGATAAAGATACAAAAGATGGACACACTCCACTCAACTTAAATCCCAAATACACCCAAAGTACCTCACAATCTTTTTCTCATTGGTGTATACTTTCAACTCATAAAAAAGAAAAATTTATATGCAATAAATAATTCTACTTTATTACAAAAATGAGGAGAGATTGGATTATTCTTTGTCCCTTGTTGTTCTGTTACCTCCCAATGAAGCTCTCTATATATAGAGCTTTAGGTGCCAAAACTTCAACCTTGTTTGCTGTTCATTTTGATGCCATTTAATGTATCCTTTGACTAACTTGTAGATTGTATTCGTTGCATTAAATGTCCTAGCACTAGCACACAACCTTTTATAAGATTTTCAAACTTGGCTTTTGATGAAGCAAGCCACACTACTAGGCTTTTGAAAAAACAAGCCACACCTAGTCTACATATTATTTAGTGAATAATTGTATACTTTACACACTAGAGCACACTAACACTTTGTGCTTTCACTCACTTTGAGCACACACTTGCTTCTCACAAGCACTTGCTCTCTCTCACTCTTTGAGCTCTCCACTCAATGCTCTACTCAAGCATACTTAATTCTTGGAGCACACAACAATCACTTGGTACACAATGGCTATTTATAGGAAGTTAAAGGCGATGCTTTTGTTGCCACTAAGCAACTAGAAATTTCTAGCACTTCTATGCCTTCTAGGTGCTTCTATACTTTCACATTAAAATATTAGTTCTGAAAACTTTTGTAATTTCTAGATTATTGGGAGATACTTCCATCATGTTGGTGCTTAACTTCAACTTGCTTCTAACACTTGTGTTGACTTTCATTTATCCCCCTCAGCACTAGTTTTATCTTGTTCTTTCTTCTATAAGACACCTTCATTGCAGGTTGCTATCTTTCCATGACTACTGCAACATTTGCATACTTTGGATTGGGCTTCTTTTCTCTAGTGGATCTTTTGAGTGTCAGTTGTTCTATGATTTCTTCATATTGAACTTCTTGTTGTTCGATCTCTTCTCGTTCACGTTGATGAACTCTAGTTTTCCAAGGGCTCTGTGTATGTTTCTCCACCTTGCTTGGACTTAGAGTCTGTAGTTCGACACTCTCTTTTTGCTTCCTATTTTCTCTTCTATTATGCCTTCAATGTTTTTAGAATCTGATAAAATTATCTGTGGTGGCAACCACCATGAGGAAGCTTCATCGAACACTACATTTCTTGATGTATAACATTTGGCAGTCATAGGATCACAGTATCTCCATCCTTTTCTTTGATTATCGTATCCATGGGTTTGAGTTTCCATAGCTTCTTGAATGGTGACACGAATCTTAGCTTGGCTTGTGGAAGTCAATTGATCACATGTGCTGCTGTCCTTCATGCACTCAGCCTAGAATCTGCTTGGGACATTTTTGGCATGTAACATACTCCGACAAATCTCTGTCAGATGTTGGTTCTTCCTCTCTGCTATGCCATTTTGTTGAGGAGTGTTTGGACACGTTATTTGTCTTCGTATCTTACACTCCTTTAAGAACTCATAGAATTCTTTTGATGTATACTCTCCCCCATTATCTGTATGAAGACATTTAATCTTCTTTCTAACTTTGCTTTCAACCTTCTCTTTAAACTCTTTGAATTTTGATAATGTCTTGGATTATTCCTTCAGAAAGTTGACCTATACGTACCTTGAGTAGTCATCAATGAAGGTCACCATGTAACGATATTCGCTAATCGAAGGTTGTTTAACTGGCCCAAGTATATCCGAGTGAACCAGCTTTAATGGCTCTTTAGCTTAAAACTTTGAACTTTCATATGGGAGTTGGTGAGCTTTACTATACCGACATTCAGCACATATAACGTCTTCTTGTATGTCCAACGAAGGGAGACCCTTGAGCATTGTCTTCTTCATCATCACATTCACTTTGTAATAGCTCAAGTGCCCAAGATGTTTATGCCACAAATCCACTATCTCGTTCTTTCGAGTCTTATCTACATAAGCAAATTCTACAGACATTATGTAGATTGACTCTAAATGTTGTCGTTGTAGTACTGGTGTCCCAAAAACTTTTATCTTGTCATATATCTTAACATCCTCTGGGCCAAATACCACATACTTTCCTGATTTTGTTATTTGTGATATTGAAAGTAAATTCTTCTTCATTCTAAGTACATAATAGACATTTTGTAAGCGTACCTGATTGTCACTGCAGTGAGGTGAGATCATTGTTTTCCCAACATGAGTAATTGGAAACCTCAAATTGTCTGCTGTCACCACAACTCGATTACCTTTATACTCCGTATTGCTCTCTAGTTTCTCCTTGTCTCCTGTCATATTGATTGGATCTAGTGTTTTAAAACTCGGGTCGGATCGGCCATTCCGACCGGTGAACCGGTGAGGTAGCTGGTCTAAGCAGCCTAATGAATCAGACATGCATATGACTTGTATAAACTGGTCTTTGACTCAACTGTTTTTGTAGAAAACCGGTGAATCGTCTGGTCCAACGATTCGTATCTGCCAACCAAAAAAAAACCTTACTGCCCCATCCGGTGCTGCACTAGTTATACCGTGCTGTGCCACCATGCTGCTGCTACACCCTGCGCACCACCACCGCCATGCCGTATCGCCACCATATCTCATGCGAGCAAGTGTGCATACTGTGTGCATGAATAACTGAGAGAGAGAGAGAGAGAGAGAGAGAGAGAGAGAGAGAATAGTGTATTGAGGGAGAAGATAAGTACTCAGAAAGGGAAAGGAAAATGACACAATAGTATTTGTGATTTGTGAGGAGAGAAGCTTCACATATTAAGGTTAGTTTGGGCTTTTTAAGTGGTGTGTTTTGTGAGGCTGTCACGGGCTTTTCTACAAAATTGATCCCCCTAAGCCCATAGAAATTAAGTTTTCTTTCTATTACTTATTTATATATTTACGATATATGCATAAACTTGAAACACGGATGCGGTATAGGTAGAATGCTGAAAAATATGAAAGCATATATAGAGGTCAAGAAGAAATAACCATTAGTCATAGAAATAAGCCCATTAACATATATGGAGTGGTTTTTTATTGTTTTATTAAAAAAACAAAACAAAATTTTATTTAAAATGTATGTAATTTATAATTTAAAGTATTAATTAATTGTATAAATGCTTTTATACTTATATTTATGAAAGCATACAAATTTTAAAAATGAGTCAAGTTATTAATTATTTATGTTATTATATTGGATTTATTTGAAGTTTAATATATTTTTATATTTTTATTTAATTATATCCAGTTCAACCAGTTCGACTAGTGACCCATAAGTTGCCCCACTGACCCAGTAGCCCGATGTCATGACCGAGTCGATCTCTGAGCTGAGTTTTAAAATTATGATTGGGGCAACCTGAATCGATAATTCAATCCCTGTTATAATCAATACCTGACGAGCTTGTTACTGAGTGGTAATTCTGCCTTTGGTGACTCCACGAGCTTCTCGTCAGTCTTGTCAAAATCGATTTCTTCTTTGTGATAAGTGTCTTCTATTACTACCACTGAAGCAGAAGGATCCCATTCTTTTTCAATGTCATTTTTTATTTCTACCTGAAGACTTGATGTTACCGTATTGCTTTCTGCCATCTTCTTCTCGAACCAACAATCTCTTGCAAAATGTTCCCACTTTCCACAAATGAAGCAGGCATTATCACCTTTCTTTGCCTTTCCAAGTTGGGAATCTCCATCTTTATCCTTTCTCGAATTCTTATTCTTGTTATTTAAATTCTTATTAAAAAGTGGCTTATCTCTTCCCTTTCTTCTACGAATAAAGAGTGCTTCTTCTTCACTCTTCATTGATATGCCAGCCATTTTTTTGGCTAACGCCTCTTGGTCAGTCAAAAAAATTTCTAATTGTAAAAAGGAAGGTTGGGTAGGCCAACCTTAAATTGCAGTAGTAAAACCTCTATACTCTGGTCTAAGACCATGAATAATAATTCTCTTCATGCATTGATTAGATATTTTACTACCGGGATCTAGCTCAGAAATTTCTTGTAGAGAGATTTTACCTTGGTAAAATATTGGTTAATCGTCAAGTCTCCTTGTGTTATTGATAAGAGCTTATTCTCCAGAAGTTGCAGCCTCGTGCCATTCTTCTTTGAAAAAAGCGTTGCAAATGTGTCCCATGCTTCTTTCAGCGTTGACGCCTTCCTTATGTGCTGCAGCATATCATTTTCCACTGTGGTCTTTAGCGCAAACAGCACCTTCCATGCTTTAATTTACCACTTCTGCAGTGCCTTGACTTCATTTGTAGAAGGTGGCATGGTCTCGCTACCACCAACAACTTCCTATAAATCTTGGCCTTGGAGGTACACCTCCATACATGTTTGCCATGTATTGTAATTTTGGGCATTGAGCTTTCTAATTCCATTAACCACTTGGATATCCGCCATAGTGACTTAAGGAAATTTTCTCACCACTACTTTGGTCCTAGACCAATAGCGTCACAGTCCCAGACTATGATTTTCCAAGAGCTCCCCCAGAACTAATGATCCTCCCATTTGAAGCGGTCCCAGATCGTCAATCTTTGATGCCAAATTATTGAGCAAGGAGTCACTAAAAATAAAAATCTCTTTATTATTTAGTGAATAACTTTATACTTTACACACTAGAGCACACTAATACTTTGTGCTTTCATCTACTTTAAGCACTCACTCTTACTCTTTGAGCTCTCTACTCACTGCTCTACTCAAGCACACTTAATTATTGGAGCACACAACAATCACTTGTTACACAATGGCTATTTATAGGAAGTTAAAGGCAGTGCTTTTGCTGCCACTAAGCAACCAAAAATTTCTAGCACTTCTATACCTTCTAGGTGCTTCTATACTTTCACATTAAAATATCAATTCTGAAAAGTTTAGTAATTTCTAGATTATTGGAAGATACTTCCATCATGTTGGTGTTTTGTGCTGACTTTCAGTATCCTCTACCTCATATTTGATTTGTCTTGTTCAAGCTTGTCTAAGCTTTAGATCTACTCTGCGATTATCTCTATTTCCTGCATCACTCGCGATTCTGGTAGAATTATGTTTTAGATCTGGTTAGATTTTGAAGCTCTTGATTATGTTTCTTTGTTCAATCTGTTCAGGTTCAAGGTTCGCATAATTTTCATGAAATTTTTCATATATGGATTATTAGATTGTAATCCTATTACAACATGGATATTAGTCCTACCTTTTCTAAGTTGAATTATGGTGGTTCTTTATACTGATTTTTGGGTTCAGTGTTGAGTAATTTCTTATGATTTGGTGGTTTGGAAGCTTGATCATCCTAGAGCTAAACATCACTTGTTATCCAAGCAACTAATCTGGATTCGAATACTATAGAGGCCTATTATGAGGGCAATCCTCCCGACCTAGTTTGTTTTATTCACAACACTAGGATTATTTGAACCCTGGACGTTGTTTAAGATATTTGGTGCCTTATCTCGCTCGACCAACTAAAAGTTGGTAAAGACTCAATTTTATTATAGTGCTATAGCATCCTTCCCCTTCCATAATTCTTCTTCAACTTAAACACCAAATCACTGTTCTACACATCACCAAAGCTATCAAAAAATGCCAACCCAAGTCAACCCACCCAAGTTGTTGGGTTAAATAGGTTGGCCCACAAATAAAATCCAAAACCATTAAAATTAATTAAAAAATCCAAAAATAATTTAAAAAATCTAAAATTAAAAAAGGCCGAAATAATGATTCCATAGTGTGCAATCCTACAAGTTTGCACAAATATTTCATCAAAACCCATGGTCACGGAATCTAAAGAAAACACAAATGAGAAGAAAACCCACAAAGAAGAAAACACAACCATGAATTAGGAACCCATAGACCCACAAATCAGAAACCCTTAAATGAGAAGGACTAGAATCGTGATAGCAGAACTCAAACATGGATGCCACACTAGAATCATGATGCAGTAGCAAAAGAGGGGGAAGAATGATGTGGCATCATTCTTGGGAAACGAAAGCTGACAAGAGGAGGAGACAAAGATGAAGAACAAGGGGATGTAGAAAGATGATGATAACAAGAAGGTAGATGGAAAAAGTGGCAGTGAGAAAGGTTAGGTTGTTTTTCCTTGTTTGAGATGAAGAAATAGATAGTGAGTGAGTGTGTTTTAGACTTATAATGGTTAAATTTGATTGTGAAAATGTAAATGAATTTGATTTTATTTCAAAAAGTTTTGAAATAAAAAATTTCCCACATCATAATCGACATGCTCGCATATGTGAGTAATGAGTCTAAGGAGTTAGTAAGTGATGTGAGGTACTAATCCTAAGCAAGACCAATTTGACCAAACAAAAACAGAGAGCCAAGAAAAAGGGTCAGCACACCAAAAGCCCAGTTTGAACCTACTTGACCTACAAGTTAAGTGAGCCAGGCCATTTCGACCCACTTTTTATGTGAGTTGAAATTTTAACAACCAAACCCACCAAACTGATGGGTTGAGCCAGTGATGAGGATTGTCATTACATAGAACAAATTAAAAATAGAATGACTACTAAATTACACAAAAAATGTAGTTATGGTGTAATTCAGATCGTCTCAATTGGAAGTGTTTCTAGTTAATTGGGAAAGTTGGGAATTTTTGGAATTGTTGCAATAATACTAAAAAGAAATGAAGAAATCAATTAGGGGAATTACCTATACAAGGAGTCCTTCAGATTAAGAATTGTTCAATCATTAGTTCAGAGGATTAACTTTGTTGCCATGGTTACTTTCTTTAGTTATGTTTTCACACAACAATGATGCAATTCTACTTAGTAGTCACATGAACGCACTCACACCAAGGGTTTGACTAAGACAAGCACTAATAATCCATAATCATAGTTCTTTGAGCCTGTGTCAGTTTAATTACCAATTACAGCAATTTAATATCCTCATGCAATTAATTCCAATCCCTTACTGATAACTCCCTTAGGAGTAATGTTTTTCTTTAGTTTTCTTAGAACTTTTAGTTTGTTGATAGTTAGTTCTAGTTTTCATGGTTTCCCTTTTTACATCATTTAGTTTAAATTCTTGCATGACTACACTCACATTTGATCTTGCATTCTAGTTGTGTTTTCCATTGGCTTTGTAGCTTTTTGAAAGAAGAATTAGGGAAACATTTGAGCTAAGAGCGTAAAGGAGTAAGGACCTTAAAGAATGTCAGAAATCCATGTTGGAGCATAAAAATCCATGCTGAGCATAGGTCCTGAAACTAAAGCCATGCTACAACGTGGGTTACTGTCAGAATTCTCATATTTACACTTAAGCTATGCTCTAGCGTAACCAAAGCCACGCTATAGCGTGGGTGCATGAATCTAACATGTGGACTGGGCCTTTATATTGACTTTGGCAGCCCATGATTGGCACAAAAACCTAGGTAAATGTTCTGGAAAGGGGATTACACATTAGAATACCTATTTTGGAAAGGAAAATGCTAAAGCTTAGAGCTTGGAGCTTCGTGAGCAAGTAGATTGAAGCTTCAAGAGCTTGAGAGAGAGAGACCTCTATTGGGATTGTTCTTCAACTTCTTGTATATTTTTCTTTGTTCTTCAACTTCTTGTATATTTTTCTTTGTTCATGGCTTCTTTTAATCTTTCTTTCATTTATGCTATTTTATTTCATTTGCCATGATTTGTAACTAAACCCTTTGCCAAGAGTGATTTATGGAGACTATGGGTTTGACGTTATGTTAATGTGAATGAATTTATGTCTTGTTCTTATTTGATAGTGAGTATTGTGTTTGAGTTTATTTATCTTCAATTGTTTGATCACCAATTTAGGATTATAGGGGTTTTCACAAATTCGAGAAAAGAAGTAAGAGCCATGCCTATGAATATAATGCCATGAATTGAATGACACCTAGAGATAGGCAAACATGATTCATGTAGTATTTAAGGGTTTGAGAACTACTTGTAGACTTAAGTATGCTAAGAGATTAGGCGCTTAACTCAACTTGGGTGGCATTAGATGAACTTGAGAAAGGCTTTTAATGACATAATGACCTTACCATCACTTAATTTAATTTGGACAAGGCATATTAATATTTATATTGCATTTTGTTAACACATAGTTAAAGTAAATCACCCTAGCATTTTATTTCATCAATTCTTATATCGTTTTTACATTGTTTTAGCACTTTAGCCTTTAAATGCCTTTAATATCATCTCTTTTTAATTGTTCAACTTGTCACCTAATTAACTAAAATCGGTACTTGAATTATCCCTGTGGGTACGACAACCCTATTTTTACTCTATTACTTGACGACCTAGTATACTTGCTAGTGTCACTCTCCTTTCGGAGCGATCAAGTTTTTGATGCCATTGCCAGGGATATTTCAATATCACCTTTGGTTAATTAGAAACTAGATTGAGCCTTTCTTTTATTATTTTTTTGTTTACTTACTTTGTTGCTTCTTATTTTCATTGATTTACTTGTTAGATTAGACTACTTTTAGTTCTCTTATTTTAGCATTCCCTTGCATTTTTTTACACTAACAGAATCTCATATTTGTCTTTGTAGTTCTTTTCTGTTTATGCACATGAGTAGGTCCATAGGTGAGTTGCTATTCGACCCTGAGATTGAAGGAACTTGCAGACAGAACAATGCTGCACGAAGGGCACAACTAGCAACTCGCAATACTGTGGTAGTTACAGATAATCAAGGTGCAGAGATGGGTGATGATAATAATAATCGTAGACTGTTGAGGGACTATAACACTCCCAACTTGGATGGATATGCCCCTGGAATAGTGAGACCTCTTATTCAAGCCAATAACTTTAAGCTGAAGACCTATTGATGTAGTTTGTTCAGAGCAACTATCAATTATCTGGGTTGCCAAGTGAAGACCCCAATGCTCACATTAGCAACTTCTTGGAGATTTGTTACACTATCAAGATCAATGGAGTATCAGATGATGCCATCCGATTGAGGTTGTTCCCATTCTCTTTGAGGGACAAGGCCAAGGCATGGATGAAGAATATACCACAAGAGACCTTGGCTACATGGGAGCAAGTTGCTACAAATTTCCTAGAAAAGTACTTTCCTCTTGGCAAGTCTACAAAATTAATTGAGGAATGACATTACCTCATTTTCTCAAAATGAGGGGAAAACTTTCTGTGAGGCCTGGGAGAGATATAAGGATCTGTTGGGAAGATGTCTACATCATGACATTCTAGATTGGATGCAAATCCAGGCTTTCTACAATGGTTTGGGTTTCAATAAAAAAGTGATGTTGGATGCAGCTGCAGGTGGTTTTCTCAATAATAAGACACCTGCAAAGTCTCAAGAACTCTTTGAGCTTATTGCCAACAATGACTATCAAAAGCCTAGTGATAGAGTGCAGAAGGCCAAGAATGTTTTTGAAGTTGATACTACAGCTACTCTCATGGCAAAGATGAAGGCTCTTTCAATTCAGAGTGCAGTTATTCAGAAACAGTTGGGAATGATAAATGTTTCATCTTCTGCTATTGTGTTAAGGTGTGACTTTTTTCAAGGTAACCATCTCAATAGAGAGTGCTCAGCTAACCCGCCTCTAGAAGAACAAGTCAACTACATGGGGCAAGCTCCTGGAAACAACCCTTATTCCAACACCTATAATCGGGGGTGGTGGAATCACCCTAATTTCTCTTAGAGCAACCAAGGCCCTCAAAAGCAACAATACAACCTTCCTCTTCAACAAGAGAAGAAGTCTAGCTTGGAATATATGTTTCAATAATTCATGAAGACTCACACTGCTCATGTAGAGAGGATTAAAGCTCAATTCAAGCATTATGGTGCTCAATTCAAGAATCAAGAAACCTCTATTCGCAATATAGAAAACCACGTGGGGAAAATTTCTTAACAACTAGCTCAAAGAGCACAAGGTTCTTTGCCAAGTAACACAGTCAAGAACCCAAGAGAAGATGTGAAGATTATTACTCTTAGAAGTGGGAAAGAATTGGGTGATCTTGAGAATAAGGTTGAAGAAGTAGAGAAAGAGGCCAAGGATAAAAGGAAGAAAAAATATGAAATTCCTATGAAAAGAGGAGTGGAAGATGAAGAAAATACGAAGACCTCTACTTATGTAGCACCACCACCCTATGAGCCTCCCATTCCATATCCTCAAAGGGTGAAGTAACAGAAGAAAGACAAACAATTTGCTAAGTTGCTTGAGATTTTCAAGAAGTTGGAGATCAACATCCCTCTTGTGGAAGCCATCACCTAAATTCCAAGTTATGCCAAATTTTTGAAAGACATCATTTAATAAAGGAGGAAGATTAATGAGGATGAGCCTATGGTTCTTACAGAAGAGTGTAGTGTAATTCTCCAAAACAAACTACCTACAAAGCTGAAAGATCCAGGGAGCTTCATTATCCCTTGTGTGATTAGTGATTTTTATTTCAACAAGGCTCTTTGTGATCTAGGAGCAAGTGTGAATCTCATGCCTCTCTCTATTTTCAGGAAACTTGGGGTTGGAGAAGTCAAGTCTACCATTTTCTTATTGCAACTTGCTGATAGATCCGTGAAGCATCCGAAATGCATTATTGAGGATGTAGTTGTTGAGGTAGATAAGTTCATTTTTCCAGATAGATTTTATTGTTCTTGATATGGAAGAAGACCGTGAGGTGCCTCTTATCTTAGAGTGACCTTTCTTAGCTACTGGAACAGCTTTGATTGATGTCTATACGGGCAAGTTTAAGTTGAGAGAACAAGATGAGCATGTCATCTTCAATGTATTTGAGGCTGCTAAGTTTCCTACTGAAGCAGATTCATGTTTCAGAGTGGAAGTAATTGATGACATAATGGCTACTGCATTTCCTACCATAGCTACCACTGACCCTTTAGAGACATATCTGACAAATGCTAAGGTGCTTGAGTAGTTTCAAGATGATAATTTAGAGAGGTGCCATGAGCTTATGCAAGCTTAACCTATGGTTTCTCAGCCTGTTATTGAGTTCTTAGGGCAAAAGATTGAAAAACAAGATCATGTGTAGGAGCCTCCCAAGCTTGAATTGAAACAACTTCCCAGTCACTTGAGGTATGCCTTTTTGGGTGAGGAAGACACTTATCCGGTCATCATAAGTGCCTCTTTGAATGATTTAGAGGAGGAAAAGCTACTGAGAATGTTGAGAGATCACAAGACAGTTATAGGGTGGTAGATTTCAGATTTGAGAGGCATTAGCCTTACTTTTTGCACTCATCAAATCTTTATGACAAATGATTTCAAGCCTTTAATGCAGCCTCAAAGGAGGCTATATCCCACAATGAAAGAAGTTGTCAAGAAAGAAGTTATAAAGCTCTTGAATTCTAGAATCATCTATCCCATTTTAGATAGTTCTTAGATGAGTCCAGTCTAAATTGTGCCAAAGAAAGAGGAAATAACTGTGGTGAAAAATGACCATAATGAACTCGTTCCCACTAGGATGGTTACCGGGTGGCGTATGTGCATCGATTACAGGAAACTCAATGATGCTACCCGGAAAGACCATTTTCCATTACCATTCATGAACCAAATGCTAGAGAGGATTGTAGGGCATGCTTATTACTGTTTCTTGGATGGTTATTAGGGGTATAACCAGATTCATATAGCCCCGAAAGATCAAGAGAAAATGACTTTCACTTGTCCTTTTGGCACGTTTGCAGATTGGAGGATGCCCTTCAGGTTGTGCAATGCTCCAGCCACTTTTAAAAGATGCACGGTGGCAATCTTCTATGTCATGGTAGAAAACTTCATTGAGGTTTTAATGGATGACTTCTCAGTCTTTGGTTCTAATTTCGATAATTGCTTATATCATTTGTCTTTGGATTTGAAAAGATGTATGGTAACTAATCTTGTGTTAAATTGGGAAAAATGTCATTTCATGGTGCAGGAGAGCATAGTCCTTGGACACAAAATTTCTGCTGGAGGCATTGAAGTTGATTAAGGTGATTGAGAAGCTTCCACCACCTTCAAACATAAAAGAGGTAAGAAGTTTTCTAGGTCATGCAGGGTTTTATAGGCATTTCATAAAGGACTTGTGTAAGATTTCTATACCTCTTAGCAACTTGCTAGTTAGATATGTTCTTTTTGATTTTGATGATGCTTATTTGTACGCCTATGAAACTCTGAAGCAAAAACTAGTTACTGCACCTATTCTTGTAGCCCCAGATTGGGAGTTACCTTTTGAACTTATGTGTGATGCAAGTGATTTTGCAATAGGTGCAGTGCTAGGACAAAGAAAGAATAAATTGTTGCATGTTATTTACTATGCAAGTAGAACTTTGAATGATGCACAGCTTAGCTATGCCACAATTGAAAAGGAATTTTTAGCTGTTGTATTTACTTTAGATAAGTTTCGTTCTTACTTGCTTAGTGCAAAAGTGGTTGTCTATACAGATCATGCAGCTTTGAAATACTTAATGACAAAGAACGAAGCAAAGCCTTGGTTAATCAAATGGATCTTATTCCTTCAAGAGTTCGATCTGGAGATACGTGATAAGAAGGGTGCTGAAAATGTGGTGGCAGACCATCTTTCTAGGTTGGTTTTTCCATTTGAAACTGAGAAAGAAGAGATTCATGAGAACTTTCCAGATGAATAGCTGCTGGCTGTGTACTTAGCCCTATGGTTTGTAGATTTTGCGAACTACTTAGTGAAGAAGATCCTGCCAGAGGGCCCCTCTTATGCTCAAAAGAAGAAGTTATTCTCGGATCTCAAATATTACTTTGAGGAGGATCCATTCCTCTATAGACACTATGCAGATCAAGTGATTAGAAGATGTGCATCTCATGAGGAGGCTATTAGCATCCTTTATCATTGTCACACTTCCCCAGTTGGAGGTCATTTTGGTAAACAAGAATAGCTTCCAAGGTACTTCAATGTGGATTCTATTAGCTTTCATTATTTAAGGATACACATGAGTTTGTGAAGAGATATGATGAATGCCAAAGGACTGGGAATATCTTTAGAAGACATGAAATGCCCTTGAACAAAATCCTTGTGTGTGAGCTTTTTGACGTTTGGGGCATAGACTTCATGGGGCCATTCCTTACTTCTTATAGTCATAAATACATCTTGGTTGCAATGGATTATGTATCCAAATGGGTGGAAGCAGCTGTATTTCCCACCAATGATGCTAGAGTGGTCACCAGGTTCCTCAAGAAGAACATTTTCCCAAGGTTTGGTACACCGAGGGCCATAATCAGTGATGGAGGAACACATTTCCATAACAAACAATTTGAAACTCTTTTGGCCAAATATGGTGTGACTCATAAAGTTGCTACACCATATCATCCTTAGACAAGTGGCCAAGTTGAGGTCACTAATAGGGAGCTTAAACGGATTCTTGAGAAAACTGTGAGCTCATCACGGAAAGATTGGTCAATCAAGCTAGATGACGCTTTTTGGGCTTATAGAATAGCTTACAAAACCCTATTGGAATGTCTACATATAGGTTGGTTTTTGGTAAAGCGTGTTATCTCCCAGTTGAATTGGAACACAAAGCCTATTGAGCCACCAAACTGCTCAATTTTGACTACACAAATGCAAGTGAGAAGAGGTTGCTGCAATTAAGTGAATTCGAGGAGTTCTGGCTTGAGGCATATGAAAATGCCAAGATTTACAAAGAAAGAACCAAGTTTTGGCATGACAAGAATATCATGAGAATAGATTTTCATATGGGGTAGAAGATTCTGCCCTTTAACTCCAAACTAAAGCTCTTACCTGGCAAATTAAGGTCTTGGTGGTCCGAACCATTTCAAGTGACTCAAGTCTCACCATTTGGAGCAATTGAAGTCACATATCCCACCAAAGGCACTTTCAAGGTGAATGGTCAACGCTTGAAGCCATACATTGATAGAGACTTTGATAGACTCAATGCTTCAAGCAACCTCTTGGATCCTACTTGATTGGTACATTTTGTCTAACTTAGGGACACTAAACCAAAGTGCTCTCGGGAGACAACCCAAGTTCTTTTTACCTTTTTGCTCATCTAGTCTTTTCGCTATATTTTGCATTTAAATTAATTTCATTTCACTTTTCATTTTGTTATTTTGTCTTAATTTGATCCAATTAACTTTTCTTGAGTGTGTTATTTAATTGTGGTTTAGAATATAGAGTTTTTGAGTTGCTGGAATAGGATGCAAAGGTTGGCAGCATTGCATAAGCAATTTTTTTGCAGGAAATCCATGCTACAGCGTGGGTAGTAGCCCATCAAACAGTATGCTATAGCATAGTAACTCACGCTACAGTAGAGAGGTCCCTGGAAATGAATCCGGTGCGAGACAGTACACTCCAGCGTAGCTTTCCATGCTCCAGTATGGCCAGGTATGTCTTGTTCTTAAAAAAAAATAAATAATATTTCACGCTACAGCGTGGTGATCCATGCTCCAGCGTGACTTCAGAAAAGGCTCCAACATGCTATAGCGTGGTAAGTCAGGCTCCAGCGTGACCAAAAAAAATATGAATTCATGTTGTATCAGTACATCAATAGCGTGAAGACCTTCACTTCAAACACACCCTTAGACTCTCTATCTCTTTTCTCATCTCTCTCTCTCTGTATTCATGTACACACATTAACCTATATTTCTTCCACAACTTCTTGTCCTTGTCCTTTCACCCATTAACCCATTACTAACACCCACAAACCGCCACCACCAACCATCTTCAACCTACTCCATCAACCACTTTGCCCTTCTTCCTCTCATTCTACTGCCTTACATTCTTCAACCCACGATAAACCTAAACCACTATCGTTCTCCAAACCGCGCCCAACCCGCCATCTTCTGCTTCCTTTCTCCACATTATCTCCAATACTACCACACCCTTAACTCGTCAACAACCCACTGCGACCAGCACAGTTTCTTTTCTTTTCTTTATTCACATATTTCTCTAAAACACCACCAAACCCTAATCACGAAGTGACAAGAAAGTTGAGATATAGGTTGATTTTTGTTATAATCAATTGAGGAGTTTTGTTCTTTGAGGTTACATTCACTTGTATTCACCATTATTCATTCATCATTTATCACACTCTGGTATGTCTCTAAACTCTTCCTCTTTGTTTGATGAAACTTTTCCATTTTGTTCCTCATTACTATGCCTGGAAAAAAATCTGCATTCTATAATTTTAATTCTACTCTTCATTCTTTATTTTGCCTACTGTTTTGATTAAGTCTCCTTTTCTTGTTTTGCATTTGATTTTTGTAAAAGTTTGCATTGTTTTTTCCTCATTAAAATCTAGTATGTTTAGCATTTGGTGATTTTGATTTTTAATCTTTATGTTGCTTAATTTTCAATTTTATTCTAAAAAAAAATGATGCAACAGCACGCTATGCTTACCACTGTAAAAAACAAAAAAACAAAATCTGCTCCTTTGAATGTTTTATTTTGGTAAATATTCATAATTGGGAAGGTTGTAGTTGCTATTGTGCTTGCTCAAGGACTTTGATGATGTTGTGAGTTTAAAAGAGTCTTGGCATTACCCTTAAGAATAATGTGCATGTCAACTGGAATTGAAGGGTTGGCGTCTTGTTTTGTGACTGTGTTGAATGAGCCTCCTTTGTTCAATTACAACTTTGGTATCGTATTGTTTGATGCTGTAAATTGGACTTTGTGATCTAGTTTAGTTTGCATTTCAATGTTCTTACTTGTTGTATTATTCCCAGGTACCCTCTGTCCATGGCACCCAAAAGAAGTAACTGACAAGCTGGCCCTCTTTTTTGCTCTCACTAATGGCAAGTTTATTCACCTTGACTCAGAACAAGGGTATAACTTTGCCTTTCATAATAGACAATGCATTGTTGAGAGGGGGTGAAAATCCTACCTGAAGGGCAATCAGGCAGAAGGGATTTCCAAAAAGTAAACAATGAGATTAATAGATGAGGCTGAGACTTCCTTTTTGATGCTCTAGCAGTTGGTAGTGTGCCCTTAGTCAGATAGTTATATGCCAACATGCTTAAAGAGGGTGAGGATGGGGTCCCAAGTGGTAAGATCTTTTTGAGGGGGAAGTGGATATGGTTGACATCTGAGACAATCAATGCACACCGCGAACTCCAACTGGTAGAGGAATATGCTTACACTTCAACGTTCAACAACCCTCCTAACTGGGATGAGGTTCTCTATGTTATTGGTAAAGAAGGGGTGGAATGGGCATTTTATGAAAATGACACTGAATGTACCACTCCCCAGAATATCAAGAACATCCACCTCTCCTATTCAGGTCGAGTGTGGGCTTTGATCATTATGTCTGGCATCTGGCCATGTTCTCATATCTACATCATCCCCAAAGAGCCTTGTCTCTTGTCATACTGCATTTTAACTCAACAGGAGGTGAATGTCAGGACTATAATCAGTGATCATGTGAGGCATATACCGAGCAGTAGAAATAGCTTTCCATATCTTTCTTTGATTACTGCCTTGGCCCGATCAGCTAATGTAGTTATCTGGCAAAATGAAGAGAAGACCTCTGTTGAGCCTTTGATATCCCCTGCCTCTATCAACCTCACTATCTCTAGGGCAAGAAACAAGGTGGGAGGAGGTGCCAGTAGTAGTTCAAGAAGGAGCAGACCCATTGATCAGCCTGGCTTTTCTAGGGGTAGGAGGCAGCTAGCCTCATTATCTTCTTAGGACCCAGATATTGCTTCATTGATAGCCAGGATAGATGAGCTTGACATGATAATGAACACGCAATTGAACAACATCTATCAGCGAGTGGATTGGGGGTTCCATCACTTGGATGATATGATAAGGCATGGCAATCCAGATGCCTATCATAACTACCCAGCCATTTTCGCTCTGCTATCCTTGGATAATGATAATGAGGATGCTGAAAATAAAGAGGAGGAAGGTGACTCAGAAGATGAAGAGGAGGATGCTAGGGAAGATAATGCAAAAGAAGAAAAAGAGGAGAGCCATTCAAATGATGATGGTGATGACCTTAATGCCATGGAGGACTCGGATTGACCATAGGGTGCTTTCTTCCCTTTTCCCTCTATTTTTGTGATTTTATTATGCATGTGTATGGTTAGGGACAAGCACAATTTTTTAAGTTGGGAGTGGGGGATTTAGATCGTCATTGGAGTATGTTGTAGTTGTTAACTTTTAACTTATTTTAGTTTTTGATTGTTGCTTTAATTTTCTCTTCTTAAGGGTACTAAAAAAAATAGAAAAAGCTGAAAATTGTTGTTGTTGTGGTCCATTCCTATGATTGACTGGTTGTTTTGGTTGTTAATTCTTTAGTAGCTTGGATTGGCCATTTGAGTGTTGAAAATCTTCTTGTGCATTATTCTTTTGGGGGAAACATTGACCATATTGCATGCACTATCATGAGTGACTTAGGATTAGTGATCATCATGTTTCATTGCCATAGTTAAATTATGACATGCATTCTTTGCATTTGATGCTCTCTAGAGATAAGCATGAGTAAGAACTAACCTTAGAAGTGATCTAGGCCATTTTTGGAAGCTACAAAGAAATCCTTGGCCCACCATTTGACACCAACCCTTGTCACCACTTTTGAGCCTTTGGACTTTTGTTCTTGATTGAAACACATTACAAGCTTAGGACTCCCTTTTGTTTCATTTCCCAATTTTGAACCTAGTTTACCCTCAAACCTAAAGCTTCTAAGTTCATGAGAATAGATAACTCCTAACTTGATCCCCATGGGTCAATGATTACAGGGAAGTTAAAAAAAAAAAGAGTACCAAAAAATGAAATGTCTATTCCCACGTGAATAAAGAAAATACAAAAAAAAAGGGAAAGTTGGCTTGTGTTTATTGGGAATTGATTGGTGCTCAATTGAGAAATGAAAATAGGTTGTGAACAAAAAGTGAAATAAGGGTAGCAATAAAATAAGTTGGGGGTTGCTTGAAGGTAATGGACTAGAAGTGAAAGGTTTCTTAAGTTGAGGGTAACTAATGAGCCTAAATAACTTCTCATCATACCTCAACCTTGGCCAAACATTACAAGCTTAAGTAAGTCCTTTTGATATTTGACTAGTTGTTACTTTTGTGGATATATAAAGAGTGATTTTGCTTTGTTTTGGTTTTGTCTGTTTTTAACTATTAGGATTGGCATGATGAGAATTAGTTCTTTGTCACCTTTTGCAGATACACAGACGTTTGATTTTCTTATAAAAAGTTTTGCACAATTAGATTGTCAATTTCTTGGATTGTGGATCTTGGTTACTTTTGAATTAACTCTTGGAACAATGATGAGGTGTTTGTGGACCAACAACTTGGAAGTGTTTTGAATTGTTTTGAAATGTAAATACCATATTGCTTGTTAGTTTTGTCTTGAGACTTGCTTATGGACAAGCAAGTTCTTAAGTTGGGGGTTGTGATAACTCCCTTAGGAGTTATGTTTTTCTTTAGTTTTCTTAGAACTTTTAGTTTGTTGATAGTTAGTTTTAGTTTTCACAGTTTCCCTTTTTACATCATTTGGTTTAAATTCCTGCATGACTACATTCATATTTAATCTTGTATTCTAGTTGTGTTTTCCATTAATTTTGTAGCTTTTTGGAAGAAGAATTAGGGAAGCATTTGAGCTAGGAGTATAAAGGAGCAAGAATTGGAGCTAAAGGGATGTCAGAAATCCATGCTAGAGCACGGGTCCTGAAATTGAAGCCACGTTACAACGTGGGAATCCATGCTACAGTGTGGGTTACTGTCAGAATTCTCACATTTTGACTTAAGCTATGCTCCAGTGTAGCCATAGCCATTCTACAGAGTGGGTGCACGAATCTAGCATGTGGACTGGGCCTCTGAACTAACTCTAGCAACCCATGATTGGGGCAAAAATCTAGGCAAACATTCTGGAAAGGGGATTACACATTAGAATACCAATTTGGAAAGGAGGAGGCTAGAGCTTGGAGCTTGGTGAGCAAGGAGATTGAAGCTTCAAGAGCTTGAAAGAGAGAGACCTATCTTAGGATTGTTCTTTAACTTTTTGTATATTTTTCTTTATTCATGGCTTCTTCTAATCTTTCTTTCATTTATGCTGTTTTTATTTCATTTGCCATGATTTGTAACTAAACCCTTTGCCAAGGGTGATTTATGGAGACTATGTGTTTGACATTATGTTAATGTGAATGAATTTATGTCTTGTTCTCATTTGATAGTGAGCATTGTATTTGAGTTTATTTATCTTGAATTGTTTGATCATCAATTTAGGATTATAGGGGTTTTTACAAATTTGAGAAAAAGAGTAAGAGTCATGTCTATGAATGCAATGCCATGAATTGAATGACACCTGGAGATAGACAACTATGATTCATGTGGTATTTAAGGATTTGAGAACTACTTGTAGATTTAAGTATACTAAGAGATTAAGTGCTTAACTCTACTTGGGTGGCATTAGATGATCTTGAGAAAGGCTTTGAATGACATGATGACCCTACCATCATTTAATTCAATTTGGACAAGGCATATTAATATTTGTGTTGTATTTTGTTGACACATAGTTGAAGTAAATCACCCTAGCATTTTATTTCATCAATTCTTATATTGCTTTTACATTATTTTAGCACTTTAGCCTTTAAATTCCTTTGATACGATCTCTTTTTAATTGTTCAACTTGTCATCTAATTAACTAAAATCGGTACTTGAATTGTCCCTATGGGTACGACAATCCTATTTTTACTCTATTACTTGACGACCTACCAAATGAATGTAATTTAATCGATACTTGAATTATCCCTATGGGTACTTACCAAATGAATGTAATTTAATCGATTGACCAAATATCTCAATAAAATCTTAATTATGCATGCAACTCACAATATGGATGAACACACAATCAGGTATAGCTCTCAAAAACACAACTTGCAATGACGATAGGAAAGATACAATGAATGTGATTGAGGAAGGGGCAGGGAAAAGGAAAGACGTGGGGAGAAAAGATAAGATAGGTGTCAAGTTTTTTTTTTGGTTATTAAGGGTAATATGGGAAGTTTATAAAATGAGTTAACAGAGGTTAATACTGTTAGGGTGTGTTTGGTATGATGTATTAGGCACAATAGTATAAGCCACAGTTATAAGAACCAGACCGAACTTGCCGGTTTGGATTGAAAATCAGTGAACTGGTCACTGGTTCGGTTTGGTTCTTTTAACAGAGTGGTTCTACATGTGAACCGGTCAAACATGGTCAAACCGAATCAAATCGGAAAGTTTATGATGAACCGGCCCATAGAACCAGCGCATCAACCCGCCTTTGACCAAGCACCACTAGCTTTGACGGCCAAGCATAAAGGATTTTTTTATCAAAAACTCCTTGATGCAAGATTCGAACTGGTGCCAACAAGGTGCGCTGCCTTTCTACTATGCCAAGCTTCATTTTTGTTATACTATATGCAAAGAATAATATATGTTATCTCGCTTAATAAATTTTTTTGACCCAAAAATACCAACAATTCTTGCCGTTGGATTTGAACCCTGTATAGTATAGTGGGTAGGAGCGTTAAGCAAGTGTCGCTACCACTAGGCCACTTGCTTTGTTATTATATCAGGTCACTATATATATATATCTATTAATTACATATCTATTTGCATTAAATTATAATTTTATACATTAATTCAATTCAACCGGTTGAACCAGTGACCCGGTGCCTTGACCGAGTCGATCACTAGTTCAGTTCTGATAACTCTGGTATAACCTAATATCATACGTTATGCCCTTATCTGTTGTTTGGTGCGTGCAACATATTATACAAGCTTTTACTTTATAACTTCTTATATATCAGAATGTTGTATAATTTAATATAGTATGTGGAGACCGGATAAGGTTTGATTAGCTTTTAACATAAAAGGCCACTTTTATTTTTAAATATTTTATTAAAATAAAAAAATTCTTAAATAAATAACATTAAAAAATTATAAAAATAATTTTAATAAAATAATTTTATATTAAATAAATATAAATAATATATGGTATCAATTTAGTTGTATGTAATAAAAATAAAAATAAATATAGTTGATAAATAATAAATATTTAGTAACAAATAAGTACTTTTAAATAAATAATATATAATATAAAAATTATAAGTTATTAACTAATAAAATATATGTAATATATAAAAGTAAGGATTAATAATTTAAGTTTAAATAATTATGATTAAAAATAGAAATATTGAAATATATAAAATATTTTTATTTATATAATTTATTAAAATAATAAATAATTATAAAATACTAAAATAAATAATATTTAATATAAATTAAATTTAATTAATAAATATTTAAATAAATAATATTTGAAGATTATATTTAACTAATTAATAAAAATTCCTATTTTCTTATTATTTTATTTAATATTTACTTGTGGTAATAGAATTATTTGCAAATAAATTATGATATTAAAGAATATAAATATAATATCTTACACAGTGTTACACCAAATATTGTATAATATTAAAAGTTTATCAGGCTTTGTATTATCAAGTTTTATTCTATCAAGTCTTATACTATCAAATGTGCCAAACGGGATCTTAGTTTTATGGAAGTTAAATGTAATTTTAAAATCTAAGAGAATTTAAGTATAATATCAAGTGATTTTAGAGAAGGTGAATGTAATTCCCCCATTAAAATTTTATCAAGATATACGTATGCTAACTTTTCTAAGAATCTGTTTCCACCGTATACCAAAAAGGATTCAAGGATCAGTGATTCAAGGGTGTTCTATTTAAGCTCTAGGCTGCAAATTTCGTTTACCTATCACATAGGTTTATAGCAAACTAAGTTCAATATTAATTAAATGTCCATATAGGTCGTGTGAAATTATTGTACATATTTGTATTAGATGTAGTTGCACGAGGGACGTGTATTAATTTTATCATCATAACTTGTTCTTGCAACACATAGCGAGAGGACTAGGGTTGATCCTGAGTCAATGCAACTCATGAGGCTTTTTTTTTTTTTTTACGATTATTAACTCGGCTCATTAAAGACTGAAAAGGTGAGCTCATTAAGCTCATAGGTCAAGCCTGAATCAAAGGTTTGAGCTTGTTTATTAAATGAGTTAAACGTGAGTTTTATTATATGTTATCGACTTAATAGTGATAACTTGCGCTGATATCATATTTTAATCCCATATTTATACATTAATTATTCCTAATTTGTTCTAAACAAGATATGAACTTCCGAATCTATTTGATAAATTTAGTTTATGATTGCCACCTATGGAAATTGTCTTGTAATTTGAATTTAAATTATTGTTTTGAGCTCAAATGGATAAAGATTCTCACCTGATTTGTTTTGATGTAGAATACAGAGATAACATCATTTGTTGCAAAGATTGAGTGAATGATTTGAAGAGATATGTAGAATACAGAGATAACATCATTTGTTGCAAAGATTGAGTGAATGATTTGAAGAGATAAAAAAGATAAGAAGATTTGCCAAAAATATAGAACAAAATTGTGGGACGAAACCCAAAATCCAAATCCAGAGTTGCCAAGATTTGGCTATGAATTGATGCTTCTTCCAATGGCCAAGACTATAAGGTTTATTGTTTTCTTTAATCTTGATTTGCTAAATTTCCTTAAGTTGCATTTGGACAAAGTATTCTTAAATTTTAAGGAATTTAAAATGTAATGAATTCTAATTGCTTCAATTGAATTCTCTTTATTTTCAAATTCTTTTGTTTGGATAAGGTAATTATATGACTTCATTTATAAAATATTTGTTGGTGTAATGAAATTATATCACCTTCTTTTATGGGTAAGAGTGCACCAAATGATATGAAATGCTAGGCGGACAGTGATGAATGGCAGGCGAACAATTGTCAATGGGTCGGTGACAGTGGCGGGCAGCTTTAGCAACTGGGTGGGCAGCGATGCTAGTGGACTGGGTTTGAATAGCAGCTGGCGGGTGGTCGCCGACTGGGGGCAACAACTGTTGGCAAGCTACAGTGGGGGACACGAACATCGATGGGTGTGACCGGTGATGACGAGCAGATGATGGGTAGGAAATGACTAGTGGTGGGCAGGCGGCGACTGCTAGCAAGAGGTCGCCAACCAATAGTAGGCAGGCAACGACGAGTGACTACGATGAGGTGTGGCGGCGATCGAGCAGGCAATCAACAGCGAATGACTAATTGATGGTAAGCTAATAGTGATTAATAGATGTTAATAGACTTGGGAGAGCGAAAGTTATGAGAGAAAGATGAGAACGGGAATTTCTGAATTTTCTCAATAGAGAGGGAATCTACTCTTTTCAAGTCTTGAGAATACCTTATAGAAACACTTGAAATTTTAAAATTCCCTTATGTTAATATCTAAACAAGGAATTTCATATCAATTCATTTGAAATCCTCTCCAAAAATACATTACCTTATAAAAATACTTCTTAATTTCTATTAATTTAAAATAGAGGAAGTATATATGAAGATATGAGGAATGCTAACCTCTATACCTTCATACGGAGGTTAGGAAGCTACACGTTTATTTTCAAATTAAAATTCATATTCCTGAAGAAACTTATGCTTAAGAATAAGCTTGTAATTTCATTTCATTGACATTAATTATTAGTTTTTCCTCTTACCTAATTAATGTTAGAGAAAATTACACTAACCTCTCCCGAGATTTAGTGTAATTATACTCAGTATCCCTCTATTTGGCAAAACTATCATTGACCTTCCTGAGGTTCACTAAAATTACACTGACCTCCACTGTATATATTAGTTCGTTAATTTAAGTGACAAAGAAAAGTAATATATGGTATATACATAATTATTAATGATGAAATTATAATATTTTAGTAATATTTGGCATATATTAACTAGAATACCTTTTTTATCATAAGTTATAATTATATATTTTTATTATGATAAAAAAATATTTTATTCAACTGATGTTTTAAGTATTATCAAAATATTATAATTTTTTCATCAATAATTATGTATGTATTCCAAGTTACCTTTCTTTCTCACTTAAATTAGCGAACTAGTGTTTGCAGGAGAGATCAGTGTAATTTTAGTGAACATCAAGGGAGGTTAGTGATAGTTTTGTAAAATAGAGAAGTGCTGAGTATAATTACACTAAACTTTAGGGGAGGTGAGTGTAAATTACTCTTAAAGTTATATATCTTATATATGACATTTTCAAAAATAAACCAACCAATAGCCTTAACAGATTAAGAGGATTTTTTTCTTGGGTAATCGTATAAAGAGGATATTTCAAAAGAGTTTGTTATGAATATATTAAAATAAAATATAAAAATTGAGACAACGCTTATAGTTTATTATTTTTATTTAGAATATAAACTCCAAATTTCGAAGTGTCTATACGATTTACGTATTAAATTATGACAATGTAATTCACGTGAAATATGACAGTAATTGTTTTTAAAAATAATGAATATGATAAAATTTTACATTTTAAGAGTTTAAATATTTTTAACATTTTAAATAATAAAACAATTTTAATTTATTAATATATGTTCTTACCCAAATTTTTAACGTGAGTTTGAGTAAGGATTAAGAATTATTTAATAGTTAAAAATATTAGATATAATTTAATTTTTTTCTTAATCATAATTAATGTTAATGAAACAAAATTATAAATTTATCCAAATCTATATCCTCTTTATATATAAGAGATGAGTGGGTTTTTGGTACATGCCTATTTTAAGATTTTAATAACCAATTTCTCTCTCTCTCTCTCCCTCTTTAATTTTAGCTGGTCTATAAATGTGTAATGTTATGTCCGTAATAAGATTGTACAACAGATGTATATTACACATCTTATCATCAATAAATGTGATGAGTGGAGTGGTCTCCACTTATCCCACTTTATTGCACTCACCCATTACATCTAATAGTGATGAGACATATGATACATATTTCTTCTGTAATTTTATTATATATTCAATATTATTCTTTATAAATAGGTTGATGTCAGACTAGAGGATGAATTATACACTATCAACACCACTTACCTTGTTTTTTATTTTTTGTTTCTCATATCACATCAATGGCTCATTTCACAGTTAGATCGTCCTTGTTCTCATCCCTCGTGGTAGTCGCCTTCCTTTTATTTGATGCATCCTCTCCTATGCATCAAAAGTTGTGGGAGTAGTCGATGCCATTTGCAAACAAGCCCGTTTCCCTTTATTCTGTTCAAATCTTCCAAACTCAAGGCCTGGCGGAGCAAGAGGTGCTGATCTCGTCACCCTTGCCCAATACACAATTGACGCAAGAAGCTGATGCCAATATATATCACCAACACATGGAAAGGAATCTAATCCATTCTTTGGCCAGAAACGCAACCGACCCTTCAGCGGCAGTTCACTACGCAATGTGCTGGATGCGTTTTCAGTGTCAACGACAATAATGGTGCATCTGCTCGCATCAGAGACGCTGAAGATCAGTTGAAGTCAGGGGATTACGAAGGCGTGCTCGGAGCTGCATCTGCTATCAGAGAGGACGTTGACCGTTGTCTTTCTGGGGTGTTGCCGTATGATCCTCCTTATGAGGATCCGTCCACGCTCCCTCAATATGGTTATGTTTTGATCGAAGTTGTCGAGATCATTATTGCCATATATATCAAATATTTTAAGGCAACATTAGTTGCCTTAATAGTGACATTTCATGTTTCAATTTTTGTGCTATCGGGAACGTTTGTGATGAATAAAAATGTCTGGTTACAGCTGGGATAAACTTAATCGCTCTTTTAGAGTTGTAGTAGTGCTGCACCGATATTCGATGGTAAATTATATTGGAATGTAGTTGAATTAATATTATTTAATTTTTCCATATACCCATCGTCATGATTTGAGTTCTCATGTTTTTATTTTTATTGGTAGATGATTCGTAAATATTGTTACCTAATTGAAATTGGGAAAGAGATTAAATTAATACCAGGTAACGAAAAATCTAGTCACTCAAATGAAATTGTTTCCTGACACCGGTTCTCATTGATTGATTGCTCTTGTTTATTTCTTTGTGCTTATTCTTCATTGTTTTGTGTTATTTAAATTTTATTAATTTTTTTTCCTAAATAATGACGTGTCCAAATGAACTGGAACTTGTTCTTAGTCATCAACAGAATGTCGACGATTCCGATCATATCTATCTCCTTTTACTTGTGACCTAGTATACATGTCGGAGCCAATTTTCTAATTTGGCTCATGACAAACGAACTGGCTCGATTATAATATGTGCATATATTTATTATATACACATATAATCATATATATTTTACTATTATGATTTGGTACATGTTATTATTAATTTCTATTATAGTTGTGGTTGAGACTACGTTGTTATGATTAATTATCTTAGTTTATCAAGCTTAAAAGACTTAGTTTATGGGTGCATTTGTTTAGGATTATTTTGACAGAAAAGTGTCACTTTTTATTTATAGAATTTATTCGTATTAGCTTCCATTTAAAAGCTAAATTTAGGTTATTTTAACTAGTTTTTTTAGCTTTTGTGTAAAAACTAATATGAATAGCTTCTACAAAAAGTGATTTTTTTGGTTGAAAAAAATCATTTTTCCATTAAAAAAAAGTAGAAACAAATGCACCCTATATCTCGGTTGCGTTATCTCATCAACTTTGAGAGACTTGTGACTTAGCTCAAGATTAGTGAGCTTTTGATGAATTGAGCTTGAACTTATAAATTTGGCTCATATAATAAGTTAATTAAGCCACGAGCATTAACAAACTTGGCTCAAGATGATTCATATTTCATTCATTCCTGAGATTTAGTATAATTACACTTATCACTTCTTTGTTTTGAAAAATTATACTGACCTTCCTTACAAATTATTAGTGAAAAAAAAATAACATGTGACATATACAACATAATTATTACAAAATCATAATATTTTAACAATATTTGACTTATATATTGACTAAAATACTCTTTTTACCATAAGTTATAATTATAGATTTCACCTCCATGTGATAAAAAAATTATTTATTCAATCAATATGTTAAATATTGTCAAAATATTATAATTGTATAAAAATTGACCTAGAACCCCGTCGATATTGAAAACCTAGAAACCCTACCACATAATTGATATGGAACGAGCAATGGAATAGGATTGAAACAAATAAAATACCATAAGAGAATCACTCTACCTTGTAATCGCCTATTCAGCTTCTTGATGCAGCAAGTTAAAGGAATCACTCAACTTCACTTGCACACACAAAGTTTCTTAAAAGAAACCAAAGGAATTTCATTCGAAACAAAAACTGAAAAAAAAATGGCTGCTAGGTTTAGAGGCATTTATACCCGTTATTTAGGTTAACTTTATTTTCTAACCATACTAGAATAGGTCCAAATTTCTACACTAATAATTGGGATTAACGAACATAAAAATAAATCAAGTCTTAAAATAATTAACGAACATAAAAATAAATCAAGTCTTAAAATAATTTAAAATATAAACTAATAAACTAAATAAATCAGACTTTGCCCAATCTATTCAAAATATATCCTTAATGCAAATTAGCCAATAATAAGATCTTTTCTTCTAGTATTGAAATGTCCATTTTGTCCTCCTAAGCTCGTATCATTCCCTCATTCCTCAAGAAAAGATTCGTCCTTGAATCTTGTAGGCATTTCTATTTGTCCTTGCTATCACTGAACATGATCAACACAACATCTTCAAATTCTTGCAACAAAGAGAAAAAATGACGTTGAAAATTTAGAGGAAATGCAATTGCAAAGGTTGAAACTTCCATACACCAAATCAGAACAAAAGTTCTAGTGTCGACCAAAACACCTTGCAAATCTCTGTCCTTTTCATAAACACATTATATTCCCTTAACTCTGTTACCCTGCTCATTTTTCACGCTCTTTTCTTCCTTTGCACTCACCAATGAACCTTGTTATGCATTGTTTTCTCTTGTGGCCTCCACTTTCTCTTCTTTTTCTAGTACCTTATGCTCTGAATTCCCAAGAGAAGATTGTTAAATTTTGATTTGATCAAGATACACTTCAATTGAAGATAATGGCATAACAATATGTTCATTGTGTTCTAGGTTCTCCTCATGAACTTCTAAACCCAATGCAGGCCTAATAGCAAGAGGTTCGCCATGCACAATAATTATCAACATGCTCATCTTTATCAGAGTAATCCTCCAAAGATGGCATACTATTGCTACCAACAGACTTATTACCATCATCAGAATCAGATATAACTTCACCTCTCCTAACTTTTGATTAGGCAATCATATGCACAAGGACTCAATCCAAAATATCGAAAGCACAGAATATCAGTATGCCCCGAAGTGGTAGTAGAAGAAGATAAATTAGAGGTACCTTTGTCATTGTGTGATTTTGGATACTTCTTCTTTATGTTATCCCCAACGCTTCAATGCCAAACAAAATTAGCTACATCAAGTTCCTCCTCAATTTGCTCATGATGAGAATCATTGTGACAGTGTCAAATCTGTGGAAGAACTTTGATACTATGCCCTCAGACTCAGCTTATGACACCTCATTTAGCTTCTCTTCTATATCATTTAATTTTTTGTGCAACTGCCGAAATCCGTGTGTAAAGGCCTTTTACAGAAGCTTTATGTCATACATTGTATCATCATGTTCATCACTCCTAGATGTATTAATAGCCATTTGAATAACCAAAATAGACAACCTCATAAAGCACTCGCTTATGTGTTTCACTCAAAGGGTGTACACTCGTATTTGATAAAATATTATGATGCATTGATATGATCTTCATTTTTTTAAAAAATAATCATGTACTGAATTTTCATTAAAGAATAATTTGTCATGTATCTAAACTTTCTTTGGAATAGGTTTCTAATTGTTGAATAAAATTTGAATTTTCCCTATAAACAAAAAATTTGATGATTGCACAGAAATTATAATGGATAAACATTTAAAATAGTTAATGTGGTAATTATTATTTGAAATCAATAGAGATAAGCATTTAATAATTAAAGTAAAAAACATATATATATTTTTTCAAATCATATATTTTAAATCTAATTTATGTCTATATATTCTAAATAGCTACTAAATTATATGTTAATTTTTTAAATCAAATTATGTGTATATATATATATATTGATTTACCAATTTTGTTTCTTTTATTAGAATAATATTATATATGTATATATTTATTTATGACTTGAATAAATATGGACAATATTGACTTGAATAAAATCTAAATGATCCCCATATAAAAAGAAATTGAATGACAACATATAAAGCATAAAAGAGAAACACTTAAAATATCATTTAATCATGAATATGATAATTATTGAAAATCAAGAGAGAGAAGCATTAAAGAATTAAAGTTAAGAATTTATATATTAGTTTTCTGCATAAATATTATTTTTTAGAATCAAATTATATATATATATATATATATATATATATATATATTGGTTTATTGGCTCTATTTCTTTTAGTAGAATATTTCCTACATTTATGCTCAATTACATATTATTTTATATTTGAAATCTAGATTTTGATTTTAATGTAAATATATATATAATTATCCTATGAATAAATATGTACCATTGACTCAAATAAAATCTGGATGATAGCATAAAAACTATATAAAAAATACACTTAAAATATCATTTGATGGTTAAATAGTAATTATCAAAAATCAAGAGAGAGAAATATTTAACAACTAAAGTAAAAAAGAATCATATATTAAGTTTTCGAGTCTTATGTTATAAATTTTATTAAATTTTTATTTATATCCATATATTATAAAAAAATCATATATTCCAAATATATTAATATTTATCGAATGGTTTACTTGAAATTACTCTAAGAATGATTACATTTATCCTTCGTATTTTTTTTCCAAATTTTGTTTAAGTGATTACAATGAATTATTTTGATTTTGAAGGAAATTTTAGTAATAATCCTTATTTGGAAGAGTGATGAATGAGCCATGAATAAACTTCAAGATAATGTAAATAAAATTCATAATATTATTGAAACAATAATTATAATTCTTTCATTGTGTCCATCCTATAAAAAAGCCATTACAATATCAAATACAACTTATTTGTGTTAGAAACAATATATACCCAAACCTAAAAGGTTATAGATACATTGTTCCATAAGAATTTCCTAATAAGGAAAACCATTTATAATAAAATAACACAATTCCATTTATTGCAACCATTGGTAGAAGAATCCTACACAAACATTCCTTTCACTCATCATATTTCAAATTACACAATTTATTACCACTAATAAGACAATGTAAGTTAATATTTACTTACAACAAATAAAGATTAAAGCGGATAAGATATATATTAGAACAAAATGAAACTATGAATAAAAAATTCATATTAATCCAATATTATTGATAATCTTATCACCAAATGAGATAATATGACAAGATATAATAAAATAAAAAATTAAAAAAATGGAAGAGATTTAGATTTGAGTCTAGTAACATATGAAACAATCTACAATACTTTGATCCAGTAAGTGATTTAGACAAAGATGTTATACTAAATTGCAAAATAAAAACAATTATTACAGAAGGCAATAACACAACTAATAGAAAAACACGATGAAAAGGAAAATTATTGTACCATAATGAATTTGAGTCCATAATTACAACAATAAATCGAAAAAAAAGAGGGATACCAATTGAATGCATTGAACAAATAAATATAAGTAATGACAAAGGAAAATAATATATGCCAAATCAATCACAACAAAATAATGTTGTATTTTTCAATGATTTACCTTATTATAATTATTTATTATTTTGATGATTTTATTTGATTTATTAATCATATTTCCATAATAAAAGGATTTCATACAATATTAAAATAAATTGTTATGTCATTTAGAATGTTCAAAAAATAAAAATAATTACGTACGAAATTCTGAAAATTTGCCATGTGGAAAACTTTCTCGATAATGAATGCCTAATTCTCTTATTATTATAGAATATAGGATATATATAAAAGATATATAAGATAAGATATTGATTTTCTACTTGTGATAATATATATATATTAAAAAAATTGTGGACAGTTGCCCCCCTCTACCCAATTACTTAATATTAGACTAAGCATAGACTTCCTCTAACCATAAATGAGATGCAAATCGACATAATATCATATACACTTACGAGTACAGCTAACATATTTCAAATTTCCAAAACCAAGACTAAAGATTATGTATGTGTGTACGTGGAAGATTATATGTGTGTGTACACGGTTGCTTGGTTTAAAGATAATCCGAAATCATCAAGCATTGTTTATAGAATCGCGGTGCTCGTGGCTTGTACTAGCGTGTTCGATGGCCATAAAATTATAAAGTGCCTCGACACAAATTGACCTATAAATCATTTAATGGTAACAAAACTATTATAATTATATTACATTAGTAGTAATTATTATTATGAGTATTTATGTTTTGAAGTTTAAAGTATTTTAAAAAAAATTTTGAAATTTTTTAATAAACCCTTAAATATTAATAGGAATTCAAATCTCCACATGAAATGAAGAATGGGGACCGAATTCCAAATAAGGATGGGATTAGGGGAAAATTTTCTAATCTCAAATCTAGAATTTTTGAAAATTATAATAAAAAAATTATCTATCTACCTGTATTACTATATCCTATTTAATTTTTACAATTTAAACATTCCAATTTATCAATTTCATAATTTTTTCATACTAATTTTTTTGAAAAAAATACCTTCAATTTTTTAACACTAAAATATTTAAAAAACCCAATTCCACAATTTACACTTCTTTGATATTGATGCTAAATATTTATTAATTTTTAAAAAATTATATTAATTTTTTATTAAAAATAATATTATAATTGGTATACCACTCTAATAATTTAAATTATATAAATTAGAATTATATATATTTGTATTAATTATTACACATTAATTATAACATATATTTTAAAATTGATATTTTAATTTATTAAAAAGATGTACAAGGAAAAGACGTGTAATCGAGATTATATAAATTAAATTTATTTATTATTTTATTAATCATAAAATATATTTTTATAAATTAAATATTTTAATTTACTAAAAAGATATAAATGGTTAAGAATGATAGAAAAAAAATTTAAAGTGGGTACAAGTGAGAATCACCTACAATGGGAAGGGAATTGGGACATAATTTATCTTTATAGGGATGATTGATGGGGGTTAACCTCCCGTTTATTAAATGGGATAGGGATGGAGATAGCACACATTCATTTTTTTAATTATTTTTATTATATTTGTATTATGCATGCATTTTTAATTTTAATATGGATTATGTTGCATTAATAGTATTTGTTATTATGGATATTTATGTTTTAAATTATAACATGTTTTTAAGTTTTTCTATTTTTGAAATTTATTAATAAATCCCTGAATACTATAGAGATTCAAAATCCCTATGAAAAATAGGAAATGGTGACTCGAAAGGCGGATGGAGATGGGGATAAGAGACAAATTCTAAACGGTGCCGGAAGGCATAGGACATATCTCATTTCTCATGGATACTTATTATCATCCTTATAAATGGCTCATGATATAGTAAAAATTGTCCATTTATTCTCTTTCTTTATTCAACAATTTCAACTTTCAAAATGTGCAAAATTTTCATAAAATAGGTTTTTTATTGTTAATGATATGTCATCTATCAAGATTTTTTCAACCTTATAAACAGGATATTCAATATAAGGTATAAAATAGAATGACACATTTATATTTTATCTACTTATTTAATTATTTAACTATTAACTTATTTTTGAGATAAATTTTTATACTCAATTTTCTATAAGATACATTTAAATAAAATATTATTTATTTTTTATAAAAATAAACAAACCATTTTCTATTATCTCTCCATATGCCACATAGGTCAAAGGACTAGTATATATATTAAAAATATTGTGGCTAGTTGCCCCCCTCTACCCATACTTCTGCCATTGATCCCATCCAATATTGAATAGAGCATGGGTTCTGTCCAACCATGAATGAGATATAAGTCAACATAATATCTTATATATTTTCAAGTACAATTATCATCTTTCAAATTTCCAAAACCAAGACTAAAGATTATAAATGTGTGTACGCGGTTGCTTGGTTTAAAGATAATCCGAAATCATCAAGAATTGTTTATAGAATCGCGGTGCTCGCGGCTTGTACTTGCATGTTTAATGGCCATAAAATTATAAAGTGCCTCGACACAATCGGCCTATAAATCTTTTAGTGGGTTTTTGGTGGAACCTCGTGAATCAATAGAACAAGACATGCAACAGTAAAAGGCACACAAAAAAATAATAATAATGCAAGAGGGGGATAAGGGATGTGCACTAGTACATGGCATCATTTACCAAACTAAGTGACATTGACGTGCAAAGATAAAGCAACGTACTGAATCCAGGACTACAAAAGTAAGCAAAAATCCTTGACAAATTTCATTGTAAATTAACAATAAAAGGGCGTCAACAATACATCATGCCGATGATGAAAGCATAGTGACATCAACATTTATATCACGCTGAAATTAATCTAATTTAATTATATATATATATATTTCAGAAATTTATGCTAAAATTAATGTATAATCTATTTTAAATAAATAAAATATCTACCACTGTTACTGTCGAGTCGGTTAAAAATGAAAATAATTTTCAATTGAAATTTTTTAAGCTGTTCATCCCTTTTTTCATGTCACAATTAAGTGCCAATAAAATAAAAATAATTTATTAAATAAAAAACTTAAATCAATTTAAACATCGATGAAAGTTGTCACATCATCCTGATACAAATTCTAGATAAATTTCTAATTATCTAGCATTTTCCAACTATTATATAAAGGAAATCCTTCATAGTTGATTAGTATTGATGAGTGGCAAAGATATGCAAGTTTTTAATTTTTATTATATTTATATTTTAGAAAAAAATACAGTAGATTACGTTAAATATTTTTTTTAAATAAACAGTTTAAAGTTTAATCCTTCTAATCATTTTTAAAGATTTTACAATTGTTGCAATAGGGTTTTTTTTTTTTTGGTTTAAGAGTAATTAAGTGATGAATTTAAATTTTGCTGAACTAATATATAACACTTAAAGTGTCATTTCAATCATGTATTGCTAGATCAAAAATTATGGTTGATTCTCATGAGTGTTGCTAAATGGGACTGCCATCTTTCTTTTAGGGTGAAAACTCTACCGTTTTTCCTTATCTTTTCATTCTTTAAGATTTTATTTCTTTGGTTTTATTTTAGATGTCCTCTTTATGGATATTTCTTTGTCTCTTTTGTGGTGTTCTTTTAATTTTTATCCCCTTTTTGGGTGAATTTTTTGTCCCCTTTGTGAATATTTTGATTTCTCTTGTAGGTATTTCTTTTTTTATGATCTTACAAATACAAAAATATTTAGATATACTTTGAAAGAGAGTATAACATATATATATATATATATATATATATATATATATATATATAGAGAGAGAGAGAGAGAGAGAGAGAGCAGGGGGGGAGGAACGACTCTAGTAATAGGGGTGATTTGTTATGAGAGTGAAATAAGTAAATATGGGGTCATTAAATCATATATAAATAAAAGATTAAAAAGTAAAATTATGTGACTTTTTTATTTTAAATGATCACATATTCATTAATTATTATTATTAATAGCTTTCAATCTTATCCATCTTTGTATGGTTATACGGTGATGATTTACTTCTCTTACTCTCATAATAAAGAGTTATATTATTTGTATCCACTTGACATGGGCCACTATGCCGACTCATTTTTTATCCACCACCATTGGATGAAGTGTAAACCCTATTTAAGTAGGGTCCACATCCTATTCAATGATAAATAAGAAGTGAGTTCGCACTGTATTCCACATCAAATGAATATAACATTTTTTCATAATAAACCACCCCTCTCATGTGATACGCCATACATATGTATATAGGGTTAGAATTAAGTTATATTGATATAACTTTAAGTAAATATTACACCATCAAATAACTTTTATTGGTGTAATGTTTTACAAAACTCACCATTGGATTAGAAGCTCGCATTGTATAAATCACATATATGAAATTTTAAATTAATCTAAAATTGTTTCGCATGGATTTTAAGTACATCAAAATCAACATAATATATATGCTTAAAATGAATAAAAATAAGAGCTACATAATTACATTGCTATTAATGTTCAATTTTTATGAAATTTGACACAAATGATCTTTATGATAGATAATGGTAATTCAATAGTTGATAGATAATGGTAATTCAATGGTTGGATCGACAAAAAAATTATTTCATAGAGTCATCAATGGTGTAACTTTATTTAAATTTACACCGGTATAATTAAATTGATCCTAACCCGTAACACTTTTTGTGTTGATATTTGGATAAGATGTTTTGACATTTATAATTTTTGGGCAAATAGTAACATATTGAAGTAAAACTTTGAGATAGTGACCTATTGTAGTAAAATTTTAGAATAAACCCTGAAATCAAACCTTGATGATATCTTCTCTCGACAGATTTGTTCCTGACGAAAGAAGTCAATCTGAAAGTCCCTAACAATTACAAAATATGGACGCCTCAAGTCTTTGGTTACTTGCAACTTGCCAATTAAAGTAGTAACCATGGTTCCACCCCTACCCTCATCCTCTTTCCCATTTGCCCTACTGCCACCTCACTCATCTCCTTTATATCCGCTTCCATTCTCACCCTACCCCTCTTTACTTCATCTCCTTCCTTACCCAACTCCATCCACACTACCCGTACCCCACCTCAACGTTTTAGTTTCTCAATAAATAAAGAGAACTATTTTTACATGCAGATGGAGGTTGATGTGGGATTGAAACAAACATTAATTTTCTATAGATGGTTTAATTTGTCTACTACAATATGTAAGATGATCACAACTAAGTTCAATATAAATTTAGGAACCATTAAAGTCTCTTATCATTTAGAGATAAAGTCTAGATAATCTTTATAAGTCTTGAGCAACCCTCACCCTTTGAACTAGCTTTTGGGGCTAAGTGTCCACTCAATTCTAATATGGTATCAGAGCCTATATCCTATGACTATTATTGGGTCACCTCACAAATGTCTAGTCCTGAGCGTGAGAGAGTGAATTAAAGTATACGGAAAGAAGATGGTATCAGAATCTATCCTGTGGTCGAGTTGTTATTGGGCCACCTCTCATATTTTCAGTCAATGAAATTTCACTCTCCAAGTTATTGTCCTAGTCTTGAGTGTGAAGAGGTGTATTAAGTGAAGGCAATAGATTATGGCCAGTTATAAGTGATTAGATATTTGATATGGCCCACAATTTACAATTGTCAGGAACTTTAGGACTAATTTTTTTAATTAGAAATTAATTTGTCAAAAAAGAATATTGTTAGGGACTGAATTAGAAGTATAACTTCTAAGTAGGATTTCAAATAGGTTTAAGGTGTTAACAATAAATAATATTATTAACTTACAAAAGGCATAAAATTTGGCCCCACACCTAAAAAAAAATAAAATAAATACTTGAGACTATAGTGGAGTCAAGTCATCCCACCCATCCGAGACGTGTAATCTCGGATACATACACTCTTCTATAAGATCAAAATCATAGTTTCTTTTTTAAAGTTGCATTTTTTTGTGTAAAAAAAAAAATCAGCTAGATTAAAATATCGAGAAGAATTTTTTTATTCAATACATTGAATACATTAAAAATTTAAAATATTTATTTAGCGTAATCCAATATTTTTTACTAATAATCAATTATAAAATATTGTATTAATATGACCACTTTACGGTCTGTTTTTAGATTTTTTTGTTAAAAATATCAAAATTAAAAAAACTAATACTTTTTTTATAAATTTTGAAAACAATAAATAAAAATAAAATATATCATGCAAAAATTTTAAAAAAAAGACATCAACATTTAATTGACTTTTAATCGATTTGACCCTTCTTCTCCTAATACAAAGGGAAAAATAATTTACATATTATATTTTTATTGGTGATATGTTTGCATATGTGATTATGAGGTAATTTACTTAAATATATTTTAAATTATTCCTCCTGTGGGGAATTTAGTTGGCAAAGAACAACACAGTCAACTGTATAGTGTTGCATCACTCTAGGGCCAGCATTGGGAATCTATGTGAAAAGGAAGGTGCTTGTAGCGGAAAAAGAGGTCGATTGTGGCGAATTCAGAGACAAAGTTGACGGAGGAGATGCGACGTGGATGAGAGACGCAACATAACATGACTCCTGTGTCCAGAATCTTTGCCACCTGATGTTACTTATGGCAGATTCTAGCCAGCTGACTGATGAGAAGCGACCCAATTGGAGGTTACACGTGGAGAAATAGGGATCTGGCTAGAAGATGCGATGTAATGGGAGGTGACACGCAGAGAGAGAGAGGGAGCTGGTTGGAAGTGAAGTGCTCCTTACCGAGAAGAAAAACTTACGGGCTCCCTCCTATTCAATTGTATGCCTCTAATCAAAGACCTAAGTGGAGTGAATGCATGTAGGCAGAAATGATTCAATCAAATACAATGGAAAAAATAATAGAGGCATGACGTGTTATTAAGAAAGAGTTGAGGAGGAGGAGCTACTATAAAAGGAGCTACTATTCAAGTGCATACTTCTGCACAAGGTGACCTTGACCTTAATATAGATCCAGCTAGTCAAATGAATAACAGCTATCGTGCACAAATGGTCCCACTTGATATGTCGGTTCCACAGATGTTATCCCTTGGTACACATTGGGCAAACATCGAGATGATACAAAGTCTGCAAGATACTGTTGCATCTGTATCTACCTAACATGTAGTGCAACAAGGTGAGGGACATGTAAACATGGGTGACTAGGGTGGCTCAGATGAGGGGATGGGTGATCAGGATGGCACATATGAAGGCATGGGTGATTAGGGTGGCATAGATGAGGGCGGAGGCGGTGGGTGATCAAAGTGACCAAGTTAGGAGACAATCTCGTGGCTTTATTAATGCGCTAGGAAATGCTGCCAAACAGATTGTAAAAACTATATGTCATGCATTATGGCCACAGGAACATATGAAACTAGTTATAAGGCTTAGCTATTTGCCATTTCAACCACCACCACCACAAAGGAAGGGGGAAAGATTGAAAGGGAGGTTGAATATATACTACCTTTTTTTCGTGTATTTATGTATGGACTTCCTCATATGTATTTCTATTTTTTTTTGTGTATGTACCTTTGTATGGAGTTTTATTCCTAGTATATACCTTAGTATGTAACTAAAAATGATCAACCAAAAAAAATATTAAATCAACTAGATAATAATGAATTAAAATTATATAAAATCATGCTTCTAATCAACTAAAAATGATCAACTAAAAAAAACAATATACTAAAACAAATAATTAAAAATGATCAACTAAAAAAATATTAAATCAACTAAATAATAATGAATTAAAATTATACAAAATTGTGCTTCTAATCAACTAAAAAAACTAAAAATAATCAACTAAAAAAATAAAAAGTCAATTAAAACAATTATCAAATAAGGAATCAACTAAAAATGATCAACTAAAAAAATATTAAATCAACTAAATAATACTGAATTAAAATTATATAAAATTGTGCTTCTAATCAACTGAAAATGATCAACTAAAAAAAACTAAAAATAATCAACTAAAAAAATAAAAAAAAATCGATTAAAAATGGTCAACTAAAAAAAGAATCAACTAAAAATGATCAAAAAATTAAATCAACTAAATAATAGTTAACTAAAATTACATAAAATTGTGTTTCTGATGAACTAAAAATATCAACTAAACATAATCAACTAAAAAAATATTAAATCAAATAAATAATAGTTAACAAAAATTATATAAAATTGTGCTTCTAATTAATTAAAAATGATCGACTAAAATTAACTAATTGAGAAATAAAAGGATACATACTCATCTTTATATACTTTACAAACTGTGATGCTTGTATAACTTCTAAATCCAAAGCAAGCACGAAAGATGAACTTTTATTCAGATGTTTTCCACCTACTCTGTTTGACATGCCATCATTATCAACATGTTCATCGCCACTTCCATAGTTATATTCATCATCCTCTTCCTCCATTGCTTCCAATTCTATGTCTTCATCTACAAATGTGTTTGACCCATATTCTACATTCCTAGCAACAACTTCAAAATCAATATACAACTCAATGGCAGGAATGTCTAGTTGATGTTGCTGATGTATCCTAAACATTTGTTGAATATTGTTGTCATCTCATATTGCAATTGCTTGGTATTTTCTGAAATTGCTAAAAATCGAGATAGGACACTTGTATCTCATTGTCATGATTGCTTTTGGAATGTCGCTATTTATCAATTGACATAGCCTATTTTCTAGCTTTGCATATGACACCCTCATTAGTATTTATAACAACTTCACTATCAAAATAAACTATTATATTTACTATACTATTCATTCATACTCCTTGTTTTGACACTCTTAGACAATTTTTTTTCCCCTAAGAATCACACATTGTTAGCAACCCTCTCTACTACATGCTAACACTAATCTGCATTGTTTAAGCGGGCTTGAGAGTTTATATAAAGTTTGGAATATAATTTAATATTAAAATCACCTTTGGCAGATTTTAACAAATAATTTTTTAATAAAAATTCCGCCTCACTACGATAAGTGAGTTACCGATGGATTTTTCCAACGAATTTTATCTGTTAATATTTCCGACGGAATTAGAGAAAAATATTTTTTTTGGATTTCACAGTTACTGATGAAAAATCCGTCGATAAATTCGCACCCAACTGCGGTAAACTTAAACAGCAATTACCGACCGATTTTTCCATCGATAACTGATTATCAAAATAAATTTATATGAAAAATAATATTATCGGCCGAAAATTTCTGTTGAAAATTTTTTAATGCAATAAATTTATTTAAAAAATATTATCGATCGAATTATCGGCAGAAATATGGAAAATAAATTTTTAATGTTACCGGTGGATTTTTCCATCGGTAAGAGAAGAATTTCCGTTGGTAATTAAAGGGGCAGTTTGCACGATTTCTCCAAATTTTTCTGACGGATTATTTCTGTTGATAATTTAAATTTCCGTCGGTAATCAAGCCATCACTATAAAAAAATAAAACTCCTCGCTCTCACTCTCTCTCTCACGTGGACACCAGGAGGACCGACGGCTGGCCCCGCCGGCATGCGACCGACACCGGCTACCTAAAAGCTCCGCGTCCAGTGACCTCCCGCAACCACCCGCGAGTTGCCAAACCAACCAGCGACCGCGCGACCCCCCTGGCCCATGCCACCCCTGCGCCTCTTGCGATCCTCCCGATGACTTCTGGACCCTCTCGATGGTCAGTGACTCCTGGTGATCCCCCCGGTGCGGCGTGACTTCTCCGACGCCAGCACCCCTCTCACCGGAGAAGAAGGTATGCTCTCCCTCCTCCGAAAGTTGTCTTCCTTTTAGCACTATTTGTAATTTTTTTTTAAAGTGTTGTTAGGTTCTGTTACTCATTGAGATTTGGTTTAGTTTGGTCTTTGTTTGTTAATTTTTATTAGAAGAAATTTAGATTGTTTATTTGTTGATGTAGTTTAGTTTGATATTTTCTTATTAATTTAGGTTGCAAGAAGTTTAGATTTGTTCAGTTATGCGATTTCATTTAACCAAGTTTGGATTTGTGCAATTTGAAAACTTGTAAATTATATTCATTTTTAGAATAGTGAGTTTGGCTTAGTATATTTGGTATTAAATCCGAATGTGAATCATGGAACTATTGGTTTGTTTTAAGTAGTTTGGCTCGAAATCTCATCATTCTTTTGTAGGATCTGATTTTGTTTGAGAGCGTCGAGTCCGCTTGGAATATTTTCCTAGTGGAGCATATAATTCTCTTGTCTTTTTCAAGGTAATATACGTAACTGTTTCTCTTTATTTAATTACATTTGTTGTTAGGATAGAGACTTATGATTTCTAAGATAGAGTTGTAGGAAAATGGGATTGCATGACTGGGGGGAAGGGTGTAGAGGTCCTTTCCCGACTTGTTTGCATTGTTTGCTGTGGAGATTGATTGTGTATGCGGAGATTGCAAGATATGCATGTTGTGATGTCATAAGGGGATGTGCTCTAGAACGATTTTAGGATCTTTAGATGTTTGTTTGATTGTACTGTGAAGTTTGTTTGACTGGTTTGACATATATATATATATTTAAATTAATTTTTTTGGGATGTCTTAGTTTCAGGGGAGGTTCTGTCAATTTTTTTTTTAATTTAAAGAGTGGAATGTCTTAGTTTCAGGGGAAGTGCTATCGAAATTTTGTTACGCTAAAGATCATAGACTATTTTCTTAAAAGACTTTTACTTTTAGAAGATGGTTTGTTGAGTGATATTTGTAATGAAATAAAATTTTGATTTGGAAAACTGTAAATGAATTTTTTAGGTTAAATTACACATTCAAGAGCCATGAGTTCCGCAAACAGACTATGGATGTATGACAGGGTGCACCCCAGTAGAAGGGGAATCAAACCTGAAATTTTATAATTACCGACAAAAAAATCCGTCGGAAACCGAAAGTTTTAAAAATGTTTTTTAAAAAAATTTCTGATTACCGACGGAAAATTATAAAAAATCCGTCGAAAAAAACAAAAAATGACGAATTTCTAGATGAATTTTTCAAGCTTTTACCGACTGATATTATATGCGAAAATCCATCGGTAATTCCATCGATAGTTATTACCAACTGCATTATTTCCAATGGTCAAAATCCGTCGGAAAATTCGTTGAAAATTTATTTTTCTGTTAGTAAGTCTTAAAAATCTGTCGGAAAAATCCGTTGGTAACTCGCTTATTTCTAATAGTGCCTATCGCGGATTCATTTTGTCAGAACAGCCACTTTCCCATTTTTAAATTTCAAAATTATTATTTTAATTTTTTTATTTTGGCGACTTCTTAATCCGCCAAAGGCGGATGCATTTTTCATTTTTTTTTAAATTTTTGACTAATTAATCCACCTATGGTGGACTCTTTTAAGCCAAACCCATATTTATATTCTACCCCTCAAAACTCCATATTAGTGTAAATACCTCAATAAAATCCCATATTGAAAAAAAAGCCCCTATGCGAATTCTCAAACTCGAATAATTTGAATAACAAAAATTAGTGTTAAAAGAATTTTATTTTATAATAAAAGTTGATTAAGGCTAAATTAATTGGAGTCTAATAGGCTTTAAATATTAATTAATGACTTAGAAAGGGAAAAAATAAATAAATAACAAGGGGTCATGCGGGGATGACTCCATACATTTTCCCAAATGTTTGTTTTTTATTTTTTATGAGGAAACAAACATACGTGTTTTTTTTTTTTTGGAAAAAACATACGTGTTCAAATATAGAAACATTCAATCGGTTTTTTGGGCCCTCCATTTTATGGGTTTGTCTGCGAGGTGCATATTTTCTATGTGAATTTGTATTTTTCTCCACCCATCACAATAATCAACAAGCGCATTAAACATTGCACAACAGTTTCGTTGAAAAGGATATGTACCAACGCAAGAGCACAACCATCATGTACATTATGTCAGTGTGATGACGTCAATTCTAAGATCCAGAATACGCGAGAGATTATTATACATAGCTGCCAAGACTTGCCTTGATTTTGAAAGATTCTTTTGAATCTGATGAAAATTTTAATTTGAAAATTTATGGTCTTCGGCGCACTTTACCTGACATGACAAGCCCACGGACAGCGCATTGTTAGCTAACTCCATTATTAGTCAGTGCATACTAGAATAGTACGATTGTGGTGATTATGGAAACAACAATTTTGTGTATTGGAATAGAGAAAAACTTGGGTCAACTTCTTTGCCTCTAATTTATTCATTTTATCAATCAAATCATGGTACATGATATTTTCTTTATATGAATATATATTTTTACACTTTAAATTATTTATTTCAATAAAAATATACACATATTATGATTTCTTTGATGAAATGGATGAATTAAAGATAAAAAACTTGATATAAATTTTTTCCAGTAAAATACTTACTTTCTAATTATTAAATGTGATGGGTGAACAATAATAAATAAGAATTACTATTACATCTAATAATAATAGAATAGATCTCTCTATAAAATATCCACTTTTAAATTTATAAATAACATTTTTGTTCTATAAATTTTTTTTGGGAGAGTAAAACAAATAACAATTTTGTTTTTGATCGGCGAACCTTTTTCTTTTTTCTTTTTTGACGTATTAGCAGGAACGCGCGCAACGGACGCAATTGCAAACAGACCGGAGCTAAAAGTCAAGCACTGAAAGCGTGATGATATTCCATTCTTTTCCTTTTAAAAAAGCAACAATGTTACACACTTATATTCATATTGCTCATATTTTTACAAATTCAATTGTAGCTAAATTTATTTTATTTAGTACACACCTATATTCTAATTTTATTATACAAATAAATATAATAAAAATTTATTCTAAATGCAATGGCATATAAAACATTTTAACAATATTATTCAATCTAATCATCTTATGTGAATAACTTTTAAAATACTCAGATAAGAGTCAAAATTATTTTATTGATATGATAATATGTGATCAAATGACTATGTAAAATAATTTTACATCGGTAGTTCATCAAATTTAATCTCATATAAATAAATAAATTTTTTCAATAAAAGAATGTGTTTCTAACATTATTTTAGTGAGACTTGTTGAAAGAGTAATCGCGCATCCTTATTTAAACTATAATTAACTAACAATTGGATTGCCCCTGTGCTAGACTGTTTTTAATTTATTTAGTAACTAAAATAAACTCCAACAGAAGAAGAAAAATTATAAATGTCAAATTGTTTTATCAAAATTATTAAATATAAAAACCATTAATGCGTCATAACAGAACAACTTAAGCTTTTTGGAGAATTGATTTCATGACATGATATTAGAGCTTTTACGACCAAGTGGTATAAAATTCGATCCTTGTTGCCACCACTTCTAAACAAAAATAATTAAATTTCAACACATGATATGGTGGACCTGTGCATTGTTCACGCTTCAAGCCTAACTAGAGGCATTCACGTAAAATGGCATATTAAATATAAAAATCATTAGTGTGCCATCACCCAACAATTTAAGTTTTTAAGGAGAATTGGTTTCCGTTTCATGACAAAAATGATCAAAAGAGACTCGAAGCAATTTCCTGTAGATAAGAAAAATAGGGCAGACGACAGAAAGATTTGTCGGAAAGTTAAAAAAGGTTGGGAAGTTGAATCGTGTGAAAGAAACGGGACAAATTAAAGACCAAATCAAAGCTTGGTGACGATATGAGTTATCGGTCAGGGATGAGCGAAATATATTTATATATATTGCTTAATATAAAATAATTAAATAAAGCAAACGGATTGCACACGTACCCCATAAAAGAAAATAAAATAATTGAAACTCAGCTTCCTTCTGAGTTTTGGCAAACATATCTCTTTCAATAGGATTCAATTCAAAACCATTCATAGTGCGTGGTCCATTAGCAATTAGGCCAATGTTTAAAGGAGTAGCTTCAACTTGACTTCAGCACGACTTGCATATGTGAAATAGAGAAACAGTGTGGTATCGTGATGTGAACTATATAACGTGCAAAATGAAATATCTTCTACTACGTCTTGTTACAATTTTTTTAAAAAAATTAAATAAAGGAAGTTTTTATTCTTTTTTAGGATTCCAATGCATAGATTACATTTTTTGGTCTAAGTTCACCTTGTTAACTGTTCTAATTGGTTGGTTAAAAATGGATGACATTAGAAGAAGAGTGTTGATATATCTTCCCAACAATCATCTTAAATATCTTCCAGATTCAAAATTTCATTTAGAATTATATGAGTTGTAATTTATACAACATTCAAAGATTATTTAATACATGTGAGTGGGATTTTGAATTTTGAGAACTTTTAAGCCTACCAATTAGAAAGATGAGAAAAATAATTCATATGAAATATGAAAAGATACATAAATTGAGTACTTGTGTAATTTTTTGCAATTAATTTATATTTTGAAATTGTGATGATGTATCAAATTGCACTGACACTCATTTTCATCTCCTCGCGAAGATCTTGGATGGTATTAGGCACTACAAAAAATTATGGAAATTATGGTAGTAAAATTAGGGCGGTTCCTTAAAACTGCCACAAACCACCACAATTGCAGTAAATTATGGCGATTTTATTAACCGTCATAATTTTCGTGAAATAAATGGCAGTGAATTAGGGCGATTCTTTAAAACTGTCACAATGTATAGTAAATTATGACGGTTGGAGTAAATTATGGCTGCTAATAACTGCCTTTATCTCCCTCTAACTTTTATTTTCCCTCCTTTGTTTTTTCGCCATTTTCCCTAACTCCCTCCTTTGTATTTTGGCCTTTTTTCCCTGACTACATCACTATTACTCCTTCCCTCCTCCTTGCCTTCAACAACACCACCACTCCTTCAATCAAATCACACAACCATAAACCCACAGAACCTATATCCCTCACAACCTCGCAACTACAACCTCGACCTACCCAACCACACCCTACAACCCCTCATCACCAAACCAGCCACAGCCATCGCAAAAGCCACAGCTACAGCCACTGTGAGCAGCTCCATTCACCGCCGCTCAGTGGAGGTTCCTTCTGCTTCACCACCACCGAAGAAGAAGAAGAAGAATCACCCAAGCATTTGCTTCGCCGTCGCTGCGGACCAACCCTTTCCAACCTTTGCTCCGCCGCCACCGAGGACCAACACCTTCCAGCCTCTGCTTCATTGCCATCGCGACCAACCCCTCCTAGCATTTGCTTCATATTTGCCACAGGTATTTCTTCTACTCTGTTCTTCTATTTCCTCCATTATTTCTTCGGCCAAGGAAGAAAATCACCGATTTTAGTTGCTGAGTTTGATTTTGCTTTTGTTTTCTGTTTTGAAGCTGCATATAGTTGCTAAGTTCGATTTCGCTCTTTTTTTCTCCCGATTTTAGTAACTTTGTTGAGTTAGGGTTTCGGCAACTCTGTTTTGAGAAATCAGTTCTCTATTTTTTTCCTTTTTTTACTTGCATTGTGTATTTGCGATATCTGATCTTAGTGCTATTGTTTTACCTCTTTTTGTTTGATTTGGTTTAATTAATGTGATGCATTATGGAAATTTGGAAATGAGAATGGAAATGATTGAGAGTTTGTGTTTGACAATGGAAATTAATTTGTTTGCCTCATTGCAGAGGGTTGTCCACCTTCTAAGTAGAGTATCTTCTTTTTTCTTTTCTTTTTTTCAATGCCAATAGTGTTTATTGGAGTGTCTTGTCTAATTTCAGCCACATTGTGTGTTGTTGTGTTTTGGAGTCACTTGTTTCAGTGTCATTATATTCGAGTATCTTGGTTTAGTGTGTCTTTGTAAGTTAAGCAAATAATGCTCCTAAAGAAGACAAATGACTAAATTATTACATGAGATAGCACTTAATTGTACTATATGCCAACAACTACCTGCTTTGGGATATTAGGGATGGAACCAAACTTTTAAATACCTAAAATTCTTATGGTGATCGTGTCACATAGGAGAACTTATGGTCTTCAAATAATGAAATAAGATTGACAAATATGATAACAAGTTCACATAGAAGGGCTGGGTTTGTACTAAGGTTTGTAATGACCCATATATGTATCTGACCGAGAATACAGTAGAAATAGGAGTATTACTTCAATGCTTTGTAAAATCACAGTTACACAATTATTCAAAATTATAAAAAACTTAAACTAATCAACACAATTATTTAATGGTTTCTTTGTTATCTCGTTTTTCTAGCCCCTGTATGGATTTTGAAGCATGTCTAAGTGTGATTTGTGAGAAAGTTGTATTAAAGGAAACAAAAGGACAAGGTTGTATCAAAGGAAACAAAGGCGCCACCCTGAATGAGCTTGTTGAGGTCAAAAATTGTTCCTCTTATTTGTTTTTTGAGGTATTCTTTTTCATATTTCACTTGAATTTTTATTACTAGGCATTGGTTAAGTTAATTTGGTTCAGTGTGTTATGGTGTTGTTTGCTGAATAAGTATATGCATCATGTCTTTGCTATTGTTGAGTAAGAAAAAAAGTAATTTTGTTGAGACAACAAGGCCTAAAAAAACAAGGAACCTCCCTTTTTAGCATCTACTTTTCCTTACTTGTGCACTGTAGATTAAAGAGATATGGGTTCTAGAATCACCTCCAGTTCATTTTTAATTTTTTGTGCTCTTGATAGTTGAGATGAGTATATGTTGCTGTGAAACATTGTGTTTGAGATTAAAGTATTATGCTGTGAATCATTGGTGCTGACTTGCCTTGTTCTGTTTTGGTCATTTCATTGAAATAAAGTATTACTTTCTAAACAAAACTTGGTTTTCTAGTATGAGGTAGGACTTCGGTTTTGGCTTTTCTTTTGTGCTTTGCTCATAAGTATTTAGTTGGAAGGAAGTTTCTCTTATTCATATTAAACTTGAAAAGGTTGGACTGATGTGCTGTATTTTTAAGCAATTTTGGATCTTCATTTCATTTGCGTTTGTCTCAATTATATTTCGTGGGCATCAAATATTGGCAGGTAAAGATTTTACCAAATGTAAGAGTTATCTTAATTATGTAGCATAATTGGCATTGAGATGGTAGATTATTGTCATTGCATTGAAATTGAAGCTGGTTTATTAAACTATTTTATATGATTATTGGAATTTTTTTTTTTATAAATTGGTGCTGTAATTAGGGTGATTTAAAATTGTTGTAACAAATAGTTTTTTTCAAATATTTTATAGCAAGTTGCGCCGATTTCAAACCGCCCTAATTTTTAAAAAAAAACTATTTCACTGAAAATTACGGCGGTTTGAAATTGCCATAATTTACCAAAATTATGACGGTTATATAGGCTGATGCGGCGGTTTGAAACTGCCATAATTTACTAGAGAATTATGGCGGTTAAATAGGGTTATTGCGGCAATTTTTTTAATAACCGCCGTAATTTACCGAATGACATTGGTAATTACAGCGGTTCAGGGAACCATCATGATTGGAAAAAAGGGCGGTTATAACCGCCACAATTTTCAATAAAAACCGCTACAATTCCCATAATTTTTTGTAGTGAGGCACTATCTAGGGCGACTAGTCAGTTTCAATTCTCCATATTTTACGGGAAGGGAATATGTGCAGACTGGCTTGCTAAGGAAGGTTGTAGGTCGGGGATCCAATTTCAGACATGGAAGCAACCGCCTATGGGTCTCCACCAATTGCTTTGTGTGGATGCTATAGGCATTCCTCTTCCTTTAGCTTAGCTTTCTTTGTCTATTTTACTTCCTACCGCGCCAAAAAAATTGTTGACGTTTGCCCCAGATGTAATATCAGAATCAATGGTCCTCCACCTTAATCAAACCAATGAGGTTTGGAAATTACTCTTACTTAGGGTTTCAACCGTATCACGTGATGCGGCCGCAATATTGAGATTGCGGTCCGCATTGGACCGCAATCGTGGTGTGATTCATTTTCACACAAGTTGACCGTAACGGAACCGCATCGAGACCGCAACCGGCCGCAACAGGTTTCATCAAGGCCGCAATGGGTTCCTTTTCCAAGTTGCAGACGCACAAAAATTTCGTACCGCATCAGCCGCAACGCGTATTGCGACAATCGCATTATCCGCAACCACAATAACCGCAACAGCGACCGCAACCGCAATTTAAAACACTACTCTTACTAGATAAAAAAAGTGTGAACCATGGTCATCATCAACATTTTGGAGACTTGTGGATTCAAGCTCTAACAAATATATGGAGACAGAACGATAGCGAAAGAATCACCACTGCTATAAAAAATGCAAATAGCCACTGATATTTTTTCCACAACTAATTCATAAAAATCTGTCGCTAAATCATTTAGCAACAAAATTTGTTGTGGGTCGATGAACTTCCTAGAAACATTTGTGTCTAATGTATTTGTGGTGGAATTTTTAGTTCCATGACTACCTAGCAACGAAATCATTCATCGTTAAAAAATAGTTTTGAACTTTTTTTTTTTTGGAATTGCAACAATCTAATATGACCATCTTAAATCAAAATCAAACATCAAAATCATAATAAAGCTTAAGTGTCATTAATTACATTGTATCACAAATTATAAATCTAAATGTTTTTATGAAGCCAAAGTATTTCAACAAGACTAGCTTAATGCAAACTTAAGGCATATAAGATGTCCTAATCAAACAAAATAAAGAAAGTACATCAAATTTATGGTGAAAAAGGATCATATTCATTCTCACTCATATAATCACCATCCTCATTCTCATCCCTATCCTCTTCATTTATAAGCTTATCATGATCTCCACCTACTATTGGTTAGCCACTAGTAGAATTGTCCAACTATTGCAGAATTGTGTTAATCATGGTTTGTTTTTCAATCATTTTTCTAGAAATACTTGCAACCACACTCTTCATGGCTTCTATCTCTGATTATGAATAAATTTTATTAGAAGTAGAGGAAGATGATACGTGACATGTAGCTTTAGAACCTAAGTTAAATCATAGATGTGTTTCTTCTTGCTAATGCCTCCCACAGTATCCAAGTAAATATTATTATTAGGTTGGATATTTATCTTGGCCTCCCCGTCTAGCTACTTTGAATCAATCTTACTCTTAATTTCATGTACTCGTCCTGGCAAGTACAGTTGTTAATAAGCAATTATACTGGAAACTTTATAAAACTATATGCTAAAGGTTGATTGCATATACTTACAACAATATCTTGTGCCTTGGTGGATGCCCACCGCCTAGCTTTATGCATGTGAAACTTAGTGAATATCTCCTAATACCTCAATTCTCTTTCCAATCTTTGCTTTTGAAATATTTTAAGAAAAATCAGTATTTTGAAAAAGCATAAGCATATGCAATATATTGTTCATTACTTCATTAGACAAAAAAGGGTATCACCACCACAAAATGTTAGAGAGAAATAGCACTCAGCAAAACACTATTATTCATTTGATGTGAAAGATCAAGACAACCAATCGAAACAAGAAGATTGGGATACACTATGAGGAATGTGGGAGGTTGAGTTTGTGGTACATATAGCTTTGTGAAAATAAAAACAAAACAACTATTCATTCAAAAACAATTGTCCTACTTACAAATTTTCTCATATATTTTTTTGCAAAAAATAAAAAATAAACATGAAATTCAAGAGAGGAGAAACTAATTGTAGCAACTAAAAACCCAAATCTGAAACAACTTCTACCAAACTCATATGCTTCATAAATTTAATATTTTATTCACTACTCTTTTCTTTTGTATTGTTACAAAGATTGAGCCTCCGGTATGTATGGATAGTCCTCTATATTTTCTATTTCGAATGCTTTTTCTACTCTTCTCCAACCACTTTGGTTCTTGCCAAAGTTGATCCAACTCTTCCCATACATGAATATGAATCCATTTTACTTTGTCCAAATTTTTATGAACTTTACCTGTTATATTTCTAAGTAGGTCAGATGCTTTATGGCCAAAGCACTTTTTTGTACTATCTTCATGCTCAGGAAATCACTTATACTTTATCTACATTTTACAAAAAAGAAAAAGTAATAGTTAGTTCATCACATGATATGCAATTCCAATATTATTGACACTATAATAACTAGTTTATGAAAAAAAGGGTAATATCTATAGTTAGTAAGAAATTACCCCAAATTCTTCATACCACATATCTTCTACATCATCATCCACCTCACCATAAGTTCTCCAAGCTCCTTCAAAGTTGGATTTCATAATGCTAGTGATGTTTCTTGGTGAACCAATTGGAGGATCAAACCTACAAAAAAATGTCATAGATGTGTGTTTGTATAAGAGTATGTGTGTGTATTTATGACAAAAATGATCATAGAAAATTAATTAAGTGCACAAATCAAAAGTACTTACGTCCTTCATGGTCTCCTATGATTCATGTTTTGCAATCAGCTAGATCGATGGTTCTCGGGGGTGGAATCACAGGTAGTTTGGAAGATGATGAATAGGATATGATAACAGGGAGGGTGTGGTAGGTTCGACAGATGTTTGCCCATGTAGAGTTAGGGTAGATATGTATGAGGATTCATATATTGTTGTGATGAGCTAGCTAGGGGTGTGATAATATGGAGTTGTGATAGGTGAATTCAATGGTTGTGAATGTGGAGCTAGGTTAGGTAAGCTAGATACATGAGGTGCTATGATAAGTGATAAGGGTGTTCAAAAGCTTTCCAAACCGAATTAAAACTAAAAATTGATTAAAAAAAAACATAAAACTGATCAAAACCAAAATCAATCGGTTTGAATTGGTTCTTAATTTGTGAAAGCCGAACTAAATTGACCGATTTTTAGTTCTTATTTCCAAATCAAACTGAATCGATAATATATTATATTTATAATTGTATATATTAATTAGATGTATTACTTATTAAAATTTACTAGCCACATCTAAATTGGTCTTATGTTTTAACTCAATATGTTGGATTTTCTATTATACATGAATTCTTTTAACTTAATCAACATAATTTTTGTTCAAATCTTTTATCGTTTGTTTAACTTATTAATTAATAGCAATGCATATTAGCATAAATTTTAAAAATTGGCATAGATTTTATAATTATATAGCTTTTAGTCTAATTTAATATTGGTTATATTTACTTTTTATAGTATAAATTTTTAGTAAAAATAAAAAATTGAACTAATCCAAACTAATTTAAATTGGTTTGGATTGATTTGATTCTTCAAAAATAATCGATCCAAACTGAAATAATCTTTTAAATTTAAATTTATTTAATTTGTTAAATATTTTTATGTATGATTCATAAAAAATATATTTTTATTTATAATAAATTCAATTAAATTGATATATATATATATATATATATATATATAAAACCTTTGAGTAAAAGATGATACAAATAGTTTCTATAAAAGTGTTTATTTTTAATTGAAAAAATCACTTAATTGCGTGTTTTGTTTGTGATTTGTACCTATTAAATCATGCTAAGATTTTGTTTTAGTATTTGATTTATATATAGTGTTAATATTAAACATTTACATGAATATTCAACCATGCATTACCATGTTAAAAAAATAATTAGATTTAACTACTTCTAACTATTTTCAAACTGTTATAAATATGAAGCATATGAACACTTTATTCAACATCCTAAAAATGCCACAAGAATTTCTTTTTTCATTCATCTAAATTTGAGTTTATAGATTCAAAATAGAATTTATTTTATATGTACCACTGATTAAAAATAATAATTACACATATATCTAATCATACATAATTATATCAACTTTTACAAATAGAAAAAAAAGAACATAACTTAATGACAATGTAATTGATTGACACTATAAATTAGTATATGAAAATTAATATCAAAATAAAAATATATCTCTGTGCTAAAGAAATGGTATCTAATTGTATACTTCCAAGCTTTTCGTATACAAATGGGTAGTTACAAATTTTTAAAATTTGAATTTGATTGTATTATGATTTATAATAGCATATTCAATTAATAAATTATTAAATTAATCAATTGACCAAAATAATTTAATAGTGGAATTTAGTTTAAATTTTATTGCAAATAGAGAAGAAAGAGAAAGTGGAGTCATTTTAGGGGGAAAAAATTCTAGAATTTTTGCACATAAATGTATAGTTACAAATTTATAAAATTTAAATTTGATTGTAGGTATAGAAAAAAGACGAAGAGCAATTTAGAAAGTTGAGTGATTTTAGGGTTCGTATAATAATTTTTTACAATACTCCTTATATATATATATATAGATATATTGATAAAAAAGAATTACACATACATCCAATCATACATAATTATATCAACTTTTACAAATAGAAAAAAAAACTAAATGATAATGTAAAATTTGTTTATATCATCAGGGCATCAATGTTAATTTCTTCAAAATAACAAAATTTACTTTTAAAACATCCAAGATCAATATATAATCGATATATTGATAAAAAGAATTACACATACATCTAATTATACAAAGCTATATCAACTTTTGCAAATACGAAAGAAAAAAAATAAATAAAAGATATTGTAAAATTTGTTTATATCATCAAGGCACCAATGTTAGTCTCTTCAAACTAACAAAATCTACTTTTAAACATCCATGATCAACATATACCCATTTTATACTCATATATCATTAAATTTATTTATTTTATTGAAATGTCATTGAAATTGTTTGACTATTATTATAATTATCCTAATCATCATACAAAAAATATAATGTAATTGATTGACACTATAAATTAGTATATATGAAAATTGATATTAAAATAAGAATATATCTTTGGACCAACTAATATTTACAATTTGTACAAACTAAATCATGCTAAGATTTTTCAGCATTTAATTTATATACAAGTCAATTTTAAAAATTTATATAAATATTCAATTGTATATTAACATATTAATAAAATAATTAGATTTAACTATTTACTAATTATCTTTGAAGTCTTATAAATATGAAGAATATAAATATTTTATTCAACATCCTAAAAATGCAACAAGATTCTTTTTTTTCACCTAAAGTTGAGTTTGTAGACAAAAAATATAATTTATTTTATATGCACCACTTGTAAAAAAAATTACACATACATCAAATCATACATAATTATATCAACTTTTACAAATAAAAAATAAAACATAATTAAATGATAATATAAAATTTGTTTACATTATCAGTACATCAATGTTAATGTCTTCAAAATAACAAAATCTACTTTTAAATGTTCATCAACATCTAGTCATTTTGGGATGATATATCATCAAATTATTTTTTCATTGAAATATCATTGAAATTGTTTGACTCTTATTATAATTATCTTAGCCATCATATAAAAAATATAATGTAATCAACTTATGCTACAAATTAGTATATGAAAACTAATATCAAAATAAAAATATATCTCTATACAAAAGAAAAATCTAATTGTATAATTTCAGGTTTTTCATATATAAATGGATAGTTACAAATTTTTAAAATTTAAATTTAATTTTCTTTTTCATTTATAATAGTGTATTCAATTAATAAATTGAGCAAGATAATTTAATATAGTAATGCAATTTAAATTTTATTGCAAATAGGGAAGAAATAGGAAGTGAAGTGATTTTAGGCAAAAAAAAGATCTAGACATTTCATACATAAATAGATAGTTACAAATTAAAATCAAAATAAGAATGTTTCTCTGTACAAAATCAAAAAATCTAATTGTATAATTTTGGGTTTTTCGTATACAAATGGGTAGTTACAAATTTTTAGAATTGAAATTTGATTGTCTTCTGATTTATAATAGTGTATTCAATTAATAAATTGAGCAAGATAATTTAATAGTGTAATGCAATTTAAATTTTGTTGCAAATAGAGAAGAAAGAGGGAGTAAAGTGATTTTAGGAAAAAAAAAATCTAGACATTTTTTACATAAATAGATTGTTATAAATTTTTAAAATTTAAATTTGAAGTAAAGAAAACAGAGAAAGTGGAGTGATTTTTAGTTTTATGTAATAATTTTTTTATAGTATTCCTTTTATATATAAATATATGATAGCACAAGAATCACATATTGCTCACCCATACATTGATCTTATTGATAACTTGATCTTATCTCCAAGACTCCTTATCTGCAATTCTAATATATTTTTAAATCTAAATAGATTTTTATATCCCATTAGACTTCATATATCCTATCAAATTTCACACATCCTACTCAATTTACCATATCCTACCAAATTATGTTTATCCTTAATATAAATATTCATAATCTAATGATGCACATCTCATTATATACATCTCATTATACACATATCAAAATATACATATCATAATACACATTTTAGGATAAATAAAAATAAGATCAATTGTTATCCCATCAAGATATATTTATGAGCTAATTTTCCTAATTTTTTTTGTGATTATAAATATCTTTAAAATCTTCTAATACAAACTAATAACAGCAACCAAAAAAAAAAAGTCCACAATTTTTTTTTAAAGAGATAGTCTTTATATACTCCTTCTATTCTATATTAATAATCACTTTTGGAAAACTGTATAATTTTAGTGTAGTGAAAAATGAATGTATTTAACTACAAATTACAGCAAAACATACTTATTTTTTAATATATTAAAATTATATAATTTTTTAAGAGCTATTATTAATATGGAATGGATGGAGTATTTATAAACAAACTAGAATAAATTATAATAGTTCACTAACTTATGGCTCACCTCGATCGAAAGTAGTTTGTGGTCGTAAATATCAACGGTTACGCAGCAACTACAAACTTTGAATTTTCGGATATACATTGCTCGATCGCACCGGGGCAATTTCCAGTCCTGGTCCGTTTTGAGTCAAAATGTCATTAAATTCTCGAAGGCGATTCGATTTTGCGCGTTGCGTGCTGCGATTTTGTTTTGCTTTTGGGAATTTTTGCATTTTTTTTTCCTAATAATTTCACGAGCAAGCGTGTTGCAATTTTAATCCCTGTCCACGCAAGCGTGTTGCACTGACAGTGCACTACGGTTTCTTCAGAGAGCATGAAAATTGTTTTCATTATCAGTATGTATCGTTTCTAACTACAATTACGATAACGTTATCAAAAGAGACCATTAGACAATAATTGAGGGTATAGTTTCTAACTACAGTTACGATGACGTTATCAAAAGAGACCATTAGACAATAATTGAGGGATAGGGAATCGAATATTTTTCAATAAAAATGATAACATGTAAAGAATAATAATAAAAAGGTTTCTGTTATGGAACTTTAAGGGTGTCGATACCTTTCTAAATTCAAGAGTTGTGTTTTAATCATGAATATTTAAAATATTAATAAATTTAGTTAATAAAATACATGATAAATTTTCAGCCATAAATTATCTAGAAGCTATCGATATTCATAAATTTTATAAAGTACGCAAGAAATTTCCTGATAAAAATATGGCAATTTTAATAAATAAGATAATATTAAGATATAATCAGAATATTAGAAATGAAATTAAATAAAAAAAGAATAAAATCAAAATATCATTAGAAAATGAGAGATGGAAATAGAGCTTTTTGTCGGATTTTATTTGTGTTGCTGAACATTTTAGTAAGTATGAAAGTGGAAAGAGGAGTGGTATATAACCATTACAATACTTATATTATACACTTATATCAAGTTAAAAGTTATATAAATTAATGTATATAAAATTATAAATCAACATATAAAAAATTATAAATATAAATATATTAATGATGTTTATAAATATATATTAATTTATAATTTTTTATATACTATTTTTATAACTTTTAACTGAATATAAATATATAGTATAAATTTAATGATGTTTCTTTTCAGGTGGAAATCAGGTGTCGAGAGCCAAGAAAGAAAATCAATGAAGATACTTTTGGGTGTTTTCTTTTTCTTTTTCATTTTTTTAATTAAACTTTTTGGCTTTCTTTAAATAGGAATGATGACATTAACCTCTCATAAATTCGTAAAAACTGGAATACTTGAGCTGACAAAGTCAGAAAGAAAAAAATCTCGAACTTCAACATCAACTTTGCTTTTATTCACCAAGAAGAATTTGATCATGTGGTAGAATTCTTGTTCAGGCACGCTCTATTGCCTAATTTTTCTCTCTCCAGTGACCATATATTTTTGTGGTTTTTCCTAATTATTCGCGTAATCTTCAACGATAGTAATTGAGTACCCTTTTTTTATTCAAAATATTGACATCATGAGGAATTGCACCGAAAATTTCAGGATTTAGTGCGTGTGACGTGTGTAACAAAACTATGAAATTAAAATTATTTTAATGATCAACTAAAGATATAATTTCTTTTTATAAATCAATTATATAAAAAATAAGTTTATAATTTTTAATGTATCAATTCGTAATTAATCTTAAAATAATGTGTTTTGTTTGAACGTATGAAAACAATTACAATGATATGACAAATTATAAAAAATAATGCCAGCATGAGTTCGCTCACTCAATTGACTTTTTGCTCATACATCATCATTACTTAGGTTCGATTCTTAGGTAGGGACAAGCTTTTCCTTTAACCTAAACTTTACCTCATTAAAAAAAATTATTTATATCATATAATATTTGGTATTTAGAGTTAATTTGGTAAAATGAATCATAATTTTTTTTTAAAGAATAATTAACTTTAACTTATGATCAAAATAAAGAATTACTCATAATTATAAATTATTCTTCAATTAACTACGAGGCCTAAACACATTTAGTAGCTATTTAGGCTTTTTAAGCATGAGGGCAAATCTAGGCCTAAATTTTAGGGAGACTATCACTAAAAGATAATGTACATGTGCAAAAATAATATATATCTTCTAATTTTTTAATCTAAATTTTAAAAGAAATTCTGTATATGGAAATAAGTTGGTTTTTGCCAAAAATGGTGCTAAATAAATTAGTTTTTAAAAGAAATATTAAATATTTTATAGTCCTTACAATTAAAAATACAGACCAAATTAATTCATTCTAAATATTTTTGTGAACTTATTTATTCTATTGTATTTTCATTAGCAATTAATTTACTATTTATATATAATTAAAGATTAATTTATCCGATAAATCATTTGGAAATACTAAGGAAAGATGAATTTGTCCCATAGCTTTCATTGGATCATGAAATGGTTTTTTCCCCTTAAAGGACCAATTTGTTATTGCTAACTGTTATTCTAAAAGAAGATATATTTTCCAATCAAAACTCAAGAAGGATCTCTATATGCAAAGCATATTGTTTATCATAATATTTAAATATATAAGTAAATGGTTTATAAAAGCTCATCTCTAATATTTGAATTCCATATTTTATAATTTATATAGAAATACACAATAAAAAATAAAATAAAAGCGGATGATAAAATTTAACTATTGAAACATTAAACTTATCTACTATATTTTAATAATATATATATATATATATATATATATATATATATCCTACAAATTCTTATAACATTTAAAAATCTTAGGGGGACAAAGGATATATAAATACATATATATAAATATGAAAATTGAAATTTTTAGGGGCTATGGCCACTCCCGAAATACAAGAGGAGCCACCACCGGTGGATTCCAGTTAAAAAGAAGAACTATTTGATGAAGATTTCAAAACATGCACGTAAACTTCTAATAGGAATAACAAGTTAAATACTTTTTATTGGGCTTTTCACCCTAATAAAATAAAAAATGATTATTTACATGACAAAAATAGAAAACTTTAATTAATATACGACCTTTTCGAATTATTAGGTGAAATTATTGCACCTAACGCAGTATTAAATGTGTCTGAAATTATCATAACCTATAATGATGTTAGGGTGATTATTGTTGAACAAGGAGGCACTAAGAATAAAACTCTCTTTATTATTTATTGAATAACTTTACTCAATACATTAGAGCACAGAAGCACTTGTTCACTCATACTCTTTGAGCTCTTCACTCAATACTCACTAATTCACTCAATTCTTGAAGCACACTTTACACAAAGACACTAGGCCTATTTATAGGCTCTCAAGCTTGGTCACTACAAGGATTAGAATCTTCTAGCTCCTTACTTTCTCTAGACACTTCTTTAAGTGTATCACTAGTTCTAGCAACTTACCTATAGTTCTAGTAGCTTCCATCTATATTCATTTAGTGTAGTAATTAATTATTACATTATCTAGAAAATTCTAGCAAGCTAGCAATTTTATATGTTCTAGACAATTCCATCTAAAGTCTAGACTAAGGAAAACTCTAGTACCTTCTATATTTAGTGCTGATTTTTCATTTCTCCCCCTCAACACTAATTCTTCTTCGCATTCCAAGTTGTTTGCGAAATTCTAAAAACTTGGCGTTGTTTAACCCTTTGGTGAAGATATCTGCTACTTGCTTCTCTGTGTTGACTTGGTCCATTTGTATTTCTCTGTTTAGTACCTTCTCTCTCAAAAAATGGTAGTGTTTTAACCCGTACAATGCCTTTCTTAGCTTGCAAACATAATCTGGATGTGTTTTGCTTTCAAATCCTCTCGGCTGCTCCATGTATATTTCACGATCAACTTCTCCATGTAGAAATGCATTTTTCACGTCCATTTGCCAGAGCTTCCATGATTTGTATGCTGCCAATGCTATTAGAACACGCACAGTAGTAATCTTTGCGACTGGGCTGAATGTCTCATCATAATCCAACCCGTATTGCTGTGAGAAGCCTCGTGCAACTAAGCGAGCCTTGTACTTTTCTATTGAGCCATCTGGACGGCTCTTGATTTTATAGACCCATTTACAAGAAATGGGCTTTACATTGCTTGGCCTTGGCACCAACTCCCATGTTTGATTTTGTTCAAGCGCCAATATTTCTTCTTCTATTGCCTTGACCCATTCTTCCTTCTGTGAGGCATCTTCATAGGTTGTAGGCTCCTTTTCTTCCATGATCTCCACAACATTTGCATACTTTGGATTGGGCTTTGTTTGCCTTGTAGATCTCCTGAGTTGTGGTTGTTCTTCGACTTCTTGTCTTTCTTCTTGTTCAGACTTTTCTCGTTCCATTTGATGAACTCCAGTTTTCCAAGGGCTCTGAATATGTCTCTGCACCTTGCTTGGACTTAGAGACTGTAGTTCTTCACCATCTTTTTGCTCCTCTATTTTATCTTCGATCACACCTTCAATATTTTTAGAGTGGGGTAGAATTACCTGTTGTGGCGACCACCAAGAGGAGGTTTCATCGAACACTACATTTCTTGATGTGTAACATTTGTCTGTCATGGGATCACAGCATCTCCATCCTTTTCTCTGACTATCGTATCCCACAAAGATGCAGCGAATGACCTTTTTATCCATTTTACTTCTCAAGTGATCTGGAACAAAGACATAGCATACACATCCAAATACTCAAAAGTGAGTCACCGTGGGTTTGAGCTTCCATAGCTTCTCAAACGGTGACACGAACCTTAGCTTGGCTTGTGGAAGTCGATTGATTACATGAGCTGCAGTCTTCATACATTCGGCCCAGAATCTACTCGGGACATTTTTGGCATGTAACATGCTCCGACAAATTTATGCTAAATGGCAATTCTTCCTCTCTGCTATGCCATTTTGTTGAGGAGTGTTAGGACATGTTACTTGTCTTCGTATCTTACACTCCTTTAAGAACTCATAGAATTCTTTTGATGTATACTCTCCCTCGTTGTCCGTACGAAGGCATCTAATGTTCTTCCCAACTTCACTTTCAACCTTCTCTTTAAAATCTTTGAATTTTGATAATGTCTCAGATTTTTCCTTCATAAAGTAGACCCATACGTACCTTGAGTAATTATCTATGAAGGTTACCATGTAATGATATTTACTGATTGAAGGTTGTTTAACTGGTCCAAGCACATCTAAATGAACCAGCTCCAACGGCTCTTTAGCTTGAAACTTTGAACTTTCGTATGGAAGTTGGTGAGCCTTACCGTACTGACATCCAGCACATATAATGTCTTCTCGCACTTCCAATTAAGGGAGACCCTTGAGCATTGTCTTCTTCATCTTCACCTTCAACTTGTGATAGCTCACGTGCCCAAGGCGTGCATGCCACAAATCCACTGTCTCATTTTTTCGAGTCTTATCTACATAAGCAGATTCTACATACGTTACGTAGATTGACTCTAAATATTGCCCCTTCAATATTGGTGTCTCATTAATTTTTATCTTGTCATATATCTTGACATCCTCTAGGCCAAATACCACATACTTCCCTACCTTCATTATTTGTGATACTGAAAGTAAATTTTTCTTCATTCCAGGTACATAATAGACATTTTGTAAGCATACCTGATCATTACTACAGCGAGGTGAGATCACTGTTTCCCCAATATGAGTGATTGGAAACCTGGAATTGTCTGCCGTTATGACAACTTGATTGCCTTTGTACTCTGTTGTGCTTTCTAGCTTCTTCTTATCACCAGTCATGTGATTGGAGCATCCTGAATCGATAATCCAATCCTTATTATAATCAACAGCTAACGGACTTGTTACCGTGAGTGCCAATTCTGCCTTTGGTGATTCCACGAGCTTCTCGTCAGCCTTGTCAAAATCTATTTCTTCCTTCTGGAAAATGTCTTCTATTGCTAGTGAAGCAGAAGCTTCCCAATCTTCTTCAACATCATTTTCTTTTTCCACCAGACGGCTTGAGGTAGCAGCGTTGCTCTCTACCATTTTCTTCTTAAACTAATAATCTCGTGCAAAGTGTCCCCGCTTCCCACAATTGAAGCTAGCAGCATCTCGTTTCTTTACCTTTTCAGGTCGCGAGCCTTCTTCTCGCTCCTTTCTCCACTTTTCATTTTTGTTATTTGAATTAAAAAATGGCTTCCCTTTTCCCCTTTTTCTACCAGCGAAGAGTGCTTTTTCTTCACTCTTCACTGATATACCGGCCATTTGTTTGGCTAACGCCTCTTGGTCAGCCAATAAATTTTCTAATTGTAAAAGGGAAGGTTGGGTAGGCCAACCTTGAATTGCAGCAATAAAACCTCTATACTCTGGTCTAAGACCATGAATAATAATTCTCTTCATGCGTTGATTAGATATTTTACTATTTGGATCTAGTTCAGAAATTTCTTGGCAGAGAGATTTTACCTTGGTGAAATATTGGTTAATCGTCAAGTCTCCTTGTTTTGTCGACAGGAGCTCGTTCTCTAATAACTGCAGCCTTGTGTCGTTCCTCTTGGAAAATAGTGTTGCAAATGTGTCCCATACTTCCTTCGGTGTTGACGTTTTCCATATGTGCTCCAGCATATCATCTTCCACTGTGGTTTTCGGCGCAAACATTGCCTTCCCCGCTTTAATTTTCCACTTCCATAGCGCCTCGACTTCAGTTGTAGAAGGTGGGGTGGTCTCACTACCACTAACGACCTCCCACAAATCTTGGCCTTGGAGATATGACTCCATACATGTTTGCCATGTATTGTAATTCTGGGCATTGAGCTTCCTAATTCCACCAACCACTTGGATATCTGCCATAGTGACTTGATGAAATTTTCTCACCACTGCTTTGGTCCCAGACCAATAGCGTCACAGTCCCAGACTGCGATTTTGTAAGAGCTCCCCCAGAACTGATGATCCTCCCACTTGAATCGATCCCAGATCGTCAAGCTCTGATGCCAAATTGTTGAACAAGGAGGCACTAAGAATAAAACTCTCTTTATGATTTATTGAATAACTTTACTCAATACACTAGAGCACACAAGCACTTGTTCACTCACACTCTTTGAGCTCTCCACTCAATACTCACTAATTCACTCAATTCTTGAAGCACACTTTATACAAAGACACTAGGCCTATTTATAGGCTCTCAAGCTTGGTCACTACAAGGACTAGAATCTTCTAGCTCCTTACTTTCTCTAGACACTTCTTTAAGTGTATCACCAATTCTAGCAACTTACCTATAGTTCTAGTAGCTTCCATCTATATTCATTTAGTGTAGTAATTAATTATTACATTATCTAGAAAATTCTAGCAAGCTAGCAATCTTATATTTTCTAGACAATTCCATCTAAAGTCTAGACTAAGGAAAACTCTAGTACCTTCTATATTTAGTGCTGATTTTTCAATTATATAACACATGTTATTTGCTAATTTAGTTGGTTCATGCTTCCTTAAGCAGAGCTTAATGATTTGAATCACACCTACATATTTTTTCAAATTTTGCTAGTGTATTATTGCATTTCTTTTATTTTTGACTCTTCAACAATACAACATTTTTTTAAAAATCTATGTAATATTTACCCTATTTTAGAATTCAAACTTTTAATATTGGAAATAAAACTTTCTTAAATTTAAAATTTTCTTTTATGGCAAACAATTATGTTTAAATATATCTATATATGTTTAAGGGAGCATGTGATATGCAATTAATGGTTCACTTTTCCGAATAGCATTTTCATGAACCATTTTTCAAGCAAGAAGTTTGATAAGGACGCAAATGGGAATCACGCATAAGGACATAACTTATATATGATTTTTCAACGACAACAAATGGCCGGGAGTGGTTGGGCATTGAGAATGGTTTTCCAGACTACAATTCAAATGCCAATATGATGACAATCGATTCTTATGGTTAGTTCTTCCCGGTTCACTCGCTGTTATCAGGAAAATCTTCGTTAGTTTGTTTTTTTCCTCCGCTTATTAATATGTTTAAACTCAGCGAGTAGCCCCACATAACTTGAGATTACATCATAGGCGATCTATTGGTATGGTGCCTGGCCATGAGAGTTTATAGATGGTTTGATGATAGTTTAGAAATAGAATTTAAGTCAATTTGTTCTTTTCGATTTTTCAGAAGTATTTTCTTCTCACAGAAATGCAAAGAATCCCACAAAAATGAGCATAAAAATGAGCTATTTTTCATTCTTAAAAAATGTATATGTTTGGTTTGTATTTTCTGTTTTTTATTTTCCGCACCTTTTGTTTTCAAGATTTTGTCAAAAAATAATGATAACAAGAAATAAAGATAGAAAACAGAATTTTATTATTTTTGTTATTTTAAATATTTTCTTAACAAAATTTTAAAAATAAAGAACACAAAAAAATAGAAAATAAAAATAAAACCAGACATGCCCTTAACTTATCCATAAATTTAATTTAGGGAGGACCATCATTTTAGTTATCAGAAGATCATATCACTAATAAAATAACCCAAAAAAAACTTTATTCACCTGTGGCTCTCCAAAAATTCATCTTGTTTGACAAATTCACCCCAAACATTAATTGCTCTTTATTTTTGTTCAAAAAATAATTCTTTTAATATTATTTTGTTAAAGATACAATCATTTGAGGGTTAAAGTGATCATTATACACAATGTCAACTTAGCATAAATGAGTTATTTTTCAAAATTATGATATTTTAGGACCAAAATAGTGGTTTCATGATGCAAACTTGACATAAATCACAAAATGTTATAACTTTTGTTAACAAAAATAAAAGTCGTTGGTCTTTTGAGTGAATTTATTAAATCAAATAGATCTTTGGACTGCTATATATATATTTTTTTTTCAGCCACGTGCAAAATATCTCACTCCCCGTTCTGAACGCCCCATAAACGTATTGATAAAATAAATTAAAAAAGAAAACTGTATAGACCTCAGTTGGCAATGACGAAAACAGGATGACGAGGATTGAGGAGGTTGCCTTTTCACTCTCATTTTCCGGCCACTTTCCTTGCCTCCAGAAATAACAAATCCATTCCCCCCCCCCTCCCAAGTTATCCCTCTTCTTTCTTCTTTCTGTCTATATAATACCACCACTTGGTTGCATAGATTCCATTCATTCACTCCAAAGTCTAAACGAGCCATCTACCACAGCAGCCACTTTGTCCCTTAATCACTTCACTTTCTTTCACCCCTTCTCATATAATTGAAGCAGATTCTGCAACATGGAATCCACATGCCTGGATACTTCACTCAATCTTAATCTTGCTCCTTCGCTGCAAATGGACCTTGAGGTTAGTAATTGGTATATAAACTTAACATTTTGCATATGTAATCTTCTTCTTCCTCCTCGTAAAGGTTCGTTTTGGTTCATAAAATTATATTCAATCATTTTAGTCTCTAAAATTAAAAAGAATATCAATTTAACCAGTGAAATTGTAAAAGCTGAATTAAGTTAATCCCTATAATTAATATTTATAGGGACTATCTTGAGTTAACAAAAAGGACTTTTAAGGATTAAAATCAAACTTTACTCTCTTTTTCCAATTCCCTCAATTTCTAATATTGACATTGATTGTTTTTTTTTCCCGATCATAGGGTGAAGTTTTGGAAGAAGAGTTGCATCGTCTAAGTTGTGAGAATAAGAGGCTAGGTGAGACGCTGACACGCATGTGTGAGAGCTATCAGGCTATGCAAAAGCATTTGATCAAATTGATGAACACGGATCATGAAAGAGACCCAATTACACCATCAAGGAAGAGGAAAGCTGAGAGTGAAAATTGTGCCAATATTTTTGGTGTTTTAGGGAATTGCAATTATAATAATATTATTAACACTACTGAGAGTAGCACAAGTACTCTTGAGGAGGAGTCATTCAAAAGGCACCAGGATATCGCATCGCTTAATAAGGTTTCCAAGGTTCTTGTGAAGACGGAAGCTTCTGACCCCAGCTTGGTAAGTTCCCTCAATATCAAAAAGCTTTAATTGTTAATTTATGCCTGTATTAATGTTAAAGAAAAATGGTAGAAAATTAGAATTTTGGATGAAATTGTTTGCCACAAATAACAATAAAGTATAATTGTTGATTTTTAGACGGATGACTGTCAAATAATCACTCTTATTCTCTATGAAATTTTTGGGTCATATTTTTTGATTGAGTAATTAACATTGCTAGCTTATTGTTTAGTAAATAGGCAAAGTTTTCAAGTACTAAGTGGGATCTTGATTTTTTTTTTCCCTGTAATGAAGTATGTGATGGATGGATATCAGTGGAGGAAATATGGTCAAAAGGTCACCAGAGATAACCCTTCTCCAAGGGCTTACTTCAGGTGCTCCTTTGCCCCAAGCTGTCCAGTGAAAAAGAAGGTAATGAATTACTACTACCCTCTCTTTTACCCTCACAAAAATTTAAAAGATTTATTAGACACCAAAAAATAGGAAAAAAATTTCTAAACATTTTGACAGTAAAACAAAACATCTACTCTGTTCAATTTATTAACTGAGACATTAGTTTTGTAGGCCATCATTTTCTCCAAAATTTTCTGATCTTTAAAGTGATATTTATGTGCCAATTAATAAATGAGATAGAACACGTACTTTATAACAAGCAAGATCAAATTTTGATTTCTTTTTTAATCATATCCAAATATAATTTAGGTGCAAAGAAGTGTAGAAGACCCCACTATACTTGTTGCAACTTATGAAGGGGAGCACAACCATGGTCATCGCCGATGTGAAATGTCACTAATCTCAAGCCAAAGGGAAACCCCTTTAGTTTCTGTTCCCGTCGCCTCACCTACCTCAATTATTCCAACCACTGGCCCAACTATAACGCTTGACTCGGTCAAGTCAGCATCTGTTGACCATGAGCAAAAGTCGTCTATCCAGCAATTTTTAATTCAACAAATGGCTACTTCCCTGACAAGAGATCCTAATTTCACGGCAGCACTTGCCACTGCCATTTCGGGAAGAATTCTAGACCGGACTTGTGTGGAAAAATTGTGAATTTTCTTTTTTCTTTTTTTTTTCTTTTGGGATTGAAGGTCAAGTGTGGTGAGTTAACAAATGTATTATATTGAAAATTGGATAATGTTGTTTTGGTAAATGGTTGGTCACTTCGGAGTATGAAAAGGATAACATCTTGCAACGTTTGCATATTTAATTTATAGACAATATTTATTTTGTGTGGTCAAAATTTATAGACACTACTGACGTGGGAATAAATGAATGGCCAAATATGTCGCAGGTAGTTGTGAAAACTTAAAACGGCAAGCGCAACGTTTGTTAGCGTAAAAACTTGAATCATCAGCGTAGCCCGTAAAATATTCTTGTACACAACAAGAGGCATACATGACAATATTTCTTGGACATAAACATCAAGCATTTCATAATTCATCCACATAGTTCTAATGTCACATAACATAGTCGATGCTTAATAATATAATAGGTATTAGGGAATCATAAGAGGCATGGGTTCATAAAGGGCTACCACACCTATTACAAAATCAAGTCTAACATAACGGGAATATAAATCAAAGAGTTAATAGTCCACATGCTCAAGGATAGGAATTGAAGATAGGCAATAAAATAGCAGTCTAAATCTCCAAACATCCGCTAAAATCTCAATCCAATTCATGGAGCTCTTGCATTTGAAGATGACACAGAAAACAAGGAAAAACAAGTGAGTGTCCAAAGGAAACTCATATGAAAGGAAACAGTTAAACGTATTGTTGTCATCATCGGGCCGCTTCAATTTATTTATAAAACAAGTGGTCATGCCAAGATTCATTTAATAAGTTCACAAAAGTAGTTTCCAAAGTGACGTGTTTTTTACGATTTAGGAAATCTTGTAATCTAATGATAGAAATAGAGACGTGCAACACGAATAAACATTTGAGAGATATAACATGGATTCAAGCTCAATACTGAAATGATTGCACGCATAAATATCACACACCTCATGCATAATTTCCTTTACACTTTATAATTTTTCACTCTTTCATGGTCACCTTAAACCAACCACACCAATGTGCTGACGATATAACATGGTCACTAAACTCCTAATTACGCATTGCCTAGGATGAAATTGTGGGGTACAACCGTTGCAATTTTCTGAAAAATTGAAAGAGAAATTTCAACGCGTGAACAGTGAAATCACTGTTCATGTGTGAAGAGTTCGATATTGAGAGAGGATTTTTCAATGCATGAATAGTAAAAATCATTGTGTACGCATGAAACTCCCTCTATAAATGGAGGCAAAGGATACAGTTGAACAAGCATCAAAGTAGTGGAGAAAATGAAGAGAGCTGCAAGAGAAAATATGCACAGTGTGTTATTTTCTAAGGGTGAGAGAAAAATAGAGAATGTGAGTAAATCCCAGAAAATGTAAGGCATGGGTAAATACACCAGAAATATTTTTGGGTATCATCTTTATTTTTTTTGGTACTGTAAAAGTGTAGTATTGAATAGGAGGGTTCTCACCGGGAAATACTATATTAACCTCTTAGGTTGGAGAGTGTGGAAAGGATATTATGTATTTATCTTGTATATAGTAAAATATTTTTTAGAGTTTGTCCCGAGGTTTTTCCTCCAGTATTTGGGAGTTTGCATGTTAAAAATTCAGTATGCAGATTTCTTGATCTATTTTTTTGGCATGAATAGGATGTGGGCCCCTTTTCAATAGTGACGCCAAACTCATTATTTACGAGAATAGTGACACGGTTCCATTGTTAAGTACTGTAAATAGTGATAAGTGGACCCATCGTGAATAGTGATAAGCGAGTTCCATCAAGAATTACTATTCATCCTGATATTTATTTTTAGTAAATTTAATTCTATCAGATTTATTTTTAATGCTTATTGCTACACATTGACATCATTTAATTACACTGAATCAGCCTCTAAATCCAACAGAAATCAACCTAACTAGCCATCTTTATTTTTAATATGGGAACAATTAAAGGGAATCACATCATCACTTTCTTCTTTAAACTCTTATGTCATGAGCATGCAAGCATAATGAAATTTCATAGCTTAAAACCATACACAAAGCATGCACATGGACTTTCATACACAGTTAGGGAAGAAACAGTATTCGCGTACTCAAGTTTAAATGCTAATACGTAAAACCTTCACATAGTCATCATGGCTAAAGCTCTAATGCCCATGTGGCATATTCTTGACTCATTCTAATGCTCCAAACCTCACTTCATATTAGCCCGAGTCAAGTCATGCCCCATAACCCTTAGAAGCTCTCACATATCACATATATCTATGTCATATATCCATTCAACACATCAAGGCACCATTCACACATACAAGAGAGCATCATAATCCAATAATACATCGCAATCCTAAACCAATGTTGCTGTCAATGAATTGGTCTCAGCTAAAGCATTCCACAATTGAATCCACAGTTCATAATACATCACATCAACACTATTTAATTAAGTAAAGGCATAAGATGTCAAGTTTAAATTCTCAAAAAAGCCGTTCAAGCCAAAATACACAAGTAAGCTCCAAACCACACTAGGCACAACCAGAACTCCATTTTTCACTTTTTAAAGTCATATTTATGTGTCAGAATAAATATCTAATCATTAAAACATGATAGTGACATGCTTCCCGAACTCTCCGACTCAACCAATGCCTTAATTATGCCAAGGACCAACATGAAACCTTTTAATTTAGCTTGATACAACCAAAATTCGATTTTCTATTTCAAAACTCATTTTTATATATCAGAATAAGTATTCAATCGTCAGAACATCGCAGCCAAAACCCCAAACCCCATTTGCTATTAATACCACCACTTATATATGCATTACTTCAATCAGAAAATTTTTGTAATGCTTAAACTAGCCATGAAACCATTTTTAGACTTGAAATTTATCAATTTTCACAATTTGTTTGTCAAGGAAAACAACATAACCCCCTATGCCCTCCTAGCATACCCAAAAACTCACCTCCACATAAAAGATTAGGTGCCGGAAATTATTTTCAACATGCAATCCAACTTATCCATGAATTCAAACTTGATAACACACAAGCTTTCACAACCTTTATATCAATAAAATCAACAACCTTTAATTCTAATTTTAAATCCCCAAAACAGAAAAACCAGCATGAGTTTGGAACCTTAAATTAAAATTTCAGTAGCCATTATTTCTAGACAAAATCCTTCAAATTTAAAATAACTCATTTTCATCCTTGGATACAAAGAAATCAAACAAAACCCAAGATCCCATTGATACCCTATGATGGACAAAAACATTGAGAGAGATATATAGGAGGCTCCAAAAATATTTTTTACGCTTCGATAACATATTAAAACTCGCATATATTCACTCAACAAACCCCTTTCTACACACTTTTCATCAAAGATACAAAACCCAAAAAAACCCTTAATCTAGGTCTTAAAGGAAACAAAGATAAAGATTCAAAATAGCAAACAAAGCCCCTACCAAAACTTGAAGGCCTGAAGGAGTGAGAGTTCTTAGAGCCTTCAAGAAGCTAGCGAGGACAAAACCTCCTCCTCTTTGCTCCAAATGTAACTGCAGCTTGAGCTCCAATTGGTGGGGTTAGAGCTTTTAGGAGGTGGTGGATGGAGGCTTGGGTGTGTTTGGATGTTAGGGAAGAGGTAGGGTGGGGGTTAGAGCTGTGATGGATACGAAGAAGGTGAAAAAGATAGAGTGGTGTGGTGTGTGAAGGGAAGAAGAAAAAGAAAATGAGATGCGATAATAAGAGAGGGAAGCTGGCAATTTCATGGCCAAGGGAGGGTTGGGTTTCATTTTTTGTGTTTTTAGTGTAATTGGGAGGTGTATGAGTATAGTTTAGGAATTTAACACAAAAAGGACAAAACAATCATAAGATTCAAATTAGAATATCATTGACATACACTTTTCATTTCAAACAAATATTATTCTAATGGTGTATCTCGGAATTTCCAATTTTAAGATGGAACTTTTAATTCTACCATGGAAGGAATTTGAATTTTCAATCATATATCACACATGACAACTTTGCATCCTAATTTAATTAATTACAAACAAAGACATATTTATGCATTCTATTCAGTATGTGGCTAAACTAATAATAGATGATTAATTATCCTTCATTAACCTCGATTGATGGTTAAGATAAAATAGAAATTGGGGCTTTACATTTCTCCCCTCCTTGAAAAGAATTTCATTTTGTTATCATTGTTTCTTCTTCTTTTTTCCTTTAAATCTATGACATTGTTGCTAACCGCGACCAACATTGCAGCCCCCACCACTACTTTTTCTGAAGTTAAAGTTGTGATTTTTTTTTCTTTCTGCTATACTAATTTTTCCAATACTGGTGGGTTGCATTTATGCACCCATTTTTCTTTCTAATTTTGAACATTTTTGCATCTTAATTGTGTCTAATTGATCGGTAAATTGCAGATTTGTACTTTGTCCTCTCATGCACCATTGAATAATTTCATGGATATCAACACTATTTTTAATGAATAATCATATTTTGAAAGTAACTTGATTTTTAATCTCTTTGTGTGAGTATTGTTTGGTAACAGGAACTTCCTAGGTTAGTATGTTAGAGCAAAAAGGACTTAGAAACAATTTTTAGGCACTTTAGTAATAGTGAGACCACACAATAGTCCAAGACTAGCCCAGTGACCAACAGAGAAAGTGTATCCAAGAATTGAAAGCAAGACCACCCTAGTGGTCTTTTAATCACCCCAATGGTCTTTCACTGCCCTAACAATGGATACACTACTAGAAAAAATGCTGTTACCGATATATTTTTTCGATGAATTTTCAGCCATTATTGAAGAAAAAATTATTTTTCGACAGATTTTTTTGATGGATTTTGATCATCGGAAATAACGTAGTCGGTAATAATTATCGACGGATTTTTGCCGTCGAAAATAATTATCGACGGAATTACCGACGGATTTTATCAAACAAAATCCGTTGATAATAGGCTGGCAAAACTCGTCAGAAAATTCATCAAATTGTCATGTTATCGATGGATTTTTTCGTTGAAAATCATTAAATGTGAAAAAAAAATTATTTTGTAGTTACAGAAGGATTTTTCGGTCGGTATTCAAAAAATTTTCATTTTTTTTATTTTCCGATGGAAAAATCTGTCGATAATCAAATTTTTTTTTTATAATTTTGTGATTTGTTTACTGATGGAAAAATCCGTCGATAATTATTTTTTTAAAATTTTTTATTTATTGACAGATTTTTCCGTTGGTAATTGTTTATCTTATCGATGGAATAATCCATTGGTAATTATTTTTTATTTTCAGTTAAATTTTCGATGGAAAAATTCGTCGATAATGAACATTTATTTTTACTACAGTTTTACTAATTTGTGTTACCTGATCATTTAAAGTTAATTATAATTATATTTAATAATGAAAAGTTATATGATATTTTCAATAAATAATAAGCACAACAAATTTTACTTCGAAATGCAAAATAGATAAAAATGTCAGAAAGTGTACAGACACAAATATAAAAAGTCAACATATAACATAGAAAAAAAAACCAATAACTATAATAAGGAGAAATCAGCAACATCATCATCAGCATCACTACCATCACCACCCTCATCATCATCATCATCAATGTCTAGTTGTGCGGATAAGCCTGCCTTTACTTTTTTCAATAAGGATATCTCTACTTCTTTATCTTCTTCATCTTCATGTCTATGGCTTTTTCCTTGTCCTCCACCTTCTTTTGCATCTCCTAATATTGGCGTTCTCTCTCCGCATTCTTCTCTTGCATACGATGAAGTTCCGTATTGAGCAAGTGAACTCGCTCGCGGACCTCATCATCTTCAACAATGGAGCTAGTGCCTGTAGATGTCCCAGTAATAGCGGGAGTGGACAAACTACTCACATAAAATGACCTCATACCATAGATGCGGTTCCTGTAACGGCCACCAACTACCTTTTGCCACAACTGATCGTCATCAATTAGTGGGCACTCCTCACCAGCTACGATCCTTTCCTCCCGCTGGGTTATAGCCTCCTGATAGCTCTGCTCATAGGCATGCTATAACAAAATAAAATTAATTAAACCACTATCAAATATTTGAAACAATAAATTAAATATATATACAAACAATAAGGAGAAGAACATATATACCCAAACTTTCTTTGAGCTAGAATCGACCAACGTCTTGTCTTTCTTGCTCGTGTGAGTCTTTCTGAACAACTCACTCTGTGTAGGTGGCCTCTTCAGCTTAATACTCTGTGATTTGAGTGAAACACGTAAAATATTAATAAGTGAAACGTGTAAAACATTAATAAGTGAAAATATAAATTTAACAAAAGGAATTTAAATTTTTTTTAAAATAATCACTAAACCATCTAATGACGCATAGACTCTATAGTAGCAGAACCACCACAATGAACGGATCCAGCCTTTTGCAACGCTCTGCTTGCCTTAGCCTTCAAAGACTTGTCTTTAAATTTCTCACTTCTCCAATATCGTCACAAATAGTCCAGGCTGGCCTGAGTCATCTGCTTGGGGGTCTCGTCCCGCCATTCTTGGATTTCAATGTACAAGTCTTGCAGCCTATGAGCTACCTTGATTTGAAGAGTTTAAACATGAATTCTTCATCTTTGGGATGGATGATAAAGTGGCTCTGCACATGGAAGTAAAAAAAAAAAAGGTTATTGAAAACTGTTTATAAAGTAAATCACATATTTCATGTTAATTATTGTATTTTACCTTCCAGTCAAGAAACCAGCGCAGCTTCTCCTCCTTCGTCAGCTTGTCAAAGGACTTAATCGGTCGTTCATAAAATTTCTGGATGGTGTGTGTCATCTCCTGCATGGTCGTGTGTTTGGATCCTAATTGCATAGCAAATAGTGCAAAACAATGTTATTATATATCAAGAAATTGTTCAAATTATTATAACAAGATTCATGAATTGAAGAATTGAATTACTAACCTTTTCTTACCAAGACGTATTAAGTTTCACCTGCTCGTCCCTTGTTGACCCATGCACAACTGCCCTGCTGTGGAGCCACTAACTGCCCCGCTTTCATCATCCCCTGTAAGTCGTGCATGGGAGTGGAGGCAGGATCTTCCGGTGATGGTGGAGGTGAAGGCACCTCTCCTGTCACATGCCCAGAAGTGGGTATCATAGGTCTCTCCTGATAGGCACGGGGTGGTAGTGGCATGCAAGGAATAAAAGTGGAGATGTGAGTAGCATTGGTAGATGCCTGAGTAAGAAGGCTCAAATTTGGGACACACTTCCTCTTGCCCTTGTTTTTCAATTTAGGTGCCATATCTGAAAAAGAAATGATAATGTATGAAAAACCAAATAATATGATAATTTAAAATAAGAATATGTAATAAGCATGAAATAGACACATCATATTTAATCTAAAAGTTGAGAACTATCATCATCATTCTCAGTCTCAACATCATCTTCAAACGCATCTTTCTCATCCTCCTCATTAGTACCATCGCTTTCATTATGTTCACTCACTAATTGATCACTGGAAGAGTGAATTATCTCAACCTCACCCAAATCAGAATGTAAACTTGGCAATGTTCCTGTATCAATGACTACCTGAGAGGGGATTGGATCATTCACTTGAAAAGCATTGTCAGGTAGTTCTTCGACCTCAACTCGACCCCTAGGTTTAGTTTGTATAACCATCTTCCAATTCTTTCTACACTTACCAGGGTATGATACATAATATACATGTCTTGCATTCTGAGCAATAATGAAGGGATCATATGCACCATATCTCTTAGTATGATTCATCGTATATTGATTGTGTATGCGTGTTCCGTCAGGACGTCTTGGATCGTACCAATCACAACTGAATAACACTCCCAATTTTTTAGGTCCATCACCCACATATTCAATCTCTAGTATTTTCTTGATTATTCTATACCAATCACCCTCCCTACTGATTGTATCCCCTCTGACACAAACCCTACTATTGCCTGTTGCTTTCCCTTGGCCCTATTCAAATATATGAAATTTATCTCCATTCACATAATACATTGGCCAACTGTTTGCTTTGTTAGTAGGACCCAACCCAAACTTTGTAAATAAGGACATGAAACATTATCATTTTTATCAAAAACCTACATGAATAATTGAAATTCAAACATCAACACAAAAGATGACAAGTAGAACATGTGTGTAGTTTTGGATCAAATGGTTACTAGATAATTAGGTCACATACAAATGATTTGAACCATGCTAGAAATTGTTCAAGGGTGTTTCGCTCATCAATTTGTTCAAAATACTTGTAAAAGTTAAACATTGCAAGTAATATAAGATTTCATTTATGTCAAGGCATCAACAATTGAAAGTGATACACTGATATCACTTATGTTTTAAATGGCCGCACTTCATCACAGTTGATTAAGATATGCAAATGCGCAGCATGTTTCTCTTTCTCTGATAGCCAATGAGGTTTGGATTTTCCAACTGCACGTCTGGGCTAATTGAATATAGACAAAGTATGTTGAACTAAACTTTCACTCCCATAATCATTTTGACCAACTTTGTTCATCTAAATTGAACATGTGGCTAAAACTAATAGGAACAAAAGAAAGATGTCTCCTTGGAAATATATGCCTCACATATAGAACCTTCTACTTGAGCCATATTTTTTACAGTTCCTTTAAAACTTTCAATATTTCTTTCAAAGGGATACATCTATCTGTATTGAACTGGCCCACACACCCTTGCTTCATATGCCAAATGTATAGGCAAGTGTTCCATAGAATTAAAGAAACCAGGAGGAAATATTCTCTCTAATTTACATAGAATTATAGGGATGTTTCTATCCATAATTAGGAGATCTTCAACTCTCAGAGTAGACGAGCATAGGTCTCTAAAATATTGACTCAACTCAATCAATGGCTTCCAAACAGGGAAAGGTAATTCTCTAAATGTAATAGGAAGTAAACACTCTATGAATATATGACAATTATGACTCTTCATACCAAAAAAGTGTCCTTGTGCAATATTGGCGCATCTACCCAAGTTTGAGGCATAACCATAAGGCATTCTCAACTCTTGCATCTACCTACACACAAATTTTTCTGAATAGAGGTTAGTGCGTAACTCATCTTCAGCTTACACATACGGCCATCTGGTAACTTCTGTAAACTCAACGCAGGTCTCTTACAATAATCTGCCAAATCTTTCCTTGATTTCACATTGTCCTTAGTCTTATCGGTGTCCATCACAGTGTTTATGATGTTATTACACATTTTTTTCTACATGCATTACATCAATACAGTGACAAACTAGATTATCTCCCCAATAAGATAACTTCCAGAACATATTCTGCTTGGTCCAATTAGGATCTGTCCTATATCCTGGAAATCGTATGGATTTTCCCAGTTCAGTTATCTTTGGAAAGTCTCTAACTCTGTGCCAAACATGGTTACCGCTTAGCTTCACAAGAGGATCATTACGTTCAACCGTCTTCTTTTTAAACGCGTCTTTCTTACCCTTAAATTCATGATCAAGGTCCAAAACCTCCGATGACAGTCAAACCACGAGTTTTTTTTACCATGTTTTAATGTGAACGCCTTTGTAGGATGGAAAATTATTGATAGTCCATATCAATGATGCCCTCAGCAAGAATTTTTTTTGGGTGGAAATATCATAAGTTTGTACGCCTGAATACCACAATTCTTTAAGCTCATCAATCAATGGTTGGAGATAAACATCAATTTTGGCTTTGGGATTATCGGGGCCAGGGATTATACAAGTTAGAAACATGTAAGAATCTTTCATGCACATTTCAGGAGGAAGATTATAAGGTGTAACAACCACAGGCTAGCAGGAATAAGGTCTACTAAACTGATTATTCGGAGTAAATTCATCTGCACAAAGCCCTAACCTAACATTACTAGGATCCGCAGCAAAATCAAGATAAGTTTGATCAAAGTGTTTCCAAGCTTCACCATGGGAAGGGTGGGTCATCACACCATCATTTCTCTTATTTTCAAAGTGCTACCTCATGTAAGGTGTTGAACTCATTGAAGCATACAACCTCTTTAACCTTAGAATTAGGGGCAAATAAAGCATTCTTTTATAGGGAACATCCTTATATCTTCCATTTCTAGTTCTTTTGGTTTGAACCTAGGGCTTTTACAAAATTTGCATTGGGTCAGGTATGCATCATCTCTGTAGTACAACATGCATCCCTTCAAACAACAATCTATTTTTTCTGATTTTAACCCGAATTTTGAAACTAATTTCCTGGCCTAATAAAAATCCTTTGGAATAGAACTAGGTTGTGGACTAATCTCACTCATCAATGTTGCCCACTGGTCAAATGAATTTTGACTTTGGTTAGCTTCTAATTTTATAGCTAACATCTTAACCACTAGAGACAATTCCGAATGTACATACCTTTCCTATAGTGGGGCCTTTATAGCCTCAAATGTAGAGAAAAATTTCTCAGCCTCGACATTAGGAGCCTCAACAGAAGGTTCATAATCTGGATCAACTTAAGGACCAACTGCATCATAAATCATTTCCTCATATCGTCTAGAGTTATCCTCCTAATTCATATTTCCCGTGACATGCTCACCAATATTAATGCTACTTGAACTACCTCTAACATTTGTATTTTCAACATTAGCATATTCAAAATTTTGTGTGGCAACTTCCCCATGCATAGTCCAAACTCAATAATCCGCCATAAAACTATCTTATATAAATGATACCTAATGGTGTCCATATCAAAATATTTCCTACATTTGCACCAAGCACAAGGACACCTAACTTTCTACTCATTCATAAATTGTACTGTCTGACAAGTCACCCTTATAAATTGTTCAACTCCCACATAAAATTTAGGTTTAATTCCCCCTCTACTGGGGTGCACCCTCTCATACATCCATAGCCTATTTGCAGGAATCATGCTTCTTGAGTGTGTAATTTAACCTAACAAATTCATTTAAAGTTTCAGAAATTAAAATCTTATTTAATTATAAATATCTTTCAATAGATCATTTTCTGAAAGTAAGAATCTATTAAGTAAATAGATTGTACTCTTTAACTTAACAAAATTTCAATAGAACCTCCTCTTAAACTAAGATTCAACTCTTTAAATTTAAAAGAAAAATCAGTAACACCCCCTCTTAAACAAAGACATCCCAAGAAATTGATTTCATGACATACATATATCAATCCAGTCAGATTAAAATTCACAATACAATCAAACAAACATTTAAAGATCCTAAAACCGTTCTAGAGCACATCTCCTTATAACATCACAATATACATATCTTGCAATCTCCGTATACACAATCAATCTCTACAGCAAACAATACAAACAAGTCGGGGAAGGACCTTTACTCTCTTCCCCCCAGCCATGCAATCCCAATTTTCTACAACTCTATCTTAGAAATCATAAGTCTTTATCCTAACAAAAACACAATTAAATAAGGAGAAGAAATAATTACTTACTCTCAAAGAGACAAAAGAATAATATGCTCTGCCAAAGAAATACTCTAACCGGATTTGATGTTCTGTAACAAAATCAATTACTTAGATTAATAACTTCAAAAGAAATACTAATAACTTCAAAACAAATAAAATGAAGTCACTAATTACTTAGCCTATTAACCTGAAAAGAGCATGTGTGTTCTATACAAAGCAAAAGTGTTCACTGTTTATTTATAGAATCCTTTTAAATAGATGGAAGCTATTACATTCAAGAAATAACAATCACAAGCAACCACAACATATGCCACCACCACAAATCAAAATTTTACTTAACTTTCTAACTCAAATTAAATAGACCCTTGTTCACAATTTCCCTCTAGGACAGAACATAAGTTAAAAACAAGTCCCTATCAGCCAAAAAAAGCACAAACACATTGAGAATCAGAAGTAGAAAAGGGCAACAGAAAAATCAAAGCCAAAGATAAAGAAACATATCTTCTGAGGTCTAAGATCAAGCATTCAAAAAGGGTACAAGAAAGCTAACCTTGTTCCTTTCTTTCCTTCTTTTGCTTTATGCTATGATCCTTCAAAAGTACAGAGATTAATTTATTAACTCAAAGTCTCAAACCCCACCACTCTCACCTTCAAGATAGCAAACAAAAGGGAAAATAGCAAAGATAAAAAATATAGGTGAGTGAATAAGCATTCTTTAATAAAAAAAACACCTTGAACGAGACAGAGAAACAGAAACCGGCATGCAGTCATGGGCGGAGACCGGTGTTCAAGGGCGGAGACCGGCGTTCAAGGGCGGAGACAGGCGACCGTTCCAGCTGCGGAGACTGGCGAGCATGCAAGGGGCGGACACCAGGATAGGTGTAGACTCGCGATCGACGGACAGAGGATGCAGGCTCGCCCCCACTTCACCGATAGAATACGGGGACAGGCTCGAGATAGCAGTGCTGCGTCTCTCTCTGAAGGAGGAGCAATGACTGCGGGTCGAAGACCGACGCGGGGAGAGAGAGAATGGGTGCTGGGCAGTGGTCGGCGGAGGGCGGTGAGCGACGAGCCGGCGTGCGAAGCGGTGGCAAGGCGGCAGCAGGGAGAGTTCCGGCGGTGAGCAAGAATGAGGGTGAGAGAAAGAGAGAGAGAGAGATGAAATGAGAGAAATGAGTACAAGACACCATCACTAAAGGATCTTATCTAAAAAGATTCCGGTAATTCCAAGCTGATAGCGCATAAATGTGTCCCAAAGTTACTGACGGATTCGATTATGTTACCAACGGATTTTTCCATCGATAATATTTTTTTAATTTTTTAGATTTTAATTTTACGGATAGGAAAATCCGTCGGTAAATTTAATTATCAATTATAAAATTAATGTCAGTTACAGACGGGAAAAATCGTCGAAAAGTTTTTATTAACATTACTGATGGACTTTTTGTTGGTAAATACTAATTTTTTTCGAAATTAAAATCATAAAATGTTCCATATTTACCAAAAGATTTTTCCATCGGTAAAATTAATTTTTTTAAAAAAATTCTAAAAAATTATTACCGACAGATTTTTCCGTCGATAAATTTATTTTCTGAAATGTTAAAACAAATATAATATTTACCAATGAAAAAATCTGCCAGTAACATACGCGTCATATTTCTCTCAAATTTGCGCATTTATTACCTACGAATTACCGACGGAAAAATCCATCGATAATGACTAAAACCCACAAAAAAAAAATTTCTTATTTTCCATCGATAAATCCGTAGGAAATACCAACGAAAAAAATCCATCAGTAACTCATATTTTTCTTATAGTGATAGCAACAATGCGAGTTCTAGAGTTTTAGTTGACTGCCTAGTGGTCAAAGACCGGCCCAGTGGCTAGACACTTATAGCTAGGTTCTGCAACATGCGATTTAGCTCTATTGGACCTATTTTCTATCCTATTTTTAATACATTATAAATAGGGACAAGTCAAATATTATAGATACCTTTTGCTCACAAATTTTATTTTTACCATCAAACACTCTCTATTCTCTTTCTTTATCTTTATACTCTCTTTAGGTTTTGGGAGCTTCTAATCTTTGTTTTGGCTCTAGTTTAGAATTGCAATTGCACTTTTCCTTAATATTGATTGCAATCATCCACCTATGAAGGAGTAATCCTTTTAACTTGTGAAAGAGTAACTAAAGATTGAGATTGTTCTAGAAGTTCCTATTTAATTGCAATTTATGGTTGATTTTTCTCTCCCTTTTGTTATCTTTCTTTAATATTGATTGTATGAATTATTGGAATTGTAATTTTGAGAGCTACCTGATTGTATGTTTATCTGCATTGTGAGTTGCATACATAATAGGGTATTTGGTCAATTGATTAATTTACACCCAATTTGTAACATCCTAATTTTTAACCCAATACTCCTAGAATGTATTTAGGTTAATCATTAGTCTATTACTCTTTTAGTCTCATTCCTTAAACCTTTCATTAAAATACTTAGCAGAAAATACAGGTAAATTTTTTTTTTGAAATGTAAATGCAAAGTGAGAGTCGCGCAACACGACGAACGATGAGACGCATAAAGAAAACGAGACACAAGAGTAAACAAGCAACTCACGAACATCAAAACATAAAGCATATAATTGCAAATCATGATAAAACTCACTGCATATATATATAATATGCCCACTCATGAAGAGCGAGACTTAGTTGGTACAACATAGAAACAAATACATCTAAAATGAAAATACAGTAGAAGGGAAAATACAATAAAAAATGAAAAAGAAAACTCCCCCATCACAAAGGGTGCACCTACACTAGATAACTCCCAAAACAAAAGTAGGCTATTCGGCCCTAGTCAGAAGCTTGGGCACCAGAACACATCTGCTGTCTCCTACTGCTGACCTCTCTGGAAAGGAGGAATGTACCTAATTCACTGGGCTATCTCTGCCGGGGTGGCTATGCATTACATCGGCTGGGCATGGCCCCTCGGCGGGGAGTCATCCTCACTCGTCTCTCGTGCATCGGCTGTGTGATGGTGGCCTCACTACCCTCTCCATGGTCCATTGGCATGGTGGGGGAGGAAAATCTCTCTTTTAATTGTGGTTTAGAGTTGTATTTAGGTGTGTCTTTGATTATGCTTAAGTTTAGGAATTTGTGAGAAAGTGTTTAGGCGACTAAGGATGTAATTAAGGATTTCAAGACAAGTTAGGGAGTGCTCTTGCTTCATTAGTGAGATAAAAACTCATTTTAGTGTATAAACAATTCTAGACACAATTCTTTAATTTAAGGAATTGGAGAGAGAAAATACTATTCAAGATTCCAAGACTAGAAATCTTGAGTTTTAAAAAGAAATTTAGGTTTAATCTAAGCAATTTTAGGTTCTAATTAATATTAATAACTTATTTTAACTCTAGATTAATTATGAAAATTAATTAATCTTTGATTATAGCCTAATATTGGTTAGGTTTGCTTAATTACATCATTAAGCTCAACGGCACTATTCCAAGGGTAAAATCGTAATTTTGTACAAAAACTGCCCGTGACTACCGGGACTTAAACAAATACTTTTAAACACACGAAAACATCATTTTAGACCTTCGGAGAAAGTTTCAGGCTCAAACGGTACCTTTACCGGTGTAAAAATGCTATAGGGGTATTTTGGTCATTTTGACCCGAAACTGTAGAAAACAAGATTTTCATTTCCGAAACCACTCAAGGACCATCTAATCCCCTTCAAACATTGATTTGACCCTTCGAGGACTGTCGGGCCAGCTATCATCGAATTCCGGGCAAAAAATGACCTCAGTGGCATTTTGATCATTTTTCTCTCAGATAGAAAAAATTGGGGCATCACACAATTCGTAAGGGATTCAAATTAACTCTGTTTGGAGATTAGGTTGCTGTAATTGATAATTAAACTAGCATAGGTTCATAGAATCATGATTGTGAATTACTAGTTTATATGTTAGTCAAATCTTTAGTGAGAGTGTACGTGTTTGCATGACTACTAAATAGAATTACATCATTGTTATATGAAAACATAATTAATTAAAGTAACCACCACCATTAATTAATCTATTGCACCGATGATTGAACAACTCTTAATTTGAAGGAGTCATTGTGTAGATAATTATTCTTATATTATTTCTCCAATTAACTTTTGGTCTCAAACAATTTTAAAACCCCCCAATTCCTTAAATCGATTACAACATTTCCACGTGAGATGACTTGGATTGCATCATGACTGCATTTTTGGGGTAATTTAGCAATTACAATATTTTTAATTTACTGTGAGTAGCAACAATTTGTATCAAATTTTGGCATTGTTGAAGGAAAAGTGGTGCTAGTTGATTCTCATTTTTATCTTTATTTTTTTATTTTATTTATCTTTATTTTTATTTTGATTTTATTTTTTTTATTATTTATTTATTTTATCTATCCAAAAAAACTATTTTAATTTCATTTAATAGCTTATTCCCTTGTGTTTGACTGCTGCTATAATTTAATTTTATGGCACACTCTCTTCTTAATTGTCCCATACTTCCACTTAATCCAGTAATTGAAAAACTACTAAGCAGGTTAGGAAGGCTACAAAGGAGCAACTTAAATTTCCTGATAACCCTTTTTCTTCTTCCTTTTCTTTAGATATATCTTGGGGATTAGCTATTTTTTTTTTTAATTCTCCTGAACTTTCTAATTTGTTTGCTAGTGTTTCAAACTTGATAACACACAAACAGTCCAGGCTAATAAGAGTTTGTCGTATGATGAAGTATAAGGAGCAGCTCCTGGCAAACTTTTAAGCGGAGGAACCGATTACACACCCAAGTAAGAGGAATCCTAAGACTGTATAGGTATGAGACTATATAGTTGAGGAGGGCTTATATGAATTGATTTGTACTACCTATACCAACAAGATGCATCTTCTTTTTGGTAACCAATCACTAAAGAACTCTACAGTTAAACGTACTTGACTTTGAGCAATTTTGAGATGGGTGACCTCCTGGGAATTTTTCCAAGGATGTGTGTGAGTGAGGACAAAGCATGTTGAAATGACCCGTGTTGGTTTATGAGGACAGTCGTTAATCCATAAAGCAGCACGAGATGTTATAAAATCAAGCTTGCTATAGATATTTAAGAAAGGTCCACTAATTAATAAGTAACAACTCTTAAATACGATGTCATGACTTAAGGATAAGGTTATACTTGGAAGGATGTTACACGAGAAATGATTGCTGATGCAAGAAGGTATGGACAAAGAGTGGCTCTTGGCAGGCTTCTAAGTAGAAGAGTGCATGAATGAATCAATTACACACCAGAATGAGAGGGATCCTAAGACTGTATAGGTATGGGACTATACAGTTGACGATGACTTATATGAATTAATTGGTACTATCTATACCAATAAGATGCATCTTATTTTCGGTAGCCCATCACTAAAGAACTCCATGGTTAAGTGTGCTTGACTTGGAGTAATTTTGAGATAGGTGACCTCCTGAAAAATTTTACCAGGAAGCATATGAGTGAGGACAAAGTATGCTAAAAAGATCTAATGTTGATTTGTGGGGACAATTGTCAATCCATAAGGCAGTTTGGACTGTCACAATATGTCTTCTTCATATAATATAAATATATAGCATAATTAGCATGGGCCCATAGAGGGCATCCACTGTCACAACGTGCATGGAGGGGGCCGCGACGAGGATAATGACCGATTTTTTTAAAAAATAATGAGAAAAATGATAAAATGGAAGTCGCCACCAACTTTAATTATAGCTAAAATTGGAAAACCTTTTGATTTGTAAACTGATCTTTTAAAAGAGATTTAAGTCTGGGAGTCTAATTATGATTAGGGAAGGGTGGAAACTTAATCCTACTGCACCCCTAATACATCCATATAAATACGGTTACCCTAGAGCTCATTATGCAAATTAATTATAATTTTAATAATATTTATTTTTTCCCAACAGTTATGATTAAAAAAAGAAATAAAATAAAAGAAAAGAAAATTAAATTAAAAGAGAACACAATTTAATGAAAAATTAATTTTGACTTGATAGTTGTTAACTACGTCGACGTATCCTCTGGTGCAATGAAAAACTCAAAGTCACGTCGTTTTGTAGAAAATGATTCTTTGTTGGTAGATTTTATTATTGAACAAGAATTTTAAAATAGAAATGTGTTGATCGATTTTAATTTTTTTAAAAACAATGATTTTTGGAAATGCTTTTATTATTAAGTGGACAGAAAATATTTTTTCACAAACCCACTAAAAACTTAATAACTATTTTCTTTTTTTAATTCTTTTTATTAAAAAAACACTCACAAAATAAAAACCTTGGACTTGACAAAAACATGCTAGCCCAAAAAAAAACCTAAAAAAATAAAAAACGAAAAATAAACTTGAACCCAAGATATACCTAGTCTAAAAGATTAGTCCCCCCAAAAAATTAAACTTAGCCCAAACGCCCCAAAACATGGTTCTGATTTCCCAACAAAAAGAAGAATTAAGAACCAAGCCCAATAAAAATGAATCCTAAAGTGAGATAAAAAAGCAATGGCCTAACTACATCAACTAAAAACAAAATAGAAATGAAAAAAAAGACTGATCCGGAACCAAAAAAAAAACCCCTAAATTCCTAAATCAAAACACATGCTCACTCACTAAAAGAAAAGAGAACAAAGAGCAAAAGAAAGGGGGAGGGAGAGAGAGAGAGAAGAGGGTCGCAGTTGGGAAGAGAGAAAGAGAGAGGGTTGGCGCCACAGGGAGGGGGCTGCACCGCGGTGGATCTGTGGGAGGAAGATAGCCACGCGGCTGGCTTTTGGCGGTTGGTCATCACAGCGGAGAGGGAAGAGCTCATGTTATGGAGGACTGCGGACCCGAGGCCAAGGCAGCGGGCTTGAGGGGAAGAACGGAGGCAGAGCAGTTCTGGCCTGCTTTTCTCAATGGCAGGGGTTGCGATGTTGGGAGGTTGGCCGGCGTAGGGGCGGTGCGAGTGGTGGCTCGTGGGCTTGCGGTGATGGGTGGAGGAAGGAGTTGGTGGTGGTTTTGGAGGAAGGGTCGAAAGGGGAAGGTGCAGCGGTGATGACTGGGCACAAGGAGAGGGATGATCTCGCGGCAGTCATGGAGAGTGAAGGGGAAGGGATACGCGTGGTGGGTATGTTGTTGATGATGGTGGAACGCATGGAGGCCGCGGCTAAGGGAGGGAACCGCCGCGGCCTCCTCCTCCTTTCTCCTTTTCTTGTTCTCCTTTTTTTTTTAGTTTCTGATGATGATATCTATACCTGTCTCTGTTGTAATGTTGGATTACTGTTGATTTCTCCTTTGTGTATGTTGCTATCGTCGGATTTCAGTCAATATGCTGCTGAATTTTTGTTTGAAATTCTTGATTGTTGCTCTCTGTTTGGGAAAGATTTTTGATATCTGAAACCACCTCCCCTTTTCCTTGTTGATTTTTGCCTTATTTATACACATACAAATCAATCATAAACTCCTGTAATGATGTTGCAAGGGATGGTTTGATGATGATGACAGGCATGGTCTTTCAGCCTTTCAATTTGTTTTTGTTATCTTTAGTTTTGAACGATCTGTGTCTCCTGCTTTTCCTTTTCATTTCCATTTTTTATGAGTTAACAGAACAAAGAGATGTGGGGCTTCCTAAATGGGCTAACAAAGATTGGCTAGAACAAAATAGAATGGGTTGGGCTGCTATTATTATTATTTTTTTTTTTGTACAAGGAAAGGGCTGAAAAGGAACTAAAAACAGGCTAGTAAAAAATATGATTTTTATTAAAGAATATAAAATACTCGGATAAAATATGGTGTTCACATATACAAATAATACATCTACTCCTAAACATGAATATAGAGGTAATTTAGGTACTTGTTGGCGTGCAAAGTCTAAATAGTCTGCATGCCAAAGATAATTAGAAATACAAATAGATGAACAATTAATCACATGAACTAATTTCCAAGCATGCACTATCTCCAAAGCTCAAGTCTCATGGAGCTTCTGCGTCCTAGCCCGCGGGCTCATGTGAAGATGACACAAAAACAAAGAAATGGGTGAACAACTAGAAAGGAACTCGGTAGAGATTAAAAAAACATTTTAAGTGTCATCGTAATTGTCTCTAATCACTTCGGTTTGTTATAAAAGCAAGTAGACATGCATTCATTCATTTTTTATAAGTTTGAAAACATAAATTCTGAAGTGACATACATTTAAAGAGCTATGAAATTTATATTAAACGTCAAGAATAAAGTATACATGGCATGACAAAGCATAATAGAATGCAACATAAAGCAAAAACTTGCATATGGACACAATGATTCATAGCTCTTTACTCTTTCTCATACTTTAGTTATCTTAGCACTTTACTTTGATTAACTACCCTCTCTCGTGGCTCCAAGTTAGCTCCATAATGCCAAGTCCACAATGATTTCACATGTCACCAAATAACTTCATATCATCATAATTGCTTAGGCTATGAGCTCACGCATACTAGTTGTTGCTAGATAAAATTATGTGGTAGAGTGGTTGTCATCATTTTTCTTTCTTTCACATGATCAAAATGCATGAGCATTTAACAAAAATGAAACCTCTTGCAATGTTACGAGACATAAAATATACACATTCCACTTTCAAGGTCAAAGCTTAGGATTCCGCATATCTCATGATGGTTAGTGCTCCCAGGCTTATGAAATATATTCTTAGTGCTCTAGCTCTCACTTCACAATAAATTGGGCTAAACTATGTTTTATAGTTCTCATTGTACTCCCCAATTTCATAACATTACATTTCACATAATCCAACCTAAATCATCATGTTGCAAGCCAAGTATTATAAAGGAAATAAAGTTCACATTCACATCATATAATTCAACTATAGTTCATCACTTAATGAAACATGGCTTCACAAGTAGCTGTCCAATCTTACCTAATTCAATTCCAAATTCCTTAAATCATCATTTTAGACCAAAGTACATCACAAATGCATACAACATCATAAAACACAACCCCAAACCCCATGATCTCCTATTAGGCCAAAAATGTCATGTGCACATATAAATGTCATAATTATTAAACTAACACAACAACATTACCAACTCATTAAAACACAATCTTAAACCCAATGCCTCAAGCCCCACTCTGGCTGAAAAAGAGTTTTAATTATAATTAGGATAAATACATTTTACCTACCCTTCTGAACTTCAGGTCATGTGTAATTTGCACCATGACTTTTTAAAATGTGCATTATGATAACCTGAAATTTTCAAACTGTGTAAAACACCCCTCAGTATAATTTTGCCAACTAATAAAAGTAAGATTTATATGCATTTAAGCCCCTGATGTTTTCAACTTATGCAAACCGATACCTTATGTATGAATACTATATGCAACTTATCTCCTAATTTTTTTATTATGTCCAACTCGACACCCTGTTATGACTTAAAGTTTTGGGAGGGGGGTTGCACAATTTGAAACATTCAGGGTGTCATAATGCATTGTTTGAAAAGTAGCGGTTTTTTACACAGTTTGGAAAGTTCAAGGTATCATAATACACATTTTGAAAAGTCAGGGTTTAAATTGCACATAACCTAAAATTCATGAGGTAAAATGCATTAATTATAAACTCATTTAAAACTAGACTTTTACCTTTCAAAAATTATCATTTCAATAAGATAATAATTATGCAAACATCACAAACACAAAAACACAACCCTCTCACCTCGAATCATGACAAGGCTAAACACATATAGCCCAAATGGAGGGCTCAACATAATTTTCCAGCATGTCTAATCTTTCAATCATGGAGTATAAAGTTGTATTAAATCCATTCGACACAATCTTTCATTAAAAGAGCAAAACTCAACTCAATTCCTCCATTTAACCCCAAAAATCGTCGCACCAAATGAAACCTAAAGCCTCCAAGAAATCATTAGGGCCAAAAATTCAAGGTGTGTTTGAGAGAGATCAAAAACTCATTTTTACACCAAACAAATTCATTAAACATCAAATCCAACCCCTTAACCATTTTCAGATTTCAACACTCGAAGGAAGCAAGAACCAAACAAACACCTAAGTTAGGGCTCAAATAATCACACAAACAAATGTTTTTAGGAAAAAAAAACCTACCACACTTGAGGATACAAGAATGATGGGTTGTTTGAAGCTTAGCTATAGATATCCTTTTTTCTAGGTGGAAAAAAGCCAAAAATCCTCTCCTTTTCCTTGATGTACTCACAGCTAGCAGCTTATTGATGGAGGAAGGATGAGCTTTCAAATGTTGGAGGCTATGAATTTGGGGGAGTGTGAGCCAAAAATTGTGGTTCACCCTTTATGTTTGGATTTTTGGGAGAGATTGATGGAGATGATGGTTAGATTTTTGGGGTTGAAGAAGAGGTATGTTAGGATTGAAATGGAAAAAAAGGGGGGGGGGGGGGGGGAGAAAGAAACAAGGATGGGTTCGTGGTTTTAGGGGTTTAGGTGAGGATATATATATTTGGTAAAGGGGGGTGGGGGGATAAATGAGGAGTAGTTTAGTAATTTCATAAGAAAATGAAATAAATAATTGCCATACATGATTAAAATAATCATTACATTTTAATTCAAACAAATAATATTATATTCATGCATCTTGAAACTTTCGCTTTTGGGTGGGAATATTTCAATATAATTTAATACAAAGGGGAACAAAAAGTTTCAAGTTAACATCACATATCTACTTTCATTACACCATCACGATAATTTATAACTCTCAAACTAATTAATCAAAGTTAGAGATTAAATTATGTATTTTAATTACTGAGAGGTTAAAATTAATTATAGATAACTAATTATCCTAATTTACTTGATTGACACATAATTAAGGCAAACCAAAAATTGAGGCATTACAAAAAACCATGCAAATTAAGAGATTTGATTTATTGATTGTATAAAACTATTTTACATTGTTAGTAAATCAAATTTACACTATATACATGATCACTTTTTCTTTTCTTTTTTTGTTAATGATCATGTATAGTCACTTTAGAAGAGTTTAACTCTTTCAAAAACTAATTCAAAAGTTATGGAAAATATCACATATGATTGGGTTGAATGTGAAAAACACTTTACACTATATAATGTTGTTTGAAAAATAATGTTTAATAATTTTTAAATATCACATATATGAATATATGATGATAACATATGATTAATTAATAGTCTTACAATTTTACACAAAAAAACCTACTAAAACTAAACTTATTTAACTTTATAACATATGTAATTTGGTGCTTGAATTTTAAAAAAGGGCTATACTACACAATTTGAAAATATTGCTTAAATCTTTAATTAATCGAATCTTAATACTTATTGGATAAAGTTAAGTGATATTACTTGTTTATTCATCCAAGGCTAACAATTATAATATTCATTTTGACAACTGGATTTAATAAAAATACTTACTACCAAACATTTTTCTTTTGGAAATACGTAAGATAATCCTCAAACTTCCAGGCCCGTGTAAAATGATGATATTCTATTATCCACCTCCGTCTTAAAAATTCAAAAAAGGTGTCATACAACAAGCACATGTTTGATGGAAACCTTCATCATCACATGATTTTAATAATAATAATAATAATATCAACTAAAATTTGGGTAACTGTTAGTCAAAAACATATACCGTCCACGTTCAAAAATATGAACACTATCTTATCCATTTTTTAAAAGTTTAAAAGCTAAATCGTACCATTATATAAAGTTGAAAAACTACAATTTAATATTTACAAGGGTTTTATTAACGAATGTCTGATTAAAGAATCGAACAAAAAAATTGATTGTTCCTAATGGCATTGAAAACTCAAAAATCTTACTTTTTCAATAATTTATTTTACCTTTAATTCTTTGATCAACACCTTCAAATACTTATGAATAAAATTTATAATATAAATATTAAGATATACAATAATTTATATAACTCTATCTAGGGGTGGCTATTGCCACTCCTCAATATCAATTGCCACCTTCTCTTTTGATGGTTTTTATTTGATTCTGCCAAAATTTCCTACTTGTTTCTTGGACTTAATTACGTAATAACTTGTTTTTTTTATTCTTCCTCTTCTGAATGGCTTGTTGGGAAAAAGGTTTGGAAAGGTCTATTTCCTCCAAAAGCTGAACTTTTTATGTAGTTTATTCTTCAGAAAAGACTTAACACGAAAGAAAGGCTCCTTAGAATGAATTGTTCTCAATCGGATGGTGCATCTTGCTCTCTCTATGGTGAAAGTGTGGAAACATTGGGACATTTTTTTTTTCTCTTGTAAGAGATCGATTTATATCTGGAATTATTGTTCCCGGTGGTGGTGTATTACTTGGTGTTTGCCTAATGATCCGGTTTTATTTTTCGATTCGTGGTTTGGTACCCCCTTCTAGGGCTCTGATAAAAAGTTATGGGTTTCACTTCTATACGTTGTTTGTTGGTCTATTTGGTGGATTCGTAATCGTATGATTTTTGAAAACTTTAAGCCAAATTGGAAATTGGAAATTAGGAACATGATACGTAAATTGGTCTTCTGGGCTCAAGCTTGGTGTGATAAATACCTTTTTGCCCAGATTTTTTTATTACAAACATTGAACAAGTACGCTATTGGAGATACTAACATTGATATCTTTTTGGTGTTGACCAAGATGATGTTGTCTCCTTCTATCTTATCTGGATTATGTGAGTTAGGTATATGGTTAATCACATGACTATATTCTGAGCATAGAGCCATTCTAGAACTTTATTACTGATATGCTGGATGTTGATTCAGTTTTCTAAGAGGAGGAAATCACTCATCCCAATGTCGTTGGTGATATCTGTATGTTATACACTTGGTAGCTGTAACACCCTAAAAAATTCTTTAAAAAATTAATTTGGGCTTTACTAGTCGTAATTTCAAAAATTTGACAATTTTAGCAATAATGAGGACGGTCCAAGGGGTTTGTAAAAAAAAATGTGAATAGTATTTTATGAGCCCCGCAAGCCCGCCGAGATAGCCGAAACCCCTGATTCGGGACCCGAAGGTGCCCGAAATTGGGAAAACATGGTAATAAGATTAGAAATAGATAGAAATAAAGATTTTATACCTGGAATTAATTTTTGGGCAACGTTTAATTACCCGAGTACACTATTTTACCCATTCGGTAAGATTTCGGTGTGCGATTTTTAACACCGAAAGATAGTTTAGTCTCTACAAAAGGGTAATATATATCCTAGCCATCCATTTGTTTTTCTTTCCTAGATTTATGATTATCTACTCATATTATATAATATTCTAACCTTGTACAAGATAAATATCACTAATCTTCCTTAAGAAGCCAAGGCATTTCTCGGCTATCATTCAAAAACATGGAGAAACCATGGCCATGAGCTCCAAACTTCATTTCAAGTGCCAAAAACACTAACCTAGACTTGTTAAAACCATAGGCTTTCTTCACAAAACTTGTTCGATACCTCAAACCTTACAAATCTAACCGATTGAAATTTCAAATCCTCACCTTAATACCTAATTTCCCCACTGCCTAAGGAAGGTTTAGGACTGAAATTGGTGTCTTGAAGTGAAGGGAGATCACTTAGAACATCCTTTGAAATATCAAGCTCAAAAGCTTTCAAAGTAGGATTTTCTTTGGTTTTTTCTTTCCAATTTTATGCTAGACTTTTTTGATTGTGTTTAGTCCAAAATTTCTAGATATATTGGTTGATAATATGCTGATATTGATGTTTTAATTTTGGTGGTGTGTTTGGTGTTCTAGAAAAATCATTTTTATCACAAGAGATTTTGAATTGGTTTACTAGATTTTCGGATCTCAACAGGGCAGCTTTTGTTCACGAATTTTTTCACGTATTCTGGTCACTTTTGCTATATTTAAAAAATCATGAACCGAAGTTGTAACTGTATTGCCTGATATGTTGACTCTAAAGCTGTGAATTTTGCTAATTTTGTTACCATAGCAAATAATTGATTATTACTTTGAAATTTTTACAGTGAATTGATAACATATTGAAGTGTAACCGTGATTTTTATTTTGAATTGATTCAATCATTTGCTAGGGTTAAAAATTATGAAATTCTAGTTCTGAGCTGAGGCTGAGTGGTTTTTGACCACCAACCTTGTCTAATTTTGTTACAAGTTAGAGAAGGATTTTCCTTCTGAAATTTTTATAGCGCCTTGTGGACACATTGAGGTGTTTTAGAGAATTTTTATAGCCCTTGCAATGGATGTTTGATAGACAGAATAAATCGTACTCCTTAGGCATGAATTCTGCTAACATGTTGTGTTTATGCTGAAATGAATTTAAGTATTGAGTTGATGATATAATGACTCTTGATTTAAGTATGATGAGTATGAATGCATGCTAGACAATTTAAAACTTGATCTGTGAGGCAAAAACAAGAATGACTTGTGATTGAAAGCCTACATGTGGCTTATGCATGCATTCGAGAAAAGAAAGTACATGATGCAATTATATGACAAAAGTGAATGTATAAATTTCACTCATGCATGTTCTGACATATGGAGAAAACAGAAACAAGACTTATATGGAATGAGGGGAAGGCAAAAAGAGGAACTTCCCTAGAGATAAAAGGGGAGGCAAAAGAGGAACTTCCCTAGAGATAAAGGGGAAGGCAAAAAGATGAACTTCTCTAGAGATAAAATGATTCGGTAGACGTATCGGCAATGAATAGATCTATGTGAGAATTGGAGAAAGTAAATCCAATGATCATGTATAGGAATGAGCTCAGTCCTAATAAGCAGTCTATTTCCCTTATGTGGTGTGAACCCCTATAAATACCATATGGTATATACTGTTCATCGTGGAGTTATCCATAGTAAGTACCCATTGGGTATACACTAAGTCTTTCCTATGTCGATGAAAAGAGAAAAATACGCCAAGTTCTATGACCACAAGTAAAACTAGGTCACTTTGAGATAAGTACACTATATTTAGCATATGCATACTCATATCATATTTAATTTCTTGATTAGGATTATTAATAATATGTTTGAGTTTTATGATATGTGTGCATTAAGTGATTGATTATTAAAAACAACCCACTTCGGAAATATGATTTAGAACTTTAAAAATGAATTATTATTATGTAATGTTTGATCACCTTTTCTTAATAAATCGAAGTGGCTAGGGCAATGACGATGACAGTACGAGTGAGTTTTTGGGGATTTGCCCTACTGATAATTGTATAATTCTCACTCCTATGTATTTTGTGTTCCCGTGTCGCCTCCAGGTTGATCCAGAGAACAATGTGGCTACTATGTGAAAAAAATTCAGGATTGCAGTAGTTTAATAGTTGATATTTTTACTATATGGTATATAGTTGTAGGTATATGTATAGGTAAATGTAATAGAGATTGTATATATATTCAAGCTCCAAGTAGAGCTTCCTTATGTAATAGACTTGTAACTTTGTTAAATATTTTAATCTAATTACGCTAGTTATTACACGATCTTATCACATTTGCTATAGTTATTTAAGACAGGTCCGATAATTTATAAGTAATAACTCTCAAGTCTGATGTTATAACTTAAAGATGACGTTGTACTTGGGAGGATGTTACAGTAGCTCCTTATATTTTGATTTATATTTTTTCATGTATATGCTAGAAGAGATTCTGATATAGTCTTCTAGCTCAGGAGTGTCTTCTTTGCTTTCGGTGTACATTTGATATTATGTATGACTCATTTTTTGCTCCCATCTCCATGGGGTGGTTGAGCTATTATCATTTGTTATAAAAAAAATGCAACTAATTTAACTATGTTGCGGACTTGCAATTTTGATCAAATGCCAGCATGTGGCGAGTGGTTTTTATTCGTTTTATAAACTTTATTACAAGAAGTACAACGTAAACATAATACGTTTATCTGAGTTGGAAAAAGAAAAATTATAATGTTTGACTCGAGATTAAATTAAATTGGTCCAAAAGATTGCTTCTAACAGAGTATTAAGGATAAGATTATAGATAGGATCAAGTTACGCTAGGTTTTACTGTTAAATGAATACGTTGTTTTTTTCTTTCTCTCTTAAACAAAGTCAATGTATCAAATTGTTCGCTTTTAATTTTCTAGAAAATCATTATATAATACTAAATCGTTATGTAAAAGAAAAAGAAACTAAACTTTTTAAACTAGTTTTGTTGGTAATAGCTAATTCAACATTTTTCGATTGCTTTAATTTTTTAAAAAAAAGTAAAAAAAGCTATAGCAAAATTATTTGATTGGTCACTAGTAATAAATTTTGCTATATCTTATGTTTATTGGATAATATGTTTTATTTTTTAATTATGTAAACACTGTATGTTAAAAATCACATGTGTATGATGCAAATTATATTTTATTAATAGAATTTTATTGTTATTCATTTTTATGTAATCTTTTTATATTAAAGAAAATAAGTGGTCAGTGCTACATTATTTAGATAGTTATTAATCAAGAAATGTTTTTGAAAAAACATAGTTAGATCGAAACAATTATAATTACTCATATTATCTAGCTATCCTATAAAATCTAAAACAAAGAAATATATCAAATATATTTAAATAATTAAATTGGAATTAATTGAACTAATAATTACATAAAATTACAATAGTAATTTGTAAGGATCTCTTTTAGTAATTAAATTATTTTTTTCAATTGCAAGTGAAGGAATAATGAATAAGGACATTTTAATAAAACAAGTAAAAGCAACTAAAATGAAAGTGATAATAAATATTATATTTACGAGTGACAATAATTATTCCCCTCTACCTAATCATTTAAATTGTTTTTAAAAGAGTTGGTGTGTTTAAATTTGAAGAATGGACTATATCTATAAATTATCTCTTGCAAAACATTAAATTGTTAGATAGAAATATATAAATATTAGTCGTTTGACCCGTGCATTGAACGAGATAATAATAAAAACTACTTTGTTGGCCATTAAGGAAAACAAAACATAATTTATTTAAATATATCTTATAAAAAATTGAATAAATAAATTTATTTTAAAAATAATTTAATAATTAAATAATTAAATGAATGGAGAAAAATATAAATGTGTCATTCTATTTTATATCTTATTTGAATATCATATTTATAAGGCTGAAAAAATCTTAGTAGATAACTTATAACTAATAATAAAGAGCCTATTTTATGAAGATTTTACACATTTTAAAATTTAAAATTATTAAAAAATAAAAGAGAATAAGTGGATAATTTAATTATATCATGAGTCATTTATAGAAATGATAACAAGTATATATGAGAAAGGAGATATGTCTCACGCCTCATCTCAATTTGGAATTTTGCTTTGATCCCCATCCTCATTCCCGTTATGGGTTCTTATTCCTTATACCGAGGGGATTTGAATCCCTATAGGTATTTATTGGTCTATTAAAAATTTTCAAAAAGAGAAAAATTAAAAATATTTTGAAATTCTAAACATAAATATTCATAGTAACAAATACTATAAATGCAACATAATCCAAATTAAAAATGCATACATAATGAAAATCTAACAAAGATAATTGAAAAAATAAGAGTGTGTTTTCCTTGCCAACTGTCCCCAAGAAGACAAAATCTGTTTTCATTCTCATCCCATTATTGTAGATAATCCCTATGTATATCCACTTTTATTGGGTTTTTTTTATTATCCCTAGTCATTTACATTTTCTAGTGAATTAAAGTATTTAATTTATAAAAATATAAAAATCTATTCTCTAATTAATAAATAAATTTAATTTATGTGATTTCAATTATACATTCTCTCCTTATACACCTTTTTAGTAAATTAAAATATCAATTTTATAATATATGTTATAATTAGTAAAACAAATCATATATAATCCTAATTTATGCCATCTTAATTATTAAAATAGCATATCAATTACATAATTATTTTCAATTAAAAAGGTGTTGTAATTTTTTAATTTTTTAAAAATTAATAAATAATTAGTATCATCATCAAAGAAATATAAATTATGGAATTTATTTTTAAAAATATTTTAATTTTGAAAAATTGAATTTTTTTCAAAAAAATAATATGAGACAATTGTGGAATTGACAAATTGAAATGTTTAAATTTCAAAAAATTAAATATGGCATAGTGAGACACGCGCGCGCACACACACACACACACACACACACACACATATATATATATATAAAATTCTCAAAAGCTCTAGATTTGAAGTTAGAAACTTTTTTCTCAACTCCATCCTCATTTAGAATTTTCCTCTCATCCCCATCCTCAACCCCGTCATGGGTTCCCATTCCTCATTTTTTGTAGAGATTTGAATCCCTATGTATATTCATAGATTTATTAAAAAATTTCAAAAAATAAAAATTTGAAAAATGGTAATGGAAAGGATAATAATACTATCAGTATGTATAAGTCATTGATTGCTATGGATATCAATATCAATTAAATGTTATAATATTAGACTTACAAAAAAAAGGTAATAATATAATTTATTATTAATTTTTCCTGTGTTTCTATTTTTTCGATGTGTGTGTAATATTAATTTTTTTGTGACTTAAATAGTTAGGTGAAAATTTGAAAAATAAAATCAGTAATTTATCAATAATTATATTTTTCTAAATAAGATAAAATATTAATAATGATTATACTTTAAAAAAAGGAAAACACAAATAAATATGGATTGTATATAGATACAAAAATAATTTTTTTCAATTTTATCAATTAATTAAAAGTTTTAGCATAAGAAAAGAAAAGGGAACAATAAATGAATATAGTGGGAAAAAAATTAATCAATAGATAGACATATATCTGAGTATATTCGATTCACATCAAAATAAAAAAGAATAATAGTTACAATTAATTTTTACAATATTAATGCACAATGAAAATTTTAAATAAAAAATATAATTTCATTCCAAAATATTATTCATCCTCCATAATTAGTGTTTGCAAATGGAATTGAAATTATAATTCAATAGCTATGTTATATTGAATTCAGCAATCTTTAATCCTAACAAAATAATGAAGAAAAAATAAATTGAAGAAGTTGGAATAGCGTAAACAAATTCCAATGAAGATTAGTTGATGCATTTTGTCTAATATTGCTATTGGAATCATCAACTAGCTTGGTTGTGCACTGAACTAACTCAGGAAAGTGTTACTCTCGACACAACGATTCCCTCTCATAAATGTTCTGTTAAACAAATGAGCAAAACAAAATCAAAGATAGCAATAGAACAAAATCAAAAGTAAAAATAGAAATAAAACCAAATACAATCTTCAATCATTCTTCGTCCTTAATGTTTACTATCTTAAGTTTATTGAAATGACTAGTTGAGATAGTCTATCAATAGCATCTCCTTTACTTAATTGTGGCTTCAAATTCTGTAAAGAAAAAAATTATAAAGTCATTAATATTCGTTTATACAATAATAAAATTAATCTCAAATTCAATAAAATGTTTATTAAATTATTTATGAAAAATATAATTATCTTTGTCACAAAATATTAAACAATGTGTGGTTGAGCCTACAGCCTAGTAGTTGTCTTCTGCACAAAATATGGAAAAAGATCATTAAGATATATACACAAAGTAAAAGACTAAATAAACATAGAAAAATATCTATACAAAACAAAAAAAAATCACAAAGAAGAAAGGTAGAAATAAATTGGATACAAACAATGAAAATGAAAAGGATAAATAAATTGGTTTATTTTAAGAGAATTTTAAAATATTAAATCTTTATTTCATTGAGGAAATATTTACATGTATAATATATATATATATATATGCAAATTAAAAATATTAAACAAACATAAAAAATATTGTACAAAAAAAAGTCTTGCACAGAATAAAAGAGCTTCAAAGAAGAATGGTGGAACATTAGAATTTTCTAACCTACAAATTCTTATTCCTTAATATAAACCACGAAGAAGAAAATTAAAAGATAAAGTAAATTAATGTACTTTGACAGAACTAATAGATAATGAATGAAGAGAAATGAAAAATATGAAAATATGAGAGGAAAAATGGAAGAGAAAAGAAAGTTGTGGAATAGAAAGAAGAAATAAAATGAGATGTTAGCCTTTCAAACTAAAGCTTTAGGTTGTAGAGATCTCAGTAATAAACTAATATTGCAAAGTCGAAGAAAAGTTTATGGTTTTTATTTTGATTAGTATAAGTGACTATTTTTTATAGCAATGAATATGTTACAGATTCTATGAATAATTTAAGGGGTTTATACTTTGATTATAATAAACCTTTCTTAGTAGCAATAGTTTTTGTTTCTAATATTGTTTTTGCACTAATCTGATTGGATTCTGGTTTGTTATGGAATAGAAATTAAGTAATCTATTGAATCCAAAATTCAAAATATTAAGGTAAATGCAAAATTAAAAATTTTGTAATTAATATGGAAAACATGTATTTAATTGAAAAAATAAAAAATATTATAAAGAAAATAGTAAAAGATATGTATGATATGAATATCCATTTTTAATGTTAAATAATTTAGATGAACATATTTTGATCAGTTATATTATTTAAATTAAGAATTGTAATAATTTGAAATCCAATATTTAATGTGAAATATTTATGTTGTATTAATGAAATAGATATAAAGGTAATTTTTGTAACAAAATAATTAATAATTAAGGTGATAAAAATTATGGGTCATAAGTTGCTCTATGAGCGAACCTATAAAACTTTCCCTAGAATGAGTATGGAATATTAATATTATAGATTATAGATAAGAAACGTGTTTTTCAAGTCACTATGAATAAATTAGTAATAAAAAATTAAATAATTTACATGAAACTATTGTGTGTAGATTTCATTAAATAATATGAGATACGTAATCAATTACTTTCTTATTTTACAAGCATTCTCTTATTAGTCAAGACAAAATCCTATCATCAATTTATGTTATTGTTTCTTACCAAAAAAGAAATAGTATTTTTTTTGTTCGAATTACTTCTTTTGGTCGATAATCTAAGTCGTTTTTAAATTTTTTTATCTGGTCCAAAATATAAGTCGTTTTCACATTTCAAGGAAAAACATTAACTAGCTTTTATCCATTTTATCCCTATATTTATGATGAATGAGAAATGAGAATATATATATATATATATATATATATATATAAAATTATTTAATGAAGAAATAATTTATAATAAATGACAAAAGATTTTTATTTTTTAAAAAAATTCAATGAAAACCAATCATCATTTTAATTTCCATATATAATTTTAAACTACGTTTGTATAAAATTATTTCAAAAATTCTTGCAAATCGTCTGAGACCTATAATGCCTGGGTTAATTGGTGAATCACAATCTGTATTTATTGGGGATAGACAGATTCTTAATGGTGTGTTGATAGCAAATGAGGCGGTATTGTGGTTAAGAAAGGCAAAAAAGAAAGTGGTCTTATTGAAGCTCGATTTTCAAAAGGCCTATGATACAGTTAGATGGAGTTTCTTGGAGAAATCATTAAAGAATATGGGGTTTAGTGAAAATTGGAGACGATGGACTATGCAATGTGTCTCCGCTGCGTCTATGTCTATTTTAATTAATGGTTCTCCATCGGTTCTTTTCCAACTTCAAAGAAGACTAAGACAAGGAGATCGTTTGTCTCCGTATTTATTTCTCATTGTGGCGGAATCTTTTAATAGGATGGTTCAAAGGGCGGTTGAGATTGACCATATTAAAGGTATTGTAGTGGGTGATAATGGGGTTTCGTTATCACATTTACAGTTTGCTAATGATACTCCAATTTTTGCTCCTGCTGATTTGAAGTGTCTGAGAGATTACAAATATCCACCGGCATGCTTTTCTCTCATGTCAAGGCTAAAAATCAGTTTTAGCAAATCTGCACTAATAACATTTGGATGTGATGATCTTTGGACGCATGAAGCAAAGGAATTATTAGGTTGTTGTATTTTACATCTCCGTATTACATATTTGGGTATACCACTTGGTGCTAATCCCAGGAGAGTGGAGACGTGGAAGCCTGTGGTAGAAAAAATTCAAAAACGTTTAGCTTCTTGGAAGGCTAAATTACTATCAAGAGCTGGGAGACTGACGCTTATTAGATCTGTGTTAAATTGTCTTCCTGTTTATTATCTCAGTTTATTCAAAATCCCTAAATCAGTGGCAGCCAAGATTATTTCTATTCAGAGATGTTTCTTTTGGTTTGCTAACTCCACCAGAAAAGGTATCCCCGCTAACATCTTAGGATGTAATTTAGAGGCCGAAATCTATCGGTGGTTTGGGTGTAGGAAATATCATATTTCAAAATGCAGCGTTGCTTTTCAAATGGTGGTGGAGATTCTCTGATAGATCCACTCCTCTCTGGAAGAGAATTATTTGTTCAAACCATGGGGTGTCTAGGCAATCTCAGTTATCTGTTTTGAATCCCCTAGGTCCTCCAAGTGTATGGAGGAAAATGTCAAATTTTAGATACTTTGGGAATGAGATATATCAGCTTACAGTGAATGGTTTAAGGAAGGGAGTGGGTGATGGAACTTCAATGAGATTTTAGTCAGATGTTTGGTTACGGGGAATTTAGCTTGAAAGATAAATTTCCTAGACTATTTTTTATTTCAAATCAACAAAATTGTATGATTTCGAAAATGGGTGGGTGGGAAAATGAATCTTGGAGGTGGGGTTTAGAATAGAAAAGGGGTTTGTTCTCTTGGGTGGAATCTCTGTTCGCTGATTTTCTTGTAGCCTTGAACCAACATTGTTTAATAGGAAGTGTGAGTAATGAGTGTGTATAGGCATATTCTACTTCAAGTTCTTTTTCTGTCTTTTCTTTTACTTTGCAAGTTCTTTTTCTGTCTTTTCTTTATTTCTTCTGAAGGGCTAGCCCGAACAAGGGCATGAAAAGGTTTAGCTCCCCCTAAAGCTGATCTGCTTATGTGGTTTATATTTCAGCAAAGACTTAACAAAAGGAAAGGCTTCGTCGAATCAATTGTCTTCCAACGAAAGAATCAACTTGCTCATTTTGTGGTGATGGTGAGGAAACACTTGAACATCTTTTTTTTCTCTTGTCAGAAGTAAGTTTATATCTGGAATTGTTGCTCTCAGTGGTGGCATATCTCTTGGTGCTTTCCATAGGATCCAATTTTATTTTTTGATGCATAGCTTGGTACCCCCATTCGAGGCTTTAATAAAAAAAACTATGGATCTCTCTACTGTATGTGGTTTGTTGGTATATTTGGTGGATGCATAATAGTATTGTTTTTGAGAATTTCAAACCGAATTGCGAATGGAAAGCAGGAATATCTTGCGCAAAATTGTGCTATTGGACACAGGCTTGGTATGATACGTTACCCTTCTGTCCATAATTTTTCACTACAAATATTAAGGTGATTAACTATTAAAAATGATGACAATGATGCTAGTTTTAATTGAATGCAATCTCACTATGATGAAATATATGATTCTTTTCCATATTCTTTGCCGTGGTTAGCTCGTTCTACACTTAGTGACCTGCTTTGTGTGTTCTATTATGGATGTTATTTTCTTTTGCTTCCTTTTGTTCGGCTGTAGTATATGCTGCACAGGTGTACCTCTTTAATTTAGTGATTTTGTAATAATTTGTGTACTCTCTTGTTTTTCTCTTCCACAGAATGATTGAGCAGTTTTTATTTATTAAAAAATATATATAATTTTAAACCTGTGGTAGGGAATAATTCCCAATTAATGTCGTGAGTCGTGACAATAAAGTGAAGATGAAAGTCTGGAATTCGTGTGTAAACGCATTATTATCATTGTGGTGGAGACCGAGGGAAAGGGACAGGTTTTGTCGACAAATGTAGTGGGTAGGCACTGAGGAAGTTCCTGGTCAACGTGTGAGTTACGTGCATTCAGACACCATTGAATTTTCATTTTTGTCAGTGTAAACAAAGACTTTTTTTCCCTCTTAGAGCCGCCAGCTGTTCACAGTAAACGCAGTAAAATCAACTCGTAACAATAACACCCCTTGTTACCCACGTGTAGTGCCGTAATGGGGATTCAAATGTTCCCATTAGCAATCCCCTTCTGGCGGCTCTGAAAAATTTTCATACTAGAGTAAGAATGGCCCTTCGTCCATCCACTTCCATCCCTCTTTCTTAAATAGTAAAAAGTTGATGTTGCATTGAAAATTAAATATAGGGCAAATAATTAAATAGCTTCTCAAAAAAATTTTATAAAACTATTTACTTTCTTAAAAATTAAAATTAAATTTATAGTTTTTTAAAATTTTAATAATAAAATATATTAATCTTTTTATATATATTTGATTCTTTAAAAATAAATAGAATTGTATATTGATCTGCTAATATGATGTTAAGTGATATATATATATATATATATCATTTGAAGTGGAATAGAGTTTAAAATAACTCATTTTGATACTTAAAATTTATAAAACAAGTCATTTAAATCTTTATTATAAGTCATAAAATGGTTCATTTTGTATAATTTTAGATACCAAAATGAGTATAATATGTTCCAAAATAGTTTTATTTAGCTTGTTTCTAACGTTTTAATGGTTCGTCATCATGTATTGTGCCATATTTGTAAGTCTACTAATAAAAAATTAACAGAGTGACTAATATATCTATCATTTTTAATCTTGAGGGACCACGAGATTAATTTCTTTTCTTAAAGGATGAAATAGTCCAATGTAAAAATTTTGAAAGACCAAATAAGATATTCACTCATTAATATATCTAAATAAGATATATTAATTTTTTAATATGTCAAATTTTTATTATTTTTTAAGGAGACAGATAAAAGTGACCACAGAAAATATACAAACTTAATAAAATTTAAGACATATTATATCTTACTATTTTATCTTATTTATAGTTAGTATATGGTCAAACTAAATAAAAATCATGGGACAAAAATATGTATGTACCAATATAATCATATGAAAAAATTAACATTCTTGTAGAGGCCGCTTCACACTGCTTTCTGTCCGCGTCCATTACAATGCCTTTCAGCAGTTTTTAGAGGAGAAATATGAAGAGAAATGATATATCTTTCTAATTGATCGATATGTGTACTTTTTTTCAATTCAAAAGCTTATACACATGTGTCATTAATATGGGTTAATTCATCTTATCAATCTTTTACTCATGCATTTTGAGAGATGAATGTACATGTGCCATGGGGCTTATGGCCCTACTAATATCTGAGTATCTTGTTAGTAATGTGTGTGTGGATATATATATATATATATCAAATGCATTTATTTTAGATTTTGAACAAAATAATTATAAAATTTAAATTTTATATTTAATTAAAAAATTAAAAATTAATTTTTTTCAGAAGCAACTTTTACAAAAAAAGATGAAAAATAATTTTTTTAAATTATAATTATCACCCGCCTTGCCTCATTTGCCATTCGTCGTCAAATTCAATTTCTCTAACTTATGTATCGCATTGACCATAATACAGTCGCAGACTAGAGACACTGTGCATGCACTTGGAACTACTCATGCTTTTCTTTTCTTTTACTGCTACATTCAGGAAAACGTAGAAACAGTACGTAAGCGCCACCTGTGCCTTTAATTTTTTGCCTAGAATTTCAAATATGGATTTTAAATTGGAGTTTAATTTTAGTATATTGATAATATATATTAAAAAAACTTATACTATACTTTTGCTAAAAAAAAATTACAATACTATTCAATCAAATTGTCCACTTCCAAGAGCTTTTAACACGCATAATAGTCAACCATATTTATTGTTATGCCAAAACATAAATAATTGGATGTCGATATAATTTATACTTAAAAATTAAATCTTTAAAACTTTAGTTTAGTTTTGACACATTAATGACTAATCTATTTGCACAACTTGTAAGTAGTGGATATGAATAACAGTAATATTTATTGATGTAATAGCATATAATTAGATAATAATATAAAAGTATTTCCACTGTTAATAATCAAAATTTAATCCTACAATTATTCTATTGGGAAAAATGTCATTTAATTTCCCTCTTGAGAACCTTCTTTAAAATGAGAGAAATAATAGGCAATCACAACATAATAGTTAGTGTGAAAATGCTAAAATCCAAGAAAAATCACAACCATTGTTTAAAGAGAACCTGAGAATAATATTATGCAAAAAAATTTATAGCACATAAACTTTTTCCTCAAATATCCCACAATTATATTACACTCACATTTCCTAAAGCAAATATCTAATTTATATCTCACAACGTTTTAAGACAAAAGCGCAGAGGAAACAGAAAAGCCATGTAAAGGCTTAAAAGTGTCAATGACTGGTTCATGTTTAAATGAAAAGATCAAATTGATTCCATAATATTTTATTTCAAATCAACTCTAACATATTCATAGTGAATTTATGAAGTTGTACGAAATAATTGTTCATACAAGGCCCATTTTTTATTTATCTTTGCTTGTATAGTAACAGTACAGACACATACATTTACTTTTTTAAAAAAAAATAATTTTCGTAGTTTACTAGATTTTAATTGATAGTTCAATTAACTAAATTAAATTATTACAAAATCAAATCCTTCTCAATATTATTTTGCATTAGTAATATTGGAATAAAAAATTACGTTATTTTGAAAAAAAAAGTACTAAACTTTTACTTCTCTTTACAATGTACACATACATTTTCATATTTTGATTTTAATTAAGCAGACTTCATAATTTTACTTGCATATTCACATTTTAATTTTTTTTTTTCACATAAACTGATGAAAGATGTGAGACCCACATGTCTCACAAAGAGATGTGTCTAGCATTTTTCCTGTTTGTATTTTATGGAAATCTGTGGTGCCTAATCAAAGACTTGTTGTGGGTCTATTAAATTATGTTCACACCCAGTTTCACGTTGGAGACACATCGATGAAAGAAAAGAAAACTTTCATCCTATCCTATGTAAACAGAGACGAGTACACCTTATGATGTCACTGTGGATGACATCATGTTAACCACGTTATAGAATTGGAAAATGTCCCATCATGACGGCATTGTTCAAAGTATTTGTTCTTATTAATATTCCATTGTCTAGATATTTTTCCTAACACATGGAGTTGAATTGAACAATTTAATCAGAACTACGAAGACCCAAATCTCATTTCACTAGGTGGAGAAGAATGATTCGAGAGGGCTTAAGATGCCGAAAACTTGCCACGTAGTTGAATTAAAATTCTATCCTATTACCCTTCAACTACCCCTTGATTTAAATAATCTTTTTCCTCTTTTAGGTGGAGCCCATCTTATTCTTTTAAGTAATAGTATTTTGACACATAAAAAATTTATATCTATTTAGATATTTATTTTATAATTATTAAATATAACAGATGTTAAAAACAAATAAAAATTATTATCATATTCAATAATTATAAAATAAGTATTTAAATAAATAATTATTTTTTAAGTGTTAAAATATTATTACCATTATTAGTTTTATGATTCATATATAGGAGCTCCTCTCCTTCACTTATTATTCTTAGCTGATCATCCATTCAAATATAGGGAGATAAATTCTTTCAGCTGAGTGAAGGCTGCTCATCTTCAACCAAGATAGCACAATGGATGAAAAGGTAACTAACTTGTTCCTCATTCACTTTGCTTCTTACTGTGATTTTGTATACCCCCAAACATGTGCGTGGAAGAGTGCGTTTATATGTATTTCTATAGGCGATTGATGAAATTAGAGGCATGTCCTGGACTTCTCCACAATCAAACTTTTCTTTTTTAGAAAAACTAAAACAAAAGAGAAGTGTATTATATTGACACTTTGTTTTCCTTTTTTTTTTTTGTCTTTCTTCTTGTTTTGCTTTCTGGGTGCCTTAACCATACAGAAACATGAACTGATCATCAATATGAAACTCCTGTGAAACATCTTTGAAACATGAACACAACATGCACTTAAATCTATATAAATGCTTATTATTGCCATCTTAATTAATTCCAATAGGTTGAAACTCTACAAGTGGAGTTACAACGTTTGAACAAGGAGAACAGTGCTCTAAGGCTGATGCTTGAGGTTCTGAGCAGCAACTACAAAAGCCTTCAGTCCCACCTCCAAGAGATCAACAAGGCAGAGCAGCCTGTCATCAATTCAAACCAAAGTGGGTCAGTATCATCAGTACCTATCATTGATGCAACAAACAAGAGACCAAGACTAGAGTTTCCCACAGCCAAAAAGCCAATGCAAATTTTTGTCAGAAGCCACCCCAAGGATGATAGTTTGGTATGCCTCATCATCACTTATCTGTATGGTTTTAAATTCTGGTTGTGATCGCGATCACAATACAATGCGACAAAATAATGTCAACACGGTCGCATACTGCGGTGATGCGGCAGACCGCAATTTAAAACCATGCTCGGGACTAATTTGTTGCATACCAAAATCACTCAATCAATGCACAAATTTTGCCATGAAGTTCACAAAGTTTATGCAGATTTTTCATTTGATAATATAGATAATAAAAGATGGATATCAATGGAGGAAGTATGGGCAGAAGGTTACCAAAGACAATGCTTCACCTAGAGCTTACTTCAGGTGTTCCATGGCTCCCAGCTGCCCAGCCAAGAAGAAGGTATGCAATATTAACATTATTTAATGTCTCAAAAATCTAAATTTTATCTATGAAGTTGGTCTTTTTTTGGTCAAGGATATGAATTTGGTCTTTAAGTTCATAAAATGATTGAATTAAATGTAACATAAAAATAGATAAGTTAGAAATTATAATTATCAATTTGATACGTGAAATGTGACATTGAGTTTCCCTTTTTGATCTAGAATTCTCTCTATTCTCGCTTGTTCCATAATTCTCCTATTCGTAACCTCTTATAAGTTATAATAAAATTCTTTTACACTTCTTTCCACACCAACTAAATTTGTTTCATATTCAACGAGGATTTAAATAATATTGGGTTATCTGATTGCTTGCAATCCAAAGTCCCAAATAAATATATTAGCAAAAAGTACTTCCTAGCTAAAAAATTCCTTAAATTATGTGGTATAATATCATAAGAACTGCCCATAATTTCTGTCCACTTGCTTAAAACTTGTCAAACGTGTCATCTAGCAAATTGTATTCCTCGGCTGTGCAGCAGCTCTAAATTAGCATATGGTTACAAAATTGGAGGACTGGACAAGAAATAGCGAAGGTCTTACTTTTGCCAACAACAGTTAAGCATAATTAGTTTTGGAACCCTTTCTTTTCTTCAGGATGATTAACTAAATAAGTAGTATATTTCATGTGCATAGTTCCTTTTCTTCAGCATGGTCATTATTGCTTTTCCTTTATATGTGAGTTTATTTTGTGTGTGTGTTTGGTTATACTTTTATAGAAATGATTCTAGGTGGACCTGATTTTTTTATAAAAATGGTAGGTAGACTTGATTTTATCAAAACTAATTTAGTTAAAATTGGTTCAAAAGTAAAATGATTTATATTTGATAATCGCTTTGGAAACAATTCTAACATGAAATAATAAAATTTTATTTATCCCACCATCAATTCTATAAGCAATAATTGATTTTCACCTTTGACAAGCAAATATAATGAAATATTACCGGAATCAATTTCGGGACACCCCCCCCCCCTCCCCAAAAAAAAAAAAATTGAAATCCGAACACACTGTTTGTGTAATGAGTGATTTGGAGACAAAATTACGGTCTAAGAGACTCTCTAACCTTGTTGCAATTTCTCATGGTAGGTGCAAAGATGCATACATGACAAGTCTATCCTTGTTGCAACTTATGATGGAGAGCACAACCATGGTGCACTTCATGACTCATTCATACCATCTTCCTCCACTCCAAAAGGCTCGGTGGCAAATAATTTACCTCTTACAATCACACCAAACGGCCAATTAGAAGCAATGAACATTGACCATGCTCTTTCTGGTTGGCCTCAAAAGGATTCAAGACTTTGTGAGGATGATGTTATGCAACAAAGTGACCATAGAGGCAACATCAAAATTGAAGAATATGCAAGTTCCCTTATCAAAGACCCTGAATTCACTGCAGCATTAGCTGAAGCTGTTGCCAGGACCATCAATGGCCAGCACAAGCAACAAGACCTAAACCTCAACTTGGGTCTTCCAGAAGAGTGAAGTGATGTTAAATTCAAGTATAAAGAATTCAAGTAACTGAATAGCAGCACAATCTAGCTAATTATGAATTTGAGTTTAGTAAATAGTGGAGCTCACAATTGAGTAATTTTCGTTAATTTGTTCTCCCTGCAAAAAAAAAAAAAAATAGTGTTAGATATATAAAGTATTTTATATGTTTTTGTCCAATAGCTTAAGTTTTTTAGAAGAGATGATTCAGGATAATTAGGAAGATATATGAAAATATGCATTTTCCATAATTTTGTTATTTTAATTCTATTTCATCATTTGATATGGCACGAAGAATGAAAGAAAAATGAAGATGATCTTTGGTCATTAACCAATAACTGGGGCATCCTTCAAGTGTTATTTGAGAAAGAAAAGGCTGAGGAGTGATTTGACGCACATTGATTTGGTAGCAATAAAGCATGTTGTTAAATCAAAACTTCAAACAAAGAGTTGTTATTTAAAGCAATAATGTTATGTGCACACCAAGTATGCAACTATGGTTCCATTTATGGCGGGTGGAGTAAGAGGATAAATTAGAAATATGGATACACGTGGACAATTAACAAAATATTCCTAGAAAGAAAAAAAAAAACTCACATTTCTTTCTCTTTCTCAGCTCCCGCTCTCTTTCTTTCTCAACTCCCATGCAACTTTCTTCTCTCAAGCGCAAGAGAACACTAGCATTACCACTACCAATGCAACATCTGCCATCATCAACTGTAGTGATTTGATCATCTCATAGCAAAAACAACAACTCTTAAGGAGTGTAGCTCTCTTACCCACAGAAGAACAATAATAACAAACATATATTTCTTTCACTTTTTTGCAATAATCTTCTTTATAAGATATGTGGTTTTCTCATTTGCACTCCCTTTTTGATGGGTCTGTGATATTTCTTTTGATGGGTTCCTCATCATTTGCATTTCTCTTTTTGATAGATCTACGTTTTAAGCTAAATTTAATTATTAAACTAAGAATAAATTATTTAATAAAACTATAAAGATTTTAAAAATCATAAAATAATACTAAAAATCAGTTTACATGTTTTTTGTTGTTGATTTATAAGTTTTTTTTTCCATGATTTACGTGTTTTTGACACTATCTTTACAACTTTTAAGCATGGATTTACAAATTTTATAAATCAAGTACAAAAACTTATAAAATAAAGTATTGCTTAAAACTTATGAATTCATACTTAATACTCATAAATCAAGCACAATAAACTTCATAAACTAAGTTTTTTCCACAAAGTGGTGCTATAAGTTCTGAACTAGTTGTAAATATTTAGAATCTTTGGTGGCCATTGACGTTAAATATATGGCAAATACTTGGAATCTGATTCTAAATATTGTGAAAATGGTTTACACGGCATTTGGGGAAGATTTTTTTCTGTCGGTTTGTTTACAAGTTTTTGACCCTTAGTTTACAAATTTTTTGCACTGTTTATAAATTTTAAACATAAATTTACAAGTTTTGTTAATCAAGTGCAAAAAATCTGTAAAATTAAGCATTATTTTAAACTTATAAACCGAGGACAAAAGACTTGTAAATCGGTGATTAAGACTTACAAACCAATAAGCTTGTAAACCAAGGTTTTTATGCACAAAGTTGTGCTACAAAGTTCTGAACAAGTTGCCAATATTTGGAATGTGATTCTAAATATTGTGAGATTGAGGATAAAAAAGTTTATACCTGAGCAAAATACCTGTAAATCGGTGATAAAAACTTGTAGCAAATGCCCATTATCATCACTAACATCAATTTCCATTATCTAATCTATTACTTATCAAATATAGAGTTAAAAGGATTTGGGTTTATGTGAAACAGGAAAAATACAGCTCAATGAAATGTGGTGGTTTAGGCAATGCATCAAACAAGTTCACAAATAAAGCAAGCATAAAAACAAAAGCTCACAACCTTCAATCAAGTAGGTGTATCTATGCACCTCAAACCATGAATCCCGCAGTTAAGAAGAATGGAGTGAGGAGAGAGATGAGGGTGAGGAGAAGGAATCGATGACCGGGAGAAGAAGATGACATCAACGAGGAAGAAAAAGAGGCAACAGCAATGGGGACTGTCTTAGGCACAACAGAAGAGGGAGATGGAGTTAAGAGGGAGAGAGGAAATGTTTTTATTTTGTTTTGTTTTTAAAATGTTTTAAATTTTCAATTTTGTCATTCCATGAATTATGTCACCCACTGCCACTAATTTGTCTTCTTCTAGTATTTATTTATGGTGGAACCGTAGATGTGCACAAGTGAGGTGTGCACATAGCATTATTGTTCTTTGAAGATTTTCATTGAGTATGTCAGTTGGTACCGGAAAATGCATACGTTAATGATGGGAAATCCAATGAATTGCAATTATAAGTAATAATGTTGCCACTTAATTACTCCTATCATATTCATAAAATTCCTAATCATTTGCACGGGAATCCTTAATTCCCTTGACTCCCCATTCATGAACATGAATTTCCCATGCAGGCATTATCGGATGGTCGATTGGCATACTTTTTGAATATGTACGAGAAAAATGGATAACTTAGTAAAATGAGTAAACATGTACTCTTAAGTTCTAACCAATACCTTAATATTTACAAGTCATTTTGTCTTCATCAGTGCATGTAGCATAAAGGTGTTAACTGAGAACTCTCACTATAGTTTCCTTTAAGTGCTCTCGAGTTAAAATAAAACTTAAATACTACCCTATCTTATCTGAGGGGCAAAAAAAAAAAATATCATTGAATCATCATTTACATTGCCTTTGCTCAGTAGACAGAAGCTTCAGAACTGGCATGGCAAAACTAAGTCAGATACTTTGTAGGCCAAAATAGGTCACCATGCCTGACCGAACTGAACATAATAAAACTGTTTTTTCTGCTGAAAACAAAAGAGATTGAAATTAATGTTAATTAAAAGCAAGACTATAATGCATATAAATCTCAACATAAACAAGGTTTTGGAAGGCTTACTTCTTAAAAATGAATCTAAATCTTCAGCCATTTTCCACTTGCACGAGATAGATAACTCAGTTATGGCTTCATCATCTATGTCACTGATGTTTCACATTTAATGGAAGTGTTTGCTAGATCCATCCAACATTATTGAAACTCTAATCGCTATGGAGCAGCTTTCTTTTGGTAACTTGAGGCCTTGGAAAATATTGTGATTATTTAATATTCCCACTCTTGATGGGGTTCCTCATCATATTTTCAGACTCCTTAGTAGATAGCTTTAGCTTCTCATTTTCTGCTTCCTTCCCCGCTTTCTTTTTCTCGAATTCAATCTGCTTACAATTTTCTTCATGTGCTCGTATGAACATCCTCACAAAGTTCAGCAGAGTAGACACAACTACACAGAGAGAGAAAAATCCTCACTAAGGTTGCTATGGCGAGTTTAATGTAAGGGTAAATTACACTAGGCAGTTCTTCGTGTTACCCTTTTTTAAATATCCTCTCAACTTCTTTGTTGTGTCACTTGACACCTTCAACTTTAATTTAAATTGAAATAAGAGTATGTATGGTTTCTGTTTTCAGTTCATCTGTTTTTAATCTGTTTCATGTTCTTCAAGATTTTATAAAGAAAATAATGAACAACTAAATACACAGAATGAAAACAGAAAAAGGGATTTTTCTTTTCTTTTTTTCTCAATTATTTCTTGAGAAAAAGAGAATGGAAAAATGAAAATAGAAAATGAAAACAAAATCAAACAGATTCTAACTTTCATTTAACTGGATAACATGAGCTACTGTTTATGTTACACAAAACACCAGCAGATTTACACTTCCTCAACCTGAAAAGTCTTTGTTTTTTTTTGTCACAAACTCCCTACAGATATCACTATTTTGTACACAAACTGTAATATAGTAATATAGTGAAATGCAAAGGTACGGACACATCACCTTTGGGGGCATGTGGCAGTGATAGTACATGTAAATAATAGAGAGACAAGATATACTATCACTAAACTGCATAGCATTTGTTATCACTAACCCACAATGACTTATGCTATCATCCACCCTTAGACAAAATGCAATATAATGAATGTAAACAGTGCCCTTTAAATCATAATTACATCACCTCATGCATTTTTACATGCACAGAAATAGCTGCCAGAAATCTTAGGAAGGCTTTCACTTGAGTGCCTTTTCTTATATAAAGAGAAGAACCCTGCTTTAATTTCTCAAAGTAGTTGTTTTGAGATAAAACTGGTAATATAGTACTGTAGTATTGCAAGTTAAGCTATTTTAAGATTTCCTCGGGAACCAAAATTAATTTTTTAAAGAGAAAATTAACGTTAAAATGAAAGTGAAATTATGTCTGCAGTTTTTTTTTGGTCATAACATGTGATACCCGATGTATACGTGACAGCTGATAAATTCCGTACTGCCATATGATCCCAGGGACCCACCTTTATTGTCGGGAAAACCCTAGATGGGCAGAGAGTCACGAAACGCAGGTTGGGTACTATTGTTGCAAAATTCTGCAAAACAGACTCGCGGCAGCGAGCGGGCCCGATGACAACATAGTACAAAATGACACAGTTTCATTTAGTGAGCTTCTCAACCCTTTTAAACAACAAAGGTCGGGATTTTGCTCTCTCAAGCCGAAACCCTTACTCCCAAAACACATTTCCTCTCCTCCCCTCCCCTCTTAATCTAACCCCAATCCTTCTTCCTCCAAGAGATCAAAGGTAAGATTTTATGGGTTTTTGTAGTCTCCTTCCTCCTCACCTTGTAACCCAGAGTTTGGGCTTGTTGTTTCTCTCCATTGTTGTTAAGTGGGGGTGCTCCCCCAATGTTGTTAGAATTATGTTTGAGTAATCTAGAGGTTGTTGGGGTCTAATCTAGAGTTTTGTGGCTTCAATGGCAGACATTAGTGTCATTCCTCCTCTCCGGAGCTCCATTGGTGTTGACGTTATCACTCTCTCCCCTCCAAGTAAGTGGGTTTGGAACCTATAGCACTTATGTTGATCATTAGAGTTAATTTCATTAAGTTATAACATGATGACATGATTTTAGAAAATGTTTCAAAGAGATTAGAGATTCCGATTGGTTGTTTTATTTACCTAAATGATGATTTCCAACTAGATGTTTTAATGCAAACTCATAGGACCATTGTTGTCAAAGTGATTTTATTAAAGAGCTAAAGAATGATTATGTCTTGATTAGAGAGTCTATAATTGTCTTGATAATTTCAAGAGTTTTAGATTTAAATAATTTTGTATATATTAAAGATTTTATGATTTCAAGAATAGAGCAATTACATGGTAGAGTTTTAAACTCAGAGAAGAGCTTAGAACAGAGTTTTAGAGAAATGATCAATTTGTGATTTAGAGGCTAGACAGTAGCTATAAAGAAACAAACAGTGAGTTAACGACTGGAAAAAATGATTATTAACCTTGGTAGTAAGTTGTCCCAAGAGGACAATCTCATAAAGCAGAGAATGAGACCTAGTTAGGTGTCCACATTAGATCCTTGATAGATCATAGAGCATAACATTTTCGGTTCTTGAAGAACCATAGAGTAAAGATTTCTGTTTCTCTAATAGTATACTGTTGCTTATGTTTTCCAGAGATTTGCCTTTTTGAGATATTTTATATATATATATATGAAAGTATAAGCATGATTTCAGAGTTATTGCATTAACCAGTTTAATGATTATATATATTATTATTTATCTCCTTTGTTCTCATTGAGTTTCAGATGAAACTCACTCCTCTCCCTTTTCCATTACAGATACGTTGGCTGCTACGGGTCCTTCTCATCCACCTCTTCCCTAGTAGTAGAAAGGTCCACTTGGTGAGTTTCACTTTGGAGTGATGTACTCTTTTTACATTTTGTTTAGAGATAGAGTGCTCCAGTGTACATGACGGGCAGGGTCCCGGACCATAGAGATGGAGTACATAGATTATCATGATTATTTTGTATTTACATGATTTTAGTTTTCATGTATATTTTATATAGAGAGCAACTCATATATTTTAAATCTCAGAGATATGTTTAGAGTTTGGAAATGAAATTGAAATGATTTGATTTTCTAACTTCAGAGAATTATGCTAGAGTTTGATGATGATTATGTTTTCTTGAGCCACTGATTTATTAGAGATGAAATAATATTTTTATAAAAAGGATTTATTATTAAAATATGCATGTAGAGAGACTCAGAGGTCATGAGACTTATGTGGAAATAAGGATTCCTCACATGCCAATCACATGCCCAAGTCGGGTAATGACATAACGTTTCTTGACAATTGAACAAAAATATAGAGGGAGTGAGAGTGACAACACCGAATATTGCGTTCAATTGGTGTCTCTAAAGATAACAATTACATTGAATCTTGAGATTCAAACCAATTCCAAAACTAGAAGTTTTCTTATGGCATACGGGATGAAGTGAAATGAGAAATGATAACATAGACTGAACAAAATTAACTAGTTACCTTGCTCAAATGGGCAACGTGCTGGATCTTCTCCGAAGTATAAAGCCAATGCATCTGCATTTCTACCCTGGTACATCCAGATTTAGAGTTTAAGACACAACCCTAGCTCATCATATCTAGAATTCACCATTTAACCACAAAACTATCCTCAAGAGAAGAACAAAATCTATACCACATTGGCATAAAGTTGAGCCAAAGACCTCACTTCAGCTTCCGCATCAGACAGAAATTCCTTTAGAATCTGATCATCACCAAGTGGAAAAATCATGTGCGGGAAAGCTAAACTTTTTTTCATAATTTTAAAATGCATAGGCAAAAAAGCCTAATGATTTAGATAAGTTACATAAGGGTAACTAGGTCTTTGGGGTACTTCACTTCTCTGATAATCCCGCATATGTGTGTGTGTCTTCTAGGTATAAAAGCTATTCATATGCCTTCACCTAATAGCTTCAACATTTGAAAAAGATGGTTTAATTCACGTGCCTTTACTTAATAGATTAAACATTTGAAAAAGATGGTTTGTAAGATAGTATTAGAGCCTCTATGAGATCTGGAGTTTGACCCCAATTACCTCCATTCTTCTTATTAAAGTTGAATTTCAATACAAGGTAAGGTGGATTTCTGTATTACCCACACTTCAAGGGTAAAAGGGTTTTTACATGAGGGGTTATGTTAGATACAAAAGCTATACATGTTCCATAATACTAGAGCCAACATAAATTTAGAAATCAGTGTTTTCATATTCTCATTCAAAAAGGAAGGTGCTACCAAATGCACCCTTTACACTTACAGACAGCATGTGACTATTCATTGTGGCATGATTTACTTTGATGTTTCAGGCTTAAGTAGCCAACACCAAAGTTCTATAACAATATATTGATCTGAACCTATGTTGCATGGATACTGTACCTAATACAGATATGGATACAGGGTATGAAAATTTTGAAAAAAGTGGAGAATGAGTACGTCAATATATATAAAAAGATTATTAAAGTTTTATAAATTTCATACAGTGAAAACTAAAATTTTAACATAAAACCGATCAAAATTATTCAATATTACATTCTAAATATTCTAAAAAAAAATAAATTTGGGTAGGGAAAAAATTAGAACTCAATAGAATTGGATTACAGAAGGAAAGAAGGGAAAAAATACAAAAATTCATTAAACTGACATATCTAAGATTAGATACGCATACCCCTAGAGTCTAGCCGTCCCCTAGGTGTACCCAGTCATACCCATTTTTTTTTTTCAAAAATGGACTCATTAGGTATATACCCAAGTGTACCTACACATACCCATACCCAAAAGATTCCCGATTCTGATACTTTTGCAAAAAGGAGTACCTATGGTTCATAGGTCTGAACCCATCAAATTAGAAGTTTGGATTAGTTCAATCTGACCAAAAAGTATTGGATGACCAGCCAATATATTGTACCTGGCAGAAGTATTCTGAGACAGGGCCATCATTCTCTGATGCAGTCAATTCCTCAACTACTTTCTCCAGTCCTTTACTTATAGCTTGCATTTCCTCCGCCAAATATTTCAATTGTATCTGTACGGAATACTTGGTTATAAATAAGTATGTGGCAAAGTTGAAAAGAGAGAACTGAAACCACCTGATATGATAGTACAACAGACAAAGATACCTTGGTTGAAGCCTCCAAATTCACTAGGTCTTGGGGGAATTCCAAAAGTTCTGGAAGCTTTTTAGCAAGTACCTACAATTTGTCAATCATCAAAACAATTACTATCTGAATTATTTCACTGGAAGGCACTATGCGCAAGAGTTTACATTTAACTGGTACAGCAAAACACAATTAGACTTGACAATATACTAATAGACCTTCATGGTCCAACAAGCACAGTGAGCAAAAGTGTTGTGGACTGACTGAACAAACACTTGCAGTTGAATATTTTAGAACAACTATGAAATAGTGTAAATTTTCTTGAGCATCAAAATAATTATAATGGTTAATAGGCATAGAAAAATGAAATGTAACTAGCAATGCAATTATGCCAAACTAGATTCATAGAGTGACCCTATCATTTTCCATGAGTTCATTTTCTAGTTAACTATGCCGAAGAGAATGTAAAGGGAAAAAGAATGGAGCACCCGGCTTCAAAGCATCCCAAATAGTTAATGACATTCAAACTTTCTACATGCATGTGTCTGCCGTTTTTTTCATGATCACTCTAACGGAGGCATCATCAAAACAGTTTGGTACCATCAGGGCCACGAGAAGACTTCAAAAGTTCCAGATTTTTGTCCTTCTCCGTAGTTTTTCCAGTGGGAAAGAAAAAACACTCAGCAATTCAAGCTTCTTATAGAAAAGGAGAGCAATCTACATTTTTCACACTATCGCAAGAGACAGACCCATATGCCCAAAGGAAGAAATCAAAGTCATGAATTATGATCTTGTTACAGTCTGAACCATTTTGTTTTACTTCCTTTTTAAGAGTAAGGCTCTAGCAAAATACATCATCTTAAAATTAGTTAGGTTATATGGCAAATCAAGCAATTTGACAATCATCAGCTAGGTGACTCCAGAGGCTCAGCTGTTCCTTATGTGTAAAGGGTGCCTTTCTTTCTTGCTTCTTGCCTCATTATTTCCTAAAAGCTCAGTTTAAACTGTAATGCTGCTCTCTAATAGTTTACTATACTGTTCATAATGGTTAAACAAGTTTCATGGTGTGGCAAAGATCATCTCATAGTTTTTTTTTCAATATTCATTGCCATTCAGCTGAGTACTGATACATTTGACATATGTTTGTGAATATATGGAACAAATAGAAGACAGGTGATATGCCAAGGAGGTCCTAGAACAAACTATAAACTAGTCCATTATCCTTATCACAAGCTGCATTTCGCCAGTCAGTTCATGTGAATCAATAAAATACTAAGAAATGAAGATGTTTTCCAGAGGACAAGATAATCTTGCTTGCAGGTTAAACACAGAAGAAACTAAACTTTCCGTGAAGAGACAATTCCCATTGAAATTCAAGGATAATGAAAGTGTTTACCTTGCAGAGATAATGCATAAGAGTCATCTTGTTGTTCTTGGCCCGTGTATCAGTGAGTTTAAGGAGACTATCCAATCGAAATCCAATAGCAGAACCTGCATGAATCTCATAAATTAGCCAGTAAGAAAGCAATCAAGACAGCAATGGTGCTGTTTCCAATAAAATAATCATGAATGACTAAAAAGTCCAAGCTTAATTTTTGAAGTTTTCTAGATTATCTTTCCATGGACACATGCTTTGTGATGGTGAAGGCTAAAGCTTTAGCTCACCTCTTGCGGTTCCATGGTTCAAAGCATTACCCAGAGAAAGAATGGTCTGCATGATTCTTTTCAACTTGACTGAATTCCTGATCTGATACACATGATGATGGAAGCTGAAGAGAGAAGGATATTGGCTTGGGAAATGGATTATTAAAAAGAAAACTACATATGACTAACCTCCTCAGATGCAGAGTTCACAAAATTCAAGTCCCTTCTAAGTTCTGAAACCTACATGAATATGATACAGCAAAGTGCACCAGAGCAGCTGAGTTTGTATTGCCAAGAAAAAGGAATCGCTTAATAACAAAAAGAATTGCATGGTTTTCTTCTGACCTGGGAGTTGAATTGAATCTTAAAGGAGAAAACTCTTAGCTTGCTTTCCACTCTTGGTACTTTCATTAATTCTAAGAAAAACTATCACAGAATTCAAAAGCAAATAAGAATATATGGGGAGAAAAGAAAAAGACAACACTCAAGCAATCTTGAAAGTAATTTCCAGAAACTATACACAGCAAGTTAACCATACAAGAGAGCTTTGCCTCCAATATAAATAATATCTCAAATTAGTTTGATGTGTCTAATTACATGATTCACTAGTATTACTGATAAATTTTTATTGCAACATTAAAGCTAATCATCTCACCAAAAATTTCTGTATTTCGTAAAACATAAGTGAAAAGAACAGTAATTAGAAACAGTTAAAATCCACTAACCTGTTCACACTTTCCCAACTTCTCCTCGTCTCCAATATAGCCCTACATATAAAATTTGGCTATAGTTCAATTAACCATAGATTGTTGCAAAGTTATTGATGCTCCCCCTACAACTTGAAGTTCTTGTCGAAGAGAGAAGAAAGGTTTGATACCTTGAGCAGTTCCATTTCTTCCTTGGTTGGACAGAACTTGATGAGGTTCTCAACCTGATCAACATCTAATACTGATTCGTCCAATGCTAGAACAGAGCTCTGAAATATTATGGTGCAAAGCATGTGAGAAAACAATTATAAATTTTGGACATCTTTCTCTGTGATTGGTCTGGCTAATCGAATGGTTTGATATTTGTGATTTTCAGTCAAAATGAAAAACAGAACAAGGACATTCAATAGTCAAGTGGGAAATGATAAGATTCCAAACAAGCATCATAAGAAGCAGTCAATGACAACTACTGAAATAGGGAACGAAGAGCTCTTTTGAGCTGATGTACTCCCATTGTTTATTTTCTTTATATCATTCTATTGTTAAAGGAAAATTCCTGATCTTTCTGTCTGTTTTTATCTTCTCTTTCAATATTGCTCCTTAGAAAGAAACAAAGCAACAAATTGCATCAATAATGGCATGACCTCATCTAAAGAGAAGTGGAGAGTATTCTAACAAAATAAAATTTGAATTTTTCCATCTCATGACAGAACGTAAAAAACAACTATTTAACTTCGGCAATCATAGCAGCGGAGCCAGAGCAGGAGTATACTGCTATGATGCAAAGTAGATATATTCATAAGTTGACAACTAGGCTTAGGCTAAACTTTCAACGTGCAATTTAACATCAAGCCCATATTACAACCCACCATAAGAGTGAGACTACTTTCTAAGTAACCAGTTGTGATAAAAAAAATATATATATCTCCAGATCATCTATTCTTTATGCAGTGACTACTTAAGAATTCGAAACAGTAACACAGAATAAACTTTCTCCGGGACCAAAAATTAAAGGAATATCTCACCATTAAATCAGGCAAAGGTATTTTGACTTTTGAAAGCATGATCTCACAGTTATATGCCCGCCTGAGTTCAATCTGCAATATAAAATGAATCCATTACCAAGAGCTCAACTTCTATAAAAGAAAAAATATTGAGTATTGAAAGAATTTAACTGAAGAACTTAGGCCTTAATGAAAGCCATGACACACAAGATCCAGGAGACAGAGTAAAACCTCCATAGGCAGATGACAACCAAATTATTATCCGATCCAGTGATAAAAAAATATTAAAATGCCAGATACATAGATGGCCACAGTCAAGAGAAAAGCAGTGGAAGTAGATAAAAATGGAATGGTTTTTATTGAAAAATGACAAATTTTTAACAATTTAAGTTTGTAGATCTATAAATTACAACCATAATTCTATGAATTTATTTGGAAAAACATTAGAATGGATGAAAAATTATTTCTGGACCTGTTGGTATAAAAAAATGAGGATGAAAAGCTAATTGTTTGTTGTCTTAACCAACAGTGAAGATTGGTTGATATCTGGAGTAATTAGACTGGACAGGTATTAACAAAGAGAAAGGGCATACCAATTGAACTTTGTCAGCTTTTTGTCCTGAACGGCGATTCGACTTTCCTCCCTTTCCATTATCAGAATTTGGAGTAGCAGCAGAGAAAAGACTCTCAAGTTCTGAGATATCAAACTCTGGAGCCCTAGCACCAAGAAGATTTACAAAGAAAGAGAAATAAATAAATAATAACCAGAAACTTGAGTCATTCTCTTATAACTGAAGCCAGAGAAGGCTTAACACACAAGTCATACCTTGAAACTTCATCAAGTCTTTGTGTCTCGGCCCATAAACTTCCTTGCATGACCCTTGTTAACTTTAACCAATGGTAAGGTTTCAGGGTGCTCCTTTTAGTTTGAGACAGACTTCTTGCATTAGCTCGCAACAGGCCACGTACCTTTGCACCAAATGGAGCACCAGCAGGTGGTCCAGGAACTGGAGGTACATTAGCATTAGACTGCAATGAGGCAGTGCCAGGTTTTGACAATTTGGTGGCAAAAGGAAATGGCGGTGGGGGAACAGGTGGAACATTTGCGACACTTTTAGGCAAAGAACTTTCAGATGCAGAAGGAGGAGGTGGCGGTGGTGGCACCAGTGATACAAGGGTGGAACCAGGTATGGTGCCAGAAGGCTTAGGAGGTGGAGGTGGGGGTGCGTGACCAAAGATAGCAGCAGACTTGTTCATACTTGATTGTGAAGAAAGAGGACTGGTAGCTGAAGGAGGAAACTCGGATAGTGGAGGAGGGGGAGGTATTGAAGATGATGAGATCTGTCCAGTTGAAGATGAAGGCGGGGGAGGAGGCGGAGGAAGAGGAGGACTTTTAAATGAACCTCTGATAGTGGAAGGAGACATTCCAGGAAGGGAAGGGGGTGGAGGAGGAGGGGGAGGAGAAGGAGTAGGAGTAACTAATGAATTCTTGCCTCTATCGTGCATTGTATATTCCGGTTGTTGTGTAACAATAGATGGCATTGGTTTTGCAACAAGCTCATGTTGAGGAGGAGGTGGGGGTGAGGGTAGAGGACGAGAAGGTGCAACAGCAGGAGCAATTTTCTCTATGGCAGCAACAGCATCCATTGAAGGTTTTAATGGTGAAGATGGAAGCAATGTTTGTGAAAATGCTGCAGGAACACTATCAGAACTAGGCTCTACTGATTTTGGCACCTTTGAGTCAGAAGGAGACACAGTACCAGATGGCGAAGATTTCATTGCATGAGTGACTTCTTCTTTGATATCAATTGGTGCATGATCCTGCAACACACTTGTTATTCCTAGAGCTGATGGTGCACTTTGATATCTTGATATAGCCCCAGGTGAACCTGGTGAGGAGTTACTAAAAGAAACTGCAGCAGATCGTATAGCTTGAAGCGCCCATGGAGATATGATTTTAGACTGGGTAGGAAGTTGAAGAGCAACCTGCAATTCTTGAGGTTCAGACTTCCTTTTAATTGAGACTGCATCAACAGGTGGTTCGAGTAAGGGACTGAGTTGTTTCCTCTGATCTATGGATGTTAGACTCTTGGTATTAGTTTCTGACAACACCTTTGATTCTAAGTCTCCAACCTTCTTTTGCATTGACTTTGCATCCGTGGATGGCTCCCCCTGCGCTGTAGATGTAGGACAGTTGGTATCAGTTTTAAACAATGTCTTCGGTTCTAATGATTCAATATCCATTTGCTTTGACTCTAATGGTGCAATCTTCTTTTCCATTGAATTTGCATCCGTAGATGGTTTGATTAAGGGAATAGACTGTTTTTCCTGAGCCAGAGATGTAGGAAACTTGTTATCATTTTTGGTCGATGCCTTTATTTCTAATGATTCGACCTGTGTTGTAGTAGAATTTGAATCTGTTGAGGGTCCAAATGAGGGAATAGGTTGTGTTGCCTGACCCATTGGTGCATGAGTCTTAATGTTACTTTCGGACACTGCATTTGATTCTAGTAAGTCTATCTTCTTTTCCTTAAGAGCATTGACAGATGATTCAAATGACCGCATAGAAAGTTTTCCCTGAACTGCAGAAGTCATGCTCTTTATATCAATTTCTGGCAATGTCTGAGGCTTAAATTTAAATCTTCCATCATTTTCCAACAATGACATTGTGTCTAATGATTCAGTATCCTTTTTGTTTGATTCCAATGGTATTGAATTTGCATCAGTTGACGATTCAATCGAGGAAATAGATTGTTTTCCCTCAGCCACGGATGTAGGATACATGGTGTCATTTTCCAAAAATGTCTTCGATTGTGATGACTCAATACCCTTTTCCTTGGATTCTAACGATCCAAAGTTGTTTCTTACTGAATTTGCATTCATGGATGCTTCAAATAAGGGATTAGATTGTTCCCCTTGTGCCATAAATGTAGGAAGCTTGGTATTATTCTCTGAAGATTCCTTCATGGATGGTTCAACTAAGGGAGTAGATTGTTTCCCTTGAGCCACAGATGTAGGAAGCTTGGAATCATTTTTCAATGACTCCTTCATGGATGGTTCAACTAAGGGAGTAGATTGTTTCCCTTGAGCCATAGATGTAGGAAACATGGTACCATTTTCCATTGATTCCTTCGTGGATGGTTCAACTAAGGGAGTAGATTGTTTCCCTTGAGCCATAGGTGTAGGAAACTTGGTATCATTTTCCAATGATTCCTTTGACTCTAATGATTTGATCTCCTTCCTAGTAGAACCCAAATCTGTTGAAAGTCCAAATGAGGGAATAAGTTGGTTCCTCTGAGCCATATGTGCAAGGGCCTTGATGTTATTTTCTGGCAATGCCATCGATTCCAATGTTTCTAACTTGTTTTCCATAGAACCATTTCCAGGTGATTCAAATGAGGACATAGAAGGTTTTCCTTGAACTGTGGAATCAAGACTCTTCATATCATCCTGTGTCTTCGAATCAAATTTAAGTCTTCCAGACAATGGCTCCTTTAGCATGCTGCTTGTTGCAGCAGAAGCCCCAGTGTCCAATTTTTCCAGAAGGAGATTTGATGCAGTAATCTGTTGGAGCACAGTTGCTACCTCAGTCTTCGAATCTAGCCAGTCAACATTGCTAAAAATTTCTTTAACCTTAGCAAATGCTTCAATAGGTAGGCCTTCTTTCTCCTCAATTCGAGGCAGATCAAGTGAAATAACAGAAGAGGCAGCTTCCATATCTGAGAAAAGAACCTTCAACAAGAAGTACAATATACACTCTATAAACATTAAGTTGGTTTATTAAAGATAGAATGAGAAAAAGAGAAAGATAAATACCTCTACTCTAAAATTTTTAGGGAATTGGTCTTTAACATCCCATATTATGTCAATTTCATCTCGGTTAAGCATCAAAATATTTGACCTTATGAATGCTGTATTGAACATCACTCGAAACATCATTTTTTCACGCTCCAAATCATTTTCCAGCGTAATACACTCGAGAACAACATCACCTTGAACATGGCAATGAATGTCAATCTTAACCAGTTCACAATCAGCCTGCAATAAATATGAAACAACAAATATATAGATTAAAGGTAATGGAGAACACAGTAGATCCTTGTTTAAGAACCCTATGTAGGCAGGATCCAGATAGAGAAAAATGATTTTGCTTTTTAATTCTAAGTTGATTAGTGCAAATTGATTACATCCTGCATGGTATAAACGAAAAACAAAATAGAAAATCTAGTTTTAAATTCATCAGACATAATTTTATGTTGACATTTATGAATTTTATTTATATTTTTAAGCAAATCATAAGAACATGACTGGATCAATCAAAACAAATGCTTGCTGGAATTCAGAGAGAATTTTGGTCTTTAACCCATTCAATGAGGAATAAGTGCATAACAAATCATCATTTGCAAAACAATTAACATACTCTCAGTTCTAGTTTAAGATTGTCAACCCAAGAAATATAATATTTCCATGCAGGTATTCTCCTTTAAAGCTCTACAGGTTTTCTTCCATTCTATTCATGAGTAAAATGGTCCATTTTGTGCTCAAACCATCCCCCCTCAGATCCCATCAAAGCCAACACTCTGTGATCCTTACAAGGAATATGTAACAACAAATAATCCTTCAGAAACGGAACAAATATATTGTACTTGAATTCAATCATGATGAGTAAACATTGACTTCAGCTACCACTGTAATTTTAAATAAAAATTGCCTTATTTTAAGGAAAAAGAAAGAGAAGAAATGACATTCAGTCTAGTTTAACATATATGTAAAAAAGAATATCACAGCACCAACTGAGGTTGAGACAATGAAATAAATAATGCAGGAAACATCTCAATACAAGTAGCAAGAACAAAACAAAGGGAGGCAATTCCATTGTCTTGAATCATGATCCAGTATGAATTGTAGAAAAATCATTTAGAAATGGAGTAAAAGGACTTAAGTGTCACCTGCTTGTAATACCGAACAAGTTTGCTTCTTTTTGGAGTTGAAAACAGAACTTTGGGAGTCTTGTCAGCAGCCATAAAAGGGTCCTGTCCATATATCCTAAATATGGGACGGCAACCGCCCTCTCCATCCATATTAGGAATGAGTCGTATAATTATGCAGTCCAATGTAAGAGCCCTATCTAGAGGAGGCCATTCTACACCAACATTTCTTCTTGATATATACTGAAGATACCTCAATTGTGATGGCAATGGATTCAATGGTGACATCAACTGCAAAAGTTCCCGAGAACCTTGCTTGTATATCATGTCCAGTGTTTTCTGCTCCCCTGTAAACTGCTTCCTATAAATCAAGAGTGCAGCTAGCATAAAGGCTAAAACTGGCCACCCGCCTCGGTCACAATGCATTAAGACTATATTTTGTAGCCCAAGTTGAAGCCAGTTTTCACCTGATCTCAGGAAATGGTGGATCATCTCCATGGTAAGTAATGGACACCCTTCATACTGTTTAGGATAGTCCATCACAGTCATGTCATAGTCACACAAAATATTTGAAATCTGGCTTTGATTTTCCCCCTCCCGCATGTTGAACACCATATATGAAGCATCAGGGAAGTGATCACGAAGTTGCTCAATAATTCCCCTTATATACACTTTATATTCATCTTCGTCCATAACATCCGTGGTAAAGCAGTAATCAAAGACTACATAACACAGCAACAAAATAATCACAGCCACATATATAAAGGTCCTTTAAGATAATGAAATTTACCAATTAATCTGACAAATTACAACAACAACAACAACCACCAAGTGTTGTTCCATTAGGTAGGGTCGCCTATATGGATCAAACCATTCGAATCTAAATCTTTCATAATGGTTTTATGTATGGCTTTTCTTGGCTTACCCTTACCACTAGCTATCGAGATCCCCTCTATCTAATCTACTCTCTTTATTAGGTCTTTTACAGGTCTTCTCCACACATAACTAAACCTACTAAAAGACAAGACTATTTTTCTACAATAGGTGCAACTCCAATGTTGCTATAATGTATTCATTCCTAATCCTGCTATAGTATATCCATTTATCCAGCACAATATTCTCATTTATGTAATGTTGAGCTTATTTTATTGTTACCGCCTAACATCTAGTCCTCATAACATTGCAAGTCTTATCTTTTGCGCAGTAAAATTTTGCCTTAAGATTAACATGAAAAAAATACCCAAATTCAGAGAGATGTATCAAAATGCATCTCCATAATATGACGTACCACACTTGTAAGACAATTACAAATCAGTTCAAAATTAAAGTACCCAAATTCTGAGATATTCAAAATCAAAATGCCCAAATTCTGAGATATATAGTGATCAGGCAATCATAGCACAAGACTTCAGTCACCAGTCCCTAAGAATCATCCATGGACAATATTGTATAATTTATTAATTCTAACTGCACAAATAAATTTTAAACCTATCCATGGAAAAAATTAGCTCAGTGTTCCATATCAACTCTATGGAGGTTCTTCACATTAATTTTACCTTCATCCCTCCCACAAGTAATGTATAAGTAAACAATATATGAACAGCTTGTAAAGGAATTTAGACTATAATGACTCTCGACTGCATATAGTATAATGAAAATGTGAGAAATTCATGCAATACCATCTAAAATCTGCAAATAGGATCATACATACCACACCTCAAAAGCTTACAAATGCATAATCTAAAAGAGAAAACATCCACTCAACACAGTCATAAACAATATATCAACAGCCTATGAAGGGATTTAGACTATAATGACAAGTGACAACATATTGTACAATGAAAATGTAGGAAATTCATACAATCCCAATTATTCACTCTAAAATTTGCAAAATAAAACCATACATACCACACCTCGAGCACAAAAAACGCATAAAGATTAAATATTTGCACTCAACAGTATCCTAAATTGTTTTCATTTCCACAAGAACCAACATATCTGCAAAAAATAAGCCAAAAGAAAACGTACCATAAACCCTCTCACTGATTTCTAGAAGCCCATCTGGGGGCTTCTTATAGAAGAACTTGCGGAACAATGCCATTGTCTATACACACAAGATCCAAAAGGGTCACCACCCCTTAACTTGTAGGGACCCTACCCCTTATAACCGCCCCATCACAACCCACATTGCATCCAAGCTCAAAACACAAGATCCCAAAAACCCCACCAAAAAGAAATCAACAACAATCATTATGGTATTGGTATTGGCATTGCGAAGGGAATGTGTGATTTCAGAAGCAACCATAGGCATATGAATTTTGCTGGCTCTTTAAGGAACACTTTCAGGTCCTCACATGCAAATGCAACTTTACGTATCTGATGGAAAAAGAAATAAAAAAAGAAGGGAAACTTAGCTTTCAATCAAGAAAGACAAAAGAGAAAGTGGGTAGGGGAAATCTTAATCCAGAGTTGCATGATATTATTCATGGGGAAGAAATAGTTAGAGAACAGATAGATGTGGTACTTGTTGTTGTCGCTGTTGTTAGAGGAGCATTTTTTGGATCCGAGGTTTCTCTCTCTCTAAACGGAATCTAAGTCGCTGTTGTTTTTTTTCGCGTCTTAATCTTTTTGCTGTGTGTTGTGAGAATAAAACACATTTTCGTGATGATAATGATTGTTTGTCTTGTGTGGTCTTACACACTCATTAGGAATTTTCCGATTAAGGAAGGTTAAGGACAAAAGAAACAAAGGACTTATTAAGATCCGTACCAGGTTGAGGTCACGTACGTGGTGTGTTCCCACTTGACATGTTGACATAGCTAATGAAACATGTTAGTGTTTTGTGAGAGATGTGATGTGAAACTATAGAAGAGGAAAGCCTAGTATTAGTATTTAAAATTGCATGGCACCACTAAAATAGTCCCCCACCGATGACCCTTCCACTAGGGGTGTAAATGGGTTGGTATGGATTGGGTTTAAGAGAAAAACAAATTCAAATTGATTAAATTTTTATTGGTTTATATTCTTTTTTTGTTCCAAATTCAAATCAGATCAATTCGATCAAATTCAGATTGGTTAGACTCGGATCAATAGATTTACTTGTTTCCCTTTTTTTTGTCCAAAATTTTCAATATAAAACATTGTCGAATATCAAAATTTTATATAAGCAAGTTTTCATATACTAATATGTTATTCTAATATATAGAGACTAAGAAATATGTTATTCTAATATATAGAGACTTAAAAACTAGATCATGGGACCCAAATAACATAATTCTAATATCAAACATCTTAATAATACGCAAAAAAAACAATGCTAATATCATAAAAATTCCAAATTCAAAACATTAAACAACACAATTTAATTAATATTAAATGTCCATAAAGTCTAAATTTGAGTTGGTTCATATCGGTTTTGGGTCATGGGATGCAAATCCAATGCAAAACCAATTCATTCAATGACTTAATTCAAACCAAATCAATTTAATCGAATCAGTTCAGATTTATCGAGTTCATTAAGTCAGTCTGATCTGTCCTATCTCCAATAGATCTTTTATTTGTTTAATTTTCTGTTTGGTTTTAAGTTTTTTAATTGATTGTTGTGATTAGTTTTAGTGTTTAATTTAGTTTACTAGAGTAATAGAATAATCAATTTATGTTAAGGTTTCAATTGTTATTATTATATTTTTATTTGGTCATATTGTTTGGGTGCTATTTTATTTTAGGACCAATTTGAAGAACACATATTGTTAAATAACACTTTTGATTCTAGATCTCAAGTTTGGCAAAGGGAATCACTTCCTCTAAAAGAGGACGTAGGGTCCATAGTAAATTGTATAATATAATGACACAATTGTCAAAGAAAATCTGCTTTGTTAACAAGGAATTGCCTTAAAGTAAATAATGTACATACCAGAAGGAAAATGAAATCAAGTAAATGAAATTAAATAACAATTGAAATTAAAAGAAATGAAAGAAAACAAACTCCACTCTTAAGAATATGTTTAGTTGAGAAGTAAAAATGAGGGTAAAAATTTTATAAACAAGTTTCATATGTATTTTTACACTTGAAGTTTATTTAGGAAATTCCCCTCACCCTATTTATATGCCTCAACCAAACACTCTCTAAGGGCCCATTTGATACAACATAAAAGATATAATAGGATAAACTAATACTATGTATAATGTCTTTATCTATTATTTGGTATAAGCTTCATATTATATAAACTTATCCATCGGACCTCTCTTGTGTGTTAAGACAATATATACAAGACTTTATTAGCTTTTAACATATTAGATTTATTTTTCTTATTAAAAAAATAATATAATAAATAAAATAATTATTAAATAAATAATAATTTATAAAATAATAAAACATTTAAATAAATGAAATTTAATATAAAAATAAATTATAAATTATATACTAGTAAATTATATTAATAAATAATAAATAATATGTGATGTATAAAAGCAAGGATTAATAATAAAAATGTTTTAATTAATATCTATTATTTAACTAAAATCTAAATCATTATGATAAAAACTACTAGAAAAATATTAAATTGCATAAATAATCAGAGTATTCGTTATATTTTTATAATTTACTAAAATAATAAATGGTTATAAACTATTAAAATATATATAATAAATAACATTTAGTATAAATTAAATCTTAAATAATATTTTATTTTTTAAATTATATTTAAATAATTAATCAAATTTATTATTTATTTTTATTTAAAGTTTAAATATATTTTTAATCACTATAAATATTAATTTTCTTTTATTGTAGTCCCTTTTTAAAAAAAATGTAAGTTTTTAGTCCCAACACTTAATATGAATATGCTTGTGTTGAGTGTTGACATGCCAAACAGTAATCCAAATCACCATTGCCACATCCCACCAAGCCAGACCAGAAGAAAACACATAAACTACAACAACTCAAACCAAAACAAAACTACCCCATCATAACAAATAAAGATTAAAGGATGTGTCAGCACCGTGAGTCTTCTATTTTTCTTTTGTCTCTTTGATTCATTATCCTTGTTTGAATCAAATTATGTTTTTTTTCCCTTCCATCTACTGATTTCTCTGTTTTAGCTGTGATTTAGTGTTTTGGGTTGAATGAGTGTTTTCATATCAGGAAAAATATTTGACTCCACTAACTGTTTTTTGATTTGGAAATAGGTTGAGTTGGCCAGCTACATTGAGTTTTGGGATTTTGCAGGTTGAGTTACCTACCTGGTATGTCGTTCCCCTCGATTATCATTTTCATTGCTAATTTAATTGGCCGAAATTGGCGACGATTTCGGTCCTCGGCAATTTGGAAACGCCGTGGAAATCTCCTTCTGGGGTTTAAATCATATTTATTTGCATAAATTATACTCATCTTTTTGAGATTTGTGAAAATGCAATTCACACCTCTTTCATTGTCCAATCAACACTCACATTCCTTCACTATCAGACCATCATTAGTAAACTTAACAGAATAACATTTTTGTGATATTAACTATTACTAATTAATAAAATTAAGAAAATATCCTTATTCACTTTTTCCTTTAATTATGAAAAAAACCTAAATCCCTATATCTTTCACTTGCTCCTCGACTACAAGGGAGTAAGAAAGGGTATTTTTATAATTTTATTAATTAAAAACAGTTAATATCATAAAAATATCATTTTATTAAGTTTATTAACGGTATTCTGTTAGTGGAAGGTGTAAGTGTAATATAAATACTTAAAATTTGATAAATAAAAAAAATGTGAGTTTAATTTTCATAAATCTCAGGAGAGGTAAGTGTAATTTGTCCTATTTATTTTGTAGTTCAACTAAACACATTAGCGCAGGAAAACAAATTGTGGCTTGGCATTTGATTGAGAAAGAACTATTGACCAGTTGTTGTGGCTTAAAAGCCAACATACTTGGCGTGGAAAATTTACCCCGTAGAATATATTTTTAAGTAATTCGGCTGCATATTTGCGGCTGTGACATGAATTTAAAAATTTTCGTTTGGGCTAATTAGCCCCGTTAAGTATTAAAAAAAAAATCAATTTTACATTAAAAGCCAACGAATTTATAGCCTGAACGGATAAAAACACCAGTGGATACTCAATTCACTATTATTAGCGTTGCAAGTGGTGAAAAGATGCCTGAACATTAAGATAATAAGGATTATTCTGTTTGATAACTGAAGGGGAATCATCAAAATTTACTCACTATTCACACTTTTATATGAATTATTACTAAGGATAAAATGAACAACAAACCTTCGATACCGGCGTCATTTTCTTCTGCATAGAATGGCACAACTTATTCTAGAGCTGAATCATCAAAGCCATTAATCACTGAAACACACGTCACAAAAACAACAAACAATTTGGCTTTTAAAATTAATATACCATAAATTCTGGTGAAGTTGTGAAATGAATGAAATGTGTGCAATTTTACCTTCTTCATCAGCCAAACCATCTTCACTTGCCTGATGATTGTCAGCTAAACCATCTTCATGATTTTCATCACTGTTAATTTGGACCTCAGCTGGAATATCATATGAATTTTCAGGGAGGTTGTGTATTATAAATGATTCCTGTTTTGTATGTTTTCGGTTTCCAATCATAGCTGAAAAAAAAAAAGTGATTGGTTAATCATTTTATTTAAATATATTGTTTGTATTAAATGTTAAATATATAATTTTGATATATTCACCCAATTGCCTCTCTAGCAATCTATTGTTACATATCTTGATACTATTGCTTGGTGGTGAGAGGTCTGATGAAGGAATGCTGGCTGCATTAGTAGAAGATATGTTTAGGGAAACTTTCTTTAGATAAATTTGATTTGCCCATCTTTGAAAATACAGAGTCAAAGGGTTTTGTTGACAACTCTCTACTTCTCTGAAGTTCATGTGTTGTTGCTATAATAAGAAAGTAATTACAAACCATTCTGTAATTTGTTTTTTTTCAATTCCAAGTAAAAGTATTAGTTAATTATAGAATCGTTGGGAAGATGTAAGAATTACCTGTATTAATAGATAATCTTTATTCTTCCAATGAGTAGCATAGCTATAAATTTGGTGCACATAGCTATAAATAAAAGAGAAACATCGTTATAAATAAAAGAGAAATCCTATAACTTAAAGGTTGTTGAGGGTTATCAAATTAGACAGTACATAAAATTGGTACACATAGCTATAAATTTACATGTCTACACACAAAGATATTGATTTATGAAGGTCTACTAAGCACATAAAGATTGACGGAATAATCAAATAAGTAGCATACGATACCTTGAGGCAGAGTTTTGACGATTTGAAGTGGATTTACGCATACAAGTATATTGTAATTTTAAAAATTATTTAAGATAATTTAATCGATTGGTCTTTTTTCAAATAGGTGAATGAGGCTCAACTCTTAAAAAGGACGAGCAATAATTACATAGATACAGCTTCATATGAGCCTCAAAATACTTAAGAGCCACTTTTACAAAACACTGTAATGCTCTAATAATAAGCGTTCCATAGAAATCAAGAAAAAGACCTTTAATTTTGCTTTTAGGATCAAATAACATTAGTCTCACATCGAATAATAGAGATATTGGAAACCAAATTTTAGTTATAAAACAACTCACACTTTTTCAATCCCACATTGCTTGTATCAAATGTCCGAGGAGAAAACTTTTTAATACGAAGACGGAGTCTTGGGTTGTTCCTAGAAATCATTGGAAATAATAAATATTTTATTCTAGATAATTGTTCTCCACTTCTCTTTAGTGCAAGTTAGCAAGAGGAAAGGTCTTGTCATGCGCATACTTTTGCTTAGTTAAAAAAATTTATGCTCAAAGGTGATGTAAGGGCAAGAGTCACCATTCTCTCTCCACCCAATTAGTATTTGTAGTCTCTGGTAAGTGTTTGCCTCTCATTCTTTTATGGGTTATGGCTTTTAGTTATCCTCTTGACTAACACGGTGAGGTTTTTCCTCCATGTTTCTTTCTCAGTTATGTCTAATTCATCTCTTATGTTTTCTTGTCAGTTGAGAACATTGTTTCAGTCCCCGAAGACCCCATGGGTAGTGACAATGCGCTCTCCATAATGCATAGTGCATAGTGACTCATGGCTATATTTTAACTAAACTAAAATTCTAAGTTAGTCTCTCAAATTTACAATAGGAGACAAATTAGTGTTTTAAATTTAAAATTCTCATATTAATCTCTCAAATTTTATAAAAAGAGACAAGTTAGTCATTCCATCAAATTATTATCTAAACTGTTAATAGAAATATCCATGTATTCTGTTAACTTATTTACATATATTGTTAATTTTCACACTGAGTCATAACTTGTTTCATTTCTCTGCTCTGCACAGAATAAATGACAACTTCAAGTCAAAATCTTTCTTCTCAGCAGAGATAACAGATGAAAAAAAAAGGCCGAAACAACTTCGTTTAGAGGAGTGAGACAAGTTAAGATCTACTATGAAAGTTAACAGTATATGTAAATAAGTTAATAGTATACATAAGTAAGTTAATAGGACACATTTTATACAATAATTTTACAGAGGGACTAATTTGTTCGCCTTTTATAAATTTGAAGGACTAATATAGGACTTTCTAAATCTAAGGGACTAACTTGGATTTTAAAAATTATTATATAATTTATGTACATGATTTTAAGTCTAGAAAATTTAAGATACATTTACAATTTACTTAATTATAATGAAAATTATTATTTTTGGAAAACTCATGGGAGCCAGGAACTAAATTGCTCTCAAAAAGTGACCTATTTTTTGACCTTTTATTTGATTAAGAGAAAAAATAAGAGAAGAGAAATTAAAATGAAATAAGAGAAAATGAGTGGAAAACATAGTTTTCTCTTGTTTGAATGACAATAAAAAAGGAGAGAAATAAAAAAATAGTATGGGTCCCACAAAAAAAATCTCGTAAGAAAATGAGAGAGAACAATAAAATTATAACAATATCTTTTTTTTTGGTTATTTCTACTTGAACAATAAAATAAGTTTATATAATTATATATTTTTCCCTTGAACTTTTCTACTCAACTAAATAACAAAAGAGAAAATTTACTTTTCTCTTCATTTTCTCTTATTTCTATCTTCTTTTCTTTCATTTTATTTACTCTCATTTTCTTTTCTTTTCTCCCCAAACAAAACATTAGCATTTGGTAAATATTCAGAATAGAAAATACATGGACATTAAAAATCAAAACATGTTTTGAGAAGGACATGGGCACAAAAAAATCAAATATTGTCTCTATCCAAGAATAATTTTTAAGTCAATCTCTGTCTCTTAAAAAAGAGAGACATTAAAGATATGTATTTAGGATACAGATTTAAAATATTTTTTTTCAAAAATATCCCTTTAAAAATTTTATATTTCATCTTTACCGTTCTCATTTTTCAATTTTTCATTAAATCATAACATAACTTTCTTCGTTTCATCAATCACTCTGACTTATGCATCCCTACCAATTAACACATTTCCATTGCCATCTCCAATATTGTCTACATCTCTATTGTATAAATATCTCCATCCTTCAATACGTTGAAAAATCTTGTCCAAATGAACTCTTAAAGGGAAAATGACATTCGCATCCCATAAGGTATGACGAAATACAACTCACACCCCCCCTATTTTCTAAATTTGCACGTTAAGTCCCTGAGTTTTGAAAAATCCTACATCGACCTCCCATATTAACATTAGTCCATTGGTGACTTTGATGTAACAACACGTGACTTTTAGTGGTACTATTGTAAATATTAAAGATAGATATAATTATTGAATGATCGTATTATCCTTTTATCAAGTGATAAATGCACACCCTCTTTCTATGCTAAGGAAAAGGGAAAATGAGAAGATTGTGTGCTTTTATTACTTAATAAAAGGATAATATGATCATTTAATAGATATAGCAGTCTTTAATATTTATAATAATGTCATTAAAAAATATATATTGCGTACATGTGTATTGTTCCGTCAAAACCACTTATCAACTAACATTAATAGGGGAGATCGGGAGATCATTGTAGGATTTTTCAAAATTTAGGAACTTAGCATCCAAAATTTGAAAAAAAAAAAAGATGTGCAAGTTGCATTTCACCAAACCTTAAAGGAGTTAAATGTAATTTCTCCAAGAGGAATGATAATTTTACAACTCCACAAAGCCACCCTACACTTACATCGTTTACAACTACACTAGAGGATAAAATATGGATATGTTAGAATGATGATAATATTGTGATTATATGAAAAAAGAAGTATACTTTTATTGAGCTAAAAGAAGGGAAAAGAAAAGCTTCTCTCTTCTACCCTCCCTCCAAAAATTTCCATTATTTCTATGTCTGTCTCGTTTCTCTCTTTCATCCCTCATAAAAAGAACAACCTCCTACACAGTTTACAGCTCTCGTCTGTTTTCACAGGAAGAAGAAGAAAGAGCATCAAGGTATATAAGCAGCACACAAAATCAATCATCACACATGAAGACTTAACTCATTTCATTCTTCTTTTATATCACTTTTTTATAGGAAGTAGAGGAGAGGACAAATGAAAATGACATCTTTTACCTCTTTTCACAATTTGTAAATTAGTTTATGTTTATAAGGTACGTGGATTCATCATTTCTATTTGATTTTTCATGTATTTGTGGTTTTTGTTCCAATACGTGGATGATTTATGAGGCTCATTTTTTTTCAATATTGAGATGGAGTGAAAAAAAATGTCAAATATATGTGAATGGAAGGAAAATTGTAGAATTATAGTGGAAATTGTAAATCCCCTGATGCATTAGCAACTTTAGGGTGCAAAAAGTAAATAAAAAATTCAACCTTGTAAATCACTTGACAGCTTGGCGACTTTACAAGGAAAAAATTAATAAAAAAAATGCAAGTTTAAATCAATTGGCACATAGGTGACTTTAGTTTTAAAAAATCAGAAATGTCCACAATGGTCATAAATCAAAGTTTAAATTCTCAACGGTAACAATACTCCCCTATAAATACCTGGTGCTTCACTACTAGAAGCCTCATTCTTTGTTCCTTTGATGAAATCGTGAGTGATTTATTTGATTGAAAGTAAGTCCGAGAGAAAGTGAGGGAGAGAGAGAAATGAGTAGTGATGATGTCACTTTTGTGATATATTTTTAATGGTTTTATTATTAGGACTATAGATAAAGATGCGACATTTATATCTGATGAGCCAGTATGCTTTTTAACTCCAAATACTATGTCTTTCATGGAACTAAATGTTAGACTGCCAAAATATAAATGTCAGCAGACACAAAAGAGTGGCTAGAATAAAATATAGATATCCAATGAATATTGTCAGGGGAAATATTAAATATCATGCAATCAAAACAAGCACCGATAATGATCTACGATTGATGTTTCGAACTCATCAACAGCTTGAGTCATACATTTCTGGGATTAAGTTGTATATGGAGTTTGCAGATAGCAATCTGTTGCTGTCTCGATTCAGGGTAGTACTAGGTAGGCTTGTATATTGTTTAAACTGAGCTTCCTTGTTGTCTCGGCTTCACCTATATCCATTAGCCAGGGGTCCATTATTGCCATCAATGCTAGGCCGTTTCTGTTTAATGATCGGATATTCTTGTTCAGAGGGACATTTGGTATCCTAAGGAACCTATGCTTCTTTGGGCCCTCCGAGGCTTTATTCACGAGGCCTAACCATTCAGAAGTGTGGGCCAATCATGCTCTTCTGCCCATCGGGGTCTAATTGGGGATGAGGCAGCCCAGACAGCCTAATAAGGGTAAAGGTCGGAAAGAGGTTCGGTGTATACCCAATCAGTCCAAACTTCAAAGATTGCTCTATTGTTACTCCGTCTGGGCCCTCTAGAATTATACCTGCTCCATTTCTTCGCAAATTGGACGCCCTATCCACGTAGAGTGTCCATTCATTAGTCGGAGTGTCGACCAAATAACTCTATTCATTAACGAAGTCTACCAAGAATTGGTATTTGATTGGAGCTGGACTTTCATATAATACCCCATATTCGGATAGCTCCACCGACCAGGCGATCATACAACTGGCCAAGTCGAGTTTTGCAAGGACTTGCCTGATTGGTTGGTCAATTCTGACAATAATCTGGTGACTCTTAAAGTGTCACGACCCGACTTGGGCACATGACCAGCACGTGAGGAATTCCCACGTAAGCCTCATGATCTCTAAGCCGATATGCATAATTTAATATAAAATTCTCTTCCAAAACATAAATACATCTCTAATACAAATCACTTGAGTTGCTCTTAATACAAAATAAACCATAGAACTCGTAACCATGAAAATACAAAATATTCATGATAAAAACATGTCAGTCCATCTCTATGGTCCGGGACCCTACCCGTTATGCACACTAGAGCACTCTATCTCTAACCAAAATACCAAAAGTACTTCACTCACAAAGTGAAGCTCACCAATTGGGAAATCTCTACTGCGAGTCTACTGCACCTGTAATAGAGGAAGGGAGAGAGGTAAGTTTCATCTAAAACTCAGTGAGTAAGTCTTCACCCATAACCCTCTCATGGGACAGTCAAGGAATAAATAATAATATATATATTCATCAAACCAGTTAATGCAATAACTCTCAAGTTCATATTCATAGGAATAACAAATAGTTCTGAAATCAATATTCTGTAGTAATCATAAACCATAGTATGCTAATAAAGAAACAGGAATCTCTGGTTATGCCCAATTCATTTGACATAACAAATCTTTGGTTATGCATAGCATAATAAAGTCTCTAATCTCTGGGGCACCTAAATAGGTCCCATTTATTATTTCTCTGGCCCTAAGGCAACTTGGTATACCAAGCTTAACCGGATAACTGCCGTTAACTCACAGTCTGTTTCTCTAGAGCTACTGTCCAGTTCAGTCAGAAATCTAAATCTTTTCTCTATATCTCATAAGTCTTCTACCCTAGAGTTCACAAGCTCTAACATATAAATCAACAGTTTTGAAATTCATAAAATTATTTAAATTTGAAAACTCTTGAAACTCGAAAAGTTCTGCTCTCATATAACTCTAACAATCTGACTTTAGCATAACTGTGACCATGAAATCATGCCCAATGGATCACCCATTTGTAGGCATTCTGATTTCAAGCCTACAGAATATGTATCTGGCAGTTGTTACAAATCATATTGAATTCCATACTTCTAAGAATCATAAAAACACTTATTTTTTCTAAAATTCTATCATATACATATTCTCTACTATGGAAATCATCATAATGTTCCATAAATCTTTAAATATATACTCTAGCTCTTTGATAAAAATCACTTTAACAATAATGGTCCCATGAGTTTTTAGAAAAACATATATCTCATGCAATAATTTATTGAAATTAACTCTAATGATCAACATAAGGATCATAGGATCTGAACCCACTCACCGTTTAAAGCCAGGAGTATGTGGGCCCCACCAACTTGACCTGAAGAGCTTGGAATGGCACCAACAACTTGAAGCTTGGAATGATGGATTGGAGTGAATTTGAGAGAAAGAGAGAAAAAATGGAGGAGAAGGGAGAAAATCGTGTTTCTGCGTTCTTCTGCACGATTTGGGGGTTTTTAAACTTACTGACACTGCTATAGCGATATATGACCGCTATAGCAGTCTAACAGTCCCACGGAGTCACTTATGGCGGTACCTCAGTCCGCTGCATCGCTTGAACAAGTGTTGATGACCGCTATAGCGGTCCTGGATCGCTATAACGGTGACAGCAACTCCCAACAACTCCCAACTTCTGTGTTTTTCAATCATTCCAGCATCTGGGTTGTTCCAACACTCACTTATTTACATAAATATCCTTATTTATTTTACTCTCCATTAACTTTAAAACATAAATGTAAATAAGGAAATACCCCCCATTTGGATTCAAATAAAATATCACAAAAATCAAAACTCCATCAAATCGGAATCCAAATTTTGGGTTTTAGTTCAAATCTGGGAATTTCTGAGATTTTCTAAACTTGTGGGTTAATAATGAAACATTTGCAGGTTTCATAAAATTCATTAAAAATCACCCTTCAACTTGTTTTCCCTCAAGGAACAATTACCGGGACTTTTGATCCCAAGAATATGGTTCTATCATATAGCCCTCCAAGGAGGTGTAGGATCCAGACTTAGTAAAATTCAGGACCCGACGGGGGTTCCTAAGGAATCCTTGAGGCTATACAGAACCTTACTGCTGACCCGTGTACCTCGGGTATCACATAAAGTATAGGCGTAATTGCCTGGCCGAGATCACTAAAGCCAATGCCAGCTGTTCAATTATTTAGTAGCGTGTTTCAGGCACTTGTAAAACCTTGTTCACAAAGTATACTGGGCATTGCTCTTTCTTATAGAAAAGAAAATCGAACCGGACCGGTTAGTCCGACCGTTAACCGGGAATCGGTCGCCTAGCCGGTCCAGTTGAGCACCTAAAACTGGATGGACTCAAAACCGATCAAGAACTAGTCAAAACCGATCAAGATCGTGAAAACCAGTGGACCAGTCTGGTTTTCTCAAGTTTTGAGTTTGAATATGTCTTTTCAAAAAAAACCAGCAAGATTCAGATTTATATCTCCATCTTCTTTTCCGACGATTTCTCTACCCTCTGGTCCTCGCGCTGCTCCGTACCGCTCCGCCTTGCCGTCACGATACCATCTACCATCGCCGTTCACCTCTATAACACGACGCAGCCTACCTTCGTGCTTTCCTATCTCCGCCTCTACTGAGTAGACACAACAACAAACTTATACCAAGAAAAGAGAGGATCAAGGAGGAGAAGAAAGAATGGATAGTGTACATTGTGACCTGCATTGGAGCCTTCTCCTTTTGCAATAATCGAATCAAACTTTTCACAATAAAGAATAGGGACAATGGTAGAGGTACGAGATGGCAATGGTAGATGGTGTAACATGAAGTTTGCAGCTTGAGACCACCTTCTTGCTTGGCATCAAGATCCCTTTATTATCACAACTTCTTGCCACTTTTCCTTTGTGGAGCGGTGCACTGTAGTAGTACATAAAGCACAAACCCTTGCTTAGTGTGTGGGTACAGCTATTAGTGAGTTTTTTCCTTTTGGTTTTGGATTATTTTGTTGGTCAATGGATTGGCTGATATGTGGCTATCATTATGGGTCATTGGACAACGACTAGCACCAGCCTATCTCACCTCTTTTTTTTTCATTATACACTAATATTTACTATAGGCCTATGAGCAATATTATTTTGTATTGGTTATGTTAATGTTAATGTTGATGATTTAATATGGGTTTTTTACTTTTGAACTTATTATATGTATATAGTTATGTATATTTTGTTATGTTCTAGTTGAACCCGATTGAACCGGTTGGACCTCTAAACCTTTGAATCAGTACCCTAACCGGTTCAGTACCCGGTCCAGTTTACTCTTCCTTGCTCTTTCTTTACTTCTCTTACCAAAGCTGAGTTAACTGCTATTGTGGACACCGAGAGATAAAGAATCAACGGTTCCCCAAGAATGGGCTTTGTCAGGATGGGCGGGCTTGAAAGAAACAACTTTATGTTCTGGAAGGCTGCTTCACACTCGTCATCCCATTGAATTGCTTCACTTTATGGATGCAATCAAACAAAGGGGCTGTCTTGCAACCTGCCTATGTGTACCAATTTTATGTACTGTCTAATTTGATAACCCTCAACAACCTTTAAGTTATAAGATTTCTCTTTTATTTATAGCTATGTGCACCAAATTTATAGCTATGCTACTCATTGGAAGAACAAAGATTATCTATTAATACAGGTAATTCTTACATCTTCCCAACAATTATATTATCAATCATTTTTAAAATCTTCAACTATAAATTTGTCTATATCCAAATTTTCATAAAACTGATAGGCATACACAGAAACATATTTTTCTAACATATTCATTTAATTCTATAAATTTGTATTTTTGAAGGTATCTGACTATTTTATAACTACTTTAAAAATTATATATATTATTAATATAAAATACTTTATGCTAACATCATTATTACTAAAGTAGTATCTGTGAATACTATATATATACACCAATATTTAAATCTTTATAGAATAATTATAATATCTAATGAAAGGTCAAAACCAATCTCAAATTGACACTTCACTTACACACACACACTCATATACATATATTCAAATATAAATTGATATTTACATCATAAATATGAATGATATATATCTAAATAAATCCTATCATAACCCTAGAAATGATATAGAAACTAATTTATGAAGAGCATATGTGAAAAAAGGAAATTTAGTACGCTATACCTTTTCTAATTCTAGCAATATCTACAATGTTGATACAAATATTAATACCAATGATAATTATAAATAATATCGAATCTAATAGAATTGATCAGATAATATTTTCAAAGTTTAAAAATTAAATAGTATCAATTATTACAAATAATATTGAATCTATTTCAATAAGATAATTGTTTCAAAATTTAAAATCAAACATCATATCACAAACTGAATATTAGTTTTATAAGAAGAATAATTATCAAATTCAAATAATAACTGAATATTAGCATATAAAAACTTTTGTATACAAAATTCATTATAAATTTATAATTTATTTTTCTCCTTTTGAGAACTATATATATAAGGCATTTGAATCTCTCTTATACTTTATCCAACATTCTCATAGCTTAGACTTGACATTCCTAATGACACTTATTTTTAGGACATTACAGTAACTGTGCACTCCCCACACAGGAAATGAAATATGTGTGTTTCAAGTCTCCAGCGCTCGACCAGTGCACTCATGAGGTTAGAATTGATTACTCTATCACTGATCATAGAAGTGTGATACAAATCGATATTCTTCAAACAGTCATATAATTCTTCTATTGGTTTATCGACATTCATATGTCGAGGTTGCAATCTTGTCAACTATTGCCCCTGTTACATGGTGGGATCAACTACAAAATATTAACTATCACAATAAATCAACATCAACCCAAAGTAATGAAAATAAATATAAATTATTATTATATTTAATAATAAACCAATGATACACAAATGGTAATAATAAATAAAGATAATAATATATCACTACTTTTTCTCTTTTTTTGTATAATAATAATAATAATAGTAGCATATACATTTATCCTAGGTTTTTGTAATGATATATGCTTCGGTTTTTGAGTAATAAAAAAGCATATGAAAAATCTTGTTTATAACAATTAAGAAAAGTGTATTTAATCAATAAAGAATACACATATATATTGCGATTTTTCTCTTTTTTATAAGAATAATATTTATTAATAAAAATTTAAATAAAATATAAAAATAAATTAATATTTTATCTATTATTTATAAACTTCAACAATAATACATAATAAAAATTTCTTTAACTTTTGTTACCAAAAAAATATATAATAAAAAGTAATCTGTTAATATATCTAACATTGAATATCATAGTAACTTCACCAATAGTAATAATGCTTCTGTCACTAATTTCAGTTGTAATAATAAGGTAATAATAATAATTAGAAATTAAATTATACAATTTCTATCTATTTCCAATACTGAACATCATAATAACATTAATAAACAAATTAACAGTAAAAAATACAAAAAAAAAATTTATAATAACTTTAAACAGAACAGGTAAAATATTTACTAATATATATTCTATAAAAAAGAAAAAAAAATCATACAAGAAGAATGAGATAAAAAAAATACATACATTACTTCAAAAAATTGCCACTGCAATATGATCACTTGCTTCCATTTCTTTATTTATTTATCACTCAATCTTTCCCCTCTTCCTCTTATGTTTTCAGAGCTCTCTCCCTTCACATTCACTCCTTATTGATTTAAAACACTCACTCATCACACTCAACTCACCATATATGTAGCGTTGCTGGAGGAAGCGCGATCTCCGAGCAATCAACCTCCTACTCTACCACTGTTGTGAAGTCGTCTGCCAGCTTGGAGACTTTGCTAGAATTGCAATTTTGCAGAGATTTCTGTTTTGATTTGATATGAGGTGACATAAATCGCCAATAATTGAAGCGTTTTGATGTTAACCACCTTAATTTTGTACATTGATTATAGAATCCACACATTATGTAATATGAAATTACAGCTCAATATAACGGTATATTTCCTGATTTATGATTTGCCTACAATAAAACCATGTCTATTCTAGCAATTAAATCTTTATAAATAATTTGCTTTAATACTTTTAAATAAAAATACCATTTTCGAACTTACTTTTATAACATTATTCCTAAACATAAATTCTTTAACCAGTTCTTTTAAAATTAATTATTTTAAAAGTAATTCTATTAAAATCTAAACTAAACGCACTCTAATAATATATTTGTAAATTTAAATTTTAAAAAAAAATATTCATATAAAATTTTAAAATCTTATATTATAAATCTACTATTTCCTTCTCATCCTCTTCAAAAATCGAACCGACGTCCCACCCGGTGAGTTGGTTTAAAAAAAAAACGTGGTCCAAGTGATCTCTTAATATAAACCGTAGGACCATATAAAGAGACAAGGGAAGAAGCACGTCCGGCATAACGGTAGGATTTCTTAAGAAGTGGTGTTTTGGGGGTGGGACCCACACGCTTTGTCTTGCAAAATAGATGTTCCAACTCCGAAGGAACATCTTCAAAGAATAATGCTCGTTTAACAACCAATCCAAGCAACAACGAAAACTAGCTTTCTTCGCCGCGCCCACCCGACTAACACTTTTCCTGCTTCTTCCCCACTAAGCTTCTCATCTCAACCCTTTAGTTTTTGTGCCTCCCTCCACATTCCCACTTATTCTACTAATATCACCATCATCACATCATAGTATAAGCTTGCCCCTCCACCCTCACAATCTAATTCCAAATCCCATATATCCTTAAGAAGTAAAATCCAATTCCATATATATATATATACATATATACACATCCTCTCTTATTTCCAAATCCATTTCCATATCTTAAAAGGAACAAAAAAAAGTAAAACCTCCCTCCACATTAATTACCAAAGGTAAGTTGCCTTATCCCCTCTCCATCTTTTGACTTTGTCCATCTATGCGTGTATGTATGCACAATTTTTCTTTCTTCAGTTTCAATGTCAACCATATCTGGAGATATTATGATATTGATTATATGGGTGCCGTTGAGTTTTGAGTATTTGACCTTACCATATATTGTCTCACATGTTTATATCCTCATGTGTTATATAATGGCGCGATCTTACCATAGTCATACTCACAGTAATCATAGTCATAATTGTAATCTTGCTTGTTATTTTTTTTCTCTATCTTCTTCTGGGTCTTTCGATATGATGATTAAATTTCGGTTGGCGGTTCTTGTGTTGGCAATTTGTGTGGTTAGACATAGAATGGCAAAAGCTGAAGTGAGTATTGACTCTGGGAAGGGGGAAGCATACACGCTGGATTCAGTGAGGGAGGCTTTGGCTAGGCAAGAAGATACCATTGTATTTGGTCTTATTGAGAGAGCCAAATTCCCAATGAATTCTCACACCTATGATGAAAGCTGCAATGAAATCCCGGGTTTCAATGGCTCATTGGTGGACTTCGTTGTTAAGAGTACAGAAGCTGTTCAAGCTACGGTTGGTGGTTGCTATTGCCTTACTCTTCTTTGGTTGTCTATTTCATATATTGGCTTGTTTTGGGGTTATCGAATTTGTGTAATTATTAGTGCATTGAACTGAGAAGTTGTCAAATTTCATATATTGCTACCTTCTAGTCTGGAGGTCATGAGTTCAAATATTGAAGACGCGTACATCTACCCCCCAAACCCCACTGGGTGGGAGCTGGGTCGCCCTTATTTATTAGTGTACTGAACTCCACCCTTATTGCCCTTTTTTTACAAATCTTGACATTGCCACCAGTCCCTGACCCAGATAGAAAAGAGTGTTGTTATTCTATCAGACAGACAACAGATAAAGTAATTTTTGTTGAATCTTTGCGAATATGGATCAATGATGAGCTTTTGTTAATACTAACTCATTGTCATACCTATAGACATGGTTTATGATACGACACAAATATTGTCATTTGATCTATATAACTGATCTCATATAGGAAGCTTTGGTCATTCTTGTTATAGTATTATTGTGTTGTAGTTTCCTTGCCACGTTCATCAAGTGGCAGTGACGATATGAACATTGGCACTGTAAATCTGTACCTATGGTATGTGGGTATGTACTGTATTTTTGATTAATTTTGCTGATTCTTGAGATTGTAGGTGTGAACACGGTTGTGAAAAGGTTGCTTTGCTGTTGATATGTTAGCTGCTAGTTTTCTCTGATCTTAGACTAAACACACATGTTGATGAATTCAACTTAGAAAGCCAACAGTCTCCAACAAATCATTCCCATTAGCATGCTTACCTTGTAGTGATGTCTGTCCTGTCCTGAGTCCAAATTACTATCCTGTCATGATCACTCATGAAGCAAAAAATCATCATTGGAATCTTAATTTTCATTTTTGGGTAATTCTTCTCCTATTTAAAACAGATGGTTATGGATGGATAGGTTGGATGGGGTTGGAAGGATAAGTTGATCTTTGGTGTTAAAAACGAGCAGTATCTTTGATAGAACTTTTGCTATGTGTAGTTCATAATTTTGTTGTCCTGGTATTACCTAACAATTTTCTTCATCTGGGGATGTATGGACTTTATGGACTCAGGCAATGATGAGTGTCTTAAATCTCTGCAATCACCATGAGTGGTTCTTGTTTGGTTTGTATTACTTTATTGAACATGAAAGAATATATTATACATAAAATACTATGATATGTTACAGGCTGGAAGATACCAAAACTCTGAAGAAAATCCTTTCTTCCCAGAAAATCTACCACCCTCACTTGTGCCACTTTACCCTTTCACACAGGTAATTCACCAAATGCAAAACTCTGATGTGCTTTCCCAATTTTCAAAGTTCATGCAACTTAGAAAGAAAAAAAAAGAAAGGGGATCTCTATTAAATTCAATTTCATCTTCAGATTTTGCATCCTGGAGCTGCTTCAATTAACATAAACAAATCCATCTGGAAAATTTACTTTCATGAGCTGCTTCCTTTGTTCGTTGCTTCCGATGATGATGGCAACTATGCACAAACTGCAGCTAGTGATCTTTCATTATTGCAGGCAAGTCGTTTTCTGTAAGTTCTTTTATGAGTATTTTGGTGGATGAATGTATATAAAGCAATCTTCATAATCAACAACTAGTTCAATTTTAGTCAGAGCAGTCTCAACTTTCGTTTTATGCATGTAGTTTGGTCCAACTCATTAGAGAAATTTCAACATTAGCCTAGTAGTCCTAAACTAGTCTCGAGTCTGACTTTTCATTCTGTAACATTATCTGCAGGCCATCTCTAGAAGAATTCATTATGGAAAGTTTGTGGCTGAAGTGAAATTCAGGGAATCTCCTCAAACATATGAGCCTTTAATTCGTGCTCAGGTATATGTAGACAGCTAAGCATTGTCCCATTACTAAGTAGGGTTGTCTAAATGAATCAGACGATGTTATAGTGGCTTGTGATATACATACTTTTTTGGGTTTAGGGTTTAGGGTTATAGTGGCTTGTGATATACATACTTTTTTGGGTTTTTATGCTTCTCTTGGTTTACATTTAAAATGGTAAGTGCTTTGTTTTTGCAGGACAAAGAAGGATTGATGAAATTGTTGACATTTCAGAAAGTAGAAGAGATAGTGATAAAGAGGGTTGAAAAGAAGGCCATGGTGTTTGGACAAGATGTGACCGTTAAAAGTGATGATGACAACAATGTAAAATTCAAGGTTGATCCATCAGCGGCTTCTAACCTGTATAAGAAATGGATAATACCTCTTACCAAGGATGTTCAGGTTGAATACCTCTTGCACCGTCTAGATTGAAGCCAATTCAGTTAATGCCATTACAAGAGGAAGATGATGTTGTTTAATCTCCTAGGTGATCCTTTATTATTGCCAAATTTCTTGGGGTTGTACAATCACTATTATAGATGCTTGGATGAGCATTGACACATATAAGACTGGTAGGTAGGGAAAGATTAGCAACGAACTACTGATTAACTTGTTCTTGTAAATCATTGCATTATCATCACATAAATAAATAACATAATAGAATAATAAATTTAGCATCATTTCTTCTAACTTCAGCAGGAACCAATTTTTGGATCACTGGATCATCAACTATTCTACAAGCATCCAAATATTTAAATTCTGACTAATCTATCTCAAGTCGGGTTGGGTTGGTCTATTATGGAATAAAGTTTCCTCAACACTAACTTCTTTTACTCACAATATTTGGATGCAAATCCTTATTTGAGAAGAATAAGTCTTGAATCACTTACACTAATCAAGTATTCATATTAACTCTTTGGCATTGGATGTTGCACCATATATAAAAGGTAATTCTATGCTTGGATTGATTTAGTTGCGAGCGGAGAAAGTCATCAAAACTAAACCAGTCATTTTTTATGTTGTTGGCATAGTTGTATAACTTGAACGGGACTTTAACTTGGTCGAAGGTTAGCAAATTTAAGGCAATCATACTCGAGCTATGTGGGACACTAGAATAGTCCCCCCTTAGTTGATCTAAGACTATAATTGAGAATTTTGTAGATGATTGAAGGAATTGACTAATAATGGAATGGGAGAAAAAGATGAGAAGTGTAAGAAACTACATCACACCCTTGTTTGGAAGTTGCTTTTATTTCCTCCTTGACCCCTTTTCCCAATTTGAAAAGTCAAAAAAGTTTGATTTTGAGTGGCAATTAAGAGAAATATTATCTCTTACTAGTCATATCGCCTCCTCATCTGAAATTACTTCTAAATAATAGTCATTTAAATTTAGTTTTCCCACTCTTTGCCACTCCCTCCATTTCATTCTTCTAATTATGACTAAATAGTCTGGTTAAGCTCTTCCTTCTTCCACGATTTAATTTATTTTTTATATTATAATACATTTAAGTTGTGATTATAATTCAATGCAACATACTGCACAGAGAATGAGATTCAAATACAAATCATGCTCAGAGCATAGGATAATTTTTCATTTTTTTGGGCCAATAGGTGAAGAGGTTGATTATAACCTAGCATAAGTTCCCATGTGTCTCCCTAAAATGGGGACGGGTTAGCCTGCCTTCACAGCTTCACTCCTATTTTCCCTAATTTCACTTTGTGATGGGATGCTTTGTTGTTTGAATGAGTTGAAAATACAGTAGAAATGGCGGAGATGGTCCATTCACCACTATTTATGGGACCAATATTATAGAAGTGGAATATATTTAAATTTAATTTTGATATATTTATATAAACATTCAATTATGTATTATTAAATTAATAAAAGTATTCCACTCTCGCATCCACTATCTCAAAATATGAATATAATAGCATGTAATTGAATAACAGTATAAAACTCATACACCAATGGTATAAGAAATATAATCTAATTATATTTTCTTATGCAAAAGTTTTACACAAATTCATCATGTGCACAATTGAGTCAAATGTTCCACATGTATGAGGATAAAGTAGGATTCCCATCCCCTGGTTCAGTATCTACCATAGCCCAGGGCCGTGACACACGTAAATCGATTTGGTGGTGACGTATTGTAAAGTTTAGTGAGACGTTAATTGCCTCATTAGTGATGTAAACAAATTTTAAAGCTGACTTATGCTTGAATTATCAGTCGGTCAACGATTTTTCACATAGTTTAACTACTTATTGGTTATACGATAAATGTTAACCATATGATAAAGAATTTAATTTTAATATACAAATATGTTTTATGTCATCTATTTAAATCTTGTATTTGTATGACCCTTTTTTTGGCAATCTATTTGAATATAATATTTGTATAACCATTTATAAAAATCAACTGTATTTTTTGTCAAAGAACTTACAAGCTTTTATGTATAATTATATATACGTTATGTTTAATAATTGGGAGAGATTATACTTTGATAAACTCTAGCAAATTTTTACCAAAAAAATTTACCCATGCAAATACTCATTCAAACGCGAATGCTTGTCATTCTTGATATATAGTGATCATCTACGTATCACACAAACGAAATAATTAAAACTATAAATAACAGACATGCATAATAAATTAATTTGTCAAAGTAAAACATGTGATTAGATGAGAGTAAAACTCATTTACCGCGCATCAAAATTAATTTCTAAATACAAATATGGATAATGCTCCTAGCATTTCACAAATTATATTCCTTTCACTATTCTGATAAGTCACAGCTTGATTTTGCAAAGAAATCATTAGATTAATGTTGAAATACTTTTTGGTATAGTATAAATTTCACTGATGAGAAATAAATGGTGATCTTGTTTTTTCTTTTTCTTGAGGTACTTGACAATGTTAGGAATTTATTTACGATCAAGTTTAGAATCGTCATTTTGACAAACCACAACCAATGTAACTTCTTAGAAAGAAAAAATAAGCATAGCACTACTATTCATTACAGAAACTTGAGGAATGGTTATCGAATTGAAACAAGGCAACCAGTGAGCTAATAGGATCTACATTTTCATGAATGCCGGGGTATTCAACCCTGCACCCCTACCAAAATTAAAAGTGCAAATTCTACATCTTTATGCTAATACAACAAACATATGAGAAAAACTACTATGATTAATGAAGTTTGACAACCAAAATTTGAACTTATTTGGCTTCCCCTTGGTGATACAAAAAATTAACGAAAGGCGTGCATATCTCACATGTAAGGTTCTCGCAATGTCGTTGGCAGCACCAATTCAGATTCTACTTCATTAAACGGAGAGAAATGACATTCAACCATGTCGTCTGATACATCTTTTAAACTAGGTGGATCCCACTGCAAATTTTGTCAATAAATGCATCATATTATTCCGGGGAAGGGGAAAAAATGTTACTAAATTTGAGTGCACTTGTTTCAACCCTTTTTTGACAAAAAAAAGTGACTTATTTCAAGAGTTTTGCTAACCAATGCCATAAGGTTTCAAAGTAGAAATTTTTTATTGAAAAAACAAAATTTTTAAGTTATCGATACATTCAATGCATTGGGAGTATCAAAAGTTTTCACTATTGGAAACCTTAACCAATGTACTTAGCAAAACCCTCATTTAAGAGGCAAGTTACATAGACCTTCCATGAGATTTGGTGAAATTCACCCTGTCTCCCCTCTATTTATCCAGGTGATACTGATCTCCATGAATGCACTGTTTATTTTGCAATAGAGAGGAGATCAGTGTAATGATTTTACAAACTCAGGGATCTCCTGAGCAAATTTTACAGATAGAGAGTATGTGGTGTAAACTTCACTAAATCTTTAGGGGAGATCAGTGTAATATTCCCTTATTTAAAAAATCACATTTTATAGAAGCTAATCATCTCGGCTTCTATTTACAATTTTAAAAAATATACATACTTTTTGTTTTAATTAAAAAAAAAACTGACAAACACACCCTAAATGTATAGATTCTTGGACAATACCTTGGGTGCAAAATCTTTATCAACCATTCGTGCTCGAACACCCTACATGAAGAACAAATCAAGTGAAACCAAAGAAACAAATTGAAGATGATCTTTATGGAACAGAGACAAAGAGAAGTCATTACCTCAAAGAAATCAGAGGAGACCTGCTTAGAAATTGTGCGCAGCGATATCTGGTACTCGCGTACCAGACATTGATCAAGTGTTTCAAATCTACCTTCACGTATCTAAATGCAGTAGCAGAAGTTATAGCAGAAGCCAAAAAGCAACTTGAATGAGAAATTAACAAACATGCAAGGGAGATGTAACTCACAGATTGCAAAATAACTTTCAAACTCAACGGGGAAGCTTCTTTCATCTTCTTAAGAGTTGTTATACACCATTCATCATAAGACTCAGCTGCCTCCTTCTCCTGACAAATAGCATTGAATTTTGAACAAATGGCAAACTATCAGAAAGTAGCAGTAAAGCACCAGATGGTGGAAACACTAGCAACAGTCTTATTACTCATTTCTTCAAAACTGCACATAAATATGGTAATTATAGTTGATCGAAATGTTTAATTTTCTATTCGCCTCCATTGAAGCTCATCAAAGATCATGCAGAAAATATTTAATACAATGCTCTTACCAAAGCTTCAACAATTTCCTCCATTGTATCGTGACTAAAACATCTATCAATAGTATCAAGCCTGGTTCAAAACACAACATCAATCAGACAAACATATGAAACCAAATTAGAAGGCTAAATCTACACAGAACAATGCACAATGACTACTGTGCATTACTCAGCATAAGCTTTTATGAGTTTGGTAATTTATAAAGGAATGGCAGCACTATTGTCAATATTTATGAACCCTTTCTGTTCACTAATTGATTTTTGTCAAAGCAACAGCTCTTGATGTTCAAAATACCAAACGAGAGGGGAGTTACGGAAAAATGCAAGTAGTTGATGTATCATTCAAGCCTATAGATGATGCACGGTGGAAAAAGGAGAAGGAGGACAATATTACGGCAGAAGTGTTAGCTATTCCAACAGCAGCAATATTTAGAAAAACCAAACAAACCAACAAATAATTGCCAAACAGAACAATCTCATTTCTTCATCAAAGTGCACCAGAGCAGTTGGCGTATTTCTCACTATAACAAATTTTCAAGGTAACCTGATGTCACCGGCCAAACAATTAAATTAAAAAAGATATCTTAGAGGGTTTCATCAGACAACTTTTTAGAAGATTAGCCAGAATTTATTTACTCTGATTGCATTTTATTAGTACTTTCCCAGGGTCAGTTCTATCCCAATATTAATAAAATTCAAGAAATTAGATTTCTTCAATGAATTTAACAGACTTCTGGACCCTTAACTGAGCTAGATTAACAGAACTATGATAAAAAAAAATTGAGACAATAGAATTCATAGCCCAAAAACAAAATATGGGCGTATTGATGCACATTACTTGTGAAGGACACTGCTTCTGTCTGGGTAAACAAGATCACCATACTGTGCAAGGGATGCCTCCACAACAGAAGGATCATCTGTGATAAGTTTACCAAGGCGTTCTTCAAGCCAAGGAAGCCTCTGTCAGGGAAGCCAAAGGATGTAAGCAACAGAACTTGGAAAGAAAGATAGAACAAACTAATGTCCAAGACAGAAAAAAAACATACTGCATTTAATGAAAAGTGAGTAGCAAGGCGACAGGCAATCATTTCTACACCATTAAGCTTATCTCCTGTAAGGGCCAAGTACTCCCCTGTATAGCATGATTTTTCAAAACAAATAAACTTCTGAGTCATTCTCCAGTTTCCAATGGAAACTATTACTACAAATGTAAAATAATACATACACCATGATTATCAACTATCTATGCTGCTCTTGGCTGTAAATGGCTATATAAACATTCAGCATATTGTTAGAATCTGTAATTATCTGTAAATTATCTCTAATTAGGGAAAATATATCTTTGTAATTATTGTGTATTTATTACACATTGTCTATATATATTTTCTCCGTTGTGTAGTTCAGACACACGGATTCATTCTATGATTTTCTTTCTTTCTCTGCTTCTCAACATGGTATCCAGAGCCTAGAAAGAAAGAAAACCCTAGTCCGTGCCGTCAGGAGGGCCCATTGCCCTCTGGAGAAATTTTTTTTTTTTCGACCAAACCGCGTTTCCCTTCCGGTTTGCCCGTTTTTCCTCTCCGCCGTGGCCCTTTCCGGGCTTAATAGCTGCCCGCCGCCACTGTTTCCCGCCGCCGGCCGATTTTCCGGTGACTTTTTCGGCCGGGCGACCACCGCCACCGCCACTGCGGCGCTGCCCACCCCGTAAACCGCGGCTCCATTCCGGTCCTCACGCGCCCCCACGCGCGCTCTCCGGCTCGCAGCTTTCGCCGCCGCTTTCCGACAATGGCGTGGCGGCGCGTCCGGCCTCCGTTCCGGCCGCCATCTCCTGCGTCTGACTCGTGCCGCTCTCCTCTTTCCGGATCTGTCCTTGGTTTCGCGATCCGTGCTCTCCGACGACGTGACTTTTTTGTAATTCCCATTCTGCCCCTGCCTCCTTGTACCCATGGCTGGCAACTCTTCCTTTGATGATAAGGGTGTTCCGAAAGCTGACCCTCCCGCTTTCACTAGTTATGTCAGTGTGGCTCTTTCCACTGATAAACTTGATGGCAATAACTATGATACTTGGGCATCCGACATCAAACTTTGGTTGGCAGGGCAGGACTATGTTGACCACCTCACCACAAAGGCTGTAGACATCCCGGTGGATAGACGTCCCCGCTGGGTTAAGATTGATGCCCAGCTGTGTAGCATTCTCAAGTCCACCATTGCTCCTTCCATCAAACAAATCTTTCGGACCCATGTCACTTGTGAATTTGTTTGGACACAGGCAAAGACCCTCTTCACCAATGACACTCAACGTCTATATCGTGTTTGTCAGGATCTCATGGGCATCATTGCTCCTCGCCAGCTTGATGGTTCTATGTCCTCCTATTTGGGTAAGATTCACGGTGCACTCCATGACTTCAATGAACTCTTGCCCCCTGCTGATACCCCGGCGAAGGAGTTGGAGCAACGTAGCTCTTTCTTTATGCTCTTGGCCCTTTATGGCTTACCTTCGGAGTATTCTGCTACTCGTGATCAACTTCTGGGATCCCCGACTGTGCCTACTCTCTCCATGGTATCTGCCTCTCTCCTTCGGGTTGCCGCCAAACCACCGGCTGAGTTGCCCCTTCCTCCGGCCTCCATTGATACCTCTGCACTCGTCACTCAGGGTACCAGTCGTGGTCGTTCTAAGCTCGACCTAAGTGTGACCATTGTCATAAGCCAGACCACACCATTGATCGTTGTTACTCTTTGCATCCTCATCTCGCGCCTCATCACATGTTGCTCGGCCTGTTCTGCTCCCTGGACTCCTGCTCCACATCCACCGTCTCCAGCTGACTATGCTGATTTCCTGAAGTGGTTTGAGCAACGTCAGAACTCTAGTTCCACTGCTTCTGTTGCACACTCTGGTAATTCTTTTGCCTGTCTCTCTTAGTCGGCCTCTTTGGGTCCTTGGGTTCTTGATTCCGCCGCCACTGATCATATCTCCGGTAATAAAGCTTTATTTTCTACTCTCTACTCGGATATTTACCTATCATTACTTTGGCCAATCTGCTTCACACACAGTCTCACGGGGTGGGCACTGCCCATCCCCTTCCTTCTATGTCAGTTGATTCTGTCCTTTATGTTCCTGGTTCTCCATTCAACCTACTCTCTATTTATCGGTTAACTAAAGCCCTTAATCAGATCATTTCATTCACTGAAGATTCTGTTTAATTGCAGGACCGGAGCACGGGACGGATGATTGGCACCGGATGTGAATCTCGTGGCCTCTATTGGCTCCGCTCCCCGTCAAGTGTTTGCTCCCTCACCACTGATCCTCTCACCCTCCATGCCCAATTAGGTCATCCCAGCCTTGCTAACTTGCAACGCATGGTGCCTAGCTTGACCAAACTTTCCAGTTTGCCTTGTGAGTCGTGTCAACTTGGGAAACACACGCGGAGTCATTTTCCAGATAGTGTTAGTAGTCGAGCTGCGTCTCCGTTTGCTTTAGTTCATTCCGATATTTGAGGTCCTAGTCGCACAGTGTCTAGTTTAGGATATCGTTATTTTGTTACGTTTATTGATGATTATTCTCGTTGTACGTGGTTATTTTTATTGAAACACAGGTCTGAATTGTTTTCTGTTTTCACTACATTTTATCAAGAAATAAAAACTCATTTTGGTGTCCCTATTCGCACTTTACGTAGTGATAATGCCAAAGAATATTTATCTCATGATTTTCAAAAATTTTTAGCTTCTCATGGAATTCTTCACCAAACATCCTGTGCTCATACACCTCAACAGAATGGGGTTGCTGAGCGCAAGAATCGTCATCTCATTGAAACCACACGTACTCTTCTCTTGCATCATCATGTACCTTTTCGTTTTTGGGGCGATGCCGTTTTAACTGCATGTTATTTAATTAATCGCATGCCCTCTTCTGTTTTGGGCCATCAAGTTCCCCATTCCATCCTATTTCCTCATGACACCTTGCATTCCCTTCCCCCACACGTTTTTGGGTCCACTTGCTTTGTTCACAACTTCACTCCTGGTCTTGACAAACTTTCTGCACGTTCACTTAAATGTGTTTTTCTTGGTTACACTCGGTCTCAAAAGGGTTTTCGGTGTTTTTCTCCTACTCTGCGTCGTTATCTTGTCTCCGCGGATGTTACCTTTTTTGACACTATTCCCTTTTTTGAGCCATCTAACCATTCCACCTCTCCTGCTTCTGAGGAGCTCCCCCTTCCTGTGCTCCCCGTGCCTTTGTCACCCCTTTTGCCTACGCCTCCACCTACACCCCGCCCCCTCCAGGTCTACCATCGTCGCGCCCGTCCACTAGCCGAGCCTATCCCACCTCTAACGCCCGTTGCACCTAACCAGCCGCCGCTGCCTGCTCTTGCTCCTCCCTCCGAGCCTGTCTTGGCTGATGAGGACTCTCCTCCGTCTCGATCCTCCGCCGCTTCTTCGGCCCCGGTTGCACCCGATCTTCCCGTCGCCTTCAGAAGGTATTCGCTCCACTCGTATCCCATCTCCTCACTATACTGCCTTGAGTTATCTCCGCCTATCTTCTCTACATTATACTTGTCTGTCTTCTTTGTCCTCTGTGTCTATTCCTAAGACTACAGGTGAGGCCCTCTCCCATCGTGGGTGGAGACAGACTATGATTACTGAGATGTGTGCACTTCAGGATAGTGGTACTTGGGAGCTGGTGACTCTTCCTCCGGGTAAATCTGTGGTTGGTTGTCGGTGGATTTTTACAGTTAAGGTGGGGCCTGATGGCCAAATTGATCGGCTTAAGGTCTGGCCTTGTAGCCAAAGGATACACTCGGATCTTTGGTTTGGATTATGGTGATACATTCTCCCTGTTGCCAAGATGGCTTCGCTCGTCTGCTCTCTATGGCTGCTATGTGTCGTTGGCCTCTTCATCAGTTGGACATTAAGAATGCCTTTCTTCATGGTGATCTTGCGGAAGAGGTTTATATGGAGCAACCTCCTGGGTTTGTTGCTCAGGGGGAGTCTTCTGGCCGTGTTTGTCGTCTTCGCAAGTCATTGTATGGTCTTAAGCAGTCTCCTCGGGCTTGGTTTGGAAGATTCTCCACTGTGGTTCAAAGAATTTGGTATGACTCGGAGTGAAGCTGACCACTCTGTGTTTTATCATCATACTCAGAAAGGTTGCATCTACCTAGTTGTGTATGTTGATGATATTGTCATTACAGGGAGCGACACTCAGGGTATAACACAGATCAAACAACACCTATGCAAGCATTTCCAGACCAAGGACCTTGGCAAACTCAGATACTTCCTCCGAATTGAAGTAGCACGACAAAGATGGCATAGTTCTCTCTCAGAGAAAATATGCTGTTGACATTCTAGAAGAAACAGGTTTACTTGCTGCAAAATCCGTTGATACTCCTATGGATCCTAATGTCAAGCTTCTACCAAATCAAGGGGAGCCACTATCTGACCCTGGGAGATATAGACGATTGGTTGGGAAGTTGAACTATCTCACAGTTACTCGTCCAGACATTTCGTTTGCAGTCAGTGTGGTTAGTCAATTCCTAAACTCACCATGTGAAGCACACTGGGATGCTGTCATACGTATTTTGAAGTATGTCAAAGGAGCACCCGACAAGGGCCTTATTTATGAAGACAAGGGGCATACTGATATAGTTGGGTATTCTGATGCAGATTGGGCAGGATCCCCTTCTGATAGGCGTTCTACTTCCGGATATTGTATACTTATTGGAGGCAATCTCATATCCTGGAAGAGTAAGAAGCAAACTGTAGTGGCGCGGTCTAGTGCTGAGGCAGAGTACCGTGCAATGGCCTCAACTACATGTGAGCTTATCTGGCTTAAGCAACTCCTCAAAGAACTTCAATTTGGGGAAACTAAGCACATGACACTTGTTTGTGACAATCAAGCCGCTTTACACATTGCCTCAAATCCAGTTTTTCATGAAAGGACCAAACACATTGAAGTTGATTGTCACTTTATCAGAGAGAAGATTCTATCTGGAGACATCACCACAAGCTTCGTCAATTCAAATGACCAACTGGCCGATGTTCTCACCAAATCATTGAGAGGCCCCAGAATAAGTTACCTATGTAACAAGCTAGGTGCATATGATCTATATGCCCCAGCTTGAGGGGGAGTGTTAGAATTTGTAATTATCTGTAAATTATCTCTAATTAGGGAAAATATATCTTTGTAATTATTGGGTATTTATTACACATTGTCTATATATATTTTCTCCGTTGTGTAGTTCAGACACACGGATTCATTCTATGATTTTCTCTCTTTCTCTGCTTCTCAACACATATTAAGGATTAAGTTTGGATCATTTATTGTTATGAAAGGGAGGAATATTTAGAATTAAGTCGCATTTCATACCAACAGAAAAACGTCAAAAAATTACAAGGATGCTTGAGTGGCAAAGTTTATGGGAATTCCAGGTAAAAAAGAGTGTATTAGGATTTTGTTTCCATCACTTCTAGGATTGAAATATTGAATACTTATAAGTTCATCATTTCAGCAACAACGATCAAGTTTCTTTTCCCCCGCTAAGTGGGGTTACCTATATGAATCAAAGAACACCATTAAGTTCTATCATAAACCATATCTACAGACAAGCCATTAAAATTTAAGTCATTTCAGGTGAAAAAGAGTGCAGTAGAATTTTGTCTCCATCACTTCTAGGATTGAAATATTGAATACTTACATTATAAGTTCATCATTTCAACAACGACAACCAGGTTTCTTTTTCCCCGCCAAGTGAGGTTAACAATACGAATCAAATAACACCATTAAGTTCTATCATAAACCATATCTATAGACAAGCCATTAATACTTAAGTCATTTTTAATGGTTTTCACTATAGTTACTCTATTTCTTGGTCTCCCTCTACCCCTACCTATTAAGCTACCCTCCATCTAATTTATTCTTCTTGACCTCTATAGGTTTTTTCCTCACATGACCAAACCACCTAAGATATGATTCTACTATCTTTTCTACAATAGGTATTAACCCAAGTATGTTAAAAGATTACACCTGTCTATTACATTTTAAAACAATTAGAAATTTCAGTAGAAGAGTATCTGAAGCATTATATAGGGGCCCAGCTCAAAAACTGCATGCAACACTTATATTACCCAGGTATCCAGGTAGACGAGATAAATAATAAGAAGCTCCCGCATCAGGGTGGAAACCTATTTGAGCCTCTGGGTGAGAAAAAATCTGCAAATTGTAAGCAGAAAAAGACTCAGGTGACTGCATTTACTGAAAATAAAAGTTATTTACAAAGCATAAATTCAACGGGCATCTGAAGAAATCACATACAGTTTTATCAGTTACGACACGGTACATCCCTGGAAGAGAAATTCCACCTCCACATCCCATTGTTATTCCATCCAAAATAGCAACCTGTGTAAATGCCCATAAAATATTCATACTAGATCCAGAGAAGCTTTCATGAAAGTTTTGAAAAAACTCATCATCCAATAAAAGAACAATCCCAGAGACTCATTATACGAATATAGCAGCATTAACAGTAGTATACTGCACAGAAGGAACTGTAACAAAAAGTTTATCCCCACTAGGTTGAGTTGGCCACATGAATCAAACTACACCATTGTATCCTATCATAAACCATGTTTTCAGACAAAGTACTATTTCTCATTTCTCCATTCCAAAGTACTCAGTACATCAAAGAAAACTATTGGGAATGATTCACCACTTACATGTGGCTTAAGATATGTCCCTTGAAGGTATACGAATGAATATAATGTTCTGAAAAACTGTTCAGCTTCTTCAGCATTTCCTGCTCAAAATAAATGTAAGAACTTCAAAAATGTAAAAACATCTGAAGCATTATCATTCAGTATTAACAATGTCATGAATTAAAAAAATTGCTTCTCATGAAGAAGCAGATGAAAAGATTTGGAAACTGAACTAAAAACTGATTACAGATCACAATCCTAACATAACCTGTCTAATCTGCTATATCACAATTCCTAAAGATAATAATAGCTTCTGTACTTTCCAAAATATGGTCTAACCAATACTCAAACATGAACCTTCCCCCACCAATTTCATGGGAGGACTCATTTTCTGGATCTGATTCAGCATTCCTATGTTGAGTATTTTCTTTTATTTTGGGATAAACAAAGAGCTTATCGAAAGAGAAAATACAGAAAGTAATATTAGAAACTCTCCTAACAGTAAAAGAAAAGCTGAAAAGAGACATAGAAAGCATTAAAGCAACAGCATAGAAGAGTGACCCATCCATCTGTATATTTGACAAAGAAATACCTCAGACAAACTGTGAGCACAGGAAGCAAGGGAAACTATTCTATTGCAAAGATGATCGACTGGTAGAAGCTACTGATGTTAAGCAAATAATGTCATGCATCGCAGGACTTAAAGGAAAATAAGAAGTAACAGCCAGCCTTTGATTTTATTTCATATAAGGAATTTAAAGACAAATAAATTAAAAAAAAAAAATCACCATCACTCCTAGACAATTGACAACAATTCAGAACCAACTCAATTTAGTAAGTTGTTAATATTAAAACTGTTCATGAATAGCAAGTGCAGACTTATCAGGATAAATAAAGGATATTACTTCTTCTATTCTAATGAAGTTTCTTTTTCTATAAAAAAGCTAGAAATAAAGGAGACTTTAAAGCTCTTCTCCGGGAGTTATCTGTACAACATAGCTATTCACTAATTCAGCTGCGATGTTAAATAGAAGATGAAATAAGCAACATAACAAGGGAATGCAACATGTTTCATCCCCAAGTTAAAAAAAAAAAAATAAAGGAATGCATGTTGGGAATATTATGGCCCGAGTAATCTAAGTTGCATATGGAGATTGGATATACATCATATGCTGCTTAAATATATTTTCAAAGAGTTGATGTATCAATTGAAATATGGAAAGAAAAAAGATAATGAACTTGTTAACTAAACATTAAAACAAAACCCACCTTCATTCAGTGTGTTATACAGCCTAACGACATCTGCACCAGAACAGAAAGCTTTGCCACTACCCTTCAAAAATTCCAACATAACAACTGAGACTCGAAAAAAAAAAATAAAAAATCTAAGAACACAGTAAAAATACAAAATTACATTGTCAAAGCCTTCCTGAACTTCAGTTGCTCAAAAATATAAAACTATAAGCTATAAGAAAAAATGTAAGAAAATAATGATAAGAGTTTAATTTTGATACACTGACAATATAAAACCTTTTTATATGGTCATCTAATCACATATTGTCACATCAAGAACATACGTTTAGCTCTCACCCCACTATTTCAAAATTAAGCCCATAGAAAGATTTGATTGGATGACAGTATAAAATAATTTTATATTATCAGTGCATTAAAATTCAATAATAATATCAAAATTAATATCATCATGGTCCATAGTTCAGTGGCAAATAATGTTCTGCAAACTCAATCAAATTGCCGGGTCGAACTGATTAGACCGTGAATCACCCATGTTTTTCAGTTCACACTTTTTTAAATTTAATCAGAGTCTAGTCATGTTTCAACTACAAATTTGACCGATTAAACCAATTGAACTATGAACTGGAAGTCCAGCTAATACAATGTCCCCTTCAGTTTTCAAAAACATTGGTGCCAATAAAAGCGACAGTGATACCTTCATCAACACAAAGCCAATGTCAGAGTTCTCTTCCCACGAATCATACAACCTCTTCAGCCTAGCAACCTACAACACCAAAACGACTTGCCGTTTACAAACACTTTCAAACCACAAGAATCGCATAACCTCAAAACGCGCAACGAACAATTGAAAGGCCAAAAAAAAAAAGACAAAACGACAGCGCGTACCATTGAAGTGGTGAGAGCATTCAGAGAAGATGGCCTGTTGAGAATAGCCGCTCTCGATTTCGCTCTTCCTTCAACTAAAATCTAAAACCAAAATAAATCAAAGAAAAAAAAACAATTAGAAAATTTTCAATAATAAAATTAAAATTAACAAAATAAAAAAGGGACCTGTTGTTGGGGATCATCATCATGATCATGAATGTGATGGTGCGCGTGACTTGGCTGAGCAGTGAAAGCTCGACGATGAGAGGTTAGTGTGCGAAGCGAGAACCTACATTTTTCTGGTAGCAGAGTTTTTAACCGTTGCATCTTTTTCGATTTTTTTTTCCTCTCTCTTTGTTTTTTTGGGGTTGCAGAGAAGGTGTTTGATATTTGTACTGTGAAGAAAGAGAGGAAGAAATTGGAGTGAGAAGTTGGAACCGGAGGAGCTAGTGTTGTTGCTGACTCGGGTCGGGTCCCACTCGCTTCAATCTCTGATTTCAAAACGAGGAGTGAAGTTCATAAAATGAGAGCGCAAGTTAGGTTTTAGTTACGTGTGCGCAATGGTATACAATAAATACATATTATTCATCTTATTATTATTAGATATGATAAGTAATTCTTACTCACTCTCATATTTAATCATAATAAAATATATGATGTGTATTTATTATGTAACTTTATTATACACATAACATCATTTTTTAGTTATTCTTCAATCGATAATTCCAATTGTATGTGCGTTATGTATACATCCTTCAAAATGATTCAAAGGCGAGTAAACCCCTCCCCCCCTATATTATCAATTTCTTTACTTTAGACTAGTAAAATCCTGTTTTCTTTCCTTTTTTCGAAAAGAAACGAACATGGATATTGAACCGAAACGTAGATAGATCTTGTAGGCCCTCTCTCTTTTTCTTTTGTATTTTAGAGCAGGCAAGCTCTTACAGCCCGATTTATCGTCAGCGTTTGTTGTTGGGTCTAAAGCTTCGATTTATGTGGGCCCAAAATTAAGTAATCGTGCTTCTGAATAAAATTCATCATTTGTAATTTATAAAATGCATTAAAATAAAATAAAAGATATTAAGGATTTTTTATTTGGGGAGTAAAAATTTCATATGAGCTTTATGTATAATTTTACACATGAAATTTATCTATAAAAATTTTATCGCTATTCTTATTCTCTAATCAAACATATATTTAAAAGAAACTTATAATTAAACATTTAAAAAAATAACATACAGGCAAATTTTTTTAGCCCACTGGGATTGGAAAGTAGTAAGGGGCCTGGAAAATATATATGATCTTATTTTTAATTAAACATGAGGTTATAGATTCTCCTATGTCAAAATATTATATAATCTTGTCATATGTGATTTCTCAATATTGATTCCAAAGATAGAACAAGAAGATGTGATATAAAAGAATTATGGGTGAATAATTGCACATAACCTTACCATGTAAAATTTTAATATTAGAAGATCCAATCCTAATTGCCATTATTTTTTTCTTATGAGTAAAAATTTAGGTGAGTTTGACACTAGTCTTCCTGTTAGAACAAAGCTTTTGCCTCTAGAATTTTATTGCACCAAAAGAATATTTTTTCAAAAAATTAAATTAAAAATGACTTCAAATAAAATTTTAAAATTACATCATCAAAGTAGTTTTTGTATAAAGTTTAAACAAACAATTCTTTGCCCCCATGTCAAGATAAAAGATGGATTGGGATTAATTTACTTTATTTTAAATCAGTTTAAATAGTCAAAAGTTGCTGAAGATAGTTTTCAAAAAATCAATTGTTTGTCTACAAAAAAAAAGTAATAGTATTACCAAACATGCACAAAATTATCCCACCAAGCATAAATATTGCTTTTTGTTGAGGCAAACTTTTGCCAACCAGCATCAAGCCCGTGTTAAGGCAAACAAAATCTATTAACTCCAAACGTCTTATTTTTTGTTTGTGTCAATAAGTTAAACCATGACCAATAACTCATGATTTTTAACTCACATAACCAATATTTATACCTATGCCGCAGTAGAGACTATCTTGTCATTAACCCACATACTAGGAATTGTTTACCCCAACATTACAGGCACATTGTTAAATCAAACGCTTAAGGCACTGTTTTCACACTGACTTCTGTTCTATGCCATGGTCATAAGAAGGGCAATATTGGATCGTTCAGCAACCAAAGAGGAAAAGAATACTTAGGAAAAGCCATTAATCCTCTCACATAATTAAGGATTATAATTCCATGCTAAGCAGCACATAATGGAAGACTAATGAAGATTGAAAACCTTACAGTTGCCAGAAAGACAACCAGATTAGACACACACAAAAATGTAATACATTTTCTGCAATTTGTGCATGCACTGCAATTAAATACATACATATCCTACCACTTTACACTTCACAACAACTTGAACCTCCTTCATCTTTTTAACAATATATGCACCCAACTAAGAGATAGAATGCCTCCTGTGTCTTAAAGATGAACGAGATGATTTGGTGTCTCCAGGAACTACTGAAGTTGGGCTGTTAGAACTCCCTGATGTCTCTGACTCTGAGCTCCTATTCTCTCCTTGCCGTTTCCCCATAATCCACAACTTGTCGAAGATTCTCCGCGACCGTGACGGCAGCAACTGCATGCCGCTTCTGCTGCTCTTGCTGTTCTTCTTGTTCAGCTTCCCATTCTTACGGAACTCTTCATCTTTAATCTTCAGGTGACATGTCTTCTTGTTGAGAGATTGGCAGCTCTTTCCCAGAGTTTGCTCACATTCCTCATCTTCATTCACAGTGGCGCTCAGATTGTTACCAACTGCTCGGGCATTAGAAGAGGCTTTAACCTGCTCAAAATAGAGAATCTGCACAACAACTCGAAGAGGAAGACGTTCGTTCTGTGCAGCATGCATCGCCGCATCTACCGACAATTTCCTGACATCCATAAGCCCACATATCTTCTTCCTTTCGGCTTTTGACAAACTGGGGTGCTCCTGGAGATAAAAGACTGGAGTTAATGCCATGATATCTTCAGTTAAAAGATGCGTGAGGCCAACTATATGATTGTTACTTGTTCGTCATTACAAAATATACACACTAGTACACAAAATTAGGCAGCAGCAGCAGGTTAGTGTACCAATAGAAAACAGCAAAAGAACTCTAAATAGTGATGCTGGCCATATTACAGGCATTGCTGTGCTGACATATAAAGCTTCATATAAAGAAGCAAGATTAAAAATAATTAATTAATAATAGTAGTAGTAGTAGCAATAGTACACCAGAGCTAAGTTCAACCAATATATTCTGTAGGCCATAACAGGAATCAAACAAGGAAAAACAATTTCTCCAAGGTAATAAGCATAGAAGACATGGAAAAAAATGAGTGTCAGACTCATTTCAAGTTTTATCATGGGATGGTGGGTGTCTACAAAATATTACCTTCAAGAAGATATCAATAGCTCTGTATAGACCATCATGATTTGGTCTAGCACACTCCGGAACTGACACTGACAAATCAATAAAACTAGAGAGGCTAAGATTTGGATCATGTGCAATTTCTCCGAGATAATCATCTACCAGCTTGCCAACATTCAACAAAGACCTATGCCTCAAAACAGATTCATTGTTTACTTTATTGCTCTTCTCAACAACCTCGAAATTACAGCAGTCATTTTCATTGGTCATGTAGCGATTCAAGAGACCTTGTACCAAATCAACATCAAATGTGGTAATTTGGGAAGACCTTGCTGGAATCAGTAAATCTTTGACAGAAGCTTCATGTAATTTTAGGCTGATACTCTTCATCAACTCCTCTCTCGATGACTCATCAGCTTCAACTAATACAGCCACTTTCAATAACTTCAGCAAGAAACTACATGAACAACCCACACCATTATCACATGGCAATAAACAAGCAATTGTTTCCACTAGAGATTTGTACCTGCGGGCATGGGAATCAGACATCAATGCATCCACCGAATCCGGCAACCATCTTACTGCATAGAATTTCAGTGCCTCCCCAATCACAACGCCATCCATTCTTCCCTTCAATTTAATGGTAATCATCACTCGCTTATAAAGATCAACGTCCAACTCACATATATCTTCAACCCACCAATCCTTAGAAACAGGCTCAATTTTCTCTTGAGATGTCATCTTGTCCTCAACAATTTTATCCAACTCCTTTAATTTCCGGTTATAAGTGTAAGACCAAGTGATGCTTGCAGGGTCAACAGAAGTTTTAGAAGCAATTGAATCTACGCATCTTCCAACAATCCTTAGATCCTCAGACCATGGAAGAAGAGACTTGGTAGTTTGAAGAACAATTATAGAATCCTTCCAGCTACGGAAGATACCAGAATTTAGAAACACCTCAATTTTAAGAATCAAGTTTCCTTTGTCAACATCTTCAGTCATCTCAAGGTACTCAGCAGCACAACGAGCAGCCACAACATTGTAAGGATTGAGTGTAACGGTCATTCCATAGCAGAATTTTGCACATATTTCAAAGGCCTTGGGCCCTCCAGGGAAATCATCCAGGTATATTTCATCAGAATTCTCTTGATTAGCCTTTGATACCAACTTTTGGAACCGATTGCTCTTTGACAGTAGAGGGAACTGCAAGCAACATTAACAGTCAACAACACAACATCAATAAACAAGAAGCAAAAAGCTACTTGTGCATCCCTCTAAACAGCATATAAGAAATACATATGCAAACTCACTGCACAAAATTAATATACATACTAGACTAGTCTTCTTGTCAAATTCAAAATTTATAATCTTTGAATTCAGTCCAGTGGCTGGTGTTGTTGAATGAAGGGTAAAAAAAATTCCTAAATTAACTACAACTTGCCACCTATACAAAAGAAACCTATAAAGTTTGCAACCATAAATACAGTATTTCTTAGTTTAGTTAACAAGACAAAAAACAAAGATCCTCAAAACGAGCGTACCTTGTGAAGTTGAAACTTAACATCACCAACAGTTATGATAATATCTGTAGCCAATTCAGATGAAACATACCTGAACAAATTGAGAAGGCAAATTTTTGAAGGGGGAAAAACAATATAATTAAATCCCATTGAATGTATGCATATAAGATTCATGTCAGAACTTGCCGATATTAGCATTTATAACAGAAGGAGAAACAAAAATTAAGTCAAGTCAACAACCATCAGGAAAAAGGTATTTAACTAATATTCATGCTGTTCCTCTCACTCTCACATGGACATATAGCATTAGCATCATGTGACAAAAATACATTATATTTCACATCTTGGCAGCAATCAAATAGCTCCATAGGCAAAGCTTGATCACATTCTCCACACAATCCCCTCCACCCACCCAAAACTAAAAACACTAAGAATTTTTATTATTAGGGTTTTTCTAACCATTGTCAGTTAAGGTTTCCAAAAAGGTAATTTTTCCATTGAAAAGTGTGATTGTTAAGTTCTCAATGCGTGAGGTCCATAAAAAAAACTTTTAAACTTACATATTATGAAACCTTAATCAGTGCCCTTCTCCTTGTTGCTGTTGTTGTTATTATTATAATTAATAAAAAAAACTACATATTATTTGCCAGAGATTTGAATATCCCAAACCCCTCCTCCCAAGGGATTGGGAACATTTGCAAATTCATTTATCTCATATACAATAAACCTCGATTTTTAGAGCAGAAAAATTATTAACTGAATGACATCAAAATTAACAATAACTGATTAAATGGGGTTCTTAGACTGATACATATACCACATGCATGACAAATGACAGATCATTGTCTGACATTATTTAGAAGTAAAGTAACAGGCGAAGGATATCCTCAAAAGAATCCATCCACAAGTGAAACTGTTTCTAGCCTTATCTATAAACAAGTTAACAAGTGCACCAATGAATTCACATGCTTAAACTGATCATCTATAGAAAAAAAAAAAAAGCACGCATATATTCCATTATTATAACTACTAATAGGCATTTTCGTCCTTGCCATGATTCAAGAAGTTGGGTACACCATAACCACTTTTCCAATATTATTAGGACCACAAGTTCTCATCAACTAGTTCACACTTCACACAGCAAGAAGGCTGGACCACTTCCTAATTCAACAGCTCTCTCTCTCTCTCTCTCTCTCTCTCTCTCAGTAACCAGCATATATAATATTGACATTATTTCAGCAATTGTTATGCAGACAAAGAGAATAGTTTTGCTTTTAAGGCATTCAAGAATGAATGTATCTCTCCAACTAGCAGCTTAATTAATAACTACCAAACCCATACAGGTTCATATTCAGTAGCATGCAATAGTAACACAGTCATAGCCAGAAAATTATTTACTCCAATTATTACTAGAATTTAACAAGATTTGAGGGTGTGGTCATGGAGGAGAGAAGGAAAGATAAAGGACTCATACATTCATTCAATTTTTTCCTAACAAAAAACGACAAATTATTGTTAGAAATTAACATGCAACTGTAACACAGATATAGCCAAAATTATTTGTTATATATAATTATTGCTAAAAGTTAACAAGGTTTGAGCGTAGTCTTAAAAGAGTGAAAGAAATATAGAGGACTCCTTCATTCAAAAATTACAAAAAAAAAAAAAAACTTATTAGCAACAAGAATTTCGATAACAAAATCTGGGGTCTAGTAAATTAAAAGAGCTTGGATTTTGGAGGTACTCCAAAATTAAAACTCACAAACATACCCTTAAAAGAAATTGGTAATTTATAAAAAAAAATTAAAACAAAAAAGAGCACCCAAAAATGCAGGAAACACATAAAACATAAGAAACTAACAAACAGCACAAGCAAAAGAGATGAATGAAGAAAGAAAAAAAGAAGAGAACATTCCCACCTGACAAACTTTCCATCAGCTTGAAATGCATCAGCCTTTGAACCCAACTTCATAAACTTCATCCTTTTTATGTTCTTTATTTTTCACCTTTACCTCTTTTTTGGTGTCTCCTTCAAACCAAACCAAAAAAAAAAACACCCCAAAAGAAGGAAAAAAAAAAATTCAGACAAAACGACAAGCCAAAGTAACGTATTGATACAACTTGAGCTTCGTGAAGCTGTGTTAAAGAGAAGCTCCAAAAGAAGAACAACAATGTATAAGTAAGTACTAAGTAACCCTCTTCACAACATCAACATCAACTTGTGGGGAAACTCTTTCACGTTTTTGCATTGATGATGATGACGACACGAGTTGATATAGCTTGCGAGAGAAAGAGAAAGAGGAAAAAGGGAACAAAAAGAAAGGGAGAAAAAAAGAGAAAATGCTGCAATAACTTGAAGCAGGTGAGTGAGAATGAAGGGGTTGGAAAAAGGGAAGGAGCAGTTATGACTTGATGGGAAGAAGAAGAAAACGTGTCTTTGAGAAGAAAATGGACTCCAATTCAATGTGGTTCATGCACGGAGAAAAAATAGCGTCAGAAAGATAAATGGGCAATAGAAAATGGTGTCAGAAAATAACTCATTTAAAAAAAATTAAAGAGATTACTCTGATACCTTATAAAATTCATAAATATCATATTTTTTATATAATTTATGACTAAAAATTTATCACGTATTTTATTAATTAAATTAATTAATATTTTAAATATTCATGATTAAATCATAATTCTTAAATTTAAAATAACATTAATACCCTTCATGTACTAAACTAAAAATCAAAAAATAAAGAAAGGAAAATGGTAATAAATGAAATGAACATGCGAGAGAGAGAGAGAGATTGTGCTTGTCATGGACGGTTTCGCCGCCCTTGGGTTTAAGACGATGTTGGTGATGATCAAATATGAGTGGTTGATTCAGTGAAGATATCTTTGGTTTGGTCTTGGGAGGGCGCAAATCTCAAAAGGGTATTTTTTCTCACTTGTGATTTTTCTGAATCCTTCACAAGTTTTGCACACTTTCCCCTTTTTCTTTTCTTTTCTTTTCCTTTCTTTCTTTTCTCAGTGTGTTCTGTGAACTGAAATTTATTAGAACTAATTAAAGTTTTAAAATTTGATTCGATATATTTTTTTTTTATCGAATTCAAATTATATTTTGAGTTGACTCAATTTAAATCAAAATTAGAAAAGTTTTATAGAAATATATTTTTTATAATTATTAATAATAAATTATAAAATTTTATATTTTAGTCAATATATTCTATATAAATTGGTATTATTTTTATATTAATATAATTTATCTTAAAATATATATAATAAAATATTTCTTATATCTTATTTGTTATTTATAAAATATTACTTGAAAATTAAATTGACTCGATTTGATCTAATTATTAATTGAGTTATTATTGATAAAATTTTGATTTCAAAATTTAATTCAACCTAAAAATCAGCCCAGATTCAGTTTGACTCAAATTGGGCCAATTCGTCCTGTGTATACCCTCTTGATGCTACTATGAATGAGGATCGTTTTATGTTTCCAGGGTCTGATGCACCTGTCCCTCCAACACTTCTTGCTCTGAACTTTGCAGTATAAAGTAAAGAATAAATAAAATAAAAAGAGAAGAGTTCGGAGGGGGAGAAATAAAGAGTGTGTTTGGGTGATGTAAGAGAGACAGAGGTAGCAGTGGGGTTTGTGTAGGGAGTAGGGGACTATGTGACAGGGTGGCTCAGATCGGAGGACCCCCTTTATTATTATGCGACTTTATGTTGAAGGCTTAGGTGGTTGTGTTATGTTTGTGCTTTAATATGCCCATAAGGCACGCCATCTTTTCTATCACCCTTTTATCCTAGTTCCTTTTGTTTATTCTCAACTATGTCCTCTCCTTTCTTTCTTTTCTTTTTAAAAAATAAAAATAACAAGATTAAGTTGAAGGGAAATAGGGGAAGCTTGTTGCAAATCAAGGTTAGAAGATGACTTTTGGACTTATCAAATATCTATAAAGTTATTTATAAAATTAATCACCGATCACTAACAAGGAAAAAGCTAAGAGTCAAATCCAAGTTATAACATTATATAATTGAAAGGTTAATCAAGTAAACTACTCTCTATTATCTTCTTTTACTTCTTCTATCTTTAAGATATCGATGTACTATTTGGTTAGAGAGTAAAAAAGGAACTTATATCTCTTTCCATATAGTTTAACTCCTCAACTAAACAAATCTTTAGTTTAAAGGATTAATATTTATTTTTTAGTACTTGAAATCACATAATGAATCGGTGTGATACTTAAAAATTAATTAATTGGTTTTTAATTATGTAATCATAAATGATGTCAGTCTTAAAAGGATAAAAAATTATCCCCTAAAAATGTATATCATAAAATAAAATTTGTTCCTAAAATAATCGTATTAACTCAAATCACTCTATGATATAAAATTCAAATGAGTAATTTTTTGGAACTTTTCATCAAGGATTAACTTAATTCACGATTACAACATTATGAACTAATTAATCAAATTTTAAAATTTAAGAATTAAAGTGATTCATGAATTTAATTTTAGGAATAAAAGTAAACATTAACTAAAAGTTAAGCAATATTAGTGAGAAGAGAAGAAGAAAATCAGCAAACACGATAACTTTTTTCTCTTGTTTGAGAATTTAGTAATAGATGAAAAATGTAAAGAACTTAAGAAAATTAGTTCGTCTTCCTTCCTCAAAAGGTCAAATTTTTTTTTACCTTCAAAATTGAGGTGGAATAATAGGAACTAGAAATCTAGAAAGTCAATAGTTATAAATGTTCTATTTATTTTTTAGAATATAATTTTCAAATACGATTATGAATTTATATTCTATTCTCTCATTAATCTCCCTAACAAGTGATAACTCTCGCTGAAAATTATTGTTTGTCTAGTTTTTCATAGTTTTTTTTTCAAATTAACCTTGTTATTTTTGCCATCAACCTAGGTAATAAATCTAATGCCTTGAACTTGGATATATTATAGAGTTTGGGCATTTATTTGGGTATTTTTTTTCATATGCTTGTTAGGTCCAAGTAATTGGAGTAAGCCAAGAGTAGGCCAATTCACATTTTGGTGTTGAAACAGATATAACTTGTAGCTTCTAGGACTTTTGTAGCTTGATACAGGATGATTCAAGCTTTGAGGTCAAAATTAAAGTTTTAACTCTTCGAGATATCTTTCCAACACATTTTGAATAAGCTCATTTGGGTCTTTGTAGCACCAGGTTTGCATTCCTAACAATGCTAGAGTGGGATTGTGTGATAAAAAGGGGAAAGCTTCTTATTTGGAGAGATATGGAGTCCTAACCCTATTTAAGCACTCTAAAAGGCGTAGTTCAAAAGATTTTAACTAGACAACTTAATGCATTTTCTCAACAAAACAACAACCGTAACTAGGAGAAAGAATTTGAAGACACAAGGATCTTGATGTATCATAGAAAGAAGAAAACAACGTCTAACCGCATGCAATATTCTTAGAATATTCTCTTTTACCTGTTCCATTTTATTTTCTGTTTCATCTTTATACTCCTTTGCTTTTTCATCCCGGAACTAAACCCTTTTGGTAGGGTGTTGATGAGTCATTTATGTGATTATATTACCTGTGGATTGATGTTATTCTTATTTTTATTCTAATGATTAAATGTTCATGATTGTTCTTAATGCATGTTTTAGAGTGATTGGTTGTCATTTAATAGATTTGTTGGTTTGTAATAACTAGATATAAGGTCTGTAAACACGACTTCTTAGCATAACCACCATGAGTTGAGCAAAGTAATGCAATTTATGTGATTTTTGTTAGGAGTTCATGGAATCTTATTTTTTTTCCTAATTAAATTAATTTGTATTAAGAGATTAAGCAATCAATGTAGGTAAAAGAAAATTACTTGGTGTTGAGAAAAACTTGAAATTAATATCAGGATATCCATCATTAATCAATTAAGATAAAAGCTAGGTAACAAAATTAATGGTAATTAAATCCACTAGTAGGTGAAATCAATAGCCCTAGTGTCCATCGTATAACATCTTTTCATTCATAATTCATTCATTCATTCTTGCATGTTCACCTTTAATTTTCTTTTACCTCTCTTTTTTATTTAAATTTTTGCAACTTTTTTTCATCATATTTTTTAAATCCAAATAACCATCTCTATTGATTACTCCAGTTCTGGCTCTATCTTCAAGGAAATGATATTCTATTCATCACTTTATTACTGATACAGTCTAATATTCTTGATAGCATCACATCAATAAGTTGAAAGATAACTTTACTCTCTTTTTCAATGCATTTTCCAATTCATTATATTAAAACCAAATATTCAAACGTAATACTAGCGATGACTTATCCCGTGAGTAAAGCTTAGAAAACAAATAATTTATCGAATGGAGATTATGTTGAAATATTTTTATAAAATATCCATGATAAAATATATTAAATAGTCAACAATCATAAAATTAATTATATATTAAGAATTTGTAAATAATTATATGATATTACACTAAATCTATTTTTTTTTTTTGACGGCACACTAAAACTAATTGAAAGTAATTAGAACCAATGATAATGGCAAGTTGCTAAGCATTATATGGTTTGTTGATTTGTTATCATTAGTAAATTAAAGGCAAAATAAACTTTTCATCCATGGTCTTTATTCTATTTTTCAATTTGGCTTTTTCTCTTTTTTTCTCTTTTCTAATTTCAAATTATTTTGAATTTTGGGCTTTTTCACCGGAAAAAAATAAAAAAAAAAGTTTATTTACGGATGTACAACCAGACTGATATTATTTACCAATATACACTAGTAATATAAATCGGCCAACAGTAGAACGTTTTAGTACACATAAATCGGCTAGCTGTTAAACGATTTATGTATGACGCATTTTACTGTGCAACGATTTAACGGGTACAAGTGGAAACAGTGTCAGTATTAAATCGGCTAGCAGCTAGCCGATTTATGTGCATTACACTAAACGTTTTATGCGAGAGATATTTTTTTCCTCTTTGTAGAGTGGGTGGCTAAAAAAAATGGCGTGGAGACTTCTTATGATTGTTCATTAAAATTGTGAGGTAATTCAAAACTCTCAAGATGGAGTCCAGTTTTGCTGTCAAAATCCAAAATTAAAGTCACGTTACTAAAGTATTATCAACATTAATTATTCATAGATTAAACATATTATAATATCAAAATTTAACAAATTATTGTCGACTTTATTTAACCGACAACAAACTTATATTAAACTAAACTTACAGAGTGAAATAAATATGAATGCATATAAATAAATAAACCAAATATTATTAATCTCTTAGCAATTTCAAACATTTAAATAAATGTCATATATTAAAGTCTATAAGCTAAAAAAATTTAATCAAAAATGCATATTTTAAATTAAATTAAATTTATAGACTACAAAAAAATTTACTTTATTTTTTATTTATTTTAATTTATATAGTTAAAGGAACTAAGTTAGATTTTTTTTAAAAAAAAAAGGACCATGGGTCTTTTCATTAACTCCTCAACTCATTTATGTTGTAGTAATGAGACTTACACAAATATTTTTAAATAAATATTTTATTATTTTATTTATTTTGCATGGAAAAAGAACTCTCACTTATAAAATCAAAGTTAAATAAACAACATATCTATAGATATAACTTATAAAATTTATTTATGTTGATTAGAATATAATTTACACTTTTCGATATAAGTAAAACTTAATTAAGAAGCAAACAGATAACTTAACTTTACAAATAGAAAGTACTACCTATTATTACCGAGGTAAATGTCAAGTTGCAATTCAAAATCCTTCGTTTAATTAAAATATTTTTAATTTTTGGACTTATAGGAGCTAAATTACTTGAAATAGTTTAATGAATTTTTCTACTTTATGGAGTTGTGTATTTTTTTTATTTGAATAGTGTAGTGTATGTATTTTAATTTATGTATCATAAGAACTAATTACTTGAGATATTTTTAATCTTTGTAGTTGTAGATAATAATTACTTGAAATAATTTTATGAATAAAGTAAATTTTTTTGTAGTCTATAAATTTAATTTAGTTTATAATATGTATTTTAATTAAATTTTTTAGTTTATAGATTTTAATATATAACATTTATTTAAATGTTTGAAATTGCTAAGAGATTAATAATATTTGGTTTATTTATTTATATGCATTCATGTTTATCTCAGTCTGTAAATTTAGTTTAATTTAAGTTTACTGTTGGTTAAATAAAGTCTGCAATAATTTGTTAACTTTTGATATTATAATATGTTTAATCTATGAATAATTAATATTGATAATACTTTAGTAATGTGACTTTAATTTTGGATTTTGACTGCAAAACTATACTCCATCTTGAGAGTTTTAAATTAACTCACAGTTTTAATGAACAACCATAAGAAGTCTCTATGCCATTTTTTTTAGCCACCCACTCTACAAAGAGGAAAAAAATGTCTCTCGCATAAAACGTTTAGTGTGGGAAGGTTTCGATGCACATAAATCGGCTAGCTGCTAACCGATTTAATACTGACATTATTTCCACTTGTACCCGTTAAATCATTGCACAGTAAAATGCGTCATACATAAATCATTTAACAATTGACGATTTATGTCTTTAAACGTTTCATCATTGACGATTTATATTACTAGTGTATATTGATAAATAATATCAGTCCGGTTGTATATCCGTAAATAAATTTTTTTTTTATTTTTTTTCGGTGAAAAAGCCTGAATTTTGTCCGAGTCACTATTCCTTTGCATAATTGATAGAAATGGCACGGTTAGTGTTGACGTAGCGCATAATGGATTTGATATATATCGTATCACATCCGTATTTTTCGTTAGTTATATGCCGGAAGAGTGACTTGATAACTTGATAGTAAATTGAAAATGATTTAAAGTATAAAAAGCTAAATTGAGTAAAATAATATGTAGGGGTAAAATTGAAAAATAAGTAAAAGTAAGAGACTAAAAATACCATATTTTACATCATTATCATAACTGGATCAAATTGTCGGTTCGGGCCGAAAATTAGTGAATTAAGCACTGGTCCGCTTCGTTTCTATGATCAAATCGGATCGACACTGAAACCGTCAAACCTTGGTCAAACACGAATTAAATCGCTAGTAAACCACGCGTAGAAGGCCAAGGAATTTCATAAAGAATCCCAAAATTTCAACAGTTGGGATCAAATCCCTCACAAAGAAAGGAGAGGAGCGCTCCATTACCACTAAATTAAGTAAATGATTGTGTCATTGTATCTCACTAATTATACATATAATGTATTGTATTTTATTTTTATATATTAATTTAATTAAATTCAGTGATTTAATCAATGGTGTTATATTTTGGCCGAGTCAATTATTGAATTGAGCCTAATAACTATGATATTTTATCTAAATTAATTGGGATATATATTTTCAAATCGAAACTTTTTATGCTAGCTCTATCAATATGTGGAGTTTGATGGAATCTACGTGAATGTTTTGCTTTGAATCCCAATCGACTGTCCTTTCAGTTTCATTCTAACGAGTGCCTATAAGTTGGGTTTCAATCATCACATTCTTTCTCTAGTAACGGTCACAGTCCTGAAACGTCTCATCTCTCTCAATCAACAAGCCGAGGCTAATGCACATCATGGCATGCTTCAGAACAAGCTGCATATTTTAAAGGACATGGAGACGAAAGGACCAAAGCATTGCTATTCCAGTTCCAACAATGTAAATGTCCCTTTGCATTGTCCAAATTTGTACCAAAAAGTGAGCTGGGAATTCTTCTGAAATTTGAAATGAAAAATGCACAAAGGACTAAGGTGGTAAATGCATTGGAACCGTGGCCATTCCTTTTAGCAAAGAAAGACACTAATCGAGGTTTTTTTTTTTACCAAATAAAAAATTAATTAATTACGCATTTCCCTTGCATTTAACATTATTTATCAATAAACACTAATTTTTTTTAATAGCAATACGGCTAACAGCCAAGCGAAAATTGTAGCCTCAATTCCCAAGTAATACACTACACAACTAGCTGTATTATATGACTGATCGATGCTAGTATAATTTTTGGCTAATTATTAGCCATTTTATGATACAATAGAAAGAAAGTAAATAGCTAATAGCAAGTAATATTGTCTTCTGTGTGTGTCAAATTATCACATCTATCAACTAAGTTTCGGCTAACAGTTAACTGTATTAAGCAACAAAAATATGGATGACTTATCAAAAAGTAGCACACTGTCAATTAGCATCAGAATATATGCCTGTGCTGCCTGCATGATCTGAGCATCAACCTCCTGTGGACATTATGGTAGGACTGTACTCTTGAGTCATGACAAGGCAATCATTTTCTTATAGACCCTCTGGTGATCCTTGGATGGCACAATCCCTAACAAGCACTCGTAGATGACCTATATCCTTACCAATATGGGCCACCTATTGACCTGTGCAACTACTCATGGGAGGACGATCCACCCACAGTCCAAGCTGAAAGGATTTGTCTTGTAAAGTGATGGTGCACTCTTCCCCTAGAATGTGTGCACCTCCGTGCGTCACTACTCCACAAAGACTGATAGCAACACATTATCATACTCCTAAAAGTAAACTCATGAGACATACTAAAACCCAGCTTATATCCTGTATGATTAAATATGAGGATCAACTATGCACGCACAGAGTTAGACCTACCACGCAATACTCAATCGAGATGCTCAAAAGAAATAAACAATTTTAAAACTAAAATAAATTCAAAAAGTATAAAATAAAAACAAATGTAAAAAACTAAACAAAAAATACAATTATTTATCATAAACTATATTAAACTACTAAAATTCCTAAGTATATAGCAAATAAACTTTTTATCTTTAAATTTCTAACCTATACAAAATTTAAAACATATAAACTAGCCTCTAAAATAAAATAAAAGTATAAACTAAAGATATACTTTTTTATTATAAACTATACTAAATTACTAAAGTCCTAGCAAGGTTATTTTTTCAAATGAAAATTTTAAATTAAAATTTCTAAACTAAATAAAATTAATTAAAAAGTAGAGAACCAAAACTAAACTTACAAACTAAAATTAAAAATGTATAATATAAACTAAATTAAATTTCTAAATTCCTTAAATATAAGCTTATCTACACAAAATTTAAAATGTATAAAGTACTCTCTAACATAAGCTAAACTGATTTATAAACTAAAAATGAACATATATAATAGAAACTAAAGTCAATTTAAAATGGACAACTATTGTATTAAATTAAATTTCTCTAAAGTAAGGTGAATTAATACAAATTAAATCTCTAGATTAATTCATCAAAATTATAACTGCATAAACGAAAATAAATTCATGACACCATTTAAATTGAAATTGTATACTAAAATAATCAAAATTAGAATATTTAACTTAAACTAAACTAAAAAATTACCTGTGTATCAAGATTATTTGAGATAGATGTATTCGCACTGACGGTATAGATTGTTATCAACCATTTAATACTTTCACCACTCCTCTCTACTTTTATCCTCTCTTATCCGTACCTCTCACTACTTTTCCCTCAACTTCTCTCTAACTTTCTCTTTATAGAAATGTGAAAAATGAATCTGTAATCCATCCTCTCCCTGGCCATATTGCATTTATGGAGATTTGGGTGCGTAATACAAATAACTGTGGGCCGTATCATTTGAAAGTGTAACAAGACTAACAGCAAACTATTTTATGTGCAATTGTTGCTTCCTCAAAAATCCATGTGTCAGGCTATATGTTTGACAGCTGAACAGCTAAACGTATTATATGCCTTGATAAATCACGTGTCAGATTTCTCGAAAGTGTGAACATATGCAATACGTTTAACAACTAAATGTATTATATGCATGGAAAATGTTTAACTGCTAGCCGTACTGCTTTTATTAAAAAACCAATGTATATTGACAAGTAAACTTGCAACCGGTGGACATCAGTAATTAACTATTTTTTATTTTATTTAAGAAGAATTTTTTTTTTCATATGGGATTTGAATGTACAAATTTTGAGTTATAAATAGGGGTTTTGTTGGGAAATTATGGGAATATGTGATATTTATAAAACTCATCAATAGCAATTTTATTTTGAACAAAAAATAGTTTTTTGGCATTGGAACTCATGCAAATAAAATATCATTTTTAAAGAAACTTATCAATGGCGAGTTTAATTTGATAAAAAAAATCAAATAAAGCAAACTCGCAAATGAGGAGTTCTATGTATATATTTCCCACACAACTCTCTATATAAGGAGGAAAATCTATCCTCCCTCTCATTTGTAATGAGAGTAAATATTGATAGTTGTTTGAAGTTGTGAGTGTCTTTCATTTGAAGTTGAGAGTTGTTTGGGATTAGTTCAGAATCTTAAATTTTATGTTTGGCTCCTATAAAGAATTATAATCCAAAACTAGATTGCTTGAATAAGCAATCTATAACTTCAAAATATTTTCATTATATTAAGTTTGGAGCAGGTGGACAACCGGTAATGGGTAGTAGAACACCAGCAGCAGGTGGGTTGTAGGTGATTGACAGCAGGTAGTCGACCACTCACCATGGGTGATTGGCCACTAGCGACAGGTGATCGATCACTGGCGACGATTAAAGGTGGTCAAAATTAGAGAACAAGAAAAATTATAAGATGCGGAATTTACTATCTTAACATATGTTTTAAGCATGATTGTGAAAATCAGCTCGGACCAGTCGAATCGAGCCACTGATCGGATCGGTTTCGCATTGAAACCGATGCGACCAGGTTCAACTCGGCCTAGTTTGTATCAAAATTGATGACTCAACCGGTTGAATCGAGTCGAGTCAGGCCGGTATCTTTTATTTTTATTTTTTTTGCATTTTTTGACTTAATGATGTCTTTTTTCAAAACCTTAAAAAAAAATTCTAATATGATTTATAGAAAAATATAATAACTTTATTTATATTGTCATACTTGTGAGTTTATAATGTAAAACTTTATAAGTTTACTTGTATAATTATGTTTTTAACTTATCAATTGTGATTCATGATGGTAAAATGACAACAATATTTAGGAATTTATATTATTTATTTATGTTTTTATATTTGGACCTCTTAAAGAGTGTCAAATTATTAATTAATTGTTATTTTATTATATTTTATTTAAATTTTTTTATATTTTTATGTATTTTTTTCTTATAAATTTGATTCAACCGATTCGACCAGTAATCTACCAGTTGAACAAGTAATCCAATGATCCGGTGCCTCGACCGAGTCGATCACCGGACCGAGTATTAAAATTATGGTTTTAAGAATTGAAAAAAAAAAGGTTTGAACTAGTTATTTTTTAATTCTATAGAATTGTTATATAAAATTATAATTATAATTCTAAAAGAGTTAACAAACATAAAATTTGGAATTGGGTTATCCAATTCCAATTTCATACTCTAATTTTACACTTAATTCCACACGTTAAACAAGCACTTATATCATTCCCCTTAACGGTAGGCACACTATTTTTATGCAAAAATAAATATTAAAATATATCAATATTAGAAACGCATATTATTAAAGAAACGTTATTTTTTTGTTGACTATTTATGCCAGAAACCTATATATATATAATTAGCACAAATAATATTCAAATTATTAAAGGGCAATATTTATAAAATAAATATTCAAGCTAAAAAATATGTAAATGCTCAATTCAAAGAGTGAAATATTTTTGTCTTTTTATAAAAGATGTGAGGATGTGTTTAGAAATATAGTTCTTTTGATAATTCAAGGAATAATACTCTCTCTTCTACTGTTTATGCCTCGATCCCCTCCTTCTAAAAAAATAGAAAAATTTATTTATTTTTACTTGCATTTCTGTTGAAAAGCATAATTAAACATGTGAATAGATTCTAAAAGTACTTTTTTAAATTAAAACTATTTTTTTTTATTTTCAAAATTTTAACCAAACAAGCTCATAATAATATTAAGAGGAGAAAATTCATACTCAAAATAATGTGGAGCTTAAGTTAATAAGAAAATATATGTGCATGGAGTGCTATATAAATATGCTTTATATTTAATAATAATAAAATGTATTAAAAAATTTTTATATGCATTTAGAGTACTACATAAATATACTTCATATATCCACTAACAAATATACATATTTCTCAATTGATATTTCAATTAAAAATTGAAATTAAAAGTACGCCTTGAGCAAAATATCTCTTTATTATTGGAAATAAAAAATATCAACGTCATATTTCAAGTATATGCGAGAAATTTTCGAACTGAACACGTGTGAACAGATAAAGAATATTTATTCATGAAGTGACACGCGATGATGACATTGTTTTCTCAAATCACTATATGCCACGAATGAAATGGAGCCGTATTACTGGTTGGAGTAATTGTTGAATTCATTTGCTTGTCCTACTATCACATCTTCATAATTAACAAATAAAATGTAGGGTGGTGGATAATTTGTTCCGGACCTTGGGATGGTCCTTTAATTAATTGTTAGTTTGAAAAAACTATAAGTCAATGATAAAGATTGATAATTGTAAATACTATATAAATAACTTATTAAACATATAAATAATATGAGTTATGTTATTTATACTCACCATATATAAGACATCTTATCAACTCATATCTCATTCACCATTAGATGGGGTGTGGACTCCATTTAAGTGGGATCCACACCAAATCTAATGGTGGATGGGATGTTTCATTTCGATCCCACGTCAGAATGTAAGATAAATAATATTTTTCAAATAATATATTAAAATTACAATACAAAGTTAAAATTACATCATTAACCCTAAATCTCTCCCCATTTTTCTTTTTGGCACACACAGGTGCCGGTCAAAGTCACTGCCGTTGTTGAGAACTAACACCACCACCCACCCAAACTATCATTCATGGTTGTGATGGAAAACTGATGACATCCCTTCCCCTTAAGCTTTGCACACTACTCTACCACACTCTCTTCTTATTTTATTTTTTTTTTCCTTTCTTTTTTTCAGTTAAACCACTCTTTCACTCTCTTGAGCTCAGATTCAAAGACTCACCGACCGATGTAGTCCATGACAAGTTCGTTGTAGCATGCGCCATCCAAATGCAAAAGTGGAAAAATCAGTTTCAAAATCACCCAACGGTTGTCCATTCTTTGGGTGACAAAATGGAAATAGATGAAAAACAAACAATAGAGCAACACCTCCATAGGCTAGACTCAAGTTGGTTCGAATTATCAAGTTGGTTCGAATTAGGGTCGTTGAGTTGGTTGAGTACATTTTCATTTATGCCTCCTTGTAAATAACATTTTCCTTGATGTTTCCTTGTAAATATATACGTAGAGATTAATTTAAGATTTCGATATAGGATTAGTCTATATAAATATAATTATTTTGGTTTTAATATTTTTATTTTTTATTTTTGATCTTTTTTAATGTTAGGTTTTCTATTCTTATTTTAGCCTAAAACTATTAAATGATAATATTTATAGTTATTAAAAATATTTTTTAAAATATTTATAAAGATATGTATTTTAAGAGTTTAATTCTATTATAGCAATGGTGTTAAATTTATTTACGCAGTCATTCAATCACATTTTGTTAAATCAGTCAAACAATTTTGATTCTCACATCACCACTACTTTTAAGGTCATACAACATATCTGAGATAATTTGAGTGGATAATGTTTTAAATTTATTTCACATTATTAGTATATTTAAATTAAATTCTAAAATTCAAACAAAACTTTTTAATATTTATAAAGATAAAATGCATATTTTAGAATACTCATATGATCAAAATTTAAAACGATATGAATACAAATAGAAAATTTAATTTATAGTAAATACATTGCATCTCTATGTAAGATCTCATTCCTAGCTACCTTACTACCATTATATATATAGCATGACACTTCTACATTGTGATGACTAATAGAGAGGGGGAGGATAACCAATGTACCTTAAGTGATAGTTTAGGGCTCGATTCTGGAGAGCTTTCTAGGAAGCCCTAGGAACTCAGCTTGATCTAAACATTGCTTTGCATCCTTAGAGAGAATTTGAATATATGCTTAGGTCTTGTGTGTTCGACTTTGGCAGAAATTGAAGAAGTTATCTATCTCTTATAGAGTTTTCATATAACAATAGCTATCAAACTATCATTCAGATGACACTTTCTGAGGCTTTGTGTAGGAAGTATTGTAGATCTTTCATAGGTTGCTTTGAGGTTGGTGCAGCTAATTAAGCTGTTAGGTCCTAATCTTGTATAAGAGTCTCTTGATAAGGTTTGTTTAATCCGAGAACAACTCTTGACTGTTTAGAGTGGGTAGAAATCCTATGTAGATTATAGAATATGCGACTTAGAGTTTTCTATGGGGGAACATGTTCTTTCTACTTTTTCTCCCATAAGAAATGTTCCTTTTTCTTTTCTTTCTCTATCTTTGTTACACATTTCCTCTTACTTCCCTCCATTCTTCTTCTTTTTCTTTTCTTCTCACCTCCACACATCATCACCACCACCTCCATCTTCACATGCTCCTCCTCCTCATCACAAATGTTCTCTCTCTGGTATGCTTCCCTTCTCTCTCTCATACCTTCATTAGAGAGAGCTTAAAGCTTAGGATTACATTGGAGTATTTTTCTCCAACACTTATACTACCCAAGTGGTAAGGAAAATTCTAATCTACTTCATTTAAATTATCAAAGATTCTAGTTAATTCTAGGTTAGTGTAAGTGTCTCATAGAACCCTAGAAATTGAAGTTGTGATTTGAGATTAATTTATATATATTGGTGACATTTTAAACTCAAAAATGTTAAATGTCATCTTGTTTCTAGGGCTACAGTGCAAGTGGCATCAATGGAATTGTTCTTTGGTTTTTGAAACCAGTAATTGTGAGTAGATAGTATATTTGTAGTTTACATTTTACATAGTAATTTTTAATTATAAATATAAAATTATACTAAGAGTTGAAAGTGTATTGATCTATGACAAAATAAATTATTTATCAAAGAGGGGGCTTTATGTTTTAAGGGGAAACTTTCACTAGACGCAAGAACATAATATTATGCTTGTTTAATTACTCTTATTTTGAATTGCAATGTTTGTTAGTTTTTTTTAAATATCTAATGTTAATTATTAAATATGATTTTATCTCATGTCAACTATATTTCACATGACCTTCAAAATGGATTTTATTTTATGAGAATATTATGGAATTGAAAATGCATGATTATGACTTAGAACTTGTAGCTAATGACAGTGACGTTAGCCTCGATACATGACTGTTGTCATGTCTGGACTAGTCAATGCACGGTCAAACCTAGAGCAAATTGGCCGAGTTGCTATTGAACCGCCCAAGAATCGGCCTAATTCTCCAAAAATGCCTCCGGTTAGATTCGAAACCCACACCCTGCACACTTGTGAAAAAAGGAAGCAATGCCTAAACCACTAGGCTAACCGTTTCCTTTATGTCATTCTTTTTGTATATAATATATTCTTTGTTGTATTAAAATTATATAAAATCCTTCAAAACTCCCAATAGCAAGACTCGAACTTGTGCTGTGAGACTATAAAGGAAGGATGGAGTGCATGTACCACTAGACTAGCTACTTGTTTTGTTAATAATCTTCATTATATACATATATAATATTTAATTGTATTAATTTGTATTTTTATATATTAATTTAAGAATATCCGGTTCAACTAGTGATTCACCAATTAAACTAATGACCCAGTACCTCGACCGAGTCAATTAGCGAGCCGAGTCTGAAACTTACGGCTATGGGTCAACTCTAGTTAGTAGGTGAGGTGTTAATCTACACATGACTTTGGGTCATGTCTGGACTTGTTATTGTTCTGCTTCAGATAACCCCTATAATGTGAAGCTAAATTTTCAAGAAATATTATTTCATGATTAGAACAATATTCTCATGGATACATATATGTAGTTATGTTTATACTATTTTATGCATGCCTTTAGTGAACTATGGATACCCTTTCTCTTGCTGAGCTATAAAACTCAAACCATTGTCCTTTCTCTTTTTCAGATGTAGGTGTTGATTATGATTCTATTCCTCCAGCTTAGTTGTTGTTAATTCCAAGTTGGTAAGCCTTGCAGAGAAGGCCAATTTTGTTGGAACCCTTATTTTATTTTAGTTTGTTAGTTTATCAGTTGCTCCATATGTCACAGGCAGGGACCTTGGATTTATGTTATGTTATATTTGAGAATTATGACTTAGTTATATAATGTTATGGAAAAGATTTGTAAATTTAATTTGATTTTATACTTTGAACAGTGTTCTAAATTTTGTTAGGACGTATAACTAATGACTATGTATTTATGTCCTGGAAAAGTTTAGGAAACTAATTTTGTATTATGTTAGACTCATAATTTGAGGCCTCAGGTCCACGTGTCCTTCGCTATAGTGATGGGGGCTTTTTTGAGACCAATATAGCGGTCATTGACCGCAATAGTAGTCAAGGCATTTCCAAGGCTGCTATAGCGGTTAGGTGGTGCAGCAATTCATATTTCGTCCTCTAATGGCCACTATACCAGTCATTGACCATTATAGCGATACTCCAGGCATGGTTTCACGTCAAAATGACAAAGTTTCAATTAGTAAGCCCCTACCCCTATATATAAACACATCATAATCGATTCCTCACCCCTATTTTCAAACACTAGCTCTTCTTAGCTCTTCTTGCTCCCTTTTTCTCTCATCCTCGTCTAAGCTCTAAGGTAAATAATTTATGGTGTTTTGCATAGTTCCTGTCTAGTTCTTTATGTTATGAGTATGGGTGTCATTGTACATAATTTTCGTTGTGTTTAACTGATGAATGTGAGTGATGTATGGATAGAAATTAGAGAGAAACAGAGTTGTGAATTAATAATAATCAATTCATTTGCCTTGATATACCATGTCACCACGAGAGTCAATCACCCTTACTCAGATCAGTTCATAATGGACGTGGTTCATGAAGGACCATTTTAGCTTAATTAGATGCTCTTGTCCATGAAGGGCACACTTCGCAAAGGACCATTACAATATGGATTAGATGCTTTTGTTCACGAGGGACTAAGCATTACCTATATGACTTATTTAGCATTTTATCTCTCCTTTAATTCCTCAGAAAATTTTAGTGTATTTTCCTATGGTATATTTGAAATTGTTACTATTATTACTGTTATGTATTATGAAAGAATTGATTTTTGGTTGTTGCATTGTTATTTACGTGTTTCCTTGTTGTCTCATGTATGACTATGGGTGAGCATGCCTAATAAGGATGCCTAATGCCCAAGTGCTATGGATTTATCTGTGGATATTGCATGTTGTATTTGCAATTGGGAAATGTCCGAGAAATAGAGAAAACTCTGTCCATTTTATTAAAAAACTTTGCATATTGAAGGTTTGTTGGGAAATATGTTCTCTATGTGTTGATCATGGCTTAAGTTTGGTCATGAGATACTTGTCTCATATGCTATAACTAGTTACATTACCTTATAGTACTTTCAGAAGTGGTATCAAACTTGAAACTACATAAAGGAAGAAATACTTGTTGTATTGATCTTTGTGGGATCAGAAAGCTTGAATTACCAATGGAACAATACAAGGCTTATATACTGATATATACAATAGCTAAGACATGATAAATCTTTTATAATAAGACTCATACATAATACAATTAGGCTCTCACACCTGTTGTTTGTGAAATCATGCAAATAAAAAATTGATTGAATAACAATGTAAAAATATTTTAAACTATATCAATATATCAAAATTTTAATAAATAAAATCAAAATTAAACTCAGGCCCTAATTTTTTCCCTTATATCTCTAGTTTTCTCTTGTGTAAGTGTTGTTGAGGGGAGTTGTCATCTCTCTTTTGTGGTTGCAGCCCTATAAATTTTCCTTTCTTTTTAATTGTCCCCGTTGTGGTGTTTTTCACCCCCTTTATGCCCTTATGGGTATTTCTCTTTTGATGGTCTTATAGATATAAAGATGTTTAGATTTACTTTGGAAAAATGCAAAATACATTTTTTAGGCTGTAGCAATTTTCATGGTGGTCTACATTGTGAAAATGCATTTACATTGATAGTCTTCGAGAAAAGAACAGAGTCACAGATCGTTGATTAATTCAGAATATGGAATGTATTGGTTTCTTATTCAATCATGAATTCAAATCAAGGTTTTGAAAATCAGACTGGACATCGAACAGGTTGGGGCAAGGGTTCAGAGGTTCAATCGGGGGTCCAACTGGAATATAATCGTTATATAATAAAAATATGTATTTATATAAATATATAAAAATATAAAAAATGTCATAAAATAACTAAAAATTAAATTAGGTATTAACAAAACCTATAGAACATAATATTCATCTCTTAATCAAAATAAATATTATCTATATAGATCAAATCTCTCAAGTTACTCCTTCCTATATTAGAAAAGAAAAAAAATTAGGAAACATGAGATTTTAGAAAAAAAAACCACAAAATGATGTCATTTTGCATCTTTTTTACAAAAAAAAAAAGTCAGACTGATTTTTTGGCTAGGCCGGTTTGCCTGGTTTATTGGTTCTTGGGCGGTTCAAAGCAGTTTTTAGCCGATTTTTTCTAGGGCGATTTTCAGGTATAACTCGAACCGAATAACAGGCTGATTCTTGGTTCAACTGGTAGGTCTAGTTCGGTATTCAGAACATTGGTTAGAATATCTCTTTAGATTTTTAAGTGCCGCTAGACTTATATATGAATAAAATCTTCTTTCACATAAAAAATTTAATTAAGCTCAAATATTTAATATATTCTATTGATTAGTTATATAATTTTTATATTTGTGACTTTTATGGTAGTTGTTATCAAGGTTTTGAAAACTGGATCGGATATCGAACCGGTCGAGGCAAAGATTCAGAGATTCAATCGGTTCAATCGGGGGTTCAACCGGTTCAATTAGAGGTCCAACCGAAATATAACCGGTATATAATGAAAACAAGTATTTATATAAATATATAAAAATACAAAATAAAATATGTGGCATAAAATAACTAAAAATTAAATTAGTCATCAACAAAACTTATAGAACATAACATAATCAATCTCTTAATCAAAATAAACATTATCCATATGGATCAAATCTCTCAAATTACTACTTCCTATATTAGAAAAGGAAAAGAATTAGGAAATATGAGATTTTGGGCCTTTTGTTTAAAAAAAAACCCAAAATAATACCATTTGGCACCTTTTTTTTTCAAAAAAAAAGAAAAACCATCGGACCGGTTTGGCCGGGCCAATTTGCCCGGTTTACCGGTTTCTAGCTGTTCGAAGGGTTCTTGGTCGGTTCTTTCAAGAGCGATTTTCAAATATAACCTGGACCGGATAGCAGGATAATTCCTGGTTCAACCGGTCCAACCGGTCGGTTTGGTCCGATTTCCAGAACATTAGTTGTTATGCATAAGAGTTAGAAATTTTATCTAGCCTGACAAAACATATAGTAAGATTAACGTGTAAAAAAAATTAAAGTTAATATTACATCAAAATCAAATTTTAAAAATAATAAATGACTAAAGCATTAACGTTTATTTTAGTACCTCACTTTATACTTGCGAGTTATTTTAGTCCCTAACTTTTAAAATGAGTCAAATTAGCCCGATATTGTAAAATGTGAGTATATTTGTCCCTAAACCCATTGTTATTTAATATTCTATCAATTAAATTATAATAGGTAATGTTAAGTCATACATTGACATACTATATTTTATCTGAAGTAAAAAAAAGTTTAAAATAACTCATTTTGATATCTAAAATTACATAAATGAAACATTAAAATATTTATTCTAAATCATAAAATGACTCATTTTGTGCAATTTTAGATACTAAAATAAGTTATTTTAAATTTCATTCTACTTCAAATGACACATGATATGATAAGATCTCACTTAACGTTATACATTATCATTTAATTTATAAAATGTTAAATAAAAGTGAAATAAATGATTAACTTGACTAACATTTTATAATATCGGGGACTAATTTAATTTATTTTAAAAATTAGAGAATAAAATGACTCACAAATGAAAAATCAGGGATGAAAATGAGTATTAACTCATGAATAAATGATTATAGATTTTGAGAACTAAAAATATCTTTATGCACTAGTACACTAACCATTCATATTTTAGCTTAATAAATGCGGTATATTCAATGATATTCAAAAGTCCAAAAAATTACACACTTAATTTTTTTAACTCATCACTCAAATTCTCAAAATATAGTGTCGCACAATAGGAGGAGCAGAATTTTTCATTCCTTTCAAATGGGATAAATTTTATATTTTGATAAGTTGATGATGAACCAGTGTACATAGCTTTGCCTTTTATAGGCATTATAAGGTGATAAAATATTAAAGAAAATTAAAAAAAACCATGGTTGAGGTAATTTGCATGCAAGAAGCACTGAGTAGCTAGGCTACATGGTTAAATTATTGATGATTTCAAATCATTAAAAGAGGATAGAGCAATATTACAAGATATAGTTTAGTCCTTCTCTTAAAAACTATTTTTTGTTGTTAGTAATTTACTTTGAAATTTACAAGAGAGGCATATCAAACAAGTGGAGTGGTCAATGGTGAAAGTTAGATAAGCATATCTTTATCATTTGATTTTATATAAATGGTCAATATTAAAATATAAAATTGTGTGACATTTATAAATGATCAATGTGACTTGTAAATAACTTTTAATATTTGTCATTCATGCATGATTAAATGGGTAAGATTTGTTCTCTTCATGTCAAACATAAAATCATTTTTCTCTCATTTGATGTGCTTTAAAGTTTATACATGTGATGTACAAATAATTTTAGAGATTTAATTTCTATACATTAATAATATAAGAGATTTTTGTATAGTCATTTAATTAATCATATATTGACACATCAATCATGATAGTTGACTCTCTCACTCACTATTTGAAAAATCATAGAAATAAAAGAATTTAATTGCAACACCCCGATTTTTCTGTCTGAGGGAAATGACCAAAATGCCCCTGAGGTCATTTCCTGACCCGAATTCGAGGGTAACCAACTCGGTCGTCCTCGAAGGGTCAACTCAATGTTTGAAGGGGATTGAATGGCCTTTGAATGCTTCCGGAAGCGAAAATCTCGTTTTCCTCAGTTTCAGGTCGAAATGACCAAAATACCCCTATAGCGTTTTTACGCGGGTAGAAGTGCCATTTGAGCCCGAAACTTTTCCCAGAGGTTTAAAAACACGTTTTCATGTGTCTAGAGGTCTCTGTTCAAGTCCCGGTGGTCCCGGGCAGTTTTGTGCAAAATTACGATTTTGCCCCTAGAATAGTATTTTTACGCCTAATGACGTAATTAAGCAAACCTAAGCAATATTAGGCTCTAAATGAAGATTAATTAATTTCCCTAATCAATCTAGAGTCAAAATAATTTATTAAATTTAATTATAACCTAAAATTGTTTAGATTAAACTTAAATCCCTTTTTAGAACTCAAGATTTCCTAGCCTTGGAATCTTGAATAGTGTTTTCTCTCTCCAATTCCTTAAATCAAGGAATTGTGTCTAGAATTGTTTATACACTGAAATGAATTCATAACTCATTAATGATGCAAGAACACTCTCTAATTATGTCTTGCCAACCTTAATTACCCATCTCCTCACCTAAACACTTTCTTACAAATTCCTAATCTTAAGCATAATCAAAGATACACCTAAACACAACTCCAAACCATAATTAAAATGCAAGAAATCATCCCCCATTGGCTGATGCATTTCGGCCACCTCCTTCTCCATTTACATCACATGTTGATTTATTTCTCACTCAAAGAACCATGCTTGAGCCATGCCTTGAACCATACCTCACCATGCTTGAACCCATAACTCACCATGCCTTCAACCATGCCTTTGTAAGAGATATTTTTCTCCCAAATTCTGATGCATGTAGCCGAAAATCCCTCCCCCATTCACACCCTCCATTTGCTTCATTTCTCTATAAATAGATGGCTTTGGGAAGTTTGCACCACTTTTAGATCATTTGCTAAGTTTAGGAGCACTCAAGCTTTTCTTTTTCTCTCAAAGTTCTAGTGTTCTTCAAGTTCTTCAAGTTCTTCACCTTCTTCATCTTCTTCTTCCATCTTCAAGATCATCACACCAAGTAGGGATTTCCTTTCATGTATTCTTTTCTTTAAAGTTCTTGTTCTAGCTTTATGTTCATAGTTTCTCTTGGTTCTTTTTAGAACTTCTTTTCTTCTCCTTTTTCTTTCTCATTTTCGGCCATGGCCCTTGAAGTTCAAAGAAATGAGAGCTTGATGATGAGAGTTTCATGATGATGTTCATCACTTGAAACAAACTCTAGAGCCTGATCTTTGTTCTTGAGCAAAAATGTTTCTAGTTCTTCCTTTCTTGAACTCTTGAGAACTTTAGCTTTGATGGTGTTTTAAAATGGTTCTATGAACTCAATGATGAGGATTCATGGTGTTGGTGTTAATATATCACCAAGATCATGGACTCTAGAGTTTTCAAATATTCCTTTTCTTGCCTAGAATGTTTCGGTCATTTCCTTTTCTTCTACATGTTCAATGTTTTGATTTTCTAAAAATGTTGTCTTGAGTTCTAGGAACTCTAAGCTTTACTTAACCTTGGTTGGATGAGTTTGGGTTGAGGATTGAGTTCCTTTAAAGACTTGTTAAGAGCTTTAGAAAGATAAAATGAACTTGCATAATTTATTTTATGCTTGCATTTATATTTACATTCTTGCTATGCACCTTTACTTTCAAGCTATCACCTAAAAACATAAAGATTAAAATGGAACTTGCATCACCACTTAATTTAATTCTCAAAACCTTTCTATTTCGGCCTTAAAGTCGATTGTTGCTGGGCCTAGAGCACTAAAATGAAGAATTGAACTTGCATTATCATCTAATTAATTTCTCGAATGCCTTTCTATTTCGGTCTTAAAGTCGATTGTTGTTGGGTCAAGAGCACTAAAATAAAGAATTGAACCTTGCATATTTACGTTCAAACTTGCACGTTTAAGTTTATGCCTTGCATATTTAATTTTAAGTCATCACTTTATTTTGTAAGCAAGATTAAAAATGAAAAGCATGAGCACATTTATTTTATGTCATAACTTAAGAACCTAGAGCTCAAAGACTTGCCCATTTTATTCCAAGTTAAAGTTTAATGTGAATGCATTCTTTGAATGCATGTTTTCGGCCAAGTAGTGATGATGGACATGCAATGAGTTTTCATCTAGCTACAAGGACCAACAGTCTATGTTCTAAGTTTTTCTTAAAGCTTTACAAATCTTTACAAGGTTATGTTATCATGAGATATGACTTTATTCCTTTTTAGAAGATGAAACATATTTTGGTCACTGACCTAAGGCTTCTCTTAGCCTCTTGATGAATCAAAACGATTTGCAAAAAGTTTTAGAAATTCTAAATTGATTCCAAGAGAAACTAGTTAACTTATGTACCTCGAAATATTAATTTAATTCTCTTACTGAAGCTCCATGATTTCGGTTCTGTCATGATGAGTGTGATGCTGTATGGTGATGTTTTGATGTGTTTGAATGTGTGAAAATATCACATGATGATGTAGAAACGATTCTATGCATGATAGGTAAGAAAACTAGCTAACTAGAAATACCGTAAAGCTAGAATTTAACATAGTTTTAACCCATTTATTTTTGGAACTTATCCAAACTGTTTTAATGGGAGCACAATAAGATTAGGATTGTTTAGACATGAAAAACTTGGTAACATTTGGATTAGAATTGAATTCTAGCACCTAGAGGGAAACTAGTCACTAGAAAATCGTAAAAGTGCAAGTTTAGAACTCTTAGCACATTTAATTTTCTGGATTCTGTCCAGCACCCTTACAACATGATAAACATGATTAATAATTAGTCCCTAAGCATAGGAATGTCTCATAATTGATTTAGATTTAATTTATAGCGCCTTAGGCGAAGACGGAACCGAGAAAGGGTCTAAAACGTAAGTTCTAGAACCCCGTAACCACAAGACAGAAATTCTGCCCTATGCTTTTCAGATTTGAGTATGAACATGAGGATTAGGAATGATGATTTATTATGAGCCCTTAGGTGCATAACATATGAACGATGGATGTTAGAGAACTATATCTCAAGATTAAGACCCGTAAGGGTCAAAGCATAAGCTACCGTAAGGGTAAGCGTTTGAATGTTCTATGATGATACATGTGTTATGATGATGATGTTATTCATATGAGGAATTCATGAGGATATATGTTTATATGGCATAAAGCAAATTTGGAAGGAATTCGGCGTAATGCCATCGTGCCGCCGAATTTCCGACAAATTTGGGGATTTAAAGAGATTTTGAAAAATTAAGGTACTAAGATGGGTTCTAGGATGACACCGGTTCGGCCGAGCACCTCCATAGAACTCATGTGACATCGATACCAATTTATACTCTTAGGTGACACCGGTTCGGTCGAGCACCCCTAAAAGGATTGCCCCCTAACCCGTACTCAGATAGTCGGGATTTATGATTTATGATACGCTTATCGTTATGTGGTAAGTAAGAACTAGTGACGACTAGTTAAGGTATGAGCTCATAACCTAGAGATGTGACACGTTCTGGGTGACACCGGCTCAGCCGAGCACCCCCAGAGCGCTTGTCTTTTAGGGCGGCCCATGAGGAAGAGAAGTTTCATGATTATGATTATGTCACTAAGTTTGTCCCATATGAATGTTTCTATTGCCACTTTATGCCACTAAGTATGATGATGCTTGATGATATGATTTATGTATGTGCATTAGGTAGCGCCATGTACACATTCTCTATTATGCTGCATTCATGACATTAAGATCATCCTAAAATGAATGGACCTTGGCTAAACTATGATTTGGAACTTAAAAATGGACTTAATGCATGCTCAGTTATTTTGTATAATTAAACCCAAGGTTCCTGAGGACGTAGATGATGACACCTAGGTAGTAGGAGGCCCTACTGAGATTCTTTAGCAAGAATCTCACTCCATCTATCTCTTCTTTCCGTCACGCCTTCAGATGGCGACGTTCGTGGTATTCGTGGACACGCCGACATGGGAGGTGCACCATGACCCGGACCATGGGTCGTTCCATTTTGTGGGTCGATGCACGGTTAGAGTATTCATGTTCATGGGTCGACTCTTCACTCCCCCTGTACATTCCCATCGTTTCTCCCCCGTCTCACCTTTTGGCGATGACCTGGTGTTCGAGCGCGCACGTCTCCGAGAGGAGAGGCTTCGCCGTACTCCACTGTCCACATCCGCCATTCAAGACTACCCCCAGTATGTGCCCCGTTGCCCGTCGTCTTTTTCGGAGACGGATCCTTCCGAGGATTCGGCAACCCAGGTACCCTCCGAGGGATCTTCCCCCACCATACCCATGGACCTTGGGGAGGGTAATGAGCCCTCTGTGACTCAGCCGAGGCTTGCACGACGACCGGAGATGAGGCCACGCCGTGGAGGTCACTTCCGAGCCCCGTTCCGCCTATTCACGCCGGAGGAGCTTGCTCAGTTTCTTTGTTAAGTGCCACGCTCGAGGGATAGTCGCCAGTAGGAGGCTGTGGATGGCCCGGGTTAGAGCACATACCACTTAGATGGGGATAAACCTTCTTTTGATTTGAGGTTATCCCATTAGATGCACTCGAGTAGGGGAGTAGTTTATGTTTATGTTTATATTGTATTTTCTTTCATGTATTCCCTTGTACCAAATTAAGTCCCACACTTATAAGTGGGCAAGTTATATATATATATATATATATATGAGATGATATTCAGTGTTTCCCATTATGTGCCTTTATGTGCCTTATGCTATGACGATATGAGATGCATGTTTTGTCCTTTACGTGTTATCTCGCATCACGCAGCTCTCACTTTGTATTTCAAAAAAAAATTATCCGTATTTTCCGCTAAGTATTTTAAAGTAAAAATGAGAACTATGAAGTAACAGACTAATGGTTAACCTAAGTATGTTCTAGAGTATTGGGTTAAAAATTAGGATATTACATTAATCAGGTGATCATTATAGTAAAATTAAAATCTAATTTTAATTTAATTGTCACCCTCAAATTTTAACTCTTGGCCTTCTTAAATTTTTTTCCAAGCTTAGCTATTGGGCACCCCTTTTAAAATATCTCTTACATTCCATCCTTTCAACCAACTTTGTAAAATTAATTATTTATAACATTTTCTTCAATTTATAAAATAACTCAATCTTCAACAACTTCATATGTAAAAGTATCTACAACTTGATCTTCAGTAGCAATCAATACTTCCTTATCAACCACCAATTCCCAAATCTTGTGGAATCAACTATTAATGTACTTGGACCTCCCATGAAATACTAAATTTTCGCAAAGTACAATACCTAACTTTTGTCTATACCCTTTTGCAACAAATTTGGCCTTAAAAGACCAATCTCACCATTGGGTTTGTACTTAATTTTGTACATCTACTTTACTCCAATTGGCCTTTCTCCTGTAGGTAGATAAGTTAACTCCATGTATCACTATTTTCAATCACATGAACTTCCTCATCCATGACTTTTCTCTGATTCTTGTTAGTAGAAGCTTCCTCAAATTTCACTAGCTCATAGTTTGCAAATAGAGGCAAATTGAAAATCTCTTCATTAGACAGGTCATTATCATTACCCACATCATAGTCCTCTAATTTGGAAATCGGTTTACAAATTCTCTAAGGTCGGTTGGATGATTTTGGTTGAGTTGATGTGTTTGGCTGTCTATCTTCTTCGGTGTAACTGTCTGGTCTCCTTTTGAGTTGTGGTTGACCAATCCCATGTTCTTTTCTCATCAAATGTTTTTATCATGATTATCATCTTCTTGATCTTTAAATTATACAACTTGTATGCTTTTTAGTTCATACTATAGCCAATGAAAATACATTTCTCACTTCTATTATCTAGTTTATTTTTCAGCTGATCTAGGACATAGGCATAAGTCATACACCCAAAAACCCTAAGATGGCATATTGATGATCTTCTTCCACTCAAAATTTCTTCTAATATCTTATCACAAACACTCCTTGTAAGGAACATGTTCAAAAGATATACTGCAGTAGCAATTGCTTCTATCCAAAATCCTTTAGGCATTTGTTTGAATCCCAGAATGCATCTAACCATGTCCATGGTTATTCTGTTCTTCCTTTTAGCAACTTTATTTTGCTACAGAGTGTATCTTATTGCCAACTGATGTTAAATTCCATGTTGCTCAAAGCAATCTACACAAGTAAGACATTCCAGTCCTTTGTCTGTTTTGAGAATCTTGATTGTATAGCTGCTTTCTTTATCCACAAACACATTAAATGACTTGAAGATATCACAATCATCTGATTTTTATTTCAGAAAACATACCCATGTCTTTCTGCTAAAATAATCAATAAATGTAATAAAATATCTACTACCACAATAAGTTAGTACATCAACAACTAGCAAATAAAAAATGAGTTCTTTTTTCGACAAATAATTCAATCCAAAAAAGTGAAAGTGTCCAAAACAAATATGCAATAGCCAGTTATCATCAAGTATCATAGAATTCAAGTGGGAAAGTTTTTAATGTTGAATTTTTAGTGGAAAAAGTAAGGTTGAAGTCATTTTTACCTTTGCAATAAACCTCTTATCCTTATCAATCATCGTGTTATATCCTTGATGAAATTGTATATTGTATCTTTCATCTAATAAATGTGTCATACTCAATAGATTGGGATCAAGTCCAGAAGCATAAAATACATTAGAAATAAAAATTGTGAGAGTCATCTTTTAATTTGATTTCTAGATAACTGACCTTTTCCCAAACTAGAAATTTGTTACAAATGTCATTGATGATTTAATTGACTCCGCATTAAGTGAAGAAAATATTTCTTTTTTGCTAGACATGTGATTGCTACAAATAATGTCCAAATACCATATTTTTCATCTTTTGGAAATGAAATGCTTGTCAAAAATAGACTTTGTAAATTAGAATTCTCACCAATACTTTCGTACTGCTTTTGGCTACATTTGCTTGAGTGTTGAAGTTATTTTGACTCATCAGTCTAAATTTACAATCTGTAGCTTTATGTCCAAAATTTCCCGCAATGAAAGTAGTTGAAATTTGTCCTCTCCTAGTAGTAATTACTTACTCATTTTCCTCGACTAGCAGATCCAAAATTGTCTTAACCATTTTCTTAGTTAGGTAATCTGAAACCGGTGTCTGTTCCTTCACCATAGTTATTGCCATGACTTCTTCGTCTAAAACCTCATCTGCCTCCACCTATATTACTGTAGCCAGCAGCCCATGACCTCCTGCTTCTCCATCATAGCTTGATTTAGCCTTACTCTTTAGATCCACCCAACACTTTAAGGCTTCTTCTATTGTTTTATGTGACTTCTCCAAAATCCTATTGACATGGCCTTCAATAATTCCTTACAACTCTACAATCGTTATGGTATCTATATCGTGAGACTCTAATATTGTAGTAATTGCATGATCAAACTTCGTGAAAATGGTATGCAAAATTTTTTCTATCACCTTGCTGTTTGGAATTTATTCTCCATATACTCTCATCTTATTTACAAATCAATAACATGAAAAAAATATTGTTCAACAATTTTTGAATTAAATATCTCATACTTTTCATATTCTCTACATAGGGATTGCAATTTTGGTTTTTGCACCTTCTTTACATCTTTGTAAGATAACTTCAAAATATCTTACTCTTCTTTGACAGTTTTGGTATTAGCAATTTTTTCAAATATAGAATAATTTACTCCTTGGTGAATTTGTGATAGTGCCAATTGGTCTTTCCTTTGGGTTGTTGCATTAACTCCCTCTTGTATTCATGGATTAACTAGCCTGCAAATATTGTGAGCTCTTAAGTGAGTGGACATCAATATCTCCTAATAATTATAATCTAATAATTTTTCATCTAATTTGGGACTTGATTAAATAATATTGTAAGAGAAATGATAATTATAATGTGTAGGACACCGTGTCAACTCATACACTATCTAGCATTGAATGAGGTGTGGACTTTACTTGAATAGAGCTCACATCCATTCAATGGTAGATGGGGTGTGAATTGACACAGTGTCCCAGACACATGAGTACAAATAATACTACTCATATTGTAATTGTTTATCATAATGACACTATATATATAAAAACAACTATTTGAGAATACTCTTATTCCTCACAAACTCTCTAAACAAATTTGCATAGAATTTAAGAAGCTCTAATACCAATTTATTGTCAAAAACTAATAAAAATAACACATTAATTTTTTTTACTCATCACTCAAAATATATCGCTGCACAATAGGAATAGGAAGAGGATAATCTTTCTTATTCTTTCAAATGGGATAACATTTAAATTGGGTAAATTACACTCACCTCCCCTGAGATTTGTAGAAATGCAACTCACACCCCCTCTGCTTGTCAAATTTTAAGTATTTATATTATAGTCACACTCCTCATTTAAAGAACACCATTAGTAAACTTAACAAAATGGTATTTTTGTGATATTAACTATTTTTAATTAATAAAATTAACTATTTTTATAATTTTATTAATTAGAAATAGTTAATATAATAAAAATGTCATTCTGCTAAGTTTACTCACGGTGTTCTGTGAATGAGGAGTGTGATTGTAAATACTTAAAATTTGACAAGCAGAGGTGGTATGAGTGTAACCTGTACAACTAGAGGGGATACGAGTTGCATTTCTACAAACCTTAGGGGAGATGAATATAGTTTATCCTTTATAATTTGATGACTTGATGATGAACGAGTGTACATGACTTTACCCTTTATACGCACTACAAGGTGATTAAATATTGAAGAACATTAAAAAAAACTATGGTAATTTGCATGTAAGAAGTAGTGATAAATAGCTAGACTACATATAGAGCATATAAGCTCAAGAATCAAGAAATTACAACAACATGAGGTGTAGTCATATTACTGCCATAAATTGTTGAGTTAGGCATCATTTGGATAAATAGTTTATTTAAACTCTTATACAGAAGTAGCTTTTGAAAAGTAACTTATGAATAAGTTATTTTATATTCAAATATATAATAATAAAAGTGCTTATATTGAGTGTTTTAGAAAATGTTTCTTAAGAAACTAGATATTTTAACTTTTTAAAAAGCATTAAGAATAACTTTTAGATAAATAATAAGTTATTTAGCTAAATAAGACAAAGAGTAAAAATATTACTTTTAACTTCTAGAAAGTTAGAAAAAATTAAAAATTGTAGTATCTAAACAGATTAGCTTAGTGAAACAAAATAGCATGCTGGGAGTAGCTATTGCTACTCCGTTTTGGCTATTGCCACTCCTACTCAACTACTTTTTTTATTAGTAGTCCTAAAATGTCTTTCTTTTTTTTATAATTAAACTAGTTATATATTGCTAGTTCAATGTTATTCAAAATTATTATTATTATTTTCAAAATATTATTTTAATCCTACATTACTATTTTTTATTTGGTGAAATTTTTTTTCATAATAGTTTTGTATGATTTTGTTATTATTATTATTATTATTATTATTATTATTATTAGTTTTACTTAGTTTAATTTTACAATGTTTAATATTGATTATTATAAATTTTTTAAATTGCAATATATTAGATAGATGTAATGAGAATGTAGTATCACGTTAAGATCTGTATACTTCATTACTGCATATAATTTGTTTCAAACAGTTTCGAAGGCTATCTATAAGAAATATTACATTACCTTTCAATATTTTTTCAATACAATAATCATCTAATAATATAATGATAAATATGTTATAAAATAAAAGAATTTAATTTTAATCTACTCACATTGTAAAAAATTATTTTTTTCAAACCTATTGTTGAAAAGGAGTGGCAGTAAATATTTTAAGATTTTAAAAATCAAATTAAACTATTTTTTTTTGCCTATTACAAAAAAAGGAGTGGCAATAAATATTTCAATATAATATTTAAAACTAAATATTTTAAAATTAAATTAATTAAAATAGATCATAATAATAAAAGATTTAAATATGTTTTTATTCCATGTAATTATAGGCTATTTTAATTTCAGTTCCTCTAAATTTTTTGTTAGTTTAAGTCCCACATTTTTCTAATATTATGGTTTTTATCCCTACCATTAGTTTATGTTGTAACTGCCAATGTTTATAAGGGTCAAAGGAAGATTTTGAAGATGTTTATATTGATATAAATGTAGGTAGAAAAGCACTCTTTCCTTCACTGTTTCTGAAAAACTTAAACAATATACTATCAAGTGTTTAACTTGAAGTGCAGCGAAAACAGCATTAGTTACTTCAGAAAGTTACTTTCTAAACTCAAATATATAATACAACGTGTAAGAACCAGTTTTCCAAAAAACACAAAACAATAAACACAAAGCAGTAAATAACAGAAAGATAAAGGAGGAGAAGATACTGCATAAGAGTTTTTATACTAGTTCGACCAATCTGCCTACATCTAGTTCTCAACAAACGTTTAGTTCTACTAAAACTTTTCTCAACTCGAGAAAGTTAAATAGTCTTTACAGTAGCCTTCTTAAACTCTTACTAGTGACCAGCAAGTACACTCTGCTGTCACATATTGAGTAGTTTTTGACTAGTCTCTCTAAGTTAGCACAGTGACTAGCAATTACACTCTGCTGCCACACCTTGAGTAGTTTTTGACCAGTCTCTCAAAGCTAAAACTATGATTAGTAGTTCACTCATACTGTCACGTTACAGATATTTATGGTCACTAAGGTAAGCCTAATAATAAATTTACACAAAACAATTATGAAATAGTTTTTCACCAAATAAAAATAGAAGCACAAATACCACAATATTAAAAGAATATTTTGAGTTTGAATAACATTTAAGGTTAATTGTGGAAGAAAACAAAAGAGTATTTTAGAACAACTAAAAAAAAAGATAATTGAGTAGGAATGATAATAATAAAAAAAAAAGGTAGTAATAACCCCTCCCTTGCATGGTAGGTGCCTACAATTTTTTTTCTCAAAACGATGCAATTAATGCTTGGTTTAAAATATCTCTTACATTTAATTAAGGACCACAGTCCAAGCAATCACAGCACATGCATTTGATGAAGGCTAATTAGAAATTTAGAATTAGTGCATGGTCTAACAAAGGACTAAAGGATATGCAATATAATTTTTAAAAATAAAAAATTTAGGTCCAGACCATATTTTAGATAATAAATTTCAGAGTAATGATATTTTGACACTCAAAAAGTAGGTGTCTGTTCAGATACCCACTTTATAACTATTGGATGTGATGATGGTCCTCACGTATCTTCAACATTTATCACATTCAATAGTTATAAAGCAGGTGTCTGAACAGACACCCACTTTTTAAGTGTCAAATTAATTTTACTCTAAATTTCAATGAAGTATAGAGTGTTCTTTTAAGTTATCTATTTCTTTTTTTTTTTCATTTTATTGAACTCACAAATATGCATAGAAATCTGAATTTCTACGAGGATAGAGAATAAGACCCATTACAAGGATGGGGACATGATAAGGACTGGGGACGAAATTACAAAAGACTAATTGAGTCATCAATTGCCATTGACAAAATATAAATAACATAAGTGATTAATTTTTATGCTCAATCAACATAAAAGAATTTTATGTTATTATTTGATTATATATTTTTATTTGTAAGACTTTTAAGTTAATAAATAATTTAGCAAAAGATTTTTACTGAAATAATAATACTTGATTGAATATTTGTGTAAGACTTTGTGACACAAATATTACATGTAAATTAAATTCAGAATAGAAATACTAAATACGAAGGGAAAATTGATGTTGATATGGCCGGAGATGATGTTCAATATTTTAATATGGGAGTTGAGAAAAATTACTAAGGGGTGAACATAATCCACTATCGATGAATTATATCAAAAAATAAAACAAAATCAAAGAGGTGTATTATCCGCTGAAAGCGGATTCTTCTCCTTGCTAGCCCACCATCTGCACAGTGCTAGGAGCTTGAAGAATAAGTTTCATGGACCATTTCTAAAATTAAAGAATGAAAGTGGATAGTGCATCGGTGCATGGTGCGCCTTACTTTGTTTCAAATTTTTTCTCTTCAGCACACAATTCGCTTTTAGCAGATTTAATTCCTTTTTATTTTATTTTTTTGTTTTGGTAGTATACTATTCGTCAATAGCAGATGACGTTCCTATAATTTTTTTTTTGATAGTAATGGTATTTATTGAAAATGGATTACTTACACATATTCACATTATAATAATTTTTCTAAAAAGATCTCATTCGAGTGTTTTCTTCATTCGAATTCTATATAAAAAAAACTGACCCAAATACGAAGTGCTTTTTTAATTTTAAACTCAACTCAAATACAACTATGCATGGCTCTTCAATTCCCATTTAAATTTTATAAAATACAAGTTAAATTTTGTGACAATCCTCTCTCTCTTCTCCCTCTTAGCAGATTTATAGATACACACATTGAATTTCTCTTTTCTCAAATTGTCCCAGCTCTGACCTGTTTCGTCCAAATACGTAATGATTCTTCAAGTTTTGCATATGCTTTTCTCCTCAGAGCCACAATTGTCACGTAAGAGTTCGGACAAGTGGACAACTACTGCTTGAGAGGGAATTGACCCAAAACAGTTTTGGCCATTAGAGTCCAAATAATGTATGGATGGCTGAGACGACCATTTCCAATGGATCATGAAGCATGCAAGTAATGATCCCTTCAATGTGGTCACTTTTTCTCAACCACTAAGCATGCATGGTCCCGCAGTTACATGTGGGGGTGTTGTCGGAATGACGATATATATATATATCTTCTTGTTCTGCCAATCGTTCTCAATATTTGAAAAATGAGTAATATATTTAGTAATGATTTAAAAATTTTAGATGCTGTCAAATATTTATCTTTCATATGGTAAGTTATTGATGGGAAAAAGAAAAAGACATGATTTAGCAATAAAATGATTTTCGTCTCCCATGAGAGTTGAGGGACTATTTGACCCCAACCAAAAAAATGGGGGATTAGGAATTAAAAATTATACATCTTTTTAGCTGATATATTTAGATATTTTAGTTTTTAATTATCTATATTTAATTTTATCAAATGATTTTTTAATTTTATATTAAATTTAGAGTAAAATACTATTCACTTGATCTCTTGAGAGATAGTGTCATTATATTTGCATCCCCTCTACTTTAAAAGATGTATATATTTTCTTTCCCTATAAAATTAAGATAAGCTACAATTTTTAAAAAGTTATATGTGGCTTATAATAATATAAAATATTGAATTATATATACAATTTTAAATTATTATATTAAGAAAGCAAATTATTAGAAAAATAATTAATAATAACAGTAAATATAAAATAGTGTATTTTTTTAGACTTTTCATTTAAAATATTTTTATTGTAACATCATAAAATTCTTCTATTATTTTTTTGTGATTTATCTTTATATAAAAATTTATGAATATTTTTTATATATTTTAATATATTAATATTAAAATAAAAAACAGAAAAATATTTAGTTTTTTATTTTTTTGAAAAATAATACAAATTATTTTTAACATCAATAATTTATTTTATCAATATAGGAAAATTTTAAAAATTAAATCGAGTACGCATATATATATAAATATATAAATATTTTATATTATTATTATAACCCATATGTATTTTAATTTTTTAAAAAACTTAATATTTTTTTCAAAAATGAAATAACAAGTATGAGAAAATAAAGAATTAATAAAAAGTTTGAATAAAATTAAAATATAGTCTTTTTCAATTTTTTAAGGAGGAAAGTTTATGTTTTAAAAATAGAAGGGAGGAAAGTATAATAAAGCTTTCTCTTAAGGGAGAGGATCATATTTTACCCTATAAATTATAATTCATATTATTGGAAATGAGATTTTAAATTAATTATTAAGAAGATACAATAATACACCCCGCATCTCAAAATGAAGGCTCAAATCACTAAAACAGTTGAAACTGCACTGTGATCTGTATTCACCTTAAAATATTAGGTGATACATATTAAGAAGAAAGATGTTAGTCGTTGATTGTTTAACATTTCAATGACAGCATTAAAAATGAGACATAAAAATGAGTTATAAAATTGAAATATTGATCTATAAATAGAGAAATACTTAGTGCATCGAGAGCAAGAGAAATCATTTGCTCTGATTCATTTATTAATTGACATATAAGTTTTACAAGTCATTATTATCTGATACTTCCCCTAAATTTTTAATATAATAGCTAATTTGTCAATGAATAAATAGAACAGAGCAAATATTTTGACTTGCTCTAAAAGCACCTAAGAATTTATCCTATAAATAATACAAGGATCTTTCTAATAAGTTAAATTAGAGCACTAAGTAAGGATATAAAAAAGGAAACAAAGTTCAAAACTTCTGAGTGGATCTCATATTTTGAAAACATCAAAATTCATCTTCCTTTTAGAAAACAGGGCAGTTTGCAAAACAAACTTTGCGATTAAGCTGATTGGCAATGGGTATATCTACTGCCAAATAGGTATATCTATTGCTAAGGGGTATGGCTTCTCTCAAGGGATATGGCTACTGCCAATGGTTGTGTCACTTCTAAAAAGATGTCTAACAATCATTTTATTTTAGAACAAGGTCTATATATGTGTGTGTTCCTCATAAACGCTCTACAAGAGGTCTTTGGACTTTCTCATCCAAGACTTCAAGATGCTTCAATTAATCCTAAGGGTGGATTGCCGTAATCTCTGTGAGTAACTAGTGGGGGCAATTAACATCTTAAGGACATGGTGATATTTAATCCCATTCTATCACTTTCTTCCTCTCCTTGCAATAGCACTTCCCAACTCAAAATTTTTTATTTTTATTCCTTAAACAATATCCTAACTATTTAGATAAATTCATACTACAAAGTAAATTGTTTTTCTTGTCCTTCCACTTCATAGTTCGTTTATTATATCCCCTCATTCTCACCACTTACGCACATCCAAGCGCTGCAAATTCATGATTATATTTCACCAAAACCCCCTTTTTCCCGACTTGGTGCAAGTGAAATAGCAATAGCTGTTTGGACAAGCATCATGCACAACCACAGACAGGAAAAGGGGCGAAGAAGACGAGGAAAACCTGCAAATATTGGTTATGGTACACCCGCATGCCCAATGCACCCGAAATTGCTATTTCAATACTTAAAAATGAATATTTAATTGGCATATTCACTTTATTATTATTGGATGTAATGAATTGGTAAAAAAAATGGGAACCATCATCATATCTAATGATAATAAAATGAGTGTCCCAATTAGACACTAATTTTTTCATGTTACTATAACATTTTCTGCAATGTCAAGGCTGGCTTTTATGGGTGTTGATAATTGTCTTGAGAAAATTTTTTTGTACTAATTATTTGTAGGATACTGTGCCGACATATTTTTATCTATCCTTAGATGAGATGTGAACTTCACATAGTTAGGGACCCATATCTCATCTAATAATAGATGAAAGTGTCGACACGGTGTTTTACAGAGTGTGAGTGCATATAACACTACTCAATTGTCTCGGCTACATTGCTTCCAGAATGATAGCTAAAAGGTTTTACTATTTTTTTTTTCCTAAAATGTTATCTTTTTATATGACTTGCTAATTAGGTATAGGAAGAATCAAAAAATTTTAATATAGCATAATCATGCATAACAACAGATGACCATCTATTAAAATTCCGTTTATAAATCATTACCTTTTTTTCAATAATCAAATTCCCCATCATCTCACTTTTATATTATTTTAACTTCTCATCAACTAGTTAAAATATGAGACGTATATACATTGTCAAGGCACATATCTTTGGCACAGTGGCATGTGTGATGGCAAGTGGCTTCCACATGGGTCCACAAAATCCTCTAATCATAAGTTAGGTAAATGCTGATCCAATGGCGTTCGTGAGAGTCTAATGCTAGCCATATCATATACTAATCGTATAAAGTTCCCTAGGTCCAAAAAGGGGTCATTTCTTTTCTCTGTTCTAAACCATAAATAATTGAAAGCAGGAAGCCCAAAAGTGGTGTTAATAGGTAGTATAATTACAAGACAAGTAGTGGTCAATTATGTCACAAAACTCATTTAAAAACTTAAATTAAAGAGGTGTCACAGCCAACTTTGTGTCTAATCATCTGCGCATGTGTGGGTAAGGAAGGAATAATCATGGGTTAGATTAGGCGTGGGCAAAAAGCCCCTCACAACAATTTTTGTAGTCTTGTCATTTCTCCTTTTCAACTAGTGAGAATCTAATATTTCAAAATATTATCAAGTCTTCAAAAAAAAATTTCTTTTGTCAATATTTTTTTTATGTACAAAAATTTTAAAATTAAACCTTAAATCATATGTCTAGAAGATTGAAATTCCTTCCATTTGCGCCAACACAAAATCCATCACAATAAAAATAATGATGGAATTGATGGGGGTCCCAAAATTTTGATAATGGTTGGGATGTGGAGGGACTTGTCCTTGACAAACTGGCCATTGGGGACCATGTGGCTCCCTTTTTATGCCCAACACTCTGGCTTTTGCTTCACCTCTGCCTTTAGATTTTAAGAATAAGTTCCACGCTTTGATGGTACATTTTGGGTTACAACTTGTAGATTCTCTCCAGGTTTTACGCTCTTAAAAGCTTAACATGATTGTATATTGAATTTGATATTGATATATTAATGGTATTATCCAATATAATATTAAATCTATTATGAGATTAACAAATATAATTAATTGTTATTTCTATCATTCAAAACATCATATAAATAAAAGAATTTGAGTAACAAAGGCATCAAAGTTAAACTTTTATACATTGTAAGCAACTTATTTTCCACACTCATACCACCACCACTTCTGGTATTTATTCACAACTTTAACTAATGGTGTTATGGTGCAACAGAAATGACCCATTCTAAAGCATTATGAACCCAAAAAGGTTTCGGTATAATATGCATGGCAAAATGATTCTTATTATAAATTTAAGGTTTACATATCATACACTTTTGTTTTTCTTTTTTGTAGGAGAGGACAACCCATGATGATCATGGCAAGAAGGTCCAATAAATCATGATATAAAGGCACAAAAAAAAGCATCATTGCAGTTTGTAAATAGAAAAATACCATCATTACTGAATTACTGATTTGATAATTCGTTAACAGAGTAATCATGAAATTGTACGCAACAGGCTGCCATTTTTCTCAAAAGAATTCGGTTAAAAGAACCTATACTAATAATGTTAGGGATAAAAGTGAACTAAGCAACTAGGCCTTTGATTAGGCACGATTCAATTCAATAAATTAAAAACAAAGATAGCCTTAAAGAAGACAGAAAATTAGACCTGTGACATTACTAAATTTATCAGTCAAGTAAAATCTGCAATAAAGATTCGGACTACAACTTCCGGAGAGTCCTCAATTCACATGCTACTGACATGAGCTTGAGCATACTTTGCCCAAGACACTGCCCAAAAAAAAAAAAGGGGAAAATAACAGTTATTTAAGAAAAAACAATAATAAATAAACTCTTATTTCAATCCCTTAAAAATATATCAAGTCTTTTAATATTAAACTTTTTTTATTAATCTTTTATAATTTAAAAAATTAGACAAATTAATTCGTTTATATAGGTCCGTAAAATTAAAAAAAAAGTTATATAAACCTATATAGAATGGATAAATCAATTTATCTTATTTCTTAAATTGTGCGGACCCAAAATCTCAAATTCCAAAAAATTAATTTTTTTCCTATATATTTATAAAGGACCAAAATAAGTATTTGGTAAAAAATAATTATTTGCAGGATGGACAACTCTTCAAATTGCAACGACGACCCCCACTTTAAGTCCCGGTTCAAACCCATAAATTTGGATTGGCTCTTGGCCTAACTAAAAAATATCAGATTTTGATCCTTTCATCAAAGTTTTAAATAATTGTCTTAACTTATCAAATAGCATATCATAAATTTACAAATCTATAGCTCAATTTATGACCAACATACATAAATAGTATCAAAATCACAATAATTCTGAAAATTGCAATTAGACTGAGGTGAAATCCAAACTTTAGATATGATTCCAATCTAATGCTATGCAACTAAGTACAAAATAGTGTTCTAACACTAAGTATATAAGGGTTGATTAAAACGTCAAAATCTCAATTATCTTGTGAAGAACCATAAAATTGTCATTTTTTCCCCCAACATGTTAGGAAAGGCCAGCACAAAGTCAAGTCAGTAGAATCGTTCACAAGCATCATTGAAGCAAATATAGTTATATGTTCCTAGGAGTTACTTGTACTAACATACGACTCTGGAGTCAATGAAAGTTTGAGTCTTTGCAGTTGCGGGATTTACATGACGAACTCGAGGGTCAAAATCATTTTTTTCACCCTTAACAAATTCATTTTTGATATATTTGAATATTTTTTTAAAATAATTAGAATATAACAATAAATTATTTTTTAGCATTTTTTTGGAAGTTTTTTTTATTTGGATTTTTTTCAGAAGTTTAAAAAAGTTGCTTTTGAAAAAAAAAGCCTTTTTAATTATATATAAAATTTAATTTTTTTTTGGTCAAAACTTTAAGTTTCATAATATATTCTTTTGGTACAAGAGGGAGTTGAAGCCCAAAGGAAAAGAGACAGAAAAACTAACGATAACAATTTTCATATCTTTTAATATTTCCTTCACAATATTTAAGAAATGAGAAAATTGAAAAATAAAAACTTAAATTATTTTCTAAAACTAAATGCACTATTGGTTTTCGTTTTGGAAACTCAACATGTGGTTTGAACAAAATTTTTACTTTTATCAACTTCTGTACAAACCATAGTTTGGGATTTCAAAATGGAAAAGAAAACACGCCTACATGAGTCTTTGGCGTTAGGTTTGAGATTTGTATGTCACTTGTTCAGTGGATACTTTAATTTCTCCCCAGAGATAAAGTTTCATAATATTTTTTAAAAAAATCTAAAACTCACCCAAAACTAGGGCATTTTGGTTTTTGGACAAAGTTATAATTAATGCTGAAAGCCCAAAACTTGTTATCTAGATGGTTATCTAAGATGTGTAGACCCAGACCCAAAAACATAAAAAAGATAAGTGTAGAGCAAGTTTCTCAACTCTCAATGTCAAGAGTTGCAAGACCAATGAGAAAAGGTCATGGGTTGGTTCTCCCCTTTTTTAACTTCTCCTTTCCCTTTCCCATGTCTATTTCTTTTGGGTGGTACCTTTCCCATGTGTTAAAACACACCTGTTGCATCGATACCCTGACCAAAATAAAACAAAAATAGCTTGCAATACAGAATGAGCCAATGGGCTAAGAAGGGTTAGGTTTCTTTAGACAAAAAGAGAATACAAGAAATTAGACCCCAAAAACACCTCGCAACAAACGTGGTTGTAAGTTGCTACCATGGGCAAAACTAGTGAAGATCCTGGGTTTCAACTAACCTCAGGCCTCACAAGTCAAAAATATTGGGCATCTGAATCTTATTGGGTCCACTAGAAGAAGCAAAAAAAAAAAAAATGGAGTTCATATAAAGATAAGTGTAATAATTTTACAAATTCAAGTGAAGTTGGTATAATAATTTCACAAACTCAGAAAATTTCTGAACAAAATTTTATAGATAGAGAGGAGTCTAAATAAATTTAACCAACTCTTATAAGAGGATGATATAATTAGCCCTTTGTTATTAGTTTTCTTCTGGGATATTCTATATATTGTTAGATATTAAATTAAAGTAATTATATTTATTTTGACTTACAAGTAGTATAACTAATTATTCTTCTACTAACAAGTGCATAGATGACTTGGCAAGTAGCTCTTCTAACTCAATTAGAAGTATCAGGTTTGAGTTCTAGGCAAAGGTAGAACAAGACAAAGCCATTTACTGGGGACCTTCTACCTGCCTACATTGGGCATAGTTTGGCCAAGCTCATTTGATAAATAAGTCAAGCTTAAACTTTTTAAAAAGTTTTTTAAGCTAAATAGACCGGTTTTAGATAATGAAAATAGTCTCGTAAGTCTAAAACGTTGGCATACTTATATTATTATTAATAATATCATATAAAATTATATAATTTTAAAAATATAATGATAATATAAATATTTTTATTTATTTAAAAATAAAATTTTTAATTTAATTAATAAAGATTTTAACTAATTTTAAAATATATATTTTTGATATATTCCTTTTATTTCAGGTTAACTGCTCACTTATCATTTGGAGAAAACACTAATTATTTTTTTTAAAATAGGGATAATTTAGTCCATTTATAGAATATTATGCCATTACTATTGTTTATTTAGTGTTTTCTTAATCTATGTGTTTTTTTCTTAATAGTTAATCTAAAACGGGTGAAGTATTTAGAAGTCTTTTGACTTATTTATGAGTAAATATTTTGGTCTTTTTAAAAAAAGTTATAATTAAATACGCCTCTAAATAAGTTATCGGACTAAACCAGGCATTTAATAATGCTAGACGAAGGCCATAAAAAAGGCTTATATTAGATAATAGACCTAAACTTAAGCTATCTTTTAAGAATATAGGACATATTTAAATCAAAGTTTAGTCTATTATACTCCACTTTCACCTATAATTCTAGGTATATAATTGCATTAATGCTTGAAAAAAAGGAGCTTATTGTCCTAGTGATTTTATCAGATTCGAATATAATTACTGTTAGTATGAGAAAAAAATGTTATTTTTCAATTTTAAATGACATAGTTGAAAGTTTTATTACTTTATGCAACTTTTTTCTTTTATAAAAAAATTAAGGAAATTTTTTCGATACCCTATAAAATTTATGGGTATTGATACCTTCTAAATAATTAATGGTTGAAAATTTATCACGTGTCTCACTAATTAAATTTATTAATATTTTAAATATTTATAATTAAATTATATCCCTTATATTTAAAAGGTATTGATACCCTTAGGTACCATAACAAAAAACCAAAAATCAATCATTTCTTCCAGAATTATCTTTACCAATAATGGAAAACTATAACCAGTGCGTGGTAGTAAGTTAGTTGGAACTTTGTCGGTGGTTTAGTATTTTGTATTTTGGGGCACGTGCTTCCATTTTGTTTTCTTGGCGTTTTTGGTCATTTACTTATTTATCATTTATTGGATAACAATTTGAGCACATTGATACAAACTTTGAAGTGAGTTATTTTCATAATGATCCGTATTTAAAGTTTAATAACCAACCGAGTGGAAGGAACTCGAGTTCCTTAAACATGAATTCCTGGGTTTGATCCCAAAATTTATTTATATAAAAAAAAAATATTGAGTTGGATGAGTTTTTCGCTTAGATCCCTAACTCGGGAGATTTGTCTCTTCTCAAACATTTTGTCATTCCTTGCCAACCAAATCCTCCACATCAAGAAACCTACTGCAGACATATTCTTACGGCTATTCAGATCATTTTGCAGGCTTGTCAGCGTATCAGTCCACCATTTTGCAACCATGAAAACTGAAGCAGTTTTGCCCGACGCCATTCTTCTGCAGAGTGAGGGCAAGAAACCAAGCAATGGCATATTGCTTTGCGATGCAGTCAGACACCCTGAGCATTGAACAACAATGTGAGAGATCCCTTGTCTTCAAGTTTTTCCCCTTAATAGTGATATCTTCATGCATGGCTTTCCAAATGAATACTTTAACCTTAGGATATGACATTGTAGCTTTCCAGATTGCCTTCATCAAACAAATTGCATGCATTTGATCTAGTGGAGGATGATAAAACTGGAATGCAATCTCATACCTTGAAGTAACTGAGGACTCCCCCATTCCCCTCTCCCTTATCCGCTCCAGTCTGTCATCACACTACGCAGTAGATATTTTGCAAAATTTCCTCTGCTAAGTTCAGTAAATTAATAATTGGTTGGCCAACACTAAGCTGTTGTTAAGGAAATCATTTGGCTGAAGAGTGAACGAATATCTTTTGTATTGCCAAGGGTCAGATTGGACCCTCTCCTTGTCACCCAATCTGCCACTTAGGCCCCTTCTCAAAACACTTTTCTTCCTTCAAGCAAGCTCTCCATACCCAACATGGATTATTCCCCACCTGAGCATTCATAAAGGAAGAGTATGTAAAGCATTTTTTGAAACAAATATTTTTATTGTTATGATAATATATGATCAAATGTTCGTATAGATTATTTTTACACTAATAATAATATATATAAGTTAATATGGAACCTTTTTTTGATATAAATTTTATATAGACATCCGGTCAAAACTATTGGCATTTATTAGTAGCAAGAGTATGACAACATACGAAGACTGAGTCCACCAATAAAATGGGGTTATTTGCACGAAGAGTCATAGATGGAAGAGAAAATTGAGAAATCGAGCAGTACGTTTCTTAACTAGCGTTCATCACAGAAGTACGAAAAGTGATTCCAGTCAAAAGGCTTATCACTAACGAAATTAAAAATGTTACAAGTAAAAACATGTTCAATGATTGACGATGTAATTTCTCTTAACATTTAATCATATATTATCATATATTCATGCCAATATATGACTTATATAACTCGATAGGACAAAATTAATCTTAAAAACATATTTAAATTGAATTCCTTCCGATCCTGCCCTCTTTGCAGCAATAAAGCAAAAAAATAAAAAAAATGACCTAGTGACGTGGCAGAATCCTAGACGAAGATGATACTTTTTTTTTTTGGCACTAATTCGTAACCGGACACGGTCTCTCTCTCTCTCTCTCTCTCTCTCTAATTAGCTTCACTTCACCTTGTTCTTCTTCACACCCTCCCATTATATCACACAACACAACACAACACATTGCAACGAATATAACACCTCCACCACCACAAAAACCGCAATCCGAAATAACTATAGCTTCTTAGATCTATTGTTACTTCACAACTACACAAAATCCCTCTCTTCTTCTTCGTTCCGATCTCGAACGACATGTCGTTTCGGAGATCCCTAGCGTTCTCCGCAACCCTCTTCCTCTTCTTCTTCCATGGCGCTCTCTCCTTCTACCTCCCCGGAGTCGCGCCTCAGGATTTCCAGAAGGTTCCATTTCCCTCACCCTCTCTTCATGTTTTCATCCTTCTCGCGTTTATCAAATCCTCGATCTGCGTGTGTCAGATCTCGGATCTGTGATAAACGTCATCGATTCCTTTTTTTTTTTTGGTATAATTTTCAATTGAGTTTGTTGTTTCTTGCATTTTCTGTCTTGCAACATTTTGCTTTATCGTGTGGATTTTAAATTTTGATCTGTAGGTGTTGAAATGATGTGAGTATCTCTACCAAAAAAGAAAAAAAAATGATGTATTTGTGAGTGTGGTGCATTCTTTGATGATTTGAATACTTGATCTGCTATAGTTATGGTGGTGATGTGGCATTTTCTTTGTTAAGTTGGTGATGGCGTGAAAGGTTTTAGCATTGTAAGCTGATTTGAATTTTCTGAGCTCGATATGTGGTTTTGGAGTAGTTGTTACTATTAGTGTGGTTTGATGTGGAGGCGTGTGGTTTCTTTGAATGTGAATGTGGAAGGTATTAGAAAAGAAAATTGTGCCCTTAGATTTGTTGGCCGTTTGGATTGGACACTAGCCTGTATGATTTGTTTTGTTGTCGAGGAGTTGCATTGTAGTAGTTTCTGCTTTCGTGCAATTTTTCTTTGTCTTGCTCTAAATCAGAGTAGTTTGATTTTGATGTATAAATATTGTTAATTTGTGGTTTTTCGTTTTGTATGGCTTAATGAGGAGAATAGATTTGAATTATGCTCGTTTGTGTTGTATACTGTCTCATGAGTAATTTTGTTACTTTTAGCATGTTTATGACTGCATCTTGTCGTAGAGTTCAAATTAGCTGAATTTTGGAAATCTAAGGGCCTGTGTGGTTATATTCAGTTTTCAGTATTTCCTTTATCCAGGATTTCCGTCACAATCCTGGAACTGGAAAATGAAACCAAACAGTCCCTATGGGGCCTGTTTGATTACTGTTTCCATTCCTGTTTTTCATTTTGTGTTTTCTATTTTGGGGATTTTGTGAAAGAAATGCTAAAAACAGTGAAAGCAATATATCCCTCTTCAGTTTTCATTTCCTGTTTTCACTATTTCATCCACCACACGGAACATGAAAACGGAAACCAAATAGGCCCTAATGTTAACTCCTTGTTCCTGTGCTGATAATTTACTTTGTTCCTTCAATGTGTATTTCTGTTGTTATGTTTCTTCTCTGTTTGTTTCTCTTGTTATGTATGTTTCTTTGCATGGATTCTGCAATGCACCTTTCATTTGTTGGACACAACAAGATTCAATGTGGCTTTCAGCCTTCTTCCTGTCTAATTTTTAGTTTGGTCTCACACCCCTTTATTTCAGTATGTCCTGAATTCATGTGTAGATCTACTTCTAATATTTATGTGGTGCAGGGAGATCCATTGCAAGTGAAAGTAAACAAATTATCATCAACAAAGACCCAGCTGCCATACACATATTATTCACTTCCATATTGTCGCCCAGGCAAAATATTGGATAGTGCTGAAAATCTTGGTGAGGTGCTTCGTGGTGATCGTATTGAGAATTCTAATTATGTGGTAAGTTTTCTATGGGATGTTAATTAATTCCCAGTTACTTATGTTATTGTTCCAACTGATTTACTCAGTGGCATATTTGCAGTTTAAAATGCGTGAACCACAAATGTGCAATGTTGTGTGCAAGCTCAACCTTGATGCCAAAACTGCAAAAGAGTTCAAAGAGAAGATTGATGATGAGTACCGGGTGAACATGTATGGCATTCCAGTAATTGTCCCATATTTTTCATGCCAGTAATTTTATCACGTAAGTTATAACGGTTGTATCTTGCTACCTTTTACATGCAGGATCCTAGATAACCTTCCTCTGGTGGTTCCCATAAAACGTTTAGATTCGGACTCTACTGTTTATCAGCTTGGTTTCCATGTTGGACTCAAAGGGCAGTATAGTGGGGTATGCTCATTATTTTGTAGGATGATGTCTATTGTTGTGAATGGCAAATATTTTCTTGTGCTTATTTTGTTGAAATGGACAGAGCAAGGACGAGAAGTATTTTATTCACAACCATTTGGCATTTACTGTTAAGTATCATAGAGACTTGCTAACTGAATCTGCTAGAATTGTGGGATTTGAGGTTAAGCCATTCAGGTCAGTATTTTTGTGCTTGCTTCTATGACTGTATTCCATTTGACTGGTTGTGGTATGTATGCAATTCTGATTTTTGAAACCTAAATGTTGATGTGCAGTGTTAAACATGAATATGAAGGGAAATGGGATGATGATAAGACTCGTCTGACAACCTGTGACCCCCATGCTAAGCACACAGTTGTCAACTCCAACAATCCTCAAGAGGTTGAAGAGAACAAGGAAATTATCTTCACATATGATGTCGATTTCGAGGTGAGGTTATGCTGATAAAATAGTACATGTATACTTACATCAGCCAAATAGTAAGTATATGGTTTGAGTAGAGAAGTTGATTAATGAATCATAATAGATAAAATTCCTCTTGTATTAGTGGATTTGTTTTTGTCTTCTCATCACTGTCTTTTTTAATTCCCATACACTCAAATGGAGTTTTCTTCTTTTTTCTCTCCTCCAATTAGTATTATTTTCATCAAAGATGATTGAGGAATTTATTTCTTGTGACCTTCTTTTTCTGGTTTTTTCCTTGTGGCTACCTTCAGGAGAGTGATGTCAAGTGGGCTTCAAGATGGGATGCCTATTTGCTAATGAATGATGACCAAATTCACTGGTTTTCGATTGTGAACTCATTGATGATTGTCCTTTTCCTCTCGGGAATGGTAGCAATGATAATGCTGCGTACACTCTACCGTGATATTTCAAAGTACAATGAGCTTGAGACCCAAGAAGAAGCACAAGAAGAGACTGGTTGGAAGCTTGTCCACGGTGATGTCTTTAGGCCACCAAACAACTCAGATTTGCTATGTGTTTATGTTGGAACTGGTGTCCAGTTTCTTGGAATGTTACTAGTGACCATGATCTTTGCCATCCTTGGTTTCCTCTCTCCTTCTAACCGAGGTGGGCTAATGACTGCCATGCTCTTGCTTTGGGTATTCATGGGAATTTTTGCTGGTTATGCCGCATCTCGCTTATACAAAATGTTCAAAGGATCAGAGTGGAAGAAAATTGCCCTCAGGACTGCACTTATGTTCCCTGCAGTTGTCTCTGCCATTTTCTTTGTGTTGAATGCTCTCATTTGGGGACAAAAGTCATCCGGAGCTGTGCCATTTGGAACAATGTTTGCTCTGATCTTTTTATGGTTTGGGATCTCTGTGCCACTTGTTTTTGTCGGCAGCTATGTCGGATTCAAGAAACCAGCAATTGAGAATCCAGTGAAGACAAACAAAATCCCAAGGCAGATCCCAGAGCAAGCGTGGTACATGAACCCAATCTTCTCAGTTCTGATAGGAGGAATCCTTCCATTTGGGGCCGTTTTCATTGAGCTTTTCTTCATCCTCACCTCAATCTGGTTGAACCAGTTCTACTACATCTTTGGCTTCCTCTTCTTGGTCTTTGTCATCCTCATTGTTACCTGCGCTGAAATCACAATTGTGCTTTGCTACTTCCAGCTGTGCAGTGAGGATTACTTGTGGTGGTGGCGGTCATATCTCACATCTGGATCATCTGCACTTTACCTCTTTCTTTACGCAACATTCTACTTCTTCACCAAGCTTGAAATCACCAAGCTGGTATCTGGGATATTATACTTTGGTTACATGCTTATAGCTTCTTATGCCTTCTTTGTAGTAACTGGTACCATCGGATTTTATGCATGCTTCTGGTTTACAAGGCTCATCTACTCCTCAGTCAAAATTGATTAGATCTAGCAAGTCAGTGGCAATGGGTTGATCTACAGTCATGGATGAAGAAAAATTAGTGCGAGGAATTTGAAATATCAGGTACTATCATGTTCAGAATCAGATGTAACCTATTCTATAGACAATTTTGAATTGTGACGACGCCGTTACTATTCTTTTGTTTCAATGTCTTGCTGAGTTATCGAAGTAGGATCCTTTTTTTAATTACAGATTGTAGGGTGCCATGTAGTCTAAATTGGCTACTTCTGTGTACTCTCGGAGAATTACAAGTTCGCTCCGTGTCATATGATTTTTGTTTTTATCAATTATTATTAGTAGCAGTGTAATAAACATGAAATCTCTCATTAGTGTCAGGTGAGTTCGCACTCGTGAAGCATCATTGCCTGCTGAGCCATTGTTATCGTATTCTTACTGTTATAATTTGGATTAGTTGTGAAATGTACTCTGGTTCTCCATGTGACATTAACATTTCATGAATGTATTGTTCAAAATGCAATGAACGAGAGTGTGGTACAACAATTCTACAAACTTTGAGGTTAGTAAAATAATTTTACAAATTTTGGGGATTTTCAAAACAAATTTTACAGGAGAGCATAAATTTCACTAAAAGGAGGATAATGTATTTTACCCATAATTATTTCAGGGTGTTGCTACTTTGTGCAATGTGCACGTTTGGTAATATCTTCATATAAAGAATTCTTGCTCCTTTTTAAGATATAAAATCTGTTTCAAGCAATTTTTTATTATAAGCCGATATGACTCCAGTATTAGCTAATCAGGCAGACCCTTATTGTTATGAGGGATGAGGACCAATACCTGGTTACCGACCTTTTTTATTTCCCTCTAGCGCAAGCATTTTTTATCACCTTGTATGTTTCATACCTGACAAATAATTTAAGGTCTTAACGAAAAGTATTAAACTCGATCGGCTTGTTAGAAACTTGAAATGGTAACAGGATTTTCTGCCCCTGCTTTGGTCCTGCTTTGTATTTTGGAATAAACGGTTGTCAGCATGCTAAAGCAGTATATGATTCTTGATCGTGTTGCCAACTCATGATTTTGTCACCAAGCCTTGTTATTCAATAGAAGTTGATATTATTTTTACTGTTTGTAGTTAGTCTAAATATTTAATTTGTCCTGTTAATAAGTAGCTGTGGAAGACTACTAAACGGATCATGAAAATAACTGTGGAAGGCAATTCCTCCGCAACACACTCCTCAACAATATGCTTTAATACATGCTAATAGCAGTGGAAGAAGTACGCGATATTCTTCCCATTTGTTCTAACCTGATACACAAAAATTTGTGATGTACTCAAGTCATTAGCATATTCAATACCAATACCTCTATGATACTGTCACACTTATAATATTATTGGCTTGACTCTATAAGATCATTTTTGCTAATGCACTATGTAAGGTCTATTACTCAAAAAATCCGATATCAAAATCAACATTTTGTTCTTACCACAATCTTTTCTTTCTCAAAATTATTACGAGGACGAGGAAGATTATTATGAGGACGACTAGACAGTCGAGTTGTGTTAAACAGGCTGATATGCCGATTGTTTATTAGATAAAATAAAATATAACCAGAACATAGATGGTGCACGTAAAAGTGGATCATATATATATATATATATATTATTTCTGTCAATATTTTTGTAAATACGTAACATTACTTCTATTAAATATTCAAATGCAAATGGCAATAACTTTTTCTTTTCCTCGTAAAATGGCAAAAATTCCAGAAAGCCGATGTTCCATTACCTTTGCTGCTCTCACTAGGGGCGCGAACCATACCCAAGGACTTATAAATATTGACCATACTTATATTCTGCACAATGTGGGGCTTGTAAATTGAGATTGCATAATGTATTAACAAAATACACTGTACAATCAAGATTGAATCAAAAGTGGTTACGGTTAAAAATTCTATTAATACCCAAAAAAATAAAAGTAAAAAAATGAAAACAACATAGAAAACCTGACAGCCAAACAGTGAAACAGGATACGGTTAGAATTTAGAATTATGGCAAATTAACAGACTTTATGTTAGCATCTGTCTGATACGATTCGTTTTTGGAGAAATTATTAAGTGCTAAGAGATCAAAACATTTTTCTCTTGCTACCGCTACAAACATGTGGCCTGTATCCTTTTCAAACACAAAGAGTAAAAGATGAATTCTAGAAACACGAAGCCCGTTCACCTTACATACCCTTGGAACTCAAAACTTGACAAAAACAAACCTCATGTATATACTATTTCTTGGGGCGAGTCTCCTCAGGTTTTGCAACTCCAACAGAAACCTTTGCTACATCGGTGGCACTAGCCTCGTGCTTCTTCTTGACATACAAGACGAAGTAACCCACAGCACCCGTAATGAGCAAACCAGCCACAGTCATCGTGGTGAAACTGAAGGGAAGGGATTTCCTCTGGTGAAGAACATTCCCAGGGCCGTGACCTGGGGGTCTCTTTGACCCTTCAACGCCTGTTACAAATTCATTAATCTCCCTGAGTTTTAATAAAAATCGATTCAACAAAAATCACCCTGAATCTATTTATAAAATTAATTGTGAGATCCTAAATTTCTCAAATCATTTCATGTTAAACACTACGGTAAAGAAATGTTGGTGTCATTCAGTTAAATAAAAAAGAATCGAAATGAATTTCATTAAATTTTGGAAAGGTGAGAATAATTTATTTAAATATTATTATATGAAAAAGAATATTAGACTAAATCTTGATTTTTTGGGATCAAAATATTGGAAGACAAAACAATGCCTCTAAGATTTGAACGTCTAGTTGACATGTGTCCGTGACTATGTAAAACAGGATATTTTGATCCTTTAATTTTAGAGCGTTAGGAAACAAAATATCTCACATCTTGAATATTAAAAGACTTTAATTAGACTTCTGAGACCTGAAAAACCTACTTTATCTTCCAATATTTTGGTCGAAATTAAATTGAAAAATTTGTCAAAAATACCATCATTATAATGTCATAAGATAAAAGTGAACAAAAAAATTGAAAATTTTTCTACTAACTTAGAAGAGAGGTTGTATCAAAGACCTGCTGCTTTCACTTGTTCTGGGGTCATCTTGTGCGTGTCTGCCATTTTCCTCCAATCTTCCTCTCCCCCACCCATGATTCTTTCCTTTTTCTCTCTTTTTTGTTTGCTTCTATCTGTATCAAGCTCTATGGTTTTCTCCTTCTTTGTGGAACGCAGAGAGCTGTACCCACATTACTAACTTTGCCTCAAAACAAGAAAAGAGGATGAAGCATGGTTTGTTTGCCACCCATGTTGGGTGCCTTCCCAACACGTGGTCACTGTGCGCCGTTGAATAGGACACGTGTGATGATTCATGAAATTATTTAAAAAACGTTAGCTAGCTGAAATTTTTGCTGGTGATGGCTTGGTGTACATTGAGTTAGCATAGAAAGTAGAAACGAAAGTGTTTTTGTCAGGCATTTATTACTTTAAAGTAAGGCCTCAAGTTAGGAAAATTTTATTTCCATAATAGGTTAACTTAAATTCAATTAACTGAAGTTTAGTAATGTGCTTTTACTTTAAATTGTTAATATATATATATATATATATATATATATATATTAATTTCAACTAATCGGGTCAGTTTATTATAGATGAAATTTTTCTCAATTTTAATACTTAGTATTTTCTATTCACGAAACTCAAATTAAGACCTTATTTGAGATATTCAAAATGTTTTAAAAATAACTGTTTGGAAAAAATATAAAATAAAAATCAAATTCAAAATGTAAACACAAAACTGGCCTTTTTCTATCTTTTCACATTTAAATTATTAGATGAATTTACTTTCACAGTTTCTCTATTTTAATTTTTAAATCTTTATCATCTCGTTTTTATTTGAATAGGGCAAACAAAGAAATATTTATATTGTATGATAAAAAATTAAATAAAAAAGTTTTTTTTTGGTGCAGACAAAAAGCGTTATTTTATTTGAACTAAATTAATACAATTAAACGGTTCATGTAACCGAAATTTTATAATAATTAATTTTGCGTGACCCATAACTATAAGCGATGAAAATCATACATGATTATCGATTGTTGATCATATATCATTTTAAAATTTTATCTAACTTTTTTTGTTAAGTGAAGCTATATTCACGGCCAAAAAGTAGTGACTTAAAATGTAAAGCTTACAAACGTAAATACTATCTCTAACCATGAAACCTTTTCCATATAAAATTGTTAGGAATTGAACTCCTGACTAATTCTTATCGACTCCAATTAACTACCAAATGTGTTAAGTTTCGTTGCTTTATCAAACTTTATTATTAGTGATAATTAATAAAAATATACTAACTATATTTTAATATATTGTTTGTGCAAGACTTTTTATATTATCAATTTATCATACATTACAAAAAAACAACTTTTAAATTAGTTTTTTGTTTTTCAGAGTACCCATCGCCAAATGCCATAATTAATCCCTTCGTATACGGTAGGCCATTTAAAAGGATAGAAATTGGCCATAGATTTTTAAGCTGCTCAATTCCTAAGTGAAAATTAATCCCTCAAATTAGTTTTAGTAAGAGTTAAATAATTTTACTAACATAGCAATATATATTTAAATGATACATAATAGTCCGAGGAGAATTCACAAGTACCACGAGAGGAGAATTTCTCAATGGGGTGGATGGGTGGAGTAATAGAAGATTGAAGAAGTGGAGTCTGAATAGATTCAGGAGAAGACATTTCATCTAGAGTTTTTTATGAACAATATTCCAACCTCAATGGCAAGGGAATGATTAAGAAAAGAGTTTAGGTTTAGAGGAAGAATAACGGACATGTATTTATCTATCAATTAGGAAGAGGAGAAGATGAAACAAGAAACCATTTGCTTTTGTGCATTTTTCCAAGTTGCGCGATGCAAAGAGAGTGATCCTTAACCTAAATGAGATTGTGGTCATCAGGGGATGCAAGATCAATGTAGAGGAAGCAGAACTTGAAAGGGAAGATCATACAACAAATGGAGAAGGTCATCAAGGGCTTGAAATTAAAGGATGGAAGGTATACAAATAGATTCTCAGTACATAATAGAGACTATAAGTCTTTCAGCGATGTGGTAATAGTAAACTGGAGAAGCATTAATTTGAAGGTTGGAATAGAATCAAGGAAGAAAGTTCCAATCTCCAACCATAAAGGAATAAAAACATCAAATGTGAACCCAAATAGTGTGACAACTTTGGGGTCTATGTGTTTTTGGCTTTTGTTTTCAATTTTTCAATTTTTAAGATTTTTTTTAAAAAGTATTAAAAAATTAAAAATAAAAACTGAAATCAAACAGGCTGTTAATAGTTTATGGAAAATCTAGTAAGGAGAACAGTGATTGGCTATCTAATAGCCTTGTCAAGGAATCTCTACTACCCTTGGAGATTGATACGGTCATAGATAGATTGGCAAATGAATGGCCTACTATTACCATTGTAATATGAGACCGTATAAAGTGACTTTTGCAGATCAAGAGGGTCTAGAGGATTCCTTATCTGCTAGTAAAGATTTACTGCTGAAAGTGTTTGAATTTATTAATAAAAATGGATGAAAGAGAAAAGTTTGCCAAACTATATAAGAAGGTTTCGATTTATATTGAATGCATAGGCATACCTTCCCATGCCTGGTCAAGCGGTAATATCATAAGATCAGGAGACGTGTAGGGTATGGACAAATGGATAAAGTGAGTAATTTCATTCTTAAATTAATAAAAGAAAAATGACCTAATTTTTAACTTTATTAATCTGAAGATAAAATTTCCTTCCTTTACTTTTTAAAATGAGATTTCCACTTTAGGATCCTTGTCTGAGATAAATATGCTTGAATAGGAAAAGGGAGAAGGCAAAATCACTAGGTTTCGCAAAGTGAAGATTGACACTTGATTCTTTTAATTTATTAGTTGATGGCTTTATTAATCTATTGGAGGGAAGGAGTATCGTGAGAAATAATATAACATGGGGAGTTTGAAATACAAATTCTTAAAGGGAGCATGACTGCTTCAGTTTGTGATGATAGAAGGAACTTTGACATCATAAATGAAATGTTTTTTGACCATGTTGGGCCTAAAATGTTGGAGAAGCCTTTTCCAAAGGAGATGACGGGAAGGATGGTTATCAAGGGGCAATTGAGTCTAGGTAATGCATAAGGGGTCGTTTTAACATGATCTGCACCATGTTCTGGATCATTGCATGGTCCACTTACCTATATCCTTAGATTTCATTTGGAGGGTTCAGGTTTGAAAATATGATAATTATATAAAATTATAGGACAAATAATAATTTTAAAGCTAAAAAATAATAATTTTTAAAATACCAAATTATCCCTTAGTTCTTCCTCCTCTCTCCTCCTAGTCTTCATCATCACCACTCTCACCACCGGTGAAGGCTGCCACAACTACCACTCTGCATTGTTTTTAATTACCATCACCATTGCCCTCCCAACCGCCGGCCCTTGCCTACGAGTCGCCCGGAAAGAGAAGGGGGTGATCCAGCAAAACTTTCTTCATAAGCCTTGTTGTTCTTATTTCATTTTAGCTTCTGCCTTGTGGGTTTTGGATCTTGTTCGAACAAAATTTATAGATCAATAAAGATGAATAAGCTCCTTTGTTTTTTAAAGTCAGTAAGAATTCATAACCCTACCATAATTGCTTAGTTCTTGCTTGCAAAAGCCTTTTAGGATTTGGTAGGGTAGGACTTGTTTGTGGGTTCAAGAAAGAACAGATTTTTTGTGTTTCTGTATTGATCTGGAAAATGACGATTGAGATGGTTTAAGATATTGCCGTGAAAGGGTTGTGGAATGGTGATTATTAACCTCCATGGGGCTGTGGTTGAGGTCATTGGATCCAAATCAAGAGACTTACTATATGGTTGCTTCAAAGATTTACTTTTGGTTGCTGGCAACGCAACCATAGTGAGGGCAACAAAGCTTGGTGGTGGGGGATGGTGGCAAACTGGCGGTGACACTGGCAATGGTGGCTAAGGGTAGATGGACGAAGGAGAGCAAATGGTGGAGGAATTAAAAACTAAGAAAGAGTTAATTTAGTAATTTTCTTATGATCAAGTCAGGACCATGTCAAGGTCCAAAACATGTGGGGGACCGTAGTAACACGACCAATGTATATGAGGGGAAAGCTCTTTATGCTTAACAATTCCACCTACTTCTGAGATTTGACGAGAAGTTACGCAATTTCCAAATCTAGACTGGAGCATGAGGAGTATGTGGTGAATTCAGCCTCATAAATCGTGACAAAGATGAGATTGAGAGTTTTGTGGAATTAGACTATGACAAAGCAATTAAAACTTGGGAGTTTGTGAAATCTTGGGCTTGTAGCTGAGTAGAAGGAAGAGTTTATCAAGGTGGTTAAAGCTATAGAAAACAAAATTGTGGAAGGAAGAACTAACATCAAAGAATAAAGAGAAAGACGACAAATCAAGGCTGAAGCAGTTTGCAGGAAAATATTTGAGATTTTCATATAAGCCTTCAACGTTGAATTTTTTAGGGTTGGGGCAGGGAACAAAGAAATGTTTTCTATTAAGTTTGACATGGAGTTATTTTCATCGGTATAGCGCTTTAAAGAATCGAGTGTAGAATGAAGTTTCATACGTGAAGCTTTTGGTAATGGGCTTCAGGAGTGACGTTGTGTTTGATATTATTTAGGATCTTCAGAGATACAAATGACCCATAAGCCTAAGTTGTTGGGTTTTGAAGTGAGCATTGATGGGCCAACATCAAAGGGGTAGCATCTCCATGAATATCGTTCTATTATAAGGTCATCATGGCATGTTCTCTAATTTGCAGTCTAATTGCGTTGGAGAAAAGTAGCATTTGTGTTCCACGCAAACTAAAAATATGGGTTTTATAATCATCTTCTATGGAGAAGTCTAGCAGGAACATTTAATAGAGATAGTTATTTCATGTTCATTCATGAGATTTAAAGTATGTCAACTATTGAAATGACAATCCTCCCTATCCTCCGATCCCAAGAACTCCATCCGGCATTCCCGCCATGACCACCGGCATGTCCTCCGACAGCCTCACCACGAGCTCTTCCAACATCCACCACCACCTTTGGAATGTAGTACTCCCTCAGCCGCGGCAAGCTCGAGACCAACGACTTCGATAATCACGATGGTGATGACATACATTGAACGTGACGATGATGATGACACCAACAACACCACTAAAATTGTTGACACGTCCAAGGCTAAAAACGTTTTCCCTCTTCCATCTTTGTCTCTGTTCAAACACCTAAGAAATCCCAAAAAATAAAATGAAAAACCTCCGCAAAACAAAAGAAGCATACCTAATCAAAGCAGCATGAAAAAGATAGTCACAGAATAGGCGAACTACAAGAACAAGACACTGAATATTGTCAACAGAGTAGAATTAGCCAAACTTGGAAAGCAAAAAAAAAAAAAAAGAAACACTTTAGTTTTACTATACCCAAAAACAGACAAAGGAAAAGGAGGAAACTTGAGGAGCTAAACTGAAAAGTGAGCAAATGGGGTTTGCGATTTGGGGAAGGAAATGAGTGATCTTCAAAGTAGTGTTAAGGTAAGCAACAAGAAGGAAGTACAATGAGAGGGAAAATAATATCGCATCGGTTGCTTTGTTTCTATGGTTGACTTATTGAAGGGTGTAGAAGGGTTGTTGGTAGGGAGAGAAGTAGGTGATTGTTGCTGCTAGTTGTAGTGGCGGTGGATAGCAAAGGTGAAAGGAATCAAATGATGGTGGAGAGACGCGATGGACGTAGGATAGAGAATGGAGTCAGGGGTTTATTTGGTCTTTTTCTTGCTGGTCATTAAGTGAGTGACGAGTAAAACAATAGATTCCTACAAAGGCATTTTCTTTATAAGTGTATTAGTTGTATTCATTTATATGGACAACATGTTAATTTATAGCTCATTTATAATTGGATGTGGTGTGAATTCTGTTTAAGTAAAATTTATATTCTATCTAATAATAAATAAGATATGAATTATTATAATATCTTATATACTTAGTGTAAATAATATATTTCCTTTGTTTATTTACTGATACTAAGAGTAAAGAGAACATAATGCAACGTTGGATTCCATCCAATATTTCTCTGTTCCGTTGCACACATTAATCCGTTTCTACAATTGCCCAACCAAGTAAAGCATCATGCACAGACCGCGTGACGAGGCAATAGCGTCAGTGCCACCCAATTTCCAATTTTTTTTTTTCCGTTCAGCTTATTCACATAAATCATATTTTTTCTTTTTTTTAAACCGTTGTTAATTTCTATGGCCAAACAAGAAACAACAACGAAACAAAAACTGTGGCCCCAACAACATCGTGTTACTTACAGGATAAAGTCTCTAGAAAAATCTTCCATTTACCAATGAACCCTTCAACGGCTAATTTCTCACTTACCACAACCACTATTAATACAACACTACAAACACCACATTAGCAACGATTCAATACATTGCAAACCCAATTTCCTTTCTTTATTAGCTTTAACTGAAAAAAAAAGCTTTTGCATTTTGCTTAGTTGTGAGAAAACAATGGCTGGTTGTTCAAGAACTGACCCATCAGCATTCGTTTGGGTCCTATTGTTCACTCTCTTTGGCTTATCTGCAGCTGGGGAATTCTTGGTTGGAGGCAAGCCAGATGCATGGAAGGTTCCATCCCCTCCTGGCTCAGACCCACTCAACAAATGGGCAGAAAGGTCTAGGTTCCAAGTTGGGGACCATCTTGGTAACTCAATTTCCAGAATCTATTGATTTAATTTATCTATTTTTCTCACCAAGATCCAATTTTTATCAGAGTGATTATGATCAGGCACTACAAATTACAGACATTATTTTTACATATGATTGTAGAGTCATGTTTAATTAAAGAAGAGATTTTAGGAAAAAAAAATCTTGTTTTAAATTATCTTTTGGAAAAGGAAAAAAAAAGAATTTTTTTTTTGTACTTTTACATATGAAATTAAAATATTTTGTATATTTTTTTTCTTATGGAGCCATAGTATTAGGGTCCTATTATTATTTACTTTTAAACATATTTATCTTAAAAAAGATATTTATAAATAATAAAATCAATAACTTTTGCGAAATTTTTTTTTAATACTTCTTTCAATGTTTCTGTTTTATTAAATAAATTATTCAAATATATAAAAATTCTAAATAAGGCTTTTATTATTAATTTTTTATCAAAATAATAACAAACAAGAAAAGAAGCTCATGTATTGTTTAATAATTTGTTTTGTTACGATTCAATTTAGGAGTACATATCATGGGCACTTATCTTTGTCAACAATTTTTAAAATATATGATTATATTCGAAGTCCTTATGAGATGATTAAGTGGTATGCACTGTGATAAAGGTTTATTTGGATTGTATAATTTGTAACTTTTTTAATTTTTTGAAAATTAAAAATTATTTTTTTGCTTTTATTTTATTTAATTAAATAATTTATCTCTATAAGTTATTTTTAATATATTTTAATAGGGTAAAATATCTAATTTTTTAAGAAGAACTCTGTAAAACAATAAAAATAAATATTATTATTATAATGTATTTAAATATAAAATAATTTATTCATAATGTATATTTTAAAAGTTAATTTTATATAAGTGATTAAATAAATTATTTATTCAAACGGAATTTAAAAATAAAATGTTTGTGTGAATAAATCAGTAATCACTAACATGTTTATCACTAACACGTTTCTTAATCATTTGTCCACAGTTTGGAAATATGATGGTGGGAAAGATTCAGTTTTGCAAGTAAGCAAGGAGGGTTATGATAATTGCAGCACCTCAATCCCAATTAAGCAGTACAATGATGGGAACACTAACGTGGAGCTTGACCGCCCTGGACCATTCTTCTTCATCAGTGGAGCAAAGGGTCACTGTGAGCAAGGTGAGAAGCTTATTGTGGTGGTTTTGACTCCTAGGGGAGGAAAGCACCCTGGTGTCTCTCATGCACCTTCACCAGCACCTGGTTTTGAAGGTCCAGCTCCTGCTCCTGCTCCTTCTAATGGTGCCACAGCTTTGAAAGGTGGTGCCCTTGTGATGGCTCTGGTAGTGTTGGCTATGTGGGTGTTTTGATGTCAATTGTAACATCTACATGGATGTTAGGAACTAGGATCTAGTATAAGAGACAGTGTCACATTGATGTGATTGCAAGTCTTGTGGGGGTGTTGGCAGGATTAATTTCTCTAATATGAGATTGTATGTGTTCTGGCAATGACCCTTTCAAATATCTTATAAACTTATATTGCATAATTGAATATTGCAACAACATATTTGGCTAGCACAGGTTATGACAATTCTTATTGTTGAAGGGAGTTTCTATGTCAAACTTCAAAAACAAAAAAATGACAAAATTGAAAGAACTAATATTTTTACCCCTCAAAAAATTATGTCACTAACAAAATAGTAAAAAAAAATAACTGTATTTTTCCATGTTTGCAATGAAAATTTTCTGTTTCCAATCAATTATTTGTTAAGCAGTTACTAATTTGATTTAAAGACTACTTCATAAAACAAGGAAACGTACAAAGTAGTCTTTGATAGATTACTAATTTGATTAAAAAAGGGTCAGGTTCTACTTTTTATTTTGTAAGAATTAATATCTCCGACGAAAGATTTCTCAAAGACTAAAATTGTCCGAAAACATATTAGTTCATTTTTATTTTTCAAAGATTTGGGGTTTTCATTTTTCGAAAATAAATTCATGGGATAAAATTTTTTATACAAGTTTAGAAGACCAAACTGGACATTTTAGTACTGAAAGAACAAATGAGAATTGTAGCATGCCCATGAGACATATTATAAGGGCTTCAACTAAAAGGATTCAAGACAATTTCAGAAATTTGGCTAAATCATTTATTGAAGATGTGCATTACGAATTAGTCAAAACTCCTATTAGTAATTATGGGCAGTCCAAAATATTATTATTAATGAATTTGCATTGATAATATATTTGATTATGTTGGGCCAAGTTTTATTTATTTAGTTTATTAGTTTATATTTTAAAATATTTCTAGACTTATTTTATTTTATGTTTGTTAAGCCCAATTGTTAGGGAAGTCATTTGAGCCGAGTCTAGTAGGATTAGAAAATTAATTTAACCTAAATAAAAGGTATAAATACCTTTAAACTTCGCAACCACTTTTCTTAATTTTGATTTTAAATGAAATTTTCCCAGTTTCTTTTCAGAAACTTTATGCGTACAAGGAAGGTTGAGTGATTCCCTTAACTTGTTGCATCAGGAAGTTAAATAAGAGATAACAACGTAGAGTGATTCCCTTATAATATTTTATTTAGTTTTTTATCCTACCTTCCATGTCAGCTGTGTGTTGGGGTTTCTAGGTTTTAAATATTCACAGAGTTTCATATCACTTGGTATCAGTTTCAGGCGTTAGATAAATTTCTATTAATCTATTGTAAGTTTTAATCTGATTTCTTTTTCATCCAAAAAGAAAAAAAAAATTCCTCATATTTTCTTCGGTTGCGTCTTTGTGTTTTCATTTTTAATTCTCTCTTGTTCTTGTTGCGCTCTTTCTTCCTTGGTTCACGTTGATTTCCATCTTTGCTATTATAGTCGTTATTATAGTCGTTTTAGTTTCATGCTGGTTCTTTCTTTTATTTACAATCTTGGTCTATGTTGTATTTTGTTCTTTTAATTTCCAGTTCAAGAATAAACTTACTTGTTCGTGTCATGCCCTTGACTTCGTCCTTACTTTCCTTTCATTTAGCAGCGCACAAGCTTTAGACCAAACCAAAAAAAACAGCAAAAAAAAAAAAAATGAACTGCAGTGCAAAAAAAAAAAAAAGAGAAAAGCAGTGCTTTGGAAAAAAAAAGTTGTGCCAAAAAAAAAAAACATTCAGATTCATATTTCAATCTTTTTTCCTTTTTTTTATAATTATTTTGGGTCCTTGAAATTTTTATTTTTTTTGTCTCTTTTCGGTCATTTTTTTTTCCTCTTTTAAGTTTATCTCTTTATTCCTTCCTCATTCTTTGGTTATGCCTTGTGTCATTTAAATATTACTTGAAACTTTATCTTATTTGAGATTGTTTGGTTTCTAAAGTGTAACATTTATAAGGGGTCCAGAGTGGTGAATACAAAGAGGGTAAAAATCATATTAAGTGCAAACACGAGTGTCCACTTTTGAGTGAAATACGTGAGTGAGTGCTTTGGGAGGTTGTCTCTATTTTATCAATTCACAGGTTATTCACACGGCTTGCAATACATCGAAGAGTGATACTGAGGATAATACAATATCTGACATGTAATCTTCCAGAAGACCCTTCAGCAAATACAAAATAGATTAGAAGATATGGATACATGGCTGAATGAGGTGTCACAAACTAAATCCAAGAGTGGTGGCAAGTTTTTTCAACGCATCAACATCATAGCAATGATTCTTACCATGAGCACTCTGAGGAGGAGTTTGACGGTGATGATTCAATTGGGAATATGAAGATTGGGAATAAAGGACAACTGGACAACAACATGAATGCTATCAAGATGCAGATACCACCATTTAAGAGAAGGAATGATGTTTAAGCATATTTACAGTAGGAAAGGAAGATAAAGATGATTTTTGCATGCCACAATTATTCTGAGGGGAAGAAGGTTCGATTGGCTGCAGTAGAATTTTCTAGTTATGCTCTAATTTGGTGGGATGAGCTAGTGAAGTCTAGGCAAAGGAATGGAGAGCCTCCTATTGAGACTTGGACTGCCATGAAGTGTGTCATGAGGAAGCGATTTGTGCCTTCTTATTACTATAGGGAAATGCATTACAGGTTGCACAAGCTAACTCAAGGTTCTCAATCAGTTGAAGATTACCATAAAGAGATGAAGATGCTTATAATCAAGGCCAATGTAGAGGAGGATCCAGAGGTAACTATGGCAAGATTTCTTGGAGGTCTTAATAGGGAGATAGCTGATGTGGTTGAATTGCACCATTATGTGGAGATGGAAGATTTGGTAAGCATGACAATGAAGGTGGAGAGGCAACAAAAACAATGGGCATCAAAATCATTCTCAAATTCCACCTCAAAATGGGGTTTAAGATGGTCTCTTGATGATGCGAAAAAAAAACCTAATGGCTACAATTCCAAGGAGATGGTTTCAGATTCCACTAAGAAGAAAGGTATTCCTCATTCCTCTTCCTCTTCTTTTACTACTAGACACAGAGATATTAAATGTTTCCAATGTCATGGTTTGGGTCATTATGTTGCTAATTGCCAAACAAGCGAATGATGGTTATTAGAGAAGGTGATATTGTGTTTGAATCGGATTATGGTGATGATTCTGACCATGATAGCATGCCGTCTTTGGAGGATTGTTCTGATGGTGATGTGGAGTATGCTATGCAGGGTGAATCTCTTGTTGCTAGGCGTGCCTTAAATTTGCAGATGAAGGAGGATAGCCTAGAGCAAAGAGAAAACATCTTTCACACTAGATGTCTAGTTTGTGGCAAGGTGTGTAGTTTGATTATTGATGGAGGGAGTTGTACTAGTATTGCTAGTACTGTTATGGTGGAGAAATTGGGGCTCAAATATGCTAAGCATCCTAATCCCTATAGGTTGCAATGGTTGAATGATAGTGGTGAGTTGAAGGTCAATAGACAAGTAAAGGTTGCTTTCTCTATTACGAAGTATGCTGATGAGGTGTTGTGTGATGTAGTACCTATGCAAGCTAGTCACATGTTATTAGGGAGACCTTGGCAATATGATTGACGGATGCTCCATGATAGCTTCAAAAATCAATACTCATTTGAGCATAGTGGTCACAAAATCACTCTTGCACTGTTATGCAAAAGAGAGAGATTTAAAGAGTACTTTTATAGGCAGGAGAGCTTTGATTATGATTCGGTTTAGGGAAGTTTTACTCTCTGACAGTGAACTTAACCTAAATTTTCCTAGTCGTTTTGTTTCTTTATTACAAGAGTTTGTAGATATATTTCCTACTGAGGTACCAAGTGGTTTGCCACCGTTGCGTGGAATTGAGCATCAGATTGATTTTGTGCCCGATGCTAGCATTCCAAAGAGACCTGCCTATAGAAGTAATCCTAAGGAGACAAAGGAACTTCAAAGGCAAGTGGATGAGCTTTTAGCTAAAAGGCATGTGAGGGAGAGCATGAGTTCCTGTGCAGTGACAATGTTGTTGGTTCCAAAAAAAGATGGCACTTGGAGGATGTGTGTCGATTGTCCTACAGTCAATAAAATCACTGTAAAGTATCGCCATCCTATCCCTAGGTTAGATGACATGCTTGATGAGAAAAAGAATGTTGGGTTTAAATGGGAAAAGGAATAAGAACTTGCATTTAATACTTTAAAGGATCATTTGTGCTCTGCTCCTATCCTTATTTTGCCTAGTTTTGATAAGACTTTTGAGATTAAATGTGATGCCTCTAGGGTTGATATAGATGCTATCTTGATGTAGGACAAACAACCCATTGCTTTCTTCAGTGAGAAATTGAATAGAGCTCACCTCAAGTATTTCACCTATGATAAGGAGTTGTATGCTTTGGTTCGAGCTTTGGAGGTTTGGCAACATTACTTGCTCCCAAAAGAGTTTGTGATTCACATGGATCATGAATCTTTGAAACACCTGAAAGGGTAAGGAGAGTTGAATAACAGACATGCTAAATGGGTGGAGTTCATTGAGACTTTTCCTTATGTGATTGCCTATAAGCAAGGTAAAGAGAATGTGGTTGCTGATGCTTTATCTCGCAGGTATGCACTGATCACTACTCTTACATCTAAGCTATTAGGATTTGAGCATTTGAAGGAATTGTATGCCACTGATTCTGATTTTTTTTATTATTTATGCCTCATGTAAGCATGGTGCATTCAACAAATTCTATAGGCATGGAGGTTTTCTGTTTCGTGGCAATAGGATTTGTGTGCCTGTTTTTTTTGTTAGGGAATTTCTTGTTAGGGAATCACATAGTGGTGGTTTAATGGGTCATTTTGGTGTGCATAAGACTTTGGATGTGTTATCTGAACATTTTTATTGGCCACATATGCATAGAGATGTTGAAAAAGTTTGTGCTAAATGTATTGCATGTAAGCAGGCTAAATCTAAATCTATGCCACATGGTTTGTACACACCACTGCCTGTTCCTATCCATCCGTGGGTTGATATATCTATGGATTTTTGTTTTTGGTTTACCTAGAACTAGAAAAGGCAAAGATAGCATTTTTGTTGTGGTGGACAGATTTAGTAAGATGGCTCACTTTATTGCATGCCATGAAACTGATGATGCAACAAACATTGCTGATTTGTTCTCTAGAGAAGTTGTGTGTTTGCATAGTATCCCTAAGACCATTGTTTTTTACCATGACGTCAAATTTTTGAGTCATTTTAGAAAGTGTTGTAGGGCCAGTTGAGAACTAAATTGTTATATTCTACTATTTGTTATCCACAAACTGATGGTCAAACTGGTCAATAGAACACTGGGGACGTTATTGTGTGTTGTTGTTGGTAGGAATTTGAAAACTTGGGCAGATTGTTTGCCTTTTATTGAGTTTGCTTATAACAAGACCATTCATTCTTCTACAAGGCTTTCTCCTTTTAAGCTACTGTATGGTTTTAATTCTTTAACTGTTTTGGATTTAATGTTTTTGCCCTTGAGTGATTTTGTTAGTTTGGATGCTGAAAGCAAGGTTGAAAAGGTTAAAGCAATGCACTTAAAAGCACGTAAGTTGATTGAAAAGAAGAACAGGGTGATAGCTCAACGAGCTAACAAGGGAAGAAAACAAGTTGTCTTTCACCCTGGTAATTGGGTTTGGGTTCATTTGAGGAGGAGAGGTTTTCTTGTCAGAGGAAATCTAAACTTGGACCAAGGGATAATGGTTCTTTTCAAGTGCTCGAGAGGATCAATGACAATGCTTATAAGATTGACCTTCCTAGTGAGTATTATGTCTCTTCTACATTTAATGTTTCTGACCTTTCTCCATTTCATAAGGATGCAAATTCGGGGACGAATCTTTTTAAGGAGAGAGGGAATGATAGAAGTTTAGAAGGGCAAACTGGACATTTTAGCATTGGAAGAACAAATGAAAATTGTAGCATGCCCATGGGACCTATCACAAGGGCGTCAGCTAAAAAGATTCAAGACAATTTCAGAAACTTGGCTAAATCATTTGTTGAAGAGATGTATCATGAATTAGTCAAGACTTTTATTTGCAATTATGGGCAACCCAAAATATTATTATTAGTGAATTTGCATTGATAATATATTCCGGTCATTTTAGGAAAGGTCTGATTTATTTAATTTATTAGTTTATATTTTAAAATATTTTTAGACTTATTTTATTTTATACTTGTTAAGCTCAATTGTTAGGGTAATAATTTGGTTCTAGTCTAATAGGATTAGGAAATTAATTTAATTTAAATAAGAGATATAAATATCTCCAAATTTGGCAGCCACTTTTTCTCAGTTTTTGATTTTGAATGAAATTTCCCCAGTTTCTTTTCAAAAACTTTATACGTACAAGTGAGGTTAAGTGATTCCTTTAACTTGTTGTATCAGGAAGCTAAATAAGAGATTACAAGGTAGAGTAATTTTCTTGTAATATTTTATTTGGTTTTCAATCTTATATTCCATATCAACTGTGTGTTGGATTTCTAGATTTTTTACATTTACGGGTTCCACATCGGAGTATTACAGTGCCAAAAAAACACCCCACATTCAAAGCTAATCGTTGGTGCAATGTGGATAAGCCTGCTTTAAGTAGCTTACGAAACTCTTCAAAAAGAGTATTTAATCTCAGTGACAAACACCGAAAAGTTCTGGGTTGATGCAATGGCTTTGCGTGAATTTTTTTTTTTTTCATGATTTATCTCAAATTACGTGATCGTCTTATAAAAATAGGTTGGAAACTTGGCGGCCTAATCGTGATTTTATAAAGTACTATCAGCATATATAATGAGGAGTGACCATTGTTACACCTAAAGTAATAAATTATTGTTTAACTGTTCTAAGATGCTCTTTACTCTTTTTCACAATAAAATTAATAAAATATTATTATTTTATGTTTAATTCACACTTAACATTAACATTGGTAGTACTTTTGTTCATTTTTTGTTTGCATAATATTTTATTTTATTAAAATCATTTTATTTTTACTCACTTCTCTCATAAAATATATTAAATTTATATTTTCGATAAAGACCATTTTTTAACAAATTAATTTTTTAATCTTCATTAGTGTTCAAATTAAATTAAGTTTTTTACTTCAAATAACTTTCTTTTATGTATAATAGTATTTTGGTACTTTTTCATTTTAATTTATACAAATATGAAATGAAATAAAATACCATTATCAATGTTTCACTTTTTCAATTATTCGTTATCTAATATAATTACTATTATGTAGATAGTTATTACATTATAATAAATTTAAAAAATTAATTTAATATTTATTTCTATATTTTTATATTAAAAAATTAATTAAAAATACTTATAATATATGGTCCTATCAAATAAAAATAAAATCAATATTGAACATTATGAAATTAAATTAATTATCATTTAACAAAAAATGCATAAAATTATTATGAATTTTTTTGCAAAGTAAAAAAAATACAAAAACACAAATCATCATATTTCAAAAGAAGATTTACTTAACAATATTAATATCAATTAGTTTTGTTTTCAGTTACAATATCAATGAGTTTAACTCTCTTAAGAAGGGTATTTTAGCACTATTAAGTAAAAGTGCATTTAATAAGGTGTGTCGATAGACAATAGAGTGTGGCAATCGTCACTCTCATTTAGTGATTTAATAAAACTATCCAAAAATTTGCCTATTTTTAATGCGCTTAAACTTGCTTTCACTCTTAATTGTTGCATATTATTTTTGAGGCAACGCTGAGGGCATATGGCGTTGGAACAAAAGAAACACTGCATCGCTAGGTGCATTTTGCGTCAGCCTGTTTCGTCATTGAAGTAAAAGCTATGTAAATACTACCAACTTTCTTGCGTTTCTAGCTATGATCTTTTTTCTTTCCCATAAATCACATAAATTCGTATATAAGTACCAACTTATATAGCATACCAAAAACAAAAAATACCAACTCATAGAAGGAAGCAAGAATTGAGATTTTTGAAAATCTACACAAATCATTTCTAGATATCTATTGTCACTCATATTTTAATGGTTTTTACTTTATTTCCCTAGAATGTCATCCTTTGTACATTTTTGATTGAAAAAATTTAACCAAAAAAAAAACACATTATAAACTTCTGTTATAATTTTATATTATTATTAGTTCAATTAATACTAATTTAGCTATGTAAAATATTTGATATTTATGTTTAAAATTTGTATTAAACAAGCCTTATAATATATTTAAGCCTACTATCATAGACTCATTGAACACTTTCCTTTCTCATATTAGTCGTATAAGCCTAGTCAAAGTGTATATGGATACTACCTAACTGGAAAAAATTCAGATTGTCCAATACTTAAAGTGTACCAATATACAGCCGGTTTACTACAATTTAAATTACTATATCTATTCAGATTAATTTTGATGTATTGATATAGTTAAAAAAATTTACATAATTATTGAATTATATAATGTGACATCAATAAAGATAATTAACTTTCACTTTTACTATTTAAAAAATATTTAAATTGAGACATTTAATTAAATGATATTATAGATTCTTGTACACTATCAATATATCAAAATTATACTCTATATATTTTTATTTACTTTATTATTTTATATATTTTTGAAATGCCCGAAGACAAAAAGTTTGTAATCTATATCTATACTTAATTATATTTGAGGGTCTTGGGAGAGCCATTTTTTGAAGGGAAATTTCCTTCCATATTGTTGGCGAGAAATCTCATTCACTTTCTAAAAGAACATTAATATATTTGTGGTTTTTATGAGGTCTACTTTCTCAGGGAAAAGTTTTCTTCCATATTTTGAGAGTAAATATTTGGCATAGAATTTTTCTATTTATTTTCTAAGAAAGAACCTTTGCATCTTCATTTTTACAAATTTTTATCGTTATTTTATTTTATTTTTCAGAAAAGGCTTCACCTAATACTTATTTTTTCTATTGTTGATGTTATATAAAATTATAATTTTATTATATAACTCAAATATACCACAAATGTTAGATTATTAGATTAAGGATTCAACTCATATTTTATTTATTTTATATTTTTAATTAATTATTTATTTTTGAGTGAATTGGACAATATTTTAAGATTTTTTTAAAAAATTGATAATATAATATTTGAGTGGGTTTATTTGACATTTTGAAAAAAAAAAAAGGTATCCAACATTCTTTGCTATATTATATTTGTTATGAAAATTTGTAATGCTATCATATGACTTGAATGGACTAAAAATGCTACACCATAAAGTTGCAATGTTAACATATAAACTTGATTTGGGTGATTTTCTTCTTTACAACTTTTGGTTTTTTCTTCCAATAAATAGTATAATCATACAATATTATTAATAACTAATAAATTATTAAATTACTTAAGTTTTTTCAAATTTATAAATATCTGTTAAAAAACAATTAATTCACAAAAAAAATAAAATAACTTATTAAAAATCCCGTACAAAGAACGAGAACTAATCTAGTAAAGTTAATAATAGAAAACATAAAATTTGGTATGATGCGCGCTGAAAATACAATAACTCCAGCCTTTATGTATGTTATTTCTTATTTCTTGTAAAATCTAACCATTTTTTTTATAATTTTTTTCATTTTATACTTATGATCATTTACTTGAGTTAAACACGGACATGGGTGTGAATAGGAAAAAGGGAACCTTACAAATAAGTATTGGGTGTCCCATCATATCATTATAGTTATGAGTTCATCAATTACCTGTGAATATTATTCTAGTTTGTTAATTATATATAATTCCAATGGACCAAATGAATATAATAGTTCATTTTATCAATAATGTGCAATTTTATTAAAAAAAATTGATGCGATGTTGCACGAATATTTACAATTTAATTTTATGTAGTTGACTGTCTGTGCATGTAATTCTTTCAATGAACAAAATGGTCAAACTGTATACTAAAAGTCTAAAACAATGTAATGAAGATCAGATCAGAAGTTCATTAGGCTACAACACTGCATCTCCTTTTTAGTTGCAAGCTGTGTTTTATTCATGGGTTTACGGTTCGCAGAAATCGATATATCATTTCAAAAATTGTTCCGAAATAGCTTAAGTTTAATGATACATTAAATTCGTGTAATTTTTATATATATTGGGGGTAATTGCAAACGCCTCCCTTGAGGTTCTTCAATATTACAGTTACCCCTCTCTAGTTTTTAATATTACATTTATCTCTCTTATTTCTAAATAGCTTTTTAAAATTTCAAAACTACCCTTGGTCTCTCATCCCTTGTTTTCTTCTTCCTCCCATTTCCCTCCCACCATCACCGCCCCAACAAGAAGGGAAAAAGCATCAAAATCCCTAATTCCCAATTCTTATCCTAATAGCAGAGCAGAGCAGAGCAGAAGCTGCGGCGCACCAGAATAGCATAGGAAGGACTGACGGCAGAGCTCTAGTTCACGATGGCAGCTCCGGCGGATGGGAGTGGCGGCACAGAGACCTACTCGTGTCCACATCGAGGATGGCGGCAGGATTCGCCGCGGAGTTAGGGCTGGAGCAGAAGCACGGAGGCGTGGAGTTGCTGGCGACAGGCTTCACGATGCTTCGAAGTTTCTAATCGAAGCTTAGCAGAATTTGCATCCAAGATTATTAAGCGTCGCGGTGGAGGTGGAGACGAGCACGAGCACAGGACTCATGATCGTTACCTTAGGCAGGCAACGACAATGGCTAGGTTTAGGTAAGGTGCTACTCGTGGCTTCGCTGTAGAGATGGTGGTTGATGAAGAAAGTGCAAGAATTTAGCCTTCTTTCACTTGGTGGTTGCTTTGATGGCTGTTGTGACCACACTAAAGGCTCTGGATTACGGATAAGGATATGGAACCTTAGCGATAATTGTTTCGTGCTTTTTGATTCCATTCTGGCTTCATTTTGTTAATCGTTTCTCTTTTTCCTTTATTGTGTGCTATTAATAATTAGGGTGGTGATGGTGTGAGAAAAGGGGAGCAAGAAGAAAATAAGGGATGAGAGACCAAGGATAATTTTGAAATTTTGAAAAGTTATTTGAAAAAAAGGGTGGTAAATATAGTATTAAAAATTAGAGGAGAGATAACTGTAATATTAAAAGAACTCAGAGGAAATCCTTGTAATTACTCCTATATATTATTATTCAATTATTTACTATTATAACCCAAGTGGTTATATTATCACTGAACTCTTTCAATATGACATATCTTGATAAAATAGTATAAAAAGAATTTACATCGAGAGTATAATGTAAACTCATTCAAAAATAATTGATTGAAGAGGAAAATTTTGAAAATGAATAAAGATTCATTTTGATCTTTGAAATTATATGCACACCTCACTTTAATCCCTAAACATTATGAATGCGATAATTTAATCCCTAAAATTATAAAAAGTAATCCAAAATAGTACCTAAAAGTGTCTGCAGGACCTAATTTGAATAATTACAAAGACTAATTTTGATCACTTTTTACAATTTTAAGGACTAAATTAATACTTTCTTAAGTTCAGGAATTAAATTAAACACATGCAGTTTCAGGGACTAAAATGAACCTTCACTCATTTAAAAATGGTTGAATGAATAAATGAAGGAATCACAACCTGATCAATGTTAAAAAATGAGAGTATATGTACGATTTCAAAATGTGAATTGTTAATTAAGCTATTAGTAAATTTACATAAAATTATAATTTATCATGCAAGTAATGTTACACTATTATCTTAATAAAAAAAAGCAAGAAGGATATTTTAACATTCAAATAACAACTTTCAAATTGAGAATGACAATAGATATTTAGGAGTAATAATAACCGCTCTCAAAATCTACAAGCAAATGACAAAATCATACATGCAATGCGTGTGTGTGCACGCGCATTCAGGATATAAGCAAAAATGTGCAAACATACATTTAAATCCCTAGAAGATTTTTGACATTAAATAAGTTTTTGAAAATTAAAATGCAACATCCCTTGAATGTTTTTTCACATCAATTTGATGTTTGAAAGTTAAGATGTGTCATCATTGTGGTCCCTAAAAGATGCGTATGTCAGCAGATAAGTTCTTCCCCTTTTGACAAAGTTTTCAGCAACTTATTCAATATCAAATATGTTTTTCGGGACCAAAAAAATGATGTTACATTTTAACTTTTAAGAAAATAATATGACGTCACATTTTAACCTTTAAAGACCTGTTTAATGTGAAAAAAAAACTTGAAATAAATTGATATGACATGTATCTTTTAAGAATTAAAATGCATGTGTGCTCGAAGCAAAATATGGGAAAGCAAACTACTGAAGTGAAAGGTTGGACTTCAGGCGCTCAAAACCAAATCAGTCATGAACGTCTTTTACATCGGCCAACATAAGCACCCAACTGGTGCTTGCATTCAATTTAACCACAAATTTATGGGCTTCCGGATAGGATTTTTTTTTTTTTTTTTTTTGGGGGGGGGGGGGGGATCACTTTTTGTAAAGTTGAATTTTTTATTAAAAAAAAAAATCAGTTTTCAATTTTTTATTATTAAAAGGAATACCTTTTAAAAAAATAAAAATCACTTTTTATATATAAAATTTAAATTTCATAATATTTTTTTTTTATATAAATATGAAACAAACACTAAATGCAGAACGACTTGGACAACAAACACAACGTGCCACCAAAAGCAAATGAAATTAAGCACCGGCATCATCATCATCATCGAGAATTGAAGTCATATACATGTTTGAAAATGCAAGTCTAACATTAAAACAACTGAAAAAAGCTTAGCTCCGCGAGTAACAAGCTAATAGCAATGTTAACTAGATAAACAACTATAGAACACTACCGGGATGATATGCTAAGAAGAGAGAGAGAGAGACAGGAACTATACATGTGCGGTGCACCTCGGATGATTGACACCTGCCAACATGCCATGTGTCAACCGTTTGTCAGTCGAAATAGAAGAATGGTGTTGGGAGTATGCGCCGCCGTGAAATGCTCAGTCAGTCATCCAAATGTATGGAAAAGCAACAAGGATGCTGTGATATTCTCCCTTGAAAGCAGCTCCATTTTATTCAATTTTACTGCAAAATGAAATTCGAGAGTAAAAATCGCAGATAAAATAAAAGGAGTAAAACATAAATCCTAAGTTTTATAGAAATCTGCAAATCATAGTAAAGCCAAAACGTTTGTACAACAACTAAGCCTGATCAACTAAGACTTATCTCACTAAGTGGGGTTAGCTACATACACCAGATGACGCCATATTGTCATGTCATAAATCATGTTCACATAATCTGTTAGAGACCGCTTCCCAGAAAGTTACAAGTATACAAAAGAAAGAAATTTAGGGGTACAAGGGGTAATTCATAGAGAGAATCAAAGATTGCTGATTGCATGAGACGTTTGTACAACAACTAAGCCTAATCATAGTAAATCCTAACTTTTATAGAAATCTGCAAATCATAGTAAAGCCAAAACGTTTGTACAACAACTAAGCCTGATCAACTAAGACTTATCTCACTAAGTGGGGTTAGCTACATACACCAAATGACGCCATATTGTCATGTCATAAATCATGTTCACATAATCTGTTAGAGACCGCTTTCCTAGAAAGTTACAAGTATACAAAAGAAAGAAGTTTAGGGGTATAAGAGGTAATTCATAGAGAGAATCAAAGATTACTGATTGTATGAGACCCATTGGCCCTAACTAATTTGTGAAAAGGTGTCTGTTTGTTTTGTGTGCGTGTGTGTGTGTGTGTGTGCTGGCAGGGTTTTACAGTGGAGGTGAGTCAGGAATTCGTTAAGGAGAAAAAGGGTATAATTGGAGGGTAGTGGGGTGTAGGAAGTCAGGCATTGTTTTCCTATTGGCTAAGGGTAGGCATAGTAGTGTAGAGCTGCTATAGTACTCATTTTCTCTCTTGTACTGCATTTTTCTTCCAATTCTAGCACTGTTTATCCATTTTTGTTCTCTTTTTTTCTGGTTTCTATTATAATCACATTCAAATCATTAGATTTTAAATCTCTTTTAATAGTTTCACTTATGGTTTTTCTAAGTCTCTGTCTCTACCTCCAGCTAGTGGCCCACTAGTAAATCATACTAGCGTATAGTGTAGCGGATCAAAAGTATGGATTTAAGAAAGCAAAATCTAAGGCAGCTAGTCATTAATCATGGCAATCAGGCTTAGTGATGGCGATTGTTTTCAAAGGCAAAAGAAACAGCAAAGTAACAACATTACAATAATAATCAAGTGAAACAAAGTTGGACAAAGGAATTAAATGTTCTAGTTTTTGAAAGCCTCGGATATCTGAAAACTAATTATGAAAAAGCTGGCTACAATAAAAGAGAGACAAGGTAATTTTAAAGCTTGGTTATTATTCTATATCATTCATTACAAAACTTATGTACAGTAGATCACTGACAAATCCCATCTTGTGACAACTAAGAATTCGGGATCATAATAAAATAGATGTGGAGGATTAGAAAATAATTAAGATGTCAGTTGCGTGGACAGTATTTGCACTGGTATACTGCAGACAACGTTCACACCGACGTGAATCATCTCTCAAAAAATTTAAGCCATTGGATAGTGATAAGAGGCATCTATGCCACTTATTTAGCTTCTAAATCTTGGCTTTTTGCATTAGATTTTGATGTGTTATTGAGGGAAATGATAGTGATTCTTAATTCACACCTCATTGCACAATTTTACAGAATTAGTGACTATTGCACCGTTTTTGGGAATAATTAGAAAAGTGAACCTTATTGCAATTAATTCGTCTTTTCGAGTATGATTTTTGTATACAGGATCATTAGATTATGTGCAACACATCAAAGGAAAGATTAGGGACTCTCTGGAAGGAGCTGAAACTGAAAGGAAGGAAGGATGCAAGAGCCCACCAATCGGATGAGCGCTGTAGCGCTCACGAGCGCTGTAGTGCTCGGCAAAGACAAGCCTTGAACAACCTAAGAAGCACCCGTTCTGGTGAGCGCCGCAGCGCTGGCGCGACGATTTCTTATCAGCCCATTGTGCTGTCTTGGGCCTAATTTTGGGCCCTTTTTCCTCGGAGGAACAGTAGAAATGCAAGGGGGAGACAGAACCAGGCATCAGAACCTAGTTTTGAAGTTTAGTTTTAGTTTTTTTTCACACACGCTCTCCCTAGAATTTTCTCTCACTCTCTCTCTAGGCTAGGGTTCTCAGTTATTGCTTTTTCTTAATTTTTCAGGTTGTAATTTACAGTTTTTCCTGAATAGTGATTGTGAAACTCCCCCTATGGAGAAGTAATTCCCTTACCGTGCACAGGGATGACTAAAAATTAAGGCTGTTCATGAGACTTCTATTATTTTATTGCAAAATTTGTGGTTGATTTCCCTCTTTCCTTTATCATCTCTTTTAATTATTGGTTGTATGATTATTGCAATTGTTTTTCTGAGAGTTGCCCATTTATGTGATGTTCATCCATTAGGTGAGGGTTTAGGATTAATTTTGCTGGAAATTAGGTTGCTATAATTGGTAATCAGACTAGCATAGGATCATAGAATCACGATTGTGAGTTACTAATTCATATGTTAGCCAAATACTTAGCGGGAGTGCGTTTGTATAACTGCCAAGTAGAATTATACCATTGTTGTGTGTTAACATAATAATGAAAGCAACCGCTACCACAAATTTATCTTTTAAGTCAATAATTGAATAATCCTTAATCTAAAGGAGTCTTTGTGTAGGTAATTTTATCTATTGTAATCTCTCAATTCAATTTTGCATTCAACAATTTCAATAACCCCAATTTTTTAGAATTAATTACAACACTTCCATGTGAGACGACCTAGATCGCACCCTTGCTGCATTTTTTTTTTGTGCAATTCAGTCACTAAAACACTTTTTAATTTGTTGTGGGTGGCGACAGCTCACATCAGGTAGAAACACATAAATGGTTTTATATTTAATATGTCCCCTAACAAAAATGCCCATTGGGCTAAGTAGAAACAATGCACCAACTCACCTTATGCTAAAATTTAACTTTTTCTTAGAAGAATCAGAGGCAACAAAGATTGAACTCTAAACCACTTAATCATAAAGGCTCTAATAATGTATATGAATCATATCTCCTAAAAGCTTAAAATATTTAGTAGAGGCACGTAAATGGTTTTATATCTAACACACGCTACAAAATCACAAACAGCCCTGACTCTTGCATCATGCGTTCTTCCATTCCTGTTTGTTTTTTTGGGCACATTGAGAGTTGTTAGAACTTGAACTTGCCACCTCTACCTAATCTCCTACCCACTCCAACCCCTCGAGCGAAGGCTAAGTGGCAACAACACACAGTTAATAATTGGGTAAAACTACAAACTTCATCATTGACAACCTAGAATCATATACTTTTGAGTCAAGACTCTTCAATTTGAGCAGAATTATGAACACACAAGAAATACATAGCAGCAGCAACAACAATTTGTTCTACCACTAGGTGGGGTCAGCAAGAAAAACATAGTAGCATCAAATGAAATAACCAACAACATTTAACATCACTTAAAGCAATAAGCAGCTCAAATAGTTCCTATCCTCACTATTACATAAGAAGCACACAACTGCCTGTTCAAGGTTTTCTCCAGAGGCCCATCAACTATAAGAGTGCATCTTTCCAAAATTAGAATGAAGATTCATTGATATTCTCACTTTGTTAAGCACATAAAAGTATAGGAAATGAGCACGTAGAATGCTAATAACTTAAATTTTACAGTCCCCTTAATGAACTGAGACTTATCATCAAAGAAATAAGGTCAAGAGGATTGGATGAATTCCTTCCTTTTTTCAGTAATAAATTCACATATTTTGTTTGTTGCAGTTTAGTGGTGTATCAGTGATTCAGCATATGAAATTATGAACAAATGAAGGTTTGGATTACTCATCAATAAAAATTACTAAATGATTTAGCTAGTTCTGTTCAAACTTTGCTTCAGACATATAGACAAAACTTCAGACATGTAGACAAGCTAACACTTGGTCTTCAACACAACTCCAACGGTAGGTAGAGTGAACTTAAATGTGACAAACATAACCAATTTACTTCAAAACATGCTAGATGATGAGAGCCTTCTTCATATATAGTACCATGAAAACATCTACACTTCAGTCACAACAATCAAGCTAAGCTGCAAACTTAAAGTCATACAGGAATTTCAAACTATGAGGGAATGAATTTTCTGGGTGCAATCATTACGGAAGCTGTCTGCCCAAATTTGGCTACAACTTAATGATTGGTTGTAAATATATTGCAGACAGAACTTTTTCCAATCTCTGCATTCAAATCTCACACAATTTTTTATTTTAACTCCGTTACGGTACTTTAAGATTGCAAAAATAATCCCTGCACAACAGAGGCTGTGCAAATATCATTGCTCATAAGATTATATTAGGTTTACAATGGCTCACACTCAAAATTGGCTGGCTATACATCTGAACTTGAGGTAGGTCCTTAAATTTTAGACTAAAACTCAAATTCTGTTCCTGAAAAATATTGCTACAGAAAAATTAATCCATCAAGATTTAAAAGTTTGGTTGTGTTTCCTCACTTTTCACAAAAGGGAGCACATTAGTCCCTATGTTAACTCGTCATTCCAACATTTAGTGGAAAAGCACATGTTAATGGCTAAATTGTTGATCTTACCCTCTATTAAGCTTCACAGTGGGTTATTACTAAGCTCTCATATCAAAACAGTCACATTTTGAACTTTTTCTTTGTTAATTACACTTATGCATTCCCAAACCCTAACCTCCTTTATTCTCCAATTCCTTCTACATGTTGACACATCTTAAGTCAAAATGAGGTCGTTTAGTACTATCATGAAGTTTAACGGAACCACATAATCAATTTACAGTCAACCTATGATTTTTTGCTAAGTGCTGGAATGATGAGTTAACTTACTGACTAACATGTCTCCTCTTGTGAAAAGTGATAGACTATGAGGAGACTTCTAAATTCCGAGGGATTAATTTGCCCCTGTAATATTTTTTAGGGATGAATTTGGGATTTTACTCTAAATTTTATTACAAAAGCATTTTGTTACTGAATACTAATAAGACATCTAGTTCATCAAACAAAGATTCCCTGTTAAATGATAGCAACAAAGAGCATGCAATATTGGAAGCCTAACAAAACAAGATTCTATCAGAGGGACAACTAGTCATCTAAAATCAAACTAAATGATTATTTTCAACCAATATCAATCCAAAAAGAACTGATGCTTTCATCAGTAAGACAGAGGGTAACCAATTGTGTAACAAAACAAGCCAAAACAAAAATGCACCCATGAGTTCCATGAGGAACCTTGTTTTGTTCTCTTCAAACTAAAGAATCTTATCTGCAAGATGATTGGTTTATCATGTCAGTTATTTTATCCATTTATGATTTTGAGTCAATGCTTTAATCCACATGAATATTAATGCTTGCTACGCCGCTTGTCAACAGGGTGTCAAATAGGGACATTAAACCCGATTTGATGCTCTGTATATCCAGTAAATATGTCTGATCATGTAATTATGTTGTTGTCATTTTCAGTTTAGCTTATTTTTAGGAAGATTCTATTCCCATATATTTTATTCCTAATCTTAGGCTGACATTCACCTTATTTCTAGCTATCCAATTACTGTAATCCCTCTATAAGAGGAAGAATTCTGTAAAGTTTGTAATCAGCAAATATTATTACAAAAATTCAATTCCACCAACATATAAACAAAATGTCCAGCTCCCAGCCCATACATCAATCAGTTTCTATTTTCTTCCAACATTAATTATGGTAATTATTTCCTATTATATTACTAAGCATTGGATAAAAGATTCCAATCCATTTCATAGTTGTCAATGGACGATGGCAACTCATGGCGGTAGACCAAAAATCCACCATTTAAGACCGCAACGGCGCCGTCATGGTCACCATAATGAACAAACCCTTCCATGGCAGAGAGGCCAAAATCCGTCATGCCATGGCCACCATTTGACAACTATGATCTACTTCCCTATAACACTGTCACATTGGAGTCATTGAGTAAGAACTAAGAACAAGGCAAAATTAACCTTCGATTTGTATTTTTAGTTTTTCAAGCTCGACTTTTGCTGCCCAGTGAACAGTTGGCAACTTTCTAAATTACTAAGATTTGACCAATGATAGGTGCCATGTCAACATTCAACGTGTGTGACGTTCAAATCCACCTATGTTCCTGGTAAACAGGGTGTCATAAGCCACTTGTTTCATCTGTGACACCATACTTCAAATTCAAACCAGATTTCCGTGCATTACAAGTTATTCTATGACTCTCCAAATTACTACATTTCAAATTTTAAAATATTGCCAATTGCCAATTATTTACTTCTATGGGCGTGTTTGGTACGAGGGTTACTACTCATGAATCTAATCCATGAAATATTCACCCTTTTATCAAACAAACCCTACAAAATTAACTGACTAGATCTGAAACTAAGTCCAAGTTGACAATTGGAATGATCTCCACATATCAAGTCATTTGAAAGACAAATCTTCGACATCAACTATTAATTAATGGTAGCAGCAAAATGTTTTCAGACTGCTACTAAAATTATTAAATGATACATACTTCTAGGTGGTGGAAATATCTATCCAATAGGTGCATGTATAAATTTGAAAAGACCCCCTGACATCTGTTGTCGGTTCAGAATTCATTATACAGTTGACAGAGAGTAAATTCTTAACATCCTAAGGGAGCACAATGCAGTTATTTTACCAAAAGACATAAAACTTGCGAGACATCAAATTCATAAAGCAAATGAGAATATCAAAGGAAACTCTACCAGAAATCCAGAAAATTCGGGTGCAAGAAGCTCACGACCATGATTGTCATTCATCATCATCTGAAAGGTCAATCACTATTGGTTCCTTAATGCTTCCATAATTATCACCAAGAAACTCCATTCGTTCTTTCTTAACAAGTTCCCCAGCAGCAATTTGAACAGATTGTTCTTCACAAAATGGATACTTCCTCTTTTGATGAACCTGCTCCTCATAGTTCATCTTTGGTCCCTCCCCTCCATTTATGTTAGTCATTTCTTGTCTCTCTGCTGCATGAAATTACCAGTTCTTATCAAATAAGAGATTAAAAATGGAACATGTAGATCACCCCAGAAAGATAAAACATTCATGTAAACCCTATGTTTACTCCTTGAAATTGTAAGCTCCTATCAAAAAAACCCCCTAACATTAGGAAATTCTTTATTTTTTTTCCAAAAAAAAGCGGCCCAGTGCATATAGCTTCCACTTGGTAGGGTTCAGGGAAGGTAAATGCACGCAACCTTACCCCACTTTGCAGAGAAACTATTTCCAAGATTTGAACCTGTAACCTCCACGTCATAAGACAACTACCTTATCGTTGCACCGAGACTCACCCTCTGGAAATGAACTTTTAAGTTATTGATATTTTATTTCATAGTCAAATTCATGCCTAACATTGTATTTCCCTTAATCAAATTAGTTGCGGATAGAAAACTGCAAATTCTATTTTTTTTCCTCAGTAGGACAAATATTTCTATTACTACTAAATTAAAGTAGTAAACAGTGGGGTTACACTTATCCTTTTTGTAATGACAAAGAGGAGTTGAACCACATCATCTTGTTTTGGTTCTGATTTTTCTCTTTTGACATTGTATTCCCATTAATCAAATTAACTAATCCCTGACATGTTAATTTTCCAAAGTCAAGGACTATTATGACAAGCAATTACAATTTTCAAGGGGACAAAAGTGAGGGTTTATTCATCATTACCCACCTGAACTGAGGTCAGGAGAGGAGTGGTCAACAGAAGCCTGCTTATTCAAGGAAGCAGAAGGAAGTATTGGAGCTTCACAAACAAAAACCAAATCATCCAATCAAAAATTCTAAAACTCGGATAATTGAAACGCACAAGACTATCTTGCCAATGTAAACTGAAAACTCACACAACACCTAAAAGAAAGACTTAAAATGATGCGTCCTGGATCAGTTCTCAACTTGAAAATTCAAATTAACGAAAAAGAAAAATAGATTTATGATGTATGATCAGCACTGTTAAAAAAGAAGGAACATGCATAACATATAGTAGTACCTTCACTCACATCCCCCAATAGTTCTAGTTTGCGTTGGTATACTTTTAACCTGTCCTGGGGAATAGAAAATTAACAACTTCAACTAACATGCATCACCAAATGTTGAAACTTGAACAATAAACGAAAAAAAAAAAAACATGCAACAGAATCTAAAGCATACCCAAAAGAACAATTAGATTGTGCAGAAAAGGGAACTTACAAGTTCAGCTTTCACGGGATGGTCATCTGGGTTAACCCCTCTGCACCTCAACTTCACTGAAGATAAACCAAAATAAATAAAGAAAAACACTGAATTCAATTGTAACAACTAGCTTATTTTGAATTGATAACAATTTAAGTTCATAACTAAAAGATTTCTGACACAGTTTTTTCTCAATAATAAAAAATGTTATTTCTACCAAAATAATCTTTACCGAACATAAGGCCATGCTTGGTTTTGGTTACTGTTTCCATTCCCTGTTTTCATTTTCGTGAAGAAAATACTAAAAACAACAGTTCTCAAAACTGAAAACACAGAAAATGAAAATCAAAACAAAACAGCCCTAAAATTATTACTTTTTTTTTCTCAATCTATAGAGTAAAAAGGAAGGAAGAATGGTTGAGACACAAAAAGTTGCAGTTTTGTTTGTTTTTTTGGTCATCAAAAGAAGTAAAAGGGTAAAGGGGTGTAAGAATTTTCATTTTATTATCGGTTGCGTACATGAGAAAAGGGTGGAAGTGATGTTGGCGAGGGTGAAGAGGGAGTGAGCACGTTGAAGGGGTGGCATATCTGAGAAAGTTACAGGGTTTGAGTGAGAGAGAATGTGTGGCAACTCTGCTTCAAGCTCCTCAACGCTCGACAGCGTGCGCTTCATTGCATCCTTCATCTCTTTGGGTACTTCTGCGCCCTTCATTTCGCTTCCTCCTCTCACCATTCTCTCTCTCTCTCTCTCTCTCTCTCTCTTGCGTGCAGTGTGGTTTGATACTCGTGACTCACCAGAATTGCAGTTCTTGTTCTCTCAACAAGAGCAGCAATAAATGACGACACACACAGGGGTTGTCACTATTTGACTATTTGTTCGGTCTTATTGTTCAATAATAATGTTTGAAGGAAATAAAAAATAAGAAAAAACCAAATACCCAATTAGCCCCTAAAAAAAATTTGTATGGGGAGATAAATTAGTTTCAAGGCCACTCATAATTCAGAAAATGGGACAAATTAGTTATTATGTATAATTGTTCCTGATAGTAAGAAAAATATTTAAACAAAAAATGTAAATGATTCGTGAATTAAACAATTTAATTTTACAATTCGGTTTAATTCTTTAAACACTACCCTTTTTTTAATTTTTATGCTTTGATATCATCTAAAATAAATAGATAAATATTCAAAAATTTGATAAATATAATTTTATTAAATCAATTTTGATATGCTCAATATAAAAGAATTTTATATAAAATTTAATTTTAATATATTAATAGTGTAAAAAAATTATACAATGATTCAATCATATAATTGCATTTGAGCAAAATTTGTTAACTCCTGTTCATCCCACTACTTGAAAAATTATTCAAATAGAGAAATTTGATAAAATGACAGTATAAAATTGTTTTACACTATCAACGTATCAAAATCAAGACAATGGTTATAAATGTCAAATGATTTTGTTGATATAAATTACGTGATTCAATATTTAATATTATGTAAAATTCTTTTAAATTCCCATTAAAATTAAATCTTAATTTTATTTTGACAAGGGTTTTATACAATGATTATTAAAAGCATTTAGCTCTGATATCAATTACTTGAGAATAAAATTCTTTCAAATCTTCAATCCAATTCTAAAAGTCAGTCATGCAGCACCTTTGAATATGGCTGATTTCGAAATTGGCAAGCTGATGAACTTTACACGTCCCTCCAATTTGCTTGAATCACTTGCAGTAACTTCAAAAGTGCAATTAGATGGAGATTTGATCTATTTGCGAATGCTATGGGGCACAATTCTGTTTGTTTGAAATTTGAAATTGACCAATGTTATACTCAATACATACAGCTTAATAAATGCCCTTGTCATTCAATTTTTGCCACTCATACGCAACTTATTCGAATGATAATATGTATGACTTTCCTATCTCAACTTTAATTCCAATAAAGGTAGTCCACTCCATTAAATAATTGAGGGCTGTTGATGGAATACCTTTATGCTATGTGAGAGATTTATGTCATCCATTTACATCTTTTTCTCTATATTTATTAAGATGTGTTTGGTTGATGGGTAAAAGTAAGAATAAATTTTTCTTTGTACCCTTGGAGATCCCAATTGAAAGTGGAAAAACATGGGAAGAGGATGGGATCGTGTCTTTTAAAACTTTCTTCCTGCAAAGATTTACCAATAAAGATAATCCACTCCATTAAATAATGGAGGACTATTGATGGAATACCTTTATGCTATGTGAGAGATTTATGTTATCCCTTTTGTGTCTTTTCCTCTATATTTATTAGAGTACATTTGGTTTATGGGTAAAAGTAAGAATAAATTTTCCTCTATACTCTTAGAGATACCAATTGAAAGTGGAAAAACATGGGAAGGGGGTTAGATCGTGTCTTTTAAAACTTTCTTCCTGCAAAGATTTAGGCCATGAATTGTTGGATATGTGATAGCAGTAGATTCATGAATTGCATCAATTAGGCTAACACGGCAATTGGATAGGGAGCAGTGGTCGACCCAAATATGGGTCCCAGCAAATATTGACATTCCATCACCATATGAAAGAGTCCTCCAACCATAATGTGTAGGTGAGTCCTCAAATATGCATTCCCTCCTTGTTTGCAATCATGGATGTTAATCCCATGAATGATTTGATAATATTTGTCACATACTGTATAGTAATGCAAGGGCCACCAGCAATGTGCACATTTTTTCCTCTACCATCAATGGTCGGGAATGAGTCCATCATGAGCTCTTCCTTGAGCTTGATCACCATGACACGCTTGAATATGATCCACAATTGCTAATTAGAAAGATCTATCGTTTCTCAAAAAATATATCAACCAAATAAATTTTAAAATACTAATATGTAAAAGAAATGTTTTAATGACAATATAGAAGACATAAAAAAAATATTAGTGTTTCTTTATCCAATTACAGAACAAAAAAGTCTTGAACTTTTCTTTTTTTTTTTGGCTTGTATAACAAGTTATATTAAGTTTCTAATAGTCCTACTAATTGTACCCATATATATATTCGAAAAATTTGCCAGGATGAAGGTGGGGAGGAGCTGCCCCCGCTAGTGATGAATATGGATAGTTTTTAAAGGTTATTCATGTGATATGATATTTGATAAGAATGATTTATAACTTAAATCGTTCAAAAGTTGTGAATAATTAAGCATTTTAAAACTTCTTATAAGGATGATAGATGTAAGAGGAATCGAATCACATTAAATATTGTGTATTTTGTCTTTTATATATTGATTTTCTTCTTTAAGTTGTTTCCTCGAATGAGAAAGAGCTTTTATTTTTTGAAGTTCTTTTCTTTTGCTACCCAACACTGCCTACAACAATAGCACAAACCTACCTCACACAAATTTGTTCTGCTTTATTCCCAAGTTGATACTTTGAGAGTGTCATTGTTGTTTCTATCTCTCACTATTTTTTTAATGAAGCGGTAGATATGTCCAATGGTGAATAAAACCAATTTCTTACTCTAACACCACTTGAATTCCTCATAAACAGACTTGGGCAAGAAATGCAAGAAGCCTTGCAATGAGGTTTGAACCTTTTGCCTGGACCTATGTAGTTTCAGTTTCAATTTTCAGTTTTTATTTTTAGTTTTTTAGTTTTCAGGATTTTGTAAAGGAAATACTGAAAATTAAAATTTGTAGTTTTTATAATTTTCAGAATTTCTTTCATAAAATTTAAAAAACTGAAAATTAAAACTGGAAACTCAAATCAAACAGACTCTATTCACTTACACTTTAGAAGTAAAAACATCATTTATCTACAATTGTTGCATATGAAGGGAAAAATTGGATCTAGGCTGGCATTACTCAATGTAAATGTCTAACCTCCAATTAAATTTTTGAAAATATGCACCATACCTTACATGTCATATTTGAAGTTTACTTATTTTAGAGTCTTATATTATTTAAAGAAATGACTTTTATGAGAGCCTGAACAAATCTCCCTTTATGAGCTAACTTTTAAGGTTGAATTAAGTCTACGGAATCTTAATATCTTGAAATTCTATTACCAGTGCAACTCATTCAATTTTTGTGAAAGAACCACACCACAAAAAGAATTTGAAAGTTCTCTGAAGTCAATGGAGAGAATGTAAAGAAAAGAAAAGGCCTGTACATCTAAAGAAAAAATAGAAGCATAGAAATGCTTTCGGTATAAACTATAAAGTAAAAACTAATCAATGTTGCTGCAAGTATTTGGTGTTGCAAATGTTCCTTACGTTCTTAATTTTGGTTTCTGGTGTCTACTAACAGTCATGAAAGTTGTGTCGGATACCATTATAAAAATCAATATTCTCCCATGAAAATATAATATTCTATTTTTAATAACGACAGGGATCTGATAGAAAAATCTTATATGCTATAGAAACCTAATTATAAATTTTTAAACTATAAAAACTTGATTAAAAATTGAATAAAATTACAGAAAACATGCAGAATAATTAAACCAAAACATTATGCAACAATCTATTCTTGTAAGTTATGCCATGCCCAATTCTGCGAAACTACTTGAAACCATAGTTAAGAAAATCGGACCGGACTGGGCGGTCCGACCGGGTTAACCGGAAACCGGTCCGGTGATCGGTCCGATTAGCATAAAAAATCGAGAGAAGTTAAAACCGGGAAAAACCAGGAAAACTGAACAGGTTGGACCCTTTTTTTTTTGTAAAATTTTTGTTTCTAAAACTTAAATATTGATATCTTATGGTAGTCATAGAGCAAAAAAAAAAAATGGAACCAAAAAAGGACATTAATAAAAATTATTGGATTATTATTCTCCTTTATCCATTATTTGTAAACTGTTCACCATAAACCTCATCGGTTACTAACAAATATTGTTTTCAAATGCCTTGTAATCGTACTGTGAGGTTGAGACTAGAGAAATTTTATATGGATTATATTTAATTTTATATATCTATGAATATTTTTTTTATTGATTATGTTAATATTAATGATTTAATATATTTATTTATATTCTAATTAATCATATGTATATATTTATATATTTTTTTATTACATTCCGGTTGAACCTCGATTGAACCGATTGGACCTCTAAACCTTTAAACTAGTATCTTGATCGATTCGATACCCAATTTGATTTTCTCTTCCTTGCTTGAAACCACATTATCTAGCACGATATACAGAATCTTTTGAAAAATTTACCTTTTAATCAATGACAATAAGGATTATAAACTCCATTCCTCTATTATTTGACACAAAAGAAGAAATTATGAAACTTAAATTTTATATATAATTTAAAAAATTCAATTTTTTTTAGAAACTACTTTTTTAACATCTATAGAAAAACTAAAAATTAATTTTTTTATATTCCAATTATATTTTAAAAATTATCTAAATATAAAACAAAGTATTCTTTTAAGAAAAGAAATTTTCCACTCCAAAATCCCAGACAAGCGGCCCTTGATAGGGGTACAAATATTGCTACCAGTATTTGGTGTAGCAAATGTTCCTCACGTTCTTACTTTCTGTTGTTGATGTCTGCTACGAGCCTTTCTTCGAAGGAGAAAAAAAAATAGATTTACTTATTTGACAGATCTCTTAGTGTTACTTAACTTTTAATTAGATCTATGGTCTAAATTTTTTTAATTAAATTATTATAATTTATAAAAATTTTCAATTAAATCATTACTATTATAAAAAATAAAATATTCTATAAATATTATATTTCCACCGACCTTTTCACCTTTTTATAGAAATAGAAATAGATATTTCATGAATATTTTTTTTAATAATAAAAACTTAACTAAAAAATCTCTATACCTAATTATAAATTTTTAAATTATAAGAACCTAATTGAAAATTGAGTGAAATTACAGGGATAATAATTAAATCAAAACATTATGCAACAACCTATTCTTGTTAGCTACACAATGCCGTGCCCAATCATGCACAACTGGGTTTTTTGAAAAATTATCAAGAACGATACACAGAATCTTTTGAAAAATTTGCCTGTTAATCGATAATAATAAAGTTTGTGAAGTCAAGTTCCCTATCTGACACAAAAGAAGGAAACAATTAGAATGGAAAAATGTTAATGAAAAAGCCATATTGATAGGGGTAAGAATAAGTCCATTACACCGCAACCATTACCATCTATGATAGTAGCATTTAGTGCGAGTAAAACCACATTCATTTTACTCTATAAATTCACTCTCGTTATGCATCACTAGATTTACCTCCAGACCTGTGTAAGACTACAATAAAACCTTCCCTTGCACAGATCTACATAAAACCCTCATACTGAAATGACAAAACAAAAGCTTTACAATACTATAATTTTCTCAAAGTCTCCACAGAAACTGTTGCATACTAAATTAAAATCTAAGAAGAAGGTAACTCCCTGTAATCAAATTGCTCATCTTCTGAAGCTTCAAGTTTTTCTCCCTGAGAAGGCCCATAAGCCCAACAAATAGCAAGAAAGTAGAGGTAGTTAATCAAACCTAAGAAAGTGAGCAGTGCATAATAGTAATTCAGATGGCCCTTGTTAATGTTGGTTGATAACCAGCTCACATTCCCTCCTACGCTAGAGACTTTGTCCACAATGTTCACCAACACACTACTAACTACATCAGAAGCAGCTAGTTCAAGGGTGAAAAGAGCCATTGCAAAACTAGACATGCTTTTTGGGAAATAAGAGTAGAAAAACTCAACCTGACCAACAGGGTAGAAAGCCTCAGCAAATCCAAGCAAAACAAACTCCGGAACTAGCCACCAAACTGACATGCCAATTACAGCGTTCGGATTGTTCTCGAACCCTTCTTCAATGGCAACGCTCCGTCTCACAGTTTCGACTACTGCTGACGTTGCCTTAGCTGCACATACAAACAGCAATCCTATCCCCATCCGAACTTTACAACCGAATCCTCTAGGCTGGCCCGTGTATCTTGCTAGTACAGGTACCACTATGCGGTCGTATATTGGAATGACTATTGATAAGGTGATTACCATGATAACAGTGAAGGATCCTGCAGGCATCTTGAAATTGCCAAACAACCTTCGGTCCATGGTTTTTGCTTGGAGTGTGGAGAATGAACTCTGCGACGCCATCATAAATATGCCTGTGGACCACATGGGAAGGACTCTTAGCAAAGCTTTCAGTGACTCCACCTGTCCTACTGTGCATAGGCTCCATGGATTAGAAATTGATCCATCCGGGTTTAAGACTCTCTCCGGATCTTTTATTATGCAAGCTTTATTCAAAAACCTGGAAAGGAATAGGATGTTAATTCACCCCCCAAAAATGTACAGTTACAAATTTAGGCCAGTGTATATCTAAATGATGGAATTACTATGCATTCCTTGAGGAGTAGAATTTGCCAAAAGGGGATCAAAACATTCCTCATGAAGAAATGTGATGATGATAAATTTCCTTGAAGAGATTAAATCATTGTGATTAGTCAATATATAATGATAATTGGTAAATTTCAGAGAAAAATTAATATCTCAGATGAAATTAAGAGAAAACTGGACGCTGACCGCAATGTGCGCGTCTTATCCATGAAGGCAAGCATGATCATCAATCAGTTAAGTACCTCAAGCTGTCTGTAGGAACCCACAGCACTGTGTCATGGCCTTGATAATACTGATCAAAGTCGCTATCCGGAAGACTAAGTTTTCGATTCTTTGTGGCCACAACAGCTACTTGTACAAAACTAGTGAGTAAGCTGCTCCTTGGTTTCACTTTGACATAGTATGGTGAACCAATAACGAAACTGATAGCAGATACAAACATTAGCACTGAAGGTACTCCAAATCCAATTTTCCATCCCAAGTTCTCTTGAATGTACACAATTACACTTAATGCAAGGATAGTTGAAGCTCCTATTGAGGTATAATACCAATTAAAGTAGCTATCCAAGAGCCTCTCATTGTTGGAATTTTCTTTAATTGCCAGCTGATCTGCTCCAAAGGCTATTGAACAAGGTCTAACGCAACCCGCTCCAATAGAAATTAGTCCCAAGGAAAGGAACAAAACAGCTAGTTGAGCTGCTGTAGCAGAGTTGCAGAATTCACAGGGTCTTAGCTCTGGAATCATAGCAGTTAAGCACAAAATGGTTAACCCCTGTGATAGGCACAAAAGAAATATTAGAGAGCAGCATTGAAAAGGTACCAGCAACATAATCATTTATCTCAGGTGTTCTTAAAATTGGATTTCCTATATTTTGTTGGGTAAGTAAAGCAGAACTCTGTTATACACCCTCTGTAAAAAGTAGAAAAAAAAACCAAAACATGGAAGAAGACTCTAGCTGACTACAGCAAAGGCAAGTGAAAAATACCAGTGTGTTTAATTCACCAAAAGAAAGAACTACTATGTTTAAGTTATAACAGCCATAAAAAATAGAGTAACTATCTGCAAGAAGTTTAAAGTCTCTCATTTAAATAGAAGTTTTTGCTATCATGTGAAAGCTTTGCCTGGGATTAGTTTACCTGGAGCAATTTTCTTAGGCGTCAGTGAACAATTCGAGGAACAATATAAATTATTTTAATCTGTATCAAAGAAAATAAATTCTAAATTGATAAATTGAATTCTAAAATTGTGAAACATAATATTCAATTTTCTTTTGGGTATGTGCAAACAAACAAAAAATAGTCATGGTTATCAAGGTAAACAATATTGCAGGAGCTAAATCCTCTAAATTCTAAACAATCAAATTCCCTTAACAAAATCGAAGGTATACACAGCATGCGTCTATATTGAATTATTGATTACTTAAATTTTTTCAGAGGTTCTGCAGCTTTTACTAATCAGTATAGAGCATAACCAGTCTTCGTGAAAAGGCTTAGTTCAACAACGGGTGCTTATTTTTTGAGGAATATTAATTATACTGGTAGGGTATGGGACGCCATGCGAACCCGCGTCTCATCTCCCATTGGATGAGGTATAGACCCTGCTTAACTAGATAGAGTGTGAGTCAGTATGGTCTCCCACACCCTTTTTTTTTTTTTCCGCTGAAAATTCGATTTAGTCATACAGTTTCAAAATGTCCCTATATAGGTTTTGAACCAAAAAATGGTCCATTCATTTGTTGTTTCTAAGATGAGATGCATAGCTTACAAGGAGGCTTGAGATGGAACCAATCAAGATGACACGGAAGCGACCCAAGTAAGAATCAGAGAAGAAGGCCCCAAAGATGGCCAAGATGTTGGACATGGCTGACCAAGTGTAAAGAATGCTTGTGGCCTTTGACGCAGCCATGCTGAAATCATTTATCAAGTACAATATCATGTTCGGCATGATCCCATAGCTCGCCACCCTCTCCAAAGACTCGTTCACTGATTCCATAAAAGACCACCAAAAGAACCAACAAAAGAAAAAAAAAAAAAAAAGAAAGGTCAACAACAAGAAGAAAACATAGAAGAATGAGGTGATGAAGTGAAGTTAGTTACCTATGATGAAAGGCATGGTCCTCAAGCCACCCTTTCTGGGTTTAGAAGGGGAAGAGATGTCATTTGCCATCATCACCTTCTCATCTGCAGCACCAGAGTGCTCCATGTCTTCTCTTTTCACTCCTCACTGCTTTGGACTTAACGTGAGTGAGAGTTTGTGCTATCAGTATCGCAAAGTCAAAATGCGAGAGATTGTAGAGAAATGAAGGATGATTGAACCGAAAGCAAAATGGAGTTTGAAAGAGAACAAAACAAAAGGGACTAAATGGGCAACTGATTGAGTCCCCCACATGTATAGTAAGGGATAACCTCATATTTGAAAATTCCTATATCAATTTCTCAAATATCACAAATAAAAATAAGTTAGTTCCTCTATTAAATTATTATTTAAATTATTAATAAAAATATTCACATATCCTATTAACTTATCTTATTTTTCTGTTAATTTTTATGGTGACTCATAACTTGTCTTACTCTTCTATTATGCACATAATAAATGATAATTTAAAGTCAAAATATTTTTTTCTAACCAAATAGCTATGGTGAGAAAGAAGATAAAGAAAAATATCTAAATGAGTTCGTTCAAATAAGTGAGATAAGTTAAGACCCACCACGAAAATTAATAATACACACAAGTTAACAATATATGTAAATAAGTTAACAAGACACAACTCAGATAAAAATTTTACAGAAGGATTAACTTGTTCCTATTTATGAAAATTGAGGGACAAGTATGAAAATTTTCAAACCTAACGGACTAATTTATTCTCACTATAAATATAAGAGACTAAGTTAGGATTTTAGTTAAATAAAAAGTGTTTTGAATATCCAAGCTTATATTAATGAATATTATTATTTCAAAGTCTAAAAATGAGTATCTTAATTAAATGTGATGAGTTAATAGGAAAAATGAAGACCACTATCATATTTAATAATAATAAAATAAGTGTCTCTATGAGAAACCTAATTTTAGGTATTGAAATAATATTTTTGTATATTATAGGCAAAACAATTGATATTACACATGCATCACTTTTTTTAAGGAGTGAGTATGTATAAAACTTAATTATTTTTATTAATGTAATAATATATCATTGATAATAATATTAAATTATTTTACACTAATGTATAAAAATTAAGAGAAATTCTCGGATGCTCTGAGAATAAGAAAATATATTTATTCTATTCTATTTAATAAATGGTACATCAATTATTATATTAAATATATAGAAAAAATAAGAAATAATAATAATTTATAAAATTAATATGTTATTTATTAAATATAATAGAGTAAATAGCTTTAATTATTTATACTATAAATATGTGAAGATTATTCTCAAATTCTTAATACATTAAATATATTGAAAAATAATTTTTAATAATACTTTTAGGAACATTAATAAATATTTCACGAAGATTTTATTTTAGTGATATATACACACTAAGTTTTAATAAATGAATGGAACACTTGTCCGAAAGTTCTGCTTGCTGCTATTTAATTGTTAAATTTTATATCTGCGTGGTCCTCGTGGTGTCAGGATCGTATCTTCCAAAGAGATTAAACAACGTGAGATATGAGTGATGATATTTTGATCCACATGAGATATTCTGTCGACATATATACATATATTATCAGACGAGATATAAAATTTAAATTAAATAAGATTCACATCTAATTTAAAAATTTATAAAAATATATTAGTATGATATCTAATAAAATATGAATCAAAATAATATTATTCTTAGGCATAAAGTACATGCGGTTGAAACACACGCCTTACCTTGTCCCACCCATACAACCATAGCAACTCAAGGGATTCATTTTGGCAGGAGGGTACAGTAGAGGAGGGTTTTTCACCCTTATAAAAAAAATCATAATTTATGTTATTAACAAAACGTAATTTTAATTTTCAATATGTAATTTTTTTAATGTTTAAAGAAAATTATTGTAACTTACAGTAATTTCATATTAACTAGAAATCTCTATAAATTATACAAATTTTTGGTTAAGTTAATATGAAATTCATATTACTACACCTATATTATATGCATCTTAATCATTGAACAGTGTTACATCCATAACTACCTTACATATTAGTGACAATACCTTGATTTTTGAAGGATACTAATACTTTTATAACAATTGTTATGTGATATATTTTTAAAAATTTATAATAAATCCGTATCCATATCATTTCGTGCACTTAACTTGTGTGGTATTGATGCTTCCTAGTTAGTGGAAGATAACATGCATATCCACATACTTTTGAGTACTTGTTTTGTCAAACAATTTCAGAAAAAATGCACTTTACCCTCCAAATATTATAGGTTATGTATATTTTACATTTTAAGTTTTAAAAATATATAAATTAACCGCTTAAACTATTGCATATGTTTATTTTAATCAAAGTAAGTGTACTATATTTTTGAATTTTAGAACATACACAAATTGACCCTTAAGTTTTGTTAAATGTGCAATTCAATATCCTAAATTTTCTTAAATTTATGATATTTTTATTAACATTTGATGAAAAAATTAGTAAAAAGGTCAATTCTCATATTCAAAAAAGTTTAAGGGATCAAATCCCATATTTATAAAATTTACAGTCTAGAGTGTATATAAACAATAATCCATGGGCAAAGTATCATCTTACCACATTTTTATAATACTAGCAATGTACAAATTAATGTTTATTAGTAGAAAAAACAACTCTGATTAATTAGCAAAGACTTTTAAAAGAAATGAATTATTCAAATAATGTACAAAATTTTAAATAAAAAGATACTATAAGTTTAAAAATGATAAACAAAATTAGTTTGAATTTAATTATTAAATAATATGTCATATTAATTAATTCTTTTATTTATTTCATTTAAAATAAAAAGGTACTATAACTTTTAATTTATTTAATTAATAAAAATATCATACTTTTTATTTTTTCTAACCATTATTATAATTCATGTTAACAATATTTATGTAATAAGAAATCAATGTAACTTATAGCGATTTCATATTAACCAGCAGTCTTTGTAGGTTAATATAAAACTATTATAAGTTACAGTTAATTCACCTAAATATGAAAAGGTTTGCATATTGAGAATTAAAATTACATTTTGGTATTAACGTAAATATTTTTTTTTCATTTTACAAGGGTGAAAAAGCCACAGTGCAGTGCGTTTCTTTTTTCCTTTTATAGTAGGGTTCTATATTGCCCAATTAAAAAGATGAGTTTAACCACCAAAAAAAACAATGAGTTTAATTTTGATTTATTGATAGTATAAAATCTTTTTATTTGTATAACTTTTCAAGTAATAAATATAAGATGCAACCATCTTTGTTGATAAAATAATATTTGATTGAATGGCCGCGTAAAAAAATCTTACATTATTGGTAAATAAAAATTAAACTCTAAATAAATAGGATTTAGCACTCATGTTCACTTGGATTAATTAAATCATGATACATGGACTAAATATATTTTACATAAAATTTTATAAAATCAATTATCAATTATTAGAATTTAATCCTTATAAAATATTTAATTATAAAATATAAAGATGCATTTTTCTTGATTATAAAATTGTGGAGAAGGAAGAAGTTTTTTGCCCCCCCCATATTGTGCGAAATCATGGGTGTAATACCCTAGTTTTAAATAAAAAGGTTGTAAAAAAAATTTTAAATAGGAAAGGTGCTAGTTACCCTTATTTGTCACTCTGAGTCCTGAATTTCACTAAGTCTAAATCCTACGCGTCCTTGGAGGGTTATATGATAGAGTTACATTTTTGGAAGGTAATTGTTCCTAAAAGAAAAATAAATTAAAGAACGATTTTTAATGAATTTTATGAAATTTTTAAACATTTTATTTTTAGGTCCCCAAGTTTAGAAAATCTTAAAGATTTCTGGATTTAAACTAAAACCCAAAATTTGAATTTTGATTTGTTGGGATTTTAATTCTTTTTCACATTTTATTTGAATTCAAATAAGGAGTATTTCCTTATTCATATTATATATATATAAAAGTTAATAGAGAGTAAAATAAATAAGGTAAATAAGAAAGGTATTAAGACAACCCAGATGCCATAATAACGAAAAAAATGCAGAAACTGAGTGAACTGTCACCGTTATAGCAGTCATAGTGTGTGAGTTTAGGCATTTTGGTGGTCTAAGGACCGCTATAGCGATCATAAGTGATTAGTTCAGGGCGTGCAAAAATGCCTTGACAGCTATAGCGATCATAGGCCGCTATAGCGGTCCCCCTGAAGCATGAATAGTGCCAAAATGGTGACGTTCCTCTTACGAACCCCATCCATTTTAGATAAACCCTTCCCTATTTTTTTCGAACCAGAACCCTCCCCTACCACCATTCTCTCTTTTTCTCTCATCCTTTATCAAATCTAGCTCCCCCAAATCATCAAGGTATACATGTTGATAGATTTTATCTTCATTCTTCCTATTTTTCCATGTTCTTAGTATGAGTTATTATTTTCTCTCATTGTTATCAAGTGAGGGGTGATCCTTCAATATTGTTAGGGTTATATTAAAGCTATCTAAAGGTTATTAGAGATTAATCTAGAGTTTATGTTGTTCTATGACAATTGTTGGTGTCATTTCAAGCTCTTCAGATCAAGTTGGTGGTACTCAAATACTCTCGGCTCCAAACAGTGAGTGGATTCAAACTCATAACCTTATTTTAGTCATTATGATTATGTTTGATGCATGATAATTGTGAAATATGAAATGGGAAAAGTATAGAATGTGATTTTACTTGATTATGTCAAACTAGAAAATTTTTGATTTATGATGATAACATGAAAGAATGAGTTTTACAAAACTATGGGACCATGATTATTATCTTGTGTGTTATGGAAAATATTTTACATGGTTGAATATGTTAGCTTAATATATGAACCTAGAACTTTAGTTTTATGGTACCAAGAGGTAAGGAATTTAGTATGATTCATAGCAACTGCTAGATATATATTCTGTGGGCTGGAAATCGGAATGCCTACAAGTGGTGATCCCTTGGCCACAGTTATATTGAAATCAAATTGTTAGAGTTACATAAATCCAAAACTCTCTGTGTACTAAGAATTTAGGAGCTTTGCTTTACCAGGGACAAAGTACCCACCTTTCAGCTATAGTTTTTTTGTCAAACTAGTTTAGATGGTAGAGATTAGGAAACAGACAATTAGTTAACAGCTGTTATGAGATCATTAACCTTGGAACCAAGTTGTCCGTCTGAAGACAATATCACCCCTCAGCATGCACAAAAAATGGGACCTGGTTGGGTACCCACAGCTTGTCCAACAGTGATTGTTTGATTTTATAGTTTTTATTATTATATATGTATTTATTCAGCTCAGTAAATACTGTTTTTCTACGCTCTGCCACACCCTTAGTTAAAATGATTTCATGTTCTTTGTGAGTTTACTATTGCTTGTTTATGAATGGAACGAAAATTGTTTTCTTATACAGCTATGTATTTGAATATAAAATAAATTATGATTATTGCATGGATGGTATTATATGTGTATTCATTGGTTGTCTAATGTGGGTGATGGGTGAGAGCTCACTCACTAAGTTTGTTGACTCACCTCTCTCCCTTCCTCTCATAGTTACAGGTAGAGGTTTACTTTTAGCCTAGTTTGGTTGACACAACTTTTCTCAGTGGAGAGCCTTATTTTGGTGTAAGACTTAGTATAGGTTCATGTTAGTATTATAGTGCTCTAGTAGATATGCGACAGAATTCAAGCCATGCATTATTTTCAGATGTTGCATTAGATTTCAGTATTTGAAATAATTATGTATATGTTTTCAGTTCATAAGTATAGATTTAAAATAGAAAAGTTGATTTGAGTTTATGTAACATACCAGAGAGGTATTTGTGACTCAGTTTTCAAGTGTTAAGTAGATTTTCATATTTAAGATTTATATTATATGTTGAAACAGTTATGAATTCATGATCAGTGGACTTGGTCAACATATTTTTGGAGTTTGAATATTAAATGCTTCCAATTTTACGAATTTAAATATTATATTTTAATCTAATAAAGCAGTAATGATTTAGAAGAAAGATCGTGTTTTAAGTATAATATTATATATTATATGTTTTTGGAGAGACAAGTCACCCAATAGGCTTTTGTAGGAATAAGATTCCTCACGTGCTGGTCACATTCCCAGTGCGGGTCATGACAATGGGTGAATTGTGTTTTACCCTTAAATGGGCCTACAATACATGAAGGGATTAGTCACTGCATCTGGCGGTGGATACCCCGAGAAACTCAGAAAGGAGTGGATCATGTAATAATTCAAACATGATTCCCAATATGTCACCTTAAGCTAGACAGATGTCTCTTGTGACACGTTCGATGGGATAATACTATTTTTAGTGAAAAATAATAAACTTTATTATGATTTAAAATATGGTTGTAAATCCATTTATTCCAAGAATAAGTTATGAGAATTTTTTGTAGGAATAAAATAAAAAGTTGGTAAACTTGAAATTTGTCTTATTTTGGAAAAAACTCGAAATGTGTTCTATTTTTACTGTATATAAGTCGTACCAAGGTGAATCGAATTAAAATTTACACATAAGTCGCATAAGGGTGGTACAACTTATGCCCGCATTGTTGGACACCTATAATGCATAAGTCGTACAACGGTGGCACAACTTATGTGTAGTTCTATTTGTATGTAAGTCGCACCACTTTGGATTAACTTATGTGCAAATAGAAATGCACATAAGTCTCACCATCCTAAACTGACTTATGTGTTATTTTGCCTATGAAAAAGATCTCACTAAATCTAGGTTCCACATCCCATTTAATGAGAGATGCAATTATGTTGGCTAAATATTCCATAAATTATAAGTACAAATAATATTACTCATTAATGAATATTAAAGTACACTTATGTCGAAAAAGGATAGCTATATTTGGTTTAGATTTTGATAAATTATTTTTGAAATGATTGAAGTTAAAAGAATTAATTTCAAAAGAATTAATTTTAAAATAATTGATTTATGTTTGGAAATGATATTAAAAAATTGAGTTTAAAAGAATTAATGTGAAATGTAAGAGTAAAAATTAATATTTTTTATTTTTGCTAGAATAAATTTTTATTGCACTTTCTTATAATTAATGATTTTGACTGATTATATTTTTACTTTAAGAGAAAGTATTTCATCTTCATAAAATTGATTCTAAAAATACTAAAAGTGTTAAATTTTTTAATCTTATATGTTAATTTTTTAAAACTTATTTTTTAATATTATTTCCAAACATAGGTCAATTCTTTTAACTTCAATAATTTCAACAACAATTTATCAAAATCTAAACCAAACAAACTCAAATATAGTTATCTTGTTTCAACATAAAGCTGATACACTTTTATCCACTATGAATCAGATATGAGATCCAAATTAAGTGAGATACTTTTTTTAAACAATATAACACATAATTCAATCTAGGGTGGTCAGATTTATGTGCATTTATATTTGCACATAAGTCAATCAAGGGTAATGAGACTTATGGACAAATAGAATTGCACATAAGTCATGCCACCCTTGTACATTGCAGGTGTCCAATCATGTGTTCATAATTCGTACCATCCTTATACGACTTATATGTAAATTTTAATTCGACTCACCATGATATGACTTATATACAGTAAAAATAGGACACATTTCGATTTTTTTTTTTCAGAATGAGACATATTTCAAGTTTCCCAATTTTTTTATCTTATTTTTTTATTTTATTCCTACAAAAAATCCTTTAAAATTTGTTATGAAGTTCTCTTGATCTATTTTTATTGGTGTGAATGCTGATAAGTGAGTCCCATTGCAGAGTACTTGTAACATCCCTTACTGCATTATTGATTGACAACTGTCCCCAAACTAACACAAGTATTTTCAGTGTGCTTTGTCTTCACTTACACGCTTCTTAGAAAAACTTCCCAGGAGGTCACCCATCCCAAAATTGCTCAAAGTCAAGCACGCTAAAAAGACCGGTGTTGGTTTCTAGGGACAGTCGTCAATCCATAAAGCAGCAGGAGATGTTACAAATGGTATCAGAGCTAGCACATCTCCCAGTATGGTATGGTTTGGGGATAAACCAAGCGGGACTGGTGGGTATGTAACGTCCAGTGACGAAGTTGGAGAATGATCATTGATGCAAGAAGGCACGGATAGGGAGTGGCTCCTGGCAGACTTTTAAATGAAATGGTATGTGAATGAACCGATTACACACCTGAATGAAAGGGATCCTGAGACTGTGTAAGTATGGGACTATACAGTTAAGGAAGGTTTATATGGATTGATTTGTACTAGCTATACCAACAAGATGCATTTTTTTTCTCAGTAGCCCATCATTAAAGAACTCCACAGTTAAACGTGCTTGACTTAGAGCAATTTTGGGATGAGTGATCTCCTGGAAAGTTTTCCTAGGAAGAGTGTAAGTGAGTACAAAGCATATTGAAAAGATCCGTATTGGTTTGTGGGGACATTCTCAATCAATAAAGCAGCAAGGGATGTTACAGTAGTATTCACGTACTTTATTTATCTATTATTCTCCATAAATTTGTTATGATACAATTTTATTAGTATTACAAATTATGGCCAGTGCTATTTTGCACCTTACTTCAAGTTTTGTTTCCATAATGCTTTTTTATTTTAATTAAACTTAATTAATATTGTTAAATATATCTTAAAAGTGACTAAATTTTATAAAATACAAATAATTAACATCTACTCACTTCAGAAATTCAAAAAGTAGTCAAATTTATTTTTAAAGTGATCAAAATTTATCCGTGTGATTATTAAATTAAATAGAATTTTAAGAAATATTATATAGATAAAATTTGGTCACTTTTAGAAAATATTCAGTCACACTTTTAAAGTCCAGCTAAATTAAAAATTATTACAACACACCACAACAATTTTGGACACCCATACACTTTGTAATCTTAATAGTTAGATCACAAGGTGCACTGTAAAACTTCAAATTGCGTTCATTAAAGAAAATGGCAGTATCAAGAAATGATTTATGAGATGCCAATTCAAAGTTTAGAGCATATTCTCAACCTTCTATTGAGGTTCCTAACCAAGATGGTCAGATATTTTATAACCCATTAGAGACCACAAATCAACATTTGTGGGAAGGTTGTGTGCACTTTGAGTTGTCATTACTAGCTAGGATGTTGACTATTAAGTGGGAAGCGAATCAAAGTTCTTTTAATTAGTGGGCTGTGTTGATCAAGGAGGTTAGTCCACATTCTGAATCGATTCTTAAGGCCTTTATATCAAGTGAAAAATTTGGTTTCCAAACTAGGATTAAAGAAGTAAAGATCAACTGTTGTTTAAAATGTTGCATTGCTTTATTATAAATATGATATTGCATTGGCTCACTATAAGTTTTGTGTAGTGCTTAGGGTTAAGCCCAAGAGATGTTGAGGTAAGAGGTATAAGGGTGTCTCTCAAAGAAAAACGCATTATTTGCCCTTAATCTCTTGACTGAAAAGATTATATACATCATTGAGCTTGACTTCTCATATAAGGTAGCAAGGTAGCATAATGGGAATCATAGGAGTGACAGTGTAATATTAACTCATATTGCATGGTGACACTTATCAATATTTTGATCGAACATATCCTCAGTTTCCCTCTTACTCCTATAATGTTAGGTTAGGCCATTAATTGGAATTAGTAGATTGATTAGTTAAAATTTCATTAATCGAGGAAATTAGAATAAATTCTTGATTAAGAGTTGGCTATTGCAATTGGTGCTTGGGTTGACATGGGCATATAGAGGTTGAGATCTCAAATGACCATGTATTGCATTTGAAGCTCCGAGTTCTAAGACAAGCTGTTGAGCCCTTGGAAATCCTTTGGACTAGCTGGAGGTTCTACTCCTCTATAGTGGAGGTTAGAACCCCAAGGATGAATTTAAAGGCAGAAAATGAAGGCTAGAACAAAGAGAGAGGAGTAGAAATTGACAGAGAAAGTGCAGAGAGGGTGTGTGTGTTCTTCATCTAAGAATTTCTAGGTAAAATAATCTTCGTCTCCACCGTCGGACGGTTTAATTACATCATTAAAATTGCCTAAAATGGGCCAAAAGTCTGCTAACAACATCAGCCCAATGTGACAGAAATTTATCTCAAGCACGCTTAAGCGCGTTTTTACTGTGCTTCTGCGCGATTGCTCGATTGGATCCACCAAACTTGCACCAAGGCGCGAGTTACTCGAGCTAAAGAGTGATAATATCATGCGTTGAGGAGGCGTATTCCCAATGCATTTTCATGGTGCTCACTGAATTCCTAAGCACTATAGCTGCTGTTGTATGTCAGGATGGTGGTTGTCCTTGGCTCTCTGTTTTGGCCTTGATGGAAATGTCAAATGGGCTGAAATGGAGACATGCACAAATTCATATTTCCTGAGAAACTTTTCAAAATTACTTTGGTGTTGAAGCTAACTGGAAAGGCAAAGCAACCTTCATATTCTGAATGTTGCAGAAGAGGGTGGTCATGTAGATGAGGATATTTGGTACAAAAGGTTCATCATTGGACCATGGGCCAAATTTAGAAGGGTGCTATTGTACGTCAATTGATTGCATATTTTGTGATACTGGATATATTGTGCTTCTTCCCCGAATTGGGAATGAGATGTTAATTATAAAAATAATAATAAAAGTTAATTATAAAAATAATAATAATGATAAAAAGGATGAATCTATTGAAGTTGATTTACAACATGGTGCAATAGCATTTGGATCACTTACATTATCTTCTGATTTTTTAATACATTTATAGTGTTATGCTATTCTTCACAAACCACGGACTATTACACTAGTTTTAACAATAAAAGGGTTTATGACAATCAGAATTAAACACTAAGGAACAGATATTTTTACTCTGCTTTTGAAAGATAGATGCGTACATTCATCTAACTTCAAATAAGTACGTTATCTAAAATCACCCAAAATGTACCTGAAGCGGATCCATATCATGCACCCATGTAAAATAAATAAATAAAATAAAATCTTGGCCGCAAATTATCATCTATACGAGAGCACAAATACAAAAGTTCATTACGGGATCATTCTAGTTCTAGTTCTAGTTCTAGATATAAAGCTGAAACATTTTCATGGGATCCAATTAATAAAGTTGATTCAATTGCAGGTTACAGAGTAGAGGAAAATTGGAACTTCTGAGTTCCGAGAGTACACCCAACAAACAAAAGAGAGCAGTTCAATGCAAGTGGGAACTACATTAAATCAACCAAAAGAAACTTTGCTCGTAAAGTGCGCTGTATCAGCTCCAAGACTGCCTAATTCGAATAAAGTAAAGACAAAAAGGGCACTGCTTGGGTTTTACATAATCATGGTGCGATCCTAAGTGGGTCACGAGGATAAAGTGATGTCTTGCGAATGTTATTAAGGCCACAGAAGAGCATTACCACACGCTCCAATCCTACTCCAAATCCTCCATGTGTGGGTGCACCATATCTGAATGATCAACCAAGCAATTAATTTTTTATAGACAGTATTTACTTGATCTAAAAATAAATACATTAATTGCAAGAGTTAAGGAGGAGAATAAGGGGGAGGGAAAAAGATGTAAATATAACCCGCACCGAGTACATTACCCAAAAGGAAAAAAAAATCAACACTGAGTACAAAAAGAGAAACCGAGGAGAAATTATTGCATAGTCATTAAACACCAAGGTGAATTGTGCTCTACCCAATGATAGAGTGATATTTCAGTTTCAATTAGTAGTAAGACCCACACTTTCCTCTGAAATGTTACTTGAGTAAAACAAAATCCATCTGATGTTCCATGATCATGCAATAATTTCTACTAAGAGGCAAAAAGGCAACAAAAAATACCTGAAAGAATCAATGTATGTAGATATTGTCTTGACATCAATGCCGCAAGCCTCTGCGCGTTTTTCCAACATTTCTGGGTCGTGGACACGCTGAGCTCCTGAAATAATCTCCTCACCTGAGGGACAATGAACACAACTTCAATTCAAATAACAGTAATAGAAACTCCCAAGCTTCAATGGAAATATGTATTATCTATAAAGAAGCATGATGGCTGAACTAGAGATGAGTTTATGGCAAAATCACTTATTCCTTACCTCGAATAAAGACATCAAATGAGTTAGTGTATTGTGGATTGTCGGAGCAAGGCATTGTGTAAAATGGCCTTACAGCCAATGGGTATCGGTGAAGTATATAGAACTCTGTGCCATACCTATAAGCAAAAATACAGCCCAATTAAACTAAAAATAATAACTCACTAATAAAATACAGAAATTATTTAGAAGGGGAAACAAAAAACAAGAGAAGGAATTACTTCTCTAAAACTATCTGGCCCAATTTCCTTTCTGCTTCAGTATTCAAATCACCAAAAGGTTCAACTTCTACTCCAGCATCCTGTGAAACAAAACTATTAGTAGCTGCAAGATAGGCATGCAGGGGCGGGTCCAGAAAATTTGGATAATGAGGCAAAGATAATACATAAATATAATGAGTGAGATGTGCAATATCTAGTTATTTTTTCTGATTTAGAGTTAGTATGAGCTCAAAGTTAATAAAATGATAGGAGTAAAAATACATATTTCCATATAATTATTAAAAAGAATTTAAAAATTTTGTGGGGGCACATGCCCCACCTTGTATAAGGTGCACCCATCCCTGCAGGCACGCATATTGTAAATTCCTACTACCATAAAGTTATAATAGGTTCAAGTTCGTTTCTAATTCCTGAGGTCAATAATTCAACAGTAACAATGAACATCCAGAACCACCTATAAGTGGAAAAATAGACAGGAAGCATCAGAACACCAGCAATTGCACTTCTTAGAAGAGAACATGGGGCAAGGTTGTCAATGGTGGATGGCGGTTTATGGCGGTGAGGCTAAAACACACCATAAAAATATGGCGGATGGCATTGTGGGTCATGGCGGACTAAAAAATATATAAATATATATAAAAAAAAATGTGAAAATTTTCATTTTTTTTGATAGGTCATTTGTTTTTAGTTTTAATGAAACAAAAATAGTATATTACCCAAAAGAAAAAAAAAAAGCAAAACTAACCCACACCCAAAAATAAAAATAAAAATCCAAGAAAACCCACACAACTAAATTATGCCCATGACTGAAAAAACAACCCACTTGCACATGACTCTAAAGGCTAAACCACATTCCACACTCAAAACAATAACCCACACACGTGATCCACTCATCAGTCCTACCCAAGCAAAACCTGAAGTGAGAAATAAAACCAGATCTGAGGGAAGAGAAGAGAGAGACTTTGAGAGTCCGAGAGAGAAAAGGAAGCAGAGAAGCAGCACCCCAGAGCCATTGTTGGTGGGCCGCCGTCACTGGTGTGGTGGGCCGCTGCCGTGGTGCCCCACTGTCGGTGGGAAGCACGCGAGAAAAGAAAGCAGAGAAGAGAGAGACTTTGAGAGACCGAGAGAGAAAAGGAAGCAGAGAAGCAGCACCCTCGCTGCTGTTGCTTGTGCGCTGTAGGCGGCAGGTTGGTGCACCGCGGGCGCCAGCGTGGTGTGCCGCTGTCCCTGGGAAGCACACTGGAAAAGGAAGCAGAGAAGCAGTGAAGCAGAGAAGCAGAAGCATGCAGGGTTGGGTTTTGGGCCTCAAAAAAACCCGAGAAAAAGGGGTTTTGGGCCAGATTTCCGCCATGGCCGCCACCAATCCGCCATGCCGCCACCGCCATTTCGGCCGCCACGCCATACCACAATGCCATCCACCTTTCCATGGCGGTGGGCTCGATTTCCGCCACGCCATGGCACTGCCATGGCCGATTTTTAATAACACTGACATGAGGAACCTAATAAGTTAACAATTTGCTCACCAATTGTCTGAAGAAACACCCTTAATAGAGTATACAACAAACAAACAATACACTATTTTCATCTTTTAACAACAATGTGCCCATTTTTCATTTAAGGAATGCATTTTGTTGTCTATCCACCACTTGCAAGTTAAATAGTAAGGAATAAGCTTACCTTGAGCATCTGAACTCCTTCGTCATATGTGAGGCGCAGGGTCTGTCGAAGATACTGCACATTGAAGGGGCTATTATCAGATCATAATTCATAAACAAGATCATGTAAGCAATAAGCATTGCATTTATTTGCATCTAACACGTCACAATAGAAGCCTCATGTAAAGACTACAAAACAGATCAACTATACGTTATGCAACTGATAGCTCATACCCTATCAAATACAACCTAAGAAAATTAAGATCATTTAAAAATTCTGATATAAAATAAACACCTTCAAAGGTTCAAATGGGTACTGCCGCGCCACAGATTCAAGATCCTTCTTACAACTCTGGTTCAAGCTATCAAATATTGAGACAAATAATCTATCAACCACATCCATAACCTGCCCAAAACACAACATCAGTAAATCAGGTTGTGTCCCTCAATAATTTCAAAAGCAAACACATAACATATGCCTGCGACCAAAATATACCTCAAAATAATGCTTCTTAATCTCCATTTCAACATCAAGACCTGTAAACTCACACAAATGTCTGTGAGTGAAGGAATCTTCAGCTCTAAACACAGGACCAATCTCAAAAACACGGCCAAAATCAGCACATATTGCCATTTGCTTGTGAAGCTGAGGTGATTGGGCAAGGCATGCAGGATGCCCTTTATAGTCCAGTCTAAAAACAGCAGCTCCACCCTCACTTGATCCAGCAATCAACTTTGGAGTGTGGATTTCAACAAAGCCTTCTGATAATAAGAATTGTCTGAATGCCTGCCCAACAAAGCAATAAAAATTTATTTGATCATTCAGTTGGCATAATGACACAAATGTATGCCTTGAGTGTCTTTAGTATGCATTTATTTCAGTAAATTTAAAATTTCCAGCAACCACGACTGCTGAAACTGACAACAGAGATTTAGAAAATAAAAATATTAAATAAATAAACTCTTCAAAATAACACTCAAAGATGAAATGCATTACATTTCCAACTTGAGATTGAATGCGGAAAATTCCTTGGTTGGCTGGTGTTCGGAGGTCAAGTACTCTAAAGTTCAGACGTGTATCCTGATTGACACGAACAAGTTGCTCACCAGCCTGCACCCATTAAGAGATCACGTTAACTAAATGGTGAAGAAAACGAGCACTATTTACAGTGCAACCATCATTCAAGACATGCAGGGAGAATGAAATAATACAAAAGAATTGGCTCCTGCCAAACAAATTGCTCAAACAATGAGGAAGACAAAAAGGATTTACTAGACTATATTTAACAATCATACACATATCTCAATGTACCAGGAGAGCCTTCTCAATTTCAGCTTCACTTCGAGCAGCATCCTCAAGATTAATTGGTAGACTTGGGACAGCCCTGTTGACACAATACAACTTCCTCACTTGAACTTCCACCTACGAGAACAAACCACACAAGGCATAATCACAATGATCCCCAGCTAAATGTTCAATAAAAACTACAAATTACGGAGAATAAAAGGAAGCCTACATTTAGAGACCATTTTAAACATTATACTAGCAAGCCTTTTACAAGATAACCACAAAAGTTAATATCTTTAGCCTGTCTTTGGCCTTTGGATAATTCACTTGCAGGGGGTAATGTAGTTATCTAAGGTACATATAAAACTCAGTTATAATATAACACAATAGTGGGGTGTGTGAAGGGCTTGTCCAGCAGCGATGTGAGGCAAATGTTAAACCCTGAGCAGTAATGTAGCTTATTGTGAATTATCATCAAAAGATGCAGCAAGTAAGAAAAATCTGCCTCAGACACAATAGCATACCATCAGAAAGCCACAGATATGCTTCAAGAATCTCGGACCACTTTAATGTATAAAATAAAACAAATTTGATGAGTGAATGAATCAGTTATGATCCCTAAGATATTAAGCAAATAAAAAAAAAACCCGATATTATTGTAATCAAGCTATCCTACCATTTTTCATCATCAAAAACATTTTTTTTTTTTAATTTATGTAAGATAAACCTTAGAATTTCCTTTAAACTCTGCGATGCATCCTGGAAAAAAAAAATCACAATTTCAAATTCAAACGCTTAAAACAAGTAATGTCGCATTTTCAGAGGAGCCAAATCCGTAATAATGAAAGTTCAGAGCCACAGTGATGTCACATTTTTTTTTTTTCAAAGTATTTTAGTACTTACAAAATCACTAAAATCTTAAAAAAAAAATAAGAATAACAAAAAAAAAGAACAAAACCCCGTACCTGCTGCGTAGCACCTTTGATCGAAGCATCAGGAACCGAAACGACGCCGTCGACATCAATAACAGACTCCCGACTGAGCGCAGCAGCATACTTCACCATCTGCGCGCTCACAGCACCTTCCTGCGCCTGCACAAGGCACTGCACAGTGAAACCATTCTCCCTCACAACCAAGAACGCCATCTTCTTCCCCACCGTACGGATCGCCTGCGCCCTCCCTCGGATCACGACCCCCTTCCCCGCCAGAGTCGCGTCCAGGGACTCGACGCGTGTCCAGCAGCCTGCGTCGACGGCCGTCTTCGACTGCAGCTCCTCGATCGGGATGTCGCCGTAGTTTCCGGCCAGGGGGTCCGCCTCGTCGACGGCGAGCTTCGCGGCGGCGGTAGCGAGGGAGGCCTCCTGGCGGCGGCGGAGCTTTTCCTGCTTCGCGGCTTCCTTCTTCGCCCCCTTCTTGCTCAGCTGTTGGTCCTCCGATGGTGGTGGTGCTGAGGGGTCTTGGGATTCGGAAGACGACATCGTTTTGGGGAGTGGAATGAAATTGAATGAGACAGCGTGTGAGTGAGTGTGGCTCTAGAGCGACAGAGTTTCAAGAGAGACAAGGGCTAATGGGTTTTGTGGTTTGTTGTGTGTAATGTTTCTCTTTTTTTTTATTTTTTGTAATTTATAATTTTATTTTATATGAGAAAAAATGGAGAGGAAATGTGAAATGAGTCTAGGGTTGGGTTGCCTTCCCGGTTGGCGTTGTTGGAGGGGGGAGGTTAGTCCGAAACCGAAGACGGGAGTTGTTCCAATGGTTGCCATTGGATTGGAAAATGGTATTTTTATCGTGGATTCTGGGTGGTATTTGACCATCCGTGGTATGCAGGCTATGAAATATGCACACAGTATTTGGGGATTGCATTTCGGAATTACTGAATTAGACACCGGCTCATATTGACTCATCACGTATCAATGACATATATTTATACTAATTTTAACATAGAAAAAAATATAATATAAGTAAGGTTACAGAAAGGAAATTAATATATACTCTTTTAAATTCATAAGAAAATAAAATATAAGTAAAATTTATATAAATAATATTTTAAATAATATATAATTTTTCTTACATTTTTAGTTAGATAATAACTGTGTTTGTGTTCTATAAATTTGTAATTTTAATATGTCCCACATATCTATCCATGTATGTGTCATGTTATGTCCATGTGAGTGTCCCAGCTTCGTAGTATATATATAGAATATAGCGTGTTTCGACCAAAAGGAAAAGGAGATGGGGTTAATTGGGATTCCTTCTCACCAAATTTTTTTTTAATGGTTTCTTTTAAAAATTTATCCTATTTTTTTTTTATCAAGGTCGTATATCCAAATGAGCACAACGAATAAGTCATTAGAATTGATCTAGTAGTTACGATTTGAATAGTATATATAAAATGCTAGATTCAAATTTTATTGTGTTTAATATAATTTTAAAAGTAGAAGCCAGCGCATAGCTTATGGTTCTGCATATGAAGTGGGTATGAAATTTCTACAACGCTGATTATGATGTTAATTATATGATGATGATAATAATGGAGAATTCAAAATTGAATGGGGGAATTAAAGATAAAGAAAGTAATAAATCACATATCTGTCTAGGGGGTGGGATGTTCCCTGTGCAAGTTGGATTGATTTTAAGTAAAATATCAATCTAATTCAAATAATATAATTTGGGGTCTGAATCTTCGCGAGTCGATTTTTGGGATTACGTTAAATTCTCAGCATTGATGAGTTTTCTTTTTTTTTTTTTTATTTTACATGCTCCCTTTTTTTTAGAATATTTATCTATTTTTAAATAAGATCATCTTTTAAAATATTTTTTAATTTCATATTATGATAAAGTATATATTTTTTATTTTAATCGTATCTCTCGTATTAATAATCATAATTAATGATCACTAATATATTAAAAAGGTTTGTTAGAGAATTTATTGGGATATATTAGTCCATATATCATAATTTTATATAAAAATACTTTATTATCATATTATTTATTAACTTTCTTAATCTATGTGTTTGTTTAAATTTAACAGATATTTTATAAGAGATGGACTAATAAATTTTCTTGTTAAGAATTGACACGAGAGATTTTATACCCTATAATTTGTTACGAAAGGATTGGTTTAATTTAAGCTTTGAAGACAATCCAATTTAATCTTTAGCAGATTGAATTGGATCGATTTTTTACGGAATAAAATTTTCGCTTTGGAATGATATCAAACACAAGTAACTTAAGGTAATAAAAGAAATAAATAAAAATAACTCATTTGATTTGTATAAAATATTAGGGAAAATTGCATTTTAAAGCACAAGCTATTTATTGATGCTGTAATAAAGTATGATCCGGTAGCACACTTGAACCAATTATGAAATATGTAGATTTTGGTTTGGTGAGGTGCCTATTGGTATCAGGGACCTTGTATTTCGGGATTTGACTTCTTTATAAATTTACATCTTTATTAAAAAAATATTATAAAAAATTGCACTTTATTCATTGCTCTTTAACTTTTAACTTTAAAAATACCTTGTTTAATTTTCTAAACTTCCTTGAATGTGCAAATTAGCCTTTCCATTAATTTTTCTATCACTTGTTAATAAAATTATCACAAATTTAACAAATTTTAAGGTCTAAGATTACACATTTAGAAAAGTTCAAGAGTCAGTTTGCACATGTTCTAAAATCTATGGACACAGTATGCTTACTTTGACTAACATGCACATTTATAAAAGTTCAATAGTCGATTTGCACATTTTTAGAATTTAGGGGCTAAAGTGCATATAACCTATAGTTTAGGAGATAAAGTATCATTTTTCCAAAGTATTATTTAAAAGAGAATTATACATAAAAGAAAAGATTTTGTAATAAGTTAAACTTATTACAGTAAAATTATAAATTTAACAATAAAAAATTATATAATATTATTTGATTTGGATTGGATTGAATCAATTGTATGTATATATCCATGTTCCCTAGTACCCTGTCTTGACTTCGAGAATGAAGACTTAATATAAAATTAAAAATCTTACTTTAGGTATTTTTCTTATCCCCTTTTCTTCCAAAATATTAACTCCCAAACACACCATAATGTTCACATTTAACATCAGGAAATACATAAGAAGTTGAATCTTTTTAAATGTTGGGTGATTAATCCACTTTAGGACAAAAGAAAAAAAAGGTTAAATGGACTAGCATGTTTATCACCGGGTAGGTCCATTTAGGTTTAACCCACGAGATATATAGTCCAAGCTAAAAATAGGTTGGTTTGAGTGGATTCTCAACCCCAAAAAAGATATAGAAATTTTCTATGGTCAATCTATCTTTTCTTTAGTTGATGTAAAAGTTTAAGTTGAGGGGAGACACTATATTAATCAAGGGTTAGAGTATGTCTCTAGATTCATTGAATGCTTATAATGATACTTATAGATCATTTTTCAATATAAAAAGCTTGATAATTAAACCCAAGTCATATCAAAATATGAATAGAAGGTTAACCAGATGAGTAAACTTTTATCAGTCCCAATCTACCTTTTCTAGATAAATAAACAGTTCACCTAACAAATTAGATTTATTTTGACAATCATATATAAAATAGTATGAATTGAGTTATTCCCATTCTACCCGTAGTGGTGGGAAAGAAAAATACGTATTGAATAAGATGAAGTGAATTGAATTTCATTCCATAGTACTTTCATTTCATCTTATTTTAAAGCATCCAAACAATATACTGTTGCATTCTATTATGTCATTCCATTGTTTTCCATCAATTAAGATATAGTCTAGAGAAATTAGAGAGAGTCGGCCTCCAAAATTGATGAAAGTATATTCCGTCCGTGCATAATGTAGCTGCGGAATAATTCTAATGTAAATCTAACACTCCACAAAACCTAGTAGCTCCTTTTCACAAAACAACAGTACTCATGAAATACCAACGGATGGATACTAGGTTCTATGGTGGTTTATTTTAGAATTAAAAAAATTATAAAACTTAAATTTTATAGATAGTTAAAAAAAAGTTAAAATCAGATTTCTTTTCTTAAGAAGTTACTCTTGTTTTTGGCTTTTATAAAATAAAACTTGAAAACTTAATTTTTTAGATTCTTATTATATTTTAAAAATTGTCCAGATATACAAAAAGTAATTTTTTTTATTAGAAAAAAGTGATTTTGATAAGAGAAAAAAAAAATCACCCAAACACAACCCTAATTAGATAGCTTCTAAATTGAAGTTTAAATCAACCCATTTCTTTACAAGAAATAATACTCAACTAGAAAACTTTTGCCAAACTCCATCACAAAATTCATAGAAGTTACTCGATGAAATAAACTAATAGAAGTCAGTCATCCACCCACCAGTCAACAGTATGCCACATCATCCTAGCAACTCAATTTTCGCAAAAGCTTGTGGCTCTCCACTCCCCCTCATTACCCTATGAGATTTATTTTCAAGACAAGGACATCATTTTAGAGAGTAAAATAAGAAAATTTTACCTTTGAATCAATAAAGTTAAAAGTGAGACTCTTTTTACTTTATTGATCTAAAAGTGAAATTACTCATGTCACTTTAGAGTATCCAAATCCTTACTTTTAGGTAGTGCAGAAAATAAGGTTGCATAAACCATTTCACATAAGATTCAACAAAACTACTCGTGAATTATTATATTTTTGAGCCATTTCATGAACAAAATAAGCAAACAGGGGTTATATGCATATATAATGCTAATTGCCACGCATTGAGTATGTATAGAGTATGTATAAAAGGCTAACTAAGTAATGATCCTATTTCATTAATTGTTTCAGAGGCCCCCGATGATTTCAGGCCTCAGCAATAATCAACTACAACTAGCATAAACAAATTAAAAATATATCACCACCACCTTGTTCCAAAACTTTAAAATTTACTCAGACCAAGTTTTTCCAGCCCAAGTTTGCAAGATTTTCAAGTATAGTATAAGATTTGTTTCAGCTGAATTAGCTCACAGTGCAGAAGATGTTGTTGTAGCACATCACAGGTTTTTCCTCAGCAAAAATCAGTTGCTTGTTTCTCCTAAGGAAATCAGATCCTCAAAGCTACCTTATCTGGCCATGATATTTTCTCCTTTCCAGTTTTCTTTTTCTTGAGTGACATATTCTGAGGCTGCTTCTTTACAATAGGTGCCTTCCTCACAAGCTCCTCCTTCCCATTGACATTTTGCTCCATGTTTGTCTGCATAGAAGATTATTTTGTTTTCAGTTGGATAAAGTGAACAAAGTTGTGATGATTCTTGGTTCACGCTAAAAATCCTCAATCTGGTAACAATGTTTCCTTCACATTGAACAAGCTGAGTTTTTAAACAAATTCAATACCTCATTCACAACATCATTCCTCTCCATCCTAATTGGCACAGCATGAATATCTACATTTTGGCGAGGACCAGGTTCCAGTTCAGCCTTGGCAGACTGTGACTTTGTTAAATACATATGCCGTTGCCTCAAAAACCTGAAATAATCAGAAAGCACTCAGGTTCAGAATTATTCAACAGAACAAACATAATAACAACGGATGAACTCTGAATATTTCATACCAAACTTCATCCCGAAGAACATCTCTTGTCTGCTTTTCCACTTGCAGTTTCCTTTTCTTAGAAACATACTCCTGCAACATTGTGATAATTTTTTATGAACATTCAGCTACGAACCTTAAAAATTAACCATAAATTCAATTACGAAACATTACCACGCCAAACAAAATAAGTCCACAAAAGTACAAATAAACTTTCATTGGTAAAAACTGAAATCAAGTACAACAGTCTCATTTCAAACCTCCGTATATTTCTGGCCAAGAATCTGATACTCAACTACTTGCTTAGAAAAACAGAGCAATAATTTAGAATTTTCAATCACTGAGATGAGGGTGAACTTTTACCCTCTCAAAACCCCACCGATAGGAGACTCATGCACTAAGCTGCCCTTTTTCCTTTCACTCACTGAGATGTGCAAAAGTTCTTATAGTCAAATCCAAACAAAATTTTCTATTTCTTTTTACTTTGGATAATATTTATTTTAAAAGGAGTAGACATGGTTATTGATTTGTGCCTGGCTGAGACTGACACGGTATAGCCCTCTTCCCATAAGGTTTACTCAGGAATCAAACATACTCTCCTTCCCTGATAGAGGCACCTCACTTCTAATGCACCACCCATTTTACTTCATAGGGTCAGGTTTTGCATTGTATGAGACACTAAATCCCTCCCTTGGCTATCTTAATTCTTAAGTACAAACCCCCAACATTAGTGTGGGCTTCAATTACTTCTCCTAGTTGTTAGCTCTACACTGGAACCCCATTACTTGTTATCCGTCATCTCTGTTGCACACATGCTGATATACAATATGAGTACGATACGGAGATACGATATAAATCAAATTAAAAACATGTAAAACATAAGTAGGAGTATCTAAAAGTATGGCAAAGTATCCGATACGATACGTATCCTGTATGGGTATGTTGACTATTCTGAAATATCCGTGCATCATAACCCCATATTGATGGATTTAAATTGCGATCAAGGTCAAGGTTGCAGCTGTCTCGCCATTCCTACGATTGCAAAAAACTCTAGGCCGCGGCTGCAGACCACAATTTAATACTAATAAGGTCAAACCTTAGGTTAGCTTAGTTGTTGATCAATCTTTGGGGTTAACAGTAGTCAAGACTTATAACAACCATATTTCATTCATCTTTCTGTCACTATCTTGTAAACAAGCTATGGTTTAACCATAGAATGTACGATCAAAAAGCATAATTTAGACACCAACACCAAACATAAAAACACCATACAAATTATCAAATTCAAATCCAAAAACAAGATTAATCTAATTAATTAATAGCAAATAATAACAAGAAGAAAACAACAACAAAAAAAAAACCCCAACCTTCTGCAGCTCCAAATAATCTTCCAACAGAGCATTGTATTTGGACGCCAACTTCGAATTTTCAAGAGAATTCAAAGCACCCCTTTTCATCTTCACCCTTCAAATTCGAATTTTTCAATAGAAAGGAACGAGCTTTCAAAGAAAAAACTTCACAATAGACCCTTCTTCCCCCCCTCCCCTCTCTCTCTTTCTTTTATAATAAGAGTCAAGAGAGAAAGAAAGGAAAGAGGGCAAAAAGGGAAAGAAAGAAAGGGTTGGGATAAGAAGAAGAAGAAGAATAAGGAGGACGAAGCTTGTTGTGTATAGCAAAGTGTGAGTAAAGAAAGAGAAGGGAAGAATAAGAAGAACCCAAATAATAATACAACTTGACCCATGAAACTGAAAGGAGAAGGGTAATTGTGGGAAGTAAAGGAGGAAGTGAGAAGATACTGTTTTTATGGAGGAAGGGTTGTTGTGGTTGGATTGGATACCAATATGATGAGATGATGAGATAGTTTGAGAATACAAAGGAGGCATATCTTCTTCCATCTGTCGTACGAGGTTGCTAACTTGCTTTTTCCCCTTTGAATTTTTGGCTCCTCGTTTTAACTTTTCATAATATTTTTTTTTTATTTTTGAAAAATAAATTGTTTGGGACTCTTGGCTATTGTCTATTGGACTACTTTTTTTTTTTAACATAATTAGGGTATCCACCATTGAATACAGTGATTAATTCTTTTGCCGGCTAGAGTGTCTTTTTGAATTCAAGTATTATCATTTAATCATAAATTTGATAAATCTTTATAAGTAGTGAGAAATATGACTAAATTTTAGTCACAAATATCTAAGAGTTTAATTTGGATGAAGTGACAGTATCTAATTAAATCTCTTCTTTTATATAACTATTTAAATAGTGGAGTGAAAAGTAATCAGATTTTTTGATATATCATCATATGATTAGATGAATATGTCAAAATTTTTTACACTGTTAACGCATTGTAATTAAATCCAATAACTAAAGGTAATGAATAAAAAAGTAATAATTAAATAGTATCAATGTCATTAAATTTTATAGAGATATTGAATACGTTTTTTAAAGGACAAAACTCTCAAATTGATATAACTTAAATTTTGGATCGAATAAAATGATCCTTCTAGAAAGAAAATATCAAAAAAGCCCCTGCTAATTTAAAACGTTGGACAATTTGGTCAATTAGTTTGTCAAGAATAATGGAAAATGTCAAATTAATTTGTGTAAACAGAGACTAATTTGTTCAATTTTTTTAATTTGCAAGGACCCTTTTAAGTGTTTTTTTTCCCTTAATGAACCAATTTGTCCAAGTTTTATCGATAAATTTATGGTGATTTACTTATGTATATATTCCATATTTTCATTGTTGATCAAATTATCATTTTTATTTTTCATCTTTTTCACCTAACTTAAGGATGAGCTTTGATATTTAAGTCACTATAACAAGTCTAATGAGAAGTTTGGGTAGCATGAGATTTTAGATTCAAATCTTATTACAAGCAATGTAATTTCAAAAGGATGAGGTTTAGTATTTGAACTAGATTATGTTAAAAGAATGAGGTTTAGTATTTAACATATAAATATGGTTTGATGGATAAACTTATGTGATATGTTGCTTACACCAAATGACGGATAAAGTCATTACATATTATATTAGTCTATCCTATCATGTCTCAGTGCCAAATAGATCCTAACTGATTTATCTGGCTTAGATTGGATTGGAGAGTCGTCTAGAGAAGAACGAAGAAGATTGAAGCGTATATAGTTAAAATTTAATTTTCATTAGTAAAAATTTAATTTAATAATATTTTATTATTTTATTAAGAATATTTGATTAAATTACCTACTATTTAAATGATTTACAAATTAAAATATGTAGTTAATTGATTGTAAAATTTTTAACACGGAAGCCAAATGAGGTGGTAAGGACCATCTTATTCTCTAACCAAATGCCAAAAGTTTAATTACCGTTTTGAGAATGGAGCATTTTTAAAATCCCATAGCCAGTGTCTATCCTATAAGTGGGTCTATAGTGTGTGAAAATATTAGTCACTATGTCCAAAAATAGATAATCTTAAAAACCAAAATAAAAATTGATAGTATATTTTTTTTCCACACTAAAGTAATACACTAAAACTAATCTTATGTGAATAGTTTATGGACATATGATTGTATAGTAGTGAGTTCACGGTGAACCTTATACGTGGTAATATATTAACCATTCAAAATATAATATAAAGTTAAAATTATATAAATATTATAAAAAGTACTTATTGAAATCATGTCATACGAAGACTTCACCATAAACTTGAGTCTAATTAATATTTTTCTAATTTACAAGATAAACGATTACAGCATAATCTTCTTGAATCAACATATTGTTATAGTTAGTTTTGAAAATTTATTTTCACCGTATGAAATGAAGATAGAGAATATTATTTAAATGAAAAATAATTTAATAAAAAAATAAAAAACCCAAAATAATTATTAATACAAAGAAACAAAATTATGAAATTATCTTTGACTCAAAATTACCCGACCCTAAATCAATTTATAGTTGTGAGCAATTTTATTTTTATCCACGTTAAAAAAAAGGAGATAATATTAATATGGACATGAAAATTACAAAATTACCATAGCTTCAAATTGATAATTAAGAAAAGCGATAGATGTTTGTCCCAAATGAATAAAATATGGATTTTGTTTTCCTTCCAACAAAAAATAAAAATCAATATGTCTTGTTTCCATGTACTGATTTTACTTTATTCACATATAATTTTTACGGGGATTTTCACATGAATGTGAGGCTTTTTTTTTCTCTCAGAATTCGGACTCTCCAAATTCTATACAGTGCATAGTAATTTTTTTTTATTTTTTTCTTTTCGTTACCGTTACTATTTTGTTAATTTTAATTATTTTTAATATTTATTTTTATTTATTTCTTAAAGAAGTTAGTTGTCCCAACTTCTACTATGTATGCAGTATTTTTTTCCTTAATTGTTGTGCTTTTTTGGTAATTTTAAATATTTTTAATAATTTTTTATTTATTTTATAAAGAGTTTGATTTATACAAATTCCTTTCTATGTACATCTATATACAGTATATTTTTAATTTTAATTTATTAATTATATTCTCTTAAAGTTTAATTATCTTCCAAATTTATTTTGTAATATTGTTGTATTTTTATTAAATTTACTTTGGTATTACTTTTTTATTTTGTTATGAGTTTAATTAATTATAACTTGTAAATTTTTTAATTTGTTCTTTTAATTTTTTTATTTTTTGTTTAATTATTTTGTCGGAAACAATGTTATTTTTAGCTTTTGATATTTAATATTTTAATTTTTAGTTTTTATTTTTTAGTAAATAGTGCTATTTTTTTCTGTTTTTTACCCAATTTAGTTTGTCTGAACTGTATTGCCTAAACTTTTTTTAAAAAATTTCAGTGTGTCTGAATTATATGTAATAAATAGTAAAAAAAAATTTCCTTTTTTAAGGTGCAACCATTTGAATTTTTAATTTATAAAATATTTACCATTTTATAATTTTTATTTTTTAAATAAATGAATAGTATTTTTTTAAAACATTTTTTTTCTTTTTTTTAAACACAATTCGGGGTACCCGAATTGTATATGTTAAATAGTATTTTTTTCCTTTTTCTTTTCTTTTTTTAAAGAATAACTAAAAATAAAAATTAAAAAATGAAAAGGAAAAAAAATAGAAAAGGTACTATGCATTACACATAATTTCAGTAGGTCTGAATTCTTAAAAAAAAAAAAAAGAGACAGCGTAGACATTGACCGTCGAATGTAGGGGAGTGAGCACCTAATTTTTAACCACAAGACCAAGGTGAAGTGATAAATTCATTTCATTCCTTAACCAAGTGTCAAAGATTTAGTTACTTTGAATGCTAAATTCCTTACAACTGAATTATGATTAGTCACAAGTCAAAGTGTCAAACATCAATTTATCTGGTTATATTAGTATGATCACAAAATTACTTTGAGAGCATCCAACCATTTTCAGTCATTCTATCAAATGAACCTGATGGATTACGCTAACAATGAAAAATACTTTAATAATCAAAGCAAAGATAAGGTAATCATGAACTCAAGGTATTAACACGACAATACGATATGAAGGAGGTTTTAATGAAGAGACATTTTATCGTAAAAGTTGAGAAAATAAAATCAAAGAGATCATTGTTTGGGGAAGATCTTCAGAGGTTATCATCGAGTTATAGGCCTCCTAAGTCTTCAGTTGCCTTCAGAAGTGATACTTGTGTCTTCCTTAACAATAACATCCTTAGAAACTCAAGCCACCAAGTAGATTCCCGGAAAAAAAAATGATGCCAATTAAACTATTTAAAAGTAGCTTGAATGCAACAAATAAATAACTCCCATAAAAAAAAATAAAAAACTTCCATAGAAAAATATGAATAAAATTACATGTTCATCCTTGAAAAATTCACAGTATAACGAAATTCTCAATCGAATAAAAAATTTAAATATATTTTTTATCTCTAAAAAATAAGAAGTATGGGTTTTTGTTCTTGAAATATTTGTTGCTCTAGTTCTAATATTTTCAAAATTTTTTAGTTTTAGTATTGTCGTTAGTTTGTCTATTAAATACTAAACTGGCTTATAGAATACTATGTCATCTAATCCTACATAACATATATATTATAGTCTTATGTGAAAAAATCTTATTATAAAATGAGTTATTGGCTTAGGTCTAATCAGTTACTAGTTGTTCATTTAACATTGTATGATATGACCTTCTATTAATCAGCTTAATATATTACTTAAACAAGTTGATAACAGAGACTAAAACCAAACAAATTTAAAATGTTTTGGATCAAAACAAAAAAGAAATTTAAATCCAAACTCAAAATGTAATTATTCTTTAGGAATAAAAATATATTTAAACCTTGAGAAGAGAACAATTAATCTAAATTTTTGGTGGTACAGTAATGAAGACATGGTTCATTTATTGCATTTTAATCCTTAAATTTTGTAATTTTTACTGTCACGAAGGAAAATACTTGTTAGGGAGAAACTTTTATTGAAAAATAGTCACGCGCGTTTTCTTGTGTTTCGATGACCTTTTCACGGTGAAACAATTTTCATCAGAAAAGGCGACTACTCCAGGCCGAGCTAATGGCAGATGCAATTACACTTTCTGGCAAGTCTCATTAACTGACCATATATGTAGATATCGTGGAAATGCAGCGCCGGCCCCTATGTAGAACAAGAAACATAATCACTGGAGATTAAATTAACATGTGCATAATTAGCTGTTAGTCAGTTAGTTGTACACAGAAAAATATTATTAGCTGTTTGTCAATTTTTGATAGAAAAATATTATTTGTACTGATCATATGTGGGACATTGTGTCGACTCATATTTTATTCATCATCTGATCGAGTGTGGACCCTACTTAAATGGGGTTCACACCCGATCCAATAATATATGAAGTGTGAGTTGGCACCGTGTCCCGTAATAACAAAACTCTTTCTGTTAACTACTTTTCCCGCCAACTTTCATCCATGTGCTAGTGTATATAAACCCTTGTAATCAGATTGAGCCCCTAGAATGTCACTTGTAATTTTCATTTCGTTCTATCAGAATTCTCTCTTTTTTGTTCCCCTGTTTTTGCATTCTCTTTCTTGCAATCTTGAACATTAGACTCTAAAATGTATAGTTGAAAATGGAGTGGTGTAGCCATCGTTCGAAGCCTCGCGAAACCAGAATCACAAGAATCCCTTACGCATCTCTCGAAAATGTTTGCAGGTAAACTAGTATTCCTCATATCACATCCATATTGCCCCCACAATTGCGATCTTTTTCTTTTTTTATTTTGATTTGAGTTACAATTTCTGATGTAAAATATAATAATAACGAGAACATTCTTGGCAAAAAGGCCTTCGGTTAGCATTAGGCCATTTCAATAAACCATATAATGGAAATAATAATAACGTTCTTTGTTAAGAATGCTGTGGAATTTGGAGAGAAGTATTTATGCTCTAAATTTCTAATGTCATTATTAATTTATATCATCCTTATGATTTTTTTATGGCGTTTAGAAACATTTTAATGAGATGGAATTGAATTGAATTCCATCAAAACTTGAATTGAATTTTTATGTTTGAAATTATTCGATAAATTAAGGAATTGAATTCAATTTTTTTTGTTTGGAATGAGTCTAAAAATGAATGAATTTAATTACTTTTACTATTTTATCCTTCATTGATTGGTTGGGAACAAAACATTATATTCATATAAGGTTATTTTAGTATTTTCATTTGTTGGAATTCAATTCTCACATTAAATCACACTTATTTGAGTATGATTTCAATTCCTATCAGAATTCAATTCTTTAACTTAAATTACTTCAAAATCTTTAGGATATGTTTGTAAGTTGGAATTTTAGAAAGGAGGAGAATAAAGAATTTATAATGTAAAGTTATATTACAAATCCTTCTTTTCCATTTTCTCCTATCCAAAACCCCAATTCACAAATATTAATGGAATTGAATTTGATAGGTTTGCAAACGCCTTGCAGCTGGTGTATTTCGTGTGGGAAGGTTCTTTCGGACACGAGTACCATCGAAGTTGAAACATTAATTCCAAGAATGAGGAAAAATGAGAGCTATCAAAGAATCAAGAGAGCAAGGAAGTTCATGCTTGGGAAAAAGGTGAGCACTCCGAGGACCTGTTTAGTTTCATTTCTTGGTTTTCTAATTTTCAGAATTTTATAAAAAGAATATTAATAATTAAAAATAAAAACTAAAAATTAAATTATATAATTCTTATAATTTTTAATATTTTTTTATAAAATCTAAAAAACTAAAAGATTGAGCATAAAAATTAAAAAATGAAACATCCTAATTTGTCTACAGTTTTGTTCCAAGAATTTTATGCCAATTGATTTGCTGCGAAGTTGTAGTATTAGTATGGTATTGGTGATACTATATATATATATATATATATATATTGCTCTTTAAATCTGCATCGTTCTATAATTGGTTTTGTGCAATTTGTTTGCCGTAGGTCTGTTTCTCAAATTTGCTATCGGTTCATCACCTCTTTAAATGTCAATTTTTCAGAACTAATGAGAATTCAAAATTCACTCAACACAATTATATGAATTTAATTTAAATGCACAAATACTTATATTTTTTTTTATAATATATCCGGTTAAATTCTTTCATGTGCATTACTTGTAAAGTCATAGAATAATTAAAAGTCAAATTTGTTTTCCTGATGTAACAATATGTTATTGGATAACTATATAAAAATGTTATATATTGTTGGTCAATCAAACTTAAACAAGTAAAACTACATTTTTTTTATCCCCGAAAGACTTGCATTTTAACAGTTTAGTTCTCGAAATTAAAGTTCAATTGCATACACTTAAATTTTCCAAAGATTTGCAATATAACACTTCATTCCTCAAAAGTTTAATTGCATATATTCCTGTCCTCAAAAGATTTAGCATCATGATATTTCGATCCAAAGGAAAGATCAATTGCATTAAGTTGAGTCTCTCAAATATTTACATTATAACACTTCAATATATTGTTATTATTTTCTTTCGAACTGAACTGTTATAATATCAAAATTTTAGAATATTAAAGCGTATACAATTAAATTTTTAGGGACTAAAATGTTATAATTTCGAATTTTTTCAAGACTCAAGTGTAAACAATTAGTCTTTCAAGAATTAAAGTATTAAAATATAAATCTTTAAGGAAATGAAGTGTAGTTTTATCCAAATTAAACTATATTTTTCTCTCTTTCTTTCTCTATAGATATATAATTCTTTCACTCATTGTATTTTAAATGAATGTTCTCGTATATTTCTCCCTGGAACCAGAACGCAGGAGTTGAAGTGGAGTGACCATTGTGTAAAGTATCCTCAAACCATACTTGCAAGCATCCCTGATCCATGTCCAGAAATATTTTCCTGGTGAAGTACTATATATAATATATTCCTCTTATCGCATCTACATTATTGCCCCACAATTGCCATCTTTCTTCTTTTTAACTTTTCTTTTTATTTGACTTATAAATTCTGATTGCCAAAAATAATAATAATGAGATTATTGACAAGACGCTCTACGGTTAGCATTCAACAGGTGAATTGGCCATAATAATAATAATGATTAATTTTTTTATACAGTATTCATTTTTAAGAATGTTGGGTTTGAAAGATTTAATTGCTCTGCTAGTTCGATAGTTTCACTCGATTCTAATTAGATTCATATAATTTTTTTTTAAGTTTTAAATTATGTCACTGTGTTAAAAAGAATTATAATCAAGCTCTTAGAGCAATCCATCGTTACAAAATAATAATAATAATAATAATAACTTTTACATTGTTTAATAGGTCCCCACTCCATTTGTACAGTTCAACATAAAAATTTATTCAATCTTACTAAAAGAAGTTTTGTAATGATAAATTCTTTCAGAGATTTTACAACAAATATATTTAATTTAGGGATCTAATTGAAAACTTTTAAAGTACCATATCCTAATTGAAAATCATGTCTAAGTATAAAGAGCATCACATTGAATAAAGAAGAAAAAAAACTTATATTCCAATGTCATTAATATTTTTGGTGCCTTAATGTCATTAATAATTTATCCTTGTTTTTTTTAATGTTCAACTTACAGTTGGTGCATTTCTTGTGGGAGGGTTATGTGGAACATGGGTATCGAACTCGACAATAATTTCAGGGAAGAGGAAGAACAGAAGAGTAAGTACTCTGAACATTTGCACTGTACTGTTAGTCTGTTACCCTTTACCTTACTGTTTATTAAATATGGCTTCTTCTATTTGAGATTTGAGTCCAGACTAAAGATGCGCGTTACTATTTTTCAATAAAAGTTTCTCCCTAACAAGTTTTTTCCTTCGTGATGGTGAAACTTACAAAATTTAAGGATTAAAATGCAATAAATGAGCCATGTTTTCATTACCGTACCACCAAAAATTTCGATTAATTTTTCTTTTTTTAAGGTTTAAATACATTTTTATTCCTGAAAAATAATTAAATTTTAATTTTGGATTTTAAATTTCTTTTTGGTTTCTATCCAAACATTTTTAATTTGTTTAATTTTAGTCTTCGAAATTAGCTTATTTATGTAAAATATTAAGCTATCTAATAGAAAGTCTTATCAAACAATCTTACATGAACAACTAGTAATCTTACTTGACAAATCATAATCTTATGAGTTAAAAATCTCGTTTAGTAGCCATTTAGACCTAAGTCAATAACTCATTTTATAATTGGATTTTTTCACATAAAACTATAATATATACGCTATGTAGGATTAGATGACATGGTCTTCCATAAGTCAGTTTAATTAGTATTTAATAGATAAACTAACGATAACACTTAAATTAAATAATTTTGAAATATTAGAACCAGAACAAGAAATATTTCAAGAACAAAATCCCATACATCATATATTTTTGGAGATAAAAAAACATATTTAATTTTTTTATTAGATTGAGAATTTCGTTATACTGTGAATTTTTCAAGGATGAACATGTAATTTTATTCATATTGTTTTGTGAAAGTTATTTGTTCTTTTTTGTGGGATTTATTTATTTGTTGTATTCAAGCTACTTTTGACTTTTGTTTGATTAGCTTAATAGTTTAATTGGCAACATTTTTTTTTTTTTGCAGAATCTTCTTGTATGTAGGCTTGAGTTTCTAAGGATGTTATTGTTAAGGAAGACACAAGTATCACTTCTGAAGGCAACTGAGGACTTAGGAGCCCTATAACTCGATGATCACCTCTGAAGATCTTCCCCAAACAATGATCTCTTTGATTTTATTTTCTCAACTTTTACAGTAAAATGTCTCTTCATTAAAACCTCCTTCATATCGTATTTTAGTGTTCTAAATGCTAATTTCTCCTCTTTTCTCATTTTGCTAATACCTTGAGTTCATAATTAACTTATCTTTGCTTTGATGATTAAAGTCTTTTCTATTATTAGCGTAATCCTTCAGGTTCATTTGATAACATGACTAAAAATGGTTGGATGCTCTCAACGTAATTTTGTGATCATACTGCCTCGTACTAATATAATTAGATAAATTGATGTTTGATACTTTGACTTGTAACTTTAACCATAATTTAGTTGTCGGGAATTTTGCCTTCAAAGCAATTAAATTATTGACACTTGATTAAGGAATGAGAGGCATTTACCACCTTGGCCCCAGTCTTGTGGTTAAAAATTATATGTGAATAAAGTAAAATCAATATACGCACACAATAATTATTAATTTTTATTTTTTGGTGAAATAATATATCAATTAAAAACAAACTCCACATTTTATTCATTTGGGACAAAACTCATCTATAGCTTTTCTTAATTATCAATTTGTAGCTATGGTAATTTTGTAATTTTCGTGTCCATATTAATTATGATTTTATCATCTTTTACACCTATATAATATTATCTTTTTTTTTAAAGTGGATAAAAATAAAGTTACCACTAAAAATTGACTTCGGGTTGGGTAATTGTGAGTTTAAGATAATTTTATAATTTTTTTCTTTGTATTAATAACTATGTTGGTTTTTTCTTTTTCTTATTAAATTATTTCTCATTTAAATAATATTCTCTATCTTCATTGCATACGATGAAAATAAATTTTCAAAACTAACTGTGATAATATGTTGATTCAAAAATATTGTGTTGCAACTGTTTATCCTGTAAATTAGGAAAATGCTAATATAGACAAGTTAAAGGTGAAATCTTCAAATGATATGGTTTTATTCGATATTTTTATAATGTTTATGTGTTTCTAATTTTATATTATGTTTTCAATGGTTAATATGTTGACATGTGTAGGATTAATTGTAACATCTTGATTTCTTCTTGTCATATTTGTGTTAATTAGACATTATCTCTTAACAGTTTTGAGTACATGTTTACGTTTGTTGTTTTGTTGAATTATTTTAAAAATTAAGGCTAGTGCTTTTTAAAAATTTAGAACTTTCTTCAATTCAAAGTTGAGGATATGCAATTACTGTGGAGTGGGAGGACGATAGATGCTTTTAGGCCAACCCGAGGTATTCGCCAAGGAGACCCAATGTCTCCTTATATTTCTGTCCTCTGTATTGAAAGATTAGAAAAATTCATTTCATTAGCTGTCTCCAACAGTCTTTAGGAACCTATGACCATTAGTCGAATGGGTCCCAAGTTATCACATTTATGCTTTGCAGATGACTTGGTGCTATTCGATAAGGCCTCCTTAGAGCAAGTTCAAGTGATAAAAGGCATTTTGGAGTTCTTTTGCAAGAGTTTTGGTCAAAAGGTTAACAGCTAGAAATGTTGTGTTTATTTTTCTAAAAATGTGAGTTTGGCCAGGAAAAGGGAACTTAGCAATGCTCTGGGTATGAATCAGACTTCAGATTTAGGAAAATACCTTGGTGTCCCGCTTTTTCATGATAGGTGTAGCAAGAGGTATTTTCAATTTCTTTTGGACAAAATGACGAGTAGATTGAGTAGCTAGAAAGCGCACACTTTATCTCTTGCAGGTCATATTACTTTGGCTCAATCCACTTTAGCATCAGTTCCTTCTTATGTTATGCAGACCTGTAAAATTTCCCTGAGTATTTGCGATAAAATAGACAAAATTTGTAGAGATTTTATTTGGTGTGGTATTGCAGATTGTAATAAAGTTCACCTTTTGAGCTGGGATGTCCTTTGCACACCTAAATGTGAAGGGGGTTTAGGCTTCAGGAAGGCTAGAGACTTGAATAATACGTTCTTAATGAAGCTGGCTTGGAAACTAGTAAATAATAGAGATAGCCTTTGGGTTCAAGTGCTGCGCAATAAATATAGTTGTTCCAATGTTTTGATTCCTAATATAAAAAAGTCTCATGTGGCCTCTAATGCTTGGAGGGGCATAACTCATGTTTGGCCTACTCTCAAATGAAACTTAATTTGGCATATTGGGAGTGGTTCGACTATCTCTTTTTGGCATATAATATGAATTTCGTTATACTGTGAATTTTTCAAGGATGAACATGTAATTTTATTCATATTGTTTTGTGGAAATTCTTTGTTCTTTTTTGTGGGAGTTATTTATTTGTTGTATTCAAGCTACTTTTGACTTTTGTTTGATTAGCTTAATAGTTTAATTGGCAACAATTTTTTTTTTTGGTAGAATCTTCTTGTATGTAGGCATGAGTTTCTAAGGATGTTATTGTTAAGGAAGACACAAGTATCACTTCTGAAGGCAACTGAAGACTTAGGAGGCCTATAACTCGATGATCACCTCTGAAGATCTTCCCCAAACATTGATCTTTTTGATTTTCTTTTCTCAACTTTTACAGTAAAATGTCTCTTCATTAAAACCTCTTTCATATCGTATTGTAGTGTTCCAAATGCTAATTTCTCCTCTTTTCTCATTTTGTTAATGCCTTGAGCTCATGATTAACTTATCTTTGCTTTGATGATTAAAGTCTTTTCTATTATTAGCGTAATCCTTTAGGTTCATTTGATAACATGACTAAAAATGGTTGGATGCTCTCAGAGTAATTTTGTGATCATACTGCCTCATACTAATATAATTAGATAAATTGATGTTTGATACTTTGACTTGTGACTTTAATCATAATTCAATTGCCGGGAATTTAGCCTTCAAAGCAATTAAATCGTTGAAACTTGGTTAAGGAATGAGAGGAATTTACCACCTTGGCCCCAATCTTGTAGTTAAAAATTATATGTGAATAAAGTAAAATCAATATATGCAAACAATAATTATTAATTTTTATTTTTTGGTGAAATAATATATCAATTAAAAACAAACACCACATTTTATTCATTTGGGACAAAACTCATCTATAGTTTTTCTTAATTATCAATTTGTAGCTATGGTAATTTCGTAATTTTCGTGTCCATATTAATTATGATTTTATCATCTTTTACACCTATATAATATTATCTTTTTTTTAAAATGGATAAAAATAAAATTACAATTAAAAATTGACTTAGGGTTGGGTAATTGTGAGTCTAAGATAATTTTATAATTTTGTTTCTTTGTATTAATAACTATTTTGGTTTTTTTATTTTTCTTATTAAATTATTTTTCATTTAAATAATATTCAGTATCTTCATTGCATACGATGAAAATAAATTTTCAAAACTAACTGTGATAATATGTTGATTCAAAAAGATTGTGTTGCAACTGTTTATCCTGTAAATTAGGAAAATGCTAATGTAGACAAATTTATGGTGAAATCTTCAAATGATATGGTTTTATTCGATATTTTTATAATACTTATGTGTTTTTAATTTTATATTATATTTTGAATGGTTGATATATTGACATGTGCAGAATTAATTGTAACATCTTGATTTCTTCTTGTCATATTTGTGTTAATTAGACATTATCTCTTAACAGTTTTGAGTACATGTTTACGTTTGTTGTTTTGTTGAATTATTTTAAAAATTAAGGCTAATGCTTTTTAAAAATTTAGAACTTTCTTCAATTCAAAGTTAAGGATATGCAATTACTATGGAATGGGAGGACGATAGATGCTTTTAGGCCAACCCGAGGTATTCGCCAAGGAGACCTAATGTCTCCCTACATTTTTGTCCTCTGTATTGAAAGGTTAGCACAATTCATTTCGTTAACTGTCTCCAACAATCTTTAGGACCCTATCACCATTAGTCAAAGGGGTCCCAAGTTATCACATTTATGCTTTGTAGATGACTTGATGCTATTCGGTAAGGCCTTCTTAGAGCAAGTTCAAGTGATAATTTGGAGTTCTTTTGCAAGAGTTTTGGTTAGAAATGTAACAGCAAGAAATCTTGTGTTTATTTTTCTAAAAATGTGAGTTTAGCCAGGAAAAGGGAACTTAGCAATGCTCTGGGTATGAATCAGACTTCAGATTTAGGAAAATACCTTGGTGTCCCGCTTTTCATGATAGGTGTAGCAAGAGGTATTTTCAATTTCTTTTGGACAAAATGACGAGTAGATTGAGCAACTAGAAAGCGCACACTTTATTTCTTGCAGGTCATATTACTTTGGCTCAATCCACTTTAGCATCAGTTCCTTCTTATGTTATGCAGACCTGTAAAATTCCCCTGAGTATTTGAGATAAAATAGACAAAATTTGTAGAGATTTTATTTGGTGTGGTATTGCAGATTGTAATAAAGTTCACCTTTTGAGCTGGGATGTCCTTTGCACACCTAAATGTGAAGGGGGTTTAGGCTTCAGGAAGGCTAGAGACCTGAATAATGCGTTCTTAATGAAGCTGGCTTGGAAACTAGTAAATAATAGAGATAGCCTTTGGGTTCAGGTGGTGCGCAATAAATATAGTTGTTCCAATGTTTTGATTCCTGATATAAAAAAGTCGCATGTGGCCTCTAATGCTTGGAGGGGCATAACTCACATTTGGCCTACTTTCAAACGAAACTTAATTTGGCGTATTGGGAGTGGTTCGACTATCTCTTTTTTGCATGATCACTAGATACCGGGTGTGCATAACTTAGCTGATTTTTCTTTCATTGATTTAGATGAGGAGTTATTTGCTGAGTCAGTTTTGGATTATGCTACTGCTGATGGTAACTAGAATTATGAGAAACTTGCTCATGTACTTTCAGTTGATTGTATAGATTTATTAACTCCTATGAAAGCACCAGAGGTGTCCTTGGGATAAGATTTTGTGGCCTGGTCTTTAACAACTTTTGATGTTTTTTTCGGTTAAAACAGCATATGGCATTTTGGTTGATATTGCTGCAAATGGTAACAAAAGACATTTTCAGGCTATTTGGAACCTGGCAGGACCTCAGTGTCTTAAATCTTTTTTGCAGTTGACTGGAAATGATGCTCTTTTAACAAATGTTAATAGATTCAAGTGACATCTTTCTGTTTCTGCCAGTTGTGTGGTTTGTGGTGCTAATGATGAATCAGTACTCTATGTCTTGCGTGACTATTCAGTGGCGCAGAGTCTTAGGATGAACATTGAACCCAGTTGAATCATGGTGAGTTTTTCAATAATCAACTTCAAGCTTGGTTAGAGAAGAACTTATTATCTCAGTCTCCTACCCATAAGGGACCACTTGGCCCCTCTTATTTGCTACTATCTGTAGTGTATTATGGAATGCAAGGAATTTATTTATCTTTGAAGGCAAGAATTTTAATCTCCAAGATTTACTGGCTAAATGTATCTGGCTATCTAAGGACTATTTTGCAGCTCATCAAATGTTACTTTCTGCCAAGAAGAAGGTGTCAGAGTTCACTATAAGGCAAGTGTGTTGGAAACCCCCTTCGGATAATTTTTTGAAGATTAATTCGGATGGTTTTATTTTTAATCACCTTGAAGCTTCCTGTGGTGGTTTCATGTGAGACCATCATGGTAATTTCATTAATGGTTTCAATGCAAATTTGGGAATATGTTCAATCACTCATGTTGAACTTTGGGGCATGTATATGGGTCTGTAGCTAGCCTTAGCAATGGGCTATGCAAATATTATTTTAGAGGTTGATTCTTTATGTTCAGTGTTGCTATGTCAAAATGATATTCCTGATTCTCACAGTTGTAGGTCACTAATTTATGCCATTTGTGATCTTTGTTCTCATCCTTGGAATATGCAGATTCATCATATCTTTAGAGAAGCTAATTTTTGTGCTGATGGTCTAGCCAAATATAGGCATAAGCTTCAATTTGGCATCGCTATTTATGATTTTCTTCCCTCTGTTATTTCTAGCTCCTTTTTAGCTGATTGTATAGGTACATCCCAGGACAGGATTATTTCTGTGTAATTGTTTTTGGCTGGGCTTGTTGGCCTGAAGTTTATAAAAAAAAAAATAATTTCAAGACACATCATTAGAATAATATTTAGGGTAAATTACACTCACCTCTCTTGAGATTCGTGAAAATACAACTCACATCCCCCTAGTTGTCCGTCTTACACTCACATCCTGTCTGCTCATCAAATTTTAAGTGTTTATATTACAAGTATTATTCATCATTCACAAGATTAGTAAACTTAACAGAATAACATTTTTATGATATTAACTGATTTTAATTAATAAAATTATAAAAATATCTTTGTCCACTCTGTTAAGTTTAAGGGTACTTTTATAATTTTGTTAATTAGGAATAGTTGATATTACAAAAATGTCATTCTGTTAAGTTTACTAATGATATTATGTGAATGAGAAGTGTAACTGTAATATAAATACTTAAAATTTGACAAGTTGGTAGAGGTGAGTGTGTAGACAACTGAGAGTATGAGTATTTTCACAAGTCTTAGGAGAGATGAGTGTAATTTATCCTAAAATTTATTTAAATAAATGATGTATGAAAATATTATTTTATTGAATATCTTGTGATTTATTCAAATTGTTTTAATTGTTTTAGTGAATTTATATGAGAAATTATGTACCTACCCGCACCTATATACCCATTTGCCCTTAATGAAACACACACACACACACACACACACACAACCCTGGTCTACCCACCTTTTTGGAGCCGCCGGCCTCGCTTCCTTCATTTGAAACAGATCCGCAAAGAGCAGAAGCAGATCCGCACAGAAGCAGATAACGAGCAGAGCAGATTCGCAAAAGAAGCAGAAGCAAATTCGTAGAAGAAGTGGATTTGCAGAAGCAGATGAGGGTGCGGATCCCGGCGCGGCAAGGCGGCGGAGACCGAGAGAGGGGAGCAAGGTGCCAGCTGTCGCCAGTGAATCGTCCCTTTTCACTGTCTCATCTCACAGTTGCTTCCCTTCTTTCATTTTCACAGGTCCGAAAATATTGAGCTGTGGGTGGAGTTGGTTCTAAGGTTTGAATCAGCGTAAGTGGCTTTTGCTTGTGCATTTGCAATGTTTGGTGTTTAAAAATGGTTTCCAAGCTGAGTTTGTGTTCTAGGATTAACGATTAGTGGGGCTGGAAGCTTATCTTACGACTCTAAAATTGTGAAAGGTGGCAGGTTTGAGTTGGTTTTGGGTTTTGGTGTGAAAATGAGTTTTTAATGAACTTAGGTATTGTACTAAAACATGCACACATGCAGAAAAAATAGTAACAATTTCAGCATTCTCGTGTTTGAATGGAGTTATAACAAATTGGTAGACTGTGCAGCAAACATTTTAACATTTTAAGTGATGGAAAAGAAAAATTACAGGGTGGCGGTTTTGTTATTTCTTGGGGTTTGCGGGCTGTTTTGATTTTGTATGAAAGAGGCTATGTTCAAACAAGACTTATGGCTTTTAAATATTGATTTTAGTTGCTGGAAATTGTCATGAACCACATTTCTTTTTGTGCTTTAAAATTTCGCAAGCAGGGTAGGGTGCCCTGTTGTGGTTTTGTTGATTTCATAAGCAAAAAGAGTTGTAAAATTTTGTTAACTCTCAAGTCTAGTATGGCTTACTTTTTCTTGTTAGCTGCTGGAAAGTTTCTGCACTAGTTTAGGAGTGTAGAAATGATGGTTTGTGGGCTTTGAGAGAGGGGCTGAGTTGTATGTGTATTCTAATGTTGAGGGTGTTTTTAAAAGGGTGTAAATGTTGGCTTTCAAGGCTTGACAGGTTATCTAGGGGTGATTGAAAGAAAATTCTGGTTTGGTATTTTAAAAGGGAGAAAAGTGTAAGTGTGGTGTGAGTTTAATTTCCAGTTTTTTTTGTAAGTTAGCATTGTAACTTTAGTTTGCTGAAACCATTTTGTTTGAAGCTTTTCCAATTGCTAAAAAAAATTTCATAGCTTTTGTTCCTCTTCATGAAAGTGGCGGTTTCAATTACTTTTTGGGATATTTGAGTTGTGGTTTGTGCTCTATGGGTGAGAAGTGGTAGGAATGATTAGTTCTTGAAATTGATATGATGGCTCAATATTAGCTTGATGTCGTAAACTTGAGATGTTCAATTGATGGTAATGTTGGAGTTGCTGTTGTTGACTCTGTGATAGGATAATTGTGACTGTGAAATATGCTACCTTCGTCCGGTCCTTTTCTCTGGCAATTGGTTTAGGCATCGCTTATGTCATGCATTGGTTTACGTTAAAATTTAAATGTCTTATTGTCAAGAGTGTGTGATTGGATGTTATGTGCACGGGGAGTGTCCCACGGACCACATGGCATGGAGTAACTCATTCTAACGCGAAGTAAGGATCGAAAAGTTAGTAAGAGTTATGATTATGTTTCGTAGGCTTTGGAATACAAACCAGAGTATGTTAGATGGAAATTCTAAGTTCTATCATTGACATGCATGGAAGTTTTATTTTTTCTTATATACCTTTATTTCAATGGGCCCACTATATTTCACATCTATCAAAGCTTGCTTGTAGTGCAAAACACATGTGGAGGAACACCATTCTTCTGGGAGGACCTAAGAATTTTTCCGACCAAGTGTACGTGCAGAGGCAGACATGAATTCGAGGATGAGAATGAGAGACACGGCCCAGGGACACATTGAAAATGTCACGTCGGCATCCCCATGGACAATTTCGACATTTCAGTGCTGCCCAAGCACCCGCCATCATGAAATGATTCGAATTACTTTGCCTTGTTGCTATAAAAAATGAAGAAGATAAAGCGTCTTTGTTCTATGATCCTTTAAAAGTGATAAAAAACCAAAGTGGCATTAGAAGATATTCTACAATATCAAACATATCACATGATTCATTACCAAAAAATATATTCAGTTCAAAATAAAATATCAATACACTGCAAAAAAAAAAGTATCACATGAATGTTATTGAAAAAATAAAAAACACATATTACATGATCCCATAAAACCCCAAAAAAAAAAAATGTCAGATGAGATTTGAATAAAGTAGACGTTTTTGGCACTAGACTTGGAGAGTGGGTGAGAAGATTGAGTAACACCACATTCTTTGGCACTAACTAGACTTGGAGACTGAGTAAGAAAGATAAGAGTGTTGTGCATTCTTTGATTCACTGATAACCATGGCCGATTTCTTCTTCAATATTGCGACCTCACTAATTGGAAAACTTACTAATCTTGCCGTGCAACAAGGTGCTCTGATGCTGAGCCTACACAACGACTTGCGAGAGATTAATCAGACTTTCTCAATCGTGAAAGCTCTGCTGTTGGACGTTGAGTGTAAGAAAGAGGGCAACTTAGCCGTGAGTGTATGGCTAAGCCAGCTTTAGCGATGTCAAAGACTTGGTGGATGAACTTGATTATGACAAGTTAGGAAAACAAACAATGATCAAAGCTCATGGTACTGCCAAAGCTAAGGTAGGGCGCTTCTTCTCAAGTTTCAATCCTTTTGTTTTTTGTTATAAGATGGCTCGATGTACCATAAAAATCAAGAACAGATTAGCTAATGTTGCAGCTGATAGGCATAATTTTGCATTTAGAATAATTAATGATGATAATGTTGTGAATGCAAGGGCAATGACCTACTCCAAGGTGATTGTTTTGAAGTCGGATTCCTTCTTTTTCGGTCTTCCTCCCGATAACGTCCGACTCCAAAGCAATTACACGGGAGTGGGTCATTTCCCTTGTATTCACAACTTTATCATCATCAATTATTCTTAGTGCAAAATTATGCCTATCAGCTGTAACCTTGACTAATCTGTTCTTGATTCGTATGGTACATCGAGTCATCTTATGACAAAAAACAAGAGGATTGGAACTTAAGAAGAAGCGCCCTACCTAAACTTTGGTGATACCATGAGCTTTGATCATCGCTTGCTTTCGTAACTTGTCATAATCAAATTCATCTACCAAGTTTTCGGAAGCTAGCTTAGCCATACACTCATGGTTGAGTTGCCCTCTCTCTTACGCTCAGCTTCCAACAGCAGAGCTTTCACGATTGAGAGAGTCTGATTAATCTCTCGCAAGTCGTCATGTAGGCTCATCATCAGAGCACCTCATTGCATGGCAAGACTAGTAAGTTTTCCAGTTAATGAGGTCGCAATGTCGAAGAGGAAATCAGCCATGGTTATCAAAGAATGCACAACACTCTTGTCTTTCTTACTCAAGTCTCCAAGTCTAGTTAGTGCCAAAGAATGTGGTCTCACCCACTCTCCAAATCTAGTGCCAAAAACGTCTACTTTGTTTAAATCTCATCTGACATTTTTTTTTTTATGGAATCACGTGTTTCTTTTTTTTTTTTTCAGTAATATTCATGTGATATGTTTTTTTGGGTAATGTATTGATATATTTTTTGGTAATGCATCATGTGATATGTTTGATGTTGTAGAATATATTCCAATGCCAATTTGGTTTTTTATCACTTTTAAAGGATCGTAGAATAACAATGTTTTATCTTCTTCATTTTTTATGGCAACAAAGCAAAGTAATTCAAATTATTTCATGATGGTGGGTGGTTGAGCTGCACTGAAATGTCGAAATTGCCCATGGGGATGCCAACGTGACATTTTCAGAAGTGTGTCCCTGGGTCGTGTCTCTCATCCTTGAATTCGTGTCTACATCTGTGCGTGCACTTGGTCGGAAAAATTCTCAGGTTCTCCGGGAAGAATAGTCTTCCTCCACATGTGTTTTGCACCACAAGCAAGCTTTGATATATGTGAAATGTAGTGGGCCCATGGAAATGGAGGGTATATAAGAAAAACTAAAAATAGATGGTGCATATGGCAAGTGGAGTGAAAATTCTTGTCCTCCGTGAGAAGGAAAGAATTGCAACGACTGACAATGACAACAACTGCAGCAGCCCTTCTCCTTCTTCATTGATGGTGAAATTTTCTTCATCTTTCTCAATATTCTCATAAAAACACCCTTTTTTTAACTGCTCCCGACTCCCGTTTCTCAACTATCAAATTAGGGCTTTCCTTCCTTTCCGCCACCGCTTCATTAATTAGCATCGAAGCATCAACTTTCGTGTCATTAGTTCCTGTCTATACATAATTTATCATTCTTTTTATCCCGTCTTGTTTTTTTTTTCCTAAGCCCCTTGCAGTTGCTGCTTTTCATGACATTGGTTTCCTCCTTTTCGCTTAAGTCATTGCAGTGTTTTGACGGCAACTTGGGGATAAACGGTAGTATTGATAATGTAGTTGATACAAAGCATACATCCATTGAGAATGCAAAAGCTTATGGTTTAGTTTTGATTTTGGAGCTCATTGTATTCTTGCATAAACTTTATTGTAAGCTGTTAGGATGTTATGATATCAGTTGTGAAGTATTCTCTTGTTGGACTTGAATTTATGTTCATTTGATGCTTTAGAAGTGTTTCTTAATTAAGGACCCCAAATACCAGTTTTTGGTTGTAATGGTTCTGTCTTTTGGATGGATCATAGATGATTAGATAGATGAATTATGGCAGCTGATTGCTACTTCCTTGATTGTGTGATGACTAGGTTTGTTTTATTCTTCTACCCTGTTTCTTTAGTTTTATACTCTGTCGGTATCTGTTTTCCTTCACAGACAGACATTAGCAATTCTACCCATCCAAACCCCATTTAAATCATTCCTGATTTGCTTAGAACCCGTCAAATTGGTGTTTCCGTGCTTCTTTGGTTCATATCATTCAAATAGTCTCCAATCTAACCATACAATGCCATCCTATCACCTGCTATCATCGCATACACTCAATGAACCTCCATCAGTAATGTTTGTTTGGTAATATGAAAGGGAATATTATTGATTGTATAACTCAATACTCTGCAATTTTAGACCCTTCCTTATAAGGAGGTGTTCTAGATTTAATATCTTGGACTGAACTTGGTTGTATTCTTTATACTAAAATTAGATCCTCATTTTATAAGTAAGAGTCAGATTTTCGGTTGAATCAGGTGATCAGGTCCCTGTTAGTATTTTTGCTACATATTTCATGTGTATTTCATGAACACACCCTTTTTTGGCTTTTTAATGAATTTGTATTATTTATCCAATATACATACACACAGTGAGTTCTGTCACTACAGCAAACATGGTAATAAAGCAAATTATAAAGGTTATGGATGGATAATTTGTGTTTGCTGTTGATACTTTGTATAGATTCATAATATCCTAGCATTAGAGGTTTGGATCTTGTGCATGACTGCGTGTGGAAATGTAGATCAGGTACTCTCTGTTGGCTTAACTGATGTAGAGGGTTGAGTTTCCATGAGTCAAACGGAGACCAACGGTAGTGCTATTTTGACACTCGATTTGGGTGCTTATGCATGGACACCATAGAGGAATGGAATGATGCACAGATGGGGAAATAAAAACGAGTCGACCATAGAAGAACCCAAAACTAAAAATTCATTTTCACCTTCATTTCCCACTTCCTCGGCGTGCAACACGCGCTCCTCCTTCCCTCCTCATTTCGCTCCTCTGAGAACGCAGAAAGCATTCCCTCTCCCCACACCCCCTCCGCTCCCTCAAACCACTTGCTGCGCTGCAACCTTACTCTCCCTCTCCCTCTCAAATCCGCCCTCAAGCTCAACCTCTATCTCCGTTTGAAACTGGCCGTCATGGTCAACTTTGCTGTCAAACCCACACTCTCTCTCAAGTTAGCACTCAGTCTGTTCCTCTATCTTATTGTTTATGAATAACTCATTCTTTGTGAATAACTTCATCTCATCCTTCATTCATGTGTACTTAATGTTTTTCTTCTCTATTGTTCGTGCTTTTCTGGCTCTAGCTATTCCATCATCCTAAAGTCTAGATATGAACAGATAGGAGTGGGGCTTATGGTCTGCTAGCAATTTAGGGGAATCAACGGCGATTGCTTTTGTGTCAGTAGTATTTTTGAGCTAGTAGGTACTTACTTTGATAATTGAGTGTCTGAAACCATAACACTCTTGTGCACTGACATTTGCATATAAGCTATAATTCCGACTGCCACACTTCTTCTAGGGAGCATGCTCGAAAACTTGAATTAACTTCATGAAGCACTAAATTGGAATCAAAATCCCACTTAGGTCTAATTTGGTCTACTGTAGACTCAAGCATTGCTTTAGTTGTTTCTGTAAAATTGATAAAATGAAATTAGAGTCAGTGCTAAAGCAGTTTTGCATTATATACTTATGAAGAGGGAAAGCTGTGATAGACTTGGGATCAAAAGGTCAAATGAAAGGAGATGCGTATGCTTTAGTCTTCATGTGGAAAGTTCAGGTGTTGCGTCATGGATTTGAAGAGAAGAATATGGGCAATGATACTCTTTTGGCACCACGTTGGGATGATGGACATGGGACTTAGACTTTGGAAGATTACTTCTCTGTGGCCAACGAGATGGACAAGGGTGATGATGGTAGCCCTCCAAGATGGTTTTTCCCTATTGAATGTGGTCCTCTGAAAATTCTCCCACTCTTTTGATTCTACCAGATAAGCAATTCTACTGTTGAGTTCTCTTTTGATGTGTATCTGATACTTTTTTGTGGATTAGTTTCTTTGGATAAGGCTTTTTAAGGAAAGAATGGTTTTCTTTTTGTTAGTAGTTCCCTATTTTTAGAGTTATGGTGGGTTGTTTTAGTCTGTTATGTATTGAACTAGTAAGAGAGCCCGTCTAATGCACGGACACATCTAAGTTTAATTGAAAAAAAACAAAAAATCATGAATAACAATCAAGGTTTTGAAAATCAAATTGGATATCGAATCGATCGAGGTAAGGGTTTAGAGGTTCAACTGGTTTAACTGGGATCTATTTTGAATATAACCGATATATAATAAAATATGTATTTATATAAATATATAAAAATATAAAATGAAATATATATCATAAAATAACTACAAATTAAATTAGGCATCAACAAAATTTATAGAATAGAACATAGTTCATCTTTTAATTAAGATAAATATTATCCATATGGATCAAATATCTTAAATTACTACTTCCTATAGTAGAAAAGGAAAAAAAAAATTAGGAAATATGAGATTTTAGGTCTTTTTTTTAAAAAAGTCTAAAATGATGTAATTTCATATTTTTTTTACCAAAAAAAAAAACTGTTGGATTGGGTTTTTGGCCGGGTTGGTTTGTTTTGTTTATCGATTTCCAAGCGATTCTCAGCAATTTTAGGCTATTTTGTAAAGCAGCTTTCGATTCAACCTGCACCAGGATAGACGGTTTTGGTTTAACCTGGTCCCATCATTTGATCATTGATTTTCAGGACATTGATAACAATGCATGACAATAAACTTATGCTATCATTATTTTTTTATTATTTCAATATTTTAATTTTGTCTGGTCCACTCTCTTTTTTTTGTCTTCCTATGCATCTATATTTATAATGTAATGTTGTAAATAAAAGTTGTACATCTAATATTACTCTTATTTTTTGAGAAATTACACCATTTCATTTTTAAATTTTGTGAATTTCACTTGTTTGTACACCCATTTTATCTTTAAAATTTATTGAAGAAGTTTCTAAACTTGTTAAATTATTACACTAATCTCCTATGAATTTGGAAATTGATCACATTGTCCACCCCTTTATTATACAATAAATAATGCATTAAGAGGATGCTAGTGTCACCTCAACAAATATAAGAGAATTAAAGTGAATTTCATAAAATCTCAAGGAAGGTCAATATACATGGTTAATCACAATATGTGAGTTTAAATAATTGTAGTTTTACATTTAAATAACATATACATAATATCAATCCAATTCAAATATTACATAAATGAACAGGTAAATACCTGTGATAATTTTGTCTTCCTTAGAAAAATAGGGGCAAAATAGCTGAAAAAAAATTATATTTTACTATTACACGGTATTAGAGACTTGATAAACTTAATTTTTCATTTTTTACAAAATGGCAATTCTATTGTGCAATACAAACAATTAAGGTATCGTCTATCTCATAACATTCCCATAGGCTCATGATTGTTCCTTCCATAAAGAAGTTGAATTCCAACAATGCTAAAATAATAAGCTAACTGTGATTTTATATTAAATAAAGCTGAAATTCTAATAGGAGTAAAAATACTCATATTATGATTAGATACGGTGAAAAATATCAAAACCAATAAATTAAGACAAGGTTGCATGGGCAAAGTTATCAAAACTTGACCTTTTTTACCTTGTGCTTTATGTAAATATATGAAGTGACAAATTAAATTAGACTCCCTCAAGAGTAATAAATCTATGATAATTCCTTGACAATTCTCATTGATTTTAGTCATTCATCTCCAAAATTAGTTTTAAAAAATATGATTCCCAAAAATTAAATAAAGAAACTTGAATATATTTTTAGATAAATAATATATCAAATTTTGGTTTTGGTCTATAAAGTAATTGATGTTGATCTGTATTATTTAATTGCATTCCTATAATTATTTAAAAATATTCATTTAACACTTACAAATATTTAAATCTTTAGATTTTTAAATAAAATATTTTAAAGCAATGTAAATTTTAATTTTTATTTTACTATTCGAAAGTCTTGTCACTCATAATAGACCTTAAACAATGTTCATATACAATTATATAAAAATAAACTATTTAAATATAAAAGAACGTCACACACACACAAAAATTAATAATAGTAATAAAGTATGGCTGCAGAATTTACATATTAATATATATAATGTATATATGAACATTCAACATTATCATTATTAAAATTATGAAAAACTAATATTATTTTTCATTTAGTGATCAAATAGTATTAATATAAATTAAAACTAATGTTATTATCATTTATTCACTTGTCACCCATAAACTTAGTGTACACCTAGATATAGCACACCTACTCTATGTTATTTGGAATTCATAGAAGTCCTAGCCGGAAAAGTCGATGACATTTTTAAATGTTTTGAACTTTTAACTATGAAAACCCGGCAAGCTCACCGTGTATCTAGTTGAACAATAATGCTACAGTAGCCTTGGGAACCCCCTAATTGTATTGTATATAGATAGATATTGAGAATATGTGCGCAGTATACTTGAGTTCCATGATTTAATTCATACAGGAATGGATGGCACAGACCTCACTTTGCACCATAAAGCTTTAGGAAGTATGGTTATTGTTCATATTTCAATAACTAATGTGAGCAGTTCTATAAAATTGGCAATTGTTTTGAATTGTTGACTCGTCATTATTAGAGTCAGCACTTTTAAAGTTACCATTTTAAGTGATTTCATCGTGTTTTCTCTTTTCACCTATACTTTCTGCAATACAGGGCTTTTGAAGTTCGTTGCTTGCATATTCCTCTTCATGATCGAACACCATTTCAAGGTAGACAAATGTTTTTTATTTTTTATTTTCATGTTTGCCGTTATAACATTTGCTAAGCAGCAATCATTCAATCAGTGAGTGCTTCTCAATTGCATTCTTTCAATATTTGAGAATGCTTAATTGAGCATATTATTTTATTGATGAATCAATTTAATCTTCCGTTCTTTTACGCCACGTGTCATGTGGGCTTAAAAGGGGATAAGCATTAAATAGAATCATGTTGAACTTATCAAATTTAAAATGCTCTTAAAACATAGTAGCAAGACTTCTTGTCTTGCAGATGAGACAGTTCATATGCCATTATTTGTTTGTTTCCTACTTTCTTATGACTTTTGTTTAGTCTTTAAAGGTTCTTATTACTTTTTTTTAGCAGCTTCCAAATGTTGCTACCTATGAGTTAGACAAATTGTGGATCTCCAATTGTATTTACATTGCAATTCATTATTCTGCAAGCTAGAATTCTAATACATAATCAACTTTGTCTTGTTCACCTTTTAGGACAAGGATAAGTTAATGGATATGCTAATATATATTAGACTTGAAGAGGTAATGAAAAGGAGAGCAGAGATGAAGGCCGAAACTTATGGGCAAGGGGTGGTGATAAATGCAAAGGAGAATCAAGCTAGGCCGGTGTACAAGATAATTACCAACTTGGTTGTTAACTTATATGGTGATTGGATCATATCATTAACAAAAAAAGTTCAAGTTGTATTTATTGAGGACGTTGGGTTGAACATAATGCTATTAACCTTTGGTTACAATGGCCTATGAGAATCAATCATATGAAGCACTTGGTTACACTTGAATTTGGACGGATTTATGTTATAATCGATGTATTGAATGCTCATTATTATTTTTTTAATTAATAACCATTTTTATCTCATTATATATATTTTTACTTACTATACCATAATCTAAAAAATAGAGCGAGAGATTTAAGAAAGCTTCTGTCCTCCCTAAAATATATTAGAATAGTAAAAAATGAAAAGTTAGAAAAAACCTGCATGGTTACTAGCAAATTGAAGAACTTACTGAAGCAAAATTATAAGCATAAGAGGTCAAGTTGTTAGCTACACAGAGTGGATTTCAAGGTGATTTCAAATCACTCTATCACCCTAGTGTCATATTAAACTTGATAGAACTTGGTTTAAAAAGCAAGATAGGGACCTTGAAATACTTATAATAACCCTAGTAAAATATATTTTATTGAAAGATTTCAGAAGTTGGTATAATCTGTATGATTACCAGCAAATCAAAGAAATTACCAACTTACGGAAAGGAACTTAAAAGAGTGGAAGAGGCCAAGTTATTAGCTATTCACAGTAGATTTCAATGTGACTTCTAATCACTCAAGCCCTAGTATCATATTTTACTTGGTAAAACTTTGTCCAAAAAATAGAGCTAAGGACTTTGGAAGACTTACTTTGTCAGTAAAATATATTATATTTCAAATAATTTAAAATTTGGAACAACCTTCACAATTTCCTACAAATACAAGAACTTACCAACTTAGTGAAAAAGCAATTATCCACGTAAAAGGCTAAGTTATCTGCTACTAACAGTTGATTTCAAGGTGACTTCTAATCACTCTATCCCTAGCATAATATTTTATTTGGTAGAACTTGGTCTATAAATTAGAGCTGGAGAGTTTGGAAAACTTATAATAGCATCCATAAAATATGTATATTACATTGAAAGACTTAAAAAGTTTGTATAATCTGCAAGATTACCAGTAAATGAAAGAAATTACCAGCTTTTAGAAAAGAACTTGATAGCAGAAGAGGCCAAGTTATTAGCTACTCACTAGATTTAGCATGACTTCTAATCACTAAAGCCCTATTATCATATTTTACTTGGTAAAAATTGGTTCAAAAAATAGAGTTAAAGACTTTGGAAGACTTACCTCATCAGTATAATATATTATATTCGAAATAATTTAAAAGTTAGAACAATCTTCATGATTACTAGCAAATACAAGAACTTACTAGTTTAGGGAAAAAAAATTATCCGTGTAAGAGATCAAGCTATATCAGCTACACACAATTGATTTCAAGGTGACTTCTAATCACTCTAACCCTAATGTAATATTTTACTCAGTAAAACTTGGTCTATAAAATAGAGCTAGGGAGTTTGGAAAACTTATCATAGCATCAATAAAAAAGAATTAAAAAGTTGTTACAACTTGCAAGATTATCAGAAAATTGAAGAAATTACTAGCCTATGAGAAAGAACTTATTTGCTACTCACAGTAGATTTCATGGTGACTTCTAACCACATTAGCTTTAGTGTCACATTTCACCTGCTAGAAATTGATCTAAAAAATAGAGCTAGGGAGTGAGAGAAACTTATAATAACCTTAGTAAAATATATTAGATTGAAAAACTTGAAAACTTGGAATAATAACCTGCATGATTACTGGTGAATAGAATAACTTACTAGTATTGTGAATACAATAGCAATGATTAGAGGTTTTAATCTTGTGCATGACTGCGTGTAGAAATATAGATCAAGTAGTTTCTGTTGGCTTATGATGTCGATGGGTGAAATCTCCATGAGTCAAACGGAGACCAATACTATGGGCGAGACATTTGGAGTCTTGACAAATTGAATAGCTTGCTGATTCCTGATGTTTTCTTCTTAGTGAAGTAAATGACCATTTTTTTTTAAAGAAAAAAGGGAAATGAAAATGTAGAGGTATAAACCATGGTTGATAAGAACTCAATGAATCGTGACAACTGCTGTGTCATATATTGGCTCTGTCTGCTACGTACCTCTCCAGGAAAATTTAGAACATGAAGTGTAAATATGTAATTATATTTACTAAAATGTCTGTTTTGTTACTTTGGTTTATTGCTCCGTCTTTTGCTTTTGTGGTTTGTGCTAGTTTGAAACCAATTTTGAATTAAGTAAAGTCTAGTTTAGAATTGGGAGAGTCACTTGTGTACCGATTTAGTTTAGAATTTTATGAGAATCCTTGCTGAACAATATCTTTTTAAAAGAATTGCCGTTGTCAAGAGTGGTTAAACGCACATTTAACCACATTTTACGGCCACTTTGGTGCGCCTACCATCGCATGCAACAGCCACACCAGAAGCGCGGGTTGCAAGTTCGTTTTGCCGCACCCAAAAATGTGGAAATTAACAAAAATCAACCGGGCCTAATCAACAAATTTTTTTGTAGTCACAAATAACATTTATATTTTAGAACTAGGTTTTATCTATTCTTTTTATAGACTTTAGTTATTTTTCACTAACAAAAATAATGCAAACATCCTATACCCATCACTTTTTGTCCTGACTTAAATTTGTTTTTCTTTCAATTCATAGGGGAAAAAAAACCTTTATGAAAAAATTAGAAGGAATACTATAATATTTGAGTTTATTATTGTTGTCGATTAATTTTATCAGCCTTTTTGAATTATTTTATTTGGTGTTCGAACTGTGCTTCTCAAAAGTTTACATCAACTGAGAGGATTGTGTAATGAGGTTGGATTACAAATGACTAGAAGGGGAACTCATGTCATTCGATGCATAATTTTTTCACGATAAAAATTATGGTTTCTCGAATGACTATCGTACCATTTAGTCGAGGCCAAACACTTTCTCATGTCGGTTTTAATTACTAGCAAAGGCAACATTTGGTGGTGGCGAGCTTTATGTGACACTTTAAGAGTAGAAAAGAATTAAAGGTTTGGATAAAAAAAAAATCAAATAAAACAACTAGCACAACTAATAATGTTGTATATGAGGAAGTCTTTGAAAGATTAAATTATCAAACGCATTTAGTTTTGATTTATAAATAATTTTTCTTTAACTTTAATGGTTATAATTTTTCTTTTCATTTAGTAAACTCTGTAAAGTTCAAAGTTCAACTCTTTATATCTTATATTAACATTAATTTTATATGATACATGGTAAAAATAAAAAATAAAAGGTAAATAACACTAAATACCCTTGAAGTTTAGAGTTATTGTATTCCACCCCTTTTTCAATAAAGATGATATTCAAACTCTGTTTCTATTATCAAACTCATCTTCTTTTCTTTTTTATATTCGTTAAACTTCTCTTTTTTAAGCCATAGTTTGTCTCATTGGTTTTGCATTTAAAATATTATAATTTTTAATTTAATTTAAATTTATTTATTTTTAATATATATAATAAAATTACAAAATAAATCTAAAAATTTATTATTTAATTAAATATTACAACTTCAAATTTTAAGAACATAATAATTTCAAAGTTTAAAATATAGAATAATATTTTTAACTTTTTCTTTCGAAGTATATAAGACTACTTTAATGATAATATTAAATATGATTTGTAATTAAATGAACATTATTTCATACAATAAGTTAATTATTATTAAATCTTAACTTACATCTATTTAATAGTTATGGTTATCAATGTTTAAATTAGCATGCATGTTTTACTAAAATAACAAATTTACTCTTAAAACAATGATCTCAAAATTATTTCTCACTTTTAGTACAATTAAAATTTGTTTGTATGGTTTTTTTAAAAAAATTATTAATTCTATAAATTCTTTATTTCTTACTTCGACTTAAGAAATTGCTAACATAATTTTTGGTTGTGAATATTGGAACCCCTAACATTATAGATAAAATTTGCTGAAAGTAGGTTCTATTTTTGCTGCAATATAATCAACTACTTTTAAGCTAAGTGTCTTGTATATGTGGATTAACTTTAATTAAATATAAAGGACATATTCAAATAAATAACATTAAATAATGGGAAAATGCATTAATTTTTAAATTAGGATGAAAATTAAAATGAAACACTATAAATTATGATTACAACGTACAATTAAAAAGGTCCTACCTTTTTATTTGTTAGAATTAAAAAAAAAAGGGGTTAAACAACATTAAGTACCTTAATTAAGATTTAGAGTGATTGCACTCCACTCCAAATGAGATAATCCCACTAATAGTTCCTCACTTAACCTATGGTTTGATTTACACGTGCTATTAAAAAAAAAACTTTGAAGATAATATTATTGAAGTCATCTTTAGCTGTCAATTGGTTATTCATTCCGTTCCTTAATTTGTCAATTTTATTGAAATATAATCATTATTTTTCCTTTTCCTTTTCCAGCTTGGGAATTTAACGAGCGTTTGTTCTCATTGTGTACTTAATTAGATTTATCATACAAGTAAGTTGCACGCATATATGAAATAAATTAATTGCTTCTTTTTTGACTCGTAGATTGTACTAAGCTGCATGCCTCCGATCAATATACTAATGCTCGCACACTACGCGGTGGTATGGCTCGCACCGGCAGATGTAATGCACCATTGGGTGGTAAAGCCTCGCACACTACGAGGCAGTAAGGCTCGTGCGGGCGGATATAATGCATCACCTGGTGGTAAAGTCTCTCACACGACGTAGTGCTAAGGCTTGCGCGGGCAAATATATTGCACCATGAGGTAGTGAATACTAGTTCACTAAACGGCCTGTAGCCCCTGTGGGTAGGTATAATGCACCCGGAGGGTGTAAAGCCTCGCTCACCACACGGCCTTTGGCTCGTGCAGGTGGTTTTTTTTTATTTAATGTTTTCTTCATTGTCCTATAGGTGGTCCTGAGGAGTTCCAATGGGGACTTCATTGAGTAAGCTGGACTTGGAAGAGTAAAGGCGGCAGTTCCCTACTATCTCTTATGCTAGCAAAAGATTTGACTTTTGGCTACCAGGCAACAAATGGAAATTTGTATATTAACTAAAGCCACAAAAGATGCTCTTAAAATCATTGACATATCTATAAGACATAAGCATTTTGAGAATCTCGCGTTTTGCAAGTTCATATATACAAGCAAGCCTTGTCATGCATGATGTTATCGTAGACGTATGTACACTGATATTGTCACATAAATCTTAAGATTAGGGTCCCTAAAACCCAAACATATTTTATCCATTACTTAATGCTATCTAACTTTAATAAGCACTAATCCCAAATTGAAAGTTCAGTGCCCTTGAGGCATTACAATAACAAGCAACAATTGAAGAAGAAAGACGGGAAACAATTGACTTTCAAATAAAGTGGAATATGCTTGAATGAAATGCTACCCAACCCACATATATAGTACAACTAACCTTAGGGAGGCTTGCCTTTCCATCTGAGCTATAATCACTCTTTGATATATCTAGCATGTACCTGTCCTTCTATCATGTCCTAATCAACAAGGATTGGGTGGAGCAATGAACGAGGTGCACTCAAATAGCATGCTAGCCTCTCAGGCATTAACACAAACAATTTCAATGCAAAGAATATTTACAAGAAACACTAAACAGTTACAGTCTCCAAATCGATAGAGGAATCACATAAAATTCCAGATTTTGCATAGCAATCAATACAAAGGGGTGACTCAAGAATGGCAACATCTATGAAGCACAGAAACTGACACAGATATAGGATACGAAAACATACTAAACTCAAAAAATTACAAGACACGAATACGACGTGTATATATATAATTTTTTTTATATAATAAAATAAAATGACTAAACACCATAAGTCTAATTACATAACTAGAATTGATTTTGGACTCATATTGATATTAAAATTTGAAAAAAAATAAAGAAACCAACTTAGGAATGTCCATGGGGTGTCCAAAGCTAGTGTCAGTGAATTAGAGCGATGTCTAAGCGTGTTCATTGTGTGCTCATTTCAAAAAATTATTTTTTTAATTGGATGCATACGAACGCATGTTCAACACGTGTTGTATAAGTGTTGTGTGAATGTCGGATACTAATACATATCCGACACATAAATATACCATCAAGTTAGTGTGTGTGTATTTTTTACTCTAGCTATTTATCAATGAGGGAGTCGAGCCACCCCTAGGGAGAGAGCCATGCTTCGACATGAAGGAAGCTCCCCCTCTCTCTTTACTTTTGTCATGTCATGGCACAGAGTCCCTTTTTACATCAGATTGAGTGAGTATTAGGTTACTGTATAAACTTCTGTATTTCAAAAATAAAAATAATAAAGATAACACTTGCTACCTAATCGCTATAATTGATCATTGCACATGTTAAAAAGGGGAAATTTTTTTTATAATGATGTATTAGTGAGTATATTTGAATGAAATGGGGTTATAGAAAAATTTGGAATAAGATGAGATTTTTTACACATAAATCGCTTATTAGCATTTTGTCACATATGAGAACTACTGCACAGTCACTGTTTGGTCATTATTTTGGAGCCTCTCAAATCGCGAACCAACGATTTGTTGAAACTACACTGTTCATGAAAAATCTCTATGACAGAAGTATGTGTAGGCATATAGTTACGTGGTTTGTGTATATTTTTTCACAAATTGCTATGTAGTGATTTGTGTGTTTCTGAAACACACAAATCGCTACATAGTGATTTGTGAATAAAAAAATACTAATTTTTAATTCACACTGGTGGCAAATCGCTAGATAGAGATTTGTATAAAAAAAAATCCATATTTCTCTTAAACACCAAAAATTTTAATAAACCACTTAAATCACTTCCCTTTCTCTATATCCAAAATAATGAACCGTTAAAAAGAGTATTTTGAATTTTTTTTTTGTTTCGATTGCAGTGTAAATTGAACAAAACAAATTCATAAGCTGATAGCAAACAAGCTATTAATTTGAGCAGAATCATAAAAACAACCCACACAATATCAGATAATGATGGATAAACAAGCAAACAGATAAATTGCATAGTAAAACACTCTACTCACATTGATATATTTTTTTTTTGGTTCTCTTTCTCATCATCTTTATTTTTATTTCTTTTAACATTTATAATTTTTTTCCAAATTTTCTGGAACAACAAAATCCAAAACTTGTTTTTAGACGAAGAAAAAAAGTGATAAGACATTAAGCCCAAAAATTAGAAGCTTAGCCCAAAAAAAAAAAAAGAAGATGTCCACAGCCAACTCAATCATTTTCAAAAGAAAAGAAAAATGAGAATATCAGTTAAAAAAAAAAAAAGTAAAAATAGGTCAGAGATCCCTGTTTTTCCGTTCTGTGTGCTCCTTCTCCGCTCCCCCTCGTTTTTAAGTTCCTGAAATTTTTTTTTCCCATTTGGAATTATTTTTCCTTTCTCATCTCGTTTTCTGCTTCAACGATTCTTCTTTTGTGTCTTTCTTGAAAAAAATTACCTTGTTTTGGGTATTGCTTGCTGCAGGAAAGAAAAAAAGAATTAGCGGCTCGATGCTGCCAGCAGCTCACATCTTTTTGTTTTTTTTTTTCGTTCCTTTTTGTTTTCTATATAAGGAATTTTCTTTTGATTTGTTTTTGATTTGTTTTTCTTTTTTGGTCGAAGGCACTTTGCAGAGGAACACAGCTGGGACCACTGAACCAGGCCTAGCAGTGGCTTGGAACTGACACATAAAATAAAAAGAAACAGACTGGAATTTGTGGATGTTATAAAAAAGAAGTTTTGACCATTTTTTTTAAATTATAAAATATACAAATTTTGGTGTGAATTAATATTTGAATGAACCACAGCCAAAATCTTTTCTTCACGACTTTGTCAACTGTGACCTTCAATTTGCTTTTAAAATACACGATTTGATGTATGATCTTGCGAATCATGACGCATGAAGTATTTTGAATTCATAAGTTCCACAAGTTGACATCGGTGTACCAGATATTTGTCTTTTATTGTAAATGATTTACCTTCCATATATCCCGTATTAAAATTAAAATTTGTTAGAACCATAGTATTTCTCATTGCTGGAGTGGAATCCTTCTTAAATTCAATATCAATGTGCAAATGCTTGTGATTTTTGGATTTAAGTCATTCTTCTTATGAGCATTTGAGATATCTCAATCTTGAGGAGAATAAAATATTTAAGAGACTTCTTGATTCAATTTGTAAGCTATGCAAATTGGGATTGAGTTCAGAAACTTAATCAATTTCCACCATTTAGAGATAGCCACATAGCTACATGTTTCGCCAGAGAATAAGATTGCAAAATTGAGTTCTCTTCAAATTTGAATGTAATTATATTTTGCAAAAATCTGGAGTCCTATTTTGGATGCATAAGACTCCAAGCCTTTTGAGTATTGGTCGTTAAAGGTTTTAGCTGTCTAAAGTCATTATCACTTGCACATTTTCCTAAGTTAGAAATATTTTCCATTGATAATTATGGCATGTTTTAATTATCGAGGGACATGGTGACCAAAATTCTAACTTGAGGTTAAAGAATCTTTATTTTTTATTTATTTTTTGCTTTTGCCCTAGATGGAGACCTTGTCTCATTGGCTTTAAGGATCTTTGAAGACATTACAGTACTAGCTAATTTAAAACTGCACCAGTGCTATCATTTTCTAAGAATATTACAAATCACAAATTGTCCTAATACGTTGTTTTTGCCGAATAACACCCATCTCATCACTGCCATTGAGTATATTGAAATTGATATTTATCCTGAATTATTTAGACAATCTCAGTTGCAAGTTGGAGAAAGTCCGCACAAACACACATCCACTGATAAATAACCACCCGAAAAAGGAATTTAGTGGCGGTTTATTTGCCCTTAGCGGCGGTTCAAATCGCCACCAAATGGCACTCATGTCAGTTTTGAAACCTTCGCCATGTCAACCGTTACCAAGCCCTATTGCGATGGTTACAACCAACTGCTAGAATAACCATCGCAAAAGCCCTCTCGCACGTAATGGCAGTCCAAAACTGTCGTAAAAAGTACAAATTAAATATGCTGAAAAAATTGGCGACAATTTGAACCGCTGTGAAAGGTTATTTGCATGTCGCTTTAAAATAATATCGGTGGTTATCAACTGCAGCCAATAAATAAGCCTTAATCTTAAATAATTTTAACCGCAGTCTCCAACCGCCGCAAAATTTGCTTGCTTATATATTGTTGCAGTTAAACTATCGCTAAATAAAAATTAACAAACTGTATTGCCCTTTGTATTTTATATTCTTTCTCACAAGTCTAATCACAATATCTTTCTGTTACAGATAGTTTCAAACATCCACAAAATTCAAACATAAAGCAAATATTAGAAGTACAAATATCCATTACTTATAATAACAAAAAATATCTCATAATAGATAATAGAAAATATAATGTCTCAAGCATCTGAACTTTTAACAAAATCATAAAACAAAATAAGCAAGTGTTTATAATCTTAGCTTGCAACATCATATAAAGTGAACTTCCATAATTCTAAGATTGATGAACATAGACAATGAAGAATATACTGATTGTTGGACGGTCCCTCATTTGCTGGGTCATGGCTAATAGAAGAGGAGGGTCTTGTCGACCCTGGTGATTCCAAGTCTTCAAGATGAAATTGAAGAAAAAGTAACACAATAAAATCTTGTAGAATGAGAAATTAGAAGAACTAAAAACAACAAATAAAATGACCAAAAGCAAAAATAAGAACAAATTCATATATGTCAACCATAAACCCTTACTTGTAGTAAAGACACTCTACTAGACTTTAAGAACAAGTTCATATATGCCTCAAAGTAATTAATAATGATCTTGATAGGGGACTAGCAATATACACAAGTAAACAATATTTTTATATATTTAGGATTGATATATAAGTTCAACTCAGTTTATTACTCCACTTGGAAGATACAAAGTCTCGCATACGCAAATTGCATGTAAGTGTATTTACAAAAATTATTGCCAAAGCATGTTAATTCCCAAAGAAAACAGTATATACCATACAGAAACATAAGCACTCTGGCAAAACCAAAAGGCAAAAGTAAGCTTCATCAATTTGTATGCCCTTTAAATACTTTAAGTCTAAAGGAGAAAGAAGGCACAATGTGACAATATGTTTATTCTTGTTTGTGAAAATAGAGAAAGAAGACACCTCTCTCTCTTCAACCTAAAAAACATTAAAAATAAACCCCCAAAACTAGTTGTCACTTGCATGACGCATAGTTGGCATGGATTTAAATAGAATTAGCTAATTTACGGGAAGGATGATCCAAAGTATCTCAAAAATAGAACAAAGCAATCCAACCTCTTCAAGTTTCACATTAGTAAGAGAAACTTCCTTTAAATTAAATCCTCATGAGCAAAGGATAAAAGACAAGCCAAAATTGAAATCCTACCTCATAACAAATGTTAAGGAAAAGGTAAGCATGAGATTCCTCTGTACCAAAATAGAAAATAAAGTTTTGTTTAGAAAGTAATTATCCAAATATAATTAATTTAGCAGGCTTCTTGTTATATAAATATAAGGCTCAACCCTAAACTCAGGAGGAGCATAAGAACAAAATAGTCACATAGGAGTTTGCCACAAAAAAACTAGCAAGAGTTTGCTAAAACAAAAGTCACCACAAAAGCCACCCATAAAGCACATGACACAGCCAATGAACAAATCAAAATAGAGCAAAGACAAGTTAGCAACATTGATTCACCACATAATACTTTAATCTCAAGCATAATGATTCACAACAACATACAATTATCTCCACGATCAAGAACACAAAACAACATTAAAACTGAACTGGGGATGATTCTTGAAACCATGCCATTTTAATTTGCAACACAAAAAAAGCTTAGAAAACTAGATGTCCAAAATCTTGCGTGACTGGAGCTGCTCATCCACTAGCAACTTTTTAGTTCAAACAAATTAAGGTTAGTTAAAATTGTAGCTTATTCCTAAATCCTAGTCATAAACTCATTATTATTATTATTGTTTATAGCTCCAATGTAAAAAAAAATGAAGGCAGCAAGGATTTCATAGTGAGCTATTGTTATTATGAGAATATTATGATTTAAACTACACAATAACATAAACAAGTAGATTTCTCAGGTTTTGATATTCTTCTCAATAAGGTGCAAATAAGTTAGACAACAGAATTTAACTTAGCTGAAAATTTTAATTTAGCCAGTAAACATGAAATTCCTTTTTCTACCAACAATACCCTTGGAAGTTGGTTTAAGTTTCAGGTATAATTTTCTTCAAGAGTAACTTAACATTATAGGAATTTTGGTACTTCATCTTTACCACTCACTGCTAGAAAAAATATTATTATCGACGAATTTTGACCACCGAAAATAACGTAGTCAGAAATCATTATCGATGGAAAAAATTCGTCTAAAATAGTTACCGATGGAATTACCGACTGATTTTAGCATCCAAAATCCTTCAGTAATGAGATGGAAAAATCGCCAGGAAATTCGCCAAATTCTCTCATTACCGATGGATTTTTCAATCGTTATCAACGAAAAAATCCGTCGGTAATAATTAAATTTTATAAATATCATTTTTTATATTTGATTTACCGACGGAAAAATTCGTCAGCAATTGAAAATTTTTTATTTATTTATTTTGCCGACGGAAAAATCCATTGATAATTTTAATATTTTTTAAAAATTATTATTTTCTTCTTTTTTTACCAACGGATTTTTCCATCGGTAATTATAAATTTTTTTAATTATTTATTTTACCGACGAAAAAATTCGTCAATAATTTTAATATTTTTTGAAAATTATTTTCATCTTTTGTTATTTTTTATTTATTTATTTTATTGATGGATAAATCTGTCGGTAATTATAATTTTTTTAAAAAATATTTTTTTTATTTTTTGTTTATTGACGGATAAATCTGTTGGTAATAGTAATTTGATATTTTTTTCGTTAAAATGTTGAGCTTGATTGAAGCATTCCTAGAGAATAAATCAAAAATTATCTTGATGGTCATCGTCACTTGCTTCCTGGGTCCACGCTTGTGCTTCTCCCTCGGTCTTCGACGTTTGTGGTAACGTACGATAACAAAATTATTCTTTGAAGTTGCCGTCTTTAGACAACTTCTCATTGAAAAGACTAAAGATTTTTAAGAAAGAAAGAATGATATTGTTTTTTCAAATTATTCTTTGAAGTTGCTATCTTTAGACAACTTCTCATTGAAAAGACTAAAGATTATTTTAGAGTAAATCCCTACCTAAATTGATCCTTGATAATTTCAGTATCAAACAAGTTAATCCCTGAAAATTAGAAATTATCAACTCAATCTTTGACAATGTCAAAAGTCAAATACTTTTTAATTGCAGGGATCAACTTATCTAATGTCAAAATTATCAAGACTAACTTGATCTTTTTTGTAATGGACTAAACTCTATAAAGATTATTTTCATACAGGCAAAATGATTTTTAAGTATGTTATCGCTAGGTACATCTCATTTGAAAAGACAAGATTATTTCAATTAGTTTATAAAACAAGTCTATTTTTCATGCCTTGTATATATTTAAATATTTTTTAAAATATAATTACTAAAAAGGTATAAAAATATGCTTTTGTAAAAGTTATAATTTTAAATTTAAAAAATTATAATATAAAAAATGTTTAAAGATAATAAAAAACTAAAGAGAACTACCATTTTAGTCCTCAAAAGATTATACAGCTAACGAAATAGTACTCAAAAGAAATTGTATTTGTCCATAGCCTTCAAAAGATCCACTTTGTTTGACAAATTTACCGAAAAGTCAACTGATTTCCATTTTTATTAATAGGAATGATTATATTTTATGCTTTATATAAAATTTAGTCCTAAAAGATCATATTTTTAAAAACTAGCCTATTTTTACCCCAATTGATATTACAGAATGACCACTTTAACCCTTAAAATATTATAATATTATATCATATTATATCTTTGATATAATGACCCCCAAAATATTTACTTTTGTTAATAAAAAATAGAGATCAATTAATATTTGGTAAATTTATCAAACTGAGATGGATCTTTGGAGGTTAATGGAATACAATTCCTTTTATGAGCTATTTTGTCATGATTTTTTGGGGGGATAAATTAGTGATTCTCCCAAAAACATTTACTATTACATTTAGAGATTAGTTTTGGTAAACAGACAATATAAGAGTATTTTACATAGCAATCCATCTATATGCTTTTCTTTATAAGATTATACACAATAAGTCTAATCACAATATCTTTCTGTTACAGATAGTTTCAAACATCCACAGAATTCAAACATAAAGCAAATATTAGAAGTACAAATACCCATTACTTATAATAACAAAAAATGTCTCATAATAGATAATAGAAAATATAAATGTCTCAAGCATCTGAACTTCTTACAAAATCATAAAACAAAATAAGCAAGTGTTTATAATCTTAGCTTGCAACATCATATAAAGTGAACTTCCATAATTCTAAGATTGATGAACATAGACAATGAAGAATATACTGATTGTTGGACGGTCCCTCATTTGCTGGGTCATGGCTAATAGAAGAGGAGGGTCTTGTCGACCCTGGTGATTCCAAGTCTTCAAGATGAAATTGAAGAAAAAGTAACACAACAAAATCTTGTAGAATGAGAAACTAGAAGAACTAAAAACAACAAATAAAATGACCAAAAGCAAAAATAAGAACAAATTCATATATGTCAACCATAAACCCTTACTTATAGTAAAGACACTCTACTAGACTTTAAGAACAAGTTCATATATGCCTCAATAGTAATTAATAATGATCTTGATAGGGGACTAGTAATATACACAAGTAAATAATTTTTTTCTATATTTAGGATTGATATATAAGTTCAACTCAATTTGTTACTCCACTTGGAAGATACAAAGTCTCACAAATCCAAATTGCATGCAAGTGTATTTACAAAAATTATTGCCAAAGCATGTTAATTCCCAAAGAAAACAGTATATACCATACAGAAACATAAGCACTCTGGCAAAACCAAAAGGCAAAAGTAAGCTTCATCAATTTGTATGCCCTTTAAATACTTTAAGTCTAAAGGAGAAAGAAGGCACAATGTGACAATATGTTTATTCTTGTTTGTGAAAATAGAGAAAGAAGACACCTCTCTCTCTTCAACCTAAAAAACATTAAAAATAAACCCCCAAAACTAGTTGTCACTTGCATGACGCATAGTTGGCATGGATTTAAATAGAATTAGCTAATTTACGGGAAGGATGATCCAAAGTATCTCAAAAATAGAACAAAGCAATCCAACCTCTTCAAGTTTCACATTAGTAAGAGAAACTTCCTTTAAATTAAATCCTCATGAGCAAAGGATAAAAGACAAGCCAAAATTGAAATCCTACCTCATAACAAATGTTAAGGAAAAGGTAAGCATGAGATTCCTCTGTACCAAAATAGAAAATAAAGTTTTGTTTAGAAAGTAATTATCCAAATATAATTAATTTAGCAGGCTTTTTGTTATATAAATATAAGGCTCAACCCTAAACTCAGGAGGAGCATAAGAACAAAATAGTCACATAGGAGTTTGCCACAAAAAAACTAGCAAGAGTTTGCTAAAACAAAAGTCACCACAAAAGCCACCCATAAAGCACATGACACAGCCAATGAACAAATCAAAATAGAGCAAAGACAAGTTAGCAACATTGATTCACCACATAATACTTTAATCTCAAGCATAATGATTCACAACAACATACAATTATCTCCACGATCAAGAACACAAAACAACATTAAAACTGAACTGGGGATGATTCTTGAAACCATGCCATTTTAATTTGCAACACAAAAAAAGCTTGGAAAACTAGATGTCCAAAATCTTGCGTGACCGGAGCTGCTCATCCACTAGCAACTTTTTAGTTCAAACAAATTAAGGTTAGTTAAAATTGTAGCTTATTCCTAAATCCTAGTCATAAACTCATTATTATTATTATTGTTTATAGCTCCAATGTAAAAAAAATGAAGGCAGCAAGGATTTCACAGCGAGCTATTATTATTATGAGAATATTATGATTTAAACTACACAATAACATAAACAAGTAGATTTCTCAGGTTCTGATATTCATCCTAATAAGGTGCAAATAAGTTAGACAACAGAATTTAACTAAGCTGAAAATTTTAATTTAGCCAGTAAACATGAAATTCCTTTTTCTACCAACAATACCCTTGGAAATGGATAAATTTTAATTGGTTTAAGTTTCAGGTATAATTTTCTTCAAGAGTAACTTAACATTATAGGAATTTTGGTACTTCTTTACCACTCATTGCTAGAAAAAATATTGTTACTAATGAATTTTGACCACTGAAAATAACGTAGTCATTAAAATCATTATCGACGGAAAAAATTTGTCGAAAATAGTTACCGATGGATTTTAGCATCCAAAATCCGTTGATAATGAGATGAAAAAATCGCCAGAAAATTCGCCAAATTCTCTCATTACCAACAGATTTTTCGTTCGTTATCGACGGAAAAATCCGTTCGTAATAATTAAATTTCGTAAATATCAGTTTTTATTTTTAGTTTACCAGCGAAAAAATTCGTTGGTAATTGAAATTTTTTATTTATTTATTTTACAGACTGAAAAATCCGTTGGTAATTTTAATATTTTTTAAAAATTATTATTTTCATTTTTTTACCAATGGAAAAGTAAATTTTTTTAATTATTTATTTTACCGACGAAAAAATCCGTCAGTAATCTTAATATTTTTTGAAAATTATTTTCATCTTTTGTTTACCGACGGATTTTTCCATCGGTAATTGTAGATTTTTTATTTATTTATTTTACCGACGGATAAATCTATCGGTAATTATAATTTTTTAAAAAATATTTTCTTATTTTTGGTTATCAACGGATAAATCTGCCGATAATAGTAATCTTATATTTTTTTCATTAAAATGTTGAGCTTGATTGAAGCATTCCTAGAGAATAAATCAAAAATTATCTTGATGGTCATCGTCACTTGCTTCCTAGGTCCACGCTTGTGCTTCTCCCTCGATCTTCGACGTTTGTGGTAACGTACGGTAACAAAATTATTCTTTGAAGTTGCTCTCTTTAGACAACTTCTCATTGAAAAGACTAAAGATTTTTAAGAAAGAAAGAATGATATTATTTTTTCAAATTATTCTTTGAAGTTGCTATCTTTAGACAACTTCTCATTGAAAAAGGCTAAAGATTATTTTAGAGTGAATCCCTTAATTGATCATTAATAATTTCAGCATCAAATAAGTTAATCCCTGACAATTAAAAAGTATTAACTCAGTCTTTGATAATGTTAAAAGTCAAACACTTTTTAATTGTCAAGGATCAACTTATCTAATGCTAAAATTATCAAGACTAACTTGACCTTTTTTGTAATGGACTAAACTCTATAAAGATTATTTTCATACAGGCAAAATGATTTTTAAGTATATTATCACTAGATATATCTCATTTGAAAACACAAGATTATTTCAATTAGTTTATAAAACAAGTCTATTTTTCATGCCTTTTATATATTTAAATATTTTTTAAAATATAATTACTAAAAAGGTATAAAAATATGCTTTTGTAAAAGTTATAATTTTAAATTTAAAAAATTATAATATAAAAAATATTTAAAGATAATAAAAAACTAAAGAGAACTACTATTTTAGCCCTCAAAAGATCATACGGCTGATGAAATAGTACTTAAAAGAAATTATATTTATCCATAGCCCTCAAAAGATCCACTTTATTTGACAAATTCACCGAAAGGTCAACTGATTTCCATTTTTATTAATAGGAGTGATTATATTTTATGTTTTATATAAAATTTAGTCCTAAAAGATTGTATTTTTAAAAACTAGCCTATTTTTATGCCAAGTTGATATTAAAGAATGACTACTTTAACCCTTAAAATATTATATCTTTTATAGAATGACCCCTGAAATATTTATTTTTGTTAATAAAAAATAGAGATCAATTAATATTTAGATAAATTTATCAAACTAAGATGGATCTTTGGAGGTTAATGGAATTCAATTCCTTTTATGAGCTATTTTGTCATGATTTTTTGGGGGATAAATTAGTGATTCTCCCAAAAAAAAATTACTATTACATTTAGAGATTAATTTTGGTAAATAGACAATATAAGAGTATTTTACGTAACAATCCATCTATATGCTTTTCTTTATAAGATTTTTAAAATAATGAGTATTTGAATTATATATTTTTATTGATGTGATCATATATAATTGAATTACTGTTGATGTATAACTTTTTTAAGAAGTAAACCCAAATAGGTCCATGGCAATTTTGTGGATGAAAAACTTGGTACATGATAAAAGGAAATTACTAGTTTGGCTCCTAACAATACTAAACTTCGTGACATTTCTTTATAAGGTTGGTACCTGACAATGCTACTTTTAGGATTGTATTTTACTCAAATAATTTTATTTGTCAAATCTTATCAAATCAAATTTAATAAAAGTTGAATTGATTTAAAAGCCTAAATATAAATTAATTAATTAATTTATATTTTATATTTTAAATATAAAAAAATGATCTTCAAAGCAATTTAAATTATATTTTATATAATAATCAAAAGCATAAAATTTAATAAATCAAATCAATAATTAGTAATCTTACTCTTTCCAAACTCTAACCCTGATAGTCGGCAAATCCACTCCTCTCTCGATACGTCGCCTCCGCTTCGTACTCAATTTTTGATTTAATATAGTGACGTGCTATTCTTAATTAGTACATGCTTGTGTCAGTGTGTTTGACACGTCCTAACCAATGCCTCATAGCATTAGTTAATGATTGAGGAAAAAAGATAAATATTACATTGGGAAGAAAATTTTAATTTTAATATAATATAAAAAAGAGAATCCGCCGTCGTACAACTCACCATTTTTAAATTGTTTGAGATTCCTATTTTAATATCTTTCACCTTATTTTTTTTACCTTTTTAAATAAATAAAAATACTTAATTTTTAAGTATTAAAATAACATCACTTTAAAAAAATAATTACCAATGATTAGATGGTGTATATGAATCCAATTCTAATCATTCTCAATTATTTAAAGATTTAATTAATATTTATCGTGATGAATTTAAGAAATAATTTGAGAACATTATAATCTATTAGGAGTTCAAGTTGATCTATATGAAACTGATAATAGTTAAAATCAAGAAATATCCTTTCTTTCTGGCAATGAATGTTAGTTAGGTTTAGGAATTTAATTATAAAATTTTATTCATTATAGGAATTTGATTATAAATCGTCAAACCATAGAAACTTAACTAAAAATTTTGGTAAAACTATATGGTCTAACGGATTGAATTAACCTTGTTTAAATACAAAATTCATATCATACTCTCTCATTTTTACTCCATCTATCCACTTTTCTTTATTTTTTATTGCAAAACATCTATCCATTTATTGTATCAAGAAACATTAAATTTTTATTTTCAATATTATCCCTAATGAAATTAATCGTATCTTATTTTTCAACATTATAATTATGTAAATTTATATAATATAACATGAACAGTGTTTATATATGGTGAGGATCTGAAATGTAAGCAATACATCTACATTTGAATTGAATTATTTGATAAAGAATGTATTTATGTGGTTCATACATATAAGTATTAGTAATAAAGCAATACAAAGTAGACCACATATATTATATAGGCAGAGACCGACCAATAAGAAATGCAAACCAAACTAGATGAGTAACAACCACATTCCCAGCAAGCAACTCCATTCCCTTCGGCATTAGCATCAAAGACAAAGGGAAAAAATAGATGAGCGGTCTCATATAAATCCTCAAAACAACCAGCAAACCATTAAAACCTAAATACAAGCATAGATAGAAAAACATTACTAACCCCAATTTTTCATCACTAAAAGAAAGGGAAGAAGCAATATTAGAGAAGAAACAAAAATACATGATTGATGATGTTTATTTTAGGTTTTGATACTTGTACATCGGCAACAAATAATCGACGATTCCCTTATGCAAGAGGTCAAATTACTTTAAACAAGGTGTTTGTCGACAAACTCAAGAGTTTGAACATCAACCCTTTACCTTTCCAGATTTTGATTTGGGGAACGAAAAGCTATTCGTCTTAAGTTTTACACACAAAAAATCGAGTGTCAAACAAATTTGATTGGAATGATGATGGAATGAGTAGTGTAATTTGTGTGTTGTAAATGAAATGTTTAATAGATTATTGAAGTATAGAAGAATAACAGAATGTAAAGTACTCCATTGACAAAGATAATTAAAAGTACATGAAATGTAAAAGGATTAAAGCAAATCTAATCCTAAGAAAGCGAAAAATGAGATTGAGAGTAATTACTTAGGGGACTCTAGGCTCTGTTTAGTCATCTGAGTGACATTTATAAAGTGAATTTGAGAGTAAAAATTCTAACCTTTTACAAATATATAGAACTACTATTTATAGACATCATAGGGCTCTAAGATCTTGACACTTGTCTTTGGATGCGTCCTTGGATATTGTCCATGTGTCTTTGACAGTTTCCCTCTTTGTCACATGCCCCCTTTGTCGAGTGGTTACCACTTCATTGCGTCTTCATACAGCTTCTGTCAGTGCTGAAAATCGCTGACAACTACTTCTAATCGTCGATCATCCAATATCTATCTCCTAGTGATCACTATGGCAATTTTTTTGGGATCTTTAAAATTTCTAAGTCTCAAATGACAAACTAGGACTTCAACCTGTCAAACTTGAGTTAGCTTGTAGTCTTTGGTAACTACCACAAGTTTTGACATATTGATTAACAAACTCAAAACTTTGTCAATTTTGTCTTATGAGTCACATTTCATAATCCATGGTCAAACGCCACTTCAACAACCTAGCACTTGGTAAATTTTGGTGTCAAGAGATGATAATAGCAAATTTAATATAAGCATGAAGGAAGCATCCGCCACTAAACATCAAAAGTTATTAGTGAGTGCATGGACAAAAAGATGGATTAAAAAAGTGATAATTCATTTACACTAACCTAAGAAGCATGCACACACGGACTTGATGGCGTGTATGTGTGTCGGATACGTGTCAATATTTGACACCTACACGAAACGTGTTAGACACGCATCCGTACACATCCAATTAAAAAATTTCTTTTTTGAGCTCGGATACACACCGAACACGGCTAGATACTGTTTTAATTCATTGTGGACGCGGCATGGACATCCCACAAACACCTCTGAGTTGGTTTCTTTAATTTTTTCCAAAATTTAATACCAACATGAGCCCAAAATCAGTCACAATTATTTAGTTGGACCTGTACTGTTGGGCCATTTTATTTTAGAAATTTTTCAGTTGATCACAAAAAAATAAAAAAAAATTAATTAAATAAAAAAATTATATAAACCCGACAAAAAAAATTCAAATAAAAAAGACAAAAATCATATATATATATATGTGTGTGTGCGCGCCATATCCATATCTTATAATTTTTTGAATTTGATATATTTCTATATTCACATCCGTGTATCTATACTCTATAGACACTATACTCTATGGAAACTAACCAGCCATGCATTATAAAAAGGAAAAAATAAAATAAAACACCCATTTTGTGGGATATAATGAGCCGTGCGCGAGTGGACAACTTGGAAGGCTAGTTGCGATTGAATGACTATTCGCCACACGTGATGATCTCTTTTCCCTGCTCATGATTATGAACCAACGGACTGTGGGTGCATGTGTGTCAAATTTCTCCTCCCCCGTTTAATTTTCCAAAACGGCAACGCTAATCATTAATTTATTTCCTAAATGCTAGTCATTCCACGAAGTGTGTCAGAGTGTAAGGAGAGGAAGCTCGATGATTGGGTAAGTTACAGTGAAAGCAAGTGAGGAAGAAAGAATGGTATTGTTTTTTCAAATTATTCTTTGAAGTTGCCATCATTAGATAACTTCTTATTCAAAAGATTAAAGATTATTTTAGAATAAATTTTCAATTCAATCCCAGATAATTTCAATATTAAATAAATTAGTCTCTAATAATTAAAAAGAGTTAACTTAATTTTTAATAATATCAAAAGTTAAATACTTTTCAATTATTAGAGACCAACTTATCTAATATTAAAATTATCAAGATCAATTTTGAGATTTATTTATTATTTTAATATTTTTTTGTGATGGGCTAAGCTCTAAAGATTGTTTTCATACAAGGAAAATGATTTCTAAGTATATTATCATTAGATACTTTTCATTTGAAAAGACAAACGATTTTTTTCAATTAGTTTATAAAACAAATATATTTTTCATGCCTTTTTTTATATGTTTACATATTTTTTAAATATAACTACTAAAAAGGTATTAAAAATATGCTTTTCTAAATGTTGTAATTTTAAAATTATAATGTAAAAACTGTTTAAAGATAATAAAAAATTATGGAGAACTACCATTTTGACCATCAAAAAATTATATAGTTGACAAAATAGTCCTCAAAAGAAATTGTATTTATCCATGGTCTTAAAAAGATTCACTTTATTTGATAAATTCACCTAAAGATCAATTAATTTTCATTTTTATTCATAGAAGTGATTACATTTTATGTTTTATGTCAAGTTTAGTCCTAAAATATCATATTTTGAAAAAGTAGCCTATTTTAACACCAAGTTGACATTGTAGAATGACAAATTTATCCCTCAAAAGATTACATCTTTGACAAAATAACCCCTAAAATAATTACTTATATTAATAAAAAATAAAAATCACTTGATATTTGAATAAATTTATCAAATCGAGATGGGTCTTTAAAGGTCCATGGTGAATATAGTATCTTTTAGAGCTATTTTGTTAATAGTATGCTTTTTAGGGGATAAAATAGTGATTCTCTCAAAACATTACTATTATATTTAGAGATTGATTTTGATATATAGACAATGTAAGAGTATTTTACATAATAATTCATCCATATAGTTTCTTTTATAAGATTTTTTTTAAAAAAAAGTAATTAAATTAAAATTTTTTATTAATATTGTCATATATGGTTGAATTAATGTTGAGGTATAACTTTTTTAAGAAGTAACTTTTTTAAGAAGTAAACTCCAAATAGGTTAACCATAATTTCATCAATGAAAAACTTGGTACATGATAAAAAGAAATTATTAGGTTGGTTCCTAACATTTTCCTTACTCCTTTATTACGTTGGTACCCGACAATGCTACTTTTAGGGTTGTATTTTACTCGGATAATATTATTTGTCAAATCTTATCAATCAAATTTAATAAAATTTGAATTGATTTAAAAGCCTTAATACAAATTAAATCAATTTATTTTCTATTTTATATTTTAAATATAAAAATTAATCTTCAAAGAAATTTAAATTATATTTTATATAATATTCAAAAGCATAAAATTCAATAAATCAAATCAAATCAATAATTAGTAATCTTACTCTTTCCAAGGTCTAACTCTGATAGCCGGCCAACACATCATCTCCATGAAATCCTCTCTTCTCTCGATACGTCACTTCCTCCTTGCACTCAATAATAGCACATGCTCGTGTCAGAGTGTTTGACACTATAACCCATGCCTCAGAGCAATGGTTAATGATTGAGACAAAAAGACAAATATTACACCGGGAAGAAAGGTTTTAGTTTTAATATAATATAAAAATGAAAATCCGACGTCACCTCATGTCAATATGCCAAAAGTAGTTCAAATGTTTTTTCCCTATCTATTTGCATTCTTAAATTTGGTTGAACCTTCACTTTAACATTTTTATCTTTTTTTTCTTACCCTTAGATTTGAAGAAACATTTAGATATTTATTTTTTAAGTATTAAAATAAAATCATTCGAAAAAATTAATTACCAATAATTATCTAACACATATGAACCCAGTCCTAATCATTCTCAATTATTTAAAGATTTAATTAATATTTATTGTGATGAATTTCAGAGATAATTTGAGAACATTATAATATATTAAGAGTTCAAGTTGATCTATATGATTCTGACATTAGATAAAATCAAAAAATATCCTTTCTTTTTAGCAATGAATATTAGTTAGGTTTAGGAATTTAATTATAAAATTTTATTCATTATAAGAATTTGATTACAAATCATCAAATCATAGAAAATTAAATAAAATTTTTGGTAAAACTATATAGACTAACATATTAATTTAAACTTGTTTAAATATAAAATTCATATCATACTCCCTCCTTTTTACTCCATCCGTCCACTTTTCTTATTTTTTTATCACAAAACATCTATCCATTTATTATATCAACAAACATTAAATTTTTATTTTCAATATTATCCCTAATGAAATTAATTATATCTTATTTTTCAACATTATAATCATGTAAATATATATTTTAATAGGAATAATATAGTTTATTTATACATTTTTTTTATTCTCAAGATACATTTATTATTTTCTTAATATCTATATCTATGTTTTTTTTTCTTATTTTGGACATATAACTTAAAAAGCAAATTTTAATGCATGCTACAAACAAATTAATTTAATAATAAACACCACCTCTCTCTCCTGTCTCCCTATAAAATCTGGTGCAAGCAAGACACTAACTCCCCACAGCCAGCTAACAAGTAATCTTGCCATTCTCTTTTGGTCGAAAGAGCACTTCCTTTCAATCCAATTTCAAAAAAATGGGTTCTTTGAACACAATGAATCAAAAGCCTCATGTTGTGTGCATCCCATACCCAGCACAAGGCCACATAACCCCAATGCTCAAACTAGCAAAGCTCCTTCACCATAGAGGCTTCCACATAACCTTTGTCAACAATGAGTACAACCACAAACGCCTCCTCAAATCAAGAGGCCCTGATTCCCTCAAAGGCCTACCCTCATTCCATTTTGAGACCATCCCAGATGGTCTCCCTGATGAGCCTAATAACAGTGATAATCATGTCGATGCAACACAGGACATACCTTCCTTGTGTTATTACACTAGCAAATATTGCTTGCCTCACTTTATAAGCCTAATTTCCAAGCTCAACTGTGATGCCCCAGATGAAGTTCCTCCTGTTACTTGCATAATCTCTGATGGTGCCATGAGTTTCACTGTTCCTGCTGGTGAAGAATTGGGCATCCCTGTGGTGATGTTCTGGACAGCTAGTGCTTGTGGATTCACTTGCTACATGCAGTATCGTCAACTTGTTGAGAAAGGCTTGGTGCCCCTCAAAGGTAAGAGATTTTTGGTATCATAAATTTATAATCACAAATAATAGCTTCCGGATATTTTTATTTTGTTTATTTTTCTGTCTTACTATAAGATTTGGTAGTTAATCGAATTAAGAAGTTCTAAGCATTTTAGTAAACAGATTCGTTTTCGTTACAATAAATATTGGAGTATTTATGGAGAGGGTGTATTTGTTTTAACGTTTAGAGGAAGTGATTATAAAACTTAAATTTTATATATAACTGAAAAAATTGAAATCAAATAATTTTTTTTGAAACTACCCTTTTTTACTTGTAAATAAAATTATATTTAAAAAATTATTAGAATATGTGGAAAATGATTCTTTTCAAAAAATGAATTTTGTCCCAAAAAAAATTTCAAACCCTAAGCAGTAAAAGATGAAATTCTCATGTACTCTTCTCAGAAAAATGAGTTTCCTTGGTTTACAATCAGTTCCTTTGTTTGGGCTTTTGCCCCCTTTAACCCATGAAAGAAAAACAAACAAAAGAAAATGTGACCTTAAATTTCAAGAGATTGCCAATATATATAATTAGTAAATAGGGTTCTGATAGTGTCAATATGTGTGTATATATGTGTATATGTATATGTATTTGTTTAAGATTTTAACAAATGCAAAAGCACTCTTAACAAAATGAAAATATGGCTTAAACGTGGGTTTGGATAGGAAAGAATCCTAAACAAGCATACATTAAAATTTTTAGATTAGTTTATTATGAATCAGAAACAATTTATAATTAAAAATCCTGTTGATAATTTTTTTTAGAAAAATAATTATATCTTCAAAAATGGTTTTCCATTATGTCCTATTTTGATATCTGGAATTGAACACGGTATTAAAACTTGGAATTGGTACTAAACAACACAATCTTAATTTTTATGTTTAAAATAACATATGAAATTAGAATTAAAATTTCACAATACAGTTCTATTAAATTGAAAAATAACTAAAATGAACTCTTCTTAATTCCTAACTTATACTCTATGAATTATCAATTCCAAAATTTATTAAATAACTATCTTCTTATTAAAGTTTATTAAATTTCACAATCAAGTCCTATTCAATTATATACTTATGTTTGTAAACCTTTCAAGATAATGGGCGATGTTTATATATATATATATATATATATATAACTTTTTTACTGACAGGGTATAAATTTGAATTCTTTTTCTTAATAAATGTTTGATTTATGAAACTTTATATGTTATGTAAGTTCCGGGTCAGTTATATCAAACTAATGATTTTTTTTTTTTTATAATGAAGTTTAACGTCAAAGGTAAAACTGTTCTTTTTCCTAAAGAATTTTTACAAAATTTTAACAATAAACTATTTTAAATAAGAAATAAGTTAATATAATCTCCCCTATAAGTAATTAGAACATTGTGTATTTGAGTTTAACTAAGTGAATTATGTGCTCGACATGCAGACATCACAAATGAGCATTTGGAGACTACTGTCAATTGGGTGCCAGGAATAAAAGAGATTCGATTGAGGGATTTTCCCAGCTTCATCAGAACCACAGACCCAGAAGATATTATGCTCAATTTCTTCTTAGGGGAGTGTGATAGAGCTACAAAGTACTCTGCAATCATAATCAATACGTTTGATACCTTGGACCATGATATTTTGGACGCATGCTCCTCCAAAATTAATAGTTTACCTCTTGTTTACACCATTGGTCCCTTGGATTTTCAACTAAATCATGTCGCAGACAAGGACTTAAAATTAATTGGATCCAACCTTTGGAAGGAGGAGCCAGAGTGTCTTCAATGGCTGGACAACAAAGAACCAAATTCAGTGGTGTATGTGAACTTTGGTAGCATCACTGTTATGACAAGTGACCAATTGATAGAGTTCGCTTGGGGACTAGCCAACAGCAACAAATCATTCTTGTGGGTCATTAGGCCAGACCTAGTGGATGGTGAAAATGCTGTGTTACCTTATGAGTTCATGGAAGAGACCAAATTTAGAAGACTACTAGCAAGTTGGTGTCCACAAGAGCAAGTGCTGGCTCACCCCGCAATTGGTGGGTTTTTGACACACAGTGGTTGGAACTCAACGTTGGAAAGTGTGTGTGGTGGTGTGCCAATGATTTGTTGGCCTTATTTTGCTGAGCAACAGACCAATTGCCGGTTTTGCTGCAAGGAGTGGGGGATTGGATTTGAGATGGAGGATGTTAGAAGGGACAAAATTGAAAGCCTCGTGAGGGAATTGATGGATGGAGAAAAGGGCCAAGAGATGAGAGAGAAGGCCTTGGCATTGAAGAAATTGGCAGAGGATGCCGCTTCTGCCCCTGATGGATCATCATTTCAGAATCTAGAGAAGATATCCAATCAGATGCGGTTGTTCAAATTTCCTGAAGTGCAGTCTCTAAAATAGTTCAATTTTGTTTCCCTGCAATTTGCTGGCAAGATTGGGTTTCTATTGGACATTTCAAGTGGATGCAATGTCCCAACTTATCTTTGTTGCTTTTCTGTTTTTATTTAACTCCTGGCATATGTTCAGTGGGAGGATAGGAATGAAGATAAATTTTTTATAATTGAATTCTACACGTAGAATTACACATGGAGTTTAATTATAAAGAATTTATTTTTATTTTTTTCGCCTAACAAACTTAATAAAACTTAAATATGTTTTTGGTCTAAACATGAATTGGTTTGAATAGTAGTGTAAATAATAAGAATCACCCTTCCAGTTTTGCTGAACTGCACCTCTTTTTGCAGCCCACCCCTCTAAACGCTCATGTATACTTACAGAATAAAATCTGATAGAATAAAAGTTAATAATATAAAATCTGATAGTATTTGATCAATTAAAAACTTAATATCATACGATATTTGACATGACATTATATAAGATATTATATTATAGGAGATAAAATTATTATCTCATTATACAAATAATTCTATTCTTAAGTAAATATATAACAAAAAATAGTAAAATTATAATAAAATAAAAATGCTTGTTATTTATTTGTTTATAAAATTAAAAATAAATGTTATTATTGAAATATTTAATCATAGTTATTATAAATATTTATTAATTAAATTAAATGTATTTTTAATCCCTGAAAAATAATTAAATTTTGGTTTTAGTGTATGAAAGCTTTTTGTTTGATTTTGTTCGAAAGAATTCTACAAACAATTGGTTTTGTAAATTAATTTTACTGAAATTATATGTATCAATTTTTTTTTTTTGGAATCTCTTTTGAACGTAGGAGCGTAGTCTCATATGAACTAAACGAAAAGACAAACAAAGGACTGATACGCGGTGTATACCAACGTTAAGAAAATCGGATGAGATAAAAATGGCCAGGTTAATCGAGGATGCAGTGCAGATTAGTATAAAAAAATTGAGGAAAGTTAAAACTGGTGTCAAAATCAGGGAAAATTGGACCGGTCTGACCGGTTTTTCTTTTGTAAATTTTTTTTTTACAAATTTTTTTTATTCTAAAACTTAAATATTGATATCTTATGGTAGTCATAAAGCAAAAACAAAAAAATGGAACTAAAGAAAGACATTAATAAAAATTATTTGGTTATTATTCTCCTCTCTCTATTATTTGTAAACTGCTCACCATAAACCTCACTAATTACTAACAAATATTATTTTCAAATATTTTGTGATCGTACGATGAGGTTGAGACTAGAGAAATTTTATATGGATTATGTTTATTTTTATAGATCTATGAGTATTTTTTTATTGATTATGTTAATATTAATGATTTAATATATTTATTTATATTCTAATTAATTATATGTATATATTTATATATATTTTTATTATATTAGATCAACTGAGCAATTGAGCAGGTTGGGCTCTAAACTTTTAAATCAAGACTTGTGGGTTTGATACCCGGTCCGGTTTCTCTTCCTTGATATATACCATGGACAAGTTGTGGTACATGCAACTATAATTACGATACGACACATCCCAAACATAGAGAATAAACCCCACATTAATAGTAATAATTAAAATGAATTCTCCTCGCATCAAAAGAAGTTGGACGGGGAGAAACCTCCTAATTCATCGTTCAAAATAGACACTTTCTCAGGGGTAAGGGTAAATAAAAAAAATATTAGGTGAATAATAAAATTATACAAAAAATATATATCATATATCTCATTATTATTAGATGTAATAAGTAAAGATCACTCATTATATCTAATGTTGATAAAATATGTTATATGTATTTATTATATAATTTTATTAGATAATAAATATTTTTCAGTAAATAAATAAATAAATTCTGCCAGCACAGAGATGAAAATATCACAAGCGATATCAAGTTGCTTCCCGCAAGTTGTATCTATGCGCTCTAGTCTACGGTGGGTCCGCAAGGCCAAGTCTTCCTCACACAGCCGTTCATTGCTCCCATAGATGTTCCTCGCTCTCTGTCGCCCTCGTTCTCTCACTTCGATGCAGGTGACCGTTAGGCACAGTGATACAGATGGTTTGAGACTCCCTCCTCGATGCTAGCATGAGGACCAAGATAAAAGTATGTGCGCGTGATGATGATGGTGAAGTTGGTGGTCGCGACAACTATTGCATGCATCGGAGGGTCGTACCTTCTCTCAACTATTGGTGGGTCCGACTACTTGCGTTGATGTTAAAATGCCCAAATTTCAAAAAATACATCCACAAGAATTTTGTTAAGAGAAATGTTATTTATACTTATTGTGTATAAGATATCATGTCGATTTATATCTTATTTTTCATTGGATAAGATATAGATCTTACTTAAATGATGTCTTGTAATCGCGAATGTTTGGGTTCGGTTAAGCCTATTGTAATAAACCCAACAAAAAGCACAAAATCACCGTTGATCTCAAAGTGCAGACGATTGCATCAAAGAAGGAAATTTATCCCTGGTTATGGGTTTTCCAACTACTTTAAAAGAACAAGTTTTGAACAAAGACAATATGTGAAAAGAAGATTTTATTGACGAATAAGAGTAAATACAATAATTTCACACCAAAGCATCACGATAAAATATGTAAGAAAAAACTACACCTGAACTAAACTAAAACTAGGGGGAAAAAAAAGAAAAATGATAAAATGTAAAGAGTTGTGTTACTGATCTAGGGATCCATTTCTTGTAAAGTTTTTCGGTCTTAAATAAACTTTACGTTTATAAAAATAGTTTCCAACTTCAAGCATGTGTAAATTTTGAATAAAAAACTGTCTACGACTACACAGCAACTGTTCCACGGCTTATTGGTAATGCAATAACTACCTCTTATCCATTTGACAAATAAGCCCACTATATTGGTTGGTAGTAGTTTCAATGCTTGTGGGTATCAATATATAAGGGTCACTTGCAACTTGCACATGCATGCGACTTTGTGGTCAATTTCTGCAACCCACTCATCTTTTGGTGATGACAGGTTCATATCTTATCCAATGATAGATGATAAGTGAATCGACATAATATTTCACATATAATGAATATAAATAATAACTCTTTTATTAATCCATTGCATTTATGTCATTTATCTTTTGTCATGGGGAACTTATTTCATTTTATTTTGTTAATATTTTTACCAATCTCATGTTTTGCCCTTCATCACAAATTTACCATTAACCCTTCTCTTGGAAAAATTAGTTTTCCCATATATTATTTTCACCTGATCACTCACTGTCAACGAATATTAACCTAATGGGAAAATTGGGATGTTGTAACATGAAAAGGAGTATGTTCAACACCAGATTATGGATAAAGCATACCGCATGTGCAGCCACATCAGAGGAACTAACGCACTAGTTAGTTAAACTGATCAATAAATAGTACCAGTGGGACACTTCACGCGCAAGTTTCTGAACCCATAACGTTTGTCTACAGGGCAGGAAGCACCATCATATGAATAATTGCAAATTGCAATAGCCCTTGCTCATCCCATTTACCTACCGCACTTTACCGATTTCATTTTCAAAGGATTCCTATCAAATGACAGAAGAACATAAACAAAATCCAATGGTGATTCTAATAAAACTTGGATCCTGTAACTTATGAAACCACCGGATAGAAATCAAATCAGACAGTCCACGAAATCAACACTAACAAGAATTGAATGAAGCATGGTAAGCACATATATACTATTTCTTACTCTGATCACTAGCCCTCTAATTATTATTATTATACATAATTCATCCAACCAAACACTTTCTCTAGCTCCCTTATTCTCTATGGTCTAAAATCACAAACTCGGGCAAGTATTGCTGCTTGGCCATTGCCCTTAGATTCATTTTATGGTAAACAAAACATGAACCAGCATCAAAACCACACTCAGTTTGGTCAGAAATAAACTCCAGATGTGATCACCAAACTGATCGCTGTACAAGATCATACTAGCCACACCAGCTGCAGTTTTCTTGCACATTTTTTGTATCCCACAACGTTGCAGTCCACTATTATTGGATCTGCCATCCAAGTTGCAGTTTTCTTGCACACCTCTGTATCATACAAGTAACAACATCCCAATCTCTTGGTGTTAACCCTAGCTTCCTTTCTCCTCAGCCCACATTGCAAAATGTCATACTGGAGCCAGAAATTCAAGGTAGAACAGGGAGTTGCACTTTGTCAAAGGAAAAGAAACTGACCGGTCCCTCTGTCAGAAGGCAGATTTTCAAAGGAATGCCACCACATTGTTTCTCAAGGGCTTCAATTTCTGTTCCGAATGGTAGATAATGGCCCCTACAGAATACATGTTAAATGATTGATTAAATTGGTTTCTCAAACCAGAAAACAGAATATAAGGGGGAAAAAAGATTAGAATTAAGGAAAATTTTATATATTTATCAATTCATAAGGACCAAAAAAACCAGTGTTGTACTTTTGGTTCAATTTTTCTAAATGAATAACCATACTTTACATGTTTAAGAGTTCCTTGTATAGAAATAACCTAATTATTAGCTAGTGCCGTGCTCTTGCTCTCCAATGAATAAAAGCTATTACAGCAAAATTGTTATCACTTTCTCATGGATGCTGTAAAGCAAACTTAAATGACAACAGTTATCTATTGAGATAAGCTTGCAATTCCCTGTTGCAGTAAGAAATCTCTAGGCCATTATCTAAAGTGCCATCAGAAGACCTACGACCACAACAGCTCTTATCAATTTAGTATATACTATGAGTAACATCACGACATTATCTCCTAATGCTTCTTTTGAAAATTACAGAGACGCTAATGCCCAAGCTTTGCCCACCTGCACCTGGTAAACAACCCCCTCATCCTCCCTCAAACAACACACATACACACAAAATAAGCTGACATATTTGTGGCAGCATGCAAGTGTTCCTTTTAAGTCACGTTCTTAATTACTCCACAACCTAAATAAACCATAGTATAACAGTATACAGATCACTTCACTCCTGTTTTTTGTGTAGAATAACCATACTGATATAATAAGAGTAGTAGTAATTACCTAGACAAGTAGAGCAGAAAACTGGGATCACCAGGAGAAGACTTTCTGAACCTGCTATCTGGAAGATAAACATCAAAATCTGGCCTCAAATCATTAATCTGTAACTCACTGAATAACTTATCAGTTGAAACCTCAACTCTGGAACTGTCATATACTGTTTGTTTGGTTTCTTCAGCAACATCAAGCGTCTTACAGGAACTTTTAATTCCCTTCAAACTCCAAGCAACACCATGCCGTCCAACTATGTAGCCGTGAGACTTGAGGTGCCTGTACACCTCAAGCAGCTCCCAACAACATCCACTCTTCCCGCCTGCAACCTTTTCATACATTTCTGTTAGAGAATGCTTCTTTCACCGTTATCTAAGAGATCTAAGGCTCGTCTTTCCATCAAGTACCTGTCAAATAAAAAATCACAAGTTTTCAACTCTCAGCAAGAAAAGTATACATGACAAATACCTTTCTTTACTAATTTCTCTTCTAACTAACATAATTTGAAATTTGAGTATAAATTTATAATTTATAGTATATATACATACACAATTTTTTCCCATGCAAGTTTATCATCAATCATGTTTCTGGTAAGGTGGAATATCACCTACAAAGTCTCCTCAATTGAAGAATAAATCTTGCCACTTCGAACTATTCCTGTTGTTACCCACATTTTACCACACTTTTCAACGACTTTCGCCATTCCTATCTCATCAATCCAAATGCCTTTGGATTTCACATTTCTGTTAAATGAAAATCACAAGGATTCAATTTAATATTTTCACAAGTAACTAAAATCCTCATTGCAATAATAATAATAATAATAATAATGGACCTGAACTGCAACTTGGGCATGGAACCAGATGAAAAAGCATGGTCATCTTCATCACTTGCATTTTGTATACACATCTCATCATCACTATTATCACTCGAAGAAGTTTCCAATGTCTTTCCTTCCATGGATCAATAACTGTATTTTTTAAAAAAACAAAATATGAATAAATGATAGGAATATCAGAATGAAAAATCAATTGTTAGGGAGTGTAGGGCTGTTAAACTAGCCACCCTGGTCCATTCAACTCATGGATTAAACAGAAAGTACTAAACATACAAGTTTGAAGTCAGATAAGATGAACCTAAGATTAGATTTGCAGTGTCATAGAAGGGTTCCAGAAATTCATACATTTTCTCTGCCTTCTCCATTCTTCAAATGATGGACAATATTTGTAATTGTTGTCTATCACTTGAAGAATATCAAATGCTCTTTCAAATTTTATTGCACTTTCCATCATATATCTTGAATTCCACCGAGTTGAAACATCTAATTTCAAACCCATGCTTTCATCAATGATAGCTTCTTGTACACATTCTTTAAATTGTACAGATTCTTCTTTAAACTTTATCATTCTCACGTCTGATCCCCTCACATACTTAACATTTTCTCTAATTTTAAACAATGCTTCGCTTGCCACTTTTAAACCCTCTTGCACAATAAGATTGTGTGTGAGCACAACACCACACATGAAAAAATTCTCCATCACACTATATGATTTTACAGACAAAGATGGGTCATCAAAATATTCTGCATTCTATCATTTGAAGAAGCATTGTCCAAAGTAATGGAGAACACCTTATCAATTCCCCATTGCTTCATACAATCAAATAACATGGCTTCCAATTCAGTCCCAGTGTGTGGAGGCTTTATTCGACAAAAGTTAAGGATTCTACTAGTTAGTCTCCAACTTTCATCAACAAAATATGCAGTTAAACAGATATATAACCATCTGTGGTAGATGTTGTCCATACATCAGAAGTTAAACAAACCCTATTGACGATCATAGACATCACTTGCTTAAGTTTATCCTTTTCTCTTAAGTAAATTTTCTAAACATCTGACACCACAGTATTCCTAGAGTGCATCACAACACTAGAGTTCAAACATTTGGTTCATTCTCTGATCTTCTCATACTCAACAAAGTTAAAAGGAAGATCATGTTTGATTGTAGCTTGTGCATGCAGATCACAATGAGTTTTTTTTTAATTAATATTAATCACACTAGATTTTCACTCTTGATAAGTCAACATTTCAACCTGATTGACATTTGCGTTCACGATGCTTTTGCAACTTGCTACATGACGACTAAAATGGGAAGTTCCGTAATCATTTTTAGTCTTCGGATTTTTCACAACTATATAGCTATGACCACAGTAATTACATACAGCTCTTTCTATACCATCCCTATCTATCGCATTCCTCATAAAAAATCCCCAAACACCTGAGGTTTCTTCCTTGGATGACTCAGCACTTCCAAACACTCTAGTAGGAATTTCACAAACATCTTCGTCATCCACCTTCACAATATTGTTCACAGACTCCATAATAATATACCTTTTATAAATTCTTAAACATTGAGACAAACATAATTTCATGAACAAACACACAAGTATACAAACAAGAATAGAATATGCACAAAAATAACATACCATATCCTCACCTCTAAATCTCCCGATTGACAAGTTATGGCCCTATCCCATTCACGAAGAAACTCTCCTTTTTGGCTAATGCTTGTTCATTAAATCTCAAATTTTGTATAACAAAATTTCAGTAACGAAATTTCAGCAGAATTTTCCTTTGGTCTCCAAGTACATCACTTGAATGTGACAAGATTTACCACAGACAAGTATGCACCCGGAGAACAAAAGAAAATGCAGTGACCGAAATTTTATCAACAAAATTTGAGATTTAAAGAATAAACATTAACCAACTATAGAGAAAATTTCTTCCCAAATTGTCCCACTTGGACAATTCAAGATTCAATATGAACGATATAAGAATGGGCACATGCTCACTATATTGAATCTCAAACGGGAATCCAAGGTTTCACTCAAACTAATATACAATAACAAAAAAAAGATAATCGTTGCATAACAATCAACAAATATTCAAACATCACATAGAATCTAGTCATATACAAGTTTCATAGGAGGTATTCACATTTTTTATGCTTATTATGACCAAAAGCTACAATTATTTTCAGAAAACCCAGGGTTCTGTCCATCCCTTTTCTCAGAATTGGGGACCTTTGTCTCTTCTCTGTTCTCTCTTCCATTTTTTGTTATAGTCTTTTCGTTTTAAATATATTAATTTGTGAAATAGCAGTAGGATTAGTTGGGCTTGTCGGATTTTCACATTGGACGACCATAGCTTCACAGCTGCAAAATGAGGAACAGCCAGTTGAAGTTTCTGCAGCTTCACTGCTTCAAAATGAGGTTTAGCCATTGAATGTAAGTTGGCTCCACATTCCTCCACATACAGTTTGGGACTTTGGGAGAGGGTCGCAACATGTAGTTAAGCTTAAGGATTATGAATTTATGACCTTCTCTACATATGTAATTGTGTCTGAAACTGTGGCAAAGGCCAACAGATTTACACAATTTCTGAGAACATACATCACTTTAACTCTCAACAATTCAAACTCCCAACAAGTATCAAATCACTACATTTTAACAAATTACATAAAAACCTAACAGAGAAACACGTACCAAATCATGCCACAACAAACTGTTTGTACCTAATAGCATTTAAACCAATAACAGAAGTTAAGAAATGGGAATTCTGTTTATTGTATACTCACTGAAGAATTGAACATAGGACAATTGGACAAGAAGTCTCTCTATTCCTCAAATAGAAATCCAATGCTAGATTAAACAATGAGGAGGCATGCGCTCACCTATAAAACCAACACAAAATTGGAATAGATTAAACAAATAGCCATGTTTGTATCTCATAAATGTTCTTGTAAAACAAGAAACAGTGAACAGAAGTAAACAAAACTGAACCTTATGTAGTTCTACTGCTAAAATACCCAGTCAAACCTTCTCTTTCAAAAATTGCATAGCAGAATAGAACCTAATACTAACTTAACCTTCAATCTACTCGTTCAGCATCATAGTAGCAGTAAAATGTTAATAACTTCAAATCAAATTTCAATAAACTCCAATGACAAATCCTAATAAGTAATAAAAAAGGGCAAAACCAATATACAATAAATGACCAAAAGTAAAGACTTGGCACCAACATGAAGCAGATTTACTAAGATTTCATCAAAATCTTCACCTTATCAATCGTTCTTACTCTATAAATAAACTCAACAATAACTCCAATCGTTCAAGTGCAGTGTTACTACTTACTAGGCCAAACCAAAAATAAGTGTTGAATTTTCAACAAACTAAACAGAAGGACCAGATTAGCTAGCTATCCCATCAGAATTTTAGCCAGGTCAAGATGGCAACCATGGTAAAACAAGTAGAATCTTGTTACCGAGAACTGAGAGGGGGGGTGTATATATATATATATGAGTTGCAACAGAAAGGTGACAGTTGAAAACATGTGCCATTAAAATTGTGAGCATACATCTTTTGCAATGCCTTTAATTAGGCAAAGTAAATGAGCCGAGTATAGCAAGTGTACCCAACTGAAAGGAAAGGATTGAGGAACCAAGCTGAATTTATCTCTAGATCCTATAATTCGATACAATCCAAGCTGAATTTCTGCAAAATTCATGATAAGCAGAAAGCACAATGATTATTTATTGACAACAGGAACCATAACTGAAACAGAAATCCAGCAAAATCTCCTCAAATGAACACATACTTGAAATTTAACTAACATAAACATTTCACAGAACTAGTTAAATTTCTACATTGAGAAATTTCATATATCTATGTGTACATTTCTAATCTCAGAGCTTATAATAATTAATAAGCATTCTCTCAATCGATTCAAAAGTAAAATCTCTTGATCTGCTTCAAAACCAAGCATCACAAATAAATCACAAATAAAATGAATAAATAAATAATCCTATACCTTGAGTTGGGGTTGGGCTTCAGCAGCATCAATGCGACGAGAACGCTAAGAGCTTCAATGGCTTCCCTTGCTCCCTTAGCTTGGTGGCTTCTTCTATGGCTTTCTTTTCCTGCTGAAGCTTCAATAAATTGATTCTTAGAACACCAACCAACCAAAGGTCAAAAACACAAATCACAAAAGTACCAGAAAAATTGCATGCGAAAATCAGTAAATGAAAAAAATAAGAGCGAAAATCAAACAAGTACTGAGAACGAAGACAAGGGATTGGAAAAGATGCTTGCAGATTACGAAAATGTGGAAAACCCTAGAAGGTTATTGAAAGATGCTTAAAATTGGGATTTAGGGTTCTTTAGTTTTCAGCTTGCAGATCTGAGAAGTGAAGTTGGTTTGATTAGTTTGATGTGTTTCTTTTGTTTTTGTCCATGTTTATTGTGTTTCCTCAAAAACAAAATTTAAAAGTGTGGCCTGGCCCATGGGTTGCCCACTCCCAGCCACTCATTTAGGTGGGTCATGTGGGCTAGGGCCATGGGGGCCAGCTAAAGATGTGGGCTGTGATTAGATAGGGGCCAAATGAAGGGGGTTGGGGGCCAGCCCCTGGGCCATGGGCCATTTTGACACTACCAGCACTACAGATAGAATTTCTAATTGCAGCAATTTTCAATGTTCAGGCAGCAAATATTTGAAGTCTGATTTCTGGGAGTTTATCTTTATGTTTGTGGTAGATTTTGAGAAAAACCCAGTTTTATAAGACAGTTGCAATATATAGACAAATTTGGGGCAGTTTCCTTGAATTGAAACATGATTCAAACCCATGTCAAACCTTGAGGCTGCCCCCCAAAGATCACATATCGGCCGGGTGAAATTGAGCTCTCACACACCATTCAGCTGAGAGCCCATTGGAACGGCCAGAAATAAAAAAAAAAAAATTCACACAAATCAACAACAATAAAAAAGTAGAGAATAGTACAATTGTACATGTAAATCCCTTCCACCATTTCACAAATTAGAAGAAGATCCAATTGCATACCGAAAGAAAGGGATTTAGGGTTTCAATTTGTGCCCACAACGGAACTCACACGCCATTGTTGAATAAGCATAGCCCAGTTCTCTCAAAGGCGCGCTGGAACCCTAGAAGGGATTACATTGTAGATATATAGGTAGTGATGTTGAAACATGTCTATTCTGCCCTAACAGATACAACTTTTCTGGGCTTCTCATATGGTTTTGTTTATTTTGATATTTATTCATTATGAAATGTAAATCATGTCTGAGCTCTTATCCTTAGTTTGCTGTTAGTCTGCTAGCTCTTAGCTTCTTTGTTCTACAGTGTTGGCCTTTGAATTGGGCATGGATGTATCTTCAATGGCTTTTTAAATTTGTAAGTCGTATTATAGACCTTTGTATGAAGGTTTTATTTTTCTTTTGTTTTACCTATTGTTTTGTGTTTGAATTCTAACCCATCCCATGTTTGTGTTGCATTCTCTATAATGAGACCTGAAGTATGTTCAACACAAGATGATGGAGAAACTATCATACTGCAGCAAGTTAGGGAACAAACACACAATGGATTTTTTTTTTCTTTTCAAAAATTTTTGCATCAACTCTCTGTGTGCTGACAACAAATATTTGGAATCCGATTTATGGGAGATTATCTTATTATCAATATGTTTGTGGAAGACTTATAGAAAAACACATTAAACATCTTTTAAAAAAAACTGTTGCAATATATAAAGAAATTTCGGGCAGTTTCCCTGAATTGAAACATGATTCAAATGCATGTCAAACCTTGAGGCTGCCCCAAAGATCACATATAGGCCGGGTGAAATCGAGCTCTCTCACACCATTCAGCTGAGAGCCCATTGGAACGGCCAGAAATCAAAACTTTTTTTTTTTCAACACAAATCAACATTACAAGACTAGAGAAAACACTACATTTATACATGTAAATTCCTCCCACCGTTTAACAAATTAGAATCAAGAAGATCTAATTGCAGACCGGAAGAAGGGAATTTGGGGTTTCAATTTGTGCCCGCAACGGAACTCAGACGTCATTGTTGGAATCGCCGCCCGGTTCTCTCAAAGGCACGTATGTGTCTATTTTGCCCTTTCACAGGATACAACTCTTCTTGGTTTCTCCTATGTTTTTTTTTTTTCGTTTACTTTGATATTTATTTATTTGTTTTTCAGATTTTATTTTGAGGTTAGGCATGTTCGAATTCAGTTACATGTTTTCTGTTTTTTTTTTTAACAAAAAGGCAGTAAAACTAAGAAATATTCTTAGGATTTGGGAGAGAGGAGATGGGGTCGATGAAACCATGGCCTAGTGCAAGAGGAATAAACAAAATAAATAATACACACTTCAAAGAAAAAGAAGAAAAAAAAATCAATTATATGAATTGAAAAACAATTGAACAAAACTACCATCACATACAGAGAACAACAATGAACCAGCGCCTTGTTGCATCGGAGAAGAGAGAGAATAAACGAGTGAGTAGCTCGGCTTGTGAGTTGCTGCGGCTTATGGTTGTGTATATATATAGAGGGGAACGAAAACAAATGAGAAGCGGTGTGGATAACAAGAGAAATACTAGGGTTCCACTTTGAGTTGTAGTGACAATTGAACGGAAAATACGTGGCGGCCCGAGTTTCATCCCGGCCCGAGTGATGTGTCACGTGAGATGTACTGTACTGTGCATTAAGGGCGTTTTGTAACATGCTTTTCCAGAATAATTTTTAATTTTTAAAAACAAGAAATAAAAAAAAACTTATTTAGTTAATTATTCTTTTCAGGTTAATTTTAAAAATTAAAAAATAAATTTTATATTTTAAACATAAAAATTAGAAAATAGCTAAAAGATATTTTTGAAATTCTATTTTTTTAAAATAAGATAGAATATAGTGACACATTTATATTAGTTAGTTTTATTAATTGCTATGCAAAACAGTTTTAAAAAATATAAAAAATAAAAATAATTCCAAACAATATTTTTAATTTTTTCAGTTTTTTAAAATTTAAAATTTAAAATTTCTCAAACTCATTCATCCAGCGACTGGGATCCTTATGCCATGTTTGGAATATTAAAGTGGGTGGAATGGAAGAGTCATTAATGAAGTAAAGAGGAGAGGTGAGGAAGGAGTGGATGATACGATGTCACTTTATTGTTTGGATGTTGAAGAGGGAAAAAGAAGAATTCTTGCACTAATTGTCTCTAACCTCTCAATTTGGGTGTCACTAAATTCACTATTTAGGAGGGCATGAAGTGACTTTGGTGGTCATTGTTTGTCATACCACTCCTTTCATAAAACAACTCCCAAATACACATGCAATAAAAAATTAGGTGATATTTCTTGCCACTTCCCCCCAATCATATCCTTAGTTCCTCACCATGGCTGCTACCTTTTTCCCCATGCCTATGCTTAGAGATAGACACAGTGAACACCGCTATAGCCCATAAACCCTTCCCACTGCGGCCGTTGCATTTCCCTGGCATTGCAATCAAGGAGGGACGATACTCATAGAAATTTGGGGAAACAGATCTGCTCGGTGGTGCAAGATCCATTCGTCAGGAGAATTAATTGGTTCCATATTTGTATTCAATTTTGGGAATTAGAACTAGAACCCTATAGCATTGGTCTCTCGAGTAGTTTATATGGACTGCCATTCAGCCTTGCGATGATACTGCTGCCACATATACCTCTACAACAATGTTGCCCCGGTCTTTTTTTCCCTCTTTCTTGCTAAACTTTTTTGTGCGACTTGTTTAGAAGGGTGGAATCGGAGATATTTCTTTCCATCAGTTTAAATATTATTAATTAATATAATAATTCTAAATTAATTTTTTTAGCACTATTATTTTTTTTTAAGTAAACATCCAAATTGGTCCTTAACAATTTTATTGATGGACAAATTAATATTTAGATCCCTTACAATTACAAAAATAGGGCATTATAGGTCTCTAATAAAAAAAAATTGTGTTAAAGTCCCTCACAATTGTGAAAATAATACTTAGGTCTCTAACAAATTTGTTAATAGACAAATTGATCTCTCAAAAAAGGTGTTGAAGTCTCTCAATATTGCAAAAAAGGACATCATGGGTCCTTCACTCATTTGTAGCCTACTAAATGTTAAGGAAGATCAATGTGGTTCTTGCTAATCCCAATTATCATCAATTTACTAAAATGCAACCTCCCTAAATATTTCAAAATTTAATAGAGCATTCCATACAAGTATAGTGATATTGTGTTGGTTTATAATAACACAATCACTTTACTCTAGCAGATATAGCTATTTTGTGGAAATAATTATGATTTTATGATATTCATATCACAGTACCTTAGAACAAGGTGATGATAAAATATAAGAAATTTGATTCCAAACTTGAATTGTTTCATAGAACAACAAGTTTGGGGCAATGAGTTTCTTTCTTGATAATGAGTATGCTGAAATATTGAAACGTTTGGGGAGAAATTTGTAAAAAATAAAAATAAAAATATGTGTTTTAGTTAGTGTTGATTGGAATTAATTGGTACCACATAGATCAATATTTAAAATCCATATCAATATTTAACAGGTTGCACGTGAGTCAAGGACCTATATGTCATATTTTTATAATTGTGAGGAACATCACCATTAATTTTTTATTATCAGCGACTAATTTATCCATTAATAAAATTATCTGAAATTTATAATGTCCTATTTTTATAAATGTGAAAAGCATTAATATTAATATTTTTTATTAGAGACTAATTTATTTATTAATGAAATTGTTATGAACTATGTGCTTGCTTTTTTTTTTTTTTTGTTAAGAGGATCGAAGCCCATTTATTTAACGAATGATTCCTTTTTTCCTTTTGTTTCTTTCGTCATAATGGAGTGCTCACTTTGCTTGGTGTTGGGGGATGAGAAGATTTTGGGCAATTGCTGAGTTGAAGACGGCCCAAAAAAGTGAAGAATGGTTGAAACCGGGTCGAGGCAGAAAAGTCCAATCAGAACGGGTGGACAAAAGAAGGTGCAAAATCCAGACCAAAAATATATAGGCGAAAAGTGGAATCTTGGTCCAAGGAGCTGAGTAGTTAATGACTTAATGTAGAAGAGGGGGACAATCATAATTTTTTTTTAAAGTCTCTACCAGTTATCTGATCTCATGCATTGCAAGGATAACATAAATTAAATATTATTAAATTAAATTTATAATAAATAAATGTTTAATGTATTTAAATTTATTTATATTTAAAAGAATTATATTTTAATGATTGGTTTAAATATATTTTTGGTCTAAAATATAATTAAATTTTGGTTTAGGTCTCTAAAAGGAAAGTTTAATTTTGATCCAAATAGTTTCAAAATTATTTAGTTTTAGCTCTCGAATAGTGTGTCTATTTATATTAAATGCTGAGTTGGTTAATAGAAGATCATATCATTCTATCCTACATAACAACCACTAATGTTATGTGTTTTATTATTATTGTAGATGTCTAAAACCTCATCTTGTAACATGTTAGACCAAACCAGTAATACATCTTATATATAGATTGTTCTTAGCTTTGTTTTCCTTCTTATTATTCATTGTATTTATGTCCTTCTATTAATGCAATTTTAGTTCCAATCCGAAGTATTTCTACTTCTTCAATTGATTTTGCTCAAACATTTAAGTGATTTGAGGACTCCGTAGGCTGAAGAGTATATTGCCCTTTTTAGTGTAAATCACTTGATTAATGTGATTATTGTCGGTTCATTGATCGGATTAGATTTCAATCTTAGTTGGTTTATTTTGGATCAAACATCAGGTCAAAATACTTGTTTTATTTATGAGTTTAAATTTGATGCATTAACAATAGAAATTTGTCAAAGAGTTTTATGTTGTCTTTCAATCAAATATCTAATTTTATATGAATTTTTAAGTAATGGGGTTGAAAGTTAATTATTTTAATTGATATGACACTATATAATTAGATGGTTGTATAAAACATTTTTATACAATCAATGCATTAAAATTAAATCCTATATTTATTTATCAGTTAGAATCATGTTACACTATTGTAACTTTAAGCATGATTACACCACTTAATAATTTTCTAAAAAATATTTTTTTTATCGATCTAGCCATCGATTTACAATTTCCTATTTCCCTGTCATAAATATTATTATACCAAATTACACAAAAGCTGAACATTAATAAGAATGTAATCATATAGCTTTTATATTCTTGTTCATTTTAAGCATAATATTATGTTAATTTTGATGTATATAAAAACTATATCAGGTGATTTTATATTAGTGTGAAATTTCATATATATGATCTATATGTTGTGGGCTTCTAACCAATGGTGGATTTTGTTAAAAATTAATCTAATAAAAAATTATTCAATAGTGTAACATTTGCTTAAAATTTCATCGATATAACTTAATCATAATCTTTTATTTATATGTATGATTTTATTAAGAATTTTAATGGATTAATAGTGTAAAACTACACACTATTATCTAATTAAAATATTTTATTTACACAAATTTTCAAGCACATTTTCTTTAAAATTGTACTAATTTGTGCAAAACGAACGTGTCACTGAGCATAGAAATGGTAAAATTTCCCAGCAGGGATCTCAAAGAGGATCACCCAATTTAGGATCCTAAATTTTGGGATTTTTACCCATAGAAACAGGGGGAAGGTAAAAGTCCTCCGGTGGTGACAAAATTAAACTCTTTAAGTTTTATGGTTATTATTTTCTTTCATTCTCTACATTTTTTTTATGATTGAATTCTCTCAATATATTTTATAATGCAATTCTTATATGTCAATTGTTAAATGGGACAAAACAAAACTCTTTTTTTTTTATTGAAAGATTGTAAAATACATTATTTTTTAATTCCAGAAAATGGGGCATTTATAATTTTTCTCTCTCCCAACAAGCATGCAGCTCAACATTTAAATGGGTACAAAATATAAAACTTTTACTTTCTTACTCTCAGATAAATACCTCAATGATACTATAAGTGTTGTTATCAGGAGTCTAGGACCTTAGGGCCAGAAGCCCTCAGCGAACATGGGAACCGCAAATTTCATGAGAGTAGGCTAACCCCTCCTACCACCCTTCTGAGAATGGAGATTCTAAGAAGGGAAGAAGGGGGACATCAGATAGACTTTGATGGAAATAATCCAGAGATCCGGTGCTCAGGAACTGCGTAGATGACAGGATGACCTCAGGTTTATCTTGCAATGAGCTTCGGTTCTGACACATTTTCTTTCTAAAATAACCCTTATAATGATTCGAATTACTTTCGTACTATACAACTCAACCCTAAAACTACCGATTATAAAGTTGCCTATGAGTATAAATGAAGAATGAAAAGTGTAACAATGGTAAACTTGATTTCTTCTTGATTACTGTTTGTCATTTCCCACTTCCTTTTACTTGGACGTCGAAATCCTTTTGCAAATACTCACCCTTGCCCCGGAGGCCAATGGGATCGGAGGAAGCTAGCGGAGCTGTCCACATGCTGATTACGGTACGTAACAATAAGAAAAGTCAATAATAATCAATGTGAAGGCATAAGTAGGAGAAATGGGAATGTGTGTTATGAGTTGAAGGACCACATGAAATAGTTATACATGTCTAATGCTGGAGGCTTGGAACCGTTCTCAGTTATTAATGTCCCCACGCATAACGGTGATAATCTCATTTATCCTCATGCGTTATTACTTTAAAAGAGTATCATAATAACAAATGCATTATTTGCATAAAGAAGATAAAATAAAGATATTATTTACAGATATAAAAATTAAAATAAGCTTTTTGACGTCTTAAAATTTTGTAATGCTCTTATTTAATTTGACATACTATTAATGAAAAATCATTATTCAGTTATCTTTTTACATAATGTAAAATTCTCTTATCAGATAAAAGAAATTCTTATCTTCATTAAGCATACGATTGAGAAAGGTCAAACGCTTGTTTCAATTGATTTAACATTTTATTTTCTTTATTTAAAATTTTCCTTATTAGAAAACAGGGTTTGTGCACGTGTAGCCACCACTTACATACAACAGTGTGACACCGAGGATGCCACAAGTCTGACAACAGCAACTCACAAATTCACTTCCATTCCATCAAAAAAAAAAAAAAACAACCACACAACTTCTTGTGATAATTCTCTGGAAAGTGTACCAAAAATGGTTTATTCCATGGCTTTCTCTGCCACCTTCTTCACACCTCTCAATGATATCACTCAAGCTAGAACAACAACAAACCCAAATCCTTCTTCTTTATCGTGGCCCTCTGCTATGCTTTCAATCAAGTCCTCCTTTGGTTCCTCCAAGTCAGCGTTTTTCCAACATGGGTTTTCTCTGAACTCATCCACTCTTCCCGGCTTTGCTGTCAAGCCTAGATCTTTGTCTGTTAATGCAAGAGCTGCCACTGAGAAAACCATTTATGATTTTACTGTCAAGGTAAGGCATCATTGCTCAATTTCAACATATTTTCTTTCATACTCATCGTTTAATTGTATCAAGTTTATTGAATATTTTATTGTTAATGAGAAAAATGATTTTGAGTCAGTTTGCTATTGTAGCCCCCGTCTTCCTGGAATTTGAATTTAGTGTGAGCAATTGTCATATTCATATGGGTTAACTTGGAGGGTGTCAGGAATTATTTTGTTCGGATCATGGTTGCCCTCCAGTTTATTTATTTATTGGATAATTTGTAAATATATTTTTATATAGGATTTAATTCTGATTTATACACCAATAGTGTAGAATATAGTTGACTCTCGCACCCATTAGTTGAGTGATCGTGCAAATAGGACTATAGGAGGATTTGGCTAGCTAATAGTGTAAAACTTATTTATTTATTTATTTTTTATAGTGTTAGTCCATTAAAATCAAATCCATTATCTATATACATGTGGAGTGGAGATCCATTTACTCTAGGAGTAATTCATGTATATTTATACCATTTAATAACTTTTTTATCAACATTGAATTTAGCTAATCCAACAGGTGAATTATGTGATATTATATTGATGATCAAGCATGTCAGATTTCAGAAAAATTGCACAACAATAGACATGCAATCTAATAATTGATATTTACTAATATTTTCAAAACATGTTACCCGTCAAAATAAAATAAAATGATGAAGTACTAACTTATTTTCAACCTATCTAAAATTTTATAGACTTGATTTACTTGGAAGGAACTTTAAATTCAACTTTGAGATTTCATGTTCATAAAAAGTTATTGAATAGAGTAGATGTAGCATAATTTACTATTGGAGTAAATGGATTTAATTTTTTTTTTTTAAATGGGCTCATGGGATGGTTTATGGTGCAGGATATTGATAAGAAGGATGTTTCTCTTAGCAAATTTAAGGGGAAGGTTCTCTTGATTGTCAATGTTGCTTCAAGATGGTATAAACTATTGACTGCTCAAGGAAGATATTTACCTTAATATATAATTCTTAATTCTTATTGTATTATAGTCTAATTTGTCCTCTTTGATATTGCTCCCTCCTTCCAAAATCAAATCAGTATGTAACTTTGTAGTGATGATTTCTTGTCATTTGTGAGTACATTGAATAAGTTTCCTTTGAATGACAGTGGTTTGACATCATCAAACTACTCAGAACTGACGCGCTTATATGACAAATATAAAAACAAAGGTATGCTGTGTATAGAGGATAGTTGTTCGTGTTTCTTAACATTTCTGACTTCTTGAGTGTGACAATTGGTCATGCTCCACACTTCCACTTGATGATTACACAGTTTAGTTTGTTGGTTTTGAATCTATTTTGCAAACCATTCTGTTTTCATCTGATTGTATATAAAATTAGTAGAGAAGTATTGTGGTCCTTCCTATTCAAATCCAGGCACAACTTATTGGTGTTTTGGATGTAGATGCTAGCTTGGATGAAGCTTATGAACTGGGATCTGTTTCTCACATCTGCTTACATTAGAAATCCTACTAATCTCCTCAAAGAAACCAACTTGTCTGGCATTATGTTATTGAACTTTTGATTCCCCTTACCCTCTTTCCCAGCTGCATATTTGCATCACTAGGAGTTTGGATTTTAGGGAAGATAGAAAGCAGAGAAGTTTGGAATTAGGAAGAGGAGTGACAGTGCAGATTTTTCATCTTTCCTTGCTTTGATTGGACTATTGATATTGCATTTTTCTTTCCTATTTGGGGACAAAGAATTTATAAAGGCAAGAATGCAAATTTTGGCCATTTCTGTTTTGATCTGATCTCTGTCCTCGTGTTTTTTCACCACCTCAATACCATGTGCACCTTAAGTTACTTTTTAACTATAGGTGGCACAAGAGGGTTACTTGCTTACTTTGTGGTCGAAAATGGGTGATTTCAGCCTTGAATGCATCTTTGTCTCTCTGACCTCTTTACATTTGAAGAACTTTCCACTTTTCCAGTGAGCAGACTGAAAAGTGACTTCAATCCAATTTTATGCACGATTTTTTAGTTTATCTTGCACACACTCTAAAATTCCTAGTTCATAAGTAGTATGTTTTCTCATCTACACACTTCTAGTGTCCTTATGGAGTTTCTTTCCAGGTTTGGAGGTTCTAGCTTTCCCCTGCAATCAGTTTGGTATGCAGGAGCCTGGATCAAATGAAGAAATTAAGAAGTTTGTTTGCACTCGTTTTAAAGGAGAATTTCCGGTTTTTGATAAGGTTTGATGGTGTGTTTCTGGCTTTCTGGATTGAGTAGTACAGTTTACATGAGTAAGCAATGTAATGAAGTTCTGTAAAACAGGTTGATGTGAATGGACCGTTTACAGCTCCAGTATACCAGTTCCTGAAATCAAATGCTGGAGGCTTTCTAGGTGATCTTATCAAGTGGAACTTCGAAAAATTCTTGGTTGATAAAAATGGTAAAGTTGTTGAAAGATACCCACCAACAACCTCTCCTTTTCAAATTGAGGTATGTTAATCCTCCCCATGGCAGCAAAGATCCAGTTTCTAAATGTTATGTTGGCATTGAATTTATTAACTAGTAAGGTACTCAGTCGAGTGTGTCAATGTATTGTGCTACACAAGATTGAAGATGAGGGTAGTGGTGTTTTCATGAAGCTAAAAAGATGATGTTCAGAATAAAGTAGGAGCGAAATTCTGCTTTATGAAATTTTGAAATTGAACAATAAGTAATGATCAATCTAGTGGTTTTATTACTGTTCTACATGGCTTTGTCATATCTTCTGACCTTTATTTCTCTTCTCTTTGGGTTTGTTTAAGATGAATATTTGTTTGGACTTATTTGAATGACTAAGAGAGGCAGTCTTTTAATAAAGATTTAGAACCATTCATATAATGTTTCTACAGGTAAAGTGTTGAGGGGAAAGTGTTTCTTAATTGATGCTATTGAGTAATGACTAATGGTAGGCTGAAAATAGATACCATGTTTTAGCTATGAAGCTCATTCCCTTTGTGTTTAGTAGATTGGAGATCATGGCTTCAAGGCTCATTTGCAATGTGCTCATGCCCATGCCCATGCCCATTAATGACGAAAATGTTAAGTCTCTGCTAGAGAAGTGTTTGTATTTATGAGTTCTCAAGGAAAGGTTTTGGTACATGAAATGATGAATTTTGGCCAGCCCTCCTTGATAGTAGTTTCTTTTAGGGTGTTGGCTCTTCCAGCAAGGTGGTTCCAGCAATGCTATAAGTTGATAATTCCAACACATTATTTCTTATGTTAGAGGAAAAACAAATTGATACTCAAGAGTCCAGTTTCCTAGGATGCACGCCTAATTTTTCTGAATGGTCAAACATTCATTGAGTTTCATATTCAAATCCCGTGGGAGTTAGTTTGGTGGAACCTGTTCTAATTATAATGTTAGTATTAGGATCATGCACCTTTCACTGCACCAAAAGCTATAGGGTGGGATATTAAGCCCATTAAGCCCACAAGAGATGCTCAAATAAATCAACCAATATACACTTAGTGCCACGGGATTTGGACCTTTAACATTGCTTTGATGCTACTTGTCAGGATCAACCACCTTCTACCCAAAAGCTATGTTGTTGGTTTGAGTGCAAATTTATTTCCTTATTATATCTTCTTAGAGTTGCATCAGGCATTGAGAGGTTACATTCATCGTAGGCATTTCAAAGAGGGATGTTATACTTAAGAATCTTAAGGTGTGTTTGTGAGTTTGGACTTTGAAGGGGAAAGAAGGATTTGTAGTGTTAAAACTTTAAAATCTTAAACTATAAGCTGTTCCTTCTCTTTTCTCTTCCTTTCCAAATCCAAACTCATAAATATACCCTAAAGGAAACACTAACCAAATAAAACCAACAAATGCAGGTTAAGTTAACCTGATGTCCTCAAAATGTAGAATCATATATTCTTTTTCCAAGTGTCTTTGTTTTATATAAATCCCATGTTGCTTGCTTAATGTGTTAGGAATACTTCACAGTTTGGGCAAGTTTATTCCAGGAGGAACAGAATTGGACCTGTTATTGGGCCTAAAATAGCAATGCAGCAGTAACTACAGGTGGTTAAGTGAATAAAATGAGAGGGAATGTTAGTTAGAGAGGAGATAGAAGAGTATAAATAGGAGAGGAATAAAGGTAGTTAGTGTGGATTTCATTCATTTGTAACTAGTTCTGAGATTGAGGAATTCTCTCTCTCTCTCTCTCTCTCTAGGTTTCTTCTTGTACAAACACATGTGGATCCTTGGAGCTTTCCCAGGTCTAGTAATCAATAAAACATACCTATTTCTGTTATTCTTCAGATATCAGCTTCATCACTAGCATCAGATTCAGCATTGATCGTGGGAGACAGCTGCAATGGCTGCCAAGTTGGAGAAGAAGTGTGAATCATTGGAAGCAACTTTGACGCTCATGAGATCGCAGTGAGAAGAGGATCGCGAATGGTTGTAGCTGCAGCGGGAGGAGGATTGAGCGCGGAGTGAAGGTTTGGTGGCGGCGATCGCCGATCTGATGCAATCGGTGAAATAGATCAGGAAGCGATTGGAGGTTTTGGAAGTCGATCACGAAGGTGCTCGCAATCTGAACTGAATTGTGAGCTGCGCAAGGACGATTCACATCGCAATGGAACTTCGTGTGACGAGGCATGATGTCACAATAATTGTCGTGAGTGGCGAGGCGACAATGCTTACGGAGGCTTCAGCAATGTCGATGACTCTCTAATTGGGAATCAGCGACGATGTTCGCTTGAATAGTGGCGCCATATTGATGTCCCTTTGTTTCGTGGTGAAGGCATGTGTGCTTGGATTGATGCAATTGAACGGTATTTTCAGGTCCGTGTGGTCCTTGAACCTCAGTGGTTGTTCGTGGCCAAGGTGGCGATGGAAGGGAAGGCTCTGGTTTGGTACCATTGGTGGGAGTCCCACCACACCACATTTGAGTTGGTTAAGCTTTAAAGACATAGTTGTGCAATGTTTTCAACCTGAAATGGTTCAAAATCCATTCGAGATGCTGCTCGACCTGAAACAAGATGGTTCAGTGCGTGAATATCGGGAAAATTTCTAGCTTCTTTCCAGCCCCCTTAAGGTTTCAAAAAGGAGATTTTTGCTTGGCATCTTCCTCAATGGACTAAAACCTGAGGTATGAGCTGAACTCAAATTACAAACCTTTTCAACTCTAGATGAATTAATGAATAGAGCGGAATTAGTAGAAATTCGCAATAAAATGTTGTTGAAAGTGGCGAATAGACCTGTTTCTCGATTTGGTAATTCGGGCAGCATGTTTGGGCAAGGTCAAGGACCAGTTTCAAGGGGTCCTGCACCTACTACCAGCGTCCATGGTAGCAAAGAGGATGGGAAAATTGGACCAGGTCCTACTCGCAGAGGGTTTCAGACCCTATCGGATGATGAATATAGGGACAAAAGAGCTAAAGGATTGTGTTTCCTTTGTGATGAACACTTTGCACTTGAACATGTGTTTGAAAATAAGGGTTTCGGGCTAATGATAATGGAGGAATCTACTGATTCAGGGGAGGGTGAATGGCACAATGTGTTAGGACCCCAAGTAATGTGAATGAGGCTGTTAATTCTTTCGTTACTCCTAATAACATGATATTACCTTATGACAAGGTTTATAGGAGAAGGAACAAGAAGGGAATTGGTGACACAAGGGTGGACTTGTGACCATGAAGGAGAGAGGGGCTGTAACTAACTTTGCCTAGCTGGCATAGTTAGTGGGGTGAGGGTGAAGATATTGTGATTCTATTAGAGGAAAGAGGGGGGGTAATATATGGGAGGTGGGAGAATGCTGAGGGGGGCATTCAGACAGTTGGGAAAAGGGCTAGGACTAGGAGAGTACCAAGTCTCTTGAAAACTTGGCTATCATACACTCTTTTCTGTTTTCCTTCTATCAACAATAAAATAAATCACAGCAAGGGAGAAGCTATTACTCTGGTATTGTTCTTTCTGCATTATTCCTTTCTGTTCTTGCAATCATTGCTGAAATACTGACACCAGTTCTTACACAATGCTACTGAGGAATTAGGGTTGGAAATTCCAGGAGTACAGCTCTTGGAATTCAAGACTTTGGGAAGGCAGAATAGTTTGCGTTCTATTAGAGCCTGGGGAATTGTTAAAGGATGCAGGCTGAGGGTTTTTATTGATCCAGGAGCCTCTCGCAATTTCATTGATCCAAGTTTGGTAGTTGATGCTGACTTGGTTATTTCAGAAAATATTGATTTCATTGAAACAGTAGCAGGGGGTAATCAAATTTTAGGGACAGGGAAATGTAAAGATGTACAGGTTCAGTTCCCCAACCTGACGGTTGCTCAAGACTTCTTTGTTTTCTCCTTGGACAACTCTGAGATAGTGTTGGGGTTGGCATGGTTAGACACTTGGGGATATGGTTACTAATTTTGGCAAGTCGCACATTACCATCAATATGGATGCAGATTGGGCTGTGTTACAAGGGGATCCTGAGCCGTGTTATGCTGGTGCAGCATTAGGGGCAGCTTTGAAGGGAATTTAGGAGGAGGCTACGAGTTATTTGGTGCAGTTGTGGGCTTGTGGCCCATTTTGCACAAGGCAGAGGTGCAGGAAGCTGTCCCAACTCCGATACAGCAGGTGCTGGATTCATTTCCTACGATTTTTGAGTCTTTGCTGAGCCTTACTCCCCATAGGAGCCACGACCATGCAATCAACTTGAAGAAGGGTGCAGAGATTCCAAATTTGAGGCCTTACCGCTATCCTCATTATCAAAACAATGAGATAGAAAAGCTGGTGCAAGAGATGCTTATGGCGGAAATTATACGGTCTAGTGTCAGCCCTTTTGCTAGCCCTATCCTCTTGGTTAAAAAGAAAGATGGGAGTTGGCGATTTTGCGTTGACTTTGGAGCACTCAACCGAATTACCATTCTAGACAAGTTTCCAATCCCCGTTATTGATGAGCTACTTGATGAATTAGCAGGGGCATCCATCTTTTCTAAACTTGACCTTAAGTCTGGGTATCACCAAATACGTATGGTGAAGTAGGACGTTGGCGAGACCGCTTTCTGCACACATGAGGGCCACTATGAGTTCCTCGTCATGCCGTTTGGTCTTACCAACGCTCCCTCTATATTCCAAGTGTTGATGAATGACATTCTCAGACCTTTCCTCCGCAAGCTCGTTTTGGTGCTCTTTGACGATGTTTTGGTGTATGATAAGGCGGAGGATGAGCATGCTCAACATTTGGCTGAGGGGTTCAGGTTGCTGCAGCAGCACCAAATGGTATTAAACAAGAAGAAATGTGACTTTGCAGTGCGACAAGTCGAGTATTTAGATCATACTGTGTCTGCTGCTGGAGTTTCTACCAACCCTAACCATGAAAATGTGGCCAGTTCCCAAGGATTTGTAAGGGTTGAGGGGATTCTTGGGATTAACTAGTTGCTATTGGTGTTTTGTGCAAGATTATGGGGTGATTGCAAGACCATTGACTGATCTAACAAAAAAGGACTCATTTGTATGGTCAGACCTTGCTCAACAAGCTTTTGACAAACTCAAACAAGCCATGGCAGATTTACCGGAACTTGTTGCCCTAGATTTTTCAAAACCGTTTGTGCTGGAACTGGATGCTTCGAGCTAGGGGTTAGGGGTGGTTTTATCTCAAGCAGGGAAACCGATTGCCTTCCTCAGCATGGCCTTTTCTAAGCATGCACAACTGAAGTCCGTTTATGAACGAGAATTGATGGCAATCGTGTTGGCGGTGCAGAAATGGCGCCACTACCTCCTTGGCTGGCACTTTGTGATCATGACTGATCAAAGGAGCCTCAAATTTTTGACAGATCAAAGGCTGTTTGGGGAAGAACAACTGAGATGGACCTCAAAATTGATGGGGTTGGACTTTGAAATACAATAGAGGCTGGGTTTACAAAATACGGCCACTGATGCACTTTCCCGACAGATGATGTACCAGGCCATTTCTATAGTGTCAGCCAGCACTGGGGAGACAATTGAGGCTGAAATTGCAGCTGATTCTCATTTGTAGTCCATCATCCAAGGGTTGCAACAGGGGGCCACCAATTTCCTTGGTTATAGCCTGAAAATGGGCGACTTTTTTATAGGGACGGGCTGCGATTCCATGAAATTCATCTCAGATTTCAGCATTGTTAGCTGAGGTGCATGAATCAGCTTCAGGGGTCATTCAGGGTTTTTCCGCACATATAAGAAGCTGGTTGCAGCCTTTTATTGAGGGGATATGCGGCGACAAGTCAAAGATTATGTTGCTAGTTGCTATGTTTGTCAAACTAACAAATATGAGGCTCTCTCTCCCAACGGTTTGTTGCAGCCATTGGAGATTCCTTCTCAGGTTTGGGCTGAGATCTCCATGGATTTTATCTCTAGACTACCACATTCGAAGGGTAAGGATGCAATCATGGTGGTTGTTGATAGATTCACGAAATACGCTCATTTCTTACCCCTATATCCCATCCTTTTATGGCTAAGGAAGTAGCCCAACTATTTGTTCAGGAGATAGTTCAGCTTCATGGTTTCCCTACTGCCATTATATTGGACTGGGACCTTGTTTTTCTTAGTCATTTCTGGTCTGGATTGTTCCAGGTAGCAGGAGCCAAGCTTAAATATAGTACGTCTTACCATTCTCAAATTGGTGGTCAAACAAAGGTGACTAACCATTTTTTGGAGATGTACTTAGGATGCTTTGTGAGTAACAAGCCTAGGCTGTGGGTTGATTGGCTTAATTGGGCTGAATATTAGTTCAATAGTTCCTTTAATGCTTCCACGAAAACAACCCCTTTCCAGGAACTCTATGGCAGACACCCTCTAGTACTTTTTAAGGGTGATACTTACCCTTCTAAAGTACCTGAAGGGCAGTCCTTAATGGCGACTAGGGATGAGATCTTGGCTGAGTTGAAATCTCAGCTGCACCTTGCTCAGCAGAGAATGAAGCACTTTGCCAATTAACATCAGAGAGAGGTCTGCTATGTTGAGGGAGATTGGGTTTATTTGAAACTCCAGCGTTATAGAATGAAGTCTTTGGCAAAACAACCCAATGAGAAGTTGAGTCCCCAGTTCTACAATCCATATCAGGTGCTTGAGAGAATTGGACCGGTAGCATATAAGCTTGCGTTTCCACCATCTTGCAACCTTCACCCGATTTTTCATGTGAGCAGGCTCAAGAAAGCTCTTCCCCAACAGATTCAACCCTCTGAGCTTCCAGCAGGCTTGACTGAAGATGGTGTGCTGCATGCAGAACCCGAGGTTGTGCTGCAGGTCCAGGTGCAATGGAGGTTTTTGGTTAAGTGGGCAGGTTTGCCTTCGCATGAGACAACTCTTGGGCGGTCCTCAGCACCTTGGTGCAGCGGTTTCACCATGCACACCTTGAGGACAAGGTGGATTTACAAAGAAAGAGGGGAGGGGGGGGGGGGGGTGTTAGGAATACTTCCCGGTTTGGGCAAGTTTATTCCAAGAGGAAGAGAATATGGCCTGTTATTGGGCCGGAAATGGCAATGCAGTAGTAACTGCAGGTGGTTAAGTGAATGTTAGTTAGAGAGGGGATAGAAGGGTATAAAGAGGAGAGGCATAAAGGTAGTTAGTGTGGATTTCATTCATTTGTAACTAGTTCTAAGATTGAGAAATTCTCTCTCTCTAGGGTTCTCCTAGTACAAACACTTCGGATCCTTGGAGATTTCCCAGGTCCAGTAATCAATAAAACATACCTATTTCTGTTATCCTTCTGATATCAGCTTCATCATAATGAATAACAAATGAGATGAAATAAATATACAAACAAATAAAACCATACTTGCCGCGATGTCTTTAGATGAAATTCTGGAGAGCCAAGTGAAGCAGTGGTACTCACCAGACTAAATTTCCACCTTGGATTTCTTTTCTGACATTCAGCATTTTGAGATTTATTGCAGTCAAAAGAAACTATATCTACATTTGTACGTGCATTCACAAGGATGACACAAACTTTTATTTTTCATACGAATGGCTCTTCAAAATTATTTTATGCTTAACCTGCTCCATCCTGTTTGATATGTTTTTCAGAAGGATATCCAGAGGTTGCTTGCTGCGTGAGCAAGGAATCAAGAGACAGCAGATGGCTGTACTTACGAGCGAAAATCGGGCGATTCTTGCACAGGGAGTTAAAACAGATGATGAGTAATTATTATGCAAATTTGTGTTTGTTTTCTTTACTAATAATGCAATTACCATATAGAGAAGAAAAACTATGCGTTGCTAGCAAATGGAAATTGTTAAACTGATCCAAAAATGGCTATTGATTTTTGTTTCTTTCAAAGAAATCTCCTCTTGCCTCCGAGAGATATGTTGTCAATGGGGAGTGGATAGGGGTGAGTGCATGTATGCGAAAGAAATATTGCTGTATCCACCTGCTGGTATAGGTGGATCTGATACCATTGAAAAGATCCTGGAGTTACAGAAAGTGGCGAGACCCTTAGAAATGAATGGTAATGACTAATGAATCAATAATGTTATGTAGAAACAGTACTGCACATTTAGAAAAAAAATATTTTTTATAGAAATTATGCTGATTATTAGATAGAATTGAGTGATATAATCCATTTATTGATTTAAAGGTTAACAATTGTGTCCAATCATTATATCAAAATAATTATAGTAAAGTTTTTGGCTCAGTAGCATTTTTCCTTGTCCAAGTCGGACAAGAGAATCTAGTGTGTTATTTATATTCATAGGATGTGGGACTCTGTATCGATTCACACCTCATTCACCATTGAATGAGATGTCGACTCTATTCAAATGGGTACATATATTATTCAATATTAGATGAGGTGTGAGTCAATACGGTATCCCATATCCTATGAATATAAATAATATTTTTCATTTTTCAATGATCAAGATGATTTTTTGGTCTTTTCATTTTCGTGCTTCCCCTTTTTTTTGTTGCAATATTTTTCTAACACCCAAAATGATCGTTTTATTTGAATATTTATTTTATTATCATTGGGTAAGACAAGGGGTGGGAATAAGTGGAGACCATAGTCTAATTTGATGGTAATAAAATGTGCATCCAAATGGGACGCTCATGTTTACATATTAGAATAATATTGTTGATCAATGCATAATAACTTAGTATTTTATTATTATTTTAGACTAATTTATTCATCAAAGTTAAAAGTCTCCTGCTGATCATTCACTTTTAAACAAGTTAGACCTGAGAAAGCATCAAAGTACATATGGATAGGTAAATGAGAGATCAGGGGAAGACTTTTATTTAGATTAAGGGATTAATTTGTTCCTTGTAATATTTGTTAGGGACGAATTTGAATTTTTCTTTTCAATTTATGTTCTATGTTGTGATAACCTATTCCGTGGATAAGTGATATTACTATTATTCAAAAAAAAGAAAGAAAGTGTGCTGGTGTTAAAAATTACTTTAACATTAATACTTAGAAGATACTTCCATGTGTAGGGACTTGATCTTATTCCTGGAGTTGTGTTATTTGTACTCATAAGATGTGAGATACTATGTTGATTCATATTCTATCCACCATTGGATGAGATGTGAATCACATTCAAATAAGGTTCACATCTCATTTAATAATAGAGAAGGTGTGAGTCAATACGGTATTTCACATCTCATGAATACAAATAATATTTTTTCTATTCTTGTTAATGTCTCAATCAACAATTTTAATTTAGCACACGTCAAAAACGAAAAAATGTTAATTTAGCTTACATAGACTAAAGGGCTACACCTGGGGAAGGGCGGAAAAGAAAAAAGCCCCGTGCTGCCTGGTTGTCGCACAAGTTGAACGAATAAATACTAAAGAAAGAAATGCACCCAAAAAGAAAAAAAAACTAAGAAAGAAAGAAAAAGATACCATATCAAAATTTGTATATATTATATTTATACTTGTGTCTGTGATTAGTATAAAAATTGTCAACAATTTCGGTTTTATATTGATATATGCATATAAAAGTACGTTAGTTGGTCTTAGTCACGGAAATATGGGAGAAAGTCCAAAATCATTTCAGTAGCTTACAACATGTTAAATTATTCTTTTAACTAGAAATTTGTAGCTCTCGTTTTTCTCTATCCAACATAGAAGAACTAAAACAATGACAATTTATATTAGATGGGTTATCATTTAATTTGAACATTTTCTTTATGGACATGATACTGGATCTCTCATGGGAGTTCTTGGATAAGCTTATTAAGCTATTATGTGCAAAATCTTCAGCATTGTTCATTTTCTTTTTTCATCTATATTAGAATTAGAACCGAACTTTCTAATCAATAATGAAAATCTACGCACGAAGGTGATATGAGATTTCCCTGCAATAAGTTCATTTTGTATATACATATAAGAAAAATGTTATTTCAATACTTAAAAAGTGGGTGTCTCACTTTTTCATTACTAGGTGTGATGAATTAATAAAAGAAATAAAAATTATCATTATATCTAATGATAATAAAGTAAATGTCCCAAAAAACACCCACTTATTAGGTATTAAGTGTCTCAAGAGACAACCACTTATTAGGCGTTCACATAATATATATGATACATATCATTCGACACATCACTTTTATGTATATAAACTACTCAGATTTTTTGTTTTGTTTTGTTTTTTGGGTTCAAACTCTCTTCTTTTAATTTTTCACCTTTCACTCGGATGTCATCTAAAAAATATCTACTACGAAGATGCACCAATAACATTTTTCTTCGTACTAAGATACGGCATATTGGCATTCATCTTTGTGAAACCGAAATAACGACTCATCTATGTTTGAAGAACAAAAACAACAAAATTCTACTCGACAACTTTTTTATTTTAAAAAATATATTAAGAATATAAAATAAAACCAAAAAAATAAACAAAGACCATGAACAGCAGACTTTGACCAGAAACACGATCCATCCCCAATTCAACCTTAACAATAGTTTTCCCACTTCCCCAAGTCAAACCTTCCCTCCTCCCCCAGCCCATCATCCTCCTCCTCCATCACTCCTCAAGCCACACCTATCCAGATCCAAAAAAAAAAAAAAAGAAACATGAACTTCTCCCCCTAATCATAAACCAAACCAAAATACATCAATGTCCCAAACCATGTCAAATCCTCCAAACCACAACCACGACCAAAACCAAAACCAACACAATGACCCTCCTCCTCACACACCCCTCACAAGAACCGCAACACTGTCAAAATCAACACCAAAATTGAACACCCCCGGAACCAACCACCACCAAATCTATTCAACCCTAACCCAACCCATCCAATGGCTCCGAACTCTCTCGACACAACTCAACCCAACCTTCATCATCGGCATCTTCCTCGTCTACGGCCTCCAACAAGGCTTCACCGCCTCCTTCTTCCGCGTCGTCGCAGACTACTACTGGAAAGACGTTCAGAAACTCCAGCCCTCGCTCGTTCAGCTCTTCGTCGGGATCTACTTCATCCCTTTCGTCCTCAAACCCCTTTGGGGTATTCTAACCGATGCTTTTCCCGTCATGGGGTACCGGCGCCGGCCGTACTTCGTGGTCGCCGGTGTCATCGGGACGGTTTCCGGCGTTGTCTTGGCGGTCGGGGGGGACATGGCGGCGGCGGTGGCGCTGGTTTGTTTTGTTGGGGTGACGGCGGCGATGGCGATTGCTGATGTTACGATTGATGCGTGTATAGCGAGGAATAGTATCGAGGTGAGGTCGTTGGCGCCGGATTTGCAGAGCTTGTCTGGCTTTTGTTCATCTGTTGGGGCTCTCGTTGGGTTCGTGTCTAGTGGGTTTTTTGTTCATCATCTTGGACCACAGGTAATGTCAAGATTTCTTGTAGGAAAAGATCTAAATTTTAGTGCATTATTTTATTTCCTGAGTTTAATTTTAGATTTTATTCAAACAGTATGTATGAATTAGATACTAATTAAGGTTTTATGCACTCTCGGTATAATTTTTTTTTTTACACATTATCATTCAATTAAATCATCTTATTTGGATAATATTTTAAGTAGCAGGTATGAGATTCAATTACTTTTACTGATATAATAATATATGATTATATGATATTGTAAAAAAGTTTTATATTGTCGGTGCATAAAAATTAAACTTATTTTAGCGGAAAAATAATTTATATATGATGTTTTTATAGGTGATTTACACAAATATGAGAAAATAGATAAATTTATTTATATATGGTGTTTAGAATCCGCCAATGGCGGATTCTGTGTTATTGACTCTGACTTTTGGTGCAGATTCTGTAAAAAATAATATTTTATTGAATCCGCCAAAGGCGGATTGAATAAAATATTATTTTTATCTTTAATTTACGATGATATATAGTGTAAAAATATTTTTTTATTGAATCATGAAAGCGATTCGATCTTGAATCTGCCTTTGGCGGATTCTATACTAAAAACACCATATTGTGTAAATTTTTTCCAAAACACCATATTAATGTAAATACACTACCCAAATTTCATATAAAAAAAAAATCCTATTTTAGCAGTATAACATTACATATTTTTTAAATGTTATGCATATTAAGATAGTCTCAAGAATTTAAAGGTTTTAATGTTTATTATTTAGAATTGCTTAAATAAAAAATTAATTTCTTATGCATTATCAAATGAAGAAAAGTATTTAATTATACATGATCGGATAATAATATAAAAAAGATTTTGCACTATCGATATTTGATTGGATGACAATAAAAAAAATATTTATATTATCAATTCATAAAAATTAACCTCTCTTTTAAGAGTCACGCATATAGCAACCTATGAGTAATATGATATTCCTTGCAGCGAAAGCATATTAACATGTTAATAAGAAAGCATATTAAAATTAATTTCCAAAATAGAATATGGCAGAATCGTAATTAGAAATTGACTTGATTTTATAAATAAAAACTTAATTACTTTGTTTCTGTGCGTAGTATGGGGATTATATGCTAGTTACACTTTAAAATAATGTATAAAAATGTGTTTAAAATTTGAATTTAATTTTGAGTTTAATTTTGATGTATTGATGGTGTAAAATAGTTTTACACTGTCATCTAATCAAAATATTTCGTTTGGATAACTTTTTAGATAGTGGGTATAAAAGTTAACTATCATAACTTATGTGACAATACATGATTGGACAACTGTATAAAAAAGTTTTATCCTATCCGTACGTAACAATTAAATCCTTTAATTTTTATATACTAATAATATAAAAAAATTATAATATGATATAATTATATATTATCACATAAATAAATATGATTAATTCTTAACTCTGATAATACATAGTCATAGAATCAAAATTAAACTCGTAAGCTTTTATAAAATATAAATAACTGAATGAAAATTATTTGATGTAGCCATGCAGGACTCCATAAGAGATTTTGTATGATAATTTGTTATATATTCATGTTCTTGAACTAGCTATGTTGTGCGAAATTTTCACCGCACTCTCTCTCTCTCTCTTCATAGATTGGATGCTTGTGTTGTTGCAGGGGTCGCTGGGTCTTATGGCGCTTCCGCCTGCGTTGACAATTGTCCTGGGTTTTGTGATTTATGAACCAAGAACAACTGGCCCGCATAATGAAAAGAAGCAGGTTGGAAAACTCCTTTTCTCTTCTTGAGACTCTGCAAACTTTATCTTTTCTTCTAAAATTGTTATTCATATTATGACGTTATCAGATAAGGTTTTGGAGCAAATTTTCTCTGGCACGTGTTTATTTCACAAATACTCATATGGGCTGTAGGTGGATTTTAAGAGTCTATAATGAACTTAAAAATTTGAGATTCATCTTATAATTTGTCATTGGTTGTAATGTTAGTTGAGTGTTACTAATTAATTACGTCTATAAATATAAGTTATTTTGTTTTTAGTCCCTTTAATTTTTTTTGGCTTTTGGTCCCTCTTTTTTCTAAGATTATGTTTTTGGTCCTTACATTCTATATTTAGATCTTATTAGAAGTAGTTTGCAATATGCATTTGATTATTAAAAATATTGAAAATTTTATCTTTTATCCTTATAATTATTTTAAAAATATTCCTTTTAATCCTTGTCAATATTACCACTTGATAATATAAAGTAATGGTAGGGACAAAAAACATAATATTAAAAAAAATAAGAGACTAAAATTAAACAAAAAATTTTTACAGGGACTAAAATTAAAATCACCTATATATATATACACACACACATGGACTAAAAACATATTTAAATCATGGTTTTTTAAAAAGAAAATATTGATAAATTCGCTAGAAGTATAACTGAAATAACTAGATATTATACCTGATTTTTCGGCTTTGAGCTACCTAATAATATCCATAAAATTCATTCTCCAAATAATACTACTCTTATTAGTAGAAAAAATGGTACTAATATTATTTTAAGACATGCACATTAGTCACACATCATCGTTTTCTATAAAAATGTCTGTGTCATGGCGGGAATGGTTTTGCTGTCACTTTCCCGTTTGTATCATTTCAAAACATTTTTCAATTAACAAGTAGTCAGTAGAATTGACAATGATAACTACTAAACTAATGTTTAATTTGCTGGATTTGAACTAGATTGTTGTGCAAAATTAGACGCCTTAGTTGGATGATCTAATCAGACCACAATGATTCTTAATTAATCCGGGTGGGGCCAAGGCACTTGCCTACCCGAACTTATGATCTAATCTTTTAATCACTCAATGTATCCATTTCCTTGTCTATATTACTTTTCGTATGCTTTTCCTTACATTTGCCAATTCTTTTTGTTTTTTATAAGTCTATCTTCCCTTTCACCTGCCCTTTATTCATTTTTGTTCTGAGCAAGCTGTGCATTTTCAAAGTTATAAACTGAACGTTTAACAACAAAATAAAATTGTAATAACTAATCTTTATATCAAATGGAATTTTAGAAACGAGTTAAAGAAAAACTACTTATGTTCCTGATTTGAAAGATCCATATTCCATGTCTGTGTGTTAATTTGCTAGCTAGATAATGCTCAAGTGTGGAGTATAACTAAACACAAAAAGATTTTACAGGCGGTGGAGAGAGTAGGAGTGAAAATGAAAAGCATGTACAAAACAATGAAGCACCCTCAAGTGTGGAAACCTTCTCTTTACATGTTCCTCTCCTTGGCTCTTGGTGTAACCACTCATGAAGGCCATTTTTACTGGTACACAGATGCAAAAGCCGGCCCTGCATTCTCTCAGGTACCTCCTTTTATACGCTGCTTGCAAATGACTAAAGAGAGAATAATAATATTTGTAGATATTATTTTTTTCGGTGTCCATTGATACAAGGGATTAAAGTGTAAATGAGTAGGAATTTCACTCTGACACCACTTGTTAGGCAAACGGGTCGAGGGGTTTAAAATTCGGGAGACTTAAACAAATGGATTGAGCAATAAACCACAAAAGTGGGTTTGAACATCACAGCTTGACCCAAAACCTTAAGGTTATGACTCTATGGGTCCTTCCATCATATATATATATATATATACTATTCACTCAATCCAAACTTAACCAATGAGGGACTTCAAACTTAAACTTGAAACCAACACTTACCACCCTAATCGCCGAATTTTTCATTCATAAACATGAAATCCTCACTCATTTACTGCTTAAATTCCCAATGTCGATGGATGCCATTTCCTGCAATCTGTACTAAGAAATAAAACAATTTTCTCACCAGACCATTCCTTTCTGACAAATGTTTCCTCCCTCTCTATGCAGGAGTTCGTTGGGTTTATCTATGCTATTGGTGCAGTGGGTTCGATATTTGGTGTCATAATTTACCACAAGTTCCTAAAAGACTACCCATTTAGAAACATAATATTCTATGCACAACTCCTATTTGCGATATCCGGTGTTTTGGACCTAATCTTCATCCTCCGTTGGAACTTGGTCATTGGAATCCCTGATTACTTCTTTGTGGTCATTGAAGAATCATGCACAAGAATCACAGCCAAAATCAGGTGGATGCCTATGGTGGTTATGAGCACCCAATTGTGTCCTCTAGGAATTGAAGGCACATTTTTTGCGTTGTTAATGTGCATTGACAGCATTGGTAGCCTAATATCTAAATTTGGTGGAGGGCTGCTCCTTCGTGCCCTCCATGTCACTAGGACTGACTTCGCAAATTTGTGGTTGGCTGCCCTTATTAGGGACATTCTTAGATTTGCTATTCTTGCTTTGGTTTTTCTTGTCCCTAAGGCAAGTCAGTCTGAGGGGTTGCTTCCTTCTGAGCTTTCAGGAACTGACAACGTGGATGAAGAGACCTTGGAACTTGTCTCAGCCAATGTCAAAACTGAAGTTTAGATAAGATTTACTGATTTATTGAAGACAAGATATTCAAATCGGTCTCTAAGAAATGTATTGAAAGACAAATTAGTCTATCATATATTGAAAGTGCCAAATTAGTCTTTTATATTTGAAAAAGAAGGACAAACTAGTCTCTCTCTACAATGTTTTTCTAATTGTAAGCATCTGTATAGAGCGATTAAATTGTCTCCCCTTTTTTTATATGTAAGACCAATTTAGAAATTTTAAAATATGAGGTACTAATTTGTCTAATCATACATTTGTGAGGGACCAATTTGGATATTGACTTGCTGATAAAATCATGTTTTATGTATTGATGAAACCATGAGTATTCAGATCATATTATTATTCAGAACTCGATTCATTCAACCCGATTGGATTGACGTCCCTTGAAGGGGACATCGTCTCCTGAATTTGATGCAATCATGCACACAAATCAAGGACTATGTAATTACATTGTAGAGTCTCCCACAAGTTTTATTGGTTAATACAGGATATGTTTGGATTGATAGAGTTTAATAGAGCGGAGCGGAGTGGTATTTTAACTTGTTCCATTGTTTGGATTTGCTGAACTTGGATGAAATAAAGTGGAGATAAATGATCTTTATTCTATTTAATTCGATCAATTCTTCACAATTTGCTTCCCTCAAATTAGGAGAAGTGTGATGGAGTGGAGCGGACCAATTATTCCACTCGACTCCACTCCATTCTATTCCTCTCCATCCTTCTCCATAATGCTCCATCAATCCAAGCATACTCAAATTGACACTTGTGTTCAAATTTTATAAATGAAAAAAAATCAAAATTCTGGAAATTTATTTATATTAGAACTTCTGGCCCAAATCAAATTACAGCTTTAAGTTCAATGAATTATAAATATTAGTAATTTATATTAGAAACCATCATATAGTAAAATCACTCATTTCACCTACAAGATACAGGTATAATCGTAAAAATGAATTATAGTTCTAGATAGAGAACTAAAGTTCAAATTTTGGTGAGGAAAATTGGAGGATTCTATAATATTAATTAACATTTATTGGGTTTAAATCGTTAGTACAAAAAATTTGTCAACACGGTTATCTCACCCAATTGATTTTTTGTTTATGTATTGCCATGACTTAGGTTTGACTCTTAGATTTTCATTGTTGATAGGTGATTAGTAAGTATATTTGTAAATATTCGATAAGTCTAGAGGTATATCCTGATCTTGAGGCATACTCGGATCCTAGACCGACAAACTTTATCCTCAACCTAAATCTTTTGGAAAAAAAAATTATTAGATTCTAATTAATTTGACTACGGTGGAATTGATCCATTATAAAATATAATTTTCTTAGTGCCATTTTTTTTTCTTCCCTCAAAATTGGAACTTAAAATCTTACTTAAAAGAACTAAGTATCCATTTGGATACAGCAATTATTGGAGGAAATGTAATTTTTATAAGGATTTAAAATTCATCATGATAAAATATTTTGTTTGGATATTTACTTAGAAGAAATTACAGAATTTAAGAGATTTTAAAGAGAGATTTTATTTACCTAAAATAGAAGATTTTGATTTCCTCCTATTGAGAAGGAATTTTGAAAATCTCTACATGCATAAATATATGTTTTTCTCATTTTGGTAACTCTCACTTTTATTATATTCCATTATAATTTCTTTATATTTATGAGATTTTTATTTAATGTTATTTGTAATTCATTTGTTGCATTTTAAATTTTTTAATATTTATTTTATATTACATGATATTATATTTATGTATCATTCTATTTTATTTATATAAAAATTAAATTTTGTCATTCAAATTTAAAATATTTTGTGAATAAAATTTAAGATAATTTATGAAATATCAACTTATTAGAATCAGTTAAATTTTTATTATTAATAAAAAAATTATTTAAAAAAATACATTATGTTTTTCAAATAATATATGTTAAAATCAAGGTAATATAATTATTTCACCTAAATAAAGTATTTTACAAATGAAGGAAATGTAATTATCTATCCAAACAAAAATTTTAAAATTTAAGAAAATTTAATTAAAATATTTTAATTTTCTATCATTTTAAATTCTTTTATATTTTGGAAATTTTTCGTCCAAATGCACACTAAATGTTCATACTCGAATCACTTGAACAAGCTAACGGTTGCTGTATCATTACTAAGATACATATTTCTTTATACTATATTAAGAGATTATAAGTTAGACTATAATGACGAAGCAGTAAGACATTAAAAGCAATGGTTGTGATGACATATTAAAAAAAATGAATTGGTGAATCGATGGGAAAAAAAAGGAGTGAAAATGACTAGCTAAACACAAGAACAATTTTCAAAATTAAAGAGGAAAAAAACAGAACGGGAAAGAAAGCCATGATAGATTGGTTCATTCACCATAGTTATACCAGCCGAGTAATATTAGATAAATAATAAAATTACACAATAAATATATATCATACACTTTATTACCATTAGATATGATGAGTGAGTGGGATGAATGAGGACCACTCACTATATTTAATAGTTATAAGATGTGTGGTTTATTGTGTAATTTTATTGTAATATAAATAGTTTTTTATTAGTTATTATAGATGATGAACAAGAACCAAAACGAAGATAAAGGCACCTATCTCACTTCATAGCATTTGTGAATGGTGGGTTGGCGATGAGCGATAGATTGAGGGTGAGGTTTCATGGGGATGGACGGGAGGAGAGAACATATAGAGGCAGCAAAGAGAAGGTTATGTTAATTTGAGGTTTGATAGCATGAACTATACTATAATAAGGTGTAAAAAGAGCATTTGATGTATGGTTGATAACTTTATCCAATACTTAAGGAATGAAAATAAGTTAAATCGAATAAAATTACACTATTATATGCTATATTCTGAAAACAAATCAGTACAAGTTCTGGGAATTTCTTGAAGAAACCACCCACATGTGGATGCTTCTTGCATTGACTTTACTGGAGTTTTCTATAGACAGTACTATGATAAAGAAAGAAAGACCCTGGTCTAGAAATAACAAAATGCTAGAAAGTTCTAGCAAGTTTTCAGTTGGCAATTTCACCGACTTTATGGCCTATAAATACTAGTGAAACAATTGTATAATGTGTGCATTAGTGAGTGAGAAAAAGTGAATTAAGAAGTGCACCATCGTGAGTGCTTGAGTGAAGCACCTGCAAGAGGAGTTGTGAGAAATAACAAGTGAAAAGCTTAGTGTGCCCCAGCCAAGTGAAGTCTATAGGTGTGTTGCTTCATAATTGTATGTATTGTGCGCATACAAATAAAAGGAATTATTATTATTTTCAATAGTTTGCCTAATTGCTCTACAATTTGGCATCAAAGCTTGACAAGCTGGGATCACTTCAAGTTGGAGGATTATTAGTTTTGGAGGAGCTCTTGCAAGATCACAGACTGGAACTATGATGTTGTTGGTCTGGGACCAAGGCAGTAGTGAGAAAATTCCATCTCATCACTATGGCAGATATCCAAGTGATTAATGGGATTAGGAAGCTCAATGCTTAGAATTATAACACATGGCAAACATGTATGGGGCCATATATCCAAGGACAGGACCTATAGGAAGTTATTGGAGGCAATGAGACTACACCACCTCCTACAAATGAAATCGAGGTGATGCGAAGTGGAAAATTAAAGCAGAGAAGGCAATGTTTGTGCTCAAGACCATAGTCGAAGACAATATGCTGGAGCACATCAAGAAAGTGTAGATGCTGAAGGAACCTTGGGACACATTTGCAATGATGTTTTCCAAGAAGAATGACACGAGGCTGCATCTATTGGAGAATGAGCCCCTATCGACAACACAATGAGACTTGACGATCAATTAGTACTTCATCAAGGTAAAGTCTGTTGCCAAGAAATCTCTGAATTAGATCCTGATAGTAAAATATCTATCAATGTATGAAAAGAATTATTATTCATGAGTTGAGACCCGAGTATAGAGGATTTATTACAGCCATTCAAGGTTGGCTTACCCAACCTTTCCTTTTGGAATTAGAGAATTTGTTGGGTGACCAAGAGGCATTAGCCAAGCAAATGACTGGGGTATCAGTAAAGAGTGAAGAAGAAGCACTCTTTTTTGGAAGAAGAAAGGGAAGAAGGAAGCCACCTTTTAGTAAAAAATTAGATAACAAGAATGAAAAATTAAGAAAAGAGCAAGAAGGAGATGCCCGACTTGGAAAGGCAAAGAAATGAGATGGTGTTTGCTTTAGCTGTGGGAAGCAGGGATACTTTGCACGAGATTATTGGTTTAAGAAGAAGATGGCAGAGAGGAGCGCTAGAACCTCAAGTCGTCTGGAGGAAAAAGAAAATGATGTCAAAGAAGATTGGGACGCTTCTGCTTTATTGGAAGTTGAAGAAGACATTTTCCAGGAGGAAAAAATATATTTTGACAAGACTAACGATGAGCTTATGGAGTCATCACAACAAATAGCTCTACCTGACTCTATAGATATTGAAAGCATGATAGAAGGAAAAGTGGGGGAGCAAAAAGATAGCGTAGAAGAAAGTCTCCTAGTCCAATTGTGATAGAAAGACATATAGAAAGTCAATGGAAAACAATAGTACATGAAAGAGATCTAGATGAGCGTCAGCATGAAGGTGAGGAGGTTAAGAAACAACTGCAACTAAGGAGCTTTACCAAATAAAGGAAGCTTATCCCAAAATATGCAAATGCCATAGAGATCGTGGAAGAAAAGGAGCCTGTAACCTATGAAGATGCCTCGAAAAAGAAAGAATGAGTCAAAGCAATCGAAGAAGAAATCTTGGCACTTGAAACAAATCAAACATGGGAGTTGGTGCCGAGACCAAGAAATGTAAAGCCTATTTCTTGTAAATGGATTTATAAAATCAAGACCCTTCTAGATGCCTCAGTAGAGAGGTACAAGGCTCGCTTTGTCGTATGAGGATTCTCCCAACAATGTGGGTTAGATTATGATGAGACATTCAGCCCAGTCGCAAAGATCACTACTGTGTATGTTAGGATAGCATTTGCAACTTGAAAATCATGGAAGCTCTAGCAAATGACATGAAGAATGCCTTTCTACACGGAGAATTCGATCTCGAAATATACATGGAGTAGCTAAGAGGATTTGAAAGCAAAACTCATCCAGATTATGTCTGCAAGTTAAGAAATGCATTATACGGGCTAAAGCAAGCACCCAGAACATGGTACGAGAAGATAGCAAAGTTCCTAATTCATTATCTGATGCCATCTGATTCGAGCCTGTTTGTCAAGGTACGTGAAGCCAAACTAGCAATTGTGTTGGTATATGTAGATGATTTGATCATTATAGGAGACAACAAAAAGAAATTCATCGAACAAAGGAGAGTCCATTTGTCCACTTCCAAATGAAAGAGCTTCGAGAACTAAGGCATTTTCTTGGACTTGAAATGGATCACACCAAAGCAGGATGATACTTGTGCTAGCAGAAGAATAGAGGTTTGACATGCTTGACTATAAGCCAATATCAACACTGATAGAGATGAATGCCAAACTCTGTGCTCATGAAGGGAAAGATCTAGAAGATACAACTATGTACTGACAATTGGTAGGAAGTATCATCTACCTAACATTGACAAGGCTAGATATTTCATATGCTGTCGGAGTGGTGAGCAGATACATGCAAAATCCAAAGAAACCACATCTTGAAGCTGTTTGGAGGATCCTAAGGTATGTTAAGGGAACAATGGACTATGGTATATTTTACAAAATGGGTGATGCATGTGAAATGGTTGGGTATTATGATGCTGACTATACAGGAAATCATGATACTTGTCGATCAACTACTGGGTATGCATTCACCCTTGGATCTGGAGCAATATCATGGTGTAGCAAGAAGCAATCGACGATTTCACTGTCAACAACAAAAGCAGAATATAAAGTAGTGGTGATGGCGGCACAATAATGCACGTGGTTAACACAGTTGATGAAGGATTTACGTTAAGCAATTAAAGGAGTAGTTCCACTATATTGTGATAACAAATCAGCAATTTAATTAGCAAAAAATTCAATGTTCCATGCACAAACCAAGCATATAGAGGTGCACTATCATTTTTGAGAGAGAATGTTTTAAACAGAGAAATACGAATGGAGCACATCAATACCGAGAGCAAATTGCTAACATCTACACAAAAGGATTGAGCATGATCAAATTTTCGTAATTTCACAAACAACTTGGAATGCAAAGGAGAACTAGTGCTGAAGGGGAGAAATGAAAATAAATTAGCACAAGTTCTGGAAATTTCTTGAAGAAACCACCCACATGTGGATGCTTCTTGCATTGAATTTATCGAAGTTCTGTAGCCTATGTTATAATAAAGAAAGAAAGAGAATGGTCTAGAAGTAACAAAATGCTAGAAAGTTCTAGCAAGTTTTCAGTCGACAATTTCACCGACTTTATGGCCTATAAATACTAATGAAGCAATTGTATAATGTGTGCATTAGTGAGTGAGAAAAAATGAATTAAGAAGTGAACCATCATGGGTGCTTGAGTGAAGCACCAAGCACCTGTGAGTGGAGTTGTGAGAAATAACAAGTGAAGAGCTTAGTATGCTCTAGCCAAGTGAAGTGTATAGGTGTGGTGCTTTATTATTGTAAGTATTGTGTGCTAAAGAAAATATTATTATTTTTAATAGTTTGCTCTCTACTCTACATATTCAACATGAGATAAAAATGGATTTTGTAATATTAACTACCACAATTAAGTTTTGGGTCAATGTTTTGGATGTGGTGCTTCAGCGTGAAATTATCATAATATAGGCTTTTGGAAGAATTAATTCAAATATGGCATTGAAAAGAAATTGCCAATTACAAATTTAAACAATGGTAATAGTAGCTGTCAATGGAAACTTCTAGGTTGAATAAAAAATCCATGTAAGAGATTCCTCATAAAGCAAAGTAACCAATGGCAATTTCCATATTGGGTTACATTGCGAGTTTACATGCAACATAATATGGTCTTTGTTCAACACAATGTGATCTTCATCGAAATCACCAATGACGATTTCTGTCAAAACACTATGTGTCTATAAATCATTCCATAATCCCATATGGCGATGAATAAAAGAGCCAAATCCCATATACTGTAACACCCTAATATTTAACTCAACACGCCTAGGACGCATTTAAATTAATTATTAGTTGATACTCTTTTGTTCTAGATCTTAATTCAAACTTCTTGAAAATACTTTAGTGAAAATATGGGTAAATTTTTTTTGAACTTAAATACCAAAACATGACCGCGCTTTCTAAGTATCTAGCGTCATTCATCTTACCTGTGTAAGAGATGTTAGAGACAAATAACAGTTAAATACATAATACAATCATAACATAAACTCGAATAACACATTAATAACAATATCATAATAGTGATGTCCTCTAAATGTAAGGACATTAATGTATATCCATTAATAGAATACAAACTGATAAATAAGATACGATCACTTTAAATATCCAAAGGAAACTATCTCCGTAGCTCCTCGTCCAGTCTTAGGATAAATCACGAACTACCCCATCATTCCTGTCTGGAGACGACACGGAAAAAGAAAAGGGATGAGAAACTTATACAAGAATCTCAGTAGGGCTTCCTGACTCTAACACAAGTGTCATCGTCATCGTCCCCAGGAACCTCGGGTTTAATTATGAAAATGGTGAACATATATATAAGGTTCATTTATTAAGTTCTAAATATCATTAGCCGAGACCCGTATCTTTTAGCATGAATCTTAATGTCATGAATGCAACATATTAATCATGGATGCATGTCAATATCATATACATAATATCATAAAATTCATAAAACAATGCATATGATATAAAGAACATCATGATCATCATTCTTACAGGTGACTTAAACTTCTTTATTCTCTTTTCCTTGGGGGCCGCCCTATAATTCTCTCTTTTCTCGAGAGTTCTAGGTTATGAGCTCATACCTCACTAGTCGTCAATAGCGCAATCTTATCCCTTTTGATAAGTTAAATTCCCGACTCTTAAGGTACGGGATAGGGGGCATTAGGATCACCTTTCATAACCTTTAATTTGGGGAGTCTAAAGGATCATCTCCTATTTGGATCACCTCTCATAACCTTTAATTCGGGGAGTCTAGAGGATCATTTCCATGTGTCTTATGTCACCTTTAACCTTGGCATGTTATATAGAGATGCAAATATGAATAACTCATCATTTCAACATTTCATGCTCATAAACTTCATGGAATCATGCATCTCAATTTATCAAGCATAATTATAACATACCATAACTTAAACTACATAAACATGCATCATACTTCACTGCATATATCCATAAGCCATATAATTTTCAACACATGAATATAGCCTTCACAAGATATCAACCGCATTCATGCCATCAAATTTATCAACATTTACGCTTAAGCCCCAAAGGGTCAAATCACAATTTCTCAAAGGTTACGGGTCAAAATGCAAATACCTCTTTGTAACACCTTCTCACAAACTAGAGATCTTTAACATTAACCAATACTTTTAATAGACATATAACTATTAGAAACCGTTATAAACTCATCGTAAAAACCTTTTAAGGCCATAAACCAAATTTCAATACATTTTAGGGGTCAAAGTGCAAAATCGCTTGTTTTTAATATTTAACGACGACCGAAATTTCTAAAACTTTATATAAACTTCATAAATGGTATTTTGGACTCATGGACACATTCAACATCATTAGTAGCTTTAAATAAAATCATTTGGCTGAAATAACATAGTTGATAGTTCAAAACACAACTTTCTGCATTTTGCAAAACGGCCCAAACTAACACTTGTAACTACCCTTTTATGCATCTATGGTACCAAAAATAATTTTTACAATAACTATTAGCGATTTAAACTCATCTAAACATCCTAAATCAGTAACCTTTCCAGTTCTAAAGGATTAGATCAGAATACTACAATTTTAGCATCATGAGAAAAATCGTATTCTTAATCCTTTATAATTTCTAGGTCTTTCAAAATTTCTTTGTACAAATTTAAAGACAAGATCATACCTAAAAATAAAGTATATCAAGCTTTAAATCAGAATTATATAAGTGCCAAAAATAAATAGATGAGAAGTGTCCATGATCAAAGTTGTCATTTAAAATAAAATAAGTAAATCTTGAACTTTAGGATTTAAATGATAACTAGAATCATAAACTTGTCTTGTAACCTTATTATTATCATTATAAGGTGATAACTTGGAAATATAAATATGAAATGCAAGGTTTGAAATATAAATATAAAGATGCAAATTCATTCTTAGGTATTTATGATTTAAGTGACAACTTGAAAGTAAATATGAATATGCAAGTTCATATTATTATGTTCAAGAATTAAAGTGATAACTTGGAATATAAATATGATTATGCAAAGCTTGAAATATAAATATGATATGCAAGAACTTATAACATAAACATGGATGCAAGTTCATTTTTATGTCTTATTAAGCTTAAAACTCAAGACTTAGTAACTCCTTTAGAAATCTTTTGTCATCAAGAATTAAATCTTGGGCTTTAGAGGACATTTAAATGATGGATTTACAACCACCACCATGATTCCTCATCATCAAGCCATGGTCATTATCAAATCATAAAAATCGAAAATATAAAGGAAGAACAAAAGAAAGAACATGAAATAAAATCCCTACCAAGTTGTTTCTTTGTTAATTAAAGCAAGAGCTTGATCTTGTATGAGATATCAACGACAAAAATCTGATCTTAGTGATGGTATATATTTGGCCAAGTGAAGATGAAATGGTGGGAGGATTTTTGTTGTGTTCTTGTGTTTGGATATGGAAAGTTTAGGTGCTTAGGGGTTGGTTTATGGTATGTATGTGTTTGTTTGAGCTTGGGAACTTGGATGGATATCAAGAATGAAGTCTCTTGGAGGTGGAGAAGGAAGAAGAAGAGAGCTTTGTATTTAGAGAGAGAAGAGAGGATTTTTGGCTAATTTTTGTGAGCAAGACTACAACCAAAAATGCAAATAGTAAGAATGAATGTTTGTGTGTGAATTAGGCTTGGAAAAACACATATTTATAGGGATTTTGGGGGGTGAGGCAGCTGCATTAATAACTATAATGGGGAGTATTTTTTTCAATTTTTGTGAGTGGTAGGACATATATTTGATGGGTATTTAATTTGTAATGGTTTAGAAATGATAAATTAGTGTAAGTGACTTAACCATCAAGAGTTTAAAATTCCTCAAGACAAGATTAAATAGCCAACACTTATAGTGGAAATTTTAGTGCTAATAATCTGAAGTAATAAAACAAAAATAAATCTAAAATATATTTTATTTTTGAGAAAAAGAAATTGTTAGTGGAAAAGAAATTGATAAACTAAAGTAAGTGCTTAATAATCAAATATTTAAGGTGCTCCATTACAAAATTAAATGGCCAACATATGTAGCAGAATTTTTAGTGCAAACAATCTGAAGTAATAAAAAAAGAAAATAAATCTAAAATATATTTTATTTTTAAGAAAAAGAAATTTAATACACTAATTTCCTATTATGTGTCTTAAAAACCCCTTTTTAATTAAGAAAGAAAAATAATCTTTTCTAAAATAATCTTATGCTTTAAAATTACCTCAAATAATTATTTTGACTTAAGATAAATAAATAAAATTAATTTATCTTTAATTAGAGCCTAATATTGCCTATATTTATTTGATTACGTAAATAAGCTCATTTATTGTTAATTAGGGGCAAAATGGTAATTTCACACAAAAACTTCCCGAAACCACCCGAACATTTTCAAATATCAAATTACATATGTAATAAACATTTTGAACTCCCGGGCGATGACTAGGTTCAGAAATTACTTAATCTCGTGTTAAATTACCACAGCGGTATTTTGGTAATTTCACTTGCGGTAAAAAAATTGAAGTTGATATTTTCACATCTACAACACACATAATCCCCTTCAAGCATAAAACTAACCCCTTGAGGATAGCCTGGACTGGCCGTCCTTGATTTCGGGGCAAAAATGACCTTAGAGGCATTTTGGTTCTTTGTACATTGAAAAATTGAAAATCGCGATTTTTGCACATATTGCTATTTAATCACCATATAATGTTATTCTAATATCAAAATATCCTATTGAAGATGGCCTGGACTATTTTGGCCTCAAATCTTGTGTAGAAATGACCTAGGGGTATTTTGGTCATTTTGCATAGCAGTAAAAATCGAGGCGTTACATATACCATATAAAAAACCTCAAGTGTTTTATCCGAGTATCAAATAGAAGAGGGAAATGTTGTTGCTAACTTAATTTAAACTCAATTATTCTTGACAAAACAACTAAATTGACCCTTTCAAATTTTGCGTCACACACATTGAGCCCTCTAGAATAAAAAAAAAACTCAAAGAAGTCTCTGATAATTAAAAACACCAAATAAGTTAGTCCATCTATTTACTCTCCGTTAACAACACTAACATAGCTTGTTACAATGTTTACATTGCCATGAGAACATTGACATGATCATATTGTCACATCGGTGAAAAAAGCAAAACAAGTTAATTCCTCAAGAATCATGAAGAATTGAAATTTATTCATATCATTATCTTCCTTTTTCTCAAAACCTAAAAGCCAAATATCATCTTCCTCTTTCTCTTGATTTACCTTGCCTTTCATTTCTCACTTATTCTTCTTCTTCATCATTGATATTTACATTAGTAATTCACCAATTATCTGAGATTCTTCTCCTTCTTACATTCACACTGCTTTTATTTTTCACCTATTTTCTTAAACAATCTTTTCCTATGTTCTCTTACTGGTTGCTTGTATGCTCCAAATTCAATCTCAACAAGCTCAGCTGCACCATCAAATATGAGTGCGTACCCTTATTTTATTAACACTTACATCAAACAATACAATGACAATGTTTTATCTTCATTTTTTATAGAGTTGTGTTACTTGTATATAAATTGTGTGAGATGATGTGATGATTCATATCGTATCTTTTCTTGGATAAGACTTGGATTGTGTTTTAGTAGGATCAAAATGGAATGAGTTGGGTACCACGTCCCACCCAACTTATGTCCAAATAATTTTTTTTCTTTCACTAAAACTCTAATTTAGTCTCTTATATTTATAGTATGAGACAAATTAGTCTTTTAGATTTGGAAAGTTTCATTGTGATTATTCAAATTTTAGAAATTGGGACATATTAATCTTTCAAATTTGGAAAATCACATCATGGTCCCTAAAATATCAGAAATCAGGACAAGTTAGTACCTCTGTTAAATTGTCATATAAACCTTTAATAGAAATATCCACGTATCTTGTTAACTTACTTATGTGTATTGTTAATTTTCATAATGAGTCATAACTTGTCTCACGATAAGCATTCTTAGAGAGAATACTGTATCGTCCATTTTTTTGGGAGAAAAAAAATACAAGAACTTCAAAAATCATTTTTATGATAGCAAAAGAAACTAAGAACTTTAGAAACTTCTGTTATTTGCAAGATAAAAGACAATATATTTTTTAAATCATTTTTCTGATCCGAGAGCTATGGCGATAGAGAAGGTGAAGAAGACAAGAAAAAAGGCAAATTAGAAACCATCGTGAAAATTAATAGCACACATAAGTAAGTTAACAAGACACACAGATATTTTAATTAATTGTTCAAACAAAAATTTAATAGAAAGAATAACTAGTTTCCATTACTGAAATTTAAGGAAATATAATAAAATTTTTCAAATCTAAAAGACTAATTTATTCCCAGCATATGTACTAGGAACTGTTATGAAATATTATTCATTTGTGAATGTCTATATGTTTAGTTGATTCAGTTAAGATTTGATTAGATTAGATAGAATCTGTTATGATTTGATGAGATATTATATCTCTCCTCCATTGGCTATAAATAGCCTTTTAGATACTCCATATAGTGTACCTTTGAGATTATCAATGAAACTATTATTTCTCTTCTTCTCCATTATTCTCTCTGTTCTTATTTTTTATAACACGTTATCATTACGACTTTGCTCTCAAAAGTGAAGAAGCTTATTAATATAGTGCAGGCATGATTCCTTTTTCTAGGATTCTTGGTTTATAGTGAAAATTGAGAGAGCATTCATTACAATCCACAATTCTTTTCCAAAGGCACTTATTCTTGGTTGGTTTTTCTTTCCCCTATATTATTATAGCATTAGTAAACGGTGGTAAATAAGAAGGCTTGAAGTAAGACATCTTAGCCGTATTTGTATTAAATATTATATGTTGAGATTTATCTTTACTCAATGGGTCTTGAGACTGATAAACAAGAAATATTGCATTCCCAGAAGTGAATTGCAATCATTCCCAGAAGTGAATGAGAATTATACAGAAAAATAAATAATTATTCCCTGAAGTGAATGAGAATTATACAGAAAATAGATAATCATTCCCTGAAGTGAATGCATTTGAATTATTCAAAATTATTCGAGAAAATTATGATAGATTTGCTTCTCTGTCTAAGGAGATTTACATATTCCCAAAAGTGAATATGTTAAAAGATTAATCCCCGAAGTGAATGAATCTATTATTCACATCACATAAAGTGTGTGACATTATAATCTAAAATAAATCTGTATATTTCCTAGAAGGAATATTTTTATATTTACATTCTCTGAAGTGGATGTATCTCCAAGGATAATTTTGAGTATTTACAATATACAACTTTTCAATTTTGAGTATTTAAATTAAATACTCATATTCTCTTGAAGAGAATAAAAGATTATGTTTAAATATTTTTAAAAGATCCTATTGATCTTTTCGATAAAGAAGAGTTATGAGCCCATTATGATAGCACTTGTAGTTACATTATTAATAAATATGTGTTGAAAAATATTCTTGATCTTTATGTCTCATATGTGCTCCTCACTGTCAAGAAAAAGGCTTTATAAGATATCAAATAATGAGTTTCCATGAAAAAAAAATCATAGAACTTGCCCAATTGGCTCTGCTCCATTCCTTGAAGTGAATGTGATAAAAAAAAATTATAACCCCAGAAGTGGTATCAAAGCCGATGGTTTGGCTGGGCCATGGCTGTTTGTTCATGCTTGGGTGTAGCATCAACCCTTGCATAGAGCATTAGGCCAAGATTTTGTATTTGGTTTGTCCGTGAAAGCTTCCATTAAGGGGGACCAAACCATGTTGGACCTCACACTTTGGGGAAGATTGTTGGTTTTAAATGTGATGAATGTTATTGCTATAACATCAAAGTAAATTTGGCATGTACTTGTCGTACATTGAGATATTTGTTTGATCTTCATTAAGTATCATTAAAGGAGAATGAGAAAATATAAAGGTGATTTTTTTTCAAGATATATTATGAAATCATTTCATGATTAATATGAGCCATTTGGACATATCTTTTTATTTTTTATATAAATATTGATCATTTGATTTAATAATGAAAGTTTTTATTAGATATATTATTTGATACTATTTTCAAGGAATATTTTATTTCAAAAATTTTAGTACTGATTGTTCTCAATATTGAATAAAATAGCTATGCTATTTGTGGCATATTTCATAATTATTGATTATATTTTTATGCGATTACTTTATTGATTTATGTCACATGATAATCTTATTTGTTATCGTGATTAATATATCACAAAATAATACTATATACTACTAATATTTTTGGGGAAATTGTGATACATGTATTTATATCACCATCATATCATGATAAGTTTCGTTTCACTTACATGATATGTTAACACTTTGATTACATCTTTTGATATTTTCATCTTGTAACAAGATAATAAATTCTTAACTTGATTCTTAGTTTTGTGAAAGCTCTAAAAGAACTACTATAATGTTTCCTGAAGAAACATAATTAATTAGAAATATAAATATCTTTCTTGATGGCAAGATAATTGAATGCTCCAAAAGAGTTATTATTATGTTTCCTGAAGAAACAAAATTAATTAAAATATTGATATCATTCTTGGTAGCAAGATGAATGAAGGCTCCAGAAGAGCTACTATATATTTTGTTTCTTGAAGAAACATAAATGATTCTCTACCGGCTACAAAAGTAATAAAGAGACTTGGTGAGTCTTAAAGATATTTGCTGAAATGAATATCATATTGTGATAGTGAGTGAGGAAAATATTGTATACCTCCATATCACAACTTGGGCTTTGGGTAAGAAAGTTGCCTTAGAAAATTTTGTTTGCACTTTCATCCGGCCTACAATACTAATATGAGTACAAATGAAGCATCATATGCTATTGTAAATTAGATGTTTACTAGCCCAAGTAATTTTTATCTTTTAGCATGACCGGTTAGGACATCTTGAAGCCATAATGATGTAAGGAATTACTAAAAACTCATATGAGCATTTGTTGAAGAACCAAAAGATTCTTCATTGTAACGAGTTTTTTTTGTGCTGCGTGTTCTCAAAGTAAATTAATTATATGGTCTTCACCAACAAAGATTGGATTTAAATCTCTTAAATTCTCATAAAGAATTTAAGGTGATATACATGGATAAATTCATCCACTGTGTGGACCTTTCAAATATTTTATGATTTAATAGATGCATCTATGAAATGGTCACATGTGTTCTCATTATGATTTCGCAACCCGAAGCTGGCAATATTAATTGCACAAAATATTAAGAGCACAATTTCATGATAATCCAATCAAAATAATTTATCTTGATGATTCTGGTGAATTTATTTCTCAAGCTTTTATTGCTTGTAGGCCAATGTTATAAATATTGAACATCTAATTATGTTCACATATAGAAAAAGTTGGCTAGTATAATTAATTTATAAAAAACCTCCAATTAATTGCTAGACCACTTACTCATGAGAACAAATCTCCCAATTTCTAGTTCGGCGCATATCATTTTATAGCACTTATTTTTATAAGGCTAACAAATTGTCAATAATTCTCTCCCCTACAATTACTTTGGTCTGCAGCCAAAAGGTTCCCATTTAAGAAGTTCATAAGTTCAATATACGTCCTAACTGCCATATGGGACTCCAAAGAAAATTAGAGATATAGGTTGGATATGATTCTCCCTTTATAGTCAAATACATTGAAATATAAATGGGAGATGCTTTAAGGCTCAGTTTGTGAGAAATAATATTTCCAACATTAGGAGGAAAGAGTAGACATAGCTGGAAAAGAAAATAAATCGAAATGCATCAATATTCTATTTAGATCCTCGCACAAGGGAGTGTGCACTAGAAGTTCAAACGATTTGCAAGGAATAGCAAATGAATGCCAGATGCATTTTTTTATGATGCAAAAGGATAACTAAATCCTATATACTAGCTGAAAATGCCCCAATCTAAATTGATGTCTTTGTTGGACAATTGGTCAATGTAAAAATCACACGCCAGAAGCATGGTAGACCAGTCGATTTGAAAAATAAAATTCTTGAAAAGGAAGAGGGGGCAAAGAGGCCAAGTAATGTTATGGAGGCAAATGATACTCTTCCTGTTGAAGAGAATAGAGACATAGAAAGGACATTTTTGCAGTCCAAAATTTTGATATATTTAAAACGTCAGAAGACGTTCAGGTACCTGAATACATTCATTGAAAATGATGAGATCTCAATGGACTATGTCTCTATAGGAAAAAGGTGAAATCAATGAGTAATGATTGTCAATAATATATTTGCATATAATATAGCGCTAATATTATGTATGAAAATGAGGATCTTGAGCCAAGAAGTAATGAACAATGCCTACATGGAAATGATTGGCCAAAAATGGAAAGAAGCCATGCAAGCTTGCAAAATGTGAAGTCTTTGGTCCTGTAGTCCAAACACCAGATGGTGTGAAACTCGTGGGATATAAATGGGTATTGTGAGAAAAAGAAATGAGAAAAATGAAATTATACGCTATAAAGCTCTACTTGTAGCACAAGATTCTCATAAAGACTAGTGTAGATAATGGCGAAACGCATTCCCAGTAGTGGATGCAACAATGTTTCGATATTTGATTAGCTTATCTGCATATAATAAGCTAAATATGCATCTGATTGATATTGTCATAGCCTATCTATATAGCTCATTAGATAATGATATTTATATGAAAAGTCCTTGAAGGATCATAGATATCAACACTATCTAATGAACGTCCTTGCATACTCAATCAAGTTGCAAAGATCTATATATGGTCTAAGCAATCTGGACGGATGAGGTATAACAATCTCAATGAGTATTTGATTAAGAAGGGATTTACAAATGATGTCATTTGCCCCTATGTTTATATTTAGATTCATTATAATAGCTATGTATGTTGATGACTTGAATATCATTGGAACTCCTGAAAAAGTTCCAATAGTCATAAATATCTCGGCTTACAGATCGAGCATTTAACAAATAAGATGTTTGTTTGCCAATCAATTTACATAGAGATAACTCTTATGAAGTTTGATATGGATAAGTTGCATATATTTTCTTCAAGTATATTAGTATGCAGGATATTTATCAAATCTGCATAAAGGTAGATATCAAACAGGTTTCTTTCACTTATGGAGACATGATTATATACTGGAGATATACAAGGCAGATGATGGTCACTGTCTCTTTAAATCACAAAGAAATTAGTGCAATACATGAAGCTCATGAATCTTTCTGGCTAAAGGCAAAGGATCCACATGATCAAACTATTATGTAGATTCTTTTAGAAGAAAATTGCACAACTTTACCTGAGGATAATATGGTTTAGATAGTTCAAGTAAAGAGAGGAACTGATGTCCAATTTGTTCAAGTGATAGAGTTACTACCTATTTCTTCTTTGTAGAAGTAGTACACAAAATTAGAATACACCAATTATGAGATTTGAAGTGATACTTTGAAGAGGGGGAGAAATACTATACTCTTTTTTCCTTGATCAAGGTTTTTATCCCCCTGGATTTTTCCTTGATAAGGTTTTTAATGAGGCAGTCCTAGATTCCCACTATGAGGATATTGTACTCTTTTTTCTTCACTAAGATTTTTTTCCACTAGTTTTTCTTAGTAAGGTTTTAATGAGGCATATTCTTAATGGACATCTAAGGGGGAGTGTTATGAAATATTATTCATTTGTGGATATCCATATGTTTAGCTGATTCAGTTAAGATTTGATTTGATTAGATAGAATCTGTTATGATTTGATGAGATATTATATCTCTCCTCTTTTGGCTATAAATAGCCCTTTAGATGCTCCATATAGTATACCTTTAAGATATCAATAAAACTATTCTTTCTCTTATTTTTCATTATTCTCTCTATTCTTATCCTTACTATACCTGTAAAAGAAGGTTTTAGGCTTTCTCTGTCCAAACGTGTAACCAGCCTCTTTTCATCATGCATATATGGATACATGGGTATATGTGGATACTACAGACACATGCTTTATATGAAGTTTTTACGCTTTCTCTGCCCACCACGTCTAACCAACATATATTCATCATGCATTCATTTAATATATATATATATATATATATATATATATATGTATATTAATATATGATACCACAAACGCATGCTTTATATGAATACAAATCATATATCGAAGCTACAGACACATGCTTTTTTTGCTACCATTATTGTGTGTCAGTTTTCTGCAGACATATGCTGCTTATGAATTTTGAATTTGAAAAGTCCCACCTGTAAGAAGCTCTAAGGCGCAGAATGGGAAATCACTTGGGCATTAATAGCAGCGCAACCATCTCACCTCCTATTCTTACTTTGCAAGCATGCTCTATAAAGAGTCTTTCATTCACTTTCACTGCACACCACTCAGGTACCTTTGGTTTCTCTTATTTTTTAAGAGATTTCACAGACCTTGTGGCTCCCTTCGTCCTAAAATTTTTTCTGTCTTTCCATATTTGCATATTGTGATCGTAAACTATCTTTTTCCCTGTGTTATCATCATAGTTTGAAAGAATGACTATCTCTCCCTACATTCAATACCACTTTCGTATTTTACACATGGAGTTGGATCCTGAAGATGTTAGTGCAAACATAATCTTAGTAAACCATAATGATTTTTGTTTTTGTTTCATTTTAATATTCATTCATTGTGTCATTGGTAATATGTTTGGTACTTTATTTTCTTGCAGGTGATTTCAAAATTACCGGCACTATTCTACAGAAAATACCAACAAGAGCTAAGTACACAACTGACATTCATAGACCATCAAGGCAATGTTTTTGCTATTATATTAGAGAAAGGACTGAGAACTGGATATATTGTTGGTGGTCTTAAAGAGTTAATGGAGTTTTACAATATTGAAGTTGGTGGTTGGCTGAAACTTTGGTATGCAGGTGGCAACATGTTTTACATGAAGGTGAAAGATGGAAACATGTCTCCAGTCACATGCTCTCATTGTTGTACTAGAGTACCTGTAGATGTGATGCTACCATTTTTGTCAACTTCATTCCTTAGGCCCGACGAAGAAAGGATTAGGTCAATAGTTCATAATGGTATTCCTTATGATATTCTCTTTGAATCTACTTGTCATCCTGCTGAAGGAACTGGAAATAATTTCACCGATTTTATTGATAGTGATGCTTTTTTCTATCATACAATTACTAATGGGGTGACTCAAAGCTTGGGTAGTTCTGAAGTTGGTTTTGGATTTGAATTAAACAATTTCATCCATCATATGGATGAATGCATGGATGATGTTGATCTTGGTGTTTATTATGGACATCCAACTCAGTTGGATGGTGTTGTTTTTTGTGAGGAGGCTTCGTTCATTATACTTATCCTCAGGTTGATGATGAAGTTAATTCATTGGCTGCGGTTCTTGATTATGTTGGTATAGATGGGGAACCTCCCAACCAAGATCTTATCGATGTTGTTAGTGATTATCAGGCAGAAGTGGATGCAGTTGCTATTGGGGTTGCTCAGCATGATGATAACCTTAATGGTGGTGGTGAGGCTTTTATACAACACTAACCTATAGTTGTTGTTGTCTGTGAAAAGCATATCACTGCCTACCAATCACAGAGTCATTCATTGGTAGTATACGTTTTAATATCTGGTTTTGTTTTTGGTTGACTTATTCCTCTACTTTTTGTTTTTAGTAGTTTGTTATTGTATGAGTTCAATTAAAATATTCATATATTTTTTTTAACTGTAATCTAGGTCCTTCCTGCTGCATTTGTGGCTCAAGCATTTCCCAGTAGACCAACTTCTTTGGTGGTAAGAGGTGATAATGGAAACGCATACGATATGGAATTGCATTGGGGTACTAAGAGATTGACAGAAGCATATTTGACTAAGGGTTGGAAGCAATTTGCTGTGGATCACAATCTTACTCATGGAAGTGTGGTGATTTTTAGGGTCTTTGCAGATAAAGAGCAGCTTCTCATTGCTAATGTTTTGAGTGATTGACAGCTGCATTATATGCATGACGCAGAGGACTTATACTTGTGTTGATGGTGTGTTATGCCCTTTTTGTGTTGTGTGTATGTGTAGCTTTAGGACAATTTGTACTGGTTTTAAATTATGTTTTAAGGACCCGTGTTGAATGTATATTCCCCTCATTATTGCCATTATGCATATGTTTGTAAGTGAAAGATTTATGAACCTTCATTTTAATGTTAGGACATAAGAACACTTTTTCAATTATATACTATTATCCTGTTTCATTGAAGCCATTTTTTTGGTTCAAATGCCATTATTTCTATTTGTGAGGACCAACCAATTTACTTATTAAATGTACATCATAAATCCTTTATTTTCAAAGAAATTAACTTGGTGTGTATATATTAAATTTTTCTATTACTAATTAATTATGTTTATTGGAATTCAAGTAAAAAAAAAATGTTAACACGTTTTTCTTGGTTCGTCTTCAAGTTTTTTGATAGTGCCACACTGATTAGTAAATCCAATGCAATCCTAATATTCAAACGATATTCCAATTTTTAAGTATTATTGGTGATGGATTTTAAAGTTAAAAAAGTGTATATATATATTATATTACAATATACTTTGTATATTTTCACACATATATATCCATTTTCACACGTATATTTTCAAATAACTAGATTCCACAACAAAATCCGCGCCAAAGATTTGGATAAAAATAAAGAAGCACAAAATTATTTGCTCAAATTCTGTAAACAATTACTTTTCCACTATGGGTAAAACATGGATTGAGACCTAATCCAAGTTGCAATCCAAGCTGAAGAGTTATTCAATGGAACCACTCTCACGCAAAAAAAGAAAAAACAAAAAAATAGGAAGATAAAACCACAATCCAATGTGGTCCCACGGAAAATCTAAGCTGACCAATAACATCCCATTGTTATGTACCCGATCTTAGCCATATGAAGTCACCATCGGCTGATTTTTTTTCTATATCTATTAAATCTCCTTTTTTTCTTTTTTCTCTTGGGACCACTCACCATAAAGACATTCAACAAAATCACTTTCCTCTAGCATCATTGTCAGCTCTACGCCCTACCACCAGTTCTTCACAGGTAAGTTGATTTCCTTGACTCAACATGTTCTTTCGTTTTACTATTTCAAAGTACTTCAATTGTTTTCAAACACAATTGTTCAAAATGGTTTTACCTTGCAGAAGGTAAGTATATTATTCTTCATTTCATGCTATTTGCATATGTTTCACTGCCATTAGTATGCCAGTGATTGGCAGTGTATGTTCCATTTTTATCTTTTTCGCTTTCCTTTCAGTTTGCATAAGGATTTTTTAATTTTCCTTGCATATTCTATGTGTTTCAACCATAATTATGGGAGTGGTTACGATAGTCTGTTCCAATTAATTTTTTTACAATTTTCACTTGATTATTTTGAGATAAATGTTTATATTTGAAGATTGTAAGTTGGAATTGTATGTTACTCTTATTGAAATAGTACTTATTCCCAAATTTTTATAGCCAACTTATCAAGAAAATGGATGGCCCAGTAGATTCTGACTATGAAGATTTTTTGTGGCGGCGTGGTTCCCCAAGTGAAAATGATATTTCGTACGAGAGGTAATTTACATGTTCAATCCTTATCCATGTACTTTATAGTTACCATTGTAGTTATCATAGATTACAAATTTTTTTAATTGAACATTTGTTTATAGACTTGCCAGTCCACTAAGTTCATGCCCAAATACACAAACAAGTGTAACATCTAGGTTTTTGTTTACAAAATTTGTTGTTAAAAGCAAGATTGTGTGCATTGATATAATATTTATAGTCTGCTTTCAATTTTATGCAGCAATATGGAATTCAAAAAATATTTGAGTCATTATGAAGCTACCAGAGGCCAAGTGGTATTTACATATATTTATACCAATTAGTCATATTTTTATTACTCCTTTTAATAGTGTAGTTTATCATATTATGTGATCCCTTGATATGTTTCATTTCAACATAAAGTATGATGTGAGTTTTTTGTTACAGACATTTTCTATAGACTTCTCAAGGGAGTTGTTAAAATATGGAACAGATGGGTCATGGAACATTTTTGTTCATGATGGTGAAAATATCCAAGAATTTACGTGCAAGTTATTAAAGTCCAAAGATAATCAAGTAAAATTGGGACAAGGATGGAAGGATGTATGTAATGTAAATTGCCTTAAAACAAATGATGAGTGTATATTCAAGATTGTTGATGGTCCAAGTTGGTTGATGGAAATGTTCATTAACCTAGGGCCTTGATTTGATATGTATTCCTTTTTTTTTTGGTACGACCAGTTTGGATGTTTAAGAACTTATTAGTGTTTATATAATGTGGACAATGATGCATAATATGATATAAGATTAAGCAATGATTATTATCAACTATTATTTTCATTGAGGCTATTTGCGCTCCTGATGGATTATTCTCAATCTCATATATTTAACTTTAATTTAATTCCTATGAATCTTAAAATGATAAAATCAACGGCAAGCTTTTGTCCATACTTCCTATTAATATCTTCATACTTATTAACAAAATTTATTGATTTAATTCATTTCTTTCCATTTACACGTGTCTGGCCATGCAATGGTCATTAAAGTATTTTTTTGTTTGTGTTCATGTTCATTTGTGAGTACATAGTATAGGAAATCATCATGTGTGAATCTGTTACTATTACAGATTTTATAATATAAATTTAGTAAAGTAATAAATAAATAATGAGGGATCATGATTTCTTATATTGAAATTCTCAATATCTATACTCGCAATCCCATAATGCTTTACAAGATAACCAATAGATAACAAATTGGCATTGCATTGTGAGGTACATGTTTGATGATAAAGGACGTTTAATGAGTTTTAAGCATTCAATTATAAATAAAAAAAGAATAGGATTTAAGTATTTAATAAAGCACATTTAAAAGAAATATTATATAAACATTGAAGAATATAGTATTTAATACAGGACTGTCTAAAAAAAATTGGAAAAGCTACCTAATTCATTCTTCAAAAATTTTAAGCTGATCAAATTAGTTTCTGTATAAAAAAAATTTAAATCGGTTTATGAAAATTTTAATGGTTGGAAAAATTAGTTCCTACAAAAAAATCTATCAAATTAGTCACTAAGAATGTTAATTATGTAACAAGCAAATTCTTTTTGCCTAACTTATTGAAGAGATTAATTTGACCGAGTATTCAATTTTGTAAAGATCAATTTCTCTAATTTTAAGTTTTTACAGGGACTAATTTTAGAATTTTTTTAGATACCAATTACTCTGACTATTCAATTTTATAGAAATTAATTTGAAGTTTTTTTATAGAGACTAATTTGATTGATGTGAAATTTTACATGGGCGAATTTGACCATTTTATCAAAGAAATTAAACAGTACAAACATCAATCGCACAATAATAATCAAATTACTAATTTTTTAGTTATATCAAATTAGTTTCATGTCAGGTATTAAGAATTGTATTCATTTGATTTAATATTTTTTTTGGTTACATTTACACGTGTGGCCTTTGCATGAGGTTGAGTTCAATATTTCTTTTTCTTTTCTCCAAGTTGATTTATTAGTATACAGTACACTAAAAATGGAAATAAATTTGAAACCTGTGTCAAACCTTTAAACTAATAACTACATTTATTTCCTACTATCAAATCTCACCATACTATTAAACTTGCTGTTACATCTCGCCGAACTCTTTTAATCTTCTGCTATTCATTGAATTGTGAAGATTTACTTATTCTTCTTGCTTGTGCTTCATTGGGTGACTTTACAAGAATTTTTATTATTATTAATATTAATATTATTATTATTCTCTCTCTCTCTATATATATATATGTAGGCAATACACTCCCCGAGCTCAGTAGAAGGGAGTGCTAATTTGAGCTTATCTTTTAATATATGTTCACATGTCTATCTATTACATGTATCTGCTTCTTTACCCTATGTTCATATACAAGTAGATCCTAATCTTTGCACATTAGACAACATACAACTATTTGCTTCTGTGCCCCACGTTGATAGACACAGCCATTTGCTTCCAATATATGGCTTCCTCAACGGTTATGAACATTATTGGTGAAGGCTCATTATTTTGTGATTTGACATTAGAGCTAGATCCTCATAGAGTAAGTAACTCTCATATATTCATTATATCATATACGTTAAATACATGTACAAACAATATTAGGCTCACTAATATAATTGTAAAATACTTAAATCATTTCTTATCTTACACATGCAGATCCTTCCAAAGCTGCCATCCATGTTCTACAGGCAGTTTTGCAATGAAATTTCATCACCCCTTATCTTCGTAGATTCAGACGGAAATCAATTTGAGATTTTCTTTGAGAAGACCAACACCACTGGATATATAGTGGATGAAATTTCAAATATAATCTCATTTTATAATATACCACATGGAGGATGGATAGATGCTTGGTATGGAGGTGATAATATGCTCTTTATACAGGTTAAAGATACAACAAAGATACTTGTTGCAATCCCAAGACCTGCTAACAGCTTAAATGTATTGAACTTTGTGTCTATTCCTCTTGATGTTGCAAACTACCCTTCTGTTACTAATCTTCAAGAACAAGTTACCCACCAGGAAAACGTGGATGAATCGAATCCCATTTCAGCTGAACAAGAGCTCGATGTTGACTATGATGAAGATGGTGTTCCTGTTGATACAAATACCAAGGTTGATGGAGTCAATGACTTAACTTTACATAAACGCCAAATAGATATAGTACATGCAGTAGGAGTTGAAAATGATCATGGTGTTGCACTACAACCTGAACCTCTTCATGTTCTTGGTGGTTTTGGAGCCCAAGAGAATGCTATTCATGACCAGTTTCATATTGGCAGCAGTTATCATTTCTTCCATGATACAGTTAGGGTTGATGTACAACCCAATGCTCCTTACGTTTATACATGCCAAAAATACATTACTGCTCATCAAGCTGCTCATTCTCATTGTTTGGTGAGGATATTAGCCTTATTTAATATACTCTGGTTATGAGGTATTTACATTTTATTATTGACTAAGTTATCTTTTTTCTCATGCAGCTAATACCTGCAGCCTTGGTGTGATTGGCTTTTCTGTCTCGGATTAATGAAATTCATGTTATGGATGTTGATAGAAACATCTATCATATGAATGTCCGATGGGGTCCAATAAGAAAAGATGAAGTCTTTCTCTCAATGGGTTGGAAGAAGTTCTCTGTTGAGCACCACCTCAGAGAAGGGAGTATCTTGATAATGAGTGTTTCTTCTTCGAATGACAAGTTGATGTTGGTGCATGTAATTGTTTAGATTGGTGTCTTAATATTCTTAGTTGAGGGAGTATATTTTGTTTTTTGAAGTATGTCACGTGTTGTCTTATATCTCCAACTCTATGAGCATGTGTTTTAGTGTACTTAAAGCAGTGATCAGGGTTTTATGTTTTGCACTTGTGGTATGTAATACTTGCTGTTTTGGTGAAGTTTGTAAATTATTATGTATTTTCTGTTACGACTGAGAAATTAATATAGAAAAATCAATTAAAAAAAAAGTTATCTCAGCAAATAAATGTGCAAATATAGTTTGTAAACCTCAAACTTTATTGTGATAACAGTAATAAAATATATCATACAAATTAAGCTTTTAACAATCTCAGTATTGAAAAAAAAAAGTCAAACTTGATCGAGGTTTTATTTTCTATGCTATTTTAATTTTTTGGGGAATAATATTTGATGAAATTGAAAATACTACATTACTTTTTCTATTAGTGACATTTGACTGTGGCTTGATTTTATCTAAAAATTATTATATGTGTGCAATATAGTTATATTCACAGTATATCAAAATTGTAATTAAATTAAATTTTACTCATGCATTAACATAAGTAACATATTTAAAAACATGCGTAAGATATTCAAAAAATAACTTTACTTATTTTCAATAATTAAAAAAATGATTTAATCCACCCTTTGTGGGATACTACCCAACTATAACATGCGTTCCAATTACACAATCATATTATGAAAATAGACGGTAACCGATAATTAATTAATAGGACTTGGGTAATTATAATTAACTGATTAAAATAGATAAAATAAACTATAATTGATCAAAAGTTTCAGAAAAAATAATTTCTAATAATAATTTCATTTGCAATGACAAATCAATGAGTGACAATGCCAAACTCTTTCTACTGTTGGTTTGTATCTGGCAAAACCTGTAGTTACACATGGAAAGGTTGATGTGAGTCTTTCAAGTGTTAAAAGAAAGGAAGGGTTAAAAAAGAAATAAACTTTATTTAATTCGCAAACGCATTGCTCCAGGTCAATAACTTTTTTAGTGTAAAATAACAATAAATGAAGTAGATTTCATCAGTCCATAGTATCTACATTTTGTACTAGAGTAGCGATTCCTGGTCTGAATATGTCATCATTAATTTAAATTTACGTACACTTTATTAATGACCCGTAAAAGTAGTAGTTGCATTTAGTATTTTTTTTAGGTTACACCTTAAAAGGCATCAACATTTCGATTAATTTTTTACACATTTGCACTAGTAGTAAAAAAGCTATGCCATTTCTTTTATATACTATACTTTGTAACTCTCCATTAAATTCCTCTGAGATGGTTAGTATAAAATGTCAGCTTTGTTAATTTTTTTCCAGTCACAAGCAAACAAATGTAAAGTACAACTTTACTCTTGAAAAAAAAAATGTCAAACTTGATCGAGCTTTTATTCTGTATGCTATTTTAATTTCTCGGGGTATGGTATTTGATCAAATTGAAAATACTGAATAACTTTTTGTGTTAGTGACATTTGACTATGGGTTGATTCTATCTAAAAATTATTATATATGTGTGCAATGTAGTTATATTCAAAGTATATCAAAATTGTAATTAAATTAATTTTTTTTTTCAAATATGCTTACAAGACAAAAAAACATGCGTAACATATTTAAAAAATAACTTTACTTACTTCCAATAATTATAAAAATGCTTTAATCCACCCTTTATGGGATACTACCCAGCTATAACATGTGTTCCAATACACAATCATATTGTGAAAATAGAGTCTAACAAATAATTAATGGAAACTGGGTAATTATAATTGACCGATTAAAATAGGGTTAAAAAATTATAATTGACCACACAAACTCTAAGTCTATTTCAAAAGTTTCAAAAATAGATAAAAATTCTTTAATCCACCCTTTAATTTTTTTGGTTATTCATATTTAATTTAATCAAATTGAAAACATAAATTACTTTTCCTGTTACTTAAATTTTTTTCCATTGTTAACTGAAATAACAAACTTAGTTATTAAGTATGAAAATCGAAATTATTGAATCAGAAACTCAGTACAAATTTACCTATATTTGATTATTCATATTAATGTCAAATATGTTTGAGCTTTTCCATGATATTTTAATTTTTTTTGGTTAATCATATTTAAAATTGATGGAACTATTGATTATTTTTTCATTACTGAAATTATGTTATTATTTGCATGAAGTACTGAACTTCGTAAAACGAGAAGATGCTTTTTTGGTGCAAAATAACAATAAATTCATCACATCTGCATTTTATACTGCGCTAACAATTTATGGTCTGACTAAGTGATCAATACTGGACTAACCATTTCTCATCTGACTATGCCATGAATACTTTCAATGTAAGTTGTCTTTGTTAATGATCTGTTAGAGTAGCAGATGCATATATTTTTTTTGGAGTGAAATATGTTAGTATGCTTGAACATATGCTTGAATTGTTGACAATATTGGACGGATTAAATATTGAATCAATTATTTTCGCCCTTCTGCAGTTTTTTCTAGTAAGCGGCGAGAGTATGTAAAGTAATGCTAGCTGTTAATATAAATAATAAATTAACAACATGCTGCAAGATGTTTCATGATGAAAGTTACAACATGTTACAACTTTTCAACCATTAGTACTTCCACTTTCTATCAGCTTCAAAATCAATAAATCAAACCATTCTATTATATATTATTATTATTATTATTATTATAATGCAAATGCCAAATCAAGTACATGCGCATACCCCAATTGTGGCCGTTACAAGTTAATTTGTCTTCTTCTTTTTTCAAAATTTTTTTATTGCATCTGGTATACGTTTTTTGGTTATATATATCACATCACATAATCACATAATGATATATAAAAGCCTTATGGATCCCAGCGCAAAAAAAATAAACAACCAAATCATATTTCTAATTTCTAGTAAGATAAGATAAGATTCAAATAAAAATAAATAAATACAACTTTATTTTTTATGTATTCATACACACAAAAATAGATTTATGTATACATCTATACATAAGTGCAACTTTATAAGTCTTATAGATCCCACCAAAAAGTAAAGGACCAAATGAAATCAAATTAGTAATAAAATGTAAATAACAAAAATAGAAATACAAATATAAAAAAAACACACACACACACCTTAACCTATTTTCTACACAATATAATCATGAAAGCTAATGGTGGACCTTTACAAACTCAACATAAATAAATATTGAACGCAATATAATAACAAGAAGGATATAATACAATACCAAATACTATAAATTACACAAAATAATTAATAAATTAAATCAAATCCAATTTAACTTTTTGATCGCCTAAGTGACAATGTTCTGTAAGTGGTATATTGGTTTTCCACATCCTCATCCTCATACCTTTTTAACTTAGTTTTCTTCCCTACGGTCCATGCAAGAACTTCTGTTGTTTTAAGTCCTCCTTTCCCTATACCATCATCTGTATTCACAATCACCTCCAATTAGAATCCGAAAGCTTTATCCTCATATTAGAGACGTCATTTTGGTTTGTACGAGAAAAAAATACTAATCAATTCGCATCTTTTCTATTTGTAAGCCATGTCTTCAAAGCTTGATTTGCTGAGGGATGTTAACATGCTTAATGATGAAAAGGTTTGGAAGATCAAAGTTAGAGTTATCAGGTTATGGCAGGTTCCCATATTCAATGACAAAAATCTGAAGCCTATGATTGACATGGTGGTCATGGATGAAGAGGTAATGTTTATATTATCCCTCAACTCACATGTTTATAATCATGTTGTCATGTTATTTGAAGAACACATAATTGAGGGAGTGGTCTACATCATTAGCAATGTTCAAATAGCCTTTAATTCAGTGAAGTACAAGCCAACCAATCTTGAGTTCAGAATTTTTTTTAAGAAAGATACTCAAGTTAGAGCCAATGATGACCATGGTATACCTACAAATATGTTTGAGTTTGTACCAAGTAGCTTAATTCTTTCTGGGACAAAACAAGATTCTCATTTAATTGGTAGGAATTGTAAAAAATATCATTTCTTCCGAATATACAATTTATCCTTCTAATATCTTAATAAATTTGTGTGACACCTTTATTCCAAATGTGATTGGTTTGGTTGCAGCAAAAGGAGATCCACAAGATTATTCAAAGGACAAAAGCTGTAAAAGAATTGTTATTGAATTGGATGATCTTCAGTAAGATAAAATAACAATCTGATAATGTTTCTGACTATCTATATTTACCAGTGCTACTTTCAATTATTTTGTTAAGATTTATCTAAACTATTCATGATTTTGTGTTTATGAAAATAACCGCATGCTGTATTTGCAATTTTGAGAAGGAGTAATAATAAAATTAAGTGCACACTGTGGGAAGACTTTGCCATTCAATTTATTGAGTATCTGCAAGATCATCTAGGACTTGAGTACATTGTAATCCTACAGCTTGGTAAATTTAACTTTTATCAAGGTAATTATTAAAATTTACTAATAATAGGTGTAGAATAGTTCATATTTGGACCAGCACTTGAAATAATTTGGCATTTTTTAACCAGGAAGCATGGGTGTCTCTAATTCCAATTATGCTTCAAAACTTCTAATCAATGCAAATTTACCAGAAGTTATTGAATTTCAGCTAAGGTAATATTACATGTGATTAGTTTATTTATCTGTTTGTTTTATTTTGGCAATAATAAATAAATCAATTTTGTATTTATTTTTTCAACAAATTTTTCCTTATAGGGTAACACAATCAAATGATGGTATCCTTCTTCAACTATCACAGATAGATGGACAAACTCCTTATTCCATTGAAGATGATTTCCTGAATCATTGTCCATACAAAAGAATTTCTAATCTTAAGGAACCTATTGAGGTTTATACCTTGCATTAAATTTCCATTATTTTAATTATTATCTTACACGTTGATGTAACAAAAAATCATATACTCAAATAAAGGTTTTTATTATGCTTAGGAAAAGTCCATATTTGTCACAATCGGGACCATTAAGAGCATAGAAAATGAGTCGAATTGGTGGTATAAAGGATGCAAGAAGTGATCACAAGGTTTGAAAGAAATGATTGACACTTTCTATTGTAAAAAATGTGATACAAACTCTACAACTTTCATGCCAAGGTATTTCCTTCAAATGTCAGAAATGACAAATTTCTGTGTTTAACTATCAATTTTTCAAAACCAACTACATTCACCAAATTATTTTTAACAATAAACAGGTATAGTATTCGATTAAGGGTAGTTGATGATATGACATCTGCTTTGTTCATGTTATATGATCGTGAAGCTTGCAAGTTCCTTAATATTTCAGCCCCTAAGATTAGATCAGATTATTTCTCAAGGGTAGACATCATTCATTATTTTTAAAATAAAATATAGCTTGACATGCTTATTTTGATTAAGGTATACACTCCATTTATTTTAAAGGTGGAGAAAAGACGCAGTATCCAGCAGAGCTAGATTCATTCAAAGACAAGAGGTTTCTTTTCAAGGTATCTGTGCGGTTTGAAGAAATTAATTCTATCCAGCCAAATGTCATCACTATTATCAAGCTATGCAATGATGATAAAATCGTATATGATTTTATAACAAAGTACAACATTGATGATGTAAGTTGTTACTCTTTTACTTAAATCATGATGTTTAACATAGTTGAAAGAGTCTTACTGTGTTTTTGGTTTTAGTTAACTTATCTTGCGGATAGTTCAAAAGTATTTAACGGTCTTCCAGATATTTCTGATATTAGTAAGGTGATTTTTTATTCATGCCAAATTTAATTAAATTGTTCATGAGATACTTTGTTAACTGATGGACTTTTTTTTACTAGGAATGTTGTTCTAGGTCATTTGAAAATGTATCCAACTTGTAATCAGATCCTTTGCTGATACTTTCAAAATCATTTTTGAATGACCCCTGGATTGCAACACCAAACACAGTGTCATCTTATGATGAAGGAGTCAGATCCTCCACTAAATTAAGGAAAGTGATCAAGACAGAATCCACTGAAGATTAAAGAAACATCATGCATCATTGTTAATCTGGCTATATAATATTTATATGTATTGTGTTTTCTTATGTTTATGTATGTATTGTGTTTTCTTATGTTGTATTCGCGTCTCTATCCTTGCTTATTTAAATATTCTCTAAATATGTATTGTTAAGATGTGTGAAGTCTTTTAGGCCTTTTATTATGTTGAAGCCAAGCTTTTGTAACTTATTGAATTATTATGTCTAATGTGTTTGTATTTACAAAGATGAGTTTTCATGTAACACGTCAAAGACATATTATATATTATTGCTATCCCTATCATATTCTATAATATATTTTGTTAACTAATTCTTTGACTTTTTCTTGCACCTTTATTCCTTAAAAATAAATTTAATCATTTATTTTTAATTCCTTGAATAATTAATAACCAATTATGAAAAATGAATTAATCTTGGAACAAATTTAAAATAAATTATCAAATAATTTAGCTTCGACATTTATATGGGTTATTTTTTAAATGGATTAAAATTAATAAGAGCAAAATTGTAATTTTCATTTATATTTCACTAAAATCTCCCAAAATGGCAAAACTCAAAACTAAGGTAAATGGAGGATTAGGGAAGGTCTAAATTTTTTTTGAAAGACCTCATTCTTCAATTAATAAAACTCAAACACAATTTGATCCTTCAAAGTCTTTTTCTTCTTTTTCTTCCTCAGCTAAATTCATCTCGCAAACAAACCCTCACATTCAAAGATAACAAACTAAAAGATAAGTAATATTCACCAACATTTCAGTCATTGAATAATTTTACCATGTTAAACTTGTGTGCAATTAACTTTTGGCCTATTTTTTTTTTCTAGTGACCACGTATTCCATAAGATAGAAATGTACATGTAAATATGATATAACAAAAATAATAGTTTGGATAAAACAATTTATATAAAAGTTTTCACGTTAACCCTTTTTTATATGTAAATGTAAATATAATATATTTGACACTATATATATTTACTTATAACGTACTAATTAAAGGATAAAAATTATACCTCCACGTGCTTCACTATCAATCATTGTTGTGAAATATATTGTATTATAATAACAATATATTTTATCATTGTTTCCTTGCTGTTAACCAAGTCTTGGTAATAGAAATATTCAATAACTACATTCAAAAATCATAATTTAATTAAATATACAATTAAATTCTTGGTAGTAAAGCTAAATTGTTTGATTACCTAATGGGTTTACGTAAATCAAATTGACACTTCAGATTAATCCATAGTTGCAAATAAATTAATTTGTGATATACCAAGTTTCAACAAATTGTTTTAAAAAAGATATAAGATATATGAATCAATAACCCATTAGTTTTGCATCATTTTTTAGAAACATGGATAAGGACATATTTACTATCAATCGTTCTTTTAACATTAATCAATATATAATCTGACATTCTTTCTTTTGTAGAGTTATATATACAAAATCATCACAATAAATTATTAAACAAGTAGATACTTCAAGTGCAGCCTAAACCATCAAGACTTTTTGAAAACTCAATAATGATATACAAATATATAATGTTACACCAATTCATTTTTGTTATTATATAAAAATGGAATATGTAATTTATTTGATTTGATAAAATCAATTATATTTTTTCATTTTTATTTTATTCTATGTTTACTTTTCAGATAAAATTAATTACATACACATATTTATTATTATTATTTATTATTATTATTATTATTATTTTCACTATATTTTTATTATGGTTATAGGTAATTAAGTAACCTGACCATAGCATATAAATAACCACAAGTTATGCCAGTACTAATTCTTTTGAAAAGAAATAGTAATAGAAAAAGCTCAAGTTCTTTAATACTACCACTTCTTATGGGTACAAAGTACCAAACTATCAGTACTAAATACCACTAAATGCCAACAATCAAAACTGAAGTATACCACACCTCAATTTTTTTTTTTTTTGTAATGTATTGTTTAACTCTAACTTTTGCTTCGGATTCTATACCCTTTACTTTTTCACGTGATTTGGCCTAAAGTACCAATTACTAATGGACACCATGGAGAGTGCTTCAAATCCTAAGATAGCACATGTAGGAAGAAGGTTCATTACACAGCAAAATTAAAAAAATAAGGGAAGCTACTTCTTCATCGAATATCGAATGTAAGATGCTATATGTGTTTATCTAAACAACTTCCATACTATTTATCTGCTATACTATTGTTTACCTGTTGTTCTTATTATTATTCGTTTTTTTATGTTATTATTATCATCAAATGCTATCAAGTTGAATATTCACATTTTCATGCATTGGTTTTTGAGTATACAGCAAGTGTTGTATCAAGTCCTTTAATCAAACGAAAAGTTATATCCTTTTTTGAAGATAATTGTTCTACAACATCAAACCTCCAAACATCTCATGACACCAATAAAACTAAACCAAATCATCATGAAATTCATGGAGCGGCACCAGTAGTCATATCTGAGGATGGTGTACGTTCAAAGAGCAAACATATTTGCATTAGAGACAAAGCAATATCCATGACGTCACTAAATGTAAGAAAAAGTCCACTTTCTAATCTTTCTAACGGTTAGTAAGTATAAAGATTTTAATTTGTCAGCTAAATGACATATAAATGTACTTGATAATACTCTAGAGTTTCTAATCTCCTATGACAAATATTGATGTTTCCCTATATTTGTTATTGGACTATAGTTACTTTGGAAGGTGAGCTCACTGTGCAATCAAAATGGAATTCAGCCCCAACTAGAAAGGAAAATAAAAACATGCTCATTCATCAACCAGGAAACATATTAGATACACAAAAAATGTATTCAGGTATTATTGACATTTTCTTCCCAAATTTAACATGAATTGTCAGTTGTGTTGCTATTTCATGATAAAATAATTCATTTGCAGAAATTATTATAAGAATGACACAAATTGTTGTTAAATGTGTGTTATTATTGTTTATAATCAAATACAAATTCTGACATCGATGACAACCTTAGGACAACATAATGAAGAAGTTTCAATTCATATGAAACCTATGCATACGCATAGTGCAGGATCATCATCATTAATGTGAGCTTTTCATCTTTTAATTTATTTCTACATTGTATTTCAAATATTTACTTCACCAATTTAGTATGTTTGTGTACTTAATTTGATTCCATGTATTCCATATCACATTCCAATGTAGGGAAACAATTTTCTCAAACAACCAGGTCAAAAAGAGAATTAAAGATATGGATTTTGTAAGAGAATAATTGTTGCCATGATTTGATGATTTACAAACAACCTGTGAAACTCAGGCTTATGATAATGAAAATACAAGTGATGAAACTAAATTTCTTGATCCTTTCCATGAGTATCAAGGTATGAACTTCCACTAACTCTCAATCGGTTTATGTGGAATTGCTATTTATTTTAATATAATTGAAAATATTTAGTTTATTACATTACTTTTCATCATTGTGAAAATTTATTATTGTTATTTTATTTTTGTAGAAGTCAATGGTTTTGATGACATTAGGCTTGAAACAGATCTTGATGAAGATGGTAATGTTTCGATAAATAGGACAGCACATAAAACAAAATACAAACTTTCAAATTATTCACTACTTGATGATAAACTAATGATTTTTATTACAATGTATTACAATATAGATGATATCTATCTTCCTAGAATGACCATTCATGAAGGTATGTTAACTTTTACTATTATAATTTTAATCTTTCCTATTCATTTTCTTATAAATCATTATTCAACATTATCATTTTTCTCCATTTGTAGAGCCTTGCGAACAAGGAGATCCAATTTATCAATGTCAATTTTGCAATGCATTATTGTGGTCTAATGAGAGACTTGCAAAAATAAAAAATAATAGTACTTCAAGATTCTCATTGTGTTGCATGGAAGGAAAGGTCCAGTTACCTATGTTGCAATCACCTCCAACAGTTCTTAGAGATCTCTTAGCACTTGATGATGAAAAAGGAAAACATTTTCAAAAAATATTAGAGCATTCAATTCAATGTTTTCTTTTACATCTATGGCTGGAAAAATAGATCGAGGTATAAACAATGGTCGTGTACCTCCTATATTCTTGCTCGGTGGTCAAAATTTCCACTTAATTAGAAGCTTAATACCTCCTTTGAATGACAGACCAAGATTTGCTCAACTATATGTATATGACACAGATAATGAGGTGGATAATAGAATACATGCATTGAGGTACTTTCTTTTTTATATATTAATTACAATTACAACAACTTTAGGTAACAAAAAATTAAAATTCCTACAATTGATATGTATTTCTTATTTTTATTTGCAATCTTTGTTTCAGACAAGGCAATGATATACAACCCATAGAAAGAGAAATTGTTGGCAGTCTAAAGTATATGCTGGATGAATTTAATGTTTTAGCAAAGACTTTCTTAATGGGAGATAGGGATCTGGTAATTGAAACTCTATCTAGCATGCTTAGGCAAATTGATGTGTTCCATCCAATGTATCTTGGTTTACAATATCCATTGCTATTTCCTTATGGAGAAGATGGTTATAGACCAGATATTTCAATAGCTGAATACCCAGGTCGTGCAGTTGGTAGCAAAAGGCTTAGAATTAGCATGAGAGAGTTTTTTGCATATCGAATACAAGATAGGAGAAATAAGTCATCAGTAATTCTGAAATTTGTCCATTTGTTCCAGCAATTCTTAGTTGATAGCTATACAATGGTTGAATCAGAACGCCTTACTTATATAATGCAAAACCAACAAAAGCTTAGAGTTGAGCAATATAGAGGTCTTCATGATTGTTTGGTTAGGGGTGAGACTAATGCAACTAGCATTAGAAAGAGAATAATATTGCCCAGTTCTTTTACTGGAGGTCCAAGATACATATTCAATATTTGTAAATATGCTGGTTATCCAAGTTATTTCATCATGATTACATGTAACCCAGAATGGCCAGAAATAAGGCGATTTGTTGCAACAAAGGGACTAAAAGCTGAGGATAGGCCAGACATATTATGTCGGATGTTCAAACTAAAGCTTGAAGAGTTGATAACTGATTTCAAGAAAGGACATATATTTGGCAGATTAATTGGATGTAAGTTATATTTTCATTCTAATAAAACTAGCATACTTAAATTTGTTATCATCAGAAAATAAATTATTTCGATATGTTTTAACCTTACTGATGCAATTTATTATGTAGATGTTTGTACAATTGAATTTCAAAAAAAAGGTCTTCCACATGCATATATCCTCTTATTTGTGCACCAAGATTCTAGAGCTAGATCTGCTGAAGATTTAGACAAGTATATTTCTGCAAAGATACCAAATAAAGAGACAAACCCAAACCTGTATGAAGCTGTCCAGAAGTTCATGGTACATGGTCCATGTGGCTTATATAACATGAATAGTCCTTGCATGGTGAACAGGAAGTGTTCAAAATTTTTCCCAAAGGCATTTAGAATAAGAACAATAATTGATGAAGTTGGGTTTCCAAAGTATAGGCGACGGGATAATGGAAGGGTAATTACTAAACACAACTGTTCTTTTGATAATGGTTACATAGTGCCATACAACCCGATACTCATTTTAAAATATGGTTGTCATATTAATGTTGAGTATACTTGCCAAACAGTTATGATTAAGTATCTTTTCAAATATGTGCACAAGGGCCGATGATAGGGTGACCGCAGCTTTATTTGAAGTTGATCATTCACAGAGGTCAATTGTATATGAAATAAAAAATTATTATGATTGTAGATACATTTCTGCATGTGAAGCTACCTGGAGACTATTTAGCTTCGACATCCAAATCTAAGAACTTGCTGTTATAAGACTACCTTTTTCACTTGTCAGATCAGCAACCAATAGTGTTTAAAGATAAAGACACTATTACAGAGGTAATAGACAAGGTTAATTATAAGATGACAATGTTGATTGGGTGGATGGAAGCAAATAAACTTTATTTAGATGCAAGAAGTTTAACATATACTGAATTTCCTATGAAATTTGTGTGGAAGCAAAATTATTATAGATGGATGCGTAGAAAGCAAGGTTTTGCTATAGGTCGAATAACTCATGTTCCTGTAGCAAATGGAGAAGATTACTACCTAAGGTTACTTTTAAATATTCAAAAAGGATGTATGGATTTCAAAGATTTACGAACTATTGATGGTGTTGTACATGATACATTTAAAGATGCATGCTATGTGCTAGGCTTATTGCAAGATGACAGAGAGTTTATTGATGCAATTTTTGAAGCAGCTACCTGGGCTTCGTCTATATATTTGAGACAGTTATTTGTGATATTATTGATTTCTAATAATATCAGTAGTCCTGAGATGGTTTGGAATAAATGTTGGCAACAACTTTCGGATGATTTGTTGTTTACACAACGGAGATTACTTTAGTCTGAAGGTATATACACTACCATCTACATATTCTTTTATTATAATTTTTTTTCCTATTGTAAGTCATAAATAATATGTAACCATATAATATATTCATGAATTGTTTTAATTTATGAAATTACATTTGTATTCAGATCTATCATTGTCAGAGGACCAAATGATAAACATAACACTTGCAAACAAAGAGGAAGTTCTTCAATCAAATGGGCGATCCTTGAAAGACTTCCCATACATGTCTTTTCCTTCACAACAATTCATGTGCGGTATCCATGACAGGCTTATGTTTGATGAGTTAAACTTTGACAAAGACGCAGTCAAAGCAGACTTGGCAACATATTTGGAAAGCATTACTGATGAACAAAGAAAAGCATATGATGAGATAGTAAATGCTGTTTATAATCAACAATTTGGATTTTTTTTTTGTATATGGATATGGTGGTATAGGAAAAACATTCCTTTGGAAGACACTATCTGCGTGTTTAAGGTCAATGGGAGACATTGTGATTAATGTAGCTTCAAGTGGCATAGCTTCATTATTGTTGCCTAATAGAAGAACAGCTCACTCAAGATTCAAGATTTCATTAAATGTTGATGAGGACTCTACATGCAGTATCAAACAAGGTACTCCTCATGCTCGATTGTTAGTGGAAGCAAAATTAATAATATGGGATGAGGCACCAATGCTAAGTAAGTACTGTTACAAAGCATTCAACAAATGTTTAAGAGATATTCTATGCTTTTCACCTGTTGATGGCCGCCTACAAGAGCGGGTAAAATACCGCAAGTGCATGGGTCATTCAAGTAATATAATGTGAGTTAAGAGTATCGTCTCCACAGGGATTAGGAATAGATATACTATCGATTTACTAAACTACCACATTCAGGCCTAAGCAAAACAATTTAATGGAGTTAAGAAGAAATTCTAAAGAACAAGTAACTAGAAAACACTAATGCAAATTAAAGTTGAGAAACAACCAAGGTTAAAAGGCCTAGGGGACCTTTTTCACCCTCTACTTCACTTGGATGTGCAAAATACTTAAATGAACATTAAGGAATTGGTTTTGTTAGCATGCCAATTATAGTTAAAAGCCTATGTCTAGGTCGATTAACCGTGTCTTTTTCACCTAAAACACTAAGTGTCCTTGTGAGTTAGTGTGAAATCAACCCATTGAGAACTAACATCAAACATCTACTATGCAAGGTCAATGGGTATGTTTTCATCCCATTGACTAATCCCCACACCTAAGCTAATTAAGTGTAAAAGAACAAGAATTACCCATACCAAGGTCCAATATCTCTATTCCTATGTCTAGTTCAAGAGAATTCCCCAAATCAACTTAGATGGTGGCCAAACATATAAGAGCATTAAGAATAGAAATGGGTAACCAAAACCAATATCATCAACATTCAAATAAGCAACATTACAAACATCCAAGATCCATAGAGGGATTCAAAGGATCCCCTAGCTACAAGTTTAGCTATCCATAACAATGAACAAAACACAAACTAGTTCAAAAGGCATAATGAATATTAAAGACATAAAGAGAGAGGAAGAGATGAACAAAATAGGGCTTCAATCCCTCTCCTAGCCCTTGGTCTTCAATCTTCAAGATGAATCCTTCTCTAGTGTTGGCTCCTCCAAAACCTAGGGTTCCTCCCTTAGAAACTGCTGAAAAAGGCAGCAAAAACGACTCTTACTCATGCTGTCTTCTGGGTAAATGTTTACTAAAAATGGGCCTGGGCCGCGTCGGGTTGCGACCCGGCACAAATTGTCGGGTCGCGACCTGACTTACAAAACTGATCCAATGTTTAGGCGCCCAATAGGTTGCAACCCAGCAAAATTCAGGTCGCGACCCAACAGCAAAAAAACTTCAATTTAATGGCTTTTTCTTCTTGCTTTGCTTCCCTCCTCTTGGCTTCAACTTGAATTCTCTTCAAGCTCCAAAATTCTACAATTTTCCCTGTCAAAAATCATTCAATGAAACTTTAACTTGAATTATGCAATTCATCCCAATAGTCTTGATTTATGACATCGAATTTTTCAACAAAAGTTCTAAAACAAATATGAGCCAATTCTTCCTATTTTTAAGTGTTTCACTTGGAAAATGAAGGACAAGTCATGCAATTTTAATTCCAATTAGAGGCTAAATAACTCCATAAACTGGAGTTATCACCTGTCTATGATGAAAATTTGCCATTTGGTGGCAAAGTTGTTGTTTTGGGTGATGACTTTAGGCAAATTCTTCCTGTCATTCCAAAGGGAACAAGGGCCGATATCGTACAAGCATCTATCAACTCTTCATACCTATGGCATTATTGCAAGGTTCTACAATTGACCAAGAATATGAGACTATCAACAAGTGCTAATGATGTTGAGAATGCTGAAATAAAGCAATTTAGTCAGTGGATGTTGCAAATAGGAGACGAGTTAGCTGGAGATTCAACTGATGGTAAATCTGAAGTCGAAATTCCTGCTGAGCTACTTATACAAGATTCACATAATGCTTTTGATGAGTTGGTAGAATTCGGTTACCCATGCATAGCTACAAATGTGAAAAATGCTATGTACTTTAAAGAAAGATCAATCCTTGCACCCACATTGGAAGATATTGCACGTGTTAACAATAATATCATGTGTAGGATTCCTCGACAAGAAAAAACTTACCTGAGCTCAGACTCTATTTGCATAGAAGAAGGGAACATGGAAAGAGAACTGCATGCTTTTTCTCCTGAGATACTAAATGGGATAAATTCTTCAAGCCTACCACCACATAAGTTGATATTAAAAGAAGGAGTTCCTATAGTGTTATTAAGGAATATATATCAATCAAATGGTCTATGCAATGGAACTAGACTTCAAGTTAGAAGAATGGGAAACCATGTTATCGAATGTGTTACCCTGACTAGGAGTAAAATTGGTCAAGTAGTTCTAATCCCAAGGATGAATTTGATTCCGAATAGCCAAGCCCTTCCATTCAAATTTCAAAGAAGACAATTCCCAATAATAGTTTCGTTTTCAATGACTATCAATAAGTCACAAGGGCAAACTCTTTCTACTGTTGGTTTGTACTTGCCAAAACCTGTGTTTACACATGGGCAGCTTTATATGGCTCTTTCAAGAGTTAAAAGTAAGAAATGGTTAAGAGTTTTATTAGAAAATCACAACCAAATAACCGAACGATGTACCATCAATGTAGTATATAGAGAAATTTTCCAGAATGTTATGTAAGTAACTTATGCATAATAATAGCAACGCATATTTTCCTTATGATTTGATGAACAATTTCACGATTTATATATTGACACTTTATCTTTATTTATATATAACATATCTTACTATATATACATTATTATATATAATGGAGCACCATCGAAACTTCATTTTAATCCGAGGAAGAAGTACTGGGCATGTGGTTCCATGTCAGGGATTGAGGGTGGAGGTTCGGTGACTGAAAATTGATCACGTGGGTGTTCCTGGCAAGAACAGGAATTATTTAGATGATAGCGATAGTGAGAATAGGCATAAAGAATACGTGTTGGAGCTGTTTGGGTAATAGAATTAACATGGTGTTTTTGGAAGAGTGTCTATTATTTTAATTGCGTGACTAGATTGTGTTGTGTTGTGTTGTGTTTAGTGTTCTTAGGGGAGTGTAGCTATTATCACTAGTTAGCTAGAATTAGAAGCTTCAAAGAAGCTGCTCCATAATAGATGGTGGACAGGAGAAACGCAACATAACATGGAAGTGATGAAATTGAAGCTAACAAACATAGTGATTTAGAGGCGAACTAAGATTTCAATTTTGAGCAAACTATTTTGAGAAATTTCGAGAACCACGCTTTAACTTTTTTCGGTTAATTATGATCTTAATTCTTAGTACCAGTTTTTTTTTCCATTTAATCTCTCATTTTGATGTTTTCATTTAGTCATTTAACATTAGTTGTCATTTCAATTTAAGCTCTTAACTGTTCTATTAAACTATTATATTATACATCAAATTTCTTATGTAATTTATATTTCGATATCATGTGTATTAAAAAATGTATTTAATTTTTATATACTGACATCTTTCATTGTCATTTAATCAAATTATATCGTTTACATATTTTTTAAAGTAATGATTTGGTGGTGTAAAGTTTTACTTTTTTTTTTACTGAAATGTTAGTATATAATTAAATAATTATATACAAAAAATTTATGTATGGAAAATATACTCTTAAAAAATTTTAGATGCAAAATCTTTAGACTTAACCACTTAATTGTGAAGGCAACTCCAACGCCTTCAAATGGATTTTTATTACCATTTGCTCAAGTGTTGGATGGTAATCTGGATCGCAGGTGGAGGAGATAACAAATCACTGGTGGCACTACAAGTGACATGTTATATTGACCATAAATAATTATCTTACATTTAATTTAAAAATAATAATAACTATCTTGCACATATTTTGAATTGATTTACGTATATCTTAATTCATTTATGTTGATATTATATTAATTTTATCATTATATTTTGATTTGGTACAAATTTATTGTATTTATTACCGTAACTCTATTTTTTTGTAATTGATGCCTATCACAACACCAAAATATAAAGATTATTCATTAATTTTCGATGTGTTTATATTTTCCATTATATTTTCTAATTCTATTGTATTGAACTCTATTAAAGACCAATTTTATTTTTCCCTTTCTTTTATACTTTCTCCTTTTACTTTCTCATGATTTCCTTCTCATTGCAATTAGCTTTATGCAAAGAGCCTGTGTCCACTTGCTTATTCTACCTAGACCCATATTTGCTTTTTAGTTTCGCTTAAGTCCATCTCTATTACTTTGTTTCGCCCAAGTCGTCTCCTTTAATGTATTGGACTAAATAATTAAACCAATTAATTTGTTTTTCGGCCCACAATATACCAGGCTAACGAAACATTTGGATGAACAATTTTACATCCCAATTTTTTTTTTTTTGACAATGAATGAACCGTGAACATAAATCCCAAAGCCCAATCACACACTAGATAACCTTACATTACCCTCTGACACAGCAATCCTCTCAACCAATCACCTTCAACCGTCCTTATCATCATCTTATCTTCTTCCTCAAATGAAAAACAACTCCAGTGGACCCAAACAAACACTTACTTTAACACGTGAAGCCAAACCACAAGACCTTCGACCAAATGCTTTCTTGGTGATTCCCCCTTCACATTGCATTCACTTCTTCACCTGTGTCATCAATTATTTTCCTCTACAGGTAAAAACAATGCTATTCATTCAAGTGTTTGTGATTTCATTTTGTTATTTTGTATGGTTGTCTATTGCCTTTTTTGGAATGGTTATACTAAACTACATACCCACTTTTTTTGCTTTTTTTTCATGCAATCCATTTTATTGTATCAAAAGTTTGAACCATTTCCACACTATTGTTATCTTATTGGTTGAATAATCCAATGATTTCGGAAATTATCTTTCCTTTTTTTCTGTGTCCTTTTCTGGATTATAGGATTGCTATTTTCAGATATATGGTTTATATTCCTCAATGGGTTGATTTGCTTTATTTGTATTCCACATGTAAAATATGTTATTTTAACATTAATAGTCTTCATTAAACATCAACACCATTTTTACACATGGCTAATCATAAAAGAATTAACTTCTATTACGAATATACTGCTTATTGATTATATTCGAGAATAAATACATTACAAAGTGTGCAGTATGTTGATCTAGAATTTTGGCTGCCTATTATAATCATTTAAAACATACATTGATCATTATTTTCTCCTCTGATTACATTTATATAAAAAGCATTACATTTGATCCAAAACATGCAATTACCATCCCGTTGCGTTTGTATTGTTACTTAGAAATTGTTAAACATATAGAAAGACTAATTTTATTGTGTGCATCTACAGAAAATTAAAACGTTAAGATCATTGCAACCTACTTGGCAACATATTGATGACAGATCTTACATTGTGCTCATTAATTCTCAACAGGTATGCAATGTTAAAACTCTCTGGTCCTAAAATTTCTGCATTAAAATTATTCACAAATTTTACATGCTTCAACTAAAGATTACACTTTCATGTCATATTTTCTATTGCACATCAATTTATAATACTCTATTTATTTCAAAATGTTTTAGAGTGTAGGAGAACTGCCTTTAAGCTTTATAGAGGTGCATGGGGATGATATTTGGGACAAAGTCTACACAATAGATAGAAAGGACAACTGCTTTTGCATTGATCTGAGGATTGGTGCCACAATAGCTTACATGGGGGAAGGCTTTTCCCAACTAACAAGTTTTTATGACCTAAAAGATAATTATGCTCTAGAGTTGCTATATGTTTATGATGCAATTTTTTATCTTGATGTCATGGATGAAATGCAATATCGCTTGGATTTTTGTGTTGACCCTGCCAGACATATGAGAAGTATACTACCAACAAATTTGTATACTTCGATTTTAAATAATTACAGGCAAGTTATGAATCATCTTGAACACCCAGTAGATCCTGATTATGAACTATATTTGCACCATGCTACACGAGATTGAATTGATGGTTCAACTGGCAGGTAAATGATCTCTTTTCATGTGACTCATGTCCATTATAATTAACATTTTACTTAACATAAATTTATCTATAACCCAACTTTTGTAATCAGAAATCACTTCATAAGCCTAACATTCCTCAAATCCAACAATTTTCTTGCCAAGGTTCTAAAGTGCAGATAATCAAGCGAAATTTGGACAAGGATGGAAAGATTTGTGCAATGCCAACTCCCTCAAACCAAATGCCGAATGCACATTCAAAATTGTGGATGGTCCAAATTGCATGATCAATACTTTAGAACATTGTGTTTAGACAATTATATATGATATGATATGATATCTACATTTGGTTGAATATATTATATAGCATACTTCTATTATAAGAATTTAGCCTTCAGTTTATTCTTTTTTAATTTACTTAACACTGCTTTATGACTTCTCTGTTTCTTTCTTTTCATATTACTTATTTAACTTTTTAAGATATATAAAAAATCAATTAATATGCGGTAACTATATAAAAAATCAATTAATATGAGGTAATTATGTTGTCATGGATACTCAGCCATTTTTAATCACTTACTAAAAACTGATTGGAGGAACTTTTCAGCTTGATTTCTTATTTATTTCAAATTTTTAGTTGTTTATTTTCATGCTCAGCACAAGATTTTTAACGAATTATATTTACTTCGCTTGTATAATCTCATTTTTAATGATGCAAATTGAAGAGCTGATTACACACCACCGACTATGAAAATTTTTTTCCAGATAAAATCTTTTCATTTATATATATACATATTAATTACTTTATTTTTAAAATTTTTTTTTTATTTCGCCTTGCGCAGCACGGGTATCACACTAGTTTTTTATAACAGGAGAGTTTTAGTCTTTTTCTTTTTTACGCCAAGCCAAAGTAATTCGATTATTCGAATCATGATAGTCGAAATTGCCCATGTGTGCTGCTGACGTGGCATTTTCTGAAGCGTGTCCTTGAGCCGTGTCTCTCATTTTCATCTTCGAATTCGTGTCTGGCTCGCTCTGCGCGTGCTCTTGTGTTGGTAGCATCTACATTGCGTCGCTGCAACGCCCGACAACAACAACGACAACAACTGCACCATCCTCTTTATCATCTTCTTCCTCTTCTTCAGTCCTCATTCTTCTTCTTAGATGGTAAAATTTTCTTCATCTGTCTCAATATTCTCGCACAACTCCTTTATTACTGCTCCCAAGTCATTCTTATGTAACGAATTAGGGTTTTGGTTCTTTTCTGCCATCGCTTTATTAATTAGCATCGAAGCATTAGTTTTCGTGTCATTAGTTCCTGTTTACACCTATTATTATAACTAACTCCTTTCTTCTTTTTTTTTCCTGGTTTTACAGGCTAGTAATCGCCACACGATTATTCTAATGCAGACCTCTCAGAACAGAGCTACTAGAACATTCATGGATTTCGAATCAATAACTCAGGCCATGGACGGTATTATTTCTCGCATGTTTAGTACTAGTAATAGTAGCAGTAATAGTATTTCTGAGTTCTGACAATAGTTTTTTTTTTAGAGTTAATGCTCATTTCGATCACTGAAATTGGATATGCGAGTCGTTTTGGTTCTAGAAGTGTAAATTCTGACTGTTTAGTCGTTGATTTTACAATCGTAATCACTTTAGTCCCTGGTGTGTAAATCTTAACAAATTATTAGACTAATTTGAGTCAAAAGTTATTATTTTCAGGGTCTAATTTGACTTAATGATGTATGTTCAAGGAAGTGATATAAATCATTTATACTTTCAAGAATTAACGTGATTCATGGTTACAAAATGAGGAACTAATTAGTTAGATTTTAAACTTATTTCGGGACTAAAATTACTTTATTTTTTATTGGTTATGTTTTTGCTATTTGATTGCTTGACAACATTGTAGATGCTTCTGGGTTTGCTTCTAAGACTTAAAATTTCATCAATTCAAAAGAACAGAGTGATAATAACAGCCTTTTAGGATTTGTGTCTTGCAGTTTCCAGTCCTGATAGTTGGTTAGGGACACGGAGTCTGTTTGGCTTCTTGTTTTCATAAAATCTTGAAAATAGGAAACGAGAGAAAAACAAAGTGGTTGGTTTGTAATTAATATAAAAAGAAACGGGAAATTCAAGAAACATTTTCTAAAACCAAACAGGCTGTTAGAATACTTAGTATCCTTGTTTAGCAGGATTTGTAGCATCAATCTAGGTTTGATGGCTTAATAGTGTGTATCAACATATACTTGTGCTAATAAAGCTGCAATCTATGATTGAAAAAATGACCAAAATGTTCTGATTTGAATTATTGTTTGTGATTGAAATGCAATGAGTTTGGTTAGGCTTTGCTCCACTTTCAAGGGATATGTAGGATTCGAGTGGCTTGCGGCTCCAAATCTTAATAGTTGCTAATGAGTTTGTGATGAAGTTTCATAACAGAAAAGCACTGGACCAAGTAAGGTCTGATAAACTGATTTCATATCTGCAAATGAAATTTCTACATAATTTATCATTCATTTTTTTTCCCTTTTTGCTTTTCTTTCTTTTTCTTGCCCCCACACAATTGGTGCTTTTCATGAGATTGGTTTCCTCCTTTTCCCTTAACACATTGTAATATTTTGACTGTGACTTGGGGATAAATGATAGTATTGATAATGTAGTTGATGCAAGGCATACATCCATTGAGAAAGCAAAAACTTGAAGATCAAACCATGAGTAGTTAATAGTGGAAAATAGCACCGCTATAGCGTCGGAGCAGTGCGGAGTGACTGGAGGATGCAACAGAGGAGACGTCGCGTCATGTTTTAGTTTCGCGCCTGTAGCAGCCGCTAATCGCAGTGGATTGTGGCCGAAATCGCGCCGTGGTTGCCATGATTCGGGGTTGAGGATGGACAACACGACTGTGTTCTGTTCCAACCATCATTGCCTTAGTTCGTCATCCTCGTTGCTTCAGCGGTCCCAATCCCGACATCATCCACTTCACATTTCGTCTTGTTTTCCAGTCTGAAGCGGCGCAGCCGCTCTCTTTCCTAGTTAGGGTTTTCTTTTATGGTTAGGGGGATTATTTTTTCTAATTTTATTGACACCTTTGTTTGGGCTATGTCATTTGGGCTGGGCATCTTTCTTCTCGTTTCTTTAGTCGGCTTCTTCCTTCTTCAATCAAAACTAGGCCTTTTAAGGCATGAGTTTTTTATTTTATCTCTTATGCCACTAAATTTCTTACATGTTTACATCTTGTTTATACATTTGGATTAATGATAATCACATGTTGAAAATATAGATTATAAAAATTTTGATTATTAATAATTAATATATGTTTAATTTTGGATTATTTTTTTATATTTTAACACTATATTTTGGAGTAAATAACTCACGTGGTCCCTAAAGAAAATATCGCAAGACTATTTAATCCTTTAAAAACTGAAATTAAACCCGCGACCCCTTAAGATTTTAATAATAGGACATATTAGTCCCTCTGTGTGTATTTGATTCTTTAAACACCAAAGGAATTGCACATTGACCTGTTAACATGATATTAAGTGATGTGTATATCATTTGAAATAGAATAGAGTTTAAAATGTCTTATTTTGGTGGTTGAAATTCACAAAAATGGGTTATTTAAATCTCTATTATAAATTATAAAGTGACTAATTTTGTGCAATTTTAAATACTAAAATGAGTGCAATATATTCCAAAATAGCGCTTTTCGTTTGCATCTAACATTTTAATGATACATTATCATTGTACTATGCTTTATCATCATTGTACTATGCTATGTGTATAAGTTCACTAAAGAAAAACTAACAGAGCGACTAACATATCCATCATTTTCAATCATGAGGGACCACGGGATTAATTTTTTTTTCTTGGACGATGAAATAGTCCGACACAAAAATCTTAAGGGACCAAATTGGGTGTGAACTCCTGTATTTTGTAGTATGGTTACATAATATTTTACTATATTTTTCAATATAGCAGCTATCCCTGTATACGCTATCCCACTATAGCATTTTTGGAGCCGGCCACTCTATGCCACTATCCGAGATTGACTAACCATCACAATATTCTGGTTTAGTTCTGATTATGGAGCTCATTGAATTCTTGCATAACCTTTGTTATGAGCTGTAGGGATGTTATGGTATCAGTTGTGGGTATTTTTGTAATTTGGGAAGTATTTTATTTTCTTTTGGGAAGACTAGACCTTGGGCTGTGGTTGGACATGAGTTTATGTTCATTTGATGTTTTAGGTTCTTAGTTTGATGCTTTAGAAGTATTTTTTAATTAGTTAAGGAGCCCAAATCCCAGTTTCTGGTTGTAATGATTCTTTCTTTTGGATAGATCATAGATTATTAGAATGATGATTTATGGCAGCTGATTGCTGCTTCCTTGATTGTGTGATGCCTAGTTTTGTTTTATTCTTCTACCCTATTTTGTTTAATTTTATACTCTGCTTGTACCTATTTAACTTGGCAGATAGAAATTAACAATGCATCCAAAACCCTTCTAAATGATTCTTGAAATTGCTTAGAACCTGTCAAACTGCTGATATCGTTCACAGCATTCAAATAGTCTCCAATCTAACCCTACAATGCCATTCCTATTGCCTTCAATTTCCCCTTATCATCACATACCCCCAGCAAACCTCAATCAACCTGTTTTAACTCTAATCCTGACCCCTTAAAATTCATTCCCTTTGTTATTCCTACATCAATAATGCTTAGATAGTGACATGAAATGGATTGTTTTTTATTGTATAACTCAATTGTTTGCAATTTTAGATCTTTATGAGGAGGTGTGTTGGATTTGTTATATTGGATTGAACTTTGTTGTATTCTTGTATACTAAGATTAGATCCTCAGTTGTCAGATTGGGAGTTTTATAGATGATGGAAGGAAGTGACTAATAATGAAATGAAAGAGAAAGGTAAGGAGTAGAGTGGAAGAGACTATGCTACTCCCTTGTTTGGAAGTTGCCTTCATTCCCTCCTTGAACTCCCAATTTGGAGGGTCAAAAAAGCTTGATTTTGAGTGGCAAAGGAGGGACACATTGTCCCTTGCTAGGCATGCCACTCCTTTCCCTAATATTATTTCCAAACAACGGTCACTTAACTTTAGCCTTGTCATTCCTTGTCACTCCCTCCATTTTCATTCTCCCTATCATAGAGTCTGATTTTCAATTGAATCAGGTGATCAGGTCCAAGCTAACATTTTTACTTCTTATTTCATGTGCAGTTCATGAAAATGCCCTTTTTTTTGGCTTTTTAATGAATTTATATTATTTATCCAATCTATACGTACACAGAGAGTTCTGTCACTAAAGCAAACATGGTAATAAAGCAAATTATAAGGGTATGAATGAATGTATAATTTATATTTGCTGTTGATATAGTTTTTGTATGATATTCATTGTTGATACTTTATCCAATCCAAAAAAAGAATGTTGATACTTTGTATAGATTAATATCCTAGCATTAATTAGAGGTTTTAATCTTGTGCGTAACTGTGTGTACAGGAATATGTGCACTGTATGAAAGGAAACTGAAGGAGTTAAATCCAGCTATCAGAAATATCTCTTATGATATTACGGATCTCTACAACTTCATAGATGGTCTTGCAGACATGAGTGCTCTAGTGTATCTCTCTCTCTCTCTCTCTCTCTATCACACACACACACACACACACACACAAATCATTTGCATACTCAGTGCATAGTATATCTATGGGTTGTCTCCATATTATACTCTCAAAACTTAAATGATGAATGAAATTCAGCATAGAAAGAAAAATGGTAGAGAAAAAGCAAGAGAGGATATTCTGATGCTTTGATACTCAGTAGCTGCTTGCTTATATCACCTAGATTTTGATGCTGTACTAGAAGTTGAAGGTTCTGTTCCATTTGACATAGGAACGTCGATCAAGGACTCTTTGTTGGCTTAACTGATGTAGAGGGTTGAAATTTCCATGAGTCAAGTGGAGACCAAAATTAAGGGTGAGACATTTGGAGTAGTTTCGAGTTGTAATAAATTAAGGGTGAGACATCAGGAATAGCTTGCTGATTCCTGATGTTTTCTTCTTGACGAAGTAAATTACCATATTTTTTCAAAAAAAAAAAAAAAGGAAATGAAAATTTAGAGGTATTAAGACCCTTGATAGAGTGAGTCTCGGCGCAACGGTAAGGTTGTCTTGTGAACTGGAGTTTATGGGTTCAAGTCCTGGAAACAGCCTCTCCGGAAAAAAGGTGTAAGGCTGCTTATATTTGTTCTCCCAAATCCCCACCAAGTTGGGCCGCCCTTTATTAAACCCTTGATAGAATAAAGTGTTGGAGACGAAGTGTTTAGCGAATAGTGATCAGTCTCCCTTGCCACTGCCCCTTTTTTGCCTTGAGGGTTAAGAAGAACTTAATGAATCATGACAACTGCTGTGTCATATACTGGCTCTGTCTGCTATGCCCCCCTCTAGGAAAAATTAGAAAATGAATGTACATATGTAATTACCTTCACTCAAATGTCTCTGTGTATCAGTTTTGTTACTTTGGTTTATTGGTCTTTCTTTTGTGTATGTGGTTTGCCATGGCAGTGATTAATGACTGGTAATTTGGTTTCCACTTGCAGTTATGATAGTTCAATTCTCGCTTACTTGCCGCATGATCGACAGTGGATTAAGCAACGAACCCTGCAACATTTGAGGAAATTGGCAAGCTGATTTATGTATGTGGTGTTTATAAATCCTCTAATTTTGGGTAATATAATGTCAAGAATTGACAGAATCTGTTTGTTATGGGGGCCATACTCTGACCGGTATGTTGTTGCTTGACATGAAAAATGCACTTGCCTTTGGCACATACTTATAACATAGGTTGCTGCTGAATATGCTGCTTCAGCTTAAGATGTTATGAATGTTGTAACGATTTTTTACTTTACCCTCGTCAAGTATTCTGTGTTATATGTCTAGTAAACTTGTCTTTTTTGAAAATCTTTATCCTGTACTATTCTGTAGTGAGTTGCACACTTGCATTCTTCAGTTGACTATCCACAGATCTATGGTTCACAGTTCATGAGTGCTAATTTTGAGAGTTCTTGTCCTACATGAATAATTTTGCTTGAAATGTTTATAGGTATATTATCGTTGTGATGTGTGATGTGTGAAGTTCGTGTAGCACAAATGCCCTAACAATTTACAATGTGGGGCATAGGGATGGAATACTCTAGAATAAGAATATATATATATAGCCTAAAGTAATAATATTTGAACAGCATTACAAGTTACTTTTTTTTATTATTATTTTGGTCAGAACATTTTCACTTACTAAGCAATCTGTGTGAACGTATGGACGGACTGGTGTAGTGCGTTTTTTTTTTCCCCTTTTTGGTTTGAATTTCTGAGTAACAAAAAGACGAGTGCATAAAAATACCTAAGCACTTAGCAAATAGCAAGTGCTTTTGTTGTACCGGTTCTTTTCTTTTAAAAAAAAGATTATTGTATTTAATTATTAATTAACATATGTTTGTTAACAAGAAAAGGCACACAGCAATGCACTGTCGATCTACCTCATTTAAAACTCGCGTGCTTGCTTCCATCAAGCTCTGATCAATTTGACTCCATCAAGGTTTCCCAAAAGTATTGAAGGGTTAAGCTTAATGCTGCATTGTGTATGATCAGAGTTCCATGTGCTTGGTTTATATTTTATAGACTATATACTATTTAAGGACTTTGCTAGAGAGTAAAATGAATCTAAAGGCAGAACATATAGAATGAAAAGTTTTTCAGTTCCGTATACAACACAGAGTTATCCAAATGCCAGTTGAACACTATATACTACGGACGAAGCTTTATCGGCTACCACTTCTTTCTCACAGAGGCGTTTAGGGTCAAGAATGTAAAGGCCTCTTTCTCACCTTCCAAAAGGTCACAAGCATCCAGTACTAGCTCCTCATCCAACTCCTGCAGAGCCTTAAGCGCAAGTAAAGCATCTTCAAATGATTTATTCTTCTCCTTTTCCTCATTCTTTTTCATCTCAGCTTTCACTACACCTTCCTTGTTAGGCAAAGCTTCTTTCATTCTCCCGTCCTTTCTTGGAGCTTTATCTTTCAAGTGCACCCCACTTGACCTTTTTCTACCGCGGCACGATGTGTTAGTGTGTCCATTATCGTTCACAGCAGAATTTCCTGATGTTTCATCTGTGTTCTGTTGTTCCTTTGGCTTTTTCTGTGTCCTGGTTTGATATCTCAGAGTTGCTAGACACAAGCAAAATTGCATATGTTCCATGATTCATATCCATTTCCGTGGCGATATCATTTGCTTCCGTGCGCTGAAGCTGGCCTTGAGCACTGGCTCTTTGATATGATGCTTTGTTGCCAAGAATCTTGCACAAAGCATGGTAGCCATGCAAAGGCTTGTTTTCATGTGAGATTGCTTTTGGAGGTCCTGCAAATATCATGAAGCCTTGAAAAGGAGAGTGATCGGACGAAAGGTAGTCTAATAGTTAGAGATAGAAAGAGATCTAGATGACATTAGAAGAGATTTAGAAATGGTCAAAATGTATACATCATATAATTCAATGGTCTAAATGTAACTAAATATGATTCATGATAGGACACTATGGTGTCATTTGATCCATGTTATTGACTTCCCCTAGTGGGAGAAAGTTTAGTTGTTGTATTTAGAGTACTCATGAAGTTTCACTTCTGCTGATAGAAAGAGATTAAACACAAAAAAAGAATAAGAAATTGGGGGAGGTGAGTAGTGGATTAGCATGTTTACCTTTCCATTTGCAAAGTTCCAAACCATTGTTTGAGTAAAAGTTACTCTCAGTTTTTCCGCACTCATGGCCTAAGAGTAGCAAACAGAAGGTGAGAACTAACTGAAGACAACTGCCAAAAAGGAAAAAAGAGATGTCAAACGAAGAACATATGGATAGAACAAAAGCCTTAAGGTATGCTTGCCAAACATCATCCTCAGCAACAGCAAGTATCATTTGTAGGGTTTCATCCCATTCAAATCCATTATGACTGAGAAGTTTGCTGATGCTGTCATGCCGCTGCATCAAGCCGATATATTGATCTTCTAGAAACTGCTTATCACATTGGAGTCCCAATTTAGTGCTAAATGCTTAGATCATGTATGTCCAAGCTTCCTTATTAAATGAATTTAGAATCCTATTTGCTCCGTTTACTTGTTCAACCATGAGATCAATAAACAAGCTTTCTATTGACTCTGTCCACTCTATTGTAGCAGCAGCATTATAAACACAGGGTAAACCGCCATTCTTCTGTTTACCTTTATAAATATCCATGTTAATACATAGTACTGTGTAAATGCTCTGTAAAAGACTTGATTCTCATAAATATTAATGCAACTGGGCCCTCAACATTTCGGAAATATTTCCATGAGTGTTATATAAATGGTAGATTCCATTGTTTGCATTCCCAGAAAAGTTTGTATATGTCAATAACTTCCTTAGCTAGCGTTTGTTTATTGTCGTTAGATCGAAAATACAGGGTAATGGAAATAGTGGAAACAGAGACATAAATAATAAATATGTATAGGGGTATTATTAGAAGAAAAATATTAAATTTCTATCTCCATATTCTATCCCCATTGTCTCCATATTTTAGAGGTACAGAAATTGTGTTTTTCTGTCCTGGGGACAGAAAATTTTTCTATCCCCTGTTCCTGTCTCCACCACTAAATAGGTTTGTGTTTCCAGTGTTTCTATATTTCTATCCCAGAGACAGTAAACAGATGCTACCTTAGTTCGGGTACAAGCGTCCTTTCAGGAAAAAAAATAAATTGTCCAATATTATCTATCATTTAGGAGATTTAAGGAAGTATTAGGACCTGTTTGGTTTCAGTTTTCAGTTTTAATTTTTTAGTTTTCAGGATTTTATTAAGGAAATAATAAAAACTAGAAATAAAAACTAAAAATTAAAATTTATAGGGCTGTTTGGTTTGAGTTTTTAGTTTTAAATTTTTTTTGTAAAGGAAATATTGAAAATTTTGAAGACTTCAAATTTCAGTTTTTAGTTTTCATTTTCAGTTTTCAATATTTTCTTCACAAAATTCTGAGAATTGAAAAACTGAAAATGAAAATTGAAAACTGAAACTAAACAGGTCCGTAATTTTCAGTATTTCCTTCACATAATCTGAAAAACTAGAAAACTAAAACCTGAAAATTCAAACCAAACAGTCCTTAATTTTTTTTCTCTCACATAAACAAACTTCTCATAATAATTATTGCACAATTTCCTAAAAGTCAACACAAACTTTTTTTCATGTGTATATTTATGTATTTTTTAATAATTTCTTAATCTATTTGTCAAAATCTCAAAAGTGTTATAAAAAATAAGAATAGAGAGAATAATGGAGAAGAAAAGAAAGAATAGTTTCATTGATAATCTCAAAGGTATACCATTTGGAGCATCCAAAGTACTATTTATAGCCAAAGGAGGAGAGATATAATATGTTATTAAATCATAATAGATTCTATTTAATCTAATCAAATCTTAACTGAATCAGCTAAATATATGGACATTCACAAATGAATAATATTTCATAACACTCCCCTTGGATGTCCATTAGGGATATGCCTTATTAAAACCTTACTAAGAAAAACACAGTGGGAAAAAATCTTAGTAAAGGAAAAAGAGTACAATATCTTCATAGTGGAAATCTAGGACTATCTCATTAAAAACCTTATCAAGGAAAAACCCAGTGGGATAAAAACCTTGATTAAGGAAAAAAGAGTACAGCATTTCTCCCCTTCTTCAAAGTATCACTTCAAATCTCATAATTGGTGTATTCTAAATTTTGTGTACTACTTCTATAGGTAGTAACTCTATCACTTGAACAAATTGGACATCAGTTTCTCTTTTTACTTGAACTATCTAAACCATATTATCCTCAGGTAAAGTTGTGCAATTTTCTTCTAAAAGAATATGCATAATAGTTTGATCATGTAGATCCCTTGCCTTTAGCCAAAAAGATTCACGAGCTTCATGTATTGCACTAATTTCTCTGTGATTTCAAGAAACAGTGACTATCATCTGCCTTGTATATCTCCAGTATATAATCATGTTTCTATAAGTGAAAGAAACCTGTTTGATATCTGCCTTTATGCATATTTGATAAATATCCTGCATACTAATATACTTGAAGAAAATATATACAACTTATCCATATCAAACTTCATAAGAGTTATCTCTATGTAAATTGATTGGCAAACAAACATCTTGTTTGTTAAATGCTTGATCTGCAGGCCGAGATATTTATGACTATTTGAACTTCTTCAGGAGTTTCAATGATATTCAAGTCATCAACATACATAGCTATCATAATGAATCTAAATATAAACATAACGGCAAATGACATCATTTGTAAACCCCTTCTTAATCAAATACTCATTGAGATTGTTATACCTCATCCGTCCAGAGACCGTATATAGATCTTTGCAACTTGATTGAGTATGCAAGGAAGTTCATTAGATAATGTTGATATCTATGATCCTTCAGGTACTTTTCATATAAATATCATTATCTGATGAACTGTATAGATAGGCTATGACAACATCTATCATATGCATATTTAGCTCATTATATGCTGATAAGCTAATCAAATATCGACACATTGTTGCATCCACCACTGGGAATGCGTTTCGCCATTATCTATACTAGTCTTTGTAAGAAATCTTGTGCTACATGTAGAGCTTTATAGTGTATAATTTCATTTCATTTCTTTTTCTCACAAATACCCATTTGTATCCCACAGGTTTCACACCTTCTGGTGTTTAGACTACAGCTCCAAAGACTTCACGTTTTGCAAGCTTGCATGGCTTCTTTCCATTTTTTTTGGCCAATCATTTCCATGTAGTCATTCTTCAATCATTCCTATTTCAAGATCCTCATTTTCATGCATAATATTAGCGCTATATTATATGCAAATATCTTGTCGACAATTATTACTCGTTGAATCCATCCTTTTCCTATAGAGACATAGTCCATTGAGCTCTCATCATTTTCAATGAATGTATTCAGGTACCTGAATGTCTTTTGACGTTTCAAATATATCAAAATTTTGGATTACAAAAATGTCCTTTTTGTGTCTCTATTGTCTTCAATAGGAAGAGTACTATGTGCCTTCATAACATTACTTGGCCTCTTTGCCCCCTCTTCCTTTTCAAGGATTTTATTTTTGGAATCGACTGGTCTACCATGCTTCTGGCGTGTGATTTTTACATTGACCAATTGTCCAACAAGGACATCAATTTAGATTGGGGCATTTTCAGGTGGTATATAGGATTTAGTTATCCTTTTGCATCATAAAAAAATACATCTGGCATTCATTTGCTATTTTTTGCAAATCGTTTGAACTTCTAGTTCACATTGCCTTGTGTAAGGATCTAAATAGAATATTGATGCATTTCGATTTATTTTCTGCTATGCCTACTTTCTCCCCCTAATGTTCGAAACATTATTTCTCACAAACTGAGCCTTAAAGCATCTCCCATTTATATTTCAATGTATTTGACTATAAAGGAAGAATCATATCCAACATATATCTCCAATTTTCTTTGGAGTCCCATATGGCAGTTAGGACGTATACTGCACTTATGAAGTTCTTAAATGGGAACCTTTTGGCTGCAGGCCAAAATAATTGTAGGGTAGAGAATTATTGACAATTTGTTAGCCTTATAAAAATAAGTGCTGTGAAATGACATGCGCCCAACTAGAAATTAGGAGATTTGTTCTCATGAGTAAGTGGTCTAGCAATTAATTAGAGGTCTTTTATAAATTAATTATGCTAGCCAACTTTTTCTATATGTGAACATAATTAGATGTTCAACATTTATAACATTGGCCTACAAGCAACAAAAGCTTGAGAAATAAATTCACCGGAATCATCAGGATAAATTATTTTGATTGGATTATCATGAATTGTGCTCTTAATATTTTGCGCAATTAATATCGCAAGCTTGAGGTTGCGAAATCATAATGAGCACACATGTGACCATTTTATAGATGCATCTGTTAAAATCATAACATATTTGAAAGGTCCATATGGTGGATGAATTTATCCACGTATATCACCTTAAATTCCTTCTAAGAATTTAAGAGATTTAAATCCAATCTTTGCTGGTGAAGGCCATATAATTAATTTACTTTGAGAACACGCAGCATAAAAAAAGCTCATTCCAATGAAGAATCTTTTGGTTCTTCAACAAATGCTCATATGAGTTTTTAGTAATTCCTTATATCATTGTGGCTTCAAGATGTCCCAACCGATCATGCCAAAAGATAAAAATCAGTTGGGCTGGTAAACATCTAGTTTACAATAGCATATGATGCTTCAATTGTACTCATATTAGTACTACAGGCTGGATGAAAGTGCAAACAAAATTTTCTAAGGCAACTTTCTTGCCCAAAGCCCAAGTTGTGATATGGAGGTATACAATATTTTCCTTACTCACTATCACAATATGATATCCATTTCAGCAAATATTTTTAAGACTCACCAAGTCTATTTATTACTTTTGTAGCCGGTAGAGAATCATTTATGTTTCTTCAAGAAATAAAATATATAGTAGCTTTTCTGGAGCCTTCTTTCATTTTGCTACCAAGAATGATATCAATATTTTTAATTAATTTTGTTTCTTCAGGAAACATAATAATAACTCTTCTGGAGCTTTCAATTATCTTGCTTTCAAGAATGACATTTATATTTCTAATTAATTATATTTCTTCAGGAAACATGATAATAGTTCTTTTGGCGCTTTCACAAAACTAAGAATCGAGTTAAGATTTTATTATCTTATTACAAGATGAAAAATATCAAAACATGTAATCAAAGTGTTAACATATCATGTAAGTGAAAAGAAATTTATCATGATATGATGGTGATATAAATACATGTATCATAATTTCCCCAAAAATATCAGTATTATATACTATTATTTTGTGATATATTAATCATGATAATAAATAAGATTATCATGTGACATAAATCAATAAAGTAAGTAATCGCATAAAAATATAATCAATAATTATGAAATATGCCACAAATAGCATAGCTATTTTATTCAATATTGAGAACAATCAGTACTAAAATTTTTGAAATAAAATATTCCTTGAAAATAGTATCAAATAATATATCTAATAAAAAATCATTATTAAATCAAATAATCAATATTTATATAAAAGATAAAAAGATATATCCAAATGGCTCATATTAATCATGAAATGATTTCATAATATATCTTGAAAAAGAATCACCTTTGTATTTTCTCATTCTCCTTTAACGATACTTAATGAAGATCAAACAAATATCTCAACGTATAACGGGTACATGCCAAATTTATTTTGATGTTATAGCAATAACATTCATCACATTTGAAACCAACAATCTTCCCCAAAGTGTGAGGTCCAACATGGTTTTCTCCCCCTTAATGGAAGCTTTCACGGACAAACCAAATACAAAATCTTGGCCTAATGCTCTATCCAAAGGTTGATGCTACACCTAAGCACGAACAAACAGCCATGGCCCAGCCAAACCATCGGCTTTGATACCACTTTTGGGGTTATAATTTTTTCTATCACATTCAGTTCAGGGAATGGAGCAAAGACAATTGGGCAAGTTCCGTGATTTTTTTTTCATGAAAACTCATTATTTGATATCTTATAAGGCCCTTTTCTTGATAGTGCTACCCTAGGAGCACATATGAGACATAAAGGTCAAGAATATTTTTCAACATGTATTTATTAATAATGTAACTACAAGTGCTATCATAATGGGCTCATAACTCTTCTTTATCAAAAAGATCAGCGGGATCTTTTAAAAATATTTAAACATAATCCTTTATTCTCTTCAGGAGAATATGTGTATTTAATTTAAATACTCAAAATTGAAAAGTTATATATTGTAAATTCTCAAAATTATCCTTGGAGATACATCCACTTTAGGGAATGTAAATATAAAAATATTCCTTCTAGGAAATATACAGACCTATTTTAGATTATAATGTCACACACTTTATCTGATGTGAATAATAGATTCATTCACTTCAGGGAATAATCTTTTGACATATTCACTTTTGGGAATATGAAAATCTCCTTAGATAGAGAAGCAAATCTATCATAATTTTCTCAGATAATTTTGAATAATTTAGATGCATTCACTTCAGGGAATGATTATCTATTTTCTGTATAATTCTCATTCACTTCTGGGAATGCAATATTTCTTGTTTATTAGTCTCTAGACCCATCGAGTAAAGATAGATCTCAACATATAATATTTAATATAAATATGGCTAGGTTGTCTTACCTCAAGCCTTCTTATTCACCACCGTTTACTGATGCTATAATAATATATGGGAAAGAAAAACCAACCAAGAATAAGTGCCATCATAAGTGTAAGCGACACTTGGAAAAGAATTGTGGCTTGTAATGAATGCTCTTTCAATTTCCACTATAAACCAAGAATCCTAGAAAAAGGAATCATGCCTGCACTGTATTAACAAGCTTCTTCACTTTTGAGAGCAAAGTCGTGCTGATAATGTGTTATAAAAAATAAGAACAGAGAGAATAATGGAGAAGAAGAGAAAGAATGGTTTCATTGATAATCTCAAAGGTACACTATATGGAGCATCCAAAGGGCTATTTATAGCCAAAGGAGGAGAGATATAATATCTCATCAAATCATAACAGATTTCATTTAATCTAATCAAATCTTAACTGAATCAGCTAAACATATGGACATCCACAAATGAATAATATTTCATAACAAAAAGTCACTTGTAATTGGACGGAGGGAGTAATATTATAGACACATTTTAGTTAATGACATAGCCTCATTCGCCCATTTAAAAACAGAGGATAGGATTCATTGGTCCAGCCATAGAGTATATGGCTAGTGGTATGAGGAAATAATTGATATTGATAGAGGATAAATATGTAACTTTATAAATGTTATATTATATAAAAAATTATTTAATAATTTATGTAATCAATCAAAGCCATTGAAAATACATCTAATGGTAAAAAATGGGGATAGGACCTTGGTCCACCCCTTGTTGGGGACCAAGGTTGATCAGCCTCTCAAAACCCTTCAAAATTAATAAGTCATCCTTATTTTTTAATATTTCATTTTGTTACTGTTCTTTCACCTTTACTTGTAGCACTCAGCCACCATCATCATTTGTCCCTAACACTGCTGTATCTCATCACTGTCCCCACTTTTGTCACCATTCCTTAGTTAGTTAGTCCCTCTTTCCCATCGTCAATATTTCTTTCTCTAACAATGTGCAGGCATGGAAAACCATTGGACAACAATATTTGACCAATGCAACAACTAATAAATCTTGGTATGGTGGAATGTGTTGTTCCAAAAAGTGGTAGAAACATGGTAGAATGGTTGAAACTTTTAAAATTAAATTTATTATGTTAAATATTGGAACTTTTAGACAGGATAAATAAACTGGATACTGCCAATTCAAATGCTCACCAATATTCCTAGATTGCAATGGTAGTCTCTATTTCACGAGTAGAGCTTTGACGGTGACACACGGTAGCGGTGGAGGAGAAAAGAGAGAATGGAGAGAGAGAAAGTTGAAGGCGAAATGGGGAAGAAGAAGAAGACATTTCAATTTATAATGTCCATGGGTTACCGATGGGCCAATCCATCATTAAACTGTGCGTTGACATCTTATTAATTATTGACGGGTATATGGGAACCCAATAGTTGCGCGCCAACGTACAAAATTTTCAAAAACTCGTTGCTAACGTTAAAATTTTTTTAAAAAAACTTCCAAAAATAATATAAATATACACACATACATATTTTCTATAGACTATCGGCAAACCCGTTGATATATATAACAAAAAATTAAAAAAAAGATATTGAAAATGCAAAAAAATATTTTTCAAACACCATCAGTAATGTAAATAAAAAACTATTGAAAAATTAAAAATTATTTTTTCAATAACCAGTCAATATACCCGTTGGTAATTTAAGAAACAAATAAATAAAAATAAAATATCAAACACCCATTGGTAGGCTTGTCGGTACATTCCTTACGCCACGTGGTGCGCGGGCAAGTACCGATAGGTTATTGAAGGGCCAATAATAACTATTGAACTAATCGGCAAACTTGTCGATACACCCACCGTAAATTGTACTCGCCATATAGCACACAGTGGCGCCATTAATTACTGATGGGTTGTTTCTCAAATTATTTATCACAAGTTGAATAATGCAAAAATGCTACAACCTGTCAGAAATCTCGTCGGTAATTACCGATGGATACATACTCGTCGATAATAACTGTCAATATTCCATGGATTTCTAGTAATAGAACCCTGCTTCATCTCTCGGATACATTGTTGCCATATTCAATGAGGAATAGTGACTAAGGTGCTCCATAGTCTGAGATTAAGGTTGGGACCTCCTTGGTTGACTATAGGTTATACGTTCTGCCTCACTATTAGAGTTTTCTTCCATGTCACCATTGCTAACTGATTCTTGCCTCAATTCCTCTTCACCCTCAGCACCACTGTCTCAATAAAGCATTAACCTCTGCAATAAGCCCAGGTTGCACCGATGGCTATGAACTTTAGTTGCAAGCTATCGAAAACAAAGATATTCATTAGGTTTAGTTATCTCTTCAAATGTCAAGAAATGCTAAGGAATTTCAAAGGTCGAAGAATGTTGAGACATTTCAAAGGTTGGTAATCACTAAGGAAATTCAAAGGCCAGGGAATGCTCAGGCATTTCAAAAGCTAGATCAACTTATGCCATTGAGATTCTTGCAAATGATGGTTGGGGAGCAAAACCTCCAAAAATTAAAATGACCCACTTGTAGGACCACCAATAGCTCCATAATGAAAAACCTGTGGAATCTCGGTACTCAAATGGAATATGAAGCTCACCTCTGCATCATTTGTAACTTGAAATCTTCTATATTTGACCATACCTTGCCCAAATGCTATCAGTAGTTCATAAAACATCTTAATTTCTATGTGTTCTTTATTCAACCACTCCAGTATTCTGCCCTTCAGCTTTGAAAAGGTGATAGTTGGATGAATCATAATACAAGTGGGCACTTCTCTAGCAAATGTATCTCCTTCATATGTGTCGATAATTTTTCCATAGTCGTAAACAAGGATATAAGGAGTTCTCTCAGCCATTTTTTTCCCTCGCAAATTTAGAGATCTCACTATTGGAACACTCAACACAAACTATGTACTTTTAGAAGCGGCTCAACATTGATAGCAGATGGTTTTTGAAAGCCATAGTTCATGCTTTTTGTAGAAGCCTTCTACAAAACAGAATTTACATGATTTCATAGAAGGTTTCTACGAAATCATATAGATTTTGTTTTTATAGAAGACTTCTATGAAAAGCTCTAAATAGTCCCAGATCGTTCATCCCCTATAATTAATGTTCCGGTGGTTTATTCTCCTGCTTTTTTTTAGTCGTTTGCAACCAACTTTTGATTAGGTCATAAAAAAAAGGTGTCTTTCTTTGGATCCAAAAATATATATATAAAAAAGCTTTCTTTTTTAGCACATGTTTAATAATTTATCTTAGCTCAACAATTCCCAAAAAGAATAATACACAAAACAAGAAGGGTTAAATGTATTTTACCCCTTGAATTTTAGGTCAAGTGCAATTTAAATCCTGACTTTTCAAAACGTGCATTACCACATCCCAAGCTTTTTAAACCATGCAAAAAATCCCATACTTTTCAAATAGTACATTATGACACTTTGAATTTTTCAAACTGTGCAAAAACCCCCAAAAATTTAAGTCATAGTAAGGTGTCGGGTTACACACAATAAACAATTAGGGGGGTTAATTAACAAAGTTTTCATGGACAAGGGTTTGGGTTTGTCACAACTAGACTTGGGTACGAGACCGGCACGTGAGCAATTCTCATTCCCACATAAGCCTCGTGACCTCTGAGTCTCTCTATATGCATAATTTAATATTAAATCCTCTTATAAAACATTTCTATCTCTAATAAACCGTTGATTCCATGAAAACATAATCATAATCAATATCATAATCATAATCAATTTTAGCATTATTCTCTGAAGTTAGAAAATCAAATCATTTCAATTTCATTTCCATACTGTAAACATATCTCTGAGATTCAAAATATATGAGTTGTTCTCTATACAAAATATACATGAAAACTATAATCATGTAAATACCAAATAATCATGATAAAATAATGCAATCCATCTCTATAGTTCGGACCCTACTCACAATGTATACTGGAGCACTCTATCTCTAAACAAAATAACAAAAAAATACTTCACTCCAAAGTGAAGCTCACCAACTGATATATCTCTACTGCAGAGGAAGAGGTGGAAGAGATGAACCCGCATTGTCTCCTGCACTTGTAATGGAGGAAGGGAAAGGAGTGAGTTTCATCTAAAACTCAGTGAGCAAATCCTCACCCATAATCCTCTCATGGGATAACCAATAGAATAAATAATTATATAGAGATTATCAAACTTGTTAATGCAATAACTCTGAAATTCATATTCACATGCATATATATATATATATATGTATAAATGGAATTTCTCTGGAAAACATAACGACAGTACTCTACTAGAGAAACAGGTATCTTTAATTTATGGTCCCTCAAGAACCGAAATGTTATGCTCTATGATCGATCAAGGATCTAATATGGACACCTAACTAGGTTCTATTCTCTGCTCTATGAGATTGTTCTCTCGGGACAACTTAGTACCAAAGTTAACAATCGGGATTCAGCCATTAATTCACTATCTGCTTCTCTATAACTACCGTCTAGTCTCTAATTCAATAAACATATTATTTTCTCTAAATTTCTATTATAATAAATAATTCTCTAATAAAATCATCATGGTAATTTTATGGAATCTCTAATCAAGTTATAATTATACTCTAGCTCTTTAATAAAAAATCATTTAACAATAGTGGTCTTATGAGTTTGCATTAAAACAAATATTTCATGCTCTAGTTAGAAATCATCATTTCGATAATTATAACAAACCAATTGGAGTCTCTAATCTATTGAAATCTCTTCTTAAATCATACAATTGTATAATAATTTCAGGAAATTAACTCTAACGATCAATATAAGGGCCATAGGTTCCAAACCCACTCACCTAGAGGGGAGAAAATGATGCATCAACACCTGTGGGGCTCCGAAGAGGAGGAATGACACCAACGTTAGTCATTGAAGCTATAAAACTCTAGATTAGACTCTAACAAGCTCTACATTGCTCAAACATAACTCTAACAACATTGGGAGAGCACCCCGACTTAACAAGAATGGAGACAAATAACAAGCTCAAACTCTAGATTACAAGGTGGGGAGGAAAGAGATAACAAAACCCATAAATCTCTTACCTTTGATCTTAGAAAGAGAAGAAATGGAGTGGGATTGAGTGAAAGAGGGTTGAAGAAGAGTTAGAGAGGGATGGTTTCGGTTTTGGGATGAAAATCCTGAGCCTTGGGTGTTTTATAAGGGTTAGGGCTCATTTACACGAAACTACATCATTTTACAGTGTGCTGTCATCGGGCCTGCTCACTGCAGCAAGCCTAAAGAGGCAGCTACTCACTGTAGTGAAGAAACATCACTGCAACGAGCCGTATCTTGCTACAGCGAGTTTGTTCTGCAGAATTCTACAGCAATAGTACCCAACCTGCGTTCCATGACTCTCTGCCTATTCGTGGCTTTCCTGAGAACATAGGTGGATCCCAAGGGATCTTAGGGCAGTATGGAACTTATTCGTTGCCACGTATACACCAAGTATCACAGGGTTGCACAAATTAAAAAATCACAGGAATTAAGTGCATATAAATCTTACTTTTATTAATTGCCAAAATTATACGAAAGGGTTTTTGCATAGTTTGAAAAGTTCAGGTTGTCGCAATGCACATTTTGAAAAGTCAGGGTATGAATTACATATGACTTAAAATTCAGGAGTTAAAATGCATTTATCCCAAAAAAAAAGAAAAAAGGCTAAAAAAAATAAAAAAAAATCTCATTTTTATTCGACATTCATTGATTGATTTTGACTTGATTTGTTTTGTCAATTAGTCCAATTTTAATTGTTTAATTAGAATCAATTAGCATTAAATCAACTAATTCTGTCATTTATTACATTTGGTTTGCACTTTGTAGGTTGCTTTTTGGATCTAACTTATACTTTCTAAAACTTAAATTAATAATGGGCTTGTTTGGTTAAAATTTTAGGAGAAGTACTTCTTTAAAAGCAGAAGTATAAGCAGAATCTATAATACTAATATTTCAGAATCATTTGAGGAAAAGTTTTACACGTGTCGCAATGAGAATGTTTTAGGGCCTACATCTTTTAAGAAGTTATTTATTAATTTTTTTGAAAAACACAAAACCGCAATTATTACATATTATTAGCATATCATTAATAATCATCCGTATTTAATAATCAGATTGTATTACACTAATTAAATTTTTTTAATTATTGCGATGCTGAAATCATGAATTATATTGATATATTAATTTCACATCTAACATTTTTATATTTGATACTGATGGTGATTTTCTTTGAATACAATTATATTAAATTTATGAAATTAAATATATAAATTATAAGAAAGATGGAAAATATATGTACTAGGTTATATCATTTACCTTTTTATTAACAATAAGATTATGATAAATTTAATTATTTAAAGACAGCATATTTTTTCATTTCATTAGTGATGAAATTATTTGATTATATATAGAGAGAGAGTAATTTAAAGATTTGAAGACCAAAAATATGCTAATTCAATAAAAAAAATTTATATATATATGTCAATGAAAATGAAAATCATAGGATCACCTGAGATAACCATAAAATTATATTTTCAATAACTTCTGAACTCTTGCAAATAATTTTGATAATTTTATATTTTAAAAAATTTGAATAAATTTTGAAAAAAAAATCAATCATACAATTCACGAAAATTTTGATAATTTTATACTTTAAAATATTTGAATGAATTTTTTAAAAAAAATTAGTGTTAAAAAAATTTTAAAAATTGGAGAAGATTTTTAAAAAAATGATAGAAATTTATCAAAATCTTATTTATAATTAGAAGTTATTAATGATTAGGATTCCATATAAAATTTATTGATTGTATAAATCTATTATACTAATATTTCAGACTTATTTCATGAAAATTATTACACATGTCATTCATATAGTGATTTAAGCCTCACTTTTCTCAATCTTTATGTCTAAAGATTTTTTTGAACTTAATTTATAATTTACTTATTATTTATTTTTATATGAAATTTATAATTTACTTATTAATTATTTTTATATGAAATAAAATTAAATATTATAATAATTAAAAAATCAAATATTACAATCATTAAATATTCTAATTTGCACTAAAAGAGAACCCATGTTAATATAATTATGATCTACAATTAAATTAAGAACTATTAATAGCCTCACATTATGAGGGTAATATAAAAAAATTATAAAGAAAATATTTTTAAAATAAATAAGCTTTAAAATTAATATTTTTTTAAAGAAAATGAGTAAGTCAAATTGTTAATAAATTGCTAATTGATTAATTTTGATATGGTAATAATTCAAAATTCAATTTATGCCAAACTTACTCTTGATAAAATATAATAATAATTGATATAATACTGATATTTAAGACTCATTATATAAAAAGTCCTTCATGTGTTATTTATAGAAAAATTATACCCTACTATTTTCATAATCTTAACACTTAAGTAAGTTTTTTAATTTAATTTATCTTCTGATCATCAATTATTGTTCTCAATCATATCTTCATATATCTTTACCATTAAAAAAATTAATATAAAAAATAAAAAATAGCATAAACAAAATTATAATTCAATATATTATACCATAAAAATTTTATATATATGATTATAGTATTAACGATAACAAAACTATTATAATTATATTGCATTAGTAGTATTTGTTATTATAGATATTTATATTTTGAAGTTCAAAATATTTTTAATTTTTTGTTTTTAAATTTTCTTGATAAACCTATAAATATCAATAGAGATTCAAATCTTCACATAAAATGAAAAAGAGAATCCGTGACCGCGATGTGCATGATAAATGAAGATAGGATTATGGGAAATTTTCTAATTTCAAATGTAGAACTTTTAAAAATCATAATAAAAAAAATTATCTATCTAACTATATTCTATATAATTTTTTACAACTTAAATATTCCAATCTATCATCAATTCCATAATTTTTCATAATAATTTTTTTGAAAAAAAATATCATCAATTTTTTAATATTAAAATATTTTAAAAAATTAATTCTATAATTTACACTTCATTGATAATGATATTAAATATTTATTAATTTTTAAAAATTAAATAATTATATCATTTTTATTAAAAAATTATAATTGATATACTACTCTAATAATTAAGATTATATAAATTAGAATTATAAATAATTTTTTACTAATTATTACATATTAATTATAATATATATTTTAAAATTTATATTTTAATTTATTAAAAGGATGTACAAGGAAAGGATATGTAATTGAAATTATATAAATTAAATTTATGTATTATTTTTATTAATTAGAAAATATATTTTTATATTTTTAAATTAAATATTTTAATTTACTAAAAAGATATAAATGGCTAAAAAAAATTTAAAATGGGTACACACGAGAATTACACAAAGAAAAAAGAAATTGACACATATTTTGCCTTTATAGGGATGATCTATGGGGGTTAAGTCCCCATTTATTAAATAGGATAGAAACATGGATAATATATCTTTATTTTTTAATTTTTTTAATTATATTTTTATTTTGTATATATTTTTAATTTTAATTTAAATTGTTTTACATTAATAGTATTTGTTATTATGGATATTTATGTGTCAAATTGTAAAATATTTTAAAAGTTTTTCTCTTTTTAAAATTTATTAATAAACCCTTAAATAGCATAGGGATTTAAAATCCCTACGGGAAACAGAAAATAGGAAATGGGGACCCATAAGGGGGATGAGGATGAGAGATAAAATTCTAAACGATGATGGGAGGTATGGAACATATCTCCTTTCTCATAGATATTCATTGTCATCCCTGTAAATAGCTTATAATATAATAAAATTATCCATTTATTCTATTTTTTTCAACAATTTTAACTTTTAAAATGTGCAAAATTTTCATAAAATAGGCTCTTTGTTATTAATTATAGATCATCTATCAAGATATTTTCAACCTTATAAATATGATATTCAATATAAGATATAAAATAGAATGACACATTTATATTTTATCCACTTATTTAATTATTTAACTATTAACTTACTTTTAAGATAAATTTATATACTTAATTTTCTATACGATATATGTAAATAAATTATTATTATTTTTTATAATAATCAACACAACTATTTTTTATTATCTTTCCGTGCATCGCACGGGGCAAATAACTAGTTAGAAAATTTCTATATGTTTGGATGTAATTGTAGAAGTATTTTTTATTATATTAAACAATTTTAAATGAATAGATATAGAAGTACTTTTTCTGTAAAATTATAATTAAGGATATAATTTGTAATTTAAATAGGGCAAACAGTAAGAGTTATTTAATAGAAGGTTATTTTTTTATCTTTTCATAAAATTTATGCGAGTAGATTTGTAATTGAATTAATTTCAATAAATAATCAATTACATTCTCTATTTTATACTGCTTCTACTTCTACCAAAAATATGTCTCTGTCTGCTTATAAAAAAATAGAAAAATTGATTATTCTCTTCTTCCTCTTCTTTTGAGAAGCATAAACAAATATACAACCAAATTCTAAAAGTATTTTTTTAAAAAAATTGAAAAAACTACTTTTTCTCTCAAAATTTAATCTAAATGAACTTAATATAACTATACTCAATCTCTTTAATGACAATAAAAATAGAGAATTAGAATTTGTGAAGGAAATCGTGAAAATTATGTAAAAAAAGGTTTTAACAAAAAAAAAGACTATACAAGTACTCAAAGATAAGTATAATCTTATAACTTTTTCAAATATGCTCAAAATGCTCTTAAAAAGCACCCCTGTCTCTTCAAAATGGGAAATAAAAGCATCTCGATTTTTTTATTTATCAAATAAAAAAATTGATATATATTTTTTTCCATAAGTATAATCAGATTCTTAGAGAGCACTACCAAATTAAACTTAAGATCTACAAAAGTCAAACCGGTTTGGGTGATCCTAAACCAATCACATGCTCCAAGCTCATATTTGCCATCCAGTGTGCGGCAGCATGTCCTTCCCACAAGCATGACTTCCCGATCAGAGTTTGAGCCAATGAATTGGAATATGTCTCATTTAGCTTGTTTGGATGAGGGATAGCCTTCTATTTTTCTGAAAACAAAAATATGCTGATAACACTGCTCTAGCAATTTCAAAGCCCAAATATATGTCTCACTATTTTATTTTATTTTATTTATAAGAATAGATGCCCCATTCAACAAGGAAAGTTGAGTTATGTGTGAATGTGGTACTGCAGTTTAGGGATGTTTAAGACATGTTCCGACCAAAATTTATTGAGTCGAATTCAGGATCTCAAATTTGGCCCAATGCACATTTTGGGTCAGGTTCAGGTCATGTTTTAGGTTAATTTGACCTGGCCTGAAGTCAAACATTCCTTTAAAAGTTATAATATTTTATAATAATTATTGATAAATTATAAAATTTTATACTTCAATTAATACATTTTAAATAACTCGGTATCATTTTTGTAGTCATATGCCTTGCTATATTTTATAAAATATCTTTTAAATTTTTTTCTTACTATTAAAATTTTATAACTTTACTACATATAATATCAAAATCTTTATAGATTGTTTAAGAGCCGCGTTGACCTAGTCTGATTTGATTATTAATCGGGTCATTGTTGAGTCAGGTTCTATTAGAAATGACCCGATTTAACAATTGGGTCAAGTTCTACCTGGTCCAACCCATCCTTTATACGCCCTTATTGTATTTTCATTAGTGAAACAATGTCCATCACCTAGTAATTTCATTGGTTATTTTTAGTTAAAAAACTAATTTTTTCGTCAAAATAATTTAAAATGACTGTATTTTTAAATTATTGACATAAAAGTTAAATAATTAACATATAATTAAATATAGAGGTGGCAAAATGAGTTTAACTTGTCAAGTTGACCCGCCAATTCATCATTTTTTTAATTAGGCGGGTTGACATTTTCAACCCAAATAATTAAGATGGATCAACTCACCTCACCCCATTTTATGACCAACCCATCGCAAGTCGAGACAGGTTGGCAACATAGCTAAATATATAACTAAAAATGTGTTGACCCATCAAACTGTTATTTTTTTTATGGAAAAGGTTGATATTTTAAATTCAAATAACTAAAACGGATCAAACCTGCCCTACTCTGTAGGGTCAACCTATCCTGCTTCGTTTGCCACCCCTAATTAAATGAATGTGTAAATCTAGTTATACTTATAATATATTTAAATTAAATTCAAGTCTTAATATATCTTAATCACGAGAAGATTGCATACTTTTTGTATTGTTGTAAATGAAGGAATATTAGTCTTATGAACCATTCAAATTAAATAAACAAACTTATGAAAATAGTTTCGAGTCTCTTTGGTTTAGATTTTGGTAAAATTACTTTTAAATAAATCAATTTTAAAAGAATTAATTTGTGTTTAGAAAATATGTTAGAAAAGTGAATTTAGAAGAATCGATGTAAGATGGAAAAAGTAAAAGTTAATATTTTTCACTTTTATTAAAATCAATTATTATAAAAGTGAGGCGCTTTTATTAAAAATAAAAACACAAAACAAACAATTTCACATTTTCTCAACCCTCTTTTTTTATAACAAACGACTTCACTTTTTCTCAACCCTCTTTTTTCTAACTCAACCGAAAAAATTTTACAAATCAAACATACTGTTAGTAGTTTACAATTTCGAAAAGAGAAGTAAAAAATTATCGACATCTTTCTTATGACCTGGTTTTTGAGGGAATTATGTTGTATCATTATTTTTTTAACTCGCAAGCAACTTAGCTTCTTGTAAGGATCATGGTTTAAGTTTGGATCCGGGAAAACATGTTGAAAGAGAAGGTAATAATATTGGCTCTCTAATTTATGTCGTTGCTCATTAGATCTTGTGCTATAAATTTGATCACCTATTTTGTTTGACTTTTTATATGATAATAATAATTTTTAATTTTTACTATTTTTTTTACACTATCTTCTCCTAAGATTTAGTGAAATTCATCCCGATTCTCCTTTATTTGTTTAGATAACACCAACTTCCCTTGTATATATTGTTTATTGTACAAGATAGGGTAGATTAGTATAATGCTTTTACAAACTCAGGAGAGATCCGTATAATAATTTCACAAATTCATGGATCTCTTAAGTAAAATTTACAAATAGATGAGAGAAGGTTAAATTTCACCAAATCTCAAAAGAGGTAAATGTAATTTATCTAAAAAAAAATTTCAAAACCAAATAGACTCTAAAATTTTCAAAACTATACTCTTCAAACCCATTACTCTTTATCCCTTCCTAAAGTTAAACTTACAAACACATATTTAATACATAAATAGTGCTATTTTAACATCTTAAAAGTAGGTATTATACTTACTTTATCATCATTGATTGTTAAAATAACGTTTTTGTTAATTGATTTGGCTCAGATGTTTCCTAATGAAACATTGTAAGTAAATGAAAGAGAACTAGAGAAAATAATATAATAATTAGAATTAATGAAGATTACTCGTAGAAATCTCGTTATTCTACTCACAAGTTCCTAACTCTCATTAATTAATCTATTTATACTTGATAATTCATTTATATTCTTATGTCGATATTTTAACACGGAGTAAAGTATTACTTTGATCCCTGAAATTGTAAGCATGCTTCATTTTAATCCCTGAAATTTCAAATTAACTCTTTAGTTCTTAAAATTATACTTCGTAGGTCATTTTAGTCTTGGTCAAACAACCATCAGTCAACTATTATATTTTGATGATGTGGCACGTTAAGTAACACATGACACACCACATGTCATTTAATATTTCATACTACGTCACCAAAATGAAATGGTTGACTAACGGTTGTTTAATCAGGGAGTGAAATGACCTATAGAATACAATTTCAGGGACTAAAGAGTTAACTTCAAAACTTTAGGGGCTAAAGATATAATTTTAGAGATCAAAGTAACATTTTACTCTTTTAACATGATTTGTACCACTATAATTGAAGTTACTAATTTAAATAATTATGATAAATTATACCTGAAAAATTATGATAAATTTGTACTATTATATTAATCTTGAGATTAATTTTAATATTCTAAATCTAAAAGATTTTAAACTATCATCCAATAATATGGCTTATTATCTATAAGACTATTAAAGTAATAATTATAAAATTTAATATTTGTATTAATATAATAGTATATAACTAAAAATCTATATAAAATAATTTTACATAAAAATTAAATCTATTGATTTTTTTGTAGCAACTTACGTGTGACGGGGCTGCCAGTTATTGCTCGTGGAAACTAGCTACTCTATAGAGAAAAAGGGAAAGTGCCCATTTAACACTTTCTAAAAATAGTTTTCATTTTTAATTTTTCGATTTTAGAAAACCTGTTTATTTTGATGGTATGTTTTCAGTTTTCCAAAAATAAAAACTTGAAAACCTGTTTGTTTTGTATATATACTCAATTTCCATCTTCCATGCAGTTTGCAAGTGCTGGCATCCGTCTTTTGACATGCAAGCCTGGAGAAGTATCAAGCCAATGTAACATCTAATTTAATCAGTGCTGACCTTATCCTCAATACTTGACTTGCTAAGTATGACTACACCAATTGTGATTAATAAGGCACCTGCAAACCACTGTGCAATAGTTCTTTTGCATCAGAAATGCATGAATGAAAAAGTTGAACGCGCAAGAGGCAACTAACAAGTCATGGAATAACAAAAGAAATAACAAATCAGAAACTCAGCAACATTCATCTACAGATGTGGCTGTGGCTCCCGGAACTAGATGCGGCCTTGGCTCCCGGATGCCTCTGTGCTCGTCGCCGGAAAAAACAGAGCAGAGCGGTCTTCCTCTCACGGCGGTCGGTCTTCCTCTCACCACGGTAGTGGGTCTTTCTCACGGCGGTGTTCCTCCCACAAGCACAGGAGAGATCTTTTACCACAAGCAGAGATCTTGATGCCTCTGTGCTCGTCGCCAGAGAAACCAGAACAAGACGCAAGTGAGAGATGAGAGAAGAAGGAGATCGACAAAACGTCGTGGCTCCCTTCCTCGCCGCGGTCTTCCGCTCGGCTCCCTTCATTGCCGCTGTTAGGGCTTCCTTCTTGGCGGTCGCAGGTCCCTCACACGGCGGTCGCGGGTCCAAAGACAGGAAGAGGAGAAGCAGTTGTCGCGGGTCCAAAGGCAGGAAGAGAGGAAGCAGCGGTTGCGGGCGAAGCAGAAATATGATGAAGAAGAAGAAGCACAAATACGATCAAAGAGGTGAAATTAGGATGGAAGAGGGGAGAACAACGCACAATAGAGAGGAAAGAGTGGAGGCCGGAGGCTGGAAGGGTTTTCCACAAGAGACTGTTAAAGTTGATTATTTTTACGCTTGTGCCATTGCGTTTTCACACTTTTCTTTTACTATTCTGGAAATTTTGCAAGAAAAGAGTGAAAAAAGATATTTTTTATTCTCTATTTTTCAGTCCTATTTGAAAAATTTTCTGCAGAAATTTTTCAAAATTTTAGAACAAACACGTTTTCAGTCTTGTTTTCAGTTTTCAGTGAAAATGAAAACTAAAAACACCCAAACCAAACACCCCCAGGCTACTCTATAGAGAAAAAGGGAAAATGCACATTCAGCTACCAACTTTCTTTTTTATTTTAATTTTTTTATGTGCAACTACCAACTTTCTGGATGCTTGACTGACTGACCACAATATTGTATTTTCCAGTCATACGTGCTTCTTCGGTAGTTCTGTTATGGAATTTCCCAGCACTTTCTAATGTTGGAAGAGGGAGAATATTATTTAGGGAAAATACTGTTCACACCATAAAAAATAAAAGATTTAGGGCCCACTCACGACCTCTTTCGGAACAATGAAAAAAAGAACAAAGATTCAAGACTAGTTGTTGCACACAGATTTTGAATGACCATGTTTTCTAACCAGCGTCATTGAGCTGGAGAAATGATCACGTAATCTTAGAGCTTTATCTAAAATTATTATAATTTGACACTCAAAGTTAAATTAATCTAAATACATTATTAATACAAATTATGTATGATGTTAAATAATTATTCTTTGTTTTTAAACTTTGTATCAAATCTTAAACCAATCTGATCTGAGTTTTAGCTATCAGGAAGAAGTAGAAAACCAAAAAAACAACTGTATAATTTTGTAGTGTTTATACTTGTAAGTGTAACAACTGATAATAATATAAAGGCGCATTTGGATTTATTTTTTTAAAATATTTTTTTAATTTTTTTAGTGTTTAGATAAATGATTGATGAAGTTCTTTTAATTATTAAAAATACTTGTAAATTTGTTTGGATAAATCGAATAAAAGTACTTTTATACCCAAATTACATACAAAATGACAAATGTGTTGTGTAGATAAACATATAAATCAAACAGATTTATAAGAAGGCTTTCACTCTCTTAAAAGTAATCGATTATAATTCTCAGAACTTTTCTTTGTTTCTCGACAAAACTTTTCTTTTATTTTTTTTCAAAATTTTTTCAATGTTAAATTTAACAAATATATAATTTGTTAGTTGTTTATTTTGACGTCATTAATATTTTTTCATAACATAAATTTTTTTCTTATGTTTGTTCATGAGTCATGTAGAAATTAATATATATTTTGTTAATTATGTATTAATACAAAATTCAAATAATGTATAGTGTAAAATTTTTTTATACAATCATCTAATTAAATCTTTCTATGTATATAACTTTTAAAGTAGTGATATGAGAGTTATACATGTTTTGCTTATGTTATATCCAATTGGATGACCTTGTAAAATAACTTTTCATTGTCTACCCTAAATTAAACTCACTCTACACATTCATATAAGCATATACAAATGAAAGTGAATATACCTTGGAAAAACAATGAAGTCGTGGAACAAAGGAGGAGCAACAACATGGTTGGTTGGGTGAGCGTTATGTCACTCTTGCAAGTGAGAATGAGAGTTTTTAAAGGGGTTCACAAGAGATATGATTGTAATTATAAATAAAATTAAACTACTTTTTGGGTTCTCAAAGAAACCCGCAAAATCAATTTAATTCCTGAAAAAAAATTTATAACATCAATTTAGGCCCTTAAAAATTTAAGACATCAATTTATAGTCCCTTAAAGGATTCATAAAACGTCACTTTAATACTGAAAAACACATGTAATATTGGATAAGTTCATCAATTTTCAGTGTTTGGGTATGGCATTTAGTTAGTTGAGTTGAAAGATTTTAAATCTAATATTGAATTAATAATAACTAATTTGGTTTACTTTTGTTTTAAAATAAGGAATCAATTATCTGCATCAATTTTGTCTTTCAGTGTAGATTTTTTGGTTCATGAGCGTGGCTCTGGCGCTCTGCTCTCTACATATATCACATTTCGCTGTCACATTTAGGCACACTAAACACAAGGAAGCTTCTCAATCCGTTAGCTAGTGGAAGCATTCGCTTGAGCAAATAATACTGTAATAGGGCAAATTCAAAGCGCGCCGATAAAAGTCTATATGTATAACATATTGCCCAATTGGCTTAGACATCATGGATTATATTGTGTATATATATTGCACACATGGATGATGGCTGGACCAGCTTCCAATTTCAATTCTAATGGCTGCTTCACCACCTTGTCTTCACTTCCTCAATATTACACCTTTCTTTTTGCATTTTCTTATTTTGCTTACTAGCCTTTCTTCCATTCCAATTGTTCAGCCACTATCATTCAACGTAACCAATTTTGATGACCCTTCGAGCAACATGGCATATGAAGGTGATGCTAGATCCACCAATGGATCCGTAGATCTCAACAGAATTAGCAATATCGCTAGGGTTGGCCGTGCCATATATGGCCAACCCCTTCACCTTTGGGACTCAGCCACCAATGTTCTCACAGACTTCTCCACTAGTTTCTCATTCACTATTGATAAAGTGAATAATGACCCCACAATTGGTGATGGCTTTGTTTTCTACATGGCCCCTCTTGGCTACCAAATCCCACCAAACTCAGCTGGTGGCACTTTTGGACTATTCAATGCCACCACCAATATCATCAACCAACCCCATAACCATGTGGTTGCAGTTGAGTTTGACACATCTGTAGGCTCATATGATCCACCAATGCCGCATGTGGGGATTGATGACAACTCCGTATTATCAGTTGCTGATGCCAAGTTTGATATTGGCAAAAATCTTGGGGTTACATGTTTTGCTCTGATAACTTATGATGGTTCGACCAAGACACTGCAAGCGTCCTGGTCCTTTAACGGAAGCGGTAAGGCCTCTTTCATATCGAATGGTTCTTCTAATTCTTTGTCTTACCATGTTGACCTCATGCAAGCTCTGCCCGAGTGGGTGAACATTGGATTCTCGGCTTCGACCGGCTCTTTGATGGAGTAAAATGTTATTCACTCGTGGGAATTTCATTCAACTTTGAGTTCCGTAGAGGTAAATGGAGAGAAAAAGAAGTTGAACATTGCTGTAGTTGTTGTTCCGGTGATTGTTTCAATTTGTTTTGTGATTGCGATAGTGAGTGTTGGTTGGTTAATCATCAAGAAGAGGAGGACTGGTGCTAATGATGGCGAAGTGGAGTTTGATCTGGATAAAGCAACCATCCCTAGAAGGTTTGATTACAAAGAATTGGTTTCAGCCACCAATGGTTTTGCAGATGATAAAAGGCTTGGACAAGGAGGGTCCGGACAAGTTTACAAAGGGATTTTGAGCTATTTGGGAAGAGCTGTTGCTGTGAAAAGGATCTTTGCTGACTTTGAGAATTCAGAGAGAGTCTTCAACAATGAGGTGAGGATCATAAGCCGTCTTATCCATAAAAACTTGGTGCAATTCATAGGTTGGTGCCATGAGCAAGGGGAACTCTTACTAATTTTTGAGTACATGCCTAATGGAAGCCTTGACACTCATCTATTTGGGAACAAAAAGACTTTGGCATAGAATTTAAGGTACAAGATAGCACTAGGTGTTGCCACAGCACTTCATTATCTTCACGAAGATGCAGAACAGTGTGTGCTTCATAGAGATATTAAGTCAGCTAATGTTTTGTTGGACACAGATTTTAGCACTAAGCTTGGTGATTTTGGGATGGCAAAGTTGGTGGACCCCAGATTGAGGACTCAAAGGACAGGAGTGGTTGGTACATATGGTTACCTGCCCCCAGAATACATCAATGGAGGAAGGGCTAGTAAGGAATCAGACATGTATAGTTTTGGGGTTGTGGCATTGGAAATTGCCAATGGGAGGAGGACTTATAGGGATGGAGAATTTCATGTGCCACTAACCAATTGGATATGGCAACTTCATGTGGAAGGGAATCTTATGAAGGCTGCTGATGAGAGGTTCAGCAAGGACTTTAATGAGAATGAAATGATGAGCTTGCTTACTGTGGGACTATGGTGTACTCACCCTGATACAAAGGAAAGGCCAAAGGCAGCACAAGTAATTAAGGTTCTTCAGCTTGAAGCCCCATTACCAGTGTTACCAAATGATGTGCATGTTCTTCCTACCCGTTCAGCTATTGTGCAACCTAATTATTCCTTATCACCAGCCATTACTACTAGTCTTGTTCATGGTGGACGTTAACAAAAGGATTTTGAATTCATGCATAGCAGGATGTGGAATTAATTTTTGTTTTCTGATGTACCTGGGTTAGAAACTCATGGGAGAGGGAGGGCATTTCCTTTGCATTTCCTGCGTATACTTGATTCTTGTTTGCATGTACACATTCCGGTACAACTCATGTTCTTTGTATTTTGAATACTTTATTTAGCATTATTTGACAACTTGACAAGTGATTGCAATAATGTATATATTTGGTGCTAGATTCTCTATTACAAGTTGCAAAAGGCCCCTTGAATTATTTTGACTGACCCCGCTGGAAAATCATTACTATTCTAGCCAGCCCCGCCCACCATTGTTGACGTAAAACTTATTTATTTGATGATGGCAAATTATTTGATGCCTATTGCAATTATATCCGATTGGAAATTTTTTAAGAAGATGATATAAAAGGAAAGAATAAGTGACACAAAGGAATGAATATGTCGCTGATGATGTTAGTAATTATTTTTTAATAAATAGAAGATTTTAAGGTATATGCTACTACAGTAAATCGGGAATATATATGATGTGTCATTGTAAGGAAAGGAAATCACTGGAGCAAATTGAACCATACACCCAGAAAATATCAATTACATTATGTGCAAACCCTGTAATGCATCTAGTGGGAGCAAAAAATAGAACTGCACAACATATAGTCAAGATTGAAGAAATATCTCCTCTCCTACATCTGGCTACTAAATTATCGTGCAAAATCAACAGTTGGGAACATTCACATATGGAAAGATTTCTCCGTGCAGATTATATACAGCCCAAATATGTAGATGTAATATCTTAGTTTTGAATCACGAAGGGTGGCAGTTACCCTTATCTGTTGTTCTATGTTTTGTCACTAAGTCTGGATCTTATACGTCCTTGAAGAGCTACATGGTTAGGCTAAGAAGAGTAGGTTGAACAAAAAAATACCGATACAACATGGTTCATGAAATATATATAATTTTGCAAATATAATTACAGTTCATTTATGATTTAATTGATCCATGCATTAATTGATATAATATGCTATGTTTTTTAATTGATTTTTGATTGATTTAATAATATTTGTTTGTGATTGATCTAATAATAATATTTGTTACTTTTTTAATCATTTATGAGAAGAATTTTTTTTATTGAAATGATTGAAATGTAATAATTAACATTATGAGAATGGAGATCAAAATCAAGTATGTTTATATGTTTAGATCATGCATTAAATGTTCAACAAAATGTAATATTTGAAATAAATATAATAAATGATTGATCTAATAAATGTTCAAATAACGTAATATTTGAAACGTTTATTGAAATCATGCATTAAATATATTTGTTATTATTTTAATCATTTAATTAAATAATTAACTTCCTTTTAATCAAATTGAATTAAGGAGGAATTGTCACGTTGGATTTCCTTATTTGAATAAATTGTATTTTATATATATATAGATTGATTGTATAATAGAGGGTAGATTAATGTAATCACTATAAAAAAAAGGGGTAAATTATGGTGGGTAAATTGGTAAATTAGGACTTTTTTTATTGTCATTTTTCATAGTAAGGGCGATTTATTTTTAACCATCACAATTTACATTTTAACCACCACAATTCACATGGCAAATTACATAATGTTTGGTCAAATTCAAAAGTACATTGTTAATTATGGCGGTTAAGAACGGCCACAAGTTTCAACAAAATTTTTAAAAAATTATTAATTACGGCAGTTTGAACCACCATAATTTGCAGTAAATTTTTTTAAAAAATTAATGATGATAGTTTGAAACCACCATAATTTTCATTCCAATTAATAAAAAAATTATTCCTTTATTTTAACAATAATGCCACATAATTTTATAAAACCAATTTTAGTTTCATATTAGTCTAGTAAGATAAACTAAAGGAATTAAGGAGAGATCAAATTTCGCATTAAGCCAAATCACATCACTAGAATACATAAAGATACATAAATCTTAATATAAAAAGAAAGTAATTATTCTACTCATATTCTTTACTTAGGCTCAAATTGAGATCAACTTCAAACACTCGAGGTAAAAGACATTAGCTTCATGTTTGCGTTAAAAATAAATTGAGCTCTAAGAACTTTTGTTTTTATGTCAATGATAATGATATATCAAAAATACAAACTCTATCAATTTAACCATGATTAGGATTGCAAAATACTCTTACAAAGGTATAATAGAAAGTCATACTCTTCAATTTTTTCACCATGGGGCTTCATGTCAAACTAATGTTCTACTTTCCTCGCCATTGCAACCTTGTCCACCTAACACAAACACAAAAGCTGTTAGCTAGCTTAAGGTAGCTAATACGACAATTGACTAATTGAAAGTACTACAAATAATTATAATTTATCTAGTTTAAATTATAAAATATACCACAACTCAATGTTATCACCTTCCACATGACAATGGAAACAACTTCAAAGTTTAGAATAATGAAATTTGAAGGTCTTTCATTTCTGCAATCAGAATTGCAAATCCTAATAAGCTACAGTAATAACTACTACACAAACATTGCACACTGAATTTTGGGTGGGGGAACATTAGTATTTGTTGATGGAATTATTAACATGAAACAATAGTTTTGTTGTTCAAACTCAAGGACCTTCCATCTCAAATTTACTTTTATCTTCCAACTGTCCCCTCTAAACATAAATATCACCTTCTTGCAGGATATCTAAACTCCTCATTTACCTGCCTCTAGGGTTTAAGTTGGTAGAGTTTGCCCCTTTTCTCATTTACAATGTTGTTACCTAATTTGTGGTTCACTCTATCTAGTAGATTTGAGTCCTTTTATTTGAGAGGCTTAACTTTTTATTTTACTCTCTTTCTGGAGAAAAACAAAAGCAATAACATGTCTCCTTTTGAAGTCCTCATTCTCACTATTTCAAACAATCTTTCAATCTAAGTATCTAACAATGTGCATTCCTCACTTTCAATTTCAATTTCAAATACAAAAACTGAATCCTTTACTTTCTGTAAATTAAAATAATAATAAAAAACTGACAAAAGTAATGACCAATAAAAAAGACTCTATCAATTAGCAAGCACAACTTGGTAATACTTACTACGTAAATCTCAAACAAATATCAGTACACTTAGCAACAATAGATTATTAACATAATTAGCTTAATAACAACACAAATCTCAAATCATAATCCTAAAGACAACACAACAATTCTAATTGGTAAGGTTCTGAAGATAAAAAACAAATATTAAAAAAATAAATAAACATTATATAATCTACGGAAGATTAGATATCTAATACAAAATTATAGATGTACCAAGGTCATGCTCCGCTGACAAATAAGAATTACAGTTGCCTACCATTAAGCTGAGATTAGAATTCTCAACTTGGTTTCTTTCTGAGAATACACATGTAGGTATGAAGTCTTTAAACATATTTAAGGAATAAGTTTTTGGCATACTGACAGTGTCAGTGCCACTAGCCATCTCCATCATAAATTGACATAGTTAGGAGATAGTTATAAAACTAATGACTACCTCACATCAATACAAGCAGCAAATAGTAACCAAATGGAATAATAGCAGGAGACATAATCACTCAATAGCATCAATAAAGAATAAAGCACTGAACAAGGTACTGCATACTAGATGCACTGACAAGATGAATGATTCAGAGAACACACAATATTGCAATCACACACAGCCATGCATGTAGAGCAGAGAACACACAATAACTTATGCAAAGGTTAATTAACTTGAACAATTTTTTGTCTTGCATAAATAAGAAGCCCCAGAAGAAGGAATAACAATATATTGCAATCAAATCAGTTAACGAAATGAAGCTGAAAATATTGCAATATTACTAATTGAATCATATCAACAGTAAAATCAAGTAACACAAAATCCCTAACCAACAAATTGGATAGTGCCAGCAACTAAAAAGAATCGACCCTTGTATCTCAAAAACCATACAGGAGCATGATAAATCAAAGGTCTTCATCCGGATTTTTCTCATGGGGGTTGAGAAGGCTTTTTCTCATGGGAAACATATACAAGGAAAAGCAAATTCACTTGCTCTATTTCACGTCTAGTATTTTCTTATATCACCTGCCATATACGAGCATTTAATTTGAGAAGTTGAGTAATTGAATGTTTCTCATCAACCATCATATTCAAGCGATTAACTAAGTGTCAAATTCAAACCCACGTGATTTTGTTAGCATGCTACTATAGCTCATTGAAAGCATCAGCAGCTCAGAGAAAATTATTGTCATATACATGTACTTAACTAGGGGTAAAATCAACTATCCTATCCAGTTGAGTCGACATGTTTGTGCTTTGTTAAATACACATATTACAAATTCAAATTCAATCGGAGTTTGATTCAAGCACCAATTTTAATCAAGCTCTACATACAAATTTGAATTTGATACAACTAAACTATAATTGAACAAAAAGTAATAGATCCTCTACCAAGGTTATTTTTAGATAATTGAGCTTTAAATTAGCTAGTTCAACATTAAATAAGGCTAATTTTAATTCCAGAAGATCACAACACAACCATAAAAGAATATTGTGGTTAAAATTTTACCTCTATGATAGATGGATGATTATGACCTGTTATGCTAGTAGTATCTCCAGAGTGGTGCTGGTCTTCTTTTACTCTTAATATATCTTCTTTGAAAGCCTCATATTTTTCCTGCACAAAATTGACTTCATATATAAAAGAAGCATTGCTCCTACAATCCAAAAAGCAAAAACTTAATAGAAAATAATAATAATAATAATAATAACAACAACAACTAAATCTCATATAGATTATAGAATGTACCACCTTGATCATTTTCATATCTACAACAAATTCCATGTCCCCAGCAAAATCACTACCAATATTTTCTTCTAAGGCAGAGAAGTAGGCCTTGGGGCACCTATACTTTATTCTATATCTTGTGCAGAACGGAAGCCACCACCTTGCAAGCTTCAAAGCCACCCTCATGCCATTCAAGACATTTTTTTTCACTTGAGACAAATAGGATAGAACAAGAGCAAGCAACAACAGAGGAGAAGAGTGCAGCGTGTTAGGGGTTAATCTTGGGGGCTCACAATAGTGTGTTCATACGGGTTTCAAATAGAAGAATGTGTTTCAAAGTTCATCAATATTACATAGATCATTCTAACATGCATAGACAACTCTGAATTGACCACTTTAAGAATTCATATAAATCCACAATCAAAATGAGAAATTTACCAAAGCCCTTGACTTAGATGAAGAGATCAAGATCAACCAAAACCCAAAATAGCCTCAAACCATAAACCAAACACAAACTAGACACAAATCAGTAAGCTTTCCAAAACAAAATCCCCAAATCATAATCATAAAAAACCAAAAAAAAAGATCACAGTAAAATATGAAAAAAAAGAAGCAGAAACAGAGGGGATGGAATGAGCCATACTCTACTGGGGCTTCATCGCTATCACCGCTAGGGGGAGCCTGTCAGCACCACCACGATCGCCGCCGCTCCAGCCATTGCTTATGCTTCCCTCACTATCCTGTCGCCACCTAGCTCAGCCATGGACCTGTGCTTAGAATCACAGCGGTCACCACCAACCGCTACAAGTTTTGCCACGACATCCTGTCACTACTGCACTTCAGTCGATCAGCCACCAATTCCACCGTGCCCATTTGACGTCAACAGCGCATCCTTCGCCTCACAAATAGCGGAGCCACCACCCCTACCTGTCCCCTGTTCGAAGCAACTATTCGTCAACACCCCCACTCCGCCTTACAAGTTTTTTAACACTGTTAAAGGTAAGAAAGAACACTTACATGGGATGTTTAAGCGGTGGAGGCTTTGCTTTTGGTACCAGATCCGAAAGCTTTGGTTACAACCTCACTCTCACACCCCGGTACAACCACCATAGCATAGATGAGGGGCTCCGTCAGGCTGAGCAAGGATGCTACCAGGGAGTGGTGGTGTCGTCGCCTTCATCTTTGGCGGAGCTAAGGAGCTTTGGGGGTTTCTTGGGTTTGGCGGAGGTGTGGGTGAGGGTGTCTTGGCCACCGCGGCCCTCGACTGACAAGGTAATCTCTTTCAAGCTGGAGACTTCTACGGAGAAGAGGATGGCAGAGGGAAAGAAGACTCTAGAAGGGTTTGCATGTAGAGGATTTGAGGTGTGGGAGTCAAATGGGATTAGTGGTTGGTTGGTTCGGAAGGAGCTTCTTGTAGTGGTGGTCTAGGGAGTGCCGCAGGGAAGCTTCTGGTATAGGAGTCTTCTTTCCTTACTTCTCAGCGAGTGAGGTAGCTTTGCTCAGTAGAGTGATTGGCGCGGGTTTTTAGTGAAACTTCTCTCAAGTGGCACGAAGATGAGCAAATAGTGACGTCTAAGTGAAATAGATGGTTTTCTAAATGAATGGATCAGTGTTAGGTTTTTATTTCAGTGAAAGATTTTTTATCTCAGTGAAAGGTTTTTATTTTTTCCTTACTTCTTGTCCCGAACCTAGATTTAAGATTTTGAAATCTCATTATTTTCTTAGATTTAATTACAAAATAATTCTCTTTTTTAAGATTAACAAATTTATTTTTCAAAAAAATATTTTTTTTCCTTTTCATCTTTCTATTTTTTTAAAATTTTTAATTAAATTCTTTGACTAACATATTTTGTAAAATTAATCCTTTTTAAAATTTTGAAAGTTCCTATATAACAAAGTGCAATAAAATTTGAGTTAAAATCTAAAAGTTTCATAATGAACAAATGATTTATAAAATGTGTGTGTGTGTGCGCTCAATGCAAATGCTCAAGTTTTATCCACTATTCAGATTTTATTTCCATTTTTAAGCGAATACAACTACAATTATACTAACAAAACAAGTTCCAAATTCAATTGAAACAAAAAAAAAAAGCACAAAATGTGCTCTATATACCATAGCTCATTGTTTTTATTATAAGATTAAAAAATTAAGAGATAACACATCCTCTTAGAAGAGTTGATGTTTAATTTGAGCTTCCCATCCTCATTTTCTGAGTAGCGAATGACAAAATTTTAGTTAATATTTTTTTAATTTTTTATTGATATGTATCTTTTACAAATATTAAATAATATAAATAAAGAAAATATTTAAAAAATTAAAAGAAATTGTGACATATATATCATTAGTTACTTTATCACATCACCTATCTAGACTAAAACCAAAATTAAATAAAATGATCAATTTAGAGGATTAGTGTAATTTAAACGCCTAATTAGAATATTTACAAGTTAAGATATCTATTTGTAATTAGCTAAAATATTATAGAGTGAAAATCCTGTTTTTCTCCTTTACTTTAATAAAAAAGTAAGAAAAAATATATAAAAATAGTTAATGGTAAATAATGGTGGTTTTAACCGCCGTAATTTACCAAGCCTTGTGGTGGTTTTGAAGAACCACCGTAATTCCATCTCCATTTGTTTCACTAGAATTATGACGGTTACCAAAACCTCCGTAATCTACTAAAATTGTGGTGGATTTTGAGAATCGCCCTAATTTATACAATTTTTTGTAGTGAAATGCTTTTACAAGCTTGGGAGAAATCTGTGTAATAACTTCACAAATTTATGGATCTCTTGAGTAAAATTTGTAAATAGATGAGAGAAGGTTAAATTTCACTAATATCAGAAGAGGTAAGTTTAATTTGCCCAAAAAAAATTTCAAAACCAAATAGACTCTAAAATTTTCAAAACTATACTCTTTAAACCCATTCCTTTTTATCCCTTTCTAAAGTTAAACTTACAAACACGTCTTTAATACATAAATATTATTATTTTAACACCTTAAAAAAATGGATTTTACACTCAGTTTATTCATACTTGAATGTCATAGATGGATAACGCGAGATCACCATCATATTCAATAGTTGATTTTTAAAATAAAGTTTTTGTTAATTGATTTGGCTCAAATGATTCTTAATGAAACATTGTAAATAAATGAAAGAGAATGAGAGATAAGAATATAATAATTAGAATTAATGAAGAGCACTTATAGAAATCTCGTTACTCTACTCACAAGTTTCTAACTCTCATTAATTAATCTATTTATACTTGATAATTCATTTATATTCTTATGTCCATATTTTAACATGATTTGTACCACTATAATTGAAGTTACTAAGTTAAATAATTATGATAAATTTGTACTATTATATTAATCTTGAGATTAATTTTAATATTCTAAATTTAAAAGATTTTAAACTATCATCCAATAATAACTTATTATTTATAAGACTATTAAAATAATAATTATAAAATTTAATATTTTTATTAATATAATAGTATAGAACTAAAAATCTATATAAAATAATTTTACATAAAAATTAAATCTATTGATTTTTTTCGCTGTAGAACATATTGCAGCAACTTCCATGCGATGGGGCTGCCGGCTATTGCTCGTGGAAACTAGCTACTTTATAGAGAAAAAGCGAAAGCGCACATTTAGCCACCAACTTTCTTTTTTATTTTAATTTTTTTATGTGCAACTACCAACTTTCCAGATGCTTGACTGGTTGACCACAATATCGAAATTTTCTAGTTATGCGTGCTCCTTCGGTGGTTCTGTTATGCGATTTCCCAGCACTTTCTAATTTTGGAAGAGGGAAAGTACTATTTAGGGAAAATACTATTTACGCCATAAAAAATAAAAGATTTAAGGCCCACTCACTACCTTTTTCGGAACAATGAAAAAAAGAACAAAGATTTAAGACAAGTTGTTGGACACAGATTTTGAAGACCATGTTTTCTAACCAGCGTCATTTAGCTGGAGAAATTGATCACGTAATCTTAGAGATTTATCACAATCTCCTGTAATATTAATATTTCAGATTTTTATGAAAAAATCTTTTTTAGATATCACAACGATAAGGATTTAAGGCACATAATTTTTAAGTAGTTAATAATTAATTATTTTTAAAAAAAATAAAATTATAATTATGACATATTATTAGAATATTATTAATAATCATCAATATTTAATAACAAGATTACACTATAAAAAAATATATTTAAAAATTATCAGTATTTAATTAAATCTATAATACTAATATTTAACACTACTTTAAATTTTCTAAGTAAAATTTCCAGAGTGATTTTGAGCTCATAATTTCATAACTTTAATAATTAATTTTTTAAACAAATTATAGTAATAATTATTATATATCATTATTTTACTATCATTAATTAATATAATTTTAATATTCATAATAATTATTTTTAATATCTAGATAATTTATGCTGAAATCTACGTAGTAAAAAATATTATACATTTTTTATAACCTTATATATTGGAGTATTAGTTAAAATAATTAGTGATAAATAAAATAAATAAATAATCAAAAGAAATTTTAAATTATTTTATTTTCTAAAATATAAGTGTTTAAAAAAGGTTTAAATCAGATTAATTATGTTACTTTACTTTTATATACTCATAATTATTAAATAATTAATATATAATATTGATTAATTACTATATAATTTTTGTACCAATTGATAAAATGATAACATATATATATAAACTAGAAATTCAGTATTAATATACTAAAATGAGGTAAATGACTCATTATATAATAATAGTATTTACTATAACTGTTTATTAATTTTATCTTATCACTCTTTTACCATCTTTATCGGTTATTTTTGTTTTTTTATTTTATCCTTTTTTTGGTAATATATTTATATATGGTCTCAATGTTAGTTATTATTTTTACATAATGACATTTACAAAAATCAAAAGAGAATTTTAAAAATATTTATAAATATAAAAACTAAATTTTTAATATTCATAAAAGTCAAATACATATTTTAATATATTTTTATAGGACTTAAATTCAAAATGATAGAGACCAAATAGTTTATGCAATTATAATTTCTTTATTTAAAATAAAATTGAGCCTTATTTATTAAGCTAACACGAATTTAAGTTTTTTCAAATTATTCTTAAGAAATGATAAATTCATGTGCTAAGGTTGTTGAAAACTATTTTTTTTTCATTTTGGAAGCTTAATGAATGAATAAAATTTATAAAAAATTTCTCATATATTTTATAAACAATGATTTATTGAAGGTATAAAGGAAATTGTTGAATTAGTAGCTGGAAATCAGTTAAGAAAACTCTTTATTACATTAATAGTAACAAATATAATAAGCATGCCACAATTTGTATGGGAGCATGCTTGGTAATTTTAAGAAGATGAAATCTTATAGAACCAAAGAAGTATATTAAGGAATTAATGTAGGTTTTAAATTGTAATTCAAACTTTTTATTAATGACTTTAATATTATATTTTCAAATTTTAAAGGCAAATATTGTATTTTTTAGATAAAGTTGAGAGTTGCATGTTGTCATAAAAAAAACTTTTATTTTTTATATATCATTCTATTCTAAAACTTTACACGGTAGACCAATCCCATTTCACTGTCACATTCAGGCACACTAAGCACGATAAAAGGAAGCTTCTCAATCCATTTCGCTTGAGCAAATAATACTGTAATTGGGCAAATTCAAAGCTCCTATAGAAGTCTATATGTATAACATATTGCCCAATTGGCTTAGACACCTTGGATTATGTTGTGTATATATATTGCACATGGATGATGGCTGCACCTGCTTCCAATTTCAATTCTAATGGCTGCTTCACCACCTTGTCTTCACTTCCTCAATATTACACCTTTCTTTTTGCATTTTCTTCTTTTGCTCACTACACTTTCTTCCTTTCCAATTGTTCAGCCACTATCATTCAACATAACCAATTTTGATGACCCTTCGACCAACATGGCATATGAAGGTGATGCTAGATCCACCAATGGATCCATAGACCTCAACAGAGTTAGCAATATCGCCAGGGTTGGCCGTGCCATATATGGCCAACCACTTCACCTTTGGGACTCATCCACCAATGTTCTCACAAACTTCTCCACCAGTTTCTCATTCACTATTGATAAAGTGAATAATAACACCAGAATTGGTGATGGCTTTGTTTTCTACATGGCCCCGCTTGGCTACCAAATCCCACCAAACTCAGCTGGTGGCACTTTTGGACTATTCAATGCCACAACCAATAGCATCAACCAACCCCATAACCATGTGGTTGCAGTTGAGTTTGACACGTATGTAGGCGCAAATGATCCACCATTGCCGCATGTGGGGATTGATGACAACTCTTTAATATCAGCTGCTGATGCCACGTTTGATATTGGCAAAAATCTTGGGGTTACATGTCTTGCCCTGATAACTTATGATAGTTCGACCAAGACACTGCAAGCGTCCTGGTCCTTTAATGGAAGCGGTAAGCCCTCTTCCATATCGAATGGTTCTTCTAATTCTTTGTCTTACCATATTGACCTCATGCAAGCTCTGCCCGAGTTGGTGAACATTGGATTCTCGGCTTCAACCGGCGCGTTGAAGGAGCAAAATGTTATTCACTCGTGGGAATTTCATTCAACTTTGAGTTCCGTAGAAGTAAATGGAGAGAAAAAGAAGTTGAACATTGTTGTAGTTGTTGTTCCGGTGATTGTTTCAATTTGTTTTGTGATTGCGGTGGTGAGTGTTGGTTGCTTAATCATCAAGAAGAGGAGGACTGGTTCTAATGATGGCGAAGTGGAGTTTGATCTGGATAAAGCAACCATCCCTAGAAGGTTTGATTACAAAGAATTGGTTGCAGCCACCAATGGTTTTGCAGATGATAAAAGGCTTGGACAAGGAGGGTCCGGACAAGTTTATAAAGGGGTTTTGAGCTATTTGGGAAGAGTTGTTGCTGTGAAAAGGATCTTTGCTGACTTTGAGAATTCAGAGAGAGTCTTCAACAATGAGGTGAGGATCATAAGCCGTCTTATCCATAAAAACTTGGTGCAATTCATAGGTTGGTGCCATGAGCAAGGGGAACTCTTACTAGTTTTTGAGTACATGCCTAATGGAAGCCTTGACACTCATCTATTTGGGAACAAAAAGACTTTGGCATGGAATTTAAGGTACAAGATAGCACTAGGTGTGGCCACAGCACTTCATTATCTTCATGAAGATGCAGAACAGTGTGTGCTTCATAGAGATATTAAGTCAGCTAATGTTTTGTTGGACACAGATTTTAGCACTAAACTTGGTGATTTTGGGATGGCAAAGTTGGTGGACCCTAGATTGAGGACTCAAAGGACAGGAGTGGTTGGTACATATGGTTACTTGGCCCCAGAATACATCAATGGAGGAAGAGCTAGTAAGGAATCAGACATGTATAGTTTTGGGGTTGTGGCATTGGAAATTGCAAGTGGGAGGAGGACTTATAGGGATGGAGAATTTCATGTGCCACTAACAAATTGGATATGGCAACTTTATGTAGGAGGGAATCTTATGAATGCTGCTGATGAGAGGTTGAGTAAGGACTTTAATGAGAATGAAATGATGAGCTTGCTTACTGTGGGACTATGGTGTACTCACCCTGATACAAAGGAAAGGCCAAAGGCAGCACAAGTTATTAAGGTTCTTCAGCTTGAAGCCCCATTACCAGTGTTACCAAATGATGTGCATGTTCTTCCTACCCGTTCAGCTATTGTGCAACCTAATTATTCCTTATCACCAGCCATTACTACTAGTCTTGTTCATGGTGGACGTTAACAAAAGGATTTTGAATTAATGCATAGCAGGATGTGGAATTAATTTTTGTTTTCTGATGTACTTGGGCTAGAAACTCATGGGAGAGGGAGGGCATTTCCTATGCATTTCCTACGTATACTTGATTCTTGTTTGCATGTACACATTCCAGTACAACTTATGTTCTTTGTATTTTGAATACTTTATTTAGCATTATTTGACAACTTGACAAGTGATTGCAATAATGTATATATTTGGTGCTAGATTCTCTATTCCAAGTTGCAAAAGGCCCTTTGAATTATTTTGATTGACCCTCGAATTATTTGGATTGACCCCGCTTGAAAATCATTACTATTCTAGCTAGCCCCGCCCACCACTGTTGACGTAAAACTTGTTTATTTGATGATGGCAAATTATTCCATGGCTATTGCAGTTATATCCACTTGGAAATATTTTAAGAAGATGATATGAAAGGAAAGAATAAGTGACACAAAGGAATGAATATGTCGCTGATGATGTTAGTAATTATTTTCTAATAAATAGAAGATTTTAAGGTACATGCTACTGTAGTAATTCGGGAATATATATGATGTGTCATTGTAAGATACTACATGGAAAAAGGAAATTACTGGAGCAAATCGAACCATACATCAAGAAAATATCAATTGGAACCAAAAAATTCTGATACATTGTGCAAATCCTGTAGCGCATCAAGTGGGAGCAAAAAATAGAACTGCACAACATATTAGTCAAGACTGAAGAAATATCTCCTCTCCTTCATCTAGCTCCTAAATTATTGTGCAAAATCAGCAGTTGGGAACATCCACATATGGAAAGATTTCTCCACTACGTTGTGCAGATTATATACAGCCCAAATATATAGATGTAAACCCTAGTTTTATATAAAGAAGGTTAGAAAATTTGTTTGAACCGGGAATAGGTGGTAGTTACCCTTATCTGTTGCTCTGGGTTTTGAATTTCACTAAGTCTAGATCTTACACGTCCTTGAAGGGCTATCTGATGAAACTACATTCTTGGGATTAAAAGAGCCATTAATTGTTTCCAAAAGAAAAATAAGTTAAAGAATAATTTTTAATAAATTTTATGAAACATTTAAACATTTTGTTTTTAATCCACAAGTTTACAAAATCTTAGAAATTTATGAATTTGAACTAAAACCCAAAATTTGGATTTTGATTTGTTAGAATTTTAATTTTTATGATATTTTATTTGAATCCAAATGGAGGTATGTCCTTATTTACATTTATTTATTAAACTTAATAGAGAGTAAAATAAATGGGGAGTAAAATAAGTGAGTATTGAGACAACCCAGCCCAATATATACCAATATTTTAATTATAGCTCAAAGTTGAGAGAAAAACAGTTCTGGAGAGTGGGAAAAACAGTTCTTGAGAGCACTATAGCGCTCAACGGGAACAGTAAGGCGGTGTAGGAGGAGAATTGATCTCTCTGATGATTATTGCAGCGATCAAAATTTCATTAAAAACCCCCTCAATCCGGGGTTCAAACCATTAAAACACCCCCAAAACCCCTCTAAAACACAACACCGCCTCCCAACCCTTTTCACTCCTAAAACTATATATTTTCTTCCAATCTTTTCAAGTTTAACTTGGAATCTTTTATCCTCCAAGCCAAAGGTATGTTTAGTCGATGGTTTTTGCTTCATTTTCTCCTGATCTCTTATGTTCTTGAGGTGTTCTCCATGGTTACCATGTCATGAAGTTCCTTTGCCATGCATAAAGTGAAGTTGGAGTGTTTAGAGATTGATTTAGGATTCTATTGATTCCATGATAGATACCAATGTCATTCCTATTTCTCCAAGTTCTGTTAGTGTCTTTCCTGTATGTTCTACTCCTCTAGGTGAGTGGATTCGTATCTATGATCTCTATATTATGTATTAAAATTATTTTCATAAAGATATGATTTTTTGCTTGATTTTAGGGAAATACTGTATAAGGATTTCAAGTTGATTGTTGGATTGTATGTTTGGAACTACTAGTCTTAGAGCAAGAAATATATTTTGTATAAAACTCATGGGAGCATGTTTGTTGAACTGATTTTAAGTGTATTTGATGATAATTATGATTATGGAAAACTTTTATGAATGTTAAACCGAATTCTAGAAATGGTTTATGTATATAAAATAGTTTTATATCTAGATATGCAGTTTAAAGAAGAGAATATAAAATTATGATTGCAAAATTTTCTATTTTGAAGCATGATATCGAGTTTTTAAATTGAAGAAAAGATTGATAGCTTGAGATATATTTTAGAAATTTAGTGAAAACCATTTTACAGCATGAGTCTTCCTGAGATTCAGAGCAGTTGATAGCTACATATTCTGTGGACTTTGAAAATCACAATGTCTACAAAGAGTGATCATTTGGACATGATTTCATATTATGCTAAGGTCAAACTGTTAAGATCAGATAAATTCAGAGCTCACAGAGAATTAAAAGATCTTAAGAGTTTTCAAATTTAGATGGATTTATTTAATTAGTTTATATAGTAGCTATAGAGAAACAGACTGTGAGTTAATGGCTATCCAAATAATCGTTAATCTTAGTCTCAACTTCAATCTCACAGAGCAGAGACATGAGACCTAGTTAGGTGTTCAATTCGGGTTCTCGAGAAACCTGCAGAGTAGAGAATTTAATTGTTTTGAGTATTTATTATACATTATCATGGTTTACTGTTTTTCTAGGAACTACTATACTATAAGTTTAGAGGACTTCAGGTATGAAAGTAACTTGAAGAAAATATTTTTATAATTTTATGAATTAATGATATATATATATATGAGATTATGCATAACTTTTGAGTATTATCAATATTATTATGATTTTATGCATTGCTTTTTTAATGTCCTATGAAAAGGGGTTTCAGGTGAAGATTTACTTACTGAGGTTTTCAATAAAAACTCATCCCCCTTCTTTTTTTTCCATTACAGATATAACAGCTACTGTAGGTTCCTCACAACCTCCTTTTTCCTAACAATAGTAGAGTTTAGCCAGTAAGCTTCACTTGAGTGAAACATTTTTATTTTGTTTAGAGTGCTCCAGTACAATGCAGGTACGATCTCGGCCATAGAGTATGTTTGCATATCGTTCTCTAAGAGTATTTGTATAAGTTTTATAGTTGTTCTAAAACAGAGCAAACTTATATTATATCTCTTGTATTATGATCTATGGGTTTTGAACTTGAATTATGAGACAACAATTGTAATTACTTATGGGTTTTAAAAGGACAAGTGATTTGTATATAAAAAAGTGAAATTTCCTGTTTTTCATGGATTTTACAACTAGAGCATACATGCAAAAGCAGTCAACAAGTCACAAGACTTACATGAGAATGAAATTTCACATACCGATCACATTTCCAAATCAAATCGTGACAATAGAAGACATGGTAGAACACATTACTTCACCTTTTTTTTTTCTAAAAGTAGGAATTTGGGTGTATTACCAATTACAAAATGTTATTCGCATGTGAAGTTTGAGTTGTTATTTGAGTAATTTTGTTTGCGTGAAGATATGTGTGACAAATCCTTAAAGTGAGTAATTCATAGACAATAGAGGTACTGGAAATTATCATAATTTGACACTTAAAGTTCAATTAATTTAAATACATTATTAATACAAATTATTTATAATGTTAAATAATTATTCGTTATTTTTAAACTTTTAAAATAATGATAATAGAAGTTTTTTTGTGTAACATATAGTTAAATATTTGTGTGAAAAATTTACACTAATGGTATATAAAAATCAAATTTATTTTATTATGTGATTCACTATTAATACCTTTTTTTAATTATGGAAATTTTATAAATATATAAATAATAAATTTATCATTAATAATAAATAAATATTAAATCCAAATAAAATAATTGTAGTCATGCATAACGCTAGAATATACCAATATTTTCTGTTGACTCGTACATTCCTCTGTGTTATATATATATATATATATATATATATGTGAACCTTGACCTTTAGCCTCATGCACAATCAATTCCAATATCTCACGCAAAATTATATTATATCATACTGTGGGGAGTAAATGGGTTGGTGTAACACCCGTTTATAAAGTAACTAATATGAATTTACACATAAAGCATAATGGTTAATATTAAATAAAAAGATTACAAGCATAAGGTGTAAGGATGACAACTTAATGTCATTAAGTACAAACTGAATATTTCTATAATTTATAACATAAAATCACACATTAATTAATCCATAAGTTTCTAGCAGCTGCCTTCCATTCAGTATTACTTGGCTAATCTGAAACCACCAAAAATAAAAATAAAGGAAAATGAGAATTTATAAAAATTTCCAGTAGAAAATGAATGGTCTTAAAAATGTTTCAACTATGGTTGGTTCCATCCGTGTCTGCACGAAAAATACACAGGACTACAGTAACGTATATGAATAATCAATTATCATATTATAAATAAAATATGTTATGTAGAACTTGTCATGCATAGAACATGTCATGCATATCTTATCGAAATTATGATGTATTTACTTTAGTTTCTCTTTCATTCGTCTGCTTGTTTCACACACAGTTGAAGGCCTTATCTTAGAAAATTCTCATTATTTCATACCGTTCTTACATCATGACAACAAAGCAAGACTTTTACGTCATTCTAACCAAGGCAGGTAATATAAAAGGATCTTATATGTATCCCTTTGCCTTATCTGTGGTTAGCGGCAAATCATAATAAATCATATTCTTTTAAAATTAATTAAAATTTATTGTGCATAATTTCATAATAAAGAATTTATATAATTAATCAATAAATGAAACTTAAATAAAAGCTCATAAGTAAATTAACAATTTAAATAATGAAACATAAATGCATAAAATTTATACATTCATACATAAATAAATTGGACCAAAATAGTATAAGTTAGGTCCAATAAATTCATGTACAACAGATAACAACATAAATAAAAAGGAATATTTAATTAACTTGAATTAAATGACAAATCATATAAATATAAATAAACATTAAAATAAATAAGAAACCGAAACGGCGGTACTCCACACTGGACCAACAGAGAGAGAAGAGAATACTTATAATTAAATAATAAAAGAAACTGGAACGGCAGTACTCCGCACTAGACCAGTGAAGAAAGAGAAGAAAATCATTATAATTAAGTGATAAAAGAAACCGGAGCGCGATAAACCGATGAGACTGATTGGGAGAGAAGAAGATTATTTTAATTAGTATTATTTTAATATTCAGGTCCATGATCATCAGTAATATAAAAGAATGTCAAGAAAAATGACAATAATAAATAACTATGAGCGTTTGTGATAAAAATGATAGTGCATAAAATAAATAGTAATAATAATAATTGTAGTTATGGTTTTATTTTGCAAATAAATTTATTCCCTATCTTAAATTCTACCGAAACATGAAAATTATGTGCACCTATTGAACTTTATAGTATACTAACCTTACTATCTCTTTTTTTTTCTCCTCATGTTCTCTTTCTTCCTTTCTCTTTCTCTTTCTTTTCTTTCTCTTTCACGTAACACACTCTCTTTCCTTTCCTTCTCCACTTCTTTTTCTTACTATACCCACACTTATGCACCTCCCTTATATTTATATGCATATACAGCACATAGAAATCGTATTACAGTGTGTAAATGTCGGGGGTGAGTGGCGGTGTCTATGTGCGCCGCCCCCTTGTTTCTTTTTCTTTTTTGGTGTACTGTCATGATCCAACCTAGGGACGTGACCGACATGTGAGGAGTCTCATTCCCACGTAAGTCTCGTGACCTCCGAGTCTCTCTCTCTATGTATAAAATAACATATTTTTATTTTGAAATCATATTTTCATTTAAAACTCTATTTAAACCTTATATCTGAAATTATCTTAATCATACTCTGAAAACCAATTAATCACATGAACTGAATCATAATTACATATTTGGTTTATTACATAAACTCTAATCATACTCTACAATTTCAATTCCATAATTACAAACTGAAAGCAGATACATAACTTTTCAAATACTGAAATCAAATACATAATATGAAAATAATACATGGTTCGGATCCTGCCCGCACATCTACTGGTGCACTCTACTCTAACAAGACTCTAACTAGGCCTTACTTCAAAGTAAGACTCACCACTGAGAATGGCAACATCTGCCAAACCGTAAGCTGAGCAACATCTACACTTGCAACTACAAGGAGGAAGGGAGATAGGTGAGTCAACGGACTCAGTGAGTGAGCTCTCACCCATCACCCACATAGGACAACAACAACCATATGATATACATACAGTGGAAAAAAAGTTTCCAATATTTACATAACATAGCTACTCCCGGGAAAACACTTTCCATGCCATAAATTCATAAACAAGCATCTCTAAAACCATAATCTGTTACAAACCATTTGATATTCTTGTATATAATCTAATAGAAAATATATCTCTGTATTCATAAATTCATAGAAATATATCTCTAAATTCTTACTTCAACAAGAATATCATCATTTCTCATATATATAATATCTCTTAAATCAAATATTCTCTTAAAACATCAATAATCTCTGAAAATCATTAATACTCTCTGAAAACATAAACAATAACCGTCTACTAGAGAAACAAGAATCTCTGCTCTATGGTTCTTTAAGAACCGAAAATGTTATGCTCTATGATCCATTGGGATCTAATACGGACACCTAAATAGGTTCCATTCTATGCTCTATGAGATTGTCCTCTCAGGACAACTTGGTACCAAGGTTAATGATCGGGTTCAGCCATTAACTCACTATCTGTTTCTCTATAGCTATCGTCTAGTCTTTAATTCAATAAACATATTATTTTCTCTAAATCTCTGTTATATACTCTAATCTGAGAATTAAACTCTTTCATACATAATTACTCTATTTCTTGAAATCATCAAGATAATTCATAAAATCTCTAAACACAATCATACTCATACTCTAGCTCTTTATAAAACTATTTAAATATGAAAACTCTTAAAACTCTAAAAGCTCTAGACTCGTATAACTGTAGCAACCTGACTTTAGCATAACTATGATTGTGAAATCATGCCCAAGGGATCACCCACTTGTAGGCGTTTCAATTTCAAGCTCACAGAATATGTATTTGGCAGTCGCTATGAATCATACTGAATTCCATATTTTTGGAATATCACAAGACTGAATTTCTAAAATCTCATTTCTCAAGATAACCTCTTTTATAAATTAATAACTCTAATATCATAGATTAAAACTGAAAGGTTCAAATCATGAAATCTCTAACATTATAATAAACCGTCTCTGCTCTATATTCTTTGCCAAAACATCTTAACTGATAATCTAAAATCATATTTCGAAATCTCTAGTCTTGAGGTATAAGTATGTCATAACTTGTGAAACATTTTGGATATGCTAAAAAAACTTATTAAATCAATAATCTCGCACTAAATCTCTTCATGAATATATGTAAAACATTTTCATAGCACTCTATAAATCAATCATGGTCCCATGGTTTTCTAAATACATAATTCATGCTCTTTGAAAATCATACTCCTTGTCTAGATTGTCATACTTGCAAAATCATATATATATATATATATATATATATATATATATATATATATATATATATATATATATATATATAGTCATAATTTCATCTCTAATGTCATATTTGACCATTATCATGCATAAAACATATTCATAATGATAAAACTAAGGCTGTGAGATCAAACTCACTCACTGTTTGGAGCCAAGAGTATGTGGGCACCACCAACTTGACTTCTGAAGCATGGAATGACACTAACAACTGCCATAGAGCAACATAGACTGAAGATTAGTTTCCAATTATCTATAAACAACTCTAATCTAGCTCTAACAACATTGGGGGAGCACCCACACTTGACAACAATGGAGAAAAATAACAACCCATGACATGGGGAAAGAAGAACATAAAGAAAGCTAACATAAACCAACAACAATCATTTACCTTGGATCTTGAAGGAAGAGGATTTGATGTTGGATTGAGTGAAAGGGAGTGGAGAAGAGTTTGAGAATGAAGGGTTTCGAAAATGGGGAGTAAAATCTCGAGTTTGGGGTTTAAAAAGGGGTGGAGGGGCTCACCTACGCGAAACGCCGCGTTTTGCATTGTTGACACCACTATAGCGGTCTATCCCCCATTTACGACCGCTATAGCAGTCCCCATAGGACAAAATACGTTGCTGCCACTAGCTGTGACCGCTATAGTGGTGACAATTCACCAACCTTGCTATAATATGAGTTATTCATGCATTTTGGGGCTCCTCGGCAACATGGGTGGGTCCCAGGGGACCCTAGGGCAGTACGAAACTTATCCACTGTCATATATACCTAGGGTATCACATGTATTACCTTTTATTTTTTATGTATAGAAATTATACACCTAATTATTATTTATTATTCTTAATAAATTTTATTCTTAACTTAGTATAATATATTATGAGTTTATTCTTACTAATTTATGGTCTTACATTAAACAATTAATATCTATAATTTAAAATTTTGGTATAACATTTAAAATAGATATTGATGTAAAATTATTAAGTAAGATCAATAAAATACTTGAATATGATACATGACTCAAAATTATTACACACAAACTATTTTATTTTATTTTATATTATTATCATTATTATTATTTCAAGAAAAGGGGATGTTATAATTCTCTCCTCCTTTTAGGAATTTTGTCCCCAAAATTCACTGACCCGTTTGGTAAATTCGGGGTAGCTCTTCTTAATCTCATCTTCTAGTTCCCACGTTACTCCTTCAAGTGACAACCCTTTCCAAACCACTTTGACTAAAGGAATTTCTTTTCCTCTTAAGGTTTTGATAGATCTATTTATGATTTGCATTGGTTTAGCTTCATACGTTAAATTATCTCTTAGTTGCACTGTTTCATATGCTATGATGTGTGAAGGATCAAAACAATACTTTCTGAGCTAAGAGACATGAAAGACATCATGAAGATTTGAAAGATTAGGTGGAAGTGCAATTTGATATGCAATTGGTCCTACTTTTTTAAGAATTTGGAATGGACCTATGAACTTTGGACTTAACTTTTTGGATTTAAGGGCTCTGCCAACTCCAGTAGTACAAGTTACTCTAAGGAAGACATGGTCTCCTTCTTTAAATACTAAAGGTCTCATTCTTTTATCAGCATAAATTTTCTATGTACTCCGTGCAGTAAGTAGCTTTCCCCTAATAAACTTGATCTTTTCTGTGGTTTGTTTCACTATGTCAGGTCCTAATAAACTCATTTCTCCTACTTCAAACCAACATAAGGGTGACCTATGTAACATCCCCTGCTGCTTCATGGATTGACGACTGTCCCCACAAACCAACACGGGTCTTTTTAGCATGCTTTGTCCTCACTCGCACGCTTCCTGGGAAAACTTCCCAGGAAGCGTCTGAGACAAAGCATGCTAAAGACCCGTTATTTAATGAACATCAATCCATGAAGCAACAGGGGATGTTACAACCTACACTTTCTAACATATAGAGCTTCAAATGGAGCCATGCCTATGCTTGAATGATAGCTATTATTATAGGCAAACTCTATTAATAGTAGATAAGTATGCCAACTTCCTTGCAATTCTAGCACACATGCTCTAAGCATGTCTTCTAATGTTTGGATAGTTCTCTTTGTCTGACCATCTGTTTAAGGGTGGTAAGCTATACTAAAATGAAGTCTAGTACTAAAGCATCTTGCAAGGCTACCCAAAACTTAGAGGTAAATCTAGGATCTCTGTCTGAAACAATGCTAGTTGGTACCCTATGTAGTCTTATGATTTCCTGGATATAACTCTAAGCTAACCTATACAGTGCTCAGCTAATCTTTATTGGACGGATATGGGTGGACTTGGTTAATCTATCTACAATTACCTATACAGCATCATAGCCTGAAGGAGTTCTAGGTAATCCTACAACAAAATCCATTGATATACTATCCCATTTCCACTCAGGGATATCTAGAGGTTGCAATAATCTTGCGGGTTTTTGGTGCTCTATCTTAACCTTTTGACAAGTAAGACACTTAGCTACAAAATTAGCTATGTCTCTTTTCATGCCATTCCATGAAAACCACTTCTTGAGATCCTGATACATTTTCATTGTTCCTGGATGCATGGTGAATTTACTACAATATGCCTCAATCAAAATTTGATTCCTCAATTCTTCATTATCAGGCATACATAACCTTCCCTCATGCATTACAACTCCCTTTCCATCAAGTTGGAAATGCTCAAGTTCTTCTACTTGAATCTTGCTCTTAAGGGACTTAAGAAACTCATCCTTGTCTTGGGCATTTCTTACTTGGTCATTCAAATCAGATTCCTGAATATAGACAATGGGGTTGTAGGGACACTGAAATTTTCAAATTCCTGAATTCCTCCAATAACTTATGCTCTTCTACCATTATTAGAGACATATGCAAGGACTTTCTACTCAAGGCATCAGCTACAACATTAGCTGTGCCAGCATGATGTTTTAATTCAAAATCATAGTCCTTTAAAAATTCCATCAATCTCTTTTGTCTCATGTTTAATTCCTTCTGATCAAAAAGATATTTCGAACTCTTATGGTCACTGTAAACCTCAAACTTCATGCCATACAAAGAATGCCTTCAAATTTTTAAGGCAAATACTACTGCAGCTAACTCTAGGTCATGGGTTAGGTAATTCTCTTTATGAAATCTAAGTTGCCTAGAAGCATAAGCTACAACTCTCCCTTCTTGCATCAAAACACAACCTAATCCCTTCTTGGATGTATTGCAATACACTACAAAGTTTTTCCTAAGGTCAGGGATTATTAACACCAGGGTAGAGGTAAGCCTATTTTTCAATTCTTGAAAGCTAGTTTCACAAGTGGGGTTCCATTCAAAGGCTTGGTTTTTCCTGGTTAACCTAGTCAATGGTAAAACTGTTTAGGAAAATCCTTTAATGAACCTTCTGTAGTAACCACCTAATCCAAGAAAACTCCTAATCCCTGTGACTGTCTTTGGCCTTTTCCAATGAACTATAGCTTCAACTTTACTTGGATTAACAACCATCCCTCCTTGGGTGATCACATGGCCTAAAAATTTCACTTCCTATAGCCAAAACTCATATTTTTCTAGCTTAGCATACAGCTGTTTTTCCTTCAAAATTTGCAACACTATTCTAAGATGTTGTTCATGCTCCTCCTTAGTTTTTGATTAGATAAGAATATCATCTATAAAGACTACCGTAAATCTGTCAAGGTAAGACCTAAAAATCCTATTCGTGTAATCCATAAATATTGCAGGAGCATTGGTAAGTCCAAAAGACATCACAAGATATTCATAATGGCCATACCTAGTCCTAAATACTATCTTAGGTATATCTTCTTGCTTTACTCTTATTTGATGGTATCCTGATCTCAAGTCAATCTTTGAGAAAACTGATGCTCCTAATAATTAATCCAATAGGTCATCTATCTTGGGAAGTAGGTACTTATTTTTAATTTTAACCTTATTCAATTGTCTATAATCTATACATAACCTCATGCTCCTATCTTTTTTCTTGACTAGCAAAACCAGTGCATCCCATGGTGATACAGTAGGTCTAATGAATCCTTTGGACAACAAATCCTCAATTTGTTCCTTAAGTTCATCAAGCTCTAGACGGGACATTCTATAGGGTGCAAAGGATAGAGGTCCTATTCCTGGCATTAGATCAATGAAAAACTTAACCTCTTTTTCTGGTGACAGGTTTACTATATCCTTAGAAAACACTTATGGAAAATCTCTCACTAGAGGTATGTTATTTACATGTTGATCAACCTTAGAATTTAAAGAATAAAAGAGAACCTCTTGAACTCTATCTAAGAGACACTTCTCTACTTGAGTGGTATTTAGGGAAATGGTGTTAGAGGAGTTTTGTACTGGGTCATAAAGAAAATAAATAAGCTTTTTAGGACAATATAAAAGGATACTATTAGAAGACATCCAGTCCATTCCAATTATGATATCAACACCAAACAAAGGTAAACAAACAAGATAAAAAATAAAAGGTTTTTCTTTAATTAAAATGGGACAATTCAAAAAGGCATAGGAGGTAGAAACTCTTTCTCCAATGGGAGTAGAAACTAACAGATCAAATGGCAAATAGGATAGAGACAATTTTAACTTTTTCATACAGTCAATAGATATAAAGGAATACGTAGCTCCTGAGTCAAACAATGCAATTAAGGGATAATTTTTTATGAAACATGTACCTTTGATTAAGTTAGGAGAACGAGTTGCCTCTTCTCCATTAAGAGTAAATACTCTCCCTTTAGTTTGTGGTCTTGGTGCAAGATTGTTCAATGGTGTTCCATTGGTGTAGTCCTTAACATAGTGTCCTGGTTTTCCGCACTGGTAGCAAACATTTTGTCCAAAAAGACACGGTTTGGATCCATGAGATTTTTCACACTTATTACATGTAGGTAAAAGGTTCACTAGTTTGAAATGGCTTTCCTTTCCCCAAGTTAACTTTACTCTTAAAATTGTTTTCCTTTTGAGCTCCCAACACCCTCTTTCTTTTGAGGAAATTTTATCTTTCTCTTTCAAATTCCAGATCTCGATAGCTCTTCTCGGCTATCCTACATTTATTAACTAGAGTGACATAGTCTTTAATCTCTAGGGTGGATACCTTGTCTTTAATCTCAGGCCTTAGACCTAACTCAAATTTTGTTACCTTCCAACGCCTATCTGGGTTACTTTTCAGGTAAGAAAAGAATTTGGCAAGATCATCAAAATTAGCCCCATACTGACCTATGGTCATATTCCCCTGTTTCAGCTGTATAAACTTAGCTTCTTTCTCATCCTTAACTTTATCAGGGAAATATTTATTAAAGATAGTGGTTAAGAATACCTTCCAAGTAATTTCAGTCCTGCTAAATTCTAACAAACTTTTAGCACCCCTCCACCAATATTCTGCTTCCCTTTCTAACATATAGGTGGTAAAGACCACCTTTTGTGCATCTGTGTATCCTAAATTAGTAAAAATTTTATCTAACTGCATGACCTATTTTTCAGCAAGAACTAGGTTATACTCCCCATGGTATGAAGGTGGTGAGGCTTGCCTAAACTTTGATAATCCTTGGTGTCGCAACCGGGGTCACGACGGGGACGGCAAAAAAAGAATTTTTCATTTTTTGAAAATAATGGAGTCGCCACCAAGTTTATTAAAATTTAGGATATTAAGCTGTCACAGCTAAAATATTCTGAAACATAAAGTTAACAAACCATCGCGGTCAAATTAACTCTATTTTGAAAAGAGACTTTGAATATCAAGTCGTCGCAGCTAAAATATTCCAAGACATGTGATTAACAAGCCGTCACGACTCAGTTAATTCAATTTATTAAAAAAAAACAATTAATTAACTAAGTTTTTTTTCTTTTCTTTTTTTAAAAAAATCTAAATATTTATTTTGAATTTAAAATGTACAAAAAATATATATTCAAACTAAACTAAACTCAAACAAATAACTCAGAAATTCAAGAAAAGCAATTACTAACGGAAACTTAAACTCGAATTCTAGACAAATAAGGCCAATGATTTAATTCAACAAAAAAAAAATTTATTTAGTTTTTAGATAAAAAAACAAATGTTAACAGGAACTAACAAAGTTAATTCATAAAAGAAAACACAATTAATTTGAGCAAAATATATATGTATATATATATATATATATATATATAATATAAGATAATTGAACTAAAAAGCAAAATTTATCTATAAACACAAACACAGTTAGTTTAAATAAAACATATAAAATATAAAACAATTAAACTAAAAAAACATAAACATAGAACAATTAAACTAAAAAATCAAATCATAAACACAAACGTAAATAAATTAAGCATAACACATAAATATATAAAATAATTAAGTTGAACAAAATAAAATTACCCAATTTAAGCAAAACATATAAAACAAAAATAATTAAACTAAAAATAAATAAAATTAATTTCTAAATATAAACATGGAATTAAACTTAACATAAAAAACTAAACTAAAAAAAAGGAGGACCCTAATTACCTTCTTTTTTATTAAGAAACACTAGCACTAAACACCCAAAAATCAAGAAAATATTAAATCACTCTTTCTTTTATTTTGTTTTTTACAACTAATTTATTTAATTCCCCTCAAATAATAATAAATAAAAGAGAACACATTACAAATCAAAAAAGTATTTATTTATTTTTTGAATCAAATAAAACCCCTTAGTTTATTTTAGATCATAATCAAATTGAAACCCAACAAATAAACCCAAGAATTAAGGTAAAAAAAAAAAACTAACCTTACAAACATAACCCCAAATTCAAATTTAAAACCTAATCCAACAAAAAGAAACAAAACTAAATTAAATAAAATTAAAAAAAGAAATCCCCAATTCCCCTTATCTATCATCCTACCCACTCACTTACACACCCACACACTTATACACTCTCACACACACACCCACTCAAAACACACACATACACGCTCACACACATACACCACACACTCTCTCTCTCTCAGCAACACACACATACACGGATTTTTCCTTCTCACATTCACTAAAAAAAAACACAGAGCTTTAGAGAGAGAGCAACTGAGAAATGAAGAGAGAGAGTAAGGAAATGACGGAGGTTCGCGAATGAGGGGAGGGCCACGGAGCTCGCAATGGCCATGGGGAGGGAGCCGCACAGCGACGGGGAAGGAGCAGAGGCGGTCACCGCGCGGCGATGATGGAGACGCGACGGGGAAGTAGGAAAGAGAGGCAGAGGGCGATGGTGGTGAGGAAAGATGTGGCCGTGGAAAGGAAGCCGGAGGACGAAGGCGGAGTTTGCGATAGCGAGGCCGGCCAGATCGCGCAGGTAGCGCGTGGTGGTTCCTGAGGCGGAGGTTGAGAAGGGTGTGCGGCGGTGCTCATGGCAAAAGAGGGAGATCCGCCGGCGCTGGGGAAGGGTGCGGCCGAGGTTGGGGTCACGGTCTGAAGGGATGAAGGTTTTCTTCTTAATCTCTCATTCTTCGAACAGATCTTGGTTATGTGTGATTTGTATTTGTTTTTTTTTTTTAGGTAGAAGGTTGCAGTGGATATGGAAGGAATGATGATGATGGTGAGGAAGACTGGGAGGTCGCGGCTTAGGGAGGAAACCGCCGCGGCCTCCTTCCTTTTTCTCCTTTTCTTATTTTCCTTTTCAGTTTTGATGATGATGATGATACTGTTACTGATGCTGAAACTTACCTTGTTCCTTTCTTTGTTGTTTCTGGATGTTTTGCTGGAATTATTGCTGAATTCTCCTCATCCGTTCGTTGCTGGATTTTTTGTGTTGCCTGTCTTGCAGGATCTTCGTTCCGATGTATTGGTGTTCTTTTTTTTAAAAAAAAAAATATTTTGGATCCTCCTCTTCCTCTTCCTTGATGATTATCTATATAGAATTGTTAATCAAAACCCTCTTACCAGTGCCCAGCTCATTACTGAAATTAAACTTAACATCTTTCGAGTGGTGGAGAGACAACATCATCATGATGTTCTCCACCACTTTTATTTGAAAACAAAAAAACCCATATCCCCATGCTTCACGGGTTACAAATGCAGCAAGAGGAAGAAAGTAAAATGAGTCCATGAACTCCACTTTTTTTATTTTTATTATTATTATATATTTTTTGACTCAGAGAGAGAATGGACTGAAGAAAAGACACCAATGGATGAAATAAAATCTTGGCTGTCAAGCAAACACTTGGGCTGAAAATGTAAACGAGCTAAAAAGGATTTTTTTTTATTATTATAACAAATAAACAAGGACAAAATCGGGTGTTCACAGTTGCCCCTCTTTACTTATTTCTTAAAAGAGAATATGAAAAATATAAGTTTTACATATTATCTTCATAAGGAATGAGTAAAGACATGAACATTGATTTTGTCCGGCAATGCATAAAATGTAAATGCAAGAAAAAACAAATTCTAAAATTAAAAGAAAACAAACATTCAGGCAAGTCACCTGGAATTTAGAAATTAACTGTATGAATTTTTGCAAAGAAAAGAAACTAAGTTGACATAAATCCACTGATGACTAGAAATGTAAAAACCAATGGGACTGATTGGAAATTCACAAGCTGGTGAGACTGACAAGAAATAAGAAAAACTTGTGACCAACCGGATGCGGGTCAACAAATGACAAGAAAATAGATGAGTAAAGACATAAACCTTGATTTTGTTCGAAAAATACATGAAATATAAACAATCTAAATCTAAATATCAAGGCGATATGCACATATAATAAAACCAAATATAAATACACAAGCTGACAAAATCTAAAGTGGACGGTGTTGACCAGAAGTCAACAAATGACTAACTAAAAATGTAAAAATCAAAATCCGAGGTCAACTAGAAATTAAAATTAACAACTAAGGCCGATTAAAGATCAAACTGGCAAAGATACCAACTGAAGAGTAAACTGAAAAATAAATTGACAAGGATACCGACTGAGAATGTAAACCGGCAAGGAGGCCGATTGAAAATTAAATCGGCAAGGATACCGATTGACTAAAAATTAAACCGACGAGGATATCAATTGAAGAGTAAGTTGAAAAGTAAACCGGCAAAGATACCGACTGACTGAAAAATAAACCGGCAAGGATACCATCTGAAAAACAAATCGGCAAGGATACCGTCTGAAAAAGTAAATCGGCAAGGATACCGTTTGAAAAAGAAATCGGCAAGGATGCCGTTTGAAAAAGAAATCGGCAAGGATGCTGTTCGAAAAAGAAATCGGCAAGGATACCGTTCGAAAAAAAAAAGATATCGGCAAGGATACCGTTCGAAAAAAAGAAATCAGCAAGGATACCGTTTGAAAAAAGAAATCGGCAAGGATACCGTTTGAAAAAGAAATCGACAAGGATACCGTTCAAAAAAAGAAATCGGCAAAGATACCGTTCAAAGAAAGAAATCGGCAAGGATACCGTTCAAAAAAAAAAATCGGCAAGGATACCGTTTGAAAAAGAAATCGGCAAGGATACCGTTTGAAAAAGAAATCGGCAATTTGAGGCTAATTGGAAATGAAAAGCTAAATTAGAGAATAACAACTTTCTCAGTTCTTCTCTTTTTCTTATATTTTTTTTCAAAGTTATATGCAAAATTCATGAACTTCAACTTATTTCAGACATATTCTTGAAAAACTGACCACCACCAAATTGAGCAATCCTCCCGGAAACTTAACCGATCAAACTCATAATTCTTGCATTGGACCTTCTGGCACAACAAAGATTCGTTCACTTCTTTTGTTCTTCTTTTCCTTTTTCTTTTCTTTTTTTTTTTAGAATGATAGATACTCTTCTGCCGAACTTTAATTGCAGTTTCTGGATCGTGATACCAGTCACTGATGTATTGCTGTAAACATTGTTAGATCGCATAATTGAAGCTTAAATTTATCCTATTTGAGACATCATGAATGAACATGCACTCAAAGAGAAGGTGAAAGGATCAACTGACTGAACATCTTCATTGCTTGGTCTATTTGATGACAAAATATTTGGAAAAAGGTGACAACACAAAAACAAAATACAAGAATTGTGAAAGACACGAAATTTTGCCCCAGTTTAGGTCCTTTATATTTCAATCAAATGACTTCTTGCAGCAAGTTGAACAACATAGCCATGACATCCGATGACACATCTTCAAATCCTTTCTTCAAAATTGCCCCAGTTTCAGTTTTTGATTGCTTGATTTATTGGACAAATTCGACACCAAAACTTGCCCCAGTGTACTTACTGGAAATGATACATATTTTCCTCTGCTCTAATTTTTGCCTAGGCCACTCTTTCGAGTTTTCAACCTAGCGAGCCTTCTCCTTCTTCTTTTTTCTTTATTTTGCCCTAACTTTTGCTTAGGTCGCTCTTCCGAGTTTTCGACCTAACGGGCTTTTGAGCATCTTTTCATACATAAAATCTATCCACTGCATCACTGCTAGTAGTTTTAGGTAAATCTTGGCCATCCATGTCTTGTAAAATCAACACCCCACCTGAGAATGCTTGCTTGACAATGTAAGGCCCTTTATAACTCGAAGCCCACTTACCCCGCGCATCCTCTTGATTAGGGAGAATTTTCTTCAGAACCAAATCTCCTGGATGAAAATCTCTAGGGCGGACTTTCCTGTTAAAAGCCCTAGCCATTCTGCTTTGGTACAACTGGCCATGGCAAATAGCTGTAAGTCTCTTTTCTTCGATCATGTTCAATTGCTCGTGTCGAGCTCTTACCCATTCAGATTCTCCCAGCTCAGCCTCCATTAAAACTCTGAGTGATGGGATTTCCACTTCTATGGGAGATACGGCTTCCATTCCATATACCAATGAGAAAGGAGTTGCCCCTGTGCTTGATCGTATGTTGGTACGATATGCGTGCAAAGCATATGGCAGCATTTCATGCCAATCTTTGTAATTCACCACCATCTTGGCAACGATTTTCTTGATATTCTTATTTGCAGCTTCAACCGCACCATTCATTTGGGGTCTATAAGGAGCTGAATTGTGATGTTTGATCTTGAATGTCTCAAAGAATTTCTGGACCTCGGCACCATTGAGATTAGGAGCATTGTTTGTGATAATCCTCTCTGGAATCCCATATCTGCAGATGATGTTTCTTTTGATGAATCTGAGAAAAACCTTCTGTGTGATGTTAGCATATGAAGCAGCTTCCACCCATTTAGTGAAATAATCTATTACCACCAAGATGAAACGATGACCATTGGATGCTTTAGGATTAATTTGGCCGATAACATCCATACCCCACATCAAGAAAGGCCAAGGAGATACCATGCTATGCAACTGAATTGGAGGAGTGTTGATTCGGTCTGCGTATATTTGGCATTTGTGGCATTTCCGAACATAATTGATACAGTCATTCTCCATGGTGGACTAGTAATAACCACTCCTTAGGATCTTGCGTGCCATCATATGCCCATTAGCATGAGTTCCACAGATCCCTTCATGGACTTCGATCATGATTATTCGAGCTTCGTGAGCATCTACACATCTAAGGAGAGTGGTATCATAATTCCTCTTGTAAAGGACTTCACCATTCAGGAAAAAGGCCATGGCCAGTCTTCGAATTATTTTTTTATCCACCTCATTTGCACCTGGTGGATATTCTCCTTTTTGAATATACTGCTTGATATCATGATACCATGGTTGTCCGTCTGGTTCAATCTCCACATTGTCACAATATACCGGTTCATTTTGCACTTCGACATGGATGGGTTGGACATTAGCATGTACCTCCAAATTAGTCATCACGGCCAAAGTCGCCAAAGCATCCCATAAGCGGTTCTTGTCTCGAGTTAAGTGGGAGAACGATATATCATCAAAGCGCTCAATTAATTGAGACAAATGCTTCTGATAAGGTACCAACTTTGGGTCTTTTGTGCGCCATTCTCCATTAACTTGAAAGATTATAAGCGAGGAGTCTCCAAAGACCTTTAGTTCTTTGATTCCCAAGTCAATCGCAACTTGCAAACCATTTGCACATGCTTCATATTCTGCCATGTTGTTGGTACATTCATAGTCTAGTTTGATAGAAACCGGGTACTGTTTCCCAGCTGGTGAGACTATTACAGCTCCTATTCTGCATCCATTCATATTGGCAGCCCCATCAAAATACATCTTCCACACATCCTCTTCTTCCATTTCTTCTTTCTCTGCTGTCAATACTTCACTATCAGGGAATTCAGGCATGATAGGTTGTCCATTCTCCAAAGGGTTTTCAGCTAAATGATCAGCAATTGCACCTCCCTTAACGGACTTTTAGGTTACATACTTGATATCAAATTCTGAAAGTATCACTTGCCACTTTGACATTCTAAATGAAACATGAGGACTATCAAATATGTATTTTAATGGATCCATTCAAGAAATCAACCAAGTGGTGTAGTATAACATGTACTGCCTCAACCTCTTAGAAGCCCATGCTAATGCACAACAGGTCTTTTCAATCGCCAGATAGCGGGATTCACATTCGTTAAACTTCTTGCTCAAATAATAAATGGCCTGTTCTTTCTTTCCAGATTCATCATATTGCCCCAACATTGCTTTGAGTGAAGTGGGTAACACTGTAAGATACAATATTAAAGGACGGCTTGGCGCAGGAGGAGTCAAAACTGGAGGTTTCATTATATAAGCCTTGATTTTGTCAAAGGCTTCTTGGCATTCTTCATTCCATTCCCCAGGTTGACATTTTCGTAGCAGCTTAAATATAGGCTCACAAGTACTGGTCAAATTGGCGATGAATCTAGCAAGGTAGTTAAGCCTCCCAAGAAAACTTCTCACTTCCTTTTCAGTTCGGAGAGCTGGCATTTCTTATATCGCCTTTACCTTGTCTGGATCTACCTCTATCCCTTCTCTATTGAAAATGAACTCGAGCAATTTCCCTGTAGAAGCTTTGAAAATGCATTAATTCGGGTTCAGCCGCAACTTGTATTTTCTGAGTCTTTCAAATAGTTTCCGCAGGACTACCACGTGGTTTTCTCTTTCTTTAGACTTAGCGACTATGTCATCTACATATGCTTCAATTTCCTTGTGCATCATGTCATGGAACAGTGCAAGATTCATCATATTGCCCCAACATTGCTTTGAGTGAAGTGGGTAACACTGTAAGATACAATATTAAAGGACGGCTTGGCGCAGGAGGAGTCAAAACTGGAGGTTTCATTATATAAGCCTTGATTTTGTCAAAGGCTTCTTGGCATTCTTCATTCCATTCCCCAGGTTGACATTTTCGTAGCAGCTTAAATATAGGCTCACAAGTACTGGTCAAATTGGCGATGAATCTAGCAAGGTAGTTAAGCCTCCCAAGAAAACTTCTCACTTCCTTTTCAGTTCGGAGAGCTGGCATTTCTTATATCGCCTTTACCTTGTCTGGATCTACCTCTATCCCTTCTCTATTGAAAATGAACTCGAGCAATTTCCCTGTAGAAGCTTTGAAAATGCATTAATTCGGGTTCAGCCGCAACTTGTATTTTCTGAGTCTTTCAAATAGTTTCCGCAGGACTACCACGTGGTTTTCTCTTTCTTCAGACTTAGCGACTATGTCATCTACATATGCTTCAATTTCCTTGTGCATCATGTCATGGAACAGTGCAACCATTGCACGTTGGTAAGTGGCACGGGCATTCTTCAACCCAAATGGCATGACTGTATAACAAAATGTTCCCCACGGAGTTATGAATGCAGTTTTTCCTTTGTCATGAACATCCATGAGAATCTGATTATATCCGGAGTATCCATCCATGAATGAAAATCGGTGATTCTTGGCTGTATTATCAACAAGGACATCAATGTGAGGAAGTGGAAAATCATCCTTCGGACTAGCTTTATTCAGGTCCCGATAATCTACACACATCCTGACTTTTCTATCCTTTTTAGGTACAGGCACAATATTGGCCACCCAATCAGTATGTCTTGATACTTCCAAAAATCCAGCCTCTAGCTATTTAGTCACTTCTTCTTTTATCTTTAGTGACATGTCAGGCCTCATTCTTCTCAACTTTTGCTTCTTCGACTCAGCTTCTGGATACAAAGGGATCTTGTGTGAAGCGATCTCTGGACCCAATCCTGGCATATCATGATAAGACCACGCGAAGACATCCAGGTATTCTCCAAATAAAGCAATCATTTCCATTCGTTCAGAATTTTCCACTATTTTCAGCTCCTTCTTCTCTTCTTCAGTGCCCATGTTAATCACTTCAACCACCTCATTGTCTAAGTCAAACCCTTTTTTTGCATGTTCCAGTAAGTCTAAAAATTCCTCAATAGTTTCTTCATCCTCTTCAGATTCATAGCCATCACAATCAAGTGCAATAAGAGAATCAATTGATTGGCCTCCAAAGTCCCTTTCATGCGGCAAAATATTCATAGCATTTAGGTCCCTGGAAAGCATTTGTGGGGGTTGGAATGCCAGAACACATAATGGGTAAAACACAAATAATATAGAAACAGCACAAACTAAAGGGTTAAGGAAATAATGCTAGAGATAGCAAGAAAGTAAAAAGAATAGCGTATAGAAATAAAAGAACGGAAGAGGTGAAAAAGTACAAGGTGTAATAACAAAGAAAAATTACTGGATAAACATGCAAGTTCATTCGAATGATGTCTCAAAGTAGCATACAAGAAAGCAAAGACAATTATTACAATCCCAAGTGATTACTTTGAAGTAATAACATCAATTATTGGTTCAGCTGTCCAATTCATCAGCATCTCATTGTGATTGGTAGCATCAGCATTGTTGTATTCTTCAGGCTTCTCAACATCCAGAGTGTTGATGGTGGAAAAATAACTGGAGGTGCAATCTTCTTCATCCACAATCACTTTAGCCGGGTGAGGAAATGTCTCTTTCAGATGAGGGATCTGCTCCATTTTCTCTTTTGATTTCTTTTGTTCAAGAGTCATTGTCTTAGCCTGATCCTCCAATGATGCCTCATATCCTAAACCGAATCGGTTTCGCTTCTCTGAGATAGGCAGCGGCATCCTGATACCCTGCAATCGTGATCCTAGCCCTTTGTCGGGCAGATAACCATTTTTGATCATGATATGAGCCACTACCTGATTGACATCTTGCCCTAGGGACTCATTCTGTTCTTGTTTAAGCCCTACAACCTCCAGACTGTGCCATAAGCTGCTTTCCACTAACTCAACATTTTCAACATATGGAAGCGTAACTGGTTTGGATACTATGATCTCCTTCTCTCCATGGATGGTAATAACCGAGTCATTCTCGATATATTTAACTTTTTGATGCAAGGTTGAAGGAACAGCACCAACATTGTTAATCCATGGTCTTCCCAGCAGCATATTGTAATCAGACTCAATTTCCATTACCCAGAATAGCACTTCAAATCAGCTTGGACCGATCTCCAATGGCAGCACTATTTCCCCAAGGATGCTTTTCTTTGCTCCATCAAAAGCTTTCACAATCATTGCTTGTGGTGAAATATCATCCTTGTTTATTGACAAGTAGCTCAAGGTTGTCACTGGTAGGACGTTTAGTCCCGACCCTCCATCAATGAGAACTTTCGGCACTATATAACCTTTACATTTGAGAGTTATATACAGTGCTCGTGGGTTGGCCTGTGATATGATTTCTTTATCTGAGAAAGTGATCATGTTGACACGTTTTACCGGATCCACCATATTCACCATATTCACCAATGAGACATCCGGTTTCACATAAGCATCTTTCAAGACTTTTAGCAATGCTTTTTGGTGAGATTCGGATGACAAGATTAATGACAGCAAGGAGATTCTGGCGGGAATTTTCTTTAATTGCTCCAGTATGTCATACTCACTTTACTTCATGATCTTTAAGAACTCTTCTTCTTCATCTTCTTCCTTTCCTTTTCTTTCCATACCAGAACCTTTTCCGATATTCTCTTCCTCAACAAGTTTTCCTTTTTTCAGCTCTCCGGGTCCATAAATCCTTCCGCTTCTTGTTATTCCTTTTACCTCCGCTACTACTTCACTTGTTCGGATTTCCGAGGCTTCCCCTATGTCTCTATTTGTCTCCATATTGGTTTCATAGTTCCAAGGTACCGCATGTGTATCCTCATAACCAAAGGGTGTCGGCTTTTTCACAGTGATCACCACTTTTTCCGGTTTTGGAGTCGGATTAAGTGATGGTATCCGAAGCACAAAGCGATCAATCACATTCACTTCTCCTTGGAAACCTAGCCTCCTTTTTGCTTGAACCACCCCCAAATTGAGCAATCCCTGTACACGAGCCTTGAAATCCCAATAATTTTCTATATCATGGCCAAGACCTCCACAATGATATAAACAGCTTGACTCCATGTCATATTTCTCATCTTCTTTCATCACGGATGCAGCTGTCGTGATGTTGTATCCAGCCTTTTTCAAGCCATTGAACACTTCTTCCATCGGTGTTCGGAGATTCAAAACCTTCTTAATCAAAGGTTCTTCTACCTCCAAGGCATTCACCCGACTTCCTCCTTCATGTTTCGGGATCGGGTTATTAACAATGTCTGGTTTCGAATCTTCTTGAAGGTCCAACCTCCCACAAGCAATTAATCTTCTTACTGCCATTTTGAATCCTTCACAATCCTCTATAGAATGTCCCGCAATATCCATGTGATATTTGCAAGTCAGGTTTAGGTTGTACCATGCTGGGAATGGCGGTTCTAATGGGTGCACGGGATATGCAGAGATCAGATGAGCATCAACTAGTTTTTGAAAGAGGTCAGCATTCGAAATGGATAGCTTTGGAAAAGGTGGAAGGTTAGGAAATCGATTTCGTTTCTGGTTTTGGAAATTTTGTCGAGGTGCTGGGGTGTATGTTGGGCGAGTCGGTTGGTATGGCCTTATGTGGATATTGTTAACTTGTGGCTGGGGGTATGAGACAGTGTTTGTGGTTGGTGTGGTTTGGTAGGATGGGTAAGGAGCGATATGTGTGTGGTATGACGACAGTTGGAGTCGTGGACGTATTGGTGTATACCTTAGGATGAAGGATTGCTGTCCATGCACATAATTGACATCTGTTTCCTTCATTTTGGGTGGGAAGCTTTTTCTTGTGTCTTCACTGCTCATGGGAAGCTTGCCGGCTTTTGCTAAGCTCTCAATTCTTTCTCCAGCAGTTATCAACTCAGAGAAATCTTTGTATGCTGCCCCTGCCATTGTCCCGATGTAAGGCGATCCCAAGGTTCCCAAGAAGTAGGAACACATTTCAATTAGGATGAGTGGTGGTTGAACTTGGGCAGCTAAGGCTCTCCGCCTTTGAGCGTACTGCTTGAATGATTCATCCTTCTTCTTCTACATAGAGCTTAATTGCTCCCGGGTAGGTGCCACATCAAGATTGAACTTGTATTGGCTCATGAACAGGTCCGCCAATTCTCTCCAGCTGGAAATCTTTGAGTGGTCTAGTTGAATGTACCACTCCAAAGCAGGTCCAGTTAGGCTTTCATGGAAGAAACTGATGAGGAATTTTTCGTCCTTTGACCATATCGTCATTTTGGTACAATAACTCTTCAAGTGGAAAAGAGGATTACCCGTCCCATCATACTTTGAGAAATCAGGAACCTTAAAATCCTTAGGGATTACTACGTCAGAAGAATGGCAGAGCTGTTCAACTTCCACATAACCATAGGGACTAGGTCCCTGAATAGCCTTAATCTGCTCTTGAATCTTCTCCATCCATTCTTCTTTGAATTTTCCTTTTTCTGCCTCTGCACGACTATTTTCTGAGGAGGATGGCTGCTTCTGGATGACCACACGAGGTTGCTCCCAGACAGGGGTAATATCCCCATGCTCATGAGTTTGCACGTTTTCTAAGGAACGATAGCCTTCTCCGATAGGGATTATCAATGGTATCGTGGGCGGTGGTTGCCCATGGAGGTGATTCGGGATTTCACCCATATCATTCATCCCCAAAGTGACATTTAGAGCTGCACTTGATACTACAGGCATACCTAGTGTCGTGGTATTTGGCTGCACATTTGCTGAATGAGCTCCCAATAGGTTAAGTGATTCTTGTATGGCTCGCATCATATCCTCCAGTCTTCCTTAGTTGTTTAACAGTTCATTCAGTTTTCCTCTCATCGCATCAACTTCATTGCTTAGATTTCTTCTTACTTCAGAAGTAGTTGTGATTGGGATACCCCTCTCTGTGTCACCATTCCCTCCAGCCATTTTGGTCCGGGCTCTGGTATTGTGAATTCGAGTTTGATCGGTATCGATTTTCCTTGGGTGCCCAATTGTGATGGATTTTTACCTATTAAAAACAAACTTTAGTGAAAAGAAAAAGACAAAAACATATCTATTTATTAGAAATCATCAGTTGAACCGAATCTTGATGTGAGTATCTTTGATGATAATCGTTCCTCAGAACGTCTCGTTCAAAAGTACTAAGTCATGGATATTGCTATGAGACTAACACAATACAGAGAAACCAGGATTCTTTTATTCATAAAGGCATGTTACAACCATCATCTTTCTTACATTTATTCTCACAACAACAAAAGAAAATACACTGTAAAGCCATAAATGCCTTTCTCAACATCTCTCAGCAATCATTTGCTTCATTCTCCTAATCAAATCTTTACAATAGTCAATAAAGTTGCTAATCTCAATTGGGGTCTTGAAAGGGATTATTCCTTGCTCAGCCAACCTTAAATAGCTTGGAACATCTTCTATAGCTGCATTAGCCAACCCTGCCAAGTTTGAGAAGCGAGTCTTCAACTCATGAATAATGTGATTTCGATGTTGTACTTCAAAATCCAAACTTGCAGTTCTCTTCTTCTCTTCTTCCAGAGCAACTTGATATTTCACGATTTCATCATCCATGTGTTGGTTGAGTTCTTCAATCTTCCTCTGGTATTCCTTGTTTAATTCTTCCATTTGTTGTTGCATTTGCTCTTGGCCTTTTAACGCAGTTTCTTCGACAACTTTGGCCTTTCGAAGTAATTCCTTCAATTGTTGATTCTCAGCTAGTGCCTTGTCACGTTCTTGTCTTCGAAGCCCTAGCTCTTTGTTGGCAGCCTTGAGACATTCTTTGGTTTTCATCATGTGCTCGTGCCCCATCTTCAACTTTTTACTTGTTCCTTCTAGGACTCGATCCTTCTCAGTGCTTTCTCGTTTTAAGGTTGCATAGTCATGATGGGCATTTTTCAATTCGGCTTCTATTTGCATCTTTTCTTGTTCAGCCTTGTCTAATTTTTCTTTCACTTCTTTGATTTCTTCTTTTTCATTGAAGTGCCAGGTTGACGCATCGTCCAGAGGAGTAATTGTTAAGGCCTGAATGGTAGCTTGATCTCATGAGCCCTATTCTTCACCCATTGACGGTAACTTTCTTTCACAGCACAACTCCTAACTCCAATTCTTTTCCTTTCTTGACAACCTTGTTGCAGGACGATCAGATCTTCTGTAGTAAACCAAAATCTTTGGAATCCTGGTAATATGAGACAAATGGAGTGATTGCAAGTTCCGAAGGAGGTCCCATCATGGGGTAGCCAAGTTGACGCAATACCAATGCTGGATTATAGTTTATGCATCCTCGGGTACCCATGAGGGGTACATTTGGGAAGCTTCCGCACTGATAAATCAAAGTTTGCCCATCCTCCCACCAAGGGTACCATCGTATCATCTTTTCGTTTAACTTGGCCAGGTCTTGGGCCCACTCTTGTCTACTCTTTTTCTTGATATTATCCATCCGTAGATCTTCAATGGGACAGGGTGCCTTGTAACTCCTTTGGAATATGTGCGTGGTAGCCCACACATACAACATTGGTAAACAGCACAGAATTCTTTTGCCATTCCTCTCATAGCAAAAGTTTAGAGTGCAATAGACGTCTGCTAAGAGAGCTGGAATAGGATTATGACCATGGAATTTGCGGGCAAAGAATACATCAATAGCTGCAAAGTCCACCAAGCCTTCAATATTCGAAAATAAGACAGTGTCATAGATAGTGAGGGCCAGTATATCTATAAAGGTATCCCAGTCCTCATTTTGAGTCAGATGGTGCATATGCCCTTCCAGGTAATCCTTCGGGAGTCCATAGGTCCCATTTCTACATTTCTGTACTTCACGCAAATCCTTCACTCCTATCCTTAGGACAGTTGATATGGTATGTAAAGAAGGATCATGACCTTGATAGTGATAAGGTTTTTCTCCTTCTAGTGGCAGTCCCAGGATTTTTTCAAATTCCTCAATGGTTGGTGCTAACTGAAAGTCCTGAAAGGTAAAACATCGAAGCGGAGGATCATAGTATTGTGCCAATGCCGTGATTGCCTCTTCCTGTTCTTCCACTTCTAAAAGGTCCAAAATCTTCCCATATCTTCTGGTAAGAGAAAGGCGTTGTGGTACCCTCAACAATTGACCCAAGGATCTCAGGCTCTTTGTGTCAGGTGTCTTGGCGTTAAGACGTAGAGTTCTTTTCAATTTTCCATCTCCTTGACTGTCTGGTCTCATATTTGTTTCCATTTTCCAAAGATACTCACAATGAGATTCAATTCAACTTTCTAACAAGCCTGCCATAACAAAAAAAAACTTGATTTAAACAAAAGAAGGGATAATAAACAATTTAAGGAATGAACAGAAATTATATACAAAGAACAGTGATAGGAATTTATATACAAAGAAAAGGAATTAAAGAACATGCATGCTCTCTTTGTGTCCTATTTGTGGTAAGTTCTGGAGGTCAATTCTATGGTCTTATGGTCATTCTACTTTATGAACACTTTCACCAGGTGGGTTTATATTCTCAGAGTTCTATGGCCTCTAGAGTTAAGACTCATTTCAGAATGTTATCCACAACAGCAGGTGAACCGCTAGGTGCAGGACATTCATGAAAGAATCATGCTCTAGACGAGATTTTTGCGATAACCAAACAGGATGAACATCCAAAATGGCTACCACTACGCAATCTCTTACCTATCTCAAGTTGCACTCAGACCCGGGTATAGGGCCCCACTCGTGTGTGATTTAATGTGTTAGTGTTGTGTGTGAAGAGAGCATACAAACCTAAAATCCTAAAACTACCCATGACTAATACCTGCAAAATCAACACAAACAAATATGTACAGAACTCAGAAATAGTCATCTATCCTAAGGTTTTAACAAATCAAGCCATTATTATAAACAAACACATGAAATACAAAACTCTATAAAGAAAAAAAAAAGCATAAAGAAGAATACTAGACAAGGAAAAGGAAAATAAACATCAAAAGGCTATATTTAATTTGCACAACTAACTAAAACAGGCCTGACTCTCTTGGGACTCCCCAGTGGAGTCGCCATCAGTCGCAACCAGGGTCACGACGGGGACGGCGAAAAAAGAATTTTTCATTTTTTGAAAATAATGGAGTCGCCACCAAGTTTATTAAAATTTGGGAAAACCTGGAAAAACCCATTCATTTTGAAAATGGTCTTTAAAACCAGATTTGAGTTCGGGAGTCGGTTATGCATAGGGAAGGGTAGGAGTTTAATCCTACGCACCCCTAGTACACCCGTCCTTAGACGGTACCTCTAATTAACTGTGCAAATTAAATAATAACCCCTTTTAAATATCTATTTTCTATTACAAGAAAATTAAAAGGAATTTATTTATTTTTTCTTTAAAGAAAAGAATTTTTAGTGCACCGAGCTGTCACAGTTCAGGTGTCCTAAAAAAAGAGTTAACTAGCCGTCACGACTAAGTTAACCTTTTTTATTTGAAACGAAACATTTGACAATAAGCATATAATTTAAAAAAAGAATTCTTCTAAATAACAAAAATTTGTAAATAGAATCTAAAAAGAAGCGAAGATTTATTTTTGGTGTTTTTGTAAGAGAAAATATAAAAAAAACTTTACGAGAGATATTTAGAACATCAAGTTGTCACAGCTCAGATGTCCCAATATTAAGTTAACAAGCCGTCACGGCTAAATTAACCCCATTATTTGAAATAAAATTTGATAAATAAATGAATAAATTTACATAAAAAAAAAGAAAATATAAATTATGAATAAGATAAAAAGAAATGTATTTTTTATATATAAAAAAAACAAATATAAAAGAACAACAAATTTTTAGAGAAATTTTCAAGTCATTAAGCTGTCACAACTCAAATGCCGGAAATATGGAGTTAATAAGCCGTCACGGCTAAATTAACGTCTAAAATACCCCACATAAATGAATATTAAATAAAATATTTCAAAAAAAGAAAAAGAAATTATTTGTGAATATAACAAAAATACAAAAATTGCATAAAAAAACAAGTAAAAATGTATTAAACACTTACAAATATAATGAATTAGAAAAAGCTAATTTTGAAAGAGAATTTTAGGATATTAAGCTGTCACAGCTAAAATATTCTGAAACATAAAGTTAACAAACCGTCGCGGTCAAATTAACTCTATTTTGAAAAGAGACTTTGAATATCAAGCCGTCGCAGCTAAAATATTCCAAGACATGTGATTAACAAGCCGTCACGGCTCAGTTAATTCAATTTATTAAAAAAAAAAGAGTTAACTAAGTTTTCCTTTTTTTAAAAAAATATAAATATTTATTTTGAATTTAAAATGTACAAAAAAAAAAATATTCAAACTAAACTAAACTCAAACAAATAACTCAGAAATTCAAGAAAAGCAATTACTAACGGAAACTTAAACTCGAATTCTAGACAAATAAGGCCAATGATTTAATTCAACAAAAAAAAAATTTATTTAGTTTTTAGATAAAAAAACAAATGTTAACAGGAACTAACAAAGTTAATTCATAAAAGAAAACACAATTAATTTGAGCAAAATATATATGTATGTATATATATATATATATATATATATATATATAATATAAGATAATTGAACTAAAATGCAAAATTTATCTATAAACACAAACACAGTTAGTTTAAATAAAACATATAAAATATAAAACAATTAAACTAAAAAAAATAAACATAGAACAATTAAACTAAAAAATCAAATCATAAACACAAACGTAAATAAATTAAGCATAACACATAAATATATAAAATAATTAAGTTGAACAAAATAAAATTACCCAATTTAAGCAAAACATATAAAACAAAAATAATTAAACTAAAAAGAAATAAAATTAATTCCTAAATATAAACATGCAATTAAACTTAACATAAAAAAACTAAACTAAAAAAAAGGAGGACCCTAATTACCTTCTTTTTTATTAAGAAACACTAGCACTAAACACCCAAAAATCAAGAAAATATTAAATCACTCTTTCTTTTATTTTGTTTTTTACAGCTAATTTATTTAATTCCCCTCAAATAATAATAAATAAAAGAGAACACATTACAAATCAAAAAAGTATTTATTTATTTTTTGAATCAAATAAAACCCCTTAGTTTATTTTAGATCATAATCAAATTCAAACCCAACAAATAAACCCAAGAATTAAGGTAAAAAAAAAAAACTAACCTTACAAACATAACCCCAAATTCAAATTTAAAACCTAATCCAACAAAAAGAAACAAAACTAAATTAAATAAAATTAAAAAAAGAAATCCCCAATTCCCCTAATCTATCATCCTACCCACTCACTTACACACCCACACACTTATACACTCTCACACACACACCCACTCAAAACACACACATACACGCTCACACACATACACCACACTCTCTCTCTCTCACCAACACACACATACACGGATTTTTCCTTCTCACATTCACTAAAAAAAAAAACACAGAGCTTTAGAGAGAGAGCAACTGAGAAATGAAGAGAGAGAGTAAGGAAGTGAGGGAGGTTCGCGAATGAGGGGAGGGCCACGGAGCTCGCCATGGCCATGGGGAGGGAGCCGCGCAGCGACGGGGAAGGAGCAGAGGCGGTCACCGCGCGGCGATGATGGAGACGCGACGGGGAAGTAGGAAAGAGAGGCAGAGGGCGATGGCGGTGAGGAGAGATGTGGCCGTGGAAAGGAAGCCGGAGGACGAAGGCGGAGTTTGCGATGGCGAGGCCGGCCAGATCGCGCAGGTAGCGCGCGGTGGTTCCTGAGGCGGAGGTTGAGAAGGGTGTGCGGCGGTGCTCATGGCAAAAGGGGGGAGATCCGCCGGCGCTGGGGAAGGGTGCGGCCGAGGTTGGGGTCACGGTCTGAGGGGATGAAGGTTTTCTTCTTAATCTCTCATTCTTCGAACAGATCTTGGTTATGTGTGATTTGTATTTGTTTTTTTTTTTTTAGGTAGAAGGTTGCAGTGGATATGGAAGGAATGATGATGATGGTGAGGAGTGGATGATAGTGAAGAAGACTGGGAGGCCGCGGCTTAAGGAGGAAACCGCCGCGGCCTCCTTCCTTTTTCTCCTTTTCTTTTTTTCCTTTTCAGTTTTGATGATGATGGTGATATCATATCGATGCCAAACTTACCTTGTTCCTTTCTTTGTTGTTTCTGGATGTTTTGCTGGAATTATTGTTGAATTCTCCTCATCCGTTTGTTGCTGGATTTTTTGTGTTGCCTGTCTTGCAGGATCTTCGTTCCGATGTATTGGTGTTCTTTTTGTTTTTTTTTTTAAAAAAATTTTGGATCCTCCTCTTCCTCTTCCTTGATGATTATCTATATAGAATTGTTAATCAAAACCCTCTTACCGGTGCCCAGCTCATTACTGAAATTAAACTTAACATCTTGTGGGTGGTGGAGAGACAATATCATCATGATGTTCTCCACCACTTTTATTTGAAAACAAAAAAACCCATATCCCCATGCTTCACGGGTTACAAATGCAGCAAGAGGAAGAAAGTAAAATGAGTCTGTGAACTCCACTTTTTTTATTTTTATTATTATTATATATTTTTTGACTCAGAGAGAGAATGGACTGAAGACAAGACACCAATGGATGAAATAAAATCTTGGCTGTCAAGCAAACACTTGGGCTGAAAATGTAAACGAGCTAAAAAGGATTTTTTTTATTATTACAACAAATAAACAAGGACAAAATCGGGTGTTCACACTTGGTAATTGTGATTAGTGACAAGTCCTCCCTCGGTAAAGTTTCCACTATTTTCACCATGGTTATTGTTCCTATATTGGGTTTCATGCATTTGTTGGAAAATTATTTTATTTGATTCTGTCTGGGCCTTGAGAGCTTCAACCAGACTCATCATGCCTCCCATCATTTCTGATCAAGCTCAATATTGTATACTTAGTGCATTGAGAGTACTATAAGGCATGTAGAGAGAAATTAAGGACATGACATCAAATAAAATGGGATTAATCCTACATATAATTTTCATAATAGCCAGAAAACGGTGCTCTGATACCATAACTGTAACACCCATTCATAAAGTAACTAATATGAATTTACACATGAAGCACGGCAGTTAACATTAAATAAAAAGATTACAAGCATAAGGTTTAAGCATGACAATTTAATTCATTAAGTACAAACTGAATATTTCTATAACTTGTAACATAAAATCACACATTAATTAAACATAAGCCATAAGTTTCTAGCAGCTGTCTTCCATTCAGTATTACTTAGTTAATCTGAAACCACCAGAAATAAAAATAAAAGGAAATTAGAATTTATAAAAATTCCTAGTAGAGAATGAATAGTTTTAAAATGTTTGAACTATGGTTGGTTCCAGCCATGTCTGTATGAAAAATACATTGGACTACAGTAATGTTATATGAACATAATCAATTATCATATAAAATATATCATGTAGAACCTGTCATGCATAGAACATGTCATGCATATCTTATCGAAATTATGATGTCTTTACTTTAGTTTCTCTTTCATTCGTCTACTTGTCTCACACATAGTTGAAGGCCTTATCTTAGGGATATCGTTCTTACATCGTGACGACAAAGCAAGACTTTTACGTCATTCTAACCAAGGCAGGTAACATAAAGGATCTTACATGTATCCCTCTGTCTTATCTGTGGTTAGCGGTAAATCTGAATTAATCATATTTTTTTAAAAATTAATTAAAAGTTATTGTGCATAATTTCACAATAAAGAATTCATATAATTAATCAATAAATAAAACCTACATAAAAGCTCATAAGTAAATTAACAATTTAAATAATGAAACATAAATGCATAAAATTTATAAATTCATACATAAATAAATTGAACCAAAATAGTATAAGTTAGGTCCAATAAATTAATCCAATAAATTAATGTACAACAGATAATGTAAAATCCCCTTTTTTGAAATAATAATAATAATAATATAAAATAAAATAAAATAGTTTATGTGCAATAATTTTGAGTCATGTATTATATTCAAGTATTTTATTGATCTTACTTAATAACTTTACATCAATATCTATTTTAAATGTTATACCAAAATTTTAAACTACAGATATTAATTGTTTAATGTAAGACCATAAATTAGTAAGAATGAACTCATAATATATTGTACTAAGTTAAGAACAAAATTTATTAAGAGTAATAAATAATAATATATTAAGTATTAATAATTAGATGTATAATTTTATATATAAAAAATAAAAAGTAGTAAAAAAAAAAGGTGGCGGCGCACGTAAACGCTGCCACTCACCCATAACATTTACACACTATAATACAATTTCTATGTGTTGTATATGCATATAAATATAACGGAGGTGCATAAGTGTGCTTGTAGTAAGAAAAAGAAGTGGAGGAGGAAAGAAAAGAGAGAGTGTCGCGTGAAAGAGAGAGAAAAGAAAGAGAAAGAGAAAGAGAAAGGAAGAGAGAGAACGTGAGGAGAAAAAAAAATGGTTTGGTTAATATATTATAAAGTTAATAGGTACATATAATTTTCATCTTTTAATAGAATTTAAGGTAGGAAATAAATTTATTTTGTAAAATAAAACTATTACTACAGTTATTATTATAACTATTCATTTTATGCACTATTATTTTTATTACAAATGCTCATAGTTATTTATTATTATTATTTTCTTGACATTCTTATATATTATTGATGATCATAGACCTGAATATTAAAATAATACTAATTAAAATAATCCTCTTCTCTCTCTACTGGTCTCATCGGTTCATCGCGCTCCGATTTCTTTTATCATTTAATTATAATGATTCTCTTCTCTCTCTCTTTACTGGTCCAGAACGAAGTACCACTGTTCCAGTTTCTTTTATTATTTAATTATAAGTATTCTCTTCTCCCTCTATTGGTCCAGTGCAGAGTACCGTCGTTCCGATTTCGTATTTATTTTAATATTTATTTATATTTATATGATTTATCATTTAATTCATGTTAATTAAATATTCCTTTTTGTTTATGTTGTTATCTGTAACACCCGTTCATAAAGTAACTAATATGAATTTACATATGAAGTACAACGGTTAACATTAAATAAAAAAATTACAAGCATAAGGTTTAAGTATGATAACTTAATGTCATTAAGTACAAAGTGAATATTTCTATAACTTGTAATATAAAATTACACATTAATTAAACATAAGCCATAAATTTCTAGCAGCTGCCTTCCATTCAGTATTACTTGGCTAATTTGAAACCCCCAGAAATAAAAATAAAGGGGAGTGAGAATTTATAAAATTCCCAGTAGAGAATGAATGGTTTGAAAAATATTTGAACTATGATTGGTTCCAGCCGTGTTTGCATGGAAAATACACAGGACTACAACAACGTTATATGAACATAATCAATTATCATATTATAAATAAAATATTTCATGCAGAACCTGTCATGCATAGAACATATTATGCATATCTTATCAAAATTATGATGTTTTTACTTTAGTTTCTCTTTCATTCGTCTGTTTGTCTCACACATAATTAAAGACCTTATCTTAGGGAATTCTCATTCTTTCATATCGTTCTTATATCATGAGGACAAAGCAAGACTTTTACATCAACCAAAGCAGGTAATATAAAAGGATCTTACATGTATCCCTCTGCCTTATTTGTGGTTAGTGGAAATCTTAATTAATCATATTCTTTTAAATTAATTAAAAGTTATTGCGCACAATTTCACAATAAAGAATTCATATAATTAATCAATAATGAAACTTAAATAAATGCTCATAAGTAAATTAACAATTTAAATAATGAAACATAAATGCATAAAATTTATAAATTCGTACATAAATAAATTGGACCAAAATAGTATAAGCTAGCTCCAATAAATTAATGTACAACAAATAATAACATAAATAAAAAGGAAAATTTAATTAACTTGAATTAAATGATAAATCACATAAATATAAATAAATATTAAAATAAATAAGAAACCTGAATCTACAGATCAGACCTGACCAGTAGAGGGAGAAGAGAATACTTATAATTAAATAATAAAAAAAATTGGAACGACGGTACTTCGCACTGGATCTGTGAAGAGAGAGAAGAGAATAATTATAATCAAATGATAAAAGAAACCAAAGCGCGATGAACCGACGGGATCAGTAAGAAGAGAAGAGGATTATTTTAATTAGCATTATTTTAATATTTAGGGCTATGATCATTAATAATATAAAAGAATGTCAAGAAAAATGACAATAATAAATAACTATAAATATTTGTGATAAAAATGATAGTACATAAAATGAATAGTAATAATAATAACTATAGTCATAGTTTTATTTTGCAAAATAAATTTATCTCCTACCTTAAATTTTACTGAAAGATAAAAATTATGTGCATCTATTAAATTACCTTACTACTTTTTTTTCTTCTCACGTTCTCTCTCCTCCTTTCTCTTTCTCTCTCTTTCACGTGACAGTTTCTCTTTTCTTTCGTCCTCCACTTTTTTTTCTTACAATACACACACTTATGCACCTCCCTTATATTTATATGCATATACAGCACATAGAACTTGTATTATAGTGCGTAAATGTTGTGGGTGCGCGGCGATGACTGTGCGCCGCCCCTTGTTTTTTTCTTTCATGTATTATTTTTTATTTTTTATATATAAAAATTATATATCTAATTATTAATACTTAGTATATTATTTTTTATTATTTTTAATAAATTTTATTCTTAACTTAGTATAATATATTATAAGCTCATTCTTATTAATTTATGGTCTTACATTAAATAGTTAATATCTGTAGTTCAAAATTTTGGTATAATATTTAAAATAATATAAAATTATTAAGTAAGATCAATAAAATACTTGAATATGATACATGACTCACAATTATTACACACAAATTATTTTATTTTATTTTATTTTCTTATTATTATTATTATTATTTCAAAAAAAGGGGATGTTACAGTTGGTGTTGCTCAGGCTTTACACAAAAATAAATTCACGCTTTTAGGTTTAATTGAGTTGGTTTGATTTAATTTTTTAAATTTTTTATCAAATCTTAAACCAATTTGATCTGAGTTCCAGTTATCAGGAAGAAGTAGAAAATCCAAAAAATAAAAGCGTATAATTTTGTAGTGTTTATACTTGTAAGTGTAACAACTGATACTAATATAAAAGGCGCATTTGGATTTATTTTTTAATTTTTAGTAGAACTTATTTTTCTGGGAAAAAGTTATTTTAAATTTAGATAAACAATTGATGAAGTTCTTTTAATTATTAAAAATACTTGTAAGTTTGTTTAGATAAATCGAATAAAAGTACATTTATACCCAAATTACATACAAAATGACAAATGTGTTGTGTAGATGAACATATAAATCAAACAGATTTATACTCTCTTAAAAGAAATCGATTATAATTCTCAGAACTTTTCTTTGTTTCTCGACAAAACTTTTCATTTTTTCTTTCAAAATTTTTTCAATGTTAAATTTAGCAAATATATAATTTGTTAGTTGTTTATTTTGACATAATTAATATTTTTCCATAACATAAAATTTTTTCTTATGTTTGTTCATGAATCATGTAGAAATTAATATTTTGTTAATGACATATTAATACAATAATATAATACATATGGATTTAATTTAAATATACAATGTAAAATTTTTTTATATTATTATCCAATTAAATCCTTCTATGTATATGACTTTTGAAGTAATCATGTAAGAGTCATGCGTATTTTGCTTATGTTATATCTTATTAGATGATCATGTAAAAGAACTTTACACTATCTACAATAAAATTAAACTCACTACACATTCATAAGCATACTTGTGAAAGTGAATATACCCTAAAAAAACAATGAAGCCATGGAACAAAGGCAGAGCAGCGTGGGTGGTTAGGTGAGCGCTATGTCACTCTTACAAGTGGGAATGAGAGTTTTCAAAGCGTTTCACAATTAGAGATATTATTGTAATTATAAATAAGATTAAACTACCATTTTGGTTCTCAAAGAAACACATGAAATTAGTTTAATCCCTAAAAAAATTTTACGTCAATTTAGTCCCTAAAAAATTTAAAACATTTATAATCCCTTAAAATATACATGAAATATTACTTTAATATCTGAAAAAGACATGTAATATCAAATAAGCTGGCGAGTTTTTAGTGTTTGACTTTGGTATTTAGTTAAGTGAGTTGAAAGATTATAAATCTAATATTGAATCAATAATGAATAATTTGGTTTATATTTGTTTGGTTCATGAACACGGGTTTAACGCTCTATTCTCTGCCTATATTAATTTTAGGATAATGTTATTTTAACACCTATATGAATGTAGACATCCATGTGAGTCCATATAAGTGTAAGAGAAGTGATGTAGAGAGAATATGTTGGAAGAAAAAATAATCGGTGTGATCCATATATTTTATAAATAAGGTGTTTAGGTGTTCGAGAATATTGATGTTTAAGAACGTTGTAACAAAGTTGTTAATTTTATTATACCCCTTCAATATATGTAAAACATTACACAGTAAACCAATCACATTTCACTATCACATTTAGGCACACTAACCACAATGAAAGCAGGCTTCTCAATCCATTAGCTAGTCGAAGTATTCGCTTGAGCAAATAATAGTATAATAGGGCAAATTCCAAGCACCTATAAAAGCCTATATGCATAACATATTGCCCAGTTGGCTTGGTCACTTGGATGGTATTGTGTGTGTATATATATATATATATATTGCACACATGTGGATGATGGCTGCACCTGCTTCCAATTTCAGTTTTAATGGCTTCTCCACCACCTTGTCTTCACTTCCTCAATATTACACCTTTTTTTTTGCATTTTCTTCTTTTGCTCACTACCCTTTCTTCCTTTCCAATTGTTCAGCCACTATCATTCAACACAAGCAATTTTGATGACCCTTCAAGCAACATAGCATATGAAGGTGATGCTAGATCCACCAATGGATCCATAGACCTCAACAAAGTTAGCTATTACTTCAGGGTTGGCCGTGCCATATATGGCCAACCCCTTCACCTTTGGGACTCATCCACCAATGTTCTCACAGACTTCTCCACCAGTTTCTCATTCACTCTTGATAAAGTGAATGACACCAGAATTGGTGATGGCTTTGTCTTCTACATGGCCCCTCTTGGCTACCAAATCCCACCAAACTCAGCTGGTGGCACTTTTGGACTATTCAATGCCACCACCAATAGCATCAACCAACCCCACAACCATGTGGTTGCGGTTGAGTTTGACACATTTGTAGGCTCAATTGATCCACCAATGCAGCATGTGGGGATTGATGACAACTCTTTAATATCAGTTGCTTATGCCAAGTTTGATATTGGCAAAAATCTTGGGGTTGCATGTTTTGCTCTGATAACTTATGATGGTTCGACCAAGACACTGCAAGTGTCGTGGTCCTTTAAAGGAAGCGGTAAGGCCACTTCCATATCCAATGGTTCTTCTAATTCTTTGTCTTGCCATATTGACCTCATGCAAGCTCTGCCGGAGTGGGTGAATGTTGGATTCTCGGCTTCAACCGGCTTGTCCACCGAGCAAAATGTTATTCACTCATGGGAATTTCATTCAACTTTGAGTTCCATAGAGGTAAATGGAGAGAAAAAGAAGTTGAACATTGTGGTTGTTGTTGTTCCAGTGATTGTTTCAATTTGTTTTGTGATTGTAGTAGTGAGTGTTGGTTGGTTAATCATCAAGAAGAGGAGGAGCAGTGCTAATGATGGCGAAAACCCCGGACTTTCCTCGGTGGAGTTTGATCTGGATAAAGCAACCATCCCTAGAAGATTTGATTACAAAGAATTGGTTGCAGCCACCAATGGTTTTGCAGATGATAAAAGGCTTGGACAAGGAGGGTCCGGACAAGTTTATAAAGGGGTTTTGAGCTATTTGGGAAGAGTTGTTGCTGTGAAAAGGATCTTTGCTGACTTTGAGAATTCAGAGAGAGTCTTCAACAATGAGGTGAGGATCATAAGCCGTCTTATCCATAAAAACTTGGTGCAATTCATAGGTTGGTGCCATGAGCAAGGGGAACTCTTACTAATTTTTGAGTACATGCCTAATGGAAGCCTTGACGCTCATCTATTTGGGAACAAAAAGACTTTGGCATGGAATTTAAGGTACAAGATAGCACTAGGTGTGGCCACAGCACTTCATTATCTTCATGAAGATGCAGAACAGTGTGTGCTTCATAGAGATATTAAGTCAGCTAATGTTTTGTTGGACACAGATTTTAGCACTAAGCTTGGTGATTTTGGGATGGCAAAGTTGGTGGACCCCAGATTGAGGACTCAAAGGACAGGAGTGGTTGGTACATATGGTTATCTGGCCCCAGAATACATCAATGGAGGAAGGGCTAGTAAGGAATCAGACATGTATAGTTTTGGGGTTGTGGCATTGGAAATTGCAAGTGGGAGGAGGACTTACAGGGATGGAGAATTTCATGTGCCACTAACAAATTGGATATGGCAACTTCATGTGGAAGGGAATCTTATGAAGGCTGCTGATGAGAGGTTGAGCAAGGACTTTAATGTGAATGAAATGATGAGCTTGCTTACTGTGGGACTATGGTGTACTCAACCTGATACAAAGGAAAGGCCAAAGGCAGCACAAGTAATTAAGGTTCTTCAGCTTGAAGCCCCATTACCAATGTTACCCAATGATGTCCATGTTCTTCCTACCCGTTCAACTATTGTGCAACCCAATTATTCCTTACCACCAGCAATTACTACTAGTCTTGTCCATGGTGGACGTTAACAAAAGGATTTGAATTAATCCATAGCAGGCTTTGTAGATAATAGCTTTTCTTTGTTATTATGTGTAGTTAATTTTTGTTTCTGTTGTACTTGGGTTAGAAACTCAGGGGAGAGGGAGTACATTTCCTATGTATACTTGATTCTTTTTTGTATGTACACTTTACGGTACACCTTATGTTTCTATGTATTCTGATTACTTTATTTGACATTGTTTGGCAACTTGACAAATGATTGCAATAATATATATATTTGGCGTTAGATTCTCTATTCCAAGTTGCAAAATGCTCTTTGAATTATTTTGATTGACCCCACTTGAAAATCATTATTATTCTAGCCCAGGCCAGCACCTATTAATCAAATGAATCCAGATAAACTCATGAAAAATCCAGGGGCTTACTTCACACGCACACACGTTAATCCAGGGGTTTGCTTAATATATGTACTTAGCAACTGTTAATATTCATAAGGAAATTCATCACCTTGAATGTCCCACTCCCTTACTGTCACACTGACAAAGCTTCTTACTTCTTAGACCAATCCTCTCAAAATCGTCATATCTCATGTTATCTTCATTTCTTGCAATGCAGTAAAAAAGAGCTAGTAATCTGCCACTTAGAAAGACAGAGAAAACCAATGAAGAGGAATAAGATGAGGAAAATTTAAGATTGTTAAATTAAAGTACACAACTTTCAGAAGAGAAGAATAATTCCATTATCAATCAACTGCTAGGTCTTTTTTTCTCTTTCTGAAAAAAAGTAGTGATGGTGTAAAGTAAACTAATGAAGGGTAGGCCAACTTTTCATAATGTAGCGTGTGGATGAGGACAATATTGTTGATAAGAAATAAGTTTCCAACCACAAAATATCTTCATAGTAAGGTCATGACAAAACAAGACAGCAGAGCAAGAGAATGAAATGGTATACATATGATGCCGTTTATAAATGAGCTAAAAAATAGATATAAATATGAGCAAACATTTGGTTTGGCCATCCAAACCGCCAAATGCAAATATGCAGGATTGTGGATCCAGTTGAAATTAAAGAGCAAAAAAGGGAAGTCACGGACTCATGGGTACAAAATTTCAGTTATATATACATATTCAGTGATAAATAGATGCAGGTGCTCAGGAAGGTACATGTTTACCCACTTTGCTCCACTACTAGCATATATTTTTAATGTAATAATTTATGTGTTAATTAATAAAATAAAATAAATATTTTTTTGTTATTCTCAGATTAACTAAGTATTCTTTGACTTATGTGACATGTACCGTAAATGAATGTCATAATATTTTTCGAGGTTAGGTGTGTTTTGTACAGGATAAAAATGAATGAAAAATTTTACAATTTTATATGTAATTTTACAAGTTTAATGTATTAGTAAAATTTGCATCCATCCCATTTCAGCTAATGAATACACTAGCAACAATGGAATCTTACAAAAAAAAAACTCAAAATTAATCCCTCTGGATAAATTAGTATTTTAAACTAAATATTTAAAAAAGTTCCTACAAGTTATAAACGTAGGGCAAATTGATCGCTTTTGAAAAAAAAATGATAATAAAAAATATTATTGCCAATTAAAAATTTTGGACAAGTTAGTCCCTTTGAACATGAATTAATTTAAACTCTTCATAATTCATAAGAAATTAATTTGTCCTTTTTAGGAGAAATAATTTGTCTAATATTTTTAATTGATAGGATCTTTTAGGTATTTTTTTTTAGAGAAATCAATTTGTTTGATTTAAAATTTAAGAATAAATCAATTATGTTATTTCATCCTGATTATTTACAATTTTCTTTCTTTTTTTGATCATAGAGTCTTTTCAATTAAATGAATCGACTCCATGGGGTTAGGGCTATTGAATACAGCATTCAAATTTAAAAAAATAAAATCCTGGTATTTTCATTCCCTTTATCATATACCCTCAAACTAAAGGAATTTTAATTTTGACATGGACCTAAAAGAGACTTGATATTAGACTATGTTACTTCTCGAATAATTTAGGAGGGATGGGAGGGGAAACATAGTCCGTCACAAGTGGATTATGTACTAAAATCACAAAAAAGAAATTGAAGGGTGCACAATCCGTAAGGGGCTGACACCAACATGGCCCCCGGGCCCCCGACCCACCTGCCACGCCACTGACGGGGTTGTAGGGGTACACAATCCATGGGCCGTGGACTCTGCTCCCTAACACCTTGCCTGACGCGCCTCGAGCGTGTCTACAACTTGGCTCATGCCTCTCCAACACGCCTTCTTTCTGCTTCACTCCATCAAACCTACTACATTGGAGGAAAATAATAGTAAGTGAATAAATTGAGCTGTCCGTGAATGAATAGAGGAATACGTGAAATTAGCTTCTGTCCTCCTCCTTTATTGCTCTTCATTTCTGATACTATAAAAAGGGGAGTTTGGTACGAGGTCTATGCACTTTCTAGAGTTGTGAGAAAGTGATTTTGGTTTGAGTTTTGTGCACACTGGTAATAGTCGAGGGGGTGCAAGTTTAGTTTGAGTGATAGGAAAAGGATAGTTATATAAAAAAGAGAGAAATATCTAAAAAAAAATAACTAGATGACAATGTGATGGAACAATGGATTCTAATGACAATGGTTTGAGCTATAGATATATGACTATTATAATATACTACTATCATAACAATGCTTAGTTTTTTTTTTTTCCTTTTGTTAGAAGAAGGTTGGGAAGAGAAAGGAAGGGAGAATGAGACTACAAAGCAGGAAGAAGAATGAAGGAAATTACCAAGTGTAAATGAGAAAAGGTAACATAGTAGAGGAAAGTGAGTAAAAATTTATCCATCTGAAGTGAGTTTACATGGACAGATAAAATAGTTTAAAGTTCTTCACGAGTTCCTCACGGAAATCATCCTGTGACGGAATCACTTTGAACTAGCTCTCGACTAAGATTGATTTAAAGTGGCAGGAGATGTTTCAATTATCACTTCATGAATTGAAGAATAAATATAAAGTACATGTTATAAATATAGAGTACATGAAGAATAAAAGAAAAGTTCCTAGAAGTACTTTGATATTGATAATAGAAGAGAAAAATAACTAGCATGCAATAAAACAAACAAATTGAATGATATTTTTTTTAAATTTTTATCGGAACTTAATCCACAAACCTTGGATTGCATAGGTTAGACAAATAAAAGAGAAATAAATTATATTTTGACGAACTTCAGATAAGATAAGTGTATATTTTTAATCAAACCATTTGTGATATATATATATATATGCGAACAATTTGTGATCGCAACGTGATTGTTATATATGCCAATTGAAAGTTACTTAAAACAATTATATAACTTAGTACTTGACATTATTTATATTTTACAAATTGGCAGTGTCTAACATGCTCTTTGAAAGTTAAAGAACATGCTGCACTTTGCAATCTGATGGTGAGGATTTAATTGTGCATGGATACACTAATTACCTGTAGTATGCTGTAATAATTTTTTAATTTTAGTCAAACTTAAAAAATAAGAAAAATTGTACTTTGTCTCCAAAACTATAGATTTTGTGCATTTTGCCTCCAAAAATTTAAAAAGTGTGAAAATCAACTCCCTAATACTTTTTTAATGTACACTTTTGTTATTCTGTTAAATTTTTGCTATAAAAAATGGGTGCACTACCCCTTCAAATTTCATGCCAAGTGCATCCTGATGCCCTAAATTAACAAATAGGATGCAACTTGATACACTAACCTCCTTGAACATGTTTTTTCTAACAATAGATAAAAGCAAAAAGGTTAACAAAATTAAAATGGTTAATTTTCAAAATTAAAAAAAATTAAAATGGTGATTTTCAAAATTTTAAAAAAGGTTTGGGGGAATCAATTTGTACGTTTTTAAAGTTTTCAAAAGGAATAAATTACACATGATCTGGAATTTGGGAGAATAAATTGCATTTTTTTCCCTAAAAATTATAGCTAACTACACTTTAAAGTGACTGAATTTTATTTGCGTGATTTTGGAGTTGGTCAGAATGGCCGATAAAAATTTTTGTTCAGTTTCCAAGATAGACATGTTTAATTTCAGGACCATGCAAATAAATCCAAAACATATTTATAAAACTATACAATCGTTGAAAATATTTTCAATTATTTAATTTTAAAATCACACAGATAAATTTTGATTATTTTAAAAATATTGTTGAAACCCAAATAAAATTTAAAAATTACTTATTGCACACCGATAATTACTATGTTGATATCGATATCGACATTGAATCTACATGACTCTATACCAGGGAGCATGAACCTTTGATATCAAGATGTACAGTAGCATTTTCTTACAAATTAAGGGCACATTTGTTTTTTATTTTTTCAAAAAAGTAATTAGAAAATTTAAATTTTATATATAACTGAAAAAAATTAAAAAGTAATTATTTTTTAAAGTTACTCTTTTTAGCTTATAAAAAAAAGCTGAAACTAAAATTTTTTTAGATTCTAATTATCTTTTAAAAATTATTCAAATATATGGAAAGTGATTTTTTTTAAAACCTAAAAACTCATCCTAATGCTCCCTAAATATGTTACACATTAAAATATAATTCAACGAAGCATATATATATATATATATATATATATATATATATATATATATATCATGTGTTTGAGTTTATAATATTGATGTATTATGTATATAAATTATTTCCTTGCAAACATAATTTCAAATACCCATTATTCGAAAAATTAAATATCTAATAAGTCAAGTTACATTTCTAATTCGATAAGGAGGCCAATATCATAGTGCTTTTGTCAGTCTATTTTCTCATAGGGGAGAAATACTTAAAATGTTGTTAGAATAAGAGAAAATATTTATTTTGTTTTATTTATTAATTAATATATCAACTATTATATTAAAAATACAGGGAAAAAAGAAGGCAACATTAGCCCGCATTAGCCGAGGTACACAGGTCAGTAGTAAGGTTCTGTATAGTTTCAAGAATTTCTTGGAAACCATCGTCAGGTCCTGAATTTTACTAAGTTTGGATCCTACACCTCCTTAGAGGGCTATATGATAGAACCATATTCTTGGGATCAAAAGTCCCGGTAATTATTCCTTGAGGGAAAACAAGTTGAAGAGTGATTTTTAATGAATTTTATGAAACCTGCAAATGTTTTGTTGTTAACCCACAAGTTTAGAAAATCTCGAAAATTTCCGGATTTGAACTAAAACTCAAAATTTGGATTCTGATTTGACGGAGTTTTGATTTTTGTGATATTTTATTTGAATCCAAATGAGGGGTATTTCCTTATTTACATTTATGTTTTAAAGTTAATGGAAATAAATGAGAACATTAACTTAAAATAAAGAAATGTAAATAAGTGAGTGTTGGAACAACCCAGATGCCAGAATGACTGAAAAACACAGAAGTTGGGGATTTCTGTCACCGCTATAGCGGTCTAAGACCCCTATAGCAATCACCAGAACATGTTCAAGTGGTGCAGCGGACTGAGGTACCGCTATAGTGGTCCAGGACCGCTATAGCGGTCATAAGTGTCTCTGTGGGGACCGTCAGACACGGTTAGACCGCTATAGTGGTCATATACTGCTATAGCGGTGTCAGAGAGAGTTTAAAAACCCCAAAATCGGGCAGAAGGAAGTAGAAACGCGATTTTCTCCTTCTTCCTCCATTTTTCTCTTTTTCTCTTAAATTCTCTCCAATCCATCATTCCGAGCTTCAAGGTAAGTTTATGTTATTAGATTATGTCTTTATTTCTCCATGATCTTGGATTTGGACCGATTATTTTTCTCATTTTTGTCAAGTGGGGGTGTTTCCCCAATTTTAGTATAGTTAGAATAGAGCTCTCTAGAGATTTTTAGATGTTAATCTAGAGTTATGGTTGCTCCATAGCAGTTGTTGGTGCCATTCCAAGCTCTCCAGGTCAAGTTAGTGGGGCCCACATACTCCTGGCTTTAAACGGTGAGTCGGTTCAGATCCTATGATCCTTATGTTGATCATTAGAGTTAATTTCAGTAAATTATAGCATGAGATATATATGTTTTTCTGAAAACTCATGGGACCATTATTGTTAAAGCGATTTTTATCAAAGAGCTAGAGTATATATTTAGAGATTTGTGAAACATTATGATGATTTCCAGAGTAGAGAATATGTATATGCTAGAGCTTGTGAACTCTAGGGTAGAAGATTTATGAGATATAGAGAAAAGATTTAGATTTCTGATTGAACTGGACAGTAGCTATAGAGAACAGACTGTGAGTTAACGGCAGGTATTCCGTTAACCTTGGTATACCAAGTCACCTTAGGGCCAGAGAAATAATGAACGAGACCTAGTTAGGTGCCCCAGAGATTAGAGACTTTGTTATGTTATGCATAACCAGAGATTTGTTATGTCACATGAATTGGGCATAACCAGAGATTACTGTTTCTTTGTTAGTATACTGTGGTTTATGATTTCTACAGAATATTGATTTCAGAACTATTCGTTATTTCTACGAATATGAACTTTAGAGTTATTGCATTAGTTGGTTTGATATATATATTATTATTTATTCCTTGACTGTCCTATGAGAGGGTTAGGGGTGAGGACTTACTCACCGAGTTTTAGATGAAACTCACTCCTCTCTCTTCCTCCATTACAGGTACAGTAGACGCTGCGAGTTCTTTTCTTCCATCTCCCCCCCACAGTAGAGATTTCCTAGTTAGTGAGCTTCACTTTGTGAGTGAAATACTTTTGGTATTCTGTTTAGAGATAGAGTGCTCCAATGTGCATGACGGGTAGGGTCCCGAACCATAGAGATAGACTGACATATTTTTATCATGAATATTTTGTATTTTCACAATTACAAGTTCTATGGTTTATTTTGTATTAAGAGCAACTCGTGTGTCTTGTATCAGAGATTTTACTAGCGCTTGATTATGAAAGTATTTATGATGATTTATTTTTCAAAGAGTTAGATATATATGTCGGAGATGAATTTATGTTTTGGAAAAGAATTTTATATTAAATTATGCATATAGAGGGACTTAAAGATCACGAGGTTTACGTGGGAATGAGGATTCCTCACATGCCGGTCATGTGCCCAAGTCGGGTCGTGACATTTGTCAGTCTATTTTCTCATCTGGGAGAAATACTTAAAATGTTGTTAAGATAAGAGAAAATATTTACTTTGTTCTATTTATTAATTAATATATCAACTATTATATTAAAAATACAGGGAAAAAAGAAGGCAACATTAGCCCACAAAGCTAATATATAAATTATTAAATGAAACAAAGTAAATAATTTTTCTTGTTCTCTGATAAACAAAGAATTTTTACTTATTGGAAACCTAAGATAGAGGTATGGTCCGACATTTAAGCAAATTTTAAAAAAATTCCCTATATGCATATGAATCTCAAAATCAAAATCCAAAACCGTAAGATTTGAACCCTTTTTACCAACACTTTGTTTACACCGAATGCTTCTTTAAAACTATCAAATGTATGGCAGTTGATAGCTTTCATGATACAAGTTTAGAAATATTTCCTTAAATATATATTCAGCAACTTATAAATATTGATCAACTAGTCGTTTAACCCGTATAATGCACCGGAAGTTTATAAAAAATAGTTGATTATTATAAAAAAAAATGATAATTTATTTACATATATCTTGTAGAAAATTGAATATATAAATTTATAAAAGTAAGTTAATAGTTAAATAATTAAATAAGTAGATAAAATATAAATGTGTCATTTTATTTTATATCTTATATTGAATATCATGTTTATAAGATTGAAAATATCTTGATAGATGACCTATAACTAAAAATAAAGAGCCTATTTTATGAAAATTTTTGCACATTTCGAAAGCTGAAATTGTTGAATAAAGAAAGAAAATAAATAGATAATTTTACTATATCATAAGCCATTTATAGAGATGACAATTAGTATCCATGAGAAAGAGGACATGTTTCACATCTCTCGTCATTAATTAGAATTTTGTCTCTAATCCCATCCTCATCCCCTTTATGGTTCCCTATTTCTTATTTTCCGCTCCCCATAGGAATTTTGTATTCTATGGTATTCAAGAGTTTATTAACAAACTTCATAAAAAAAAATATTTTACAATTTTAAACATAAATATCTATAATAACAAATACTATTAATACAATATAATCCAAATTAAAATTAAAAATATATACAAAATACAAATATAATAAAAATAATTAAAAAATAAAGATGTGTTATCTATGTCCTTATCCCGTTTAATAAACGGAAACATAGCCCCCATATATCATCCTATGAAGGTGAAATATGTGCCAATTTCTGTTCCCATTAGATAATTCGCGTGTATACTCATTTTCAACTTTTTTTTATCATCCCTAGCCATTTATATCCTTTTAATAAATTAAAATATTTAATTTAAAAATATAAAAATATATTTTCTAATTAATAAAAATAATATATAAATTTAATTTATATGATTTCAATTACACGTTCTTTCCTTGTATGCCATTTTAATAAATTAAATTATCAATTTTAAAATATATGTTATAATTAATGTATAATAATTAGTAAAAAATCATTTATAATTCTAATTTATATAATCTCAATTATTAGAGTAATATATCATTTATAATTTTTTCAATAAAAAGTAACATAATTATTTACTTTTTAAAAATTAATAAATATTTAATATCATTATCAAAAAAGTGTAAATTATATAATTTATTTTTTAAATATTTTAGTGTTAAAAAATTGAAGGTGTTTTCTTCAAAAAAAATTAGTATAAAAAAATTATGGAATTGATATATTAAAATATTTAAGTTGTAAAAAATTAAATAGAATATAGTAATACATGTAAATAAATAATTTTTTTATTATGATTTTTAAAATTTCTACATTTGAAATTAGAAAATTTTCTATAATCTTATCTTTATTTAGAATTTTACCTCCATTCTCATACACATATCGGTCATGGGTTTCTATTTTTCATTTCACATAGAGATTTGAATCCTTATTGATATTTATGGGTTTATTAAAAAAATTTAAAAATACTTTGAACTTCAAAATATAAATATTTATAATAACAAATACTACTAATGCAATACAATTATAATAGATTTATTATCGTTAATACTATAATTATATATATAAAATTTTTATGAGATAATATATTGAATTATAATTTTGTTTATGCTATTATTTATTTTTTATATTGATTTTGTTAATGATAGAGAGATACAAAGGTATGATTAGAAAAAATAATTAATAATTAGAAGGTAAACTAAATTCAAAATTTATTTTAAGTGTTAAGATTACAAAAAAGGTGGGTATAATTTTTTTATAAATAATACATGGAAGACTTTTTATATAATGAGTCTTAAATATTAGTATTATATCAATTATTATAATATTTAATTCAGAATAAATTATTACATTACTATTATAATGTGTCTTAAATATTTGATTAAAAATAAATTTGGTGTAAATTGAATTTTAAATTATTATTATATCAAAATCAATTAATTAGCAATTCATTAACAATTTTACCTATCTGTTTTGTTTGAAAAAATATGTTGATTTTAAAGCTTATTTATTTTTAGAATATTTTCTTTGTAATTTTTTATATTAACTTCATAATATGAGGCTATTAATGATCCTTAATTTAATTATAGATCATAATTATATTAACATGGGTTCTCTCTTAGTACAAATTATAATATTTAATGATTGTGATATTTGATTCTTTAATAATTGTAATATCTAATTTTTTTTCATATGAAAAATAATTAATAAATAAATTATAAATTAAGTTTAAAAAAATTTAGACACAAAGATTGAAAAAAGTGGGCCCTAAATTACTGTATGAATGATATGTGAAGCCTAAATGACTACATGAATGACATGTATAATAGTTTTTATGAAATGAGTTTGAAATATTAATATAGTAGATTTATATAATCAATAAACTTTATACAGAATCTTAATAATTAATAATTTCTCATTATAAATAAGATTCTGATAAATTTTTATTTTTTTTCTTTTTAAAATCTTCTCCAATTTTTTAAATATTTTTCAACTCTATTTTTTTTTTCAAAATTCATTCAAATCTTTTATAGTATAAAATTATCAAAATTGTCAAGAATTGTATGATTGATTTTTTTTCAAAATTCATTCAAATATTTAAAATATAAAATTATCAAAATTAATTGCAAAAACTTAGAGATTATTGAAGGTATAATTTTATGGGCATCTCATATGATCCCAAGATTTTCATTTTCATCTACGTACATATATAATTTTTTTTATTGAATTGACATATTCTTAGTCTTCAAATCGTTAAATTAGTCTATATTTATAATCAAATAATATCATCACTAATGACACGAAAAAATATTCTACCTTTAAATAATTAAATTCATCATAATTTTATTATTAATAAAAAGTTAAATGATATAACCTAGTGCATATACTTTGCATCTTTCTTATAATTTATATTCTTAATTTCATAAATTTAATATAATAGTATTAAAAAAAATCACCACCTGCATCAAATATAAAAAATTTAGATGTGAAATTAATATTAAAATTATGAAATTAATTTATCAATATAATTCATGATTTCAGTATCGCAATAATTAAAGATATTTAATTAATGTAATACAATCCTATTATTAAATACAAATGGTTATTAACGATGTGCTAATAATATATAATAATTACAATTTTATTTTTTTAAAAAAAATTAATAAAAATAACTTCTCAAAAGATGTGAACCCTAAAACATTCTCATTGTGACACGTGTAAAACCTTTCCTCAAACGACTTTGAAATATTAGTATTATAGATTATAGATAGCGAATCAAAACTTCCTACAAATATAAAACAAGTCTATTAAAATAAAGGAACCGACGGCCTTGTCCATATATATGTGGATCTATCTGTATGAAAAAGAATAAAGGAGACATCAATCGTTACTTTAACCCAGCTTGTAATTGGCCATATTCAGGTCTTCCATGTGAATAATTAAATTTACGCTAATATTTCTTTCTTCTTTTTCTTTTGAAAAATTTAGGGTACGTTTCGTTTTTGTTTTCATTTCCTGTTTTTGTTCTCTATATTTTCCATTTTCAAGATTTTATAAAGAAAATAGAAATAACAAAAAATGAAAATAGTAAACAAGATTAATCTTTGAATTTCATTGTTCTCATAAAATCCTAAAGCCAGAAAATACAAAATAAAACAGGAAATAAAAACAGAAACCCATTGTGCGCAATTTACTTGAATGAAGAAAATATCCATATGCTCTTGGCTTCTTACTTTTGGATTTAAGCCTATAAAACTTCCATATATACATGGATGATGGATCCAACTGCCTCCAAGTTCTAATCAACCATCTTACCTTTTTCATCTTGTTTCCACTTCCCCAACATCAATATTCATTATTGCTCTATACTTTCTCTTCTTATGCTCACCTTTTTTTCACTCCCTATACTTCAATATAACTAGTTTCAGTTATGTTAATAGTGCAAGCCAAAACATGGAATATGAAGGTGATGCCATGCCTCTCATGGGGTCCATAAAGCTCAACACAAATGACTTCTATAGAGTTGACCGTGCCACCTATGACCCTTTGCACCTTTGGGACAAATCCACAAAAGTCCTCACGGATTTCACAACCCATTTCTCATTCACTATTGATAGATCCAATGACATCCATGCTGATGGATTTGCATTTTACATGGCTCCACTTGGTCATCAAATTCCACCTAATTCAGCTGGTGGCAATCTTGGACTATTCAACAATACCGCAAAACATGGTTCCGCCCAAAACTATATTTTTATGGTGGAATTTGATATATACATAAATGTTGAGTACGATCCATTAGGGAGACATGTTGGCATTAACAACAACTCCCTCAAATCAATCACTTGTGCTGATTTTGATGTTGAAAACAATAATGGGAAACAAGGTAATGCTTTGATTACTTATAATTCTTCTACCAAGACCCTTGTTGTGTCTTGGAGTTTCAATAGAACAACCAATAACACTTCTTTGCCACCTTGTGTGATTGACCTCATGGAAATTCTGCCAGAGCATGTGAATGTTGGATTTTCGGCTTCAACTGGCCGGTGATCAAATGAGCGGCACGTTATTCATTCTTGGGGATTCAATTCAACTTTGAATTCCATAGATTATGTGGTAAACAGAAGAACAAGAGGAAGAAAATGGTCATAGAAACTATTTCAGTGACTTATTCAATTGTTTTTGTGCTTGTGATAGTGAGTGGTTGTTGGTCAATTCTAATCATCAAGAAGAGAAGAACCAAGGTTGTTGATGATGATAACACCACACACAAATTGGTTGCCATTGATCTGGACAAAGCATCTATTCCTAAAAGATTTTATTACAAAGAATTGGTTGCAGCCATTAACAGATTCTTGGATGATAGAAGGCTTGGAAGAGGAAGGTCAGGTCAAGTTTACAAAGGCGTTGTAAGTGATTTAGGACGTGTAGTTGCTGTGAAAAGAATTGCAGACTTTCAAAACTCTGAGAAAATATTCATCAATGAGGTAAAGATTATAAGTCGCCTTATACACAGAAACTTGGTGCAATTCATAGGATGGTGCCATGAGAAAAGGGAGTTTTTACTAGTTTGTGAGTACATGCCTAATGGAAGCCTTGACACTCATCTCTTTGGAAACAAGAAAACTTTGGCATAGGATGCGAGGTATAAGATAGCATTAGGTGTGGCTACAGCACTTCATTACCTTCATGAGGATGCAGAACAATGTGTCCTTCATGGAGATATTAAGTCAGCTAATGTTTTGTTGGACACAGATTTTAGCACTAAGATTGGTGATTTTGGGATGGCAAAGTTGGTGGACCCAAGAATGAGGACTCAAAGGACAGGTGTTGTAGGGACATATGGTTACTTGGCACCAGAATATATGAATGGAGGGAGGGCTAGTAAAGAATTAGACATGTATAGTTTTGGGATTGTGGCTATGGAAATTGCATGTGGGAGGAGGACTTATTATGATGGGGAGTATCATGTGCCTCTAATGAATTGGGTTTGGAAACTCTATGTTGAAAGGAATGTTTTGAATGGTACTGATGAGGGATTGAACAACAACTTTGATGAACATCAAATGACATGCTTGCTTCTTGTGGGACTATGGTGTACACACCCAAATGACAAAGAAAGGCCAAAGGCAGCCCAAGTGATTAAGGTTCTTCAACTTGAATCTTCACTACCTTTGCTTCCACATGATATACATGATCTTCATAATCTTCAACAAAGGATAGGAGAATCTAGATATTCCTTTCAATCAACACCCATCACTAGTAGCCTTGTTAATGATGGACGTTAATTAGTTTTAATGTAGGAGGCTTTCAATTAAACTATTTGGTGCATCAAGTTTTGCAAGTGGGTGAGAGCTTTATATACTTTCTATGTGGAATTGAATTATTGAGAAATAAACCCATACATAATATTAAATACTAAAATGCCAGGTACCTTTTATTTGGGAACAAATATTTCAAGTCCCTTCAGTTAAAAATGTTGTGATTTCTATGGCCATAAATCTATGGCTAATGTATGGCACTGTTTCTTGTTCAACATGTGAATTATTTTCTTTTCTTTTTCTCATTTTTATTAACATGTCGTAAACTATTCTACATTAGAAAGAAGATCTTGAGTTACTTGTTAACATATTTTACTTTAAATAAAAGGATCAATTTCTTACAACATGAAAAATGAAGTGACAAAAAAAAAAAGAACATAGGAGGTAAAAATGAAAACAAGCCCCCAATATCATAGCCACTTGAACTTTCCCTCAATTTCATATTACATCTCTCCACAATATAAATCATCATTGGCTTGGTATTTTGAAGCATATGAATGTGATCTAAAGGTATGCTTATAATGGAAAAAAAATGAGGAAGACAATTTCATGGACAAGCTCCATGAAGTGTCAATATAGCTGCCGATTTACCTTCAACACTGCTTACAAGGGAGACCAATTCAACACTCTTGGATTCTGAACTGTCAATATCTGCTTTTGAGTCCACGCTTTCACTTGGAACAATCAAAGTGTTGGGATTAGCTCTAGGCACCAAAAACAGCATGCAAAGTGGAGCAATTCTCAAAATGTTCCGGATCAAAATAGCTAACCAAAGATTATCAAACCTTGTTCTTGTAACCTTCAGTATGTTGAGCACAAAGCCACCACCCCATGATGATGAGAAAAGCCCAACATTATCAATTGACATGAGCAAGGCAAAGAAAGTTCCTTCAATACCCGAGGGGCAAAGCTTTGTGCTAAGCATAAGCATAGGCATCCACTTAAGCCTATAAATCATTTGAGTTGTGCTTTCAACCATCACAACAAAGAAATAGTCAGGTATACCGAACTTCATGTTCCATCTGAAGACCAAAACCAGATCAAACATCCCTAACGAACCATACAACAATTGGGCCCAGAAGAGCAAGTCTCTGAATTCATAATCCTTCATAGCATACTGGTATAGTATTGCACCCAAAAGGGATCCCATTGAACTAATTGAATATATAAAACCAACGGTCTCCTGTGTAAGAAATGAACAAAGAAGAGTGGCATTATGTACTATCATCTTCCAAAAGGATGTGGCAAGGTTATATGTACGCAGTTTAGGTGATAGACCTAGAAAATTTAGGTAATGGGACAAAAATCATCAATAAGTATAATAAAAAGTTTTACACAATTTTTATTTTTACATCGAGTCAAATATAATTTAATAACGGGACAATATATATATATATATACACACACACATATATACATATACTTTTAAAAATAATTTCACATCCCAGTGGAGGCATATGCCCCCCCAAGATGCAAACATGGATCCATCCCCGAATAGTTTCATGCTTGCTAGAAGAGAAGTTGTTTCCAAGAATTTAAGTTCATGATCTCTAAATCACGAGATAACAACATTTTTATTGTGCGAAGTAAGAGTGTACAAATGATATGTTGGGTTGAGTTTGGACCAAACTCGAATCCGGTCGAAAAAGTGCATCAAATGAAATCTCAAAACTCAAACCTAACCCAATAAGTTTTGAGTAGTCGAGCCAGGTTATGAATACCTCTAACAGCGAGACTTACCCTTTTTATCTACTATCATCTATTTGACAATTTTTTATGACAAGCATAAATACTAATCAAAGCTTTCATTCAATTTGGGTTTGTCACGTCTCCTATTAAATATAACTAACCAAATACCTCAGAGAAAGATGGGCCATCCTTTGAATCTGTATACCAATAGAACATTCCTTCAGCGATATTCAAACTTAATGCAAGGGATAAATACATGAAGAAGCAAGGCCTCCAAACATCTTCACTCTTCATTGTGGTCCACGTAACCTTGCCAGCATCAATAAACTTTTGGTTCACCTAGACATAATATGGAAAATTAGATCATGCATAGAGATTTAATAACATTTAGAAAAGATTATTTAGAGTGTTTGGAAATATTTTTTTAGTTACGAAACTTGTATATAACAATAGTAATCATACATTCAATTATTAAGCGCTATATCTTAAATTCTAAACTCTAGTATCAAAAGAAAATACCAAATGACTCGAACGCTTATTCACAAAACTATGTGCAAAAAAGTCAATTGTATTAACAAGTGGTCACGTTTTGGATTGTCCATTAATTTTCTCTCCCCTCCTCTTGCAGGCACACCCATGTGTGACTGGTCTTCCCAGTGATCATAATAGTGGGTTCAATTGGAGAAGATAAAATATTGACTTTTCGATAGACACTTTTTAAAATATTCAAAACAAACATTTTTATTACTATTTATTTTGTTGGCTTGAGAACTTAAATGATGACAAACATAATCATATTTTTATCTCTAATATATTTGCTAAGTGTTTTAGATTTATATTAGACAGTAAGTATCTCCTATATTCACAAGAGACATCTGTGGCCTATTTGAAAATGTTATAAACACCAAGGCAGTATACACGAAGGACTAATAGAATTAAAGGAAGCAGAAATGCAATTAGTAAAAGATACTTTTCAGTATCTTATGGGACTCTATAAAGTAAGAAAAGTCCATATCCCAAAGTACAAGAGAGATGGAGAAAGTGTACTCAACAAGATACAAAGCATGGGACAAGCATGTGGACAATAACAAAAGGACAAAAGCCTTACTTATTCCACATAACAGAGCACAGCAAACAAGGATAGTAGAAAATGTGCTAAAGGAAGGTTTTTCAAATAGTCAAAATCTTACTCCATCTTAGTAATCTCATTGCTGAAGCATTTTGCATAACAAAGAAAGAACCTCAAGGTTATCATCCAAAATGGAAATGCTCATCCTCCTGCTTGCTGTAAAAGGGAACGTTACAGGAAGCCTTCTTCAGACTTTTCAAACCCTTCTCTCATGGATGCATTATAGGGTAGTGCCTATATATGTGTGTGTGTGTGTGTGTGTATACTTCAAGAAGAACCTTATTCAAATTGCCAAGACTTATCAAGAAATATATTTGCTTTTGATTTTAGCTTTCGAGTTATGTAACGCCTAATGATGAAGTCGGGGAGTGATCACCAGTGTAAAGAAGGCACTGACAATGAGCGGCTCTTGGCAAAATTCTAAGCAGAGGGATACATAAATGAACCGATTACACGCCCGAATGAGAGGGATCCTGAGACTGTGTAGGTATGGGACTATACAATTAAGGAGGGCTTATATGAATTGATTTGTACTACCTATACTAACAAGATGCATCTTCTTTTCGATAGCCCGTTACTAAAGAACTCCACAGTTAAGCGTGCTTGAGTTGGAGCAATTTTGGGATGAGTGATCTCCTGGAAAATTTTCCTAGGAAGCATGTAAATAAGGACAAAGTATGCTGAAAAGACCCGTGTTGATTTGTAGAGACAGTTGTCAATCTATAAAGCAGCATGAGATGTTACAAATTACATCTTGAGAAGAATATTTAGTAAGAAAGTTACAGCTCATTATTTGAATACTTGTCTTGATCTTTGCTTCGAACCTTGAGTTTGTAAGTTATAAGTGATTGAAGTTGGACAAGTCACCAACTTTGTATTGTTGCTTAATCTGTATTTGGAACTTGAAAATTAGTGAAACTCTTACCAGCATTGGTGAAGACTGGAGCAGACTTCACCTTGAAGTTGAACCAGTATAAAAGGCTCTTGATGCACTCTTTTTAACTCTATCTTTTTATCCTTATTTTTTCTCAAACAAGTTTTTGATTAGTATATTGTTGAAGTACATCTATCATTAAAATATTGATATATTATCTTAAAAGGAAAACAAACTTATAAGCACTGTATCTAAATTTTATACAGAAAAATATATACTGTTACACGAATATCTCCTGAATTTATAGGAGACATTTGGGTGAATATTTTAACTGTGTTAAGTGTACAAAAAATTTTAAAGAATCACTTTATTCAAACCCTCTTTCTCAAGTGATTTGATACCATCGTATTTAAATATAAAACAATTTATTTATAACTTCTCTAAATTTTCTTTTATATAAGCGGTTAAATAAAATATAAAGAGGTCCCAAAATCTATTTGGTATCAGCAAGCATCACTAGAAGTTAAATGTGTAGTGATATATAATGGAGATGAAAAAAGTTAATTAGTTATACCTGTCTATAAGAAAAGTTGTGCGTACGAGGCTCATCAAGCAAAAAACCAACCAAAATTACAATACCAGCCGGAATAGTCAGCACACCAAACACCCCCTATGAAGAAAAAGCTCTCATGTATTAGAATATACAAGTGATGAAATGCATAAAAGACAAGGAAAAACTTTGCGGATTTGAAGGGGGGAAAATATCCATGTTGGTTCATAAAAAGTATATTAGAAGAAAAATTAATTCATCTGAATCTGAACATCTCATATTTATCATCCAAAATTTAAAAAATAGGATAAATTTATCCATCCGCACATATCCGTATAATTGTAAAAATGCTTTACGGACATGTACGAAAGTACCAATTTGTCTCTTGTTTTATATTTTGAAGAACTAATTTTAAATTTTTAATTCAGAGGGACCAATTTCTTTAAGGGATGAAAAAAAAAAAGTTCCAAGGAGCTAACCATAGGGCCTATAAGGTGAACAAAGATACCACTAATGGAGAATCCTAATAGTGCTCCAACAGAATTACTGAAGGCGCATAAACTTTGCATGTCAGGAGCAAGTGAAGGATGAGAGATACTGTTCTGAGCCACACAGGCATCAATGGTTACATCCGCTATTGCCCCTCCAGCATTTCCAGCTGTCAGTGATAAAATTGCCAACACAAGATGCAAGTTTTCATGCAAAGATAGCAAAAGCATGGAAATCACTCCTAAGAAGCCTGCCATCAAAGAGGAGATATATAAAAGTCACACTGATATTAGTGGGCAATATTTCCAAATCTCCTCGCCAAGGCAAGAAATCTTATGATTGAATGGGTCTAACGCTACACCAAAAACTAACTCATAGAGGTAGAGTTGTCCAACTTGTTATAAAGACTATCTAGGCTATAAGGTGCGTTTGTTTCAAATTTTTAAAAAAATGATTATGAAAATTAAATTTTATATATAACTAAAAAAGTTAAAAATTGATTTTTTTTCAGAAGCTAATAATTTTAAATTTTATGAAAAAAGGTGAAAATGATTTTTTTTAAAATTTTGATTATTTTTTAAAAATTATCCAAAGATATAAAAAGTGATTTTTTGGGGGCGAAAAAAGTAATTATTTACCCAAATAATAATCAACAAACGCACCCATATTTTTAACCAATGGGAAACTCTAATCAGAAACATTAACCTTTGATAAAATATAAAGTTAATTAAATTGCTAGTTTATAAGAGGAAAAAAGATAAAATTCAATTGAAAGTTGGTTGGCCAAGAAGCCGATGTTGTGAACTAATTGAATGAAAGGGTGTATAAACTATATATTTTTATAGAATATAGATGTGAGTGAAAAGCAACATTCATGTGTACTTTTTTCGAGATTAAAAAGTGTTGAGTATATTCATGTGAGAAGATAAATTTTGTGTTAAAAATTTATGCACAGCATAAATAAATCTTATTTTCATTATATTGAGGAAAGACAGATGATTACTTGATAGTTGTGAAAGGAGCTTGTTTTACGCAACTATTTGTAAGCTATTGTTCTCTACGTTTTTTTGGTACAAGCTATTGTTCTTTGCTTATAAGTAAGAACTGAGAGCCATATTTATGGGCAAATTCACCGCCTCAAAACAGCGGTTTGCAGTTTGCCGACTATTTAATAGTGAAATATTGCAGTTTTCTAGATTTTACTGGATCATTAGAGCCTTTTTTATATCAATTTTTAGTTTTCATTTTCGGTTTTTAAGTTTTCAAAATTTTGTGAAAGAAATACTGAAAATTGAAACTCATAGTTTTCACAATTCTTAGTATTTCCTTCATAAAATTTGAAAAATCAAAAACTAGAAATTTAACCAAACAAACCCTAGAATTCCAACAAATTCTCATTATATGGTGGATTGAAGAGATATCTTGATGCTTTCTGGACAAATGTACAATGCAAATTTTCCAGGTTCTAACCTTTCTGGACAAGATCTAGTTGGTTTTTATTTTTATTTTTTACTTTTATTTTTTTTTAAGAGCTTGTGAATAAAACAGTAAAAATAAATATTAAAAGCCAAAAATAGAAATAGAAACTAGATCTTGTATTAAGTTGAATATATGCCACGTATTTGAACTCAAGAAGATATAAGAAAAGTATGTAAAATGCATTGTGATTAAGTGTCTCTCCCCAAAACTTAAATTGTTGAGCACTCACATATAAATAATTTTAGGATCGAATTTTAGGTCACAAAACTCTTAATAGTTAATACTATGTCACTAATCATCTATTTCAAAATTTTAAATTGTTGACTTGGGACAAGCAAATAATATTAGGAAAAATTACATTTTATCCCCTTAACTATAGGTCATATATACCAGCAAAAATTACATACCAGCAAAAATGAAATAAGGCCGCCTCCGGTATCCAAAAACTGGGACAACATCAGTGAGAAGGCCGCATAGAGGCTTGACAAGCCAAGGAATGGATATGATTCCTTGATAAAGCTGTGCTTCAGATGGCTGCACCTTCAGAGCATCTTTCATGTAATAGTTAGTGCCAACATTTGAAAGAGCGTCACCTAGCCCTTGACTTATTCCATTAACAACAACCAATGCAAACACAAAGCTCCAATGCATTTCCCTTGAAAGCATGCTAAACCAACTAAAGGGAATGTGCATACAATCCAAAATCCCCTTTGTGGATTCATTTCCCTCTAGAGATTCACCAAACGGATCTTCCTTAGTTTCCTCCTCCTGCATTTTTTCACACCCTCTGATTATTCAGTTCTAATTCGACAACCAACTTGAAAGAAAACCCTCCTAAATAATGTAACTTTCTACATCAAAATGATATGAATCTTCAATCTAGCTGGTATGAAATCATTTTTTTTCCCAGATCTCAGTTCTAAATCACTTTAACTACCTCAAAAACTAACTGCCTCAAAAACCACAAAAAAAAAGTAGATTATGAAAAAGCAAACAATAAGCCAGACCAAGAGGTTGTTGAATAAAGGAAGCAAGGAACTGAACAAAATATAATGAAGGAAAACCAAACCAATGAGTTAACATATATGGAAATGAAAAAAGGGGCACCGCTAGGTTCTAATTCTACTTCTGTTTTGTGATATCTGGAAGCAACTAAGGGGTAAAATCTAATTCAAGACCAGTGACCTTTTAGGATAACAAACGGGTATTTTGATGTTTCCCATGTTTGAATTATTTAACCAATATAAATATCCCATTTTAAGCATTTTTTTTTCTCCCTTCGTTTTCCCTACCCAATGTTTTTCTACTTTAATTTGTTTTATTTTTTCCGATTGCCATTGTTGCAAACATATATTATTATATTGTTATGTTAATTAAGGTTTTGATCATCAAATGAAGCAGCAAAAAGAAATTTTAATTTTGTTGAGGTTTAGCAATTTTCTATTTGTTGTTTATGATAAACATTGTAATGAAGGGAATCAAGGAAAATAAGTCACAGGTTTTTTTTGGCCATTATCGAAAGAAAAAAAAATAAGAACATTTTTAAAATATTTTACTAGTGTAAAAAATAGTGTTATTTACAACCTATTTACACGAGTAATAAAATATGGTTCTTTCCTGGTTCTGCTTTGTTCGGGTCTAGACCATTGTCCTCTCTGGTTCTTTTCCCCATTTGGTTAGGAGTAATTGGCTACTGAGTTTCTATGAAGCACAGACACACCAAGTTGGCGGTGTGTCCGTGTGTCAAACACCAATACCCACACGACACTTTTCTGACATGCGTCCGTACGTGTTCAATTAAAAAAATAATTTTTTTGAGGTCAGACACGTGCCGGACACCACTGGACACGTGCTGAACACGACCGGGCACGCGTCAAACACGGCTCTAATTCACTGTGGACACGCTTGAGTTAGTTCCTTTATTTTTTTTTTGTTTAAATTTTGAATACCAACATGAATCAAAAACCACCTCTAATTGTTTAGTTGGATTTGAACTGTTGGGTTATTTCATTTTAAGAATTCTTCAATTGATTATAAAAAATAAGAATTAATTAGATAAAAAAAACTATACAAACATAACCAAAAAAATCCAGAAAAAAAAGAATCATATAAAAAATAAAAAAAATTATATATATATAGGTTTTTGCTTTGGTACCCATCAAAAAATAAGGATACCAGTACCTTGTGTATGTATCAATTAATGATTGTTTCTTTTTTATTAAAATTTTAAAATAAACTACTATAATAATCGGTAACCTGCAAAACCAATAAACTTCGTTATTTTGTTAAAATTGTGTTGTTATCTCCTTGACTTTTTCAATTTGGTAAAAAGGACCCATCTGACATCACCAAAACTCAACATTAACACTGTGACAAACGAAGGAGGTTGGGCACATTGTCGATCACCATGTCAAGTGCGTCAAGCACAACAGAGGTCTCCGATGCCATTTTTGACAACGTCCTCCTCTTCTTCTCCCTGGTCTCCAACGTCGCCAACACTTCCCTCACGGACGGCGCTGGATCGACAGAAAACGGCACAACGTAGATCGCGACGAATCCGACGACAAAAGTGGAGACGAATGTTCCGACGAAGAAGATGGCTCTTAAGCCAGATCGGCACTGGCCGACGCGAATAGCGGCAAGGGAGGAGAAGATGTTAAGGGAGCCATTGCCAAGGGCTAGGAGAATGATAGTGGCCATGGCGGCGGACATGAGGTGGGATGTTGTCTGCTACACTTTCAATAAGAACCTCAGATTCACAACTCACTGACACAGCCGAGGTCACCTCCCCTACAATGAGGGAACTCTTTCTACTATTAACCCTATCCATTCCTATATTACTATTCCTCCATGCTACTCCTTTAAAGGGAAAACTTTGACACTATGTCTTGTCTCCTTTGCTCCACTCAGTGTTTTAAATTGTGGTTGTGGTCGCGATTGCGATTGTTGTGGTTGCGGATAATGCAGTCGTCGCAATGCGCGTTGTGGTTGCGGATAATGCAGTCGTCGCAATGCGCGTTGTGGCTGATGCAGTGTGAAATTTTTGCGCGTCTGCAACTTGAAAAAAAAAAAACCTGTTGCGGCCTGTTACGGCCTGATGCGGTCCCGTTGCGGTTGACTTGTATGAAAATGCATCACACTGCGATTGCAGTCCGATGCGGTTGCGGTCCGCAGCGCAACCACACTATTGTTACTGCCCACTTTTGTATTATTCTTTATTGTTATTCAAAGTGTGTGCGTTCAATTCAACAGCTCTCACTGAACTAGTAATCGTAGGATAGATTCCAACTGCTGCTATTTCTTAACATTTGAGCATCAATTGTGCACTTTTCCTATTCTCCAAAAAGGTTTAGTTGGAGCCAAATGCGTTTTGGTTGTTTTGTGATGACAGGATTTGAAAACCTATTTGATGTATCTATGCCAAAAGATCCCTAGCTTCTCCACAAAATAAATAACCATGGAATTCACATGAGGTGGGTGCTGAAATTCTTATAAACTCTTCTATAACCACGTCTCACCATAGAGTTTATTCTTTGATTGGGCTTGTATTATTACATTAATGAAAGCATGTCACGTAGGAACCAACCAGGATTGCTTTTTTTTTTCTATTTTTCTCTTTTGGTAAGTCATGTGTAGGCAGGAATATATATCCATAATAAGTAATTCAGATTGTTGACTTACTTTAGTTTGTGGATGTGGCATTTGTGATGTGATTCAGCTAATGGATTGTAATACTATGATTTGGTTGAGGGAAAAGGTCGAGCAGCTGAAAAGGGGTCAACAGTTCTGGTTAGTTAGCTTTTGAAAGTGACCCGACCAAGAAGTTGCTTTGGTCTTGATTTGTTATTTACCCTTCATTTATAGTTCTCACTGACAAGTACACTTTGACCGCTTATATCGCGTAATTACAGTTGTTTCAAGTCGAGAATCTAAACTCCTTGCTGAGAATCGTATCATCTCTCAAGTAATTCTAATCTTTTACTTGCCTTCCTAGTTTGGTTTGTGGATTAGAGATCAAAGATAAATGCTACTGATAGCATAGGACAGGCTAATTTAAATTTCTTAGATAGTAATCTCTTACTCTGAAAGCATATACGAGGGTTATTTTACTTACTCAAGTAGTGCTGATTGATGCATGCTTTATGCTCTTAAAAGCCATATGAATTCAAGGTGGGAGCTCCTCGGGAAAGGAAAGGAAGCGTGAATTTGTAGACAACCCAAATAGTCTGTTCTCTACACAAGCAGCGCTAAAACCTCTACCTGTTATGTATACAATACTTGAAGGAATGTGAGTGGGTGGAAAGGTGGGTGTGGGTGATCAATATATAGCATTACTTCTTTGTGTTTATGCTTCAACTGTAATATTGCTCGAAAGTTTTCTTGAATGCTTGCACCGAACTGTGATTGTTCCTCCTAAAAGTGGGTATGGTCAAAAGGGAATGAATGAGATTCCGGTAAATTAAAGACCTCTTGCTGCTATCTTGTTTCTTTCACCATTGATGCTAATTCAATTTTTGACTCAATGTCTTCTAGCTAGATATATTGAACACTTACTTATTGTTGAATGGATTTAAGTACAAAATCATGGTCAATTAGTCTAGTAAACAACCATTTTCTCCGCATCTGAGTAACAGCATTCTGGATCTTGTTGTCCATGTTTAGTTAGTACTAGTCCTTCTCATTCGTGAAGCACATAAATTTTAATCAAAGTGATAAAGCCCAGAGCAAGTGCTTGCTAAAAGTTTTTTATGTTGTTGCAGCTTGGAACTACATTTGAACTGAATATTGAGCTTTTGCAAGTTGTAGATGCCTGAAGAGTGAGCTTGACTTGATTCTTGTGAAGAAGAACTTGCTAATTATGATCCTTTTCCTTTCTTGATTTTCTTTTTGGTATTTTTATTTTTTGGTATATTATGATTTTATTTGGTCTCTTCATTTCTTTTTGGTCTTGTGAGAGTAGTTACTTTATTGCAAGTCTTGGATTTAGTTAGATTAAGTAGTGCCACAGCCATATAGAAAGTCTGTGTATGGATTTTAGTTACATGAAGTAGGAGTCCTAGTTTTCGATATATTTCCTACTGGAGAACTTGTTTTATACCACCTAGTTTTGACCTACCAGTTTGTTTATAGTTCATTCTTGTTTTTTGCTTTTTTATTATCATCGATGGTTACGTATCTATTTACTCATGTTTTAAGTATATTGAAATGGTTAATGCATTGCATGATTACTGTGCTGAGTATTTGCACTTTTTGTCAAAAGTTTAACATAAAAATGGTTTTAGCCCTGTCCATATTGTAGCTTCTTACCCTTCAAAGTTTAGTGAACGGTAACTATAATGAACTCACAAGGTTAATTATGTTGAGTAATTTATCTCAAAGTCTGAAGAATTCTGTTTACTTTTTCAAGATCCTGGATAGCCAAATTTCGTGGACGAAATGCACATGGTTAGGCAATAAACGAAAAAAATATTAGAAGTCATATTCTGCCTGGAGATTTACAAGCAATGTATATCCAACAATTTCTATGGTTGGACCGATATAAATTTGAAGAAAGTTTTCTAATTCTAATAGTATTCTTCTTAATAGATTTCTTTTTCCTATAACATTGTACCCTGCCCTTTTTCGTTAATGGGCTTATTATGGCGCATGTAATACAAGTGTTCTAATTCAAATATTCAATTCTTCCATTTATTCGTCTTCCTTCTATGTTAGCCTTTTTTTATAAAAATTTTAATGTATTCTTAATATCAATAGTGGGCAAGTTTATCTTACAAATAATTAGTAAGTGTATATGATTAGAATTAGAATTCAAATATAATTTTTTACTGTATATGTCCTTTTTATAATTTGTGGCTATCTATAGTCACTAGTAAAATATGATAGCAAATCATATTTGATTGCATTTGATTATAATGTTTAGATGTGGTGGTGATACATGTTTATAGGTGCTAATAATTGGTGATCTTTTTTCATACGAGAATAAAAAAATTTCATTTCAAGAAACTTTTTATAATAATTTGAATTTATTAATTAAATGAAATAAATCCATCTTCTCACAAATTTTATTAATCCATATCTTAATAAAATCTTATACTTTTAATGAGTTATTATATTAATGAATTTATAGGAACTAATATTACTCAAAATAATTTATTTAATAAAAACTTTATAATTATGCTTTTTAGTTATATAATTATTTCATATAATTTTAATTTTTATAACTTTTTTTTAATTCAAATTGATACAGTTTATTTTATTTTTGATGAAAGGAACAATTAAAAATATAATTTCTTCAAACAAATATAGTTCTAGTACAATCTCTTGAGTATTATTATTTTTAAAAAATTCCATTTGCATTAATAACAATTATTATTATCAAAATAGAGTTATTAGTTATTATCATTTCTATGCCTCACATGGGTCATGCAAATATAGCAATTCAGCTATATGCATTTACTTCATTTAATTTTAAATGAATATCTATTATGGATAAATTGAAACATAACTTGACTAAATTATATTATTATGATTTGTATATATAACATGCTATCATGATAATTATTATTCTAATCATATCATTTAATTTGCATCTAATTTACTTAACATTCCCATGCAAAGCACGGGTTATAACACTAGTTATACACATTTAAATTGGCATGGCTAATGATTAGCTGTTCGTATTGATTTAACTTGTATTTTTTACAAAGTAGTATTGGTTTTGGATATTATAGATGTCTTCTCATCTATCGCAAATAGATTTTCCTTATGATGTGCTGAACACCACCTTATCTAAGCACAATGGAGCTATTCAGATTTCAGACCTGAATGTTGTATTTACATGTCAAGAAGGACGGTAGCAGATATGGAGGCAAAGGCAGTATTTACGAAAGTAGGAACAAAAGTACTACAATGTAAAGCTCTTCATATTTTGAACTTGTAGTATTACTTTATTGAAAGACTTAAGTATGGAATGGCCTTGTATTGGATATTTATCTGAATTTATGAAAATTAAGTTGCAAAATTTGCAAATTAATTTAATTTCTGCAAATGAGATTGTAAATAAGAACAATAATCAAAACTAAATCAGTGATTGAACTATCCAAAATCTTAATATCAAAATAACATAAATCCTTTATGCATGGCTATTTAAAGTTGTTCTCTATAGTTTGTTTCATTCCTATATTTCTAATGTTTCTCAAGTTCTTATTGATGATAGGAAATTATTTTTGAAAAACTTTTTTGTTTTCCAAAAGCTCTGCAATTACTTGTCTTATAGCTGCAATGAGTTAATTTAGACACTTTCCAAGGATTTGTTTAGTCATTTTCTTTCCATTACTTTGTGTTCTAATGTTACTCTTTATAAAGCATACATAGTTAACAGCTTAATGAAAATACTCTGTATTCTGGTCTGACACTGCAATAGTGCATTCTTAAAGTGTTTATCTTTTCACTAGCTGAATGGTATTGGAGATCTGATGATGCTGTAATGCATCAAATCAATTGATTTACTTCTAGTTACTTAGACTTGTAAATTTCAGGGATAGAAGTTTTTCTTCCTAAAAGAATATGATGATATGCTATTTCAGGTAAATGGATTTTAATATAACTTGTTTAGAAAGTAGCTAGAAAATCAAAGAATGTATGATTGTCTTTCGTTGGTCAGAGTAACCTCAATGAAGAAAATAAGAATATATAAGTCTAAAGGGGACATTCAAGTGACCCTTTTCCTCTCCCAAACCTATCTGAATTCCAACCTACTGAATTGATGCTCTCTGCTTCTCTACCTTCTTATATACATTTTTGTTACTAACTAACAAATTTAATTTCTAATCCCTCCGACTCCCGTTCTATCATACCATAGGTACCTAAAATATTTTTTCAAAAAAAAAAAATCAGTTGCTACCATTTCATGACAAACTTTCATCAAATAATTTGCAGAACAGTGAAGGAATTCTTTATATATATATGTATGTGAGTATGGCCATCTTAGTAGTAGAATTAATCTTTCGAAGTGGATGTCCATACTCCATTATGGTTGTTGATTTGACTTGAATCTATGGATAACTGCCACGTTTTTTGTTCAAACACAAGTCTCATCCTTTTGATTTGTCTTCTCATTCCATTCTACATTTTTGTCTTGCTGAGATCATATGTTCACCAATGGTACGTAGTTACAATCAGGGACTAAGTACAAGCTTGCTTCTGGAGTCGAGAATGACAAACTTCATATGAGAACTCCATTACATTTTAGGAGAACATTCCAACCTCTACTGCTCTCAATATGTTGCCTTTTTACACACACACTCGTATCAAACTTGTCAGTTTTGTGTTATGCAGCACCGAGCTTTCACCCAAGTAGCTATCCTAGCTTTGTTAATTGTGTTTGAACTATATTTAGAGACAAAACAAAGAAAAAACGATTAAAACGAGACATATTGGAAATAATTGTCTTGAAATTATCATAAAAAATCTAATTTCAAAGCCTCAATAAGTATATCGACGGATCTCGTCTTCATACCTCTTACAACTTTGAAGCTAAATCTTTATTTAAGTAATATAATCCTTTATCATGTAAGAAGTTAATTATAAATCAATATCCTACTAGACTCGCTTGCATAATTGTTACATTTGCCATAATGCCAAGGGAAACATAATCAATTAGAATCAGATAGTTCAAGGACTTCCTCAACATTGATCTTCCCACTGCTTAAAGAACTAATGCATTTTGAAACAGGCTTTTGGGCTTGCATGGTTAACGCACAGGTCCATTTGACCTTGTACTGAAATTCAACAATATGCTGTAGTCCATTTTGGGCTTGCATGGTTAACGCATAGAGATGACAGCCGAATTGGTTGCCACTTCTTATCAAGTTGTTACAAGTATAGAATTGTTCAAATTTATATCATACCTGCCACACACACACACACACACACAAACAAATTCAGAGTCAAAAGCGCCAGATCTGAAATCACACTCTAACCTTCATTTTTTTTCCCTAGTTATTCATGAATCAATAACACCATTAAAAAAAAACAAAACTTCATCTTTCGAAGCTGCAGTGAGATAAGATATAGAGAAAATTAAATAAAAGGAAAGCAGAGAGAGGGGGGAAGGTACTTTTGGAGGAAATCATCATCAACGACGGTAGGGATGTCAAGGAGAGGCTCTAACTTCCAGTAATGAGCAAGGGACAGATGAAATGAGAATGAGCAGGGGACAAGATGAAACAAGAGAGCGGTGTGCTGTGATATGAGTTTCACCTTTTGTATTTCAAGATTGAAGAATGGTGCTTGCAAAAGGATAAAGTGAAGAGAAGCTTCTGTAGATGTTCATGATAGCATTAAGATGTGAAGATGACTAAATAAAAAATTAAAATGGTTATTGGGGCTTTGATAGAATTTTATACATTTCCTTGTCAAATTTCCAATTTGGAAAATTAGGGTTTAAAACAAGTATATAACAAGTAATTGGTATACAGGTAAATCCTTCAACCCATAGTGAGGGTATCGGTATCCAAAAAACATATGGGATACCATAGCAAGCACCATATATATATATATATACATATATACATATATATATATACATATATACATATATATATGTCATGTCCGTATCCTATAATTTTTTGAGTTTGGTATGTCTCCGTGTCCGTGTTGTGTCTCGTGTCCATGTCAGTGTCTGTACTTCAAAGCTGAGTTCTGATTTGCAAGCCAATATTCTTGGATTCACCCCACCGTCTACAGTTGGAACAGAGATCAATGTCAAAATATAACTAGGATTTTTAGTTGTTAAGTTGCGACCTGACTTTTACCAAGTTGCAACCTATTGGGCATATTTTAGACAGAAAAACTTAGGGATTGTTTGCTTTACTGAAAACTGTTTTCAGCAAAGCCAACAGCCCCTCAAGGTTTTGGGGAAGGCTAACTCTAGAGTGAGATTCATTTTTGAGATTGAAGACCCAAGGGCTTAGAGTAGGATTGAAGCATTCAAAGCTCTTCATCATTTGTTGTTCTTCTATTCTTCTCTTATTCTTTAATGTTCATTTAGGGTCTTGAAGTAGTTGTTTACTTGTCTAATTTATTATTGATGATAGCTAAACTTGTAATTATAGGATTTTTTAGACCCCTCTATGGATCTTGGATTTTTATATTTTTTTATTAAATGTTAATGATGTTGATTTTTGTTATCCATTTCTTCTCTTAATGCTCTTATATGCATGTCTGACTATCATTCAAATTGATTTGGGAATTTTCTTGAACTAGACATAGGAATAGGGAAATTAGACCTTTGTTATGGCTAATGCTTGTTTTATAGCATGTAATTGACTAAGGTGCAATGATTAGGAAATGGATTAGCCTTGCATAGTATATGCTTGGTTTTTGTTCTCAATGGGTTGAATCTATACTAATTCACAAGGACACTTAGTGTGTTTTAGGTGAAGGATGCACAGTTAATTGATCTAGACATAGGCTTTTAACTACAGTTAATATACTAACAAAACCAATTTATTGATTTTTATATGAGTAATTTGCATATGCAAGTGATAGAAGGTGAAAAATGTTCTCTAGAGCCTTCAAGTCTGAATTGTCTCTCATTTTTAGTCTTTCTCTAGTCATTTGTTCATTTCCTTATTTTTTAATTTCCATTAAATTGATCCTGCTTGAGCTTGACAAAGTAGTTAAGTTTATTGCTATAGCATATTTTCACATAATCATTGTAGAAATTATACGCTTTACTCATTTAATATATTCATGCACTTGAAGTGACATGAACGCATTTAAATAGAGTCAACAATTAGATGCAATAATAAGTGAATTGCACTACACGAAGATCAAATCAAAGTTCAAACTCTAGAGAAAATAATTATTTGAAGAGTCTCATAATCACAACAATGTCATAGAATTAAAAAAAACCTTGAAAAAGACCTTAAAACCAAAAAATATAAAAAAAATACAACCGAAAGAATTAATACTCTCTCTTTCTCTTACCCTTTGTTTGTTTTGCTATAAAACAAGAAGAAAGAAAATAAAGGAGGAGATAAATAGGGGAAGAGTTTATTTTTTATTGTTTGAATGAGAAGAAAATGAAGGAAGAAAGAGTAGTAGTGGAGAGTTCAATTTGTTTTGTTTTCTTTGCTTACATGAGTGGAAAATTGAGAGCTTTATATATACTATGAAATTACTATTATATTCTTCTAATATTTTCTTTCATTATAAAAGTAATTCTTATACATTCATATTTTCTTTCTTATTTTTTCTACTCAACCAAATAAGATAGAATTGGTCAACAAAAATTATAATAATATATTAACAGTGGATATCCGGTTACCAGAGCTTAGAACTATTCGAGGTTGTCAACCACTGAGAATGACGTCAGGCATGCTGGTTTAACCCCCGATCCTCGATAATCAATGGAATAAACATTAGCACATAACGAGTATGGATTTTATAGAATCTTCCAGAGGATTCCGGGACGATTTGCCTCCCTTCTCATTGTTATTTGATACTTGTGACCCCGGAATCAGGGAACCTCGGAACCACCCCGGCACAAGCTCGAAATAACCTCAATATACCTTCTATACTGTATAGCTTAGCCTTAATCCATATGCCTTGGACGTATTTGCTAGATATAAGTGTAGTTAATAGTGAACTAGGGTAAGCCAATTTTGATCCTTTATATTAGTTATCTTTTATCCTGTATACCTAAACTCACTTGGGCGTTGGAATCCTATTGCAGGTACCCATCCTGATGTCACAGTGACCATGTGAAGAGGAGGAGCGCCTCTCAGACCATCTCAGTGTTGCGATGCGTAATATAATATATACGATAGAAGATTATTTTGTCTCTTTATTTTCTTCTATTGCTTATCTTTATTTCCACTTTCTCTCGAGATCCAAGCAAGGCTAATGACTTTTTTTTTGCTTTTTCTTTTTTTTTTCGATTATTGGGATACAAGACTTCAATCAAGGAAAACACCTTCCATAGAAAAAGTATATCAAAAACAGGTACAAAAACAAAAGAAACAATTTACCTTCATTTGATACACACCCAAATAAACCACTCGTGATGCTGATATACTACATTAAACAAAATTTTGGTTCAGACGTATGAATCCAACTTCTTGTTGACTTTGACCCTCAAATCACAAATAACCGTTGATTTTTAGCTTAACCCAGCTGCTTTAGAATATAAAAGGAATTATCTATAGTGTGAACACAAGAAATTACTATGTTTTCGACTAGAAACAAATAATTATGTTCGATTAATATGTATACTAATAGTCAATATCAGGTAGGCGCAATTACTTAAAGTTTAGCTCATTCCCCATACGAATGTGAATTAATTCGAATATGTATGGACTTTATTAGTAGAATGATATATGATCCCTTAATTCCTTGAAGAGATTTGGGATATTTCTTGCCTCTTATGGGATACTGATATTTATTTCTACCTAAACTTTTAAAAATAAAAAATAAAAAAATATTAATAGTCTATAATCGTCGATGGTCGCTAATTTTATTGAGCCCCGTTTGCTATCACCATCTTAGAGCCGTAAAAGCTATCTAAAGATGTTGTCTTTTTTCGACACCTATCTATCGAAAGATCTTAAAAGTTCTTTTTTTTTTTTTTTTTTTTGTTGTCGTGAAAGATCCTAAAGTTCGAATTCACTTTCTTGACAAGCAAAGAAGTGGACGTAATAATTGCCAAGTGGAAGGCGACATAAATTAAGGGTTAGTTAGAATAATTCTTTTAAAACTATCTTAAAATATTACTTAAAAATATTTGTTCTATTAGAAACCATTCTTACACATTCTGAAATGAATAAAATATTAATTATTTTTCAAATTTACTTTTTAGAATTTTATTCACACAAATTTAACAAAAAAATATTTTTCATGCATCAATAACATAAAAATATTTTACACTATAATCTTAATTATATATGATTATTACATTAATAAATATAATTGATTTTCAAATTTCTACTCAGAAAGTCATATAAATAAAAAATTTAATTAAATAATCATATTAATATATCAAAATTAAATTTATTTAAGAAATATTTTTCTTGCAAATAAATAGAACTAAATGACCTCATCCGACGGAACAAAAACTTAAGCTTATCATACTTCCCCCAACTCAGGTGCCAATCCGGAGCTCTGATCTGTCAGGGACCACTTTCATTACCCATTTCTTCATTCTTAAGCATGTTCCAGCACTTTTTCTTTCTTCGACCAAAAATTAAAAAGCACTTTTTTCTCTCTCTCTCTAATAGTAAGGCCTAATGTCATGAGTAATGATATAATAATCCGATAAATATATTAATAATTTAAAATATAATTTTAAAATAAAATATATTAATATTATAAATTATTCATTGAAATTGTACCACAAATAAAATTCTCATAAAATCAAATCGATATTGATATTTTCCTAGTGTTACTCACATTTTATACAAACATCAATGTACAAATCCCACCAAATTTTCTACCTACTACTGTCACGTACTACAAAACATGAAAAATGTAAAACAATTATGTACATCAAACTCTATCCAGTGGTATTAGACAAAAATTGGAAATGAAAATATATTTTGATTTGCTTCATATTTATTTTCATCCAATATATTCTTATAACGATTAACAACTTTATTTTTAGTATTTATCATGCACTTATAAGTAGAAAATTAACTCACATTTTAGTAATTATTAATAAAAAGGAATCATATAAAATAAAAAAATTTATTAGAGTAAGCCAACAGAATTTCATTAGTGATAAATCATAAAAATAACCATCCACTATCACAACTACTCACGAAGATTTGTCATTTTGGTAGAACTAAACTCTAAAATAAATACAATAAACAAGACAGATGGCACCTCATCAGCAGAACTCTTAACATACAACCCTGAATCAGAGACATGAAATCAAGATTTGAGGATGCTAGAGTCACAATCTCTTTCGCGAAAATCCAGATTAAATCATTTGATTCCCCGATTACTTTACACATTTACCTATCAATGGCTTATATGGCGTGCCAAATAGGCCCTTAAATGTGTCTAAATATACAAACCATATATCAAAGTATAGCAATATGTAATCATCCTATGATTATCAATGAACTATCTTGACTTCAATGAAACATAAGTCAAATAGTTATAGCATCTGCATTCTGCAGCATCATTTTTCACACAAACCAACTACCATGCCTTGTAAGTTAGAGCAATAATATTCCTCACATCATCACCTTTAAGTTAGAACAAACATGCCTCAATAATACCCTTGTCTGATGTGCACCAAGAATGCTCCCTCTTTCCACAATCTGTACTCTCGCAGCAAAAGCAGGCACAATGCAATATGTTGAGGTAAAGGGCACATCACTATTACAATGTTGTTGATGATGTTGTCAATAATCCACACAACCTCTCAATTTCCAATAATTTGTTTCCTTTTCTCTCCACACTTGGTGGAGACAGAAGAGTAACAACTAACAGTGATTGCACAACTTTCATTATCACCAGTTGCAATGAGTTATTATGTACATGACTATCCTGCAATCAAAGAATGAGTAAGCACAATTGTTAAGGGGTTGGGTTGATTCTCTCTCCTTGATCTTTGTTTCGAAGCTGTTGATGGCATATCCACATGCAACTGCTCAATTTCAGTCCAGTTAGCAACCTGGTTTCTCATTCCCATGGGCCTTTTTAACCATCTGAATTAATTGAAATCCATTGGAAAAATTCTTAGATGTTCCCAAAACAAGAAAAAAGTTTTACTCTATACCATTCAGCACTTGACACATTGGTTAATGCATTAAAAAAAGCAGGAAAAGTGAGTAATAATAATGACATGCAGAGTTAATGTATTAAGTGTTAAATGGTAGGGAGCAAGACTTTTCTCTTGCACTGAAGGAATCTAAGAATTTCTCAACCCATCTTGTCAACTGCAAACTGTGATTCTCCAAAGCAGGGAAAAATCAGAAAGAATGGGTTCTCTCACCGAGCATTGAGCTGGTCTTCAATGCTACAGAAAACACACATTATAATCCACCAATTGATGCCATGTCCCTTTAATATCTCTTTAGCAACACCCAACTATAGGAAGAAATAGATCTCTTCCAGGGGACTTTGGCACATGACTCGGATCTTCATTGGCTTTATTGTAGAGGGTTTTCTGCACATAGAAAATCATGTAACACTGTGATGCTCTGACTGTTGCCTCATCGACTTCAGTTATCCAAGCATCTTCACATCTGTACCATTGCCTACTTAAACGCACAAAAGAAACGTAATGACCGGACTCAAGTGTCCCTGAATGTGTCACCACAGCAAAAATCTCATATTCAGAAAACATATCTGATTCATCTACCCCAAAAGAAAAAATTCTGTTTCCATATCTGGCTCTGAGGATTGAGGAGGACAAATATGGGGTCATGTCTAAGGAAAACGGAAAGTGCAGGTAGCGATCTATTTTTCTTGACAATTTTTTAACAAAGGAGTGCTCGAAACGTTTCACGTGCAGACTAAGTACCAATGGAAGCTTGCCAATAGACATTTGCTTCAACGAGTCCTGCCTTTCCTGACAATTCTGGCAGTAAAGTTTCTGGTCTGACCCCAACTTCTCTGGCTTAGTGAACAAATCCAAACAACCGAAAAGCGTAGACATACTGCCATCCTTATTCTGTTTGGAAAGCTTTTTACCCTTTTCTGTTAAAGAGAAATTAGTGTCCAAGTTAAGTGAAATGTCCACACAAGGGTCATAGGTTGTTGAGGTGAATCCACAGGCCATACAGGTAACATCTGATCTCAATAGCCCATGGAACACCCTATGAGCAATACATGGGCAATCTCCATTACCTGTGGTGAACAATAGACATGCATAATGCATTTTGGTAAAACATAAAAAGTTAACAACTGAACAACGTTAGTGACAAGACTGCATTTTGTTAGTTGTCTCTATATTTTTGTCATATAAAATCCACAATGTCTCTTAGACAGCAAAAAATTTCAGAATGAAAATATGTTGTTTTGTAAATGCATCCCCAGACAAAACCTTCCAGCCAGATAAATCATTATGGTTTTTAATAGTGGATAAAAATACATCAGTATGTAGCTGACTACAGTCACAACACGTAAGTTCACTTTGAGCATAGGAGACAATAAACATGCAAGACACCAAATCTCAGCATCTAAGTACCTGTGCTTCCATTCTTCGATTTGCCCTCTTTCTCATGGATTGCGTCTAACATCGAAATGAAAAACTCATGAGCATCCTGCTGCTCATAACTCGCTGAATTTGCTGAATGCTGCCACCAGCTTGAAACAAAAACAAAAAGTTTCACCATTCAAAAGAAACAAGAATTTGAGCATCAAAGCAACATAATAGGTCCAAAGTCATAAAAGTTTTGGGTTTCAACTGAAGCTGCTCCAGCTAACTCACAAAAAGATTCATAGAAACATATCATCAACTTCAAACTTATTATGAAAAGCATCAAGTTAGTGCCAACAGCATACGCCACACACACTCAAAAACATGCTTTCATTTGTCAAAGATATCTTCACCATAGCGCATGCTACATTTCTCACTTCAGTGTAACCAAATGGCCTATTTACAAAACTGACTAGCTCATGGAATCAGTGAATATCCTCAACGCTTATTCAAACAAATTCATCTCCAGCTGACGAACATCATCTCAAAATTAAGCGATTCACAAATAAAGCAATATTAGTTTTTTAGCAAGAGTATTTAAAGCACTATAAAAGGCATATAAAGCTGAGGCAGATTAGATCCCTCCAATAAATGTCATTGTCAGCCATTATTTTCATGACACAGCCTTAAAAAGGAAAGATTTATGTGTGACATAAGTAAGAAATTGCAGACCTGTAGAGAAACTGCGCAGGGCTATATGGATTTCTTTCTCCTGAAAACACAGCTGAGAAAATAGTATTGACATCACAGAGCAAACACATCCGATCCGTAGTTCTTCTCTGACAAGCCTCAAAACTGTGTCCACCACTCAAGAAATAGTCCCTGAAAGGAGGAGCATGAAGCAAAGCCTGCAGCACGGAATTCATGAAGCATGTGCTACCCAAATTGTTCAAACCCCTCAAACCAATTGGATAACAAGATTTGGCCTTGAGATCCCTGGGGGGGACCCTGCACTTTGATTTGTGCAAATCCAATCCAACCCCAGAAACCAATCTCCTCCTCTTGATCAATCTTTGGCCAATGCTCTCATTCATAGTAACACCCTTTGCAACAGAAAATGAGTGCTTAGACATAACAACTTGATCAAAATCAGGGTCATAGATTTGATCACTGCACACCCCACAAAAAAGCTCAGCCCTTTCAATGTCCACAAACACAGAATGGCCAGAATCAGATTGAGGGTGCAAAAGGGTATGATCCAAACAAGAGATTGAATTGCAAATCAGGCACAAATAGAGCCTCCCCTTAGAATCATTGCAGTAACTGCATCTGGGTATCCATGTGTTTGGTTTCTTCACACTTGCCCTCCCCATTGGGGTGGTCACAAGAAGCTTCTGGATGGCCTTGTAGCCATTGAAACCATGCTTGAGCTTGTAATCAGCAAGGTGCTGGCAGGGTTCTGGGTTTGTGTATGAAGAAGAAGAATTTCTTTGGAACATAATGGTTTGGATTTGAAAAAACACAAAGGTTAAAATTGTCCCAAAAAAAAAAGAGAAAAAGAAAAGAATAAGGTTGTTGATGCTGTTGTTGGAGAAACTGAAAGTGTTTGTTATGGTATCTGTGATTGATGTGATCGGGAAAAAAAAAATGAATGAATGAAGAAAGATGAGATAAACAACAAAGACAAACAACAATTGAAAACGTGAAAAGAAAAAAACCAGGCTTTAGGTTTGGTTAGTTAAGTGTTTTTTCTTGTAAGGGAAGATGATGATCGTGATTCGCGATGTAACAATAAAAAGACCAAGACATGCTTCTAACTATCAATAGATGCTTTTGCTTTATCTGAGAAAATAATCAACTCAAGTCTGAAGAGTAGACCCGCAAAAGAAGTCTTGCTTTGTGAGCTTTTTCTTTTCCATTAAAAAATAAAGCCAAAAAAATTAAAGAATAAAAATAAATGAAAAAAGGAACCGACTCGGTAACTCATTGAGTCATCAGTCATACAATGTAAGCTAAATAACAACGATGCTGCTAATGATGATGATGATGATAAATATACAGAAGAAAAAGGAATAGGTATCCTTGGGTTCGAATTAGGATGTGGTGCTAGTATTGCCAAGCATTTAACAGAACATTAGGTTAATATTAATATTTCAATAATTGTGATGATATTGGAATAAGGAGGAAATGAAATGAAATGAAATGAAATTCTAGACAAATCTGAGGTCGGCGAGGAAGCTTATGACAGATAGTTGCGTGTCATTCCTTCTCTGTGGTTCTTGGCTTTTGGGGTAAAATAAAACTTTTCTTGGTCTTTTTTTGATTTGTGGGTCTTTTGTTTCTTTTGTTTCAGTGAAGTAGTTTTTCTGGGCTGTTTGTTGGAATTTGGGTTGTAATTTTGAGGGCTAAGTGTACTACCAAATAATGAAGCTCTCTGGTGATGGATTTTGGGCTAGATACACAGGGAATTTGGAATCTTAACCACTTGTCGTTTGTGAAAAGGCCAAGAATTCAAAACACAAAAATTAGCCAGACCCAAAAAAAAGGAGATATTTTTAGATGTTCAGTTTATTTGCATATGATTAATTTTTGTTTAGTTATAAAAGTATGGACTGAACCACACTCTTTGACTTGATGTATTATTATTGTGGCTCTCAAATAATTATTGAGCTCTTTAAACTCTAAAAAAATTGCTCTTAAAAAGTTATAGTAGTTTTGTTTGATAAAATATTGTAAAACTTGCTCTCAATAAGTAGAAGCTAAGATAATAGCATTTCATAAATATACTCTAAATATCCAAAAAGACAATAATGAATGTGGATATTAAATAGTATGATTTATATATTTATTATCATTAATTAAAATAAGATCATATTAGTCTTTTAAATTTTAAAAAGAAGAGGTCAGCTCTGAAAAGCACATCATAATGTGCTTTCAAAAGTATCACTAACTTTTAAAAGTTTGGAGCAAAAGCACATAACTTTTTTGGTTTATCAAAGATAAACCAAAAAAGTTAGCTTATACTATAAACTAGAGCACTATTTTGAAAAGCTTTACCAAGCCCACCATTAGAATAATCTTTTTTTTTCAAAAGCACTAATTTTATTCTTGATATTTTACCAATATTTTGATTTTGTCCAAAAAAGACTTTTGCTTCAACTTTTTCCCTAACATTTATCTCATTGTATCCTACTTGCTAATACCCATCAATTTCATCCTTAACATTTATTTGAGGCATCAAATTTGTTTACCAGACAACAACACCTAAACTTAGTCCTAAGCTTCCCAATACTTAGAAAAGTGTAGACATTACAATACTTGCAAAAAGATAAAGGAAGACATCATAATACCTTCAATTGGTGGAGTAACCATCACATTACCTATAATTGAAAAAACTGTGTCACAATACCTAGAAAAAGGAAAAAGAATGCATCACAAATTCACAATACCTTAAATTGGTGGAGTAAGTGTCACAATAGTAATACTGTGTGTTTGGATTAGAATTTGCAAATTGGGGTTTGCACCAGTATGATTTTGTTGAATTGATTTTGATTAGAAGTGAGTTGATATTAATGTAATTTGTGTTTAGAAATTTTATCTCAAAAGTGATTATGATAGAATAAATTTTGTTTGGATAACATTAATTAAAATCACTTTTAGATGTATAATTACTAACAAGACATGGACTCTATATGTACTTTAATGTCATTCCTTTATTTTATTCTTTTAAATAATTAAATAAACTATACTAATATTATTTTCATGAAAAATATATACATATTAGAAGTAAAATATTATAAATGAAATTATTTTAAGATACAAGAATAATTCTTATTGTTAGTATTAATTTATAAACAAAAATTAACAACTTCAAATATAAACAAAGTGCATAAAAAAATTAAATTAATATTTTAACTAAAAAATATAGTTCACAAGCTTAAGAAATTCTAAAACTAGCTCTAAGCATCCCAACTGCATCTCGCTTGCATGTACTCTTATGTGTTAGCTCACATAAAAGGTAATCATGGAAAACAAAATTAAAATCCAACTTTAAAACTTATAGCAACAAAACACAATAGACAAGCACAAATATTGTTGCTTTAGGTTGAACGTGGGTTCAGACCCAAAATGCCATTAGAGTTGAACAACTAAAAGAGTACTATTGCTTAGGGTTACCTAAGAAGATAATCTGCAGCGTGTATAAGACTCAAGAGTGTTGGTCACCAAAGCGATTCTAGTGCCTGAGGGGGGCACTTGCAAGGATTCCAATACGTAAGTCAGCAAGAATCCAAGGAGGCTGTACTTAGGTGAACGAAATAGGATAACGTGCAATTTAGGGAAAGTATTTCACCTATTTATACCTTGAGGGTTGTATTAGAGTGAGATTCGTCGTCAATGACTTGCCAAGGATAATCATTTTTGCTGAGTCAACATTCTTCCAAAATGTTCTAGAAGTTGTAGGAATATTTGGGAGGCAAGGTCGGAATTCCACACTAGTTTCGTTCTCACGACCGCTAGCAACATCCTAGGTACCCCCATTGATCTCGAGGTTGGGGGAACCTTGTAACAAGTACCCAAACAATAAAACTCTGCACTCAATAAATTTTAACGTGTATTTGGGCATGCAAATGCCAACTAAGTGTCTCAATACATAGGAAAAGAAAAAGGAAGGGACCACGATATCTTCAATTGGTGTAGCAGGCATCACAATATTTACAATTGGTAAACTAGGCGTCTTAATAATATGTCGCAATACCTACAATTGGTAAACAAGATATCTCAGTACCTAGAATGCAAATGAACTACGCTTCACAATAACTAGAATGTGAATAAATTATGCTTCTCAATACCTAAAATGCAAATGAATTATGTAGATTGTGAAATTGAAATAAAACATTTCAAAAAGTCTTTTCAATCTCCAAGACAAAGTCTATGAAAAAATCAAATGGAGTTGCATTTCATGTGAAAATATTCAGAAGCATCTGCCATTGCATCACATCTCATGTTCATTTTGCTTCAAGGAAAGGTTAAATGGGCTTGTAATTGGTGAAAAATTTGAGGATCTTTGAAAAGATGGTAATGAATATGTGATACCCGAGGTACACAGGTCAGCAGTAAGGTTCTGTATAGCCTCAAGGATTCCCTGGGAACCACCGTCGGGTCCTGAATTTTACTAAGTCTGGATCCTACACCTCCTTGGAGGGCTATATGATAGAACCATATTCTTAGGATCAAAAGTCTCGGTAATTGTTCCTTGAGGGAAAACAAGTTGAAAGGTGATTTTTAATGAATTTTATGAAACCTGCAAATGTTTCGTTGTTAGCCCACAAGTTTAGAAAATCTCAGAAATTTCCGGATTTGAACTAAAACCCAAAATTTGGATTCTGAATTGATGGAGTTTTGATTTTTGTGATATTTTATTTGAATCCAAATGGGGGGTATTTCCTTATTTACATTTATATTTTAAAGTTAATGGAGAGTAGAATAAGTGAGTGTTGGAACAACCCAGATGCTGGAATGACTGAAAAACACAGAAGTTGGGAGTTTCTGTCACCGCTATAGCCGTCCAGGACCGCTATAGCCGTCCAGGACCGCTATAGCCGTCCAGGACCGCTATAGCCGTCCAGGATCGCTATAGCCGTCACTAGCACTTGTTCAAGCGGTGCAGTGGACTGAGGTACCGCTATAGCGGTCATAAGTGACTGTCAAACACTGTTACACCGCTATAGCGGTCATATACCGCTATAGTGGTGTCAGTGAGAGTTTAAAATCCCCAAATCGGGCAGAAGAGAAGCAGAGATGCAATTCTCTCCCTTCTCCTCCATTTTTTCTCTCTTTCTCTCAAATTCACTCCAATCCATCATTCCAAGCTTCAAGGTAAATTCATGTTATTAGATTATGTCTTTATTTCTCCACGATCTTGGATTTAGACCGATTGTTTTTCTCATTTTTGTCAAGTAGGGGTGTTTCCCCAATTTTAGTAGAGTTAGAATAGAACTCTCTAGAGATTTTTAAGTATTAATCTAGAGTTATGGTTGCTCCATGGCAGTTGTTGGTGCCATTCCAAGCTCTCCAGGTCAAGTTGGTGGGACCCACATACTCCCGGTTTTAAACGGTGAGTGGGTTCAAATCCTATGATCCTTATGTTGATCATTAGAGTTAATTTCAGTAAATTATAGCATGAGATATATATGTTTTTCTGAAAACTCATGGGACCATTATTGTTAAAGTGATTTTTATCAAAGAGCTAGAGTATATATTTAAAGATTTATGGAACATTATGATGATTTCCATTGTAGAGAATATGTATATGATAGAGTTTCAGAGAAAATAAGTGTTTTTATGATTCTCAAAAGTATGGAATTCAATATGATTTGTGACAACTGTCAGAGACATATTCTGTAGGCTTGAAATCAGAATGCCTACAAATGGGTGATCCCTTGGGCATGATTTCACGGTCACAGTTATGCTAAAGTCAGATTGTTAGAGTTATATGAGACCAGAACATTTCGAGTTTCAAGAGTTTTCATATTTAAATAATTTTATGAATTTCAGAACTGTTGATTTATATGCTAGAGCTTGTGAACTCTAGGGTAAAAGACTTATGAGATATAGAGAAAAGATTTAGATTTCTGATTGAACTAGACAGTAGCTATAGAGAAACAGATTGTGAGTTAACGGCAGTTATTCCGTTAACCTTGGTATACCAAGTCGCCTTAGAGCTAGAGAAATAACAAACGGGATCTATTTAGGTGCCCCAGAGATTAGAGACTTTGTTATGCTATGCATAACCAGAGATTTATTATGTCACATGAATTGAGCATAACCAGAGATTCCTGTTTCTTTATTAGCATACTATAGTTTATGATTTCTACAGAGTAATGATTTTAAAACTATTTGTTGTTCCGATGAATATGAACTTGAGAGTTATTGCATTAACTGGTTTGATGAATATATATATTATTATTTATTTCCCTTGACTGTCCCATGAGAGGGTTATGGGTGAGGACTTACTCACTGAGTTTTAGATGAAACTCACCCCTCCCCCTTCCTCCATTACAGTGCGATGGACTACATGATATAGATTTCCCAGTTGGTGAGCTTCACTTTGTGAGTGAAGTACTTTTGGTATTTTGTTTAGAGATAGAGTACTCCAGTGTGCATGACGGGCAGGGTCCCGGACCATAGAGACAAACTGGCATATTTTTATCATTAATATTTTGTATTTTCATAATTTTAAGTTCTATGGTTTATGTTTTGGAAAAGGATTTTATATGAAATTATGCATATAGAGGGACTCAGAGATCACGAGGCTTACATGGGAATGAGGATTCCTCGCGTGCCAATCATGTGCCTAAGTCGGGTCGTAACAGAATACTGACCATTATGAAATATGTCCTCAAGCTTACAAACACCACTTTAGCAATTGTTGATTCAATAATCTTCATCTTCTTTTGTCAATAGCAATTCTTCCAAATATTGGCAAGTTTAAACACCAAATTGTCAATATCTTTTTTTTCGCTAGATCAAATGTGTGCTTCCATGTAGATAATATAGTCCCTCTTTCGAAAATACTTTTCTTTTTTTCACTTTTTATTAATTTTTTCTTTTCACTTTTTGATCCCCGCTCTTCTTTTTGGACAATGGTACCTTTGTCAGGAAATTAAAATCTATGAAAATAAAAGCAATTAATCATCAATCAGAATGGACTTTGTTGGGCTTGTAAAGTGACCAAGGGTAAAGAATTATGAAAGAAAGGATATAAATGGCCCAAATAAGTGTTTAAAGGCCAGTCAGGATTAAGGATCATTTATTTTTCAAAGAATGATGTTGTCGATTGAAGTTGCACTTTTCCAATAGAATTTTTAGACCAAACACTCATTTCAATCTCTTCATATTCATGCTTCTTTCTTTCTTGTTTTATTGTCATATTTATCTTTGCACTTTCTTTTCTATTCTCCTGTGCAACACATAATCAGCAATAAATCCTCAAAAGAGAAAAAAAAAAGAAAAAAAGGACAAAAAAAAAACCCAATATAGGGGTAATCCTATTTAAGGCTATTCAAATGAAATATCTAGACTCAAATGGGTAGCAATTTTTTTTTTAAGGATAGAGAAATATGATCAAACTTCATTTCAAATCATTGTTACATATTTTCATAATTGTAATCATATCACAAAAGTGTTGAGTCCACTCCCCAATTTTTCTTTTCTTTTTTTTGTGGGGAGGGGGAGATTGGGAAAAGCAACGTCATATGAACAAAGTAAACTTATTGCAAGTGAGAAAATTGCATAAGTTCTTTTTAAAGGCTTTTTTAATGGTAATAAAATACATAAATACATTATTTTCAAAAATATCAAATTCCATCTTTAACTACGGGTTTACGATGGTTATTTGTGTAAAGAAAATCGCTGCAAGATGAAGCGATTTCATTAGAATGGGAAATCGCTGTAAGCTAAATCAATTTCTTGTTATTTTTTGAAATCGCTAACACTTGCAACGATTTCTAATTAACTCACTCATTGCTTTAGGTTGCAGCAATTTCATATTCATTTACTCTAAAACACAATTTTCAAGGAGCTTAAGTGACGCTTGAGTGTTTCTGCTTACATTATTTTCATTTTGTTGTGTTACTCTTCAGTTTGTGTGAGAGAAAAATGGTTGAGAAATATTATATGTATGTTCATTATAAGGGGAAAATCATCACTACAAGGGAAGAAGACACATTTGTTAGTAAAAGTATAACTTGCATTGTTGTTGATCTATCTATCACGTTTTTAGAGTTAAAGAACAAAATATTACAGCAGTTTTAGCAGCCACGTATGGAAGTTAAAAAGCTTTTTTATTGGTTGCCTTTAACATGTGGGCAAGGTATTCTCAAGTATAAGAAATTTTGGGTGACCAATGATGCTAGGGTGAGATTATTCCGGGTGTCATCTTTGGTAATCCTCCCCACTTGAACACACAGTAACTCATATCTTATACCTAATTTAGAAGAACAAATGTAACATAAAAATAAAAATATAACATGGTAGATTACTTGGTAGCTAGAGGCCATCTAACCTTTATAATGTTCAGCTGGTCGGAGTATCGGGATCTAGTAATAGGTACATGACAATAGTAACCTTGCACAACCTCCAAGCTATGTCATCTCATGACATGTTGCTCCGCACAAATGGCGGTACAAGGTTGCCAACACTGTGAAGCCCCAGCTATGTGTCCTGCATGAGTGAAAATCTCCTAAGTGCTGTAGCCACTTCATATGAACTTGAAAGCTAGATTTGTTGGTTATCAAAAATGGACTAAGCAGCTAGATTATGTAGGTGTAATGCCCCAGGTATACTGTTACCTAGGAAAACTTAGAGCTGTACATGTGTCATTAGACAAATCCGGGTCCTGAATATCTAAGTCCTAAATTTCAGTAAGTCTGGATCCTACACGTCCTTGGAAGGCTATATGATAGAACCACATTTTTGGGATCAAAAGTCCCGGTAATTGTTTCCAAGAGGAAAATGAGTTAAAGGATGATTTTTAATGAATTTTATGGAACCATTAAACACTTCGTTTTTAGCCCCTAAGTTTAGAAAATCTTGAAGATTCCCGGATTTGAACTAAAACCCAAAATTTGGATTTTAATTTGTTGGGATTTTGATTTTTTTGATATTTTATTTGAATCCAAATGAGGGGTATTTTCTTATTTATATTTATATTTTAAAGTTAATGGAGAGTAAAATAAATGTGAATATAAGTGTATTCTGGTGAGCGCTGTAGCAGCCATGAATTAGTAAAGCGGTGTGACAGGGTAAGCGCTGCAGAGTGGTCATCTGAGAGCATAAAACCCTCATTTCGGGGTTCCGACACGAAAACACGAACCCTAAATGCCCTTTCACCCCTAAACTTGGTCCTTCCACTATTTTCACCCCCTCCAAGCTCCATTTCACTCAATCTAACTCCAATCACTTAAAGGTAAGAGATTCTACTAGTTTTGCTTCCTATTCTCTTCAATCTCTCCTTATTCTTGGGGTAAATGGTGGTTCTTCATGTTGTTAGAAGGAATGAAGTTCTCTTGTTATGTTAAGTACAGATTTGAGCTCTTTAGGGATCATTAGAGGTCAATCTAGTATATTATGGCTGTTATGTCAGATACTAGTGCTATTTCTACCTCCTAAACTCCTGTTGGTCTCAATCCTATTTATTCTACTACTCCAAGTGAGTGGATTCAAACCTATGATCATTATGTTGAGCATTAGAGTTATTTTCATAAAAATATGCTTATTGATATGATTTTAGGAATTTCTGCAAAGAAATTAAAGATTTTTATTGATTTATTAAGCTTATGAGAATGTAGTTTTCAAATGGCATAAACTGTATGATTTATGAAAACCATAGGACCATTGTTGTTGAAATGTGTTTATAAAGAGTTGGATTCTGACTACTCGTGTTCAGAAAGGTTAAAATGATGATATGATTTCTAGAATGATATATTGTATATGATGGAGTTTTGAACCTTAGGTTAGAAGCTTTTATGAAATGTAGAGAAAGGAATAAGGTTTTGGTTGAGCTAACAGTAGCTATAGACAAACAGATTGTGAGTTAACAGCAGTCATTCCGTTAACCTTGGTATACCAAGTCGCCTTAGGGCTAGAGAAATAATAAACGGGACCTAGTTAGGTGCCCTAGAAATTAGAGACTTCGTTATGCAATGCATAACCAGATATTTGTTATGCCACATAAATTGGGCATAACCAGACATTCTTGTTTCTTTATTAGTGTATTGTGGTTTTATGATTTCTAAAAGAATATTGGTTTTAGAACTATTTGTTATTCCTATGAATATGATTTCAAAGATTAATGCATTAACCAGTTTGATTATATAGGATTATTTATTTTCTTTGGTTGTCCCATGAGAAGGTTATGGGTGAGGATCTGCTCACTGAATTTTAGATGAAACTCACCCCTCTCTTTTCCTCCATTATAGGTACTGTAGATGTTGTGGATTCTTCCCAGCCTTTTACCTCCCAGTGGCAATAGAGATTTTGTTGGCGAGCTTCACTTGAGTGAAGTAATCTTAATTTAGTTTAGAGTGCTCCATTATCATTGTAGGCAGGAGTCCTGAATCATATAGAGACTATGTTGCATTTTGCATATTTTAATCGTATTATGGTTTGTATTTAAAGGATTTGGTTATTTCTGAACAAGCTGGATATGAGTAGTTTGATACTTTGGCATTTCATATATGATGATGCTATGACTATAGACTTTAGATATTGGCTATGAGATTTCAAATATAATTATCTTGATTTCAGAGAAAAGATGATTTATATATTGAAATTCTGTTTTAAACGGGTCTTTTCTGTTGGAATATGCATATAGAGCAGTACACAGGTCATAAGGCTTACGTGGAGATGAGATTCCTCATGTGCGGGTCACGTGTCCAAATCAGGTCGTGACAGTAGGCATGAATGTTCTGGTACACAACTAAATCTGATTGCCATGAAAAATCATAATCCCTCATAAATGCACTCTCAAACCACAATAGGTTCTAACCCGATCTGTGCTCAAGGGGTGGTGCAGATCCTAGAAGCTCTTCACACAAAGCACATATACCTATTCGAAGATGAGTCTGCCATCCACCTATGCAGCCGGTAATTGGTAGCCCATCCACTTGAAGCCCTAGATAAAATGCCACATCCTTGAGGGTGATGGTGCACTCTCCATAGGGAAAGTGAAAGGTATGTGACTCTGGATGCCATCTCTCAACAATGGCGCTGCACAGGGCACTATCACAATCGAAGTGCCCAACGTGACAAGCCTCCTAAAACTTTTCTGACTCTAAATACGGCTGCATGAAGGGATGTAGAGGTGCCATAGGCCATGCATGCCTAGGCTTTGAACTCTTGATTGAGCTATATTAATTTGTTAAAAAATAAAATACTTAGTTATCACGCTAAATAATTATTAAGGTAATGTAAATTAATTGACAACTTTAATAATAATTAAACACTAACATAGACTAATATACATACATATTTAAGTCCCTGAAATAAATCAAGTTAATTAATTAATCATCCATATATACTAGTTACAACTTTTAATATACAATTATTACCTAATTACATGACTAATTACAAATCCTATTAATCCTAAATTGCTATTGATTATTACTTAATTACAAACCCTAACTAAACTCTAAGTCCTAAATTCTACTACTATAATTAAACATTAACTAAACTCTAAATTGCAAACACTACACTACAATTAATTTAAATAAATTAATTAATTAAATTTCCATAAATTAAATTTTTTAAAAATATACATCCTGAACTAAATCAGATTAATTCCTAATTACAACTTTTAATATACAACTACATAATTGCCTAATTAATTACAAATCTTGTTAATCCTAAATCACTACCAATTATTACTTAATTACTTAATTATAAACCCTAACCAAACTCTAAGTCTTAAGTCCTAGTAGTTACTATCTATTTATAAACATTGACCAAAACTACAAGTAAATATATAAATAAGTAAATTAAATTTTCATAAATTAAATTAAAAATATTAAATGTAAGAAAAAATACTACCTTTTCCTCTAGCTTTCCTGCAATGTGAGTTAGGTCATCAAGTCGATAAAGATTATTTCTCATCATTTCAATTGATCACTAACACTTTAAGACTCATTAGTGAGTGAAAGATAGAAAGTTTTGAAAATAATTCTTGTGTGATCCACCACTTCCACAAATTCCCTTTATATAGTCTCTAAATCAAAAATCGTTGTAAGTTACAGTAATTCTATTTTAGCCTAAAAACAAATTGAAAATTGATCTGGATTTTTTTTCAAAAAAAGAAGACCATGCCTATTTATATGCAATTGAGAATGAATGCAAACTAATCGTGAAATAATTTAGATTAATATTGATTGATGAAATTTCAATTCGATTTTATTAGAGCCATCAAGAGATGATGATTCACACTAATTTGAGAAAAATATGTTGATAACTGAGTTCTAACTGATGCAATTTATTTGACACAATTTGTTTTAAAGAAAGAAATTGTTCGCTTTTTTTTTACTTTTTTAACTTACATGGGACATTAGACAAAAAGAGCGAGCTTTTTGTTATTTTTTATTCAAATGAAAAAAAAAATTGCCACCTAACTTATATTTTTCATTACTTTTTTCATTTTAAAATAAATGTCATTTTGCATAGGATTTACATCATTGAATGACGTTGGTATTTGAAAATATGAAATTTAAACACACTAAAATAGTCATTAATATTTTACCTTCATTAACTCATTATTGTAAGTTGTAACTCACGTCCAGTAATTCTTTTTTTAATAAATACATAGGTAAAGTCAGTATAAATTAATCCACGATACATTGAAATATAAAATCGATAATAATTAATTATTTTTTCAATGGACGGAGTATTGAGTGTGATCGCTACCAAAAATAAAATAAGGATGTATTTGTTTTATATTTTTTTAAAAAATATTATTATAGATTTTAAATTTGATATATTGCTGAAAAAGCTGAAAATTTAATTTTTTTTTAGCTTATAAAAATTTTTTTACAAAAAAGTGATTTTGACCTAAAAAGCTCATCTAAATGCAATACAAATAGCCATTTCAATCCCTAAAAAATTTTGAATTCACGAATATTTATGAAGGAATTAATTTGACCTTTTTTTTTAATAATGAACGGATTTGAAATCCTAAAAAATTAATTTGTCACTTAAAATATTTTTTTAAGAAACAAAATGGGTAATTTAATGAAATAAAAAACTCTATTAAGTATGATGTACGAAATCTACCGTATAATGGGGTGACACCACCAATATATATATATATATATATATATATATATATATATATATATATGGTAATTTCCAGACACAGAGATATATCTCCACGGCACGAAATGAAACGAAACCTCCCTAATTCGGCATAGCTGATGAGTTCTACACAGTACATGCACACCATAAACACTCTCTAACACACTGCATATGATGACTACATGCTTCTTTTACTTTTTTGGTCAAACTATATGTCTATATATATGTATTTTTTTTGTCCTTTTCGGCGTGGGATGACTATATATAATTGGGCTACAACAAAATTTCCCTAATGTAACGTTTTAGGGATATATATACCTGAATCTACGCGAATATGTGATATAACTATACAGATTTTTTAACCGTGTGTGTGTACGTAATCCGCTGCCATGAACCTCCTTATGCTACCTATCCAGTTATCTGCAAAAAAATATTTGTTTTCAAGAAGAAAGAGAAAATAATAAAGCGAATGAAATCCTCTAGTTAGAGAAATATCCATGAAGCAATCTAACATATTACCTATAGCATAGATGTAACTTTGTGGGAAATTTTTTTTTTCTAATTTATGAGGGAGAAAAAGATAAGGGTTTAATTTAGTTCATTATACATCATTAATTTACTTTCTTTTTTCTTTGGTAGGGCGTCATTATAATAACTTGATTGGACTCCCATTTGCTTGTAAATTGTAATTATAATAATTATTTTTCGTGATTAAACAATAATGAGTTTCAGCATGATACAGAATTTAAACTCAAAAATCAATTTGTGTACCGTGTAAACATAGGGATCATGACGCCCGCCCGAGCCTGATCTCTTTACAGCATCCACCTTCAGCAACCTGCACATAATTCTTGGTTTTCTTAGACAAAACACAGCTACTAGTAATAGATAACACGATTCATGTAGAAATCCAACAAATAGTGACCAGATCATCTCCCCGTATGATTACTCTTCGTACGGATAATTCATACCAAATGCAAGTATGCAATATCCCAATGAAAAATTAGAGAATTGATTTCGTTGCAACACTCACTAGCACAAGTGCTTAGCAAGACGTGTATTAGTGGATTTGAAGCTGTTTCATAAATACATTTCCTCTTTTAGAATCTGGTGTGTATTTAAGAAAAATTATATAATTATAACTTACTTTAATTTTAATTACATATAAGTGTAAAAAAGTCTACGGTGTCAACCGATAAGATGTTTGTAAGATTTTTTATATAGTGAGTGGTAGTATTTACTAATATCACAATACATGATTAAATGTCCATATAATTAAAATTATTTTACGTTAACAATGTATTCAAATTAAATTTTATATCCATCAATGAAACATAAAATTCAAAATTTTTCCAAACACAGATAATAAATTATACATGTCAAATAATTTATTTTCTTATTAATCTTCTCATCAATAATTAGAATTGTGTATTTTATTCTCTAAAAAGTCCTTGCACAAACACAGTTTCCTCAACTATGGTAAAAATAAAATAGCATATGTGGTAGATTAATACCACGTTATTACTAGGAAAAATTGCTTTCAATACGAAACAAAAAATAAAAAAAAATCCCAACTAATGAACCTAAATTAATTAAGTATATTAAATTAAAAGAAATTTTATTTTTACTTGTTTGATTTTATGGAATTAACTAGTGGATTGATAGACAACTGCCTATCAAGTATCAATCCACATATTTTAAATATAATATAAATCTTTAAAAATCTTGTTATTTCATTTTTTAATTATAACTTAAAAAAATTAAAAAATAGTATTATAAGTTATTAGGTAGATTTAATTATAGTGGTAGAAATTATTGAGTGATTTTTTGCATATTCATTTTATCGAAATGACTAAATTAATATCTAGGTAAAAGGATATTAGAACTGAATTGATATCGATATTAAAAATATTAGTACTAAATTACTATAATAATTAAATTTTATTGGGATCATATTCATATAAAAAAATTTATTAGAATTAAATTGACATCAAAGTGAAAATATGTATTAGGACAAAAATTAAAATGTTATATATTCACTCTATAATTAATTATGGTAAATTATGATAGTTAATTATTAGTTAACAGTGGTAATTATTTATTAACTAATAGGGTACTTAGTCAGTTATTATGACATGATATCCTTTAGCTTGGATGCATTAAGGTTAGGGTGATGCTATTTAAACACCCAAAAAGTGGGTGTCTATTGGGACACCCACTTATTAACCATTGGGTGTGATGTGATAGATGGAGAGTATGAGATCCACCATCACATCCAATAATTGTTAAGTGGGTATCCCAATAGATACCATTTTTTGGGTGTTTAAATAGCATTTTTGTTAAGGTTATGTATCTCTCTAGGAAAAATCTCCGTGCCGCATGCCACGAGCACGATGCATGTATGTGTGTGCGTGAGAGAGAGAGAGAGAGAGAGAGAGAGAGATCACATTCGGAGAGCTTTGCTAGTGTCAGGGCTATCACCGAGCATCTGACGGATCCTCACTTCAGACGAACCTCCCAGAGAAAGCAGCTTCAATATGGCTTCCCCGCGCCGGCGCAAGTGCGGCGACCCTACGGCGGCGCGGTTCACTCGCTGCGGGGGCGGCTCCCTCGTCACGGCGGCCACTCGCAGCACACTCGCGCCTTTGACTCTGTTAGCGTAGCGCAAGCTTCGCGCGCTAGAGCTTCCTCCGCTCGGGCTGCTCGACAAACTCGACGACGCATCGCCGCCGGAGAGCGAACTCTGTGACACCTTCGCCGCTGTGCCGGCGTTCGGTTTCCGTTGACCGGAGCAGGACGATGTCCACATCACCTTCGATCGGATCTTCCTCGCAATCTTTTTACAATTTCAAGATCACACCTCAGTTCACACAAATTCAAAATTAATATCAAACAATTTCTAATTTACATCGGAAAAATCAAGCGTTCTTCTTTGCGGATTCAAATTTTTCTGAGTTTTGCATAAATTTGAACGTATTTTTTAAATCAAATACCTCAAATTAAACTTACGGGAAAAAAAAAAACTACTCCAGTCATCAAATGTTCACTCATCGAACTTGCCGAGGTTCAGCTGAAGATTTATCAAATCAAATCGAATAGAAGGGAGTTCAATCAACGCAGTCTTTTACTTATTCAAAATTTTCTCACAATTTTACAGATTCAAACTTATGGGAAAAAAATTTTACTGCAATCATCAAATGTTCATCGGACTTGCTGAGGTTCAGCTGAAGATTTATCAAATCAAAATAAAATAGCAGAGAAAAATTTTCCAAGGATCAACATTCGAAACAGAATTTCGACCGAGGAATCAAATCAATGAAGCAAAACAAAGCCAATTGGTAACAGAACTGTTTTGTTCTGCTTCAAGATTCGAAAACTCAAGAAAGAAAGGACCCGAAGCAGAGCAAAATCTGATGAGAGAGGGAATCGAAAAGGAAGAGAGTATATGATAAAAGCGACCTTGAACTTCATCTGACGGTAACGAGCGGTGGCTGAGAGGAACGAAACGCAAAAGCCATCGTCGTTTGTGACCGACGAAGCGGATGACTTATCGGAACCGCTAAACGCAGGGCTCTCTCTGAAGCTCTTGCTCCTGGTGCTTCTTCTCTCTGGATCAGAACTGAACCTGCAGAAACAGAGAGCAAGAATTTTCGCATTAAAAAAACAGAGTGAAGATCAAAACGACGACGTTAGATGGTCCGGTGCAGTGAGCTCGTTACTGTTACTTTGGAGTTGAAAACGAGGGAGAGGGAGGAGTGGTGGTGTGGAGTAGAAGCAGAGACGTTGCAACCGTTTGTTCCTGGGAACTCGGGAACGAAGCCATTGTTGGTTTCGGAAGCTCGCTCTCTCTGCTTTTGAAATTTCGCGGGTATATTTTAATGCTTTTAAAATTTTCTCTCTCTTCCTGCTTCTGCCGCGTGCGCGTGTCTTTGTGGTAACAATATTATTTTTGCCCTTTTTTTTTTGTACTGTTAGGGAAAAAATGGTTTGATTAATCGGTTATTCCATGTAATTTTCAATTAGATTCTGTAGTTTAAAATATTATAATTAGGCTTTATAATGGATAAATCTTGTAGTCAAGTCCCTGAATCTAACATCTATTATAAAAATTTGAAATTAGACATAATATTTCATATATTGTTAGCTCTATATAAGTTGACTTGAACTTCTCATAGTTTATCTTAGCTTATATATATTATAAGTTATCAATAGTGTTACTTAGAGGTAGTTGGTTTATTAGCCAGTCATGTTTTGATAGCAATCACATTTCTCTTGTATATAAACCTTTGTAAATGCTATTTAGTAATAAGAAGTAATCATTTACTTTTTCATACCGCTTTGGATTCATTCTCTCGTTCTCTCTCCCTCTTTCTCTTTGTCTTTGAGATTGTGTGCATCTTGCATGGCTTTCGTTTCTCTAGAACTCATGATGGGATCAGACTCATACGAGATCTAATGCCCATCAAGTTTCCTTACTTTTGATTCTCAATTTATCGCACCATTGCGGTATGTTCTAATTCTTGTGATTTAGTCTTGTTCGTGTTCCATTGCGATTGGTTTCGAATTCATTTGTGAAATGTTTGTGATTTGTTCAAGCATAAGCATATTTCGGTGTTTAGCTCATAGATCTATTTTTAGCAATGGCGAATCAAGTGGACCAGAATCAAGATTTGGCAGCAAGAGTTCATGCTCCAAATCCTACTGGGGTTGTGAATCTTCAAGCACTAGCTCTCAATCTGAGGAATTTTTACCCATTTGAACCCGAAAAAATGATTAAATACAAGAATAAACAGAAAAAAAAATTTAATTATCGAAGTGAGTGATTTTTATATATATGAATATGCATGGGGTCCCCGCAAATGCAAAACAAGCATGAATACGCATGGCCCCCTGCATATTCATGCTTGTTTTGCATTTGCGGGGTCCCTATGCATATTCATGCAGACTATATATACCCCTTGAATACTCCCCCCTCCCCACGCTACTTTCAATCGTTTTCTTTCATTTTCCTTAACTTTCACTTTCAAGGAGATTTTGTTCACTATAGCCAATATTTTTTACTGCTTAAATGATTTGCATATCGCCGCCAAACTTAATAGCCAAATATTTTATGTCTTTATTAATATATTTTATTTTTTTTAGTTAATATATGTTTAGTTTAGGAACTTAATTGTTAGTTAGTTTAGAAAATTTGAAATTAGTTTAGTTTAGGGAATATGTTTAGTTTAGTTTACTTACTTAAGTTAGTTTAGATACTTGTGAATATGTTTAGTTTAGTTTATGTACTTGAACTAGTTAACATAATTTTAACTACGTTTAATTTAGTTAACTTACTTGAATTAGTTTAGTTTAATTTTTTAGTTAATATATTTTATTTTTTTAGGTAATATATGTTTAGTTTAGGAACTTAATTGTTAGTTTAGGAAATTTGAAATTAGTTTAGGGTAGGGAATATATTTAGTTGTTTACTTACTTAAGTTAGTTTAGATAATTGTAAATATGTTTAGTTTAGTTAACGTACTTGAATTAGTTTATATAATTTTAAATATGTTTAGTTAAGTTAACTTGAATTAATTTATATAATTTTAAATATGTGTATGTCTTGGGAACTATGTTTAATTTAGTTTATATATTTAAATTAGTTTACATAATTTTAAATATGTTTAGTTTAGTTTACTTGAATTAGTTTAGATAATTTTAAATATTTTCAGTGCAGAAAAATATATTTAATTCAATTTATGTACTTGAATCAGTTTAGAAAATTTTAAATATGTTAATTTAATGTACATACTTAAATTAGATAATATATTAAGTTTAGTTTACTCACTTGAATTAAATTTGTATAATGCGAATATTTTGGATTGATATTTATTAAGTTTAGTTTACTCACTTGAATTAAAAAATTTATTTTGGATTGATATTTAGTAACAATTTTATTTCGTTTATGCAGCCGCACAGAGTATTGCAGCTGAGGCGCGGTGGAGCACCGGCATTCTATGCTCGCATGGAGTATTATCTGCGACAGGCGGGGTTTTGGGAGGTTGTCAACTTTGGCAACTTTCATTACGACTCAGCACTTATCAGTGCGCTAGTGGAGAGGTGGCGCCCAGAGATGCACACATTCCATCTTCCTTATGGAGAGTGTACTATCACTCTCTAGAATGTGGCGTTCCAGCTAGGGTTGAGGGTTGATGGGGATGCAGTCAGTGGCTGCATGGGTGCATGGAAGAGATGGCACCAGCAGAGCATCTGGGATATATGTTGGGACTTATTAGGCATGGTCCCCGAGGACAGAGATCGCCATGGCTCTTATGTGAAGCTGACTTAGCTTAGGAACACATTCAGATATGCCGATTTAACTGCTGATCCTTTTGATTTAGTAGTCCAGCGATGGATAAGGGCATACCTGTTACAGCTAATTGGGGGGTTCTTGTGTCCGGACACGTCATCGACCCGTGTTCATCTTAAGTGGTTGCCCTTGCTATGCGATTTTGGAATGACTAGGTGCTACAGCTGGGGATCCGCGGTGTTGGCATGTTTATATCGCAGCCTTTGTCGAGCTGTGAATGTTCCTTTTGTTGACATTAGAGGGTGCTCAGCCTTATTATTGTCATGGGCTTATTATCGAATCCCTTCACTACGCCCTGGACTCGATCAGGGGCTTACATTTCCCCTAGCCTCGAGGTATACATTTTAATATGGCCATCAGTTATTTGTATTTTCGCTTTGACATATGTATGTTTGAATGTTGTTAATTATAAATGATTTATTTTTAGGTAGGTTGGATTGAGGATTCCTTCGGACGGGGATGCTCCTCATTTGTTGGACTTCAGGGCACGAATTGATGCTATACCCATTGATGGAGTAAGTGACATTGAGTAAATTAATTATTTAAATTCCATATCCCTCGTCTATCCAAAATATTAATTTTGATTTGTCAATCATTGCAATTTCAGTGGTCAGCATTTGAGGATGCGAGTGTAGTTGCTGTCACACAGACCCATATTTATCACGATGCTAGCGTGTGGGCTTCAGTTACTGTACTCATTTGCTTCGAGATTGTGGAGTGGCACCAGCCAGATCGTGTCCTGTAACAGTACCAGTGCATCCTGTCTATTCTGTATGCCCCCTTAAATATTGATAAATTGCATGCTATGGATGGACGTGGTAATGATAAGGTATGGTGTCCAGACAAGCATGCTGAGTACCATGGGTTTTGGATTGCGCATGAGCGGTGCATCATGGTGGGGAGGCATACTGTACATAGTCTTCCATCCGCAGAGTATCTGGAGTGGTACTCAGGGATTGCACGGAGGTTCTTATCCACAGACTCACAGCTGCACAATCCTCATCTATCCCAAGTGCCGCAGGAGCTACCACCTAATACAGGCCCAGCAACTTTTGTGCCCCGTGCTGTGGATGCTCCAGATCACCGACGATGGTGGTGTCGTGCACGGGCTGGTACTGTTCTTCACAAAGACATAGAGCCCATGACCATGGCGATGTTGGAGGTGAGGGAGGTGATGGAGATGGTGGAGGCAGTGATGGTGATGGAGGAGGTGATGCAGGTACCCTTATCAGCAGAACCCAGCCATCAGCATGGTCAGACAGTGGCGCCATCGATACCCCATGTCCTTATTCAACACCAGGAGGAGGAGGAGAAGGAGGAGCCGCAACATCTCAACCCCAAGCGGTGACTTGCATGCCGGGTTCAGCCCCTACATTGTCATTCAGGGTGCGAGCTTCCAGCACCAAGGAGAGGCAAGGATGGGGCGGATAATTAATTATAGATGATTGTATGTATGTATTTAGTTGTAAATGCTTATGTTATGTACTTTATTTAGCTAATGTGTTATATTTATGTATTTAATGTATTCAATTTATTTGATGAATCTTAAATTACGTGTATAAACGAAACAAGAATAAAGAAAATGGAATTCACGTTAGTAAAAGAACATTAACATGGTTGCATGCGAATATGAAACTAGGATTAATACAGGAATAAAGGATAGTTGGATACAATAAACATGAAATCAAACACATGAACAAATATAAATGCAGTAAATTTAATCATGTCGAGATAAAGATGAAGCTAGTAAGGTTGGGCACTTTCTTCTAGTATAACCATCATTTCTACATAGTCCACATCGCTTTGGTTGGCAGAACTCAACTTTGTCCATTTCATTGCGAATTCTAGTGGAGACTGGATGACCTTCATTGGCTCTCTTGAGGGCTGGATCTAGGCATATAGAGAGCCCATCGTAAGCAGGCTGGAGATGCTCGTCGGCAATGGGTGTGAACTCCAGTTTATAGACTTTGTCTACCCATTTCATACTGTAAACAGGATGAGTGAAAGATCCCCACTCAACCCGTGCAGCATGACATACCGCAACCGCATGACGACATGGGTAATGCAATGCCTGGAATGACCCACAATCACATCGTCGGTCTCCTAAATGCACTTTATAGTCTCGTGTGGTATATTCTTCTCTTTCTGTAACCAAGCACGTATTGGTCATATCCCGTGTGAATGGGATAACTGACATCTTATTCAAGTATTGTTTATTCTCATCAATCACTCTCAACACAAACTGTGACCATTTTTGCCCTCCTGCAATTTGGGCCTGTGCCTGACCGCCTTTCTTAACAAATAGTTTTGCAAGATGAAAGTAGGTGGACTTTACAATGGCAGTAATTGGAAGATTACGGGTACCCTTCATCACAGCATTTATATGCTCGGACAAGTTTGTTGTCATATGGCCAAACTGACGGCTCTCATCAGCATACTGGGTCCATTTTTCACATGGAATTTGATCAGTCTACTGACACATATTAGGATCTTCATCCCTTAGCAGCCCATAATAATATGCAAAGTCTGCATGGGTATTTGAATATGCCGCATTTATAAGAATTCTTTTGGCATCTTTATTCTTAAACTACAAAGCAAAGTTAGAAGCAATGTGACAAATGCAATATACGTGATAGGCCATTAGAGGGTGCCACCCACTACCCTCTGCCTCTATAGCTGATATGATAGACTCATGTCTGTCAGAAACAATAAAAATACCTTCTTGAGGCGTCACATGCTGCCAAAGATTGGTAAAGAAAAAAGACCATGTTTTTTTTGTCTCTCCTTCAACCACAGCAAATACAACAGGTAAAATATTAAAATTACCATCCTGCTCAATAGCCATCAGCAATGTGCCTCCATATTTGCTATATAGATGAGTGCCATCAATTGAAATAAATGGTTTGCACTATTTGAATGCCTCGATGCATGGTGGAAATGACCAGAATACACAGTGAAACATGGAATATCGATGATTAACAATATCACCCACATAATATGGCTTTGTAAAAAAATGAACCGGTGTACCTACCATTTCCAACAATATGTAACAATAAATAACAGGCTAAAATAAATTTTACCTAATCGAAGAAAGTCTAAAAAAAAATAACAGGCTAACTAATACTACCTAATCTAACAGTAAATAACAAGTTAGATAATTACAACCTAATCCAAGAATATCTAACAATAAATAAAAGACTAACCATAATCTACAATAATTGAATCTTTTAAACCCTAAATGAAACTGATGATTTAATTAATTCACAATCACAGTTAACTATAAACTAATTAGTAATTACCTGGTATATAATGCTGCACACCTTACAACCACCTCGATAGTTCTGCTTATGATTCTTCTCAATCCCTATAAATCTTTGCAATTGCTTTTTACTTTGCAATCCATACCTTTCTGTATGAAATATTGAACTTGAAAACTAATTCCACATGTCCTTGCAACACTCTGATGGACACTGTTGGATTTGCCTCAACCATAGGAAAGATACTGGTACAAATAAGATTACTATCCAACTGTCGATGTTATTCAATAACAGAATCATATTCACAAGTGTGTCTTCCATTGTACTTTCGGACTTTCCATATTTGCCTTTTCATGCGAAATGTAAAACGTATGCTCCAATTATGCTCATTGCCAAACTTCAAACACTTGCATTGGTATTTTGTTGGACTTGACTCATAAACCTTGAATTGGACCTTTTTTCTGATACTATAATTCCTAATTGCAAAAAACACATCCTCCTTATTTTGAAATTACTGTCGCACCTCAAACTTCTCTTCACTTCCAACTACTCTCGCAGTAGGCCCTGCAAAGCTATTTTCTGGTATTGTCTCCAAGTTTATTGAAGAATAGTGACTAGGATATTCTTGTGATACAGATTGAGACTGGATCTGCGACCCCATAAATTGCGATTGCATATCACGTGTTTCCTCATCACTATATGTGTTATCTCCCTATTAGTACAACCCCAACTTCTCTTCCTCTTCTTCTTCATCCCTGCGATCTACATGAAACTCGAAACTCGCAACAACCACATGTCTAGTTGATGGCCCTACATCTTGTACCACCAGATCTGCAAAACTAGGACTACGAACAGGTGAATCCTGGCCCGTTTCAGGATGTGTAGAAACATGTTACCCTGGTGTCTCATTTATTGATGTGTGAGGAGCAGAACCACTAAAGCTAAAATCATAGTCTTCTAGAATGATAAAAATTTTCATCACCCAAATCTTTGAAAATTGAGCCTTGAATTGAAACATAAGGCTCATTTTATTATCACTGCAAATTGGAAAGCAGCTGTACTTGACCACAGCACCTCCAAAAACTATAGGTACTCTATAAAATATTTGACTAATCCGTTTGTGAGGACCCACTTGCTTTAGTATTTTATTTTGTAACTCCAAAAAACTTATAGATGGACGGACAATCAAACCAACTGGTCTCTTACTACAAAATCTCACTCCCTCATTTGTGCCCTATTCAATGTTACGATCATAATGAACAAGCATGAAGCATGAGGTCATTTTCTCAGTAAAAACTACACTACAGATAGATAGTGAATGGATACTGAACGCAGTGTGCAACGGTTTACTAGGCAGGGAAAACTGAATATGTGAGGGATGGAGACATATGCCAAAAAAGGTGAATATGCATGAGATATAGGCGCAAGCAATATACACAAGAATACGCTAGGGGTTCCCCCGAATCCATTACAACGTGAATACGCTAGGGGCCTCTGCGTATTCAATATGCACATGAATACGCGGGGGCTCCTCGCATATTCATGTTGCAATGGATTCAGGGAGACCCCTATCATATTCGCCCCTATAATTTTGGCCCACAAATACCTCCATTTTCTTTTCAATTTATTTGTGTAAATATTCTTTTTTTTGTTTATATTAATAAAAGAGCCCTCAATCTGATGCAAGATCTATCGAATTATCTTTGAAATATATTTTTATCCTTTTGCTATTAGACAAGAAACGAGGTCAATTAAGCATAAGATAATATCAATATGAATCACGAGGCATATTATAGTTGTTAGTTAGCTGAAAATCCTAAGCATCTAGTCAAGGATTTGACTCTTGACTATGTATATGAAAATAGTTTTGTGGCCAAAGATTTACCCCTTATCGGAGCTCCACATTTTGAAGGATTAGTTATTGCTACTAGTGATAGATATCTTGAAAAACCAAAATAGGAAGAAAAACACTATACATCTCAACATAAATCCTAAACCAAGTGATGTGTGGACAATTAATGTTAGTGGTGACAATTTTTATTTATCTTTGTATTGTTAGTTTTTTTCCCCTCCCATAAATCCATAACAGGTTAGTCGAGCATCACTATATTGAGCAATTTTATCTGTTGTCTAACAGTTCTCAAAAAGAAAATATTAATATGAAATTGGTGTCATTTTCTCTAATGTGTGCACTCATATAAAAATAAATAAATAAATATTACGTATAATCTCATTTTTATAATAATAGTTAAGTTCAAAGAGTTGATTATAAAATTTTATTTACTATAAGAACCTCATTATAACTTTTAATTCATATAAAAGCTTGATTAAAAATTTTCAGAATATACAAGCTTAAATGAAAATTTGTAAAAAAATAAAATGAAATATTAATATGAAATTGGTGTCATTTTCTTTCTAATGTGTGCACTCATATAAAAATTTATAAATAAATATGATGTTTAATCTCATATTTTTATAATAATAGTTAAGTTCAAAGAGTTAATTATAAAATTTTATTTACTATAAGAACCTCATTATAACTTTTAATTCATACAGAAGATTGATTAAAAATTTTCAGAATATATAGGCTTAATTGAAAATATGTAAAAAAAAGGCTCCACATTAATTAAACCAGAACATAATTGCTAACAATATTGGAGCAGTGCCAAATGGGCAAATAAACGGTTGGAATTTGCGTGTCGCGAGCGAGGCCGGGTTTTCACCTTTCGCCGCCAAATCGAATCCCTCTTTTGCGATGGCAAAGTCGCAAGAGCATCCGTGGATCCTAGACGCGGTGCCTTTCTTAGTAGTTATTCTAATTGCAGTTCATGTCCTCGCCCTGGTACTCTCTTCTTCTTCTTCTTCTTATTCTATTCTCTTCGTCCTCCGTTTTTTCGTTTATTTACAGGAAGGAACCCTAGTGATGTTTGCTTGTTTGCTCTCGTGACCCCTTTAGGTATATTGGATTTACAGATTGGCCACTGAGAATAAGCCGCTACAGCAGCAGCAGCAGCAGCAAGAGCTGCAGCGGCGAAAGGCGCATTGACCAAAGGTTTCAATCCTTGCTCTTTAACCTTGCTTGCATTGCACTATTTTGCAATTTCGAACTTGTCGAGGCGTTGATTTGTAAAATATGTGTACTGTCTGGTTGAGGAAAGCAACGGTGCTCTGTATTTTTTTTCCTTTTTATTATTATTATTTTTTCCTTTCCTTTTCTTTGTTTGTGTGCTGTATGGTGTATACCTCTGAGCTCTAATTGCTGAGATATAACTGAAACCATTAAGGTTTAAAATCATGACCCCTTCATGTGAGAAAGAAAAGGACTGAGTTATTGTTCTTTCTTTTCTTTTCTTTTATTTTATTTTTTCTTTCTTTTTGGGCCTTATTGTTATTTTATTAACTGAGTTACTCTGAAAGAAGATTACTTGGCGTTGCTGTAAATTGTTTATGATCATGTTGTGAACTATATAATTGGCATGTAAATATTTGTGTCACTATCTCTTTGTAATTTCATCAGGAATATCTGCCAATTTTCAATTCGAATATGAAATTGTCTGGGACTGGGTTTGTTACTGTTTGTAGGTAGTAATTTAATGCCAAGAGTAAAACCTCAAATTGATCCTTGAAAGAGTTGTCGGATATCAATTTAACCCTTGGAATAGCTGTAACATCATTTGGTCCTTGAAATATTTGTGACATTAGTTTAGTCCTTCTAAGATTAAGATTTATTTCAGGTTAATCCAAACGGTTAAAAAAAAATTGGACTAACTTGAAATGAATTTTAATTTTTCGGTAACCAAATTGATATCACAAATCTTTTGAAGACCAAATTGATGTCCTACAACTCGTTTGAGGACTAATTCAAGATTTTACTGTTGATGTCAACATCCTCAAATTGCACGATTGTAGGTAGGGTAAGAACTTAGATTATATGGACATGTTTGAAATGGGATTTGATGTCAATTATGTTATTGTAACATGACAGTATAACTAGATTCCGATGTAACTTGCTTTACAACAACAATAGAAGCCTTTTCCCACTGAGTGCAGTTAGTTAAATGAATCAAATAATGCCATTATGTCAAAAACCATGTTTTCGGAAAGGCCGTATAGATTAAGGTCCTTTTTAATAGTTTCTCTTGTGGTGTTCTTTCATTTTGTTAAATAAAGTTTTGTTGAAGAGATATTGAAATTTGAAAGAGATCATTGACAGGGTAGACATTCTCCATTTCTGGTATACGGCACTGAATAAGGTTTTATCTCTTTACTTGGTACTGCATTCAAGCTCATGTTGGAGATGGTAATACGTTAACCCATGTTTTTTTTCTTTCTTCAAAAAACAAAATGGATGCTTTAAGTGTTTTAGCTTAAAGTACTAGTGGATGTTGTTCACTTGTTTGCTTACACACAATCCCCAAGCAAGTATGCTTTCTATGGTGCCAATTTTCAAAAGGCAAATCATCTCTGTGGAACTTAGTTAAGCTGCAATTGAGCTCATGTTAGCTTTATGCTTAAAGGATGTTCCAGGGACATATTGGAGAAACAGTTAAACTTCAGTTAGTGTGATTTTTCAAACGACAGGATGATATCAATATCAACTGTATCATAAAGACAAAATGAAACCATAGATGTTAGAAATTAGGAAATGCAAGTTGGCAGTGGCATGCATCTAAGGTGTAAGGTAGCTTCATCAGTTCATCATATTGCTTAAGAAATAGGTAACAAAATTGTGATAGAGCTATGAGAATGAGCTGTTTGTGAGCACTAAGATGTTAAAATGAAGGGGGTGACTTGGCCTAAATAGCTAGTTTTCAATGATAAGAATGCTGTTATGGTAAATTTTGCCTTAAACAGGTATTTGATGAAATTATTGGATGTCTGAAGTGAAGCATGCTTTATAACCTTCGTGCATTAGTTTAGGTCTTATTTCTCACAATAAAATTTTCTTTAGTTTTTTTTTTCTTGTCTTGTCATTGTTGCACTTTCAAATTATAGGCTTGGGCAGCTAGGCTTGGAAATATGGAGGTATGAAGAGTTAATAGAGTAGTGACATTCACACAAATGAACTTCTTTCACACTCCTGCAAGTTTGTGCTCCCGAGTATGAAATTATCTAATTTATACCGACTATGAAATTATCTAATTATCTAATTTCCTGCAAGAATGTCATTCGCTTAACTTCTGAAATTGAAGTAAGATAAGTGTAATGGATGGATTTTATGTAATGAAATTTGGAATGCTTGTATACGGGCGTGTGTTTTGTGGAATGTTTTTACATTCCTGGGAATCTTATTCCCGGGAGGAATAACTTTCCTGAAAATGCAATATAGAGACATTTGGTATACCAAGTGACATTCTTGGGAATACAGTGTATTTTTCCAAAAATACCCATGACAAAATAGTATCGACCGGCGACAGTCTAATGAGCTCTAGCAGCGGTTTGGCAAGCTTTAGCGACATTCCGATGGCGGTGGTCCGGTTAGGGCAATTTAGAGCGTGTTTGGTTTAGGCCTTTTCCGTTTTCATTTTCATTGAAAATGGAAAAGAGAGGTAAAAACATGTTTGGTTTCATTTAATTGAAAATATTGTTAGGAAATATTTTCAAAATTCTTTGAAAATTTGAAAATGCTGGATTCACGTTTTCACCATTTCAACAAACTATTCTCATACATTTTGAAAACGTTTTCAACCAAAACGTGGTGGCATGATTGTAATTATAATGAAATTTATTTCTTTCTCATCTAATTACCTAGCAACAAAGTGAGAGAAAACAAGCTCCTCCTCCATCCTTTTCTTCTTCGATGATTGATGCTACCATCCTAGCCATTCTTTCACCTTTTCTTTTTATACAATCCTAAAGCATTGTGACCACAATCCCACAAATAGGCAAGTGGGGAACAAAGAGATAATAACCAAAAACATCAAATTGGCAAATTAATAACACCTTCAGAAAGCCCCATTAGCAAGATCCATTTGTGGGAATCTTGTAGGAGAAGGAGGTTGGCGGCAAAGTGAGAGTAGTGCAGGTGGCCACTGGTGGTGTTGGACAACATGGCAATGATAAAGTTGTGGATGGTGTTGGTTTTTCACGGTTGAGCCCATGCTTTGAGAGAACGACGAGTGAAGGGCGGTCATGAGTTGCTACTGGTGGATGGCCTTGTTGCGAGGTGAAGAAGCTGCAGTTGCTGTTGTTCAGTCCCTTGGGTGTGTGGTGGTGGTAGAAAGAAGAAAGAAGGTGGAACCTATGGGCCACCCGAATTGGGATGTAATAATAATAATAATAACTTAAAAGTGATAATTATAATAAAAATACCCTTTTTTTAGTGCAATAATAAAAATAACTTAAAAGTGAGCATTTTATTTTATTCTTAATTATAATATTTTATGGAGTTATTTTAGATTTTTATAAAGGGTAATGATAGCATAATGGTATATGTGATAATCCTATATGTGGTAGCATAATCCTAGGATTATGCTATCATTACTAAACTGTTTTTTCAAATCAAACGCACCCTATAGACCAAAATGAGCATCCGCCCATCCCCTAGCATGCGAGATTTCAAATGAGGTGTCGATGCTAATAATTCCAACACCCACTCATATAATGTTGAGTTTTCACATTCCCATAATCATGTTGAAGTTGATAAAATGCCAGAGGCAGTGAATGACGTGAACAAAATAATGTTCTCTTTTTCTTGGTTTACAAACCATTCTAATGTTGAAGATGAATAGATGATGAAACAGATAAATGAGGCAAGTAAGCAAGGTTGTGGAGTGTTAACCACAGCATCTCAAAATTAGATATTCACTGGCCCAAAAACATGTGATATTTGACCTTCTGTGTTAAGAAACACAGCCAGAATGTATTAAAAAAAAAAAAAACAGAAGAAACACAGCCAGAGCCAATGGAGCTGAGAGAATGAAGAGAAAACTTTGGAAAAAAAAAGAGAGGTGAATTTTACTTATAAGGAAAGAAGTGAGTAACAAGCGAAGATAATGCTTATATATGCTGGCATGTTTCATGTTGCCATCTTACCTAATCTTTATTTAACTTCCAACAAACTGCGATCGATACTAGGCGTTGCCCATATCTTACTTTTGGGTATTGAAGAGATGAGAAAGTAATAGATTAAGAAAAAAGAGAAATAAAAGGAATAATGGAGTGAGAGAGAAGTTAAGTAATGGTTGTATTTTCTTTTCCTTGAATGTTTAAATTTGTCAAAAATGCCACCAATGATTGATTAGTTTTTAAATAGTTTTACATTGTTTTCTTTAAGAAAAGTATTAAAAAGTTATTAATAAAATACTTTTAAAAGCATACTTTCTTTTTAACAAAACTAATTTTTTTTTTAACATCCATTCTCTAGTTTAGTCTGCAAATATCGTCTTAGATTACATGGATTTAGAATATAGTTAAAAATTTCTCCCTTGTGTTGTTCCTCGTGTGTCCCTAGATAAACAACGCTATAATTGCGTAATGAAGTCCAACAAGAAAGCTTTCTGTAATGACGATATGCTTAGTTGTTTGTTTGTCCCAGTGTGACTCGGTGACAGTGAGCGCGGCTGCGAAGCACCACGGCTTAAGAAAGAAAGGAATTTATCAATTTAGACAAACTTTAACTACTCCATATCAACACAATACAGTATCGTATCACGGAAATTATTATAATATCATCATTATTATTGATTAAATAAAAATTGGTTAAAATTGTTAACCATCGATTTAGATTTTTTGCAATTAAGATAAATGTGATCACACCAAGCATAAATAAAAGAGACTCTCTTCTCATGTACGTACATCCCTTCTTTATTGTTTAGCGTGCCGCCTTCTCGACCATCAACTTCCATAGATTCGAAGTGTTCTTGCGTATTGTTAAATTTAGCATTCTAAGGATTGAAACAAACAAAAGGGGGAAAACTTCCCTTTGAGACTCCGTTAAAATCTTCTTCGTGTTGTTTTCTTATTTTGTTTATTCACTTTATTCTCAATCCATCCACTCTATAGGTAAGAAATCTTTGGGCGAAAAACTTGACATTATAGAAAAGAAACACAATAAAAAGGGCAAGATACTTAACGTTGAGGACAACTTTGTCTCAAGTTGTGATATCATGTTTTTGGACAATCCCAGTCCTCATGTTTTTATTTTATATTTTACCTGAACAAAAGTTGAATTGACACCTTGGGTGTTCAACTATTTTCAATGATAACAAATAAATTTGCAATTTACTAAAATGATCACACGTAAGCCATCCACGATCCTTTTCCCATTCATGCTTGAATTGTAATATTCATAATCAACAATTAACAAAGTAATTAACGTGGTTACACGGGATTAGTCGATGTGGTAGATGTAGTGTCTCCTCAACTAGGTATGAGTTTGAATCATAAGAATAGAAAAAATTCTCTGAGGAGGCCTATGATCTATTTGATTTTAGTTTTTCAATTTCAAAATTTTGTGAAGGAAATATAAAACTGAATTTTATAATTTTCATAGTTTTCAAAATTTTCTTTATAAAATTTAAAAAATTAAAAATGAAAATTGAAACCAAATAAATTCCTAAAGTTCCCTCTGAAACCTTTACAAGTTTAGTTGGATTCGTGTGGTTCATGGCAGTAGGACATGAGGAACCAATGGACTTCACCCAAGTAGTAATTCATGGCAAAATGCAATTAAATGACGGGGTTTGCTACCATGCTCGAGGCAAATTTAAGGGTTCTATGCCCATGCTGATGTGTTGGCTTCTGATTAGAGCAGAGAAGTGATGGGACCCAGACACTCACAGCTTTCATATAATTACGGTCTCACCCCCACTTTGTTCTCATCATTCACAGTCTCACCCCACTCTATATTTAAATTTCTATTTATAACCCCGTCTCTACTTCCATTGCTATACTGTATCTTCTTTGGCATCTTATACCCAACGTATATGTTTTTTCACCCGTACTTGGTTACAAAGATATTAAAATGAAAATACACATAATACTTCGTGCTTTTCATCTCTCTTTGTCTTTTGTTTGTTTTTGTGTGTGTGTTTTTTATTTTAATTTTTGGGTCCTAGCAAAGGCCATGGTCTTTCTTCCAGAAGGTGAAAGCTGCAAGAGAGCATCCAGCACCTCTTCCCCTCATTCCCGTCGCTGCCTCTCTGTGGCCCAAGTTCCCCCATTTTCCAAATCTGGAACCTTTAGCTCCCCTTACAGTGCCAACGCCATCACCCCAGTCCCGCGAAGCCCGTCACCCCAGCTGACGGAAAGCACTGCTCAGCGATTTCCGGTGGCGTGAACTCCTCCAAGCCTGAACCTTCTTCCATACCTCTTCCCTTCCATCATTCCTTCCAACCCTTTCACCCAAATCCCCCATTTTCCAAATCTGGAACCTTAGCGCATTCCCGTCACTGGTTCTCGGTAGCCCATTCCCGTCGCTGGTTCTCAGTGGCCCAACACTACCTCACACTTCGATAACCGTCTGCTCCATCGTATCCAGCGAAGCCCATTTGGAGAAGAGGATTCCCAGGCGTATTATCCGTATTTGGCAAGACTCAAGGTGGATTGGAAGATCAGTAGAAGCGACGCACTGCACTTTAGATCAAGGGTTCTTTTCCAGCCGACAGTGCCAACGCGAACAAGCCACCCCCTCCTCCGATCAGCATCTCGGCGTTCTTTGAGCCCGGGCCGCCGCGTCTCTCCCTCGAAGCCTTGTTGGTCCCACCCATTCCCGCCGCCGCAAGAGGCGGGTCTCTTCTTTTCGCAGGCCCTTTGGAACATATTCCCAATCCGCAGTCACCCTTCTACTAAGTGGAGTGAATCGAAATGTCTTCTCAGGTATCATTTGCTATGAATGTTAGATTTTTTTAAGGTAGCATTTTGATTGCATGTGTTTAGGTTCAGAAGATTACTTGAAATTGGTAGTTTGATATACACGTTTTCTGATTATTGTATGTTATATTTTTCTTTTGGGTAAAAAGCAGTAACATCCCCTGAAGTTATATGATATATAACCCTATACACGTTTTCTGATTATTGTATATTATATTTTCCTCTTGGTTTAAAAGCAGTAACATCCCCTGAAGTTATATGATATATAACCCCAATCTTTACTAAAACGTGCAATTCGCCCCACTTCCCTCTACACATCGATCAATTATCTCCCATAAACATGGTGCTGTCTCTGTTTTCACGGTGTTAGTACTATCAGTTACTATCACCTTCTTTGACAAGACATACACACATCCAATGTTAGGATTTGGAACCCGAGCTAGGCTCTATTCAGTTGATGAACAACACAATAGTGAACGATTAGAATTGAAAATTGAAAATTGGTAGGCCTATATTACAAGCTGTCATTGTCAATATTTGAGAAAGCTCAAAAAGAATAAAAAGTCGAGGGCCATTCAATGATGGAGTTATTGATTGGATCACATTGCACCAGAAATCCCTGCGTATGTTGCTGTATTTGTACATTCAACATTTGGAAGTATAAATTGGCTTGGGAAGGGAAAGCATGGAATTAAAAAAAAAGAAGAAGAGATTTTAACATGTTATAATCCGTGAAAAAAATGGGAGCTTTCAAAAATGGTGTTGGTCGGTGTGTGCCATGTGTGCCACTGATTCTTCTCTTCTTCAAAAGTGAGAATGATGAAGCCTTCCAAGTTCCACTATCCAAAATATAATGTTAACCTTTTAGCTTTTAATTGTTTGAAGTACATATGACAACTAGAGTTAGCATGTCGACCCATTACAACTGTTGAGTTACAGCCATTTAAGTGTGGTTCTGAGTGCACATTTTTGGAAAGAATGGGGTTATATGTTATATCTCAATACTTCAGGAGCTGTTACTCTTATTTACCCTTTCCTTTTTAATAAAGCTTGCCAATATGTATATAAGTTTTATCATATGGTGTCAATGCTTGGTGGTGTTCAACATCCAATTCACAGTATCCATTTCCTAATATAAAGGATAAGGCCATCATTTGGTTCGTAATGCTGTTTGCTTGCAACCATTCATTTCCCATGCATTAGGGCTATCTATCTCTCATGATTTTGATCCTGAATATGGAAATTATAATGATTTTGGTAAACAAGATTTGAAATGGGTGAGAATGGAAGAGGACATTGTTTTCTTTGTAGGGATGGTGAGTGAGACGAACAATACTGAATACTTGAATTTGTTCATTTTTTGCTGGAATTGTGCAGTTGTGACCTTTGCTTTTATCTTATTTCTGCTGTGCTCGGAACACTTTGGTGCATTTTGATTTAGTAAATCAGCCTTCCTTTTTTTCATGTCTATATGTTGGTATAGAAATCAAGTGACGAAGATTATGTTGAGTTGAAGGATAATTTCAAAAAAGCTGATGACAACAATGGTGAGCCGCAAGAGCCTTTGTCCGACGATGACAGTGACAATGATGATAATGTTATCAAGGATGGCAACCCAGATGTAGAGTTCAGTCATAAAAGAATTACAGATTTAGGTAGCAATGACATATGGGGTTTGGAGTTTGGAAGTGAAGTAGAGGCTTGTGAATTTTATAGCACATACGCTAAGTGTCATGGGTTTGTAATGAGGAAAGACGATGTGGGTCGTGATATGTGCCGTAATATAGTTTCACGGCAGTTGGTTGCAATAGGGCTGGATTACGTGATGCTAAACATTTAAAGAGGGTTGATAGATGTCGGGAGCATAGGCCTATTACCCGGACTAAGTGCCCAGCAAAGATACGATTTTGCTTGGATAAAAGAACATTGAAGTGGAAGGTAGCTGCCTTTGTTGAGGGGCATAATCATTCCCTGACCCCTCCTCAATATGCACACTTAGTGCCTGCAAATCGTGGATTGAGTGATGCCGACAAAGCACAGGTGGATAGTTTGCACAAATTTGGTGTACGAACTTGCATATCATGGGGTACATTGTTGGACAAAAAGGTGGCTATGCGGACTTGGGATTTACGAAGAAGGACTTGTATAACCACATTGACCAACATCGGAGGGCCAAGATAAAGGATGGTGATGCGAATGCAGGCATCAGTTATCTACAGGGAAAATCTGCTAGTGATCCTTTATTCATTGGGAAGTACATGTTAAATCCTGATGATCAAACCTTGCAGAATCTGTTCTGGGCGGATGGAAACAGCATTGTTGACTATCAGTGTTTTGGTGATGTACTTGCTTTTGATACTACTTACAAGAAGAACAGGTATAACAGGCCTTTAGTGATTTTTTCAGGTTCTAATCACCATGCGCAAACAACTATTTTTGGTTGTGCCTTGGTTACAGATGAAACAACTGAAACATATGAAACATATAAGTGGTTGTTAGAGACTTTTCTTGAAACAATGGGCAATAAACAACCAAAGGCAGTGGTGACTGATGGAGACAGTGCAATGAGGGAGGCTATAAAGCATGTTTTTCCAGATGCTACGCATAGATTGTGTGCATGGCATCTGCAAAAGAATGCTTGCGAGAATGTAAAGAATCCTGTTTTCTTGGAAGACTTCAAGAGATTGGTGTACTCCAATTACATCGTTGATGATTTTGAAAAGCAGTGGAAGAATATAATTGTAAAGCATGGATTGACGAGTAACAAATGGGTTGCAAAAACATATAAGAAGAAGACAATGTGGGCGCATGCTTATTTGCGTGAGAAATTTTTTGGCCACATTAGAACAACATCCCAATGCGAAGGTATAAATTCTCTAATCAAGTCATATATTCGGAAGAAGAATAGCCTCATTGAATTTATGCAGAACTTTGACTTAGCTATAAGAGAGTATAGGAATAACGAGCTTATATCCGATTTCAAGACTTTTGACGGAGAACCTGTGTTGACAACTCCTTTGCATCAAATTGAGGCTTGTGCTGCGAAAACATACACCAGGGAGATATTTATAGAAGTAAAGTCGGAGATAGAAGAGGCTTGTGCTCTAAATATTGTCCATCGTTCCAAAGATGATGATAATGTGACTTTGAGGATGAATACATATTGTAGCCCAAGAAATGAGTGTGAGGTTGTGTTTGATGAAGTTAACAATGCATTCATGTGTGACTGTCGATTGTTTGAGTCACGGGGAATTCCTTGTAGGCATATATTTTGTGCAATGAAGAATGAGCACATAGATTCAATCCCCGATAGTCTAATTTGCAAGAGGTGGACAAAGACTGCCAAAAGTGATTTTATTTGCTCAGTTCCGGCCGAGGAGATTGACACTGGCAAAATGGCAAAGCTTCGTTTCGGCTCACTAGCTGCGGATTGCAATAGGTTGTGCCACTTAGCGTCACAGGATGTTGACCTCTTCATTGAGATAAGAGATGAGATTTACAAGCTTATTAGTATGGCACAATTTGGTAGTCAACAACACAAGAGGAAAAGTTCATACAAGAAAGTTGTTGGTGATCCTATGTTGGTGAAGACAAAGGGCGCACCATTGAAGAAAAGGTTGCATAAGAAGAAAAGGCGTTGTTCAAGTTGCCATAAGACGGGCCATTATTGGAAGAGATGTCCAAGTTTCCCATCTACAAAGGGCTTTCATGAAGCTACGGATGCTTTGATTGGTGAAGCATACAGCCAGGAGGTTGTGTGACTATGCTACACTGAAAATAGTCAAAGTATTTGCATCCCTTATTTATGTCATTTTAAGTAATGAGTTTTTTTTTTCCAGGATTCAAAGGAGTCAATGCATGAGGATGCATATGTTGATTGCAGTGGTAAATTACATGTGTCAAATCTTGTTGATAAGGTACAAAAAGTGGAAGTAACACGGCAACATATATACTGTTGGAAAGAAGAATTAACATTGACACTTTCAAAGAGAACAGCCTATTTATTTTTTGACCCGAACTTTATAACTATAAGATTTTAAGCTATGAAAAAACTGAAAGCAATAGTTGATACTGTATGATCTATTCTTATCCAATTTATTATATCAGAAAATCATAATTACTTGGGTTAACATGCATTATAAAATGAGTTTCACAAGCTAATCATCAAATTTTTAAAACAAATAGATTCCATAAGGCAATGAAAGAACATATAGTTAAGAATAGAGATAATTAAACTAGGACAAATTAGTAAAGATAAAATGAGAAATTGAAAATCAAAGAAAGGAAAAGAAACTAACCATATTTCCATGGATGCTCCTAAATGTGAAGCTTTGTACACAACCAAGGTTCTCAATGTTTAACGAAAACTGTTTGAGTGCATGAACAAGATGGTCAATTATTACGATAGTTGGCATGAACACAAGGAAGCTTATGTCCAAATCTTTGTTGCTAAAAGCCACAGAGCATGTCATCATCCTCTTATTTGTATTTTCTTCCTAGCTTCCTCTCCTCTTATGCACAACAAATAACAACCATTTTTGTTGCTGGCTATTTTAATTGCAGGCTGCAGAGAAGTGTGAAGAGCGCAAAACAAAGAAAATTATAGGAGTGTGCTCTACACAAGAGTCATTGGCTCCGTTTGTAAGTGTAATTTGATTAGCGTGAAACATCATTTTTTTTATTAATTGATCTATTTATGCCATATATAATAATTCTCATTGCTTCAGAATGAGTCACAAATAAAAGATAATGGAGAAAGGGTGACACGCTCAAAGGGTCATAAGCGTGCTAAGGCATGTTATAATGGAATACTTTTTTTTTTTGCATGGCTTGACTATTGGCTATGATATGTTCAGAGTTTTAATTTGTAGTATCATTGAATGATTAATTAAAATTGCTTGTGTCATTTTTAATAGGCGGGAGATGACAACGGTGGCTCTAAGAGAGTAGGTTCAGTGGGCGAGAGGGACAACGTAATGAATTCAGTTCCAATTGTTCCCCGGCATACACCTCAAATGGGTTATTGGCACATGACTAATCAAGTGCCAATGTTCCAACCATATCCGTTGTATCCAACTATTCCCCAAGTCACTGGGATCCCCGCTTTCCAAGGATATCCTATGTACCTACACATGCCTCAGGTTAACCTAAATTCTGAATTTAAGAGTCATTTTCTATGCATGATTTATATGGTGCTTAGATCATGCAATATTTTCTGCTGCAGATGTTCGGCCCTAGTAGGCCTGGTGTACATGACAATAGTGGGAGTGGCAACAATGTTGATGGGAAAGGAGGGCAGAGGCCCAGTTGACATTCACTAGCTTTGTAGTGACCTTTAGTTTTTTATTGTTTGGTTTAATCTCTAGTTTCAAGTTGCTATGTCGACAAATTGTTGCTTATTCCCCTTTTTTCCTATTTTTCTGACTTAATGTTCATGCATACTTTTCACTTCATATCCATTGTGATTTCCTAATTTTATAAGATTTTGAATTAGTCAATGTGTTTATCAAATCTGAATCTATCAATCACTCATTCTGTTTAGCATGAGCATATTTGATTGTATATTTCTTGTTCATTCTATGATGAAATATATATAGCTTCATTTTTACCTATCAGTTATTTAGGTGTAATTTGCAAGTTGAAAGGGGTTCAACTTATAACCAGCAGGGCCTACAAGTGTGATGGGAAGTCCTACTTAAGTGTTAACAATATACGTATACAGTTATTAATTCCTGGAAAAAAAATAGATTAAATATGCCAATAATATTTTTAAGAAAAACAAAATCAAAACGAATTTATACCAAAAATATAAATGTTTTAGAAAGTCGTCCTTCAAGATAGTTAATGTTTGGACTTTGGATAGAGAAGGGTCTTGTGAAAGAGTGGCAGGGTACCATTTGGGAGTTTCAGAATGGTGGTCACTTTGTTCCTTTTCTATCGTCTCCTCCGAGATATACAGCCACAAAGGATATGCGGTTCCTTGCTGATTCTTTACTTGCTAAGGTTAGGTCTTTCAATTAAATATTTGTATTTATATTCATTCAATCAATGCCTTGTTAACTTATCTTGACTAAACTTGACTGGTATAGTAAAGAAGGGCGGTCTGTGGGGTCTTGGGAAGGTGGCATACGCTGCCTTACCACCACCTTCCCGAAGAGGGTGTTTCCGGATTAAACTTGACTAGTATATAGTGCCAAAGAAAGTATTATCTTTTGTTCTACAAATATTAATAAATTTTTTATCTGTTAGACCACTTTCTGTTGCTGCTACTTTTTTTGTGAAGATTTATTATTATGTTGTTGCCTGATAAGAGTTTAACTTTTAGTGCAGACTCACATGGTTAATGTGGTGAGGCCGTTCTTGGTCAGTAAGCTGGAGCCATATAATGGGATGTGGCACTTGAGTAAGAATAGCAAGCCTTGTGGGAGGATAGATGCAATTGTTATTGCACACAATGGTAACCTAATGTGTTAATCCTAAACATATCTCTATGCTTCCTTGCTAAAATAATATCAATACATAGATCATTTTTGTTCTCTTTTTCTTTAGAATTAAAAAACCCTGCTTATGCTTGCCTAGTGTCTGTTTGGACTCTTATTCTGAAATTGGATGGTAACCTGAAAATTTGTACATTTATTGGCTTTGTGTATACTGTTGTGAGCCTGGACTACCTTACATAAGCAGTAGTGTGATTTTTGGATTCTTATAGTAGCTACTGCTCTGATTGCTAACGCGAAAATGTGCAAATCACTTGCTAATGACATCATGATTACCTTCTTACGACTATATTTTTTAGGTTATTGGACCCGATTGGCATGTGATGCATAGCAGACTTTGCTCAGCAAATAGCATAGATGAGGTATGTTATTGTCATCACAAAGTTTCAAAACATATTCACTATATTGGACAAGCATAATACCCGTATGTCTTTGAGATTGAGTACTGTTTTATTCCCTAAGAGTCCGAGGGTTTCATGTGACAGTCTGATGTTCTTTGTCTTAAACAGGTTATACAACATCATGATTTTTTCCTTGATAAATGTTTGAGAGAATGTTTACTTCTTTTACATGAGCCGCTGAAGGTTAGTTTTTTTTTTTGTCTTTTTCTAGATAAATTCTTTCCAAAGTAGGAATGTGTGAATTTTAAATCTGGGTTTCGCTTCTATTTCCATGTTGTTTTGTTTCTTAGTGGAGTTGGTTTCTGTAAAAATATATTGGCCAGTGTGTCAAGGCTTAGTGTCAATGGGTCTCTATCCCATATAGAGAGGAAAAATGGTCCCAGCCCAGTACAACATAACAACCTCATGACTATTCTCCGAAATGAATAATATTCTTGTTGGACATGGATTATTTCTGAAGTAACTTTCAATATAGTTTGTTTGGATTGGAGAATAATATTGATGTGAGGTTGTCTGGTCTACTCACTAGAGAAATGGAAAAGGTTTGTGCTCAGTATCTTACAAAAAAGTTCACACTTCTAACCCATACGTATTGACTGTGTCTTCAGTCTATGCCTATTGTTGTTTCTACTTCCAAGCATATATGGGGAGTGTAGATAACAAATGATTGGATTGGTATTAACATGAGCCTTTTGTTGCATTACATTGCACCCTATTGTTATCTGAGATACTTTATTTGACACTTATTTTGGTTTGTTATTTGGTCTCCTATTTCAGTCCTTGTTAGAAATGTGGTCATATAGATGAACTAAATCTGCTTTTGCATTCGTTTAACTGGACTCATATTTGATAAATTCAATAGAAACATACTTGATTCCTTTGTTTAAATATGGAGACTCTTCATATTATTGTCGAAGAAGAGAAACAGTTTAATGTGTGGTATCCTCCAATTGTCATAGGTTTGTGGCATCTCCTCATGATTTATTTTTATTTTTTTCTAAATTGCAGAAGGTGGAGAGGCTTAAATCCATGTGCCTACAACATGCAGCAACAACTCAGTGGCTTATATCATCTTCTATCATATTACTTATTCTTGTTTTGGATAAAAAATTTTAAGTCAAAAGCATGTTGTGTAGGACGATATAGGTGAATTGTTTTTATTTATTTTTGTTGCTTTTTATATATGTTACATTCGCGTTGAGCCTTGTAACGATTGAATAAAAAAAATTGTTTCAGTCATTATGCTCTATGTGCTCCATTGCACTCTTTAAAAGCCCAACAATGAAGTGCCATCTTTATCCCTTCAATTTCACCTTCATCCTTTAATTTTTGAAATCTAGTGCCCTTAATACGCCAGAAAAGCCTTGCTCAAAGATAAAATTCAGAAGGGGAATAAATGGTATCTTTGCATATTCACAGGAACAGTTGAACAAAGGTCCTTTCTTCTTCTCACTCGCGTGATATTTCTCCAGTCGCTTGTTCAATTGTTGGGAGCTTCAGATCTATGCCACAAGATGTTTCCTTTGCCAAAGACTATAATGAAAAGGGCCTAATTGCAAATTCACAGACTTAGTAACCTTATTTGATAAAGCACGGGGGCCCTATTTAGTTATTTATTAGGTGAGACTAATGTTAGACCCAAACGTTGGGTGGACCAACAAATCGGGAGCCTTGTAATTTGGTCTGAAGTTACCATTTTGGTTTTTAGCTTTTTTTGTTTGGGCGGGAGCAGTATTAAGCCTTTGTTTATCGACGATACTAAGGCTTTTTTTTCATTAAGCGAGACAGCATAAAGCCTTGGTCCGCCAACGTACGGACGCCATTCACTAACACATGTGGATCTAGACCAAAAACATGAAACACCAATATCTGAGCTTATTGATAGCTATATATATTAACATAATCTTTTCATATGTGTGTGTGTGTGTGTGTGTATATATATATATATATATATACTCTTTACTCATGATTCTACGGCACCTTTATTTTTTTTCTATTAATTGTGTAATCAATTAAGTTATCTTTGTATACAAAAAGGAGTAAAATATAATTGTGGTTTTTTATAAATAATATTTATTTTATACAAAATAAATACTTCTTTATCTGATCATATTTATTGAGAAGTGATTTTACAATTTTACCCACGCATAAAATAATTGTCTACTTTTATGTGTTTCTGCTTTTAACAAAGTATATTTCTCAGAAGCTTAACTAAAATGGCCCATTACTACAGTGCTTCTTTGGAAATGAATCTGAATTTGATCTAACTAACTTAAAAAGTGTTCTCATTTACTCCTTATATTTATAACAATAACACATCAAGAATCAGGCAATAACTTTGAACAAAAATTTGATAAATTCAAAATTTTGCATATTCATTACATTCAAACATGAAAAAAAAGATAAAATAAAATAATAAAATTCATCTAAAACTTTTATTTACCAATAATTTGGTACAAAATCTCAACTCACAAGACAAAATGAGGAGCATAGAAAGTAAAACTATAAAACCAAATCAAATACCATAACATATTTACTCAAAATCATAATCAAAATAAAATTCATAACATAAAATCACACTAAAAAAGGATAAACAGCCTCTTCAAACTACATGGTCCTCCTGTTCTCCAAACAAGCTTGTAAGGAACATTTCTGCATACATCTTTTCAAATCAAGCTTGCAAGCAAAATCATCCCAACATATAAGGAATTGAAAATAGTTGCATGGCAAGCCAAGCGAGGACAGATAAACAGTAACGTGTCAGCACCTTGGGTTATGTTAGAATACTTTGAGAAGTTGACCTGCTTGCCAAACGATACAGCTCCCTATATTTCAAAGATGAGAATGTTACGTGAATAGCTTAAAACAAGGTAAGAAGGAATACTTATTAGTTTATAATTTGAAGGATGTCTTGGTTAAATAGTATATCTTTAATGCCACAATCTCAAAAACATAGACCAATTTCAATCATTCAACAGAATTAATGCATGCCAAACAACACAAATAACATTGCAAACTAACAACAAATATACTCCACACACACTCGATACATTTCAATATTAACAAACTCTTAACACTAGACATGAAATAAAACTCACCCTCCTTAAAAAGTAGATTCCTTGAAGAACATAACAAATTAAAAAAGATGTCACATAATAAAAGAAGGATAACCTCTCAATTTAGTAAAGATATAGAGATATCACAAAGATCTAGTATAAAAGAATCTGAACAGCAAGGTTATACACAGAACAAACCTTCAGAAAGTGTGCTGCTAATTCTTCTTAGAAACCATCCCCCATCTGGATAAGCCCATGATTTGCTTAATTTCGGAGGAGTTCAATCCTCACAATGTTCCCATAAATGGAGAACAAGTCAAACAGCTTATCCTCATCTATTCTCTGAAATAAACAGATTGCAAGCTAAACAAAGGGGTGCAGAGGGGAGAAAAAAGAAAAATTTCTAGAAGAAGCCGGAAAAAGTACTTACATTAGGATCAAGGTTTGATACAAGAACTGTACACCTGTCATTTGTCCTAGTTATTCTAAGAGGCAAACCTCCCCCAAAGGCAGCTGCAATGGCTGCAGCGTTGGCCATCTATGATTCAAAACAACTTAATAATAAAGTAAAATAGAAACCTGTATAAGTAAATTAAAATGTAAAGAAAAGAGCTCACATCCATTTCTGCAGACAGCTTACTAAAAATTGTAGTGATATGTTCATATCACTATATCATTTATCTCAAAGTGGACGAAAATCCTGTGTAATTCAAGAAGCAAAAACCCAACAAACAACTTCCTCCCCTAATGAAAACCCAATTTGGAAAACAAAATTAACTTAAAAGAATAGGTATGTTTAAGTTATTTTGCTGAAGGTCAATAAATAGTCCCATAAATTGGCCGGCTAAAATCATATAAACCTGAAATTTTATAGATCCATATTTTGAAAATATTAGCAAAAGAAGATATCAGCCATCACACATATCCCATAAATACTTTCGCAAGAATGATAGCAATTTCATCGTATATTCCATTGAACAAGAATAATATAAATGGGGACTTCAAATTCATGCAAAAAGTATTGACCTAAGGAAATCCAACTGCAAGGGAAAGAAAGATAAATGTTAGCACCTTATAAAAAAAAATAACACAAGATGATTGACAAACGTAAAAACCAATCAAAGCGGTCTAAAATATTTAGCAACTGCCCAAGCTCAAGAACCATGAACAACATATTCATTACCTGGATCACCATATCCAAGTTGCTCCACAGAAAATGAAGGATAAGAAACATTACAATGGATTTGATCATGATCAACAAGAAGATTTGATTCATAAATAGATTATGAATATTAAAGAACATACTTGTGAAGGTTTGCTTTTCTGCTCTGTAGGAAGATTTGGGTTTGTGAAGTCCCTATCATAATAAAGCCAGCAACAATGTGATAATCCATTAAAAATGAGAATAAGCAGTGAACAAAAACAGAAAAACAAGAACAAAGTTAATGATCTTGAACGATCATTGTTGTAGTTCAGTTGTAATTCATCAAGGCTACAAATGACGTAATAATCAGGCCTGAAAGCCCTACTAGTACTAGTATTATCCAAAAGATTCGTAAAAATTGCACTCCCAAACCCAGTAAAAATCAGGCCTCTTCCATCTCCTACTGTACAAACTACAGAAGCAACTGGAGCCAACTGTAACCATGAACTAGAAACTTCGATTTTTGAAGTAACAAATCATGTAATTATAGTAATTGAAATTTTCAAATGGTGCCAATTAAATTAGTTCAAGAAGCCATTAAGCCAAGCACAGAAAGTGAATGTTAAACACGGCAACAATAAAGTGAATATGTACAGTGCCTTTGCCCTTACAAAAAGCAAGCAATAACCTTGCATCAACTATTATTATATCACTTTACTTGCCTTACTTTTCATCGTGAGACACAACAACAAGGGAGTTACTCGAGCAACCAACATGCAATAGTTATTTGAGTACTAACTTTAGATGTATGGTCGTTCAGTATCTTAATTCTCTGTTTTAGGATTCTCTGTTTTAATAATGGTCAATATTTTTACACATGAAAGGAAACATGCTAGTAAATGATCAGATATAATACCTCAACCAGAAAATTACAGGACTACGTAGCCTTCCTTACTTCCATACAAAAGGAAAAACCCCTTTGCGTATGCTCGGTTCCTATTATTTGGAAGTTGACTTTTTAATCTTTATGTACATAAGAGTTTAATTGCTGTTCATCCTTGAGTTCTCATTTTCTTTCATTTTTATGTCCACTTCTTCTGTATGGCTTTACTGATAATATTAGCATCAATAATTTGATAAGTAAATGGTCTATAACAAGCAGAAAATCTTACCAAAAAAACATCATTAATCTAGAAAGGCTGCTTGTGCAGTTCAACATTAGCTGGAAGCAAAAGAGAGCAAAAAAAAAAAAGGATAACAATCATTCAACACTAGTTATCTTCCAAAAAGGCAGAACATGGATCCTCTAGGAATTCCCTTTCAAGTCCCCCTCACTGGTTGCCCCACATGCCTTGTGTTGTTGGATGTCATAGGTGTTCTGCGACTTGGATCGAATTTACGCACCTACACGTGTTTACCATTCACAGTGAACTTCACCTTAGTTTCACCGTCAAGCACCATGTACACAGCTTCCATGTCCCGCAGCACCACCTTTGCAAACATAGCTTGTCGGCGTCGATTTGCTTGCCCCATGGAAATATAGTCCACGCAGTCCCCATACAAGATGGTGAATAATCCTCGTAGTTCCCACTCCAAAACGCGGTGCCCCTTCGAAAAGGTTGCGAACAATGATCTCTCTCCAGGTGAGACACAAGTGGTTCGTGGAGGAGGAAGGACAAAACCGGGGTCAGATGTTGAATATGATGTCTCTGCATTTCCACCGATAATGCTTTCCAAGTTGTTGTCGAACTCAACTTCCATGGCCTCCATATATATGTCCATGAATATTCGGTAGCAAATCGTTTGCATGATGTTATCAATGGCATGCAATGATATGCCTCCACATATAATCAATAGTTTGAGGGTATTTTGAGCTCCTAGGACTCCCATATGGTTTAGCCACCTGAAGTCCACTCTCTCCAGCTCTTCCCATGTATGGTAGTTGCCCATGCACTGCAGCCAAGAAAAGGTTTCCTCAGCAATCTCGCATACATGGTGGACGGGTAGATCAATGATCGTCGCTACGAGATCACGGAATCCCGCTCTCTCTAACCATATCCAAGCTGCAACAACTTGCATGGATTGGGCAGGGTCGATTTTGAAGTCAATGGCTAGCTTTTCATATGTCTTTCTGTCGATAAGATGGAATGACATGAGCTCTTCATTTGATAAAGTCACATTGTCAGATGGTGTGGCCATTTGTAATATATATGGGTGTAGAAGATGATGACATTTCTTATATATATATATATATATGCAGCTGTTGATAGTTGTTGAGCGGAGGCACAAGGCTAAGACTCTACTGATATGGGAAATGCAAAGGCAGGGACACAAGACACAGTGGTGGTTGCACGCTGAGTTAATACCTTTACTTTTTGATAATGATGGACGAAGAGCACTTTCTTTTCTAAGGTGATATTAGTCTGCAACTGCAAGTGATATGTCTGTTCTTGTGGCTTTTCGAACCCAAATATCAAATTCTACATATAAAATAAAATTAAGCCAGTTTTATTAACATTATGGATGCAATATATTTGACATTTACCAAAATATAACAAGAGTTGTTTAACTTTTTATTTATTTAGATTAGAATTGGGAGGGTTTAAATTTTTTTAGTCAATATAAGTTGTTTTAGTTTTCAGTACTTTTAACTTTATTAGATTCTAATCTCCTTTTTATATTATATTTTTGGATCTTATAAAAATTTTCCAAATGATGTTTATAGGAATTAAAAAATTAAATTTTTCTAGAGAGACAATGTATAAGAATTTTACACTATTATATTATACATTATCATATTATCGAAATATATATGATTTTCATGCTACTTGAAAGGTCTTGCAAATAAAATAATTTGGGTAGATAATAATGTAAAAATATGTATACTATATAAATATATCAAAAAATAAATTTTTATTTGTAAAGGTCAAAACTAAATTTTTTAATATTCATAAGAATTAAATACACATATTAAAATATCTATAGAGACTTAAGTTAATTATAATAGACTTCTAAAGTCTCCACGGCTAAGATTACAAGTTCCATGACTGTTGTTTCAGCCGTGGAACTTGTATCTCAGTCGTGGAGTCTCCAGCCACAACCGTGGAGTCTCCAGTCATAGTCGTTGAACTTGCAATCTCATTCATGGGCCCTGCAGTCTCAGCTGTAGAGCCTACAGCCACAGCCGTAGAGTCTGCAGTCTCAGCCGTGGGATGTTTCTAAACTAAAAATCTCTCAAAATAAATATAACACTAACTAGATTTAAATTTACTTAAATTATCAAGTTACAAACTAAATGCTTGCTTACCTAAAATGAGAATTATTTAGCAATACAGTTAATAGTAAAATACATAAAAAGCTATTTTTCCATATAATACTAACAATAAATTTTATCCTACTGTCTTGTTAAACTGAACTAATTATATGCACTACACCATTCTGCTTTGCATCAATATATAATAAAAATCAATTTAACATCTATAAATCTTTCTAAGCAGACAAATTAAATTTTATTGACATATCAGATCACATTAAATCATAAAATAAAATACAGTAAAAAAAATTAAAACTAAATAAAATACCTGCATTGTCAGCTTGCCTGCAATATTGTCTACAAAAGTAAGACGATACAAATCTTCCATGGAAATACTGGAGTACTCCCTTCCACCTCCTCTTTCTTAAAGTATCTGCCTGCTGCAACAAGCCTCCTTGAAGTATCTGCCCTTCCTCCTGTGTTCACTTTCTGCTTGCTGCCTCGGATGGGAAGGAAGCTCGCTTTTTATATAGCAACCGATTAAAGATGACTTTAGCTGCACTCCAAAGTCGATTATAACCAACTCACTGGAGCTCTCTGACACACTCAAAAAATCGACTTCAGCATAAAGGGAAAGTTGATTATAATCGACTCTAACAATGAAGCAAAGTTGATTATAGTCGATTCTCGTAGAGATTCTGACTCATGCAAACATGCTAGCAGTACGGCAGTGTTGGTGGAGATGAAGTCGAGTATAGTCAACTTTTCTTTTACATAGGAGTCGATTCTAGTCGACTTCCATTATATATGGATTAAGACATATGCGTAAACATATTGAAATGCAGAGATACATGTAGTATCACATTCTCTTTATTTTGTTTGTGTCAAAAAGCCTTGCCAATGCCAACCAATTGAAATGTACATGTCACTTTAGTTAATATATATGCCAAATATTATCAAAATACTATAATTTTATCATTAATAATTGTGTGTGTGTATGTGTGTGTGTGTGTGTATGTGTATATATATATATATATATATATATATATATATATATATATATATATATATATATATATATATATATATATATCCTATGTTATCCTTCTTTGTCACTTTGTCACTTAAGTTAAGAACTGATATTTATAGGGGAGATCAGTGATAGTTTCACAAAATAAAAAAGTGCTGAGTGGACTTATACTAAATTTTAGCGGATTTAAGTGTAAATTACTCTCTATATCATAACTGGGATTTAATTAAAATACACTAACAATATAAAAAAATTTTATACATTCATCTGAGCATACAGTGTAGGGGATTTAAGTGTAAATTACTCTATGTATCATAACTGGGATTTAATTGAAATACACTGATAATGTAAAAAAGTTTTATACGTTCATCTGAACATACAGCTTATGTTTTAATTGAAAACTTACACGAGACAATATGATTTGATTTGGAAATTCCATAAAGTAGTATTAAATTTTATGGATTTGAAATAATTGAAAGCTATCGACCCTTGATAGGATTTGAGAAATGATTTACGGATAGTGGGGATGGCCCTTTTTTGCTGATATATATAAAACTAGTTGAATATGATATATATAACATAATTATATGTTTTGGGAAGAATTTCTGATAAGATCTGTAGCTAACGACAGTAGGCGTTAGCTTTAGTTGGGTCGTGACATACCTACTCACTATATATTAGAAGTAATATAATAATTTATATTTATATGTTGAATTATTTTCTTTTAAAGCTTTCTTAAATCAATACTTATTTGAACAATATAATATTATATATATTAGAAAAAGATAAGTAAGAATGAATACTTATAAAAATAAATTGCTAAGCATACAACACAATTGATATTAGACTTTTTTGATAATCAATTACTTTCTAGTATATCAAAAGTCAAAGAATTCATTTATATTGTTTGCTAATTGTTATATATTTTGTAACTTGTAAGATGTATATAGTTAGAAATGGCACAAATGCGTAGGAATTGGTTCATATTTTTTCCTTTGTGAAAATTGGCTTTATGGAAGAGTTAATTGATGCTTGACATTGATGACTAATATGTAAAAATAATACAAAGAGAATGAAGGATTAAGAAGGAATTTTATGTTGAACAACACCCTTTTCAGGATAGAACTTTTTATAAGAACTTATTTTTTAATATATAGTAAAAAGTAAATGATTGTTAAAAAATCATTATATCATATGTTTATGCAATACTCTTTAAATACATGGATATTGAATGGTAAAATATCAATGTGTTGCATGCTTTGGCTTATTAATTTATTTTTATAATTATTCATACTTACTTATTTATTTTTTTCTTAATATTCATTATTATATTGTTTTGATAACTATTGTATTAAGAAAGTTTTAAAAAATACTCAAAATATAAATATAAATTGTTATATTAAAGATTTTAATGTTATATTATTGTCATATACAATACTTAAATTATTTTTAATTAAAATAAGAATAATAACTTAAATTATTTTTAATTATAATGATTAATAAATAAGTGTTAACTAGCTATTCTTTTAGTTAAATAGAATAAGGTCATTTAAGTAAAATTCAATAAAAATTAGTGTTAGTGGAAGTTGCAATAACCAAAATGAAGTGACAATAGCCACTCCCTATATTATATTAAAAAAATAAAATAATTAATTCATGGAATTCAATGGATGCGAATTTCTTTCTCATCTTTACATATTCTCAGTTGTATCCCAATTCACATGGTTGGCTTTTGATATTTTAATAATAAAATATAAAATATTAATGTAAAGAACTTGGACTATCCGTGTTGAAGACCTTTGGCTTTATTTAATTCGAATTCTTTACTAGTAATTAACCTCTATAATCATATTAAAATGATATTATTTAGGAAATATCATATGAGTATTAATTTCCTGCCCGAGGGGAGTGTCGGCACCCCAGTTTTAAGGCCATTTTTATCTTTTTTTTCTTATATACCAACAAAGTTTTTTTTTTCTTGTATTCCAACATTATAAATTTTTTTTTCTCATCCCACCAACTTTAAAATATTAAAACTATACCTTACTTGGATCACGTCAGCTAACCTATTAGCTTATATGAATAGTTATGTGGTATCAAATTTGCATCACGTACTTAATCATTTTAAATAATATGTTTTCGGAAAAACATCTTAAATAAAATTTAGACATGTTAACATGAGTGGCATATTTTGCACATTCACGCATTAACCAGTTCAGACGCTTGATTAAAAACAGTGGAAAAAAAAAGATAATAACAAAAAAAGATAGTAACTAGTGGGTAGTGGAGCCACTCAAAGATTTACAATATATATATATATATATATATATATATATATATATATATATAGACACACACACACACAAACCGTGTACACAAAAAAAAAATTGATAATAATAATGAAGGACCTCAAACGTTTGATTCTAGACGCCGACATTTTCTCAGGCACGACATGCAAACCTCAACCACAGGCATTGATAATATGCGGATATCGAAGACTCTGATAGCCAAACACAGTCTATGGTCTTTGCAGACTATGCTCATAGCCCAACTCGGTCTATGCAAATTATGCTCAACCTGTGCTCAACCAGTTCATACACTTGATTAAAACCGATGGCAAAAAAAAAATGATGATAATAAAACAAAGTAGTCACTAGTGGGTGGTGGACTCACTTGGAGATTTACAATATATATATGTGTGTGTGTGTGTGTGTGTGTGTGTATTTCACTCCAGAGCTTTGCAAGATTGTAGCCCTAAAATAGATTTCAAACCGTGTACCCAAAATAATAATAATAAAGGACCTCAAACGTTTAATTTTATAGGCCGACATTTTTGCAGGCTCAGTATGCTAACCTCAACCACGGGCATTGATAATATGCATATATCGAAGAGGCTGATAGCCAATCACAGTGTATGGTCCTTGCAGACTATGCTCATAGCCAAACTCATAGTCTATGGTCTGTGCAGATTATGCTAAACAAATGTCGCTATCGATCCGTTGGTTTAGTTGTGTTCATCGAGCAACGCAAACTCCACCATGCTCAAAAAAGGGTTTATGAGAAATGATTAAGACTGGGGATGACTACGAGGTGGGATGCACGCGAACTGAACCCGTTGTTTTCCAGGTACGTGGTTTAATTTTTCCTATTTAAAGTGACACTCAGTGAATTATTTGTAGTATTGCTTCCAAGAATTTCACTTTAAACTCTAAATCTCTGAATCTTCATCCATGGTAGGAAGGGGGAAAAGAGGATCTGGCGCTAAAAGGGGGAGAGTTAATTACGAGGCTAAGTCCAAGGAGGATAACAACCCATGCAAAGATGATGTTCTATCACCTAAACATGCTAGGCAAACTGACTATGAGCCGATTGAGATTTCTTCAAGGTAGATGTATATGTTGCTGCCACTGTTCTTTTAATCCACTTGTGTCCGAATCTGAGTATATATTTTTTCCAGGAAGGATACATTACTGTCTACTGTAGTCCTTTTTATCCAACTTTGATGCGCTTTCCTCATATTGATTTTGTCATTTGTTTGTAAACAGCCACCATGAGAGCATCAAAAAAGAGTCAACAACGGATGTAAGGGCTTCCCAAATTATGCTTATTGATGGAAACATGGGCAACGAGAAGGTGCTGACCACCGTCTTTAAGCAGATGACGGATGCCGTCGCTACCTTAGCAAACATGATTGTGTGTAAAACTCCCCCCGTTTTTCCTGTGTTCAACCCATTGACTCCACCTGTATACCAACATGTTGGAGGTGTAGAGACTAACCAGCGTATGCTGCCTGTACTTGTCAATGCACTACCAGCACCAAGGCACTCGTCAGTTACCAATCTGGATGTGACAAACAATATAATAGGAAAACTAGAGCAAGGAAGACAAAATGCAAATCCAGTACCAAATGTTACAGCACAATCTGCTCATCAACCTGGGAACCAAGAACCTGAAACTGAGTCAGTGTGGGGAGGAAACTGTTCTCCCCAAACAAGAATCAATCCAGCAAGGGGAGTAAGCCTCAATCAAAGAGCAGTCCTTATGGGATTTAATGAACAGTAGGATCCCCTCTTCAGTTAGGATTCCTAGGAAGAGAAGTGGTCTAAGTATCCCAATGGTAAGTTTGTTTGCTCATTTTGTAATTGTTTGTTTACTTGACAAGGATACTTCCTCCTATTTGATAGAGCCATCCTTTGTATCTGCAGTGGGTCCCTGTTCTGTTTCGACCACCGGCAGAAATGTCGTTGACGGAGGATGATGTCCAACTGGCAGCATTCATTTTTGGCCCTGACATGTCTGATGAGACTCGACGATAATATTTCTCAAACATCAACAAGTAGTGTTCCCAATCTTTTTTCTGCATTTAGTTTGTAGCAGTTGCATAATTTACTACGTAAACTTTTAATGTAGAGCCATCCTTAATCTTTATCGTGGAACTCTTTTTTTCTCTCTGTTTTTTTTGTTTCTTTAAATATCCATTCTTTATATCCTAATTTGATCTTCAAGAAAGAATACTGGTTATTTGGAAGTTTAGCAATGGCATAATATTTAATGTTAGGTAAAATAAACGTTTTAAAAGGATTGAGGTTATGTAAAATAAACATCCTCGACTGAGGTTACGTGCTAAAAAGATTTGAGACTCCCTGTTTGGACTACATGCTTGAGAGTTGAGAGTTGAAACAATCAATTTCATTTTTGGCAAGGTGGTATCGTATTATTGAGCATTTACAATGCTTCGGTTTAGGATATAGGTTGTGCTTTGCTTAATATCATTCTTGAAAAAATATTGGCTGGATTTTTTGGTTCTGCACTTTCTGAAAGTTCCTTTTCTCCATTCTTTCTACTCTCAAGACATGTTTTCTGCATGTATATATTGGATGCTTTGGCTACTTTCTTCATTGCAGCGATCATGAATTGCTTATTACAACTGGATGATTTTTGTTTTGCTTAGTTTTATATTCTGTCTTAATTTGGAGGTTCTTGTTTATAGTCATGCTACTAATGCCAAGAGTTACCTATTTGAAGATCATATTTTGGTGTGGTATTTGGCTCATTTGCAGTTGTCTTTTTTGGGTTTGTTTCTTGGTTGGGTTATATTTGCTCCCTCCATTTTTTTCGGTGGTCTTTGCTTCTGTCATCATTAAAAAAAGAAAAAACAAAATCTACAAGTACAAAATTAACATCTAGAATTTGAGCATAAAGTTTTTCATCAGCTTGCAGGAAAGACGTGTTCGTTTCAACTGCTCACTGCGTAAGAACTAGAGAACCATGCCAACGCTCATCCCGGAGGAACCAATTGAGCAAGACGTGTTATTCTTTCCAGATAGAATCCCCAATTTTGCTGTGTTTTTTTCCTTCCTTACTTGGTTCAATGGTATAAGTTCTTTTTCTAGCAGACTAGTAATTTCGTATGCAGATTTTGACATTGTTGTCGTGCATGTTGACTCATGAAGTAAGGTCAACCACCAAATACCCTTATCATTGGCTCTTGCCTACTACTTTCTCGGTATGATTTTTGGTCCCTGTTCTCAAAATTTGGTTTCATGAGATTAAATTTCACCAACCTTAATATTACTTTTATTTAACTTTTAAGCAACTAGCATTGAAATGGTCTCATAAACCCCACAAACGAATCTTATGCAAATGCCTTTATGCGTAAAGTGGAATCCCTTTCAAAGGTATGTTATTTTTCATTAGTTTAATTCAGCATTTATTAATGTGGAATTTAAGGACTGACTTCTCGGTTCTATTTCTTTTATTGGCAAGATCTTTGTACCTATAAACGAGGACAACTGTCATTGGTACCTTCTTGTGGTTGATCTTGAAAAATGGCTCCTCATTTTACTGGACTCTAAGCCAAGCTTGAAAATGAAACAAACCAGAGGAGGACTGTTAAACATATGGTAAGTTATTAGTGTTGTGCTGCCATATTTGCTATATCTAGTGGTCATTTCTGTCATGCCATACTCATTTCATTTGGTGTTGCTTGTGTGGCTAGGGAACTTTCATAGTAAGAGATGTTGATGGATGACTCATTCTATATGAGTTCTCAGAAAGTCACAGGTCCATCATTTTGGACTTCCCTATAGTCGAACCCGCTGTAATTGGAGAACAGAAGGACGGATCGTAAGTCTTGTGCCACTGTTGTCACTCATTCAGCTTTTAACATCTCTTTCACAGTTTTTGTTTTCTTGTGTATAGAACAATTTTTTTTGTCATTGTCTTAGTATAGAAGTGACTGCAGTATATCGGTTGCTACATGGATAAGGGAACGTGCTTGGTCAGATGATTACACTGTATATGTGAGTATTAATAACTTGAAAGTTATTGTAATCGCAAAAATTCAATTTATGTGTAACGGTTGTTGTTTTGATGACTCACGTAGGTCAACGATGGATTGAGAATGCGACTAGCACTTGATCTAGTTCTCAAACCGTATAACCAGCCAAAGGATACTGTACTTCAAGTTGCCCGTGGATACTACAGTAGTCTCCAGGACAAGCAGAATAGGCTGGTGAAGGGTTGAGGTTGCTGTTGATAGCGACAATTGGGGTGCTACTTGCGTTATTGTTCTTAATTCCCTGTCAATCGTGAACTTAGTATTATGCTAATTGCTTATGTTTTTCGGTTTGTGAACTTTAATTCTGAATGTTTTAGTTTTATGTGTCTTTATTATGTTGTTTGGTTTATGTATTTCAGTTAGATTGTTTGCTTTTTCAGTTTCATGTAAGACGTCCGTTGTTTGTTTTTTTATGTAAGACTTTCGTGACTTCAGTTAGATGGTTCTTTTTATATCTTGCAATTCGAGTGTTCGTAGTTAGGAAAGAGAGGCCCCATGCTCCACTATTCTATCATAGTTTACACCAAAAAGCAAAAACAGGTTTGCTTGCTTTTTTAATTTGCTGGCACGTTGGTCAAGACTTTTGAAACCTGTTACTAGAAATGAAATGGCTTAGGCTATCTTTTACTAGATGATGGGTTGGCTTCTTTTTTTTTGGAGGGGGGATGCGGGGGTTTCATTGGAGACTTTTCTTTTTTGGATCGCGTTTGGGCTGGGGGGTGTTCATTGGAGATTTTGTTTTGGGATCGTATTTGGGCTGGTTGATTAATAGCTAATGCAAATGATTTTCCATGAAAACATAACCGTATCAAGTTGAATTTTGGCCAGAACTTGTCAAATATCATTTATTTTTTATGTATTACATTTGGAACTTGAAAGAAAACATTGATTTTCATGTCATTTTTTCCCCTTTTAATAGTATTGGGGCAGGAACTGTTCCTTGTATTTAATTAGCTGTAGCCCATGGAACATTTATTTTTCTGGATCGGTACATAGATGCATGTGTGGACTAAAATCGTATTCGTGCTAGAATCGAATCAATCAGAACTGAAGAAAGTTTGGTTCTGCTTGAATCAGTATTTCAGCACGCCTGTTGTAGAGACTTTAAATGTTTTCAATGTTGACTTCAATTTCCCCACTGGAATGTGATATGGAGAGTAGAGTCAATCTTGCAAAAGAGTGGATGACCAGAGAAAATAAGTCTACACTGAGATTTCTAATATTGGGCAGGACTTAATTTTGGGCTGTCTTTTCCAAATTAGGGGGCCTGTTGTAATCATAAGTTACTTTTTAATCCAATTGTCGTAAACTCGTGTTCCAGGATATGATAGGATTATTTATTCTTAATTTATCTTCCATCTTTCGCATTGATAAATTACAATCTTAATTTATATATTACCTAAATGTTTTATTACCTCTTATTAAACCACTAAAAGACCCATCATCATCAACTTCGTTGTCTGTTGTGAAACGACATTGTGCAAAATTAGGCCCTAATATTGGGAATTACAGGCTCCATAGTCATTTTCTATTGGGCCTCCGTGATTAAACTCATTTTTGTTATCACACAAACGGTATTTTCGAAACTATGACAAACAGAATGAAAAATATAAAAATACAAAAATATTTCGGCAAATGGTGTAACAGTTTTAGATTCTTAGTATTTTCCTATATTTTCCTTCTTAGTATTTTCCTATATTTTCCTTTGTATGAACTGGATTCATTCCCTCCTCACAACCGGGGGGAAAAAAAATCATTCCTACAGATAAAAACTATGCAAAGTTCATGCTCTATAGTCCTTACCATTCAAAATGTGAAGTACTACTAGCATACGTGATATAAATTACATTCATCAGTATGGTCACAAAAGAACAAATATAATGCAATGAAACACCAGTACTCAAAGGCTCAAAACACAATCAAAATGCACATCCACAAAAGAACTTACATTCATCAATGAACCATGAACCTCAATCTGATCAAGAACAGTGAAAAAAATGAGGGGGGGAGCACAGGGGGGACAAGTGCTCAGTTATGACAAATGCTACATTAAGACCTAGTGGCAGTGAAGACAAAAAAAAAACATGAAAATTACCATGGCAACCATAAGCATATTTAAATGCGTGTTTGCTCTCCTCTTAGCATCAGCAAGTACAACCTCTATCTTTGCATTGAGTTTCCACTTTAAATATCTCTGACCACAGTTATTTAATTTCAATAACATACTCATTGACACTGTTGTCCTTTTGTTTCCAATGACTGCTAGACTCCACTCCTCGACGTTCTATAGGGGGATCAATCCAGTCAAAGTAACCACAACCCTACACCACATAAGCATTCATTGAGGTTCAACAGTTGAATCAGATTTATTGTGTGTCAACAACATGAAGGAATTAAAGGTCTATTAATACAATCACATACTGTGCATTTGTAGTATCTTCTGCTTGGATTGGCTTGAGATCACGAAGTCTTCAAATTTACAATCATTCCACAAAGGCACCTCCTCCAATTGGTGACCCTAGGGTTTAGGTAAGAAGCACTCAAAGATTGAGAATCCAAACAGGTCCTCATAGTAGCAATAAGCTGCAGAAAAATAGGAAAAAGATCTAAACGAGACACGTAAACACAAACATACACAACAAAAGATAACACCATTAGGAACTTAAATCATCTTAAAGAGTCAATTGTCCATAATAATTAGACTTCAAACACAATCAGTCCAATACAACATCACACTGTGTGGACTTATTTACATTAGGGTTATCTATAGTAAGGCTCTCGATAAACATAAACCATTCCAAATACAAACATACAATATAGGAAAGGCAAAACCGATCAAAAAGCTATTTCACAATCGAACCTTAAATTTCAATTTGCATGCTAACAATAACGATAACAAAAGTCAAATAGAATCTTCAACGGGTCAAGTTCATGGCATAAATTCGAATCAAATACAATCAATTGGAAGAGCCTGAATAAAACTATACTTACAATGGGGTTCGACTAGTGAATGCAACACAGTAAAAGCTCTTATCATCTGCAGCATCTTGCGGCGATGGGAATAAGGGCCGATAGAATTGAGATCTGGGCACAGCTCCGGCTCTGATGAGGCCTTGTGAGGGATTTCACCCTGGGTATTGCAAACATGCATGTGTGCATGTGTCTCACAGAGTAGAGAACGAGGTCTGACTAGTTTGCATAAACATCTAAGAAAGTTTGTACTTTTAATTTTGAGTGAAAAGTTTATAAATATTAAAATAACTGTCAAAGTAACTTACGTATGCAAACAAAAAGGATGTTCTAGTAACTTCAAATTCAAGACATGATCCTATTTACTCCTTCAATAATCAATGTCACAAAACGCTCTTTCTTTATTGCAATGACTCGTGAGAATGGCAGGATAATGCAGACGACAACAGCACATTAAAAAGAAAACATGTTTTTCTAAGCCAACAGTGATAAAATGCACTCCGTCTTTGTGAAATAAGTATAAATTTTACATGACATATATCACAATACAAAAGGCACTGTTGGAATACTACGAGCCTAAACACATGCAATCAAAATACTACCTTAAAAAACCAAACATTGATAATAGAATGATACCTGGGAAGACATTTTGATACACTTAACGGTAATCGCAGATTGGGAATATGTTCCCAGAGCACTGCAAAAAGAGGAGACCCCCCTCTTGCGGTGGCAGGAATTCATTGCACGAAAGTGTGGTCCCTAGTGTAAGGTCTGAGCTATTTGATAATATTTCTTCCGAGATTTTTGAGTAATGCAGCACATCTTAACAACACAATCATATAAGAATGTGAGAAAAATAAATGGGAAGACTCCTCAAAATAGTCTCACTAAATATGACCATAATTTACCAGCAAGATCTTGACATATCCAATGTTTCATACCTTTTTTCTTACTGGTAACCTCCCAGTAGTGTTGCACATGAGTTATCAAGAAATTTCACTATGGATAACATTTACTCCATCTTCACAAAAAATAAAATAAAATAAAATAAAATAAACAAATAAATATCAAATCATTAGAACTACATAATCATCCACACCCTTGATGACATCTCAACATTAACAAGCTCAAAGTGGGAAAATCCAAGAGCGAACAAAATCAATCATCAAGAATCAACTGCCATCTCAGCACCCAAAATTTTAGCACCAAAAAGAACAACAAACAACCAAAACCAAACATTAATACTGAAATCAACTAACAAACCTGAAAGCACAATAGACCCCAAAACAGAACATCTATAAGACAAAACATGAAGCTAAACCAACAGATCAAGCTCTCACACATAGCTGATGCAAAAATTCAAAAGCAATAAGCTTTCACAAGCATCACATTCACACAAAAGATCTGAGCTTGGCCTGTGAGTTATTACCTGCACAACCCACCATATTAGAAAAATGCCAAATTCTACTTCCCTTGTTAATTAAAATCAGAATAGAGTTGTTTGTAGTTGTTCTTCAAAAAATTAGAAAATTGAAGTCACAGCCAAAAACTCAATCCAATTTTTCCTGAAGAGGATGTTTCAAATATGAGGTAATTGACAAGGAGATGATGCAGAAAATACCCTGAAAGTTCTCCATGTCATGTAAAGGACACAAGAAAGGGAAATATTATCAAGGAAACCTTTGGGAATGACATAAAAGGGCTATTAGCGTAAAAAGATAGGTGGGAATATTAACAAATGCACTAAATAATGAAGATTGACGACCATATTTATTGTCTATGAAATCAAATGCAACCAAACAAGAAAAAAATACCTAGGCTTTCAACATTAATTGTAATTACAAGCATGGTTTAAAGCAACGTATTTGCAGTGCGGAATAGATAATTTGAAGCAAAGAGGGACTAACTTGAGCCTAGAGCTACTCGATTTCATGCTAAATGGAATGGAATGCCACACTGGTCAAGTTAGTATACTAATGAGAAATTAAGAGCGGATAATGAGATATAAGAGCGAAGAGGGATCATAATTTACTGATTTCAGTCACTAGACTACTGCATAATTTCGAAGTTAACAGAAACATTTACTAAAGCTGGAAAAGAACCCTTGATCTGAAGTGCAGTGCGTCGCTTCCACTGATCTTCCAATCCACCTTGAGTCTTGCCAAATACGGATAATACGCCTGGGAATCATCTTCTCCGAATGGGCTTCGCCGGATACGATGGAGCAGACGGTTATCGAAGTGTGAGGTGGTGTTGGGCCACTGAGAACCAGCGACGGGAATGCGCTAAGGTTCCAGATTTGGAAAATGGGGGATTTGGGTGAAAGGGTTGGAAGGAATAATGGAAGGGAAAAGGTATGGAAGAGGGTTCAGGCCTGGAGGAGTTCACGCCGCCGGAAATCGCTGAGCGGTGCTTTCCGTCAGCTGGGGTGACTAAGCCATGGATCGGGGTGATGGCGTTGGCACTGTAAGGGGAGCTAAAGGTTCCAGATTTGGAAAATGGGAGAACTTGGGCCACAGAGAGGCAGCGACGGGAATGAGGGGAAGAGGTGCTGGATGCTCTCTTGCAGCTTTCACCTTCTGGAAGAAAGACCATGGCCTTTGCTAGGACCCAAAAATTAAAATAAAAAAAACACACACACACACACAAAACAAACAAAAGACAAAGAGAGATGAAAAGGACGAAGTATTATGTGTATTTTCATTTTAATATCTTTGTAACCAAATACGGGTGAAAAAACATATACGTTGGGTATAAGATGCGAAAGAAGATACAGTATGGCAATGGAAGTAGAGACGGGGTTATAAATAGAAATTTAAATATAGAGTGGGGTGAGACTGTGAATGATGAGAACAAAGTGGGGGTGAGACCGTAATTATATGAAAGCTATGAGTGTCTGGGTCCCATCACTTCTCTGCTGTAATCAGAAGCCAACACATCAGCATGGGCATAGAACCCTTAAATTTACCTCGGGCATGGTAGCGAACACCTTAAATGACTGTTTAAAAAAGATTTATATTGTCGGATAAGCTCATTGGATTATCACATCAAAAACCTTCTTCTTCAAACATACATTTTTACTTAATAAAAATGCTTCTGATTATTGGAACTTCCAAACAAAATATCACCAAATCGTAATTTTCCAATTTCTAATTCTTGAAGCGTAATATTCCCATACAGTCGTCTGAGGGAAAGTAAATCCAAACTAATGGAACAAAATTAACATTTCTCATTTCATTAAAGAATGAACAAACAACTCGTATATAATCATCACATCATCACATAAATACATCCTGGCATGAGAAAAAAGAGAAGGGAGAAAACAAGCGCCAACTGCAGAGCCAGGGTGTTTTATGCGTCCTCAACCTCAAGCCTCTTAATTAGCTGTCCCAGTATCCAAAAGGCAGGGGCACCCTTGCAATTTCCACAAAACACAAGGGCACCTTTACAAGTTTTCCTTCTCCCATTTCTCACCCCCTCCTTGATCCATTTATATAGGAGCGTTCCCGTTCTGCACAGTGTGCACACTGCATCACAGCATAGTTATAGAGAAGCAGTTATTAATTATTATTATTATTATTATGTGCCAAACGAGGAACACTGGCCGGAGCTCCGGCAACAACCTCGCCGGCAGCACACCGGACTGGATCTCCGAATCAATCAACGGCGGATCCTTACGCCACGCGAACCTCCACACCGGATCCAACGGTTGGGCCTCTCCCCCCGGCGACGTCTTCTCCCTCCGGTCCGACAACTACTTCACAAAACGACAAAAATCCCCCGCCGGTGACTACCTCCTCTCTCCGGCCGGCATGGATTGGCTCAAATCCACCTCCAAACTAGACAACGTCCTCTCACGCGCCGACAATCGCGTGTCTCACGCGCTCAGAAAATCCCAATCCCTCAAGGGTTTCATCTTCGCGGTGAACCTCCAGATCCCCTACGGTAAGGACCACTATAGCGCCGTGTTCTATTTCGGAACCAACGAACCGATTGGGTCCGGTTCCTTATTGGACCGGTTCGTTAACGGTGACGATCGGTTCAGGAACGAACGGTTGAAATTAGTGAACCGGATCGTTAAGGGACCGTGGATCGTTAAGAAGGTCGTTGGGAACCACAGTGCGTGTTTGTTGGGGAAGGCGGTTGTGTGCAATTACCATAAAGGGCATAACTATTTGGAGATTGATGTTGATATTGGGAGCAGCGCGATCGCGAACGCGATTCTTAGAATCGCGTTGGGGTGCATGGCGGGCGTTACGATTGATATGGGGTTTGTGGTGGAGGCGCAGGAGGAGGAGGAGTTGCCGGAGAGGTTGGTTGGGGCGGTTAGGGTTTGCCAAGTGGAGATGGCGGCGGCGAAGGTCGTGGAGTCGGTTCACGCGCCGGTTGTGGCGGCGCGTGGGAGTGGGTTGGCTAAGGTGAACCGTTGTAAGGGTGTGGATGACGGTGTTGGAGTGAATGGATAAATTATTTCTTGAGCAAGATACCGGTTTTTTTTTTAATTTTATTTTGAATTTTCAGATAATAATTGAGTTCTTATTTCTCTTTTCTTTTCTTTTTTTTGATTGTAATTGGAAGATAATCCGGACCAAAGGTTTTGCATTGGTCTTGGGATTTATTATATAGTTAATAATATAATGATTAAATTGATATAGCGTATAAATTGGCTAAAATTAAATCATTGGTTAATCTATTCAATATTTAAATTAAGGGTTAATTTTGATGCACCTACAATGTGAAAAAGTTTTATATTATTATTTAATTATATATTTTTTTGTATGATTTTTCAAGTAGTGTGGGTTGAAAGTAATAATATCTGCTGATATATTATTACATGATTGGATGAATATGTAAAATTTCTTTACACTGTTAATGTATTCCAATTAAATTCTTTAAATTATCAGAATAATTATTAAAAATTAAATAATACATGTATTAAGATAAGTAAGAAAATATTTTAATAAATATAAAAAATTATATGAGTAGATAGAATTATTATTTTATAATTGTTGTTATTTATTTTGATAAATAGATTAATTATTTAAATATTATAAATCAAAGTGAAAAATCGACGGAGAAACAATAGAGTATTCTATTGTTGGTTCACTTGAAAGCAAGGTTCTGAAAACAGGACCGGATATCGAATCGGTTGGAGTAAGGGTTCAGAGGTTCAAAGGTTCAACCGATTTAATCGGGGTCCAACCAGTATATAATAAAATATATATTTATATAAATATATAAAAATATAAAATAAAATATATGTTATAAAATAACTAAAAATTAAATTAGGTATCAACAAAAGCATAGAATATAAAATAATTCAACTCTTAATCAAAATAAACATTATCCATATGGATCAAATCTCTCAAGTTACTATTTTAGAAAAGGAAAAAAAAAAGGAAATATGATATTTTAGGCTTTTTTTTTTAAAAAAACCCAAAATATGTAATTTTGCATTTTTTTACAAAAAAAAGGTTCGAACCGATTTTTTGGCCGGGCCAGTTTGCCCGATTTGTCGGTTCTCAACGGTTCTTGAGCAGTTTTTTGCAAGGCGGTTTTCAGGTTCAACCCGGATCGGACAGCAGGCCGGTTCCCGGTTCAACCGGTCTGACCGACCGATCCAGTCCTGTTTTCAGAACCTTGCTTGAAAGGAGGATATTGGTTCTCTTTTACCCAAGGTTCTGAAAACCGGACCGGCAGGTCGGACAGGTTGAATCGGGAACCTGCCGGCTGTCCGGTCTGCTGAACTCGAAAATCGCTTTCAAAAACCGCCAAAATCAGCCGAGACCGGTGGAAAACCGGTAAATCGGGCAAACCGACCCTGCCAAAAAACTAGTTCAAATCATTTTTTTTTTTGTAAAAAATGCAAAATTGCATATTTTCGATTTTAAAAAAAAAGGTCTAAAATATCATAGTTCCTATTTTTTTCTTTTTCTAATATGAAAAATAGTAACTTGAGAGATTTGATCCATATGGATAATATTTATTTTGATTAAAAGTTGAATTATGTTATGTTTTATGGTTTTGTTAATACCTAATTTAATTTTTAGTTATTTTATGACATATATTTTATTTAATATTTTTATATATTTATATAAATATATTATTATATACCGGTTATATTTCAGTTGGACTCCCGATTGAACCGGTTGAACTTCTGAACCTTTGAACCCTTATCCCAATCGATTCGATATCCGATCCGGTTTTCAGAACCTTACTTTTACCTGAAACCATCCGGTTTAGTAATAAAGGGTTCGATTAAGCTTCACTTTAACGTTGGAGTTTGAAGCATTTTTTGATGACTTGAGAGAACGGAAGTTGGTCGGGAAAATTCGGTCTGTGGCAGCAAGATATTGGAGTTCATATTTGTGATGCTTGGAATCTCAGTTATTGTGGACAAGAAGCATAAAACGCTGGACATTCCTTATGATAGGGATTCTGTTTTTGCAATTAAAAAGAATCACGCACTCCTTGCTATCACTACCAGCGTGATTTGAGCTGATACTGAGCAATAGCAAAGGTACAAGAAATTTATCAACGGAAAATTAAACACCCAATTTGATAATCCATGAATATAACGTGAGATTAATTAGTCCCAACAAAGAAATGTCATTTTTAATTAAAAATATAGGATAAATTAATTCTTTTTCAATATTTTGATGGAGTTATTGTTCTATTTATATTTTTATTAGTGATCAATTTGATTATTTTATAATTGTCATGAATTAATTTGTCCTATTTAAATTATAAGGGATCAAGAAGAATATTTTTTCCTGAAAAGACTAAGGACCTATTTGGTTTCATTTTCTAGTTTTTATTTTTTAAAATTTTATGAAGAAAATATTGAAAATTCTGAAAACTATATAAAATTCAATTTTCAATATTTCTTTTACAAAATCCTAAAAACTGAAAAACTGAAAATAAAAACTGAAATCTGAAAATTAAAATCAAATAGGCTCTAATTTGTTCTACATATTTTTATGGAGAACAAAATGGGGTTATTTCGGAGATATTTTCTTCTTTTTGTTTTGAAGGAGAAATATAATGAGGTTTCCATCGATCAATACTAATACAAATGTTATACAACGTATTAGCTTGATTCTTCCAGTTCCAGGGTGTGGTTTATTTGGACACTCGGTGGATGGATAAAAGTTGCACACCTGCACACGCGCCAGCACATTTTTAATTAGTAGTTCATTTTGAGAATCAAACAGTAAAGCCAACCAGACGACTTTTGTTGCGTAACGTAAAGATTCTTCAATCATGACCACTGCTGTTGGTTGTTAACTTCGAGGGATCGATGCTGACATTAAGATAACGTGGATAACTATTTTATTATTCAATTTTCTGTTTCGCTTTTAAAAATAGTGTAAATCTATGCAGACATGCCAGCCATACTGGGTAAGCTGGATTTTAGTTACTAAAATGATGATAATAATAATGCTAGGTGATATTTTTTCGCTGCTCATAATGCTAGATGATGTGTGTATAATCCCTTATGTGTTTAAAGAGGGGTTAATAAAGATCAATAATGATCAACTGCTTTTTTATTATTCTGCAAGAAACTCATCTTAGTAAATAGCAATGGCCCAATTCCAACCCAGTTCTGGTTGGTTGATCCCATAACGCCGATGGCATTTTTCTACAATCAAAATTATGATAATTTTTTTTTTTTTTTTGTGTGTGAGACAATTGAAAGCTTAATCCAAATCATTTTCATAATTTTTTTCTTAGCATTAAGATATACTGAACATATGAAAATGGCCAAAGACCACTTAATTCATTGCATTTTTCCTGTCAGAAAATGAGAATGGTTAGTCTTATGTCAAAATTTATAGGGGAAGATCATGTGTGATCTCTCACCCTTTGATTTAAATACGGGATCCAGATAAGAGGTGTGGCATAGAAGAATTAAGGGTGAAAGATCACCCATGATCTTGTCATGTAAAATTTTGACATAAGCGAATCCATTTTCAAATAAATAAACCCCCCGTATTTCTACTTTAATTTGTCTATATTTCACTGTCTACCACAAAGTCACAGCTGTTTAAGTGCTTACTGAGCCTGAGGAAAAGAGCAAATGTAGATTCAACATTCAGGGGTGCCTTAAAAACAACCCAATCTGCTACTGATTTCTGTTTCATAACATATTCTCACCAGCACTTCCTTGGAAGAAAGATCATTGGATCATAAACTGTTAATTGCTCCATGAAATTGGATTCTGTCTGGCTTCTTGCCTTGAATAAAGTTCATATTGCCCAATTCTGTTTTTAAGAACAAAACAGATGAGGGAGGCAAAGGAGAGAACTTCCTATATGAGTGTCTGTATGGTAGATTACTGGATTTGTTTTAGATTTTTTCCAATGCTCCGTGTTGCTCATTTGTATATTGAAAGAAAATGTTAGAGCTAAAATTTAGTAGTCAGAAAGATATGACATATTTTTCTTGAGATTCTGATAAATAAGTGCCGTACAGCACTTGATTTTATTTAACAACTACCATGATTTCTTGAAAAAAAAAAAAAGTTGATAATATTTTTCAGTTTATGAAACATTGATATTGTTTTAGAGCTACTTTTAATCTACTTCGTTCTACATGAAGTCTTTTTATGTTTGTTGCCACAATCGAAATTCCTGTTAACCAAGAAAATACCATTTGGGGGGCTATAAAGTGTACATGAAATCTTTATGTCGATTAGGCAAATCATGGAACTTTCGGGGTAGTTGCTGCTTGCTAGCAGTAGAGCTAGAAAGCAAAAGTGGCACTAATGACTTCTTGGTGGTCCAAAATGCAGCCCCCAAAAAACGGAAAGTCATGATTGTACATTTTTTTTAACCTAGTATACAATTACAAAAAAAGATAAAATTAACTGTATCTGAAAAAAACAGCAATACTAACAAGAAAAATGTGCATTTGAAGTCCTTTTTCTTGAAGGAACTATAAATAGGACAATCTAAGTTGCCATTATTTAATAAGATGTCAAAATTTCTTATGCACCAATTCAAAAGGAATACGTAAGAGAGGACAATAAATAATTGAGAAAGCAGTAGAGCTCTACATGAAGCAGTTTTTACATCATATACGAATTGTTTGGCTGGTATTTATTTATTTTCTGTCATTGTGCTTAGAGAGCCAAGGTTGCTGCATTACATTTACACCTCTTTCTCATGCATTAGTTGCTGAACAAAGACTTCTTATCTCACCCTCATCACCTGTTTTGACTCCAACACTGGTGAGCTTCATGAAGGACTGGCCCCAAGATTCAAAGAAAAGGCCTTGATCATTCGCCAAGTCCTCCACCAATTTCCTTGTTCTGTTATCAATTAACAAAGCTGAATCTGATTGGAACAACCCCTCATTGGTAAGAAGATTTTTATAGTACTGGTTGTCAAAGACCATTGATGTTTCAGGATCGTTGTTCACTGTCACAGATGGGCTTGCATCTAATGGACACTCTTTCATTAGCTCATCAGCATAGTTCCTGTCAAGGGTTTTGTCAATGAGGGTAATCTTTCCCTTGGAGTCTTGTTGGAACCGTGACCTGAATGAGCTGCAATGAGCTGTTCCTATGGTATGAGCTCCTACAAAGCCAAAGCCAAGTTGATTAATAACTAATCATTTGCATTTTGAGGTCTTTGTACTGAGAGAAATTTGTAGATGCTATCAGAACAAGAGAAAAGTTTTTATTTTGTATCATTTATCAATCAATTCATTGCATTAAAAATGTTGCATTTTGCGATTTTTATACTTGGAAGTTTTTACATATTTTTAAAACGAGAGAAGTTTTGTTTTGTACTATAAACCAATGAACAAATCACTTGTTGGATTTAAAATATTGGAAAAGTGAGAGATAATAATGTCTTATAAAGCTAAGAGTAGTGTTATATGGATTTAATGTGTGGGTTACTGTGTGAACACACTCTCATTTAACTTTGAATGAGATGTAAGACTCAAATTAAGCGATATTCATACCCCATCTAGTGGTAAATACGAATGTGTCGACACAATATACCTAAGTTGTGAGAACAAATAACATTTTTCTAAAGCTAATATTTGGTGGGAGATTGGAAAACAGGCTACCGACTAGTCTACTAGACTACCAACTAACAGTAACTCTAATAAATATAGCAAGCACGTTCTAATCTACCAGTCATTAATAATTCAATCCTTTCTACCGGAAACAATGTCTTGCTTTATGGGATTTTTTCAAAGTCTGAAAAAGTCAAAGCAACATTAGTCAAAGTCTTTGTATAAGTGTAAATTGTAGACTACAGAGAGCATAGATCTCAATTCAGGTTCATTTTCCCTTTCAAGCATAGAGGGCAAGAGAAGAGACAGAAAATCTAAGGAATGATACTTGTCAAAGAGAAAGAAAGCCAATAATTTGACAGTTCCCTTGGAAGAACATGCACCTGAAAGGATGACAAGATCAAGTAATGACAATCCTTTAGTAGAGAAGAGGTTAATCATCTGATCCATTGTAAAACTCGTGTCCACAATGTTGGGTCTGACATTTGAAGCAGCTGAAACCAACCCATCTCTTCTCCCTGTGGGAAGTGGAATCACAGGTCCACCAGCCTGTTCTCAATTGGCCCTCAATAAATCACCATATAATGTCAAGCAAACATACTATTGAATAATATTAGGAGTGCAATGAGGATGACTCACAATTTCAACAGCATCTCTAGCAGCCAAAGCAATTATGTCAGCACAAGAAACTGTTCCAGGACACAACATCTCAAGTTCCCTTTTTGCTGAATCTATAACTGCAAGTCCACCAACTGACCTGTTTGCTGGATCACTTAACTCTGTGTTATTCCCTTGTAGCATCAAAGATGCATCACATCCCTGCATGGTAAGGTAAATTCTAACATGCACATCATGAAATGATTGATTAAATTAAAGGAGATATGGTTGGCCAATCTTAGTCTTACTAGAACCTTAGCCACAAATTCATTTGAGTTTCCCATCACATAATTGCAGAAGAAGAAAGCACTATCCTAGGAAGATTCTTTCCCAAACAAATAAGGACAATGTTTGGTTGGTTCAAGTGGTTCAATACTTATTTTCTTAAAAAAAATCTTGGGTTCAATTGTTGTGAATTTAAAAAACAAAATTGAGAGCTTTATATCCATGACAAAATCACTTGACTCGAACCAAATTAGTTAAAGTCCAATAAATTTTTTCATGCTTGGTTTAGACAAAAGAAAAAGAGTGAAGCATAAACACTAACCTCTACAAAGCAATCATGGAAAACCAAGCGAAGGAGCTTTCCAGGAATTGAAGGATCAGAAGAAGAGGATGAACTGACTGTATTTCTTACAACAAACTCTACTGGTGGGCATGAATCAGCATAGAAGTTGAAAAAGAGGCTAGCTGAAACAGCCTCAGCCAAAAAGAGTGTAAAAAGAGAAGAGATTGAAATGGTAAAAACTAGTGCTCTTGTCTCCATTGAACTAAATTTTTTGGTAGTTTTGGAGTACAAGTGCAGTTTTTGCAGTGCTTGTAGTGTGCATAGAGTTTTGACAATGATGGATATCATAAGAGAGATACAGCAAAGCTGGCCAGGAAGTTGACGCTATTTAAGGCTGCATTTATGTGGCTGGATCAGAGAGTGGCATTGGGTAGGTGGAGGTTTTGGTCAGGCTTTTTCCACCCCCCCAGGTCATCAGTGGCCATGCATGCACTGCATTAAGCATTTAAGATGCTTCCTGGTGCTCATTCCTAATACTCCAATCTCTACTGGTTTTCTCATCTTGTTTAAGTTCTACCTTTTGGCTGTGACTTATCTTTACAAGGATCTGATGAGATAAAAAATATGCATTGAAATAGCTTACCATTAAAGAAGGAAAAAAAAAAAGAAATTTTCATTTCAGTATGTTTCTGAGGCTAATAAGTCGTGTTTAAACAAAGTGACAATGAAATGGAAAGGATCGGATCCAGAAACAAATGAGTATATTAAAAAAGTAGTAAAATTTACACACACGAAAGGAGTAAATGAAAGAATAGCATTATTTATACTTATAGAGTGTGAAATATCATATCAACTCATACCTCATTCAAACTTTTGGATGGAACATGAACCCTATTCAAATAAGATCTACATCCTATTCAATAATAGATGGTGTGTAAATCGACATGATGTCGTATATCTCATGAGTACAGTTACCATTTCTCTAATGAAAATCTCTCAATTGAGGGAATGTGCTGGAAGTTGAATTGTCATGCAACAGATGGTGTGCTTTAATTACCACCGGCATATGTAGGATCTTCATAACAATTGGCACGCTGTCAGGTTATACAAGTAACATTGAATTTGATGAGTTAAGAATCCATTTCTGAAGTCTTAAAACATCAGATACAAAACCACATTAAATGCACCACTGACACCAGCATTGCAAATTGGCTCATTCCAAATTTTTTTTCCTCTTCTTTTTAACATTTATAGAAATCATATTGAGCGAAAACTTGTTTAATTTTATTTTTTTAATAAGGACATTGAGATTAATTTGATAATTTAAAAGTTTGAAACCCTAAAAATCAAACATGATGGTGCTTGACACATGGATAATAACTTATTAAACACTTGGTTAATATTTATTTGGCCACATAAATATAGTTCCAATCCTTTATATCACTTTTCATTAATCTATTTTATTTTATTATCATTGTTTAAAATTGATAATAGGTAAAAGGGGTGCGGCATGTTTCTCGTTATGGAATCTCACTCTTAAAAACACATATATTGATTTTGATGGAAAATTATAAAGGGATGGTTTGGGTAACACAATCCACTGATTGCGGATAGTGTGGCACAAAAATTAAAAAAAAAATTGAGAGTAGGAATTAGCTGCAAGCGAATTAAGTAGGGACAAAATGAAAAAAAAAATTAAAAGAAATGATTGTGTCTAGTGAAATATGTTGTGTGACCGGTGACATGCCATGATGAATTTTACTAGTGTGGCTAACGAATTATGTTGTGTGACTGGTGACATGGGATGATCACTTTCACGAGTAATTCGTGTAAAATTTTAAATTATTTTATATGATATATAAATTCATCTCAAAGATAGATTTTTTAACCCACTACTCTCTTCAATTTCTAGCTATTTCCACTCTTTCATCCTCTCGTCCCTTTCCGTTCTCACTCCCTCATTCTCTCTTTCCATTTCCACTCTTTAATGACCCATTCTGCATAAATGCTTGTTCCCACCTTATTTCAATTTCTCGTTATTTCCACTCTCTTATTCTCCCTTCCATTCCCATTCCCATTCCCATTCTCTCTCATTCTCTTTTCCCATTCATATTCTTTCATTGACTCACCCTCGTTCTCCCTATTCCCACATTATAATATAAAAAAAATATTGAGTGAGAAAAATGAGTATTGTTATGATGGTAATATATTATAATGGTCATATATTTACAAATCCAAATGATGGCGTATTTTTTATATGTGAGAGTCCAGTAAATATTTTTATTCCATCCAGTTTCTTATTTGTTGAACTAGAGAATACTATTTGTCAATCTGTAAGTCTAAACACTCAAAAGAAAGTGACATCTATAAAATATAGATGTCCATCCTCGATTTTTGATGGCTTCATAAATTTCAAGCAATTCCAATCATTAATGACGACAACATTCAACAAATATTTTGCATACATCAACAGCACCAACCAAACAATCGTGTCATTGAATTGTAAGTTGAATTCAAAGAAGTTGTAGCTCAAAATGTAGCTTATGAGTTGAGCACATTTGAAGAAAGAGAAATAGTATGGGAAAAAAGTAATGAAGAGGAATACCAAAGCAGTGATGATGATGTTAATGATGCTGCGGATGAAAAGGACATGCCAAACATGATGATGCGGAACCCTGTGGATATCAACACCCAGAAACCCCAACACACAATTGATATGAAAAATAGGATTGGAAACCAAATACAATATCACAAGGGAATCACTCTACCTTGTAATCTCCTATTCAGCTTCTTGATGCAACAAGCTAAGGGAATCACTCAACCTCACTTGTACGCACAAAGTTTCTGAAAAGAAACTAGAGAAATTTTCATTCAAAATCAAACTGAGTCCCGGTGGCTACCAAGTTTGGAGGTATTTATACCTCTTATTTAGGTTAAACCAATTTCCTAACCCTACTAGAATAGGCCTAAATCACTATCCTAACAATTGGGCTTAACAAACATAAAATAAAACAAGTCTAGAGATATTTTAAAATTTAAATTAATAAACTAAAATAATTAGACTTGGCCCAACATGACTGAAATATCTTGTCAATGCAAGTTCACTAATAATAATATTTTAGGTTGCCCATAATTGCCAATAGGAGTCTTGACTAATTCTTGATGCATCTCTTCAACAAATGATTTAGTCAAGTCTTCAAAATTGTCTTGAATTTTTTAACTGACGCCCTTGTGATAGGTCCCATAGGTATGCTACAATTCTCATTTGTTTTTCCAATGCTACAATTCCCAGTTTGCTCTTTGAAGCTCGTATCATTCCCTCCCTCCTCAAAAAGATTCGTCCCCGAATCTGCATCCATATGAAATGGAGAAAGGTCAGAAACATTAAATGTAGCAGAGACATGATACTCACCAGGAAGGTCAATCTTATAAGCATTGTCATTGATCCTCTCAAGCACTTGAAAAGGACCATCGCCCCTTGGACCAAGTTTAGATTTCCTTTGGCAAGGAAACCTCTCTTTCCGTAAATGAACCCAAACCCAATCACTAGGGTGAAAGATAACTTGTCTTCTTCCCTTGTTAACCCGTTGAGTTGTCACCTTATTCTTCTTTTCAATTAACTCACGTGCTTTTAAGTGCATTGCTTTAACCTTTTCAAATTTTGCTTTCAAAGATCTAAACTAACAAGATCACTCAAGGGCAAAGGCATTAAATCCAAAACAGTTAAAGGATTAAAACCATACACAAGCTCAAAAGGAGAAAACCTTATAGAAGAATGAACGATTCTGTTATAAGCAAACTCAATAAAAGGCAAACAGTCTTCCCAAGTTTTCAAATTCCTACCAACAACAGCACGCAACAATGTTCCCAATGTTCTATTGACCACCTCGGTTTGACCATCAGTTTGTGGATGACAAGTAGTAGAATATAACAATTTAGTTCCCAACTTGCCCTACAACACTTTCCAAAAATGACTCAAAAATTTGACATCACGGTCAAAGACAATGGTCTTAGGGACACCATGCAAACGCACAACTTCCCTAACGAACAAATCAGCAATGTTTGTTGCATCATCAGTTTTATGGCATGCAATAAAGTAAGCCATCTTACTAAATATGTCCACCACAACAAAAATGCTATCTTTGCCTTTCCTAGTCCTAGGCAAACCAAGAACAAAATCCATAGAGATATCAACCCACGGATGGGTAGGAATAGGCAGTGGTGTGTACAAACCATGTGGCATAGACTTAGATTTAGCCTGCTTACATGCAATGCATTTAACACAAATTTTTTCAACATCTTTATGCATGTGTGGCCAATAAAAATGTTCAGATAACACATCCAAAGTCTTATGCACACCAAAATGACCCATTAAACCACCACTATGTGATTCCCTGATAAGTAATTCCCGAACAGAACAAACAGGCATGCAAATCCTATTGCCACGAAATAGAAAACCTTCATGCCTATAGAATTTGTTAAATGCACCATGCTCACATGAGGTAAAAATAATAGAAAAACCAGAATCAGTGGCATACAATTCCTTCAAATGCTCAAATCCTAATAGCTTAGATGTAAGAGTAGTGATTAGTGCATACCTGCGAGATAAAACATCAGCAACCACATTCTCTTTACCTTGCTTATAGGAAATTACATAAGGAAAAGTCTCAATGAACTCCACCCATTTAGCATGTCTCTTATTCAACAAGCTAAGGGAATCACTCAACCTCATTTGTACGCACAAAGTTTCTGAAAAGAAACTAGAGAAATTTTCATTCAAAATCAAACTGAGTCCCGGTGGCTACCAAGTTTGGAGGTATTTATACCTCTTATTTAGGTTAAACCAATTTCCTAACCCTACTAGAATAGGCCCAAATCACTATCCTAACAATTGGGCTTAACAAACATAAAATAAAATAAGTCTAGAGATATTTTAAAATTTAAACTAATAAACTAAAATAATCAGACTTGGCCCAACATGACCGAAATATCTTGTCAATGCAAGTTCACTAATAATAATATTTTAGTCTGCCCATAATTGCCAATAAGAGTCTTGACTAATTCTTGATGCATCTCTTCAACAAATGATTTAGTCAAGTCTTCAAAATTGTCTTGAATTTTTTTAGTTGACGCCCTTGTGATAGGTCCCACAGGTATGCTACAATTCTCATTTGTTTTTCCAATGCTACAATTCCCAGTTTGCTCTTTGAAGCTCGTATCACATGATGACCAGGCAATATCTAAATAATGAACAAACATTCATGCGTGCATTAGATCTTGAAGCTATGAATACTCATGAGTTTCCACAGTTTCAAAACATAGGTATGTACTGCTAATTTTAGAATTAATTTAAAATTTGTTACCTATGATGTGAAAAAAATATAGATTTAGTTTTTTTTAATTTATTTTTTATTATTCTTATTGTTTTTATTGTTTAATATTGGTTTGGTGCTTCCTAGGGGCTCCTGTTATCAATGTCGAATTCTTTATTGGAATGGAGTTTAACAATAAAGAGGCTATAATTCAATAGAGAGGCTATAATTAAGGCAGTTAAGAAACATAGCATAGATAAAGGAGCGGATTACAAAGTTAAAGAATCAGAACCAAAGACATTTTACTGTAAATGTGTACAATATGGGCAGGAATGTATGTGGCTTTAGGCCAGTTTCGGGAAGAATAAGGATTACTAGGAAATCAGGAAGTATAATGGACCGCACACTTGCACGAGGTAGAGGCAATTGCAGGACCACTCAAAGTTGGATTCTGAAATGATTGCACAATTAATAGAGCCACCGGTAAATTTTGATCCATATATTAAAATAAAGTTTGTCATTGTAAAAGTTCATTCTCGGTTAGGGTACATGACAACATACCGAATAGCATGGGCAACGAAGCACAAGGCAATTAAAAAAGTTTTCGGTGATTGGGAAAGCTCATGTGAAGATCTCCCACAATGGTGTATGGCAATGTGTGCTGTTGATCAAGGAGCAATCGTTCAATTGGATTATGTAGAGGTGAGTCGTGGGGGTGAGCCGATGTTGAACACTCGAATATTTCGTAGGTTGTTTTGAACTTTTGGTCCTTGCATTAAAGCATTCAGATACTGCAAACCACTTGTTCAAGTAGACGGGACACATTTATATGGGAAATATAGAGGAACTCTACTGGTTACAGTTGCACAAGATGGCAATCAAAATATATTGCCAATTGCTTTTGTTGTTGTCGAGTGTAAGATTATCGATGCATGGTCTTTTTTCCTTAACAATGTGCACAGACATATAGTGACTCAAGATGGAAGTTGGACTAATTTCTGATCGTCATGAGTCCATTAAAGCTACAATTGCCCGAAGCAATGGTCAATAGGAACCTCCAAAGGCATTCGATATGTATTGCATCAAGCATATCTCTGCCAATTTCTTACAGAGATTTAAGGCACCCAACTTGCATCAATTTGTTATGAGCATAGGTAATTTATATTTTTGTTTATTCTTGCTTGAGAAGTAATTTTCAATTATTTTAATTACTTGTATTATATTTTTGCAGGGTACTCAAGGACCGAGCAAGAATTTAATCATCACTATCAGCGGATGCACGAATGTGGTCAGATATATACAGACTGGCTTAATGAAATTCCCCGAGAAAAGTGGGTTCTAGCATTTGATGGTGGATATCAATGAGGGCATATGACAATAAACTTAGTCGAGTGCATCAATTCTATACTAAAAGAGGCTTGTAATTTTTCCATCATATCACTAGTCCAAGCAACATACTTTGGAGTGCTGAGTTATTTGTTCAAAAAGGCAATGTGGCATATGAGTATCATTTAATGAACTAATGGTGTTGTTGTTATTTAATGAACACTTTGTTTTGTTATTTAATGAAGATATGGGTAACATAATCACATACCATACAATTATAATAATAGAAGTATTACTACCCCCCTTTATATGCTTTCCTCTTTCTTTTTGGTTTTTTGATTGTTGGTAAGGTATACCTACTAGTTGGTAGGGGATCTTCACGCAAGTTATATCTATTTGCACCTTGTCCACCTTGTTCCCCCAGCTCCCCTAGCTTGGTCTTCCTTACTTACATCTCCTACTCAAGCTGACCCTTTAGCTTGACTTCCACTACCCGATTTACTTGTATAACCTGCAATCCCCCAAACTCACTTGTATAACTTGCAAACCCCTTAAACTGACCTGTATAACTTGCAAACCCCCCAGGTTGACCTCTATAACATGTAAACCTCTTATTCTGACCTCCATAAATTGCTGACTTTGTGGCAGGATCTATCCCCCATTGCTGAATTGGGGGAAACTGAAATGAAAATTGCATCTGTGGACGATACACATTTTCTTCCTACATGACAGTTGATTGATGCAAGTCCAAAGCTACCTCCCCCTGGACAAGTGTGAACCTATCATGTGGTGGTCGTGGTCGTGGTGATGATGGTGAGTATGGTGGTGATCGCGGCAGTGGCGGCGGCCGCTAAGGTGGTGGGGCTGTATCATCCTGATTTAGCGGTGTCAATCATAGAGGCACATAAGTATTATCTTTATACCATGACGAGTAGGCATTTGTGGGGCGGTAATCAATGGGGTGTCCTTGCAAGGGCTCTCCTACCAAGGTATGGCCTCCTCGCTACATCCACATCTCCACCCACTGATAATACACTAATAACTAATCAAGGTTGTCCTCTTTCCCTCTCAAATCTTTATTATGAGCCCTCCTTGGATTTGGGTGAGGATTAGGAACAGGTTGGACTAGCCCAAATTGTCACCTCACACGATCCGATGGGTGCCACTCTATGATCTCAAAGCAAATTAGTGGAGCAATATTGCTCCATTGTCCTTGCTCGATTCGAATAGAATCTGGAATCATAGCCTCAACTTCAAGAGTCTTATACGGCTGCCATATAATCTACAATACAAATATAAATTATATCAAATATATGGAAAAAAAATTATTTAATTTAACTTTACATGAAATAAAATAATATTTCAATTGCTACCTGATCAAATTGCATTTCATCTAACATTCGTCTTAAATGTAGATGATTTGCAAGACCCATGAATGGGTGCAGCTATCTATAGAGAAAAACATACAAATTTGTTACAATTATGACAATATTAATACAAAATAAATTAAGAAATTTTTTTCACCTAGAAGCTAAGGGGAAGCTGATAAAATTGGGTGGTACTGGCATAAGAGCCAAATAAGGCAACCTGCTCCATGGCCATGCTTATAACAAAATTAGAGGACTGCCAATTTGCTTTGTAGTTGTGTGTGTCGTTCGATCTAAATTGCGATAAAGACAAGCAAGGTACGCAGAACCCTAGCTAAAAGTCCCAACACAAGTAAGATCCTCCAACAACTGCAAGTATTTTCCATGGACCTCATTGGTTGTCTTATCAGGCATTAAAGAAGTGCCTATGAGGGCCAACATATACTTGCATGTACTCATTTCTATTGATACTAGGTCATTTCTAGTATCGAGATCTCTTATATGATGTTGCAACCAATTTAAATTGATTGCATCTCTATTAAACATGTGTGGATGAGGCACAACATTAAACAAACTAAAACATTTCAACTGCAGTTCTTCGATACTGCTAGATGTAGATCCACTAACTGGTAAACCATTAATGGGGAGTCCAAATTGTATGATAACATCTTCTAATGCCACCGTCATTTCTCCCTGTGTAAAATGGAAGGTATGCGTCTCTAGCTGCCATTGTTCTACTAAAGCTTTTATTAAAGCTTCATTCAGTTCCATTCGACCTATCTGTGCAACATGGTAAAAATCAGCACATTATAGATGCTCAATAAGTACATCTTTTGGTGGATGATTAAAAAAAATGACGGGGCTTGAACTTTCTTTCCTCCTGTTTCAAGTAAAAAATAAATGATTATTAATCACAAAAAAATTAATTATAAAAATATACATATGCATAAAATGAATTAAAAAATCTAAAATTACATTTAGAATAGAATTTAAAAATTTATATTAATAAATAAGTATGTAAAATGAAAAGAATAAAATAATATATACAAAGAATAGAATATTAACTTAATAATCTAAATTAATAATAAAAGTAGAAATATTAAACTTACATATCCATGAAAAATATGAACTGCAATATGCTCATTAGAATCCATTGTTACATCACGTTGTCGTCTGGGCATTTTTTTTTTTAAATATTTCTCCCTTTTTTCAAAAAAAAAAAGAAACCTTGCTCTTCTAGAAACTATACTCAAACTCCTGATTCCTGAACTAATGCTGATATCCTTCCCTTAAATTAAAATCACTCTCACAACTCACATTCACACAAAGCTCCCTCTTTTATAGTCTCAGGAATGAAGAGCTCATGGACTGCTCTATTCATTCATGGATTCACTCACCATTATTTTCCTATATTGTAGCTCTGATGGAGGGAACGTGTGTTGTTGGAGAGCTGAGCCAGGCTTCTCATCCACTCTCTGGTTCTCGAGCACGTCAAGGAAAGGAGCGGGCAAGCTCATTGATTCTGAAAAGAAATTACATCTGACCACAGGCTAAAACCTCAGGTGGGCCATCCTAGAAAAGCCAAAATAGTGAGAGTTCTTTGCTAAAAGGTGGGCCACTTTGTTGCAGCCTATAAGTGAAAGAACATGCATCCAAATTCCAATAACAAGCACAATCTTGTGCACAGTGCAAGAAGAAGAATTCGCTACTAGCGAATTGGTCTTCTGGTGCACAATCCGATGGTAGTGAATTGTGTACCCCTTCATTTTTTGTTTGGGTTCTTTGGATTCTAATATGTGGTCAATGAATTGTGTTCCCATGCCCACCCCTCATTAATTATCTCATAACTTACATATCTTAATATTAAGCACCTTTAACCTCCATATCAAAATTAAAAATCCAAATAAAAAACTCTTGAAATTCAATTTTATCAAGGAATTGAATTGAATTCCATATTTTGAAAACAATTGAAATGAAAGAATTAAAATCCTATGGGAATTGAAATCTAACAAAACTAAAGAATTGAAATTCGATCCAAATGGATGTAATTTGGTTTGGGAATTGAATTCCAACAAATGAAAATACCAAAATTACCTTACTTAAATATAATGTTTTATTCCTAATATATTAATGAAGGATAAAATAGTAAAAATAATCTAATTAATTTATTTTTAGACCCAGTTTAAATCAAGGAATTGAATTGAATTCTTTAATTTATTGACTCATTCTAAACATACAAATTCAATTCAATTCCATCTCATTAAAAGTTTTCAAACTCCTGTTACAAAATTTAACGATATATACAAATATTAGTTACTTGATTAATAAATTTAATTTAAAGTTAACAGTAATTAAATAAATTTGTATAATAATTTATGTTCTGAGTCCCCTACATCCAAATTGATTTTAAAGGTATTTATTATATAAGATTAAAAATATATCTAAATATAATCTATCACTTAAATTTTAAATTGATAATAATTATAATATAAGTAAATCAATACTTTGTAATGCATATGCTCAATGTATCCATTCAATGTGAATGTTTGGTGTATCGTCACCAAAAAAAAAAAAATGTATATATTTGGTATCAGGCTTTCGGCTTGGTATTTTTGGTTTAAAAACTTGGGCCTGGATAGACACAATCCATACATTTCAATATCACAACATTTTTAAGAAGAAAAGAAAATCACAACATCTTACCTTCTTTCTGTGTCAATTATCAAAGTAATACTCTAATGATGGTTAATTAATAATAATTAATACACACATTCTTATTTAAAAATTTCACATGAATTAGATTTAATTTATTGACCTAGAATCAACTAAACTCAAGGAATTGAACAATAAGGATTAAATTTCATTAAAAAAATCCAAAAGTAAATCGTATCAAAATATGTATCATTTGCTCTTGGATGTGAACTTAAAAAATGAAATATTAAAAATATCCAAAGATTCAAGTGTTCTATTAATGAAGGTTGAAGCAGTCAAAAAAAAAAAAAGAAATTCAATTCATTTTTAACTACATTTTAAATTAAGAAATTAAATTAAATTTTATAATTTACTAGTTTATACCGATCATAAGAACCCAATTAAGGGCCGCATTTATCTCTTCCTTCGATAGGGAAGAATTTGAGATTTTATTTATTTATTTATAGAATTTGAATTATATTTTTGGCTCCACCACCCAAGTCACTCACGCACAGTGTAGCAAGGACCAAGATACGAAAAAGAAAGGCTCGCCGGTGGGAAGAAATGGGTCATCAATATCATCATCGTCATCAGCTTCAGCAACAACAGCGCCATCAAGCAACGGACGGGCTTCTAAACCTGTTCAACAAAGCCAACCACGACCTCAACTTCGTTCACCACAGGCTCGAAAAGGAGTTCCAACACCTTTACCCTCACAACGTATGCTTCCAGATAAAATATACCCACTGAAATCTCATTTTTGGTCCCTCAAGTTCTCCTTCATTTTAGTTTCTTATTTTTTTTTCCCCTCCAAGAAATTAACGGCTTAAATTAGTTTTTTGTTATTCAAGTTAATCTCTACAAACATTACTCTAATAAGTAATAACTAGGTTGCATCAGCTTTTGCAATTGATATCTGTTTCAATTTCCTGTTTTCATTTTCCATGTGGTCTGCTTTCATAATTTTGTGAAGAAAATAGTAGATACTGTGAAAACAATAGAATCGTGGTTCCTGTGAGGAAATGGAAACGGAAACCAAACAGACCATAAATTGTTAATTCTTTGTCTATGACTCTGATTTTCGAGGTAAACGGGTAATGGGCACTAATATAGGGCTTCCAAGTTAGCACCTTTTATATTGAATTGGGTTTTTTGCTGCAGGCAAACCCTATGAAGCTGGTTTCCAGGATCAAGAAGATACAGGAAGATGTATCAAATTTGAAAGGGCAGTGTCAAGAGCTTCTAGCAGCCAAACAGGTTTCTTGATAGAATTGTTCAATATAAAGTCGCATATTACAAGGTCTAACTGATATATTATTAATAGAAAAAAACAAAGAAACAGCTACAGAGACGTGGCATAATTTTATGAAGAAAAAAAAAATGTTAGAATGAGGTTGGCATGCATAGATTTAGATTTTAGATTTTAAAAGAGATATAGATTTTAATGGTTAAAAAGCAAGGATGATTTATACCAGGACATTATCGCATCATATGATCCATGTAGCTGATCTCACTTAGTGGGACAAGATTTAGTCATTGTTGTTAATGTTGGCTTCTTGTTGACCCTTGGATATATAAATGGTTTATACTATTTTATCTCATTTGGTAGCGACTTGTTTTTTTTATTGTCTGAAATAAGTACTTATTTTTGGCTCTCCTGTGGAGGTTTGCTCTTAGCAAATATAGGTCTATGCATATAAGATTGGAATACAGTTGTTGCAACTGTGCTTGCAAGATTAGCCTTAGAAAATGATTGTGAAGATGCTCTGGTCAAAGATTAAAAAGGATGAGAAAAATATCCATGTTGGAGTCTAGTGGATTTCGAATACCGGTAGTATAGACAAAAATATAAGAACACCCATGTTTTGAAGTTAATCCTGCTTGCTTATTCAGTTGTGTAGGATTTGATTGACAAGGCTCAGAGAACTCTGGTTGAGAACAGAAATTTAGTGCAGCGCATGCAAGCATCCATGGGCATCCCCCTCACTGGTGAAGATGATGCTGCTTTTACTGACTTCAAACAGGTAATTGGGTGGTTGTGGGTGTGTGTGTGTGTGTGTTTGTTGTTGTTGTTGTTATTATTATTATTATTGTAACTGATTTGAAAAAGGTGTTAGTTTTTTTGTGTTTTTGAAATTTAAACACAAAGTAATGAAATTTCCTGTAAGTTGGGTCATTCAAGAATTACTGAGAAGTTCATAATGGTTCATGTAGCTTCTCTTGAGGAGCACTAGGCTAGGCTGTTAGTTGTTCAATTTCAATATATTATGCACCTCTTCTAGGTTTTGATTTCATAAGGGAAGAAAAATCATTGTTTGCAATGCAGTCTCTTCCATTTGGAGGCTGCAAAATGGAACATAATGGTAATTTATGCATGTATCTTTTGCTATTCTCAATGGTTGCCTATTTTCCAAGTGGTGTTTCAAGTGTTGCCACCATTTGCCAGCAAGCAACCAACATTGAATGAAATCTGAGGCTTTGCTTGCATGTGTTTACCCAAGCAAAGTTGTCCTTGGGTAGCTTTCATGTTGCTCTGCCTACATAACTGAGATTCCGCATGATTTAGTTGGTGGAAAATAAAGGATGGACTGAAAATGATTTTGACTGGAGTTATGACGTTAAGTTGATATGAGTACATTCTATTTTCCATCTTCACATATTTTTATTGTGCCAAACAAGTTTAAATTGATTTTCATCCCAGATTTTATACCTTCCCAGTTCCCACCTTTCACCTTGTCAACCAAATAGACACCTAGACCTTCTGGTGCAATGAATTTTTACTCAATTGATTTTGCAGATAATTGAGGAATGGACAATGCAAGTAAGGTCCAAAATAGGTAAGGCGTTTCATGGGCTTTCTGTTTTATCAATTTTCCACAAATATTTGACTACCTTATTCAATATTGATGTGCGTATCTTGATTCATCAGTAGCAAAGTTTACTGGTTTTCAAAACAAGAGTTTGGATAGAATGTGTATGTTGTGCAAAACTATAGGAGAGATGACAAGGCATTGTGATTTGGATGGATTTCACTATCTTAGAACTTAGAAATGGGGATTTATTATTTATGAATCTTTTCTTATCTTCTTTTTCACCTTTCTGCTTTGTTCAAGTGAACTTCCTTGGAGATACAATACTTATTAGGTTTGTATGAGCACCTAGGCTTGGTTCATGTGGTAAAGAGAGATATTTGAGTTCAGATAGGCATCTGTTGTGACTTGTGAAGTGTACAAGAACAAAGAAGGGGGGGAAAATAGAGATCGAGATTTGGGGTTGAGTAAATGATTGAGTCTCCCTTTAATTATGTGTTACCACTTCAGGGCTCAGGCAAAGTTTGTCAGACAAATGTTTTTGAGCCTTGGAAGGAACAATTTGAGCTTCACCCCAGAGGAAGTGATGGCCTCCTAGTGGTGGAATTGTATAAAGCCTGGGAGGAGGAAGGCTTGTAGACTGAATATCAAACCAGAGTATTATTCTCAATGAATAAGAATGAACACACAAATACAATGAACACAAAGTAAATAATCCGTTCATTGAGTCCAGGTATAGAGAGTAGACTACTGATTTGACTATTATTCCTTCCTTGATCTTTAAGTCGTAGGTATTGGTCCATATACACATCAGAGTGACAATGCTTTATTGCCTAGAATTCCTATCAATGTAATCCATGCTACTATTTTTTGCAATTGTGTTGTTAAGACAGTTATGGATGTTGCCAGTTGCCACCTCCATCCCGTTAGCTTATCTTCTTAATGCAACTATTAACATTTTATTCCTCAACTGCAGAAGTCATGTTTTCAGGATGGTGCACCTCTCATCGTTTTCCCTTGTTTGGTTGTTGCATTCCTATCAATACCTCCCTAGTATTAAATAACCTTGTCCTGAAGGTTGATGTTCAGAAAGTCTCCGACTAAATCTGTCCATCTTTCCCAGTAGGCTTGCTCTTGTGGCATACCTTGCCAATGCCATTCCACCAAAACTTGCTTGAGCAGCAGTCCATCTTCTTGTATCTGCCTCTGGTCTAGCCTGTGTGGTCGCTGGTGAGGATCTCTTCTGGCAGGGATGGTACTATTGCATTTGCAGGTTATGTTCCTTGGAAATCTTTTACTAAGGAATCATGGAACACTAAATGAACCAGGTCTCCTAGCTAGTCACCGCTGTGAGTACGATTGCAGTTTTAGTAGAACCAACTCAACCAAGTCCCCACCTTCTACACCTTATCTCCTATTGCCATGTTGGAGAACCTACCAATATCCTAGTGTGAACACTTTGTCAAGTTTCAATAGTTGGTCTTAATATTACCCAGTTTTTTGCCCAGTTCCATGTCTGAACCATTCAACTCTGGGATTTAGGAATCCACTGCAGGGTATGTTGATCTCTAATTTCTGACCCTCAGACATGGTTTATTCCTTCATTTCAAAATGCTTATGTGGTTTATTGGGTTCCAATTTCAGTATCAATCTCCTTGTGACACTGGTCTTAATGGATTTGTGATTACTTCCATGACAAACCATATGTCATTGGAATTTTTTTCATTACATTTCCCCTGTAGTCTTAATAGGGTGTTTGAAAACTTTTAATAAGATGAAATTAAATTGAATTTTATTAGGAATTGAATTGAATTTCATTAGGAATTGATTGAATTTTTATGTTATGAATGAGTTCAGTAAATTAAAGAATTGAATTCAATTCTTTGATTTGGAATGGGTCTAAAAATGAATTAATTTAATTATTTTTACTATTTTATCCTTTATTAATAGATTAGGAACAAAACATTATATTCAAGTAAGGATATTTTTGATAGAGACCTGCAGTTTGGCAAAGTCTACTTCAGGAGGAATAAGGCAGCAACCAGCCCAGCCAGGGGCATCAATTGACAACCAACAGGTGGAACTCTCTTAGTTGTAAATGTAGTTAGTTAGGATTGGAGGGAAAAGTAGTCAATCTAGCAAAGTATAAATAGGAATTAGTTAGGAATTAGTGTTGTGAATTCATTTGTATCATTTGTCTAGAATTGGAGAAATTCTCCTCTAGGGTTCTTGTAACACATTCTGAGATCTTTGGTGATTTACCAAGATTTGTGAGCAATAAAACTACTCTTTTCTCTAGATCAGAACTAGTACTATCAATTTTGGTATTTTCATTTGTTGGAATTCAATTATCAAACCAAATCTCACCCATTTGGGTCTAATTTCAATTTCTTAGTTTTGTTGAATTTCAATTCCCATGGGAATTCAATTCTTTCATTTAAGTTACTTCTAAAGCATAAATTTCAATTCTTCGAAAGAATTGAATTCCAGGGATTTCCAAACACCCTGTAAGGTGTTATGACAGGAGATACCTACCTGCGATATAAAGTTATTTATTTGCCTCTACCAATAACTCCAGCTTTTGAAGAGTTGGTTTATGATATAATATTAAAGTTTCTACGATCAAGTGGTTTAGAATTTGTTCTTTGCTACCCACATTGTTCTAAATAAGTTAGTCTCACCACAAGGTAGCTAGGTTTATGCATTGTCCAAGCTTCAACATTAAAAGGATCTTGCATGATGAGGGAGTGTGTTAAGATATACAGCCATTTATCTGTCTCTACCTAATGTTTTAAGTTATTTGAGAGAGATGGTTCATGACAAGTTCCTACCTTTATAAATTACAATCCATGCTGTTTCTATTTTAATGGTTAAGACAGTTATAATAGTGGTTACCTTATCTTCTGGTTGCAACTCTTTCAACTCCTTACCCGCAGAAGTCACACATGCCCTCTCATCCTTATATGGCTGTTCCATTCGAATCAAAGGGAAGGGCCATGTAATAATGAGGAAGGACTGCTGATAAATCATAATGTGGTATTGGATATCTAGGGGGCATTTGGATGGGATTTTGTGGGGTCAAATTTACATTTTTCACTCAGTAAAATCAGTATTCAGCTTTGTTTAAGATTTTAAAAAGAGTAACTAAAAAAAAAAAAAATCAATTTCCAGCTTTTTCAATTGTATATATATAAAATTTAAGTTTCACAATTACTTTTTTTTCCAAATCTGAAACATGTGCACCCTTAATATGCATGGTACTGCTAGAAATCAGGAAAGCATTAAACAAATGGCTCAGTAACTTATGGGTTGATGCAGGGGATGGAACACACGATGCTGAGCCTGGAGATGTCAACAAACTGCTCTTCTCAGCAATAGTTGAACGTAACTGATCACCATTCACAAAGGTTGCAGATGTCACAGTTTTTGTCAAAACTCTCCCATGATTTCACAAATATATATATCTTGTGTTTAGTACTAATATAGAACTCTGGTTTAGATTTGTTGTTGTTATAAGATGCAGCTTTTTGGGTTCTCTTATTGTGCTTTTATCTTTGGAATGGTTTGTAGACAACAGGATTGGTTTTACTTAAATTGTAAAAAACTGGAATTGCGTACATCAAAACAATGATACTAGAAACAGATAAGTCGTCAACCAAGTGAGAGCCCCATCAATGTGGTGCTTGCACAACCAAATGAGAAGCCAGAAACATGTATATATAAACAGTCATAAGCTCATAATATGTGAACAGGTTGGTAAGTTAATTCAGGGAAACAGAATCTTATTATGTGGCTAGAACAACATTCAGAACTATAACTCATTGCCAACTGGTTCAGGCTTGTGACTATGCCAACATGTTAAAGGAAAATATACTGTATCAGCAGGTACCACACTGCTCCATGTTGCATCTTGTAAAACAATGACACGAGTACAAAACATGTATGCATTTAAAACACAAGCAGCTGAACAATATGGTTCATTGTAGAAGTAATCTGCTGTTGAAGCTCTCCTGCATCAGTCATCAGCTGGTCATACAGTGCTCTTGATTTGAACATAGACACATGTTAATGGGGCATTACCTCAATATTTCACAACTTAAAAACTGTGTAGCGCCTTTGCTACTTTGAAGTTGGGGGTTCTTTCAACCACTTTGCACGAAAGCCTGTTCCTTGACAGTCAGGACAGGACATGGATCCCTGAATAATAATAAATTAGTGGCGCAATTAGTCTTTTCTAAACTGATCTAAAATTTTTGTACACTCTTGGAACATATTTAATGTGTACTTTATAAACATATATACCAATCATTTTAGCTTTTTTATATAACTATTAACTATTACAAATTAAAATGAATATTGATGGATATTTCTAAAGCACACATTAGATGTGTTGCAGGAACATATAAGAATTTCTTGTAACTATTGGTGTATCAGATTAATATTCGATCATAAAGGTACCTTGCCATTGCAAATGATACAGCTAGTGTTCTTGGATGGAACTTCACAAAGCATTTTGTCACCGATAATGAAGAAACCAGTACCCCCACACCATTTGCATTCAATATGCCCCTTTGAGTTGCAAGATGAACACACAATTGGCCGTGGTTGCTGCAAGTATCATGAATGTTTGAGAAATCCATGACCAGCATGGAGCCATAAAATGGTAACCAGATTAATACTCCCAAAATGTCTATTCTTTTCATCTACAATGAACATGTATTGTAGATGTTATTTGTTGCAAGCAGCTTTTACCTGGCTAGACAATGGGAAAACATCTGATAATCCAAAACATCTATTATTTTCTACTTTGATGATTGTGTAAGATTTATGTTTGATTCATAATTACACAGTCAATAACAGCATATCAGGCAAAGTATAAAATACTAGGGGTTAGAATTGGAGATCTCAAATCCTCTAATAACGAAAATACCAAGTATCAAATATGAATATTATTATGTTATCTGCACATCATGGGAACAAAGTGTGAAACTAGTTGAATATAATGGAAAGAGGAGTGAACGTTCATTTTGGTACATGAATTTTTTTTTTTTATGTTTTATTTTATTCTCTAAAATTAATAAATTAATGTTTTAGCTCTGAAGATCCAAAATCCGATTCTAAGTTAATCCCATGAACATCACCCTAGAGACTAAATCACTTTTTGTAATTTAAAAGACTAAATCGTTAATTTGTAAATTTCAAGGAGAAAAGTAAAGTACACATAAAATTAAGTATCATACATTCACTCTAAAAAAGAGATAGACCTGGGAGATTAACCAAGTTTGTTCCATGTGCCTAACAAAGTCAGAGAAGGAGTCCACCATAGAGGCCCGGACCTGGATGCCAGAAAGCCTATTGCATGACCTTGCATTACTAGGCATAATAACTGTATCACCAATTGGTGATATGAACCTTTCACTAGTTTCCAATGTTTTTGTTATGAGTACTGACCCAGTACTACAAGATACACAGATAGTCATTTTCTTCTTCTTTCTTCTTCTTCTTTGAGAGAGAGAGAGAGAGAGAGAGGGGATTGCAAGTAGAAGGAGAGTTTGAAGTTTCAAGGGAAGTTCCAACCTTGAATGATCAAATACAAGGTACTAGGCAGTCGGCCATGGTTTTTATGGTTTTCCTGCGGCGCAAAGGCAACTAACAATCCATTGGTTCTCGAGGGAGCGGAGACAAAGATATGGACAAAGCCTATGGCAAGTTATTTTAATGTTTGGAGTTTGGACCTACCCAAAATTTAAATATTTAATTAATAACATTCAAGTCATGATACGTTCTATTTTGTTGATGATGGTTATGAAAAATGTTCGGATGTACCGGGGGAAAGAAAAAGAAGCGGTGTTCGGACAGGCACGAGGCAGGTAGACAGTTAGCTAAGTAGCTTTAAATACCTAATTAGAAATTTGATTTCAGACAGCGTATATATCGAAACAGCATATATATTGGAAGTCTTATGATGAAAAACAAAATTCACATCTATAAATTTTATGTAACAAAAAGATTAGTCAGTGTTTATAACAATAAATACTCTAACTTCACCCAAAAAGAGTATTCCTAAGTGTACCCAAAAACAAAGTATTTGGAGTAGTTTTTCCATTAGTTTATCATCTATTCAAGTGAGTTATAAAATTTAAAGATTTATTGAAAGGTAAGTTAAAGTAATAAGAAACCTCAATTTTTTAAATCAAGTATGAAAATTTAAAGTTTAAAAACCTGTAAAAATCACATGATTTTTATAGACAATTCAAATATATTAATATAAAATTATTTTAGTTAATTCTGTGAATATTCAATAATATTGAAAAGAAATTTATTAATAACTGTGCTAACAATACTTGTTAAAGATTTGAAAAATGAAAATACTATATAAAAAGAAATTTTTTTAATTATTTAATATGTTGTAAACTTCAAGCTTCTGATCCTGTATGAACTTTTTAAAATTTCTTAATAAGTGTTTTCAAAATCTTTTTAGTCAAATTTTTAAAATCTTCAATGTGTAAACACCACGTAGAATGGCCCAGGTCTAACCCTTCAAGTGAAAAATCAATTAGGGGTTCATGGAATACTTGTTAAAATTGTGTTCTGTCTACTTATAAGGTAAAGTGAACTTTCATATGAAAGTGCAAGTTCGCTCTGCTTTGGTCACTGATAGCGATATTTTTTGTAAAATTATTAGCCCCAATGGGCCTTCTGATTTTATTTGGTGGCAGTTTGAACTCAAAAGTTCAACTCTCTATATTCCCATTGCCCCAACCAAAAAACAATTGCCCCAATCAAAAAAAAAATTCCCATTGCCAAACACAACACTACATATAGGAAGTAAAAGATCTTCTACTAGCACCCAAAGGCAAAAAGGCCCAATAAACATGATTATTCACCTCCGGTGAGCAGTGGCAACACTTTGTTGGGCATCGAGAAAAGAAAAAAAACGTTATTGGGTGAAATTGGCTGAGTGACTATTATTGCTCCTACATACATATTATCACTCCCATTTACAATAATTATTATTTAGTTTTACTAATTTATTCCTCTTCTATTTTAATCAAAAGCATATCTAACATAAATAATTCATAATACTATTAAAATTTATTATTATAAATTTAATTAAAAATTAGTTTAACTACATAAAAATATTTATCAGTTTTCTTATTTTTTATATTCACGTAATTAATAGATATTATAAGTACTAATAACTTATTTATCATAATGATTTAATTCCAATATTAAATTTCTTTAAACTTTGTATATAAAAATACCAAAATAATATAATTTTGAATATTTTTAAGAAAATAATAAATAAAAATGAATAATAACAAAGACATGATAATAAATTAGGTATATAATTACTTACAGATTTTATAACATCCAGTATTTATATAGATAAAAAAACTAGGAAATAAACAAAATGATACCATAGTTTATTTCTATTGGATTGACAATTAATTTTTATTATAGCTTTTATTTATTCATATTATTAAAAATTTAGGTAATTTTATTATTTGCATCAAAAAGAGTTTAAAAGGATTAATTTTTTTGATACCTGAATAATATGAAGGCTACATTATTTATTTCCTATTAGATAAAATACATAATTTAATTTTTTAAAATAAATTTAAAAATTAAAATTTAAAAAATAGAGAAGGACAAGTACATATGTGTCTTTAAGCCATTAAAAATAAGTTATTTTAAAAAAAATCTTAATATAATAAATTTATTTAATAATTTTCAAATTATATAAACATTGGACGTTAAAATTAAATAATAGTATGTGCATTGTATAGTTTAATTTAGTATTTATCTTTTTTATTACTCATTATTCATTATTTTCCTTTTTTATAAAATATTTAGGTAATTATTACCTTAAGAAAGTTTTAAAGAAAATAATTCAATACATAAAACATTAATTATTACATCAAATATGTTAAAATGATTGTAACTAAATTTGAAAATAATATTGAATATTTAATAATTAAATTATTTTTAATTAAATTAAAAATAGTAAATTTTGATATCATTATTATGACTAATAAACAATAAATATCAATTATGTATTAGTTTTATTTGATTATTTTCTTTAGGTAATGTGAGAAAAAAAAAAGCACAATTAGATGGAGGGTTGTGCTGATACTCTATTTGTAAATGTATTTGTCATGTCATGGTAATAATATTTAGAACTAGACATTATATTATAATCACTGCATATATTAATTTTATTTGATTAAAATAAAAAAGGATAATTTAGTAAAATTAAATAATAATTAATGTAAATAGGAGTGCTAATAGTTATTTAGGGGTGGTAATAGCTGCTTCTTGAAATTGGAACTATAAGCGTATTCTACTTTCTAATATATTAAGTCTAGAAGGAATATACAAAGAGAATAAAAATGCCAGAAAAAAAAAAAGAAACGAGAGAATAAAATGTTGCGATGAAAAAGTAAAAATAGAATGACAAAATTATTAAAAGTACAAGTTTTTGATGTCAGATTAGAAGACTAGATTATAATAAACTAATGAAATACTTCAGTTGGCATCAGTGTGAATGATCAAATTAAATTAGAGGAGATATAACAAATAAAAAGTTTAGTTTAAACTCTAATCCCTAAATTTTACATCCTAAATAAATAAAAAGTTTGGTTTAAAGCCAGCTCTGATGTTTCCATTTTTTTTACTGAAATTAGTGACTAATCCTTTTGAAATATAAAGCGGACAAACATTTATTTGGCTTTAATTATGAGATTTTTTTTATATACACCGTCATAAATTGAATTACCGACTAGATACTCAAGATGCCTAAATAATTACTAACTATATTACGTCTAGTGATTTGTTTACATATTCTTTACTTGTACTAAAAGTAACATTTATATGTATAAATTTTTTTTGTAACATCTATTGTATAGTTAATGTGAATGAGTGAACCTCTTGCTCTATTTTCTCCTTCTTACTTCCCCTCAAAAAGCTATGCAAATACGTGCTTGGACTTTTGTGCATTTCAAAATCAATTTTAAAAACTCGAAAGGAGCACTGAAAGTAGTACCATCATATTTGGATAGTTTTCATCAAGATCAATTTTTTCTTCTAGAATTGATTACAGAAGAAATAAAAATTTATTATTTTATGTCAAAATTTAAAACAATCACTAAATATAAATATCTTTATATATAAATTAGTTTTAACTAAATCAATTTGGTCAAAATTAATTATATTTATAATCAATTTTACAAACTTTCCAAACACACAGTCATGTGCTACGCAAAAACAAATTGGATGGAAATAGAAGTGTCATGGTTGTTGTTCTTCATTCTTGACAATCTCATGCAATGTACTAGCTAGGGCAGCTAATTATAAAATAAGAAGGCCACAACTTGCAATATGATTTGTCCGTTGCATTGCTTTTAACATCAATCCACATAGTTTTTATTAAAAGAAACTAATTATTATTATTTTTATTCACAAGGTATCTATTACCAACAGTGACTAATTATAATTATAAAATGAACATAATGATAAAAATGATTGTAAAAAAATAGAGAAAGAAATAGTTTTATCAAAAGAGTAAAAATTTAAAGTAATCATCGAAATAATTGTGAGGCATCAATTTTATTCTTGAAAGATATATTTTTGAGAAATGATATAACCTCCTATATATCCTCCTAAACATCCTTGTAATTACTAAATAAGGTAAAAAAGATAGATATAGTTATTGTCTTAGAATTTTAAAAGGTAGCCAATTCTTTCTTCATTCAGCAATTAAGAGGATATTTAGGAGGATTTGTTAGAAGGATAGATCATTTCTCTATATTTTTATAGGGAAAAGTCTAAAAACTCACTTTCAACTTTAGCTCATGTGTACTTTAATTCTGTTACTTTGAAAATATGCAAAATAGTTCTTACACTTTTCTATATGTGTACATTACTACAATTTGATAATAAATACGTTTTAATAAAACATTGCACTGTAGACTCTATAATCTTATTAGAAAATCTTAAATATTCAAAAATAATATGATAAAATTGTATATAGATTGAAAATTAAAGGATTTGTTTTTTAGTCTTTTCATGTCAAAAAATAAACACCTAATGGCATATTGGATTAACATGCACACATGAAAAAGTTTAAGCACCATTTTGCACGTTTTTAAAATAACAAGACTAAAATACATATGAGCCAAATTTGAAGGGGATTTTATGGGCTTTTCCCTATTTTTATATTAATTTAATCATAAAAAATAATTTTTATTTCACTTTAATTCCAATGCCATATTCCATAAACAAAACATAAAATTTTAATTCATGATATTATAGATAGAGTTTAATTTGAATATACAATTAGCATTAAATAATTTTACAAATATATAATTATGTATTGTCATATTAATAAAAATATTTCATTCAATCATCCATGAACTATAAAGTTTTATACATGATTAGTTGACAGTGGAACCGTGCATCAAAATTATTTTTCTATGGAAAAGTTTAGTTGTATTTCTTTATAGTAAATGTAAATGCATGATATACACACCTGTGAAATTGTGAGTGGCAAGGTGTGAACTTGGAAAATTGGATGCACTGTTCCAACTCGCAATGCCATAATGAAATAAGGTTCCATTGGTCAGCAATTGCATAATGAGTCATGACTCCTCCCGTGCAATATATATAGTGCTATAGACTATAGTGCATACAAATCACGTGGCTCTAGAAAGCAAGCCTTCATGGTAGTATTGAACTATTGATCAAAACATCTAAAGAAAAAGGCCCTAGATCTAGAAGCACTTGTTTTGTTGGTCGGAAAATGGAAATTAAAAAGATGACCACGCATACTGTTGTGAATAATGAGATAACCAAGTCCTAGTAAATCATTCCTATTGTCTAATTATCCCATTTTTGCTTGAGACTTTCTTCCTCATTTTCGTCGCAAACTTAATTTGACAAACCAATATATATATATATATTTTATGTCGTTGTCAATTTTTCAACAAGTAATATAACTAACGTAACTAACGTTTAGTGTCTACTTGTTCTTTTTTTTTTTTTTCGTTCCTTATTCTAGTCAAATGATGTTGGGAGTCATTTTTCTGTGTATCACGTTTAACTCAGATGTTAAATATAGGCTCTACGCTATAATTATGGATTTCGTCCAAATATAGATGATATGGGGCTCATTGAATTACCTCTAATTGGTAGAAAGTATACTTGGAGGAGAGAGCAATCTTCTCCTAGAATTGAAAGAGCTTTCGTGGACCCTGTGTGGCCTCAGTTTCTTAGTAATATCAGCTTGTTCGGTCTTAATTGCTCTTTATCGAATCATATTTCATTGATGATTCAAGTAGAGTCTGTTAATTGGGGTCCAAAATTTTTAGGAGTTTAGATATGTGGTTTTCCCGCCCTAATTTTCTTTAGTTTATTGAAAAGGAATGACATAATTGTGAAAATTCAGAGTTTTTATAAAAATTGCAATATTTGAAATGCCCTTTAAAGAGCTGGAATAAAGAGGTGTTTTGGAATTTTGATTTTGGGATTAAACAGTTTGAGGACTAGTTGGAGGTTGTCTCTAGGAATTTAGAGGACAAGGTTAACATGGAAGTGAATGTAGCGAGGTATAATGCTTTGAAAGCACAAGTGGAAATTTGGTTTAACATGAAGGATTGTTATTGGAGGCAACACTCTAGGGATGGGGTGCTGAAGGAAAAGGATAGAAACATAAAGTACTTTCATTCAATTGCCTCCATTAGCCACAGGAAAAAATTGATGCTTGAGATCAGGAATGGATGGAAAGTGTTTAGGTCTCCAAGAGCCATCAAATCTGAAGTAAGGGGGTATTTTAAAAATCTTTACCACCAAAAAGAGAGACTAATTATAGATTTCCAATTGTAGTTAGTTTAGAAAATCTCGGGCGAGGATGCCATGAAGCTTGAAACTATCCCTATAGATGATGAAATTAAGAGGGTTGTGTGAAATTGTGAATCTTCTAGGGTTTTGAGTAAGATCATTAAATCTTGATAAATTATGATTTTACACTTATTTGTTATTTTCTTATTTTTCCTAAGTTTTAATCTTTTTAACTTAGTAACTACTTTACAATTCATGGAATATCTAATTAATCTTACTAGTTGCTTATAAAAATGAGCTAATTATTGTAAGGGAAAATTTGGGGATACTATACTTAACGATACGATCTCTCTTCAAGAGAGCTATTCTGGTTGAAAACCTTATCCTTACAGGTAAAACTCGTTCGTGACTCAACCCACTTTCATTTAGTTAACCCATTATATTCGCTCGTGAACCTCTAAAGATCCATCATATTTAACAAATTCATCCAAACATCAATTGATCCGTATTTTTATTAACAAAAATGATTCTTTCGGGACATACTTTATGATCTTTTTGGGGTTAAAATGTTAGTTCCATGATGTCAACTTGACATAAAAGGACTATTTTATTAAAGATACAATCTTTTGGGGCTAAATTGAACTAGCATAAAATGTGACATGTTTTTATTTTTATTAAGAGAAATGATATTTTGACACCCACATGGGTGTAGTAGACACCCATGTGGGTCCCATGTAGTGTGAGAGGAGTAATGGAGAGAGAATAAGTTAGAAAAAAAAAGTAAGTGGTGAGATCTATATATATTGTAAGTTGAGTGTTTGAGAAAATGAGATGTTAAAATAATAAAGCTCTTTTATTAATAAAAATAAAGTGTTTTTGAATAAATTTATCCAACACAATAGATCCTTAAAGTGCTACGGGTAAATATGATTTTTTTGAAAGCTGTTTTGCCAACGAGCCAATCTTTTGGACTAAAATAATAGCTGTCTCTTCTTTTTATCAAATTCTTTTTTACTTCGCGTAAGAAAAACGAAAATTCCTTTTTACTTGATTTGTGGTTAATATGCTTGTACAATCAAAAAGGGGGAAAACAATAGTGAATATGCTTGACATTTGCGGTGGCAGCCACTTATTAGTTGCATCAATCTAAGAGGATGCTGAAGTGGAGAATCCGGCCCCACCCACAATGAGAAACGATTCTCTGCTTGAGGTAAGGCGAGTTTCGGGAAAGAAACCCCAGGCCGGTGTTCACTGCTCTCTCTCTCTCTCTCTCTCTCTCTCTCAAGTCAATTCAAAAGCAAAACCCAATCCACTCCCCACTTCAACCACCCACCCTACTCTCCTAAAACTCGAAACCTTTCGCTCTGCCGTTCCTCAAAACCACGCCACACAACCACCTAAAACAACCACAAAAACAACACACACTCTCCAACTTTAATCCCCCAAACAACCCAAAAAAAAAAAAAATGCCCCTCTCCCAATAACATTATCCTCTCAATAACCAACACACCTCTTTTGTTTTTTGTGTGTTGGAAACCACACTTACCCTGTCACCTGGTCAAGTCGGATAAGACCACTAGTCCGGCAAAGATCTCCCTCCCGAGTTTTAACGCAGTGAGCCATGTGACTAAGTCAGAACAGCCCCCAGTATCAATCCTGCTCGAGTCAGATAAGACCACTAAGACACAAAACTCTCGCTCTCGAGTTTTAACGCAGCTGCATACACAGGACTCGAATCCGAAACCCGTCACCTCAATCATGCACAACGCCGCGAGTGTGAAGCACGAACCGAGCCCACTCCTCGATTTGGGAACCCAAATCGGTCGCTTCGCCTTCGATTCCACAGCCTCGTACCTCAACTTGAGAGCAGGATCAGACACGTGCTCTTCCGTCCTCTCCAGCTTCCTCCACTTCAACTCACGTGCGCGAAAAAGCACCGTTTCACTGAACCTAAAGGCTAGAGCTTTCGGCGGCGGAGGGTTGGGTTTCGGGTTCGGGAACTTCGTGAACGAGTTCAATAGGGCCGTGAGGTTCCACTGCGAGAAGGTCCCGATTGGGTTCGCTTCGGTTCGGGTTGGTTCGATTGGAGAAATCAGTAATGGTTGTGATGGTGGTGGTGGGAATGGTGATGGGAATGGTGTGAGGGAAGATGGTGGGTGTGGTGCTGTGGAGGTTGAGAGGTTGCAGTTGAATGGTGGTGTGGGGGAGGGTCCTAAGAAGGTTTTGATTCTGATGAGTGATACTGGTGGTGGACATAGAGCTTCTGCGGAAGCTATCAAGGCTGCTTTTTATGAGGAATTTGGTGATGATTACCAGGTTGGTTTTCTGTTTTTTTTGTTCAGTTTTTTATTTCAAATTTGGGTTTATCTAATGAGAAGATTAAAGAGGGTGAGATTTGGTGTAAAGTTTTTTTCTTTTTTTTTGGTGTTGGGCAAGACTTCACATTTAGGGTGGGTTTGGAAATGGTACGGACAGGGATGTTTTGACTTATGAAATGTTTAGGCGTGTTTGCTTTGTATTTTTCAGTTTTTAATTTTTTAATTTTTTAGATAATTTTTTATATTTGTAAAGGAAAAATTGAAATTTTCAGTTTTCAGATTTTTCAGTTTTTCACAAAATTGAAAACTGACAAAGCAAAGGCCTAAGTTTTTTTATGTTTAGTAAACTAAAAAATTGAAGTTTTTTTATGTTTAGTAAACTAAAAAATTGTAGTGCTTTTACGTTCAATTAATTTTGAGCAGCTTATGGAATGCTTCTGAGAGCTCACTCCTATTATTCGAAATTCAAAAGATTAATATATCCTTACTTTAATAAGTGGCAATAAATATAGAAATTATTCTCTTTAAAACATATATTCATTATTGTCATTTTGTATTTCTTGAGCATATTTATCAAACACTATTACTTGGTTTTTGCTTGAGAGCAATTTATATATCATTTTACTAAACAATACTACTATGACATTTTAAAAGCAAATTTTTTGAAAGCCCAAAGTTCTTATCTGCTCTCAAAGAGCTACAACAGTACCAAACCAAAGCTTACTATGAGGTGATTATTCCCTCACATTTTCACATTATAAACTGTCTCACTTTAGAGGAGCTAATTCTCATGAAAGCCTCAAACACTGAGTTGCCTTGTCTATTTGAGGAATTAGTACGTGCTCATAAAAAATCAAATAGTACTGCTTTGATTACTTGTAGTTGTAGAGTGACATTTTGGTTTGGTGCAGTGGGAAATAAATAAATAAAACGATGTTTTAGTAAATAGGTGAACTGGTGGCTGGAATTATTCTCCACTTGCAGTTTAGTACCTGAATAAGAGGTTAGTTCTTAGTCCTTGAATTTATGAAGAAACTAGCATCATTATCATATTAGTCATCCTTGTGTCCCATCTCAAGTGTTAACTAAGTGGAATTGATACTAGTTTTGTAAATTTAAGGATTAATTTGTATAGTAAAAAGGTGGCTTAGTATACGAGGCTCCCATGTGTTGTGGTTCGGGGACGATAGACATTCACAGCCTTACTCTCACAAGTATAGAGCTTGTTTTTAGGATTTGGACATGTAGCCTCTAGGCCACAAAGCAATGATTTTACTGTTGCATCAAGACTCGCCCTTTTTAAGGATTAATTTGTATACATTAATAATTTTAGGAGGATTACAATCTCCTTTTTCGTTCACATTTTGAGAAGAATAAAGAGAGAGGGACACTTTTAGGAGAAAACACTCTGTTTAGTTCTCTATTAGGTACACGTGACATCACTTTGGTCTTTCAAATAGAGTCGGAGATAAATTTACCCAAAATTCTCAATTTCAGAAAACCACATTAAAATTGTCCTCCCTTAACTATGAGAAATTTACCATTCTGATTTCGCCCAAAGTGGTGCCACTTTGTACTGAAGTAATGTGACTTTGATTGAGGAAATGGATTGGTCTGACCGTATGATATAAACTAAGGCACTAAACTGATGTCAACCTTTTCTCCATGACCAAAATGATATCACTTTTAATGCTTTTAGTAATTTAGGGAATAAGTTGATGTTAACTTTCTTTGGAGACTTCACATTTTTATTTTGTGGGATGGAAAGTTACAGTAAATCTAATAGTTGGGTATGTGGATATTGTTTTTTCGGTGGGTTGTGTTTCAATGTGGAGTTCATGATATAGGTGTTTGTTACTGATTTATGGACTGATCATACACCTTGGCCATTCAATCAACTTCCAAGGAGCTACAGCTTTTTGGTGAAACATGGGCCACTGTGGAAGATGACCTACTATGGAAGTGCGCCACGCATAATCCATCAGTCTAATTTTGCAGCCACTTCAACATTCATAGCTCGGTGAGACTTTGGTTGCCTTCACTTTACAATTGTTACTCCCATTTCTTGTCAAATTACTTCAATGTGACAGAAACAATGCATACTCAAATGCCATTGCAGATAGGTGATGGGTTTTATGAAGTGACACATAAAGGAAACTTGGAAAGTTTTGATATATACTGCTCTAGGATTTTGTCTATCTTTCAAGTTGAAGTCTTCTGTGGATCATTGAAGAACTACTATAAGTTATATCCAAATACTTTCCATGTTTCTCAAGACTTCATTCCCTTTGGTTGGAGTAATTTGTTTGCTTATATTTGAAACATGCATTTCTGTTTATAAATGTAGGTAGTTGGCTTTAAACAATTATGTATTGCTGTATGCATTATGGTAGTAGAGACAACAGCATGGTAACTTAGCGATGGCATGGTACCTTAGCAATATTTCAGCATGGTTCTATTTGAAATTTGCGCACTACAAAATAGTGCATGATACACCGGAACAATTGCTTTTCGATTGCAGTACTATGTTTTTAGTGCATTGTGTTTATATCGAACTGAAGTTTTTGGCATTTGCTGCTGCCCATGCTGATATTCTTAGTTGTTGAAGCTATGTTCTTGAGCATATGTAGCTCTTCTCAGACACACATTGTAATATTGCATGTTAGAGTTGAATATCCTATCTTTCTTTTACAGTGAGGTTGCTAAAGGGTTAATGAAATATCAGCCAGATATAATAATCAGTGTACATCCACTGATGCAACACGTTCCACTTCGTATTTTGAGGGCAAAGGGTCTTTTAAGGAAGATTGTTTTTACCACAGTTGTTACTGATTTAAGCACATGCCATCCTACATGGTTAGCTCTGTTTCTTTTTCTTCTTCTTCTTTTTTTAATTATTACTATTATTTTTTATTTTCTTTTGAGAAATGTCAAGAGTCTGGTTTTGTCATCTTATATCTTGTATTTTCTAGGTTTCATAAGCTTGTGACTAGATGCTATTGTCCAACAACAGATGTTGCAAAAAGGGCAATGAAAGCTGGACTTCAGCCATCCCAAATAAAGATTTATGGTCTACCTGTCCGACCTTCTTTTGTTAAGCCTGTTCGGCCAAAGGTATGTCATGGCCATATTGCCGTGCCTTGAATTGGATGGCTTGTTTACTTAGATTTCTGGAATTGGAATACTGTATGGTTTGATACATTTATTGCTCCCCGTGACCTTCATTAGATTGTTTGTTAAGGTGTGATAGGATAGTAGGAATTGTCCAGTCCCAATAATCAAGTCATTAGATTTTTGAATTTATTGCCAGCGACTTTGATTTAGGACAAAGATTCTAGCTGATTAACAAACAAAAATCTAATATGAAAACTACCCATAAACAGAAACCCCATTCTAATTGTTAACTTTTAGCTGTGGCCCATAAGCACTTTCTATCATATTATTGTACTGCTCTTTCTCCTGCTTGAAACTTCAGCCATTGCTGTGTCAGCAGTGCTCAATTGTGTAAAGGATGTGAACTAAAGTTTTACACTTAATTCTCAAACCCCCAACGACGCGCACGCGCACACAAAAAAAAAAAGAAAGAAAAAAAGAAAATACACTTCCCATTGTCAGCATGTGGAAAAGCGAACAATTTGCAAGTGAGTTTTTTTTACTTCAATAATTAAATGCGAAATGGTATAAGTAACTCAGGCGTTTGTTATTGGTTCAGATTCCATAAGACCATTAATAAGCTACACAGATATCAGTCAAGCATTTTAATTTTAAGGTAGCGTAAGTTGTAGTTACTTGAAACTAATTCATGTATGTGCTTGTATGTATTTAGACTACTTAACAGTGTGTTTGGAACTTTTATCATTAACGGAACACATTGGACTTAGTAGGGAGGAATTGGAAAGGGAAGGAAAGTAATGGAACGAAGTTACTTTCCTACATGTTTGGAAGATTAATCTGGGAAATTGTAGTTACTTGAAAGTAATTGATGCATATGCTAGTCTGTATTTAAACTACTTTAACTGTGTTTGGAACTTTTATCATTTACTTGAAACTAATTGATGCATATGCTAGTATGTATTTAAACTACTTCAACAGTGTGTTTGGAACTTGTGTCATTAACGGAATGCGTCGGAATTAGTAGGAAGGGATTGGAAAGGGAAGGAAAGTAATGGAACGAAGTTACTTTCCTGATTGTTTGCAAGATTAATATGGAAACATAACGGAAATTCATTAGTTGTTTTTGGAAGTTACATTATAAAGGAATGGAACAGAGCATTTATAGTTATTAACTCCCCAAATTTTTAGTTCCCCTCATTTTACTGTGATGTTGGAGGGGAAAGATATTTGGCTTTTGATGGGGAAAGAGGAAGAATTATTTTTTAATCCTTTGAGTTCCTTTCCTACTTATTATTCAACTCCCACACAAGGGAAGGAGCTCCATTTCCCATCATTCCCCTTCCTTTCCTCCAATTACCTGTCATCCAAACACACTATAAAGGTATATAAATTTGGGTCTGTATTTCCTTATTTTTCCTTGCAATCAAACCTTATTGATCAACACTATAAATGTTTGAGCCTTGCCTAATTTTAATTAATTATTAATGGAAATGTATATGTTTTACAGTATAGGTCTAAAGCAAAGCTATGCAATTGTTCTTTTATTTTCTATTTAGGTAGTACTGACACTGGTGGGCTTCTCTGATTGATGCTACAGGATGAACTAAGGAAAGAATTAGGAATGGATGAGGATCTTCCTGCTGTATTATTGATAGGGGGAGGTGAAGGTATGGGCCCCATTGAGGCTACTGCTCGGGCACTTGGAGATTTATTATACGATGAAAATCTTGGGTCTCCCATTGGTCAGATTCTAGTGATTTGTGGTCGCAATAAGAAGCTTGCTAACAAACTAAGTGCAATTAATTGGAAGATTCCTGTGCAGGTATTAATTGTCATAAAAACGTTACGAAGCCTTGTTCTTGCGTTCAGAATCCCATATTAATGTGTTTGTGGGTGGGTGCCCATGCACTTTGTCCCTCATTCTTACATGTGTTTCACCTTATGCTTAAAAGTTTTTTGGAAGCGGTCCAGGGCAATAGGCTTCTACTGGTGTCTGTATTTTCATTTACGTAATGAACTAGTATTTAGGACCGAATTTCTCATATGATATCACATGGTTGAACTTTTGGAGTGTTTTCGCAAGAGAAAAGATAAAACTCATGGTATGTCCAGCTGAATATAGAAAGACAGATGAAGACCTTGTGAATAATGTGCATGTGCAATTGTCCTAATTAAGAGAGCGGATTCAGGTAAGAAAAGGTGACAGATAAGTGGGCTTCCATAATACATCAAAGACACGATGGAAGTTGTTATTATGACTCATGAGTGTAGAAATTATTCCCAGTTGGTTGATCGACAAAATAATTTCTAGGTAGGATTCCGTTAAGTTTCTGTAAGATACTCATAATCTATCCAAATTACTTGGATTAGGTTATCACTTGTCAATTACTTCCATCGATACCTTCTGCAGTAAATTTGTCTGGTATACCAGATTTACCTGTGATTAAATGCATATGTAGTATTGGTTTCTCTCTGTTAAGGAAGGGGTCAGGCTTTAAACTCTCTGCTAAATTTCTTGCTGCGATTGGTGACATACCAATAAGTAGTTGAGCATAGCAATTACAATCACATTCACCTGTATGTGCACTGAAGCCTCTCAACTATTTATTTTTGCTCATATTTAGGTCAAGGGATTTGTCACCAAAATGGAGGAATGCATGGGAGCATGTGATTGCATTATTACAAAGGTTTGTTCTCACGGACGTGACATTTTTTTTCCCTTGCCTCATAATAACAGTAATTAATGGTTCTTTTCTCTTTTGCAGGCGGGCCCAGGGACAATTGCTGAGGCCATGATCCGAGGCCTCCCTATTATTTTGAATGATTATATTGCTGGGCAGGTATCATGGTTCTCACCATTATGTCTTTTGACTCTCTCAATAATTTCTTTCTTGAAAAGAATTCAGTTGACTCGATTGTGTCCGTGGATGAAAAATAAAACTGAGGCTGAGCTCTGAAACATTAGTGTGACTTTTATCAATTAGAAACAAGTAGAATGATCTGCAATGAGGCAGTGAACTTGATATGAATAGATGGATAGATGGAATCTTTCTTAGGAGTAGTGCATGTCTGAATTATTCTAGTGTGCATATCATTAGTGGAGAGGTTAGAATGAGTAGAGGTTCAGGTCATGCTGTTGTAGGATTCGGTCTTGGTTTTGAATACCTTATACATGATAAATACTGTCACTTACAATAGTTCTTCGTCACAGGAAGCTGGCAATGTCCCCTTTGTTGTAGAAAATGGATGTGGGAAGTTTTCCAAATCACCCAAGGAGATAGCGAAAATCGTCGCTGAGTGGTTTGGTCCGAAAGCTGATGAGCTAAAAGCAATGTCGCAAAATGCATTACGGCTAGCGAGGCCGGATGCTGTGTTCAAGATTGTTCATGACCTTCACGAGCTTGTAAGACAGAGAAGCTTCCTGCCAGAGTATTCTTGTACAGCTTAACTTAAGGTGAGGCTCTATTTTTTGTACCAGTTTTTTTTTCCTCCCCTGAGAAATTGTATGAAGCAGCGAAGATGGATCAGTAACAAAAATAATTGTATGTTATTACACATGTCCATGTCATTATTCAGATGCTCATTTGAAATAATAGTTTTGGCTGTTTCCTGCACACTGTTCCCTTATAAACTTTGCTCATGTTTATTCAGGGTGTATATGTTTCATATTATGAAAAATGCAGTTATGAAAAACTAAAGTTTAGGGTGTGTTTGGATGAGCTTTTCTGACCCCAATTACCTTTTTTCCCCTTAAAAATCACTTTCTATAAATTTGAATACTTTTTAAAAATAATCAAAATATAAAAAAAAAATCAGTTTTCAACCCCTTTTTTGAAATCTGAAAAGAATAGCTTTTGAAAAAAATCAATTTCTAGTTTTTCACTTACATATAAAATTTAAGGTTCAAAAGGCTTTTAAAATCCAAAACAAATAAACTATTATATAGAACTGAAAAAGATAAAAACTGTCCCCCCCCCCCCCCCTAAAACCTACTATTTTTATCTTCTATCAAAAGTTGAAAACTAGTTTTTTGGAAGTTGAAAAAGAGATTTTTTTTTGGTCACCAGAAACCAACCATCCAAGCACATCCTTAATATCGTTGTGGAGGACCGTAGCTAGAAGAGTATATCACATGAAAAATATTGTGAGTATTCATTTTATATAGATATCGTGTCAACTCTCTTTTATTGAATAGAACGTAAACTTTACTTAAATGGAGTTTATACTCTATTTGACAGTAGATGAAAAATGAGTTAGTATAGTATTCAATATTAAGTGAGTACAAATTACGTAACTCATATCAGGTCAAGGTACTCCAATATAGGTAGCGTAGATGAAGAGCAAGGAAAATTCTAGATACAGTCATTACAAAAGAATTGGATTTATTGGCATCATTGCTCTCAGCTGAACTCATCTGATGTCAAAAACAAACTTGCGTGCTGTCTTCTCGTTACGAGTCAAGCAGGGGCTGATTATAAACTATCATTGGCAAAAAGCTTCTGTTGGACCCTGTGCTTGATAAAGGTCTAACAAATGAAGATACAACCTTTTCTTTTTTTTGGGGTAGGAATATACAACATATGAATGTGGCTTGATTTGCACCTCTCATATTCTGAGAGTGTACAAGGGTTTGTTTGGTTTTTGGTTTTATTTTTTTATTTTTTATTTTTTTTACAGATTTTACGTTGAGAATAGTGAAAACACGATGATGTATTATTTTTACATTTATAAATTTCTGAAAAACAAGAAATGAGTTGAAAATAAAAAATAAAAAATGAAATAAAAACTAAAAACAAACACCACCTTAAATTTTGCTCTGGCTTCTGCGCCGTTGTCCGTATACGGATGCACACTATCTTGTTACTGAATACTGATGCATCGTGCTCCTAATAAACAACAATGGTGGGTGACATTTTTTTTAATTAAGATACGAGAGAATAGGGGTGATAGATTGGAGTTGAACTTATAAGGATCTGTTTGCTTTGCATTTTTCAGTTTTCAGTTTTCAGTTTTCCAGATTTGTAAAGGAAAAACTGAAAAAACTGAAAATTGAAATTTTCGCTTTTTTTTTTTTTTCATTGTAAGCAGCAAAACTAAAACTAAAACAGCAAAATATTTTAACTTTTCTAGTTTATTGGGACACGTGAGAGCCTAATATTACACTGTGGACTCACTTGCAAGAAGAGTAGATGACTTGCAGTTTGATCCCTAGGCTGATTTTACGACTATGAATTTGGGCTTTTGTTTAGCTATATTTATCTATTATTTTTATGAATCTAATTTCTATCTAACTAATATACTTTTACCAAAATGATAAAATATACAAAATAATTATTCACTATTATAACCATTCGTTATAATTTATCATTTTAATGAAATTTTGTTGGTTAACAGCTTTATACTCCGGCATATAAAAGTCAAACACTAAACTCTTGTTATTATTGGAGTTTAATTTCTATGTATTGATAATGTAAGAATTTTTTCACACAATCATCAATTTATGTGTTGTTAAATAAGTAAAAGTGGTGGAATTTCATTTTCACTACTTAGAAAATTATATAAATGAAATAATTTGATTTGATGATTGTGAAAAAAAATTATTATTGTGTAGAATTATCCATTATTTGTTCTTTTATTTCCTATCCCAAATTTAGCCGCTTAGCGATATATTTTTATTTTTTTGGTTGGACTGAACCGATTATAGTGCATCAAATGCATGTTAAAGCGTTTAATTTGAGTTTTCAATTTTCTTTTTTAATTTTTTTAGATTTTGTGAAAAAATATTAAAAACTCTGAAAATTATAAATTATAAATTTTAATTTTTAATTTTAATTTTAATTTTTTGATATTTCTTTCACAAAGAAAAACTAAAAATAAAAATTAAAAACTGAAACCAAATAGACCCTAAAATTTCACCAAAAGTACAAAAAGGGTGATACCAGTGTGGAAAATGAAGTGAGAAAATACATAATATTGAAAATAGGATTAGGTTATCTAGATTTGTTGATTTTAAGTGATTTGAAATTTATTCTTTAATGTTCTGATTGTTTCAGATTTTAAAAAATAATTATAAAATTTAAATTTTTAATTTTATATATAATTAAAAATTAAAAATTGATATTTTTATATTATGATTATTTTAAAAAATTATCTAAATATATGAAAAAGTGATTTTTTTAATTAAATGATTTTTATCCTAAATCTCATCCAAATCCCCCCCCCCCCCAAAAAAAATTATGTAAAATTTCATATAACTTGATCATGCATAAATTTTTAACCTTTGATTGGATCATCTTGTCGGTCTTAGACTAAAAACCATCTTCTTCATCAATAGTGAAAATTTACATATGAATAGATCATGTGAAATTTTCACATCAAAGGATCAATTTCTTCTAAGGAGCTTTTAGATTTGAGTTTTGTGGATGTGAAAGTAAATTTAATACCAGGAGGCGCCTTTATCTTCACAACGATTCAACTTATCTCAACTCAGATTAATTTAAAAAAAAAGATTTAAGGAATAATTTTTGTTATGTACGTGGCAAGACCCCAAAACCAAATTCTCATATAAATGACAAAATGCAATGCATGATGAGATTTGCGTCTGAAGTGACAAATTCTATCAATCAATATCGTAGTCATATATGTGTATACCGACTGCATGCATGAATCTTCTCAAGATTCCTTGGGCCCCAAGCTCAAGTACACATGTTTAGCTTCTTGAAAAGCCACGACATCTCATACCCAAAATTTGCATAATTGCAAATTGCACACCTGTAACTTGGTTTCCGCGGTTCAATGACTAACGCCTAAGACAAAGCAAAACTGCAAACTTCAGCACGTGAATTTTGATATGGAATTCGACACCGACTTGATCCTTTGGCCTCTTCCACTTTGAAGATAAGAAAAATAAGGTTATACTATATAGTATAGGGTAATCTTCGGAAGCAGATATACTAGAATTAAATGCATATATCTTATATGTAACTATATAATATAATATGAGTCTAGTTAAATAAGAGCTTGCCATTGTCATAGAAGGCTATGCTGATTTTATTGCAAAAGTAGAGTTAATCTTAAAGCTTATATATATACACACACACGCATTCAATAATAAGGGAGTTATTGGAAGGTCTTGTAATGGGTTGGAGGTACCATGCTGGGTTGGTGCTGATAGGTGCTTTTGTGTTAATATGGGTCAGCTCTGCAGAAATAACTCAGGTTTGTACTAGTGTGCTTTCCCCCCTCCCCCCCTCCCCCCCCTGGCTTTACCCCATTTTCTCTCCTTTGCATGTTATTTTTGGCAGAGTTTGTGGCTTAAAGGTTAAAGCTTCTTTGCACGCGTTATTTCTTTGGCTTATGTTTTTGTTTTGAAGATCTTATTATTTTGTGTGGCTTCTGAAAAAAGGGTAGTGAAACAAAATCTAAACTCTTCTAAGATTTTGAAACTATTAGTATATGCCTCACTTTGTTACAACAACGACTAATGTTGTGTCATAAATCATGTTTCAGACCATTAAAATCGTGTCTAAGTATTACTTTGTTACAATCACAAGCATTTAGATAGCATGTTAATGTTCCGGATAAAAGAGGAAGATTGTGTAAGTCGATCATCAAAGCAAAACTTTGTAGGTTGTTCAACATATGACACAACACATTATCATTATTCTTTATGTTTTGTCCATGTACCAGAATTCATCTGGTAGGATAAAACTTTGTTGTTATTAGTAGAAGTGCAAATGTGTAGTTTAGAAGCATCTTTCTCATTTGCTTGAGTATGAAAGTGCCACACATTACAAAGGCATACTTAGATGCTATTAGAGTAAAAGAAAATATTTGTTCTTCTGCATTACAAGGTTGGATTTTGCTTCCCATAGCCAAATCATAGTTATGTTGTTGCAAGCAGTATGAAAAAACTATCGGATATAACAATCCTTTCTGTCGAAAAAATGTGGCTTTGTGCTTTTTTTTCGTAACAAAGGCGTTACCGCTATTGGTCTTAATTAATGCTGGAATAGCTAAACTCTTACGACCAAATTATTGTTTTTTATGATACCAGTTTTCAGTAGTTGGCTCATGTTTTTGTCAACACCACACGTTTCTTTCCAAAAGTTTAATATTCCCATCTATGCTGTCAGTTAAAAATGTCCCAAGCAACTAGCTGTTGTGTATTTTGTGCAGTCCTACGGCCTCCCATATTATAAATTCTTGTGTGTTCTTAGAATACATTTAATATATATTTCATAAGCAAACATAACCACCCATTTTAAGTTTTTAATATAATTCTAAATATTATAAGTTACAATGAGTGATTGTGCATAATTATGGAGCATACATTAAATGTGCTCTATGAACATGCAAGAATTTTTCCATATGCATAAACAAAATAGATGCATGATAATTGTGTATAAATAAGTTTATATTTCAATTATATAAGTGTTAGATTAACATATTGTCTTTAGTAACATTTTCATATATTGTTAGTTAAAATTGCATCTAACATTTACATAGCTGAAATCGACGCTTATTTGTTCATAGTTCACGAAATATCAATTTGGGTGTCTAAAAACTATGTCGAAAAAACATTTCACACATATTATGAGTTAAAATCATATCTAACACGTACATAGCCAAAATCTATACCTATTGTACACAGTTCATGGAATATCGATTTGGTTGCCTAAAAACTATGATGAAAAGGATTTCTCTTGATCAGAATATGTCAAAAATGGTTTTAATATAATTAATGTAGCCTAGGCATTCTTCATATACTAATGCAATTCATCAAAATGGAACAAAAGAAAAGGAGAAAATTATGGCATGCATGCAACTTATAGGATAAAAACTAACACACATGTAATAGTGTATCTTCTGATTTTATGCCTTTCTGATTGTTCTACTCCTTAGAAACTTGTTATTTCTTCACTAAGATCTAACAAGTTGATTATGATGTAAGATTTGTTATACTAAGCTTATGACACATTACTGCAGAGGATTTTTACAGAGTACAAACAGCCTTTTGCACTCACTTACCTTGGAGTATCTATGATGGTGGTCTATCTACCCATTTCAGTTTTCAATGAATGGATCTGTCGCTTACTAAAAAATCTATATAGAAAACTTCATAAGGATATTCAACAACCAGAAGCAGATATAAAAAGTAGTTTAATTACTGACATGGAAATCAAAGAAAGAGAAGAAGGGATGCCTTTGGTCAAGAAAGAGGAAGATGAACATCACTTGCTTGCACAAAGTTGTGAATATAGTTCTTGGGAAGTTGCTAAAAGTGGCTTGTACCTCACTCCAATATGGTTTGCATCAGAGGTTACAGAAATTCATTAAATCTCATTCTTTGAACACACACACACACACACACACACACATATATATTCCCTTTTTCATTTTATCTTTTTGTGAAGTGAGAACAACAGGCTATATGTCGAAACATCAGGACCAATGTTATATAAGGAAAAAGCTCTTCTAAAGTGAGCTCGTCTCTAAAATGAGAAAATGACGGGTTTTTCACCCTTAGATCATTTAGTATCCTACACACAATGCAATTCATTGATCGAAGGATGAATATCTTCTCACTTTCTCACTTTAGAGACAAACAAACTTTAGAAGATCCTATTCTCTCGCCAAACTATCCATAGCTTAACTCATGTCAAAGTTGCTAGACACTTAAGATGGAATGCATTGCTATTTGCGGGAGTGATTTAATGTCATTAAACGATCATTAAAAAATTTAGTGATCGAGTATTATGAACTTCAGAAGAAAAGAGTAAAGCAAAATGACTGAGATATGCCTACTCTTTAGCTACAATTTCAAATTTATCTTCTAGCTCTTAGGCATGTTAGTTAACTTTAATTTCCTGTGTGAAGGAATGAACCTAGAAAGTAATGTGGCCTTGGAGATGAGAAACGCTTGACTTTAGTTAATACAACTTGATCAGATATGAAGTCTTGATAAATGACAATGTCTATTGAGATCTTTGTAAATGATTAGCACTCCCTCCCCCTCCAAAAATTTAAAATGGAAAGATTCTCAGTTTCTGTTTCATGCATGAATACTTCTTCATGAGTTTACAAGATGAAATACTAATTATGTTCCCTATTTTGTGTCTGACTTTTAATTGATTCTTATCATGCAGTATATGTCAAACCTGGCACTTGCAAATACAAATGTTGTGAGTACAACAGTTCTGAGTTCCACATCAGGTCTATTCACTCTTCTGTTTGGAGCTCTTCTTGGCCAGGACTCAGTAAACATAACAAAAATAGCTGCTGTGTTAATCAGCATGGGCGGTGTTGCCATGACAACTGTTGGGAAAACTTGGGCAGCAGATGAGCGGATCAGCATCTCTGAGTAAGTTGAATGTTGCTTCCTATGGTGCAAAAGCCCTTTACTGTAATAATTTACATAGCCCTGCAACCATTGTAAGTGTGCAAACTGCTGATTTTTCGGAAAAATGATATTAAATAAATTTATGCTAGTTTGTGAGGGATTTTAGCTTTTAACTTCAGGAAAAATTCTGGAGTTTTGGAAATTTTTACCAGAATTAACTTGCCAGATTGATGTGGCATTCTGTTGATTCTTAGATGAATGAGTGGATCTTGATAGTTCAGACCATCCAACAATCCTTGATTATGGCAAAAATTTTCTAAGCAGTATTGCTGTTAATTTTATTGAGAATCATTGTGTAGTGGTAGTACAATACTGCCATTGTGTTTCTATCTATATATTTGGCCTTACTATAAATATTTCCCTTTGTATTCTAGTCATTTTGCTTTCAATTTCTGAAAATGGAAACTGTTCTTATTGCTAAGGACTAGAAAGCATTCTATCACTGGGGACATTTTTGGTCTACTCTCAGCAGTATGTTATGGCTTATACACAGGTATGTATATTTAACTGCCAGGCTATTACAGATCACTTGTGTGGAATTCTGACTCTGAGTATCATTGTCAATCATTGGTCAATTAATTGCAGTACTTCTCAAGAGTTCTGCTGGATCAGGAGACAAGGTTGACATGCAAAAGATCTTTGGATGTATTGGTCTCTATTGTCTCCTTGGCTTTTGGTGGCTAGGTATGGACTTTATATTTTTCTTTAATGGCTATAACATGTCTCACGGACCAACTTTCCTTATATATTAAGTGGGTGGTTAATGAAGGCTCATCAATGAATGCCATTTTGGGTTTGAAGCAAAAGGACTTTTACAATCCCAATCAAGCAAAAGGCCTTTTTGGGATTGAAGCTTTATAAAATGGATAGACCCATTTTTAGCTTGTGCTGAAAGTCAACGTTTTACTAATAGGACACTATCAGCAGTGGTTGAACTCTTGACCATATACTTTTTTTTGTTTGGATTGATAGAGTTAGGTGGAATTTAAGTTGCTTCATTGTTTGGATTGATAGAGTTAGATGGAATTTAAGTTGCTTCATTGTTTGGATTTATAAAATTTGGATGAAATGAAACAGAGATCGATGGACTTCATTCCATCAAATTCCGTCAACTCTTTATAAATTTCTTCCCCCTAAATTGGAAGGAATGAGATGAAACATAAATATTCAAACAATAGAATGAAGTAATCATTCCACTTCGTTATATTCCGCTCCACCATGCTCTACTAATCCAAGCATACCCAAGAGTAATGTTATTTGTACATAACATATATGGGATATCGTGCTGATATATTTTCATCCAATATTAGATGGGATGTGGGACTCGGACTTGGACTAAGCGGGATATCGGCATTGTATTCCACATATGCTACCCGTGTACAATTACTACTTCTCCTTTTCAAAGTATATTTTAGTGGTTATGCTTTAAGATTTTTTGATGCATGCATACAAAGTACGAACAATTTACAGATAATCCGTCTCTCATTTTTCTTTCACTTATGCCTTTGTTCTTTTTCTCTTTTGGGTTAGTTGTTTGTACATAAACAATATTAGTATAATCCATTTTTACAACACTGATTTTTTGCCAACTTCCATGTTGACTTCAAAATTGGACAACTTGGTTATTGAAAATTGCTACTCTTAGTTTAGAATTCCCTGCCTCGTTCCTTTGTGAAACTAAACTTTGTCACTGATGCTCTTTCAACTTTCCCTGCAGCATGGCCGTTAAATGCTGTGGGAATTGAGCCCCTTTTCAAATTGCCAACTTCAACATCCATCGCCGAGATTGTTATTGCAAATAGCATTTGGTCATGCGTGATTTCAGATTACTTTTGGTATGTACAAGAGCCTACATCGGTATATGGAATGAAATGAAAATCTCACACGATTTGGCTATACACAAAGTGAGGTCTAGCTTGTGACTCACTTGAAAATCTAAAATTAATAATAAACATTTGTATACAGTCAAGCTATGTGAAAATTTTACATAATATTTATTCTTATTAATTCATTAAAAGCTTGAGAGAATTTTGTTCAATAGTTTGCATCATATAAGACGTGTTCGGTTAAATGATACCTAATAATCATCAAAATGTTAAACATAGAAGGCTGTTATTGTTATAGTATATTTTCATTATGAGGTCAATGTTGATGCACTTATCGGTGCAAAAGAGTTTATATTATTATTTAATTATATATTTTTAGCTGGAAGACTTTTAAAGTAATGGATAATTGAGTTAAATATTTTTATTGATTTGATAATATATGTTTAACATATGTATAAATTTTGTTTACACACAGAGTGCATGTATTTAAATTAAGTTCATTATTTAAAGCCTCTATGTTTTACTGTTGGATATACTTATGTCTCATGGTATAAGCGCAATTAGAGTTGAATTTTGAAAAATTATTATTAAAATGTTTTTTTTGGGAAAAAAAACAATCAATCAATACGACTTTTAGTGCGAGCTTGCTATGAAAATCTAGCACTTTTAACAACATCACAATGTGTAATTGAATAATAGCATAAAAGAACTTTTACAGGAAAATTGTATCAATATTAAAGAAAAATAAAGACTCCTTAAAGTGAGAAATTAGGGATTTATTTACTATCGAGGTAATTGGCGGTGGATTGCAAAGCCTTATTTTTCTTTTTTTCTTTTTTTTGTTAACCTTAGAGACAAGTTCACGATCCCTAAACTAAATTCTCTAACTGGAATTACATAATTCGTTTCATCAATAACTATGATGAATACTATGATAGGGCTCTTTCGATTGTTTGGACGGCACCTTTGGTTGCAACATTGGGCATGTCCTTGACAATTCCTATTGCCATGATAGCTGACATGGTTATACATGGTCGCAAGTACTCAACAATCTACATTCTTGGTTGCATTCAGGTCTTAACTTCTTCTTCTTCCTTTTTGTTTTGTTTTTTTTCGTTCCAATCGTGTATTCTTTATTAATTTGCATTGTATCTATATTGGTCTACATTGTTACTCATTTGATATGGTTTATAAACATCCATTCTTTGATTCTATTGGAAACAGGTTTTCGCAGGATTTACTCTAGCAAACCTTTCGGATAAGTTTTCAAGAAATGATGTAGAGAGTTGACTATGTGACGTTCTGAGAAGCAAGTTTGTGTATATTAAACGAAGAATTCAACAGAAAATGTATGTATGTGATAATGGGTAATGGGTGCGGTTGGATTAGCTTTTAAAATTTTTTTTCTCAATTTCTTTCAGTAGATTTTTTTTTGAAAAAAAATACTTTACGTTCATATAGACTACGCATTTATAAATCTCTTTGGATAAAAAAGAATATAAGCACTTTTTTCTTTAACCAAATTATATTTAAGTGCAAGAATAAAAGTTTGATAATTATGGATCCTATTCTAAACCGGTTCCTTTAACTACCCAAAACTCTTGAAGTGCTCCAATGGTATTTTTAATTGGATTTCATCCTAAACTAGTTCGATTCTCAACAAGTTTTACCCACAAGGAAAAATAATTCTTTAAATAGTCTCATCTATTTTTCAATTTTTTTATTATAGCTATGACCATTTTCTTCATTAAACTAAGTAATTATATTCTTCCAACCTTGAAGTGAGCATGAGGCCTATTTCTAGAATTCCAGCAACAATTTTCCTCAATGCACACAATAAGAAAAACTCCTATAGTAAACCCATCCTATTTGGCCTTTTCTGACACTTAACATTCCAATTTTATTTTCTTATGTGGCTCTAAATCTAGGAATTAGTTTTGAAAGCATGGTATATATTTTCTTATTCGAAAAAAATTGAGTATGTATAAGTGAAAGTGAATGTATCTTGAAAAAACAATGAAACCTAGTGAGTTAGAAGCAAAGTGGTTGCATGTGGGAGTTGTGGACACTTTAAGGGTTTAAAAAGAGATATGATTGGAATTACAAATAATAGGAAGGGATAGTTTTTTAATGTAATTTTATTAAAAATGACTTCTAGTTCTTTCTTTTTTAATTAGAAGTATTTTTTTTTAAATAAGTCGATCCAAATCCCCTAAAAAATTAAAAAAATTATATAAAAAGCTAATCCAAACGAATGCAATATAAATGGAAACAGAAGAGGATAACAATGCACTCGTTTAAAATTCTTTTTTTAAATAAAAAAGAGCTTTCTAAGTACCTTTTGTCAAGTCCAGCCGAGAAAATGCTGTGGTCAAAAAGCCACAAGACAAGGAATTTAAAAATTCATAGCTGAGTGGTTGGAGGTTGAAAAATTTGCTAAATGCATGCACGAAGAAATTTTTGCCCGTCAGCCGAACTTTGCAGTGTGTGTTTACACTGCATGAAACCTCCATAAATAGAGGTGTTTCAACCATTTGCAGAATATCAAGTAACAGATGAATATACGAGCTGCACAATGAAGAGAATACATTGAGAGTGAGTTATTCTCTGACAATGAGAGAAAAAATAGAGAATGTATACAATTGCTAGAGAATGTAAGGTTTAGGTAAATATATTAAAAATATTTTGGATATCATTTCTATTACACATTGATACTACAAAAGTCAGTATTTGAATAGAAGGGTTTTTATCGAGAAACACTATATTTATCTTTTAGGTGTGAGAATGTGGAAATGATATTTTGTAATTATCCTGAATATAGTGAAATATATTTCAGAATTTGTCTTGTAGTTTTTCCTTTGATATTTGGAGGTTTTCATATTAAAATTTGGTGTCTATTTTCTTTTAACTTTGCACATATTTATTATTGCTGCACTGTGAATATTGGTAGATTTAATTCTATTAGATTATTTTAATACTCATTGTCATATATTGTTGACATCATTTATTTATATTGTAAATCAATTCTTGAGCCCAACACTTTCTTTTGTTTTTTATATGTTTTAGTAAGCTTTTTTTAGGGAAAAGAAAAGTAAATTTACTAATAAAAAGCATATTTTTATCTTTTCATAAACTACCATTTTCATCGTATGAAAAAATAAATATCATAAAAAATTATTCTAAAATAATTTTAGACAAATGCTATAAGATTAAAACCTTGAGAATATACCTTACTTACTACTTGTTTAAAAGACAATCTCAAATTGTAAGCAAAGTAGCGCTCTCTAGGAGCGCCTAGACAAAGAAGTAGTGTCCCCAAGAACACATAAACATAAATAGTAGAGCTCTCTAGGGCACTTGAGCAATAGAAAAGAAGTGGTACCCTTCATGGATGCATAAGCTAGACAAGTTCATGTCGTTTAGGGCACCTAAGCTCAAGGAGAAGCACCTTCCTTATCAAAATGGTGATAATTTATATAGATTAAAGCCATTGAAGAAAACCATTGAAATTGAATCTTTGATGGGTGTTTTATACCTTAGAATTTTATGTTCTATTCATGAGGTTTCTATTTTGTTTTTGGATGTATTTTCAATTAAAATTGAGTTTTAATTATGTTTTTGGGCATAGGAAAGCTTTGGAAAGTTGAAAAGAGAAACTTGGTAATTGTTGGATCTTGACTGTCCAAGCGCTACACTGCCACTGCCCCAGTGTTCATTGGCCCAAGATATTATGCTTATTGGAGTGACACACCCAGATGCTGGCAGCATTTGATTGGATTTATGATTTTTTTTTATTTTTTTGGTGTATTATGATGTGTTTTTAAACTCCTCCCCCCCCAATGAAAGGGTTTTACGGGAGATTTAAAGAGGAAACAAAATAGTACATCCTAGCAACTCTAAGAATAGACCAAACTACAACAACAAGAAAATGGATTCAAGACTTGATCATTCCAAATCTTTGTTCTACAATGAACTCTTCTTTCTTTCTGTATTTTTCTTTAATAACCGCCATAGGGTTTCTCCTTGTAGAGTTCCCGACTAAGGAAGAACAAGGTTTCCAATAACTAAAAGGAGATGTGATAGCCTTAAGAAGCTGAGTGGGTCACATTGACTAATGATATTATAAGAGGGAACTTGCATTAACTAGTGAAGAACAGATGAAATTTGAGAAATCACACAACATGAGGCTCTTGAAACTACTTTACATTAAGGGATATATCAATAGTAAACCCATTACTTGAGTACTCATTGATAGGGGTACCATCATGAATGTCATGTTAGTAGGGATTTTGAAGAAGCTTGGAAAATTAATTATTGATCTGAAAGAGGCCAACATCAAAATGACTAACTTCACAAGAGAAAGCACAAAAGCGATGGCCTTCTTTGTAGTCGAGTTAGTAGTGGGCACTAGGACTACACCAACAGTATTCTTAGTAGTAGATGCAAAACCAGGATATGCATTGTCGCAAAGAAAGGATTGGATTCACTTCAACCAAGCAGTCCCTTCTACTTTGCATCAACAACACATGTTTTGGAATGATGGAAAAATTGAAGTGGTAGAGGTTGATCAAAGGCCCTTCTCAGCTTATGTGAGGGCAATTGAAGCCCTGTTTGTTATTACCTTGACTGTGATCCCCTAGAATTCGCTTTAGAGGACTCAATACAGAAAGTCCACATTACCAATCATGGATTCCAAATTGAATCCCAAGCCGCCCCATGGCTTGATAAAATGATAATAGATGATGAGCTCTGAGAAACAAGCTCAAGACATCCTACAATGGCTGATTTTATATTCGGTTGAGAATCGCATTGAAGAATGCATTTTTCAATAGGAGTTAACTGAGAAGTACCAAGAAGAATTAGAGCAATGGTGCCCTGCAACCATGCCTATTCAAAGAGAGGTGCCCATATTGGAAACTGCAAGATCCACTTAGTGAGGTGAACTTAGGCACCACGGCAAAACCAAGGATGACTAAAATTAGCAGCTTGTTGAATAAGGAGTGCCATGATCGGCTAATTACATTGATAACACGATATAAAGACTAACTTGCATGAGATTACCATGAGATGCCAGGCTTATCAAGGTAACTAGTTGAGCATTGATTGCCAATCAAGCCAGGATTCAAGCCTCATAGATAACATCAAAGTAGGTCTAACCTGTAGTCATTACCAAAAATAAAGTCATAAATAGAATGCCTGCTAAAGGCTAGATTTATTAGGACTGCAAGATATGTAGAATTATTAGCTAACATAGTTCTTGTAATGAAAAAGAATGGCCAAGTTAGAATTTGCATAGGCTATTGAAATTTAAATTTGGCCACTCCAAAAGACGAGTATGTAATGCCTATTGCAGATATGTTAGTTGACACTACTGCTAATAATAAGATCCTTTAATTTATGGATGGCCATTGAGGCTATATTCAAATCTTTGTAGCTGAAGTAGGTGTTTGTAAGACAACATTCTGCTGCCCTGGGGCCATAGGCATCTTCGAATAGGTAGACATGCCTTTCAGACTCAAAAGTGTTGGGGCTACTTACCAAAGGACAATGAATGCTATTTTTCATGAATTAATAGGAAAATCCATGAAAGTGTATATTGATGACATGGTCATTAAGGAGGCTGGCTTTGGGAGCACTTAGCTAATTTAGAAGAAGCTCTTGTGAAAATAAGAAAACGTTCACTAAAAATATCAGCTAAGTTTGCCTTTGGTGTTTCAGCCATAATATTGAAACTTGGACCAAACAGGCCGATTCGACCATAATCGATCATGAAATTGGTCCGAATCACTAATTGGATTGATTATGCATTGAAACCAGTTCGACTCGGTTCAACTCGGACTGGTTTTTATCAAAATTGATGACTCGGCTAGTTTTCAAGAACCGGACTGGGTCAGGTTTTTTATTGCTTTTTTTTTTGCTAAATGACATATTTTTTGAAATCTTGAAAAAAATTCTAATGTGACTTATAAAAAAATGCAATAACTTTATTCGTATTGTTATGACCTATGAGTTTATGAGTAAAACTTTGTGAGTTTACTCATGTAATTATGTTTTAAATTTATCAATTGTGATTCGTGATTGTGAAATGTGAACAATATTTAGGAATTTATATTATTTAATTATGTTTTTGTATTTGAATCCCCTAAAGAGTGTCAAATTATTAATTAATTATCATTTTATTATATTTTATTTAAATTTGTGCATACTTATATATATAAATATATTTTGTTTAAACCTGGTTCAACAAGTTCGATCAGTGACCCACTAATTGAACCAATGACCCAGTAAACTGGTATTTTGATCAAGTCAATCACCGGATTAAGTTTGAAAACTATGGTTTCAAATATAACTTTCTAGGATTCCTAGTTCATTAACAGGGTATAGAGGAAGACAAAAATAAGGGAAAAGCAATCTTATAAGCTAGCCCTCCATCAAATATTAAAAGAATTGCAAAGAGGCGTAGAGGGCATATGTTGGACACCCAACATTATTAGGTCAACTTGTATGCTAAAAAATAGGAATGACTATGATTATGTATAGAGTTTAGCTAACAAGCTATAAATAGGGACTCTTTTATCTAAATGAGATAGGCCACAACCTCCAAACATATAGCTACTTATTTTACAGTTTTCTCATCTTTCTGTATTGTTCATTTCGATTAATTCAAGTTACTTTTATTTCCCATTTTACTTCTTTTAGCCTTTCTATAACAATTTAGGGAACCATAAGCTAGAGTCTCAATCTTTGACTTTATTACAAATTACTTTATTTCAGAAGTTTTGAATTAATCAGATTAAGTCAAGTTTAGCTGATTTAACTTGGATCAAACTGGGGTTTACTCCAAAAAAAAATTAAGTCAATCTTAGCTAATTGATTACTTAAAAAATTAACTTGGATCAAAGTTGTGCTTTGTTAACGCGGTTTATAACAATGGAAAGACTATAATACCCTTGCCTTCAAATCAATATTTTTGAGTAAACCCTGCGCCTTGTACTGCTACTCCGGCCACACACTGACACAGCAGTGAGTTTCGAGGGAGGAACAAATCAATCAGAAAAGAAAAATCGGCGTCGAATGGAGAAGGGAAAAGGAGTGATGGGATCATTGGGCCGAAGATGGGCCGTTGACTTCACAGACAACTCAACCTCTCCATCCTCTCGCGACGTCCCTGATCCTCCCGGTTTCTCTCGCGCTTCTCTCGACCAGGTTTAACACCTTCCTCTTTTGTCTTCTTTTTTTTTTTTTTTATCTTTTTTCCTCTTTGATTATTATTCCGTTTAATTTTGGGTTTGTAATTTTTAGGACGATTCCTCCCTCAGTCGCCAAAAGAAGGATGCTGAATCCAACTGGAAATCCCAGGTTCACTGATTTTTTTATCTTTTTTATTTTAATTTTCAATTTTAATTTGATTGTTAAGGACGTAATTTGTGTAATTATTGCTTATAACTTTGCTCTTGGATCTGGATCAACATTCAACACGGTAATGTAATGATCGCAGCTTTTATATTTGTGTAATGTTTTAATTTTAATTTTAATTTTTGGTTTTGGTAAAATTAACAGAAAGCTTGGGAAGTAGCACAAGCCCCTTTCAAGAACTTGCTAATGATGGGCTTCATGATGTGGATGGCTGGTAGCACGGTGCACTTGTTCAGCATTGGTATCACCTTTTCAGCTCTTTGGCAACCAATCAGTGCCTTGCAAAGCGTCGGCAAGGGTAAGATCAGTTCGTTTCCCCTCTCGGCGTGGATTGATTTGATGGAGAGAAAAATTGAAAACTGTTCAGGTCACAATAGGGTATACTAAGTGTCAGTTTTAGTTGTTAACAGCTTGTTTGTTCTGTTCTTGTGCATGTCTTTTTCTTTCATTTTTTTTTTTTATGCTTGTCACTACTCACTAATCATTTGTTGTAAATTTGCATATTGTTGTTGCTAAGTTGGATATCGCTTACTTTAGGCTGGGAATGTTTTCCAGCAATAAATTGGATCCAATACAATACATAGCACCTGATGTCTGAAGATAGTCGGTTATGGTTGTAAATGCATTTGTTGAATAGTTAACCCTAGAGAGTAGAGATCCCACTTATCTTCTCTGGTGACGTGCAATGAAGTAAATGATTGGATATTTAACCAATGACTTAATGCTTGATTAATTTGTAGTCTTGTCCTTCGTGGTCTTTATTGTCAATTTTGACAAGTCATGGGCTCCAGTGTTTTTGAGCATCTATTCAAAGCATAGTTGTCAATCCCAATCGCGGCGCGTAGTGGCGACCCAAAAAATGCTATAGCGGATAGCGGAATGGTCCCTATTTCATAAAAATATATGTAAATATTATGCATTTTACACATAAGTACATAACACATATAAATGTTCAAAAATTTGAAAAAAGAAATCCACAATTAAACTCAATCATCTAATAATTAAAAGGCATATCATACTCTAAAATCATCATCATGTTCATGCATAAATAAAAAGTCATATGGCCAAGCAAAACATAAAAGATAACAGTAACACTAGTTCCCAAAAGGCCAACACTAACTTAGGTTTCTTGGACTATTAAAAGTAAAAACATTCTTCCTCATCAATGAGACAATGATCAATCATCATCATAATCATTCCTCACAACCAAGTTCTCTTCATCACTCCCCCCACAACCCAAAAAAAAAAAACTAGAACTAGACTTAAAAATCTCTTCATATTGGCCCTCATTCTCATTTGACTCTATTTTCTTCTCCTCATCATCAAAATATTCTTCTTCTTGGATAGGCTCTTTCCTTTTCTTTCTTGAGTTAGACTTAGAAGTCCTTGGAGTTGCAACAGTAGTAGTAGTAGTCGTAGGTCTCTTCAATCTTGTAGCAAGCCTAGTGTTTTGGAGAGGCTCACTAGCCCCTACTGCAGTAGAAACATCACCTCAAGTCAAATCATCATCGTCAAACACCAATTCATCCTCAGTAGCTTCCTTGTCCATTTGTCCAACCAACTACTCATTACATTCATCAACATCACAAAGGACAATTGAATCAATCACATATCTACAATCAAAGCGCTCTTTGAGATTTTGATTGTACTTGACATATATCATGTCTTGCAACTTTTGATGCTCAAGCTTGCTTTTTTTCTTGGAATGAATCTATTACATCACAATTCAATTCAAACTTCAAAGTTAGTACCGAAGGCACTAAATGAAACTTTGAAAGTTTGTAGAGGAGACTAATGTGATAACTGTTATTTGCTAACATGCTTAAAAGTGCTCCAATTATGCTCACATCTCAATGAACTTCAAGTTAAACTTATCACTTTGATAGCAAATTTCTGGAAGGTGGGAGTAGATGATCCATAATTCCTCCACCATTCAGCTGTGATTCAAAGCCAATTAGTTAACATTGCTTTTGCTAAATTTATCAATAACGAAATACATGTATCTTAGAATCCTACCGGGAACCATTATGTTCCTATGTTTTATTGCAAACTTCGATCCAAACGCCTATTTGGCCCTCTTGTGATATGGTAACTCACTAACTCCAATAAAATCTTGTCAGCATCCTATTCATCTCTAACCAACCTCTCAATACATTTGTAGAGTCCTCGCATCACTTTTTCATCAAACTCCATATTTTTGTTGCTATAGTAAAACTCAGGGTTTAGGAAATAGCTAGCTGCATGCAATGGATGATGAAGTTGTGACTCCCATCTTCTATCAATAATAGCAAAATCATCCTTGTACAACACTTCTTTTTCTTTGAAAACTTGTTGAATAGTTTCCTTGATCCGATCCATTGCTTCATAGTTATATCCTATGGCAGGCTTTTTTGCATTATCAACAAGCCTAAGGGCATTGACAAGTGGCCTTATAACCATAATACAATATTGCACATCATTCCGAAATGAGGCCAGCAATATAGTATCACTTGCCCTCTTCCCCTTTACTTCCTTAGCTGACTTGGACATCAACCACTCCTCTGAAGTGAACATCCTCCTGAGATTGTGCTTTTGTTTTAACAACCTTTGCAATGTCAAAAAGTTTGTAGCAAACCTTGTCACTCCGTACCTAACCAATTCCATCTTGTTAAAAAACTTTCTTATAATGTTCAAGGCCAATGTGTGGTTGTAGATGGAGCCCACAAGACTTATTCCTCTTGAGATTGTCTTTTTAACTTGAGGAAGCTTTCCAATGTCCTCCAATATCAAATCCACACAATGTGCAGCACATGGAGTCCAAAAGAGATGCTTCGTTTTAGCTTCAAGTAGTTTACTTAAGAAGAATCAAATTAAATGAAACTAGATGAGTGGCCAATAATCCTCTATTACCAATAGCCTGCTATAGCGGTGCTATCGCGCCATTATGGCGCATCATGGAGCTCCATCACTATAGGACACCCATTGCGAAGCGCATGGCGTTTGCGAGAGTTGCGGCCGAGAATTGCAGTGCATCGCGAGAATAGCGGTGTCAATTGTCGCAAGGCTGTGAATTCCCTCGTTTTTGGCCTTTTTTTGCAAGGCCCAATTTACAGAGGGGGTAAAAATGACTTTCTGTGGTAAAACCCTAATTTTTATTTCACCAAAAGTTAAAAAGTAAAAATACAACAAAGCTACTGCCTATTTCTTCTCCATGCATTCAACTGTTCCTCTTCACTCTCCCCCCTGCATTCATGTTTTGCTCCAACTGACCGGCGACCTCATGCTTGATTCCGGCAGCAACTCCAACAGCAGCAGTCGACGACTTCCTTACTTCCGATGTGGCAACTTCTTTACATTACGGCAGGTGACTCTCTCTCTTCCTTCAATCCCTCCCTTGTTTTCCTTTTTCCCAAGCCACCCTTTATTTTCTTTTTTTTTCCCTTTCTTCTTACAGTAAACAGCACGATAGTGAGGCCTTATATTTTTTTTTTTTTCATTTTTTCTTTCCTTTAATCATCATTGTTCAGGGCTTCAGGCCTTATATTTCTCTTTTCTTTTTTCCTCATTGTCCTCTCCTCTTGTCATTTCCCTATTTTATTTTATACTTCTATTTTTGTTTCAGACTTTTAGTTATGGCAAAACCATCATAAGGAGCTGCTCCTTCTACACGTGGTTTAGTAAACCCATTGGTGTCAATATTGACATTGCATGGCAATGGAATAGTTTGAAAGATATTAATAATAGGAAGAGTGTCACTTGTGATTTTTGTTGAAAATTGACTATGAGTGTCATCACTAGAGCCAAAAGACACCAAATGTGTGTGAAGGGGGATGTTGATTCTTGTAAGAAGGTTCCCCTAAAAGTAAAACAGCTTTTCAAAGAAGCTTTGGAGAAGAAAAATGCTTTGAAGGAAGCATATTTGGGGGAGATGCAAGAAGACAAGGATAAAAGGAAGTGTGAGAAATTCATCAAATTGGAAGTGGGAAAAGGATGTCACTAACAACTGAGTCTTCTCTTAGGCCACCCAAGAAAGGAGAAAATGTGAAAGCTTCCATGGATTTGCTTCTACTAAAAAACCGTGAAGCACACAAGAATCTTGGAAAAGCTCATAGGCAAACAAGGATCAATGATGCTCGTGATAAAGAGGCAAGAAAAGAACCATTCAATATATTGCTTGATTTTTTTAAAGGAATGAGATTCCTTCTAATGTTGCAAGATCAAAAAGGTTCAAGATGATGCTTGAAGTTGTTGGAAACTATGGTTCACATCTTAAAGCTTCAAGCTGTCATGAGTGAGAGTTCCACTCCTTAAAATGGAGTTAGAGTTTACAAAAGACATGTTAAAGACCCATAAGGAATAGTGGGTGCAATTTGGATGCACAATTATGTCAGATGCTTGGATGGATATGAAGAATAGGACCTCGATCAATTTCATAGTGAATTGTCCAAGAAGGGATAATGTTTGTGAGGAGTGTTGATGCTTCTACTTACAAGAAGACGGGGAGAAAGTGTATGAGTTGTTGGATAACTTTGTTTAAGAGATTGGAGAACAAAATGTTGTTCAAGTGGTATCTGATCATGGAAGTAATTATGTCTTGGTTGGAAAGAATTGCTAACTTAGCCTAATTGCCTTTTTTAACTTGCTTTGATTATTGGCCACTTATCTAGTTTCATTTAATTTGATTCTTCTTAGGCAAACTACTTGAAGCTAAGAGGAAGAATCTCTTTTGGACTCCATGCGCTGCACATTGTGTGGACTTGATATTGGAGGACATTGGAAAACTTCCTCGAGTTATTGTAAGATTGGTCAGTAAAAAAAATCAATTAGGCAATTTAGCAATTCTTACTAGCCAAGACATTATTACTTCTATTATTAGACACCACTTGAACAACATTTTATTCTCCAATCTCTTCCACAAAGTTATCCAACAGCTCATACACTTTCTTCCGTGTCTTAATATAAGCAAAAGCATCAACACTCTTTACAAACATTGTAACTTTTGGACAATTCACCATGAAATTGATCAAGGTCCTATTCTTCCTATCCGTCCAAACATTTGACATAATTCTGTATCCAAATTGCACCCATTGTTCCTTATGGCTCTTCAACATGTCTTTTGTAAACTCCGACTCCTTTTTAAGGAGCGGAACTCTTAACTCATGATAGCTTGGAGTCTTAACATATGGACTATAATTTCCAGCAGTTTCAAGCATCATCTTGAAGCTTTTTGATCTAGCAATATTAAAAGGAATCTCATTCCTATGAAAAAATTGAGCAATATATTGAATGGTTCTTTCCCTTGCCTCTTTGTCACAAGCATCATTGATGCTTGTTTGCCTATGAGCTTTTCCAAGTTTCATTTGTACTTGATGGTTTTTCAATAGAAGCAAATTCATGGGGCCTTTCATAGTTTGTCCTTTCTTGGGTCGCCTAAGAGAATTGTTGATGAAGGCCTTTTCCCACTTCTAATGTGAATCATCTTCTTGCATCTCCCCTAAATATGCTTCCTTCAATGTATTTTTCTTCTCCAAAGCTTCTTTGAAAAGATGTTTTACTTTCAAATGGATCTTCTTACAAGAATCAACATCCCCATTCACACAAATTTGGAGTCTTTTGGCTCTAGTGATTCCATCCATAGTCAGTTTTCCACAAAAATCACAAGTGACACTGTTCCTATTATTAATGTCTTTCAAACTATTCCATTGCCATGTCATGTCAATATTGTCACTAGTGGGTTTCACTAAACCACATGAAGAGGGAGCAGCTCCTTGTGATGGTGCTACCATGACTGAAATTTGAAACAGAACTAGAAGTATAAAATAAAACAGGGGAATGACAACTTGACAAGAGGCAATGAGGAAAAAAGAAATATAATGGCTGAAGGAAAGAAATAAGAGAAAGAATAACAATTAACAAAGATGCTGAGATGGTGTACTGATTACTGTGAAGGAAGGAAAAACAGAATTGGCTTCGAAGAGAAGGTAAACAGGGGAAGGATTAAAAAAACAAAGAGAGTCACCTTCAATAGTGAGAAGCTACCGCACTGCAAGAAGGGAGGTCACCGGCCACCACTGCTGGAGTTGTTGCTGGGATCGCACTGGAGTTGCTGCTTGAACTTGGTTGGTCACTTGGAAGCAGCAAAATGTGAGTGGAGGGGAAGAGGAACCGTTAAAGACTTGGCTCAAAAGCACAACTTTGTATATTTGACTTTTGGTAGATTAAAAAGTATGGTGTTTTTTATTATAAACTGGGAGGGAACCATAGAAAGACATATTTACCCCCTTTAGTATGGGGCCTAGCAGAAAAAGGGCCAAAAATTAGGGATTTCACGGCCTTAATCACATAGCGGGCACTATTCCAGTGAATAGAGCCGCGATACACTGCGATTCGCAGCCACAACTCCTGCGATTGGCATACACTCCACAATGGCAGTTCTGTAGCAGCAGAGGTCCGTGACGTGCTGTGACGGCGCTATGCTATAGCGTGCTATTGATATCTATGATTCAAAGTCATTTTCTTTCCGATTAGATGATGATTTAACCTTATGTTGTGTCTCATTTCATTGACATAAGATGTCCTAGTTTGACATTAGTGAATTTGCTTTGCATTCCGTTTTTGTTTTCATTTGCTTGAGTGGCTCAATTTGTTAGTGATAGGACCTCAGGTTAAAAATGTATATTACAGAAGGAAGTCCCATAAGTTTCTAAATCAGGGAAATTGGAAAGAGAGTGTGAGGTCTTAGTGCCCACGGCAGAGTAATGAACTGGCAGATAGAGGGAATAGAAATTGCAGATTCTGTGTGATTTGGTTAGAAGGGGGGTGGGGGTGTGTGTGTTTGTGTTTGTGTTTTTTTTTTTTTGTGGTTTGGGAGAGAGAAAAAGGGGGGGGGGGGGGGTGGGTGTACGTAAGGAGGTGGGAAATGAGGCTTGGAGTGGGAGAAATTGAGCTGCTTTAGTGCTCAGACCTTATTTTCTCTTGTTTTCTTTTCATATTATCCACTCCCTCGGATTGATTCCCTACTGTAACCAGCTTCACGAGAGTAATACGGACGATTTTACCTTCACTTTCTTGCATCCTTGTATTGATGCCTGTCAATTAGAATGGTTAATGCTCCTATTGATTTTGTGCAGTTTTTGAGCCTTACAAAGACAGTAGAGTGGAGCTTCTTGGACCTAAGTTGTTATTCATTGCCCTTAATTTGGGCGGCTTGGCACTTGGTGTTTGGAAGGTAATTTATTTTGCAAAGTTGTGCCTCAAGGATCGTCTTGTAATTTATAATTCATATGTGAATGTTCTGTTCTGCAGCTCAATGCATTAGGGCTTCTTCCTACACACACATCAGATTGGGTCTCATCCTTACCACCTGCTCAGGTTGGATTCGTGTTTTTGTAAAAAAGTAGCTGCAAGTTATATTTGTACTAGTTTATGTATATTTGATTACTCTTAAAACAATACCTTAAAAAGTCAGACATATTATTTTGCTGGTTCAAGGTATTATTACAAACAACTAATGTATTTTCTAGGACCTTTTTACTACTATTCAGATGGGTATGTTTGAGCCCTTTTCTTGACCCAATTTCTGCTGGGTATTAATTTTGCTCAACTGTAAATATGTTAGTCCCTTTTATTCTTTTCTGGTCTATAAGCTAGGCAATAGTCTTCTTGCCTATGTCTCATCTTTCGTATAATGTGTCAAATTTAGAATCCTGGTTTTCCGAGTTAAGGCTTTGAATGTTACAGAGTGAAGTTTGGGCAACGATTTTTGTAGATTAAGACTGGGGCATGATTTATGATGGGTGATCACACTTTTGAACTTGCGTGTAGGAAATCAATTTTCTTTTCCGTATCTTTTATATTTGTATACAAATGTCCCGGAATTCTGAATCCTAGTCTTCCTATCTAAGGCATTGAATGATTCAAAGTAAAGTTTGGGCAACAATGCTTGTAGATAAAAAGGGCAATCATTTATGTTGGGTAATCATACATTTGACATTGCATGCTTCTTGGTTCTACAAATTTGATCTGTTTTTGGTTTTCCTTTATCGAGCTGAAACTGTTATCAGAAATAGAAATGTTGTGCTTACAAGTTAACTTTGGAGGTCAATGTCAGAGTAATTTTAGAAGAACCGTGGTTATATGGTGTATTAAAGAAACGTATGGTGTGATAAAGGGTTGTTGCAATGCTGTTTAGATTCTGGTAAAAAGGCATACACGTGCTTTAAGTTCACTTTGTAAACCGGATAATGTTATCATTTAAATCTATGATTGGTTTTTGTCAAAAATGAAAAAAGAATCTACCACTGGTTGGCACTCCTCTATTTCTTTCTTTTTGATCATTTGAGGACCTGGTGAATAGTTATGTCAATTTCATGATTGTGATGCTGTCACGTGTTTATTATTCTTTGTTTCATGTGCTTATGATATAACCTTGCTTTTTCTTATCTTCAGGAGGTGGAGTATTCAGGTGGGGGTCTTAACTTGGGTTGATGTGTGCTTGCTCTTCTTCATCCTGTGGCATGTCTTGGATGGAATTCAAATATATAAGGATAAAGGGTTTAGTGTTTCTGGTCAACAGCATGTTCAAATTGTCACTATAAAGGGTTTGCTATAAATTTAACCAACTCTTGAAGTCACCAAGATTTGACGAGGTTTGTAGGAGGCTAGGGTCTGGGAGTACAATGAATAATTAAAAATAGTATTTCTACTTATATTGTTTTCGGATATACTTCCATTTATGTGTAGGATTCTAATATTTTACACATCTAATTTTCTCTATATCACTTTTATTTTAAATTTGATCAAAAAGGAAAGTTATGTGACAGAATCTTCCTTACATTTATGTGATGCATTATAGCAATTGATTTCCTTTTTGTGCTGTGGTGTCTCGCTTTACATTCCTGTTGAGGTGAAGTTCTCAGTTTCTCTTGCTCTGCTCTATTTATAATTCAACAATTTAGTTGCTTCATTGAAAATATGAGTGAAAAACAATAAATACTTGACTTACAAAGTTACGAGTCAAATTATAAATGGAATAAAATAAGGCATAGGCTAGAAGCTCGAAGAAGGTTTGCTTCTTTGCTTTTTTAAGAAACGGTCACAGAAAACCAAGATATCCTTGCAACGAGTTTGTTTCTGAGGTTTACGAACTATTTTAGGGAACAATTATTTGGGAATGATATATTATTAAATTTATATATAGAGTTCATTTATCAAGAATTATCTCAATTTTATCTTAAACCAAACATACCCTAAAAGATAAAGATCTTCCTACAGAAGTATAAAGAATATGATGGAAATTCAACAACCCAAGATCTTTTCGATGGGGTGATTATTTTTGGACTAAATTGATATATTAATGCTATATTCATGGGAGAGGATCCTTTAAGTTGAAAATGCACCTCAACTTGTTATATATATATATATATATATTTATATATATATATATATATATATATATATATATATATATATATATTTATACTTGTTATTAATATTTAGTTTTGATGAACTGACGTGTAAAAATAGTCATCTAATCATGTAATATCATATAAATAAATATGACTGATATTCATCTCGCTATTTGAAAAACCATTCAAATAGAGAAAGTTAATTAGATAACAATATAAAATTCTTTTACAAGGCCAATATATTAAAATTAAACTCATTTATTAACTTATCTTGAAAGATAAAATTTTTTTAAAAAGAAATGATAGAAATGTACTTATGAAAAATATCTTCCACTTTAAAGTATCATTTTCCCTATGTTAATGTAACGTGCTTATGAAAAATTAATGGTGGAAATGTACTTACAATGTATTTGAAAAATCTTACTACCTTTCAAGAATAGTTTTGATGGCTGACTAACGTGAACCGATTTTATCAACGGCAACGCTTCAGTTCTTAAGCTTATGAAAATTACAAGGGAGGATAAAGTTTGTATTGAATAAATTATACTAGAAGGGCCTATCAAAAAAGATAAAAAAGATTATACTAGAAGGAGAATATCACATTTGCATGAAACACTAACTAATGAAGTTCGTTCAACCCTAATATTCCCATGCTACTGGTCATAGAATTCTCGTACCAAAATCCAACATATCGTTAAGCCAGGTAATTTAGCAGGACAAAAAGAGAACTAGGCTGTGCCGATGACTAGATATCTTTTGCACACAAAAGGGTCAATTTGCAATATAAGACCCAATAATGATAATAATTAGTCAACTTTTAATAATGCAGTATAAAAGGAAATGTCAAACTTGGTAATTATGAACAACACGACTATGTCTCTTTTCCTTTATGTTATATCAGAAAAAGAAAGAGAGAGAAAAAAAAAGAGATTACAGTTTTCAAGGGTTTCATCACATATGTTTATATATTTATTTTAATTTATCTAGAAACTTTTCACGCTATAATTTGATTACTTATAGAAAAAAGTTATTATTTAAAAGTAAAACTTGTTGAGCAATTCGAAAACTACATTATCACGAGGTAAACTTTCAACTTGCCATCACTGCATCTAAACATTATTTTTATTCTGTATTATCTACCGATGAATAGTTGCGCCGATGCGGGATTGGTTATTAATTAAGCTGGTATATTATATTTTACACTTTATTATACAAGTATTGTGCTGCTAAGCGAAACGGTGGAGTGCTGCGCCTTAGATGGTGAAAGTCCAATAGCATAAAGCATCACTAGCATATGTTGTGACCGAGTAGCATGCATGGGGCACATGGAATCTTGTATGAATCAACATGAACCACCTTATAAGGCCAAATACTCCTGGGTGGCCGATAGTGAAATGGTATTGTCAGAGAAGGGTGAAAAATAAAACATGAAACCATAGGGCCAATTTCCTTTGCCAGTTTCCAGTTTTTAATTTTCTGTTTTGTGAATTTTTAAACTACAAATCTGAAAAGCGAAACTAAACCTGAAAATCTGAAACAAATGCACATAAGGTTCCAAACAGTGGGAGGAGCCTGGCTTGGGGCTCTAACCCCGTGCCTTTTGAGGAATGAGCTAGTGACTCATTGGTAGTGGCTTGCAGGAAGGGGGGATTAGGGTGCCATAGTTCCCTTAGATTTTGCACATTTGTTGTATATTTTGTATTATAGTCCCCTTAAAAAATCCAACCACCTTTGCATATAGTATATATAACAAATAATAAAAGTCTTTTAGTACAGTAACATGTATGATACAAAGGTATGAAATATATATAAATGCCTCTAGAATATATTTTTTATGATTTTTCTTTTATTAACTAATTTTATCCATTTAATGGAGTTTTTACTTAGTACTTAGTTATTTATGATACTCTATTTTCATGTTAAATGATACATTAATACACACATATTTGAGGTTAAGTCTAACAGATATTTAAGAACAAAACTGTTGACTCATTTGTTAAGAGAGAATATAATGAATGATGAAATAAACTCTCATTTGGTAGAACCACCGAACCGTAGTAAAAACAAGTCTTCATAGGACAATTGTTACTGCTTATGGGCCTAAACCTGGTTCTACCAAATATGACTTTTAAAATTTAACCTTTTAGTGATGAATAATAAGCATATATATGTTATATCATAATATAAAAAATTTTAAACAATGAATCAAATTTAAACTTATTTTCCATTTGAGGTGCTATTGTTTTTAACTTCTATATCTTGATCTTGCACGCCACTATAGGGGGAAAAATTAGAACCAACAATGTGAAATTGCTGGTCTAATATGATCAACAAGCTTTTGTTACCTGAGGGATCGTGTAAATGTGATTAATGGGGCATTTGCGTCCGATTTTTTTAATAGAAAATTGTTTTTTAAAACTAAAAATAATTTTTTATAGAAGTTATTTACGTCAATTTCTACTTAAATGCTAAAATCTACTTATCATAATTAAAAGCTACTATGAATAGCTTCTAAGAAAAGTAATATTTTATCAAAAAAAAAAGTCAATTTTCTGTAAACAAAATTAAAAACAAACACACCCTAAACATCGTCGAGTAATATAAGCTTGAGTCTCCTTGTGCATGCAAAACTTTTAGGTGGCAGCACCATTGATGAGACGACTTATTTATGGGAAAGAGTGTTATTTTGGCATTGACTCGTTCCCATCCGTAAGCTTTCCTTTATCCTCATCCTCCGGCAACGCTAAAGCAAATGCACCCCACCTATTTTGGGGGCTTGCTGGATCATTCAACTAAAGAACCTTTAGTTTAGAGCCTTACCAATTTGTGAAAAATAATAACACTAACTATCAATTTTAGTCCCTAGTAAATGAATTGGTGATAAATTTGTTCAAATATATATTGATCCCTTACAATAAAAAAAACACTTTATAAATATGTGATTTTTAAATTCTGAGGGATTAATTTATCTCTTAATATATTTTTAGGAACCAAAATAATTATTTAGTCGAATAATAATTAGTAACAAAATTAAGTTTATTTTCACAAAACAAAAATGGTCTTTGATTGGTTTTCTTGCTAAGGCAATAACTTGTAATTTTTTTTCCCATAATTCTGTTAAGGCTTATTCTTGAAGTGATTATTATGAAATATAATAGTATAAATATTTTTTAAAAAATTCTAAAAAAGGATTATTTGCTCTTTCTTTCATTTTTCTTTTTTTTTTCTTTTTAAATTATATGCTCTTGTGCAGTTAATTATGATTATGAAGAGTATTATATATTTCTTTTTAGATCATAAGCCTTTTTTGTGTGTGTGTGTTGGGGGGGGGGGGGGGGGTACGGGGCAAAAGCCCCAAAAACAAAGCTAGGCAAATAACCTAGGGAAAGCAATGGAAGCTACACCATCCCTAAGGTAGCGTTTGATATTTATCCCAGGACAGTGGAGATAAAAATAAGAGAGACAGAGACATAAAAAATAGTGTCTTTATATTATATTTAGTTATAAAATACAAGATATGATAACTGTCTTTGTATCGTATTTAGTTGTGAAACACAAGACACGATAACTGTCTTTGTATCTTGTTTGAAAATACGGGAATAAATCCATGATAAAAGATATTATATACTCCCACCGAACTACTGCCACCAGCCATTGGACCACCATCACTGTACCACCATTGTTATTAGGACATATAAGGAAATATTAAATATGTATAGGGATATTATTGGAAGAAAAAATATTAAATTTTTGTCTCCATATCATATCCCCACTTTTTAGAAGTAAAATTTTTTTTCCTGGTATTTCTGTTGCATGTTCTTATATTCACCATCAAATAGATTTATGTTTTTAAGGTCTATGTATTTTTGTCCCGGAGACAACAACCAAACACCACCTAAAGAATGACCCCCAAATCTTTCAGAACAACAAAACAATAAGTAATCCGTAACTCATGAGTATGACCCAAGCTAGCCAAATGCTCAATTGCTTGGTTTGAAAATAACCTAGGCAAATAACCTAGGCAAAAGCCCCAAAAACAAAGCTAGGCAAATAACCTAGGGAAAGCAATGGAAGCTACACCATCCTTAAGGTAGTGTTTGGTATTTATCCCAGGACAGTGGAGATAAAAATAAGAGAGACAGAGACATAAAAAATAGTGTCTTTATATTATATTTAGTTGTAAAATACAAGATATGATAACTGTCTTTGTATCGTATTTAGTTGTGAAACACAAGACACGATAACTGTCTCTGTATCTTGTTTGAAAATACGGGAATAAATCCATGATAAAAGATATTATATACTCCCACCGAACTACTGCCACCAGCCATTGGACCACCATCACCGGACCATCACTGTACCACCATTGTTATTAGGACATATAAGAAAATATTAAATATGTATAGGGATATTATTGGAAGAAAAAATATTAAATTTTTGTCTCCATATCATATCCCCACTTTTTAGAAGTAAAATTTTTTTTCCTGGTATTTCTGTTGCCTGTTCTTATATTCACCATCAAATAGATTTATGTTTTTAAGGTCTATGTATTTTTGTCCCGGAGACAACAACCAAACACCACCTAAAGAATGACCCCCAAATCTTTCAGAACAACAAAACAATAAGTAATCCGTAACTCATGAGTATGACCCAAGCTAGCCAAATGCTCAATTGCTTGGTTTGCCTCATGGCAAATATGAGACACCACAACCTCCCAATCGCGATAGAGTAAGGTCCTATTTGAATAAACAGTTTATTTAGGTGTTTATATAAAATTAATTTTTAAAAGTAACTTATAAATAAATTATTTTATATTCAAATACATAATAATAAAAATACTTATTTCTAATATTTTAAAAAATGCTTCTTTTTGTCTGCTTTTTTTCCAGGTAAACCTAGGGTATTTATCATTTGTAACAGTGACTAATCCCTGGAGGCATAGAGCTCACATATGTGGGCTTTATCTCTAGTCATGAGACTATCTCCATACACACCGTCAAGGATCGAACAACTGACTAGATATTTAAAAAGCCAAGCTAGCTACCGACTGTGTTAGGTCTCGTGGTTTAGAAGGTACTTCTTAAGAAACTAAATATTCTAACTTTTCAAAAAGTATTAGGAGTAACTTTTAAAGAAGTAATAAAATGTTTAGCCAAACAGAATAAAAAATAAAAATTTGACTTTTGTCTTCCCAAAAGTTAAAAAATTTTTTATAAGTTATACTATTCAAACGAAGCTTAAGTCATAAACTTTAGAATAATGAAATTAGGGGTTAAACTCCATGAAAATATATTTATACAAAGAATTTTAGATAAATTTTAATATATTAATTAATATAAAATATTTTATGGTTTCAATTGATTATATGTTATTATATGTGTAACTTTAAACTAATTCTTATAAAGGTAATTTTTTTCTATGATTAAATATAATTATATAACTACGTAAAATACTTTTATATTGCATTTGCACAAAATTAAATTTAAAAAATATATAGATATTATGTTTCTATAATTAAATAACGAATTATTATGTAATCAACCCACTGAGTCAAACTTATGAAAATATATCATGTTTTCAAAATAGGAAAATTTTAAAAGTTTTATTCATTAAATCATTTATGAAATTAGTTTTTGTTCAAATATGAATACCATGAAATCTCTATCAATGTTAATTCCTGTTTACTTATGATCTTTGCCGTACTTCTTTTTGTAGTTTAATAGAAGAGGTACAAATTCATTCAAACGAAATATCCCTAAGTGCAGTCTCCTTAGTACAATTTGGTAAGTCATCAACCCAGACTTTAATATCTTGAAATTTCTGAAGTATCAGCAACTCTATTGCATTCCTTCGAAATGGCCTGAGCCTTAAAATAATCCAAACTAAGCCCTATAGTGCAAATTTCACTGACTTAATGTCCCATTGTAGGACAAATCCAAATTATTGGACTCAAACTCATCAAAAATATCATTCGAGCATTCCCTTCAAAAATCAAATTCCTAATCCCTAGTTCTCTGGCGAGCTTTACCCCTTCTAGCGCAGCCCTCGCTTTCGCTTGACCTTCATTTTTCGGTTTTACATCAACTGTATCCTCTTGTTCGAAGCAATCTTGCTTAAGCCGGGTATGACCACTAAGATAGTAAAATTCTCCATATTATAACTTTTTTTTTAGGTAAATCTAGGTTATTCATTGCCGAAAACAGTGACTAATTCTCTTGAGACGTAGAGTTCATATATATGAGTTTTATCTCTAGTCACGAAACCCTCTAATATACATCACCAAGAATTAGATTATTGACTAGATGAGCCTAGTTAGTTATCAACTACCAACTATATTAGGCCTCATGGGTCTCTATATTATAACCTTGATTAGTTAAATTAACTAACTAATCCAAGCAACTATTCCAATTCTTGCGGAATTCATGTCTCATTTTGCAACATTCAATACTTTTTAATTATTTTATAGCATACAATGATGGACTGGTTAGTGCCCGATCAACCCTAATCCACATCATTCCCTAAACCTGCATGCTGATAGTTGAATCGACCGCACAAAGCTTGTCGAGCCTCTGCTGGGTCCTCCACCCGGCCCAAGGAATAGGGGATCACCTCAATTGCCTTTCAAGTTGGAATGCCCGAATACTCTCCCTCTAGCTTGGTTGGCCTCATAATGAGGAACCGGCTGACGCATTAATGATCAGTAATGAATTTTTTCAAGACTAAGCACAAATACTCCCAGTGGGGGATGGAGACAGACTGAACTTTGGAAACCCACACACATTAGCTGGCCCAAGAACCCTTAGTGAAGACGACAACAAATTAATTATGAGTGGAGATGCATTTATTCTATGAATAAGTTTTATACACTTACTGTATTCTATAATTTTTTATCCATATTAAATTTAATCAATCTGACTCTTGATTTATAGTATATTATATTATTAATTATCAAGTATATTAAATTTTAAAAAAATTGAACAACAATAGTTATTCAATCTATTAATCACCATTTACTTATTATCCGTTGAAATAAAAAAAAATAACAAATTATCAAATTATTTCAAATTATATGAAAATTTACATGTTTAATCAATTTGATAAGAATTTTATATTTAACAGATGGATTGATAAAATTTCATGTAAAAAAAAGCTATTAGATAGAGTAAAAGGGTTTTACTATTTTAACATTTCATTTTCTTAAACACCCAAATATCTTACTCATAATGTATATGGGTCTTATTATTTTTTTTTTTCAACTTATTTTCTCTTTGTTATTTCTTTCATATTATATGAGATTTACGTGTTTACACTAATATAGGTGTTAAATATTATTTCTCAGACTAAAATATGCGCGCAAACATGCTGCACTGATTTCCACTCATTAATTATATATACATAATTCATAATTGGTTGAATTAATAAATCTGTGACCAAATTCTCCGGCCGGTTGCCGTACGATGTTTAGCTTGAATCTTACATTGTTGGAAAGAAAATGAAGGGAAAAAAAAAATAAAAGCAATACGAGCTGACTCGAGCAAAAACATGAAACAAGAATCCACTCTGCTTCTCCTCTCCTTCCTTTTCTCGTCGTTTTCTTCTCTCTCTCTCTCTCTCTCTCTCTCTCATGCCATTTCTTCTCTCTCCTCTTCCTCGGGTACTTTCTCTCTCCAAAATCAATAATTGCCCCCTTTCCCATCTCCAATAATTCTCCTCAAAATCCCAATCTCTTCCCCTCTTTTTTTTTTTCCTTCAACATTTGATTCATTGCTAGTAGCTTCATCCTCTAGCTGCAACAATATATAACAATTAACAAGATCTATTCACAAGGTTCGCATCTTTTCTAATTTTTCTCTAATGGGGTGTAACAAAGTTTGTGCCTTTCTTGAAAATTCACCTTTATTATTATTTTTTTTGTGTGAGATTTTTTTGATTTTTTTTTTGTGTGAGATTAATTGCACCTTTTCTTACATGTGGGGTTTTCTTTTTCTATGCAGATTAAACTTTGAAGCCAGTGATTCCCCCAAAATAAAAAAATGACCCCACCCCACTAATGTTATGATAACTTCGAACCTTTGGCACGCAAGAAAAAGCTGTACACACGCAATATTGTTTCTTCATTATTTTTATTATTTACCCTTTCAAAGGGAATATTGTGTTTGAGAGCCTTGAACATTGAAGCTGCAACATGGGGTACCTCAATTCAGTTTTGTCATCTTCGAGTCAGGTTCATGCAGCAGAAGATTCACCTGTGAGTGGAGGGGGACTCAGGTATTGAAACTGAAAAAATTTCTCCTACCATATTCATCTTTTTCTGTCTAGATCTTTCTAGAATTTGGTGAAAATGGTTGTTTATTTTTTAATCCTTGGTTTTAATGGTTGGTTAATAGTTATTGTTGTTGGTTTGGTACTTAATTCATGTTTGGTATTTGTATTGAAATTTTTGTAAGAAATGCATGTCCTTGGTGTTCTATTACCCCTTGTTCTGCTTTTTTCAGATGCACAACTGTTGTATACGGTTACTGATTGTGTATGACTTTTATAATCATGGTTCATGAAGCAAAATTATTGGAATTGTTCTCGTATGAGAAAATTCTTTTCTGTATCTACTATTGTATTCCAGTTCTGGATTTTTGCTTTCAATTGTTTATTTTGTTTACTTTTCTGTACCTTATCATCAGTAAATTGTTTTGGGGATAATGTTGTAGTTGTACTCCTACAAAAGCTATTACTATGACAATGATGGAGCATATATGGTGATTTATATGCATAACGCAATGATCTTGATACTTGCAATGATGATTTTGTTGTAATCTGTTGTAATTTGCATCTGCAGTCAGAATGGCAAGTTCAGCTATGGGTATGCTAGCTCTCCAGGCAAGAGATCTTCGATGGAAGATTTTTATGAGACCAGAATTGACGGTGTCGATGGCGAAATCGTTGGCCTTTTTGGAGTTTTTGATGGTATATTTGCCTTGTTCTCTCATTTTCATCTCTTGGTATCCTCGGTGATTATTTTAAAATGATGATGAAACCGGGGGGATTGGTTGTAGTTGTAGTGTTGTACATTGGTTGGGAATGGGATACATGCCAAATATTGCCCACATAACTAATAAAAATGTGACTAGTCCTGTTGGAGTTTTAATTAAATTGTTTCCATCCGTAGATTTCCCTTTTTCTAAAATATTGGGGAATTAATTGTTCCATGTAACTTCGTAACGCCATATGCAGATGCTTCTGCACTTATGCATTCGTACAAAACACACAACCATTTCTCAATGACGGACCAGAAAATTTAGGTAACAGGGGAAAGTGATATATAAGCATAATAAAAAAATTTCTGATAATTTTTATATTAATGTGGGGTCAATTTAGTAGAATAATAGGGGCAAAACATGGATGCATCTAAACACTGGTAAAAAATTTAAATCCTAGTGGGGGGCATGAGCCCAACACTTTGTATATAGATCCATCCCTGCCATTTTGTGTGGTTTTGTTCCTCATTTTCAACCATATCAGCTTTAGGCTTTTAATGTCTCAAATACGCACAAGTGTGCGCGTGCACACACACACACACACACACAATATATATATATATATATATATATATATATATATATATATATATATATAGAGAGAGAGAGAGAGAGAGAGAGAGAGAGAGAGAGAGAGAGGAAAGTTTGGATTTGTTTGTGGTTATGGTGTTAGTCAATTTGATCGCTGACCATTGGATTATTTTCTTGGTTATGGTTCTAATTTCTGAACACCATGAAGGAAATCTTTATGGAAGTTTCTCTTCTAATTATTCTATCTTTGAGCATAATTACCAGATGCTTCGCCCTTGTCTTGTATTTGCTCTTTCTATTGTTCTTTAGTGTGACTGTAGAACATTGTTCCTAATAGGAGCAATTCTTGATGCAAAATTTTTCGTTGTTTGATGTCAGAAATTATTTCTTTTCTACCATTTTAGCATGTGGCATTTATTTCTTGTTGACTATATACAACATACGCTTCATACTGTTCTTTATCTACTAAAAAATTTGGAAGGTAGCTGCAACTCTCATGTTTATTACTTTCAGGTCATGGTGGTGCTCGTGCTGCTGAGTATGTGAAACAACACCTATTTAGTAATTTGATCAGACACCCCAAATTCATTTCCGACACCAAATCTGCAATAGGTCTGTAAAAACTCCTAGTATAACAGTGTGGTCTTTTTACCTGGTATTCATCAATTTTCTAACTCTTGAGAATAACCCTTTTGTCCTCTTGAAAAATTGTTTTTATCCACAGCTGATGCATATAACCACACCGACTCTGAATTTCTGAAATCAGAAAATAATCAAAACAGAGATGCTGGATCAACTGCTTCCACTGCCATTCTAGTTGGTGACCGTTTGCTTGTTGCTAACGTCGGGGACTCGAGAGCTGTTATATGCCGGGGTGGAAATGGTACGGAAAGTAGGTAGTAGCTTTATGTTCTTGTAAATGTCTTAGATGCATACAGTTTATTACTTGGATTGTTTTCGTCAAAGGGTTCTGAAAATTTATTTTCTAATTGATTCCAGTTTATTGTCATTACATCAACCGTCGTGCATCTGTTAGCTATGCCTTAATTCTTGATTGCCTGTCCATTTCTTTCCTTTTTGGATTTATATGTTTATGTATTTTCAGGAAATAGTGTCCTTTTAAGGAAACATTAAATATATGAGAATTCTACAGATTGCTGAAAATGTATATGTATCTTTATGTATTGTGTTCAATTTCAAATGTATAAAGATGGGCCTATCATAGTTTTATGCAGGCATGTGCTTATATAGTGCTTGTTTGGATACACTCCAAAAAGACTTTTCTTCAAATGAAAATAAAAAGGGAAGAATTGAAAGATGTTTGGTTTGCATATATGCTCACCAAATCTCATTTTAAGTTGGGAAAAAGTACTTTTGGTGAAAGTAGATAAATGACACTTTTCATTTCAGAAAAAGTACTTTTGAGATAAAAATCTACTATTACTCTCACATGAATAACTATAAGTAATTTTACTTTATCCTATCCAAACAAGTTATTCTCTTAAACTTATTTTTGATATACTGAAACCAAACACAAATTAATTCTTTTAAAGTAATTTCTGAAGGTAATTATTTTTAATTTAATTCTATCAAAAGTAATTCTGCTAGAAGATAAATCAAACGGACTCATAAAATGACTCGTTTATTTTTAAATGCCAGTATTGAGAATTCTTTCTTTTCTTCTGAATTTCTGTTGAAATACTATCATGATATCATCTGAAGTATTAAGGGCCTTCATTTGGTTTCGATTGTGTTTTACTAATCCATTTGTATGGGGGTGTGTGTTTGCATTTGTCTGTGGTAATTTCTTGTGCATCTGTTGAGAGAATCACTTCAGTCTTCCTATATTGAATGACTACTTAAATATTTTACTTTCTTATATTTCCCCCCTCTAGCCATTGCTGTTTCTCGAGATCACAAGCCAGACCAAACTGACGAGAGGCAAAGGATTGAAGAAGCTGGGGGCTTTGTTATGTGGGCCGGTAAGGTTATCTTATAGTTAGCTTTCGTGATTTGATTTAGAGATTTATCTTGTTTGTCTCTATCCAAACTTAAAATTACAGGAACTTGGAGAGTTGGTGGTGTTCTTGCTGTTTCTCGTGCATTCGGTGATAGACTCCTGAAGCAGTATGTTGTTGCTGATCCAGAAATTCAGGTGTGTTTCTAATATGGTAACATCTGATCCTGGATATTTCTTATATTTGTAGATTCATCTGTCTGTGTCTGTACAGGATGCATATTTAGTTTAGTATATGGTTCACATCCAAAAGTTTCCTGTCAGCAAATTGAAGAGAGAAAATTCTGTTTCAAATGAGATGATGACAAATAACATCGAGCTTATAGCATGGTTAACTGCCCCCGATAAATTGAGATGATTCAGGAACTTCTAACAAATGGATTTGTTACATTTACTGGTTCTCAATGATGCATGTTTCCATGCCTGTGGATGTAGTATTTGTATGCATACTAGTCTATGGCTTGTTTGTGTAATTTGAAATTCCCAGAACTAATGATGGTGAAATGATAAAGTACAACAGAAGTGGTAAATCTCTTATGCATATACATATTCTGCAATACAATTTCATAGCTTCTTCAAGAAACATGCTGCAAACAATAAGAATCGCGTGTAATATAAGGGTCTTCGCATTAAAGATTTGTCTACTGGCTTCTCTTTATTCTTGTTCAGATGGCTTGAAAATCGTTCCTTTTCCTTGGCCCCCTTTTTCCTCTCTATATTTTGGTTACTAACTCGGTTGTGGTCTTGCAGGAAGAAAAGGTGGATAGCTCTCTCGAGTTTCTTATATTGGCCAGCGATGGGCTATGGGATGTTGTCTCAAACGAGGTTTGCCATGATTTCCATTTCTTCCACTTTATTCTCTTTGATAACTAGTGCATTTCTAATTTTCTATAGCTTCTAAGATTTAAATGAGTAAGTTATATCAAGAAGATTTATTTTGTTTCTTTACCCATTTTTTGGTGTTTGATGCCATGTTTTGGTAAAGTTAATACCTCTATGAAAGTGAGTCAAAGATAACTTAACACCAGTGGATGAGAACCTACCAGAAATTATTTCTTGTCAGAAATCACCATTTAGGCTGGAGATAAGAGATAGATTCTGTCTCTATCTAGATTTAAACTGGAGACAAGGGACAGATCCCGTCTCTATCTACTCTTCGAATTCTCACTAGGTAATGTCTATCAAATCAGTTAAACACGTGTAGGTTCATCATTGCCGCTCTAAAGATAGGATGACATTCTTGATATGAAGTTCAGGAGAATCAGTTGTCACTTCCTTTAATGCAGTAAATGAGAGGAGCAATTTCAAGGAAAAAGATAAAGTAACAATCCAAATTCCAAATTCATGAATCATCTGATAACACATGGTCGCAACACCAGAAAGCAAAGCTCTGAAGTCTAATTTGATTTATCTTAGTCTTTAACCCAATCTTTCACCTTCTTCTAGGAGGCCGTCGCTATGATAAAACCGATAGAGGACGCGGAGGAGGCGGCAAAGAGGCTGATGCAAGAAGCATATCAGAGAGGCAGTTCCGACAACATTACTTGCGTGGTTGTTCGATTCTTGATGAACCAAGGTGCTTCTTCTCGCAGTGGCTCCGGCTAACCATCTCCTCTTCAGTATTAAAGGGTAGTGCATAGGCTTGGTGGTGGATAAAAATTTGGGGTGTTGCAAAATCTTTTTATCATTTAGTTTGTCATAGGCATATTCCTTTTAGTTGTGTGCCATGCAAGAATAGAAATTAAATTGAGACTCATTATGGTCCTCTAGCATAGTGATTTTCTCACTCTCTCGTTTCCATAATTGGGTCCTATTTGTAGCTTAGGAAAAAATTGTTATGTAAAGGGTGTGGCTAGAGTTTTAGGTCCACACATATGCTGTATGTAAATGTGGTGTTGATCTTGTTGATCTCCCCTTTCATCTCGAACAGAAAAAAAATACTCATACCCTCTTCATTGATTGTGCATCCGGTTTTCCTAGTATTAGTTATGCCCTTGTTCTGAGTGAATTATGGGTCTTATCGAGTGTAATAATGTAATCTGATAAGAAACATTTGATATTTTCCTGTGGCTATGTAAGTTTGACCAAGTACATTTTCACTTGTGATGTTGAAATGATGAATGGAAAATGGGCCAAACCTATAAATGCGGGCTTATTTATCTCTAAATCAACTTGTTCGAAAAGGGAAGGTGCTACACATCTCAAGACGTGGCTGGACTGAATTTGCATTCACTTCTGCGCCTCTTTCAATCTTGTTTAAGAAGTCTCTACCTGCATGGAAAATAAAATGTGCTCTCTCTCTCTCTCTCTCTCTCTCTTTATATATATATATATATATATAATTTTTTATGGTTATGAATAAATCACGTGTCCCACTAACTCTAAGTTTTTTAAATTTATTAAATCAAATATCAAATTATAATTATTGATTATATAAATCATTTTTTTATAAAATAACTCATTAAAAATATTATCAAATAGTTTTTACTAATTTTTTTTGTCATGTTAATTTTAATATATATGTTAAATAATTTGATATTGATGTAAATATTTGACAGATATGGCATATGAGATGATATTTTTAATTACATTGTAGATTTTGTTAAAATTTCTCAAATCAAGAGTTTAGTAATGTTAAAAATAATTTTTGTTTATAGGGGTGTTACCTGTCAGCAACTTTTTATGAATATTTTATATTAACTGGTTCGAAAAAATTCTTTTAATCTAAAGATAAATGAGATGGTTTTCATTAAATAATACATAATGATATTTTTTAGAAATTAATTGCCATACATTGACACTTGACGGTATAAATTATCCTTACATCGTCAATCAATAAAAAGTTCACAACTCATTCATTTTGTACAATTTTTCAAAATTTGAATTAGAGATGATTTGATAATGGACCACATGATAATTTTTTATTGCTTGATAGTATAAAAATGATTACACAATCATATCAATTATACTCTTTTTTTTAATAAAAAAGAAAAATTCAAAAACCACCAAACCGACTGGTGGCTAAGGGGCGAGTCTCTGAGTAATTCAGTATGACTCAGTTTGGCAAGCTTTTAGTCAAACTACATGGATAATGCATTTTTCTAAGGATGTTAATGAACTCAAATCATATGACATTACGGGGTAAAAACTAGACTCCTTTTTTTAGAGAAAAACATGAACTAGCAAGCCCGTAATGCTAAAACAGAGAACACAAATCTTGATGTCAATTATTTGAAGTGATGGACTCAGAAAGAGAGAATATTGTCGGCAAGGCAGTTTTTGCTCTTACGCCCGACGAGCGAACCATGTGTTATCTTCATCGTCCATATCAAAAGTAAGAACAAAAATATTATGCAGAAATCAAAAGAAAATAGAAAAATAAAAAACAAAAATTTTGTCTTTACTACCTTTTACAGAAAATTAAAAAACAAATATAAAATGATATTTTTACAATTAATATTAAAAAAATTTGAACTACAAATAAAAGGGAACAATACGATCAAAAGTCTATTGAGGAGTGTATAGATCAACCCATTCTCAATAGTACTGTCCAACTCAAATAAGATTGTCTCTTAAAAGGATACATGTGGCTTTATATATATATATATATATATATATATATATATATATATATATATATATATATATAACCAAAAGTCTTTTTATTTCAAGACACACAGAGGGGTGGAGAGGGGAGGGGGAAGTGGCTTTGAGTGCGCTGCATGTGAATGAGCAAAGTGCCAAGGCAAGGTGAGGCTTTATATAGCAGAACCTCAATTTGTTTTTTAAATATGGAATTCAATATTTTTACTTGTAAAGGAGGAACCTGCTAAAGCCAACTTGTATGCATAATGAAAAGTACAATTCTCATGCCTTGCCTACCAAGTTACGGTCCCATGGCCTAGCGAATTAATTGAATATGTACAAAAACGAGGATGCGTATCAATTTAAATATTCCAAAGTCAGGACCACAAACCACATTAATGTTCACTGCCATTGTACTGTCATTTAATTAGTTCAGGATGAGGTGGAGCAAAATAACGACATTGTGATGCACTGATGCTAGATGCTAAAAATGTTTTGCTCATAATTTTTTTTTTTTCGATGAACAATCAATCATACATAATTAATTATCATTTTTTTTCCTAGTTTGCAAGGGAAAATATTTTTTCAATCCATTCATCAAAATTCAAATTAAAACATTATGTGAATGGTGTTTATTAAAAGTCAAACTTCAATTTAATCCCTTAGAAATCTGTGCCGGATAAATTGTTCCTCAAGAATATAAAAAAAAAGGTGCATTTCATGGTCCATCATAATTAAAAGGAAATATAAGATAAGCCACTCATTTTTCAGTATTTCAATGAATTCATTTATTTTATTTGTTTTTATAGGAGGTCAATTTGACTTATTTTATAAATTATTAAGGATTAATTTTATCCTAAAATCCTTAAAAAATATTGAAGGAAAACTAACTTGACTTACTGTTTTAATCACAAGGGATAATCACAAAATATATCTTTTTTAGAAGATAAATTGATCTAATACAACATTAGGAGTGGCAAATTATACGATGGAACCACTAAAAACAAAACCAAAACCAAAACCAAAAACAAAATCAAAACAAGAAGCCAGAAACACAATTACAACTAAAAACTAGAAAAAAAAAATCAGAACCAGAACAAGAAAAAAAGAAAGAACCAGAAAAAAAAAATAGAACCCCCCAAATCACCATCATCATCATCGAGCCATCATCCTTGCAAACTAACTCACAAAACCAAAACCAATAACAAAATCAAAACAAGAATCCAGTAATACAATTAGAACTATGAACCAGAAAAAAAAAATCAGAACCAGAACAAGAAAAGAAAAAGAACCAGAAAAAAAAATCAAAACCACCCAAATCACCACCATCATCATCGAGCCATCATCCTTGCAAACCAACCCGCAGCTGCAAAACACAACCAATCCTCCCTCTGCGAAGCCAGCCGCAAAGTCTGCTGCCACTGTTGGTCGCGGTGTCGCTGTGGGTTTTCTTCCCAAGCTCTTCGCTGGTCACAGCATCGCGGTCTTCTTCTTCCCAAGTCCTCTGCTGGTTGCGACATCCGGGTCTCTTCTTCGGTCTTCACGGTCTTCCCCCTCACCTTTGCGGTCTTCCCCCCTCTTCTCAGTAAGGGAAGGGAAAGGGTTTAAGCCACGAGAGGAGAGGATTATTAGAGTATTTTTGTCCAACAATTTATACATATGAAAAGCACATGAGGACTTTAACAGTAGGATTGGATATTTTACTAATGGAAGGGCTTATTTGCATTATCTGATAAGTATAGAGAATTGCATTGTATATTTTTAAAACTCAGGATCTAAATTGTACAAGACTAGAAGTGCAGGGGTAAATTGCTTCCCCCCTCCACTTTTTTTAATTTGAAGCTATTTATACACTTTTTATAAACTATTAGTAATATTTATTAATTATTATCGCACCTGTTTACTTATTTTTTTTAAATTTAATAGCAATATATTGAATAATTTATGGTTAACCGTAACGCTCATGCAAGTGTGAATATTTCTATGTTGATATGGCAACATGTGGTTTTGATTTTTCTCCAAAAGTTCAACCGCCCACTTTCACTAATCATATTTTAGTTCATTTTTATCTTGCTATTAAATCATTAGTTATCTATCTAATATCTATTCTTATTATCCATTCATCTTTTTGTATTAATATAAAACATTAACAATTCTGAAGTTTGAGAAATTCTAATACATGTCAAATTATTTTAAATGAACCTAATATTTATCTTACATAAAAAAGATAATACTAATTTTCTACTTTTCTTTTGATTATAATATAATGTGTCATGTCTAAATCATATCATAATGAAAAAAAATTGATGGGACAAAAAAATCTTCTACGTTTTCTGGTCAATAAGACCATAATATTTTTCTTAATAAAAATCAATTAACATTTTTTAGAGCTTAACTTTAACATACGAATAGTATAAAATTATTTTATATTGTTATCTAATAAAAATATTTTATTTAAATGATTTTTAAGTAAGGGTATAAAAGTAAACTATTATAAATTATTTAGCAACAAATGATTAGAAGAATGCATAAAAAAAATTTATACCGTAAGTATATTGAAATTAAATCCTTATTTTTAAAGTTTAAAGTAAATTTATATGACAAAAATATTTATTCAAGCTTTATAATCGAATCATTAATTTATATATAAAAAATAAATTTAAAATGCCATGGGTGCTAGTGAATTTGTGCAAGTTATGCTCCCCGACATATATGGTCACTCTGTACGGGTATTTGTATAGTATTTTTTTAATGGGATGAATTTGCCTAATTTTTTTAGAGTAAATAATTTCTTTAGTGCTTACATTTTAATTTGATATCTATTTAATATGAATAATTTTTTTGATATCAATTTAATCTTAATATTTTTAATTTTGATATTAGTTTAGTGATTTTGCTTAAATGAATGAATGAATTTATGTTAAATAATAAAATTATAATTAAATTGACGTTGAAATTAATTTTAGAATAAAATTTATGTCAAAAATTTTATTAGCATCAAATTGATATCAAAATTAAAGATTTTAGGATTAAATTGGTGTAAAATTTTTTACTACAATCAAATTGATATCCAACTAAAAATATTAATATAAACAATATTTAATTAATCTACAAGTCTCTATAATTTCATTCAATTTTCAATTAGGTCCTTACAATTTAAAAGTTTAAAATTGAGTCCATATATTATATAAATTTTTTCATAAAGGTGGTGGTGATGTTTTGTGTTGGTGGAAGCAAAGAAATTGAAAAAAAAATGAAAAGAATTGAGAAGGGGAAAGAAGGAAAACATGAAGAAGAAGAGAGGGAGAGCTTACGGGAGGGTGAATGGGGGTGAAGGGAAAGAAAGAAAGAAATGGGGGAGAGAGGGTATTAGAATGGGTTGTGCAACTTAAGGTGCATGGTGCACCTTACTTTTTTTTTCTGGTTACCACACTTACCCAACATGGGCTGATCATGGAGCACTTGGCAAACTGATGACTACTACCCGGGTGGTGTACCTGTATTTGAAAGCTCAAAAAACTCTACCATAACAGATGTATCATGTCCCATAAAAGAAAGAAAAATAGGAAAGGGGGGTTATTCATCCTTAACAAGTAAAGTATCATATACATCTTCCACTAGGGAGTCAATAATATCAATGCCAAACACAGAGTATTCCTCAAGGGGGAATTTCATGGTTTCAGACAAACAAAATTGGGCTTTCAAGTCTCATACTCTATGGATAATGTACCAACATAAACATCAATCTTGGTTCTAGCAGTTTTCAAAAATAGTCTACCCAAGATTAATGTATGCTGGTTGGTATCAGTGTTATTTTCCATCTCAAGTACATAAAAATGAGCAGGGAATATTAAATCATTTACCTTTACTAGGACATCTTCTAATACCCTATCTGGCTTTGTGATACTGCGGTTGGTAAGCTGGATTGTTAACCTGGCGGGCTTGAGTTTCCCAAAGTATAAGGACATGTAGAGTAATTTTGGTATAACATTAATGCCAGCTCAAGATCAGCCATGGCTTGCTTGATTTGTAGGTTCCTAATAGTGCAGGGAACATTGAATGTGCCTGGATCCTTATATTTAGATGGTAGATTGCTTGGTTTGATGATGGAGAAAGCATTCACCCCCATAGTTACCTTTTTCTTCTCACTGCCCTGTGGTTTCCTTCTATTGGTGCACAAATCCTTAAGAAATTTAGCATATTTTAGAATTTTCCTGATCGCATCCAATAGAAGAATGTTGATCTCCTACTTTCTGAAAAGTTTCCAAGAGATCTTTTTCCAACTCTAACTGATTGGACCTCTTGGGCCTTGCAACTCATCGTGGGAAGAGCAATGGAATGGGTCTTTCTACCTGCTCTTCTGCTAGCTTCTACTGAGGTGTAGGCTTATCTTGCTCCACCTCTGGCTGCACTATCTCATGCCCCTGACTCTCAACCACAACCTCCTCTAAAGGACCAACAACCTCAGGCAAAACTGTACCAGACCTCAAAGTAATAGCAGAAATGTTCCCCTTGGGGTTGGAAATTGTCTGAGAGGAAATGATGAATGCACTCCCCTGCTAGGATTAAGAACTCTCTAGCCTTACAATTGCATTTCTCATCTCTTGCATGGATTATTGCTATTTCCTCTGTGTTTCTATCATCATTTTCATAATCTTCTGCCATGGTGTATCTGAAGGGGTAGGAGGGGCAGGTAGTGCTAGAGGCTGCTGAGGGCCAAGTAACTGTGGAGCAAGTGGTTGTTGGCAGACATGTGGGTTGCTCTGCTATCTTTGCTGGGGTGGAACATACTTTTGCTGTTGTTATGATGAGTTATTCCACCTCAGATTGGGGTGACCTCTCCAACCGTAGTTATATGTATTGCTATAAGGGTCATACCCCTGTTGGCTATTCTAATTCTGAGATCTACCAAGGAACACATTGCTAGCAGCAACTAAAGTGGGGTCCTCCTGCAGCTGTGGACATACATCAATAGTATGGGTATTAAAGGAACAAATACCACAAAGTGTCTGAGGTAGAGGAGCCTGCCTCAACTGATTCAAGGCTATCTATTTTAGGAACTTAATCATCTCATCTAGTTTCTGCTCCACCCTGCTATTATCCACTGGAGACACTTCACTCACATTGCGGGTGTTACTACTAGCTCTGAACCCAAACTGCTGAGAGTTCTCTGTCATGTTCTCAATCAGAGTTCTAGTTGCAGCAAGAATTTTGTCAACTAAGCACCCCCACTTGCAGCATCAATCATGCTCTTCTCCATGGCTAGCAATCCCTCATAAAATTACTGAATAATTAACTACTCTAGGATCTGATACTATGGATAGCTAGCACACAATCTCTTGAACATGTCCCAGTACTTATAGAGAGATTCACCTTGCAACTACCTAATGCCACAAATATCTTTTTTGATGGCAGCTGCTCTGGAGGCTGGGAAGAATTTCTCCAAAAATATGCCAACCCAGCTGTCAATTGTTCCATGGGGGATGTAAAAAAGTCAGTCCTTAGCAGCTCTTTTAAGGGAAAATAGGAAGGCTGTTAGTTTGATTTGGTCCTCTGTTACCCCCTGAGGCTTCATCATCACACAAATCACATGAAACTGCTACAGGTATTTGTGTGGGTCTTCCCCAAATAACCCATGAAACTTGGACAAGTGGTGCAGGAGCCCAGACTTAAGCTCAAAATCAACTTCATAGTTGGGATAAGTGATCTCCAACAGTTGATAATTAAGATCTTACGCAGCGAGCTCCTCTAAAGTCATGTTATTCTCAGCCATATTCCCTGAAACACCAGCAGCGGGATCAGAAAGTTCAGAAGAATACTAAAAAGAAAATTTTGAATTCTCTAATTGTATCAGAAAAAAAGAGGTTGCCTAATAAGTTAATTCTCTCCCTCGCGACCTTTCTAAGCCTTTTGGCAGTTTTCTCAATGTTCAGATTAATCGGTAGTATGGGAAAATTAGGAAGGGAGCGGGTCATAAAATTAAATTATAACAACAACCGAATACAACAGGGAACAAAGAAGAGATAAATAAAATTTAACTTAAACAAAACTAAAACAAAAATTTAAGAAGACAATGCAAAAATTAATAAACAAATGAATAAAATAAAATAAAATGAAATAAAAACAAAAAAATAAAAAAAGAATTAACCAGAAACAAGAAAGAAAATCAATTAGCACCATTTCCCCGGCAACGACGCCAAAATTTAATGCGAGCTGTCGCTACCCACAATAAATTAAAAAGTGTTTTAATTACTAAATTACACCAAAAATGTAGTTAGGGTGCAATCCAGGTCATCTCACAATGAAGTGTTCTAATTGATTCAGAAAAATTGGGGTTTGAGATAATAGCAACTAAATTAAATTAAGAAGAATTCTAATGGGAAGAATTACTTGTACAAGGATTCCCTCAGATTAAGAATTATTCAATAATCGGTTCAAAAGATAAATTTATGGAGGTGGTTACTTTCATTAGTTGTGCTATCACACAACAATGATGTAATTTTACTTAGCAGTCACATAATTACACTCCCACTAAGGGTTTGGCTAACATATGAATTAGTAATTTACTATCGTGATTCTATGAACCTATGCTAGTTTGTTTACCGATTATAGCAACCTAATTCCTAACAGAGTTAATTTCAATTCCTTGCCAATTGGATGTAATTAAATCAATTGACCCAATACCCCAACGACATCTAGATTGTGCATGTGAACGAATGCACAACCAAGCAACTCTTAAAAACACAATTACAATAATCATCGCAATTAATATCAAAAGAGAAAGCAAATGGGGAAGAAAAACTAACCATGAATTGCAATTAAAATAAAAGGAACCTCAAGAACAATTTCAATCTTCAGTTATCCTTACATACGGTAGGAAAATTACTCCTCTATAGGGGGAGTATCACAACCATTGTTGAAGGGAAAAACCAAATTACAATCCAGAAAAAGCCACAATCCAATAATAACTAAAAACCCTAAACCTAGAGAGAGAGAGTATAGAGAGAGAGAGAATAGAAAATTAAAAGTACTGTGAGTCCATTCAAAAGTCTCCAAAACGGAGTTAAAAAGCAAAAAGGTTCAAAACACGGAACAAAATCACGTGTATCGCTAAAGCTCATTCACTTATGACCACTACCTGCCTCTTGCTGTAGCTAAATTCACCTCTCTAGTAACCGCTATAACTGTCATGTATTCGCGCAACACCACATTTAACATTTCCAAACCCGTTTTGAGACTTAAAACTTTTGAATTAGCTCTTGTGCCTAAAATAAAAATTGTAGTTATTTGAATAAGCTTTTCAACGACCCAAGAATTACCTTAATCGGACATCTATAGCTCTAGATATTAGTAAAATACCAATTAAGGGTCAAACTAGATAACATCAGAACATCTGCAACCTTTAATCTCGCAACTGAATTTTCACCAAGATGCTCCTAGAACTGGGTTTTGAGCTGAACATAAAAATTACAGAGGACTTCTTGATCTTTTGAAAACATATTTATTTTCTTTAATCCGATCCCTGTAGAGAAAGATACGGATTTTCTATTATAATACTTCCTGTAAATATGCTCTAGAACTCTATTATTTGGCTTCCCAAATTCTCCCAATTGAACACTGCTACAAACTCCAGCACTGCTATGGTCTTCATACACCAACATGGGATGTCCCTGCAAACAAATAATAATCACAAAAGAGGATTAAAAGTACTGGAATATTTATTTATCAAAATGGCACAAAGAACCATGATTATATTTAATGATATCCAATGAGGACTAAATATGAATCTATCAATTACCCATCAATTAAGTATAATTAAGATGTAAAATCTTCATAGTTAGGATAGAGAATGGATATATCAATGCAACCTATTAGATAATAATTAATGAAACCAACTAATTATAAATATGTCACCGCATTCTTTTTTGTTTTAAAAAATAAATTTAAAAAATATCTTTTAGCTATTTTCTAATTTTTTATTTTAAAACACAAAATCTATTTTTTTATTTTTATAATAAATCTGAAAGGAATAACCAACCAAATAAATTTTTTTATTTTTTTTAAAACTGAAAATTGTGCTGAGAACACTTTTCAAACAGCCCCTTATATTTTTAAGGATTAAAAATATATTTAATTTATTTATTCTGTCCAAATACATCCCAGGTATTTGGTCTGTCCATGTACGTAGCCTGAATCTATTTCAAAGCGTCATAAAAATTCTCATATCACAACAGGAATTCAGAAACATGGGTAAGATATTCACCTTCTCCGGAGGATGGATACTCATGGAGAAAATATGACCAGAAAGAAGCTATAAATATGAAGTATCCAAGGTGGCTCCAAATTTACTCTGCAAGTATCACAAATTATTTCGACGAAATGTATGGGCTTATGATATGCGTGGTCTATATGCAGGTCTTCTTACAGATGCATTCATAAGCATCACCACGGGCGCCAAGCCACAAAGCATGTTCAAAGGGTAGATGAGGACCCTTCTTCATTCAGAATTACATACAGGGGACATCAGACTTGTAATGTGCCACAAAATATTCCGCCCTTGAATCTGGATTCTATTGACGAGTCTGTCACAGAAAGTAATTACATGGGAAAGCCTACTGATCCAAATTCATGTTGGGACGGCGAATTTGCAAGGAAAGTGGCAGGGGTCAGATATGATTCGTACTTAATTTAGAATATGGAATTCGTTATAAGGCCATGTGTCGAAGTAAAGAGTGGGTTCGATAAAGTATTACAAATTGTAATTGAAGTATTTATTGAAAGTTTCGTCGAAAAATGTTATGGCTTAAAGACTATGATCAAGCTTAAAGCTTGTCGAAAGAATGACTAAATTTTTTGGGATTTGGGATTTAGTGATAAAATGATGTAATAAAGTCCTAGCTTTTGGAAAAAAAGAGTCATTTCTGTTTTTCACTAGTTCGTTTGGATGAAAGAAAAAATGAGACGAATGAAAATAGGATAATGATTATTTTCTATTGTTTATTTATGTAGAAAAATGAAAGAAAAGAAAAGGAAAATAATGTCAAATAACAAGGGTACCCTTATTGTTTATTTGACAATTGTACCCTCCATATCAAATTATCTCATTCCTTTGCTTTTTCAACCATCTTTGACATTAAAGGTACAATTGCACAATAATCCACATATATTTTCTCACTTCTACTCTTTCCGCCTAATTTTCCTTTCACGTTGAAATTCAGGGAAAATAATTTCTTTTCTTTCAATTTCTTTCCATATCCTTTCCTTCCAATTATTTTCCACTCAACCAAATAAAGCGTTAATGAAAATCACTGAATAGCCGGGAGTTATATTAGCATTTTTTTTTTGGTGTGTGGAGTTATATTAGCCTTTAATTGATGAAAAATGTTATTTGTATTCATTATATATGAGATATTATATTGACTCATATTTCATCTATCATTAGATTGGATATAGATTCTATTTAAATAAAGTCTACACCTCATTCAATGATGGATGAAATGAGTTGGCACAGTATTTCATGTATAATGAGTATAAATAATACAACTCTTGATTAATATAATTATGCAGCATGATATTTACGGTTGACAAATAATTTTTTTTTTGATAATTTATAAAAGGCTCAAAACACACTAAGAATAGGGGTAGGGCTTAAGTTCGAAAAGTTCAGCGAAACCTACTTGCAACCCAAAAAATACATAAAAGCAACAACGAACATGACAAAGCAAAGCTCACAACCACACTATGGTAGCCTTTGTATTCCTTCCTGGGAAAGGAAATATAGGGACAATAAAAATAAAAATAGAAAAGATAAAGATATAAATAATAAATATATATAGATATATTATTAAAAAATAAAAATATTAAATTTTTGTCTTTATATCCTATCCTTACATTTTGAAAGTATATAAATTTTATGTTTTTCTGTCCCTTATTCCTGTCTTTATCATTAAATAGGTTTGTGTCTTCAATGTCTCTATATTTTTATCCGACAGTAAACAAATGCCACCTAAGAGACACACCAATGAAAATGAAGCAACACAATTTTTCTTGCATCTTTGTTGTTTCCCTAATTTTCTATCCCTTGTTCCTATCTCCATCACTAAATAAATTTGTGTCTTCTATATTTTTATATTTCCATCCCGAGATAATAAATAAATGTTAGTTAAAAGACACACCAATGAAAATTAAGCAACAGGATTTTTCTTGGATCTTTGTTGTTTCCCCATTTTGCCTCTCGCACGAGCTCGATTCATTCCATCATCCTCATCATCATCATCATCCACAGAAAGATCAAGGCAGTTCCTGAGAGTCCAAGTGTATCAACCTTAAATCAGCCCCATAACTAGCTTATTTGCTAGATTTTATCAACTCAGAATCCATTGCGGGCTGAGAAAAGTCTCCAATCTTAGAAAAATTATTCTTCCTATTATTCAGATTGTTCTTTTTAGAAATCAACTTGGATTTCTTTCGCGTGCTTGTCCATACCAATCTTCTTATTTATCTTATTATTTAGAGCAAAATAAGCTTGCACCATATCATCATCTCTGATAGGCCATGAATGTTACAACCCACCTTAGGCAGTGAGGTGCGCATAGGAAGCACGTCTCCTAACAAACTTTAATATATAAAATTTTCTAGAAAAATAGACGGAGTCTCCTCTTTAATTTTTAGATATTTCCCAAATTTCAAAACGAACTGCATAAACATCAAATACAACTCCAGAGTCGAGCATCAAACATTTTTAGAATTCATCCTCAACAACCAAATGACAACTCAACACACACACCCACACACACACACACACACACACATATATATATATATATATATTCCATTTTTGGTTTGGATCCATATCCAAGACAATACAAACATAAAACATGTTTAAACACAATTAAGAACATAGTTCAAAACATAAGACTAATTAAACTAAATTTACAAATCCTTTCCATCACCAAAATATTCCTTTACAAAGTCATGACCACAAACCACATTAATGTTCACTTCCAATGTGATGTCATTTAATTTGTATAGGATGAGGTGGAGCAAAATAACGACATTGTGATGCTACATGGTAAAAATGCTTTGCTTATAATTCTTTTTTCCCTGAACAATCACTCATACATAATTAATTATCATTTCTTTCAAAAAACTCTCCTCGATAAATTGGTCCTCAAGAATTAAAAAAAAATAAAATTTATGAACCATTATTAATTGATCATTGAAATTACAAAATTATTCACCTCATTCTTCTTTCCATCCCCCGCTTCGTCCTTCCCCCACCTTCTTTTGTTGGGCTCAGAGACTGATTCACAGTGTAATTAAATGATACATAATGTGTGGCAATGAATTCCAAAATAAATCTGATAGAATTAAATCTATCAATCGTATGTATGAAAATAAATATCAGGATGAATAGTAATTCACAGTGGGACCCGCCGATCACTATTCACAGTGGGGCCCACTTGTCACTATTCACGCGGACAGTACTCAGCAATGGAACCGTATCACTATTCGTGTGAATAGTAATTTCGGAGACTATTCACTGTGGTGGGATCCACGTCACTATTCACGCCACCAAAACAGATCAAGAAATATGCACACCGAATTTTTAACGTGGAAACCCCCAAATACCTGAGGAAAAACCACGGGACAAACTCCGAAAAATATTCCACTATATTCAGGATAATTACACAATATCCTTTCCACACTCTCCAACCCAAGAGGTAAATATAGTGTTTCCCGGTGAGAACCCTCCTATTCAAATACTACACTTTTGCAGTACCAAGGAGTAATAAAGATGATACCTACAAAATATTCCTGGTGTATATACCCACACCTACACTCTCTGGGATTTACTCACACTCTCTATTTTTCTCTCACTCTTAGAAAAATAACACACTGTGTGTATTTTTCTCTCTATGCAGCTCGTTCATCCGCTGCTGCTTGTCCATCTGAAGCTGCTTCCTCGCCTCTATTTATAGAGGGAGTTTAACGCGTGCACAGTAATTAATTTACTGTTCACGTGTTGAAAATTCTCTCCTTCAAACTTTTTGGCGTGAGCTGATTTCACCGCTCACGCTTTGAAAATCTTATGTAAGATCGATATCATCATGCGTGAAGCGATTTCATCGCCAGCGTTGAAAAAACTCTCTTTCCACCGCTTCAAACTTGCCGGCTGGACCCCACAATTCTTCCCCTCCAACCGATGGGGAAGTAATCTAGGAGCAATCATCTAAGATCCATGCCGATCAACTTAGCACAAAGTTGAAGCTTATCTCAGGCTACAACTTTCTTCATGCATTAAACTTGCATTCCTCAAGCATTTAATGGTGCTAACACTAGAGCATCATCCACAAGCCTCGTCACCAGCTAAATATGCTCTTTACTTGCATCACGACATTCGGGACACGTTGCCTGGACTCCACTCCGCCAGGAAGACTTTCGATACAAGGGACCCATCACATGGATCCAACAAACACCATGTTATCTATACTTGAATTAAACCAGCTGATCCAAAACATCAGCTCCTTTCTAGCTTCCTCCAAATCATCATGGAGAAACGTGGTCTTCGTGTCTAACTGCTCAAGCTCCAAATCCAAGCTAGCCATCAATCTGAGAATAACTCGAATAGAACTCATTTTGACAACTGGAGAGAAAATCTCATCAAAATCTATCCCTCGCTTTTGACCAAAGCCTTTTACAACCAAGCGAGCCTTATACTTCACTAGCTTGTCGCCATCTTTCTTCAAATTTGAACACCCATTTATTCTTCAAGGCTTTCTTGCCTTTAGGAGTTTACCAACTCATAAGTATCGTTTTTCCGTGAAATCCATCTCTTCTTGCATGGCTTTGATCCATCAACTTTATCCTTATGAGTCCTAGGAACTTCTTCAAAACTCTGCGGCTCCTCCTCATTAGCGAGTAAGGACATACTCAGACACAGGATACTTCTTTGGATGGATATCGTGACTGTTAGATCTTTTAAGCTGTGGCGTATGAGCTTGCTCCCCCTGCTCAACACCTCCTCCATCTCCAGCATCATCAACAGTTGGCTCATCATCAACCCCATGGTCTTGAACCTCTCCCCCTTCTGTGGCATTTTCTTTAGGAAGAGAGACTGGTGTAAAATTAACCTTATCACCAGATTCAGCAGTTTTATCTGGAAAAAACAGAATCCGACATAGTTTCTTGCTCATGAAACACTACGTCTCTACTTCTTATAATCCTTTTCGTTTCTGGATCCCATAACCTGTAGCCAAATTCCTTATCTCCATAGCCCATGAATATGCAAGGAATGGCTTTATCATCAAGCTTCTGTCTCTGCTCCTTACTTATGTGAGCAAAGGCTTTGCATCCAAACACCTTCAAATGAGAGTAACTAACATCATGTCCAGACCATACTCTCTTAGGAATGTCAAAGCCCAAAGGAACGTAGCAGAAGATTTGTTAATCGTGTAGCACCGCTTGAGCAGCTTCACCCCGAATGACTTAGGCAATTTTAGCCATTCTCAACATACATCCACTTTCCATAATGGTTCTGCTTGATTCTTTCGGCCACACCATTATGTTGTGGTGCGCCAGAACTGCCTTCTCATGCCTGATGCCATGTTCAGAGCAATAGTTCTTGAATTCATGGGAAATGTACTCTCCCCCATTGTCACTACGAAGACACTTCAAAGGTTTCCCAGTTTCTCTCTCCACCATGGCATGAAACCTCTTGAAGTATTGAAACACTTGGTTCTTCCTCTTTAGGAAATAAACCCACACTTTTCGTGAAGTATCATCAATGAACGTTACAAAATATCTGCTACCACCCAGAGTCTCCACCTCCATGGACCGCATACATCGAGTAAAACATATCTAAAGTATTCTTTTTTCGCCTTCAATCTTTTCTTTGAAAGACACTCTATGATGCTTGCCAAATAAACAATGATCACAAGGATTTAACTTTGTACCTTTGGCATAAGGAATGAGGGATTTCCTAGCCAAAATCTGCAATCCTTTTTCACTTATGTGAGCCGCCTCTATGCCACAAATTTGGCTTATCGTCCTCGACCGCATTTAATCCTCCACCGCTTTAACTTGAGTCTTGTACAATGTGTTGTACAACGCCCTCTAGCAACCACCATTGAACCTTTGAAAGCTTCCATTTGCTATCACCAAAGCTTGTGGTATCCACTAGATCCGCAGAGATCAAATTGATCATCAGCGAATCTATGTCGTCGACGTTCTTCAATGTCAATGTACATCCTATATTTGTTTGAATGCACACATCACCAATGCCAATAATATCAGAATTACTAATCTTTCCCATCCTTACTTTGCCAAAGTCTCCTGCTTTGTACCACGATGAGAATTCTTGTTGGAGTGGCATGATAAGATACCGAGTCAACGACCCATTCAACACATGAATCTGCAACATGACACTCTTCATCTACAAAAGAGAGCAATACCACTTCCCCATTTGTCACAGGGGTTGTAGTATTTTCATCATCAGCTGCGTCCTGACTTCTCCGATAGTTCTTGCCTCTGTCTTTCCAAGCCTTACAATTTCTTTTGATGTGCCCTTCTTCGCCGCAATGGTAACATTTGAACTTTCTTCTTGACTGGGACTGCAATCGATTCTTTGATTTTCTGGACCATCCTCTACTCTTGCTTCTCCCTCTGTTCTCTGTGACAAGGGCCTGAGAATTATCTATTCTCACCAAGTTTTTTCTTCTAGTTTCTTCATTGAACATACTGTCTTTGACTTGGACTAAAGACAGCTTCCCACCTGAAGCAGAGTTGCTTAGTGACACCACCAAGGTCTCCCAGCTATCTGGCAACGAACTCAAAAGTAATAGTGCTTGTAACTCATCATCTAGCACTATCTTCATGGTACTCAATTGATTCACCATATCTTGGAAGTCACTCAAGTGCTCAGCAACAGACCTTCCATCTCTGTATTTGAGATTCACGAGCTTCCTGATTGCGAAAGTTTTATTCTGTGCAGTCTTCCTCTCATAGAGATCTTGTAAAGTCTTCCACAGAGTATGGACATTCGTCTCTGTGGCCACATGGTGGAATACGCTAATATCCACCCACTGCCTAATTAACCCAATGGCCTTTCGGTGCATCTTTTTCCAATCTTCTGCTTTCATTTCTGCTGGCTTTGCATCTCCCTTCTCTACAGGATCATACAAATCCTTATAGAAAAGTATATCCTCCATTTTTTGCTTCCAAATGGAGTAATTTGTTGCTGTTAGCTTGATCATGGTACCCATATTCTCCTCCATTTAATTTACACAACACAATCCTGAGCTCAACTTGCGCTCTGATACCACTTGTCACTCGAGGCTTCGATTCACAAACAGAATTAAATGATGCATAATGTGTGGAATGGAGACTAAAATAAATCAGATAAATTAAATCTACCAATCGCACGTTGAAATGAAAATAAATATCAAGGTAAATAGTAATTCACAGTGGGACCCACTGATCACTATTCACGGTAGGGCCCACTTGTCACTATTCACGCGGACAGCACTCAGCAATGAAACCGTATCACTATTCGTGTGAATAGTAAATTCGGAGACTATTCACTGTGGTGGGATCCACGTCACTATTCACGCCACCAAAACAGATCAAGAAATATGCACACCGAATTTTTAACGTGGAAACCCCCAAATACTGGAGGAAAAATCACGGGACAAACTCCAAAAAATATTCCACTATATTCAGGATAATTACACAATATCTTTTCCACACTCTCCAACCCAAGAGGTAAATATAGTGTTTTAGGTAGAACCTCCTATTCAAACGCCACTACACTTTCAGCATCTGCCGAAAGTAATAAAGATGATACCTACAAAATATTCCTGGTGTATATATCCACACCTATACTCTCTGAGATTTACTCATACTCTCTATTTTTCTCTCACTCTTAGAAAAATAACACATTGTGTGTATTTTTCTCTCTACGCACTGCTCATCCGTCATTCTTTATCCGTTTCCTTCGCCATGCTTCTATTTATAGAGGGAGTTTAACGCGTCTTGTGATAATTAATTCTTGTTCACGCGTTGGCTGGAAAAATTCTCCTTGACTTTACGCTTAAACAGTGATTTCACACACCTTTGTACATGAGCAAGGTATACAGTATATAACCCACACCTTTGTATATGAGCAAGGTATACAGTATATAACCCACGGTGGTGATAGGGGAGGGATACCCACTCCTGACATAAGCTGGCGAAGGAAAAGAAAGACCATGGGATTTAACCTAAAGTTTGACGTTGAAAAAAAGTTAAAGTTCTATATGAGATTTGTTTTATAAATATGATATTTGGTTATTAGAGTTAGCCATCTTTTAAGATTAAAAGTGATCCATTATATAAGTAATTTTAGAAGTTGTTCATATAATAAAATATTTTGTAACATTAGTTTGTAATTTTAATTGTTTAAAAATTATAAATAGTAAAAGATTTATAACATTATAAATGTAGACGGTGAAAATTGAACTGCATTTGTATTTGTATTTGATTTCTCTCCGCTACCAAGCAGAAAGGTGGAGTGAACAGAGACAGAGGGGATGTATATTTTTAATTTGAAGCTATTTATACACTTTTTATAAATTATTTATCACTCGTGTTTACTTTTTTTTTTCAAATTTAATAGTAATATATTAAATAATTTATGGTGAACCGCAACTCTCATGTATATGTGAATATTTCTATGTGTTGATGTGGCAGCATGTGCTTTTGATTTTTCCACAGAAGTTCAACAACCCATTTTGACCACTCATATTTAAGTCATCTTCATCTTGCTGTTAAATCATTAGTTATCTGTCTAATATCTATTCTTATTATCCATTCATATTTTTACATTAATATAAAACATTAATAGTTTATGAAATTTGAGAGATTCTTATACGCATCAAATTATTTTAAATGAAGATAATGTTTATTTTACACAAAAATATAATACTAATTTTCTACTTTCCTTTTCATTATATTAGAATGTATCATCTTATCAAGAATATATATATATATATATATATATATATATATATATAGTAGTGATCATGTTTTAATCATATAATATAAAAAAATTGATGGGACAAAAAAATCTTCTACGTTCTCAAGTCATTAAATCCATAATATTTTTCTTAGTAAAAAATCAATTAAAATTTTTTTAAAATTTAATTTTAATATATAAACAATTTAATTTTTTAAATAATAAATATAAAAATTAATTATTATAAATTATTTAATAATATATTATTAATGAATATATAAATAACTTTTATACCATAGTTTTGAACACCCAATCTGATCGACCAATTTGGATCGAAAATCAGTGGCTGGACAATTGAACTAGCCACGTGGCCACTTGCTTCCAATTTTCCCAACAAGTGGGATCGAACTCCTACCCATCGGAAGGAAAGGGAGCGTTCAACTACCGTGCCAATTTGATTTGTGTACTATTTTATAACAATAATTATATATATTATATATTTATTTATATTAAATTATATTTTTAAATATTAAATTAATTAAATTAAATTCAATGAATAATCTACTGGTTGAATAAGTAACTCAATATTTTGACCGAGCCAATTATCGCTCTAATTCTAAAAGCTATGTTGTATTCTATAAGTTTACAGAAATTAAATCCTTACTTTTAAAGCTTAAAGCAAAATTACTATAACAAAAATATTTATTCAAGCTTTAAAATTAATCATTAATTTGTATATAAAAAATACATTTGAAGTGCCATGGGTGCCCCTGAATTCGTGGAAGGTATGGTGGGTGGCTGACGGGTTGTTACGTTGGCAGGCGGAAGGAAAGGACCTGACCTCTTTCCTTCTCTTATCTCTGCAGACTTCTTTGACGACTTCTTTTTTTTTTTCTTATTTAACTAAATATCTATTCTGGTCGAGAAATATATTAAAAATTTAATTATTCTTAAAAAATTTAAAAATTTTATATTAATTGTTTATGATTAACGAAAAAAGTAAATATTGTTTTGGTATTAATATTTTTAATTGGATATCATAACAAAACTTTTAACATCAATTAAATTTTAAAATTTTAAATTTTGATATCAATTTAATACTAATAAAATTTTTTACATCAATTCTAAACTTAATTTCAACATCAATTTGGTCCTAATATTTTTTATTTAACATCAATTCAGCTATTCATTTAAAGTTAAATTCAAAAAAATAACTAAACTAATATCAAAATTAAAAACATTAAAATTTAATTAATATAAAAATTTTGTTAGTAATATATTAATACCAAATTAAAAATATTAGCACTGAAAATTTACTCTGAAAAAATCGACAAGTTGATCTTATGAATTCATCCCATTAAAAAAAAAAACAAAACTATGCAGATATCTTTACAGGGGGACTATATATTTCTGGGGGATATTTGTGTCACAACTCACAACATTTCCTTGACCACGGAAGTTACTTTCGTCAAATGAAATTATCACTAGTAAGATTTCCTTGTGTTGCTTTTGATTCCGATTCAACTTCAGTCCGAAGAACACGGCGAAAGGGCGACCGTTATCCTGATTCACGAACCGACAAATACGTCTGTGATCTGCTTAACTCGGGTCAACGGAAGAGCTAGCGCTTCTGCCCGGTATGTATCTGTGTGTGTATATACTTTTTGATTTGGTGATATGTGTGTGTGTGTCTCTCTCTCTCTCTATATATATATATATATTGCATACTCTGGTATTCTTTGTCCTTTTTTTTTTTTGGTTTATAAATTGGTTTCCTTTGTCTGCTCCTAGTTCTGCAGCATCATTTGAACCATCTTCTACATCAGCAATAAGAAGTTACTACTATTTTTGTAGTATCATTTGATCTATCATTTCATCAATGAAAAACAAAAAATAAGGGCCGATTTGGATAATTTTTAGAAAAGTATTTTTTAATTGAATTTTTAAATAAGGTATATTTTGAAAAAAAAAATTTGAATTTGGTTATAATATTAATCTATGTTTTAGTATAAAAATAATATTTTTTTTCATATGATAAAAATTATAGCTTCTAAAAAATCATATTTTTAGTAATTTTGTTTTCACTAAAAAGTTTTACATAAAAATATAAAAAGATATTCTTATGATATCAGATTTATATAATCACTCAATATTTTTTCTTTAAAAATAAAACTAAAATTGCAATACACTAACCGAGAAGAAGAGTTTTTTTAAACATTGAAATATATTTGATTCAATTCTTGGTTTTTCACACACATGTAGCACACAGCCTTTTATAGGCCAAAAGACATAAAATGACAAAATAGTAAAATAACTACAAAGTCAATACAAGCATGGATAGTAGTAAATCTCATAGTCTACTTGCATGAACTTATTAAATGGCTTGGATGAGATATTTGGTGGCTAATGTCTTATTTTGTTGGTGGCTTGCTTTGTGAGCTATGGAGACAATAGGTTAGGCTTGGTTTAATGGCTCACATTGTCTCCCTTAAACTAAGCAATTAAAATTAATTATTCCAAGCATTTTCTATAACTTACAAAATAACTCAATCTTTAATGGTTTTGTAAAAATATCAACAACTTGTTCTTCAGTGTGACAGTAACCAATCAATACTTTTTTCTCATCTACTAATTTTTGAATATTGTGAAATTGAATATCTATATGCATTGATCTTCCATGAAATATTAGATTTTTGCAAAGTACAGTAGCAGACTTTTTGTCCCAAAATATTATTGTGGGAGTACTTTGCTTCTACATTAGTACTTCAATAATTCTTTTTAGCCACACTACTTGTATAGCATAGCTGGTTGCTGCAATGTACTTTGCTTTAACTATGGAGAGTGCAACAACTGATTATTTCTTTGAAGACCAATATATTACGCTAGACCTAAGATGAAAAATATATCCTAAAGTACTTTTCCCTATTTCTACATCACCTGTCTAGTCACTATCTGTGTATCCAACAAGTCTCAAATAATTAATATCACCATAAAAAATTTCCATAAGTCATGGTACCTTCGATATAGCGAAGAACTCTTTTAGCTGCTTGTAAATGACAATTGCTGGCTCCTTCATGAACATGCTTTATAATCCAACTCCGAAAATTATGTCTAGTCTAGTTGTAGTCAAATATCTCAAATTTTCAATCAAACTCTTATAATAGATATGATCCACAGCTTTTCCTTGATCTTCCCTTACAATTTCAGATTCTCTTCAATTAGAGTGGAGATGACTTTAAATTCTCCATCTAAAATTTCTTCAAAGTATCATTAGCATATTTCTTTTGAGAAATGAAAATGTCTTTATCTTGCTAAACAATTTCAATGCCTAGAAAGTAATACATTAGGCCTAGGTCTATCATTTCAAAATGTTTCACCATGACCTCCCTAAATTCTATAATCGTCTTTAAATTATTTTCAGTGAAAATCAAATCCTTATCAAAAAGGCATACAATAAGCATATCATCAGACTCAACAGATTTAATGTAACAAGTATGCTCAAATTGATATCTTTGAAAATCATTTTCAATGAAATAAGAATCAATCTTCTTATACTATGCTTTTAGTGCCTGTTTCAAACCAGACAATATCTTTTTCAATCTGTAGATTTTATCCTCTTCTCCAGGGATTGTATAACCTACAGGTTGCTCAATCTATACTTCTTCCTCCAAAGTACCATTGAAAAACCTGACTTAACATCCATTGAATATATCTTTCACTTATTCTGAGCAGAAAGTGAAATTATCATTCAAATTGTATCAAGTCTAGCAACATGGGCAAATACCTCAAAATAATCAATACCTGTCTTTTGCTTATATCCTTTTGCAACCAATCCTGCTTTGACCTGATCAATTTACCATTGGGCTTATATTTTATCTTGTATACCAATTTCACCCTTATTGGCTTCTTTTTTGTACCCAAATCTATTAGCATCTAGATATCATTTTTCTCAATTGCAAAGATCTCTTCATTCATAGTTTTTCTCCAATTCTTGTTAGCGAAAACTTCTTCAAAGCTTACTGTTCATAATCTATAAATAAAGTAAAATTTATACTCTTCTTATTAGATGGATCCTTATCATTGCTCATAACATAATCCTCTAGTCTTGCTGGTAATTGACCATTCCTCTGAGGATGACTTGATGATTTTGGTTGAGCTGATGTGCCTGCCTATACATCTTCTTCATAACTGTTAGGAATCACCACGAGCTCCTTCTAAGTTTTGAAATACCAATCCCACACTGCTTCTTTATCAAAAGTCACATCTCGACTGAAGATCACATTCTTTATATTTGGATTATACATTTTATAGGCATTTGAGTTCATATTGTAACCAATGAAAATATATTTGTCACCTTTGTCATCTAATTTCTTTCTTAACTGACTTGGTACATGAGCATATGCGATACATCCAAAAACTCTAAGGTGATGAATTGAAGGCCTTCTTGCACTCCATGTTTTTTCAGGAGTTTTATTACAAACACTCTTTGTTGAGCACTTATTCAAAATATACACAACAATAACAATGACTTTTGCCCAAAATTCTTTTGGTAATTGTTTGAACCACAACATGCATCTCATTATATCCATGATTGTCCTATTCTTCCTTTGAACAACTCCATTATGTTGGGGAATGCATCTGGTTATCAATTGATGTTGAATCTCCTATTGCTTAAAGAAATTTGCACATACAAGATACTCATATCCTCTATTTATTCGTGGAATCTTAATTCTGTAGCCACTTTGATGATCCACAAATGCCTTAAATAACTTAAATATAAACAAGCTTCTGATTTCTACATTAAAAAAATACACCCAAGTCTTTTTACCAAAGCCATTAATAAAAATAATGAAATGCCTGCTTCCACTATGTGATGGGACATAAATGGTACATAGATCTGAATACATAATTTCCAACAATGTTTTTGCTCTTCAAGATTTTCCAACAGGAAATGATTCGCTGTGCTTATTTCTCAATTAACAAGTTTCACAAATATAATTAAGAATTCGAACAATTGGTAAACTAGAAACAAGTTTTTTTCATGATAGGTAATTTAATCCGAAAAAATGATAATGTCCAAAATGCATGTGCAAGAACTAATTATCATCAGATGTCACGAACTCAAGCAAGCAAATTTTTCATGTTGAATTTTCAATGAGAGAAGTCTGTTTTGAGTAATTTTTAGCGTGACTATAAATCTTTTATTCTCATCAAATATTGTGCAATATCCTTGATAAAGTTTAATGTTATAACCTTTCTTTGACAATTGTCCCAATTTCAACAGGTTGTGATGAAGATAAGGAGCATAAGATACATTAGAAATGAAATTGTGAGAACAATCTTCCAATTTTAATTTTATTGGACCTTTTCCCAAAATCAGAATATTTGATTTGTTGCCAAATTTCATAGATGATTTTACATTTTCATCTAGTGATGAAAATAACCCCCTTTTTGCTACACATGTGATTGCTACAATCACTATATAAATACCACATATTTTCTTCCACATCAAAAGAATTACTTGCCAAAAAAAGACTTTGTGGATTATAGTTCTCACCAATATCTTGATACTGGTTTTTGACAACTTTTACTTGGGTGTTATTTCTTTGATTCATTGATCTAAATCTGTAATCTACAACTCTGTGCTCAAACATTTCATAGTGAAAACAATTAAAGTTTGTTCTTTATTGATAAAAATTATCTCTTCCTCTTGCTCAATTAGCAGGCCCAAAAATTATTTCCTCATCTTCCTTGATAGTGTAATCTAAATTATTGCCCCTTCCTTGATTGTAATTAGTGTCACAACCTTTTCCTTTGGAATTTTCTCTACTTCTGCCTTTACTTCTAAATTTCCTTTGTCTTGGCTATAATCTCTTTCTTCTTGTTCATGGTTTGACTCAACAAGTTTGGTTGAATTCACCTGACTCTTCAAAAATTCTTCAAATGATTTTTCTATCTTTTTCAAGATTCTGCTAACATGACTTTCTATGCTTCCCTACAACTCTGTAATTTTCATTTTGGTCATGACCCAATTTGCCCACGTGACCAGCATACAAAAAATCTCATCCCCACATAAGCTTAATGACCTGTGTACTGCTCTATATGCATATTCCAATAGGAAAGATCCATTTAAAATAGACTTTCAAAACACAAATTGCCCATTCTCTGAAATCAAGATAATTGTATTTGAAATCTCATGATCAATATCTAAAGTCTATAGTCATAGCTTCATCGTATATGAAATACCAAAGTATCAAACTACTCATATCCAGCTTGTTCAGAAATAACCAATCCTTTAAGTACAAACCATGATATAATTAAAATATGCAAAATGAAAAATAGTCTCTATATGAATAAGGACTTTTGCCTGTAGTGGATTGGAGCACTCTAAATTGAATTAAGATTACTTCACTTAAGTGAAGCTCATCAATAGAATCTCTATTGTAGCTAGGAGGTAGAAGGCTGAGAAGAATCCGCAGCAGCTGCTATATCTATAGATAGGAAAGAAAAGATAGGGGTGAGTTTTTTATACAAAAACTCAACGAGTGAATTCTCACCTGGAACGCTCATCATCGGACAACCAAGAGATATACCATCATGTAATATGCATGCAACAATAATAAACCACTTGATATTTATATACATAATTACATAGAAAAGATATCTCGATATTTATGAATTCATAGAAAAATATCTCTAAATTCTCATTCCAACAAGAAAATCATCTCTCACATATATAATGTCTCTTAAATCAAATATTCTCTGAAAAATATTAACAATCTCTAAAAACATAAATCACAATACTGTAATAGAGAAACATGGATATCTGTCCAATTATGCATGTTAACCATGACAGAACAATTCTCTATAGTTGCCAGACACTGGCTCCACCCTCAAGGCTTTGTTGCTTCTACCTAGACACGGGTACAGGGAAGAACATGTATTTTCTGTTTCGTGAGATTGTCCCTAAGGACAACTTGGTACCAAGGTTAATGACAATTTTTTCTAACCGTTAACTCACTGTTTGTTTCTCTATAGCTACTGTTAACTCAACCAAAATCTCATTCCTTTCTCTACATTTTATAAAGGCTTCTAACCTAAGGTTCAAAACTCCATCATATACAATATACCATTCTAAAAATCATATCATCATTTTAACCTTTCTAAACACTTGTAGTCAAAATCCAACTCTTTATATTTAAACTACAATGATCCCATGATTTTCATAAATCATATAGTTTATGCTATTTGAAAACTACATTCTCATAAGCTTGATAAATCAACAGAGATCTCTAATTTCTTTGCAGAAATTCCTAAAATCATATTATAAAATATATTTTTATGAAAATAACTCTAATGTTTAACATAGAGATCACAGGTTTGAACCCACTTACCTAGAGTGGTAGAATAAATAGGATTGACACCAACAGGAGCCTGGGAGATAGAAATGACACCACTAGCTGCCAATAAAGCAATAAAACTCTAAATTAATCTTAAATAATTCTATTCTAATCCCCATCAATGGTGGAAGAACTTGATGACCTAAGAACAAAAAGGAACTCAAGATCAAACCCCAATAACAAGGAAGAATAGAGGAAATAGGAAGCAAAACTAGTAGAATCTCTTACTTTTAAGCCTTGAAAGTAAAACGATGGAGTTAGATTGATGAAAATGGGGTGAGAGAGAGGGAGGAGACGAGGGTTCTTCGAGTTTTGGGGGTGAGGATCGTGTTTTGTGTTCTAAAACTCGAAATGATTTTTTTTTTTTATAACTCTATTGACCGCCTGGGTGGTGAATGCACTTACTCTTTGTTAACCGTTGGGGAGGTCATATGACCACTGGGGCAGTCTCCAGAATGCACTTATCTACATTTATTAATTTTAAGTTAATAGTACTTTAAAACATAAATGTAAATAAGGAAATACCCCCTATTTGGATTCAAATAAAATATCAAAAAAATCAAAATCCCAGTAAATCAAAATCAAAATTTTAAGTTTTAGTTCAAATCCGGGAATCTTCAAGATTTTCTAAACTTGTAGACTACAAACGAAGCGTCTAAAGGTTCCATAAAATTCATTAAAAATCACTCTTTAACTCATTTTCCTATTGGGAACAATTATTGGGACTTATTCCAAGAATATGGTTTTATTATATAGCCCTTCAAGGACAGATAGGATTTAGACTTAGTGAAATTCAGGACCCGAATTTGTCTAATGACACGAGTACTGCTCTAAGCTTTCCTAGATAATAGTAATACCTAGGGCATTACAATTTTTTCTATGTTTTGTGACTCAATTGTTGTAGTCACCATATGGTTATATTTGATTAGCATTGTGTGAAGGATTTTCTCAATCACCTTACTATCTTCTATGTTCTCTCCATATGCTCTAATCTTATAGACAAGGTCAGTAACATGAGAAAAATATTGTTTAACAGTTTCTGAGTTGTATTTTTCATACTTTTCATATTCTCTACGCAAAGACTACTAAGATTTTTGCATCTTGTCTACAACTATATAAGATAGCTTTAGAGTATCCCATCCTTTCTTGGCAGTTTTTCCATTGGCAATTTTCCCAAACACTGAATAATTCACTCCTTGATGGATTTGTGACAACGCTAATTGGTATTTCATTTGAGTTGCTTAATCTGCTCCTTCTTAAATAAGTGCATATTAAAGTTTTCCAATAATAATAATCAAGTTTCCTATCTAATTTGGGACCTGACTAAATAATATTGTAATTATTTGCCATATTAACTCTAAAAAAATAATCTGTGTGAGACCACTCTCGTTTCTCATAAACTTTATAAAAAATTGGCACTATATTTAACCAATTCTGATACCAATATGATATCATATTCATATAATTACTCAATATTTTCTCGCTGAAATAAAATTAAAGCTGCACTACACTAATTGACAAGAAGAGTTTTCTTAAACATTGAAATATATTTGATTCAACTCTTGGTTTTTTACATGCACATAGCAGACAGGCTTTTATAGGGCTAAAGACGAAAAATGACAAAATAGCAAAATAACTACAAGTTCAATATAAGCATTGGTACTAGTAAATATGTTGGTGCTCAAAGTCCTGTAAACTTATTAAATGGCTTGAATTAGAAATTTGGAGGTTAATCTTATCTTGTTGGTGGCTTGTTTTGTGAGCTATGGAGACAATAGGTTGGGCTTGGTTTAAACTTATTTAAACATTTAAATTGAAATTTTATATTGTTCTTATTTAGTGATAACTAATAAATAAAATAAAAAATAATTCAAGAGTTTAATTTCATGCACTCACCTTAGGCTTTCAATCAATAAAAATTCAAGATGGTGCACAATCATAATGGATAGTTATTGATTACTATAGGGGATAGTTACCTAACATGATTTCAAAGTAATATTGTACTGATAGTAGCAAATAATTTTATATTATTAGTAGATATATAGAAGTTAAACTTATAATTTAAAGTAATATATTTTAATAATTTTTGTCATCAATTTTTTGAGTTGACAAAATAATTAGCAAGTTAATAGGTCTCCTGTTTACTTTAAGTTGCTGGACGAGTTTCATCCAGCCTGGTCCTCTAATTCTCCCTATTAGTTTAGATTTTAATTGTCTGGTTTACCTGCCTCAGTAAAGCAGTGATGTTGGGCGAGGTCCCTTCTCTTTTGTTCCTTTGTTGCTTTGTCCTGTGAGACATTATGTAAGCTTTTCCATCAATGAAACTTTAACAATTTAGTTTTCCTCCTGTCCAGCTCTTAACAATATTTCAGGAGTTCTAAACAATAATACTCGGGCTCCTGTAAACAAGCAATTTATAATCTATAATAAGAAAAAATGAAAAAAGCCTTAATGGGAATATTTTCTCAATGTGTTTTTTGTTTAATAATTTTTTAAATATAAATCTTGTTGCTTAGTTGAACTTGTTCTGTTTTCTGCTATCATTTGCAGAAGACCGCATTATTTCATATTTGAGGTTCCGGTTTTAGCCTTTCTGAGAAGACATTGGCAGATTAATTCCAGCATAACGGAGTTCGAGAACAGTGAATTTCCCAAAATGGAAGTGAAGCCACTCGATTTCCTTAAAAAGGAGTTGGATGAGGCTCCCAAAACAGAGTTGAAGGCGGGTGATTTTCCCGAAGTGAAGGCGAGGACAAATACTAGTTTCTTGCCCAAAAAAGAATCTAAAGGGGCCAGTGCCTTTGCCCCTTGGGTGAGCTCGGAATTAACCAGAACTTCGTTAAGAAAGACTATGGTGAGCTCGGAATCAACCATTACTTCGTCAACCATAACTTCGTTAAGAAAGACTATGGTGAGCTCAGAATCAACCATAACTTCGTTAAGAAAGCCTACTAGTTTCTTGCCCAAAAAAGAATTTAAGGAGGCCACTTCCTCTTCCTCTTTGGTGAGCTCAGGATCAAGCAGAAGGTCCAGAACTTCATTAAGAAAGGCTACTATTTTCTTTCCCGGAAAAGAATCTACTTCCTTTGCCTCCTTGGTGAGCTCGGAATCAACAATTTCCAGAAATTCAGCAAGAAAGTCCTGCTCCATCTCCACTAACGACAACGACTTGGTTCCACCTCCAAAAGCTATTCTCAATTTGGCTGTTGATCTTGCCGTCGACCAATTAATTGAAACATTGATTTCCATTTCTAATGGTTGTCGATATCAACATCCGCACGATGTCAAATACATCCTGTTATCAACCAGAAGCGATGCTGAAAAAAGAGAAGTGACGTCAAAAATAGAAGCAGCCTTGAACGACGAGCATCATATGCGTGATATTCTCGAGTCATTTTGTGGAATTCTGAGTATTGACGCCTCCACTTATCCAGCTTCAGCAGAGAATCAATTTCGACGACAGTTTTGTCAACTGCTTCAGCTTCCAATGACTGAAGACGATGACATTTTGTGCACCAGATATATTGAGGAAGAGATGTCAATCAACAGGTATCTGGTGCTTTTAGTAGACAGGGATGGTGGGGAAACCATAGATCCACGGAAAGTGGGATTTTGTAAGACTGAGCTGTCAGGAGTTTTGGTACTTATTACCACCGAGTCAACAACCGCACAGGCTAAAGATGATGAGTTGATAGCAGAATTAATGGACTTGGAAATACGGATTAGAGATCATTTGTTGTCGTGGGAGCTATTCTGTCACAATGTGGGTAAGAAGTATGTATATGCGTCAAGTACCATCCTGACTACTGCAGTGCGTATAGTTGAGGAATGTCATGGCCACCTTCTTGCCATTGTCCTTGTGGCAAAGTGGTTGTTGAAGAATCTTGAAGATGTCAAACATTGGGAGCTTGCTCTCCATAAAATACTTCACACTAATCCCTCATATGATATTCAGGGTCAGTCTAGCACAATCATGAAAAATACATTCCTAAACCTTATCTGGGATAGTATAAATAAGGCGCAAAAGCATTGCCTGCTGCGTTGTTTATTCTTTCCTGAAATTAGAGATGGGAAGGTTGATTATGAATTAATGAATGATTGGATTTCTTCTCTCTTTGTGGATGCTGAAGAAGCAGAACAAAACCTGAGAGAACTTCTAGATAATTCTGTCCTACTCCAATTTAAAGGCGGTAGAGACAGGTATATTCGATTACCAGAAGAAACATATAAAATTTTACAATTGATACACACCTTGAATCCATTGTTTGTAGATATATCTGGGCAAGGACTGACTGAACCACCCGACACTGATAGATGGCAGAATGCGTTACGAATTGAATTGTCGGACAATAAACTCTCTGAGCTACCACTCTCCCCAGATTGCATGGGACTCAAAGTTTTGATGCTGCAACGCAATGCTGAGTTAACAAAAATCCCATCCTCATTTTTTGGTCATATGCCCCTACTTCAGATCATGGACTTATCATACACTAGTGTAAGAGAACTGCCACGCTCCTTCTTCTTTTTGGAGCAGCTTAGAGAATTATATTTGAAAGGCTGTGAATGCTTCATGATATTACCACCTGAAATTGGAAATTTGCAAAAACTTGAGAAGCTTGATCTTGATGAGACTCAGATCACACATCTGCCAGAAGAGGTCCAAAAGTTGACCTATATGCAAAGCTTGACTCTTTACTTTTATGAATATCGTGGCAAGAAGAATAAGCCGTATTCCTGTTCAACAATTATTCCTTCTAGAGTGCTGTCCAAACTCAAGAGGTTGGAACATTTAAGTATTGGTGTGAACCCTGATGATGAGCGGTGGAATGACAATGTACAAGTCATTCTACCAGAAATATTGGGATTAGAGTTGTTACAAACTCTTAGCATATATATCCCACAGTTGGAACTTGTGAAGCTCATTCCAGTTTACATTCTTGAAAAAGTTGATTTCAGATTCATTGTTGGTCGTCATATGCAGCGAATTATATCAAGCATACCACCTGCCATTGATGTAAAATTCAAACAAAGTGACCGTAGCTTGAAATTTGTAAAAGGTAAGGATGTCCCAGCTGAAATAAAAAGGCTTCTTAGACACAGCAAGGCTCTTCTCTTGGATCGACATGTCACCATAAAGAGTCTATCTGAATTTAAAATGAAAAATTTAGAAGAACTGCGGGTGTGCATATTGGCAGAATGTAAAGAAATGCAGACAATTGTTGGAGGAGGAAACTCAAATGGTAATTGTGATATGCTTTCGCATTTGCTATTCTTGAGTGTCTCCCATATGAAGAATCTAAGGAGCATTTGGGAGGGACCAACTGCTCCTCGTTTCTTGTTTGGTATGTTGCAGTCCTTATCGTTGCAAAGTTGTCCCAAGTTAGTGACTCTCTTCTCTTTGGATTTTGTGGGAAATCTTTCTTTGTTGAAGGAGCTTATGGTCAACAACTGTCCCAAATTAAGTACCTTAATAAATCGTGAAGCTGCCATGCACAGTGCATATACTTTCCTCCCTCGTCTGAGGAAGCTATCACTTCTCCATCTCCCCGAATTGACCAGCATTTCGAGTGGGTTTCACATTGGGCCTTGGTTAAAAGAAATAGCATTATATGACTGCCCAAAGCTGTGTATCCTTTCAAGGAAGGAATTGGCAAGTAATGAGCTAAAGGCAATCAAAGGCGAAACCAATTGGTGGAACGCTCTAAAAGGTCGACCATCTGAGTTTGACAGGATTTTTTTCCCAATTCATGAAGAGGGAGATGTGATGACTCAATTTGGTATTTATAACGATGAGGATGTTGATAATGGTCCAGGTAGCTTACTAACTTTCAATATTGATGAAGGTAGCGTTTGAAATTATTAAAATTAAGAAATGATTTGATTTGAAATGATTAAATAGAATAGGAATTGAATTGATTTATAAATTGATATTTAGAGATAATACTCATTTTAGTCATTGATATTTCATTCATGTGTCATTTTAGTCTCTGACTTTTAAAATGAGTCAAATTAATCCATGACATTACAAAATATAAGTCAAATTAATTCCTTATTGCACTTTTATTTAACATTTTATCAATTAAATGATAATGTGTAAAAGTGATATTTTATCAGACCATATGTCATCTGAAGTAAAATGAAGTTTAAAATAATTTATTTTGGTATCTAATTATACAAAATGAGTTATTTTATGACTTAGAATGAACATTTGAATGACTTATTTTGTATAATTTTAAACTGTAAAATAAGTTATTTTAAACTTTATTCTACTTTAGATAACATATGATGTGTCAAGGTATCACTTAAGGTTATCTATCATCATTTAATTGATAGAATATTAAGTAAGAGTTCGTTGAAGGACTAAAATGATTCACATTTTACAATATCGAGGACTGATTTGATTCATTTTAAAAATCAGAGACTAAAATAACTCGTGAGTATAAAGTGGGGACTAAAATAAATTTTAATTTTAATTTTTATATTTAAATTACACTTTATTGTGTTTGAAATGGTTAAAATATGGAATTGATTTGATTTGATTTGTTTTTAAGTTATAAAATCAAATTAGTTCCAGCGTTTCAAAAACAAATGAGCCAAACACATAGATTTGCAAATGAAATCAATTTTTTTAAAAGACCAAAACACAATATTTGATTTATAAATTAAAAAACTAAATCATTTCTATTTTTTAATCATTTGAAACTCATTCAAAGTGATTTTACTCCTAGACATGCCGTGACGTTATTTCTAAATGTTCTAGATTTATGCTTGTGACATACGAGATTAGAGTGATTCACTTATTAACATTGTTAAAACATGGGATAATAGGTGGCCCAATGGGTAAGCCGTCACAGCCCACAGACGTTGCAACTCGAGTATTAAATTCTCCCCCTGTTCTGACTCGGAGTCTCGAGGGTCGCACGGACATAAAGCAAAGGCAGGCAACATCTAACACGCTCCTTGTTAAATTTGGGTACATAATGCATCAGATACTAAATATTATTTTCATCCCAGACCTACAATCTAAGCTTATGCCGTTTGAGTACATAAAAAATGAGAAGGATAAAATTTATTTGGTTTAAATATTTTTTAGCCCTTATCAATATGAGTTATTTTGATATTGCTCACTCTAAAATTTTGTTTTGATTTTGGTTATTGTTTTTGCCCTTTCTTTGTTTTTGTTCCTTATTGTCCTAAATTTTGATTCCTATAAATATCTCTTAATAGACATCTAGTTATAAATATTGAAACTGTTATTTTTGCAATTTTAAATATTTTAACCATCTTATTTTTTATTTTTATAAATATTACCACTTAACATTAAATTTGCATGAAAGGGACCAAAATCATTACGATAGAAAAAAGATGGATCAATATCAAAACAAAAACTTCAAAAAGACTAAAAAACAAAATGACTTAGATTAAAAATATATTTAAGCTAATTTATTTATTCTATCCAAATACATCCCAAGTATTTGTTCTGTCCATGTACGTAGCCTGAATCTATTTCACAAGCTTCATAAAATTCTTATATCACAACAGGAATTCAGAAACATGGGTAAGATGTTCACCTTCTCTGGAGGATGGATACACATGGAGCAAATATGGCCAGAAAGAAGTTCTAAAGATGAAGTATCCAAGGTAGCTCCAAATTTACTCTTCAAGTATCACAAATTATTTTCGATGAAATGTATGGGCTTATGACATGCGTGGTCTATATGCAGGTCTTATTACAGATGCACTCATAAGTATGACCTAGGGTGCCTAGCCACAAAGCAAGTTCAGAGGGTAGATGAGGACCCTTCTTCATTCAGAATTACATATAGGGGACATCACACTTGTAATGTGCACCATAATATTCCGCCCTTGAATCTGGATTCTGTTGACGAGTCTGTCGCAGGAAGTAATTACATGAGAAAGCTTACTGATCCCAATTGGTGGAACGCTCTGAAAGGTCGACCATCTGAGTTTGACAGGAATTTTATCCCTATTCATGAAGAGGCTGATGTGATGACTGATTTAGGTATATATAGCGATGACGATATTGATAATTGTCCAGGTAATTTACTAACTTTCAATATTGAAGGCAGCGTTTCCATTTTTTAATCATTCCAAACACATGATTTTACTCCTAGATATGCCTTGACCTTATTTCTAAATGTTCTGGATTTATACTTGTGACGTAAGAGATTAGCTTGATTCACTTGTTAACATTGTTAAAACATGAGATAATAGGTGGCCCAATGGGTAAGCCATCACAGCCCACAGACGCTGCAACTCCAGTATATTTCCTCCCAGATCTGACTCTGAGTCTCAAGGGTCGCACGGACACGAAAAGGTAGGCAACGTCTAGCACGCACCCTGTTAAATTTGGGTACATGATGCAGGCCTTTTTATGCAAATAAATTGAAAAAAAAAAAATTATATATGTATTTGACACATTTTGAATTTTAATTATGCATATGCATAATATATATGTATATATATATATATATATTTAAAAAATGAAAAACACACTAAAATTGGTTACTACTAAATAGATTTCAATATTTTATTTTTGTTTTGTGCAAAAATCGATTAACCATGACATGTGTCAGAAATCAATCAACTACCAATCAATTTCTGCGTCAGATACATTGCAATCCTCGTGTTTAGACTGGAATCTTGGTTTCAGATACACTGAAATCCTCTTATGCTTTGATTTGCATCCCCATGTAACTAACTACACGTAGCCTGGCCCTAACTAACATCATGATGAATTCAACCACTTTCTATCACAGAAGGACTTTGCCAAGGTTGACAGTACAGGTTCGAGTTAACGCAGGAATGGGGGTGGAAGGGCCTCTTGATGATGGATACAGTTGGAGAAAATATGGTCAAAAAGACATTCTTGGAACCTTGTATCCAAGGTAAGTGATTAATATAGATAGCACCAAATTTAATCTTCTACAAGTGCTAATTTTGTAATTTGCATATAATTTGATATAGTATATTATATATACTCTGTGTATTTGCAGAGACTATTATAGATGCACCCACGGAAATGCCCAAGGGTGCTTGGCCAAAAAGCAAGTGCAAAGATCTGACGAAGATCCCACTGTCTTCGAAATCACATACAGAGGGCGGCACACATGCACACTGGCATCTTCTTCCAATGCGGTTCCTGCAACAAGTCCAAAAGAAAACCAAGATTCCAATCTGAACACAAGAGGATTTCAGTGTATCTAACACAGAAATCGGTTGATAGTTAATCACTTTCTGCATGGGAGAAAAACATATATTGAAATCTATTTGGTAGTAACTGATTTCAGTGTGTTTTCATTTTTTGAAATCTAGTAACACCTAACCGATTTCATATACACATATAAGCGTTGCTATTCGTGCTTAAAGTTCAAAATGTGTCAAATACGTATATAATATTTTTTAAAAATTTATTTGCATAAAAAAAACCTAACGGAGGAAAATCAGATACTGAATATTATTTTCATCCCAAACTTGCAACCTAAGCTTATGCTGTTTGAGTACATAAAAAATGAGAAGGTTAAAATTTATTTGGTTTAAATATTTTTTAGTCCTTATAAATATGATTTATTTTGATATTGCTCACTCAAAAATTTTTGTTTTGGTTTTGGTCATTGTTTTTGCCCTTTCTTTGTTTTTGTTTCTTAGTGTCCTAAATTTTGATTCCTATAAATATTTCTTAATCTACATTTAGTTATAAATATTGAAACTGTTATTTTTGCAATTATAAATATTTTAATCATCTTATTTTTTATTTTTATAAATATCACCACTTAACATCAAATTTACATGAAAAGGACCATAATCATAATGAATTAACGATAGAACAAAAAAGGGACCAAAATTAAAACAAAAACTTCAAAAGGATCAACACCAAAATGACTTAGGGGCCGTTTGGAAAGCATTTTTAAAAACTTTTTTCTGTTTTTAAAATGAATAAAACAAAAAACCTTATTTGATAAAAAAAATTTTCACGGTTGATTTTAAAAATAGAAAAACAAACCATTGGTTTTAAAAACCAAAAACACAAAACACTTTTAACCTGTTCTCAAATACAAGCGGTGACATTTTTGCGATTGTTACATTGGTAAGATTCAAATCTCACATCTAATGAAACAAAAACTAATGGCAGCTTCAAGCAATTTGTGTTGGGTCCTCCACCACCTAACTCCTCTACCTTTGGCCGGCGCGCACAGCTCTGCTGCCTGTGGCCCGCGCAAGCAGCTCCATCGCCCTTGGCTGGCGCACATGACCGAGTAGCCTCCGCCTCGCCTCCGCATGCAACACGCGACCCAGATCTAGATCTGTCTCCGCCTCGGCCTCCTCAGCGACCCAGTCTCGTGGTGCACAAGAACCAGGTTGAAGTCACCGTGAGATGATGGAGGCATTGAGGAGAAGCTTGAAGGATTGGAAGGGGAGAACAAAGCCATCTTGCTTGAGGGAGTGGAGCAGGGAGGGGATGTGGTGGACTTTCATCTGGGGTGGCAGAGGGTGCGGAGGATGGCAGAGGGAGGGGGTGATGGGGTAGAGTGGGATGGCGAGGATGGGTTGGGGAGGATGCTAGGTTGACTCAGTTGAAACAAAAGAAAGTTTAAACATGTTTTTTAAAGTAATTATCCAAATGGGTTTTCTATTTTTCATCATTATAAAATTATTTTTGAAGTTTAAATTACCAAACAGGTTTTTTTTAAATTTTTAAAATATGAACTTAAATTTGTTTTAAAAACAATTTTAAAAAATTATAGAATAAAAACAATTCTAAACAGCCCCAATATTTATAAGGATTAGAAATGTATTTAACCCAATATATTTATTCTATCCAAATACATCCCAAGTATTTGTGCTGTCCATGTACGTAGCCTGAATCTATTTCACAAGCTTCATAAAACTTCTTATATCACAACAGGAATTCAGAAACATGGGCAAGATATTCAGCTTCTCTGAAGGATGGATACACATGGAGAAAATATGGCCAGAAAGATCTAAGGTACCTCCAAATTTTCTCTTCAAGTATCACAAATTATTTTCGATGAAATGTATGGGCTTATGACATGCGTGGTCTACATGCAGGTCTTATTACGGATGCCCTCATAGGCATGACCAAGGATGCCTAGCCACAAAGCATGTTCAAAAGGGTAGATGAGGACTCTTCTTCATTCAGAATTACATACAGAGCACATCACACTTTTAATAATGTTCCACATAATATTCCGCCCCTGAATCTGGATTCTGTTGACGAGTCTGTCACAGAAAATAATTACATGGGAAAGCATACAGATCCAAATTCATATGGGGACGGCGAATTTGCAAGGAAAGTGTTAGGGGTCAGATATGATTCGTTCTCAATTTAGACTATGGAATTCGTTAAAAAGCCATATGTCGAAGTAAAGAACGAGTTCGATAAAGTATTACAGATTGTAATTGAAGTATTTATTGAAAGTTTCGTCAAAAAATGTTACGGCTTAAAGACTATGATGATCAAGCTTAGAGCTTGTCGAAAGAATGATTAAATGTCTTGGGATTTAGTGACAAAATGATGTAATCAAGTCCTGGCTTTTGAAACAAAAAAAGAGTCATTTTTATTTTTCACGGGTATGCTTGAATGAAAAAAAATTGAGATAAATGAAAATAGAATAATGATTATTTTCTTTTGTTTAGTTATGTGAAAAAATGAAAGGAAAGAAAAGGAAAATAATGTCAAATAACAATTGTACCCTTTATTGTTTATTTGACAATTGTACCCTCTATTTCAAATAATCTCAGCCCTTTCCTTTTCCATCGACCTTTGACATAAAGGGTACAATTGTGCAATAATCCACATATATTTTCTCACTTCTATTCTTTCCGTCTTATTTTCCTTTCACGTTGAATTTAGAGGAAATAATTTCTTTTATTTCAATTTCTTTCTATATCCTTTCCTTCCATTCATTTTTCACTCAACCAAATAAAGCCTTAAGGAAAATCACTGAAGAGCCGAGAGTTATGTTAGCCTTTGATTGATAGAATTATGTAGCATGATATTTTACTCTTCACAAATAATTATTTTTTTCGATAATCGATAAACGGCTCAAAACAGCCCACGTATAGTATAGGGATTAAGTACGACAATTTCTGGGAGACCTACTTGCAACCTAAGAAGCAGGTACACATGGACTTGATGGTGTATCTATATGTCGGATATGTATCAGTGTTTGACACTCATATGACAGGTATTGAACATGCGTTTGTACTCATTCAATTAAAAAAAATCATTTTTTTAAGCTTGGACACACATTAAACACAATTGGATACTGCTCTAATTCATTGTGAATGAGACTTAGACACCCACAAATATGTTTGAGTTGATTTCTTTATTTTTTTTTAAATTTTAATATCAACATGAGCCCAAAATCAACTATAGTTATTTAGTTGGACCTATGTTGTTGGGTCATTTTATTTTAAAAATTCTTCAGTTGATCACAACAAAAAAGAAGAATTAATTAGATAAAAAATTTTAAAAACACAATAAAAGAAATTCAGACAAAAAATTATACAATAATATATATATATATATATATGCCTTATCCATATCCTATAATCTTTTGAATTTGACGTGTCTCTGTATCATATTCTATGTCAATGTGTACATAGCTTGCAGCACAAAAAATACATAAAAGGAACAAAGAACATGACAAAGCAAAGCTCGTAACCCCTGAGAGACACACCAACGAAAATCAAGTGTCACGATTTTTCTTGCATCTTGTTGTTTCCCCTTTTTGCCTGTCCCACGAGCTCGGTTCATTCCATCATCTCCAATGTGTAGCTCAGCCAAGACGTTAGTCACATCATCATCATCATCCACAGGAAGGCCAAGGCAATTCCTGAGAGTCCAGGTGTATCCAGCCTTAAATCAGCCTCATAACTAGCTTATTTGCTAGATTTTATCGACTCAAGAATCCTCTGCGGACTGAGAAAAGCCTCCAGTCTTAGAAAAATTATTCTTCCTATTATTCAGATTGTTCTTTTTAGAAATCAACTTGGATTTCTCTTTCATGTGCCTGTCCATATATACCATCTTCTTATTTATCTTATTATTTGGTGCAAAATCAGCTAGCATCATCTCTCATAGGCCATGAATGTCACAATCCAACTTAGGCGTGACCAGTGCATAGGAAGCACGTTTCTCCCACAAACTTTAACATATAAAATTTTTCAGAAAAATGAACGTAGTATCATATGTAATTTTCAAATATTTCCCAAGTTACAAAACAAACTGCCTAAAACAACAAATACAACCACAGAGCTGGGCTTCAAGTACTTTCAGAGTTTGTCCTCAAAAACCAAAATATTCCTTTCCATATCCAAGACAACACAAACATAAACATTTTTAAACACAATTAAGAACATAGCTCAAAACATAAGACTAAACTAAGTTTACAAATCCTTTCCATCACACATTATCTACATAGTCATAAATCATCAAACATAAACATCCACCATAATCCGAAGATCCTATCTGCGACATATAAGCAATATAAACAATTCTAACAAGCGAATACCAAAAAAGATAGATTTCAATTTACAAAATAGGCTCACCAACCTAGGAATCAGTTGTTGAGGAGCCGGGGAATTAGAACCAGAAGCAGCACATGTATCTAAAAAGACGAGTTAAAAATGGAGTGAGTTTTGCAACTTAACGGCAGACAAGCGTCACTAGCCCTTACAAAACATAGTAAAATATTTTCATATTATATAATGAGTAAAAAGAAACATAAATAATATTTTAAAAGCTCTATGAATGTATGAGGGTTAGTCAAATTCAAGATAAACGTCAGGATCACACTGAGGCCATCATTCATTTGTGTGAACCCGTAAACATCACAAACCATTATATATGCAGTGGCCATGTAAATAATAATCAAGTGAATGTGCACTTAGGTTAATGCCTACTGTCATTCTCTACACATCGTGATAGAAACTTTCCCAAAAACCATTTTCATACATAAATACATTTACAAAAAATTTTATATAGATATTAACAATTTCTAAAATCAATAGAATAAGTAAATCAATAAGTGAGAATCCAAATTTAGAAAGCATTATTCATCATCAACAACTCAGCACAAGTTCAAAACTTGGTATATCTCATGTTGATATAGGATACATTATTCCCATAAACCTTTCTGTATAGTTCCAAAAAGAAAAGAGTGAATGGTCATTCTAGTCCTTGAAATTGTACATCTGGGTTATTTTGATCCTTGAAATTTGGAAATTAACATTTTAGTCATGAAATTGCAAAATTTGACTCAAGTTAATCCTTGATTTCATTTTCATTACTATATTATCATGTTTTTGCTAATGTATTATGTTAAGCGACATACCGATGATAGATTGACCTCCTATTTTATCTCATGGGTGACATGGCTGAATGATAGGGACAAATTGTCTGCATATGCCAATATATTTATAAGTTTACCTGTGTGATGCTTTAGGTCAATACGTCCCTAAATAAGTTGAGTGCATCCTTTTAGTTATTTGTAATTAAGAATGAGTCACGTGCCCCACTTACTCAAGTTTTTGAAATATATCAAATCACAATTGTTAATTACACAAGATCGATACCCCAAGGGTATAGAAGGAAAAACTATATATTTCACATTTTTCAAAAATAACTCATTAAAAATATTATCAAATAGTTTTTACTAAATTAAATTTTTTTATCATGTTAATTTTAATATATATCTTAAATAATTTGATATTAATGTGAATATTTGACAGACATGGCATATGAGATTATTTTTTTAATTAAATTGTAGATTTTGTTAAAATTTCTCAAATCAAAAGTTTAGTAATGTAAAAATAATTTTTATTTATACGGGTGTTACCTTTAAGTAACTGTTTATGAAATATATTTAACATCAATAACTGGTTCAAAAAAATATTTTAATCAAAAGATAAATGAGGTGATTTTCATTAAATAATACATAATGATTTTTTTAATAATTAATTGCTATACATTGATAGTAAATTATTTTTGCATTGTTAATCAATAAAAAGTCGACAACTCATTTATTTTCTACAAATTTTCAAAATTTGAATTAGACCTCATTTGACACTTTTTTGTTGCTTGACCATGTAAAAATAATTACAGTATCAGTACATACATGTCAATTATACTCATTTTTTCGAAAAAGATTTCAAAAACCACCAAACAAACTGATGGCTAAGGACGCGTCTATGAGTAATTCAGTATGACTCAGTTTGGCAAGCTTTTAGTCAAACTACATGGATAACGCATTTTTCTAAGGATGTAAATGAACTCAAATCATGTGGCATTAGGGCGAAAATTAAACTCTTTTTTTTAGAGAAAAACATGAACTAGCATGCCCGTAATGTTAAAATAGAGAATACAAATCTTGATGTCAATTATTTGAAGTGATGGACTCAGAAAGAGATAATATTGTCGGCAAAGCTGCTTTTGCTCTTACGCACGACGAGCGAACCATGTGTTATCTTCATTGTCCATATCAAAAGTAAGAAAAAAAAAATATTATGCAGAAATCAAAAGAAAATAGACAAATAAAAAGTGAAATTTTGGTTTTACTACCTTTTACAGAAGTTGAAAAAAAAAATAAAATGGTATTTTTACAATTAATATTAAACAAATTTGAAGTACAAATAAAAAGTAACAATACAATCAAAAGTCTATTGAGAAGCGAGCGCATAGATCATCTGCTAGTGACCTGTTCTCAATAATACTAATCAATTTGAATGAGATTGTCTCCCTTAAAAGGAGGCTTGTGGTTTTGAATATATATATATATATATATATATAAAACCAAAAGCCTTTTTATTTCAAGACACACAAAAAGAGGGGTGGAGAGGGGCGGGGGGACCAGGGGTTGCGACTTTGAGTGCACTGCATGTGAATGAGCAGAGTGCCAAGGCAAAGCGAAGCTTTATATAGTAGAACCTCGATTTGTTTTTTTAATAGATAAATGATAATTTAACGTACAAACTCGACACACTCCCCAACGAATATGGTAAGGAAGGGGACTTGGTTATTATGCTCGTGCATTATGAAGGTATATGGTGGGGGTTGAGGCATTAGAAAAGATTTAAAATAAATTATGGAAGAAAAATCAAAAAGATAAAAAAGGAAATCCACGAAATTCTCCACAACCCAAACTCTCTTCACCTTTGTAACTTTCTCTGTCTTTGAAACTGCAACTCAACCATCCCTCCACCTACAAAACCTCTCTTCCTCAGTTGATGTCACCCATTTCTGAATTCATAACTTTGTCACACAACTCACCCAAATCCATCTCTCTGTTGTTGAGCTTCATTTGTCCATCGATCCATGTGCGGTGTTGTTTGTTCCTTTGTCTACCGCCACAGCCCATCGTTAGTCTCTGATGTTAGGGTCTCAAGCTTGATCAAGGTAATCTATCTCTCTCTTTGTTCATTCGTGTGTGTGTGTGTGTGTGTATGTGTGTGTGTGTGTGTGTCTGTTGCTCACAAAATTTGGGGCTAGGTGATACTTTGAAGGAATCTGGCAATGAAGAAGGTATTGAAACTTGAAAGCTTGGCAAAGCTTTTGGTCTTAGATTGACGAGAGAAGGGGTTGCAACTGAGAGCAGGAAGAGAAAAGTTGGGATTAGAAGTAAAAGAGGGAGGAGAGAAAGGAAGCCATGATGGTGAGATCTAAACTTTTAGTATTAGTCTTTTAGCCTTTCATAATGATAATGCATAAAATTAGGTTGCACTGAAACACTACAACATCAGTCATATTTATATTCTTAGTTCCATATTAAAATTGTTTATTATACTGCCAAGTTTCATGCGCAAGTTGACAGGTGACCTCAAATAGTGCATGTAGCACTAGCCACTTCTATATGGAAGTCACCAATTGAACTTATTATTTCACAATTAAATGTAGTGATGCTTTGTCGACCTATCAAAAATTCCTCACCACTATTATCAACATGTAGTGGGAAAGCACCTCATCTATGGTGAATTTGAGAGTTATATCATCTATGCTTTTTTGGGGATTTTTTGTGCAACCATTCATTTTTGAGCATAAGGTTGTAAGTTATATGATGCCAAATTTCCTTTGTTTAGGAAAATATCATTCTGAAATGAATTAACATTTTATTTTTCTGGATTTGAGCATGAATTTCACTCTACATGATTGGTCAGATATTAATTTTGGTTTTTGCTGAGGGTGTTAATTTCAATGCTTTTTTTTTTGTTAATTCGAAGTTATTAAACATCTTAAAGGCTATGTTGTTGCATGAATCCATAATAGATATGTTATGAAAGTTCTATATTTTGGAAATAATATTATATCATTTCTTGCACTATAATTATTTCCCGATTACAAGCAACATCCTTCTTACATATGTAATGCATTTGTTGTGTTGTGTATCTCATCACTAGTTCACTTGTTTTTTTCTCAAATCTTTGGATGTTAGATTTTATCATCTTGGTCTTAGTCTTCTACTATTAGACAATTCATGTCTTTGCCCTTTGTTTGATTCTATATAGGAAGGACCTTTTTACTTTTCTAATACTAAGTATATATAGGAGATTTTAGCTTGATCAACAGTGCTAGTAAATATAATAGTCATCCTTGTTCATAGATTTTGTCTCCCTCACTATTATTATGTGCTATATTATTTACAACTGTTTTAAATTTTTTTAGCAGATTGAACCAGTGCATGCTCAATTCAAAAGAGCCAAAGTTCTCACAACTAAGTTACAACTGAACTTGGATATGGCAGTAGCACAGAAAGAAAAAGATCCTGATCCTGTTGTAGTCAAAACTTTATGAGAAGTTGTAGTTGAAGACTATAATTTACCTAAAGAAAGAGCTAGACAAATTACATGATTTGGTTACCACGAGTGGTAGGGGGTTGAAGGGGATAAGAATGTGCGAAGTTCTTAGCCTTGATATAATTTCATTATTTAGTTTGTAGATGTTCAAAAAATTATGTATTATGAGTCTTGCACACATGAGTAGTCTAGGATAATAGTGTATTCTATTTCTATTCAACTTTTAATTTTTTTTAGTACTAAGATTCATATTTCCTTGTTGATAGAGTTAAATCAAGATAATTGGATTCTTATGTACATTTTTTTTAACATAAGAGTAATTTATATTACTTTTGCTTTGAGTAAATTTCATTCTTGTCTATTTTGAGGCTCAATTCATTATTAATTCATGGAGTCCATGAGTCCTATAAATTAGTTCTCTAACTCAATTTCTCAAAAAATTCTTATCTTCTTTAATATAAATACTGATAAGATACCAACATTTTTGTAAGATCATCAACAAATTGATAAAGGTTCACCAACATGTATTAAGCACTTACCAACATATATTATAAAAAAAAATTTAATTACTTTGATCTTAAAGCACAAATTGGATGTCAAGTTATGACTTAATTTATCAATCCATAGAGTCCAAGCTAAGATACCAATGCTTTTGAAGGATCACTAATAAATTAATATAGAATCACCAACATATGGGAAGCATTTACCAACTGTGTTTTAGAAAAATTTCAAATCACATTAGTCTTGGAACACGATTTAGATATCATGTTGAGGCACAATTTATCATTAATCCATAAAGCCTACGAGTCTTCTAGACTAGTTTTATAACTCAGTTTTTCATAAAACTCCTATCTCCTTTGCTTTAATATAAACAAAACCTGTTAAGATACCAATTTTTTTTAGTTGAAAGATCACTAACAAATTGATAGGGAATCACCAACATATTGAAGGTATTTACCAATGTGTTTCTAAACAAATTTTGAATCACTTTAGTCTTGGAACATTATTTGGATGTTTTGTTGAGGCACAATTTATCAATCCATAGTCTACGAGTCTTTTAGGCTAGTTTTATAACTCAATTTTTCATAAAATTCCTATCTCCTTTACTTTAATATAAACAAATATGTTAAGATACTAACTATTTTTTTTGAAAGATCACCAACAAATTGATAGGGAATTACCAATATATTGAAAGTATTTACCAACTTGTTAAAAAAAAAAATTTCAAATCACTTTAGTCTTGGAACACGAATTGAATGTTGTGTTAAATCTTGTTTTATCAAAGCATAGAGTCCATAAATCCTCTAGATTGGTTCTCTGACTAAACTTTTCATAAAATTTCTATTTACTTTAATATAAACTAAAATGGTTAAGGTACCAACTTGTTGGAAAGATAACCAACAAATTGATAGAGAATCACCAACATATTCAAAGCACTTACCAACGTGTTTCACAAAAATTTTCGAATCGCTTTAGTCTTGGAGGACAAATTGAATGTTATGTTGAATATGATTTTATCAAACCATAGAGTTGATAAGGAATTGATAATGAATTATCAACGTTTGAGTAAATTTCGTTCTCCTCTATTTTGAGGTTTAGACCTTCTCGTTTTTGAAAAAATTGGATGTTTTGTTAAGGCTCAATTCATCAATTCATAGAGCATAAGAAGTCATATAAACTTGTCTTCTAACTCAATATTTTATAAAAATTCCAAATTCTTTGAATATAAACAAAATCTGATCCCCAAGTAAGACAGGCCCCAAATTGGATATCATTTTGAGGCTCAATTGATCAATTCAGAGAGCACTAAATTTCTAAGCTAGTACTCTTAACTCAAATTTTCATAAAACTCTTATTTTCTTTAATTTAAACAAAAATAAAAAAGATACCAACTTTCTAAAAAACTTACCAACATTGTGATAAAGAATTACCAATATATTTAGATCATTTACCAACTTGTATCAAAAAAAATTTTCAATCACTTTGGTCTTGGAACACAAATTGAATATCATTTGAGGCTAGATTCATCAATTCATAGTGCCCATAAGATATCTAAACTAGTTCTCTAACTCAATTTTTCATAAAATTTCTATTTCTTTAATATGAATCAAAATTGAAAAGATATCAGCTTTTGTGAAAAATTGTCAACAAATTGCTTAAGAATTACCAACATATTGAAAACAATTACCAACATGTATCAAAAACAAAAAATTTCAAATGACTTTTGTTTTGGAGCACAAATTAGGTGTTATGTTGAGGCAAAATTCATCAATTCATTGAACTACAATTGCCAAACATTTTTTTTGCTAGTGTTCAATAAAATGTTGAGAGTAGCTGAATTGAAAAAAAGAATTCTAGTGTTCCATTGATAGAAGTAGTCTTCTCAAACCACATCAATTAATCATTAAAAATTAAAATACAACCAATATAATCAGTAACCCTCTTTTGAACAAAATAGAAAATCACAAATATTACAAACTCAAACTTTACCAAATGTCAATATCCGAAGGTTTGAAGGACAATAACAAAAATACAATTAAACTACACAACAATCATCTTTGGAATGAAATACAAACCGATATATTTACTTAGGACAAAAGCAAATAAATTCAATTTAAGGATCTCAATTATGAAATCATTAATTTTCATGTTTCTTCAACTCCATTGAGGTATTCATCCATCAAACCCCACTTGCCAACCTTCTATGCCTACACAGCTTGCATGCACCATGGTTTATTGTGCAAAAGAATCCTAAAAATCAAACCATCAATATGAGTGCCCATGCTTTGAAAGCACCTGACAACTAATAAAAGAGCTGAAAAATCAAAAGTATAGAACCTTATTCCATCTCCACTGCCTTAGAGTCTCCTTCAGATATATAATTCACATTCCTTTTCCTTTCTTTCAGCACTTTTTTCAAGGTAACATCATCATTGACCTTATTGATTTCCTAAAAATATAACATGAAAATTTTCCAATTGAGCTCTTTCCTCCTAAAACTGAAAAAGCAAAGTATTAATAAAACTGCTAACATAACCACAGAGGCTACCTGTCTCAAGTGAATCTTACAAAAAATTTTCTATTCTTCAGGTAGTAAGGAAGTATCTTCTTGCTATCTTCTTACTATTTTATGTAGTGGTACAAGGATCTTTTTTCAAATATGGTCAAAGGAAAACCATGAGATGAGGATCAATGTTTGTCCAATCAAAGTAAAATTAAATATGGCAAGTGGAAATTTTACACCAAAACAACAATTGCTATTAGTTTGACAGATTGCAAACCAAGCAATCTAGATAGGATGCCAGATACATTTATACAGAACAAAAAGGTCAAATTTTAGTAGCCTAGAAAGCATGAGTTACTATCATTCATGTTTCCAAGTCATAATAGTGATAAAAAAAATGCAACAAAAATTCCCAATTCAACTGGGGAAACTCTCTATACTTGGGATTTAATAATTTCCTTATAACACCAAATTTTAATTAAATTTAAAATTAACATAATCTTGGTGTGATATTCCAAAGTAATTAAGAGATATATTTGAAGTTTGATAGCTAAATGAGAGATTTTTTTGTTACATAGAAATATTTTGCTAGTTTATTTCCTGTAGTAAAAAATTTAAAAGAAGTGACAAAAGGAATCATAGAGTAACCATAACTTCCTATAAGTCATCCAATCACCTCTAAACATCTTATTACAATCTTTAAAAATAGAACATTTTTTTCCTTTCAGGACATTCAACAAATATATTGTATGAATTCTAAACCTTAAACCCTAAACCCTAAATCCTTTTATCCTACTTCAATGTGAAAAATGACAATTAATTGTATAATGAATGCTTTTTATCAGGTAGAGAGAGGTAAAGCCAATCAATGATGGCATGAAAATCAAGAACAAAATATTACTTTACCTTTGATTACACACTTGATGAGATATAAACAAGTGAAAAAGGAGAGATGAAGAATTCTTGCTGAAAAAGTAGGAGGAAGTGTCAAAACAATAGGTGGATGGAAGATAAGTGAAGGAGCGGGACGAGTCATGAAGAAATTAGAAAGAGGGGATAATGGAGGAAGGTGACTCTCTACCTCATGGTTGTCACGGTTGTATGGTGGCTCCCTTGGCAATGGATAGTTCATTATTGGTGAGGGAGTAAGATGTTCCTCATTCCTTTTTGAATTGTTGGCCAAGGGCTAAGAGTCAGAGACAATGCTAAGAGTGAGAGCAAGCATTGAGAAGAGATGAGAGTGGGAATGAGTTTCAGATGAAAGATAATTTTAGGACGGCGTGAAATGGAGCTCATGTTTTTCTCTTTCTCAGTTAAAAATGATTTCTTTATATCATGTCATTATTTTTCACTTGTATGTAGTATGTCATGCAGTGAATTTGTCGTTTTATATTTCTTTATACGGTGCCTTCCGTATGCGTCCATAGAATGCGTCAAACCCATGCGTCAAAATAATGGGTATCATTAGTTTAGGATGAGTTGAACCAAGATAACGACATTGTGATGCTAGATGCTAAAAATGTTTTGCTTATAATTGTTTTTTTCCATGAACAATCAATCATACATAATTAATTATCATTTTTTTCCTAGTTTGCAAGAGAAAATATTTTTTCAATCCATTTATCATAATACAAATTAAACCATTATGTGAATGGTTTTTATTAAAAAAAAACCTTCAATTTGATCCCTAAAAAAACTGTGCCAGATAAATGGGTCCTCAAGAATATATAAAAAAAAATACATTTCATGGTCCATCATAATTAAAAAAGAAATATAAGGTAAGTTAATCATTTCTCAGTATATCAATGAATTCATTTATTTTATTTATTTTTCTAGGAGGTCAATTTGACTTATTTTATAAAACATTAAGGATTAATTTTGTCCTAAAATCCTTAGAAAATATTGAAGGAAAACTAACTTGATTTGCTGTTTTAATCACAAGGGATAATCACAAAATATATCTTTTTTAGAAGATAAATTGATATAATATAATATCATATTGAAGTGGCAAATTATAAGATAGTCCCCTTTTTTTAGGTTTATCATCGATATTTTATTATTAGCTATTAAATAATTACTACTTTAAAAGTGATAAAAATTTATTATAAATTTCTTATTATTAACTGTTAGATAATTATTACTTTAAAAATGGTTTATCATGAACAATTTATTAATTGATCATTGAAATTGAAAAATTATTCACCTTATTCTTCTTTTCATTCCCCAGCTTCGTCCTTCCCCCACCTCTGTTGTTACCTACTCTTGACGTAAGCTGGTGAAGGAAAGATGAAGATGTTCGGTGGGATTGCTAAATTTGTAATCATATGCTCATGGCTATAATTAAAATAAAAATAAATATCACAATTATGATATAAGTGTATTGAAATTAAATCCTTATATTTAAAGTTTAAAGTAAATTTATATAAAAAAATATTTATTCAAGCTTTAAAATTTAATCATTAATTTGTATATAACAAATAAATTTAAAATGCCATAGGTACTAGTGAATTTGTGCAAGTTATGTTCGGTGGCTGTTATGTTGGCAGGCGGAAGGAAAGGACCTGACCTGTTTCCTTCTCTTTTCTCTGCAGACTTCTTTGACCACTCCTTTTTTTTCCCCTTGCTTAACTAAATATCTATTCTAGTCAAGAAATATATTAAAAAATAAATTAATTTCTTAAAATTTAAAAATTTTATGTTTGTCCTTTATAATTAAGAAAGAGAGTAAATAATTTGTTGATATTAATATTTTTAATTAGATATTAATTTGATCTTAAATTTTTTTTTATCAATTTTGTCCTAAAATCTTTAATTTTGATATTAATTTGATGCTAATAAAATTTTTATGTAAATTTGATTCTAAAATTAATTTCAACATTAATTTAATCATAATATTTTTTTATAACAGCAATTCAATCATTCATTTAAGCAAAATCACTAAACTAATATTATAATTAAAAATCAGTGTTGTGAAAAATTGGACTAGATGATCCGATCAGTTGAATCAGGAACCGACTCTATTTCTGGTCCAGGCAGCCCATAAAAACTGGCCCCTCAAAAATCATTAGAGGACCGTCTAAACCAACGAGAAATAAATAAAAACTAGTGAATCAGACCAGTTAGAATAGTTAAGTGGTTCTGCAATTTTTTCTTTCAAAAGATGAATAGCCAAGCACTGAAACAGAGCAAAATGAAATAAACAAGATTCATCATTGAAATACAAAAGGGAGAGTCTCTGGTTGTTTTGTACTGGGTTGCAACTGAAGAGAGAAAAGAAGATTGCAACATAGTTACTCATTGTGTCTTCTACGTTTGCCGCCACACTGTACCCTCACTTAGTCACCACCGCCACACCTGATCACCACCACTGCCTTGCCTGCGCTTGCCCACAAGTGCCGCACCGCACCTGTTTCTCATGGTTGTAGGTGGAGATATCCTCCTCTTAATGGTTGCTCTTTGTACTGCTTTAGATAGAGAACCATCCTCATTTGTGACTGCTGGACATTTGTTGTAAGAAAAGAAGATTGCCTTATCTATTACCAGAGGTCTTAACCAATGAAATGCAGTCTTTTAGATATCACGGTCCCATCATTATACTTTTTCTCTTTCATTCTAACTTTTAAGGTTGGGATGTGTGTGCTTTTCATTTTTTTTTTATCTCTTACTATGTTATGTTGGCCTTTGTACCAGAAATATATGGAATAAAAATGTGACTGATATTTACGATACATAAATTAAACTAATATATTAAGATTTTTATTTTGGTACTCTAAGGATATCAATATCCTTTTGAATTTAAGGATTGTGATTTAATCATGAGTATTTAAAATATTAATAAATTTAATTAGTAGAATATGTGATAAATTTTCAATAACAAATTATCCAAAAGATACTAATACCCATGAACTTTAAAAGGTACTGAAAAATCCTCATATATTAAATAAAATTTTAAAAATTAAAATATATAAACAATTTTTACATATTTATATAAATATATATTTTATTATACTTCAGTTAAAATTCCGACGAACTGATTGAACCTCTGACCTTTAAACCAATAACTTATCTAGTTCAATGACTGGTCTGATTTTCAGAACATTGTTAAAAACATTTCGACTAAATTGATATAAAAAAGCTTGTTCATATTAAATAGATGTCAAATTAAAAACTGTCAGCACAAAAGAAATTATATACTCTAAAAAAATTAGACAAATTCATCCCAGCATAAAAAATACTACACAAATATCTGTACAGACTACAGAGGGACTATATATTTCTGAGGGATATTTGTCTCCCAACATTTCCTTGACCACACAAATTATCTACCTCAAGTGGAATAGTCACCAGTAAGATTTCCTTGTGTTGCTTTTGATTCAGATTCAACTTCAAAGCGAAGAACATGAGGAAAGGTAGATCGTAATCTCAATTCATGAACCGACAAATACGTCTGTGATCTGGCTTAACTCGTATCAACAGAAGAGCTAGCGCTTCTACCCGGTATGTATGTGCATATACATATTTTTTCATATGTATATGCGTATATATATATGTTGCTTACTCTGGTATTCTTTGTCTGCACCTAGTTATCCGGTATCATTTGATCCAAATGTTACATCAATAAATAAGAAGTTATTCCTAGTTTTCCGGTATCATTTGATCCATCGTTACATCAATTGAAAAAAAAGAAGGTAGAGGCCGATGTGGATGATTTTTCAAAAAATTATTTTTTTAATTGATCTTTTAAACTGAGATATGTTTTGAAAAAAATAATAATTTTATATTTGGATGTAATATTAACTTGTGTTTAAATATAAAAGGATTTTTTTTTCAGAAAATAAAAATTATAGTTTCTGAAAAAATCATCTTTTATTTTCTCTAGTAAGTTTATTTTTACTAAAAATTTTTATACAAACATATAAAATAATATAAAAAGATCATTTTTCATATATATATATATATATATTGTAAAAGCAGGAAAACTCGAAACTCGGCTTCGATTCTTACCGACCCACTTCATTTGATAGATCAAGGCATTTGACGCTCTCTTGAGTGCTCCTTGAGTGAAAATGCTGTAGTTTTTCTCAGCGTTGTCGGATTTCAAGCGAAAGGAAGAGTTTTTCTATGCTCTTGATCTGTATTATTAAGGGCGCGTTCAGTTAGAAAATTTAATGAGAATTTCAACTAATTTTTAATAAATCTTGTAAAATTTTAAACCGTATTTAAACATTTAAATTGTTAGAATTATTTAAATTGAGAATTTGTATTGTTCTTATTAAGTGATAACTAATAAAATAAAACAAAAAATAATTCAAGAGTTTAATTTCATGCACTCATTTTACACTTTCAATTAATAGAAATTCAAGACGGTACTCAACTAGATAGATAGTAATTATTACAGGGGATATTTATCTAACATAATTGTAAAGTAATATTATACTAATAGTATATAATAATTAGTAGATAGGAATTAACTTCATAATTTAAAGTAATATATTTTAATAATTTTTGTCATCAATTTATTGAGTTGACAAAATAATTAGCAAGTTAATAGGTCCTGTTTACTTGAAGTTGCTGGGCGAGTTTCATCCAGCCTGGTCCTCTGATTCTCCTTATTAGTTTAGATTTTAATCGTTTGGTTTAACTGCCTCAGTAGAGCATTGATGTTGGGCGAGGTCCCTTCTCTCTTGTTCCTGTGTTGTTTTGTCCTGTGAGACATTATGTAAGCTTTTCCATCAATGAAACTTTTAACAATTTAGTTTTCCTCCTGTCCAGCTCTTAACACTATTTCAGGAGTTCTAACCAATAATACTCGGCCTCCTGTAAACAAGCAATTTATAATCTATAATAATAAAAAAAATGCCTTAATGGTCTCAATGTGTTTGTTTTTTAATATAAATTCTTGTTGCTTTGTTAAACTTGTTCTGTTTTTCGCTATCATCTGCAGGAAATCGCATTATTTCATATTTGATGTTCCGGTTTTAGCCTTCCTTAGAGGACATTGGCAGATTAGTTCCAGGCTTCCAACATGAGCAAAGCAGGTGATTTTCCCAATACGGAGGAGGACAGTGAATTCCCCAAAGCGGAAGTGAAGCCACTCGATCGAGTTCTTTAAAGAGGAGTTGCATGAGTTTCCCAAAATGGAGTTGTATACAGGTGATATTCCCAATACGGGGTCGGAGGACAGTAAATTCCCCAAAACGGAAGTGAAGCCACTTGATTTCTTCGATTTCTTTGAAAATGAGTTGCATGAATTTCCCAAAACGGAGTTGGAGGCAGGCGATTTTCCCATTACGGAGTTGGAAGACAGTGAATACCCCAAAATGGAAGTGAAGCCACTCGATTTCCCCAAAAAAGAGTCACATGAGTTTCCCAAAACTGATATATCTGGGCAAGGACTGATTGAACCACCCGACACTAGTAGATGGCAGAATGCGTTACGAATTGAATTGTCAGACAATAAACTCTCTGAGCTACCACCGTCCCCATATTGCATGGAACTCAAAGTTTTGATGCTGCAACGCAACGTTGAATTAACAAAAATCCCATCCTCATTTTTCCTTCACATGCCCCTACTGCAGATCATGGACTTATCATACACTAGTGTGAGAGAACTGCCACACTCCTTCTTCTTTTTGGAGCAGCTTAGAGAATTATATTTGAAAGGCTGTGAATGCTTCATGAAATTACCACCTGAAATTGGAAATTTGCAAAAGCTTGAGAAGCTTGATCTTGATGAGACTCAGATCACACATCTGCCAGAAGAGGTCCAAAAGTTAACTAAAATGCAAAGCTTGACCCTCTACTTTTATGAATATCGTGGCAAGAAGAATAAGCCGTATTCCTGTTCAACAATTATTCCTTCTGGAGTGCTGTCCAAACTCAAGAGGTTGAAACATTTAAGTATTGGTGTGAACCCTGATGATGAGCGGTGGCATGACAATGTACAAGTCATTCTACCAGAAATATTGGGATTAGGGTTGTTACAAACTCTTAGCATATATATCCCACAGATGGAACTTTTGAAGCTCATTCCAGTTTACACTCTTGAAAACGTTGATTTCAGATTCATTGTTGGTCGTCATATGCAGCGAATTATATCAAGCATACCACCTGCCATTGATGTAAAATTCAACCAAAGTGACCGTAGCTTGAAATTTGTAAAAGGTAAGGATGTCCCAGCTGAAATAAAAAGGCTTCTTAGACACAGCAAGGCTCTTTTCTTGGATCGACATGTCACCATAAAGAGTCTTTCTGAATTTGAAATGAAAAATTTAGAAGAACTGCGGGTGTGCATAATGGCAGAATGTAAAGAAATGCAGACAATTGTTGGAGGAGGAGACTCAAATGGAAATGGTGATATGCTTTCGCATTTGCTATTCTTGAGTGTATCCCACATGAAGAATCTAAGAAGCATCTGGGAGGGACCAACTGTTCCTCGTTTCTTATTTGGTATGTTGCAGTCCTTGTCGTTGCAAAGTTGTCCCAAGTTAATGACTCTCTTCTCTTTGGATTTTGTGGGAAATCTTTCTTTGTTGAAGGAGCTTATGGTCAAAGACTGTCCCAAATTAAGTACCTTAATAAATCGTGAATCATCCATGCACAGTGCATATTCTTGCCTCCCTCAATTGAGGAAGTTATCACTTCTCCATCTCCCTGAATTGACCAGCATTTCGAGTGGGTTGCTTATTGGGCCTCGGTTAAAAGATATAGCATTTTATGACTGCCCAAAGCTGTGCAGACTTTCAATGAAGGAATTGGCAATTAATGAGCTAATGGCAATCAAAGGCGAAACCAACTGGTGGAACTCTCTAAAAGGTCGACCATCTGAGTTGGATAGGATTTTTTTCCCAATTCATGAAGAGGAAGATGTGATGACTCAATTTGGTATTTATAACGATGAGGATATTGATAATGGTCCAGGTAGTTTACTAACTTTCAATATTGAAGGTGGCATTTGAAATTATTAAAATTAAGAAATGATTTGATTTCATTTGAAATGATTTAAATTGATATGATTTATAAGTTAAATTTTATATTTGGAATGATTAAATAGCATAGGAATTGAATTGATTTATAAATTAATTTTTATGTTTAAATTACACTTTATTGTGTTTGAAATGATTAAAATATGAAATTGATTTGATTTAATTTGCTTTTAAGTTTTAAAATCAAATTAATTTCAGGATTTCAAAAATAAATGGAGCAATCACATGGATTTACAAATCAAATCAATTTTTTTAATCATTTGAAAGTTGAAACTTATTCAAAGTGATTTTACTTCTAGAGACGCCCCTGACCTTATTTCTAAATGTTCTAGATTTATGCTTGTGACATAAGAGATTAGCTTGATTCACTTGTTAACATTGTTAAAACATGAGATAATAGGTGGCCCGATGGGTAAGCCATCACCGCCCACAGACGTTGCAAGTCCAGTATTAAATTCCCCAGTGTTAAATTGCAAGTCCGGTATGAAAATGAAATCAATGTGTGTGTCTCTACTTTGTTCGTATATGGCTTCGAGCTGTACAACATTTTTCGTGTAGATTTCTCATCATGAAATCATCAAGTGATAACACACTCAGAATTCTCAGAACTCTTCTTGCAATCTTTCTTTTACTTTAACCCTGCCTTGCCCTGCTACCTTTAGTTAGCTATAGTTAGCATTAGTCGTATATATGATGTATGGTTTTCATTACACGTCTATACTTAATATTTATTCTAACAAAATGTACATAGTATATGATCATTGGCTTACTTAGACATTTTTGCATGCACTGCTATTGTTGAGCAAATGATCAGATGATAAATGTGAAAGCGTTGGTTCATCGGAAGATGATCAAGACAATAGTGGCGGAGAAACAGAACTGCCCGAGATTGATCAACGAGCAGAAGACCGTGAACTCAAGAACCACTTGCTGAGGAGGTATAGTGGTTACTTGAGTAGCCTTAAGCTAGAGCTTTCAAAGAAAAAGAAGAAAGGAAAACTGCTCAAAGAAGCTAGGCAAACGCTACTCAATTGGTGGGAATTACACTATAAATGGCCATATCCTTCGGTATGTAAACATATATGTTCCTCTATTGACACTCTTGATCGCATCAATTTTATTCTATTTGTTTCCTTTCAAAGGATAAAAGTATCATTAGTTTGAGTATTTCCACTCCACCTAATAAGAAAATTAGCCTCCTTTGTTAGAAAAAATTCTTATATAGATACAAATCTAACATCTGATATTTAGATGAGAAATTCTTACATTCTCATGATTCATGAAACACTAAATAGATTGTACTCATACCAAATAATAAAGTCACAACATTTCATCAAAGACCCGCTTCACTTTTATCTGAAGAGTTTATCTAACGCACTGGTTAAGAATACCAAAGTAGAAATTTTGGTGTTGGAAAGATAAACTTTGTTGTTTTCAAACTATGGACCCATTTTAAAGTTTTGAATCTTATCTTATTTAGTAAGGATACTGATTAGCAAAATCCTTATTTAAAAGATAGCTTTATTATTGGAATCATATTTACAGATTGAGTATAGTTAGTAAGACTCCGAAGTAAGTGTGTATCAAACAAAACGGATAAAGCACAATTATATTATGAGTTGTTTAAACACAAGGTATTAGATTTGTTATCACGTAAGAATTTGTCTTCTTGTGATTGTTCTTTTTCTTCCTTTTTAAAATTAAATTATTGTTGGATAATTATTAGGAATCAGAGAAGGTGGCATTGGCTGAGTCAACCGGCTTGGACCAGAAGCAAATAAATAACTGGTTCATAAATCAAAGGAAGCGGCACTGGAAACCCTCTGAAGACATGAAATTTATGGTGATGGGCCACACTCTATATGGACGGTCACTACATGGCTGATGGTCACTACCGTCTAAGGCCATGACCACCATTTATGGAATATATTTAAATGCAAGGTATGAGATTCCGTTAACGTAGAGACTGCCCTAATTTCAATATCAAGCATAGCAAGAAACATTGGTTGTGCTTGTGCAGTGTGGGTACTTGAGTAGTTTATTGTGTCATGTACTTTTGATTGTTATCACATCAACCTAAATCATCTGTGTGTGTAACTTAATTTGTTTTGATTGATGTATGCAGAAGGGGAAATTTGCGATTTGGAGCTTCTGTACCATATAAAGTCTTTAAGGAGCTACTATATATAGCTATGAAGCTTTTTAAGTGTATATGATATGATATGACAAGAACATATCCATCACGAAACCTGTGATGACTCAATGTTTAGTTTATGTTGCCATTTTGGTCTCTCATACTCATGCTACTAATAAGTTCTCGCATAACTTGGATAAATTGATTTGTTGTAAGACTTGAAATGTCAAATCACTTTCACATAACAAAATAGAATCACAAATGACTTAGGTTTTTAAATTGCAGCCTGCAACCACAATTACGACTGCAGTATTGTTGTTGCGGTGGCCTCTACAATCACGTTGCAGTCGCGGTCGACAATGTTTTTCTGCATCACATCTTTTGCAACTGCAGTTTAAACATCTTGTATACACACACACACACACGAAATGGCAAACTGATCTTGCTAATGCTTGCGGGAAAAACTAAAAAAACAAGTGATCTTGTTAAGGAATTTGAAATTTAGATCATTAAAGCTTTTGAACATTGCCTATTACACCAAATCACCAATGTTAGATTGACCTAAATAGATTGACACCGTCTTAGGGCTTCTGGTTGAGCATAAATCAGTTGGAGTTTGATAAACTTTAGTTACTGGCAGTTTAGAGAGAGGGTAAAAAAATGTTAGCTGCACTTGCATTAGCAACTAATATTAGTTTTAAATTTGAAAATATTTAACAATAAAATCTCCAAACATATTTGTTTTGAAAGAAAAATTTCTGGTTGCGTTGTCCTTGTGTGTGTGTAATCCGCAAAATTTTTCTGGCGCAATGTAAAATGGCAATTACAAGTACAAGTGCAATTATAATAAGGGAAAAAATCAAATTAACCTCCTAAACTTTTGGTCGTGTGCAATTTAGACCTGATGGTGCAACATGACCCCCTGTATTTTTCAAATGGTGCAAAGAGGACCTTCTGTATAACAGATATTAAATGTCACCGTTAAGTATGCATGTGCTCCTCACGTGCATCAACAATTTGACAAAAATACCCCCTTGTCTCTCAATTCAGTTTCCCTCACATGCTTCAACCAATCTCTCAAAACACACTCCTCCCCTTCTCCTAAAATCCTTTCACGCCTCTCCCTCCCCCTCAAACAGATACCAAACATATACCAAATCAGCATACCAAACAGATGCCAAAATACTAAACTAAATCAAAAAGGAAATCAAAGAGATACCAAGATACAAATTTTGATTTAAATGTGAAAACAACAAAGAAGTAAAGGAATCATTTCCATTAGCCAATTTGGAATGCCTCGGCCTGGTCCTTCTTCAGTCGTAGCCCTTTCTCAATTTCGAAGTAACAATAATGGTCTTCGCTGTTGGCCTTCTTCAATGGGTCTTCCTGGTTCGTGTCACGGGTCTTCTTCTTCCCTGGTCCTCCGCCGGTCTTCACGTTGCATAGCCGGTCTTCTTCTTTCCCCTCTTCGCTGTCTTGGCATTGTGAGCCTTCTTCGTCCAGATCTTCATGGCTTGGAAAGGAGCGGGAGGACGATGCGAAAAGGTCTCCGGCGAGGGGTTCAGTGCCAGGAAAGGGTTTCAGGAAAGGGTTCGGTGCCACCATTCGCGTCTTTGTGGGGAGACCCACTCTAAATTGTAGCTCTGTTGGTCTTCTTCTTCCCCTCTTCGCATCGCAAGCCTTCGTGGTCTTCGTCCAGATCTTCGCATCACGAGCCTTCGCAGGTAAAGGGAAAGGGAAAGGGAAAGGGTTTCAGAATTGAGACCAAGTGGGGAGGGGAGGAGGGAGGCCATGATTGAAGATGGAGGCGTGATTAATGGTTTTGATTTTGATTTCTGAAGGGTGGTGTTTGTTTTGTTTTAGGTGAAAGAGAGCATAAGGGTGAGTGGTGGGTTGGGTTGGGTTTGGAAAATTTGATTGAAGTTGAAGGGTATTTTTGTCTAAGCTATGATCATGTGACTGGCACATGTAAATTTAACAGTGCAAATGGATAGAAAATTAACGGAGGGACCTTCTTGCATTGTGTGGAAACCATAAGGGGTCGTGTTGCACATTTTAGAAAGTCAGGATTTAAATTGCACACGGTCAAAAGTTCAGTAGGGTAATTTGCTTTTTTCCCTTATAATAATTTCTCTGTCCAGCAAAGTTGAACCTTGAGCTGATGAATCTTAGCTCCAGTCTGTGATGGAAAAAAAAAACTCTTTTGATCTTCTCCCACATCTGGTAAGAGAAGTGTGCGAATCCAAATCGAGAATTGAGGAAGATCTTATAAGTTCAGAGAATTGAGAATCCTGAATGATCGAGAAATGATTTCATTGCTGTGAATGAGATGCCGAGCATTGCAACCAATGGATGGTGTAATTACTACTGACAGAAGTCAAGCTCGTCAAGGAGCTTTTGTAACAGTTTTGTAACTGCTTCCTAGCAAATCTAACCGTCACATTAGCTGTATATACTGACAACTAGGATTTTGCTGCTAAGGATGCATAATTAATAGAGTTGGATAGAGCGGGATTTTAAATAGTTTTATTGTTTGAATTTATAAAATTTGGATAGTGAACAGAAAATGGATAGAAATCAATTTTTTACAAATTTAAGCGTGTGTTTGATTGGAGAGTAAAAAATGAGGGTAAAAATTTTATAGACGAATTGTATTTGTAATTTTACACAAGATGCTTATTCATGAAATTTTCTTTCTCATTTTTACTCCCCAATCATACACGGTACGTAAAGCACTCTTTAAGAATATTTCAAAGTGAAATATTTTTTATAAAAAATTTTTTTTAAGTTTACAATGCATTGAATACATTAAAAAATTTAAAAACTCTCTGTTTTGCTACTTAAAACTCTAACAATTATAATCACAAAAATCTTTGAGATTCTAAAATCAAAGGTTATTATAATGCATAATAATATATACGAGTACCGCACGTGTTCTTTAATAAGTTTTCATTTTCATTTGCGCCTATAGATTAAGGAAATGATTGAAATAGCTCAAATGTTTAAAAATTTAGATGTATTTTATAAAACTATTATTAATATTCACTATCATATTTAATCTCTCCACTTACTTTCTCTCATATACATACTATTTAATAAGGGTATAAAAGGTAAGATTTAGTTATTAATATTGTCTAGAACTTTTAAAAAGACGGATAATTGTAAAAAAGTAAAATTTTAAAAATGGATACTTATTAAAAAATATTGATAGTATCATTGAACAAAATTAAGTTATTATTCTAAATATAAAATAAAATCTATCTCAACGCAATTTTTTTCCTAAATTTAAAAAATCTAGTTGTGCTAGCTGCTAACCGTTTTGAAGCCTTTTTTTTTTTTTTCAGGATTGACTTTATTGAGTTTACATGAAACCAGAGGAACATGAAAAATGCTTAAAAAACAATTTACTAATTGCATAGTATGAATGCAATTAGAACAGCATGTATAAGCTTCTTGATTAAAAGATAAATCAAATTATGGATAATAAATCAACAGTAAACCTCTTTTACTGAACGAAATTGCATTAACGAAAGTGTGCTTTTCGAATTACCTTTTCGTTTTGTCTTGGTGCAACGTTCCTTTATCTATCTTATTTGGAGCTCAATAATATACAGTTTCTTCTTATACAAGAAAGAAAGATATTCATTATCAATGAAAAATCATGGAAGAGAACATTACAAGATGTGGTGAGCTCTTCGACAAAATTTAACATCTAATCAAATTATTTTAAAATTGTACAATATAATTATACATTTTACCAATAACAATAATATCGGTTGGCTTGTGATATTGGGGTTAGGCTATTATATTAGAGAGGGATGCTATAATATTATATTATTTGAGAAATTTGAGTGTAAGTCAAAGGACATCTCGTATAATGGAAACCTAATTCATGAAATTTGTGTTTCAGGACGTAGCTTTATGTTGGGCAACAAAAGTAAAAGAAATACAATAAACAAAAATATAAAGGTTAATGTGGTTTGACTTTTACTGCCTGTATTCATGACTTCATAGATTAATTTAAAATTTTTCACTATTTATAACTTTTGAACAGCTAAAGTTAAAAATTATCCCTACAAGTGTTTCATTATATATACAACTCCTGAAAACTTTCAATACAATGGATCACCCCGCTGACTCATGGAGGATATCTAATTAAACCCAACACCCCTAGGCCATATTTATAAATCAAATCTCATACAAGACTTCAGCTCTTTTTCAATGTGAAATTTCGGATTAAATCTTAACAAATCCCCCCATTAATCCAAAGTTTTACCAAAAGCTGACTGCATCTATCTCTTTGAACACTCTTCTCACAAAACTTATATTGCTTGGAATACATATTGTCAATAAGACTTTCTGTGAACACCCGATTTTGTCCGACCCATAAACAAAAACAAAAGAATCTTTTAGCATATTTTTCGAGTTATGTTTTTAAACCTATTAAATTTCCATTTATTATTGTTTCGTATTTTTGCTTCAGGTGCATAAAAAAGAGGCCCAATCATTTTAACCTGTTTTCATTTAAAAAAAAAAATTCAGCCCTTTCTCGTTATTATTATTCTTGTTTTTAATTAAAATAAAATATAAAAAATAAAATTAAAAAAAATAAAAAGAAAAGACAGAGAGGTCACGGGATCCTCTTCCCTTCCTCGATACACACGTGAAGCTAGGGATGATGGAAATCAAACGGAAATGGAAGACATCATGATGAGGCTCTCCACTTCTTATTGCTTAATGATGACAAATGATGACATTCCAGCTGGTTCCTACCACTCTTTGAAGCATCACTAGGGGGACGAAGAATTGATATAGAGGGGGACATAAAGAAGGCTAATATACACAGACCAAGGGAGAAGTTCATCAGAAAAAATTTCCAACTCAGGAGAGAACAATCTTTCAGCACAAAGAAGCAAAACAACCAAAATTCAAACCATCATCAATTCCCATAATCATCAATAAAAATTTCCAGCAATATCAAGGATTCATCAGAAGCAAGGATAAGAGGTATTTTTTGTAATATCAATACAAATATAAAAAAAATTAAAAAAAGAAGAAGAGAAGGGAGGGAGGCCGCGGCTTCCACCGCCATAGCCGCGGCCTCTGTTTGTTCTTCCTCCTCCATCACCACCCTCAACCTCTGCATCTCCACCTCCGTGAATCACCGCGCCTCCCAGCCCCTCAACCTCCATGAAACACCATCATCATCATCCATGGCCTTCCTCCACCGTGCACCACCATCCCTTCTGCCATGAGCACCGCGGCCAGCCCCTTCAACCCCTCCCCACGAAACCGGCGCCACTCTTCTTCTCTGCCGCGCCATCCTCCCATCGAACCCATGACCCCACCTCTTATATCCACCACCATCAACACCTTAAATTCATCTTCCACCTCGGATCCACCAGCCCCCCTCAACGGCCGCGACCTCCCTTCTCTGGTGCGCTGTGAAACCGCCGCGGCCTCCCCTTCAAAGCTGCCGCTTCTGATCTCTACTAAGCAGCACCCCCATCTTCCACGCCGTGAAACACCATGGTTTCCCACAACGAGACACCCTTCTCGCCGCCGGCCCTCATCTCCTTTCACCCGCAACCACTGCGCATCCCCATCCATGGCCGCTCCTCCACCATTCTCGGCATTCTCCGTGAACCCTGTCTTAGCCGTTCAACCACAACCTCTTCCTCGTCTCCTTCCTCTAGCAGTCCCGCCGCGCATCCTGCTGCCGGAGAGGCCAGTTCGCGCTTCCGTTCCTCTGCGGTCCAACCGCGATCCCCTTTTTCGTCAGCCTCGCCGCACCCACTTCCCCGAACCGTCGCGCCATTGCGAGGACCGCCGCGGGGCTCGGTGCGAGCCACGGCGATAGCTCCCCTTCTTCCTTCCTTGGCCGGCAGCTCTTCCCTCTCTCCTTGTCTCTCACTTTCTCTCTCTTGCTTCATTCTCTCCCCTCTGTGTTGTTTTCAAAAGAAAGAACGAAATGGACACCAGCAAAGCTTGGGATGTCTCCTCACAACTTGTCTTTTTTTATTTTATTTCAAAGATCAAAAATTGTTTGTGTTAGTGTGAGTGGATTTTCAAACGTGTGTGACAGTGAGTGTGTGCACGTGTGTGTGTGTGTGAGTATGTGAGTGTGTGAGTGTGTGTAGGGAATGGTTAGATTTAATTTAGGGGTAGATTTAATTTAATAAAATAAAAAGGGAGTTTTAAGTTTTATTTTAGTTTGGATTAGTATTATCGTTAGAATAAATTTTTGAATTATGTGTCTAAACTCGAGTTTATTTTGCTTGTTTATTTTTTTTTGGCTTTTAAATTTGTCTATTTAGGAATTAGTTTAGTTTGAGTTTAAAATATAAAAAGAGAGTTGGTGTTTTTTTAGTGGAATAATTTGTTTTAGGAATTGATGTAAGCATTTGTTTAATATTTTAGTGAATTTTATGTTTAAAATCCAAAAAATACAAGAAAAATAGTACTTACCTTTTTCTTAATTATATTTGGTTCTATTTTTTTATTTCATATGTTTATGTACTTTGCTTAAATCAATTAGGTATTTGTGTTTAATTTTGCTTTTAGTGTATTTATTTCATATGTTCATGTGTTTTGCTCAAATTATATTATGTGTTCATGTTTACAAATTATTTTTTTTCTTTTTTGGTTTGATTATTTGCGTTTGTGAGTTTTATTTAAATTAAACAAGTAATGGTGTTTATGAATTAATTATAGTTTTTAGTTTTATTATCTTATGTGTTTTGGTTGAAGCATTTGTACTTCATTTAATTGTTTTATATGTTTATGTGTTTTGGTTAAATTAACTGTGTGGTTGTGAATTATTGTTTTAGTTTAATTATTTCATATGTTTTATTTAGTTAGTTGTTTATGTTTATAATTTAATTTTGTTTGCGTTTGGTATTAATTATAGGTTATTGTGTGATTTAATTTTACTTGTATATATTTTACTCAAATTACTTGGATATTCATGTTTATGAATTAATCTTGTCAGTTTCTATTATTTTTTTATTTTATTTTGTCTAAAATTGAGAAATAAAACAAAAATATGTCTTTTTAATAATCAATTTTCTTTTTTTTCAAAAATCTTTTATATTTGTGCAATGTTCGACAATAGTGATTGAATAGCAAATTTTATCTTTACTATTTTTGAATCATAAGGATTCATTGAGTAGCCTAGTGCTAACTTGCATTCTGCGCACAAAATAGATTTGTATCAAGATTTGTTCTAATCTGTGCAATGATCAATGATGATAATTGAGTAACAAATGTTATCTTTATTGTTATTGGATCATAAGGGTTTATTGAGTAGCTAAATGCTAACTTAAATCTCGCATGCGAATCCGATTCCGTTTTCTAAAAGAATTGCTTCTTCATAAGGATCTTTTTAATTCGTGCAATGTCCAATAACGATGATTGCGTATCAAATGTTACCTTCATTGTTATTTGAATTCATTGAGTGGCCTAGTGTCAACTTGGGTTCCGTGCAATAATGGATTTTGCGTATCTTGTTGCAAATTCTTTTCTTAATAATTAAAGTCTATCAATCCACAAGCATTTTTTACAAAACTACGTGACTTTGAGTTTCCCACTGCACCAGGGGATACGTAGGAGCAGGTGATCCCTGTCAAGCCAAAATTAAATTTTCATAAATTGTTTATTTGATTGTAAATATTTTGCATAGTTTTTCTTTATTTAAATAGGGATTTTGAAGGCTATTAATTAATTTGCACAATTTACTAAGGTACCGTCTAAGGACGGGTGTACTAGGGGTGCGTAAGATTAATTTCATACCCTTCCCTATGCATAACTGACTCCCGAACTCATAATCTGGTTTCAAAGATCATCTTTCAAAATAAATGGGTTTTTTCCAACGTTTTTCTAATTTTAATAAACTTGGTGGCGACTCCATTAATTTTCGAAAAATTAAAATTCTCTTTTTTTAAATTCGCCGTCCCCGTCGCGATCCCGGTTGCGACACTTTCAATATAAGTTATTCTCACTTACACCGTCGCTGCTCACGAAACATGCCGCCTAACCTCCATAGTACTAAGAAGACTTTCGATAAGGGACTCCACATATAGATCCAAACACCACCAAGCCCAAACTTACAAATCATTGTCCCTGACACCACTTGTTAGACAACAAAAACAAAAGAAATACAATAAATAATCACATAAAATTTAACATGGTTCAATCTTCACTGTCTATATCCATTAATTCACAAATCAATTCAAAATCTTTTACTATCTGTAACTTTTAAATAGTTAATATTGTAAATCATCCTTCTAAATTTTTTTTATCACGACAGCTTCTAAAAGCTACCCATACAATGAATCGCTCCTACTCTTGAAGGATATCTAATCCCAACATGCACCCAAAGGCCATATTTTTAAGTCAAACCTTACAAAAGGCTTTAACTCTTTTTTGAAATAGATCTTTGGATTAAATTCGAACACTTTAAAAATTTTAAAGCCGATTTTATTACTAGAATTTGCAATACGATAGCAATTACTTTGGGACACTTAGCAAAATTTGAAAGGTCAAGATTATGGTTAGGTGACGTGCCAAATTGTATTGAGAACCTGAATTCCTAGAGCTTGCAGTTGAATGAATTCATATGTATTGAATAAAAAAAGAATTTTCAATTCAATTAAGGTTGGAATGATAATATTCGGTGTTTAGATTTATTCTCGGAATAAGTGAATCTATCCCATTCAAATAAAGGGTTCCATTTATTCAAGAAATAAATTTTGTACACTTTGTTAAATAATTTTATTTTTCATTAATTCAATTCTTAAACCATGTGATATTGTTTTAACATTTTATTTTTGGACGAGGATATTATTCTAACTTGATGAAGTGGGATGGTGTATACTTGATCTATGTATAGTGGTGATTTGTTGAATCACGTTTTATAATAGTATGTAATGACACATCCATCGTTGATTTAATCTTGTTCTAAACATATTTTTAAGATAATTTAATTTTAATGTAATGACAATATAAATTTTTTTTATAACCATATTTGCTGTGACTGAATGACTGTGTGGAGCATTTTTATATTCTCAGTTTATTAAAATTAAATTTTTTATGATAATTTTAGATTTTATTATCTCAACGATAATCATGTAGCTCCCTACGTGTTTCTTTATTTTTGGATAAAACTAAGCAAAATTCCTGCGTTAACAATGGACAGGCTTTTGGCTTCAGCAACCTCTGAAAACTCTGTATACTGGTTGGGCTGAGCGCAAGGCTATCAGTGACGCTGAGAACCGATTACATGTGGTGTGAAGCTACCTTTTTTTTCGGACAAAAAAGTGTTATTGACCAAAATAAAAAAAAAAACCTTATCCTTGAGCTTGAGGCATGGTCTTCCTAGTTTGGATAAAACACAATGTTAAATTATTATGTAGGTCACTGTATTTGCTATACTTCAAAATTTTATAATTGGATCCCTAACCTTCAAAGACATTTGTAATTAATTCCTTAACCACAAACTAGCTTCCACTAAAAGACTGATAAAAATATTAATTCCAAGATGCCATCTATGTGCCATAAAATTATTGAGCTGAAATATGATCTCAACGTATCACTCCTAATCATCTTCGACCTCATTCTTCCCCACATTTCACGTATCCACACATTTATCATTTTTTTTTTGGCACTTTCTCTTAACATTACAATGCTATCATCCAAGCTTCCTCATTAATTCTCATAACAATACTAATACTATTACCCAAGCCTCCATCTCATTTCTCTATCCCTCTTTTTTTCTTTCTATTTTTTTTCAACCCAAATCCCAAAATCCATAAACCCATGCTGCTCCTAGAATCTTTGCCTTGTTAAAGGAGTGGCTGTAGTAATGCTCATGTAATTAGCCATGAAGGCATGTGTTAATGCCAAAAAGCTCATGTGATGATCAATTAGCCACAATCAAATTAATAATTCTAGCATTAGTTGTCATTTAACTTGTGATTTTGAAGACAAGTTATGCTCAAGCTCCCCCAGTCCTTCTTGTTATTTTCATTTGACGGTGCATTAGTAATGAGATCACATTCCAACTCAATAATTTACTGAATTATAGATAGTATCTTGGAATATTCTAGTTTTTATCGCCCTTTAATGGAAGTTTATGGTTAAGGAGTCAATTGCAAATATTTTTGAGGTTTAGGGACTTAATTACAATTTTTTAAAGTATAGAAATATATTAGAATTTTTCCAAAAAATTCAAGGATTTACAGAATAATTTTGTTCTTCTGTTCAAAAGATTTTCAGCAGTCCATACAATCTTCAGTTATTATAAAAATAAAATTTTGAAAGAAATAAAAAGTATTTTTATTCAACTTGATAACCTGATGAACTAAATTAATTTGATTTTAGTAAGAGATTTAAATAGTATTGACTGAAAAAATGTCAATATCAAACAAAAAATTAGCTCAGTTATTAAATTTAATTAATTCATATTTATTTATTTTTTAAAATTCGAATCTAACATGACTTATGTAGCTCACAAATTAAACTCAATATACAAAGAAAAAGCATGAAGAAATATATTCTTTACGCGATTCAAATTTACTCTGCTTAAGCCACCTCAGTTGTGAATACTGCATTAAAGTAGCTTTTGTGATTGTTAATAATATTTTTTTCTCAATAATATAAAAATATGAAAGGGAATTATCCGACACATTTTCTTAAGATTACGTGGAAGGGTTATCTAGCTCTTGTCATCAAGCATGCAAGGGCAATATATCCTCTGAAAGGATCAACCTGTTAGCAGCATCCGATCCAATAGAATGAGCGTACACGTATGCAACGTTTATTGTATTAATTAATTATCATTACCAATTGTTAATTCGGTCCTTGCCGCCGACGAATGCAAACGATTGGCGACCATCGGAAATCCGATAATGATAAGAATGATGATGAATATGAATATATCATCATTACTTATATAGTCAACAGTAATTCATTTTGTTTCCGTTAAGATTTTTATAAAAATTATGAACACTGATGGAAGAAATTTATTAAGTGTGTGTTGGGTATAAGAAAAAAAAATTGGAAAAGCAATTTATTGATGAGTTTTCTTTTACACGAAATATGAAATTTTCTCTTCATTTATATCTTCATGTAATGTTAAAATAGTATTTTTTTAAATAATTTTTAAGGATTTAATTAGAATGTACCTATAGTAGTAAATTATTTTATATTATCATTCAATTATATATATATATATATATATATATATATATATATATATATATATATATATATTGAAATAGTAGAATGAGAGTGAAAATTGTTTAATTGACGTGACAAAATATATATAGTAATGTGCAGAAAAATTTAATGTTGTCAATAACGAAATTTAAACTCTATTTTACAATACTAATTCCCTTTTCCTCTACACATAGAGTAAAAAAACCAGGAAAAAAAATTTCCTGGCCTTTAATTGCTTTTTAAACTCCAATTTTAGATATTCCTTATCAAAATAATGTGTTTAAATAACACTTCTTGTAAGTCAGAGAAAATATTTCACAACTCTGAAGCATCAAATTGAAGTTGTGTTGGCTAGGGTAAGTTACTATGCATTTAGAATTAGACCAGGTATCTAAAATGAGAAGATTAATAAAATGGAAAAGTGGGGAGATTAATTACCTTTGGCTACATATATAACTTCCCTTATTTATGTGTGAGTTTTATTAAATAATTCAAGAGTGACTGATACCACACTTTTTCATTTTATTAATATCCCCATTTTAAAGGAGCTAAATCCATAAAATTAATGTGTTTAATAAGTGAGTATAAAAGAAGATTTGATAAACTAATTGAGGACTCTAGTGAGAGGAATAATTTTATATAAGCGCGAAAGGAATAAATCCTAATCATATAACTATATATGGATGGTTAGAATTACAATTTATTAATGATAATTAATAATTACGTGATCCATAAAAATAGTCACGTGATTTTATGTTTTAATCTTGACCATCTATATAAGATACAACGATCCAAATTTGATCTACTCACTTTCACAATAAATTACTTTTCTCACTTGAGTCATTACCTAATAAACTATATCCTTAAAATCATGTAATGGTATAAAACATGCATAAAGTATAAAATAACAGCCCATCCCTTTCATCACTCCATCTCTCCAAAAATAAAAAAATGCATATATTAACAAGAAAATAATAAATAAATCTTGATAATGGTAAAAAGTTATGTAAGTAAAACATATTATCCCAATTAAAAAATAAAATTAAGTAATGACTCAATTAATTATAATAGGGATGATAATGGAGAAAAGAATTTAATACTTCTTAATATAATAAATGGGTAAATGTTTTGGAAAAAAAACCAAAAAAATTGAAAGATGAAGTGAAGGAAAGGGAGTGCTTTATATTTAACATACAATATTTTGCAGCAAGAAAAATTTAGGAAAATATTCCATTGCATTAACGATAACTATACTACAAAAGATAACATAATTAAACTAACCAATCATAGTATTATTTTGTAAAAATATTTCCTTTTAAAATATTATATTTCTAGATAATTATAATATCAAACAATATAGAGATAAACTTTTTTTAGGAAGGAAAACACTCAACATCCCAATAAATACACCGAACCAACTGTCAAGTTGCTTTTCTTCGAATTTTTTTTTTCCTATCTATCCTCATTTCAGTTGTTTTTCTCCTTCTAACAAATAGTTGACAACTCAGTGAGGCACAAATTAATCCATAATTTGGCTCCGGCTGTGTACCAATGCTCTTTTTAGAGTGTGGGTTAGCACACCCTGTATTTTAAAAATTCATTCACTTTTTTTTTTTGTAAAATAAATCCCTTATCAGATTACAAAAAAATCTCCCTTAATTGTAGGCTAGGTCTTTTATTTCCCTTCATCTTAACTAGAAGGGAATCCTTCGTTTAGTTAGCAAGCGCTCACTTTCAAACACACTTCAACGACTGATCAAGATTCATCATAAGCTACAATATTAAATTGGAATTTTGAAAATATAAACCTTTAATAAATATAAAAAACAAAACAATTAATCACTGGAGTAAAATTCCAACCCCTTGAAAAACTTATGCTTTTAATCAACACCCTTCTAGAATGGGTGATTCAATAGTTATTAGAGAGACTTCACGTTTAAGCTACACATTTTGGCTTTCGCATGATGCGCATTAATTTCACCGCACATAATTTCTTTTTCACATGCCAACCACTTTGGGATGTCAATTTCCTTGACCGCCCTATTCCTTTAGGCTTTGAAAGTTCTACTGAAGTTTTGTGCATGCATTATTAGTAACAACGTAACAATAAAAGAGAACAACTGAAAAGGTGCTTTATATACAGAGATTGGAGTAACTAACTATTGTAGTTAAGGTAACTAACAGTTACATTAATAAGAGCTATTTTGGTTCAGGGTAGGGGCTGTCACCCCCTGCAAGTTGGAGTGTATGTGCATCATTCCTAGCTTGTTGAGGATAGAAGTAAAAGGGGCATGTTGAAGAGGTTTAGTGAGAATGTCGGCCAACTAAAGGTGTGTAGATATGGGATGAGATGGATGAGGCCAGAGGTTATTTTCTCTTGGATGAGGTGGCAGTCTAGTTCAATGTGTTTGGTTCTTTCATGAAAGGAAGGATTGTGAGCTAGGTGTATGGCGGATTGATTGTCATAATATAAGGGTATGGGTAAGGGTGAAAGGCTGTGAAGATCTTGTAGGAGGTAGGAAATCCACTGAATGTTGCATGCAGTGTTTGCAATGGCACGATGTTCTGCTTCTGTTGATGATATGGAAATGGTGTGTTGTTTCTTGGACTTCCATGATATTAAGGAGTTGCCAAGGTAGACACAAAACTCGGATACACTTTTCCTTGTGTCAAGGCAAGCTGCCCAATCACTGTTACTGAAAGCTTTTAATTTGAGATCAGATGATGCAGAAAAGAAGAGGCCAGTACTAGGGGAACTTTTTATGTATCGAAGAACTCTTGTTGCAGCAGCTTGATGAGCATTTGTTGGTGCTGATAGAAATTGGCTGAGGCGAGTGACAGCAAAGGCTATGTTCGGTCTGGTTGTGGTTAGGTAGATTAGTCTTTCGATTAGTCTTCTGTATGAGGAGATGTCTTGAAGTGGAGATCCAGATGTGGCAGAGAGTTTGAGGGTGGGATTCATTGGGGTTGAAGCTGGTTTTGATGCTAGAAGACTTGAGTCAGATAGAAGTTCCAGTGCATACTTTCTTTGGGATAAAACAATTCCTTTCTTAAACCTTGATACTTCTAGGCCAAGAAAATATTTCAGATCTCCAATGTCCTTAATTCTGAATTTTGAATGGAGATGTAGTTTGATGTAATTGATCTCATTGAGGTAATTTCCAATAAGTACAACATCATCAACATATGTTAATAGAGTAGTGAAAGATGATGAGTTTATCTTGGTAAAGATGGTGTGATCTGAGCTACATTGTGTGTATCTTTGAGACTTTAGGGTGACGAAGAGGGTTAGGAACCATTCACGGCTAGCTTGTTTTAATCCATATAGGGGCTTTTGAAGGTGGCAAACTTGGTTTGGTTTGGTAGAATGGAAGCCTTGAGGTAGGGTCATATATACTTCTTCATGGAGGGTGCCATGTAGAAAGGCATTGTCAACATCTAATTGCTGCAAATGCCACTGTTTTGCAACAGCAAGGGCAAGGACAATTCTAAAAGTTGTCATTTTGGCAACTGGAGAAAAAGTTTGATTGTAGTCCACACCATCTATTTGAGTGAATCCTTTGGCAATGAGCCTGGCTTTATATCTGTCTATGCTGCCATCTTGTTTATATTCGATTCTGTAAACCCATTTGTAGCCAATGGGGGGTTTTGCCTTATGGTAAATCTACAAGCTTCCAGGTGTTGTTCTTTTCTAGAGCTTCAATTTTTGCCTTCAGAGCTGCTTGCCAGTCACTAGATTTGCTGCTTGTTTATATGTTTTTGGCTCAGTACTTGAAGATAAATTTAGAATAAAGGTCCTGTGTTTGTCTGACAGAGAATTATAGGAAATAATAGAGGATATAAGATATCTTTGGTTTGAGTTAATGTTGTTGGTTGAATTTTGTGTGTGGTTTTTGATGGAAAGATTGTGGTGGTAGTTTTGTAGGTAAGTGGGAAGTTTTCTGTTTCTGGTGGAGTATCTCAGGGAAGTTGTTAGAGTAGTTTGTGTGTTAGGTTCATCAGTTGGGACAAAGTCAGTTATATGTTCATCAGGTGGGTGTTTATAGTAGTTGTAATCGATTTTTGGAGATAACTGTAGGGTGGGCTATGGTATGGCAATGATGGGAGTGTTTGGATCAAGGGTATGTGGAGTGTTTTGGAAGGAAAGGTTTCTCTAGTTTTGTAGGTTGAAAAGAATAAAACCTTTAATGTTAGGTTGATGACCTATGTAGATACATTTTCTAGCTCTTGGATCAAGTTTTGATATGCTGTTCTTTAAGGTTGAAGCAAAGCATAAAGAGCCAAAGACTTTTATTTGAGATAAATCAGGTATGGTTGAGTGTAGGCATTGATATGGTGTTTTAAATTCTAAGGTTTTGGATGGGTTTGATTGATTAGAAAGGCTGCTTGGCTAACAGCATATGACCAAAAATATTTTGGAAGGTTTACTTGGAATAATAGAGCTCTTGCTATGTTGAGGAAATGCTGATGCTTTCTCTCCACCACAGCATTTTGCTAGGGTGTCTCAACACAGGAAGTTTGATGTATTACTCCTTCGGAATCATAAAAGGTTTTCAGAGTAAATTCAGGGCCATTGTCACTTCTCAAAATTTTAATCCTTTGCTGAAACTGATTTTCAACAAATGAAAAGAATTTTTGAACAAGTGATGATGGCTCAGATTTTGATTTCATAAGATATATCTAGGTATGCCTAGAAAAGTCATCAACAATAGTCAAGAAGTATCTATGACCATGTAAAGAAATAGTAGATGCAGGGACGCATATATCGACATGAATTAATTCAAAGCAATGTGTAGTGTGTGATGTGCTGATAGGAAAAGGCAATTGCTTCTATTTAGCATAGTGACATACATCACATATATGAGTAGAAGTAGCTGGTATGTAAGAAAACAATTTGTGAAGTTTATTCATTTTATCTGTAGGTAGGAATCCTAGCCTCATATGCCATAGTACATATTTTGAATGACAGAATTGCATGAAATGGTGTTTACATCGGAATTGATTTCTATAGTAAGTAATTGTTCTAGTGATGCTTGTAGAAAATACACTCCTTTGTCCATTTTAGAATTGCCAATCATCTTCGAGGCATTCAAATCCTGTATGACACAATTATTTTGTGAGAAAATGGCATGACAGTTAAGGTGTGCAGTTATGGTACTGATGGAAATGATGTTGCAGTGAAAAGCTAGTAAGTATAATACATTGGATAGCACTAAGGTTGGAGATAAGTGTATGGTTCCCCAATATTTTGAAACTAAGGTTGTTCCATGAGGTAAATGCACATTGACAAGTCTATTAACTCTAAATGTTGTGAATAAAGAGATAGAAGTGCATATGTGGTCAGTGGCACCACTATCAACAATCCAAATAGAGTTAGGAGGGTTACCATTTTGTAAGGCTAAATCAGTGTTCAGATTGGATGAAGCCATGTTAACTTGTGTATTTGTCGAGTTTAAGGAAGTAGTACAAGGCAATAGTGCAAACTAATTTTGATATTGTTCAATGGTAAGTCCAATTCTGGCTTCTTGGTCTTGACAAGAGATAAGGGAATTCTTAGGAGTTAATTGATCAACAGAAACATTGTTTACCTTATAATTTCTGGGATTTGTATTCTTGGGTTTGTATCCTGGAGGGTACCCTTTCTTCTTGTAGCATATGTCTACTATGTGACCAAAATAAATACAGTAAGTGAATTGTTTCTTTGGTCCTTGCTTGAAATTACTAGTAGAAGCAACACCTTTATTCTGGGAAAAGTTTCCTTTTTCTGAATTGTATTTTCTTGGATCAATGGAATGAGTGGCAGCCATAGAATCATGATGCTCATATGCAAATTGGGGTTCTTGTTGAGCCACCAATCCAAAAGCTTTATTGAAGGTAGGAAAGGGGTTCATTAGCATGATGTTTGATCTTACCCTAGAGTATTATTCATTTAATCCTTTCAAGAAATGAATTACATGCAGCAGGTTTCTCTGTTCACGAACTTTCTGTAAGGCTCTGCATGTGTAGTTGGAGTTGCAAGTACAAGAGGGAATAGGTAGGAGAACATCTATTCATCGAGAAGTGCCTTCTAACCTGTGAAATACATGGAAACAGAGAGGTTTCCCTGCTTGAAGGAAAAGACATCTTCTTGAAGGTTAGCAATTCTGAATATATATTGTTGTGAGTAACGTTCTTCTAATTCTTTCTATAATTCCTCTGCATTTTTTATCCATAAGAGTGACTAAGTGATTGTAGAGGAAATGGGTCAATTTAGCCATACAAGTACAATGGTATTGCACTTTCCCCATAAGGGATGAATGGGATCAGAAACTGCTGGTTCTTTGATGGAGCCATTTATAAAACCCAGTTTGTTCTTCGTAAGAAGACTCATCTTCATGCTTCTTTGCCATGGATGAAAATTTTTCTCATCTAGGGGATGTTTGTGAGTTTGGGTTTTGGAGGGAAAGGGAGGAGTGAGAAGGATTTGTAGTGTAAAATTATATTACAAATCCTCTTCTCCCCTTCCTTTCCCTTAAAAATTCAAACTCGCAAACATACCCCTAAGAGAGTTGTAACAAGTTGCAGAGAAGGTGTTTCGTTGGGATGGAGGTAGTATGGGTTGTTTGGGTCTTGCATGTTAGCAAGAGTGAAGGTTGGCTCGAAGGCCATTGAAGAATCAAGAAGAATGGGAAAGAAGGATGAAGAAAGAGAAGCGGACACGTGATTTGCTTAATCTGATACCATGACAATGTAACAATAAAAGAGAATAACTGAAAAGGTGCTTTATTGAATGAATAAAATGTGTTCATATACAGAGATTGGAGTAACTAACTATTGTAGTTAAGGTAACTAATAGTTACATTAATGAGAGCTATTTTGGTTGAGGTTGTTAGGGGCTGTTATAGCACATCACACTTTTAATAATGTTCCATATAACACTTCGCCCTTGAATCTAGACTCTGTTGACGAGTCTATCACAGAAAGTAATTACATAGGAAAGCATATTGATCCAAATTCATATTGGGACGATGAATTTGCAAGGAAAGTGTCAGGGGTCAGATATGACTCGTTCTTAATTTAGAATATGGAATTCATTATAAAGCCACATGGCGAAGTAAAGAATGGGTTCGATAAATTATTACAAATTGTAAATGAAGTATTTATTGAAAGTTTCGTGGAAAAATGTTATGGCTTAAAAGACTATATGATGATCAAGCTTAGAGCTTGTCAAAAGAATGATTAAATTTCTTAGGATTTAGTGAAAAAAATGATGTAATAAAGTCCTGGCTTTTGGGCAAAAAAAATCTCATTTTTATTTTTCAGTGATATGTTTGGATGAAAGAAAAAAAGAGATGAATGAAAATAGGAAAATGGTTATTTTCTTTTGTTTATTTATGCGGTAAAATGAAAGGAGAGAAACGGACAATAATGTCAAATGACAATTGTACCCTTTAGTGTTTATTTGACAATTATACCCTTTATGTCAAATAGTCTCATTCCTTCCATTGCTTTTTCATCCACCTTTGACACAAGGTAACGTTTGGTAATTGTCTCTAAACAGTGAAGACAGAGACAGTAGAGACGGAGACATAAAAAATATTGCCACTTAAGGGGTAATATTGAAAAAAATATTAAATTTCTGTTTTTGTATCCTGTCCTCACTTAGATGGATAGAAATACAAAAAAAAATTTATCATCCTCACTTAGATGGATAGAAATACAAAAAAAATTTATTTCGAGGACAGAAAAATTTTCTATCCCCATATCCTATCTCCACCACCAAACATCTTTCTGTCCCCACTATCTTTGTATTTGTTGTCCTAGCACAGCAAACAAATGCAACCAAATGGAACAATTGTCAAATAAACAAAGCAATTCCTGAGAGCCCAAGTATATCTAGCCTTAAATCAGCCCCATAACTAGCTTATTTGCTAGATTTTATCAACTAAAAATCCACTGCGGGCTGAGAAAAGTCTCCAATCTTAGAAAAATTATTCTTTCTATTATCCAAAGTGTTCTTTTTAGAAATCAACTTGGATTTCTCTTTCATGTTCTTGTCCATACCAATCTTCTTATTTATCTTATTATTTAGAGAAAAATTAGCTAGCACTATATCATCATCACTGATAGACCATGAATTTCACAATCTAACTTAAGCTATGACCAGTGCATAGGAAGCACATTCCCTACAAGCCTTAACATGCAAAATTTTCTAGAAAAATAGATAGTCTTCGCTATAATTTTCAGATAGTTCCCAAGTTACAAAACCAACTGCATAAAACAACAAAAACGACCCCAAAGTCAGACTTCAAGCATTTTCAGAATTCGTCATCAGCAATTGAACAATTCGTTGTCAGCAACTAAACAACAATTCCACACACACACACACACGTACACACACACACACACACACATAAATATGTATTCCATTTTAAGTTTTTCAAACCAAAATATTCCTTTCCATATCTAAGACAATACATACATAAAACATGTTTAAACACAATTAAGAACATAGTTTAAAACATAAGACTAAACTCAGTTTACAAATCCTTTCCATCACACATAATCTACATAGCTTAGTTATAAATCATCAAACACAAACATCCACCATATCCAAGGACTCTGTCTGTGACATATGAAGCATTATAGACAATTCTAACAACGGAATACTAAAAAAGATAGGTTCCAATTTGTAAAATAGGCCTTCTCAAGAGGCTTACCAACCTAGGAATCAACTGTTGAGGAGTCGGGGAATTGGAACCAGAAGCAGCACATGTATCTCAAAAGACAATTAAAAAATTGAGTAAATTTTACAACTTAGTGGTAGACAAGCATCACTAGCCCTTACAAAACATAAAATATTTACATATCATATAATGAGTAAAAAGAAACATAAATAATATTTTAAAAGCTCTATGAATATATGAGAGCAAGTAAAATTCAGGATAAATGTCATGATCACACTTAGGTAATGATTCATTTGTGTGACCTCCTAAACATCACAAATCATTATGCAGTGGCCATGTAAATAATCAAGTCAAGATGCAACTAGGCTAACGCCTACTGTCGTTCTTTACACACTACTAGAAATCCGTGGGATACTGATGGATGTTACCGACGTGTTCAAACCCGTCGGTAATTACCGATGGATTCAAATCTGTCGATAATTATTGATAGCATTTCTGACGAGCTGTTGTTTTTTTTTCTTATTAAAACGAATTTACGTAAATATCAGTCGGTTTATCTGTCGGTAAACGATGGCGCTAAATACCGCCATATGGCTTGCATTATTTCCAACAAGTTTACCAATGGGTATAATATTTTATTTTTTAATTATTTTCATATTGAGAATTACCGACGAGTTTATTGACGGGTGTCTTATTTAATTTATATTTTTCTATTTTGTTAGTATATTACTGACGATTTTACCGATAGGTATCTAATTTGATTTTCCAAATTTTTTTTATTCAATATAACCAACGGATATACCGACAAGAAAAATGATTAAATTAATTTTTTATTTAATTACCGATGGGTAATTAATATTTTATCTTAATAATTTTTATTATTTACCAATGGGTATTTGAATTTTGACACTTTGGCACGCAACCTTTGGTGTTCCATACACCCTCGGTAAAATCGTTGGTAATTATACAATTTAAAATGTACCGTTTCATTTATCTGCATACCGATCGGTAAACCCACCGGTAACACGCGGATATATTCCCAGATGACCTTTTTCCTCCTCACTTTGTCGCCGTTCTCTCTATTTCATCTAACACACTCCCTCTCGCTCCCCATCGCCACCGTGCCTCTTTTCCAGCCGTGCGCCGCCACCAGATCTCCATTCTACAAATGGAGACCGCCATTGTGATCTAGGATCTTTGGCGTGCACTTTAATCGGTTTAGTTTTTTGATTTGGCTTAGTTTTTCCGTTCGTTTATAAGTGGGTGTAGTGTTATGTTTAGGGGTTATCTTTTATTGCACTGGAGAATAATTATTGTTATTTATTTTTAATGTAGGAGTATTATTTGATGGTGGCAGTGATTATTGACTGAGATCGGTTTGCCATTCTAATTATCTTATTTTATTTTATGTTTTTTATGTATATAATTGTGTGTAGATATAAATTTTTCATGTTGAAATTTTAGGATTGGATTTGGTTAGATGCGGATAGCTTATGCATTCTGTTTATTTCCACTGTTGCAGAGGTTAGTAACTAAATCCTTGTTATTTATATGGTTTAGCATGTATGTAGGATAGAGACTTATGTTTTCTAGGATAGAGTTGAAGGAAATTGGGATTGCATGACTGGGGGAAAAGGCATAGAGGTCCTTCCCCAACTTGTTTGCATTGTTTGCTGTAGGATTCTTTGCGAGGAGATTGTAGGATACATGTTGTGGAATTATAAGCAGATGCGCAATAGAACAGTTTTTAGGATTATGTGAATTATATTTAATTATTAAAATGTAGCTGTTTCACTATATCTATTCTATTATTGATCTTTATAATAATATTTATAATTGTTGAATTAACTGAAATATATGATGACGGAAGCTCCTAATTTAAGGGGAGATACTGTCGAAATTTTGTAAAAAAATTTTTAGGGATAAAAGATTAAAAATAAGAGTATTCAAAAAAACTTAAAGATCAATCAAAAGAAATATCTTATGATGGAAGCTCCTAATTTAAGGGAAGATATTGTCGAAATTTTCTAAAATTTTTTTTAGGGATAAAAGATTAAAAATATCCGTATTAAAAAAAGCTTAAAGATCGATTAAAAGAAATATCTTTTGATGGAAGCTCCTAATTTAAAGGGAAATACTGTTGAAATTCAGTTGAATTTTTGTTAAGTAAATAAGATTAAAAGTAGTTGTACTACAAATTTAAATAGCAATTGAATTTGTATTTGAAAGTAATCATTTGATGTCTTTACAAAATTGTAGGGTCTAGGATTTATCACAAGCACAATGTTACCTTCAAACTGGTCATGGATATACGATAGATTGAACCCTAACAGAGGGGGGATTAAACCAGAATGTTATAATGGTGTTGAGGAATTTATGCCGGTGGCATGTCAAACACAATAGTTTATTAATGAGGCAAAAGTCAAGTGTCCATGTAATAAGTGCAAATATAGGAAGCATTTAGATGATGATACGATAAGGGTTCATTTGTACAGGTGGGGATTCATGGCGGACTATTGGGTTTGGTCCGAGCATGGGGAGGCATTTAATGCATGGAATCATGTGGTATGTTTTAGATTGGAAGTAGTTCTGGTGGGACCCATGTAGGTCAACATGATGTGGGTAATGTGCTGTGGGAGGATAACCTAGTTAGACATCAAGAGATGGTTTTTGATGTTGTTGGTCCTGAATTTGCAGCTCGTTATTCGCAACCTTCAATCGAGGAGCCCAATCAAGATGCTGATAGGTTTTATAGTCTCGTAGAGGCTACCAATCAACCTTTATGGGAGGATTGTGTGTACTCCGAGTTATCATTAGTGGTTCAAATGTTGAGCATTAAGTCAGAAAGGAACCAAAGCCAACGTTCTTTTGATCAGTGGGCTGCACTTATTAGTGAACTAAGTCCAAATCCTGATGTAATTCCAAAAGATTTTTATCAAGCTAACAAATTAATTTCTAAACTTGGGTTGAACGAAATAAAGATTGACTGCGGCTTGAAAGGTTGCATGATTTATTATAAAGATGATATTTCATTAATTGTGTGTTAGTTCTGTTAAGAGCCTAGGTTTAAACCCAAGAGACATGGAAGAGGGAAGTATAAAGATGTCCTTCAGAAAAGAATACATTATCTACCCTTAATCCTTAGACTCAGGAGACTCTATGTGTCAATGAGCTTGGCTTCTCATATGAGGTGGCACAATGAAAATCAGAGGGATGATGGTGTGATGACGCATCAATCGCACGGTGAGGTGTTGAAACATTTCGATCAACAATATCCAAATTTTTCCTTTGACCCTCAAAATGTTAGATTAGCTGTTCAGATAGATTTACTCCGAATAACTAATTTAGTAAACCCTATTCATTTTGGCCTGTAGTTGTTATACCCTACAATCTCCTTCCTGAAATGTGCATAAAAGATCCCTATCTATTCTTAACATGTATAATTCCTGGCCCTTATAATCCAAAAGCTAAGATTGATGTGTATGTTCAACCCTTAATTGATGAATTGAATGAGTTGTGGTTCCCGGGTGTTCTTACTTATGATATTTCAACAAAGCATAATTTCATGATGAGGGCCGCATTAATGTGGACGATTAATGACTTTTCAGCTTATGGAATGTTGTCTGGATGGATAACTCAAGGCAAATTAGCATGCTCGATTTGCATGAAGGATACTAAGGCATTCACCTTGAAATATGGCAGAAAGAACTCTTGGTTTGATTGTCACAGGAAGTTCTTAGATGCTAATCATCCATATAGGCAAAGTAGATATGGATTTAAAAGTAATTCTATTGAATATGAGGATCCTCTAGTTAGAGCAAGTGGACGCCAATTGTGAGATCAAGTTAAGGATATTCCAAAAATAATAGAAGTCAGAAAGATAGTGCGATGGCCAGGGTATGGGGTATCTCATAATTGGACTAAACAAAGTATTTTCTGGGAGTTACCATATTGGAAGAACAATTTAGTACGTCATTCTTTAGATGTCATGCATATTGAGAAAATTGTGTTTGACAACATTATGAATATTGTAATGGTTACAGATCGAACCAAAGACAATGACAAGGCAAGACATGATCTAGTTGAATATTGCACATGTCCTGATTTACATTTACAAGAATTAAGAGATGGTCATTTCTATAAACCAAAGGCTAGATATACATTGAATTCCACTCAGAAATAGGCTATTTGTTAGTGGTTGAAGGGGTTAAGAATGTCCGATGGTTTTGCATAGGAGGGTTTAAAAGAACTGTGAAAAATAGGTCTCAAGTCGAAGGATCAATATGCCAAGCTTATATTTCAAAAGAGACTTCAAATTTTTACTCATTTTACTTTCAGCCACATGTTCAATCTAGACGAACTCAAGTTGGTCATAATGATGATGGAGGAGAGTGTTCTATTCCATCAACATTGTCCGTATTCAATCAACCTGGTCGAGCCACTGGAAAGAGCGAGGCCCAATGGCTGACTTCCGAGGAGTGGAATTCTGCGCACTTACACATTTTGCTAAATTGTGATGAGGTGCAATTATTCGGATTGTAAGTCAACAACCCCCTTTTTCTAAGTCTTTAATGAGATGTTATACATCCTTACAATAACTTTCAACATATTGTTCAATAACAGAAACTTTGAACAATTGCCCAGTCAAGATCCTCTTCAACAATTTCCAGACTAGTTTAGATTACATGTAAGTCCATTTTGTTAAAATATGTAGTCTAATATATTTTTCTCAGTTAATTTTGTTTGATACAACAATTAATTTGACATTTCGAACTTAATTTACATAGGTCCATAACAAAAATAATGGTGTAACATGTTTATATTTGCTTAACCAAGCTTGGGGGGCCAAAAATCAAGTTGTAAGTTGGCCCATGTACTATGTTAATGGGTACAAGTTTCACACACCTAATTGGGGTATGGGAAAAAAAAGGACAATACTAGTGTTTGTGTTAAAGGTGATGCTGGGGATGGAGAATATGATTGGTATGAGATCGTTAAGGAAATCCTTGAGTTTAAGTACATTGGTGAGCCAATGAAAAAATGTGAGCTATTCAAATGTGGATGGTATGATCCAATGCGACTCACTAGGACACGACAACATAACAGTCACAAAATCATTGAAATCAACCATAACAGAAGATATGATCCATTTATTATAGCCTAAAATGCTAGACAAGTATATTATATGTCTTATCCAGGGAAGAGTAGGTCACATTGGAGGGTTGTGAACAAGATAAAACCAAGAGGTAGAATTGAAATAGAAGAAGATAATATTGAAGATGCTTATCAGGTTGACGATCCACCCTCTCAAGGGCAATAGTTGATAGAGACAATCCTGAATATCCTTTTTCATTGACAACCGGGGAAGTTAACATAATTGAATATACAAGTAATCACACAATGAGAAATCACGAAGATGAACTAAGTGATAGTAATGGTGATGACTCGAATAATAATCAACAACAAAGTGATGATGAAAACAGCCCTGAACTTTCAGAATAACTAAGGTGTCTAGTATTATGTGCAATATTGTTATGAAATGGTCAGTGGTTTTTTCTGATGCAATTTATACTTTTTCTATTGCCTCTTTTAATTGTTTTGGTATAGCTAGTAAAGACAGAGGCCGACCTCAAAAGGTCAGTTTATCCACTACCCCCTCTACCTCCACCCCTGCCACCACCTCCGGCATCACCCCTGCCACCGCCTCTGGCACCACCCCTACCACCACCTCCATGACTGTTCTTCTCACTGCCTCTGCTACCACCCCTCCCACCACCTCCGTGACTGTCCCTTCCACCACCTCTGCTTCCGTCCCTGCCACCACCACCCCTTCCTTTAGGACGATGCCCACTCTTGGGTACACTAGCCTCCCCACCTCCCTTTTACTCCCAGCCATAGCCCATCTAGAGTAGTGACCCCTTCCCTAGCCCTACCATTGTCCCGACTCCTAGCCCCGTATCTCACCACATTCCTGCATCCTCGGATGGGTCGTACACTCAGAACCCGGATGGGAGACCCCTTAGGCTAGATGGTAGGCCACTTGGGCTTAACTATAGAGCGCTTTGACAGATTAGGCCGAACGGTAGAGATAGGTAAGTTCTTGTACAAGTATTCTATTACGTTCAACTTTTGCATTGCATATGATATTTAAAATGTTTATACTTTTATAACAATTTTGACCCGTTTACTGAGGCTCACCATAGGATCACGGAGGTTATACAGATGCTGTATAACCATCCGTGGCCTACCTGTATTGACATCCCCACTGATGTCAAGGAAGCATGGTGGCAAGAATGGAAAGTAATCAAAATGAACTATTCACTTTTGGTAATTTATATATGTTTATATTATTTAATTATCTGCTTATGATTACTAATATGTTTTATTTTTGTGCATGTAGTGGACATTTTATATTCAGCTCGAGCATGAGCCCGCTGTTAATAGGGCTTGGAGGATTAGGTCCTCCAAGCGCTTGCGAGACATGATGCACGATGTCTGCAAAGGGCACATGGATCACTCATGGCTGAGTGATGCCACATTTGCTGAGTTGCAGTGCCATCTTCAAGGACAGGTTGGAGAAGAGAAAGACAAATCGGGCATCCTAGAAAGGCGGGTCATTGTATACCGGTGGCTCGAGCACCTAAAAGGGTACTCGAAAACGTCTTGTAATTCTTTAAGTCTTTAAATGGTAGCTTGTTACATTTGAATTGTGACAACTACTATGTTTTTATGGCTTTATTTCTTTTGGATATCTGTGCAGTCGAGGGAGTTAAACCGTCCTTTGACCCAGGGAGAGCTCTTTAGGGAGACCCACACCTGAAAGGGTGTGGCGGGAGGGGATTCCGGAGAGGTCTGGGTAGATCCTCGCCCTGAGACCACTTACATAAGTTTCACTTCAGTTATCTTTTTACTTTAACTTTTATTACTTTTTCCATTTATGTCTGAATTATTGTTTATAATTTTGTTTTAATCTTTTCTCTTTTGTAGCGCGAGTTCATGGACCTGTGGGAGCAGGCGTAGACCCAGTATCTGACCTAGATAACTGAAGCTGGGCCAGATGTTGATATTCCTCCTCCTCCAAACGAGGAGTATGTATGGACACAGGTGGTTGGCGACCCATACAAGGGTCGCACATATGGGATGGGGTATTACCTTGACAATAGATTCCCATCCTCTGCCACCGGATCTGCTTCTAGGGATGACGCCCTAAGGGCGAGTGTGCATGCTCTAAATTACGAGCTCCAGTAGCAGGCACAGCTTATCCAGTAGTAGTAGGAGTAGTTTCAGTAGCTCCAGGAGCAGGCAGCAAGCCGAGCTGCAATGGAGCAGGAGCTAAAGGAGATGCGACAGCTTAAGTTGTCCCTGGAGGAGAAGCAGCGGGAGAAGGCCAAGAAAGAGAAGATCAGGTTCAGAAAAATGCCACAGAAGATGCAGGCTTCAAGATCCTCTGGCTCTGGTCAAATGCCACCACAGATTCCTCTCCCCTCCATTGCTGAGGCCTCCTCTTCCTCTGATGCCATAGATGACTCTGTTGGGTCTGATGATGATGATGGCGCCGACGACGCTAACAACTGGCAGGACTTTAGCTAGATTTTTATTTTTGATACTTTATTCATCTATCACCCCCTGTATAGATTTCTGATATTTTATTCTTTTTTATTTTATTTATGATACTTTGTTTTGTTATGGTATCTGTTTGTTTACTTAATGGTTATTTTATAATTTTTTACTTAATATCATTTCAATCGGTAATTGAATTATTATACATAAAAAAATAAAATGCGATCCATAGTCTATATAGGTATTGTACTAAATCGCAATGGCATTAACCAAGAAAAAAATTATTAAAACTATTACCGACGAGTTAATCCAACAGTAAAATAATAATTTGTTTAATTAAATTAATTTTTTTAAAAAAATACCTGTCAGTAAGTCAGTTGGTAATATAAATATTTTATTATTATTATTTTATGTATCCTGTCGGTAATGTTAGAATAGTCCGTCGATAATATTAATTTTCTGATGTCACCCATGATGCCTTTAATCTTATTATACTAACTAGTTTTTAATTTTTTTACCCATCGGTAGACCTGTCAAAAATTATTGATAGGTTACTATTTACCCTCGATAATAATTGATCAACAGCCAAAAAACTGATGCCCCGTACCTGTTGGTAAACCCATCGGTAAAATCCTTACCCGTCGGTAAGGATTTTACAAAAAAAATTTATATAGATACTAGAAATTTCCAAAATCAATAGAATAGGTAAATCAATAAGTAAGGATCCAAATTTAGAAAGCATTATTCATCATCAATAGCTCACCACAAGTTCAAAATTTGGTAAATCTCATGTTGGTATAGGAGACATTATTCCCATAAACCTTTTTGTATAGTTCCAAAAAGAAAAGATTGAATGGTTATTCTAATCCCTGAAATTGTATATGTGGGTCGTTTTGATCCTTGAAATTTAGAAATAAACATTTTACTCATGAAATTACAAACTGTGAATCAAATTAGTCCCTAATTTCATTTTTGTTACCATATTATCATGCTTTTGCTAATGTGTTATGTTAAGCGGCATACATATGATGGATCGACCTCCGATTTTATCTCAAGTACAACATGGCTGAATAATGGGGTCAAATTGTTTGATATGCTAAACATATTTATAAGTTTACTTGTGTGATGCCTTAGGTCCAAATGTCCCTGGATGAGTTGAGTGCAACCTTAGGATACCCCGGGACTGCCTAGATCACCAAGAGGCTCCCGAGAGCAGAAACTGCCACTACTAGAAATATCAAATAGTGACCAATTTTGTGACCGAAATAAATCGGTCACTAAAATGATGAATTAGCGATTGAATTAGCGACCCAATTGAGCCATAAGGGAAAATGAAACGGGTGGAAAAAATCAATCGCTAAATCAAATTAGAAACCGATTTAGTGACCGATATTTATTTATATGAGAAAACCTTGCTTTCATAAAAATCGATCACTAATAGTTAAATTAATAACTGATTTAGTGACCGATATTTATTTATACTAGAAAACCTTGCTCTCATAAAAATTGGTCACTAAATCGGTCACTAATTGAAATATTAGTGACCGATATTTATTTATAGAGAAAACTTTACTTTCATAAAAATCGGTCACAAACATCTCAATTAGTGACTGACATTTATTTATAGTGTAAAGCCTTATTTTCATAAAAATTGGTCACTAAATCGGTCACTAATATTTCAATTAGTGACCGATTTAGTGACTGATATTTATTTATACTATAATACCTGGCTTCAATTAGTGACCGATTTAGTGACCGATATTTATTTATACTATAATACCTTGCTTTCATAAAATCAGTCACTAATATTTCAATTAGTGATTGATTTAGTGACTGATATTTATACATACGAGAAAACCTTGCTTTCATAAAATCAGCCACTAAATCGGTCACTAATATTTCAATTAGTAGCCGATTTAGTGATCGATATTTATTTATACTATAATACCTTGATTTTATAAAATCAGTCACTAAATCGGTCACTAACATTTCAATTAGTGACCAATTTTGTGACTGATATTAATTCATATGAAATCCTTGTTTGCATGAAAATTGATCACTAAAATTTCAATTAGTGATCGATTTTTTGACCAATATTAATTCATTATAGAAATCCTTCCTTATATAAAAATTGGTCTCTAAATCGGTCACTACTGACCACTACATATAAAGATTAAAAAAGCCCTAAGCATCTCATTTTCCCTCAAATTTCCCCTCCACTCTGCCTCCACACCGCCACCTGTAACACCCCTTTTTTTTCACTAAACTTTTAAATGACGAAAATGCCCTTAAGGTCATTTTTACCTGAAACACGAGGACAACCAGCCTTGGCCATCCTCACAAGGCTTTTATGATATATGAAGGGGATTGTATGTATATGAATGCTCAACAAAGCAGAAAAATCTCGTTTTTGAGGTTTCTGCGTGTAAACGACCAAAATACCCTTGCACAGCTTTATGGCAGTTTTAAGTTTTGGTTGACCCGGCCTTATCCCAGAAATAAAAAATGATGATTTTAAGACATGAACTATGTTTGTTTAAGTCCCGGAGGTCCCGGGCAACTTTTGGTAAAAATTATGATTTTGCCCCTGCTAAGTGCATTTCAAGCGTAACGAATTATTTAACTCGAAACCTAAGCAATATTAGGCTCTAATGAAAGGTTAATTGAATTCCCTAATTAATCTAGAGCTAAAATAATTATTTGAGGTTAATAGGAACCTAAAATTGCTTAAGAAAACTCAAAACTCATTTTTAGTCTTTTTCTCTAAAGAAAAGCATCCATGAATAGTGTTTTTACTATTCACACTCCCATTTCCAAGGAAACGTTGTCACACTCTAATCACTAGTCATAGGAGTTTTGACTCCATTAATCCTACAAGATCACTCTTAATCCAAGGTATTCATGGCCCTAATTACCAAATTAGTTCATGTAAACACTTGATTACACAACCTTAATTAGTGGCATAACCTTGCTTACTTCTAGATGTGTCTCTAATACATGATAAATCAAACAAACCCCCCCCATGGCTACATCAAAACTGCCACCTTTCCCCCCAAAAAATTCAAAAGAATTATATTTTATGTAGTCAATCAAGCTTTCTTTCAAAGCCACCCTATAAACCATGCCTACTATGCTTTCAATCACACCATGAATAACAACTCAAGAAGATTTTTTTTCTCCTCCTTGCCCAAGAAGTTTCAGCCATGACTCCCTCCTTCACTCTTTCATGATTTATTTGCTTATAAATACATTACTTTGGTGAACCTTGTCTCATTTTCAACCATTTGCAAATTTTGAGTCAAGAGTGGTGTTCGTTCTCTCTAAAGTTTTCTCTAAGTTTTCCTTTTTCCTCTCCTTGCTCCAAGAAGAAACCGCTACTTCTCCACCTCCAACCTTCAACTTTTTTCTCATTCAAACACTTCTCCAAGCCTAACCAAGACACACATATCTTTTTCCTTCATCTCTCTTCTTGGCCGAAAACATACCAAGGCTTCAAAGAAGATTTTTCTTCTTTCACTTCAAAGAACCAACCTTTCTCTATCTTCAAGGATATCAACACTTGATAGAGAGCTTTTCTAAAAATGATTTCTTTAATCTCGATGCTTTGATCTTGCTTGAAATTTGGTTTGGATGAGTTTCCATGAAGTTTCATTTTTCGGTTTTCATCCTTTTATTTTCTTTCATTTTCGGCCTCAAGGCTTACAAGATGACAGCTTGATGGTGAGTGCTCTCTAGATGTGACCATGAGTCCATCTCACAAGAGACCTCTAAAGCTTGAGTTTTTCTTAAAGAAAAGTTTCATCTTTTACAAGCTTAGTTAAGGACGAGTTTATGTTTCTCTTGAACATTTTGGAACTTCTCTTTTCCTTTTCATGTTTCGGCCATGAAGGCCTTTGGCACTTAGCAAAATGAAAGCTTGATGATGAGGGTGTCATGATGGTGTTTGTTACTTAAACAACCTCTAAAGCTTGAATCTTTCTTAAAAGGAAAGTTCCATCTTTTTCAAAGTTGAGTAAAGAATGAGTTTATGTCTCTCTTGAACACTTTTTTGGATTTCTCTTTTTCTTCAACATTTCAGCCATGGAGGCTTATAAGACTTGGAAACATGGAAGCTTGATGATGAGGGTTTCATGTTGATGTTTGTCACATGAACAAACTCTAAAGCTTGAAAATTTTGACCCTAAACCAAGTATGATTTCGGCCTAGCTCTTCTCCTTTGGCATGAACTTTGTCTTGGATGTTAGTTTGAAAGGAAGTTATGTACTCAATGATGAGGACTTAGGGTGTTGATGTTATAGATCATCAAGATCCTGGTTCCTAGAGTTTAAAGATGGTTCATTTCTTCTTGGTGGAGATTCGGCCATCTCCATGATTCTTTGAGGTTATGGTTTCTTTTGTTATCTTAGCACTAATAGTTTTGTTTTCGTGTGAGGATGAGTTTTGGGTTGGAACTTTATTCTTTTTAAAGTCTTGTTAGAGCTCTAGACAAGATATAAAAGCAACTTGCATTCACATTTATTTTATACTTTGCATAACACGTTTACTTTCTATGCTATCACTAAACCCCAAGGTAAAGAATGAACTTGCATAATGCACGTTTAAATTCCAAGCTTTGCATTTCATGTTATATTTTAAGTCATCACTAAACTCAAAGGCTAAAAGTGAATATGCATCTCATATCTACTTTAAGCTATCACTTTACTTTCTAATGAAATATAAAAACGGAATGCATGACACGTTTACTTTTATGCCACCACCTAAAATTACTAGAGCTCAAAGACTTGCCCATTTTATCTTGAGAAAAGATAAACCAAGGAGGTATCCCCTTAAATATGTATTTGGCCATGTGGTAAAGATGGCTCAAGGATGAGTTCCACTTAATTACAAGGGCCTATAAGGAATGTCTTAGGATTTTCCTAAGCATAGAAGTACTTAACAAATGTTTTAAATGAGGTTCCAAGTTTTAATCTTGTTCAAAAGAAAAATCAAATAGCTACTGCCCTATGTGTTTTTATGATGGATTTTGATAAGATAAATGTTTTTTCCATGAAGCTTTGAAGTCCCAAAAAGACTTCAAGAGAAACTAGTGAACTATGTGCATCAAAAGAAAGCTTTACTTGTGATTTTATGACTAGCTCTTTTCGGTCTTTCCTTGTTCATTTCCAATACCTTAAATCATGCTTTGGGTGGTCTAAATATGTTTAAATACCCTACCAAATATATGATAATTGTTCTAGATATTTTGGAGCATGCTTAGTTACTTTAATTGCTTGAAATGTGAATTCTAGAACCCCATAGGTATAGAAATTATAGATTATGTTCCAATCTAGTTAATGTCTATAGAATCACATTATATGATGTCTAGATGAGTGAGAGTGACTCATAATTGGTTTAGGTATAAATTATTGCATCATAGAAAAAGTCAGAAGTGAGAAAGGACTTAGAACGCATTTTCTAGAACACCATAATTCATCTAATTTAGCTTACTACCTAATGCTGTCCAGCCATAATTAATTAGGTTTTAGGACTTAATAAATTGTGGTAATGAGGTTAATCAATCCCTTAGAGGTATAATGAAATAATTTGGAAGTTTGAGGTTACCCGATTGAGGGTTTTCACTCTTAAGGGAAAGGTTTATGCATCACTCTATGAATGATGAATTGGTGTTTACCTCATGACTTGTATGATGCTATGTGAACTATTATTCTTGAATGATAATTTTATTATTGCATGTGATTGTTCTTCAAGAACTTAGAGATGCCATGTTGTAATAATAGATATGTGACATGTATGAACTAAGTGGCATCTCAATAAACATGCTAAGACTTAAGGTGACTTAAACTATGAGAAAATGATTCTTTGAACCACCAAACTAAGGGCGGGGATGAGGTGATTCTAGCCCCCTAGACCCGTACTTTAAGTCGGAACCTTTAACTTATCAAAAGGGATAAGTCCATCTGCTAGTGATGACTAGCATGGTATGAGCTCATAACCTAGAAGTTTCTCCAAAGGGAGATTAGTTAGGGTGGCCCCAGGAAGAAAATGATGAGGTTTGAATGTCACCTAACGTAACCAAGATAAGTTACCATGTACCATGTTCTAAGAACTATGATTTTATATACCATGAATTATGAGTTTATGTGCCATGATCCATGATATTAGGAACCATGATTTATGATTTTACGCATCATGATTTATGATTCAAGTTTCATAACTTATAGACTATGTAACCAAGAAGTTTTAGAATTAAAAGGAATGGGCCTCGGAGGTGAACATCTTCGAACTTCATAATTGAACCATTATATGCCCATGTTTTTAATAAAAAACCGAGGTCCCTAGAGACGTAGATGATGACACCTAAATAGGAGGAAAAACCCTACTGAGTTTCTTTAGTAAGAAATCTCACTCCCTCTATCTCTCTCTTTCCGTCACGTCTTCAGATTCGGATGGTGACGTTCGTGCTCTACATTGAGACACCTACGTGGGAGTTCCACCATGATCTGGAGCACGGATCTTATCATTTTGAGGGCCGCTGCACAGTTCGTGTTTTCATGTTCCCCGGACGGCCGTTTGCTCATCCTGTAGATAGCTATCTTTTCTCACCGATGCCGCCTTATGGTGACGATATGGTTTTTGAGCGTGCTCGTACATGCGACGAAAGAATTCTCCAGACCTACACTACAGGCTCGGGCGCTGTACCTGAGTACGTGCCTTATTCACAGTATTCAGAGGAGGACCCTTCGGAGGATCCACCCGCCCATATATATGGAGAGGACTCTGCCCCCACTCCCTCACGCATGCCAGTGGGTAGCGAGGAGACGGTTACTCAGCCACAGAGGGCCTGGGCACCCGAGATGCGACCTCCACGGGGAGGACATGTTCGAGTATCCACTCCTGCTGAGCTTCACCCGTGGATCGGCTATGTCCCACTTTACCCGTGACTTTGGTCGTATGGTTTAGAGGGTAGTCCTTAGTGCATACACGATATGTAGCTAGGATAAGCCTTCTTTGATGTTGAGGTTATCCACCTTAGATGCACGTTGGTGTGGGTGTTTCCCTTCATGTTTCATTTATGATTTCATGTATTTCTTGTTTTCTGACGTATTAGCTCCTTATGTACTGAACAGTCCCGCCACTCTCGGTGGGCACCCTTTATATATTGATGTACGAGGTATTTCAATTATGTGTTCATGATGTTGTTTACTGAGCTTTTTCTATGTTTACATTTCCGCACTTTACAATATCGCTTAATTCGTTATGCGCGGCTCATACTTTATCAAAGTTTTGTTAAAAGAAAAAATTTGGCTCATATTTTCGTTAAGTAATTTTCAAAGTCATAGAACTGAGACAAGAAGTAATGACTAATATTTAGCCTCAGTACATACTAGTAGTATTGGGTTGAATATTAGGGTGTTACACCACCCCTCCATCCTTAGCCCCGGGCGTACGTGTCTCCTCCTTCTCAGTCAAACAGCGATGTCGTCCCTCAATCCGTGGCCGCTGCGCCCACATTTCCTCCTTCTCCGGAGCCATCGCAAAACAACCACTGCGACACCATCGTAAACCCACGACCATTCACCCAACAGCCACTGTGAAGCCACGCTTCTGCTTTGTCACCCCTCTGCTTCCTTACTTCACCATTCCTCTGTTGGTGACGCCGCCAATCCACTCGTGACGCAGCCCTTGCTGTAGATCTGCTCGAGATGCTGCCCCCTCCATCGCTCTTCTCGTGATGCAGCCCCTCCTCCTTCGCGCAGCCATCCTTTCCCCCGCAGCACCCTTTCCAACCACCACCCTTAGTTCACCTTCTTTTCTCTTTTTCTGGTTCTGTTCTTTTTGTTTTATTTTTCTTTTCTGATGAAACCCCACCCCTGGTTTATCCTTTTGTTGCCCATCTTATGGTTATTTTGTTGCTGAACTTGATGTTTTACTAATCCAAGTGTTCATAATCATATTTATGCATAATTATTTTTTTTCAACTAGTTTTAGTTGTCTTATAGTTGCTTATTGGCTCCTAAATTTGGAACATTTAGGTTTGGATGTATAATCCTCTGGTTTTGTCATTTTAGATAAAAATGGGGTTATGGTTTTCCTATGTTAATGAACAGGTCTTTCATTGCATAGAAAGTAGAAATGGATTTTTATTTTTATCGTAGAACTGGTTCATATGGTTTTAATTGTAATCTTGATAAAGTTTGAGCGATTCTACTTGTTATGAATGTGTCCATTTTTTATTGCTAATGAATAATGCTGGAGTCCTATTCTCTGATGGGATAATGCTTTTCTTCGTAGCTATGTTTTCTAGAGAAGCTTGAAGCCACAAGGTCTCAGTCTAGGAGGATTAACTATTTTTGGAAAATTTGATTTGACTATGATTTGTAAATGCTGCTTGATTATGTTGCGCATAAATATCATTAAAGAGGAAATGGATTCTATTGGTTGTAGTTAATTATAGTTAGTTAAGTTGTGACACTCTCTATATTGTAGGTTGCTGCCACCAATTCTATAGTTGAGTCCCATGTTTGGGTGGAGGATTATGATGTAACTTGGATAGATGGTGAAGTCTTGGAGGTTAATGGAGAAGAAATCAAAGTTCTTTGCACTTTGGGGAAGACGGTGAGTTTGCTCCATAATATTTCCTAAAGGTTAATCCTAGTCTCGCTAATGCATTTTTCTTATTCTTTGAATTTACTAGTTTTGATTTAGTGCTCATGATTCATGAATGACGAGTGGAAATCTTTGTAGGATTGCATAATGAAGGGTGGTTCAGTGAAATTATTCTTTTTATTATTGTCTTAGGAGTTAAGTTGCTCCACTATTTCATAAGGTTTGACATATTTTGATTTCAACACATTTCTTTCCCTTTTTTTTTTTTGCATTTTTTCAAATAATTTTGTTTTGGGTGATAAAAATGTAAAGTTAGCGTGTGTTTGGTTGTTTATGGAGCTCATTAATGAAAAGTTCCCCCATTTCTTACCCTTAACCAAGTACGCCCCATATGGATATATTTTTGTGATTCTACTTGTTATGGTTTACAGTCAGTGGTTTTGACTCTCGAATTTTTATGGGGCTTGTTAAAGATTTAAACTTTCAGTACCGTTTTAGTTTTAGGTTGTTGGATGCTATGATTGTTTTTTGATTATTTTTTAAATGGTCTTTTTTAGTTTCAGTTTCATGGTTTGTTTGCTTTTTTTTAATTGGTTATTTATTTTAATGATTTTATGGTTTGGTGGATAATATATATCTTTATTTAACTTTTTTTTTGGTTTACAGTGAAGCGGAAGCTAAGAAGAAGATTTACAATGTTTCGTGTGAGAGGTACTTTGGATTTGGGTACGAGATTAACGAGGAAACATCTAACAAGCCGGAAAGTTTTGCATTTGGTTATAGAAACATTTAAATGGCTTATTTATGGTTATTTTCTTCGTTCCAAATGTTTTTACTCTTTTAATTTCTCTTTTGGCTAGGTCTACATGGAGTTCTATTTGTCCTCCCCTATTCACATGTTGATCCTGAAAACAAGGACTGTGGTGGTGAGAATCTAAGGCTTTATTGGTTTATTTTGGAGGTTTCCTTTTTTCTTTTTTAAAGCTTTTAACTACCAATGGCATTTCATTTATGCAACTGGAGTTTGTAAGGCTTTTGGTTTCACCAATTTTATGCATTATTAAGCTGATAAGATTGGTGATGTTTTTCTGTCTGCGTTTCCAAATTGGGCCTTCTCCGAAAGTAGTAATATATTGAGAAACATCCTGTCTAGCTTAGTGCAATGTTTCTATTAACTATTCTGTATATAGTATACTCCATTGAAATGCATTTTTGGTGGACATAAAATATAGTTACACTTCTTTAATCTTTTCAATGATGTGTATTTCTAATATATCTATGATTGTTTGTTCATTTTTACATTTATGTAAGGATATGATATAATTATGTTTGACGGATGCATTTCCTTTGTAAAATGTTGCTTGAGCCTTGGTATTTTCATCTTTATTTCATTTATTAATCTATTTTTCTTACTGATATGAGTCCGTATGAAAGGAGCTAGATTGTATTGTATACAAGGTTTAGCTCATTGTATATGGACTTAAACCAAATGTCTCTCTTTACTGTTCTGTGCTCTATGTACTTTGTGGAGATGCAGATCAGTGGAGATGAAATATACTTTTTCTGCTAGCTTTTGTATAGTCTTATCTATCTATTGTGCCTCTTTATAGCCTTATGCTCAGCTTTCTTAAAGGAGATGTATTGTTGTGACAATGGGTGGTCTTACTATGCTTTCCTTGTGTGCCTATTGGTATTATGTATATGCAAATTAGGTGTATAAAAATGGGAGCAAATTTTTTTTTTTAACAACCATTAGTGACCGATTTTGTAGTCACTATAATAGTGATTACAAAATCGGTCACTAATGGGGCCTATTTGTGACTGAAAATTCAGTCAATATATTAGTGACCGCAAAATTGGTCACTAATGTTAGCCTAAGCCACCTCCATCAATTGGTCACATTAGAGTAAATTTAGTCACTAAATCGGTCACAAAAAATAGTGACCGAAAATTCGGGTCACTAAAAATTTAGCAACCTTGAATTTTGGGACGACAAAATTCGGTCATAAAATCAGTCGCTATCGAGTTTAGTGACCGATTTTTGGTCACTAATGAGCGATTTTCTTATAGTGTGCACTCCCTTTACAAACAGGCTTGCTTTGGAAATAAGGAGATAGATATGGCACCCATATATATTGATCAATCATATCAAGGGTTTATGATTGCATGTTGTCTATATATATTGGAATTCATTTTGGGGCTTTCATCACATAGAAGAAACTCTTTCCAAGTCCTAGGGAAAATAACGCTAGGTAACTAGTACGGTGATGGTTGCCGCTAAGCAAGGAACAACAAAACCAACTAGTTGGCCACAAAGATCTCACTCATAAAAGTCTCCTTTAGAACGTTGCACTCTATCAAGTCTAATAAAAAACTTCACATTTTATCTCTTATCATAATAAACATTCTCTATAACTCATCAGTTTAACATTTTCCAATACATGATGTGCTATTGCATGCAGTATATACAATATACTTTAAACCAGTGTGCTTCTAGGAGAGCATGAATACTTGAAGGAGCTTTGTGAGATGACAGAAAAACACCATCAGTAAGATAATGGTCATTTTCCTTCATCACCATATTCGTAGATGCATAAACTATTTATCATTAGAAAGCACCAGCGGTTGCGAAGAATGTGGTCATCGCAACACACATTGTGGCTGATGCGATGATAAATTTTTGCATGTCTGTAAACTGGAAAAGAGCCATTGTGGCTTGTTGTAACCTTGGTGCAATTTGATGCAATCTGTTGTGACTCTAATGTGGCTTGTTGCGATCCTAATGCGGTTGTTATCAATTTATGTAAAAATGCATCATACTGCAATTGCAGTCCAATGCTATTGCATTATGGAATGCAACCGCAATATTACGGCTGTAATCCGTGATGCGGTTTGCAATTTAAAACCTTGGAAAGCACTTGAGAGTTGGTCAATTTTTAATGTTGCTTTGTTATTATTCATTTTATGGGATTCCATGCATGGTTGTTTATCCTTTTTTTTTTGGTACAATGCATGGTTGTTATAAAAAGTTCATGACAAAGTCGAATAAGCCCAACCCAATTAGGCCCATATTGCTTGTAACTTAATGCAGCCTTTGGCCACATTTGTTTATTGTCCTCTGTCCTGGGACAGGAAATACAGGGACAGTGGGGACAGAAAGATGTTTGGTGGTGGAGACAGGGTATGAGAATATAAAATTTTTCTGTCCCCAAAACAATTTTTTTTGTATTTCTATCCCTAAAAAAAGAGGGGACAACGGAAACAGGATACAAAGACATAAATTTAATATTTTTTCCAATAATACCCCTTAGGTAGCAGCCTCTAACAGCAGTCAACAACAGGCAGGCATTGGTCAACGGTAGTGGGCGCTGGTCAATGGACATAGGCAGTGGTCAACAGCCGGTCAACGACAATCTCACAGGGGTACATATATCTTTTATCATGTATTTGTTGTATTATTCCAGTATTGCCAAACAAAATATGAAGACAATTATCATATTTTGTATTCCACAACCAACCACAATAGAGAGACAGTATTTTTTATGTCTTCACCTCCACTGTCCAGAGACAGTTATCAAACGTTACCTTAGTTATTCAGTTTTTTCTTTTTTTTAGTGACTCTTAGTTTTGGTTTTCCTTAAGGGACCTTGTGTATATAATGCTGAGTTTATCATTTCAACAATTGTATTTCTTCATCAGGTCCAATTAGTGGAAATAAAATAATTGAGAAAAACATGTTTTCTTATTGACCTCTATAATGAGTTCCGCCAGATTAGGATTAAAAAAATTAAAGAACGAACAAAACTTTTGATACATTGATATCTTGACCATTCAGTTTCAGATACTTCAAGGAATTGATTGATATGGTACCTGTAGCAAGATCTACGGATCCAAGCAATAGAAATGGTGAGATTTATTTGTTCACAAACAAGTGAAATAACACACTTCACTAAACTATAAAAACCAACTCTGTTTGCCTTATTGTCCAACAATATATTAGTAAGATAAAGTCTTTAGATAACAAAACCAAATGGCCAAGCTAGATAGGAGTAAACACAAGTAGTTTAATATATATTATGCATGATGTGCAATCAGTCCTTGGTTCATGTAGAATTGTATAATTAGAGAGAACAAGATCATATGAATATTGAATATTGCAATGTTCTAAAGTTTTATATAAATTACCAAGCTAAATAAGGGCCACCAAATCATATCCGTATGAACTGAAAAGGATAGACTCATATGATGTTGTTTTCGAAGCTTAAAAGAGCCCTTGGATGGATAACATGCCTTCACAAACATGTATTTAGAAGCTGGAGATTTATTATGCCACTCATGCAAGAAAACATAATCCGCTTATTGAGGCATCTAAGATTCCACTTATTAGGATCTTTAATTGTGATCCGATAATAAGCTGGGATTAAGAGTAAACTCATCCACAACACCATTGTGGAGCAAATGAACTTGAGTGATAATGCTAGATATCTCTAGATGCTTACACTTTCATATCCAAACTAAGTTGTGGGACTAAAGCCAACATAAATTTCCATTCCCTTGAGAGAATGCTGGTCGTAACTACTCGTGTTGTAGCATGCCATCAATGACATGTGTAGGTAGGTCTACCAGTCGATCACTAATCCAATCCATGTGATCACCAAAAATCTGAGCCAGAAGCAAGCTTGAAATTCAAGAAAAAAGAAGATTCTGATGATGGTTACACAAGTACAATGAGTGGTTGTTTGGATGCCATTGTCTCGGTAAATATATATATATATATATATATATATATATATATATATATAAATGGACCTTTTTTGTATTTTTTTAGTAAGTTTGGTTAATTTTTTAAGTAAAAATAAAATCATCAGAAAAAGTAAAAATATGATCTTTTTTAGAAGCTATAATTTCTATTTTATAGAAGAAGATATTTTTTATAGTGTATGAAAAATGTTTGATGCTAAATAAAAACCTTTTAATATTATATCCAAATATAAATTAATATTACGTCCAAATGTAAAACATATTTTACTTCTATTTTAGGTCTTTTAAAATAGATCATTTCAATAAAAATAATAATAAAAGATCGAAGGAAGGAATTCAAATGAAATCTAAATACTTGCAATGCATCCTTAACCGGCCAACTATATAAACGTACATACCTGAGAATGAATATATGCATATATTTGGTACCTTGATAATTTTATTCCTTTCAGAATATCTATGTAGTATTTTTTCTTTTTTACTCCATTATATCTAAACCACGTAGCAACAAAAGCAATTTATGTTGTGATAGCTATAAAAATGTGCTGTCATGCGATATCCATGTCGTGACATATAATACATGACCATCCCATGAAATCTGTGTTGTGAAATCACAAAGAACCCATGAAGAACGAGGGAGCATATATGCCAAAGGTATAATATATCCCATCTACTATCGGATCTTTGTTTAGGGTACCAATCTCTAATATGGTTCAAAATTCAAGCTGTGATACCCTAAGAAACTCGAGTACTGAGCGTTAAATTTAAGAGCCCAAATTCAAATTTAAATTAAGAATAAATACAATAAAAAATTTTAAATAAACTAATTAACAAGAGAATTTAGGAAGATTGTGATTTGAAAGAGCCAATAGAGAGGCTTGTTAGGATTTTGATTTTACCTCGTCATTCCTATGAGTATTAAAGTTCAATTAATTTAATTGATGGATTTCTTAATTTAATTAGTACCCAATTTTTTGGCATACCAATCATCTTGAATTGCAAAATTCACTTAATTTCTTAACATAACTCAAGATCCAGAGGCATTATGTTTTATGAAATCCCAATTTCCTAAATCCCACACAGTTTTGAGACAAATAAGCTGCAACTAAATAATCAAGTCATGAAAAGCAACAATCGAAGAAGTCATGTAACAGACAAAGGGAGGACAGGAGGCCGATGCAAGAGATTTATCAAATGAGAAGCATGAGAGAAAAATTGCTAAAAGAAAGATGAAAAAAAGGGAAATTAGATGACTCATGAGAGAACCTTATGGAATATGGGTTCTCGTTTAGGCTTTCTGATACCAATTCTCATTATTAATATTGCAATTAAAATTCAAAATACTGATTTTTATTATTTTAAAATCCACAAAATAATGTTTGATTAGAAATGAAAGGAAAGCGAACAAATAAGTTACTAGAATTGGTCTAATGATGAGGAATTTTGATAGTATGCGTGAGATCTTAGGTTTAAACATCATTACAACCATTGTAATTCCAGAATTACAAAAGTAAAAGCAAACAAATTGATAACTTCTATAATAAATCACGAGAATTAATTTTGAATTTTAAACATGAACAATTGAATGAATTTCTTAAGGTAGAAAGTTTTAAATAATGAAAATTCTAAAAATTCATCTTTAATTTGATTGGCATGTGATAAAATTTTCCTTGAAATGAGTCTAAATTATTAGTAGTATAGATTTGAGTCACTATTTTATTAAATTTTGTTTATCATTACTTTAATTATTCATTACTTAACACTATTAAGATTATTTCATTTTTGTAAATTCTTGACAGTACAATTGATATGATAATATTAATGAAACAATATTCATTAAGATTATTCAATTAGTTTAAACAAATAAGCCACTAGGATAGATCAGTAGTAAGTATGATATCCTGGAGATATTTGTTTCAAGATTTGAAATTATATTTTCAGAAATCTTATTAATGATATTTTTGAAAATATTATTTTTGGATATTTTAAACAAATTGTTTGTGGAAAATTAAAGATTCTCAGGATTATTTTTTGAGGTTCCTAGGAATAAATATAAAATTTGTTTATTTTATAATGCATATTGTGGAAATATATGTCATAATTTTCAAAATACTCCTAACACATTTATTATTATTATCAATCAAAATGAAAATTACACTCCTAGAAAAATGATATAAATTCAAATATACTTCTTGATCAATATAAAATTAACAATTATTTTTTAAAATTTTTTTCGTCTCATCCAGATCTAACAATTAAATAAAATGTTAGAAAAATAACTACATCAAATGAAATCTGCACTTCCAAAATAAAGAAAACAATTAACAATCATAAATTCATAAATATTTTCTGATCAATATTAATTTTTAAAAATCTATTCATCTCATCTAAATCTAATAATTAAATAACATGCGAAAAAAAACCACATCAAATAAAAATTACACTTTCAAAAATTTTAAAAAAACAGTCATAAATTTAGAAATATTTTTTGATAAAATAAATATGAGTTTGAGAACATAATAGATATATGAAATAAATATGAGTGTAGATAAATGAAAATTTTTGGGAAAAAAGATAGATAGTGGAATGATATTTTCGTATTTAAGTTTAATAATTATTATTCTCAAGTTATTAGAATTTTTTATTATCACATTTTATCGTGGGATCGGGATATCACTAAATCATGAGAAAATCTTTTTTTAGAGAATAATTGATACCAGAGAATAATTTTACAAAACTTATAATAAATATGAGAACACATTATTACCAAATTATTATTTCTAGTAATAACTAAATTTTTTTTGAAATAAACGCCTTGTTAGATTTAAACCCCATTGCGACTAATGTATTTTTAGAAGTATAAAAAAAATTTAAACAAATAAAATTTAATTAACTGTGACCATTCTTACGTAATAAAGTAATCTAAAAAATATTTATATATATTTATATATTTTTTATTTTCAAGCATATTCACCGTCGATAACAATAAATAATTTCTTTGAGACAAGATCTCCCCGGGGAGAAAAAACTCCTCTAGCTACAAGATAGGCTAAAAATATTTATATATATATATATTAACACTAATTATCACATATCGTAGCCTAAAAATGTTTAAAAAACATAAATACCCAATTTTTACTTTTAAAAAAATTGTAATAAATTATTTTTGTTGATACTTTACTTTCTTTTTCTGATTATAATTAAAAACTAAAATTCAAATGAGTATATATGTCCGTCAATGCTGTTATATTGTTCTTTTCAGTCACATATTTTTTATTTTTAGTTACAAGCACGTCACATAATTTTTCATGTGAATTAGCCAGGTATCTTTTACCTACAAAAAAAAAAATCAATATATGTCCTCATCCTGCAAGTGGATCTCATTCTTCACAAAATTAAAGGAAATCTATGTACCAAAAAAAAGTAAAATAAAGGAAATAATAACACGCTTTATACATCTCTTTTTTTGTTTTTTGTACAAGTTATATTTATGTTCTGTGCTAATTAACAGGGAGGACTAAGGTAAGAGAAGCTTTTTGTTACGAGACTGAAAGTAACAAATCTAAGTCATATATAAATGGTTAATATTTAAAATTAATTAATAGTAATTAATAATTGGATTTAATTTGAATGCATTGATAGTGTAAAAAAATTTTATATATTTATCCAATCATATAATGACATATCAATAAATATGATTATTTTCAACTGCCACTAGTTGAAAAGTCATACAAAAGAAGAGATATGATTGTGTAACAGTGTAAATGTAAAATTCTTTTACACTGTCAGTGCATCAAAATTAAACTCTTAATAATTATATGACAATTTAAAAAAGTCACATAACTTAATATTTTAATCTTAATTATTTATATAAAATCTATTTGCTAAGATTTTCCCTTATTAATATACCTAAATAAGGAATAGAATTAAATTAAATTTGTAGACAATTACAATCTTAACATATCCACCAAATAATAAAAAGCGGAATCCTGCTGATTTTAACGATATTCTGCATGCTTCTACAAGCATTGACAGTCTATAAATTGCTACAACTTTTCAATTCCCCATTGCAAAACTCCAACAAAAAAATTAAGAGGGAATTAGAAAGAAATATTATCATGGCACATTCCTTTGTTAAACCTTCATTCATCCGTTCCCTTTTGCTTGCACTATTTCTCTCTTTGGCTGTCTCCTCCTCTTCATCCAGAACAGTGCAATTGTCTGACATTTGCTCAAAACACTCAAACCTTACGAACTGCGCCAACATTTTGCACTCCATATCTGGAGTGGCAGCCGGTGCAGATCTTGATAGTCTTTCGCGCGATATCATAAACTTTGATCGTGTCCATGCCTTTGACACTATCGACATGATCAATGATCTTGTGAAAAACACAACCAACGAACAGTTGAAACAACGTTATGCATCATGCATCGCGTATTATATGGATTCCTTATTTTCCCTGGATCGGGCGAATTATTCTTACAGCTTGGGAGATTACAATGGCATGAAATCCAAAGGTGAAGCCGTGATGAAAGATGTTCAGACTTGTGATTCGAAGCCACCATCTGATCCATCGGCACTCCCAGAAAACAACAAGTTTATGGAGGATGTTACGATGATCGTTGTGATTGTGGCTGATTTTCTATCAGGAAAATATTAGGGTGTTATATTTTATCTTTGGGGCACTTTTTTTTGGTAGGATTTTCGAGGTTAATGTTTTGTCAATATGGGAATCGGTGATTATTACTTTTGATCTTATAATTATGAACACTGGATGAATGCTTGATTTTTAAAGTGTTTGAATCTTTAATATATAATTTCAGGAAACTTTCGGGCAATAATTTGTGTTGGCACCAAATTTCATCAATTGTTAAAGTATTGAACTGTCATTCGAACTTTGATCTTATAATTATGAACAATCAGTGCTTGATTTTTAAAGTATTTGAATCTTTAATATATAATTTCAGGAAACTTTGCTGTCAACAATTTGTATTGACATCAAATTTCATCGAGTGTTAAAATACCAAACTGTCATATGACCTTGGTAGACTAAGGGCCATAATGAGAGAAGTTTGATCACCAAGACATGAAAAACTCTTGAGAATGACAATGCATGACGAATAGTTGACATGTCGGTCTTAATCAAGACTATAAAGTACGGCTTCCAAGGAAAAAATTGACAAAACTTCAAGTTTATCAACTGACAACCGACAAGTCAACACAAATTTGAAGATCATAAAAAGATCGCCACAGTGATCATTAGACAACAACCATTAGTCGATTGACGGTTAATAGCAGTTGTTAGCGGTTTTAAACAGTTACTAACAGAGGCTCTATGAAGATGCGATGAAGTGGTAATCGCGCGACAATGAAGATGTGTGACCAAAAAAAAAACTGTCAAAGATACATGGACAATATCAAGGAGACAGTCAAAGATAAGTGTCAAAATCTTAGAGTCCTAGACATCTACAAATAGTGGTTCCTTACACTTGTAAGGGGTTGGAATTTTTACTCACATTCGCTCTAAGAACATCCTCTGAGTAATTGTTTTCAACTCCAATTTTCCGCTTTCCTAGGACTACATTTCTTTTACAATTTCTGTATATTTACTTATATTTGTTATTCAATTACTTTACGTTGTGCAATTCTTCTACATTTAACATTCTATCAGTTGACAATCATATGCAACACACAATTCGCATTATATATTACATTCTTATCTTATTCACACTTATTTCACACTCAATTCTTTTTGGTACAGAACTCAAGGAGAGTAACTTCTGGAAAAGCAAAGATTGATGTCCAAATTTTTGAATTTGTCGACAAACACCTAATTTAAAGAAATTTGACCTCCTATTCAAAAAGAATCGTTGATTATTTGTTGTTGACATAAAGTGTTAAAACCTGCAATAAATAACTTGTACACTACAGTTATGAGAATCAAAGGTATTATGCGATTTGACGCACCATCGCAGAATATGGAAACTTTGTATGCTGTAATTGCATCGTCTCCGTTTGGGAGACGAGAGTTAATTAATTATCGAAAATACAAAATGATAAAGATGTTAAAGCAAGAATTCTATGAAATTATAGATTATAAATCGCCTATCCCTTAGTGCAAGAACTGTGTTTCGTTTATCAATTAGAAGTGGAAGCAGAAAATTTTTATACATTTGAATATAATTGTAGAAGTAATTTTTATTAAAATGGATTGTTTAATTTGGATAAAATAGATATATAAGAACTTTTTTTGGGGGTAAAATTATAATTAAGGCAATGAAAAGTTATTTCCTTAAAAAAAATAGTTTGGATTTCCCAGTATTTTTCTCACATGGCATATTTATTTTTAACTAAATATAATTAATAAAAATATTTAAATAAAATGAAGAATATTCATCATCACCGACTCACCACAAAATAAATATTATTGAAAAAATTAAAAGAATATAAGATTACCGAGAATCAAATATATGCATATTTGATATTATCGTGCCTATGATTACTGAATATCAAATCTTCTTAATGGAACAAAGATGTGAGCAAGTCAATGATGAAATCACCTTAAAAACAAAAATGAGATCACTTTAATGCACAGAAATGAGATTTCTTGATTTCATAGCATTTGAGATTCCTTAAACGAGCTCATTAACGGGGAGTGAAAGAAAAAAGTGATCCATATTTCATTAAAAAATCGAAAAAAGAACAAGTGACCTATTTCATTACATTGGAATAATCAAAGAGACAATTTTAGATGAAAGAGTCAAAATTGAAAGTCTTAACTTTTGAAAATCAAAGGAGAACCGAGAAGAGCAGCATTGAGGGAGAAAAGGGTGCGACTGTGACAGCGAAAAAATAGGCCGAGTGATGGAGTGATCTAGCGGAAAATTACTTTTTATCATTGCATAAAATTTGCAAGGATAAATTTAGAATCTAAATAATTTTAAAAAACAATCAAGAACATTATATTTCTTTTACTATTTCTGCTTCTATCAGAAGCATGTACGAACTTGTTTCTGAAACAAAAAAGAAGAAAAACTTATTATTGAATGCTTCTGTATTTTTAGAATAAAAAACAAACAAGCAAAAACATTTTAGAGGTACTTTTTATCAAAATAATTTAAAAAGAAGTATTTTTTTCCTCCTAAAAGCTTGTCCAAACTAGCTTAATATATGAATATGATAAAGGCTTTAGGAAGTAAAACCATATGATCAAGATCATATGTCAATTGAGGCGAATGTTATGGTGCACCTGATAGCGCATCACATGCTAGATAATTTAACAGCGAAGATTTGACATTGTATCATTACTCAACTAACTTACCATCCACCATAGTAATCCCCAATCCTTCTCTACCCCCAACTAACGATCAGTTCAACTCCACCTACCTTCCTCACTCTCATTGCTTCATTGTTTACCTCTGACGCTCATCATGTCTTAGTCTCCTCTTTGCCACCAACCCAGCAACCCATACAGCCCCTAAACCTCATACCTTTTCACACAAACAATAAACAACAAGGCACCATCATGCAAGACAAGCATATGAGTAAAAATGAACTTAGTATTCATCTCCATAGCTAAATTAATCTGAAATAATTCCAATTCGGTTCATAACTTAGGACTTTTACTGCCTTAGAGATAAGGAAATTCTATGAACAAGAAGCACTCACAATAATTTTACACTCTAAGCAACCTATTGTTTGTTGTAGCATCTCAAAAGTCAAGATTGAGCATAGACTAGAAAGATAGCACGCATGTGGTGGCAATGGTGGTTGATCGTAGCGGATTCACATGCTGGGCAGTACTAGTGTTGGTGCTGAAGCAACTGATGAGGAAAGACGAGGTTGTGGGCGCGGCTTCCCCGGTGTCACGATATTGACGGGAGAGGAAGGACATTCCAGATGCCAATGTCAAAGAGGGAGGTGGCGACTGTGCTTAGTACTTGTTGAGGAGAAAGTCGGTGGCAGCGTCAATGAAGGGAATTAATTCTACCAGCATAAAATGGTGGAAATCGGAAAAGTAAAAAAGTCCAGGAGGAGAAGGAGAAGATAAATGAGTTTTGTAAGGTGTTTGTTGTGATCCATACACTCTAGGCTCTATCAATGCTCCAACGGATCAATGGTGGTGATTACTTGGTGTGTGGCATACCATGCTTAGCACGGTGTTTGGAAAAATTTGCCTTATTCTTAATTATATTGTAACGCCCGGTGATGAAGTCAGGGAGTGATCGTCGGTACAAAGAAGGCACGAACAAGGAGCGGCTCTTGGCAGACTTCTAAGTGAAAGGGTATATGAATGAACCGATTATACACCCAAATGAGAGGGATCCTGAGACTGTGTAGGTATGGAACTATACAGTTTAAGTGGGGCTTGTATGAACTGATTTGTGTAACATCCTAATTTTTAACCCAATACTCTAGAACATAATTAGGTTAATCATTAGTCTGTTACGTCATAGCTTCCTTATTACTTTAAAATACTTAGCGGAAATACTGGTAAATTTTTTTTTGAATTATAAAAGCAAAGTGAGAGCCGCGCGACACGTTTAATTAGTAATGCACGGAAGGTAATAAAGCAAGCATCGCATAACAACATGACATAAGCAAATAAAGGCACACCATAATAACATTGAACTGCATATTTATATAATATATGATATGCTTACTCTTAAAGAGTGAGACTTAGTTTAGTACAACTAGAATGAAAATACATGGAAACGAAAGTACAACAAAGGTGATAAAAGAAACTCTCCTAACTCTAGTGTGCCTACACATAGATAGCCTTAAGACAAAAGGGGCTATCCGTGCCTAGTCAAAGCTCAGGCTCCAAAACGCGACGGTCGTCTCCTACTGCGGGCCTCTCTGGAAAGGAGGGATGTACCCGATCCACCGGGCGATCTCGGCCGGAGTGGCGATGCGCTGCATCGGTCGGGTGTAAGCTCCACGGCGGGTAATCATCCTCACCCGTCCTCCATGTACTGGCTGAGTGACGGAAGCCTCGCTACCCTCCCCAACATCCATCGGCACAGTGGGTGAGGATCCCTCGGAGGGTACCTGAGTGGCAGAATCCTCCAAAGGGTCCGTCTCGAAGAATGATGAGGGTGAGCGGGGTACATACTGTGGGTAGTCTTGGATGGCAGAGGCCGTCGGTGGGGTGTGACGGATCTGCTCCTCTCAAGGACGTGCGCGCTCGAACACGAAGTCATCGCCGTAGGGTGAGACAGGAGAGAATCGGTGGCTATGTACGGGGTGATTAAAGGGCCGTCCAACGAACATAAACACTCGAACAACGCAACGGCCCACAAAATGGTATGACCCGTGGTCCGGATCATGATGTACCTCCCAAGTTGGGGTGTCCACAAAAACCACGAACGTCGCCATCTGAAGACGTGACGGAAAAAAAGAGATAGAGGGAGTGAGAATCTTGCTAAAGAATCTCAGTAGGGTCTCCTACTACCTAGGTGTTATCATCTACGTCCTCAGGAACCTTGGGTTTAGTAAACAAAATAAGTGAACATGCATTAAGTCCATTTTTAGTTTCTAAAACATAATTTAGCCAAGATCCGTTCATTTTAGCATGATTCTTAATGACATGGATGCAAACATATTAATGAATGTATGCATGGCTCTACTTAATTCAAGAATAATCATCATAACTTTAAGAACATCATAATAGTGGCATAAAGTGGCAATTAAATTCTCTTTGTGACATAATCATCATAACTTCCTCATAGGCCACCCTAAAAGACAAGTGCTCTGGGGGTGCTCGGCCGAACCGGTGTCACCCAGAACGTGTCACATCTCTAGGTTATGAGCTCATACCTCAACTAGTCATCACTAGTTCTTACTTATCAATCTCGATAAGCGTAACATAATCATAAACATAATCCCGACTTATCCAGTACGGGCTAGGGGGCATTTCTTAGGGGTGCTCGGCCGAACCGGTGTCACCCAAGAATTAAATCTTGGTACCGATGTCACATGAGTTCTCTGGAGGTGCTCGGCCGAACCAGTGTCATCCGAGAACTCATCTTAGTACCTCATAAAATTTTCATGGGTTTTCAAAAACTTTCTGAGTCCTAAATTTGTCAGAAATTTGACGGCATAACTGTAGCACACCGAATTTCTTCCAAAATCTTCTTTATGCCACATAAGTCAATCAAACATGCATCCTTCATCATAATTTCATGCATTCACATAATTATCCTCATACTTACACAAGCAACATTAAAAGTTCATTATGCACTTGGTCCTACGGTATTTTATGCTCTGACCCTTAAGGGTTCTTTCTTAACAAAACTTATTATTATCCATGCTCTCTATTAACTCTGAGCATCATCATTCCCTAGTGGCAGCGTTATAAACTTATGATTACGGGGTTCTAGAACTTGCGTTTTAGACCCTTTCTTGGTTCTATCTTCGCCTAAGGCGCTATATGTTAAACCTAAACCAATTATGAGTCATTCCTATATCAAGGAACTAATTATAAACCATGTTCTCTACATTATAAGGTTGCTGGACAGATTCTAAGAATTAAATGTTCTAAGAGTTCTAGAATTGCGGTTTTACGGTTTTCTAGTTACTAGTTTCTCTATAGGTGCTAAAATTCGATTCTACTTCATTTGTAACCAAATTTTTCATGATCAATCAATCCTAATCTGATTATATTCCCATTAAAACAGTTTGGGCAGTGTCCATAAATAAATGGGTTAAAACTATGCTAAATCTTGACTTTACAGTTTTTCTAGAAAGCTAGTGCCTTTACTAACTTACCTAGAAACGTTCCTACTTCATCATACGTAATTTTTACACATCCAAACACATCAAAACATCATCACATGGAAGCAAACACATCATGGAAGAACCAAAACATTAAATTTCCAAAAGGTGCATAACTTGATATTTTCTAAAACGTATAAATTGCTAGTTTCTCTTGGAATCATTTTCAAGACTTCTAACACTCTTTTACAAACCATTTTATTTTGTGAAAGAGACTAAAAACATCCTTAGGTCAGTGACCACTTAATCCCTCCTTAAAAGAGTGTTAAATTTATAGAACCTTGTTGGTCTTAAACTCAAACAAAATCATGAGATTTAAAAGGATTCTTAAAACTTGACATATTGGTCCTTGAACCTAGATGAAACTCATTCCAAGTTCATCATCACTTCATGGCCGAAATCATGCATTCAAGAATGCTCCCTCATTAAACTTTAACTTGAGATAAAATGGGCAAGTCTTTGAGCTCTAAGATCTTTTAAGTGATGACATAATTTAAACATGTTATGCACTTCATTTTTATTCTTCATTATAAATTAGAGTGAGAGCTCAAAGTAAACATGCAAGACTTGAAATATAAATATGCAAGGCTTAAAATAAATATGCAAGACTTGGAATATAAATATGCAAGGCTTGAAATATAAATATGCAAGTTCAATTCTTTATTTTAGTGCTCTAGGCCCAGCAACAATCGACTTTAAGGCCGAAATAGAAAGGCTTTGAGATTTAGTTAGGTGATAGTGCAACTCTCATTTTAAATCTTTATGTTCTTTAGTGATGAAAGGTAAATATACTAGACAAGAATATAAATATGAGATGCACTCCATTCTTTAGCCTTTAACTTTAAGTGATGGTTTGAAACTTAAATATAAATGCAAAGCTCAATTTAAACATGTAATGCATAAGCTTGAATTTAAATATGAATACTAGTTCATTTTATTTCTTATTAAAGCTCATATAAGACTTTTGAAGGGACTTAAACCTCAACCCAAACTTATCATAACAAGGTAAAGTAAAAACAAGAGTGAACCTCAAGGGTTCTTTAAAAACACAAGGTTTCTTTTCTTGAAATGTAAACATAAATGACATTTTTATTAAAACTCAAGCTCTAGAGGCCTCATTGTGATGAACACATAGTCATCATCTAGAAGCTCTCATCATCAAGCCATTGTGAACTCCCTTGGCCAATATGGCCGAAACCTTAAAGAAGAAAAGGAAGAAGAACCGAAATTGTTGGAGAAGAAAAGAAACATTTGGAACTCTAAAGACCATGATCTTGATGATGCATTAACACCTACATCATGAGCTCTCATCATTGAGTTCATGTTAACCATTTTAAAACATCATCAAAGTGAAAGGTTTCAAAGATTCAAGAAGAAAGCTAAAAACATTTTAAACTTAAGAACAAAGATCAAGCTTTAGAGATTATCCAAGTGATGATCATTATCATCATGGAACCTCATCATCAAGCTCTCATTCCTTTGCTCTCAAAGGGCTCATGGCCGAAAAAGGAGGAGAAGAAAAAGAAAAGAAGTTCTTGAAAGGATTCAAGAGAAACTATGAACACATAAAGAATTTAAGAACTTTAAATGAAAGAACTCTTGAAAGAAAATCCCTACCTAGTGATTAGGAGGTTGGAATGAGAGAAAAGGATGAAGAACTTGAAGAACTTGAAGACTTGAACTTGAGAGAAAAAGGAAACTTTGAAGTGTTCTTTGAAAACTTACACTTTGCAAATGAACCCAAAATGATACAAGTTCACCCAAGCAAGCTATTTATAGAGAAATGAAACAAATGAAGGGTGCAAATGGAGAGGAAGGCTTCGGCCATCACAGCCCATGGGCAGCCCCCATGAGTTCCATGAGGTGAGATAATGTGGTCTTGAGGCATGGTGAGGTATGGTTCAAAGTATGGTGAGGTATGGTGCAAGGTATGGCTTCAAGCATGGTTCTTTGAGTGAGAAACAATTCAACATGTGTGGTAATTGAGAGAGAGAGGGCCGAAATGCATCAGCCATGGGGGGAGGGTTTCTTGCATTTTAATTGTGGTTTAGAGTTGTGTTTAGGTGTATCTTTGATTAGGATTAAGATTAGGAATTTGTAAGAAAGTGTTTAGGTGAGAAAATAGGTAATCAAGGTTGTCAAGACATAATTAAGGAGTGTTCTTGCATCATTAGTGAGTTATAAATTCATTTTAGTGTATAAACAATTCTAGACACAATTCCTTGATTTAAGGAATTGGAGAGAGAAAACACTATTCAAGATTCCAAGAGTGAAATCTTGAGTTTTAGAAAAGAGATTTAAATCTAATCTAAGCAATCTTAGGTTCTAATTAATTTTAATAATTTATTTTGACTCTAGATTAATTATGAAAATTAATTAATCTTCGTTTAGAGCCTAATATTACTTAGGTTTGCTTAATTACATCATTAAGTTCAAAAACACTATTTCACGGGCAAAATCATAATTTTGCACTAAAACTGCCCAGGACTGCCGGGACTCAAACAGATGCTTCGAAACATGTAAAAACATGATTTTAAACCTCTGAGGAAAGTTTCGGCCTCAAACGGCACCTTTACCCGCGTAAAACGCTATAGGGGTATTTTGATCATTTTGACCCGAAACTGCGGAAAATGAGACTTTCGCCTCCAGATCCACTCAAGGGTCATTCAATCCCCTTCAAACATTGAGTTGGCCCTTCAAGGACTGCCGGGTCGGCCATCCTTGAATTTCGAGCCGAAAATGACCTCAGGGGCATTTTGATCATTTTCCACTTAGATAAAAAATCGGGGCGTTACAATTTGTACTACCTATACCAACAAGATGCATTTTCTTTTTGGTAACCTATCACTTAAGAACTCCATAGTTATGTGTGCTTGACTTGGAGCAATTTTAGGATAGGTGATCTCCTGGGAAGTTTTCTCAGGAAGTGTGTGAGTGAGGACAAAGCATGCTGAAAAGACCCATGTTGGTTTGCAGGGACAGTCGTCAATCCATAAAGCGGCAGGGGATGTTACATATATTACTTGTCATGAGTTTTTTTTTTTGTGAATGCGCATAAAGTCACTTTTATGGCTAATGTCAAAAGAAAGGGAAGGAAATGGTGCAATAAGATAAAATAAAAAATAACTGCACCGAAAGAACAGCTGCTCCATCAAAATGCATGTGGAGTTACAGTGCATTGATTGTACAATGACTCCTAAGCCTTTATAAATAGATAAATCATCAATCAATTTTTGCATCACAAACAACGAAGAACATCCCACTCTACAGAGAAAATATACATGGTGTTTTATGAGAGTTTTCCTTAATTTTTATTGAGAGAGGTGTATTGTCCCAATATAAAAGAGGGTGTTATTATTCTCTCCTTATATTTAGAGAGGTGTGATTTTATCTTCTATATAGTGAAAATCTTTCTCGGTCTTGCCCATGGTTTTCTCTCATTATTAGAGGGTTTTCTATGTAAATATTTTGTGTTAGTTTCATTTTTATCAACTCTATTTTAGTTACATTAGTCTGTTTCCATAACTCTAGTACCCAGCAGTAGTATCAGAGCCATTGGTTATAGTCCATGTTGTGGGTTACTATTCACAGTCACGGTTTATACATGTAGTTATATACTTTTTCAGTATTGTTAATGTATACTAGATTTGTTTCATATACGGTATAAATATATAAAACTATTCACATATATAGTACTATTCATGATGATAAAGTGAGAACCGATTTAGTAGAGAACTTTGTATACGTATATCAAATTTGTTCCATATACGATATATGGTACTGTTCATATAGGTGGTACTATTCATATATATGGTACTATTCAAGGTGAAAAAAATGAGAGCCGGTCTAGTAGAGAATTAGATCTCAGCAGACACCATGGCAGCAAAATTTAAGATTGAGAAGTTCAATGAGAATAATTTTTCCTGTGGAAACTGAAGATGAAGAAAATATTGAGAAAAGACAATTGCTTGCTAGTAATTAAAGGTAGACCTATCGAAGTTACAGATGAAAAACGGAAGGAGATGGATGGTAATACTGTTGCCAATTTGCATCTTGCAATGGCAGATTTAGAATTGTCAAGTGTTACAGAAAAGAAGACAGAAAAAGAGATATGGGATACTCTTGTCAAACAATATGAGGTCAAGTCACTTTACAATATAATATTTCTAATGAGGAGACTATATACTCTTTGGATGAGTGAGTCCACATCGATGATGGACTATATCAATAATATGAATACCTTATTCTCCCAACTTAAACATCAGATTATAAAATAGCGGTGAATGAACATGTAGAGCTTCTACTTCAAAGTCTACCTGACTCATTTGATCAACTCATCATCAACGTCAGAAATAAAAATATTGCTAACTATATATCCTTTGATGATGTCGCCAATGCCATTCATGAAGAAGAATCCAGGCACAAGAATAAGGCAGATAGATTGGGAAACTCAAAGAAAATATAGGCATTACTGGTGATGAGAGGAAGATCAATTGAGCATGACTCCAGTGGGAGCCATGGTCAAAGTGGATCAAAGTCAAAAAGAAGGAAGAATTTCAAATGCTACCTTTATGGCATGAGAAGGCACTTGAACAAAGATTGTTGGAATAATAATGAGAATGCAGATAAAGCTCCAGAAGCACCAACCTCTCAAGCATGTGCTGCAAGTACATCTAAAGATAGAGAAATCCCGTATAACGAGGTAGCAATTGGTTCTAAAGGCATTCAGCGGCTTACTGATGTTTGGATAATGGATTAAGGAGCAACATGGCACATGACTCCACATTATGATTGGTTTTACAATTACGAACTTGTTTGAGAAGGATCTGTATTCATGGGAGATGATCATGCCTTAGAAATTACTAGTATTTGTACTATCAAAATAAAAAAAGTTTTATGGTTCCATTCACATAATTCAAGGAGTACAATATGTGAAAGGCTTATGAGGAATATATTGTCCATTGGGCAACTGGATGACCTCGGTTGCAAGATCCATATGAAGGAAAGATCTTGAAAGTTGTTAAAGGTGCTCTCGTGGTGATGAAAGCAGAAAAGATCATGGTAAATCTATACAAGTTTCAAGGAAATACATTCTAGGAGGTAAATGCATCAGGTGCATCAGCTAGTCAAGAAGAAAAGATGATGATATGCCACTAGAAACTAGGCCACATGTTGAAACATGGTCTGAAGGTTCTTGCGGAACGTACTCTTATTCCTAGGCTCAAATCAGTGAACTTACCATTTTGCGAGTACTGTGTTATTAGCAAGCAACATAGATTGAAGTTTGGTAGATCAACTGCTCAGAGTAAGCACATTCTAGACTTAATTTGTTGTGATGTATTGGACTTACTAGAAATGTCCTTAGGAGGTGCATAATATTTTGTATCACTCATTAATGATTACTTTAGTAGACTATGGGTGTACAAAATCACGATGAAGTCATATGTGTTATCAATATTCAAGGACTTCAAAGTAAGAGTAGAACTTGAATATGAAAGAGGATCAAGTGTTTGAAGATAGACAATAGAAGAGAATATACAGATGGAGATTTTCTAGCATTTTGAAAGCAAAATGGTGTAGCAGAGTAGATGAACAGGACTCTCCAAGAAAGAATAATAGTTATGCTGAGAATAGTAAGTTTAGTCAAGTCTTTCTAGGTAGGAGCAGTCAAAACTGCCTATTACATGACTAATCGGCTGCCATCAATTGCAATTTGTTAAAAGACACCAATGGAGATGTGGAATGGCAAGCTGGCAGATTATTCCTCTCTACATGTGTTCAGATGTCCTACATATGTGATATACAACTTCCTAGAAAGAATAAAGTTGGACCAAAGTCCAGGAAATGTATATTTTTAGGTTATACTAACGGAGTAAAGAGGTATCAATTGTAGGATCCCACTGCTCGCAAGGTTATCGTCAGCAGGGACGTTATATTTGCAGAAAATGAACTACAAAGTGAAGAAAAAATAACAGCATTGTTAAGAAGATGATTATAGTCCAGATAGGTAAGAAGTCGGGAGAAAATGATTATGAAGCAAAGCTAGGGCATGATGAACAAGTACTAGATGAAGCCAATGATATGGAAGTTAGGTGATCAACATGCCAGATAAGATCACCATCATGGCACTCAAACTATGTTATGGCAAGTCACAATGCATTTTGTTTTCTAAAAGAAGAAGGAGAGTTATCACTTTTAGGAGACTTTGAGTAGTCCAAATGCTTCTCTGTGGATGGCAGCAATGCAGGAAGAAATAGAGGTCTTGCATAAGAACAAGATATAGGAACTTATTGCACTTCCAAAGGGTCAGAAAGCCATTGGAAACAAATGGGTCCATAAAATCAAACAAGATGGCAATGATCATGTGGAATGATATCGTACAAGACTGGTGGTAAAAGGATTTGTTCAAAAGAAATGTATTGATTTCAATGCAATGTTTTCTCCAGTTGTTAGACATACCATTATCAGAGTAGTGCTAGCTATGTATTCTACATTTGATTTACTTCTTGAGTAGTTAGATATGAAAGCTACTTTTCTTAATGGAGAAATTAAAAAAGAGATATATATGCTCCAACTAGAAGGCTTTGAGGAATCAGGAAAAGAGAAAGCAGGCACCAATGTATTGGTACAAGAGATTTGATTCCTTTATTCTTTGTCATGATTACAATAGACTGAGTTCAGACCATTGTACATACTATAAGTGGTTTGGTGATAATGAGATGTTAGTGGTTGACCCTAACAAAGATCAAATATAGAAATTGAAAGCACAGTTAGCTAAGGAGTTTGATATAAAAGACTTTGAACTCGCAAATAAGATTTTAGGGATGTAAATTCACCGAAACAGAGAGGACAAGAAGATCTAGCTTTTTCAGAAGAACTATTTGATGAAAATCTTGTGACAATTCAACACGCAAGATTGTAAGCCAGTTTTAATCCCACTTCCTATGAATAACAAATATCCTCAAGTATGTGTCCTAGTAGTGAAGCGGAGAGGATGGAGATATTTCGATCACCGGTTACATCAGCGGTGGAAAACTTTATGTACGCCATAATTTGTACTAGGCTAGATATTGCTCATGCAGTTGGGCTGGTCAGTCGATTTATGGTAAATCCAGGTAATGTGTATTGGAATGCTGTTAATAGGATCCTGAGATATATTAAATGAACCTCTGGTACTGCACTATGTTTTGGAGGATCAAAGTTCGTTATCAGAGGATATGTTGATTTATATTTTGCAGGTGATCTTGATAAAAGAAAATTTACTACAGGCTATGTGTTCATACTGGTAGGCAGAGCTATGAGCTGGTCATCCAAATTACTAACTATTGTAGCTCTATCTACTACAGAAGCTCAATATATGGAAGCTACACAAGCTTTCAAGGACGCTATTTGGATTCCAAGATTAATAGAGAAACTCGGGCACAAACGGTCAAAGATTACTGTGTATTGTGATAGTTAGAGTGCCTTGTACTTTTCAAGGAATCCAATCTTTCATTCTACGACAAAACACATAGGTGTTCAATATCATTTTGTTCAAGAAGTAGTAGAAGAAGGGAATATGGACATGTAGAAGATTCACACAAAAGATAACCTATCAGATGTTATGACAAAACAAGTCCACAAATCAACACTGACAAATTTAAATTGTATAGATCTTCCTATGGCCTATTAGAAATATAGGCAGCAAAGAACTAGCAAGAAGAGAAATGATTCCGAAAGCTCATCTTGAAGACATGTAAAGCCACTTTTGTGGCTAAAGTCAAAAGAAGAGGGGGGAAAAATGCAGTCAGTTAAAATAAAAAATAGCTGCACTAAAAGCATAGATACTCCATCAAAATGCATATGGAGTTACTGTGCATTGATTGCACAATAATGACTCCTAAGCCTATATAAATAGAGAAGTCATTCATCAGTTTTTCGTATCACAAACAGTAAGAACATCCCACTCTAGAGAGAAAATATAAATAGTGCCTTCTAAGAGTTTCTCCTATTTCTATATTGAGAGTGATGTATTCTCATAGTATAAGAGATGGTGTTATTGTTCTTTCTTTATATTTAGAGAGAAGTATAATTTTATCTTCCACATAGTAAAAATCTTTCTTCATCTTGCTTGTGATTTTTTCCTCATCATTAAAGGATTTTTCACATAAATATTTTGTGTCAGTTCCATTATTTCAACTCTATTTTAATTGCGTTAGTCTGTTTCCATAATTCTGATACCGAGCATCCCCCCCCCCAAAAAAAAAGTTTTGGAAGGATTTCAGTTTTTAAAATTTAATAATATATGAAAATTTCAGTTTTTAAAATTTAATAATATATGAAAATTCTAAGTTTGGTATTTATTGTTAAGTCTTGGGAGGATTTTAATTTTTCAAAATTAATATAGTATATAAAAATTTGAATAAATATATTAACTTTTAAATAAAGGTTATTTTCATCAAAACGAATATTTTTGTCATATACAATGTGTCACCAAATACATAATCATATTGGACAATGTTTTATAGTCACTCTAAACATTACATTACATAGTATTAAATATTTATCAAGTACAATTCTATCATCCCTTATTCTGTCATATATGTTAAACAGTGCCTTATTTACCTGCATCTCTCTTTGAAGATGCCGCAGCCCCTTGCTTATATTTTGTACTACATTCGGGTAACAACACTGTGACTCTTGCTCATTTGACATTGTACTCAAGTCGTACAAGAAGTTGCTTTTGAGCAACGACCCAGCATTTAACATTATTAATATGGTTTTAGGCAACAACTTAATATTAACATTGTCTCGTCTTTGATCCGTATCATAGGGACCCAACAAAATTTTTAGTTTGGTCAATATTCTATTACGGAAAAACATCTAACCTTTTTCCCTAATCCAATGCGCAATATAAGCGAATCTCATTTTCCACAAAATATAAGGAATTCTGCACTCTATATCATGCCTATTTTTATATTTATGTCCCATACTAATTAATATATTTAAATAAGGCATTAAATTAACTTAGATTTGTACACAACTACCATCTTAACATATCTACCAAATAATAAAAAGAATTTCGTTGATTGTAACAACATCGTTTCGTGCTTGTACAAGAATTACTGGTAGTCTATAAATTGCCACAACAACAAGAGGAACAAGGAAATTAGTCACAAAAAGTTATCATGGACCATTCCTTCGTTAAACCTTCGTTCATCCCTTCCCTCTTGCTTGCACTATTTCTCTCTTCGGCTGTCTGTTCCTGTTCAGCCAGGACACTGCAGGTGTCCGACATTTGCTCACACCACTGGAACCCTACAAACTGTGCCGAAATTCTGAACACCATACCCGGCGTGGCCACCGGTGCAGATCTTGATAGCCTTTCGCGCTACATCATAAACTTTGCTCATGTCTACGCCTTTGAAACCATCACCATGATCAATGATCTCACAAGAAACACAACCGACCAACAGCTGAAGCAACGTTACATAGCATGTTCCGCGGATTATATCGATGTCTTGCTTGGCCTCAACCAGGCTCATGATTCATGTAGCTCCGGAGATTACAGTGGCCTGAAATCAAATGGAGAGAGTGTGATGAAAGCTGTTCAAGATTGTGATTGGAAGCAACCATATGATCCATCGACACTCAAAGTAAATAACAAGTATTTGGAAGATGTTACCATTATTATTACGGTTTTAGCTGATTTTCTATCAGGGAAATATTAAGGTGTTATATTCTATCTTTGGAGCACTAGTTTTTTGTTTTTTTTGGATTTACTAATTGAAATATATATTCAGTAAGGGGAACAATTGATTGCCTTTGATGTTACAATTAGGAGCACTTTTTTTTTCTTCTTTTTGATGAAAAAATTTATTGCTTTAACGCGTTTGAATCTTAATTATATAATTCCTGAAACTTTACTGCTAGCAATTTTGCATCACAATTGTTAGGATTAAAATTATTATCCCACACAGCTGAGCAAGATGAACAAATTTTCGTCCAAGGTAGGACTTCCAATGCATCACAAAGATGCAAAAGCGAGAATTTCAATTTCAAGGCAACAATCAGTTGGTGGAGCCACTTTATATTTTTTATTTTTTTGTGAGAGTAAAAGGAGTAAATTTGGATATTGAATTATATATAAGTGATCAAGATTAACATATAAAATCACATATAATTTTTAAATTAGTTTGAGAATTACCTTGTGATTGTAGGAACTATTGGATTTATGCGGAAGCGATTTAAGGACCTAGTACATTGGTATGCTTACCAAATCATCATTGTTTCATAAACACAGAAGAAATATTACCTCTCAGAGTGTTTTCCTTGTAGTCGGTTGATGACAGACCTTCCAGACTATCTCTCAAGGAGGAAGGAGATGGTGTGTGGGCACTTTCTCTCTATCAGGAGATGACCTTGCCTCTACGGCTGTGACTACTCTCCTTTTTTTTTCAGGGAGGGTTAAGTGTAGTATATATATGGGTTCCAAGAAACCTAACCCTTAGATGAAACGGGCTCTAGGTTTCTTGGGCTCTTCTTACACACTAGCCCCTATTGGGCTTTAGTGAAAGAGCAAAAACCCAACAATCTCCCACTTGCTCTTGAGTACAAACTTGAGCCTAAAGCCCAAGACCATGTAACTCACTAGTCGTCATCAACTGAAATTTCCCCATCCCTTATCTTGAGCTAGCCTGGGGATCTACTAGCTGTTGCTAATCAAGGCTCCTGATAATCAACAAATGATTATCTAATTTGGTGCTACTCCACTAAAAGCCCGAACTTGAACTCCAAGATTAATAACATATATAACATGTATATATATCACCCCTTTGTAGAACGTCTATAATTGATTGACTAGTTTTCTGTAATTCAATCAATTATTTATTCCCTTAACTATGATAGTTTCTCTAATGGATTACATGCACCGCCAAAGGTCTTCAATATCCAAGTACCGAAACATATCAAGGGGACATTTCCTACAAATTTCATATTGTTTATCTCATAAATACTGATAATCAAACAATCTCACTCCCAAAATACCGAGTTATTGGTTGTCAATGGATCGCACCTCACCCGTTGGTAAATCAAAGAATGAAAACTATTTGATTACCTATTTATAATAAACTCAGAATTAAGAGCAATCTTATAACTACAGTTATCTGGAGATTTGATACCTTATGACAAAAAAACACCCTTAATCAAATCTCTCCTTGATCCTTTCAATGTGAATGTTAATTCACACCAATATTTTACAATGATTCGGACAAAACCATTTCATAAAATATTGCAGCCTAAATAAAGTGCCCAACTTTATTTAACAGCTATGAATCTGTTCATCAATTATGAGAACCTATGATCATGTCCTCCATGAACGTATCCATATGATCATATACTTCACAATTGATCCGGACCTTAGTATTTGTAAATAGTGTGTGGAATAAAAGAATAATACCTCATTCAAGACTCCCACTAGAATAGACCAACATATAATCTCTCGTTCTCCTAAGGTACTTGAGTATATGTTTAACCGCTATCCAGTGTTCCTCTCCAGGATTAGATTAGTATAGACTTACTACTCCCACTGCATAACAGATATCTGGTCTGGTGCACAGCATAGCATATATAAGGCTACCTACTGCTAAAGCGTAAGGTATCCTACTCATGTGTTCTCTCTGCTCAGGAGTTTTAGGAGAATGCTCCTTAGAGAGATGAATCCCATGCCTAAAGGGTATAATTCCCTTCTTGGAATTCTCCATGCTGAACCTGGCAAGTATTTTGTCGATGTAATTAGCCTGAGATAATGCCAATACCCTATTCTTCCGGTCTCGCAAGAGTTTAATACCAAGAATATAATTGGCTTCCCCCAGGTCCTTCATATCAAAATGCTTGCTTAGCCAGGTCTTTATGCCTAACAATACCTCCGTATCATTTCCGATAAGGAGTATATCATTCACATAAAGTACAAGAAAAGATACTGCGTTACCTTGGATCCTTTTATACACACACGGTTCATCAGGATTTTTCTCAAAACCATAAGACTTAATGGCTTGATCAAACCTGATGTTCCATGATCTGGACGCTTGCTTAAGTCCATAAATGGATCTTTGCAACTTGCATACCATGTTTTCTTGCCCTTTGACTATGAACCCTTTTGGTTGCTGCATGTAGATATCCTCTTCCAAATTTCCATTTAGAAAAGCAGTTTTGACATCCATTTGCCAAATCTCATAATCAAGATTTGCTGCAACAGCTAAGAGAATCCGGATGGACTTGAGCATGGCAACCGGCGAAAAGGTTTCTTCATAATCCACACCTTCTATTTGTGTGTATCCTTTCTCCACCAATCTAACTTTGAAGGTTTCAACCTTCTCGTCTGATCCTCTATTTCTCTTATAGATCCATTTACACCCAATGGGTCTTACCCCTTTTGGTGCATCTACAAGAGACCAAACTGAGTTGGAATATGGAGAATCCATTTCACGATTCATAGCCTCAAGCCATTCCTGAGCATCAACATCTCCTAGTGCCTTGTCATAACTCATGGGATCATCATCTTCTTCAATGATGACATCCTAAGACGATTCGCCCAACAAGAGAAATCTTGCAGGTTTACGAATCAATCTCCCACTATGAGTTTGCCGCACTTGTTGTTGTGCATCTACAAGGGGATCCAATTCTAGATGAGGACCCTCATTAAGTGGATTAACCAATTCATGATTTTGTTGTTCTTCCTCAAGCGGTAACTGCACCTCTACAGGTTCCACTTGTTGATCATCATGTCAACTTCTGGTTCTATTTCTGGTTCCTGTGTGTGTTCAACATCAGGTATATTTTCCCCTCTTTGAACAACCACAGGAACAAAAAGCTGGAACCGCCTGAGGTTGAGGTAAAACTTGATCTAAGACTAGCTCATCAAGAATAACCTTACTCCTTGGCTTATAATTTGCCATATAGTCCTCCTCTAAGAAAGTCACGTGTGTACTCACTATGACATTCTTTTCTTTTGGACTATAAAACAACCAACCTCTGGTTCCTTTAGGATAGCCTATAAACATGCATACTTCTGTACGTGAGTCCATCTTATCTGGTTTCTTTTGTAAGACATGTGCTGGAGCACCCCAAATCCGAATATGATTCAAGGAGGGCTTACACCCTTTCCATAATTCTATTGGTGTCTTTGAAACCGACTTGGATGGAGCTAAGTTCAATACGTACATAGCAGTTTCTAAAGCATATCCCCAGAATGAATCAGAAAGAGATGAATAACTGAGCATAGATCTTGCCATTTCTAAAAGGGTTCTATTTCTCCTTTCAAAGAACTCCATTCTCACTGGGTGTCCCTGGAGAAGATAATTGTGAAACTATCCCTCTTTGGTCGTGTAAGACCTGAACTCTCCAGATAGGTATTCACCCCCTCGATCGAAGAGTCTTAATTTGAACACCAAGATGCTTTTCTGCCTCAGCCTTGAACTCCTGGAATTTTCCAAAAGCTTCAGACTTGTGATGCATCAGGTACACATGTCCAAATCTAGAGTAATCATCAGTAAATGTGATAAAATACTGATACCCTCCTCTGGCCTGGACATTCATTGGTCCACATACATCACTATGTACCAATTCCAGCTGAAGTGTGGCACGATTTCCCTTGGCCTTGAAAGATCTCTTAGTCATTTTACCTTCTAAACAAGATTCACAAACTGGTATTGGTTCAAAGTTCAAGGATTTTAAAATCCCACTATTGACCAAACCTTGTATCCTATTAGAATTAATATGACCCAATCTCAAATGCCAAAGATAAGTTTCATTGGAAACTTTTCTTTTCTTTGATGAATGAACATGCTCAACATCTCCTATTTCAACATGATTAACTTCACAGGGCACAGGACTAAGGAAATAAAGACCATTAAATATTACACCGGAACAAATAAAAGAAGATGAACTTCTTATTGAAACTGAGGAATTAAACTGAACTGTCAAACCATGTTTAACCAAACAACTAACAGAAATTAAATTCCTCTTAAAATCCGGAATAAATAAACAGTCTTCTAAAACCAAAGTTCTACAATTATCAAAAGATAAAACAACTTGTCCCATCGCTAGTGCGCATACACAAGCTCCCCATTTCCAAGCTTCAAAACTCGTTGTCCTTCACTTAAAGGCAAGCTATGTTTGAACCACTGCAAAGAGTAACAAACATGGTTAGTGGCTCCTGAATCAATGATCCATTTATCATTGTAATTCTCTACTAAACAAGCCTCAATTACATGTAAATTACCCATACCTGGTTTTTTCATACGTGGGCAATTTTTCTTCCAATGCCCCTTTTGTCCGCACTTGAAGCACTTGCCTTTGGGCTGCTTCATTGCAACTGGTTTGGAAATTGGAACACCTGATTTCTTTTTCTTATTTTTGTTCCTTCCCTTGGGTTTCCCCTTAGGTTTCACAGAACTTTCACCAACAAAAAATGCCCTGCCCTGCTTGACTAGAGACTGTTCAGCACTCTCAAGCTCGTGCATCAGCTGAGTTAGGTCAAGATTCATCTTATTCATATTATAATTCATCTTGAACTGATTGAAGTATTCAGGCAGTGATTGCAAGAGAAGGTCAACTTTTACTTCTTGTTCAAATTTGACCCCATGGTCTTCAGCCTTCTTGAAGTTTGCTATCATTGTCAGACAATGATCCCGCACACTTCCTCCAGACATGACTGTCTTGGTGACTGCATTCAGCGCATTCTGCCTAGCAGAGCTGCTAGACGTAGCAAACATGCCATCAAGAGTCTGGAGCATCTTTGCTCCACTCTCAATCATGCTCACTTGCTCCTGAAGGTGATCAAGCGATCAAGCTAAAATATAACAACGAACTGCCACATTTGCCTTCTCCCATCTTTCCTTTTCCTGCTGAAAACGTGTCTTTGTTGCCTCAAACGCATCTTCAAAGCAGTCATACTGGCATGGGGTAGTCAGAACAAAGTTGAGTTTTTCATATTGAAGAACAATATCCAAATTGGTTTTCCATTGTTTGTAGTTTGTACCATCCATAGGTTTTTGGCTCAAGATAGTAGCTAAAGGATTGAATGAAGACATTTTTTCTCTGAAAACAAGGAAAAAACACACACTATTTACAAACAAGAATAACAACAAACGGAAATAGCGCTAGTAGATTCTAATAACTACTACTCGTTTATAGTTCAACAATCCATTAGTTATCTTTACAAGGCTTACGATGGGCAAGATACTTGTAAAACTAATCTTGTTTATTTTGGGCCTTCAGTTCCATTGCCAGAGCCTCGATGGGAGGGTTAACAACTTTACCAAAGTTGAATGTATTTAACCATTGTTTACTTTCAAAATTATCTTTAGTGTCTAAGTGTTGCCGACGATGGGCCGCACAAAACTTTACTAAAATTTTGAAAATATTAAGGTTTAATCTAGCGAAATCCGATTATCCTTATCCGATGGGGCTTCAGTGATAACCATTTCACTAATAAACCCACAATTGGAGCCCGTAGGTTTTAAATTAATTACTTAATTAAAAACCTTCACCCATTCAATATTTTAAAATTAGAAATTTTCAATTTCCAAGAATTGTTTAAATTCGAGTATTCTTTGTTTGTTTTCAAAAACTATGTAAGCACCCACAAGCCGATGAACGTGCAAGCTTAGCTTATCGGAATTTTGAAAACATTAAGGTCCTAAAATCCGGTCATGATAGGCAGCGTGTGCTCCACACAATCATGATACATGATTATGGTATGCAGCGTGTGTTGACACATGACCATTTTAGAATACCCACAAAATACTCGTAATGTAAACAATTCTTTTAGGAATTTGTCTTGATTTGTCTTGATTTTTTTTTAATTCAATAATAACTATCATACTAGTCATGGAATGACAAAATAGCTATTATGCTCATGTAATTATCAAGTTATGCAACAATATGGCACCTCCTATTCTATATGACATGTTATCACAATAAGCATGTTATTAATCATATAATTCATCCATTCATAAAATGAAGTAATTTAAATAAAATAGACTTTAATCCATGGTTTCCTAGAGAAAAAAAATATAAAAAAAAGGTAAAAATAATCAAAAAATATTCCAGCCCTTCTTGTCCTTCCTTTTAGCCCATAGGTATTTATCTCAAGCCTTTTTATGGTAACCATGGGTCCAATAGCCCAAAATATCAAATTTTGGCAAGAAAACCTAAGACAACTTCAAGGAACCCTAACTGTTTCGTCCACTGCGCCGTCACCCGAACTTGGATCAGCACGAAATTTTTTTTTTTAGGACCGCCATGAAGAGACGAAGCTAACGCCACTGGAATCATCCAATTTGGATGTTCCACGCGCCCTCACTCTCTCCATTTTCACAAGCGTGTGGAAACCAGTCTCATCCGCTTGTATCGGCGCGTGGAGGCGCGTGCAGGCTCCCCTGGCCGCGATCCACCCACCATTTTGTTCATCTTTCCGTCCTCTTTCCAACGATATATGATACGTCCAAATCTGAGATCCAGAGGTCCACGAACATGTCCAAACAGTGACAAACGTCCTTCTTTGTGTATCTTCTTGATCTTCTTTTATTACAATTTTTGTATACAATCAAAAAAAAATATCTATATATACAAGAATTGAAATAAAAAATCAAGGAGGAAACCTAATCATATGGGATTAGCCTCCTTGTTACAACCCAAGAAAATACATTCAAATCTCTACCATGGATTAAAGTTGAAAAACAAATAAAGAATTATAAAGATAAACATACAACACATATGATCAACAAATATAGAATCCTAGGTGCCATGTTTCATGAAGCAAACTAATTACATGAATAGTGAAACTAGATTCACATACCAATGTACAGCCAGGCTCTGATACCAATTGTAGGAACTATTGGATTTATGCGGAAGCGATTTAAGGACCTAGTACATTGGTATGTTTACCAAATCATCATTGTTTCATAAACACAGAAGAAATATTACCTCTCAGAGTGTTTTCCTTGTAGTCGGTTGATGGCAGATCTTCCAGACTATCTCTCAAGGAGGAAGGAGATGGTGTGTGGGCATTTTCTCTCTATCAGGAGATGACCTTGTCTCTACGGCTGTGACTACTCTCCTTTTTTTTTCAGGGAGGGTTAAGTGTAGTATATATATGGGTTCCAAGAAACCTAACCCTTAGATGAAACGGGCTCTAGGTTTCTTGGGCTCTTCTTACACACTAGCCCCTTTTGGGCTTTAGTGAAAGAGCAAAAACCCAACAGTGATAATGTTTTCTTTCAATTGAACTCCCTTTTAATTTTTTTTTGCTAATTGAAATTATTTGTTTACTTCATGAATTCAAACGCCCGTCCCCAAACTCCACTTAGTTAACATTGCTTCATTGTGAAAAACGACCATAGTTTGCACATTGTTAGTGCAGCGGTTTCAGTGCAACTTGGCTACATAAATAATTTCATTAACTTTGGCGCGAGTTAGAGTTGTGACGCTCTAATCTCGTGCCACCAACAGGAAAAAGCACTAGTCTATAATCTATTTATAATCTATAACATTAATATATCAGAGTCGTTTGAGGAAAAATTTTATATGTGTCGCGATGAGAATGTTTTAGGGCATATATCTTTTAAAAATTTATTCATTAATTTTTTTGAAAAAAATAAAATCACAATTATTACATATTATTAACATATCATTGATAATCATCCGTATTTAATAATAGAATTACATTACATTAATTAAATATCTTTAATTATTACGATGTTGAAATTATGAATTATATTAATAAATTCATTTTATAATTTTAGTATTAATTTCACATCTAAAATTTTTATATTTGATGCGGTTGGTAATTTTCTTTTTACTACTATTATATTAAATTTATGAAATTAAGTATATAAATTATAAGAAAGATGCAAAATATATGTGCTAGACTATATCATTTACCTTTTTTATTAACAATAAAATTATGATGAATTTAATTATTTAAAGGTGGAATATTTTTCATGTCATTAGTGATGACATTATTTGATTATATATATATATATATATATATATATATATATAGACTAATTTAATGATTTGAAGACCAAGAATATGCCAATTCAATAAAAAAAAATTTATACATGTACACAAGTGAAAATGCAAATCCTGGGATGACCATAAAATTATACTTTCAATAATCTCTAAGCTCTTATAAATAATTTTGATAATTTTATATTTTAAAAGATTTGAATGAATTTTGAAAAAAAAATCAATCATACAATTCATTTGAATGAATTTAAAAAAAAATCAATCATACAATTCATGACAGTTTTCATAATTTTATACTTTAAAAGATTTGAATGAATTTTGAAAAAAAAGTTAGTATTGAAAAAGATTAAAAAAATTGAAGAAGATTTTAAAAAGAAAAAAATGATAGAGATTTATCAAAATCTTATTTATAATTAGAAGTTATTAATGATTAAGATTCCATATAAAATTTATTGATTATATAAATCTATTATACTAATATTTCAGACTTATTTTATGAAAACTATTACACATGTCATTCATATAGTGATTTAGGCTTCACATGTTATTTAAATAATGATTTAGGCCCAACTTTTCTCAATCTTTATATCTAAAGATTTTTTTTTAACTTAATTTATAAATTACTTATTAATTATTTTTCATGTGAAATAAAATTAGATATTATAATCATTAAAGAATCAAATATTACAATCATTAAATATTATATTTGCACTAAAAGATAACTCATGTTAATATAATTATGATCTACAATTAAATTAAGAAATATTAATAGTCTCACATTATGAAGGTAATATAAAAAATTATAAAGAAATTTTTTTCAAAATAAATAAGTTTTAAAATCAATATATTTTTTTTAAAAGAAAACAGGTAGGTCAAATTATTAACGAATTGCTAATTGATTGATTTTAATATGATAATAATTCAAAATTCAATTTATACCAAATTTATTCTTAATCAAATATGATAATAATTGATAGAATACTAATATTTAAAACTCATTACATAAAAATTCTTCCATGTGTTATTTATAGAAAAATTATACTCCACCTTTTTCATAATCTTAACTCTTAAAATAAGTTTTTGAATTTAATTTATCTTCTAATCATCAATTATTTTTTTCAATCATATCTTCATACCTCTCTACCATTAACAAAATCAATATAAAAAATAAAAATAGCATAAATAAAATTATAATTCGATATATTATACCATAAAAATTTTATATATATAATTATAATACTAACGATAACAAACCTATTATAATTATATTGAATTAATAGTATTTCTTATTATAGACATTTATATTTTGAATTTCAAAGTATTTTTAAAAATCTTATTTTAAATTTTTTTAATAAACCTGTAAATATCAATAGAGATTCAAATTTTCATGTGAAATAAAAAATGAGGATCCGTGATCGGGATATGCAGGAGAATAGAGGCAAAATTAAATTCTAAATGAGGATAGAATTAGGAGAAATTTTCTAATTTCAAATGTAGAACTTTTAAAAATCATAATAAAAAAAATTATCTATCTACATATATCACTATATTCTAATTTATCAATAATTCCATAATTTTTTCATACTAATTTTTTTAAAAAAAGATACCTTCAATTTTTTAACACTAAAATATTTAAAAAAATCAATTCTATAATTTAAACTTCTTTGATGATGATATTAAATATTTATTAGTTTTTAAAAAGTAAATAATTATATTATTTTTTATTAAAAAATTATAATTGAGATTATATAAATTAAAATTATAAATAATTTTTTACTAATTATTACACATTAATTATAACATATATTTTAAAATTGATATTTTAATTTATTAAAAGGATGTACAAGGAAAGGACGTGTAATTGAAATCATATAAATTAAATTTATGTATTATTTTTATTAATTAAAATATATTTTTATATATTAAAATTAAATATTTTTATTTACTAAAAAAATATAAATGGCTAGGGATGATAAAAAAATTGAAAATTGATACACATGGGAATTACCCAATAGGGAAAGGAATTGGCATATATTTCACCTTTATAGGAATGATCTATGAGGGCTAAGTCTCTGTTTATTAAACGGAATAGGGACATGGATAATACATATTTATTTTTTAATTATTTTTATTATATTTACATTTTGTATATATTTTTAGTTTTAATTTGGATTAAATTGTATTAATAGTATTTGTTATCATGGTTATTTATGTTTCAAATTGTAAAATATTTTAAAAATTTTTTTCTTTTTAAAATTTGTTAATAAATTCTTGAATACCATAGGGATTCAACATCTCCACAAGAAAGAAATGGGGACCCATAAAGGGATGAGAGACATGGGAATGAGAGATAAAATTCTAAACAATGATCGGAGACATAGGACGAGTTCCCTTTCTCATAGATACTTATTGTCATCTCTATAAATGGTTCATGATATAGTAAAATTTTTTATTTATTCTATTTCTTTATCCAACAATTTCAACTTTTGAAATGTGCAAAATTTTTATAAAATAGGCTCTTTATTGTTAGTTATTAGTCATCTATCAAAACATTTTCAACCTTATAAACATAATATTCAATGTAAAATATAAAATAGAATGACACATTTATATTTTGTCCACTTATTTAATTATTTAACTATTAACTTACTTTTAAGATAAATTTATATACTTAATTTTCTATAAGATATATGTAAATAAATTATCATTTGTTGTTTATAATAATCAATCTTATATTGAATATCATGTTTATAAGGTTGAAAATATCTTGATAAATGACCTATAACTAATAATAAAGAGCCTATTTTATGAAAATTTTGCACATTTAGAAAGTTGAAATTGTTGAATAAAGAAGAAGAATAAATGGATAATTTTACTATATCATGAGCCATTTATAGGGATGACAATGAGTATCCATAAGAAATGGGATATGTCTCATGCCTTCCGTCACCGTTTAGAATTTTATCTCTCATCCCCATCCTCATCCCCCTTATGGGTCCCCATTTTCCATTTCCTGTTTTCCGTGAGGATTTTAAATCTTTATGGTATTCAAGGGTTTATTAACAAATTTCAAAAAGAGAAAAACTTTAAAAATATTTTACAATTTGAAATATAAATATTCATAATAATAAATACTATTAATGCAACATAATCAAAATTAAAATTAAAAATATATACAAAATATAAATATAATAAAAATAATTAAAAAAATAAAGATATATTATCCTTGTCCCTGTTCCATTTGACAAACAGGGATTTGGCCCTCATAGATCATCCATATGAAAGCGAAATATATGTCAACTCTTTTCCTCATTAGGTAATTTTCATGTGTACCCATTTTCAATTTTTTTTAATCATCCGTAGCTGTTTATATATTTTTAGTAAGTTAAAATATTTAATTTAAAAATATAAAAATATATTTTCTAATTAATAAAAATAATATATAAATTTAATTTATATGATTTCAATTACATGTCCTTTCCTTATACATCCTTTTAATAAATTAAAATATCAATTTTAAAATATATGTTATAATTAATGTGTAATAATTAGTAAATAATTATTTATAATTCTAATTTATATAATCTCAATTATTAGAATAGTGTATCAATTATAATTTTTTTCAATAAAAAATAATATAATTATTTAGCTTTTAAAAATTAATAAATATTTAATATCATTATCAAAGAAGTGAAAATTATAGAATTAATTTTTTTAAATATTTTAGTGTTAAAAAATTGAAGGTATTTTTTTCAAAAAAATTAGTATGAAAAATTATGGAATTGATAGATTGGAATGTTTAAGTTGTAAAAAATTAAATAGAATATGATGATATATGTAGATAGATAAATTTTTTTATTATGATTTTTAAAAGTTTTACATTTGAAAATAGAAAATTTTTTCTAATCCCATCTTCATTTAGAATTTTGCCTTCATTCTCATTCACATCCCGGTCACAGGTCCCCATTTTTCATTTCACATAGAGATTTGAATCTCTATTGGGTTTATTAAAAAAATTTAAAAGCTAAAAATTTTAAAATACTTTGAATTTTAAAACATAAATATCTATAATAATAAAAACCAATAATGTAACACAATTATAATAAGTTTATTATCATTAATACTATAATTATATACATAAAATTTTTATGGTATAGTATATTGAATTATAATTTTTTTTATACTATTTTTTTATTTTTTATATTGATTTTGTTAATGGTAGAGAGAAATGAAGGTACGATTAGAAAAAAAATAATTGATAATTAGAAGATAAATTAAATTCAAAAACTTACTTTAAGTGTTAAGATTATGAAAATGGTAGGGTATAATTTTTCTATAAATAATACATAGAAGACTTTTTATGTAATGAGTCTTAAATATTAGTATTATAATGTGTCTTAAATGCTTGATTAAGAATAAATTTGATATAAATTGAATTTTGAATTATTATCATATCAAAATCAATCAATTATCAATTCGTTAACAATTTGACCTACCCATTTTCTTTAAAAAAAATATGTTGATTTTAAAGCTTATTTATTTTGAAAATATTTTCTTATAATTTTTTATATTAATTGCTCTTAATTTAATTGTGGATCATAATTATATTAACATGGGTTCTCTTTTAGTACAAATATAATATTTGATTATTTAATTATTGTAATATCTAATTTTATTTCATATTAAAAATAATTAATAATTAAATTATAAATTAAGTTTAAAAAAATCTTTAGACATAAAGATTGAGAAAAGTGGGGCCTAAATCACTGTATGAATAATATGTGAAGCCTAAATCACTAAATGAATGGCATGTGTAATAGTTTTTATGAAATGAGTATGAAATATTAGTATAGTAAATTTATACAATTACTAAATTTTATAAAGAATCTTAATAATCAATAACTTCTAATTATAAATAAGATTTTGATAAATCTCTATTTTTTTTCTTTTTAAAATCTTCTCCAATTTTTTAACACTAATTTTTTTTTTTCAAAATTCATTCTAATCTTTCAAAGTATAAAATTATCAAAATTGTCATGAATTGTATGATTGATTTTTTTTCAAAATTCATTCAAATCTTTTAAAATATAAAATTATCACAATTATTTGCAAGAGCTCAGAGGTTATTGAAGGTATAATTTTATGGTCATTCTAAGTGATCCCAGGATTTTTCATTTTCGCTTGCGTACATATATAAATGTTTTTTTTATTAAACTGGTATACTCTTGGTCTTCAAATCATTAAATTAGTCTATATATATAATCAAATAATGTCATCACTAATTACACGAAAAAATATTTCGCCTTTAAATAATTAAATTCATCATAATCTTATTGTTAATAAAAAGTTAAATGATATAACATAACGCATATATTTTGCATCTTTCTTATAATTTATATACTTAATTTTATAAATTTAATATAATAGTATTCAAAAGAAAATCACCACCCGCATCAAATATAAAAGTTTTAGATGTGAAATTAATACTAAAATTATGAAATTAATTTATCAATATAATTCATGATTTCAACATCACAATAATTAAAGATATTTAATTAATAAAATGCAATCATGTTATTAAATACGGATGATTATCAATGATATACTAATAATATATAATAATTGTAGTTTTATTTTTTTAAAAAAATTAATGAATAACTTTTGAAAAGATGTAGGCCCTAAAATATTTTCATTATGACATGTGTAAAATTTTTCCTCAAACGACTTTGAAATATTAGTACTATTGATTATTTAACTTAATATATAGTCATGGATTCTTTCAAATATATTATCCATGTTTTGAAAACTGCATCGAATTGGTCGATCGATTGAATCGAACTGGGCCAGTTGTCCTATTGGTTGACTGAAACCGCTTCTTTACAAAAAACTGTTCAAGAACCACTGAGAATCAGCCGGGAACCAGTAAACCGAGCAAATTGGCCCGGCCAAAGAACTGGTTCCAACCATTTTTTTTGGGTAAAAAAATGAAAAATTGCACCATTTTGGGTTTTTTTTAAAAAAGCCTAAAATCTTATATTTCCTAATTTTTTTTCCTTTTCTAATATGAGAAGTAGTAACTTGAAAGATTTGATCCATATGGATAATGTTTATTTTGATTAAGAAATGAATTATGTTATATTTTATGAGTTTTATTGATGCCTATTTTAATCTTGAGTTAATGTTCATTTTAGTCCCTTACATTTCACTTGTGAGCCATTTTAGTCCTTCACTTTTAAAATGAGTTAAATTAGTCTCTGACATTATAAAATGTAAGTCATATTAGTCCATCAATTCACTTTTACCTAATATTTTATTAATTAAATAATGATAGGTAACCTTAAGTGATATCTTGACATACTATATGTCATTTAAAATAAAATAAATTTTAAAATAACTTAGGTGTTCAAAATTATACAGAATAAGCATTTAAATACTCATTTTAAGTCATAAAATGACTCATTTTATGAAATTTTAGATATTAAAATAAGTTATTTTAAACTTCATTCTACTTCAAATGACACATGGTATGAAAATATACCACTTAACGTTATACATTATCATTTAATTGATAAAATGTTAAGTAAAAGTGGAATAAGGAACTAATCTGACTTACATTTTATAATGTCATAGGCTAATTTGACTCATTTTAAAAGTGAGGGACTAAAAGGGCTCACAAGTGAAAAGTCAAGGACTGAAATGAATATTAACTCTTTAATTTTTAGTTATTTTATGACATATATTTTATTTTATAGTTTTATATATTTATATAAATACATATTTAATTATATATAAGTTATATTTCGGTTAGACCCCTGGTTGATCCGGTTAAACCTTTGAACCTCTGAACCCTTGTCTCGACCGGTCCGATTTTCAGAACCTTGTATACTATAGTTCTATACAGAACACGTGATTTATATCCAAGAAATTCTTAGGTACTCTTAGAACAAGAAAAAATATTTCGCAATCAATATATAATTATCAATTTATAATTAAAGTAACCTATCACAATGATATCAATCATAAATAATAGATGGATATTTTAAAATTATATATTTTATTTGGAAACATGCCTATCAAGGCAAATAAATTAAAATCTTCTGGAATTAATTCAATACTGATTTAAATAATTTAGTTTATCTTTTCAAATATATTTTTTACTTTTAAAAGTCTATAATCTATCTATAATACTAATATTTCATACCTATAGGAGAAAAACTTTTACATGTATTGCTTTTAGAGTGATTTAAGATCCACAATTTTTATTTAGAATTTTAATCTTCAATCTATATTTAGGACCCACATCTTCATTTTTTTCAATTATCTATATTGGATTTTCATTATGTATGTATTTTTTATTTTTTAATTTGGATTATGTTGCATTACTAATATTTGTTATTATAAATAATTATGTTTCAAATTTCAAAATATTTTTAAAAAATTTTGAAATTCTTTTAATAAATTCGTGAATATACGCATGGATTCAAATCCCCATGGGAATAAGAAATGGGGACCTATGACAATGAAGAGGATAGGAGATAGGAGGCAAAACTCTAAATGGGGAGCTGGGAGCATGGGACATCTCCTCTCTATCATAGATATCTATTGTCATCTCTATAAACAATTCATAATATAATAAAATTGTTCACTTATTTTTTTATTATTTAATAATTTCAATTTTCAAAGTATATAAAATTTTCATAAAATAGGCTCTTTATTGTTATAAGTCATCTATTGAGATTTTTTTTAACCTTATAAAAATTATATTCAAAATAAGATATAAAATAGAATGAAATATTTATATTTTATTAATTTATTTAATTATTTAACTATTAACTTATTTTTAAAATAAATTTATATACTCAATTTTCTATAAGATATATTTAAGTAAATTATTTGTTTTTGATAATAGTCAACAAGCTATTTTTATTATCACCTCGTGCATTGTACGTGGCAAATGACTAGTACTTTTATATTTTAGCCTATTAAATGTATTTATTCTTGAATTACTAGTCGTTTCACCCATGTGATATACAAGGTGATAATAAAAATTAATTTTTTGACCATTACTAAAGAAAAAATAATTTCATTAGATACACCTTATAATAAATCAAATATATTAATTAATTTTGAAAATCAATTAATAGTTAAATAATTAAATAATAAACAAAATATAAATAACCATAAACATAAAATAAATCATCCTATTTTATATCTTATTTTAAATATCATATTTATAAGGTTGAAAAAGATTTGATAGACAATCTTTAACTATCAGCAAAGAGCTTATTTTATGAAAAATTTATACATTTTGATCGATAAAATTATTGAATGATGTAAGAAAATAAGTGAGTAATTTTACTATATCATAAGCCATTAACATCCTTAGTAAATTAGAACATTTTGTTTACAAAAATATAAAATATATTTTAAAATTAATAAAAATTATGAATAAATTTAATTTATGTTATTTTAATTAGATGTCCTTTATTTTTACATCTTCTTATTAAATTAAAATATTAATTTTAAAATATATATTATAATTAATAAAATAAAAATCATGAGTAATCTTAATTGATGTCATTTCAATTACAACTATTTTTCCAATTTAAAAATAATATTACATGTAATATGAAAAGATTAATTTATTCCATTTTAATTATGCCTCTTTTCCTTTTATGTGATTTTAATAAATTGAAACTTCTAATTTAATATATAAATTTATTTTTAAATAATTACATAGTTAAATAGATAAATAAAAAGAAGTATAAATAAACATCTTCCTAAAATTAGTCATTCATCTATTAAATATTCAAACAGATAAAATTGAACAAATTTTACTTGACGACTTTTAACGAGTAATAAAGATCTTATCTTATAAAAATATTCTTGTTTTGCTTGATAAAATTTTTGAATAATAAAAAAGAAAAGGGTAAACAGTGTTACTGCATAATTAGTCATTTATGTTAGTGTAATAAATTAAACTATTTAATTTATAAAATAGATTTTATAAGTAATAAAAATTATAAACAACCTTAATTATACAAAAAAAGATTTATCAGAATACTCAAATATTGTCTATATACAATCTAAAACATACATATTATATATTAGGAGTCACAAAAATGTGAACAAATATTTATTTTACTTATCTTATTCCCGTTATAACTTAAACAATAACACAAAACCTTGCATGTCCAAGACTTATTGCTTATAAAATTTCTCAAACGTGTCACACTGATATCTCAAGGAGAAATTCCAAAATAATTACCCTTAAAGAACTATTATAAGAAGTTCCAAAATTTCTTATTTCATATTTCTTAACAAATAAAAAAATGTTCATCAACTTTTTCTGAGTTTAACAATTCAAAAAAAGGGTTGAAAACAAACATATTCATCGAAAAAACAACTCTTATATTTCATTCACATAAGTGGTATGCATAAAATTGAAAAAGAATGATGAACTTGAATGGTGAAGAAGAGAACACTGTTATTTTTTTAAATCTATTTTTGACATCACCTTTGCAATATCACGGAATTATATAGAGCTATTAAACTATTTTATGATATATATATATATATATATATATATATATATATATATATATGTGTGTCTAAAATCATGTGATATTATTTTCTTAAATGATAAATTAGAAATTGATTTAAAATAAGAATGCATATCATTCTTGTTTTGCTAAATATTAACAAAATATCAATTAATTATATAGAGATATTAATTATCAAATTATTAATGATTTTATCTAATTAATTAATTACACAATGTTATTTACGTTGTCTTTTTTGGTAGATATTTACACTGCCTATTCTAATAGAATTTGCACACCCTATGTCAAATTTTTATGTTCAATCAAATTTTTATATTGTGATATTATAATGAGATTGTGATTTTAAGATTTAATATTTTTATATTATAATTATATATGTATTAAATTCAAAACTTTCTAGAATCATCTAATATTATGAATTATATCACATAAATAATGCATATATGACGAATCAAAAACTAATTCTCATTATGCTAAATATCAATCAAAATTAATTGATATGATATTGTTTTATTAATTTGTGAATAAAAAAATATTTAAAATTAGAACATACAACTAATTGTCATTTATCAGAATCACCAAATTATCAATAATTCTATGCATTTATCATTGCAAATAGGCAGGAAACAATCTTAGAGTCACTATTATCTTATTATATATTATATATATAAATACTTTCCATGTTATTGTTTTTTTATCTTTTTTAAATAACTTTTAGTATTTCGCTTAATATTTAAGAAAGAAACTATTAATTAGAAATTAATTATATTAAATATTTCGAAACATAATAAAATGGATTTGAAATTTTATTTACTTAGAAATTAAGAGGATTTGGTAAGAGCCTTTATATCTAGCTATAAAATAAAAAATATTAAATATTTTTAATATTTTTGGTGTGTTAAATGTATTTATCTTTTCAATTATAACTTCCTTTTTATGGGTTTTACTATATCTTTATAAAATAATAAAATGTATTTAAACATTTCTCATTATATTTAACAAAGAAAGTATCAATTAAAAATTAAATCTATCAAATATTTTAGTACCATATATATGATAATAAAAAGATTTAAACATTCATTTACTTTGTAATTAAGAGTATATTTCAAGAGGACTTGAAATTATTCCGAATTAGTAGAAGCTAATTAAGCATTATTATGATGAAAATATTTAGCAGAGTGTATAATTCTCATAAATCAAATCCCACAATGTTTTTTAGTTAAAATTTTGCAACCAATAAGAAAATAAACAATTTAAAAAATCATCTTCATCCCTGTTTTATGCTTGTACAAAGTACAAACACAGGTTGTTTATAAATTGGTACAACTCTTTCACCCATTTTTTGCAAAACTCCAAGAGGTAAACTGGAAACAAAATACATATCATGGTGCCTCCCTTTGTTAAACCCTCACTCATCACCACTTCCCTTTTGGTTGCACTATTCCTCTGTTGTGTGTTCTCTTTCTGTTCAGCTAGAATCGTGAACGTGAATGACATTTGCTCAAAACACATACACCCTTCAACTTGTAATGAAATGCTGTACAACATACCAGGTATATCTTCAGGGGTATCTCTTACTGTCTTTGCCTCATTAACCCTTGGTTTGAATACTGTCAATGTCTATGAAGGGCTCAACCTTGTTAGCTATCTCATGGGCAAAGCCACTGATCCTCAGTGGAAACAACGTTACACGAAATGTTATTCGGATTATAGCAGAGCCCTGATGAATGCCAAGAAGGCTAAATTATCATTAAAATCTTTGGATTATGCTGGCATGAACTCGGATATAGGGAATGTGGTAGTATATGTTAAAGATTGCTCAGAATTTACAGCAGGTGATCCATCGACACTCCCGACAATCAACAGTTTTTTGGAAGATATGAGCATAATTAGCCAGATTTTGGCTGATTATCTTGCAGGAAAATATTAGGGTATCTATGGTTTCATTAATTAAGTTTTGTATGCTGTACTTGCGTGTTGACTTTATGTCAATGAGATGAATAAGTGATTGCTTTTGATCTCATAATATCCGAAACATATTCGGATGAGTATGGATGAGTTTTTTTTATTAAAATTATTTTTCAGTTGGAAAAAAATCATTTTTTTTGTATATTTAGGTAATTTTATAAAAATAATTAGAATCTAGAAAAATTATTTTTAATTGTATTAATTATATGTAAAACTAAGTTTCGTAATATTTTTTTAAAAGTTGAAATAAATGGACTTTTAAATTTTGAAATACTTAAAATTGATTGGACATATAGAGGAAGTGAAATGTATCTTTATGTTTTTGCATCAACTAACAAATTATAATTAACCGGACGCGGAGTTAAAAGGGGAGGGGAAAAAAGTGAACAAAATCAACTTTATGCTTAGTTGAGTCTATACCTATACGTTTCGTTTTGCTTATTTAGAATGCAACTTTCAACACGATTCCGACCTGAAATTGAGTACGGACTAGAGATTGAAATTGGAATCGGAAATCCAATTTTCGTATTTTGAGTAAGATATAATATTTAAATTAAATTCTTCGTCCTTCTTAGTTATTTATCAACAATCGTTTATTAAATATTTCTCCCCAAATTAAAGCCTATAATTTTTATATTTTTTTATTTTTATAAAAATATGAAAATTTTCTATACTAGTTGTTTGACTCATGTGATGTACAGGGAGATAATAAAAAATAGTTTGTTAATTATTATAAAAATAAATGATAGTTTATTTAAATATATCTTACATAAAATTAAATATATAAATGTGTCATTCTATTTTATATATTATATTTAATATCATATTTATAGGGTTGAAAATATTTCGATAGATGACCTATAATGAATAATAAAGAATCTATTTTACGAAAATTTTACACATTTTAAAAATTAAAATCATTGAATAAAGAAAGGGAATATATAGATAATTTTATTATATCATAAGCCATTTATGAGGATGACAATAAATATCCATGAGAAAGGAAACATGTCTCATGCCTCCGATCATCGTTTAAAATTTTATCTCACCCCCCATCATCATCCACTTTATGGGTCCCCATTTTCCATTTCTTATTCTCTGTAAGAATTTTCAATACTTATGATATTCACTGGTTTATTAACAAATTTTAAAAAGAGAAAAATTAACAAATTCAAAAAAAAACTTTAAAAATATTTTACAATTTGTAACATAAATATGCATAATAACAAATACTATTCATGTAACATAATCTAAATTAAAAATAAAAATATATACATAATGTAAATATAATAAAAAATAATTAAAAAATAAAGGTGTGCTATTATTGTTCATATCTCGTTTATCAAATGGGGACTTTGGCCCCATCAATCATCCCTATGAAGGTCAAATATATTTTAATTTCTTTTTCCATTGTGGATAATTCTCATGTATACCCATTTTTAATTTTTTATTATCCCTAGCCATTTATATATTTTTATTAAATTAAAATATTTAATTTATAAAGATATAAAAATATTTTTTCTAATTAACAAAAATAATATATAAATTTAATTTATATGATTTAAATTGTATTCCTTTCTTTGTACATCCTTTTAATACATATAATATCAATTTTAAAATATATATTATTATTAATATGTAATAATTAGCAAAAAATCATATACAATTCTAATTTATATAATCTCAATTATTAGAGTAGTATATTAATTATAATATTATTTTTAATAAAAAATAAAATAATTATTTATTTTTTAAAAATTAATAAATATTTAATATCATTATAAAAAAAAGTGTAAATTGTGGAATTGATGTTTTAAAATATTTTAGTATTGAAAAATTAAAGGCATTTTTTCAAAAAAATTATATGAAAAATTATGAAATTGATAAATTAAAATTTTCAAGTTGTAAAAAATTAAATAGGATATAGTGATACAGGTAGATAGATAATTTTTTTATTATGATTTTCAAAAGTTCTAGATTTGAAATCAAAAAATTTTCCCCTAATTCCATTTTCATTTAGAATTTTGCCTCTATTCTCATCCACATCCCTATCACGGGTCCCCATTCTTTATTTTACGCAGAGATTTGAATCCATACTAATATTTATGGGTTTATTAAAAAATTTTAAAAATCCATTGAGCTTCAATATCTATAATAACAAATACTACTAAAATAATATAATTATAAAAGCTTTCTTATCATTAATACTATAATTATATATATATATATATATATATAATTTTTATGGTATAACATATTGAATTATAATTTTATTTATGCTATTTTGATTTTTTTATATTGCTTTTATCAATGATAGAGAGATATGAAGATATAATTGGAAAAAGTAATTAATAATTAGAAGGTAAATTAAATTCAAAAACCAACTTATAAATGTTAAGATTATAAAAATGATGGGGTATAATTTTTTTTCTGAATAATATACGGAAAATTTTTTATGCAATGAGTCTTAAATATTGGTATTATAATGATTATTAAATATTTGATTAAGAATAAATTTGTTTGAAATTGAATTTTGAATTATTATCATATCAAAATTAATCACTTAGCAATTTATTAACAATTTGACCTACCCATTTTCTTTAAAAAAATACTGATTTTAAAGATTATTTATTTTAAAAATATTTTATTTATAATTTTTGTATTACCTTTATAATGTTAGGCTACTAATGGTTCTTAATTTAATTATAGATCTTAATTATATTTACATAGATTCTCTCTTCGTGCAAATTATAATCCTTAATAATTATAATATTTGATTTTATTTTATATGAAAAATAATTAATAAATAAATTATAAACTGAATTTAAAACATCTTTAGACATAAAGATTAAGAGGGGCTTTAAATCATTGTATAAATGATATGTGAAACCTAAATCACTATATGAATGACGTATATAATAGTTTTCATGAAATGAGTCTGAAATATTAGTATAATAATATAATCAATAAATTTTATATGGAATCTTAATCATTAATAACTTCTAATTATAAATAAGAATGTGATAAATCTCTATCATATATATTTTTTTTCAAATCTTCTCCAATTTTTTTAATTTTCTTCGACACTAATTTTTTTAAAATTTATTTAAATCTTTTAAAATATAAAATTATCAAAATTATCATCAATTGTATGATTGATTTTTTTTTTCAAAATTCATTCAAATCTTTTAAAATATAAAATTATCAAAATTATTTGCAAGAGCTCAGAAATTATTGAAGGTATAATTTTATAACCATCCCAGGTGATCTAATTACAATTGTCATCCATTCTTTACGTTCACTGTCTAACACACGACAGGAAAAGTGAAGAGTAAGATCTTGAAACTTTTATTTTTCTTGTTTTTCTTTCTTCTTTTTTTTTGTTCTCAGCAAATAATCTCATTTTTCTTGATCTAATTAAGGCATTTCACTTTTTAATTTTTTTTTTCATATCACATGATTGTAATGGGCGCAGTTAACATTTTTATCACCCGAAGACATTTATATCTAATTCATTTTTCAATAATTCTTAATTCTATATTTTTTTTCTATTCTTAATGATTCTTAATTTTAATAGTAGATCGTAACTTTAATGATTTTTAACCCCATGAATATATTTTAATGATTCAAATTTTATTAATTCAAGTAATCTTTAATAATTATAATATTTGATTTTATTAATAATTAATAATTAAATTATAAATTAAGTTAAAAAATCTTTTTACATAAATGTTGAGACAAGTGGACCCTAAATCACTATATGAATAACATATGTACCCTAAAGCTCTGTATGAAAAACATATATAATAGTTTCTATGAAATGACTTTCAAATATTAGAATAATAAATTATTATAGATAGATTTGTAGTGTCTTATATGCATAAAGTTTTCAATTATACGTATTCTTTTTTGTGAGTTTTACTATATATTTATAACATAAAAGATTTCCTAATAACTCTCATAATATTTAATAAAGAAAGTATTATTTAAAAATTAAGTCTAATAAATATCTCAGAAAAATGTACAATAAATTGGATTTGGACATTTCTTTTCTCGGTAATTGAGAGGATTTTTTTTAAGACGGGTTAAAATTTTTCTTAATTAGTGGAAACATTATTATATATGAAAATATTTTAGGAGGGTGTATCATTATTCATAAAAAAAAATCCCATAATGATCGATAATTAATATAGTTAAAATTTTCCGAACCAATACCCAAAAAAAAAATTAAAAAGAAAAATCATCTCTATCTTTTTTATGTATGCTTGTGCAAAACACATGCAGTCTATATAAATTGGTACAACGACCCTTCCGTTCAATTTTGCAAAACTCTAAGAGAAGAGGAAACTAGAAACAAAGAATATATATACATATCATGGTGCCTCCCTTTGTCAAACCTTCACTCACCTCTTCTCTCGTGGTTGCACTATTCATCTCTTGTGTGTTCTCTTTCTGTTCAGCTAGAACCCTGAATGTGGTTGACATTTGCTCAAAACACATACACCCTTCAAATTGTAATCAATTGCTGTACAAGATACCAGCTATATCTGCAGGGATATCTCTTGAAGATATCTTAGCCCCATTAACCCTTAGTTTGAGTAGTGTTAATGCCTATGAGGGCCTTAACCTAGCTGGCTATCTCTTCGACAGAGCCACTCAAGATGATGACCCTCAGTGGAAAAAGATTTACGGAAGATGTCTTGGGGACTATCTCAAAGCCGCGATTAGCGTCGAGAACGCTGAATATTCATTAATATTGGCTGATTATGGTGGCGTGAAGTCGAAAATGGGGGATATGGTAGCATCTGTTAGAGATTGTTCTGAGTCCGCAGCAGGTGATCCGTCGATACTCCCGACATTGAACAGTTTGTCGGAAGATATGAGCATAATTAGCCAAATCGTAGCTGATTTTCTAGCAGGAAAATATAACTAGGTTGGGGTATTGTATGTTGTCTATGGTTTCATTATGTCAATAAGACGAAAATTTGATTGCTCTTGATCTTACAATCGGAAGCAGTGAATGTTTGCTTTTGGATTTTTAGTACTCGAAATTGATTGGACAATAAAGGAGGTGAATTGTGACGAATGTTATCTGCAATGTATTTGAATGTTTAATTTCTCGTCAAGTCTAGTATCGGTATTGGCAGGAAGGAAGTGAAAGGGAAAGAAAAAGAAGTGAACAAAATCACCTTTCTGCTTAGTTGGGTTTATAACTATATGTTTGGTTCCATTCTTCTGTTCCTTTATCACGTAACTTTCAAGTACGAGGATGATCCATTTAGCGTTTAGAATTAAGAATGGAATCGGAACTTGAAATTGGCATTGGATATTCCAATCCCAATTTTCATCTTTTGAGTAACATATAAAATTGAAGTTAAAATTTCACAGACCAAACCCCATAGAATTCCAAAACAAAAAATGAACTTAATTTGTAACTTATATTTATGAATTGTCTATTATAAAATTTATTAAATATATATCTCTTTTCCTATTAAGTCTATATAGTTTTTCCTCTTTAATTTTTCATATGCTCTCTCCATTCACAAATAATTATCCAATTTAAAAATTTTACTTTTCTATGAATAATTGTCCATTTAGAAATTCAAGGCAGCATTTATTAGTTTTTACCTCATTTCATGCCCCTGTTTTAATAATTTTCTGCTGCTGCCAAAATTTTGGTTTGGGGAGGGACAAAAGGGGTGAAAACATGAACGATTTATATTAGATTTGGTAGTTACATGTTCAGAAAACTCCTACCTCTTTAGCCTTGTGTTCTTGAAAATTTTCCAGTACAGTTTTAGCTATTAAGGTGCTGCTGGATGCGCTGAAAATAATGGGGTTTGGGGGCTGTTTTTATGCAGAAAAATTAGTGTATGAGGGTGGGAATTTGGAACTAAAGTGTAGGAATTTAATTGGGGCTTGTGGTTCCTTGAATAAATGCTTAAGTGTTGTGTTCTTTTCATGATATTTGGAGAACTAAGTGCTAAATTTTTTTTCAGTAAGTATAGTTCAATGATAAGTGATATTTTGTAATTCTACATAAGGAGTTTTGGTTAATTTGAGTACTCTAATCATATGGTGTTTGAATGAGTTCTTTTGATTATGAAATGTTTGCTAAAATGATGTTAGATTGCTGAATTTTTCCAGCATGATATTCCTCTCATAAAGTGGCAATTTGGACTTGATTTCTCACATCTATGACTTTTGTTTTGTGTACAAGTGTTAGGGTGTAATGAGAATGCATTTGGATTGAAAAATTAGAGTCTCTGAACTACTTTATTTGAACTAAAATATAAAAGTTCTGATTTGAGATTGAATATGATAATCTAAATTCGATATTATCTTGATTACGTGACTTGGAATGTTCATATGTGGATGGTATTAAAAATGTTATTGTTAATTCTAATACATAAATATGTGACTGAATGAACGCTACCTGGGTCCAGTCATTTTTCCGGTAGTTGATTTAGGCATGATTGTGTTATGCATTGACTGACTTTCTATTTGGAATGTTGAATGATGGAAATGTGAAATAAAGGAAATGTAAGTTTTGTCATTAAAATATATGAAAGGTAAAACTTTTATATGAAAGTTGTGTTTATGTCTCTTAATGACTTATGAGATGTTCCATTATGTATGTTGAGTGGTAATTATAAGCTTGTCATTGAAATACATGAAAGATGTGCTTATATTTTCTAATGACTTATGAAATGTTCTATTATTATGCATGTTGAGTGGTAATTCTAAGCTTGTCATTTAAATGCATAAAGGTAGTGTTTATGTCTCCTAACAATTTATAAGACTTTTCCATTATGTTGCAAAGTAAGATGTGAGGAAATTAAATTTAAAGTTTAAGTGAAGTTCCCCCCTTTATTCCTCATTTAAATCTACTAACGACTAGTTAAATTGAGCTCATTCTAAGCGATAGGTGAATCGGAGTGTAGGCGACAGTTAAATCACCAGGGCAGTGATGTGGTTGGCTAAGCAACAAAGGAGAAAGTTCTCCTTCTATCCCCATTTAAATCTAGCGATGACTTGTTAGGGTGAGTTCATTCTAAGTGATAAGTGATTCGGAGTGTAGGCAACAGCTAAATCACCAAGCCAGTAATGTGGTTGGTTTGGGCGACACAAGAGATGATGATATATATTTAAGGAACTAAAGTTTACATAAAGTGCTAAAGATGTGAAATGACTCGTTTTACTACATTTTCATACATGTCTCATTTCATATGATTTTGATTATGCTAGTTATGTCATGCATTCTAATTTATTGTTCCATAACCAAGAGATTTTCCTAAGTCTTAAAATATTTATCACTTCAGAATTCTAGTTTACGAACTAGTTAAATGAACTAAAGCATGCCTATTTGTTTTATCATTAAACCGAAGTTACTGGAGACGATGATAACAATGATGCTTGAATTGTTTTATTTAATTACTGAGATTCCTTTGGATTCTCACCCCTTTTCTTTTTTCGTGTTGTCTTCAGATGAGCTTGCAGACCAGGATGCTGGAGTCCCTTGAGTTTATGACCTTGGAGCTAGCCTATGCTTAGAGACTCAGTTATTACCTTCTGCATATTTGTATTCATCTCTTGAGCATGTAGACTACTAATCCTTATTTATGTTTTTCCTTATTTTGAGATGTCTATGCCTTATGGATGATTGTATTTGAGATCGGGTCTTATTACTGGCTCTTAGGATTTATTTATGTTATGATTCATGTGACTTGTATTAGGTGAGATTGTCCTTCGTGGACTCATGCTCCTTTATGATATATTAGTACTTTATTTATCTATTGATGCGATGACGTATGTTGTTAAATGTTTGTGATGTCCAAGATTTGTTCCGTTATGTGTTTAGTATTATGGAATTGTTATTTCGTTCACAGGTTGCGTTAGTTCTAATTATGTGCCGACGAATGAGGATGCCTTTTTAAGGTTTCAAAAGAAAAAAAAATTATATGCTATTTTTTGCTAAAGTATTTTTGAATAAACTTAATATTCAAAATCAAAATATAAGAAATCTAATAATTAGTCAGTTATGACGTATACATAAAAGGTTAATAATTAGGGTGTTACAATTAGTAAAATATCAATTAATTATATAAAGATATTAATTATCAAATTACTAATAATTTTATCCAATTAGTCAATTACACAATGTTATTTACGTTATCTTTTTTGATAGATATTTACGCTGCCTCTTCTAATAAACCTTACGTTCAAATTTTTATGTTGCGATATTATAATGAGACTGTGATTTTAAGATTTAATATTGTAATATTATGGTTTATATCCAATAAATAATGTATATTTGATGAATCAAAAACTGATTCTCATTATGCTAAACATCAACCAAAATCAATTCATATGATATTGTTTTCTTAATTAGTGAATAAAAAAAAGATTTAAAATTAGAACATACAACTGATTGTCATTTATCAGAATTACCAAATTACCAATAATTCTATGCATTTATCATTGCAAATAGGCAGAAAACAATTTTAGAGCCACTATTCTCTTATTATATATTAAACATATAGATACTTTCCATGTTATTAGTTTTTTTTATCTTTTTTAAACAACTTTTAGTATTTCTCTTAATATTTATGAAAGAAAGTATTAATTAGAAATCAAGTATATTAAAATATTTCGAAACATAATAAAATGGATTCGAAATTTTCTTTACTTAGAAATTAAGAGGATTTGGTAAGAGCCTTTATATCTAGCTATAAAATAAAAAATATTAAATATGTTTAATATTATTAGTGTGTTAAATGTGTTTATCTTTTCAATTATAACTTCCTTTTGATGGGTTTTCCTATATCGTTATAAAATAAAATGAATTTAAATATTTCTCATTATATTTAATAAAGAAAGTATTATTTAAAAATTAAGTCCGTTAAATATTTTAGTACCATATATATAATAATCAAAAGATTTGAACATTCATTTACTTTGTAATTAAGAGGACTTGAAATTATTCCTAATTAGTAGAAGCTTATTAAGCATTATTATGATGAAAATATTTTAGGACAGTGTATCATTCTCATAAAACAAATCCCATATTGTATTGATTTAGTTAAACTTTTCCAACCAATAAGAAAAAAAATAAAAAAAAATCATCATCCTCGTATTATGCTTGTACAAAATACAAACACAGGTGGTTTATAAATTGGTACAAATCTTTCATCCATTTTTTGCAAAACTCCAAGAACTAAACTAGAAACAAAATATATGTCATGGTGCCTCCCTTTGTTAAACCCTCACTCATCACCACTTCCCTTTTGGTTGGACTATTCCTCTCTTGTGTGTTCTCTGTCTGTTCAGCTAGAATCGTGAGCGTGAATGACATTTGCTCAAAGCACATACACCCTTCAAATTGTAATGAAATGCTGTACAACATACCAGGTGTATCTTCAGGGGTATCTCTTACTGTCTTTGCCTCATTAACCCTTAGTTTGAATAGTGTCAATGCCTATGAGGGCCTCAACCTTGTTAGCTATCTCATGGGCAAAGCCACCGATCCTCAGTGGAAACATCGTTACGCAAAATGTTATTCAAATTATAGCAAAGCCGTGATTAGTGTCAGGAAGGCTAAATCATCATTAAGTACTATTGATTATGGTGGCATGAACCAGAATATAGGGAGTGTGGTAGTGTATGTTAAAGATTGTTCTGAATTCACAGCAGGTGATCCATCCATACTCCCAACATTCAACATTTTTTTGGAAGATATGAGCATAATTAGCCAGATTTTGGCTGATTATCTTGCAGGAAAATATTAGGGTATCTATGGTTTCATTAATTAAGTTTTGTATGCTGTACTTGCGTGTTGACTTTATGGCAATAAGATGAATAAGTGATTGCTTTTGATCTCATAATATCCGAAACATATTCGGATGAGTTTTGATGAGTATTTTTTTATTAAAATTATTTTTCACTTGAAAAAAATCACTCTTTTTTGTATATTCAGGTAATTTTATAAAAATAATTAGAATCCAGAAAAATTATTTTTAATTTTTTTAATTATATGTAAAACTAAGATTCGTAATTTTTTTTAAAAGTTGAAATAAATGGACTTTTAAATTTTAAAATACCTGAAATTGATTGGACATATAGAGGAAGTGAAATGTATCTTTATGTTTTTCCATACAAATTATAATTAACCGGAAGGGAAGCAAAAAGGGATGGGAAAAAAGTGAACAAAATCAACTTTATGCTTAGTTGAGTCCATAACTATACGTTTCGTTTTGCTTATTTATTATGCAACTATCAAAAACGATTACGACCTGAAATTGAGTACGGACTGGAGATTGAAATTGGAATCGGAAATCCAAAATCCAATTTTCATATTTTGAGTAACATATAATATTTAAATTATATCCTCCGTCCTTCTTATTTATTTATCAACAATCATTTATTAAATATTTCTCTTCAAATTAACGTTCTGTTTTTTTTATATTTTTTTTATTTTCATAAGAATATGAAAATTTTTTATATTCTAATTTACTGATTTGTATATAATATATAAATAATTTTCATAAAAAGTGTTATAATAAAGGGGGTTGTTAACCTCCAGATAAAGACGTGATGGCTAGTGGGCTTCTCATTTTCATTAGGATAAAAAATCACCATTTCTTTTCTTTAATCAAACTATAGTTATGGATAACTATATAATTTTATTATATCGGTATTAATTATTACTTTAATATTTTCTCTCACTCCATTAATATCATCTCTTGTATTTCTCTCTCTCTCTCCAATTACTCCACTCTCCCCTTTAATTTTTCGTAACTCTCTTTCATTTGTTTCAATTTTTTTATTTTGAAAAATAAATTAGTGTTATTAAGATATCTATTATATCATATTAATATCTTCAAGCTTGGACAAAACACATATTATTCATCGTAAAGAAATTATATATTAATAGAATAATTCTTTAGGTACAATTTTTAGTTTGTTTGAAATATTAAGCCTAATCTATAATTCGAAATACTTTGCAGTAGAAATTAATTTAGAACAAGTTAGAAGCTAATATAAATTGATTGCCTTCCCATTTATCATTAATTTTGAAATCTAAATCGTACTTTTATTTTTTCAATTCTTGTTATTTTATTTTACTAGTTTTTATTTTATAGGCACATAAAAGAAGACCAGTGTTCTACGAGTTTTTTTTATTGGGGTTAAATATATAATTCTAATGGAAGCAAATCTAAAATGACATTTAGTAAGAAAAATCACAGAAAAAAAAAAACTAAAGCCCAAATATAGACTGACTCTTGATTTGGGAGAAGAAGAGTGGAGTAACGAAATAAAGAGAAAAATAAGAGAGGATATTAATGAAGTGAGAGAAATTATTAAAATAATAATTAATGATGATATAATAATTTTAATACTCTTACCCCATATATATGTGTTATCATTTTAAGGTTGATATAGTTTAATGTTGATATAATTAATGTTAAAATAATAATAATTTTACCTATATATATATGTTGTCATTTTATCAATAAGTACAAAAGTTATATAATAATTAAATCAATATTATATATTAATTAATTAATTGATAATTGAGAGTATATTAGTAAAGTAACATAACTTATCTGATTTCAAACTTTTTCAAATGCTTATATTGAAAAAAAACTATATAATTTAAAATTACTTTTGATTATTTATTTATTTTATTTATCACTAATTATTTTAAATAATTAACTCCAATATATAAGGTTATCAAAATAATGTACAATATTTTTTGCCATGTAGATTTCAGTATAAATTACCCAGGTATTACAAGTAATTATTATGAATATTAAAATTATATAAATTAATGATAGTAAACTAATGATATATAATAATTATGATTATAATTTTTTAAAAATATTAATTATTAAATTTATGAACTCTAAATTGCTCTAGAAGCTACACTTAAAAAACCCAAAGGTATTTTAAATATTACTATTATAGATTTAATTAAATACCGATAAGTTTTAAATGATTTTAATTTTTATAGTGCAACCATACTATTATATACTGATAATTGTCAATGATATTATAATATGTCATAATTACAGTTTTATTTTTTGAAAAATAATAATTAATGATTAACTTCTTAAAAATGATGGGATCTAAATTATTCTCATTGTGATACTTGAAAAACTTTTTCTCATTAGAGTTTAAAATATTAGTATTATAGATAGATCTGTAGTGTCTTATACGCATAAAATTTTCAATTATACATATTCTTTTTTGTGAGTTTTACTATATATTTATAACATAAAAGATTTCCTAATAACTCTCATAATATTTAATAAAGAAAGTGTTTTTTAAAAATTAAGTCTAGTAAATATTTCAGAAACATGTATAATAAATTGGATTTGGACATTTCTTTACTCAGTTATTGAGAGGTTTTGTTTTAATACGGCTTAAAATTTTTCTTAATTAGTCGAAACATTATTATATATGAAAATATTTTAGGAGGGTGTAGCATTATTCATTAAAATAAATCCCATAATGATCAATAATTAATATAGTTAAAATTTTCCGAACCAATACAGAAAAATAAAATTAAAAAATGAAAAATCATCTTTATCATTTTTATGTATGCTTGTGCAAAGCCCATGTAGTCTATATAAATTGGTACAACGACCATTCCATTCAATTTTGCAAAACTCTAGGAGAAGCGGAAACTAGAAACGAAAAATATATATACATATCATGGTGCCTCCCTTTTGGTTAAACCTTCACTCACCTCTTCTCTTGTGGTTGCACTATTCCTCTCTTCTGTGTTCTCTTTCTGATCAGCTAGAACAGTGAATGTGGTTGACATTTGCTCAAAACACATACCACCCGCAAACTGTAATGAATTGTGTTGAAATAATGGAACGGTGGCTTGATTTTTATTTATTGATAAGCTTCAAACATGGAGGCTTCAAGCATGGTGGCTACTATCTTCAAACATGGTGGCTTCAACATATGCATTCCAAGCTCTATAAATAGAGCTTAATTCATCAAGCTTAACACATCAACAACAGTCCATTCTTCTTCTCATCTTTTCTAAGCATTTAAAGAGTATTTTGTTTCTTTTGTTTTCTCTCTATATTGAGAGTTTAGAGTATACACTATTGAGAGAAATACTGTAAGGTATTCTGGGTGTATTTGGGATTAGGGTGTTAAGTGGAGTGCATTCACCTTTTGTAACTCCATTATATTTCCATTCTGAGATTTTTTATTGTCGCCTTTGCTCGTGGACGTAAACTTTAAGCCGAACCACGTAAATTCTTAGTGTCATTTGCTTTACGCTTTCACATATTTATTTTTGCACTACTTTGATTCTGGCTTTTGGGCCTACCATTTGATAACAAACTGGTATCAGAGTTCTTATAAAGTTATGGGTTGATTTGTTCAAAAATTCTACTACAAAATTTGATATTCAGCAGTTTGATGGGCGCATTAATTTCGGAATGTAGAAGGTCCATATAATGGCTGTTCTTGTACATCAAGGTGTAAAAGTAGCACTTTCTGACAAGGAAAAAAGGCCCGAGACAATGAAGGAATCTAAATGGGAAGATGCCTATCAAAAGGCTCTTTCTATTATTTAGTTATGCATTACAGATAATGTGCTGGAAGAGGTCTTTTTGGAGAAAACAGCAAAATCGTTGTGGACCAAGTTTGGGTCATTATATATGACTAAGACGGTAGCTAACCATCTCAGTGTTTTACAACATCTGTATATGCTTCGTATGGCAGAAAGGACATCAATCCAATCTTACATAGCTAAGTTCACGTCACTCATCACAGATTTGAAAAATATGGACGAGATATTTTCAAGTGAGCAACAAGCAATGATGCTGCTTTGTTCCTTACCTACTTCTTATAAGCACTTTCGTGAAACGCTCATATATGGTCATGAAAACCTCAAAATTGATAAGATTAAATCTGCACTTTTAAGTCGCAACAAAATGGAGCATGATACTAGCAGTCATAATGATACTGCACCTAGCTCGATTGCCAGAGAAAGGTCAAAGGAGATTGGATCCAGTAGTAAAAGAAGGTCTAGATCAAAGTCTAGACATTGTAAAGGCAGGTGTCGATATTGCAAGAAGGAATGGCACTGGAGAGCAAAATGTCCGAGGCTCAAAGACAAAAGGGACAAAGATTCAAGTGATGCAGCCAGTGTTGCTGAAAGTACTGATAATGTTCTTACAGTATCAACCAGTTCAATTGGTGATACTTGGATACTTGATTCAGGTTGTTCCTACCATATGTGTCGAAATCGGGATTGGTTTACATCTTACTAGTCAATTGATGGTGATGTTATCCTTATGGGAAACGATATGCCCTGTAAGGTCATTGGCATTGGAACAGTCCAAATCAAGATGCATGATGGAGTTGAGAGAATGCTGACTAATATTCGGTACATACCAAACTTGAAGAAAAATCTTATATCCTTGGGCGTCTTTGATTCTCAAGGTTATAAGTATTTTGCTGAAGGTGGAGTTTTAAAAATCTCTAATGGTGCTCTTATTGTGATAAAAGGCAAGTTGGTCAATGGCTTTTATTTAGTTCAAGGAAGTACAGTTGTTGGCGTTGCCTTAGTGTCATCTTCATCTAATTTAGATTCAGATAGTATTCGTTTGTGGCATATGCGTTTAGGGCATATGAGTGAAACTGCAATGTCAATTTTGAGCAAGCATGGCTTGCTAGGTGATCACAAAATTAGAAAGATTGACTTTTGTGAGCACTGTATTTATGGGAAGCAGACCAGAGTCAAGTTCAGCACAGTTATCCACAGGAGTAAGGGCACAATGGATTACATTCACTCCGACTTATGGGGCCCTGTACATGTTCCACCAAAAGGTGGAGCTAGATACCTATTGACATTCATTGATGATTTCTCAAGGAAGGTATGGGTCTATTTTCTAAAACATAAGAATGATGTATTGCATACTTTCAAGAAATAGAAAGTGCTTATTGAGAATCAGACCGGCAAGAAAATCAAGGGCCTCCGAACAGATAATGGTTTGGATTTGTATAGAGGTCAGTTCAATGAGTTCTACGAAAATGAAGGCATAATAAGACATCGTACTGTGCGAAAGACTCCGCAATAAAATGGAGCAGCAGAATGTATGAACAAAACTCTTTTGGAGAGAGCTCGCTATATGCTTTCTAATGCTGGTTTGTCTAAAGAATTTTGGATTGAAGCTGTTAATATAGCTTGCTACTTAGTAAATCGGTCTCTATCAACTGCGATCGATTTGAAAACTCCTATTGAGGTATGGTCTGGTGCTCCTACTGATTATTCAAATATGAGAATTTTTGATTGTCTTGCATATGCTCATATTGATGATGGGAAGATTGAGCGAAAGGCACTAAAATGCATATTTCTCGAATATGAAACTGGGGTGAAAGGTTATAGATTATGATGTACAGAACCTAAGTCATCCAAATTTGTAATCAGCAGAGATGTCAAGTTCAATGAATTATCTATGCTTCATCCGAAAAAGGAGGTTGGCAATGCAGCAAAAGACTAAGATGCTTGCAAGCAGGTGGAATTTGAAGTTGAACCACCAAAGCAGATTGAAGAAGATACATCTAATCAGCCCATTCAAGAAGAAGAATAAGATATTGTTGATGTTGTAGATGTAAGATAACAGTTGCAGCATTATAACTTCACTAGAGACAGAGAAAAGAGACAAATAAAACCACCACAGAGGTATGGTCATGTGGACATAGTTTCTTTTGCATTATCGGTGACAGAGAATGTGGAATTAGAAGATCCCACTAATAAGGGACATTTATGCCACTTATTTTCCTTCTAAACTCTAGTCTTTTGAATAAGTTTCATTGATTAATTGATGAAATTATTAGTGATTGCTAACTTGTTGTCATTGTGCATTTGTCTAGCAAATCATTGATTATTGCAATGACTTTTAGAAATTTAAGCTTGTTACATTTAACCTATCTCCTAGTGTGGTTTTTATGTACAGGAGCATTGGATCATGTGTAATTCTCAAAGAGAAAGGCTGGGAACCTTCTTGAAGAAGTCAAAAGCTAGGAAAAGAGAAGAAATCTGAAGATCACTACTCGGGTGACTACTACAGCGATCAGCAGAGAGCCAAGCATGATGGCCTATAAGAATCCCCTCTGGGGACCACTACAGCGGTGATGCAATGGATATGAAAAAACACTTTCAAGTGTGATCAGTCCCACTTTGACCCCATCTTTCGAGAGCAGTATTTATAGGAATGGATCAGAAATTTACCCGAGTTTTTGAACAGTAGAGTTTTAGTTATCATTATTCTTTTTCTTTCTCTATCTCTCTCTTCTCTTCCTCTTCTCTCTCTTAGGGATTTCATTAGTGGATTGTTTTGGTTCTTATGGATGATAGCAAGAATTGTTGCTATTGTTTCTAAGTATTCTTTCATATTCATTGATTGTAATCCTCCAAGAATGGAGGAGTAGATTTCATAGCTAGTGTAAGGAACTCCGGATAGATTGGGATAACTTTGAGACCCTTTTTCATGTTGAATACATAAATTCTCCTATTGTTCTTCAGTTTCTATTTTTATAATAATTGTGATGATTGCTATAATTGTTATTGGAATGCCCAAATTGATGATTGTTGTTTGGGAAAACTCTTTAGCCATAATAGATAGATTTATCAAATTATGTTTAAAGGAGAACAATGGGATTAACCTTCCAATTGGCGGTTAGACTATGGCAACTGGTATCTTGGGTCATTGTAATTTCCAATTAAATTGAGATCTCATTATTTGTTAATTTCATTGGCCAAATTCTAGGAATTGATTAATCACTAGTAGAGTTGCAAGTTAATAATAACTAAAGGCCACTAATGGATTCAATATGTGGTCAATGATAATTAATTCCAATCCTAGAGTTACCCTGCACTAGTGCCTTCCTCTCTATTGATATTACTTTGTTGCTATTAACCTCCGATTTTCAATCACCGTAATCTCATTCTTTAAACCCCCAATTCTCAACTAAGTGATAAGGCCTCATTTGAAAGACGACCTAGGTTGTATCCTTTGCAACATTTTTGGTACAATTTAGTATTGGAACTATTTTCTAATTTGTTGTGAGTTGCAATAGCTCGCATCACCCACCACATACCGTGAGGCTATCTCAAGTAAGGAGTCTGCACAATGGATTACTTCAATGAGTGAAGAGATGGAATCTCTTTACAAGAACCAAACTTGGGAGTTAGTGAAACCACCTAAAGGACATAAAGTCATTGGCTGCAAATGGATCCTCAAGAAAAAGGAAGGATCCCCTGGAGTTGAACTAGCTCGGTACAAAGCACACTTAGTTGCAAAAAGTTTTAGCCAAAAGGAAGGAATATACTTCAATGAAGTATTATCTCCTATTGTGAGACATAGCTCCATTCGTGTGTTGCTCACTATGGTTGCACTGTTTGACTTAGAGCTTGAACAACTTGATGTCAAGATAGCTTTTCTACATGGTGAGCTTGAAGAACAGATCTACATGCAGCAACTAGAAGGTTTCATTGTTCAAGGCAAGGAGAATCATGTATGTCTCTTAAAGAAGTCGTTATATGGCTTAAAGCAATCTCCTCGCTAGGGGTATAAGAGATTTGACACTTTTATGTTAGGTCTTGGTTATTCAAGAAGTGACTATGACTGTTGTGTTTATCACAGAAAGCTCTCAAATGGTTCGTTTGTCTATTTGTTGCTTTATGTTGATGACATGCTCATTGTTGCTAAGAGTATGTTTGAGATCAAGAGGTTGAAGGAGCAACTAAGTAGTGAATTTGAAATGAAAGAGTTGGGTACAGCAAAGAAGATTTTGGGCATGGAAATTCACAGGGATCAGTGTGCTGGCAAATTATATCTGTCTCATAAAAGTATGTCAAAAAAGTACTTGAGCTCTTTGGAATGTAAAATGCAAAGCCTGTGAGTACTCCATTAGCAGGCCATTTTAGATTATCAGCCGCACATTCACCACAGTCCGCTGAAGAGGAGGAACAAATGTCACGTTCCTTATGCTAGAGCAGTTGGAAACATAATGTCTGTTATGGTATACACTCGACCAGATATTTCACATGCCGTTAGTGTTGTTAGTAGATACATGTGGCATCTTGGTAAGATGCATTGGCAGACAATGAAACGGATACTTTGATATCTTCAAGGTACTACGGATGTTGGCTTAGTATATGATAGAAGTTCTAACACTGGTGGTAGTGTTATTGGTTATGTTGACTCTGATTATGCTAGAGATGTTGATAGAAAGAGATCTCTGACAAGATATGTTTTCATGTTTTCAGGTAGTGCAATTAGTTGAAAAGCGACTTTACAGTCTACTATTGCACTATCCACTATAAAAGCCGAATATATAGCAGCAGCAGAAGCAGTGAAGGAAGTTATTTGGTTCAGAAGTTTGGTAGACAATTTGGGTTTGGAACAAGATGTTACAACTATTTATTGTGACAGCTAAAGTGCCATACATTTGACCAAAAATTAAATGTATCATGAAAGAACTAAACATATTGACGTCAAATATCATTTTATTCGGGAGATTATTTCTCAAGGTGCCATTGCAATGAAAAAAATTGGTACTACAGATAATCTAACAGACATATTGACAAAGTCAATCACTGTTACAAGTTCAAGCATTGCTTGGACTTAGTTGAAATTCACAATATTTGAGTCTGCCCTTATGGTAACATTGGAGAAGACAACTTCAGAAATTTGAAACTTGATGAAAATCACAAGTCAAGGTGGAGATTTGTTGAAATAATGGTATGATGGCTTGATTTGTATTAATTGATAAGCTTCAAACATGGAGGCTTCAAGTAAGGTGGCTAGTATCTTCAAACATGGTGGCTTCAACATATGCATTCCAAGCTCTATAAATAAAGCTTAATTCATCAAGCTTAACACACCAACAACAATCCATTCCTCTCCTCATTTTTTCTAAGCATTTAGAGAGTCTTTTGTTTTCTTTGTTTTCTCTCTATATTGAGAGTTGAGAGTATATACTATTGAGAGAAATACTGTAAGGTATTCTGGATGTATTTGGGATTAGGGTCTTAAGTGGACTGTGTTCACCTTTTGTATCTCTATCATATTTCCATACTGAGAATTTTTTATTGTCGCCTTTGCCCATTGACGTAGGCTTTAAGTCGAACCACGTAAACTCCTAGTGTCATTTGCTTTATACTTCCGCATATTTATTTTTGCGCTACTCTAATTCTGGCTTTTAGGCCCGCCATTTGATAACAAATGGTTGTACAAGATACCAGGTATATCTGCAGGGATATCTCTTGATGATATCTTTGCCCCATTAACCCTTAGTTTGAATAGTGTTAATGCCTATGAGGGCCTTAACCTAGCTGGCTATCTCTTGGACAAAGCCACTCATGATGATGACCCTCAGTGGAAAAAGCTTAACGCAAGATGTCTTGTGGATTATGTCAAGGCCATAATTAGCATCGAGAAGACTGAACAAAAGTGGATAAAGATATTTTTATAATTTTATTAATTAAAAACAGTTAATACCCTTAAAAGAGTGGGTAAAGATTTTTTATAATTTTATTAATTAAAAATAGTTAATATCACAAAAATATCATTATGTTAAATTTACTAATGATATTCTGTGAATTAGGAGTGTAATTGTAATATAAATACTTAAAATTTGATAAGCAAAAAAGGTGTAAGTATAAGCTGGATAACTAAAAGGGGCATGAGTTGTATTTTCACAAACGTTAGCAGAGGTAATGTAATTTACCCTTTTCTTTTTAATTTTTCCAATTTTATTGAGATGTGAGGAAGACCAAAAGGCCAACTTGTAACTCACTTAATCCGTCATTTTTTTTTCATTTTCAAGTGAGTTAATTGATAACCTACCAACTTATTTATTTTTATTATTTTTATATTTTTATTTAATTTTAGATAAGTTGACAACTTCAACTCAATTTATAAAAAAAGAAATGTTATTTGTACTCACCATTTGTGAGACATCGTACCGACACACTCCTATCTACCATTGGATGAGGCGTGGACTCCACTTTGTTTAGACCCGCATCTCATTTAATGATAGATGAGAGTGTGTCGACACTGTGTCTCATAACATGTGAGTACAGATAACATTATTTCAAAAAATGGTTCTTCAAAGCCAACCCTTAACAAAAAAAAAGGTCATGGAATTTATTACAAAAAAATGAAACAATAAAACCTATTCTTTATCTAAAAGTTAATAATATGCCAAGTAATTCTCACAACTCTAGGAAAAAAAAATACAGAGAAATCTACTCTTAAAATTTTTCATTTTAAGATGCATGAACCTCTCAATAGTGGTGACCAATTATAAGGAAAAAAATGATTAGGAGGCCTCTGTAGTTGGAAAATAACATTACGATTTTGTATATGGGTTATGCAAGTCAAATCTCTAATGCTTTGGATACATTAAAACTTAGAAACACTTATTTTTTAATCTGGGTGTGTAAGGTTGTGCCTACATGAGGGATACATTTTGAGGGAGTGGTGACTTTGAACAGGAACTACTTTGTAATATAGAAGGAGTGGTATTGAAAGTGATACACAGGAGGTTGCGAAGTTTACACATAATGTTTCTCAAAGGAAGAACATCAACTGATGGGAATGCTGATCTGTGATCCGCAGTGCTGCTGATCCTATGAAACAAGAGGAGAGAAGGTTAAAGAAAGCATGGGCTATACAGCAGGGTGATCTTCAAGTTCACCCTTCATGGTTCAATTTGGAATTGAGTTGTGGGTGTTCCTTTGGTTTCGTGTGTAGGGATTTAGTCCATATGTATGAGTTGGTGTATGAAATGGTGCTACCATTCATTTGTTTTACCGATGCAGACTAAGAGATGAATGAGGTCAAACATTTCCTGCAAGGGTGTAAGAATGCTGGGAGAACTTCGTAAACAGGGTGACTAAGGGGCTAATTATTGATGGCTATGTCGAAGGGGCTGGTGTAATGTTTTGACAGATAACCTTTGTAATGCACTTTGGAATGCCTCGAGTGTTGTAAGTGAGGTTCTGAGAATAAGATTGCAATACTGAATTAGGTTCATATATGAGCAATAGGAGGGGATCTTCGTGGCAAGCATATTGCAGCTGGAGGTGAAAAACTGGTGACATTTTAAGACGACCGAAGGTCAATGTGTACTCGAATTGGTGTAATAGTTTTGATGATTGGTTATAGTTCGATGTGAGGGCGTATATGGGGTTGGGTGGAGTAGGCTTCTTCCTAGGTGGTTTGATAGTACAGATTCAGTAGTGGTGTACTAATTCCTACAGTGTGTGGAAATTTTTGTCTTTCTAATTATAATAATAACAAAAAACAAAACTTATTTTTTAATTTAATTTTTATCTACAGTTGATGTAACAAATTTTAGATAGACGTCTAATTATATGTTATTACATGAATAAAAGTATTTAATTTAACTATTAAATAATTTTAAAATCTTATAAATAGGAATATATAAAAATATATAAAATTCTTTTATATCAACTTATCAACTTTATCAGTTCATCAAAATTAACGTTAGTTGGCATAAACTTTGTTTATAACTAACAAAAACAAAGATTCAATAGTGCGCAGCTGGGGTGAATTACGGGCAGATTTGGTTAACACACAGACCATATTTTACTATTATACTCGACTAAAATTTAAGAATGTGAAAAGTTCTAATAACTAAATCTACTATTACAAAAGATCAACACAGAAGAAGATGCGAAATCTGGCTGTCCTTAGATTGAAAGGAAATCAAACTCCCTCAATTCCCCAGTTCCCCTCACTTTAAATTTACACTTGCCGAATTGAAGTCCAACAAAACAAGGGCACAAGGCCAAAAACAGTAAAACACCCCCCAAAATGACCAAAAAGAAGAAAGAGTGAATGATGAGAAACAGAGAAGAATCCCAATCAATATCACCCACTCTTTCTTAAATCTACTCCTACAAAAAAACCTTACCAACCAACACGTTGAAGATATTTATTGAAATAAAAAAAAAGGACAATAAATTCTTAATTTCTCACTGGTTTTGTTGTAGTGGTAGTTGTAGTTGTTGTTGAGTTTCTTGGGAACCTTCATTCTCGTGTAATTGTAATACTAGCACGAACAACAACATGGTTGTCCTTGTCGAGCGTTTCTTTCTCAGTCACATTAAAACTCTCACTCTTTCCAATTTTTGTGTCACAATCTTTACCAAGATGTTTCCCGTGCATGGAGCATATTACAGGGGTGGCCAAGAAGGTTGGTTTCTCATCCCCAGCCATGATGACCAATATCTTCTCCTCATAGGTCTTGAAGGGTTCTTTCTCTTCATTGTCACCTTCTTTGTTGTCCACGTCTCCAATATTATTGTCACCACCACCACCTTCTTGGTTTTGAGACTGATCAGAGAGCCTCCAATAAGAGCAAGCAAGCACCAATAGAGCAAAGGCTATGAGGCCTAGCATGGCAGCTAGGCCTCCAAAGAGGTAGGGAATTGGAGAGTGCCATGGCGAGTGAGTTGAAGTTCTAATTGCGGGTGAGGATGTGATTGTGGCCATGGGTGCTAATGTACTGGTTGTTGTTGTGGTGGGTGTTTTTAGTTTGGAGGTGGAAATAGTTCTCATTTTTTGCTTAATTAGTTTGTCTTTTTGTGGGGTGCATGAAGACTGAAGAGGGGAGATGTTTTTGGAGTGGAGTGAATTGAAGGGAAAGAAGGTGAAGGATACGTGAGCTTGGAAATGAAGGGGTTGAGGGGTAGGGTATTTATAGCGGCCAACAATGACACAAAGATGATGAGAGGAAGAGCATTGGATAGAGAGATGACACTCACTTAATAACTATAGGATGTAATGGATGAAATGTATAGATCCACCATTATATTCAATAGCTGTTAACTAGTATCTCAATGGACATCAACTTTTTTAGTGTTTGAATAGTATTTTTTGAGAGAGAAAGTGGGTTCTTTGCTTTTAATTTGCAACAGAGGGGGGAAGTCACAGACTTGGCCCTGTTTTATTGTTTCTGCTTTGTAACAAACTGGTAGCCGGTGCTGCAAACAGAGTACCTTTACTCCCCTAAGATGCAGCCGAAGCACTGTTTTTATTTATAAAACCGTTTCTTCCATTTTGAAAAAATAGATTTTAATTAAAAAAATTAAAAAATTGTTTTTTTTAAAAAAAAATGAATTAAAGGGTTAGGTTTCAGAGAGCATTTGTATGTCCTCGTATTATTCTTGTTAGACAGAGGACATCTTATCTAGTCAGTCAAGCCATTTTCAGTTAGATTGACTGGAGCAGGTCAAGACTGATTTCAGAGGGTCTTTTACAGTTTACTAACTGCAATTCAGTAGTTCTTCCCCTTTTTCTCTTTATTATTATTATTGGATGTTGCTAATTTGACTTCCCCTTAGACTCAATTTATTGTCACTCTTGACCGAAATAGATTAAATATGTAATTATATATATATATATATATATATATATATATATATATATATATGTATATTATATGCCGTCAATTGAAGATTGACATTGATCTCCATTTATAATTTTTAAACTAAAATACTTCATATAAAATCGGAGAGAAACTGATTTTTAACTATGTAATTTATACACATTTTAATAGATTTCTTTAGAAGAAATATTTATGATGACTTTGGTTGGTGCATGCTTTCGTTTAATACAATGAAAATATGAAAACTTGAATTTATCGAGTTTTAGTTTTCGCTATTTCAGGCATATTTATATATAGATGTTATTGTGTGATTCAATCTTTAAGATGTTCTTTCACAAAGATTTAAATGCTAAGAGGGTTATATGTTAACCAAAAATCTTAATGAATTTATGTCCTCTTATCATATATATTATTCATTTAATTCATTTTTAATTAATGTAAAACTTCACCTCTTAAGTGAAATGTCAGCACTAAATAAATTATAAATGGAAGTTTCTTGAATTTTCTCTAAGTTTGAGTTTTAGAGGAAGTCTCTAGAAAAATGAAAAAAAAAGAAGGTATAGAAGCAACTAGAGTGAGGAAATGCTAGTGTTCTAGCAATGGAAAAATTAGTTATTCAACCGACATTAGGAGCTATAAATATGTGCATTAGCTCATTGTAATGTGTGCTTCAGTAAAGTGAGTAGCAAGTGCATTGAGTGAGAAAGTGCACATGCGTGCATTGAGTAAGAGAAAGTGAGATAGAGTGCACAAGGTGAGGTGCAAAACTGAGGAGTGAATCATTAGTGTGGCAGAGAGTTGGTAAGCAATATACTAGCTTATCTTTTTAGTGCCTCTTTGCTCTATAATTTGACATCAGAGCTTGACAGTCTGGGACCGCTTTAAGTGGGAGGATTATTAGTTCTAAGGGAACTCTTGCAAAATTGGGACTATAATGCTATTGGTATGGGGCTAGCGGATATCCAAGTGGTTAGTGGAATAGGAAACTCAATGTCCATAATTACAATACATGGCAAATATGTATGGAGTCGTATCTCCAAAGCCAAGACCTTTGAGAGGTTGTTGGTGGTAGCGAGACCACGCCACCTTCTATAAATGAAGTCGAGGCACTGCGAAAGTGGAAAATTAAAATGGGGAATGAGATGTTTGCGCTAAAGACCACGGTGGAAGATAATATGATGGAGTACATAAGGAAGGTGTCAATGCCGAAGGAAACATGTGACACATTTGCAATGCTATTTTCAAATAAGAATGACATGAGGCTGCAACTCTTGGAGAATGAGCTGTTATCAACAATACAAGTAGACTTGATTATCAACAATATTTCACCAAGGTAAAATCTCTCTGCCAAGAAATTTCTGAGCTAGATCCCAATAGTAAAATATCTTATCAACATATGAAGAGAATTATTATTCATGGTTTTAGACTAGAGTATAGAGGTTTTATTGTCGCAATTAAAGGTTAGCCTACCCAACCTTTCCTTTTTACAATTAAAAAATTTGTTGGTTGACCAAGAGACATTAGCCAAACTTATGGCCGAGATATCAGTGAAGAGTGAAGAAGAAGCACACTTCACTAGTAGAAGAAAGGGAGGAGGAAGCCACTTTTTAGTACAAATTTAAATAACAAGAATAAGAAGTCGAGGAAGGATGAAGAAGGAGATTCCCGACTTGGAAAGGCAAAGAAAGGTGATGATGTTTGCTTCATTTAAGGAAAGCAGGGATATTTTGTAGGAGATTGTTGGTTCAAGAAGAAGATGGCAGAGAGCAATACGACAACACCAAGTCTTAAGGATGAGAAAGAAAATTATAGCGAAGAAGAATGGGATGTTTCCGCTTCATTGGCAGTTGAAGAAGACATTTTCCAGGAAGAAGAAGAAATTGATTTTGACAAAATCGATGAAGAGTTGAATGAGTCACCAAAGATAGAGACGACACGAGTAGCAGCTCACCCAACAGTGTTGATTATAATAGGGATTGAATTATCAATTCCGGATGCTCCAATCACATGACAGGTGATAAGGAGAAGCTAGAAAGTACAACAAAGTACAAAGGTAATCGAGTTGTGGTGATGGCAGACAATTCAAGGTTTTCAATTACTCATGGTGGGAAAACAGTATCCCACCTCGTTGCAGTGAGATCAGGTATGCTTACATAATGTTTATTACATATTTGGAATAAAGAAAAATTTACTTTTAGTATCACAAATTACGAAGTCAGGGAAGTATGTGGTATTTGGCCTAGAGGATGTTAAGATATATGACAAGATGAAAATTATTGGGACATCTATATTGAAGGGGCAACATTTGAAGTTAATCTATGTAATGTCTGCAAAATCTGCTTACGTAAATAAGACTCGAAAGAACAAGACAGTGAATTTGTGGCATGCACGCCTTGGGCACATGAGCTATCACGGTTTGAAGGTGATGATGAAGAAGAAAATGCTCAAGGGTCTCCCTCAATTGGAAATGCGAGAAGATATCATATAAGCTGGATGTCAGTATGGTAAGGCTCACTAACTTCTGTATGAAAGTTCAAAGTTTCAAGCCAAAGAACTGTTAGAGCTGGTTCACTCAGATGTACTTGGGCTAGTTAAACAACCTTCGATCGGCGGATATCGTTACATAGTGACCTTCATAGATGATTACTCAAGCTATGTATGGGTCTACCTTATGAAGGAAAAATCCGAGACATTGACGAAATTCAAAAAGTTTAAAGAGAAGGTTGAAAATGAAGTGGGAAAAAATATTTGATGCTTTCGTACAAATAACGGGGAGAGTATACCTCAAAAGAATTCTATGAGTTCTTGAAAAAGTGTAAGATACAAAGACAAATAACATGTCCAAACACTCCTCAACAAAATGGTGTGGTGGAGAGAAAGAATTACCATCTGGCAGAGATATGCCAGAGCATGTTGCATGCCTGAAAAGTCCCAAGCAGATTCTGGGCCGAGTGTATGAAGACTGCAACACATGTGATCAATCGACTTGCACAAGACAAATTGAGGTTCATTTCACCATTTGATAAGCTATGGAAGCTCACACCCATGGTAAGTCACTTCCAAGTATTTCGCTACGTATCCTATGTCTTCATTCCAAATCAATTAAGAAGCAAAATGGATAAGAAGGCTATTTGTTGCATCTTTGTGGGATACAATAGTCAAAGAAAAGGAAGGAGATGTTGTGATCCCACAACTGGCAAGTGTTATATATCAAGAAATGTAGTGTTCGATAAAGCCTCCTCATGGTGGTCGCCACAATAGGTAATTTTATTGGATTCTAAAAATATTGAAGGCATGGTAGAAGAGAAAACTGAGGGAGCAAAAGAGGGTGACGAACTACAGACTCCAAGTCCAAGCAAGGTGGAGAGACACACACAGAGCCCTTGGAAAACTAGAGTTCATCAACGAGAATGAGAAGAGCTCGAACAATAAGAAGTTCAACATGAAGAAATCATAGAACAACTGACACTCAGGAGATTCACCAGAGAAAACAAGCCAAATCCAAAGTAAGCAAATGTTGCAGTGGTCATGGAAAGAGAGGAGCCTACAACATATAAAGAAGATTTAGTGTTGGAGAGGAGAATTGAAATGTCAGCACTAAATAAATTATAAATGGAAGTTTCTTGAATTTTGTCTAAGTTTGAGTCTTAGAGGAAGTCTCTAGAAAAATTAAAAAGAAAAGAATAGAAGCAACTAGGCCTGAGGAAATGCTAGAGTTTTCTAGCAATGGGAAAGTCAATTATTCAATCGACATTAGGAGCTATAAATATGTGCATTAGCTCATTGTAATGTATGCTTAAGTAGAGTGAGTAGCAAGTGCATTGAGTGTGAAAGTGCACTATGTGCATTGAGTAAGAGTAAGTGAGATAGAGTGCACAAGGTGAGGTACAAAACCATGGAGTGAATCATTAGTGTGGCAGAGAGTTGGTAAGTAATATACTAGTGATTGTCAATGTGTGCATAGCATAGTAAGGTGTAACCATAGTCCATTGCTTTGAAAACAAGTGTTTGTGTGCATACACTTTTTTCAAGAATAGAAGAAGCTTATCTTTCTGGTGCCTCTCTAATCTATATTAGGGCATGTTTGATTGAAGAATAAAAATAAAAGTAAAATTTTCATATATTTTTTTTTTGTTTCTAGTGTATCCACTGTTGAATGTTGTGACTAATCCCTTCGTGTATTATAAGATCATTTAAGACGAGTGGATGATGGGATTTTAAAACCGCTCCATTTTTAAAGTGAAAATCAAACCTTCAATACTTTAAAACTGCATATTTTCATCTATTGAGTTTATATATAATATTACATATAGAACTTTTCTATAAAAATTTTATCTAATCTTTACTCAGAACTAAACATACTAGCTCCCACACTAAAATTTCCAACCCATAATTATCCCTCTTGACTCTGAGTAATGTGTTACCTTTCACAAATGGAAAGAGAGTTGAGAGAAAAGCAGCTGCCTCTATTGGATGGAGGCAGTATGATGTCATTTGGATACAATTTGTACTTTTAAAAGAGTGGGGATCAATAAAATAATGAAGTTGCATCAATTCATAATCATGCTGTTTCTAGAATATAATGCACAAGGCATGTATGAGGTCATGTTAATATTCTTTAATTTAATCTCCCCCGCAGTTACTAACAATATCTTTCTTCCGGGATGATGTAATATTCCTTTTACACATTTTAATGAAAATTTGGAAATAATAAAAATTACTTATATCCATTTTGGTAGAGCCACCTGGGCTCTTGGGTCCCTATCCATTGTCATAGTGAATGCGCACAATGCAGCATCATTTGATGAATGTAGTGAAAGTAACCACAATAACTAGGATAGAAGAGAATAAGCAATGTGGGCAAAATGGAAAGAAAGCTATTTGTGGCTTTTCCATTTGGTTCATCATTTGACGGTAGATTTTACCTTTATATAGTCTGAATTATTGATGAAACTAAGGTCCAAGGGTCTCTATCTCCGGTCTCCACTGATCTCATTGTTGAGCATAGAGAACCCAATAGTTGTTCATTCGTCATTCATGTCTGGGAGTAATGCCAAATTTTGCAGAGCAATTGACCTTCACTTTTTTTGAACTGCATGATGGATTATCCTCCTACCCCAGCCCCCACATGATGGTCATATATTCCAATACGAATTCATATTGCGGTTTTTGAATTACTCTTGTTTTTTATTAGTGGTAAATAGTAGAGTGGAGAGGAATAGGATAAAGTTATATGAAAAGGATGAGCAAAATGGAATGATATAATTATTCTATTTTATTATTAAATATTGAATTTAATTTTGATGTATCGAAAATGTAAAAGAATTTTATATTGTATTATCATCCAATTTTATATTATCACATCAATAAATATAGTTAATTTATATCTCAATACTTGAAAAGTCATACAAATATAGATATTTGACTGAATAACATTGTCAAAAAAATTTACACTAGTACTATATTAAAATTAAACTCTTAAAATATTTCAATAATAGAATGGATCAAGAAATATTTCATTCTATTAATGGTATACGTGAATAGTAAAAGGAAAACACTAGTCATCAAAAAAATTTCCAAAAAAAAATAACAAAATAATAAGACATGATCGATAACTTTTAATAAATGACTGAAAGGGTTTTTATCGTCACATTTAATCCAACCATTACCCTACATTCTATATAAAATTTTGATTATATTACTTTGAACATGTAGCATCTCTCATAGTGTGAAAAAAGAAATGTTATTGCTAAATCGGATCGTGGCTTGAACCTTAACTTTTTCTCCCCTAATTAATGTCAACGTCTGTAGTTCCTTCGGGCTGATATATATAGACTCTGAACAGTTATTTTCCTGTCCTTATTCCTATGGAACATAATCTTTCTTAAATTCATCATGGATTTGATTAGTGTCTTTTCAGCATATTGGCACCTGGTCCTTTAAGCATTGATTTATTCGCAATTAAACTAGGTAGTGTCCCCTCTGTGTACATACAAAAATGTATATGCTTCATTCGAGCTAGAACATGACTAACCTCAATATGTTAATGATTTCTTACATATTATGATCGCGATTTTATCTATTCTATATTCTATATCTCATATTGTGACTTAGTTGATTCTTCATTCTCTTCCTATTGATTCTGTAGTTTCCTTCATTTAGTGAAAAGCCGGTGAAAAAGAGCTTCGGATCAAATTAGGGAGCACCTTTTTCCTTTGGCATCATTTAATTTCCACATTGATGCTTCATTTTTTTCTGCTCTATTACGTTAAAATATATTCTCTACCCATTCCCCAAAAGAGTTGAAATTCTCTCTAACTTTGATTCTTCATATTTCTTAGGGCCTCTTCTATATTCCTGCTAGATCATCACTGATAAACTATCAGATTCTATATAATTTTAATTTATAAAATTGTACTCATCAACCACTTATATGTTTAGCCTAATCGGCTAATTGATCTCAAATCTATCTATTTCTTTTAGCTATTTTATTAGATTATCGTCTTAATCATGCATTAACCACTAATCCATGTAATTAATAAAAAGGTGCACTATCTACTAGAAAAGCCTAATATTAATTAACCAAAAGAGAAAGAAACATTCCACTAAACCAAGCTAAAAAATCTGGTGCTAGTAGATAGCTATACCCATATATATTGTCCTTGGCCCTAGACATTCAAATCAATATTAAGAAAGCGGCAATATATTTCCAAAGAAATTAAAAATACTAATTACCCGAAACACTTTCTTCCCGCATCTCTCACATCCATGCATGTGTATGTATATAGGTATATATACAGATATACACACACCATTTTGATGTTTTGTTTTGTTTAATGGTGTTGCTTGTTGTTCCCTTGCGTGTCTGCATATGTGATGCAGTTTTATAATACTCCATCCTATTGGAGTATTCGAGTAATTTTTTAATTATGGAAAAAAACACACACACTGTGTGAGAATAATAATTGTATAATTTATCTACGAGAATTAATCATTTAATATTTGATCTTGCTCCTATTTTAAAGGTAGAATTTTCTTTTTTATACAAGATATTAGCGGATAAGGAATGGAGATAGAAGTCGAATTTGTGATATCTTGTAACTTATTGAGACATGCAGAAATCTACTCTAAACTGTGGGTTCACCTGCTAGAAATTCTTGTTTCCTCGAATAATCTTTTGTGAATAAATGTAATGTATCTATATGAGTTTGTAAACCAGATTTTTTTTTTTGGAATTTATTTGAAAAAATAATTTTATTTTTTCTCATAATTTATTCTCTTTATCACTCCTCTCATATAACAATGAGTGTCTACACTCATATGAGTGCTAAAACAATATTTTCTTATTTAAAATAAGTGACTTTTATAATTTTATTTTATCCGACAATTAACTATCCTATTTATCTTTTTTAAAAAATTGATAATAAATTCCCTTACTCTTTTCAAAACGCTTATTCTTTGAGATACTCATACATAAGGTGAAAATAGGGTAAGTTAGGCTAGGCTTTGATTTAAATAGGCTTGACCTGCATTTCCAACAAGTAGCCTGAGTCAAACCCTATCACTTGACATAGACTAATTCTATAGCCTTAACTTGACATTACGAAAAATCCAGCTTGACCTGAAAGCCTATTATTATAATTTTTTGATTTTTTTTAAAAAAATCAAAATGCCTATTTCTAAATAAGTCAAAGGGCTTCTAAATATGACAAAAAAAATTTAAATATGTTAAAGGTTTCTTAAATAAGTTTAAAAAATATGCTTTCAAATAGATTAAAATATTTCTATTATTATGAAATTTTCTTAAATAGTAATAATAATAATAATAATAATGAGGTAGGTAGGCAACCTTGGTAACCTAAATAAGTTTTTTTCATGACCTAAAACCTGGCCTATTTAACTAAAAAGGCTTTTTAAAAAATATAAACTCAAATTATTTTCTAAATAAACTGTGTCAAATTAGATCAAATTTAAGCTAGGCTGAAGCTGTCTAGTCTACTTCCATCTCTACTCATATGTGACATCCACAGCCATATAAGATGATAGAGATACTTAAGATAAGGTTTTATTGGCTAGCAATTTATCTAAATTAAGTTGCTGTTTCTGTGGCTCCAACGTCAGTGTTATTTCTATTCACACTCTCAATCATTAACAACATTGTGATTAATAGTGATTTATAATATTTGGAGCATTAACAATAGTTCGTGACTTTATTTAATTACCATGATACTATTTTTTATCATATTGATGGTTAGATATTTTACAACCTCGTGTTATAATATACACCAGTATCAATTAGAAATGGATAGAGCACTAGCCTCTAGTGAGATTTATTTAGTTTTCAACGAGAATAATATTATTTTTACTTATAACTTATGAGTTAATGTGTCGATACTCTCTCTTTTATTATTGGATAGCATGTAAGACCCAACTAAGTGAGATATTCGATACCTTATTATCCAATAGTAAGAGTATATCAATATATTATCCTGTAAACTGTGAGTAAAAATATCATTTGCTGTACAAAATAATCTATGAGTTAGCGTACAAAGTAATCTATTATAATTTCTCAGGTATTTGTTGTTGGAATCTTATGTTGCAACTGAAGAAAAAGGGGGGGACACAGATAGAGGGAGCACTGGTCCGATCCTCAAATTGAGTGGATGTCTGACGTAGAGATTCACTAGTACAAATCAATTTTTTTTTTTCCACCAAAAAATAATGCTTTTCTTTGACATATGCTTCCCCCCATATTTTGTTAGAGTTACGGAAAAGGGAGCCAGCACTTCAGGCTTAGGTTCGCCCACATATACTGTCGTGCACAAATAAAAACATGGGACTAATTAAGGCTTGATTTGGTATTATTATCACTCTTAAAAAACTATTAAATACTTTGAGCTCTAAAAAAATTACTCTTAAAAAGTCAATGTAGCACCATATAGTAAAATAATACAAAAAGTTACTCTTAATAATCAAGAGCCATTAAAATAATATTTAGTAAATATGTTATAACGTAGCTGTGAAACTATAAAATGACAATGATAGGCATAAATATTTTTAGAAAGACTAAAAAACCAAAAGTCCTAATTAATGGAATGATAAAGTTAGATTTTTATTAAAATTCAAGGATTATATTAATCTTTTAAATTTTTTTGAATTTCGAAAAGCAAAAGCTGGCTTTGAACAACCCTCAACAAGGTGCTTTCAAAAGCACCTCCCGCTTTTTAGTTTATTAAATAGAAAAAATTGGCTTATGCTTTTCATAAGTCAAAGCACCCAGCGAAGATATCACAAACTGTAACCGACGCATAGAGAACATGATCTCTTATAAGCCTTAACATGCAGACTTTTACCCAAAAAATAGGTAGAGTTTCTTTTATTTTTCAAATATCCTCAAATTTAAAATACATCATATATGAAAACAAAGATAAAATATGAAATTGAACTTCAAGCATTCTCTGAATGCACCCACAGCAACAAAACAAAATACGAATCGGACTTCAAGCATTCTTTGACCCGCAGCAATAGAACAACCAACTCAACATAATCCAAAACATAATCTCAACATATAAAGTTCAATCAGAGTTATAACATGTAATTTAAATTAAATTCAATTCTCAAAAGCAAACATGAAGTCAAGTTAGTTTTCAAACTAGTTTGTAAATCCATGATCACTAGTTATATGTCCAATCATAACTAAGAATGTAGTTCAAAATATGTATACTTCTAAGTTAAGTTTACAAATCCTTTCTAGAATACAATCTATATAACTATGTCTTAAATGCACATACATAAACATAAAATCTGAGGTCCCTACCTATGACATATAGAGCATTAAAAATAGTTCCAACAAGCTGAAATTCAAAAAATAGGTTTCACAATGCAAAAAGGGCCTTCTTAGGAAGGCTCACCAACTCAGACAATTGGCTATTGAGAAACCACGGGATTGGAACCTGAAACTGCATCTGTATATGGAAAAAAGGAGGTAATAATGTAATGAGTTATGTAACTCAGTGGTAGACAAGATGTCTATAACCCAAATGAGATAATATGTGATCAAAAGGGAAAAAACAAACAACAATAAATTCATAATTCATATAAATTCCACAAACTCTTATATTTAAAGAAAAGATTTTCAAAAACGTCCAGTTTTACAAAAAAATGCTAGGGGATCATCAAATTTAGGATAAATAAGAGGACGAGCAACCACTCCTTCGTGTGATCCTAAAACAGGACAGTCCACCGGTGCAAGTAGCTGTAGAATAGCAGGATCCACAGTATGATCCTAATCAAATGCAATTAAGGTGCATCAAGGCTAACGCCTACTGTCATTAGTTACAGACCCTGTTAGGGATTCTCCTTAAAACATATAATAAAATTTTACATATCATACTAAATCAATTCTCATTAATCCCACAAATGGACTATAACCACAATTCCTTAAGTCCTTTTGTGATACCCCAGGTAGACGTGACGGCGGATAAGTTCCGTACTGCCCCAAGGTCCCTTGGGACCCACTCTTGTTGCCAGGAAGGCCCGGGAGGCCGGAATGACCCTTATTACAAGTGATGTGGTGAACTGTCACCGCTATAGCGGTCTAGGATCGCTATAGCGGTCATAGTGGGGTGACTGGGGGTTTTGGGGCATCAGGGGACCGCTATAGCAGTCATGTATGTGGTGCAGCGTGTGCTTTGGTCCTCTAGGGACCTCTATAGCAGTGTGAACAGTGCATAAATAGTGCAAAGCGCGTCGTTTCGCGTAAGTGAGACCCCCAACCCCTTTATAAACCCTCCCCTTCGAATTTCTTCCCCAAAATCCGAATTCTCTTCACTCACAAACCCTCCTCTCACCTTTTTTCTCAATCTCATTCAAGTCTAGCTCCCCCAAATCATCAAGGTATGTTTATGTTGATAGATTTTGTCTCTGTTCTTCCCATTCTTTGGGTTGTTATTTTTCTCCATTGTTGTCATGTGGGGATGCTCTCTCAATGTTGTTAGAGCTAGATTAGAGTTGTTTAAAGATTAGTGGAGACTAATCTTGAGTCTATATTGCTCTATGGCAGTTGTTGATACCATTCCATGCTTCGGAGATCAAGTTGGTGGTGCCCACATACTCTCGGCTCCAAACGGTGAGTGGGTTTGATCCCATAGCCTTAGTTTTCCCATTATAGCTATGTTTTATGCATGATGGTTGTCAAATATGACATTAGAGATAAAATTATGATTATGTATATGTGATTTTACAAGTATTGCAAAGCTAGACAAAGAGCATGATTTTTCAAAGAGCATGGATTATGTGTTTAGAAAACCATGGGACCATGATTGATGTATAGAGTGCCATGAAAAAGGTTGTATACATATTAATGAAAAGCTTTCTTATAAGAACAGATGATTTTATAAGTTGTTCGTTTATCCAACATATTTCAAGAGTTTATGATATATTTACGCTTCAAGACTAGAGATTTCGAAATGTGATTTTAGAGTATCCATTATGATATTTTGACAAAGTATCAAACAGAGAATGATTTAGCTTCATGAATAGAGATGTTATTATAACGCCAAAGTTTTCATGATTACGAGCCCTTTTCCATTTCAAAGTTGATATTAGAGTTATTAAGCTATAAAAGAGGTTATCTTGAAAAAATGAGATTTTAGAAATTCAGTCCTGGTGATATTCCCAAACCATGGAATTTAGTATAATTCATAGTGACTGTTAGATACATATTTTGTGAGCTTAAAATCGGGATGCCTACAAGCGGGTGATCCCTTGGGCATGATTTCACAATCACAATTATGCTAAAGTCAGGTTACCAGAGTTATATGAGTTTAGAGCTTTTAGAGTTTCAAAAGTTTTCATATTTAAATGGTTTTACAAAGAGCTAGAGTACCATTATGATTGTATCTAAAGATTTTATAAGCTATCTTGATGATTTCAAGGAATTGAGTATTTATGCATGAAAGAGTTTGATACCCAGATTAGAGTATGTAATAGAGATTTAGAGAAAATAATATGTTTATTGAATTAGAGACCAGACGATAGCTATACAGAAAAGTGAGTTAACTGCTGAACCCCAATTATTAACCTTGGTACCAAGTTGTCCTTAGGGACAATTTCACAGAACAGAAAACACATGTTCTTTCTTGTGCCCATGTCTAAAGGGAAAGAACAAAGTCTTAAGGGTGGAGCCCATGTTTGACACCCAATAGAGGCTGAGGGTGGAGCTCGTGTCTGGCACCCATAGGAGATTAGTTATGTCATGGTTGACATGCATAACTGGACAGATATCCATATTTCTCTATTAGAATACTGTTAATTATATTTTCAGGAATTATTAATGTTCTTCTGAAAATATTTGATTTAAGAGATATTATATCTATGAGAAATGATTTTCTTGTTGGAGTAAGAACTTAGAGATGTTTTCTTATAAATTTATGAATACAGAGATATATTTTCAATGAGATTATGCATATGAATTTCAAATGATTTATGATTGTTGCGTGCATGATATTATATGGATATTCCTTGGTCGTCCCATGTAGGTGATGGGTGAGAGCTCACTCACTGAGTCTGTTGACTCACTCCTCTCCCTTCCTACTCATAGTTGCAGGTGCAGATGTTGCTTAGCTTACAGTTTGGCAGACGTTGCCGTTCTCAATGGTGAGTCTTACTTTGAAGTAAGGTCTAGTTAGAGCCTTGTTAAAGTATATTGCTCCAGTAGATGTGTAGGCAGGATCCGAACCATGCATTATTTTCAAATTATGTATTTGGTCTCAGTATTTGAAAAGTTATGTATCTGCTTTCAATTCACAAGTGAGGATTTAAAATTGTAGAATTTAATTAGAATTTATGTAATAAACTAGAGATTTACTTATGGTTCAGTTCACATGTTGAATGGATTTTCAGAGTATGATTAAAAGGTTTTCAAATCTTCATATATTAAGTAATTCAATTTTATAATTCCAGATATATAGTTTATACAGAGTTTTAGGTAAAGTTATGATTTAGAATGAAAAGTATATTATTTTATGCATATAGAGAGACTCGGGGGTCATGAGGCCTACGTGGAAATAAGGATTCCCCATGTGCCAGTCACGGGCCCAGGCCGGGTCGTGATACCTTTCCTCAAATCCATATTAGAGATGAAATAATTTTTCCATTATTCCAAATTCATGAGTTCCAACCCCTTCGCCTTTTTTATACAATACAAATTTTCCAAATCAATATCATATCATCATCTCATGTGTCTATTTTTTTTTTCATTTTTTTAATAACACATAAGCTAACATAAAGGATGCGATTTTATTAAATTTATATAACACAATTAAATAATTATCTTTTAGCTTCTAAATTACTAAAATATATTTAGAGCTAATTTAGCATAAATAAAAATAATTATAGACATAATGTTTACTCATAGACTAATTCCAAAGAATCATAGATCAACTTCCTAGTACCACCAATCTAACGATTGATACACAAGTACTTTATAACCTTATGAACAAGGTAAATACAATATCAGTGAACTAATAATGCCATTAATTAATATCAATTAGCTTCACATGACACAAAACCATAAATTTGTGATCCTAGGGTTCAAAATATCCCAAATTTATCATGAATAATTGCATAGATATCTCAACAAGATAAATTGCGTAAGATTGACACTTACCTACTCATAAGAGCAAGATTAGAGGTAAAGAATGACCAAAAACTCACACATCCAACCAATTCCTTTTCTTACAGAGAGAAACCACGAGTTTTTTATGATGACGAGGAAGAGGATCAAGTGAAGATGGTTGTTGAGGTGGTGGTGGTGATGTTGTGGAGAGTGAGAGGAAGAAGGACAGATGAGGAGGGAAGGAAGGAAGGAAAAAGAAGAAAAAGAAAAGAGAATGGAAGAGAAGTTGTGGGGGAGTAGGGAAGGGAAGGAGGAAGGAAAGAAAAAGTGTGGGGGAGACTAGAGTGGTCTACACTGCTTAAAGTCTAGGTGGTCGAACCCCTTCTTTTTTTTTAAGTTATCACAAAAGAGCATTACCAAAAGACAACAAAACAGACAAAATCTCTAATTAAAAAATTAAGAAATCTTAATCCTTTATTTATTTTTTATTTCAGAAACTACTTAATCATTCAACCTGTGTCAGATCTTGATCCGATATATGTATATATAATGGGCAATGTCAAAAATCCACATTTCTCATGAAACAAAATAATATTTTGTAATAATTAAAAATGAAAAATAGTTTGATTTGGAAATAAAAAATTGTGAACAAAATAAAAAATATTTTTATTCAGTTTACCTTATTAATTTCATTGTTTCAATTTAGAAATCTTATTACATTTGGGGAGATGTTATTATAATTAATTTAATTTATAACATAAATATATTAAAAGGTTATTGTCCTTAATAAAATATTTTCTATACTTTAATCAAATCAATACTATACTCATTTTAATGAGTTCTAAATTTGCTTGGTTTTCATCCATGTCACATATAATTATTAACTGTCATATTAATTGAATGACCTAACTTGACTGCTTGGATTGAATGATTTGACCTTTTTATAAGTCAACTCGCCATTTAATATGGTCACACACACACACACACACACACACACACACACACACACACATATATATATATATATATATATATATATATATATATATATATATATATATTTCATTTCTCTAAATCCTTTAAAAATTTTAGAACCTAAATCAGCTTCATTGTGGTCTTCATTATAATTAAATTTGAAATAATTGATGTTAAAGGAATTAATTTTAAATAATTTGATTTTGAAATAATTGATTTGTGTTTGAAAAAAATGTAAGAAAAATGAGTTTAGAAGAGCTTATGTGTGAAATGGAAAAGTAAAAGCTAATATTTTTCATTTCTACTATAATTAATTCTTATAAAAGTGAGGCACTTTTATCAAAAGTAAAAATATAAAATAAACAACCTTACTTTTTCTCAATCCACGTTTTTCTAACTATACGAGAAAAATTTTGCTAACCAAACATGTTGCAAGTCGTTTTCATGCATACCTAAATCCTCCAACAAGGCACACCTGAGGGATTCTAATTCTGCATGTCTCCCTCTTCTCTACAAGTCTTACTGAGCTATTGCTATCAGAACAAAATTTCTTCAAAATCTCTTATGGTCCTGCATATCAAATTTTCTTCGTAATTTATTTTTTTTCTCTTCATTTCCTTTGCTTCAATTTTACAACACTCTGTGTTAAAGTATAAAACAATTCATATACTTATATTCTATCAGCTTAAGCTTTTGTGAGAAATAGTTTCATGACACACTGCTTCAATCTTAAAATACTTTGCATTATATATATATATATATATATATATATATATATATATATATATATATATATATATATATTTAATTTTTAGCAACATTTATTGATAAGAAATATTGTTAAAAAATTTTAGTAATATTCAAAAATATTTTTTTTGAACTGTAATATCTAAAAACATTGTTAAAAATATAAAAAGTGTTTTTAATACTATTTGATAATAATTAACTTTATCAGTATTGTATGTAGATTATGTTACTAAACAATTATATAATTTAGTAACATTTCTTAATATTACTAAATCCCAATATATGTTATAGTGGCTTAATTTCCAACCTGTAATTGCTTTAATTCGGCATCTCATTCAATCATCTCAGTTCGATCTATTTCATTTCATCAAAAGGCTATACCTATTCATGATACATCATATGTATTTGGAATTTCTTTAGGCGTCTGGTCAGATACATATGCAACTGCATATCGAGTATAGATTCGCAATTTTGCTATTTAGAGAGTGAATCATTTTCTATTGATGTCTTCTGGCCACAAACAAGGTTACGTGTAATTAAGGATCTATGAATCTCTTATTGACTTACTGCAAAATTTGAACCATATGCTTCTGAGGCAGTCAGGCCAAGAGCATAAAAGGTTGGTAACGACCTTGCTTATCAATGCGGAAAATGAATTGTCAGACATGACTTGGAGGAATAATTCATATGCTTTAACGTCATTCTTTTGCGTGAAGCTTCCTCCTGGAATAGAATTCTTCTACCTAAGTTTCATTTATTGCTTCATGAATATACTATAATAGAATATTAAAACCTCAAATTTGTTATTGAATAAACGTCATACACACTAGTTTTTGAGAAATGAGAATAGGAAGGAAATCCTCTGTCACTAAATATTATTTACTTCTCTGTCCCTCCAATCATTTACTGTAATACAGAAAGATAATAATCAAAATAAATTTAAAAATTTATAAAATACTAAATATACAATATGAATTTTCTATTAGACATAAAAATCATTAGTGTGTCATAATCCAACAGCTTAAGCTTTTGAGATAGTTGGTTTCATGACATGGTATATTAAAACCTCTACGACCAAATGGTATAAAGTTCGATCCTTGTTGCCACCACTTCTAAATAAATAATAATAATTAAATTTCAACACAAGCTATGGTAGGCCTGTGCATTGAACACGTTTCAAGCACAAAAGAGGCATTTGTGTGAGGGAGCGTATTAGAAGTAAAAATCATTAGTGTGCCATGACCTAACAATTTAAGTTTTTGGGACAGTTGGTTTCATGACATTTTCTATGTAAAAAATAATTAATTGGAGGAACAGAAAAGAGTGATTTTCATCCATGAGAACCCGTAGAACACTCTCTAAGAATTAAAAATAGGGTTAATTAAATGTATTTTACACTCCTAACTTTTATTAGATCATGTAAGGTTTTATTATTTCTTTTTTGGTCGACCAGGGATAGGGTTGTAATACATGTTCTCCCTGCCGTCCAGCCCCTGTTCGTTTGGGCTTGTATGTCACAGCCCACGTTTTCTTTTTTATAAAGACTGCCAAAATCTATCACTTGATGTTGCTGTGTTTTGGGTCAATATTGATTTTAATCTTTCAAATTCTATATGTAGATCATTTTAGTATCTAAAGTTTAAAATATGCTCATGACCAAAAAGGGGGGGGGTGTTTAAAATCTGGTGAATAGAGTAAAGAAGAAATAGTTTAACTTTAATGCACTAATAGTGTAAAAGAATTTTATATTGTTATTCAATCATGTGCTTCTTTTTATTAGACTTTTTAATCAGTAGGTGGTTGAGTCAAACACTTTTGCTCATATGATGCCACATAATTGGATATTAGTATAAAATTATTTTTACATTAACAGTGTATTTAAATAAAAATAATTAAAAAATCATTTTTAACTTTTGCTCAAAGTTAATGTAACTAGTTTTGTGTTTGCATAAGATTGTTTTGGGTGTAAATTACCTTTTTCACCTAAAAAAATTGTTCACTGTATATTTGGAGAAATTTTTATAAATAATTAAAATCTTAGAAAAATCTAGGGCATGCTTACATGCAAATGGTTTTTTAGTTTGCAAGCTGAAGATATATGTTGGCCTAATAGACACACTACATGAGAGCTCGATCCAATTGTGGCGAGTCTTGGTCAAATATGGTTATGACCGTAATTACCTCGTCAATAAGATATTATTTTATTAATTTTTTCTTAATCTAAATCTAAATCATCTAACAATTTTCCCCCTCCTCCCTCCCCCCTTCCATGGGGCATTATTTTGTATAGGGGTGTAGGGTGGTGATATATGTATAATATTGAAATTTATAAAATTTATGCGGAATATGGTGTTTTTAAACACAAATTGCTACGTAGCAATTTGTATACAAGTTGATTTAAAAAAATGTGTATTTTTCAAACACAAATCACTAGATAGTAGTTTATATGATAAAATAATATTTTAATTTTTTTTCTTTTTTTTGCATTTTAGATACATATAAATCGCTAGTGAGCGATTATATTAAAAGAAAAAATCTGAAATCCCTATGAAGCGATTTGTAAGCAGAATCTATTATAATTTTGTTTGTCAATATAAACTTCCCCTATGCTCAACTCAGCTCAGATTGCATGCAAATCGCTACGTAACGATTTATGTTCAAAAACACCATATTCCGCATAAGTTTTATAAATTCCAATATTATACATATATCACCACCATAGTTTTCATAATCGGACAGGATCGGCCGATTCGGACCAAAAATCGGTGAACTGGTCACTGGTCTGGTTCAGTTCACAAGTCAAACCGGTTATGCACAAGAATCGGTCAACACTGTTCAAAACTCGAGTGCGAATCGTCGACAAGTGCTTGGAAATTATAAAATTTTCCCAAAAATGCCAAGCATGTGACTCAATCCTAGGTCCCTCCAACATAGTTGTGCCTCCTTTACCACTAGGCCAACCATGAGCATGTGTTATTATACTTCATTTTTTTTATATATTATATATCTAGTGGCATTAAATTGCATTTTAATATATTGATTTAATTATATTTGATTTAACGAGTTCAACCAGTACGTGACCCGATGCCATGGCCAAGTCGATCACTGATCCAATTTTGAAAACTATGATCACCACCCTACACCCATATACAAAATAATGCCCCAGCTTCTGCAACATGTTTCATTATTTCTCCCACTACTATAATATTGTTGGCCCCCTCAGCTGCTACTACTACTCCATCTACCTTCACCTTGCTGCCACCCCTTTCCCCACCACTGCCATCACCACCCCCTAACATATCTTCCCTAACTGACACAAACCACCATAATCAGAATGCCTCATCATCTTCCTCTAATTCTGCAACCCATGCGCCACTACTAGTCCACTATTAAATTAGTCTTCAACCATAGAACCCAACACAAACCACAAATCCATCCCAATAGTGAAAATTTCAATAAAAATGAAGAAAAACATTTAATACACACATTCAATCATCACAATTTGAGATTCCACCACCATCATGGATTAACCCTTCGCTTCCCTGATGAGATCTGAAATCTCTGCGCCAACAATAAAGGCCATCAAACCGTTGATCTAGTCGCTCAGTCCCCAATGGCAACAGGTTGGCAAAAGTCTACCTGGAGGACCAACATCGACACCACCTGTAGAGGCTCCATGGTAAGAGGATGGCACGAAAGTTGTCGTTTCCAGAGAAGGAAGACGACGATGACTTTTCCTCGTTCGCCTCTTCGCCATCATCCTCCATTTCACTCTCAAATCTGTCGTCTTCCGTAATCATGTGGTAGTGAGGGGAACAATATGAAATGTATTTGTGGGTATGTTGCATGACAACAACTTTTTATAGATTTGTTTTTTCCTTATTCACTAAAAGGTTGAAGGTTGAAGCCAATAGAAAAAGTAAAGAAAAAAAATGATGGGGTCATTAATAGGATAGATCGTCATAATAGGGTCATTAGTTTCATGTTTAGAATTGGTCCACTTTATTTACCACTTGTCCTATAACCATTTGCGCAATTCATGTCTATATGCTGCACATAATTATTGCATCAACATGTAAGAACTCGCCAAAAATCTGCTCTTAGCTTTTTGTAGAAGTTAAAAATAGTAGTTTCTTAAAAAAAAACATTTGTATTAAACTTTTTTCAGTTATATATAAAATTTAAATTTGATAATATCTTTTTTAAAGGTGAAACAAACATACCCTTAATTTTTTATTAAAATTATTAATATCAATGTACCCTAAATAGTGAATAGCGACAAAAATCACTTCCAAAATTTCAGCCATAGTTAGCAAATAACCTGCTAACGAGGACATATTATTGAGAGTTACATGGTTGATGTTCCAATGGAGCCACAAATGATGAGAGGTGTCAGCTAATTTCCATGGCCATGTGCATCATATGTGTTGGTTTTCTCTCTCACAGACACAGTCTCCTCTGCAAATTGAAAACTTTTCTTCTTCTATATAAAAGGAATTGTTTTCTTGCAACCCTTATTCATTAACAATATTTAAAGCAGAAATTAAAGCACACACAACAGGTTTGATATCGTAAGTGAGCTATACAATAAGGACACTGATCTTGCACTTGATCTATTCTACAACCACAACCTTTATTTCTAGGCTCAAGTGAGTTTTTTCCCCTTTGTTTTTGTTTCATTATATATTATATTATGTTTAAGTTTAATTTCGATGGATTATAAAAGCAATTACATTTATATTCTGCTAACTGGAGTTGACCTGTAGCTAAATATATATCCAGACATAGTTGCAGCTATGTACATTAGCACTTCACATACTAACTAGAGTTCCATAGTGCACCAAGGCTAATGCCCCTGCTGTTAGCTACAATTTCTACTTAAGTTCACTCCCAAAATATTTTCAATCACAAAATCCAATTTCATTCTTATAGTTTTATAATTCTTGTTTCAATATCATAGTTATAGACTTAACAGTTCTCATAAATACAATCATTCATGCTTCTAATACAATTCCAATTCCTAATCGAATGCCAAAATTAGTTGTATGCAAAGTTTCATAATGAAACACAAAATACCCCGTAAATTCTAAATCATCTTCAAATCATGAAAGAATATGTTTCATCATTTCAAACCAAGAACTCTCTTTTATTTTCTTTGTTTATTTTGTTTTCCAAATCATAGTCTAACAATGACTCCACAACTTGACATAATTCAAATACATATATAATATCTTATAGCCAAACACGACAACTTCAAAACCTTCACACTTCATTTCATAAGCAATTTACAATTCAAATTCATAATTTCTCAACTAACTCCATGACTATTTATGAATAAAATCCACTAAGTAAAAATGTTTTTAGTAGAATATTTATAATTAAAATTTACTATACAAAAAGTAAACTGCAAATATCCTATCTACTCACAATGGCTCCTAAGAACCAAAGATAAACTCTTGAGTGTCTTTAATTCAATGGTCGTTGCTCAATTGTGCTAAGACTCTAGGAACAAAACAAACAAAATATACTTGAGCTAACAATAGCCAAAAAGTTTTAAAATCTAAGTTATTAACATTAAATCTCCAAATCTCATAACCTAGGGTTCCAAAGAACCATAATATACTCATAGGAACACAAATAAAGCTCAATAGGACCAAAAGAACAAGATGAAAGTTTACCTATTGCTCTAAGCAGAAGATTAGAGGGAGTAGATGCATCAAATTTCACAATTGTAACTAACTCTCTTACTAAAGAGAGAGAATAGAGATCACCACAGAAGGGGGAGAGAGAGAGAGCATGCGAACGGGTACAAGAAAGGGGAGGACTGCTTGCCATCGGCAGTGACATGACAATAACAGAGGTTATGGTGGTGATGCGGTGAAGGAAAGGGGTAGTATGAACAAGAACTGAGAGAGAAATAAAGGGGTTTTCCATTGTGAAAGAAGAAAGAAAAGAAAGGTGGAGAAAGAGAAAAGGAAACAAAAAGGAAAGAAGGAAAAGAAAGAAAGAAAAAGAAAAGAATGAGGAAAAAAATATGGGTTGCACCTACTAAATATTGTACCTACAAATATTTACCTGACTTAGCCAATACCAAACATAGATCCGTTTATTTTATTTTTCAGTACTAACAATTATTTTAGAGACAAACAAATATTAAGTTTTTGGTTATCACAATTAGGATAGTCATGCGTAGTAAACAAAAAGAGTTGTTATTTGTACACAATTTTCTAACCCTAAATAGAACATCTCTTTCACATAGATATATACAACAATTTTTTTTTTTAGCTCAACACATGAACATATAAATACTCTAGAATATCTTTTTAGAATTTTTTTCTTATTGACTTTTTTATTCACTGAATAGAGTTGCTACTTAGAGGTTAATTATTTTTTATGCTCCTTTTTATTTTAAATAATACATTTATATACATTTTTTTAAGTTGTATTCCTCTTGAATATTTAAATGTGTACAATTTCTCCCTCTGATAAAGCTTGTTGGACAAAGTCTTTACAGGATATTTCTCTTCCAATACCTTCCATAGTGAATCAGCAGTTTCTTTTTCCATGACTTCTCATAGAACATTATCCACAAGACTCAATTGTATGGTACTCAGTGCTTTGACCATCACCTCCTCCTTCTTGTCATCAGGTAATGACTCCAGCAATTTTTTCTTTGCCCCCAACCCCTTTGAAAGACCTAGCTAATTTAGCAATACCTGCACTTTCACTTTCCATAGTCTGAATTCATTGGACCCATCAAATTTTTCTACTTCAAATTTTGGCACTGACATCTTAAATCTGAAACCAGGTGGCTCTAATACCACTTGTTAGGAAATATCAGAGTTGGGTACACCTCAAGTGTAACAAACACTTTATGGATATGAGCGGAAATGAACCCAAATTTATGGAAAGTAATAAATAAAATGAAGCATGTGAATAGTACTTCACAATGGGACCCACTTATCACTATTCACACCAACAAAATAAATCAAGATAACTGCACACCAAATTTTAACGTAGAAAACCCTCCTGTAATTTTGAGAGAAAAATCACGGGTCAAACTCCGAAAAATATTCCACTATATTTAAAGAGCAACTGCAATATAGTTTATCCCCAGTAAGACTCTCTTCTACTATAATTTGTAGTATTATAGAAATTTAGAGTATATATCCAAAACCCCCAGTGTATATTCATACTACACTCTTGAAATTTTTTTACATACACTTTATTTTTCTCTCACTACAAGAGGCTAATATTGGTTCTTTCTAAAGCTGGAATCGCTTCAGCTTTGTTAATGTGTTTTTCTTGCTTGATTTTTGCTCTATTTATAGAGCTTCAAAGCAATGCACAATGCACTGCAAGCCATAATCCAGCTAAGAAAAAATGCTTTCGGCTGTGGGGGATAACACTTTTGGTGGAGTAAAATACTTCCACTTTGGCCTTGCAATAATGCAAGCCATATTCTGACAATTCTCCACTTTGGCTTGCAGTTTGTAACATCCTTCAACTTCAAATATTGACCAAGTCCAAGCAATGCTTAATCTTGTCAATCGACAATGGTTTTATCATCATGTCGGCTGGGTTCTCAACTGTGACTATCTTCTGAACTGCAATTGTATCATTGTTGATAGTTTCTCTGACAAAATGAAGTCTCACATCAATATGCTCAGTCCTTTCAGGATAGATTTTGGCTATTAGTGGTGAATTTTGACACTTAGGATATGTTTGTGAGTTTGGATTTTGGAGGAAAAAGGAATGGGGCAAAAGGTGGACTTACAATGTAAAATTATATTACAACTCTTTCCTTCTCCTCTAAAACTCAAACTCACAAACATACCCTTAAATAAGACAAAAAAAAGTACAACTTGACACCGAGCCCTGCAAAAGATGGGAGAAAGTGGAGCAGAAGTATTAGAAGAAGATAACATTTTGTAATGAAAAAGAGAAGTCAGTGGTTTTGGTTGAGTGCAAGATAGTTTCAGGTCAATAGAATTGCTGTAACCATGGCCTATTGACAGACCTTAATTTTCTGAATTTTTGTTGCTTAAGATATAGGACATTGCATGCATATTGATTTATTGTTTTCCTTGAGAATGATAGTAATATAGTATTAGGTGGCTTGCAGTCAGCAATTGAAACTGCCCAAAAGTGCATGCACAGTAACTTCACATGTGATGCAAGCTATACCATTGAAAATCATAGCAAGTTACTGTGTATGTGCATAGTAACTCTCTTAAAATTCTATAAATAGAAGGGTGCAAACAGAGTAATGCATCCATCCTAATCTAAAACACTTATTCAATTGTTTTAGAAAGAATTGAGTAAGCTTATTGTAGTGAGAAAAAAATAGAGTGTATATAAGAAAATTCCAAGAGTGTAGTATATGTATACACTGGGAGTTTTGGGTATATTCCCTAAGTCTCTGTAAGATTACAAATTATAGTAGAAAAGAGTCTTATTGGGAATACACTATATTGCAATTACTCTTTAAATATAGTGGAGTATTTTTTGGAGTTTGACCCATGATTTTTCCCTCAAAATTATAGGAGGGTTTTTCACATTAAAAATTTGGTATGTAGTTCGCTTGATCTATTTTGTTGGTGTGAATAATAATTAAATACTATCATAAATACTGACACGGGCCCTACTGGTGTAATATTTACGCAGCTTCACTGTGAAGTACTATTCATATAAATAGTGACATGTGGGTCTCACTGTAAATACTATTCACCATGCTTTATTTATCCGTTACTCTCTATAAATTTGGGTGTGCTTCCACTCATATCCATAAAGTGCCTATTACACTTTGGGTGCACCCAACTCTGATATTCCCTAACAAGTGGTATTAGAGCCGCTTGGTTTCAAATCTAAGGTGTCAGTGCCAAAATTTGAAGTGGAGAAGTTTGACGGGTCCAATGACTTCAGACTATGGAAGCTGAAAGTACAGGCATTGGTAGATCAGCAAGGTCTTGCAAAGGTATTGGAGGATCCAGGGTCATTACCTGATGACAAAAAAGAAAGAAATGATGGCCAAAGCACGGAGTACAATACCTTTGAGCCCTGCAGACAATGTTCTACGAGAGGCTATGGAAGAAAAGATTGTTGATTCACTATGGAAGGCTGTGGAAGAGAAATATTCTGTAAACACCTTGTCCAACATGCTTTATCAGAAGAAAAGACTGTACACGTTCAAATATTCAGGAGGAAAATCAATGCAAAAGCTTATAGACGACTTCAACTGGATGATCTCTGACGTTGGAGTAGCTAAAATTAAAGTTGAAGATGTTGATCAAGCTGTGATCTTATTAACTTCACTACTTCCGTCTTATGATAATTTCTGCGATACCATACTTTATGGTAGATCTGATATCTCAGTGAAAAATATCAAAGAATCACTGATGATAAACGAGCATCAGAAGTTAATATCCGGACCCAGTGTCAAAGGTCCTACAAATGGGTTGTTCGTGACGAGAGGATGTAGTCAAGAAAGAGGATCAGGAAGCAAGAGTAAGAGAAGATCAAAGTCCAAAAAGCACAAATCCATAAAGTGCTTTCATTGTCACCAGATAGGACATATCAAAAGAAATTGCCCAGAGAGAAAGGAGAAATAACCAATATAACAATTGAAAGTTCTAATGATAATGATGCTGATGCTAGTTTAGCCTTGACAGTATTCACAGGAGACACAGGAAATCAGTGGATCATGGATTCTGGTGCATGCTTTCATACGACACCGAATTAAAGCTTTTCTCATCCTATAAAAAGCCAGAGGGAAAATTTAGATTGGTAGATAATAGAATAATTCTGATCGCAGTTGAAAAAGATGTGCAAGTAAATCTGAATTATGGTACTACAAGGACGTTTCAAGCAAAGTATGTTCCAGAACTAGGTAGGAACCTAATCTCCTTGAGTGCCCTAGATAATTGGGCGTACAATTTCATTGGAGAGGGCAGATTCTTGAAGGTGATCAAAGGTTCAATGGCGGTATTGAAAGGAAAGCTGTAGGGCTAGATCTATTTATTGTTGGGAAGCACAGTCGATGGAACTGCTGTTGTTCTATCTTGTGAAAGAAATGATGATGCTACACAATTGTGGCACATATGGCTTGGTCATATGAGTGAGAAAGAAATAACCATACTTGCTGGAAAAGGCTTGCTGAAAGGCTTGAAGAGTTGCAAACTTGGTTTTTGTGAAAATTGTGTATTTGCAAAGCAGAAATAGTTGAAGTTCAATTCTGGCAAACACAACAACAAGGGGATATTAGAGTATTCCCACTCAGATGTTTGGGGTCCAGCCGCTACTAACTCTTTCGGTGGAGTCGCTATTTTCTTACTTTGATAGATGATTATTCCAGGAAAGTTTGGATTTATTTCCTGAAGAAAAAAAAAAGAGATGTTCAACAAATTCAAGCAATGGACAACTATGGTCAAGAAGCAAACCGGGTGATCAATTAAGAGACTAAAAACTGACAATGGCAAAGAATTTTACAGTAAAGAATTTACAGAATTCTGTAGAAATGCTAGTATAGTGAGGCACCATATTGTACCAAGAACATCATAGCAAAATGGAGTTGCAAAACAGATGAACAGAACACTTCTGGAGCGTGCAAGATGCATGGGAATCAATGCAGCACTTCCCAAATTATTTGGGGTTGAGGCGGTTAATACAGTTGTATACGTGGTAAACAGATCTTCATCAATTACTATTGATCTAAAGATTCCACAAAAGGTATAGTCTGATCGACCTATAAACTATTCTGATTTGAAGATATTTGGTTGTTCTGCGTATACCCATGTGAGTAATTGTAAACTTAAGATGAGGGCAAGAAGGTTTATATTTCTAGGGTATGCACGAGGGGCGAAAGGCTACAGACTGTGGTGTACAGAGATGGAAAATTCACCCAAAATCATTGTCAACAAAGATATCACTTTTGACGATGCGACAATGCTAAATCAGAAAAAAGAGTCTAACTTAGATAAGGCAAAGACAGATCATGGTGCTAAGAAGCAGGTGGAGCTGGAGATTGACTATGGGAAAGTGAAGCAAGAAAAGGATGAAATGGATCAGCCAAGTACTTCAAGGATTGCTCAACCTGAAGTAGAACAACAAGATGGACCTGACTATGAGGATACTGGTGACCAAACTAGAGAAGCAGAACCATACAGTATTGCTACTGGCAGAGAAAGATGAGAAATTCAAAAACCAAAAACATATCTAGATTCTGTTGTCTGTGCACTTGACTCATTAGGTGTAGATATCTAGATTCTATTGCCTGTGCTCTTGTCTTGGCTACGGTGGATGGTGTAGTTGAAAATGAACCATGTACCTACCATGATGCAGTAGAAAGTAAGGAGTCGAAGCAGTGGCTTATAGCAATAAATGAGGAGATTGAATCTCCTTAGAAAAATCAGACGTGGGAGCTAGTACAACTTCCAAAGGGGAAAAGAATAGTTGGCTGCGAATGGGTTTACAAAAGAAAAAAAGGAATCCCTAACATTGAGCCTCTAAGATTCAAGGCGAGACTAGTAGCAAAGGGTTATACTTAGAAGGAGGGTGTTGACTTCCATGAGGTATTCTCTCCCATGGTGAAGCATAGCTCTATTTGGATCGTATTAGCTATTTTGAGTACGTTTGACTTGGAACTGGAACAGCTTGATATGAAAACAACGTTCTTACATGGTGAGCTAGAGGAATAGATTTACATGAGTCAACCAGAAGGGTTCATAATTCCTAGAAAGGAGAACCATGTTTGCCTATTGAAGAAGTCATCACACGGCTTGAAGCAGTCCCCGAGGCAATGGTACAAAAGGTTTGATGCATTTATGATTGGTACTGGATATAGTAGAAACCAATATGATAATTGCATATGCTCTAAGGAGCTTCCAGAATGTTCATGGATTTATCTATTGTTGTGTGTAGAAGATATACTAATTGTAGCTCGCAACAATGCTAAAATTAGTATGTTTAAAACTCAGTTGGGAAAAGAGTTCGAGATGAAGGACTTGGGTGTGGCAAGGAAAATTCTGGGAATGGAGATTTTTAGGGAGCGGCATAGTGGCAGGTTGTGCTTGATACAACAAAATTACATTATGAAAGCGCTACAACGCTTCAATATGGATCAGTCCAAACGAGTTGGCACTCCATTAGCTGCACATTTTAAGTTATCTTCAAAAGAATGTCCGAGAACTGAGGAGGAGGTAGAACACATGTCTCGTATACCTTATTCTAGTGCGGTTGGCAGTCTCATATATGCCATGGTATGCACTAGATCGGATCTTTCATATGCAATGGGTGTGGTAATAAGCAAATTTATGAGCAAACCTGGAAAGAGACATTGAGAAGCTGTAAAATGAATCATACGGTACCTGAGAGGTTCCACTGATGTTTGTTTGGTGTTTGAAGGTCAGAAGAACTATGGAGTTATGGGATATGTAGATTCTGATTATGTAGATTACCTAGATAAAAAGAGGTCATTGACAGGCTATATCTTTACAGCCTTTGGATGTACTATTAGCTAAAAGGCGACATTACAATCTACAATGGTATTGTCAACTACTGAAGTTGAGTATATGGCATTGACTGAGGCTGTTAAAGAAAGCATTTGGGTGCACGATCTTTTGGATAGTTTTGGGTTAAATCAACATATACCAATTATACATTGTGATAGTCAAAGTGACATTTATCTAGCTAAAAACTCAGTCTATCATGAAAGGACAAAACACATTGATGTTAAACTTCATTTTTTCAAAGAAAGTATCAACAATAGTACTGTGCAGTTCAGAAGGTAGCCATAACTGAGATTCCAGCTGACATAATGACAAAACCGCTGCCGATTGACAAGTTTAAGCATTGCTTAGACTTGATTAATATTTGCAGAGGTTGAAGGTTGTTGCAAACTGCAAGCCAAGGTGGAGGATTGTTAGATAACTTGTAGTCAGTAATTGTAGCCACTAAAAGTTAAAAAATCATGTGAAGTTACTATGCACATGCACAATAACTTCACATGTGATGTAAGCTGTACCACCAAAAACACGGAAAGTTACTGTGCATGTGTCACGACCCGACTTGGGCACATGATCGGCACGTAAAGAATCCTCATTCCCACGTAAGCCTCATGATCTCTAAGTCCCTCTATATGCATAATTTAATATAAAATCCTTTTCCAAATCATAAAATCATCTCTGACATATATATCTAACTCTTTGAAAAATAAATCATTATAAATACTTTCATAATCAAGCTCTAGTAAATATCTCTGATACAAAATACCCGAGTTGCTCTTAATACAAAATAAACCATAGAACTTGTAACCATGAAAATACAAAATATCCATAATAAAAACATGTCAATCAATCTCTATGGTCCGGGACCCTGCCCGTCATGCACACTGGAGCACTCTATCTCTAAAAAAAATACCAAAAGTACTTCACTCACAACGTGAAGCTCACCAACTGGAAAATCTTTACTGCAAGTCTACTGCACTTGTAATGGAGGAAGGGAGAGGAGTGAGTTTCATCTAAAACTCAGTGAGTAAGTCTTCACCCATAACCCTCTCATGGGACAGTCAAGGGAAATAAATAATAACATATATATATATATATTCATCAAACTAGTCAATGCAATAACTCTCAAGTTCATATTCTTAGGAATAACAAATAGTTCTAAAATCATTATTCTGTAGAAATCATAAACCATAGTATGCTAATAAAGAAACAGAATCTCTGGTTATGCCCAATTCATGTAACATAACAAATCTCTGGTTATGCATAGCATAACAAAGTCTCTAATCTCTGGGGCACCTAAATAGGTCCCGTTTGTTATTTCTTTGGCCCGAAGGCGACTTGGTATACCAAGGTTAACGGAATAACTGCCATTAACTCACAGTCTGTTTCTCTATAGCTACTGTCCAGTTCAATCAGAAATCTAAATCTTTTTTCTATATCTCATAAGTCTTCTACCCTAGAGTTCACAATCTCTAGCATATAAATCAACAGTTCTGAAATTCATAAAATTATTTAACTATGAAAACTCTTGAAACCCGAAAAGTTCTGGTCTCATATAACTCTAACAATCTGACTTTAGCATAACTGTGACCGTGAAATCATGCCCAAGGGATCACCCATTTGTAGGCATTCTGATTTCAAGCCTACAGAATATGTATCTGGCAGTTGTTACAAATCATATTAAATTCCATACTTCTGAGAATCATAAAAACATTTATTTTCTCTAAAACTCTATCATATACATATTCTCTACTATGGAAATCATCATAATGTTCCATAAATCTTTAAATATATACTCTAGCTCTTTGATAAAAATCACTTTAACAATAATGGTCCCATGAGTTTTCAGAAAAACATATATATCTCATGCTATAATTTACTGAAATTAACTCTAATGATCAACATAAGGATCATAGGATTTGAACCCACTCACCGTTTAAAGCCTGGAGTATGTGGGCTCCACCAACTTGACTTGAAGAGTTTGGAATGGCACCAACAACTGCCATGGAGCAACCATAACTCTAGATTAACATCTAAAAATCTCTAGAGAGCTCTATTCTAACTCTACTAAAATTGGGGAAACACCCCCACTTGATAAAAATGAGAAAAATAATGGGTCCAAATCCAAGATCATGGAGAAATAAAGACATAATCTAATAACATGAACTTACCTTGAAGCTTGGAAAGATGGATTGGAGTGAATTTGAGAGAAAGAGAGAAAAAAATAGAGGAGAAGGGAGAGAATCGCGTTTCTGCGTTCTTCTGCACGATTTGGGGTTTTAAACTCTCTCTGACACCGCTATAGCGGTCTAACAGCATCTGACGGTCCCCACAGAGTCGCTTATGACCACTATAGCGGTCTTGGATCGCTATAGCGGTACCTCAGTCCGCTGCACTGCTTGAACAAGTGCTGGTGATCGCTATAGCGGTCCTGGACCGCTATAGCGGTGACAGCAACTCCCAACAACTCTCAACTTCTGTGTTTTTCAGTCATTCCAGCATCTGGGTTGTTTCAACACTCACTTATTTACATTTACTCTCCATTAACTTTAAAACATAAATATAAATAAGGAAATACCCTCCATTTGGATTCAAATAAAATATCACAAAAATCAAAACTCCATCAAATCAGAATCCAAATTTTGAGTTTTAGTTCAAATCCTGGAATTTTCGAGATTTTCTAAACTTGTGGGTTAACAACGAAACATTTGCAGGTTTCATAAAATTCGTTAAAAATCGCTCTTCAACTTGTTTTCTCTCAAGGAACAATTACCGGGACTTTTGATCCCAAGAATATGGTTCTATCATATAGCCCTCCAAGGAGGTGTAGGATCCAGACTTAGTAAAATTCAGGACCCGACGGTGGTTCCCAGGGAATCCTTGAAGCTATATAGAACCTTATTGCTGACCCGCGTACCTCAGGTATCACAGCATGTGCACGATAACTCTCTCAAAACTCTATAGAGGGGTGCAAACAGAGTGATGCATCCATCTTGAGCTGAAACACTTATTCAACTGTTTTAGAAAGAAGTAGAGTAAGGTTCTTGTAGTGAGAAAAAAATAAAGAGTGTGTGTAAGACAATTTCAAGCTTGTAGTGTGTGTGTGTGTGTATATTGAGAGCTTTTGGCATATTCTCTAAATCTCTGTAATACTACAAATTGTAGTAGAAGAAAGTCTCACTGGAGATACACTATACTGTAATTACTTTTTAAATATAGTGGAGTATTTTTCAGAGTTTGGCCAATAATTTTTTCCTCAAAATTATAGTAGGGTTTTCTACATTAAAAATTTAGTATGTAGTTCTCTTGATCTATTTTGTTGGTGTGAATAATAATGATGAGTAATATTTATCCAGTTTCACTGTAATCACTATTCACCGTACTTCATTTATCTGTTACTTTCCATGAATTTAGGCGCGCTTCCACTCACATCTATAAAGTGTCTATTACACTTGGGGTGTACCCAACTCTAATATTCCCTAAACATAGTGCTAACTTGTGTCGCTTTCTTAAGATCTCCTGCATAGGCGGTTTTGGCTCCAACCCATACATGTACAAAATTAATGGCACTACATCAATCCAATTAGAGCAGCTTCAGAACAAGGTAATTGAAGACTTGAGAACACTTATCTTTTATAATATACTTTAAATCAGTACATCCTTAATTTTTTGGTACGACTGGTTAGAGTAGTATGCGACGTGATGATGCCAATGCATTTTCTTTGACCTTAAAGAAACGACAAAAGAAAAATAGTGCAAAATTTACGTTATAGAAATTGCAGATTTTGCCTGTTCACAGTAAGCTTGTAGATTTCTCACTGAGATTTCTTAATACTTGAAATATTCCACCTTCTCCACTATAGAAGACCATTATTAATGACAAAGCATTAAAATTACAAGTATTTCATCTTTCACAAACATGTAGAAGTTTGCAGTTCTGCTTTTGGTACAAGAATGCTTAGATTAGAATGGGAGGAAGTTGTTCCATTATAAAGTTAAGACATTCTCATAAGTCTCAACAACGTTTTTCTATAGAAATATATTATAGATTAGTTACATCTTATTAGGATCCCTGATGAATAGGGGCTTACAGTGGTGCTTCATTTCACATATGACATGAGAAGAGTCTAAAGAAGAGAATAGTTGATAAGATGTTATTTCTGCTACAATTTTCCTATGTCAATAAGTAGCTTTTTCTACTGAAAAATTTGTAATGAAAGAAGCTAGTGTTATCGCGGACCAATTCAATAATGAAAGGCCCAACACTCTAAATTTTCTTAAATTTGTAATTGTGATATTTTTTAAACAATTGATGAAAAATTAAAGGAAGAGTCGATTTGCACATTTAAGGAAGTTTACGGAGTTGAACTGCACATTTTTAAATTTTAGGGTCTAAAATGCACCTAATCTATAATTCACATGGGGTAATGTCATGAAATCAACTATCCCAAAAGCTTAAGCTGTTGGCTTATAGTACACTAATGATTTTATATCTAACACACCCTTCATGCAAATGCCCCTTTTGACTTGAAGCGTGGATAATGCACAGACCCACCATACTTTGTGTTGAAATTTTAATTATTTTTATTTAAAAGTGGAGGTAACAATGATCGAACTCTAAACCACTTAGTTATAAAGGCTCTGATATCATGTCATAAAACCAACTGTCCCAAATACTTAAGCTGTTGGGTTTTGTTACACCGATGCTTTTATCTCTAATAGGTAAAGCGCAATTTTTCCTTTATTGTTTACTCCTACCATGTTACTTACTGTTTTCTGATGATTGGCCCTTGGTCTTATAGGTGTTAAAAGATTTGTTTATATCTCTGCCGCTGACTTTGGTTTAGCAAATTACTTACTGCAGGGGTATTGCGAAGGAAAGGTAATTTTTCCAACTCCTAACCGTTTAGGATATTTTGTGGAAGGATTATCAGTTGACGAAATTTTCTGCACTTTTTTTTTTTCCTTGGTGAAACCCTGCTGCAAAATGTTGTAAAATTTTCTGTCTAGGACATTCTATGTGATGGAAAGCATTAACAACTTGTAATATGTATTAATTATCATTTAGTCCATCGACTTATGATACCGAGATATTTTCTATTTGGAAAATGCTCATTCACACGAATGAATTGCACAGAAAGCATATAGAAATGACCTTGGTTTTGCTCCTCTTTCACTGACATGCATTTCCTGTTTAACATTTTTTTTTTCTCATTTTTCATTGCCACCTATGTTTGTGGTCCCATTTGTATAATTTGGTTCATTATAAATAATATTTGTATTTCCATTTTAATATATGGAAAATTATTTAGTATATCTTATTTTTGTAACGAGCTGCTGAAACAGAACTACTAACCAGACTTCCCTATGGAGGTAAGTGTTTTTATCTCTAAACATTGCTCATAGGGAGGCTTGCTATAGAATACTAGTAAGCAATATACTGGATATGCAAAGGCTAGAGTAAAATCTACCATTAAGGAAATTGGTGAAAAATTTCTTTTCCATCTCCTAATAAGTGTCATATTTGATTATGTACCAAAAAACGTGTCATATTTGATAATAGGCAACACCGTTCATTTTTACCCATTTTTCTTTTAATAATTTGGCATTTGCTAAGATGTTTCCTTAGAATATTACAGTACATTTTTCCACTAGCCTGAGAAAGGGCGAAGAAAGGAACCAAGATCATCCGCATTCTAGAAGGAAATTCCGGAGATGCACATTCTAATCTAACAGTTAGCAGTTTTAGATTGTGTTTGGCTTCATTATGTTATCATTAAAAATTAATTTTCAGGACTGATATCCTCTTCATTTTTTTAGAGAATATTAAAAAAGAAATACCAAGGATGTTGATCCAGATGAACGTTTACTAGAGGTGGTGATTCTTTCTTCCATCGAAAGAGTTTACGTGTAATTTTACACATAAATAGTAAAATGGGGCAAAAATAGGAAATAAGTTTGTGCGAACAAGTGAAGTCATTTTCGGTGGCAAACGTCAGTGAATGCTATACCAAAATGTGGCTTTGAAAAAATAGAAAGAGAGAGGAAGAAAAATCAAAGTTCCGTGCACCAAATTTTCAATGCAAGGAAAATTTGAGACGGATGGGAAGAGGTTCTCTTCTTATAAATAAATAGAGGCTTCCTCCGTTAGTTCTATCATCCAATGCAAAGAGAAAAATATACATAGTATTCTTTGAGAGTTTTTCCTATTTTTATAGAGAAAAATGTATTCTCCTGATATAAAAAAGAATATTATTATTCTCTTCTTATATTTAAAGAGAGGTGTAAATTTTATTTTTCACATAATAAAAATATTTATCGGTCTTGTCCGTGATTTTTCCATCATCATTAGGGATTTTCCACGTAAATATTTGTATCCGTTCTAATTCTCTCAACTTTATTTTAGTTATGTTATTCTATTTTCATAACTATAGTACCCAATAGTTTGGACAGATGAATTTACTATATACTGTAAGAGCTGTCTAGTGCACGAGACTTGCACCAAGTGGAATTTGGGGAGGGTAGATGCACATGGCTTTATCACCATTTTGTGTAAAGAATGTTTCCAGAATTTATTTAATCCTGTGCTATCAAATTTGTACACGATGGTTCATTTTACATGCCTTTTCAGGAGCGATTCTGAGACCAGGATTTATTTATGGGACTCAAGGTGTTGGCAGCATGAAGATACCACTTGGTGTTATTGGTTCTCCATTGGAGATGGTAATTTTTGGGGCTTCTCTAGTGTATGACACAGGCATCTAATTATTATTCAGCCCTGATGCATAAACTATTATTCAAAATTTTTTAAAAGGAAATAGTAAGAATAAGAGAAAACAAAAATAGGATTTTATTGTTTTAATTATTTTTTATTTCAAAAAATCCTGAAAATAGAAACACAAAAAAATAAAATCAGGAAATGAAAACACATTTGATAAATTTCCTATTTAAGAAATTATTTTAAAAAGGATAAAAGTGAAAGAATTTTATTGCAGCCTTACTTTTATTGTTTGGTTACTAATCATAAGCATTGGTATCTAAACTTGGTAACCAAATGGCATTCCTCTATTGGTATATCCATTGCACATCTAAACTTTTTGTGATCTGACCAATGCTTGACAATGCTATGTACTTATACTGGATATTTTTGTTAGTTTCTGATTGGACCTCACTCTGAGTTATTGTAGGTTCTCCAATATGCAAGACCATTGAACAATATCCCTCTTGTGGGGCCTCTATTCACACCTCCTGTTAAATTCACTGATGTTGCAAATGTTGCTGTGAGAGCTGCTACTGACCCGGTTTTCCAGCCTGGGATCATAGATCAAAGTATTAATATAATTTCTAATGGTTATTCCTAGCTAAATCTAATTTCGGGTGGTTTGCCATTGAAAATCCCCGAGTTAACCATTGTCTAACTGAACAATTCTCCATCTCATATCTTCAACAAGATAATATCTGAAAATACATGCATGTAATAAGAGACTGATATTTATTTATGATTTCAACTTTAATGTGTCTATATTTACTCTGAACTCAAGCAATCCAGTCAAAACTCTTTCTAATGGTGTTAATCATATTTGTATCTTTCTGGACCACATGCTTTTGACAGAGATAATTCATCATTTATTATTAGAACCTTTATGAATAGGTTTAGAGTTGGATCCTTTTTCTCTCCTTATTCTAAACACAATTTAGAAAAGTTAGATTGAGGCGGGTCTATAAATTGCCAAGCTCAACAAACTCTTGCGCAAGAAGGTCTGGTAAGTATAAAATAATTCATGTGTTTAGATTTAATAGCTTATATAACAGCGTAGAAGTGACTAATATTCTTGTGTTTATATCGCTTTTAACTTGGTTTTGATAAGCACACTTTGAACTAATTTATAATGATCTCAACAATATCATGTTTGGATTATAGTTTGCACACCTCTAAATACCATTATGCGGCGTGTAAAGTCAGTCTCATCCACAAATAGTATGTCTAGAAAAATATGGTTCAGTCGCGTTTTGAATATGACTTTGGATCTTACGCCAGAGCTTGCGTGAGACTCAGAGAAGTTAGCCTGCTTGGTTACTGTTTCTATTTCCTGTTTTCATGTTTTGTGTTTTATATTTTTAGAATATGATGAAGGAAATATTGAAAATAATAAAATTTTATTTTTAGTTTTTATTTCCTGTTTCCATTATTCACTTAAACAAATTATGAAAAAAGAAAATACAAAAATGAAAACGGAAAATAAAAACAAAAACCAAGCATATCCTGACTTTTTCATTGTCAAATAATGGTTTGCAAATTATAATCGAAGCATTGCTATAATACTTACACCAATTCTGGCACATAACAGTCCTCTTCTTTAATTTTAGTAACATGCCCCTCTTAATAATTTGTACTGGCTGCAAGTAAAATATTACCACAAACTTTTGAAGAGATCACCTTGTGGCTATGATTTTCATTTTGCAAAGTTACTTTGTAGTACCTATTAGAAGCAGCTGTAACTTTTACAATAAAATTAGTTCTAGTCCTAGCTAATAGCTATTTTTGCAGGGATTCCTGCACTCTCTTTAGAACTACTAAAAATTGGAGAGGTGAAAAAGAATATTGTAGATCTATACAATTTTAAGGTAGAGACACCTGTGAAGAGAAGAACATGATGCATTCCTTACAAAACTTTCCTAGGCTCTTATTCTCTTTATACACAAGTAGAAATTTACATGGATATCACATTAGGTACTGTTCAAGACACTCTTTCAACTTTTGGAAAGTCACAGGTTTTGATACAAATGAGTCCATACCATTTTCATAACATTCTTCAGCACTCTCTGACATTGTGTTTGCTGTCATCTGCATTAGTATGAGATAATAAGAAAAGGGTTAACTTACCACTCAAAGATTGTGCTTGTAGAAGAGGTAAACCATTCCAATATGAAAACCACTTCCTAAGCTTTTTGAACTTGCAAATTCAAATCAACCAAAAGATTGTTTAGCATTAGTTTTAGAGCGGATTTTGAAGATTAAATTAAGTGCATGTCCCTATAGTTTCACCATGTTTTAAAATAGGCTATTATACTTGAGAGGATTTTCATTGGGTCTTTATACTTCAAAAATTGTTATTGAGTTCACACAGTTAGTTTGTCATATATTCTCCATTATATTTAATTTAGACTAGATTTTGTTTTTGGTATCAATGGACCCAATGGTATCTTAGCCCTATTACCACGAACTCGACTAATTTGGCCTGATCTGAGGTCCCTGAGGGTTTTTTCTAGATTAAATGTAGTTACTAGTCACAGACAAATGGATATGGAGTACAAGATTAATTACTGACCGCAATAATGTGGATCCGCCTTTTGGGTGGTACAGAACATTCATAATCTAAAGCTGGTTGTATTTGGTCAATTCCAGCCTTTCTTGCAGCATCCCAGTTTCCCGTTTCCTCATAAGATCGAATCAGTTTTGTAGTCTGAAGACCATTCATAACTGGCATGAAAACATCCTGTAAATTCCATGTGACAAACTATTAGCAGAAGTTAAGATTTCTATGCAGAACCTGACCCTAACATCATGAAAATCTACATCTATAAGCGGAACTGCTTGCAATTGTTAACTTACTTCTAAGTAAATTAGAAAGCAGAACTAGAGAAAAGCACTTGTTTGCATGACTTACTTGAGAGCAGAAAAATTGTGAAGAAATAGTCTAGTATGTGTAGATTAGGGGAAAAAAAGCAATAACATTTAAGATTGTGTTTGGTCGAGGAGTAAAAGTGGGGTAAAAATTTCATGAATAAGATCTATATGTAATTTTACACATGAAATTCATCCATGAAATTTTCACCACCATATTTACTCCCTAACTAAACACACCCTTAGTCACCTACATGAATGTGACAGGTTTATGCAAATGAAGGAACACTGCCTTATAAGACACAAGGATATCATGTCCAGAAGTGGACTAGTCAATATTCTGAACAAGAAAAGGCACTGATTTATAGAGAGAAAAATGTAGCAAGATACAATCTTGAGACGCAAGAAAATTACCATCAGAATGAGGTCATAAGCGTGGCGCTGAACTGCATGTACGGCTTCCACTCCATTATTCACGACATCCATGCTATAACCTAACCGCTTCATCATTGACTGCGTCACCATGACATTGATCTTGTTATCTTCAACAAGAAGGATCTTAGGCTTTAATGTGGATTTTGTTAGTTCTAATGATGTGCTGCTGCTAATAACACATTGGGAAGCTACATCTCCCTTCACTTGACCCTGACATGTATGCTCATGTTCACTTGACTTTATTGCTTCAGTAATTCGTCTACTTTCCTTCTTAAGTTGAGAAGAATCTACATTACCATTCTGTAACATGGCATGTGCCTTATCATGATGCAATTTGTCTCTACTAACTAAATTTTCATGTTCTTTTTCTGGGCTATGATTTGATGAACTTGTTGATTCAGACATATCAGTGACATCGACAACTACTGAAGATGCATCTTCAACTGAACTTATCCCTTTTGATGTGATGTTTGTAGATGGTAATGAGTAAGAGTTCTGTGGAAGCCCATTAAACTTGTGTGAGCTTCTGTATCCTGGTAATAAATTCTGGGGCCTGCAGCTAGATCCATTGGAAGAGAACAAAGAGCCTAAAGTGCGTGGTTGGAATTGGAAGAAGCCTTGTGTTGTGTCATCAGACATGGCATCATCATTATTCTCCACGTCTGAGAGCTCATCCGTGTCATCAGAATTATCACAAGCTGTTGAAACCTTGTATGGAAGTATGAATGTGAAGGTAGAACCAACATGTTCTTTGCTAGATACAGTTAGACGACCACCCATTAACTCAACCTGTTCCCAGCACAAGGAAACAATGCCAAGAGGTAATAAATAACTAGTCTCAGAAAATATCAATTCCTTTCTTTGAGTCAATAGAACATTTGGTTTTAGGGTGAGTTAAGCTAAAATGAACTGAAACAGAGTATTTCTCTAGTAAGCATGAGTATTCAAATCAGCAGTTGACATGTTCATGAGTATTTAAATCAGCAGTTGACATGTGTCATGGAACATGTCTTCCCAAAACTTAAGTTATTGGTTACAGACACATGAATGTTTCATATCTAGCACATCCCTCTAGATCAGTGGCTCATGGAAGCTCTAATATCATGTCATGAACTATTTCTCTCAAAAGCTTATTGTTGAGTAGAGGTACATAAATAGTTTTATATCTAACAATATATTAAACACATATTTTTAGATATTAGTGCATTTACAACATTGCAAATTTTATCATGCATATGTCAATTATTTATTTCAGTGCTTAAAGAAGACATGTATACGTAAAATTTTTTCATAAAATATAACTTTTTACAAAAGATGAGGGGATAAATTTGGTTACCAGTTGTTTGCAGATTGCTAATCCTAGCCCTGTGCCCCCATACTTTCGAGCGTGGTCTGCACTGACTTGCATGTACCTTTTAAATAATGTAGGTATAGCCTTTTCTGTCACATTGTAACATGCAGAATATTAAGTACCTTCTGTGAAAATAATTCAAACTTGCATACCAAATAAAATTAACAGTAATTTGAATTCCCAAATCGATGTGGTGTTTGAAATTTAAATAAGTGTATGTTTATGTAAGAGTCTACTTGACATATTGCGTTCACTAACAGTGTATCTCCATTCTTAGTTGACATCGCGTTCTACACTTACATAACTAAAATCCACACTTATTTGAACTACAAACACCACATGTTGATTCAGCTGTCGACAAGTTATGTACGGAAAAAAAATTTCTTACAGAATTAATTCTAAAACAAATAGAAGGATAGTGACCAAGTTCCAGGAATTTAGACATGGTTTGTTAGATACCTGGTATCCCAATTCCTGTGTCAGACACGTCACACCGTATCCAAACTGTTGTTTCAGTTGAGTGACTTTGCTCTTCAGCATCTCCAATCATTGAGTATTCACTTTTAACTGAAGAGCTACATTCATCATTAAATGCATGATTTTGGCTTGGGTGGTCATTGCGGTTTTGACCATCAAGATGGTTTTGATCACTGCCACTTTTAGGTGTTGATAGATATTTATGTTCCTTTACCCCATTTGCACAAATAGTTGAATGGTCTGAGGTCATCTTTTGGTGGTCTTCTTCTGATTTGGCAAAAGGTGGCTCTGGAACAACGTAAAGGTTTATACTAACTTTGCCTTGATGTGTAAACTTGACTGCATTGCTGCAAAATAATAGAAAATAAATGTAGATTCATAAATACATTGGTTATTGAATTTCTCTCTTTTTTCTTTTGTGGGGTAGAAAGGAAGGAAAAGTAGAGCTGGTTGTCAATATACATGAACCAAGGGGACTAATATTATCATAGTGAAAATTCATTAATCTAACTATGCGTGAGATTTTAAGCTAATGTTTGTCAAGATGTTATTATATTATATGTTATATTTCAGAATAAAGGTAAATTATTACATCCAATAAATAAAAGATACTGAAGTGGCAGTAAAGTTATCAATCTAAGTATGGACTACTTCAAATGTGTATCCAAGTACAAAAAGACACAACTTATCCTCTAAAAAACTGCAAAAGAAAGATTGGATTCTGTACATGACAAGCTAAATCAGAACTTTTGAAGTGGTTTATTAAAAAAATAATTGCAAATCTGTGATGACTAATCATATAAGGTTTCTTACCTGACTAAATTTGTGAGAATCTGCCGAATCCTTAAAACATCTCCAATGACCTGCAATTTTCCATGAAGCAAAGCAATTGGAGTGTTAAAGTATTTAGCACTTGTCAAGTGAAATCATTCTTAGCATTTGAAGTTCAGGTTAGGACCTGAGTCCTGCACCATTCTTTGCATTTATTAGTTAATTACTTCAATAACATACAGGGTTGATGAATAGGATCACTATGATCAGTGATGAATCACACAAGTATTCCTATATCCAGGTTGCTTGGGTGGCCCAGTGCATGAGGGTCCCACTTGGTAGGATTTGGAGAGGGTAAATATACGCAACCTTACCCCCACTTTGCAGAGAAATTGTTTTCAGGATTTGAAGCCATGACTTATAGGTCATAAAATAGCAACCTGACCATTGCGTCGAGACTCACCCTCTAAATCCATGTTCATGACAATGCAAAATATTTGTCAGCAAAACAATGCAAGTATTGCATAAATTCTCACCTCAATAGGTATATCATCTGCCACATTTCCTTCTAAGGTTAGCATTTTCTGCAATGATGCTGCAGCTGTCTGGAGTACATGCTTTACCACCTCTCTTGGTCGGAATTTGGTGGCTTCCAATTTCATAGCTCCTGCACAGAAAACAAGTGGGTTTGAGGGGTGGGAAAAAACTTAAGTGATCATCACCTGTGTATGGTTAGAAAATTAAAAGCACTTTTTGTCTTCACTAAATTCAACCAACTTCCAAATTGCCCTCTGAGTGACTAATACTATTCTTTGTATTAGTATTAGGCAGGTGCAGATATCACTGAAAACAAGCAATGGCACAAGGATAGATTTCTAACCTGACTCAACCTTTGAAAGATCAAGAATGTCATTTATAAGTTGAAGAACCAAATCTCCTGAAGATATCATGACATCTAAGAGCTGTCTTTGCTCACGATCAAGTTTTGTGGTTGAAAGAATTTCAGCCATGCTCACAACCCCAGACAATGGTGATCTTATCTCGTGAGACATTGTTGCCAGCATTTGTTTTGCTCTCATTGTCTCCTCTGTTAAAGGGGGAGCACAATAAGCTTCTTTCTGCCAAAGCAACTTAATGCCAAATTCATAAGAAGATTTGACTGAGTGATTGTACCTGTAATATGAATGGTTTTATTCAATTCTGTTTCCTTGGCTTTCTGAACTGCAATCTCTTCTCGAAGTTTCGCCATCCTTTCTCTTTTTCTCACCTGCAGTTCGTGAGAAATATGAATACCCTCTTTAGAGCACAAGACTGCAAGTAACAATTAACATTAAAACCAAATAACATTTTACCTGATCTGTTATTTCCATTCCCATGTAATTTATTCCTATTGTCTCCCCTGCCTTGCTAAAGACAGGTTCTACATATATCAAGAATGTCTTTGACCCAAATAATTCTGTTTCAAAAGTAATTTCCTTTTTTGCAGGCAATCCTTTTTCCATAACTTCTCTCTTAAAATCTTGAGATTCCTTGACACCAGATCCTGTGAAAATTTCGACATCTGTTTTTCCTATGATGTCCTGAAAAACATGAGTAAGTTTAAGAGTTAAGGCATTTACGCATTCTTACTACTTTGCAAAAGAAGTATCATAACCTATTGGGAGGAAATAAATTTCTATGTTAAGAAGAAGTTCCATCCGAGGATTCAGCATCTTTTGGTAATCATTTGAACTTGACAAAATTGCCTTAACAGAAATCATTACCTCCTCTTGCAAACTTGGAAAATGATTATAGATAAAGCGATAGCGCAACTCTGTGTCCTGGAAGAAAAACATCAGAGAATCAGCCCTTTAACGATTTAAAGATTCCTCATAATTGCAAACAAAAAATTTAACATTCATTATGATGAATCTATCAAAATTATGCTAATGGAGTTATATTATGTCATTGTCATATAATCTGAGGCAGTGTCGGAGGCATACATTGTCATGTAATTCCAAATGATTACATATTTTTATCAATTTTCCTATATTTGTTTTCTACGTCTTATGCACCACCTCATCCTCCAGCGTGATGCAGGTATGAAAGAAGAATTTAGTTGCACAGTTCACGTATTCTAGCCAACTATGCTAATGAATTGTGACGAAGTTTACTGCTGCCCCCAGTAGTTTTTGCTGAAACACATTGCCATAAAATAAAACAGCTACTTATACAAAGAGTTTAATTTCTATGCGCTGATAGTGTACAACGTTTATATACTGTCATTCAATCATATATTGTCACATCAGCAAAAGTGGTTATGTCTTACACTCATTACTTAAAAGGTCATGCAAATGGGGTGATTTAATTGGATAACCGTAAAACTGTGCATAGAAATTAAACTCTTATATGCATAACTTGCCTTTGGATTCATCCTTCATGCTCATATTTAACCATATCAGAAAAAATGCTGCGAGTAAAGGCGCAATAATGTATTTAATAGAGGGAACTGGCGAAGAAACTACAGAAGAATAATTGAATAGAAGTTCAAAAGTTGCCACTAATTCTTGCTAGTTCTCAACTCTTTACTGCACAGAGCATTGTGAAATTTCAGATAAATCTTGATGTCATATTCCAACACTTATTTCAGATACAGAAACAAAAGTACCTGATGGCCAATAACAACAGGTGCATTTTGGAGAATAAAATGCAAGAAATTATCTGCCCTCTTCAGAATCTGGGAGAGTTCCTCCACAGGTGAGGCCTGCCTTTCAATGTTCTTTATACTTTCTTGCAACTTCTCCTCAAGAATTTGTTCTCTCTGGATGCTTGCCTCCAACTGTCTTTCCAATTGCAGCGCCCGCTGTTTCCAGTATACAACAGTATCAAACTCAGCTTCAACTTCAATTCTCTTGCTCTGAACAACAACATCACTTTTCCTGATTGGCACATCCTCCCATGTATAGTAAATTTCATCCAATATAGAAACCGGCCGTTTGTCGCCCCCATAATTTTCTTCCTCGAATCGATTGTCTTCCAATATCTCCAACTTCCTGAGCTCAACTTCCTGCCTCTGCCTGCTAAGGTTGTCAAGTTCTTCCCTGAGAAGACGGACCGCATTGGCCTGCTTATACTCCCAGTGTTTCATAAGGTATGCCAACTGAGAAGACCCTTTATCTGTATAATTGGTAAGCTCCATGAGGCGCTGGAAATCAGCTATAGTTGGCTCCTCTATGATTGTAACCTCCTCCAACATATCTTGGTCCCTTTCTCCAGGCTTTTCTATATTGAACTGTTTACCAACATCGGTTCCAATATCTTCAGGCCACATTGAAGGGAGGCCTTCAATGTCCATGTCCTCGATACAATCACTCTCCATCTCACAAACCATTGAAACCAAACTGATTGCATCCAATTTTTCCTTTTCTACAGTTTACAACTTGGGATTTTAACCAGCGCACTCATACTTCAATACCATATCATTTGCATCTTCTAAAAGAAGCACTAGTCCTACTTCCAAGTAATAACTCTTGGCTCTTTTATATTAAAGCCAAAGCACTATTTTCAAGCTGCAATCTGGTAATCCAAGATAAGCCATTCAAAAGTTTAGCACCCAACTTGGAAATTGGAATAGATATGTAATAATAGAACTATGTTTCCAAGAAAGAAAAGTGGAACTGAAATAAAAGAATAAAAAATCAAAAGTAGAAACAGTGAAAGTGACCAAGATCAGGAACTTTAGGCAAAAGAGACCAACTAAAGAAGAATAAGGAAAAAGTCACATGAGACGAAAAATAGTGGTTACTGGTTAGATGTCAATCTAACTAATGGAGAATGTCAGGTGGCAAAACCATGATCAGAACACAAACAGTAGAACAAATTATTGTCTGGTATGAACCCGTGGAGAAACTAAGCTTGAACAGAAGTAGAAGGAAATATGAATTGGTGTATGAAACCATTTAAAAATAAGATAATTGAAAAACCTGAACATTTAGACTAACAAGGGAAGAAGAGAGAGAACTTAGAGACTCATAGAACTCAAGAACAACACCAAATAAATTTCAAACTTCATCAAACACTTGCAAATTGCAAAGGAATGTTAATAAATTTTACAATTATAAAAAGCGTTTAGTTGATTGATCCAAATTGCAAACAATGAAATCAAGATCCATCTTCCAAAACAAGCCAAAAAAACAAATCAAATCAAATCAAATCAAAATGTAAAAGGAAAAAAAAAAAGGAGAATTGAAATTGGGTTCCCTTCAACCAAACACATGCATATTTGAAAGCAAACCAATCCTATAGATGGTACCAAAAAATTTCATTACAATGAATTGAAAGAGCTCTAACCTTATATTGCATTAAATGGAATTAAAGCCAATATAGTATAGTCACCAAGAAAGTTCTAACACTGATGAAAAACTGGGGTTGACACTGTCCAAAAGGCTTTTCTTTGCCTGGAGATCTGAGGAATCTCTTCAACTGAGGAGTCAAAAGCATTCAGTGGTACAGCTGAAAAACAAAACACTTAGCTAATCACTAGAGAGGAGAGAGAAAGAAAGAAAGAGAGACTAGTAGAGAGAGGACACAAGTGATTGTAAACTTGAGATGGTAAAGAAAAAAAAAACACCAAACAAAAATGTAAGAGTGCAGAAATCCAAGCAGCCATGTGCATTAGGAGGTCAAATATGATAGAGAAATGTTTCTTTGGCTGTATATTTTTCTTTTCTTTTCTTGCTTAGTTATTTTAGTTGTCTTTCCTGTGTCATATCATGAGACAACAATGTTACCTTCACAGTTCAGAGCCCTCTCTCCTCTGCAAAACCTCATATCTTAATGTAGTTGATGCATGCAGCACATGAAACCAAAAGCTACATCTGTTAATTAACTAGGCAAACATTATTTTACTGTTAACTGCACCACCAAATTCTCAATAACTAGTTTTCTCAAAAGCTTAATTTATCATGATGTAGAGGTATATGAGCAATTTTTATTATAGACTTGTAACACAAACAAAAGAAGACGACCCGGTACGAACCTCCCACATGGTGGGATTTAGCAAAATGTAAGTAAGTTTATTTTTGTAAGCAGAAAGTATGTTTCTAGAATTTAAACTTATGACGTGTATGTCATAAGGCAAGATCACAAACAGTAATCTTAATATTATTTGTTACATGAACATTATGATGAAAAAAAAAAAAGTTATGACAACTTGACAGTATAATTAGATTATTGGAAAAGAGACTAGAACAATTTTTAGAAACCTTGCTACATTATTGAGAAAAAGTCAGTGAAAAAGTGTTTGTTATTATTGCAACACAGACATTATTCAATCCAATTTGATCTTGGGTGAAACATAGAAAGGTAGGATGCTAGTGCACACAATAATTGATATTTAATCAAACAATCATATATATCTTAAAATGTCTTGCTATTCACTTATTCTCTCTCTCTCTCTCTACAAAACGTTAACAGATTCAACCAATCATGAAATTTTAGAGAGAGAATGAATTCATTTTTTTAAATTATTATTATTATTATTTTATGGAGAGATGGATTTTTTAAATCCAAAGGAAGCCATTGTTGTTCCCCGCCATTTCCAAGGTGGCGTACGTGGGATGTGGTGGCGCGGCGCGTGAACTCAATCTCCATGTGAGCGCGTGAGTGTTTTGCACCATAAACAACCCACATGATAGATCTAAGCTCAATGCTTAGTTTACTATTTTACTTTGCGATGCGATGCATGCATTGAGACCAATTGGGGCGGTTGCACAGATTATTAATAATATAAATAAATAAGATTATCTCTGATCACCCTTTTTAATTAATCTTGGATTAATTTAGTTCAGAAGTTAACGTACTAAGTTTGTTGTCGGTAAATTTTAATTTACTACTATACCATGTTCTCTGCATGTTTCTGTTCATAATCAATTTTGATTGGTTAAACGAATGTAGCACGTCAACGATTGTTTCAAAGTTTAATAAACCCGTGAAACAGCACCAATCACTAGTAATTAGTTTTAACCTTCAAGTGTACTTCAAGCAAATATGCTTCGAAGGAAAAGAGAAATAATAATATAGAGTTTTTCCATCCACTATCCTATTTAACTTTCAAAGATAGTTCAAGCAAATATATTTTAAAGAAAAAGATAATAATATAGGCTTTTTCTAACCAATACTCTTAGATACCAGTTAAAGATTCAAAAAGGTGAAAAAAAAAAAGGAAGGCTCGTATGTAAAATATCAATGATTAATGAATAGCATGTTGATGAGAAAACATGACAACTTTATGCCAAAAAAATAAAAAAAAAACTTTGAGGCACTATAAATGCAAATATATTTATATATATAAGATATTTGCAAGTGAATCTATAGTTTAATAGTAGACTTTTATATGTCTTACTGAGTTATAGGAGGTCATGATTCGACTCTCACTCCCACCGTTATCTTAGTTTTTGTTTAAAAAAAAAAAAGCCAACTCAAATATCAAATTCAAAAAACGAATAGGTGAGTTCAAATGCTAGAAAAATAATCCTTAACGGAAAAAAAAAACTCTGTAATTTTTGCACTTCTATAATCGAACATCAAATTAATATTATAGATTATTGAAATAAAATTAAACTTATAAAAATATATTGCAATCCCATAAAAAATATTAAAAAAATCAAGACAAAAAAGTAAAACCAATTAAATTCTGATAGTGTTATCAGAATTGGGTACAACGATGACTGCAATAATTATGTTTTTTGGCGTCATCCAAATCTCTGTGTAATTAATTAACCTTTTTGCATTTAGATTAAATCAAAACTAAATCTTCATCAAGTTTTAATTTTTACAAAACCATTAAACCTATGTTTCCTGCATCAAAGATCGATAGTGAGTGCATACATCATTTAACACATCATTCATTTGTAGTTTTCTTTCAGAACTCAGAAATGCTGCGTAGGTTGAGTACCACTCAAAACAAAAGCCTATGAAAATTTAAACAATATCCCCCACTTTCTAATCATGTTCTGCGTTCGAGGATGGGGTGGTTGTTTTTATTGCAAACAAAGTTTTCTTTTGATATTTTAATGGGCTCCATAAAGCATAGAGTAAACTAAATTAAATTAAAGAGAGACATAAAAAACATTAAGAAACCCCACAATAATAAAATCATTTACCCTTTTGAAAATAATAATAATATTAGTTGGAGAGACATGGGCGTGTTATAAATTGGTCTAGTCTATAATAAGCACTAATGCACATTGTGCTATTTGTTTATGCATCTGAACAACTAAGCCATATTCTCCTTTGTTGTGTCTGCTTCCTGAACCCTGTCAAATTAGCCATTCCCATGTGACAGTCTGCTTATTTGCCATCGTACCACATCAACTCAACAACTGCCATGTGGCAGGCTGACTTTTGTTACACACGGCATCAATATATTTTTGGTGACTACGTTACATTAATGTATTAATTAAATTATTAATGTATGGTTTTTGCAGTTATGTGTTCTTTCTTTCTTTTCCCTCTTTAATTGAAATGCCAGTTAACATTTGATCATCCCTTCTGGATAGAATGATTAACATGCCAAGTTGCAATGCTTCTTTTTCCAAAAAGGGTAATTCATCTAGGTTTTGTTAGGTTTTTGACTGAAATAGCTTTAGGAAAGAAGTCTCATATTGCTAAAAATTAAGATAGATTGTTGTGAGATATAGTTTAAATATTTATTTTGGAGAGTGTGACTGTACTGGGGGCCGATAGGGTGTTTGAGAGTTAAGTCTATGTGTTGTAAAAAATTTCACATAGTATTATTCTCTGATTGTCATTTGACAATAGCCGTGATTTTTCTCTGGTTTTGAAGTTTTCCATATTAAATTATTGTGTTGTGATTGTGCTCCTGTTTTATTTCTCTATGTTTGAGGGTGGTTCTCAAAGAGGGGAAATGGCATTTTTCCCAACAATTGGTGTCAGAGCTTTGGTTCGATGAGATTTATTCTTAATATACTCTGTGGTTGCGGCATAATCTGATCTTCCACATCAAAAAAGAATTTGTAATGCCAGGTGTACACGTGTCAGTGGATGAGTTCCATATAACCTTAAGGTCCCCCGAGACCCAATCATGCTGTCAGGTCCTGAATTTCCCTAAGTCTGGATCCTACACCTCCTTGAAGGGCTATATGTTAGAGCCACTATCTTGGGATCAAAAGCCCCTATAATAGTTTCCAATGGCAAAACAAGTTAAGGAGTGACTTTTAACGAATTTTATAAAGCCTCCTAACGTTTCGTTTTTAGCCCACAAGTTTAAAAAATCGCAAAGTTTCTCGGATTTGAACAAAAACCCAAAATTTGGATTTTGATTTGTTGGGATTTTGATTTTTATGATATTTTATTTGAATCCAAATGAGAGGTATTTCCTTATTTACATTTATGTTTTAAAAGTTAATGGACATTAACTTAAGATTAATAAATGTAAATAAGTGAGTAGTGAGACCACCCAGGTGCCAGGAACACCCAGAGGTGCTGACAGCAGTTTTACTGTCACCGCTATAGCGGTTCAAAACTGCTATAGCAGTCAGAGTGTGTGCAGCAGGGCAGTTTTGGGATCTGGGTATCGCTATAGCAGTCCAGGACCGCTATAGCGGTCATAAGTGTATCATCCGGGGACACGGCAAGCGGCTATACTGCTATAGCGGTCATAGACCGCTATGGTAGTGTCAGTAGGCCAGAAACAATACAAAACGACATCGTTTCACTTACTGAGAACTCCTAACATTATAAATCTTTCCCCACTTTCGCGACCAGAAACCCTTCCCTCTCCATTTTCATCTCTTTTTCTCTCATTATCTCCATTCTAGCTCCCTAAATCATCAAGGTAAGTTTATGTTGTTAAATTATGTCTCCATTCTCTCCATTCTTTCATGATCTTGAGTTGGGTCTCGTTGTTTCTCCCATTTTGTCAAGTGGGGGTGCTCCCCTAATATTGTTAGAGCTAGATTAGAGTTGTTTAGAGATTAGTGGAGACTAATCTTGAGTCAATGTTGCTTTGTGGCAGTTGTTGGTGCCATTCCCTGCTTTGGAGGTCAAGTTGGTGGTGCCTACATACTCCTGGCTCCATACAGTGAGTGGGTTTGACCTCATTGCCTTAGTTTTACCATTATGATTATATTTTCTGCATGACAATTGCGAGATGTGAAATTTGAGATGAGCAAAAGTATATAATATGATTTTACATGATTATGTTAAGCTAGAAAATTATGTTTTATGATGATAGCATGAAAGAATGAGTTTTACAAAACTATGAGACCATGATTATTGTGTTGTGTGTATGGAAAATGTTTTATATGCTAATGAAATGATTGTTGGAAGAATATATGATTTTATCTAGTTTCTTTTTATTCAAATGTGTTTTATGGGTTTATGACCTCATTATGTTTTCAAGATTTAGATTTCAAGCTATGTTTTGGATATTCAACTAAGATAATTATATATATATATATATGAGAAATCTGAACAAGAGTATGACCTAACTTTATGAATAAATATGTTAAATGATTTTTGAGTTTTGCTATTACGAACCCCAATGCTTTGAGCTATAATTTTAGATTATCAAGTATATGGAAAGTTATGATAGTTTAATATTTGAATTTAGAACTTCAGATTTAAGGTACCAAGAGGTACGGAATTCAGTATGATTCTTAGCAACTGTTAGATACATATTCTGTGGGCTTGAGATCGGGTTGTCTACAAATGGGTGATCCCTTGGATACGATTTTCACAGCCACAGTTATACTAAAGTCAGATTGTTAAAGTTATGTGAATCCAAAACTCCTAGTGTACTAAGAGTTTAGGGGCTCTGTTCACCAGGGACAGAGTACCCATTTTTCAGCTATGGATTTTGTCAAACTAGTTTAGACGATAGAGATCAGGAAATAGACAGTTAGTTAATGGTTGTATAAGATCATTAATCTTGGTGCCAAGTTGTCCATCAGAGGACAATATCGCCCCACAGCAAATACAGATAACGAGACCTAGTTAGGTACTCACAGCTCATCCACCGGGGACCATTTGACTTTACAGCTTCAGTTATTATATAGGTATTCATTCATCTCAGCAGATACTGTTTCCCTAGGCTCTGTTGCACTTTAGTTAAAAATGATTTCAAGTTACTTCTGAGTTACAATTGTTTGTTCATGAATTTATGAAATGAGAAATGTTTTCATATATATATATTCCTTGGATGTCCCATGTGGGTGATGGGTGAGAGCTCATTCACTGAGTCTGTTGACTCACCCCTCTCCCTTCCTCTCATAGTTGCAGGTACAGGTTCAGTTTTAACTCAGTTGGACTCAACTTTTTCCAGTGGTGAGCCTTATTTTGGAGTAAGGCTTAATATAGGTTTATGTTAGTATTAGCAGGCTCTAGTAGATGTGCAGACAGAATCCAAGCCATGCATTATTTTCATACGTTGTATTAGATTTCAGTATTTGAAATAGTTATGCATATGTTTTCAAAGCTTAAGTATGAATTTCAAATTATGAGATTTGATAAATTACGTAATAGATCAGCTATGTAGTTATGATTCAGTTTTCAAGGGTTAAACAGGTTTCAGACTAAGATTTATATTATGTGATGAGATAGTTATGAATTTCGTGATTAGTAGAATGGATTAAAAAGGGAATTTTTAGATCTTGAATATCAAATACTTCTAGTTTTATGAATTTAAATAACATGTTTTGAATAAAGAAATGAATATTGATTTAAAAGAAAAATCATGTTTTAAGGATAATATTATGCTATTATATGCATATGGAGAGACACGTCATCCAAAAGACTTACGTGGGGATGAGAATCCCACGTACCGGTCACGTTCCCAAGTTGGGTTGTGACAGAATTTCTCCTTGGTGCTTGAAGATCATCCTTGGTTGCTGTTGCTGGAAGATAGTGTGATACTGTGAGAGTGCGATTTGGAAAGGTGAGAGTACGATACTGTGAGAGTACGACTTGGTATTTAAGCATGTTCATTGTGACCCACCTCTCTTTCTTGGGAAACCTCCTGGTGCACAATTTTACAGTTGGCATACACTATTCTAGTATACGGTTGAATAGAGAAATTGATGGAAGGATTGATTTTGGCTTGTGGCGAATACAAGTCAAAGATATCATGATACAATTAAGATTACACAAGAAAAAAATGTGTTGCTAGCAGGTCCAGGATTGCACACAGGCATTGGTGTTTAAACAAAGTGTGTGGTGGGATTATAAAGGTATGGCTAGTGAATCCATAGTTGCACACAGACATTGGTTAGCATTGAGATGGGGGGTGTGTAGTGGAGTTATGTCGATGGCTAAAGAACTTTCAGGAAAAGCCAACTTGGAAGTTGCACCATAACTTTTCAACATGGTTATGACATGTGCTTAGGCAAAATGCTTGGACTAGTCTAATTCCAAGTGAGTGTACTTTTTTGTGGTGTAGTATGATAGTTCTTTGTGCTATGATTATCGATATAGATAATGACAGCAAGAGACTGTCGGTATTGACAATGAAAGCTGAAACTGTATTTATTTCAATAAAGGTGGAGATTGTTGGGTTTTTTTTATTGAAATAGGTTTAGAAAAGAAGTCCCACATTGCTAAAAATTGGAATAGAGGGGGTTGCCAAGGCTATATATATGAGCCTAAGTTCTCTATTTCAATTTGCACTAGTTGAAAACACTTTAAGCTTATATTTGACTTTTCTTTCTCTATACTCTTGTTTTAGAATGTTGAGATATAGTTTAAATATTTGCTTTGGAAAGTGTGGGTGTACTGGAGGCCGATGAGGTGTTTGAGAGTTAAGTCTATGTGTTGTACAAATTTTCACATAGTGTTATTCTCTGGTTATCGTTTGACAACGGCCGTGATTTTTCTCTAGTTTTGGAAGTTTTCCACATTAAATTCTTGTGTTGTAATTGTGTGTAATACCTTGGTTTTAAATAAAAAGGGTACAAAATTTTTTTGAACGAGAAAGACTGCTAGTTACCCTTACCTGTCGTTCCGAGTTCTGGATTTCACTAAGTTTGGATCCTACATGTCCTTGTATGGCTCTATGATAGAGCCACTTTCTTGGGATCAAAAGTCCCAGTAATTATTCCCAAGAGGAAAACAAGTTAAAGAGTAATTTTTAATGAATTTTATGAATCCCTCAAACATTTCATTTTTAGCCTAAAAGTTTATAAAATCTTAAGAATTCTCGGGTTTGAACTAAAACCCAAAAATTGGATTTTGATTGGTTGGAATTTTAATTTTTCTGATATTTTATTTGAATCCAAATGAGGGTATTTCCTTATTTACATTTATGTTTTAAAGTAAATGGAGAATAAATGTAAATAAGTAAGTACTGACACAATCCAATCCAATACGTACTAGAACTTGAATTACTAACCAAAGATGTGAGAAAAACCTCTCTGGAGATCACCCTATCGATCAGCAAAGAATAAGGCGGTGCGACAGCAGGGGAAGGGACTGCCTCAGCGGTCATTTACAGCTCTAGCGGTCAAAATTTCATTAAAAAACCCTGTTTTGTGTTCCAAAACATTCACACACAACCCCTCCACCCCTAAACACTATAATTATTCGTCCCTCAACTTTTCTTCACTCTCCAAACTCCATTTTTTTTCCATTTCTTTCAATTCTAACTTCAATCTTTCATTCCTAAGGTTTTAAGGTATGTAGTTTTCTTAGTTTTGCTCTCTTTTCTTCAATTTCTTCTTGTCTTAGGGTGGTTTCTATGCTTATAAGATTAGAGAGCTCTTCCTCCATGTTAGAGATAAATTTGAGGTTTTTAGAGATTCTAGAAGCTAATCTAAAGTTCTATCATTTTCATGGTAGATACTGCTGCTATTTCTACTCCAAGAAATCTTGTCAGTGTTGAACCTTCAACTTCTGTGTCACGATCGGACTTGGGCACGTGATCAGCACGTGAGGAATCCTTATTCCCATGTAAGCCTCATGACCTTTGAGTTTCTCTATATGCATATTTTAATATAAATCTTTTTTATAAAATCATCATTTCATCTCTAATAAACCGTTAGCTCTTTGAAAACATAATACTCATCAATATTATAATCAACTCTAGCATAATTCTCTGAAGTTTGAAAATCAAATCATCCTAGTTTCATTTGCAAACTCTAAGCATATCTGTGAGATTCAAAATATGTGAGTTGCTCTCTATACAAAACATACATAAAATCTATAATCATGTGGATACAAAATAATCATGATAAAACAATGCAATCAATCTCTATGGTCTGAGACCTTACTCTTCATATACATTGGAGCACTCTATCTCTAATTAAAATGCAAAAGAGTACTACACTTCAAAGTGAAGTTTACCAACTGATAGATCTCTATTGTCGGAGAGGAGGTGGGAGAGAAAAACAGGCAGCATCTACTACACCTGTAATGGAGGAAGGGAGGGGGTGAGTTTCATCTAAAACTCAGTAAGCAGCTCCTCACCCATAACTCTCTCATGGGACAACTAAAGAGAATAAATAATAATATAATCATCAAATTGGTTAATGCAATAACTCTGAAATCATGTTTATACTTTTATGCATATACACAAAATATTTCTAAAAGGCAATTCTCTGGAAAACGTAAGCAACAATACTCTACCAGAGAAATAGGAATCTCTATTCTATGGTTCTTCAAGAACCAAAAATGTTATGCTCTATGATCCATCAGGGATCTAATGTGGACACCTAAATAGGTTCCATTCTCTGCTCTATGAGATTGTCCTCTCAGGACAACTTGGTACCAAAATTAACAATCGGGGTTCAGCCGTTAACTCACTGTCTATTTATCTATAGCTATCGTCTAGTCTCTAATTCAACAAACATATTATCTTCTCTAAATCTTTATTATAATATTGCTCTAAGCACAAAACTCTATAATTCATAATTAATTCACTCATAAAATTATCATTGTAATTTTATGGAAATCTCTAATCAAGTAATAATTATACTCTAACTCTTTTGATAAAAATCATTTAACAATAATGGTGTCTCTAATCATCATGTTCTAGTTGGAAATCATCATTTTGATGATTATAACCAATCACTCGGTGTCTCTAATCTCTTGAAATCTTTTCTAAAATCATGCAATCAATAATAATTGAGGAAATTAACTCTAATGACCAACATAAGGGCCATAGGTTCCAAACTCACTCACCTGGAAGGGAGGGAGTGATAGTGTCAACACCAACAGAGCTTCGGAGAGGAGGAATGGCATCAACGTCTGCTATTGAAGCCACAAAACTCTATATTAGACTTCAACAACCTTTAGATTACTCAAACATAACTATAACAATTACATTGGGAGAGCACTCCCACTTAACAACAATGAAGACAAATAACAACCCATTCACCAAGATATGAAATGGGAAGGAAAGGAATAACAAAACCAATGAAATCTTACCTTTAATCACTTGGAAGGAAGAAAGATTCGGGTTAGATTGAGTAGAAGGAGAGGAAATGTGTTTTGGGAGCAAGGGTCTCGGTTTGGAAGAAAAAACCCCGACCTTGGGTGTTTATAAAGGGTTGGGATGCTCATTAAACGAAACTGCATCATTTTGCACCATGCTGTCATCTAGCATGTTCGTTGCAGCGAGCCTCTTGGAGCCTCTTGGCCCACCGGCTTACCGCAGTGAGAATAACTCACTGCAACGAGTCTGTTCTGCATTATTCTGTAGCAACAGTACCTAACCTGCATTCCAAGACACCCCCGCCCATCCGTGGCTTTCCTGACAATACGGGTGGATCCTAGGGGACTCTAGAGTGGTACGAAACTTATCCACTGCCATGTATACACCGGGTATCACATTCTGCCACTCCAGGTAAGTGAGTTCGCATCTGCAACTTCTGTGTTAATTATTATGTCTATTTTCACCTAAAACATGAGATTATATATGATTTTAGAGTTTGTTTTGTGAACCACTGAGATTTTTGTGAAATATTATGTTATGAACTATTAGTTTTAATAAGAAAACGTGTTTTCCTGAAAACCATGGGACATCCACTATTGAGGCTGAGTTTTTGTATAGTTGCATGATGAATTTAATTATTTAGAGCTGATGTTATGATCATATGACTCTGCTACTGCATATTGTTATAAAAAGAGAGATTTTGAACCTTAGAATAGAAAACTTTATGAGTAATAGAGAAAAGAGTGAGATTTCTAGTTAAGCTAGCAGTAACTATAGAAAAACAAGCTGTGTGGTAACGGCAGTTAATCTGTTAACCTTGGTACCATGTAGTCTGGCTCTATAAATTATAGAGATTTATTATCATACTAGGGATAGTGACACAAAACGCCCAGATATGACCAGAGATTTATATTCATAGTTTTTTTATGTCACAAATATTGTACTTAACCAGAGCAGAGATTAATGTTTCTCTATCAGAGCACTATTAGGTCGGTTTATGGAAGGTTAAGATTTGATAATCTGATTTTAATCATAAATTTTATTATGCGCTCTATTATTTTGGTGTTGTGTATCTTCTCTTGGTGTCCCATGAAGGGGTTCCAGATGAGGACTCACTTACTGAGTTTTAATAACAAAACTAACCACTCTGTTGCTTCTCATATTTTACAGATATCATAGCTGCTAAGGATACTTCACAGTCATCTTCCTCCTAGTAGCGTTAGATTTCAGTTGCTGAGCCTATTAGGTGAGATGTTTGGTATTTTACTCTAAACGTGCTCCAGTGTAATGCAGGCAGTATCCCGAACTATAGAGCATGGTTACATTTTGCATAGACTTACATGTTAGAATATTATTTTGGACTATATAATTTTATTTCCAAGACAATTTGTATATAAAGGACTTCATGTATATTTTGTGATATTATAGTATCAGCCTTTGAAACAGACTACGAAGATTCAGTTTTATGATTATGATTTTATGAGCAGGTGATTTGTATGTAAAAAGATAACTATTTTATGGATTTTTCGTAAGTCAATGGTGCATATAGAAATGACACAGGTCACGAGGCTTACGTGAAAATGAGACTTTTCATGTGCTGGTCACAGGCCCAAGTCAAGTCATAACATTATGTTCTTGTTTTATTTCTCTATGTTTAAGGGTGGTTCTCAAGGAGAGGAAGTGGCATTTTTCCCAACAGATTTCAATATCTTAAACTTTTAGAAGATATAATTCATCATATAATATTAAAGCTTCACGGTCAAATGGTTTAGAATTCGATCATTGGTATCCTCATTCTAATAAAACATTTATATGTCTTTTCTCAACAACTTAAATGTTTAGAAGAGATAATTCATAACACCAACAATTCAAATAATAGTTTTCTTTTCAAGATGCTTAAAAGTTTAGGTTAAGAGGAGAGCTCATCTCAGTCTAAGGTTAGAGCCAATCATATCTCCAAACTCGTTGAATTTTTATAGAAATTTTTATAATATAAATCACTTATCAACAAAAGAAACCTAAAAATCATTAGTTTATCTTTATTCAATCCAAGGCATTTTATAACATTTCTTTACAATTCTGTATTTACTTTCAAATCATTGTAAGTCGTATTATTCGGATGTGATGAATTTTGTTTTTTCAAAATTGATTCAAACCAAATTAATAAGTTTTCTTGTTTCAAAAATACGCCTAAGAAAACTACCGAGAAAAAAAATATAGTTTGGCTGAACCTAAATTCCAATGATAAAAGAAATAAAATCGATGGATTATGGTGACAAAATCACGTGCCTTGTAATGGAGGGCTAGGATCGGACGGCAATAGCTAGTACGGAGTAATAGGCTGTGATCTTCCAACCGAACATATTGACGTCATCCCTATGGTTTGATCACTGTTGTACGCTGCGGTGTCCTTTCATCATCCTTCCAATGTTTCCTTTCTTCAAATTCTAATTGTTGAGTTAAACTGCATCATATGAAAAATCAAGATTTAAGCCCACGGGTTCAACATTAACACTTCAACCCTTGCAGCTGGAAGATTGACACGTTATGAATTGAAAATGTTGATTAAAACATTCATTATATAATCATTAAATATGATGATAATCTTCATTTATTATGTACATTAATTATATCAAACAATAATACGTTAAATATATCTTAATAGATACTCATTCTTTAAATATTTAAGTAATACTATTATGTTATAAAATACTATGAATTTGATACTTGTTCATTTTTTCTCTCTCTCACTCCGCATCACTAGTCGCTCCAGTATTCCGTTTCAAAGTACCAAAAAAATTTGAAGAAAAAATATATATTAAGCACCAGGAAATTTTGAAAGATTTGTTTTTGACATATAATTTTTTTTTTTTTTGATAATTTTTTGACATTTATAAAACATGCTCAATGTTAACAAGTTTAGATTAATGTTAGCAAACTAACAGTGTCGTCTAACATATTATAATTTACAGTCTGTTGTATTTTAGAATGACGATTCAAAATGCTTAGAGTAAATCCCTGAAATCAGTTTCTCACAATATCACCTATGAATCGATTTATTCCTGAAAAAAAGAAATCAGTTTAAAGATCCTTAACAATCATAAAATGTGGATACCTCAAGTCCCTGGCACCTGCAATTGTTAATTAAGGGTGTGTTAGTATTAGACTTTTTTGGAAAAAAAAAAAACACTTTTTAGCGCTTTTTCATCTTTCAATAAACATTTAAAAAAAATTAAAATAAAAAAAAAATAATTTTTAACTTTTTCTATCATATATAAAATTTAAATTATAAAATTATTTTTTAAAAAAATTGAAACAAACACACCCTAGGTCATTACCTCCACGTCACCTCTAGTCTCATCTCACTTATTGGCCTTTAACAAAAAGATCAGAGTCGCGTTTAAAATGTTCCCAGAAATGTGGGAACTTTCAATGTAACCAAGCCTTTGTAACCGTACATTCCAAACTTGATATGATCCATTGGCAAGGAGAGGCTTAAAGCAATCTAATGTGAGAAGGCCTTGAAGTGGTGTTTGGTGGACTTTCAACTTTCAAAGTCACCTGTTCTTCGTTTTATTAATGAATTAAATTGTGAACAATGAATTAGCAAGAAGGGCAACTATTCAGATTGGAAGAAGACCTTTTCATTTTGTTTGTTGCCCTGTTCACCTGGGCTTGTATCTCTCTCTCTCTTTTGCTATGTGGGCCCTCTGTTTATAGTGCATGAAGAAAATATTTTTGTCCAATCTAGAGGCTGTTTTTGCTTTTTATTTTTTTCTCTTCCCCTTGTACATGGGTTTTTGAGTTTGCGCCCTCTTTGTCGAAGACCTTTGAAATCGTACAAAATAAAAGCCCACCACAATGGGACTGCCTTGTTTTATTATGATTATTCTTTTTTTGGGTCAAAGACTTGCTATTATTTGTTCAATTGATTGGAACTTCTTAGGCAATGCTGATATTATTTGTACCTTGTCATATTTTTGGTATGCATATTATAAAACAAACAGTATTACATTATACTGAAAAAAAAATATATTACATAATTCAAAATTTTAAATATATTATTTGTGTTATACATGACTTCAATTTAGTTTAGACTTGTAAATATTTAAAAGGTTTTACTAACTAATATTCTTAGGGCGCTGGTTAAGAGTTTTAAAATGATAAGTTTTCATTGGAAAGGTTTTTTTTTTTTTTTAAGTTTCAAGAAATAGGGTCCATCACTAACTTTTTATATTTACCTTTAGTAGAAACTTTAATCAGTGCTCTTAGAGCAATAGTTAGATAAACCCATATTTAAAATATTTATGAAAATTGAAAAATAACTAAGAATGATCTTAATTTCTATATATCAGGAATATCAAATAGATTAATGACTTTGGCTGTAATTTGCAACATTTTAAATTTCTATTGATTGATATTATAAAATTATTTTACGGCATCAAGTATATAGAAGTTAAACTCATAAATAAGTAAATAGTTTACATAAAAAGCAAAGCATGACCATGGGCTCTTGCTTTTCCTAATTAATCCATTTTTTAAGAGATCTTTGATCTTTTGTTTACAATAAGCAAGGAGTTCTTCATTCATTTGAATGAGTCTTGCTTTTGCGAAAATTTAATCTTCGCAGAAATTTTTTTCATAGGGAAGTTCCACAATATGCTTTTTTCTTTCCCAGAAAGGATTTGGGAACTCAGAATAGATTAAGGATTGTATTTACCGAAGCATTGACTGGATTCTTTTTTGGACCATTGGTTGGGTTAATTGAGACTCAATATGTTTGAAAAAAATTTCTTATCTTTAAAAAGTTATTATTTTTCTTTGAGCTCAATTTTATTAAGAGTTTTGGTAATTGGTTTTTTGGTCAAAGGAAATTTGATTCCTTTTCCTAATTGCCAAGCGGTTATTCCATCCTCAAAAAGGAGGCATGGGAAAATTGATCTAATGAAAGGCGTTCCTATGATTACCTTGTTCTTAATATTTTTTACTAGAAGGAAAGATGTTTCTTTCTAAAAACCTTGGTTTTGAATTATTGCTTTTGAGAGTTTATATTGAACTTTTAGTCTAGAACCACTAGCTATGCTAAGTCTTTCAGTAGTTTTTTCAAAATATTTTATAGGAATAAGTCCTTCTTGAGTGCTGTTGGAATTTACTCCTATATCAAATAATGCGACGGTATCAAGAATGAATTCCCTAATTATTATTTTGATTTTAATATAAAATTTTTGGATTTTTAATACTTTGATTAATTTTAAAAATTTTGTTACCATTAGAAAATTTTCATCTATTGATGCAAATTTATTTTCCAGAGGCAAAGACACAGACTCAAAATCTGAAGGCTCTTGGTTTGTTTCTTTGGTTTTGTTTTGGTTTAAGATTATCCGATGGATATCTTGTTGTTTATTGATTTTTCTAATTTCTGATTTAAGATTATGGATTTCATATTAAAGGTCTTAGATTGTTACTGGTTTAAAATTTTTCTTTTCTAACTTTTTGAGGGTTTCTTTAGATTGTATTTGTTTGTGGTAAGACTTTGGGTTTGCTTTAGTTTAGAAGAACTAGCTCCTACTATTTCTTTTAATTTATTAGGAAAGATTTTTCTTCTTCTGAGGTTCAAGAATAGCATCGATGGTTTCAAATAAGAGATCTTATTCTCTTGTTAAGACATTAATTTCATTAAGATATTCTAATTCTCCTTCAGAAATTATTTCATCATTTTGGATTTGGCCAAGATCTTCAAAAGATTTTCTTTCCATTTCTTCTTCAGATGTTTGGGCTAAGAGATGGTTGATTTGTTCTTCTACTACGGGTTTAAGTTTTCCAATATTTAGTATCTTTTTGAGCCTACAGTATTTGCTAATATGACTAGGTTTGCCACAACTATAGTAGATTGCAGAGGTTTATTTGGAATGTTCATATCTATGGGTGGTTTGGATTTGAACTCCCTTTTGAGCTTCCTTGGCGGAGAATTGGTTTTGAATTTGTGATATTTAGAATTCTAATTAGTCTTTGAGTAGTTTTGTTTCGGACGAGGCTTTCTTTTTGAACAAGATGGAACTCTGAATTGATCACAAAAAGATCCTACATCTTTTCTAGTTTGAGATTTTCCTTTGGTAAGTTGATGTTGAATTTTATTGTGCTGACAAATATTTAAGGCTACCTTTTAGATGTAAGCAATTAATTGCCCATAACTTAATTGCTCGTAAGGAATTTCTCCGTTTGTGGTTTGGCTTCTGATTTTGTCTCTTACTTTGTCTCCAAATGACTTTGGGAGATGGTAAGAAATATTTTTTTTCCAAAAAGATTGTTTACTATCTTCTCTAGTATAAACTCTAGTAACGAAGAGTTTTGCATTTAAGGTTTGACAATAGTTCAACTGACCTATCTTTCCAGACAAAGGCATCTCCTATGAAATGTTGAACTATTGTGAAGATTAAAGTGTTGACCTCATCGAGGATAGTTTCCCTATTGCTAGTGATTGGAGTTTCGTCTGGTTCAAGTTTGATTGCTTAAAGAATTTTAGATTTTTCATCACCTTGAGGTAATTATCCTACCATGCTTTAAGTTGACCAGAAAATCCAGCAACCAGGATATTAAGAATGGTTCCTTCATCATAGTTATACGTTGTTGAGTATGCTGTGGAAACCATCATCATATGTTGGAGGGTGTTCAAAATTTGATATTCAATTTGACTATCTATATGCCATCCATAGATGCTATCTACGCAAAATTACTTAAAATTTGGATTTCTTTCTTCAAGTAATAAATCAGGTGTTGTTCCTCTTTGATAATTAAGTTTAGTAGGTTTTTCCAACTAGGAACTTGGTTGAAAATAGGATTGATTTTTTTCCTAGAAGGAGCTTCTGAATGTACTTATGATTGTATGTCTAAAGTTGTTTCAGATGTTTCTTGGAGATTGTTTATGGAAAGTTTTCAGTGTTGCTTTGGTTGTCTGTCCAATGTATCTAGAATGATAAGGTTTGACAATTTTAATTGATCGTTGATTTTTTTCTAGAAGTTTATCCATCGAGCTCTTAGAAGAGTTTATGTCAATTTTCCTGTTCATCTTACCACTATTAACTGTTTTTCTTCACTAAGTTTGTAAGAGGTTGATGGTTCATCTTTTATGGCTTTAGGTTTAGCCATAATTTTCTCACTTAAAGATTGGAGATATTGATTTCTGCAATTTGATTGTTCCATGAGACCCTTGATGTCTCTTGGATGGACAGGTTCTTCTTCATTCTTTGTTCTGAATAGAGAAGCCATAACAAGATTTTTGTCTATTTTTATGTTTGGAAGGGCAAGGCTCTTAATCGAGATAATTTTGAGTTTACCTTCTTGCCGTTTTTTTACTAATCATGAAGTGATTATGTTGGCCAAGTTACTTGAACACAACCTATATGCAGGCAGTGATATTTTTCTTTCTGATGATTGATAGATGTTTAAGTCAATAATTGGAAGATGTCATCTGTTTGATCTATGAGGATTGCATTTTCTACAGTTTTGATTATATAATCGCAATTTGTAAAAAAGGATTCTTTTGGTTTGTAAAGTTGCTAATTATCCAGATATTGATTAATGTCCTCAAAATAGACTTCCTCATTGGAGACACTTTGTGATTATGTTTCTTTCTCAAAAGTGGAAGAGGAGGTTGAGGGTAGAGAGGAGTGGTTAGTAAAGTGGAGAGAAAAAGAACAAAATATAATTTTAATTTTCCCTTCTGATATCATCCTCATTGAGTTTTTAATTTTCCCTTCTGATATCATCCCCATTGAGTTCCATAGATTTATATGATCAAATTACTTAAACTAAATATTAACATGATAATACTAATGCATCTATGTTTGATTTTAGCCGCTGCCTTGTGTTATCATTTATTATTTAATTTTGTGAAAGCATGGTCGAATTAGCCTTACTGCCTCTCATTAGGACCTACTGTTACAGCCCTGTAAACATGATTTTTGAAAAAATGGACATGCTAAGATCAAGATTATCATATTAATATAAAGTTTATGTAAGTACATACAATTTAAATCTAGGCATATAATCCTACTTCCCCCTCAAGTTCTGATAGCAGATGCCCGAGAAAGGAGTGGAAGGCAGAAAGATCAGGGAAGTGAGTAGGCAAGAAACAACGGGCTCTTATGCAAATCAAATATAGAAGATCAAGATTATCATATTATCAAATAACGGACATGCTATCAAATCAAATATAGAAGATCAAAATTATAATATTAATATAAAGTTTATGTAAGCACATACAATTTAAATCCAGCCATATAATCCTACTTCTCCCTCTGGCTTTCATACTAGATGCCGGGAAGGGAGCAGAAGGCTAAAAGATCAGGGGAATGAGTAGGTAAGAGACGAACTCTAATGCAAATCAAATATAGAATATCAAAATTATCATATTAATATAAAGTTTACGTAAGCACAATTTAAATTCATCCATGTGTGTGTGTGTGTGTGTGTGTTTAGAGAATAGGCAGTGAGGGGAATGAAAGGGGCGCATGATGGTAAAAAGAACAAATTGGATGGAATACAAGAATTAAAAAATTATATCCCCATTATTTATATGTAAAATTAGAGTAATAATATATGTACAATATTTTTATAAAACATTATTATTATTATTATTATTATGGTTTGAACATTCTTATGTTTATAACATAAGCAAAAGAACAGAAGTGGTAGATCCAAGGAAATAAAAAATAAAAATAAGCCTACTATCTTATTTGTGTTTTGGTCTATGTGTTATAAGAAAGTTATATAAAAATATTGTATGCATATCATATATCATAAAATTATTAGAGAGTGTGGAATGACTGTGTGGCTACTCGTGTTCATTCTATTCGTGATTTTGTGGAGAAAGATGAGTTATCTCTATATTATTGAACCAATAATTAATATTTTTAATTCATTATTGTCAATCTTATTTCACCAATCCTAATTCATGCATTTTAGAAATGTACAACAATTGTCAAGTGGCACAAGAAGCATCATGTATATGAAGATGCAGTACGGAAACAATATATACAATATGGGTGTAGAGCAAGACATGCTACCAATGGTTTATTATCTTCTAGTTCAACATCCTAATGCTATGTAAGTTTTATTTGGCTGTCCATTTTAGAAACTTGTAATCATGTTACTTTATCTTACAAATTGGAAGTGTTAGTAGCCTATTTGGATTTTTTCAGAAAGAAAAACTTCTTTTTTGTAATTTTATATAAGTAATGACCACAATCTATGGTGCACGGATGGATAGTACAAGATGTAAACAATTCACATTGATAAATAAGAAAAGATAAATATCTTTTTGATACCTAAAAAATAAATAAGTTTTGATTTTCATTCCTGAAGAAAAAAATTATTTGGTTTTGGTCCAAATATTTCCTAAACTATTTGATTTTAGTTATTATAATTACTTTGTCTCTGTTAAATGCTAAGTTGGCTAATAGAAAATCACATTATCCATTAATATATGATAGCTAGTAGTTATATATGACACATTGTGAACTTATGTGCTAAAATCCTCACCCAATAACCCATTAAAACCAATCCATTAATCCAACTTATCATATCTAATAACTTATTTTTCAGTAGGGTATTGACACTGATGGTTACAATATACTACGCATGACTAGTGACTACTATATAAAATTAGATAACGTGAATTTTCATTATCCAATTTAGTATTTAACAGAGACAGATTAACTATAGGTACCAAAACCAAATAGTTTTAAAAATATTTGGATCAAAATTAAATAAAAAAATTTTCAAGAATCAAAATCAAAATTCATTTATTTTTCGAGGACCAAAAAGATATTTAATTCATTGAGAAAGTCAATATAAAACAAGTTTAAATTGTTTAATATTACAGTTTAAAATAAAAAACTACAATACTTAAAACATTGTCCAAAGCAAGCACACAACAATCATTTTTTAAACATTAATAATAGTCTAACTCTGTTAGTGGATGGGAGATGACTTAGATTAGGTGGTGATTGTGCTTTGATATTTTGGAAGGGGGTCGTGAAATTATATTTGGGAATGAGGTTAGGGTTCGATATTCAACAAATTTTTTTTTTAAAAAAAAAGACCTTAAAAGTTAAAACAACATAATTTCAGTGGGACTTCGTGTATACTTCGTGTACCCAAGCTATGAAACACAGATATGGATACAGACAAATATGGATATGAGACATGATATGAAAATAGACATGGAGACACATAGAACTCAAAAAGTTACAGAACACGGATACGACATATATATATATAATTTTTTTATTTTATTATATAATAAAATAAAATGACCCACTAGCTCAGGTCCAACTAAATAATTATGGTTGATTTTGGACTCATGTTCATATTAAAATTTGAAAAAAAATAAAGAAACTAACTCAGACTTATCTGTGAGGTGTTCAAGCTGTGTTCATAATAAATTAGAACAGTGTCCAGCCGTGTTAGGTGTGTGTCCAAGCTTAAAAAAATTATTTTTAAATTGGACGCATACAAACGCGTGTCCAACACATGTCGTTTGAATATCGTGTGAGTGTCGAATACTGAACACATGTCTAACAACGAACACAACACTAAATCCGTGTGTCCGTACTTCTTAGTACCAAGTATACCCAAACATATCCATACCCAAAACATACCGGCTACTAATACGTTTGCCAAAATAAAGTACCCATGTTTTAGATACCATAATTCTTTTACAATTCTTTAAAATAATAAAAATCAGAAATCATAATCTCTATTAAAAGGGTTGGAAGAGCAAAACTATGACAAGTTCTTAGGTGGGAGAGTTGAATTTGTAACATGTTTACTGAATCTCAACCATCAAAATGTCATGCAATGCTGTGGCGGAGCTTCAAAAAAAATTTTGGGAGGACCAAAAAATTTCACATATCAATTAAATTGCAAAAATAAAATCAAATTAAAATTAATTGCACATCTATAGATAAATTTTATAGCAAACAACTAACATGATAAAAACTAATGTATATTTGGATTAATTGTGAGATTAAAATTATTTTAATAATTGAATGCATTTATAATTGAATTTTTTTTATAATTGATTATTTCAAAATTAATTTTTTGTTTGTTATACTAGCTCAAAAGTAATTTTTACGTGGTATTTTTTGTTTGGATTATATGAAAATAATGGCTTTTATATGATAAATTACTAAAAAAATATATCAAATGATTTTCTAAATTTTGTAATATTTGCTACTTAGGATTATTTTAATAAAAGCATTAAAATGCTAAAGTAGTTTATTTTTTTTATAATAAAAAAATAAAAAATCTGTTTTCACTTATAAGTGAATTTTAGAATTAATGAAAATTATTTTTTTATCCAAATATATAAAGTCATTTAAAATTGAGATGAAAAAACATTTTCTTTCCACATTATATTCCCAAACATACATCTAATGATGTCAAAAAATTTGTAGCATCATTAAGAATTAACATAGAGTACAAAGTTAACAAATCTATTGTCTACATTGAATATTCTTTTATAATTGCTTATCTAATGTAAAATAAAAAAATGATACTTGATTATGATGTGATCTTTTTCTTTTTAATTAAAAGACAAGTTAATGGATTTTAAGCTGAAAAAACTTATTTTTATAAAATAACATAATCTATATAAAATAAGATATCACACTTCTTATTTATTATACATATGTAACTCTCACATCAATTATTTAAAAAATTATACATATATAGAAAGATATAATTGGATATCATTATATAAGTAATGTTTCTTATATTTTTATTACATTTAAATTTATTTTCTTTATATATATATATATACTTTTTGAAAAAAATTTGGGGGGCCATCGCCCCATTTTCCCTTCAAAGCTCCGCCACTGATTCAATGGTTCAGATAAAAAAAATTTAAGTATAAAAAATAATTCTATAGCAATATATATTTATATTTTAATATTCATTGAAATGTATATTAGCTATTTTACCCTCTTTGTCCCTCTTTATTGTCTCTTCTCCCTCAACCTTCAACAACCTCTCCTCCCTCGTTTACCTGCATCACCTCCTCATCCTCCAAAATTTTCAATCCGTCAAAACTGTTAGTATAGAGGTTGTTGTCACCACTCACCAAAAAGGATTTGTAGAGAACACCAACACCAACGTCTTTCAAAAAGGCAATTAACTTTTCATTTTCAGTTGATAGTATTCTTGTATCTCTGCCAACAAAGCTCACTACCATTTGTTTTTTTTGGCACTTTAAGCTTATAAGATCTGCTCAAAACTTGTTGAAGATTATTGAAGACTTTTTGTGTACAAATTAAAGATTTTTTCTAAATGCTTGGATTATGAATGACTTTGAAAGTTGGTAATGGATTTTCGTTTGTGTATGGATTGGTAGGTGAGATTGGTGTTTAAAAGGATTAAAAAAAATGTGCAGGAAAAAGTTACAATGTGTGTATGCTAATCTGAAGGAATGCGTGAACAAAGAGGGGGAAAGAGAGAAAGAAAAGGTCGCTGTAAGTGTCAGCAAAAGAGAGAGAAAAGGAGGTAGAAGACAAGGTTAGAAGGTAATTTTAATGCTTATTTTTTATTATAATAGTATCAGTGGTCACAAACTTAGCCTTCTCCACCTTAGAACTTGCCCCAAAACTATAACTTCCTAGGTAAACTTGGGGAGTAGGTACGTGTCACCAGAACATGATTTACTCTTAATACTATCATAATATTATCCCAAGTCTCATTTTTAATGGGAAAAAGGTAATGCCAAAACCAAACAGAGAGGAAAACGGAAAGTAAAAAGAAAAGGGAAAGACGATAGAGAGAAAAAGGTTCAAATTGCAAGCTAACCGTGACGTATTGCCTCATCCACTTGTAAAAACTGGTTACTTTCCTACCCACTCCATCGACATTCCACAGTCACCTAATACACAGCATGACCAAACAAATTAAAAATGCTGATTGATTAATGTAGCCATATGTTCCTATAAATGAAATTTCTTTGGCCCATTATTATCTTTCATCACGAAGAAAAAGGAAAGTAAGAACAAAGAAGTTTGTAGAAACCACCTCACCTATTTCTTGTGCTGCTTACAAGTTTACTTTGCAGTTGCAATTTCTTTGGCAGGTTTTCATATTTTTGTTGAATCAAAGGCATTTACTGCTAGAAGCAGTTATTAATCCCCTCAAGGAATAGTGTTCACAGATATGAATTTTGCCTCTAGCCACGGAACTCTCTCCATACACACCATGAAGGATCGAATCCCTGACTAGATGCCTAAGGAACTCAACTGGCTACAAACTGTGTTAAGACTTGTGGTTTCACTTTCTCGCTTTATTTGTAAATAGGTTTAGACACATAATTTGTTCATATCAAGATTCAAGAGTTGAAAGCAAATTTTGCAGGTTTTAAAGTATTATTTTTTTGGAGGTGCAAATGTGCTTAACCTTATAAGCTTCACAAATGTAGGATTAGAATTTTTCATGAGTTCTTTTAGCGCAGGTTCTTGACAATGTCAATCATTATATCTGTGGCACTACTTTTTGTGGGGCTTATGTTGTTGGTCTTATTTCATGTTTGCATTTCTGGGGTGGTCTCTAGAAGAGATGGCAGAGGATCAATGGTTGAGACGGGTACAAATGGGGCCAGAAGCATGTCCATTGATGACTTGGAGAAGCTTCCTTGCTATAATTACATTGCCAAGGACATTACAAGCAGCCCTGTGGACTGTGCAGTTTGCTTGGAGAGCCTTACTACTGGGGATAAGTGCAGGCTGTTACCTACCTGCAAGCACAGTTTTCATGCTCAATGTGTGGACAAATGGCTTCTAATGACACCCTTATGCCCAATTTGCAGATCTAGTGCTGGTTATCAGAGTGGAAGCAATTTTATAGCTAACAACGACTATTCTATTGAACCAAGCAACCAATCTAGGGACAGCCAAACTACCACTATTCCTACTCAACTAGATGACAACAGGGCACAGTTAAGGGAAAGCCAAGAAGGTGGTCCATCTGGGAATGTTGGCATAGAATTGAGAGAAAATCCAACACTAGGAAGCCCCAGCTCTGGTCATAGAGAAGTAGAATCAAGCGGGCAACAAATAGATACAACTGAAAATCAGATCATATCTGCTGCTACTTTGTCTGAGGCTAATGTTGTATGATTAGCAGCTCTGTGAGAAATAACTAAAGGTGAGTAGTAGTATCATTGAGATATTTAATTCACATCGGTGTCTTATAATATTATCAATTTATCATTATTATTGTATGTTATTTGGCTCCATTTTGTTATATTTTAATTTCTTTTTATTGCTTTCTTAATATTTATAGCACGAAGTACCTCCGTGAGTTGTTTGTCAGATGTAGCCAAAGTTTTCTAATAGCTGCAAAGCATTACTCGGGGACACAGTAATCGCCTGTACAGCACGAAAAATACTGATGGTTAATTCAAGATTATACAAATGTAACAAACTAGATACAATAGTGTTTCTTCCCCTGGCAAAACTGTAGTTCAAAATTAGTGAAAACTCCATGTCTGTTATTTATATATATAATTATGATATTTATGCACAAAACACAATATGAAATATGCTTTCATGCCTTCAAGCACATGTGTTTGTTACAATAATGATATCTGCACATTCAAAAAGTGGGTGTATCATTTTAACACACTATCATCATTGGATGAAATCAGTGAGCAGAGTAAATGGGATTACAATTTTATCCAATGGTAATAGAATAAATCTAATACGGACACCCATTTTTTAAATGTGCACATAAAATTGTCGTATTTGCTATTCTTCGGCCTTCCTAACCCTGTTTCGATATGTTGTTCCTTTATTATTATTATTGGCTTTACTGGCACATAAATCAAAAGAAATAATGATGCGTTGAAACCAACATGGCAAAACGGAGAAGAAAAACGTTGTAAAAAAAATATTTTGAACTGGAAAGTAAACTTATAGATACATAAAATGCTGTCAAACTACTGCACAAGATGGATCACATGCAAACTTCACAACAAAAGCACGATTCAGGACCTTCACCCTTCATCCCCATTCTCCCCAGTCCCCTCTCCTTCTTGAGATGAACAGCCTGTGAGTACAACAAAGAGGCCTGAGAAGACCAGCCTAATGTTCTTTCTTCTGATTCTGGGAAGATTGCTGAGCATCTGCTGTGGAGTTCTTCATACTGGCTTTGGCCTCGGCGAGAAATTTAGGATCAGGCTTGTGTTTATCGACAGGTTCTCTCATTGCCAAATATATGTAAAATGCTATTACTACATTAACTGATATAACCGCAAGAAATCCGCTCACCAGTGTCATGAAGTAAGGGGACAAATTGGTTGCTCCTGTGGCATACAAGGTAACACAGTAATGTAGCTTTACAACTTTCATTCACTTTTTCAACAGGATCTTAGGGTCTGTTAGGTGAATGACTTATTTAACTTCTTTTTTAAAAGTAATTTTTAAAAAGTAACTTATGAATAAGTTATATTGTATTTAGACACATAGTCACAAAAGTATTTATTTTGATCTTGAGAAGTTAAATATTTAACTTCTCAAAAGACACTAAAATGACTTTTAAGAAGCAATAAACTGAAAAACCAATCAAGACAAATGTGACTTTTAACTTCCAGTAAGTTGAAAAAATTCATAAGGAGTGTTATCCAAACGAACCCTTCTATATTGCAAACAAGAAACATTAAAGGGGAAAAAGCCCAAAAAAGAAAAAAGAAAAAAGAAAAGAAATAAATCATGAGATCCATTTCTAAGCGGCAATGGATATGATAAAGCAGAACTCTAGCTTTGAAGAGCCTTAGTATGGGAGCATTTAGATGCCAGCCAAAATGGAAAAGTGAAAACATAGTAGAATAGTCAAAGAGTTAAGCTGAACGGATCAGCATTTTTGCAGTGTAAAAAAAGGACTGACAAACTACCATTTGCAAGTGTGCTTAACAGTATCCATAAATTCTTCAATACCTCAACACAGCAGGTTAGGAAATTATGACATATCCAATCAACAGTCATAGCTCAGTAACATGAAAACAACGCCCCACAACTATATCAAAACCTTTCTATCTTTCCTTTTTAATTTTGGCTCAGATGACAATTCAGACAAGCAATACTTTCAGATTATAATCAGGTGCGAATGGTACACTTGGTCAGCTCAATACCACAAACAATGATGCATGAAAATGGATTCATTTCTATATGTCAGAAATTAGAAGAAAAAAAAAGGGAAAACAGAGCATCGCCATTAATATATGCAATAACTATAAGGTGCTTCCAAAGAGTGCAAAATCAACTGCCCCTTGCTACAAATTTTCCCGATGGATTGAACAAACAAATTCTAACTTATACATTTTATAACAACTGATAACATTTAGCTTAAAGATCATCGGTTGTCATGACCAATAGATCTTTGGTACCTTATAAAATTCAAAATTACCGATACTCTTTCGTTATTCATAGTTAAAAATTAGTCACTTGTCCCACTAACTTAGGTTATTAAGATTGGGGATTGCTAACCTCCGCACATTCATGTGAAGGGTAGCAATCCCCATTAAGATTTATCAAATTTATGAGCAAAACAAGCACCAAAGATTGCTTTGAAGTTTGAAATTATAATGAAATTTTACATTGAATCTTCAATTTAACCAAGTTTCACTAGGTATGCCAGTTAACAAAGATCATCAAGCACACAGATTAAGAGGACTAACCAACATCAACTTAAAAAAATAAATCAATAAACAAACAACTGAAAAATGCTCAAGCACTTAAAAATCATACCAGGAAGCAGATTATGGTTAAAACCATACAAAATCGCAATAGGGCCAGCCGACATCAACAGTGATGCAATGAAAAACTTCTGAATCACTCTCATTTTTGCCTCCAATCCCTTAAAAAAGAAAAAAGAAAGAAAGAGTAAAAATTTAAACAAAAACGATAACAATAAAAAAAAAATAATAAAAGCAGTTTGCATTTCCCAATTCCAACCAGATTCCTCACTAGAGTTGCAAATAAAACTCAAAAAAACAAAAAAAAAAAAACTTTGAATCCGGTAAAGGCATATACTTACACTCCAGGTCCAAATCTTGTTCCCTTTCTCTAATGTGAGAAAGTGGTTGCTACCACCCAAATCTCGAACCCAGTGCCAAACGAAGCAGGCATATGAGCACGCTCCGATTCAAAGGCCTTTTCACTTGCGAATTGAAAGAGAGAAATAAGAAAGACTGAGCTGAAACGATGAAAGGGGATTTACAGACGGATTTAACATCTTTGGTCGAAAAAAGGACCAAAAAAATTCAGTAAAACGCACGTTTTGTCACTGGCGGTGGCTGCTGTATGTCTCCATTTTTTCTTTTTATTCAATTATTCTAGCATCTCATACAATTTTACTCAGTTCTTAATTAGATTTTTATAATTTAAAAATATATAATTAAGTTTTTTATTATACAAAAATTTATAATTAGATCTTTATAATTTAAAAATTATAATTAAGTTTGTATATTACATAAGTTTTTTATCTTTTTAAAATAAAAAATATTATTTACACTAATACCAAAATGTAACTTTAATTCTATGCAAAAAAAATTTATATTTAGGCAAAATTGGAGTAAGTTACATTGATTTTCCTCGAAAACCAAAAAAAAAATTACAATGAATTAATTAATAAGAAATATTTATAATTTACAATGATTTCTAGTTAATATAAAATTATTTTTTAATCTTTTTTAAACTTCTAGTATCTTTTTTATTTTAAAATTTCTACATTATTTTTCATAAACATTAACTTGTACACTTGTAGTATTATAAAAATGTGGGAAAATGACACTTTACCTCTAGAATTATTGGTCATACACACTTTACACTCTAAATTTTACAAATGTGCAATTTAACCCCGTAAACTTTCTTAAATAATGTATTGACACCCTTTAATAGTTAGTAATTAAGATTAAGCCATGTCTTGCATTTAATTTCTAAATAAGATATAAAAGTTATATCTTAAGCCGGCAAACTTATATTTAAATAATACTATTTTTTATAGAGTTAAAATAACTATTTTTATAAAAGTACTAGTATTCTTAAAGAATAAAGGTATTGTCACTGATGTGTAAAGTAATTATGGATGCAGCACTATTTAATTATTAAGATGCGTATAATATAGGTGTAGTAATATGAATCTTGTTAACTAGAAATTGCTATAAGTTACAATGATTTTGGCTAAATATGAAAAAGTCTGCATATTGAAAGTTAAAGTTTCATTTTGGTATTAATGTAAATAATGATTTTTTTAAAGGGTGAAAAATCCTTTTCAATCAAGGTTTTACATTGCACAAATTTTTTTAATTAAGTCTCTTTATGTTAATAAACTATAGGGACTGGATCATAAAATTTTTAACCTGTAAGGATTTAATTATAAATTTTTGTATAATATAGAAACTTGATCACAAATTATTAAACTATAGGAAATTAATTAAAAATTCTGATAAAATAAAGAACTTGATTACAAATTGTAAAAATATAGATATCTAATTGAAAATCGAGCACAACTATAAGAACCTCTAAAATAATTAAATAATCTTTTTTGTCTAATGTGTTTTTTCGGTCTGAACAATGAAGAGGTTCCAAAAAAACCTTCTTGATCGTTTGCCTTTGACCAATGGATATCAGAAAAAAAAAAAAAAAGATATTCATCTTTGAAAGTAATAATTTATTTTCTTGAAGTGTAGAGCTTACAAACACAGATTTTGTCTCTTTCCATGACATGCTCTAGGTTCACTAGCTACTTTTTCTGTTTTGGTAAACTTAAAATGGTTCCTATCAATTTTTATGTTAGACAAATTAGTCCTTAAAGAAAAAACAAAAGAAACCTACAATTTGGTCCTAACCTTTTACAAGGTAATAGAACCTAGTTCCCCCATAAAGTTTCTATATGAAATACTATGATGCGGTCTTGTTATGAAGTTAATATTGCATCGTCATTCTCTATTTTATCATTCTAGTCATTCCCATTAGTAAAACTAGTCTTTTTTGGGTTTAGAGTGTATTTATAGTGAAATTTGTGAATAAAATGTGACTTTTAAGTAGTAGGATGAGACTAGAAAATGATGTTGTTTTCATTACTTGAAGTAATTAAGACTATAGAATAACATGATAGAGGCATTACAATAAGTTTTTTTTTCTTTTTTTTAAGATATCAAGGGATAGAGGGTAGTAATAAGAATTGAACTTGCAACTTTTCATAGCTTATATAGATATATAAGAGTCTATCACTAGAGATTTTATGGAAGGATAAAACTAGAGCTGGGTATACGGGTCGCGGTCCGCGGACCAACCCATTTAACTCGCAACCCGCGCAAAAATGGACCAGAAAATTTTTAACTCGCTAGGCCGTGGACTTTTCTAGCCCGCTCCGTTTAACCCGTGGGCTAAACGGCCTGCCCATTTGATTCTTGGTCGCCCGCTTAACCCGCATAAAATGCTTCAATTTTTTTTCAGTCCAGCATTCAACCTAAGCCCAAGAGTGCTCAACCAGTCAGCACAAGCCAAAAATTTAGTGGCCTATGCGGCCATGCCTACTACAACACTGTCACTAAGCCACTAAGGTTGGGACTTGGGGACTTCATTCTTCAATCTCAAAACTCACTCTCTGAAATACTCACGGCGGCGGGGGGTCTTCAGACTTTACTCTTCACTCTTCTTCTTCACGGCCATGGTCACGAACTCATGGTCACGGCGGCGCTCGGTCACTCACTGACACACATTCGCCTTGGAGCTTCGCGGGTCGTTGCTGACTACCTCGCTGTCTCCGATCTGCCACCTGTGACCCTCCACGTCTTCGATCTCAAACGGCTCTGCGAACTGCGACCTCCACTTCTTCGATCTGCCACCTGCGACCCTCCACGTCTTCGATCTCCAACGACTCTGTAAACCAAGACCTCCACGTCTCCGATTTGCCACCTGCGACCTCCACGTCTTCGATCTCAAACAGCTCCGTGAACTGTGACCTCCACGTCTCAGATCTGCCACCCACGGATCTCGCGGGCTGCCTCCAGGGAACTTCCGCCACCCCTGCCGGTTACCACTTGCATCACTTGGAGTTTTAAAGTGTTCAACATGAGGAGTTCTTGAGGTAATAATCTAAGTCATATTAGTTGTAAAATAATGTTTTTTTTAATCCAAAATTGATGTTGGCATAGCCTTTTTCTTCCTTGAATTTGTCTGGTTTAGATCTTCCATTATACTTTTTCTTCCTTGAAATTGTTTGGTTTGGAGCTTCTATTATTTTCTGCTATCATATTTATCTTTATGTTCTATAGATAATGTTCTTAGTTTCTGAAACAGAAGCCAATCGAGCTGCAACCAATTCCTATTTTGAATACAACAGGAGAGCTACATTCACCTATTTCTCTGTGAGTATAAAGTAATACTGTTTTTGTATTGTGTTTTTTTTTTTAAAAAAAAATATACTTTGTTTTGCTGAATTGAGAATCAATTTTGAATTGTTTATTTGTTTTTAAAATTTGTAGATTGAAATTTAAAATATTTTGTTGTGATTGTGTGGTGTGATTTAGATTGAAAATTAAATATGAATGTGACAAAGTCAAATGCGAGTTCATCTTGAAGCAAGTCGCAATAATTTTGATCAATATGTTGATGCTGGTGTTAGTAGTGGGACTGGTACTGGTGATGATAGTCTATCTTCCCTCCGTGTTGAATCTGAAGCACTCATTCCAAATAAGAGGGCTAGAAGTCAAACATCTAGTGTTTGGCAACGTTTTGATAAAATTGGGGTTGGTGAGGATGGGAAAGAGAGAGCACAATGCAAAGCTTGTGGGAATGCATATGTTAGCGGTGGTACTAGGTATGGAACTTCAACATTGTTGCGTCATTTGAATAAATGTGAGAAAATACCTAGGTTTGCAGATAGTGAGGTTGGGAAATTAATACTTGATCAAGGTGGAAAACTAAGATCTAGAAAGGTTGATAACAAACTTGTGTGTGATATGGTTGCTATGTGTATCATAGAGCATGACCTTTCGTTTAATTTTGTTGAATATAGGAGGGTTAAGGAGTTGTTGAACTATCTAAATCCTGAAGTTAAGGTTTACTCTAGGCGTATGGTAACTTTGGATGTGATTAATATGTACGAGAGTGAGAAGAAGAAGTTGAAGGAGGTTTTGTCTCACATTCCAAGTAGGGTATGCTTGACTTCTGATGTTTGGACTTCTTGTACAACTGAGGGCTATATCATATTGACAGCTCATTTTGTTGATCAGAATTGGAAGCTTAATAGCAAAATTCTTAATTTCTCTCATATGCCCCCTCCTTACACTGGACGTGAATTATCTAAGGTTGTGTTAAATTTTTTGCAAGAGTGGGGTATTGATGGAAAAGTTTTTTCATTAACTTTAGACAATGCTAGTTCTAATGACAATATGCAAGAAGTGCTGAAAGATAGGCTTCGTGATATGCTAACGGTTTGTTATGTGGTGGTGAGTTTTTTCACATTCGATGTTATGCTCATATTTTAAACTTAATTGTTCAAGAGGGTTTGAAAGTTACTAGTGCTGCTTTACATAAAATTAGAGAAAGTATCAAGTTTGTCAAGGGATCAGAGGTAAGAATGAATGCTTTCAAAGAAATTATAAAAAAATATGGTGGTGCTAGTGTTGGCTTGCGTTTAGATGTCTCTACTAGGTGGAACTCCACTTTTTTTATGCTTGAAAGTGCACTTCCATATCGGCATTCTTTTTGGCAATATGCTTTGAATGAACCAAATTATAAGCATTACCCTTTTGAGGAAGAATGGATAAGAGCTGGAAAAATATGTGAATTTTTGCGTCCCTTTTATGTGATCACTAACTTGATATCTGGATCATCCTATCCAACATCAAATCTATATTTCAAACAAGTATGGAGGATTGAATGTTTGCTCATTCAAAATGTGAGTAATGAGGATGTAATCATTAGGGATATGGCTTCTAGGATGAAAGTGAAGTTTGACAAGTATTGGAGTGATTATAGTATCGTGCTTGCACTTGGATCTGTTCTTGATCCTCGCATGAAGTTCACATTTTTGGAGTTTTGCTATCGAAAGCTTGGTCTTGACCCAATAGCTTGTCAAGAAAAGTTGAGTTCTGTGAAAGATAAATTGGCCACCCTTTTTAATTAGTATGTTCAAATGTCTCTTGGAGAGTCAAGTAATTCTCAAGTTCAAAGTAGCCAGCCTCATGATAATCAAGCAACAAGTGGAAATTTTATTAGAGATCCATCAATTTCACTATGGATTGATATGGATGTAAGTTTCTATTTTTTACTTGTTATGTTTTCATTTTTGTGTTTAATTATTAGAATTCTAATTATTGTTATAATTTGAAAATGATATAGGAGTATATTGAATATGAGAATCAAAATATTACTGAAGTTGGAAAGTCACAATTGGATATTTATTTGGATGAGCAAAAAATGGAGTTTCAATCTCATCAAAATCTTGACATATTGCATTACTGGAAGGACAATAGACATCGATTTCCAGATTTAACATTGATGACTTGTGATATTTTGAGCATTCCTGTAACAACTGTGGCATCTGAATCTGCATTTAGTATTAGTTCTCGTGTTCTCAACAAATATAGAAGTTCTCTTCTTTCCAAAAATGTGCAAGCTTTGATATGTACTAGAAATTGGTTGCTTGGCTTTGATGTGCAAGGTAAATAATATATTTTCAATTCTAGTCCTTTTCCTATTGTAATATTTTGAATAAATTTGATGGTAATTATTTTGTATTGTCTGTGTTGTGAGTTGTAGAGCAAGAAGGAGATTCAAGTTCAGATGAAGAAGGCACTAATTCAAAAGCACCTAGTGGTGCTTCAGGTGGTGTCATTGAATAAAGAAAAATGATTTGTAATGGTTTTAGACTTTAGTGGACTTTGGAAACATTTGTGTTTTTTACCTTATATTTCTTATAAATGGACTTTGCAAGGACATTATATTTTTATGGGTGAACTTTATTTATGTGCTTGATAGTAATGGATGGACTTTGTAATAATTTAAATTTGATGTGTTAAGACTTTTATTTTTGGTGAGTTGATTTATTTTACTATTTTTTGTATTTGTATTTAGTATTTGATTTACTTATGTTTCGTGTTTGATAGTTACTAATTGTTAATTTATATTCTTTAATGGTTTCAATATTTTTTATAATTAGAGGAGTTATACATATTTGATTAGTTTGTAATTTGTATGTTATTATTTTGAAAAAATTAACATTTGGATTTTACTATTTGTAGTAATTAGTACTATTATTTGTTTAAAATTTAAATTGGATACTATAAAGAAAAATGTGTATGTATATTTTTAGTGATGTAAAATATATTGTATAAATATAAATATATAATATAGGGTGTTAAAAAAATTTTAAAAAAATGAAAGAAAAAAAAAGTTGGTCCGCAGACCGGTTGGCGATTTAGTGTGCGGACTTCTTGTTGGGCCAACAATGTGGACCGGTCTGCGGACTTGCAGGCCTAAGCGAGCGATTCTTGAAGCCTAAGCGAGTGGTTGCGGGCCTAAGCGAGCGGGCCTTGAGCAGGGTAAAATCTTTGAGTCCCAATATATCAAGCGGGCCAGAGTCTGGTCATTTCGTTTAATGTTAGTCACATCGTGGATAGAAATTTAAATAGGCCGGATCGATTAGTATCTGAGTCTAGATAAAACTATCCAATATTTAAAAAGGTTAGGGATGAAATTGTTAATTTTCTTTTTTCTCTTGGGGACTAATACGAACCCCTCGTCTTTTTGGTCTAAATAGGAACCATTTTGGGAGTTCACTCTTTCTTCTAGTGCTTTTTTTGGTCTGGACTCTTTTTGTGTCATTGGTTGATTGGTTTGGAGAGGTTACAGCAATAAATGGCCCAATGAACAGAATGTGTGTGTTGGTTTGTTATCTTATTCCACAAAATTCCAACTTGCATGGCTTGCGAATTGTGTGCGCCAACTACTAACTCGGAAATTTATCACAATCATCTTGTTTATAATTATTACTTATATTGTTATATACTTCACGGAAAAAAAATTTACAGATAAAAATGTAACGATTTGTAAAGTAGTGGCGCTTGTGTTACAAATATTGAAAACTATTTTATACTTGAATTTGTAGTTGCTTACCAGCTAATCAACTTATCAAGCAGTAATTTATAGCGGTGAACCATTAATTGGTAAGCACCTTAATCGTCCTAAGGGGTAAATTTAAACATCGAGAAGTGCATTTATAAAAAAATGAGTAACTATAGCTACTCTGGGCTTGTTTGGAAGCATTTTTATTCTTAAAATTTTTTAAAACAGTTTTATAAAATAATTTTAAGTTTACTTAAAAAAATAAAAAAACCTGTTTGGCAATTTAACTTTAAAAACGGTTTTATAATGGTGAAAAACAAAAAACCAGTTTAAATAATTTTTTTAAAAAATAACTTTTAAAATTAATAAAACAAAAAACTGTTTGGCAAATTGTATTACTATAAATGACAAATTTTAACTATTATTTTTTATAAATAATATTTTTTATACATACTTAATAAATAAAATCTTAATACAAATTTCTATTCTAAAAGTAGTCTTTATACAACTTGATGTCAATTTATATTTATAAGTCCATTTATAAGCTATACATGATTTTCTTGTAACCACGTCCAATTTGTAATTTGATCACGATAACTTATCATTTCTCTTGCAGCTTCATCAATCAATCTTATTGCGTTGTCATGAGGGTAAGCAAAGACTATTTTTTTTCATTTTCCATCTATAATGGTAAACACAAATCAACAAAAAGAATGTATAAAAATAAAAAGATATTAAGGAGAGTATAATTGGAATAATCACCCTATAGTTAAAATGAAAATTTTACATCTAGTCTAACAATAACATAAAATAAAGAAAAGAACCAATCTGAGCATTCAGGGTTGTGATCTAACATCAGAGTTCTCAGATGTTGACAATTTGTCATGGCATTCACTCTCCGATGGCTTATTTTGCTGATGTGGCTGAGTGAGTAGCACTAGCAGCATCATTAGTATCTTTCTCTTCTTGGGTTTCCTTTGCTTGGGTAACGGTTCCATTCATGTGCATTGGGGTTGGCACAAGTTCAATATTTTCGATATCATTTGAGTTATCTTCCTCAGAATTCGAAACAATCTCTTACTGGTTGAAGGGTGAAATGGATGGATTGTGTGAGAAAAGTCCAACAAAAAATAACACAGAAGTCTCTTGCAGGAGTCGAAGAATGGCAGAGAACAGCAGTTCGACTTATTTACAATGATGCCACCGTGTTTTTCACTCATTTTAAAACAACAAAATTGAAAAACAACTCAAAATTGTTTCCTGTTTTCTATTTTTTAAATCGGTGTTTTGTTTTTGAATTTTTAAAATGTAAGGTGAGAAATCTTTCAATCAAACAAGTTTTTTCATTTTTTGTTTTTTAAAGTGATAACAACTTTTAAAAATATTTGCCAAACAGCCTGTCTATTTTTTTTTTTTACCAAAATATAATGTGTAGTAGTGATGACCTTGTTGCTAATATTTTATCGTTTTGTTATATGTTTTATCCCTTTTTTTTTAGTAAAGATCTATTTTGATTTCTGAAATTATAAGCGTGATTCACTTTAATCCGTAAAATTAAAAAAATATCATTTTAGTTACTGAAATTTCAAAAAGTTATTCAAACTAATCATTATATTACTGTTTTTGAAGATTAAATAAAATCACGAAAAGTTAAATTACTTTTTAGAATTTCAAGTATTAAAGTGATACTTTTTTAATTTTAAGAGTTATAGTGAATTACACGTACAATTCTACGTATCAAAGTGAACTTTTATTTATATTTTTTTTGTATTAGGTTTTTCTTTATTTCTCTAAATCTGTCAACTTTTTATAGCTTTCCATGGAATTATAAATGATTGTAGTTATAAATTAAACCTTCTTTTGAGTGACATAAATGTTAATATTTTTTAACGAAACTCAATAAAATATATTACTATTTTATTTCTATTTCTAGATATATATTTTTATATATTATCCTTAATATATGTTTTATCATTATATTTTATATAAGTAATGAACTCACTGTGACAGTGTAAAATACTAATATGACGTATGATTGGATCAAAATTGGTATTCAAAATGAAATATTGATTAAATTAACAAAAGGTGATTAATTTTTATTTCTAAATAGATTAAAAAGGTTTACACTTTTTACATACGACTTAAATATATACTTTAAATCAAAAGCTTTCATAATAATACGTAGTTTATTTTTGTAACCCAGCATTTAATTAAAATTTCTCAGCATAATAGAACACTGTTGAAAAGCGAACAAGCTGCCACTGATCACCAATACATCACTATTGGAGTGAAGATAGAAAGAAGAGGAAACCCCTACATTATAGTTTGTTGAGAAATTCACGACGATATAATAGTAACAAACAGAAAAATTTAGACACATATAGTAGAATCGATGAAAAACCCTAGATGCTCGTGGAGGGAGAGGTGCGGTGGGATCTGAAGTGGTTCCTGCAGTTGCTATTCTCGGCGCTGGTTGTGGCTGTTGGGTTTCACACCCTTCTCAAGAACACTGCATCAAGGTACTTTGAGGTGCACGCCAAACTTGAACCTGATAACAACAACAACAACAATTCCAATCACGAAACAATGCCGGGCATTCTTGCTAATGGCAATGGGAACCCCTTGTGCGCAGAGTGCGGCGAACACGCCACCAAGAAGTGCTCGCGCTGCAAAGCCGTCCGATACTGGTTTGTATTATTATTAGTATTGTTATCCAATCAAATCTCTCAATTTTCATGACTTTTCTACTGGGAGGATCTGAAATTCGTGTAAAAAAAAAAAAATTATAATAAAGCTCAATTTGTTTTTTTTTTTTGTTTTTTTATCCTTACTGTTTTGGATTTTAGTGTTACGTTGCTATTTCTGTTTGTTTTTGTTATCAATGCGATCGCCATCCAGTTCCGGGGTATTTTGGCTGTATTGCGTGTTGCTGTAAGTATTTGGGGTTTCTACCTGCGTTACTTTTGGACTTTGGTTAATTAGCTGCTTCGACCTTTTTCTTTTTGGTTGTCAATGTGATAGTTGTCATTATTAGTTGGGTTTCGGTTTCATCTGTTAGGATGGTTTTGTGCTGCGAATTTGGGGTTTAGTGATGAAATTGATGAACGTATATTTTCTTAATACAGTTTCATAATGCGAGTGACTGTATTTATTTCTTAAAATTGGGGCAAAAACTGAATCTGGTTATTTTGCATGTCCATGCGTGCACGCACACGTGCCAATCTTTACAGCTCACAAGAATGCCAACAGTCACATTGGAAATCTGGCCATAAGGCAAAATGCAAGGATTTTCATGGCACAAGTGCAGCAAACGGGGCAACTAATTGTGTGCTGAAGCCTTCTGCAGCTGGGGGTAAAAGTATATCTTCAATTGCACTAATACCGGGTTTTGGAACTTCCAGGCCAGTCAAGCAGCCTAAAGATGTAATTTTCTTTTATATAATTATTGGCAAATTTACATTATGCTTTGCCTACCCTAGGACCTTGAGGCAAGAGATGCTGAAAAGCACATGCATTAGTGAAGAAATGCCAAGGCTAGAGAAAGAAAAGATTACTTTACTTGACTATCTTACATTTTCTTTTCCTTAAGAGTGTTATGATTTTCAGTTTACAAAACTTAAAGCTACTTGTGGCTAAGCACTAACCACTAGATATTCTTTTAGCATTCTCATTATTTTACAAAACAGTGGGTGTATTAAATCTTAAGCATTTTCTCCCTCGCACACCTTAACTCGTTCTTGTGTGGTTTTCAGGTTCTTTTTCCTTATGATGAATTTGTTAAATTTTTTAACTGGGAAAAGCCAGGATTTCCTCCTTGTGGACTCTTGAATTGTGGAAACAGGTATGTGCTCGTCACGACCAAACTTTAGCTTTGTTATGCTATCATTGATAAATTGCAATTTGAGGATTCGGGTAGAAATTTACATTCATTGTAAATCTTTGTAGTTGCTTTGCAAATGTAGTTCTTCAGTGTCTGTCATTCACAAGGCCACTTGTTGCCTACTTGTTGGAGAAGGGCCACCGCAGAGAATGTAATGTCATTATTCAGATCTTTTGGTTCTTGCTGGATGTCAATTATTCCTGCATTCTTATGTTTCTTAATGTGGCTTTTCAGGTAGTTCTAATGATTGGTGCTTTCTATGTGAATTTGAAAGTCATGTTGAAAGAATGAAGCAAACTTCACAACCGTTCTCTCCAACGGGCATTCTTTCTCGTTTGTCTAATATTGGTGGTACTTTGGGTTCTGGAAGACAAGAAGATGCTCACGAGTTCATGAGGTTTGTTTTTTCTTCCAACATTGTCATTTCACTGACTTACATTTGCTGCTTTAGAAGGATGTCTATCTCATATTTCATTTGGGAAGTTATGAATTTTTTTATTTTTTTTTTCACTTTGATACCACTTTTAGGTTTTCCATTGATGCTATGCAATCTGTTTGCCTTGATGAATTTGGTGGAGAAAAAGCTGTCCCTCCTAAGCTTCAGGAGACCACTCTTATTCAACACATTTTTGGTGGCCAATTTCAATCCAAGGTTAGACAAACTGAAATAATCGATGTCTTGTTAGAACGGACGTCTTTCTCTAGTTTCATTACATGTATGAAGAAATTGTAGCAACCAATTGATTTTTTGGGCATGAAATGATTATATGGAACTTGCTGAGGCTTCCTTTTTTCTTTTTTCCCTAACTTTGAACTGAAGTAGTCTAGCCTTAGACCTAAGACTCCACAATGGTGTAGAACTCCATCCTAGGTTGGACTTTGGAGAATAGCATAGTATCCTGTTCAATTTCAGCTTTCAGAAACAATTTTGTGCTTTCTGAAATTAAAAAGCCTGTTTGAATAAATGTTTCTGCTCTTAATGTCAAAACAAAAGGAACAGTTGCAACATGCTTTTTTATTATTATTATAACACCACACTATAAAAACAAGAAAACTCAAATTATCCAAACAGTCATTATGTCCCCTAACTTCTTCATCTCAATAAAATTCTTCTTTTATCCAAAAAAGAGGAAAAACTTCAGAACTGTTTTTGAGGTTTTTTGGGAAGAGTTGATTTCAAAATCAATATATGAATAGAACAAAAAAAGAAACAATCTGGAACAATAGTTTGACTCCCTCTAGTTTCTAATATGTTGTCCTTTTCAGATGGGCACTAACCTTACCTCTCTTTTTGTAGTCCTTGTTTGGAGAAATCATCAGAGTTTGATTCTTGTTTATCACCCTTCCATGAGTTGCAAACTTAAAATTCTAGCATAATTTGTGACACACAATTATTTTGGCACCAAAACTTTGAGCTACTTCTTCATTTTTTAAGAAATGAAAGTGATATTGCAAAGACTTTGAAAGATACACTTCTATTCAATTGAAGAATCCTTGAATATAGTGGGGAATGCATATTATGACACTTTATAAAGGAATTATAAGGTGTTGAAATTGAGGGTTTTAGATCGTGGAGGAAGAAAAGAAAGAGAATAGAGACTCAATGATATGAAACTATATTTGATATATTGTGTTGTGATTGTAATACAATGAGGTAATCCTATTTGTAAGTTAAAAATAAAATCTAATCATGATACCATAATCAACCTAAATAAATATAAATCGATTTAAGATATGATATGAAATATTCTAAGATATAATGGAGATATTAATAGATATTTCCTTATTTCTAACACTCCCCCTCAAGGTAAAGCTTACTAAGTTTAATGGAGATATTAATAGATATTTCCTTATTTCTAATACTCCTCCTCAAGTTAAAGCTTACTAAGCTTTTAAGTTTGTTATAATTAAACCTTTAAAATATAAAAGAACCTCCAAGAAAGACTAGCAGGGCAACTTAGGGATGCTGGATACGTTTGAAAAGATAACACAACAAGGCAGTTGGAATAACTATCAGCTTGAATAAGATGTTCGAGAATTGCATGACTAGGAAAAAAGAAGAGACACACAGCTATTGGTGGAGTTTCCAAACAACAATTAAGGTTTAAATTGTCTAGCAATGAAAGCCGGAAGAGACACAATGAAGGCTGAAAGATTCCCAATACTTGCAATAATAGATCGCAAGAACAACCTATGGAAGCCTCGGATAGTTGAAAAATTGGAGATCCAAAAAAGTTGGGATAGCATTGTGAGCACCTAAGAAGTCACAAACAACCATGGACATAAAACAGGGCACAAAACAGGGGTAAAATCGAAAATAAGAAAATGTGATGTTGATGGAGTGCATGGATCGCAAAACCTAGGACAGATCTAGAAAGTGGACAGGGGCACGAGCACGGTAGTGGGTGAGGTGGCTGGAGACGCTGCTGGATGCGCCGCCACGCACTGTGAGAAGTGGCGGCGGGTGGTTGTGCATTAGAACACAGGAGACGGGCGTGTGGGCACGTGGCACAGTGTATGCGGTCCCCGTTGGCAGGGGTGGGCAGCGGAGGAGGACGTGGTGTTGGCACAGTGGTCGATGGACAGTAAATGCATCAAAAAAAGGTCACTGGAGGCTGTGACAAATGGTGGACGATGGTTTTCTAACTTTTGGAAGTGACACACAGCAAGGAGGATACTGGAAAAGTCGCCAAAAAAGTGTCAGAAGCAGAAATAGTGGTGTTTGATGCCATGTTGGAATTTTCTAGAAAGCAAGAATACTGTCAAACTTAAAAAAAATCGAAAGGCTTGACAGGTAGAGCAATGGTGGGACAAAAAGAAAAGTAAAAATAGTAGGGGACACAGAACAAGTGAGTTCCAAATTAGTGGAATCGTTGCAACACAACAATGGACATAAGTCATGGTGGATGGTATCGCTTTGATATCATGTTGAAATTGAGGGTTTTAAATGGTGGAGGAAGAAAAGAAAGAGATTAGAGACTCAACAATATGAAATTATATTTGATATATTGTGTTGTGATTGTAATACAATGAGGTAATCCTATTTATAAGTTAAAGATAAAATCTATCATAATGACATAATCAATCTAAATAAATATAAATCAATCTCAGATATGATATGAAATATTCTAAGATATAATGGAGATATTAATAGATATTTCCTTATTTCTAACATAAGATATTCAATTTATCTCTTAGTGATGAATGGAAAGAGCTGCATTGTATGTGAAAGAGACTTACTATGCTTTTTGATTTTGTTGTGATGTGGATAAGATTATAAGCTGCCTTGTCATGTGATTTTCCCTCTTGAGCGTTCTTATTTATAGTTTTGTCAAGGGAGTAGTCTTTTGCTTATGAGATCTAAATGTCCATAGGCTTTTATGACCTATTATCAATTTCCAGCTTTTCTAATATGTTGATACTGACATGGATCATGGATGTGGCCGTCTGAGTCTATTAATCTTTTTTCCTGTGATATAGGTGATTTGCACAATATGTGGAAAGATTTCAAATCAGTATGAAAATATGATGGATTTGACAGTAGAAATTCATGGACATGCTGCTTCCTTAGAGGAATGTCTTGACCAGTTCACTACCAAGGAGTGGCTTCATGGGGAAAATATGTATAAATGTGAAGGGTAAGGTTACCCTGTCTATTGAAAGATCCTAGTAACTTAACAAGGTTTGTTATCACATTGCATAATGCTTGCCTGATTTTCTCTTTCCATTGATGTGAGCATCCTTTAAAAATTATATTTAGTAATACTAATAATCACTTGTTTTGTAGTTTGAATGTTTGATTAATTGAATGTATAGGATAACATGAGGATTTTATTGAAGTATTCATAGGCTTCAATTATAATGACATAGATATTGAGGTTGTTCATACTTTAGGACTTTTGTAAAGATTATGTAACCATACTATTTTCTAAACAGCAACTTTTTGTTCTGAGTACTGACGCACCTCCTTCCAACTCTAACAAGGAAAAGAAAAATGACCCAAATTATAATTATCAATTTACTTACCTTTATTGAATTCAATTATGCATTCTATAGTATGAATTCAACTTATTTGTTTTCTTAGTTTAGCATTTAGTAAAGAATTTGGAAGGTGGTGAACATCTGATGTACATTGACAAATCATGATGTGCAAATTGGTTCATGGCTGTAGCTTTGTAGTTTTTGTAAAATTTAGTTTTCAAAAAATATCTTCATAATCAATTTAGTTTCTGCTTTTGGTCCTGGCAGTACTTGTACTGCGGTTCTTATTCAATTTTTTTAAGCATACAACTGTTCCTTTTTGAAAAGTAATTGGGTTTGTATTTTGATATTTGAGGCACATATTTGGGAAGATTTTCTATAAGTCGGTTCGAAAGCATAAACCAGTTTTGTAAATATATAGAACTCAAACAAACATTTGCTTTTGATCATGTACTTTTGCTATCGGGCAGATCCTGTCTTAAACATGTTTTGCTGCTGCTTAGCAGGTGCAAGGACTATGTCAAGGCATGGAAACATCTTACTGTGAGACATGCTCCAAATATTCTTACAATTGCCTTAAAAAGATTTCAGGTCTGAATAATTTGATCAGGACTATCTAGTTAGGTTGTTATCAGATGCCATGAGGTGTTTAAATATCAGTTGTTTGTATTATTTTCCCCTCTGAAAATGTGCATCCTTAGATGCCAAGTATGGATATTAATTTCACATTATTGTATACCATAGTTTGAGCACATTAATTTTTTCTATGCTAGTGTTTCATTGCTTTGAAGGGTTGCTTGTTTTGATCTTTTCTTTCTCAAATTTTCTCATGTTCTTTTGGGGGTCATGTATACATGCAGAGTGGGAGGTTTGGAAAACTTAACAAGAGAGTAGCTTTCCCTGAGACTTTAAATCTTAGCCCTTACATGAGTGAAGATGGAGATGGATCTGACATCTACAAGTTATATGCTGTTGTAGTTCATATTGATATGCTAAATGCTTCATTTTTCGGTCACTACATCTGTTACATCAAGGGTTTCCAAGGAAACTGGTATAGGATTGATGATTGGAAGGTAGATTATCCTTTTGGTTATTGAGCATTCTGTAAAACGTGCTTGAACTTTTCAGTATCCTCACTTGGATTTGTATTACATTTCTCAGGTTACAAGTGTGGAATTGGAAGAGGTACTTTCTCAGGGAGCATACATGCTGTTGTATAGCAGGTATTGTTGTGACTCTGTTGTAAAGGCATATATGCTCTCTCTCTCTCTCTCTCTCTCTCTGTGACAGATCACTCTGAAATATGTGTCCTATTTCTCTGTTCTCATTGCTCTATGCCTGAATGATGATGCCCTTTGAATTTAGGCTATCCCGGTCTGGTTGTTGCATATGTGATTTGAATTTTCATATAATAGAATACATGCTTAGCCCCAGTTAACGTTGAAACATGTATTTTTGTTTGATGGTTTGGTTTCCTTTGTGCTGATATTAAGTTGATCTTGGGCTTGGATATTTTAGTAAGAAAACTACTGCAATTGGCTCTAAAGCCATATTTTAGTTATTGAGCTAAACCGGCGGTTCGTTTGACATGGTCTCAAGTTGAGCTCGCCAAGGTAGTCAATAATGCGCTATAGCAGCATAGCGGAGTGGAGCGGCAGAGGGCTGTTACAGGAGAGACGTGGTGTCATGGTTGGCAATTGCGGCCGTCGTGGAAAATTGCAGAGTAAATTGTGGCGTAGCGGACGCTAATTGTCTCAGGCTCTCAGCAATTGAAAAATCCAATGTTCTCTGCCTTTTGTTCCTTCCTTTCTCTGTTTTTCTTTTGTTGCTCCCATCTCTCTGTTCTCCTTTCTTGCCCCTTTGTTCTCGGTTCTCATTTCCTTCCCTGCTACTTTTTTTTGTTTTTTTTGTTTTTACTCTCTCTCTCTCTCTGTTTTTATCCTCCACTTGTTGTCTCCTCTCTGTTGTGGCTGTGTTGCGTTGTGGCTGTGACTTGTGATGGAGGGGGACTGTGGATGGCAGATGGGTGTGTTTCATTGAGCTAATGTTACTAGTGAGTGGGAGTGGTTTTGGACTGGGTGTCTATTTTTTCTTTTTGGGTTGAGATGAGAATTATTGTTAAATCATCCCAAACCCCCCTTGTGCAGTCTCTTACATTTTGCTGCCCTTACGATACTTGATGGTGCTATCTTTTATATTTTGCTGCCTTTTTAGAACTTGATATTTATGCATTGGATTGATGGTGATTGTGTGATTTTAGACTATGGAATAAATTATGAATTATGACTTTCCATCATTGATGATGAATGAGTTTAATTGGGGATGATTTCTTATGTTTGAACATTTATGTATGTTATATATATATATATAGCGGTCATCCCGCTATTTGCTATCCTGCTATAGCGTTTTCGGGGTTGGCCGCTCCGCGCTGCTATCCACACAATTGACTACTATGGAGATCACGGGTAGGTTATAGTGTCTTTTTCCCTTTCCTTTTTTTTTTTTTTTTCTTTTTTAGCTTTTGGAGTTTCATCTTTCATTGCACTGTGTTGGCCTTTCGGCCGATTTGTTTTGGTGTGGATGGGACCTTGGTGATATTTTCCTTTTTAAATAGTTTTGTTTGATAATGAGATTGGGTATTTAGTTCTGCATTCCAATATGAAGTGCTTTTGATCTGTTGTGTGGGTGAGATCTCATGATTTGGAAGTTGGTTTGCAGCGAGAACTATGGTTATTTGAACCCATCTTCATCGGACTTTTGATAAAAGAATGGTTCTGATAATCAAAGTTGGGGCATTTTGCATGTAGTTTTTTTCAAATATTAACTTGTGTCCATTACTCTCTGATTGAAGTGGCAAGTTTTGTGTGATTTCACCCTGGACAGGTCTAGTGCCCAACCATCAGGCCTTCAACTTCAAACTATTGAATCTTCAGGATCATCAGAAGCGCAAACAGCCAAAGTGGAAGTCGAGCGAGGTCCAAATGAGCAAGCTGAATGCTTCTCAAATGTGGAGGCTCAGGCTGTGACTTGCAATGGAATTTGTGAGGTTTTGCCATCTGATATTAGTCCAGAAGTGAAGGTTTCTGAACATGTAGGTGAATCTTCCACTTTAATGAACTCTGATACCAAAAGAAAGCATTCTGAGGATGTGAACATGATTGATGTTGAGCCAACTGATGATATAAATGAGATTTCCGGTAGTGCTGTTGAAGGATCACATATGCCTATTTCTCAAACCATTGGAGATTTTGGCAATGTAGATATGGACCAATGCTTAGAAAAGACGTCTGGTTGCTCGGAAGAGAAAGATGGTACTGATAAGGCTAGGACGGGCCCTTCTCCAGGTTCGTCAAATGGGTTTTCTGTTTCAACCCATTTGCAAAATGGGGTAGAAGATTCGGAACATAAAACTGTGGTGAAATGCAAGTTGGTAACACCAAAAGATAATGCATACTTCGGCAATGGCTATGCAAGTGCAAACAAATCTGCTATTCCAGTTGAAGGTGTTGGTACACTGTTATCTAATGGTAGTTCTCTTCCCACTGAAACTGACCAAGGAAATAGAATTAACAAAATAGAGATATCTGGGGACAAGTTAATAAGGTAGGTGCAGCTTCTTTTTTTTTTTTTTTTTTTTTAAATTCATATCATTTGATTATCCCATCATCGAAAGGAGGTGGTGAGTTGGGAAATTTTTGTCTCGGGTTTCATTATTTGCAGGAATTTTGGATCTCATTGTAACATTTCTGCATGGGTTCTCTAATTTAATTATATTGATAGAAAACACTTCCTTAGCCCCCATTTCCCTTCACTCCTTGTATATAAGAGAAGCAAAATTCTTCTAATTTTGTTGCTTACATACATTGTTCCTGGTTGTACAACCTCTTGTAATTTTATTAATAAAAAGTTTTCTTGTTTGTTTAGCTAGAAGATAATTTGAGTACAAGTGTCCTGATTACATCAGAAGTTTGTGAGCTTTGTGCCCTTAGTCAAAGACATAACAGTTCAGCTTTCAACTTGTAGTGGAAAACTAGTGTGCACTGGGAACGTCTGATTTGATTCGGAGAACAGAATTAGTTGCAAACTAAACGAGTACTAAAAGAGGGGAATGGATATTGGTCTTGGAAAACAGATTCTCTTACATGAAAAAAAAAAATTTATATGATTTGGTCATTTATTGATTTTTATGATTCAATAGATTTTTTGGTGAATCTCATATTTTACTTCACCTTCTTGATTAATAGTGAAAATCTATAGCTGTTTACATTAATTTTTCCATCACAATACCTATTCTCACTTGAAAGAGACTAAAACAAGTGCCCCCATCCTTAGAGTACCTTTATTACATAAGGAAATGTTAACTTTTTTTTTTTTTGACTGGAAGGAAATGTTAACTTACTAGACATATTTATTGTCAATAAAGTTCGAATTATAGGCCCGTGAACATGGTTAATTTAAGTAACGTTACTTCCGATTCCACATGGGAAGTTCATTAGAGCCTTCCTTTTTTCTTTCCTTTCTTGGTATTGTTAGTTAAAAAAGAAGAGGAATCGAGGCCAATGCATATTGCATAATAAGGGACGTGTGAGAATGTGGTTGAGGTGAAAGCACACGAGGAGCCGGAAAAAGAAAAAGATCATAGTTAACAGCTTTTGCTTTTCAATGAAATTTCTCCACTAATCTTAATCTAATGTAGTCATATCTTTTGGAGGGGAAAAAAAATGCTTGCCTTGTGGATGGGGCTTTGAGCATTGACTTGTATAACAAGAGCTAAAGGAGACAAAGATTCCTTAACGAGGAGCAAAAGGAACCGAAAATAGAGCGTTGCATATTGCTTTTACTTTGAGAGGGTCAGCTCAAAAACCACTCAAATGCACGCACAAAACCCTACATTGCATAGATATAGGTATAAATATCGGTACAATATGAATATGGTACGAAAATACAGTATAGACCAATTAACAAAATGTAAAATATAACTTAAAAAAAATTAAAAAGTATTGATAAAATATCTAATATATTTCAAAGTGTCCGCATATGATAGATTGAAAACCAAACACAGCCAAGTCCCTTTGACAATTGTTGACACAGGTGGATCTACTTTGAATTGAAACCCCGTTCTCTTTTCTCTTTCTTTAGTGCAAGGTAGAGACGAGGCCATTAAAGTGATTAAATAAATAAATGGGGCAATAGTTTTTTCCTTTTTTGTTCATGTGGTGTGTTTACCTTTCTCATTTTCAGCCCGAATCCAAAGCCAAAGTGTTACTAAAGCCTTTAACACGAGTCAACCACTTCTGTTGCATAACTACACCAATAATATTAGTATATAACATAATAATTATACTAACAGCATCTCATATTTTTATAGTTTTTTATCCTTTAATTTTAGTTAATAATTTATTTTTTAAAAAAGACAAGTTGATATACTTACAATTTTACTCCCTATAATTATGTCAAATTTTTCTTTGGTCCTTATAATATATTATTTTAGTATAATTCTCTATTTTTTCACCATTTAAACTTAATACTTTAGGGGCTAAGATTAAAAAATAAATAAATTGTAAGAATCAATATTTTCTATATAGATATAACTTTTTTTTATGAAAAGTGGTAATCATAAAAAATAAGATCTAAACATGTGAAAAATATAAAACAAAAAAAGTATATTTGGTTGGAAGATAAAAATTTCACAAATAAATTATGTGTAAATTTAATAATGGAGCATATTCATAAAACTTTTAGCTTCATTTTTATTCCCTAAAAAAATATACCAATATACCCTAATGCTTAATTGCACAGATCATAAATTAAATTTGTAAAACTATAAAGATTAAAACTAAAAAAAGATATAAAACTCAAGAAACCAAAATTAAAATCACTAAAAGCTATAAGAATAAAAATGTAAAAATTAACATGCACCCAGAGTGTAAAAATATTTTACACAATCATTCAATTATATATTGTCATATAAGTCATGATAGTTGATTTTTACACCTATTACTTGAAAAATCATTTAAACAAAATATTTTATTGGACAACAGTATAAAATATTTTTATATTATCCGTGTATCAAAATTAAACCATTATTTAAAACCCTTTATATTTTATTATTATTAACTCATATTCGATTATTCCACATAAACAAATGTAACAAACACAACACCAAAAGGTAATGAGTATCCGAAGCTCAAAACCATGGCCAATTCCTAGAAGCAGAGTCAGCTTCTTCTCTTATGTAACAACAGCATAATATGCCGATCATATTGTGCATCGGAACATTTGACGCTAAGCCACCCGTGTGTGGCGTGTGCCTTGTCCTATGACAGTGTCAACCATCCAGCCACAAACCACAAAAAGAGTTTGCATTGCACAGGAAGCTTCCTGCCTCACTTCCCTTCTCACTGCTTGAGCTCACTTTCCCTTTTGCACTTTTCTTGGATTTCATTTCTTGCTCCTCCCTAACACCCTTCCTTTTTAAGCACAAAATCTATCACTTGTGTTGTGTCCTGCACCATTACTCTCTCACTATCACTCTATCACTTGTGCTTGTTTTGCCTGTCCACTCAACAAACAAAGCAGCAGTTTCAATTCTATCAGGTACATTTCCTTCCCTTTATTGGTCTTTGTTTGTTCATCATCTTGTTTTTCTCATTTCTCGAGTTATTCAAAACCCTTCCAATGAGTGTGTCTTAACTCTGAAGTGACTTTTATTGAAAAATAAAATAAAATAAGAAAAATACTATTTGGGAATCTGAGGATTCTTTTCATCTAGTCTTGGGTGTGAGGGTTTCTAATTAAAGGGTAAGCTTCATTTCTTGGGGTCTTTGAAAATTTTTCTGAAGTTTGTTGCTTTAATTATTTTTCTGAATTTAACAAACATTTTATTTATTGTTGCAAATCTAGAATAGATGGGGTTTGGTAAAGTGAGGGAAAGTCTTGATCTTTTGCATGTGGATGAGTATAATCCTCTTGATTGTTTATTACATGTTGAAGGCCACTCTTTGGCCCGATATATTTTTGGTGCAATTTGGAAGTTTTCATTCGCTTTCATTGGCTTCTGTGATTGATGTATGGCTTTTAAAGATTGGTGACATTGATTTTTGTTGATGACATTTTAGTCCCTTTCGTTACTGCAGTTTGTTTTCTCCAAATTCAGTGCCAAATGGAACGTGGTTTGAAGAGAAAGTCACCAGAAAATGGAGACCATCCTCTATTCAATAGCTTTTCTCTGGATGACCTTAATGAAGATCTCTTGGAGAGGGTACTGTCATGGCTACCAACTTCCGCATTGTTCCGCGTTACTTCTGTGTGCAAAAGATGGAAATCAGCTGCTGCTTCTGCGAGTTTCAAGCTCACCTGTTCGCGCATTCCTTCGCGGGATCCTTGGTTTTTCATGGTTGCTCCCAACCTCAACCAATCCTTTGTGTTTGACTCTGCTGAAAAAAGTTGGAAGAGGCTCAACCATCCGCGTCTTCTTTGTGAAGATTCTAACCAAGGTTGCATGCCAGTTGCAGCCTCTGGTGGCCTGGTTTGCTACCGCAAATTGTCAGGAAACTTCATCGTGTGCAATCCAGTCACGGGATCTTGTAGTGAACTCCCTCCACTGCATTCTTCCCTGGAAAATCAATCTCTCAATGCAATTGTTATGGGTACAGCTTCACAAGCCCAACAATCCTACAAGATTTTATTAGTCTTTGGTGAGCTTCGGAAGCTTTCGTTTAAAGTCTACAACTCGAGTTCTGGTTGCTGGGAAGATGAGACTGCACTGAGGAGGCAGGTTGATGATAATTCCATGGATTGTGATTCTACTGATGACAATGTTGTGTACTTCCTTAGCAATGCTGGAAATGTGGTGACGAGTAACATGCAGAGAAGCCTGTCTAAGCAATATTCGTCAGTGATTACTAACAAAGATGGTCAGGAGATAGTCTACTTTCTTAGCTCTTCAGGGAGAGTCGTAGCTTGCAATTTGACATGCAAGAGCTTCTCTGAGTACCCCAGGTTGTTGCCTGTTTTCAGCGAGTACTCTATTGATGTTGTGGAGTGCAATGGCGAGTTGGTAGTTGTTTTACTATCAGAATTCTTGGAAAGTGCAAGTCTAAGGATGTGGAAATACGAAGAGGCTAATCGATGCTGGCAACAAATTGTGGCGATGCCAGCAGCGATGTCTCATGAGTGGTATGGAAAGAAGGCGGATATTAACTGCGTTGGAGCTGGTGATCAGATATTTATATGCTTGAACTCCTCTGAGCTATGCACTTATATTGTGTGTGATTTGGTGACCAACAAGTGGGTTGAATTGCCAAAATGTTGCATAAATGGTGAAGTAATGGAGTTCATGTCTGCATTTTCAGTTGAGCCCAGGATAGAGGCTTCTGTATGATATTAAAATGTCCCATCTTGACATCAAAATTATTATCCCTTTTTTGTGTTCTGTTAGCTGAATTACATTCTTTTTCATTTGTACTTGAATTTATCCAGTGGAAGATTGGTATGAAAATAGAGATAGCAGTTAGCCAAGTGATTGATTGCTAACTGAGATATTGTAATTTTCTTCATCGACTATTGGATGTACACTGTATTCAGTAAGTGGTATTATCAGTGAATGACCGTGTTGATGATTCTTTTCCTTGGAGCTTTTTTCTTTCCTTTTATCTATTTATTTATTTTTGGCTCTTCTGCTGATTTGATGCATAAGTTGGTGGCTGAAATTGACAGATAATGGACAGTTTTGCTACGGGATTGGATCATCTCATGTGCAAAATACACGAGAGGGTCAAGTGGAAATCTTTACATTTAATTTTCTTCATGTGTACCTTTTTATTTTTTTTTTCTCAAAAAAAAAGAAAAAATTAAGGAGAGAGATCAACCCCTTGACACCTTCATGTATATTTTGCATATATTTTGCACGTGAGGGATCTATACCCGTTTTGCTGCAAACTTACCCGCTTTCATTTTGAGCAAATCAGATATTTAGCTGACTAGTGACATTTAGAGACAATGAGCTTGTCTCGTGTGACATGTCCATGTGCTGCTCAAATATTATGCGTATAACTAGAATGGTTCAACAGGTATTGAGGCCTGAAGAGCACCATATCAAAATGAGGGTTTACAGCAAAATATTTTAAGATGCAACAGCATTCTTAATCAAACTTTCATAATCAAGCTAGTTTGCAACATATAGCTTCAATTGGCAATACGTCGGATGTATTTGATTTCAAATAGTAATTTTAACCACTAATATATCCGGATGCATTGTTACTAAATTCACAAAGTATCCATGCTTTTCATGTGTTAAGAACTATCTCTCTCTCTCAAAAGTAATGCACATGTCCAGTTTGTTCACTTACAGAACAAGGAAATCAACTTATTTTATTTAGAAGGAAGAGTGTGATAACAATATATATATACACTATCAATCAATAGGATGCAAATTATTCATTATAATTTGCTATATTTTTCAAATTTTATTGACCATTAATATAAAGTTATTTCATAGTATTAACGCATAAAAATTATCTTTTTTGTAAATATTTAAAAAATTAATTATGTTTACTCTTTTATAAGCACTTATTTATTTGAAATCTAATCTAAACACACTCTTATTTGGACTTATGAGCGCATAAATCAGCTAATACAAGATTGTTCTAACTTAACTAGAGGTCTTAGATCTTAGTATATAACTATGTTAAATCTCGAGAGGAAGAATTTTATCATCTTAGTAGTCTTATTTAACTTGAGCAGGATCGCCTCTCATAGATGCATACCGTGATTTCAACAAAAAGAAAAACAAAAATATCAAATGAAATCAAAAGAAACCGCTAATTTGGAAGTTGGTTGGCTACTTTATCTCTTGGTTTCCCCTTGTTGAAGTAACTCATGCCCTCTCTAGAACGACAACTTGGTTAAGTGCCGTTTCATATTTCCACGTGGCAGAACACGATTCGTTGAATTGCTCAGAAATCGGTAGGCGCGTCTGTAGATGATCGTCCCCACCCTGGGTTTCCCCCCTGCCGAAGAAAAATCGATTTCCTAAGGATATAAAATGATCAAAGAAGAACGAACAACAACAACAGCAAGGGTTTCTGAATTTCGATAATTTGATCTGAAATCAAAGTGAAAATTCATTTGAATTTGAATCACAATTCCAATTTCGTATATTAGAGGAGAAGAGAATGGAATCTGAGGATTTAGTGAAACATGAATTGGAGGAATTGCAGAAGCAATTGGGGAAGAAGCAAAAGTTCGAGAGCGCTGTTTCGTCTCTCAAATCCCTGCTTCAACGCGCATATCCATCTGCTTCTCCCTCCCTCCGTAAATCTGTATGTTTCTTTCTTTTTCTTTTCTTTTCTTTTCATTTTTTTGACAATTGGTGTTTCAATTTCCCCATTGTAATTGTGTGACTAGGTAGTTGTACATTCTTCAATTTAACTTTCTAACGTTTCTGGGTTTGGTTTCTTTTTCTATATTTCTTCGAGTTTTGTTGGGGAAAAAATATGATTATCCGGGTGCGTTTGTTTCTTATTTTTTCAACAAAAAAGTATTTTTTTCAAAGAAAAAGAAAATCACTTTTCAAATGAGCTATTCATACCAGCTTTTACTCGAAAGATATAGATATATTATTTAAAGCAGTTGTTTAGCTTTTGAGTAGAAGCTGATATGAATAGCTTAGATTAATAGATTTGATTAGTTCCAAATCCAGCTGGTAGATGTACAGATTTAGTGTCTGGCCATGCCTCTAACAAGATTGTCTCTTATGGACAATACCATGAGCAATTAAAAATCAATAAATAATTAAATATATAAGATATATATGTTGTTATTGGCCGACATGCGTTGGCTCACTATGACTTTGATTCGATTCGTGAGTATTAAGGTTGACGAGTTATTCATAGGTATCTCTATAAGCATTCAATGAACCCAGAAATATCTTTGTATTGGGATGAAACAAAATATGTTGTTCTTGTCAATGTGGATTGGCTCAATTGGTAGGATCAAGCTGTGTTTGATTTTTGCTAATAATTGTTTGTTGGTAGGTTATGGATAAGTGTTGCTAACTTGCTATAATCCTTGCTTAGGCTTGTGGCATGTATTGATCTTAGAATAAAGCAACCTCCCTTTCCCTTAAACCTTATATACAAAAGAAATGTTACTATTGTTTGTAGAAGAATTTAAAACCAAGTAATTGACTCTGGTATTGCTGTTGGTGTTGGTGGCAGTTTTTTACAGTTATAAGCCGAGTTGCTACTGTGTTGAAGACCAGATACACAGCACCTGGTTTCTGGAATGCAGGCCTGGGCCTTTTTGAGCAGGCTCAATTGCTTGCTTCTGAACCTTCTGAAAAGGAGCACTTGAAGGCTTGCATTGCTCAAGCAAGGGAACATTTGCATTTAGAAGACTACCCGTCACAAGCTTCGCAGCCTGCACAGAATCAGGCAAATGGAGGTGATCTCTTTTCACACCAAATATGCTTTTTTTTTTTTCCTTCCTGTTTTTTGAGGAGTTATTTATTGCTGTTTGTGTTCATGCACTGAGTCATTCAATAGTTTTTCTCTTTCTGTATTTATGATGTGCTATGTTGATTCCAGGATATCTTTTTGAGGGGCACCTTACTGTAGATCCAGAGCCTCCACAGCCGCAATGGTTGGTGCAGTCAAACCTCTTGACAACAGCTGCTACATTGTTTGCTGCTGAATCCTCTCAAGGTTCAGCAGCAAATGATGCCACACCAGAGAATGCCGCAAATGTGCTTCAAGAGCTGATTAGTAGATTGGAAGAAGTTATGCCCCTGGTATTCATAGAAAATCTTTTCATGTGTTTCTGATAACCATTCTTTGCACAAATTACTATATTTCCCTCTTAAATATTGAGGTGTCTTGAATTTATAGATTCGATTTATGTAGTTAGAAAAGTTTCTGGAAAGAGTTATAAATTATAATGTGGTATTGTAGTTTAGTTATACTTTGAAACATAAGCAAACCTAGATATTTGAGGTTCATTGGAGATCACTAACAAATTATATATAGGCCTAACTTGAGTGGACCTAGTTGACTTTGAAAAAGCATTCCTTCAGGTTGTATTAAAGGAACCAAGCTATGCGAGATTGTTCAATAGAGTACTTCTTCACTGTAAGTTGAGGAACCAACACAAACAGCTTACATATCATCTAGACTCACTCTATTTGCATCTCTATAAATGTTGTTCTTCATCACACTCTGCTTTGTTGGATATATATCATCTAAGAGGGTAACTAGATATAAGTAACCTACTACTCAATTGAACTCATTTTGTTTAGTCCTTGGTCATGATATCTTTTTTTTTTTTGTTCACCTGCTTTTTTATTGGTATGAATATTTTTGTCTATTATAAGCAGCAGTTCCATAATAATGCTTTCCAATGCTTTATTAAGGGTGACTTGCTTTAATTTATTTTGGTTAGATGGTGGATGATGGTCCTGCAGCTCCAAGGACGGCCCCTCCTGCCAGTAAAGAAGTTGTGGCAAAACTTCCTGTCATTACTCTCACAGAGGAAATCCTGGCTAAGCTGGGGAAAGATGTAGAGTGTGCAATTTGCAGGGAGAATTTGGCTTTAAATGACAAAATGCAAGAATTGCCTTGCAAGCACACGTTCCACCCTCCATGTCTAAAGCCATGGCTGGTACTGTCCTTAAATTCCAAAATTTAGGGTGCATTTTTTTCAACTTTTTTTCAAAAAAAAAAGAAAATGATTATATCTTTCAATTGTGAAAATATTTTTTTTTTTATTTTGTTTCAACCTTTTTTTTAACTAAAAAGTGATTTTTTTCAATTGTGAAAATATATTATTTTTTACAGAAGCTACTCATATTAGCTTCCAGCCTTCCACTCAAAAATGAAAAACTGTTTGAAGTTTTTTTCAGCTTTTGAGTAGAATCTGATGAATAATTGAGTAGCTTCTATGAAAAGAAAGGTTCTTAGTTGAGAAATAATTTTTTGTCCTAAAAAAGGCAAAAGCTTAAGCAAATGCACTCTTCTTTGAAACCAACTTTCTTTATTTTATTGTATTTATTTCGTAAACTAATTTATGCTTTTTGATAATGTGGGATTCTTGAATTAGATGAGATGATTAGATATATAGTTTGATCAATTTCATCGTTTATGTTGCAGGATGAGCACAATTCTTGTCCAGTCTGTCGGTATGAGCTGCAAACTGATGATCATGCCTATGAGAGCTGGAAGGAACGTGAAAAGGAAGCTGAAGAAGAGAGGAAAGGTGCTGAGAATGCCGTTCGAGGTGGTGAATATATGTATGTCTAGATGGCTATTCATTGTATGTTCAATTTGTTGGTGCAACAGTGTATTTGAAAATTTTCTATTCGTGAATTGTTGTATTCTTTATCATTTTAAGCTGTAGAATAATCACTTCCCTTTCAAGTTTTTCGCAAGGAAGAGAAAACCGAATGGACATCAAACCGGTCAAGAAACTGATTCAAAAGTTTACTGGTTCAATTAGGGTTCAACTGGAATATAATAAAAAATATATTTATATAAATATATATACATATAAATATATAATTCTTTATAAAATTTTAACTTTTTTAACAAATTAAAGATAACAATTTTTTTAATATTGTCATAGTGGAACCTTTTGTTGCCCAAAATTAAAAAGTTAATGGACATTTTATTTTTTGGTTCAAAATGCTTAGTTTTCTGGGTGAAAACATGAGATAAAATTGCTCCAATTCACCTAGCCCACCAATTGTTTCACTAGTCCATTACTTTATTATTACTTATTAAAGAAACCCTACCCATTCAACAGCACCTCGATCAAATAATAACAACAACTCCTTCTTATCAACAAAGATAACCTGAGATGATGGCAGTGCAACAAGGTAGTAAGGGAAGTAAGGCAATGGCACTGTTGGCTTCCTCGGGATGCAACTTGCACTCACAGCAGCGGAGATGTGCACGAGCACAAGGCACTTGGTCGTGATCTCAGGCAGACGGCGACAGAGGTTGGATCGCGGCTATGGCTAACGCGAGGTGCTGCTATCTTGATGGAGCAAGGCCTCGTGGTGCTATGGGTGGGTTTCGCAATGGAGGTGCTAGCTGTGAAATGGTCTCTCTCTCTCTCTCTCTCTCTCATCTTTCACTGAACCAGTGGGTGGCTAAACTGCCCCCGGTTTGAACGGTCTAGTGGGTTTTGACCCGTTTTTTCGGTTATTGATCGGTTTTTTGCTACATCAGTCTTTGGTCCTTGACCGAATCGGGGTCTAGTTCCTGGTTAGCCCGTCAGACTAGCCGGTCCGGTCTAGTTTTCTCTTCTATGGTTTTTAGGTTCTTTTTTTATTACGGCTTTTTGGCTGATTCCTTGGGTAGCGTTTGTTTACTGTCTTTGGGACAGAAATACAGAGACACTGGAGACACAAATTTGTTTGGTGATGGAAGCGGGAATAATTTTTCGTCCCCGAGACAGGAAAACATAATTTTTGTACCTCTAAAATGTGGAGACAATGGGGACAGGATACAGAGATAAAAATTTAATATTTTTATCTTTTCATAATACCCATATACATATTTATTATTTATATCTCTGTCTCCACTGTCTTCATTGTCCTTGTATTTTCATTCACGTCCCTATATTTCTTGTCCCAGAACAATAAACAAACGCTTTCCTGAGTATCATTTATTTATATCTATTTGCATTATTGCTGAACACAGCTTATTGAACCGAATATCCCATCCATATAAGAGGCAAAAGGAAAATGCATCTATGGTGCTTCCAATATTGTTATACTCTTAAGTTAATTTTAAAACATTTGCGAGTTTTAAATTTTTAGGGCATAAGAATGAGTCAAACTCTATGTCAATGTTGTACAAATTAAATAAATTATAACAAAATCAGTAACTTTTTGGCTTTGCACTTGCAGAATTTGATTTTGGATTAGATTGATTCTAGTTAAAGGTGATTTTGAGATAGAGTGATTTATGTTTGGTAGTTTAATCTAAAAGTTGATTTTGGCAAAATTGGTAGTGTTAAGTGTGAGTCAAAAGCAAAAGCAAGAAAATATTACTTCTTGTCAAAATTAATTTTAGACCCCAAAATCACTTTTGAACCAGATCAAAAACCAAGCAATCTTCCAAAATCAATTTGGGTCCGACAAACCACGTTTGAGCCTTCCAAACGCAAATCCAACCATGCACTAAACTTCCGATTGTCTTAACGAAGTAATAAGTTTAAATTCACATTGGTTTTGCTCTGAAAATGTACAATATTAGTCAATGTTATTAACAGTGAGTTTGGAAACACAGTAGAAGACCACAAAATTGATTTTGAGCCTCTAGAATTGATTTTGTGTGTTTTTTAACTTGTTTGATTTCATGATTTAAACCCAATTTCAAAATCAATTATGGCTCCTAAATTGATTCTGGTATAACCGATAAATTGTTGCTAATGAATTTTCACTCTAGTAATATATGTCAAAATCACTTTTTAGATCAAACAACCAAATATATTACTTCATCACAAAAGCAATTTTAATAAAATCAATTCTATAAACACAAAACCAAACACACATAAAGTACTAGAGTTAGTTAGTTTAAATTCACAGTGGTTTTGCTCTGAAAATGAACGGTTTTAGTCCACATAATCAAATAATTAAATTGACTTGTTTATAGTACATAATTAAGTATTTTTGTTTATAGTATTTTAGTCAACACATTGGTTTAGGGTTTATTTTTATTAAATAAATTTTACGTTTTTATTATTTAGTTATGGTTTATCAAGCTATAAAATGTAAATGTATCAAGTAAAAGAGTGGAGAACGAAGTGTTCTAATTTTTTTTTTCTTTTCCTGGCAAATACACCCTAAAACTGAATTCCTCTTGTGACTGCTTTGTCGCCTACAACTGATTTCCAACAGTGATTAATTATGGCGGAAGTTAGAATTTCCTTAAACTTGGTGCCTAAAAAGCGAAAATGTCCGGCTATTGAAATGATAAAAGCAACCTCAGCATGAGTTCCACATTATCTTGAACGAACTATTCAAAGCAGAAATTGTTTAATTTAAGAGATTTCTCCTGCACTCTATAAAATTCATAAATATTGATATCTTTTAATAATTTGTCACTGAAAATTTATCAGATATTTCACTAACTAAATTTGTTAATATTTTAAATACTAATTATTAAATCATAATTCTTATATTTAAAAGAATAGTAACATCCCCAGGACACCATAACAAAACCGGACCTTAAAATTAACATAGAAATAAGCATACATACCAAAACCATCATAACACAATCGTAATCATTGTGGTGAAAATCCACAAGGGTACATCGCATAAATACAAATGTAGAACCTCTCAAAAATCAAGAAAAAGAAAAAATAGCAAAAAAGATGCACAAGCCTTGTAATGCTTTGTTGTACTCTAAAACCATTATTATTCAACCCATCCTTTTATAAGCAAGCAACTTCAAATGTAATTGATCCAATTCTAACACTCAACCCAACTAAATCTAGCAACGCTGAATGCTGGCTTCACAACGCAACCATTATTTACCTCAATGAATGCTTCCTACAAAAACATATATAGCCAAGCCACACTTAGTTTGATACTAAAAAATAGACTGAACCACAACTTCTCACTAAGTTGCAGCCCTTCTTGATTCCAAAGCCTTATATAAAGATACCGAAGCAGCACCCAAATGACCAACTTGAGCGTATCCGGATATAATAAAAATTGCTCTGTGTAAAGCTTTTTCAGAGACCAAAGTGAAGAAAACCTCCATAACAAACCTTATATGTAGGAGGTTTGCGTGAACAACAGGAACCTTGGATTATAACGACTCCCTCATCTTTCAACTACCAGGTCTTCCCCTACTCCACCTATTTGAAGGTCTATGTGAACCGTGATTCAATTCGCGAGGCTCAGAATAGCGATCGCTTCTACTTGCAGATCCCATTGCTTCATTTCTGCCACCACCTCTCCTGTCTCTGTGTCTCCGCGTGTGAGGATTATGTCTGGGTCCCGATGACTTCTTTTCCTTGTCAACTTCATAGGGCAATGGTTGGATGCCCTGGAGATCAGGTTCCGGAACATACCCAATAGGCCTCTTGGAAACATCCATTCTTCTAAATGTGATTGAAATCCTAGTAAAAAGTTTCAATGAAAAGAATACAAATCAGTTAACAAGTCATTGGTGTAAAAGGCTCAAAGAGAAAATTGTATCAGTATGTATGTACCTCCTTGTAGGAACTGCAGGTACACAATGCTTAGCCACGTCAGCTCCATTTCCATTCAAGACAAGTACAGATCTGGAAGACAAAGACCTACTATAAGATTTTGAACCCTCCATAAAAGTAGCACATTGATGAAGAATTTAATATAACTAGACCTAATCAAATGTAGCAATATACTGAAAAACTAAATACATGTATAGTGGATGAATCCACATTGAATACTTACCCGACAGGTAGAGGAATAGCATATGAACCATCAAATTCACCAGGGCCTACAATCTTTAAGTTTGATCCGAAGAGTATATTGCACTCACTAAGAAATGACACCGTGCAAAATGGTCGAACAAAATCATGGTTATCTATGTGAGGAGGTATACAGTCCCCTTCTTCATAGATATTTACAATGCAACTATCTGGCACACAAGTAGGAGGGAGTACATGCCACCCAATTAGCCGTCGAATGATGACCTTAAACAGATCAGGTATTGGGTCCACGGTCAGATTCTGAAGAATACCAGGTGGGTTACCATCTTTATCCTGTAAGCATAAATTAACATTTCAAGAGTTACATCCCTTTATCAAACTCATCAGCAATAAATACTGCAACCTCCCAAGCAGGAGTGTTACTTTATTCCCAAAAGAAGGAAAAAAAAAAATAAAGGATTTTAAATACTACATCCCTTTTGCAAATAATGCATGCATAAAAGATTTAAATGAGAAATTGGAAGTCAGCATGAGAGAAGGACTAACCACTGCATAGTTGTAACAGCATCCAAATTGGATAGTTTGACGTCCCTTGCCCCTCATCCACTTTTGAGGGGCCGAAAATGTCCGACCTGAAAAGTTAAAAATGAACAACATATGTTCCCTCAGCAATAACATCACGAAACACATTTATCAAATTGTCAATAAAACTTACAAATGAACATCATATACTCATATAGTCCCTCATTCACTCCCTTATTCTACGAGACATGAACTTTCCACACCCGTTTCCTTAAGGTGCTAAAACCCCTACATATATAAAACCTCTTTTCTTCTTTGATTACTTTGATGGTGATAACACACAATCTATACCACAAAGTATCTGTTCAGGCATATTTCGCCTTTTTTCACTTTCATCATCCATGTTGATAGTCTAAATTTCTGTCTCACAATTGAATTAACTATACATTCTTGAAAGAACAAGAAATCAGGACAATGATGCAAAATATGAATCTGCAACATGAAAAGAAGAAAAAGTGGATATTTGATTTATCAGAAGTTTCTAAAAACAAAAATCGTAATAGAATAAAAGACACAACCAAATGAAAGGGGTATTAATAATCTATAGTCTCATCAGTAGCATAAATCTAACATTTGAAGTGCAACAACTATTTCCAGAAAATGTGGTGTAATCGAGGCTAACAGGGGTGATATAGGAGGTCAAATGAATCAAGCTTTTGAGAACAGGATTGTAAATATATGAGGATAGATGAGAGTAGGGTACCGGCGCTAGCACCTTAGCAAAGAACAGGTGAAGATATGGGCCTCCATGGAGATGAGGAAGAAGAGAATCTCATAGTCACTAAGATACCTTGGTATTATTGTATTGGGGTTCCTTGGTTCATGCAAACCCATGCAGTCCAATTTATAGAAAGATGACATCAAATATACACAACATTAATTCTTTGAAGTTGACTCAGCAACTTTATGGGATGTCATGTTCAAAGCATCTAAAACATTAAGGTTGGGATGTCATGCTCCAGGTAGCAAATTGCTAGGCTTTTTACAGTAGTGCAAAAAGGATTAGAGTTTTCCGGGTGAAGGAATCCAGGTTAATGTTTTGGCGTTAGTCATTAAAGGTTGGGAGAATCTAACGTAATCAAGATGTGTCTTTTTGTGACTAGGCTTCTGGTTACCACGAGGTTCACGATTTCATTCGACGGTTGCTATGATGTCCCCATCTTTAAATGCCTAAGTGGCAGCCCCACCCACAGCTTGTTGAGCCACATAATGCTCATAGTTCCTAGCTTTGAATTAGGAAGTCTCTTTGTCCATCCTGAGCATCATCCCTAGCTTTAGGGCGTTCAAGCAAGGTGTCTTTTTAGTTTTCCTTCTTTTGTCGTTATTCAAACCTTATCCTAAGATTTTATCTCTCTTTTAATTAGTATAGTCAAATTTTAACTTTGTTCTAATCACTAGGCATGCAGTGTGACCATGATTTTGGACTACTCACTTAAATATTTTAACGTTAAGGTTATTTTCTTTCACACATGTAAATTAGGGGAGGTTCTCAGTCTTAGAGGTCAATTTCGGCATCATCAGACAATTACAAAAAAATAAAACCATAAGCACCTTAATAATGGAACAAATCTAATCACTCGTCATCATAACATAAAAAAAAAATATACATAGAACAATGGCTTGACAGGGTGAGATCACAAACCTCTCAATTCTCCTTTCCTTCCCTTCACCTGCAGGGAAGCAACATAATCGACTATCCTTTTCTGTTCAGCAGCACTAAAAATACCCATGTGGAGCTCGAGCCCTTCAACAATGTTAACAAGCTTTCCATTGACCCTCTCAAAGCACATGAAGTCCTTTTCACGCGTCACATTCATGAACCTAATGTACTCTCTTTGCTCCCTAGGCAACGTAGGCTTCTCAGGGGCAGCTTTGGCCGCTTCTTCAGGATTTGAATTAGCAGCCGCTGCTGCTGCACTGCCATTGTTGGATTCCTGCTCTTTTTCACTTAATTCATCTTCTTGAGCCATGTCAGCCCAAGACATGCGTGGAGCCTCAACAGGCGAATTAGCCTCAGCACCATTTTTCCAACTCCCAATTGAATGAGTGTCACAGTTATCTTCATGGCTGTCACTATTCTCGTTTGACTGGGCATTACATGCATCAGAACCATTGGAATTCTCATTGTGAGCATCACCATCAAAGGACCCTGCACATACAAGAATCTATTAATGAAGTGCTGAAACAGTGACACAAACATAGGGATTCAACAACAATTAAAATTTAACAAATTAATTGTAAACATAATAAAAAGACATTAACATTAATATACTATTCACTCAGTCATATTGTCACATCACCCGAATTGGTTAACTATCACCCAGTACTTACAAGATCATTTAGGAGATCATGCAAACGACAGAATTCGATTGAATAACCATGTAAAAGGTTTTTTTTTTTTTTCCCTTTCTGTTGTGCATGAAAATTAAACTCATCAAATTCAAAAAATCTACTCAGAACTCATAATTTAGTTTCTATAAACATCCACGCATATGTAGACTACTCAGAAGTCTGCGTGCTTATAAAGCAAGAATGCATTGAAACAGGGGAAAACAGAAAACAGAGTCAAAATTTTGATGTGCCAAAAATCGAAAAACGAGGCAAGACCCAGTTAAAAGAATCGCAAATTTCGACGAGATTAAAGGTTTTTTTTATGGGATGTTGTCATGCTACTGACCTGGGTCGATGGAGCGGATGCGATCGGAGAGCAGTTGCGTGCAGTTGTCGCAGAGATCTCTGGAGAGGAAGGGGAGCCAGTTTGTGAAGAACTCAGAAGCGATTCGAAGATCTGACGGCTGATAATTGACGAGGAAAGGGTCCTTGGACGCCTGAGATTGAGTTTGAGGTTCAGGATGTTGTTGGTCCATGGTGGAATGGGGACTGAGTCGACCCGAATCGCGGAATCGGAGACGAAGAAAACAGAGAGAAGACTGAACCCAAAGCAAGCAACAGGAAGAAGCTATGGCCTTTCTGCGAATTTTAATTAATTAATTATTTATTTATTTTTGCGTTTGGAGGTTGCATTGTGAAGTTAATAATAATACTTATACTAGCATGTCGGCGAAGTGAAATGCTTTGGAAGATAAAGTAGGGGTGGTTAAACTTAAATGTTAAGTCTCATCTAAACTTTTAAAGGATTTCCTTATTGATTATTTTAAAATAGTGGGCTATGGGGCAAATTTTTATTTGTAAATAATTAAAAGATATGGATATCTTTATTCTTTATAGGAAAAGAGGAAAAATCCCTATCTAACCAAAATTTTGTTTTTTTTTTTGGAAGAATCAAAATTTTGATTTTTAAATCGGCAAAAGAAAAATTGAATTGGATTAATTCTTGTTTCTTAGGAATAGCTTGGAATCGGATTAAATTTTAGATTTAATTTTAAAAATAGATTAAATTCTATCTAAATTAAAAATTACTATTATATGGATTTAGGTTTAATATATTAATAGTATAAAAATATTTTATATATTTATCTAATCATATAATATTACATAAGTAAATATGATTAATTTTTTACCCCTACTATTTGAAAAGTTTTGCAAAAAAAAAATTGATTAGATGACTATATAAAATTCTTTTACATTATCAACGCATTAAAATTGAAATCATATTATATAATATATTGTTTTATCCTTGAATTTATATTTTTAGTTATAATAATTTTAATTTATAATATCATTTTTTATTTAATTACTATTCTCTATTAAATATCATTATATATATATATATATATCAAATTAGCTACTTCTCATCTTAATTTTGGTTAGTTATTTTATTGACACAAGTTAAATTCAAATTAATAATATTTTAAAATTAAAATTATCTTTTGTCAAAATTTGCTCAACAAAATCTAGTTTAAACCAATAAAAATTGAATTAAATTTATGGAATTAAAACCATTATAAGTTGTTTCCTTATTTTATTGTGGGTAATTACAATCACCTCCTCCTCTTCTAGTAATACATTTACCTCCTCCTAGTTTGTAAGTGAACACTTAACTCCCTTAATTTGTTTAATGATATTATATTAATCTCCCTTCTATGTAATTTTTTAATTTTAAAAAATTAAAAAAACCATTGAAATAACTTTTTTATCCTCACTCATCTCCTCATTTTTCACTTTACCACCACTCTTGTTATAACCAATGGGTATTCAAGAAATACAAATCATCCTCTTTTCTCCCATAAGCTTTCTTTATATATATATATATAAAGAAAAGAAGACTCCTAAAGAATTGGGAGTTTCCAAAATTTGTCCAACCTAACCATGACTATAATATTCCTTCAAAATCGGCCCTAACCAAAAAAAAAAGAACCAAAATGAAAAAATGGAAATAGATCAGCAACCTAAAGGCTAGAATAACCCATTGTCTTCAACCACATATACCTTATGCTGGGCGAGATGAAGTGGCAGAAGGCAGAAAACAGTGAAGCTGAAGGCGATGAAGACGACCTGAGCAACGATAGCAAAAGGTTCAACGGTGTGGATGCTAATAAGGACTTGAAGTGGATGAAGGCGAACTTTGAGGATTCTTGTGTGTTAGATCCAGAACCCTTCAAAAAGCTCTACAACTTATGTTTTGAGTGTCAACAAGTAAATTTTGTTAAAATATTTTGAAGAAAGAACTAACGATTCAGTTGAGTTTTTGTAGTGTTTAATAGGACTGTTCTCGTAACATATAAATTTAATTAATGCCATATTTTTCATAATATCATGGTTTAACATGATTTAAATCTCATTTAAAAAGATTCAAATTCTTAATAATGTGAAAATAATTTAGAAAGTGAGCTAAAATATATTAGAGAACGAGAAAACAATATCCAGCATCAGAAACCAAGTATAGATCTTTAGAAAGTATCTCACACGCCAGAAAGTACAATATTTGTAACATCTGGTGACAAGGGTAGGAGTGATCGTCGGTGCGAGAAAGTGCGGACAAGGAGCGGCTCTTGGCAAGGCCTCTAAGTGGAGAGGTACATGAATGAACCGATTACACACCAAAATGAGAGGGATCCTGAGACTGGGTAGGTATGAGACTATACAGTTAAGGATGACTTATATGAATTGATTGGTACTACCTATGTATGATACCCGAGGTATACAGGTCAGCAGTAAGGTTCTGTATAGCCTCAAGGATTCCCTGGGAACCACCGTCGGGTCCTGAATTTTACTAAGTCTGGATCCTACACCTCCTTAGAGGGCTATATGATAGAACCATATTCTTATGATCAAAAGTCCCGGTAATTGTTCGTTGAGGGAAAACAAGTTGAAGAGTGATTTTTAATGAATTTTATGAAGCCCACAAATGTTTCGTTGTTAGCCCACAAGTTTAGAAAATCTCAAAAATTCTCAGATTTGAACTAAAACCCAAAATTTGAATTATGATTTGATGGAGTTTTGATTTTTGTGATATTTTATTTGAATCCAAATGGGGGGTATTTCCTTATTTACATTTATGTTTTAAAGTTAATGGAGAGTAAAATAAATGAGGACATTAACTGAGTGTTGGAACAACCCAGATGCTGGAATGACTGAAAAACACAGAAGTTGGGAGTTTCTGTCACCGCTATAGCGGTCACCAACACTTGTTCAAGCGGTGCAGCGGTCCAGGACCGCTATAGTGGTCATAAGTGACCGTCAGGCACTGTTAGACCGCTACCGCTATAGCGGTGTCAGTGAGGGATTTAAAACCCTAAATCGGCAGAAGAGAACCAGAAACGCAAAACTCATTCCTTCTCCTCCATTTTTCTCCCTTTCTCTTAAATTCTCTCCAATCCATCATTCCAAGCTTCAAGGTAAGTTCATGTTATTAGATTATGTCTTTATTTCTCCATGATCTCGGATTTGGACCGATTATTTTTCTCATTTTTGTCAAGTGGGGGTGTTTCTCCAATTTTAGTAGAGTTAGAATAGAGCTCTCTAGAGATTTTTAGATGTTAATATAGTGTTATGGTTGCTCCATGGCAGTTGTTGGTGCCATTCCAAGCTCTTCAGGTCAAGTTGGTGGGGCCCACATACTCCCGACTTTAAACGGTGAGTGGGTTCAAATCCTATGATCCTTATGTTGATCATTAGAGTTAATTTCAATAAATTATTGCATGAGATATATATGTTTTTCTGAAAACTCATGGGACCATTATTGTTAAAGTGATTTTTGTCAAAGAGCTAGAGTATATATTTAGAGATTTGTTAAATACTGTGATAATTTCCAGAATAGAGAATATGTATATGCTAGAGCTTGTGAACTCTAGGGTAGAAGATTTATGAGATATAGAGAAAAGATTAGATTTCTGATTGAACTGGACAAGAGAGCTATAGAAAGCATCGTGAGTTAACTGCTTATTCCGTTAACCTTGGTATACCAAGTCACCTTAGGGCCAGAGAAATAATGAACGGGACTTATTCAGGTGCCCCAGAAATTAGAGACTTTGTTATGCTATCCATAACCAGAGATTTGTTATGTCACATGAATTGGGCATAACCAGAGATTCCTGTTTTTTTATTAGCATACTATGGCTTATGATTTCTACAGAGTAATGATTTTGGAACTATTTGTTATTCCTACGAATATGAACTTTGAAGTTATTGCATTAACTGGTTTGATGAATAAATATATATATATATATTATTTATTTTCTTTGACTGTCCCATGAGAGGGTTATGGGTGAGGACTTACTCACTGAGTTTTAGATGAAACTCACCCCTCTCCCTTCCTCCATTACAGGTACAGTGCACGCTGCGGGTTCTTCTCTTCCATCCCCTCCCCCGCAATAGAGATTTCCCATTTGGTGAGCTTCACTTTGTGAGTGAAGTACTTATGGTATTCTATTTAGAGATAGAGTGCTTCAGTGCGCATGACGGAGAGATAGACTGTCATGTTTTTATCATGAATATTTAGTATTTTCATGGTTACGAGTTCTATGGTTTATTTTGTATTAAGAGCAACTCATGTGTTTTGTATCAAAGATATTTACTAGAGTTTGTTTATGAAAGTATTTATGATTGAAAGGATTTTATATTAAATTATGCATATAGAGGGACTTAGAGATCACGAGGCTTATGTGGGAATGAGGATTTCTCATGTGCCGGTCATGAGCCCAAGTCGGGTCGTGACACTATGCTAACAAGATGCATCTTCTTTTCAGTAGCCTATCACTAAAGAGTTTCATGGTTAAGTGTGCTTGACTTGGGACAATTTTGGGATGGGTGACCTCTTGGGAAGGTTTCCCATAAAGCGTGTGAGTGAGGACAAAGCACGCTGAAAAGACTCGTGTTGGCTTGTGGGAATAGCCGTTAATCCATAAAGCAGCAAACGATGTTACAAATAATATCAGAGCCTGCACCTCTCCCAGTACGATGTGACTCGGGGACGAATTAAGCGGAAGTTGGTGGGTATGTAACGCTCAGTGATGAGGGTAGGAGTGATCGTCGGTGCGAGAAGGCATAGACAAACAGCGGCTCCTGGCAAGGCCTCTAAGCAAAGGAGTACATGAATGAAACTATTACACACCAAAATGAGAGGGATCCTGAGACTGGGTAGGTATAGGACTATACAGTTAAGGATGACTTATATGAATTGATTGGTACTATATATGCTAACAAGATGCATCTTCTTTTTAGTAGTCTATCATTAAAGAACTCTATGGTTAAGCGTGCTTGACTTAAGGCAATTTTGGGATGGGTAACCTCCTAAGAAGTTTTCCTAGGAAGTGTGTGAATGAGGACAAAGCACGCTGAAAAGACTGGTATTGGTTTATGGGGACAATCGTCAATTCATAAAGTAACAGGGGATGTTACAGTATTTATTGGGGAAATCAATCTCTTACAAGTATATCATGATCATAATCTTCAATTAAGGTGGCCATCAACTCTAAAGACTTTCTACACAGTGAGAAGATCATTATCAAGCTCAGAGTTAAGCTTAGAAGATCAAAATGAAGCTCAGGAAGTGTAAAGCTATATCAGAAAGCACACAATTTTCAGAAACCGCGCTAAGTCAATAGAAACTAAGGGAAATTTGAATTTCAAATTTAATCTTCTTTTAGAAAAGCATTAACAGTGAAATATCACTTTTGTATTTAGAAAAATACCTTGTATTCTAGAAGAAAAGTTCATAAACCATAATTCAGAAACTAAAAGTTATTTCTAAAGGTATTCAAAAACCACATTGTCAACGTCTGTACAAGGATAACACTGACATAGCTCAACTACTCTTCTAGAGAACAATTCCTAGGACATAAAAAGAAGATTGACACGTGTCAAGATGAGGTGAAATTAAGGGACAACGATCAAATTCAAAATCCAAGTATAAAAGGATGAGACCTTCATACAAGAAGGAACTTTTGCACAACTAGCATTGATACCTACTTTCTGAAAATTCATCTATTGCTTCTTGTAGTCAGTTTCTGTTCTTGAAAATATTCTTTCTAGTACTCATTAGATAACATCTTCTTTTTATGAGTAATTTAGAAACATGTCTCGCAAGTTTCCAAATCAAACATTGTTTGATTATTAGAAAAATTGAGTGTTCTTTGTTGAAGAGAACCAACCAAGATCATAATGTTGTACCTTGATCCATAACTGATCAAGTGAGGATAGCTTGAAAAGGCTAAGACAAAGACTACTTGTAATGAGAGTAAATCAGAACTATTACTAACTGAAGATAGCTTGAGAAGGCTATTCAAATAATATCTTTCTTTCTTGTGGTTGAGAAAGTGTTTATTGGAACTTAACAAGTTGTTGAGAACTAGATGTGGGTAGTGTTTGGCTGAACCAATATAAAAATCTCTAAGTAATCTCTCTCTCTCTTCTGTTTATCATTCGACATCTGTTTTTATTTGTGTTCTATGATTGTTTAAAACGATTTCAAAACAGTTTCTGAAGTTTCAATGATTACTGCTTGGTTCAGAAAGTTACTTTTTGAATCCCACTAACAATAATTTTTGCTGCCTTCAAGTGAATAACTTGATAAACTCTATCCACTATTTTAGAAACTTGAAAAGAAATTAAAGGCACGATTCAAACCCGATTCTCGTGCTATTTTTTCACTTACATTGTGTTATTTAAGAGGTCGCAGAATGAGTGGAAGTGCGAGTTTCGTGAGATAAAGATAGTTGGTGATGGTAGAGAGGTGTGGGCACTGGGCATGGATGTGTAAGGACAAGTGGTTGTTAGACCTAGATAAATATAGAAGACGTTGTTGGGTAAATTTTGAATTTCGAAAATTATATTAAGGGAGGGAAGTTAAGTATTAATTTGAAATTTAGGATAGTATGAGTTTAATATTAATGGGCATTTAGGAACATGTATGTAATTATCCCTATTTTATTTGGATTAGGATGATCCTTCGATTAAAACCAATTGATCACAACTTTTGATAAAAGTTTTCTATACTCAAATGGTGTCTTATTTCTTATCTTCTCAATCATTTATTGTCACAAATTATCAAATATATAATATATATTTTTCACATGTCAATAAATAATTAGAAAGACAATGAAGGGGATACCACTTGAGGATAGGAGATTTCCATTCTCAAACCATGAAACTACAAGCATGCTTAAAAAGTGTACCATGGTATTGGTGTTCCGAAAAAACTACATGCGTTGGCACAAATAATTTTAAATTAAATTAAATTAAACTAAGAAAATGACTTGTATCTTGAGTCATTGATAATAAAATTAGTTTAATTCAATAAGTTATTTTGTAGATACGGTTTATAAATATATGGTTTGAAAATATATGTTTATCGCACATAATTTGAGTTTAATTTTGATATACTGATAATACAAAAATATTTTACATGGTCATCAAATCACATTTTTCCATTTGCATGGCTTTTCAAGAAGTGGATGTGAGAGTTAACTATCATGGCTGATATGATAGTACATAGTTGGATGATTGTGTCAAGGCAGGCTTTTATGTTGAAAATTAAATTTGTATTATTTTAGAGGTCCTTTTTGATGTATTTGTTTTTATAAAATTATTGATGTTAAAGATTACTACTAAAGTCATGTCTCAATTTTTTAAAAAATATAAAATATTTAAATTTAAAATAATAAAATACTGTAATGAACAATCGGAATTGTTTTACTGTACATTGCATGCTCAAAGGTCAATGAGAGATTATATGATGGGTTGTATTTGTGCACCCATTTTATATCCTACCCTTAAATATTTTGCATTTGAATTGTTCTTAAGTGGTATTTAATTGGTGAACTTAGACCTTGTCTTCATTTTATTTTGTTGAGTAATTTCATAGTTTTTAACACCATTTAGTGGTAAATAATTATTCTTGGGAATTGCTTATGCTTTTACCCTCTTTTGTGTGAGTATTCTTGAATTTCAGGAACTCTGCGGTGATGTTAATGGAAGAAAAAGGACTCAGGAGCTTTGGCAAAGGACTAGAGACCATGAACAAGCATGAAGAAGGATCGCCATAGCGGCCTCTTATCACGACCCGACTTGGGCACATGACCGGAACGTGAGGAATCCTCATTCCCACGTAAGCCTCGTGATTTCTGAGTCCCTCTATATGCATAATTTAATATAAAATCCTTTTCCAAAACATAAATACATCTCTGATACAAAACATATGAGTTTCTCTTAATACAAAATAAACCATAGAACTCGTAATCATGAAAATACAAAATATTCATGATAAAAATATGTCAGTCTATCTCTATGGTCCGGGACCTTGCCCGTCATGCACACTGGAAAACTCTATCTCTAAACAGAATACCAAAAGTACTTCACTCACAAAGTGAAGCTCACCAACTGGGAAATCTCTACTGCGGGGGAGGAGATGGAAGAGAAGAACCCGCAGCGTCTACTGCACCTGTAATGGAGGAAGAGAGAGGGGTGAGTTTCATATAAAACTCAGTGAGTAAGTCTTCACCCATAACCCTCTCATGGGACAATTAAGGGAAATAAATAATAATATATATATATATATTCATCAAACCAGTTAATGCAATAACTCTCAAGTTCATATTCATACGAATAACAAATAGTTCTAAAATCATTACTCTGTAGAAATCATAAACCATATTATGCTAATAAAGAAACAAAAATCTCTGGTTATGCCCAATTCATGTGACATAACAAATCTCTGGTTATGCATAGCATAACAAAGTCTCTAATCTCTGGGGCAGCTAAATAGGTCCCGTTTGTTATTTCTCTGGCCCTAAGGCGACTTGGTATACCAAGGTTAACGGAATAACTGCCGTTAACTCACAGTGCTTTCTATAGCTCTTGTCCAGCCTCAATCAGAAATCTAAATCTTTTCTCTACATCTCATAAATCTTCTACCCTAGAGTTCACAAGCTCTAGCATATACATATTCTCTATTCTGGAAATCATCACAATGTTTAACAAATCTCTAAATATATACTCTAACTCTTTGGTAAAAATCGCTTTAACAATAATGGTCCCATGAATTTTCAGAAAAACATATATCTCATGCTATAATTTATTGAAATTAACTCTAATAATCAACATAAGGATCATAGGATCTGAACTCATTCACCGTTTAAAGCCGGGAGTATGTGGACCCCACCAACTTGACCTGAAGAGCTTGGAATGACACCAACAACTGTCATGGAGCAACCATAACTCTAGATTAATATTTAAAAATCTCTAGAGAACTCTATTCTAACTTTACTAAAGTTAGGGAAACACCCCCACTTGACAAAAATGGGAAAAATAATCGGACCAAATCCGAGATCATGGAGAAATAAAGACATAATCTAATAACATGAATTTACCTTGAAGTTTGGAATGATGGATTGGAGCGAATTTGAAAGAAAGAGAGAAAAATGGAGGAAGAAGGAGAAAGAGTCGCGTTTCTGCTTCTTTCTGCCCGATTTGGGGGGGTTTTTAAACTCACTGACACCGCTATAGCGGTCCTGGACTGCTGGACCGTTATAGCGGTGACAGAAATCCTCAACTTCTGTGTTTTCAGTCATTCTGGCATCTGGGCTGTTCCAACACTCACTTATTTACATTACATTTCTTAATTTTAAGTTAATGTCCATTAACTTTAAAACATAAATGTAAATAAGGAAATACCCCCCATTTGGATTCAAATAAAATATCACAAAAATCAAAACTCCATCAAATCAGAATCCAAATTTTGAGTTTTAGTTCAAATCCGGGAATTTCCAAGATTTTCTAAACTTGTAGGTTAACAACGAAACATTTGCAGGTTTCATAAAATTCATTAAAAATCACTCTTCAACTTCTTTTCCTTCAAGGAACAATTACCGGGACTTTTGATCCCAACAATATGCTTCTATCATATAGCCCTCCAAGGAGGTGTAGGATCCAGACTTAATAAAATTCAGGATCCGATGGTGGTTCTCAGGGAATCCTTGAGGCTATACAGAACCTTACTGCTGACCCGTGTACCTCGGGTATCACATTCTCCCCACCTTAAAAGAGATTTGGTCCCTAAATCTTAAAACATACCTTGAGGAGGAAAAAGGTGCGGATACTTGATCCTCATAGCTTCTTCAACTTCCCACGTGGCTTCCTCGCCGGAGTGGTTCCTCCATATGACCTTTACTGAGGTCACTTCCTTTGAATGAAGCTTCTTGATCTGCCGATCCATGATGGCAACCGGTTCCTCTTCATATGTCAAGTTCTTATCAACTTGAATCACTTGTGGAGTGAGTACGTGAGATTCATCGGGCATATACTTTCTGAGCATGCTGACATAAAATACTGGGTGTACCTCTGATAAACTGGGAGGCAGTGCCAACCTATAGGCCACTGTTCCAACTCTCTCTAGAATCTCAAACGGGCCGATATAGCATGGATTCAACTTTCCCCGCTTACCGAACCTCACTACTCCCTTCATGGGAGACAACCTCAAAAACACGTGATCACCTACTGCAAACTCTATATCTCTGCGCCGGTTATCTGCATAAGAATTCTGTCTAGACTGAGCCGCCAATAACCGTTCTCTGATTAGCCAAACTTTCTCTAAGGTTTCTTGTACCAGATCTGGGCCTAGGGCCTTAGCTTCCCCAAGCTCAAACCACCCAACTGGAGATCTATAGTGTCTACCATACAACGCTTCAAATGGTGCCATCTGGATGCTAGCTTGATAACTATTGTTATATGAGAACTCTATCAGTGGCAAGTAGTCACACCAACTCCCACCAAAATCTAACACACAAGCTCTGAGCATGTCCTCTAAAGTTTGGATCGTTCTCTCTGATTGGCCATCTGTCTGTGGATGGAAAGTTGTGGTCAAATCCACTCGAGTCCCGAGAGCTTCTTAAAATGCTTTCAAGAACCTCGAAGTGAACTAGGACCCTCTATCTGATATGATCGACACCGGCACTCCATGAAGCCGAACAATCTCATCTATGTAAAGCTGGGCATACTGAGCTGTACTGAAGGTCGTCTTCACTGGTAGGAAGTGAGTAGACTTGGTCATCCTGTCCACAATCACCCATATGGAATCAAAGCCTCTAGTGGTAAGAGGCAACCCGACTACGAAATCCATGGTTATCCTCTCCCACTTCCACTCTGGGATCTCTATCTGTTGAAGCAAGCCCGCAGGCCTTTGGTGCTCAGCCTTAACTTGTTGGCACACCAAACACCGTGCCACATAGTCACCAATGTCTTTCTTCATGCCTTCCCACCAGTATAGCTATCTGAGATCTTGGTACATCTTTGCTGAACCGGGATGAATAGAATATGCTGCATTGTGGGACTCTTCCATCACTCTCTTCTTTAACTCACCCACATCGGGTACACATAAACGGTCCCCAAAGTGCAATACACCCTCCGCATTTACCGAGAACTCAGGGCTCTCTCCTCTGCGTGCATCATCCACTAGCTGAACCAACTTGGGATCCTCCCTCTGCCATGCCTTAATCTGCTCCACCAGAGTCGACTGGGCCCCAATGTGAGCAAGAAAGGCTCCAGACTCATCAAGCCCAAACTGGACTCCCTTTGCCTCTAACTTGTGGATCTCTTCTATCAACGGCTGCCTCATAGGAGCTATATGGGCCAAACTGCCCATGAACTTTCTACTCAGTGCATCGGCTACCACATTAGCCTTACCCGAATGATAAGATATGGTGCAGTCGTAGTTTTTCAATAACTCCAACCATCTACGCTGCCTGAGATTTAGATCCTTCTGCTGGAAGATATACTTTAAACTCTTGTAATCAGTGAAGATCTCGCATGTCTCTCCATATAGGTAGTGCCTCCAAATCTTCAAGGCAAAGACTACCACTGCCATCTCTAGATCATGTGTCAGGTAGTTCTGTTCATGCCTCTTGAGTTGTCTAGATGCATAAGCCACTACTCGGCCATACTGCATAAGGACGCAGCTGAGCCCGACTCTAGAGGCATCACAGAACACCGAGAAATCTCCTGTGCCTGAAGGCAACACAAGAATAGGAGCTGTAGTCAAATAGGTTTTAAGCCTCTGGAAATTCTCTTCACAAGCATCCGACCACTGAAACTTAACACCCTTCTAAGTTAACTTGGTTAACGGTGCTGCTATCCTCAAGAAATCCTTAACAAACCTCTGATAGTATCCCACCAAACCCAGGAAACTACGGATTTCTGACATTGTAGCCGGCCTCGGCCACTGTTGAACCGCTTCAACTTTCTTTGGGTCGACCAGGATACCATCCTTGGACACCACATGCCCAAGAAACGCCACTTGATCAAGCCAAAATTCACACTTGGAGAATTTGGCGTACAACTGGTTCTCCCTTAGAGTCTGCAAGACAATCCTAAGGTGGTGCTCATGCTCCTCTTCATTCCTAGAGTACACCAGAATGTCATCAATGAAGACAATTACGGAGTGGTCTAGGAATGATTTGAAGACTCTGTTCATCAAGCCCATAAAAACTGCAGGGGCATTGGTTAATCCAAAAGACATCACTAAAAACTCATAGTGCCCATAGCGTGTCCTAAAGGCCGTCTTGGGTACATCTTCACCCTTGATCTTTAACTGGTGATAGCCCGACCTTAGGTCAATCTTAGAGAAACATCTAGCTCCTTGGAGCTGATCAAATAGGTAGTCGATACATGGCAAGGGGTATCGGTTCTTGATTGTAACCTTGTTCAACTGCCGGTAGTCTATGCACATCCTCATAGACCCATCCTTTTTCTTAACAAACAACACCGGGGCACCCTAAGGTGAGGTACTCAGTCGGATGAACCCTTTATCAAGCATCTCTTGCTACTGATCCTTCAACTCTTTCAACTCTGCAGGAGCCATCCGATATGGGGGTAAAGAGATAGGCATAACCCCGGGCTCAAGTTCTATCTCGAACTCTATTTCTCTCTCTGGTGGCATCCCGAGTAACTCCTCTGGAAAGACATCAGGGAACTCACAAACCATAGGCACTGACTCCAAGCTTGGTACTACTACATCCGTGTCTTTAATTGAAGCCAGAAACCGATAACTTCCTCTATCCATGAGCTTCAAGGCGCTCATGACCGATATCAAGCTGGTTGGGACCGAGCAACTAGTACCCTTAAACTGTAAAAGCTCGTCTCCAGGAACATCAAACTTTACGGTCTTACTGTGGCAGTCCACCATGGCATGACATGGTGCTAGCCAATCCATACCCAGAATGACATCGAAATCTAACATCTCTAACAAATGGAGGTTAGCAAGCGCTTCCATCCCTCACACCTTAGCCTCACAATCTTTATAGACTAACTGAATCAGAAGGGGTTCCCCCGAGGGTATCCCCACCAAAAATGACTTCTCTACGGTAGAAACAGGTTTCTCGAATCGTGTGGCAAAGAATGGAGATACATATGAATATGTAGAACCGGAATCAATCAATGCAAATGGCTGAAGGGAGAAAACTATAATGATACTTGTAACGACATCAGCTGAGGCTGCTGCATCTTGGCGTGTGAGAGCGAACAGATGGGGCTGTCGCCCACTACCCTGGCTTCTACCTCTGCCACCCGGACCTCTACCTCCAGGGCCCCTGCCCCCAGCACCTCTACCAGCTGAAGTAGCTGGATCACCCTGGGTCCCTGACTGAACTGAAGCAGCGGGGTTCGCCAACCCTTGACTAGATGCTCCTTGCCTGAGCGGACAATCTGAACGCTTGTGGCCCTGCTGGCCACACTCGTAACAAGCAAAAGTACCCATCATGCACTGCCCAACATGTCTCTTCCCACAAGTCTGACAGTAGCGAAAACTCTGAGCTGATCCTTGGCCACTGTACTGGCTACTACCTCTGCTCTGACTCTGAGAAGCAGGAGGCCTAGTCGGGGTGGACTCTGAGAAGGTGGTCATACTCGATTGGAACCACTGCCGGCCCTGCTGGCCAGATCCTCTGCTAGAACCAGCTCCCCCAGAGAAGGAACCATGTGTCTTGACCTTCTTGCCAGAATCTGCTGCAGCTCTTCTATCTGCCAACCCAGCCTCTATTGCGATAGCTGTATCTACTATCTGTGCATAATCCATGGTGTGGACATGTGGCTGAAGACTGAGAAACATATTCTGAGGCAGTTCCTGAACAAACCGCCTAACCCTCTGTCTCTGATGGCAACATACTAGCAGCTGTCTGGGCTAGGTATGTAAATCTCTCCTCATACTCCGTAACTGACATGCCCTGCGTCAGTCGAAGCCTCAAGAACTCCTCAACCATCTAAGCTCAACGGCTCTCCGAAAGATATCTTCTCAGGAACGCTGCTCGGAATTCCTCCCAGGAGGGTGGCTCAGAGTCACCACGCCCTTGAAGGAACTCATCATACTAGATACTAGCTTGGCTTTCCAGCTGAAAGCCAGCCAACTCTGCTGCCCTCTCAGAAGAGCAGTGGATAACTTTGATGATCTTCTCTACTCCACGGAGGAAAATCTGGGGATCCTCTACCGTGAGACGCCCCTGGAAGGTGGGTGGATCCATTCTCCTAAAGCGCTCTAAAGCTGAGTCATCGGGATCTCTGACTGGTGCCTGAACTGGGGGTGTCTAGACCGGTAGTAGCCGAACTGGAAGTGCCTGGACTGGGGGTGGCTGAGTGTCAGCCTCAGTCTGCCTGGTCAATGCCCCTGTAAGGGCTACTAGGGCCTGCTCTAGTGCCCTGAAACGGGCCTCTGAAACTGAAGATCCGCTACTACAACGGCAGCGGTGAGAAGAAGAACGATGTAGAGGAGGCATACTGAATCTGAAAGAACATGAACACATGGATAAGACACAGATCTTGAAAGGAAGACAAGACTCTAGCTCTGAACTTAGACATAACTGACCACTCTAAAGGCCTCAAGTAACGCTTTGTTAATGCAAATGGGCGCGATTCCATTTACAAAAACATCGTGCTACTTGTGTACACTTGCTCCAGTGACATGTAGGGAAACCTAGGGCTCTGATACCAACTTTGTCACGACCCGACTTGGGCACATGACCGGCACGTGAGGAATCCTCATTCCCACATAAGCCTCGTGATATCTGAGTTCCTCTATATGCATAATTTAATATAAAATCCTTTTCCAAAACATAAATACATCTCTGATACAAAACACATGAGTTGCTCTTAATACAAAATAAACCATAAAACTCGTAATCATGAAAATACAAAATATTCATGATAAAAATATGTTAGTCTATCTCTATGGTTCGGGACCTTGCCCGTCATGCACACTGGAGCACTCTATCTCTAAACAGAATACCAAAAGTACTTCACTCACAAAGTGAAGCTCACCAACTGGGAAATCTCTACTGCGGGGGAGGAAATGAAAGAGAAGAACCCGCAGCGTCTACTGCACCTGTAATGGAGGAAGAGAGAGGAGTGATTTTCATCTAAAACTCAGTGAGTAAGTCCTCACCCATAACCCTCTCATAGGACACTCGAGAAATAAATAATATATATATATATATATATATATATATATATATTCATCAAACCAGTTAATGCAATAACTCTCAAGTTCATATTCATACGAATAACAAATAGTTCTAAAATCATTATTCTGTAGAAATCATAAACCATATTATGCTAATAAAGAAACAGGAATCTCTGATTATGCCCAATTCATGTGACATAACAAATCTCTGGTTATGCATAGCATAACAAAGTCTCTAATATCTGGGGCACCTAAATAGGTCCTGTTTGTTATTTCTCTGGCCCTAAGGCGACTTGATATACCAATATTAACGGAATAACTGCCGTTAACTCACAGTCTATTTCTCTATAGCTACTGTCCAGTTCAATTGGAAATCTAAATCTTTTCTCTATATCTCATAAATCTTCTACCCTAGAGTTCACAAGCTCTAGCATATACATATTCTCTATTCTGGAAATCATCACAATGTTTAACAAATCTCTAAATATATACTCTAGCTCTTTGGTAAAAATCACTTTAACAATAATGGTCCCATGAATTTTCAGAAAAACATATATCTCATGCTATAATTTATTGAAATTAACTCTAATGATCAACATAAGGATCATAGGATCTGAACTCACTCACCGTTTAAAGCCGGGAGTATGTGGGCCCCACCAACTTGACCTGAAGAGTTTGGAATGACACCAACAACTGTCATGGAGCAACCATAACTCTAGATTAATATCTAAAAATCTCTAGAGAGCTCTATTTTAACTCTATTAAAATTGGGGAAACACCCTCACTTGACAAAAATGAGAAAAATAATCGGATCAAATCTGAGATCATGGAGAAATAAAGACATAATCTAATAACATGAACTTACCTTGAAGCTTGGAATGATGGATTGGAGCAAATTTGAGAGAAAAAGAGAAAAATGGAGGAAGAAGGAGAATGAGTCGCGTTTCTGCTTCTTTTTACCTGATTAGGGGGTTTTTAAACTCACTGACACCGCTATAGCTGTATGCGGTCTAACCACGTCTCATGGTCCCCACAGAGACACTTATGACCGCTATAGCGGTGACAGAAATCCCCAACTTCTGTGTTTTTCAGTCATTTTGGCATCTGGGTTGTTCCAACACTCACTTATAATGTCCTCATTTATTTTACTCTCCATTAACTTTAAAACATAAATGTAAATAAGGAAATACCCCCCATTTGGATTCAAATAAAATATCATAAAAATCAAAACTCCATCAAATCAAAATCCAAATTTTGAGTTTTAGTTCAAATCCGGAAATTTCTGAGATTTTCTAAACTTGTGGGTTAACAACGAAACATTTGTAGGTTTCATAAAATTCATTAAAAATCACTCTTCAACTTCTTTTCTCTCAAGGAACAATTATCGGGACTTTTGATCCCAAGAATATGGTTCTATCATATAGCCCTCCAAGGAGGTGTAAGATCCAGACTTAGTAAAATTCAGGACCCGACGGTGGTTTCCAGGGAATCCTTGAGGCTATATAGAACCTTACTGCTGACCCGTGTACCTCGGGTATCACACCTCTAATCGCTATAGGGGTTACCAGAGAGGTTATTTTGGTGCGGAATTAAGAAAGGACTGCTATAGCGGTTAACAGAGAGGTTATTATGGTGCGGCATCAAGAGAGGACCACTATAGCGGTCAACAGAGGATGAATTGTGGTGCAGCGTTGATGCGTAAGGGCAAGACCGCTATAGTAGTTGTAAGTGGCACGGCTTTTATTTTCCACGCGTCCCCACTCTAGCAGTTTTTAAATGCTTAATTTTACATTTGGTTTTAGGGAAAGAACAAAAAGACACTGGCAGAAGCAACGTGGACAATTTTTAGTTTTAGAGATTTTTCGAACTCTTTATTTTCTCTCACTAGGAACTCTTTCTTTCTCTCTAGGCTAGGGTTCTTAGTTAGTTTTAGATAATTTTGGATTGTAATTTTTACCATTTTTCATCAAACAAAGGTTGTGATACACCCCCTATGGAGGAGTAATTTTCTTACCGTACATAGAGACAATTGAGGATCGAAATAGTTCTTGAGGTTCCCTATTCTTAAATTCAGTTCATGGTTGATTTTTCATCCCTTTTGCTTCCTCTTCTAAATTTTAATTGCGCTGATTATTGTGGTTATATTTTTAAGAGTGGTTGATTGTGTATTCATTTGTTTGCATAATCCGAACACCGTTTGGGAAATTAGGTCGATTGATTAATTAACTCCGTTAGGATTTAGGCTACCGCAATTGATAACTAAATCAACGTAAGATTATAGGGTCATGATTGTGATCACTAGTTCTTGTGTTAATTGAACCCTTAGCGGGAGTACGTTTGTATAACTGTTAAGTAGAATTGCGTCGTCTTTTGTGCGAAAGCATCATTTACATAGGTTGTCACCACCATGAATTTATCCGTTTGAACCGGTGATAGAACAATTATTGATCAGAAGGAGTCTTTGTGCAGGTAACTTTTGCATTATAATTCTTCTTGATTTAAATTGCTGTTGACAATTTTGAAAACCCCAATTTTATTAGAATCAATTACATTGCTTCCACGTGAGACGACCTGGATTGCACCATAACTACATTTTCGATGCATTTCAGTAACGAAAACTATTATTTCTAATTTGTTGTAGGCGGCGACACCTGTATTATTATACTAGCAAGGATATTCTGATGCTTAAATGAGCACAAGTTTAAGAGTTAGTATAAACATAATCATGTGTGCCTTTGTAAAGGGTTGAGTTTTAGATATAATAATCTCCTGTATATGGGGGATCATACTTCTATTTCAAAGGTAGAAGATGTGCTATAAACTGACACATCATTATAAAACCTTATTTAAATATAAGATGTGGAGATTGAGAAAGTACAATTTAGACTCCTGAATTCGGATCATTAAAGCCCAATTTGAAGCTTTCAATATATGGTCCTACAATGTTTAGGACCAATGTGCACATGAGGCATGAATCAAGTGGTTATATCATTTGCCTTTGGTAAGATGCACCTGGGTTCAAGCCAATCAACAGAGCTATAGGCTATTATGGAAACCCTCCCCCCGCTGCCACTGCCGACGACCAAAAGAAATGTATGGGACCAATGTATATAGTCAATAACATCATGGTTGCTCTCAACTTGATAACTGATCTTACCTTTAGACTTGTATCTTTCTTCCATTGGATCCAAGAAAACACCTTCAAAACAAATATGTAATAGCATCACTCACTTTAACCTATACCATATACATAAACTTATATATCCCACACATCATTAAATAGAGCATGAGTTTTGGACTACTATGATAATAAAGTAAAGATCTGCTCTATTATTCCTCTTAATTTTCCTTTACAAACAATTGAAACCAAATATTGCAACATTGATAACCCAAATTTTTCTCTAACTAAAAAGCAACAAAAACCATTACACAATTCTTCTAACTCAAGGGCATCAAAATATTTCTAAAACTACATCTCCAAATCAAATGATGCTCGTACGATGTTAGCTCTCGTTGGTCTATCTTTTCGAGATTCAAATCTTATTGGAATTAAAAAAAAAGCTTACCAATTTTTAAAATATTACCTAAAATTAACAGCATCCTATTCACATATGATTTTTTTCATCTTAGTTGTAATGATACCTCAAAACAATATAATTTCCTACTCACTTAAGGACCAAACTCGAGTTTAGATCCTTCTTAATCTAAGACAAAGGATCCGATGTCGTTTATCTATCTCAGCTGCCAGTTTCTTGGATCATGGATATAACTCCACCTTTGTTTTTAGGGGGATTCTCACATGGAAGCGATGGTCAATGCCTACGTTGTCTTTTTTTCTTTTCTTTTTTTTCCTTAGAATTTGGACCCATCGAATTCTATGTAATGCACAGTAACTTTTTTAAATTTTTTTTCTTTTCGTTGTTGTTATTTCTATTTTATTAATTTTAATTATTTTTAATATTTATTTTTATTTATTTCTTAAATAAGTTGGTTGTCTCGACTTCTACTATGTGTGCAGTATTTTTTTCCTTTAATTGTTGTGCTTTTTTTTGGTAATTTTAAATATTTTTAATAATTTTTATTTATTTTGTAAAGAATTTGATTTATACAAATTCTTTTCTATGACAGTATATTTTTAATTTTAATTTGTTAATTATGTTCTTTTAAAGTTTAATTATCTTCCAAATTTATTTTGTAATATTATTGTATTTTTATTAAATTTACTTTGATATTACTTTTTTATTTTGTTATGAGTTTAATTAATTATGTCTTGTAAATTTTTTAATTTGTTCTTTCAATTTTTTTATTTTTTGTTTAATTATTTTGTCGGAAAACAATGTTATTTTTAGTTTTTGATATTTAATATTTTAATTTTTAGTTTTTATTTTTTAGTGAATAGTGCTATTTTTGTTTTTTTACTCAATTCAATTTTTCTGAATTGTGTTGCGTGAACTTTTTTTTTTTAAATTTCATTGTGTTTGAATTATATGTAATGAATAGTAAAGACTTTTTTTCCTTTTTTTTAGGTGCAACCATTTGAATTTTCAATTTATAAAATGTTTACCATTTTACAATTTTTTATTTTTAAATAAATGGATAGTGTCTTTTCAAAATATATTTTTTTATTTTTTTAACACAATTTGGTGTAACCAAATTGTATAGATTAAACAGTATTTTTTTCTTTTTCTTTTCCCTTTGTTAAAGAATAACTAAAAATAAAAATAAAAAAATGAAAAGGAAAAAATAAAAAAGACACTGTGTATTACATAGAATTCGGTGGATCCGAATTCTTTTTTTTTTTAAAAAAAAGGCAGCGTAAACATTGACTGATAAATGTAGGAGAGTGGGCACTTTGTTTTTATGTCATTTAGTCAAATTAGAGTTTGATTTAGTGGTTTTGGCCTTTGTTCTTCACTAAACCCGTGCTCATTGGTGCTTGTTGATGGCACTTGTTTCTAGTAGTAATGAGCTTCATATCTTTGACTGTTGAAGTTCTTTAAGGCCATTGTTTGAAGTGTGGTTCTTGTTGTGTTGCCACTCTATTGATGGTGAAAATTTGTTGCAACTCATGCTTACCACCAGGGTTAGAGCTTTGACACCCTCTAGTGCTAGCTTAACAGTGAAAATCATTGTTTTAAATTGTTGTTGCAGTCGCAAAAAAATGTTGTCAACACGGTCGTAATTGTCCCTGTGATGGGGTTGAAGAGGGCACCACACCAATAATATTGCGACTGCAATTTAAAATCATTGTAAGAATCATTTAGATTTATGAGTTTTCTACAGTTCATTGTTGTTTGTCTTCTGCTTAAGATTTAGTCAAATTTATTTTTATAGTGTAGTGATTTTCTTTTCATGATAAAAGGAGGTTATATTTTGGTTTTTTGTGTAATTCTTCATGGTCAAAAAGTGGTGAGGCTGTTTGGTTTGTTGAATGCTTGATGTGATAAAGCACCATCCGATTTGCTTTTGATCGTTGCATTAGAGTTGGTTTACTATTGGTTCATCCGTTCCTCATATTTCTCTCTAACTTAGTTTTGTTTGGTTGAATTTTTTTTAAGAGTAATGTTAGGTGAACAATAAATGCATACTATGCACCTTATTACCATTAGACGTGATAAGTGAATAGGATAAGTGGAGACTACTCATCATATCTAATGGTTATAAAGTGTGTAATATGTATTTATTGTGTAATTTTATTATACAATAAATATTTTTCTTTTTTTTAATGAATTGTTTAGTTGAAGACTGATTTAGTTTAGGCTTGAATTGGCTTGGATTTGCCTTTGCCTTGATGGTTAATTGCGAATTTTAGTTAGAGTGACAGGTGGTTAAGCCGTTGTGTTTGCGGTGTAGTTTGGTTTTTGATGCAATTGCTCGCACGAATGGAATTATTATTATTATTGTTATTATTATTTTGAAGGGACAAATAGAAATCTTGACATCTGGGGAAGAATAGAAGCCCCGTTTTAAGTGACCTGTAACTAATGTTAATTTCATCGAGTTAATTAATTCTAGATTTCATTTTACTCGTACGTTTTTCTAACGAGTATTTTGACATGTCTAACTTTAAAAAAAAATAGGAATTTGTTATGGATCGCAGTTTTCACTAACTTTCATTTACATATTTTATTTCCTCCTTTTTAATTTTCTTGGCATCAAAGAGTTCGGAAAACTACATAGGTAAGTCCCACTTAACATTTTCTTCTCTCTCCCTATTTTCTCTAATATGAAACCGTGGGAAAATAAATTATTTGAAAATCTAAATACCATATTACAAAATAAATTTAAAGTGTTTTTAATATTTGGCTCTAATATATAGAAATTTTTCACAAGAATATTAATTAGTTTTTCCGTTATTCATTTTCTATTGGGCCACGTCCAATCATTCAAATCAAGTGAAGTGTTTTCTTTTTAAGTTTTTGGCCAATAATGATGGGATGGGAAACATAGCAATCTAACAACACAAAAACAAAACTTCAAATAGTTTCAATCAGTTTAGGCCTACTTAGTGTGTTGGGTTAGGTTATGTTATAAGCCCAAAACTGCAATAGTCATCATCTACGGTCTATTATTGGATACTATCGGGCCCCAACAGCTTTCACTTTCGACCAAAACGCATATTTTTTCACTCAACAAGAGGAAGAGACCTCAAAATCGTGGCAAAATCTTCAACGGATGTAAAGATAATTTGGTTAATTCAAAAAACGAGCAAAGATAATTTGGTTAATTCAAATACTAGATGAAATTCACTTTGCTCTTTAAAATTTTAAAAAATATATATCAATTTAGTTATTAAAATTACAAGAAATTCAAGTTAATTCTTAAATTAATATTTATCAAAACTAATTTAAGTAATTAAAAAGATTAATTAATTTGAATAAATTTTTATAACTTTAGGGACTAATTAATAATTTTTTATTTTTGTGGATTAAAGTGAAACTCACATGTAAATTCAAAGACAAAAATGAACATTTCTTTTATAAACAACAAAAACGAACCTTTGCCTCCTAAGAAATTACTTGAAAGAAATAACTTACAACACAAATTTCATATAAATAATTTATTTTGAAATATTACATATAAATAACCAGTGAGTAATTCATATTGTGTACTAATTAAAAATAATTCAATTACTATTTTATAATAATCATTGGGCTACATTATACAATAAAAAATATCATCAAAATTTTTTGCGCAGAATATAATAATATACTCTATTTATTTATAAATTTAACTTTGATATCCTCTATTTTTATACTACCATAAAATTAAATCCTTTTATCTACATAATTTTTAAAGAAACAAATATGAGAGTTAACTATATTTATTATTCTAATAATATGTAATTGAATGTCAATATAATTTTTACTGTACTATCAATATATCAAAATTAAATTGAAAATGGATTCTTTCATCATGTTAAAATTTCAAATGACAAAATTATATGTAATCTATTATTTCTAATTCTTTCATATCACATGTCTTATGTGGATTCCATTTTTAAAATTAATGATGAGAAATTATACATGACAAGATCATATGAAATTTTATCTTTGACATGAGAGCATGTATCCTCATTAATCATGATAATAATAATAAGTGAATCTAGATTATCCATTACTAAAAGTGATGACTAATCTATTTGAGGTGTAGAACTCAAATTTTACTTTAGTTATGAGACCTTCTTCATGTATAACACCATGAATTAAACTATCAAATCTCTAATTAGATGTTTAAAGAATCATTGGATACCAGTTATTTCAATTATGATAATCCTCGTGTGTGTGTGTGCGCGGGCGTGTGTATATATATATATATATAAAATGCGGTGGCGATTGCATATTTCTTATAACAAAATACTTGAAAAAGTGCGAGTTTATACATTTTATTCATTCCACATACTCACTTGTGTTTCATTGGGGAATGGAAATGGCGACCACCTCCTCCATCTTGGGCTCAGATTTCAAATGCATATCCACTTCGAAGAATACTAAGACCCCTTCTGGTTTTGGTGGATTGAGACACCCACATGGACATGGTTTATTCAGAACATGCCTACACTTTCACACAGTGTCTCCTTGCCACAGTACTAGAATGTTGGCTGGGACTACAAAGATGGTTTCTGATGCTTATGTTGGCAGAAGAACTACAAGTATTAGAGTCAATAGCAAGATTTACACCAAGCTAGATTCATGCCTAGTGGTGCCACCTACCCCAAACCGTGCCAAACCTCGAGCTATAATCAAGTTTTTGGGGGGTGCCTTTATTGGTGCTGTTCCTGAAGTCACATATGGGTAAAAATTTGTGTCATGCCCTTTTGGTTTTTTAGTGCAAAGTTTGATTCTTTATCATTGATAGCTGCTATTCCCATGTTGGTGATGCTGAGGGTGTGATGGGTTTTCTTTTTTTATTTTTTTGGTTTGCAAATTGTAGGTACCTTATAGAGTTATTGGCAAAGGAAGGTTTTCTTGTTGTGGTGGTGCCTTACAATGTGACATTTGACCATGCTCAAGCTGTCAAACAGGTATATGAGAGGTTCAACACTTGTTTGGATACACTCCTGACATCTGGGTTGCCTCAAGCAAATTTGTCACCTGCCCAGCTTGGAGACCTTCCCCTTTTCTCTGTTGGCCACAGGTAACTGGATTGTTGAATAACAGACTCAGTGTTTTAAATTGTTGTTGTGATCGTGGTTGAAATTGTTGCGATTACACACACTGCGGGTGATGCGGTATGAAATCTTTGTGTGTTTACATCTTGACATGGAGCCAGTTGCAGTCCTAATGCAATAATGATGCGGCTACTTTATGTGATTTATTTCAAGTCAGACTGCAATTAGCAATTAATTGCAGTGTGATGTAGTTGTGGCGGTGCCGTAATTTAAAACACTGATCAAAACTATCAATTTTACTGGGATAAGGGCAAGGGAGTAATATATTTGTTGTTTCTTTGATTTGTAGCAATGGTGCTCTTCTTCAACTACTTATAGGAAGCTACTATTCAGAGAAATTACCCAAGGTTTGGTTTATCTTTCTGGCAGCTGTAGCATAAGACATTTCAGTTATGCGCAAACAGATTTTGAAGTTTCAACCAAAATGTAGTATTATGTCTGTTCCATTGTTATAAGCATATGGTAGTTTGTGGAAGCATAATGCAGATTATGATGTTTCATTTACTTAAATAAAACTTATAGTAATTCAAGGAGTGTGACGAAAAGGTCTATGCTCTTGTGGAAGGCTAATGCTGTAATCTCATACAACAACAGGCCAGCAACGCAGGCAGTCCCTTACTTTGAACAGGTATTAACAGTTTAATACTAACAATACTTGTTGAATGCAAATAGTCTAGTACTGCAATTCATCCAAAAGTCTTTACTGGATACTTTATTAGGATGATTGATGATTGCAATAGCCAAGGTAGAACTTGCAATCAGAAATTCTATTATGAAATTGAGGATTTCAAAATTGTGAAGGATTGCTAGCCTATACTAGATGGAAGTATAAACACTGCAAGTTTGATGAATGACGTTTTTGTAAGACTATGCTTTTTTGAGAAATATTCATTGTTTAGACATTGGACATCATTCCTTGATATTTGTATTTCACCTGGATAAATATTAATTACCCAAACTAATGAGGAAGAAGTTCTTAAATGCTCCCGGATCAAGAAAAAAGTTTTGTTAATGCTTTGTACCATTTATCACTTACCACATAAGCTCTATGGGTCATTATTGTCTCCCACTTTCCTACATTGTTTAATGCAATAGCTAATGTGTCAAGTGATGAATAGAACAAAGCAAAATGTTTTTCTTGTCTGAAAGCATCTAAAAATTTCTCCTCACCGAGGTTGTGATAGAAACAGAGGGTGAGCTTCGGTGCAACGCTAAGATTGCTGGTTGCTGCCTTGTGACCCCAAGGTTATAGGTTCAAATCCTGGAAACAGTTTCTTTGCAAAGTGGGGGTAAAACTGCATACATTTACCCCCTCCAAATCCTATCGGGTGGGAGTCTCGTGCATTGGGCCGCCCTTATGAGGTTGTGACAGAAACGATTTAAGGCATGCTAAATACTAGTTATGAATATGTGGACAATGGAAACACACCTGAGGCGACTTTCATTTTTCCTTAGCATATTTAGTATATCTTCATAAGCTTACAAAAGCTGTCATTTCCATTTGTATTTTGCTTTCCAATACCCTGTAAAATAATTGTTGTGTAAGCTCAAGAAACATAACATTTATTCATATCATTAAGTTTAATTAACATAGGAATTATCGGCATACTATCAACTTTTAGGCAATCTAAAGAAAAATTTAGTCTTTCTAGAACAATAAATGATGTTAGTTATGGATTGTTTTCCTTTATTATTCAATCCAATACAGCTTCTGAACTACTGGACTAACATGCTTCTTGAATTTTTTTCTCCTATGCCTTAAAGAGCAAAGATGGTGTTCTAAGGGCCCAATATTGTTCAGATTTGTACTGCATTTCTGCTATAGAGCTTGTTTTTAAGTAGTTCATCTCAGCTGTGCACTATAACTTTTCAATGCTGTTCTGCAGATGGGACCTGCAGTCAGTCAGATGATGCCAGTTGTGGAAGCAACTCCTATTTATTCGATTGCTAGAAATGCATCAGGTAGCTACTTAGCTTGCTTCTGTTAAATTTTCTTTGAATTTTGTGAAGTTTCAATATAGATTGTAGATTTATAACTCATCCCAGTTCTAAAATCTGGAAAAGGGCTCCATTGCCATCATTTCCTAATTTGTTAGAAGACAAAATATGCTTAACTCATATGATCTTACTCATCTATATTGTTACTAGTTACTGGAGGTGATGATGTACGTAGAGTACTTAGAAATTCAGATAGGATATGTTAAACTTTGATCTAAATCTAAAGTCCTGCACTAAAGCCCTAAATTGTCATTGGTCCACTAATAATGTAATACTGCTCTTAAAATCAATAGCTGCAATTGTTTCCATACTGTCTCAATCCTTGATTTTAGATCCTTGTTCATGTCTCCAATCACAGAGAGTTGATTTAGTGTCTCCAATTGTATGCATATTTCATTTTGTGGATTAACTTTAAGAATTTGTGTATATGTGATGATTATGTTTGTCAACCGCAACCCATATGTAGGAGATGCATGGAAGATCATTCTGGATGCTGTTGGATCAATTGTACAGGAAAGTGAGCGGGAAGTTCTCAATTCATTAACTAAATTTGTTGATCAGTTGCCATCGGTAATGAATGAGGTATTTGTAAGTTTTTATTTTGGTTTATGATATGCACTTAAAGCTATTTATTTCAGTAAGAGGTATGTAATGAAAACAAAACTTTGGAGGTTGAGTTTAACTGTTGATTCCCTTCCTACATTTATTGTTTATGTACCTGTCATTTGCCTGGATCATTTCTTTTGTCTAGTTAATTTTGCTTCTATTTAAATTTAATACATATGAGCCCTTTGTTCATTCTTTAAATAACTAATGGGGAACCTTTGTGACATTGATCTATAATGATTAACTCTGGTTCACAAGTATGAAGCTCAACTTGAGCATTGTTGAATATCTATGTCGTGCAAGTCAAATTGCATAAAAGTTCCTCATTTTACACCCCAATGGTTGTGTATGTATGAGAGTTTGTGCATATCAGTTGATGTGTATATGTCTCTCAATCAGGTTACACAAGGAGTATCAGAGTTCAAGCCAACGCCATCTGAGAACCGTGATTGCTTTAAAGCATCATACAATGTTGAGCACACATTGCTGGTTTGTATGATGCTCTATATCTGGGAACTTGCCCTTGAAAGATGGCTAAGCATTGGTTAGATATGTCTGATGTGTCTATCTGTCTCTCTAGGTGAAGTTCAATTTTGACACAATTGATGAGACAGATGTTCTTGAAGAAACACTAAACCCTCGTGTGGATTCTTTTGGTGGGACATTAGAAAAAGTACAGTTGAGTGGTAACCACATCACACCATGCATTCAGGTAAAATATAACTCCTTTGCATCCTCCTTCTATGCCTTACTTTTGTCCGTTACAATGAAGCTTTTGGGCTGAATCCGCTTCTTTGATTCATGATGGCAGTGACTTTTCTCAGATGCAACTTGCATTATTTGAAATATTTTATATATGTTCTACAACTTGATGTTTTTGACTCTTCAATCCTTGAACATAGCAGATTTTGTAATCAACACTTTTATGAAAGACCTTTCAAGAAAAAAATCAAATTGCAATCTCATGTTCTGAAAACTTCACCTTGATTTACTTTCCTTTCTTTTTTATTATTTTACTGGGTTTAGGAAAAATATCTATTAATATTGTCTAAATCGAATATATCCCAAGAATTCTCGGCCAAATTGTAGACAGCTGAAGCATTAAAATTTAAGATAAAGATTTACACTGTCATCCAATTATATATTGTTGCATTAACAAATGAAGTTGACTTCCATACCTACTGCTTAAAAGATCATGCAAATGGAAAGATTTGATTGAATGATAGTATAGAAGTTTTTTACAACATCAAGACATCAAAATTAAACTCATAAGATAATCCCCATAAGTTTGTAAGTTTTCAAAGGAAAAAAAAAAGAAAAGAAAAGATAAGAACATTATTTGGTTCATATATGCTCCATCTGACTATTATATGGAAAACCTTATTTAATAAAGAACGGCCTCTGTAGATTCTTTTGTTTTTTTAGGAGTGAATTTTACCTTACTGTTTGCCTACATCATGAAAGCCTTGCATTTCAGTTCATTTAAAATTTGTCTTCCTATCCTTTTTCCTTACTGGCCGGTTACACCGCGAAATCAGGAACCGAGATGGCAAGTTGGTAAACTATATACTCCAGCAGATGCTGTTGCTCAAGGGCTTAAATCTCTATCACTGAATGAGACTAGAGTCCTTGCCAGAACTGTAAGTGACTGGTTCAGGCGTTTTGAGAATTGAAGTGCCAAGGAAGACTTGCATTGGATACATATATACTGCAACATATAGTTTTGGCTATAAGCAGGATAGCACATATATTGGTCATTGATTCCAAAGATGTTAATTGAAAACCTATGTAGTGTTTAGTAGAACATAAACATTGAAAAGAAAGTATCATTTGTTGGATTAATGAACATTGGCAAGTGCTTGTTATGCATATGTAGTCTTAGGCTGAATGTCATTCTAAATGGTTGGAACTTGGAAGTTTATTTAATTCATGATTAGTCTTCGAGATGTGTGTGGAGCCTATATTGCAAGCAATTAGGAAAGAGAGCTCACCTGCACGCAATCTTAGATTATAATAGCCATTTGTAAAGGTATACTACTACTACGTCTATAGATTATCTCATAACCCCATGTTTATATACACTCATAGTGATGATAATTTTGCCATAGAAGAAAAACCACGTGTATGGAAGCATGTACTTAGCATGTATTGTGGAACTAGAATGGACAAGGATATTTTAAATTCACCAATTAGGATCGAGTAATTAGGCTTTCTATTTTCTTGGAAAAATATGTCAATCTATATCAATATGGGATGGTATTTTCATTTTAACTCTATTATTTAATAATAATATATTACATTGAATTCTTTGAGGCCTAGTGAAATTATAATTGACACCTAAGATTGGATTAGCAAATCGAGGGTATTTTTAGGCAGTGGTATTCTCCCTTTAATACTAAGGGTGTTTTTGGTTAAAGATGTGTTTGGTTAAGGGATAAAATTGAAGGAAAATTTTATATGGATAAGTTTCTTATTTAAAATTATACATAAAATTTATTTATGAAAATTTTCCTCTTTCTTTTCCTCCCTAACTTTGGTCCCATTGAATTTGCAAATATAATATTGAATTTAGTTTGTTTCTTATGGCGCTTTTTAAGATCACGCATGTTTTAATGGGTAGAACTTGTGAACGTGGTTCAACCAGATATGCTTGAATTCACGGATGAGAATGAAGTCTACTATCATAACAAAATTAGAAGATAATATATATGGGTGGTCTCAATCTCCTGTCCCACAATTCCTAATCATTACCCTAACATTTACGACAAACTTCTCAATTTTACATCTCCTAATGCCTTAAATAATTTGGAAAAATAGTATTTATATCTCAGGAATAATTTATAGGTTTAATTACTTTGGCTCCCTATAATTTTATTTAATTTTCAATTAGATTATCATAGTTTAAAAATTTATTATAAAGTTTTTATACTATATAAAAATTTTTAATCAAGTCTCTAAAGTTTAAAAATTTTAAATCAGGTCCTAATATTATATAAAAGTTTTTGATCAATTTCATATATTTTGTAAAAGTTTTCAATCAAGTCCCTACACATGCATTACTTTTAAGGGCTTGATTGAAAAGTTTTACACAATATAAAGACATAATTAAAAAATTGTCAATAGGAATTTGATAATAAATTATTAAATGATAGGAATCTAATTGAAAATTTTTGTATAGTACAAGGATTTGATTACAGAGTTTTAAACTATAAAACTTAATTAAAAATAGAGTAAGATTATAGAGACCTTTAAACATAGGGAGAGGATCAAGCAAGAGGAGCTATTTTATATAAGAGTGATAGGAGCAAATCTGGCTTATCGGATCTTGTATTAATAATTAAGATTAACATATAAAGTCATACGATTTTTTTAATTGATTATGTAATCTTTTAATAACTTTTAATCATTACTATTTATATATAGTTACATGACTCAGATTTAATCCTCTAACTCATATAAAATCACCCATCTCACTCGCTGGATACATCCTCTTTATACAAATATGGCATAATTTCAAGTACAAATGCAACGTCCTTTAACAAGTACCACAAGTAAAAATCTCAAATATCCTATAAATTTAGGAAAAGATACGTAATTCAAGATACATAATTCATAAAGCTTTCAAGAAAACATACGAAGTCATACAAGCATTAGTATGGTTTTTTGTGTTGAAACCCATGGATTCTTGAGTTGATTCAACCCGATGTACACTCTTAATAATTTATGTGTAAAGTTAACTAATTCTATACTTAATTATGATCATTAAGAATTTTCTAATTTCCTATGTCACAGGGATTTTTAATAAATCTTAAAACATGTTTGGGAGGGAAGCCCAATAAGGGGAGATTTCAAGCAACAGCCTAAGTGAGAAAACCACAATATTGGACTTGTTCATGACAAGATTTTCGACTAGCAAACCAACAATTGGAGGATATGAGACATTGTTGAAAGCTCTGTGTTACGCTATAACATGTCTTGAGGATAGGAAGTTCAAGGATATAAACAGAGTCGGTCGGCAGATATGGTGACCCTTGGAAGTGAAACCGACTGATCAATTATAAGATAGCAATGTAACCAATCGATGATAAATTATCAATTATACAAAATGTTTGATGAAGAAAAGAATCTTTTGAATGGATCGGCCTAGAGCCCAATTTGATCTAGTCTAGGACCAGTCTTCATATCTTATATACTTTTCACTTAATGAAGTTATTGCAGAAAACACGTTATCCAACCTCCACATTGTCACAATCCATTAACTATAATAGCTTTTGTTGGCAGGAAAGCCCAACAATTGGGAGATCTAAATCAACGAATTGAGAGGAATAAAAAACACACACACACGCGTACAATAGTGTGTCACACGTTATATATTAATCCAAAATTTTAAGACAATAAGCTTTTGAGTCCTTTTATTTTATGTACTCTTTATTTAGTTTATTATCAACTGATATGGCACTTTACTTTTCATAGTTGAAACTCCAACAGGAATTGAATGTTTGAGTGTTAGGTTAAAAAATTATAAATTTAAAAACTAAACCAATGCAATCAACTTGAATTAGTTTAATTGATTCAATTTAAATTCTCATATTTATCTGATAAATCTAACTCAATGAACACCTTACCAAATAGGGTCCCCGTTTGGAGAATGTGACTTGAACTTAATTTGAATGTCTGATCGATGGGTGGGCATGTGTTGGGATGGGGTCCTTCCATTTACACCACCTTTTTCTTTTTCCTAAACGTGGGATTTCTTTCCTCCCCACTCAATTAAATTCATACAGTTGATGTTCTCCTGGGTGAACTTTCTTCATCCTCCCTTTATAATTAAAAACTCTTATATACTCCTAAAGTACAAATGAACGTGATTCATACTTATAATAATAGAGTAGTATTTTAGTATAACTCACCTTTAACTTTCACTTTTAGTCAAAGTGTCACTTTATTATTGAACATGGAACATGTTCATCTGTTATTCTAGGAACATACAAGAATTTCTTCTTTAAATCCGAGTATATACAATAATTCCTCCAACAACTTTCAGTAGTGAGGCAAGCATGGCTGCCTAGTGCTCCACATTTGCGGACAAGGCAAGGTGGGGAGGACTAGGAAGTGGGGGCGATGCAAACATGCAGGCTTTTCATGAAATAACGCAAGAAACCTTGGTCAAGACTTTCAGTTTTGAAACAATTAATGGAAATGGAACCACAAAGTGTCTGTGTGCTGTGTGAAGACTGAACAATTAATTTGACTGTGTAACTTGTTGTTAAATAGCCTCCTTTTTTGGACCAGCCTACCAGTAGTGGTGGATGGTTTTGTCTTGGGTCCAATTCTAATTTACACCGCCTTTAATTGGGTAGAGGAAACCAAGCTTCATGCATGCAAGATCTTTTGTTCTTTTTCATGAAAATGCAATCCAATAAATCTCACACTTGTAAAATATAAAGTTCAAGATTTACAGCTTAACATGTAATAAGTTAAAAATCAATACATAGTTGATTAGAGTGACAGATGCTCCTTTCCCTTAACTAGTGATTTCGGTTTTGAGCTCTCAGTATGAAAAAATCAGTATCGAGAGAGCTACTGTATTCCCTATGAAATATCAAATACTTGAACATGATTATTTCTAATGGGAGGATACTCGTAGAAACCAAGTTAAAAATAATATCTAAAGGAATGCTATTTGGTATTTTCACAGTCACACACTCACATTTGATCATTTGAAATTTTGCATAAATGGTAAGGAAGCGAGAGTGTGGATAGATCAATCGGGGATGTTAGTTTTGCATGGAATTATATTGTCATCACCACTATTACTTATCAACATTTTCACGTGCTCGCATTTAGATTTTATATTCATCTATTTATCCATCTAGTGTTTGGCCATGCTAGAGCCGAGGATACATAGTGATGCATGTCCATAAGCGATTCAGAATAAATCACGTATTTGATTGATATGGAACTATGAAACACATAAATACTGTCAACAAATGTAGGATAAAGTGAGAAGTGAGTTACACTCTTTTACAGAGAATCAAAGTCTAGAAAAGTAATTATTAAAATTAAGAGGAAACATCTAAATTGATTCTTAATAATTTCATTGATAGACAAATTGATCTCTGATAAACAAATATTAGTGTTAAGATCAGTCATAATTGCAAAAATAAAATACTATAAGTCCTTAACAATTTCATTGATTGATAAATTGGTCCTTAACAAAAAAAAAAAATTATTAGTGTTGATATCCCTCATAATTGCAAAAATCAGATATTATAGGTCCATCACTCAAATGCAACTTACTAAATGCTAAAGTGGACTTTAATTATTAATCTACGTGGCACCCACTACTCCACATCATCACCAATTTACTGAATCTCCCTTTTATTTTTGCAAATCCCTCCTCAAATATTTTAAAATTTAATAGAGCACCTCCTCCCTCGTCCCTTTTGTTATTTTCTCGAAATTCTCATAATTCACTAAAAACATATTCTTTTAGTGTATTTGTATTCATTTAATGAATTGGTGAGGGGAATGACTTTGATCTATTCTTGTAAACTTGGAATTTCACTCTTCTATAAATAAGTTTTCGATAGAAACCACTCATGATTCTGTTATGTTGTTTTGTAATATATAATTACTATACTCTAACAAACAACTCTTTTGGGAAATGAGTATGAAATTATGATATTGGTACCATAGTATTTTATAATAAGATGGTGATAAAGCATAAGAAATTTAATTCCAAATCTGATTCCTTTCTTATAACAACAAGCTTGTGGCCAAAGGGTTTTTTTTTTTATATGAGTACAGTGAAATATTGAAACGTATGGGGATGAATTTTCCAAAAAGACAAAAAAAAATGAAAGGGCATGTTTTAATTAGTGTTGATTGGGATTAGTAGGTGTTACATAGATCAATAATTAAAATCCATGTCAATATTTAACAAGTTGTCGATAAATCAGGGACCTATATGTCATATTTTTATAATTGTGAGGACCTTAATACTTATTTTTTATTGTTAGATATTAATTTGTTCATCAATAAAATTGTTAAAAACCTATAGTATCTTATTTTTATAATTGTGAGAGATTTCTATACTAGTACTTTTTTTTTAATCAAGAACCAATTTGTCCATCAATAAAATTGTTAGGGACCAATTTGACATTTACTCTAAAATCAAACGATCTATTAGGGAGAGGCTCAAAGGGTTATTTTCGCTCGAAGAGTTGTGGAGATGTTTTGTTCAAAGCCAAAAGAATAAAAATCAAAAATAAAAAACACGCACTTGTTATGGCTAGAAGGAAAAGTTCTTTTAATCCTTATATTTCACATGAAGGCCTATTAGCTTTGACTGGTTACAAGTTGCCAGCTTAACACTAAAAAAGTTTTCTTCAATCTGGTTTATTTTTAAAATATGAAGTAACTATATATTTACTTTAGAATTATTTAATGAATTACAAATATAATATACTTTGTTAATATAAAAATAAATATGTATTTTATAAATAAACTCACTTTATAATATTATTTATTCTAATATTATATATAGAAGGGCCTTGGCTTGCTTCTATCAAATTCGGGAAGCATTTATCTTTTTGATATATTTTTTAATGAATTTCTGCAAACATTTATCAAATGAACCTCCACTCCTTTCTGTTTTACCTGTCTTTATCAAAGCAAAACTCTCTTAGAAGGCAGGCACACAATCGGAGACTCTAACAGAAGGGGAATTGGTGGTGTTGGTGGCTGATTAAACCATGAAATTGTGGTCCCTAGCCATGCCGACTTAGAGCAGAAAGTGACCTTACACTTTACCTAGCAAAGGGGTGTGAGTGAATGCGAGGGGCTGCATCCCAATTCATAAATGACAATTTAATCTTGCCACCACGTTACCTTAAATAATAACATGGATATTTATTATGTACTGATGCAGTGGAGGCCACAATCACATTATTGATTGATAAGAATTGGAAGCACATGGATAAATTGCTTGTCCACCACAATTCACACAATTCATTGTGCAGCTACTATATGTTTGCATGGCCATTAAGCAAGTTATAGCTTAAGGTATGGTCAGGTTGTGGCAGCTGCGATAGTTAAAATTTCCTCTGTTGATCTTTTGAAGCTTTCATATCACATATTTCTTCTCTTCTACGGAACAACCTGGTTTTAACATGAGTTAGAGTGAAATTTTTTACATAAAAATTTATAATAAATACATGCATTTAGAACCAATCTCATATTGGTTTGGTTATTGTATTTGTATTCCCCGATTCAAGACCCAATACAAACCAATCCGAATTTTGACTTTTGGATATGTAATGTGAAGTTGTTGTTTAATGTTTAAAATTTGGAATTATTATACTAGAATTGTTTGGGCACTATGTTTTGATAGCCAGGAACTTAAAAGTTTTGAATGTTGTGATATAAAAATTGTGCTATTGTGATGAATTTTTATCGAATTTTTTTGGGAAAAAGTTGAAGAAAAAAAGAAAAATTCAATTACCTGATCTAAACCAATCCAAATTTGATCGAATTGGTTTGATTCAGATTTCAGAAAGAAAAAAAATCATGAATTTTAACCAATCCAAACCGATTAAAAATTGATTTCATTTTTCCCGGAAACCCAATCCTAATAAACTTGTTCACACATCGCTAACTTATAATGGGAAGACAAACCTCAATTAGTGTATTTAAAATTAAAAAAATAGAGTAAATTCTCAAATTAGTCCCTGACAATATCATCAATAAATAGTTTAATCTCTGGAAAAACTAAATTAGTCTCTACGCCCCTCACAATTGTATCATGTGGACATATTAGTCCCTAATTATCTATAACCTCTAAATTAATCGGTAATCATGATCACAACCTTCCTTAGCCTTATTTTCACCTAAGTCTTCTCCTTTATCACCGCTCTTATCCTAGAAATATTGCTTGTTTTTTATTTTAATTGTAAATTTATTAATAATATAGAAAGCATCTTTATGTCAAAAATCAAGAAAAAGCTAGAGTAATTAACATTCAATAATGATGTATGAATAAAAATTAAAACAAATGTTTTGGATTATAACAAACCCCAAGAATAAGAAAATGTTTCAAGCAATCAAGCATTATAGCTAATGAGAGTGGGGGAGGTACGTGGGGGTGGAGATATGGCGAAATTAGGAGTCAAGGTCAAGTAGTTGAGTGAGATGAGATGTGAATGATGATTTAACGATTAATTTACCAATTGCAATTGATCGAGGACTAATGTGCCCATATATTGCAATTGTAAGGAGCCACGAGACTAATTTATTTTTATTAGAGACCAAATTATACGTAAAAAATATTGTCAAGGTCTAATTGAGAGGCTTACTCTTAAAAAATTAGGTGTGTAGTGCTTCAAAATATTTAAGAAGAATGTGATATATGTAATTTAAATTTAAAATGAATAACAAAATTTAAAATTTAACTAGATTATTTTAGTAAGCTCAAAATTAACTAATTGAAAGATATTTAAAATATTAAAAATATTAAAATAATAAAAAATTTATTCGACCAATAGATACTAGAGGAGTGATACATGATTACCACTAAACTTATACCATATACTTACACCAAGTAAAATGTTGTAAACCAGTGTAAAAAAAATTATAAATCATGTACAAAATATTATAAACCAATTTGTAAAAAGTTGTAAACCAAGATCAAATCATTTTATTTTATAACTTTTTACATATTGATTTACAACTTTTTAACTTGGTGTAAGTATATAATATAAGTTTGATGGTGAACATTTAATACTTGATTAGACACTACTAGAAAGAATTGTTTTAATACTTTCAACGAGAGATTAATGTTCAATAAATATATCCTATACTATGTTGTGCTTTGATTATTTATGATGTACTTATCAAAGACAAAATAGATTGATTTGATATCGATCTTGTAGTTGAGTTTCGTTTGCATTGTATGAGCATGGGCAGTACCAGCATTATCAGGCTCCTATTTACCTACTTGTGTTTGGTTTCAAAGGCTCTCATGAGCCTCAATTTGATTTGGACGCTTTGAAGCTGGCAACTTGGCAGAGCAATCACTCTCGGGCGGTTTGATTTTGACTTGACACACCATGCCGTCACTGCCCGCATACAAGTGCAATTTTATTGCCCTTCATCATTCTATGTTTCTCCATATATATAATTCATGTCAGTACTTTTCAATTCCACAAAATTAAGCTAGTAGTGATGATAATAATTTACTTTTGATTTTTTTTTTTGAATTCATGATTCTTCATAGTGCTACTTTATCTTCTGATAAATGTAACATTTTTTTTAATATAATACTACTAGTCTATCTTAAATCTCTTATGCGATAATTATTTAAAAAATATTGTGGGGAAATTTTATAATAGTTGATGAATTAATAGGTATTAAGTAACAGTGAATCATACAAAAAGAAAAAGAAAAGTAAAATGAAAAAGTATGTTAGGAAATAAATTAGTCTAGAAACCTCTCTTATTTATAGTTGATATCCACAACATGAATGAATCCAAGTTGGTTGCAGCTTGTAAAGGAAATGAGATTCTAGAACCTTCCCTTCTTTAACTTCTAAAATATTTAAATAATTACAAAATATCTTTAGAAATATCTACCATATATAACACCAATTTATATTCATTTCAGATGTATCTTAGAACTAATTATTGTTAGTCAATAACTTACTATTATTGAGTGTTGCTGATTTGAAAAAGCATGCATCATCCGCGATAAAACATTTATCTATAATAGAAAACTTTTATTAATAGAATAAGTTTAATAAAAAGTGTAAAATTCACCAATAAATAAAAATATATTTTTGAAACTTTAAGTTATATGAAAAATAAATTATTTTATAACTTCAATGCTTCTGTTAAAATATCTATAGATATCAAATATTATAAAATATATAAAAAAATTTCATATATCTTTTTAGTAATTTAGTATAAAAATATTTTTTATACAATCCAAACAAAACACACTACTTTAAAATTACTTTTAACTCAATCCATTCAAACATAAAAATGACTTTCAAATAATCAATATATGTATACTTGAATATTATGGACATAATTTAATCTCACAATTAATTCAAATACAGACTCACATTGTTGTATTAATTATTTGCTTGAAAGTTTATATATATAAAATATGCAATTAACTTTAATTTAATTATTATCATCTAATTTATATGATTAAACTTTTCGCCCCTCGAATTTTTTTCCTCAAATTTTGCCACCATAGTTATCATACTGTAAATGGTTAATTTTGATAAATTATCAACGTAATATGTTTATACCATCAATAACAAGCCGCGTGCGTGATTATATGATGACTTTTACAATGAAAAGTCAATAATTTTTTTTATGTGAAAGAAAATTTTATTCATAGATAAATTAAATAAGAACGAGGTATTCTAAATTTAAAATAAAGAAGAAATAAATACATTTTGGATTATGAACTGACAAACAATTTATAGATTAGCTACTTGCCCAAAAATTATCAATGTCAATATATTTTTCAAAATGGATATCAACACAGAGAGTGTTTCAGCTTTAAGAAATATATTATGTTTCATTCCAAAGTAGATATAAACATTTTAATGTCCGTAAGATAACAAAAAAGAAATACCTACAAAGGGAAACCAAAATACCTATAAAGGGAACAAAAACCGCCATAAAGGGGACAAAAAAACCCATACAAGAGACAAAGAAAACATCTAAAAAGGGGGCAATAAAAACAAAATGAAAGACACAAAATTAAAACCTAATACATGAAAAGAAAAGAAAAAAAATGATAGAGTTGTCACCACAAAAGAGATGATAGTGCCCTCAACAACACTTACACAAGATAAGAACCGAGAGAAAATAGAGAAGAAAGAGGGTTAAGGTCAGCTCAACAAGAAAAATACAGTGATTATTGTTGGGATTAACCTAAGGTCCCGATGGAGAAGAGGTGAAAGTGTTGCAAGTGTTTTAGCCTGTAAATATAGCATTCGGTAGTTGGGTTTAGTCATCCTCCAAGAGTGAGAGTAATTCATTGTATAAATAGTTTTTAAGAGCTGCCAAAAGATTTGTAAGGATGATTAGCAACTTCAGTCATTCAAAAGTTGCAAATAATACAAGATTTGTGAAGCCATAGATGTAAGCTATCGACCAAACCACGTTAAAGTTTTGTGTACTTGTTTGTTTTTGTATTTCTTTTGCTTGTCCATATTAGAGCCAATGGTTGGGTTGGTTGGACTTGGTAGTTTGTGGATTAATGTGTGGGCTCCCTTGTGTCAAAAGTCTTTTGGGTAATATGTAGGTCAGGCTATGTGTTCTATGAGAAGTGATGGTAAGCAAGTGAACATTTGGTAAGACTTTAAGATTAAGAAGATGATTTGTTAGGATTTAACCCAAGGTCTCATATCGAGAATAAGTGTAAGTGTTACAAGTGCTTTGGCATATAAATTTAGTATTTACTAGTTTGGTTTACTCACCCTCAAATAACGGGTGTGATCTATTATGTGAGTAGTTTTTAGGAGTTGTCTAGGTTATGAAAAATTTATAAGGTTATATATGGTGAAACATTTGTAAAGTTGTAAATGTAGGTAGGCAAAACCGAATCATATTCAATTTTATGTATTTTGTTTTTTGTATTTCTTTTTCTTATACTGCCCAACAATTATAATCAATCCTTTTTAACAACTTATCAATGCATAATTAATTGAAGGTATACAAAATTTAATTCTAATAATATGATAGAATTAAATTATATTCTAATTATTATGATGATGAAACAAATTCTCTCTCTCTCTCTCTCTATATATATATATATATTTGGGCGTAATATAACATTGATTGTTATTAAAATAAAGTAAAAAATTATATTAATGTTGGTGAACCGTGTGATGACTGTAAATATACTATAAAATTGGGGGCATTTCATAAATTTCAAAGTTCACTAAGACTTTACCTAGTTAACCCCAAGCCCTTACCGTTGTTCTGTCCGCCGGCCATCTGGGTGTGCACCACCTCTCGCTGGCTCTCCAGCCGCCGGAAAACCTCCCAACGGCGAGGACTGTAGGTGTATTTGTCTGTGTCACACTCAATCCTTCACTTTTTCAAACGGAGGTCCTCTCAAAAGAAAGTGCATTATGCCACCATAGCACAATCCCGTTTTCACAAGCACCGGCAAGTTACTGGCCGTCAGGACTAAATTTCATGGTCAAAATTGAACCTTTATGTGGTTGAATATCTTGCCTCATGTAAAGAGCTGAAAGTTCCTTTGTGTGAGTCGAAAGTGCCACTACATTGCTCATCCTCAACCACTTCGCATTCAGAGGAGCTCACTTTAAGGGGTTTGGGGTCGACTACATCGATGAGCAGTTGAGCATGTGTGCCTCCGCCTCGCCGCGCAGTGCCCCCCCGCCACCTCCGACCCCATCGTGGTTGTCTCCGTCTCTCACTCCTCTGTCGCCGGCTCGAAGGTGACGGCAGTTGCTCCTGATTGGATGAAGAGAAAGCACTTATTGGCCTCATTAAACAATATTAAATAACTTCTTAAAAAAGTTTAATAACTTCAGTAAAAATGGTCACAGTGTCTCTACGCTACTTAACCTAAAATATGAAAATTGTGGGCTGAATTAATAATCATAGATTTTAAATAGATAGAAATGTTGGGGAACATTTATACTTTTAAAGACTATGAAATACTTTTTGTCTTAGCCATATGAAGAGTTCTTGTGTGGTTAAGATTTTGAAATCGTGGTACCAAACATAGTTGATACTATATAAGAGCTTGCCGTGAGTTAGAGATGGAGGTTTATCAAGAAGAGGGGTTTTTAATTTTTTAATTTCATAAGGTCAGAGAAGAAAGAGGAAAGATGAGATTAAGTTGTGGAATTTAGGATGCGTGATCGAATTACTCTGGACAGGGTTTAAGACTTAGTTGTAATAATATTCTTTCATGAGATGCACATAGACGGAAAATCACAGGTCTCCAACATAGTATTTTACATTTAAACTTTGACATCTTTTAAAATTTTAGAGTTGTGATTTTTGTTTCCAGTCAAAAAAAGAGTTGTGATTTTTTGTTTGGCACATAGAGTTAAAGAACAAAGGTGAACAAATCGTAAAGTTAAAGGTTTCTTTTTTAAAGACTTTATCTCTTTGATATTACATATAAATTAATTTTATATTTAGCTATAGGGTAAATTTTTTAAACTTTTCAAAACAAGATAGCTTATTATTTTTTTTAAGAAAAAGTTCACCTAAATCAACCCAATATATAAACATATATCTCGAATTTGGAATAAGCGAAAACTCTAAGGTCTATTTAATTTTAGTTTCTAGTTTTCAATTTTTTAGTTTTTAAAATTTTATAAAAGAAATATTGAAAATAAAATCTAAAAAATAAATGTTATACTTTTTAAAATTTTTAATAGTTTTTTATAAAATCTGAAAAATTAAAAATCTAAAAATAAAAACTGAAAAAATGAAACCGAAAAAGCCTTACTCCTCTCAGTTTAATTTTAAAATATAACAATAATAAACTGGGAGCAATCAATATTCAACTATAATTCCTTAGCAGCTAGCAACAGGCATAGACGGTACAGACTGTACAGTGGAGGAGACAAAAATGGTTTTGTCTACCTAGCAATAGAAACTGGTAGAAATTATGTTCAACTCCAACACCACCTTACTTTAAATTGGTTAGAAGTTACCGGTACACAAAGGCTTTTTTTTAAAATTTTTTTTGAATTCCTAGATACTCATAGTTAATGTAGTGATTAATAATCCATTTAAAAAAATTGATACTAATCATTAGTTTTATTCTACTAAAATTTTTATATCAATCTGGCCTCAATATTTTTTATTTTTATATCAATTTAATTCTAACATTTTAATTTATATTTAGTCATTCTATTTAAATGAAGATCCAATAAAATAATGACCAGCTTGATGTTAAAATAAAAAATATTAATATTAAATTATTGTTAAAAATTTTATTAGAATTAAATTGGTATTGAATTAAAAATATTACAGCTAAAAAATTATCTACTCTTTTTTAAAAGGGTATATTTGTAATCACACGTGAGAGTCATGTGCATGGATTTGGAAAAAAAAATTTCTAAGAGTTTGTAATTATTTTTAAGGAGATTCTTCAATATCTTCAATCTTTTCAAAAGCATTGGTATGTTATGAGGATTAGTGACTGAAATTAAGTTACGTATGCAATTTGTAAAGAATAAAAATAAAAATAGAAAATTTTATGGTTAAATAGTAACCATTTATTAACTATAAATATATGTATACACTTAAAACTATCATGAGTAACAACAAATCTTTTATCTTTAGATTTTTTGTATTTTTCAAAACACATTCTTAGATATTTTTAACATATTATTTAAGATAAAAATTGAAATTCACTCTCTACCTATGTTTATGAAATATCTAAAGATATTCCTTAAAGAAAGTCTTCAAAAAAATACAAATCACATTTTTTCCTTCTTGTAAAATAAAAGGAAGTGAAAAATTATCCGAACTTCCGTAATTGTATTTGTGTGATTCCCAGTAAATAATATAAAATGACCGATAACCCCTATTTTCTTTTTCAGTTTCTATTTTAAAGAAAAATAATATTACAAATTCAAAAAAAAATATGCAGAGAATTTTTTACAAAAATCATGATTGTTGAATAAAATAAAATGATATGATCAATTAATTTATCTAAAGATTAATAATTATGTCAAATCATTTTGAGTATAAAATTTTGGATAAGTTTGTGTTCTATATAAAATTTTCAATATAAATCTCACGTGTATAGCTGCGCAGAAGTGGGGTTCACTTCGCAGCATTAGCTACATGTTGTATATAACATTTATGAATGATACTCAATGATGTTAATCAGTAATCACTGTCATTGCAGTAATGTCTAATGCACCGGTTTTTGGTCAATCAATCACAAAGGGAGATATATATTAGCAGAAAAGAGACCTGCAAAGACAGGAAAATCCAGTCCAAGTTAATGGTGGGAGTGCTGAGATTTTCTGTATGTGTATGAAAAGGTAACAAGAAGAGGTTCAACCCTCTTTTTTTCTATGCTAGTGTGAATGGAATCCTAAATAAGAAGTGTTGATGCAACGATAAAATTATTGTTTTGTGGTATAAATGTTACATATTTAAATTCTGGAAATAGCCTATCTGTTTATAGGGATAAGACTGCTTACATTTTCAAACCTCATGCTACATCTGAGTCTCATACATTGGGCGTCCTTCTCTAATGTGAATGGAATCCTAAGGTAGGGAGAGAGATAAAGCAGCAAAAAAACTGTGTGTGTGGGTGATCATGAGCGTGGGAGCTAATGATTCGTTAAAAGCAAGTTCTTCTTTTTTTCTTCTTTTAATTTAAAAATTTTATTTGAAAGGGGGCAACTGCACCTGCTTGTGCTAGGATTGGCTGAAGTTGGCTGCTTGGTTTTGGTTTTATCTCATATCAGAACTGATGAAGAGAGAGAGCGAGAGAGAGGGCAGGGTCATGTACATCCATCCACCCATCATCTATTCATCTTTGGTGTTATCCACTGGTAATTAACAGAAACACAAGGTGCATGTTACACTGTTCTTTCTTCCCTTACCTTCTCTCTCTCTCTCTCTGCCATATGCACTCCAATTATACATTTATTACTTTTTTTTAATTATTGTTTTTGTTTTCGTTATCTTATCTATATCATAACTGGTTGAACCCTTATATATCCACCCGATGTTTGTTCACTTTCTTCTGCTCTGCATACATATTTAGATGTTAGCATCCAATAATTGAACTGTGAGTGAATTGATTGGATTACAATATAATTTACAAGTAACCAAAATTCAACTCTTAAATCCTTAGTTGTCGGGGTATTTGGTTCATATGTGCAGAGAACCAAATTTCTTATATAAATTGAGCAATATAGTCAAATATGAGAGAGTTTCTATTTGGCTCACAAAATGAACCGGATGTAATAATACCTGATTAAATATAAAATACTTTTATACTATTAGTATATTAAAATTAAATTCAAAATGGTGTTATCATATTTTGTTAGAGGATCAAATTGGTTACTCTTATTGTTATAAATATTAAGTTATTCATTTGGATGGATACCAATATCCTTATATAATCAAGGATTGTTATTTGATTTTTGATTTGATTGATTTGAAAAATTTGAATTAGTGAGACTTGTGACTCAATTTTAGCCACAAATAATTAAAAAAATATCAATATGCTTAAATTTTATAAGGGTAAATGAGAAATCCCTTGAAAAGGTTAAGAAGTTGACTGTTACTACTTAACTATAAGTCATAATCTAAAACATATGAAAAAAATAAGTCATATTCTAGTTGTGAATTTGGAACCAGAAGGTGATAATCCAAGTGACGACTACACATTGAAATTGAAGCGAGTATTGTTATTTAGCTGAAGCACATTTCCTATATCATCTAGTGATTACTTTATTGTACACAAATGTCATGTGGGATATGTATGGAGCGGTTGAACATCTTGTTTGATTGTCTTAAGCCATAATGTCATGGCTTCCCTTTGCAGTGCTCAGATGCTGAATTACCGGGACAGTTGCATTTCTACATTGTCCCTCAGGTGTCTGAACCAATAGCACTTTTTTAATAGAATTATTGTCACAAATCATTTGCCTGGGAGAGTGGTGCTGTATCAGTTCATGGTAAAGGGTGATAAAGCTGGTATCTGAATTGGATAATCGTGTTCATGTATGCTTCATTCTCAACTAAATCTTATGTCAGTCTATGGCTAATCATAATACCCTTCCTTCATCATTAACAATTTTTAGAACCACAAGTTTTAAATTGCATTGAGGTGTAGAAAATTATGATGAGAAAATATTGTTGACACAACTGTAATTATCTGACATTGCAACAGCAATATTGCGATCATAATAGCGGTTGCGAACAACAGATTAGAACCATGTAGTAACCCAAAAACAAATCCTGCACTTGATTCTCTTTCTTTTCCTGTAATCTTTGCACTCCAGCTCTTCTTTCCGAAGGGGTGGGAAGGATTATAAGTTCTTAAGATGATCAATTCAATTTTTTTTTTTTTGGAAAGAGAATCTGTTGTTACACCTTTCTTTTCATATTTTAACCAATGATTGTCCATGAGAAAGACTGTGCCAGGTCTCAACTTTGTCTAGTTTAAATTGTTGAAATTTGTTTCAATATTTTTTTGACAGTGCTAATAACAGCTCTTACCTATGCTTCGCTTTTGACTGCTTGAAGAATGTTATGAAAATTATAAAAGCCATTTTTCTGTCACTTGTAGTTTAAAAGTTGACCAATGGAACAAAAAATGTCTTACAAGGACAAGCAGACATTAGCCAGAAGAGTAGAGACATAGTTGAAAGGACAGGGGGGGAGGGTATGGAGAGTTTCTGTTTCTGTCTTCGATGAACTATTTGCTTCAAAAGGTCCAAGTTTTGTGTTCCCTGGATGACTCAAATGATATTCAATTTGCTTAAACATAAATTTAAGTTTCTATCCTTCTGCCCTGAAATATGTGGAAATTGGAAAATAGATGGCAATGATAATTATAGAAGTAATGAGTAACGAAGGTTTGTGTCATTCCTCATAGGCACTTGTAGACAAGGTACCAAAAACACCAATTAATGTTGTATTTCATCAATACCCTCTGCCTTTGGCCTTGGTTCCTCCATTTGCTTCCACCTTTAACAGTGTCATAGGTGATAACAATCGTAGGCTATCCTTAACTCCTTTTTCTAATAATACTCCTTTTATTCAGTTAGTGAAAAAGAAACTCCTAAATTTTTGGTTAAAATATTTCAATTGTGTAAGTGAGTTGACATTTTTAGAGCACAATGAAAAATTTCATGATTATTTTTAGTGCCCCTTGTTCCATGCCAGCTCTTACTGCAGGGAAGGAGAGCTCAACGAGATCTCAATCAACCTGTTTAGTGAGAAAATCACATGTTGAACACCATAACTTTGACCCAAGATTTTATGGCAATAATTTTTATTGGTCTTCTCATCTTAGACGGATTCTGCAGTACTCCTTAGAAAGTATGAAGTATCACACACCATATTATCTCATGATGAGGATTTGATGATGTATTGATAGGTCAATTCTATATGATACACTACAACTGTAAATTAGTACATAAAAAATTATAAATTAGTACACAAAAAATTATAAATTAATGCATAAAACTTTTTTCAAAATATCCTGTGAAAGAGAAAGTGGATTTTTCCTTAATGCATTGACATTACATTAGTGTATGAATAATCACTCATATCCTTACTATTAAATAACCTGATATGTGGTTAGATAACTTGATGTGTGGTGCACCATTTTTAGGAGGTGTACCACAGCCTTCTCCCTCATCTTATATAATTTTCGCTTAGTTAATTCTGCGATTTTACCTCTCATGCTTGAAACGCAAACACATATGTGACTTCTGTTCTTCTTGCGTCGCTAGAATGATTCCAAGACTATTGCAGCTTTCCGTTCCCTAGAAATCAACGGGAATTTTGTACTATTTATATGTGCATTCCTCTATGTTAAATTCACATACTAGTCAAATAAGTTTGCACAAAAATAATTTCCTCGTACAATATTTTGACGTGAGCAAGTATATGTTGGGTTAATTTTCCCCCAATTTTAGACTAAGAGCATCGTTAGATCTAATTATCTATGAAATAGTAATTTAAGGAATTTTTTTTTCGGTTACAAGTAATTCAAGGAATTTGAATCCTAACATTGTAGATAAACTATAGGAAAATGATCGGATACAAAGATTTATAAACTATAGAAAGGAAAATAAATGGAAAAAAAATTATAATGCCCCCTTCATCTGAAAAATTAAAAAGACATATCAATATGATTACATATTAAATAGGAAAATTATTACATAAAAGAGCTATAAAATATAAAAGAAGACATGAGTAAAAAATAAGAGTAATATAACGTGTACAACAAAATTCTATGAAAATCTTATATTAACACACACAATGTCTTTTATGTTTGTATGAGAGTTGATATTGATATACTAGAAAATAAAAAAAATTGTGAGTATTGATATGAGATTATTGTATAACTTTGTTGTACCAAAAACATTATTGCTCCGTTCACCTGTCAACTCATTAGATGACTACAGAGAATGAAAATATGTTTTAACACCTCCTCTTCCCCCACTTCATTCTCTTTGGTGTCCATGAAATGTAAATAGTTTTGCCTTGTTTCAGGCTTTGTTACAGCCGAACTTTTGTCTTTTCCATCCTCCCAAACAAAAAGGTAATTTCTTTGTTTAAATGAATTGAGGATTAGATTTGTTCACATGATATTTTTTTTGCCACTTGATTTGAGTACAAGTTGCTTAGCTTGACTCGTGATAGACATGCCTGTGTGATTTTCTGTACTTAGATATATAGAGATTTTTACTTTTGCCCATGATCTTGGCTCTTGTATTAGGTATTAATAGGACACTTGGATGTAGAATGTTCTTTTCTTACTTAGAGACTTTTAAATATCTCTATTGGTTTTTTTTTTGTTTTTTCATTGCACCTACAAAATTTTCATTCCATAGTTTTAATCTTTCTCCAGTGTTTTCACCGCATAATTGCAAATGCTTCAATGGTTTTAGAATGACGTGGCTAGAGATTGTGGTCTTATTCCGTTAATGGTATAAATTTAATTTTGATATATTATTTAAAAAATATTTTTTAATCATTTAATTATATATTATCACATAAATAATAATATTTGACATTTATAATTATTATCCCAAAATTTATGTATAATTACATATGATTAAATCAGAAGTGTAAAATTATTTATGCTATTAAGATTAAAATCCGTATTATTCTCTACTATAACTATTATTTTACTAATTAAAAGAGAACGTAAAATGTTTTAAGTGCAGTTATTTGCACTTGATGAAACTATATATGTTTATGGCTTTTGTGTTCTGTTTTGTTTATGGTTATTTCAAGAGAGTTTTCCTTTCTGATATACAAGGAGAATTGAATAGCTTCATAATGCGTTCTATAATTAGTTGCTCGGTGGTTTATGTTTCGGTAGTGCTAGACATAACACACGTGATTTTGTGAAGAATGTGTGAGTGATATATTATGCAAAGGTCTGCAAGCTAACTTTTAGATTATGTTAATTCTAATTACAAGTGTCGCAGCAATATAAGTGATTGGAGATGTTTATCTTATAAACGCGTATTGAAATAAACTTTCTTAATTTTTTGGCAATATATATATATATATATATATATATATATATATATATATATATATAAAGAGAATTTCACTTGTCCTGCGCCATAGTTAATGTGTACATTATACTCTAAATTTTAAAAAATATAGTTTGATCATCTAAACTTTCTTGAATATTTAAATTAACCCTTTCATTATTCTTCCATTATTTATTAACAAAAAGTTACAAATTTAAGAAAATTTACGGTGTTGGATTGCACATTCAAGAAAATTTAGAGGTTAATTTATACATAGTCCAAAATTGAGGGGATGCAATATACTTACTTTGTTAAAATACATATTTATAAAAGTTTAGGAGATTAATTTATATATTTTTAAAATTTAAAATCTAAATTGCACATGACATTCATTTTACATATAAAATTGCAAGTTTTCAAGAAAAAAAAAAAACCTCCTCTTATTAGATAAAGTAATTCTGTTTTCTTCTATTTTCTTCTCGTGGAAGAAATTAGCCAATGGGGCATTATTCACCGAGAGGCGAGATTTGTGTTATAGCTGATAGGCTTGTACCAAGTAAAGAGATGGCATGGTGCGACCAAGAAGAGATCAGAGAGACCATTTCGCTCAGAAGGAAATCCATTTAAAGCGAGGTCATAAAATTGGTAACAAACGTAATTTGCCAAAACAAGGAAAAGTCCAAACACATCATAAAAGCCCTATGCTGTCCCCAACCATTTATAACACACCCAAGACTCTCTGTTTTGGATCAGTATCTCCCTCTGCATTGTGCACTTTGTGCCTCCTCAAAGTTTATAAGAAATTATAAAATAAAATAAAAAACCATGATTCTACCAACCTATCAGCACCCCTCCTGAATTCCATTCACATCAGAATTGAGATATAGCCATATAGAAACTAGAGGTAGAATTTTTGAATTAATTAGGAAGCAATTGAAGAGGGCATGGGATTAGTAGATAAGCTTAGCAAGTTTGAACAAGACCCTCCTCCTCCTCCTCCTCTTTCTGGTGCTTACATCCGCAGCCTAGTGAAGCAACTAGCCAATTCCTCATCAAGACCAAAAGACACCACCACCACCACCATGAACACCAATAATGACACAGGTTGTGTTGTTGATAGCACTAGTGTTTCCCCAAGTAGAAGTTCAGGGAAACATGGCAACAAAGTTTTGGGGGCTCAACCCACCCAACAACAACAACAGCACAAGAAACAAGCTAGGAGGAGGCTTCACACTAGTAGGCCTTATCAGGAAAGGCTTCTGAATATGGCAGAGGCTAGGAGAGAGATTGTCACTGCCTTGAAATTCCATAGAGCAGCAATGAAACAAGCCAGTGAACAGAAACAGCAACAACAACAACAAGTCCAAGAACAGAAGCAGCAGCAACAGCATCAGCCATCAGAATCCTTCCAACTTTTCCATCACAGAAATTTTGAGCAAGATGGAAAATTCAATAATTCTAGGTGGAATTCTAGAACTTTACCATCATGCATGAACAATTTTCCAAATAACATACTTGATGAGTTTCCCTATTCTTCATCCTTCTCTCATAATATTCCTCTTTCCTCTTCAGTTCCAAATCCTTACAACTTGCCTGTTGCTAATTCTTCATCCCCAATAATTGCTCCACCCCTTGTGGCTGAAAATCCCAATTTCACACTTCCAAATCAAGCCTTGGGATTGAATCTTAATTTGCATGATTTCATCAACTTAGATGATGCTACCCTTTTCCTCAACAATAACAACAACAACAACAACAACAACTACTCACCGTTGTTCTCTTACTCATCTCCAACATCATCTTCTCCCCCACTTTCTGTTGTAACTGATCAAGAAGTTCTTTCAATTGGAACATCACAGGGAGAGGGGGGTTCTTCAATAATGGTGGATACTATTGAATCTATGGCAACAACCAATCATGTTAGTGGTGGAGGCTTGCATACAGCCATGGATGATGAGGGCATGGAAGAGATCAGATCATTGGGGGAGCAGTACCAAATGGAGTGGAACGACACTATGAATTTGGTCACATCAACTTGGTGGTTCAATTTCTTGATGAACATGGAACATGGTACTGCACCTGAAGTCAAGACTGAAGTTGATGCATACCATAATTTTGATGAACTCATGGAATTTCCAGCTTGGTTGAATCCAAATGAGAGCTGCTTGGAACAGTGCTCAAAGGATTACTTCAAAGATCCTACCTTACCTTGGTAAGTTCAGCATAATTAGTTTCATAATTTTTTAAAATAAAATATGTTTATGAACTGTTTTTTTACTTTTAGTTTTGTGTGTAACTGTAATGAGAAACAAAGAAGACAGTGTGTGTAGTTTGTTTGTTCTTCTTCTAACATAGGGGAGTGAATTTTAATTAATTATCATTTTTTTTTTATACAAAGGTATCATCATTTTGTGACGCATAAAACTGTTCCATATGTCCTTCCTTATGCAGAATTAAGAAGATTTACTTATATGTTTTCTAGTTTGGAGTTATTGGGGATGAATTTGGTGGCTATCGAAACCTTCTAGAAGAAAATTATTGTATATGTTAGTTTATTTGGCTTACTTTGTTGGGTTGAGTCATTTGATACATCAACGCTTTGGATTGAGGTGTGAATAAGAAATTTTCAGTGTTCATAGAGAAAAAGAAAAGTGTTATTCCGTGACATTTGTAGATAACATTTTAACTTTGTAGACTACCTATTATTATCTTCTATTTTTATCACACTTTTTATTGTAATTGGGGCAAAGACCTCCCATGAGATTTGATGAAATTCACATTGCATCCCATCTATTTGTCAAATTTTCCCCAGAAAATTTCTAAATTTATGAAATTATTATACTAGCCTCTTTTGAATTTATAAAATCATTATATTACCATCTACTCTATCGCATAATAAATAGTACATCCAGAGGAGTTAGTGTCCTTTGGATAAATAGATAAGAGTTAGGATAAATTTCATCAAATATTATGGGAGATCAGTATAATTTTCCCATATATTAGTAAAGTGCCGAATTATGAGTCATCCATAGCAACATCTTTTTCGGGTCCAATTTCAGGTCCAACTTTAACTTGTTGTGAAGCTTGGTTCTTAAGGCTGAGTCAAGCCAAGAGCCATACATAGGTTCTTTTATTTTGCCCAATCTTCATTTAGTTTTGAGTCTTAGGGGCTCTTTTCAAATAGCTCTTTCATGTGTTTGATGGAGGATAAAAGTAGAGAAAATTTTTTTATGAGCTCCGCATGTAATTTTCTTTCAATTAAACACATGGAGTTTATTTATGTGTAATCTTATAACCGAAACTTATTATGAAAATTTTTTTCTCCATTTTTTACCTGTTACCAAACGTGCTCTAAGGAAAATTCAAGTAAAAACAAAAAAAAAAATTGATAACTAACCCATTGGGCTTTGTAAAAACTTGGTAAATAATGTAACCAAGAAAAAAATTGAAAAATAATAAATGGTTCATCAAGTTACAAAATTGTCACTTTTCGGATTGAACAAAACGAGGACCACAATAGCTTATGTGCAGTCCGGGTCCAGCCCAATGTGCAACATTCAAACGACATTTTAAACGCAATCTCCTATTTAATTATGGTCTGTAGAATGCATGCAATTTAATATTTGGTCATGCAAATGCATTAATAAAGTTTTATTGCATATCTTTTCCTTATCTATAGTTTTCCGATGTTAGGCTTTGTGGTACAGTTTTGGTCCAGCGAAGTTTTGAACCATGTCATAGGCAATGTCAGACAATTCTTGTGAAAGCTGCATTAGTTTGACACTTTGACTAACCCATAATAGCTTCTTTTTTTCGAAAAAAGAAAAAAAAACTAACTTCTTGTCTTTGCCAATTGCCGCATGAGAAGTCCACTCAGTGCATGCATTTTTAGATTTGGAATTTTTTTTAACTACATGTATGTTTATATTGTATACTAATTCCTTCTCTTTTATCCATTACTTTTGTTCCTTTTTTTTTTCTTGACTTTGCATGCAGCATGGACATTGAAGATATTGAATTTGAAGGGATGGATGAGGAGTGGTTATCATGAAAAGGATTGATTCTGTTTTTGTTAAATAAAATCTTTGATTCCTTTCTTCATGTTCCTATAACTTCTTTTGTTTCGGCAAGTGGGGTTTTGGGTACTATTGTGATCCCTCATCTTCCCATCTATTTTTGATGATAAATAAGGCTTGCAATATATAGAGGCAGGCTGCATACATATAAATAATAAGAGGCGAATATTTTTGCTGCCTTTGCTATTATTATACAATTTATTTGATATTGAACAACATCAATGCGAAATTTGTTTCCACAGTTCACATTGGAAAAATGTTATTTGTATTAATAAAATGTAAGATATTATGTCGATATATTCTTATCTATTATTGGTGGGTTATAAATCTCATTTAGTTTTGATCTCATATTTCATCTCATGATAAATAAGAGTGTGAAAACACGGTGTCTCACAGTTTGTGTACTAATAACACTACTCTTCGCATTGTGAGTAGAAAAGAAGAAAGAAAAGAAATGCAGTAGCCCTATTTAATCTATTTCCATTAAGACATTGTTATACTGAAAAATTTGTATAAGTGCTTTTAATGCCAAAAAAATGTGATGCTCTAATTTATCTAAATACTACTTTAGCTTTGTGTGTTATTATTTTTCTTTTCACTTTTAATATGCACCTTAAGCTATTGAATTGTAAATATAATATACCACTATATTTCTAATTTGAAAATATCAAAAAAGAAAAAAAAATCTTTGCTATACGTCAGTAGGATCACTGGGATCGAGAGATTCCTAGGTGTTCCAATTAAGAACAAGAAAAATAGTTAGCTTGTCACATTTATTAATTAATGAATCAATTATTGTATATAAAATGCAGAATAAAATTAAGAGATAATAATGACCTATAAAGTTAATAAGTCAATAAATAAATGAGATAGGATAAATATTTTTCTCTTATATTAAGAGCACTTAAGTATTTTCGTCTAGGACCATACTTTCAATCTCTAGAAGGAAACAAATAGAGAGAGAGAGAGAGAGAAAACTTCAAAAGTGAGCAAGCTACTCGTATCAAATTAGCTTAAGGAATTTGATTCCTCATCTTCCAAATATGCCTTTACGTGAGCCTATATTGACCAGGAGTTGGTCAAGAAATCAAAAAGTAAATTATAAAATCAATGATGGGCCTTATGACAGTTGGTTCTTTATGCTATACCCTATTATGTCACAAGTTTTCCGCAACAAAAAAGTCAGACTATGCTCGTAACATTGTGTTGAATTGCCTGAAATTTTGAGGGTCTGAAGGGATACTTAGCTACGCCAATGTTAAACAACAAGAATAATTGGATTTCATAGATTTTACTGTTTTCTTCATAAAATTATGAAAAACAGGAATATTGGGGTAGTGCCAAACAGACCCTAAACATTTTAGAAATGAAGATGATACAATGGATGAGTAAACACGCTCGACGAGATAAAATCGGGGATAGTGCCAATTGTGAAAAAAGATGATAGAATTCATCCAAGGTGATTATATATGTGTGTGTATGTGGGCCTTTATATGTAGAGGCCTAATAAGAATAGGAATATAATAGTGGATAGCCCAATTGCTAGAACTAGAGTGAGATCTAGAATATGAAAATATTAAAAGAGATTTAGATATTAATGATTTAAATGTAATTATAATTTTTCATATAATATTATAATATTGTTCGATCTATACATGCAGTTGCCCAGTTGGTGTTCTTCAAGAACTGTGCTTGATGGATCACTGTGATTATTCGTACTTTAGTTAATTATATTCTTAGTGACGTAATTTAAGTGCCAAATATTAAACATTTTTCTACTCTTAAAAATGATCCTCCCATACTCAGTCCTTCGAAGAAGAAACCGAACCACATGATTTAATTGATGCGGTGCCTTTATTCATTTATTAAACTTTAATAGTGGCCAAATAAGAATACATTATTTAACTTATTGCTATGTTGATCTTCCCAGCAAGATCTTAGTTTATTTTGCGTTGTTTATATATCTTTCTTTCTTCATATGTAGTCCTGGCTGCTATAAGGGATAAAAGCTTCAGAAAACCAGTTGTTCTTCCTCCAAGGGCTCATTCCCATGTCTTGGCAAATCTCATCCCTATGGTTGATGCTGAAAGTTGAAATGCAGTGTCTCTTATAAAACCTCGTGGTCCTTTTCATGACTTGTATCTCTTTGGTTGTTTGCTCAATCATTTTCTCCACACTTGGAAGCTTAAAATGTTCACCAACTAGGCTACCCAGCCATTTGCACCTTAATTCAGCAGTCTGAAGATTTGAAACGCTTTCGATATACCCCACAAAAGCCATGTTTTGAATTAGTGGATGAATCGTTCCCCTGTTATGTACCAATCAAATGAATTAGCCTTCACATAAGCAATTCATTTTGTTGCAAAATGTGAAAATATGATGAGGACCTAGAAAAAGTTAATCTTCAGTTACTTGAAAAAGGGTTATTTAAGATAATTTCATCTAGTGTATAACAAACTCATGATTAATTTTTGGTTGCACATGCGCATCAATGTTTGATATGTTATGAGTTATGTGCCTCATGTTTAGTATAAATTTATTTTCCTTCACAATTTAGTTATAGAATGATGCGACATGTTTATTAACTCTTGTACGTAGAAGTAAGTCATATTTCTTCATTTCATTCGTGGACTATTACAATTTGTATGAAAAAAAGAATTGACAATAATTTTTCAGACTGTAGAGCATTAGGGAAGGGAAGTTCCTACCCAAAACTTTTTCTTGTCTTGGTTATGTTTGATGGTTACTAAATGATGTATGAAAGTAACTTACTGACCTATACAAAGGCATGATGCCAGATTGGTCCACAATCAAGCTGCTAAATGGCTCAGGCAATAGAGATTGTAGCTTCTTTTTCCCATCATATCCAGTGGCTAGAACCACAACATCAGCCTCCAATCTGGTCTTGTCTTCAAATTCAATTCCATTTTCCCAAAACCACCATTTGGAAGCCTTTTTGAATTGTATCTTCCCCTTGTCTGCTTCGGAGAAGAAATTCTCAGGCAAGATGGCCATTTGGCAAGAAGCATAGTCCTCCACAAAAGGGTGATCTGGTTTTAGCCCATACTTCTCCAAGGGAAGCTTCCAAACCAAGTATGACTCTATGAACTTGGAAATTGCCCTTCTCTGTCAATTTGGAGGCAGGGGAAATAATAGTTTAATGAAAATTGTATCAAGGGCTTTCCCCCATCTATTAATTAACTATATATGTGTTTGGCTCACATTTTTCTTTCAAAGAAATTTGTTTGATTTCTATTTTTACATTTTTTTCTATTTATTTATTTTTATTTTGTAAAAGAAATATTGAAAATATGATGATTCTTTGCTTTCTATTTTTATTATTTCTTTTATGAAATTTGGAGAAATAGAAAGGATTGAAAACAAAAAATGATAGGAGAAAGTAAAATTACAAATCAATTTGTTTACTTTTAGAGAACACCTTTTTTTTCAATTTCCTTTTTTTTCTAATATTGAGTACAAAAAAATGTTACATTGTTTTTTATTTTATTTTCTATTTTTTAGATTTTGATTAAAACAACAGTGAAAATGAAATTTTGTCTTTTTTTTTTAATAAAAAAAGCCTTCTGAACCTTTCAAAATGTAAACCAAAAGGATCTTAAATAACAACTAATTGATCTGATAAGCGATATATATACCCTGGTAGGTGAAAATGTTTTTAAGATGCACGCATATATGACAGTGTTTCTGGTCATTATTCTGAAGGTGATCAGATATTTAAAATTGAAGTTTACCATTGGAGATGAAAGAAGGCACAGCAGGGCTCTTAGCAAGGTTTGGTTTGGCCTTTCATGGACAAACTGTGAGGACCTTGTTGAATAAAACAAGAAAAATGGCAATCCCCATATCCAGTAAGATGGAACTGTCCAATGCAAGGTCCTTATCACCATTGTGCAAGGTTGCCCTCCGGGTCCTTAAACAATCAGAAACAAACAAAAATGTGGTTAATTAACAAAAAGTGAGCTAATTAGTGGGGGCAAATATGAATGTAAATATTGGTCCTATACTTGGTTGGTTGGTGATCAATTCAAAATTATATATATTCATATAATTATAGGCGTTAAATTTAAAACAACCATTAAAGCAGGTCAATGCATAAATAACTAATAAAGTAAGATTTTGTTCGATGAATTGATAGCATTAGTCATCATAATATTATTTTGTTTTATTTCTTTCAACAAACAATCTCTTTAAAATATTTGGTTATAATTTTTTTCAAAAGCAAATAGCGAAACTTTTTTTTAACATATATGAACTAAATATTCAACCATCAAATTAAATAAACAAATATAATTATAGGTAATCAAATTTTAGAAGACCCTTACATTACTTGTGTGAATAACTAGTCAGAAAGCACATGCAAAAGGGTACACGAACTTATTTTTTACGGTTAATTTTTATACCAAGGTCTAATACTTTCCTCTTTGAAATAATAATAATGAAAACATATATATTAAAAATGAGGTTTTTACCTTGAAGAAAATTGCATAAGAATTTGGCATAAAAATTTAGTAATAACAAAACTTAAAAGGTTATGGCCAGTCACGTATTTTTTTTGAGTTATATATTTTTTAAGCGTAATTTACATGAAATACTATGTTGACTCACATCTCAATCTATTTTTAGAAGAGAGAAGTGGATTTTATGCATTTAGGGTCCACACTTCATCTAACAGTAGATGAGATATAAGTTAGTATGATTCTATATAAATTATGTACACTTAACATTTCATTTTTTATATCCAACATTACAATATGGTGTTGACCAAAGATTTACGGTCAACCGTTTGTCAGGTGTCATATGATCGTCATCGTGACTCTTTATTTGCTTGACCATTCTGTTATTTTTTTTTTTTTATATTTTTGTTATTGTACAAAGGGGAGTCGTCTGTGACTCTTGTGACAACTAACAAGCATACAAGGTACCTCACAATTTTTTGTGATAAATGAATGTGTCAGTGATAATATTGAAAGATCATATGCATCAATCCCACTATCAATAAAGTAATCTATATGATAACATCATAAAATATATGTTTTTCTTGTCTTTATCTTGACAATAACAATGCATATACTATATACAAACCTGAGTTTGCCTCTGCACACTCCATTGCCAAATCAATAGCCGATTTCCTGTAACCAACAACTGCAACCTTCTTTCCTTTGAGTAGTTCATGCGCAGCTTCTTTGTCTAGCTTAGAATAGTCAATTGTGTGCAAAACCTTGCCACTGAAAATTTCTGGACCTTTCTTTGGTGGGTATACTGGCATCCTCGGTAGGTCTCCGTATTTGCCAATGCATACCACCAATAACTCAAAGGCATACCACTGCACTCAGAATATATATTATGTTTTAAAGAGTGAAATGGATAGGAATATAGTTACTATTGAACTGATGAAATATTTACCAAATGAACAAAAAAGCTTAAAGCCTTTGAATCCAAACATAATACACATATATCGTGTAAAAATGTTTAGGTGTTACGTGTTAAATAAAAAATCATTCATATAGCTTTATTTGACAATTTAAATTTTTAGAAGAGATTTTTTTGATATAAGAGCTTTTACAATCAAAAGAGACTTAGAATCGATCATGATTATTTATCATCCATCATTCTAATTTGTTCATGCTTTAAACTCTAAAAAACCATTCATTTGGGGCGGGAGTGGTGTGAAAAATAAATTATTTATATGACTCCATTCAATAGTATAAACTTTTGGGATAAATGGTTCATGAAAAAATTATTTTGATGAGCCATTGATTGTCAACATCTCATAATTGTAATAAAAATTTAGGTAAAGAGTAAAAGGCAATGACAACTCATGAAAATAAAGTTATCACAATCTTGTCTTATTTTTGAGAGGATACAAGAGTTTTTATATATTTTAAACCAACAATATTAATATGCATGAGAAGTAAAATGATGCATGCTTGACCAATTAAAAAGGTGTTGGGGATTTATGAACTTTTATAGTACTCATGGGGTACTGGCAAATGCATGAATGTCTACATCGTGTAGAAAATCAACACTGACCCTTCACTTCTATTCTTCTTTGAAAGTTGACTTAAATTCTCACACGGTGGATAAGAAAGAAAGTGTTGAACGACAATAATGATATGTTGAAATCAAAACACACAATGAAAATTCTATCCAAAAACAAAAAAAAGAACACAAGGAAAATGAAAACGACCTCCACAGTTTTGGACTGGCTGTTCTCCACAGCAACCTCCCAAACAGGATGGCCACTCAAGAGCCTCCCATATTCTTGTTCATCATTGTGTGAGTTCAACAACAACAATTGAGTGCTTTGTGTGTGGTGATCATATTGGTCATCAGTGACACAGCGAATTTCCACCACCCTTGAGTTGAACTTGACAAACTTCAACACATCAAAATGTGTTGCATAGTTATGCAAGTATTCCAACACCTCAGAGTAAGAGGGAAAAGATGAGTTATCCCTTTGAGGCCAAGGGAAATCTGAAAATTCATAATCAGTTCGAGGGGTCTGAAGTTTAGTGGAATTGTAAGAACAATGTTTCCAAACACCCCCAATTGAATCAGTGGCTTCAAAAACCACAGGGTTAAAGCGGGATAATTGCTTTGCAGCAGCAATCCCACTAATACCTGCACCAATTATACCAACTTTGGAAACAAATTGGTTGTGATTGCTAGCCATAGCGGCAGTTTTTTTGGTTCAACTCACTCACAAGTCACAAGAGGGCAAGGAAATAACAAGTACTTAGCAAGCTCTAGTGTATATATGTTGTTGGTGGTATAGCATTGGGGGCCTTATATAGAGGTAGTGAGAGGGGGCGTGGGTTCTAGGTGCCTTAAGGTATGTTAAATTATGTATGTAACTTAAGAAAAAGGTAGTTTACGCTAAATTACGTGGCAATTTATGCATTTTTTCCTCTTTTGGAATGAAGAATTAGTAAAAGGAAAGTTGGACTAGCAAAGTCAAGGTCATCATGCATGCATGTTTCAGAGAAAGCTTACAATAATACTATATGTTATAGTTGACTTGCTAATAAAATACAGCTAACATTAAAACCTAAGACCCTTTTCTTAATGTTATTGTATCTTTTCAGTTGATCAAATCCTAGTTCATTGAGTCCATATATACTAGTTTTTATGGGCGCTATCATAGTTAAATTTTACAAGTCAATCATATATAATAATGGAAAATTGCTGTTTCGCCTTATTTGTCCCACGTTTTACACTGGTACGGTAAATGAATGACATACAAATTAACTGGGCACATTTTGTGACGAAACAATATATTAATCAGTTATCGTAATGCAAGTGATTCGAAGCTTTAAGTTTCTTATTAACTACGTATATTTGTGATTAATGTAACAATAATCATGCTTATTGGTGTCAACCTCCAAACGCAAGTTGTTAATTAGATATTTATACCTCTAACTAGATATAAAACAAGTGTGAAGTTTTAGATCAAAACTCGTCCAAAATATCATGATTAATAATTAACAATATATGAAAAAAAAAATTCAGAAAAGAATGAATAACGTAAAGTTGTTTAATACTATAAGGAAATGCACCGAAGAGTTCTGAAACTTTAAGTTCCCTGGCCCTTTGTTTGGAGGTCAACGTGTTTTCTTATCATCCCTATTTTCTCTCTATTAGCTTTAATTGAGACATTTTTATTATTCTTTCATCGATATATTTAGGTGGTTGTAACTCTATGCCTAAATGAATATATATTGATGCAACTCTAACTCTGAGGCGGCTATGTTAATTCATGAAAAAATTGTTTACCCCATTTTAATTTACCCTCAACCAACTCTCAATGTCTTAGAATTTTTTTTCTCTTGGATTTGTAATTTTTTCACCTTGAAACCACAAATACCCTCTCCCTGAAAGTAATCTTATTCTAGTTGATTACATATCTACTAGGACGACAAGGTTTTTCTTCATTCTCAATTTTTAATGTAATTAAATATTTGTTAATCAAAATTTAATTTATATTCAATGTTATTATTTATTTCCATAATTTATAACTGTTTATTATTTCAATAAATTATATAAGTATAAAATGTACATTTTTATAGATTTTAATATTTTATATTTTTATGATAATTATCTTTTAATTTAAAAATACTAAACCAAAATATTTTTATCATTTATCCTTATTTTTATATATTATATATCATTTTTTTGAACTATTTATTTGTTATTAAATATATTTATCCTTTTTACATGACTATTTTATTTTACCTATTATTTATCAATCATAATTATGTTTATTTTTATTTTATATAAGCAAAGTGTTATAATATATATATTATTTGCATTTGTTATTATGAAACAAATTTATTAAGAAATTTTTATTATATAATTTTTACTTATTATTATTTATTTTATAATGATTTTATTTTAAGAAATATTAAAAAATAAAAGTGATCTTATACGTTAAAAGCTAATAAGATTTTATATGATCTCCATATGTTGTATTAAGTTATATTATATTTTAACGTATAAAGAGGTTATGATAGATAAACTTATGCAATACGTTACCTACAGTAAATAACGGATAAAATTATAATGTATAATATCAGTTTATCTTATTATGTCTAATACATCATACCAAATAAACCCTTAGTATGTGCAAGAAGTTACAAGAATGCTTTCTTTAAAGTAAATTTAAATATAAAAAATTATGAAATACACATCACAGTGAACGAACCTTTTTTTTCCTATTTTATGAAATTGCAACTTATCCCTCCAAATTTTTTGTTTGATTTCTGCCACTTCTTTTTTTTTTTAATTTTATTTTTTAACCCCTAGTAAAAGGTTAATTAGAGATGATCAAGTAAGATGAGTGATTAATTGTAAGGATGAACAATAGTAAATATTGATCACAAAATTTTATTTAAATGGTTAAAAATAGAATATAAATACTTGTGACTTCTTAAAATGATCATATGATCTTTAAAATGACTTTTATATTTGACTATCTATATATGATTGAATGGTCAAGATTTTTTCCTCTTATCTCTCGTATATAAATTCCCCTATGTATATGTATGGGGGATGCTATGTGACGCAAATGAGAATTGTACGAAATATTGTAAGTGGCAAACCAATAAAAATATTACATGACTTGGAAATGGTGGTGGGTAAAATAGTATAATAGAAGAGAAAAAGCTTGTGTTTTGCAATGGAAAAACTTGTCCTAATTTAAGGTTAGGGTATACATCTAGGCAAATCAAACATTTATAGAGGTGTATATTGATTATTACTTACTAATGTGAGAACCCGAGAATTTAACCAAAATCATGACAATATATAACAAGATGTTTGAAAACCTTTCATAAGATAGAATTGAATTGAATTTCATTAAGAATTGAAATGAATTCTTATATTTTGAATAAGTCAGTAAATTAAAGAATTTAATTCAATTCATTGATTTGAAATAGGTCTAAAAATGAATTAATTTAATTATTTTTATTATTTTATTATCCATTAATAAGTTAAGTATAAAACATTATATTTAAGTAAGATTATTTCAGCATTTTCAGTTGTTGGAATTCAATTCTCAAACCAAATCACATCAATTTGGATCTGATTTCAATTCTTTAATTTTTTAAATTTTACTATGGGATTTCAATTTATTCACTTAAATTACTTGTAAAATATGAAATTCAATTCAATTCAAAAAATTAAATTGAATTTCAAGGGTTTCCTTACGCCCTGTAAATTAAAATCCGTCTAAATAAGTTAATCTTTATTAGTAATAAATTATACATTACAATAGGCAACTTTTGAGATAAGTATAGTAAGAGCCAAATATTATCTTTCGATAAAATGATGATACAAATTTGTTTATAATAAATAAAAAGCTTTTATGCCTTTAATACATCAAATTTGAATATATCTGTATAGTAAATGCATGTACTTGAGTTTCACTCGAATCCATGGAAGCTTCACACACAATCCACATGTAATAATAATAACATAAAAGACGTTGACTCTATAAATTTATACTCAAGACAATCGCCATAAGTATGTCATGTTTCATGATTGCTTTGGTCTCCTATAAAAGGTTTAAAAATTATTAACGCAGGAAACAAATAGTACAGTTATTTAATTCACTTGGTTTGAACAGGAGTAGTTTGAATTCTTTACGTTCACATTCTATCTGCTATTCTAGAATTCAATATTGCATTCGGCCAGTGACAACACCCTTGAGAAGCACCAGCATGCCGTGTTATACGATCAAGGTCAATGAACGTAGAGTTTAGAAAATAGAATTGAAACTTTTACGTAACATTCCTCAATGAGAACTTGAAAATTTTATGGCTCTCATAATATCAATGATTTAAGAAAAAAAAAACCAATATAAGAATCTTGATTATTTATATGTTTGACAATATTATTTTATAATATATTATTGTATCAGAACTTGACGCGCATGTACGAGTTATCATTAAGGAGAAGGTGGTGGCGGAGAGGCTGAGAGGAGGTGCCGTCGATAGAGAAGGACTGTGGTTCTCTGTTATATTATAGTCTCTTTTTTTTTTTTTATTCTTCTGCTGATGAACTTGGTCAACTTTTTTCGATTGATGGTCGACGAGTTCCCTGTTGCGATGCCGACAGAAGTTGTGGATTCATGTCTTGCTATGATTTTGGGCTCTTGTGTTTTATCTCTGTTCCAAGGTTTCAAATTGCGGACCACATCACGTGATGCGGCCGCAATATTGTGGTTGCAGCCTGCAGTGCAACCGCATCGGACCGCAATCACGGTGTGATGCATTTTCATACAAGTTGACTGCAACGTAACCGCAACGGGACCGCATCGGACCTCATCAGGCCCGCATCGGGCCGCAACAGGCCGCAACAGGTTCTTTTTTCAAGTTGCAGATGCGCAAAAATTTCACACCGCATTAGCCGCAATGCGCATTGCGATGACCGTATTATCCGCAACCGCAACAACCGCAACCGCAATTTAAAACACTGCTCTGTTCAAATACGAGATTATCACTGTCAAATCTGACTGATCTGTCTGAAAAAGGATGTAGCTTTCTCTTTTCAATTTCTTTTGGTTCCTAGATTTGATATCTGTGGTGGTTAGTTTTGTTTGAGTTTTTGTGTTTTGTGCTGCTTTTGCTTTATGGCACTTTAATATGTTTGGCTGTTCTGCTAGGGCTTTATCGTGTTTTGGTTTGTCCTCTTTTCACTGTGCCATCAATGCATCTTCCTCTTAATGATGGTGGGGTTTTCTTAGCAGTGGCAAAAGCACACATCTTAGATCGTGAAAGGGCAACCCTTATTAGTGTTGTGGTTGGAAGTTAGTTTTCAGGCTCTGCTGTAGAGTATCGTTTTCTTTCTTGATTTTATTGTTAAACACTTGGTGTTCTCTTCAGCCTTCTTTGAAAGTCAAGCGCTTTTTGATTATCAAGAAAAGGGGAAATTAATAATAAATACAACACATTTCTGATGTAAATATTGTGCATTAGGAATGAACTGATCGATGGATAGCCAAGCTAAGGATGAACAAAGAGATTTAATCGATCTGCAAAGGATCGAAGACAACAATTGTCATGAACCATTTTGGATAAACATACATAATAATTTCATCTTTTACACATCCCTTTATGCAAATATACTTTTGAACTTTAAGCGTGAACAATTTAGAAGAACAAACAAGGGATAATAAGGATTGAACTCTATGAATTTGATTTATCTGAAATAAGAAAGTTAATAACGTACACAAGTAAGGGATTACTCATCCTTGAATCAACGACTTCTATCATATGTGTATCACGTATGGATTCCACTAAATGATTCAAATATGTTTAACTCCCCACTTGTACATTTTACCAACTTTCTTACTTTAGAGGAGTCAAATTCAAACTGTAGATCACTTGGTCATTGAAATTCTAAAACCATATCCTAAATCTTTTCTCTCCAAAAAGTTCAAGCTATCAGGAAGAAATGCATAGATAATTTTATAATAATAATAAGGATTTAATTTATATGCACTCTCACTGTAAAGATGTTTTTTATAGACATACAATTATGTATTATTATATAAGCAAGAGTATTTGATTTAACTATCAATTATTTTGAAAGTCTTACAAATAGAAGTACATGGTTTGATGATTGTATAAATCTTTTTATATTGTCAATGTATTAAAATTAATCTCTGATAATAATAATAACAACAACAATAATAAGAACAACTACTACTACTGATGTTTCTTTTTTCCCCCTTTTCGAATGTACAAAAAAAATGGTAAAAGATAAGGCCACTACGATTAATGTGTTTAAGTAGAACCACTATGTTATCCATTATGAATCTTTTGTTGGATCAAACAATTATCACTAAGAGTGTATCATGAATCTTTTCTCCCAAAACCTTAGGTTGATGAGTAGGTGAGGCACATATATCATTTTATATCTAATACGACTTGCTATGCAAATGTCTCATTTTAAACTTAAAGCATCAATAATTTATCAAAATGAGAATATGAAGGATCCCCTTGACCACTTATAGTTATCGAGGCTTTGATACTATATTATAAATCATTTCTCCCAAAAATTTAAATTGATGAATAAAAGCACATGAATGGTTTTATATAATAGGTATGTTTATTTGAGGGTAAAAATAAGGGTGAAATCTTCATGAATGAATTTTATGTGTAATTTTATCCAAAAAATTCATCATGAAAATTTCACTCCAATTTTACCCACGACCAAACACACCCTAGGCAAAAAAATTATACCATATAAGAAGTTCTTATGAGCCAAAAAGAAAAAAAGGTTAACAATCTTCCCTTGTGTTAGTTATATACTTGGACCCATAAACTTATTCTAATACCATTTATTGGAGCAAAGTCTCACCACTAGATCAAAAGTTTTGGTTAACAGCAACGGTGCTACTTTATTTCATTAAATTTTTTTAAAATCATATATAGTATAAAGGATAACACTCATTAAAAATGATACGGATCAAAACATTAAATCGGACAAATTCTGAGTGATGTTAGCCAAATAAATCCAACAAGAGTAAATAGATAGATGGATGAAGATAGGGGTGTAAATAAATTAATTTGGCCCGAACTTGGCAGAAAAATAAAATATGAATCAATAAAATTTTTTGGGTTAGGTTTGCAGGGTTTTGAAATTTTTTCAACAAATCTGAACCAACCCAATCTTACCAAGATTAGGTTGATTTGTTTCAAGTCATTAGGTTGAAGTGAAAAAATTATATTAAAACTATACCTTCATAAGTTTTTATTCTTACATTTATTGATAATTATATTAAAATTGTTTATTGAGATTTTTATGATAGAAAAGAGGAAAACAGAAGAGAAAATAAGAGAAAAGAGAGAGTTTCTGAATCATTTCTAAATATATTAATTGCATGAACTGAATTGGTTAGTTTACAATGGCTGAGCTCTGTAACACCCCGATTTTTTCTGTCTGAGGGAAATGACTAAAATGCCCCTGAGGTCATTTCCTGACCCGAATTTGAGGGTAACCAACTCGGTCGTCCTCGAAGGGTCAACTCAATGTTTGAAGGGGATTGAATGGCCTTTGAATGCTTCTCAAGCTTAAAATCTCGTTGTAGTAGTCGGCCTAAATGACTCCAAAATACCCCTATAGCGCTTTTACGGCAGGCCGCTACTGAGCCCGAAACTTTTCCTGCAGGTTTAAAAACATGTTTTCATGTGTCTAGAGGTCTCTGCTCAAGTCCCGGTGGTCAGATACTTTGTGCAAAATTACGATTTTGCCCTTAGAATAGTGTTTTTACGCCTAATAACGTAATTAAGCTAACCTAAGCAATATTAGGCTCTAATAGAAGGTTAATTAATTTTCCTAATTAATCTAGAGTCAAAATAATTTATTAAAGTTAATTAGAACCTAAAATTGCTTAGATTAAACTTAAATCCCTTTTTAAAACTCAAGATTTCCTAGCCTTGGAATCTTGAATAGTATTTTCTCTCTCCAATTCCTTAAATCAAGGAATTGTGTCTAGAATTGTTTATACATTAAAATGAATTCATAACTCACTAATGATGCAAGAACACTCTCTAATTATGTCTTGCCAACCTTAATTACCCATCTCCTCACCTAAACACTTTCTTACAAATTCCTAATCTTAAGCATAATCAAAGATACACCTAAACACAACTCCAAACCACAATTAAAATGCAAGAAATCCTCCCCCATTGGCTGATGCATTTCGGCCACCTCCTCCTCCATTTACATCACATGTTGATTTATTTCTCACTCAAAGAACCATGCTTGAGTCATGCCTTGAACCATACTTCACCATACTTTGAACCATACCTCACCATGCCTCAAGACCACATTATCTCACCTCATGGAACTCATGGGCTCCCTCCTAATCTGATGGCCGAAGCTCCTCCCCCTCCATGCACCATCCATTTGCTTCATTTCTCTATAAATAGAATGCCTTGAGAAACTTGCACCACTTTTAGATCATTTGCTAAGTTTAGGAACACTCAAAACTTTTCTTTTCTCTCAAAGCTCTTGTGTTCTTCAAGTTCTTGGAGCTCTCCATCTTCTTCATCATCTTCATCTTCTTCTTCCATCTTCAAGTTCATCACATCAAGTAGGGATTTTCTTTCAAGTACTTCTTTCTTTAAAGTTCTTGTTCTAGCTTTATGTTCATAGTTTCTCTTGATTCTTTTTAGAACTTCTTTTCTTCTCCTTTTCTTTCTCATTTTTGGCCATGGGCCTTGAGGTTCAAAGAAATGAGAGCTTGATGATGAGAGTTTCATGATGATGTTCATCACTTGAAACAAACTCTAGAGCTTGATCTTTGTTCTTGAACAAAAATGTTTCTAGTTCTTCCTTTCTTGAACTCTCGAGAACTCTATCTTTGGTGATGTTTCAAAATGGTTTTAAAGACTCAATGATGAGGTCTCATGATGCTGGTGTTAATATGTCATCAAGATCATGGACCCTAGAGTTTTAAAATGTTCCTTTTTCCTTCTTGAGGTTTCGGCCCTTTTCCTTTCTTTTTCTAAGTTTCATGGTTTGATTCTTAAAAATATTGTGTTGAGTTCTAAGAACTCTAGACTATACTATATCTTGGTTTAATGAGTTTGGGTTAAGGTTTAAGTTCCTTTAAAGTCTTGTTAAGAGCTCTAGAAAGATAAAATAAACTTGCATAATTTATTTTATGCTTGCATTTATATTTACATTCTTGCTATGCACTTTTACTTTCAAGCTATCACCTAAGAACATAAAGATTAAAATGAAACTTGCATCATCACTTAATTTAATTCTCAAAACCTTTCTATTTCGGCCTTAAAGTCGATTGTTGTTGGGCCAAGAGCACTAAAATAAAGAATTGAACTTGCATTATCACCTAATTAATTTCTCGAATGCCTATCTATTTCAGCCTTAAAGCTCCATTGTTGTTAGCCAAGAGCATTAAAATAGAGAATTGAACCTTGCATATTTACTTTCAAGCTTGCACGTTTAAGTTTATGCCTTGCATATTTAATTTAAGTCATCACTTTAATTTGTAAGCAAGATTAAAAATGAAAAGATGGAAGACGCTTATTTTATGTCATAACCTTAAGAACCTAGAGCTCAAAGACTTGCCCATTTCATTTCAAGTTAAAGTTTAATGTGAATGCATTCTTTGAATGCATGTTTTCGGCCAAGTAGTGATGATGGACTTGTAATGAGTTTTCATCTAGCTACAAGGACTAATAGTCTATGTTCTAAGTTTTTCTTAAAAGCTTTACAATCTTTACAAAGTTACGTTATCATGAGATATGACTTTATTCCCTCTTAGAAGATGAAATATATTTTGGTCACTGACCTAAGGCTTCTTTTAGCCTCTTGATGAATTAAAATGATTTGCAAAGAGTTTTAGAAATTCTAATTTGAATCCAAGAGAAACTAGTTAACTTATGTACCTCGAAATGTCAATTTAATTCTCTCACTGAAGCTCCATGATTTCGGTTCTGTAATGATGAGTGTGATGCTGTATGGTGATGTTTTGATGTGTGAAAATATCATACGATAATGTAGAAATGATTCTATGCATAATAGGTAAGAAACTAGCTAACTAGAAATACCGTAAAGCTATAATTTAACATAGTTTAGACCCATTTGTTTTTGGAACTTATCCAAACTGTTTTAATGGGAACATAATCAGATTAGGATTGTTTAGACATGAAAAACTTGGTAACATTCGGATTAAAATTGAATTTTAGCACCTATAGGGAAACTAGTAACTAGAAAACCGTAAAAATGCAAATGTAGAACTCTTAGAACATTTAGTTTTCTGGATTCTGTGCAGCAACATTACAACATGATAAATGTGAATTATAATTAGTTCTTAAGTATAGGAATGTCTCATAGTTGATTTAGATTTAATTTATAGCGCCTTAGGCGAAGACGGAACCGAGAAAGGGTCTAAAACGTAAGTTCTAGAACCCCGTAACCACAAGTTAGAAATTCTGCCCTATGTTTTTCAGATTTGAGTATGAACATGAGGATTAGGAATGATGATTAATTATGAGCCCTTAGGTGCATAAAATATGAACGACAGATGTTAGAGAACTATATCTCAAGATTAAGACCCGTAAGGGTCAAAGCATAAGCTACCGTAAGGGTAAGCGTTTGAATGTTCTATGATGATGCATGTGGTATGTAAATGATGATGATGTTGTTCATATGAGGGATTCATGAGGATATATGTTTATGTGGCATAAAGAAAATTTGGAAGGAATTCGCGAATGCCATCGTGTCAGTCGAATTCCTCGATCAATTTGAGACTTAAAGAGATTTTGAAAATTAAGGTACTAAGATGGGTTCTAGGATGACACCGGTTCGGCCGAGCACCTCCATAGAACTCATGTGACATCGGTACCAATTTATACTCTTAGGTGACACCGTTCACCAGCACCCCTAAGAGAATTGCCTCAACCCGTATTTCGATAGTGGGGATTTATAATTTATGATACGCTTATCGTTAAGTGGTAAGTAAGAACTAGTGACGACTGGTTAAGGTATGAGCTCATAACCTAGAGATGTGACACGCCTCGGGTGACACCGGTTCGCCGAGCACCCCTGCAGCTTGTCTTTGTGCGCCCATGAGGAAGAGAAGTTTCATGATTATGATTATGTCACTAAGTTTGTCCCATATGAATGTTTCTATTGTCACTTTATGCCACTAAGTATGATGATGCTTGACGATATGTTTTACGTATGTGCATTAGGTAGCACCATGTATACATTCTCTATTATGCTGCATTCATGACATTAAGATCATCCTAAAATGAATGGACCTTGGCTAAGCTATGATTTGGAACTTAAAAATGGACTTAATGCATGCTCAGCCATTTTGTATAATTAAACCCAAGGTTCCCGAGACGAGACGATGACACCTAGGTAGTAGGAGGCCTGTACCGAGATTCTTTAGCAAGATTCTCACTCCTCTATCTCTTTCTTTCCGTCACGCTCAGATGGCGACGTCAGAGTGTTCAGTGGACACGCCAACATGGGAGGTGCACCATGACCGACTACTCTGTCGTTCCATTTTGTGGGTCGATGCACGATTAGAGTATTCATGTTCATGGGTCGACCCTTTACTCCCCCTGTACATTCCCATCATTTCTCCCTCATCTCACCTTTTGGCGATGACCTGGTGTTCGAGCGTGTACTTCCCCGAGAGGAGAGGCTTTCGCCGCACTCCACCGGGCCCACGCTCGCTCGAGACTACCTCAAAGATGTGCCCCGCTGTTCGCCGCCTTTTTCGGAGACGGATCCTTCCGAGGATTCAGCAACCCAGGTACCCTCCGAGGAATCTTCCCCCACCATACCCATGGACCTTGGAGAGGGTAGCGAGCCCCCCGCGACTCATCCGAGGCTTGCACGATGACCGGAGATGAGGCCACGCCGTGGAGGTCACTTCCGAGCCCCGTTCCGCCTATTCACGCCGGAGGAGCTTGCTCGCTTCTCGGTTACGCCATGCTCGAGGGATAGTCGCCAAAGAGGAGGTCAGGGATGGCCCGGGCTAGAGCACACACCACTTAGATGGGGATAAACCTTCTTTTGATTTGAGGTTATCCTATTAGATGCACTCGGGTAGGGGAGTAGTTTATGTTTATGTTTATGTTGTATTTTCTTTCATGTATTCCTTTGCACTAAATTAAGTCTCACACTTTAAGTGGGCAAATTATATATATATATGAGATGATATTCAGTGTTTCCCATGATGTGCCTTATGCTATGACAATATGAGATGCATGTTTTGTCCTTTACGTGTTATATCGCATCACGCGGCTCTCACTTTGTATTTCAAAAAAAAAAATTACCCGTATTTTCCGCTAAGTATTTCAAAGTAGAAATGAGAACTATGAAGTAACAGACTAATGATTAACCTAAGTATGTTCTAGAGTATTGGGTTAAAAATTAGGATGTTACAAGCTCTAGCTATTTATATGATGTGAGTTGTCACGACTTACAAACAAATAAAAATGTATAGTGTCAAGTTGCACAAAAATGTAGTGAAGGGCATAACTCATATTGTCTTATAAAAAAGTGCTACAAATTAGAAATTGGAAGGTTTTGTTTGCTAAAAATTAACGAAATATTGGAAGAAAAATCAAATAAATAAATTATATGTATGAGGAGTTCTTGCAAACTTAGGATTATATTATCACTGACTCAAAAGAATAATTCACGAATATAGTTATTTTCACTAATTTACAATCGCATGATCAGCGAACTTTGTCGAACTTGATTCACTATTGTTGATGAACTTGAGTTTATTTCAGAGTTTTCTTCTTCATTTTGAGATGTCATGGATCAAACCTTGCTCTGATACCATGTAAGGTATCAGAGGCAAGAAGAAAAGAGGAAAACAGAAGAGAAGAGAAGAGAGAAAAGAGAGAAAGTTTCTGAATTCTTTCTAAATGAATTGTATGAACTGGTTAGTTTACAATGGTGGAGTTCTAACTATTTATACTAGAAACTCATTCTCAAAGTTAGTTAGAATCAATACGTGCTCATTCTAACAACTTGCTAACTGACTCAACGGCCTCAATGGCCAATGGCCATATTTCTGAGCTAATCAAGCTATTGCTACCCTAGCAATTCTTACATTAATAGATAATTATATTGAAATTGGTTATTGAGATTTTAATGATGGTGTAAATAAATTAATATCTTAAATAAATGTAAGACAAATAAAAAATAAAAGTGAGTTTATCACTACAGGAGTAAATGTAAAACTTTGAAAAATTATAAATAAACAAATATAATTAATTAATGGGACAATCGAATTAAATATTTGGCGTTTAGGTTAAAAAAATCATAAATCCTAAAAATTAAGCCAACAATATATAGTTTATTTGATTTCATTTTGGATTAAAATAAACTAATTACCTACGTTAATCTGAACTAATTGCCTTAATTGTATAATTGGATTTTCGAATTTATTTGTCAATCAAATCAAACATCGACGGAATCCAATCAGGTAAACATCCTAAATGAAACTCATCCTTACAAATTTACCCCACCTTCTTAACTCCAACCAAACACACTTATGAAAATCAAAAACAGAAAGAAAGAGTTTGTTTGGCTATTGCTTGGCCTTTTACTATACTCTCTCTTATCACAAATTATATTAATTATTTGGAAGAAGCCTACACCAGCGGCTCCATCTGTTGCCCTTTCGTTTATTAGATTCTGGATGCCTTAAAATAAGTACACGCACATCCAGTCTATGATAGCACAAAATCTAACATTTCACACTCATAGAAATATAAATTTTTTTTATGTAAATCATTATATTAGCATGAGTGTGTTCACACGTACAACATGACACGAATAATCTACTTTAAGTGGGGACCAAATCTTCTGGCCCTTTTTCATATCCTCCTTCATGTCACCTCAATAAAATTTTGACATGTGTATAATGATGATATTATTTAATTAATTTTTTTTAACTACTCATAATTTAAATACATGACAAATCTTGATTGAAGGAATAGAAAGTGGGACAATAAAGCGGACATGAAATTTGAATTCATTCAAGTGTACAAATATAAAATCATTGATTCGGTATATAGGAGGAATATATATAGGCACATCCATAACGAAAACATATGGTAATTAATTGGTCTTCGATACAATAATGCCGCATCGCTTGATCGAGTCCAATACGTAAACTCAGTTGTTTATTCAAGAGCACGTTATCCATTGCAATTTGATCAAGCTTTGCCTGCTGAAAAGGCTAAAACAATTGACAAGGAAAATTCTGAGAAAGTCATATAAGGGGAGTGGCTATTGCCACTCTCTATTGTCCAATGCTACCCCCACTCAAATTAACTTCTACTTACTTTTACTAGAATATCCTGTTTTCCTTTTCATAATTATATCAATACATTTCACTTCTGATTTTATTCAAACTCAATATTATTAATATTTTTTTGGGAAAATATCTTCTAATATTTATCAAATGTACTTTTGTGATATTTTATTTTATGAACAGACATTTTATTTTCAGATATTTATCTTATGAAACATATTAAATTTCATTTTTCTCATAAAAATGAAAAAATATAATATTGTCACAACTTTTCCTCTGAAAACACTGGTACGTTACACCTTCATTAGTTAGTAGTTACGTGGGTGTATTTTTATTTAAAAGTAAAAATGAAAACATGTATCTATACTATATATTAGTGTTAATTATTTCATTAAAGTTACCACTTGGAATTTCGTCAAAAATTAGATAATTTTTAACTTTTTCTTACGATTTTCATTATTCTTTTTAACTTTACATTCATATATCGAACTTTTCTGAGATTATCTTAAATGAGAAGATAAATTACAAAAGTGACTATCAAAAGTAAATTTATATAATAATAGTTGTAAGAAAACATTATTATAAAACAATTAACATTTAAGTGGTATTTAGAATAAGTTTATGGTCCAAATCTCTAACTAACACAAGCAGGGGGATATTATTAATTCACCTTCATCGAGAGGAGGATGCATCGACGGCACTAGCGGTGAGAAGAGCACAAACCAAAACACAGGAAAGCCCCAGTTAAATAACAAAAAATATTATTTGTACTCACAAATCATAGGATACCATATTGATTTTCATATCATTCATCATAGGATGAGATGTGAACCCTATTTAAATAGGGTCTATACCTTATCTAGCAGTAAATAAGATGTGAGTCAGTATGATATCTCATATATTATGAGTACAAATAACATACCTCTTAAAAGTGCCATAAAGCAAAAGCAGCACAAAACACAACTCAAACAAAATCGACCACCACATATATGAAATCTAGGAACTAAGAGAAACTGGAAACATAAATCTACTTCTTCAGTCGTCGGAGTAATGGACCAGATCTGATAGTGATAATAATCCATATTTGAATAGAGATAAAACATTGGAGCCCAAAACCATAGCAAGGCATAAATCCGGCACCACCGCCATACATAGAACCAGTTCCGTCAGCATCACAACAAGGAACTCGCCGGAGAGATTGTCTACCGAAAAATATCAACTAAGTTCATAACAAAAAAAAAGGGGCTATAACGAGGAACCACAATCATTCCCTAGCGACGTCCCCTCCTCCACAGCCTCCTCCGCCACCACCAATGAAAACTCGTATATGAGCGTCAAGTTCTCATACAATAATATATTATAAAAATAAATATTGTCAAACATATAAATAATCAAGATTCTTATATTGGTGCTTTATTTTTTTATAATTGATATTATGAGATCCATGGACTAAAATTTTAAAGTTCTCATTGAGGAATGTTCGTAAAAGATTCATTTCTATTTTCTAAACTCTACGTTCATTGACCTTGACCGTACAACCCGGTATGCAGATGCTTCTCATGGGAGTTGCCACTAACCAGACGATAAATAGAATCTTAGAAATAGCAGATAGAATGTGAACGTAAAGTATTGAAACTAATCCTGTTCAAACTAACTGAATTAAATAACTGTACTATTTATTTCCTGTGTTTTTTGAACCTTTTATAGGAGACCAAAGCAACCCTGAAACATGACATACGTATGGCGATTGACGAAGTATAATTTGCAGAGTCAACGTCTTTTATATTATTATCATTTTTTACATTTTTTGGTATTAAGATATTCCCACTACCTTCAAAAATGACATACTTTACTCTCTCTGTTTCTAAGATATGTATTTTCCTCTCAAAAATTGTGCTTATCAATCCATAGTTTATTTAGAGCAATAAAACTATCGAAAAAAAATGATAAAAATGACCATGATAACCTTATCAAAGTTAACATATGTGTATAAACTACTCACATTCTAAACACAAATAATATAGTTATTGATGTTAAATTAAAGATGACCATGTGGATGAGAGACTATTGAAATTGTGAATAATACTAACTAAACACATCGAAACTATTACCAATGTCAATTAATTAATTCTTTAAATAAAAATACACTCACCGGAAGCAATGTATGGTTTCTTTCTAGTTTTATTTCTTATCAAATTGTAAAGTAGCAATAGCGGCCAAATTTCATTCATTTATTATCTTTTAAGGTTTTTTAAAACCTTGACTAAGATACAAAAGACAGAAGATGTCATTCATCAATAAATCAAGTAATAAATAATAATGAAAACAAATAAATTTTTGTTAAAGAAAACAGAAAAGAGGAACCTTTTGTGGCTAGAAATGTCACGTTTTGGCACAAAGATTGAAATTGCAATTCTCTTCTCTTCGGTGAACACTAACTTCTACAAAAAAAATCATGTTGCAATAAAAAGCAAATGATATTTAGTTTCCTTTTGGTTGGTTAGTAAAGCAAGATGATGAGAAAACCACTTAAATGTTTACAAATTATTGTCTCTCTGTGTGAAAAATCTGAACTTGGTGTTGGGTAATAAATATCATTAGTTTACAATAATGACCTCACTAAGAGTTGGTTAACAAATTAGTAACAAGGGCAAAACTAAAAATGAAATTTGGATGGCAAAACACCATAATTCCCTTTATATAATATATAGATTATTATTATTATTATTATTATTATTATTATTATTTGTTATAACCCAATCTAGTCATAACCGAGGCATAGGATACATGTTCTTTAGCAAGCCTTAATGCACAACTATCTCAACACAAATCCAATAAGTCATTAAAATACATAACTATTCAAATCCAATTCCTAAGTTTAAAACTTAAAATCGAAGTTAGTCATATCCTTTCATACATAGCTTAAACTCATATTGGAAAACACAACATAGTTTACAACAATAATTACATTTAAATTCAAGTATATTTCATAACATATTCATAATCACACAATTGGAGGGACCTGCCTATGACATATGGAGCTACTGGTAGGATAACATGCGAAAACTAAATATTTAAATTCCAAATTGAAAAGAATGCCTTCTTAGGAAGGCTCACCAACTCAGAACCACCTACTATTAAATTGGGGTAATTTGAACTAGAAGCAACACCTCTACGTCTATGAAAGGAGGATAGAACAACAAAGTGAATTTTGTACCTTAGTCGTAGACAAAATATCTAAAATCTGTATAAGACAATATGCAAACAAATAGTAAAACCAAGGTAAATTTACAAATTATATAAATTCAACAATTTCCTTATATTTAAGGAAAAGATTTTTGAAAACATCAAATTTTATGGAAAATACTAGGGAATCATCAAATTCAGAATAACCAGGAGGATTCACACTCAGGCGATCATCCCTCTGTGTGATCCTAATATAGGACTGTCATACTCGTGTGGGTAGCCGTAGAATAAGAGGATCCATGGCATGTGGTCCTAATCATAAATAGTCAATGTGCACTAAGACTAATACCTACTGTTGTGTGATACCCAGTGTATGCGTGGCGGTGGATAAGTCTCGTTTTGCCCCAGGGTCCCCTGAGACCCACCCGTGTTGTTGGGAAAGCCCCGGAATGCCTGGAGGACCCTTAGTGCAGCTGATGTGGTAAACTGTCACCGCTATAGTGGTCTAGGACCGCTATAGCGGTCATAGTGGGGTGACCGTGGCATTTTGGGCATCAGGGGACTGCTATAGCGGTCTAGCGGTCATAGGGAGTGTGGCAGCGTATTTTTGACCTCTGGGGACTGCTATAGCGGTCGTAAGTGAGGGGTAAACCGCTATAGCGTGTCAAGCTAGCATTCAAACAGTCCCAAAACGCTCAGCTTTTGCTAGTGAGCCCCTCCACCCCTTTTTAAACCCCAAACTCGGGAATTAACTCCCAAAATCCGAACCCCAACTTTCCCAAATGTTCTCCAACCCTTTCTCTCCCAATCCATCATCAATCTTTCTCCTTCCAAGATCAAAGGTGAGTTTTGTTGTTGGTTTATGTTAGTTTCCTTTGTGTTCTTCCTTTCTCTTGTTATGGGTCATTGTTTTCTCCATTGTTGTCAAGTAGGGATGCTCCCCCAATGTTGTTAGAGCTATATTAGAGTTGTTTAAAGATTAGCGGAGACTAATCTTGAGTCCATATTGCTCTATGGTTGTTGATGCCATTCCATGCTTCGGAGGTCAAGTTGGTGGTGCCCACATATTCTTAGCTCCAAATGGTGAGTGGGTTTGACCTCATTGCCTTAGTTTTATCATTATGATTATGTTTGATGCATGACATTTGTGAAATATGATATTTGAGATGAAAAAAAAACATAGAATATGATTTTATATGATTATGTCAAGCTAGAAAAATTATGATTTATGATGATAGCATGAAAGAATTAGTTTTTCAAAACCATGGGACCATGATTGATGTATAGAGTGCTATGAAAATGTTTTACATACATTCATGAAGAGATTTAGTGCGAGATTATACGATTTAATAAGCTCTTAGCATATCCAGAATGTTTCAAGAGTTACGATATAATTATGTTTTAAGACTAGAGATTTTAAAATATGATTTTAGAGTATCAGTTAAGATATTTTGGCAAAGAATATAGAGTAGAGATGTTTTACTATAATACTAAAGATTATCTTGACAAATGAGATTTTAGAAATTCAGTTTTGTGATATTCCTAAAAATATGGAATTCAGTATAATTCGTAGTGACTGCCAGATACATATTCTGTGAGCTTGAAATTGAATGCCCTGCAAGCTGTGGTGATCCCTTGGGCATAATTTCACAGTCACAGTTATGCTAAAGTCAGGTTGCTAGAGTTGTATGAGTCCAGAGCTTTTAGAATTTCAAGAGTTTTCATATTTAAACGGTTTTACAAAGAGCTAGAGTATGAGTATGATTGTATCTAGAGATTTTATGAATTTTCTCGATGATTTCAAGAAATAGAGTAATTATTTATGAAAGAGTTTGATACCCAGATTAGAGTATATAACAGAGATTTAGAGAAAATAATATGTTTATTATATTAGAGACTAGACGGTAGCTATAGAGAAACAGAAAATGAGTTAACAGTTGAACCCCGATCGTTAACCTTGGTACCAAGTTATCCTGAGAGGACAATCTCATAGAGCATAACATTTTCAGTTCTTGAAGAACTATAGAGTGGAGATTCTTGTTTCTCTAGTAGAGTACTGTTGTTTATTTTTCAGACAGTATTAATGATTTTCAGATATTATTGATGTTTTATGAGAATATTTGACTTAAGAGATACTATACATATGAGAAATGATTTTCTTGTTGAAGTACGAATTTAGAGATTTTTTCTGAGTTTATGAATACAGATATATATTTTCGATTAGATTATATACAAGAATATCAAATGGTTTGTAACAGATTATGGTTTAGAGGTGCTTGTTTATGAATTCACGGCATGGAAAGTGTTTTTCCCTGAGAGTAGCTATGTTATGTAAATATTGGAAATATTTTTCTAGTGCATGTATATATACATATGGTTGTTGTTGTCCCATGTGGGTGATGTGAGTATACTCACCATCGAGTCCGCTGACTCACCCTCCCTTCCTGCTCATAGTTGCAGGTACAGATGTAGCCCAGACTGCCTGGCAGATGTCAAAGCTGCCAACAGAAGTCTTACTTTGGAGTAAGGCTTAGCTTAGAGTTTGTTAGAAAGAGAGTGTCTCCTGCAGATGCATTAGTGCAGGATTCAAATCCATGCATTATTTTCTCACTATGTATTTAATTTTAATATTTGAAACAGTGATGTATATGTTTCAGTTCGCAAGCATGGACTTGAAATTGTAGAGTTTGATTAGAGTTTATGCAATAAACCTGAGAAGTATTTGTAATTCAGATCACATATTTTTGGAATATGATTAAGAAGTTTTCAGAGTTTTATATGTCAAGTATTTCGGTTTTGTATTTCCAAATACAAAGACTAAATAGAGTTTTAAATGAAAATATGATTTCAAAATGAAAAATATGCTATTTTATGCATATAGAAAGACTCAGAGGTCACAAGACTTACGTGAGAATGAGGATTCCCCACGTGCCGGTCACGGGCCCAGGTCGGGTCGTGACATGCTGTTAGCTACAAGTCCTGTCAAAAATTTTTCCCAAAACATATGTACATAGCTATTAATTTAGTTCTCAGTATTTCAAAAAAGAAAGGTCATGCCCACATTTCACAAGTTCATTCCTCAATTCATAACAAAGACATACTAACTATCAAATATTTTGAAGATATGAAATCTAACATTCCTAACGTTCCTTTATGAAAATTCCAAATTTCCAAATCAATATTATATCGTCTCATGTGTTAATTATATATATATTTTTATCAAACATAAGCTAACATAATAAATTTATTTTCTTTAAACATATATAATGTTGACAAATAATTATTTCTCAGGTTCTAAATACTAATATATATTTTGAACTACCACAAGATGCATAAAAACAATTACAGAGAAAATGTCTACTCACAAAATGGTTCCATGGAACCAAAGACCAACTTCCAAGTGTCACCAATCTAATAGTTAATGCTCAATCACTCTATATATAGCTCTAGGAACAAGACAAACACAGCATCAATAAGCTATCAATGCCATCAATTTATATCAATTAGCCTCAACTGATAGAAATCCCTAAATCTAAAGAACTAGGGTTCCTAAAAGCCCCAAATTCTACCATTGACAACCATAGAGAGCCTAATATGATCAACTAAGCAAGGTTAATTAAGGCTTACCCACCAATTTAAGATGGAAGAAACCTCTCAAAATCAAAGCCAACACTAGGTTCTTAATTTCTTAGAGAGAGAAATCACAAACTATTATAGGGAAAAGAGAGAGTAAGCAATTGCATGAAGGAAAGGGGTTGAGATGGCAATGGCATTCCTATGGTGGTGGTGCCAATTGCTAGCTACTAGTAGTGCAATGGTAGTTGGTGAATGGGCAAGAGATTGTGAGAGGGAGAAAGAGATAGTAAGACTAGAGTGGGAGGAGGTTTTGAGCAAAAAAATAAAAAAGAAGGAAGGAAAAAGAAAAAAGGAAGAAAAAAAGGAAAAGGAAAAAAGAGAAAAAAAGGGAGTGGGAGTGGAAGTGGGTTCCAACCACTAACATTGTGCCATCAAATATTTATCTAATTTAGCCTAAGCCAAACATAGATCTTTTAAATTTATGTTATTTTCTAAACCGACAATATTTTAAAGAAACAAAGATAAATTATTGGGTTATCATAACAAGATTTTTTATTTATTTTAATTTACCAAACCCGTCGTTATTTATTTATTTTTCACATCAATTAATTTAAATTACAAGGTCATCACATTATTATTATTAGGTAAAAAGATCTTGGAATTAAGAATGAATCTTGGAATTAAGAATGAAACAAAATGTTGATATTAAAAGTATAATATATAGAATTAATGCCTTTTTAGTAATTGTGCAAATAAAAGTGATTTTGATTACCATCATCCAAACATATTAATTTTATTTTATAATTATTTTTACTATAAAAGTTTTCAAACATAAATTACGTTAACATTAATTCTTTTTTGATCAAAATCAATTTTATAGAATCAAGTTTTGACAAATTCCATGCACTTCCAAACTCTAATCCAAATACATATGAAAAATAGACTTAGATGTGGAACCCATTGTATTAGAATTATCCATTTTGGAATCCTCACTAATCAAGCAAAAACTATGGTTTTCTATGGCTGATAGTGGCTCCCTTGAATCAGTCAATACCACACCATCACGAGCAACCAGTGACAACATATTAGTTATGAAGCACGAACATAAAATACAATACTGGTCCGATCCAACATCGATATAGAGATCCATTGAAATTCTGAAATTTAAGATGAGAGGATATATATATATACACACACACACACTAATTATATATTAAATTGTTAAATTTAAGGTGTAGTATTATAAACATATTATTAAATTTATTTGACTCTAATTATAACTGTTTTAAAAAAATATAAAAAGTATATATCAATGACATTTTATGGATAAACCAATTTGTAAAACCACTAAAAAATTAATTTTGTCATATTTTGAAGTATTAGTATCGGTATAGGACATATTACTTCCTAGATACTACACTCAGTGGGATGACAAAGTGTTGATGCAACATATCATATATATTACATATGTGAATTCCAGCTAGTGTGGAGAGAATGGATTGGGCAAGTGGGTTTTTTCTTTTTTTTTCGGGTCAAAGTGGGGACTTTGCCTTTTTTGCCTTTTAATTTCGTTTTTGCTTGTTAAGAAGCGCGGACCTTGTCCATAACAGCAAATTGAGACAAAAATTTGGGCTATTAACCAAAGAGTGATAAACTGGGCCATGCTGTTACCATTCGGCCCATAATTACACCGTGCGTTCAAGCCTGTACATCATTGGGCCTCTTCTTCGGTTTAGTCCAGTACATCTTTTCCCCAATAGTTTAGTGAAGTTTATAAACCGAAACAAATCCATGAACCCCCTGAAAAATAAAAAAGAACAATAAACAATACTGGGAAGAGTATTTGCAGTCGCACCTTCTTTATTATTAATAAAATAATAATACAAAAATTATTTTATGCAAAAATTCATATTAATTAAAATGAAATTTCAAATTAAAAATTAGAAATTTAGGATAGGGGCAGAAGTGTATTGGGAGAATAGTATACAAATATATGTATGACTTTTGTAGTATTAATTACAGTTTTGAGAATAAGAAAAAATTATTACTGTGTATCATTTAATATTTATGACATTTTTATGGAATAAATTTTTAACACTTATACAATAAAAATTTACATAAAATGATAGATGACGGTAACTTGCATAATTGATGTAATTAATGTTAAATGATACAACATAATATATATTTTATTCAAAGATTAACACTTCAGAGAAATTTCACTTTATAATCAGCCTTCTACATTGTACCACGATACCATTCAGCGCCCAGAGGAAAAGTCGGTGAAGATAAGAAGAAGATGCAAAGTAACTATATCTTATTAGCCCTTGGGAGTGGTAGTTTTCATATCTAAGAATATGTGACTACCAATCATAGTTATAAAAACCGGATCGAACCGGCGGGTTCGGACCGGAAATCGGTGAACCGCCATCGCATTTCGCTCGACGACGGTTCTCGCATGAACTGCAGGTTAAACATGGCAAACCCGGAATCCCATTTATCTGAACCGTCGCTCAACCCGCATTTAAACCGTTGTCCAAGCGCCCAAGCTTTGACCGCCAAGCGCGAATGGATTTTTATCAAAACTGCCTTCATGTAGGATTCGAACCTGTGCCAGAAGTGAGGGAGGTGCGCTGTTCTTCCACTGCGCCAAGCTTCCTCTTTGATATATAGTATGCAACCAATAATATATGTTATCTCATTTAATGAATTTTTTGGTTTTGAACCAAAAATACCAACATACTTGCCACTGGATTCGAACTCTGTACAGCATAGTGGGGAGGAGCATTAACCAATGCGTGGGTACCACTAGGCCACGTGATTTCTTGTCACTTTATATCTCTAAAAATATATATATTACATCTCTATTTACATTAAATTATAATTTTATATATTAATTCAATTCAACCGGTTGAATCAGTGATCCACCGGTTGAACCAGTAACCCGGTGCCTTGACCGAGTCGATCACCGGTTCGGTTTTGATAACTATGCTACCAATCATATGAAAGATCTTGACTGATGTAGAATGGGACCCTGCCTGAAAATTAACCCACAAATCTATGTTCCAAACGCATGGAATGTCGACCAAACAAAAAAAATGGAAAAAGTGGTCGGTAAAAAGCGCATGGCTGGTGCAATGCCTGTTTTTGACACGCAAGTATAATTACCAGATGGATCACACATTTCTTTGCTGACTAATTCTTTGATAATTCTTCTAGATGTTGGGTTTGTGCTATGTGACAAATATATCTATTTGTAAAAAGAATTTAATTTAATTATACTATTAGTGTATATACTATAATAGAATTTAATTTTGATATATTAATAATATAAAATTTTATACTGTTATCTAATTAAATTCTTTCATTTGCATCACTTTTCAAATAATGGATATAGAATTTAAGTATTGGTACATATATACAAACTAAATACATTATTGTTATATCAGTTAAATCTTATAAATTGAAGCATATAATTAAATGATCATATAAAACTCTTTTATATTAATAGTATATTAAAATTAATCCTCTCTAAAATTTTTTTTACATATATAAAATATTTAATTTTAATATATTAATAGTGTTGAAAAAATTTATATTATTATCTAATTAAATCATCTCTTTTAATTTGTATTACTATTTAAATAATAAATATAAGACTTAACTATTATATATGATAATATATTATTGTTACAGGATCAGTGCAGAAATAATAATGAAGGCTTCACCTGTTTGGTACTTACAATTAATTCGATCGATGTCTTAGCATTGCATGCTCATTCATATTTTTTTGACCTAGTCTTCTTTGTTCACTGTATATACTGAAATGTAGAAAGAATACTTCTAGCATTGATCCATTTGAAATGTCATTTTCTTTTTCAATGTGTACCATGTCCAACCACTTAGATAATAGAAATCTTAGTTGGTCTGTGCCATTTAGGCAAGGCGCCGAAAACATATTATTAACTAAAAGAACCTAATGTTAACGATGATTTTCTTTTTTTTATTTGGTCTGAATGTTAACGATGATTTAAATATTATTAATGTGTATATATTGATTAATGGTCTATAAAAATGGTTCACAAAAAAAAGTCTATTTAAATGTTACTATATCTTTTTATTTTAATAAATTATTTGTTCATTATCAATAAGCTGTAGTTCATGTGACATCATTTTTGGTCCAAGTTATAAGAATTTGTTGGTATTGGGAGAGGAGGGGGGGGGGGGTTAGTAGTTCTATCTCTATTTGTCCACCATCTTCCCATTTTTCCCGTAACTCCATTGAGATCTCCTTGAAATACATACATACATATATATATATATATATACACACACACATTGGAATTGGCTTTTAATTGCTAATTTATAATCTATTCATCTATTTATATATGATCAAAAAAGTTTTTTTTTCCCAAATCATTTTTAATTTGTGCCATATTAGCACCGTTTGTCTCACATCTGTATTTTTTGTCAATTATGTGACACCAATGGCTTAGAACCAGATTAAAAATAATTTAAAACATATAGGGATCGAATTGAAATAAATAAAAGGTGAGAGACCAAATAAAAAATCAACTAAAGATAAGGGACCAAGAATTCTATTTTGCTTTAGTGTAATTATAATCTATAATAAAAAAATTCTTCCACTATGATTGTCATGTGGCATTTTTATTGTTTTTTTAATTCCTTTAAATTGTAACTAATTTTTTTAATTTTATTTTTAATTTATATCTTTTTAATTATTATCTATTGTGACAACTTAAAACTTTAATTTAAATTTTTTTAATAACTAGGAATTAAGGCATTTTTTATATATTAGCATAAAATGAATATAAATTTAATTTTATAAATATATTAGCAAATGAAAATCTTACTCGATACTTAAAGTTTATCAATACTTAATATTTTTAATATAAATTTCATTAAATAATAATTATGATAAAGTTAAAAGCCATTTTATTTAAAAATACAAAAGTGAAAGTTGTAACTTGTTCATATTAAAGCTAATAATATGAATTTATACATAAAGTACAATGGTTAATATTAAGTAAAAAGATTACAAACATAGAGTTCTAGCATAAGTACTTAATAACATTAATTACAAACTAAATATTTCTAGAATTCACGATAGAAAATCACACACTAATTAAATATAAGTTCATAAATTCCTAGAGCTGCCTTCCATTCGATATTATTTAACTAATATAAAATCACTAGAAATAAAAATAAAGAAAAATGAGAATTGAAAATTTTTTTGTAGAAAATGAGTGATTTTAAAATGTTTGAATTATAGTTGGTTTCAGTTGTTCTGCATGAAAAATACACAGAGCTTTTCACCATAGGATAAATTATCATAGCATAAATAATAAAAAAAAATGCAAAACATATCATGCAAATCTTGTGAGAATTACCTTCTCGATGGTTAGGGGGAAATTTTGATTAGACATCTTTTTAAATTGATTAATCCTTATCGTGCATAAATTTATAATAAGAAATGGATAAAATTAATCCATAAATAAAACTTAAATAAAATTTATAAACTAATAACAAATTAAATAGTAAAATGTAAAATTAGGCAATAAACTAAAATAAGTGCATGATAATTGAAATAATATAAGTGTGATAAAATATACTAATATGTCAACAAAATTTCTCAAACCATAAAATTGTTAATCGAAATATTAATTTCTAAAGGGACCAAAACTAAGATAATTTTTATTAAATTTTCTTTTGACATTTCATCAAGGTCCATGAGTTGATCTTTGTTATCATAAAGCCATAATTAATTTAATATTCCAAATCCATGAAAGACAACATTTACTCAGTTTTAGTGTTATATTTAATATTTTACTCTTAATATAGGTCCCTTAACAAAGTTATTATAAATATTGACAAGTCAAAAGATCATATAGACATTACAGGAAATTATAAAAATAATAATAAAATAACTCGTGATAGATAATAATGTAAATGAAAAAGGAACATTAAAGTAACTTGAATTAAATACTGGACAATATATGTATAAAGGAATAAAAAAAAAGAAGAAACAGGAGTACGGTAAACTGATAGGAATCGTAAAGAGAGAAGTGAATCTTTATAATTAAGTGGTAAAATAAAAGGAAGAAACCGAAGTGTGATAAATTGATGGGATCAGTGAGAGGAGAAGAGATTCTTTTTAATCAAGTGATTAATATCATATTAATCAACGTTTACGTCTTGTCATCCATAAATATAAAGAAATGACAAAATAAAATAACAATAATAAATAAGTGTGAACATCGTTAATATAAAAAGATGGTACATAAAGTGATAATTATTAATAGATATAGCTATAGTTTTATTTTGTATGAAAATAATTTCATTTTCTACCTCTAATTTTATAGACAAATGAAAGTAATGTGTACACATTAAGCTTCTTTTATTATAAAATACCCTTACCTTTCTTTTTTTTCCCCTCTCTTTCTTTTCCCCTCTCTTTCCCTTTATTTCTTCTCTTTTTTCTCTCTCCTTTTTTTTTACTCACTCACTAACTCTCCCACACTCACTTTAATTTTTTATACACAACACTCTATCTCTCTCTCTCTTTCTCTCTCTCTCTCTCTCCTTCACTCACTCATGACACCTACAAACACTCTTACCCCTTCCCCTTTTTTATAGAAGGTATTGGGTGGTTGGAGATTGGCAATATGTAAATGCACCACCTGATTTTTTTTCGTTACTCTTTTTATCTTTTATTGTAAAATTATACATATAATAGTTAAAGCTCAACATAATATTTCTTTTTTTTTTCTTTTAGTAAATGTTATTCCTAACTTAGCATAACATATTTTTAACTTATTCTTACTAATTTATAATCTTATTTTAAACAGTTAGTACCTATATTTTAACTTTTTGATCTCTTCTTTAAAATAGATATTGATGTAAAATTATAAAGTAAGATAAATAAAATATTTAAGTTAGACATAAAATTTAATACTACAGCTAGAGAAATTATTTTATAAAAAATGGGATGTTACAAAAGTTGTAAAAAAATTATATCTATAAAGGACTCACTTAATATGTCAAAATAAAAATAATTTTATTCAATTTATGTAAAGAAATCTAAATAAGATATTCAAATATCATCCTAAAAAAAATAAAGTAAAATAATTATTAAATTTTAAAAATATTTTTTTCGTTACTTTACCATATATGTTTAGCTTAAATCACTTTTTACCAAGTAAAACTTAAGAAAATATTTTTATTAAAATATTTTATTCACAAGCTCTTACTATAATTTAAAATAAATTAGTTTAAATATACGTTACACATCTATCTATCAAGAGGTTCATGATTATATATAATTGATTTATATACTAATTAAATGTGTGTTTGCATGGGATAAAACAACTAGTTAAAAAATAAATAGAAAAGCATTGCTTATTGTTAGTTAACTCAATTGTAGTTATCATGCTATTGATATTTTCTTTTTTTTTTTAATTAATGTAAAGTTTAGGTTTAGGGTAAGACCTATTCCAGCTTAAGGGTTAGAACATGTTTTCATATTCATCAAACACTTTTAAAGATCCTTGTAGATCACTCACTAACAATAGAGACCACATAATCAAACCCAATTCATGGAGATACAATATAAAGTCGATCGAGTGAGTAAACTTTCATTGGAAAAATAAAAGTGAGTCCGAATATCGTTCTACAAAGATTGGGATTACCAAGCAATAATTTACCAATTCAATACCTAAGTAAATTATTATGTCTACCTTAGGTTCAAGAAAGTACAAATCAACAATAAAAGAAAACAAAACAAATATTTCATTTTTCATTTTTTTTAAAAGGTTAGGTATCCAACTTCACTTGACTTTCTGATGAACCTATGAATTCCTACTTAATCAAGCTTTAGTTCCACAATTCATGGTTAAATTTTCCAAATTGACTAACAACCAATTCCTTAGTATACTAGTCCTCCTTTAACTAAATGAAATCCTTTAATTCCTTGCATCAATCTTAATTAGAAAGGCTATACAAAGATTTCAATGAAATTGGAAGCCAATCACGTAATCAACCACATCTATTCCTGGATTGAAGTAGACTATATGGCGTTTATCAGATGACCAAAAACATATATTAATTTCGTAATTCTATACGCGAACCCCTAGATCAAGGTATAAGTTTCCTCTTCATAAAAATCATGAAACCAATGATAAACACTCAATATGTGGAAAAAGAAACTTGAATCAAGCAAAGAAATAAAGATTACATAATCCAAGTCAAGTTTCATCATCATCCCAACTAACAAGTTTGGAGAGAAGATAAAGAGAAGAATGCATCAACAACAAAAAAGAGAAGGATGCATCAAAAACCTAATATTTGGAGAGAAGATTCCTTAATCCCTCTCTCTTTAGTCATTCCTTAGGTCTTCCCTTGAGTTGCAAAATGCCTTCCTTTTATTCTATCCTAATAATCCCTTAAAAAGGTTGACTATTCTTTTTTTAAATGAAAAAACAATGGACACAAACTCATCGCACCGTCTAGGCTCTGGCTTTCCACCGCCTAGGTGGTGACTATCTAGATTGCACATGTGTTTTAGCACAATGGGCACCTAAGCAGTGGTTTTCTATCACCTAGGTGCCAAACCATCAACATCAGTACTCTAATATGCCCCTGATTTTGAAATTTTCATCAAAGTTGTAGCTTTTTATCTCAGTTTTTCAACACCATCAAAATCAGCTCAATTGAATATCCACAACTCCAGTTATTCTCAAATCATCACAATAAGGTCAAAATGAATCAAAACTTGGACTTCTCATTGAAATTGACTTCTTCTTGACATTATTCCTTCAAAATACCATCAAATGCTATATATGATAAATATCAATTATCAAAAACATAAAAAATAAACTCAAAGATGAACAAATTCCAACAAGAGCAAATAATTCTAATTAAAAATGTCCTAGTTGGAAAATAAGCAAAATTAAAGTAAAACCACCTAAACTCTCAAGATTCTACATTATTTGAAAAGGTATCAAGAGCTCAAATAACTCTATTGTATAGAGTTATCATTTAATATAATTCTTAAAAGAGAACTTTAACGTGAACACACAAAAAACAAACTCACTTTATTGAATGAGACTCTTCTAAAATGAAGAAAATTAACACGCACAAAAATCCTAAACTCCAACCCCAAAAAAGAAAAAAAACAACAAAGTAAAGAAAACCAAATAAAAAAAATGCAAAGAAATAGTAAGATTCTACTGATTTTCTTGCAATGAACTATTGCTTTGTTCTCATCATCATTGTCATTACCAAGAGATGATGATAGAGTGAGTGGACATTAAAATCATTCAATTATTGCAATCAAGTTTCATGTCCAATTTGATACTTGACCCAATAATACTATAATTGTTTACCACAATACCTAAATAGAAAATAATTGTTTTAAAACACTTTCATTCCTTACAAATTCCATAAAAATTGGTAATGAATTAAACCAAATTTGATATCAAAACACACAAAAATAACTCACTAATTAATATTTTTTTTTCTTACTCACACAAGTAAGGAAGATCAAGAACAAATTTATTTCATGAACTCAAACTCAATACACAACATACTACAACATTAATCTTAATTATATAGGTGTATCTTGCATATATAAAATAAAAAAAATGCTTCACATGAAAGAAGATTGTGGTGGTGGAGAATAAACTGTAGCAACTTCATCCCATTGCTAATGTAATATGTAAAAGAAAGCATAAGCTTACCTAAGCATAGTGAACCATTGATTCTCCTATAATTTCACCAAGAAAAATCTCTATAGAAGGTGTAACAATTTTTCACATAGATATGCAGTGGACAACCCAAGCATCAAATAAGCTTGGTTTAACCATTAACGATTAACATCCAAAACATCACTCATTTTTTGTAGGTTTTATATTGAGGAGGAAGGGAAGTCATGGAATTCTATGAAGACCAAATAAGTGAACAACAACTAACATCTTTTTTCTTTTTGTCAAAGGAGAGGAGGTATATCTACTCCGACAATAAGGAGTCGAACTAGACTATTGGTGACGAAGTGTGAAAATGTCTACAAAGGAAAGATTTTAATCTAACAAAGACATAGTTTAAATAATTTTTTTCGATAATTAAAAAATGCTCAACTTTAAAAGGAGAGGAGCAAAAAGAGTACATCAAGCTCTCCTAGAAACCTAAAAAAGAAACCGCCACATTTCAAGGCATAATGAAACCTATCCCCAAAAAACACGAAACAAGAAATCGTATATCACACAGATCTCAATAGTGATAAGCACCTCAAGGCCCCCAAGGGCATTTTGGGTATAGAAAAACTTCACCAATGCCTAAACATTGATGAAGAACTCACCAATGACACCAATAACAAAAGCACAAGCTAGAAAAGCCTACAATCGAAGGCATCAAACATTGAAACATCAAATGCTTTACATGAATAGCTAATTAAATAAGGCAGTCATGAACTCAAAATAACCAAATCACAAAACTCAACCAAAACAGTCTCAAATATAAAATTAAGCATTGAAAGAAAACCAAATCGGTGCGACAATGCAATAAAACACCAAAATGCATATCCAAAAGATTAACACACACCAAAACACAAAACAAATCAAAACCATATCCTCGTATTTGAACCAAAGCAAGAACCAGGTCCAACGACGACTAGATCTGCCACTAGCAAAGCACTAGCATGGATGACGCTGACACCCGAGTTTGCCAGAAACCTAATAGCCACCGCAGGAAACACCTAAGGCACTGGAGAAGGAGCATAACCAAAGAATTTTAGAGGGCAATGATGATGATGAGAACCACTGCAAATCCATCGGAGAACACGTACGAGCTTCTTCGAGGTCACGTACCATGCTAGATCCAAGCAACCATGCTTGCAATACTCGAGCCACACTAGTGAATCTCAAACCAAAAATGCCAACGAGTAATTGAATCTAAGATAAAGGTGACCACAAAGGCTTACATCAGCAGTATAGTAAAGGAGTATCTAATTAAGAAAACTCTTTAGGTGCACTCTAGAATGGCCACTATTTGTTGCCCGAATCTAGAATGAATCAGATCTAGGAGCACTCTAGACAAACAACAGAGTAAGGGTGTGAGAGGATGTTGGGATAGGGATTTAATTAGGGGATGTAAAGAAAGATGAGGGTGGGGGCAGCTCACCACCTAGAGGGTTAGTAGTGGCCCTTAAAAGAGTTGCTTGGTTTTTTAGGGAAAGGAAAGGGGTTTGGGGAAGGGGAAATGGGCTTTGGGTTTGTGAGACTAATAGATATCGGGCCTGTTTAGTTAAAATTTTGGGAAAAGTACTTCTTCATAAGCAGAAGTAGAAGTAGAAGCAAAAGTAGAAGCTGAAAATTTTTTATATATGCGTTTGGATATAATTATAGAAGTACATTTTATCATAGTTATAAAACTCAGCCTTGCAATCAACTTAGTCAAAGTACTGGGCCAGTGGGTTACTAGTTAAACTGGTGAGTTATTAATTGAATAGGTTGAACTGAACATAATTAAATAAATATATTAAAATTTAATTAAATACAATAAAATATCATAAATAATTGATAATTTAATCCACTGTAAAAATCTATATGCTTATATAAATATTTACAAGTATGTATAATTGCACACAATTAATAATTAAAAATTAGTACATTTAAATTATAAAATACATGCATATAAAATGATATTTTTTGTGTTACATGGCCGAAGACCAAGACAGCTATGAGAGGAGATTACATGAGATGTTATTAGTATTTTTATTTAATTTAATTTATAAAAAATCAACTAAATATAAAATTATTTAAATTAAAAATATGTTTTTTAAATTATAAAATTAAACTAATTTTATGTCATGTGCTTTAGTGAAAGACTATTTTTGTCATTTCGTAAAATTAATGATGATAGATTTTGAATTTAAGTGATTTAAAAAATTAATCAACAACCTTCTCTCTCTTCTACCGATTTTGATTTTACCGGAAGCAAGTTTCAACCTACTTCTGAAAAAATACGGGAAAATGACTATTTTCTGTTTCTTCTTTTCGCGAAAACAGAAACAAACATGCAACAAATTCTATAAGTACTTTTTCTTTGAAAATTTTTGTCAAAAAAAATTTCTTCCCAAAAATTTATCCAAGCAAGCTCAATAGTTTGAATAATTTACAATGTTTTTTCTTGAAAATACCCGTCATTAAAGTCTAAGAGATTATAATGGTATGAGATCGAATTTTGCCCTCACTATTCCTTCCAGTAGATGGTGTGTTTAATGATTAAATCTCATAGTTTTCTAAATCTTATATTTCCCGGAAAAAATAAAAGAAGAGAATACTTGAAATCTTGCATATTATATTTTAGATTCTGAAGTTAATATTTCATGGACCCATATGGGCACTATTTTCTCCAAATTTGAATTTGACGCACATGTGGTAGTACCAACAATTCTTGGTCTAATTAAAATAAGAGTTTTACAGTATCAACTAAAAGGACCAAATGACGTTAGAAAGATTTGGAAACAAGCCATTTCATAACTTGAAACATAAATATTTTATGAATACATGTTTATTTATTTATTCATTATTATTGTTATTTTATATATATTGAAAAACTCAATATTATCATATTCTAGTTTCTGATATCTAGGCCCATGGCCGCTTTTTTCACTTAAACAAGATCAATGTTGGAAGGTCTTACATCAAGTTAAAGACTCGATATCGACTCAAAAGGACAAAAATGAAAAAAGACAAAGGGCATTGACCTACCTATTCCTTAAATCAAACGAGCTGATGACAATCAACCTGTCAAAAACTTGTCCAACATAGGTAGCAAAGTTTCGTTTTTCTTTTTAAGTGTGACATTAAAAGTTTGCACCTCAAATTTATGCCTTATTATCACGTGATTATCATTTTATTTTACTTTTTTATTTGTACTGCGTGATAGTGATAACTATGTTTTATGGACCCAAGTGGGCACCATTTTCACTTAAGGAAAAACTATATTGTAATTTTTTTTATAGAAAAAATCCTATATTTTGGACACAAGACAATTAAATGATGAAAACTAACTTGCAAACGGTTTCTTTTATGTAGTTTTTCCTTTTTAATATTTGAAGAGCACCATGATTGTATCAAGCTTAATCCAAATTATTAATTGAAAATTGTCATTGATGATTTTAAATTTTTGAATTTTTTTTGAAAAAAAGATACGTAGATAAAGAGAAATATTTGGGAAAGATTTGAAAGGAAAGGTAAATTAGAAAAAAGATTTGAAGAAAAAAATATGTAATAGATTTGTTAGTATTTATCTAAAATATCAAAAGTTGTTAATGATTAGGACATAGTGCCAAATTTGTTGATTATTTATAAATACTAGCATTGAGAACTGTATAGGGCACGCATGAGAGAAAAATATTTTTTTTGTGAGAAGAGAAAAATAGAATTGAGAAGTTTAAATTATATGGAGTGTGATGATGATGATGAGAGGGTTACAATTCTATATCCAAAAGTTGCGTTAATTAGAGGGGTTGCAGTTTTCCCAAAAAAAAGTTGTATAAATAATTATATACTTTCGTGCGTAGTGGTGTTCCAAGTTAGTCTAGCATTAAAATATGGCCCCAAGTACCATTGAGCACAAAGATACTAACAAATTATCTGCCAATAAGGGAAGGTTGAATAGTTTATAATCAATCCCAAGTTACAGTGATATATAAAGGGAAAATCGACTAACTCCTGTTAATATATGTATAGTGGGGATCAGTTTACTTCAAAAGTAAGCTTAAGTCTTGTACATTTATTCTATTATATAACTATTTATCCATATTGAATTTAATCAATCTGATCATTAATTTATGTTATATTATATTGATGATCAAATATGTTAAATTTCAAAAAAATTAGACAATAATAGATATGTAATTTATTAATCGATATTTACTTGTATTTTTAAAAACATCTTATCCGTCATAATAAAATAAAATGATAAATAATCTAATTATTTTCAAATTATATGAAATTTTATATGTTTGATATACTGGGTAAAAATTTTAAATTTAATGATTGGATTGATACAATTTTGTACCCAAAAAAATATTAGATGAAGTAAGTACGTCAAAACTTACTTCAGGAGTAAACGGATAAATTAAGACTTATTTCAGAAGTAAACAAATATATATATATATGAGGCAAGGGTCAACCAACCAACTGGATCCAACCACATTAAAAGAGAGAGAGAGCATTGGATTTCGCAATACGCTCACCACCAGCTTTCCATAGAGTGCTATTATTTGCACACCACTTTGGTGGACACCTACGGTTACATAGTAGATGAAATGGGGAAAATGACAAAATATAGGTATAGATACTGGGTAGATAACAGGTAATTAAAATTTTTTTTTTCTCTCTCTCTTCCCTGCACAATTATCACATCATTGTTCTCTCTTCTCTTTCCCTCTCTTTTGAAATATGAGGATTACTACACATGACAGCTTCTTTCTATAATTACTTCTTCTAGAACAATGAGATAATTTTAGTTGCTATAAATACAAGTTCTCCAGGAAAAGAAAATAATACTTCCAATAATCTTGCGAGTTAAATTTCTTACTTTAGATTAATCGTACAATTTTAAGCATTGTTATTGTTGTGGTTTACGTGTTTTTTTATACTTGGTTTACAAGTTTTTTTGCTCCTGATTTATAAGTTTTCAGCGTGGGTTTTCAAGGTTTTTGCATTTACTTTACAAGTCTTAAGCACATGTTGAAGTTTTATATTCTTAATTTATAATTTTTTACACTTAATTTACAAGCCTTAATCACGGGTTTATAAGTTTTCAGCATGAGTTTATAAGTTTTTGCACTTAGTTTACAAGTTTAAGCATGAATTTACACGTATTAAGCACTAATTTACAAGGTTTTTATACTTGATTTATAAGTTTTAAGCACGTGGTTTATATGTTTTAAGCATATGTTTATAAATTTTTTCACTTAGTTTACAAGTTTTTAGTACATGTTTATAAGTTTTTGGCACTTGATTTACAAGTTTTTTGTATTGGTTTACAATTTTTTTGCTTAAAGGCAACTTTTTTTGTTAACTTATATCAATTTTCCTATATATCAATATCAATAAATATTCATGACCATATATACCAGTGTAAGTGCTATGTGCACTTTATATACCAAGTATGAATTTCAAAATCCATAATTACACTACATGGAACAATATAAAATGAATTTATATGACGTTTTTATGTCTTTGAAGATCGCACAAGTTATCTTTTTTTTCACGACAAAATGTCTATATACAGATAATCATTCTTTTACGCTCATAAAGCCCATAATTGCTATTCTAAAAGCCACCAAACCTGAAAAAGACAAACAAAGAAAACAAAACTATGGTCAATGAATTTTTTTTCCTTTAAGCACTCAAATGAGTGAAGAACTCTTATATGAGATCCTAGGTAATCCATGTATCCAAATTCATCCTTAAAAATTGAGAAATTGGATGTGATACAAAAATTCCAATAAAAATCCCCCAACAAACTTGAAAAATACCCTTCACCATAACTAATTTCACAATCATATATCAATCAATACTTTGACAATAAAGCAAGAACATCCAATCAAGTAAAAAAAAAAAATTAAACTTGTAAACCTGTACTTAAAACTTGTAAATGAAGTGCCCAAAACTTATAAATCAAATGCAAAAAACATGTTAATCATGTGCAAAGCTTGTAAGTTAAGTGCATAAAACTACTAAATTAAGTGCAAAAAATTGTAAAGCTAAATTATGCTTAAAACTTACAAACTAAGTGTAAAAATCTTGTAAACTGAGTGTCAAAAACTTATAAACCTGTACTGAAAACATGTAAACTAAGTGAAAAAAAAACTTGCAAACTATGCTTAGAACATGTAAATGTAACTCGTGCTTAAAACTTTAAATCAAGTGTAAAAAACTTATAAACTAAGTGCAAAAAAATTGTAAACAAGTGCTGAAAACTTGTAAACTAAATGAAAAAACTTGTAAACCAATTTCATAATATTTAGAATTAGATTTTAAGTATTTACAATAAGTTTAGAACTCTCTTATAGTGGACTCAAATATGAAAGGTCCATCTTATAATTTGTCTATTGAATTTGCGTAAATCATTATTTTGGATTTCAAGTTGTTACCAGAGAAAACCCTATTTTCTGAAAACTTGTAAACATAGTGCAAAAATCTTATGAACTAAGCGCATAAAACTTGTTAATCAATGACAAAAATCAATGAAAATTTTTTTTCCTAATATCTTGTAAACCATTTTCATAATATTTAGAATTAAATTTTAAGTATTTACAATCATTTCAAAACTTTGTAGCACCATTTTATGTAAAAATACTTGATTTATAAAGTTTATTGCACTTGATTTGTAAGTCTTACGCATAGGTTTACAAGTTTTGTGCTGTCTGTTTACAAATTATTTGCACTTGATTTATAAATTTTAAGTAATGCTTCGTTTTACAAGTTTTTACATTTAGTTTATAAGACTTGTAAACTTGTGCTTAAAACTTATGAACATAGTGCAAAAAACTTGCAAACCAAAGCTAAAAAACTTGTAAACCAATGGCAAAACCCTCTTTCAATTACATTGTATTGTAGATCGTGTTTACATCGTTTAGTCTTAAGTTCCAACTATTTACAACAGTTTTAAAAACTTTGAGGAACCACTTTATGCAAGAAATTTGGTTTATAAGTTTACAAGTTTGTACAAGAACCACTTTGTAAGTTTTAAATAAAGGTTTACAAGTTTAATTCTCTTAGTTTACAAGCTTTTTACGCTTGATTTACATGTTTTAAGCAATGCTCAGTTTTATAAATTATTTGCATTTTGTTTACAAGATTTATAAATCCAACTTTAAAACTTTGTAAACAAAGTACAAAAAACTTGTAAACTAATTCCAACAAGCTTGTAAATCATTTTTTAGCGTCACTTTATGAGTTTTAGAGGCATTCTACATGTTTATTAAACAATAAATCATTTATTCTTTATTCAACAATCAAACTTAGCTCAAAACCGTGCAAATAGATAAGAAACCCATGAACACAAACATCACAAACACATTGAAAAAGAAACAAGAGAAGTGAAAATGAGAAACCCACATACCTTATAAATAAGATTGTTATAGAAGAATTGAAAAGAAAATTGCAGAAAAATATTCTTTTGTGTGAGCTGAGAGAGAAAGAGAGCAGGAAATGAAAGAGAGTGAGAGAGAGAAGTGACATCTTTATATTAACATCACTATTTTTGTCTTTTTTTGCTCTTTACTGTACATGTATGGTGTATATACTATTTTGATGTTTAACAAGCATTACTCTTTTCCACATATGGAAGAAAAATATTCATTATTCGCTCATATGTCTTTTTTTTTTTTAATGAGTGTTTTGGTGATAATCCGCCAATGTGGGCTCTGTAACCCCTATTAAACTTGCGTAACTTTTACAAACCACAAACCATATTAAAGAAACTGGGGTCTACTTAATTCATCATGGGGTCAGATTATGGCGAAATATAGAGGATACTATAAGCTGCTGGTGGATGAAACTAACTCCCTAGGATATATTTGATTAAGGGTAAAAATGAGATAAAAATTATAATGAAAATGTTTTGAGTATAATCTTACACATAAAATTTATTCATGAAAACTATCACTTTATTTTTTCATCCCAACCAGACATATCCTTAGTGTGTGGCCGCTCATCCGGTCTGAGTGTGAACTGGTAATTGAAGCTAAGTCCTGTGGTCTGTACTCTGAAGCATGCTGCTTGGAAACAGCATGTCTGGGAAGTTTGCTTTTCGATGTTAAGTTCTGAGAGCAACCCCTTCCCTAGCCAACCTTGTTTGGCATTTTACAAGATTTTATGCGCACTTAAGATTCAGCAACAAAAGGATTTTTTTTTAAGACTTATTTTTATTTTATCTTATTATTTTTAGTTAAAGAATCGTATTTTTTTCATGATGACTACTTTTTCATATGTTATCTTATCTATATGTAATTAATATTTCTATATAACAAACTTTTATACGACTCGTATTTAAATCTAACCAATATTCATTTAAAATGTCTTGGACAGTAATCTGCCCCGTTTTATTGTATAGTTAGTTTCTTTGCCTGTGAATAAGATATTTTTATAAGTATTATTGTCAAAAAATACTAATCCCTATTTTTATAACTAAAAGATCTTCTCAAACATTATTTTTCAAACTTCAAGAATTAATTTGATTTGTCTAGACAAATGATGATATCATAACCTCCTCTAAAGAAAATAAAAATATATATAAAGGTTTGAAATTAAATTAATCTATATTTATTGGGTAGCGGAAACAAACAAATACAAGAACAAACCCTCTCTCAATAGAGGAAACAATGCAAGAAGAAAAATAATATAAAGGAGATAAAATTTAATGTGGTTCGGTCTTAACTGCCTACATCCACAACCCCTATTAGGAGTTCCAAATCTTTCACTATCCACAACTTTTGAATGGTTAAAGTTGCTGTTTAGCGGGATCGCGTGACGAAAAAGGAAATTTTTTGAAAATATTATGGAGTGTCACTGTTTTATTTAAAATTGGAAAGCGTTGGAAAAAGCCGTTTTTAGAGAATAGTCTTTGAAACCAGAGTTTGAGTTAAAGTCGGTTATGTATAGTGGGAAAGGTGAATTTAATCCACACCCTCAGTACATTGCCCGTCTGCGACCTTTAATTAATGCAAATTAAATAAATAACCTTTTTCAAACATTTATTTTCTGTTTCCAAGACAATTAAAAAAATTTATTTTTTTCTTAAAGAAAAGAAATTTTAGTACCTTTGGCTATTCATTCAGATGTCCTAAAAATGAGTTAACTAGTCGTCACGACTAAGTTAACCGTTCTTTATTTGAAACGAAGCATTTGACAATAAGTATATAATTTTTAAAAAAAGAATTCTTCCAAATAAATAAAAAAATTTACAAATAGGATCTAAAAAAAGAAAGCGAAGATTTATCTTTTTGGTATTTTTTTTTGTAAGAAAAAAAAAATATAAAAATCTTTATGAGAGATATTTGAAATATCAAATTGTCGCAACTCAGATATCCAAATATCAAGTTAACAAGCTGTCACAGCTAAATTAACCTTATTATTTGAAATAAAAAAAGAAGAAAATTAAATCCAAAATTAAAATAACCAATAAATATTTACAAATAAGATAAGAAGAAAATTATTTTTAATGTATTTTTATAAATCAATAGAAACAAATATAAAAGAGAACAAACATTTTTTGAGGAAATTTTCGAATCATTAAGCTGTCACAACTCAAATGTTTGAAAGATCGAGTTAACAAGCCGTCATGGCTAAATTAACTCTTTATCTACAATAACAAAAGTTAAATAAAATATTTTGAAATAAAATTATTAGGAAAAAGAAACTTATAAATAAAACAAAATATATGAATAGCATAAAAAAAATTAGGGAAATTATTTACAAATAAATTAAGTGGTGAAAAGTTAATTTTGAAAAAAGAATTTTAGAATATTAGTACATCACTAAAATATTCCAAAACATAAAGTTAACAAACCGTCATAGTCAGTCAAATTAACTTCTATTTTTTTTTAAAAGACTTTGAATATCGTCAGCTAAAATATTAAATACAAACATGAGATTAACAAACCGTCTCGGCTCAATTAACCTCTCTCTTTTTCTTTTTTTTTTATACAATTCATCAATTAATTAAATATATAAATTCCAATAAAACACTCAAGTACTTATTTTGAATCAAAAATGAATAAAACTTCTCTTTTTAGACAAAATTCTAATTTTAACGGAAACCTACAAAATTAAACACAAATAACTTAAATGAACATATAAACACATAAAATAATTAAACCAAGAGAAAAAAAATAATTCATAACCTAATTACACATAAAACGCATAATCACATAAAATAACAAAACTAAATAAGTAATTCACAAACTCAAATACACAAGATCTGTAAAATAATTAAACTAGAAATGCAAAATATTACAATTACACAATTAATTTTAATCAAAACACAAACACAGAAAGTAATTGAACTAAAAAAAACATAAGACACAAACATTCTTAATCTAAGCAAGACACTGAAAACATTCATGAATACCATTATATAATTAATTTAAACAAAACATATAAACATATAAAATAGTTAAACCAAATAGAAATAAAATTAATTCCTAGATATAAATATGTAATTAAGCTGAATTTAATACAACTAAAAGAGGGTCTTAATTTCCTTCTCTTTTTTTTGAAATATGAAACACTAGTACTAAAACACTCAATATATATATATATATATATATATATATATATATATATATATCACTCTTTTTTTATTTTGTCTTTATAATTAAATTACTTTGAAACTAATACAAAAATAAATAAAAGAGAATACATAAAAAAAAAATTGAATCAAATAAAACCCCTTTATTATTTTAGATCAAAATAATTTCAAACCCAACAAATAAATCCAACAATCTAAACCCAAGAATTAAATAAAAGTAATCACTAACCATATCAATACAATCCCAAACTCAAATTTAAAATCTAATTTAACAAAATAAAAAAAACCTGATAAAAAAAAATCATCTCTCTCTCTCTCTTAGTCACGGGACACTCACACACACACACTAAAATAACAAAATAAAAATTGTTCCTCTCTCTTCTCTTCACTCACGGACACATACACACACATGCACAGTACTCCCTCTTTCTTTTCCTTTTTTACATAGCAACACAATTCTCTCTCTCTCCCATACATGATTACATACGGAGAGAATAGGGGGAAAGCATGAGAGAGAAGAGAGGGTGAGGGGAAGGCGGTCACGGTGGCAGGGATGATGGGTTGCAGATCGCGGTCAATGAGGCGAGCAAGGAAGATGAAATGGAAGAGGCTCGTGGTGTTTGTTGATGGGGATGGTGGTGAAAGGGGAAGAAGAGGAACCAGTGGCGGTGGTGGTGTTTTCCAGCGGTGAAGGGTCAGCCGGCGCTTGCGGTGATGGCCGAGCGCGATGGTTCAACTCACGCCCGGCGCTTAGGTTTGAGGAGCAGGTATCTCCGGCTTGAGTCTGCGGGTTCAAAGTGGCGAGGTGTGGTGGCGGTCCAACGGTGGGTGCGGAACACGTGAGAGGAGGTTGGTGCACCGGTTTCTACTTCCTTTCCCTTTTTGTTATTTGATGATGCTGTATTATTTTCATGTTGAGTGAAGGCTGAGTAGTTTGCTGTGATTTTCCTTTTCTTTGGTTTTTGATGGCTTCAGGTTGTGGCTTTGTTTTTGGCTTGAATTAGAATAGTGGTGTGATGAGGAAGACAATGGTAGTGATGGAAGGCGGTCATGGTGGCAGGGATGATGGGTTGAAGATGGAGGGGAGGTGGTTAAAAGAGGAGGAAGTGGTGGTATTTTGGTGACTTGTAGTGATGATGTTGAGGGGGAGGGGTCGCGGCAGTGAATGGAGGCCGCGGCCCCCTGTGTCTCTTTTTTTTTTTTTTTTTTTGAAAATATGATGATGAAATTGATGAAATTGCTTCTGTTTTTGCCGAATTTACCTTGTTCTTTCTCTTGTTGTTGTTACCAGACTGACTGAATTGCCGGGATTTTTGTTGGTTTTCTTTTAATTTCACCTCTATTTGCTGACTGAGGTATTAGAATGTATTTTTTTGAATTTTTTTTGTTGGTGTTTGAATTTTTCTTGCTGGTGAGAGTTGGAAAGTGTTTTCGGTCTGAATATTTCTCCCTCCCTTCATTCTGGTCTCTATCTCAAAATGTATACTCTCTATGTTGTTGGTTTTTTTAACTCCACCGAAAGAGGAATAACAAATCAAAGACACCATCATTGCCTATATTTTGATTTTTTATGCTTTCCCCCCTCCCCATGCTCTCCCGTGATTGCATTTTGGCAGGAAAAGAAAGGAGGGGAGTCCGTGACATTCCCCGGCTCCCTTTCAATTTTATTTTATTTTATTTTATTTTTAAATGAAAAGGGTTCAAACGGGTTGGGTTTTTTTTTTTTGTATGGGCTGAACAATAACGAAGTAATGAGCTGAGAAAAATATACAAAACGCAAATGGATTAAAACTAAATTGGGTACAAGCCTAAAACAATTGGGCTGAAGATGATTTTTTTTCAACAAATAAACAAGAACAAAAAGATTTTTTACTATTGGATCTAATAAAATCGGGTATTCACAGTTGCAAACCATCCTTACAAATATTTCATCACATAGATAACTCCTAAAAGCTATCCATATGGATCACTCCCACTTTTAGAGGATGACCAAACTCAAATAAATAAAGCCATATTTATAAGCTAAAATACTATTAATACTACTATTTTTTATCGATGTGGGACTTTGAGTTAAATCCCAATAATATTACAGAAGAATTTGACATATCTACTCGACCTTCTCCTCGTATATTGTTATAATTTGAGTTCTATCTCCAAGTTTTTCTAAAGGATTGATGATATATAAGTGTCTCGATAAGTGTGTGATGAATTTGAATTTTGTAGTCATAGCCTATGCTAGATTGAGGCTGCTGTTCCTTGTTCTCATTGGAAAAGGAAAAATAAACTCTATTATGCAAAAGGAGGCCAATTTAATACTTTTCAAATTGGAAATAAAATAATGATTGTTTTTTCCACAAAAACCGCAATGGGGTCACTACTCCGTTGGCTCTACATTGGCTTCATTGTATCTCCGTCCATGCTGATTAATTACACCTTATCTCAACTTCTACGTCCTTGCTAATTCCTGCGCTTTTTCGGAGCTCGCATGGAAGAAAAAGACCAATAGGAAAAAAACCAACAATGATATGTTTGACTTTAATTTATCACATGTTGGTATTTATGCAACCTACGTCAAATATTGCACTATTCCTAAATCATGTTCCTTTTCATGGCCCATCAATTATTTATTATTATGCGAAAGATTATGGGTATAATCGGGTCGGATTGATTCCAATTTGGAGAAAAAAATAAATCCGAACCACTCAATTTTAATTGGTTTGGTTTGGTTCGGATTCATAGGTTTTTTTTTTCTTACCAAATTTGAACCAATTAAAATCAGGTTGGTTTGGTTCGGGTTATATCAGGTTATCTAATTATTAATATTTTAATGTTTAATTCAATAAAAATGAAAAAAATTCAATTTTTTAAAAATAATCAAAAACTTTAAATCTCTAAAGTTTTATTAATTTCATATACATATATAACTTAAGAATATCAGTATACATAATTAAAATATAATTTATTTATTAATTACATTATATATTATAATATACGTGATCAGGTTCATCAGGTTAAAATTTATAAAATTTGATACTGGAACTGATCATTATCGGGTTTAATTGTTTTCTACCTTATGTGGCCCAATAATCAAACCAATCCAAACTTATTTAATTGGTTTAGTTTGTTCATCGGGCTAGATTGATCTGCTTGCACCTCTAAGTAATATATATATTTGATACTTATTTAAAATTTTAATGCTATTAAATAGTCATTTTTCATGTGAAAAAGTGATTGATAAGCTAAAAAATGAGACATAATTTGAGGAGACGATTTCAATCTGCATCTTCGTTATACCCAGAATCTAGAGCATTATAGAATTTTCAACTAGCTGGTCATTATTCAAGATGCGTTAGTTCGGCAATGGGCCACTGAGGACCTTCTCCCTTTTTGAGGCTGTTGACCTCTCAGTGATAATGTCGGTGTCACTTAGATATGAAGATAGAACACTGTTTTGTCCAAGTCAATATTATTAGAAGTTTGGACGTATGGTCTTTAGCAGAATTAACTAACCACGAATTTCTCGCAAATATTTCAATGATAAAAGAGTGAGTAATACTGTAGCAAAAGCGGCTAACAAGAAAGGAAAATATTTTGTGAAACAATGAAAGCATGAATGGACCAAAAAACGCTTGCATGTATGATTGAGAAGGAAGACTATAGGCTATTGGTTGTGGCAATGAAAGGCTGATTCCTCCATGTGTCAAGGCATGAAGCCAAAATCAGAGAAATCACTTTCTTTTAGCATTCTGAAACAAATGATAACACACAGACAGTAATACTTCTTTTGACAAATTATATCACATCAATGTATAAAAATATTATATACATTGATGTATATATAAAATATGTTCTAAATCACAAATTACTTTATACTTTTATTAAGCTACAGTTTATTAAATTTAATTTTAACAGATTGATGATATAAAATTATTTTATATTATCATCTATGTAAATCATTTAATTTGTATGATTTCTCTTAAGTAGTAGAGTTAAAAATTAACTATTTTTATTAATGTGGTAACATATAATTAGATGATAATATAAAAAATATACATAATCACTGCCTAAAAATTAAACCAAAAATTTATTTACGTAAATTATAAATATATTTTCCTTTTAATGCAGAGTCTTATATGGCATGGATCACTTTTCAGTGTCAAGAAACATGTAGTCAAATTAATATTAGAAAAAAGCTACAATGACATACATCTTAGGAGTCCGGGGATGAGAATAGACTGGAAAAAGCTTGAATTTCTACTTTGATGAATATGCGCGTAATTAATATTCTTCGTGTGTGGAGTTTATATTTAAAGAGTTTTGAAAAAAAAAAATCTATGAATTATTTCAATGTTTAAAGATTAATTTTTATATCTCAAGCATTTTTTTTCGTTGCCTAATTATAAGAGGTGTTACTATAAATCATTTTTTTGGACGGAATATTTCTCCTTGACAGTTATATAAACCACACCATGCTTGAGGATTGAAAAAATACTATTAAATCATCATTTTGTCTTCAAGACATAAAAAAATTTTAATTTTGCTTTATAAATTATTGGGATGTATAAAGGACGAGTTGGGTCAAGTTGGACTAAACCCAAATTTCTTAGAACCTGAACCCGACCTGACAATGACCGATAAATGATTGAGTCAAATCGAGTTAACCCGACTTTTGAACAATCTATAACGATTTTGACATTATATATAGTAGGATCATAAAATTTTACTAGTAAGAAAAAATAAGAGACTATTTTACAATATATATTTCAAAATAAACTATATAATTATAAAAAATATATTAAGTTATTTAAAGTATATTAACTGAGGTATAAAATCTTATAATTTATTAATGGTTATTATAAAAAAGTATAACTTTTAGGGAATTGTTTGATTTTAGGGCAAGTCGGGCCAACCCGAAGTATGACCTAAACCTGATTCGAAAAGTGCATCGGATCAAATTTAAGGACTCGAATCCAACTCAATAAGTTTTGGACCAAGCTAAATTAGTAGTCTGGGTCAAGTTTTGAATACCTCTAATAAATATATAGTTCGTTGAACATGAAGCTACTCTTTGCCTGAAGTTTTCGAAAACAAGTTAAATAATGATATGTGCTAAGGCACAGGATTCCTTGGTCTGCCCCATCCCGGGCACCAAGGTTTATCCACCCCCTAAAAATTAGAAATCAACCACTGAATCCTTTTTAAGTATTTGCAACGTAGAGCCATTGTTTTTTTATTTGCAAAAAGAAATACTTTGTCGGATCGCCTGTCGGAGCAATGTCGATACTGTCGCCACTGCTTCCCTACATTGCTAATTTGGATCCTTACGTCGACAACTCTATGTCAGCCATGCTGTCTCATGTTTCGGTTGGCACACATCAGCCCTATCCCGAGCTCAAGATTCACTTCAATAGCCGAAACCAAAGATCTCTAACCACATTGTGAAAAAATCTTTGGTTGTACACCAAGGAGATCCACAAGAAATTAGGTTGTATGGGAGATTGCGGACGGCAAGAATGGCGTGTTATTACAAGGATGCTGTAGATCTGTTTCCTTATATCTCTGTCATAGTTGAAAACCTAATTTTTTTATTTATTTATTTTTCTTTTAAGTTTTGATGCTTAATTGATGTGGTTGACTAAAGATTTCCAGGTTTGTTTTTGTTCCATGGGTTCTGTTCTTCCTCAAAAGTTGAATCTTTCAGCTTAAGCATACCTCTCTCTTCTTGTTTCTTAGAATATATTAGAGTTGAACTGTTAGTTGTATGCCCTAGAGCTAATAAATATATGTATCAATAATTCCTATTAATGGCAGTTTATTATTCTTTTATCTATAACTTATGTTTATTAGAATAAGTCCATAAGATACTTGTTATATACTTTATTCTCAAGAGTTGAGAATATGAGTGACAGAGTAGTCTAATCCAATATCTTTAAAATAGTTCATGATTACAGGAATTCAAATTGACATTTTTATTCTGGAAGATCATCACCTCTGTCTGTTTCCATGATTAGTATGAGATACTAATAAAGATGGAGTTGTGAGTCTCATACTATACAACATTAGATGTTAAAATAGATATATGGACACTTATAGGATAAGTGGGTTGAACGTGACAAATAGATAAAGTTCACATGGTAACTTTACTAATGTGAATGAAATATTATCTGGATCAGATCAGTGTATATAATCCTTGGACCTTAGATGGCACGATTATCTTGCACATAGATAGCTACAGTTTGCAACTCTCCGTATACTCATACTATGCATTAGGATTAAGCAATCTGTGGTTATAGTTAGTTGTGTATCGAGATGGGTGGCTAGTCAAGATGGAATTCATTACCTCATGCAAAAGAGGATAGGTCCTATGGATGAGAATTTGTTCTTAATCATGAAATCTTTGGTCGAGGTGCTTGGACTTAAATAGAAAAGAGTTTCTAGTTCATATCATATTGATTAAAGAATGAAAAAAAAACTCAGAAAATCTATATGATCTAAGCTATAGGGTTTGACATTATCCATGACCTTGGCTGGATTGGGATCTTGTAATGAAAGGATTTGAGTGAATGGAAAATATAATTATTGGTTCACTAGAATGTTCTAATTGATACATTCATCCCTATTTGAGTGGTCATGGCATGCTTTGCTAAGTGTTACCCTTGACTTATGAGAACCAAGGGTATTTGGAAATTGTACTCCAAGTTTGGAAATAAGTTTCCGATAAGATCAAAAGTATGATTTTGTGATCTTATTATCAATTAGTGATCAACCTAGTTAGTCACACATAATAGAACATGTATATGCCATGAATGAATTAATTCTAATTAATATAGTTAATTAGAAATTAATTACCAAATTGGACTTGCAATTGAATTACAGGGTTGTTAGCACATCTCGAAGTCTAATTCAACATGGTGGTAAATCCTCAAAAGATTTTATGGAAGCTCCATATTTTAGAAACCTGTGTCGGGGCATTTTGGTCTTTTTCGAGTTTGGGTTGATATAAGACATCAGATGACTTATATATGATATAAGCCTATTTAAAATAAGAATTATTTGAAGAATAAATTAATTTGAATTTTAAATAAGTCTTTAATTGGGAATCAATTGAGAATTGATTTTTCACATAAATGTCATCCCAATATTTGCACATGCCCAATAATAAAATAAGAAAAGAATATGACATATAATGAGGAGAGAAAGTATGGTTCACCGTTTTAAAAGGGAGAGAAACTTTTTGAGCATAGAGCTCTCTTTATTTTTGATAAAACCATTCCACCACTCACTCTATACTAATCTAGGTTTCCAAGGGCAACAAAAGCAGGATTTGGACCAAAAAGGGGTTTCTTGGCATATTGTGTTCGTACGGACAAGCTAGAGGTCGTGCGGTTGTGCGGCTATGTGTTTGTGAGATGGACAACTACTCTTTACGGAACTTCGCTACAAGAGCTACATATTTTGTTTATTTATCGTTACTTTAAGCATTTATGTTATCTAAATGACAGAAGGTGATACCAACCTCATAAAATATGATTTCATTGAGAGTGTTTTCTATTCTATATGAACGGTTCATGTGATGAAAAATTTTTGTTCACTAGTATTTTATATTCCACTACATTAATTTGATGTTTTTTAACAGTGGTATCAAAGCCACCTTTTTTGATTGTTTGGATACATTTGATATGCCTAATATTTGATGAAAAACATTTGATCTTTTTCGAAGAGTTCAAATAAACCCAAGCATAATATAGTGATTTTTCACTTCATCCTTTTTTCTTTTGCCTAAACTTTGATGATTGTATTGATAGCTGTAGTCATGCTCAGAGAAATTTGCGAAATTATGGTCTTTTTCAATTAGCGTGAAATCTGATTTCATGATAATTAAATATTAGATATTAAAAGGCTTAATTTTGCTATACATGATCCTATTGTTCGAAAGTAACGATGCGTATTGTCATACTTGCCATGGTTTTGAAAATTTGTTCCTTTTTTTAACCCTTTTTTTATTGCCTTAAGATATTATTCTGCATGGAATTATATGACTCAATATTAGATATCTTCTTATTGACTCCACGTTACTAAATATTAGGTAGTTAGTTCATTATTAAAAAAAAATGGGAAGGATATGATACGATATGGTTTTGAAGGTCTTATTGGTATTGAAGTTTTATTTTGAAATTGCAATCATGATATGCGATATCTATTATATTTCAAAATAAAATATTTTAATGATTTGGAATCATTTCAAATGGGCAAGTTTTAAATATGGCATTTGTAATGTTCTGTAACAGGTATAGATTGAAGGTGAAATTTAAATATATGATATTTAAAATGGTCATATAATAACTACACATTGAAGGCATTAAAATTGAAATATTTCCTTTTTTTATTATTAGTTCTTTATTCAATTTTATTGCATGTGACTGATCATGGACTTTAGGAAATCAATTTGATTGGTTTTTTATTTTATTTTACGGGATGTAATTAATTTTTGCAATTTTTGTAATTTTAATTATTTTTATTGGGTTGTAACTTTAATTATTTTAGAGGCTTTTTGGAGTGCCTATTTTATTTTATTCTCACCTTTGTATGCCAAGAATATATTCTTGTAATGTACGAGATATTAAAAGAAGAAATAAAAGCAGTGGAGGCCTAAAGCCTTAGAAGGAGGTCCATGGAGATAGAGTCCAGTGGGAGCTTGAAAACAGTTTTTTACTACTACCCAATGGCCATAGCCCAATCCTTGTGGCTAGGATTGGGCCCGTAGAAAGTCCATGACCATGCCTTTTATAATTCCAATTCTCTTTTGAATACATGTGATGTATGTTTTAATTGAATAAGGATGTATGTGCAAAGTGAAACCAAAATAGTAATTAGGTTGCCCAAGAAAATCTTCCATCTAAAATATTAAGTCTAAATGGTATCGTTTTGGAAACTATGTCCGAGCTCTCCACTAAATAAGAATTTTTAACTATTTTTGTCATTAGCTATGATTACATAGGGGCACAAACAATGGTTAAAAGATTTCTAAGTTAATGTAAAACATGAGATGTTTTTAGAATATTAATTACCAAGAATGGATGGACCTGAGGTTGTTGATATATATGGTTTAGTGGGTTAGACTTAACAATGTATGATGGGCCAACAATGGATGTACTTGAGATTCAAAATACTAGGAGCTAAATAAGATTGAACTGTACATGAGATACATTGAACAAGAGTTGTTTACTTATAAAATATTAATTCTCCAAGAATAGATGTACCCGCGGAGGCTTAATATTTTATAAGAGTTCAATCACTTACTAGGAATCTAATCCGACTAAGATTCTTATTTTCTATTTTGGAAGTATAGGATTCAAAAAATTGGTGGGAGATCATTTTGATTAAAAGACCATGATCATTATGATAGATACATATAGAAAAACTAATTTAATCTTGTCACTTTATGCAGTTTTATTGAAAAATGAAATCTTTGAACCCTCTCGCTAGCATACTTGATGCAAACAGGCTTACTGGGCCTAATTTTGTGGACTAGTTTTGCAACTTGAAAATTGTTCTGAATTCAAAACATATTAGATATGTTCTGGACACTCCACAGCTTGCTGCATTGGCAGAAGGGGCAACTGAACAAGAAACTGATGCCTATCGTAAATGACATGTTGATGACATGTAAGCACGATGTTACATGTTAGGTTCTATGACTAATGAGTTGCAGAAGCAACATGAAAACATGAGATCTACTGCTGATATTTTGCTGCATCTTAAAAAGTTGTAAGGTGAGCAAAGCAAGACTGCTAGGTATAAGATATCAAAGCAGTTATTTCATGCTAAGATGCAATAAGGGTCTGATGTTGGAGCTCATGTGCAAAATATGATCATGCCGATAGAACAACTTGAGAATCTTGAATTCTTCATGGATTTCAATCTCCATTTGGATTTTATCCTCTAATCCCTGCCAAATTCATTCTCTCGATTCATTTTGAGTTTTAACATGAACAAGATAGAATGTTTGCTTGTTGAAATGCACAACATGCTGGTCACAGTCCAAAAGGATATGTCCAACAACAAAGGGAAAGAAAAACTTGTAGCTTCTATTTCTGGTAAGACTAAGAAGAAAAAGAACAATAAGAGAAATGTTCCTAACTCATCAACTAGGGTGTTTAAGAAAAAGGGCAAGAAACAAGTTGTAGATAAAGGAAAATATTTTCACTGCCGTAAAGTTGGGCATTGGAAGAGAAATTGCCCCCAATACTTGGGGGAATTGAAGGCAAATAAAGGAAAGAGTGTGCCTTTGGAAGTATGTCTGTTTCTTTTATTTTTTTTGATAGTCCATATAACCCAAATACTTTGTGGATTCTTTATACTGGTGCAAGTTCTCATATTTGCACCTTTATGCAAGAACTAGAAAGTAGTAAAGTCCTAAGGAGGAATGAAATGACCTTGTAGGTAGGCAATAGAGCAAGTGTTGTAGCCAAATTTGTGGGGTCAACTTCTTTATTATTATTGAATAATCATGTTATGGTTTTGCATCATGTTTTGTTTTTCCCAAGTGCTTATCGAAACATCATATCAATTTCTAGTTTGACTAAAATTGGTTATTCCTTTCCTTTTAAGGATATAATCTTTACAACATTTATTTTGGAAATGATGTTGTTAGCATTGGTTACATTCATGATGGGCTTTATTATATAAACACCAAAAATAAAACATCTCCTAGGATTGCTGAAATGAATGCTATATCTGATTCAACTCCTAGTCTCAAACAACTTTGGCATCTAAGATTGGGTTACATTGCAAAGGATAGGATGAACAAATTGGAAAAGATGGGACTATTAGTTCCTTTGGGTTCTGAACCTATTTCAACTTATGAGGCGTGTTTACAAGGCAAAATGATTAGGTCTTCATTTGGGGGACAAATGGAATAGGCCAAAGAAGTTTTGGAGCTTGTGCATAGTGATATATGTAGCCCTTTTAGTGTAATGGCTATGGGTGGATATTTCTACTTCATAACATTTACTAGTGATTTATCTAGGTATGGGTATGTTTATCTTATGAAGCACAAACATGAATCATTTAAAAAAATTAAGGAGTTCAAATCAGAAGTAGAAAAACACACAGGAAAGAACATCAAAGCTCTTCGATCCGATCAAAGAAGAGAGTACTTAAGTATTGAATTTGCTGAATTTCTCAAATTGAATGGGATTATTTCACAATGTACTCCATCAGGAACACCTCAATTAAATGGTGTTTCAGAAAGAAGAAATCATACTTTAGTAAATATGGTGCAATCTATGATGAGTTATACAGATCTTCCCATTTTACTATAGGGATTCACATTGCATACCACTTGTTTTATTCTAAATAGAATTATTTCTAACCTACTATTCCATTTGAATTGTGGTTTGGTAGGAAGCCTAGTCTTAAACATGTTAAGATCTGAGGTTGTCCAGCGTTCATTAAGAAACTAAACACTGATAAATTGGAAGCTCAGTCCCTAAAAGGCAGGTTTATAGAGTATCCAAATGATAGCTTTGGATATTAATTTTACCTTCTCACTAAACAAAGAATTATTATCAGTAGAGATGCTATTTTTCTTAAAAAAGATATTGTTCAAGAAGGAGGCACGGGAAGGGAAATAAATCTAGATGAAGAGTCATAAACCCAACAAACCAATGAAATGCCAAACACTATGGACATTGACCAAACAGTACAAGAGCTAATTCAAAATGAGAGTGTCACGGTATCTCGAAGGTCAAGTAGGTAATTTGTCCTCTTGCAAGATACCTTAATCTCCTTGATAATGTGCAAGAGTTGTTCATACATGGAGATAATGATCATAGAGATGATCCTACTACTTATAAGGAAGCTATATCTGATATAGATTCTTCAAAAAAATCTGAAATGGATTCCATGTATTCAAACCAAGTTTGGGATCTAGTTGATTCACCTGAGGGGATAGTCCCTATTAGGAATAAATGGACATATAAAAGAAATATTGGTGTGGATGGAAAGGTAGAAACCTTTAAGGCAAGGCTAGTAGTAAAAGCTATCAACAAAGGGAAGGAGTCAACTATGAAGCGACTTTCTCGCCCATAGCAATGCTTAAGTCAATCAGGATATTGTTAGCCATAGCAGCAACAATGATTATGAAGTTTGGCAAATGGATGTTAAAACTGCTTTCTTTAATAGACACATTAAGGAAAACTTATTCGTGAACCAACCCAAGGGTTTTGAATCTGAGGGTAAGTCTAAAGTGTACAAACTTAAGAGATCCATTTATGGTCTTAAGCAAGCTTCGAGAAGTTGGAATTTTTGTTTTGATGAAGTCATTAAATCATTGGATTTCATCAAGAATGAAGATGAGCCATGTGTTTACAAGAAGGTTAGTGGGAGCAAAATTGTCTTTCTTGAATTATATGGGCATGCTAACGATTGTACAAGTCTGGTTATCAAAGACTTTTCCATGAAAGATTTGGGAGAAGCAAACTATATTCTCGGGATTCGGATTTATAGGAATAGACTGATGAAACTGATAGGTCTTTCCCAAAGTCTTTATTTGGAAAAAGGTGTTGCAAAGGTTCATCATACTTGTTTCCAAGAGAGGATTACTACCTGTGAGACATGGTATTCACTCTCTATAGCGATGTCACCTAAGACACCTGAAGAGAGGGGGAAGATGGCTAAGTTACCTTATGCCTCTGCCATCAATAGCCTCATATATCCAATGTTGTGCACTAGGCCAGATATTGCATATACTGTTAATATGACTAGCAGATTTCAATCTAACCCAGGACTAGAACATTGGATACCTATAAAGAACATCCTTAAGTACTTGAGAAGGACTAAGGATATGATCTTGCTATATGGATAGCTTTAGTAAAAAATATAACTGATCTACTTACAAAGGGCATGACACAATTGTAAATGGACAAACATCTTTAGAAGATGGGTCTTAGATACTATGCTGAGTGGCTCTAGTGCAAGTGGAAGATTGTTAGTTGTATGCCCTAGAGCTAATAAATATATGTATCAATAATTCCTATTAATGGCAGTTTATTATTCTTTTATCCATAATTTATTTTATTAGAATAAATCCATAAAATACTTGTTAGATACTTCGTTCTCAAGAGTTAAGAATATGAGTGATAGAGTAGTCTAATACAATATCTTTAAAATAGTTCACGATCATAGGAATTCAAATTGGATGTTTTTATTTCAGAAGATTGTCACCTCTGTCTGTTTCCATGATTAGTATAAGATACTAATGAAGATGAAATAGTGAGTCTTATACTATACAACATTAGATGTCAAAATAGATATGTGGACACTTATAGGATAAGTGGGTTGAACGTGACAAATAGATAAAGTTCACATGGTAATTTTACTAATGTCAATGAAACATTATCTGGATCATATCAGTGCATATAATCCTTAGACCTGAGATGGCAAGGTTATCTTGCACATAGATGGCTATAGTTTGCAACTGTCCATATACTCATGTCATGCATTAGTATTAAGCAATCTGTGGTTATAGTTAGTTATATATGAAGATAGAAGACTAGTCAATATGGAATTCATTACCTCATGTAAAAGTGGATAGATCTTATGGATGAGAGGTTGTTCTTAATCATGAAATCCTTGGCCAAGGTACTTCAACTTAAATAGAAAAGAGTTTCTAGTTCATGTCATATTGATCAAAGAATGAAAAGAAAAAGACTTAGAGAATCCATATGATCTAAGCTATAGGGTTTGACATTATCCATGACCTTGGCTGGATTGAGATCCTGTAATGAAAGGATTTGAGTGCATGAAAAATATAATTATTAGTTCACTAGAATGTTTTAATTGACACATTCATCACTATTTGGGTGGTCATAGCATTTAATGCTTGGTGTTACCCATGACTTATGAGAACCAAGGGTATTTTGGGAATTGTACTCCAGGTTCGGAAATGAGTTTTCGATAAGATCAGAAGTTTGATTTTGTAATCTCATTACCAATTAGTGATGAACTTAGTTAATCACATACAATAGAACTTATACATGCCATGAATGAAGTAATTCTAATTAATGTAGTTAATTTGAAATTAATTACCGAATTGGACTTGTAATTGAATTACAGGGTTGCTAGCACATCCCGAAGTCTAATTCAATATAGTGGTAAATCCTCAAAAGGTTTTATGAAAGCTCCATATTTTAGAAACCTGTGTTAGGAGCATTTTGGTCTTTTTCGAGTTTGGATTAATATAAGACATCAGATGACTTATATGTGACATAAGCCTATTTAAAATAAGAATTATTTGAAAAATAAATTAATTCAAATTTTAAATAAGTCTTTAATTAGAAATTAATTGAGAATTGATTTCTGACATAAATGTCATCTCAATATTTGCACATGCCCAATAATAAAATAAGAAAAGAATATGACATATAATGAGGAAAGAAAATGTGGCTCGCCGTTTTAAAATGTGGCTCACCTTTTGAGCATAGAGCTCTCTCTCTATTTTTAAGAAAACCACTCCACCACTAACTTCATACTAGTTTAGATTCCCAAGGGCAACAAAAAGGGGACTTGGACAAAAAGGAGTTCCTTGGTATATCGTGTTCGTGTGGACAAGCTAGAGGTCGTGTGGTTGTATGGCTATGTGTTTGTGAGACGGACAATTACTCTCTATAGGACTTCGCTACATATGTCCTGTTTATTCATCATTACTTTAAGCATTTATGTTATCTAAATGACACGATGTGATATCAATCTCATTAAATATTATTTCATTGAGAGTGTTTTCTATCCTATATGAACGGTTGATATGATGGAAAATTTTTGTTTACTACTGTTTTATATTTCGTTGCATTGATATGATGTTTTCCAACATGAACTCCTCTCATGTTGATTTACAGATGGAGCCTTGGATTTGGATTTCATTGAAACAAATCTCTCTTCTCTTTTTTTTTTTTGCAATTACAGTGTATCTCAACACACATTGGAACCACTATCACCACAACACTCACAGGTGGCTTAATCATCTCTTATTCGGTGGAGAAACAAAGGGATAATTAGGACATTGTTTAATAAAGTCATCCTCAAATATACGTGGAAAATAACACAATGGTCAGATTTCACTTAACATTGATCAAATGGTCTGTATTAGACCTACTGGGTGGGACTCACCTTGGTCCCTAACATGGGGCAGACTAAGGAATCCTGTGCCATGATATGTCTCATGCGTAGGTAAAATTTCACTTACCACTAGTGAGTTATTACTAAATCAAGGGCATATAGTGACTCTTGCATAGAGTTCTTCGTTACTCCAGCACAGTAATATTTTCTGATTTTCATTAGAAATTCATAATCTTAATTAAGAACCATTTTTGGTGGATAGAATAATTTGTGCCATGGAATAATCTGCCACTGGCCAAGTCCAGAACCCGATCCGAAACTGGTGAAACCCATGTTAGTCTAAAGTCAAACACGAGACCAGCAACTAGCCCACAATTACTTAAAAAAAAAACAATCTTTCCTCAATTTTCTTGAACCGACTAGCATCATTCATAGTAACGAGATATATATAGTTAAGGTAAATTTTAAGGAGATTAATTTTGATCTATACTGTTCATATAAAAAGTTTTTATATTATTATTTAATTATATGCTTTTTATTCATAAGATTCTTAAAGTACTTTCCTGCCATTGAATAATTCTCCATTTCAAAATTTTGTTTTGTCTATAAATAATTATTTATTTTAAAAATTTAAGTAGTATTAATTATTTTTTTATTGAGTTATTAATTAAGGAGGAGATAAAAAATTAGAGTATTAAAACGAAACAATGACAATAATTGAGACTTTGGCTTGATGGTAGATTTTCTGCATCTAAGAACCACACATGGGGTAGGATTGTGTGTTTGATCCTTTGACATTATTCAAGAATGAAATGAGTAATAAATAATTAAATTAAATATTTTTACTACAATATAGATGTCTATATAAAATATTTTTTTGAAAAAATATTTTTATATTAATAAGGAATAAAAATTAAATTCAATTTTATAAACAATCAAAATATAATCTATTATATCCATTTCATTGTATTATTTGTTCTCATGCATTCGCAGCTTCATCAAGTTAATGATCATGCATACAAGCACGACATTTTTTTCATGTAGATTTTTACTCCTTTTATTTCACTCTATCTGTCAACATATACTAAGAAAATAATAAATAAACAAGTATTGATAATAGTATGAAGTTGTATAAGTAGACAAAATTACTCCTATTAAAAAATAAAAGTAAGCACTATAATTAATTAAAGTGGATATAATTAATTACACTAAGGATATTATTGATAAAAAATTAATACTTTTTTCTATAACAAATGGGCAGACATTTTAAAACAAAAGTCTCAAAAAATTGACAAATAGAGTGAATAGAAGAGAGTATTTTACAAGAAAAATATTATTTATACTTATAATAAATGCATCACATTGTTAACTCACATCATATTCATTACATATCTCTCCATTTCATAATAACTATTAAAAATCAAACAATACACACATTAAGAAAAAAAAAATATCTTGATAAATGTAGAAAATTATGAGTTGACAAAATTATCATTCTATAATCATTATTATTCATCTTGGTAAATGTATTGATTACTTAATTAATATATTTCTCTCCTTTTGTATCATACGAGTCAAATGACTAGTTCTTAAATATGAAAAAGTAAAAAGTTGACACTTATTATAAACAGAGGGAATATTAAATAGAGTATGAAGTTAACTTGAATCGACTCGATACCTAATTTTATATATATATAGATATATATTGACATGAATATCCTATATAACATAATATGAATATACATAACATAAATTATTTAATAACCATGACCACAAAAAATTAATTTCCACTAACTTCGCGAGGAAATTTTTATTTGAATACTTGGTTTTGGTGATTTAATTAGGATGATACGGTGTTATGGGAAGATTAGGGATCATATGATATACCCAAATGGCCCACTAGCAATATGTGAAAGAATGCAGCACCAATCTTTATATTATTAAAAAATATTTTTCCAATAAAATTGCACATCAACAATTGGTGTGGTAAACAATTCAAATTAAAAACTATTTTTTTAACCCAAAATCGCATTCAGGCGATTTGTATGTTAAAACAACTAGACTTTTTTAATTGGATACTTCTTGTTGTGTGTAAATAAGTTCTTAATAGTTTATTTTAAAAAACACTATATTTTACCGTAAATTTTACTAAAGCACATATCGTCGAGATGTTACACTTAACAGTTAACTCATTTGAAAAAATGAACCTGGTAGGGCCGCTCTCTAAGTCACCTCCACTTTAAGTACGGAGCAGCTTTAAATTCTGAGATCAATTGTCTCATTTTTTGAAGTGTCTCACCATATTCGATAGTAGATATCTTAGCCGTGCCATAAAAAAAAGTAACCCCTTCTAAATTAAACTGTATCTCTGGTATTTTCACTTATTTTTTTTCTTTGATCGGCTCCAAGTCTCGCTTCAATCATAGCCGCAGTGCAAAAATGAGCCGGTGTGGCCGTCTTTGACAAGACAGCGATCGCACAAAAGTCGCATCTGGTAAATTGGTGACGATGCCCGTGACGTAGGCAGTGGAACCCATCTTATTCTTTTGAAGTTATTGCGTTTGTTTATAAGTTTGGATTCTTTTAGAAGAAGAGAAGAAAAGATTTATAAAGTAAAATTATATTTGTTATCTCCACCTTCTTATTCTCCACAACTCATGCTCATATACATACCCTTACAGTCCAACACGTGTGAAGCAGTGAGTGAGTGAGTGGCAGGTGTGGAACGAAACTCAGGTCCACCAACGTTGAGTCGTGATACTCGAGTCCGCAAAACTATCACAGTAATCGTTTATTCATCAAAAGATTAAAAACATCGTGTTTTTTGTCCTACAATAATGGCACAATGCTAGTATCTTTACTCAAATCACGTTACCTCTCACATTTGTACATTCCTTTAGAGGTACATCTAAGTAAACCATGAAGCTTATCACAATTACTAATTAATTAACTTTTTTTAAGTATTTAATTAATAATTTAATTTTTGACGGTATGTATAAAAAATGACCTATGATTAGAGACAACTCTTATATTTATGAGTTTTATATGACTCGAGAGCATTTGTCACTGTTGCTGATGACGACGATAAATATCTTTGGTCCATCTTAAAAGAAAAGGATAAATTAGACTGATATTTCTTGAAGTAAGGTAATATTAATACTTACTCCTTATTAGATTTAAAATTATATTTACCGCTTTTGATTCCAAATAATTTATATAATACCAAAATTATCCTTAACTATTCGTCTTCTTTCTCCTTCCACTTCCAAGATTACCCACCATCCTCCATTTTATATTGTAAACAATCTTATTCGAGACACTCTACTAAATATAAATATCGCTCCCAACATTTGAATTTAAACCATATATAGTTTGCCACGCTTATTATCCAATTCAGTCAAACTCAATCTCCGTTGATAAATGTATCAATATTTTTTTTTTTTTTTGGTAATGTCAGTTGATAAATGTATCAATATATTGAACTATTGAATATTGAATATACTGAAAGCATAAAGGACTTTAAAACTAAATATCTCACCCCACATTAAAAAAATAATTTGTATATAGTGTTTTGATCGGTGATTTATATTTATATGAGATAATGGATAAATTTACTTATATATGGTATTTATAGAATCCGGCACATATTATTTTAATTTTGCAGACAGATTCTGAATCTGCCTTTAACAGATTAAAGGTAGATTCTGTATTAATTTTTTTTTATATTAAATATGACTTTGATAGATTTTCTTTGAATCTGTCTTTGACTGATTTCATATTGAAAAAAAATATTATGTGATTTTTTTTTAAAACACCATGTTATTGTAAATACACAATCTAAATCTCATATGTAAAAAAAAAAAAAAGAGACCCCACCCACAATATGTAACAACTTTTGTTTTTGAACTTTTCTATCAAATATTTCAACGACAATTGTTAAGGAAAATAAAAATATTATATAAAAATTAGCCTTTCAAGTTTTTAATATCTTAAATAAACTGAAAGCTTTATGCTATACAAAACTCATCATCCTTCAACAATTTAATTTTTATATAATGAGAATGTAAAATTTTTCACATAATTATATAATGAATATCATTATATCAATAAAAATAATTAAATCATATATTTACTATTTAAAAAATTATATAAATAGAACACTTTAATTAAATAATAGTATAAAATAATTTTATATCATCAATGTGTTCAAATTATATTTTTCTTTTAGTTTTTAACCACTAAATAGCCCACTTTATTTATTTCCTTATCAACTTGACCCCACAATTTCCCCACGTGCTCTTTTGCATAAAATATATGTTGGGCCTCATAGAGGTCTACACCCTATTATAAGGCCACGTGCCCACTCTGTCTACGCTCTTTCGAATCAACACGTTTAGAACTACGAAGATCTTCAAAATCATGGACCTGCTTCGGCTTCCTCCTCCCACCCCCACACTATATAGCACGTCTTCCCACTCTTCCGCCGTCAATTCCATCCTGATCATCGCAATTCCTTGAAAGCCACACACACACAACCCGAAAATCTAAACACACGCACATAACACACATGTTGAATAAGAATAAGCCTTCTTCCATGGCTACGACTACTAGTGTTACTAGTGATTCCACCGTGCACAACCCTTCCTTCAATGACCCTTGTTCAAACAATGAAGCCAATAGTTGTAAGATGTACAAAGGGGTGAGGAAGAGGAAATGGGGCAAATGGGTATCTGAAATTAGGCTCCCCAATAGCCGTGAACGCATATGGTTGGGGTCTTATGATACCCAGGAAAAAGCTGCTAGGGCCTTTGATGCTGCACTTTATTGCCTGCGTGGTCGCCATGCCAATTTCAATTTCCCTGACACCCCTCTCAACTTGGAGATCACTAATGTCCATTCCCTTTCCCACCATGAAATTCAAGAGGTTGCACAAAAGTTTGCTAATGATATAACACCACTAATTGAGAATGAGAATAACCAACAAGATGAAGATCAGGAAGAGGAAGAACCATCATCGGAGTCACAAAATGGTGCTAATTCCCTTGGATTGTTTGAATCCAGTCTAAGGGAGAGAAGCATATTATCCCCCGCGTATGATTATGATGGGAGTATGCAAGTGGACCATGGGGACATGAGGGCCATGGATTGGACATTTTTGAACATGTTGGATCATGACTCGAATTATAATAATAGCGGGCTTGCTGGCTATGATTTTGGACTTTACTATGGCCTAGATAAGGTGCACTCAGGTGAGTTGTTATATTCCACTCCACCATCAACCCTTTTTGAGGATAATAATAATGGGGAAGAAATTGAAGGTGATGATGCTTTTTTTAACCATTCCTTCCTTTGGAGTTGGAATTTTTGATGATTCACCTGCAGGCTCTATAGCACATTGCCAGGTTTTCAACTTGCTTTGCCAGTGTCTACATCATTTTTTTTTTGTAACCATTTGCATATGGTTATTGTTTCTCGATAATACTCCAATTATGGTTAGCTAAGGCATTAGTCTAGATCAAATCGAGCATACCATGCCATAAATATTGTGGGAAGTGTCCCAGTTTTTATGTGCCATCTTTCTATTGTATTTACTAGCACTAGCTCCGGCCCAAAAAAAAAAAAACGGGGGGAAAGTACCAGCTTTTAGGTAGTAGTAGGTACCCACTACCAATTTTTCTCTTATATTTTCTTTTTTATATGTGTACTTGTACCATTACGATCGTTTTAAATCATGTGTACTTGTCAATCCATTGTTATGTATAAATATATATAAATCGATATATACTTGTACGGATTGGTATAACTACATAGTGATTTTGATAGCTTGCACAAAATTTCCAATTAATTGTGGATAAGATGAAGAAGGTTAAAGAAAATTAGGCACTTACGCACTTATATATTATGCATCATCGTTCATATATAGCCTAATATATATGCAGCTAGTTCTCATCACTTCCTGTTAATTATTTGGGATTTCTCTAGTTTTCATGGGATTATTATTTTATTTTAAATTTTTTACCATAATATGGAGACCTTTTCTTTATTATTAATTAGAGTTCGCCTTGTCGTAAATGTTTTTCCTCTTTTCTGATAGATCTAAATCAATATCTGATCCCGGTCCATTCTAGTTGCCTGAAAATAACAGTTGAAGATTATTAACTTATCTTCTTAAGTACTAACATGTTGCATGCATAAACCGCCACTTGATTTATTTGAACATTTTCCTATTATCTCATAAACAAATCAGGGTATCTTATGATTTCGGATATTGTCCTTTGTTGTTTGAACAAGGATTTTTCCCTTTGTGGTCTCGTGATAGAACTATAAGTTTGCATTAAAGTTACTTTGAATTAAGCATAATTTATGTTTGATTAATTTTTTTTTTCAAGTAGCTAGTTTGAAGAACAGGTAGCCATGTATTTTTAAACTCAAAATCTCTTTGGATTTCGATACGGATGACAATGCCAAGCACTGAGCATAATGCAATCAGAAATGTCGGCATATCCTTTTTCTTAAGAGGCATTTGAATTTTGAGAATTTCATTTCCATGGTCCAATGATATATATAGTTGAAGGGAGTGGGTATTGCTATTCTCTTTTGTCTATCTCCACTCTTAAATTAATGCACTTTTATTTGATTGTCCATAAGTACCCTTCTCTTTCTTTTATGTGATTAAATTAACAATAATTGTTATTTTTAGTTTAACTTATTTTTAATAATATTAATACTTTTCTTCAATTTTTTGTGTTTTGGTAATATTTTATTTTATGAAAATCTCCCCCTTTTTTTTACTCATTTTTCACATGAAATTTATTAAATATACTTTTTTTGCATAAGAACCACAAATTGATTCTCTTAATTTGAAATAGTTTTAGCATATATGAATGCATTGTCAAAGGTAATATACAAATTGTAAATTGCATCCACAAAGACCATACCATTTATTTGTTCACTTTTTAAAATTATTTTTTGTATCTAACATACTTACTACTGTGTATTGTAGATAATTATTATATTATAAATTTTAAAATTAATTTAATATTTACATATTAATAGTTAATTAAATAAATTAATTTAAAAGGCTTATAATATTTAGTGGTCCTCTACTAATAAAGATTGTAACCAGTATTAAACATTTTGAAATAAAGTTAATTATCATTTAATAAAATTCATATAAAATCATTAGGATCACATTTTTGCAAAATAAAAAAATTCAAAAACACGGACAATAATATATTAAAATAAAATTTATTTAACAATATCAATAATAATGACTTGAATCAGTACAAAATAACTTTGAATAATATAAAAGTAATAATAAATTATTAGTTTAACTATGAAAGAAAATTATGAAAGAGAATATAATGAGGGGTATTTTAGGACAATCATATAAAGTTCATTAAATTAGGAGTTGAGATAGATAAAAGGGAGTGACAATAGCCACTCTCATAGTTGAAACCTATATATTTTTCAATCAATTTTTTAATGTGATTTTTTTTCCGGTGATTCTTTTTATCATTCTTTTACTGCGATGCCGTGGTCTATTCATTGGTAAATTTTCAACATACATAGCAACCATTATTAGGTGTAAAGCAGGCAAAATGAATATAATAAGACTTATCCATTATTTTTAATTGGGAAAAATTAATGCAGTATTAGTGTGGTAATTAATCTAAATTTCTGTCTATACTTTCATATTATTTGTTTTTGTATTGGGGATTCACGACAATTTAATACTTAAAATATAGACATTAATAAATTGCTTGTGTCACATCTATTGCTATATTAGCATCCTTGTGGATGCATTCTTCAACAAACCTTATTATCAAAACTTAACAAATTCTCTTGTTGGTAGCAAAGGTTGTACCTTTACTAGGTTGATGAATGACCTAAACAGTTGCTTTGCTTGATGAGGCTTTGATCAGTGTGAGAACAACGGATAAAATGGTTTGTTGGTTATTTTTTGTGCTATGTTTCTTAAAGGCATATATATATATATCCATCTTCTAATAAGTGTCAATCTATAAAATTTTATTTTGTTGTAAGAGAGTACTAGAGTGAAAGTAAACAAATGAAATAGTTAGTTTATTGATGAGTAGAAGTTGGTTTATATAAATAAGTGATAGGCTCAGACTAATTAATGATTACAGGGTTAAACTAATTATCTAAAACTCCCCTTCAATCTGGAATGAAGATGTTCTGAAGTCCTATCTTGGACACAAGGCTGTGAAACTAGCGGTTACCTTATGGTTTAGTTAGGATATTTGCAAGTTGGTGAACTAAGGCAACATGAACCAACTTGATGATACCTTGCTGAACTTTTTCTCTGATAAAATGATAATCTATCTCTATGTGCTTACTCCACTTGTGAAAGGAAGGACTTATTTGATGCTATATAGATAGCAAATTGATTGTCACAATAAACCATGGAAGGATCAATATCAACACCAAAATCATGTAGTAGTGCTTTTAACCAAGTCAGCTTACTGGCTATAGAAGCTAAGGACTGAGACTCTACTTCTGCTAAAGACCTTGCTACTGGGGGTTGTTTCTTAGACTTCCATGAGATCAAGGAATCTCCCCAAAAAAAAATGCAAAAGCCAGAAATTGACTTTCTACTGTCGGTGCAAGTTTCCCTATCAGCATCGGCATAACCACGAAGCTTTAAGGAGGAGTTGGAAGAGAACAAAATCCCTTGGCTAGGAGTGGACTTAAGGCACCTTAATAAGTTATGGGTAGCATCAAGATGAGTTATGCAAGGACTAGACATGAATTGACTCAATTTGTTAACAACAAAGGTAATGTTAGGTCTTGAGATACCGAGGTAAAACAACCAACCAATCAACCTCTTATATTGAGAACTATCAGCTAGAGGATTGCCACTATCTGCTGAGAATTTACTTGATGGTTTCATAGGTAGAGAAGCTAGTTTTGAGCCTAAGAGGCTAGTATCTTCTAGTAAGGAAAAGGTATATTTTCGTTGGGAGAGAAAAATTCCTTTCTTCGAATGTGGCAAGTTCTAGTCCTAGAAAGTATGTCAAAGGGCCCAAATCCTTGAGTTTGAAGGCTTCCTAAACTCATATTTAACTGAAGTGATGGCTGCGTTGTTGGGGCTAGCTATGGTGATGTCTTCTACATACACAGGTAAACCAACAAAGATGCTGCCAATGCCCTTAGTGAAAAGAGAATAATTACTATGAGAATGGATAAAGCCTTGGTTGGCAAGAGTGGAAGAAAACTGTAATGACCATTGTGTAAAGGCTTGTTTCAGCCTATATATGGACTTATTGAGTTTGCAAATAACATTCTCTCCCTTAATAAAATATCCCAAAGGCAAATTTGTGTACATTTCTTCAAAAAAATTTCTATTAAGAAATGCTTTGTTCACATCTAGCTGAGCTAAATGCCATTGTTTTATCATAGAAATAGAGAGAAGGACCTTAATAATGGTGAGCTTGGGAATCGAGGAGAAGGTTTCCATGAAGTCTATCCCGGCTTGTTGAGTGTACCCTTCAGCAACCAAACGTGCTTTGTGATGATTAACTAAACCATCAACATTATACTATACTATATATACCCATCTACATCCAATTGTGTGTTTCCCATGAGAAAGGGTGGTGAGAGACCAAGTGCTGTTGTTTTCCATGGCTTCTAGTTCCTCTTGCATTGCTTTTCTGCATTCAAGGTATTTTACTACTTAATGGAAAAACTCAGGTTCAAAGTGAGAAAAAACTTGCATTATGTAGTTGCTATATAAGGAGGATAAGGCTTGGTAACTGAGATGGTTGAAAATTGGGCATTCACAAGTCATGGTTAATTTGCAGTAAAAGTGATTAAAGTGAGAAGGTTGCCTATTTGGTTTATTAAATCTTTTGAGAAGACGAGGAGAATTGGTATTTTGAGAATCAGGTTCAAGTTGGTCATTTACAATCACAAGCTGAATGTTAAGGTTGAGATTAGTTTTAGATAAAACGATGGGAAGATTTGCAACTGGGGGCATGTCAAGTTAAGGAATATGCAACACAATGTTTGGAAAAGGGTCAAGTACAGGGGTATTATTAAGAAAAGGAAATGTGGATTTATGAAAAAAAAATATCTCTAGAAATATAGAAGGTTTTGGTCTACACATTATACAGCTTATAGGCTTTGTAATTAGGAGGATAACCAAGAAAAATTGAGGGATAGGCTCTAAGGGTAAATTTATTTCTAGTGGATGGCAGAGAAGAACCAAAACATAAGCAGCGAAAAGCTCTCATAGAGGAATAATCTAGAGGTTTCTTAATAAGCAACTCATAAGGAGACATTCCTTGATGCAGATTCGGTGTAGGTGTTCTATTGACAATGAAGGTTGTAGTAGAGATACAATCACCCAAAAGGTAATAGGGACCCACGAGACTAGAAACAAAGGGCTCAAGCAATGTTAAGCAAGTGTTGATGCCTTCTTTCAACAACTGAATTTTGCTGGGGTCTTTCAACATATGAAACTTGGTGGAGGGGTCCCTTGAGTTGCCAAGAAATCAATTAATGCAAGTTCTTTTGCATTATCTAATCAAAGGACTTTAGTTGAAACTTGGTATTAGTTTTTAACCATAGCAAAGAAATCCATAATGATCCTTGGGGCTTATGACTTGTGCTTGAGTAGGTATATCCAAGTGAACCGTGAATGATCATCAATAAGAGTTAAGAAGAATTGATGACCAAAATATGTTGGAGTGTGGTATGGACCCCATAGATCACAATGCAACAAATCAAAGGGTTTGTCTAAGAAGTTATTCTTAGAGATGAAGGATAATCACCTTTGCTTAGCTAACAGACAAATGGAGCAATTGTGAGATTCAAAAACCTTTATTGGTAATTCATGGAATTTATTATTCAACATATGTAATCTCCTATTAGATAAGTGTCCTAATCAAGGGTGCCATGCATCAGTAGAAATAGCATTAATATAAGTAGTAAAGGAGGTACTATTACAAGTAGTAGCTGGAATGCCAACAGAATTATCGTCAACAGAGTTATTACAAATTTGATATTGTGCTTTATTCAAGGAATCAATAAAATCAGTAGTATTCAATTTGGGTACAACAGGAGCTTGGAAAACGTAGAGTCTATCACAAAGATCACCCTTCCTAATCATTTACATGCTGCTGCGATCCTATATGACAAAGGAGTGTGAAAGGAACCTAACAAATAGATTTGTGTTCAAGAGTAAGCAACTAACAGATAAAAGATTTACTTGAAATAAAGGAATATGATAAACTCCATGTAAAATAAGATTGTTAGCTAAGACAACAGTGCCTAAACTAGAAACAAAAAATCTAGATTTATTTGGTAATGTAACATAAGTATTAACAATAGGATATAGAAGGAGAAAAGATTTCCAGAAGAGCAAATATGTTTAGTGGCACCAATATCAACAAGCTTGTGAGACTTCAATTCTTCCCAAATTGCCTTCAGTTTGGTAAAATAAAAGACATTCAAAGAGCCTTGAGAAATATTCATAAGATCCTTTTTAACTGGAAAATTCAAGATCTATTGTTTTGCTGAAATCGAGTTTGCAAATCATGCCATATCTCATAAGAAGAATTAGCAAAGATTACACTTGCAATAATTTCTTTGGAAATAGAATTTAGCAACCAAGACATGGAAATTTGATCATTTTGTTGCCAAGAAGCTAAAAGATTAGGATCTGTACCATCAGGTTTTGGAAGAGAACCATCAACAAATCCAAATTTGTTCTTGCAAAAGAGCGCAATCTTGATTGATCTACACCAACCATTGTAATTGTTAGGTAAGTTGTTGAGATACGATTTACAACCCTAGATGATCAAAGTGGCAGAGTGCACAAGGATTCATAGAATCATTGAGAAATCGACCAGCAATAAGGTTTAGAGTAGGTTGTGAATGAGCCATGGGTGATGAGCAATGGAAGGACAGGGTAGAACAAGGCAAGGAGCAAAGAGTGCTCGAGAAAGCCTGAGAAAAAACCTGAGGGAAAAGCAAGAAAGCTAGAAAGAAATGTAGCAGAAGGAGGAGTGTCATGATACCATATTAGATAGTGAATGAAATAATTGGTTTATTGATGAGTAGAAGTTAGTTTATATACATAGGTGACAGGATGTCAAGCATTTGTAACTAACTCAGACTAATTAATGATTATAGGGTTAAACTAATTATCTAAGAAAGAGAGTTAATGGAAAGATTAAATATGAGAGAGTGTTGAAGTAGGTGATAATAAGAGTATTATTGTAAAATATACTTAAAATTATCTAATTTCAAGTTCATTCAATCATTTTCGTAGCATAAGTGAAAATGAATACTTATTAGAGAATTAAGATATTGCATATCAAGGGAGCATTTGACTGTGTCTTGATTGTAAGAGTTATAATAGGGCTTTTGTAAGATTTGGTAAGGAAAGTTTACAGGTATTAGTCTTAAGATCCCTTTAATCTTAGGGATTTTGGGTAGGTCTGGAAATAGGCCTACTTAGAGTAGGCTTTAGCTTAAATAAGCTGGGTTTATATTCTCAAAAAGGAGGAGCTTGAGTCTAGATCTATTACCTGACATAGGCTTTTTTATAGCCTTAGCATGGCCTTTCTAAAAGCTTGGATTGGCTTGAAAGCCTATCCAGAGACCTATTTGGTTATAAAATATTTTGAAAAACCCAAAACGTCTACTCTTAACTAAGCCAATATACTATTAAATATGTTAAAAAAATATATTCTTAAATAGACTAAGAACTTAAGTAAGTTAAAAATTATCTTTTTAAATATATTAAAATATTTCTATAATAATAATAATAATAATAGGCTAGCCTGTGAAGCTTAATTGACTTTTTTTATTGTCTGAAGCCTAGCCTAATTAACTAAAGATGCTTTTTGAAAAGTCTTAACCTAGCTTATTTACTAAATAAATCAGGTCTAACTAGGTTGAATGCAGGCAAGACCGAAGGCCCTTGATGACATATGGTTTTAAAACTCGAACCGAACCAATCAATAAATCAGTCAGCCAGCTAGTCCAAGTAGCACAATGGATCGCACATGCACAAGAACCGTTACAAACTGGTTTAATTCGACAATTTTATGCAATAACCGGCCACCAGTGAATTGCCAGTTCGCATACTTTAGCCATTTCAAGAAAAAAAAAATGGATTGCGGTACTGCTACCACCAAACCAAGTTGTTGGGTCATCGCTGTGCCGTACCATTGTTGTGCTTCACCACCAATGGACGATGCTGCTTTAAGGAAGGGTTGAAAAAGGGAGGAGCTTAAGATATGGAGACATGGAGAATGAGAAAGAGAAAAAGAAAGAGATAGGTGTGCAAGGGAACAATGAACAAGAAAACTCAAAAGAAGGACAACATGCGGTGATGGAAGTGTAGGTGAATGAGAAAGAGAGATCAGTGGCTTAGGATATTACGGTTTTTGTGGGTCATGGATTTTTTGGGTTATGCGTCATATTGTAATTGAACACAATGTGGGCCAAACAAAAATACTATGAGTCATAACACTTAATAGTAAGCCATGATAATAATATCAAGACCAGGAAAAAATAAAGCCACAATAATAATAAAATAAATATATAATTGCAAGCTATTATGAGCAAAAAAAAGAGTAAGCTACAAACATCCTAATCTAAATTCTTTTGAATTGATTTTACTAGTTCTTTTTTGTTTTTTTTTCAGTTAGGGATTGCTTTTACTTTATTGTTTTTTCTTTTGGCAATTGTAGATAATTTTATTTTTTGTTGGATCTTGACTTTCTCTTCAGTGGGATTTTTTTGTAAACAAATTTTTATTTTAGATTTATATATATTTATATAAGTATGTGAATTTTTAAAATGTTAAATTATTAATTAATTATGTTATTTTATTATATGTATTAAATTTTCAATATATTTATTATATATTTATTTAATTAAATTCAGTTTGATTGGTTTAACCAGTGATCCACTGGTTAAACCACTGACCCATTAACTTGGCGTCCTAACCGAATCGATTGCCGAGTCGAGTTTTAAAAGTATACCTAATGAGCAGTCTACCTACTTCCACCACTAATTTTGGGTGCGATGATTATGGTTGACAAGGTTGTTAAGGTAGACCCTGTCGAATTGGACGCATGGTTTCACCTTTCTCAAGTTGTTCTTAGTGAGGCTAATAAGGAGAACACCACAAGCAATGTTGAGGTTATTTACTTGAAAGCTAATGACCAAAATTAAATGATGCTATAGTGAAAAAAAAGACTAAGATGATATATTTTTTAAGGTGATATGTTTTGTATGTTTCAGGATAAATTGAATTATATTTTCTTTAAGAATTAAATGGATGTTAACACAAGTGTGTGTGTATATATATTAACAAACCAAATAAATAGATAGTTGTTAAAAAAAATATAGGTAGTTTGCTCGAGTATTCGTTTTATATATCAATCAAACAATAATAATTAGAGATCGGTTAGCTAAATGGAATTCAGTATTTTCTTTCTCAGCAAAATAAATCTAAGTGTATTAGTTATGGATTGGGTTTTGCCTTGTATTAAACTTAATTATAATGTTGGATTATTCTCATAACAATGGATATATTTCAATTTGTATGAGTTTTATTAAACTCTAACAAAAAAACAAAAATGATATATATATATATATATATATATAATAATGAAACATTTATTTATTCCCTCTAAAATTTTCATGCAAATTTATTTTCACTCACATTTCATGATTAGAAATTTAAAGATTTTCATTTAAAAATTTGTTTCTCACTCCTATACAAAACTTACTTATAACTCTAAACCTACCAAATATACTATTAAAAAGTTCCCCTATTGAAAAATGTCATGAAGAATAATTTGCTTCTCATTATCAATAGTTTAAAACTCATAGACAATAACTATAAAGTATTATGACTCCGAAAGCATTGAATAAAGAGACACATGTACCTGGAACATAAAGCTGTAAACCCTAAAGCCATCTTGGAAGCTCAGTGTACGATCCTTCCTAATCACCATATATCTTGGCAATTCATACCTTCCGATATGTTGTCTTGAAATTGAATTGGGACTCTATGCCTCCTTGTAATGCTTTAATGGATAATGTTAGATCCGTCTCAACCTTGAGGAATATGAAGTGACAGATTATATTACTATCCATCTAGCAGTGCTGTTGTGAAGGAATAGAAAGAAATATGTGTGTGGTCCATTATACTTTTGGACATACCAAACTTCCCTTTTTGTAGATATGTCACACATATACTCAAGTCATCGTCATGCCAAACTTTACGCATTTACCCTAGTATTTAGTATAGCCTGACTCATGAACTTTGCATTGAACAAATCTTGGGATGCTATAATTTTTATGTAATACTCCAGGTACATGTGTTTTTGGATAAGTCCAGTACGGCCTTAGGATTTCCCAGGACCTACCCGTGTTGCCAGGAAATCCTTGGTAATGTAAAGGGCCAAAGGATGGAGTTAGGGTACTGTTGCTGCAAAATTTTGTAGAACATTCTTGTGAACAACCAATTTTGTCCAGTCTTTTAACAAGAAAGTCCAAAAATTTGCATATTTCATTACAGTTTCATTAAGTTTTTCTTTTGAAAGAGAAAAAGAGTTTGCTTTTTTTTATTATTATTTCCAAAATAAAAATGCTCAACTTCTTATTTCTACTTAGTTTTACTAGCCAAATACAAAAAAAAAGGGGTTTTTAATCCAATTGTGTATTGTCTAATCTCTTTGCATTATTTTCATCCTGTTACCTTGTCTTGTGTTTATGGTTCAGCCCATTCAAAGAAACATAAAAAAAAGAAAAAAGAAAGAAAGCCAACCCGTTGCAATCCATTTCACTTCTTTAAAAAAATAAAAATAATAAAAATTGAAAAGGAGACAAGGGAGTGTCACGGGCTCTTCTCCCGGGCTCCTCTCCTTTCTTGTCTCTTCCAGCTAAGAGCATGAAAAATAAAATTGACACAATGATGGTGTCCTTGAAGGGGGGATATCTCTTTCGGTGGAATTGAAAAATAGTAACACGGGATATACATATGGAGGATAAAAAACACGGAGACAGGAGAAGGAGGATCCTGCAAGATATGCAACAAAAACCAGCATCAAACACATAAGGAGAACCAGCATTTTCAGCCCAGTAATAACAGCAAAAAAGAAAAAGGTAATTCCATCAGCAATTCAACAACATCATCCTCACCATCAAAAATCTAATAAACAAAAAAAAAAGGGAGAAAAGGGGGGGAGGCCGCGGCATCTCCACCACCACTGCCGCGGCCTCCCATGATTTCCATCATCACCATCATCTTCAACCTCCCCCTTCAACCCATCATCACTGCCACGGTTCCTCCCCCCTTCAACACATCATCATCACCTCACAAGAGCCACCTGCTACCTCCTCCTTCCTCCATAGCTTAACCTCCATCACCACCCCCTTCAACCACCTCCGAAACCACCCAAACCACCGTGAGACCACCAACATCACTCCCCCACAACCATGATCGGCCACCGACTGCGCCTCCGTCCATGGTGGATCGGTCTTCCAAAGCTCGCTGCCAGCTTCCCCTCATGGAATCACAAGCCCACCTCCGCCGCGAACCCCTCCTCCCTTTTGCTCTGATCTCACCGCCACCACTCCTCCGCTTCCTCGTGTGGCTTAGATCTGAGAGCTGCCGCACTCCGCTTTGCATTTTTGTCTCCTGCTCTGATCTGCGAACGTTGATGTACCATGGGGGCCATGCTCCCTTCTGCGCGTTGGCTTCCCTTCCCAGCTTTCCCATGTCTGCCTCACGCGTGCGCAGTGGTGACCTTCAGGCGCCATCGCCTCCTTTTTCATCCCCCATGGCCGCGGACCTTACCCCATTTCTCCCTCTCGATTTTTCTTTCTTCCTTCGTGTCTCCATATGTGGGTCTATGTGTGTGAGATTGAGTTGTGAGTGAGTGGTCATGGGTTAATTGGTGAATGATCAGTGTATGGTTCCCTCTCACTCCCTCTCTGCCCGCGTCTCTCACTCCCATTCTACCGTCCTTCTTTCTTTCCTTTTCTCTTCAATGTGTGTTTAGTCTTTGTGTAGGTGGATGAGTGCCTGTGCGTGGGAGTGCCCGTGAATGAGTGAAAGAGAGATTTGATTTGTTGAGTGTGTGTTTGTGTGTGTAATGTGTTGGTCCGTGAGTGAGTTGAGAGGTGAGTATGAGTGAGTGAGTGAGTGAAAGTGTGTGAGAGTGTGTACGTGTGTGGGAGGGGAGGGAATCAGTTGGTTTAGGTAAAATTAGGGGAATTAGGAATAGATTTTATTTTATACTAATAATGTCTTATTTTTGTTCGAATCAAAATATTAAATTCGTTTATTTAAATTTTGATTTATTTGAGTTTAGTTTTGTGAATATTTTAGTGAAAATGAATAAATTAGTTTCTAGATATGTAACCATGCAAAACAAAATGTAAAGAGTGATTTAATTGTTTCTTTAACTTTAAGTAAAGTTAGTGTTAAAGTTTTTATTAATTAAAAAGATAAAAAATATAGTAATTACCACCCCTTTCGTTTCTTAATTGTTTGTATATGTTTTGTTGATTTATGTGTTTATACTTTTTTTTTTTAAGTATATGTATGTATTAACTATGTGAATTTGAGTTTTGTATTTATATTAGACGGGAATGTGGAGTTGATTTAAAATTTGTGTATAGGTGTGTTTTAAAAAAGTATTGCCAAAAAATAAATAAATAAAAATAATGATGTTTTTTTAAAAGTTTGTGTATACGGGTTGTTTTATTTATTTATTTATGTTCTTAAATTAAGGCTGTTATATTTTGATGATTTAGATTTTTGTTTTATTAGTTTTTATTTTATTTTAATTTAGGTTTAGATAAAAGTTTTTTTTTACTTTGAGTTTGTAATAAGTATTTCGATATTTGATAAAAAAGGAAAAATTTATAACATATTTTCTTTTATTTTATTTGAATGAAATTAGGTAAATTAATTGCAAAAAAGGAAAGAAACAAAATAAGTGGTTCAATTTAATTTCATTTAATTATTTTGGGTGAATTTAATATTAATGTTTCTATTAATTGAAAAAGACTAAAAATAAGATTAGGATCTTTCTTTAGTTTAATTATTTTATATGTTTATACGTTTTGTTCAAGATTAACTATATAATGATTTTCTTTTTTTAGTGTCTTGCTTAGATTAGGAATGCTTGTGTCTTATGTTTTTTTAGTTCAATTACTTTCTGTGTTTGTGTTTTGATTAAGATTAATTGTGTAATCGTAATATTTTGCATTTTTAGTTTAATCGTTTTACATATTTTGTGTATTTTCCTTTGTGATTTTTTTAGTTTTGTTATTTTATATGATTATGTGCTTTGTGTGTATTTATGCTATAAATTAATTTTTCTTTTGGTTTAATTCTCTTATATGTTTTTATGGTTTATTTAAGTTAATTGTGTTTGTGTTCTTAAATTTTGCTTTGTTAGCTTAATTATCTTTTTCTTTCGGTTCAAATTCATTGAGTATTTGTTTTTATGCGTTAATTTTGTAGGTTCCTATTAAAATTAGGTTTTTGTCTAAAAAAAAGAAGTTTTATCCATTTTGGATTCAAAATAAATATTTGGTTCTTTTTATTAAAATTTATATGCTTAATTAATTGATAAATTATATTAAAAAGGGGAGGTTAATTGAGCCGAGACGGCTTGTTAATCTTATGTTTCAGAATATTTTAGCTGCGACGGCTTGATATTCAAAGTCTTTTCAAAATGGAGTTAATTTGACCGCGACGGTTTGTTAACTTTATGTTTTAGAATATTTTAACTATGACAGATTGATATTCTAAAACTCCCTTTCAAAATTAGATTTTCATAATATTATTTTGTTTGTAAATATTTTATTATTACTTTGTTTTTTTATATTAATTTGAGGTAAACCATTAAATTATATATATCTCTTTTTAAGAATAAAGTTAATTTGACCGCGACGGTTTGTTAACTTTATGTTTTTAGAATATTTTAGTTGTGACAGCTTAATATTCTAAAATTATCTTCAATTAATTTTTCACCATTTAATTTATTTATAAATGATTTTCCTAAATTTTTTATGCTATTTATGTATTTTGTTTTATTTATAAGTTCTTTTTCCTAATAATTTTATGTCAAAATACTTTATTTAACTCTTGTTATTGTAGATAAAGAGTTAATTTATCCGTGACGGCTTGTTAACTCGATATTTCGGTCATTTGAGTTGTGATAGCTTAATGACTCGAAAATTCTCCCAAAAATATTTGTTTTTCCTTTATGTTCTTTATAAAAAATAAAAAATCAATTTTCTTTTTTTCTCTTATTTGTAAATATTTGTAATTTATATACTTATTTTCGATTTAAACTTGCTCATTTATTTTAATTGTCTTGAAATAGAAAATAAGTGTTTGAAAAAGGTTATTTATTTAATTTGCACAGTTAATTAAAGGTACCGTCCAAGGACGGGTGTACTAGGGTGCGTGGGATCGAATTCCTGCCCTTCCCTATACATAACCGACTCCCGAACTCTAACTGGTTTCAAAGACTATTCTCCAAAATGGTTTTTTCCAACGTTTTCCCAATTTTAAATAAACTTGGTGGCGACTCCAATGTTTCAAAACGAAAAATTTCCCTTTTTCGCCGTCCCCGTCGCGATCCCGGTTGCGACAGATGGCGACTCCACTGGGGAATTCCAAGAGAGTCAGGCCTGTTTTAATTAGTTGTGCGAATTAAATATAGCCTCTTGATGTTTGTTTTTCTTTCTTTATTTTACTTTGTCTAATATTGTATGCTTCGTCTATTTACAGAATTTCATTTTTCATGTGTTTATTTATAGTGATAGCTTTATTTGTTAAAACCTTAGGGTAGATGACTGTTACTAAATGTTGTACGTGTCTGTTTGAGTTGTTTTTGCAGGAATTAGTCGTGGGTAGTCTTAGGGTTTCAGGTTTGTATGCTCTCTTCACACACAACACTTACACGTTAATCACAAATGAGTGGGGCCCTATACCCGGGTCTGAGTGTAACTTGAGATAGGTAAGAGATTGTGTAGCGGTAGCCATTTTGGATGTTCATCCTGTTTGGTTATCGCGAAAATCTCATCTAGAGTGTGATTCTTTCATGAATGCCCTACACCTAGCGGTTCACCTGCTGTTGTGGGTAACATTCTGAAATGAATCTTAACTCTAGAGACCATAGAATTCTGAGAATATAGACCCACCCAGTGAAAGTGTTCACGAGGTAGAACGACCATAGGACCATAGAATTAACCTCCAGAATTTACCTCACACAGGACACAAAGAGAGCGTGCCTTTTCCTTAACTCCTTTCTTTGTACATAATTTCCTATCTTTGTTCTTTGTACATAATTTCAGTTGATATAGTAAATTATTTAGTATTCCTTCTTATATTTAAAATAAATTTTTCTTTCTATTATGGCAGGTTTGTTAGAAAGTCGATGAAATCTTTTGTGAGTATCTTTGGGAAAATGGAAACAAATATGAGGCCAGACAGTCGAGAAGGGTGAAAAGTTGAAAAGAACTCTCGTCTCAAAGCCAAGACACCGAAACTAAAAGCCTGAGATCTTTGGGTCGATTGTTGAAGTCACCACAACGCTTGTCTCTCACCGAAGGTATGGAAAGATCTTGAATCTCTTAGAAGTGGATTGAGCAGGAAGAAGCAATCACAAGCCTTGCACGATACTATGATCCTCCGCTCAGATGTTTCACTTTTCAAGACTTCCAACTAGCACCTACCGTCGAAGAATTTGAGAAGATTCAGGGTTACCACTAGAAGGAGAAAAACCTATCACTACCAAGGCCATTATCCTTCTTTACAAACCCTATCAAGCTGTCCTAAGGGTAGGTGTAAAGAATCTGCATGAAAGTACGTAAATGTAGGAATGGGACCTATGGATTCTCAAGAGATTACCTGGAAGAGCACATGCACCATCTAGCACAAGAAGAAGATTGGGATACTCTTGCAGATGTACTGGCCCTCACCATCTACAGACTTGTCTTATTTCCGAACATTGAAGGCCTTGTAGACTTTCTTTGCTATTGGCGTATTCCTTGCTCGCAAGTTCCATGGCCATAATCCTGTTCCAGCCCTCCTGGCAGATGTTTATTGTACTCTGAACTTTTGCCATGAGAAAAATGGTAAGAGAATTCTGTGCTGTTTACCAATGCTATATGTGTGGGTTACTTCGCACATATTCCAGAGGAATTACAAGGCACCTTGTCCGATTGAAGACCTACGAATGTATAATATTAAGAAGAAGAATGGACAAGAGTGGGCTCAAGACCTGGCCAAATTGGATGAAAAGATGATACGATGGTATCCTTGGAGGAGGAGGGTCAAACTACGATTTATCGGTCTGGAAGCTTTCCAAATGTACCTCTCATGGGTACCCGAGGATGCATAAACTACAATCCTGTCTTGGTATTACGCCAGTTCGGGTATCCCATGATGGGACCTCCTTCTGAAGCTGCAGTTACTCCATTCATCCCATATTATCAAGACTCCAAAGACATTGACCTATTCCAGAAGATCCGGTCCGCTTGGAACAAGGTTGTCAAGAAGGGAAAGGAACTGGGAGTTAGAAGTTGTGCTGTGAAAGAAAGTTATCATCAATGGGTGAAAAATAGGGCTCAAGAGATCAAGCTGCCCTTCAAAGTCATAACTATTACTCCTCTGGACAATGTATCAACCTGGGGTTTCCATGAAAATGAAGAAATCAAGAAAGTGAAGGAGAAACTAGACAAGGTTGAACAAGAAAAGGTGCAAATAGAAGCTGAGTTGAAAAGTGTTCGCCATAACTACACGGCGTTAAAACGAGAAAGCACTGAAAAGGATCAAGCTCTAGAAGGAACAAGCAAGAAATTGAAGATGGGGCATGAACACATGATGAAAACCAAGGAATGCCTCAAAGCTGCCAACAAAGAGCTTGGACTTCGGAGGCAAGAGCGTGACAAAGCGCTAGCTGAAAATCAACAATTGAAAGACCTGCTTCGAAAGGCCAAAATTGCTGAAGAAGCTGCATTAAAAGGCCAAGAGCAAATGAAACAACAAATGGAAGAATTGAATAATGAATACCAAAGGAAGATTGAAGAGCTAAGTCAACACATGAATGATGAGATCATGGAATATCAAGTTGCACTGGAAGAAGAAAAGGAAAGAGTTGCAAATTTGGATTCCGAAATACAACATCAGAACCACATTATTCATGAGCTGAAGACTCGCTTCTCAAACTTGGCAGGATTGGCTAATGCGGCCATTGAAGATGTTCCAAGATACTTAGGATTGGCTGAGCAAGGAATAATCCCTTTCAAGACCCCAATCGAGATTTGTAATTTTGTTGACTATTGTAAAGACTTGATTGGAAGAATGAAGCAAATGATTACTGAGAGATTTTGAGGAAGGCATTTGTGGCTTTACAATGTATTCTCTTTTGTTGTTGTGAAAATCAATGTAAGAAGGATGATGGTTGTAATATGCCTTCATGAATAAAAGAATCTTTGTGTCTCTGCATTGTGTTGGTCTCATAGCAATACCCATGACTTAGTACTTTTGAACGAGGCGTTACGAGGCGATTATCATCAAAGATACTCACATCAAGACTCAGTTCGATCAAAGATTTCTAACGAATAGCCATGTTTTAATCTTTTACTTTTCACTAAAACTGTTTTTTTGTATAGGTAAAAATCCGTCACAATTGGGCACCCAAGGAAAACCGATACCGATCAAACTCGAATTCACAATACCAGAGCCCGGACCAAAATGGCTGGAGGGAATGGTGACGCAGAAAGGGGTATTCCAATCACAACTATTTCTGGAGTAGAAAGAAATCTGAGCGATGAAGTTGATGCGGTGAGAGGAAAACTGAATGAACTGTCAAACAACCAAGGAAGATTGGAGGATATGATGCGGGCCATACAGGAATCACTTAACCTATTGGGAGCTCATTCAGCAAATGTGCAACCAAATACCACGACGCTGGGTATGCCTGTGGTACCGAGTGCAGCTCTAAATGTCACTGTAGGGATGAATGATATGGGTGAAATCCTGAATAACCCCCATGGGCAACCACCGTCCGCGATACCATTGGTAATCCCTATTGGAGAAGGTTATCGTTCCTTAGAAAATGTGCAAACTCATGAGCATGGGCATGTTACCCCTGTCTGGGAGCAACCTCGTGTGGTCATCCAGAAGCAGCCATCTTCCTCAGAGAATAGTCGTGCAGAGGCAGAAAAAGGAAAATTCAAAGAGGAATGGATGGAGAAGATTCAAGAGCAGATTCGGGCTATTCAAGGACCTAGCCCCTATGGGTATGTGGAGGTTGAACAACTCTGTCCTTCTACTGATGTAGTAATCCCTAGGGACTTTAAGGTTCCTGACTTCTCAAAGTACGACGGGACGGGTAATCCTCTTTTTCACTTGAAGAGTTATTGTACTAAGATGGCGATATGGTCAAAGGATGAAAAATTTCTCATCAACTTCTTCCATGAAAGCTTGATTGGACCTGCTCTGGAATGGTACATTCAACTAGACCATTCAAAGATTTCTAGCTGGAGAGAATTGGCAGATCTGTTCATGAGCCAATACAAGTTTAATCTTGAGGTGGCACCTACACGGGAGTAATTAAGCTCTATGCAGAAGAAGAAGGATGAATCATTCAAGCAATACGCACAAAGGTGGAGAGCCTTGGCTGCCCAAGTTCAACCGCCGCTCATCCCAACTGAAATGTGTTCTTACTTCTTGGGAACCTTGGGATCCCCTTACATTGGGGCAATGGCGGGGCGACATACAAAGACTTCTCTGAGTTGATAACTGCTGGAGAAAGAATTGAAAGCTTAGTAAAAGCCGGCAAGCTTCCCATGAACAGTGAGGACACTAGAAAGAGTTTCCCACCGTAAAGAAGGAGACAGATGTGAATTATGTGCATGGTCAGCAATCCTTCGTCCCACGATACACACCAACCCAACCACGATCATACCAAGCCCCTATCCCTCATTACCCACCATACCAAGCCACACTAACCGCAAACACTGTTCCATACTCCCAACCCCAAGTTAACAACCTCCACATAAGGCCATACGAACCAATCCGCCCAACATACACCCCAGCACCTCGACCAAATTTCCAAAACCAGAACCCAAATCGATTTCCTAACCTTCCACCCTTTCCAAAGCTATCCATTTCAAATGCTGACCTCTTTCAAAAACTAGTTGATGCTCACCTGATCTCTGCATATCCGGTGCACCCATTAGAACCGCCATTTCGCGATGGTACAACCCAAACCTTACTTGCAAATATCACATGGATATTGCAGGACATTCTATAGAGGATTGTGAAGGATTCAAAATGGCGGTAAGAAGATTAATTGCTTGTGGGAGGTTAGATCTTCAAGAAGATTCAAAGCCAGACATTGTTAATAACCCAATTCCAAAACACGAAGGAGGAAGTCGTGTGAATGCCTTGGAAAGTGATGAACCATTGATCAAGAAGGTTATGAGTCTCCGAACTCCTATGGAGAAAGTGTTCAATGGCTTGAAGGAGACTGGGTATCATATCGCAGCATCTGCATCAATGATGAAAGAAAATGAGAAAGATGACATAAAGTCGAGCTGCATATACCACTCTGGAGGTTTTGGTCATGATATAGAAAGTTGTTGGAGTTTCAAAGCTCGAGTACAAGAATTACTCAACCTAGGTGTGATTCAAGCAAAAAAGAGGTCGAATCTCCCAGAAGAGGTGAATGTGATCGATCGCTTCGTACTCCGCGTCCCTCTACTGAATCGAACTCCGAAACCAGAGAAAGTGGTGATCACTGTGAGGAAACCAGCACCATTCAGTTACGAAAATACACATGCTATCCCTTGGAACTATGAAACTAATGTGGAGACGAACGGAGACATAGGGGAAACCTCAAAAGCCCAAACAAGTGAAGTGATAGCGAAGGTAAAAGGAATAACAAGAAGTGGAAGGATTTATGGGCCCGGAGGAAATTTGGAAAAAGGAAGCTTGTTGATGAAGAGAGCGTGGGAAAGAGTTTTGGTGCGGATAGAAAAGGAAGAGAAGAAAATGAAGAAGAAGAGTTCACGAAGATTATGAAGCAAAGCGAGTACGACATCTTTGGAGCAATTGAAGAGGACTCCTGCCAGAATCTCCTTGTTGTCATTAATCTTATCATCTGAATCTCACCAAAAAGCAGTGTTAAAGGTTTTGAAAGATGCTTATGTGAAACCGGATGTCTCATTGGAGAATATGGTGAACATGGTGGATCCGGTAAAGCGTGTCAATATGATCACTTTCTCAAGTGAAGAGATCGTATCACAGGCCAACCCACGAGCACTGTATATAACCCTAAAATGCAAAGGCTATATAGTGCCTAAAGTCCTCATTGATGGAGGGTCGGGATTAAATGTCTTGCCAGCATCGACATTGAGCTACTTGTCAATGGGCAAAGACGATGTTTCACCGCAAGTAATGATTGTGAGAGCTTTTGATGGAGCAAAGAAAAACATCCTGGGGGAAATAGTGTTGCTATTGGAAATCGGCCCGAGCCGATTTGAGGTTTTATTCCAAGTGATGGAAATTGAGTCTGATTACAATATGCTGCTGGGAAGACCATGGATTAATAATGTTGGTGCTGTTCCTTCAACCTTGCATCAAAAGGTTAAGTACATTGAAAATGATTCAGTCATTACAATCCATGGAGAGAAGGAAATCATTGTATCTAAACCTGTCTCACTTCCATATGTTGAAAATGTTGAGCTAGTAGAAAGCAGCTTATGGCACAATCTGGAGGTGGTGGGGTTGAAGCAAGAACAGAACGAGCTCCCAAGGCAAGATGTCAATCAGATAGTGGCTCATATCATGATCAAAAATGGTTATCTGCACGGCAAAGGACTGGGACCACGGTTGCAGGGTATCGAAACACCTCTATCTATCTTAGGGAAACCTAACCGATTTGGTTTAGGATATGAGGCGTCATTGGAGGAGCAGATCAAGACCATGGCTCTTGAGCAAAAGAAACCAAAAGAGAAGATGAAGCAGATCCCTCATCTGAAAGAGACCTTTCCTTATCCGACTGAAGTGATTATGGTTGAAGAAGGATGTGTCCCTAGCTGTTGTCCAACCATCAATATGGTGGATGTTGAGAAGCCTGAAGAACGCAACAATGCTTATGCTGTCAACCACGATATGATGCTGATGAATTGGGAAGCCGAACCAGTGATTGATGTTATTACTTCAAAGTAATCATGTGGGATTGTATTAATTGTATTTGCTTTTATGTATGCTACTTTGAGACATCATTTGAATAAATTTGCATGTTCATCCAGCAATTTTTCTCTTTTCCATCTACTATTCTTTTCTTTATCATTATCTCCTCGAACCATTAATTTGTGCCCTTTTATTCGTGTTTTACCCATTATTTGTCTTGGCATTCCAACCCCCATAAATGCTTTCCAGGAACCTAAATGCTATGAATATTTTGCCACGGGAAAGGGATTTTGAAGGTCAATCAATTGATTCTCTTACTGCACTTGATTGCGATAGCTATGAATCTGAAGAAGATGAAGAAACTGTTGAGAGATTTTCAGGGTTACTAGAACACATGGATAAAGGATTTGACTTAGACAATGAGGTGATCGAAGTAATTAACATGGGCACCGAAGAAGAGAGGAAAAAGCTGAAAATAGTGGAGAATCCTGAACGAACAGAAATGATCGCCTTGTTCAAAGAATATCTGGATATTTTTGCATGGTCTTATCATGATATGCCAGGATTGGATCCGGAGATTGCTTCACACAAGATCCCTTTGTACTCAGAAGCTGAGCCGAAAAAGCAAAAGTTGAGGAGAATGCGGCCCGACATGTCGCTAAAGATAAAAGAAGAGGTGACTAAACAGCTAGAGGCCGGGTTTCTAGAGGTGTCAAGACACACAGATTGGGTGGCCAACATCGTGCCTGTGCCTAAAAAGGATGGGAAGGTTAGGATGTGTGTTGATTATCGGGATCTGAATAAAGCTAGCCCGAAAGATGATTTTCCACTCCCTCACATTGATATCCTTGTTGATTATACAGCCAGGAATCACCGATTTTCATTCATGGATGGATACTCCGGGTACAATCAGATTCTCATGGATGTTCTGACAAAGGAAAAACTACGTTCATAACTTCGTGGGGAACATTTTGCTACACGGTCATGCCGTTCGGGTTGAAGAATGCCGGTGCCACTTACCAACGTGCTATGGTTGCCTTTGTTCCATGACATGATGCACAAAGAAATTGAAGTATATGTAGATGACATGGTCGCTAAGTCCAAAGAGGGAGAAAGCCATGTAGTAGTCTTGCGAAAGCTGTTTGAAAGGCTCAGAAAATACAAGTTACGACTGAACCCGAATAAATGCATCTTTGGAGCTTCCACGGGGAAATTACTTGGGTTCATTGTCAGCAGAGAAGGGATAAAGGTGGATCCGGATAAGGTGAAGGCTATACAAGAAATGCCAGCCCCCCGAATTGAAAAGGAAGTAAGAAGTTTTCTTGGGAGGCTCAATTACATTGCTAGATTCATTGCAAATTTGACTAGTACTTGTGAACCTATATTCAAATTGCTGCGGAAACATCAACCTGGAGAATGGAATGAGGAATGCCAAGAGGCCTTCGATAAAATAAAGACTTATCTAATGAAACCTCCAGTTCTGATTCCTCCTACGCCAGGCCATCCTTTAATACTGTATCTTACAGTATTACCTACTTCACTCGGAGCAATGTTGGGGCAATATGATGAATCTGGAAAGAAAGAACAGGCCATTTACTATTTGAGCAAGAAGTTTAATGAATGCGAATCTCGCTATCTGGCAATTGAAAAGACCTGTTGTGCGTTAGTATGGGCTTCCAAGAGGTTGAGGCAGTACATGTTGTACTACACTACTTGGTTGATTTCTCGAATGGATCCGTTAAAGTACATATTTGATAGTCCTCATGTGTCATTAAGAATGTCAAAATGGCAAGTGATGCTGTCTGAATTTGATATCAAATATGTCACTCAAAAGTCCATCAAAGGAAGTGCAATTGCTGATCATCTAGCTGAAAACCCTCTGGAGGGTGTACAACCCACTATGCTTGAATTCCCTGATGACGAGGTGTTGACACTAGAAAGAGAAGATGAGGAAGAGGAGAATGTGTGGAAGATGTACTTTGATGGAGCAGCCAATATGAATGGATGTGGAATTGGAGCTGTAGTAGTCTCACCAGCTGGGAAGCAGTATCCAGTTTCTATCAAACTAGACTTTGAATGTACCAACAACATGGCAGAATATGAAGCGTGTGCAAATGGATTGCAAGTTGCGATTGACTTGGGAATCAAAGAACTAAAAGTCTTTGGAGACTCTGCGCTCATAATCTATCAAGTTAATGGAGAATGGCGCACAAAGGATCCAAAATTGGTACCTTATCAGAAGTATTTGTCTCAGTTAATTGAGCGCTTTGATGATATATCATTCTCTCATTTAACTCGGGACAAGAACCAGTTTGCGGATGCTTTAGCGACTTTGGCCGTGATGACTAACTTGGAGGTCCATGCTAATGTTCAACCCATCCATGTAGAAATGCAAAGTGAACCGGTGTATTGTGACAATGTGGAGATTGAGCCGGACGGCCAACCATGGTATCATAATATCAAACAGTATATTCAAAGAGGAGAATACCCAGCAGGTGCAAATGAGGTGGATAAGAAGACAATTCGAAGACTAGCCATGGCTTTCTTCCTGAATGGTGAAGTTCTCTATAAGAGGAACTATGACACGACTCTCCTCAGATGTGTAGATGCTCATGAAGCTCGAATAATCCTGATTGAAGTTCATGAAGGGATCTGCGGAACTCATGCCAATGGACATATGATGGCTCGCAAAATCTTAAGAAGTGGTTATTACTGGTCCACTATGGAGAATGATCAGACGATTATGTTCGGAAGTGCCACAAATGCCAAATATATGCAGATCGAGTCAATGCTCCCCCAGTTCAGTTGCATAGCATGGTGTCTCCTTGGCCTTTCTCGATGTGGGGCATGGATGTTATCGGCCTGATTAACCCCAAAGCATCTAATGGTCATCGTTTCATCTTGGTAGCAATTGATTATTTCACTAAATGGGTGGAAGCTGCTTCATATACCAACATCACACAGAAGGTGTTTCTCAGATTCATCAAAAAAGACATCATCTGCAGATACGGGGTTCCAGAAAGGATCATTACAGACAATGCTCCTAACCTCAATGGTGCCGAAGTTCAGAAGTTCTTTGAGACTTTCAAGATCAAGCATCACAACTCAGCTCCTTATAGACCTCAAATGAATGGTGCGGTTGAAGTAGCAAATAAAAATATCAAGAAAATCATCGCCAAAATGGTTGTGAACTACAAAGATTGGCATGAAATGCTGCCGTATGCTCTGCACGGGTATCGTACCAACATACGATCAAGCACAGGGGCAACTCCTTTTTCATTGGTATATGGAATGGAAGCCGTATCTCCTATAGAGGTTGAAATCCCTTCGCTCAGAGTTTTGATGGAAGCTGAGCTGGAAGAATCGGAATGGGTGAAAGCTCGATATGAGCAATTGAACATGATCGAAGAGAAGAGGCTTGCAGCCATTTGCCACGGCCAGTTGTATCAAAGCAGAATGGCTAGGGCTTTTAATAAGAAAGTCACCCCTAGAGATTTTTATCCAGGAGATTTGGTTCTGAAGAAAATTCTCCCTAACCAAGAAGACATGCGGGGAAAGTGGGCTCCAAGTTACGAAGGTCCTTACATTGTCAAGCATGCATTCTCTGGTGGAGCGTTGATTTTGCAAAATATGGAGGGACAAGAATTGCCTAAACCAATGAACAGTGATGCCGTCAAAAGATTTTATGCTTGAAAAGGTGCTTAAAAAGCCTGTTAGGTCGAAAACTCGAAAGAGCGACCTAAGCAAAAGTTAGGGCAAGACAGATATTTAAAAAGCCCGTTAGGTCGAAAACTCGAAAGAGCGACCTAAGCAAAAGTTAGGGCAAAGCAAAAAGGAAAAGCCTGTTAGGTCGAAAACTCGAAAGAGCGACTTAAGCAAAAATTAGGGCAAAACAGCAAAACAAAAGAGCTCGCTAGGCTGAAAACTCAAAAGAGCGGCCTAGGCAAAAGTTAGAGCAGAAAAGATAAGCATCTTCATTGCAAGCGACCAGGCAATTTTTGATAGTCCAGCGAGCCAGGCAGATAAGGGCTGAAACTGGGGCAATTTTGAAAAAGAATTTGAAGACATATCGTCGGATATCATGGCTATGGTGTTCAACTTGCTTTAAGAAGTCAATTGATTGAGCCACCAAGAACCTAAACTGGGGCAAAAAATTTTGTGTCTCCCAAAATTTTATCTTTCGCATTTTTGTTATTCAAAGCATTTTGTTATCTAATACACCAGACAATAAAGACATTCGTTCAGTCAATCCTTCACTTCTCTTTAAATGCATGTTTATTCATAATGTCTCAAGTAGGATAAATTTAAGCTTCAATTATGCAATCTAACAGTGTTCACAGCAATACATCAATGACTAGCGTCATAATCCAGAAATTTCAGTTAAGCTTGACAGAAAAATAATCAACCTTCTGAAAAGGAAAATGGGAGAAGAATAAAAATGAGCAAGGTCACAGAAGAAGAGAAAGCCTTTGTTATGCGAGAAGGTCCAATGTTAAGATTCTGAGTTTGATCGGTTAAAGTTTTCCTCAAGGTTTGCTTGATTGGGTTACGGTTAGTTTTTCAATATTGTGTAAACTGAAGATGGATGATTCAAAGCTTTTTGCATATGATTTGAAAAATGAAAAAAAAAGAAGAAAATTGTTTTCTTTGCCAATTTACATTTCAAGTCGGCCTCAGTTGCCAATTTACGTTTTCAGCCGGCCTCAGATGCCAATTTACATTTCAAGTCGGCCTCAGTTGCCAATTTATATTTCAGTCGGCCTCATATGCCAATTTACATTTCAAGTCGGCCTCTCAGATGCCAATTTACATTTCAAGTCAGCCTCAGTTGCCAATTTATATTTCAGTCGGCCTCAGATGCCAATTTACATTTCAAGTCGGCCTCAGTTGTCAATTTACGTTTTCAGCTTGCCTCAGTTGCAAACTTACATTTTCAGTCGGCCTCAGATGCCAAATTTACATTTTGATCGGCCTCGATTGCCAATTCGTTTCGGTGGCCTCAGTTGCCAATTTACATTTTCAGTCGGCCTCAGATGCCAAATTTATATTTCATTCGGCCTCAGATGCCAATTTACATTTCAAGTCGGCCTCAGTTGCCAATTTACGTTTTCAGCTGGCCTCAGTTGCAAATTTACATTTTCAGTCGGCCTCAGATGCCAAATTTACATTTCAATCGGCCTCAGTTGCCAATTTACATTTTCAGTCGGCCTCAGATGCCAAATTTACATTTCAGTCGGCCTCAGTTGCCAATTTACGTTTTCAGCTGGCCTCAGTTGCCAATTTACATTTTCAGTCGGCCTCAGATGCCAAATTTATATTTCAGTCGGCCTCAGATGCCAATTTACATTTCAAGTCGGCCTCAGTTGCCAATTTACGTTTTCAGCTGGCCTCAGTTGCAAATTTACATTTTCAGTCGGCCTCAGATGCCAAATTTACATTTCAATCAGCCTCAGATGCCAATTTACATTTTCAGTCGGCCTCAGATGCCAAATTTACATTTCAGTCGGCCTCAGTTGCCAATTTACATTTTCAGCTGGCCTCAGTTGCCAATTTACATTTTCAGTCGGCCTCAGATGCCAAATTTATATTTCAGTCGGCCTCAGATGCCAATTTACATTTCAAGTCGGCCTCAGTTGCCAATTTACGTTTTCAGCTGGCCTCAGTTGCAAATTTACATTTTCAGTCGGCCTCAGATGCCAATTTACATTTTAGTCGGCCTCGGTTGCAAATTTACACTTTCAATTGGCCTCAGGTGCCATTTTTAGTTTCCAGTTGACCTCAGGTTGCCATTTTACATTTCCAGTCAGCCCCTTTGTTGGTTTTAAGTTTCGGTCAGCATCGTCTGCTTCAAATTCTTGCTAGCTTGTGCATTTGTATTTCACTTTCTCGTATGTGCATATGCTTTGCTGTTTAGATTTCGATTGTTTATATTTCATGCATTTGTCGAACAAAATCGATGTTCATGTCTTTATTCATTCCTTATGAAGAAAATATGAAACTTAAGTTTTCATATTCTTTCATAAGAAATGAATAAAGAGGGGCAACTGTGAACAACCAATTTTGTCCAGTCTTTTAACAAGAAAGTCCAAAAATTTGCATATTTCATTACAGTTTCATTAAGTTTTTCTTTTGAAAGAGAAAAAGAGTTTGCTTTTTTTTATTATTATTTCCAAAATAAAAATGTTCAACTTCTTATTTCTACTTAGTTTTACTAGCCAAATACAAAAAACAAAAAGGGGTTTTTAATCCAATTGTGTATTGTCTAATCTCTTTGCATTATTTTCATCCTGTTACCTTGTCTTGTGTTTATGGTTCAGCCCATTCAAAGAAACATAAAAAAAAGAAAAAAGAAAGAAAGCCAACCCGTTGCAATCCATTTCACTTCTTTAAAAAAATAAAAATAATAAAAATTGAAAAGGAGACAAGGGAGTGTCACGGGCTCTTCTCCCGGGCTCCTCTCCTTTCTTGTCTCTTCCAGCTAAGAGCATGAAAAATAAAATTGACACAATGATGGTGTCCTTGAAGGGGGGATATCTCTTTCGGTGGAATTGAAAAATAGTAACACGGGATATACATATGGAGGATAAAAAACACGGAGACAGGAGAAGGAGGATCCTGCAAGATATGCAACAAAAACCAGCATCAAACACATAAGGAGAACCAGCATTTTCAGCCCAGTAATAACAGCAAAAGAAAAAGGTAATTCCATCAGCAATTCAACAACATCATCCTCACCATCAAAAATCTAATAAACAAAAAAAAAGGGAGAAAAGGGGGGGAGGCCGCGGCATCTCCACCACCACTGCCGCGGCCTCCCATGATTTCCATCATCACCATCATCTTCAACCTCCCCCTTCAACCCATCATCACTGCCACGGTTCCTCCCCCCTTCAACACATCATCATCACCTCACAAGAGCCACCTGCTACCTCCTCCTTCCTCCATAGCTTAACCTCCATCACCACCCCCTTCAACCACCTCCGAAACCACCCAAACCACCGTGAGACCACCAACATCACTCCCCCACAACCATGATCGGCCACCGCAGCTGCGCCTCAGATCCATGGTGGATCGGTCTTCCAAAGCTCGCTGCCAGCTTCCCCTCATGGAATCACAAGCCCACCTCCGCCGCGAACCCCTCCTCCCTTTTGCTCTGATCTCACCGCCACCACTCCTCCGCTTCCTCGTGTGGCTTAGATCTGAGAGCTGCCGCACTCCGCTTTGCATTTTTGTCTCCTGCTCTGATCTGCGAACGTTGATGTACCATGGGGGCCATGCTCCCTTCTGCGCGTTGGCTTCCCTTCCCAGCTTTCCCATGTCTGCCTCACGCGTGCGCAGTGGTGACCTTCAGGCGCCATCGCCTCCTTTTTCATCCCCCATGGCCGCGGACCTTACCCCATTTCTCCCTCTCGATTTTTCTTTCTTCCTTCGTGTCTCCATATGTGGGTCTATGTGTGTGAGATTGAGTTGTGAGTGAGTGGTCATGGGTTAATTGGTGAATGATCAGTGTATGGTTCCCTCTCACTCCCTCTCTGCCCGCGTCTCTCACTCCCATTCTACCGTCCTTCTTTCTTTCCTTTTCTCTTCAATGTGTGTTTAGTCTTTGTGTAGGTGGATGAGTGCCTGTGTGTGAGTGCCCGTGAATGAGTGAAAGAGAGATTTGATTTGTTGAGTGTGTGTTTGTGTGTGTAATGTGTTGGTCCGTGAGTGAGTTGAGAGGTGAGTATGAGTGAGTGAGTGAGTGAAAGTGTGTGAGAGTGTGTACGTGTGTGGGAGGGGAGGGAATCAGTTGGTTTAGGTAAAATTAGGGGAATTAGGAATAGATTTTATTTTATACTAATAATGTCTTATTTTTGTTCGAATCAAAATATTAAATTCGTTTATTTAAATTTTGATTTATTTGAGTTTAGTTTTGTGAATATTTTAGTGAAAATGAATAAATTAGTTTCTAGATATGTAACCATGCAAAACAAAATGTAAAGAGTGATTTAATTGTTTCTTTAACTTTAAGTAAAGTTAGTGTTAAAGTTTTTATTAATTAAAAAGATAAAAAATATAGTAATTACCACCCCTTTCGTTTCTTAATTGTTTGTGTGAACAACCAATTTTATTCAATCTTTTTAACAATAAAACCCAATAGTTTGCACTTAATTTATTTTTTTTCTTTATTTATAATTTCATTTCTTGTTTATTAAAAATTAAAAAATAAAAATAAAATTGAAAAAGAAGCAAGGAGTTCACGGACTCATCTCTTTTTTTTTTTTTTTTTTTTGGGTTTTTTTAGCTAAGTCACGGGAGAACATGGGGATGGGGGAAAGGCATAAAAAAATAAAAAGACACCATGATTGTGTTGTGGAAAATTTTCAATTTCTCTTTCGGTGGAATGGGGAGGATTCAAAAAACAAAGAGAGTATACATCAGAGGGGGATCCTGCAAGCAAAAGGGGGGGATCCAGCAACAAACACAAAAAGAGAATCCAACAATAATTCCAGGAAAAAATTCAGTCACAAGGTAATTCCAGTGGCAATCAGCAATTTCATCATCATCATCATAAGTTTTTTTTAAAAAAAAGGGAGAGGAAGATACAGGGGGCCGCGGCCTCCCTTCACTGCCGCGGCCCTTCCCCTTCAGCCCATCATCATCAACACCCTCCATTACAACCACCCACAACCGCCATGATCTCTCCTCTGCCCCTCACCTTCCTCGGCCATACAACCACCCTTCAACCATCATCATCATCTTCACCTACTGAAGCACCATGGCCAGCCTCAAACACCAACCTTCCATGACCGCCACTGGTTCTTCTCCCCTCTTCCCTCATCAACCACCACCGCCACGAAGCCAAACCACCACCACAACGCCACCACCACTCCATCACCTTCAGCCTCATCAAATCGCCACCCTCAACCAACATAGTCATCCTCTCCATCTCCTTCAACCCATCATCATCACCTTCAACCTTCAACCCCTCTTTCAACCAACTTCACCACCACATCCCCTCTTCAGCACCCTCCCTCAACCCATCATCATCATCTTCAACCTTTAACCTTCAACCCCTCTCTTTCAACCTTCAACCACCATGAACTCCTTCAACCCAACCACCGCACCGAAGCCCATGCCACCGTAAGACCACCGATCTGCCACCAACCGAACCATCACATCGTGAAGCTTACCCCTTCCCCCACCGCGAACGGACCTCCCTCCTGGCCAGGCTCTAACCGAGCCAACCCACCCTCAAACCCCTTAGCCACCCTTCAACCGTCACCCTCTCCACCACCTAACCTCAAACTTACCTTGAACCAACCTCCTCCCTTGGATTCCTTCTGTTAACCATCACCCAGATTTCCTTCATCTCAGCCCCCCCTGTTCTCCCTCTTCGACGAACCTCCAAGCATCCGCAAGCCCCCAACACCGACCCCATGGCCGCAATCTCAGCCATCCATTCTCTCTTTCCCTTCATGGCGTCCTGTTTCTTTCTTTCCTCTTTGATCGTGTTTCTTTCTTTTTTTGTGTGTGTGTGCAGAGAGAGGGAGGGGAAGAGGGTAAACGGGTGAGAGAATGTGAATGAGAGAGAGTTTTAGTGTGTGTGTGTGTGGGTGCGTCCGTGAGTGTGAAGTGAGAGAGAGTTTTTTTTTTTATGTTTTAGTTTTTTTTTGTATTAATAAAAAATAGAATTAAGTTAAGTTAAATTTCATTCTTTTTTTAGTTAGCTGTTATTCCATTGTAAGTTAATTTTTGATTTTGTTTGGATTTGTGTTCGTGTTTGTGTGTTTAGTATTTATTTTAATTTTAGTTCTTAAATTCATTTGCTAGGTTTGACATTTTTATAGGTTGATTTGATTTGAGATTTAATTGTCTAGTTAGTTTTTTGTAGTCTTTGGGTTTGATCTAGTTTAGGCCTAAATAAAAGTTTTTTTACTTTAAGTTTGTAATAAATATTTCGATATTTTGATAAAAAAGAAAAAATTCGTAACATATTTTCTTTTATTTTATTTGAATGAAATTAGGTAAATTAATTGCAAAAAGGAAAGAAACAAAAATAAGTGGTTCAATTTAATTTATTTTTTTTATTTTGGGGGAACTTAATGTTAATGTTTCTATTGATTGAAAAAGAGAGAAAAATAGTAATTTGAACCTTTGTTTTCTTAGTTTAATTATTTTCATATGTTTTGTGGTATGTTTACGTTTATGTTTACGAGTTTAATTTTATTTTTATTATATGTTTTGATTGAATTAATTACTTAATTGTGTTTGTTTTACTTTTTTTAGTTTAAATATTTTGTATTTATGTGTTTCGATTAAAATTAATTGTGTAATTTTATTTTGTTCAACTTAATTAGTTTATGTGTTTGTGTGTTATGTTCAATTCATTTACGTTTGTATTTATGATTTGATTTTTAGTTTAACTGTTCTATGTTTATTTTCTTTTATGCTTAATTATTTTAAATGTTTATATGTTTTATTTAAGTTAATTGTGTTTAACTTTGTAGGTTCCCGTTAAAATTAGAATTTTGTCTAAAAAAAGAGAAGTTTTATCCATTTTGGATTCAAAATAAGTACTTGAGTGTTTTATTGGAATTTATTTATTTAATTGATTGATGAATTACATTAAAAAGGGGAGGTTAATTGAGCCAAGACGGTTTTTTAATCTCATGTTTCAGAATATTTTAGCTGCGACGGCTTGATATTCAAAGTCTTTTCAAAATAGAGTTAATTTAACCGCGACGGTTTGTTAACTTTATGTTTTAGAATATTTTAGCTGTGACAGCTTAATATTCTAAAATTCTTTTTTTTCAAAATTAACCTTTTCACCACTTAATTTATTTGCAAATAATTTTCCTAGTTTTTTTTCTTATGCTATTTATGCATTTTGTTTTATTTAAGAGTTTTTTTTTCAATAATTTTATTTCAAAATATTTTATTTAATTTCTGTTATTGTAGATAAAGAGTTGATTTAGCCGTGACGGCTTATTGACTCTAACTTTCGGGCATTTGAGTTGTGACAGCTTAATGATCTGAAAATTTCTCTAAAAATATTTGTTTTTTCTTTTATATTTGTTTCTTTTTATGAAAATATAAAAAATAAATCTCTTTTTGTCTTATTTGCGAATATTTACAATTCATAATTTCATTTTCGATTTAAATTTATTCATTTAGCTATTACAAATTTTTTTTAAAAAAAATAAAGAGGTTAATTTAGCCGTAACGGTTTGTTAACTTGTTATTTGAACATCTGAGTTGGGACAATTTGATATTCCAAATATCTCTCATAAGGTTCGTATATTTTCTCTTACAAAAAACACCAAAAAATAAATTTTCGCTTCTTTTTAGATTCTATTTGCAAGTGTTTATTATTTAGAACAATTCCTTTTTTAAAATTATATGCTTATTTGTTAAATGTTTTCGTTTCAAATAAAAAAGGTTAACTTAGTCGTGACGACTAGTTAACTTATTTTTAGGGCATCTGAATTGCGACAGTTCGGTGCACTAAAAATTCTTTTCTTTTAAGAGAAATAAATTTCTTTTAATTGTCTTGAAACAGAAAATAAACGTTGAAAAAGGTTATTTATTTAATTTGCACAATTAATTAAAGGTACCGTCTAAGGACGGGTGTACTAGGGTGCGTGGGATTAAATTCCTGCCCTTCCCTATACATAACCGATTCCCGAACTCAAACTGGTTTCCAAGACTACTTCTCTAAAAATGGGTTTTTCCAACGTTTTCCCAATTTTAAATAAACTTGGTGGCGACTCCAATATTTTCAACAATTCTTTCTCTTTTTCGCCGTCCCCGTCGCGATCCCGGTTGCGACAGTTTGTATATGTTTTGTTGATTTATGTGTTTATACTTTTTTTTTTTAAGTATATGTATGTATTAACTATGTGAATTTGAGTTTTGTATTTATATTAGACGGGAATGTGGAGTTGATTTAAAATTTGTGTATAGGTGTGTTTTAAAAAAGTATTGCCAAAAAATAAATAAATAAAAATAATGATGTTTTTTTTTAAGTTTGTGTATACGGGTTGTTTTATTTATTTATTTATGTTCTTAAATTAAGGCTGTTATATTTTGATGATTTAGATTTTTGTTTTATTAGTTTTTATTTTATTTTAATTTAGGTTTAGATAAAAAAATTTTTTTACTTTGAGTTTGTAATAAGTATTTCGATATTTGATAAAAAAGGAAAAATTTATAACATATTTTCTTTTATTTTATTTGAATGAAATTAGGTAAATTAATTGCAAAAAAAGGAAAGAAACAAAATAAGTGGTTCAATTTAATTTCATTTAATTATTTTGGGTGAATTTAATATTAATGTTTCTATTAATTGAAAAAGACTAAAAATAAGATTAGGATCTTTCTTTAGTTTAATTATTTTATATGTTTATACGTTTTGTTCAAGATTAACTATATAATGATTTTCTTTTTTTAGTGTCTTGCTTAGATTAGGAATGCTTGTGTCTTATGTTTTTTAGTTCAATTACTTTCTGTGTTTGTGTTTTGATTAAGATTAATTGTGTAATCGTAATATTTTGCATTTTTAGTTTAATCGTTTTACATATTTTGTGTATTTTCCTTTGTGATTTTTTTAGTTTTGTTATTTTATATGATTATATGCTTTGTGTGTATTAATGCTATAAATTAATTTTTCTTTTGGTTTAATTCTCTTATATGTTTTTATGGTTTATTTAAGTTAATTGTGTTTGTGTTCTTAAATTTTGCTTTGTTAGCTTAATTATCTTTTTCTTTCGGTTCAAATTCATTGAGTATTTGTTTTTATGCGTTAATTTTGTAGGTTCCTATTAAAATTAGGTTTTTGTCTAAAAAAAAGAAGTTTTATCCATTTTGGATTCAAAATAAATATTTGGTTCTTTTTATTAAAATTTATATGCTTAATTAATTGATAAATTATATTAAAAAGGGGAGGCTAATTGGTAAGAGGCGAACTGTTAATCTTATGTTTAATATTTTAGGCTGCGACGGCTTGATATTCAAAGTCTTTTCAAAATGGAGTTAATTTGACCGCGACGGTTTGTTAACTTTATGTTTTAGAATATTTTAACTATGACAGATTGATATTCTAAAACTCCCTTTCAAAATTAGATTTTCATAATATTATTTTGTTTGTAAATATTTTATTATTACTTTGTTTTTTTATATTAATTTGAGGTAAACCATTAAATTATATATATCTCTTTTTAAGAATAAAGTTAATTTGACCGCGACGGTTTGTTAACTTTATGTTTTTAGAATATTTTAGTTGTGACAGCTTAATATTCTAAAATTATCTTCAATTAATTTTTCACCATTTAATTTATTTATAAATGATTTTCCTAAATTTTTTATGCTATTTATGTATTTTGTTTTATTTATAAGTTCTTTTTCCTAATAATTTTATGTCAAAATACTTTATTTAACTCTTGTTATTGTAGATAAAGAGTTAATTTATCCGTGACGGCTTGTTAACTCGATATTTCGGTCATTTGAGTTGTGATAGCTTAATGACTCGAAAATTCTCCCAAAAATATTTGTTTTTCCTTTATGTTCTTTATAAAAAATAAAAAATCAATTTTCTTTTTTTCTCTTATTTGTAAATATTTGTAATTTATATACTTATTTTCGATTTAAACTTGCTCATTTATTTTAATTGTCTTGAAATAGAAAATAAGTGTTTGAAAAAGGTTATTTATTTAATTTGCACAGTTAATTAAAGTGCAGTCGAGGAAGGTGTCTTAGGTGCGTGGGATCGAATTCCTGCCCTTCCCTATACATAACCGACTCCCGAACTCTAACTGGTTTCAAAGACTATTCTCCAAAATGGTTTTTTCCAACGTTTTCCCAATTTTAAATAAACTTGGTGGCGACTCCAATGTTTCAAAACGAAAAATTTCCCTTTTTCGCCGTCCCCGTCGCGATCCCGGTTGCGACAATTCTAGTGAGGAATATTCGCTATAGCAAGTGTGACCCTCAGCAGGCCCATTGTAGTGAGTGAACCCGATGTCAACACATTAGAAAACAACGCAGTTTTGATAAGTGAGATCCTCATCTCTATAAAACACCCAAGTTCGGGCTCCCTTGGTAGAAACCGAACCCTAACCCCTCCAAGGAGCTCTCCAACCCTTTCTCTCTCAATTCATCATCATTCCTTCTCCATCCAAGATCAAAGTTGTTGATGTCATTCCAAACTCTCAAGGTCAAGTTGGTAGTGCTCATATATTCCCAGCTCCAAACGGTGAGTGGGTTTGATCTCATAGCCTTAGTTTTATCACTATGAATATGTTTCTTGCATGATGATTGTCAAATATGACATTAGAGATGAAATTATGATTATATATGTATGATTTACAATTATGGCAAGTTAGCCAAGGATTATGATTTAGAGTATGGCATGAAAATGTGTTTAGAAAAACCATAAGACCATGATTGACATATTGCATGATATAGAAATGTTTTATGTGCAAGCCTAAGAGATTTATTACAAGAATATATGATTGAACAAGTTGTTATTTTATCAAACATGTTTCAAGAGTTTATGAAATCTTTATACTTCAACACTAGAGATTTTGAAATGTGATTTTAGAGTATCCATTACGATATTTCGACAAAATGTCAAATAAAGAATAACTTAGTTTCATGAATAAAGATGTTATTGTAATGCCAAAGTTTTTATGACTATGAATTCTTCCAATTCAATGATATTATACTTATTAAGTTATGAAAAGCTGTTAGATTGAGAAATGAAATTTTGGAAATCTAGTTTTTAAGACACTCAAAAGTATTGAATTCAATATGATTTATAGCAACGGCCAGATACATATCTTGTGGGCTTGAAATCGGAATGCCTGCAAGCGGGTGATCCCTTGGGCATAATTACACAGTCACAATTATACTAAAGTCAGGTTGCTAGAGTTATATAAGTCCAGAGTTTTTAAAGTTTCAAGAGTTTTCATATTTAAACGATTTATAAAAAGAATTAAAGTATGAGTACGATTGTATTTAGAGATTTTATAAACTGTCTTGATGATTTCAAGGAATAGATTATTTATGTATGAAAGAGTTTGATAACCAGATTAGAGTATATAACAGAGTTTCAGAGTTTCGATCCTTTAAGAGATTTTAAGAGTTATCAGATTATATGAATTAGGTACAAACTAGTTCAGATGGTAGCTATAGAGAAACAAATAGTGAGTTGATGGCTAGGAAAAACCCTCGTTAACCTTGGTACCAAGTTGTCTTTAGGGCAATCTCATAGAGCAGAAAATGCATGTTCTTCCCTTGGCCTATGTCTGGCACCCATAAAGGATTGGTTATGTCATGGTTGACATACATAACTGGAGGATATGTTATCATACAATTAGTAAACAGAAATCCATGTTTCTCTATTATAGTACTATTATTAGTATTTTCAGAGAATATTTGATTTAAGAGCTGTTATGTATAAGTACAGAAATTTTGATTTCTCATTAGAGTAAGAATTTAGAGATGTTTTTACGTGAATTTATAAATATATAGAGATATCTTTTCTATATAGTCATGCATATGAATGTCAAATTGTTCATGATTGTTGCATGTATATTATATATGATATATTCCTTGGTTGTTCAATGTGGGCGATAAGTGAAAGCTCATTCACTGCGTCCTTTGACTCACCCCTCTCCCTTTCTCTTCATAGTTACAGGTACAGATGTTGCTTAGCCTTCAGTATGGCACACACAGTTGTTCTTAGTGGTGAGTTTTACTTTAGAGTAAAGCATAGTTTATAATCTTGTTAGAGTAGAGTGCTCAAGTAGGTATGCAGGCAGGATCCAAGCCATGCATTATTTTCAGATTATGTATTTAATTTCAGTATTAGAAATAATTGTGTGTATATTTTCAGTTCACCAGTATGGATTTGAAATTGTAGAGTTTGATTAAAATTACGTCCAAGCTAGAGATGAATTTATGATTTAGTCCCCATTATTAATTGATTTTCAGAGTAAGATTAACATGTTTTCAGAGCTCCATATCTCAAGTATTTCAATTTTATAATTTCATATATAAAGTTTAAATAGAGATTTAGATGAAGTTATGATTTCAAAACGTAGGAATGAGATTTCTCATGTACCGATCACGTTCTTCAGTCGAGTCGTGACATTTTAATAACAAAATTTAATTTACAGCCTCCTTGCTGCGAAACAATTGCCCAACATAAAACTCATTTTGGCCATCATAGGCACCCGATCCAACATCTACCGTACCGCTAAACCCTGCTTCATCTCTCGGATGCATTACTGCTGTTTTCAATGCAGAATAGTGCCTAGGGTGCTCCACAATCAAAGACTGAGACTAAGACCACCTTGGTTGACTGAGTTACATGCTCTGCCTCACTATCAGAGTCCTCTTTCATGTTGTCGCCGCCAACCGATGCTTGCATCAGCTCCTTCTTATCCTTAACACCATTGTAATTAATCAAAGCATCAACATATACAATAGGGCCAGCTTGCACCAATGGCTGGGCAACTTCAATTGCAAACTGTTGAAAACTAAGATGTTCATTAGGATCATCTGAGTCTTCAAAGGTTGCGGATCGTTAAGGCATTTCAAAGGTCGGGGAACGCTGAGGTATTTCAAATGCTGGATCAACCTGAGCCATTGAGGTTTCTACAAATGATGGCTTAGGAATATAACCTCCAAAAACCCTTCTTATGGGATTGCCAACACCTCCATAGCGCGAACTTGTGGAATCTTGGTGCTCAAATGGAACATGAGGCCCTCCTTTGCATCATTGATAACCCTAAATTTCTTATATTTGACCTTACCTTGGCCCTATGCTATCGGAAGTCTGTAGAACATCGTCATAATTTCCATGTGTTCTTTACCCAACTGCTCCAACATTCTGCTCTTCAACTCTGAGAAGCTGATAGATGGGTGAACTACAATACAAGTGGGCTCCTTACTGACAAATGTGTCTCCCTCATATGTTTCAATAATTTTTCCATCGAGGTGAAATAATAATCCCATAAGAAGTTCTTTCCCCTTTTTTTCCACTTATTTGGTGGTCTTACTAAATGAAAACTCAACAAAGACTAGGCACTTTCAAATGTAGCTCGGCACAAAAAGCTGACCAAAAACCCTAAGTTGTCCATGACAATTCATTTCATGTAATTAATGTTTCAACAATTTATTATAGTTTTCTTTTTACATTTTTAGGAGTTTATTTTGGTAAAAAAAAAAAAAAACCTTTTTCTTATAAATCAGGCAGAGTAGGTTTTGACAATAAAATTCCAAAAATATATTCCATCATAATCTGTTCTTCTAAATTTAAAGAAATTCACCCATAATTGAAGCAAGGACAGACAAAGTGATGAGGTGGTGGAAGAGATAATGGATACTTTGCAACGAATGAGGGAAAATAATATAATCTCTACAGACGTGTGTATATATATATATATACATACTTGTTGACATATTTCAGCTGGTCCCAACAGAGCATCCAACTCATGCACTCTGTTCTTGAGATGGTAGGTGGCAACACCAACCAGCCTGCTAAGATAAGGTCACCCTTTTGCCTGCCATTTGGGGTCATGGATTTAGTGTCCGTTCAACTTGGATTTTTTTTCTAGTCCGAAAGTTTTATTTTTCTAATCAATTTTTAGAAGTTTTTGTTTTATCAATTTTTCAATTCTATTTCGGAAAAATGAAAATGAAAATTTTTATCCTCTCCTATGAGATACTATGAAAAACTGTTGTTTACATTCCCAATGTATGGTTTATTCAATTAAGAAAAATGCTACACAATCTAAAATTTTACCAAAATTTTTAATCCAGAATACTGTGACATAAATTGTTAACCTTTAAATAAATAAATGAGTCATTATTTTATTTCATCCAATAATCACCATGATTTTTATTAAAGATTTTGTACATATCTTTTTGGAAGCATAACATTATTTTTCAATTAATTTGACAAGATCTCGAATTTAAATCTTAGGATTTATAGGACACTAGCACTAAAATAGTTTGCCACCATAATGAACAGAGTTAGTGGAAGTCTTGAGATTCCTTGCCTAACCTTTTAGTTAATAAAAAAAAAAAAAAGAAGCTGAATACTAATAATTTAAACTAAAGGTTGTAATTCAAATTCCCTCCAAACAGAAACTCAAGGAAAAAAAACACACACACACACATTTTGAAGTCCAAAGGACCTGTGAATACGAATGACAAAATTATTGTACGTACTTTAAGGAGCCTAAAGACCACAAGTTTGGTCACGTTCAACATGCATATGAAGCATCAAAATCACGTTTAGTATCCAAATAAATCTTCCGCACCATAAAATTATGGCAATAACTACATGCATAATTTTAATAATAGAATTCAATTTTAATATGCTGTCGATGTAAAACTTATCAACCAATTAAATCATTTTATTTAGATGATTTTTTAAATAGTATAAAATTCAATTATCTTTTGCTGATATGAGAATGTATAATTGGACAAAGCATAGAAATTAAATTCTTAATATAATTCCCATGTGGATTTATGCAGTTCCCAAGATTTACCAGAAAAATGAAGCTAAGTGAGGACCACAACTTCAGTAAGCCTACGAAATTTGCAGGCCTGCTTGAGTTATTGTTCAGTGCTGTAGATTCTTTGGCATTGAATCTGATTGGCAAAGTAAGTGTTCTATCATGTAATTCAGTTCTATCAGTTACATCTGAATTAAAAGGGGAAAAAAATTGAAAACAAAAGAAATTTTAACAATGAACATTAAGGAACAAAATTAACAGAAGGAAAATGCTGTTGTGGAGTCCCCGGTGACTAATGTAATCTGGTGCCTCAGCTAATCCTTAATGGTACAATTTTGCTACAACCCTCCTTTTTCCTTTTTCCTTCTAACCTCCATTTTTTTGTCTTTTTTCTTTTTCTTTTTTTTTTTCCCTTTTCTTCAGGCTTTGGACATGCCATTACTTCCCATGTACAGATACAAGAATGACTACAATGTTTCTATGTATTTCATGGATTTTTACTGTCAAAAACTTGTATAACTCCTTGCCATATCCTTGGCTCAGTATATCACAACACGAATCAGGCCCGGCTGTGGTTCTGTGAAGTCAAGACCTTCTTCTTCAAGTAGATATCGCTGCACAGCTAACGGAAGTCTCGCAGGGGTGCGGGAACCCCTTGTATGGTGACCAGTACCAACACAAATATAAACCTGCAGACGCTGCTCGGCAGCTCTGGCGGTGCTCCTTAGCACGCTCAGTTCGTGTTTCAGCACATGAATAGCTTCACTTACATGCAGCCCGTGTAGATCTATCATCCTCTCATGTCCTCTCCCATTGATCTGCATCTCTGGAGCAACAGAATTCCTGAAAAATCAACATGAGCAATGACTAACATAAGAAAATAACATTTTCCAACCGAGTAAGGAGGAGATTTAGAACAATGAAAAGGAAAATGCTAGCTCATACAACAATATAGCACACTTTGTCGGATATCTTTCCCATAAGAAATTAGTTGGTGGCCTCTCCCGGTGAGAGAAGGAAAAGGCAAGGATGCAGCAATTGAGTAGTACATTTAATGACAACCTTGCTTGTAACTCACTTCAACTAATTCCTCTATGCAAGCCAATTGATAACAACTGAACATCACTGAAAACTTTCTTAAGAACTGCTTATATTGTTTTGGACCTCTCATAAACAATGAGACCATCATTATACTCCTCAATGGCCAGAAGTCAGTAAAGAAAAAGTAACATTTGAGTAGAAAAGAAACAAGTGGAAGGTAAAAACGTGTTTGAAAAGAAATAAAAGAAGTCAGCTTGTCAAAAGAAACTCATCATGGAAAGTGGGAACAGCAAAACAGAAGTAATGTTAGCATATGCTTGATTGGAGGGTAAAAATGAAGGTAAATTTTCTATGATTGAATTCTGTATGTAAAATGACATATGAAATCAATCATGAAAAGTTTACCCTCCTTTTATCTCCCAACCAAACATAGCCTTAGTGTTAAAACTGGACTAAAAACCTTAAAACTGGACTGAAGTCTAACTGAACTGGACACTATCAATTATGGCTCAGCCTCACAACCAAGTTCATATCACATCAGTTTGGACCAATCAAAATCTGGTTTTACAGCCAATTCATCCCATTGGCCCAAACCATACAAGAAAGCCTTTTCCCACTAAGTGGGGTTTGCTACATGGGTACACCATTGTGCATTAAAAAATAATAACTATTTTTTTCTCATTTTATAAGCCTTTTATATCTTTCATATTATAGTATCTAAATTATTAGAAAGACATCATCCAGTTCAACCAATCAATTAAACCTGAGCCGGAAGTCTGACCAGTTAACTGTGCAGTCCAGTCTTAACAAATAACAACATTACAAAAAAAATATTGTCACTACCACTTCATACATACCAAAACTCCACATGGATAGGACAAGTGAAAGCAATAGAGTATCACAAACCTTTGGCGGTAAATAGATTCCTGAGCTCTTCCATGAGCTGCTTTCATATGCATGTTGTGCAGTTGCCCTTTAACACTTAGCTCCTTTGCTAGGGCCTTATTGCCTATAAGATAGGCTTGCCGTGCCTGTTTTTGGATTATGAACAATTAAACTAAAGTTACAGAAATTAGGATCAGTGACCTCCTGGGAAGTCTTCGTGTTATATCCCTTCCCAATCTAGTGGAATACAACTCGGTTGCGGACACTCAAGTTACTAAAATGTAAGGTGGATAAATCTGATTTCTCTGACACATAAGCGAAACCTGCAGCTGGATGAGAACAAAATAAAGAAAATCTGGTTCTGGTAGCCATGTGCTGGTCACACAGCAAATGTTCCAAGATTGCACTGTTCATTCATATTCACTTTGGTATCATCCCAACAGATCTTTTATTAAATTTACCCATCCTACCCTGATCCGCCTTGATTGCTTAAATTTATATATCCTATAGAACAAAAGATATGAAAATTGCAGACTATCTCAAATGAAGAACATGTAATACTATTAGTTCAGAGAAAACATGAAGACACAAGCCAACCAGAAAGCATGCCAGCCATAATTGTTACATTAAATTCTCATTCAATACCCAACAACTCCAACACATTATGAATCAAAGACCCACCTGCTCAAAGTATGCATTACGTATGCGTGCATGATCACGAGCCTCCTCCCGCAGCTCAGAATACAGATTTGCTGTCATCCAAAATTGTTAAAGGAAACAAAATATAGAAGGAATTCAACCCACAACTGAAGCATATAAGCATAAATATTTACCGACTGCGTCACCAGTTTCAAGCCAAACAGGGGCTGCCCTAGATGATCCACGGCTCTGTAACCTGTCACCAAAGCCGGCTCTCGCCTGTCCACCATTATAGGCACTGGCCAAAGCATTCAAACTCCTGCTTGAGCCAGTGGATGCATCACCAGAACCATTTTTATCATATTTCCATACACCAGAATCCTGAGAAGCCAATTTTCTGACAGCTGAAGCAAAGTCAATAGCACCTCTAGATGGAATTGAAGAACTAGATTTGAACATAAGCATGTCTTTGTCAGATGATAGGTAAGGATTGCCACTTTGTTGTACAGTATCTGCAGCATACTTCGCAGTAGTAGTCTGGTCATTTGGTGAAGTAAGTGCAGGAAAGTCCATTGCAGTGAGAATGGGAGCTGAAAGAGTCTTTGAATTCAGATTCTGATTGAAACCACCATCAACTTGAAGCTACAAATTTGAAGTGGAAAAAATAGAAATTATCAACAAAAAGGCCCTCAGTTAAAAAAGATACTATAGAAATGAGTGATTTTCGTAAGGGTGACACTTTCGTTGCAGAATCAAAAACAGACACTTTCGTTGCAGAATCAAAAACAAAGCATACAGATAAGATTATATTACTATACCATATAACAACAATAAATTACTAGAAATCCAAAAAATATGCTACTAAGAGGCCAGTTGCCCCTTAATAAGATGAAGCATAGGGTATCAGCATTCAGACACAGTGATTAGAAAGCAGAAGCTGGATCTCAAGAGACGCCTCAACTTTAGGGGTGGTGGATCTTCCCTGCCAAAACAAGGCACAGGTATTGCTCTACTCATTTAGAATTCATCCCTTCAGATTTAATATTGTACCAACCCATATAGCAAGATGTACATTTCCAACCAATAATTGCACCACAAGCATGCTGGAAGACAGATATAGAACATGAATAGAACTGAGAATGTATGCATTTTTACAACCAATCACATCAAAAGAAGCTTTATAAGGAACCATAATTTAACCACAATTCTTGCTATATGAAGATCAACCTACCTCTAACTGAGCAAGCATCTCGATGGTTAGCTGAAAATCGCATCCATTGGCAAAGTAAACTTCAGCAAGGCTATCTGACGCAAAACCAGGGAATAGAGAAGCTAAAAACTCCAAAGGGTTCAAATCACTATCATCTGGGATTGCATTCTCAGCCAAAACATCATTTAAGAATCCATGCCTAGAGTTTTCATCATATATAAATGCCTCTTGACCACTGCTGACAGGTTGGTTGGTATTCCCAATTTGCCTATCCCAAGGCTTTGCTAACGCACTCAAAAAGCTTCCTGAAGATGGTTCCTCCCTGTAGGTTGAATTGGAAAACCTTAATTTATCAGCAAAGGTATTTCCATTAAGGTGCTGTTGAGATAATTCTGGTTGCTCATTTAACATGTATCTACTTCCCGTAGAGGAAGGAAACCTTGAGGGTTCATTATCATCATGTATGGACAAGCCTGCTAAGGTGAGGCTGTTAAGACCTTGAGACTCATCTTCTACCTTGAAGTCAGGGGTGATATCATCAGGGAGCTGATACTGCCAGTATTGGTGGGCCTCATCATCAGAATTATTTGAAATAGACGATTCTGATCTATCTAAAACTGCTTTCCCAAGAGATCCAGCAGTTGTGAGCCTTGTTGTTGCATCTATCGAGCTCGTACTTCCAGATGGCAATGACCTGAGGGAAAAAGGAATAAATTCTGCTGCATTTGGATTCAAAGCGGTTGCCTTGCTCGGGCTGCTAAGCTTTGTGTCTATTTGGGATCCTTTCTTGGATAAGCTCATCATTAACTAGAATATGCACAAAAATGACTAAAACATAGATGAATTTTAAAAACAGTAATGGAAAAATTCCAGAGAGCTTCAACCAAACCCTGCAAAATAATTCAACTTGATCATACTCCTGATCATCCAGAATGCAGTCAAAATAACAGGAACAATAAAAACTCCATTATATGATACATAAACGAGAACATATTCAAAACTCAATATTAAACTCCAGTTAAAACTAATTATTAAAAAAAAAAAAACCAACACATTCAATTGCCAAATTAGCCAAAAAGAAGTGGAGCAGATTTCAAAAGGCACATAACTCGGTTGATAAATGATTATCACTGCAAGCAACTATAGCTGGCTATTCAAGTTAAAATGAATAAGAGAGAAACTATACTATAGCTGGCTATTCACGTTAAAATGAATAAGAGAGAAACTATACTATGTATGAGCGCTACAGACACAACACTCAGCAAATCTTGTAAATACCAAAAATTGAATTGGAGAACACTGACCAATTTCAGAACTAGTTGAAAAAAATGCAGGATAAGGTCAAAACCCTAAAATTTTTCTGAGGCAAATAATTGAAAATAACTGAAGCAGTTCCTTAGAGGAACCAAACAACAGAAATAATTATTGAAAACACCCAAAACTTCCAAAACCAAATTTCACAATAACAACAAACAGAAAGAAAAGTGCGACAGATTAAAACGAGCAAAAGAAAACAACTAACACAAAAAAGTAACAAGTCAAAGCATGAGCACACCAATAACACAATTATCCATTACATATATATATATATATATATAAACAAGTAAGAGATCCTAAGCAATTCAACACCTCATAGAATCAGGAGAAAAAAAATGAAGAAGAAATTCCAACGAAGTAAACCAATCAAAAAGGCTTGAATTACAGAAAGAAAAACAGAATTAACGAGATGGGTAAGTAAAAGATCTGAGATTTATGCAAGGGAGTGAGAAAAAAATTGAACCTTTGCGAATCAAATCAAAGGGATCCATTGATGAAGAAGAAGAAGATTGCATGAGATCAGAGGGTAGTTAAGAGATGTTAGATTGAAGGGATAATAAAAGTGAAGCAAACGTTTGATTTTTCTCTCTCTCTTTTTTTTTTTTGTTTTGGGTATTTTTCTGGGAATCTGAGCTTCGAACTCTCTCTAGTATTGTTATCTCAGTTTATCAGCTTTCTTTCTCTTTTTCTTTTTTTTTTTTTTTTTTGCTTCTCCACCCTTTCTTTTCTTTTCTTTCTCTTTTCTCTTTCTCTCTCTCTTTTTCAGAGTTTTATTTATTTATTTTATGAAAGTATATAATATAATATAATATATAATAGCTAATACCACCACCACCCACCACAAAAATACTAAACAAGACACCAAACCTTTCGCCACTCGATTTGACCCCTTTGTCTCTCTAATATGTGTCTGTTTAGTTTTAGTGTCCACCTCTGACCCTCTTCACTGTACACTATGCTTGTAATTAAATAATCTGAATGATTGGAATCTGGGAAATAAAAATGTTGCCACAATTTTGTTTAAGAATTTAATTTTGTTAGAAATAAAATAATATCTCACCATATCTTTAATTAATCTATATTAATATTAGATTGATTTTATATTTATATTTTATTTTTATTTTTGAGCTATAAATAAACATTATCTCTTTGTGAAAATCATAACTGAAATAGTAAGATTATTTAGGTTTGGTTAGGTATTATTATTGTTCTCAAATAGTTATTGACCTCTTTGAGCTCTCAAAAAGTCATAATAGTATTATTTGGTAAAATAATATAAAAGTCGGTCTCAATAAACATAAGTTATTGAAATAGTGTTTAGTAAACATATGATAAAGTTATTCTCAAAATATAAAATGATTATAATTGACATAAATATTTATGGAAAGAATAAAGAACTAAAAACATTAACTAATGGAAGGATAAAATTGGATTAATGATAGCAGGCCGTGAGTATCAGACAGTTGGATAGTCGTCATGGATAGATTATATTAATCTTTTGAATTTTTCTTAATTTTAGATAGCAAAATTCAACCTTGAAAACTACCTCATGAAATGCTTTCAAAAGCACATAGAGAAAAAGCCCCATAGTTTTTTATTTACCAAACAGAAAAATTAACTTATGTTTTTCATAAGCTATCCAGTTGAAAAACATTACCAAACCCACCCTTAGCCTTCCTTTTTGTATTCCTATTTTTCATCCAGACTTCTAACATGTTTCGCCAAAACATCTAAAGTCAAATAGAGTTTTATATCATCATTCAATTAAAATTTTATTTTTATAACATTTCAAGTAACATGATAGAAGCTAATTATATTTACTCATAAAATATTATATAATTAAATGATTGTATATAACTTTTTTATACTATTAATATATAAAAATTAAATATTTTAAAAATATTAAACTAACAAATAAATCCTTCGAAAATATGCCCCCTCCTTTCCCAGTTTATTTGTTAAAGAATAAAAAAATGAAAAGTGCAATAAACTTATCTCGATAATGATATAAAATTATATAATTAGACAACATTACTCCGGGTTTTTTACAGATATAAATTATTTAGTATCGAATATTACGCGTATCCCCTGTATTCAATTCGTTTACAGAAATATCCTGGTTTTAACATAATAAAAGTCGACTATAATCGACTTTTGAGTAATACAATAGTCGACTATAGTCGACTTTCTCTTCACCTTCACTGACGCAAATAGTGAACACACTGCAGGTGGCAGACACTACACTAGAATCGACTATAATCGATTCTTGAGCAACAAACAAGTCGATCAAAGTCGACTTCTTGGCTATGAAGGAGACTACTTTAGTCGACTTCTTCCTTGGGCAATCTAGTCGACTTTAGTCGACTTCTTCTTGCTAGGGAAGTCGAGCTTTGGTTGTACGGCTATAAAATGACACCTTCCTTCCAACTTCAAGCAGAGAGATCATAGTTTGGATGATGTGAGCGTGAGGGTGGAAAGGCTTTGATAATTTTTTGAGAGAGGTGGAAGGAAGTGTTTTAATATTTTCATGGATTACTTATATCGTCTTAATTTTGTAGATCACATTGCAGGCAAATTGATAATGCAGGTATGTTATTTAGTTTTGAATTTTTTTAGTATATTTTATTTTATGATTTTATGTTGTGTAAGTAAATTTTAATTTGTGTAATTTAGAATGATTTGTAAAGGTTAATTTAATTTTGATTAGAAATTTATTTTTTTTGATAATATGTATGTATATTTAGTTTTATTGTAGTTCTATCGTAGGTAGCTATGTTGTTGGTTCGTTCAAATTAGTAAGCTAGACTTTCTGTAATACAACCTTGATAAATTTAATTTTATTATTTTGTTAAATTTATTTTGTGAGTGACATGGTTTTAGACTTTGTAAAAGAACTTTAGGATACATGCATTTTAGTTTTGTTATTTGTTAAATTTAGTTCTAGTTAATTTTATTTTTAGTGTTTGTAACCATAATAAATTTAATTTTATTATCGATTAATTTTATTGAATATGTAGCCTGTTCTAACGTTAGTAAAGTTTAGTGCGATTTATATTTCTATGTTTACTTCGTAGGATTTAACAATGTCTTTTATATATATATATATATATACATATATATATATATATATATATATATTGTGATATAAGATACTCGGATTTTAAAAGCTAGGCGCCATAATAAAATGGTAGCACCAGATCCGAAGATGGAACCTTTTCTCAAGCAGGCTGGCTTCTGGTATGTTGCGCAGCTAGTCCCAGCATTTGACTATGATTGGACACTCATTAGTGCACTTGTAGAGCGATGGAGGCCTGACTCACATACTTTCCACTTTCCGTACGGAGAATGTACGGTTACATTGGAGGATGTTATGTTTCAACTGGGTCTTTGTGTTGATGGGCTTCCCGTGAGTGGCTGTATAGGAGCATGGGAGAAATTTTATAATCAGGATATATGCGTTTTATGTGCAGATTTGCTTGGAGCAGTTCCAGACGAGAAAGACATAAAAGGATTCTCTATAAATTTGAATTGGTTCTCAAAAACATTCAAGAGATTGCCACATAATGTTGATGAGCAAACGATTGTTCAATACACTAGAGCGTACATAATGGTTCTATTTGGTGGGATCTTGTTCCCTGATAAATTAGGATTTAGGGTGCATATGAAGTGGTTCCCTCTTCTCACAGATTTTAACGGGATTGCAAACTTTAGTTGGGGGTCTGCAGTTCTAGGATCCCTTTATCGTGAGCTTTGTCATGCAATTAAATACAATGTCACCGAGATTGCAGGCTGTTTACCTCTTCTACAGTCTTAGGCATGGTATAGAATACCTGCATTGGCCCCTGAACAACACCATCCAATAACTTTTCCACTGGCACTGAGGTACATATTTATGTGAATATTTTAGATTTGTTATTTATTTGTATACGTGCAAATTGTAATTAGAAAAACTAATTATGTACATTTCAGGTGGAGGCATTTCAGGTATTTGACGAGTGTCGACACAAATAAGCTACTACAATATAGGCAGATCATTGATTCGATTGACATTACTGGGGTAAGCTGCATATAAGCAATCTGCTATTAACTATTCTATTAAGTTGTTTCAGTTGGGAGTCTAATATTTGTTATGGGTTTTGATTTACGTGGGCCGTGAGATGTGAAGAGGTCGAGGGCGTTACACCTCCCTTTGTTTATGAGGAGGTGATGTCCTGGCGTCTGTATCGCTCTCATACACTTTGCTGTGGTTGAATGGCATGCAGCTGACCGCGTGGTCCGACAGTTTGGTGGAGCCCAGCACATACCGACTACCCCGATAAATATTGATCGATTGCACGCCAAGGATGGCCAAGGGGATCTACATGTATGGTGGCTTGAGTATCATCTCACGTGGCATCAGGCATGGGAGGCATGTAGGGAGCGGCGGGTTCAGTATTCACTATCTGATGATAATCGACCATCTGTTGAGTACTTCCAGTGGTACTTGTCAGTTGCTAATAGATTTTTGTCGCTGAATGGAACCCATTAAGATCCAGAGCTCAGAGACTTGCCAGATGGTGTACCAGACCAGGCCCCACCACCACCAGACATTGCACACCCTGTTGATGTCCCAAATCAACGATCTTTTGCGCATCGTGTGCGTGCCGATACGCGTGCTAGCAGACGCCAATACCCAGATAAGGCAGCTAGTGATGATGCAGGGGGGTTGGATAACAATGATGATCACGCCGAGCCCCACCGGCCCGGCCGGGCGAGCCTCGACCGACCCCGCCCTCGAAGTCGACCAGCGCCCGAGCCAGGAAGTCATCAGCGCCAGCCAGAGCCTACTCATCAACTTCAGCCAGAGCGTAGTCATCAGCTGCAAGTAGATTCGAGCCACCACCCTGAGTCTCAGTCATTTCGTGTGTATCAGCCGACACCTACGTACCCCAGCCAACAGTTCATGGTTGGCTCCAGTCACCCGTTCATGACGGACCCGAGCCATCAGTATATGGCGGGCCCTAGCCAGCAGTTCATGTCAAGCCCGAGCCATCAGTATATGGCGGGCCTAATAACGATTCATGCCAGGCTTCTCCCAGCAGCATTACATGACTGATCCGTCCCAGTAGCAATTCATGCCCGGCCCTAGCCAGCAGTTCATGACCCCAAGCCAGCAGCTTATGGCTAGCCCTAGTCATCAGTTCATTTCAGATTCACTTGTTCACCCGAGTCCGGCACATCAGTTTGTGACGGGACTCGGGCAGGGTGATATAGCACGACATATATCTTTCAGTCCACAGTTCTCGTCAGTTTCAGACGTGGTGGCATTCTTACACTCATGCGGTACAGGGAGATCTATCTCAGTGCTTCAGCCACCAGATCAATGCTATCGACCATCAGCTGAGCATATCGGCGCCTCTCATCAAGGATCTTCTCGTCAGGAGCATTAGCCACAGTGGCAGCTCCGGGACCAGGAGGACAATCAGGGGGAGAATGAAGCCGAGCAGGAAGGGGATGATGATGAGGAGGACGAAGATGAGGACGACGAGGAGGAGCAGCTACATCGTAGGCCTGTACGACAGATTGTATACCGCCGTTGTGTCACAGGGAGTCACATTGCTGGCCCCAGACGCAATAGGCGCGGCGGATAGTGCTTATCATGATTATGTATTTTGGTTTTTAATTATGTACTTAAGACTTTAGCTAACTATATAGTGGTTATGTACTATGGACTTTTATTATGTACTATGGACTTTTATTATGTAGTTTGTATTGGTGCATATTATATTATGTAGTTTGAGCTTAGCATGGTTGCTTGTGTCCCACTTTTTCAGTCATACAATAGACGCCATAAGTGGTTACAATTGATTCCCGTAAGCATGCATTTCATAATTACAACGTACCAAATTTGTAGTAACCAGTACACTAATACAAAATCAACTTAACGGTGAGATTTTGAGTACAACACATAATGGACATCAACAGTAAACTAACTTGAAAAGTAGACACATACATGCAAGGAGCAACAACAGAAAACTAACTAAAAAGTACACACATACATGCAAGGAGCAACAACAGAAAACTAACTGAAAAGACCAACACATACACACATCAGTTACGTTGGCTTGAGGATGGAGCGTGCGGGCATGTCCGCCTGGTGTGACCGATACCCCTACATAGTCCACAATGTTTTCCCTGGTTCGGATCAGGCTTGTCCATTTCATTGTGAATCCTTGTGGAAACTGGATGGCCCTCAAGAGTTCGTTTAAATGCGAGGTTTGGCCATATAGGAGGCCCTGTGTATGGCGGCCACATTTCCTCATTAGCAACTGCAGAGAATTCGGCTTTGTACACGTTGAACACTGACTCCATGGTGTAAACTTCATGAACAAAAGAGCTCCACTCGAGACGAGCATCAGAACACGCAGCGAGTGCATGACGGCATAGATAGTGCAACTTTTGGAATTCCCCACAGTCACACCATCGCTCTGTTAAATGCACTCTAAATTCCCGTTGACCCCGACTTCCTATGTCGTCTCACTCAAACACCAAGTAATCTAAAGCCTCCCGAGTCACTCGAGTCGTACTCATGACACCAAGGTGTCGCCTGATCTCCTCAATTGCATTCAACAGGGTCTCTGAATATCTTCGACCACTTGCAAGTTGCGTTTTAGCCTCTGTACCCTTTCAGACGAACAACTCAATAAGCCAATAATATGTTGACTTCACTATGGCTGTAATGGGAAGATTTCGAGTGCCTCTCATAACAGCATTCATACATTCTGACAAATTTGTTGTCATATGGCCAAAGCGACGTCCTTCATCAGCGTAGTGAGCCCACTTAATGCGCGGTATGTTGTTAGTCCATGCACACATTGCGGGATCCACATGGCCCAATGCTCTAAACCAGTAAAGAAAGTTATGCTCGGTCTTTGCATATGCCGTGTTCATTAGCAATCGCTTTGCATCTTTGTTTTTTAACCTTACAGCAAAATTTGAAGCAATATGCCGTGCACAGTATGCGTGATAAGCTGCAGGGGGATGCCAGCCACTCCCTTCCGCTTCTAGAGCTGCTTTGATAGCATGATGCCTATCAGATATGACGAGAATTTCCTCTTGTGGTGTTACATACTGTCGAAGATTTCTCAAGAAAAAAGACCACGCTTCTTTTGTCTCCCCCTCCACCACAGCAAATGCAACTGGTAAAATATTTGAGTTGCCATCTTGGGCAATTGCCATCAATAGCGTTCCAGCATACTTGCCATACAGGTGTGTCCCATCAATCGAAATAAGTCGTTTGCAATACTTGAAAGCCTCTATGCACAGTGGATAGGTCCAAAAAAGCCGGTGAAACATAAAGCAATCCTGATCTAGAATATCACCAACATAATATGGTCCCGTTTGCATCTGCACAATGGTACCTGGCATGTACGACTTAAGCCCACCCAACCATCTAGGGAGCTCATTATAAGACTCGTCCCAGTCACCATAAATCATAGATATAGCTTTTTGTTTTGCTAGCCATACCTTTCTATACGTTGTTTTGAACGTCAACTCTGACTCCACTGATGCTTGAAGAGATTTGATGGCGATCGTAGGATCCGCTTGCACAAAAAGGAATATGTGGGCACAAATAATATGATAATCCATCTGAGCATGCTGGTTCATAGACTCTGAAAACACACATGTGTGCGGTCCTGTCAGCTTTCGTACTTCCCACAACTGTAATTTTTTGCGAAGAGTCACTCGTACACTCCAATTACGATCCTTTGCCAAACTTCACACACTTGCAATGAAATTTTTGGTGATCGGACTCATAAACTTTATATTGAACGCCTCTTGAATCTTTGTAATGCTTAACAGCAAACAAGACTTCATCTTTATTGCGAAATACCTGACCGAGTGTCAAATCATTCTCCCCCCCAATGCTTGAACATGAACCAGACGCACCACTCACATCAAACCGCATTGCATCTAAATCCACAGCTGAGTAGTGACTAGGATGCTGTTGAGATTGAGAATTGGGCTGAGACTGAGACATTACATGCTCACCCAAGTTCTGCACATGAAACAACTGCTGATCTTCTTCAATATCATAGTTTGCCACTTGATCGGGGTCCTCGTCTTCATCATTATCATCGTCCTGGTGCTGCACAATAAAATCAAAATCGCCAACCGGACTAACTTCTGCTATTGGCTGCGGATTTAGAGTTGGTGGATCTTCATTCTGCCTAGCAAAGTGTTCGAAACTTGGAGAAGATACCTCATGGCGGGAAACTTCAAATGATGGGCCGGCATTAGATGTAGGAAGCGATGGATCCGGAGCTGAACCTCCAGAGCTAAAAGGACCATCTTGGAGCTCAACAAATAGCTCTATTGTGCGAGCTTCAGCAAACGAGTTAAAATAACTGAACATATGATCAACGTGCTCATCTTTCCGAAGTCGCCATCTTCTATATCGGATTAGATTCGCCAATGTCAACAGGCATCCGATAGAAGATTTTTGAAACTTGTGTGTTGTTTCCCTCATACTCCTCCAATATTAGGCTCTGTAATTGTAACAGACTAATTGGTGGCTAAACAACCAACCAAGCTTGATTCTCACTACAAAATGTCTTTCCCTCAACTGTGTTTATAATCTCACCATTATAGTGTATAAGAACATGAATATAGCTCTCTGCCATTTCTCTACGAACAACACTCGATCTGTAATTTTTTGTAATGGCAAATGTTGAAGTGCCGAAGCCTTCTATTTATACTGGCAAAGGATGCGTTGAACGAAAATCGATTATAGTAGACTTCAGAAGTCTACTATAATCGACTTCTGTATGATGAAGAAGTCGATTATAATCGACTTCTGAAGTCTACTATAATCGATTTTCGTTCAACGCAGAAGTCAATTATAATCGTCTTCTTTCAACGGCAATTCACGTGGAAGTCAATTTTAGTTGATTTCTGTTTTTCAAAAAAAAGGACATTTGCGTAACCTATTTCAAACGGAGACAATCATATAAAATTGTATATTAAATAATTTATATGGGTAAAAAAACCACATTACTCCTGTCCACTTCCGAGACTGTAATTAATATACCACTCTGTTAGTATATTAATTTCATCAATAGAATTTATTACATTGCGGGTATTATTAGAAGTAAAAAATTAGTGATATCTTGGTATTAAAAATAGTCAAATATATTGAAAAAAATTAAATACTTGAAAAATAAATTGAAACAGAAGGAATGCATATTATATCCATTTAATTTTTGAATTTTTTTTACATTAATTTAACTTTCAAAAGATATAGATACGATCAATGTAATCTCTAAAAGATATTTTACATTGATCTGGTCGTCAAAAATACATATGATATTATTTTAATTTTTGAAATATATATATATGATATCATATACGTTCACAAATTTAAAGGAAATAAAGAGCAGTATTTATTGATATAGCTATGGTATCCCATATATGATCACTCCATATTTCCATTATTCAACTCTATATTTTACAAAGACATTTAGGGCGTGTTTGTTTCCATATTTGAAGCACTCAAAGCCCGTTTATCTTTCTTGAACACAGTACATATATGTTTGGGTGTTTTGTGTTCAACGTTTGCCACCATCTGTTGATCCCAAAAAAAAAAAAAAAAACGTTTGCCACCATCTTTTCAATCATTAACCGTGGTTCGAGCTGAAGCAACTTTATATTGCTTCCACGTTGAATTTTTCCCGTTGAAAAATAATGACAACACAAAAAGTCATCACTACCCTTGCCCTTTGCTCTTGATTTGTGGCCCTCCACGGTGAGTTGCTTTTGATATTGTTGGGCCCATCTTGCAAGCACATAATTTTTTTTATTTTCTAATTTTCTCTCTCTTTTCTATGGTACAATATCTTTGTTATGGAAAAAGAATGTTGTAGTCTCTTTGTGGAATGTTAATTAGTTTTATCAAATTTAAATTTGAATAAGCTATATAAAATCTTTGAAATATATGTATAATTTTATTCATAATTTCCAAAACAACATTTTTATAATTTTAATTAAATTAATATATATTAAAATAATTTATTCAAATATCATAAAAATAAAGATGAAATAAAATGGTAATTAAAAATGTAATATAAAAATTGTCCCTTTTAGTAACTATATAGACAAAAGGTATTTTGATTATCATCATCCAAATAATATTCATCTTATCATAATCAAGTTTGATATAAAAGTTTTTAAACAAAAATCATGTTGACATTAACTCACTTTTGATCAAAATCAATTTTGCAAAATCAAGTTCACCTAAACTTCCTCTTACAAACACACATTTATATCATTTTTTGATATCAAGGAAATAAGTAATTAAGGATTAAAAATGAATAGCTTGTTCCACAGTTTGTACTACCGCTTTCATTACAATAACTCAAAATTGGGGTTTTCTAATAAATGCTCTTATAAAAAGAAAAAAGTAAGTTTGTAAATTTTTTAATAGACATCATCACACTTTGAAAATTTGGAAAAACCCTAATACTTATTACTATAACTTATAATTAAGGATAACTACACGCAAAACCAAATGAAATAAACTTGAGTCATATTAATGGAACCTGATGGACTAAATTCTTACGTTAAATGTCATTGGCTGCAAGTTAATACCTCGGATCATATTTTATTCAAGCAATTTATCAATTATATATATATATATATATATATATATATATATATATATATATATATATATATATATATATTGTGTGTGTGCATATACAGATATATAGTGACATTAAATCAATGCCAAAATCTAAAAATTTTAAATATTAAGTTGTCAACCTTGTTAAGAGATACGCAATCAAAGTTACAGTAATGTAGTCGTATGCTTATTATAGTATAAAATCATCACAATATATATTTTAAGGTACTTTTTAAATTTTTTTTTTTTTCCAAAATCCAAATAAGAATAATTACTGATTATTGGAATGGGAAGGATTTTTTTTGAAGTAAATTATGAAATTTAATTAAAAACATCTATAAATAGTACGAAATCAATTTCATATATTTTTCTTCTAACAAACTTTTTAATGTTGCACTCGTATGATCGGAGACTTAATAATAATAATAATAATAAGAATAATAATAATAATATATTTAGACCCACCATAAGTCTAAATACATTATTCTTTTATTCTCAGTGGATTGGTCAATAACATATATAGTTATTTCAAATAAACCAGAGAGGGGAATAAGTGAAGCAAATCGTTAGCATAATAATATATTTAGATTTGGTAATACTTTTCAGTTGGGTGTTGTCACTTGTGAAAAATATAAATTAATCTTTTTGTTTGATAAATCCAAAAACTAGGGTGCTCTTGCTCCGAGATTTTAAAAGTCAGTGATGCTTTTAAAAATAATTCATATGGTGCTTTTCAAAGCTAACTTCTACTCTGTAAAATTTAAAAAAATTTAAAAGATTAATATAATTCTTGAATTTTAATAAAATCCAACTTAATCATTTTATTAATCAAGACTTTTAGTTTTTATTATTCCGCAAATGTTTATGTCCGTTATAATCATTGTATATTTTGATAGCAACTTTATAATATCTTTACTAAATACAATTTCAATCAACTCTTGCCTATTGGGAGCATTTTTCAGCATTATTCTACCAAATGATGCTATTGTGGCTTTTGAGCGTCTAAAGAGCTCAGCAAATTTTTAGAGTCACAGTAATCCAGAACCAAGCCTAAATACATTGTTCTTTTATTTTCCCTGAATATTGTCCAATAATATCATTTTTGTAGCTAGTTCAAATAAACTAGGGATGAAAAAAAGCCAAGCAACTCTTTAATATATATATTAAGTGAGAATGAGTTTGTTATGTGAGAAACGAGAATAAATATCTGAGTCATTATATTTGATCAAATTGTGTGGATGACATTATATCATATATTAATTAACAAAATCACCTATCAATATCTTTGTATTAACTTTCCCCTTCTCTTCCCCTCTTCTCCCAATGCCACTCCAATTGCAACACCATAGCTCCTATCCGCTGCTAATCCTCACTCCATCTGGGTCAACCATATGATCGCCCCTAGTCCATGTTAAAGACATATTGGTGTTTTCATTTTGATGATGAGTTATGCTATGGAGATTGGATTTGTCTCAATCTTTGATTATCATGTATCCATTCAAATTATTGTTTACTTCACCTTAGAGGAATCGACAGTCTTGATCTTTTTTGGATTTTAATTTTTGGTAACGGGGAGAAAGTGAGAAAGATATATTCCTTGTTAATAGTGGAATTGATGCAAGGAAGATTTTGGCAAGGCAAAGTGCAACTCTTGCATTGGTAGATGTCTGTGGCGAATTCTATGTTATTTTCATTTTATATTGAATCTGCCTTTGATGGATTCACTGTTGATGTTCTTTTCCTTATCTTTCAATTTGCTTTTGAAAAATTCTATAAACACCATATTTGCTCACTATCTCATATTAGCATAAATCACCTATCAAAATACAATGTGTAAATTATTTTTTCGAGGAAAGTTAATACTTAACATAAATATATTGATAGGTTATTTTGTTAATTGATCCATAATATAATCTCAACCACACAATTTGATCAAATGGCGATGGAGTTTGGATGGTTTGACTTGGCAGCAGGTAGTAATCACAGTGGTGCCAACATTGTTGCAGATGAAGGTCTGGAGAGTTGGATTAGGGGATGACAGCAAAGGTTGTTAGGAAGGGGCACTAGTATTCAAGGCGAAAAACATTGAAAAAATCTTAGAAAAGAGGATAAACTCTCAGAAAAAAAAAGAAAGAAAACACAGCTCTAGATACCATGATAAAAATAGAGACACATTGAAGAGGCTGAATAAATTGTATATTATCTGATGTGTGGATTTGTACAAGAGAGGTGCCTATTTATAGACCTAGAGCAACAAATGTAAAGAATAAAAAACATATCAACATGATCCTAATTATTGCTTAATTTGATACAAATCACATAATATCTAAATCATATCATAACAAGTTGTATGACCGGCAAGGGAGAGGCCTACAAAAGACATTTTGAGCTTAAGTTAGTGTTTGAAAGAGGGGGAGCATGATCTCGGTAAGTGTTTTAGATCATATTTGAGAATGTTGAACTCCTTATATAGTAAAATTATGAAGAGAAAAAATATAGAGAAATCGTCCATCATTTCCTTGAATAAGGAGATCCTATCAAGAATTAGGCAGTAGTAAGTATTCATAATATATTGATGATTATAAGGGAAAGGTTCATTCTAGATTTTTGTCATTTAAAATATTGTAGAGAATCTAGTATCAATATGCCCGATTACTGGGGATTAAGGTAAATCCATGGATGATCACTAGGAAGTTTTTGGTCACGTAGGCGACATGTGGGACTCGTGATCCAAATTCCCCAAGTGTGGGTCGAGTTGTTTAGCCCATAAATATAATCCATAACATTTTCAAATTAATATAGTGTAAAGCATGAAGTAATAGATTTTTTTTTCATTACTAGTTTATTTAAATATATAATAATTTTAGGCCTAAATATCTTTTACATCCCTGAAAAATAAGCAGATTTTAGTTTTAGTCCCTCAATTTCTTTTTTTTTTCGTTTCAGTTCAAACATTTTCTAAACTGCTTGGTTTTAGTCCATATTATTAGTTTGTCTATGCTAAATATTGAGTTGGCTCATATAAGGCTGTCACGACCTGACTTGGGCCCGTGACCGGCACGTGGGGAATCCTCATTTCCACATAAGTCTTATGACCTCTGAGTTTCTCTATATGCATAAAATGGCATTTTTTTATTTTGAAATCATATTTTCATTTAAAACTCTATTTAGTCTTTGTATTTGGAAATATAAAACCGAAATACTTGATATATAAAACTCTGAAAACCTCTTAATCATATTCCGAAAATATGTGATCTGAATTACAAATACTTCTCAGGTTTATTGCATAAACTCTAATCAAACTCTACAATTTCAAGTCCATGCTTGCGAACTGAAACATATACATCACTGTTTCAAATATTAAAATTAAATACATGGTCTGAAAATAATACATGGTTCGGATCCTGCCTGCACATCTACCGGAGCACTCTACTCTAACAAACTCTAAGCTAAGCCTTACTCCAAAGTAAGACTTACCGCTGAAAACAACCACGTCTGCCAAATCAGAGTCTGGGCTACATCTATACCTGCAACTATGGGGAGGAAGGGAGAGGGGTGAGTCAACAGACTCAGTGAGTGAGCTCTCACCCATCACCCACATGGGACAACAACAGCCATATATAGATACACATGCACTAGAAAAATGTTTCCAATATTTATATAACATAGCTACTCTAGGGAAAACACTTCCCATGCCATGAATTCATAAACAAGCATTTCTAAAACTATAATCTATTACAACCATTTGATATTCTTGTATATGATCTAATAGAAAATATGCCTCTATATTCATAAACTTAGAAAAATATCTCTAAATTCTTGCTTCAACAAGAAAATCATTTTTCATATGTATAATATCTCTTAAGTCAAATATTCTCTTAAAACATCGATAATCTCTGAAAAATCATTAATACTATCTGAAAACATAAACAACAGTACTCTACTAGAGAAACATGAATCTCTGCTCTATGGTTCTTCAAGAACCGAAAATGTTATCTCTATGATCCATTGGGATCTAATGCGGATACCTAAATAGGTTCCATTTTCTGCTCTATGAGATTGTCCTCTCAGGACAACTTGGTACCAAGGTTAACGATCAGGGTTCAGCCGTTAACTCACTGTCTGTTTCTCTTTAGCTACCGTCTAGTCTCTATTTCAATAAATATATTGTTTTATCTAAATCTCTGTTATATACTCTAATATGTATATCGAACTCTTTCATACATAAATACTCTACTTCTTGAAATCATCGAGATAATTCATAAAGTCTCTGGATACAATCATACTCATTCTCTAGCTCTTTATGAAACCGTTTAAATATGAAAACTCTTGAAACTCGAAAAACTCTGGACTCATATAAATCTAGCAACCTGACTTTAGCATAACTGTGACTGTGAAATTATGTCCAAGGGATCACCTGCTTGTAGGCATTCCAATTTCAAGCTCATAGAATATGTATCTGGCAGTCACTATGAATTATACTGAATTCCATACTTTTGAAATATCACAAAACTGGATTTTCTATAAGTCTCTTTTCTCAAGGCAACTTCTTTTATAAATTAATAACTCTAATAACATAGATTAAAATGGAAAGGTTCAAATCGTAAGTTCTCTAACGTTATAACATAGCATCTCTATTTGACATATTTGCCAAAATATCTTAACTGATACTCTAAAATCATATTTTAAAATCTCTAGTCTTGAAACATAATTATGTCGTAACTCTTGAAACATTTTGGATATGCTAAGAGCTTATTAAATCGTATAATCTCGCACTAAATCACTTCATGAATATAAGTAAAACATTTTCAAAGCACTCTATACATCAATCATGGTCCCATGGTTTTGAAAAACTAATTCTTTCATGCTATCATCATAAATCATAATTTTTCTAGCTTGACATAATCATATAAAATCATATTCTATGTTTTTTTTTCCCATCTCAAATCTCATATTTCATAAATATCATGCATAAAACATAATCATAATGATAAAACTAAGGCAATGAGGTCAAACCCACTCACCGTTTGGAGCCGGGAGTATGTGGGCACCACCAATTTGACCTCCAAAGCATGGAATGACATCAACAATTGCCATAGAGCAATATAGACTTAAGATTAGTCTCCGCTAATCTTTAAACAACTCCAATATAGCTCCAACAACATTGGGGGAGCACCCCTACTTGAAAACAATGGAGAAAACAATGACCCATAACAAGATGAAGAAAGAACACAAAGGAAACACATAAACCAACAACAATCACTTACCTTGGATCTTGAAGGAAGAGGATTTGATGTTGGGTTGAGAGAGAAAAGGGTTGGAGAACATTTGGGAAGGTTGGGGTTCGGATTTTGGGAGTGAAACCTGAGTTTGGGGTATATAAAGGAATGGAGGGGCTCATTTAATCAAAACTACGTCATTTTCTACTGTTTCTGTCAAACTGACACCGATATAGCGGTCTCACGATGCCCATGACCGTAGCTGACTCACTTATGACTGCTATAGCGGTCAGCGGTCTATAGGCCATCAAAACACGAATTTGTCTTACTATGACCGCTATAGCAGTCCCCAGAGGACCAAACATAATGCTGCTGCCACACATGACCGCTATAGCGGTCCCCAAAATGCTAAACCATTGCTGACACCCATTATGACCGCTATAGCGGTCCTAGACCGCTATAGCGGTGACAGTTCACCACAAAACCTAGTTCAAGGGTCATTCATGCATCTAGGGCCTTCCCGGCCACATGAGTGGGTCCCAGGGGACCCTAGGCCAGTAAGGAACTTATCCGCCGCCATGTATACCTCGGGTATCACAAAGGCCATATCATTCGATCCTAGATGGTAGTCTGTGATCTTGTATGAGATATCCTATTTTTATGTGTTAAAATCTTCACTCGATAAACCATTGGATCAACCCAATAACTTATCTTACCCTACCCTATAACTCATTTCATGTTAGAATTTTTCACTCATATAATTATACAGCAGGTAACTTTACTAGCTATTATATATGCATGATTGATTGGCATGATTGTTTATTATTAAACTCAATATTTAAGTATGACAGATTATCAGCTGGGACTACTATGCTTGGTAGGTATAAAAGTTGAGTAGTAGAGAGAATTTGAGCGAGAACTTTTTCGAACCTTCATTTCAGATGGATTCTGATAGGAAAAGATGGATTTGGGATCATGTGATCTAGATTGTATTTTAATAAGTATAATGACTCTTTTAGCCTTAATTTATGCTTCATTTCCTTCTCAGTCCCATGGCACCCTCACTTTTTCTCTCTCCTCTCATCTCACCTTCTTTTCTCTTCTTTTGGGTTTCGAGACCTACAACCCATTTGGCCATTTCCTATTACTCCATGGAACAACACACTAGAGACTCCAGAATCTCAGAAAAATCTAGATTTACATAACCCATGATTTTTTTCTATAATTTTATTATAAAAAAAGCTTCATTTGATAATATAGCCATTGGATGCATATATATGCTCATGTTGGTCGCGATACTCCTTACTCGTACTGGTGCTGGCCTTGGACAAGTTGAGGTTAAGGCTAGATTTGTACCCATGGATTCTCCGTAACCCAAAAAAAGGCTAGATTTGCATTTCCTCAATGGCTTTCTCATGAGGTTGAGGCCTTTGTTGAAGCTATTTGACTTCTTAGCTGTCGACTCAATGTTTGTTATTTTGGCGGTGTTAGACAGTGGCAGGGGGCACTGACTAAGGCGCTGGACGAGGAGCTGTAGGCCATAGCGAAGGTGTTATGGTTATGGAGTGGTGCTGTGGCATGGGTGGAAGGAGCTAAGATTGGTGGAGATGGGTGGTTTGAGGGAGGGGATGAATTGGGTAAAATGGATATTTTATTTTGATAAATACTAAAATATGAATATGAATTATTATAGAATTATTTTTTAAGATACAAAGCTTTTATCTCAGCCATTAGATTAAAATTTAATTGTTGAAATTTAAAGACCATATGATCTCAAACTTATCTTTTCCCACTATAGAATCCACCTTCATTTCATAGAATTGTGATTCTCACAAAATACTAACTCATGTAACTCAACTAAGGAGGAGTTTAGAGTAAGTTTTATAGTGTGGATGAATAAGTTTGCGACCATGTGATCCCAAAATCTCATCTATTAAAAAATGAATCTTTAAGAGTTAAAATCAAATTTTAATTAAAAATATATATTTATATTCTATTACTTATAAAATACATTTTACAATTGATATGTCCATTTTATCCTTCTAATTTTCCTCTCACATCACCACCATCACCTTTCTCCACAGCCATGCCACCACCACCGATTTATTCATCTCCCCATCAAAGTCTCACCACCTGCCTGGTTTTTTGGCCTCACAACCATGGCCATAGAATAAAATGAATCAGGAGCAGTGTCCAGGAATGAGTTTGTTTTTAATGCAGCTATACCACCTTTATGCACGGGGCCCCAGCAAGTCTCCTTGCTTGATTAGAACCCATTCTCTCTATGCACAGTGCCTCAACAATGAGTTTATTTTTAATGCCGCCACCACCCCCTCCCAGCATACACCAACAGGCATCATCTGTTCCACTTACGATCATTTCTAATTGTGGGTTTGAAACAAAAATTAATTTTTAATGGAAGTAACAATCTTTAACATGGTTCATCGATATATGACGGATTGTTTCTGACATCACCGTATTTGATCTCCTCGGATTGTCTTTGTTTCGCGGATTAGTTTGAGGTGATGCTAGACTTCCAGGAAAGTTACAGTGGGAAGAAGTAGTTACTTTTGGCGTCGATGAAACACAAAATTAAGCTTGAGGAGGGAGAGGCTTGCTGTTATAATAGTGACTATAATTCTTGGATTATTTTGGGATTAGATCTGCACCTCTTTCTTCAAGGAAAGAGAGATTCTTGTTATAACAATGATGAAGACAATTTGATTTGGTTGATTTACATGCTTTTGAGTTCTCTGAGATCCAACAGACCAACACCCTTAGGGTTCTATGTTCTGATTTGAGGGAATGAGGTTTCAAATTTGGGGGCTTTTCAAAGAGAAGGGAAAGGGGAGTGGAAGGAACAAAAGTGAAGTCACAAATTGGGTGGCAACAAGAACGAGGGAAAACAGGAGAGTATGAGATCTGCCTGTACTATGAGATTTTTCATAGTCATGGCCCGTGTTTGTGCTGAACATGGGAGATTGAAGGAAAGGGGGAGAGAGAACAAAGGTCGGGGACAAAGGGCTAAAATGTAATTTTAATATTTATTTTTGATATGCTTGACTACACGGTCCTAGACTCATTCAGCTCCATTACAGAACTTGCTGGAATTTGAGTATCTTAAAATAATTCAACTTATAATTTTTTTAAAATTTTTGTAAGTAAAAAATTATATTTTTATATTTTTATTATTTAATTAAATAATCTACTGTTTTTTTAAAAATTATTTTTAATATTTTTTAAAAAATTAAAATATTTAATTTTTTAAGTAATATTTTCTAAAATATTAAAAATAAATACTTTTATTATTAAGTATTTAAATATAAAATAATTTATTTAAAAATTATTTTTGTATAATTACTTAAATAAATCATTTAGGCTGAACCTTTATATACCAATCATCCTAAAGCTTACGATATACTGTACCAGTAACAAACTTTTGCTGAGTCAGCTAACAGCTTGCTACAAATTGCATGAGAAACTAACCATCTCTATTTGGAGTGACTCATTTCTGACTATTATTTACATTCCCCCGCAAGCTAAACGGTGCTGAGGTAGGAAGCACCTGAAGCTTGGATCAAAACTCTGGAAAAGTTGCTTGAGAAAAGGGTTTGGTGAAACCATCAGCAAGTTAAGCTGAGCTAGGGACGTGTTGATGGAGATGGAGCCCGAAATAATTTTGTCCCCGAACGAAGTGAATGTCAAGCTCGATGTGCTCTGGTCGAGCAGGCAATACTGGATGTTTGGACAGTTGTACTGTGCTCAGATAATCACATAAAACTAGTGGTGGTGTGATTGAGGCCCCGTTATCTCAACAACTACATTAGCGAGACTTCTGTATTCATCTTCGGTGCTCGAGCGAGCTACCGCTTGTTGTTTGCGTGACCACCAAGCTATCCAGATTGAAGCCAAAACGGAGACAAACACCGGAGTTGGAACGGTGGTCATAGGGATCACTTCCCCAATCAGGAACACAATAACTTGTGATAGCGAGTGATGGAGAAGGCGAGAGCTTGAGACCATGAGAAGGAGTGGAAGACAAGGTACCGTAGTATTCTTTTAACTGGTTGCCAGTGTGAAATCAGTGGAGTGGCCATAAATTGACACACTTTTTTGACAGCAAAGGACAAATCTGGTCGTGTAATGTTAGCATACTGCAGGGCAGAATAATACACGGTGGCATCCTCAAGCGTATTAAACCAACTTTGCTAAGCTTGGTTGAGGAAGCCAAGGGAGTGGGTAAGCCTTTAGCTTGAGCCATGTTGGCCTTGGCTAGGAGATCAGAGATTTGCTTCTCTTGAGATAATGAAAGGCTACCAGCATCTTGTTTCTCAATTTTGATGCCTTAATGTAAACTCAGAATTGAGTTTTGTGACAAGTGCCTTAATGAAGGGAGAGGAGCCCCCTATTATGGCGATGGCCTAGTTGGAACTAAGCTTTTGTTTTGAACATGAGAAGGGATTGAAGAGTATCTGACTTGTGTTTGAGAAAAAAAATATCCAAGTGTATCTAGAATACACATCAACTATTGACATATAATAGGAATATCCATTCGGAAGAGATGGCAGGGGCTGGACCCCATAAATGAGCTACTAAACGTTCAAGAGGAGCGGTAATTTGAATCATCATCAACAAGAATTTTACAGCCTTATAAAATTTGAATCACTGAAGGAAATTGTAAATGCCACAAATTACATCTAAAATTGTATTCACAATAGCAGAATTGGAACTGCCATAGCTAGAGACAACTTTATTTGAACCAGATTTATAATGGCTCTCAGGAGCAACAATCCACCACGCTTGAATTGTAGCTTTCCAAAAGAGTATAGACCTTCAGAATTGGTCAGACCCGCCAATAGTACCTCCCTGGTAATCTGTGATTTCATTCATACTATAGTAATAGGGGTGAAATGCAAAGAACATTCCATTTGTCTCGTGCAAACCGACCTATACTTTGTAAGTTTTTAATTATTAAAGGCAGATGTAACAACTGGCGCAATGTAAGAATATGATGTGGTGAAGCTTGAGGTGATAGTGTGAGCTACGTGCAGACCTGTTCCATTACCGACAAAGAGGCACTCAGAGCCATTATATTCAGACTTTTGCATCGGATTATCACCTTCAGCTATTCCATGATGTGTGGCTCTCGAATCTGGAAACCACGATTTGTCATTGAGCAGGAAGGGAGTTATTGTCATCGCTGCAACATTAGCACTCCTTGGACCTGAAGGAAATGGTGGCATAGGAGTTGGCTGTGGCTAATAGTTGTAATCGAACCTATAGTAACAACTAGCAAGGGAAAAGATATTTCAATATCCAAATAGTGGTAGACACCCAACAAGCAAAGAGAAAGTGAGGAAAAGATGATGAGAGAGAATAAGTAGAGATTAAAAAATGTTGTAAAATGTCAAGGCCAAAAAGCAAAAATAAAATAACACAAAATAAATATGTGAAAGAGTATAATAAATGACACTATAAATTTACATTGTTTGGCTTTGAAGCCTATATTCATGGTAAAAGCGACAATCAAATATTTCAATATAGAAATATGTTGAAGATATAACCCAAATCTCAAATACAATCAAAATATCTCACAATATTTTTTTTATTGATGTATACTCTCAACTCGCAATATAGTGAGAAACAATGGAAACAAATGATTCTCTAAATGTTAAGAAAGTGAGCAAGATAACAATAGATTGTTCTGCGCCATATTGAGTTTAATTTGAAGCTCTATTTAAAAAACTTTACTACGTGTGTTGATAATTGCATTTAGCTCATGCACACAATATATTATTATTATGGTTGTCAGCATCCTCCACTGAAAAGCAAAAGGCAAATTGCAATCTGTAAAAGTATCGAAAATATGAGTCTTGCTTTAGTCATTCGTCCACATGCATACTAACCAAGGCTTTCAAAAGTTAAGCCACGTTAACAAAAAAAATAATATAGGTCTCATACTGTGAAAGGAATGTCTAACATTATTTATATAGCAATTATAGGCTGAATGACCATGTCTAAGACACACTTGACACGTGACTTGAGAGTGACGACATCCACGGCCACGATCGCTGCGGTTACCAAATCCTCTACCATGATAGCCATATCCTCTACCAAATTAAGGTAGTGGAGGTCTATTCTCCTTGAACTGATGCTTTTTAGCTTCCTTTGGTGTTAGATGTGCCACATTACTAGACATATGATCAGACAAATGCACCTTTCGCAACAAATTCTAACCTAGCTTCACGATTTAATAGTAGTGATTCTAACTTAGGGATTGTGATTGGATCAGTTCGTGTAGTGACTGACAAAACTAGTGTAGCATACTCCTCAGTAAGGCCATCTAACACTTTGCGTCTAAATGATCTTGCGGCAAAATCCGATAACCAATAGAGGCTAGTGCATCAACTAGAGATTTTATATGAAGAAGATACTCTCATTCATTTGGCAGATTTTCTTACTTAACATTCTTTAATTCATGCTTAAATTGACGAACCTTAGCTCGTGTGTGTGTGTGTAGCACAATAGATCTGGATCCGCTCCCAGATCTGAGCTGAGCTGCGTCAACCGATGACTCTAGCAAGCATAAAGTCACCAAGTGTTGAAAGCAACCATGTAGCCAGCAGTTTGTCTTGTTGTTCCCATTGACGGAACGTCATTTTCTCAACCATAGAGAGAAAACGGAGGGGGAGGTTCAGTTGAACCATCAATGAAATGGCGAAGACTATTACCTCTTATGGCGAAGCAGATTTGTTGTTCCCATAGAAGGTAGTTTTTGTCGTTGAGCTTGATGCTAATGTTAGGATTGAAGTTGATGTATCCTTGAGAAGCGTGCTGCACAGAGATTGGAGGTTGGTTCGGCGATTGATTCTGGTTCGCCGGCCATTGATCTTGCTGTGGAAGCGTGTCGAAGAGGCTTCGGGATCTGCCACTCGATGATACCATATGAAAGTTGAGGAGTAGAGAGAATTTGAGCAGGAATTTTTTCAGACTTCCATTTCATAGAATTGTGATTCTTACAAAATGCTCAGAAACTCACATAACTGAACTGAGGAGGAGTTTGTATATATAGCAATCATCCTAAAGCTTACAGTATTTACTTTACCAGTAACTAACTTCTGCTGAGTCAGCTAACAGCTTGCAACAGAATTAGTTGCATGAGAGACTAACTAGAGGAATGTTATTTTAAAATAAAAAAGGCAGGTGTCTATTCAGATAATCACTTTATAATCATTGGATATGATGGTAGTTCCCACTTATCCTTAATATTCATCATATCCAATGGTTATAAAGTGGATGTCTGAATAGACACCTATTTTTTGAGTGTCAAAATAGCATTACTCGACTAACTATCTCTATTTGGAGCGACTCATTTTTTTACTTATATTTACAATAGGCATGCTAGGGTGATGAGATACATGGCAAATTAGAGGGGAAACAATCAGATGCCAGAGTTGAGAAATTAGAAAAATGTATTTCTACGATGTGTATACTTAGATGGATATATATTACAATGAGGTAAAACCTATTTATAAGGAAAAAGTAAGATCAAAATATAATGATAAAATTAATCTAAGATATAATAAGATATTATTTATTCATCAAGCTTTGAGTTTATTACAATTAAATGAAGATTATCCAGGGAGGCAAAAGTTGCAATGGGACTGTGTGAAGGCTGACAGAATGGGGTACATGGAGGCAGATGAAAAAGACTGCACAATGGCAGGAAACAAGGAAATATCTATGTAGGCAGATTCTTACACGCAGCTGACAGTAAATGCCTATGCTGTAGTCATCTAAGGTGGCCAATGGAGGACAGAAATGTGATGTGGGGACATGCATAGTGGGTTAATGACATGGTCACTGAAGTGCAACTGTTTATAATAATAAGGCAAAAAAGACAAATTGATCATAAATGAATATTTTTTATCCAAATATTTTTTTTTCTCAATCTGGTTTGTCTGAATATTTTTTTATTTTTCATTTCATATTATTTGATTTTTTTGAATTTTAATTGATTTTAATATTTATGTTGTAAAACATTTTTTTAAATGTAGTTATTTTTAATATTTAATTTTTAAAATTTAAAATTTTTAATTTGTAATTTTTAAAAAATTTGGTTTGTCTCAATTGTATCTAATGTAAAGTGATTTTTATTTTATTTTTCATTTCATATTTTTTTGATTTTTTAAAATTTAAAATTTAAAATTTAAAATTTTTGAATGTAGTTATTTTTAATGTTTAAATTTTTATTTTTTAATTTTTAATTTGTAATTTTTTAAAAATTTGGTTTGTCTGAATTGTATCTAGTGTAAAATGATTTTTATTTTATTTGTTATTTAAATATTTTTTAATTAATTAATTTATATTATTTTTTATTATGAATTCAGTTTCTCCGAATTCTTTATTGGGAACGGTGTTTTTTTTTCAATCCGGTTTGTCTAAATTGCATGTAATGTATAGTGTTTTTTATTTTTTATTTCATATTTATTTTATTTTATTAAATTTTAATCTATTTTAATATTTATGTTGTAAAATTTTTCATTTTTAAATGTAGTTATTTTTAATATTTAATTTTTATATTTTTAATTTGTAATTTTTAAAAAATTCAGTTTGTCCGAATTTATCTAGTGTAAAAAGTGATTTTTTATTTTATTTGTTATTTTAATATTTTTTTATTAATATTTTATTTTACTTATTTTTTATTTACTTATATTATTTTTTTTATTATGAATTCGGTTTGTCTGAATTCTTGTAAGGGAACAATGTTTTTTTTCATTTCATATTTTTTTATTTATCTTTTCACTTGACTTGGAAAAAAAAATAAGTATAATGACTAATTTATCCTTAAGCTGATCACCATACATCACTAATCTCACATCCACCTGTCTTTCTCTTTATCAGGCACATGGCAACTCCATGAAAGGCATTGTCCACCACCTCCATGGCAATAGGCACCATCTATGTATATGCAGATATTGTGACATATCTATGTGGAAGTAGAGACGGCAGAGCTCGGAGGTGGGTAGAGGAAGCAAAGCTTGGTAATGTAATAGGAAAAGAAAAATTCAGGGTGGGTACAAATGTAAAACGTATATTTGAGATGTGTATTCTTAGATGGATATGTACAATGAGGGAAAACTCATTTACAAATAAAAAATAAGATCAAAACATAATGACCAAATTAATCTAATATCAACCTAAATCAATATTTTAAGATATACCTAAATTAATCCAAGATATAATAAGATATTATTTATTTTTGATGGAGTAAACAATCCCTATCTATTTCCTATAAATTCATGAAACTATTTGATATCACATGTATTTTTCAGAAATCAAAGTGATATCAATGTATTTTTTGGGGACTAAGTAGATGTCAATAATTTTTTAGTCAATAAATTGATGCCTTGTGTATCTTTCAAGGATTAAATTATTGTAAAAAATCTTTCAAGGACTAAATTGATGTCACGTGTATGTTGAGGGATCAAAACATATTTAATCATGTATTTTCATAATATTTTTATCAATTTTTTAAAGGTTTAATTATTCTATAGGTTGTTGTAGTTTTACTCGATTTTCAATTAGGTCACTTTAAAAATTTGTAAATAAATACCTATAGTGTACGAGATTTTTCAATTAAGTTTCTGTTATTATAAAAAAATAGAATATTCATGAAATATTCCATTTCCATGAGAGAGTGAAGAGAGGGATGAAAATTGATAATTAACCTTTTTACAGGCACCTATCTACAAAATTTTAATCTATAAGAACATAATTAAAAATTGAGTAAAACTACAGATACCTCTAAAAATAGTTAGACTTTTTTATATATGTTAAACCAATATGTCTGACCCAATTCAATTCACTTATGAATCTTTTTTTTTTTTTTGTTGTGTTTGGTCCTATGAATCTTATTAATGCATTCAATTAAGTTGAATTGAAAAAAAAAACAAAAAAACCAAAATCTTTGGACTTAACCCACTCTTAAATGATTGGATCGTTCAAATACATCTCAAACCGTTTTAACTTTATCCATTTCGCACAATAGGCATGGTATAGTTGATAGTATCAGTTGCCTCTTTAAAATTACACTCTGGTTCAGCCCCCCTCCTCCCCAAAAAAAAGATACCTTTATTCATTTCACAACTCTACTAGATTAGGTCACTAATAGGGTTTAGAATACATGATTCTTTGGCAAATAGTCTCTAATCAAGGAAGAAAAAATCAGACCGGATATCGAACCGGTTAAGGCATTAGTTTAAGGGTTTAAAGGTCCAACTGGTTCAACCAGAATATAATATATATATATATATATATATATATATATATATAAATATATATATATATATATATATATATATATATATATACACACACACACACACACACACACATGCACACACATACACACACACATGATTAATTAGAATATAAAAAAAAATATTGAATTATTAAGATTAATATAATCAATACAAAAAAATATTTATAGGTCTTTAAAAATAAACATAATCTATATAAAATTTCTCTAGTCTCAGTCTCACAATATGATCACAAAGCATTTAAAAAAAATATTTGTTGATGGCCAATGAGATTTATAGTGAGCAATCTACGAATTACAGAAAGAGAAGAAAAATATAACTCAACAATCTTTGATAGTGCCCTTCTTTGGTTCCATTTTTTTCATTTTTACTTTATGGCTGTCACAAGATATCAGTATTTAAGTTTTTTAAAAAAAAATCAAGAATTCTAGACTGGTTCGATTCATTGGTTTTGCCTGGTTTTCTTAGTTTTGACTTCTCCTGATTTTTTGAGCTTAATCAAATTGATCAGGTGATCAATTCTCAATCAAACCGATTGAACCAGTCAATCCAATTTTCTCTTGCATAGCCCTAATATAATCTTTTTTCTTGGTGTTGTGGGGAGGGTGCACAGGTTTGGAGATAGACAAATTATCCACTAGATCAACACCTCAGGTGTGGCTCTAATACTCTTTACGTTAGCGTGAAAGCACAGAGTTCGATATGACTAGCTTTTGTTTTGTTGGTCTAAAACCTAAAAAAGTGTTGACTTAGGTTTGACAAAAACAAATTGTGTTGAGCTTAGAAGAATGTAGCATTTTGACAAAAAATGTAGCACAACCCACAAAAATTTGAAACCACAAATCTATAGGCAGGCATCTGGATTCCAGAGGGGATAGGCTTTATAGGTACAGGGCCCAAAATTCAACGTCCACCTAGGTTAATATGACATTAAACGCTTTAGCATGAGAATTCTACTCTGTGTGACAAAGAAAAAATCCAAATTCTACTCTCTTTTTTTCTTTACTTAACACTTTATTTAGTCTTTTTAGATTTTTATATTAAACTATTTAGTTTCAAAAAAAAAATAATAATTATGTAATCTCTTAAGATTGAAAATACTAATCACATTAGTTCCTCCGTTAGTTATTTATTAGTAAACTTATACACGTTACATAATATAATGATGATATGTCATTAAAATATTGGACTTAAGCAAAATGACACCATTTTAGCACATCTTGCACTCATTTTAGTGGTTAAAATTGCACAAATGATCATCTTATGACTTATAATAGAGATTTAAATATTTCATGTAATTTCAGCCATCAAAATGAGTTATTTTAAACTCTATTTTACTTCAGATGACCCAAGCAGCGCTCAATGTCCATATCAACAGATTACGTGTATAATTTCATTATTGTTTAAAGGATCAAATATATAGAGGGACTAATATATCTTATTGTTAAAATCTTAAAAGACCACGAGTTTAGTTACAATTCTTGAGGGATTAAATTGTCTTATAATCTTTTAGAGGCAATAACTAAGTCTTTATTCTTTTTTGTTTTTATAATTTTTCTTGTTGACAAAAATAACTAATTAAAATATTAACTATTATAAAATATTGAAATTGTTTGATAAGAGATATTTTTAATAAAATTTTGTAGCCTGATCTAAATTAATGGACATGGTTTAAAATAGTAATAATAAGAGAAAATCACACTTATTTCCCTTAGGGTCTAGTTCAACCACACTTAGCGTCCTTTTAGTTTGCAAAATTATCATTAATCTTCCTTGATATTTACTGATATTGATCTCTCCTGCATATATTAGTTTATTAATTTAAGTGATAGAAAAAATAATGTGATATATATATATATATAATCATTAATGATAAAATTATAATACTTGGAAATATTTAACATATTAATTGAACAAAATATTTCTTTTATTAGATGGAGATGAAAATTATAGTTAGAACTTATGGTAAATGAGAGGTATTTTATTCAAAAAATATATATCAAATATTGTCCAAATATTATAATTTTATTATTAATAATCATATACATGCCATCTATTATATTTTTTAACTAAAATTAATGAATTAACATGTATAAAAGGATCAGTATAATTTTGTAAAATAAATGGTTGATGAGTGTAATTAAAATAAATATCAGGAGATGTTAGTATAATTTACTCTAATAATAATAATAATAATAATAATTGTTTTTTCACGTCTGGGTCCTTTTCTTTTTTTTTTTTTGTAATTTTCGTGGCTTTTGATATACGTTATATACCTGCAATTGACTGTAATTACAATTGGCAAACCATAGTGGACCATGCACTATGCCCATTCTTCAATGGAACGGGTGATATACGGATTGATTTTTTTATTTTCAAGAATAAAAACATAGTAGATCATATTTACGAGAATGTAAAACTATTTCGCGAATGAAGACTATGGTTTCGAGGGAATTCTATGGCAGAGAAAAGTGAATTTGGGTTCAGGTGGTTCAAAAATTTGATCAATTAAAATATAGATCTAATAGTTGTAATGATAGCAGATTAGACTTTTTTAATATTACAGAAGCATCCATTAAAATACTAAAATAGAAAATGATAAATTATATTTTGACCCACATTTGATGTTATACACTGATTGTTAGATTAGTCACTTAAAAAGATTTAGATTTACGTTTATATATATATATTCTTTTTCAATTTTGTTGTTCCATTTTCTCCAATCCTTCCTTCTCTCTCGATAGCCAAGAGGGTGTTCTTCACTCAAAACTTCCATAGATGGGGATGATGACAAGAAAGGCAAGTGGGTCAGATCTGACTCCAATTCAAGCTCCTCTGCGGTGGTCATAGAAGATGGATCCAAACAAGAGGACAATATCATAACCTTGATGAAGAAAAGAAGCAACAGTAGCAAGATATTTGGGTTGTCACCCACGATGACAAGTCCATGGACAGCAAGCTATTTTCGACGCTTTGTGTGCCCAGCCAAGAAACATCACCATTTAACCGTGAGCCGCTACTCAGATCCGCAAGCCACACGCCATCTTATTCCACCTCCAACTACCACACGGCTTCACAGCCGCTCCTTGCCTTCCTGCCAGTGACTCGGTCACTTTTTGCCAGTGGTGGGCTGTGCCGTGTCACCGCGGGAAAACATCAACCTATCGCTGCACTTCGACTCTCACCTCTACCCAACACTGACCTTCCTTTTTGTGAGATCTGCCATCGATGAACCAAGAGATGCTCCGCTATAGGAAGAACTTGCTGAAGGAAGAACTTTCGAACATGGTAAATTTTTTCACTATTAAATTTGAGATGTAAACCAACTGAAATGTTGGTAAAATGATTTTCAATCATAAACCAGAAAAAATGGTGATTTTCAATTATCCTTATTTTTGAGGCTGATCATTGTATTTTTTTCTTATTTTAGGATGGTTTTACAATTATAATTTTACCTCTCTATTATATATTTTTACTTGGACCACATGGTCCCAAACTTACTTTTCCCTACCTTCGAATGCAATAGTAAAAAAAAAATGAATTTGAATTTGAATGTACTTGAACTAAAAGTAAATTATTATTTCCTTTTACCCAATGCCTGGTGGTGCTAAAAATAATATGCAATAAACATGTTTTAACATAGATTAAGGGGATAGTAATTATTGTGTAGGTAATTCTTTAGATCGAGTCATTAAAAAAATAAAATACAATACAATTAGTAGCATTTTTGTTCTTTTCATTTTCATTTTGTGGCAATTACAAATAGCCGCAAAAGAGTAAGTTGGCGATTCTTAAGTTGCCACATATACATTTGGCCTAAAACAATTTAGCAGCGATTTATTGTAAGAGTTGTGTTATTTATATTTATTGTATGTAGAATATCATGCCAACTTATACCTCATCTATATTAGATAAGATGTGGATCCTTTTCAAGTATGGTTCATCTCTTATCCTATGGTAAATAAGGTGTGAATTGACACGATATCTTATACTTTATCAATATAAATAACATTTTTCTTATTCTACTTGATAAAATGACTGCACCAACATTCATTTCCCAACGGTTGGAAACTGCCAGGAAATCATGTGTAGTGTAGGATGGCTGACTATTGCGTATTTTGTGGCAGTTTTAAACTATCGCGATTAAATTTTGCCTTCACCCAGTTGCTATTTTAATCGCCGGGAAATGTTTGCACATTTTGTTCCTCCTTTTGCTTGAAACATGCCAATAAAACACACCAAACGATTTCCTATGTTACATCAATATTTTTTTTTTAAATAAAGATGAATTTTCATGACGATGATTTGTTTTTTAGGGACATATCTTGAGTTAAAATCCAAAAATTGATGTAAAATTGTAAATATTTTTCAAGAATAAGTATAATGATTTGTTCTAAAAGTTCTAAACAATTTTACATATGAGACACTTCCTTGTATATATTTTATTTCCAAAAAAAAGTATCAACATTCCATGTGTCATTTTAGCTTGACTAATGTAGTATGTCCTAAAAATATTGATAGAAATTATGAAAATTGATGAATGAAATAAAATAGCATGACTCACTTATTCATCTAAAGGTGATCATCATACCACTTCATTTGGGAAAAATAATTTTGACAATTTGTTTTGATAAGTAACTATCAATTAGTAACTATCATAAATGACTTTATATATCTTACCGTTCATGTAAATAAAAAGATCAGAAGCACACATTCTTGATCTATAACTATTACATTGCTGCACATGCGCTTAATTTGTTTATGAGGGGCAAGGGTTGTCCCAAACTAGTTTTGTATTTATACGAGAATGTTGTCAACTTATGTTAACGCTAAGATAGTTCCAACTTTTATTAACAGCCAGCAATGGCAATTGGCAGTACAATTCAAAGGGTGTGATTCCTGTCGTTGACCAATGGAAGTTAGGAGAAGTTCTTGCATAGGAACAAGTTTAACGCATCATTTTTACACATATTCACAATAAAAGTGGGTTCTATCACTATATTCAAGATAGGTACTCTAAGAGCAAGAGAATATATTTTTTATTCTATTTAATAAAGGACATACCAACTTTTGTGAGTCATTATTGTTTCTCATATCTTGTCATGATCTAATTTGGGAACGTGATCGGCACGTAAGGAATCACATCCCCACATAAACCCCATGGTCTCTAAGTCATATTATATATATAATCTAAACATAAAATCCATCTCTAATTATAAATTAGCTTGCATTTTCAATTCATGATAAATATAAATAGTCTAACTCATAATTCAAATCTGAAACTATAATTATATCTCAAAATATAACGAGTTGCTCTATACAAAAGAACCACAAAAAACTATATAATTTTGAATACATAATAAATCTAAATTATGGTAAACAAAATGCATAATCATCTATGATTTGGGACCCTGCATTTCCACACTATATTGGATCGCTCTACACAAGGAAAAAAAGGGCAAAAGATACTTCATTCCAAAGTGAACCTCACCAAACTGAAATCTCTACTACTACGAGGGAGGAGGCTGAGAAGGATCTGCAGAAGTTGCTATATTTGTAAGGAGGAAAAATGAGAAGGATGAGTTTCTTCTAAAACTCAGTGAGTAGATTCTCACCCGTAACTCCTATATGAGATAACCAATAAGAATATATAAACATATAATAAAATGCAATATCCATAAAACTCTTTTCATATTTACATGCATATTAATTTGAAAATCAATAATCTCTATCAATCATAAATACAAGTGTTTTAATAGAGAAACAGAAGTCTCGATTATACATATACATATACACATAACAATAATAATCTTTAGGATTTCTTTTATCTCTATGGGTACCTCATACGTCCCAAATTTGGACACCTAGCTAGGTTCCATCTTTGATTTCTCTGATAAGTGGAGATTGTCCTCTAGAGGATAACTTGGGACCAAGATTAACAATTTCTCATAGCTATTAACTCACTATCTGTTTCTCTATAGCTACCGTCTTGTCTTAAAATCATGAAAATAGGGTAATCTTACTCTAAGAGTTCATAATTGTGCTCTACTTCAAAACTTGCAAGTAAAAATCTCATAAATATATAGCTCTTGAAAAGCATTGGATAATCATATCATCTATATATGTGTGTGTGTGTGTATCAAAATTCATAATCTAGCTATTCATAAAATCATTTTAGTAATAACAAAATGGTCCCATGAATTTTCATAATACAATTTCATGCTCACTTGAAAAATCATAAGATTCATAAATATTGCCGACATTATCAATAGTTCATACTACTCTTGAAATAATCTCTAAAACCATGCATTCATGCCAAAAGCTAAGAAAATAACTCTAATGACTAAAATAAATGTCACATGATTGAATCCACTTACCTAGAAGGGAGGGACTAGTGGTGTCAATACCAACGGAGCTCCGTAAAGTGGGGATGACACTAACGTCTGCCATAACAACAAAAAAATCCATGAATAATTTCTAATAACCATAGAAAAACTCTAAAACAACCCTATAAACTTTGGGGGAGTACCCAAATTTGACAACAATGAGAAATCATAACAGCCCAAACTATATGACACGGAAGGGAGGAGAGAAAGATGACATAAACCTTCAAAATCTCTTAACTTGATGTTTGGCGGAGGTGACATTGAGTGTGGTTAAGAGTGAAGAGGTAGAAGAAAGGTTGAGAATGTTAGGATCTTGGTTTTTTGGGGGTGAAACATGATTGGGGAAGGGTTTTTATAGGGTAGATAGCCACTTAAATGAAACTACATTATTTTGCATTATTCTGACGTCAATGGGTACTTGTATAGTGGTCTATGACCGCTATAACAATCAAGAGACTTGAATCACCCATTTATTACAACACATGACCACTATAGCGGTTGATAGAGGTCCTGTCCACACCCAAAGCAGCAGGTTGATTGCTATAGCAGTTTTCAACCACTATAGTAGTCTCAGATGTGGCCTTTCTGCACTTTTCATGGGTTTGTGGTTCCAAGGCCCTCCCGGCAACATGAGTAGGTCTAGGAGGACCTTAGGGCTATATTAGACTTGTCTAATGACACGTGGACCTAAAGTATTACATTTTTTATACATATTTAATATAATGACTAATATGTTATTTATTAAATGTAACAAAGCCAATGCATTCTCTTGCTCTGAAAGAACCTAAGAATTTCTCTCAAGATACACTCTCTTGTTTATGGGTCTTTCCAAGTTTAATGTTAGTGTGTGCAAAAATAATGAAATATTAGACTTGTGCTCACAAAGAATTTTTCTAAAAGCCAATATTGTTTTGCAATGCATGATTAGAGAGAAAATTAGTGAATATTTGCAAGTGCCTACTAATTTAATTCATTTCAAATATTATATAGGAGTAACTAAAATGTGAGAAAATATTAATTGAAGTTGTTTACTATGAAATAATTTAAAAACAGAGCTTTCTCTAGATAGTTTAGGTGACCATTATAATAACCTCAATCCTTAGATTTAGAAGTAAGGAGATAATAAAAAAAAAAAAGAAAAGGTCAAAGCAGAAAGAAAGGCAGAAGGAAAAGAAGAAAAACTATAATGATATATATTGCTTTTACGTGGACTAAAATGATTCTCTTTCCTATAGAAAGAGCTATAATATCTGAATTTTAATTTTTGGTATTAAAATAATATCTCTTTTATATAAACATATGTAATATTTTTATTTTAATATACATATATTTTGAAACACATTTATATTTGTACTAATACATTATGTGTATACAATATGTATGCATATTATGATGGGTTAAACATAGATCATAAAAAATACGATATTTGAAACTCATCATGTGTGATGGGATAAGGACAAAAAAGTACATGAGGACCTTCACAAATCGAAGGCTCAATTGAGAGTGACAGAGACACAAGCGAGAGGTGCCCCATCTCTTATTGTATGCTCTGCTCGTACTTGATCCATGTGGTCAAATGTGCATGGTTTTATGATTGTGCAAACAGACTTTGAATAAAACACCCTAATAAGTTGCATGTTTGGTTTCAAAGAGCTACACAAGGTTTTTGTCATTACAGCTGGCCGGCTTTTCTACACGATATGGCATATTTAACTTTTTACCAATATTTATTAATAAAAATATTGCTAAAACTTTTTATCTTAGTGAAACTATCAGTATTCGGATACGTAAATTGATGCCAATTACATACTAAACTCTATACAGAAACAATTTATGTGTAGATAGGTACTAGAGTTGAATATGCTTTATGATTATACTTCAAATTTTAGTAGACATGTGAATGTTGCACAAAGGAATTATCATGAAAAGTCACAATTATCATGTATTTATGGAGTGCTTCCTTTTCATTGTATTTAGAGAATTATCTACTCTTGTTTAAAAGTCATTTACTGAATTGAATGAGTGTTTTAAAGACTTATGCCAATTCACTCTCTGGGTTGAAGATCTTTTGTCATGAAGAATAAACATCCTAATAATTCTGTGCGAATTGGAGAAAATATTTGCTCTTTGGCTCTTTGATTCCATGAAATATTTGTCTATACACTTGGCATATGAAGCACAAGTGTGTGAGTTAGTTTAGTATAGACGGATGTATCTATTCCAAAGAAATTTTAGAAGCTTCAAAAGAAAGGTAAACAAATAGGGCTCAAGTAGAAGGATCACTATGTGAGGCATCTACACCAAAAAGACGTCTTTCCTTTTCTCTTATTACTTTGATATTATTTTGATGCACATGTTCAATCTAGAAGATCAATAATGGTTAGTAGGAATGATGATGGTGTTAAAGTTTAATTCGGCCTACATTATTTGTATTCAGTTAGGCTAGTCGTGCTACTGTGAAACCCATTGACTACCAGCTATCTGAGCGAGAAGAAGACATGCTGCTCATATGCATATCTTGATAAACTACAATGACGCGCATCCATTCAAAATGTAAGTGACATCCACATATATCGTTTTCAATTATTAATATTCTCTCATTAATCAAATATTATTTTATTTCTAATGTTTATAGGTATTTGGAATAAGTAAATGGTCAACATACCTTTAAATAATTCTCAACATGTTTCAAATCCTTTGTGTGTGACAACTTAGCTAACTAGTGATAATTCAAACTAAAATCATTCTCTTGTTTTAGTTATCATCCTGTTTGAATTTCAAATCCTATGTTGATGTTTGAATTTCAATTGTTTATAGGTGATTGATTGTACCGGTAATATAACTTGTCTGTATATACAAAGTTTAGCTTGTGGTCCTATTAACGAAGCTATTAGTTGGCCTATAAATCATGTGAATGAATATAAGTTTCATACATTTGAAGGGAAACAAGGGAGAAAAACAAATAATAATGCAGTTTGTATCAAAGAATATGCAAGCAATAGGGAGGGTGACTAGTATGAAGTGCTCAGAGAAATACTTGAGGTTGAGTATGTGGGTGACAGACTTGAAATTAAAAATGGCAGTGTTGTTCAAATAGGGTCAATATGACCCATGACATTATGAGGGAACATATGTACACAACCAATACAAAGTAACTAAGGTAAATCATACTAAGAGATATGGTACATGATCTTTTCATTGAGGCACAAAATGTAAGACAAATATATTGTTCACCATATCACGGGAAATGCAAGTAAAATTGGAAGGTGGTTATTAAAACCAAACCCAGTGGTTAAGTTGAGGCTAGGTAACTATCGAACGATGCTTATCAAGTGAATGATCCAATCCCTTCTCAGATAGTTGTGTGTATGAAAATATCAACTAGCCTACCTTATAATTCAAATGAGGTTGACATAGTTGACAATTTATAGTGATTAATTAATGAGATCAACCAAAGTGATGGTAGCACAAAGGATGAAGACGATGCTTTTGAGGATGATGTCTCCAAAAGTGATAAAGATGCCCTCAATTTTTAGGTTAAATATGATTAGTTTTATTCCATACTTAATGTATTATTTGTGCTTTTAGTCATATTTTTACTTATGCATAAGTTGTATTGATTTTCATGCACGTTTTTTTTTTAGTAGACAAGAAGAAGCGGATGTAAAGACCAAATAAAAAGTGCCCTGTCCGCTCAGACCTACAACCCTGCCGCTTAGACGTGCACCTCCACTCCAACCTCCTCCATGTGCTTAGTAAAAGTGTACGATGATACCCATTCACAAGATGTGACTGGTAAGCAGCCATGGGAGTCTCCACCACCACCTACATGATAACCACCGCCACCTATTCCCACCCCACATTAGACTCAGAAGGGGCAGTTGAAGGTGAAGCATTTGGTGGCTCCTCGGCTAGCCACTCACATGGATCGTCATTCGAGCCACATATGGAGCTCAGCCAAGGTGGAAAGTCTTGGTAAGTAATTTAAATTTTCAATTCATTTATGGTATTGTAATAATTTGAACAGCTTATTGATATATGTTTAAAATTATGTATTTTTTCATTTTTCTATATTTTTTGTTATGCAATTGGTTTCCATCCTTGATTGGTCTCCACAAGGTGATAGAAACTATTCAAAAGATATACTCTAAGCTGACTGATAGCTTCGACAAATTGACATAAAGGAGGAGAAATGCCACTGGTATTTGAAGTGGGAGGTAAAATGAAATAAGTTATTTTAAAATTGTATGACTTACTTTTAGTAGTTAATTTTTATGCTAATTATTTTGTATTTTCATGTGCAAAGTAATTTCATTATCGACCCGAGGGATGAGGATTACATGTTCGTTCAAGGCTTTCAAGACCCGGGATACCAAGAGGCTGCAGGACATGTATATGGACATCCACGAGGGACGGGATCGACTCATAGGACCTAAGAACCTTGTAGCGGTACTAGACTTCCAAGAAGTTTAGGGAGAAGTCCGCAAAGGTAAAGGCAAGTAAAGCCTTGCAGAATGATGACTCACCCAATTGTGGTGGTTCTGGCACCACAGAGTCTTCTCGTTTACATCTACTAAGTCACCATGTCAATTATTGTATAGGTGTGAGAACTATGTGGGGATTGATGAGTTTGTCACCATGTGGTGACAAAATCTCAACCTTTTATTAATAAATTTGATGGCTGAGATGAAAAGTATTTCATATTTGTTAAAATTACAGGTATTCCCCAATATTCTTATCTATTAAAAATATGTGAATATTACTTATACCCACATTTTTTATTTTTTGAGTTATTTGCCATGTAGATATTTTAACCATTTTCACTAAAATTATTAAATTTTTTAACCAAGGCCATCTGTCACTGTTTAACAAGTTTAATAATGATAATTAATTATTGATTAATTATGTTAGCCCATTGGTGTTTGTCTTTGTCCCATCGGGTCGGGACTTTTTGGACTGTTCATACAGCTGCAGCCACCTTCATTAAGGTCGACGACAGAGGAGGAGTGGGAGGCAACGACAACCACAACGGGGTTGAGGTGGTGGTCATGGCCATGGCGGCGGAGGCGCGGAGGTGAGCTTGACGACTCCATCGTCCCTAGTTAGCAGGTTCTCAAATGCAAGTGGATAGGTCTCGTCGCTCCTTGAAGTTCCTAGCTTCAATTTTTCTTTTAGCTCCTCTTTTTTCACCTCAATTTCATTTTCTTCCCTTTTTTTTCATTTTTGAATTTCAAATCATAGAGCATAGATCTGCTCATGTTTTTGTGTTTTTATTTCTTTTGTTTTTCTCATCAGGAACTATTAAAGTTAACCAATTATAGTTAGTTAAACTCAAGTCTAGTCAGTTAGTCAGAACCAAAGTAATGATTATGTTGATTGGTTAGTTATTCTCCTGCTCTTTTTAGTCTTGCCTCTGTACATGTATAAATACAAAGTTTACTGCTTAATAAAAATCATTCGATGTTATTCAATAATTTTTCATTCAATATGGTATCAGTTGAATAATCCTTCATGCTCCCTTCTCTGACATGCTTTCGATTAGCCATTTTCTTCCTCTTGCAATCCACCTTCTTGGTGTGTTCTTTTGCATTTTTTGTAGTTTCTGTGTCATTCTTGAAGCCATGGCTTCTAATCCACCTTTTGATGATGCATCCAGTCCTTTGCTCTGCATCATTCTAATTGCCCTGGTCTCGTTCTTGTAACCCAGGCGCTCACTTCAGAAAATTATGCTTCTTGGAGCAGGTCCATGACCATTGCTCGTTTTCCCAAGAACAAATTTGGCTTCATTGATGGTTCCATTCCAAGACCAGATCATACCAAACCGCTTCTTCTTGCTTCTTGGGACTGGAACAACTAAATTATCATGCCATGGATCCTCAACATAGTTTCCAAAGACATTGTTGAAAGCATTATCTTTGCTAATTCTGTTGCTAAAATTTGGCAAGACCTTTAAACAAGATTCAAACAACAAAATGGCCCTCGAGCATTTGAACTTTGAAAAAGGTTAATGACTTTCAATGGGAACAAAACACAGGAAAAAAGAAAAAAAACACACAATAACGGCTGCAAATTCAACTTCCAATAATTTCGATAGCATCTGAAACATTAATGCTTGCTTCTATTTCTGTGACCTTTTTGCATGCAATTGAATGTAGTTCAATAAAGGTTTCATCTTTCTTGATACCAACACTTGCTCGCAGTTTTTTTTTGTGCATTATAAAGTTGGGACTTTTTAGGGTTGAAATTTGCAGAAGTGAAAAAAAAAATGTGTTTTAGGAACTACTACTGAGAATGGTGAGAAGTAAAGTTAGGCCATTATGCAAGACGAAGACTGTTCAAGTTGGAAGGCCTTCAGTTTCTTGGTGGAAGGGGAGGATAAACATAGTTGGGTTTTCGTAAAAAAAAAAATGAACATTTCAATCATCTCAAAAGTTCTGCACCTATGAATGATTTTGTTCATATACAGATCCATGTAAATGATGTTGTTCTAAAGATTTTTGTTTTAGAATTTAATACTAATGATGACCTCATTTGAATGCGTTAAATCATTTTGTTGGATACGTAATTTTGTCAACTTAAAATTTATGACCGTAGTCCACCTTTATATTTTTTGAAAACTATAAAAGCACCCCAACTCTAATTTATATTTACAGTCACCATGTGATACTAAACATAATCGGTACCACATAAGAACTCACCATTGTATAGGAGTTTAACTTGCAAGCCAAACTCCTGAATAGGCCACCCACTCAAAGTGATTTGTTCAAGGAGACCCACACGTGGAATGGGGAGAGGATACATTGGGTTGATGCCCGTTCTTAGTAGACATACGTAAGTTTTAAACACAAATTCTTAATAAGTTGTTTGTATGTATTTCATTTATTAATTATGCGGTAAAATTCTAATTAACTTCATATTGTTATAGGCTGAATTCACAGTGCTTTGAAGAGGCCCCTAGTGGACCTAGCAGAGTGCCTCAGGCGGTGCCCGTTGACTACCCACCCATTAATGAGAACATGGTGTGGGAAAATGTAGTTGGTGGTCCTTATAAGAACCACGTATATGACATGAGACATTCTATGCATATGGTGTGCGCCCTAGCTTTGTCACAAGGGAATATGCCAGTGCTGGGTGTACCGGTGATGATGAGTTCCATGAATGAGTTCACTTGCTTAATGCAAAACTTCAAGTTGAAGCACAATAGATGCATGAGGAGCATCAAAGGATTCGTGAGGCCTATGAGCGAGAAATGCAGGAGGCAGACAAAGACATCTATGGGATAAAGCTTAGCTGGAGAAAAGGACAAAGATAGTGGAGGAAGACCGTAAGAAGGAGAAGAAGAGGTTGAAAAAATGAGCTGAAGAGGGAGATGAGACATTAGATGAAGAAGATGTAGGCTACTAGCTCTTTAGTGGATTCATTTGACTTTAGCTGCTCCTCCTCCTCTAATGATGATGTGGACGATTGAGGACAGATTTGTTTTCCCTCGATAACAGTTATCAAGGACGTCTTTTTTGAGGTGCAATTTCCCTTGGTGATTAATTTTTATGCCAATAATAAATTAAAATCGATCGGTAATTCCGATGGTGACAGGCATATTTTTAATAGAATATATATTATCAACAAGTTATATATGCTTCCATGTTTAACTTTGAGATTTGAGCAAAGCATTTTTAATGACAGGTCAAGATAAAACGAGATAAATTTATATAAAAAATTGTAACAAAAATATATCAAAATTAAATTTAAATTTTTTTTGAGTAATAATATATTAAAATTATTTTTTATAACTTAATTAAAAGTAACAACCAGGAAGGAATGTAAATTTAATGCAATTAAAAATTTAAAAAAATATATTTTTATAATATTTTCTCCTTTCTAGTTTTTCGAAAGTACCAAAATACAATTAATAGACCCTTAAAAAACATCCTAAAATAAAAGACGAAAAATCCTCGAAGATATTTATTAAAATTATTGTAATTTTTTTAAAAAAAAAAGGAATTTAACCATTTTGGCCTGAGAGGACGCAACGTTTGGTCTAGAAACCTCTTCCCAAATCCATAGATTCAGAAATGTACTGCTGGAAACCCCACAAAGTAAAATCCAGATATCAGCAATCCTATCAGCACACGTAGCTTTGTAAATTTCTTGTATCACCAAAAAAACTAAAAAAGCTTTGTTAATTCTAGTTACCGTGTCACTCCCACCGAACCCCTCTAATCATTGGAAATTTTTTCTTTTTGGGATACCCTTTTATTAATATTAAAAATACAACAACAAAGATCTGCATCCATATATATCTATCCACTATCTGTCCATATATGCTATGCTCTAAGGGATAGATAAGAGAGGGAAAGGGAGATAGATGAGAGACAGAAACACGCAGATCTAACACTCAAAAGTACTACAATTGATTTTTGGTGTTTCAGGATTCAGAGTCAGATTCTCGTTTTGAAGAATTTTGCAGATAGAGCCCATTAAGGCTCTGGGAATGTACTATACTCCATTCGGGGCTCTTCCGTTTGGCGGCGACAAGGTTCAATTTCAAGAGATCCAGTGGGAGAAGGAGCGATAGATATAGTTCCTAGCTACCTATATTTTCTACCATTTTATTGAGATCCTTTGATTTTATCTAAGGGTCTTCCAGAATCGAATTTCATCGACTGTGAGATTTCTGGGGACACGGTAAATGCATAGCAAAAATTCTAAATTATCAGTTTCACTGTGTATCAGTTTTTATGAAAATTAAGTATGTTTGGTTCCAAAACCCAAAAAGAACAAAAGTATGTTTGGTTCAAGAAAATAGTTTTTGTTTTCCATTTTCAGTATGTTTTCTCCTATTTTGATAATTATGTGAAGAAAGTATTAGAATTGAATACTGAAAAGTGAAAACTAAAAATTGAGTTGTGTAATTTTTACAGTTTCTTTCGTAGAGTCCTAGAAAATAGAAAATTAGCCAAAGATAAGTAATGAAAATTGAAAATTGTTTTATGAAATTTTAAGGGGAGTGATTTTAACTTTTAATTACCAATAAGCGATGTGTATTTTCTGTATTGATTAACTATAACAGGGGCATAGATTGATTGAAGAATCTAGTAACAAATATTTAGTTCCTTAATCAATTTGTGCACCTTATTAATTATCAGTGGAGTTATTTTCAACTGATGTTGATATAGTGTGTAATTTTCGGTAAATTACAAAATTTCAAAGTTTAATTTGAGCTTGTATTATATATTGTTAGTAAGATCTGTTAATCTTTACGCTGAGAAGTAAGTCTCATAATTTTCGTATGATGATATTATGGCTAAAGAAAAGTATCTCATTGATAAATTAGATTCAAATGACTTATTTATATACACGATGCGACATAATTTGATCCATCTAGTGATCAATCTTATGTAATGGGGAAAAAAAAACAGCTTTGTTGTCACTGTAAATTGGTGGTAGGAAAGAAAATGGAACTTATCTAGAACTTGCATCGTAGTTATCTTATTCCGTCCCTTACATTAATGCTGAGGCTCTTGTCTTCTGTTGACATGTTGTGTACATTAGAGTGAGCCAAATAGAAGAAAGGAAAGAGATATTCATACATGGCTACAACCATTTTGAAGGAAGCAAAATCATTATCAGCTATTGAGTCAACCGCGATGGCGGCAGCAGCGACGGCGGCGGAGGTAGAGACATTAGTTTCCCCTGTGAAGTGCTGTTGCTGTGGATTGGTGGAAGAGTGCACACAAGCATATATTTCTCGTGTGAAGGAGAGGTACCAAGGTCGATGGATTTGTGGGCTGTGTGCCGAGGCAGTGAAGGAAGAAAGGTTGAGGTCAGAAAGGGACACTATGATCACAATGGATGAAGCATTGAGAAGGCACCTGAAGTTCTGCCAACAATTCAGGTCTTCTAGTCCACCAAACAACCCCACTGAGGACTTAATTGTGGCCATGAAGAACATCCTCTTCCGCAATTTGGATTCTCCGAGGAAGGAGGATCGGTTCGCTGCTTGTCGGCCACTTGGGAGATCTCAGAGCTGCTTCTCAGCCATGCAGGGAACTACTGCACAGGCTAAGACACACTCCGAGTGATCAATGATTATTTGGGATCAACTAGACGAGAAATTCCTAGATGTTCGAAGAGAATCAAGAAAAAAAAAAGTGGTGCATTATATTATTCATAACTCAACACATTGGTTGTTACATGAAAAACATGAGAAATTCTAAGATATATTTTCACTAAGGAAAAAGTGGTGTTCTGTTATATTTTAAGTTTAACACTTCAGCTAGTATATAAAAAATATAGAGAAAATAAAAAATAATAATAAATAATAAAGCTGGAGTGTTGAACTATAAATGAAATGAAACACCACTTTTTCTTTAATTTGAAAATATCTAAGAATTTCTTTGGGACTATAGTAAAAATTGACACAGTAATAACTTACAAAGCTGAATATATTGAGTTATGAATAATACAAATCACTTTTTTTTTAATTATTCTAAGAGTATCTAAGAATATTAGTTATTGGAGTAAAAGTAGTACAAAATGAAGAGGTAGTAATGATAATAATAATGGACAGTCAATAAATTACAAACTTTACAAGCACTTGCAGCTTGTTTAGTTGTGTTTTAGAATGTTGTTGTTGTGCACCCCAAAAAAAAAATGAAAAAAATAAATGAATGTTGTTGTATATGTTGTCGTTGGGTTCCAGTATCATGATTTAGGTTAAATCGGTCGTTTATATTTGACATTTGAGATTGAGTGGATAAAATTGTGCTGGCAGAAGTCTTCCTTCCTTGACTTTAATCTAAATGTGGCAGAAGTCTTCCTTCCTTGACTTTAATCTCTATCTTTGTTTAACTACGTACAAGCATTGGAATCTCCGTTTAATTTCTTTTAATAGTTTGGCCAAATTCAGATCATGAAATTTCTTTGAAGTATTTTGTTTTCGAAAAAGATGCTTATAGATGCATCAAATTTGTCACATTCCATATTTACATAAAAAGTTCTTGTATATACTCTTAAGATTGCCTGGATCTAACTTCAACTCCAAAGTTTAGCGATTTGTCCCATTTTTTTATTAAGATTATATATATTAGTCATATTCTTAAACGACATGAAACTCTACCATATATTCATACAAATAATTACTAACTAGCATCTTTTATATATGATAAAAATTGATCAATTTTATGTAGTGATGAAAAGTACATTATGTAGTAATGCTCCTGTAGTGTGTGATCACTGATGTACAGATAAGAGTGTAAGAAATTAATGATATGTGAATATATAGCAGAGCTCACTTTGTTTGTTTAATTTTTTCTTTTTACAAAATATTTTTTTTATTGCCAAATATTATTCCGTCCTGTGTTTGATATTGCCAAGGCTGGAAATCAATGTATGGTCCATTTCTGCTTGCTTAATTGTTTCCTAATCAAATTTTTGTAGGAGAAAGTAGTCAAAAAATGAAAGCCTCTGCCTCGCATATGGGAAGGATATATATAGGTTGGAAGAAAATATCTGGTTTCATGGGGACCACTGCTTGTCATGGTCGAGCACATGGTAAAATTACATTTAGAGGATGGAAGATGCCAAGATATGGGGTCACTGTGCAGCGTGTACAATGAGTCATCAAAAAGAACCCGTACTTTATAGACCCACCACTGCCACAAGTTGCAAACAGCTAGACCCGCGTGACAAGGATATGTACACAAACCCTGAAATCTTATCTTTGGTGCGCGCCGTATATGGCCGTCAAAGTGGGCCAACCCAGCTCATCTGGTTGGCCTATCATGAGTCATAGACTGGAATGGTGAATTAGGGCTTGTTAATTTTCTAGCTATTCAGAAAAATATCAACGTGACTCAATATATCTGGGTTGGTGGGTTATTTATGTTGGCCTACCAAAAAATTAAGACAATAAAAATTCTAAAATCATAAAAAATTATTAAAAAATTAAAAAATATTAAAAAAATTCAAATCTAAGAACACAAACCCAAAAAATAAAAAAATAACCCACAAATGAAAAAGGAGGAGGGGGACGCAATACTGCCATACTGGATCAGCAGAATCTTAAGAGCAGAAGCAGATCAAGACTTGGTAGAGGAGGAGGTGCGGCATCTTGAGCCCCAATAGCAGAAGCAGAACACAGATGCGGCGGAGGAGGAGAGGGTGTGGCTGCGGCGGCGTGACCCTAGCAGCCGAAGCCAGAAGCAGAACCACTGAATGAAAAAGGAGGACGAGAAGAAGACAAACACGAAGAAAAAGGCAGAGGCGCTGAAAGCTGAGCAGATCTATGGTAGAGGAGGAGGAAGTGTGGCTGTGGCAGTGACAACAGTTGTTTGGTCAGCGTTTTTTCCTGACCATAGTCTGTGTAATTGTGTCTTGTGTGTGTGTGATTCATTGTGTCTTTTTTGTTTTATTGTTTTAATTTGATTTGATTGTTTTAAAAAAATTGGAATGAAAAATCAATTTACCACAAAAACTAAAAGAGGCTTGCTTGACTGAATGGTTGAGATAGAGGATTGGAAGCAAAAACAAAAAATAAAGGATTGGTCTGCAAAAACTCGGCTCAATCCAACTTAATCTGCGGATTAAGTGGGTTGAGCCATTTCAACCCAGGCCACTTTTATATGCATGAGCTAGCCTAACCCACCATTTTGGTGGGTCAAGCGTGGTTGGCTTGCGGGCTGGAACCCACTTTGATGGTTCCATCCATGCCTTTCTTCTGCTTTGCTTTGTGCAAAAGATTGAGGTCAGAAATTGATTGGAGTTAGGGGTGTTCATTGTGTAGTCTAGACGGTTTTGAGTTGTAAATTAATCTGATCCAAAAAATATAATTTATGGTGGTTTGGATTAGATTGATTAGTGGTTTTGATAAAATAATTTTTTATCTTGAAATATTATAAATTGTAAGTAACAAAAGTCAATAAAATAAACAGATAAGAATAAAAAACAAAAAACAACACGTTTAATGTTTATAAAATATTATTTAAGGGATAATAATACATATAGACAAAAATTATGTAATAAATTAATTTTATTATGGTAAAAGTATGAAATTTAAAACACAAAATTTATATTTTATAGTATTGTCACTGCCTGAAAAAAGGTATTTAGCGGCAGTTTTTATTAGGATTTTTGGCGGTTCAAAACCGTCGCAAAAATATTTATTGGCAGTTTGGAGCAACTGCTGGAACAACCGCCGCTTCTCGCAGCGGTTTATCTGGTGACAGTTACGTAAACTTAGTGATGGTTTTGAACCACCACCAAAAGCTCAATGTTAATTGCCCTTTTTTCTGTCATATGTACTGGCAGTTTCAAACCGTTGCAAAAGAGGTCAATGTTAACCTACGCATTTTTTTTTTTGGCTTTTCAATATTTTTTTTGAAGCATGCAAGTCAAAAACACTAATTGGTATCTTGTACAACACTAATAATCAACAATCATGAACAAAAAGGAAACATTGCATAGACATTCTTAAACTTTTTAACAAAGAACATGTGTATCAAATGTCATAATATAATATTAAATAATAATTAAACAGATGCAGCACAACATAAGAGAAAATTAAAAGAGCATAGCAACAAAAAAGTGTCTCAAGTGAAAGCTAAATAAAGCAACCTTGAGCTATGATGCATTCGTTTTCAGCTTTGGTTGGAAGGATCATCATGGCGTTGAGCATCATGACTAGCTGAGGAAGTCGGTCTAACACATGGTGAAATTGGTCCACTCCCTTTTTGGGCCTAAAATTATGAATAGATGATAAATTGCATAAGCAGAAATACAATCACTCGCCAAAAGTATCAATGCAGAAAACAGAAACCAAAAGATCAAGGATCAAAGACAGGGACAAAACTGCATTTATACACAAGTTTACATATCATGCTTGAAAATGCATCCAGCTGATAATTAATCTAGCTGAACCAAAAACAAGCACTAATTTACAAATGTACAAGTAAGTTGCTCACACTACTAAGAGAAAAAATCTATGCTCATATTTCCTATGTAAGAAGAAAATATATATTGACACTTACTTGGAACAGAAGGAAAAAAGACTTGACCAGAATCAGCATAGTTCTCTATAAGGTATGTAGACTTGACCAATAGTAGGCATGGTAAAACAAGGAAGACAAATGTAAGCTGCAAACAATCCACCATTAGTTTCATGAATTCATCAATATACTAGCTAATAGGAAGATGACGGGAGTTAAAAGAAATGAAATACAGAAGCCATGATAGTGATAACCTAGGCATGATTCATTACCTAAACTGAGCGAACAAACAAATAGCAAAGATCCACAAACATGGCCTCAGAGCCTTTAACATGATCCAATAGCAAAATTAATCTATAGTTTAAGACATTGTGTACATACCAGCAAAAGAAAAATTCAAATTGCATATTCACCATTACATCAAGATACCTTGGGTTAAAGGGGATGGAAGGCCCAATGATAGAACAATAATTTTTTAGTATTAATAAAATTTGCTAACAAATTTCACCAGTGGCATGCTTCCTTTGTTCTACCTATCCCACAAATTAATCATCCTAATTCGTTTTGACATTGGATGCATGCCACCACTTATTTTCTTAAAATAGGTCAATTTCATTGCAAGCATTATTCCACTACAAAGACATTGGAAGAAATTGCTTCTTTAAGAAACAGATCACATTTGAGAAATCTACATTCCAAACTAGTCTTTTAGTGACTGCATGACCCCACTCTTTTCCATCAAAACAGAGAAAATTTTCATTATATTAAAACATGACTTGTATTTGCCCAATGCTAAAACATGAGATTAAAACTTCCCCCTTTCAAACTAGATGCGTCAAATTTTGGTCTCAAAGGAGAAGGACCAAAGCACAATTCAAACAACATTATAAACCAAAAGAAGCCCTAAAAAATTATTATTATTATTAAAGGAAAATTTACAATAACCTATTCCAAATATGAATGAAATAAAGAATAAGACCCTTAGTTCTCTTGATTCGTCTACAAATAACAACATCAAATACAGGAAATAACTATTACAGATAAGAGTTTGACATAATACCTTGCTCAATTGCGTTTACCTCGACTTTCAAACCATTAACAGATGATAGTACTGTTGGAAGAGATAGACATAAAGTAAGAATTAACATGAAGAACTACAAGTTGGTTCTTGAAAACAACAACTGGCCTTGAACACAAACAACAAGATATCATTCCAAGCATGATATGGGTATCACTCCAAACATTCTGACAAAAGCAATTCTGAAGAAGTGAGAAAATACATATCAAAATAGCAGTTAATAACTTGACACTGTTGGTGTGACAACCCCATAAGCCATCACCATCAAAGTACTGGCAAGCACTAATATCACCATAACTGGTTTTATAAAGAAGAAAGAGTTCTCAAGCTACCATGCTCAATATTTTGATTTATAAATTTTCTTGAAATAAGAATTAGATACTCAAACATAAATCTGGAAACAAACTTTATTTTCCTAATAGAATGTGGGGGTAATTACTAATTTCCAATAAAATCACAACACTAACTCAATTACAAACAACCCATGATCAAACATAGATCACTAAAAAGAAAAAGAAACAAAGATCACATACACTAGTGTCCAGCAGTAGCATAACTGATAAAAAATCTAACACATTTTGTTGGATATAATCTAAAATCACAATTACCACTACCAAGCCATCAACAGAGTTAATCATCATATAACTATTCTATTAATGATAAATCATAGTGTCAGACCAAACAAACTTTCATGAAAATGCATATTATAAAATAAATGAAATTGGGACCAGGGTTAGAAGTGGTGATTTAAATTGCGGTTACGGTTGCGATTGCGAAAAATTCAACCGTAACAACGCGCATTGCGACTGATGCGGTATGAAATTTTTGTGCGTCTTCAAATTGAAAAGGAGCCCATTGCAATATGCTACAGCCCTAATGCGAACCATTGTGGCCCTGATACGGTCCGATGTGGCCTTGATACGGCTGTGTTGCAGTCAATTTATGTGAAAATACATCACACCGCCATCGTAATTGCAGTCCAATGCAGTTGCATTGCAGACTGCAACTGCAATATTGCGGCCACATCACATGATGCGGTCTGCAATTAAAACCTTGGTTAGAAGATATCAATCAAATTAGTAATACATCCAATTGAGAGCAAGCAATGGAGAGCAATACTTCAACTATTGCCAATGCCATTAAAGGAAGCCAGAATTTTTTTAAATATTGGCTTGTTGCTATAATCTAGAGTCTTATGAAAGCATGATTATGACTGCTTCATTTCCATGTTACATTCTTGATGGGAGGACAATTCTCTTATATTTGAGTTAATTGTAATTCAGGTTATATATCCTTATGGGAGAAACTAAAGAAGTTGGTGACCGATAAGATTCTTTTGTTGAATCTGCTTCCCAAGTATAATTGTTGCCCTCATTTTATATCAGTATGCATGTATTGTCATTTACTAGGTTTGTGTACCTGTAATTTCACACTGCTTCTCATTTTCTTCTGAACTTGTTAATCAAATTGCATTTCGTGAGAGCAAGGTTAGCCAATGGGATAGAAGCACCAATTTGAAACTTGGTCTGGAAAATATTGACTGAGATTTTTTATTTTATTGAGCTAGCAAGACCTAACTTTTACAACTTGATATTTTAGTTTAATAGAAATTAACCTTTTACAGGATATTTAGTTTTGTTTTCGAAACTTAAACGGTATACTATTAATATGAAGTATATGAAATAAGAGTATCGCAGTTATCTCTGACAAGAGTCAATAAAAGCATAAAACATTATTGATGAAATCATTTTGGAAATTAAATGATAAAATATCGATCTTACACATGTTCCAACAATCAAAATAAGCATATCAATTGCTGAAAAATGAATCAACAATGGTTCTGTGGTTGCAATTTCGATTTCAAAATTAATGGGGAAGAAAAAGGGACCAGGGTTGCCTTGGCAAGAATAAAGCAAGCCCAACAATTGGCCTATAGACTTACCTGCGGTGGAAGAGGCAGTTTTGGGGTTTGAACTGAGGCAAAATAAGAATGGTGGTTTAGGGTGTCAATTGAGGCTCAGGGTTCTTCCTTGTTATGAAAAAATTAGACTAGATGATGAAACTACAACCGAAAATTGAAAGGAATGATAAAGAATGGAGAAGGGGGAACCTCGTGGAAACGGAGGAGACGGAGGCCACCGCCTGAGGTGGTGAAGCTCCGGGAGCTCATGGAAGGTTGGAAGAAGAGGCAGAGATGACCGCCTAACATGGTGAAGCTCGGGGAGCTGTCCTTGTGCATCTGCGATGCTACGACGTTGGATCTGGAAGGACGACAGCGACTAGAAGGACCGAGCGGTTGGTGTCATGTTGTTCCTTGTTGTTTAGGAGGAAGAGGCCACCTGAGATGTGAAGCTCCGGGAGCCCTCCGTACTCGTCCGCGACGTGGCGGCGGCAGAGTTGGAGGAACAGCAGAGTGGCATGAGGGACCGAGAGTTAGTGTCGCGTGCTTCTCGTTGTTCAGGACTACGATCTGTGTGTGTTGTTGTGGAGTTTAAGAGGAGGTTTTATTTGTTTCAGATCTACGTGTGTTGTTGTGGAGTTTAGGTGGAGTTTCAAATCTGAAAGTGGTGATGGGGTTATGACAATTTTATTTCCATGTGTTTCATAGAGAAGAACAACATGGCATTCAGCTGCGGTTTCATTTTGATTAAACTGCCGAGATCGCTACTAATCCGGTAGTGAACCACCGTGATTCACTTTAATTTGCAGCGAAAAGCGAAAACCAAAGACCGCTGGAAAAATAAAAATATAGCGGTGATTTTCCAAACTGCTGCTAAGTAGTATTTTTCTTTTAGTGTATACAATTTCGATTTGATTTGATCGATTTTAAAAATTAGAGCCAAAATCCAATTCAATCTAAGCAGTTTAATATGATGCCAGAACAGTGCAAATGTCACGACCCAAAAATCGTGACCGGCATATAAGCGATGTTGTCCTTTATGGAAGCTTTCTGGAATTAATTTCATGCAATCGTGCGTAGTCAATTACTAAATTAATGCTCATAATAAATTATAAAAATAAATAAACAAATTCCAAAACTTCTTGTAAGCTTTATTAATAAAATACAAATAATATTTAATTATTCTAAAGTGTTCCAAAATCCATAACTGAAATAGACAATTTAAATCATGTTTCTGGAAGAAATTACATAAAATATCATAATGGTAAAATAACATAACCCATAACTAGGAGGGATGGAGCTAGTCCCACATCGGTTGGAGAAGGGAACAAAGCATGCCTTATAAGGGTGTAGATACCTCTCCTATGCATATGCGTTTTCCCCCAGAGGTTAGGGAAGAGCAAACCCATGAGCCTTAGAGGTTGGGCAAAGCGAACAATACGTGCATCGCCGGGTGTCTGGGATGTTACAACAAATGACATAGTTTTTATTGTTGAGCCCCATTACCCTATATATACCCCATTCTCTGCGTTTTTGAAGTAGAAACCGAACCTTAACCCCTCAAAGGAGCTCTCCTCCCTCCTCACTCTTATCCCCTCCTAACCTTGGCTCACCCAAGCTCCAAAGTAAGGGCTTGTCTATGTTTCAAGCTAGATTCCTCCCTTCTTTTCCTCCTCGAAGTTATGAGTGTTGTTATTTTTCATTGTTGTCAAATGGAGACGCTCCCCTAATGTTGTTAGAGTTAGTTTAAAGTTATTCTAGAGTTGTTAGAGACTAATCATGGATCTATGTTTCTCTATGGCAGTTGTTTGTGTCATTCCAAGATCTTAAGGTTAAGTTGGTGGTGCCTATATACTCCTAACCCCAAATGGTGAGTTGGTTCAAATTTATGACCTTATTTCTTATCATTATGAGTATGTTTATGCATTATAATTGTTAAACATGAAAATTAAAGATAAAAATATGATATAGATATTGTTTTACAAGTTATGCAAAGCTAGTGAAAATTATGACTTTTGAATACAGCATGAAAGTATGTTTTACAAAACCATGAGGCCATGATTGATATGTTGTGTGTGGTGAAAATGTTTTATATACTCAAGAAGAGATTTATTGGAAATTATGTAATTTAGCAAAGTTTACCAAAGTTGTCAATGTGTTTTTGGTTTGATAATATTGCCACGTTTTCGAGAGACTTCAAAAATCTTTTAGAGTATCAAGTTGAGCTATTATGGATAGAAATAGAGCAGAGTGTGATTTAGCTTTTCAATACATATGTTATTATAATTTTAGAGTTTTCAAGATTTTGAAACATGATGTTTGAAGTATGATATTAGAGTTATCCAATTTATGAAAAGATATTAGTTTGAGATATGATTTTAGAAATTTAGTTTTCATGATACTCATAAGTATATAATTTAGTATGATTCATAGTAGATGACAGTTACATACTCTCCTGGGCCTTGAAATCACAGTGCCTACAAATGAGTGATCCCTTGGATATGAATTTATAATCATAGTTATGCTAAGGTCAGATTGTTAGAGTTATATAAATCCATAGTTTCAAAGTTTTTAGAGCATTGTGAGATTTTAAGATTTTTTAGATTTATTTAAATTACCTACAAACTAGTTTAGACAGTAGCCATAGAGAAACAGACAGTAGTTAGTGGCTATGAGAGATCGTTAACCTTGGTACCAAGTTATTCCTAAGGGACAATCTCATCCCAAACCAGAGATGGAACCTAGTTAGTTATCCAATTTGGGTCCTTGAGGAACCGCAGAGATCAAAGAATTTGTTATGCCATGGTTAACATGTATAACTAGAGAATTTGTTATGTCATATTTATTATGCATAACCAGAGAAACTTCAAAGACTATTATTACTATATATGTATAGCTAGAGATTATTATTTATAAAGGAGTTACTGCACCACAAGTTTAAATGATTTCAGATATGAAAGCAACCTGAGGAATGTTTTTAGGAATTTATGAATGAAAAGTGTTTTTCTCATAGTAGCTATATTATGTAAATATTGAAAATGTTTTTTCCAGTTGCATGTACATATTATATATAATTATTGTTGTTCCATGTGGGTGATAGGTGAGAATTCACTCATTGATTCTATTGACTCACCCTTTTCCCTTCCTCCTCCTAGTTGCATGTACAAATGTTGTTTAGCTTCCTCTTCAGTTGACACGGCTATTTCTAGTGGTGAGTCCTGCTTTGAAGCAAGGCTTCATTTAGATTCATGCTAGTCTTAGAGTGCTCCATTAGATTTGCAAGCAAGATCCGAGCCACGCATGTATTTTGAGATATTATAGTTATTTTCAGAGTTCATGAATTTTCCTATATGTTTTGAGAGTTCAAGTATGTATTTGAAATGTAGACTATAGTTAAAAATTTATGTAACGAGCTAGAGATGAATTTATGGTTTGGTTTTCAAGTGTTAGACAGATTTGTAGTATATGGTTAAGATGTTTTCAGAGTTACATATGTTAAATCCTTCTGTTTTTATAATTACGAGTATTATGATTTAACTAGAAAAAATGATAAAAATTTAAAGAAAATCATATTTCAAATATGAAATTATGTTATTTTATGCATTTAGAGAGTCACATTACCAAGAAGGCTAACGTGAGAATGAGATTCCTTACGTGTTGGTCATGTTCCCAAATTGGCTCGTGATAATGATGTAAACAAGATTCATATCTGTTCTATTTTCTTGTATCGCCACTGCACACGAAACATGCCACTTGACCTCAATATCGCCAAGAACACTTTCGAACCAAGGGTTCTCATAGATCCAAAAACTACTGTTCACTCAAATACTTGACCAAGCGTAACTAACTCAAACCATTAACTCTTATATCACTTATTGAGAAGTGGAAAAAAAAAAGAAATACAATAAAAAAGCTCTGTATCTTAGAGGCAACAACACAAGAAAAAAAAAGGCAAAGCACACGATATTTAATGTGGTTCAATCCTTTTGACATGGGTTTACAATCCTTGTAAGGAGTTTCAAAATCTTCTACTATCTATAACTTTTGAACAGTTTAAGCTGCAAGTCCTCCTTATAGAATATTTTATCATATGGACAGTTCATAACAACTATCCATATGGATCAGTCCGACTTTTGGATGATATCTAAACTCAACAACCAAAGGTCATCTTTATAGGTCAAAACTAAAGCAAGACTTATACTTTTTCTTGATTGAGACTTTGGGTTAAATCCCAACACGATTTAGGGGTGCTTTCCGGTAAGTGCTTAAGCCTTTGAGAAAAGCGAAAAATCACAAGCGGGCTTTTAAATCTTGAGGGACCAATTTGTCCTCCACAATATATATCAGGTTTGACGTTTAATTTATTAGTCATAAAAAATATTCAAATATTTGGAATAAAAAAATACTTGTTGAGTGACATAAAATAATAATTAGTGGACAATGGAAGCATTGTACAAACAAAGAGAAAAAAAATCCTCTCAACCTATAATTAACAATGCAAGAAAAAAAAAGAACAACATAAAGAGACAACACAAACACAATTTATATGTTTCGGTCTCCACAGCTTACATCTAGGATCCATACATATAGTTTCAAAGTCTTTCTCTATCTACAACTTTTGCACAATTAAAGTTGTAAACCATTTTTATGAAATATTATATTAATATTAGATTATATAGACAACTATGAAAACTATTCATATAACTAATCGCTCCTACTTTTGATTATTGATTTACCTTCTCTGGTGGCTCTGCTGTGATATCTACACTGTGGAGATTTGTGGTGTGTTCTACTCATAGGATGAGATATTTTTTTTATTGATTGTTGATATTTACTAGTGCTACTAGAAAGATAAATTGTATTCCTATTATCAATATTTAAAGAATATAATTTTATTGGGCTGAATCTTGAGGGTTTTTGTCCTTCACATTTCCAACACTAAAAATCATGGTATCTCTTATGCATGTTTTCTTGTCATATTATTTTATTATCTGAAATAATAATTTTGGTATTTTTGATTATGTACTTTCAAATTGGAGTGACATTGTTATTTTCCTTTTCCTTTTAAAGAGTTTAGGCGGATTTGACATCGATCATCCCACCAAGATCAGGGAATGACCCCGAGACTTTTTAAGTGCTTACTGGGATTCTTGTGTTATTATCTATGAAATGGGATCTCACAACAGTTAATGGAAGTTGAACTCACGTCTTTATGAAATATGGGCTAACTCCTTAATCTCATTCACCACACTCCATTTGCATTGGAGTGACATACTGTGTACCAAAAATTGGAGTGGTATCCAGGCAAAATCCCTATTGAAGTAAAGGATTTGAAGTTCGAGAATTTAAACTATTAACATTACAAAAGGAAAACAAAAATCTATCTTCAAATGCAATTAGGATTGGAAGTGGGCCAGAGGAAAGTTGTGTGTGAGCACCCAATAAGTTTTTATTGAGCTAATTCAACTTTATTTTATCTTTTGTTCAAATTGTGAATGTTATGTTTAATCATTGTGAATATTATTATACACTATTGTGGACTTGATGCTCCACGGTCAGTTAAAAAAATACAATAAAATAAAATATGATATTAAATAAATGATTATTTTCGTTCATGTTATTTATTTTGCTATGAAAATTTTTTCTATTACGTTTTTAATTTATAGGAAATACTAATTTTAATAATTTTAACGATAAATATTTTAATATAAATTTAATTTATATAATTGTAATAAATATACTTAATTTTAATGGACTTCAAATTGATTATTAATTTTCGCTCTTATTTACTTAGAAATAAAATCTTTTTTAACTCAAGATATCTTGGTAGTACACTAATTTTAATAATAAATATAATTAATTGTTATTGATTTGTATTGATTCTCAAACATGATTCCTAATTTTTTTATTAAATCAAATATATTAATTTTTATTACAGTTAGATATTAGTTTTTAAGACTGCTTTTTCAAATAGAATTTGAAAAAAAAATTGAATACAATTTTTTTTAAAAGAATTAAATATGAACAGTTTTTTTACTCGATTTTATTTTCTTAAAAAATGAACACTTTTTTGTTTATGTTATTTATTTAGAGGATGTATCAATCATAATCATGATAATAATTTTAATAAATAAAATTATTTGTAATTTATTATAAATTATGATTCATAATTTTTTATTGAATCAAATAATTAGTTGAGCAATATGTATTTTTTTTAATAGATTTTAGCATTTAAAAATTTTTGAATTTGAAATTAGATTACAACATTAATAATTTTCAATCATGCAATTAATTTGATTTGATATGAGCAATTTTTTTGGATATGATTTTAATTTATATAAAATACCAGTTATAATATCATAATAATAAATATAATCAATTGGTATAATTGATTTCAATTGACTTCATTTTGATTATTAATTTTTGTTTAACTTATTTATTTGCATTACATATAAAATCTTTGTGGGTCAAATATTTACTATGGGAATGTACTAATTACAATGATAAATATAATTGATTATAATTAATTTTGATTTGATTATCAATCATCATTCATAATTTTCAATTAAATCAGATATATTAATTTTTTATAGCTAGATATTAGCTTTAAAGACTAATATTTGAAAAAGTGTTTGAAAAAAATGAATTAGAAATTTTTTTGAAAATTAAATATGAACGCTTTTTGGTTAAGGTCATTTATTCAGAAAATATATCAATCATAGCAATTGTAATAAATTAATTATTATTTCTTATGTATTGCTAATCATGATTCATATTTTTCTATTAAATCAAATAACTAATTGAGCTAATAGGTTTTTTTTTTTATTAGAGGAGCTAAATGTTTAGAATAAAATGAGTACGAAAAATGATAAATCTAATTTGGCAAAGAATTATTTGTGCAACCAAAAAATGTGATTAAAAAAAGAGAAAATCACACAAAACAAAACACTAAATGTTCATATGAAAATCATGAAAAGAGTTTGGTACTAATAATCTTTTTTATTTTTTTGTATATTTGAATATTTTTAAATTAAGGGTTTTCGATATTCCTATAAAATTTTAGGATATTCGTATCTCTTAGTTATTTGTGGCTAAGAATAAGCAACATGTACTATTCACCCAAGTATTTTGTAGTTAATTAAATCACAACTATTGATTATAAAAAGGTGCCGGTATCCCATGGATATCGAAACAAAAACCTTTTAAATTTTTAAAGTTAAAATTGAGATTATATCATTAATAATTTCCAGCCATGTTATCTAGTTTTTATGTATGATTTTCCTTGGTTAGGTTTTTAATTTATAAAAAATACCAGTTATAAAAATTACAATAATAAATATAATTAATTACAGTTGATTTTAGTTGACTTCATTTTGATCAACAGTTTTTACTTAAGTTATTTATTTGTATGTAAAATTAAAGTCTTTTTGTTCAAGTTATTTATTTAGGGAATATACTATCTATAATATTATATCTAATTGATTATACTTAGTTTCAATTTTTGGTTAATTAATTATAATGCCTATTTATGGCAATGTAATTCTATATAGATTGACTACTCTTATTTATAAAATATTAACCGATCTACTTAATCATACTATAGTACTCCACTTTTCTAATTATTTCTTTAGCATTTTATTTTATAGAACATATGAATTAATATATTTATTTAGAGAATGTAATAATTTATTTTATTGCATAAATATATGAAGTATAACTTTTTAAAAATAGATAAATGGATTTAATATTTAATAAATTTTTTTACTATTAATTATTCCATGCATTGCACAAGTAATAAACTAGTTGTAAATAAACCAAACTTGAAGTTGATGATGCGTCTTTCGAGTTCTCTCTATCTTAGAAAAATTGAAGTTTCACTCATAAAAAATACCTAAATAATTGGAGGAAAAAAATAATTATAAAATGACATAAAGTGGATGTGCTTTTTTTTTTGATAAAAAAAGATCTTTTTAAATTTTTCAGTATATTTAGAAAATTCTTTTAAGTAAAAGCAGAATCATTAGAAAAAGCGAATGATGATATTTTTGGAAAAACTAGAATTTTTATCCTTCAAAAAACGATCTTTTTATAACATTAAAAAAATTTGACAACAAATAAATATCTTTTAATATTACATCCAAATATAAATTGATATTACATCTAAATATAAATCAACTTTTATTTTTTAAAAGATCTTAATTAAAAAGATCAATTAAATTTTTTTTTTCTAATAGGCACATCCAAACGAACTCAAAATAAGAATCAATGGATTATGAAAGTTAAGAAATACCCAAACAAAAAAAAATCAGTCGAGAACTAACAATGTAAGAAAAAAAATAAAGGGAACAAAACAAACAAAATTTATCATGATTTAGCCTCTACAGTCCACCTCCAATATCCCTACAAATAGTTCCAAAATCTTTCTCTATCTAAACTTTTGCATAACTGGTTGCAAACTAATATTAGATCATATGGATAGCTTTAAAACTATTTACACAATTGATCACTCATACTTTTGATCATTAATATACCTTCTTTGATGGTTGTCTTTGTAACAGGTATAATGGGTTATGGGCCAAAACCCAATTAGTATAGTTAGACTTACTTATAGTAAGAAGTAGTATAAATAGAGATATTGTAATTGTAATAAATAACTAATATATGAGAATGTGAATTGTATTCCCCTTTCTTAGATTATTCTCTCCTCCATCTCTCTAAACTTCCCTTTAATTCTCTATTCTCCCTCCAATTTTCTCTAATTCCCTATCTAAAATTCTTATTCCATTACAGTGTTATGATACCCACGTTGTGGAGATTTGTGGTTGTGTTCCATCCATAGGATAAGATATTTTTATTGATTATTGATATTTTCTAGTACTGTTGGAAAGACAGATTGTATTCTTATTATCAGTATTAAAAGAATTTTACTGAACAAAATCTTGTGAGTTTTTTATCCTTCTCATTTAGGACTTATTTTTCCTAAAAATTGTGGTATCTCTTGTGACTACTTTTATATCATATTATTTTATTATATGGATTTTTTTGTATTATTATATCAATTTAACTATACATGTGTGGAAAAAAAAAACATTTATTGCTTTTGTGAAACTATAAGTGAATGCTCAAATTAGTCATTGAAATTATATGTGTGAGTCATTTTGATTTCTGAGATTAAAGTATTAACTTATTATAGTCCCTAACACTACAAAATATTAACAATTTAGTCTGTGACTTCATTTTGTATTTCTTTTTCCTTCACTTTTTGCTATTATGTTATGTTAAATGACATACTAGTCATAAATTGACATTTTACTTGGGTCCTGTTTGGGTAAACCAATTATTTAAGTATTTATACAAAAGTAAATTTTGAAAAATAACTTATGAATAAATTATTTTATATTCAAATACATAATAATAAAAGTGTTTATTTAATTTTTTAGTGTCTTAGAAAGTGGTTCTTAATAAGCTAGATATTTTATTTTATCAAAAAACACTAAGAAAAACTTTTAGAGAAGTAATAAGTTATTTAGCCAAACAATAAAAAGTAAAAATGTGACTTTTGACTTCCAAAAAATTAAAAAAAGTCATAAGTTATACTATCCAAACGGACCCTTAATCTCATAAATGATATGGTTGAATAATAGGATTAATATGTTAGCATATATCAAATATATTAATAATGTCATTTGTATGCTAAATTCATATTATAGTATTAAATTATGCTTATCTACATGCAATTCAAATGTCTACTAGGCTGACATATTAATTAATGTAAAACATCAAACAAAAAATAACAAAATAATAATGAAAATAGGATTAGAGACTAATGTGACTCTCCTATTTTGCTATATCAAGGATTAAAAAATTAATTTCAAAATCTCACCTAACAAAATACGGATGGATTTTATAAGCTTCATGGATAGACTTTTCAATTACAGATGAATTTACAGACAAAAACTTGTCATCTATTATTTTTTGCATCTATAAAGGTTACAAACAAATTTTATAATCCATTTGTAAGTTTGAGATGGATTTCTCTATCTATAGATTTATAGAAGAATTTTTCTATCTGTAATTGGCTAAAAAAAGGTTACAAAATTAGGTCATTACATACGAATTTTTTCGTTTGTAGATTTCCAACTCTATTGTTGTGCCACCATCCATCGTTTCCAACAACCCCGCCCTCCTCGATGCCACCACTATAACTAAACAAATGTCACAGTGTCACTGCCACCAATTACCACCTCCACCAATCCTAATTTCATCGTCGCCGCCACCGATTGCCACCACTATTGTGTACTCTACTGTGCCATTTCAATTCTGGTGGAACTGCCACCCCCATTGAAACAAGGCATTAATGTTCCAAATATGCTCTCTTCAATCATACATATTAAAAACTAATAACTAAATGGAATCCACAGTAGAAAATGAAAAAAAATTAAACCGATTAAAAGCTAGAGAATATTACCACAAATACAATGGCACAAACCATTTGTGAAATGGAGGCTCCTGTGACTGGCGGTGACCCAAAGAAAGACGACGGTGATGTTATCTTCGTAACACGGAAAGAGAAGAGAAGCAAAAATAGGAAATGGGAAAGAAGAAAGGGATATAGCATTTATAGCCCTAATTTTGATGTTACAGATCGATTTTTTAGTTTGTAATTCCTTTAATAAAATGCATCATTTCATTAAAGGAATTACAGATAGAAATATCCATCTATAAAGTGTTCAATAATGCCCTTTTTCGTTAAACGCCTTACATGCAAATTTTTCCATGTATAATCATCTCTTTAATGAAATAATGTGTTTTTATTTCATCCGTTACAAATGGATAAATCTATCTGTAATGTGCATGTTAAATATGCGCATTGAATTTCAAATTATAGATAGATTTTTCTGTATAGAATATATTGATTTTATCTTAATTCAATAAACTAAATAAAAAAACCAACTATAAATTCGTTTGCATGTTATATATAAAATGATTTCTTTCATTATTTGTCAATAATGGTTACTCGTATTGTGGCGTGAAGTTGCGCAAACAATTACACATGGATCATGTAACTATGACCAAAAAAAAGGTTTTTCCTTATTTTCATTTTTCTATCGGTAATAGAGATAAAACAAAATCTATCTGTATTTTACATTTGTGTTCCGCAAATTTCTAGTACTGATAAATGATTTTAAGGACCAATTTAAACATTCACTTGTGAAACTACTCAAGTGAATTCTTAATGTTCCCCCAACAATATATCATATTATTTGGATGGATAAATCAAGAAATATTCTCAAATATATTATTATCATGTGTTGTTTTCTTGTGTTGTCGCACACCTTGTTTTGTTGTTGTTTACTACACTAATAATGGTTTAAGGAAGGAAAAGGCTAGAGCGCACGGCAATCGCAAGTTCATGACCTGACACAACTAAAATAAAAATAAAAATAAAAAAGTGTTTCTCAATGACAGTGACTCTCACCTCAGTGGACACCAGTCCACCATGAAATTTTTTTTTACACACTGATTAAACTAAAGTTGGGTAGCAAAACTCAACAAATCTTAACAAGGTGTAATGAATTAATCTTTTTATTTTAACGAATTGATCATTCAATTTCAAATTGGAGTGATATCATGTACCAAAAATTGATGTGGTATTCACGTAAAATCCTCACTGAACTAAAGGATTTGAAGTTTGAGAATTTAAACTACTATTATTACAAAATAAAAAAAAACTTAAATTACAATTAGAAATGAGAGTGAGGCAGGAGGGAGAATGCGTGTCAACACCCAATTTTTGATCAAGTTAAATTTTTTTTTTCTTCTAAATAATTCAACTTCGTTTTATCTTTTACTCTAATAATGAATATTATGTTTAATCATTGTGAATATTATATTTTGTTACAGGCTCATGTCACTTATCCTTGGTCCTTGACTCTGGTTATTCATGAGGTGTGGTTGACTTATCATTTTGCTAGGAGTTTGTTTATGCATAGCCTTGCAACTCAGACTGTGCCCAGACATGTCTCTAAGAATATGTTTGTGAGCTTGGATTTTGGGAGAAAATGAAGAGAAGATGAGGACCTGTACAAAATCTTCTCCCTCCTCTTCTCTTCCAAAATCTCAACTTACAAACATATTGTGAATTGAGATTTTGGAGAGGAGGGAAATGAAGAGTTTATAATGTAAAGTTAAAACCAACTCTAAGGACACTAAAACTAGACACAGATGATAGCCGGAGGGATAACCTGGAAACCACTAGGTTTGGGGGCTTATTCCATGACAATTTGGGTCATTGGATGGGAGGTTTTCTAGTCACCTAAGGGGTTCTCTATCCGCAGACCTTATGGGCATCAAACTGGGTCTACTATTGGCTTGGGCTTGGGGTTACAGAATATTTGCGGTGAAAGTGATTCATACACAGATTGCTACGCTCAGAGACAGGCCTCTGAGCTACTGTACATAAGATGTTAAAGAGCCCCTCTACTGCTATCTGGCTAGTCACTTCTAGCCAGAACATAAGGTGAGGTTTCGTCTCTATGCCGCGATAATTGAGGAAATTAAGGCTTTGTTTGTGAGATGAGATTAAGAGGGGAAGGGAATGAAGGGGAAGGCTTTGAGGGGTTAGATTGTGTTTGTGAGTTTTTTTAATTGAGAAAGGAGGTGTTTGAAGGATTTTCAAAACTCTCCCAAATTCTCCATTCACCCCCATTTTTAGTTCCCCTACAGGGGGTTTTTAGTTAGATATGAATTGAAAGTACCATTTTACCCTTATTAGTTTTTGTCAATTTCAAAAATAACCATCTCACTTTTCGGAAATAGCCCATTTCTTGAAGACGACAACAACACTTTCCTCTTCCACTTCGCCATTGCCGCTGCCACATCTCCTTCACCGTCGTCACGCTCCACTCCATGCTCACCTCATTTGGCGCGTAGCACTTCGTCATCGTTGAACCTTAGTTTGTAGGCCTCTTTTGCAATTCGACCTTCGATATTCACGTCGCCACTGCAAGCTTAGCCATGGTGAGCCGCCTCGCTCCGCCATTGCCACAACTTGCATCGTTCCCTCCTTTCACCATGCCTATCCTTTCTTTAGTTGGGCATTCTTTTTTGAAACACTTCCTTGGTCTTCCTCTCTGAAACAACACGTATTAGGTCTTTCCTGTGAATGTGGTAGGGGAGTTGGTGGTTCACTTTGGGTCTTTGGCAAGGGTCTGAGATGTTACTTGATTGGTTTTTCAGTTCTTCTTACTTTTTGAGATGTTTTCTTCTTACTGCTTTTTATTTACGGCAAAAGACGATGGGGCACGTAGATTGCGCGGTGGAGAAGCTCTTGATCTCAAACAGGTCGGAGCTCGAGTTGCTAGGTCATCGTCACCACCGCCGATGCCATGGCGACCAACGGCCTCGGAGGAGGTTGGCTCCGCGGTACTGTGATCAAGCGGATGGAAAACTTCCAAGGAGTCACGTGGCACCATTTCGGGTTTAGAAATGGGAATTGTAAAATAATTAATTCTATAAAATAAAATAATCAAATATCATAAGAAAGGGTAAAATTGTAAAAATAGACTACAAATCACCCAATTCCCTCCCCTCTATATATTTTGCACTTCTAAACAAATGGAGAATTAATTCTCTAAATTCCTTCTTTCCCTCGACTTTCCTTTCCCTCTAATGTCTTCCCTTCTCTTTCCCTTCAAACTCTCAAACAAAGTCTAAAAGTTGATTTCTGGGGATTGAGTTGTGCAGCTGTCCAACATTTGGACGGAAGGAAACCGCTATGCTGAAAAAGGAATCAAGCAATGCCTGATAAGGGAAGTTTGAAAGGGACGGTACCAAAAAGCATTTCAACCAAAAAGGGAAAAATGAGAAAAGGATCAATGGAACCAATCTGAAACCAAAGTTGCAGCATTAGTCCTAGAGAGTGAATAAAAAGGGGGCTAACAGCTTCAAAGAAGGGAGCGACTGAGGAGGAGCAAGCAAAGCCAGAGAAATACAAAGGACTCTCTGGTAGCAGGTAAATTTCGGTCCTTTCTCTCTTTAGCTTGTCAGGCTTATACGTGTTGGTTCATTGTGAATGAACATGTTTGTTACTAATGGTTCCGTTAAATAAAAGTAAAACCATTCAAGAACAGCCACCATGAACCACCCACAGTACCCAAAGCCATGTCCTTTAAAAAAAAAAAATGATTTCTTCCCTCTTCCACACTTTCATCTTCTTTTTTTTTTTTTTCAATTCATTTATCTGTTTAGTGATGTGGGCTTTGCTGGGCTGTGTTCTACTTTAGATTAGATATTGTTTTAACCCCCCAAAGAAAAGTTAAAATTTCAAATAATTTAGATCAGGGAGAAAATTTCCGTTTGGTTGGCCCAAAGTTTGTCTTCGAATCTTTTTATGAAATTATTAACATATAAAACACAAAAAAATAAAATAAAAATGAAACATAAAAATAAAAAAAATAATTGAATGCTTTTATTATTTATTTTGTTTGGCTCAACTGAGTTTGTAGCCATTAATATTGATTTCTCCCATTTGATCTTCAATTGATACGCTTTATTATCTTTAGTCCTTGCAGTTTAGGCCTGTTAATAATTTGGCTAGGAGGCCGGCCACAAAACACTGCAGGTAACATTGGTCTACCGGTTAACTTTTGATTTAAAATTAAACTCATAATCTTATACATAAATCCTATAAATTGAATACTCTGTGCTTACATTAATTCATTATATTTGGCATTATCAATCATATAACTCTAGTTTTTCTCTAACATTGCCTCTTATTTCTCTTCGACAAATGTTATTGGGACACCTAAATATAGGTGTCCCAATTAGACAACTATTTTTAGGTGTTGAGATAGCAATTCTCTCACTCTTCTTTCTTCATTGCTTAATTAGGGATGAATAGGAACAGAGTTAACGTCACGGCCATTGAGGGATTGATCGGAGTAAACTTCCTCTTCTCCACTGCCACCTTCCTCTCGATCATCATCACAATCCTCCTCAAGAGTCCTAGCTCTTTCGACATTGCTGAGAAGCTCCTCATCGGCTTGGTTATTTCTTTCAAGTCCTTCTTCTTTGCATGGTTGTTAGCAGAATGTTTGAAACTGACGGCAGTGAAAAGATATTCAGATACCAGGGACATGATTGTGAGGGGTGGTATTATGCTCACTGCATTTTTCTCTGGTGCTGGGTTTTATACGTTGATGAGTTCATTGGAGGAAGTGACCAGAGCCACCAAGGTTGAGATATTGTCAATGAATTGTGGGGAATCTAGTGCTGGTGCTGTTGGTTGCATGGGAGGAGTGGTTTATATGGCTCTTACCCTTTATTTTATTACGTTGTGTAATGTGGTATTTAGGGGAAAAGGAGATGATCCTGAGTAAAATCATGGACGTGCTACACAATTAGCCAATCTCAAAGTAATCTCCTAGAAAAAAAAAATAATAATAATAATACCAAAACTCCTATCGGAGATATCTATTAGCTAGTGATGAGAAATCAGGGCTAGTAATGGTTTTATCTATGATTGTATTTGGTTTTTTGTGATATGCTGGTTGTTTTGAGGATCTATATTAGGCTAGCTGGTCATCTAGTTTTTCTCTTTATCCTTGATGGCAAAGTCAAAAGGGATGAAGTTGGTTGTCGGGGTGCGTAGCTTCTTCATATTACAGGGTGTTGGCCTTATGTTATTTATACTTAGGATATCGTGCTGTTTCACACCTCATTCGTTATTAAATGTGGAGTGGATCTCATTTAAGTAAAGTCTATACCCTATTCAATAGTGAATAAAGTGTGAGTCAATACAGTATCCGACTATCTAGGAGTACAATTAATATTTCTCATAGCTAAGTTGGATACTCCCGCAGGTGTTTGGGTTTTATATCATCATTATTTTGGTTTGCAATATTTTCAGGTCCACGGGTTTGTTTATGCTTAGCCTATGGTTTGGGTTTCCTTTCTGGGTTGGCTTGACATATGGTCCAGCAGTTTGGTTTGCGTTTCTTGATTGGTCTCTGCCCATATAATATATATGGTCTACTTTGTGTTGCTTTATTACTTTGAATTAAACGGCGGGACATCTATCTTGCTTTATATGATGTGTTATATAATCTTCATTTTTCTAAATATATTTACTCCCATTTATTTTATTGCTGGCTTTCATTTCAAGCCTTGGAAATAATAATACTTACAATTGTGAACCGGATAAATACGTTTTTGCTGAATAATAATTCAATTCAAATGTAAAGGATATATTGCTTACATTTCAGATCTTTATCATATATAAACATTGTTTATGTTATACCAAAGCATATCATTGTTACTACTTAACTTCTATAGCGTTTTCCTAAATTATAACCGAAAACAAAAAATGATATATTTCAAACATCCACGGTGGGTGGAGGTAATTAATTAAAATCACATATATATGGTTCAATTTCCGGCAACACAGATTCAAATTGCTAGGGCCAAATCAAGTCAAAAAGAAAGCAAACTCTATTAGGGCAATTTGATATACACTGATCAGTGGAATTCTACGATTTGAAGCCTGTTGTGAGATACAGTTTCATGAAATTGATCATATTTCCGTTACGAGGTCTCTATTACTCCCTTCATTCTCTGATGATAAGGATCTATCTTCACTTATATATACACATATTAAGAAAATAATTAGATAAGCTTAAAATTAGATAAATTTAAGTATATTTTATAATATTATTCTTATCACCTATTCCAATATTTTCTCTCATATTTAATCTATCTACTAATTTTCTCTCTTTCTTTTATTTAATAAGGATATTAAAAAATAATTAATATTACCTAAAACTTTTAAGAGGACATATAATAATTAAAAAATATATTATAGTTGCTTGGTGGAAGGTATATTTCAAATGGAAGGAGATTACCCGTGTTCAAATCATATCATATTATTTGTCCCACTAATCATCTTTTGCCATATGAAATGTAAGGCAGTATTTATTTACTGTCTTGGGATAGAAAATATAGGGATAGGGACATAAATATAAAAACAGTGAAGGCGGGGACATAAATAATAAATATGTATATGAGTATTGTTAGAAGACAAAAATATTAAATTTCTATATCCGTATCTTGTTCCTACATTTTAGAGGTATAGAAATTGTGTGTTTTTTCTGTCCCAGGGTCAGAAAATTTTTCTGTCTTTATTCCTGCCTCTATCACCAAACTGATTTGTGTCTCTAGTGTTTTTGTATTTCTACCCGTGAGACTATAAACAAATGCTACCTAAGTAAAAGTTTAATATAACATGATTGGTTGGTGGTACATTAAAGGAAACATTATTTGGGTACCTAATAATACTGTTTTCCTATATCATAAAGAATTTTTCTAACCATAAGCAAAAGTTTAGCAAAAGGAATGTAATAAAATTAAAAAATTTATTGATTATTTAATTATTGTAATATTTTATTTTACTATTCATCCAAAGTTCTATTAAAATATTAAATTTAATTACTATTTATTTATTAGTTTCAATTCATTATAATTATTTTTACCTTTAATATACAATTATAATTTATAATAAATATTATTTATTTAATTTTGATAATTAATTTTTATTTATTTATATATTTTATATTATTGTACATTTTCTTTTTTGCATTGAATATCTTTTATTATTAAATTTTGATACAGTTTTACACGGACCAAAAGTTTAGTCATTGGTTAATCCAAATTAACATGATTTCTAAGACTATTTGTAGGCATTTTGGTATCCAATTGAGGCCATTGGACCGGTCCATTTATATAAACCCTCTAAATACCGGCACTTTATTTCACCACCTCTGCAAAATTCTCTTGGTCTCTGCTCTGTTCCTCTGTTTTTGGTTTACTGGATGAACTGTACAAAAATCATATCTCGTCTGCCCCATCAATCACTATTTACTACGCGGAGGACCGGCCTACGTGACAATAAGGAAATACTTGTGGGTTGGGGGTTACGATTTTAGAGGGTAGGGACACTCACACCAACTTCACTTGCCATCTCCATGAAGCTCTGGTCCAAATCGACTACGGGCTAAACAAAGGCGATGGGATCTCGAAGAGGTGGTGGATAGGATAAAAGATTTTTTTTTTTTTTTTTTGATAATTGAGGGATAGGATAAAAAGTAATGTTATTTTAACTAACTTTATAGGATATTGTACTGACAAACTCACATTTATTATTGAATTGGATATAGATTTTACTTAATTTGAATCTCACGCCTCATCCAATAATAAATATGAGTGTATTAATACGGTATTTTATAAAAAGTGAATCAAAATAACATTTTCCTCGGATAAAAGAATGAAAATGAAGATTTGTTATGCTTATAAAAAAATAAATAAAAGATTTGTCTTATAGTGGGTCCATTGTGAGTTGCCTCTTCATTTTTTAAATTTGATTGTGGGCATGTTCACAGGTCAGAGAACATGGTTGCTGATTTTTCAGCTAATAGAGCTAAACACGGGGAGGAAGGAGTGTGGCTAGAAGACCCTCCAACTTTCGTTGTTGATTTGCATTTTGCTGATTTAGCTTCTCAATAAATTTGATCCTAGTACAAAAAAAAGAATACAAAAATAAAAATAACTTGCCAAAATTGCTATTACAATATTATTAATCCATGATAAGGTTTTAACTTATAGAGTTGTGTGCAAAAGATGTTCTGAAATCTTCCCATTTTTGGTTTAACTCCTCCTGCTCGGATATGGCAGCATCATACGAGGCTTTAGAATTCTCAATCGCTGACATCAGGTCTTTGCTTTCAGCTACCCAGTTCTTAGCCTCATCTCTCAGTTTCTTCTTTTCACCATCACATTCTTCCAAGGCCTCCTTCAACTTGGTCTGTTCCATCTGCACCATTCTTTTTTGTTCAACAAAAAGTCTAATCTTTTCATCAAGATCTTCAGCCTCTCTGTCAAGACTTTCGGCTTGAAACTCTAGTTGATTGACTTTTCCTTCTAGTGATCCTCGCTGTTTCTTAGCATCATCTACTCGCTGCACAAGTTTATCTTTTCGCTTCAAGCGGTTAGTGTGGTCTTCAACTACTTTTTGCATCGAGGCAAAACCTTTGAACAGATCCACAGTAAAGGATGTTATGCTTTTGGCAAGCTCTGCTACCCTCGGAGAAACTTTTTCATGTGAAGCCTGTTCTAAGCATTCCAACGAAATTTTTAACTGCCGTTGTAGTTCAAGATCACCAAGAATGTTTTCAAGTGACTTTTCCAGTAGGCATTCAAGATTGTGCAAAGCTTCCTTTACAGCAATGTCGCTTGTAGAACATGCTGCTTTTGGCGAGGGCTTTTGACTTCCTTTTAAGATGCTCTCAAGCTCAGCAATGGGGTCCTCATCTGATTCATCTAGAACTTCTGATTGGTCAACACTCATTTGTTCATTTTCTTTTTCCTGATAAGGCTCTTCAACAGTCAGATCATGGCTGTCAGGATGAACAATGGGTTGTTGTCTTGGTGGATTCGGGCTTTCTTCAGGTTGCTTGGACTCTTCTATATTTTTTGGCTGATCATAATAATTTTCAATTGAAATGTTCTCAGACACATTCACTTCCTCACATGAATCAATAGGTAGAAGGAGTCCAGCATCAGATTCAGTTGGTTTCCCTTCATTTCCTTTGCTTTTGACCTGCACAATGTAATCATCATATTATGGGTGGGTTTGTTTTAACTTTTTTCAGCTTAGAATCACTTTTTTTCAAAAATAAGTTTTCGTATGTTTGAATAATTTTAAAAAAATAATTAGAACATAAAAAAATATCAATTTTCAATGTTTTTGTAGAAACTTAAAAAAATTAATTTCTGAAAAAATTAGCTTTTAATTTCTTTAATTAAATATAAAATTTGTGTTTTATAATTAATTTTTTCAAAATCTGAAACAAACATCATCTATATTGACAAAATGACATTATAGAAATAGTGGAAAAATGCAGGTGCTAAAATTTTGTATTCATGACAAGTTGTACGTAAGATGGAAGACAATTTGTAAAAATAAAAGAACCCTCGACTAACATCTTTTGTTGACTCTCTGTTATTGTCCCTATGACCCATTGCAGCACCAGTCATGGTTTCATTGCAACCTGATTCCGTGCTCTTTTCCACGTCACCGTAATGGTCTGAACACCTAGCATGTGTTTCAACCGTCGCAGACTCTGATTCTTCTGTGATTAGAGATAAAAAGAAAAATGAGAAGTTAATAAAAAAGAATAGACTTGAGATAGTAAGTAAAGGCATACCTTTTTGAGGAAAACCAAAGTTGGTATAATTGGTTGAAAAGTGATAATTTTGTTTGCTACCTTTACTATATTGATTCTCTATTTTATCTGTCAGTCTCAAGTCCAAGAATGAATGCCTTTTGTAGTTTTGTCTAAACATTTTTTGTGGTAATATTTGTGTGAAATGCCATTAATTTATTATTAACAAGATAAGCAACAACTATGGAAGAATAATTTATATGAGACTAGTGAAGGAGAAGAATAGGTTACGTACCGACTTTACAATCATAGGAAGTTTGTTCACTCAAGTCCCTTTGCTGATTCGGTATCTGATTTCTCATGCCTTTGCTTTCCTTTTCATTAGAACTTCCTTTCTTCATCTCTATTGGTGGTGAGCAAAAGGGGGTTCGAACTTGGCGGTGATCTTCAGAGGCATGTAACTGCTGAGACATTGTGGCCTTGTTGTGTCCTAAGTCAAACTCAAATTCCTTCTCCAACTCCTTTTTCTTGTCTGAATCCAATTCCGGCAAAACATTGTGCAATTCTGAAACGCTTATAAGGTGTACACCACACTCTTTGATACTGATTGAAGCATCAACTTCCCCAGTATCAGTTGTAGCACTGAACTCAAAGTAGACCTTTGGTTCATTAAATATGCGAATAAAGTCACAATGGAATGGATCATACCATATATAAACATGATCTGATTTCAATTCACTTATGGCTTCATCCTGCCATGTAGCCTTTGTGCCTCCCGCCAAGTGGCATTTACATTGTATTTTAGCACCATGCTTCTTTTCGCCTTGAGATGGCGAAAGAACCACATAATAAATGAAGCCCAGAAAGTTGGAAGGCATAGGAAGTTGAATTGTAATGGAGGAGGACTTGTTTGTTTGATGTATGAATTGCCCTGGAACTCTGCTCCCTGGCACACAAACCTCCACACTATTATAATTGTAGCCGAGGACATCCACACCGTATCTTCTTACCAACACATTGTGAACTGCAGCACTTACCATTGTTAAATAGAGGCTTTCCATGATAGAGTGCAGTGAACGTCCATCCAGATTCAAGCTGTTCTTGAAGGAAACGCGTTTCACCTTTCCCACCATCTTTGTTGCAAAAGTCTTTAAGTTTGATACAGACACCAATGAGGTGCAGTTTTGGACATTGAACTTCTTGATGAATGGTGGAAGCTCTGGTAGACTCTTAAGCTCTGCACAGTTCTTCAGGGATAGAATTTCCAGCTCCTGAAGATCCTTGATGCTTGTAGGCAAGCTCTTCACACTGCTTCCATCGAGCCTTAAATCCTGTAATTTTGATAAGGCGGCACCAATGTTGTCAGGCAATTCAAACAATTTTCTACATTCCTTCAAATGTAGTATTTGTTGAGATTTTAAGCCCCCAAACAGGACACGAAGTTGATGCTTGTCAATATCTAGTCTTCTGGATGAAAGCTTCAGTTCCATAAGAGATGTCAAATAAGATAACTCCTCTGGAAGATTCTTAAGCCCTAGGCCTTCTAGATTGAGCTGTCTAAGATTTTGTAGAAGCCCAATCGATGTGTCCAATGTTTCAATTCCAGTCTTGCTTAAATCCAGGTTTTCAATTAAATCAGATGACACTGCAAATTCCTTGAGGCTTGAGCAACCATTAACACTGATGTTTTGCAGAGATTTTAAGTGCTTCTTACTTTTAATGCTCGATAGATTCGTGCACCCATCCAGTATCAAAGTAACAAGAGTGTCAGAGGATAAAACAGATGAATGAAGAATGGGCAGACTTTCACAGCCAGAGAGATTAACCCATTTAAGTCTTGATGCCTTAGACAAATCCGGAAGCTCTTCCAGCTGTTTGGATTCACTTAGGTCGATTGCCTCTAAATAATCAAGTTCCTGTACCAATTCAAAAGAAGACATCACAGTGGAAAATCTTCAAATTTCAACTGAACAATAAAGTAAGCATATGTATATATGTATATATATACCTGGGTCCCCTGCCAAAGTTGTTTGACATGGCTGTGTGACATGCGAATTTCAACAAGCAACTTAGCACAAAAAGTGGGCGGAAGAGACTCCAGAGGGTATCCATCCCACTGAAGGTACCTTAATTTATCAGAAAATGACTCAAGGGCTCGGGGAAGGGACACATTACTAGAACTTTGACCCAAGGAAATATAAAATTTTAGAAATCTTAAGTTATTCATCCTTTTGAATGTGTCAGCACCCAAATGCAAATCATTCATTAGTGACAAATCTACTATTATGCCTTCAACTGCATCAGTCCCCTGAAAACAGTGAATCAAGAAAGTAAAGAGACACAAATTAACTACAATTTCCGTATAAAAGCATGTGTACAACATGTGTATGTTTTCTTTACCTTGTTATCTTGGAGTACAGCACTAACTTCTTCAATATCCCTTAATCGGCTACGTCCTTCAAGGTTTCTGCTACTTTCTTGACGTTCTATTTGGAAAGCCAATTTTTGTAGCAAGTCATGCATTTCTATTACATTGCTATATGAAATGGTTATCAAAGCTTTGTCTGCAAGGACTTCAATTCCACTGCTTGCTTCGAAACCACAGGCATCAAGTATGCTTATGACATGATCTTTCTTTTCTCCATTGAAAAAAAATGCTGTGTCCAAAAATATCTTCTTCTCTAGATCATCTAGTCCATCGTAGCTCACTTTCAACACGCTTTGAATTCCCTCATTAAGATATTTGTCTAGTTTTCTCAAAGTACTTTCCCAAAATTGGGTATTTTTCGAACGCAGAGACAAACCCAAAACTTTCAGAGCTAAAGGGACACCCCCTGCATACTTCACAGCCCTTGCTGCGAGATCTTCAAAACCCTTTGGGGGTTCGGTTTTGTCAAAGGCTTCTAGGCTAAAAAGCTGTAGAGATTCTGGATTGTTCCATTCCTCGACCTTGTGTATCAAATCAACTTTTCCTTCAAGCAACTGCTTATTTCTTGTTGTTATAATGAGTCTACTATCTTGATTTTGGTCACGGAACTCCCTACATAAATATTCTAATAATTGATCTGAACTATTCACATCATCCAATACAATGAAAACTTTCTTACTATTGAGCCTTCCCATATCAAATGTGATTCCTGGCACAACTTCCTTTAATAGCTCAAAGAGAAGCCTATCAAGTGAATATTCTTTTACATTGGCTACAAAGCAGACATTGTCAAATTGGGGAAAGAGTTCGGCAAACAAGACTTTGGCAATGGTTGTCTTACCAATTCCGGGCATACCCCAAATTCCAACTACTCGAAATTTGTTCATGTATAATTGAACTTTTCTGCAGATTTCTTTTGTCCGAACAAGGCCTTTTAGTTCAATAGAACGCCTCAGGTTCCGCTTTTGCGATACATCATTGACAACATTTTCGATTAGTTCAACATCGTCCCTAGCATGAATGAACAATCAAACAAAAGGAGATATTAAATTTATTAAGAACATGAGAACCCACGCGTATCACATTAGATAAGTAATTTATTATAAGAGTGAAATGAGTAAATCTACATAGGTGATGTATCATATGCAAAGGATGCATGAGTGTGAGAGAAATAAATATGGCCCGTATAAAGCCCAAGATTAAAAGTCATGGATGGTTAAGACTAAAAATTAATTAATGATAATTAATACTCATATACTTATTTAAAAAAGTTGAATGGCTTTATATTTAATCTTGACCATTGATATAATATTCAAGGTCAAGATTAACTCCTCTTTGTATAATAATAAACAATCTCTCTCACTTGAGTCGCTCCCTCTCTCTATGTATAAATTTTAAAGTAAATAACTAACACAATACATAGCAATATCTATTTTGAATGAGTCGTCTAATTAAAATAACTTCAAGTAAATAATCATCGTTGATGACCAACCGCCCTCTACCGATAGACAACCGCCCTCCCCTGGCGGTGATTACACCTCATTGTGGCTGATTGGCCCTCGTCAATGGCCAACCGCCCCCATCGGTCATTGACTGTTGGCCGTTGGCATCAACTTCTAGTGTCCTGCCACCCATTGTCAGTTGTCCGCTTGCTGCAAACTTAATATAGTGAAAATATTTTGAAATTATAGATCACATATTAAAGCAATAGAGATGGAATTGGATTTTAGAATTCTAGTTTTGGATCTTAATTATTTGTAAAAGCCAAATATTAAATTTAAGATTTCAAACTAATTCCAATATTAACATAATTGGATTTCAATTTAAAATTCAGAACTTCATTATTTTATCATTTTTTATTATATAGACAGAACTTAGGGTGAAAGGATGACGTCTCAGTCCAAGGCAAATAAATTCTCCAAGCTCAAAGAGCACTTACAAAGGAACTTATATTTATCTCACCCAAGGAGATGAGTGGCAATTCCAACCTATAGGATTTTTTGTTATATAGACAAACCACCATTTGCATATGATACGTTGTCTATATAGGTTCACTTATTTCATACTTATAATAAATTACTTATCTCACTTATAATAAAGCCAATTATGTGCGAGAACATGGGTGGCTCCACTACTCTTGAGAGAACCAGAATATGGATGGTAACTTTAATTTTGGCAATTGAATATATTCTTGACTTGGATACTGTATTTTGTGTTATTATGGTGTGAATGATCTTTTACATACAAGCCAGGGAGCTAGAGCACCCACCATCACAAGGCAAGCTCTACAAGAAGACCTAGATGCGTAAAGACAAAAAGCATGTGTGGGTGGCCACTTGCTTCGAGGCCACTTACGTGATTCAAAAATCGAAACTCTTATATTTAATTGTTACAACTTCTTAATTTTGTTCATATTTATTCCTTATAGGCGAGTTATGCCATGGACCTCTTAAAGATGGGTCCATGATGAACCCATTAGATATTACCGTTGGATTGCATTTAGTGAAACCTGTTTACAGGTTCTTACGATATATAATTTACGATATGAAATTGCATATTTGAACTATCCCTAAACTTTCTATTATTCAAATTTAACCCAAGTTCTTCGGTTTTGTGACCTGCATTGTCATTGAAGAAAGTTCATGGTCTTGGTTAATTTTCTGGTAGTCAACACTGGTGTCAACGCCTCTATCCTCAGCCTGCCGCTGATTCTCACCGGAACCATCTCCTCAGCATTCAACACCCTCACCGCCTATGACTTCCGCTCATACTGTTATCACCCAATCATTTACCAACCACATAGTGACCCCGACCTTGACACCATTTCTATCGCCTACATTGTCCTTGTCTCTATCACTTTCGGTTTCATATTAAAAAAAAATTCTTACTTTCCTTTTATAACGATCTTCTTCTAGTTCTTTTTCTGATAAATATAATTAATCAACCACATTTTGTGTTTGGTTCTCCGAGCTGGGTATGGCAAGCGCGCTTGAGACCCTTTGCGGCCAAGCTTACGGTGCTAGACAGTACCACATGTTGGGCATTTACTTGCAATGTTCCTCAGTTGTTTTGTTCCTGTCTTCCCTTTTCTTTCTGCCCATGTTTGTGTTCGCTGCTCCCATCTTGAAGTTCATTGGACAACTTGTGGCAATTGCGGAGCAAAAGGATTTGGTGGTGATCTGCTTAATCTCGTTTTACTTAAGCCTCCCATTCTAGTTCACACTGCAGAGGCTCTTGCAATGCCAGCTCAAGACCAGTGTCATATCCTAGGTTTCAGGGGGTGCTCTCGCGGTCCACGTGCTAGTAAGCTGGGTTTTTGGCTCTGAGATGAAATATCTATGGGCTAGAAATACTATTTTGAGAAAAATGAGGATTTTAAACAAATATTTGGGAAACCTTGTATATCCAGTAAAAGGTAAAGGGTCCATGGCGGACCAAAAGATTTGAGCCCCACCACATAACGCGCCATTCCTTATAATATACTTTATCTATTTTGCATAACGAGTAAAGATTGCGACTAGAGGAGGCATAGACCCAATAGCAGGAAGGGTAGGGCAAGAGTGTGGGCTTACTGCTGATACTCTCAGATGGGCCCAAATGCATGGGACATTACTATGCTGATATATACATATGTCCCCTTCCCCTGCCATAGGGCCAGCTACTGGGAATGATGCCTTACAGAAGCAAATGTATGCTCTGTATGAGTAGCTTTAACAACAGGCACAGGTGATCTAGGAGCTCTAGGCATGTGAAGCTTATCAAGCTGCTTGGGAGCAAGAGATCAGAGGGCCACCTTGTAGGAGGAGATGAGGGAGGTCAAGGTGCTTAAGGTCTCCGTGGAGGTTGAGAAGAAGATCGAAGACCAAGTCCAAAAAGGAAGAACTGAGGATGAAGAAGAAGATGAGGGCCGACATGCTCCGATACTTCCAACACCAGGCCCAAGGATTCTCCGGCACCCTATCAACTAAACCAGCTCCCATCCATTGCTGAGGCCTCCTCATTTGACAACGAGGACGACAAGTATTGCTAGTTATATATAGACTTTTTGTTTCATGTCCCCTTATGTTTATCATACTGTTAGTATATTTTGGACTTTTTATGTATGAGTTCTTATTCGGATTATTACTTTCTTCACTTATGCAGTTTTATTTTTTTTTATTGCTTTTTTAATTTTTTTTTATTATTCCTTTGTTACTTATGCATTACTTTGTTCACTTATACAGTTTTATTTATTTATTTATTTTTATTATTCCTCCGTTACTTATGCATAAATCATCAATGTGAAAAACCCTTAAATTAATGACGATGCTTCAGTTAAAAGTGAACCAATGATGAACCGAATTTGGTTGGCTAATTTTATTTTAATTTATCTAAGAATACAAATGATCATTTTAAATAACGAAAATTTTACAGGTTGATTTTAAAGAAGACAAAAAATATATTTTAATATATAAATAAAAATGAAGCATAGATGATATTAACTCTACTTATTAATTTTTTAACGATTAAAATCTATTTAACAGTTGACATGTGTACAAACTGTCGTGCCATCTCGAACCTGCAACATGATTATGGGCCTAAGAGGGCCAAACCATTGGTGTGCAGGAGGAGTGGCTTAGTTACGCATACTAATTCAATTGTTTCATAAAAAAATTACATTATTTAAGTTATTTATTTATTAAATTTGATCATATGAATACACGGAGTTATTAAAATATTATTTAGATAGAACTTTCAAATTTATCATGAAAATTAAATGTCGTCGGTGGACACATCATCCTTAATAAGGAAAAAAAAAGGAAGTCTCGAGATTCCTAAAACTGTTAAAATAGAACATCAAAGGTTTTTTATTTGATCACTTGTAATCGATCAGAAGTTTGGTGTAGAGATCAAGTGCAGACTAGGTCTCTCATAAAGACTTTTTTACCAAGAAAAAAAAAATTGATTATTTACAGATCTCCATCTATTTTGATATTATTTACCAATATACACTGTTTTTTAAATAAATACAATATGGCTACTAATTAAACAAATTATGTGGATTAAAACATTTGAGGGCTAAACATTTTATCCCTTCACACATTTAGAAGTGCAATATATTACTGTAACACGTGACACGTTTACAAATTAAAAATAAATATGAATCAATATAAATAAATAGATAAACCAAACATTACTAATTTTTTGACAATCAAAAACTCTTAAATAAAGCCTATTTAGTTTATAGATTTTAATATATGATATTTATTTAAGTGTTTGATATTGCAAAGAAATTAGTAATGTTTAGTAAATAATGTCAAAACGGATAAAGATCCGTAAATAAATATTGTGTTATTTATTTTTTGGTAAAAAAGCCTCTCATAATGTCTGTATAGGCAACATTAACTAAATAGTATTTTTCTGGAAAAAGAATAGCTACAATACAATAAAGCAGAATTTAAATTTTAAATGTAACTCGTGCAAAAACCGCTTAATCTACAAAATTTCATTTGACGTACATACGTGAACCAAACAATTCAATATATCTCGTTATCTCAATTTTTTTTCTTCAAAAGGGAAAAATAGAATTTTGTTAATCTAAAAGAAGTAATAATGACAAATCCATAAAATTTTTATAATGGAAAAAAGACACCGAGACGTGCTATATTATGCTTCATTCATTTCAGAATAATTTTCAATTTTTCACTTTTTTTGTTTTAAAATATCTATTCATTTGCAATATCCAGGTAACATCAATTTTTTTTCTTTCATTTATACTCTTAATATAAATATGTCAGTTAAATAATCAATACATTTACCAAGATGAATAACAATGATTATTAAAAGATAATTTTATCAACTTATACAATTGTCTACATTTTTCAAGATATATATTTTTTGTTTTTTAAATACATGTATTATTTAGTTTTTAATAGTTATTCAAGAATGGAGAAAATATTATTTTATTTTATTTACAGTTTGTCAAGTATCAATCTTATTATAATTTAGACAAAAATATATATACCAACATGCATAATTTATAAATAAAACTGTGCAACGTTTAACTTACCTATGAGTTCGAGAATGCCATCCAGATATATTGGCCGCTTCAGTGAGAGCAGCTTTCCAACTGTTGACTCTCTGTCTGTTGGATTCGTTGTCCTTGTCGCCGAGATCTCCCTCGTATTTAACAAACGCTTTCCCGTAAACCCCGGTCTGGTTCCTTATGTCCGAGGGATCCGTTTCATAGAACACTGGTATGACAACCTGGCCCTGATCTTTTCTGCGTTCGAGGATTCTCACCAGCTCCTGCAAGCACCAAGACGAGGTAGCATAGTTCTCCGAGAAAACCACAATCGACACCTGTGAGTTGTCGATTGCTTTGGCAAGTGCCGGCCAAACGTCTTCTCCCCTGTCAAGCAGACAGTCCATGTATGTCTTGATTAACTTCTTCTCAAGAGCATCGCAGAGATGCCCTGTGAAGTCTCTCCGGGTATCCTCACCTCTGAAACTCAGAAACACATCGTACTTCTTGATAGAGGAAGACATGTCCTATATCACTAGCTAGCTATTGCTTTGGGATTTGGGATTTCAAATGCCCAATGCGCACTCTCTCCTCCTTCCTCCTTTTATATATATATATGGGCTTGGTGTTTTGTAAAAGAGAGTGGAAGCGGATCAGAGGATGGCTGTATTATGGTCAACACGCAAAACATGAGCATAGAGACAAATCTTGGTTGTTGGCCTTTTAATTTTTAATGCGAACACTATCGATTTATTGTAAGAGTAGTGTTAATTTCACAACAAAGCTGTACAGCACCATGCACTAACAGACTTGTGTTGTATTTTTTAGTGAGAGTAGTTATTAATACACTTGGAAGACAAAATAATATTATGAATGTTGTTGTAATATTATTGTATAGGAAGTTGTACACCAATCACTATTCTTATTATAACTAAGAAATTGGTTTCACCCTTACATATATGAAAAATGTTATTTGTAATCATAGGATATAAATCTTATTTGAATGAAATCCATATTTCATTCAATAGTGAATAGGGTGTAAATCAATATGGTGTCATATATTACATAAGTACAAATAACACAACTTTACGTATATTTATTTAAATGTTGGTGAAAACATTTCTAGTTCCTATGAACATATATTATTTTGATTTTAGTCCCTCTAAAATAAATTTTAGTTTTTAGTACATCTTTTTTTTCCTCTGATATTATGTTTTGGTCCCTGCATCCCATATTTTCATTCCTAAAATTGGTTTAGAATATAAATTTAATACTTACGAATATTAAAAATTTTGTTTTTTGTTAATTATAAATATCATCAAATATTCTTTTGATCATTGAAAACATCGTTACTTAAACCATACAAACTAATAGCAGGTCCAAAAACATAATATTAAAAAAATGATGGGACTTAAAACCAATTAAAAAATTTTGGGGGACTAAAGTCAAAACAACCTATATTTATGAGGACTGAAAGCATATATAATCCTATATTGTTCATTTGGTCTCCCAAATTCTTTTATATTAACCACAATGTCTAGCACAGTAATTGATGGCTAAGTAAGCTCTTTAAATATCTAATAAAAGATTCAATTTCTAATAGTGTATATGAAGAGGGTCTTGTAATCAAAGCTAAAATCCACGTCTATAAGCTTTACGCCTTCCAGCAATAAATACCCTAATTTTAAAAAAAAAAACTTTAAGATTTACACATGTATTTTATTTAAATTAAATTACAATCCTCTAAAGTGTAATTTTTTAGAATAAGATCAGAAAGTGATGAATTCCATCAAAAACAAAGAAAATGGTGAATACTTCACCCTTAAATCAATAAATTTCATTTATGTGGATTCCATTGAATAATTTATAGATAAATAATTACTCATTTTTTTCACTTTAAAAGTAATCTCAGTTTAGAAGATTTTGATATATTTTAATTCAGTTTTTCTTGCGCACGATGGATTACAAGATTAGTAATTTGAACATACAGATTCAAATGAAAGAAATACATACTCCTGCGAAGACCAGCATGCGAAAAGTGAACCAAGGAAATTGTAACAAAACATTAATAAACTTATGAGTAAATAATCATTTTGATTATGATATTATTCATTTGATATATATCAATTTATTTTTAATGAAAAAATTTATACTAATTTAGTTCCAACATTTTTAATTTTCATGTCAATTTAGTCACGCAGATATATTTTCAATCATTATATCTTAAACACATTCCAAGTTATTGGAGATCTAACGGCTACTAAATTGATGTTAAAATTAAAAATATTGAAATTAAATTAATGTCTAAAATTTTGTTACTGATAAAAAATTTAAAAATATTTGGACTAAATTGGAGTAAAAAAATTTATTAAAATCAAATTGATCTCAAATTAAAAATCTTAGAATGAAAAAGTTGTTTACTTTAAATTTATGAGAGAATAGCACTTTACTTGCTGAAATATAAACTTTGTGCACTTCACATGAAAACTTTAAAGATGTGCAAATCAACCTCTTAACACTTTTTGAATGTGTGCTCTAACCCTTTCGTTAAATTTTTGCTTATTGTTAACAATAAATAGATGTATTATACCTCCTCAAACTTTAAGTAAGGCACAATTCAACACCCTAAACTAACAAAAAATATACTACTGATACCTTTAACTTTTGAGCGTGTGCTATATTGATTAACAATAGATGGAAAATTCAACGAAAAGATCGATATGCACATTTAGGAAACATTAGGGGATTGAGTTGCATATTTTTAAAGTTTTGAGATAAAATGCACAAAACTTATAATTCATAGAAAGTTAAATGCAATTTTCCCTAAATTTATTATAAATGATCAAAATACAATAGAGTTTAATTTATATGCACTAACAGTGTAAAATTTTTTCACACTGTTATCTAATTATAATTTGCCACATCAATAAAAGTAGTTAAACTTTACACCAATTACTTAAAAAATTATGTAAATGGAATGATTTTATCAGATAAAATAGAGAGAGAAATGTGGAGAGAGAATTAATAGAGATAAAAAAAAGATATGGTTTCCATGCTTTTATTGAGAGGAGTGTTTGGGTGTTTGGGATTTTGGGATAGTCAAATAACATTCCTCGATCGATACTATTAAAGAACAGAAATGAGAATATACCTGTGCTGGAAGGTCGTGATTCGTGCAAAACTAATCACAAACTATTATTGTTTAAAAAGTTCAATATCTGTACATTGAATGCACAAACATTTTGGATTTAGCTCATCTAAAATAAAGGGATTGATAAAATATAAAAGTGAGTAATTAATCATTATTGAATCATTTAGTGAGATTCACACGTGATAAAAATTACCAATCCAAAAATGATTTAGCCCTTTACTTTTGTGTTTTACTAATTCCTTTATTTTAGAGGAGTTAAATCCAAACTTTTTACATTGTCATAGAATTAAATTCTCACTTATATATGATCTTTTAAGAAGTGGGTGTCAAATTCAATCACTTTTATTAATGTAATAATATATAATTAAATTTATAGCCGGAGCATAGAAATTTTTGTTAACCTTTTTTTTAAATGAATTTTTGACATTGATATACGCTACCGATAACTTGTTGAATAAACGGTTATTTTAAGTTCTTGAGGACAAATATAATGCCAAGTTGATTGTATAAAGTGAGAAGTCTTTTCTTAAGAAAAAATGCCGAGTGAAAGTTGGACACATGACACAAAAGAATTGGTCATAAAAGCCTATGATAATTGCAATTAGAAACATATAATTCTCGAATCAGTTGTGTCCGATTACGCACGTAGTGTTGATATTAAGGTCTTGCTAGATACATAATATAAGATTTTATTATATTTGGTGTTATAATAAAATATGATAATAAAATGTTATACAGTCAGCTTCTTTTCAACCTAGCAATATTCACTTTTGTGTGTCTCTATCCTCTCATCTCCTCTCCTTCTAGTTGTCATCATCGTGTCCCATCACAGCCACCACCTCAACCCACCACCCAAGCGCTCACCAACGCCCCCACCAATCACACAAACGAGATATGCTCCCTTTCATGTTTTTTCCGATAGATGGATGATTTTCCTCCGGCAACTTTGAGTTGGTGAGTTTTGATTGCGTCAAATAAAGGCAATTGATTCAATGTTTTCTTTCTTTGTTACCAGTTTTTTTAATCTCGACTTTCTTTTTCTTGATCGTTTTGGTCATGTCTTTTTAATCTCGTCTTTCTTTTTTAATCGTTTTGGTCATATCTTTTTAATCTCGTCTTTCTTTATTGATTTGATTTGAAAAATTTACATCAGACGGAGACGTTTATTACTAGAAGAAAACTATCGTCTACTTTGGATGCAAGACTTTCAACTTTTAGTTAGGCATTGATACACTAGGCATTACTTGGTAATTGGTACGCTGAAAAGGAGCAGAAGAATAGGAAGGCACGCGTACATTACGCAATGCAACTAACATATTGAGTTAATTAGTGCTAGTTTTACTTTTCAATGTTTTAATCTTAAGAACTCGATCTTTTCCTTTGCTTATGTAACGGGAAAAAAAAAACTTAAGAACTCTTCACATAATTGTAAACGATGTTAAATTCTTTATATTCCAGATCTGTTTTCCTAAATCATTATCAAATGGAGATTAATCATAATGTGGTGGCAAAAGAGAAATAGGTCCTAATATGAGCTCTCCACGGTAATGGGTGCATGGGATAAAGCTCATTATGGTGTATTCTTAAAGAGTTGATATTAGAATCTAAGTAACTAACCCTATATATAGCTTGGTAGGCTTTGGGGTTTTGTTACCCCTGCCCATGAATTTGGGCCAGTAATTAAGGGGCAGTCCAAAGAGATGTTGAAAAAGCCTTTTTTTTTGTCTGCCCTAGCAAGGATGCCGTGCAATTAGCAAAGAGAGAAAGGGAGAATCTATATCTGGTAAGGAACCAAACTTCCCTGGCATGCACCCTTGTTACAAAGAGCCCCAAATAAGGAAATATCCCCAAAAACGTGGCCCAACCAGAACCTCCTCTTCAAGTCCATCTCTCCAAAGGACCAATCTTGTCTTTATGTGTGAGTGACACCTTTCCTGTCCTTTCATAGGATCACCTTGAGCGAATCAAAGGCATATTGTTCATGCTACTATTCCATCACACACAACTGGCAATGTGGTGTAGCTCCCCTTTTCTTGGTCCCAAAGCCATGGGATAGGAACAGACACAAGACCACACGCAACCCCCATTTTAATGAAAGAAACCAGACTCCCAAGAGCTCCTTCTTCTATTAATGACATACACGCGCGCGCGCGCACACACACACACACAAAGCAATGAGAACACAACATGAAAACCATAACCTGTAACTCACCACCCCCATAACAAGAACACCACCCCCTTCATATAGTGACACCTAGAATCAGTAAGGGCGACCAGAAAAACGCCCTCATTCGATAACATAGTGAGAGTACCGAGAGAAGGACACCGAGATGATGTCTTGGCATAGAAGAAAGGGGAAAGACTTCCATTCATCCATCACCATCTCTAAGGGCTGGCATTACCTGTTCTCTACCCAAGCTATATGGGAGAAAGTTCCTAACTTTACCATTTTTCACCATCTCCTCACAAGCTTATGAACCCAAGCATTAGACCCCAACAATCTTGTCTGAAACACTTCGCAAAATGGTACGTTTAAAGCTTGAAATCCTAATATTATAAGCAAAGTTTGATATTATGCCTAGCACTAGAATTAGCATGTGCTTAAGCAATCTCAAAATTCATTGCTAGAATTAGCATGCCCAACCTTATTTAATAGAAACCTTGTGTATTGGGATGTAGTGCCATTTGAATGATGTTGGGTTTATTTTTTTTATTTTATTGATTTTTTATTATCATTTAATCATGTATGTTCCTCCATCTTTGATGTTTATGTTTGTTATCATTTCTTAATTTCCACTTCCTCGAGAAATCAATGGAAATTACCAATGGGTTTCCCGATGGATTTGCACTTCTTGAATTATTAATTTGTGATAATTAATTTATACAACAGATTGCTGCCAAACCCATCGGTAACTAATGACGCCACTATGTGCCATATGGCGTGCACAATTTCTCTTGGTTGTACCTATAGGTTTACCAATTGGTTCAATAATAATTCTTTGCTCATCGATAAACCATCAGTACATGAATGCCGCCACGTGGTGTCAATGCTTTCTGACGGGTGTTTAATAATTTATTTTTATTTAATTATTTTTCTTAAATTTTTGATGGGTTTATTGACCGTTTATTAAAAAAAATTATTTTTCAATATCATTTTAAATTTTTATTAAACTTACCAACGAGTTTATTGACGGGTTTACTGGTGGGTGTTTGAGAACTTAGTATATTGGCACGCAACTGTTGGAATTCTTACATACCCGTCAGTAAGCCCGTTGGTAATAAGTGAGATGTGAAACGCACCATTTCACTAATTGGTTACCAACTGGTTGACCTACCAGTAACCTGCAGGCATTTTAAAAACACGCCTTCTTCTTCCCTATTTCTTCTCCATGTTTCTCTCTCTTCACTCTCTCTCTCTTCTCTTTGCCACCACTGCTATCCTTTTTTTGCCACTATTCTTTGCCATTGGAGCCCTGTTCGCGAAACGAAAAACACCATTGCAATCTAAGAACATTGGTGAGCATGTTAATTGAATTAGTTTTTTTTATTTAGTTTAGGGCTTATTTGGTTTCAATTTTCATTTTTAGTTTTTCAGTTTTCATGATTTTGTGAAAGAAATACTGAAAAATGGAATTTGAAGTTTTCAGAATTTTCTTCACAAAAACCTAAAAAACCAAAAAATTGAAAACTCAAACCAAACAGACCCTTAGTTTTTCCGTTTATTTATGAACATAGTATTGTGCTTTATTGCATTAGAGAGTAATTATTGTTTTTATTTTGTTAATACAGAAGTTGTGTTGGAGGGTGACACTATTGACTTGTTGACATTGAGAGTGGTTTGCTATCTTTTTTCCTTATTTTGTTTTATGTTTTGTATGTATAAATGTTTATAAGTGTGTAAAATTAAATATTTGTTCATATTGGATTTTCAGGATTGGATTTAGTTGCGTGCAGAATGCATTTTGGCTATGTGTTTTTTCACTATAGTAGAGGTTAGTAATAAAATCCTTGTTATTTATATGCTTTAATATATATATGATAGAGACTTATGTTTTCTAGGATAAAGATGTAGGAAATAGGGATTATATGATTAGGGGGAAGGGCATAAAGGTCATTCCTTGACTTGTTTGCATTGTTTGCTATGAGATTCTTTTTGTTTGTAGAGATTGTGGGATACATATTGTGTAGTTATAAAGGGATGCACTCTAGAATGATTTTTAGTATTATGTGAATTATATGTAATTATTAATATGTAACTATTTAATTATGTCTATTATGGTGTTGACCTTTAATAATGTCTATGATTGTTGAGTACACTGAAATATCTAATGATAGAAGCTTCTAATTTAAACAGAGATACTGTAAAAATTGTCAAAATTTTTATTAGGGAAACAAGATTAGAAGTAACTGTATTAAAAAATTTAAAGACCAATTGAATGTGTTGACACCTTTAAAAAATTGTATGTCTATGGTTTAGGGTTGCACTGAAATATATGAGGACAGAAGCTTCAAATTTAAGCATAAATACTATTGAAATTTCATCAAAATTTTTGTTAAGGAAATAAGACTAAAAGTAGTTGTATTAAAAACTTAAAAAACAATTGAATTTGTATTTGAAAGTAATAATTTGAGGTATTTGAAAATAATGATTTTTATTAAATATTATATGCAATAATATTTTGAAATTACTATAAATTTCCTGATATAATTAATACTTTTTTGTAGGCTATTTAACTGTTTTAGTATGACTGGTAGATGCAGAGATCGACCTTGAAAAGTCAGTTTGCCTACCACCTCCACCATCGCCCCTTCTACCACCTCCACCTCGGTCCCTACCACTACCATCCTTCCCTTTCGAATGATGCCCACTCCTCGATATGCTGGCCTTGCACCTCTGCCTTATTCTCATTCACAGCCCATCCTTAGTTGTAACCCTTCCCTTAGCCCCACATCTCATTAGACTCATGCTTTCTCGAGTAGGCCACAGACACGAGACATGGATAAGAGACCCCTTGGCGCAAATGGTAGACCACTCCACCAGATTAGGCCAAATGGTAAAGACAAGTAAGTTTAAACATGTTTTCTATGACATTTTAATTTTGTATTGGGTATGATATTTAAAATATTTTCATTGTTTTTAATTTAGTTCATTTACGTAGTAGTTTTGATACTTTTGTTGAAGGTCACCATCGGATCATAGAGGTTACTCAAAGTAGGTATAGCCTCTCATAACCCACTTGGACTGACATCCCGAGATATGTCAAAAAAATGTGGTCGTAGGAGTGGAAGATAATTCTATGATTTATTCATTTTTGCTAAAAATATGTTTATATTATGTATACGCTTATGATTACTTATATGTTGTGAGTTTGTGCATGTGGAGGACGTTCTACATTCTACTCGAGTACGAGCCCACTATTAAGAAGGCTTAGAGGATTAGACATGTTGCTTGATGGTCACAAGGGCCATATGAACAACTCGTGACTGAATGACGTCACCCTCAGTAAGCTGTGATGCCACCTGGTGATTTATGTCTCAAACAATATTAAGAACAATAGTAAAGAGATTGGGTATGATTGACTGGCAGTCGTCATTCTTTTTTTAATAATTTATTTTTTTATCTAGCAGAGAAAACAAGAGAGAACATGAGAAAGAGCGAGAGCAAAGACTCCTATCCCACTAATCTCAACTGGACATCATGCATTAGTTATATGTCTAGGATTAAGTCTTCTCATTATAACAAAGCCTACACACATGTACTAATTAGTGTGAATCTAAAATGAAATTTAAAATTGACTTATGTCAATTGACAAAAATATTCCAACAAATCAAACTCCTTTTGAGAACTTAAGGTAGGTTTTGGTTGGACGGAAATCACTGGTATCCAAATTAAATCACATCCTTTTCTATGTCTAATCACCTCTTGTCATATGGAATATAGGTAATACATATAGTACTTATTTAAAGTTTTAAAATACTTTTCATATGGCAATAATTGATTTGTTATACATGAAAGGAAACATGATCCGGAAATAGACGATTTCCGTTCGTTTCAAACTTGAATTTATTTATTATTCTATCTCAAAATCATAATAATAATTGTATTCTCCTTTATCACAAATTATTTGTGATAAAATTAAAAAGTTTATTGATTATTTAATTATTTTAATATTTTCTTTTACTCTTCATCCAAGATTCTATTAAAATATTAATTTTAATTACTATTTATTTATTAGTTTCAATTTATTATAATTATTTTTAATTTTAATATATAATTATAATTTATAATGAATATTATTTATTTAATTTTAGTCATTAATTTTTTTGGAGGGTCGTCTTTTAGTCATTAATTGATCCAAATTAACATGATTTCTAAGACTATTTGTAGGCACTTTTGGTATCCAATTGAGGCCATTATATTGGGCCGGTCCATTTGTGTAAATCCTATGAATACTCCTTAAATGCTCACATTATAAATGTGAGAGTAATGATATTTTGATACCTAAAAAGTGAGTATCTGATAACCATTGAATGTAATAGATATTAAGAATAAGTAATAACCACAATTACAATCAATGGTTATAAAATGAGTATCTAAATAGACATCCACTCTTTAGGTATCAAAATATTATTACACAAATCTCATATCAATCATATCATGAATGATATAGTTCTCTCTTTCTTCTCCATTGCCTTATTCTCTTCCTTCTTTATCGCTTAGCAATGAATAGGCACAACATACTTAACGTCACAGCCCTCAAGGGACTGATCAGAGTAAACTCCTCCTTCTCCATTGCCACCTTCCTCTCAATCATCATCACAGTGCCGTTTTGCTCCCTCGAGATTAATAACTCTTCCAAAGTTGCCGAGAAGCTCCTCGTCAATTTGGTTATGTCTTTCAAGTCCTTCCTCTTCGCGTGGTTGCTAGCACAATGCTTGAAGCTGACAGCAAAGAAAAGATACATGGAGGTCAAGGATATGGTTGTGAGGGGTGGGATTATGCTCTCTGCGCTTTTCTCTGGCTTTGGGTTTTATTTCTTGGTGAATTCACTGAAGGAAGCAACTGGGGCCACCAAGGTCACAACGTTCTCATTGAATTGTGTGGAATCTAGTGCTGGTGCCGTTGGTTGCATGGGAGGATCGGTTTATATGGCTATTGCTTTTTACTTTATTGCATTGTTTAGTATTGCATTTAGGGGAAAAGAAGATGATCCTGAGTAAGATCATGGGTGTGTGCTACACAGTTATTCAATCTCAAAATCAGCTATCAGGAACAAAATAAAAAATTAAAAAAAAAGGTTCCTCTTAGACAATGTCTCCATCTCCGTTTGATGAGTTAGGGTCAATTTTCTTGCACATTGGTTTATCGTGAGTTAGCTTTAGTTATACCTTTAGTTTGTTATGTATTGATGCTAGTTTTGTGTTCCTTTTATATTGTGTTTTCGATTTGACAGTTTTCGCCATTTTGATGTTTAATTATCGAAAAAATAAAAAAGATAAAACCCCCTCCTAGCTAGTGATGAATAATTATGTAAGGTGTTTGGCCGTGTCACGAATTACATCGCTCTGCTTTATCTTTCTTTATATGATTATATCTTTCTTTGTGGAACCCTGGTGATTATACAGATCAGATGGAGATGACAAGAAAATAGGGGTTATAATTTTTCAAATTTAAATTTTTCACATCTTTTTGTTGTATCTGTTACGGATTATATTGTTGGTAGCTCCCCCCATTCCCCTACTTTGCTGGGCCGTTGAGCACCTTTTCGATATTGATGATGTTTGTTCAGAAGTCTACTCAAATTGACTTACATGTATCTGATTTTTATTTTTATTTTTTATTTTTTGGCGTTAATAGAATAGATAGGAATAAGAAGGATTTAAGACGGGAAGGAATGAAGAAAAGAGTAAAAGGCTTCCTTTCTACATTTTTATTTGATCAATAAGAGAACGGAATTAAAATTTATTAATTGTGTTTGCATGTTATATAGGGAAGGAATAGAATAGATACGGGTGGAACTAACCGAACCTTTTCTTTCTAGTCAAAAGCTAGACTTTGACTTAAATATAGTTTGACTATATGCCTATTACTTGACATATACCTCTTTCATGATATTCTTAAAAGTTTGTTATGGCCCAAAAACTTATTTAAAAGTCAACTTGATTGTAATTTTTTCAAAAAATAAAAATTTATTCTTAAGTTATAGAACTTTTAATTATGTCAAAAAAATATACTTTTAAATTAACTAAAAGATTTATTAAATAAGTTAAAAACTATATTTTATATAGATTAAAGTATTTCTATTATAATTAGATTTTTTAAATAATAATAATAGGCTAATCTAATAGGCTTAATAGGTTATTTTCATTATATGAAACCTAATAGCTAAAAAGACTTTTTTGAAAAGTCTTAGCCTAATATGTTTACTTAATAAAATAGATCAAATTAGGCTAAATATAGGTCAGGCAGAAGTCCCCCAACGAGTGGTCTAGCCTAGTTCCACCTAAGGAAGAGAACGTAACAATTATAGTTGTTAAATAAACTCTTTATTTTTAGTTTAATTTCTATGTATTAATAGTATAAAATTGTATTACAACATCAACCAATAAAAGTTCAAGATGTTCATAACTTTTGAAGTGGGGGTAAAAATCAAACATGTTTTTGCAAATGTAGTAATATGTGATTATATAATTGTATAAACAAAGTTTTACAATTTCAATGTATTAAAATTAAACTTATTTTTTATGCACTAACTATCATGTAATCATAAAAAATGTCATATCACCAAATATGATAAAAGTAGGGGATAAATAAGTAAAATACTTTTACTAATATAATAATACATAATTGTATATTTATATAAAACTTTTTTATATTGACAGTCACAGTGTATTTAAATTAAAGAATTTAATTTTAATATATTAATAGTGTAAAAAAAATTATATTATCATTCAATCATATATTACTATATCAATTACCTATATTTGACTCTCATCTCATAGCATCAAAAGTCATGCAAGGAAGATTTGATTGATTGATAGTATAAATAAATTTTATAATATTAATACATCAAATTTAAAAGCTTATATAATAGTTTAAAATCATAAATTTAATTTCTATATACTGATAGTTTGAAGATTTGTTACATAATTATTAAATCATGTGTGATATCACATCAATTATGATAATTGATTATCTTACCCACTATTTAAAAAGTAATGCATGTTAAAAATTTTGATCAGATAAAAGTATTTTATACTCTCAAAATATCAAAATTAAACTCTTAAAAATATATCAAAGTTAACCTCGTCAATTAATCAAAGTAATTGTTTTTAGTTTTTACTTTAGGGATTAATTGAAGTATATTGACAGTGTAAAGATATATTACACCATCAGTAAATAAAAAATTGACAATTCACCACTTTGAGTAATTTTTTAAAATTTAAACTTTTCTTGATATCACACATGATAATTTTTTATTATATAATAAAGTAAAGAAAATTAAACTATCAGTGCGTAGACTGCATACTTTATAATCAGACTTAACTGTGAACCTGCATCTACATTTGATGAGATGAGACGGTACTACATTGCTTGCCTGCTTGTATTTGAAATTCCATTAATACCCTTGGGAGCATCAGAGCAATGAAGCCAATTACACCGGGAAGATGCACGCGACCACGAGGCAAAAACAACAAAAACGTTAAGTCGGACGAAAAACATAAAGGCATTTTCGGAACATAACTCCCTCCATCGTAGCGACACACCGAAACATAGTCCAACAGACGAAACAACACACAAAGGTAAACAAACAAAAAAGGTCGCTGGAAATCGGAACTTTCACTTCGCAAAACAAAACAAAACAAAAGAAAATCCAAAACCAAACCAAAATAAAAAACAAAACAAAATCCCTTGAAATTTCGTGGATAATTCCGAAGCACAAAAACCTTAAACATGCCCATTTCATTATCGTTTTTGTTTTTGAGAATTTTAAGAGATAGTAAAAACTAAAAGGAAGAAGAAAAGATGATGCACATGACCTTGTATTGGGGCAAGGAAGTGACCCTTCTATTCGAGTCGTGGAAGACCGAGTCATGGGCGAGTTACTCACTGAGTCTACTCGCTCTCCTCGTTGTTGCTGCATTCTACCAGTATCTTGAGAACCACCGTGTTTGCCTGAGACTCTTCGCCGGCGGCGTCGAGAGCACGGCGTCAACTGCGGATTTGCCAGCGATCCGGGCACCACTTCTGGAATGGAAGGTTTCAAGGGATAAGGCGAAATTGGGTGTGAAGTTTGCGGGTGCTGTTCTCTTTGGGGTGAATTCAGCGATAGGGTATTTGTTGATGGTGGCAATTATGTCATTCAATGGAGGGGTTTTTGTGGCAATTGTTTTGGGGCTCACTGTTGGTTACGTCTTCTTCAGGAGTGAGGTTGTTTAAAATGATGATAATGGTGCTGATGCTGTTGTTGAGGGTTCTTGTGCGTGTGCTTAGTTTTTTGAAGAATGATGAAGAGTTCATCAATCACAACTGTGATTTGAGAAAGATGGGGGTGTTCCCAAACTTTGTTTTTGCTGGTTCTTTTTCGTGTATTTAGACTAATGAATCGGATTATTATAGTGTTTGTTGTCTCTTTTGGTGACTTTTGTGATGAGTAATTTTTGTGTTAGTATAAATATCACTAACATCCCTTGAGGTTTTTTCATACGACACTAACCTACATTTTTCTCACAACATAAAATTCCACCCCAAATGTCTAACGGTGTTAACTCAATTTTATTGAACTTCGGTAGCTTGCTTTCTTCACATGGGGAATGCTTAGAGACAGCCCCATAGCCATTACACCAAGAAGCATGCACTTGCTCCCTGCTACCCAAAACTTGCCAATCTATAGAACCAATGAAATCATTGCTTCTTGAGGCCTTCTTGCAATGGGAAAAGCAAATAATGTAAAAATGGTATGATACTGTTAAATCTCCTTACTCCATTCGCTCAAGAGAGTCAAAAAATAAAGGAAATACCAAATGTCAGTGTATATATATACAAAACTAAATATAGCTAGAGTTTGGTGTACAGGTAATCATATTTCTATGGGGCTTAGACTAGCTAGCTGTGCTTCAATGCTCTGGTATAATGGTGCCTTAAGTTTGGTGAGAACCGATGATGTTTAGGTTGAAGTTGAAGGCCTTGGTGCATTGCTGTACGCTTGCATTGCTTGAGAGCTTTTTGTGGCTATTTTGACGGTGATGTAATATAGTTGAAGAGTATACATTAGATGAGTGCTATAGGCATGGTACATTTGCAGTTCCCCTATGGTGTTCTTTTATTTTCTTTGGTTATGGAATATTCTGTTAAAATATTCCTAGCAGAACTTGACGCTAACACCTTGATTTTTTTTTTCACGAGGATGGGTTCTTAATTTTGATCAACATATGGGGTGGAGTGTTGATTTTCATAACAAATGGAGTTAAGTCATAAGTGTCATTATGAGAAACCTCAAGGGTGGTAATTGATGTTTACCCTAAAATATATTGTTGTAAGAAAAATGTTATTTGTACTCATTGTGTGTGGGAGTACTCCACCATTGAATAAAGTGTGAACCATAGTTGAATGGGGTCTACACCACAACTATGGTCCACACCACATTCAATAGTAGATAAAATGTGTGTCGATATGGTGTCCCAACACAATGAGTACAAATAACACAACTCTTGTTGTAATCCCGGAATACTAATAAGAGTAACATCTTTTTTTATTTTGGATCTGTGATTTGTCTTGGGGAAATTGCTTTTGCTATGTTTTATTTTTTTCATTATTAGAAAATTTAGATTGACGATCGAAAAAAAAGAGACAGAAAATTCGCTTTTTCATCCAAAACTAAAAAATTGCTTGATTATGGATCTCCATGGTTGTCAAGTTTATTTACTAATATACGTCAACTTTTTAATAAAAGCAATTTATTTAACCGTCAAACGTTTAATGTTAGTAGTGACGGATGTGTTGGTCTATCACCTATTTTGGAGCATGTCATGATCCGCAATTATCTATCGTTAGATGACATTTCATTAAAATCTCTCAATCAACAATGTACCCATGTTTTTAGTTTTATGAAATTAAAAAAGAGTAACACATGTCTTTATTTTTGCAGATAACACCCTTAACTTTTTTTTTTCCACTTAAGGGAGGTGAGAAATGCCGACATCAGACATTAGGATTTTGGGTACATCATAAAGCCGATGAGGTATAGCAGTCATTGACAACGAACTTCTTTGTATGCAATGGTTCCTTTTCACACTGATTTGTCCCTTAATTTGAGGTCGACTTTTGTTGGTGGGCTTCCCTCCTCATGGAGGCCCAACAACTAAGAAAGAAAAAAAAAAGGAAAACCAAAAAAAAAAGAAAGGAAATAAAAACACAAAACACACTACAGTAGCATGAACATGAGAGAAATAAAAAAGGAGTGGCGCGAAGAGGAAGAAAAAGGGAAAAAAGGCAGTGCCGGGTTTATCATCAGACAGGTAAACGTGTTCCATTTATCACAAAAATTTAGTATGTTATTCCTGATATTGAACTTGATAGTTTGATATAGCCAGTTAATTTTATTGCCTTCTCTGGTGGCTGTTCTGTTGTATCCATATTGTAGAGTTATATGGTTATGTTCCGTTCATTGATGAGTATTCTGTTGATTGTTGAGATTCCCTAGTGTTACTAGAAAGACTAATTGTATTTCTATTGATCATAGTGGAAGTTTTTACTGGACCAGGTCCCATGCGTTTTTTGTCCCTCTAATTGGGGGTTTTCTCACGTTAAAAATTGCGGCGTCTTTTATTTTATTTTTCTGCCAAATTATTATACTACCTAGAGTATTTTTGGTACTACCTATTTAACTGCACAAGTGTAGGGAAATATTTGTTGCTTTTGTTGTTGATAACAAGTTTATTTCTAAGGTTTCCCTAACAAAGTGGTATTCAGAGCTTTGGTTATTTTTTTATCTGTGCAATTTAAATGGAGGAACATTAGGGGAAAATATGATCAAGTTGAATTCCAAAAATTACTCAGTTTGAAAGATTCTCATGGAAAACATGTTATACAGTAAGGATTTGTATAATCCTATTGAGAGTGATAAATATAAGCCTGCTGATAAGTCTAAAGCCGAATGAAATAGAATGAATAGAAAAACTATTACTTTGATTAGGCAGTGGTTGGATCTTAGTTTGTATCCACATGTTGACAAAGAAACTAATGCTCAGAGCATGTAGCAAAAATTGACAAATTTATATGAGAGGAAGAATGTGCAAAATAAGGTATATTTGATTTCGAAGCTAGTGAATATGAAATATAAAGAAGGTGATTCAATGCCAGAGCATTTAAGTAGCTTCCAAGAAATTGTCATTCAGCTGACAACCAATGAAATTACATTGTCTGATGAGTTGCAAGCATTACTGTTGTTGAGTTCATTGCCCGACAGTTGGGAAGTTCTGGTTATGACATTGACTAACTCAACTTTAAATAGGAAGTTGACATTGTCAATGGTTAAAGAAAGCATGTTGAATGAAAATGCCAGAAGAAGAAAGTGGGGTTTGATTAGTGCCTCCACCCAATTAGAAGCACTTGTGGCAGAGTCACCGGGGAGAAGCTAAAATCGAAGTCCTCATAATACTGACAGGTCAGAGAGCTGTAGCAAGTCAAGGGGCAAGTCCAAGACAAGAAAGGAATTTAATTGCTATCATTGTGGCAAGTCGTGACACATGAAAAAGCATCGCAGGTACTTGAAAAGAGAGAAATCAAGAAAAAGAGATGAAGACAAAAATAGTAACAATGATAAAGACACTGCTGTTATTGCATATGATGATGTCCTTGTTCTACATCATGAGAACTTCATAAATCTTGCATGTGATGATTCCAGTTGGATCATGGATTTTGGTACCTTATGTCATGTTACTCCTAGGCGTAAGTTTTTCTTTACTTATACTGCTAGTGACTTTGGCAGAATAAGACTAGGAGATGAAGGAATATGCAAGATTGTTGGTATGGGAGATGTATGGCTTGAAAATAGGATGGGATGTAGATTACAGTTGAAGAATGTTAGGCATGCGCCTGATATGCATCTTAGCTTGATTTCAATCAAAGCATTGGACAGAGAAGATTACTACACTACCTTTGGTGGTGGGAAATTCAAAATCACCAAAGAGTCACTATTTGTTGCAAGAGAATATAGTTGTTTCACTGCTCTCTACCGGTTGCCTTGAAAGTTGTACAAAGAGGAGAATGTTATTGATGATTCCTCTTCAGACTTGTGGCATATGCGTCTTGGCCACTTGAGTGAAAAAGGGCTTGGTATTCTAGCCAAGAATCAGTCTCTTTCAGTAAAACGTACGTCTCTAAAGACTTGCACTCATTGTTTTGTAGGAAAGTATGCTAGAGTGGCTTTTCATTATTCAGAACCTCATAGGAGATCACATATGATAGATTTAGTTCACACTGATGTTTGCACTATGGACACAAAAACACTAGGAGGTACATCATATTCTGTGACTTTTATTAATGACCATTCTCGGAAAGTATGGGCTTTTGTGTTGAAATTGAATGACCAGGTGCTTGAAGTTTTCAAGAGTTTCCATGCAAGTATTGAAAGAGAAAAGGGAATAAAAGTGAAATGTGTCCAAGCAGATAATGGTGGTAAGTACAAGGGTCCATTTGAAGACTATTGTAGAGAACATGGGATCAGGCTTGAGAAAATAGTTCCCAAGACTCCTCAGCATAATAGAGTTGCAGAGAGAATGAACCGTACAATTAATGACAGAATTAGGTGTATGCTCTCTCATGCAAAGTTGTCCAAATCCCTTTGGGGTGAAGCAATGAGAACTGCAGTAGATTTGATCAACATTTCTCCTTTAGCTCCTCTAGATGGTGATGTTCCATAGAGTATGGACAGGGAAAGATGTCTTATATAGTCACTTGAGAGTGTTTGGCTGTAGGGCTTTTGTTCATGTTCCAAGAAATGAGAGGTCCAAGCTTGACGGGAAGTCCAAGCAATGTATCTTCATTGGTTATGGTCACGAAGACTTTGGTTACAGGTTATGGGATTCGACGAGTAAGATTTTAAAAAGTCAAATAAGCTAGTGTCTGTTACTTGAAGTGAAAGTGATGTTATGCCAGAGTCTCCTCCTAGTACTCTTGTTGATGGGGGAGATGTAGAGTTTGATGATTGGAATACAGGTGATGAGCCTGCATCTACTCTTAAGGTGCTAGTTAAGCAAGTGCCACCAGAATCACCAGTTGAGTCATAATTGAGAAAATCTACAAGATCGTATCAGCCTTCTAAGAAATATCCTTCAAATGAGTATATGATTATCTCTGATAATGGGAGCCATAGAGCTACTAAGAGGCTATTTTTGATGGGCACAAAGACAAATGGTTGAAAGCCATGTAAGAGGAAATGAACTCCTTGCATGAGAATCACACCTTTGAGTTGATGAAGTTGCCAAAGGGTAGAACAACATTCAAAAATCAATGGGTATTCAAGTTGAAAATTGTAGATAATGTCTCACAGTCAAGGTACAAAGCAAGGTTGGTTGTGAGAGATTTTGAGCAGAAGAAAGGAATTGATTTTGAAGAGATTTTCTCACCGGTGATGAAGATGTCCTCTATTCGAGTTGTGCTCAGTTTAGCAACAAGCTTGAATTTAAAGGTTGAGCAGATTGATATGAAGACTGCATTCCTTCATAGTGACTTAAAGGAAGAAATTTATATGGAACAACCAGAGGGTTTCAAGGTTAAGGGAAAGAAGCAGCTTGTGTACAAATTGAAAAAGAGTTTGTATGGCCTCAAGCAAGCACCAAGGTAATCGTACAAGAAATTTGATTCTTTCGTGGCAGAACATGGATATAGTAACACTACTTTGGACCATTGCGTATTTGTCAAGAAATTCTCTTATGGTGATTTCATAATTCTCTTGCTTTGTGTGGATGACATGTTGATTGTTGGTCATGATAAGTAGAAGATTCAGAGTCTTAAAAGGGACTTGAGCAAGTCCTTTGCTATGAATGACGTAGGTTTTGCATAGCAAATCCTTGGCATGAGTATCATTTGTGACAGGAAGAATGGTAAGTTGTGGTTATTTCAGCAGAAGTACATTGAAAAGGTGTTGGAGAAGTTTAATATGAGTAATTCAAAGCCTGTTGGTACTCCATTTGCTGGTCATTTCAAGTTGAGTTTACAACAATGTCCTACAAGTGAGAAAGCAAAAGAAGAGATGAAGAAGGTTCCATATGCGTCTGTAGTTGGCAATTTGATGCACGCTATGGTATGTACTAGGCTAGATATTGCTCATGTTATTGATGTTGTTAGCTGGTTTCTCTCTAATCCTAGTAAGGATCATTGGCAAGCTATGAAGTGGATTTTTAGGTATCTTTGGGGCACTTCCAGAGTTTGTTTATACTTTGGTAGTGGTCAGTCTGTGTTGGATGGTTACACAGATGCGGATATGGCTGGTGATCTTGATTCTAGAAAGCCTACTTCCGGGTACATGATGACTTTTGCAGAGGGTGCTATGTCATGGCAGTCTAAACTTCAGAAATATGTTGCTTTGTCTTCCACTGAGGCTGAATATATTGATATTACTGAAGCTTCAAAAGAACTCTTGTGGATACAGAAATTCCTACAAGAGTTGGGCTTTGATCAAGAGAAGTTTGTGTTATTTTGTGATAGCTAAAGTGCTATCCATCTCAGCAAGAACCCAACATTTCATTCCAGGTTGAAGCACATAGAGGTATCATCGGATACATGAAGCATTAGAGATGAAGTTGCTTTCATTGGAAAAGATCCATACTGATGATAATGGTTCAGATATGATGACTAAAGCTTTGCCGATGGTGAAGTTTGTTTCTTGCAGAGAGAAAGCTAGCTTAGTAGAGCAGCGTATCCCCACTTGAGTCGGGAAGGGGGAGATTTGTTGGTGGGCTTCCCTCCTCATGGGGGCCCAACAACTAAGAAAGAAAAAAGAAGAAAAAATAAAAAAAAGGAAAGGAAATAAAAACACAAAACACGCTATAGTAGCCTGAACATGAGAGACGTGAAAAAAGAATGGCGTGGAGAAGAAGAAAAAGGGAGAAAGGGCAATGCTGAGTTCATCATCAGAACGGTAAACGTGCTCCGTTTATCACTAAAATTTAGTATGTTGTTCCTGATGTTGAGCTTGATAGTTTGATATAGCTTGTTAATTTTATTGCCTTCTCTGGTGGTTGTTCTGTTATACCCACATTGTGGAGTTATATGGTTGTGTTCCTCCTATTGGGTGAGTATTCTGTTGATTGTTGAGATTTCCTAGTGCTACTAGGAAGACTGATTGTATTTCCATTGATCATAGTAGAAGTTTTTACCGAACCAGGTCCCGTGGGTTTTTGGTCCCTCTAATTGGGGGTTTTTCCAAGTTAAAAATTGTGGTGTCTCTTATTATATTTTTCTACCAAATTATTATACTGCCTAGAGTATTTTTGGTACTACCTATTTAACTATAAAGGTGTAGGGAAATATTTGTTGCTTTCGCTATTAATAACAGGTTCATTCTTAAGGTTTTCCCAACAACTTTCCACCAAAGTTGCTGAGTGTGTTGTTTTAAGGATTTTGAATCTATATCAACTATTTTGTCAAATTCATTGTTTGATTGAAATCATTATAATGGTGGTGAGAAATTATATTTTTGGTTTAGGTTTATTGTCATTGTTAGGGGAGGAGGGTAACATTTATCAGCGGGGAGATCTAGGGTTAGCGAAATGGAACCCAAATAGTAATAGAGGAGGGTAATTGCTATTGAATTAAATGTGTAAATGGTTTGCTAAGTTTTTGTGTTCTCAGAGAAGGTTCTTATCTGTATTTGAGTGATAATGTCGAGTTGCTGAATAGCAGTAAAATTGCAAAGAACAAAGGAATTGAGACTTATTATTGAAAATTTTCACAACAAAATATGTGGTGAAATTGCTGTGAAAATTACCCAATAGAATAGCTTGCAGGCTTTACTAGCTTGGGGTTAGTTAAGTATATATAGAGCTTGAGGATGGTATGGTGAGAGTCTGAGATATTTAGTGATATGTCTGCACTCTTCTTGTGCAAAAAGGAATCGCGTTATTGTCTTTTTCAACTCTCAAAGGAGGGGTATAGGTCACAACCAAATTTTCCTCTATGGTCACATTGACTCTACTTGCAAATAAAATATAAAAAGACCTACTTGTAATATTAAAAAGCTGGGCATAGGGTATGTTTTAAAAATAATTTTAAGGATCATGACAAGCTCCAAAAGAGATGCTGGACCAACGTAACCTTCACCTATGTTAGGGTTATATGGCTAGAAAATGTTTAACTATTTGTATTGCATGTATTTGCATTGACAAATATCAGCCTAATTGTCTACTGATGATCAAATGTATTATGGTTTTTTTATGTAGCTAGAAGTGTTTAACTGTTAAACATATTGTGCTCATTATTATGTCTAGCAGTTTGACATTTTGCATACGTAAAATCTCCATATAAGCACCTCACCTTGCTAATAGCTGAAGCAAAGTGAAGAATAGTTTGTGTGCATGAGTAGTTTTTTTTTTTTTTAGTCAGTGATTCTGAGAAAAAAATTGCTGGGAGATATTATATGTTTGTTCACTATAACTGTGAGATTATTCAAAATCCACAAGTCCAGTTTTGCTATCAAAATCCAGTACTTGTTAGTGTTCATTCATCCATGAGTCTTTCTGAACTTCATGGTAAAATTATATAGATGTTACACAAACGAAACAAACAAATAATGCATATGGTGTATTGGTTACCCATGTTGATTGATCAAGGTGCAATACAGTATAAAAGTTGCAACATTGATGCCGATGAGAGTTGAGGATGATGTTTGATTGTCAAAGCCAGTTTCTTGACCTTCATGTTATGGAGGTATCGTAGAGCCAGGAGAGTTGGAGTTGAGCTGTAATGGATCTACTCCTGTGAGCTTTTGATGGATTATCATTTGCTCAACCTTCCTAGATAATTTTGATGCCAAGTCTAGTCCACAATGAAAACCTTCGAGAACTAAATAAGGAAGACGTAATGACTGGCGCAACCTTGAGACAACTTCTGATCAAGGTTGATAGAGATCTTCCCCTAAATGGTCCAACTGCAGGCTATAAGTCTTATAATGAGGTGGTTTTTGAAGAAGGGTCACCCAAAAAGGAATATTTATTATTTGATCCATATCTTGATATAAGAAGTCCAATAGGAGCAATACTCGAAATAGCAATCCATAAAAAAGCACCGATATTGAGATCAGATAAAACAAAGTTATATCCAAAAGGAATTACTTAATAGTTTATTATAATTGATATGACTAAAATGGATGGTCCGATACTGAACAAACGAATATCTCCTCTAGATGGAATAAGATTTTCTTTGAAAAGTAGTTTTGTTCCATCTGCTAGAGCTTGAAGAACTCCCAAAAGACCAGCGTATTCAGGTCCAATCCACTGTTGTATACCTGCGAATATTTCTCTTTCTAACCATACAATTAATAGTACACTAACGGTGATCCCAATACAAGAGTAAAGATGGGGGCAAGTATCCATAAAATTCCATATACCTCTTCAAACGATTCCAATCTGAAAAAAGAACTGATATCTTGTATTTCTGTTGTATCAATCATCATTTCAACAATCAACTTCTCCCATAATAATATCTATGCTACCTAGTATTGTCATAATATCAACCAATTTCATTATTTTAATTAATTGAAAAGGAATTTGAAAATTGATAAACCCAGGTGGACGAATTTTCCATCTCCAAGGAAAACCATTCTGATCCCCTATTAGAAAAATTCCTAATTCTCCTTTTGGGGCTTCAACTCGTACATAAAGTTCTTGTTTCAGCAATTCAAAAGTTGGAGACGATTTTTTACTAATAAATCGATATTCAAAATCATTCCATTCTGGTTCCTTTTCCCTATCAAAGTAACGGATTTCTAAATTTTTATATGGACCTCCAAGAATTCCTTCCAAAGCCTGTTGAATTATTTTTATGGATTCCACTATTTCAAACTAAATAACGAGCTAACAAATCTCCTTCTTTTTGCCATTGAACTTCCCAATCAAATTCCCCGTAACACTTACAATTATCAACTTTATGGAGATCCCATTGTATTCCGGAAGCCCAAAGCATCGGTCCTGATAAACCCCAATTTATTACTTTTTTTCCACTAACAATGCCTATTCCCTCAACCCGTTCTAAAAAAATAGGATTCCTCGTAATGAGTTTTTGATATTCAACAACCCCTGTTAAAAAATAATCACAAAAATCTAAACATTTATCTATCCAACCATGAGGTAGATCAGCAGCTACTCCCCCGATATGGAAAAAATTATGCATCATTCTCATACTTGTTGCAGCTTCAAATAGATCATATATTAATTCTTTTTTTCTAAAAATATAGAGGAAAGGGGTTTGTGCACCAATATCTGTCATAAAAGGTCCTAGCCATAATAGGTGAGAAGCTATACGACTCAATTCCAACATAATTACTCGAATATAGCTGGCTCTTTTTGGTATTTGAATATTTCCCAACTGTTCTGGTTCGTTTACAGTTATTGATTTTGTAAACATAGTGGCCAAATAATCCCAACATGCTACATAAGGCAGATATTGCATAATTGTTCGATTTTTCGCAATTTTTTCCATCCCTTTGTGTAAATAACCCAATATTGGTTCACAATCAATAACATCCTCACCATCCAGAGTAACAATAAGTCGAAGAACATCATGCATTAATGGGTGGTAAGGGCCCATATTCACTATCATGAGGTTTTTTTTGTAGCTGGGACATTCATAGTATTTCCTCAATTTATTCATTCCATTAATTGCGTAAAACAAAAAAAAAATTAATCAAAATTCAAGACCTAATAAATCAAATAATTAAAAATAAATCTTCAAATTAACGAATTTGTGACTCCCAAATATCCAACTAATTTATTAATTTTTTATAACGTATTCCATTTTTCTTTGACAAATAAGACAGTAGCCATTGTTGTTTTCTCATAATTTTATGTACACCTCATTGAGATAAATAGTCTTTTTGGTGTAATTCCAAATATGAAGTAAGTCTTCATATCTTATTAGTGAAATTGAATACTTGAAATTCAACTGATCCACGGTTTTCTCCTTTTTTTTCTTGTGAAGAACTCGATAGAATTAAATTTTTTACCATACGTTGAAAGCTTTCTTTTCCCTTTACTTTTTTTATAGATATCTTTTTTTAATCGGTAATAGTAATGACATTCATTTCAAATTTTTTATATTATATATACAATAATATTACATTTTGTCATATTTTCTGATTTTTTTTCAAATAAAGAAAATCCTCTTGTATATATTTTTTAAGTCCACCATTTTTTTTTTGGAATGCATAAATATATAGTATTCTATGATTTGAAAAAAAATTGGGAAATTTGATGGAATTTAATATTATTGTATATACAATTTAAAAAATTTAAAATGAATGTCATTACTATTACTGATTAAAACAAGATATCTATAAAATAAGTAAAAGGAAAAGAAAGCTTTCAATGCATGGTAAAAAGTTTAATTTTTTACGATGTTTGTGGTTAACTTATTATTTAATATTATTTAAATTCTTATTTATGAATTACTATAATTTTTTTTAGAGGGTAAAGCATTGTTTAAATTCTTATCCATGAATTATTTTATTATTATTATTTTTTAATGAAGAATGTCGCTAACTTAGTTTTTAATATTGTTTACAGCCCGGTTAATGAATTATGTAGTATTGATTACTTACCGTGAATATTGTGATATTTTGATTTTATTTGAAATTCTTCAATGTCGCACGATGATGATGATGATGATGATGATGAGATAGTACCTCCTACCCAAAGCCTTTGACATAATCTCTCATGCAATCCAAAAGTCAAAGGGTGGGTTACTATTCAAGTTTGAATATAGAAATAACACAAGTCATCATGGAGGCTAGGTTTAAGGGCATTGTGGCTAGTGGGAATATTGTGCAATTATCTAAAGAATGCCATTTGCAAAAAAAAAAAAAGGCAACAATTCCCGAATAAAGAATCTATGAAAACTATCGCATCCGAAGAGGTGTAGATTACAAGGTCCATGAGTCAGATCAAATAAAATATCGAGGGAAATGTAAACACTTTGAGAATGGATGTAATTGGAGCATCCACGTCACATATTGATGGAAGAAGGGCCTTTAAGAGGATTGGAAGTACAATGAAGAGCATACTTGCTTGGCAAGAGGAGTTTCACAATGCAACTCCCACTTGGATGTTGATGCTATCATTTCTTGCATCTTTTCTATTATGGAAGCTAACTAGACGATTGTTATTAAAGTGTTGCAAGGTTCGATGCATGAAAAATATGGGTATTTGGTTTCAAATAGGTAAATGCAATAATTGGTCTACAAATTAAACAATATCATAATGAAAAAAAATGAAATAGTCATACCGCTGGGTCAGTGGAAGCGGGACACCAACATCAACTCTAGGTCTCAAATTTGGTACTCTGTACCAGATCCACGACTGCAGAAGATCGAGACATCCAAAAAGGTCAACAGTGTGCATGATACATGCCCGGCTCAATCCGCAATACAATATGGATAGCACAGTTGAACCCCACCTGAGTCTCCTATAATAATCAAAATCCTCTAATAGTAGGAGATATCTCAAATGCACCTTAAACGACGACTTGTTAGGCATTAGAACATCGCCAATCAGCATGAAAAAATATGCCCGCATTGCCTACATTTTTCGAGCATCAATATCCTATGGTGACAATGGTAAAACTATATTCCTAAGTAACGACAAAGAAGATGTATTTTTATAGGCCCTCTGGTACTCCTCGAGGGTGCATTCCCAAGTAATTGCTCACATATTATCCATATGTCCTCACCAATATGGTCAGTCCATCCACCTGTGCAATTGCTTATAGGATCGCCATCCACCCGCAACCCAAGCTGGAAAGATATGTCCTATAAAGTGATGGTGCACTCTCCCCTTGGTAAGTGGAATCTGTGTATCTCAGGGCACAACCACTCTACAAAAGTTGAAAGCAACGCATTATTATATTCATAATAGGGAACTCGTGAGGCATATACTAAAACCCAGCATATATTAGGTATGGCTGAATACGAGGATCCATATCAACACGCATGAAGTCGAATTTGCAACGGAGTACACGGTTGGGCTACACAAATAAAATAAAAAAGATAATATTATATTATGGCACAAGTGCGTGATTAAACAAACTTACTAAATTATATTTCAATTTATAAACTAAAAACAATGTATAATATAAAGTAAAGTAAATTACACTAAATTACTATATTTCTAAATAGTTTATTATTCAAGTAAAATTTTAATATTAAAATTTCTAACCTTCACAAAATCTAAAATGTATTACTCCCTAAAACTAAACTAGTTTATAAACTAAAAAAATATGTAACACAACTATACTAAATTTAAAATGTATATTTGTTGCATTGAATTTAAATTTCTAAACTAAGGTTGGTTAATTAAATTATAGTTAAGATTATATTGTATAAATAAATAAAAATAAAATACATGCACTAAACTTTAATTAAAACTACACTACATGAACTAAACTATATTTGAATTTCTAAACTAAAAAGGACTCAAAATGTATAAAATAAAAACAACACTAAAAGACTAAACCAAAAATAAAACATGCACACTAAATGAAATTACTAAATTCCTAAGTATATAGCAGATAAAATTTCTATCTTAAAATTGTTAAAGTTTACAAAAACGTACAAACTAGCCTCCAAATTCCTAACTTAAACAAAACTATAGTTATAAACTACAAATTAAACATGTATAATATAAACTGCACTAAATTACTATATTTCTAAACAGTCTATTATTCAACTAAAATGTTAATAATAAAATTTCTAACCTACACAAAATTCAAAAAGTATTACTTGCTGAAACTAAACTATTTTATAAACTTAGAAAATGTGTAACACAACCAAAATAAATTTAAAATGTATATCTGTTGCATTGAATTTAAATTTCTAAACAAAATTAAAATTAAAAATTTCTAAATAAAAATTAAAATCTTCATGAAATTAAAACTACATAACCTAAAATAAAATATTAAATCTATTTAAATTAAATTTATATCCTAAATTTTTTAATTAAACAAAATTAAAATATTTAAGTTGAACAAGACTAAAAGATTACCTATGTGTTGGGATTTGCTAAGACATATCCACACTAATCCAGACAACAGATATTTTTACCCGCCATCTTGCTCTTTAGCTACTCTTCTCTACTTATTCTCTCTCTTCTCACTAACTTTCTTTCCACCTGTCACTAAAATCTCTTCCTAAAATTCAAGATTTGTTGTCCCTTCCTGTGTTGAACGTTTCTTTTTTATAGAGTCCTCTAGGTGGATTTTCGCTACATTGTTAAACTTATTATGCTTGAGAAGAAAGCATGTAATACATTTGACTATGCAACAAAAAATTAGTCTCGGAACGCGCTCTGTCAATGTGGTGTTGTGTGCACAATACGTTTGACTGTTAAACATATTGCATGAAAACTCAACTCGCTATCTTTGCTTGACTATTAAACGTATTCCTATAGTTAAACAAGAGTATATGTTGGTAAATAATCTTGAAGACCATGTACATCCATAATTAATCAACTTTTTTTTTTCAGGTTAAAAAGTCGAGAAAATTTAGAGTGATGGGTAGATTTGTGGTCATGTCCACTAGATGAGACGAATTGAATATGAATGGTAGGGATGCATGATCAAATGGTTGACTGGCCCACTGACTACTTTTTGTCATTTCTGGTGTAGTTATCAAAGCTACATCCGATGTCTTTCTCAGGATAAAATGATAAATAGAAAGATAGTAAAGACAAAGACGGGTATTTAGTAGTGGTGTACAGAGAGGGTTTGAGTGAGAGACAGGGAGCGAGAGAGAGACGTCGAGTGTGAGAGAGGGAGATAGAGGAACCTCTAATTGAGCACCAACAATGACAATGGCTAGAAGACCAAAAGTGTGGCGAGAATAGAAATGGAAAAGATTAGGATATAATTTGATGAAAAGTGAGAAGGATATATGAATTATGAAATGTTTGAGATATTTTATATATATATATATATATATATATGTTGGATGCATAGGAATTGGCTCAAATACCCTACCCAATGGATGGGAGCTGTGAAAGCAAAAATGAGGGGCGAGAACTGTGTGGAAGCAAAAAATAATCGTGCACCTTGTGTTTTCTTGTAAGAGAAATGTTTAATGTTTCTATTAATATTTTATAACTTGATTTTAGTCTTCCTATTCAAAATTTATTTTTTCACATAAAAATAAGAGTTTAATTTCTCTAAAACCTATTTTACATATAGAAATTAAACTCTAAAAAGAAAATAGAAAAATTTAAAATAATTAACATTTTCTTATAAAAATAACTTGTTTAATTATAATGTAACTTTCAATCATTAAAACCTAAATTAAAATAAAAAGCTCGGACCAGCCCAAAATCTCCCATTCTACGTATTCTGAGCATTTTGCCGTAACAAAATATATCCTAGCATCATCAATGAGGAATTTAAAATGGTGACATAAACACCTCGCAAAAACAAAAACAACAAAAAATTCCACTCAAATCTACCGAAAATGAACGTTAGAAAAGAGACTTTACATAATTCAATACTTTCGTTTCAGCTTTAGATGTAATCTAACTAATCACAGGAGAGGATGTTAAATATAACAGTGTTCTCCAGGGACCCTGCAATAAACAGTGGTAAAGAGAAAAGTTGCAGTAGGATTGAAAAACCACCCATATGTACCCCCCCAAATAGAGATGGCAAAAAAGCATAATTTGGGTAAAATTTCCCCATCTTGATTTCAGAGGGAGCACGGAGGCCCCTCAATAAGGTCCCATTTGTTCCAATACAACCTCATCCTAACGTCTCAAAGCCACCTCAGGATTGAAGGTCCATAGGAAATCATAGCAGACTCGAAATAAGAGCTTGTGCAGAGGTCAAAACGTTATGTGAAATCGCGCTCGAGAAGGCTCTACTTCAGGTCAGATTATCTCAATCCTAAGAGTGGTGTATAAATAAATAAATAAAAAAAAAAAACATGTTTTCCAGCTGAGCTCACAATGCCTCCTTGAGATGGAAGGTTCTAGCTATGTTCCTAGCATGATCATATTCATTGAGGTCAACGAGTATTTTCTTTAATCGACGAGCTAGATAACTTGTATCACTCTCTAGCATATTTCTTCTCTCCAGAATCCTTCCAAGTGACAGCACATAAGCTACCAAGGGCTGCAATTTGTGGCTATATTAAAGAGAGAGAACACAAGGGGTGTTAGATTGATGATTAAAAACAAAATACCAAAAAATAGTAAAGGTAACATGCTAGTTGTATGTATATAACAAATTCAGATGCAACATATGATATCAGAGTCGTTTTAAATAGCTTCATAATCGCAAAGAAGCAACTTCAAAAGAATCAAGAAGGTGCAAAATGATTTTCGAACAATTGTAATTATTGATGTCACAACAATTTACCAAAGTACTATATCAACATACCTACTGTCTCCAATGACATTTGGGCCTGCCCAGACCCCAGATAGGGAAGCAATAATACGTTCTGTTCTTGTTATTGCATCATGGACATTTTCTGATATGCTTCTAAAGTGAGGTAGAACCTTTCCAAACAGAAGCTCATCAAGGGCAAGCTTCTCTAATACTGACATTGCAAATACATCCTTCCACAAGCAAATATTTCTCAATAATCGAACGGACACACCAAATTGGTATGCTGCAACTCGTGCGGCGTCTGGAACAGCAGCTAGTACTAGTGGACTCCATGTTGGGACCTACACAGCATACAAGATGAGCATTTTATCATTTGATGCTTCACATTTTCAAATTATCTCCAAGCCCTACGTAGTAAAAGGAATCATCATGCAGAGTGGCAGACTGGCAGACGATGAACAAAGCATATAACTGTATGTACAAAGTTTAATTTTTCAAGATAAAACAAGAAACATGAACATGTACTTTCTAACTGGTCATTGTAAATGATGATTTTCAGAGCATACCATAAGATTAGCAACAGCATCAGCCAGACGTGTCCGAATGGAAACCAGTAAATCTGCAAGAGCTTCGCTTTCATGTGACACGTGTTGCACAATCAATTTTGTAGCAGCAATAGCATTGGTAGTTTCCTGATGACTAAGCATGTCCCAACAATGGGAAATTTCATAATGCAGAATGGGAAGTGCAACCTTTTCCACCAAATTTGGGACAAGTTCAAGGTCAACATCACTATCATCATGGACAAAATCTTTTCCATCATCAGGCAAACCATAACTGAACAACAATTTATACCTGAAAATAAAGAAAGAGAAAGAAAAAATATATTATAAATTGATGGAAGGTAAAAGATAGTAACATAATATGCGTACAGATATAATCAAGCTAGGGAGTGCAATTAAGTCGCTAAGAGGAACAAGTCAGAGAGACCCAAGAGGGCCCCAAGAGAAGTTTCAAGAAAAGACTGTATTAAAAACATAAATAATAAAAGAAATAGATCAATACCATTTCATATCTTGAAAATCTAGTCCCTTATGAAGTGGGTCCCACCTTAGGAGTTCCAATCTTACATATGGAGAGAAGATCAGCGGAAGACTCAATGAAATATAAGCATCATTATAACTTGATGAATACTCTCTTTTCCATTCTTCAAATCTTCTTTTGACCAAGGACAGTTGACTATATTCCTCGGAGGCATCACTGAAAATCTCATCAGCAGCCTGCAGCACCAAATCACGTTGTGACTGATATGCTTGGCTCTCACTATCACTCTCATCAGTGCTTGATTCACCCTCTATTTTATAATTATCCAGTTCTATTGATGTCACTTTATTGGAATCAAAAGCATGAGACCTCTTGCGTTGACGTGCCTCAGCCCTCACTTTCATTTTCATCCGTTTCTCAAGATTTAAATCCCTACCAAATTCATCTAACTGCACTGGCAGATCTTTTTGTTTTCTAATAGCAGCAAATGCATCCTGAGCTGCAACTTTGGCAGCTTCCACACTGTTACCTTTCCTGCTGAAAACTGCCATTGCAGCCTTCACAGCTGCTTCTACCTCCATCATTTCATCATCATTATTAGTGGCTCTTCTTTCAAAAATGGCTGTTGCACGATCTTCATGAAGTTTCTTCATCTGCTCTTCAAGTTCTTCGATGTAAAAAGCTTTATGCTGGAAGCAAAAGTTGCATAATAATCTTAGTTATAGCCCCAGCAAATGATACTGCCACATAAAGGCATTGGCAAATAACAAGCAGACAATTCAGTTTCAAGTATTAAATATCCAGCAATGAGAGACTACATATTCTTCGAGTTTATTAGAAGCATCGCTGTCATATTTTGGATGTAGATTTTAAGCAGCATATTTGTTTCAGTTCTTAAATCTCCATAAACCATAGGTCATTATACTATACCCACTAAAATGGAGAGGAGTGAGAAGAACCAAAGAACCAATCCCATCCCAGGCCATAACAGATCAAAGGATTGTGAGAAAAATTCTTCGAACTATGGGAAGAAAAACTAGTGAAATGGGATTGAAAAAAACTTAAATATTAGTGTGACCAGTCCCAGTTTACACATACATTCATACATTATTCCTATTTAATTATGCAGGATAAAAAGATAAAGAACTTGGAAGACAGAAATATCATTACCTGTAAAAAGTCACATATATTTGTGACATAATTTCGGAGCTTTTGCATAAACCTGTACTTCTCATCAGCAACCACCAAAGTGCTTTCCAGAGCAGTAATATTCAAAAGGGAGGCAGACAAATTTTCATCAGTTTTATTCAATAATGACACTGTCTTTCCATGAGATTCCTGTCAAAAAAAATTAGCAACAATAAGCAAGTAAGGAACATCAACCCATTCTAAGAGAGAGTTTAACAAATTTCATGCCAGACCGAGTACAATATACAAGGCAATTATCATGGTTCTACTTATATCCAGGTGCCTATATGAAAGCATTAAGTATGTAATTATCTATCCATATACACGTTAGGGAGAGACCCCACTTTGCCCAAATGAGCACAAGCATGCTTCAGAGAGTAAATGTTAAGCTATGCTTCTGGTCCCTCCACAATTGTGGCCATCATTTTCTTTCAACCCTTACATTGTACAGTCCTCCATCCCACAGGTTGTGAGTCTGTTCATATTCTTCCTTGAGATGCAATTAACAACAGCAAACATCTGCCAGGAGTCCCCCAACATGACAAATTCTAATCTCAATGGGTAACAATGTAATGAGTTCTGACCCACAAGAGAGAGAGAGAGGGGGGGGGGGGGGGGGACACTAGACACAATCTAGATGGCACAAATGTCAGAAAGAAAAAGAATTACTTCACTTCATAGATGTCAAAGTTACTCATTGGATACATTCAATGGCTCTAACTTATTTTAATTAATTTAATCAATAACACTGTAAATATCCTCAAAAACAAATAATAAATAATAATAATAACAGTGTAAGAATCATGATTCATGAACACCAGCTGAGCAAGATCACTAATCTGACAACTTGCCATGATATCGACTCAAGCAAGACAATCTCAATAATGCAGAGAAAGGACAGTAGAAGCAAGTTCATGTCACAACTGTAAGGTGGTAAGATTAAAAATTTAAAAGAAAAATGAAGAAAGACAAAGAAAGAGGCCCAGAAAATAGTATGACACTGAATTATTAATGCAACACTGAAATTGCCCAAAAACTAAACAGTTTAAGACAACTACTACAACTTCATTTGAGGCAAGCATATCTTGAAGAGAACCAAGAAAAAGCAGCAGGTCAGGGCCTATCAAATTCCCAAAATAAAAATGATGATAGCAATTTAGTAGTCATTTTAAAACTTCCTAGAAGGAAACAGTAAAGCAACCTCTCCTAATACCAATTGGACTAACTCAGCTTTAATCAGTTTGCAGCAACAATGGTTTGATTTTGCAACAAAAATAGCAAATATGGAGATGAATATTTAAGTTATAGATCAAATTGCAGCCTCAAAGAACAATCTGTTTCCAATGTTACCAGACTACAATATCATTAATTATAAGGGCGAGTTTGGTATAGGGATAAAAATAAGGGAGAAATCACACATAAATCTACTCCATGATATTTTGTCCCACATTTTTTCTTCCATAAGAAACTCACCCTGGGCTTAGAAATTCTGTGATTTCTTAAAAGTAAGAAAAGATGTAGGCAAGGGAGGAGAGCCATAAGGCATAAGTCAAAGGAATTAGCATTATTAACAGCTCCTTGAAGAGACAAGTCATATATTAACATCTGAAACCAATAATATATTTTACAAAAATCCTAATATCTTCCTAGGCAGCTCCCACGTTGATGCCATCCCTTCCAATCAAATCAATAGTTTATCCATCCCATCCAACATCAGCTCTTACCACTAGAACAAAGACCCTTCGTAGTTCCCAACTCATCTCACTTGTATATAACGATGCAATAAAAATTTCATGCATTAACAACTCTATGAAACACTAGTCCTATTCCATATTTTCAGCCCATGCCTTTCTTCATTCTTAGACTATATATTCCTATGACCTCGTCTACACTTTAGTGTTACAAATTACAATCCCAAGTTTCTCAACACCGTGCTAATCAGAAAATAGATATACTAACACATACAACTTTCATAAATGATTTCTTTGACTTGTTAAACTATAAACACATTCATCAAAAGACAAAAGCTATGCATAAGAAATCTTGTTTGTATATCCATAACAGCTCAGGCCATGATGATAAAAGCAGTCCAGTCCATACCTTAAGCCTCCTAACATTGTCCTGCAAGGCCTTTTTCGCAATCTCGGCTTGCTGAGATATGGACATGACATCCAAAGCCGGCTGCAATGATCCTCCGATTGCTCCCCCAGCCCCTGGAACCGCACTATACGCGGTTCCCAGGGCAGAGGGAACAACAACAAAATTGTGGTGCGGTGCACCCTGCACAACAGGAACATGAACATGAACATCAATGGCACCACCACCACCACCACCCACCCTAGAAGGCCCTTCATCCATTCTCTTCCCCAACCCTTTCCTAACCTGTTCTTCTTCCCACATCTTCTCCTCCTCTTCATCATCATCACCACCAACCCCATCACCCTTGAACATTACATCCACCCTCCTCTCATCAACATCCTCAAAAACACCCTTCTTCCCACCATCCACCTTCTTCTCACCAAACATCGCGATTCGGCTGCGAAACTCCGGCTCCTCATCACTCAGCCCCTCAGCTGCACCATGGTTGCTCCCTCCATCCAACGAGATATAATCCGGTGCGGCGGGGCGCGCCTGCCGGAGCCTTTCCCGCCTCGCGCGGATAGCCTTGATGGTCTCCTCATCAGGAATAACCGAATCCTTCCCGTTTGGCGCAATCCCGACTGCTGCCAATTTTGCCTCTACCTCATCCTGTTCCCGTTCAGAATCAGAATCGCGAGCCGGCTCGTCGTTATCAGAACCTAGGGGCTTGATGATGCCCTTCAAGACAACGACAGGCTCGGAGGGAGGTTTGGGATCCGAAGCAGAGGCGGAAGCGGAAGAGCGAGAGGAGGTGACTAAGGTTCGGGTGTTCTTCTGAAGCTCGCGGAGGGCTTCCTTGGTGTAAGTTCCGGCTAAGGGTTGCACGTTGGAGGGTACAGAAGGGGAAGAGGAGTGTGCGATTCGGTCCTTGAGGGTTGTAATCTTGTGTTGGGAGGAGGAGGAGGGGGGTTTGGGTTTGTTGGTGGTGGCGGCGGAGGAGGAGGAGGAGGAGGAGCGGTGGGGTTTGGCGGAGGCGCGTGAGGTCGGGGCGGCTTCGGTGTCGTCGCCTTCGTCGTCGGCGAAGCTGAGGAGCTTTGGGGGCTTCTTGGGTTTGGCGGAGGAAGAAGGAAGCTTGGTGGTTGTGGTGGTGGTGGAGGGAGCGTCGCTGGTGTCGTCATCGTTGGTTTCGGTGGCGCCTCGGCGGCGGAAGTTGCGGGATTTTGCGGTGGACATGGTGAGGGTTCCGGCGAGGGAGGGTGTGGCAGTGAAGGGGGGAATAGCGGTGGCACTGTAGTATGAGTTACACGGGTATAGGTGAGTAGAAATTATACAATTATTATAGGAGGTAAGTGTTACAGTATTCAAATTCAAATAAGACTTTACGGATTAATTTCAGCTTAATTTCTGCATATTGAAATTATAAAAAAAATTTATAAAATATTTTTATACTATTATTTAATCATATATTATCACATAAGTGAAAATAGTTAATATAAAACCCCACAAAAGTAAGATTTTGTTAATTAAAAATAATTATTCAAGACATATTAAAATAAGACAATTATATTCTAATTACTCTAATGTAATATTCCTTATAATTATATCAATTATTAGAGAAATATTTATGCTAAAGTATCTCTTAAATTAGGATAAATAAGAAATTATTTATGGTATTAAGGTTAAAAAATTTTAGAAAATCATATATGATTTGTAAAAAACTTCTTACTCCATATTTTGACCTCAAATATTATAAATAACTTCTAGAAAACTTATTGAAATTTTTTTAAATAATTTGGTAATTATTAACTAATTAAAGGAGCCTAATATTTGATAAGAATATACGAAAAATAAAAATAAAAATTGAAAATCTATGACAAAAATTGATAGCATATTCGTACCATAAAGATTACCCAAAAAAATGTAATTCAATTTTTAGAATTCATTTTAATTATTTAATGATTTTCTGTGTTAAATAGTAATAAAAAGGATTAAGAAAAATTAAAGAAAATAGGAAAATGTTGGAGAAAAATTATGAAAAATCAGGAACATAATTATAATGATTATGATGATCATATTTGAATTTATTAGAATTTTAAAGCAAGACTGAGGAATTTATCTAAATTATCCCTAATTTGCTTGAAATAATTGGTGTAATACTAGCAAATAAATAATAAATATAATAATAAAAATGTAGACAGATGCTGCTCTCTTGCTTTGATAGAAATAAACATGCAGCCTATCCACTTGTCACCTTAAGAGGAAGTCTTTACAAAGTGTTGACTTAGTCTTTTTTTTTCAGAAAAATACATCCATCCTGAGGTATGGCCTTAACTTACATTGTCTCAGAAGTAAAATATTTTAGAATACACTCTCCCCTCATTTTTGGGGTGGTTCTGCTGAGAATGCAAGAGGCAAGGGGAAGTCTTATTTTCACTTTCTTTTTCTTCTAACAATACAAGGAAGGAAGAGTGAGTAAGAGATATATTAGTGGGCTTCTATACATTATGTTCTTGGAGCTCTTAGGAAAGCTTGGAGTAGCTTTCATCATCCTCTAGGCATCAAGTTCTTGCCCTTCTCAAGAGTGTAGGGTCTCTTTCTTCTCACCTCCATACTCAAAATTAAACTCCCATGGCTTCCTTTGATTCTAGTTATTTCTTTGTTGTTGATTTTTATGAACACTTGTCTTTGCCTTATTTCTTTCATGCATGGTGCGTTCACTTGTTGCATGTTTGACTCTTTGCATGTGGCAGTATTTCTATTTGATGCATGTTGCATCTTTATTTTCCTTTGTGAAGAGATAATGAAACAAAGTGCTTAAAAACTAAGCTAAAATTTTTGGACAGCAACAAATGTTCGATTTTATTAATTTATCAGTTTCTTGAAATTTTGATTTGAAAATTTTATATGATAAATCCAATGTATGGAGCTACTTACATATAAATTTTCATAATTATTCACAGTATTTTACTATGTTTATGAGTTTGGGTTTTGGATGAAAGGGAATGACTTCTATTTACATTGCAATCCTTTCCTTCAAAATCTAAACTCACAAACATACCCTAAAGGAACAAAGTAGTTCGAATTCTAAGTTCACCTAGTTTTGAAGATCCTCTCTCTGTTAAGGAGGCCTGCATCAACAGCTTCAGAATGGATGAAAATCACCTGATGCTAAGTCATATTTTCTTTCATGCCTTCAATCATTTATTACCATGAATAAAATAAAAAATTGGAAAAGATTTAAAAGTTGAAATTAGTTGCTAAATATACAAATGATGGGGGAGACAAAGAAGGGAACATCATTTGGGGACCTTGATTTCCGTCCCTTCAGGAGAAGGTTCTTCTTCTGCTCACCAGACACAATCTTAATGGCCTTCTGATCGCTTAGTACAAGTTATATAGTAGGAATGAAGAAGAGCTAAGGGGGAAAAATTAATAGAGAAAAATGATCTAGCCATGTGGATTTCACACCGAAGAATTTTTTTGTTAGCAGAGAACTATACATCCCAGCAGATCTGGAAAGAGAAATGTTTAGCAATTTGTAAACAATCTAAAGTGCACCTAGCCCATACAAGGGCATACAACAATGCTCAAAGTTTAGACTTGTTAGAGATGAATCACTGGGGAAGAAGTTGGACTTTTTCTGATAAAAAGAAATGAACTTTCTGAACTCACAAGTCATAGGTCTTCAAGTATAACAGCTTCGAAACGCAGATTCCACGTGAACTGGTCCATCCTCTGATTTCTTTGAGAGGGATGCTCATCAGTATAAAATTCAGGGTGAACGGCATGATTCACAAAAATGAAGCAACAGAGCGACAAACAGCCTGGAATCATTAGTGTCCCCAGGTCCTCTGTTGTCTATGGAAATAGCACCTCACCAAACTAGAATGAAAAATGTCAAAATATGGTACGGAGGATCACAGCATGTTCATTCACTAATACTGATCTTCAGTTTTTAACAAGACTAATTCACTTTCTTGCTGTAAGTTCTTGTATTTGAAATTGTTAGGGAACCATCTATTCAGTCTCTCAGGCCAGATCCTGGCAAAACAAAAAAGAAAAAAAAATCAGTTATTTGCTTAAAATTAAATATGCAAACAATACTCTGAAAAGCCAATGATCATTCCAGCCCCATGTTGCAAGTTATCTTTTCAGTCCAATGACTCCAACATCCTAAGTTGCCTTGTTAGCCGCATTTTATGAAGTTCACTCTATATTTTCTAATTAGTAAGGGTTTATTGGTAATATGCTTAAAGCTTAGAAGAATTAGCTTTTGCTGGAGAGTTGGAATATATGAGAATGTCTCATAGTATCTTGGTTGTATATTAGAATATTATAAAATGTCGTGGGTGATCTTTTAGAAGTAGTTTCTATATTCTTTATATTCTATAAATTGTTTCCTTATTCAATTAGGATTTGTAGTCTTCAACTGTACTTTGTCTTTTATCACATCACAAAATATCATATTAATTTAGACAAATTAATACTGTTTTTTTCATAAACACAAGTTTATATTATTCTGAGTCTCTATTCTCTCCTTTTCCTCTTCCCAACCTAAAAACCCAAAATGTTATTAAAGCTAGCACATTAGGGTGGCCATAAGAGTGCACAAGTTAAAATTCAGACCGGGTAATGAGGATATTACAATTAGAGTGGCCTCGAAAGACAAGGGAACAAAGAAAAGATGATACGATAGAAATTTTCTTGGAATCTCTCAAAAGAGATAGAATAGAATCAGCACTTACTTGTCCAGTCTTTCACAAATTGCCCGACGAACAGAAGAATTAAGGCCATATGCAATTGAGTTAAAGAGGCCCTGCAATAAGTAGATAAAGTGACAAAGCTTAGCAAGATAGCATCATACAACTTTTCATAATGTTGCACTTGATGTTTAACTCTTCAAAAAATAACACTTAAGCGATGACAATTAGATTAACTGGAAAAGCATAGAACTTTCAAGCAAAACTGAAAGGGATTAAGCTGCAGAGAAATCATTATCATGTGATTCCCTTGTGTAATTGTAAATTAAAATTGTTTTAGAATGCCGCTGGAACTGGGAAGTTTTCACAGTATTGACCAATCAGTACAGTCATCCCACACTTGAGGTGTGGCTGACCATTAAAAATTAAGAAAGCTCTACATTGCCATATCCTCCTCTAAAACAATTGTTACTGTGGCATCATCTACTTGTGTCTAAATCCTAGCCCCCAGAAAAATTATGGACCAATTACAATATGGTGTTCAGAATGGAATTATATCAAACCACTGCAAAACTTTTACCAGCGTTTAACTTGATGTTCTCAATTCTCATAGTGGTTACGTAACCAATACCTGTTATAATCCAGTAAAGTCAGAATTTTAGTCTTGTTAATCAATGTAAGGAGCGGAATGCACATGTTCTTTGAATGGATTATTATATTTTTGATTTAAAACTGTCGAAACAACCTGATCAAGTCAAATATATACATCTATCAATTATTTCAGATGTATCATGCATCTGGGTTACAAATTACATAAAGCATTTTAATCTGTTATTAAAATGCAAGGATGGAAGATGTCATAAGCCTGATTGTTTGAGAAAATAAAAAGCTCAAAACTGGGTGCTAGGAGATGGGTGGAACAGACAAAATATTAGTACATTACAAGTAGAACAGAGAATTTATGAATGAATGACAACTGTGTTAAGTTTCCATATAAGTTATAAAGCATTCAGTAAATCGAAAATAAAGCTGAAAATATGGTTACTGGTTAATACCATAAGAGCAGCCGTTCCAACATCAAGAAATGAGAGCCAGAAGATCTTATGGTTTGGTTCAAAAAAATCATGAATACGGTTAATGGTGCCAAAAGCCCATGATCCTATCAGGATCAGAGGATAGTATCCCCAGCGATTTAGAGCCTGTAATGTATGACAGAAAATACTTAATTATTGCTCAATGGGAATGTAGATGCTGAAAATAATAAGAGTTTCATCTTAAGCACTTGGTTTTGAATTTTGATTTAAGCATAAATATAACAAAATCCCAACAAAAAAAACACAAGGAGTGTGCACCTCTAGATCATATTAGAAATCACAGTACAGAGTGTTAATTTTAATTTTATCAATGGAATAAAATATCATCTATGAAAATTTCCTTCAATTCTCCAACAAAAAAAAAAGCCTGGAGTGATAAATAAGGAATTTGAACCATCCCAAAAAGATTTCAAAAAAAATGACAGAATGCAAAGTATAAAATATGAAAGACATAAATCTTGAGAGTAGCTAGTTATACTACTAAATACTTATCTAATGTTTTAATGGGGGATTATTTTTCCTTTTCTTTGGGTGGACTCCCAATCTGTCTGGATGGATCTTTATATTTTCAATCTTGGAAACAATAAAAATACCCTCATGTTATCTCTTGCCTCTGAGACATAAGCTTGGCCTGACATACCAACTGCCATCTGAAAAATTTACCAAGAAACAACAAATAAGGTCTTGAAAACTTCCTAAACAAGAAATTTGTTCTTTGTTTGAAAAAGAATCATAAAATAGGATACATACACGGGTTGCATTGTTCAGCATGCGTATTACTTGAAAGTATGTGAACCCATTATATAAAATTGCACCCCAGAGTGGAACGTAAAATGTTACAAAATGAACTGCCTGCATAGAAAAAGGGATCATTTTAGAGGACAGGGAAAAAAATGGAAATTAGTAGACCATTATGATAAAAGGGAAGACAATCATCATGCCTTGGATAAAATTAGATTTCATCATTCATCCGCAATGCAGGTGCCTCTTTTTAGTGAATCAAAAACCCATTTTATAACATAATATGTTAAAAGAAATAAACAAAAGATAAAATAAAATAAAAAAGCTAGATGCCTAGAACTACTTGCCTTCCCTGTGAGACCTGTTTGAGTCCAACACCATGCAGAAAAATGTCTATGGTCATTACCAAAGGAGCGCATAACTGTCATGACCAGGGAAGTACCTATCAATGGTAAAAAAAGTGGGGGAAACTGCTATATCAAATGAGTTCTCCGCAATCAAAGTTGCCAATAGGATGGATTGAAATCAAGAACAAATTTGGAAGTCCAACTACTGGTATATAACTGAAGCCATTCCATCAGCTTTTATATTGCTCTAAAATTTCATTTTTCAAATTAAAGTTATGGGATTGAAAAGCTACAAGAGGTGAAGACTACTGCATAATAGCCCAATTATCAAAGCGAGAATATCCAAAGCTGATTCATCCATAGATGCATACCCCAGACATACAAGTGAAACATGGCCTCCAAATCTTCAACATCTGTTTTGTGTTTAACAACAGTACGATGCAGGGTAAAAGCAATTGCTGTAGTCCATAGGAAAGAAGCCACACAAAAGAAATGTGTGCTATAGCCCTGAGCATAACAAAAGAAAATTTTGGAAGGGTCCCTGTATCAAAATAAGAAATCTATTAATCACATGATAAGCAAAATCAGTCTACACATACATTTGAAGAAGACTGTGCTTGATCAAGCAGGTATACCCTACTATGCTGAAGAAACTGCAAAGCATATCCTGCAATCGGAAAAAAATTCATAGAAGAGCATTATACTTATGGCTTGGAAGAAGAAAACAAGGCAAACCAATGCATAAACTGATCATTTACGCATAGTAACTGACATACATTGTTTACGAAATGCCAAAGGACCTACCTTTTAACTATAAAACAGCATTAGAAGCACCAATGTAAGTTAAAGTTGCTAACGTAAACTAGGCAAGAAAGATTACAAGGTTAGTTGCTTGACTTGAAAAGTTTACTAACAATCAAACAGACTTCATCAAGAAAAAGGTAATACTAGAATAGTAACCAATGTCAATAACAAGCTAGTATATAACTAAAACTTTAACAACATATGGAGAAGCTTGTTCTAATCACTAGATCACGAACCGCAAATATTTAGACTCTTTTTTTGTGGCCTCAACAGATCAGATCGAGGACCAAGCAATCACCAAAACTCCAAAAGGCTCTCGACCATCATTAGGCTCCTAATTCTAATGCTAGTTATTAGATTGCAAGTTTTCATCAAAAAATCCTTAAACCTGCATAACAAACTGACAGGGTTCTCAAATAGTAACATGTCTTTTGCTCCAAAGTCAAAGTAACTGCTATTAAGAAGTACTATGTAATTAGGCATAAATCAGTTTTAGACTATGATGCTCAAATAATTCAAAATGGTTGACGTATCCGGTATGTATCCTACAGATACTCTACTGACACTTTCAAATATTTCTAATAATATATTACATGTTTTTATTTTGATTTATACCTATCTCCGTACAGTATTCGTGTCATGATGGATACTCGTAGTAGTATCCGTGTAACATAGGTTGAAGAGTTAGTTTGCCCAGTTAATGTTAACATTCTGTTAGAACGGTTATTGGTTAGTGATTCGTCACTGTGGGTAGTGTATAATATTTATTCTTTCAATTCAATAACATTCCTCAGATTCAATACTTGATTAGGTCAAGTTGCCAATAACAAAGAAAAAATACATAATTAGATTTTACAACAACAATAACAACAAAGTATGAAATCAAATCGAACATCCGGTAACAGCAACAAGCAAAACGACTGTTCAATGGAATAGCCAAAGCTCATTCAATCGCCTAATTTTTTTCTCGGATCGCGAGAAGAGTTAGGATCTGTTTGGTTTCGGCTCTCATTTTTTTGTTCTCATTTCCGGAGTCTGATTTTATTGTTTTCAGTTTTTTCATATTTCCTTCACGAAATGCTGAATACAGAAGAAAACACGGAAAATGAAACGGGAAATAAAAAACAGTAACCAAACGTGCGGTTAAGGTGTCAAATTCAAGAATCCGAAACAATGTTCAAGAATTCGAATCACGATGTAAAGAATTTATACACAGAGACAGAGAGAGAGAGAGAGAGAGAGAGAGAGAGAGAGAGTGTAGGTGAACGCAGGGTTTTGCGTCAGACAGAGAGAGAGAGAGAAGCGTACGGAGAGTGCGAGGTAGAAGACGAGCTTGAAGGAGAACTTGCGAAGCTCCTTGAAGAGGAGGTAACAGAGCACGATGAAGCTGGACCCCGCCAACGACAGGCTCGACGCTCCAGCGTTCACCGCCGTCAGAATCAGCCGCTCGTGCGCAGTCACAGCGCCGCCGGTGACCGCGGCAGAGGCCGCCATTGAGCTGAACTCGTCGGTGTAACGGGTCGCCGTTCGCGGAGTTTGCTCTGTGTTCGGACTCACCAGTCACCCCCCGGGGAAGGGAAAAATCCAAGAAAGGTTAAACGGTTTTCCTTTCTATTTTCAAGTGGAATTAAGAATAATAAATAAGGGAATTTGCACTTTGACCATAAATTTTAGGTTTATTTACTCTACATGTCCCTGTAATTTCACTTAATTTATAATTAGGTTCTTATAGTTTAAAAGTTTTTAAGTATATTTGTATATTGTATAAAATTTTTCAATTGAATCTTCAAAAATAGTAACAATTACCAAAAATAGAATATTTTAGTTATATTCCATTTCCATCCATCTTCATCTTCTTCTTTACCATTCATGTTCCCTCTTCCATCACTCACCACCATAGCAACCCACCCAAATCATCAAACAACCATCCATCTTCCCACACTCATCACTCACCATCCAAATCACTATAGCCAACTCATTCAAACCATCAACCAAATAAAAAATAAATAAAAAAACTGTAAAATAACCGGTCGCTATTCAACTGTCATGCCATCGCCGTCACCATCGCCATCCGCCACGACCAACACCCTCACACAGAGCCACATATCTAGCCAGCCGCAAACCTTGGGACTCGCAGACTTTGAGAGAGGAAGGGGTTTGATGATGATGATGTTTACTCGTTTGTTTTGAGGGTTTTGATTTGGTTGTGAGATAGAGGGCTAAGTCTTTGTGGGTTAGAGAACGAGGGAGGGGATTGACAATGATAGTGAAGAAAAAGGGGTGGAGAGAAAAGAAAATGAGACTTCGTACTATACTTTAATAGAAATGGGTATATGGTTACACTGTCAAATCTCATCGTTTAGATTACACGGTATATGGATTTTATATATATTGAATAGTATAGATAATAAGTTTTATGGTATATCTAACTTTATTAAGTGTACCATAGCATTGTTTGATATATTTTTGTAACAGTGGTTAATAGCAGTGACTCAATTGAAAAATTTTATACAATATAGAGACCTACTTAAAAACTTTTAAACCAATGAAAAGAGCATTGGACCAGACTGGCCTGTTCGACCGGGTTAACCGGGAATCGGCAGCCTGGCTGGTCCGGTTGAGTGCCTGGAATCAAAGAGGCTCGAAACCGATCAAGAATTGGTAAGAGCCGGTCAAAATCGAGAACCAGTCTGATTTTAAAAGGTCTCCAGTTTGGTTATTTCATCTAAAAAAAAAAAATGGTCAAAACCGGTTGTTTGGACTTAGCTTAAGCATCGTTTCCTTAATGTTAGCCCCCTAAAGCTCTGCTACAGATCTTCATCTTCGTCTTCTTCACTTCTTCGATGATGAACCCCGCCGCTCAGCTCTCCGTCTCTGTTTGGAGTTGCTGCTGGTCACGAAGCGTTGCTGGTCGCGCAGCTCCACCGCTAGTTGCACAGCAGCGCCCTTGGTTAACTTTGTTGACAAGAAAGAGTTGTTGTTGTTGTTGTTTGATGGAGGCGCCATTGAATGGGGAGAAAGAAAGGAAGCTTTGTTGACAAGAAGGAGTTGTTGTTGTTGTTGTTTGATGGAGCGTCGTTGAATGGGGAGAAAGAAAGGAGGTGGCGGACATCTAATGGCTAATGGGAGAAACAAGCTCTTTAGTGGGTAGGGTTTCTTTAGCAAGTAATAATAGAGTAATGGGCTAGTGAGCCATTTGGTGGGCTAGGTGAATTGGGTTAATTTTATCTAATGTCTTTCCCTAAAAAACTAAATATTGTGAACCCAAAAACAAGATGTCCAATAACTTTTTAATTTTTGGCAACAAAAGATTCCACTATGACAATATTAAAAAAAATGTTATCTTTAATTTGTCAAAAAAAAATTATATATTTATATGTATATATATTTATGTAAATATATTTTTTATTATATTTCAGTTGAACCGGTTGAATCCCGGTTGAACCAAGTAAACCTTTAAACCAGTGCCTTAACCGGTTCGATGTCTGGTTTGGTTTTCTCCTCCTTATTTTAAACTATAGGGACCTAATTGGAAATTGAGTGAAATTACAGGGACCTGTAGAGTAATTAAACCTAAATTTTGAAAATAGAGTTAATATTCATTTTAGTCTTTGATTTTATATTCCTAAATTATTTGTCTCTAATGAATAAAATTCATCACTAAAATTACAAAATGTGAGTTATTTTAGTCCTCTAGCCCACTTTTATTTAATATTGCATCAAATATTCTATGGTACATAACATTAAGTGATACTTTCACATACTTTATATCATCTGAAGTATAATTAAGTTTAAAATAATTCATTTTAATATATAAAATTACATGAAATGACTCATTTAAATCTCATTTCCAAATTATAAAATGAGTCATTTTGAACAATTTTAGATTTAAAAATGAGTCGTTTTAAACTTCATTATATTTTAGATAACACATAATATATTAAGGTATCACTTAATATTATAACACCATTTAATTGATAAAATATTAAATAAAAATAGGATAAAAGACTAACTTGACTCATATTTTATAATGTCAGAGACTAATTTAATGCATTTTGAAAATTAGTTATTAAAATGATTCATAAGTATAAAGTCATGGATTAAAATAAACATTAACTCTTTAAAAATATACAAATTGACCCTTTAAACTTTCATAAATATGTGTTTTAGTTAAAATATGTGTGCTATAATCATGAATTTGGAAACATGTATAAGTTGATAGCATGATCTTGGTGAACCATTTGTTGGTCCGCTGAAGTTAGGGACCGATGATAGTCTACCCAACTAAACCTTATACATGCTAAAAAAATCATTGCAAAACAAGGTCTCAAATCATTTATTTGCAAAAAAAGGTCTTTTTTCTCCTCAATTACAAAATAACATCATCCAGCTACACTACACCCTTTGCGAAAGTTGGAAACCAGAGGGAGAAGGAGTTGGCTTGGGTTGTTAGATGGCAGGTCACAAAAGGCAAAGGCAGTGTGCCGATAATGCATATCTCGCTCTCCTAATTAATTAAACTTATGTGGCAAAAACTTTGCATCCGAAGAATATCTGTAGTCCATTTTTACTTATTGGCACATTGCAATGACAAAGAAGACAACAAAGAAACAAAACTAATGAAGATGAACAACTCCAGGACCACTAGGAGTTGCATCCAAAACAACTATGGCTTTTCATTCCAATGCACCCCCAAGTGGGCAAACATATGGGCACATGAAGCCTGAAGACACACTAGCTGCTTGCGTTTTGTCATCTGGTCGTAGTGGTTGGAGATGCAGACTGAGTTGCAGACCAAGACTCTGGTGATCGATTCAAGGCAGTACTGCACAGGTTGAAGTCTTTTTCAGGAAAGGGGGAAAAGAGGAAAAGGTTAAAAAATGAGAAGCTAAAGTTACAATGAGGTCAAACTAGTAATTTTATGAGGCACGAGAGGGTGGACTAACATTGATCCTAACTTGAAAGGACCAATAAATCCTTCACCCATGAGGTTTTCTAAATATCCAACTGATATTCTAAAACTTTTTGGAGTAAACCCTCAGGTTGATTCCTGATAAGTTTAACATTGAACAAGTTAATCCCTGACAATGTAAAAAATGGGACATTTAATGGTCCTTGAATGAAAAATATTGACAGTATTAGTAACAATTTTATTATTGGAAAAATTGGTCTCTATCATCATTTATACATGAATAAAAAAATCTCATCTCCCATCCCCTTTCTTCTTTTAGCATCTTCATTCTTGCCACCACCACCACCATAAACCACAAGCAAATAATGAGCTTTTACTTGCACTAGGTGATTGCCACTATAACTAACTGGAAATTGCTCTAATTGCCAGTATCTCTTTGGAGGTCTATTTCCTGAAAGAAAAGGTTCTCTGATTAATCTCTGAATTAGAGAATGAAGAATTCAAGCATTCGTTTCTGAATAAGAAAGACAGATTCTTATGGCCACTCATGCTTTCTTTTGTAGCTCCATGTTGGGGGCAGCAGAAGCAAAAGTAAATAAACTACACAAATATTTAACGTGGTTCGGCAAATAATGCCTACGTCCACAACTCAACAAATCAATTCATTAATTTCTTTTTGGGAAAAATACAATCACCAATCTAGCAATCTCTCACAAACTCAAAATCTCAATACATCCAATTTCACAAAATAATTTCTCCACTTACTAAGAACTCACTCAAACAAAACACACACTCTCACCCAAAATGGCACACTCAATTTTTCTTTTTATTTCTCTATTATGGTGCAACAACCACCCAAGAAGAAGGAACAAACTTTTGATTTTAAAGTGATACAAATTTCAAATGGGCTTAAAATAATCCAAGGCAACAAACCCAACAAATCTCCAGCTTGCCTTGTGATTAGGACAAATTGTATATGTTAGTAACAAGAGCCAGAAGGCCTTGTCAAAGGACTAACAAATGTTACTTTTTTCTTTAGCGCACGCTTTGCCTTCTCCACATTCTTGTATGCTTGGTCATTGTCTTTATTCACAGCTGTCTCCCCTATCAATTTATACAAGTTACCATGAGTCTTCTTACCCTTCATTATCTTCAAAGTTCCTATAGTAATTTGCATTACTCCATCTCTTGCAGAATGTCCATAGCCCAAACTATCAACTCTACCCAAAGAAATCAAATTTCTTCCAAGTGCAGGTACGTACCTCACATCACCAAGTATTCGCACACAACCATTATACATTTTAATTTTTACAGTACCCTTTCCAATAATATCAAGGCAATCCTCATTAGCTAATCTCACAACCTCATCATCACAAGTATCATAAGTATCAAACCATTCTTTCTTGCAACAAATATGATTAGAACAAGTAGAATCTAAGAGTCAGCAATCGCTATAAATAGCTTTCTTCTCTTCAACCATCATCACACCAGTTTCATAATTGGCATAATCTTCGATAGCTGTCATAGCATCTTCAAACTTCTCTTTTCCTTTTCCTTTACTCCTTTCAAATTCTTCCATATCTGCTTTCAATTTCCGGCAATAAAATTTAGTATGACCAATCTCATGACAATAATAACATTGTTTGTCTTTATAGTCTGGTTTTGACAGGGAACCTGATCTTGAATTATCTCTATCAAAATTACCGCCACGAGACATGCTTCTACCACGGCTAGTTCTAGTAACAAGGACACTTTCTTGGAGTTGATCATTCGATCTTTTCAATTTTTCATTCTCTAATAACACATCAATCACATCATCAACTTTAAAAGTATCTTTTCCAACTAGCAATGTGGTTATTATATTGTCATAATTATTTGGAAGAGATGATAATAGCAACAGTGCTTTATCTTCATCATCAATTTTCACACCAATACTAGCTAACTGTGTAACCAATCTTGTAAAATAATTCACATGATCTCTAATGTCAACACCAACATCCATCTTCAACTGATATAATTCTTTCTTTAAAAATAGGTGGTTGGTAAGGGATTTTGACATGTACATGTTCTTTAATTTCTTCCATAAGTCAACAGCAGAAGTTTCATTCAGAATATTAAATTTTACCTCAGAAGCTAGGCATAGGTGAATCATACTGACAGCTTTCATCTCTATCTCTTCCCATTCTTCATCTGTCATCTTATCAGGCTTTTTCTCTTTCCCACTCAAAGCTTTAACCAATTCATGTTGCACTAGAATATCTTTAACATTACTCTGCCACAGACTAAAATTATTTTTTCCATCAACAAACTCCACCTCAAATTTTTTCATTGAACCTTGCATCCTTGCCACAAAAAATACCAGAAGCAGGATCAGAACCCTGCTCTGATACCACTGTTGGGGGCAGCAGAAGCAAAAGTAAACAAACTACACAAATATTTAACGTGGTTCAGCAAATAATGTCTACGTCCACAACTCAACAAATCAATTCACTAATTTCTTTTTGGGAAAAATACAATCACCAATCTAGCAATCTCTCACAAACTCAAAATCTCAATACATCCAATCTCACAAAATAATTTCTCCACCTACTAAGAACTCACTCAAACAAAACACACATTTTCACCCAAAATCGCACACACTCAATTTTCCTTTTTATTTCTCTATTATGGTGCAACAACCACTCAAGAAGAAGGAACAAACTTTTGATTTTAAAGTGATTCAAATTTCAAATAGGTTTAAAATAATCCAAGGCAACAAACCCAACACTCCCAAATACTTGGCAAACCAACCTTTGAACACTTAGAGGCATTTTCCATTTCTTCCTAGAAATTTGTTTGGAACTTATCCACATCAAGGAATATGTTACGTAGTGTTTGTTTACTGTCTCTGAGACAGAAATACAGAGACACTGGAGACAGAAATTTGTTTGGTAGTGGAGATAGGAACATGGGACAAAAAAATACAAAATTTCTGTACCTCCAAAATATGGGGACAGTGGGGATAGAATACGGAGACAAAAATTTAATATTTTTAAATTTCAATAATACCTCTATACATAGTTATTATTTTTGTCTCTGCCTCTACTGTCCTTGTATTCCTGCCTATGTCTCTATATTTCTGTCCCAAGACAGTAAATAAACACTATCTTAGAGACGCAAACGCCACCTATATTACTTGTGTTTTAGAGTAAAAAATAAAATATAAATGTACACACATATCAATGCAATTATACACTCAAGCAGTTTTTAATAAAACTCAAACCCGCTTGAACACCACTACCGTGTAAATAAAAGATTGACCTGTGATGTGAAGAGATGCTGGAAGGAAAAGGGGGAGGCTTCCTTCACTGCAGAGCATTGCTTCCTTGAAGGAGAAAAGGAGGAGAGAGCACATTCTTTTAACCTGAAGGCCCTTTTCCTTTCTTCCTCATCGAACCCCCTCTCCAAAACAACCTGCACCTACTCATACATTGACATTAAGAACTCCAGAGCTGGAAGACTGGACGTCTCAACAACCCTATTTTATTCAAAGCAAAAGAAAAAAAAAAAGCGATAATTCACAAGCTGCTAAAATTAAAACGGGAATTGTGAATTAAAAACTTCTGGACAAAATATTTCTTCTTTGTTCTTAAATCGGATTTCTCCGAACGTTAATGTCAAATCTTTTAATGCTACACGAATTGACAATTCCTTGTAATGTACATTTCTGATCACAAGCCATGCCATTCTCAAGATAAATGTGGTGAAGATGAATTATTCATTGAACCTGCTGAATGAGAGTACAGAGATGGACTTAATACATGAAGTAAAAGATATGGAAAACTAGTCAAGTGGAGAGATGGAAAGCTATCTCTCCAACAGATAACAAACTCTAACTAATCTGATAACTAACTTTTAACTAATTATATGAGGTTTAATACTCAATCCCACTAAGATATCATTCAGTATGAACTCAGGCATTTATTATGGATGTTTAATAATTATCTAGTCCAATATCTAACCATCCAACTCCACCTTTTTTTTCTATGTGATGAGAAAATGCTGAAAGCAAAGCTCTCTAAGTAATAACGATTACACTGTGGAGTGTATATTGTAATTTTCTTCTTGAGTGACCCAAAAATTTCACTCAAAGATAGGGAATGACTGCAACATGGTTGATAAGAAGTCCCATTCCTAAAAGAAAGAAAGAAAACTTCCATGAAATCAGTGAGAGGAATGTGAATCTCGTTAATGTCAAGTTCAACAAACCAAAGAGGGCCAATGGAAGAGCACCTATATGAAGCCAAAATAGCATCTTGTCCTCAAGTAATTAAAAAATAAAGTCTTATCTTAAAATTTACAAATACTCTATTCCAACCAATTTACTATTGACTCTATCGATGACTGTTGACCAAAGTAGAATCCAAGAGAATTTCAGCCTACCCAATATGATTGGCAAGTAACAAATAGCTAGAATACTAGAAAGCCTGTACCATGTAAGCTCCATAGTGTGCTATCTAAAGCCCTCAACATATGCAAGTCTCTGTATGGTTAAGTTGTAAATAAATGAAAAATTTGAAATGTGAATGATCAAGAACATACCTGTTAATGGCAGTACAGCAAACAATTGGCAAACAATAAAGATGAATGTAACCACAGAAGAACAACTAAACTTGACAAATATCATTCTTGAAAAAAAGAAAACCAATTATGTAGAACCTTGTAAGGAAACCAAAGATGAATCAGAAATATAGTTGATAATGATAAGTGAATTTAGAAGAGCTAGGAGGTGAAATATCAAATCTGATTTTCATCAAGTAACTATTTATACTTATTCATGGTGCTTTCCTATCCTCTAATGCTAGCTAAAGGAAAACTGCACAACAATGTCCTGGCAATTGGCTATACATCCAGTTACCAAATTGCTAACACCAAGGAAACTGTAATTTAAGCCCTAATTCCACAACAAACTCCCCAAGTAATTGGATAATTGTTCTTCTTGTCTCGCATTTCAAGAAGAAAGAGATATCTCTCATTCCTCACACATTCTTTGCAAATCAACAAATAGATATACTAGAAGGAAGAAAGGGGATACGGATGGAGATTTTTTTTTTTCTTTTTAAATGATATTAGGGATCAATTTGTGGGATAATGAAATTGTCACTTTCCGTCCAAGAACCACTAAGTGTTCTACTGTTGATATTATAGGAGACTAAGTTGACACTTTTCAATTGTCAGGAACTAATTTGTCCGATATTAAAATTGTCAGGAATCAACTTAGGGGTTTGCTCAATATTTTGAATTTGTGATATTTTTATTAACAATTGATAAAAAAATTAATGAAATAGTTAATTTGTACATTCAGAATAGTTTAAATGGTCGAACGGTACATTTTTAAAGTTTAGTATTCAAAGCATACATGACTTATAATTCGGAGATAAAGTGCAAATTTTCAATAAATAATGAGAATATTTATTTGTTATTTAAGCATAAATACGATTTTGCTACTTATATATAGAGGTTATGTTAATTTTAGTCCTTATAAAACATTATCGCATTTCAATCCCTCTTTTTTTTTAATATTATGTTTTTGTTCTGAATTCAAATTTAAGACCTTGTAAATAATTTAGAATATACGAATATTGGGATTTTTTTACACTTGTAAATATCTTTAAAATATTTAAAATATTTAAAATAATTAAAATATTAACAATTAACAATACAAACTAACGGTAGGAACAAAAATATCATATTAGAAAATGAGAGATCAAAAGCCCAAAAAATTTAGAGATACTCCAATCAAAACGATCCATGTTTATAAGAACTTTAAATTATATTTAAACTTATTATTTATTATTGAATAAATATTTGAGAATAATAAAGGTTCTGATTGTGATTAGTTACAATTATGGTTGACTAATTGCTTCGTAGAGAATTAACAACTCTGTCCCAATTAAGATTAGAGTTATTAAAATAGAGGCTGGACCCACAATGTGATTTTTATTTATCAACTATCGCTTACAAGTAGTATTGTTTCAATAATTTGTAGACATTGGGTATAGTAACGTCCAGTGATATCATATGAACAAATTTTAAATTTCTAAGTATATATTGTTGTTTGTTAAATCTACCTCCTTAGAATGTGTAGAAATATATTGAACCTTAAATCAATATATTCATACGTTTAATTAAATTTGAATCATTGAAAATATGTTTAGGGTTTAGGGTTTATTGAAAATATATTCTTTAATTAAAAAATATATATAAAAATTTAAAAGAATTAAATGTTTATAAAAGTTAAAAATTATTAAAAATATGTTCATTTACTTCAAGTTTATACAAGCACACTGTATTTTTCAGTCAATTGTTTTATTAATGTTTAAATTGTTGTACATCTTTATTTTATGTGCTTATATGTTTTATGAACAATTAGACAAGGAAACATGATGTGATAGGTAGGGCAGACAAAATGGATTGGCCATCGGGTTGGTTCACCAATCTATCATTTTTTGATAGTGCAGATTAACACTTCCAATCATAGTTTTAAACTCGAACTGGTGATCGATTCGATTGAGACACCGGATCACTCGGTCACTGGTTCAATTGGTGAGTCAATGGTTGAATCGATTGAATCGGATTTAATTAAATAAATATATAAAATTATAATTTATATGTAATATATGTATTTAATGTTACATTGATGAACAATCAGCCACATGGCCTAGTGGTAGCCAAAGTCGCCTAATACATTTAAGTATAATGATCCTGGTTCGAATCCCATCAGTGACTGATTCATCGGTTTCCGAACCAGTCGATTTGGTCCGGTTTTAAAAACTATGCTTTCAACTGAAATGATCAAAGGATCAAATCTGTCTCATTTTATGGCCAAATCCTCACCAGGTTGGGTCGGATTAATAACTATAGCTATAAAAATAAAAAAAAAATACTAGCCCACCAATCCTCTATTTTTTATTGGGTTAGTTTTTAGTTCCAATTAAAATAATTAAAACGGATCGACTCACTTTTTCTTAATTTATGGCCTGCAGGGAGCGGGCCGGTGAACCGGCTAGTTTGCCACCCCTAGTCATTTGGACTCTATGTTGATGACTACTCCTTAATGAGCCAGTCGAGACTTGAGAGTGTTTCCTAAGTTCGAGTTGTTGGAAGCTTGACAATAATTACTATGACTTTATATTATAATGATCGTGACTCATTGCTTGTCCATTGCAATTGTTTTGTAACTCTGTAGAACAAAACGATCGAATCCCAATTAGCGGTCCAAGGAATCATACATAAAAGACAAAGGTAACGCCCAAGCCTTTTCTCCTCCAAGGCTCTTAAACACTCGCGGAGACTGGAGATGGAATTTGGATATATTCTTCTGATGATTCCATGGTACAAAAATGGGTAGGCCACAGTTATTATAATAACGAGTAAATATTTTCGATATCTTAGGAATATCTAATATATTCATTTAAATATTAATTGAAAAATAATAATGTCCCTCCAAATATATTTTGAAAAGTTATATAAAATTTTTTTTTTTACAATAGTTAGTTTGTAGAAGAAAAGGATTGGAATTGGATTGGCCTGCAGCACTTACTTTCAAATGAATTTTTTGAAAAATATGTGATGCTTTTATGAAAATTATTTTTCAAACTTTCATCTTTATTCAACAGACTAAAGTTTCTTACTACCCTACTAATATCTAATATTTTTACATCAAAGAAATATTTCGAGTAGATATTAGTATCACCCAAAAGAAAAGTTTGAAGGAAGAGATATATCTATTTATTTAGATTATGGGCATGCTGTTTTTTCCCTCAAAATTCACCCTTTTATTTAAGAATAAGATATAAAAACTGATTAACGAATTGATGATATATTCTTAGGTTATCAATAATAAATTATTATATCATTAATTATTTTATAAAGAAAGTTTAGATTGAAAGTAAAAGTCACTCCAATTCAGGTTAGAGTATATTCATGATCTTATCAAGTACTTAAAAGTATTTACATATCACTTAATCAGGAGAGATTCTAAAAATTAAATTGAAGTCATGACTCATGATAATGTATGAATAAAAGGTTGACCAAGTGATTCGATATCTGTTGACTTATCAAATCATTATCAACTAGTGAAAATTTTGGTATGTAATAATCATTTTCATATTTACATTCATTGCCCCTGTTTGGCTATTTTTCTATGAAGTGTGATAACTGATGAAAATGACGGTATTACTGAATCATAATCAAACTAGTAATTGAGAAGTAAAATCTGAACAAACACATCCTTCGAGTGCTTGCTTGTTGTATACATAACCATTAACCAAACCTTAGAAACCCCAAATTGCTACTCACGGCAGCTTGGATTCCGATGTTGGTGTACTAATTATTTCCACCCCAGACACAACTCGCTGCAGCTCCCAAATTTCTGGCCACAGATACAACTACTTGAACCCAACCTTCATATTTGTGAAGATGAAACTGCGTCCTTAACAAAATGAAATAATAAATATACACCTTACTTCTTTTCTTTTTTTTACTTTTTTTATAAGCTATATTTTATGAATTTTATTTTGATGCACTGTATTAAAACATTCTACACTTAATATTCAAGAATTTGCTATCATGTTACTTATTAACCTTAACATCTCATATAATTATTAGTATAGTCAAACAAACTTAGTAATATAGTAACACATCATTGAATGTGTCAATTTTTTTTTGTACTTGCATTCAACAATGTGTCGTCATAGTTTGTTTGACCGCATCAATAATTATAAGAGATGTCAAACTCGACAAGTAAGTGTAGAATGTTTTTATACCGTGAATCAGAATTAAATTCTTAAATACTTTATGTTTATCTACCTTGTCTGAGAAGTGATTTTGCTATATTTTATCTTTTTCGCCATTTTCACTGCTTGTGGCAACATACACAAATGGTTCTATGAACACATCATCAAAGTCCTGAAGCGGCTCCAATATCTTCACCACATCACTCATAGTAGGCCTTGGATTTGGGTGGTGACTCAGGCACCTATAAGCCAAATTAGCAACCTTCATGGCTCCTTTCATGGGGAATTGACCTTCCAATCTTCTGTCTATGATTTGGTTCAACTTCTTTTGGTCTCTCAACAAAGGCCTTGCCCACCCCACCAAGCTCTTCCCTCTAGTTGTGAATGACTTATCCACTACCCGCTTCCCGGTTAGCAATTCCAACAGAACAACTCCATAGCTATACACATCACTCTTGGTTGTAAGGTGACCTGAAATCCATGTCATGAGTTAGCTTCCAATATTCCAGTGACTAAATTGATGAAGTATCTTGTTCACAAAACATATATCATCGGATGTCAATGAAGGGACAACATATGGGCTTTCAGTGAAGTTTAGGCTGAAGGGAAGACTTGCCCTTATACAGAATCCGAGTATGTCTCTGAACTCATCGAGTGCTCACAGAAGCATTTCACAGACCAATCACCAACAGGAGAACTCAAGAATCGAAGTATTTCACAGACCAATCACCAACAGGAGAACTCAAGGATCGAACCTAAGTCTTGACTATGACTTTATGTGAAGTTTATAGTAACATGAAAGCAATTAAGAATTGAGGTGCTTTTCTTGAAAGGCTTTTTCAATTCATTGTATCAGCAATCTTCTTTGGTAGGCAACCACTACCACTTTATGTTCTTATTGATGCTTGTGACATAGTTTGGAATGAAATAATGGAGTAATCTCCTAATACCCTTTTACATTTTAGGTGCCATCATACCATAAACTTGGTTAAAATTGGTAAATGGTATTTTGTACCTGTCATGATGTACTCAGGAGCAGCATAGCCTTGTGTTCCCATGATGCGTGTTGTTACATGTGTATCTTCTCCTTCAGGTCCATCCTTAGCTAGCCCAAAGTCTGAGAGTTTAGCTGTGAAATCCTAGTTTTGGAGAGTGAAGAAATAAAGTCCTGAAGTTAATTTCTTATGGTCAATAGGAAGATGAAATAGATGCAACAAGATCCTTAAAAAGTTGTGCAAGTATTTGGAGAAAAGAGAGGGTAGTTTATAGAACTTACTGAGTCTAGTAAGATGTTTGAAGCTTTGAAATCCCTGTATATTACAGGTATATCTGTTCCGTGAAGGAAGGCAAGGCCCTTAGCTGCACCTAATGCAATTTTCATTCTGGTTGACCATGGCATGGCAGCAGAGTACCCTGCTTGTATTAGAGAAAAAGAAGCAGGACTTAAGGCTTGGTTTATGGTAAGAACGAAGAAGTTAATTTAAGAAATCATGTATTGGTTCAAGGGATTATCATTAGTCAATATATAATCCACAACTATCATGCTAATTCTCATCTGAATCCAAAGAAAACAAACAGATTTGATTCAACCATGTGTGCTTGATAACAAAGCATATAAGTTCCAAATCATTTGATCACTTATCTTAATGTAGTAATCAGGTTTTAATAAGTTACTATTGAATATGATCAGAAATAGAGTTACTATTCCACTTCTGGTGGGGAAAAAGTTAGAGAAAAGGAGGAGACAAATTAGAAGGAAGACCAAAAACAACATACTTCTGAAGAGTTGATTCTCCAAGCTGCCTCTTGGCATGTATTCATACACCAAAAGCCTGTTCTCATCTTCATAGCAGTATCCAATTAACTTAACAAGATGTGAATGCCTTAGCTGACCCAGAAAAATAATCTCTGCCTAGAAATGAAAAATATGTTCCAAGTTAGTATAGAGCACTTTTTTTTTCAGATATTGGTGTTCCATTAGTCCTTCTAAGATATTTCTTCAAAATCTTAATAATTCGGGGGTAAAAAAGCTATTCTTAATAAGTTCAGGGATGCTTCAGAAAGCTAACCAGCCACTCCCTGTGACCTTGCAAGCCATCCAAGTCCAATCTTTTCACTGCCACAGTCTGAGCCTTCAGACCATTCCTAAGCTTGTCATCAACAAAACCCTTGTACACAGGTCCAAACCCACCTTCACCAAGCATATTACTCCATGAGAAGTTGTGTGTTGCTTCTCTCAGCTCCTCAAGTGTGAATGTATAAAGTTTTGAGCCAGCAAGTGAAACTGAAAGGTCTTCAATGGCCTGAGAGGAGCTTGAATTGCTTACATCTGACAGGCATAGCCTCTGGAAAGAGCCTTGTTTTAAGATTTTTTTCTCTGAGTCCTCCAATTCCAAAGGGCACTCATCAGTCTTGCAACAACTTAGGATCAAGGATACAGACTTAGACTTCCATGTGGTCTTTTTAGGAGTCATCTAGAGAAAAAGGGTTTATAATTGCAATGCTCTAAACAAAAAATGGTGTATAATGCTAACTTTTTTTTTTTTTTCCTTTTCACAAACAACCACCTCTTCTTTTGAATCTAAAAAAATGAGAAAAACGACATAGAAGTTTGGATGATTGATGACGCTGAAACAAAATATAAATGGAAGCTGAGGAAATTTATACTACATACACCTTCACCTACTACCTCAGAAGAGAACTTCTAGTTGTAGGGGAGATTCCTTGACTTGTAGACCTATTGGATGTGGATGCTAGAGTTACACTACTGGCATGAATAATTTTAATTTTATTTTTAGTGAATTGATATATATATATATATATATATATATACACACTATTTTTTGTAAGATAAAATGTAGGACTTTAGGTTGAGAAAAAGATTTGCCTTGATACAAATTAAGGGCAAGCCTCCGGACTCATGGATTGATTATTGAAATACTTATAGACCACTTACTAGTGGAGAAAATCAAAGAATCGAATATAGAGGATGCATAACAATAAATCAGTCAAATAAGCTAACTCTATTGGCTATTATATATATAATCAAATTACATTGGTGTAATTTTAAACAATTTTTACACCATTAAATAAATTTTTATTTCTTTAATTTTCTATAAAATCTATTATTGGATTATAAATCAATGCCATACCCATCATGTCTTATAAAATTTGACATAAATTATCTTTATGATAGATAATTATAATTTAACAGTTAGACTGATAAAAGAAATTATTTTATGATACTTATTAAGTGATATAACTATAATTAAAATTATATATATATATATATGTATATTGTTAAGTATAATATTGTCATATATAGCTTCAATTAATTAAAGGGCACGTAACTTGCCTACCTGTTGACTTCAATGTTACACTAAAATCCTCCATCCCCTAACCCCCATACATATGTATGTATCTCCACCTTGCACTGCATCCCTTGCCGTCCACTTATTTTTATTTTTTTTTTGGTTTAGCAGTCGATGTACATTCCCCGCTAAGGTCGCAGAAATAAGAGATCTGACATAATTCCATTAGTGCTAAACCAACCATTCCCATTCAAATTATGTTGTTGCACACATCAAATGTATTTTCTTTAATCATGATTCAATTGCGGTGCTGTATTTTGCAGACAAGTGCCCTATTATAATAAAAAGAAAATGTTTTTTTCTTTTATATCTTTTTTTTGTTGTGGATTCTTGATGATTTTATGGTCTAATTTGAATCCTAGTGCTTGGTTGGTAAAAGCTATTCTGGATTATTGTTGTTAGGATGTCAAAATCAAACATTAGCAAGCCGACGGTGGGACTCCTCTTTAAAATTCTTAATGTGATATCAAGGACACCTTCTAGAACATAAGCACAAGTCCTATTCAGAAGAACATAATGCTGCCTTAATTTAAATACACATCAAATACGTATGCAGTTGGGTTTAGGCACAAGATTGTAGAAACGGTCAATACAACCAAGGACTTTCAATATATTGAATTCATAAAAAGAAAAAATAAATATATATAAAGATGGCCATTCTGGAAGGTCAAAGTGAAAGGGTGAACCAATCAATCTAACCCACAACCACTTCTATCGCTCATGAAAAATGCGCCGAAACTCTACAAAAGTAAAATCGCTTTGGAAAATGGATTACCATACAGCGGCTCAGAGGAGGGATGCCTTGCATACTTTTGAAGCACTTAATGCATTTTATATAGGCATATATAATCACTTATTTTAATTTATAATATTTAAAAATTATATATAAAAATTTTAAAATGAGTGATTATATATATTTATGGATCATATATTAAATATATTTTAGGAACATGTAAGAATTTATCAAAGTAATCATATGATTGGTCTTTGACAATTGCACTAGACTGCCTTTGTAGTCTATCACATTAGGAATTTGACCATATTTATTTAATGTGACTAAATGATTTTAAAAGTGAGGAATGACTATTGCTACAATTTATTGTCTATTGTCACACCCTATTTAATGTATTTTTATTGTCTTAAAATGCCCTTTCTGAAAGGTTTGATGAACTAAAAATGATTTAATGTTATTTTAATACTATTCAAACTCATTCTTATTAATATTGCTAAACAAATATTCTTTTAATATAGCTTTTATACTTTATTTTTTGTGAAATTTTTATAATAATTTTATATATTTTTTATTAAATGATTATTAATAGTTTAATTATAACAACCCATAATTGATCATATATGTTTAAATTGAATTAATTTTTAACTACAAATAAATTTATTTAAGTATATAATAATATTTTAATATTATATAAATATAATATAATATTAAATAAGATACCATGATAAAAATAGTAATAAAAATTTGAAATTTTGAATTATAATAAAAAGTATAAAATTTAAATTATAATAGTAGGAATAAAGTTTAAATCAAATAAAATAAATTTTAATAATATTTTTAAAATTTGATTTTCACTGTCAAGTTAAAAAAATTGCAATATAAACAAATAATATCTTTTGTATTTTATTTAATGAGTTTAAGATCTCACATATTACTAAAGACATTACATGATGAGAAAATATTTTATCAAATTTAAGTATAAAAAATTTATCGTGAGAGAGTATATGATTATAAACAACACTATGGAGTTACTGACGGATTTTTAATACTTGCCAACGAAAAAATGAATTTCCAATGGATTTTGACCATCGAAAATAATGCATTCGGTAATAATTATCGACGGATTTTTTCTGTCGAAAATGATTATCGATGGAATTACCGACAGATTTTCCTAAACAATATCCATCAGTAATAGCCTGACAATTTTGTCAAGAATTTCGTCACTTTTTGTTGTTTCCAACAGATTTGTGACGATTACCGACAAAAAAATCCGTTAGTAATCAGAAAGTTTTAAAAATCCTTTTTTCTAAGTTTCAGTTTCCGACGGATTTTTCCGTTGATAATTGTGAATTTTGTATTTTGTTACCAATAGAAAAATCCGTCGATAATTATAAAATTTTTTAAAAAAATTGTTTAGCGACGGATTTATCCGTTGGTAATTTAAATTTTTATTTGTTTTTGTTACCGACAGAATAGTCCATCGGAAACCTATTTTTTTGAACAACTTACCGACAGAAAAATTCGTCAGTAATAAAAAAAAATTTCATGAAATTATGCTAATTATTGTATTATCTGATCATTTAAAGCTAATTATAATTATATTGAATAATAAAAGGTTAGATAAAATCTCCAATAAATAATAAACATAACAAATTTTACTTTGAAATACAAAATATATAAAAGTGTCAGAAAGTTTACAGATGCAAATATAAAAATTCAACATATAATATTTAAAAAAAAATAATAACTAAAATCACGAGAAGTCAGCAGTATCATCATCAGCATCACTATCACCACCACCCTCATCATCATCATCAATGTCTGACTGTGCGAATGAGCCTACCTTTATCTTTTTCTATAAGGATAGCATCTGCTTCTTCATCTTCAAGTCTATGGCATTTTCCTTCTCCTCCGCCTTCTTTTTCATTTCCTACATTTCCTGATACTGGTGCTCTCTCTCTGCATCCTTCTCCTGCATACGACGAAGTTCTGCGTTGAGCAAGTGAACTCGCTCGTGGACCTCATCATCTTCGGCAATGGATCCAATGCCTGTAGACACCCCAGTAATAGAGGAAGTGGACAAACTACTTGCATAAAATGACCCCAAACCATAAATGCGGTTCTTGTAAGGACCACCGACTACCTCTTGCCACAACTGATCCTCATCAATCAGTAGACACTCCGCACCAGCTGCGATCCTCTCCTCCCACTGTGTCATAGCCTCCTAATAGCGCTGCTCATAGTCATGCTATAACAAAATAAAATTAATTAAACCACTATCAAATATTTGAAATAATAAATTAAATATATATACAAACAATAAGTGCTCGGAACAAATATACCCAAGCTTTCTTTGAGCGAGGATCGACCCATGTCTTGTCTTTCTTGTGCGTGTGAGTCTTTTTGAACAACTCACTCTGTGTGGGTGGCCTCTTCAATTCAGTACTCTGCGATTTGAGTTAAACACGTAAAACATTAGTAATTGAAACACGGAAAATATTAGTAAGTGAAAATATAAATTTAACCAAAGGAATTTAAAAAATGTTTAAAATAATAATTAAACCATCCAATGATGCGTAGACTCTATAGTAATAGAACCACCATAATGAACAGATCCACCCTTTTGTGACGCTTTGCTCGCCTTAGCTTTCAAAGACTTATCTTTAAATTTCTCACTTCTCCAATATCGCCACAAATAGTCCAAGCTGGCCTGAGTCATCCACCTAGGGGTCTTGTCCCGCCGTTGTCGGATTTCAATGTACATGTCTTGTAGTCGATGAGCTGCCTTGGATTTGAAGAGCTTAAACATGAAATCTTCATCTTTGGGATGAATGATGAAGTGGCTCTGCACATGGAAGTAAAACAAATTTTAGCCTAAGTTTTGAAACTAATTTCTTGACCTGATAGAAATCCTTTGGAATAGAACTAGGTTGTGGACAAATATCACTCATCAATGTTGCCCATTGGTCAAACAAATTTTGACTTTGGTTAGCTTCTGACTTTATAACTAACATTCTAACTGCTAAAGACAACTCCAAGTGTACACACTCTTCCCATAGAGGGGCCTTTACAGCCTCCAATATAGAGAAAAATTTCTCAGCCTCGGTATTAGGAGCCTCGATAAAAGTTCATAATCTGCATGAATTTGAGGACCAACTGCATCATAAATCATTTCCTCATATCGTGTAGAGTTATCCTCCCAATTAATATTTCCCATGACATGCTCATCAATATTAACTCTACTTGAACTACCTCCAACATATGTATTTTCAACATTAACATGTTCAAAATTTTGTGTGGCAACTTTCCCATGCATAGTCCAAATCCAATAATTCGCCATAAAACCATCCTTATATAAGTGATACCTAATGGTGTCCATATCAAAATATTTTCTACATTTGCACCTAGCACAGGGACACCTAACTTTTTCCTCATTCATAAATTGTACTGTCTGACAAGCCACCCTTACAAACTTTTCAACTCCCTCGTAAAATTCAGGTTTGATTCCCCATCTACTGGGGTGCACCCTGTCATACATCCATAGTCTGTTTGTGGAACTCATGATTCTTGAATGTGTAATTTAACCTAAAAAATTCATTTACAGTTTTCCAAATTAAAATTTTATTTAATTATAAATATCTCTTAACAAATCATCTTCTAAAAGTAAAATTCTTTTAAGAAAATAGTTTGTGTTCTTTAACTTAACAAAATTTCGACAGCACCTCCCTTGAAACTAAGACATTCCACTCTTTAAATTAAAAAAAAATTGACAGAACCTCCCCTGAAACTAAGACATCCCAAAAAAATTAATTTCAATATATACATATATCAAACCAGTCAAACAAACTTTACAATACAATCAAACAAACATTTAAAGATTCTAAAACCGTTCTAGAGCACATCCCCTTATGGCATCACGACATGCATATCCTGCAATCTCCGCATACACAATCAATCTCCACAGCAAACAATGCAAACAAGTCGGGGAAGGACCTCTACTCCCTTTCCCCCGGTCATGCAATCCCATTTTCCTACAACTCTATCTTAGAAATCATAAGTCTCTATCCTAACAACAAATGTAATTAAATAAGGGGAAACAGTTACTTATATTACCTTGAAAAAGACAAGAGAATTGTATGCTCCACCACAAAAATATTCCAAGTGGACTCAACGCCCTCGAACAAAATCAGATCCTGCAATAGAATGATGAGATTACGAGCCAAACTACTTAAAACAAATCAATATTTCATGATTTACATTTGGATTTAATACCAAATATACTAAGCCAAGCTCACTATTCTAAAAATGAATCTAATTTAAAAGTTTTCAAATTACACAAATCTAAACTTGGTTAAACCAAACCGCACAACTGAACAAATCTAAACTTCTTGCAACCTAAATTAATAAGAAAATATCAAACCAAACTATATCAACAAATAAACAATCTAAATTTCTTGTAATAAAAATTAACAAACAAAGACCAAACTAAACCAAATATCAATAAGTAACAGAACCTAACTACACTGAAAATAAAAAAAAATACAAATAGTGCAAAAAGGAAGACAACTTTCGGAGGAGGGAGAGCATACCTTCTTCTCCAAAACAGCTGGCCATTGAGAAGGGTACCGGAGTCGGAGAGGTCACACCGGGTTCGGGGGGTCACCGGGGTCGCGCTTGGTCGCAGGGAGTCACTAACGGTCGCGGGGAGTTGCGAAGTCGCCAGGTGGGTCGGGGAGGGGCGCGGGGTCGCCAGGGTCGCGAAGTAGCCGGGCCGGTCGTGGGGGTGGCGTGGGTCGGTGGGGGGTCACACAGGTCGAGGGGGGTCACCGAACGTGGGGGTTTCCGGTAGCACGGGGCCGGTCATCGGTCGCGAGGTGGGCGGTGGCGGTTGGCAGATCTGGTCCCGTTTCCGCATGAGAGAGGGGGGGAGAGAGTGTGAGTGAGAGAGAGGAGTTTAGTTAAGTTTTAGTGATGGTTCGATTATCGATGGAAATTTAAATTAACGACGGAAATAATCCGTTGGAAAATTTTGGAGAAAGCACCAATCTGTCCCGTTATTTACCGACGGAATTTCTTAATTTACAGACAGAAAAATCTGTCGATAACACAAAAATTAATTTTTGCATATTTCTGCTGAAAATTCAGTCGATAATATTTTTTTAAATAAATTTATTTTACTAAAAAAATTTTGATGGAAATTTTCCATTGGTAATATTATTTTTCATATAAATTTATTTTGATAATTAGTTACTGACGGGAAAATCCGTCAGTAATTGTTGTTCACGTTTGCCGCAGTTACCAAAAATCCATCGGTAATCATGAAAACCAAAAAAAAAAAATTTTGCTTCCATTTTTCGCTAATTCCGTCAGTGAATCTGTCGGAAATACCAACGAAAAAAATCCATCCATAACTCATTTATTTCTAGTAGTGAAAGTCGATAACTATAATGTATTATGCTGCTTTAACTTTTAAAAATAAAAAATAAGAAACTACGATAAAATTTATGAGATGGACACTTAAAATGTCGATATGATATGTTTATTTAATACTAAATTAAATTATACAATCTTGAATGTATATACTGTATATTAATTTTTCAATTTTAAATTATTTTTTATTTAATACACTTGCTTTTATATTATGTAGATCAGTATTACATGATAAAAGAATATAAATTAATTTAATATTTATCAAAATAATTATATCAAATAAATTAATAAAAAATACTTATAATATTTGATGGTTATTTCAAAATAGAAAATATAATCAGCATTAAATATTTTTCAATTAAATTAATAATCATTTAATAAAAATATATAAAATTGTTATAAAAACTTGTTCAAAAAATAAAAATATAGAAGCTATATTAACAGAAGATTTGTTTAGTAATATTAATAACAGTTAGTTTGAATAATATTAAAATAACAATAAATCACTTTTAGTTTAAATCTTTCAGAAAAGATATTTGAGAACAATTAATCAAAAGTGCATTAAATAGGGTACTAAATAAATTGAGTTACACTTTTTGAACATTTAACTACATTCGATAAATGTAATTAAATGACTAGTATATGGTGCATCACACTTGTCCAGTGCATTATAGTAATATATCTAATTGTATTGGGATATATCATCAAAGTTATTAATAATGACTACAAATTAGTGTCAAATAAGGAGATAAATGATTCCCCGTAGTGAGTAAAAAAAAAAGGAGATAAATGAGGCTTTATACTTAATTTTATTTAATTTTGATGCATTATTACTTAATTTTTTTTCTTTTTTTAATATAATTATAGAATGATATATGATCAGAATATTTTAAGTTACTCATATATAATTGATTAAAAAATACGGAGGAATTCCACACTCATAATACATTAAAATCAAATTACTTTTTAACTTGAATGTTGAAAGACGACAATGAGGTAGAATATCCCATCCTTAGGTCTGGTATATTGTATGTCACAACTTTCATCTTGAAATCTTGCGATGAGTTTTGATGTTCGCCTACCACCAAGAGTCGTTAGTAGTGATACTCACCAGCTCAACAACTCATATTGACAGCTTTATACCCTTTTTTTTAGTTGAAAAATCAGTGCTAGGCCCAAATTAGGGAAAGAAAATACATTTGATCAACCGTTGGGAGTAGGAATATATATATATATATATATATATATATATATATATATATATATATATATATATATATATATATATATATATATTGCTATATTCATAGCATAAAGTAGTAGCAGAGACGCCTCATTCTGAGATCGCCAAGCCCTAAACCCTCGTCCGAAATATAGTCCATAGCCCTCATGCTTATTTTAGCATAAGGAAGTCAGAAAAATTGTAATTAGGATGGCAATATATATTTTACCTAAATGGAGGAGGTTTAAAACCCTACTTGCAAAAGGGCAGATTGCGGGTGGAATGAAAAAAACAATGTGAGAGGGGTGCGGGTGGAGGGCATGCATATGTCCTTATATTACTTGAACTTATGGACACCATGTCAACTTACACATCATCCACTATTGGATTGATTATGGAGTATATTCAAATAGGATTCACACTCAATTAAATGATAAATAGAGTATGAGTCGATACTGTGTTACACATTCTATGAGTATAAATAATATTTTTCTTTAATAATATGTCTCACATTTTTGTACTTTAATGTTGTAAACGTGAGTACTAAAGTCAGTTGGAAAGATGCATTAGCTTTAATATATAAAACAGAAATGATATAAAAATAGTCAGCAGCAATTATTCAGGCAATGAGTCCAGATATTCAACAAGTGGCTGCACTGAGAATGATAAATGATAACCCCTTTCTCCATTCTCAGTTCTCGCACGTGTACTAGGCGTATGTTGAGTGCCTTACTGCTTCATGCGATCAATTAAGGAATTAAAATAGAAAATCCATAAAAGGATAATTGAATATAAAATATTAAAAAAAAATCGAAGCAAAACAAATTCGAATTTCCCATTAAAACCAACAAGCATGAAACCACAAGTCAAAATGGTGAGGTGGTCCAGATACTTTCTTTTCTTAACCAAGTGTCAAGATTTGATTATTGCCTTGGGATTAGAACAATTTTAAAGGCTATGATCAGCATCTCATTCTTAAATAGGCCTACAATATACGAAAGGATTAATCTTGCATTCAGCAGTAGATATTCTGGGAAATCAAAAAACAAAAACCAACAAGCATGAGTAAATATGTGATGCTTAAATATATTTTTAAAAAATACTAGATGACTAGAAATTTTACCAAATTTAATTTTTAAAATGATGCATGATCTTTCTTAGATTTGATGAAATTAATCATAAATGTCCTATATTTCTATAACTCAGACTTCCCTTAGATATATTGTTCAATGTATAATAAAAAAGAAAACAATGTAATAATTTTATAAATTCAAGAGATGTTATTAGTGTAATGATTTTACAATATCATTATCTCAAAAACCTCCTAAACAAATTTTACAAACAAGAAAGAGTGAAATTGAATTTCATTAAATTTTAAGAAAGATCATTGCGATTGGTCTTAGTTTAAATGAAGAGTCGAGTAGAAAATATACTAATTATTTCATGACTCAAAAAACTAAGTCTTTTATAAAATTACAAGGTAAGCTTTATTATTATATGTTTCCTCACGAAAAATAAATTAAAAAAATATAAGGAAAAAAAACGTGGGAAGAAAAATATATAATTTGAAGTTGAAAGCAGTGTATATGCAATCAGTGTAATTAATAACCAAATGAATCAGCATAGAACTCTGAAGTGAACTCACCAAATATGAACGCCTTCCCCAAAAGAACCAGAAAAGGAAAAACGTAGCCATCAAATCAAAGTTTGAATAATCAACCAAAGAGAATAGAGAATGGTCACTATCTGTGAGATTGAACAACGTGCTCCAGTCTCTGTAAGTCATCATCGGTAGCACGTTGATGTAATATAATCAGGAGTTGCGGTAGGTGAAGTAAAATGTTGAAACAAAAGAGCTGCACTAACCCACACCCCAAGTTGGTCACACAAAATGAATTATAGTCAACTGTTAAATTGAATTAGTTCTTTACTTATATCTAATAAACCGCAAACTTGTCAACTGGCCATCCAACTCATTTAACTGCTTTTATAAATACTCCAACTAATTCTTACTTTATTTACTTTTTTCGATAATTATTATTTTATTTGCTTAGCTATACTTCACTAATAAAAATTGTGCTCAAACATACCCTTGATTCTAGTGTCAGATGTTTCTTTCTCATCATTAACGGTTTTAAGTTGGAGTCCTGGATATGAAGTAATCGGTACAAGAGGCATATTGATATGAAGATACATGTGAGAAACCAGAAGGAAACAAATAATAATAAACTTTTGGTATAGTTTAATCAATATGGGATCGAAATAAAGTGAAATGAAATGAGATGAAATGTTGACTTTAGTTATGTATCATTTTATATCATCTATTCCATCTCATCTCATTTTTTTTCACGCGCTATTATTATCTAAACAAAATCTTAAGAAAATAATGAGATTTATACCTTGAAAAATAATGAATTTAATTTTGATCTACTAATTTGGTAATATAAAACTTTTTCTGCAAAGTTATCTATTTAAACATTGTCACATCAACAAAAGATATTCGACTCCTCTCTCCATTACCTCAAAAATCATATACATGAGTGAGTATAAATAAATGTTACATTGTCAACACTTGTAAAGATAACAACAATATTCGATAAGTTTGCCTGTTAATAATACTGGCAAAGATAATTTGGCGAGAGACCAAAATGAATTAATTGATCGTATTTCATGTAATATAACTTGAGTATGAAGGATAGCTTAATCAAAATTCCCAGAAAGGAAAAAGAATTAAAATAAATAAGTAACACCGCATGCTGCCTCCATGGTCATCACCAAATTTGCACCGCCTAACTACGCAAGGGAAGCGTGCATGTGTGGTAGCTCTTACGTGGTGGGCTTCATATATACCAAAGTGTTTGTTTGATTCAGGTTCCAAGATATTTGTATTCGTGCAACAGAACCCAAGTTCAATGATTGAATGAATGATTGGAATAGGAAGTAGAAACCATTACAACAATTTGGGACTTGTCACTAGTAAAATAATTTATATCTAAGCATGTTATCATGAAAACTAACTCCAACAACTCTATTTATTAAGACGCTTATTTATGTTTAGACTCATTAATTTAATTATCAATGTTACTATTAAATTTATATTTATGAACCAATACTTGATTAATTAGTTTGGTATTTATTTTTTAAGCAAAATTATTATGGTTTGAATCTTAGATATAAGAAATTAACTCTGTGTAAACGTGAGATGCTTGAAATTGTACATGTACTTTACTAAATTTATAAAATTAAAAATTATCAACTTAGTCATAAAATTATATGAAATTATTCAATTTAATCCTTAAGATAATGCTCATAAAGACTAACTTGAATCATTAAAATAATTTTTTAAATTACTTTTTATAATTTCATGAATTAAATGGATAACTTTCAATTTTGGGGATTGAAACCCATGTACTATCTGAATGATCAAATCTCTACTCTTTTTATAATAAAATAACTTGATATAAGTCAAATAAATTGAGATTCAATAAATATTAAGTGCTTCAAATTGGATTTAATTGTCATAGTGTAAAATTTTTTTACACAATCATCCAATTATATATTATCACATAAATCATAATAATTGACTTTTATACTCATTACCTGAAAAGTCATTCAAATAAAATATTTTGATTGGATAATATTATAAAACTATTTTACATTATCAGTGTATCAAAATTAAACCCATTCAAATTATACAAATAACTATTTAAAAATTTATATTTATGAAATAATTTTCCGTCATTGATATAATAGTGGCGTGGAAGTTAAGGGATAGACAAATTAGACATAGAACTAATGGAGACGTTTCGAGATACCGTGATAAATTCCTTTCTTCTGGATGGGACCGCGTATGCCAATCTCAATCTCTGACTTTTTGGCACACTGCAAACTAAAGTAGCGACACCAGACAAAGAATAGCAGAGTTAATATTCTAAAGTTGTATCAGTTTGGTTTTGAAAATAATTTTGACGTCAATTTAACTTTAATATTTTAAATTTTGATATTAATTTTGATTCTTTTTGTCAAAAGCACTAAAAATTTCTAGACTGAATACCCTTGAAAATATATCAGTAAATAAATTAATCCTTTAGAATTTAAAAATATCATATTAATTGATCACAATTTAAAAAAATTGATAACTTGATCCCTTTGTATTCATTTTTTTTTTTAAAACTGTACGGAGCAAGGAGGATTTTTTTTTTGGTTAAATTTCATAGTGATTAGAGAAGGAGAGTAACAATTGAAAGAATATTGAAATGAAAATTTCACAAATGATGAAAAAAATGAAGTAATACAAATGTAGTGCATCATTATATAACCTAATTAAGAAGCATAATATACTGCTAACTAATATTTCACAAACTAAATTAAGTCTATCCTTTGACACCTCCCTAGCTAGAAGATACGTACTTTTTGTATCTCTAGCTTGGGAAGAAAGTACAATACAACCGAACTACGAAAAAAAAAATGTAATCAAAGGAAACAATGTAACAATCAAAGAAGAGAGAATAATAATTGAAAAAATTGAATAGTAAATTTCACTAAATGATAGAAATGTTAAGTAATGCAAGAGTGTAAAGCTTTACATAGGCAATGAGTGAAAACTAACTAATAACTAATTTCTACTAGGCTAACTAACATATAAATATTCTTGATACTTTTCTTAATGGATTAATTTGTCCGACATTATTTTCATGAACTAAATACCCTCATAAATATATTAAGGAACACATAAGCCCCTTAAGATTTGAAAGTCTTATATTGATCATTCACAATTCAAAAACATTGACAACGTAGCCCCTCTCTACAGGTCTATATGATGTTTTTTCTTTTAATTGTATGGACCAAGAAAGATTTTTCTTTTTTTGAGAGATTCATTTGTCTGACATTATTTTCATGGAGGACCAACTTAGGAGTTTACTTAATATTTAATTTGTGTATAAGAGGGACTAAATATGTAATGTATTGTCACATTATCCATAGTAGCAAGGGCTTAGTAGAAGAGTTCATCAAGCCTTTTAAGTATGTAATCTTAGATTCTTTTTTGAGATCTATATGGGAGAAAATACCATTAGGAGGTGTCTTATAATTTAGGTGCCTTTTTGTACTATGAGAATGCTTAAGGAAAAAAATTGACTTCAATTTCGTTCTATTTTTACAAAGAAATAATTTAAAATAACACATTTAAGCTGCAGAATTTATGTTTCAAAATTTGCACATTCGAGCGTTCAAATCTATATAGATCAAGAAGGATGATAGAAACATTGAAGGTCATAAGCATTTTTTTAAGCAAGGTTCAGAAAGAAGTCTTCATAAAAAAGATGATGCCTTTGGAAGAAAGTCTCATCAAAATGATAGACTCAAATAGGATTCCGTATAATGAATAATCATTTGGAGATTTTTTAAAAGTTAAGGATCAACACATTTCAAGTGTTCAAAAGATGATAGAAAATCTAGAATATTAGTACACACTATTTATTTTTACATAGAAATTCGGCAAGAGAGCAAGTCTTAGGGCAAGAGGCGATACGGGTACGAGTAAAGACACTTTGATGGTTAAATAAGTATGAGCTTAGACAAGGAGGCATTAAGGTGAAAATTATGTATCCTATCATACCTCAAGGTTTCGAGTCTCTTATATAGTTAGGTTATCTATGGATAAATCGGGATAAGATCTTCCCTGTGTTTTCTTGAATAAATAGATTTGTGTGAGATTTATGAGGTAGTAAATGCGCTTCATATCAATGGTTCTTGTCGGAAGACAAGTCCTATATTTATGTCATTATAAGTTGTAGATAGTGGTGCTGGAATTGTGCCTAATCCACGAATGATTCAAGCCAAATTGGTGGAGGATCTTTCAAAAGGTTCTGTGCCACGTAGCCAACTTGTGGGGTTCTCTATCTGAGTTCCCCATAGATAGGTCAAGGTCTCCAGCCTATATTTCTAGTTTAGTGCACTACTATACTTTCAATAATACAAATTGGGAAAAGTATGAGATGCCTGAGAAAGAGAGTAAAAAGAAGGTGACTAAAGTGAAAGTTAAAGCATTTGATTGGTTAAGCCAATTACTAGGCACTTTTTTTTTGGGGGGGGGGGGGGGAGGGGTCCAACCAAAGAATGAAGGATAAGGGTTAGGGTATTGAAGTGAAAATTATATGTTCTATCATACTTGAGGGCTTTGAGCCCTTTACATAGCTAGGTTATCCATGGATAAATCGAGACAGGATCTTTCGTGTGTTTCCTTGAATAAGTAGATTCGTGTGAGATTCAGGAGGTAGTAAATATGCATTTCATATCAATGGTTATTGGTGGAAGATGTGTCCTAGATTTATGCCATTATAAATTAGAGAGTTGTGTTGGAATTGTGCCTAATAAACGAATGATTCAGGTCAAATTGGGGGAGGATCTATGCAGCGAACTTGTGGGCCCTCTTTCCTAACTCCCCACATGGATCAAAGTCTCCGGCTTATATTTCTAGTCTAGTACACTAACATATTTCTAATGATACAAATTTGGAAAAGTATAAGGTGAAAAAGAGGGTAAAAAGAAGGTGTCTAAAGTGATAGTTAAAACATTTGATGGGTAAGCCAATTATTAGGCACTAAGGGTATGTTTGTGAGTTTAAATTTTGGAGGAAAATGTTACAAGTTCTCCATTTCTCTTCCTTCTCCTCCAAAATCCAAATTTACAAACATACTCTAAGGGGTCTGACTAGTAATGGATATAGAAAATTTAGGTGGTGGGAGCAAAAAGTAATACACAAATATAATAAATTAGTTCATGTACTTTTTTTATCTTAGTGTATAATCAAACATAACAAAATATATACATATTTATATACTACTGAATTTTTTTTTATCAAATTGTATGTAGTAGGGGCTAACCATGGTTTTGAAAACCAGACTAGATTAGTCAGTTCGGATAGAAAATCGATAAATCAGACATTGATGGTTTGGCCACGTGGCAAGCCAAGAGCCACCTGCGTGAAATTTTGGATAAAATGCCAAAATTCCAACCAACCAGTGGGATCAAACCCTATATATATATGGTGAGCACTCAACCACCATGCCAACTTGATTTATGTGTTATTTTGTAACAATAATTAAATATATTATATATCTATTTATATTAAATTATATTTTTATATATTAAATTAATTAAATTTGATTCAATTAATGATCCACCGGTTGAAACAGTGATTCAGTGACCTAGTACCTTGACCGAGTCAATCATCGGTTCAGTTTTGAAAACTGTGGGGCTAATTGTTTTATAAGTAGATCTGTCATTGGGTCCAACCACAGTGGGAAGGGGGTGTATTTCAAACTTAGTAAAGGTTGCAAGAGGGATGAAGGGTATAAAATTTTAATCATCAGATAAATCATTAATAAAAATGAAAAATTTATTTTCACAAGCTTGTTAGCAAATGACATGAGATTATTTTGCACTTAAGTTGGCTTAACACGAGAAGATGATCAAAATTATTGACTACTTTATCATTTAACTCGAGTTTGGGCCGACATAAATTTCCCTACAACTACAGGACTGTGTTAAGTATTAACTTTGAATCCGTATCCTTTCATCTTGGTTTCATAGGTGCTAAAAGAAGAGTTTTCCATTAAAATATTGACTTTTTTCGAAATTAGTAATTCCATTAAAATATGATTTTTTACTCATATATATGCATATATAATGGTTTTGGGCCGCATGGTTAATGATCCAAGTACACAGCTGCTTCTAGAGCAACCACTTGCCCAATTAGTCCTCCTTGGTTGTGCTTTATTTTTCTTTATCTTTTGTGTTTTTATTTCTTCTGTTCAATTCCTTCCTGAGAGCATATAAATGTCCCTACGATAATTGTAATTGCAACCCAATCCATGACATCCTCCTTCTACAACTAGCTATTGTTATCTTTTAAAAGGTTCTAGAATTAATTAATTAGTTGTTTATCTAAGACGATACTTGTAATTGAGGATTATGGATAACGAATCTTCTTTGGAATAAAACCTAAATTAATCTTTGAAAGAATTGTAACACATTAATTTAGCACTCAAATAATCGGCAAAATTAATTTAGTTTTGTAAAAATTAAAATTCATTTCAAGTTAGTTCAAAAGAATTAAAAAAAAAAGAGTAATACTAGTTTGATACCCAAAAAGTGGGTGCCTGTTCAGATACCCATTTCATAACCGTTGAATGTGATGAATGTTAAGGATAAGTGAAAACTACTATCACATCTAATGGTTCTAAAATGGACATCTGAACAGACACCTACTTTTTGGGTATCAAAATATAATTACCTAAAAAAAAATTGGACTAACTTGAAACGAATTTTGATCTTTTGAAGATGAAATTGACATTTCAAATTTTTTGATAATCAAATTGATGTTCACAATTCTTTCGATGACCAAATTGATATCACATATTTTAAGTACTAAATTAATGTTATACAACTCAACTCTTTCAAAAACGAATTTTAAGATTTTACTTTTTTTTTTTAATTCTAGCCATATCCCATAAGATACAACCAACAAGAAATGTTGGATTCAGGATATTTACATATTTTTTTTCTAGATAATTTAGAAGAGCTTAATTCTCAAAAGAAACTAAAAAGAACAACCATGTTCAACAATATACAACAAAAACTGAAAACGAAAACAAAAAACACAAACAAGCCTTTAATGGTCTAAGATTTGTGCTTTCGCCAGTGCAAACAAAAGGCATCACCTTCACCAAGAAGAAAATGCACCAACGACACCGGCGACTAGGGAACAAACCCAAACCATCGAAATCCCTAGAAGACCAGCTAGACATATAGCAGCACCACAAAATAAGGGCAACACAAAAAACAAAAACAAACAAATCCAATCGCCACATATATGAAATATGGGAAGCAAAAAAGTAACTAAAGTAGGAAAACTTGATCCTTGCCCGGAGAGATGAACCAGATCTGAAAGTGATAATCCCATATTTGAACAGCGAGTAAACAAAAACTCCAAAGCTAATGCAGAGCATAATGAAGATTTGTTACACCATAGAACCAGATATGTCGGCAACCCTTCAAAATAAAACTAGGGTTTGAGAGAGTCGACCTTAGCTTCCAAATTCTTTGATATTTTTGTTCAAATGTTTTCATTTCTTCGATATATATAGTTCCTCCATTCTTTATTAATAATCATCTTAGGAAATCGAGACAATTTCATTCACATGTAGTTGTATAGCATTTGAAAAGATTCATGATTCTTACGTAAGCATGTTGATCAGTGTGTAGGCATGCAAATCATCATTCTAGATTTCTTCCCCAGGAGAGGAGCTAATGAATTCATGAATAGCATATTTTCTTACATGCCGCTATATTTCTTTACTTTGTATCATGGGAAATTTAAGAATTTACTTTCTGTATACTTTTTTATTTTAATAATGTATTTTCATAAATAAAAGGTTCTGATTTAATTATTTATTATTAATGTAAATAAATGATAATATAAAACTATTTTGTACTAATAGTATATTAAAATTAAGAGTTAATTCTAACTTTAGCCGTTGAAATTGCATATGTGAGTTATTTTTGGTCCTTGAAATTTAAAATCCAACTAAGTAGTCTTTGACTTTATAAATTATAATTGTGAATCGCGTTAGTCATGAAAAATATATATGGTCAAATCAAACTAGTCTTTGAAAATAATAATTTGACTCAAATTAATTACTCAATGAAAATAATAACTTGACTCAAGAACGGATTATGTGAGCTTTACTTAGTAAAACTGTATTTTCATGTATCACTAATATTACATATGCAAATATTTTTTAAAAAAACTTCGTCTATGGTAATTCTTTGCGTGCCCCCTCGAGGGAAGCGAACTAATATTTCTTTCCAATTAACATCACTAAAAAGTTGGGGGAAAATAAAAACAACAACAATCAATCAATAATTAATAACTTAACTGGAATTTGCAACAAATTATTACAAATTAATTAAAGGATTCCCCCCAAATGCTACTTAATTACATATATGACACCCTGCAATTTCCCAACAAAGTATTTTGACTTTTCCGTAACATTGCTATATATACACTATACAAACTTCCAACTGTTAACCCTCACCAACAAAGGAAAAATGGTAATAGGAGTAAGTATATAACATGACTAGAAAGAGAAGATGCACCTGATGAGGCATAATAATAGTAATATGGATAGGGATATTGTGGTCCAGAGGGAATTACATTAGGCTGTCCTGAACCTGATGAAGGAGGATTGTTGGACTTAGGTGGTGGTGGTGGAGGAGGAGCAGCCCCTGAAGAATGTGTTGGTGGAGAAGGAGATGGAAATGGCAATGGTTGTGAGGGTGGTGGATAGATGAAAGAAGGTTGGTGTGGTGCATAGGGCACCTTTGGTATTGGTGGTGGAGGGTATGATGTTAGAAGTGGAGGTGGTGGAGGGTATGATGTTATAAGTGAAGGTGGTGGAGGAGGGTACGGTGTTAAGAGTGGAGGAGGGGGAGGGTATGGTGTTAGGAGTGGAGGTGGTGGAGGATTTGAATTTGGTATTATTAGAAGTGGTGGTGTTGGAGGATGGTTTGCATTTGGTGTTAGAAGTGGTGGTGTTGGAGGGTGGTTTGAATTTGATGTTGCAAGTGGAGGGGGTGGTGGACATATTGTTGGACATGTGGCACACTCACTAATGCATAACAAACCACTTGAAGGTGCATCAATTGTGTCCTCGGATGACACCCTGGCTAACAAAGCCAGCAACATGAATCCAGCTTTTAGGATCCAAGGAAACCAACTTTTTCTGATGAGTCCCATGTTGTTGCTATGGCCCATTTGAACGAAAGTGGGAGGGGATTGGAGAAACAAGGAAGGCATGTTCATGGCCAAGTTAATTGTGAAAAAGAAACAATTGCCACTTTGTTAGTGTTCTCATGGAACCAAAGTGAGAAGCAGGTGATTATATGTGACTTTTTGGGAACTCTGATTTTAATTACATTCCTAGATGCTTGCTTAAGGACCGGGTGTGTTGGGTGCATGGCAGAAAAGTATTAATTCTCATGCTTTCTTTCAGCCCATAACACTTTTGGTTCTCATGTACTTCTTAGGTCGGGATGGGTACTTGGATTAATAACTTAAAAATGTATTTCGGAGACTGATATAATTTTAGTATGACTTGCACGATTTTATGTATGTTAACTATTAAATTAAATGTTAATGGTAGTAGATTCTATGTGTATATAGCAGAACTAAAACGAGTATATCCTTATCTATTTATACCGTATGTAAGTGTTGGTATACTTACATCCTTCAATATCTTTTTATTAGTATTAAGTTTCATTAATCTAACTGTTAAATTTAAAGTTCTTACTTAGTAAATCAAATATATTAAATTTTATACAATTTAAAAATAATTTAATATTCTATCACGCCACTTTATTTTGAGAGATAATATATTTTGAAAAATATTAATAAATATCAATTATTAGAATATATATCTATTGTTGTTTGATTTTTTTTCTGAAATTTGGCAAACTTTATTATTAATATAATATGACATAATTTAACAATAAGATTAAATTCAATTCAATTTCTATAAAAAATTAATGAAAAGTATAAGTGTATAAATCTTACACTTAATTTAAACAGATCCTCATCAATATATTCCGTATTTAAGTACCAATACCAATTTATTCGTTAAGGCCGATGCTTGAAAAACATTATTGATTACAATTGTGCCACATCACCGCAAAGTCTATTACTGTACATTTTATAAAACCATCTCCTAAAACTAAGATAAAATATTATTAACTGAAATATTTCGAGTGGCTTTTGACTTCATTCTTAACATGATTTTATATTTAGATAACTTGAGTATAATGAGAGACACAGGGGATCCATAATCATTTGAATAATAATCAATTAATAACAGAAAACGAGTATTACTACTTTATAATCATCTCCTTGGAGTTTGGACATTGCACGTGTGCACTCCTTCATTCTCATTTATAGAGGAATCTGAAGCAAGGCTTCATTAACAATCAATCTTTTTTTTCCTATGCCTTTCTCTAAACATAATCCATCTTTGCGTGGATCAACTCTGGTCTCAAAGTATTATACTTTATTCTAATCATTGATACTTTACTTTCAAAGCTAGTATTCTTGGAACCTTGGCCACCTTTTTACGTGCGATTTCCGAAAGATTCTTGTTTAAATGAACAAGGAAAAGGAATATAATGACAGCTCTAGTACAATTGATACATGAACCACGACTTACTATATATGGATCGGCAAATTATAACGTAAACCTTATATGTTTATGTCTATTATAAATTTCTTATTATTAGTCATTAGATAAATATTATTTTTGTTGGATGATTTGATCCAATGATCAATATCATGGACCCAAACATATATGAAGTCCACCATAAAATCTACCTATATGGACCAGTATAACTATAATATCATGTCTTGATATCATGACAACCAATACCAAAGGGTCCCACCGGGTAAGCATCATAAAATATTTTCTAACCTCAAAAGATAATGTTGGATTATGTGCCTACCAATAAGCCAAAAGCTATGACGATTGACGAGATGTAACTTCATTTTCCTTATAGTTTCTCATGATTACTCATAATCGCATCGCGCATAGATAAGAGGTTGAGCATATTACAAACATAATAAGTCAAGATATTCAATCCATCGAATCTCATAATTTTGTTTTGATACTAGTCATTGGATCAAACACTAGGCCAGAAGGAATAGTTATTAGTAAGCGTACAATTTTATTTTTTTTATAATTTCTTAGAACCACGCCAAGAATAAGTTATTATTGGCACTATGAGCGTTAAGCCCATCGAATCTTTAAGTTGACGTTGACCAAATAAAACTAACATATAATAAGGCTTAACTTCAATATTATTTGTATGTGAGCCGGCATCTTTCCGTGTTAAGACTTGGATTAGACCATAATACTTGATAATGGACTTTTGTAGAAAAAGTTGCATCCAAATTATAAGTCATAAATTTTAACTTAGGTTATGTTAGGTTGAGGGGCAAAAATGAGGAAGAAAATTTAATGGATGAGTTGCATATGTAAACTTATACATGAAGTTCATCTATAAAAACTTCATCCTCATTTTTACACCCAATCAAACACACCGTGTGCTAAACATTCGATCCAGAAAACTTATCTATCCTATATATCACGATCTATAGTCCATTCTACTTGACTGTTCTTCTCTTGCAGAACTTGCCTACCCAAATCCTATAGTCTAATGTTGTTATGTGAGTTATATTTCTCATTTTTCATATTACATTTTGACTTTTTATTCTTGGACAACTCAGAATTAATTGCAAAACAAAGGAAAGGAAAAAAAATTAATTTCCCATTACAATAAAATTGTTGGACCTTCAAACAACACAACAATCTCTTGCATTTCATAAAAGTTCCTTGAAGCAAATGCCTTTCTATATGAACACGAGGAGTAAAAAGCCAACAAATATACAAACCTGGCACCTATTTTTATATCCTTGAATCAGTGTCGATTTCTTGTAGGGGTAGGAGGCCGTGCATGTGTAGCATTGTGATTCCGACTCTTAATTTGATCATGAAGTGATACATAGCCAAAGTGTCTTAAACGATTAAGCTCTGGCACTACAACTGATGCAAGATCTGGCCTATCCTTCTTGCTGAGTTCTGAGCACTTCAATGCCAGTTTAGCAAATGCCAGTGCCTCTTCAACTGGCCAATCAGCCACCACAGGATCAAGCATGTCTGAGAATGTACCCTTTTCAATTGCCCTCTTAACACAATGAGATAGCCCCATCGGAGGCCTTGCTGTGATAATCTGAAGCAGCATTATCCCCAGTGAGTATATGTCTGATTTTGTTGTCAACATCCCTGTGAGTTGGTACTCAGGATCAATGTAACAAAATGTTCCAGCTGCTGAAGTCATGTGATATTGTGTCACGGAGTCAGCTACAGAAGGAGGGACTAGTCTCGATAGACCGACATCGCTTATCTTGCTCACATAATTCCGGTCCAGGAGAATGTTCGCCGGCTTCAGGTCCCGGTGAACAAGGGGCTCTGGCTTTGATTGGTGAAGGAAGAGGAGTGCAGTTGCAATCTCTGCAGATATTTCGAAACGTTTCGCCCATGGGATAGGGGGTGTGTTTTGTTTCCTCAGTAATCTATCTTCTAAGCTACCATTATCCATGTATTCATATACCAAGCATCCGTAATCAGGACAGGCACCAAGTAGAAGGACCATGTTAGGATGCTTAATGCTGCATAGTACCTCAACCTATGCATGTGAACAAGAACAAGTATATTCAATTAGAATTGCATGAACACAATCTTGCAGGAGTCATAGGCTTCATAGCTATGGTAACAAAGAAAGTAGTCAAAGAAAATCAGAATTTTGCTGTAAGTTAATAATAATTAAAGTCAATAATTGTACATGGTGTTATTCCAAGGAAAAATACTTGGAATTTTGCATGTAATTAAGCCACCAAAAATTCAACATTAAAAGCATGCTTGTTAGAATATGCAGTGTAACATACAGCATTCATGAAATGTGGCAGATCCAAAACCATGTTTTGTGTGAGGGGTTGTTTCAAGTTAATTAAAATACATAGAGTAAACTCCATTTTGGTCCCTGAGAAATTGTTGTGGAATGACGGGATCAGAGTAGCGCAAAATAAAATATGTGGAAGTCAGAAAATAAACGACATGAGATTTACGTGGTTACATTAAAGCCTCACGCCCACTAAAGACGACAATCAAATATTGGAAATATGATGGAATACAAAAGGTGAATACACTCCGCTCATTGCAACCCTAATCCCAAATACACTGTCAGAATACCTTACAAGATTTCTCTCAGAGTATACTCTCAACCCTCTATATAGAGAGAAAACAAAGAAAACAAAACACTCTCTAAATTCTTAGAATAGAGGAAGAGAAGAATGGATTGTTGGTGGTGTCTCAAGTTTGATGAATGAAGCTCTATTTATAGAGCTTGGATTGCACACCATGGTTGAAAATTGAAGTCACCATGTGTGAAAGCCACCATGTGTGAAAGCCTCCATGTGTGAAAGCCTCCATGTTTGAAGTCACCAATCTTGGAAGCCTCCATGTTTGAAGCCATCATACTAGAAGCCTCCAAGTTTGAAAATTTGTAAAAAAACCTAGCTATTATAACAAATCTCCACCTTGGCTTGATTTTTATCAAGTTTCAAATTTCTGAAGTCGCCTTTTCCAATGTGCCCATAGGGGCAGACTCACATATTGTGAATACCAACTAAGTCCAAGCAATGCTGAACTTATACTTGATGATTGACTTTGTCAACATGTCTCATTGGATTATCCGAGGTACCAATCTTCATTGCAATGGCACCTTGAGAAATAATCTCCGAATAAAGTGATATCGACATCAATGTGTTTGGTTCTCTCATGATACATTTGATTTTTAGTCAAATGTATGGCACTTTGGCTGTCAGAATAAATAGTTGTAACATCTTGTTCCAAGCCCAAATTGCCTACCAAACTTCTTAGCCAAATGGCTTCCTTCATCGCTTCCTTTCTTTGCCATGTATTCGTCGAGTGGATAGTGCAATAGTAGATCGTAAAGTCGCTTCAACTAATTTACCTACTGAAGCGTGAAGACATATCTGAGATCTCCTTTTATCAACATCTCCGGCATAATCTGAAATAACATAACACGTAACACTAGCACTAGTGTTAGAACTCTTGTCATATACCAAGCCAACATCTCGTCATCGATCAAGATATCGGCATCCATTTCTTTGCTCGCCAATGCATCTTGCGGGATGCCCGTATATCTGCTAACAACACTAGCAGTGTGAAATATCTGGACGAGTGCATATCATAGCATACATTATGCTTCCAAAGCAGACTTTAGCATAAGGAACATGTGACATCCTGCTCTCCTCTTCAATTGGACCGTGGTGAATGTGCGGTGATAATTTGAAATGAGTCGCCAATCTAGTACTCACAGCTTTGCATTTTGTATCCCAAAGCTGTTCAAGTACCTTTTCAATATATTTCTTCCGAGATAAATATAATTTGCCAAAGACGCCAATCCTCGTGAATTTCCATGCCCAAAATCTTCTTATTTGCACTCAAGTCTTTCATTTCAAATTCACCACTTAGTTCTCCTTCACTTCTTGATCTCAAACATACTCTTAGCAAGAATGAACATGTCATCAACATAAAGCAACAAATAGATAACCGAACCATCTGAGAGCCTTTCAGGAACACACCATCATAGTCACTCCTTGAGTAACCATAACTTAACATGAAAGTGTCAAATCTTTTATACCATCAGAGATTGCTTTAAGCCATATAACGACTTCTTTAATAGGCATACATTATCCTCCTTGCCTTGAATAATGAAACCTTCAGGTTGTCTTTGCATGTAGATCATTCTTCAAGCTCACCATGAAGAAAAAGTCTTGATATCATGTTTCAAGCTCTAAATCAACAGTGAAACCATAGCGAGCAACACGAATGGAGCTATGTCTTACAACGGGAGAGAATACTTCTGAAGTCTATTCCTTCTCGTTATTGAAACCTTTGCAACTAAGCGTGCTTTGTACCGAGCTGGTTCAACTCCAGGGGATCCTTCCTTTTTCTTAAAGATCCATTTGCAGCCAACAACTTTATGTTCTTTAGGTGGTTTCACCAATTCCCAAGTCTGGTTCTTATAAAGAGACTCCATCTCTTCACTCATTGCAGCAATCCATTGTGCAGACTCTTTACCCGAGATAGCCTCATGGTATGTGGTGGGATCTTCTGATTCCATATCCTCACCATCGATAATGCAAAAGAGACTATGTCCTGCATGACCATACCTGCATGGTGGTTTTATTTGCCTCTTTTCTCTGTCTCTAGTGAGGCTATAATGCTGCAACTGTTGTCTTGCATCTACAGCATCAACAATATCTTGTTCTTCTTCTTGAATGGGTTGATCAGGTGCTTCTTCTTCCATCTGCTTTGGTGGTTCAAATCAAACTCCACCCGCTAGCATCTTGGTTTTTTGTTCCATCAGCCAACCTTCGTTTTTGGATGAAGCATGGATGATTCATTGAACCTTACATCTCTACTGATTATGAATTTGGATGACTTAGGTTCTGTGCACCATAATCTATAACCTTTCACCCCAGTTTCATATCCGAGAAATATGCATTTTAGTGCCCTTCGCTCAAGCTTTCCATCATCAATATGAGCATATGCAGGACAACCGAAAATTCGCATATTTGAATAATCAGCAGGAGTACCGGACCATACCTCAATAGGAGTCTTCAAATCGATCATGACGATTGAGACCGATTCACCAAATAGCAAGCCATATTAGATTCAGCCCAAAATTCTTTAGGTAAAACCAAAGATTAGAGAGCATACAATGAGCTCCTCTCCAAAAAGAGTTCGCTCATACGTTCTCGCTACTCCATTTTGTTGGGGAGTCTTTCGCACGCGATCTGATGTCTTACTATGCCTTCATTTTCGCGAACTTCGTTGAACCGACCTCCACAAAACTCAAACCATTGTCGGTTCGGAGACGCTGACTTTCTTGCCGATGCGATTCTCAATAAGTGCTTTCCATTTCTTGAAAGTATGGAACACATCATTCTTGTGTTTCAAGAAATAAACCCATACCTTTCTCGAAATCATCAATGAATGTCAATAGGTATCTAGAACCACCTTTTGACTAAATAGGTCTGAGGCCCACAAATCAGTGGATGTAATCCATCGCGCCTTAGTCTGTGGATTGCAGATCGAACTTGACTAAGTCCGCTTCCAGACACAAGGTTCACAAAAGTCAATTTTTCCAATTTTGTGATCACCCAAAGCCAAGTCGCGCTTTGCTCAAAATTGACATTCCTGCTTCACTCATATGCCCTGACACATATGCCACAAGCGAGTAGTTTCGAATCGTAATCAAAGGAAGATGATACTGAGGCAAAGACCAACAACTGCATTTCCTTGAAGTAAATAAAGACCGTTGACCAACTTGCCTCTAATCACAATAAGAGCACCCTTAGAGATTTTTAAAACTCCACCTTCGAGAATACTTATAACCTTGAGAATCGAAGGTGCCCAAGGATATAAGATTTTCTTCAATGCAGTATGTACCTAACATTAGTCGCGTTCTCTAATTCCATCATGCATCTTGATTTGGGACTGCATGCCAATGCCAATGACCTTACAGGCATATCATTTCCCATAAGGACAACACCGCCATCAATTGACTGTAAGATGTAAACCAATCCCTTGCCCGACACATGTGGTAGGAACAACCTAATCAAGAATCCAATTATCACCAATTGAACTGTTGATCTTGTGGAGAACATTATCGGTACTTTCAGCTACACTTGTATCACTTGAATCTTGGCCCTTTTGTCTTTGAGTCTCGGACATTCCGCTTTCCAAAGTGCGCTTCCTTCTGCAATACTCGACACTTGCCTTTCACGATATCTGCACTTAGATCTAGATCTTCCTTGCTACTCGATCCAATCTCCTTTGACCTTCCTCTAGCAACCAAGCCGATGATCTCACGATCATCCACATTTGCTAGTATAAATGCTCCATTTTGTCGCGACTTAAAAATGCGATTTTACCTCATCAATTTTGAGGTTTTCACGACCATATATGAGCCGTCTCACGAAGTGCTTGTATGAAGGAGGTAAGGAACAAAGTAACATCATTGCCTCGTTGCTCACTTGAAAATGTCTCGTCCATATTTTTCAAATATGTGACGAGTGACGTGAACTAAGCTATGTGAGACCGGATTAATATCCCTTCTGCCATACGAAGCATGTACGACGTTGTAACACACCCCAAGACGGTTGGCCACCGTCTTAGTCATATATAATGACTCCAACTTGGTCCACAAATTTTTGCTTTTTCTCCGAAAGGACCTCTCAGTAGTACATCGTCTGTGAATGCACTGGTGAATCAATAGAAAGAGCCTTTGATCGGCATCTTCCCATTCAAATTCCTTCATTGTCTCGCCTCTTTTCCTTGTCGAGAAAGTGCTACTTTTACACCTTGTCTTTGTATAAAACGGCCATCATGCGAACCTTCCACATTCCAAAATTAATGCGCCCATCAAATCTGAATATCAAATTTGGCGATGGGCATTTTGAACAAATTAGCCCGTAACTCTATAAGAGCTCGATGCGCTTGTTGTGGAATGACGGGATCGAGTAACGCAAAATAAAATATGTGGAAGCATAAAATAAATGACACTGGGAATTTACGTGGTTCGGCTTTAAAGCCTACGTCCACGGGCAAAGACGACAATCAAATATTGGAAATATGATGGAGATACAAAAGGTGAATACACTCCGCTTGCCACCCTAATCCCAAATACACTCAGAATACCTTACAGTATTTCTCTCAACAGTGTATACTCTCAACCCTCTATATAGAGAGAAAACAAAGAAAACAAAACACTCTCTAAATTCTTAGAATAGAGGAAGAGAAGAATGGATTGTTGGTGGTGTCTCAAGTTTGATGAATGAAACTCTATTTATAGAGCTTGGATTGCACACCATGGTTGAAAATTGAAGTCACCATGTGTGAAAGCCACCATGTGTGAAAGCCTCCATGTGTGAAAGCCTCCATGTTTGAAGTCACCAATCTTGAAGCCTCCATGTTTGAAGCCATCATACTAGAAGCCTCCAAGTTTGAAAATTTATAAAAAAACCTAGCTATTATAACAGAAATATATAGGGTGACAAATTAGTCTTTCAGAATTTGAAATTCCTCTATTGATCACTCACAATTTAAAGAGTGGACAAAGTGGCTTCTCCGTACATTTCTATACAACTAAAAAAGACTGTTTGAATCTATGCGAAGGGATCATCAATTTATCCCTCATTTTGAATTGAGAAGGATCAATAGGAGATTTTCAAATCTCGAAAAACTAATTAATTTATTCTCTGATATATGTCTAGGGAACAAAATGGATATTTAGTCGAATGCATATATCTCATACCTCTTGGTTGAACTGCTTCCAGCCCTGAGTAGCATCAGGGCTCAAAATTTTGATTGCAACCGGAGTGTGATCAATTTTGCCTTTAAACACAGGTCCAAATCCACCTTGTCCTATTTTCATTGATAAGGAGAACCTTTCAGTAGCCTTTTCAATATCATCTATGGTGTATTTCCTATATCGATCATCCTTTTGAGTCAAAGCAGTTAATGCCCTATTTTTCTCTTCTATCTCTCTCCTGGCCTTCATCTCAGCTTGCCTTCTTTTATGTGCTTCCTTTTTAGCTAACTTCATGGCTTCCTCAGCTTCTACCATGGCTGCTCTAGCTTTAACCTTCTCGTGTTCTGCAAGTGCAAGAGCTGCCTCTTCAGCCAACCTAGCTTCCTCAACCTTACGTGCCTCCTCCATTTTCCACTGATTAATCTCTTTAGCCTGCCAATAAATTATAGCTTATAGAGTTCTGTTGCAAGGGATACGATACGTTGTTACACTATAAATCAAATTAAAAATATGTGAAATAAAATTAGAAATATTATTAAAGTATTTGATATGATATGTATCTAGTATGGACGCATTGACTATTTTGAAGTAATTATGCATCGTACAGATCATAGTTCTTGAGTCATTTCATTTAAAATTATCACTTTACAGCAACTCCAACTTGACTGAATTCATCAAAGTATAATCAAGCTTACTAGTTACTTCTCTTACTTTATTGGGAAGAAAAAAAGACACAAATTTTGTTATAGTAGGTCTCACTCTTATTTATATTGATTTACAATTTTATTTGTGTCTTTATTTTCTCTTTTAAAACATGACACTTTCATATCAATGAAAAATATGAGAGGATTCATCGTAAATATTGCTTAGTCATTGACATTTTATTTTATTATAAGGGAGAAATTAATTAATAGTTCTCTCATTGGCGGTCATCAACTTTGACTGTAGTTTAATTTGCAGTGCAATAATAAATCATTTTAAGGTAAACATCAGGTTTGTAATATTGATGAATAAAGATGGTAATTGAAGGACTCAAGTAGAAGTTTCATAGCATCACCTTATTTTGAGCTGCGATTGCTTCTTTGCAAGCTAAGTTGTACATGTCCATAGTTTGCTTCAATGTGAGCTTCAATCTAATCATCTCAGCTCCCACATCACTCTGTTATAGTATACATTGGATAGTTAGATTTTTTTCACTTCTCAATTTCACCATATTCATTTGGCCACATAGAAGAAGTTCTTAGATATCTGCGGATTTCTGATTGTATACTATTCAATATATACCATTTCAAGTATATGAGTAATTACGGTCACTCATTTTAATAATATTTTCAATTTCATCTATACTATGGGCTTATCAATAAATATGATTAATGGCAAAATGTGATAACATTGATAAGTCAATACTACTAACATTGGAAATGGATTCTCTTATGTGAAAAATCTCACATAACCTTGTTATGTAAAATTTTCACACGAGAAAATTCACTCTAGCCGGCCTATATAATTTAGCGAGACGGACTTAATTATTGTTGATATTTCCGTATTACATAGATAATGCTACTAAACGAGATTTTATTTCTACTCTAAGGTGTGTTTGATATAGGAACAAGAGTAGGAGAGAAGTTTTTATAAATAAACTGCACATGACATCCATGAAATTTTTTTCTCTTACTTCTTACCCTCCTACCAAACTCACCCTTTATATCTAAGAATTTCTCCAGATGCATAATGCTTCTAGTTCCAAAACAATCCACAACACGGTCCAATATTATATATAAAAATTGGCAATCATAAACCTTTTCTCTTTTAGATTGTAAGCTTTGTAACGAGGAAGAGTGGGAATTTGATGCAAAGCTTAGGTCCGAATCATGTCTAGTTCTTTCCATTGACCGTGAAAAGTCACTCTCATCAGAGCTTGAGTTGTGGATGATGCTATATTGTGATCTTCTGTGTCGTCGATAGGATCGTTCAGTGCTCTCGATTGAATCCCTACGTGCACTTTGACTCCTCTCACTCACAAATGCTCTGCCTGATCGTTCATTGGTGCTCCCTCTTCTAAGTGTGTGGAGAGTATGTGACCTGTTTGCATTGCAGCCAAATCAAAGTTAAATAGGAAGAATAATTATTAGGAATAATTTTTTTTTATTAAACACTATCTATTATCTGGTTTGAGAAATTCTTATGTGATATGATCCATTTGCAATACAATTAAATTATTGTTAGTTATGCAACTTCCCAATATCACCATCATAGTTGACGTGTTAAATTGTTAATGGATTTTAAAGTATTCAAGTTTATCTCTTTTTTAACATGACATGATAATGTTCAAATTGAACACGGGAGAATCTAGTTCTCCACTAAAACTAAGAAAGCCTTTCTCATCATCTTATGATTAAAAAGTAAAACCTCAAATTGGTCCTTGAAAGAGCTATATGATATTAATTTGGTCATTGAAAAAGTTTTGGAACATCAATTTGGTTATCGATAGATTAAAGTTCATTTCAAATTATTATATATATATTTTTTAATTTTTTGGACTAATTTAAAATAAATTTTAATATTTGAAGAACCAAATTAATGTCACAAATATTTTGATAATCAAATTGATATTATAATTCTTTCAATGACTCACAACTCTTTCAATTACCAATTTGATTATTTCATTAAAAAAAACTTTTTTTTAGGGTAATTGTCACACAATTTAACATTCTTACACTATTAGATTATAAAAAAATTGATATGCGGTGCGTTATCAAATCATGTCTAATTTAAATTGTAAAATATTTCATAAAAGGGGTGAGTTATCAATTTTTTAATTGGTTGATAGCGTAAAGATACTTCACACCGGGGGTGTATGAGAACCAATTCCATACTTTTTATTGATTTCAACATGAATTGCTCAAAAATTTCATTCCTTGGCACCTTACTCCTTTTCCTGACTCACTAGTAGGTGGATGAGCATGCTTCTGACTCAATGTTGTAATCAATGGGCGTGTTGCTTGTCGTTCCGCCACTATCTTCCCTTTTGAAATTACATACACGCAACTATAATCTGGGGCTGATTTGATTATAGCTGATCCTACATCAGGGCCTTTATATTTCCTGAGACAGCCACAGCATTGAGAAACTTCAATACAGTTTATCAATATTATGTATACATATAGGTGAAATAGTCTTTTCAGTCTCTTAACTTTATTTAATTTTTCAATTTGGCCCCTCATTTTTTACTTTTTTAAATGTAATCTTTATGTTATAATTTATTTTTAGTTTGGTCTCAAATCACTAATTCATCACGTAACCAATAGAAAATATTGACGTATCTTTATTCACATTAGAATCACTTGTATTTCATGTCAACACTCATTGTATTATATTAGTAATTTCTATCAGTCATGTGACAAAATATTAATTTGAAACCAAAATCAGAACAATTTGAAACATAAAAGAATAGGGTGGAGTGCAATAACTTCAAACCTAAGAGTGTTTAGTGTTATTTAATCTAATAATAAAAAAAATAAAAGGTAAGAGATTAAACTGAAAAATCAAATAAAAGTAAAAGACCAAAAGACCTATTTTGGTGTACATACATGAAGAGGAAACACAAAAATTAAGCAGGGGCAAAGTTTAAAGAGGACTAGAATTATAGTAAAATAAAATCAATTTTTTTTCAAAACAAATATGATTTAAAATAAAATTGGGATGTCATGTGCACTAACTTGCTTCCTGCCTTGCTGAGAAGAGACTTTGTCAAAGAGTTCTTGTTCGTGGTGCTGGGTGCACCAACGACAATAGTATGGACGTGATTCCTCTGTGCATACTCCAAAATTCCTCTCACGATATCAGTACCATCGATTACAGCTTCTTTCATCTTAACCTGACGAATTAATGTGCCAAAATTATTTGTGATTTGAAGGTCGATTATTGAATTGGAAGATAATTAATCAAGTGGATGAATTTCTAATGAAAGCAAGTCTCAATTACATACGACTTTAGGAGGACACTCTTCACGTAATTGATAGAAAATATTCTCCAAATCATCCTCGTCAGGTCGGAAAACATTCGTGCCCTCTGCATGCATGCATAAACATCACTTACAAGAAACACAATGGTCACAGCATCAAAACAAAAAAGCACCGCTAAATGACTCGAAAAATCAACATATTAAAAGCGATAAAAAGCCCATCAACTCTTGTTTTCTTACAACTATTCATAAGCAGCTCAAACTTATCGTCAGACGATAGGAACATTCTTCATAACTGCGTTTGTTTGATTGAAATTTGCGATATTCATCTTTTCCCAATAAAAAAAAGTAATAATAAAAAAACTCAATGTTTCTCCTAAAATGACCATAGCTCATGTTCAAACAATGTTACACACCTAAAAAAAGTACTTAAAATTTTTCATATGAAATAAAATTATTAGTTAGACAGAATAAAGCATCATGCACTACAAGAAAATCGGGAGATTTGCGGCAAAAACTTGCTCAAGATTTTACACCAACATATATTCCTTTTCATCCAACATAATTAACAACAATGTTATATCATTTCTAGTAAATAAATCCGACAAAAATTCCAACCCTTTTAAAGTATTTCTAGATGATAATTTAAGGAGAGAGATTTATAAATAAGAGGGTACCTACGATGATGATTGTCTTTGTGCTTGACATGAACCGCAATGACGATTGGGTTATCAAGATTCTGAGTTGCCCAACGAAAGGCACGAAGGCTGTTCTTATCTTTGTCTACGGCCACCATTGTGATGTTTGAAATCGACATGTTTCTTACCATCAAATGGTTAACGGGAGACATAAAAACTAAACCTATAATAATAACCTAAATCAATGGCTATATATTATATATTTAATTAATAAATATGGTTAATTGCTACCACCATGCACCACCTCCTTCTCCACCATACAAGGAGGAGGAGGGAGGAGGAGGAGAAGCTAGGTTGGGGTCCTTCTCTCTTTTGCTTCCTCTTTCGTTATCAGAAAGATGGAGATGGTATACCCCCCATGCAAAAGCATATGGACACGGTTAAAATTTCAATGTCATCCTCTATATATTTTTGTTTTAAATTAGGTAAGGTAACTTTGACCAAGCCTGACTTAACAGAATAGCAGTCAAGAAATTTCATAGTTATCTGTTCTAAATTCTGTTATTGCACAAAAGATTGTTTCTTATGCGTACGTGTTAAATTAAATCTACTTTTAGACAAAGCCGTTTGAAGTTAATCCAATTAGTAAAAAGATTTAATCAGTTTGTTGATTAGGATTTTTTTGTAAAGCTATTTGTGAGACTAATATGAATTATAAGATCACAGGTAACATGTTAATGATATTGTATAATAGATTGAACTTTTCTTCGCAATGAAAACATTTTTTCTATCGAACACAGTATAATGAAAATTAAACAAATTATGCATTGAAAAATCTCATTTTTGTCATTTTAATTTGTTCAATTGAAAGTCTTAGGTCTCTCACATAACACAACTAGGATTTCTGTAAGAATCTGTATGTGGACTTGTATATATCATTGTATATTGTGTACTATTATAAAATTTGGCTGAAATTAAAATGAGCTGATAAGGATAAGTTAATTGGACTAAATCATCTTGTTAAGTATAGGCTTATTATGTGTAGATATCATGTTATCCAGTTATTAATTTTATGATGGACTGAATTAAAAACACTGAATTAAAAACTAGAGTTTACATGGTTATAAAATGTTATGGTCCTTAAGTTATACGCATGCCTCTTTTCTTGATATTTCATTATCAGAAAAGGGAGAGCCACTATCTCTGAACGATGCATATCAATTTGAAAAATTAATAACCATATGTCTAAACACCAATCAATTTCTTTGGATGTTCAGGTACGCTTCCTCATCTTGTCTTTCAATTTTCTTGATGATTTAACATGAATGATCTTGGAATTATAAATAACCTAAATTTCTAACATTTTCTTTTCTCATTTTTTTTTCATATGCAATTTGGTTAAACAATTTATGAGAATATGGGTTTTGTTGAGAAATTATTTTATATATCTCACTATTGGGGATTTTAGTTGGACCAAAAAATAATCTTTTTTCCTGATAAAAGTGATGGGTTCGGTGACAAAAATTTTCAAATCTCATGTTTGCTAGCCAGGTGTCATGACCCAAGACAAACAAACGATTTTATCCATAAAGAAATCGCCACTATCTTATAAAAAAAAACTTTGCTAATTAAGCAAATGGACATATGTATGGTGCAGCACATTTGGCTATTGGTGGTCTTATAAGTTTTGGATTAAGGGTTAACTTTATATAAATCGCACTTATGATCATTTGCTTGTCTTGCACACATGAGTGTTGAAATTTTATGGCACTAGCGAGTTCTAGCTTAGTAATTAGCAAAAAACCAATTTTTTTAGTTAACTAAACTCACCATTGGCGAGTTCTTACTCAATAGGAAAAAAATATTTTTCAGTCCAACGAAAATTACCATTGATGAGACATATAAAAATCTCATATTCGCATAATTGTTTAACCAAATGCCATATAAAAAAGAATGACCCTGAACTCTTCTTGTGATTCATAATTAATCCCACTATTTTTTAATCGTCTTCAACAAATCATTGAGTGATTAATTTAATTTCGAAGTTTATATAAAGAGATTATGATATATTGAAATGTAAGAAACTTATTTTGCTTTCATAATAAACACAAAAATATATACTTTATTCTTAAAAAAATTAAAAATATTAAAAAAGTAAAAAATAAATAAGTGGAAATTCTCTCTTAATTATTAGGATATACTATCTCTTTTTTCTGGAATGATTGTATTTGATTGAGGAGCAAAAATATAGAATAAGTTTTTATGAATGAGATGCATATATAAAATTTGTCCATAAAAATTTATCCATAAAAATTTATCCATAATTTTTTACCCGCTAATTAAACCTGCCGCTAAGTCTGATCATTTTTTCCCCCTCTTTGAAGCCTTTCGCTTTGATATATGGAGCCTTTCACTTTGATCTGTGTTGTTCTGTTATAGAAGATTCATTCTTTCTATGGTTTGTTATACGCCCAGTTCAAAGTTCAATTAAGTTTGTGTCATCGTTGCTGATAGGTGCATCAATCAATTGGCAGGATTGTTCTAGTTTCACCAAAGTCTTAGTTTGAGTCTCGCATACATATACACATAGCATCAAGTAATAAGAGTACTTAAGAGTTTTACTTGTCACACCTCTATATGGTTGCACACGTGCGCTCGGGCCCTATAATGTCCCATTATTTTAATTGTTAAAAATCTCAAGATTAAATATTTTAGGTCACGCACCAATTTATCCACCAATCATATTATCAGGAACTAATTTAGGAGTTATCTTAAATCATAAACAAATTAGTTAAGAAATAGAAAATAAAATTTTAAATTTGGGTAAATTGCATTGATGACTTCTCTTGAAGTTTGGTCAAATTCAGTTTGATTTCTCTCTATTTGTATAGGTTACGATGATCTCTCTTGGATGCATACAATATTCATTATGTAATAGACGGGATGTCGGTGTAATAATTTTATAAACTTAGGGGATGTTGATGCAATGATTTCATAAATTTAGAGACCTTCTAATAAATTTTATAAATAGAGAGAAAATAAGGTGAATTTTACAAAATCTCAGGGGAGATAAGTGTAATTTGAATTGTCTTTAAAATTTTTAATGCATAAAAATTTCAAGCAAATTACACTTTTTGGTCCCTAATTTATTTTTGCTTTTCATTTTGGTCCCCTAACTAATTTTTTTGTTCTTTTTGGTTCCCTTACTTATTTTTGTTTTTTATGTTTTGGTCCATTACCTAATTTTTTTTATTTTTTTTGTTCTCCTAACTTATTTTTGTTTTTCATTTTGGTCTTCAACTTATTTTTCTTTTTCATTTTGATCTCCTGATTAATTTTTTTGAATTTATTTTATTTTATTTTCTATTGTTAAAGTATGATGCAATAAATTAAAATAAAAGAAACTGAAAAAAAATAAAATTGAACAAGATATTTACCTTTTTAATTGTAAAATAAAAAATTAGATAAAATAGAAATTAAAAATTAAACAGATAAACAAAATAGTAAAATTTTAAACAAAAGTAAAACTTAACAAGATTTTTTTAGCTATAAAAAAGAAACTGAAACTGATTTTTTTAGCAAGAAATTGATCTTTTAAATTTGTTTGTGTTCAATTTACATCATTTAGATTCTTATTATTTTCTTTTCTTTGCTTAACTTTTAGTTGATTTTTAATATGTATTTTATTTAATTTCTATTTTTGTTTTATAGGAAAAAAGAATAAATATCTAATTCATTTTTTTCAATTTTTTATTTTAATTTTTCACGTCATACTGTAGGAACAGAAAATAAAATAAAGCAAATCTAAAATTAATAGAAAATTAATTAAGAGACCAAAATGAAAAATAAAAACAAATTAGAAGACCAAAATAATAAAAAATAAAAATAAATTAAGGAAAAAAAATGTAGCTTGCCAAAAAAATTTTTAAACAATTCTTTATTTCTTAATCGGTCCTCGAATAATGGCAAAATTCTACTAATGATAATCCTGAGATAATGAAAAATTGAAAATCCAACCCCATAAAGTGGGGGAAAAAAAAATCTCTCTTCTCTTCATTCCCTTGTATATGAAACATAGAAATTGATATAGAACACGATATGGATATAAATATGAAGACACACTAAATTTTAAAAATTACAGAACATAGATATGGTATATATATATATAAATTTTTTTATTTTTTTATATGATTCTTTTTTTCTAGATTTTTTTAGTCATGTTTACATAATTTCTTTTATCTAATTAATTCTTATTTTTTATAATTAATTGAAGAATTTTAAAATAAAATGAATTGATAGTACAGATCCAACTAAACAACTAGAATTGATTTTTTTGCTCATGTTGATATTAAAATTTTTTTTTAAAAAAAGAAACTAACTCATAGTGAATTAGAATGTATCGCGTGTCGTTATATCTGCATGTCTTTTGATCGTAATACGTATGTGTCGGTATGCAGTGCGTATGCATCTTTCAAAATATTATTTTTAATTGGGCGTATCTGAATCGTATCAAACATCTGTGATATAGGTGTCGTATGGATGTCAATGTTCGACACGTGCCCGATTCACGGGTACACCACTATCTTATATAATTTCCAACTCCACACACGCGCACACTGTTACACACTATCAGAACTAGTGAGAAATCGTAATCATCAGTCTTAGAAGAAGAGGAAGAAGGAGATGTCGACGGTGTACGTTCTAGAACCTCCGACGAAGGGAAAAGTGGTTGTGAGCACGACACGCGGCCCTCTGGACATCGAGCTTTGGCCGAAGGAGGCACCCAAAGCTGTGAGGAACTTCGTTCAGCTCTCCATGGAAGGGTACTACGACAACACCATCTTTCACCGCATCATCAAGGACTTCCTCGTTCAGGGTGGCGACCCCACTGGCACCGGCACTGGTAAACTACACACCACCCCTTCTCTCTCTCTCTCTCTCTCTCTGTTGAAAATTGGGCACGTGGTTTAATTGAGTATTTTCTGCCCAATTGGATGAAAAAAAAATGAAAAAATGGGCATGTGGTTTAATTGAGTGTTGGGTTCTCGTGTTTCAGCATTTCTTGTCAAAATCGAAACTTGGCGGCGATGCTAGGCATCGGGATTGTTTTTGGGTGAAGGTTCATGTTTGGCGTTGAAATTATATATGTGATTCGTTTTAGTCCCTCAAGTTAAGGAATTGTCAATTTAGTTCCTGAAGTTGTAAGAAGTGATTCAAATCAGTCCTTTTTGTGCATCAAGTTAGTGCAAGAGAGCGTTATTTCAAGAACTAATTTGAATCATAAAATTAAATTAATATTTTTTTAATTTCAGGGGTTGAAATGAAGCAAACATAATTTCAAGAACTAACATTATCCTATGGATTTGTTTTGGTCGGGGTTTCGTTTTTTTTCATGGTTTTGTTTGTGAGTTGCTGATTAGTGTGATTTGTGACTGCCATTTGGGTTCTTGTTGTGGGTTTAGGGTTTGGTTTAGCTTATTTTGTGTTCCACACAGCTTTTAGACGGTATGGATTAGGATCCTAGCCATTTGGAAACCCTTGGAATTCAATTCTATCAAGGAATTGAATTGAATTCCATACTTTTGAAGCAACTTAAGTGAATGAATTAAAATCCCATGGGAATTGAAATCTAACAAAACTAAAAAATTGAAATCAGACCCAAATGAGTGTGATTTGCTATGAGAATTGAATTCCAACAAACGAAAATGCCCAAATAACCTTACTTGAATATAATGTTTTATTTCTAACCTATTAATGAAGGATAAAATAGTAAAAATAATTAAATTAATTCATTTTTAGACCCATTTCAAATCAAGAAATTGAATTGAATTCTTTAATTTACTGACTCATTCTAAACATAAGAATTCAATTCAATTTCATCTCACTAAAGGTTTCCAAACCCTAACCATCTTGGATTATTTGATGAGACGCACACCTCATGTCATGAAACTATCTTTCCCAAATGCTTAAGTTGATGGGTAGAGGTACTTGAATGATTTTATGCTCTAATATACTCTCTAATGCAAATGCCTCTTTTGCATTTGAAGTGCAAACAATTTATCATAATGGGAGATTATAAGGATTGAATCCCTGATTGCTTGATCATGGTGACTCTGATACCATGTCATTAAACCATCTCTCTCCTAAGGCTTAAGCTGATAGGTAGAGTTACATAAATGATTTTATACTATAACAACTCATAATGATGGTTATTCCTTTTTTTGCTTTGCTCTATGGTTGACGTTTTATGGAATGCTTTGTTTGGTACTTTAGCCCTTGTTTGGTACTTTTAGTGAATGTTGGGTGTGTCCTAAAGCCTGGATGAATTCCTTTCAACTACTTTTGTTGGTTTTGGGAAAAGGAAAGAAGCTAAATCCTTGTGGCATTGTGATGTGTTTGTAGTTATTTGGTGTATATGGTTTGAGTGTAGCCGTCGCTTTTTTAACACCAAACATTGAGATCAGCAGGTTTTATAGGATAGGATTATACATGTAGCGTCTACTTGGTGTAAGACTCGTGAGTTCTCTAGAGGGGGTTTACATCTCTGATATGCTTAGGGATTGGAAAGCTTTGATTTCTTGATGTCTTTTTGTTTATCCTTTTGGTTTCTGGATTTCTTGTCCTCAATTCTTTATGTAATATTCTTTTTTTCTAGTTAATGAAATTTTTTCTGTTACCCCCCTCCCAAAAATAAAAAAAAAAATTCACTTTCAACACGTTACAACTGCTCTCACTTTAAAAGATCCTAATCCTACAATGTTTTTGGGAAAGAATAGAAAAATGTTTGTTGTACAACAAAATTGCACAACAAATACACACCATACACCTTATAATCATTATATGTGATGAGTGGTCTCTATTCATCCCACTTACTCATCACATCTAATGGTGATAAGGTGTGTGGTGTGCATTTATTGTGTAATTTTGTTGTGCACCTAACATTACTTGGAAAGAATAATGCTACATGGCTAGACTTATTTGCTAGATATGAAGTGTTTGATTAGTGTGATCTGTGATTTCCATTTGGTCTGGGATTATGCAATTGTGAATGTTTGAATTAACTAATTTTATGTTTGAAACAGCTTGTAAAGAAATTTTTTCTACAGAGATTTGGGTGTAGAATAATACTGCACAGCTACAATTATCTGATGGAGTTTTTTATAGGAATTTTTTAAATATTCAAGAATAGTGGTTGGATAAGTCAAAATAGTGAAGATCACTCATCCATCCAGAGATTAAAAACGATGACAAAGCATTCTGATTTTTTGGTGGATGTCTGTTTGAATTAGCTTATTTTGGGCTCAAAATATCCATTGGAGGGTTTGGGGGAAAGAGTAATGCTATATATTGTCAGAATATATAAAGGTAGTTAGATAAGTTGAAGTGTTGACAAGTGAAGACTATTTATTAATCCAGAGGTTAAAAATAATGTCAAACCATTCTTGTTGTGTAGAATTGTGAAACGTGTGATTTTTCTTTTCAAAATTAATCTACGCTAAAGACATGATCTTCTGTTAATTATGAAGTGATATTTTTTGCTGTAAATCATTGTATTGTTGTAGGAGGTGAGAGTATTTACGGGGATGTTTTTGCTGATGAGTTCCATTCGCGTCTGAAATTCAAGCACAGAGGTTTGGTTGCAATGGCCAATGCTGGGACACCCAATTCCAATGGGAGTCAGTTTTTTATAACTCTTGACCGATGTGACTGGCTTGATCGGAAGCATACCATTTTTGGAAAGGTAATGGATGGAAATGAAATGGTGTTCAGGCAGAACTGTGTTTTCTGTACTAATCTTGTGATTTTGTAGGGATCCATTGATTGAACTCACTGCTGTTTGCTCTCAGGTGACGGGAGATACAATGTATAATCTTTTGAGACTAGGGGAACTTGAAACTGATAAAAATGACCGACCTTTAGAACCCCCAAAGATATTATCGGTTGAGGTATGTTGAGATTTTGACTAACATCTCCAAAAATCTTTAAATTTTGTGTCCATGGAGAAGAGAAATTCATCTCCCAAGTTTCTTCTTGCGATGCTTGTTCAAGGTATTGTGGAACCCATTTGAAGATATTGTGCCAAGAACACTTCAGAAAGCTCAGATTAAAGCTACACCTGAGACAGACAATAAAGATTCAAAAAAGAAAGGCATTAAGTGAGTTCTCCCTCATACCTAAGAAAACTGTCTACTTAGAACTCAATGTGGTGGTTTATGTTGCAAATGTTTAGTCTTTAAGCAAAATGATACTTGATTTTCATAAATTCATGATGCAGAAAATTGAGTTTGCTTTCATTTGGGGAAGAAGCCGAAGAAGAGGAAAAGGAATTGGCATTGGTGAAGCAAAAGATTAAGAGCAGTCATGATGTCTTGAATGATCCTCGTCTTTTAAAGGACGATAATGATATGGTAATAACTAATGAGACCTTTGCTCTAGTTTTCCTTTTGATCCTCAGATAGAACTCTTACTTGACAAATTCCATACACTAATTGGTATTTTTTTATTATTTATATGTTTATAATTTATGGAAAGCTCCTTTTGCTTACAGCTCCTAGAGTCTCGGTGCTATGTTGTCATACCCAATAATTTCACCCTGAAAGTCCATATTTATATGGAGAACCTAGTGGTGTAAACGTTACATCAAATGGCGACGCTTATAAGCTTGCTTGTTTTTGTGTTGCAGAGTTCGGCTGATGGTAAATCTACAAGGGATGTGCAGTTAACTGTGAGGGATGCCCTAAAAACCAAGAAAGAAGAGTTTCAGAAGGATTCAGAAACGGGTAACCTTGATTCCATTGATGATGATGATGATGATGATGATGGTAATGAAGCAGATTTTGATGCAAGAATGCGCATGCAAATACTGAAAAAGCGGAAGGAGCTGGGTGATCTCCCTCCCAAGCCAAAGTTGCAAAATGGTATGTCAGTCATCTTTCATATCCGTATATTGTAGCTTGTGAAATCTGAACCTTTGATATAGGAAATAGTTCCAATTCTTCCCATGAAAGTTCCCATGAGCTAACAGCTTTGCATTGAACCTGTCCTATTAGACGAATCCTTAGACTGCCATGCTTATTCTTCAGACATCTCCCCAGCAGAAAGTAAGGGTCTGTTTGGATTCAGAGGAGGTTTCATGTTTCATTTTTTGTTGTCATTTTGTTCCTGTTTTCAGAATTTGTAAAGAAAACACTGCACACAAATTGTTTTGTTTTCGCCGTTTTACTCACAAAATCATGAAAATGAAAACAAAGTGTCAGTTTTGTAATTAAAATTGAAATCTGGAAATGAAAACAAAGAAACATTTTCTGAAACCAAGCAGATCTTTTTTTTTTCCTTGAGCAATCATTTGCGTCACTTCCTACATCCTAGCAGTAAATTTAAAAACTAAACAAGGAATGAGGTACTTTTGAAGACTTAACCACTATTGTGGAATCAAACTTCTCTTTCTTTTGGTAATGCTAGTTGCACCAACACAGATACAAAAGCAAGTAGTAATAGTGAACATTATGAAAATAGAATTAGAAAATTTTGGAAAGTGCAAGGTGTGGTATAATCAAGTCAGAGAAGTGAAATCTGCACCTGGCGAAGGGAATCAAAGAATGATTTTGCATTAAAATGTTAGTCTTAACAAGTGATGTCATGATTTAAAGATCTTGCAATTACTATACAGACAATTGAGAGTTTGTAATGCCCACAACCACTTATATTGGATCTTTATGCTTTGCTGAATCTACACTTCAGGAGAATGTTTACTTCATTTTGCATTCACAGCAATGAATGAAAGTGGCAAACATATCAAGATGTATTAACTTTAATCATTGTTGTAATGAATCAATGATTACTGGGATTTGGAGTGTATTTTAATTTATACCCATAGCTGAAGTTTGATTTATTTACGAACTCTATAATCCTTAAACTTGCCAACACTTTGACTGCTGATTCTGCTGAGAAGCTTAATACCTTCCCTCTATATCCTTTTTACTTTTCTCATCCAAATTTGTTGTTCTACTATGGGAAACACTTTCCATCTTATAATTTTTATGAGCAGGAAGATCCAGACCAGAGCACCGGGATATGTCGGCAGCAAGGTAAAAAATATCAATATTTGAATTTCATTTATGGCTTTCACATTTAGAACTTGAATATCTGTCTAGGAATTGCCATGAAAGTGTTAATCCATGGGCATTTGGACAGTGATGATATACATTGTTGTAAAAATCAAATTTAGGTCTTATAGTTTGTATAATATGGCAATGAAACTAGAAATTATCTTTGACTAGGCTCATTTATGGGTAGCAAGTACATGTTCCTTGTTTCCCTATTGTCATAGTGTTTCCCTACTCTCATAGTGGGGAACAAAGTATTTTCATTTGTGACCAAACACGAGGTTGTGGGCAATTATTAGATTGCTTGTTCTTGGCAGCATGTCACATTGAGTTCATATACGGAACTGTTGCCTGTGCAATGAAAATATAGTGTGCTTAATAAAAGGGTAAGCACAATATGTATTCTTTTGGTATTGAGGATCTCTTGTCATCTTTGCTCTATGTATTATTCTTCTTTTCTTGTTAATGAAATTTCTTCTTTTATCCCAAAAAACGAAAAAATAAACAAAATAAATAAATAAATAAAAGGGTAATATTTGCTAAAATAGTCTTGCAGTTCATTTTCCAAAATCTCTTGAATCTGTAAAGATTTCAACAAATGTCAGATGGCCTTTTGAATTCAGAAATCAATGTGATATTTGACATATCTCTTTAAAAATTGTTGAAGCTTCCTCATTCATGCCTGCATTACCTGAGCTATCCAGTTTAGTCATCTCACTGTCTTGATTCTGGTCTGTTAGGTGGAAGTTGCTAGCATTTAACATTCATTGTGTAAAAGAGAAGCATGCTTTGTCAGCTTTACGCCATAGGAATATTTTTCGCATGGCTTCTTGTTTCACTCATTGCCTGTGAAGTTTATCTGCTTCTTGATTTGGTTGTTAGTTACTCATTTTTCAAGTATAGAGTTTATTTCGATTGTATTTTTCTCCATATGCAATTTGGGATTTTGACAATTACCTTAGGGTTTTCAATCAGCATTTGAGATTCAGCTAATGGTTGGATTTCTTCTTGCCAGGTCAAATGGTGCAAGTGATGATGATGATGATGATGATGATGATGATCAGCCAAGGGTGGAAAAATTGTCATTGAAGAAAAAGGGAATAGGATCTGAAGCAAGGGCTGAACGAATGGCTAATGCGGATGCAGATTTGCAGCTATTGAATGAATCTGAGAGAGGAAGACAATTGCAAAAGCAGAAGAGACGCAGATTACAAGGGCGTGAAGACGAAGTATGCTATTATCTTTCAATTTTTATCACTTTCTTTTACCATCTTATTTCCTTTGGCTGGCTTGTGTGTTAAATTGTTCTAGACTATCAAGAAATGTGATCCAAAGGGAATGATTACTGATATGATATGAAATATTTTAATGCTGAAATTTTCTAGATAAATGAAAATGGTAATTGAACTTATGTTGTATGACAAATCAATGCTTGATGGCATTTGCAGTTTTTGACAGAACCCTTTTTCAATAGAAGAGCCGGGAGGGCATATTACTATCTTTTTTACGGAGAAGACGGCATCATTGTTGTACTTACTGTTTGGGGGTGATGTTCATGCAAAATAATGTGGGAAAAGTAGTTCTAGAGAGAGCTGAAAACTTTCAAGACTATCGAGTTATCATTTTGTTCTAATAATTTGAGTTATTTTTTGGGAATACAAGTGTATGGGTATTTTTAATCACTATTGATGAATAACCTTGTTCTTTCTGTATCTATCATCAGGTTCTAGCCAAACTTGAGAAATTCAAGAGTTCTTTGTCAGCAAAGACGGCACCCAAAACTGATGAACCTGCAGATGGTGGTAATGATGAGGGATTGTCTGACTGGAAAGGGGTTAGCTTAAAATTTGCCCCCCAGTCTGGCAAGGTAAGTGTTCCCTCTGCGTTTGCTTTCTGTTTCAGATGGGCTGGAAAACATGAAGATATGCAATCATATTTTTCATCCACATCAGAGCACCTTCCCAATCTTTTGAGTTTTCAACTTCTCATAGGAAAAAAAAAAATCAGAAAAAAACAATGCTTATCACTCCATGCAGAAGGTTGTTGACATTACACACATTCTGTTGTTGTTACACAACAGATGCTGAGATACACCAATTTTATAGTTTGAAATTACATTTACCTCCCTTGATGTTAGGAGATATTATACACCATATACCTTGACAATGACATCCCCTTGTAGGGGTACTCAGTGTCATGTTTTCTGGGATGCTCAGTGTCATATTACACAAAATATAAAGGTATTAGACGTAATAACACATAAACTTCTGGGTAGGTTAATGTATATTTCTGCAAATTGTTGGATGCCTTATGTAATATTTGCCTAATCTCAAGGGAATTCAGTGTAATTCACCCTTTGAAATAATGCCTTGTTAAATTGAGTGAATTTTAACCACATATCCAGTCCTTTTCTACCTCCTTATGTTTTTGCGTGTGATTTTTCGTATGCATGCAGGACCGCATGTCTCGCAATGAAGACCCGAATGACTATGTTGTGCATGACCCTCTTTTGGAGAAAGGGAAAGAGAAGTTCAATAGGATGCAAGCCAAACAAAAGAGACGAGAACGAGAGTGGGCTGGGAGATCCCTCACTTGATATTATACAAAGCTGATTGGTTTTGAAGATTCGAACATTTTCATTGGCGGAACGCCCGAGATGTATTGAGTAGGGAAACTTGCCATCCAAAATGGATAAATACTTATATACTTCTAGAGTACCAGCTAGATGTACTCTATATCCAATAATAAAGTAATATTTCAGTTAATATCCTTTTTTAATTTTTTACTTTTAGATGAAATGTTACTTTATTCTTGGATGTGGAACACATTCACTTTGTGCTATAGGAACTTGCAAGTATTTCCCGAGACACTAAGGAGAAAGTTGTTGTACAAAAAGGTTGAGGGGACTTGGTAGGTGTGAACAGTGTAATATAGGTGAGTGAGGTGTGGGGTTGCTAAGCAAGTCTTAATCCATATGCTGCATGATCATAGCTATAACTCCCTACCTAGAGGTTAACTGTGAAGATTTCATGAAATGTACTCATTCATTAAGCCCTGGTGAAAGAACCTGCTTTAGAGTTTATTGTCAATGATTTGTTTAGACTTTAACACATTGTTGTTATGTTTTGATAGATGGATGTTGTATTCCAGCAGAACCAACGAATTTCGGAGTAAAAGACGTTGCTTGGACTTTCAGCAGGATTTTTGTTAGGCTTTTAACAATCAGCCATATGGGATATTTTAGGATTAGGTGGGTGCTAAGATGTGAGGTGTTATATTTATGGAGTTTTTAATGCTAACTTACTAAGCTAAGTTCTCTGAAGAAGCTGACTAATTCTTTAATAAACACTGTTTATGATAGGCATTCAAATTGCAGCTAATTTTGAAGGTAGCGTAGGCTATGTCAAACACATCTTTAAGATTTATTTGAGTTTGTGGGTTTTGCCTGTGGCATATCAGCTGAAATAAATCTTATCTAGTTCTTGATTTTTAGTTTGTGGTTTCTACTTGATCTGGATTGTTGGGATCTTGATTTGTGGTTGTTTTCTTCGTTTCTGTTTATGGTTTCATATTGTTTTTGCTTTGTTATGAAAATTAAGAACAACAAAGGAAATCAAGTTCTAGAGCAACAAGCATGTTGCCTAAACTTTGATATGGCGTATGTGATGCCATAAAAGTCTCTTGTATAATTAAGATGAATTTCTTTGCAACCTGGGAGACAATTTTTTCAAGGGCGAGTTCATTGACTGTACTCATTTTGTATCAAATACTGTTCTAACATGGTCATATACTATGGTAGTGTTTGGTAGTTGATACAGAATAGTGGAGACTGAGATAATAGAGACAGTAAAAATAGAAACATAAAAAATAATCTCTGTATTTTGTTTGGTCGTAAAATATAAAATATGATAATTATCTTTGTATTTTGTTTGGATATATGGGGACAAGATAATAAATATATGATAAAAGATTGTGCATCCCCATTTGACCACTGCCTGCTGGACTGTCACTGCTCCACTATGATTATCAAGATATATAGAAAAATATTAAATATATATAAGAGTATTATTAAAGAAAAAATATTAAATTTTTATTTTTTATCTTATTTTTATTATTCTCATTTTTTTAAAAGTACAAAAAATTTTATATTTCTGGCTTGCTGATAGAAAATTTCTGCCTTAAATTTTTGTCTCTACCTTTAAATGAGTTTGATTTTCAATATCTCTATATTTCGGTTTCTATGGTATTTCTGTATATACCCTCCTAATCTTCTTTATTATCGTCTTTCCCTCCAATTGCGGACGTGTGGTTTTCGTCGACTAACTCCCTTTTTGTCTTATTTGAGCATGAGCTACCTTGTCACTATTTCTTGTTTGTGTTAAGCTGCATTCAAAATAACATTTCTCCAATCATGAACCTCCTTTTGCGCATGGCTCTAAAACTTTCAGCCACTTTTAGGGTGTACGATAGATTTGTGCGGCTTTGATTACGGAGAATTACTTGGATCCTAATGGAATGCTAAAAGGATGTGTTCTATGGTCAATAATAAAGTGATATTTAAGTTATGTTCATTTTCAATTTTTATTTTTAGTTAAAATATTATTTTAAAAAGAATCGCCCTGACAAATTATTGATTAAAATATGTTCTATTTACTCGTGATATCTTAAAGATTAGTGTGCTAATAAGTTTATCCCTAAAAGATCAATGTATTGACAAATTAATTCCTAAAAAACTAATATTATGACGAATTAGGCCCTAAAAATATGCTTTGTCTACATTAAAAAAGACCTCTAACAACAACGAAAATGATCATTGGAGTACTATAAATTAATAAAATACCTTTTAGGAATTAACTTATCAGCAAATTGAGCTTAAGTCTCAAGGATCCAAATGCTGGTTTTCCCATCATTTTATTATTGGGCATGGAGCGTAATAGTTTGCTCGATATTCAAGGAGCATGTATGTATTTTTCTAGTTCATGCATCCATATCAAATTTCAGTTTCAAATACATGTCAGATTCTTGGCAGAGTGCACAATGGGAAAGAGTCAAAAGCAGCGTATATTGTTGAATTAGTAGATCAAGGTGTAGGAGCATCATAGGACTGACTCATCTAGGGCAATCTGAAGTATGAACATGGATGCTCAAAGTCAAAGTCTCCAATGCTCTCATGCGTAGCAGGAAAGAATGCGCAGTACAAAGCACATATTCTTAGCAGAACGTTGGACCTTCTTACAGCCTAGTGGTGCCCTTAATTAGTAAGCATTAAATTCAAAATAAAATAAGATTATTAGAATTTCAGATAAGTGAACTTATTTGTTATAAAATTATGATTAATTGTATCAAATATTTGATTTCGTCTGAAAGAAGCTAATTTTTTTTAATATTTGAAAAATTACATTAATTATAATAAGATTTTGAATCTAGAACATCACATGTATTATTTAAATCTTTTACCACTAGACTAATTCTAGTAGCTCAGAGTAGCTAAAAATCTAACCGTGGTCTTTACTCCAACAAACGGTGGTTGAATCTAAAATGAATGGATCGGATATCTATTCACAAAAAAGAGATTAATAATAGGTTAGATAATTATTTATTAGTTGAGCACTTATTAGAATGTATTGAATATTTTCGACATCTTTTATATCGAATGATAAGTGACTATTTTTTCAAAATATTTTATCTATTTATTTTCGTCCAATTCATGATCTATATGTGGGGAAAAAATAATTTGTATATAGTGTCTTGATAGATAAGTTATGCTAATATGAGAAAATGAGTAAATTTGCTTGTATATAGTATTTATAGAATTCACCATAGGTGGATTTTATATTATTTTTATTTTACATTGAATCTGCCTTTAGTGAATTCAGTGTTAATTTTTTTTACACCGAATCAACATTGACAGCTTCAATGTTGATTTTTTCCCCTTATCTTTGAATATATCTTTAGCAGATTCTATATTAAAAATATTATATTGTGTAAATTTTTCTCAAAATACTATAGTGATATAAATACTATATCCAAATCCCATTTAAAATAAAAAAGGCCCTATATTTGGGTCCTACCTAAGAACATTGGTTTAGAATTAAAGAGAACATTGTAACTAAAAAAATTAATTTTTTATACCCTAACTGTGTTAAAAAATTAACTTTCAGTCATATATTATTATGTCAACCAATATTGTTATCTTTTATATTTATTACTTGAATAGTCATATAAATAAAATAATATGATTACATAGGAAAAGTTATCCTATATCAATATAATAAAATTCCACTCCTAAAAGAGAACGTTTATATTTTCAATGCATTTAATATATTAAAATTTTCATAAGAAAATATTATTTCTAAAGTTAGTATAAAAAGAAATTTATGCAGATATTTAATGATAAGTTTAATTTTGATATATTGATAGTATAAAATTCTTTTGTATTATCATTTAATCAAATCTCTACTTTTATATGACTTTTTAAATAGTAGGGGTTAAAAGTAATTGTATTTACTTATGTGTCATTATATAATTGGATAAATATTTAAATTTTTTTACACTGAAAATATATTCTAATTAAATCTTTTAATTATATAATGTCACATCCATGAAATTAACTTAACTATTCACTATTTTAAAAATCTTTTCAATACAAGCATGTTATTGAATAACATTATAAAACTCTTTTACACTAATCTAACCATGTATCAAAATTAATCTCATAATTCTATAACCTGTGAACATATTAGAAAAAAAAAAAGAAAATCTCCTTAAATAAACTTAATCCAGTTTCTAGATCAAGATCCCATCTTCTCTAAGTCTACCATAAGAGATTTAAATAATTTGCAAAACGTAAACTTCGCTGCCGTCATTTTTATTTATAAAGAAAAACTTTATCCTATAAGGTCTTTCCCTTCTTTTTTTTTTTTGTCGGGGTCTTGATCCTATAAGGTTGACTGTACGTAAAATGTTTGGTATCCTACATAATTTTGTTATTGATATGTTCATGTTGGGGGGTCTTCACAGTTGGAACACCTTATTAATTAGTAACGCAACAGCACCAGCACAAGGCCCACAAGATTCCATAAGTACCGCAAAAAATGACAGGACTATGCAAAAGAATTTGCTTAAATCAACACAAATATATTATACACAAAAAAAAAAAATCAACACAAGTTATCATGTAAAAAAAGTCAACACAAATTATACATAAGGAATGTGCCATAGGTTAATGTTGAAGTTTTGTTCTCTTTTGCTCATATACCAAAAAAAAAAAAAAAGAAAAACATTATGAAGTTTTATTGGGTGTATGTTTGTGTATTTTTAGAAATATTTCTAAAATTCGTGCAACTTATTTGAATAAATTTCATACAAAACAATAGATTTTCTATTTTTTCTATAAAAGCAAATTAAAATAGTTCCTGCTTTTATTTTTATTTTTACTTAATTTTATTGCAAATTTTTTTTAAAAGTTAAATATAATTTTAATATATTACTAACAAATTTTTTGTTTACACAATTTTCATGCATTTAACACATTAATAAAAAATATTTAATTTTTATAATTATCATCTAAAAAAAATTACATAAATATCAATATATAATTAATTGACATAAGAATTTGATGTATACTTACGTTACATCACGACCAATCTCAGGAAATTTATCCAAACATGTCTATTTATTATTTATTATTATTATTTTAGAATAATAGAATCCAGCTATGAGTGAACGTACCATTACAGCGAAAGGAAACAGAATCATACATTAGTTAGGTAAATTCCATGCCTTGCGTCCTTCCTTTACCTGACACCGCCAAAATGCAATACCAAAAAATTCGAATCGCAAACCGTGTTCACACCATACCACCCAATTGTCCAATTGCTTGTATGATGATATTATTTATACTCATATTATATTATATGAGGGGCGAAATTGACATATACTACAGTTGTCATTGGATAACGTATGAATATTACTTAAATTCTGTTTAGATCTTATCCATAATGCATGAAATATATGTCAATATGGTATGTTATGTAATTTGAATATAAATATCACAACACTTGCTCACGTAGTTCTATTATTATCCTATACGTCATCCTTAGTTGGCCCTATTTTAACAATTCTCATATAATTTCTTTGCTCTTGATCTATTTGAATTTAATTTATATATGTAATGTTGGGAGAAAATTTTAGGTATTCTTAAAGTAAGAGAAAATATTTGTTCTGTTCTATTTAGTGATTGATAAATCAGCTATTGTATTAAAAATATAGGGGAGATAAGAGACAATAATAACCCACAAAACTTATATGTTAATTAATAAATGAATCAGAGTAAATATTATTTTTTATTCTCAGTACACCTAAGTATTTCTTGTAACATTGGTATAAAAAAATTTATATAAATATTTAATCATATCATATCAGTAAAAATATTATTAATAAAAATATATAATTAAATATTTTTATATTATTAATATATTAAAATTAATATCTAATTTTTATGTGCACGACAAACAACTGCTTGAAAGAGAGAGATTATTATTATTTACAACAGGCAAATCATATATGTATCTATCAATGACTATCAATTGTAATAATTTCACAACATCTGCTCTTCTTTATCTTTCATTTAACATTTATGCTGACAACGATTTAACATGCACATAAATTGTAGGATTCAAAAACTACATTATTGATTAGTAATTAAAATGTTCAAAATTATTTAATTAAACACTCCAGCTATAGATTTTCATATACATAAAGTTCAAATTTGAGCGCTTTAATTTGCAATATTTTTTTCAGCTTCTTTTTTAACCTAAAATTTAAGTTGAGGATAAAATGCATGCTAACCCCAGAAGATGTCTCTAAATTAAATATTTATAATTTTATTTATACATAGATTTAATTTTAATAAATAATCAGTTTTAAAAAAAAACTTACTGAAACATCTAATTATATATTACCATGAGAATAAATATGCTTGACTTAACTGCTGACTATAAATAGAAATATGTGATTTGATTATAATATAAAAATCTTTTATATTCACGTACCATCAAAATTAATTTCTTACATATAACCATGTAAAGCCAAGAAAAAAAACGAACATGGAAAGGAAATGAAAAACACTACAAAAATAGTAAAATTGTTCTATTGAGAAGCCAATTAAAGGAAGTGAAGTAAAAAACCAAGGGCCCAAAGCACCCCCACTTAATTACAATAATTAAATCCTCTTGCATCTCAGACTTTGCTAGCATGAATAAATTAATAAAGCAATTAATTAATTAACGAGGTTGGCAATGTTTATTTGCATTGGCATCTCTTTATTTAATGTTTTCCTCGAATTTCAATCTCCGCGTTCACACCACATCTTAGTGTGTTCACACTTCACACACATATATAACATAAAATAACTCATAAAAATCAGAACTCAAACGAGTTGAGAGAAAAATACAAGAGGGTTTAATTAAGACCAAGCTTTTTGTCATGTCCTAGTGAGTTTGAGTTGAAAGCTTAGTTCTTCTTTCTCTTCATATCAAGTTATTACCTTAAGCTTTGTTTGTTGCTCCTTTGTATTCATGAAACTCCCAAACTTTGCAGACCCTGAATCCCTTTCATACTTTTACAGTTTGCTTCAAAGTTCATTTGACCAAATGAATGAGTATGACCCCAACAATTTTGGTGTCACTGCCGCAAGAAAGAGGCATAGAAAGAATGATGATGATGATGATGATGATGATGATGATGAAGGGTCAAGCAACAATAAACAACAGGAAGAAGAAGAAGAAGAAGATGGAACCAACAACAACAAGAGCAAGAAGCAGAGTACGAAGAAGAAGAAGAAAGAGTTGAAGGGTATCCTCACATCTTTGCTGTTGTTGGATGAACAAGAGAAGCTTGATCACCAACAACTCAACAAGGTCTATGAGGAGGAGAAGCTATCCTTGGAAACAAACCACAAGAAGAAAACAAAGGCCATGATTCAATACTATTCGAACCTTGATGAGTGTTACAGCCAGGTTGAAGAATCTGAGAGAGTTAAGAGGAGGAAATCAAGGAGCATGGCTTGTGCTGTTGCTGTTTCTGCAGCATCAGCTTCTGAAGGGTTGGATAAAAAAGAAGGTTCTGACCAAGGGCCTAAGGGTGTTGGTGTTGGTGGGGGGTCTCAAAGGAGGCTTTGGGTGAAGGATCGTTCAGGGGCATGGTGGGATGAATGCAATAGAGATGGTTTTTCTGAAGAAGAGTTCAAGAAGGCCTTTAGGATGGGAAGGTCAACTTTTGATTTGATCTGTGAGGAGCTGAATTCAGCAATTGTGAAAGAGGACACAACTCTGAGGAATGCTATCCCTGTGAGGCAAAGGGTTGCTGTTTGTTTGTGGAGGTTGGCCACCGGTGACCCTCTTAGGCTTGTGTCAAAGAGGTTTGGTTTAGGCATATCAACTTGCCACAAGCTGGTTCTTGAGGTTTGCACTGCCATCAAAACTGTGCTTATGCCTAAGTATCTTCAATGGCCTGATGATGCTGCCTTGAGAAACATCAAGGGTGAGTTTGAGTCCATCTCTGGTATTCCTAATGTGGTGGGGTCCATGTACACCTCACATGTTCCAATTATAGCCCCTAAGGTTAGTGTGGCAGCATATTTTAACAAGAGGCACACTGAGAGGAATCAGAAGACTTCGTATTCAATCACTGTTCAGGGTGTTGTTGATCCAAGAGGGGTGTTCACTGATGTTTGCATTGGTTGGCCTGGCTCAATGCTTGATGATCAGGTGTTGGAGAAGTCTGCACTTTTCCAAAGGGCTAATGGGGGGCTTCTGAATGGTGTTTGGATTATTGGTGGTTCAAGTTACCCTTTGATGGATTGGGTTTTGGTGCCTTATACTCAGCAGAATCTCACTTGGACACAACATGCTTTCAATGAGAAGATTGGGGAGGTGCAGAAGGTTGCAAAGGATGCATTTGCTAGATTGAAAGGGAGGTGGAGTTGCCTGCAGAAAAGGACAGAAGTGAAGCTGCAAGACTTGCCTGTTGTCCTAGGGGCTTGTTGTGTGTTGCATAACATATGTGAGTTGAGGGGTGAAAAAATCGACCCTGAGTTTAATGTTGATCTTATGGATGATGAGATGGTTCCTGAGGTTTCTTTGAGATCAAGGAGCTCCATGAAGGCTAGGGATGCAATTGCTCATAATCTTCTGCACCATGGCCTAGCGGGCACTTCTTTTGTTTGATTGAAAAGTTGTTGTATTTGACTATTCTCTGATGCTTGAGATCATAATTCTTTTGCCTGTTTCTATACATTATAATGAAAATCATTGATCATTATTTGTTGAAGGGGCATTGTAAAAGATATATTGGCCTCTGCAACAGATATATATGATTGTAGTCTACAAAAAGTTAGATTCAAACTTGTACTCCAATTCCATACTTTAATTGCCAAATCAGAGACTAATTGAAAAAAATTAGAACAATCTTTTGCAGTTTCCCTTTACTTCCATGGATTCTTCTGATATCATAGATTTTTAAAAGCATACTGCAGCAATGTTTCTTTTTCTGCTTTTAAGAAGTCTCTGGCTTGTTTCTTAACAATCACCAACGTATACCAGTCCCACAATTGGAAGCTAGTGTACTTTCTCCATATCATTATCTGAAGGTTAATTTAGTTCTTAGTTTTTTGAAGCACTCTTCTTGACAGAGAAATGATGCAACTGAGGCCCCACACTTGGCAAGTTTTTCTTGTCATTTAGCATGCAAAACACATTGTTGATGGACCTACAATTACACTAGAATCATTCTCATAGTAGCTTTTGTATGTATGAAAGTCAATGCTGATCACTGATCAATTATTGACTGAGATTGAAGCTTTAGAAAAAGACATGGTATAATAGCAACTTCTGCTAATATCAAGTGAGGTAAAGCTGATTCTTATTGATACCATAATTCTGTATAAATTCATTTTTCAGATATGCTTATCAAGTTATGCATATATTTATAATTCACAGTTCCACTTATTCAGACATAAAATAGACCAACAAGAAAAGCAATGTTATCTTAATTATCCACAGAGGTTTAGTTTCAATGCCTGGACTGGACTGGACTGAACTAATTTAATTGTTCTAGGATTTTTTACTTGGCTTTTGTACATACCAGAAAATGAAAGAACCGCATCCAAGTTTTGTTATCTTAATTCATACTTGTTAGTGCTTCTGCTGATTATATATACATTACAATAAATTGCTGCATATATTGAATGGTTCCATCATTCAGATAGAGTTGGCATCAAGTGACAAAATCAGCACTCTCTTCTTCAGTTATGCTAATCCCTTCCCTGCAAAATGCTTTGAAGTTAAACAGCAAGCAATATGTTTCAAAGGGCAGGGCTAGAACTGACAAACTTTTACTGATGAATTATTATTTTTTTATTGCTTTACCATGTGTTCACTAGGCCATTGTTATGTTGTACTATATGTAATCATCCACCAATCTCCTTTTGTGTATTTGCTATGTCACATCTTCAAGACCTCTTTGTTAAGTGTGTCACACTCTTCTTTAGAACTTGTCAACATATTGTTGAATTTTGAAACATCAAACATGCATATTTCAACAGAATACGTGGATGGGAAGTATGTGTATGAATTTCAAACATAACCGCTCATGACATACGCATTTGATTTTTATGTAATTTTGGGTTGAACTAATGTCTTTACATGTTTGCCCCGTACATAAATTTATGAGTAGCATCAAATTAGTTTTTGAAAGAATTGTAATATTAATTTGGTAATGAAAAGATTTGTGACGTCAATTTAGTCTTTTAAACTTTAAAATTTGTTTTGAATTAGTCCAAAAGATTAAAAAGAATGAATTAATTTAAAATAAATTTTAATCTTTCGATAATTAAATTGATATCACAATTTTTTCAAATACTAAATTGATGTTCCATAATTTTTTTTAAGAATCAAATTGATTTTACAAATCTTTTAATAATTAAATTGATATCTTATAACTTTATTAGAGATCAACTCAAGATTTTGAGCTTGTTTGGATAAAATTTTGAGAGAAAAAAATGTTTCTTTCCAAATTTTTTTTTTAAAAAAAAGTATTTATAAGATTTAGTTGTATGTTTATTTGTGCTTCTCAAAAGAAGTAAAAGTAGAACATAATCAATTTTTGTGCTATTTTTAGAAGCAGGTAAGAACATATTTCTAGTAGAAGTATAAGCAATAGAAGAAAGAAAATATTATTAGCTATTTATTGAAATTAATTGAATTATAAATCCATTCTTATGAATTTTATAAAACAATAAAAAATAAAATTTCATTAAATAACTCTCATTGTTTATCCTATTTAAATTACAAATCATATTTTTAGTTGTAATTTTATCTAAAAACATATTTTTATACCTATTCCATTCAAATAGCTTAATAATCTCTAATTATGATAAAAAGTACTTACATATAGACATATATATAAATTTTCTGCCTCTAATTCTGTTTTTAAAGAATAACTTATCCCATCATTTTAATCAAACTAACCCTTTAAATTTATCCGTGATATTTGGTCCATTGACCAAGCTATCATTGTTAAGGTTGGTTTGTACCGAAGGCATCAATAAATTAAGTGTGAAATAAAAAGTCAAAGGAAAATGAATGGCAAGCTTTGATTGGACTGGTAAATTTTGAAATCTAATTATTAAGCACAGCGAACTGATGCCACTGCCTTCCACAATCCACAGTCCACAGGCCTCAGATACTTAATTTTGACAGACTCTATAGCTTGTTTCGATTATTTTCATTTGAATAATGGCATGAATTTGGACCACAAAATTTGGAGTGCACATGGCTGTGGGAGATTGTTATCAGATAATCTAGTGAGGGATTTAGGTAGGGTAAAGGTTCTGGCCTTCTAGATTCAAATCGATCAATCTAACTTAAGAAGTACCAAAAAATAATGATGATGAAGTGAGAGAGATTTTAATTGTGAGAGTGAAATAAATGAATCATGATTATTGGATTTTATTATAAGAATCAAAATCAATTAATGTGGAATCCGTAGATATCAAAATCTAGAAACCCCAACACACAATTGATATAGAAGATAGGACTGAAAACCAAATAAAATATCACAAGGGAATCACTCTACCTTGTAATCTCCTATTCAGCTTCTTGATATAACAAGCTAAGGGAATCACTCAACCTCCCTTGTACGTACAAAGTTTCTGAAAAGAAACTAAGAAAATTTCATTCAAAATCAAAACTGAGTTCAATGGTGGCTACCAAGTTTGGAGGTATTTATACCTCTTATTTAGGTTAAACTAATTTCCTAATCCTACTAGACTAGGTCCAAATTACTACCCTAACAATTGGGCTTAAAAAACATAAAATAAAACAAGTCTTGAAACATTTTTAAATATAAACTAATAAACTAAATAAATCAGACTTGGCTCAACATGACTAAAATATATTGTCAATGTAAATTCACTAATATTGCTTTCTTCTAATGCTGAAATGTCCATTCTGCCTTCCTAAGCTCGTATCATTCCCTCCTTTCTGAAAAAAGATTCGTCCTCGAATCTTGTAGTAATTTCTACTTGCGTTGCTAGCACCGAACATGGTGCAGGATCAAACACAGCATCTTCAAATTCTTGCAACAAAGAGACAAAATGATATGAAAAATTTAGATGAAATGTAGTAGTAGACAGTGAAACTTTTCTTAATCAAATTGGAACAAAAGCATGAATACCGAATAAAACACCCTGCAAATCCTTCTCTTTTGCATATAAACATTGTATCCCGTCAACTATAACACCCTCTTCATTTCTCATATGCTCCACTTCTGCTGCATGCACCAATGAGCCTTTTGCTACATGCTTTTCTCTCGTGGCCTCTATTTGCACTTCATGTTCTAGGACCTCACGCTCTAAATTCCCAAGAAAAGATTGTTGACTGTAGATTGGAGCAAGATACACCTCATTGGGAGATGATGACACAATAATAATATGTGCATTATGTTCTAGGGTATCCTCCTCATGAACTTGTAAACCTAATGTAGGCCTATTAGCAACAGGTTCACCATGCTCAACATTGTCAACATGTTTATCATTAGCAGAGCAATCCTTTAAGGATGGTGCAACATCACTTTCAATGCACGTAACCATCATCGACCATTCACAATTTCACCTTTTCTAATATCCAAGGTTCTTTTGACTGGGCAATCATATGCACAAGGACCCAATTCCAAACATCGAAAGCACATAATATCAGAATGACCCGAAGTGGTAGTAGGAGAAGATGAATTAGAGGTACATTTATCATTGTGTGATTTCGGATACTTCTTCTTCATATTATCCCTAACTCTTTTATGCCAAACAAAATTAGCTGCATCAAGCTCCCTAATAAATTGCTTCTACGAGAAGAATCATCATGGACGAGCATCGGTTCCATGGAATAACCTTGATACTTCCCTTGGACTTAGATTGTGACACCTCCTGTAGTCGCGCTTCCAATCATCAAATCGGCTATGTATTTGCTTAATGGTCTTGTACATAAGCTTTATTGCATTCACTCAATCAACATTTCATCATTCCCAGATATGTTAATAGTCATTTGAATAATCTTCAAAATAATAAAAGAGACAACCTCACAAAGCACTCGCTTACGTGTTTCACTCCCCTCTTTTATACTCACCACTCTTGCCTTGTACCACTCTGGGCCCCTTATAAATGTTGCACTTCAGAAATCAAATAAACTCAAACAAGATAAAGTCTCAAGTAATCTTTAAATGACACAAGGAAAACCAAAGAATTAAAAAGAAATAGAGATCAACTCAAAAGAAAAAAAATGACCAAAAAGAGATAAAAGGAAACAAAAATTTGAAGGACCCAAAAGAAAAAAAAAAGGAAAAAAAATGGAACTATGAATCTGAATTTTTTTTTTGGCTTTTTTTTAAGCGCTACTGTTCCTTTTCTTGTTCATGTTTTTTTTTCCCTAATGCTTGGCGCTATAAACCAAAGAATCGCAAAATGAAAGAAAAGATAGAGGAGTGAAATAAAGGACGTGAACACGAGGCGAACAGGTAAAGTTTTTGTTTTGAAACAGAAACAAAACAAAAACCATTGAAGAACAATTCACCGATAAAAGGGAAAAAATTGACGAAAACGATGACACAACAAAAAAAGAAAGAATTAAAAATAGATAAATAGGAATTTATCTAATGCCTGAAACTGATACCAAATGATGTGGAACCTCATGGATATCAAAACCCAGAAACTCCAACACACAATTGATATAGAAAATAGGACTGAAAACCAAATAAAATATTACAAAGGAATCACTCTACATTGTAATCTCCTATTCAGCTTTCTGATGCAACAAACTAAGGGAATCACTCAACCTCCCTTGTATGCACAAAGTTTCTGAAAAGAAACTAAGAAAATTTCATTCAAAATCAAAACTGAGTCCAATGATGGCTACCAAGTTTGGAGGTATTTATACCTCTTATTTAGGTTAAAACTAATTTCCTAATCCTACTAGATTAGGTCCAAATTACTATGCTAACAATTGAGCTTAACAAACATAAAATAAAACAAGTCTTGAAATATTTTTAAATATAAACTAATAAACTAAATAAATCAGACTTGGTCCAACATGACCAAAATATATTGTCAATTCAAATTCACTAATAATAATATTTCCTTCTTCCGATGCTAAAATGTCCATTTTGACTTCCTAAGCTTGTATCATCAATATTAATATTTCAGAGGTTGAAACAATGAGCACTTGACAAGTATTAACCTTTGATTAAATCTAATTTTTCCTAATTTTTATACTTAAAACGGTTTCTTAAATGGAAAAATTAATTTTTAAAAAAACACTAAAATTATACTACAATAAATTATACCATTCAATTATATCATAATTATGCCAATTATCTATGATTCTTCTACCATTATTCACCTTCTAGAAAATTGCTCTCCAACCTTTAAAAAAAATTTAACATAAAGGACTAAACATATGTTAAAGGACTAAACTTCAAGGAGTTGACAAGTGTCAAATTATGATTTGTTCTATTTTTTATCATTTATATTCATTTTCCATGATCTTAGAATCATTTCACTCACTTTACTCTTATCTTTCCCGTGATAAAAAATCACTCCATTTTTTTCGATAATTATTGAAACACTCAACACCTTTTAAGAAAAGAGTGGGGTAGGAAAAAAGAAAATACAAAAACATTATTCAGTCACACCCAAACTTACACACTTGAAAAAACACTTATGAAGCAAAGACAGATCCTTCTAAAAAATAACTGACTAAAAACACCTAAAAAACTAACATCAACAAAAAAAACACAAACAAACACCCAACATCCTTTTTTTTTTTTTGCCAGAATGAAGAACTTCGATAAGCTAAAAAGGGAGCAATAATACTAGTTTTTACCGCACACATATCTTGCCACAATTACTTCTTACCATTTCTAACTAAAGCCCCAAAACACCTACGTTATTGCACAGTTGAAATATTGTTTGACCAATCTGCCTTTTGAACATACCCATTTGACTCCTTATAATGCTTGTTCATCTTAGAAGATTACCAGATCCCAAATACACAAAAAAAAAACCCTTCCTGTATTTACCAATTGTATTAATACTCCCAGCCAACAATAAATTAAGCTAAAGAATGACCTCCCTCACCACTCCTACTTATTCTCTCTCACCAATACCCTTTATTATCCAAGACAAAATCATGGAAAAATCATTTGACTAACCTAACCTTATTGTTGGCTTTCTCTATTATTGCAACTTCCCTTTTTTTTCTCTTCTTCTGTTTACTATCATCTTCTTTCACCATGAATTCTTCAGCAAGAGGTTGAACTACTTCTAGATCATTTGCCGTTATTAGCCCGAGCTCTCTGCCTATGCTCCACCCTTCCTTTGCCATTTGTAATTTTTCTTCTTCATTACTGGGAATAGTAATTCCATCTCCCTATATTTCTTGTTAATCCCTAGTACCATCTGTTTTTCTTTCATTTTTGTCTGTGCATGTATTAAAATACTATAATTTATCCACCTTATTCCTTTCTGTGTTAGCTTCATGGTGTGCTGGCTCATCATCTCTTATCCCAAAACCAGGTGGGTGTAATGGACCATGATCCTTCCATATTGAACTAACTTCTCCTAAATTTGGGCCAATCATGTCATAGAGGCCCAAAGTACCATCCAACTGTTGGGGCGCCTTGACTAAAGCCACCAAATCTTTGGTTTTTCTATCATCTTTAATGAAGATGGTCCCATTTCGTTAGTCAGCTTCGTCATTGGCTTGATTGGCTGGTTCTTTAACTTCTATACCCACCTCTTTTGCTTCCTTTTCCACATTCTCTAGAGACTCGCACTCATCCTCTTCGGAACCTAACTTTTCATCTCCCATACTTCAAGATCTGACTCTGTATATCCAATCTTAACCCCTTGATCAGGTTTATGGGCCAGTGCATTGTGTTGGTGATCTTTATCGATACTCCATAAGTTCACACATTCGATACCAAGTTCTTTGACATACACATCATAACATTTCCCATCAACATGTAGCACAATCCACCTTTGTATAATTTGTAGGAAATCTGTATCGATAAGCATTCTTGCTACTCTCCAAAATCTGCCGCATCACTTGTCTTTTTATCCGTGCATATAAACAATCCTCATGTCTCCCCTATTTTACTAAATGAATCAATATTCCATGTATGAAGAGGAATCCCAAAACATTCAAGCCATACTTTTCTTGTTTTACACCACTTTACCGGTGTCCATGCTTTAATCTTTGAGAAGTGATTGCTCAAACCATCAGGTCCTAATTGTAAGGCTGCCTCCATATCTACTTTAGATTCAAAAGTGTTAAGAGTTTTAAAGGTCCCCATAGGCGAGACCTTCAAAATCAAACTCCATTCATGAAAAAGCTTTTTTACCAATATTTTTCTATTAATTGGATACTTAGTATCTCCTACGATTCTCCTAGACGACATTTCCAATTTCCTTTTGTCTCCTTCCAGGCTAATCACAATAGCTTGTTGTGGATTATTTGTTTCTTCATATTGATTAACCATTTCAACTCTAGGATCTTGATGTCTTTGTTGCACTACCTTGGTAACCATAGGTGCTAGGACTTTACGATATGATCTCCCATCCACCATCCTTCCATTGCTTGCTTCACTCATATTCCTCTGTTTGGATGAACATGATTAGCCTTCTCTACTGTCTTTTCATTCTTCTTGAATCTCCTATACTTAGTCTCCTTCACCACTATTTTTGATCCTCCCAGAACTGCTTCATGTACCTCTTTTATCACCTTTTGCATGTCTTGTTTAAAAGTAAACTGGACAAAGTCAAAAGGGTTTGTCGTCAATCTTTTTTTTTCCTTGATAGGTACACATCAATCACATAACGTTCACGCCCAAAAATCTGCCATAACCACAAGTTTGTCATGGATGGAGGTAGATTATCCACAAACATTGTAAAACCTGACTCCTCATAGTTGCATATGGCTTGGTTTAGCGGCTTCCCATAATTTTGTGCTTTCCTTTTTCAGAAACCATCCTACTGTTAGCATAATGGAATTGTGTCCTACGCTGATGTCCAAGACTCGTACTAGTATTGACCCTATGGTACCTAGATTGTTTTTCATTAACTCTTGTACTCTCATCTCTCACATCTCCCTCACGACCCCTCTCACGCTAGTACTCAACCTCTCGAACTTTCATCCTAACACAATGCCCTCACCACCCATGCATTTATGTATTTTCTAAAAATATTTATTTTGATTCTTCTCGTGCATGTCTTTTAGTTGGGATATTGAGGATGACAGTGAATAGAGAAGAATTCTTCTTGATATGGTCGACAACGACAACTAAGGAGTCACCTGGAGAAGCAAAGCATTAATTGATTTAAATTGAAAAGCAAAGGTTTGGGCTATAGGAATGTGTGAGGGATAATCCTTTTTCATTTTTCTTTGTATCCATTATTTTAAACCACCATTTCATCTCTTTTTTTTTCTTCTGAAGTTGGAATTTTTTTATTTCTCTCCCCCTTTCTATTGTTTATTAGTTATTTGAATCTTTTCAATTGCGTTATTAATCTTGATTTTATGTTTTATGATGAGAATTCAACATTCGATTGAATCTTAATTTGTTTGACTCTTTTCTTTTTTTTTATACTGACGTGGAATAGCTTATTGGAAAAATGCTAGTTTATTTAAACAACACGGTGAAGGCCTTTGTGCCTAATATTGCTGACAAACTTGAGATTATGGAGCCTTTTTTCCGGTCAAAGGATATGTGTTTTAAATTTTAAAAGCCATAATCTTATTGAAACACTTTTTCTAGCTAGCATATTATATATAAATGTCAATTACTAATTAAATTCAAAATCATATTACAACTTAAGGGGAGAAAAAATTCAAAATCATGTTAAGATAACACCATAAGCATAGAATCAAAGAACAAACATGTTAAGTGCATAAAGCTAACAAGATCATAGAAACGACCTAATAAATACAAATTATTAAAATTCAAAATCTTATTTTATTTTAAAATTATTTAGTCTTACTAAAAATAGAAATATATTTCATGACATATATCTTGATACATAAAATTCAAATTTCAAGTTCAAAATGGTCTTTTAAATTAATGCATATTCTTTTCCATAATTTATAATAATTTCTATAATTATTCCGTTATAATGAAACAATAAACATTATACCATGTGTCATTTTTCATCATTTTTATTTTTCAGTCACATAATCTCATAAAATTTGAAATTCAAATCCATAATCATATTGTAAATCAATGCACAATTCTTTCCCAATTTATCATTATAATAACGCTCATTATTTTCTATAATTTATATTTCCTATAGCCACTCAATGCTTTCAAATTAAAATCCAACATGAGAGTTGATTGAATGTCCAACTTCAAAACTCTCAATTATTCCTTGGAGGTATTATTTTGCTTTCTTCTCTTATTTATCTCATTGTGCTGCACTTCAATTCGATCTCAATCTTCTTGGACGTGACTCTGTTTTATCTTCGTTATACTTTTCAAGCAGTGTAAGCCCCCAACAACATTATCATTTGGCGATGAATAAACAATAGATCTCATTAGTTTGAATATGTTTTTGAATATTTACAATGCGAAGTTCAAATCTACGTGTGTTGAGAAGGATTGCTACATTAGAAATATGATTGGTGTAATTATGCTCATCTATCTATATAAGGTTCAATTTTTATAGGGTTTGATGCTTACTGGTGTAATTTATACCAATTTGTTATAACAACAGTATCTTATAATGTCAATAATACTAATGTGTTGGAAATGAATTTAACAATATTTTTGGTTTATGTTAAATTTTATAATATGAAATTATTTTTTAAACTTTATCATTAAAATATTTTATTGAATCAATTTCTACCTTTTCTTTTATCTTAGTACAATTTTAGCTTTAACAATATTCCTTAATTCTTTCATAAGCAATCAATGATAATTGATTTCTAATCTAACTAAAATTTTTCTAATTTTTAACTATCAAGTTGATCTAATTTTTCAAATAAAATATGAAATAAAACTTTACAATATAATGCTAAGTGTTTGATTAAAGTTATGTTTATTGAATGGAGCATTTTAAAACTATAGGAAATATATTAAAACAAATAAATAAGTTATAGCTATATAAAAATATAAAGTGCAAAATAAAATAAAATAAAAACAGCCATGATGTTTAACAAACCAGTTGATATATTCAAAAAAAGGTCTACTTTTTTAATAATACTTTACTTTTTAATTAAAATAAATTTATTCTTTCATCATAAATTAATAATGATTTTACTTAATAAATCTAATTTATCGAATACTTTTCACGGCTTCAAAAAATTTAAAACATAAAAAGGTCTGAAAAAATTTGTTGGCTACATTTTATATTTATCATTGTAATCATTTAAATTTTACATCTTTAAATTATTTCTCTTTATATTAATTAATTTCATAAAGCATCTTACTATACCCGTACAATGCACCGATAAAAACACAAGTTAAAGTATAAAGTCAAGCTACTTTTTCAAGGAATGACGTAAATATTAATTATCATTAATTAATTTTTAATTTTAGCTATATATATTTGTATTTTTTTTGTTTTTGTTTGAACTGACTTATTTGTTTTTATTTTCCCTTTCTGTCTTGTTGGGCTCTTTCTTTTGTCTAGTTGTGCTAGACTTTCCTGGCCGTGTTTCTTTCATGCGGTATTGCCAGTTAATCTTTATTGTTGATTTGGGCTTTTGCCCCCGAAAAAAAACCACGACAATTAATTTGAATAACTAAAAAAATATTAATTTGAATAACTAAAAAAATATATTAAAAAAACTTGAATCACGGGGGGGGTTACGCAAATGAATTAAAACATATATGTTATTACACAAATCACCGGGTTGAAAGTCGTTTACGTATATGTCCTCTTTTGGGTATAATAGAAGTCGACTAAAAATGACTTTTTTGTAGTATTAAAGTCGACTAAAATCGACTTTGCTACCAAATAAAAACCGGCCCCTGCAAGTGGCAGAACCTAGAGAGAAGTCGACTATAGTTGGTAATGCAGTGATGATGAAGTCGACTATTATGATGAAGTCGACTAAAATCGGTTGGTGAGAGAGCTCCAAAGTTGTCAGAAGCAGCAAGTAATCAACTATAGTCGACTTCCCTTTCCACCACGCCTATATCTGGAAGTCACGAGCTGCATTTTTCTTCGATGCAAGAGGCGCAAAGCAGTGTGAAGGGAGAAAGCTTGAGCGCAAAGGCAGAGGGAGAATGAGAGAGAGCACTGGAGATCTTTCAAGGAAGGAGGAGGAGGGCATCTCATAGTGAATTTCATGGAGAATAATCTATATCGTCTCAATGTTATTGATCATATTGGAGGCAAACTGGAAGTGCAGGTTCTTTTATTTAATTTTAAAGTTTTCACTATATTTTATTTTATCATTTTATTATGTAATATGATTTAAATTTAGTTTATGCATGGTAATTATTTGGTGTATATTTGTTATTTATGACAACATGTTTTTTTTATCTTTTTTATCATTTAAATTAATGAATTATTATATGCTAAAGAGATCAGTATAATTTTACAGAACCTCAGAAAAGATAGGTGATAGTTTTTTAAAATAGATGGATGCTAAATGTAATATATGGAAGAGAAATTAGTATAATTATCTAAAATAGACAAATAAATTGAATTGTAACTAAATAATAAAAATGTAGGATAATCATGAGCATCCTCCACATGCTATTACTGTAGTAGGGACAAATTAATAGGTGCCTTTGTTGGTTTGTTGGCTTGCTCATTAAAATTGTATATAATATTCATGAAAATATCAACCAATAAAAAAAGAAAAATAATCTGTGGCAGTTGAGTTAAATGATCACTGTCTTGTAACTACAAATGGATGTAAGATAGGTGATAACAAATTTACATTTCGTAAGATAAAAAAGAAGTTTGAACGCTTAAAAAGTGATTATTTCGCAAAATAGTAAACTAAAAAATGATTTTATAAATTCACATAGAGAACAAAATGATTTCATAAGTTAAATTTACAAAATTAACTCATATTTTCCTTGAAAATAATTTTCTGTTGTATATTAAGATCATCCGTTGTTAACATATCATGTTTGGTGCATGATGGGATGTTAGTTTTGTAGGTTTGGGAGCACTTTGTTGCTATAATTGACAAACTTTAATAAATTTAAATTAAGCTCGTGTTAAATTTATTTTTTCGGGTATTTAATTGAAGAAAATATTTTAAGAACGAAATAACAAGTTAAATTAGTCGGTATTTAATTTTATGTTTTAGGGAATGTATTGAGTGTATCTAATTTAAGTATAGATTTGTTACAATTTATTTATTTAAATACAATTTTGTATATGAAGACACATGTTAAGTAATATTTTTAATTTTTATGTTTAGTTGCAGGATTTAATGCTGTAATTCTTTTCATATTTTGTACGATGATCGGATTTTAATAGCTAGGAGGTATAATATAATGGTTGTGCCAGATCCGAGGATGGAACCTTTTCTTAGGTAGACTGGGTTTTGTACATTGCACAGATGGTCCCAGTATTTGATTATGATAGGGCGCTCATTAGTGCACTCGTGGACACTGGAGGATGTTGTATTTCAATTGGGTTTGCACGTTGATGGGCTTCCTATCAGTGGCTGTATAGGAGCGTGGGAGAAATTTTATGATCGAGATATATGGGCGTTATGTACAGATTTACTTGGAGTGGCTCCTGAGGATAAAGACAAAAAAGGATTCTCTGTAAATCTACATTGGTTCACAGCGACTTTTGCATCATTACCACATAATGCTAATGAGCAGATGATTATCCAGTACACCAGAGCATACATAATGGTGCTATTTGTGGGGTCTTATTCCCGGATAAATCAGGATTTAGGGTGCATATGAAGTGGCTCCCTCTTATCGCTGATTTTAATAGGACTGCAAATTATAGTTGGGGATCTGCAGTTCTAGCATCCCTGTACCGTGAGTTTTGTCATGTAGTGAAATATAATGTCACCGAGATTGCAGGCTGTTTACCTCTTCTACAGTCTTGGGCATGGTATAGGATACCTCAGTTGGCCCTCACACAGCACCATCCATTAACTTTTCCGCTAGCTTTGAGGTACACCTTTACTTGAAGTTTTTAGATTTCTTATGTATTTGTATATATGCAATTTGTAATCAGGAAAATGATTTGTGCACATTTCAGGTGGAGACGCTTTAGGTATTCTACGAGAGCAGACTCGGATAAGCTACTGCGCTATAGGCAGACCATTGATGCGATCGACATGAATGAGGTAAGTTGCATATAATGAATATGATATGAACTCGTCTATTGAGGGGTTTTGGGTGTGAGTCTAACATTTCTTATTGACTGTTGCAGTTCAGGTGGACGCCCTACAGCTATGATGAAGTCAGGGCCGTTACACCTCCTTTCGTGTATGAGGAGGCTGATGTGTGGGTATCTGTGACTGCATTGATACAGTTTGCTGTTATTGAGTGGCACGATGCCGATCGCATGATTCGACAATTTGGGGGTGGACAACACATCCCAATTGTCCCCATAAACATCGATCGTTTGCACACCAAGGATGGTCGAGGGGATCTAGACATATGGTGGCCCGAGTATCATGTGGCATAGCATGTAGCATGGGAGGCACGTAGGGATCGACGGGTCCATTATCCACTATCTGATGATCACCGGCCATCTGTCGAGTACTTCCAGTAGTACTTGTCAGTGGCTAACAGATTTTTGTCATTGGATGGAGGCCCCGAGGATCCAGAGCTTAGGGATTTGCCAGATGGTGTGCCAGCCCAGGCCCCACAGCTCCAGATATTACACGTCCTGCTGACGTCCTAGATCAACGCTCTTTTAGGCGTTGTATGCAGGCTGGTACCCGTGCTAGCATATGCCAGTACCCAGATGATGGACATGGTGATGATGGAGATGGACTTGATGAGGAGGGTCATGCCAGTGTACAACCTGGCTCTCATCCTCAGCCACAGCTTCCTCCTCCGCCTCGGCCTCAGGCTCATACTCATTCTCAGCCTCAGACTCGGCCAGGGCCTAGTCATTAGCCTCAGCCCCAGCCCGAGCCTCAGTCATTTCATGTGTACCAGCCGACACCTATGTACCCCAGCCAGCAGTTCATATCGGATCCTAGCCAGCAGTTTATGTCTGGCCCTAGCCACCAGTTCATGACAGGACCTAGCCAGCAGCAGTACATGGCTGGCCCTTCACAGCAGCAGTACATGGGGGTGCTGAGCCAACAGTTCATGACTCCGAGCCAGCAGTTCATGGCCGGACCTAGTCATCAGTTCATTTCAAATTCTTTTGTTCACCCCAGTCCGGTGCATCAATTCGTGACGAGTCTGGCCCAAAATGACATGGCACGACACATATCTTTCAGTCCATAATTCTCGTCAGCTTTTGATATTATGCAATTCTTGGAATTATCCGGTACAGGCAGATTTGTCTCAGTAGTTTAGCTACCAGATCACGTGTATCGACCATCGGTTGAGCATATCCCGGCTCCTTCTCATCAAGGCTCTCGTCAGGAGCATCAGGTAGAGGCAGTTCATGACGGTGATCAGGAGGAGGATCAGGAGGGGGGGTCAGGAGGATGAGGGGGATCAAGCAAATGAGGATGATCAGCAGCAAGAGGAGGAGGAGGAGGAGGAGCAGCAGCAGTTACATTGTAGGCCTGTTGTGAATACCCGATTTTATTCGGCCCAATAATAAAAAATCCTCTTCAGCTCATTTACATTTTCAGCCCAATTGTTTTGGCTTGGTACCCAATTTTGTTTTTAATCCATTTGTGTTTTTGTTTTCAGCTTATTCTTTTTTTTTCTCATGTTTGAGTTTGTTGTTCAGTTCGTACAAAAAGAAAAAAGGGAAGCCCAACCCGTCTCAGCCCGTTTTCACTTCTAGCAAAACAAAAATAATAAATAAAAATGAAATTTGAAAAGGAAATAAGTGAGTTCATGGACTCCTTCTCATCTGGCCGAGGCGTACACGTGAAGTAACAGTAGCATGGGGATAGGAGAAAGCATGAAAAATAAAAAAAAAACACAATGATGATGTTTTGGAATTTTGATCTTTCTTTCGGTGGAATGGAGGAGAATCAAAAAACATACAATATACATATTGAAGCGAAGAAGAGAAAAAGAAAGAGGGGGGTTCATCGTGGTTTTTCAATAAAAAAGGTTCAAACACAAAAAATAGACGTTCAGATATGAATTTATCAGAAGACAGAGGAAATTCAAAGGAGATCAACAACAAATTTCAACAAGACCCAGTGACAAGGTAATTTCTCAGCAACAATAATCATCAGCATCATATATTAACAAAAAAAAAGAGGAAACAAGGAAGAAGAAAAGGAGGAGGCCGCGGCCTTCCCCATGCCCTCGGTCGCAGCCTCCCATGCGGATCACATCATCATCATTCTCAGCCTTCCCTTCTCCTTCTCCACCGCCACAACCACCAAAGCTCCCACTAGCCACGGCCCCCATTCCCTCAAACCACGCTCGCACCAGGCCTCCACCCCTGTCCTCTCAGCCACACCTTCTCTCCCTCAGAGGACAAGTCGCCGGATTTGCTCAGGCAACCGCGAACCTTAAATCTCCCCTCAACTCCACCAGCATCCATCACATCCTCCTCCACCATAAGCAAAGCCGCCGTGAGCACCACCATCTGGCCACCGCGATCTTCGCGGACCCCCACCCAACACTTAATTGCTAACCCGATCTCCCCTTCTCGCTCACCACCACAACCACCGCTACCCTTCATCCCCTCAACCTGTATTCGTGCTGGCCACCAGAAGACCGAACAACTTCGGTCCGTACCCATCAAAGGCCGGACCTTCCTCCGCGAACCACCACAGATCGGCCATCCTCTTAGATCGCATCACAACCCCGCTTTTCCCTCATGGCCTAGATCTGAGAACCACCGTCAACCCTCTCCCTTCGTGAGCGCCGCTGCGTCGCGCCAGTACCGCCTCTTTCTCCGCCGCATCTCGCTGCCGGTTTCACTACCTGTAGCGGCTGGTTCCCTTTTCCTCTTTTCTCTCTGGTTGTGTGTGTGTGTGTGTGTTAAAGAAAGGAGAAAGAAGAATCTGTTTGTTGAAGAAAGAGAGAGACCAGCGTGTGTAGAGGTTAGTGAAGGGAGAGTGAGAGTGAAAAGGTGAGCCGTGTGTGTGGGCAAAGGAGGAATGCGTCCGTGAGGAAAAGAAAGAGAGTTTACATTATTATTATTTTCATTTAAATATATGTGTACGTGTCAATAGCTCTGTGGGTGAGAGGGAGAGTTTTCTTACTTCAGTGTATGTAGGTATCAACTACGTGGATTTGAGGTTTATATTTGTATAGAGATGGAGAGTTAATTAAATTAGTGTATATGAGTTTTTTTTTTTAAACAAAAAATATCATGAAAAAGGGATAATGGATTTTAGATTAAGTTTGTATATATTAGATTTTTATTTATTCGTCTACGTCTTTAGATTAAGGTTATTATAGTTCGATGGTTTAAATTTTGAACTGTGTTTACTTGATTAGTAGTTATTTCACTTTATTATAGAGTCTAAATAATTATAAAGGGTTTCATTTACTTTGAGTTTCGAGTAAATATTCGAATTTTTTTTTATATATTATTATTATTATTATTTTTGTTGTTGTTTAAAAATGTATATATATATATATATATATATATATATATATATATAAAGATATAAAATTAGTCTAGGAGTTTAGTTTGAGTCTGAAATTAAATTGGATTTTATTTTATTCTGGGTTCAAAATAAATGTTTGATTTTTCGTGTCTTATAAACAAAAAAACAAAAAAAGAAAATTAATCTAGTAAGATTAGGAATTAGGTAATCAAAGTTTTTTTTAGTTTTTTTTATTTTATTTATTTATTTTAAGTTATTGTTATTGCAATTTTTGTTAGAATAAACTTATGAAGTTAGTACTTGGATTTGAATTTACTGGTTTGGTTGAGTATTTATTTCTGTTTTTTAGTTTTTTTTAGGTTGGTTTGCTTGGTTTAGATTTAGCTTATGCCTAAAAAAAAAAAAAAAAGAAGTTTTTATTCATTTTGGATTTGAAATAATATTTGAGTATTTTACTTTATTAAGATTTTATTTAGTTAATTAATTAATTTTTTTATATATTAAAGAAAAAGGGGTGATTAGTTGAGCCGGGACGACTTGTTAATCACATGTCCTAGAATATTTTAGCTGTGACAGCTTGATATTCAAGATCTCTTTTCAAAAATAGAGTTAATTTAACCGCGACGGTTTGTTAACTTTATATTTTAGAATATTTTAGTTGTGACAGCTTAATATTCTAAATCTCTTTAAGATTAAACAATATCACAAATATTTTCTATAGAATTACGTGACTTTGAATTCTCTATTGCACAAGGGGATACGTAGAAGCAGGTGATTCCGACCCCTGTCAAGTCAAAATTAACTTTTCGTAATTCATTTTATTTGTAAATTTTTAATATTTCTTTACTTGTTTTTTATGCAAATTTTGTATTTTTGTTATATTTATAAAATAATTTCTTTTTTAGAATAGTTTATTTAATATTCATTTATGTGGGTAATTGGGAAATTTTAGATAAGGGGGTTAATTTAGCCGCGACGGCTTATTAACCCCAAATTTTGGGCATTTGAATTGTAACAACTTAATGACCTGAAAATTTCTCTAAAAAATATTTGTTTTCTTTTTATGAAAAAATAAATTTCTTTTTATCTTATTTGCAAATATTTATAATTTAATTTCGTTCTCGATTTAAATTTATTCTTTTATCTATCAAAAATTTTATTTCAAATAAAAAAGGTTAACTTAGTCGTGACGGCTTGTTAACCCATCATTTAGGTAGATATTTAAAAGGGGTTATTATTTAATTTGCACAACTAATTAAAGGTACCGTTCAAGGACGGGTGTACTAGGGGTGCGTGGGATTAAATTCCTGCCATTCCCTATGCATAACCGACTCCCGAACTCAAATCTGGTTTCAAAGACTATCTTCTAAACAATAATGGGTTTTTCCAATGTTTTCCCAAATGCAAATAAACTTGGTGACGACTCCAATATTTTCAAACAATTTTCTCTTTTCTTTTTTTTCGCCGTCCCCATCGCGATCCCGGTTGCGACACCTGTACAACATATCGTATATCGTCGTTGTATCACAGGCAATCACATTGTTGGCCCTAGACGCAACAGACGGGCCGGATAGTACTTATGATGGTTATGTATTTTACACTGATATTATGTTTAAGACTTTTAATTACCATATAATGGTTATGTACTCTGAACCTAAATATTATGTACTTTCCATTAGGAGGAGTTTATATTGCAATTATGTACTTTGGACTTTTATAATGAAATCAATGTCAGCGCTTTGATTTGACATACTTGGCCATATAGCAAGGTTGCATTGGTAGTGCAAATATCCAATAAGTAAATAACAGATATTCAAATCGAAAGACTTTCAAAAACATACATTGACTGTTTTTGACAAATAAACCATTACAAACTTAACAATAATACTCTGAATAGAAAACATATAATGAGAAATAACAGTACACTGACTTAAAAAGACCAACAGAATGAATTAGTTACGCTGGCTAGAGGATGGAGCATACGGGCATGTCCGTCTTGTGTGACCCATACCTCTACACAATCTACAACGTTTTCCTTGGCCTAGGTCAAGCTCGTCCATTTCATTGTGAATCCTGGTGGAAACTGGACGGCCCTCAAGAGTTCACGTAAATGCAAGATTTGGGCGTATAGGAAGCCCTGTGTATGGCGGCCACATTTCTTCACCCGCTATTGTCGAGAATTCTGCTTTGTACACGCTAAACACTGACTCCATGGTGTAAACTTCATGAACAAAAGAGGTCCACTCTCGTCGAGCATCAGAACACGCGGCATAAGCATGACGACATAGGTAATGCAATTTCTGGAATTCCCCACAATCACACCAGTGCTCTGTTAAATTCACTTTGAATTCCCGTTGACCACGACTTTCGATGTCATCTCGTTCAAACACCAGGTAATCTAAATCCTCCCGGGTAACTCGAGTGGTACTCATGCTGCCAAGGTGTCACCTGTGCTCCTCAACTGCATTCAACAAGGTCTCTGAAAATGTTCTGCCACTTGCAAGTTGCGTCTTTGCTTCTGTGCCCTTTCGGACGAACAATTGAATAAGGCGATAATATGTTGACTTGACTATGGCTGTAATGGGAAGATTACGAGTCCCTTTCATGGCAGCATTCATACACTCTGACAAATTTGTTGTCATATGCCCAAAACAATGCCCCTCATCAGCATAGTGAGCCCATTTCTCGCGCGGTATGTTGCTAGCCCATGCACACATTGTTGGATCCACATGCCCTAATGCCCTAAACCAATACAAAAAATTATGCTCAGTCTTAGCATATGCTGCATTCATCAGCAATCGCTTTGCATCTTTGTTCTTGAACTTTACAGCAAAATTTGACGCAATGTGTCGCGCACAGTAAGCATGATACGCTGCAGGGGGATGCCAGCCACTCCCTTCCGCCTCTAAAGCTGCTTTGATTGCTTGATGCTAATTAGATATGACAAGAATCCCCTCTTGTGGTGTCACATGTTGTCGAAGATTTTTTTAATAAAAAGGACCAAGCTTCTTTTGTCTCTCCCTCCACCACGGCAAATGAAACTGGCAAAATATTTGAGTTGCCATCTTGAGCAATTGCCATCAACAGTTTTCCAACATACTTGCCATACAGGTGTGTCCCATCAATTGAAATAAGTTTTTTGCAATATTTGAAGGCCTCTATGCAAGGTGGATAGGTCCAGAAAAGACGATGAAACATAAAGTAACCCTGATCTACAACATCACCAACATAGTATGGTCCAGTTTGCATCTGCACAACCGTACTTGGCATATATGACAGCAAGCCTCCCAACCATCTAGGAAGCTCATTGTACGATTCTTCCCAATCATCATAAATCATAGCAATAGCTTTCTGTTTCACCAACCATACCTTTCTATACGTTGTCTTGAACCTCAACTCGGACTCCACTGATGCTTGAAGAGATTTGATGGCGATCATAGGATCTGCTTGCACCAGGGGGAATATGTGGGCACAGATGATATGATAGTCCATCTGGGCATGCTGGTTCAAAGACTCTGGAAAGACACACGTGTGCGGTCTTGTGATCTTTCGCACCTCCCACAATCAGAATCCCGTCGAAGAGTCACACGTATACTCCAGTTGCAGTCAATGCCAAATTTTACACATTTGCAATAAAATTTTTTGTGGTCTGACTCATAAACTTTGTACTGAACGCCTCTTCGAATGCTGTAATGTTTAACAGCAAACAAAACTTCATCTTTGTTGTGAAACACTTGGCCAGTTACCAAGTCATTGTCTCCCCCAATGCCCAAACCTGAACCAGACCCACCATCCATATTAGACCGCATGGCATCTAAATCCACCACTTAGTAGTGACTAGGATGCTGCCGAGATTAAGATTGTGATTGGGACTGAGACATATGATGTTCACCCAAGGTTTGCACATGAAACAACTACTGATCGTCTTCATCATAGCTTCCTACCTGATCAGGGTCCTCTTCTTCATCATCTTCATCATCCTGGTGCAGAACAATAAAGTCAAATTCCCCAACTAGGCTAGCTTCTGATATTGGCTGTGGATTTAATGGTAATGGCTCTCTGGTCTGTCTGGCAAAGTGTTCGAAACTTGGAGAAGCAACCTCATCTTGGTGCACATCATGGTGAGACACTTCAAACGATGGGGCTGCATTACATGTAGGAAGTGATGGATCTGGAGCTGAACCTCCAGAGCTAAAAGGATCACCTTGCATTTCGACAAGTAGCTCTATTGTGTGAGCTTCAGGACATGAGTTAAAATAACTTAACATGTGATCAATGTGCTCGTGCTTCCGAATTTGCCACCTTCTATATCGGATTCCACTTGGATCAATATCAACCGGCATCCTATAGAAGATTTTTGAGACTTGCACGTTGTTTCCTTCATACTCTTCTAATATTCGACTCTGCAACTCCAATAAACTAATTGGTGGACGGACAACCAACCAAGCTTGATTGTCGCTACAAAATGTTTCTCCCTCTACTGTGTTTACAATTTCACCATTATAATGTATCAGAATATGAATGCTCTCTGCCATTTCACAATTCTTTGACACTGAAATCTCACATTCGGGAGGTCTATTTATAGAGAACACATGAGGGAAGCTTATTAGTGAAGTCGATTATAGTTGACTTCTGAAATCAACTATAATCGACTTCTTCATTGTACTGAAGTCGATTATAGTTGACTTTTGAAATCAACTATAATCGACTTCTTCATGATAATGAGCACAACTATAATCGACTTCTGCTCTGTAAGACCTTCTCTATATTGTGAAAGACGATTTAAATCGACTTCTGTTAAAACGAAATTAGGACATTTGTGTAAATGACTTTCAATGAGGAGATTCCTGCAATAACTAACATGTTTTAATGCATTTGTGTAAAAAAGCCGAGGAGGGGGTGGGAACTATTTTGAATTATTGTTGTCACTTTTGGTCCTTTGAATGATTGATGCTTCCTTTTTCGTAACTGCCAGAGTAGAGTCAAGCATGTGGTATCAAAATAAACTTTTATCCGATTAATTATTAATTATTAATTATTTTATTTATTTAATTTTAATGTATTGATAATGTAAAATATTTTTACACTTTTAAATATTTTTATATTGATATCTAATTAAAAAATCCTATTTGTATAACTTTTCAAATAAAATAGTTGGTGGAAAAAGTCAACTATTATTATTCAAGTGACAATATATAATTAGATGAATGTGTAAATTTTTTTCACACTGAAATTAAATCTTTATGTTACTGATTTTAAATTCTATTCACTAATAATATAAAATTATTTTATAGTACCATCAAATCATGTGTTATCACATTAGTAAAAATAGTTAAATCTTATATTCATTACTTTAAAAGTTATCCAAATAAAATAATTTTATTAAATAATATTATCAGTGTATATAAATTAAACTTCCTACTGAGATTATTGATATTGAAATTAAAAATATTAAGATTAAATTGGTATCAAAATCAGCCATGGATTAAATTAAAATATACTCCACATCTCAATAATCATTAATTCATTAAAACAATTATTATTAAACTCAAATCAAATAGGAAATACTAAAATTAAATTGATATTAAAATTAAAAATATTAAGATTAAATTGAAATCATCAAAAATCTCATTTGCTAAAAAAAATTGATATATATCTAAGGAGTAGTGATAGATACACTTGTTCAATAAAGAGGGAAAAAGAAAGTGTAGATACATACAGTTGCTGAAGAGAAGGTTTCACATTGTGAGTCCTGTGAGAGATGGAGGAGGAGGCTGCTATGGAAGCAGAATCCGAAGCAGCAGCAGAAGAAGGAGAACAACAACAACAAACAGAAGAAGAAGATGAGAGTGCGGGTTCGAGCTTAACGATGGTGAAGGTCGCCGCAGCAAGGAAGTTCATCGAGAACCACTACCGGACTCACCTTAAGAACATCCAAGACCGCAAGGAAAGGTACCTACCACAATTCCATTCATAATAATTTCTATTCCATTTCTTTTTTTTCCTTCGCGAATTTGATTTCCTATTGAATACGCTTGAATCCTGCGTGATCGCTGTTGTTGTGTGGATTGTGGTGAAGTGTTTCAGTGGTTTTGAGGTGTTTGGTGTGTTGGACTAGGAGAAATTGCCTAAAAAATAAAAAATTCATATGTTGAATTGTGTTAACAATGCCTAATTGTGGTAAAGATACTGTTGTTTAAGATGATTTATTCGGTAGTTACTGATAATTTCTTAGTTGAGCTGATTCTTGGTGTTTCTGTTTGGTTTAATTAATTAATTAGTTATAAGTAGTTAATCTTTCAATATGAGTAGTATATGAGTAGAATCTAAGAAGCATGGAAACACCAATTTGGTGGTGTGTCTGTGTGTCAGACATGGACGCCCACACGACACACATCGGACACGTGTCCATGCATGTCGAATTAAAAGAATAATTTTTTTGAGCTCGGATACACGCTAGACACGACTCTAATGCATGTGCACACGGCTTGGACATGCCCAAGTTGGTTTCTTTATTTTTGTTTAAACTTTTAATACCAACATGAGCCAAAAATCAACTCTAGTTATTTAGTTGGACCTGTACTGTTGGGTTATTTCATTTTGAAAATTCTTCAAATGATCACAAAACAACAAAAAGAAGAATTAATTAGATAAAAAAATTATACAAACATGACCAAAAAGAATTCATATAAAAAATAAGAATCATACAAAAAAATAAAAAAAAAACTATATATTAATATGCCGTGTCCTTGTCCTGTAATTTTTTTAAGTTTAGTGTGTCTTTGTATTCGTGTCCATGTTGTGTCTCGTGTCTATGCCAGTATTTGTGCTTCATAGAGTATAATCTTTTGAGTTATGGACCTAGGGTAGTCAATCTATCTTCATAGATGAGAGGAGGCATTGAGATTCAAAGGAAGGGAATTGACTTAGCTGCCATTGCTTGCTCATAAGGGTTGGGTACAGTGATATAACTGGGCAACTTTCGTTAAGAGAAAACCGAAGTTTGAAACCTAGAAATGTGTTTGTTGGTGGGGTCTTGTGGTGGTGGCAATAATGCTCAAGGGGTTAGTCTCACATAATGCGTACCTGAATACCCTGATCAAAGAGTAAATGAAAACCTCAGCTGTCACTGGTTTGAGCATCATTTATATAACCAAATTGGAGATTGGATCAGCTAGAGCTCTAGGATCATGGTTCGACTGGTTCAACTAGCTAAATTGATGGTTTGACTAGAGTCAAACCCTATAACATAATAAGGGATGATTGGACTGAAAACATGGCTAGATTGATCCATTCCAATTACCTAAAACATTGGTTTACAACGATGTCACCAAATTCCCTCTTAACCCCTCCATCTTGTGTACAACTTTCCGAGTGCCAGATCACGAATTCACGGTTCTTTTGTGCTCTTGAATGTTATGGAATTCAACCTGGATCGTCTATGTTGGTGTATCTATTTCTTGCAGAAAATTGAATGAAAGGCATGATCTATAATGATGGGAATGACCACACTTGTTTACTATGCTGCTTGCCTGCTTGGAGGGAAACGGAGGGATGAAGTTGCCATAGCTGCTTGTGGTGGAAATGAAAAGCTGCAGAGTCTAGGATGAAAGCCGCACGGGAAGATGAAGAGATGTCTTAAACCTAAAGTGATTCCATAAAAAGCTCATAGCTTCATATAGCATCATGATTTTTTAAAAAAGAAATTCTTCATATAGTATCATGATTTTTTTTAAAAAGAAATTCACCTAAGTCTTGAACAGGCTAAATGGACCTGGACTTATGTATACTTTTAGTAAGTTGTCCCATTTGGCAATCAGAAAAAACTAGATATTTGAAATAATAATAATAATAATAATAATAATAAGTGTACTGTCGCATACCAAAGTATACTTGTAGTGTACCCTTTCTTTAAAGTGACATACAGCTTTCCCATCCCTGTCCCTATCATGTGTATCTTAATGTATTTGAGGCACAGTTTCTTTTTAACTTTTCTCAAGCTTAAGTAAATGCCATCATATATGATGTAGACTTGTAATGATTATCCTGAATTTAGTCACCTATTCTGTTTCATTTTCAATTTGATAAATGATGAAAAGAGCAATTGTGGCTTCTAGTTTCATGACAGCTATAGTCATCAACAGCCCTATAAGATTTTGTTGCATGGTTTGTTACTTATTTTGCAGCTATACATCTTGAACTGTGGGTTTTTTACCTCAATAGTGAAATAAAATGGTGGCTTAATACACGAGGTTCCCACGGATGGGGTTTGGGGACGGTAGTGTACGTAGCCGTACCCTTGTAAGCAGAGAGGCTTTTTTCAAGATTTGAACCTGTTTCTTAAGGGTCACAAGGCAAAGATCTCACTGTTGCATTGAGGTTCACCCTTTTTTTTCCTCAATGGTGAATGTTAAGTTTTATTCAATCAATTATGTTTTAGAAAAATCAAGGCTGATCTTTACTTAGTAAGGCAATAATTAACTTCTAGGATCTTCCATTTTGGTAGTTCTTATACTTTTTATTCTGTCAATGGCATTTTTCAGCGTTTTCATTTTCATGCCATTTGGTAAGTATAGCAGACTGCTACATAAGCACTTCATGCTTGATGGCAAGGTCTGCATTTAGTGGGAATGAAAAATCAAAGGAAAACCTTGACAGAATTTAAGACATGGTTACTAAATAGGGGTAAACATATATCTATGCATACTTAGTATCTCAAGTTCCCAACTGGACACAATGACATGCTTATTCAATAGATTGAACCTTCTGGTCGTCGTTAAAAATTCAGGATATTGCTTCATTACCTATGCATTTATGACTTGAAAACACTTATCTCTTTCAATTTCTTGCAGCGTTGGGTGGTATTCATTATACTCAGATGCTTTTTGTAGGCATGAATGAGTGATTGAGGATCATAGTATTTCTTGACTTCCTCATAACAGTTATTTTGATAAACATAATAGGCGTATTTTTTTTCTTTTCTTTCTAGAAACTATAGTTAGGTCTTATCTTATCAGGGCAAAGCATTATAGCACTTTTTCTTCCTTTTGTGAGCTTCATCTGAAAAAGGAAATAGCTGAAGATGTGAAGATTTACATCCTCCTTGCCTGCCCGTGTTCTTGGTCATAGCCATGCTTATTTATTTTCATAAGACTGGCTGTAGTGTGATGCAGATCTCTTGTTCATTGTGTTGTGGTGTTTCTAATACTGACAAAATTTCTTCTGAGTCTAGGCGTTGGATTTTAGATAGAAAATTAGCTTCTTCAGATGTGCCAAATGAGGAATGGATCAACCTCATCAAAGATCTAGGGAGAAAGGAGACAGAATATATGCGATTGAAAAGACATAAAATATGTGTTGATGATTTTGAGCTTTTGACCATCATTGGAAGGGGCGCAAATGGAGAGGTCAGAACTTTCCCTGGTATATGTATTTGTGCATGAAATAGCTCTCATTGAATATGCAATCTGTCATTGTTTGGTTAATAGAAAATCTTCTGTGTGCTTATCACTAGTCTTATTTTCTCCTAACTCATTTTATTGCAGGTTAGACTGTGTCGGGAGAAGAAATCCGGAAACATTTATGCCATGAAAATGCTGAAGAAGTCTGAAATGCTTAGGAAAGGCCAGGTGAGATATATATGTAACAGATTGAATAGAACCAAACTTAGAAATCACTGATGGTCTAATGGATTCACCCTATGATTTCGTATTCCTCATAGTCCTTTCAGTTTTCAATGTTATGGATATTAGTCTATCCATAGTCACTTAAGGGGTCCTACGGTCTCCATTTAGGATCAATTGCCTAGTCATTGGATGTGTAGCAGAATGCTTAGTTGCCCTTTTGCTTATAAGACATCATTCACTTTCTACAGGTGGAACATGTTAGAGCTGAGAGGAACTTGCTTGCTGAAGTTGCTAGTCATTGCATTGTGAAACTTTACTACTCATTTCAAGATGCTGATTACTTGTATTTAATTATGGAGTATATGCCTGGGGGTGATGTGATGACTCTGCTGAATAGGGAAGACACCCTGAGTGAAAATGTTGCCAGATTTTACATTGCACAGAGTGTTCTGGCCATAGAGTCTATTCACAAACAAGGTTATATTCACAGGTTCAATTTGACTGAGCTTATATTGTTGACCAAATATGTTAATCATGGATGATATTTTTTGGTTGGTAATGTGGATAGGTCTTATGTGCTCTAGCAGTTATATTGATTTTCATATTGATATTTTTTTCAGAGATATTAAACCTGATAACCTACTTTTGGACAAAAATGGTCATATGAAGCTCTCAGATTTTGGCCTCTGTAAGCCTCTTGACCGTACCACCCTGTATAAGCTGAATGAAAATCAGACCATAGATGATGGAAATTTCCCGGAGCCTATGGATATTGATGGGGCATTTTCCTGGCACGGATAAGCCAAGCAGTTGGAGAAGTCCACGTGAGCAGCTTGAGCATTGGCAGATGAACAGGAGAAAGTTGGTATGCTGTGAAGTTTATTGATATATTGTTGCGATGTAGCAGAAATTTTTCAATCATATTTTCGAGCAGAATTATGCTTGTTTCAAATATCTTGCAATCTGTCGGTCCAATAAAATGAGGATTTGAAGTTTGCATTATGATGATGCTCATGATATTTTTTTTTTCCCCAATGCTACTTCCTGTTTCCTGGTCCTTATCAAAGCATGCAGTAGTTATTCTAACCCAATAACATTTGTTCATAAGGCTGGTTCTTGCTTCCTTAACATCTTTCTGATTTTATAATCTGCCTTGTCATGTTGCTGTTAGTACAGTACAAAAGATTCCCAGACTTCTTCAAATTCATTTTGGATAAATCAACACATACATCTATATTTTTATAAGATTCCACGTATTGTATTTGAATAATAATTTAATAGGTGGAGCAAGGATGAAATGATTTACAGAATGTTTGTTGTATGGGATGTTAATTTCATGGAATGGGGGTGGGCTGAAACAGAATGATCTTTTCCAATCCGTAGTTTGGTAGCCTTATTATTGGAATTGGATTAGCTTGTAGGCTTTCTAAGCCATTCCATTGATTGGTAGATGAAGAAAAGTTAATCTAAATGACAAATTCTTTCATGAGAGAAATGATTTAAAGTTAAGGGTCTGTTTGGTTTCTATTTTCATTTTGTGTGTTTTTGTTTTCAGATTATGAAGGAAATAGTGTAAACAATAAATCCTGTTTCTTATTTTCATTTCCTGTTTTTCCCATTTTCTTCACAAAATCCTAAAAATAGAAAACATAGACAATGAAAACAAGAATGAAAATAGAAACCAAACAAGCCCTAAATTTTCACATTAGTATCATGCATACGTAATGTGAATCTACATTCTTGCGAGTGGTGCACAAATTTGACATTTTTTACCACGCATAAAAAGAAATGTTTTGCTTAAAATAGTGAGCAAATGTTGTTTTATTTGTTGAGGGAAAAATATAAAGTTTGCAGGAATTTAATAAGGGATTGACATTTTGTAAAAGTTATTGGTTGTATTTTTGGAAAAGAAAAATTAAATCCTATACTCTAGAACATGGAATCACATGCCATACTTATAGGAGAGGGGAGGTTCTTTGATCCATTCCTAGTTCTGTGGAATAAGGCTTGGAATAGAATGTTTTTTCATTCAGAACATTGGAATCCCTCATTCCTTGGAATGTGCATTATCATCGTCCTGCATATGAACATGGTGCTTTATTGTGTATGTAAAACTATACTGCCACATGATATTGTACAGTTATTCCCATATAGCATGGGATAGTGCAGTGCAGAATAGTGTAACTTCAGCTACATATTATAAATCTATATTTTGTATAAATATATTTATTAGTACCTGATCATGGGTGTTTGCATCAATAAAAATTTTTGTACTGTAAATGAAATTCGATTGAGTGCTGAAGAAGTTCCTGACACTACCATATGGTTTCATGATTCATCTCTACTTGACGATATTGCTTCCTGATGGCATTGTCATATAATTACTGCAATTTTTTTCTGCGCTAAAGTAGCTGTTAAGACAAGATGTCCTTTTTGATCTCACGTTTCTGGTTTCTCTTTGCAAGGCCTTTTCTACAGTGGGAACACCAGATTACATTGCTCCTGAAGTACTTCTGAAGAAAGGATATGGCATGGAATGTGATTGGTTAGTTCTTACCTAATGTTTTTGGCCTTATATTATGTTTAAATTGATTATTGAGCTGTGTTGCTACTTAGACTAGTGTACTATTTTTGGCCAATCACTGCAAATTAGTACACTTTTTAAATAGTGTGATAATTTTTTTCAATGTCTGCACTATTTGTATATATGTACACACGCACATATTCAGATGTACTTATTTTATCCAGACAGGTGGTCACTTGGAGTGATAATGTATGGAATGCTAGTTGGTTACCCTCCATTTTGCTCAAATGATCCAATGATTACCTGTAGAAAGGTAATATTCTTGTCTTAAAATAAATCCAGAAGTATTCTTATGCCTAAAACTTTGTCATATTTCTATGACATTGATTAAGTATTCTTGTACCTTATTTGTAGTTTAAAAAGATGCTTGGAACCATTTACGACATGTACATGTAGTCTTGTACTTTTTTGGGGGCTGCGGGTGGCTGAGTTGCTGGTGTTGATTGTTGAGGTTCTATTAAAAATCTATCTTGGGCCTATTTTAAATGAGTTTATGAAAAATGTTCAACTGTTTTCCTTGGAAAGCAACAACTACAACTAGGTAATGTCAATTGACAACCATATGGATCAGATAATACTGTAGTGTGTTATTGTAAACCACATTTACAGTCAAACCATTAAACTACTTCTAATATCAAGAAGCAAGCTTGTTGTTCTCTGTCCATATCATTGCTGATGAGTCTCATATTAATCCTTTATTACATAGATAAAAATAATTTCAATGGGATAAAAGTAGTAGGATTTCTAGATCAAATAATGCAAATTGAAATATTGTGAATATTCTCCTTATAAACATCAGTGGACAATAGACCATAAATGTTTTTCTTAACTTGGTGGATGTGAAAGTGCATTGAAGAATGCTAATAAGCACATACGATGTCTGAGCCTCTGAGGGTCTACTTACTTTTTCATCATAACAGCGGATATATGTTGTTCAGTACTTTTGTCAGTAAAACTTTCTGCATTTGACTGGATGCAAAGGACTTACGATGGTGATGATCCTTAGTTCCACAAGCTTAAATGCTAAATGAGTCTGCTCAGCTGTGTTTGATCACTGAGCATTCAGAATGATTTGGCTATGCTACAGCTATACTTTTTGATTAATAAAAAAAAAAAATGAGATAAGAAATTGAAAGCTTGTTGAACCTGCTATGTAGCTGAACTTTGATGCTACTTGTCCTGTACATCCTTGGTCACTTTTTATTGCGGGTTATTAAGAAGTTTCACCTTTTTTTTAATGATAGTTGCACAGGATAGATATGTGTAGAGGCAAAAGTGATACTTGGAGTTGTGTGGAGAAACTCTGCACATATTACATTGCCCCTAACTCTGCTGTCTCTCAACTTTCCTGAAAAAGGACAGGGGGATTTTTTTTTTTTTTTTGTCAGACATCATTGGACTATTGTTACCCTTCTTCTGTCTGCTGCTACTGCTTTTACTACTGACCACAATATTTAAAGTCATTTTAGTGAGGCTATAATGTGTCAGTCTTCAAGCCACTTTTCTTTTTCTGACTCTGTTCATCAACTGCTGGCAGATTGTTCACTGGCGAAATTGCTTAAGGTTTTCAGAAGATGCAAAGCTGTCACCTGAGGCTAAGGATCTAATCTGCAGATTGATGTGTGATGTTGACCACAGGTTAGGTACTCGAGGGGCACATGAAATCAAAGTAAGGTGTTTCATTTTATTTGTATATTGCATAGTTAATATTCTCTTCTGTCATTTTCTTATATACATTGTATATCTAACAGGCTCATCCTTGGTTCAAGAGGGTGGAGTGGGATAAACTGTATGAAATGGAGGCAGCATTTAAACCACAAGTCAATGGAGAGCCAGATACCCAAAACTTCATGAAGTTTGATGACGTATAATATTGACTCACTACTACTTTATGCTACCCCTATTTGTTCACCGTTGCATATACTGTTACAGAACAGTACTTGCTATGGAAACTCCATATGACTCACTTTTGCTTATAGCCAGTTGAAAAGAGTTGCTTCAAAAAGCTATGAAACTTCTTTTTTAATTGTTAAATCTAGGCTTCTTAGGGTTTTATGATTTTTCGTTACTTTTTATTGCCCTGTGGGATTTGTAATATCATAACATGTGATCTAACCCTGTTTTCCATCCGATCATGTTAAAAGCTTTGCTTTATGAAATATGTCATATGGCAGCTTTTTGAGTCTTTATTATCAATATAAGAGTTTTAGGATATGAGCAATCCTGTGACAAGGTTGAAGTTAAAAACTTGGATCTTTTTATCTGTTCCAGTTCCCCTTCTTTGGTCCATAATTATGTTGAACCCAACCCTCAGGATTTTCTCAGATTTCTTTTCTAAATTTTTAGGTAGATCCACCATCAGTGGCAAGGACTGGGTCAGGACCCTCATGGAAGGTACACTTGCTTGTATATATTTGCATGCTGTCAGTTGAATAAAACGTATACAATTGTAGATGTAGTACAATCATCTAAACTATGTGGGAAACAAAAATTATCATGCTGGTTCAAAAATGCTTGCTCCTAGGTTTCTTGCCACCCTTATTTGATAGTTTGTGGCTCAGTGCAGTGGTGAGTGATAGCAGGTTTTGAAAATTATATATTTATTGTACTACATATGAAAACTATAAACTGACACGTACTGTTTTATAGAATAAATTCAAGCAATGCCCATGCCTTTCCCTGAAATATACAAACTTCGATTTTGTGTTTGTATGTGATGGGCTAGAAAGTTTGATTTGTCTATAGCATAGCTGAAATTATTTTAGTTGTTGTCAACAAACTTTGTTTACTTAGTATCCAAGGTGATAATGAAACAATTTATATCTGTGGCACAGCAAATTATGTTTCTCATATCAAGCCCTTATTTTGGTATATGTGTGTATGATAGAGACACAAGATATGGGAAGTGCATGAGAGAAGGAAGAAGTAGTTAGAGGCATTTAGCGGAGAAAACTAGTAAGTGGCAGTTGTATAGGCAATTATGAGGGCAGGAAAAACAGTTAGAAGAGAGAATAGGAGAATAAAAGGGGAGGAAGTTAGAATCAGAGTTTTTGTTCATTTTGTACATTGTAAAGGAGTGAGAGGACTCTTCCATTTCCTCTGTCTTTCCATTGTAATTCAATTAGGGTTCTTGGTGATTGCCAAGGATTCCCCAGTTCAATAATACATACACATCCTTCAAAATACTGGTTCTATCACTGTATTATAAAATAAAATATGTGATTAAATGTATGGAGTCATGTGATTAGTAGTACATTGGAAAGGATAGAAGTCAAGGCATTGGAATAATAGAAGTCATAGGAAGTTGTTTTAAGTCTTTATTATTGTTTCTTGAAAATGTAATATGTATTTATTTCCTATTGCACTATATATGGTGCTGATAGGTTTCTATCCATAGTAAGATAGATTTAAACAATCCTGTCATACTCTATCAGTACTCTTTTCTACCCTCTTTTTCTCTTATCCAATCATGAAACTCCACAGTGTGATTCAAAGTCACAGATTCAAGTCTTACATATATATATATATATAGATTTACTCCTATAGTGAGCTGATTCGGCTCAAACCAGATTAATTAGAGTCTAGTAGATTTCCCATCCTGGTAGTTTGTACCCAGAAAACAACAATGTGTGGCAGAATTGCTTACGTCTTAGGAAATAAATCCAGTTCACCTTTTCAAGACAATAATAGTATAGGCTTGAACTATATCTTATGGCTCCATATTTTCCAATGTTATGACTTAGATTATTTCCAACACAATATTCGTATCATTCCTAATATTCCTATTGTTCTATTTGAAAATTCGTAGAGAATGAACATTCTATTTTAAAAATGAGGAGAGAGAAATGGGTGATGGTTGATCTTCTTTTTTTTTTATTTTTAATCCTGCCTTCTTAGTATTCTTACTATTGGTCATAACTTTATCAATAACTCTTTTCAAATTATTTTATTTTTATCCATTGGTGTGGGTTAAACCCCTCCCTTCGCTAAACGCACTTCCCGGTCAAGGCAGGATTCAATTCAAGGTAAGTGCAGACACAACAATTGGCTGTACCAGTTGAGTGAGCCAGCTGACAGCTCCTCAATTGTTTGGCCTCTGGATTTTTTCTGTTATGGCAACAATAGTCTTCTGTATTTATCTATTTATTTATTCCAGTGGGGGAGGGGTTTACCTCTTATCTCTTATTTCTTATCATTCCTTAACAATTGATTAAGTATGCCACATTCAATAGCATTTTGGTTCTTTTTCTTTTACTTTATTCATTTCAACATATATGCTGCTGATTGTAGAACTGTGTTATACTTACTAAACAGTTTGGCATATTTTGATGTTCCAACTTCATCCAATTTCTGCAGATGCCCCAAAGATCTAAATTTTGTTGGTTACACTTGCAAGAACTTTGACGCTGTAAAAGGGCTTTGTCAACCTTCTGGTATGTGACTGTCAACTTGTTAGTTCTTATAGATCGTTACATAGTTGAGAATCTATGGAAAGTTCTGGAATTTGTTCGCTTTAAGTTATCATCGTTGTGTTCTTTGGCCAACGAACATATGTATATCAAACTGAATTGTTTTATCGTCTGGCCAATTGTTTTCATTTGCCTAACAGAAAATAGGCCATTCACTTTGTGCGAAATTTTTATAGGGATTTTGAACCATTTTAGAGCGTGCTAGGTCTAACCTTGTTAGTGTCAATAATATAGTGGCTCTGACCTGTTACAGGAAGGAGCCTAGAACCAATAGTAGGAAAGAATAATGAAATATAAATAATATAGTGGCGCGGACCTGTTACATGAAGGAGCCTTGAACCAATAGTAGGAAGGAATAATGAAATATAAGTCTAGAAGCACTAAATTGGGACTAGTGTAGCATAAACCGAGTGAAACTTAAGAATTGGATGAACCCAGCAGTAGCCAAATTTGGTGCTAAAGTTATCTGGCTAGTCCCTAGTACTTGCACTGACCAAAGTCAAGTGCCTTGCTCCCTGATGGAAAAGGGAAAAAAAAAAAGTTGATTTCCTGAATGGATCTGTTATCATCCTTTTGTTCACAACCATGTGCCTATGTCTCTCTCTCTCTCTCTCTCTCTCTCTCTCTCTCTCTCTTTTGTAACCTAAAATTCAATATACTGATTATCCATAAATTTGCAGGCGATTCCATGCAAGATTTTTCTTCTAAATGGCCAGCTGAAGAACCGGGTTTACAAATGCTTGCATCATCTGGAGCCCCATGTTACCATAATAGGAATTTATGCAATATGCAACTTTAAGCCCATCTTATTGTGTTTTTAGTGCACCTTCTTGGGCTTAAATGTTTTTTTGTAACACCTTTTCTTGTACTTTCAAGTTCCTAAGCCATTTGGGGGAACATTGTGTACAGCAAGTAGTTGAAACAGCATTCTCTAAGCTGAGTGCTTTCCTTCTATGCCCAGGTTGGCATGCGAAAGACTTGCCTTCTCTAGTGGCAGTTTCTATTTAAATAGTTAATTACTGACAAATCACTGTGGAACATACTAGAAAGCATCCTGATAAAATTATTCAATGTGATGTGTGCATTTATGGGAAGGAAGCAGAAATCTAGATCTAAAGCAATAATGATTGAGGATTAATTTTAGTGTTGCTTTGCCCTTTCTTCCGATCCTACCTATTGTATGGGAAAAAAACCAATTAATGACCGAGTGCTTGTGAGAAGAGCCAGACTGGTCTGTTTGTCCATGTGATTTCTTCCACACTTTTTTAAAGATCTCTATTGCCTTGTGTTTGTTGTTTTGGTAGTTAAGAAAGAATATTAAATGGGCAACAATGTAAGGTCGAGATGCACGAAATGCCGAAGGAGTTGCATCATCAAGAATGTCTCAATTGCATCCCATGCTAAATAAGTGACTGCCTGAGTTAATGCTCTCGGATGATAGTTGCCATGACCCAAAACTTAGCAAATATCTTGAAAATTAATCAAGCTTCTTGATAAACTTATAGGAAATGTGAAATGGCAACTTCTAGAAATTATACATCCGAACAAATATGGCCACCACAAGGGGTCCTTGGGGGGTGAAGGGGCCTAACCTTCCTCTCATTGTCTTTAGGACACTCAAGACATTCAGACTGGACAATTTGTTGGGGTCAGGTTATGGTAAGGGAATGTTGGTTTAAACAAGCTATTAGAATTTCTTATCCTTTTTTATGTAAAGCTTGTACTTGGCCTTTCGGGTCAAAGAGATAAATAGGCGTCTTACATGCTAATCGTCTTGTAAAGATGCTGCATTGCCTCGCCTCAGGTTCCTGTGGTGCCCATCGTTTGGGTTGAAATCTCTTCTTTGAGGAACATATCATACCGAAAGTCTGTCAATCCATCATGTCCCATATAGTTTGAAAGGGTGAAAAATCCTTCTAAAGACTTCGTTGAGTAGGCGTCATCCCACACCCAACCTTCTTCGATAGAAGGGCTTATTTCCATTTATGATGGTTACCTCTTTATTAGCTCTTTGATTACATTGTTAATTGTGTTGATTATTTTTTTGGTTATAAACATTAGGAAATTGGAAAGTAAATTTGTTTGCTGTCCATGTTGTCGAAGGAATTTTGTGAGCAAAAGCATGTAGTTGGAAATTGTCAAGCAAGTTTGTGGGAAATTGGTTTAAATAATGAGTTATTGGCCAATTATCGGAAAATTGAATGTACTGAAAAAATGAATGCATAAATATTAATTTGTGGATGTTAATAAAAAAAATATTAATTAGTAGACATAAACTAAAAGAGGAGATCACAAAGATAAGGTAACATTTCTAAATTTCTTAAATTGAAATAATTATTTCTTATGTATTAACAACTTTTCACAGTGGTACCAAACCTGGAAAGGAAAGTTTTGGGTTAAATGGAACATAGTCTGAGGATAATAGGTTTTTCCTTTCTCCTCTTGGGGTTCAAATCATGAGGAGATGCGAAGTATTTCTTTTCACCCTTAAAACATGACGTAATCTTGCTAAAGATCCCTTTCATTTTACTGCTTCTGCTTTCCTCATTAGAATTCGAACGTGGATTCTCTTCTGCCTCCATCATGTTGGATTCTACATTATCCAAGATCAATAAAACAAGATCAAACAATACGATACATATTTCGTGTGAATATTGTGAAGGTAAACCGAAATATATAAAGGAAAATAAAATGATTGAGAAGTGACTTAAAATAAAAATAAATATGAGTATTCAGATTTCAAGAAGGATAAAGCTCCTACATAAAAAATAGATCATAATCTCAACTAAAATAACACAGTCTATCAATGAATAGATTATTAGTTTGCATCGGGTGATAAACACCCTTAAAAGGTATAATATCCAAGTATTTCTAGGATATCTGAAAATTAGGTGAAGCCGATTTGACTCTGTCGCCAATCTAGTTATTAGCAAGTCAAATTCAAAATAACTAAAATGAAGACACAATCTAAAAAGTGGGTCAAATTTAAATTTGGTTGAACCCCTAACCCGTTGTACACCTCTGCATCTAAGGAATTCTAAGCACTTTTTCTTTCACTCATACCACCAATTCTAAGCAATCCATATGAGCATATGGATTGCTCATATGCTTTTCTATAAGGTTATCTATGGGAAACACTTCATTTGTCTAATCCAATGACAAGTCATAGCTAGGCTTGTGGTCTTAGACATCTAAGAATGCGAGTGTTACGAAACCAACATGATATGAGCGACATTAGACATTGAAAATGTTTGGTAATATGAATTTTACCTTAGAAACACTCAACAACTCTTTTCCTTCTCTTTCTTGTTGCTTTCTGTATCAATGTTCGTGTTTTTTACTCTTCTATTTAGCGCAATAGCACGCACAATCACTCATCCCTATTTATTTACCAAATCTTAATTATATGGAGTATTTATTGACTATAATCACCTCAAATCACACATGATAGCACGCACGATCACACATGTAGTCAATTCCCATTAACTTTACCTAGTACCATAAACTATAAACATTTTGTATAATTTTATCCAAATGATCGTCATTAATGTACGCTTGAGAAACCAGAACAAACTAGAGAGAGGAAGAAGAGAATGCAAAGAGCATAGGGAAAAGAATCCTTTCGTATGGATTGAAGAATAATAGAGGTGTCAAAATGGGCTGGTCCACCCTACAAAAAGTGCCCATCCCGTCAAAATAAAATCGGTTGGAATAATTAGCCCAGGCCATTTTAGGGTGGACTGGTGGGTTAGCGGGTCAACCCGCTAAAAAATAAAAAAATTTTAAAAAATATTTTTTAATGTTTTGATTGAAAAAATTTTAAATAATATTTTTTATTTATGTGTATTCAATTTTTCAATATCTATAACAACTATATATTACCTTGGACTAAAAAATGTTATTGTTAATAATGTTATTTGTGAGTTATGATACTATTTTATTTTAAGTTTTAAATTTGAGTGAATAATGTCAACTGTATAATATTAGTGTATTCGTAACTATACATATTTCGTACTTTTTTCTTTTTTGTACATGTTTTTTACTTTTTTTACCAATAAATTATAAATTTTTCTTTTAAAAAAAAGGATTTGGCCTGCGGGTCAAGCCTGTCCCAACCTGCCAAAACCCGTGGGTTAGGCGCGTTGGAATTTTTTGATGAACTCAAAACTTCAACTCAGTCCACTAAAAATGGAGGGTTTGGCAGACCAACCCAACGAATTCAACCCGTTTTGACATCTCTAAAGATGAAAAACTAAGGGCCTATTTGAATAGTACAACTTATAATTTGTTTAACCTCTTAGAAGTTAATAGTCACATTTTTACTTTTTGTATTGCTTGACTAAACAGTTTACTACTTATTTAAAAGTTATTTTTAGTATTTTTTTAAAAAATTTAGAATATCTAACTTCTTAAAAAGCACTTTCTATAATAGTAAAAACAAGCGCTTTGATTATTATGTATTTGAATATAAAATAACTTATTTATAAGTTATTTTTTAAAAATTATTTTTTGTACAAATGTTTAAATAAGTTGTTTACTCAATTGGGATGGGAGTTAATTTTTACAATTTTATCAAATGAATTTTCATACTACATATACTAGCTTATGATACATGAAAATCACGTATTTATTTTCTAAAGACTGAACTAGTAATTTGGGTGCTCAAAGATATATGACATAAATTTAACCCTTAAAAGATTTTTTTATATTAATTTACTCATTGAAAAGTACACATGATATGTGGTTAATCAATGAAATATTTTTTGCATCAGTTTAGATCCTAAAAAATAAATAAGACATCTAGTGGCGGAGCTTGAAAATTTTATTTAGGGCAGCCAATAATTTTAAAATCCATGTAAATTAGATGATAATAATAAAATTAAAACTAATTGTGCATTACACACATGTAAACTTTAAAATAAATAATTAATACAATAAATACTAGTATATCTTAAGATTAGCTGTGGGTTTTACTTATAATCAAAAGTTTTAAAAATCTATTATAAGTAGATTTTACACTTATTTTCAATATTTTTCTTCTAATCCATTCAAACTTTCGAGCCAAACACGTGAAATTACATTGAAACAACTTCTATTGAAAAAATAGTTTTCTTCCATTCCCTAATATACACCAATCAATATATATATAAAAAAAAAACAGGTTTTATTAATCCATCAAATCCTAAAGTTTCATTAAATTTTTAATTGAATCCGTATATTTTAAACATTTTCAATTGAGCCCCTATACTGAAAAATAAATATTTAATTGAGTACTTAACCTCATCACCGGTTACAAAAAAGTGAGAGTTAAAAGAATGTTTCCAGAATATTCTTTCACTATAATTTTGTATTTGAAAATCCAACATATTTTTGGAGTGTCTGGTAGGGATGGAGCTTGGCCAATCAGACATAGAGCTCGGCCAATAGGAAATAGATTTCGCCATGACATAGAGCTTAGAGCAATGGAAAATAGAGCTCGACCAATATGATATACAATTTGATCAACAGGAAATAGAGATCAGTCAATAGGAAATAAAGCTCGGCCAACATGATACAGAGCTCAACCAATAGTAAAATAGGTCGGTCAATGGGAATAGAGTTTCACCTTCTCCCAACCGATATCTTTTATTAAAATGAAGAACTAAAATGGTTCATGCATGAAATGTCAAGGACTAAAGTAAACTTTAACTCATTTTTTTAAAATAAAATTATAATATAAGAATATTCTAGGAATATTCGGTTAACTCTTACATTTTTGTAACAGGTGATGGGATTAGGGATCCAATTGAAAACTTTTAAGATGTAGAGACTCAATTAAAAATTCAGTAAAATTATAGAGATTGACGGATTAATTAAATTTAGGTTTTTACTTTGGTACCCCAAGGGTACTGGTACTCTTTTAAATCCAAGGGTTGTAATGTAATCATAAGCATTTAAAATATTAATTGATTTATTTAGTGGGACAAGTGGCAAACTTTCAGCCATAAATTATCTAAAAGGTACCAATATCCATGAATTTTATAAGGTATCGGAGTAATCCCTTTAAATTTAAAAATTTTTTTGCAGTTGTCTTGGAACCAAAGTAAAGCTTATCTCTGTACCACGAATAAAAAAAAAAAAGTAGAGCATATCTATTGTATTAAAAAAATTATTGATTAATCATTAAATTTGTTATTCAACTCTTGCAACTGCTTATCTTTTGTAACAAAAAAAAAATATTTCACTCTAAAATGAACCTCAGTTGTAATGTGATCTTTTTACTTTTTATTTTTTAGATTTTAAAAATACCCTAATAGACTTTTAATATGAAGAAACCAATTTTTATTGAGTGATATCATTTATATATATACCGAAAATTTTTGGGATGGCCCCATTATCTATACCAAGTTCCGTCTATGGTTAAGAGATATCCATTTATAGAAATATCATTTTATTTTCACTCTATATCTTATTTTTAAGAGTTTCTGAAAAATAAAAATAAAACTTTGTTATATATTGTCCTTATTTCTTTTAACTAATTATGATAACAAGAAATTTTCAACTTTCGATACCGATACTATTACTGTGAAATTGATGTCAGATACGATGGATCATTTATCAACCACAAGAATTGGCAAAAAGGGCAGTGTAAGAAGCCCCGAATTAGAATCTTTTCAAGAGAAATTAGACTGGCTTAATAATAGTATTATTTAGATTCGTAATATATAAAATATTATGTAAACATATTTTTATTTTCAATTAATAAAATGGGTGACTTAAATTAAATAAAGTTTATATATCATCCAAAAATAAATAAAAATATATCAACTCAATATCTCAGATATTATTTGTACAAATAGTATTTTTGATAAGCCATATGTGAAAAAAGAATAAAATTTAGCACTAAAATCCTTTGTCAAAGTTATTGAGCCAACCATGCTCATTCGTCGAGTCAAAAAGCCGCGGTCTCTGATTTTTTCACTAATAAATAATATTAACAACAATAAAATAATAATTAGCTTTTAACCATAATGACAATAATGTAATTTTTTATACTAGATTTGTTTCGTTAGGCATTAAATCCTAATCAATATAAAATATTTTTACATCATCAATCAAACTAATTTTATCAAATAGAATTTTATTAAAATAACAAGTCACAGAACCCATTATCACAATTAACTATTATGATTCATTATTTTAATAAAATTTTAATAATTAATTATGTAAAATAATTATTTTATATTATTAGTATATAGAAATTAAGCTTGAAATTTATTCCAATTGAAGACATCACTGGATAAATTGGTTCATGATAAAAAATTTAATTAATATTTAAAAATTAAAAAAAAATTAAATTAATTTTTATCAACATATTAATTATTAAAAGTTAAAACATGATTTTGTTAAGCATATTAATTTCTAGAAAGTGTTAATTTTACTCGCCTCAAGAACTGATTTAAGATAAACAAATTTGTATTGTTGACTTCTCAAAGAATAATTTCAAATTTATCACCGAAAAATTTGTTCTGCAGTATTCTCGATGGCGGCCAATTTGAGGTTTTGTCTAATAATAACAATAATAATAATTCATACATATAATAGGATTCTGCATTATTGAGATTCGAATGTTAGCTTTTCTCCTGTTTTCATCCATTACAAAGATAAAAACGAAAAAGTATTTTTCTTTTGTGTTCAACTTTTGTTTCCCTTTTAAATTTTCTATAATAACTATCAATATTCACAATAACTCTTTTTAATATTTACAATTTCAAAACAAAATAATACCTATATTTAAAATAATTTCTAAATTTTATTTTTCTATTTTTTAAAAACAAATATCTTTTGATGTAAAAAATCTAAAAAATTCAAATTGATTGACACTTTATCAATTTATATACTACGTATGATATTACAAGTTAAAACCTCATTGACATCAAATTTCGATTTGTCAGAAGAAAACTTTACCAATTTGCTAGCAATAATAATAATAATAACAACAAAATACAAGTAAAAAAATAAAATAATAATAAGCTTGGCAGCATCTTGGACTCACCAAACCCAGCTTTGGACAGTACATGAAGCAAGCAAAGCATCACGAGAAGTCAATAAAATCACTCACAACCCGTTTCGTTACAAATCACAATTCTTGTCTCACAGCTAAATTCCCTGCATGTTCCTCGTTCCATCAATGTGTACCAGATTCATACAGCACCAACCACCACCCAATACTTCTCTTCAGTGAGTTGTTTTCATTTCCAGTAACATAGAAGTTTCTACTTCCCTTTTGCTTTCTTGCTTAGATTAGCTTTCAAATCGTGTAAATTTTGTAACTTTCTTTATGGACCTACAATCTGGTGCTCTCAAAATTGTTTCTTGCTGTAGTTTGGTATATTCTAGAAGCTAAATGAGGATAATGATGGTGGTGGTGGTGGGGTTGATGATGGGTTTTTCTTTTTCTTTTTATATCTGATTTTAGTTTATATGATTTCTTATTTGATGACAGATACCTGAATTGCTTGATGAGTGGCACTACTAGTATGATTAGTTGATCAAGTTTTTGTTGGGGTGTTTTTATTGTATTCCTATTTTGTTCAATCTTCAATGCCAATATGATGAAACCAAAGTTTGAGTGTGGAGACCATGATGCTGATGGTGATGATGGAGAAGCTGATTGCAATAATGGTCAGTTCCTGCGTGACATTGAGGAAATAAGCAAAGCCCTTTACTTGAACAATACCCGTTCTAAGGATTCATTCTCTTCGGCGAATAATCGATCCAAATCTGCTGGAAAAACCCATTTGTCAAAGCCTAAAGTTCATTTGACCCCTAGATTTCTTAGGGGAGATCTGTTTCCCAAGGACAATAAGCTGTCTTCGGCGTGGAATTGGAAGAAGCCCTTGAAAGCTTTGACCCATATTGGTCACCAGAAGTTCAATTGTTGTTTTAACCTTCATGTCCACTCAGTCGAAGGGTTGCCTTCGAATTTCAATGGCATCAGTTTATGTGTGCATTGGAAAAGGAAAAGCAGCAGTTTACAGACGCGCCCGTCAAGGGTTTTCCTTTGTGCTGCAGAGTTCGATGATACTTTGACACACACATGTTCTGTTTATGGTAGCCGCATCGGGACTAGTCACTCTGTCAAGTATGAGTCTAAGCGTTTCTTGATTTATGCTTCTATTGTTGGGGCACCTGAACATGATATAGGGCACCATCTGATTGATCTCACAAGGCTTTTACCTCTCACTTTGGAGGAGTTAAGTGGTGATAAAAGCTCAGGGAAATGGACCACAAGCTTCAGGTTGGCAGGAAAGGCTACAGGAGCTACCCTAAATGTTAGTTTCAGTTATCTAGTTTTGAAGGATGAGTTGATGGAATTTGGTGGTAATGATCCGAATGCTCTCAACCTGATTAAATTTGAGCCAGGCAGGTCAAGCAACACAGAAAATAATGTGGATTTCAGTCCTAGTGATAAGGATGTAAAGCTTTGGCAGGCTGGAAGCTTTGCACGTGAACTGCACAATAGATCGGTCCTACCTTCTCATTCTGCTGATGTGAAATTATGCAATGAAGTTTTGCTGAACTCTGGCTCACGTCTTTCTAAATCAATCAGTTTATTATATCAGAAACTTGATGCAGGGAACTTTCATGATTCAGCATGGGTAGACTCGGAACATTTGGAACCAGTTAAATCCCAATTTCCTCTGAAGGCAGAATTACCTCAAGAATCAAATGAACATGAGTTTGATGGCACTGAGTCTGAGGACACCGAGTTTTCCATTATTGAACAAGGAGTAGAAACATCAGAAGGGGATTCCTTGAGACTTGATCAGGCGAGAACTCAGACAGTTGATGTTTCTATAGTTGAAATAATTAATGTGGATGAGATTATTAAGGATGATGACATTTTTTTGGACAAGAACACAGGATGTGATTCAGTGGATAACATATGTGATAGTGGCTTGAATGAGGAAATGGTGGATGACAGCAAACTTAAATGCAATAGTTCATGTGTCAGTCCACCATGCATGAAAGTAGCAGAAATAGATCAAGAGGTATCATCAGAGTCATTAGTGTCAGATAATTTAGATCTTTTATGGCCAATGAATGAGCTTCTTGACCAAGAACACTACATGAGTGTTAAGTCCAATTATAAAGCACATAAAACAGCAAAAAGGTTGCATAGCTTGGATGATATCACTGAATCTGTGGCTAGTGATTTCTTAAACATGCTTGCCATGGGGAGTGGTTCATTTGACTCAAGTTGTGGTGATGGTCCTCTGTCTCCTAGAGAGCAGCTTTTGAGAGACTTTGAAAAAGAGGCTCTTGCTTCGGGTAACTTCACTCTTGATTTTGATGCAAATGAGGAGGAATTGGGGACAGATACACTTGGACCTAGTCCCGGGGATTGTTCTGTGGATTTTGATTTGTCTTTAATTATTCAAGCTGCCGAGGAGGAGCATGAAAGGGCGAGCCCGTCATTAATATATAGAAGGCAGGCCAAAATGCTTGAAGATCTGGAGACCGACTCATTGATGCAACGATGGGGTTTGAATGAGAGGGACTTTGAAAATTCTTCAGGAACATGGTCTGGTGGATTTGGAAGTCCAATTGAGCTACCCAATGAAGAACCATCCATATTACCTTCAATTGGACAAGAGCTTGGTTCCTTTGTTGAAACTAAGGATGGAGGCTTTTTGAGGTCCATGAATCCTATCCTCTTCAGAAATGCTAAAAATGGTGGGAAGCTAATCATTCAAGCTTCTAATCTGGTTGTTCTACCTGCAAAGATGGACAGTGATATATTGGAGATACTTCTGCATGTGGCATCTGATGGAGTTGAAGAGCTGTGTAATCATATCCATAAATTAATGCCTTTGCAAGATATCACTGGAAAATCCATTAAGCATATCGTGTGGGATGCTACAACCGACGAGAGAGCTTCTGGAAGGTCAGCAAATGTGTTTAGTAGCGTTAATTACTTAACAAGATTGTGCTTTTACATTTATCATTTTGTGTGTGTGTGTGTGTGTGTGTGTATATTGTTTCATTTAACGTGGTTATATTTTATTTTATTTTATTTTCTTTGTTAAATCTGTTGCAGGCATGGCTTGTGGCAGCAGGGTTTGTTTGAAGAATTTCCATATGGTTGTATAACAGATGAATGCATTTGCTTGGATTCTCTGCCTGTTGAAGCTATAGCTCCTGTGACTATTAGTAAGGTTGAAGCCCTTTTGATAGAAGGATTGAGAATACAATCTAGCATGTTGACTGAGGAGGCACCATCATACATACCTGCTTATGGAGGCAGACGAGCCAACCGAAAAGGGTTTCCCTCATTAGAAGGAGTTGCTAAATTGCAACCAGAAGATAGGGGAGAAATTGGAAATGATGTTGATGGATTGATGGGTCTGTCAATGACATTGGATCAGTGGTTGAGATTGGATTCTGGGATTATTGAAGGAGATCAGAATTTGGAGCCAATTATGAGGATCCTTAAAGTATACCACTCCAAAATCTCAGAATTGGATGATGAAGGGTTGAAAAATGCCATGGACAGGGCAAAACAATATGGTAGAAAACATGGAATCTTGGGGAACCACCTAACAGTGGCTTTTGTGATCCAGCTTAGAGATCCCCTACGAAATTATGAACCTGTTGGCGTTCCGATGCTGGTTTTAACTCAAGTGGAAAGAGTTCACAGACATGCAATGCAGCAAGACCTCAAAAATTTTCTTGAAATTCAGGAAAAGGAAATGGAGAATGATGCCCTGCTAAATGATGTAGATAACTCAACCCCTCAGCTCAGATTTAAAATCAATGGGATTCATCTTGCAGGTGTCAATACCAAAGCTCAAAATATCCAACTTTGGGGTACCGCAAATCAGCGACAGTCTGGATTTCGATGGTTGCGTGCCGCTGGCATGGATAGTACTGCTAAACACTCATCTTCAAAATCAAAGGCTATTGTTAGATCATCCCCATTGTTGACCAAGAAATTACTGAATGAGGATATCCTGTGGAGCTTTTCTTACGTTCATAATGACATGAGGACTAATGGTAAAGAGCTGGAACCTGAAAATGTACACGTTCGGAACCCTGATATCATCTTTCCAAATTGAACTAACAGAACATTTTTGACATGCTATGTTAGCCAATTTAGGAAAATTTCTCCATATAGATAGCTTATACTGGTAGGTTGATTGTCCAGGAAGTTAAACAAGTGGGCTAGCTCAAACTTTAATGTATATTGAAAATTTCCTCCTGATTTTTGAAATGTATACTGAAGTGTGGGGGACTATAGTTGTCATGTATGCGTACAAATTGTGGTTGTAATATTTGCTTTGATATGCAGCTGATAACACTGATTAGAATTAATGAAATGTAAACATTTTAATTGATTTTTCCTTCACCTTTCACATTTGTTTTATCATAAAAATCTTCTTGGCCATCTTGAATGTATTGTTACAATTTCCAGATGAGTAGATGGAGAAACAAAAATATGAGCAGATATGGATGTGACTTCAAAATCAGTTAGGTGGGTAGGTAGGGGACCAGGTATTCCAGAAGCTGACAAGATGGTTGCATAATTCCTTTGTTCTCAATAGATTCTTAAAAATGTGAAGTATAGTTCCTTGACCCTTGCTGAATGAGATCAAGTTGCAGACTATCTAACTTTGCCATATTGAGTAATGAGTACCATTAGACCTGGTCAATCTTTCCCCTTGAGACTTACTTTCCTTTGTGAGCTGACCAAGACGGAATTAGTTTCTTCACTTTAGTGTGTTTAGCTGGGCCTAATTAGACCCTTCAATTAAGAGGCAATAAAAAAAATTATGCTCACAGTTTTAGGCAAAAATGATTATTGCTTCTATTTTTGAATAATTATTTATTTTATTTTATTTTTATTTAGAAATAATTGTCTATTTCAAAAACTTAAGTAGCATTAATTATTTCTTTTCAATAATACTCTTATTAAATACTATTAGAGGGGAAGAGAAATATAATGGATGAGGGGGAAGAAAATTGGATTATCAAAATAAATAAAGGTAATTCAATAAATTATTTTTAATTTTTTTTAAATTTGATGTTTTTCTAATTATTTTCTTAATTTTAATGTGCATTTAAAATTGGACAATTACCCAAGAATTAATAGAGTATTTTTTTGCCCTGGAAATGGGTATTGTTTGGAGATTATTTGAAAAATATGTGAGATATGGATGTCATTGCTTGTGATGCTATTACAAAATTGAAGGACTAATAAGCATAATAAGCCTCCCCACTTTCTTTTCGCCCAATTTCTTTAATGCTTCACATGTAAGCTTTTGTTAATTTCATGTGGTTCTTTATTATTATTATTATTAGTATCAAAATTTCAAAGGCAATAGAGAGTTAAACCTATGGTCTCGAGCATGCTACTTAATGTAATAGAGAAAAAGTAGGAAGTTTTCACGGTTTCTTTTTCTACTAGTATGACATTATCATTTATTGGGACAAGCATGTAATCTTTTGTATGGTGAGTTCTACACCGAATAACAATAAGTTTGGAACCATGTAGTCTCTGAATTTCAACTATTTAAATATCATTCAACGGTTGAGATTAAAAATTCTCATCACAAAAAAAATAATTATATAATATAATATATTCATACGTCATTATTTATTAAAAATCACATTACCTATTTCACCCTTTTATCTTTTCTCGTCTGAAGACATCCACCTCCTTCTCCCTCTACACACCTCTCACACTCCCGCAGCTGCCTCACCGGCCACCCCCACTTCGTCCAGGACGTTGTCTTCTCCTCCGACAGCTTGTTTGCCGAGAGACAACAATGGTCCCAACAATCATTCCAAAGCAACCATTGAATATGATCAAAAGGAAGGAGCCCCCATGAGTTGTGGCCACGCTAGTCTTTAGTCCACTTGACATGAAGTACAACGGAAGGAAGAGACCAGAAACAAGATCCTCAACCTTTTCTACAAGAGCATCTGCAAAACCCCCTTCCTTGGGAACAAGAACTCCGACCACAAACGCACCAAATAGCATGAGCAGCAAAACCAGCTGCCAAGGCAGTAGCTAAGGTGGCACACATATGTACATTTCATTTAACTAGCTCACCTTTGTCAGGGCAACACTGAACCATCCATGAGGGGAAGGAGCTTGCAGAAAAAAGAGAGAGGAAAGTTGAGACAAAGGACGAAGTTGTAATTTTAATACTTATTTTTATTATAATAATATTAGAGATTACATGGTCCCAAACTCATCCTTCTCTATTGTAGAACTCGTCTCTTTTGTATTTGACCAGGATATCTCCAGTTCTCCACATCCGAGCGCACTCTTACAATATATGCCATTTTCAGAGTTCAAATTTTGTTTTGTCCCCTCAAAGCACAGCTCACTTACAGGGAAGGGAAAATTAACGATCCTCTCTAAGTTCATTTTCAACACAAGAGGATCATATTTTCATCTTTGCTCCTAATTGTGTTAAAAAATAAAAGTGATAATGTAAGAAAGAAATATAACTAATGGTGAGCATTTAACATGATCATATCATGCCAAAAGATGGTACGAGAGGATCCACTCCCCATGCGTAGTAAAGTGATGAAGGAGGTAGAGCTCACTTCAACATGTTGATTACTTATTGTCAAGATATTAGTTTAATTTTCATATTTATGTCAAGTTGACGAAGTTAAAAGGGGACATTCAATCGTTTCCTTTTTTGTTTATTTATTATACCTTATACATTCGTCTACCTATATCAGCTTTCATCAGTTTTGATCCTAGTCTTTAATGATAGCGCTAGCGCTACGTTCTGTTGTTTAATTTGAAAATTATAAAATAGAAATCCCGTATCTCCAAATCATGTCACATTTTTTATCCTACTAATCACTCATATTGCCACAACATGAAATATGAGTACTATTTAATAGCATTTAAAATTTTAAAATAGTCATATTAAATATATATTACTCATCTTTCATATGGCAAAAAGTAATTGGTGAATTAGACAAAAAGACCTGATATTAGGACATGTCTCCAAATCATGGTACCAGGCAAAAATTAACCGTAGAAGCATATTTTTCCTCCAATTTACTTTACAACACTTAAAGTTCAATTGTACATCAGCAATAGTAATAAGGAAAATAATATTTTGATATCTAAAAAGTGCATGTAATATGTTATATTTATTGTATTATCATTAGATGAGGTCGTAGTCTCAACTCACTCAATTCAACAAGTTCATTTAATAGTAAAAAAAGTGAACATAATTTTCGAATAAGCTAGCTAGTGGCTGTGGCCATCAAAAACTACTACCAAAACTTCATATTTAGAGCTAACGGCAACTTGGGTGAGTGTGCGTGCCTTCGTAGGTTGTTATTACATAACTTGGATCATCGCTATCTCTTTCAACTCTCTTTTTTACGAGGCATCCGTCCACTGAACACCTATAGTAATTTCTGCAATCATATAATATTAATGATAAGTATATATGTCACTAATATTTATTAGAGAAAAAGGAAAAATTTTACCAAGCATGCATGCACCTTTCTTTCTTAGCTTATGTTCCTTACAGCTGGTTAAGAAGCTAGTGTGTTTCCTTAGCCTTTTCCCATAATGATATTTTGGTTTTAGTTGACATATTTTATCAGCTAATGTTTAGCGGCGTGACACTGTACGTAATGTAATATGAATATAACTCTTGTTGATAATTAAATCCATAAGGCTATCGAAATCGTGGTGTTTCAATATTATATGGTGCATGTTTTTAACTCAAAAGTACCTATTGCGAGAACCAGTTATTAACCCCCTGGAGACTTAGAGCCCTCTCCATACCACCTCATATTCAAACTCTTGAGCATTGTTTAAAGAACACAACTAACAACTAACTGTATATATAGTAGTGCCTTTAGATAAACTAAAAAAAACAAAGTCACTTTCAAAATAACATTTAAAAGTATTTCAAAACAAACCTTCTATTATTCCAGTTTCTAGATAGATTTTATTTTATTTTATTTTGTTCAAGAATGTTATCCAAACAGTTAAAACAGATACAAAAATATTAAAATTGAAAAAAAAAACTTAAATAAGAATAAAGAATCACTCATGATCAGCACCATAGTCTCATATACCTTGGATTGGGGCTGTTCTTCACCATCTTCTTTCCATACTTCCTCCACTTGTATCCGTCGTCCAGCACTTCAACCTCTGACTTTGTTTTGAATGCAAATCTCTCCCTAACTTCCTTCTTCTCACTTCCACTGCTAATACCTCCTATGACACATGCATGACCAATGGCCATAAGTCCATGATCCAAACTAATACAATTAAAAGCCAAATTAAGAGTCCTATTATTTGGACCAATTTTTTTGGACGTTTTTCAAAAGATTCCAATATTGGTTGAACAAAAAGTAGAGGCAATTTCAAACAGAATTTAAAGATTACGTGAGATTTTTTAGAGATGTAAGAAAAAAGGGGTACAAATAACATTTTTTGGAAGTAAATTCATCAAGAGTTAAAGAGGTGACTATCATTACTATATATAGTAAGGCTTTAAATTATGGGCCGCATCATGCAATATAGTCACAAGATTGTCCAATTGAGCCAGTTCGTCTGGAAAATCAATGAACCAGCTACCTAGCCAGTTTGATTCTAGCTTTGGAATCGAACCTTGGTTCAAACACTATTCGGACTTGAGAGCATACAACAACCACTAGGCCAACCTTGATTTTATACTTTTATGTGCAATCAATTATGTGTGTATGTGTGTGTGTGTGTATATATATATATATATATATATATATATATATATTTATTTATTTATTTATTTATACTGACATTAAGTTATAGTTTTATATAATAATTTAATAAAATCCGGTTCAACCCGTTCGACTAGTGACACATCGATTGAACCAATTACTCGGTGCCTCAACTGAATCAATCACCAATCCAGTTTTTAATACTATGCTTTAAATCACATAATCAATTGCAACGTAATCACGTTACAATTACAGCGGGCCACATCATAGCCAGAATTGGTTGTAATAGACCACAACAAGCTTCATTTCAAGTTATAAACACAAAAATTTCACACTGTATCAGCCGCAATGCCATTTGCAATCGCAACGACAGCAATTTAAACCTTGAAGTGTAGTATTGAACTACCCATTGAAAATGTTTATAAACATCACAAGCCCCAAAACAAAAACACATTTTTTTTCATCTCAGAAAAGGAGCTAGCTAAGCTTACTGCTAGAAGAAGACCCCTCAAAGTGGCTGCCTCCTCCTCCAAAGTCACCTACTTCATTGGCCGGATAAACCTGCTTTGAGACATTCTCATCATAAACAAATGACTCATCAGGATCATTGTCTAACCATTGGTGTCCATCATCAAACTTCAAGTACTCATCAGGAAGCTCAAGAGGCCACTGATTGGTGAAGTCAGTGTCAGGTGACTCTTCTGGTCTTTGGTTTTTGTCTGTCATGGTTGTTACCATTTGATATATGAAAATAAAAAATCACGGCGCACACAAATATATAACACACACACACACAGAGCCATAGTTTAGTGTGTGATGAGGAGTCTTCATGGTGACCTTCCAAGTAACTATAATGATATGAAGTTTGAAAGGTAATGCACAAAGTAGAAATGCCACGTTGCAATGCCAGTGAAAAATAATTCCTACGATGAATAGTGAAGTAGGACAAAATGAGAGTGGGGTATACCCCAAGATGACTTGGGAGAGAAGACTTTCAAAAGAGATGTTCTTGTTAATTGAACAGACAGGTCTAGGAAATTAAATGGTAACAATTAGAATAATATAACCCCTTCACAACGGAAAGTTCAAGTCAAAAGTGGAGGTGATTCCTTCAGGGTAAAATTCTTATACATATGAAGAAAATTTTTGTTTCATATCATTTAGGTTCGACTGGTTTTAAAAAACGGTTTTGAAAAATATAATTTTCATTTTCTGTTTCAATTTATTTACTGTCATTAGGTTTTTTAGAAGAAAATAGTGAAAATTAAAAATTAAAATAAAAATCAGTAAATTCTTCATAAAACTCTAAAAATAAAAAATAAAAACTGAAAACTATTTTCTAAGATCAAACAAAATTCTGATTTTGACATGTATATGAATTTTGTGAGTTATTATTGACTTTTTTATTATTGTTTCTACATTTTGATGACATTTGAGGTGTCAAATGATGAATGTTAAGGTAACAAAAAATTTTCCTCGCTAAGAATAATTTCCCTTTTTGAGTCTAATGATGAAATTTTCTACAAACCACAAGTTGAAGTCATTGCTTGCATCTGAGCTACCAGATAAGTGACATCATCGACCTTTCTTTACCCACAAGTGGAGGATGCTATAGCTTCCTCTAGAATATCTGTGGTGTGCCATCCGAAACTGGATAGGAACTTTAAGGATGCATTAATTGCTTCATTGAGAGAGTGAAAAACAAAGAAGAGAGTGAGTAGAAGTATTAATTTTCTCTCTTCAATACTGGGTAGAAACATAATTAAATAAACGCAAAGTATATATCAAATTTTCCACTGTCAGCACAAATAGTTCATCTAATTAAGGGATTATTTAAGATGTATAGCAGATGCATAGGAGTGTTGCTATGTGCCCAATAGGGATTAGCTGGATCATTTGATTGATCTTAACTTCTACCCATCTATCCACCATTATGAATTGGATTTGATTATCTGGATTCCCTCTCTATGGGTAATCTATAAGTACTTTCGTGTAAGTACTTGATAAACTCAAGATATATTTATTACTCTAGATTGAGATAAACTTTTTCCTCAAATTAAATTTTTGTTTATCAATGAAAGAAAAAGGAGTATTTACTGTGTAGTTATGCTTTTTAACGCATTTGAAGCAGGGCTTAATTGACCGTATAAAATAGATCACTAAAAATAAAAACAATTTTGAGACAACATAAAGTTTCACTAAGCTTAAATAAATGATGGAATTTAGAAGATACTTTACTATATTTGCAGAATACATTGTAAAGGCATAAAGAGATTCATATGCCTTTACTCAAAAATTTAAAACTTTTGAGGGAAAAAAATAATCGATAGCATATCATATCACACAGTCTCTACGAACAACTAGTATTTTATATTTTAAGCCTAGAGAGCTCTTGTACCACCGGAGATGGTATTAAAATATGAAATTAGGTTCAACAATTTAAATTTTAAGGAGAGATGTTTGGTTGGACACATATCTTTTGTTTCTAAAGCGGGTGGTGTAGGAACAAAGTTTATATGTAAATTGAGAAAATCACGCCAACTATCTTTGAGATTAAGTATGATTATACTCAATATCTTCTATATTATAAATTATTATTAACTTTTCTTGAGATTTATTAAAATTATCTAACCTCTTTGAAGATAATGATTTGTTCATTTAATTGACAAAAGAAAATAATATGAGATATATACTTAATTATTAATTATAATATTATAATATTTTGATAATATTTACCGACTTAATCGGATAAAATACTTGTTTTTATCACGTAAAAGTGAAATAGAGGATACCGACAATAGTTTTAAACTAAATCCTCGGAGAGGTGGCGTAAATTACTCTATAATTTATAATAAATTATAATACTACAGTCCAGTGCATGCACCTTACTGTGCTCAAAATTTTAACCATTCAGCTTTCGTTGACTCTAGTCCAAACAGCTTTAATACGCCAAGTATGCGCATCAGTGATAAGAAGAGCAGGTGATCCAATACCAAATTGTGGTCCCCGATAACTGTGACAGGATTCCCAAAACACTAATTACTCGGAAGTTCTTGTGCATCTTCCTCGGCCTTTCATTTTGGAGCATAGGTGGTTGATGGAGGATTCTTCCCTGGTTCAAATCAACAAGTATGTATATCTAATAAGAGTTGACATCATGTATATATTCAAAAGGGACGATACATCTTTTAATAATCAGTTTAATAATTTTTTAATTTAAAATTTCAGTAATAATGATATAAGTTATAATTTATACTATATTCAGTGATTGTATTTAACATATGTACTTAAGATTTTGAATTAAGAAGAATGGTCATGCATCAATTAGAAGATTTTTATTTTTTTATCAAATTAAAGAAATCAATTTATAATTTATCTCAAGACCAAATGACACTAACTGCGCAGGTCAATTTCAGTTACCTCTCCTCTAATTAGCCTGAAGTCAAATCAAAGCATCCACCCTTTCTTAATGTTCAAACCTTGCTTCTAGGAAGCCTCCTGGCACAGCTGAGTCTCAGTTTTTTGGACTAGAACCTTTTTAGGGTGGTAATATATAACAGTTTCATGCATCTTATCAAATGAATTTGAGCAGAAAGTTCAATAAATAATAATAATCAATTATAAAGATAGGAAGAACATGAAAAAAATATGAGATTAAGTTCCATACACATCATATCAGTAATGGTAGTTTAGTTTCACATTCACTACTTAAAAAGTTATTTAAATATATAATGATGATAATATTAAAAAATTTAGACCGTTAATATATTAAAATTAAAAAAAAGGATTATTAAAGATATTTTATTGTTATCCTTTCAATGGAAGGGTCTAGGGCCGCTCAATATCTTTGAATATTCCAAGCCCAATCCAAATGGCTGAATAGTTGTTCATTGGTCAATACAATTTAAACCGTTGACAAGGATCTTTGAAGCCAGTCACCCCTACACCGTTGAAGGTTTTTGTTCCCCTTTGTATTCTTATTTCTAATTCGCATATATTTTTGTATTAATTATAAAACTATTAAGGTTTATTTTGTACGTAGAATTGGAATTAGCTCAGAATATTGAATTTTATATTGGTCCTTATAAAGAATTAGGATTCAAAACTAGAATTTTAAATTCAATTTCATTTTTATTACTTGAATTTATGATCTATAATTTCAAAATATTTTTATTATATTAAATTTGTAGTGACAACCAGCAATGGATGGTAGGACATCAGTTGGCTGAAGCTGGTGGCAAGCAAGCTATAGGCTATCGATAGCTGCGATCAACTATCGGTGAGGGCAGTCAACCACTGACAATGGGTGGTGAGCCACCAGCTATACAGGTGGTCAGTCATTGGTCAGTACATTACCCAAGCAGCAAATGATGAGAGGTGGTTACAATTGGAGAACAATACAAATTATAAGATATGGAAGTTACAATTTTTAAGATGAGTCAAAATTTAAAAACACCTGGGCTAGTTATTTTTCAATTCTATAAAATTGTTGTATAGAATTATGATTCTAATTCTAAAAGGGTTACCAAACATAAAATTTGAAATTTGGCCATCTAATTCCAAATTCAAACTTCAATTCCATGCTTAATTCCACGTGCTAAATAGTCACTTACATTATTTTATGCTTTTAGAATTGTATTTTAAAAAGGAATAGTTTAATAATAAAATGTTGTTGGTTTTGTCATTGTGAAATCCTTAGAAATACAAAATAAAATAAAAATAATCTATTAAAGATTTAAGTATAATTTTTAGTCCATGTAAATATATTAATTTTACTCTATTTTTTTCCTTTGGTTTTTTATCTGTTTTTTTTTTTAAAATTTGAGATTTTAATCCCTATCATTGGATGAGATCGAAAAGTTGATTACATCTAAGAGGAAATATATATAGAGCCACAGGTGAAGGTCGGAGGTGATCAATATTTGTAAAATACATCATCAATTAACATTTAACAGATCTCATTTAATGACAGAAAACTCATTGAAAAAGAGGAACTAAAATCAAAGTAAAAATTAAAGAAGAAAGTAAAATCAAATTTTTCTATAATTACATGGATAAAAATATATTTAAACCTAAAAATAAATTATCTAAAAATAAAAGCCGAAAAAAAGAACCTTCCCTTATATTAATTTCAGTACATCGTCAATTTCAGTCCCATAAAAGGTATGTATAGAGTGATTCCCCAAAGGAAAAGCTTAAGGTAAATATCAATCATCTCCCTTGATCTTTAACCTAGTGACACTTTAACTCTATTTTCAATGAAAGCTATGCATACCTCACCCCCGCATTTCCAGTCAAAATTAACATTCCACCCACCAATGAGTTTAGGTCAAGTTTCTGGTAGGAATCTTCTAACACTGCCATATACACACCATTATGTCACATAAGCACCATCACATCTAACAATACCCCCTTACATCAGCAACCACACTTTACTCCTTCAAATCTGTACATACTGTCTTGCAAATGGCCATTACAAAAGCTTTCTGTTTTGTTATCAAGTTAGTGTTAAAATACTTTGGATAAATATGACTGAAGTGTGGTTGAATAAACCCGGCAACTAGAGTTAGCACGCGTTCCGTTTTGTCATCATTATAAGAACCAAGTGTTAGTACGGACCCTCTGCAATGACTGATCTAGAAGAGTTAGTTAATGGGGACAAAGATAATACATATACATAATATAAAATTTTACATATTTAAGTTTACCTTAATGTGGAGTTAAATATAATAAAATAATGAGAACAATATATGTATTAAAATATACATGTATGTTTCTTTAAAAAATTCTATAATTCTTGTGGGGGCATGTGCCCCCAACAACTTCCTTCGTAGATCCATTCCTAGCCCTCAGTAGCCAGAGAAATTTGCATACTCCTGGAGCACTTCTTGGATGTGCTTCATTTTCAATAACAAAGTAAAATTTTTCCTGAAATTGAAAGTTAAAATGAATCCTAATTGGGATGTCACTCTATTATTGATTATGGAGCACATCTAATGCCATCTAAGCACGATACTATTATAAGTTTGTGATACAGTGATTGTGAACACCTAATTTTGTCCGATTTTTTTTTTAAACAATAAAATTCAAAAATTTGCATCTAGTTTACCTCTTTTTATTTCTTACAATTTCATTAATTATTCCTTACAAAAAAAATGAAAATAAAAGTAAAAGAAAAAGGGTAATGAGCTGGCGCCACTCCTTTGTTTTTTTTTTTTTTTTTTTTTTTTTTTGAAGATTCACGGACTTGTGTCCGTTTCTTTTCTTTCCCCAAAGCTTCATAGAGATGAGGAAAAAGGAGGAAAAAAATAAAAATAGCATCATCATAGTGTCTTTGAACTTGGCAAGAAGTTAGAGTCTCTTTCGGTAGAGTTGGAAATCCAAGAACAACAATATAGATTGAGAGGGGAATATAGGGAGGGGACCAGAGAGAATTTCCGGAGACCAAAAAAAATTTTCCAAACACACAGACGGGAGACCTGCAAAGAAATCAGAAGATCCACCCAAAGAATACAACCTAAGAACAAAAATCAGAAGTAGCAGCAGTAGTATAGGTATACACCAGTATCAATTCTAATTTTTTTTTTTAAAAAAAAACATACAAGGAGGCCGCGCCTCCTTGCTCCGCCGCGGCCTCCCCTCCCTCTTCAAGCATCATCAACATCGAATCATCATCATCACCACCGGCCGCTCCTCCTCCTTCCATCATACTCTTACCAAGCCACCGCACCGGTCATCCTCTCCACCCCCTTCAACCAATCCCCAAAGAAACCGAGCAACACCCGCTGGCCAAGCTCACCGCAACGCCCTCCTACATGGACCACTCCGGATCGGCCCTCCGCGCACATTCATCATCATCATCTTCACTTCCAGCCAAGCTTCGATCTCCACTCCCGTAGCCTCCAGCCGCCGGGAACGCCATATCCCCCCACACCCTCCATCTCGCGGTCTTTCTTGCCCCAGCCACCCCCGCGTGTCTCCCACCGGAGGAAACCGACCGCGCCATCGCTTCTCTTCTACCCCATCACCGGCGAACAAAACCACCATCATACCCTAAGCTCACCCACTGCGGGCTATCCACCACTCCGACCAGACCGCCACAAGACTCCGCACAATGCCACCCTCACCGTGTGAAGCCACCACTACCGCCCATGAACCATCGCCAGATACATCCTAACCGTGCGAACTGACCCTTTTCCACCCAGCCACCGTGAACCAGGCCGCGAGCAGCACAGCCGCACGGAGCGACCTCTCCCTCTCGCGCTTCCAGATCCTGCCGGTGGACTCCTTTCCTTTTCATCGCGCGGATCTATCCAGGCATAACCGCAAATCACCGCTACAGGCGCAAGACCGACACCCTTTCACTGTGGTCACCGTCCAGCACCGCCGTGTTGTTCCCTCCCCTTTGCCGACCTCCCTAAGCGCGAACTCAGCCCACCGCGGTCCTTCCCCCCCGCGGCGGTCTTCTCCCCTCACATGCGGAACTCTCTCTCTCCCTTCCCCATTCGATTTCTCCCATTCGGACTCTCTCTCTGTGTTTTTTCCTTGTTCCCGTGTCCGTGTATGTGTGTGTTATGAGAGCAAGAGTGCGTGTGTGTGCCGTTAGGTGAGTGTGTATGAGTGCTGTGTGAACGTGTGAGCGTGTGAGTGTGAGCGTGTGAGTGTGAGTGAGTGGGTTAGGGTATGTGTGTGTATACGTGTGGATAACAATGTTTTTATTTTTTTATTAGCTTTTTTTAAAATTTGGTTATTAAAAATTTGATTTTATTTGGGTTTAGTTTTTTTAGTATTCTAGTGAAAATGAATAATGTAGTTTCAAGGCAATTTAATTATGTAAAATAAAATAAAAAGAGTAATTTAATTATTTCTTTGATTTTAAATAAATTTAGTGTTAACATTTTAAAATGATAAAAAAAAAATAGTAATTAGGACTTTTGTTTCTTAGTTTATTTTTTTATGTTTTGTTAAATTGTATATTTACGTTTATGTTTACAAGTTTTTTTTTTTTTTTTTTTTTATTAATTTATATTTATACGTTCTGATTGAATTAATGGCTTAATTGTGTTTATTTTTACTTTTTTAGTTTCAATACTGATGTTTATACGCTTTGATTAAAATTAATTGCGTAATTGTAATATTTTATGCTTCTAGTTTAATTATTTTACATATTTTGTGTATTTGCATTTGTGAATTACTTATTTAGTTATGCGTTTTGTGTGTAATTATGCTAGGATTTTTTTTTTTTTTTTTTTTTATTTCTCTTGGTTTAATTATTTTATATGTTTATATATTTTGTTCAACTTAATTATATTTAACTTTGTAAGTTCCCGTTAAAATTAGAATTTTGTCTAAAAAGAGATGTAATATCCATTTTGGATTCAAAATAAATATTTGAGTATTTTAATTTATATACTTAATTAATTGATGAATTGTATTGAAAAAGGAGTTAATTTAACCGCGACGGTTCGTTAACTTTAAACTTCAGAATATTTTAGCTGTGACAGCTTGATATTCAAAATCTCATTTCAAAAATAAAGTTAATTTAATCGCGACGATTTGTTAACTTTATGTTTCAGAATATTTTAAATGTGATACCTAATATTCTAAAACTCCCTTTTTAAATAAGGTTAAATAACACACCAATATTTTCAAAAGAACTACGTGACTTTGAATTCCCTATTGCATCAAGGGATACGTAGGAGCAGGTAATTCCGATCCCTGTCAAGTCAAAATTAACTTTTCATAATTTAATTCATTTATAAATTTTTTTTTCCTAATATTTCCTATGCTATTTGTGTATTTTATTGATTTGCCTAATAATTCTGCTTTCAAAATATTTTATCCGACTTTGTTATTATAGATAAAAGAGTTAATTTACCCATGACGGCTTGTTAACTCGATATTTCGGTCATTTGAGTTGTGACAGCTTAATGACTCGAAAATTCTCTCAAAATATTTATTCTTCTTTTATTTTCTTTATAAAAAATAAAAAAATCAATTTTCTTCTTTTCTCTCATTTGTGAATATTTGTAATTTATATACTTGTTTTCAATTTAAATTTGCTCATTTATTTCAATTGTCTTGAAACAGAAAATAAATGTTTGAAAAAGGTTATTTATTTAGTTTGCACAGTTAATTAAAGGTACTGGCCCAAGGACGGTGTATTAGGTGCGCGATTATATTCCCGCCTCTTCCCTATGCATAACCGACTCTAACTCAAACTGGTTTCAAAGATCATTGTTTTAAAAATGGGTTTTTCCAACGCTTTCCAATTTTAAATAAACTTGGTGGCGACTCCAATTTTTTTTTTTAAACAAAAATTCTCTCTCTTTTCGCTGCTCCCCGTCAGCGATCCCTGGCTATGAGATGGCGACTCCACTCGGGAGTTCCAAGAGAGTCAAGCCTGTTTTAGTTAGTTGTGCAAATTAAATATGACCTTTTTGATGTTTGTTTTTCTTTTCTTAGTGTACTTTGTCTGATGTTTTCTTTCTTTATACTTTGTCTCTTTACGCACTTTGCATTTCATGTGTTTAATTGTTTTATTTGTGAAAACCTTAGGATAGATGACTGTTGTTGGATGTTGTACATGTTGTTTGTGTCGCTTTGCGTGTATTAGTCATGGGTAGGTTTAGGATTTCAGGTTTGTATGTCTTCACACACAACACTTACACGTTAATCACACACGAAGGGCCCTATACCCGGTCCGAGTGCAACTTGAGATAGGTAAGAGATTGTGTAGCAGTAGCCATTTTGGATGTTCATCCTGTTTGGTTATCGCGAAAATCTCATCTAGAGTGTGATTCTTTCATGAATGCCCTACATCTAGCGGTTCACCTGCTGCTGGGTAACATTCTGAAATGAGCCTTAACTCTAGAGACCATAGAATTCTGAGAATATAGACCCACCCAATGAAAGTATTCACAAGGTAGAACGACCATAGGACCATAGATTTAACCTCCGCATTTACGTCACATAGGACACAAAGAGAGTGTGCATTTTTTTTTACTCCTTTCTTTGTACATATTTTCTTATCATCGTTTCTTTATGCATATTTTCTGTTCATTTCCTAATTTGTTTACTTTTCCTTCTTTCATTTAAATCTTTTTAAGTTTTCTATTATGCCAGGGTTGTTAGAAAGTTGAACTGAAATCTTATTGTGAGTATTTTTGTAAAATGGAAACTAAAATGAGACCAGATAATGTAAAGGTGAAAAGTTGAAAAGAACTATACGTCTCAAAGCCAAGACACCCGACACTAAAAGTCTGAGATCTTTGGGTCAGTTGCTGAAGTTACCACAACGCCTGCCTCACCGTAAGATATGGAAAGATCTTGAATCTCTTAGAAGTGGACGAACAGAAGAAGCAATCACAAAGACTGCACAAGATTATGATCCTCCACTTCGATGTTTCACTTTTCAAGACTTCCAGTTAGCACCGACCATTGAAGAATTTGAGAAGATCCTGGGGTTACCATTAGAAGGAGAAAAACCCTATCATTATCAAGGCCATTATCCTTCTTTACAAACCCTATCAATCGGCCCTAAGGGTAAGCGTAAAGAACCTGCATGAAGCACAGAAATGTAGGAACGGGACTTATGGATTCTCAAGAGATTACCTGGAAGAGCACATGCACCATCCGTACAAATGTAAGATTGGGGTACTTTTGCATGTAATCGCCCTCACCATCTATGGCACTGTCTTGTTTCCGAACATTGAAGGCCTTGTAGACTTTGCGGCTATTGACGTGTTCCTTGCTCGCAAGTTCCATGGTCATAATCCGCTCCAGCCTCTCCCGCAGATGTTTATTGTACTCAACTTTTGCCATGAGAGAAATGGTAAGAGAATTCTGTCAGCATCGATGCTATATGTGTGGGTTACTTCGCACATATTCCAAAGGAATTACAAGGCGCATTGTCCGATTGAAGACCTGCGAATGTATAACATCAAGAAGTAGAATGGACAAGAGTGGGCTCAAGACCTAGCCGATTGGATGAAAAGATGATACGATGGTATCCTTGGAGGGATGATGATCAAACTCGATTTGTCGCTATGAAGCTTTCCAAATGTACCTCTCATGGGTACCCGAGGATGCATAAACTACAATCCTGTCTTGGTGTTACGCCAACTCGGCTATCCCATGGTGGGACCTCCTTCCAAGCTACAGCCATCTGCTCATCTCATACTATCAAGACTCCAAAGACACGACATATTCCGTAAAATCCGTCCGCTCGAACAAGGTTGTCAAGAAAGGAAAAGAACCGGGAGTTAGGAGTTGTCTTTGTGAAAGAGAGTTATCATCAATGGGTAAAAATGTGGCTCAAGAGGTCAAGTCGCCTCTTCAAGGTCGAGTCATGCATTCTCTCGACAATGCATCAACTTGGGGTTTCCATGAAAATGAAGAAATCAAAGAAGTGAAGGAGAAATTAGACAAGGTTGAACAAGAAAAGATGCAAGTAGAAGCTGAGTTGAAAAGCGTCCATCATAACTACAGGAAGTTAAAGCGAGAAAATACTGAAAAGGATCAAGCTCTAGAAAGAACAAGCAAGAAGTCAAGATGGGGCATGAACACATGATGAAGACTAAGGAATGCCTCAAAGCTGCCAACAAAGAGCTTGACTTCTGAGGCAAGAGCGTGACAAAGCGCTAGCCGAAAATCAACAATCAAGGATCTACTTCAAAGGCTAAAATTATCAAGAAATCATACTAAGAGGTGAAGAACAAATGAAACAACAAGTGGAAGAATTGAACAATGAATACCAAAGGAAGATTGAAGAGCTAAGTCAACACATGAATGATGAGATCATGGAATATCAAGTTGCACTGAAAGAAGAAAAGGAAAGAGTTGCAAGTTTGGATTCAAATACAACATCAAAACCACATTATTCATGAGTCAAGACTCGCTTCTCAAACTTGGCGTGGTTGGCTAACGCAGCTATAGAAGATGTTCCAAGCTATTTAGGATTGGTGAGCAAGGAATAATCCCTTTCAAGACACCAATCGAGATTTGTAATTTTGTTGACTATTGTAAAGACTTGATTGGAAGAATGAAGCAAATGATTACTGAGAGATTTTGAGGAAGGCATTTGTGGCTTTACAATGTATTCTCTTTGTTGTTGTGAGAATCAATGTAAGAAGGATGATGGTTGTAATATGCCTTCATGAATAAAAGAATCTTTGTTTCTCTGATTGTGTTGGTCTCGTGAGCAATGCCCATGACTTAGTACTTTTGAACGAGACGTTCTGAGGAACAGTTATCATCAAAGATACTCACATTGAGACTCAGTTCGATCAATGATTTCTAACAAATAGCTATGTTTTTGTCTTTTTCTTTTCACTAAAGTTTGTTTTTAATAGGTAAAAATTCATCACAATTGGCGCCAAGGAAAACCGATACCGATCAAACTCGAGTTCACAATACCAGAGTCTTGACCAAAATGGTCGAGGGAATGGTGACGCAGAAAGGAGTATTCCAATCACAACTACTCGAGTAGGAAGAAATCGAGCGATGAAGTTGATGCGGTGAGAGAGGAAAACTCAATGAACTATCAAACAACCAAGGAAGATTAGAGGATATGATGCGGGCCATACAAGAATCACTTAACCTATTGGGAGCTCATTCGGCAAATGTGCAACCAAATACCACGACGCTGGGTATGCCTGTGATACCGAGTGCAGCTCTAAATGTCACTGTAGGGATGAATGATATGGGTGAAATCCCGAATAACCCCCATGGGCAACCACCGCCCGCGATACCATTGGTAATCCTTATTGGAGAAGGTTATCGTTCCTTGGAAAATGTGCAAACTCATGAGCATGGGCATATTACCCCTGTCTGGGAACAACCTCGTGTGGTCATCCGTATGCCCATCTTCCTCGTGAGAATAGTCGTGCAGAGGCGTAAAAGGAAAGTTCAAAGAGGAATGGATGGAGAAGATTCAAGAGCAGATTCGGCGTATTCAAGGACCTAGCCCCTATGGGTATGTGGAGGTTGAACAACTCTGTCCTTCTACTGATGTAGTAATCCCTAGGGACTTTAAGGTTCCTGACTTCTCAAAGTATGATGGAACGGGTAATCCTCTGTTTCACTTGAAGAGTTATTGTACTAAGATGGCGATATGGTCAAAGGATGAAAAATTTCTCATCAACTTCTTCCATGAAAGCTTGACCGGACCTGCTCTGGAGTGGTACATTCAACTAGATCACTCAAAGATTTTTAGCTGGAGAGAATTGGCAGATCTGTTCATGAGCCAATACAAGTTCAATCTTGAGGTAGCACCTACACGGAGCGCTAAGTTCTATGCGTAAGAAGAAAGATGAGTCATTCAAGCAATACGCCAAAGGTGGAGAGCCTTGGTCGCTCAAGTTCAACCGCCACTCATCCCAACGGAAATGTGTTCCTATTTCTTGGGAACCTTGGGATCCCCTTATATCTGAGCGATGGCAGAGCAGATATAAGGATTTCTCTGAGTTAATAATCACTGGAGAAAGGATTGAGAGCTTGGCTAAGGCTGGCAAACTTCCCATGAACAATGAAGACACAAGAAAAAGTTTCCCGCCCAAGAAGAAAGAGACAGATGTGAATTATATCCATGGTCCGCAATCCTTCGTCCCGAGGTATGCATCAACACGTCCACAACCCCAGATGACTTCACACCAAACCCTGTCGCCCGCTACCCATCTACCTCAAACACTACCCCGTACCATCAGCCTCAAGTTAATAACCTTCACATACGGCCATACCAGCCAGCACGTCCCACATATCCTACCATACACTACCAGACTTACCCAAATACTCCGACACCCCGACCAAATTTTCAAAGTCAAAATCGAAACCGATTCCCTAATCTTCCACCTTTCCCAAAGCTATCTATTTCGAATGCTGACCTCTTCCAAAGATTAGTTGATACCCATCTGATTGCAAATTATCCTCAGACGCCCATTAGACCCACCATACCCAACTTGGTACAACCCGAACCTTACTTGTAAATACCACATGGACATAGCAGGACATTCCATTGAAGATTGTGAAGGGTTCAAGACCGCGGTGAGGAAGCTAATTGCTTGCGGGAGGCTAGACTTTCAAGAAGATTCAAAACCGGATATTGTTAACAACCCGATCCCAAAACACGAAGGAGGAAGTCGTGTGAATGCCTTAGAGGTGGAAGAACCTCTAGTTAAGAAAGTTCTGAATCTTCAAACACCAATGGAGGAAGTGTTCAATGGCTTGAAGGAGGCTGGGTATCATACCACAGCATCTGCATCCATGATGAAAGAGAATGAGAAAGGTGACATAAGGTCGAGCTGCATATACCACTCTGGAGGTTTTGGTCATGGCATAGAAAGTTGTTGGGATTTCAAAGCTCGAGTACAAGAATTACTCGACCTAGGCGTGATTCAAGCAAAAAAGATGTCAAATTTTCCTGAAGAGGTGAATGTGATCGATCGCTTCGTACTCCGTGTCCCTCCACTGAATCGAGCCCAAACCAAAGAAAGTGGTGATCACCGTGAGGAGACCAAAGACCATTCAATTTAGGATACACATGTCGTCCCTTGGAACTATGAAACTGATGTGGAGACAATCTGAGACATAGGAGAAACCTCAAAGCCCAAACGGGTGAAGTGGTAGCGAGGTAAAAGGAATAACAAGAAGTGGAAGAATTTATGGGCCCGGAGAGCTGGAAAAAGGAAAGTTCGTCGAAGAAGTGAACGTGGGAAAGGGTTTTGGTGCAGAGAAAAGAAAGAGAAGAAAATGAAGAAGAGGAGTTCTCAAGATCATGAAACAAAGTGAGTACGACATACCGGAGCAATTGAAAAAGACTCTCGCTAGAATCTCCCCTGTTGTCACCGATTTTGTCATCTCAATCTCATCAAAGGGCGTGCTAAAGGTCTTGAAGGATGCTTATGTGAAACCTGATGTCTCACTGGAGAATATGGTGAATGTGGTGGATCCGGTAAAGCGTGTTAATATGATCACTTTCTCAAATGGAGAGATTGTATCACAAAGCCAACCCACGTGCACTATATATAACCCTCAAATGCAAAGGCTATATAGTGCCTAAGGTTCTCATTCACGGAGGGTCACGATTAAATGTCTTGCCAAAGATCAACTTTGAGCTACTTGTCAATGGGCAAAGACGACATCTCACCACAAATGATGATCGTAAGAGCTTTTGATGGAGCGAAGAAAAACATCCTAGGGGAAATAATGCTACCATTGGAAATCGGCCCGAGCCAAGTTGAGGTCTTATTCCAAGTGATGGAGATTGAGTCTGATTACAATATGCTGCTGGGAAGACCATGGATTAACAATGTTGGTGCTGTTCCTTCAACCTTGCATCAAAAGGTCAAATACATTGAAAATGATTCAGTCATTACAATCCATGGAGAGAAGGAAATCATTGTATCTAAACCTCTCTTACTTCCATATATTGAAAATGTGGAGTTAGTGGAAAACAGCTTATGGCACACCTAGGTAGTAGGATCAAGCAAGAATGTAATGAGTTCCCAAGGCAAGATGTCAATCAGGTAGTGGCTCATATCATGACCAAAAATGGTTATCTGCACGGCAAAGGGCTGGGACCACGGTTGCAGGGTATCAAAACACCTCTATCTATCTCAGGGAAACCTAACCGATTTGGTTTAGGATATGAGGCATCATTGGAGGAGCAGATCAAGACCATAGCTCTTGAACCAAAGAAACCCAATGAGAAGTTGAAGCAGATCCCTCATCCGAAAGAGACCTTTCCTTACCCCTGAAATAATTGTGGCTGAAGAAAGTTATGAAGTTAGCTGTTGTTCAACCATCAATATAGTGGATGTCGAGAAGCCTGAAGAATACAACAATGCTTGTGCTGTCAACCACAATGAGATGCTGATGAATTGGACAAATTAACCAATGATTGATGTTGTTACTTCAAAGTAATCATTTGGGATTGTATTGATTGTATTTGCTTTTATGTATGCTACTTTGAGACATCATTTGAATAAACTTGCATGTTTATCCAAGAATTTTTCTCTTTGCCATCCGTTGTTCTTTTTCTTTATCATTATTTCCTCAAACCATTAATTTGTGTCTTTTATTAGTATTTTACCCATTATTTGTCTTGGCATTCCAACCCACCACAATTACTTTCCAGGGATTTAAGTATAAGAGTCTTGCCACATGAAAGGGATTTTGAAGGCCGATCAATCGATTCTCTTCATCGCACTTGATTGTGATACCTATGATTCTCAAGAAGATGAGGAAACTGTTGAAAGATTCTCAGGGTTACTAGAACACATGCACAAAGGATTTGACTTAAACAATCGAGTGGTCAAGTAATTAACATGGGCAATCAAGAAGAGAGGAAAGAGTCAAAATAGTGAAAATCCCGAGCGAACAGAATGATCGCTTTGTTCAAGAATATCTGGATATTTTTGCATGGTCTTATCATGATATGCCAGGATTGGATCCAGAGATTGCTTCACACAAGATCCCTTTGTACTCAGAAGCTGAGCCGAAAAAGCAAAAGTTGAGGAGAATGCGGCCGACATGTCGCTAAAGATAAAAGAAGAGGTGACTAAACAAATAGAGGCCGGTTTCTAGAGGTGTCAAGACATACAGATTGGGTGGCCAACGCCGTGTCTCGTGCCTAAAAAGGATGGGAAGGTTAGGATGTGTGTTGATTATCTGGACTGAATAAAGCTAGCCCGAAAGATGACTTCCCACTTCACATTGATGTCCTTGTTGATAATACTGCCAAGAATCATCGATTTTCATTTATGGACGGATACTCCGGGTACAATCAGATTCTCATGGACGTTCATGACAAAGGAAAAACTACGTTCATAACTCGGTGGGGAACATTTTGCTACACAACATGCCGCTCGGGTTGAAGAATGCCTGGTGCCACTTACCAACGCATATGGTTGCATTGTTCCATGACATGATGCACAAAGAAATTGAAGTATATGTTGATGACATGGTCGCTAAGTCTAAAGAGGAGAAAGTCATGTGGCGCCTTGCGAAAAGCCGCTTGAAAGGCTCAAGATACAAGTTGCGATTGAATCCGAATAAATGCATCTTTGGAGCTTCCACAGGAAATTATCGATTCATTGTCGCGAGAAGGGATAAGGGTTGATCCGATAAGGTGAAGGCTATACAAGAAATGCCAACTCCGAATCGAAAAGGAAGTAAGAAGTTTTCTTGGGAGGCTCAACTACATTGCTAGATTCATTGCAAATTTGACTAGTACTTGTGAGTTTATATTCAAGTTGTCGCGAAAGCATCAACCTGGAAAATGGAATGAAGAATGCCAAGAAGCCTTTGACAAAATAAAGGCTTATTTAATGAAACCTCCAGTTTTGATTCCTCCTACGCCAGGTCGCCCTTAATATCAGATCTTACAAAGGTTACCTACTTCACTCGGCAATGTTGGGGCAATATGATGAATCTGGAAAGAAAGAATGTGCCATTTACTATTTGAGCAAGAAGTTTAATGAATGCAAATCCCGTTATCTGCCAATTGAAAGGACTTGTTGTGCATTAGTATGGGCTTCCAAGAGACTGAGGCAGTACATGTTATACTACACAACTTGGCTGATTTCTCGAATGGATCCGTTAAAGTACATATTTGATAGTCCTCATGTGTCATTGAGAATGTCAAAATGGCAAGTAATGCTGTCTGAGTTTGATATCAAATATGTCACTCAAAAGTCCATCAAAGGAAGTGCAATTGCTGATCATCTAGCTGAAAACCCTATGGAAGGTGTACAACCCACTGTGCTTGAATTCCCCGATGACGAGGTATTGGCACTAGAAAGAGAAGATGAGGAAGAGGGGAATGTGTGGAAGATGTACTTTGACGGAGCAGCCAATATGAATGGATGTGGAATCGGAGCTGTAGTTGTCTCACCAGCTGGGAAGCACTCAGCTTCCATCAAATTAGACTTTGAATGTACCAACAACATGGCAGAATACGAAGCATGTGCAAATGGTTTGCAAGTTGCGATTGACTTGGGAATCAAAGAACTAAAGGTGTTTGGAGACTCAAGGCCATAATTTACCAAGTTAATGGAGAATGGCGCACGAAAGATCCAAACTGGTACCTTATCAGAAGCATTTGTCTCAGTTAATTGAGCGCTTTGATGATATATCATTCTCTCATATAACTCGGGACAAGAACCGCTTATGGATGCTTTAGCGACTTTGGCCGTGATGACTAACTTGGAGGTCCATGCTAATGTTCAACCCATCCATGTAGAGATGCAAGTCGAACCTGTATTGTGACAATGTGGAGATTGAGCCCGACAGCCAACCATGGTATCATGATATCAAACAGTATATTCAAAGAGGAGAATACCCAGCAGATGCAAATGAGGTGGATAAGAAGACAATTCGAAGACTGGCCATGGCCTTTTTCCTGAATGGTGAAGTTCTCTACAAGAGGAACTATGACACGACTCTTCTCAGGTGTGTAGATGCTCATGAAGCTCGAATAATTATGATTGAAGTTCATGAAGGGATCTGCGGAACTCATGCCAATGGACATATGATGGCTCGCAAAATCTTAAGAAGTGGTTATTATCGTCCACTATGGAGAATGATCAGACGCTTATGTTCTGGCGCCACAAATGTCAAATATATACAGACCGAGTCAATGCTCCCCCGGTTCAGTTGCATAGCATGGTGTCTCCTTGGCCTTTCTCGATGTGGGGCATGGATGTTATCGCCCTGCTAATCCTAAAGCATCTAATGGTCATCGCTTTCATCTTGGTGGCAATAGATTATTTCACTAAATGGGTGGAAGTCGCTTCATATACCAACATCACACGTAAGGTGTTTCTCGATTTATCAAAAAGGACATCATCCGCAGATACGGATTCCGTAAAGGATCATTACGCATAATGCACCTAACCTCAATGGTGCCCAGATTCAGAAATTCTTTGAGACTTTCAAGATCAAGCATCATAACTCAGCTCCTTACAGACCTCAAATGAATGGTGCGGTTGAGGCTGCGAATAAGAATATCAAGAAAATCATTGCCAAAATGGTGGTGAATTACAAAGACTGGCATGAAATGCTGCCATATGCTTTGCATGCGATCGCATCAACATACGATCCAAAGACAGGGCAACTCCTTTCTCATTGGTATATGGAATGGAAGCCGATCTCCTATAGAGGTTGAAATCCCTTCGCCGTAGTTTTGATGGAAGTCGAGCTAGAAGAATCTGAATGGGTGAAAGCTCGATATGAGCAATTGAACATGATCGAAGAGAAAAGGCTTGCACCATTTGCCACGCCTGTATCAAAGCGTAATGGCTAAGGCTTTTAATAAGAAAGTCCGCTCTAGAGAGTTTCATCCAGAGATTTGGTTCAAGAAAATTCTCCCTAATCAAGAGGACACACGGGAAAGTGGGCTCCGAAGTTACGAAGGTCCTTACATTGTCAAGCATGCATTCTCGTGTGGAGCATTGATTTTGCAAAACATGGAGGGACGAATTGCCTAAACCAATCAACAAAGTGATGCGGTCAAAAGATTTTACGCTGAAAAGATGCTTAAAAGCCCGTTAGGTCGAAAACTCGAAAGAGCGACCTAAGCTGAAGTTAGGGCAAAGCAGAAGAAAGCCCGTTAGCCGAAACTCAAGGAGCGACCTAAGCAAAAATTAGGGCAAACAGCAAAACAAAGGAGCTCGCTAGGTTGAAAACTCGAAAGAGCGGCCTAGGCAAAATTAGAGCAGAAAAAGATAAGCATCTTCATTGCCACCAAATCGGGCAATTTTCGATAATCCAAAGCAAGTCAAGCGGATAAAATAAACCGGGCAATTTTAAAGGGAATTTGAAGACATGTTGTCGATGTTGTGGCTATGGTGATCAACTCGCTTTAAGAAATCGATTGATTGAGCCACCAAGAACCTAATCGGGCAAAATTTTGTGTCTCCCAAAATTTTATCTTCGCATTTATGTTGTTCAAAACATTTTGTCATCTAATATACCAAACAATAAAAATGTCCATTCAGTTGATCCCTTCACCTTCTCTTTGAATGCATGTTTACTCATAATGTCTCAAGTGGGATAAATTTAAGCTTCAATTACGCAATCTAGCGTTGTTTACAAAGAATACATCAATGACTAGCATCATAATCCGTAAACCGCAGCCTAAGCTTGACAGAAAAGTAATCAACCTTCAAAAAGGAAATAGGAGGAGAATAAAAATGAGCAAGGTCACAGAAGAAATGAAAGTCTTGGTTGAGCCAGAAGGTCCAATGCTAAGATTATGAGTTTGATCGGTTAAAGTTCTCCTCGAGGTTTGCTCAATTGGTTTATGGTTAGTTTTTCAATATTGTATGAACTGAAGATGGATAATTCAAAGCTTTTTACATATGATTTGAAAAATGAAAAAGGATTGTTTTCTTTTCCAATTTACATTTCCAGTCGGCCTCAGTTGCCAATTTACATTTTCAGCTGGCCTCGCTTTAATTTACTTTCACCGGCCTCACTTGCCAATTTACATTTCAAGTCGGCCTCGGATGCCAATTTACATTTCCAATGGCCTCACCGCTAATTTACATTTCCAATGGCCTCACCGCTAATTTACATTTTCAAGTCAGCCTCAGCTGCCAGTTTACATTTTCAAGTCGGCCTCAGATGCCAATTTACATTTCCAGTCGGCCTCAGTTGCCAATTTACATTTTCAACTGGCCTCAGATGCCAATTTACATTTTCAGTCGGCCTTAGTTGCCAATTTACATTTCAAGTCGGCCTTAGATGCCAAGTTTATATTTCAAGTCGGCCTCAGTTGCCAATTTACATTTTCAGTCGGCCTCAGATGCCAATTTACATTTCCAGTCGGCCTCAGATGCCAATTTACATTTCAGTCGGCCTCAGTTGCCAATTTACATTTTCAGCTGGCCTCAGATGCCAATTTACATTTCCAGTCGGCCTCAGTTGCCAATTTACATTTCAGTCGGCCTCAGTTGCCAATTTACATTTTCAGTCGGCCTCAGATGCCAATTTACATTTCCAGTCGGCCTCAGATGCCAATTTACATTTCAGCCGGCCTCAGATGCCAATTTACATTTCAAGTCAGCCTCAGATGCCAATTTACTTTTCAAGTCGCCCTCATATGCCAATTTACATTTTCAATCGGCCTCAGTTGCCAGTTTAATTTCCAATTGACCTCAGATTGTCATTTTACATTTCCAGTCAACCCTTTATTGGTTTTTAAATTCCAGTCAGTACCATTTGCTTTAGATTCTTGCTTACTTGTGCATTTGCGTTTGACTTTCTCATATGTGCATATTATTTTTGCTGTTTAGATTCAGATTGTTTTCCATGCATTTATCGTACAAAATCAATGTTCATGTCTTTATTCATTCTTTATGAAGAAAATATAAAACTTAAGTTTCATATTCTTTCATAAGAAATGAATAAAGAGGGGCAACTGTGAACACCTAATTTTGTCCGATTTTTTTTTAAACAATAAAATTCAAAAATTTGCATCTAGTTTACCTCTTTTTATTTCTTACAATTTCATTAATTATTCCTTACAAAAAAAATGAAAATAAAAGTAAAAGAAAAAGGGTAATGAGCTGGCGCCACTCCTTTGTTTTTTTTTTTTTTTTTTTTTTTTTTTTTTTTTTGAAGATTCACGGACTTGTGTCCGTTTCTTTTCTTTCCCCAAAGCTTCATAGAGATGAGGAAAAAGGAGGAAAAAAATAAAAATAGCATCATCATAGTGTCTTTGAACTTGGCAAGAAGTTAGAGTCTCTTTCGGTAGAGTTGGAAATCCAAGAACAACAATATAGATTGAGAGGGGAATATAGGGAGGGGACCAGAGAGAATTTCCGGAGACCAAAAAAAATTTTCCAAACACACAGACGGGAGACCTGCAAAGAAATCAAGATCCACCCAAGAATACAACCTGTAAGAACAAAAATCAAGTAGCAGCAGTAGTATAGGTATACACCAGTATCAATTCTAATTTTTTTTTTTTTAAAAAAAAAAAAAAAAAAACATACAGTGAGGCCGCGGCCTCCCTTGCTCCGCCGCGGCCTCCCCTCCCTCTTCAAGCATCATCAACATCGAATCATCATCATCACCACCGGCCGCTCCTCCTCCTTCCATCATACTCTTACCAAGCCACCGCACCGGTCATCCTCTCCACCCCCTTCAACCAATCCCCAAAGAAACCGAGCAACACCTCGCAAGCCAAGCTCACCGTTAACGCCCTCCTACATGGACCACTCCGGATCGGCCCCCTCCGTGCCACATTCATCATCATCATCTTCAGCTTCCAGCCAAGCTTCGATCTCCACTCCCGTAGCCTCCAGCCGCCGGAAACGCCATATCCCCCCACAGCCTCGATCTCGCGGTCTTTCTTGCCCCACCATCAGCCAAGGTGTCTCCCACCGGAGGAAACCGACCGCGCCACTGCTCTCCTTCTCTACCCCATCACCGGTGCGAACAAAAACCACCATCATACCCCAAGCTCAGCCACCGTGGCCATCCACCACTCCGACCAGACCGCGCCAAGACTCTCCGCACAATCGCCACCCTCACCGTGAAGCCACCACTACCGCCTCATGAACCATCGCCGGCATACATCCTAACCGTGCGAACTGACCCTTTTCCACCCAGCCACCGTGAACTGTGCCGCGAGCAAAGACAACGCACGGAGCGTCTTCTCCCTCTCGCGCTTCCAGATCCTGCCGATGGACTCCTTTCCTTTCCTCGCGGCGGATCTATCCAGGCGCAACCGCTGAATCATCACAGGGCGCAAGCGCACCGACACCCTTTCACTGTGGTCACCGTCCAGCACCGCCGTGTTGTTCCTCTCCTTGCCGACCTCCTGCGCTGAACTCAGCCCACCGCGGTCCTTCCCCCCGCGGCGGTCTTCTCCCCTCACATGCGGAACTCTCTCTCTCTCCCTTCCCCATTCGATTTCTCCCATTCGGACTCTCTCTCTGTGTTTTTTCCTTGTTCCCGTGTCCGTGTATGTGTGTGTTATGAGAGCAAGAGTGCGTGTGTGTGCCGTTAGGTGAGTGTGTATGAGTGCTGTGTGAACGTGTGAGCGTGTGAGTGTGAGCGTGTGAGTGTGAGTGAGTGGGTTAGGGTATGTGTGTGTATACGTGTGGATAACAATGTTTTTATTTTTTTATTAGCTTTTTTTAAAATTTGGTTATTAAAAATTTGATTTTATTTGGGTTTAGTTTTTTTAGTATTCTAGTGAAAATGAATAATGTAGTTTCAAGGCAATTTAATTATGTAAAATAAAATAAAAAGAGTAATTTAATTATTTCTTTGATTTTAAATAAATTTAGTGTTAACATTTTAAAATGATAAAAAAAAAATAGTAATTAGGACTTTTGTTTCTTAGTTTATTTTTTTATGTTTTGTTAAATTGTATATTTACGTTTATGTTTACAAGTTTTTTTTTTTTTTTTTTTTTTTATTAATTTATATTTATACGTTCTGATTGAATTAATGGCTTAATTGTGTTTATTTTACTTTTTTAGTTTCAATACTCGATGTTTATACGTTTTGATTAAAATTAATTGCGTAATTGTAATATTTTATGCTTTCTAGTTTAATTTTTTTACATAATTTCTCAATTTCCATTTGACAATTACTTATTTAGTTATCCGTTTTCTGTGTAATTATGCTAGGATTTTTTTTTTTTTTTTTTTTTTATTTCTCTTGGTTTAATTATTTTATATGTTTATATATTTTGTTCAACTTAATTATATTTAACTTTGTAAGTTCCCGTTAAAATTAGAATTTTGTCTAAAAAGAGATGTAATATCCATTTTGGATTCAAAATAAATATTTGAGTATTTTAATTTATATACTTAATTAATTGATGAATTGTATTGAAAAAGGAGTTAATTTAACCGCGACGGTTCGTTAACTTTAAACTTCAGAATATTTTAGCTGTGACAGCTTGATATTCAAAATCTCATTTCAAAAATAAAGTTAATTTAATCGCGACGATTTGTTAACTTTATGTTTCAGAATATTTTAGCTGTGACAGCTTAATATTCTAAAACTCCCTTTTTAAATAAGGTTAAATAACACACCAATATTTTCAAAAGAACTACGTGACTTTGAATTCCCTATTGCATCAAGGGATACGTAGGAGCAGGTAATTCCGATCCCTGTCAAGTCAAAATTAACTTTTCATAATTTAATTCATTTATAAATTTTTTTTTCCTAATATTTCCTATGCTATTTGTGTATTTTATTGTTTTCCCTAATAATTCTGTTTCAAAATATTTTATCTGACTCTTGTTATTATAGATAAAAGAGTTAATTTACCCGTGACGGCTTGTTAACTCGATATTTCGGTCATTTGAGTTGTGACAGCTTAATGACTCGAAAATTCTCTCAAAAATATTTATTCTTCTTTTATTTTCTTTATAAAAAATAAAAAAATCAATTTTCTTCTTTTCTCTCATTTGTGAATATTTGTAATTTATATACTTGTTTTCAATTTAAATTTGCTCATTTATTTCAATTGTCTTGAAACAGAAAATAAATGTTTGAAAAAGGTTATTTATTTAGTTTGCACAGTTAATTAAAGGTGCTCAGGGCGGAGTGTATTAAGTGCGCGGGATTATATTCCTGCCCTTCCCTATGCATAACCGACTCCCGAACTCAAACTGGTTTCAAAGATCATTGTTTTAAAAAATGGGTTTTTCCAACGTTTTCCCAATTTTAAATAAACTTGGTGGCGACTCCAATTTTTGATTATTAAACGAAAATTCTCTCTCTTTTTCGCTGCTTCGTCACGATCCCGCCATGACAGTGATCCCTTCATTTATTATCTTTCAGTTTGTCTTGCTACGTTTTTCAACTGAAGTTTCAGACTTAGAAGTACTCAATGAGAATATTTTTAACATAAATCCCAATGCTCCTTCGTATACTCGCTCTTAGGTTGCCTTTCATGATTAATTACTATTTGTAAGTTTTTAGTGTACTTGTGCCCATAGGCGGAGGACCTTCTTTAAGACAATATGGGGACCATTGGCCCCACAAAATTTTCTGAAGAAACAGCATATATACATAGTGTTAATGTGTTATTCCAACTGTCAACTTTTAAAAATTATCCTAATTTAAAATTTAATTTACAATAGCATAAATTTCTTGCAAATATTATGGTTATTTACATGCAAGGTGTGTTTTATATAGAGTAAAAATAAGAGAGAATTTTTAACAAAAAAATATTCATATGTAATTTTACATCTGAAATTTATTGATGAAATTACACGTATAGTTTATTTGGAAAAAAATTCTCATCTATTTCTACCCTCATACCAATATGTATAGTCTATAAAAGATATTGCTAAAAGCTTATATTTTCATTCAATTACTAATAATTGCAAGTCATTAAAAAGGCAAAGAGCAATATTATAATTAAGTTATTTTTTTAGTTCTTTTGATCAAAATTATTTCTTCATGTTAGTAATCTATATTAAAGTTTACAGGAAATATATTAAGTAAAATAAGTGATTAATTATGAGAGTGACATGAATAGATTTTAGGGTAAATTACACTTATCTACCCCAAAATTTGCTAAAATATATAATAGACATTCCCTCTATTTTGAAACTTCACAACATAGGTCCTGGGATTTGTAAAAACCTACATTAACCTCCCCTGATAACAATGACTGTTAATGCTATTAAATATGTCATGTCTTTTAATGATATAGATGTAAATATTGAAGATCATTATAATTGTAAAAAACCATAATGTACTTCTTTTACTAAATAATAAAAGTATCATCCTCTCCCTCCTAATTTGCACACTCTTTGATTGAAACATCCTCTTTTCAAATTCACAACATTACTCTTATATTCATTGTTTTAGTAAAAGAAGGACATTATACATCCGTACCATTAAAAGAGATAATCTATTTAATAGCACTAATACTCACTATTACGATGAGAGGCCAATGTAAGTTTTTACAAACCTTAGAGACCTGTACTGTAAAGTTTGAAAATAAAAAGGGTGTCTATTATATTTCAGCAAACCTTGGGAGAAATGAATGTAATTTAGCCTAGATTTTATCCATTGGATCTTTCATAAATGATTAAAATTTAAACATAAAACTATGTGACTTTAATTTATAGTGATCGTGTGACTTTTAAATAAGTTTTAAACTTAATAATTCTTGTAAGTTTTAATTAATGGAGATGATTTTCTTCTTTCACCTATTATGTAAAGACATCTCTCTCATTTGATACACTTCAAGATTTATATATGTAATACATAATTAATTTTAATTTAATGATCATCATCAATTTAATTTACATATTTAACTTTTGGCCCTAAAAATTTTCTTGAAGATCCACCGCTGCTTGTGGCTTTTGCTGAAATGACCGCCTAATATTTGACTGATTTAGTGTTTTTTTCTGCTGATTCTCCTTCTCCCTATGTGTGTCTTTGTACGTTCAATCATTATCAAAATCACCTTCTTTTTTTTTCTTCTGCCTGGTCAAGATCACATTTATCAGATGCCTGTGCTATTCTTTTGGATCCTTCCTGCTCTATTTTGGTATAGCTGCTTTTAGACTAAATCATGTCAGGGGCGGATCTACATTGGTAAAGGCGGGGTTATATGCCCACATAAAAATTTAAAATTTTTCTAATAATTATATAAATATAGTATATTTTTATTGTTATTATTTGTTTGAGTGATCTATATTAATTTTAAATGAAACAAAATAACAAGATACAACTCCTTCCACTCCTTTATGTATTATTTTTTCGCAAAGTTCTCCCTGTATTATTTTTTCCAAGACGAAGTGGCTCAAACTCTCCACTTGAGAGGATCCCAACAGCATAAAGTCATGCATATACATAGCCTATAAGTCTTTTCACAGCAGATACAGCCAGCAAAAAGCATCTAACAAGACAAAATAAACCATCCAAGCTACAAGTACCTTGACAAAACAAATAATTAAACTGTTAACATGATACCAATAAACCAAACTATGCTCGCAAAGGATTAATTCCATTATCGATAGAAGCCATCAAGTTGCTCAGAGGATCAACTTTCAACAGCAGCGAAAACCAGATGTAGTTGAACCATTTCTTTCGTAGAAACATTTTTTTGGAATAATCTTAAGCTAGAAATGGTCTATCATGCCTCTTTTTGTAAGAGCTGCACCTATTTTTGAAAAAGTGTCTTTGAACTTGTCATGTATATTAGAGCCCTTGTTGCTTCTATCGAGTCGGAGATGTCTATGAATGAGTTCAAGTTCTAATTCATAGTTATTAACATGTGCGATGATCCATTATGTAGTATCTGGTTTTTTTTTTGTTACTTTAAAAATTACATTAATCGCAATGAGATTTGAGGCTAAATTTCATGTATGTTATCTAATTCTCTCACTACTAGGCCAATCATGATGACTTATTTTGCAGCATCCGGTAAAAGCATTGGTAATTATTTCCATGAATTTATTTCTTTTCTATTTTAGCTGTGAAAAATGACATGGCATTCTTATTTCTCTAACAATTATTTCCATTTTATATAAACCACCGAAAAAATCAGCTCCCACAAAGCAAATTCACATTCTAAAGAATACAATCTGTAGTAATCAGCCAATGTTGCTTTAACATTTCGTCGCTTTCCATTTTTTGGCCAAACTAATTGTAAATTTCGATCAATAGGAGACGAAAGCATATTATATGAGAAATAAAATTCATGATTAAGAATAAAGCAGTTAAATACAATATTCTACTTGGCCAAACTTAAAATTCCTATTTTTTGTGCCACATCATTGTGGTGATTAATCCTCGGATCTTGTGCTTGTGGCACGTCGCCAACAGTCAGATTCTGATGCAATGTAGGAAGAGTAATGTTTGTTGAACACCACAAATATGGACACCTACGGTCTCCACCGTATAAAATGGAAGAAAATGACAAACCAGTGATAAAGCAGAAGTATGGCTATGGGTGGTGGTAAAATTGAAAATTGGCCAAACTTTATCACGTCTTGGCATTTTTTAAGAAAGAAAAGAACACATTTCTTTCTCTCACTTTCTCTCAACTCCTCCCACACTCTCTTTCTAAGCTCCCTCCAAGTTTTCTGTCTAGAAGGAGCACATATTCACTACCACTAGCTTTGCCACAGTCTTGTTAATAAGGTACGTGGGTTCCTCATTTTTATTCTTGCTTCTCTTTTGATGTGCGATTTTTCTGTATTTGTTGTTCGCACGGTTGGAGCTAAATATGATTAGTAAATAGAGAATAAATAATTTATTATGTAATAAACTCGTAGAATGGCTATAACTAGTAAAGTAACGCTAGAATCGGTTTAGAAGATGGTTTATAAGTTTTAAGCACCGGTTTCCAAGTTTTTTAACGTGGTTTACAAGTTTTAAGGACGGGTTTACAAGTCTTGTAAACAAAGTGTAAATAATTTGTAAATCTAAGCTTTGCTTAAAATTTGCCAAAGTAAGTATAAAATACTCGTAAACCAAGTGGATTCAACTTGTAAACCTTTGCTTAAGACTTACAAGGTGGTTCGTGCACAAACATGTGAACTTGTAAATCAAGTTTCTGGCACAAAGTGGCTTGTCAAAGTTCTGAAGTAGCTGGAAATGCTTAGAATCTGATTCTAAGTTATATGAACACTGTCTACAATAAAATGTAGTTAGGGGATGTTTTTACCACTGGTTTACAAGTTCTTTTCCATAGGTTTGCAAGTTTTTTACACAGAGTTTCCAAGTATGAAGCACGAGTTTATAAATCTTGTAAACCAAGTGCAAATGATTTGTAAAATTTAGCATTGCTGAAAATCTATAAACCAAGTGCAATAATACTTGTAAACTATTGCCTAAGACTTATAAACCAAGTGTAATAAGCTTTGCATACCAAGTTGCTTGCATAAAGGGATTTTTCAAAGTTCTGAAGTGGCTATAAATACTTAGAATTTGATTCTGAATTATATAAACACTACCTACAATAAAATGTAGTTGGGAGGGTGTTTAGCCTCTGATTTACAAGTTTTTTGCTACAAGTTTACAAGTTTTTTGCACAAGATTTGCAAGTTTTAAGCACTAGTTTACAAGTTTTAAGCAGTGGTTTACAAGTCATATAAATTAAGTGTAAATGATTTGTAAGATATAGCATTGCTTAAAACCTATAAACCAAGTGTAAAAGAACTTGTAAACTGTTACTTAAGGCTTACAGAGGAAGTGTAATAATCTTTGTAAATCAAGTTGCTTGCACAATGAACTTGTTAAACTTATAAACCACCTTAGTTAAACTTGTAAACCTTTTGATAAAACTTGTAAACCATGTTAAAGAACTTGTAAACTAGGCACATAAAACCTTGAGTCATACTCAATATGCAATTCAGGTGGCTTATAATAAAGACTTGTATAATAGGTTCATAAACTTGTAAACCATGCTCATATTACTTGTAAACCTTTTGATAAAACTTGTAAACCATATTTAAAAACTAGTAAACCAGGAATGTGAAACCTTGAGTCATGCTCAATATGCAAGTCACGATGGCTTATAATAAAGACCTGTACACTAGGTTCATTGAACTTGTAAACTATTCTCGTTAAGCTTGTAAATCTTTTGATGAAACTTGTAAACCTAGCACCTAATACATGATTTTTATTAATAGCCTTCCAACTGCACACTAAAGTCCTAAAAGGGAAAAACATTGCATTAGTACATTGGATCATCATCGGACAAATCACTGTCAGTTGAATACTCCGGGCTATTTTCTATGGCCTCCAAATGAACATGTGTTTCACCGTAATCAAATGCACTTCTCCCACAAGTTGCATCTTGAATTGCCCTGTATTTGTTGAGCATAATTTGCATCTGATTATTCTCGTGTCGAATCATATTAACAGCCTTCTCTAGTATGACATTAGTGTCTCGATTGATAAGTCGCAAACAATGCCTTGGCCTTTGCATGCTTTGCATATACAGTTCAGAATATAACCTATAACCAAAAATAAAAAATATAAACTAAAAAATCAATGGTTTATAGTGTTCACATAATTCAAAATCAAATTCCAAATATTTGCAGCCACGTTAGAACTTTGAGGAACCATTTTGTGCAAGCAACTTGGTTTATAATAATTATCACACTTCCTCTGTAAGCTTTAAGCAACAGTTTACAAGTTCTTTTACACTTGGTTTACAGGTTTTAAGCAATACTATATCTTACAAATCATTTACACTTAATTTACATGACTTGTAAACCAATACTTAAAACTTGTAAATTAAATCAGTACTTAAAACTTGCAAACCTTGTGTAAAAAAACTTGTAAATCTATAGCAAAAAACTTGTAAACCAGAGGCTAAACACTCTCTCAACTACATTTTATTGTAGAAAATGTTCACATAATTCAGAATTAAATTCCAAGTATTTACAGCCATTTCAGAACTTTGAGAAACCACTTTGTGCAAGCAATTTAGTATGCAAAGCTTACTACACTTAGTCTTAAGTAATGGTTTACAAGTATTATTGCACTTGGTTTATAGGTTTTTAGCAATACTAAATTTTACAAATCATTTGCACTTGGTTTACAAGATTTGTAAACCCGTGCTTCATACTTGGAAATCTTGTGTAAAAAATTTGCAAACCTATGGGAAAGAATTTGTAAACCAGTGGTAAAAAATCCCCCAACTACATTTTATTGTGAACAGTGTTCATATAACTTAGAATCAGATTCTAAGCATTTCTAGCCACTTCAGAACTTTGACGAGCCACTTTGTGCCAAAAACTAGATTTACAAGTTCACATGTTTGTGCACGAACCATCTTGTAAGTCTTAAGCAAAGGTTTACAAGTTGAATCCACTTGGTTTACAAGTTGAATCCACTTGGTTTACAAGTATTTTATACTTATCTTGGCAAGTTTTAAACAAAGCTCAAATTTACACATTATTTGCACTTTATTTACAAGACCTGTAAATTCGTCCTTAAAACTTATAAACTACGTTAAGAAACTTGGAAACCAGTGCTTAAAACTTATAAACCACCTTCTAAACTAATTTTAGCATTACTTTACTAGTTATAGAGCCATTCTATGAGTTTATTAAATAATAAATCATTCATTCTCTGTTTACCAATTACATTTACCTCCAAATGTGCGAACAACAAATACAAAAACATCGCACATCAAAAGAGGAGCAAGAGTAAGAATGAGGAACCCACATACCTTATTAACAAGACTGTGGCGAAGCTGGTGGCAGCGAAGATCTGCTCGTTCTGGACAGAAAACTTGGATGGAGCTTAGAGAGAGAGCGCGGAAGGAGCTGAGAGAAAATGAGAGAAAAAAATATGCTCTTTTCTCTCTTTAAAAATGTTAAAACATGATAAAATTTGATCGATTTTTAATTTTGTCACCGCCCATACCCATACCTCTGCTTTACCACTGTTTTGTCGTTTTCTTCCACTTTATATGGTAGAAACCGTAGGTATCCATGTTTATGGTGTTTAACAGACATTACTCATGTAGGAATGTGAGACTGGTTTCTCTTATTTGGTCCGACAGCTTCTATAGTCATATCATGTATACTGGTCATTTTTCTCTTTTTTTCTTCTGAATTTGTTTTTTACCTTATGGCGTACTTCTGTGCATGGCTTGCCACTTGTTTGTAATCTCTTGTCACTACAGAATTATCAGCTATAATTTTCCATTTCCCTTCCCCATACCTTTGAAGTCCCATAAGAAAACGCCTATAAATCAACAAAGAAAAAAAAAACCAGCTTATGAAAACCAAAACATAAATGAAAAAACGAACAAGATAAGTAGTAACCTAGTAGACAAGGACAAAGACAACGCGCTAACCTAAAATTTATGTTTAACATGGTAACAAATTTTCAATTTTTTTGGCCAAGTTGACTTGCTTGTGTTATGTGATTTATGTTGGAAAGATTGAGTAGTTTGCAAAACAAATATGAATATTAAGTTTACTGGCAATTAATTTTTCTACTAGCAAGAGATATGGCTACTATCAATGGATATGGTTACTGTCAACAACTGTGTCGACGTCTCTACCCTTAAATGTATGTCTAACAGCATTGTGTGTGTGTGTGTGTAGTTCTTCAAAAAGACTCACTAAAGATATTATAAACCTTTTCATCAACAAGAGACTAGAAAAGTGTTTATAAAACATGGAAGATGAGCTAGAAAGATAATTGAAGATCATTAGACCCTTTACCTGTGTTCACTTGTTGTCCAACGTTTGACCACCTTCTTCTTCCCCTCTTGATCAGAAGAATCCTCGACAGCACTGCCAACCTCTTTATCAGATGTGGTACAAGAAGAAGAAGAAGTGTATTCAGGAGCATCACAATATCCTGCATGTATTTTATTAATGTCTGCGTCCAGTCTCTTATAATGCCTCAACACATCTAGCCAAGTCTTCCCAGGGATCCATGCTGCAATCTTGTGCCATCTATCTAGGGTGTCCTCGTTGAATATGCAAATGGCTTCTTCAAATATCTCATTTTGTTCTATACTCCATCGTGTGGTGTTGCTCTCTTCACATAGCCAAATGCATTTGGCATGATTGGATATGCAGGGTTGAATTGCATAGATTGGAACAAAGAGTAAGATATTCCACTGGGAGAGTAAAAGTAGGAAGCTGTCTTGTCTTCTCGGCCGCTGTGAGTGTGGAGATATTGAAAGTGTTGGAATATCTCAAATTTATAGAGGATCAGTGCTTGCAGGCTGCAGCTAATTAAGTGAAGCAGAAAGCCATAAATTCTAGGGGAGTTTTATGGTTGTTCGGCTAATTAAATCAGTTCAAAATTTGAAATGTTGCTAAGCTTACAATATATCTAGAAATGTTGTTAAGCTTACAATATATCTAGAGGTTGAGCCAAAAGTTATCTGCTACCATTTCTGTCCCGGCGGATATATAGAATGATCTTTTATTAATCAGAAGGTTATAGATATTAAAGATTTAATAAAAAAAATTGTTATAGATGATAGATTCAGCCCTTGTTAATCCTTTTGTAGTAATTAAGTTTTATACTAAAGCCCTATTTTGATCCTCAAAAATATATCAAAAGATAAATTAATATACAGAAATTTAAAAAAATTTCAATTGGTCCATCACAATTTTAAAAGAGGGTAAATTGGTCTTTTAGTGGATCACTTTTTAGGGTGTATTGATTTTAATTAATCAATGTCACCCTTAAAATTGGATAAGCTTAACATCCTAAGTCACCCCTCAAGTAAGATGTGGTTCTGATCTTTAAAAAAATAAGTTGTATATTTTTTAACAGCTATAACTTTTGGCCTGTGGTAAGCGTTTAATCTTACAAGTGATATCAAAGCAAGATCAAAGACTTAAATTCTCTGGCTGAAATTAGGGGAGATTGTTGGCTTTAATCAATCAATATCATCTTTAGAATTTGATAGGCTTAACATCTATCAAGTGAGAAATGGCTTTAAGTGAGTTCAAGTTCAAATTCACAATTATTAACATGTGCCATGACGCAGTTTGTAGTATATGGCAAAAGTATCGTAATTATTTCCAGGAATTTATTTCTTTTGTATTTTGTAGCTATGAAAAAAATGGCATGGGACTCTCATTTCTCCTCTAAATAATTATTGATTTATTTCCAATTTATATATATAATACCAAAAAATCAGCCTCCAAGAGACTCACGTGACAAGCAAGACAGACCCAAAAAAAAAAAAAAAAAATCCTCAAGTGTTTGTGGATAATGACTGAAATAAATAAAAAATTATTCAGCCAATTCACATAATAACTCCTCTGTTGTACGATTGTGTTGGATCCCTATCTGTAGTGATCAGCCAATGCTGCTTTAAGCATTTATTTTCTTTCCTTTTTTGATCAAACTTAGATAATTGCAAATTTCGATCAAAAGGAGAAAAATCAGAAAGCATAGTATATGAGAAATAAAATTCACGATTAAGAATAAAGCAACTAAGTACAATATTCTACTTAGCTAGATAACAACTAGGATAGTACCATGCTTATATATAATAAGGTATTAAACACTGCATAATACATCATGTACGGTAATCTAAAAACCCAAAAGATAAAAGAAATTAAAGGATGGATCTGGTTCTGCACCATTTACTTCAAAACTCAAGCAATCTTAACCTCAACGTTATTGCCCCCCACAAAAAGAATTAGACAAAAATATCAAAGCGAAGGCAGATTTGGACCAGCTGAAAACCCACGTGGCTCAAACAAATTATTAGGATTTGAGTTGAAACTCATTTGTGCCACATTATTGTGATGATCAATCATCGTATCTTGTACTTGTGTCACGCCAGCAGTCAGATTCTGATGCAACGTAGGAATGTTAGACTCGTTCCTCTTATTTGGTCTGATAGTCTCTATAGTCATATCATGTATACTGATTCTTTTTCTCTTTTTTTCTTCTGAATTTGTTTTTTGCCTTATGGCGTACTTCTGTGCATGGCTTGCCACTTGCTTGTGATCTCTTGTCACCACGCAGTTATCAGCTATCAGTTTCCATGCTCCTGCCCCATACCTTTGAAGTCCCATCAGAAAACGCCTATAAATCAATAAAATTAGAACCAGCTTGTAAACCCCAAATATATATGAACAACATAAATAGTAACCTTGCTTACCAAACAAAGATTAAGGGCAATAAAGAATACAAGGGCAAGGATAGAATGCTAAACTAAAATTTATGTTTAACATGTTGACAATTTTTCAATTTTTTGCCCAAGTTACTTACTTGTTTTATGTGATTTATGTTGGAAAGATTGAGTAGTTTGCAAAATAAATATGATCATTATTAAATCTACCGTTAAGAAATATATGGCTACCACCAATGGGTATGACTTCTGTCAAGGGATATGACTACCATCGACAGAATTATGTCTTTTACCAATAAACATGTTAACAATCACTAAAGAAATTATAAACGTTTTCATCAACAAGAGACTAGAAAAGTGTTTGTAAAACATAGAAGGAGAGCTTGAAATTTAAGATAATTGAACATTATTAAGCATTTACCTGTGTTCATCTTCTGTCCAACGTTTGACCACCTTCTTCCCCTTCTGATCAGAAGAATCCTCGACGGCACTGTCGACTACCTCCTTATCAGATGTGGCACAAGAAGAAGAAGTGTACTCAGGAAAATCACAATTTGTGGCATGTATTTTATTAATGTCTGCTACCAGTTTCTTGTAATGCCTGAGCACATCAACCCAGGTCTTCCCAGGGATCCATGCTGCAATCTTATGCCATCTATCTGGGGTATCCTCGTTGAATATGAAAATGGCTTCTTCGAATATCTTGTTTTGTTCTTTACTCCAAGGTGTGGTATTGCTCTTTTCATAAAGTGAATATGCATTTGGCATGATCGGATTTGCAGGGTTGAATTCCATATCTTGGAACAAAGAGTAAGAAATTTCAAGGTGAGAGTGAAAGCCGAATATCTCAAAGTTATATAGGATCATGCTTGCAGCTCAGTTATGGTTGTTCGGTTAATTAAATCTATTCAAAATTTGAAATGTTGTTATGCTAACAAACTATCCATCGGTTGAGCTAAAAAGTTAACTTCTACCATTTTTCTCTCTGCGGATATATAGCATGGATTACTATTGATCAGAAGATTATAGATAAATCCAATCAGAAAAAAAAATTGAATTGAATTGATTTGATTTATATATTAGTCCTATGAGAAAAAAATTGATAAATCAATATAACTTGTGGTGATTTTCAGGCAAAAAGAAATTCTTATGAGTCGTTGTAACTTACAGCGATTTCTAGACAAAATGAAATTATAATAATTAAATAATAAGTGATTATAAAAAAAATTATGGAAAAGTCTAGAAAAATTCCTTCAACTTTCACATATATATACTTTGATCATGTTACTTTAAAAATGTGCAAAATAAGCAGGACAAATTCTTTATATAATCGATTAAATATGAAAATAAATTTATATTTAAATGTGTTAAACTTAAAATAATCTTAATATAATATATTATGCTTATAATATTTTGAGCAATATCCTTTTAAAATAATCTCTAGATTTTTTAATATATTCATAATCTTTTTGCGTGAGACAATATATATCAAAGGATTAAATAAGGTACGGATAAATTATTGACTTTACAATATTTTGAATTTAAAATATTTAACACTAAGCCAAATAAAAATAATCAAGTGTGTGGATTGCAAGTCTTAGTATCAAGAGAGATTTTGAAGTTAAAATTTCTGATACCCTGCAAATTGGTATAATTCCTTCTAAACTTCCTCTATCCTGAAATAATTTTATAAGAAAAAATAATTCACGCATCAAAACCTATCCAATATTCTATTTTTATTGTTCATTTTTCTAAACAAGTGGAAATCTGTGTAGTTTGATTTTGCCTAGAAATCACTATAAGTTATAAGACTTTTTAGGCAAAATGAAATCATTATAATTTATAGGGTTTCACCTAATAAAATGAAAAGTTTGCATAATTGGTATTTAATTAATGTTCCGTTTGAGCATTTATGTAAATAATGATTTTTTATTATTTTAAAAGAGTGAAAAACCCGTGATCGTCCGCACTCAAATTAAAAGATACAAAGTATTAGTTTAAGAAAGTAATCACATCTACTTAAGATAAAAATACATATTTAATAACTCAAAGCAACAAGTAATAATGAATTATCAATACAAAACAACAAATGATGATCATTTTCAAAAAATACTTTAAAAATATTTTATAATTACAAAATAATATTAACTTGATTCAATATATTTATCGTCTTTATATTTAACTTATTTAATTGATCCATGCAGCCCATGGGTACCACCCTAGTAATCAAATAAAATAATAAAAAATCTAATTAACTAAGTAGTAGTTATGAATCAATTTGATAATACTTGTAATTTAATTTTTTATTAAATATGTTATTTGAAATTATGAATACTGATTTTTTTCGCACGGTAATTTACACGAAATTAATGTATTTTAATTCAACTCAGTTGTTACAAAACAAAACGTAAAAGACTTGCAATTACCACGACGTAACATATAGATCTTAAATTATCAATAAAAAAAATATAGATCCTAAATCATTATAAAATTCATTACTAAAAAGGATTAATAAGGGTCGAATCTGTTATCTATAACCCCATTTTTTGGATTAAATCTATTATCCATAGCCTTTTGATTAACAAAATCTTTTCAAACTTTGAACTGATTTGCTCCCCTATTCATTCCTTGATGATAATAGTTGCATTGGCAAATCGAACTAAATTGTTGTTCCATAAAAATGTTAATTACCTAGCTTCAAATTGTAGTTAGATAATATATAAATTTGACTCGATTTTCAAAAAGGACTATTCAATTTTCAAATTCGGCAACTAAAAAGAAACGGAGGGAATAATTAACCGAATAACCATAAAACTCTCCTGGAATCTTTGACTTTCTGCTTCACAAAGCTGCAAGCACTGATCCCCTATAAATTTGAGATATCTCAAAACTTCCAATCAAAATTTCCACACACATATCGGGAAGAGAAAACAATTTGCCACTTTTAGTCTCTGCGTGGAATTTCTTACTCTTTGTTCCAAGATATGGAATTCAACCTTGCACATCCAATCATACGCCAAATGCATATGATTGGTCATATGAAGAGAGCAGTACCACGCAATGGAGTAAAGAAGATAACAAGATATTCGTAGAATTAAGCCGTTTTCATATTCAACGAGAATTCCCCCCCAGATTTAGATGGCACGAGGTTGCACCATGGATCCCTGGGAAGATTTGGTTTGATGTGCTCACGCAATAATAAAATACTATCAGGATGTAGGGGCAGACGAATCGTGTGAGAATTTCATGTGATTGAGTGATCCTGATGCTCTATCGCAGTAATTGTAGGGAAGTTGTGACAGTTGTTTTTTTCTTCCTATTCTTCGAAGGGTTTTTTTTTTTTTTTTTGGTTTTAAAGGGAATTGGTAACATTTCATTTTTATAAGTTTACATGTGCCAGGAAATGAATTTATTTCATTGTTTTTTATATTATCATATGATAAATTGCTTTTAAGTTTTGTCTAAGATACACTAGATTAAATGTGGTGTACCATATATTAAGTATTCAGCCACTATAAAGTGTGGCTAAATGTGTTCAAAATGTTTGAATACATTTAGCCGCACTTTATAACTGTCGCTAAAGGCCTAATATCTGCTGCAGTCTTTCTAGTGTCCCATAACCTTTACCTCTTTTATATTGTACTTCTCTCTCTTTCAGAATCACCAAATATATATTATGAGACTTTTTGTAGTCGGTGCACCAAGATTATTTCTACTGGTATATCTGAACTTGTGAGGCACTGCCATTTATTAGGGACATTGAGATGCGGGTACATATCTCTCTATAGCCATTGCAAGTTATATTTTTATGTTAATACAGTTTAATACCCTGTGTGATTAGAGATCTAGGATATGTAATTAAACTAGTTTTGCACCTGTGCATTGCAAGGAACTTTATATTTAGAAATTCTAAAAAATTGGGTATAAAATATATTAACAATTTAATTTAATTTGATTATATTTTGATCTCTTATTATTGTTCACAAAAATCATTTTTAGGATGCAAATGATTTTACAAAACAAATATCTAATAGAGCTCTACCCATATAATAATTGGAAGGGAATGTCTATTATCACACCCCCAATTAATGAGTTATTGTTGAGGCGTTCTAAAATGATCTTTTATTTTCTGTCAAATTAAGTTAATAAAGTATTATATTATGGTCAATTTATGTTTAATATTATTAATATTTTTGTTCAATTTTTTTGTTTATGTAATCTTTTATTTTATGGAAATATGTTAATTTTTTATTCAATTTCATAAAATATATGAAATTTGTATTTTTCACATAAAGACCGAATTTTTTCTTGTAACAATCATTTTTTTCAAATATTAAATAATGTTTAATATGAGTTAAGTTTTTACTTCAAATAACTTTTTTAAAGTACACTAGTATTTTAGTACTTTTTCATTTCAATATTGTATAAATATGATATGAAATAAAATATCACTATCAATGTAGTAATAGAAATGTTGACATGTAATAGAAAGTTTAAAAATTGGAAATACAATAGCAATAATAAAATTCGAATGAAACAAAATAATTCATAATAATAACTTTAAATTTTGATTTTTCATTGTCAATGTAAAAAAATTATGTTATCATCACATAATATTGACATTATATTTAATGACTTTAATATCTCATATATTTTTAAAACACCTTAAATGATGTAAAATATATTATCAAATATTATTATAAAGTTTATTCTGTAAAGTATATATAATTATTAAACAGATAACTAATTTATTGTATTATATTACCGTGATTTTTAAGAATAAAAAATGAAAAAAAAACTACAACAAAAATTGAGAGATCGACACCAAAAATATTAATATAATTTGTTTTTAATACTAAATTAAATTATGTAAACACAATATGAAAAATCTTTGAGCATGTCTGTTGTATATTACAATTTATTTTTCACCTTTTTATTTATTCATTATCAAATATCTAATATAATTACTCTTATGTGGAAAATGAGGGACCAAAAGGAAAACAAAAATTAAAGGAATTAAAATCAAAATAATCTATTATACTTAAAGAAAGTTATTTGAGGTAAAAACGTTATTTCAATTTAAATACTATTTAAGATTAAAATATCAATTTGTTAAAACAAATTGGTCTTTAGGTGAAAATATAAATTTAACATGTTTAATGAGAAAAATGAATAAAAAATTAAAAGAATTGAACAATAGTATTCATAATGTTAAGTATGAATTGACCATAAAATAATAATAAATTATTAATTTGATTGTGAAATATAGCTAAGGACATTTTGGAACACTTAAATAATAATTTATTAAATAGGATGTAACAATAAATATAAAGGGTATGGTAAATAGTTACTCCCTACTTGTAAACCATGTATTTGTATCACCCATGCAATTCATATATTTGAATCACTTATCCAATTCATATGTTTTAGTTGTTATTGCTTATTGCAATTCATATGTTTGCATCATCCATAAATTGATATTTTCGAAATCAATTGTATATGTTTTTAGAAATAAATGATTTTTTCGAAAACCAAAACGGATAGATAATATGAACATTTTGTTAATTGATTCAATTTTTTTGAAATCAAATCGAGTATTTTCAAAATTACATGAATTTATATTTTTCAATTATTGATTTATTGGATCAAAATTTTCTAGATAACATCAGTTTATTACTTGATTCAATTCAATTTTTTTCGAAATCAAATCAATAGTATTTTGAATTAATTTAATTGTGTTTATTTTTTTTAGAACCAAAAGTGATAGACTGAATCAGTATTATTTGATTAATTAATTACATTTTGAAAGAAGTGATTGTATTAATATTCATATTTTCGGATTCAAATGGCTGAAAATTAGTTGAATCAAAATTAATTGACTAATCAGAATTGCTTTCAAATTTGCTCTTACGATTAGAATATTTGCATCTGCATTGGAATATAACTTAAAGAACAAATTATTTACTTTGATTTCATATTTAATTGTCTTTATACATCAAATAAAAAATAAAGCAACAACTTAATGAATTCAGAGTAATAGCACTAAATTATTATTCAAATTGAAAAATGTACGTTGTACTGATACTTTGCTATTAGAGTGAAATCATACATTGTAAAACTAAAATATAAGTATAATTTATAGTAATTTGTTCTATTTTTTTCAATTTTCGTTGTCATTATATGTCTGATTTTTTCGGGCTCAATTTATTTTAAGTTTTCGAATTCAATTGTTGGTCCAATTAATTGATTGAATGAACTTAAAGATAATTTGATCTAATTTTTAGATTCAATTTGTTTTATGATTTTGGATTATATTTGTTTAAAATTTTCAGAGTCAATATTTTCGATTTTGATTGAATTTTTGGAATCAATTTTTTGGCCAATTAATTGATTGATTGAATCAAATTTAATATTTGACTTATTGCCATTGATCATTAGATGATTCAATACTATTGAATGTATTGATTTCCAAATTAATTGGTTGATGATTCAATAGTTTAATTAATTGATTGATTAATGATTGGTTTTCCAGGGATACACTACCACGTGGCATTCAAATAGCTAGAAAGCCAAATGTTGCATTGAGAATACACCATTACATGTCTCTATTGGCAATTTAGCATTGCATGTGATTTACAATATTTAAGCTACCACGAGGCATTCAAAGAGGAAGCCAAGTATTGCATTGAGGATGCACCATTACATGTTCCTCTTGGTAATTTAGTATTGCTTGTGTTTTACAATATTAGGTACACTTCTTTCTAATTGACGCTTGAATGATTTGAATACGAAACATTTTCAGAGAAGAGTAAATGAAAACTTAAATTAAATCTGATGATCTTTCATCTTATTTTTAATTACATGGTTCCATCCAAGTTGTTTAACTTGATGCTTACTGAAGAGAGTTACAATATGACATGGAGCTGTGTGTATCTGTTGAAAAGGTTCACTAATCCATTGAGTTTATGTTATGCTTTGCCTATTGAATGATTAACTCAATGTTGTGCTTGAATGATTATGGTTCGCGTTAGGGTATGGTGTTGTGTAGCTAATGACGTTCTCATTTTATTTTATCTGGTTTGCTCATTTTAATGTAGGTTGTCATATACTGTCAAGAAGAGCTACTGCATCCTATGTAAGTTCAAGCTTACTTTCCATCATATCTACTTGTTAGTGGAGCTAGCATTAAGTTTCTTTGATGTAAGTAACCAACAGAATGAAAGAACATTTCAGCATATAATGTGTTGACAGTTTCTTATTATTATTATTATTATTTTTAATGTGACAATTTCTATTGTAGGAATGTGAGACTCATTCCTCCTATTTGATGTGACAATTTCTATAGTCATATCATGTATATATTAGGCCTCCTTTTTCCTTTCGGAATTTGTTTTTTTGCCTTGTGTCGTACTTCTGTGCATGGCTTGCCACTTGCTTATGATCTCTTGTCATTTAACACATCGCAGGGACGGATGCAAAAATGGTGCAAAGGAGGGGCCAAAAATATTACTCATAATTATTTTATAAAATAAAATATTTAATACATGTAATATAAAAAATATATTCTATGGAAAAATATGTAAAATATTATATAAAACTTGTCACTAACAAAATATAAAGTTCAATTTCTACATGTAAAATTCTTTTACTGTATTATTATTTAATATTTTATCATCATATCAATAAAATTAATTGAGTTTCACATTCACTATTTAAAAAAGGTTCAAATAAGATGATTCGATAAGATGACAGTACAAAATTATTTTATATGTTCATTTATAAAATGACTATAAATTTAGTTACCAATAAATAAACAACATATAAAATATTTTTCTCAAAAATATTATGGTACTACCATTTTATAACAACTTTAGAATCTCATTTCATAAACTAACTAATTTATTTTAGAAAGATTTGATAAATTGAATGTGAATGCATCTAAATAAAAATAAAAGTGAGATAGATCTTTTTTTAAAAAAAAATTTACACATATAAATTTAAATATATTTTTCATATATATATATAGTGTGAGAAGAGGGGGTCTACCCCTGCCTACCCGTCCGTCCCTACCCATCAGAAAATGCCTATCACTCAATCAAAAACCCTTGTAAACCACAAAAACATTTAGCCAAAAAAAAAAATTTAAAACAGCATAAATAGTATCCTAGCCTAGAAATAAAGATTAAGGGAAATATAAAGTACAAGGGCAAAGGGACGAAGACACAAGTATGTGGCAGGCCATGCATAGAAGTACGACATACGGTAAAAACAAATTCATCAGAAGGAAAAAAGAAAAATAGGAAGCCCTGTATAAATGATAGGACAATAGAAATTATCACATCAAATAAGTGGAATTAGTCTCACATTCCTAAGTTGCGTCAGAATCTGACTGTGGCCACGCCACAAGTGCAAGAACCGTGGATTAATCACCACAATGATATACGACAAATGCAAGAACTGTGCATTAATCACCACAGTGATGTGGCACAAATGATATGTACATGTGGATTTTGAACCAATCCAAATCAGCCTTCTCTTTGACGTTTCTCCCAACCTTTTTGTGGGGCAACACTATTGTTAAGATTGCTGGGTTTTGAAGTAAATGGTGCAGAACCAGACCCATGTTTTGCTTTTTCCATAATACATATGTGATGATTATGGAGATAGGGCCTGCACTAAAAGGCAGGTTAAGTTTTTTTTTTTTTTTTTCACCTGATGTCCAGTTCTTGGCCTTGATATGCTTGTACAATTTAGTGAGCCTATCATTTGCATTCTTGGCCTTCCTAAATTTACATATACACTGATGTGCTTTTGGCTGTTTTTCAATATGAGGAATGGCATGTTGATGCTGTTTTTGACCTTTTCAAGCTATCACAGTAATTCTTTTATTGTGGGTGCTGCTGATGGAGTTATATCTTGGTATTTTAGCATCATAGAAGCTTTCGGGTCCCTGCTGCGACGATGAAAGTGACATTGTGTTTGTTTTCTTTTCTGCTTTTATTGTGTATTTCTTACATGGTTTCAAGCATGTTTGGAACGTATATCACACGGTGTCTGAATCTCAGCCACACAAAAAATACATCTGATGGCTGAAATCAAAAGCATATCAATGTCTTTAAAATGTGTGAATGTTAGTGCTCTCCCACACATTCCGTTATTTGGTTTCGCTGCCATCATCATTTTTTGAACCATTTGTATTGAAGTTATTAATCTTTTTTTGGGATGAGATTATCGAACCCTTTTTAATGACAATTAGTGATGATTAGTTTATAATTGAACTTGGAACTAAATTGGTTCCCTTGGTAAATTCATTGACGGTGTTGGTACTTCATCTTCCTCCATTCAAGTGTCGGAGAAAACTCATAACATTGTCGCCGTGAGGGAGAGACACTTAGAGAAACCGACTCGTTGAATGTTATTGGAGAAAGAACAATGACTGGTGGCCAACAAAAATAGGAACTTTAAGGAAAAATACATAGAAATTAAATGAAAAGAAAAATAAATCATGGTAGAAACTTATTTTGGTGGAGGGCGCATAGATTAGACCAAAATAGCAGCTAGAGGAAACACTGACCAAGAAAGAAAGAAATTTTTTTTAAAAAAAAAACCCAAAAAGGTTTAAGCCTGAAATCGATGCTTAAGAGCCCTACAGTCTCGAACTTGAAAAAACCACTCTCAGAGAAAGCCTCAGGAACAAACCTAGATCTAAGGAAGGATAGACAGAAGCGCTAGGAAGTGTGTCTTTGAAGGTCCCAGAACGATAAACCATCCACCCAATGAGATATTTTCAGAGACCAAAACCTTGATTCACTCATTTTTCAAGAACTAAGAATATATTAACCCTAAATTTTATTATTTAAATCAATGATTTTTTTTCCTCAACAAAACCTGATCAAACTCTGAAACACCCCAAATCAAGATAACTTTAAATCAACATAAAATAGAGTTTTTTTTTAAAAAAAATTTTGGTAAACCGAAATGATTCGAATTTTGAGCAACCTAACCTATCATATTAATTTGACCCAAAAAGACAAAAAACCTATCATATTCATAAGTTGTGTCGATTCCTGAATTACGACTCACTCTGATGGCCCTAGTTAGCTCCGAGACATTTTAATGGCCATGTAAAACTTATTTAGTTAGAAAATAAACTAGATTACAGCGATTTTGCTTATAGCATATCTTAATTCACCCCTTGATGGACAATGACTTTCAATGTTTACACAAAATCCAAATATTCATTCATGAGGAGAACTCCATGATATCTTAAAACAACAATCTGTTGTAAAGAAATTGGAAAGGTACAGTTAAAAAAATTGCTTCATTTTTTTTTTTTTTTGGTATGTTAAAAATTGCTTCATTTATCAGTGTACAAAATTCATCAAATTGACTGTTATCATCTGCATAGGCCTTTCATCATTTTCATGTCTCAATGTGTTTGAATTTGCATTTGAGTCTTGAGAGTTTTAAAATTGATTTTGAAGGATTTTATACCTGTTTGTTTTCAATTTACACTTTGTTCAAAACTGAATTTGGGATCTAGAATTGATTTTGATCAGAAACAATGTTTTCTTGCCTTTTTATTAACTCAAAATTTAAACTACACTCATTAACACAGTAATACTATACAATTAAAACTACTCACTCAAAGTTAAAATTTAAAAATAAAACAGAGTCATAACTCACAAATAATACTATTAACAATAGCTTTTTTAGTCATAGTTGATGTGTAGTTGTTATGGACATTGAAAAATTGGACAAACATAAATTAAAATATTATTTAAAAACTTTTTTTAAAAAAAAATTTATCAAAATATTAAGAAATATTTTTAATTTTTTTTTTATTTTTTGACAGTCTATCCTGAAATGGGTTGGACTAACTGTTTCAGCTCATTTTATTTTAATGGACTGACTTTTCCCGTTCTGCTTTTAATGGGCTTTTGGCGAGACGAACCTAAACAGGATAGGTAAGCCTGTTTTGACACCTCTACATAAGTCTTTCACTCCCTCTAAGAGAGGCCCACCTCTTCCCTCTAACATATCATTACTCCCCCTTTTTTTTTGACAAAATAAAGTGCCTTGAACTCTCAACGTGTTAGGAAAGTCATGCATATACATGCCTATGAAGTCTTTCCATAATGGATACAGCCAACTAAAACACATCTAACAAGACAAAACAAACAATCTAGTGTGTTTTAATAGCAGACCGCATCATATGATACTTCCGCCATCATGGAATGCGGTCATCGCTACAACGGTATCAGACCGCAATTGCAATTTGATACATATTTATGTAAATCGATCTCAATATAACCATATTAGGATTGCAACAGGTCACAGTAGGCCGCATCAAGGCCACGAGTTCCATTTCAAATTGCAAACACACAAAATTTTCACATTATATTACCCACAATGCATATTGCAACGACCACATTATCATCAACAACCGTAACAACTGCACCCGTATCTGCAATTTAAAACACCACAAGTAACTTGACAAAACAGATAAACCTTTAATATGATACCTATAAACAAACTTTACTCGCAAAAGGATTAATTCCATTCAGCATCGATAGAAGCCACGAAGTTTCTCAAAGAATCACCTTTCATCAGCAGCAAAAACCAAATGAATTTGAACCATTTCTTGCATTGAAACTTTTCTTTCACTTCCTTTAGCAGTCGGCATTCATAGTCTAAACAGTAGAAATAAGACAGAAAAAGAACATATATCAGTAATAACGTCGGAGGCCGTAGGAGGCCACTCAAATAGTATATATCATTTCTGTTTGTGCAATATAGGTGCAAATTAATAGCTGATTATGTAAGAGGTGCACCTATTTTTGAAAAAGTACCTTTAAGTTAAACTTGTGATTTATATTAATTAGAGCCACTGTTATTTAACTTCTATCAAGTGAGAAATGGCTCCAAGTGAGTTCAAGTTCAAATTCGTAGTTATTAACATGTGCCATGACGCAGCTAGCTTGTAGCATCTGGCAAAAGCGTCGAAAGTACAGGAATCCTTATTTCCATGAATTTATTATTATTTTGTAGCTATGAAAAGTGACATGACATTCTCATTTCTCCTCTAAACAATTATTGATTTATTTCCATTTATACACACAATACCGAAACATCAGTCCCCAAGAGATTCACGTGACTAGCAAGACAGACCAGAAAAAAAAAATACTCAAATGTTTGTGGATAATGATTGAAATAAATAAAAAATTAGCCAGCCAATTCGCATACTCCAGCCTCTGTTTTACGATTGTGTTGGATCCCTCTCTGCAGTAATCAGCCAATGTTGCTTTAACATCTCTTTTCTCTCATTTTTGGTCAAACTTAGTTAATTGTAAACTTTGATCAAAAGAAGACAAACCGGAAAGCATAGTATACGAGAAATAAAACTCATCATTAAGAATAAAGCAATTAAGTACAATATTCTACAAACAATGCATAATAGATCATGTAAGGAAATCCATAATCCCAGAAGACATATGGAGTCACTCTCTTACGAAAGCAAAATATGGGTCTGGCTGGTTCTGAGCATAGCATCCTATCAATTGTTAGTTCGGAGCATGGAAGATATTTGTTTTCTTATTCAATTTGAATCTAATGTCTGTTTAGATTTATAAGTGCCCTTAGGATTTTAATTAATGAAAATTTTTCATTTCCATAAAAAAAATATAAAAATATTTTACACAGTTATTTAATCACATTCTTCTATTTGACAACTTTTTCATGTTTTTTTTATAGAATGACAAATTTGTCTGATGCAAAATTTAAGAGGTGTCAATTAGGGGGATTTTGTCATATAATAATAATATATGAATTGTGTTTTGTAAAAATTTAATTTTATAAACTAATACTTGAAGAAATAAAATTTATAAGAATATGAATCTTGCTTTTTATTTTGATAAAAATATAATCCTTTTTTGAGGAATGATATTATTATACTCTTCTTTCTCCTATGTCTGAAGCATATACTTGTTCCTTACATTAAAAATTTCAGATATATTAAAGTTTGTCCAATTTTATTTTTTTGTTAATTTTATGTTCTCATATTTATTATTTTAGTTTTTACCACAATATCTTTAAACAGTTATACATTTTACGCAGTTTTGCAAAATAACATGTATGTAGCTTATAATGATATAAAATATTAATATATAATTAATTTATTTAATTCAATTCAATATTTAAATTAGTACTATATAATTAAGAGACAAAAATTAATAACAACAATAGATTTTAATAATTATTTTTAAAAAATTAAAGATCATACTACAAGAAAAATAAACATTTTTCACAGTTATCGACACTTAAAACATCAATAAAAATATTATAAAAAAAGGTGATTTTAACGTAAAATGACTATTGAAAATACTTATAAACTTATATCGACAATTAGTACATATTGAAAATACACAAATGTGTATTTTTAACATGTACTAATTATTGATAAAAATTATGAGTATTTTCAACAATCACTTTATATTAAAGTTATTTTCCTTGACAGTATATTTATTGACACTTTAATTGTTAAAAATTATTGAAAATACTAATTTTGCTTGTAGTGTCACATTTTTTTTAAATCATTAATTTTAAAATTGTATATACGAATGAAAATATTTGTTAGGCTTTAAATAGCCCTAATTATTTGCAAGTCACTCTTGATAGGTAGGGTTTAAAAAACATTCGTCCTGATCCATTTGACAACCCTATTTATGGATAACTTTAAATGGGTCGAACTAGCATTAAGTAATGTATTGATTATACTTTGGATGCAATATTTAAAAAATTTCCTTTGAAAACTTTGGGTCGTTTGACCTCATGAGCTATCTTTAAATGGGTCTAACTAACATTATGTTAACTTGCTAGTGCTTATTATATGTTGGTTTAAATCATTTGACTTGCAGGCCTAAATCTGCGAAGCTTAAACGGGTTAACTTTGCCTATTTAAGCCCTACGGCCTAATCTTAAATAGAACATTGTAGCCACTGATTAGCATTTATTTTTTGTTGGCCCAACTGATCAACTAGCAGGCTTGAACGGACTGGGTTGTGACGTGTTTAAGAATGTTATGGGTTTTTATTGCCTATTGTGCGTTAAATCAACCTATTTAGTTGTAAATAAAATAAATTACATCGATTTTGCTTGTAGCATTTCTTCAGCTACTTCACAAACAGTGACTTTAAATGTGTATACACAGTCCAAATATTCATTCATGAGGAGACACATTTTATGGCTACGAACTCAGATACAGTAAAACAGCAAAATCTGTAACGAATTTTGAAGACAACAATTCATTAAATTGACTTTATTGTCTGCGCACCCCTTTCTTCAGTTCCATGTCTCAAGTGAATTATGTCTTTCTCTTCTTTTTCTTAGGTTATAAATCTTTGTTATTCAATTTATCGGTTGTATAATCAAATCACCTTAAGTGTCATATACGTGAGATGTGAAAATTCCAAATTCAAAATCATCCATTAGGTAACATATCATTACTATCACTGGCGAAACAAAGCCACAAAATCATTGCAATACAAAATTAAAAAAAAAAACAGAGAAATGGAGACAAAAAAGGAAACAAATCTACAACTACAGAGTGTCTCTCCCTGCTTCTAACAGAGGCCCTTCCCATCCCTTATTATTCAAAGTTCAAATATGATCATATCCCCTCAAGTTCTTCGAGTTCAACACGTCTCAACCAACCTGAACCTCAATGGTCTTTGGTTTCTTGGGCTGAGGAGGAGGCAGCTTCTGCACCGTAACAGTTAACACACCATCTTGGCACACAGCAGAGACAGCATCAGTGTTTGCATTCTCAGGAAGCACAAACTTGCGCATGAACTTTCCAACCCTTCTCTCAATCCTCAAGTACTTCGCACCCTCTTTCTCTTCCTCCCTCTTCCTCTCGCCGCTTATCACAAGCACCCTATCATCTTCCACCTGAACCTTTATGTCCCCAGATTTCAACCCGGGCATGTCTATGACAAACACATAGGAATTCGGATATTCCTTCATGTCTGCAGCAGTTGCGGCCATTGCCTTCTTTTCTTGTACGTATGCCCTTGTTGGAGCATGGTGTGTCCTGTCTTCTTCCGATGGGTCCATCATGTGATGGTGCAGTGTGTGGAACAATGCAGGATCCAAACTCATCACCCTGCAATCCATAACCTTGCTCTTAATCTTATTCCAAGGAAAAAACAGAAGTTGCTGAGAATAATGAAATATGTGTCAATAATGTTTTCGTAGCTCTCAGAATGTTTTGTGTGAAGACAGAGGTGGTGGATTTGAGAATTTATAAGGGTGGCCGAGGTTTGCGGAAGAAGAAATTGGAACTTTCTGGAAAATTAAAGAGTCCAGGACTAACGAACTTCTAGTAGCTTCGCTTCAATGCTTACGGAAGAGAGCACGTGGCTTTTGCTTATGGAAAATGGGTCCAACTTTTCCTTTCTTTTCTGGAGTTCTCTAGTAACCTCCAAAATCTTATGGTTGACTGTTATTATCAGTGTACAAAATTCATCAAATTGACTGTTATTATCTGCATAGGCCTTTCATCATTTTCATGTCTCAATGTGTTTGAATTTGCATTTGAGTCTTGAGAGTTTTAAAATTGATTTTGAAGGATTTTAGACCTGGTTGTTTTCAATTTACACTTTGTTCAAAAGTGAATTTGGGATCTAGAATTGATTTTGATCAGAAGCAATGTTTTCTTGCCTTTTTATTAACTCAAAATTAATATTATTAGTTTTGACAAAATCAATTTTCAGATTAAACAATTAAATATAAATCACTTTATTTTAAAATTAGTATTATCAATATATGATAAAATCAATTTCTATATTTTCTTAATTATGAATCTCTGTTATTTATTGGTTTCATAATCAAATTACCACAATAACCACTACAAGTGTTACATATGCAAGCGTGAAGAAAATGAAAAATCTACATGATTCATTTGGTAACATATCATTACCATCACACCCAACCAAAGCCACAAAATCATTGCAATACAAAGTTCCAAGGAAAAAAAAAGAGAGAAAAACCTACATAAATCTAAAGATGTCAAAATGAGTTGAACCCCACCGGATTAGTTTGCTAAACCCACTATTATATTTTTAGTGGATTGGGTTGAAGTTTTAAACTTGTCAAAAAATTTCAACCCGTCTAATCCGTGGATTTTGGAGGGTTAGGAAAAGCTTGACCAGTGGGCGTAACCCTCTTTTTGTTTTTTAGAAAAATTCATAATTTATTGATAAAAGGGTAAAAAATGTGTGACCCAAAAATGAAAAAAGTAAGAAATATATACACTCATTAGCACAGTAATACTATACAATTAAAACTACTCACTCAAAGTTAAAATTTAAAAATAAAACAGAGTTATAACTCAAATAATACTATTAACAATAGTCTTTTTAGTCATAGTTGATGTGTAGTTGTTATAGATATTGAAAAATTTGATATACATAAATCAAAATATTATTTAAAAACATTTTTAAAAACAATTTATCAAAATATTAAGAAATATTTTTTTATTTTTTGGTAATCCGTCAAAAAATGAGCTGGACTAACTGTTTCAGCTCATTTTATTTTAGTGGACTGACTCTTCCTGCCCCACTTGTAGTAAGTTTTTGATGGGACGAACCTAAATGGGATAGGTATGCATGTTTTGACACCTCTACATAACTCTCTCTCTCCCTTTAAGAGAGGCCCACCCCTTCCCTTTAACATATCATTACTCTTCCTTTTTTTTGACAAAATAAAGTGCCTCGAACTCTCGACGTGTTAGAAAAGTCATGCATATACATGCCTCTGAAGTCTTTCCATAACAAATATAGCCAACAAAAACACATCTAACAAGACAAAACAAACAATCTAGTGTGTTTTAATAGTAGACCGCATCATATGATATTTCCGTCATTGTGCAATGCGGTCATCGCCGCAACGGTATCAGGCCGCAATTGCAATCTGATACATATTTACATAAATTGATCTCAATATAACCATATTAAGATTGCAACAGGTCACAATAGGCTGTATTAAGGCCACTAGTTCCATTTTAAACTGCAAACACACAAAATTTTCACATTGTATTACGCACAATGTATATTGCAACGGTGACATTATCAATAACCATAACAACTGCACCCGTATCTGCCATTTAAAACACCACAATTAACTTGACGAAACAGATAAACCTTTAATATGATACCTATAAACAAATTTTACTCGCAAAAGGATTAATTCCATTCAGCATCGATAGAAGCTACGAAGTTTCTCAAAGAATCACCTTTCATCAGCAGCAAAAACCAAATGTATTTGAACCATTTCTTGCACTGAAACTTTTCTTTCACTTCCTTTAGCAGTTGGCATTCATAGTCTAAACAGTAGAAATAAGACAGAAAAAGAACATATATCAGTAACAACGTCAGAGGCCGTAGGAGGCCACCCAAATAGTATATATCATTTCTGTTTGTGCAATATAGGTGCAAATTAATAGCTGATTATGTAAGAGGTGCACCTATTTTTGAAAAAGTACCTTTAAGTTAAACTTGTGAATTATATTAATTAGAGCCACTGTTATTTAACTTCTATCAAGTGAGAAATGGCTCCAAGTGAGTTCAAGTTCAAATTCGTAGTTATTATTAACATGTGCCATGACGCAGCTAGCTTGTAGTATCTGGCAAAAGCGTCCAAAGTAGAGGAATCCTTATTTCCATGAATTTATTATTATTATTATTATTATTATTATTATTATTTTGTAGCTATGAAAAGTGACATGACATTCTCATTTCTCCTCTAAACAATTATTGATTTATTTCCATTTATACGCACAATATCGAAACATCAGTCCCCAAGAGATTCACGTGACTAGCAAGACAGACCAGAAAAAAATACTCAAATGTTTGTGGATAATGGTTGAAATAAATAAAAAATTAGCCAGCCAATTCACATACTACAGCCTCTGTTTTACCATTGTGTTGGATCCCTCTCTGTAGCAATCAGCCAATGTTGCTTTAAGAGGTTCATTATTTTGGACATGAAAAAAGCGAAGTAATTTAAGTGGTTTATTGAAATTTTTGGTGTTTAAGAAAAATATGAGCTTTTTTTTTTATACAAATCGCTATCTAGCGATTTGTCATTGGTGTAAATTAAAAATTAGTATTTTTTCATTCACAAATCACTATGTAGCGATTTGTGTGTTTCAGAAACACACAAATCGCTATGTAGCGATTTGTGAAAAAATACACACAAACTACGCAACTATGTGCCTACACCTACTCTTGTCATAGAGATTTTTCATAAACAGTGTAGTTTCCTTCACAAATCGCTGGTTTATGATTTGAGGAGCTCCAAAACAGTGACCAAACAGTGACTGCACAGTAGTTTTCATGTGTGACAAAACGCTAATAAGCAATTTATGTGTAAAAAGCCCAATCTTATTCCAAATTTTCCCATAACCCCATTTCATTCTAATACACTCGTTAATACATCATTATAAAAAAAATTTCGCGCTTTAAGATTTCTTTTCTTTCATTTTTGGTCAAACTTAGTTAATTGTAAACTTAGATCAAAAGAAGACAAACCGGAAAGCATAGTATATGAGAAATAAAACTCATCATTAAGAATAAAGCAATTAAGTACAGTATTCTACAAACATGCACAATAGATCATGTAAGGAAATCCAAAATCCCAGAAGACATATAGAGTCGCTCTCTTTCGAAAGCAAAATATGGGCCTGGCTGGTTCTGAGCATAGCATCCTATCAAGTGTTAGTCCGGAGCATGCAAGATATTTGTTTCTTATTCAATTTGAATCTAATATCTATTTAGATTTATAAGGGCCGTTAGGATTTTAATTAATGAAATTTTTTCTTTTTCATGAAAAAAATGTAAAAATATTTTACACAATTATTTATCACATTCTTCTATTTGCATAACTTTTTCATGTTTTTAATTGGTTGAGGTTTTGTTGGTATTTTTCTTTTGGAGGGATCAATTTATCCATTTTTTTTATAGAATGACAAATTTATTTGATGCAAAATTTAAGAGGTGTCAATTAGGGGGATTTTGTCATATAATAATAATATATGAATTGTGTTTTGTAAAAATTTAATTTTATAAACTAATACTTGAAGAAATAAATTTATAAGAATATGAATCTTACTTTTTATTTTGATAAAAATATAATCCTTTTTTGAGGAATGATATTATTATACTCTTCTCTCTCCTATTTCTGAAGCATATACTTGTTCCTTACGTTAAAAATTTCAGATATATTAAACTTTAAAGTTTGTCCAATTTTATTTTTTTTGTTAATTTTATGTTGTCATATTTATTATTTTAGTTTTTACCACAATATCTTTAAACAGTTATACATTTTACGCAGTTTTGCAAAATAACATGTATGTAGCTTATAATGATATAAAATATTAATATATGATTAATTTATTTAATTCAATTCAATATTTAAATTAGTACTATATAATTGAAAGAAAAAGTTTAATAACAACGATAGTTTTTAATAATTATTTTTAAAACATTAAAGATCACACTATAAGAAAAATAAACATTTTTCACAGTTATCGACAATTAAAGCATCAATAAAAATATTATAAAAAAAGATAATTTTAACGTAAAATGACTATTGAAAATACTTATAAACTTTTATTGACAATTAGTACATACTGAAAATACACAAAATGACCTTTTGTGTATTTTCAATATGTACTAACTGTCGATAAAAATTTATGAGTATTTTCAACAGTCACTTCATATCAAAATTATTTTTCTTGATAATATTTTTATTGACATTTTAATTATTAAAAATTATCAAAAATACTAATTTTTCTTATAGTGTCACGTGTTTTTTTAAATTATTAATTTTAAAATTGTATATACGAATGAAAATATTTGTTAGGCTTTAAATAGCCCTAATTATTTGCAAGTCACTCTTGATAGGTAGGGTTTAAAAAAGGCTCGTCCTGATCGATTTGACAACCCTATTTATGGCTAACCTTAAATGGGTCGAACTAGCATTAAGTAATGTATTGATTATATTTTGGATGTAATATTTAAAAAATTTCCTTTGAAAACTTTGGGTCTTTTAACCTCATGAGCCATCTTTAAATGGGTCTAACTAACATTAACTTGCTAGTGCTTATTATAGGTTGGTTTAAAACATTTTATTTGCAGGCCTAAATCTGCGAAGCCTAAACGGGTTAAGTTTGCCTATTTTAAGCCCTATGGGCTAATCTTACATAGAACATTACAGCTACTGATTAGCATTTAGTTTTTGTTGGCCCAACTCATCAACTAGCAGGCTTGAACGGACTGGGTCTACAAGTGACGTGTTTAACAATCTTATGGGTTTTTATTGCCTGTTGTGCCTTAAATCAACCTATTTAGTTGGAAACAAAATAAATAACATCGATTTTGCTTATAGCATTTCTTCAACTCCTTCACAAACACTGACTTTAAATGTGTATACACAGTCCCAATATTCATTCATGAGGAGACACATTTTATGGCTACGAACTCACATACAGTAAAACAGCAAATCTGTAACCAATTTTGAAGACAACAATTCATTAAATTGACTTTATTGTCTGCGCACCCCTTTCTTCAATTCCGTGTCTCAAGTGAATTATGTCTTTCTCTTCTTTTTCTTGGGTTATAAATCTTTGTTATTTAATTTATTGGTTGTATAATCAAATCACGTTAAGTGTTATATACGTGAAATGTGAAAATTCAAAATTCAAAATTCAAAGTCATCCATTAGGTAACATACCATTACTATCACTGGCGAAACAAAGCCACAAAATCATTGCAATACAAATTTTTTTTTTAAAAAAAAACAGAGAAATAGAGACAAAAAAGGAAACAAATCTACAACTACAGAGTGTCTCTCTCTGCTTCTAACAGAGGCCCTTCCCATCCCTTATTATTCAAAGTTCAAATATGATCATATTCCCTCAAGTTCTTCAAGTTCAACAAGTCTCAACCAACCTGAACCTCAATGGTCTTTGGTTTCTTAGGCTGAGGAGGAGGCAGCTTCTGCACAGTAACAGTTAACACACCATCTTGGCACACAGCAGAGACAGCATCAGTGTTTGCATTCTCAGGAAGCACAAACTTGCGCATGAACTTTCCAACCCTTCTCTCAATCCTCAAGTACTTCGCACCCTCTTTCTCTTCCTCCCTCTTCCTCTCGCCGCTTATCACAAGCACCCTATCATCTTCCACCTGAACCTTTATGTCCCCAGATTTCAACCCGGGCATGTCTATGACAAACACATAGGAATTCGGATATTCCTTCATGTCTGCAGCAGTTGCGGCCATTGCCTTCTTTTCTTGTACGTATGCCCTTGTTGGAGCATGGTGTGTCCTGTCTTCTTCCGATGGGTCCATCATGTGATGGTGCAGTGTGTGGAACGATGCAGGATCCAAACTCATCACCCTGAAATCCATGACCTTGCTCTTAATCTTATTCCAAGGAAAGAACAAAAGTTGCTGAGAATAATGAAATACGTGTTAATAATGTTTTTGTAGCTCTCAGAATGTTTTGTATGAAGACAGAGGTGGTGGATTTGAGAATTTATAAGGGTGGCCGAGGTTTGCGGAAGAAGAAATTGGAACTTTCTGGAAAATTAAAGAGTCCAGGACTAACGAACTTCTAGTAGCTTCGCTTCAATGCTTACGGAAGAGAGCACGTGGCTTTTGCTTATGGAAAATGGGTCCAACTTTTCCTTTCTTTTCTGGAGTTCTCTAGTAACCTCCAAAATCTTATGGTTGAATTTTTTTTTTTTCTTCCTGAAATTAGCCAAGTCGATGGGCCCTTTTCTTTTTCTTTTTTTTTAACCGATGGGTATATGAATATTGCACCTCATATGTATCACAATGAATATTTTGATAAACATATGTATCACAATATAATCTTTTCAAACAATTTATTTGGTTATTCGACAGGTAAGTGGTCATTAACTATTTTGAATAAATAACATTTTAAAAGTGCAATTTCCGATAAAGATTTTAATTTAATGAAATAATAACTTAAAACTGAAATCGCCGCTAACAATTTTTGTTTATTTTACTTAGGTAATTTTTTATTCTATAAGATTGACATTGACAATTCCTTGAAAATATATTATTTACGTAATTTTTTTTATTAGTCCATTCATTCCTATTTATACAGCTTACTCAGGCATCATATATAAAATAATTTACCCACATAATGGTTATAGTGGTTAATTAAATCCGACCAGAAAAAAAAATAAATCTCCACCATGTTCCTTAGTAACTTTGTGGCTTAAGTATGTTTTAAATTGCTATAAATATAGGCCATTTTAATTTTGATTACTGCAAAAATTTTGCTTTGGTTTTAGTCATTTTTTTATTTTTGATTGTTTTTAATCTCTATTGTTCTAAATTTTAATCTCAATAAATATTTTTGAACATACATTTAGTTTTTATAAATATTTAAAATTTTAGTTTTTACCTTTAATTATTTCAGGAATTTTCTTTTGATCCTAATAACTATCATCATTTAACATTGAATTTACACAAAAAAAAACCAAAAAATAAAATAATGCAAAAAAAAAGGGTTAAACCAAACAAAAATGTTAGAGGAACCAAAACCAATATAACTCATATTTATAAGGATTAAAATTATATTTAAGCTTAACTTTCTTTCTAGTTAAAAGTATGACAACTAATTAATTCCTGATTAATTGAGTTTATAAGAAGTTAGAATCAATAATAAATAATGAAGGGAAATTTTATGGAATCCAATAAGAATACATGGTTTTAAACCTTTTACCTACATCGATCATCAAAAAAGATATGCAGATATATAATCATAACATATAAATTGTGCTTTGTAAGAATTTAATTTTGTAAAGTTATACTTGAAAAAATAACATCTATAAAAAATAATTTTTTTTTTAATTTTGAGAAAAATATAACCATTTTTTTGGGATGATATTATCATACTCCCATCTCTTTTATCTTTGAAAGATACACTTCCTTACCTTAAAAATTTAAGTTGTATTACTATTCCCCTATTTTCCCACATTCATTAATTTACTTTTTACCTAAACATCTTCTTTAACAATTATATATTTTAAGTATTTTTACAAAATAAAATATAAGTAGTTTACAATAATGTAAAACATCGATATTTACATTAAGAAAATGAATTATTAATAATAACAATAGTTTTTTATTAGCATCTTAAAAATTAAAGATTACATATTTTCTCAAATATTAATTTTAAAAATATATATACCAATGAAAATATTAATTATGCTCTAATAGGCCTCCTAAGCATTATAATTTGCAGGCCATCACTCTTAACACGTAGGGCTTAAACGGGACATCCGAATCTTTTTTGACAACTCTACCTCTTGAGTAGCCTTAAATGGGCACGACAAACCTTATGTATTAAAATTTTGACTTTGAAAATATTTGTTAAGTTTATTGGCTAGTCTTAAACAGGTTTGGCTTATATCATTCTAGCTTGTTGACACTTACTATAGGTTAATCTTACTCATCAGCATTTACTTTATATTGGCGCAACATTTGTTTTTGTGTTGTTGTGGGGTGGGGATAACCTGTTTAAAAATCATATTATATCGCCCATTGTGGGTTAACTCAGCCTATTTTGATGCTAATCTACAAGGATATTTTATATTAAAAAGCTTTAGATGGTAAGATCATCGCTTGACGTGACGAAAGATATTCCATCAACGAAGCAAAAGTGTATGAATGAAATTAGAGAAGTGTTATTCCATTCAATTAGAGTACCAATTTCATATTATTAGATATGATGAATAGAGAGAGATAATAAAAATCAATACTATATCTAATAATAATAAAATAAATATATCAATTAAATATTTACTTTTAAATATTAAAATAATATTTTAAATAAAATTGTTTCATACTGAATAACTAAAATATTAAAAATAAAATATGAAAATGCGGGAATTCGCACGCTTGATTTTCAAGCTACTAATCGATTTTGAAACACTAAAATATATGAAAAATGTGAAGAAAAAAAATGAACATGATCCATTCTAAAAAGTTTCAAAAAAAAATCTCTAATTAATACGAACTTAGAAGATGACTTAATTTGTATCAAACATATATTTCAGTTATATTGGACAAAGTTTGATTTATTTAGTTTATTAGTTTATATTTTAAAATGTTTCAAGAATTATTTTATTTTTATGGTTGTTAAGCTCAATTGTTAGTGTTGTAATTTGGGCCTATTATAGTAGGGTTAGGAAATTATTTTAATCTAAATAAGAAATATAAATATCTCCAAACTTGATAGCCAGTTGGGGACTCAGTTTTGATTTTGAATGAAATTTCTATAGTTTCATTTCAGAAACTTTGTGCGTACAAGTGAGATTGAGTGATTCTTTTATCTTGTTACATAAGGAAATTGAATAGAAGATTATAAGGTAGAGTGATTCACTTATAATATTTTATTTGATTTTTAATTCTATCTTTTATATCAATTGTGTATTGAGATTTCTGAATTTTTAATATCCATGAAATTTCACATCACGTCACCCTGAAATCCATCTCCTTGCTTTTAGCTTATTTCAAGGAAGAGCAAAAAGTTGATGAAAGAAGTGATATATATATATATATATATATTAATGTCTTGGAAGCTCTCAGAATGTCTGGCGATAATGGTGGTGGATTTGAGAATTTGGTTTGCGTAAGAAGAAATTGGAACATTCTGGAAATTAAAGAGGCTAGGACTTGGGAAATTCCGGTAGCATTCGGTTCAATGCTTACGGAAGGTAGCACGTGGGTTTCACTTATTATGGGTCCAACTTATCGTTTTTTTCTGGTGTTCTCTAGTAACTGCCAGAGGCTTATGGTCAATACTCAATCCATTTTTTTATTTTAGTTCGGTAAGTTTCACCAATGAGAACCCAACTTTTTTTTTTTTTTTTGGTGATCACCCCAACTTTAATCAAATGATAGTAATTTAAAATTGACATTTTCTTATCACCAAAAAAAAAATTGATATCGTCAGTGAGGATTTTATATTTTTTATTTACATAATATTTTATCCTCTAAAATTGCATTGGTGATTTCTTAAAAGTATCATTTTTGTGTAAATTTTTTCATAAATCCATATCTACCAACATTGCATAACTTAATCAAACACTATATATCAAATAATTCACTTAAAAGTGGTTGATTAAATTCGACCAGAAAAGATTAATCCCTTCCATGTTCATTAATAACTTTCTTTCTGGCTAAAAGTGTGACAACTAATTAATACTTAATTAATTGAATTTATAAGAAGTTAGAAACAGTAGTAAATGAAGGTCAATTTCATACGAAATCCAATAAGAATATGGGGTTTTACCTCTTACATGTTAGGAATTCAGAACATCAAATAAATGTTACCTTAAACTCATAACCATGTGGATCTCAAATGTGAGAATCTGCGAGGTGGAAAACATTGAATCTTATTTATTAACCTGCCCACGAAGCCCACACTGCTGAGGCCATTGCGTGCCAAATGGGCCTGGAATTTGCTGGAGTCTGTTGCTGCATGGAGATAATACTAGCGAGTGACAACATTGAAGTTATGCGGGTGGTCCAAGTGAGTTGTTAAGTAAGTTTGGTTTTTGCTTTCAGTTATTATTCTTAATTTTTTAGTTTTTTGAATTTTATGAAAAAAAAATTAAAAATTTTAAACACTATAAATTTTATTTTTTATTTTTAATTTTTAATATTTTCTTAAGAAAATCTAAAAAACTAAAAAATTAAAAATAAAATTAAAAACTCAAACCAAATGAGCGTGCTCCTCTCCATTATTAACATCTTGGTGTTATATTTGCTGCTGTTTGCAGATGGGCTTGGGATTCTCACTTTGGTCATTCGAGCTTCTCGGATGGTGTTCCTGATGAGGAGCTTTCATCGACTTTGGACTTTGGTGTATGCAAGTTAGTGTGGGAGCTACAAGTTCAGGTGGGATATACCAGGTGTTCTTTTTCTTTGACACATTCATGCATGCTTCTCATAGAGTTGACAGCTGGTGTTGCTGTCTTTCTTTTTGGTCCTTTTAGGGATGGGATTTGTTGGTAGAGGTTCCCGTTTTGATTTTTTGGTTCTCTTTGTTAATTAATTAGCTTATTTTTCTTCGTTTGATGTAACTCAATTGCTCTTCTCCTTCTGCCAAGGGATAAGGAGCCCTCTAGCAAAATCATTTGCTGCTGACAAATTAGTTCTCAAGATTTAGAAATCTTTCTGTGATCTGTTATTTTTCACAAAAAGGACACCTTATCTGAGTTAACTCTTCATTTTAACACGAAGCATAGGATCACACGCTCGCGGTTAAGGTACCGATTTTTAAGGTTCTATCGTGTGTGCATTAGAACTTTAGAAGATTATTAGTGTTTGTTCAGTGTTGGTGGCGTGAGGTTTTGGAAGAGGGTGTGCAAAAACTTGGAATGGAGTTGGAAACAAAAGGAAGGAAAGAAAAGGAATATATTTTGTTATGAGTAAAAATAGAATAAACTTTTTATTGATAAATTTCATGTATGTGTAATTTTATACATAAAATTTATTCGTGAAAATTTACGTTCTATTTTTACCATTCAACTAAATATATCCCTAAAAAAATAAAAATTTACTTTTGAAAAGATGTATCCCTTTACCCAATTTTTCTTTGAAAGAAAAATTAAGTGAGTGGATACGTAGCAATGCATATCCGATACATGGCCTTACCCAAAAAATACCCAATATGTATACTTTTGGAAAAATAAATTACCATGCTTCATATCTTAGTACTAATCTTTAACATCGAAATGACCACGTTTTAATCTTTTTCTTTATTAATTACGCATTATCAAACTTTAACCTTCCTTATTCTCAAAAGATCCATGTGTACTTTAATTCCTGCTAGGAGTTGAAATGACAAGTAATTAACTTAAAGAATAATGTGTTTCGTTTTGTAAAAGAATGAGAAATTAGGAGGAAACATATAAATTTTGGGAGATTAATTTGTTCTTCCACAATATTGGTTAAAGACGAATTTAAAATTTCACTTAAAAAAAATCTTTTAATTTTTTAATTTCAAAATATCTTTCACCTAATAACAATTGAGAGATCTTCCCAAATAAGATCACACATGTAATAAAAGAATTTACGCCTATAAAAGGTACCGGTTCATGCATTTTGCCATATCTTAGTAACTCATATATAGTACTTTCTCTGCCTCTTTCGATCTTTAATTGTCTCAACTGAAATGGCATCCCTTCCAGCCGAACTACTCAAAGTTGCTCCAACCAACTCCAGTGGTTCCTCTCAGCTGGTGGCAGATAATAATGTAGTTCTTCGTCATGCTAATCCTTATTCAGCTTCTGATGATGAAATACCCTCAGTTGATTACTCCCTTCTATTCTCTGATGACCATGGTCAACGACTCTTGGCCCTTGAACACCTCAAACATGCATGCGAAAATTTTGGCTTCTTCTACGTAATACTCTCTTGAACTCTTCGCTTGCCAACCAATATTTGTGAGAAATATTTTTCTTTCATAACCTTTTAAAAGAAAATCAACGGGTAAAATAAGCACGGAACTTAGACATGCGTTTAAACATAATATTAATTGACAATTGATGCACAACTAGGGGTGGAAATTAACAGGTTACAAGGACCTCTCATCAGGTTATTACAACACTCTGCCACCAAACGAGCTACTATTTTGGCATTTTTAATGCTTTTAACATTTATTATGTCTTGCTGCAAATTATGTGTTTGATTTTTTTTTTTTAGAATTTTAGGTTTTTTAAACAGATTTCAGGTTAAATCAGACTAATGAATAGGTTAGACTTAGGCTTAAAAAGCCTATAGCAAGTTACAGGTCAGACTCAAGTCAAATGGTTGTAATACAGGTCTAGCCTGTTAAGAGTAAAGTCTGGTCTAACCTGATCTATTTTCATTCCTATGCATAATATATTATGGGAAAATGATAGTGACTATCCATGAGATTTAGTAAAATTTATCTCGACTCCTTTTATTTATCTAGACAATAATGACCTCCCAAGAATGCACTTCTCAATGTACAATGAAACCGTAATGATTTTATAACTTTAGAAAAAGGTTCGTGTAATGATTTCATAAATTCAAGGACGTAATGATAATCAAATTTTAGAAATAGTGAGGGATCGGAGTGAATTTCATCAAACTTGAAGAGAGATAGTGTAATTTGCCCTTACATGTATATAAATTATGATGATTGTGATGTATTGATTTTGGTGTTCAAATCATTGTATTCATATACAATTTTTGCCATCCATTGCATGCTATAGTTTTTCTTTTCCAAAATCATTATATTTAATTGGACATCATATAAGGAGGTTTCAACACAATTTATCTTATACATCAGAGTTAAAAAAATGTATACAAATTTTATTTCATCTTAATTACTTCTTATATGCATGCAGCTGGTAAACCACACAGTCCCAGATAGAGTGATTGACAACGTTTTGAAGGGAATATCTGATTTCTTTGATTCATTAACGTTGGATGAGAAAAGAATCTACAAAACAAAGGACCCATCAGATAGAATCAGATGGGACCAAGCCTGCAATCTTATTGAAAACAGGGAATGTCTCAAAGTGATCTTGCATCCCCACTACCAAGGTCCTCCGAAACCCTCAGGTTTCAGGTATATATGATAAAGCCAAATTATTTTATTTTTAAAAAAAATTATTAACAAACCAGTGAAATGAATGGGAATTAACTTTAGTTTTTGTTATATTTTTCAATTGATTCAAATCATGCATCAAGAACGGTTTTGTGGTATATTCTGTTTTTCCTGTTTATATAATCTATTTCGATGGTATACAAGTGTGGCTGGAGACTTGTTTCCATTCAGGCTGGTACACCGTTCCTTACTTCCAAAATGATCAATGCAGTTAGTTGGGGGTGGCCATAGTCTTTAGATTTTTTTTTTTTTCAAATTTTTTTTCAGCTGCTGCATTGGTTGCATTTTTTAAGGTGTGGTCATAAACTCTGAAGAAATTGAAGGATATTCTGTTTGATCTGTTTACCATGGTAACAGCAGCACGTATATACATAGGCACTTTATGTTGATGTGAATGCCAAAAGGGGCTAGTTTGGTGTCAATGTTGATGCTGTCTTTTGAAGCAGGGGCTTCTTTTGTTACTGTCCTGTTCCTGTTTTTTATACCTTTTATGTTTTGCTCTGCAAAATATTATTATATAGGCATAATTCTAATAATTTATTCTTAAACAGAATTTTAAAGAAGTATGATAGATCAATGGATGAGTGAGTATATGTTAAATAAAGTTAATAAAACTTACTTTTATTGTGAGTATGCTTAAATATGATGCATCCTGTTGTTCTGAACTGTGTTCGTGTTCTTGTTCTGTCAACCCCCCTCTTTTTGGCTTGGAGAGTTGTTTTTATTAATAATAATAATTAAAAAAAAAGTTATGTGCAGTGACAAGCGAGTTACACTCCTGGAAACTGAAGAAAGGTTCAAATCATGAGTGTATGAAGATAAAAATATCTCAAATAATCTATTAATTTAGTTCTTCACTCACATTGTCATCCATTCTCCCATGAAAAGTGTGAAAAAATTCTTAATACTATTCTCAGAAAGAACAAAAAAAAAAGTATATTTGTTCATGAAAATTTCTTAGATGTTTTGAGAGTGAAAAACAAAAAAGTAATTGCCCGATGTCATTTAGTGCAGTTATATTGGTGTTATTAATCTATGATGCCATATCATCACTGTGATAAGGTACGATTGGGTAAGATTTTTTTCTAAAATCATTTGTTTTAACCAAAATACTCGTTATTATATTTGAATAATTTTTTAAAGTTCTCAAAAATCTGAAAAAAAATTGTTTACAGTTTTTTGAGAGACTAAAAAGAGTAAATTTTGTAAATATATTTATTTTTTTAATTTTTTCAGTTATATATAAATTGGGTGCGTTTGTTTCAGTTTTTTTAAAAACCTTGATTATGTAAATTATATTTAATATATAACTAAAATACTAAAAATTATTTTTTTTCAGAAGTTACTATTTCAGCTTCTAAAAAGAATTGAAAACATATTTTTTTGAGATTATGATTGTTTTAAAAACTTATCCAAATATATTAAAAAAAAATTTAGTGAAAAAAAGTAATTTTCACCCCCAAGAAAACTCCTCCAAACACTTCCAAAAGGTAGGTTTCATAATCACTTTTTTAAGAGTCAAAACAAATGCATCCATAATTACACCTTTTTTTTGGTATCATGGAAATTAAACACAAATAAAAACTATGCTAAACAAGGAAATAAAGATAAGAAACTAATGATGCGTTAGATTTTATAAAATAGTTTTCAGTTTCAATTTCTATTTTCAGTTAATTTTCTATTTTTCAAGATGTTATGAATGAAATAATAAAAATTATAAAAATTAATTTTTAATTTTTATTTTTAGTATTTTTTTTCATAAAATCTTAAAAATAGGAATCAAATTGAAAACAAAAACTGAATTTTTTTTTCCGAAGCCAAATCCATCCTAAATTACTCATTCGACAACGTTTTTTTTCTTTTAAACACTCATTCACAAGGTTACACGGCTAGAATTATGCCAGAATTTTAAGCTTTTTTTTTCATAAAAATGCCAGAATTTTACGTGTCAGAATAAAATGTCAAAATTATAAATTAGCAAAGTAAAAGTAGATAGGTGGATAAAAAAGTGAGGTGTCTATACTCGTGTTCTAATGCGGCTACTCCTAATTTTGGGAGTTTCTATTTGAACTTATATTACTTATTAAAAAAAAAACAAAAAACAAAAACTCATTCTGGGATACTTGTACTAGTTTTTCATTCTTCATTTGATAATACGTAATGTTATAAAACATTGTGATGTTTTAAATATTTTGTTAAGTTTATTTCTATGCACTAATAGTGTAAAAAATTTTACACCATCATCTAATCATGTATTGACATATTAGCAAAAGTGATCAGTGACGGATCTAGAAAATTTTGGTACTGAGGGCAAAGATAATAGATCAGTATGGAAATGAGTGAAATATATTGTATCTTATTATTTTATCTCATTTAAAACTAATATAGGGGCACCTCCCCCACTCCTCAACATATAGATCCACCCTTGAAAGTGGTTGGATATCATATTCATTACTTGAAAAGTTATTTAAATAAAATGATTTGTTTGGAGGATAGTGTAAATTTTTTTACACTATTGACGTATAAAAATTAAACTCTATTTTATTTATGGTTGTTTAAACGTTTAATTCTGTTTTTGGATTATTTCGTGCATCAGCAAAAGCTTAGAAGAATATTGCAAAGAAATGAGAGCGGTAGAGGATGGATTAGCAAAGTCAATGTCTAAAGCCTTAGGGCTTGAAGAAAACTACATAGAGAAGGCCCTCGACTTGAAGTCAGGGTTTGATGTAATGCATATAAACCGTTATCCACCCAATTCAATAACAACTGAGGCTGTTGGTTTGGCAGAACACATCGACCCTGGATTCCTTGTTACACTCGTGCAAGATGTGGATGGTGGTCTTCAAATCCTACCCCACAACGGAAAGTGGATTAATTCTTATATTCCCCATCATGCGATGCTTATTCAACTTGCTGATCAGCTTGAGGTGCATTAAGTCAATTACATTTTCATTCATATCTTTATTAACTTCTATCCCCTCCGTTTTAAAATATAATTCATTTTTTTAAAATTATAATGATATGATCTCATCAATCTTCTTAAAGAATAAAGGGTTTGAATCCTCTAAAGTGAGCATATCATTTTAGAGAGTATAATAAAGATATTTTATCATTTGATCAAGAAAATTAAAAGTTGGGTCATTTTCATTCTATTAATCTAAAGGTGAAACTCTTTGTTTTACTCTCTAAAATAATATTCTCGCTTTAGAGAATCTAAATAAAAAAAAAGGTAGATGAAAACACTCTTTTATTACCTACATACCAGAAAATACTCTTTTATCATTAATCATATATCCTCTCTCAAGTAATTAATCATCACTCCTCTTTACTCGTTCTCTAATTTCACATTTTCTTTCATAAAATAGAAATAAAAAAATCAATGATTTACTGAAATATGAAAATAACATATATTTTTACAAAAAGCCCAAAAATGATTTATAGTGTGGAATGGAGGGATTATATAGTTATATATTTCAACATTTCTTTTCCTGGCTCCTTGTGTAATTACTAATTATCATTTTTCTTTGACGTGTTAAACTGTAGATCTTAACCAATGGGAAGTATAAGAGTCATTTCCATAGAGTAATCATTGACAACAATAGGGTGCACAGGACCTCTGTGGCCATCCTTCATGGACCGTCAATGGACAAATTCATCAGCCCGGGCAAAGAGTTTGTTGATGATGAACACCCAGAGGGGTACGGTGGGATGACCTATAAAGAATATTTGGAAGCAAATGAGCATGAACCCATAAATGTCACATCATCACTTGGGGATCTTAGGCTAGGAAAGTTCTAATGTAATATAATATCTAATATAATCTATAAATGGAAGACGTTAGCGGAATTCAGCCATGTGGATTTTTCTTTTTGATATTTGGAAAAGGAACTTGTTATTTGGCACCACTAATAACTACCTACATGGCATCAATAAATAATAGTATTTATTGAGTTTCGGCTTCAATATCTTGTAGAAACTTGAAATTATTAATTAATTCTATGAGTTTATTAGTACCACTCTTCTCCATTGGTCAACACAATCACATTTTACATCAACCTTTCACTTAATAAAAGGAAAAAAAACAAATCAAAACATTAAAAGAATGATTCCATAATCACACAACTAGTTACTCCAGATTGGTTACACATTTTTTGGATTTTCTTTAGTTTCTACTAATGTGTGAGTTGTGAACCATATAAGCAATTTAATGAACCAGACTGATGACTTTAATTTTGTTTGTTGGAAGAAAATGTGATATTCAATAAAAGTAAAGTTTACATTTTAAATTTTGGAGAGTGGAGATGACACATATCAAACTCCAAACTAAAAGATTAAAATTTTGTACCATCTCAAGTATTTCCATGAGTCAAAAACTTATTGGGTGAAAGGCTAAAAAGCATAAAAAATTATATCCCTATTCCCTAACACAACTTTGCTGAAGTAAATGTAAATCTTACACTCTATGGTGATCTAGATAGTCATCTTTTTCTGTAATAACTATTTATAGGCTACAGTGTCCGTTAGTTACCATTTTTTTTTTCTTAGTTACCACTAACTCACCATAATATTCTCTCACCCACTTTTGATTTTTTTTTTTGTTTTTGCTTTTTGGTCCACTTTTGATCTGCTAAAAAACATTCACACCTTAAACACCTTAAAGGCATGTAGAATGGGCTAGTAAAGATAACAGTACATAGCCCAAAAACGGGGTGATATCAGAATTTGGAATATCCAGTTGAAGTAGACCGAAAATTCGAAATCTGTTGCCAAAAAAAGAAAAATTCAAAATCTGGATATTGTGAAGGGACAAGAAACAGGATTTAGTGAAGGAAGAATTAAAAAGTAGAAAACAAAAATAAGAAATGAAATTATATTATTCTCACTTTTTTTCATAAAATCTTTAAAACAAACGCAAAAACGAAAATAAAAAAAAATGGAAATCAAACAGGTTCTTCTCAAAATTAATGCTTCTCCAAATAGTTCACAAGACCTCAATTAGGCAAGGGCCAAGTACTTGCTCATACTTATTAATATTAGCAAGTTAACCAATAGTCATGCTTCATATGTTTTTGAGTTACACATGTTACTATAACGACATAACATAGTTCCTGTAATTCCTAGTAATCTAGGCAATTTTTGGCAGAACGCAAACATTGTATTGTAGTGAATATAAATAACTTATTATTATAATGACAATCATTCTTTCACTTTCATTTATCCTTAACAAATGCTAGAACTTGAACAAGAACAGAAACAACATGGACACATGAACATGAAGTCCTAGGAATACAATTGAAGCGAACACCAAATTTACGGAGGCACATGAACAATATTTAAGCTCACTTATAAGAGAAGCATCCTAATTGTAGATGGATTCACTCATATACCTAATGTAACAATTTACCTGAAACTGATATCAAGACTAATAAATCTGACCTTCTCACAAGTCATAGCATGTTTGGTTTACTTCAAAACCCGGCTTTGGGCAAAAGGTACAAAAGAATAGCTAAAACCATCATTTCGGGGATTTCAAACGAGAAACCAAACATGCCATAAACAAATTAGTTGTCATAAAATTGCGGGGATATAAGAGTAGTTATCCTAGTCACTGTCAATGTCTAACTCTCTTGTTGCTGCAAGATGGACATTTGTACTGCTTCATGTGCTCAGCCCTTGCAGGGGTGATCTTCACACACTTTCCATGGAACCACTTCTCACAGACATCGCAGCAAATCCAGAACCCATTAGGGTTGTTGCTCTCGCCACATGCCCCACAAGAAGTATCTCCCTGTTCCTCATCATCATCATTTTCTTTTGATTTTTTTGCTTTTGAATGCTTCGCCTGAGATTCAGAACCTTGCTGCATTAGTTAACCCCAAAGACACAACAATAAATAGTTGGATACATTTGGTTCTAGAAAATGTTTTTCAGTTTTCATTTTTTGTTTTCAAGATTTTGTGAAAGAAATAGTAAAAACTGAAAATGAAAACTGGATTTCGTAATTTTTACTATTTCATTCATAAAATTCTGAAAAACAATAAACTAACAGAAAACAGGAAATGAAAGTGAAAATTGTTTTTTTGAAACCAAAAGCACCCTTGGATTCCAATCTGGTGCTTGGATCTCATTCCAAATTGTATGCTTGTAGTCCCAAAAATACTTTACTTCCGATTCAAATGTCAGCATCTAGAAAACAACATATCACAAAGGACAATCCCTAAAATCATACGTCTCCCTTTCCCATTAATTAAGAACCCTTTCTTATAAAGTTTAGACCTTTGAATCTTGAATACAACAAAAATAATGACTGTAAGATTTAGGAGAGAGAGTAATTAGCTTTACTGCAAAAAGCTATGCTACAAGCAAACTACTACACTATTACTACTACTGGTCAGTATGATTTTCAAACTTGTGTACCTTAGAGTTTGATTTGGATTTGTTACTGCTATGATTATTAGAAACCGATGGCTTTTCCTTTCCGTGTTTCTTGGCCACCCCTCTAACAACATCAAGTATTGTTGGAAGATCATTTATCATAGTAAATAGTTTCTTCCTGCGTGAAAATGAAAAGTAGATATTACTGAAAAAAGACAAGATAACAGTATCTCAAATGAATTACCAACTTCAGAGGGTGCAAGGACCGAAGAGTAATGAGAGAATGCAAACTGAAGCATTATTAGAGAAAAAATAAATACATGAACATCAGCACCATGAAAAGGAATCAGGATAGCAAAACCATTGAATACAAGTCAGGCATGCATGGAAAGTACGTTTATTTACTAAATCGCAAGATTTCCTCTGATCAATAAAACTAATAAGATTTGAGATCTATAACACTAAAAGATTATCAAGATAAAAAACAAATTCATACTAATGAAACTATACAAAACAAGAAACAGATGAACAGCCTGAATAAGGGCTTGAAACATTCACCAAGGTCCTATCCTGAAATAACTACTTTTCTTTTTCCCCTTTTTAATTACCACTTCCATTCTTGTGTTACAACCGTGAAATCGTAAAAGCAAACATCATGAATAAGTGAAAAAAGTGAGCTTAACAATTCTCTATACACCCACATACGTGTACAATACTCATATCCTCTCCATTATTTTTCCATTTGATTTTTATTAGAATCAGAAAGATGCCATCGACTAACGGAAGGAAACCATTTTCTTATGACTGAATTCCCAGATTAACCACAGGATGCAGTTATGAATCAGATTAACAACAATTATGCAAAAGATGAAAGGAAGGAACATGAACAGTTCTGCCACAACTCATACATAATTGTGGTTACATAAAAGAAATAGAAAAATGCGAGCCACAAAAGTATAGGCCATTACCTTCTGACCTTTTTTTCCTCCATGGAAAGAAGAGAGAGAGAATTTTATCTTTCATGAACAAATTTAGGGTGAGTTTGGTTTCTGCTTCCATTTTCTATTTTCATTTTCTGTGTTTTCTGTTTTCAGAATTTTATAAAAGAAACAATGAAAATAGTGAAAACAATAAAATCTTATTCCTATTTTCATTTTTTGTTTTCACTTTTTCCTTCACAACATTCTAAAAATAGAAAACATGGTAGATGAAAACAAGAAATAAAAACATAAACCAAGCCCTTAATGATTTGAGTTCTCCCCACCTGTTTTTGTAAATAGTATAAACTATAGGTTTTATTTTCAACTACAACAGCTGAGCTGAATTGAAGAATCCTAGTGTTTTCAGATCTTTAAGTCAGAACCAGCAAAGTACCTTTGTTCAGCCATACAGATACCAATATTATTTTCTCTACTCTGTCAAAAACACCGTATGATACGAATTATGCTTCTATTTTGAACACAGTATACACATCTTTCAAATAATCCAATGAGTTGCACAAACGAGACCACACAAAAGGCCCTAGCCACTGTCTATGAGTCACCAGCTCATTCTTCAACACGCACGCAGTTAGAACCTTGGGCTTGGCTCCTCCCAGTCTCCCACTGCTTGGTAGCAACCAATTTCATGTTCTATTTCACTCTCCGATAGCATTTTCTTTTTTCCTTCCCTCACAATACTACTTCATTATGGTCACGTTGTGAGTATTTAGCCTTGCAAGGTGGTCCTTGCTAATTCATCTATTCTACATTCCTCATGCTACTTAGGTCAAATCGTTAGCTAGTAATGCTAGTAATAATGATACCAATCATAGTTATCAATGGTGGATGGCGGCTCATGGCAATAGACCAAAAATCTGCCATTTAAGTCCGCCATAAGACCACCATGGCCGCCATAATGAACAAATCTTCTCATTTTTTTTGGGGGGGGGGGGGGGGGGATCCACCATGCCATGATGCCACCATCTGACACCAAAACCCGAATTAGGACCAGTAATGAATTCATATTCTAATTCAACATCTAGTTACTAGTTTCTAGTTGTAACTGTCAAGGAGATCCATTGTACAAGAGCCAATCAAAGTGCATTAGGTGCTATGACTTTCTTAAGTGCACCACCTTTAAGACATGCACCTCTTTTGTGTCTAACCCCATTTCTCTCTTACATCTAATGGTCCATGTGCTCATTTTATGTGCAAATAAACCAGAATAAGTACTTTGTTTGAAGAATACATTCAAACCGTCATTGTTTAAAACAATGTCCAGGCATTCAAACAGTTCACCCTAAGCCTAAACTACTTCTAATCAAATATATTCATCGTTTAAAATATTTTCGTGGGGGTGGGGAGAACCAAAGCACAACAGTATATTTATAAAAGGGTACAAGGAAAATAAATACCTATCAGCCTTATCAAATCCAACTCTAGCACCAAAATAAAAAGCCACAGCAAGTATCCAAGAATCACTGTGGGCAGCAACCATATACAGCCACTCATTTTCATCCAGCCCATCTCTGGCAAAGTTAATACCCAATGCTGGCTCTGGAATCTCTGGGGGCACCTCCTCAACAGGCAGATTGACTTCCCACTCCTCAGTAGGGAATCCATACAGGCAAAGATTGTCCTTATCTGTATCACAAAGCTCACATAAATCAACTAAATTACCAAAATAAATTATTTTAACAATACAAATGACGTACTATTCAAAAGAGAACTATGATCCACAATTTGTATTACAGCACAATAGCAACATGAGGATACAGCTTATATCCAAGTACAACATTGGAGACATAGAGAATGCTTGCCTGAAATTTGTTTCCAAAAAATTAGGTAACCTCAGAGACTAAATCCAGTATGAAGGGTGAACCTATCCTAATGGGATATTCTTCATGTGGCTAAATTTTAACCAGTGAGTTTGTTCCAGTTAAAACAAATAATTGCATTCAAAATCATCTTATTTACCTATCTTCTCAAGTTAGCCTAAACAGTGCTCTTCTATTCAGATTTTTATTCTTATGCACCAGGGCTGGAAGAGTACCATTACCAAAGTGAAAAATCGGAATTCAGAGATATTGAACAAGTTTCAGCTCACATGGCACATGCAAATGTAGATATCATATGCAAAAATGGATTTAGGGCTTATACTAGTATTTTTGTGGGGTGCAGGGGAGGGGGCTGCTCCCAGCCCCTATAGTATGGCTGGGAGGGCAGGTTTTGAAGGGAAAGGGAAGGGAGTTTGGTATGAGGATAAAATGAAGAGAAAATTTATACGTAAAATTACATACAAATCTCAAACTTGAAAATTCCTCCCCTAATTTAACTCCCATACCAAACTCACCCTAACAAAATAATTGTAATTTAAGATTTTTTTTTAAATAAAAAGAATAAACTGATAGATAAATCGTACAACCTTTTTATCATCAAATTATTAGCTTTACAATAAATTGTACACTTTTTTCATTTTAAAAATAAAAAATGCCTCCCGTTCCCTTTCCCCTCAAAACCCTCCCTCCAAATATACCTAAGGATATGTTTGTAAGTTTGATTTTTGAAGAGAAGGGAGGGAAGGGAGGAGAAAATATACTCTACAAAACTCTCCCCTTCCCTCCCTTCTCCTTCAATATCAAACTCACAAACACACCCTTAGGGTTTAGGGATATGTTTAAACCAAGGGAAAGGGAAGCGAAATGGAGGGAAAGGAAGTTTTTGAGTGAGCTCCATCCTTGAAATTTCATAAAATGAGGGAAGGAAAGTGAGGTACTATCATGTAATCCCCCAACGCCCTCCTTTATTATATATTACGTACATTTTAAAGCTTATTTGTAGAGCTTTAGAGAATTTCAAAGAACCCAACAAGGGGAAGGAAAACATCCCATAATATTTCCTTGAACCCTACCCTTCCCTTCTCCTTCCCCAACTACATGGATCAGACAACCGCATTATGACACTCTATAAAACAATAGATCTTCATTCCTTATAAGTGATACTCATTTTCAATTCTGTTCCTACATGTGACACTAATTTCCAATTTGGCCTCTATAATTAATACTATTTGTTTATTATTATTATTATTTTTTCCCAGCATAGAGACTAAATTAAAAATGAGAATCATGCGACAAAAAAAGAGTCATTTATCAGATAAGAAAAATGAAAACTTCGAGTAGCCTACAGAAAATCAATACCAGACTACTTTGCAGTCAAAACCCCTGAAGGGAATAAAAAAATAATTTTTCAACAAGACAACGAACATTCTTCAGTGTCCCCAAAAAAAGAAAAAGAAATGGTAAAATCCCAGCTCCAAATTCCTAAAACCAACCAAACGAGGTGCAAATCCAAGAAAGATTTTGACTATTCAATTCAGTAACTAACGCACACAGCAATACATGACTGGAAACACTGCATCAAAATCAAATCCCAATAATAATAATAATTTACTCAATGAGACCTTACCGGGATCACACTGTTGAAAGAACTCTTGAAAATCTGGAGATAAAAGCAGAGAAAAAAAAAAAAAACAAAGAAAGAAAGAAAGAAAGAAACACCGAATTTAATTAAATAGATAAATTAAACAAAAAAAAAAGAAGAAAAGGGGGTAAGTAGTACCGTACCGGTGGTGAGGGCCTTAATCAAGGCAGTTCGGCGAGCCTTGAAATCACGGAAGACGTCTTCGACGGTACGAGGATCGTAGCTGTCACTGTCCTCTTTCATGTTCACCGCACAAGATAATCAGAGGGAACTCTGTTCTGTGTTGTGTTCTGTAAAAGGAAAATTACAAATTGACAAAAAAAAAAAAAGTGGCAATGGAGGGAAATAAAAATAATGAGTGAAGTGTTGCTGAGTTATTTTGTTTTGAGTCCACTCTCCGTCTTCGTTTCCTCTTCCTTTCTTCTGTGTTTGTGGGAATGTATGTGGTGGACACGCTCACTGTCATAGGGCAAACAGCTGAGACAGTTCGGTTTTTTTTTTTAATGGAATTGGGAAGAATTGGGTTATATGTGCAAAACGGAATTATATAATAGCCCATTTTCTAATTTTAAGTCCAATTAGAGAATTATTGTCCCAACCGCGAAAAAAAAAATCAAATTATTCGAAGGAACTCACACACAGCAGTAGTCATTAATCCAATAGTGTTAACTCCTCTTTTTTTTTCACTTTAGAGGATTTAAGGTCTATTTGATTTGAGTTTCTAATTTTCAGTTTTCATTTTTAATTTTTTGGTTAATTTTCAAAATTTTTAATTTTTTCTTTATAAATTCTGAAAAACTGAAAATAAAAACTGAAAACTCGAACCACACATACCCTTAGCATTTTAATTTGGTTTAGAATAAGTTTCTTTTTCCAAAATAAATGAATTCTGATTTTATTTTTTTGAAAAAAGAAATTGTTCGATTTCAGTCTAAATATTTTTAATTTTTTACAAGTTTTTCTTATTGAATACGAGGCAAGCACCCAACAAAAAAATATATAATTTGTTAAAACACATTACAGTGTAACAGAATTAATCTTTAAAAAAAGGCCTCACATGCGATCCATGATCATACATTATTAATTTTCTATCCATTTTAAGTGGGATAATATTTTACACGTGCTCAAGTTCCACATTACTATCTATGCCATACATATACATATATATATACATACATATATATATATATATATAAAATAAGTGCAATCATATATAAAAGGCTTGTGAGAATGTGTTCCTTAGTCAAAATACATGAGGGTGGTCTAAATGTGAAACACACTAAGACCCATCCATATATAATACAAAATCTAAACTATTTATGCACCAACATGCGTATTCAGTTGTTCACTATCACATGAAAACATCTTTTGCACAAAAAGTTCATATACATTCAAATGACTAGTGAATACTTAGTACCCTCTTTCATATTGCTTCTATGTTGTGAAATCATGATGATTTGGCTCTGGGGAAACATCCTTGTGGAGGTAGCAGTGCAGAGGAGCCAATTATATATGTTTGATCTGAAATGGAGCGAGTTTGGTTAGGCCAGGCCATGACATGAAGCTGCATGGTCTCGTTTTGGTCTATTGCTGAAGTGAGTGTATGTGTCCTTAATTTCAAAGTGAACACAACAGTAGTGTATAAGACCATCAAAGCATACACTTGTTGGCAACAGGCTCTTCCCTTCTAACCTTGACATCACAAGAAGGAACCCTCTTGCAAGTGCCTCTTCATAGAGTTCTCTAACCCCAGCACGGTCTGCTGCATGCTGAACCAGTCATCACTGAGTAGATGCACATAAAACCCTGCACGTGATTTATTTCCAAAAGCTATATATGTCTTAAGTTGAGTTTGATTTGAAATCCATTTATCAGCATAATTTTAGTAGCATATCAATGCAAAGTTCCAAATGATTGAAGAAAAGCGTTAGATAGACATAGCTTTTGTCCCATTTATTTACAATAATATGGCATACTATTAAATATGAATTCGCAGAAACTTTTAATATAGAGAGAGAAAAAATTATTCCTCTGTTTCATTTATAATTTGACAATTCAATTACTAGAATCATTAATACACATTCAAAAAAATATATATAGAATCTTTGATATAAATCATGGTAATTATTTGATAAAATAAAATAGTATGACCCTCTAATTTATCTAAGGACTAATTAACAAGTATGACATATTATTTTGGATATAAAATTCTATCTTAATAATTTCTATCTATCTAACATTTTCCTTTTAAATAACATGTTGAGGTGTCAAATTGGAAATAGAACATACCATAATTTTTCTTTCTCCAACATCACCTAAAATTTTCTCACCTATTGATCCTTGTTAGATGGATTAATTTGCCATAACTCATAACATACTTATTTTTTGAAAAAATGAAATTTTTTTGTAGCAATTGGAGTGCACAGTTGAATTGCTAGAAAATGCATGGCAAGGGTACTAGTTATAGTGATATTATATTTCTTCTGTCCGTTTGATTTCCATTCCCAGGCGCTTTTCGCAGCTTTGAGGGATCAATTCTGTTGGAACTTCTGCTAGTCCGGTAGGAACCACAACCTTATACCATGCATTATTTGGGTAATGTTGTTGATTTGTTGCCTGCACCTACCCATTTCTCCTTTTAAGATATCAGTTTCCTCCTGTGCAATATAGTAGATATGGGATTGACTCCTGACCCATTACTCATTAGTGCATCGAGTAAGCTATACACTCAGAAAAATATATATAGATTTTTTAATAAAAATTATGCTGATTTTTGGATTAAATAAAATGATATGATCCACTAATTGATTTAAAGGTTAACAATTATGACACGTCATTCTGGATATAAAATCCCGTAAAATTTTGGACAGTCCAATATTTTCATGGTGCATTATATAAGTTAAGAGTTCCTTGAGATTTAATTACTGTCACCAAATTGGATAGCATGAAGAAGGCAAAAACTGTTTGTGTCCTAACTCCAAGAAATGTGAAATACATGATCTGAATAATGTAAAAGTCCTAGTTTTATACATGACAAGTTTTTATACGGATACAAATCTAACACTTCATATTACGAATGCTGACAATAGAGTTAGGTGCACTTGCTTTGTCCCAGAAACACTAAGTTATTTCATACATTAATAACTTTATTGTGAGTGTACTTAAATATAAAGATGCAAAGTATGGTCCTACATGGTTTTAACTTTCAACTGTGAACATAAAATGAAAGCTTCCCTGGCTGCATACCCTGCAGTTCAGTGCACTGCTCCAATTTTAGGTCCCCTAAATCTACAACATTTCTATGATCATTTGCAGCTTGAATAGTATACTTCTTTTGAAGCATGGAGCTTTTTGCTGCACAAACACGTGCCTGGAGCTTCAATTTGCTATCACCCCTTCTAACTTTCAACCATATGAATTCCACTTGTGGGTTAATCTTGCCAAGCCTTGAGCTGAGCTCAGACTTTGCCTTTACCGTAACAAAGAAATCATCATCACGATCAACATCATCCTCAGCATAATACCCTTCAATGATGTCTCCAAGTAGTGGCATGCTCTTATCCCATTCGTCTGACACCTCTTGCTTCATTTGTTTCACACAAACATGTGTCCTATCAAACCCCATTTCCCTCCTAGTGGAGATGATCCAGGAATTAGCCTTGAGATATTGGGCAGAATTAAACACAGATAGAGATTTCTTTAAGATAATGAACATTTCAGGGAGGCAAAACTTGTTTCCGTTGTTTCCATTTAGATTAGAGTGCTTAATGTGTCAATGCCTTTAGCTTATTCTCATCCTAGATAATATAATATTAGGAGGAATATTATTTGCACATAACATTGTACTATCTCCTCCCCTGTTCCCGAAAAATGTTAAATGGACACTAAAACATTAAACATCTATGATTCCACATACGGTTGGTGAAAGAAAAGGACAAAATAAAAGTATCCACATGTGAACAATTAATAAGATGATTCTGAAATGAAAAAAAAAACTCATTTTTTCTGTCTCTTTCCTCTCTCAGCTCCCACTCTATTTCTCTCTCAACTCCTGCACAACTCTCTTCTCTTATGCGCAGGAGAACACCAATGTCATCACCGTCACGACTACCACCACCGTCATGCTCGCAAGCAACAATTGCGGCTATTTAATCACCTCACAACAAGAACAACAACTCTTAAGGAGGAGTGTAGCTCCCTTAGCCATTGAAGAATAATAACACCAAACATATATTTCTTTCACTGTTCTGCAACAATCTTCTTTATAAGGTACGTGGGTTTTTCATTTACACTTTTCTTTTGATGAGTTGTGATATTTCTCTTGATGAGTTTCTCTTTTGCATTTCTCTTTTTTATGTGTATATACTTTGAGATAAATCTGATTATTCAATTTAGAATGAATGATTTAATAAACTTGTAAAGAATTTAAAACCCATAAAATAATACTAAAAACCAGTTTACAAGTTTTTGTCATTGATTTGCAAGTTTTTTACCACGGTTTACAAGTTTTTAGCACTATGTTTACAAGTTTTAAATATAGCTTTACAAGTTTTTTAAATCAAGTACAAAAACTTGTAAAACTAAGCATTACTTAAAACTTATGAACCATGTGTAAAAAACTTACAAACAGATGGCAAAAACTTATAAACTTGTGCTTAATACTTACAAACCAAGTGCAATAAGCTTTGTAAACTAAGGTTTTTGAACAAAGTGGTGGTATAAAGTTTTGAACTTATTGTAAATATTTGGAATCTGATTCTAAATATTGTGAAATTGTTACAAGTTTTTTCACTTGGTTTATAAGTTTTCAGTATGTGTTTACAATTTTTTTGCACTTGATTTAAAGTTTTAAGCACGGGTTATATTTACATGTTCTAAGCACAGTTTATAAGTTTTTTTCACTTAATTTATAAGTTTTTAATACAGGTTTACATGTTTTTGGTACTTGGTTTACAAGTTTTGAACACAACTTAGCTTTACAATTTTTTGCACTTAGTTTATTAGTTTTATGCACTTAGCCTACAAGTTTTACACTTGATTAGCATATTTCTTGTATTTGATTTACAAGTTTTTGGTATTTGATTTACAAGTTTTAATTACGGGTTAACAAGTTTAATTTTTTGCATTTGATTGTGTGTTCTTGTTTTATTATCAAAGTATTGATTGATATGTGATTGTGAAATCAGTTAAAGGGTATTTTTCAAGTTTGTTAGGAGATTTTTATTGAAATTTTTGTGTCACATCCAATTTCTCAATTTTTAATAATAGATTTGGATATGTGGATAATCTAGCATCTCATATAAGAGTTCTTCACTCATTTAAGTACTTAAAGGAAAAAAATATTCATTGACCATAGTTTTGTTTTCTTTGTTTCTCATTTTCAGGTTTGGTGGCTTTTAAAATAGTGATTATGGGCTTCATGAGCATAAAAATATGGTTATCTGTATACACACTTTTGGTTGTGGAAAAAAAAAAGATAATTTGTACAGTCTTTAATGACATAAAAATGTCATGTAAATTCTTTTTATATTGTTCTGTGTAGTGTAAATGTGGATTTTGAAATTCATACTTTGTATATAAAGTGCAAATAGCACTTACACTGGTATATGTGGTCATAAATATTCATTGATATATAGGAAAATTAATACAAGTCAACAAAAAATGTTGCCTTTAAGAAAAAAAACACTTGGCAATCAATGCAAAAAAACTTGTAAATCAAGTGCTAAAAACTTATAAACCTTTGATGAAAACTTGCAAACCAAGTGAAAAAAAATATGTGCTTAAAACATATAAAGTAAGTGCTTAAAACTTATAAATCAAGTGCAAAAAACTTGTAAACCAAGTATGAAACTTATAAACCCATGTTAAAAACTTGTAAACCCGTGATTAAGACTTGTAAATTAAGCGTAAAAACCTTGTAAACTAAGAACATAAAACTTCAACCTGTACTTAATACTTGTAAAGTAAATGCAAAGAACTTGAAAATCCGTACTGAAAACTTATAAAATAGGTATAAAAAACTTGTAAATCAGATATAAAAAATTGTAAACCCATACTAAAAACTTGTAAATCATAACAATATGAATGCTTAAATTATACAATTGATCTAAAGTAAGAAACTTAACACGTAAGATTATTAGAAGTATTGTTTTCTTTTCCTGGAGAACTTGTATTTATAGCAACTAAAATTATCTCATTGTTCTAGAAGAAAAAGTAATAACAGAAAGAAGTTGTCATGTGTAGTAATCCTTATGTTTTAAAAGAGAAGGAAAGAGGAGATAGAACAATAATGTGATTATTGTGCAAGGGAGAGAGAGAAATTATTTTTTAATTACTTGTCATCTACCCACTATCTATATCCATATTTTGTCATTTTTCTTATTTCACCTACGGTGTCGGTTACACCATAGGTGTGCACCAAAATAGTGTGCAAATAACAGCACTCCATGTTCCCTAATATCTTAGTTTGGAAAAAAAAAATATTTGTGGAACACCGAGTTGACTGTTATGAGTTATGACACAAATACTAATATAAATAGGAATAGGCCCAATTGTAATAGGAAGTTAGGGAAATTATTTCTTCATTCCTTAGTTGAGATATTTCTTCTTTCTCTATTCTAGAATTTGATTCCAATTACTTGTAATCAAAGGGACAATGGTTCAAGCTTTCCCAATTAGTTAGGCTAATTATCTCTATTCTCATCACACAAAATATATCCTCCATAACATTGGGCACACTTTCATTTACTATTAGATAGAGTGTGAGTCCCACTTAGTCTAGTTCCATATCTCATCAAATGGTAAATAAAATTATTTACACACAGTGTTCTACAAATCATATGTACAAATAATATTAATATAATATTATTGTCCATTATTATGATAGAATTGACTTTATATACCATAATGGCAATTTGCCAAGACGGCTTTGGCCTGCTTCCCGATCTTATCGCTAATTGCAAAATTTTCTTCTCGATGAGTATAAATGTGGTTTGCTGTATATGTGGACTTTTGTCCAAATGCTTACTAATCAAGGGCTTGAAAAGTCAAGCCATATCAACAAATAATTGTATTAAATTTCTGAAGTCACTTTCTCCAATATGCCTATAAGGGTAGACTCACATATTGCAAATGCGAACTAAGTCCAATCAATACTTCAACTTAGTGACAATAATTGATTTTGTCAACATATCAGTTGGATTGTCTAAAGTACTAATATTTTTCAGTGCAATGGCATCTTAAGAAATAATCTCCCAAATAAAATGGTATATATCTAACGTCAATATGTTTGGTTCTTTTATGATACATTTGATTTTTAGTCAAATGTATGACACTTTGACTATCACAATAAATAGTCGTAACATTTTATTCCAAGTCCAAATGCTTTCTAATCAAGAGCTTGAAAAGTCAAGCTATATCAACAAATCTCCACCTTGGCTTGATTTTTCAAGCCCTTGATTGGTAAGCATTTGGACAAAAGTCCACATATACAGCAAACCACATTGAAAGTTAATATGCTCTTTGTCAAAAATCTAAAGATTGCAATCCTTGTTTAGGCGATTTGGTTTGTCTTTGACAAAATTGGCAAGCACATCAGTGGCACCAAAAACCCGTCAAAATGATGGTTGAATATTTTGGCACGTATGGCTCTATAAATAGAGCTTGTTTGAAAAACTTGATGTATCACCAACAGAAACCAAATCCTCTCATAATTTTAGTGAAAAAGTAGAATTACTTGTTCTTCTAGATTCTTCTTTTTTATAGTTGAGAGTATACACCAGTGAGAAAATACTATGAGGTATTTTGGATGTATTTGGGATTTTGGTTGAGTGGAGTGTGTCTACCTTTTGTATCTTCATTATATTTCTGTAGTAAAATGTTTAGTTGTCGCCTTTGCCCATGAACATAGGTTTTAAACTGAATCACGTAAATTCTTGATGTCATTTATTTTACATTTTTGCATATTTATTTTGCGCCATTCTGATTTATGCGGCCCTACACTTGTTCCGTCAAAAGGTGATGCTAGATACTTATTGACGTTGATTAATGATTTGTCGAGGAATGTATGAGTTTATTTTCTAAAACACAAGAATGATGTGTTTCATACTTTCTTGAAATGGAAAATGCTTATTGAGAACCGGACCAGCAAGAAAAACAAGTGCCTCCGAACAGATAATGGTTTGGAGTTTTGCGAAGGTCAGTTTAACGAGTTCTGCGAAAATGAAGGTATAGTGAGACATCATACTGTGCAAAAGACTCCATAACAAAATGGAGTACAAAATATATGAACAGAACTCTTTTGGAGATGGCTCACTGTATGCTTTCCAATATTGGTTTATCTAAAGAATTTTGGGCTCAAACTGTCAATATGGCTTGCTATTTGGTGACGATCTCCATCAATTGCGATTGATTTAAAAACTCCTGTTGAGGTATGGACTGGTACACCTGCCATAGTTTTAAAACTCGGAGCGATGATCGACTCGATCACTAGTTCAACCGGTAAGTCACGGTTGAACCGGTTAAACTGGATTTAATTAAATAAATATATAAATATGTATTAAGTATGTAATATATATAGTTATTGGCACTACCCAACACAACATGTTAGGTGGCCTAATGGTTATGTGCGCTGCCCTCCTTCCCAACATGTTGAGTTCGATCCCTAAGGAGAGCATTTTGGATTTGTTCATTTTCAATAATATATTAGGTATATGATATTTATAGTTATTGGCACATAATAGAGTAACAAGCAAGTTAGCTTATATGGCAAGTGCACTGTCGCAACCAGGATCACGACAGGGACAGCGAAAAAAGAGTTTTTATTTTGAAAATTAATGGAGTCGCCACCAAGTTTATTTACATTTGGGAAAACATGGAAAAACCCATTTATCTTGGAAAATCATTTTTGAAGCCAGATTTGAGTTCGGGAGTCGGTTATGTATAGGGAAGGGTAGAAGTTTAACCCTACGCACCCCTAATACACCCGTCGTTAGATGGTACCTTAGCAAATTGTGCAAATTAATTAATAACCCCTTAAAAAAAAGAAAAGAGACAAAACATATTTACAAATTTAAACAAACAAATTAAGAAAAATTAATTTTGACTTGACAGGGATTGCCTGCTCCTACGTATCCTCTGGTGCAATAAGGAACTCAAAGTCACGTAGTTCTCTAAAAAATGATTGTGGGTTGATAAATTTTATTTATGAAAAAGAATTTATGACAAGAAAATTCGTTATTGCACAGAATCCAAGTTAACACTAGGCCACTCAATGAATTCCCATGATTTAAATAACAATGAAGGTAATATCTATTACTCAATCATCGTTATTGATCATTGCACGGATTAAAAAGATTTTTATGAAGAGGTAATTCCTTTAAAAAACAGAATCCGTTCTCGCACAGGATTTAAGTTAGCATTTAACTACTCAATAAACCCTTATGATTCAATAACAATAAAGATAACATTTGTTACTCAATTATCATCATTGATCATTGTGCGGATTAAAACAAAATTGAAGAGATTTTTTATTTGTTTATTGGAAGGAAAACCTATTTTATAAAAAAAAGAAGCTAACTTCAATTATGAAGTGACAAAATTAATTTAGAGTCAAAATATTTTTTATTATTATTTTTTAAAAAATAAATGACAAAATATAATAATTAAAGATTGAAAGTAAATCAAAGGTCCTAACTACTGTTTTTTTATTTGAGATTTTTTTAACACCAAGACTCACTAAAACATCAAATAAATGGCTAAAATAGAATTTCTAATCTAATTAATTACCTACTCAAAAGAAAACAAGTCCCCCCTTTTTTTCTTTTTTTTAGGACTCAAAACTAACTAATTTTAAACCCGACAAATCTAAAAAGTAAAAATAAAAATCATAAACACTAAGTCAAACAAATAAACTCAAATCTAAACAAAATAAAATAACAATAACTCAAATTAAAATAAATCCAAAAACTCCTTATTTATTTTTTAATTTTTCTAATTTAATTTTTATTTAATCTAGCACTACCTCCTAAATTAATTCTACTCACTCCCTACACACACTCACATGCTCACACACTCACACACACATGCACACACGCTCACCCACTCACACACGGCTCTCTCACTTTCTCACACGTACATGCACAGTCACACACATAACTCACTTGGTCTCACATACAAACAAAGCTCACTTTTTCACACACGGCCCTTTTCACTCTTTCCCTTTTCCTAATTTCTAATGTACACACGCACACAAACAGACATGAAGAGAGAGAAGGCGAGAGAAAGAGAGTGAGGGAGTGGGAAGAGCCGAGAAGGAGAGGGAAGAAGAGTGAGGGTGAGGCGGAGCTAGGGGAAGAGAGGAAGAGGCAAAGGGATCGCAGCTACTGCAAGGCTAGAGGGAGCAAGCCGCGGCCACCATGGGTCTGAGAAGTGCATAACCGCAGAGGTGAGGGGAGGATGTGAGAAAGGGGAGATCGCGGCCGGGCAGAAGGGGTGCGCGGTCTCAAGCCGCGATAGAAAGGAAGGGTTCTTGGTGAGGGTGCGGCTTGGTGTCCATGGTGGGGGCTGGTTCTGCGGTGGCGTATCTGAGGTTTGATGGAGCTAGGCTGAGGTTAGGCAGAGTTGAGAGATACTGGGCGGAGGAGCTGTCCGTGTATGGGAGGCGCAAGGCGGAAGGAGCGAGGCACGGTGAGAGGGAAATGGTGCGGCAGTTCAGGCGATGTCGCGGCGGTTACTGGCGCTTCGCGAACGATGGGGATAGTGCTGCGTGGCATGGCTGAAACGGTGGGTTGGTCTGAGTGGCCCATGGTTGGGGTGGCTGTGGTTGATAGAAGTTGAAGAGGAAGAGGAGCTATGAAGGAAGTGGCGGTTAGGGGTGAAACAATGAGGAGGCTGCAGTGGGGTGATGCACGGCCGAGGTGGGTGTGGGCTGATGGTGGAGGAAGAAGGAAGAAGAGATTGAAGGAGGAGGCCGCGGTGGGGAAGGTGGTCGCGGCCTCCCTCTGCTTTTTTCTTTTTTTTTATCTGTTTTGAACTGGATTGGAACTTTTAAATTGAAAATGGACTGTTGATGGACTCGTTTTGCCGTAATTTTATGAATATGTTTACTGATGGCTCACCTATACTAATCTCTGGCTATGGTCTGAGCTTTTATTTATGGAATAGAGATGAGTCTCTGGAATTTGATCTGTGTGTGGCTGGGAATGCTGGATTTTAGTTTTGTGGTTTTGGCTAGGATTTCGGTTGTTTCCGTTCTGTCATCTTTTTTTGTGTGACTATTTCAGCTCCCCCGATTCATGAATTTTTTGTCTTATTTATAGACATTGCAAACCTTATCATGTGCTCCTGTAATGATTTCTCCCAGAATGGTTGAAGGCACTATGAGTTATTGATGATGATGATAGGCATGGTGCCTTAACTTTTGCTCTCTTTTTTTTGTTATCTTCATATTAGTGCGCTCCGTTCTGTCCCGACCTTCATCATTTTTTTTATTTTTATTTTATTTTATTTTTTTTGAATTAACTTTATCAGTTCCTGTTAAAATTAGAGTTCTGTCTAAAATAAAATAAAACTTTTTTTTCAAACAAAAAAATAAATAATCTTTTTTAAAAAAAAATCTTTTATATTTGTGTGATATTCAATAATGGTGGTTGAATAACAAATGTTATCTTCACTATTGTTGAATAATAAGGATTCATTGAGTAGCCTAGTGCTAACTTGAATTCTGTACACAAATGGATTTTCTCTGATCAAAATTTCTTTCTTTGTTAAAATTAAAATTAATTAAGAGTTTTTGATTCACCTTTTTTATTAAAATCTGTCAAATCACAAATATTTTTTACAGAACTACGTAACTTTGAATTTCCCATTACACCAGGAGATACGTAAGAGCAGGCGATCCCTGTCAAGCCAAAATTAATTTTTCTCAAATTGTTTGGTTAAATCATAAATATGTTTTGTCTTTTTTTTATTTCATTTTTGTAGGTTATTAATTAATTTGCACAACTTTCTAAGGTACCGTCCGAGGACGGGTGTAGTAGGGGTGCGTAAGATTAAATTCCTACCCTTCCTTATGCATAACCGACTCCCGAACTCAAATCTGGCTTCAAAGACTATTTTCTAAATATTCTTAGTTAAACTATAATGCATGTTGAATTTTTATTTTAGAATATCTAATGTTGATTATTAAATTTGATTTTATCCCATGTCAACTATATCTCATACGACAGTGGCGTTAACCTTGGTGTACCGTGAGAAACTCCAGTTAGTAGGTGAGTTGCTAACCGCTATAGCTGCAGCTATACCTGGACATGTATTTGGTTGTGGGCCAACTCCAGCTATCAAATGAGGTGCTAACCCGTACATGGCTTTGGGTCATGAATAGATGGGTGGTGGATCATAAACTTATGTATATTAACATTTTTTAACATTATATGCTATAAAATTTTATATTAATGTAACATATCTCAAATTTAAAATATATTGTTGTATAATTTTTACTAACTTTCTATTTTGAAAATCGTATAATATGTAAATTTAATAATTCTATTTGGATGGTAATTGGTTTCATGTATAGCTCAATATTAAATTAGATGCGTGAATCTAAAGAAATATCTCACAAGATATTAAATTCAAGTTGGAACTAGTCCTATCAGGCATATCACTTCCTACAGACTCTTCTGAAAGGTTTTTTTTTTTTTTTCTTTTTGGGTCCTTCGTATCCTCATAACTAAAAATAATCAATTAATATTTAAAACTAACATTGGTGTTCCGGATAGTTCATCACATTTCTAGTATTTTTAATTAATTTTTTATCGACATACAACGAATATTAACTATGGTAATAGAATTAGGTACAAGAAAGGGAAATATGATTCGATTCATTTGAATCCGAAAATTTGTTCAACCAAAAGGCATTGGCCTCTTCCCCTCTAACATCAATTGAGTACACTCATCAGAGTTTAGAATAGACTAAAGAGGCCTACGCATTCTGAATGGTTCGTGTCTTAACGTGCCAAATCGTGATCCAACGTCCAAATCCACTTCACGTATAACGTATTGGAGTACTACATAATTAATTAGATCATACATATTCACAGTTGGAAAAAGAATATGATAAGAAAAGTATGTATTTATGTTAGGGCATTGATTGAGGAAGCAAATGTGCAGTGATCCCATTCATATACTTTAATGTAGTAAATTTTACTGAATAAATTAATCAAAAGTTTAAATTTAATAGATAATTATAAGATGTTTTCATATAAGATGAGTAAGAAAATTCAAAATGGAAGGATTATTAAAATATTGCTCAAATTTCTTAAACTGATTGAAAATATTTTAAAACTCATTGTAGTTTTTGAAGAATAAAAATTTGAGATGACTTTTTTTTTTTCTCTTATTCATTCTATGTCAACACTAGAAAGGTCTTATAATACTCACATCTATAATTAATGTATGGATAGGAGTGAACCAAACTTTATAACTTAGCTTGACTTTTAGATCGAATTAAAGTTGACGAGACTCAATTCTATTTATAAACGCCATCTAAATACAAGAGATTATTAGTACGGTCTCACTGTAAAAATCTCTTAATGGCACAACTAGAATTTTATGATATTATTATGTGTGCAAAATATTTCTGCTTTAAATTTTATATATATATATATAGGACGTAGGATGTATTTAATTAACCATGTCCTCAGAAACCGTCTTTCACATGATGAAAATAACCCCTCCACCTAACCTTCTTATGTAATTATGAACTCAATTTGAGGTCATTGGGGGTTGCCACAAAGTTAGGGAAACCAATTGCTCCAAGTGGAGATGGCTCAAACCTACGGGAAAAAATGTTTGGGTCGATCGGGCAGGTATCATGTACCCATCCTTGTGATCATCTATCAAAAGCAAACCCTCCCAACTGACAAATTTATTGAAAATCAACTAATTGTGCGTGTGGATGTGATCAAATACTAAGCAATTTCACATTCATTACCATCTCCATCATGGCTATCAATTGTTCTTATCTGATTAATTCCAATAAGGCGACTGGACTAGTGGACATATCTACATACCTAGCGACCAATGTAGATATGTAAAACAAAACTCAAAAGTGGTTGCCGGTTGGTTGTCATGGAAGTGGCACTGCGTCGTGCTTAACTTTTGACAACATTTATCAACAAAATGGTTTATTATTATTATTAGTAGTAGAGTATAAAATTACCTATGTGTCTCTATTCATTAATTTATTTAAATTTTTAGAAGAGATGATTTCATAACATGGTATCAAAACCTTCATAATCAAATAGTCTGGGATTCAAATCCCATTATAATAAAATTATTTACACTTCAAACTTAAAAAGAAATATTAATGTGAGAGAGCATATTAGAATATAAAACTATTTGTACGCTTCTTTAACCCGTCAATTTAAGTTTTTAAGAGTGAACGTTTTTGACACATGTGAAAGCCTTAGAAACATTTTTACAAGGAGTGATGTTACAATGGTCTCTGGAACATGTATCATCCCACGGACCCGACTTATAAGTGTAGCCATATAATAAAATAAAACTATTTTACTAATATTTATTTGTCAAATTTATTTATTTTATTTTTCAATCAAAACTTAAACTATACTCAATCTGACATCTCATCTCAGCTTATACCTTCCACTTGTTGCAACCCAGGCCAGGCTCTCACTTTTTTAAGTTCTCAAGATTTTATAATTTTTTGCAACTGAATTTATAAAATTATTTTGAATGTTGTCATTATATCAATTAGGATATGGCTCTTGATATGAATGATTTATTAATAACATAATCTATTGAACAGAAAATTTGAATCATTTTTGTTTCGGTTCGATAGCGTGAGAAAATGGATATTAGCCTAGTGCATTTTATTGAGTTGTTATTTATCCTTATTAAATTATTGAAATTTAAAAGAAATCACGAGGGTTTTCATTATGTACTTTTCTTGTGATTATGTTGTAGTTGTGGAGCATGATTTAAATTTTGAAGTTACTTTGAGAATTATTTTATCTAATCATCACACATGATTCGAAATTACATGAGCAATTTTCTTTTTTTCTCCTTCAAAAAATTGAAAAATTAATGCAAGAAAGCTAAAAAAAAAATGAAATCATCATTAAGCATACTGAGAAGGATATATCAGACTTACATTAAGATCCAACAACCCCCGCCACTGCTATTGGATCTATGAGAACCGAGCATTTGTCCCCATAGCACTAGTCATGGTCACATGTCTTCTAATATTTGGTTTCCTCTATGTTTATCAGCCTTAGGACATGAACTATGATACATTCAACACCCATGACCCATTGTGCCCCCTATCTTGAAGGAAAAAGAAAAGTCTTGACATAGAAAGGTCCCTGATTTGGTCTCTGAATTCGGCTGCAAGCAGTGTGATGAGCAATTGGAATTGTGGGGTGTTACGATATGGTCATAGCAATAGCAAGGCAAGGTGAGGCTGGATTCCACCAACAATTAGACAATGATCTAATGTACTTTCAACATCTGATCGCAATGGATCTTCGGGGGGATTTAATATTTGGTAGGGTCAATGCTAGAGAATGGAGATATTGTGGTGCATGCGGTCAATTCAATATAGTCAAAGAAAAGGAGGAATTTGATGGACTTCATTGGACATAATTGAAATTTTCATTAACCAATTGATTACTAAGAAAAGCAGGAATTTGTGTGGCAAAAGGAAAGCATTATATTGTTGTTTCCCAGCACATACAAGACCCACACAGCCACAATCATTTTTTGCGGATCATGCAGAAATTGCCAAGAAATTGACAAAAAGAAATTTGGGGGACCATTCGATCATGTCTTCTATCATTTCATTATATGTATATTGGTTTTTCCTCCTTTCTATAAAGAGAAAGCAATTAACTCTCATGAGAAGCATTGTTTCAGCTATTCTAGTTGGAATTATATATTATGTTGGCTTCTTGAAACACACGGGCATATATGAATATCTATAAACACTTCTTTTAATTTTATCTGGTACTTGCAAATGAAATGGGGATATAATTGCCTAAGTGCATGTGCTGATCCAAAACATATTGCTCACACGCATATTTAATCTTTATATCAGTACCTTACGGCGCATGTTTGTCGTTATGGAATCTCACTCTTAAAAACACATATATATTGACTTTGATGGAAAATTATAAAGGGGTGGTTCAGGGTAACACAATCCGCTGGTTGTGGATAGTGTGGCACAAAACAAAACAAAAATTGTTGAGGGGTAGGATTCACTACTAGGGAATTAAGATAGGGACAAAATGAAAAAAAAATTTAAAGGAAATGATTGTCTCCAAGAATTATGTTGTGCTACCGGTGACATGGCATGATGAATTTTACAAGTGTGGCCAGTGAATTATGTTGTGTAGCTGGTGCCATGGGATGATCACTTTCACGAGTAACTCGTGTCAAATTTTAAATTATTTCACATGATATATAAATTCATCTCAAAGGCAGATTTTTTAACCCCATTACTCTCTTCAATTTCTAACTATTCCCACTCTCTAATTCTCTTGTCCCTTCCCGTTCCTACTCTCTCATCCTATCTTTCCATTTCCACTCTTTACCGACCCACTCTCCATAAATTCCTGTTCCCACCTTATTTCAATTTCCTGGTATTTCCACTCGCTCATTCTCCCTTCCATTCCTATTTTTAATCTCTCATTCTCTCTTCCTATTCATATTCTTTACTGACCCACTCTCGCTCTCCCTATTCCCACCTTATAATAGAAAAAAAAAATATTGAGTGAGAAAAATGAGTATTGTTATGATAGTAGTATATTATAATGGTCATGTATTTACAAATCCAAATGATGGCATATTTTTTACATGTGAGAGTCCAATAAATATTTTTATTCCATACACTTTCTCATTTGCTGAGCTAGAGAATGCTATTTGTCAATATGTAAATCTAAACACTCAAAAGAAAGTGACATCTATAAAATATAGATTTCCATCTTCGATTTTCGGCGGGTTCATAAATTATCAAGCAATTCTAATAATTAATTACGACAGCATTCAACACATGTTTCACATACATTAACAGCACTGGCCAAACAATCATGTCATTGAATTGTATGTTGAATTCAAAGAAGTTGTTGCTCAGAATGTAGCTTATGAGGTGAGCACATTTGAAGAAAAAGAAGTAGTATAGGAAAAAAGTGATGAAGAAGAATACCAAAGCGGCGATGATAATGATGATGATGATGATGTGAATGATACTATGGATGAAGAGGACGTGCCAAACATGATGACTAAGCAATATCAAACGATGAGCCAATTTTCGTGTGTGCATTAGATCTTGAAACTATGAATACTCCTAAGTTTCCACAGTTTCAATGTACTGGTAATTTTAGAATTAATTTAAAATTTGTTACCTATGGTGTGAAAAAAATATAGATTTAGTTTTTTTTTCATTTGTTTTTTATTATTCTTATTGTTTTTATTGTTTAATATTGGTTTGGTGCTTGGTAGGGGCTCGTGTTGGCAATGCTGAATTCTTTATTGGAATGGAATTTAACAATAAGGCGGCTGTAATTAAGGCAATTAAGAAATATAGCATAGATGAAGGAGTGGATTACAAAGTTAAAGAATCAGAACCAAAGACATTTTACTGTAAATGTGTACAATATAGGCAGGATTGTATGTGGCTTATAAGGGCCAGTTTCAGGAAGAATAAGGATTATTGGGAAATCAGGAAGTACAATGGACCGCACGCTTGCACAAGGTCGAGGCAATCATAGGACCACTCAAAGTTAGATTCTGAAATGATTGCACAATTAATAGAGCCACTGGTAAATTCGGATCTATCTACTAAAATAAAGTTTGTCATTGTAAAGGTTCGTTCTCGATTAGGGTATATGACAACATACCGAAAAGCATGGGCAGCAAAGCATAAGGCAATTGCAAAATTTTTTGGTGGTTGGGAAAGTTCATTTGAAGATTTCTCACAATGGTGTATGGCAATGTGTGATGCTGATCAAGGAGCAATTGTTCAATTGGATTATATAGAGGCAAGCTGTGGGGGTAAGCCGGTGCCGAACACTCGAATATTTCGCAGGTTGTTTTGGACTTTCGATCCTTGCGCTAAAGCATTCAGATGCTGCAAACCACTTGTTCAGGTAGATGGGACACATTTATATGGGAAATATAGAGGAGCTCTACTGGTTGCAATTGCATAAAATGGCAATCAGGACATATTGCCAATTGCTTTTGCTGCTATCGAGAGTGAAACTGTGGATGCATGGTCTTTTTTCCTTAACAATGTGCACAGACATATAGTGACTCGAGATGGAGTTGGACTAATTTCTGATCGTCATGACTCCATTAAAGCTGCAGTAGCTCGAAGCAATGGTCAATGGCAACCTCCAAAGGCATTCCATATGTATTGCGTCAGGCATATCTCTGCCAATTTTTTACGGAGATTCAAGGCACCCAACTTGCACAGACTTGTTATGAGCATATTTATATTTTTGTTTATTCTTGTTTAGAAGTAATTTTCAATTATTTTAATTACTCGTATTGTCTTTTGCAAGGTACTCAAGGACTGAGTAGGAATTTAATCATCACTATCAGTGGATGCACGAATGCGGTCAGATATATATAGATTGGCTTGATGAAATTCCCTGAGAAACTAGCATTTGATGGTGAATATCGATGGGGGCATATGACAACAAACCTAGTCGAGTGTATCAGTCCTGTGTTAAAAAAGGCTCGCAATCTTCCCATCACATCACTAGTTCGAGCAACATACTTTCGAAGTGTTGAGTTGTTTGTTCAAAAAGGCAGTGCAGCATATACAAGAAGAAATGCAGGTCAGCCTTTCTCAGAAGCCGTGACAACACGGTTAGGAACAAACAATAAGGTATCTAAAGATTTTAGGACCACACATTTTGATAGACAGCTTCAGACCTACCATGTTAAAGAGTTGTTCGGTACAGGACCACACATTTCACGCCATGTGATTGCTTGTTGTAACAGCTTTTGTCTTGATTGGAAAACTTATGTTGATGATGTGTATAAAATGATTACCATATGCAAGGTGTACAAGAATGAGTTTGGGGTTTTGGGCCACCAAAGTGCATGTCCTCTGTACATAGGCCCAAGAATTTGTGCAAATCTTGCCTTAAAGTGCACAATGAAAAGTCGACCTAAATCTACTTGCTATCTAAATGAAATGGATATGCGTGAGATGCGTGGACCACGACGTTGTGGTCTTTGTCGTGGTGAGGGACATAGTCGCAATTGTTGTCCAAATGCTCCTGGGTCAAGTTCATAGTAGTGGATCCTTTGCTTAATGAACTAATGGTGTTGTTGTTATTTAATGAACACTTTGTTTGGATTTGTGAAAATTTGAGTATCATTTGAAAGGAAATGTTTGAATGATGTTTAAAAAATGTTTCTAGAATAAAAGAGTAATTTAAAGTGGGTTAAAACTTTAATTTCTCAATTTCTGGCATCTTTGTAATCGATTACCATGCTGTTCACATGCTCAGAATTTGAAATTTGCTACTAGTAATCGATTACCAACATACAACCGCATGCACTCATTTCTATTGATACTGCGTCATTTCTAGTATCAAGTTCTCTTATATGATGTTATAACTAATTTGAATTGATTGCACCTTTATTAAATATGTGTGGATGAGGCACAATATTAAGCAAATTAAAGCTGATGTATTGATGGATGAACAACACGTCATGCACTGAAGCATGAAGACCACGCGGCCTTGATGTATGAAAAGCGTGCCACATGAATTTTTTTGATAAAAGCCTTGAAGCATGATTACACTGCATGTCATGCACTCAATTTTTTTAATAAAAGCCTTAAAACATGAAAAGCGTGCCACATGAATCTTTTTTCATAAAAGTCACGTGGCCTTGAAGCATGAATTCGCTAGTAGCGAATTGTGTTCCAGAGGAATTTTTTTTTGTTCTTTTTGAACATAATCCGCTTATAGCGAATTACATCCCCCTCCCACCCTAGCCTAATTATCCCAAGAGTAACATATCTGCATATCAAACACCTCGGATATCCATATCAAAATGAATTTCCCGAAGCTTACCCCTCCATCTGTAGATAATATATTTGAAGATTTTCTTAATAGTGTAAATTTTAAGTGTACTCTCTCTCTATCCCCCCCTCTCTCTCATTCTCTCTTTTGATGGAGTTAACTCTCATTATATAGTATACACATATATATTCCTCAAGACAATTTCTTAATTCTAGTATAATTATATCTTTAAGCATCTTTTATTATCCCTTTGATTAAGAGATTCAATTTCTATTTTTACAATAATGTTATTTTGTTCTTTGATAAATTAATAATCACTCATTAACAATGGGAATGGAGTTTATGTTTATTTTAGTCTTGGCCTTATACTTATGAGTTATTTTAGTTTCTAATTTTCAAAATGAGTCAAATTAGTTCTTAACACTATAAAACGCAAGTCAAGTTAGTCTATCATCCCGCTTTTATTTAACATTTTATCAATTAATTGATGATATATAACATTAAGTGATCCATTAACATATCATGTATTATATAAAGTATAATAAAGTTTAAAATGACTCATTTTGTGTAATTTTATGACTTGAAAAAGAAATTTAAATGTCTTCTTTTGTGTAATTTTATGCACTAGAATAAGTCATTTTATACTTAATTTTACTTAAGATGATATAAGGTATATGTCAAAATATCATAGTGAGGAATGTAGCGATATATTGTTAGGGGTGATATCCAGTGAGGAGTGTAGTGATATATTGTGAGGAGTGATACACAAATGAGAAAAAGGAGCAATACACTGTGAGGATTTTCCTATTAGTGTTTGAATATGTGACTTAATATCCATATCAATATGAGAAAATATACTATGGATTCTACTATTGGGTGTGTAGAAGACAATTAATTTCAACGTGTGCAAAAGTATTGTCCATTTATGTGATTTATATGTGTGTCAATACAAAATAGTGACATATTTGGTCCACACTGCTCTATAAATGAGACTATGACAATGAATGTATTGGAAGGCATTTTTGAGTGATGATGTGAAAGAAATGGTATGTATGCTCTTTGGTTCTATAAGTGACCTTGATGGCTATGCCATAGGGGTCAACTTGATGACATGTTATTGAAGATTCTACCTGGCATGACCAACTGAGTGGTAAAGCTATATTATGGCAAGAATTCTGGCTTTGACATGAAGAAGTTTTTTATCAGAGTGGATTTAAAGGCTTGATGATCATAATGTTTTCAATTTTGCCTTGTGGTACTAGCTGATTGCATAGGATTTAATGATTTTAGCCTTTGATGTCTTGCGAGTTGGATATAATGGAAGGGATTTTCGTACTGGGAAGGCCACATACAGGTACAATGACGAGTGTTGTAGCTTGGACCTTATGCAGATATTGCTATTATTTGACTGTGTAAATCTCCTCGTGTGAAATTGTCTTCTGATCCACATGGAGGATTGTTAGAAGTTCTTTTGGTATTGATTAAGTGTAGGTGGGCTATCTGTTTTGATGATATTTTTTATTTTCATTATATCATCTTAGAACCTTGACTAATATTTTTTGGTTGAGACTATTGTTCTATTGTTCTATGTCTTCATCCTCGTTTTGGTGGTGAATAATAATTATAAAAAGAGGTATGTCAAAATATCACTTAACATTATAAATTATCATTTAATTGATAGAATGTTAAATAAAAGTGGACTGAACGTTTATATATAGTAGATCATCTCCATAAAATTTTATATTAATCCAAAATTGTTTGATACATTTTTTGTATACATATAAATCAACATAATAAATACCTTATAAATGTATATAAATAAAAAAATTTATCACAATCTTATGGCTGTCTGATTTATTTGAAATTCAATACGGACAATCAATATGAAATGCAGTTATAATTCAATGGTTAGATTGATAAAGACTATATTCTATTAAAATTTATCGAAAGTGCAAGGTGTCAAGTCTTATACTGGTGTCAACGGATCCTTCCTATATAAGTATAAAGAAAACATAAATTTATATTTAAGAATTCTTTTATATTGATTGGTTATAATTAAAAAATGGCTATATAGGATAACTTAAAATAATGAAAAACTAAAAATATGAAAAACTAAAAAAATACGTGAATTGAGAAATGAATATATTTTAAAAATGAAAAGTATAATTTTCAAATTTTAATTTGAGAAAATATAGATTTATAAAAAAGTTTTGCAGAAATTTATTCTACATTAACAACTTATTGTAAAATTAAAAGAACTCAAAGATAAAGTAAGTCATTTTTCTTCCCTTCTCTTTTATTAAGGAGAGCAATAAATTAATTTTCAAGAAAAACCTAACCAAACAAATTCCTTATAATAACAAATTAATGAAAGTTTAATTCAATCTGTAAGTGTAAATATAGTTAATTTCTATATGATAACAAAAAATCAATACATAAAAGTTATTTTTTTTCTCCTTTATCTTTATCCTTATAATAAAGTAATTTTTTAAATTGGATAAACTTCTTGAATTGAAAGAATTAAGATTTTAATACATTTATCAAATTTAACAACCTTCAAAAAGAATGTGCAATAACATTATTGATTGGTTCTCCACCTGCAGCCACACCACAGCAAGTGCCATAGCATGAGTAGCAATAGATTTCAAAATCAAATCTGAAAAAAATTTATTGAACAATTATTACATAATGAACTTTGAAAAAAAAAAGATTTTGTGTTCATACTCTGTTATTCAAAATTAAAATGTTATGATTGCTCAATTCCTAATATAGAAGATTTTCTTTAAAGATAAATGGTTTTTCTTAAAATTGTAGGTGGATCAGCTACAATGATTTAAAAAATACAAACTATAAATATAATTTAAAATAAAAATAATAATTTATTGTCAAGTTTAAAAGAAAATGATATTCATAATGTTTTCAAGGTTTTAGTTGAAAATGTTAAAGATTTTACCAATTTTTTAACCCTCAAAATAATTTATTTATTTAAAATTAATTTTTTATATATAATAAAGAAATAGAATGAATAAGTTGATCAATTTTCTAAATAAAATTATTAAACTATGAGAGAATAAATAATATAAGTGCAATATGATATATATTAAAAAGTTGTTATCATAATAAAGGCTATTAAGTTAATAGAGTGAGAAGATAGTAGAGTGAAAAGGGAGTGAAAAGATATTCAAACTTATTTTCAAAAACTTCCCTTTTTAGGTAAAAATAGGATTACAAGTTAGAGGAAAGTATAATTAAGTGTCAGTATCTCATTAAACTTTCCTATTTGTTATTCTTAAATATTAATAGTATAGATAGATTTTTCTTTCTAACAAATGGCATAAATCTATTGGTCAAGAATCCTTTAGTGCTTTGATTAAGCTTTTCTCATAAGATTTTTCAAAATTTAAAATAATTTGAACAAAGGAGCTTCTTTGAAAAGCTTCACTATCATGCTCACATAGCAATTTATAAAAATAATTAGAGTTGCAGTAATTAATATTATCTAATTTATATTTATACTTATTTATACTTTTAATAAAGTAGTGTCCTATTTATGATTCATCAAACTCTCTGTGACCGATAATTTTTTATTATTAATTTTTTTACTTCTACATATTAATGTGCACTCACATGTAATCATGATTCTTTTTTCTATTTCTTTCCTTTTACAATATATGCAAAATAATATAATAATATTAACATATAAATATACAAATATAAATAATTATATTAAATAAATAAATACAAATTAATTCTTAAAAATAGATTATTTATGATGAATAATATTAACAATTAAATAATTTTTATAAAATGCAATTAATTACATGTAATAAAATAAAATTTTAAAATTTAATTAAATTCTATAGATCAATATTTTAGTTATTATATTTTTAAAATGTATATATAAATTGTTGTTGAAAAGTATTATTTATATGCGGTATTTTTAATTTCACATGTTATAATAAAAGTAAAAAATAAAAACTCTTAAAATATATAAAAGAAAGAAAATGTCATATACTTATATTCCTGTCAAATGAATTTCTTGCAAGTTTTCACATATTATTTTGTACCACATCTATATATTGAAAATTTTCTACAAAATCTATATATTAAAAAATTTATATCTCTTCAATTTACTTATCCGCACAACTGCACAAATCAATTTTTTTTTTTTTTTTTGGGAAGTAAAAGTCGCCCGTGACTCATTGAATGAGAATGAAAAATTGTAGACACATTTAGTTCACGATCTGATAATTTATTCCTGAATTAAAAACATCACCAAAACGCTGAATTTTATGTAGTCTCTCTTCAACTTGATGAACAAGTACAAATTCGAACTTGGGGGAGCAATTAAAGGAAGAAGAAAAGAAGAAAGAAAGGAATTGAAAAAAAAAAAAAAAAAGCAAGAGAAAGAAAGAAATCTGTGAGTAATCTTGGTGAGAAAAGTAGTCAAGTTCATTGCCACATCAACAACTGGCATTGGCTTTTGCATCCCCCACGGCCCCACCCCATGAAGACTGGCGTGGACATGCACGCGCGTGATCACCAAACTGATCATGAACATGAATTCATGATGAATGAATAAACGGGTCCAGTGGAATCGAAAAAGATTCAATTCTAGTAATAGGGGCAACCATGAGTAATGTTATTTTTATTTATATTTTATAGGATATATTATATTGACATGCTCATATTTATCATTAAATTAGATATGAACCTTATTTAATTTGAATCATATACCCTATTTAATAATGAATGTGAGTGTGTTGACATAAAAATGTGAGTCAAAATAACATTTCTACGGCAACCATAGTTCATCAACATACAAGAAGTGAAATAGTGGATGGTGTTTTGTTATTTTGTTTCGTTCAAAATGTGTGTGGGAGGGTGATGAAAATGGTTTTTATACTCTAATATGCTTTTTTATTAATATATATATATATAGAGGTTAGGATCAAGTTATACTAGTATAACTATAAAAAAATGTTGCACTATTGAGCAGATTTTTATTAGTGTAAATTTTTACAAAAGTCACCATGAGATTAGAAGCTCATATCATATAGATCAAGTATATAAAATTTCAAATTAATCTATAATTATTTGGCATAATTTTTTTATATATTAAAATAAATCCAGTATATATACTTAAAATAAACAAGAATAAGAGCTACATCACCGTATCATTATTGATGTTTAATTTTTATGAAATTTAGCACAAATGATTTTTATAATAGGTAATTATAATTCAATGGTTAGATAGATAAAAAATTATTTTATTAAAAGTTGTAAGTGGTATAATTTTAGTATAACTTAATCCTAACCCTATATATGTGTGAGTGGGGATTCATTTACTCTAGGAATAAGTATTGATATATTTACTATATTGAATAATTTTTTATAGATAACAAATTTTATCGGGTAAGGATTCTCTAAAATAAGGATCTCATTTTAGAAGATAAAGTAAGGAGATTTTATTTTTGGATCAATAAAATTAAAAGTGGGGCCCTTTTTACTCTATTAATCTAAGGGTAAAATTGCTCACTTTATCCTTTAAAATGAGATTCTCACTTTAGAGGATTCAAATCCAATTTTATCAATTAAACTGTTAAATTGTAAGTTCTCACTACATAGATTTAATGTTTAAAATTTTATAAAATTTTAAAACAGTTTAATACTTTATTATCCTTTTTTATTTAGATACACAATGCAATTTTATAAATAAGTGTAAGTCTTTAGTTTTCAATGGCATAAATGTAATATATACATACAAATAATTGTCTTGAAGGTGGACTATTCATCAAACAATAAGGATCGAACTCCTAATTATTTTTTGTTATGGAGAATGAGCGACCACAACATAAAATATCTCTTTCACAAACTTAAATTACCAGATAGAGGCACATTTTAGTAAAAAAAAAAAAAAGATGTAGACACATTCTATCAGAGAGACACATGTCCCCCCGCGGTCGATGCAACCTTTATAAAGTCTTCCCCCTGTTCCCCCTTACCCCAATTCCCATTCCGATTCTAACTCCAAAGCGTGCCACTCTCTTCTCATTACTCTCTCTCTCTCTCTCTCAAACAAACCCCTCAATTACTTCCTTCACGTTTCCTCCTACCCTTTCCAACCACCACCACAAACCCTCCAAAATCGCCAAAAATCAAATCCAAACCACGGTTTCTGATCAGTTCTCCCTTATTATTCACCCACCTTAATATTCCATTTTTTTCAAGCTACCAAATCTCACTCACCACCTACTAATTAGCCTTTATTCATTCATTATTTCATTTTTTTTCCTTTTTAATTTTGCCAGTTTGTCACCTTACTAGTTAACTTCATCATTTCCTCACCCTGTGCTGCTGCTTCTTTTTCCCCCTTTTTTTTGGCCCCAATTTATTGCAACCAAACATGCACAAGCTGAAGAAAAACAACAACAACAACAACAACATCATAGATCATAATAATAATAGCAGGTTCTTAAACCCATCTTTCTCTTCCACACTTCTCGACCAAATCTACCGTTCCATCGACCAAGGCGAAGCAAGAAGCCCCGAAATGAGGTTCTACAGAGAAACAACAACAAAGAAGAAACAGAATAGCAAGTGGACAGAAACAACATTGGACAACAACAACAACAAAAGAAGACACAACAAGGTAAGGGAAAATGTTGCTGTTGGATCACGTGACCATGCAGACCAAGATGTCATGTTCTTCAGTTCAGCATCGTTTTCCTCTGACTCGTGTTCCTCCTCGGGAGGATTCTCTTCCTCCGACACAGAGTCCTTGTACGGAACAAGGTCACGTGCCTCGTGCTTCGCGCCTCTAAAGCCTAAGCCTGTGAGGATCAGCATGTCCAAGGAACAAGGACACCACAGGTTCAACAGTTTTCGCCACGATTCCAACACCGAATTCGGCATTCCAACTGGTGAGGACTACAATGAAGCATCGTTGATCAAGTCCAAGTCTAGAGCGCTGAAGATCTACAACAACCTCAAGAAGGTGAAGCAACCAATCTCACCCGGTGGCAAGATCACGAGTTTCCTCAACTCCATCTTCGCCAATTCTAAGAGAACCAGTACTACTTCAAGGACGACGACGACGGCAACAACAACAAATAAGTCTTATCACAGTAAAAGGGATGATCGAGTTTTTGGATCAGTCGACGCCATAGTGTCTCATAAGTCAGTTCAAGCTCCAGCTTGTTCTTCCGCTTCTTCCTATTCGAGGTCTTGCCTGATCAAGGCAAATTCTTCGGACAGGGAGAAGCTTTACAATGGGATGAAGAGAACGGTGCGATTCGATTGTAGACCCGAGCACAAAAGGATGTGTGACTTAGAAGAGGGTAATGAAGTTCCAGCAACAGCAACAACGTGGAATAAGATTAAGGGAAAGCCTCCTATGAAGAGCGCGGCTGTGGAGAAAAGCAAGGTGGTGGAGGAAGCTGCTAGAGAGTTCTTGGAAGAGTACCGGCGCAACAACAACCAGAAGAAGAAGAAGAATGATTTGGTCTTGAAGGATTTGAGTTTGCCTATGAGTATCAAAATAAATGCCAATAACGAAGATGATGATGATGATGTAGCAAGTTGTGCAAGTTCGGATCTGTTTGAGCTTGATCATTTGGCTGTGTTTGGGAGTGATAGATACTGTGAGGAGCTTCCGGTGTATGAGACTACTCATGTTGGTACTAATCGTGCCATTGCTAATGGCCTCATAGTGTAGTTCTTTTTCAGTACTAGTGTATCATAAATATATATATATATACGGTATTATACAACCATTTTGAGTTCTTGATTTTCCATATTTGGTGTTTTTTTCTTAAGCACGGTTACATATAATAACATGGACCACCGATTCACTGGTTAGTGGGTAGTATTTTTTCTCCTGAACTAAAGTTTTGGGTTCAAGTTAGAAGAATAAGAAAATTACTAATGCTTAAAAGATAAAAGACCTGAATCCGCGCGAGCTCTGGTTAAGATAGGTCACGATCCCCAACTAGCTGATATACGCACCCTTCAATTAGTCAAGGTTTAATTTGATAAACTATGAATACTAGAGAGTTGAAACCAAAAAGATAAATGGTTTGTAATTTTGGATCATGTGAGAAAATTACTGATTATTTAGCTTGATATAATGGTATAGGTGTGAATTAGAAAATTAGTTGCTCTGTATCCTTGCGTTCTTTGGAGTATCTCTACAAAACCAAATCGATAAGCTGTTTAGCTTATGTGTATTTGAATTAATTTATTTTGTATTTAAAATAATTTATAATTAAAAATATTACGGAGAGAGCTAGAGCTTTTGAAGAGAAAAAAAAAAATTGAACAAAATCAAACACGCACTGGAATCTAATGAGGTTGATGGTGCTGAACTATGTGGCCGTGTGAAGTGTGAACAGAACTAGGACATCCTCTGTTGTGCAAATTGCAAAAAGAGTAATGATATTTTGATATCTAAAAAATGAGTATCTATTCAGATATCCACTTTATAAGTATAAGATGTGATAGATATTAAAAATAAGTGAAAACGATCATCATATCTAATAATTATAAAATATATATCTAAATAAATATTTATTTTTAAATGTTAAAATATTTTTACTCCTGAAAAAATACTAACTTTATTAACTTTGGTGTGTATGAACGTGTATCTGGGCATATGTGTACATGTGTAACTGTCACAGAATCTGCCATTTGTTTGGAAGGACCGAGGAAATGGTAGAAATGAGCCGTAAGTGGGTTAATTTAATAAAAAGAATTTCAGAGTAAAAAATTTTGTTAGGATTACTAGGAGTTTTTGTTAAAACTTCATAGGAGAGGGGGGTGAAACTCGAACAGAGGGCCATCTACTCAAAAAGGTAAGAGACAAACATAATTACTAGAGTGTAGAGCCAATCACATAAGACCTACTTATTTACTTATATTATTTTGTTTCATCTCATAAGAATTATAATTTTTACGAAAAATTTTGACAATATTTTTATTAATTGTGCAGTGTTATTCTTTTATAAAAGTGAGCAGCTAGATTTTTCTGAAAAGAAAGAGGTGGGGATGTGTAAATTCTCGATCACGATCTAGCACTTCAGATGTATTGGTACTGGCACAATGAGTTTGATGGAGGAATGAGAAAAAGGAGGAAAAAGAAGAGAGGGAAAACGAGAGATTCGAGATGGTAATCACAAGCAAAATGAGATGAGGAACTGTCGTGATGGTAAAGGGAAAGGCAGATCTTCGCCCATGGGAATAGAGAAAGTGGTCGAAGACTATAGCTTTTGCTCTCTCTCTCTCTCTCTCTCTCTGTTTCTTTCTTCCTCTTTGGAACAAGAATTTTTGATACTTTTTATTAACCCTTGTAACTTCAAGAATCAGCAACCACTTCTCTCGTTGCCACAGCTAGCATTCATAAAAATTGAAGCCTTTGCCTTGAAAAAACTAAAAGAAAATGTCAAACATTTATTTTTTTCAAAAAAAAAATTTGTGTTTTTCCAAAGCCATTAGTTAAGGATCCAAGAGGTGAATTTTTAAACTTTCAAGTGCGTCTCATATATTAAAAAGTTGAAAATATCTCTTTTATTTCTTATGTAATACTTGTTTTTTTTTTAAATCCTTAACCAATACTCTTACAACAGTACTAGTTAGAAAATCCCAAAACTTGTTATCGAAATCATATTATTTATTATTATTTTTTATTTTAGCTTTGACACAATTTTAAGCATACCGTTGACTTATTTTATCTATCATCTTAAGGGTATATTTGATTGGAAATTAAAAATAAGAATAAAAGTTTCATTAAAAAAATTCATGTATAATTTTATACATAAAATTTATCTATTAACTTTAATAAAACTTTTAGTCTATTTTATTTGTCATTCTCATCTTGAACAAGCTAAGTCATTTTTACTTTAATAAAAGTTAGATATAATGATAAATTAATTAAAAAAACCAAGGGTAGTTACTCGGAGAATCTTTTCATGGCAATAGTACTAGGAAAGTTTAGTTTCATGCCTATAATTTTTACTGTTTTATCAATATTCAGTGGTTTAAAATAGTTTAATAGTTATTTCCTTTAAATAAGTAGATATTCTTATATACAAATAAATTTAATTACTCATATTTATACAAACTAACAACAAAAATAAGACCTATGAAATTTATTTAACACGCAATCACTCATACACGAATCTATTAACTTTTATGTGAATATTTCATATTTAAATTAGTGAACTTGTATCTGTCCAAGAATTATTCTTTAATAGGATATCATGTTTAAGTATTATGAATAAAAAATTTTGATACACGCGTTGAAAGATATTTACTTTATTGTAAATCAATTTAATTTAAATCAATTGCAGCATAAATGCGATTCTGAGTGGATGTTACACACAGTTATTGTAGTGTTGAGAAGCATGGCTATGAGCAGAGGAGGAAATTAATTATGATGATGAGTGAAGGGAGGCAAGAATGCAGTTTGGCTGTCCTTTGATACTGGGCATGGCTAGCTAGGTGAGTACATAGTAGTACACTGAGAACTCCTGTTGAAAATGATGAATCCAAAATTCAAGGCAGTGGTGATCTTGTTAAAGTAAGCAATTATTACGGCTCCCGAAGGTGATAATGATTAATCACAGGAAAACAAGACAAGACACTGCCCACTGCCCAGCTTATGCCACGAAATTTCCGTGTTCACTGTACTCATAGTAGAATGGAGGGAGTGAGTGAGTAACTTTTTCTTTCGCTTATATATATATATATATAAACCATTAACTTTTACATTTTAGGGGAACCCAATCTTAATCCATATAAAATTAATATTTGAGATTTATTTGAAGGAAATTTTCTTTTTATCACTTTCAAAATAAGTTAGAATTTACAATTTTCATAACTTTAATAACTTAATAATTTTTAAAAAAATTATAATCACAATAAACAAATATTATTGAAGATTATCAAAATTTAATAATAGAATTACATTACAATAAATAAATATCAATCACATAAATTTTAATTAATTATGAGATATCAATTATAATTATAATTAATTAAAAAATATCAATTATATCAATCATAAATTTATTTTCAGCATCAAAAGAAAATAATCTTGATCCAAATTAAACATCAATATTCAAAATTTTTTTATACTTTCCCATATAAATTGATCAAGACTGTTTTTTCTGTGACATGTTGCCCTTATAGTTTCTTTTTTTTTTTTTTTGGTTTCTTTATTCGATTATTAGAAACAAAGAAAGACTTCACCCAACACGCGGGTAGCAACAATATGATTATTTGCTTTTTATTATTGTCTTGGTGCACCAGATTGTGTAATTTTCTATGTGAACCATTTTATAGTTATTTGCTTTTGGTTTTAATCTCAATTGTTGTCTTAATTCATTTTTTATATATATTTCTGTGGGTTCCATGGTATATGATTTTTTTTTTGTTATTGGTTTATACTATTTTTTGAAATCAAGCTATCATGCGCTTATTTATGCATAGTACAATTTCATTTTTCTATCAATTTTTACTTTTCATTTTTTTTATGCAATTGAAAAGAAAGAAAAACGGGGATGAATACATCATAACTTAATGACAACATCAAATTCTTCGGAGATCCCCAACTCCTAAGCAAGTCACCTTTGCATGCACCAATCACTACAAGAAAAACGTGAGTTTCCAACCGATTTTATTGACGGATTTTTTCCGTCAATGTTTCTGATGAATCTATTGACGGAAAATGAGAAATTTGAGAAAATTTTTTTTGGGGGGATTCTAGTCATTATCGATCATTTTTCCATCAGTATATTTCGCGCTAAAATGAAATGAATAAGGTGCGCCAATTTTTCCATTGGTAATTATTATTAAATTTTTTTATTTAGAAATCAAATTTGCCAACAGATTTTTCCGTTGATAAAATTAATTTTGGGAAATTTTTTCAAAAAATAATTACCAATAGAAAAATCTGTCGGAAAGGTTAATTTCAGAAATTTAATTTTTTCATAAAAAATAATCACCGACGAAAAAATCCATCGTAATTGGTCGAAATTTTTTTTTGGAAGGAGCTTTTAATGCGTGTTATCGGCTAATTTTTGTTTCATCGAAAATTTAAAAATTCATCAGTTCCATTTATAGATAAGAAATGTTTTTTGTTCACTCGCTCTTCTCTCTCATCTAGTCTCTCTCTCTCTCTCTCTCTCTCTCACACACACACACACACACATCGCACGCCTTACGCCACACTCCATTGCACACTGCCCACCGCCGCACACTACCACTCACGGCCTGCCGGGATCTAGTCCCTTTCTCTCCATGCGCCTCGATTTGCCAGCCGCCGCCCCATCACGTCGCATTCCCCCCTCCGCGAATCGACGGCCTGCAGCGAATCCTCCTTCGTGAAGCACCGAGCACCTGTGAAGTCTGCATGCGTAGAGCCCTGGCCACCCGCGAAGCCCTTCGTGAACTGCCGGCCACCCACAAAGCTCCCTCCGCAAATTGCCAACAAGTCACGAAACCCCTTGCATGAAGCCCCTTTGTGAATCGTCGACCACCCATGAAGCCCCCTGCATGAAGCCCTTTTGCAAAGTGCCCTAGCCGCCGCCGTTACCACCAATACCGCCGCGCCGTACCGGAGAAGGTAAGCTCTCCTCCCCTCTGCCAGTTCTCTGTGGCTTACATTGTTTGAATTTTTTTTTTGGGTATACTTTGGTTCTCTTATTGATATTTGGTTTAGTTTGTTTTTTTTTTGTTAATTTTGATTGCAAGCTATTTGGGTTATTTATTTGTTGATATTTGGTTTCGTTTGATTTTTTCTTGTTAATCTGGATTGCAAGAAATCTAGCTAAACAATGTTTCCTTTTGGATTATATTAACCATGTGTCCGTGTTATTTCTTAGCTTTTGATTTGGAATTATTTTTAGAACAGTGAGTTGTGGTTAGGTCATTTGGTATTAAATCTGAATGTAAATCATGAAGCTATTGATTTGTTTTAAGTAGTTTGGTCGCATTCTTATCATTCTTTTCCATCTTTAGCAGGATCCGATTTTGTTAGAGAGCATTGAATCTGTTTGGAACATTTGTCGATAAGTAATTGTTTCTCATTTAATTTAGGATAGAGACTTATGATTTTTAGGATAGAGTTGTAGGAAATTGGGATTGCATGACTGGGGGGGAAAGGCATAGAGGTCCTTTCCCAACTTATTTGGATTATTTGCTATGAAGATTGATTGTGTTTGCGGAGATTGTAGGATATACATGTTGTGATGTTACAAGGGGGGTGTGCTCTAGAACGATTTTAAGATCTTTAAATATTTGTTTGATTGTATTGTGAATTTTATTTGACTGGATTGATATATGTATACATTGAAATTAATTTTTTGGGATGTCTTAGTTTCAGAAGAGGTTCTATAATTTTTTTTTAATTTAAAGAGTGGAATCTTAATTTAAGGGGGGTGTTGCCAAAATTTTGTTAAGTTAAAGGGCACAAACTATTTGCTGAAATGTTGTGGCTTGATTTTCATCTAATAAATTAACTAATGAAAAATGCTTTGTGTACATATTTTTGATTGAACACAACACTGGAAACTTTTTATCTAAAAGCTCTGTTAATAACAATCTTTTCTCAACATCAAGTAGTGTTGAATAAATTATTTTGTACCCAAAATAGTTTACGATTAGACTTCTTTTAGACAGGTTTGAAAAAAAATAAAATCTCTAAGCTCCATCAAATGAACTCAAACATGCAGCTTATATTGTAACATGCACTTTCTCCACCTAATTAATTTATTGAAGTTAGAGTTCTTTATATATACTAAGATGAGTAGATTTAGGTATGTATTGAATTAATAAAGGTGAAAAGAAAATAATAATAACATGGTAGGTAAAATAGACAATCCTCCTAGCAAAGGATAAATTTGAGCAAGATCGTTCTACCTTTTGTTAGTTGTTTTATGTTTGGTTGTTAGTGGAGGAAAGTGGTAGTGGCAAAAGACTGCTCACACGTGAGCACACCATGAAATATTTTGAGAAGAAAAAAAAAACAAGCAAGTTCATCTTTGTTCCTCAAAGTGGTAGTTCAATAAGGACTTGTTGATGTGTATCAGATTTTGGCATAATCCTTTAGGGCCTTCACCTTTTGTCCTAGTTTCTTAATTTTTTGTTTTGGTAGAGGTAGTTTTCTTAATTTCAAAACAGTAGAGGTAGTTATTCAATTAAATCATTTTATTTGAATAACTTTTCAAATCATTTATATGTCAGAGCTAATCATACTAGGGCATCTATAGGCACTGGGTCCACTGCCGAAGATGATGAGGTCCGCGAGCAAGTTCACCTGCTCAATGCGAAACTTCATTGTATGCAAGAGAAAGACACAGAGAGACAACACCAGTTGCAAGAGATGCAAAAGAATATTGAGGACAAGGAAAAGACTATGGAGACGAAAATGAAGAAGGAAATGGTGTCTTTGTGGATTTGAGTTATTGTTTTTTCTTTCTTAGTTATATATTGAATTTTTATATGTGTTTGTATACTTTTATTTATTATATATTTCGAAGTAAAATTCATTGTGTTTATTATTTATTGGGAATTTTTTATAATTTTTCATTATTAAATATATTTATATATTTACAATTAGCTTTAAATAAAAATAAACTCTTAAATGATCACGTAACATACAAATTATAGATTATTTATTTTAAAAAAGAATAAATTATTGATGGATTTTTCCATCAGTAAATTAAGGAAAAAGTAAAAAAAAATTAGGATTATCGACGAAAATCTGTCGGTAAAATAAATAAATAAAAAATAAAATTCAAAAATTTAAAATTATCGACGAAAAAATTCGTCGGTAAACAAAAAATAAAATTTTAAAATTTACGAAATTCAATAATTACATATGGATTATTCCGTCGGGAAAAGAAAAATATAAAATTATAAAATCCAATAATTACCGACGAATTTTTCCATTGGTAATTTTTAAATTAATAAATTATTGACAGATTTCTCTATCGGTAATAAAACCAAATCTGCTAGTAATACCTAAATTTTGACGAATTTGCTGGCGAATTCTTCATGCTCGTTTCCGAAAAATCCATCAATAAATCTGTTAATAACATTTTTTGAAGGATATTTTCCGTCGAAATTATTTTCGACTACTTTATTTTTTATGGTCAAAATCCATCGAAAATGAAATTTTTCGTCAGTAATAGAAAAAATTCATCAATAACAATTTTTTTCTGGTAGTAAATTTTTGTAAGAGTATTAGTATAATGTTGTCTTTCTGCATAGTTTGCTCTAAGAATATTACAAATCAAGCCTGCACAAGTGTTTTCTTAATAGCTTGAATGGTGTCGAACAATCAATAATATGACACATCCTTAAAGATCATCGTCGTTACATGTATCGAATCTGAATAGCATAGGAAATCATGAATACCAAGTTGAATTGTTAAGTTTTGTTTATTGTTCATATCTTTGTATTATTTTCAATATGTCTTTTGGAGGACTTTTCATATAGAAGTTACTATTATACTATGTGAATATTTATTTTCTTCCGATACTATTTTAGTTTACCTAAGCTATGAATTTTGTTAAATAGTAATTCTAATGTACTCATTTTTCTCTTATTATTAGTGCATCACCCACAATTTTCATAAATTTAATTCAATTATTAATCATTTAAAAATCATAATCATAATTATTATACCATTAAAATATCATTAAAGATTATCATTATTTTATAAAATATTTTTTACATCATTAAGTAATAAATATGATAACCTGTCTATTTGTTTTATTTTTTTTAATGAAATAGAATTTAAAATTGAAACATACACTACTCGATTATGCAACTTAGATTTCGATTTATATTTTATTTTTGAATGAAATTAAAATATTCCAAATTTTAATACCAATGCTAATACTAATTTGTTTTGCTAATTTATTATATTTTGATTTACTATGTGCTGATTATTAATTGGAACTTACTTTATAATCAATTAAGGTGAAAAAATATGCTGATTATAGAATTTACAGGGTTATTATAAACGAATACTAATTTCTGTAACCTGGTCTAATTTGTTATAATAAGGTCTAATTATAAATTGATACGAGAATTAATATTGGACCAGTCGGACATAAAGCCCGCCCATCCGATTGGGCCAGCACAACCGCCCCGTTCCCCTTACACCAGGAACGGAATGGATCCCTGACGGTCATAACGGTTCCCCAATCTGAATATAGGCCGGCCCAAGGCAAGGTATGAGGCAGTTCCAAACAGACACGGACCTACCCAAAGGAGACCAAGAGACTAAGACAGCAACAAATACTAATTTTCATAATCTGTTCAAAACAACATGATTCCCTTACCAATAGTAACTAACAGCAATAACCTTGTTGTTCTAAGGTTACACGTTTTGGAAAAATACACAAGCTAATTTGTAATTTGGATCGATTTTAAGTGAAAAACTAAATTGATCCAAATAATATACTCTACACGAGTTTGAATTTGATTGGTTTAAAGTGGTGCTTTCACTTTGACAAAAAAAAAAAAAAGAAAAAAAATTGATGCTTTTACAAATAAATAAAATAAACATTTTCTGAATCTAAGTAAGCTCTAACTTAACTTCTTGAGTTTTTAAATTACTTTATCTCCATGTTTATTTTTGAAAAATAAATAATCGTCTAGACAGACATCTAATAAGCTGTATTGACTACAAGGAGGATCTAATTAAGCTTTATTTAACAATACCTATGCTTTTCCTTCGTAGTGAACTCCGCTCAAATTCTCACCCATCAACTTACCATTTTTGTCCCATCCGTGATGATCATGATTTATTCTAGATAATAACGTTTCTAATTCTGGGAGTTTCTGGTTCCATGTTCGCAACACATATTCTTGCACTTAATTTCTTGCTTAGTCCGAAACCTTTATCCAGTGTTTCAAATCTAGAAAGCGGTAGGTATAAAATTATGAAAAATTCTTTATATGTTTCTATTCAACAATTTAAGATTTTAAAAGAGATTTTATGACATAATGAGTCTCTTTAACCAAGTGGATTAAAGTTCAATCCCTACCATCTCATTCTTCTAAATAAAATACTTGCACTTAAGTACAAGGTCTCAATCCCAATCCAATTTTGCTTTTTTTAATCATTTCAAACATAATCCAGTGTATTTTAAATATAAGAATTGATAACTCAATTTAATTCCTATTCTATCTAATTATCACAAACCTACAATTTAACTTATAACACAAATCACATCGGATCATTTCTTAATTTTTTTTCTTGTGAAAATCATTTCTTGATTTGAATCATTCTAATTACTAATTTAAGTTCTTGGCACCTATGGTTGGTGACAGAAAGAGCCAGAATCTTTTCTTTAACACAGGAAACAAGGCACTGGAAAGCAACCCAACTGTCAACTATGCAGAAATTCACTCATAGTCATTACTAATAAATCTAAATTTTCATCACAAAGTCCGTCCAAATTGTTGTCAACTACTTGTCACGCAATAAACAGAAAATAATAATAATACTAATGGCACATGATTATAAGGGACCCTCATGATTCCATTGGGGTTCCCCAACCATTTTCACATGATCATTTAGGAGGATATAGGCAAAATTTGAAATAGATCATAGAGATGAACTTCAAGAACAGCCCTCAAACTCATGAGAAAGGAGCCTCTTCTCCATACTACTTCTCTAGGCAATCATCCAATAATAATAAGTCCAATAATTTAAATTCAAGGGCCAATAAGCCCCATAAGCATATGGAGCCACCAGGCCCTGCTCTCCCTGCTAGATGCTGCGGAGGCTTCAGCAATGCCAAGAATAATACAGCTCGAGCAACTCCCTCAACCTCACAACAAAATAGTCAGCAACATGAGCTTTACCAAAGGCTGGAATCAAAGCTATAATTTTCATGCACTGAATGTCTTTTCTTTTCTTTGGAGGGAAGGGAGGCGCACCCATGCCACATGCCACATGTATGCATTGGATTTTAAATCAAAATTTATATTTTGTGCTTTAAATTAATATATCAATGTTTCTTCTTGAATCTATCTATCTATATATATATATGTATGGGACATATCAAGTGAGAATATGTTTCTTACGTGAAAAGTGAGAACAAACATTTCAGCTAATAGATCAAATTGTGTGACTAAGATTACATTACCAATTTTTGTGATTTTTTTTTCAAGAAAAACAACAGCATTAATAGTTTTGTAAATTTTATTTAAGGGTCTGATGTATGTGTGTGTGGTTATATGTAGGTGGCAGATTTGGAAAAGGAGGTGCAAATGCAGGTAGCGCTAAGGGTGATGTACAAAAAAAGAATGGAAAGGACACAAGACTACTTGAGGTACTGCCTTCAGATTGCACAAGACAATGGAATATTGGACCTTATTGTTCACTATAAAGGTGCACTTCAACAATCTCCTCTCTCTTCCCACACCCTCAGCTCCATTTCCAGCCCTCAAATTCCCAATCCTGCTCAGCGCCACCCTGATCCTGCTGCCATCATAGATCAAGCCAAAACCAGTGGGTGGTGTATTGATCCAGATGAGGTTAGTATTATAGAAGCAACATAGAATTAGTCAATTAGTTTTGAATTTGAAACTTGTATTTCAGTTGCCAGGTTTTGTATCTCAATCCCTATTATAGTGGTTTGTTACAGGAAGTATCATATCAGTTCCTTGAGTCTAGGATCAGTGAAAAACAGTCTCATGTATATATATTTACTTCATGCAATCAATAAAGTATCTCGTTTTTGCTTTTCTCTATAAGTATGACATTATCTACTTATTAATAACCTCGAGGAGTTCGCCAAGTGAAATATAACATGGTCTTGTGTCTTATAGGCCATATGTTTGAATCTTTTTTTTTTTTCTTTTCTTATTTCACGTTAAAAAAAAAAAGAATTCCACTCACTAATAATATACGCATAAATGCATAATGAATCATTCCTTACATACAAAATCATTAATGACAGGTCACAGCTAGAATTTTAATGAGAGGAAAGTAAACCAAACATTTATGACATAAATAAATAATATTAGCCACCATGCAGAAGCATGTTAACTAGTAACAAATCATTTTAAACAAAATATAAATTACATAAACCTGAAGAATTTTTCAGATGATAAAATGATTTTACAAATTTACTATGAATTTAAAGTTCTTTCAATTATGATATTATTATATGGGTGTCTTTAACCGTATCTTTAAGAATAAAATTTTTCAAGTTTAGAGTGGGTCTCATATATTAAGTAGTTGAAAATTCATCTTTTCGATACAAAACTTTCCATACTTGATTATTGACAAGCAACCTAACCCTAAAAGTTTGTACAATATTCATAATTTAATACAAATAATTATAGTATACCCATATATGATTAAATATAAATATAATCTATCCTATCACAAGAAAAGTCTTAGCACATGATGGTGGAATTACTAGGTCTAACCACGTCTCATTTATGCATCCAAATAACTTAATTAAATTTGATTCTTAAGCTCTTTGTTGGCAAATTGCTAGCAATTTTCTGTGTTCTCGCCAACAAAAATGTTTTTTCGCTTAACATATCGACATACTTTCTTCAAAGTACTCTCTATCTTTAGATGTAATAAGAAAGATATAACAAAAACTTTTAAATACAAAATAAGTGCAATTAATAAAGGATATGAAAGGGTGTTGAAAGGACGTTATGTCATAGCTAGCTATGTGTACCAATAACACACCTCTTTGCATTTGTTAATTGTGTGTCCCCTTTACATAAAGGGCTAAAATTTAAATTTAGAGATTTCAGGTTCAAATTAGCTTAAAGCAATATATTTGGATGTAAAACTATGATTATTAATTAGAGAATAACTATGTCTTAGCTACTCTTTTGTAGATTCAATTGGAAGAGAAAATTGGGCAAGGAAGCACAGCAGACATTTACAAGGGAACATGGCGTGGATTCCAAGTGGCAGTGAAGTGCATATCCGCGGAGTTCTTCCGCACGAATGAAAACGGCGTCGTTTACTTCGCTCAGGAGCTCGAGACACTCTCGAAACAACGCCATAGATTCGTGCTTCAGCTAATGGGCGCGTGCAGGGACCCTCCCCACCGCGCGTGGGTGGTCACCGAGTACCTAAGCACCAATCTTAAAGAGTGGCTTCATAGCCCTGGCACAAGGTAAAATATAGAGCAGCGCTATTCAAACATAAAAGAAAAAAATTATATTTATTGAAATATTTATATAATAATTATTGAATGTGATATGATAGATAAAATGTATAAAATTTATCATTATGTCTAACAATTATTAATTGAATGTCCTAATAAATACTTATTTTTTGAGTATTTAAATGACATTTTTGTAAAATATATGTAATGTGTCGGTGTCAAAGCACTATTAGAGGCAAAATTTCTTGGGTGAGGATACCTCTAACACACCTCATTTTTATATATACTCCTACTAAAATTAGTGAATCCCATAATCAAGTAATCATATCATACAAGTAAATAAAAGGAAAAATTACACTTTATCCTCTTAAACTACAAGTCATATGTTGTGTTTAGTCTTTAAATTTTAAAAAGGTAAATTATACTTATTTTCCCCGAGGTTTGTGAAAATATAACTCATATCCCTCTAATTGTCGAGCTTATACTCATACCCCATTTGCTTGTCAAATTTTAAGTATTCATATTATAATCATACTCCTTATTCACAGAATATCATTAGTAAACTTAACATAATAATTTTTTGCAATATTAATTGTTCCTAATTAATAAAATTATAAAAATACTATTAAAATTAACAGAGTGGGTAAAGGTATTTTCATAATTTTATTGATTAAAAATAATTAATATCAGAAAAATGTCATTCTGTTAAGTCTACTAACAACGGTCTGTGAATAAGAAATGTGACTATAATATAAATACTTAAAATTTGACAAGCAGAGGGGATGTGAGTGTAAGTTGGACAACTAGAGGGGATGTAAGTTGCATTTCTATTAACCTCAAAGGAGGTGGGAGTAATTTACCCACTTTACAAATATGCAAATCGATTCGTTGGATTTTCACAAATGTTCTCCTGTCTTCTTCGTAACGATCCATGTCCCTTCCTGATATCAGAGCCAAAATCACGAGAGAGATTTAGGATTTGATATCTTGGATACAAGTTTTTTCTTATTGTTATAATATTAGTTTTGATTTATTTCTTTGTTTAAGTTCTGTTATTTATCTTTCAAAGTAAGTGTTAGTTGTTAGTCTGATTTGGGGTCTACTGTAGCAGTGAAAGCTATGTGTACGTTGATCAGCCCAGATAGTGGTCCCGGCAATAAGATTTGAGAGAGGTAGTGAGACTGTTGGTCAGCTAGGGTGGTCTCGTAGCATAAAACTCTAATAGGATTATTGGCAAGTCTTCTTAGAACTTTAAGTAAATTAAACTTAGGAAGAAATAATGAGATAGTAGTAAGAACAAATAATGAAAAAGCTTCTACCTCCAATAATAATAATAATAATAATAATAATAATAATAATAATAGTCCCTCATTAGAATTACAAATAGCTAGAATAGAAGAAAGGTTGCATAACTGGTCTATACCTATAATAAGAAAAAATGAAGTATATAAGAGTCAACATTTTTGGCAACAACGAGATGAAGAGATACATGTGTTAGAATATAGTTACCCAGGTGCAAGTAATAATAATATTATAAACATACTAGAAGCTAAAAAACTCCGAGAACATAAAGAGCAAGGATTTAATTTTATACATATAGGTTTGATCCAAGTAACAGCAAAACCAAACTTTAAGATAGGAGTTAATACCCCTATTTTAATAATATTAAGAGATATAAGATTTAAAAAGTTTCAAGATTCGTTAATAGCCACCTTAGAAAGTAATTGTCATGATGGTCTGGTTTTCTTTAATTGTTATCCTAATTTTGCAATAAATATAAATAATGATTACACTTCAGAAGCTATAAAATTATATATTAAAACCCCTGATGATATAATAGATGAGAAATATGATCCACTTCAGAAAATATATAGAATATATTATAAGGTTATAAAAATAGATTATGATTTTAGAGCTTTGAAACAATCCCCAAGAGATAAAACCATATTAGTTCAAGCTAATTTCACAAAAACTATAGTACAAGTTCTTAAAAAACTAAAGCATTTAGAAGTGATAAAACATGTCCAAGAAGAATGGCTACTAGAAGATATAATTGAACCAATAAAAGTTGAAAACACTCAAGTTAGAGAAATAATTCAAGAAGGTAATAATATAAGACTTAGAATAAATAGGTCACAATCTGTAAGATTAAAAGAACCCCAGATAATTAAACCAAAAATTTCTAGGCATTCAGTAGATAATTCTACTATTAATATAGATTTAATAGGAATAAATAATAGTAGAGTAAGAATAGCAACACCAATTTATGAAGATACCCAATATTCTCCTACAACATCACAAGTCTTAAATGTTTTAACTAAAAAAGAGTCTTTTGAAATAAATAAAGCATGGATAAGAGAAGATTTTGAAGCTGAATATAATAAAGATGTATGAGAATGGTTTTTTAAAAATTTTAGTAAAAAAGAAATTAAAGATATTAGAAAAATATTCTATAAATATATGGAAGATAATGAAATTAATTTATATTTCTTTGATTGGTTAAAAAATATTTATGATAATGAAAATAAGGTAAAAGAATTATGTCCTTTGGCAAAAATAACCTCTACATGGAAAACTATATCAAGAAAAACTATAGAGTCAAAATATCCCCCTAAAGAAAACGTAATGGTAAAATTGTCAGAAAAGATTGAAATAGAAGTAGCCCGATATAAAGATATTACTAATGAAAAGGGAGAATTAAATAAAAAAAAGATATAAGAAAAGTAAATCAGCAACTTAATTATTCCAATACAATGTTATATATAATAAGTAAACAATTAGGAAGAATTAAGAATAAAATAGGAAATAGTAGTACTAGTAATAACAAGCCCCAAATAAATCCAAAGATAATAGAAACTCCTTTATATATAATCGGAACAGATGTAAATATATTTAAGCCAAAAAGGTCAGTTGAAGCTGATCTTGAAGATATCAAAGAAAAACTTAAAGGATTAAGTATAGGTAAAAGAACCATAAATATTTTAGATTTGGAAGTAAATAAGTTAACAAGTAGAAACTATACTAAAACACAAAATTATTATTCTAGACCCACACCAGGTGATATAAGTTGTGAAGAAAGAGAGATGATGTTTCAGAATTCCTACACTGGAGGAAGTATAGAAGAATGGAACATCGATGGGTTGAGTGAACACTTAATAAATGATGTAGCTTGTCAAATGGCGATGTTTGGTACAACCTTAAAGTCTAATGGATTAGATGAAATAGAAGATACAAAAGTAATAATAATTCATGGATTTACAGGACAGTTAAAAGGATGGTGGGATAAATTTTTTAACTCAATATGATAGGAATATAGTACTTTTTAGTATAAAACAAGAAGGTGATCAAATAGTATCAGATACAGTAACAACTCTATTAGTATATCAATACTTAAGAATTTTATAGGAGATCCCAGTATATTTAAAGAAAGAGTAGGAACCCAGTTAATTAATTTAAAATGTCCAACTATGTCTGATTATAGATGGTACACAGATGTATTCATAACTAAAGTAATGATGAGAGAAGATGCTAATGCACCCTTTTGGAAAGAAAGATTTATAGCAGCTTTATCTAGATTATTTGCTATAAAAGTTATACAAAAAGTACAAACCCATTATGGTATTCAGATCCCATATGATAATTTAACCTTTGGTCAAATACATAATGTAGTAGTAGAAATAGAAATAGAAGTATATACTGATATAAAATTACAAGATAGAGTGAGAAAAGAAAAAATAAATAATAGAAAAGAATTAGGAACATTTTGTCAAGAATATGGAATGGATCCATTAAAAGCCCCAAGTTCTCAACATAAAAAACATATTAAAAAAAAGCATAAAAATATAAGAAATAATAATTCTAGAAGATATTATAAAAAAACAAAATTACCAACCTCCACATCCACAAACTTATCAAAATAAACACCTCCTTCAAAGAAAAAATATAAGAAAATAGTTAAAAAAGAAAGTATGTGTTGGAAGTGTGGAAAACCAGAATACTATACTAGAAGTTATAGGGTACAACAGAAAATAAATGAATTAACCAATGAAGAGCTAAAACAAGTATTATTAAATATAATCTGACGAAAAAGGAATTAATAGTGAAGAAGAAGCTATAGATAATGAGATATATCAAATTAGATAAAAATTCCTCAGAAGAATCAGAAATAGAAGAAGAAAATTACTGTTAAGAACCAGGTTTATGTAATTGTGAAAATTGTATGGAAAAAACTATAAATATTTTAACCAAAGATCAAACTTCAGTATTAATATCAATGATAGATAAATTAGAAGAATCCCCATTAAAAGTAAAATTTTTACAACAATTAAATGAGTTAATTAATAAAGAAGAAAAACAAAGTAAAGAAATAAACCCAATAGAAATAAAAGAATTTTTTAATAGATTCAAAACTCCAAAAGAAATTATTACGGTAAAAGACTTACAAAATGAAATTAAAGGATTAAAACAAGAAATTCTTGATATAAGACAACAAAATATTTCTTTACAATATAGACTATCAAAACTAGAAGGAGAACAAATCATAAATGTACAAAAGTCAAAATCTATAATCATAAAAGAGCCTGAAGAAATTGAAAGTTCAACTGTTTTCATTAATATATTAAATTTAATAACTACTCATAAATAGTGGACAAAGATTACCTTAATTATAAAAGAAGAATGATTTGAGTTAATAGCTCTAGTAGATTTAGGAGCTGATATAAATGCTATACAAGAAGGAGTAATACCTGCAAAATATTATGAAAAATCAACAGAAAGAGTTTCAGAAGTAAATGGAGCAGGATTAAAAATTAAATATAAACTTTCAAACACAAAAATTTGCAAAAATAAAATTTGTTTTAGAACATTTTTTGTATTAGTAAAAAAAATTATAAATACTATAATATTAGAAACCCCTTTTATAACTCTTTTATATCCTTTTTGGACAACTGAAAAAGGAGTAGAAATATATGCGATACTAGAAACCCTAGTTCTCTTTGAATTCTTAGAACCTCCTAGAAAGCGAGAATTAAATTTGTTACAAGAAGTATCTATATCAAAAGAAGAATTAATAGAACAAAAACATAAACAGATTAATTTTTTAAACAGAGAAACTTATTATAAAAAAATAGAAGAACGAATTGAAAATCCCAAGATACAAAGAATGATAAAAGAATTTGAAGAAAGGATAGAAAAAGAAATTTGTGATAACAACCCTATGGCCTTTCATCATAGAAAAATTCATGAAATATCTTTACCATACGAAGAAGGATTTAAAGAATCTGATATACCAACAAAAGCCAGACCTATACAAATGAATGAAGAATATTTAAAATACTGTAGAAAAGAAATACAAGAATATTTAGAAAAGGGATTAATAAGACCTTCTAAATCACCTTGGAGTTGTTTAGGATTTTATATTATGAAAGCATCAAAAATAGAACGAGGAGCTCCCAGATTAGTAATTAATTATAAGCCCTTAAATAAAGTTTTAAAATGGATAAGATACTCTTTACCAAATAAAAGCGATCTAATTAAAAGATTATATAAAGCTAATATATTTTCAAAATTTTATATGAAATTAGGATATTATCAAATCTCTGTAAAAGAAAAAGATAGATACAAAGCTGCATTTGTAGTTCCTTTTGGTCATTATGAATGGAATGTAATGTCACAAGGTCTTAAAAATGCTCTAAAGGAATTTCAAGAAATAATGAATAATATTCTATATCAATATATGAAATTTTCTATTGTATATTTAGATGATGTATTAATTTTTCCAAAGGAATTAATCAGCATAAAGAGCATTTAAATAAATTTATTAAAATAATAAAAGAAAATGGATTAGTCATATCAGCTAAAAAGATGAAAATATTCCAAATCATAGTAAAACTCCTAGGTTATGAAATAGATCAAGGCACCTTTACACCTATTAAGAGATCCATAGAATTTACAGATAAATTTTCAGATGAAATAAAAGATAAAAAATAATTACAACGATTTCTAGGTTGTCTTAACTAAGTAGCAGGCTTCGTTCCTAATATTAGAACTATTTGTGCCCCTTTATATAAGCATCTTCGGAAGAATCCTCCTCCATGGAATGAAGAAATGAGTCAAGTCATTGTAAAAGTCAAAAACATTGTTAAGAGTCTTCCTTGCCTAGGGATACCAAACCTTTCTGCATCTTTAATAGTTGAAACTGACGCCTCCAACCTTGGTTACGATGGTATTTTAAAACAAGTTTTCCTAGAGTCAATAAAAGAACAAGTCGTCAGATATCATTTAGGTATTTGGCATCCTCAGTAGAAATATTCAACAATTAAAAAGAGATTTTATCTATAGTACTATGTATTACAAAATTCCAAGATAATTTGTTTAACAAAAGATTTTTAGTACGAACCGATTATAAAGTAGCACCCAATGTTTTATAAAATGATGTAAAAAATCTTGTTTCAAAACATATCTTTGCAAGATGGCTATGTATATATATATATATATATAAAAGTTAATTAAATTGACTGATTCATTTTCTCTCATACTTCAATTCCTGTTACAAGGCACAAAGTGAGGGTGGTGCTACTTCCACCCTTTAAAGAGAGGGTTGTGAAGGCGTTGGAGATAGCACAAGGCATGCAGTACCTACATGAACAAATTCCTAAGGTCATTCACCGTGACTTGAAGCCTAGTAACATTTTCTTAGACGATGCCTTGCATGTTAGGGTTGCTGATTTTGGCCATGCAAGGTTCTTGGTCGATGAGGAGATGGCTCTCACAGGAGAAACAGGTAAGGATTATTTGATTCATTTCTTTTCCTTTTATTGTTTTGAATGAAAAAGAAAATTACAACTAAAATTATGACAAGTGATCCTCTTCTAGAGAAACTTTTGAAAAAAAATAGTACTTTGTCTCATTTAAATATAATACATAAGTTTTATGGGTCATTTGTTGTCATACTTTCACCATATTTATATTTTTATTTTGGTTCAATTACTATAGAGTTACTTATAATTTCAAGTAATTTTTAATTAGGTCCCTATAATTTAAAATTTTATAATTAAATCTCTAAATTGTACAAAAAATTTCAACAAACTCCTATAATTTAAAAATTCATAATTGATTCCCTATATTATACAAAAGATTTTAATCAAGCCCCTTTATTGTATAAAAATTTTCAATCAAGTCCTTATACTGTAAAAAACTATAGTGATTTGATCACAAAATTTTTAAGCTATATGGACTTAATTAATTGAAAATTTTTCTATATTATAGAGGCTTGATCACAAATTTAAACTATAGGGATTTGATTGAAAATTTTATATAGTATAAGGATTTGATTATAAATATTTAAGCTATAGGAACTTAATTCACTACAAGAAATGGGTAGGATATCGACAGGTTTAACAATGGATTCAATTATTATCGACTGGTTTATCGATAGGTATGACCATCTATTTTTGGTTCATTAGCAGAATATTATCGATGGGCTTGAAAACCTCTTGGTAAGGCCGACAGGTACATCGACAGGTGTAAAAATAAAAATCACTCGATACAATTGTATTAAATGGGCCACTGAGGTCATCAGGAAAATAATGTTACCAACGGGTTTTGCTATTTTTTTAACTGACCGGTGTTGAAAATTAAAAAAAAAAAAACATATCGTTCTTGTCGGAAAACCCCTCGGTAACTACTGATGAGTATTGAACCATCGGTAATGCACGTTGATATCTCGTAGATTTCTTGTACTAATTGAAAATTAAGTGAAACTATAGGAACTTCAGAGTGATTAAACCTTTCATTTTTTATTGCAACTACCAATGTACAGAGGGTTTTTTTTTCCTATATTTGGGTGTTTAAGAATTTCTAGCAAATTTGCATATAAATGTCAGTGATTTATGATAATAATGATTTTGTTTGTGCTATATTTTCAGGAACATACGTGTACATGGCACCGAAGGTGATTCAATGTGAGCCTTGTAATGAAAAATCTGATGTGTACAGTTTTGGGGTCATACTAAACGAGTTTCTAACAGGAAAATATCCCTACATTGAGACTGAATATGGTCTGACCAAGGTATAATCATCTATCATCACTCTAAATCTTGAGTTGTGTTTTTGTAAAATTGATTAATTTGTTTGGTGTCAATCTCAATTAGAAATTGAAATAAGGGTTAAAGGTAAATTACACTAACCCCCTCTTAGATTTGATAAACTTTATCCTTGCTCCCCTCTACTTGTCTTGATAACATTAACCTCATTTAAACATATCGCCCAATATGCTATGGAGGGGATGGTGTAATGATTTTTTAAATGTATAGAGAATGTTAGTGTAATAATTTTACAAACTCAGAGACCTTCAAAGTAAATTTTGTATCACTGGTCAATGTAATTTGCTCGATGATTAGTGTTACCCTTTTTTATATAAATAATGTTACCCTATTAATTATTGTACTCATATATGGCATTTGTTGTGAATGCATGTTATTGTTAGATTGCAATGCAAGTTGTGGAGGGTAAGTTGAGGCCTATGCTTCCATCCAATGATGATATTGGCCAAATGGGAGAGCTTATTAACCTTATTTGCCTCTGCTGGGATGGAAATCCATCTACTCGACCATCATTCGCATTTATCTCCTGTAGCCTCGAGTGTTATGTCAATAAGCTAAGCTCTATCAAACTAGCTAGCTAGTGTTTAATTACGCTATGAAGATTCACTATCATTAATGTGATGAGGAAAACACTGATACTTAGCACTTAACTAGTGCTTAGTGGCATTGCTAATGCAATTTAGTACTAGACCACTTATAAATCAACACTTTGAAAGAGGATCGGAAAAGCTTAATTATTCGCATAGGGAACTAATGAAAATAGCTTGTAATTTTCAGAGATATGGACCTCTAGACTACTATTTCAAGATAAATTGAACTTTTGGTCTACATTTACTATGTTAGAATATAAATGTCATTCATATATCTTTATCAATTTGCTTAAGCTTTTTAAGGGCAATTGTAATACCCTAAATACGAAATTTGTTAGTACCTAAATCATCATCATTATTACTTACTTTCACTATTATTATTTTTATTATTATTATTATTATATTATTATTATTATCATCATCATCATCATCACCATTGCTGTTAGCATTATTAGTACTTATTATTACCATTAATATTATTATTGATGTTATTAATATTATATTATTATATTATATACATGTAATGCACAGTAAGGTAAGCATGATTGATATCATGTTATTATTATTATTATTATTATTATTATTATTATTATTATTATTATTATTATATAAGTAGCAGATTTGTAGTGAGTTGCACAAGTTACACACACACACAGATATATATATATATATATATATATGTGTTATAACATGAATGACGCGGGTTGTATTATTATATTAATTGTCATACATATATATAAGAGGAAAAAGGCTTTGAATCGTTGAAGCCAGAACATGCGCACATTGTCCATCACCATGTGTACATGCACGAGACTTTAACAGTTTCGTTCTCAAATTTTTGTTAGATACTTCTAGTATATTTTTAGCATATCATAATACTCCTAAATATTTTTCTAAAATCCCTAGCCATCAAAAGAATTTTCCCTAGAGAGAGAAATATGGTTTCACTCAATTTTCTCCAATTAATCTCTTCTAGTAAGTGATCTTTTTGGGAATTAGTCAGTTCATCCCCTTTTTATTTAATCTGTGAATTTGGGTACTATCTAACAAAGTTTCTCATAATATTTTTTCTCCCTATCATCCCAAACTTAGTTTGGGTGATAAAATCAAATTGTTTACATTTTTATTATATTGTTTGGAAGCTATCGATGCCATTCTAGCTCCTCAGAATCAGATTGTTAGTAGAACCACACTCCCAGCCATCAACAGTGAGTGGGTTTAAGCTTATAGCCATATTTTTTGTCATTAGTATTATTTTTTCATATTATATAAATTACATATGAAATTTTAAAATGATTTATGCTAAGAAATATACTTTTATGAATTATAAAAATTTTAGAAAATTATTGTTTGTAGTTATCATGACAAATTATTATTTTAGAAAACTCATTGGATCATACTTGTTGTATGTATGATTTAGATCTATTTTATCAGCCAGAAGATTTCATGAATTCTAGTTTTGCATGAATGATAAGAATGATGAATTTTGTTGTCATTAGTTTTAGCCAATAATTATTGAGAAACAATCAGTAAGTTAACAGCTGCAGAATTGATCATTAACCTTAGTACCAAGTGGTCTATTAGAGGACTAGCTCATTCACAGAAGGAACCCAGTGTAGTGTCTATTTATGGGACCTAGTTAGGTGCCCATCAGATTAGCCATTAGTCAGATTCAGCTATTCAACTTAGATACTTATGTACAAAAAAATTCCTATTTCTCTATTATTTATTGCCATGGATTTAGTTAACTTATTATTTTCAGTACAGTCATATGGAATTATATAAAAAATGTTTTACATCAAGTTACATATATATGTTATGTATCTTTGTTTTCATCCCATGTGGATTGTGAGTGGAGGCTTACTCACTGAGTTTTGATGAACTCACCCCTCTATTTTCCTTCCCTACAGATATAGCTGCAGGTTCAGTTGCATCACAGGATTCTCCTCAGTAGTGCTATAGCTTCTTTGGTGAGCTTCGCTTTGGAGTGGAGCTTATTATTGGTTATGTCAGTTTAGTAGTGCTCCAATAATTATGCAGGCAGAGTCCCAGACACGAATTATATTATTTTGACTATTTTCAAAATTTCAGTCGTTTATTTAATTATATTTGGCTTTGGCCTAAATTATGGATTTTACACGATTTTATGTTTAGTATTTATGATTGGAAACATTTTCGAAATTATGAAATTTAGTTAAACTTGAGATATCTTGAAGATATTGAAATTATTTATGCATATTAGCCAGTTACGTTATCAAAGGCTTCTATATGAATCCAAATCCTCACGTGTCGGTCACATTCTCTAGGCAGATCGTGACAGCAATGATATCATGATATACTATGAAAGACTCCATAACCAAACAGTGAGGGGGTTGATCATTATTATTTCTCATTCTGGTAAATGATAAGTAGTTTACGCTTCAACCTAAAAAAGGAATTTTGTGAAGGGCCATGCTAAAGTATCAATATCATTTATCTACCTATAATCATCAACTTAAATTAAATAAGATTATGTTTATATGATATTATGAATGCAATCACATTTTTTCCTATGTTTAATTGAGATTACAAAATGGCCTAAGCAAAGTTATATATTGGGATAATTCAAAGTCTAACTATGATTGTCCTAATTTTCCAATGGATCGGAAACCATAATGCGCCTTCCGTTTGAGGAAAAAAAATACATTTTTTTTGCCAATCTATTTGGAAACTATTAACGTTGACATTATATTTGTTGGTAGTGATATACATGGATAAAGATCTCTCCGCCCTTGGTGATTTAATTCAATAGTTAGAGTAGAACTATTATGTTTTTTTTTCTTTCCCATTCTTTATAATTTAATGGGACCCAGAATGTCACAATTGCACATGCATCACCATTTCGCAACATGAGAAGCCTTTGGGTGTATAAAAAGAGTTGTGATAGATTATGGTGTTCACAAAAAACTGAAATCTCATCACCCCAAATGCATGCACTAACTTACACATAAGAGACAAAAATGTAAAATAGACACCACAAGGAGATTTATTCAATAAATATGAGCAGTATTTTAACTGTCAAACTTACATAAGGAGATGTGGAATGCAATGTATCTAGGTACAATTCAAACAATTTTCTAAACTTTACTATGATGATGAGCAAAGAAAAGACAAAGTGCAAGCGAAAAAATGTTATTGGTTGCTATAATTTTTTTTTGGTTGCTATATTTTTTTCTAAAAATTAGTCATTCACGATTTATATATGAATAAGTTGGTAATTCATTATTATTTACCACTGATTAATACATAAATCACTAGTCATCAATTGATACTCAAAAATCCAAATAAGATGACAGAAATCCAAGTAACCTTGGTATTGATGATTTGAATGTGATGAGTGAGTGAAGGTTAACAGCATCTTTCACGCTTCCAATTAAAATTTTGGAGTGATTGAACATAATTAACCTAGCTTAAGTGTGATTATGGTGCAATCGTGGCACTAGGTGTAGGCATAGCAAGGCATTTTCTAATGGTGATGTGTACTATTACTAAATACTAAATCAATAGCAAAAAAATTGTAGGTATAGACATCATACCATTAATGAGCCAATTGTCCGTCAATATAAATTTTTGAAGCTTTATCCATTATTTTTTACATTTTTGCTAATAGTTTTTTTGCCTTTGAAAGTCAAGTTTCTTCTAGTATTGATGCCTAGTTATATCATTAATCAAGTAACATATACTGTAATACCCCGATTTTCATTTAGTCATAATTATGTGTGAATTATAATGTAATACCTCAAGGCTACGTGTTCCCAACTAGGCATAGCAGCCCTTGGATACCTTGAGAACCCCGCCTACTAATCTCTCCTTAATGTATCATTTATGTGCTATTCTTTAGTTAATGGTGTCTCTGTTTTGTGCATGACAGAAGTCCAAAAATGATAGTTTGATGATGGGGTTTTATGTTCTTTGATTTGGATTGATGATAAATGGAGATTAGAGCTTGTGTTCCTTTTTTTATTTTCAAATTTACTATTTTAATATGCATTTAGGAGTTGTTTTGCTTGTTAATGTGGCTGATAATGCATAAATAAACTTGCAACTCATGAACATTGATGTTTGGTTGCTAGAATTCATGCCAAGAGCCATTTTATGCCTTTGTTTTGTATTTACTACTGTTGGACAAAAATTTCCTGGTTTGGGTTGGATATGTTGGCCTAATTGTGCTGTTATCTTGATGTTGTGACATGAAAGAAATGTAAGCTTTGTCTTTGAAGTGCATAGTGGTTATGTTTATGTCTCCTAATAAATTATGAGATTGTTACATGATAATGGAACAGAAGATACAAGCAAGTTATGTTAAAGTATAAATGAAGTTTTTCCTCTTTATCCCCATGTAAATCTAGCAATGGCTAATTAGGTTTAGCTTATCCTAGGCGATAGGTGATTCGAAGTTTAGGAGACAATTAAATCATTGAGGACAATGATACAGTTGGCTAAGGTGATATATTAAAGGAATTAAAGTTACTAAACAAATATGATAGAGGAAGTGTTATGTTTTGATTCTTTTACTCCTTCATACAAGTTTCTTTCTATTTGAATTTTAATGTACTAATAATACTATGTTCTTTAGATTATTATTTGTTAAATGAAGAATATTTATAAGACTAAAAATATGTGTCACTTCAAAATTTTTATTTGCGAACTAATTGAAATAAATTGAAGTATGTTCACTTATTTTATAATTAAACCGAAGATGACAGTAATGACAATTGAACTGTTTTTTATTTAATTATTGAGATTCCTTTGGATTCTCATCCTTTTTTCTTTTCCATGTCATATTCAAATGAGCCAATGGACCAGGGTGCTAGAGTCCCTTGAATTCTTGACTTTAGAGCTAGTCCATGCTTAGACATTTAATTATTATCTCCTGCATATTTTGTATTTGCCTCTTGAGCATTGAAACCATTGGTCTTTGTTTATGTTTTCTTTATTTTGAGATTTCTATACCATATGGATGATTATATCTGAGATCAGGCCTTATTATCAGTTTCCAGTTAGACTTTATTTATGTTATGTTTCATGTGACTTGTATTAGGTGTGGTTGTCCTTCATGGATTAACACTCCTAGATGAGATATTGGTACCTTATCTCTAATATGATGTGATGACATGTGCTATTAAATGTTTATGATATTCAAGATTTATTTTGTTATGTATTTACTATTATGGGAATGTATTTTTGCTCATAGGTTGCATTAGTTCTAGTTACATGTTGATGAATGAGGCTCTTTCTTTTTTAAGTTTAAAAAAAAAATAATATTCATTATTTTATGCTGAAAGTAAATTTGAGTAAACTAAACATGTGAAATCAAAATGTAAAAAATCTAATTATTGACCAATTATGACATATGCATAAGAGGTTAATAATTAGGGTATTACATGTACAGTGGAATAGTTGGGCTTTATGAGTTGCATATCATATCAATTCAGTTTGATACAACCCTATGTTACATATTGCAATGAGTCCCATATTGGTAAGACTACCTTATGAAGGAGTCCTTTTAAAGACTTGGGCTCTCCTACCTAATAGCTAGTTTTTAGGGTGTGACTCTCCTACAAACTCTTGCTATTTACAATTGGTGCTTTCATTGGGAGCCAGCCAACTGGAAGGACTACTAGCAGAAGGATCGTCTGTGACCTCAGGACACTGGCTTTCAAAGCCACATCAGGGAGGCTATCTTGTAAAGGAGTCCTTATAACGAGTTAGGCTCTCCTACCCCAATATTAGCTTCAATATCTTTTTGCCAACTTAACCTTGGCATATTTCTCCTAATCCATTTATTTTCAAACAAGTGTCAGTTTTCAGTTGATTGTAGATGGAAAATGACACTTTTTAAGCAAAACTCACAAATAATTCTGTTGTCTATTGTCTTTGGGCATGACATTTCTCTTTTTCCTCTTTCCTTGCATGAGGTAAAGGCTATAAAGTAAATGAATGAAATAGATGTAGAGGCCATTAGAAAATAACATAAAAGCTAGTAAAGATGTAAATTGAATAGTGTTTGATGCACAACATTAAGCCTAACATCATTTTGCAACAAAATTAGGTGGCATAGTTGAAGTAAAGGTATATACAAAATAAAGTAATTTAAATATAATTAAATGACAAAGACGGTAACATATATATATATATAAGGAAAAAAATTAAAGTGGTGTTTGTGTTTAGAATCATCCAATAGATCTTCTACTCTTAAAGCCATCTAGAAACTCATCTGCCTTTAGAGTGCACATACACCTTATTTGGGTTTGTAGAAAAAGTGGCTATAGACTTTGCATTGAAATTTAATCTATAGATGTTAATATTTTGTGTATCATTTACACTCCCAACTTTAAAACAAATAAATAAGTGATCGTAACTGGTTTTTTGGATAGAAATTGTATATAATTATAAGTAAATTAAATGAAATATTAGTCTAATAAAGAAAGTCTAGAGTGGAAATCATGACACTTGGGGTCTAAGCATGATGCATCCTATGACGAAAGACACTTAGGTTCAACCACTCTAGGCCCCTTGGGAACTATCTCTCATGTGGTTTGGTAGACTTCGATTGAAAGGTACTTTTCTCCTCATGATAGATAAGATGTGATGCTCTAGGCTATCTTAGAGCCATAAAAGGCTACACCATTCTATGTCTTATCAAGCCCATCTCAGCACTTAACCTAGAGTACTTTTAGACAATTGTCCTTAAAAGAGATTCCTTTTAGACAAATGATGGTGGAACTCTAGCTAAAATATAGAGCCCAAACCCAGGAGGCCAAATGGAGACGAATCCTTTTTTCCTCTCATACACAATACGCCCAATCACCAATACCACCCAGCAGGGCATCCTTCCAGGCTCAAAGGAAAATGGCCAGATTATCCTTTGATATTGTTATGGACAATGATCCAAGCCCATTAAGTGATGCATATTGGAAGGCCCATTATGGAAGCTTGGATGGGTGAGTCCATGGACAAAGTATCCGTATGGCTTGAGGGTAAGGGGCCGAGACATGTGGTCATGCATTCTGAGATCCTCTTTACCACTCTCTCCTCCACCATGAATATGGGACATGGGAGCAGGGCCTAAGAGCACTTTGGTTCTCAGTAACCACCGCACTAGTTCTCCTATAAATACTACCAGAGGCTCTAAGTATGGGACATGCTCTTTTCATTATACTTGCACTCTGCTAAAATATCAACTCATTATCTCAATGGAGTCCTTGTAGGTACCCCCACCATTGTCAACTACACATATTAAGATCAGCAAAAGGCCAGGCCAGGCCAGGAGGCTTTCGAAGTACTAAGATAATAAGGTAACCAACATATTCTCTCATTCTCATTATAATACATTCTTGAGTTGGTAGCCTTTGTTTCTAAGCTCAAACCACCTGAAAGGTCATTCCTATTTGTCACTGATTCATACATTTCTCTTGGCTCCTCATTAGCTTACAAACTTAAAAGAAAAACCAAAGTGTTGATTAGTGAGTTCATTTTCATTTGATATTTTGGATTGAATGAATATGTCATTGATTTTTTAGCTTGTAAATGTTTTCCCTTTGGTTCTTTACTATAGATAGCAGCTCATAAGTCACTCATCTTTTCTTCACCGCAACTATCCTAAAATGTATAGATACCCCCCATGTACTTTAGAAAGTAGCTCACAACTCACTCATTATTTTCTACTTTCTATTGGGAGATAACAAAATTACAAAAAAAATTAGGTCCATGCAAGTAAGCTTAACTAGTTGAAGGATTCAATTATGACTTTAAAATCTTTACGTGCTTGATTTTGAATCCTCCATCAACTAATAGACCCATCTAATGATCAATCTCTACCAAAACTACCACTTAATTGAATTGCTAGTGATGCAGATTGAATATAACACTGATGCTCATTAAATCACAATCATGTTCACTTCATATCTTATAATACAACAAATAAATTAACTTTCATCACTGAGATCTGTAGTTTATTATCAATAATTGAGAATCCAAATCCCTCTGCACATAATGTACACTAAGCCACCAAACTCACAAGTGACCACTCTCTAATGATAATCTTATCCTCCAATCCTAGGTACAATATTTGTCATGTAGGTAAAATACAATTGCCATGTTATTAGAAAATCTCCATTTCCCACCTCACATCTTATTCTACCCAATTTTTCCTCCATTACTCTAACCTCTTTCTCCTTCTCTTGATCTAAAACTAAAGTCTCAGACTTTTCAGCACTGTCATTAGTCCAAATAAGCTTACTAGAGATTCATAGAGGCATACTATCCGAAAAGCTCCCTTGATCAATTAGATAGATCAAGAAAATAGCAGTATTGTAACAGGAGCTGAATATATACACCTAGTTCGACTTCCTTCACTACTACTTTTTCCTGTTACAATTCTTCAATAATCTTTTCTATTTTAACATCACTTAAAATCATATACTCATCTTATTTATACCTTATTGATTGCATGTTATTTTGCCCTTTATAATATTAAAATAATATGAAATACGAGAATCTTTTCCTGAATTTGTGATGCAAAACTTTATTTTATAAAGCAACCCCTTACGCAATGTAAGTTTTCTATCAACAAAACGGAATAAAAAATGGCTACTAGTTCTGTTTCAATGGCTTTGCCACTGAGTTCTCCTATCGAGAACAAGCTGAACCAACCCTTCTTGAAGCCATTACCACTTCCAAAATCAAAGAGGACGGTGGTGAAAAATCCAAATTCAAAACCATCCAATAATGAACTTTGAATTCAAGCAACTTTTGAAGGAAAATGCAGTGATTGGCCTTACAGCAGTAGCATTGGCAACATCCATAGTGGTTCCTCAAGTGGCTCAAGCAGTTGGCAATGACTTCTCCCTTCTCTTAAGAACTTCTTGCCCAGCATTGTGGCTGGTGGGGTTGTTCTAGGAGCAATATGTGGTATTGTTATTGGTGCTGTCAACTTTGAACTAGTTAAGAGAGCTTAAAATTTTTGTTTTGGAAGCCTTTAATTTAATTTTATGTTAATATTTCCAATGTTTTGTGTTTCATGTAGTTTATGCAACTATTTCTGCTATATTTGTTGTATCCAATCTACTATTTAACTTTTGTTCATCTTATATGTACTTGTTGGTTTAATCATTATAAGAACAAAAAAGATCTTGAATAAGGATGATTTATTTGTGCATTAAATCAACTAACATTAAAAGTTCTTTACGATGTTTATGACACAATTATTTCATAGGTGCATGTTATGTTGACTCAAAAATCCATACTTATTCACCTATAGACTCATCCATCATTTACCATCGAAACGATAAATTCATTTCTAGAGTCAAGCTGATGAAACAATTGTAGACTATTGATTGAACTATTTGATTTATGGTTGTTGTACTTATTGTTTTGAATCTCTATCCATTCAACCCATGTTTCCGGTACAGCAAATTCTCACATACTCTAAACACTATTGCATTGTGCTAATCAAAACAAAAGCATGCTTAGCATGTTTTACAAAAATTGAATGTGCCCTCAAATTGACTTTAAAACTTTAAAGTCAGATCTGGACTGTATGAGGCAATACTTTGAGAGTATGCAAGGATTTCCCTCAGTCTATGGCTTGAAATATTAGGATGTGCTTGTGAGTTTCACTTCGACGGTGAAGGGAAAAAAGAAAAAGGGTTGAAGAGTAAGTAACTCGCCAAACCCTTTCCTTTTCCTCCTTTCCCTTCAAAGTGAAATTCACAAACACACCCCTAGAGGAGATAAGCCACACCGTGTCCAGGAATAAATCTAGCATTTTCTTCCGTGTACACATGAATTTCATTCTGCAGCCTACAACAATGATGGCATTGATGTCAAATTCCAATCAAGTGATGATGTTGATATTTGTTGCATTTTCTTAAACTTTTGAAGGAAGTGATTACAAGATAGAAATTAGAATTGACTTTTCCATAGTTGATTTTATCAAAAGCAAACACTTCTAAAGAAAATTGATTATCTCTTGAGCTTACTTATTCTAGAATAAGCTTGTTTGAATGTACTCTTTTTTTATAAACAAAGATATTTTTTAATAAAAAATAATCTTTTATATTTTTCAATATGTGTTGGGTAATCCTTTTACGTAAAAGCAAAATCACCAAAAAAAGAAGTAGAAAATGATCTTTTTTTATAAGCTAAAATTTTCATCTTTTGAAAAAAGATCTTTAAATATTACATCGAAATATAAATTGATGTTACATTCAAACATAAATTAACTTTTACTTTTTCAAAAGATCTTAATTATAAAGATCAATTAAAAAAAAGATATTTTCTAAAAAGCATATCCAAACGAGCTTAATGTTACCATTGTTATCCAATAATATACCACTTTACGTGAGACTTTGAAATAACGAGTGTAAAAGTCAAATATTAGTAATGATGAATACAAAATTGAGTGTCTGTATAAAGATTTTTTTTATACATAGTGCATCGAAATTAATAATCATTGAATAGTATTCTTTAGCTCTCATAGGGAATATATAAGTTGAGTAGGCCTATCAAAGTCAAAGGGCATTAAATTTGTGTAGGGATTTTGGGTTTTGGATGTGAATTATATTACAAATGAAATGTACTTACGATTGTGAAACAGTCTTATTCATAGTAGCAGATGATTGGAACCAGACACCATTTAGATAGAGCAATTCCCCTTCTATCCTTGATTCGATTCTTTTGTCCATTTCCTCAGCACTAATGGATAGTGGTTGATCAGAAGCCTGGATTGAAAGAAGACATCATCATGTAAATAATTTCACCTGTTAGTTGTTGAGATTAATTTTGTTACTAAAAGAATTTTACATTGTCATCTGATCATATATTTATATTGATATGACTATATACATGATTGGATGTCTAAACTTTTTATACCCAACACATTCAAATTAAATTCTTAGTTATTACCACTAAGCAGAAAAATAAGCAAATTTTTCCTCTTCACATACCATAACCCATCCCCATGTATCAGCAAAAGATGGTACATGAGTGGCATATACCATCACATCTGCAAGAAAAAAAGAGCACATAAGAAAAATAATATCTTGATTTCAAATAAAACAATGTCTTTGTGTTATGTCAATTTGCTATTAATAACTGAAAAATTGAATACAGAAGTGGATAGTCTTACATTTGAAGACCTGTTTAATTGTGTTATGTATGGAAGTGAAGACCTCCTTGTGTGTGAAGATACCAGCTGGTCCAGCCTGCACAAGGTATAACTGTTTCAAATTTATGTTCAAAATATCATTTTCAAACACTGATCAATTCTTTTGATTTCAATTTCGCTAAAATTAATTATTTTAACTTTGATTCTTTTAAAAATAATTTTCACCAAAATGTAAGCCTAACAGAACCTGAGTAAATCAGTAGAGAACAGCATGCCATTTCTTTTTTTGTTTGGGCTAAAAATTGTGAATGTTTTATTAATTAATAAACAAAACAACACCATATTTACAACAAAAATTTAAAAATATACGTTACATAAAAAGCGTGCTCTCTCTGTTTTTTTCTTTTTTTTTTGGGGTCAGATAAAAAGGGTGCTTTCTTTTTCTTTTTTTCTCTTTTTGGGTTACAAGATGATATCTCAAGCCTTAATAATTCACCTGGGTCACAAAAATGCCATTATCATTGAGCTTGGGCTTGAGGATTTTCTCATAGAAGGATTTGGTGTAGAGCTGATAGCAAGGCCCATCTTCAAGTGGGTCTGCCAAATCTCCAACAATCACATCATATTTCTCCTTTCTCTTTTCCAACTCAGCCCTTATTAACCAAAAAGAAATAAATAAATAAAAATCTCAGCCCGTCAGCGCAAAAATCATGTTGACATTGCTGGAATATAATAAAATTCAAGTTATCCAATAATAATGCTTTGTGGTTTCAAGTAAATGATAATGGAAAAATAAAATAGCAAATCATATTTTATGTTTTGAAAGCGAAGAGGCCACTTACTTGGCATCATTGATTACAAGGTCAAGCTTCTTGTGATAAAATGTGTCCCTATTCACGGTCAAGTATTTTCGACAGAAATCGACCACGTCCTGCAAGAATTAGAGGTTGAAATTTGATTACCGCAGTTTGAGTATCTTCAGGAATCTTGAGAATAGAACTTCAAAAGTTATTGTTGTACCATGCCTTTTAGTATCCACATCTTATAAATTAAAGTAATGTATCGAGCACTTAATTGTCATTATAATATTCTATAAACTCCCAACATTTGTTGTGAGAAACAATAAAAAATATTGTATAGTTATGCTATATCACAAAAAAATAAAAAATCATCTCTTTTAAAAGCATATATATACTAGCAAATCAAATTATTAAAAATATTTGACTATTAACATAATAATTAAATAAAAAGTCGTACAAAAATTATGTGAGTAGTTAATAATACTGTATATTAAAATTAATCTTAAGAAATTATCAACTGTACTACTACATAAATATGATATTATTATGTACAAAAAAAATATAATGACATTATTAACTTTTGAATTTGAGACGGCTGTGAAGCTATATATAGGTGTAGTATTAGCTAACCTGATCTATATCACACATGACGACCCTTTCCATTGACCTGTGCTTGAGGGCTTCCCTTGCAGCAGAACCTTCACCTCCTCCCATAATAAACACCGTTTTGGGGCTGCCACAAGGAATAACAACATATATGCCCCTTCGTATTAGTCAAAAGGTTCACCAAAACAACCCAATCGAGTCTACCAAGAAGCATAAGTGCATAACCTTATGTTATATTTGGTATCTTGCAACTAATTTTTAAGAGGTAAGTATCATATGAATTGTTATTGTATTCAAGTTGAGTTATCAGATGTTTGTTGGTTAATGGTTATATTATACATATATAGAAGGTTTATATTAAATAGCATCAACAAGATGTCAAGATCTGTAACTTACTTTATCTCGACATCTTTCTATTAAAAAGTGTTAGAAAAGGGATTTCCTAAAAAATTAATAAGCCCTTTTTTTTTTATAGAAACAGTTCATCATTCACTCAAATGAGAGCGCATGTTGACGGTTTAAAGTATGAGAGGTTCCTCCATTAAATTTATAGCATATGATATTTAAAGATCTTATGTAATTATTTGTTTATTTTCTGCTCTTTATCCAACTACCCAAAAAGAAAAAAAAAAAGACCCAAAATTATGGTTTCCACTTATTATTTTCATTTAACTATAAAATTTAAATAAAATGTGCAAATTTTTTAGTAGTTTCGGTGAATTCTCGAAGTATTCCATCATTCTAGGAACATTGTGGTTCCCAAATATACATATGTGGTTTATTTTTATGAGCTATAATGCAATATAAAGGATGAGAAATCACAAAGAAATACACAAGATGATTGAATCGCATCTGAATTTGTTTACTAAGATTTAAAGAATAATTTTTATTCACTTATAAATGTAAAATAATTTTTCAATTTTATATAATAAAAATCAAGAAAATTAACTGTCGTGTCATATTGGACAGTAACATGTCAGTTTCTTTATTTTTCTTGGATAACAGTTTTTATATTTAGTTTTTCTTTTAACAAATGTATGAAAGCTTCTTATAGCATGAATTGAAAATATGATTCTAGTGCTAGTTTAAATATCAGATAAATAACTTTGTCTTAGAAATATCATAAATATGCTGTTACTAAATTCAAATGAAAATAGTCCTAAAATTTGTTCAAATAAACTGATTAGGAATGCCAATAAAGTGGGTTCCAAAAGGGAAAAAATAACTTAGCCTTGGGGTTAAAAATAATGATGAAATTTTTATGAATAAGTATTGTAAGTAACTTTATACATGAAACTCGTCTATAAAAATTTGATTCCAATAAGTTAGAGGATAAAAGCGAGGTGAAATTTCCATAAATGAGTTTCATGTATAATTTTCATCTATAACAAATTTACCTTCATCTTTACCCGAAACCAAACACACACTTAATTATCTTTGAAACTTACTTGGGGTGACATAAAAGAGAGGGATGGATCAAGCATTCGTGATAAATGAATTCATCAAATTCAGCACTCTGCATCTTCCCATCAATCATCAAGGCCTACGTCCAACATACATAAATAATTGTCACATGCTTAACAAACTAGTAGCAAAAGAAGTAGTTTCCTACTAAAACTAGAATAGAAGAAGAAAACCCAGTTCTAAGCATCAGCATAGCATGTACACCTTTCCAAAACGCTTTGTATCTAAGAGAGCTATGTCCTGGTATTTGCTAACCCCTTTATGGAGCACCCTGTTTAAAAAAAGAAAAAAAAAAAAGGGAATGGGTTGATGAAATAAATCGAAACAAAAATGATCTATCAATCAATAAAAAAGCAGAAGAAAAATGATAGTAATTAATCTTCATTGTATATGAAGTGTTTTCTTTATAGTATGTTTGTTTCAGTTTAGTCAAAGTTCATTATACTGTAAAATTATTAAATATAAAATTATTTATGTGTTTCTATCTAACAGTTTAAATTATTTAGAGAGATTAATTATTATAACATGATATCAAAAAGTTTATAACTAAGTAATAGAGTTTGATTTTTATTTTTCTCACGCTTCAAACTTAGAAGAGATTTCAAGAGAGATGGCAACAAAAATACTAATTGTTAAGATTTAATTATATTAAAAAAATGTTTTGTATCAATTTGGATTAGTGAATTACATAACAAATTACAAACCTGTTGAGTTTAAAAGACCATTTGAGATCATCGTCAATGACTTCTTCATACCATGAGGAATCATGGTTCTGAATATCATTGCCATGGTTTTCTTGAGTTTCATGGCCAAACTTTGAGAACCCATTAACGTAGAACACTTGCGGAGCCTCACCCATTTTTGGAGAAAGGAAAAGACTGACAATGGTATCAGAGAATTGGATACTGAAGATTTGTGTGCAATGCAGTGATGGAATTGTTCCTGGGGTGTGCCAATAGTGGGCAACACTCGCCTTTTATAGCTATTCAATGAAGAATAAAATTAATTAAGAATATTAACGCTATTATTAATACTTTTAATAGTCTAATATCACGATCCACTAAAATATGGTATAAGTGGTAACACAATAAATAAATTACCGACAACCTTACAATATTGTGTCACATTAATGCACCCTCAAATTCAGCATTTGGGCCTCACCAACCAGTTCCACCCTTTCCTAGTAAAATCTCACTTTAATCTCTGAAATTGTAAGCGTACTTCACTTTAGTTCCTAAAGTTTTGAAATTAGTTCTTTAGTCCTTGAAATCACATTTTATATGTAACTTTAGTCTTTAGTCAAACAACCGTCAGTCAACCATTATATTTTACTGATATGGCACGTTAAGTGACACATGGCATGCTACGTGGTAAGAAATTGTAAACGACACATGCCATGCCATGCGTTGTCAGTAAAATGTAACAGTTGACTGACGGTTGTTTGATCAGGGACTAAAATGACTTACGAAATGCAATTTCAGAGACTAAATAGTTAATTTCAAAATTTTAAGGATAAAAGTGATATACACTTACAATTTCAGAAACCAAAGTAACACTTTACTTTCCATTGCTATATTTTGTAGAGATGTGAGAAGAGAAAAATAATACTAATAATAAGGGAAGATTACAGAAGTAAAAATGTTGCAAAGACCTGGAAGAAATTGTTCTCATTTTGTGTTTTCAAGATTTGTTAATGGATTGGAAATTAATGAGGACTGAAAATCCGTTTAGCTGGTATGAATGAAAAGAAAACTAGTTGAGATATTCTGATTTGTATAGCTTTGATTTATTTGATTTGAATATATTTTTAGGCTTCTCAAGATACCCATTGTCAACATTCTCTAAAAGGTTAAGCGTAATATTTGGCCACAAAATCCTTTCTATACATACCATCAGGAATCAAACTAATAATTTATTTGATTTGAATATGATTTACTTGTTTGGGCGTATTTTCTTAGTAAACATATTTTTAAAATATTTCTGTTTATGTCCTAGTGTGTTTAGATAGGATTTTATCAAAAGAAAACCTAATAAATTTTAAAAAGACATGAAAATTCTTTTTTTTCTTTTTCTTTTTTCAAAATCACATATGTCCTTCTATCAGAGGTAATCCTTTTCAAGTCGAGTAAGACCACCAATGTGACAAAGCTCTCCATTTCAAATTTTAATTAATGCAACTACATACCTAGAACTCAAACATGAGATCTCTAAGTAAGATATATAACAACCTCTGGCAGTTGACCTACATGCTCTTCAGTATAAAAATCTAGTATTTGGTATGAAAGAAATTAAAACTAAAAATGTGCCAAAATTGAATGAAAAATAAAATAAACTAAAAGTTTCGGAATTTAATAAATTTAATTTTGCACAAATGGCAGTTTGGATGTAATTTCTAAATAATAAAAAAAATTTACGATATCTTAATTTGTTGGAGTAATATTTTTCAAAAAGTTAAATACTGGAATAAGTTTTCATATGAATGAAAAATTAAATAAATGGAAAGATTTTGAATCGATCAAAGTTAATTTCGTTTACATGTAGTACTTGTATATATGATCTTTAATTTCTTAATAAGAAAAGATTCTTTTTAAATAGCTTCATTACATTTTAGTGTTATTTAGCTCTTTTGATTATTCACCAGAAAAAAAAAGCTCTTTTGATTGTAAACGTTGAAGTACTGTATTTTCTTTTCCTAATGAAAATTTTTTCTGCTTTCAAAATATCATTTTTAGAACCCAGACCAAAAAAAATCATTTTTAAAACATAAAAAAGTTTTTAAAAATTAAAATAAATTTAAATTTCCATATAGGATGCATTTGTTTCACTTTTTTTCAAAAAAGTGATTATGAAATTGAAATTAAAGGGTGCATTTGGACGGGATTATCTTGGATAAAAATCATTTTTTCCATCCAAAAAATATTTTTTATATATTTAAATAATTTTTTTAAAAAATCAGAATCTGAAAAAAATATATTTTTGATTTTTTTATTATATATAAAATTTAAGTTTTATAATTAATTTTTTAAAAGCTGAACTTGTATATATCTGAAAAAGTTTAAAACTATTTTTTTCAAAAATCATCATATTTAGCTTCTACAAAAAAACAAAAATGACTTTTTTAATTAGGGTCATTTTTTAAAAATTATGCAAATATAGGAAAATTTATTTTTTTAGGTGAAAAAGTAATTTTTATAAAAAGAAATCTCATCCAAACATGTCACAATTAAAAAAATAATGTTATTTGTATTCATACTTTGTGAAATATCTGTCGATAAACTTCTATTCACCATTAGATAAGATATGGATCCCAAATTAAGTAGAATTTATAACTCGTCCATTAATAAATAGGAATATGTTAATATGATGTCCTTAAATAATAAGTGTAAATAATATTTTTATAATTACATTAATTGTCCAAAAACTAGAAAAAAAGAGAAAGTTCCTAAAAACGAGGTATCTCTATAGGATTGGTGGTACAATGCGCTGTACCATGGTGGCAAAGGTTGGTGTGTGGTGGCCTGGTGGGCTACCATTGTCATTTCATCCCATTGTTATAGATGGATTTTATACCAGATGTTATATATTTAGGTTTATTATGAATTAATATTTATTGATTATCAAATCAAATTATTTAATAAAAATAATATTAATCTAATAATTAGTAATAAAAAATCTATAATAAATTTAAATATATAAGTTGTATTTTATAATTTCTCATTGTTGTATGCAAGCGTTGGCCCTTTTTGAAGAGTGGGACAAAATTGCTTTTTGGTGGCTGCGGGAGAGGAAGAAGTAGGAATTAGAATTAGCACGCGCGGAAAGTTGGGCGTGTTTGTGGAGGTGGTGGTGATTGAGACCCAAACATGTACACGAGGGCAACAAAAAGTGACACGCGGAGTACAGTTGTTAAGGCTTCATTGAGTCCAAGGGAAATTTTGGTAGGGACATGGGTCCACTAGTCATATTGGATATTTTTGTTTATTTTTGAGACCACCCTATCAGCTTGTTTTTATAAGTTTTGTAGGGTGTGGTCAAGCCAATCTTTGATAATACCACCCACAATGTGTTCCTGTGTATGTGTGTGTGGGTATAGTGGGTGTACTATTTGTGTGAATCCTAATCTCAATTCTGAATCTCCCCCATATAAATCCAAAAGCAAATCAAAGTGTTGATCAATATGAAGAATAATTCTTGTATAGAAGGAAAAATAACATTTTAAATTTAACCACACTCATATAAAAGTTAATAGGACTCACACATAAGTGATTATATCTTGAATAAAGTTAGCGTGATCAATCATAAAGCCTAGCAGTTGATAGTTAGTTGGACTTCTTAAGCACCTAGTTAAGGGTCTGATTCTTAATTGTGTATGGAAATGATTTCATGACTAAAAATTTATCTATTTAAGGGAGCTCCCATCTCAAAGATATTAATCACTGCTGTCAGTGGTGGATATCATTGGAAATAAAAAAAAATTATGTGATCCATTTTTATTATGAGTCTATCTATTTATGAGTAGTTATATTTGCGTCTATGCAAGAATATCTTCAAGATAAAAGGCTTTGGATCCTTTAAGTACTTGATCGTTTGTTTGATCTTAAAATTTATGTGTATAAAAAATATTATTAGAAAAGATATTCCTAATAAGCGTGCGATCATATTTCAAGAGACTAGTCTCTTACATATTATATGAGAGAATATTATGAAAAAAAGAATACTAATAAAAAATAACAATGTTATTTATACATCTAGAATAGCAAAAGTTGATGTATAAATAACATTTTGAAAAATAAAAGAAGCATGCCATTGCAAATTGCCATGAAAGTAGGGGGAAAAGGGCTGAACGTTGGAAATGGGTCACATGTGGGGCCCAAGCAATTGTAGGAGTATTGAAGGAGGGTTATGTAGTTGAGTTGAGCGTGGGTTAACTCCACTATGGATTTTGTGGAGAATCCACTCTCCAAATTTGCCATGTCCTATATTGAGTACCTCCATCACTTGTGTAGTGTCCTTATTCCTCATGATGTGCAAATCTTTCATGTGCAGAAAAAAAATCCTTTTCTTACTTACCTCATTGTGTTTGCACGAGAAGAAAAATGATGATAAGTGACTCACTTCTTTTTCCTTAGTGGCACTGAAATTTCAATTTAACTATCCAAGGATTTCGTGCTTGAAGAATCTTTCATGTACACGTTTTTTTGGAAAAAGTAATAGGTGATGGAGAGGGTGTTGTTGTGGAAACAATAGTGAACATTATAGTAGTGATGACAAGAAGATATTAGTTGCATGCGATGGTGGTGGTGAAGGCTTTATCAGGATAACAACAATAATCACAATAGTGTGATAATGGTGGTGGAGAGTGGCAGATCATAGTGGCAATGCTAATAGTGAGAATGACACTAGTGAAATGCATGAAAAATAGTTTAGTTGAGATATAATCTCTAGGATCAAATGGTAACCATCTCTTGGACAATCAAAGTTTGAATTGGACTTCTTGTTGTGCAATGTATTTTAAAGCACAGTGGTCAAACTTGAGCCGTTGATCAACTTGACAGATACTAGATTATTAGATAAACTTATTGAATCAGATTTAATTAAATAAATATATAAAAAATATAATGTAATAAATATTATTTTTGACATATACAACACAATAGGTTGCATATAGTGTGATGGTAGAGGAGCACACCAAATATCTTGTGGATAAGGTTCCAGTTCACATCAAATTAGCTCATCGATTTACATGTCAAACCAATCAAGTCGAGCCATGTTTGATAAAATTGTTTTAAAGAATAAATTTTATAATCAAAATTATTAATGAAAAATTAATAATTTGAACTTGAAATTTAAAAATACCTGTTAATTAACAATATCACCTTGCTTTTTTACATTAACAACTATATAACTATTAACATTTATCAAGAAATAATTAAGTGCTCCAAGAATAACAGAAAACACCTGTTATATTTTATTTATTGATTGATAAATTAGTTTTATAAGTCATTATTGTCTCTTACTTTTCTTATATTATTAATACAATAGTTGATGTGTCAATTAATAAATAGATCAAAATAAATATTTTTTCTTACTCTAAAAGTACTTAAAAATTTATCCAATTTATCTTTTAAAATGCATGATATACGCCGGAACCTAGATTGCAACGCAAAAGAATAAATTTACTACTTTTGTCAATTATTTGAAATGACATGCCCCTTTTTAGGTTGCAGAAAATGTGAATCATAAAGCTTGTTAAAGGAATTGGCTCGTCTAGTCGACATTTTGCTCACATATAATCACGAATTTGCGTTCAATGGACCTCAAAGTATGTGCCGAGTCGAATTCTAAATGTGCTTGTTGATAACAAACATTGGGAAAGAGCTAGCTACATGAAATGCAATGTGTTCTTTGACATTTGTTAGTGTGGAGACAAATTAAAGGGTGCGAGCACCTTTATTTGAACTCGTTAGATTCATTTTCAGGAACTTTATCCAAAGTTCAATTCATGTGCAACACACCTTTACGGAATGTCTCCGTTGAGTCAACGAATTTAATCAATACTACAACAAGGGCAGGGGGCCAATATCTCTGATCATTAACGAAGTCAAACCTGTGTCTGATTTCATTGCCTTTTTAGATATATAGAAAATAATAAATATTTTTTTGGTAATATAAGCAATAACAATATTCAGGGAAAATTGCTCTTTATCTTTAAATTATATGTTATGTGAATTTTAGACCCTAAACTTTCAAAATATATACTTCAACTTTCTAAATGTTGTTGAATAAGCAACTTGACTCTCTCATTAATTTTTTCATTAAATATTAACAAAAATATCTCAAGGGAATTTTAGGATATTGGGTTGACCAATTCAGCCCAAGTCAAGGGCCAATTTGCACATATTGAGTTAAAATTTATTTTAGTCTATATATTTATACTTGTGAGTCATTTTAGTTTCTGACTTTTAAAATGAGTCATATTAATCTCTAATATTACAAACTATGAGTCATATTAGTCCATTAACTCATTTTTATTTAATATTTCTTCAATTAAATAATGATATGTAATGTTAAGTAATACTTTAACATGCCTTATATCATTTGAACTAGAATTAAGTTTAAAATTACTCATTTTGGTGTTTAAAATTACTCATTTGGTATTTAAAATTACACAAAATGAGTCATCTCTTCCAAGTCATTAAATGACTCATTTCGTATAATTTTAGACACCAAAATGAACCATTTTAAACTTACTATACTTCAAATGACTTATGGTATATCAAGGTATCACTTAACATTACACATCATTATTTAATTGATAAAATATTAAATAAAAGTGGGATAATAGAGCAACTTGGCTCATGTTTTGTAATGTTGGAGACTAATTTGACTCATTTTTAAAGTTAGGGACTAAAATAACTTATAAGTGTAAAGTTAGGAACTAAAATTAATATTAATTGACTATAGTACTCGGATTACATAGATGGCAAGATATTGGGGCATATTATTCAACCCAATTTGTGATCAATGTCATTATTCAGCTAATTTATTTCAAAATTTTGAGAGGTTTTATCATTATAGTATTATCTTGAGTTGATTGACATTAGTATTATTTTATTTTTATCAAGAATTGAATGAGAAAAATTAAAGAACCCTAACTCTCATTCAAAATACCAGGAGGTTTTTCGGTTAAGTTGCATTTTGCAAAGCTCTTCATAACAAATCTAATGACCTAAAGATCATGCGATATCATTGAGAATAAAGAGAAAATGGAGAAAGAAACAGGAGAATCCTAGTACATAATTGAGTTATATCGGTATAATTTTAAATATAATTACACTATCAAATAACTTTCTATAAAAAAAAAAGCTTGTTGTTGATATCCAACCATTGAATTATAATTACTTATCATAAAATTGTATATCAAATTTCATAAAAATTGAATATTAATAAAAATGTAATCATAGAACTTTGATTTTTAATTTGTTATCAATTTTAAACATATATATAACATTAATTTTATGTACATAAAAATTATAATTTATACCAAATGATTTTAAATTACTTTAAGATTTTTGTTTTGGTATCCATGAGGTATTGATACTCTTTGTGTAATCAATAATTGTAATTTGATATATTTCAAAAAACTTTAGTTAGTAGGAAACGCGGCTCATTTTTAGCCACAAATAACTAAGAGGAACCGATACCCTTAAACTTTATAGAGATATCGGAGAAACCCCCTTGATTTAATTAAAAAAATCCAAAGGATTGGTCAAATGGAGCATGACATGGTTTCGTATTTAACAAGTCACATGTTTCAATCCCCACTTCTCTCTTTGGGTGAGGTAAATGTAGGTTCCTCAGCAAGTGCTCTTTAAGTCCGATCTAAAGGCTTTTCTTATCTTGAATTAAGATATCATTCTCTTACCCTAAATTTTTTTTATACCAAAAAAATTAATTTAATTAAAAATTTATAGATATAATCTATATTATGGAACTACTAATTCAATAGTGGATTTTGTACACACAAAAAAAAATTATATCACTAAAAAGTCATTCTATGATGTAATAGCTGCTTAAAATTAAATTAAACCAATGTAACTTAGCCTTCATCCCCCCCCCCCCCCACACATATATATAAAAGTGGCATACATAGATAATTAGCATTAAAAGTTAATTAAAAGTCATATGATAATCATATAACTTCATATTTTTAGATTCACCTAATAATCAATTTTTTTTCATGTGATATATTCCTTATATATGTATGAATGGTGAGAGAGACCTAATGATCTATCACTATTTATCTAGCAAGCTAAGAAGACAAACAAGAGGAGGATATTCGAATGATTTACAACATATGCATCATGATTAATATAGTGTAATTAATTATTTTTAAGAAGACAATGTGCTTTGAGCAACTCATTGCCTTTGGACACCATTGATGACTTCGTAGCAACTATGGAGCATTGAGCTATAAGCAGCAAGCGTGCTTGGTGGCTATTGGTTACTGCCTAGTGTGATGTGTGGCCACTATATGTACATTACCTGTCTCCACTTTCCATTGTTTTTCCTTTTTCTTTTATTCATTTTTTTAAAAAAAAATATATATGTATAAAAATAAAAGAGAAACAAAAATTGAATTGAAGACACAAAATGCACACAACATTAAGGCAAACTCGTTGTAAAACATCCTACTTTTCCTTTTTGTGCTGATTGCTGCTGCCTTTCATAGTGCTGCATGGTGCTCCAAAAGCAAAATTGGTATTATTATTTTTTGGTTGAAAATATACTCCAAGCATAAAATATTATTCGTTTATATAATACATGATATGAGTTATCGTGTTGATTTATATCTCTTATGCTATTGGATGGTGCATGGATTGGTTCACATCTCATCCAATAATAAAGGAAACATGAATCAGCATGGTATCTCATACACTATACGTACAAATAACACAACTCTATTCTACGCATACCAAGACTTTGAGTGGCACACCGTCAATTTGTCTTCCACACGCGCTGCTATCTGATCTTGAATAAACCTTTTTTCTTTTTCTCTATTGACATCGCATATTCTCCCCTACAAAACAATAGTTAATTAATTAACACTTTTTGCAAAAAGTCATAGATAAACCAGATGATCTTGTTATCAAGTTACAAGTTTTTGAATATCAAATTTTCAAACAAATTTTTAATGCATTGTCAAATTTCGACAAGGAAAATGTTTGAGAATGAGCATAAAGATCAAAATCTAATTTTATCCTCGAAAGGAGTTTGAGAAGGGTGAAGGCATCAGATGCTAGGCTTAAAAAGGGAAAATAATGAGGGAGTGAGAGAGAATTTGAGAGAGCTATGTGACTGAATCTGTGAAATGATTTCAATTGATGATGAATATGTTTACATGAGTTTACATAGTTAGCTAGGGACATGAGTAGCATAACAAACTTCTTAACTACTTTACAACAAAACTAAAGGTGTTGTAACAGCTTCTAACAACCTCTATAACTTACTTACTTATCTTCACTTGCTTAGCCTAGCACTGTTCCTTACATCCCCCTCAAACTTATGGATTATGGATCTACAATCCTGAGTTTGTCTCTCAATTTGGTGAACAGAATAGGAGAGATTGGTTTGGTAAAGATTTTTGCCACTTGATGCTTAGTAAGAATGTGATACACTTGAACTTGCTCCCTTTGCTACATGATCTCTAGCAAAGTGTAAGTCCAATTCAAAGTGTTTTGACTTTGAATGGAAAATCGGATTGGCTGCCATAAGAATAGCACTCAAGTTATCACAAAAATCTTAGGAATAACAGTGACTTGCAACAAATTTTTGATGCAAAATAACTAAGCGACCGAGACAACTAGTGATCTATACTCTGCTTCAGTGCTACTTCTAAAGACAGCATGTTGCTTCTTAAAAGACCACGAATGAAATTTTGACCATGAAAAACACATAATCCACTTGTGGATTTCCTATAATCAAGGTCAAACCCTTACTCAGAATCAGTGTAGGCTGTAAGTGGACGAGTTGCGGCCTTTTGAATGCGTAAACCATAATGAAAAGTGCGACTAAGGTACCTTAGGATTCTCTTGACAACTTTTCAGTGCTCCTCAAATGGGGATTGCATGAACTGACATACTTTGTTGATACAATGAGCCAATTCAGGTCTAGTGACAGTTAGGTATTGAAGACTCCTAGATAGAGAAAGAAGATCCACCAATGGCTGATAATTTCATAGAAGAGGGAATAGGAGTAGCATAGGACTTGTAGCCATCCATATTGGCTTTCTTCAGTAAATCCTTAACAAACTAAGCTTTTGAGAGAAATAGACCACCACTAAAGGTATGTGCTATTTCAATTCCTAAGAAGTAATGTAGTGCTCCCATATCTTTGAGAGCGAAGGTAGAATTAAGATGTTGGATCAACTCAGAAATGTAACTAGGGGAGTTGCCTATAATGATGATATCATCTATACATAGATGAACAGATAAGTAGATGTTGTATTAGTAATCTTAGCGAACAAAGACACATCAAACTTGGTTGAACTAAACCCAAGTTGCTGCAAGGCTGAAGAAAGCTTATGGAACTAAGCTCGAGGGGCTTGTTTGTGGCCATATAAGGCCTTGGTGAGCTTATATAGAAGAGAACTACCCCTTATTTCATAACCTTGAGGTTACTTCATATACACATCTTCCACTGAATCACCATTTAAAAATGCATTATTGACATCTAATTGTCTAATGCATGAAGAATTAGAGACAACCAAAGATAGAATCAACCTAATTGAAGTAGGTTTAACCGCAAGGCTAAAGGTTTTAGTATAGCCAAAACCAACTCTTAGATTAAACCCTTGAGCAACAAGCATCGCTTTATATTTTTGCGAAGAACCATCTGAGTTATACTTAACTCTAAACACCCACTTACTACCTATAGGCTGTCTATCAATAGGGAGAGGAGCAACTTGCCAAGTGTTGTTCGTCATTAGGGCATTGTATTCTTCATCCATGGCTTGTTTCCAATAAGGAATAGTAAGAGCTTGCTTGGTTAATGAAGGTTCCAGGCTAGCAACAAAAACCGTAGGCTTATGAATGCTTTCTTTGGCTCTAGTGACCATAGTGTGATCATTAATAGGAGTAACAATAGGCACAACATAACTATGTGGTTTAGAAACACCTTTGGACTTGGAAGTTATTAATTGAGACTGCTCCGATGGATCTACTAAAGATAATAGGTGGAGTTAAAGGCTGAGAAGTACAAGACAAATTGATTTTAATGCTAGAACCTGGAATTAGTGGAGGAGTGGAAAATGCAATAGCAATAGCAGGCTCAAGGGAATTATGGATAAGTAGAATTTGTATGATAGGCATAGAAGAAGGAGATTTTAATTTTGAATTAAGTGCTGGTAAAGCACCAAAACTTGTCTCAAAAGGAAATTTGTGTTCATCAAAGGTCACATGTATACTAATGATGATTTTTCCTAAACTAGTGAGACATTTATGACCCTCATATTGTAGTCCATAACCAAGGAAAACACATACAGACCTAAAATCTAGTTTATGCCTATTATAAGGTCTAGTGTAGGGGAAGCATAAGCATCTAAACCTTCTAAATGTTTTATAGGGCAGAATTTTACCAAATAGCTTGTCAATAGGAGAAATGTTCTGCATGATAGGCATTGGTAGGGCATTGATGAGTTGTGCTGCTATAAGAAATATATCACCCCAGTTCTTGAGAGGCACAAAAACCCTAGCTAAGAGATTTAGCCCTATTTTAATAATATGCCTATGCTCTCTTTCTACAACATTATTCTGTTGATGAATATGAGGGCAGGAGAGCCTACAAACAATTCTCTAGGCCTGTAGAAGCTTAGATAGACTTACAAATTTCAAGGCATTATCACCTAGCATAGCCTTTATTTTGGTTCCAAGTTGGAGCTCAACTATATGTTGGAAATTACTAAAGACAATTATGATTTCAGATATAGATTGAACTAAGTAAAGCCAAGTGATTTTGTAGTAGGCATTAATGAAATGAATATGGTATCCAACTTCATTTATTGAAGGTACAAGTGTAGGGCCCCAAATGTCAGTATATATAAGATCAAGAGTGTTATTGTAGACAATACTAGAAGTAGGAAAAGGAAGCTGATGAAATTGTAAGGGCCACTATTACATGAACCTTAGAGAATTGTCTCTCTGGTTTCCTGAGATTTAACATAGCAGACATAGGGATGGAACTTAAGAAAAACATGATTATCTCGCGTAAATTCACTGCCGCCATTCCAACATTCTCTGCTCTAAATGCCTCTCCTTTGCCTCAAACCATGGCCTTGCCATCGGCGCAATCGCCATTGAGATTGATGAAGCCAACACTGCCTTCTCTGCTAGCTTCACTCATGGCGTGATATGGGTGTCCTCTCCAACATATCTAGTCACTTCTACTTCTAGTGACGACCTCAACTTCCTCTTCTCTGCTCCTTACTCCACCACAATCTCCGGCGACACCGTCATAGCCGTCATCCTAACGTTCTCCCCCTTCGAATGCCTTTCCTTCACTGCAAAGCATGGCCTCACCATCGAGGTTGACGACACCAAAACCTCCTTCTTTGCCAGCATCGCTCATGGCGTGAAACTGATGTCTTCGCTGGTGATCTTCAACATTTGCGTCAGATTCACCGAGGTTCACCTCTACGATGATGTCATTTTGCGTTATGTAAGCTACTTTGACGGGATCCGTTTACCGAACCCGAACCCTGAGGTTTGGTTACCTTTAGTGAGGGAACGAGTTTTGTTGATATATGTAGATGGAGATGTTGGAAAAGGTGTGAATGGTAGTATTTTGGGGAAGAGTAATGCTATTTCGACACCTAAAAAGTTAGTGTTTATTCAAACACCCACCTTATAACCACTGGATGTGATCGATGTCAAGTATAAGTGGGGACCACCATCACATCCAATGGTTATAAAGTGGATGTATGAGTAGACACCCACTTTTTGGGTGTCAAAATATCATTACCCTTTGGGGAAAAAGAGTGAGTTGAAGGGTGTGTGGACTCCATTGGTCCAGGTGTCATCATATCATCCACCAACTGTAGCTAGAGGTGGGTATACGCACTAGTCCAGTCCATTTAGCCTGGTCCACGTCCACTTTACATAAGCCCCCAGACTAGAAAGACCAATCCATGTATTTTTTTTTTGTTCATATTTTTGCCCCCGCATAAGGCTGCGAACAAACCCATGTATAAGCCCATGGACCAGACACTAACCATGTGGACTAGTCGTGGACCAGCGGATATAAATCTCTTTTTTTTCATTTTTTTAAAACTTTTTTTAATACCTTATATTATATATTTATATTTATACAGTATATTTTACCCTAAAATATATATACATACTTTTCTTTACAGTATCCAATTTTCAAGTTAAATTTTAAACAAATAACAGTACTAATTAGTAAATATTGTAAATATTAAAATTAAACATTCAATTTCAAAAATGAAAAATGTTAATTTTTTTTAACTAACATACAAAGTTACAAATCAATCAAATATGTATAACTCCTCCAATTATAAAAAATAGCAAAACTACTAAAGAATATAAATTAACAACTACCAACTATCAAATACCAAATATAAGCAAATCAAATACCAGAAATAGTAGAATAAACCAATTCACCAAAGTCTATCCATCAAGAATATAAATATATCGCAAATGGAAGCATTCCCTCACTTATACAAGCTAGCGGGTTGATCCGTGAACCCGCAGGCTAGGGCTATTTAACTCGTGGGTTAAGTGGTGCAGATGAGTTCACAAATTGGCGGATTAAAAATTTTCTGATCCATTTTCATGTGGGTTGCGACTTAAACGGGTTGATCCGTGAATCGCAGCCCATATAAACAACTCTAATTGTAGCAAAGGCATTGACTGCCAATTGTATGTGACCATTCCCTGCTTAATAATTGTATTAAGGATGAAAGTTTTCTAGTCTAAGTAATGTGAGACTTGAATATTTTGTATTCCAACTCTTAGTTTGTTTGCTTTATTTATTTTATAACATATAATTAATTATATTAATTATACATAAATATATATTTACTTACTAGACAAATTATAATGATTTTTTCTAAGATTTGGTAAAATTCACCTCATCTCTATTCTATTTGTCTGGTTGACATTGACCTCCCTTGAGTATACTATTTGTTGCATGATAGAGGGGGGGGGTTGGTTTAATGGTTTTATAAACTTATGGGAGGTCAATGTAATAATTTCATAAAGATAGAAATCTTTTGAATAAATTTTACAAATGTAGGAGAGTCACAATAAATTTCAACGAATCACATAAGAGATCGATATAATTTGTCCTTATTTATATTCCAGTTGAGTTTTTTAATTAAATTGATTGTACCATCAATAGATCTTTAAATTAGAATCTTATGTTCACTTGAGCTTTCATAGCATGCTTACATCTCAAATCCTAGTAGAATAAGCAAAATGGTGCTTCCTTTTTTTTTTTTAATCAATATGACTTTTAATGTAATGTCAAACTTGATAAGATTTTGCCATACCTAGCTTTCCCAGGACACCAAGTGTCACATTTTTCCTTAATGCAAGATATATATGAGTAACAACACTATCACCTCTTTTATTATTATTTTTTCCTTTTTGTTGCGGTCCATGTGGGATTTTTGTCCAAGAAAAATCAAATTTGGCTTTCCATGACGACTTGGATCAAGTGCTTGATGTCAATTCCATAATGGTCTATCCATCTATGCAGTGCATATATTTGTAGGTCTCCGCGGACCGCAAGTAATCACTTTGTTTGGTCTCCTATAGGTTACTGTTATATATATCAAGTGACCAAAACCAAAGAATATGGCCTTCCATGACATCGACCATCACATATGTTCTTTCCATTGGTTTTATAGCCGAGTATTAATGCAATTAATAAACCATTCCAAATTACTTATGATAATCGTTAACGCGTGCTGCTTTGAACAGAAAGAGAATGATATTTGGATCTACAAAAAGTAATGAAAAATAAAAAGTAAAGAACTTAAGATTGAAAAAAAGAATAAGGATAAGGAATGAAGCACCCTTCGATTGCCGTCCAAACCAACAATGCATCTCAAGCAATCGACCACTTTATATAATTGGGGAAAAAAAGTTAAAAAATGGGGATCAGAACACGTATGGCATTAATTTTAATTTATTTTTGTATTTTTTGGTAACATTTATTTAATTATTTGGGTTATGATTGTGCAGCTATGTCATCCTGATTCAATAACCTTAGTTTTAAGGCACATTGTTTATTATTCACTGTGTGAAGAATGGTACATCATGCACCAACATTTAGCTATGCCAAGAAAATGTGGATGGATACATAATATGGCTAAATGAACCAAAACCCAAATCCTAAATTTGTGAAATCATGAGTTGCTTGAGCTTGTGAAATTCTCACATTAACATCTCAAGTTTGTCAAATCATTATACCAATCTCCCCTTCACTACATATTGAACAATACATTCAAAAGAGGTCAATATTATCCAAACAAATAGAGAAGAGTTAAAATAAATTTTATCAAACTTCAAAACCGGTCAATATAATATGCCTGCTGCTATGCAAAAACAACATATTCACCATAGTTTGTCACTTCCAAAACGTTACATATAGAGCGCATACGTAATTATGTAAGGAGTGGGGTCAAAGCTCTATAGTTAGCCTAACGATAGACTGTGCTTTTGTAGATGGGGATACATAAATAAATATGTTATATCAATTTTCAATATAGAAGCAAAGAATCTAAAACAATCACTATCGAGAGGATAAACCACAATGACAGTAGTTAGTGGCGATATTGAAAAACATCAGTTTTGAAAAAGTGACGGTAATATGATTGGGTTTAGGGTTGAATTGAATTGGCCAACTTGTATAGTGCATACCCAATTGGCCTTTTTTATTTGTGATAAAAATGAAAACAATCAACTATAATAACCCCTCCGAAGCTGATATTGAGCTAGTGGGTTATTTTATAAGGGATAATATGCAAGAGAAAAGAAATAAATAAAGAACACAAGATACACAACTCAACACTCATTTTAAGTAAACGCTTATATTTGAATCTCGTGAATAGACTCACACCATAAAAAAAAAAAAAAAAATCCACAGACATTTTTTATTTGGACCAAAAAAAAAAAAAGATTTATGGACTTGATTGCCAATATATAAATATCCATGCTCTAATTGCTTCAAGTCACATGTCTTACGCCATTTATTATAAATACAAGATATATGTCTAGGTGCACTTGGAGACCAGCACAACTGGTGAGAAGGCAAATGCCTCTAGGAAGTGCATTATCTGGGCTCAATACCACCATCAGAGGGTAAATGTGCGCAGTTTTGTCCCCTTAAGTGGAGAGGTTGTTTCCAAGATGATTGAGCACCAAGATATAAAAATATAGAATGAAAAAAATATACAGGTTGATCAAGCACCAAGATTGTATTCATACATTAATATGGACAAAACTAGTTAAAATATTTTGAAAGGCATCTGTATGAAATTTATACTATTCCGCATCTAAATAGCAAATGCTATATGACATTTGCATATCAATCTAAAAGATGCAGAATAGTATTAAAGTACAGACTAGGTGACATTTATTATTAGTAAAAGCATCTATACAACTGATCAGGTTCGCAGCATGTAGTCCATGTCCATCTATCTAGCAACTCAGAATCAGATGCTTCCCAGTGATGAGGATGACACCGAGTAAACATACAGATTTTGTAGTCAACATATGTTTTGTGATTTAACACAATGATGTCAATTATTGTCACATACTCACATTAACTACAAAATACAAACTATTAGTAATTATCTGTAGTCTGTACACTATTAATCAGTGTAGGACTAATGTGGCAAAAATAGTGAAAGACAAACATTTTTCTAATTACCATTCAAATTTTTTTACAATTAAATGATGCCAAGACACACCTCAACGGTTGTCGTCATCCCCTACGTTTGATGCACTGTCCATAAGATGCCAGAATGTTTCATAAATCAAATATCAAACTACATTTGATACACTGTCCATAAGATGCAAGAATGCTCCAAAGATCAAATAACAAACCTCAAATGAAATTTTAGCCGCATGCATGTCCAGTCATTCAACAACTGAAACATAGAAAATATTACCAGTCCACATTGTGCTTTATTTGGTTGCCACTTACTCCTTTTTACAATAAGGATGAGTAGTATTTCAGGACACAATTAAAATAAAATCTGTTCCGGTCCTGCAAGTGTTCTGCTGTCAAAATCATTTTCCCAGGATGATAATAATATCAAAGATTCAGAGCAATCAGATAATAAAAGGATATGCATATATGTGGCGCAACAAATCAGCCGACAGAGCTTCCATTTCACTTGTTTGGCATAATAAAAGTATGAAAATCTTAAGAAAATAAAAAAATTCAAAATGCAAGTTATTTGACCACTGTTTTTATTTTCACCTGTGAGACAGATAGAACTGTGGTTAAATAATAAGATCAAGCAATTTCTTTACCCTTTTAAGTTTTAACTATTGTCATCAATAACATAACCAATAAAAAATATATATAAATAACAAATACAAATGTGTAGAGACACTGAATTGAAAAATTCCTTTCAAAAGGACTTTTAAGATTGTTTGAAATCTTTGCTCAGTGCGCTGTTAGACTTGGAATAATGTAATGACGTGACAACAATTACAAGAGTTGATAGCAAGGCTGCAATAAATGTAACGGCAAACACAAGGTCAGAATGTGCCTCTTTACCAGAAGGTATTCTCCAAACAATACCAACATCATACAGATCTTTATCTTCATCATTTGTCAATTTGAAGAAGCAATTGTGATTTTCCAACTTTTCCTTCATGCTGCAGCGCATGAACACATCAGGTGCACCAAATTCAACTGTTGAGTAGCCACTTTCGTTCAGAGGCTGCAAAAGAAGAGGGAAAGAAAGAAACTTAGCCAACACTGTGTAGCAGTCTAACATCCAAGCCACAACTATTTTGTTCTAGCTAAGGTACATACCGAACTCAGTTGCAGCAATACACAAACCAAACAAGGTGTTAAACATAAATTTTAAAGGTTACTTCCACAAAATGGATATCAAAATTCCACAGGTGCTTCTAGAACTTTCAAAGCATGAACGGGTACGATGGAAGCCCCCCAAAACGGATAATCTGATACTAGTAGAGCATTACAATGCATAGCACCAAGGGAAAAAAAATAATTAGACACTGATTTTCCACATCATCGTCTTGATATCTAGTCGAAGCAATTACCATATGGTGATGATACCTTCAAAAGATATAGGCTTTCTTTGTAGAACATTTGATTCAAAGAAATATGAGGAGCAACCTTTTCTGAAGATTGCATTAAGAAATAAAGGTAACTGAACTGTAGTAACCTTACCTGATATCGTGCGTGCAACGGAAGCTCAATGTTGATATCTGTTGGCTCTATCAATATATTTTGGTCAACACCTAAGTGTATTTCAACAGCAGAACGACTGGACAAGAACGAAGGAAGCTCCAGGTTTGTATCACCAAAGACGGCTATATCATTGAACACTGCCAAAAAAAGAATGAGTGACTTCAATTAATGGGATATTAAAATTACAGATTTTGTTTTTCTTTATAATCTGAACCATGTAAAGTATTTACCACCACGCTGAACAAGTCGTTTTAATTCAAATGGATCAGCAAAGACTCCAGAAGGAAGTCTTTCAATAATTATGAATTCACATGAGCTAAACAGTTCAGACAAAGACTTTGATTGTTGGCTTTGAAATTTGATTGATGTAGACACATAACGATGAGAACCTTCACCAATAAGATTGCGCTTTAGAACTGACAATCTCAGAAACAAATTATGGTTATCTGGAAGCACTTCACACAAACCAACAGTGACATCTTGAGACAAAAAATTTTCAAAGTCTGAATCAAGTAAGTTCATATATCTGTCATAATAAGACTGCATCAGAAACTTCTTGATGGGAAAAAAGGCTTTGACATTTCTTCTGTTGGAGTCAGAATTTGGAGAATCCAACACCTGAAAATGCAGGATACCAGATGATAGAATTAAAAGAAAATAAAGGCACATGATATGGATGTATTTGTGTTCATCAGCAAGACAAACCAAGTATAATAGTTGATACTATTCAGGTCACAGTCAGGCAAGATGAACGCAAACTACTGCAATATTGAATTATCGGTAAGTATCAGAGAGAACATGCATACAACTTGAATTTTGCATATGATGATCCAGAAAAAAAAAAAAAGAAACCAACCACCTTGTTCATGGATTTATTTAAGCTAAACTAACAGATCTATATAAGTATGGACTAAAAAAAAAAAATTGGAAATTGCACTAAAACATGTAATTTTTTTTTTTCTTTGTTGATAGAAAATTAAATTCTATTCGATTGAAAAGAGACAAATTAAAACTAAAGGATACGAGAATAAAAGAAAGCAAAACACAAAAAGGCAACAACAGAGAAAGAAGTGGCAGCAACCGAATAATCATGTTAAAAGAAGAATTAAGGCTTCAGAGATGGCAAAAGTGTGGCCAGACTCCCAATAGGTGGGGTCTAGGAGGGTATATGTATGCAATTTTAGCCCGTAAGTGGAGAGTATGTTTCCAGGATTCGAACTCATGACTTACAAGTCACAGGGCAGCAACCTTACAAGACAAGCCCTCTTTAGAAATAGCAAAAGGGGACTGAAAAACAATCCTTTTTTTTTCCTTCTTTTTTTTTTTTGCTCATTGGACTATAAATTACACGAATTGAGTACATCAACAATGTATGACATTTAAGGATCAAAAGAGAAGAATAAGATTAAGGAAGGAGCATAATAATCATACATGAACATGAATGAGCATTTCACAACCCAAAAAAAAAAAAAATTGACTAACCTCGGTTGAAAGTGAAATACCAAGCAAACAGGTTCCAGGGAGGAACCACAGGAAGGAACTCCCTAGTAACAAATACACGCAGAGTCGCCGAATACATCGAGTCTCCATGAAGAATAATCTGAACAACATAACAGATTGAAAAGCAAGCATTGAAAAACACTACACATTACAAATACAATGGCTTATATGAAAAGCATACCACCATTCACATTCACATTCTAAAACAAGTCATGAAAATTTCTGAGTCGAATCAGAGTTAGTTGTATTGTTGAATATAAAAGGGAAACTTACGACGAAAATTATCTATTACGGAAGTGAGTCTAGATCTTTAGCTCCATCGAATCGAGACGCACCGCAAATTTAATTTCGCTGCTGAAGTTTAGTGAAGGGGCAACGATGATGATGATGATGATGATGCAGACAAAGGGAGATCCACCAGAACGCAGAAGAAAAGGAAGAAAGGAATGAATGAAGACCGAAGAAGGGGCTATTGATTGGGCGGTGTAATTATAAAGCCAGGCCCATTCCAAGTAACGCTTGACAAGGCAGACAAGCCCAACTCTCCTTGCGTTGTCACTCGGTATGCTGTCCACCGGCCAACTAATCTAGATTAGGGCCCATTTCAAGGGCGACCCTCCCGGCATAGTTTACTCCATTTACAATTTCAAGATTCGAACCCTCGACGATACTTAGAGGACCTAGCATCTCATTCCATTAGACCAATTAGTATTGAAGATATAAACTAATCTTCTATCAACTAAAAATTAAAAAAAATAATCCTTCAAAATTTGAAATTTTTTTTTTTTTAACTAAGATATTAGGAGATTGAGGTGAGAGTTAAACTCGCAACTTCCTTTAACTTATTGAGATGTACAGGAGTCTACTGCTAGACTGCTGGCTCATTGGTCTCTCACAATTGAAAAAGTAAATAAATAAATTAGTCCCTTCATACAAGCTTGTCATTTTTTAAAAAATTGTGACAAACGAATATGAGACTTTCAAATCCCAAAAGACTAATTTGTCCTTGATATGTTTCTGAGGAACCAAAATGGATATTTAGTCCCATAAATATCATAATTAGTAATAATAGGTTTAGTTTGAATGCTCCCTAATGTATTATCTCATAAACTGGTTTTGTCCATTACTTATCAATGAAAATTTTATTGACAAAAAAATTAAGTTCATTAAGTTGCGACAAAAAAAAAATGTGTAAACAATTTTTTTATGCTAATATTTTCAATTTGATAGGACTAAATTAATGTTAAAATTTTACTATGATCAAATTGAAAAATGTTATAACAAAAAACTGAAAAATGGGCTCCTTCATATTTTTTATGTTTTTGGGTCGGAAAAGGCTCATTAATTTGAAAAGTGATTCGGTTCGTAATTCCCCTTTTGTTGTCATCGTCCACCGAATGCCCTTTTTTTTTGGTCTGACCGAATGCCATTTTGTCATGACCAAAATAAAGAAAACCGCCCATTTTGCTATCATATTGACAGCCCAAGCATTGGACGGGATATATGACCCTATTATTATATCTAACAGCCATTAGCAATATGCAAGTTTTTATTTTTTTCGAAAGTAATTTGTGAGTTTAAACATTAACAATTTTGCATATAGATATTATATAAATGAAAAAAATTCAGCTCAAATGAAACATCTATATTTTTAAATTACATAAATAAACATGCAAACGCCAATGATAATTCTTTGTCCTCACAAGAAAACAGTGGCAAAAAAAAAAAACAAATAGATAATGAAATAATCATGTACAATTGAATGACCCAATTTTGTCAGTTTTACCTTTAATAGAAATAGAAATAGAATAATGGTATGGACAAACAATTTTAAAATTATTTAGACCTAATCTTTTTTCAAAGAACCAAAACCAAACTTTATTTATTTTTAAGGAACAAAAAATAAAAGTCACTTGTTAAATTTTATTATGAGTTAATGTTCATTTTAATATTAACTTTATATTCTTAAGTCACTATAGTCCTTAAAATGAGTCAACTTAATCAGTCCCTCATCCTATATTCATCTAAAATAGAATAAAATTGAAAATAATTTTTTTTGATATCTAAAATTACATAAAATGAGTCATTAAATGACTTGAAATGGATATTTAAATAACTCATTTTATGTAATTTCAAACTTCAAAATAAATCATTTTATAGTTTACTTTACGTCAAATGGTATATAGTATGTCAAAATATACATATTATCATTTAATTAATAAAATATTAAATAAAAATAAAATTGAAGAATAGATTTAACTCATATTTTATAATATCAAAAACTAATTTAACTCATTCTAAAAACTATGGACAAAAATAACTTATGAGTATAAACCCAAAGACCGTACTAACATTAACTCTTTTATTAATGTGCGTCCTGCTTATTGACTTGTTCTTGCTTTCCTTTTCGAATTTTCATAGTGGGGGGAATTCGTGTTTTTCTTATTGGACGCATTCTATCACGCTTAAATCTTAGTACTGTGCTACAATTGAAATTCCCGCGAACCCTGATGTTTCTATGTACACATATACTCAATGGCTTTTTTTAAATAAAATTTGAGCTTAAAATCTCATAATAAACTACCTAAATACCTCAGAACCGTATACTCAATTATATGAGATTGAATTATACGATATTGAATTACCTTTAGTTCCTGGCCCACAATATTGGATACCGAGGCACTAAGGCTTGCATTTTATAATAAAAAATATTATTTAAATACCCATTTTAATCACTTTGGAGAATCCGAGATCTTTTGTGGCCACAACCTCCTCACTTATGCATTTTGACAACAAAATTTAGATGTATAAATTTTCAAGTGAAGTGAGCATTTCGGACTTCGGAGAGTAAATATAATATAACTAAAAAATCTTTGATGAGAAAATGAAAATAACTTCTCAAATATGCACAACATGTTACGTAGGTAGATATACTTACTAATTTACAAATTCCTAAACCATTAAGTGTTTCAACAATTATAAATTTCATGCTCTACTCCTTGAAGTGCAGCCCTAACTTTTAAAGGCTACAATGCTTGGAATCTTCAAATATGCAGTTTCCATCTCTTTTAAAGCTTTAACTACTTCACCCAAAATGTTGAAAGGTTAAAATGTTCACAAAAGCTGATAAGGGAATATTGCAGAATGTAAGAAAACTATACAACTACTACAAATAGAACTATCTGTTTAAAAGGAAGCTACAAAAAGATTGATGGATGAGCAAACATGGGAAGAGGCAGCCATATTTATGTTCTACTGAAATCTCTCTGCGACAAGGTGTAATATAATTTGCAGTTTGATGGAATAGGGTGGGGGCAGGGTTAAACATTTAAAACAAGCGTTATGACACTATATCTTCATCTAGCATCATAAAACAACAGGATAACTTCATCCTAGAAGAGTAGAATGGTACTAAATTTCGAATGAAACATGTATTGCTTTGCTGAAGCTATCATTCATCCTTACACTTCATCTCCGTTGCATTGCTGAATCCTTCGATTATAAATAGATATCATATTCAAAACTCCTGGAACACATATTGAACATATTCAAACCCCATGTACCTCCCTAACCACTTTGGCAAATTCAAAGAGACTAATGCACTTCCTACAATAATCGGTGCATGCCTTGGAAAAGATTATTTGAGAAAGATGCTACAGAAGACCTGAAAAAAATGTTACAGAAGTTCTGAAGAAGATTGTCTGCTTGAAAAAACTTGTTCTTTCAGAGGTCTAAAATTGCCCTAAAACTGTAGTGGCGAAGAGGGGAAAGTTCAGAACAGACATGCACACATGCTGGTAAGGGAAATGAAATATGAAATGTAGGAATGTATTCCAAACTCCAAGCACATTGTATAGCAGCACAGGAAGCCTGACTAACTCCAACAAGTCTTTAATTTGAGCATTATTATAAGGAACCCCTCAAGGCCAATGAATCCAACCACAGGGACATAGTAATGCTACTTCTAAATAATAGCATGTGCTAGAATGAGTCTTTTCTCAACCATACCACTATTGCAAATATTGTTGTTAAAAACTCAAGGCTCACTAATAACAAACACAAGGGGAATGCTTCTGCTCAAGGTTGAGACTTTACGTATGAAAGGAAAACAAATACCAACACTGTCATAAAGATGCAATCATCACTTTAAATTGCAATTGCTAGCAACAATTTAAAACCATGGATGGAAAAATGAATATGCACCACTTAGGATGTGGATGTGTTTGTGAGTTTGATTTTAGAGGTGGAATGGGTGAATAGGAAGAGTTTGTAGAGCAAAATTTTGAAGGTTTAATCTCCAAACCCCTTCCCTCTCTTACCTTCCAAAAGTCATACTCGCAGAAAGGGATACTCTCAAGTGAAAATTCCAACCATGTGCATATGTGAATTTTCACCACTGATCAACAAAGTGGCCCTACAAAATAGTGCAATCAATAGTAAAAATTCACATATAATATGATAATTTCACTTGAGAATCCATTCCCCAAATTCACACAAACACAACCTCAATGAACACACACACACCCACCATATATCACACCCAGTACTCAATCAATCACGATATTTAAAAATAAAAAATAAGAGGAACAAAAGTTAAGTTATCATGAACTATTCCAATTCCTATATTAAAATCATGGGTCATGAAAATGTACATCAAAGAAGATGCAAAGAATAGTGAAACCTGAAATGTACCATTGGCACTTAAAAAGCACAAGGAATCTGCTATTTCATTTCTTCATTCCTTGGTGAATAAAAGCATAACATCAATGGATCCGAAGACAATGTTGTCATCCTTAGACATGAGAAAGGCATCTATGAACAACCAACTCGCTGTAAAGATGACTCCAAAAATATCGAACTTGCACCAAATTAGAAAAAGCAATTTGGATAAAATTAAAAGACAAAATAAAGAAAAGGGAAAGCACGCACACATAAATTGGTAAAGAACAGAATTTAGCAGTAAGATTCTGACATGAGCCCTAACTATCTGATTTCTCATTGTAAATTAGCTAAACACTTGCGAATCAGTGAACAAAAGAGCTTGACGCTATGATTAATGGACAAGATTGAACTAACCAAAAAAAAAAAAAACAGAAACAATTAAATTGCTGAAAAGAAATAGCCCTTTATTGTGATCATTTCGATTCGGAGAAATGTGTGAGCTCTTCTGTCGATTGCGTAGCAGTGGCGGCTCCTAGCTCGACCTATAAAGGTGACGCGCAACCCTAAGGTAGCCTGGTGGAGACAAGAACAGAAAAATACTGGCGGGAACAAAATATGAACACCGAAATTTAATGTTGCGTCGCATTTTAACATTGTGTCGAACGAATGTTGGGATTTTTTTTTTTTAATACTCACCTTAAAATACGGCACAATAAAGAAACGACACAAGGTCTAGCGATATCGAATGAATGTTGGGATTTTTTTTGTGAAAAAATTTGAAATTTGAAAACTTAGGGTTAAAAATTAGGGAAGAACATTTCGGTTTGAAATCTGGATATCTTTATTTTAGATTTAAATTTTAAAAAACTTATTTTTTTAGTAATTTATTTCATTTTACGTTAACTCTTTTGGATTTATTTTAAAATTTTATTATGAAAAGGGATAAAATAAGAATAAGTGAGTACTATCATCACATCTAATAGTTATAAAATAAATGTTTAAATAGACATCAAATTTTTTTATAAAATGTCATTATCGCTTATTATAAGTTCACAAGAGGCACTTGACTCTATCAAATTGGGAAGGAAAATTATGTATCTGAGTTAGTCTTATTTTTATTATGTGGCATGTTATCAGTCGCATACGTACAAAAAAGGTACCAGTACCATTTAAACTAAACATTTAATTATTATATATTGATAGTATAAAAAAAATTTATATAGTCATCTAATTATGTATTACCATATAAGTCATAATAGTTGACTTTTATATCCATTATCTAAAAAATTATTCAAATTATATATTTTAATTTAATAACAATGTAAAATTATTTTATATTATCAATATATTAAAATTAAGATAAACAGGTACCCAAACAACCACCAAAAAAGGCAATACATGCTAAAATTTGTATGAAGAGGTTTGGCTACGAGAGTGTATATTTTCATATTTTAATATTAAAAAATATTATTTATACTCATAATACATGAAATATCATATCAACTCATAATTCATCCATCATTATATATAATATGAATTTTATTAAAATATAATTTATATTTTATCTAATAATAAATTATATGTGAATCTGCATGAGACGGTATCTACTAAAATCATAACTCTTTTAACATTTTAGGAACCAATATGGGGTTTATATCTTATTTTTATTTTTATTGATTTATTTATTTATTTTGGCAACAGTCATCGGCAGCTCTTTTCAGTTTCACTATTCTTCTCACTCTCTCTCAATTTTAAACCCGCAGTACCGGACGGAGCCCACGCCGCCGCGCCACAGCTCTGCAGTGGGCAGCACCGCCACTCGCCGTTGCACAGGTTTGCGATCGCGAAGCCGACGCTGCAGTGCATGTAATTTTGATGTCACTCCAAAGAGAAAACAAAAAATAAAAAATAGAACAAATGACGTTAATTCATATTGGAATGTTGTACTTATGATACGTATCAGAGAAGGAACAGTTGCTGAACGCTGAGCGGAACACACTAACCAGAAAGCTTTCAGCCTATGGCAGCGGCAATCAGAAACACACGAACCATCCGAGGAAGCCACTCCCTCTGCTTCTCCACCACTCTTACCGACCAATCTCGTTACCGTAAACAAATCTCCGTCGCCAACCTCTTGCAAAGGTATGGTTTCCCTTCGTCCCAAATCCCCCAGTTCCTCAAAAACAACCCTTTTCTCTTCCGTTCCAGCCTACCCCAACTGGAGGATTCCCTTTCGTCTCTCCTCTCCCTCCGAATTCCCCAAAACACCCTCGTCTCCCTCATCCGCAATTGCCCCTCCATATTGGAGCACAGCTTCCTCAGCAATTGGAAGCAAAGCGGTTTCTTCTCGAAGCTCGTTTCGTTGAACCCTTCCCCCTCCATGATCGCGAACTTCCTAGCATGTTCTAGAAGGTTCGAGCTAGACCCCGTCGAGGTTTCGAAGAAGGTTGAGACCTTGAAGGGGTTAGGGTTTTCCTGTGATGCTATCACTAGGGTTTTGGAAGGGTTCCCCGACGTCATCGTCATGAGCGAGCGGGAAGTTGCTCGCGTTGTTGAGTTCCTCGTGGAGTTTGGGATTCCCAAGGACAAGGTTGTTGATCAGGTCTTGAGGTTGAACCCTAGGGTTTTGGGGATCGGGGTTGAGGACAGGTTGAAGCCGTTGATTCGTGAATTGAGGCAATTAGGGTTTTCGGGCCGCGAAGTTAGGGGAGAGATTGTTCGGGAGCCGAGGATTTTGGGCATGGAAATTGGGGAATTTTCAAGGTGTTTGAGGTTGTTGGAGGGGCTGAAGTGTAGGGAGGGCACCAAAGAGAGGGTCTTTGGAGAAGGTTTGTTGAGGGCTTGCTTTGAGGTGAAGTTGAGAGTGGATTGCTTGTGCAGTCACGGTTTGATTCGTAGGGACGCGTTGAAGTTGTTATGGAAGGAGCCAAGGTTGATAACCTATGGTGTCGACGATATCGAGAAGAAGATTCATTTCTTGGTGCATAGGATGAAGTATAATGTTGATTGCTTGCCTGATGTTCCTGAATACTTGGGTGTGAACTTTGAGAAGCAGGTTGTGCCCAGGTACAATGTGATGGAGTACTTGAGAGCAAAGGGTGCAATTGGTTTTGAGGTTGGATTAAAGGATATGGTGAAGCCAAGTAGGCTTAGGTTTTACAATCTTTATGTTAAGCCCTATCCGGAGTGCGAAAAGATTTACGGGCGATTTTCCGGAGCTGTTGGAGTTAAGAGCAAGCATCCAGCTGGTCTCTGGAAACTCTTTAAGCCTCAGAAGTTCCCTGAGACTGATGAAGATGCCAAGAACTTGAAGGCCTTCATGGACTCAATGGTGTAGTGGTCTGATTTTTTGAATTTTGCATGCATTTAGGGGAGGTGCAAAGAGAACAGTTTGGATTTCTGAACTGAACCAAACCTTGAATGAGCCAAAACTAACCTTAGAATAGCAGATTTTTTTTTAACCAGTTCTTCAACTAAATTGGTTTGTTTTCATGTCAAGTGATTCGGTTCACTGATCAGTGATCATGTCTACCTTCTTATTGACTTGAGAGCAATGCTTGCCAGCCAGAAGAAAATGCCTGACATTAACCTGTCTGACTAATGTGGCAACTTACCTGTTGCGATAATCATAAGAGAGACCTTTACAATTTGGAACTTGCTGACTCCACACCCAAGATTGAGAACACTTTGGTTCTCATCCCCATTCTTGCTTCTGTGTCTTAAACTTGGAGGTTGGAGGGGTGGCACGCTTCTATGGCAACACTACCATTTGGATTTTTGCCACCATTGATTTGTCTTTGGCCATTGAGGTGACTTCCAATTCCAAAAGCAGGGGTTTTCATGACAGAGGCAACATATGTGCAAATACACCTGAAACGCAGCACATGGGGAAATTTACAGCTACTGATGACATGAATTCTATAGCAGGTAATTACATGTCGCTTCCCTTTATAATCAGATTTGTGATTCTGTTTCAATTTTTGTCTGTTCTGATTATCTTGTTCTCTTTCTCTCTTTTTGAAATCTGCTAGGGCTTAGTACTGGTGTGAGCTTATGCATAGAAGATGGCTGCAAAATCAGCTTCAATGTATTTCACATCCAGCGGGAAGGCCGAATTGAGCAACCATGAAGAAACCTGCCACGCTCTATTCCTTTTCTAGGTAACCCATCATCGCTTAGAACAAGTATTGCTCCACACTTTATAGTTCAATATCTAGTCATTGATAAGGTCTGTTGAGTTTTACAGGGATTTTAGTTTTGTCTTTTCTTCAAACATTTGTCTGAGGTTATTGTATTAGACTTAGTTTGTGGTTCTGTGTGTTTCATTGGATGATAGCTACCAAGTTCCTAGTCGTCGGTAGTCTGTGCATCACAACAGTGTGACCCTATAATCAAGCAACTGCTTGAAATCTATTTAAGAATTTGTATGGTCTTCTTTATTCTGGTGTAATTTATCCCCCTTTTCTAATTGAAGGTTATGCGGCAAAGCTTCATCCCTTTAGATTAATTTCCTTGTATTTAATTAAAAAGAAGTGTTTTTAATCTTTTAAAGAAATTTTTTTTTTTTTTTGGTATCAAGTTACTTTTAATTTTAAAGAACTTAAAACTGTAAACTTCATGAAATTGTATAATTTCAAATATTCATGTAGTAAATAATATGCCAAACTCCATTTTCAAAATATGGTTCCAACACTGGACCTATTATCTGTGCTATTATGTGGATTCGAACCTATTGAAGCAAACAAGGGAAGGATATGAAGTTATAAACTTATCAATTATGCCACCTGAATTTAAAGGGGGGTTATGCTCTTGGTTTCGTAATAGGCACCTTGAACCGTGGAATTTGACCAATTGTCACAACTCACAACAGCTATTGTGATAGCTGGGTTAACTTGTGCACAATATATTGGTCGTGTAGAGAAAACCATCATGACAAGTATTGATCTTGCTGTAGCTGCATACTCCAAAAGGCACTCTGCACCATTTTGGAATTGTGTGCTTGCAGTGATTTCACATGTACAGAATACCAAGAGGACTTAGATTTTTTAGGGTATCAAACATTATGGGTTTTCAATTTTTTTTTTTTTTTTGGAGAGAAAATATGCAGAACATTTGGTTTCTGCATATTGATGACACTTATTCTTCTCTTATAATTAATACTAATAGTCCATATTGCTGCGTTCCACAGCTTTTCATTCTGCATCATTCAACTTGTCGTTGTCATACCCATAGCATTAGTAGTAGTACTGTGGTGCGGCCGTGTTTGGGCTTTGCTAAGGTTGGCTGTGATACACAGGTGGAGCTGCATATGAGGCTGCAAGTTGTTTAGTGAGCTATGGTCAAAGTTTCAAATCTCTGTCATAAGGGTCTAGCTATAACGTTGTTCTTTTTCTGAGGATAGAGGGTGCACTGCAGCAAATCTAGTCCTGAATTTCCAACTTGGCCAGCTTGTGATTAACACGCAAAAGGTGGTGAAGCAAGTTTTGAATCATCCTAGCTTGGTTTAATGCCAACATATAAAGTGGAATCTTGAGGTACAAATAATTTGTAAATAGGGATGAGGACCATTATCGCCCATCACTTGGTTAAAAGGTTTAGGCATTTTATTTTAATATGCTATCACTTAGTTATTGGTGGATGCATCTATTTTTTTCTCCATGTATATCTCAACTATATTGCTTCTATTCTTTTTCAACTGCGCGGGTGTTTAGAGATTTAAGTTATTTGTGGAGAGGATAAAAGAGAACAAAATTAAGAATGAAAAAGGACTATTGAGTTTGATAATGCTAATCCAATCAATTTTTTGTATTTATTTTTTTTGTCCTACTCAAGTTTGGCTTTAAGTGATGTGATGCAAAAAGATATGATTTGCTTGTATAACTATCATTGATTGATTATTTCTACTTACCTTTGCTTATCGCAATTTCACCGGTTTCTGTGTAAATAAATCCTTTTTTTTTCTTTTTCGTTTTACGTATATGTTTACATCAATACGTGAAACTAATTGCTGCTATCCGTTTTCACTTATTCAAAACATAGTGTAACATAGAATGAATTTAAGGATCATGGTGATGTTCTATCCGTTTTCCTTTCAGCTTTTGGTTGTGACTATATGATTTTCTAAACAGAAATTCAAAAGCAATTGATCGCAATGAAAATGGATTGCTAATTTAGAGAAATTTTACTCCAAATTAAGGGACCTCAAGATGTTTAAAAAATGAATATTATCTTTTTGGATGACTCGAGCATATGGACAAACTAAGAACGTTTCAGTTTTCAATAATTATAATATGTACTTTTCATAGTTTTTAGTAATTCTCTTACAAAATTTAAAAAATTTAACATAAAAATTTAAAATTGAAAATTGAAACCAATTAGATCCTAATGTTTTTTTGTTCATACATTTGAACATGATTCTCGGTGAAGTTAACTCTAAATGCAAATCTATGTGAAATATTTATTTTATGACTAAATTAATTTCAGAAGAAAAATGTCGCAATCAAAGCGATTATTTACTCTCAACTTTATCTAGTCCGCTGCTGCAAGTGTTCTGCTTTGACAATCGTATTCCCAGAAGAGAGGTTGAAGTTATAGCATTCGGTCTGCGAACCACAAAGTCTATGACTGTAAAACTCACTTGGTTATTTTATTCAATCAATGTTTTAGACATATACTGGCTAAATGATTAAAGAAATTTGTTTACACTTTACTCATTTATGATAATATTCCTCTTTCAAAAAAAAAAAGTAGCCAGTACCATCCTAATATTGTAAAACAAATCAATTAAACTATGAAAGCGCACCATCATTCACATTCTATAGCAAATCATGAAAAACACCGAAGGTTTAACGAGTACAGAAAAATCGAATCAGACTTGTACTGAAAATAAAAGGAACTTACCACCTAAATATAAAAGCCGGCATAAAATCTTATAGGGAAGTCTAGATCTTTAGCCCCATCAAGATGCACGGCAAACGCAGAAGATACCAGCTATCACCGTCAGTTTAATTTCTCTGTTGAAATTTAATGAAGGGCCTGATGATGTAAGTAAATATGATGTAACAATCCTTGATGAGAAAATGAAAAGAACAACTTCCCAAATATGGTCACGCTTATGCTTAACATGTTATGTAGGTAGATATACTTTATATTTAACAAATTTGTAAAACATTGAATTTCAACAACAATAACAATTAAGCTTTGTCCCACTAAATGAGGTCGGCTTAGATCAAACGATGCCATAGTATTCTATCATATATCATATCTATGTTATGAATTTTATGCTCTACTCTTTGAAGTGCAGCCCTCACTTCAAAAGACTACAATGCCTGGAGTCCTTAAAATATGCACTTTCCATCCCTTCTAAAGCCGTAACTACTTCCCCAAAATTTCAAAAGCTTAAAATATACACAAAAGCTGATAAGGGACTATTGCAGAATGTTAAGAAAATTATAATAATTCAACAAAGTTTGGCTTTCGAAATAAAACTATTTGTTTGAAAAGAAGCAACAAAAAAATGATGGATGAGCAACTATGAGAAAAGAGGGAGCCGCAGTCATGTTCCTGAAATCTCTGTGACTGCTATACTATAGCTTACATTTTGGTGGAAGTGGGCGGGGCCAAGTAAAAATTAAAACAAGCATTATGCCATCATCTCTTAATCTACTATCACAAAGCATGTACGCTGAAGCTATAACCCATCCTTAAACTTCATCTATTTTGTATGCACCCCATGAACCTTTCGATTAAAAGCCATATTGACAAATATCATTTCGAAACTCCCAGGAACATATAATAATGAACATTTTCAAACCTATATTTCTTCCTAATCACTTTGGCGAATTCAAAGATGACAATCCAGTTCCTACCAATATTGGTGCATGCCAGCTAAATAATGATAAAAAGATGTTACGGAACTTGCATATGACTCTATAAAGTTTTGAAAAATATGATTTGCTAGAGAAAGCTTGTTCATGAAGAGAATTCTATAACAAAGATTTCCCTAGAACTGTAGTTGTGAAAAATGGGAAAAGTAAGAAAAGACAAGCACGTATGCTGGTAAGTGGTAAGGGAAATGAAATATGAGATGTGGTAATGTATTCCAAACTCCAAGCACATTTATAGCAGCACAAGAAGCCTGACTAACTCCAACAAATCTTTAATTTGAGCACTACTATAATGAACCCCTCAAGGCCAATGAACCAAACCACAGGGGTATAGTAATGCTCACTTGTTAATAACATGTGCCAGAATGAGTCTCTTCTCAACCAAACCACTGCCACAAAATTTGTTGTCAAATACTCCCACTCAAGGTTGAGACTTTACAAATGAAATAAAAACAGATAACAACACTGCCTTAAAGATGAAATCATGATTTTAAATTAAAGGTTGTGGTGGCCATGGTTGCATTCACCATCCACTGTGATGGAAAAAATTGTGAGAAGATGCCATTGTTGTGGCCACTATTGCCGTCACAATATGGTTGCGAACCACAACAACAACAATGTTGAGACCATAATTACAATTGGTAACAACAATTTAAAACCATGGAAGGAATAAATGAATATGTACACCTAAATCAAATGAGTTTAAGGTGAAACACAACCACCATATATCAAATCCACCACTCAATCTCGCCAATGCTATAAAAAAAAATGAAAAAACAAGGGGAGTTTAATTTGTATGTACGGGCAATGTAAAATATTGTTATCCAATTAGATCACCCCATCTGCATGAGTTTTCAATTTGAGACTTAACCACTATTATTAATTTAACAATACATGATTGGATGATAATGTAGGAAGAAAGTTAGTGCATAAAAATTAAATTAAAAAAAAAAAGTCGAAAAGAAAAATGGACAATTATCATGAACTGTTCCAGTTCCTGGATTGAACTCATGAAAACGGATCATATCAAATGGCAAGGTATTTGGACATGGCATGAGTCTAGAAACATACAAATCACACACCCCTCAAAGAAGATGCAAGGAATATTGAAAACTTGAAATGTACCACTGGCAGTTAAAGCACAAGGAATGTGCTATTTCATTTCTTCATTCCTTGGCCAATAAAACACAGCATCAATGGATCCGAAGACAATGTCGTCATCCTCAGACACGAGAAAGGCATCTATGAAACAACCAACTCGCTGCAAAGATGACTCCAAAAATTTCAAATTTGCTCCAAATTAGAAGAACAATTTGGATAAAGTTAAAAGAATAAAAAAAACAGGAACGCACACATAAATGGGTAGAGAAACAGAATTTAGCATTAAGATTCTGACATGAAGAATATTTAATTTCTCAATGTAAATTAACGAAATACTTACGAATCAGTGAACCACTTAACAGTTACCTTCAAAATTGAATGAACCCCCTGTCAGATAAATAATAATTGAAAAAAAATTGTGGACTTTTCCCCTTTTTTTTTCCTCCCCAATTAGAGCAGACATGTTTGAAGGAAAAGGGGTATACAAGGAAGAGAGGGGAATGTGATAATGATGAAACAGTGCTGCGGTAGTTGATCGGAGATCGAGGTCGAGAGTGGTGGAGCGCGCCGCGACTAGGGAACAGACCGCAGCGAGTAGACTGATATGAGAAACAACAGTAGCCTGGGTGAGTGACCGACTGAGAGATTGAGGAAAATGAACGAATCCGGGGGCCTCGGGTGTGAATGATATGGCTTGAAGTTAGCGAGTTGCTTGAGGCTAAGATTAGGAGAATAAAAAAAAATGGACGGAATAGTAAGGAATCACACCGCTAAAATTAAGTGAACATTATTTTAAATTAATTTTAAGGAGGGAGTGACATGGTTAGTAAAAAATAATGTGTTTCTCCTTTGTCACCTTGGGAATCAAGGAGGGAATAAAAGCAATTTCCAAACAAGAGAGTGATATAGTCTCTTCAACTTTATTCCTTGCATTTCTCTTCAATTATATTACTAGACAATGTTATTTCTATGGAATTGGCCACACTATGGAGCATAGTTAGCAGACTTAACTTGGAGATCAATCCACTCAAGACACTAGGTCACTAGTTCAACTTATTAAACTGGCTATAATTAAATCAATTTATTAAAAAAGTTTATTAACCCACATATATAACATATATAATTTGCAACAAGAACAACCTTGGCTTGGTGGAAGTTGGCACTCCTCATACCTTTGCAAGCATGGGTTGAGAAAAATTCCTTCATGCTTGGCAGTCAAAGGCATGGTCAAGGCGATTCAATGTAGTGGCTCAACGGGCCGGTTTAGAAGCCGGTTGGCCGATTCACTAGTTTCTTGTCCAAATATAACTAAGCTATGGTGGCATGTAATAGCAAACTTGGCTATCCATTCGGCCACCCTCGATACCCCACCGGTCCTCGTTTCAATGATTGCACCGCTAGCCCTGCTGCTGCTATGAACAACATTGTTGGTGCCTCTAGTGTTGCTGCTGCACACAACGTTGTCAGTGACCAAGTAAGGTTTGCCAGCACCAGGGAACTAAACCAGAATGAAGATTCGCTGAAGCCCAAAATTGGATTGACTGAGGCCCAATATGAAAGTTTGTTGGCCCTTCTCTAGTCCAATAGCGGTTCTAATTCAGCAGTTAAGGAAGAGTTCACTAAATTGTATACAATTTAACAACTAAAATTTCCTCTTCTCACTTTTTTCATATAGAAGTAATCTGATCAATCTGATTTTTTTTTTTTGGTCAAAAAAATCATTTTCAAATGTCAACGTTATAAAACTGACCTATCAAATAAATAAAGGTACGTGAGTTGGGGGCTATCACCGTGAGAGAAATGTATTCATAGGCGCATAAATGTATTCATAGTTAAACTAGATGATGCAAGGGTGTAACTGCTAATGATGACTTCATTCAAGTAATTCTTGCAACATTCAAGACAAGGAAAATGTTGCTTTCTTTACACAAAATATTACATCTGAAAAAAAAGTGCAGATTCTAGAAGTCTGAATGATACACACAAACTAGGCTTGAGTGTGTTATGGGGGTGCGGCAAAGAGGGCATTCTGGCTTTTCATTGCACCATTCTGTGATACAGTTCCTACATGAACCGCACCAAACATAAGATGAGATACAGAGAATGGAGTGAACGCAAGAGAAGAGCATTAAGGATGAAGGAAGACAATACCAGCAGAATACATGGCCACATGAAGTAGCTGTTGGGTGCTGACGATTACTCAGGCAAAGTGTGCATTTGCTAACTCCGCTAGTTACATTGTACTGCAGAGAACACTTATAATTTATTCAGAGAGTAATGATATCATTATCACATTACTCTTTATCAAAACAAGAGCTAACTAATTCTACGAGGCCTTTTTTTTTAGGGAAAATTGCACTTTTTCCCCAAACTATAGTTGTGTACTTTAAACCCTAAGTTTTAAAAATGTGCGGTTCAATCCCCTGAACTATGTTGAATGTGCAAATTGACCTTTCCATTAATTTTTCCATCAATTAGTTGACAAAAATATCACAAATTTAAGAAAAATTAGAGTATGGGTTACACATTTAGAGGAGTTAACAGTGCCACTTTACACATGTTCCAAAGTTCAAGAGGGTTATAGTACAGTTACTTTGGCTAAAATACATATTTATAAAAGTTCATAGGGTTAATTTGCACATTTATAAAATTTAGGTACTAAAATGCACATGACCTCTAGTTCAGAGGGCTAGAGGGCTAAAGTGCAATTTTTCATAGGGTTAAATTCAGCTGTGGTAAATCATGTCTTTGTCAATAGACAAAAGGCTTCCTGTGAAGCTCCATAGATCTTGGCAATACAAATAAGGGGTGTTCTTTATCAACAGCATTGAACCAGAAGTTAATCAACAAGAGTGGAAAGGGCTTTTGGAACTTAGCCAAAGCATTAATACTTTCTAATATTGGACCCACACAAGTTACAGGCGTGAGAAGTGTAACACCCCGATTTTTTCCTGCGTACAAATGACCAAAATGCCCTAGAGGTTATTTTTATGGAAAGCCGGTCCCGGAAAACCTTGAGTGGATGTTTTGATGTTAGATAGGGGTTATGTGTGTTATATGTGCTAATAGAGCAAAAGAATCTCATTTTGAGTTTCGATGCGCAAAATGACCAAAATAACTCTGCGGCTAATTAACATAGAATTAATTGCCGATTTGGACCCGAACTTCACCCGGAAGTTTGGAATGTCGTTTTTAAAAGTTATTTAAGGTTTGTTTATCTCCAAGGTCCCGGGCAGTTTTTGAGAAAAATTACGATTTTACCTGTGCATAGTGCATTTTGGGCCTAATGATATGATTAGCAAAACTTAAGCAATATTATGCTCTAATTAAATATTAGTAAATTCTAATTACTAATTTACAGTCAAAATAATTAATTGAGGTTAATTAGAACCTAAGATTGCTTAGAGAAACTCAAAACTCAAAACTCTTTTCTAGTTTTAATTCTTTAAAAAAGGAATCTAAGAATAGTGTTTTCTCTCTCCAATTCCCTAAATCAAGGAAACATGTTGGCATTGGATTCCTACTTAATGAAGTTTGACTTCACTAAGTGAGCAAGACAACTCTCTAATTATGTCTTGAGTAGGCCATTCACTTGCTAGCCCAAACACTCCATTAACAATTCCTAATCATGTTTTCCTCTAAACTCAATTCCTAATACAAAAGAAAAATATCTCCTCATGCCCATGCCTCTATGATGGTCACCCATACCTCCCACCACACCTTCACATGTGGAAATTACACACTCAAGGAACCATGCCCAAGCCCATACCCAAGACCATACCTAGCCATACCTACATCATACCTCACCAAGTCTCCATGAAACCAATTCTCTCACCTCATAGAACATGAGGTTTTGGCCCCCCTCCATTCATACACCTTGGTTTTGTTTTCTATAAATACACATGCAAATAAACTTGTAAGAACCTTTAGATCATTTGCTAAGCTTTGAGTTTTCAAGAGCAACTTCAAGTTCTTTCTTTTTCTTTCAAAGTTCAAGAGTTCTTCTCATCTTTTTCTTTTTGTTCTCAAAGAACCACCACACTTTAACCTCATATCACCACCTCTCAACCACACACTACTTCTTAAAACATAAAACTCAAAGAAAACATCTCACCTTCCTTTTCTCCTCACCTTGGCCGAAACCTCAAGCCACCTTGGGAAGAAGTCCTCTTTTCATTTTCAATTCAAGAACCAAGGGCCTATTTGCTTTGCATTTTCAAGTTTTCAGTTTCCAGTTTTCAGTTTTCAGTTTTCCAGATTTGTAAAGGAAAAACTGAAAAAACTGAAAACTGGAAACTGAAAACTAAAAATAGGCACAGCAATCAGGCCCCAAGCTTTCCTCTTCACCACTTGGTAGGGGTTTTGTTTTTCAAAAGCTTTAACTTTTATGTTGATGTTTTGATATGAAAAGTTCTAGTTTTTCTTAGTCCAAACTCTTTTTCTCTCTTTTTATTCTTGGCTACGAAGTTTGGTTTTAAAAGGAAAGATTTTAGCTTGATAAGGTTTCAAGACAATGGTCTTATGGTTACCATTTGAGAAATCTCTAAAGCTTGAAACTTAGTTTTGATCTTAACACATTGTGGTTTCTCCTTTCCTTTTCTTTAATCTTGGTTTCGGTTTTTCTTTTCTTTTCCTTCCCTTTTGGTTTTGGTTTCGGTTTCGGTTCCTCCTTCCTTGCCTTGTTTTTTATTCTAAAGGAAGGTTGTTAGTTATTTTGATCTTTTGAATCCATTTCCTTAAGTTTGATGATGATGTTCACACCAAAAGGTTTCTTGAAACTTTGGTAATTAGAACTCTAGAGCTTACTTTGTCTTAATAAGATTAAGTTTGGGATTAAGATGTTGATTCTTTAAAGTCTTGTATGAGCGCTAATAATTATATAAAAATAAACTTGCACTCATGTTTAAATTTATGCCTTGCATATCATATTTACTTTTCAAGCCAACACCTAAAACTTAAAGATTAAAACAAGAGCTTGCATTTTCATATCACCTAAATAATTAACTCGAAGCCCACCTATTTCAACCTTAAAGTTGATTGTTGATTTAGAGTGAATACTCTAAGGGGCTTAGAGCACTAAAATAAAGAATTGGACTTGCATTCATATTTACATTTCCTTGTCTAGCATATTTACTTTTCAAGTCATCACCTAAACTTTAAAGATAAAAATGAAGTTGCATCTCATATTTATTTTAAGCCCTTACTTTACTTTTGTAATGAAGAATAAAATGAAGTGCATAACATGTTTACATTCTTGTTATCACTTAAAGATTCTAAAGGTCAAAGACTTGTCCCTTTATCTCAAGGAAAAGTTGGATATGGAAGCATTCTCTTGAATGCACAATTCGGCCATGTGATGGTGATAAGCTTGGTGTGAGTTTCATCTAGTCACCAGTGCCAATAATCTATGTCTTAAGATTTTCTTAAGCATAGAAAAGCTCAAAGAATAAGTTGAGCATGATTTTATATTTTAAAGCTCATCCAAGAGTGATTTAAAATAGCTACTGCCCTATCCTTATAATTTTATGATTTTAATGAAATAAATTAGTTTCTAAAAGAGTTTTGAGGTTCTAAAATGATTCCAAAGGGAAACTAGTAACTTATATGAGATTTTATGTAATTATGTGAGATATATGTTTCTGCCACTGCCTTGGATTTATGACCACTGTATGATGTTGTTCTAATGTGTTAGAATGTGTAAAAATTATAATTATTGATGAAGGAATCATCCTATGCATGTTAGAAAGGAAGCTAGCCTTCTAGGAAAACCGTAAAGTTAGAATTTTGCAAGTCTTTGACCCATTTAATTTTAGCCAATGCCAAAACTATTTTGGTATGATGGAATTCTGTTTGGGATTGTTTGATCATGAAAAACTTGGTAACATTTGGTGTAAAATTGATCCTTAGCACTAAAAGTGAAACTAGTAACTAGAAAACCGTAAAAAATGTGAATTCTAGGACTCTTAAGGATGAAATTGTGAATTCTGTTTTAGTATTTTTAAAAATAGGAGATGTGTTATATTAAGTGCATAAGTGTAGCAACCACTCATAATTGGTTTAGGGATTAATTTTAGCACCTTAGTGGAAGACGAAACTTAGAAAGGGTCAAAGACGTGACTTCTAGAACCCCGTATTTGAAGTTTAATATTTCTGTCCAAACTGTGTGATGCTGTTTGGTACTGTTCATGAGCATAAAAATTAGTGAGAATTATTAATTATGATCCCTTAGGTGCATAAAAGAACTACCGTGGATGCTAGGTTAATTAGATCGTAAGTTCAAGACCCATAAAGATCAAAAGCATAAAATACTATAAGATAGGGGAGGCAATGAGAGTTAGTATTTCAAGTGTGCGATTGTTTATTTATATGACTTGCTAAGCATAACATTTGCATTAGCTGAGTCCGGCATGCTGGGTAGGAGTATGTTTATCGCTTTGCAAAAAGTGCTGATGATGTATGCATAAAAATATATGAATCTGAGATGAGTATTATGTAAATTGTGGCATGCCACGATAATAATGAATTGATAAGCATGAAGCACCGAGTGATATGTCATGTTGATATTTGAGAACACGTGTTTTTGTTGCATTCATGCATAGAATGCCGAGACGCATTTCTCCTACTACGGTGAGGAGAAAGCAAAACCGTGGGGGGTATGGACATCGAGCCTGCCGAAGCAGATAATATTACTGTGCACTGGATGCCAGTAGATGCATTTCAAAGAAGAAATGATCCAATAAGGAAATGATGTGTTACCCCCTCTATTACCCCATGTAAATCTAGCAACGGCTAGTTAGGTTGAGCTCATCCTAGGCGATCGGTTAGGTCGATTGGTTCTGGTGGTAATTGTAAAAATTTCCGGGTCTAACATGTTGGTTGGTTTTGGTGATGACGTAAGAGGGTAGAATTAATAAGAAAGAAATGTGAGAATTCATTCATGAAGAGCGAAATTACCATGGGTTTTCCTGCCTGCCCATGCATGTTATATGATGTTTTACTCATTACATTGCCCTATCATGCATTCATCTATTTGCCACTATTTTAGTTTTATAGATTATCCACTAATCTTGTGTTTAGCCCTGCCTTGTGGTTTGAATTTACACGTTGTTGATTTATGTCGCATGCACTGAGGTATTGCCATGCATACATGAGATACTTGTTACATTCATGCATTAAGGTTCATCCTAAAAGATACAGCCCTCAACTAATAGTATTTGAAAATTTAATAAATGAATCTTATTTATGCCTATTACTTTCATAATTAAACCCGAGATTCCTGAGGACGATAATGATGACACGTGTGAGAAAAAGGAAGCCCTACTGAGATTCTTATATAAGTTTCTCACTCCTCCTATCTTTCTTTTCCATCTTCGTCTTCAGAAAAGGTTGACAACGACGTCCGTGGATGGCCCTGAGGTGCCAACATGGAAATAGCTTGTTGGTCGAGAACAGAGTGGCGCGGCGGAAGCGGGGACATAGTCTTAGCTTATTTACATCATAGTTATGTGTAGTTTTTGAATTGTTGTATGCTCAACCCTTACAGGTGGGCTCAATATATTTGATGTGGTATTATTGTGGAATATTCCTATATCATTAATATTATTAATATTGTTTGACTTGATATTTAAAATTAATGTTATATGACGATGTGCTGATAGTTGTTCTTTCTATGGAGCCTATCTAATGATTTTGTTTATGTTATTCTTTTTATGTTTAAACTTTACTTTAACGACCTTTTATGTTATGCGTGGCTCACATTTTGTTTATGTTTTCAAAAAAAATTCTACCCGTATTTTCCGCTAAGTATTTTAAAGAAAGGTTTTAAAGAATGAAACTAAAAAAGTAATAGACTAATGGTTAACCTAAATACGTTCAAGGAGTATTGGGTTAAAAATTAGGATGTTACAAGGAGTAAACACACCAGCATTTCAATCACACTAACCAGATGATCCATATTCTAATTCATTAAGAAACAAAACCGGCAGAAGCATATCTATGTTTATACTAATATATCATAAGGTTGAACAAGTGGCTGCCTATTTGAATCTCCCATGGAGGTCCTAAAATTTCTTTTTTTCCCCTTCTTTTTTCCTTTTTTTTTTTTTTGGCTGCTTAAAGGTATGCTCTTTTCAAAAGCAAAATCTTGAGTTTCCTCGTTAGAAATGTTTCAAGATATTTTGTGAAGCCTAAGGTATGGAAGCTAATGTAGATAAATCTCTATTTCTTCCTGCACAGTTTCTCAAAGAAGAGGAGGTAAGTTTGTTCCATTTCTTTAATCTACTTCAATAAAAGCCTTGGCAGATACTCGGGATTTCCGTTGTTTCAAAGTCGCTAAGAAAGAGCACTACAATTTTATTACGGAGAAAATAAGGGGTACCTTGCAACAACAAAGCAAGGAAGTTATGTTTAGCTAAATTGTTGTCAAGTTCTTTACGTGAATATGCCATGCAAACTTTTGGGATGCCTCAGTTCCTGTATAATGACCTACACAAGATTATAAGACCTTTTTTCTGTTTTCCATAGGTATTTGTTAGGGATCGCATTCCTCAAGGGATAAAGTGGTGTGAAAGGAAAAGATAGAGCGGCATTATGGACAATAGCAATACACAGACGGCAGGATTAACTAACTACTGAGCTGGCATGGGCTGTGCATGAGTGCTGAAAGCATGTGGGGCTCGGGCTTGAGTTGCCAGATATGTGGTTGGATATGTGGTATTGCTGGTGTTGTCAGATCTGCTGACAACTTGCTTCCCAAGCTTCTTGCTATCAATGAAAGGAAATAGGAAGGTTGGCTGTGAATCTGATTCTTTAGAAGCGATTAAACTAATGATAAGATACATGATTATCATCTATGTGGTGCTATATCCATAGTCTACTACGCAATGACTGTGAGGGTTATGTAAAGCATGTTCTTGGAGAAAGTAATTATTGTACTGACATATTAGCAAAGATGGTGTGGTTCTAAATGTTCAGTACAATTGTGGAATGAGGTTTCTTAGTAGCTTGGGACGTCAACTCCTTGCCAATGCTATTCGGGTTACATACTTTGGACAGCTTTCTATTTCGTTTTTCTTCCTTTTCCTTATTGTACCAAAAGCTTATACTTTATTATTATTGCCTTATTTCCAACATTTTTTCCGATTTGTTTATTAGATCTCCTCGGATCTCAAATATATCCCGGCAGTCCTAGGACTGAACATCACATTTAAACAAGAATGGATCAACAGAAATGTATACGTCAAAAGCAATATGTTTATCCCACTGCATATCCTAAATCTCCTAACAAGATTTATACGTGATACCTTGTCACCATTAACCTTACTCTAAGCAACAATGGTTCAGAGAAATATCAGCATTACAAGGAAAAGAGAACGAATTGAGGAGAGAATTGTACCTCAGAAGATGAAGAATCAAAGGCCCAACTTCCTTTGTCTGTATCTGGAGATGCCAGAGAACCTTCCTCATTCAAAACAGGCAAACCATGTCCTATAATACAAAAAAAGAAGTCATGCTATGATAAAAACTAAACAAATAATTGCAAAAACAGAAAATTGTCCAAGCACATTAGTAGACATAGAAATTCAGAAGTGAAAAATTAAAAACAAAAATGAATAGAAGATATCTATAACCTGCTGATCTCTGTTGGGTCGCATAGGATGCCTGATGAACTGAACCAGCAATTGAAGTAAAATTTCTTCGACGCAGCCCTTCAACAGCTATTACACAAAGTTGAATCAGCAGAAATACTCCTAGTATTTGGTATCTGCACAAAAGCCAAATCAAAGACAGGACAGGTTCTGAAAATCTAAAAACTCTAGGGAAGAAACACGGTTCGTTTGGTTACTACAATGATTCATAAGAAATGATGGAGAAACCTAGGTTTGCGGAGTGACAATAAGGTAATCGCTGACTATAAAAGGCCAAATTTATACTTCATAAGAAAGCAGATCAGAATGAGTGAACAACAATACAAATTGTCATTTGCTTGAAGACATTATACAATGCAATTTCCAGTCATCGAACACAAGGATTAGCACATGAAGGCTAAATAACTAATTAGATATTAAAATTAGACAAAAAGAAATTTAGAATTTCAAATGACCAATACCTCGGTCTTTGATTTGATGGTTTTCCAATGAACACATAACGAATGCCCGCAGCACGTTTGGATATATGATAATAGAGGCCTGCAAGAAGATACAATGACAAGGCTTTAAAAAAGTGGCTTTTAGACATTACATGACTGTAATGAGCCTGTCGAGCAGAAGATCACCTTCAAAGTAGAACAGCATTAGGTTCGCACGGAGAACCAACTGCATCAACTCACGCACAAAAGGAAGCATCTGGTGGAAGGGTATAAAAACTAAATTCAGCAACTTATTGTTTTTATCAAAGCTATACCTAATTAGATTACGCAAACAAACAGCTCCAAAAGGGACAGGACAAAGAATGGGTTTCCCAGAAGGACAGGCCAAATGCAATAAGTTGTAACTTCCCTAATAATTTAAAGACAACCAAAAAAAAAAAAGAATAGTATTTGTCTGTAATAGCATTGTAAAAATTATTGTTTTCGAAGTATACCGTAGGCCACCTCTGAATCACATGCAACCAAAATCCACTCAGTTGTTCCTTCAACCTAGTAAGAGTTGAACTATATTGTCCTGATGTGGAAGAAGAAGGAAGTTCATTCACAGCAGAACCCTGTGAACTGCTTCTGGGGGCATATTCACCATAACTCTCGGAAAACTCTGAATCAGCAAGGACAATGCCACGCGAAGCAATTCGGGAACTGTCAAATTAACAACCAAGTCATCACAAAGCATGACAGACAGACGGCTCATTCACAGCGAATATGGAAAGAATATGATGAATTAAGAAAAAAATCAGAGAAAACTGGCAATTACTGACCTAATACGTTCTGCAATATACGGAATAGCAGTCTGATATACAATGAAAAGAGTGCGCCTCGCAGGGGTAGGAGGAAGCCCATAAGGTCCTGCAACCTAAAATATACCAATCAACAGCTCTCCAGTGTCAGAACAGTTGGGGAAATTTACCAAATCAGCTATAAAATCCAGCAAAAAGAAGAAATCAAACCTCCAATACAATAAAAACATTAGTGTCCAAAAAAACTGCACATTCCAAAGACATCTCCAATTCTCAACCGGGTATCTGTCTATGCCTATGGTCAAGATTCTTCAAATTGAACACTACACATGATGACATTCTAAATTCTAAGCTCTTCCAATGTGAATCAAATATAAATATCATTATAGTAAAATTAAGGGCAAAATACACTAATCTCGGCTAAGGTTCGGTCAAATTCACCCCGACTTCCCTTTATTTGTAAAATTTGCTCAAAAGGTCTCTAAGTTTATAAAATCATTTAACTGCTCTCCCTTCCATGGCAAATTACCTCAAATAAGTTGATTGTGTTATAGGAGATCAGTGTCACTGGACAAATAGAGAGGAGTCGAGGAAAATTTCACCAAACCTTAGAAGATGTCAGTGTAATTTGCTGGAAATTGAAATATAATAAGGACGTGTTTGGTTAAAGGATAAAAGTTGGGGGGTAAAAATTATATGAATGAATTTTATATCTAAAACAATACATGAAGCTCATTCATGTAATTTTTATCCTCACTTTTACCCTCCAACCGAACATATCCTAAGAGTTTGATTTCGATCCACAATCAGTTTAAAGTGTTTTACAACATCAATAATTCAATAGAATATAACATAATCACCATTTTTATGACTTTTTAATATAATTATTGCAAAAATCAAATGCATTTTAATAATATAACAATCCATGATTAAATGATAATATGAAAGTGTTATACGACACTGTATAAAGATAAAACTAATATTCTTCGTAAGTAAGGAAGGACACATACTTAGGGTGTGTTTGGATAGTACTTCTTGGACTCTTCTTAGCCTTTTATTAATCAAAAGTCACTTTGTCCTGTTTTAGACCACACTGACTGTACAACTTATCACTTCTAGAAAAGTACAATGTTTTGGGAAAGTTGAAAAATCTAACTTCTCTAAATACAAACTAACTTATTCATTAGTTATTATTTTATACAAGTCTTTTGTGTCTGAAGCTCTTTTTCGTGTAAGGCCTTGATTAAGCTGTTTACCCAATCTCGATTTCAGTTACACAAGTCACATTCAAACATTATAGAGTAAGAGAAGAATGAAGATGCAAATCCATTGAAACCTGAGTGATGTCACAGTATTCCTCTCCTAGCGTCTGTTGCCCCGATCCTGTTGTGAGCACATAGTAAAGCATCTGCCCCAAAAGCTTTGTCTGCAAAAACAAATAAAAATCACACTCTAATAACCACAGTCTCGTTGTTACTCAATGTTCAAATTCCAACAAAATAAAAAAATCATAAAAATGGCCTTTACTTAAGATGCATTGAATTTAGCAAGTTGAGAGTATTTGTATTACGAATAGAGTTCATCCATGAATATTTACACTTCATTTCTATCCCCAACCAAACACACCCTAAGGGTATGATGAATGTTTGAAGGGGGAGTAAAAGTGAGAGTAAAAATTTCATTCAACCATGAATGAGCTCCATGTGTAAGTTTATTCACGGACCTCACACAGAAATTTTACTCCATTATTACATTCCAACCAAACACATCCTACATATGATCATTACTACATTGCAATCTAAGTCTATGCAGTTTAGGAAATAGTATAGGAAAACTCTCCTAATTTTACGATTTTAATTTGAATACACCATCAATGTGAGAATATTTCATACAAACATCCAATCATGTATTGTCACGTCTCCAAAATTATCAAAAGTGACCCAACCACTCACTAAGTTGAAACTCTGCTTGGATAAAACGTAAAACTCTTTTACAGTTTATCAAAATTAAACACTAATTTTATTATTGAGAGGAACAACAACAAACCTCGTTTTGGTAAGCAACAGCAACCCTCGTACCTGTAATTACAAAAGAAAAGTTAAATTGGAGAGCTATGTATTATTTTAAAATTAAAAAAAAATGAAAATTTGATAGAGAGAATGAGAATGGGACCGAAGAGGTGGCGGAAGGCGTCGCGGCAGGCTTCGTAGACGAAAGAGGCGTACTGTTCGTCCTTCTCGGCAGCCCGCATCATCTCCGGCTGTGCCGCCAGTGGGAACCGCCGTGGTTCGGCGGCGGTAGTGGTGGTGCTGGGACCTGCCTCGTCACCGCCGCCATTCCTCCCGATGTGACCCCAACCCATAGGATTCTCTATTTTCTTTTCTTTTTTTTTGGTTTTTTTTGGAACCTTTCTTTCTTTCTTTCAACAACGCAAAAAATTTCAGCAATTTAATCTCCTTCTTCTTCGGTTCTGTGATTTGCCTCTTGCTGCTTTCTATCGCAAAATCGCAACACCGAGAGCTAGGTAGCTATGTGAGTGACTTGGGTTGATTTCGAAGTCGACAGCATCTTCAGGAATGAAACGACGTCGTATTAAAAACATACGAAAACTGAAAAATCATAAAATATCGCCGTTGCCGGGGATCGAACCCGGGTCACCCGCGTGACAGGCGGGAATACTTACCACTATACTACAACGACTTTGTCAAAGTGTGGATTACCAAATTGTTTAAGACAAAATATACATTCTCAAACAAATTTATCCCTATAAATATATATATCTCTCTCAAATTAGTCTCTATAAAATTAAATTATCAGAAAAATTGATGCTTAAAAAATAAAACTCTCAAATTAATCTTTATAAAATTTTAAATCAAATAAATTAGTTCCTTTGATAAATTGGGTAATGAGGACTAATTTGATGAACTATTTAATTTTATGGAAATTAATTTGAGAGTTTTCTTTTACAAGAACTAATTTGATAGGTTATTTGATAATTCCTCTTTACCATACAATTTCGTTGTGGTGTTTCTATTTCCACATAACGTTATGACGTAAAATGTACCTAGAATTCAAAATTTTTTTATTCTAAATTCTGGTCGATTATAAGGCACATGTATAAGATATAGTAACCGAAGATTGTTCAAATTATAGACCTCTGGCTTAAGCTTCATGAAATAAATCCAAGTGAGATTAATCATCTACTATAATAAGAAAGTACTTGTGTCCAAACACAAATGGAGTTCAAATGGGCCCCAATTCATGTGAACTAGATAGAAAATATGGTCAGTCTTGGAAACACTGATGGGATATGGTACCCCTGTCTTTAACTTATATAGTGAATAGTGACCATAAGGTTCACAAGGAACATTATTATGTGTACATTTTATAAAAGGACAAATTTTCTGTAGTAAATGTTATCTGTCATTTGACGGATGTCCCAATCAAAGACAGCACCAATCAAAAATTGAATTTGCATGTAAGTTGTTTCAAATTCACCATTGCATATAGCCCGTTTTCTAACTTCGTTGCAGCAATTATCTTCAACGTGTACGGATCATGTATCTACATCTCACAAAGTTATGTGAGGTAGCATTTGGTAACTGTATCTGAACAGTAGAGACAGAGATAACAGAGACAATAGAGATGAAAACATAACAAAATATTACTATTTGAGGGGTATTATTAGAAAAAAAAATTTAAATTTCTATTTTCGTATCCTATCTTTATTTTCCTTGTATTTCCAGTAAACAAATGCAGGCTACTGAACACCAATTTCCAATTCAGGGGTGAGTGGAGTTTGGACACAGAAACTAAGTTGAAAGCAAAAGAGGGTATATATACATTGGTAAGTTAAATAATGTTTGAAAAGAAAGTTGTTCAAGAGATATATATTTGGAGGACTTCCGCTAGGTGATTTAATCATGACCGGTTTTATCTTTCACAAAAATTGAAATTGACCCTAGGAGTAACACGTATGGTCAATAGCACTAGTGTCCAGGATCTTAGAGCTAACCAAAGCCGAACTCTTAACTGTAGGAGAAATTACTGTACATAGTAAACACTTGGGTCATATTTAACGCGTGCTGATCATTTGTTTTATTTTGTTGATGTTGTGAATAAAAGCATGTGAATCCCGTTGTTGGAGCAATGATAACAATGGCCTACCTTAGTGCTGCTCAGGAATGAATGAAGTGGAATCCTCACCAAACTCTTCTATGAGAAAGATCATTGCTGGTATATTATATTTATATATCATCAAGTTCGTCTGCAATGAAATTATTTATAGAACAATTGCAATTTCTTGGCTTTAGATTGGGTTGATATAACCATGTTTCTTGTGACAAGAAAAATGCCCTTTTTTCTCCACCCTACGAGCAAACCGTCGCAGATTTCCCTCTGCATCTTGGATTTTTCCCTCTTGAGCTAACATGACCTTTCATGCATCCGCTTCATGATCTTTCTCTCGAGGTTGTAGCACTTCCACTTTGATTTACTTTCGCCGCATTAACAAATAAAGTAAGTTATACAGGTGTTTGATTTTACTCACTATTGAAATTAAGAAATTAAAAATTTAATCTCTAAAATTATAAAAGTGATTAAAGGACTAAATAGTTATTCGCTTAATTTTATAGATTAAAGGAAAACATGAATATAATTTTAAAAAGATAAATGTCTTTTCGTGAAAAGAAATTCATTAACGATACACGAATCAAAATTTATATTATAGTAAAAATCATTTCAAGACTAACTTAATTTTAAGTAGTTATGCACTGCTGATTTTTTTTTTCCTTGGAATATAAGTGGTCCAACTCATTTGTCAAGCCATTCGAACTTTTGATTTTGTACTATTTAACATATATATTTTAAAAATTAAAATGAACCTCTACTCCCACATTAACCATACTCTTGATTCACCTACGTCAATGTGCATTTGTCTTTCTTTTTGAGTAATGAAAAAACATTTGTTAATTCAAAACTTTTTTATTTTCATTTATCAATGCCATCCCCATAGCCTTTTGCCGCATAATGGTAGTTCTGCTATGTTAGAATTGTAGATGCAAGACTCACACCATGAGGGTGCAGAACATAAGGGATAAAAGGATCTAAAACCGAATTTTCAAGTAACAATGGTGATGATGGTACATTCAACGAACTCCAAACAAATAAATAAAAAAAGAATTTAACTAAAGATCAACAAGAAGAATCGATCCACGAGAACTGAAAGAATGGATTGAACCCGCAACTGAGTTTTTCTCTCAAGGAGCTTTGGTACTATATAAGTGAAAATGATAGAGTTTTGGAAGTGGAGAGAATGAAAAACCTCAATGTGAGGGTTGAATTGCGCAATTTTATGTAATTTTTGTACAAGACTAATGGTATATACAAACAAGATGTTAAATAACCAACTACTGGCTATAGTAACGAACTCCAATTAATTCTTATATTATATATTCTAGCTTGCTAAATGATTCATTTTTAGAATCTGGTAACAGGAGAAGAGTAACCATTAGCCCTGGCTGATAATTACATAGGGATACGAATTCATGCCAAAAATAGTGCACAATCTTGTCTAAATATCACCGCCGAGTTGAATAACCCTTAACCTTGCTTGATATTGTGGGACATTAGCGCTGATTTGGATATGCTCGAAATCATGCTTTCAATTGCTGTCTCTAGGAATAGGGTAGATAGGTGTTCAGGATAGTTATGAGTTTATTTGTCCTCCCCCTCTATAAGGTATTGATAAATAAGCCTCAATTGCGACACTAATTAAGGGATTTCAGGTGAGTAAATCAAGAAAGCTAGTCAGTGGCCCAAGGATCGACCAGTCCACTCATGCGATTATAGTCTTTCCAAAGAACTTTCATCCTTCCTTTAATCAAAGTTATGTTTGATCCACTCTCATTGTTAAGATGAACAAACCTAAAATTTGGTATGTTTAATATCTTTTCATGCAACACTTATTGTGCTGGAGTAATTTTATTGGTCAATCTCATCGGCCTAGACATGGAGAACTTGGACGTGGGGCCTAAGAAGTCACCCTACATACAGCGAGGGATCTAATTGAAGAATCCATCATTCTACGCTTAATCCCATGCATTAAATGTCCAATATGTGACCATAATTTGTTTGGATCTCACATTAATTTAATAACATCATAAATTTAGGATGTATCTTCTCTTATAACTTCCGATTCCGTGTATATTTGCAACTCGTCCTACTTATTGTAGGATCTTCTTATTTAAGAAAGCAAGGGAATGATTTACCCTTGATTTGTTTATACATGCCTCATACTATATAGGGATCAATGCCCCCATATATGATCAGGACACTGATTTTATCTCCTTATACTGCACCTCTTTCTTTTCCATTGTTGCTTTCTCAACATTTGGGAGTAATCTACCCTTACCCATTTCCTAGTTAAGAACACCTATGTTGAGCACAAAACCCCTAATATTTGATATGCTTTCAAGAATAATAAAAAGAGAACTAAATTTTAATGCAATGTATGTGAATGAAAAATTTTTTATGCGGTTATGAATTGTCATATTAGTAAAATTATGTTTATGACTACTATCTCAAAAAATATACACACACATATATGATAGCATATAATAATTAAATTATAATATAAAATTCTACACATTCATTGTATATTTAAATTAATCTCATAAATTAATTATATTTGTATCATCTAAAGAAATTTTTATCCTACTAGTAATTAATAAGCACTTGATCCACCATAACCTGACCAAATAAGTGAGTGGCTGACATTCTCTCTCACCTAATGAAGTAAGGAAAAAACTTAATCAAGCTCCTTATATCCATCTTATCCAACTCTCAAACTAAAGAATATCATATTGACAAGTAAAGATATTTTATTTGAGAAGAATGTACGCTTTCAAGCTGCTTATTTAAGGGAAAATGTTTGCATATTATTATTTTATTAGTCGAAATGGATATACCAAATTTGATACAGCTCTTGTCCATTAAGCAATACTATATTATTGTTATGATTTAGCATGAAAAATGAAACGATTGACGAAGTCATCTGAAATCATGGATCACCATTTTTCTGCACATAAACGTTATTTTCATCTTGTGTTGAACTAATGACAAGAAATCTCACATGTGACTCAATATTGTCACTGAAAACTTCACTCCATGTGAATCTCATTAACAATATATTTGGTTGGGAAGAATTTGGAAGGAAGGGGAGGAAAATAATTAGGAAACTAGAAGGAAAAAGTTGATCTTCCTTTGTCAGATTAGGATGAAAAACAAGGGAAGAAAGATTGAAAAGTAAAAAAAAGGGTAAAACCCATCCACAATTTTCTTTTCCCCTTCCATGGATGAAAAAGGAGAGGAGAAGCTGTAATTTTTTTCCCAGGTTTATCCCTATAACATTGCAAATATCTCCATCCACGCCCCTATAAAACTAGCCTTTTTTTTGTCTTGAAGAGGTCACTGCCCACTTTTTTTGTAAAGTATGCTTATGATGCTCTTACAATATATATATATATATATATATATATATATATATATATATATATTCTTTTATATATATATATATATATATATATATATATATATATATATATATATATATATTCTTTTTTTTCCTTAGGGGAGGACTTGCTATGTATTGTTCATTTTTTGCCCACATTGAGGTTGGTTGTTTTGTTGACATTTGTATATGTGATTGAAAAAAATAAAAAAAAATAAGTAAAATTGATATAATTATTTTAATTAGTATTGGTCTTATTATTATATTGGAATAACCCCTTAAAATAAAATAAGAATAAAATTATCATTAGATATCATTATCTTTATCTTTCTTCTCACTTTTTTTTATATAATTGAATAATAGAAAATAATTCTTCTTCTACTTTGTTTTCCCTCCTATTTTCCTTTCATCTCAACATATTCATGCAAAACAAAAATCTATTTAATTTTTTCTCTTTCAATTTTTTCTTCTCATTTTCCTTCCTTTACCAACATGTCCTTAAAGGAAAGCACTTCTTGCATCACGCCTTACAAGGGGTGGACACACACACATGATGAGAGACAAAACTAGATAAACTAAACGCCAATGATAATTGCACACCTATATACAATGTCAAGATTCTCAACATTTAAGTTAGGTAACAAACAAACAAAATATCCTATTGTTGCTATTGCATTTGTCTGACAAGGCCAAACCCAAAGTGACCGGTTATATTGCATGGTGAATCCAGAAATCAACCAATAAGAGAGACCCACAAACAGATCACGCTGTACTTGAAAAAAAATCATGGCAATGTGACAACAGGGGAAAAACAATAAGTGTACTACTTATCCTATTACTGGCTAAGGTGGAAGTAACTCATCATACTCCTATGATAATCATTAACAAAGGAGAAACAACACTGGAATTTCATGGAATCATAGTAAATGTGCAAGAAGAATTGGCCAACATGAAATCCATTTTGACTAGGTATGAGAGTGATCATTGTACGACCCTCAATAATTGCAAGCCCAAACACTGAACTCCTGTTTCTTATCTGAAATCGAGCATAAAAAAAAGTATAGTTTAAAACTAAAATTGGATGCCAAATTTCAATTTTTCATATTTAGTATAATATATAGAATTGAAATTATAGTTCTATAATTAAATCTTATAGAATTAAAAATAAGCTGTAATAGACCCTTTTTAAATTTTAATATATGTCATATGAATTGCCAATTTTAAAATTTATTAAATGTCTCGCTATTCATTAAAGTCTATGTAATTATTTTGCTCTATCATTTATTTTTAATCAATCATGTTACAATTACTTAGTATGCCCAAATATAAAATTTAAGACTTTAAGTCAATTTAAATTCTAAAATAATTGAAAATGAAATTAAAATTATACAATACAATTTCAATTCCACGAACAAAAAATAGATGGTTAAAGAGGAAGAAAGAAATGAAGCATTGATTCATATACGGCTTAGCATACAGTTTTTATTGCTCTAAACATGTAATTTAAAAAAGATAGTAATAATATATAAAATTGAAGTATTGAATAACTTCTTTCATTTTAAAATATAAGTAATTTTTTTGGATATACATAGGAATTAAGATGATTATTTAATTTCATTGATATTTTAAAAAGATAAAAATAAAAGATAAAAATATTCTTTTATTACTTATTATATATTTTCTCTCTGCCGAGTAATCATAATTCATTTCCACTCATTCTAATTCTCTTAGAGATAAAATGCGTATAAAATAATTAATAATTAATTGAAATATAAAAAAAAACTTATATTTTAAAATTAAAAATATTCTAAAATAACTTATATTATGAATAGAGGGACTACGAACTAGATAAAATAGAAGTATAGAACACGATTTTTTTTCCCTTGTTCTCATACCATTTAAAATCTTTTCAAAGAAAGGACGCCATATGTATGAAGGGAACCTCATACAAGTCATGATGATCACCGTCCAGTTGAAAACATTTGCTCAGTGACACGACGTAACTATCCAACAATTTGACACCAATAATTCATTGGACGATGAATGGTTTAAAAAGAAAGTGCTTCATGTAAGATTGAACTTATATTTATATTTATATTCAATCCACTTGATAGGCTTCTAATTTGATTGAATTCAATCTATTGCATTGTTAGGAATTGTAAGTGTTCGCAAGATTATGAAAAGGGTTGTAGCCGTTATATGCTATTGTCAACTGGATTTGGAATAGGGATTAATTTGAATATAGTGTTCGAGTGTGAAATTTTTTAAATAATAGGGGTAAGAGTTAAATATTTTTTTCTGGTATAATAATACATAATTTAAAGTTTATATTTATTTTTTGTTACTAGTTAAAATTAAATCCTTGATAATTTATCTCGTTGATAACAATGGCCATTAGATTAAACAGTTATTTGACGCCGACCAATATAGTTTTCTGAAAAGACGCATACGTCTAATGACCTATAAGAAAGAAAAGAATAGACAAGTTTGTGTTACATTTTAGCATATGGTAACGTGTCAAAAAAGGAAAAATCAGGATGAGAGCCACTATCATTATCTTCTTGTACTGCATTATAGAGGGTTGAAAATTCTTCTTATTATCTTTGATTGAGCCAAAGACTTTAAAGAAATCAAATAATGAATTGATCACGCATTTGAAAATGGGAGAGCCCATTACTAATACTCACGACCCAACTAAAATAAATAAATACATAAAATAATCCCATCAAGATAAACATCATAATAATGAGCAGTATCTCTGTCCTTAAAACAAAGACAATGAGCGTTTAAAATATTGTGAAGACAAAATTAATGAGTACATACTGTGCAAGGAGAGACGAATTTCACTTTTAGGAAAAGGATTAAATTTCAAATTTATATAAAGATGATTTAGTGAGTCTCTCATAATGACTAAATATTTTATGGAGAAACTAATAGCCTAATAGTATTTGAGAAGCAGCAATGTTATTTGTCACGAAAAAGGTTTCGTAAAAAGAAAAATACGGATAGTTATTTAAACCAATCGCAAAAAGTTTGAACGGAAATCACATATAACTAATTAATTAGTATTCTTTTTTCGATAATTGAAAATGCTTTACTCTTAAAACATGAGAGAAGCCATGTAAAACATCAAGTGCTCAACAGTTCATTGAGGATAGAAAATGAAGCTCAACAAAGGAGCATATAAAACCGACAAAAACGAAAACACACACCGAAGCCTCAAAAACTAACAACATTATTAAGACCATAGAACCACAAAAATGAGCAACACCACCACCAACAAGGACAATTTATTATACCAGTAAAAAAAAGGATAATTTATTATAAAAGGGCCAGTTAACTAGCCGGGCCACATCCATCTTTTTGTTTTGGCCCAAAGCCTGAGCAGCAATCCAATCACCTACTTACACACATGTTTACTGTTCTATGCACATGCTATGATTGGATTTGCATACTTTAAAGTGAGAATCTGATTTTAGAAATTAATGTGAAAAGTTTCACTTTTAAATTAATAGAGTAAAAATGGTATTACTTCTAACTTTATTGATCCAATAATAAAATTTCTTTATTTTATTTTCTAAGTGATATATTCACTTTAGAAAATTCAAATCCGCAAAATTCATATTGTCTCTTCAAGAGTTCTGAACACAACAGTAGCCAAACATGCTCCAAATCGAGCCCTTCACGGGCCACAATCCAAACTTTAGGCACCACTCCTGAGATGAAATCACTACCCAAGGGTATGACAAGGGTTCACTATGCAATGCACCTTGGAAGCTTTCCCACTTGGGATTCACAGAAAACTCCATTAGCACCAAAACCTGCAGCAAAACCGTATTATGCAAAGCCGCTGAATCATCCTTGGCCTCATCCAACCTCAACTCCACCATCAATTAGTAATGATTTGAACCGGAAGTTGTCTCGTCATAATATTTAGGACAAATTATACTAATTTTCATTGAAATTTGGTGAAATTCATTCTAATTTTCATCTGTTTAATAAACTTTGCTCAGAAAGTCCTAGAGATTAAAATTATTATACCGCCTTCACTAAATTTGTGAAATCATTAAACCATATACGTTGGTGTGTCCAAAAAAGGTCAATGTCACCTGGACAAAAAAAGAGAGTCGAGATAAAATTTACCGAATTATAAAAGAGATTAGCATAATTTGCAAGAAATATTGATAAAAAAAACCTTAATAAAAGTTAATTCAAGATCAAAACTAAGTAATTATCCATCACACTTAAACCTTATATTCAAATCCTTTAAAAAAACACACGATTCAATCCCATTCGAATGGTATGACTAGTTCTTTGAAACTGGTTTTAACTTCATTGCAACCCACTTATAATTGTTCTTAAGCAATATCAATACTTGCCACAAAATTTGGAGAGAGATCTTCTGCATTCAAATAATGTTCCTCTTTGTATCCTTCTAATTATTTATTATGATATAAAATGATAAGAATCCAAACAAATTTAAAAATTTATAAGTTATTAAATATATAATATATATTTTTTAAATGTCAATAAATAATTAAAAAGTAAAGAAGATTTCCATCCACAAAAATTCAACCGCAAGATTGAACACACACGCCCTGGTTGTTTCAACCTCAGTCCCATCAAATATGTTATTTATGCATGCGTATCTTAACGAACCTAAATGAGATCCTATAATATCCATAATAATGAACAAATTTTGCTACAACCTGTAAAGCCACCACATGCGACTCAAGACTCTCACTTGTAAAAAGTAAAATAATTACTTTTATAACGCCGTCATCTCGTTTTAAGAACAATCTATATGCAATCATTACTGATCTTTGGAGTATGGCATCTAAACCTGCCACTCGTACATGTAAAAAAATAAAAAATAAAAATAAACAGTTAAATTTTGGTAATTAGAATTTTTATTTGAAAAACTGTAAATAAACTTTTATTCAAACAGCATTATTTCTTATCTTTAAATGGGTGAGTAATTTTTCTTTGTTTAACTCATTTAACTATTTTTTTAATCTTTCTATGAAAATAATTTTGACAAACGATTATGACTAGATAAAACTACTCTTTCAAAGCATATGGAGATTATAATATTTGTTAATCCACCGGCCAAAATTTGAATTTGAAGATTTAACCAAAATTAGCGGCCTGCAAATGTAATAGTTATTTTGCACTCATTTCAACTTGTATTAATTTTCTTGTCGACACGTGTGTCTTTGAAAGGAATCAGTGAAACTTCGTACTATATGTCAAAATTTTCAAGTTGAAATGTCTCCTTAGTCTGATACAGCTAAAGTTCACGAAGCAATGAAGAGGGGAAAAAAAGGAAGGAAAAGAAAGTGGGGAATATAATTAAAAGTACTGCCTAAGATTCTATATAGATAAATCAATCATAGCATGAAATAATAGGTTAAGTGCATATATCATTATATTGCTGCTCATGATATTATGAGTGTGACCATTGACAAATTGCAAAACCAAAAATCACACTTTCGATATGAAACAACCAATATAAAGGTTTTGTTTTCAATCGACGCATATCAATAAATCGAAGCCCGTGACGTGATTGAGATCTTTTATGAATCTGAAACATGACTCCGGACCACATCACAAGTCAATAATCTGAAACACCTTTTTTAAAAATAAAAAAAAATCAAAACTTTAGGTGGCTTAAGCTCTCAACATCCCAAGATCAGGGTATGATTTTCAAATTCTTCGAGCATTTATAGAAATTTTTCTGTAATTACTCATAATTAAAGGCTGCACAATAATTAATGAGAGTCAAACCTATATCCCTAAGTGATATACGTCAATTTCATGATCAGCTGCGTCATACTCTATTTGCTGAAATGAAGAAACTATACAGTCCAGCAAAGCCTAATTGCCATAATTGAGCGTGCAAGGTGACAAGAAGACTGATGAAAACATGTGAACCTAACTGCTTCCAATAAACGTCAGCGTGATACTTTAAATATACTCTAAATCCGTCAATTGCTCAAATTGTTGTCATCTCAATACACTTAAATATTGTCCAAGATTTCCTCAAAATTAAAGTTTGTGGATATATGGAATTAAACTATAGAAATAACAACAATATTATATGTTAATTAATAGAATTGGTGTGATTTTATTGATTAATAGACAATAATGGAAGACACTGAGATTTTTGTTCAAGATATTATTTGTACCTTCTGCAGCCAAGTGTGTCCTTTTATGTGAATTTGACATATTACTTAATTAATTAGAGCCACAAACCACTTTGGTAGAGCTAATTGAGAGAACATATATAGATCCTTTCTGTTGGATTCATGTAGCTGATCGATGCTTCCCCATTCACTTTATCCTAACGGAAAGCACACTAATAAGCCAGGCGCATATTATATAGCCGCCGAAACCAAAACGCATTCTCTTGTCTCTTCCTTTGCAAATCCTTAAAGAAGAACAAGATTCATACAAAAATGCTAAAGTAAAAGTAGAGCAAGTTGGTACGTACTTGGATTTTTATTAGATTGATTACTTAATATTTTTTATTGGGGATGTTTGATTTGTATCTAAGCTTATTTCCACTTTTTTATTCAGAAAAGATTAGGGGCAGGGAAGTCTAAGCATTTGATATCTAGAGTGGTAAATGGTGTGGTTCCACTCTAAGAGAGCTCCTTGGGTTTTGAACTCTTAATTTTGTAGGTAAAGCTCGCCCTAGGATTCGATCAATTTCCATTGGGTTAATCCCAATTGGGTTTCTTATTTCTACTTCTAAACCATGTATTTTCACTTATTGTTATAAATGTGGCACCTTGTTTTAGGGCAAGATGAGGCCATGGTGTGTCTTGATTATCAAGAGGAAATCTTTTTGAAGATGGGAAATGACAAAAGAACCCTAGCAAGCTTGTGTGCCACTATACTTTGACTTATCGTTATGTTTATATTCGCATCTATTTCCAGATTATTTAAACTTTATCTTATCGGCAAAAAAAGATATGTGGATAGAGGATAAAAGTCTGAAAGATAGGTTTCCAACATTAATTCCATTTCATTGCAACAACATATGCTTATTGCATATGAGAGTTTATTATGAAATTGCAATTGGAAGTTTGACTAGAGATGCAACATTTTTTATTTGGGAACATGAATTCAAGTTGTGAACTGCACCAATTTATACGACAACAATATTGCAGTTGCATTAGTGCCACATCACACAGTAATGGCGATGTGACTCATTCATAAAAATTGGCCATAATATATTCGCATTAGAATCGTAATAGGTATGCATCGGTGCTGAAACAGACTCCAATAGGCTCCCATTTAAAGTTGCAAAATATTTCACACCGCTTCAACAGCAATGTGCATTGCGATAATCACATGATTCTCAATTGCAACAAAGTAACCGCATCTGCAATCATAATTGCAATTTAAAACATTGATTGAGAATTTTAACAATTATGGCAACTCAATATTTTGTTATAGTTTGCATCTTTGAAAATGACTTAACGGACAAGCTCTGTTGGAATTATGAAACAAGTGGTGAATTTTCTCTTTGTCCAATCTTTTGAATTTAGGTTATAGTAAGTTCATCCGCGCCCTCTTCCTCTCTCTATCTCTCTCTCTCTCTCTCTCTCATTGATCAAGGACTTACACCGCAAAGAGCAAAACTTTTGGTCTGGGTTTCCTCTCAGAAAAACCCAACACAAATGATATATAGAGGAGATTCAATAGTAGATGAGGAAGACGCTTGCTGCCCATTCTGCACGTAATAGTGAATAAGAGAGCATCAAGCACTTATGCATTATGTGGATGTAGGGGGAAAATTAGAAGAATAAAAATGGAATGAAAGAAAATGAAGAAAAAGTCGATAAATAAAAAAAGGTATATTTTCTTTGTATATTTGGATGAAGAGTGAATGAGAATAAAGAAATGAGAATGATATAAAAAAAATTATAAATGAATAAATAAAATGCAATATATGTCCTAGTTGTAATAAAGTATAATATTTTTATTTTATTTAATTTATAAATATTTTTCATAAATTACTTAAATAAGTAATTTTCAATAAATATTAATTTTAAAGATAATTATAAATATTTAAATTATAAAATTTAATTTTTAAAAACAACCCAAATTTAATCTCCAATATTATTTTGCTAATTAAAACGACTATCTCACTTTTCCATACAAATATCTTTTATACTTGTCTATTAAATTTAATTTGACTTTTTCTATCTATTTGTTATATAGGATACAATTATCTTTTATCAACTCTCTATAATTTGAACCATTGTGTGATGGTGTATAACCTAAATGGGATTAGGTTTTGGCAAAAGATATGCAAGTTGATAACTTGGTGGTAGTGCGAGTGATGCAGAATTTTCAAAGTGGAAGTCAAATTTTTGGTTTTGAATGAATGTCTCTCAAAGTTCATAGTGGTGTAGTGTCTATTGATTTATGCCGTGGAAGTCTGAATGATAGATACAGGTGATAGGTGCCGGCTGGTGGATGCTTAATCATATGCTACTCCTCTCGAATGTAAATGTGGTAAGATGTATGTTTCCATGGGTCGTTGCCAGAGCTCTATTGTATTTATGTCATTTGTTCTCATTATCCATCAAATATTGTGATGATTCACAATTCATTCAGTATTAGATGGAGAATGAATCTACTTAAATGAGATTCACATCTCATTAAATCGTAAATAAGATATGAATCTATACGATATACCATACACAATGAATGAAAATAACATTTTTCATTGTATTAGGAGTAGGTTTCATTGTATTGTAATGTTTTATATTTTGGATGCCTTGTGGTGTTAAATATAAAATCATTCATGTATCTATTCATTAACTTAAACTTTTGATCGGAATAGTTTCATGACAAAACTGATGTCAAAGCCTTGTGGATCAAATGGATAGGGAGTTGGTTCTTGTTATCTTTCATTTTTTTAAAAAAAAAATACTCAAACTAGGAAAAAAAAAGTATGCACATAAGGGATGTGTTAGATATAAAATCATTTATGTATCTCTGTCCATTAATTTAAGATATGTGGAGAGATGATTTAATTTCACAACACATGGTTTTAATTTGATGGAACTGTATACTGGATTTTGAAAGTTGTTAGTGGACTTACTATAGTATTTTGACATGGTGTAAGTTTGTTTCATATTTTGAAAAAGATATTATGAAACTTAAATTTTATATTTAATTAAAAACTGAAAAATAATTTTATTTTCAGAAGCTACTCTCTTAGCTTCTATAGGAAAAACTGAAACTGATATTTTTATATTCCAATTATTTTTTAAATATTATTCAAGATACGTAGAGTGATTTTTTGAAGTGAAAAGAGTGTTCTAAGATGAAAAAAGCAGAAACAAATGCACCCACATTCTCTTCTTTGCTTCTCTCACAATTAAGAGTTTAATTTACTGAGCCCATGTATGGTATCAAGTTATCAGGAAAAAATGTCACTTTGTTTTCATATTAATTTTTATTTATTTTTTTACGAAAAGCAGTGTAAAATAATTTATTAATTGTTTTCATAATTTCTTTCAATGTTGTTTGTTCAAATGGTGGCCCTATACGTTAAACATGCACAAGACCCTCATTTCCTAGTCATTAATTATGTAGGGACAAAAGCCCACTCATTTTTTCTGTTTTATGCGTTGGAACTACGTCTTTTCAATTTTAGGTGAATTAGATTGGGAACTGGCTAAGTTCTGAAGAACTTTTTAGATATCGCTTTCGCTAAGTTAATGGTATGACCTTTTTCTTTTCTTTCATAGGCTGTGAGCAACTTTGTTTCTAGTTCTATCAATAAAAAATTTGCACTTTTGTATATTTTCTCTAGTTAACTAATGTTATCCAAATCTTCGGTGTTTTTCTCTCTTGGATTTTTTTTCCTGCTTTTAAGGTGTGACATTGGCCTCGGATTCTCATATGAACCCCTCTTTGTTTGATTACGGTGGCCATCAAATACAAGTTGGTCCATTATAAATTAAATCACAATTGGATTGCGCGTGAGGAGAATTGGTTTTGTGTATGCAAGTAACGCAGCAACTCGCGTAGATTTCATTAGTATAAACGTAGGGTTCACCAATGTGAAATGCTGATCTCTCATCTAGTTATAAGTGTATATTGAGGTTTTGACACGTAGATTAAGCAATCATTAAAAATATATAGATACTGTGAACACCCGATTTTGTCCGGCCGGTTAAACAAAAATCCAAAATTTGCATGTTTTATTTATAGTTGTTTGATCATTTTCTTTTGAGAAGAATGCGAAAAAAGAAAAAAAGAGTTTTTTGTTTGTTTTATTTTATTTATTCCCAAAAAACTGACAAAAAGAGTCCCTTTTCTTTTACAGTCCATTTCTTTTAGTTTGATTCACCAAAATTTGTTTTAGTCCATGTGGCTAACCAGTGCGTTTTATTCTGAGGCCCAAATGTTATGTTTACATTTCTGTCACACAAAAAAATACAAAATATAAAAAAATAAATAAATAAATAAAATATAATAAGAAAACGTGGTGGTGCTTCCACTTCAGCATCCCACTTCAATCTCTTAGAGTTGTGCCATGTCCTGCACAAAGCACAAAATGATGGGCGTGCTTCGTGCTTCCTGCTTCCTGCCACAAGCATCCCATTCCCTACGCATGGAGATGGGTAATGGAGCCAGCTGCAGAAGCATGGGGGACAAATCCGTTTGGGTGCTCTGGACAAGTATGGAGATAATTGTTAATTGCAAAAAAACAAATCCAGTATAAATGAGAGGAAAAAAAACGGCAACAAAGACCAGCTATTAGAGCAATAATCAGGAGACTCAAAAAAAAAACTGGCAGCATATCAGCTAAATTCAAGCAAACCCCAACAAATACAAGGAGTAATCAACAACAGTCCAGCAATTACAACAGAGACAGGTACATACATATACCATCACCAGCATCAGAAATAAAAAAAAATCAAAAAAAGAAGGAAAAGAGGGAGGGAGGCCGCGGCTGCCACCACCACAGTCGCGGCCTCTGTTTACTCATCCATCATCATCCCCACCAAGCACCGCCGCAGCCACCCCTTGCCCTCTTCCCCATTTTTTTTCCATCTCCGCCATGTGACAGCCTCAATTCCTCACTCCCCAATCAACCCAACCACCACAAACCCAACCACCGCGAACCCAACTACCGCCGCGAACCCAACCACCACGAACCGCAGCACCCACCTGAACCCACCGCCGCTTCCCTCTCTCCGTCGCGAGGCCCCGGCGCCGCTGCTGCCACCGACATCGCCGCGCGATGACCGCCTCTGCCCCCCCTCGCGCGGCCTCCCTCCTCCTCTTCCTCTTCAGATCGGTTTCTTTCTTCCTCCATCGCGCCACATGCACCGCCGCAAGGGCCGCCACCTGTGGCCTCTCACTGGGCCGCGTCGACCCACCGCCAGCTCCGCCTGCAACAGCACCTTGGCCTCCCTACCTCGGTCGGCGCAGCTCCCTTCTTCCTCGCGAAGGTCCCTTCGCGCGGCCTCCCACGTCGGTGGCGGCGGCCCCCTCCCTTTTCCCCGATTTCTCTCTCTCAACTTCCCTGTCTCTCTTTCTTCCGTGCATTTGTGTGTTGAAACAAAAGTGTGTGAGTGTGCCAAAGAGAGAGAGTGCACTGAGTGTGTGTGAAAGGAAGAGAGTAGATGCGCGTGTGAGTGTGTGTGTGTGAGTGAGCGTGTGTGGGGAATAGGTAGAATAATTTTAGGGGTAAAATTCATTAGGGTTAGATTAAATAAAATTTAAACTAATGAAATTTCAAAATAAATAAAGAGTTTTAGGTTTTTTTTTATTTAGCTTGAGTTAGTGTTAGAATAAGTTTTTTTTTCGAATTTTGGTTTAAATTGGAGTTTTTTTTAACTTTTAATTTTAGGATTTGCCCTTTCAAAAGTTGGTTTAGTCTTTTTAAAAAAGGGGAAAAGGGTTTATTTTCTTTTAAGTAAAATTAATTGATTGGATTAGAGATTGATTCAAGTATCTACTTGATATTTTTGTGTTAAAAATATTAAAATACAAAAAATTAAAAATAATAAATAATAAAAATAATAAAAAATAGTACTTAGGACCTTTTTCTTAATTATATTTGGTTTTATTTTTTATTTCATATGTTTATGTACTTTGCTTAAATCAATTAGGTATTTGTGTTTAATTTTGCTTTTAGTGTATTTATTTCATATGTTCATGTGTTTTGCTCAAATTATATTATGTGTTCATGTTTACAAATTATTATTTTTTTCTTTTTTTTGGTTTGATTATTTGTGTTTGTGAGTTTTATTTAAATTAAATAAGTAATGGTGTTTATGAATTAATTATACTTTTTAGTTTTGTTATCTTATGTGTTTTGGTTGAAGCATTTGTACTTCATTTAATTGTTTTAATATGTTTATGTGTTTTGGTTAAATTAACTGTGTGGTTGTGAATTATTGTTTTAGTTTAATTATTTCATATGTTTTATTTAGTTAGTTGTTTATGTTTATAATTTAATTTTGTTTCCGTTTGGTGTTAATTATAGGTTATTGTGTGATTTAATTTCACTTGTATATATTTTGCTCAAATTACTTGTATATTCATGTTTATGAATTAATCTTGTCAGTGTCTATTATTTTTTTTTATTTTGTCTAAAATTGAGAAATAAAACAAAAATATGTCTTTTTAATAATCAATTTTCTTTTTTTTAAAAAAAAAATCTTTTATATTTGTGCAATGTTCGACAATAGTGATTGAATAGCAAATGTTATCTTCACTATTTTTGAATCATAAGGATTCATTGAGAAATTTAGTCTTTAACTTCGTTCTGCGCACAAAATATATTTGTATCAAGATTTGTTCTAATCTGTGCAATGATCAATGATGATAATTGAGTAACAAATGTTATCTTTATTGTTATTGGATCATAAGGGTTTATTGAGTAGCTAAATGCTAACTTAAATCCTGTGCGAAAACGGATTCCGTTTTCTACAAGAATTGCTTCTTCACAAGGATCTTTTTAATCCGTGCAATGTCCAATAACGATGATTGAGTATCAGATGTTACCTTCATTGTTATTTGAATTCATTGAGTGGCCTAGTGTCAACTTGGGTTCCGTGCAATAACGGATTTTGCGTATCTTGTTGCAAATTCTTTTCTTAATAATTAAAGTCTATCAACCCACAAGCATTTTTTACAGAACTACGTGACTTTGAGTTCCTCATTGTACCAGAGGATACGTAGGAGCAGGCAATCCCTGTCAAGCCAAAATTAAATTTTCATAAATTGTTCATTTGATTGTAAATATTTTGCATAGTTTTCCTTTATTTAAATAGGGATTTTGAAGGTTATTAATTAATTTGCACAACTTACTAAGGTACCGTCTAAGGACGGGTGTACTCGGGGTGCGTAAGATTAATTTCATACCCTTCCCTATGCATAACCGACTCCCGAACTCATAATCTGGTTTCAAAGATCATCTTTTAAAAATAAATGGGTTTTTCCAATGTTTTCCCAATTTAATAAACTTGGTGGCGACTCCATTAATTCTCAAAAAAATGAAAATTCTCTTCTCTTTTCATAAATTCGCCGTCCCCGTCGCGATCCCGGTTGCGACAGATACACACAAAAAAACGTTTTTATTGATAAAATTGTCCTTTTAGAAAATTGTGCAATAATTATTATGAGAGGTTTGTGAGTGTGAGACAGAATATAAGGACGGATGAAAGTGTAAAAAGATAATTAATACTTCCTTAAAATTCTCAAATAATAATTAATATTGTACTCCTTCCATTCTCGAATAACTATCAATTTTAAAAGTTTTTTTTGTCTAAAAATAATTATCCATTTTAAAATTTTAAATAATATTAATTATTTCTTTCACTACAAGAAATTTGTGGAAAATCGACGGTTCATATCGATGAGTTCGTATCCGTTGATAATTTCTGACAAATTGTCCTTTTTTTATAATTAATTTATGCGACAACCTATCAGTAGTTAATGGTGCCACTGTGCATCATTTGGCACACACAATTTTTGATGGGTGTACAAACAGGTGAGAAAAGAAAATTAATTTATTTCTTTTATTTTAATTTGAGTAACTTACCAATGGGTTATCGCTGGGTGGTTAACAACCTTTTTTATTTTTTCATAAATTACAAACAAGTGTATCAAAGGATTATTAAAAAATAGATTTATTATTTTTAAATTAATTTTTTACTTTTTTTTAAACTTACTGACGGATGTACTAGTCGATTCAATATATTTTTTAAATTTATTTTCAATTTTTTAGGTTTACGAATGGGTACTTGTCAACAAATATATTTTTTTATAATTTTTTATATTTACCGATAGATTTACTAATGATTTTTTTATTTATTATTTTAGCCTGTTGATGCGTAACTCTTGAAATTCTCACACACCCCTTGATAATAAGTGAGAACAAAAATGCACCATTTCAATAATTGGCTACTCACGAATTAACCCATTGGTAACCCACGGATATTTTAAAACCATGTCTTATTCTTCCCCGTTTCCCCTCTTTGCCTCTGCCATTGCCCTTCTTTGCCGTCATTTGTTGCCACCGCAGCTCCGTTTCCAATACGGAGACCACCATTGCAATCTAGAAACGTTGGTTAGCATTTTAATCAGTTTAGTTTATTTAATTTGGTTTAGTTTTTCCATTCCATTATGGGTGCTAATAGTGCTGGGTTTTATCACATTGGAGAGTAATTATTATTTTTTTCATTAATATAGGAGTTGTGTTGGAATGTGGTACTACTGACTTGTTGACAATGAGAGTGGTTTGACATTTTTTTCCTTATAATATTTTTTGTTTTGTATGCATAGATGTTTATAAGTGTGTAAAATTAAATATTTGTTCATATTAGATTTTTAGGATTGTATTTGGTTGCATGTAGGGAGCATTTTGATTCTATGTTTTTCCATTGCAGCAGAGATTAGTAACAAAATCATTGTTATTTATATGATTTAATATGTATGTAGGATAGAGATGTGTATTTACTAGAATAGAATTGTAGGGAATGGTTATTGCATGAATGGAAAGGAAAGGCGTAGATATCCTTCCCTGACTTGTTTGCATTATTTACTGTGGGATTCTTGGTATTTATAGATATTGTATGATGCATGTTATGGATTCTTGGTATTTAGGATTATGTAAATTATATGTAATTGTTAATATGTAACCTTTTAACTATGTCTATTATGTTATTGACCTTTAATAATGTCTATCATTGTTAAATGCACTGAAATATCTAATGACGAAAGCTCATAATGTATGCAGAGATTTTGTTGAAATTTTGTTAGAATTTTTATTTGGAAATACAATTAAAAGTAACTTATTAAAAAAAATTAAAGATTAATTGAATGTGTTTGAAAGTAATAATTTGACGTCTTTAAAAAAATTGCTTGACCATGGTTTAGGGTTGCACTAAAATATATGACCACAGGAGCTCTTAATTTAAGCAGAGATACTATCCAAGTTTTATCAAAATTATTGTTAGGCAAAGAAGATTAAAAGTAGTTGTATTAAAAATTTTAAGAGCAATTGAATTTGTATTTGAAACTAATAATTTGATGTCTCTAACAAATTGCAGGGTCTAGGGTTACTCACACGCACAATATTTCCTTCCAACCAGTTATGGATGTACGATAGATTACATTCTAATAGAGGAAGGATTAAACCGAAATTTTGCAATGGTGTTGAAAATTTTATGAGGGTAGCGTGTCAAAGATAACAGTTCATTGTTGACATAAAAGTTAGATGTCTATATAATAGGTGCAAATGTAGGAAGCATTAAGATAATTATACCATAAGGGTTTATTCGTACAAGTGTGGATTCATGCCTGACAATTGGATGTAGACCAAATATGGGAAGGTAGTTAATGCAGGGAATCAAATGAGAATGTTTCAGACTGGAAGTAGATCTGGTGGGTTCTACAAAGCTCAGCATGATGTGGGTAATGTGTTATGAGAGGAGAACCTGGTTAGACATTAAGAGATGGTTTTTCATGCTGCTGGTCCTGAATTTGCAGCTTGTTATTCACAACCTTCAATTGAGGAGCACAAACAAGATGTTGCTAGGTTTTTTAGTCTGCTAGAGGCAACCAATCAACCTTTATCGGAAGATTATATGCACTTTGAGGTGTTATTAGTAGTTCAGATGTTGAGCATTAAGTCTGAAGGGAACCAAAGCCAAAGTTCTTTTGATCAGAAGCTTGCACTGATCAGTGAGATAAGTTCGAATCTCGATGTAATTCCAAAAGATTTTTATCCAGCTAAAAAATTATTTTCTAAACTTGGGTTGAAGGGAACAAAGTTTGACTGCTGTTTGAAAGATTGCATGCTTTTATTATAAAGATGATATTATGTTGACCAAGTATAAGTTCTGTCAAGAGTCTAGGTTCAAACCCAACAGACATGGAAGTGTGAGGTATAAGGATGTCCCTAAAAAAAGAACACACTAGCTACCCTTAATCCCCAAGCTAAAGAGACTCTATGGGTTGATGAGCTTGGCTTCCCATGTGAAGTGACATAGTGAAAATCAAAGGGGTAACGGTGTGATAAGTCATCAATCGCACAGAGAAGCGTGGAAACATTTCAATCGACAATATCCTGAGCTTGTCTCGGACCCTCAAAATGCTAGATTAAAACAATTCAAATGGATTTACTCCAAATAACCAATTTAGCAAACCTTATTCATGTTGGCTTGTAGTTGTTACGCCTTGAAATCTCCTTCCTAAAATGTGCATGAAATATCCTTACTTGTTATTAACATGTATAATCCCTAGCCCTGCTAATTGAACGAGTTACAGTGTAAGGTGATCTTACTTACCACATTTTAACAATGCAGAATTTCATGATGAGGGCTACATTAATAGTACTATCAATGACTTTCCAACTTATGGAATGCTGTCTAGATGGATGACAACACAAGGCAATTTAGTATCGAGTTGCATGGAGGATACTAAGGCATTCACTTTAAAACATGGAGGAAACAACTCTTGGTTTGATTGTAATAGGAGGTCCTTACATGCTGATCATCCATATAGGCGAAGTATATATGACTTTTAAAGTAATGGTGTTGAATATGATGAGCCTCTGGCTGGACTAAGTGGTAGCCAAATGTGGGATCGAGTTAAAGATTTTTCAAAAATAATAGAAAACAAAAAGGTAGTGTGAATGCCAAGCAAGAAAAGAGTACATTTAAGAGGATGCAGAAGAAGTTCATTGCTGATAAGATGAGCATAGAATCCTAAGGCTCTAGCAAAAAGAAGCTCCCTTAGATACCTCTCCCCTCCATTTCTTAGGACTCTTCACTATTTGATGGCGCAGATGACTCCGATGGTCCAAGGGTGACAATGCCATCGACGACGCCAATGAGTAGGAGTTTAACTAGTCTTTATCTAGCTTTTTTCTTTTTCCATTTTAGACATTTTTTACATTTATTGCACTTTGTATTTATTTCATTATGATACTCAGTTTATTTACTTCATCACTTTGTTTAATTTGTTATTATTTCATTATTTTCATAGTTAATCTTACTTTAATTGATAATTAAATTATTATATAAATAAAAAATAAGTAAATAAATACCAAATTATTCACAGTATATGAAATCGGTTTATTTAAAAAAAAATTATGAAAACATTACCGACTGGCTAACCAATTGAGATTAAAGTGATTTTTTCAAATAAAATATTTTTTAAAGAAATGCACCTGTTGGTAAAATTGTGGGCAACAATTAATAAAAAACTATTTTTATTTTTAAAAACCCGTCGGTGTAATTAACATAAATCTTCTATAATATTATTTATCTGACAATTTCAATTACGCCTTTAATGCAATTGTATCGACTATTTTTCATTTGTTTTCATCGGTACACACATTGAAAATTACAAACCAGTTAACATACCTGTCCGTAATACCATTGGTATATCGCACATTTCTTATAGTGTTTTCAATAATAGGATCATTAAATACTAGTAGAGGAAGAGAAAGATATCATGGAAAAGGGGAGAGAAAGCTGGATTATTAACAAAAAAAAGGGTAGTTCAGTAAATTATTTTAAATTTTTTCTAACTTTTATACTTTCCCTATCAATTTCTTAATTCCAGTGCAAATGTAAAACTGGACAATTATTCAAGAATGAAGGGAGTATGAAATTTTTTCCTAAAAAGAGATACTTATAACTAGACCAGGAGTATAACACTTTTTTGTTTGTATTTTTACGGGGGCAATTCAACAATATGTTTCTGTAAACTGAACTTTGTTGTTATGGATTTTGGATCCAAAGATATTTTCTCCTCTTCCTATTTATATAGCAAAGCTAAACATGTCTAAACGCACTCTTATAGTGTACTTGGATTGAATATTTTAGAGGGTAGTGTATTTTATTAAAAGAATTTCAAATGATTTGTCATGAAATTCCTTACTTAGATATTAACATGAGAATTTTAAAATTCCAAATATTTATGAGATATTCTCTAAACTTGAAAATAATAGATTTCAAATTCCCTCCCATCATTGCCTCATAACCCTTACAAGCCCTCTGCCATTCATAAACCACTACTTGCTCATCACCATTGATCGCCTACCGCATACCACCCACTATTGGTTGGCGTCCTTTCGCCTATTATCAGTTGTATGGCCACCAACCACCACTACTCGCCCATCGTTGCATATCATTGGTTCCCATCATATACTCTTACCCATAGAGAAAGGAATATAATTTCATTATGCAAACAAACAATTTTATAAATAAAGTCATATAACTACCTTATACAAACAAAATAATTTAAAAAAGAAAGAAATTCAATTGAAGCAATTACAATTCCTTGCATTTTAAATTCCATGAAATAAAAGAACAATCCTTACAAATGCAACATTGGATTAAATGAAGAGTTTTGCTTGCTCAAATCAAGAATACTAGAAATTTCAGGTATTATTTCTTCACATGAAGGTTGCTCACTCAAAACATGGCATCACTCTCTTTACCAAAGAAAGTGTACTTTGGACTTGTTGGAAAATCATGGTTTGTTGGGAGTTAATCAATTTTCATGAACTCCTGTGCATTACACCTTTAAACTTTGCAAGGTTTGTGTTCGATCTTACATGATTATTACGCTTACGAGAGACTAGTTAGGCACATTCTTTATTTAACTGATACTAGACTAGTGTGATACCTAAGGTACATGGGTCAGCAGTAAGAGTCTGTATAACCTTAAGGATTTCCTGGAAACCAACATCGGGTCCTGAATTTTACTAAGTCTAGATCCTACACCTCCTTGGACGGCTATATGATAGAACCATATTCTTAGAATCAAAAGTCCCGATAATTGTTCCTTGAGGGAAAACAAGTTCAAAGGTGATTTTTTAATGAATTTTATGAGACCTGCAAATGTTTCATTGTTAACCCACAAGTTTAGAAAATCTGAAAAATTTCCGGATTTGAACTAAAACCCAAAATTTGGATTCTGATTTGATGGAGTTTTGATTTTTGTGATATTTTATTTGAATCCAAATGGGGGGTATTTCCTTATTTACATTTATGTTTTAAAGTTAATGGAGAGTAGAATAAATGAGGACATTAACTTAAAATTTATAAATGTAAATAAGTGAATGTTGGAACAGTCCAGATGCTGGAATGACTGAAAAACACAGAAGTTGGGAGTTGCTGTCACCGCTATAGCGGTCACCAGCACTTGTTGAAGCGGTGCAGCGGATTGAGGTACCGCTATAGCGGTGTCAGTGAGAGTTTAAAATCCCCAAATCGGGCAGAGCGCAGCAGAAACGCGATTCTCTCCTTTCTTCCTCCATTTTTCTCTCTTTCTCTCAAATTCACTCCAATCCATCATTCCAAGATTCAAGGTAAGTTCATGCTATTAGATTATGTCTTTATTTCTCTATGATCTTGGATTTGGACCGATTATTTTTCTCATTTTTTCTAGTGGGGGTGTTTCCTCAATTTTAGTAGAGTCAGAATAGAACTCTCTAGAGATTTTTAAGTATTAATCTAGAGTTATGGTTGCTCCATGGCAGTTGTTGGTGCCATTCCAAGCTCTTCAGGTCAAGTTGGTGGGGCCCACATACTCCCGGCTTTAAACGGTGAGTGGGTTCAAATCCTATAATCCTTATGTTGATCATTAGAGTTAATTTCAGTAAATTATAGCATGAGATATATATGTTTTTCTGAAAACTCATGGGACCATTATTGTTAAAGTGATTTTTATCAAAGAGCTAGAGTATATATTTAAAGATTTATGGAACATTATGATGATTTCCATAGTAGAGAATATGTATATGACAGAGTTTTATAGAAAATAATTGGTTTTATGATTCTCAGAAGTATGGAATTCAATATGATTTGTAACAACTGCCAAATACATTTTCTGTAGGCTTGAAATCAGAATGCCCACAAATGGGTGATCCATTGGGCATGATTTCACGGTCACAGTTATGCTAAAGTCAGATTGTTAGAGTTATATGAGACCAGAACTTTTGGAGTTTCAAGAGTTTTCATATTTAAATAATTTTATGAATTTCAGAACTGTTGATTTATATGCTAGAGCTTGTGAACTCTAGGGTAGAAGACTTATGAGATATAGAGAAAAGATTTAGATTTCTGATTGAACTAGATAATAGCTATAGAGAAACAGACTGTGAGTTAATGGCAGTTATTCCGTTAACCTTGGTATACCAAGTCGCCTTAGGGCCAGAGAAATAACAAACAGGACCTGTTTAGGTGCCCTAGAGATTAGAGACTTTGTTATGCTATGCATAACCAGAGATTTGTTATGTCACATGAAATGGGCATAACCAGAGATTCCTGTTTCTTTATTAGCATACTATGGTTTATGATTTCTACAGAGTAATGATTTTAGAACTATTTGTTATTCCTATGAATAATGAACTTGAGAGTTATTGTATTAACTAGCTGTCCCATGAAAGGGTTATGGGTGAGGACTTACTCACTGAATTTTAGATGAAACTCACCCCTCTCCCTTCCTCCATTACAGGTGCAGTAGACTAGCAGTAGAGATTTCCCAGTTGGTGAGCTTCACTTTGTGAGTGAAGTACTTTTGGTATTCTGTTTAGAGATAGAGTGCTCCAGTGTGCATGACGGGCAGGGGACTGGACCATAGAGATAGACTGACATGTTTTTATCATGAATATTTTGTATTAAGAGCAATTCATGTGTTTTGTATCAGAGATATTTACCAGAGCTTGATTATGAAAGTATTTATGATGATTTATTTTTCAAAGAGATAGAGGTTAATATCAGAGATGAATTTATGTTTTGGAAAAGGATTTTATATTAAATTATGCATATAAAGGGACTCAGAGATCACAAGGCTTACGTGGGAGTGAGGATTCCTCACGTGCCGGTCATGTGCCCAAGTCGGGTCGTGACAACTAGTTATATCCTATGTTGTTAGGACATTGAGCTAGTACTTAAGCAGTTCCACGATGATTCATTTGCAAGTTGGCAACTGCTTTCTCAATTGACTCAAGGGCTATCACACAAAGACTCTTCCTGTCTGCAACTTTTGATTTCAGACTAAAGAATTGTGTTGATTCTAACTATGGGTGGGAATGAGCTAAGCCTAGTTAGGCTTTCCCTTTAATAGGCCAAGCCTGAGTTGTAACTCATTGGCTTGAGCCGATAGCCTGTAGCTTGTTATAGGATTTATTTTAAGCCTGAGTTTGGCCTAGCCTGAGTTTGGCCTAGCCTAAGGCATCTTAACAAAGCTTGTAATTTATATTTAAAATTTATAACATTTTAGAAACATAATAATATGCCAAAAATGAGTAATCAACTCATGAATAATCCAATATGACATCCGATTTCAGCATTCATTCTCGATTAGACAATGAATTCATCTAACCTCAGTTTCAACATATCATTATATATGATCATTACTAATCATCAACATTAAAAAAAGTAACTAAACTAACAAAAAGAGAAAAGGAAAAAAGGATTCTATGATCACTTTATGACACCATAGTAATTTGAAGTCGAAATATAACAAAAATTATCACATACAAGAAAACCATTATAGCTCGTAAGTTCGCCCAGATTTAAGAGCCTATCTCCTATATCTAAAAACCAATAACAAATTTACCAGCACACTGATGATTGCCAACAAGAACATTTGAGGCGCATAGTAGTACAAAGAGTCAGCTATGATATGGAAGTCTAAGTTTTGTGAGACAATTGCACATGATAGCCAGGTTATGGAGCAACAGTTTGGTGGGTAGTATGGCAAGGCCCTTTGGTGATAAGAAGAAAAGAGAATGAGGTGATTTAGTGGAATGGTGTTAGCTTTATAAAGTAATTTGGGATTTGCTTAGTAAACAATGTGGCTGGAATATAAAGAAGGGAAGAAGTTTATAAAATTAAAGTATGGCAAATAGCTTAAAGGATATGTAGATAACAAGATGGTGTTTTGCAGCACTAATGGTTGAATAGTTAAAGAAATGATGTACACTTTTAAGAAAGAAAGATAACGGATGAAGAAGAAGTGAAAAAAAGTCTGGGAAGCAAATGAAATGTGTGGCACATTCAGGAATTAGATTTAGGGTCCTATAATTGAATTTTAAAGAAATGAAATTTTAAAGCTATAAAAAAAATGTACGTGCATCCATAACATTAAAAGCATGGCAGTTTATTGGTAAGCATAGCACTAAGCATGATAAAGGTAATGAGTTCAAATGTCATTCCTAAAATTTTATAACTTTAACCAATGATATCAATCATAACCCATCCTGACAAGCTTGGTAGGCTATATAATAGGCCTAAGCCTAGCCTTTTAAGATAAATAGGCTACAGAATAAGCCTGAGCCTAGTGTTATTTTTTATATGGGTCAAGCTGGGCCAGGCCAAATGTAGGCTTGGCCATAGGCCCCTGACAACCTATTCCCACCCTTAATTCTAACTAGGGGCCTACTTGGATAGTCCAAGATATTACTTGTATCAGTTTCTTCCTTAGTTCCATCCTTTTCTTAAGGGAAAGTAAAAAGCAAACCACAATCTCTCAAGTATCCTCGAAAGCTTAATGTCAAACTTTAGCCTTGGCGACATGTGTAGCACAACTATTAACTATATTGGAAAAGTACAGAAGTTTCGTATGAGGTTTGCCTAATACCTAATGCTTTTGGTTGTTTAGTTTGGTGCACTCTAAGAGTGAGAGTGATCCATTGTTTGACAAGTTTTTAGAAGCTGTCCATGCAATTTTGTGATACCTCAGGAACATACGTCCTTAGACAAGTCTAGTATGGCCGTAGGGTCTTTCGAGGCCCACCAATGTTGCTGAGAAAGCCCCGATGGTGTAAAGGGCCAAGGGATGAGTTAGGATACTGTTGCTACAGAATTCTACAAACAAACTCACTGTAGCTAGTTTTGGTCGCTGTAATGAGGAGGTGAGCCAGAAGGCTTGTTGCAGTGAGCGTACCCAATAACAGCACAGTAGAAAACGATGCAATTTTTTATTAGTGAGCCCCAACCCTAATAAAACATCCCAACTCGGGCTCTCTCTTCCCCAACCCGAAACCCCTTTCTTCTAATCCCTTCCCCATTATTTTCCACTCAAACCATCATCAATCATTCTCCTTCCAAGATCCAAAGTAAGTGTTTATGTTGGTTTTGTCATCTCCTTCCTTTCTTTTACATATTCCACGATTTGGGTTTGTTGTTTCTCCTATTGTTGTCAAGTGAGGGTGCTCTCCTAATATTGTTAGAGCTAGATTATAGTTCTTTAGAGATTAACAAAGATTAATCTTGAGTCAATGTTGCTCTATGGCAGTTGTTGGTGTCATTCCATACTTCAGAGGTCAAATTGGTTGTGCCCGCAAACTCCCGACTCTAAACAATGAGTGGGTTCAACTCATGGCCTTACTTTTAAGCATTATGAGTATGTTTATGCATGATGTTTGTTATGTATGAAATTTATTAATGAAAGTACGGTTATAGAGATGATTTTGCAAGTATGGCAAGTTAGACAAAGAGCTTGATCAAAGAGCATGAATTATGTATTTTAGAAAAGCATGGGGCCATGATTGATGTATAAAGTGCTATGAAAATGTTTTATATATATATTTATCGCGAGAATGTATGATTCAATAAGTTGTTAGTATATCCAACATGTTTCAAGAATTATGGTATCTTTATGCTTCAGGACTAGAGATTTTGAAATGTGACTTTACAGTATCAGTTAAGCTATTTTGGCAAGTATGTCAAACAAAGATGCTATGTTATAATGTTAGAAATTTCATGATTTTGAACCTTTTCTGTTTCAATGTATGATATTAGAGTTATTAAGTTATAAAAAGAGGTTATATTGAGGAATAAGATTTTAGAAATTCAATTTTTTGACATTCCAAAAATATGAAAGTTAGTATGATTCGTAGCAACTGCCAGATATATATTCTGCGAGCCTGAAATCAGAATACCTGCAAGCAGGTGATCCCTTTGGCATGATTTCATAGTCACAATTATACCAAATTCAGGTTGCTAGAGTTGTATCAGTCCAGAGCTTTTAGAATTTCAAGAATTTTCATATTTAAATGGTTTTATAAAGAACTAGAGTATGAGTATGATTGTATCTAGAGATTTTATGAATTATCTTGATGATTTCAAGGAATAGAGTATTTATGTATAAACGAGTTTGATACCTAGATTAGAGGAACAGACAGTGAGTTAATGGCTGAACCTTGATCGTTAACCTTGGTACCAAATTGTCCCGAGAGGACAATCTCATAGAGCAGAAAATGGAACCTATTTATGTGTCCGTATTAGATCCCTAATAGATCATAGAGCATTACGTATTCGGTTCTTAAGGAATCATAGAATAGAGATTCATGTTTTTCTATTAGAGTACTGTTATTAATATTTCAAAGAATATTTGATTTAAGAGATAATATATATATAATGATTTTCTTATTGGAGTAAGAATCTAGATATACTTTTCTATGAATTTGTGAATACAAAGATATATTTTCTATGAGATTATATACATAAATATTAAATGGTTTATGATTGTCATATGTATATTGCATTATGGTATATCCCTTAGTTGTCTCATGTGGGTGATGGATGAGAGCTCACTCACTGAGTCCTTTCACTCACCCCTTTCCCTTCCTCCTCATAGTTGTAGGTACAAATGTTGCTCAGTCTCCATTTGGCAAACATGGTTGTTTTCAGCAGTGAGTCCTATTTTGGAGTAAGGCTTAGATTATAGTCATATTAGAGTAGAGTGTTCCAGTAGATGTGCAGACAGGATCCGAGCCATGCATTATTTTCAGTTTATGTCTTCGATTTCAGTATTTGGGATAGAGACGTTTTCAGTTTATAAATGTGGATTTGAAATTGTAGAGTTTGATTAGAATTTAAGTAATAAACCAGAGATGTACTTACGATTCAACTCACGTGATTAATTGATTTTCAGAGCAAGATTAAGATATCTTCAAAGTTTTGTACATCAAGTATTTTAGCTTTATCATTTCTGATATAAAGTTCAAATAGAGATTTAGTTGAAGATTTAATTTCAGAATCAAAAGTCTATTATTTTATGCACATAGAGAGACTCGGAGGTTACGAAGCTTATGTGAGGATGAGATTACTCACGTGCCGGTCATGTTTCCTAGTCAAATCGTGACAAATGTAATATTTGGTAAGGATGATTTGTAACTTCAGACATGCAAAAGTTACTAATAATGAAAGATTTCGAACTTTTTATAGGGGTCATGGATATAGGCTGGAGGGCCCGAATCACGTTAAATTTGATGCGTATTTTTACTTCATGTTGTTTTTCTTCCTATGTTGTTTCCTGGAGAGGTTTTGTTTCACTTTATTTTACTTTCATTTCCCAACAAGTGGTGTTAGAGCTAATGGTTTATGTAGTTTATTTTCGTCAAGTATTGAAGAGAATGATAGTTTTTTTATCCATGCATGTGTAGGGTCTCTTATGTTGAAAGTCTTCGAAGTAATATAGAGGTGAGGTGGCATGTCATGTGAGTAGCAACAATATAAGTGAAGAAAGCTTGCATTAAAAGACTTGTTGTCGGTGTGGAGCCCAAGCGGCATATGTCTTGCGCACGAACTATACAATTGAAGAGAACAAATGCAGCTCTTGTTAACATGATTGAATACGTGTGAAATATAAGGATTTTGAAAGAAGAATGTTTATGGAGATAGTTGATAACTCTCCAATGAGAGTTATTGTTTGTCTAACTTTTCTGAATTTCATTATTTAACTTAGTTATTTTCTTGTTAATTTTGTCATCCACCTAGGAAAATAAGTTACTTTGAATATCTATGCACAAGTGATTAATATTACAGACTTTTGACATTTATGTGAATTTGCTTTATGTGCATGATACATCTAAGAAATTGGAGTGAGTTAAAGGTAGGATAATTTACATTTTGGTGTAGAAACAAATTTAGCTGGTAAATTCTTGGATTTTTTGCTGCTTGATATATTTAAGTTGTTTCATGCTTTAAAGTCGACACTAAACTTGCAGCACTTTGCATTAGCTTTCCAATGCATTTTGAATCGCCTCATTTGAAACTTTATAGCTCAAGTTATGGATAAACAATGACAAAAGGTCTAACTTCCCAAGTTATTATGTTAGAGTATGACTGGCTACACTGGAGTGGAACACCATGTGCTATAGCACGCTTTATTTTAGAATGCACATTAAATTGGATCGCCTTTGCACTGGAGCACGATTCTTGTGTTAGGGTGCAACTTGTGATATTAAAAAAAAGGGAAAATTTCCCTAATTAAATATATATGGACTCACTTAATCCTATCCTATTTAAGCACTCTTAGAGGCGATTTTAAGCAAGTTTTATAGACCTTAAAGCATTCTACGAGCATAATGGCAACCCTAGGAGAGAGATCTTGAATATGTGAGGATTTTAAGGTGCCGCGACCAAAGGAAGAACGCATTCAATCTCACCAACCCTCTCTAAGTGTCTCTAATATTTTCTCTAAACAAGATAGGATTCATCCCTCTCTTTGAGAGAGATATTTATTAGGCCCCTCGATAAGTGAAACTGAGAAATGCACAACTGTACTCAAATGAATTGAGGAAGTCGTCCATGTTATTTGATATATCAGTTTACTTAGAGATCGAGAAATTATATTTGAACAATGTAAGGTTGACATTGCCCATGCCTTATGTTCAAATTAGATATCGTGTAATGAAATAATTATGACATATGCTATTGGTTAAGTTAATATAGACTTTTAATTTATTATTACTTGTGTTAGTTATAATGCCTTGATAGAGACCACTTTTGACTTGCAGATGTAATAATGGTATTGGGTTTCCTAACAATGTATCATAAACTTATTAGGTCGCACACTAAGAATTTATCAAATGGATTGAGGTTATTTCAACAATTCGAATTTTATATATGTGAATATATATTAGATATATTATCTATATATTAAATTCATGATTCTATTTTATATTGCTAGATAATACAAATTTAAAATTTGATGATATATATATATATATATTGGATATTATGAAATCAGATTCCAAAAAGATTTGTTTTCAAATTCTAAAAAAAAAATTTTAAAAGCTGAATATCCTATATATTCTGAATTTGTTACGATCACGCATCTCTCTATAAATAGAAGAAATAAGCATTTCAATATGTGCACATTGACATGGCTTTCAGAAATCGAAAACAGAAACAAAAACCTAGAATTACGATTTCGAATCGGGCAGAGCTAGCACTCAACAGCCGTTCGTGTTTATTTGTGGGTGGATACTGGTAGAAGGCAATTGTTTTTTGAGTAGAGCCTACAGTCCAAGCGTGACGTTCGAGTTCTGTCAAGCAAGCTTCAAGGTACGCACATAACTCGATTCCTATCTTCGAACTAATCACATCACATGGATCCGATTTGGGTTTTTCGATATCTTAAATTTCATTGTGCAATCTGTACCGTATGATTGTATAAAACCCAACATGATCACCATTTAATGATTTAATGGTTTACAATAACTAGCAATTTTCCTCTTGCTTTTAATGATTGAGGCGTAGTGTTTGTTTGATTTTTCTTGCAAGATAAAGATAATAACCTTGCATGAGCTAGTGAATAGGTTAAGCTGAGGAACAGAAGATAGGGACTGTGGTTGACCGTGAGTGTTCTTGAGAGGATCAGGGAGGTTAAAGAGAATTTTGAGGAATACAAGAGAAAGTTGAGTTCTTGCAAGTGTACGAATAAAGGTGTAAAAATGAGATGAATTGAGAAAGTATGGGGAGAAGGGGGCTAGGGAGTCGTAGTTACTACATGCCTAGGGAGGGAAAGTTAAGTGTCTAATTGTTCTAGGTTGCATGAGCCAAATATGGAGGAGAAAAGGTGAATCTTGTTGGATGATTATTTCAAGATAATAGACCAAATCTCTCCGGTACTTAGGCTAGGCTATTTGATCTTATCTCTTGGATTTAAAAAAGGTGTCTACTACCCTATAGTTATTAGTCAATGCCTTCCATGTAGTTGTCATTTAACCATATTTTATAGGCATTTAACCACATGTCAAAAGTGTGTGTAACTGAAAAGGCAATACTGTTCACAAGCTGGAGTTTAGGGAACTGAATTCTTTAAAAATTGGTGCCACATTTAACCACATTTTATGAATGTGGTTAAATGAAATTATGTGACCAAATACAAAACAATCTCCACCTCCTCTCCGTCTCTATCTCTCTTTCCACCCTCATTTCCCCTGCTTCTGCCGCACCCATCTCCACGCTCCTCTAACACCACCGTCACCAACCTCTCCTCCTCCCATTCTTCTAAGGGTTCTAATAGGTGATGGTGGTGGTTAACTGGTGGTTGATCCTCAACGATGATGGTCACGGTGGTAAGAAATGAGCCGCTTCCCCCCAGCCACTAACACCGTCATGATCCCCCATCAACGTCTGCTAGTACCGCTACCTCACATGCGAACAGCCACCACAACCATGGAATTGCGATCTCCACCCGGACTAAATCCATGGTTTCTCCTTCACTTATGCTCAAATCCACTACATCATCGACTGCTTGCATTGCCATCGGTCTTCTTCCAGCCAGCAGTCGTGTGACCTCATGCTGCGAGGTAATCGGAGCTATGGTCACTTTGAGGATCAAGATCTTGTTGTTACAAGGAACCATCATCGTTGATGCAGAACCTGGTAGGGATGAGGGAGTGGTGGCGGAGGTGGGGGAGGGAGAAGGGATGGCAGAGTGTGTGTGCTAAACACACGTATCAGCTTTCCATTGGTCATCTCAAACAACTGCAGCGAAAGTATTGACCTTCAATCTTTTGGTGACATTGGTCATTTGTTGATTTTTAACTTTTTCCATTAACCTTCAATCTTTTGGTGACATTGGTAAACTATTTACGAGTTGATTGACCCATTGTGGGTTGTTTTAAAGTGTATTGTTATTTCTCTCTTTTTTATAAAATATCTATTAAATTTGGACAAATACGAGTATTAAAAAATATAATAAATAATATGATGATAGAGTATTTTTATATAAAATTATTGTGTATAGACTGGTATACTCTAATGGTCATTAATTGTTAAGCACTTCAAATAGTTGAAAATAAAATAGCCATTAATTACTTAGTTAGGGGTACTATTAGAATAAAAAAATTCTACTTTATTGGAATATGAAATTAACAGATATTTTAAAAGATATTCTAAAAGAGATGAAGTAATTTAATTATTCAAATAGTCAAATTCTTTCCCGAGTTAATTACGATACGCCGAGTTCAAGATGTTAAACAAATAGCAGGGAAAATCTCTTCGCCTAAGGTTTAAATGAGCAAATGCATAGAAGAGAAAGACACATTAAACAAATAAATGAAAGAACCTACCAGTTCAAATAACACCGGAAATATAAATTGAAGTTGAGAATGAAAGGTTGAAGTACGCCAAGAGTCACTAAAGAGACAACGCATGGAGAATAGAAGAACTTTGCATAGTTTCAAATGAAGCAAACAATATACTTGGGTCATTTGAAAAATTAAAAGACCTATGATTGATCCAACGGACGAAAATCCTTCCCACAAAAGAAAAAATGCAAACCACACATGTTATCAATGGCTGCAGACTAAGCACTTTCAACCAGCAGACAGCAGGGATGCCCTCATGTCAACTGAAAGCCTAAAATGACACCTTCCCATTTAGGACATGACATGTAGAAGCATGCATTCCCCCATAACTGTTGTACAGCAATTAGGGTCGTGCTGAAGTGGCAGTCACAAGCTTGGGATGAGCTCAGCAGCTATGTGCTGGACTAGTTTTATAGATCAAACTCATCAGCCCATGCATCATGAGCTCAGATATGGGACTCAAAAGATTGCTCTTCAATAAGGAATCAGACAAAAGATCTTTCTTTATTCTAGACTTAATGCCAAGCATTAGATGTCTAGAACCTGCCTCACAATCAACTTAAATCCTGTGATCTAGTAACAACATAAATATATGGTGTATCTCCCCTCATAACTTTTGATTCTATAAATATTTGTTGTTCACCCCACTTATTGCAAGATTCTTTTATAAAAGGGAGTAAGGGAATGATCTTCCCCTGATTTATCCATATCTTATCTCTCGCTGTTTGAGGGGTTTAACGCCCGATGATCACAACACTAGTCATATTTCCTTATACTTCACCTTGTTTATTTGTTGACTTGACCATTGGAATGCCTTTTACAGGTCCCCATGCTGTGTTGTCTCAACCTTTAGGAGAGATCTATCCTAATTGATTTCCTAGATATAAGAACAACATTGTTACTTAATAATATTGGAGCCAATAAGCTAGAAATTTGGACCAAGTGAAGGGTCATGCATTATTTGGATAAAAATATAAATTTTGTCAGATTGAGTCACAGATACTCCTTACTCCTCACTTGTGTTATTCAAACTCATTTTATTAAAGATATCATGTCCACTCTTTTTCTATGATTGAAAATATTAAGAGAATATTTAAAATTAAATAAATCACGTTAATAATATATAATGGATCGGTTAATACAATGTCCATGTAAATTTAGTTCATCTACATTTCTCATTAGCAAAACAAAGACACCAAGCACACAACACTATTAGAAATCTATGAGATACCGACAAAAACTACTGACAGGTATGTACCCATCGGTAGTTACCAATGTATCTCTGACGGGGTGTCGCCTTTTTGAAAATTAATGAGTTGATTATTAATTTGCATAGCAGACCGTCAGTAAGTCAATCGGTAAATAATTGCACTAATACACGTCTCATGGCGCGCATAGTATCCGATAATTGTATCGATAGGTATTTTATTTTATTTTTATTAAAGATTACCGGCGGATGATTTATTTAATTTATTTATTTATTTTTTGGCATTTAATTATTGACTGACTTATCAATAGGTATTTTATTTTTTGATTTGTTTCTATTAGAGATTACCAATGGATATACCGACGAGTGATTTATTTAATTTTTTATTTTTTATTGAATTTACCGTCGATAAATAGTGAGGTTTGAAATGCATAGTTTCAGTAATTGGTTACTAACTTACTGATATTTTAAACAAAATGCCTTCTTCCCCATTTTGTCCGCCACTCTCTCTCTAAACCTTCGCCCTCACCGCCCATTTTTCCACTGTGCACCACCACCGTAGCTCCATTCGAGAGATGGAGAATCTAGGAGCTTTGGTAAGCATTTTAATCGGTTTATTTTTTTATTTGGTTCAATTTTTCCATTCATTTATGGATGCCCATAGTGTTGCATTTTATTGTATTGGAGAGTAATTATTGTTGTTATTTTATTAATGTGGGAGTATTATTTGAGGGTGGCAACAATTATTGACATTGAAATCGGTTTGTCATTCTATTTACCTGTTTTATTTTATATTTTCTATGTATATAAGTATGTTAATTTAAATTTTTCCTATTGGATTTTCAAGATTGGATTTGGTTGGATGCGCAGAACTTTCGCACTATTTTTTTGTCACTGTTGTAGAGATTAGTAATTAAATCTTTGTTATTTATATGATTTAATATGTACGTAGAATAGAGGCTTATGTTTTCTAGGATAGAGTTGTCGAAAGTAGGGATTCCAAGACTGGGGAGGAAGGGCGTAAAGGTCCTTCCCCAACATGTTTGCATTGTTTACTGTAGGATTTTTTATGTTTGGAGAAATTGTAAGATGTATATTGTGAAGTTATAAAGGAATGCGCAATAAAACGGTTTTTAAAATATGTGAATTATATAAAATGTTGAAAGTACCCGTATTAAAAAAAACTTAAAGGCCAATTGATTGTATTTTAATGACTAATTAAAAGAAATATTCATTTTTTTATATTTCATTACGACATCTTGCTTAGTTATTATATCAATTTGTTTATTTATTATTATTTTATTATTTTTCACTTAATATCACTTCAATTGGTAATTGAATTTTTATATTAAAAAATAATTAAATACGATCCATAATTTATATAGATGAGGTATAAAAGCGCAATGGTATTAGCCCCAAAAAAAATTACTAGAATTTTTACCAACGAGTATTATCGTTTAAAATTAAATAATTTAAAAAAATATAGGAACCATCATTAAATCTGACAATAATATTAGAGATATCGATCAGTAATATTAAGTCCATGACGTTATCTGTGAGGCCTTTATTTTAATTATACTATTGTTTTTTATTTTTAGTTCCCATCAGTAATGTTCTATCTACGGCTAAAAAACCGATAACACATAACCATCGATAAACCCATCCATATAATTAGCAACCGTCAGAAAACTCGTCGGTTTCCCGTGCCTTTTTTGTAGTGCAATCATTTTAAATTTCTTTCAGTTGTTATATAAATTCTAGACTCTAACTCTCTGCAGCAATATTCTAATTTTTGTCAAAGGTAATGGCCGCTGAAAGTCCTTATCCAGATTCTAAACAAAAACTGACTCTTGGCAAAGTCAAGAACCAAAATACTATGCATACTCATCACCAATAAAATAAATGCGATTATTTCATTTGCTGACTTAGTTTTAATATTTTATGTGGAGGGAAACAAGTGAAAGGGGTGGAGAGAGCTTTTGCGTTTTTTTATTACTTTTTAATTTGAATGTATTATTTAAAAAAATATACAAATAGAATGTTTTAATTGGAAGAAACTTTAAAAAAAAATTTATACAATCAGTAAATAAAAAATACCTAATTTTTGTCATGTATATTGAAACTACTTCCTTTCTTGTTTCATCAATTGAATTAAATTTTTTTTTCTTTTTTTATTGTTATTTTTTATAAATTATAAATATTCAATTCGAATAAAAAATAATCAGAAATTTTGAATCTGGCAAATACTTAAGTGGGTGTTCCGTATTCGTGCTGATCGGTGGCAACGCAATGCACGTCTTGTACTCATCGACGAGGGAAGAACAATAGAAAACAAAAAACGCAATGTACGTCTATGATCTATATTTTATCCATCAGCATAGACTCTCTCTCTCTCTCTCTATATATATATATATATATATATTAATCTTGACCAAATTTAATCATCTGGCCTATTTTTCACTTGCATATTGCTATTATTTGGGTTTAATTTTCATATTTTTTCTATTGATAGATATTTATAAATGTTCAATAAATTTAGAGGTATGTCCTAATTCTAGACAATTAGTGATAATATAGATCCAAATTTATGTGTACACTAATACATAATAATATATCAGTTATTAATTTTTATAATATTTATATATTATAATATTAAATTATATTTTAAATTATTAATATATTGTGACGTATAGGGCTCACGGTAAGCCTGAACCTATACTAATGCTACTCATTCTGAACTAACGTGAGCATTGCCCTAAACTTTTGCACCACCCAAATAATAATAATAATAATAATACGAAAGCTTGCCTATATGCTAAGCTAATCACGCGCAGAATAATTTGTATGTTAATCACATATATAATTGAGGTCTATCTAGTGTTCATGATTTATTTTGATGATTAAAATTTAGAATGAGAGTATATTTATAAAGAAACTTATATTTATCTCATCTTAAAAAGATGAGCAGGGGTTCGAATCTGCAACCTATCATATACAAATCCTATCATACTCCACTCGATCAATCATTCTCGATCAATCATTTGGAGTTAGCGCTCACAATTTGCATAATCTTGTGTGATTATAAATAAATGCTCTTGCATTGAATCAATTGATGTAAGTGCTTCCCTGAGCTCAGGTGTTGCCCTACCTTTGACTTGAGGTCAAGTATATGATATAATACGGTATGATGAGTAATTTTAATATGCTTATATAATATAAAATAGTAGGTAGAGTTCAAACGTTTTCGCAAGTCATATGGTTATTTTAAAATATAATAGTAATAAGAATAATATTGAAAATAGTGGTTAGGAACAATATTTCACCAGTTTTTTGTTTATTGTTGGCACCAAAACTTCCTAGATTCATTACTATTGTCGCCTCTTTTGAACACAAGCATACCGTAATTCTGTTTTGGTTTATTGTTTTCCAAATTACGAGGATTTCAAATTTTCGATTACACAATTTCAATAAATAAACACGAGAAGAAAAACGCGTGTCTTAAAATAACTGACTAGATTTGTTTAAATACTTTTTTTAAGACTATAAACTATTTTTATAAATTTGAATTATATAAATTTTTTATTAAATTATTGAAAAATTATATAAAAGTCATGTAATAATTTTTCAATAGTTAAAATTTCAATATTTAAATTTACATCATTATTTAACATAATTTAAATTATTCATCAGCTCAATTTGAATTAAATTAATTAGAATTTAATACATTTTGGATAAAAAATATGTTTAATGTATGGGAAATTTAAAAATTTTATTCTTTAGGGAATGATTACTGTCTTTTCTTTTTGTCTATTGTGATTTTCTTTTTTGATGCTTTTATTTTAATGGTTTTCAAAATAACCTTAATTAAAAGTTGTGTTAAATTATTTTCTATTGTTATTCCTATATTTCAAATTATATTAAATAATTACACTAATTAATATTAAAAACAAAAATTTATACTTTTAATTGTTCAATTTTAGAATAAAATAAATCTATTATTCACTGAGTACTGCTTTAAAATTTTGGACGAAAAACATAAAACAATGTTCCTTTAAGTCTAAGGAGCATAACTTTGCAATCTTTTAAGTTCAAAATTTTCACAATTTAAAGAAAAAAGATGATAGTAAATTAAATTTCAATGAAGAAAGGTAGTATTTAAATTTATCAATTATAGAAGAATAAAATGTGAGCATATTTATATTTAAAATAATGGATATGATGTGAAATAAATTAAGAGAAATTTTAAGCAAAATAAAAATATTAAACATTCCTCAAAGCATATTTACAATTTTCATTTCGTAAAAGTAATAATATATAATTTATCTTTGTATTATGATAAAATATAAATTTACATATTGATTAACAATTATTTGAACGCATACCGGCAATTTTAATTTTATAAACGTAATAATATATAATTTATCTAGAGTTTAATTTGTATACACTTACAGTGTAAAAATATTTTACACTGACATCTAATCAAATTACTCCATTTGTTTGACATTTCAAATAGTGGCTGAGAGATTTAACTACTTTTGTTAATGTGGTAACATATGAATGGATGACAGTATAAAAAAAAATTTATACTGTCAGTGCATCAAATTAAACTCATTTATCTATGTGTTATGCTAAAATATAATTTTTCATATTTATTAACATAAGTTATAATTATTCATATATTTAAAAATTTGATTTTATGCACTTTTGCCTCGTTGGCTTGTTTTAACAAAATGGATAATTTAGCAAATTGAAACTTATTTTTATGTTGAATTTGATTTATCCCAAAAATAAATAAATAAATCTCGAAATATTAAGAATAATAAGTGTGTTATTCTTTTGCTTTACTTTTGTGAAAGTGTAAAAGGAACTATGTTTCTCTTTGTCTGAAATGGTAAAGTACTCACAGAATAATATATTAATTTCATTTTAAAGTTGATAAATTCAAAGTAGTTCATTTCTATGCTAATATTAATTAATTTAATTATTAAATACAATAAAGGCTTTTTAAGATAGTTAAACTAAAAGCGTTAACAGGGAGAATGACAAATACAAAAGAGAACGACAATAATCATTTCTCATACCTTAATACAAAATTTATTGCTATTTTTGTTTCCTTGACTGTTATTGTTGGAAAAATTCTCAAAGAAGATAGGTTTAATTATTCTGTAAATTCTTATAATTTCATTTAATTTTTAGTTATGTTCCTATAATTTTAAAATTTTTAATTAGGTCCTTGTAGCATATGAGATTTTTCAATTAGGAATTTACTATTATAGAGAATATTTTATTTTCATGAAATAATGAAGAGAGAGATGAAAATGAAATATTCATAGAATATCCTATTTTTATAATGACAGAGACTTGATTGAAAAATCTTATATATTACAAGGATATAATTAAAAAAATTTACATTATAGTGATTTAATTAAAAATTAAATAAAATTATAGAAAGATACAGAATAATTAAATCAAAAAAATATTCAGTGATACTTGTCTCAGTTTTCACCCTAACCGATGAATAAATTCGTTTGCAGTTCTATCCAAAAGGAGAAAAGAATTTCGTTCGTAGTGGTGTTGACAATAATAAAACAAATCCTTTACTAAATAAACATTTTTCAGATAGATTACTCCATAATTCTGTTGTGATTATCGTCCCATTCTCTAGTACATACGACTTAAATATATTTTGCCTGCGACAAACCATGTCAACGAACTACAGGAAAATCAATTGTAGACTAGAATGGACACTAATGTTCCTCTTCTCTACTGTCAATTAGAATGTCAAATCATTTCATTTCTTATTAAGTGGTTCACTTCAATCTAATTAGTTACATGCCGTCCATTCACTTTCCTAATCTTAATAAACCATCATAATTAAAAATCAATTACCACGTCAAAAAATAATTAAGAATCACTTAGAAGATTAATCCTTTTTTTTTTGTCAACGTTTGGAAATATAAAAAAGAACACGTCGTCAGTTGATAAAGAAGTCTCAACAAGGTTTTGCGAATTATTAAATAAAAAAGTGATATTAACAAAATCAGCTTTGAAAGGTATCAGGCCAGAGGTCAAAGAACAAGAAATCCGAGAGTGAAGAAGGAGAAGAGAGAGAAGAGAGAGTAGAGAGAGATTGTGAGTGAATACTTTACTGTATGATATTCATTATGTGATCAATGGATTACCCAAGTGCATCTTATACACAAGAGCTATGAGGCTGCTAACAGATTACTAACAACCTCTAAATGATAACTAACATTCTTTATCCCTAACATCCCCCCTCAAACTCAGGCATTGCACATCCTCAATCCTGAGTTTGTTTCGACAATCAGTAAAAATCGTGGAGCTGAGAGGCTTAGTCAGAATGTCTGCTAGTTGACCATGGGCTGGAATGTGTGAGACTTTAACATGCCCTTTAAGTACATGGTCTCTTACAAAGTGCAAGTCCAGCTCAAAGTGCTTTGACTTGGAGTAAAGGACTGGATTTGCAGCTAAGAGAACGGCTCCCAAGTTGTCACAATACACTGTAGGGGTTGAAAAAGGAACTCTGAGTTCATTTAGCAATGTTGAAACCCACAACAATTCAGCTGTAAGTGAGGCCAATCCACGATATTTTGCCTCAATGCTGCTTCTAGAAACTGAATTTTGTTTTCCAGTGGACTAGGAGATCAAATTGGGTCCAAGGAACACACAATAACCTGCTGTGAATTTCCTGTCATCAGGGTCAGAACCTCAATCTGAGTCCGTATACCCTGTCAGCTGAATGTTGGTAGATTTTCTTATGTGGAGACTGAATGAAGATGTGCCACTCAAGTGCCTTAAAATGCGGTTGACTATAGGCCAATGGGATTCCAGTGGAGCTTGCATAAACTAGCATACTCTATTCACTGAGTAAGCTATTTTAGGTCTGGTTATGACTAGATATTGTAGATTGCCCACAACAGATCTATATAATGCTGGATCATGAAAAGTTGTACCTCCATGTGCTGACAGCTTGCATGAGAAGGGCATTGGAATGGCATAGGATTTACAGTCACCTATCTGAGCCTATTTGAGAAGGTCTTGGATATATTTAGGCTAAGACAAATGAATGCCTCTTGGTGTAGTATGCTTAACTTCAATTCCTAGAAAATAATGCAAAGTTCCCATGTTCTTTAGAGCAAATTTCTGATGAAGCTGACTGATGAGACTTGAAACTTCTTGTGGAGCACTGCCTGTAACTATGATGTCATCCATATAGACAAGGATGAAGGTGGTTGAGGTAGGAGTGAACCTAGTAAAGAGAGAGGCATATGATTTTGTTGATTGAAAACCAAACTAGATAAGGGCATTGGAGAGCTTCTGGAACCAAGCTCTAGGTGCTTGTTTGAGGCCATATAGGGCCTTGGTAAGTTTGCAAACTAATGAACTATCACCAACCTCAAAGCCCTTTGGTTGAACCATGTAGAAATCTTCTTGTAGGTCCCCATTTAGGAAAGCATTGTTCACATCTAGTTATCTTATGTTCCAACCTCGAGACAAAGGTAAAAATAGTACTAATCTGATGGAGGTTGGCTTGACAACTGGACTAAAAGTCTCTGAATAATCTAGTCCAGGCCTTTGATTGAATCCTTGAGCTACAAGCCTAGCTTTATACTTGTTGAGGGAGCCATCTGAGTTGTATTTTATTTTGAAGACTCATTTGCTGCCTATAGCTGTTCTCCCTTGTAATAAAGGCACCAATTTCCAGGTGTTGTTCTTCATTAATGCCTCATATTCTGCATTCATAGCTGACTTCCACTATGGATTGAGAAGGGCTTGTGCAGCAGATTTTGGTTCAAGTGCTGCTAAGAACAATTTTGGTTTTCGAATTCCAGCCTTGGTCCTAGTCTTCAAAGGGTGTGTATTCTGAACTAAAGGTGGGACATCAGGTAGAGGTAGTATTCCAGCTAAGGTGGATGGGGTGGGCAAGATACTAAGAGTAGTATGCATTTCAGGGACAGATGCTGGAGCTAGATTATGGCTCACAGTTGTTGTTGATAACTTTGAAGTGGGTACCTAAGAAGAAACAATAGGAATGGCAGGTACTAGGGGACAGATACTAGTTTCAGTATGGACAGATTTTTGTAAAAAACCATCACCATAATCTCTAAAGGAAAATACAAACTCATCAAACTGAACATGTCTAGTAATGAATATCTTCCTTGACTTGGCCAAGCATTTGTAGCCCTTATATTGTGGTGTATACCCCAAAAATACACAAGGTTCTCATCTATATGCTCATTTATGTCTGTTATAGGGTCTAGCGAATGGAAAACATAAGCAGCCAAACATCTTTAGAAGCTCATATGAAGGTTTATGGTGAAATAATTTTTTAGGAGGAGGTTGATATTGTAAAAGGGGAGTAGGCAACATGTTAATAAGTTGAGTAGCAGTAATAAAAGCATCACCCCAATATGTCATAGGCAAGGAGGCAGTAGCAAGTAGTGTAAGCCCCATTATAGTCATATATCTATGCTTTCTTTCAGCCGAGCCATTTTGTTGATGAACTTTGGGGCAAGAGAACCTTTGCAAGATTCTTTCCTGTTTTAAGACAGAGTTCAAAGCTACAAATTCTTTGGCATTGTCATATTGCAAGCATTTCATTTTCACACCAAGTTATAGTTCAGCTATTTTCTTAAATTCCAAAAATATAGACGACACTTGTGCTTTGCTATGTAACAGAAATATCCATGTATAACTGGAAAAGGCACCAATAAAATGAATGTAATAACGAGCACCATTTATTGAAGAGAATAGGGCTGGGCCCCAAATATCAGTATACACCAATTCAAGTTGACAAGAAACAATAGAGTTTGACTTAGAAAAGGGGAGTTGATGAGACTTCCCCATACAATAGAAAGTACACAGTGACTTGTTTACTGAAAAGGGAAGATACAATTCTTTAAAACTCTTGACAACACCTCATGCGAGGGGTAACCAAGTCTCAAATACCAAAGACTAAAAGTATGTTCCTTTGATACAAAAACATATGCAGCAAGTCCAAAGCTGTACAATCCACTCTTGGTATTTACTTGGAGAAGTACCTCCTTGGAAAGAAATTATTAGAGTGAAATTCAACAAATACATTATTGTCTTTGCAAAGTTTTCTGACACTCGAGAGATTTTTGGTGATTTCAAGTACATGTAACAGTTTTTGCAATTTAAAAGTATGAGATGATGAAAATGGCTTAAACAAAGAACTACCAACATGAGTAATTTGCAAACCTGAGCCATTGCCAATTGTAATTTGATCAACTCCAAGATAATCTAATCTTGTAGTCGGATTTGAGGGATCTGGTGTCATGTAGTGTGTGGCACCTGAATCAGGATACCACTTGGGATCTAAAACTGTTGCTAGTGTGGCCAACATGTTTCTTATAGAGAGATGTGCTTGGGGTTGAGAGGGAGAGGGCTGTGAGCTCAAAAATTGTCTGTCAAATCTCTACCAGCACTCCATTGTTGAGTGACCATACTTCCCACACACTTGGCAAATGGGTTTTGTTTCATTGAATCATCAACAACCAGAGAACCTGGCTCCCCCTTGACCATAGTTGAACCTACCACCATGTCTACCAGAGTTGAATCTTCCTCTACCTCTGTTGGGCGTATAACCTCTTCCATATCCAAAGGAATCTTGGAACCTAGGGTACTCTGACCCATAGCCCTTCTGTGATTAAGCAACATTTGCTTGAATGCCTTTGAGTTTTCTAAACTTTTCTATTCTTTCTTCTTGAGCCATTAACAATGCTTCTAATTCTCCTACTGAAACAGGATTTTCTCTAGTAGTAATCGATGTTATAAATGGGCTATACTCTTCTGTTAGTCCTTCTAGGATTGCATACACATGATCCATATCAGATACTGATGCTCCAATAGAAATCAAAGAATCAACAATTTTCTTTATTTGCAACAGATATTCAATTATTGAACCTTCTTTTCTTGTATTGCTCAATTTGGTCTTCAATTGTCTAACCTTGGCTTGAGTTTGTGAGGCAAAAAACATGTCAAGTCTCTTCCAAATCCGGTGAGAGAATTCACATCCTACCATTCTTGCAGTAAATGAAAAACTCATGGAGGCGAGTAGCCATGATTTGATCAGTGCATCTTGCTTCTTCCGTTTCTTGAATTCAGGGTTTGGCACCATACCTTCTTGATCTTGCATTGAGCTGAATTTTGGAGGAATGTCTTCTCCGATGATGAAATTTATTAGATCATGCCCTTCAATTATAGCTTCAGCTTGATCTTTCCAAGGGAGAAAGTTTTCTTCATCTAACTTTATTGAAACTGGGTTCGAAAATTGATGAACTGCACTTTGTGATGAGGAATCAAAAGTTTGTGAGGTGGAAGAATTCACGAAGGCCATGGTAGCACTACAAGCTCTGATACCATGAAAGGTATCAAGGCCAGAGGTTGGAAAACAAGAAATCCGAGAGTGAAGAAGGAGAAGAGAGAGTAAAGAGAGTTTGTGAGTGAATGCTTTACTGTATGATATTCATTATGTGATCAATGGATTACACAAGTGCATCTTATATACAAGAGTTGTGAGGCTGCTAACAGATTACTAACAACCTCTAACTGATAACTAACATAACTAACTTTCTTTATCCCTAACAGGCTTGCGCCACTAACGGCGTGATTTGTTAGTTTGTTTACGTCTTTTGCAAAATTATAAAATCCAATGCCATCGCCTTTAATGTTAGTTTAAGATTAATTATAATTGTAATTATTGTTATAGCAAGATTGGTTCAATTTATGAGTAGGGATAAAAATAAGGTAGATTATATTTTGACTTAAATGAGTCTAACCTTAAATTTAAATATAAACTCTGAGATTGGGTCTATTACTCAATGCAAGCTCTTTTTTTTCGGGTCTAGTCTAGCTTGACGTAAAAAATGAGTAAAAATTTATTTTGATCCTTAAAATTATATATATTTTACTTTAATTCCTGAAATTAATAAAATATTAACTTAGTTCTTGAATTTACAAAAGTAATTCAAATTGGTCCTTATGGCACGGTCTATGGATGTTAAGTTGAATTATTGAAAGAATTAATTTAAATCATTTTTTTTATAATTTGATAACTAAATTGATACTTTTTTAATTGTAAGGAATAAGGTAAAACACACATGCAATTTAAGGGACCAAAATAAGCCTTAGTATAAAAATCTATTTAGAGGCTTATTCAATAAAAAAACCATAGCCGGAGTTTTCCTTAAACAAACGAAAGGTATGTTTAATGGTTTCTTGCAGCAACTAAAACCGTATCAAACAACAAATGTAGTAATTTTCAAATACCACACCAAGTCACCATCGCTTTGAATGTAAGTAGTTCCAGTACTTGATACCATATCATGATTTTTCTAATTACAGTGCATTAGTTCACTGGAATGTCCATCATTACAGGGACAACAAGATCTTAATTATTTCCTCTTTACCAGTTGTCGTATCATGCTTGGTTGAGGCTCGATCGTGAGAAACTACTGCATATATACGAAGGGTGATGTATTGGGTTCCTTATGGTTGGTAATGACCAATATTCTCTCAGATGTTTCAAGGAGAATAGTGAAAAAAGGTAATGATCATCCGTTGCACTTGTTTGTGCAACAATTGAGTCAAGTTACGGAAACAGTGTTAGGAGAATCTGTTAATAGAAATCTCACCAATATGTGTACTATAGACCCTATTTGTTTCGTTATGTTCTTGTCTTATTTGACCCGGTGCATATGCTATCTAATTTTGTTAATAAATTGAGTCTAATTTTGAGTGTAATTTTTTTTTTCACTTTATCATGTATGATCCGTTTGGATAAATAACTTAATTAAGGTTTTGTGTAAAAAGTACTCCTGGTTAAGTTGTATGTGAAATAGCTTTTAGGTAAGTAATTTTGTGTTTGGATGTTCAATTATAAAAGTGCTTATTTTGAGTTTATAGTGTTTGGTTACATAACTCTAAAAAAGCTTTTATTTATAGAAAACATATTTTCTTTTTGTTTATTATTCAAAAAAAAATGAATTATTATTTTTTTTAAAAAAAGATTATTTGAATTGACAGAGTTAAAATATTTAACTTATAATACTTATCTTTAAATTATTATCACGTTAATCATTTACTAATTTAATTTCTGTTAATTATTTTTATTTTATAATTTATTTATTTATTTATATCGAATAATACAAACTTCCCTAAATAAATCTATTGTGATTGTTTTTTGTTTTTTGGCACAATAATTTTAACTTTATATTTAGAGGATAACTATCAATTAGAAGCAAAAATTACATTTGACATAAAGAATAAAAAATATAAAAAAAAATGAGCCTTATTCTATGCTTTGAACGTGATTTGGGAAAAAAAAAAAAAGAATGACAATGAAATTGATGAAATGAATAAAAGAAAAAAATAAAAAAAATGCGATGAAATGATGTGAGATACAACATGTGCAGATAGTGCAGATGTAAAGTTATAGAAGGAGAATAATTTTTATAAGAAGTAGAAACTAGAAGTCCCTATTTTAATTTTTCAAGAAGCTAGTAAAGTAACGTTTTGGAAAGTCATAAGCATTTGTACCAATTTAATCCAAATACTAGTAGTGTAACTTCTGATTATATAGAAGCTACAAAAAGTCACAAGCCCCTGTATCCAAATGGGACCCCAATCAAATAATCTTGCCTGCATGACTTTTTAAATTATGAGTATGAGATAAAATTATCTTTTATTATATTATTAATGTAAGGCAATCAAATAATCTTGCCTGCATGACTTTTTAAACTATGAGTATGAGATAAAATTATCTTTTATTACACTATTAATATAAGGCTATTTTGATACTCTCTTCATCCAGATACATCAATAAAAAGTGAAAAAGATATTTAATTTGAAATAGAGGGATTAGTTTTAGTTCATAATACAATTTTATTTTCTTTTGGGAGTGGGGGATTGTTTTTTAAACAATCAATGGAGGTGGTGCTTGTCTGTAATTGGTTCTAATTTATGGATACTTGTTTCTTATTTATGGATACAACCAATAATGATATTTCTTGACAGAATGTTATGTTCTGCTATAATTTGTTGCTTCTTTTATCATACTTGTGGAGGGTTGGTTTTGCCATTTTATGCTGAATTAAGCATTTATCATTTGCCTGAAGTATTATACTATTTGATTTGGAAGGGCATTTCATCATATTTAAATACTCGAGTGTTTTTCACTATTTAGTAACTGACATGACAATTACACATGATAGATAATACGCACACTAATATGTTTATATGCCACTTGACACTCCAAAACTCCCCTCTAAGACACCCTAATTCACCAAAACCTTGCCCTCACAATCCGAGCTTGTTTCATTGACTTCAGTAATAGGTATTGTTAGTTCTCTAATGATTTAACCCACTCAAAACAACCCGCATCTCTTCTTTTGGCACTTGTAGTAAAATCAAGTTTTGTGGGCATTAATTATAGAATTATATTTGATATATAATAAAATTACATAACAAATAAATAGCACACACCTTATTATTATTAGATGTAATATGTGATCCCCACTATTTCATTCACTCATCACATTGTGAGTATATTAAAATAAAGCTCCTTTTTATGCAATTATATGTTTTTATTTATAAGATTTTCAAAATAATAAATGTTAAAGTCAAAAACTTTAATAGATATAATAATATATATTAGAGGTCACAAGTTTGATTTTTATTACCAGCATTATTCCCTAATTTCTTAATCAAAAAATGAGCTAAGAATTTGATTTTAATAAAGTAATAGTATAAAAAAAATTTATATGGCCACCTAAAATGTAATATTACATTAATAAATATAATTAATTTCTCATCTTTATTGTTAAAATTTGATTGGATAATAACAATAATATTTTTTTATACTTTTAATATATTAACATTAAACTCATAATTTAATGAAAAAATAAAATAGAAGTTTAAGTGGCAGACAATTGATGTCGAAAGGATCATAGCGTCAACAGAACATTTTTAAGGCAGTGATGATATCATGATTTTTTTTTTATTTGTTTTCTATTGAATCTCCAAAATTCCAACCCTGCTTTTTTTTTTTTTTTTGCCCTTCCTTTTTTAATTATCATCACAAACAAAAATCCAAATAAATCCAAATCAGCCGCTATTTAAACCCCATAACCTTACCCTTAGTCACCTGCAATAAACCACCAAACACACACACACACACACGATACTCCAAAACCAACAAAGCTCAAAAAAACCAAAAAAACCACACACACACAAACTATTTTTTCACTGTTAACCGATTACCGGCACCAAACATGATAGCTTACCTGGAACACTTCGTGCACGGAAACGACGCCGAATCGAGACCAGACGACACCACAGTCGTCGATGACGGTGTCGTTTCATTCTCATCCCTCGAAGGCAACGCCTTCGAATTCGGCGCAACCGAAATAGCCAGTAAGGACTTCGGCGGCATGAAATTCTTCAAGCCGGTAGCTCTCATCCGCCCCTCCTCCGCCGCCGACGTCGCCAGGGCTGTGAAAGCTGCCGCGGCTACGGCAGACCGCACGGTGGCCGCCCGCGGCAACGGCCACTCCATTAACGGCCAGGCCATGGCGGACAGAGGCTTGGTCCTCGACATGCGCGCCATGAAGAATCATTGTTTTCGACTAGTCGGAGATAACGGTGACGGTAACTGTGGTGGCGGTGGTGGTGGTTGTTTGCGATACGTCGACGTTTCGGGAGGGGCATTGTGGGAAGATGTGTTGAAACGGTGCGTTTTGGAGTTCGGGTTGGCGCCGAGGTCTTGGACGGATTATTTGGGGTTAACGGTTGGGGGAACGCTGTCTAACGGCGGAGTTAGTGGACAGGCGTTCCGTCACGGACCGCAGACGGAGAACGTGACGGAGTTGGAGGTTGTGACGGGGAAAGGGGAAACGGTGGTTTGCAACGAAACGCAGAATTCGGAGCTTTTCTTTGCGGCGCTTGGTGGACTTGGACAGTTTGGGATCATCACTAGAGCAAGGATTGTGGTTCAAAAAGCCCCAGACATGGTGATTCCTCTCTTTCTTTATTGTAAAAGAAAAAATTTGTTAAATTTGTTTTCCGTCAAAATTGGCTTCAATTGGAAATTTGATTTTTTTTTTTTTTTGTAAACGGAAGTATTCACTTCCTCAATGTTAATTTGAATACACTAGCTTCATCCCAAAAAAAAGATTTGAACATACTAGTAATTATTAACGTGACTGAGTTTCATAACTACGAGAAGAAATAAAATAATTTTTAAAATTTAATTTATATATATTATCATAATATTAAAAATAATTAAATCTCATATTTAATACTATAAAATTATTCTAGAAAAATTTGATTGGATAGTAGTTTTTTTTTTTTAGGTTTTTAGATGATTTAATTTTAATATATTAATTTGAAATATGTTTTGTAGATTAGATTTTCGAGTTAGTATAAATGAGAATTAATTATCGCCATGGCAAGATGATAGTGGAATATTTTCAACAACTAGATCAAAATTATTTATTAAAAAAAAATTGATTTTAATACACTAATTTATTTAATTAAATATTTTTATCGCGCTTATGTTTTACGACGAAATGCACCAAAATTAAACATTTATTTAAACAAATTATTCATAGTTACTTATTGACATGGATTAGGTGTGGTGGATAAGGGTGGTATACTCGGAATTTGAGGAGTTCAGCAGGGATGCAGAGTGGCTGGTGAGTCGCAGAGAAGGAGACGGTTTTGACTACGTGGAAGGATTCGTTCTTGTGAACAATGATGACCCTTGCAACGGGTGGCCCACCGTGCCCATGCACCCTGCCCAAAGGTTCGACCCGCTTCATGTCCCTCCAAACGCAGGACCCGTCCTCTATTGCTTAGAACTCGCCCTTCACTATCGTGGCACGGACCACCCTCCCCGTCGTCATGTGGTAATTAATTAATTATTGTGGATTTTCCTTCTGTAAATCATATGATGATATTCTTTAATCTTCAACGGTTCCGATTTACGCGCGTTTATTTGAGGGTTTAGTAGTAAAAAATCACCTTTTGTTTTTTTATTATTCCATAAAACTTTTTTCCGTATATTTAGATAATGGCTTCTGTTTCGGTAGCTATAGGTACTTATGGAGCACGAGTACCGTGTAATTAATAGGTGTGATTTGATGGGATTTAAAAAAATTTAATTAATAAAATATATGATTCATTTTTTACTATAAATAATTAAAAGATATTAATACTCTTAAATTTTATAAGAATATAAAAAAAATTTCGTTAAAATAGTTGGATCTAAAAAAACTTAATTCTTAACTTTTTATAAAGCTAAAATAGTAACTTTGAAAACCCTTAATCACTGGTTTGATAAATTTTTATTTAGGTTCGTTGGATATTGGATTTATTTTTAATTACAAATTATAAATAGATATTAATATTTTTAAATTTTACAAAATAATTAAAAGGCCCCAATTATTTTGTGTGCCCCTCTTTTCTTAGCATGGTACTCGTCTCTTCACTAGGGCCTATTCGGCTATTAAACCGTTCATGGGGGTCCTACGGGTCAGGCACAGTGTCCCCCGGGAGGACACGTAAGTGCCCTAATGATACTGAGTTTTGACCTAGGAAGTGGGGCGCATACTTTAATAATAATAATGGAAAAAACCTTAATCAATATCCAAAGAAAACACAATAATAATTAAATAATTAGAAGTGCGTTTGGAGATTTCAAATTACTTTTTAGCACTTTTTTTGTATAGGTTATCATACTTGAATTTCAAAACGTTACCCAAAAATTATGAATACTAATCACTTGGACTAAAAAATTGAATATCTTAAAAAAATGAGAAATTGTTATAAAGTAAAAAATAGAGAGCAAAATTTGTGTCTTAATTTAACTTTTTTTTTTACTTTATAACTAATTTTACTCCAAATAATTTAAATTTTAAAATAAATAAATTAACAACAATGAGGACTTAATAGTTAATAGCATCATTTTTAATACGTGGGTCCCCAGTAAAAAGTCAATATACGCAGAGTTCACCTACACGTGTACGATTTGCCATCACATTCTAACAGATCATTTGTGACCAAGCTAAAGTTTTGCTTTTTTATTTTATTTTGAGTATCTAGTTCCACTCCTTTTTAACATAACTATTTATTTTTGGTTGTAATTTTGTAACCCCTAACCTCGTTTAATAAATGCCCAATGGCTTCGTCAACTGAAAACTGACTATTCGGTCGTAATGTATCTTCCATTGGATTTTCTGACAAGATCGTTTTCCTAAGAAGTTTATGTTCCTTGGTTCAAATTACCGAAGGGGACTGTACCCTTTCTATATTGACAACCTTAGCAATTAGCGTAAAAGGGTAATGCAGGTTCTCTTTGTGGTTAAGGTTAAAATGGTCATGTTACACTTGGTGGGTGCTGCTGGTGCATATTGCTCTGATCATTGAGATCCCGCTGACGTTACGGTCCCCACGCAGTTCCGGAAATGGCCAAAAAGCCATCTTTTTCTGGAATCTGTGGTAAAAGACTAAAAACATATAAATTTGTTCCAGTGACGTAAATGCCCTCCTTTAAAAATATGCACAAAATCGTTTTTCTAACCAATCTTCTTAAAGATTTTTTTTTAAAAAAAAGAAGTAAGTTTTATATTATGAAATATGATTTTCATGTTTTTAAGATCTACAGTTTATTAGAAAATATACAAAGTTATTATTTGTGGAATTTTTAACTTAAGGACATTGATTAGAATAATTAAATTTTAAGTTAATATTATGGGTTTGAATCCCTTAAAATGAAGAGATTTATAAAATAAAAGATTAATCATTTTTAGATTAATCAGTAGAATTTATATCCAATGAAGATTATTAATATAAAAGTACAGAGTTTTTTATTTTCTCATTTTAAAAGAGTCTAAATCAGTATATTATTATTTAGAGACATAAATTGAGTTTTAATTTTATATTATAAAATAATAATCGGAGGTATATCATATTAAATCATAATTTTATTTTGGAGAAAAAAAATATCTTTTTCATTACACACAACCATATAACTTATAATAAAGAATGGATTCATGGTTCAAACATGCCATAACAAGAATACTGCCCACTGCTCACCCTTTTTTGGGCTCCTTTTGTTTTGTACCAGGAAGTGGAAAGATTGCTTGGACGGCTACGATTCATCGAGGGTCTGAAGTTCGAGGTGGATGTGAGTTACATGGATTTCTTGCTACGTGTGAATCGAGTTGAGGAGGAAGCAAGGGCCAAAGGTATCTGGGATGCACCTCACCCATGGCTGAACATGTTCGTGTCCAAAGCCAACATCGCTGAGTTCGATCGTGAAGTGTTCAAGAAGATCCTCAAGAATGGTGTTGGTGGCCCCATTCTAGTGTACCCCCTCTTGCGAAGCAAGTAAGTTGTACTCATTTTCTTCTCCTTAATTTCATCGGATATAAAATACTACTCATGGTTCATATATAGGGCAAATTTTTATTTTTATAGAAACATTAGTACAATAACTAATGTGATTTTTTTTTTTATCACGTACATCAATGATTTAAATTTTATAAAAAAACATTTATAAAAATGTATTATTTTATATTTTGTCACATATATGCATGTAAAATAATAAACTCAATCAAATTACTAACAAAGTGTTAGTTTGAAGGTAAGGGATTTGAATATTTTAAAATACATGATTTAAAATTTGATTTTCAAATTCATGTACATGGTCTTGTCTTGAGGTGGAGTCGTTTTAAAATTTGTGGTCAGCATCTACCCTTTTAAATGATCTATCTTATGCGAAAGAGATTAGTCACTGTATCCGATGGTGGATATCTTGAAAAAAAAATGAAAATTAATGTACATGGGCAAAATATTATGGAGAGATCTCAATAAAAAGATTAGATAACCTCACCCTAAAAAAAGAAATACTAAGATTAATTTGGATACAGCAATACTATAAAATTTTATTTTTATGTAATTAAATTTATTTATTTACATGTTTATTGAAGTAATAGGAATGAAAATTAATTATATTTATTTATATAGTATTATATGATTAGATGATTATATAAAATTTTAATAAAAATTAATGATATTTATTGATAAGATATTATATGAATCGATGGATTGAGTAAAATTTGTTTCAAAAAAGATTTAAATCCTTAAAAAGGAAAAACTTTTCGAACCCTCAAGTGGAAGAAGCTACACTGGAATTTTGGCATGGTCTTTTAACGAATGATTTTGTTGACATATGGCGATGGTTAAAAGCTTGAACAATGACAAGAAACCTTGTGCATGACACACAAGAGTGATATGGGCCAAGGGTCCCATTTTACAAGGCACCAAATGTGACCTGTAGCTGTATGTCACGTAATATATATATCATATATGTATATATATCACCTGAGTGCAGAGCTCTTTGTCTAAAATGCTTTTCACTTATCTAGCTCCCTGGACCACAATTTTGAACTTGGTGGTTAAGATTTTGAGGGTAGGTCTAATATTTTCTACTATTATTCTATCAAGTTCAAGGGTCAAGCCAAAAGTGTGGGACCATTAGCCCCTACAATTCCACCTTCTTATGGTCGTAAGGTAGCCTCAGTTGTTTCATCATACTGACGGTTGTACCTTCTTCCCTCTGAACCCTTCCGTACATTATGACACCCCTTCCTTTACATCATCTCAAATACTTTTGTGGCTAATCAACTATTGAATTCACCTAATTATTTTTCTGATAAATTATTTAATTATAAACTATAAATTTAAGCATATGTAACCATTAATTTCATTATTATTATCGTTAAATTTTTTTTTTGAAGAGATCAGTTTTGATGTATATTCATTATATAAGATTTTACATTATTTTCTCAGTTTCTGTTCATAAATTTTTTAAAATAGTGAATAGTTAACATCAATACTTTGATTATTATAATGATATATGGTTGAATAATAGTATATAATTTTTTTCAAATTGGTAGGACATATAAATTAAATTCTCTTTTAAAACCTCAAATAACACATCAGTTTTTTTTAATCAAAATTCTTTCACTTTAAAAACTTAGAAAAATGTCCTGAAGACATTTGGTAGTCAAATCAAATTTTCTTTATTGAATAAAGTTCGGTAGTTAATCAATTAATCACAAAAAGGAAAAATGTAAAGCGATGTGAGCCAAATTTCGTACTAGCTAGAGTCATCCACACCCGTGGAACGCGTTCGAATGCAATATTGGGACAAAAGTCTCAAAGATTGAAGATAGGGGAAATAAAATTGAACAGTAGTACAGCAATTACCAGCTACTCAGTTTTATAACAACTGTCAAGAAAAATAAATTTTTTTATTAAATATAAAAAATTATATGAATTGATAAAATTATTTTTATCTAATTATTATTACTAATTTTAATAAATACATTAAATATTTAGTTAACATATTTATATTAATAATATAAATCAGAGAAAAAATAATTTTATTTAAATATTATAAATAGATAAATATTTTAAAATATTTAAAAAATAAAAGCCAATCGTTATCATGAAACGGGGGAATTACCATAACTGGTCATATAAGTGGGAATTCTCTTTGGAACTGGAAGGATTAGGTTTTTGTTATTAATATTATTTACTGCTATAATTCCAAGCCAGCAAGTAGGAACGTATCTTTCATGGTCAGTTTTGCCGATTAAGAATGGACAAGGATATTTATTCGCCAACCGGATTACAGCGACACCGGTTTTTGTAATTTGTATGTATGGGCTCTAGAAATGAGATTTTGGTGTCTTGAGGCAGACAAAAAACAAAATCAACCCTTCTCTGGTTTCACATACACAGGGATTTTATTTTTTGAGTATTGTTATTTTAACACTTAAAAATAAATATGTAAGTGAGATATTTATTTTATCATTATTGAATGTAATGAATGAATAAAAATAATAAAAATTACTATTCTATTCAATAATAATAGAATGAATATCTCATTTAGACATTCACTTTTAGATCTTAAAATAAGATTAATATTTATTTTTATGGTGGTGCGGTGTGCTTTTCTTTGGGATTGGAATTGGGTTCCTTTTAAGGGTCCCCTGCCCCACCTTGCCCAAATATGTAACTGGTTCAAGTCATGCGCATTGGAATTGACCCCCATGCATTAATCAAACATCAAGAAAATCATTAAACCATTATATGAGTGCCTTTCTAGCTTCTTTCTCTCTTTAGCAAAACTGGGAGGAATATTAGAATTCTCATAATTTTAATGTTGTTTTTTTAGGCACTGGTTAAAAGATTTAAAAGACATAAGTTTTCATTATAAAGGGTGTCTTTCAATTTCTTAAGATGCGGGTCTCATTAAAACATATAAAATCTTTGCTATTTTCGTTAAAAAATATTTTACAAAATAAGTATTTATAATTATTCTCTCCCCACAAGCACTTTCTTGGGACCTTTTTAACTAGTGTTTCAAAATAATTGGTTAAGAAATTAAAAAAATGACAATTTAGATTTTTTTGAGGATGTTCCTAATAAGTATACTCAAAGCATTCGTTAAAGAATCAAAATTAGTAAATTTTTAATGTACTCATTATTTTGAAAACTTAAAAAACTTACTTTTCAGTACAAAATTTACTTTTCAATCAAAACTTACTACTTAAGTTAGTACTTTTAACACACTCAATGTATTAATTTAAAATGAAAAAATTTCACATCTCAATAAAAAAGATTGTCACCTTTTTCTTTTTTTTGGAATTGTCTCTTTTGATATTTTAACGAGTTCCTTAAGCATACTTGTTATTAAAAAAAAAAAAAAGAAGAAACCCAACAAATATATTTTATGAATATACAATTCTTGATATGTATCTCAAATTAAGATTAACAATCCACAAGTGTATTTTGTGGAAATGCTAAGCGATTTTAACTTTTGAGATGAGAATCTGAATTCAAATCTCATTTTGATAACTTTTGTGGAGATGCATAGAGTACAGTTTTTGTTTTTTGCAATTAAACAAAAGATTAATCTCGTAGATAGTTTACATGGGTCAATCCAATTAAGATTACTTTATGGACTTTACTTAAAAATAATTATGATTGTAGTAACTTTTCTTTTTATGCCTAATTACTTAATCAGGTGGGATACTCGTCACTCGGTAGTGGTGCCAGAAAGCAACATCTTCTACATTGTAGCATTGCTCCGATTTATTCCACCACCTCCAAAGGGACCACCTGCTGAACGAATAGTGGAACAAAACCATAAAATTATTCAATTATGCTTCGATAGAGGCTTTGATTTCAAGTTATATCTTCCTCATTACCAGTCACCGGAGAACTGGATGCGACACTTTGGAGATAAGTGGACCAGATTCCTCCAGAGAAAGGCCAATTTTGATCCCTTGGCTATCCTCGCACCTGGGCAGAAAATTTTTAAAAGAACCACTAAACCTTTATCTATCACATAATTAATTAGTTAATTAATTAATTAATTAATTAATAGATTGTTGTTTCTCAACCGTGCAGTAATTTAGTTTTGAATTTTTTTTTTTTAGCCTCCACCGCCTCTTTTGTTGTCAATTTCGATCCTCAACCTCTCCACAACCAATTACTGTAATGTAGCGTCCATATTGTAAATCAATATTTTGTGGCGAAATCAATATGAATTTTGGTCCTTTCTGCGTTGTTGATTAGTGATTTGAGAGTATAACAATAGTATATTTATATCGAAATTAAACCTTATAACCACGAGATCGAATTAGTATTGTTGTTAACTAGCTGGGTTCGTAAAACATTCAATCAGGAATCGATTCTGATGATTGATTTTCTGGATTCACAGAAGAAAAAAAAAAAGATCTAAACATAATCTTATATTCAGTGGTTTATGGGTTTGGAAATTTTTTCTGCCTTGAAATTATTCTTGTGATTTTCTCATCCTAAATTTAACTGTAAAAGAAAAGAAATAAAAAAAAAAACCCCTTATATGGCTAGCTATGGCTAAGATCAAAAGTAGTTAAAAGTATATTGCTTGGTGATGAAGGACACGTGTTATGACCAAGCTTGTTAATTGGTTGATGTCATTTTCATCCCATCAAGCAAACTGGCTATGGATGGGCTTGTCAACTAGTCCTTTTCCTTTTGTCTCTTTGGATGCAAATCATCAATTTGGACCGCGCACTACATTTACATGTGTCTTATCTGAGACAATATTAACTGGCCTTGATGTTTCAGTTGCAGTTTGTTTCATCCTAGCTATAGCTCGACCTATGGTTAGCACTTGACAATAATAATCTACAATTTTCCTTTTTAATTTTCATTTCAAATAATCATTATTTGAATTTATTATACTTCGATTAATTTTAGTTAAATCAGGTCATCGATTTAGTCTGAAAGTAAAGGTTTTTTTTAAATATTAGTTTAGTTTTTGATAAATTACAATCAACTCTCATGAGATGAGGTAATATTAAACTCAACACCCAACTTGAGACACGCAACCTGCAATTTGATCCTTGCACAGGACTCCCCTTGACCATTGCCATAACAGTAAATCACCTCATTATAACGATGATTACCCCCATGGCAATCAAAACCATATATACTCCGCCCTTAGGGTCGGAAAGGATAGTTTCATCTCAATCCAAATGTCAAACTCACCCCTTCTTTTGCTATCTTTCTAAGCTGAGATAGGGACAATCACACCGAGCATTCTTGACCAACTTTATAGATATGATATTAAATACCCTTAGAAGGAATATCACAATAGGAATAACAAATTGAGGGGTATCATTTGTAATATCGTTTAGCCCAAGGGAATGCCAGTGAGCTTTATTTTGATACATAGATAGTATGAATTTTTTTAAAAAATTATCATCCAATCAAATTAATCTATTTGCATAATTTTTCAAGTGAAGAATATAAGAGTAAACTATATATTTTAATGTAATAATACATAATTGAATAATATTGTGAAACTTATCAATCTGTCAATATTAAATCTTTTTTCTATTTGTAATATTCAAACATGATGTTTTATTTAAAAAGAATGAGTGTCAAGTTTATTGAATCAATCAATTTGTTTTTTGGTTCAAAACTTGAAAGCTAAAAAAGTAAAACATTTAAAAACCTAGAAGTTAAGCAAGTTGTGTTTGGGGTTAGGTAGGCAAATTTTTTATTGCTCGTATGTAGCTTTTCCATGTAGAAAGATCAAATCTAACTCAACAAAAGAAGCTAAAATCTTAAGGAAAGCATTCACCTTTTAATTTTTTTTCTTCCATCCATTCCCATTTGAACCATATGGTTTCCACAAATCCTCGGGCTTTCTGCTTGTTTGACGCAAAAAGCAAACACAATCTACTTGGTTTCTTCATTCTCTCCCGCTTTCATATTATTTTTGCTTTTCGTAACTTTTGCTCTCTTTCGCCTTGTTTCTTTTTTCCCCCATATGTAATTTCCTTTTACCCTCATTAAAAGTAGTGAAATTAAAGTAGAGAATACTTGGGGTCCCCAACGTAGCTTTTAGAAGGCAATAATAAGATCATGATTTCTTGTAAGAAGCACCACCCAATCACATTGTGTTTACTCGGTTAGACTCATGCAAAAGTGGCATCTACGTTCTTTGGTAAACGTGTCATGCACGGACGTGGTTAATTATGTTTTCCCATACATCTTCAATCTAGTGCGGACTCATTATATAGACGACGAATTGAAGGGATTGAAAGAAAGAGATTAAAGATGAAACAAAAAAAATGAACGGTGTGATAATTTAGGTTTTATAGACGAAGCAGTATTTTCTTTATTAGTATTTAATTTCTATACATTACTTTTATACTGTCATTTAATCAAATCATTCTATTAGCATGACTTTTCAAGTAATAGGTGTAATACTTAACTACATTTACTGATATAATAACAAATGATTGAATGATAGAGTAAAAAAAATTTACACTATCAATACACAAAAATTATTTAAACTCTATGTTATTTCCATTAGTACTAATGCACAATTATATAATTAGTACTAATACACAATTGTATAATTGGTTTTTGCTGAAAAAAAAATGTGAAATGGGATTTAAATATTGCTTACACACCCATTGTTGTTAAATGATAAGAGAAAATAAAGAAGACAAATTTAATAAACAAGTGGATAAATTTAGATTAGCTTAGGAAATTTAATTTAACCTGAATATTTATGAACTGTCCAGTAAATGTGACTTCATTAAAGAGTTAATATTTCACACGATATAACAATCCTTTCTTGTATATATATATTTTGTTTTGCATTATTACTATTTCCACAGAATTTTTTCAATTGAAGCGTTGTGATTTTTTTAATGGAATCATATGGTTTTAAAGCCTATAAGGATTAATGCCTTTGAATGTAAAATTGATGGATTCTTTATTTTGTATTTTTTTTACCTTGTGTTAAAAAGTGGTTGAGATGCAGTTGTTAGAAATTTTGTATCTACTAACAGTGACACTTACAAAAGTTTGATATCATTCTAACAAAATGAAAAAAAAAACTTACGAAATTATGCACATTATTTAAATTATTCCCCATACTAGCGAAAGTTATAATGGCTTATTTGTTACGCATTATCTGAATTAATATATCTATATATTAATTAATTATTACTTATTACTTATTAACTAGGTTATATTATTTCTCTATCTTAATTATCTATTAATCATTTACTAAAAATCTAGAAATTAGCTAAGAACACTATTTCAATTTACTTTGGTCATTTGAAACAATATTAATTCAATTGGATATATCAAACCTTCATCACATTCTCTCACCCTCATGCATGGGATTGTTTTTATTTATATATAGGGGACTGCCTGATTGGGTTAGTTCCCGGGATCAATTGATAAATGTGTAGAGGAATTTAGAATCCACTTTTAAATTCGTCCCTGAGATTCAGCACGTGATTTATCTTCTTTTGTTGGAATACAATATTAACTAGTTGAATGCTTTGAGTGATAACCGATAAAATATGTACTTAGAAAGCAGAGCTTCTTTTCATCCATGGAAGACTATAAGCACCAAATCCGATTTTCTTCATTTGGCAATGTGTTTGTACGACACTCAAAATTCGATGAGATTGTGTTCGCATATGCCATATGAGATTTGGCTTTAATATACTAACTAAGCAAGCTTCATCTTCTCCAGTGTCATAAAATCACATCTTCCAAAAATTTAAGTTAATGGACAGAGATATATAATGATTTTATATTTTTATCGTGTCCCCTAATGCAAATTTTTTTTTTTTTTGGCCTGAAGCATAAACAATTTCATCAGAAAGAGGATTTATACCCCTCACCATTTGATCATGTAAAGACTCAGATACCATATTATTGAATCATTTTTACAAAAGTTTAAATTGACAAAAAAATATATGAATGGTTTTATACTATTACCCAAGGGTGGATCTACATTGACAAAAATTGTAACATTTTATTAATAATTATATCGATATAGATGATTTTGTTCTCATTATTTGATTGAATTTGATCCCATATTAATTTGAAATGAGATAAAATAGCAAAACACAGCACATTCTATTATGTTTTTATATTGATATATTATTTTTGCCTCCAGTATTAAAAATTTTTGGATCCGTCACTACTATTAACACCTAGAAAGGAATATTCAACTTTTCGAGCTTAATAAAGAAAGAATATGCAATGTTTGACTTTAATATTGGATTATTCATCCATGTTGACGGAAAAGAGTGTTGATGCTTATTTGGTTTGTATTGTGTGAACAAGTAGTTCTTTACCAAAAACAAGTGAGAAGTGTTTACGAATTGTTTTTCAACTAGGAAAAAGGAACAAAAGCCGAGTTCTGACTCTTGCATGGATCACATGTGTAGTACACACCAGTTACGTATACAAACTATTTTTTAATTTGAAACCCACTCAAGCTCAATCATATAAATAGGCCTTGTTAAACCCTAATAACGGGTTGGTCTGATATTGGATTAGCATATGATGTGTGATAAGAGCATAATTACAAGATCATCCTATGTTAAAATATATGATAAAGCAGAGAAAATGGGGATGTGTCTATTTCTTGAATGTTATGTGAAATTTACAAAGAGATGTGTCTATTTATAGGTCAAATATAAAATCAAAACATAAAGATAAAATCAAGGTAATATCAACCTAAATTAATCTAAGATAATTCTAAATTCTTAACACTCCCCCTCAAGCTAAAACTCATTGAGCTTTAAGCTTGCTACAAGGCAAAGGAGACAAGAGCTGCAAAGGGCCTGGGCAAAGCCAAGAAATGCTTGAGATGGGCCTAGACGAAATTAGGAAACATTGATACGTGAGCGGAACAAGATAGTGAAAATAGGGTTGCTGGAGAAGAACATCCCAGTGCTGAAGAGAGCTAATTAATGTAAGAATCGAGGAAGACAAATAACAAGAATAAAGCACCACACAAACCTACGAAGAACAATGCACAGTAACAGATAAGAAGCATGCTAGAGAGATTCGTGAGAAGTATCGCCACCCTAAAAAATGAATGTTGCTAAAAACAATGATGATATACCGAACAAGAATGCGGCGCCGCGGAATCGAAGCTCTGATGAATCCGAATCGAGCAACACGATAGTGGCAGCAGCGATGAAGAAAGAGCTTATGCGCTAAAACATTGGTAGATCCAACATGGAGCAAAAACTAGCAATGTGTGAAAGAAATTAGTTTGCAAAAGGGAAAAGCTATAGCAAAAGTAGACCTGAGGGAGAGGAAAATGTGAGAAAAGCGAAAAAGAAAAAATTGAAAATAAGAAAAAAAAAATGCTCTTCGAGAGAGCTGAGTGCAACGGAAACAAGGGTTTGAAGGTGGATGGAAAGGTTCTAATACCATGTTAAGATCCATGACAGAGCAGAGAAAATAGGGAAACATGTATTTCTTGGATGTTGTGTGGAATTTACAACAAATATGTATATTTATAAGCCAAACATAAAATCAAAATATAAAAACAAAATCAACCTAAATCAATTTGAGATATTCTTAAATCAATCTAAATTAATCTAAGACAATTCTAGATTCTTAACATCCTAATTTTGTCAAGTAATTAAGTTTATTATGCAGCAGTGAATATCGTAAATTTTCTAAGTCTATTTTGAATTACATGTCTTCAAGTAAATCAGAATAAGCTTAGGTTGCCGGCCGCAAAGGGAAAAGGTAAAATTATATGCTTTTAAAATTGTGAAAAAAATCTTTACGTGAGATTGCATTAATTAAGTTATTGTATGTTATTTATAAAACAAGACATAATCTATATATAATTAGTCCTACGGAAAATAACAATTTACCCCCCCCCCCTTCCCTTGAAATTATTGCTCATGTGTATGATAAACCCTCAATTTTATAAAAATGTACTAATCAATCCCTAGTGTCTAAACATTCAAATTGATCTTTCTATTAACCTTTTTATCCCTTGTTAATAGAAATAACACATATTCAATAAAGTTTAAGGTATTAAACTGCACATTATTTGTTAGTTAAGAGCATCAAATTGCATATGACCAAAAGTTCAAAGGGGATAAATAGTTCACTTATTTTTCTTTAACAATAAACAAAAATTTGACATACGAACTAAAATGCACATTATAGAAAGTTCAAGGGTTGATTTATGAATTTTTAAAATTTTGGAGAGTAAAGTACGCAAGCCTAAAAGTTTAGGGCTTTAGTTAATCTGGTGATTCCTATAATTTTACCAAATTTTCAATTCAATCCCCTATAATTTAAAATTTTATAATCAAGTCTTTATAGTAAATAAAGTTTTGTAATCAAGTTCATGAATCTAACATCCATTAAAGAAACATGAAATTAGTTAGAATATTCTTTGATATCATCCTACCAACTTCATATGGGTTGGCTTGACCCTCAAAGTTTAAAAACTCAATAATATTGCCAAACTATCTCTAAAACTCATCATGGTAGACTTCTATCCTTTTATTATTGGACAAAATTTAGTTCAATTAAGTCACAAAAAAGTATTAATGTAAAACTATTGCAAGGGTCATTTCTTACGTGTGCACTCATATTAGAAGGAACCAAGAATATTATCATTTAAACTAACATTTTTATAAGGGTAGATAGGTTCAAGAACTTAATTACAAATTTTTATTCAGGGATCTATTATAAATTTTTAAATTATAAAAACTTAATTAAAAATTTGATAAGATTATATGGACTTGCAGATTAATTAAAATATCTTCAAGAGATAAAATGCATTTTCCTCTTAGTCCTAAGAAATATACAATAAAAAATATGTTGAAGTTGACATCTTATAAAGCTAGCTGAGCCATTGTGTAAAAGCCTAATTAATGGGCTATATGCCCAATGTCAACAAAACTCATGATGGAAGCAAGGGTTCAATTAGGGATGAAAATAAGTTATGCTAGACTGTACTTTGATTTAAATAGGTCTGATCTATATTTTTTTTAAAGAAGTAGTATAAGATGAGTCTATTACCTAATATGAGTTTTTTGTATGACCTGAATATAACCTCTTTAAAAGGTTTGTCTGGTATAAAAACTTATATAGAGACCTATTTGATTGAAAAAAAAATTAAAAAGATCAACTTGTCTATGTTCAAGTAAATGAAATGACTTCTAAATATGTCAAAAAAATATTTTTAGATTGCTAGATGGCTTCTTAAAAATGAATAAGAAATATCATAAATCTTCTCATTCAATACAGTCTTAAAACTTTGGAAAATAAGAATTGAAAATATTGTAGAAAATGGAAAGTCAAAAGGTAGACAAACAAAAGTACAAAAAAAACAGAGAATAAGGAAAAAAAACAAAAATCATTTTTTTAAAGTCGTGTGACAATTTGATTTAAACAACTTTCGTATATATTATAATTTAGTCTTGTAAGCAATTTAAATATATCGAACTTAGTAAAATACCTCATAGTTTTAAAGTCGTTTTTTTTTCGGCCAGATCTATGATTAGATATCTATCTATACAATTCTTAGGCCTTTGGTCTCCTTTTTTGTCAGTTCAGTACTTACTTGAGCAACAGATGAATATAGGGCCTCACAACTCGCATGTTGAAGCTGACCAGGCCTTTTTTTGTCAGAAGCAGTGCATCTTAAGGGCTGGTGAAGTTTTTTCGAGCCCAAATTTCTTTGACCCAAAAAGATAGAGCCCAGCCTTAAATAATCAAGGATTACTGTGGCCCATAAAGGTATGGTGGAGAGTACAGTACCCACATTACGAGTTTTGGCCCAATAATTTAACAGATTGAACTTGAACTGCACATTTCAGACCCAAAAAAGGGAAAAATTCATAACTTTTCGACAAAAGAAAAACTGCACTACTTTGGTTTTTTTTTCATGAAAAGGAACTATTATATAATAGAGTTAATATCATAACAAAAAGGATTCTTGGACCTAATTAAATAAAAAATGACAAGAAATGTATATTCCATATGGTGGTTTGTCTTCTTGAAGGTGATGATGGGTTTGGCGGAGAAGGGGGTGTGGTTGTTGTTGATGCTGTTTTTGGTGTGTCTTTGGAGAAAAGTTGGTTTTTTTATGAAATGGGGTTTCGGCCTGCCTTTCAATGACTTGCATTTTATGACCAAAAGAAGAAAAGAAATGGGGTTTTGAGGCTTCGGGTTGTGGGCCTTTGGAATGAGCGCTAGAGGGAGAGGATCATTCTTGTTTTTGTTTCCTTTTGGCTGTAGGACTATTCTGGTTTTGTTCAAAGGACGATTCATTTCTAGCTCTAGGCTTTTTGTTTTTGGGCATGGGCCATTACCACCCACTAATTATTATTTATTTTGTGATCATTATTGTCATCAATCTTATCATTGTTAAGCATGATTGTGTGTTGTTACGAGTCCTTCCTTGTACATAAGCTTTGTTGTAATGGGTTCGTTCAACCATCTTTTGCTTACACAGAGACCCCTACTCCCAACTGTACTCCCAACTGTACATAGGGTGTTTGGGTCTCATTAAGACTAATATATGTGAAAACCAATCGTGGGATAGGAGGAGTTTTCTCCTAAAGCCCTTGGTTAGATTTTTCACTCCCGTCTTTATTGTCAGTTCAAAAGAATGACTACGGATTCATATTTAATAGACTACTGAATATCCAAATTAATAAGGTAAATTTTAAAAATTCCAAACCAGTTGCTCGCATTTTAAAAAAGAAGATAAATTGGTCCTTCATACAGCATATAAAGAGACCAGTTTATCCCTTTTAATTGTACGAAAATATACAGAGAGATTAATTTGTCCCCTTCTTCGAAATGTGGATGACTAAGTTTAGGATTTTTAAAATTTAAGAAACTAACTTGTCTTTCTATGCAAATTTGAGGGATTAGTTTGAGGTTTTAGTTTATATAATATATTCTTTAACCATTGCATGTAATCTAGATACCCATTCTCCATACTGTTTGTGTGATTATTGTTCCACATGCTATGGTTGGAGTACAATCTATGAAACAGAGTAGCAATTTTTTCACTTCTTATTTTATGAAAAGTTCTTTAAAATCCTTCAGGCGGGGAGGGGTGAAGAAGAAAAGGATGAGAAACAAAACATGTTTTTGTTTTATATTTTATTCTGGGTGATTTTATCATCATCACACATTCTTAGGGACTAAGTTGTCGTGTAAACTGTGAGGGTTAAATTACTATGCAAACTTTTATTCAAAAATCCGTACCTAAATAAGCTGAACGAATTGAAAAGAAGGGGGGGAAAAAAAATCTTGTCCTTTTTGAATAGTGGAAATTTTGAGTGGGACATGATGTTGGGTGCTTGTAAAGGACCCAAAGCTTGTTTCTCACGTCGAACACAAGCAAACACACGGGCAAAGAGAAATAGAAGTTGTTGCCGCCACTGAACTACGCAATCCACTGTGCCCTGTGCTCGCGTGTGATGGTGGAAAGGACGCACACATCATACACACACCACACACCACACCAAGAACTGCTCATGAAAAATATCTACGTTTTCTAATGACTTTGCAGACGACTAGAAGATCTAGTAATTGTACAAAAGGGCAAATTACTTTCTTTTTTTTTTCTGTTGCGAGGGTAAATTATGTTAAACTCTCATTAGATTTAGTTAAATTTATCTTGAAAATTAATTTTGGAGATCGTGAATTTATAAAGTTATTATATTAATATTCTCTCAATTTGTAAAATTACTACATTTTGCTTCATTGTATATTGACCAGCACCTTCAGAAGATATTAGTATTATTCGGATAAACAGAAAAGAGTTAGAGTGAATTTTATCAACTTTCAATAGAGATTAGTGTAACTAACCCTAAAAAGTAAATATAATGATAGAGATGGTTGAAAAATGTTGTTAATTTATATGATTTATTAATAACATGTATCGTAATCGACAGTAATGATGTAGAAACATTTACTCTCTTTTTTTTGTTTTAATTTGATTAGCGGTAAATTTTCAATTGATCGTAAGCTCGCTGTGTGATGTGTGAATACTGATTTAGGATTTGATTTTTAATAGAGAAAAAGATATCTTCTTCCTCGCAAATTGTTCTTTTTTATAAAGAAAATTACTAGTTCATTTATTGTCATGCTGATCACTGACAATAGTTTTCGTAATTCAAAATTAAGTAAAATAAACACATAATAGTCTGTTTGTTTCAGATTTTACTCACGAATGGTACATAAATTTGGTTTTCCAATGCAATTTTTATTAGAAGTATTCTCTTACTCATTTGGTCTAAAGTGAGTTTGACCACCGAAACAACAAGCTTTAAGCTGTTAAAATTAAATTTAACAAAAAATCTTTTAATATAAAAATTATATTTAACAATGTACAGTTTAAATTAAATACAAAATTTGAGTTTAAATTTCTGTATTATCAGTGTCATCAGAGCTTTTTCATATATATACTCTTTAATTGTTCATTTCTTTTTTCTTTTTTTTTGATAAAATCATTTCTTTTGATAATGTATGCTAATAATATAAAGTGATACAAGTAAAACACAGGACCGATAGTCATACCCATTTTGCAATTTGCAACATGTACCAATAACTCGACCTCCTGTAAATTTTCATGATTATTACACTCAATTATCTACATGTTACTAAAGTCAATTGACATACTTGATTGTGAATGTCTAATTTATTAGACTTTACATTGATCAAACATGAATGGACGTGTGATTATTATAATGGTTAGAGACTTAGAGGCACAAATCAGTAGCACCCACGACTATTTCTCCTTTCTTGCTTTCAAATTTCAATTCATTCAAAAGGAAAATCAAAACACGCTGATCAAGGCTAACATCATCCCTCTCTCGCTGTTGTTGCAGCTTGCAAGCACCACGGTCGCCGCAGAAAGGGACAAGAACCACTACAAAGCAACTTAAAAGTAAAGAAGGAGAAGAATACCGTGAAAAACAAGTACAAATTTCCATATTCCAGTTATTTTTACTATAGATTTCCCTAACGGGGATTCCATAGGCTTGGTAATAACAGAAAATACGGAGACAATAAGATAATAAAAAGAGAGACAGTTTTAAAGATGGTGACAAAAATATATTTGGTAGTGACGTGTAAAACATATAGTGATCGATGAAAAGATAAAAAAGACTATGTTATAATTTGATAAAATTTAAAAAGTGATAAGGACAAATATGAAATATTTAAAGAGATATTGTTAGGAAAAAAAATATTTCTAATTTGTGTCATATAAATATGTCTCAAGCATTCCTCAAAAGGTGGAGAAATTGCCTAAAAAATTGATCGGAGACGAAGACAATTTTCAGGTTTTTGTTTCTGTCCCTTTTTTTAAACATATTCTTGTTCTCAATGTCTCTTCATTTTCTATCATTGTGCATTTACCAAAGGCCACCCTCTTTAAAGTGTTAAAAGTGGAAAAAAAATTATAGAAAAAGCAAAACTTTAAAGTCTTCGATGAATTAAAAACTTTCAAATCTTTTTTATTTTTAACTCTTTAAAGTTAAGACACTCGTTAGTAAGTAAAATCCTTTTAATATTAAGCTAATATTTCAAGTAATATCACATTAATCTTTAGATGAAAGGAAAAAATAACATAAGTTTCATCAAATCTAACTAATTTAAGAGTTGCACATGGAAAAAAGAAGACAAAATATTCTTAATCCATCGAATAGGGGTGATGTATAAATTGGCCAAAATTTGGGTAATTTTTTATTTGCATTTAATTAATATTGATTTCCTCATAGAAACATGATACATATATTATTTTTCATTAAGAAAAGAGTGAATAATTAATATTTGGACAAAATATTATTTTATCCCCCTCACCAAAGTTGCATAGAAACATTAGTTCTTTAAGGTTATGATTTGAAATTTTATAGATGATGGAAGGAAGTGACTAATAATGAAATAGAAAAAACAAAAGAATGGAATGGCAAAAACTATGACACACTCTTATTTGGTTGTTGCACTTATTTCATCATTCGCGCCTCAATTTGAAGGGTAAAAAAAAGGTTTGAGTGGCAAACGGGGGATATATTGTCTCTTACAAGTCATTCCATTCCCTTATATAAAGTTGTTTTTAAACAAGGGCTACTTAAATTTGGATTTGTTAGTCCTTACCATTGCATCCATTTTGATGCTCTCAAACATACCCTAAATAGTAAACAATCTCTTTAGAATTAACATTTTCATCTGACATTGTTTGGTCCTAACAAAATCTTTGGCATCAATTTATTGGTCATAACATTTTCCATTTTGATGTCAATTTAGTCATTTTATTGTATTTCAACTTTAAATGAATGTCAAGATTGATGTCAAATAAAAATTATTAGGACTAGATAGATATCAAAATTAAAATTGTCAAGACCAAATTGATGATATAACAAATTTTGTTATGATCAAATTGATGTCAAAAATAAAAATATTAGGACCAAAATGATTGTTTACTTGTTATTTACAAGTACTCTATGGTCTTTCACAGTCTTTCTGTTAATTTGTATTTCCAAATACTTAATGGAGAAACACACTCGAGTGGTTAAATTGGTAAGTAAAAACCATAGGCTATGTTTAGGAATTTTATAGATGATGGAACAGAATGAATAATAATGTAATGGAAAATAAATTAAAAATAAGGAGTAGAGTGGAAGAGGTTATGTGAAACTTTTGTTTATATTTAACAATTTTATTGAGGGAATAGAAAATAAATTACACTCATTTCCTCCTTCATCTTCCAACTTTGAGGGTCGAAAAATAAGAATTTTGAATGGCAAAGGAAAGATACATTGTTTCTTATTAACTAGTATATTCCCTTAATCTAAAATTACTTATAAATAATGGTCACTTCAGTTTAGGTTTGTCACTCATTACCACTTCCTCTATTGGCATTCTTATCTTTGAGCCAAATTCCCCTTCGCTGCGTATTCATGCGTATTCATTAAATGGATCTAGGGGGTATTATTGTTAATGATAAGATCCCCTACTCCTATAAGAATTAAGGTACAACAAGTGGGAAAACAACTTCAGCCGTTAAGAATATTATCATCAAATTATCCATCCTATAAACTTGAGCCAATGAGTGGAGGCACATGAATGATTTTACATTTAATATGATTGCTCACATGAATGCCTCTTTTTCGGGTTTGAGCACAAATAGCAAGGATTTAATCCGTAGCTATTTGGACATAATAAAATCTATGATATCATGTCATGAAATTATCTTTCTCAAAATTTAAGTTGATAAGTAGAGGCTATAAATGCATTTTACCAATGACTATTTTCTTTATGAAATTTATAATCTGAAGTATTAATATATAGATTCACCTTTTTCAAGTAAACTCTCAAATATGTTGTTAATAAATTAAACCTTAGTACTACCAAATGTTCACATTTTATTATATGTGTAATTTTCAGGGTCATTATTTTAAAAGTTAGATGCTTTTAATAAATATGTAATATATAACAAAATAATTGCATAAAGTTTTTTTTTAAATCAAAAGCATGTTTGGTACATGATAAAAATAAAGTAGAAAACACACTCTAAGAGTTTGTTTGGTTTGAGTTTATAGTTTATAATTTTTATTTTCAGTTTTTCAGATTTTATGAAGGAAATACTGAAAATTCTGAAAATTACAAATTATAGTTTTCGATTTTTATTTCTAATTTACAGTATTTCCTTTACAAAATCCTAGAAACTAAAAAACTGAAAATGAAAGTTGAAAATTGAAACTAAACAAGCCTTAAGAGTTTAATTATAATATATTAATAGTGTAAAAAAATAGTTATACTGTCATCCAGTTAAATCTTTTCATTTACATAATTTTTTAAATAATAGATAATAAAGTCAAACATTATAATTAAGGTGAAAATATATTATTGAAAGATAATATAAAATATATCAGAACTAAATTCCTTTAATAATATTATATGAAAATTAAGGATGCATTTGTTTTGGTTTTTCTTTTTTAAGAAAAATGATTGTTTTCAAATAAAAAAAACCACTTTACATATGAACTATTTATCAATTTCTACTCAAAAGCCCGAAATAAGTTATTTTAAATAGTTTTTAACTCTTAACTAGAAATTGATATGAATAACTTCTATTAAAAGAAGAGTTTAATTTTTGTGCTCTGGGTGTTAGAAAACTAGTGTTGAGGAGAGTTGTGCCTTTATAGAATCCCAAATACTCGAATAAAATTGCCTCCAATGGAAGGATACTCGTGAAAAAAATCTAATCATGTGTTACCACATTAGTAAATATAGTCGAGTTTTAGACCTACTACTTAAAAAAATCCAAATAGAATGATTTGATTGAAAAATATTATAAAAAAATGTTATAATATTTGTACATCAAAATTAAACTTTTAAAAGAACCACTTTTCTTTAAGAAAGTAAAAAAATAAATGCACCCTAAATTTATAGGAGTTTAAGTTAAATACACTATTAATATAAAATAATTTTACATAAACATTTAATCATATATTGTTATATTAGTAAAAATGTGTGACTCAATCACCCATTGACTAGAAAGTCTTACAATTATATTCAAATAATTGGTTAACAGTATAAAATATTTTTACAATATTAATGCATCAAATATTCAAAATTAAACTCAATTTATAAGAATTGACTTCTCTAAAGTAGTAAGGTTATTAAAGTACAAAAATAAGGAGTTAATTATTATTGAATGAATAACTTTCATTATGAATAGTACTTACTAAATAATCTAAAGATAATTAAACCCTCATATTTATATTTTATCTATCATTTTATTTTAGGAGAACCAAAATCTAATTTATAAAATGAATAAAGTATTGGATGGGTGGTACGATACAAATTCAAATCATAAAAAGTCCATTTACAGGGAGAGGAATAATATTAAATGCTCTGTCCTCGAAAATTATCAAAAGCAATGTCCCCGTGAATTTTTTTTTTCATTATAAAATATTATAAATTGACCTGGAGGTCATTTTCTCACTGCTTTCCTTTGGAAGACCACAAAAACGACGTCGTAGAGAAGTGGGTGCACTCTCTCCTCCACTTTTGCGCGACAATAAGGTAACACCAGCATTCTCATTTTCTCCTCAGCAGATATTATTACCACCAAACCCAACAACAACAGCAACAACAACAAAACCAAAAAAAAAAAAAAAAAATCCGAAGAAAGAAACCGAAGCAAAAATCAAAGCAGCTTCCCCAAGATCCGATCAGATCCATTTTCAACGTACCCCTCCTTCCTCCGGTTCACTTTCTCTCTCTAGAAATTCCACCATAACCACCACCACCACCACCACCACTTCGCTTTCTCTCTCTAGAAATTCCCACCGAATTAGGGTTTCTGAAATTGAAACCAAGAAGCTCCCGAAATTCCCCCGAAATGCGCGGGATCGAGAAGAAGACACACGGTTCCTGAAAACCCCCTGCATGAAGCTTTGGTGCTGTCTATGGTTCAACGAAGAGGAAGAAGAAGAAGAAGAAAAAGAGCAAGAAGAAGATAAAAATAGTAACAACAATAGCAATAATCTTGTGGAGGCTATTGTTGCTATGAAGGAGGAGGACATTTTCGGAAACGGCGTCGTTTCGGGGGTGCTTGAATTTAGAAGCCTCGAAGAAGAAGCTGGAGGAGGAGGCGATGACGACGAAGGAAATGACGAGCGGCGACCTGCTGCGACGGTTGCCGGTGGTTCGTTCGGTTCGTGGTCCGGTCCGCGCCGGTCTGACGGAGAGAGCAGCTCCGGTTCGGGTTCGGCCGCCGTCGCAACCGGTTCGGAGAGCCACAAGCGCCCTAAGGTCTACGCTGATTTCGAGTGAGTTACATTTTTTTTTCTGACTTCTTTTTTTTTCCGTTTTTTTTCTCAGTAAAACTACACTTTTATACATGAAAGATTCACGTTTTAATATTTTAGTTCTCGAAAGATCAATTGTTAGAATTATAACAATTTGGTCCTCAAAAAGATCAATTGCATACATTTAGTCCTCCAAAGATTTGACTTTAATGGTAACAAAGGATTCAAGTGTATGTAATTGATCTTCGAAGAAGAACTGAAGTGTTAAAACACAACTCTTTCAGGGAGCAAAGTGTAGTTTCACTCTTTTCTTTCTTTCTTTATTTATTTTTAATGTGTTCTTTGCAAATATGTGTGCATTGTTATCTGAAGGAAAGTGCTTCTTGCTGGGGGGAAAAAAAGAGAGAGAAAGGTGGTTATTTGCCCTAGAATAATCTAGAGCCAAACACATGTTCTGACTTCTAGAAAGGAACAAAAAAAAAAAGTTGGATCAAGTAGTTCATACCCATTTCACCCAATTCTCGAATCAAAGAATGATAGAAGGGAAATCTTTTTTTCTTCAGAAGATTGTATATTTTGAACTGTTCAGCTGGTTAGTCATTTCAAGAAAAGAGTGCATTTGTTATTATCTGAGCTGGGTGTTGGTTGAAATGGATGTAAGGAACTTGATATAAGTGCTGTCCCTTCTAGAATTGTAAAATTTCCTTTACTGAGTGAAGGTAGATACATGACTCTGTCTGGTTTGCAAATAGAGTGGGATTTTCACGATTTCCTTAGACAAAATTGGAATGCCCCAGGCAGTATTTACTTCCTTCAGTGAAAGCATATTCAATGAGTTTCCTAGCTGGCTATGAGTGATCTGCTTTAGCTGTTAATTATGCTAACTTTTATTGCTTTTCCTTTGCACTCTTGTACTGAAAGACATGAGCATTTTGGGTATTTACATTCAAGTTCACGTTTTACCTTCTATTACTGGCTTTTGGCATTGGAGGAATAGTCAAAACTCTGTGTTGATTAGGCTGACAGTTTAGTGCATTTTCCGGAGATTTTAATGTCTAGGGTTGTGTTATAAACTTGAAATTGATGTTTGTTCCTTAACTGGAAAATGAGAAAATTGCCAAATTGTGATATATCTTACCAATGATGATTGGTTTCCTTTTTCTTTTTTTTCCTTTGCAGGGAGTGTCATTATGCTACCTCAACGTCGTCGAATGCTGGGAAATCCAGTGCATCTGCTGACTATGGGGATTATGATTATATTCAAGGCTCATCTCTTCGACCTAACAGTGACATGTGTTATGATGCTTTTACATTGATGTGTACTGGTGAGGAGAATGGCTTCGAACCTAGCTGCTTGAAAGACGGCGAAGGAGATGGTAGTGACATCTCAAAGGTAGAAGATCTAGAGGTCAGGATGGATCTCACGGATGACTTGTTGCACATGGTATGCTACTGGACAATAATCACTCCTCTGCTTGTTTCTTCTCTTTTAAATAAATTGAGCTTTAACTCCTGGAAATGACTCAAAGGTCCCCTCTCCCTCCTCTCTCTTTAGTGTTCTTACATGCACTTTCCTTCCTGTGTAATTTAGGTGTTTTCATTTTTGGATCATCCCAATCTCTGCAAAGCGGCCAGGGTCTGTAAGCAGTGGCGAGCTGCTAGTGCTCATGAAGATTTTTGGAAGAGTTTGAATTTTGAAGATCGGAACATATCTGTTGAACAATGTGAGCCTATATATGTATTGTAATACCAGTTATTTATGGGAGTGTTATTTTTCGGTGAACCATTTAATATATTCAACTAAGCTTCTTGGAAAATGTGCTGTCTCTCTTGAAGTCATGCTTTAATAAAACTTTTGAAGGTAAATGTGCTTATTTACTGCTGTATATGTATTTACAGTTGAAGACATGTGTAGGCGTTATCCTAATGCAACAGCAATGAGCATATCTGGTCCTGCTATATACTTGCTTGTCATGAAGGCTATCTCTTTATTAAGGTAGTAGTTATTTTCTGTGGTAGTTGGGCAGCCACTCAAGTTATCTTGGTCTCCAGCTGATATTTTATCATTACTTTCAGGAATCTTGAAGTTTTAACATTAGGAAGAGGACAGATAGTGGATACATTCTTTCATGCTTTAGGTGATTGTTCTATGTTGAAAAGATTAAGTATCAATGATTCTACACTTGGCAATGGCATCCAGGAGATATCTATTAATCATGAAAGATTGTGTCATCTCCAATTAACGAAGTGCCGTGTGATGCGAATAGCAGTCAGGTGAATAAGCTTTGAGGTTTAACTGAAATTTAGCTGTAACTTTGGTCCTTTGCTGAGGGGCTAACATATGATCATTTATTCTTTTTCAGGTGCCCACAACTGGAAACTATGTCATTGAAGCGCAGCAACATGGCGCAGGTTGTTCTTAATTGCCCTCTTTTGCACGAGCTTGATATAGGCTCTTGCCACAAACTTCCTGATGCTGCGATTCGATCGGCTGCAACTGCATGCCCTCTACTAGCGTCTCTGGACATGTCTAATTGTTCATGTGTTAGTGATGAAACACTGCGTGAAATAGCACTGAGCTGTGCTAACCTTAGTTTTCTTGATGCCTCATATTGCCCAAACATATCGTTGGAGGTATGCTGTAGACTCAATAATTACTTTTTGCATACAGAGATTGAATCCAACGTTGTTTGACATTGTTGCTTGCTGGCTTGTTTTCTCTTTGAAGTCTGTTAGACTGCCAATGTTGAATGTTCTGAAGCTTCATAGTTGTGAGGGCATCACTTCTGCCTCGATGGCTGCAATAGCTCATAGTTATATGTTGGAGGTATGTATCGGTCATATATATAAATATATAGATATTAATGTTGTTTCTGAATTCCTGTGCATAAATATCTATGTTGAGTAACTGGTGTTATTGTCGCTGCAGGTTTTGGAGCTTGACAATTGCAGTCTATTGACTTCAGTGTCTCTGGATCTGCCACGTTTGCAGAACATTAGACTGGTGCACTGTCGCAAGTATGTTTCAGCTTCATTTTTTTCCTTCCCCAGGAAACTCATAATTTTTTTCTAGTATTATTCATTTTCTCCTTACAAGCTTTGTGGGTTTTGGGAAAAAGAACAAGGCAAAATCTTTGTGGCAATATTCTATTTATGCCACTATTTGGAGTATTTGGTGTTTTGGTTGGAATGTAATTCTTGCACCTTCAATGATAGATTTTCAGACTAGTAAGTTTTGTAGGATAGGATTAGATTTTTAGCCTATATTTGGTGTAAAGCTCATAGTCCTTTTAGAAGACTTTCCCTCTCAGATAAAACGATGTTTCATTGATAGTCTTTCTCTTGCTAGTATTGTTTCTTGTATTGAGGATCTTTTGTCCTCTTATCTTTCTTTTATTTTCCCCTATCTTATTCTCAATGAAGGTGCCTTCTTAAATGGTTCGTAATGAGTTTGGAACCATGTGGTGACAATTGTGGTCATTGATCTTTTCATCAAACATTTAAAATTGACTAACATTAAAATTTATATCTTATATTTTAATATTTATAAAAAATAATTCCATAGTGAAATATCTGTTCTATCCTTTACTTTTATCATCTTTAGTTTTCTTTCTTTCATCTCTCTTACCACCGTCTACCACCACCACTCACTGCCACCCACCGCCCACTGGTGCCACCACCAGCGATAGTCGATCTTGGCCCACTCCATTCCCTTCCTCTAAATACTGACACTGCCTTCCTCTACACCACCTCCACCCCCACAACTGTCCCTTCCTCCAGGACCATCACTGTCGGCATGCACAGAAGTTGCCATCACAGAGAAGATATGGTGGAGAACTCACCTCCGTCCAACAAAGCAATTAAATTTGCATTTTTATTTTACTATGTTCCTTACTTTTGTTGAAGCCCTCCGTGGGGAGATGGTAAGGCACTTTGTTCACTCGTCGGATTTGAGCTTGGAATCATTGGGAAAAAATTCACAACCCTTACAATCTGAGTGGTGGTTAATCCAAACTTCCCTTTCTCCTGTGAAATTGACCTGCAATGCCCCGAATGCTTAGTCCCGAGCTTCGCCTGCATGCCAATCACAGGCCAGACACAGGGTTTCTTACTCAAATCAATAATCAAGTCATGCTCTTCCTCTTGCTCAAGAACAATCACGGTGTTCAAATGCCATCCTCCTCACAACAAGAACCAATGAAATGTACTCCGTGTCTTTTAAGTCATTGCAAACTAGAAGAGCTTCTGTGTTGCCTTTCCAAAAGAAAAATCAAATCCCCAAATCTAGTTTTGCATAATGTATGTTGGGTAGCAAGTATTCTTTGAAAAGTGTGGTGGAAGTATCACTCACTCCCAGATCCTTTTATTTTCTTCTAATGACATAAGAATTTAAATCTTCAAATTTCATTAATTATTGGTGCTTTTTGGATGTTAGTAATGAGGGTGGCACTGTAACAGCAAGGTCTTTGCTCCAGTGGGTGAGGAGTGGTGGGTTGAGGGCCAAGGGGTGGGTGGAAGGAAAAGGATAAATAAATAAATAAATAAAGTAAGGGTAAAATAGTTATTTTAACAAGATTTCTTAATTAAATAATATTAGTCACCATGTTGGTTCCAAACTTGGTTGGCACCAGGTAAGATGCAGCCTCTCAATATAATTCTTACTTTATCCCAAAAAAGAAAAACATTTTCTTCCGTCTCTGTTGCTTGTGTATTTGTTAGTCATGTTTTCAGTCTATTCCCATTTTTCAGTATTGACTTCTCTAATATTTTTTGGGAATTGTTTGTTGGCAGATTTGCTGATTTGAACTTGAGAACTCTAATGCTTTCTTCTATTCTTGTGTCCAACTGCCCTGCACTTCATCGTATCAACATCACCTCAGATTCACTCCAAGTGTGTCTTGTAATTGTGCATGTCATTTTTTGCTCCCATGCTTATGTATACTATAGTAGTCTAAAGGATGGACTCTGGCAATGCAGAAATTACAGTTGCAAAAGCAAGATAGCTTGACCACATTAGCTCTGCAATGCCAATCTTTGCAAGAGGTGGACCTCTCAGAGTGTGAATCTTTGACAAATTCGATATGTGATGTTTTTAGTGACGGTGGAGGATGTCCGATGTTGAAATCACTAGTTCTTGATAATTGTGAGGTACCTTAAGAAGTTCCTTTTTCTGGCATTTTTGCTTGATTCAAAGAGTTTGCTTATCCATGATTAATGCCAGTACTATATACTAATTGTGTGGGTTTTTCATTAGATGCTAATTGAATCATCACTTGTGAAAATTTGGCCAGTGGAGTTTGAATTGAAGATGTTTTTAGCAATTTTTGCTTATCTGTGATCATGACTGCCTTTAACGTTGAGTTTCCAAAATGGTTTTGTTGGTATCTTCACATAAATGAGAGTCACAGTGATTGACTGATTGGCAGAAGACGGTATTACAAAGATTACTGGAATTAACAGAGTTTTGTTCCTATTGGTATTAGAAAATGTCAGCATTTCAATGAATGAGTTTTGTCACTATTTACTCCACTGTGATCTCTTAGTTGCTGCTGAAAAATACTTTGAAGTGAATTTTCTCAAATTTTATGGATTCCCTTGTATTCCTGCTGTCTTATTGCTGATCTTGTTGCTGAAATGGTATGAACTTCCATTTGTGATGACATATTGTTGACACAGCTTAGTGTTTTAATGAATTCAGAGTTTGACATCAGTTCGATTCATCAGCACCTCTTTAGTCAGTCTTTCCCTTGCTGGTTGCCGTGCAATTACAACTCTTGAGCTCAAATGTCCTAAGCTCGAGAAAGTTACTTTGGATGGTTGTGATCATTTGGAAAGAGCATCATTTTGTCCTGTAAGTGGTATTGATTTAATTAGTAGTTTGTATTTTCTTTTGCATGAGAAGGAGCTTTTTATTTCTTTATGCATTTTGATTTGAACATTTTGCTGTTCACATGGTTTAAGAACAAGTTTATACACATTGTAATGCAAGCCATTTGGTTTATGATAACTCTCGTCTCTTCTCTAATACTAGTGTGAGAGGTTACTGTTGGTTAAGGATTGGGACTAGGTGTACCATCTAAATGGTAATTAAGTTTTCATTTTCGCCTGCTTTTCAGGTTGGTCTTCGGGCTCTCAATCTAGGAATATGTCCAAAATTGAATATACTCAGCATTGAAGCATCATCTATGATCTCACTTGAGTTGAAAGGATGTGGTGTACTATCTGAAGCATCCCTTAATTGTCCTCTGTTGACATCTTTGGATGCTTCCTTTTGCAGGTGACATTTCATTTGCTATTTAATTAGATTTCCTCCTTGTATGCGGACTGATGTTTGTTGTTTTGACATACAGCCAACTCACCGATGATTGCTTGTCTGCAACAACTGCCTCATGCCCCCTGATCGAGTCATTAATATTGATGTCTTGCCCATCCATCGGTTTATATGGACTTTGTTCTCTGCAATTGCTTTCAAATTTGTCGCTTCTTGATTTATCATACACTTTCTTGGTGAACTTGCAGCCTATTTTTGAGTCTTGTTCGCAGCTAAAGGTAAGATTCAACATACATTTTCACGTGCATGTCTTCACTTTTATTGTAGCAGGTTACATATTGCACGGTAGTAGGCACCCCTACCTACTCCCAAAGAAAAAGAAAATTGAGTGTTGGTTATGTAGGTTATCTGCAATCCAAACTGTGGGCATTCAGTTTGACAATGTTTGTAATAACAACTAATGAAGTTGAGATATTAGTTGGGTTCACTCTGAAGCATAAAACCAATGGTGATAATTCTTGTGTGCTCGCGTAAATATTGCGATGGATAGTTGTATAGAAGATTAAATCAACAAGAATAAAAGATAGGGTGAGAAGAAAAGGTGGCGAAATTTCTGCTGTTCTTTTGTGTTGTTATTCTTCTTTTGTCAGTGTGTGTGCACACACAGACACATACATATACAGTTGCTTCCACTGTCCTTAGTCCATGGCCATGGGTGATGAATGTCTTGCAACCTTTGTTTGTATAGACATGCACTCTACCTTTTCTGATGGTGCCATTTCTGTTTTTTCAAGGTATTGAAGTTGCAGGCATGCAAATATCTCACTGACTCATCACTTGAACCTCTTTACAAGAGGGGTGCTTTACCAGCACTTCAGGAGCTGGACTTGTCTTATGGAACTCTCTGTCAGTCTGCCATAGAGGAGCTTCTCTCTTGCTGCACTCACCTTACGCGTGTAAGCTTGAATGGTTGTGTTAATATGCATGATTTAAATTGGGGATGCAGTCGTGGGCAGAATGCTGAGTTGCCAGGAGGAAATGTCCTGTCTAGTTCAAGTTCCAATCAGATTCTCCTTGAGTCAACTGAGCAGCCCACCCGTTTACTGCAGAATCTCTTCTGTGTGGGGTGTCCAAATATCAGGAAGGTTTTCATTCCATTGACGGCACATTGTGCCAATTTATTAATCTTGAACCTTTCTCTATCAGCTAATCTGAAGGAGGTTGATGTTGCTTGTATGAACCTATGCTGGCTTAATTTGAGGTATGGTTGGCTTGAATAAATATGGTTTGGTTTCCTTCTTTCTCACATCAGTGTGATAATATTTTAACTAATGTATGCAGCAATTGTTCTGCTTTGGAAGTTTTGAAGCTAGAGTGCCCGAGATTGACCAGTCTCTTCCTCCAGGTTAACTGAAATATGCTTTTGAGGCATCTGTTGTTGTCTTTTGTGCACTTCAGCTGTTATGTGCTGTGGTGAAATTTCTTAAAATGTTGGATTGATCCATTTGTTGGCTTGGGTTGTCTGTCTTCTTTAAAGTTTCACATAACTGTTTTTGAATGTGGGGTTAGCATGTCCTGAAATAAAGCATGTTTGAGTGTGTATTGTCTTTGAGGATATTGGCAATCGTGAATTAATAGATTTATAATCAATCCTCGAAACTGATCCATTGATTTTTCTTTTTTTTTGGGGTCAAATATTTGGGTTCTTTAGTCGTGCAATATCGATGAGGAAGCTGTTGAAGCTGCTATATCAAAATGCACAATGCTGGAGACACTTGATGTTCGCTTCTGTCAAAAGGTGAGATCAAATGCCTATTATATGTTAACTGTTGCTTTCAGCAATTTTAGCTAATGAACCTTGTATTTATAATGGAATTTGTTTGTGTTCTACTTTTAAGTTGTGTTGTTCTTAAACTAAATATGTTCTCCTTTATGGCGTTTTACAGATAAGCTCAATGAGCATGGGAAGATTACGTGCAGCATGTTCTAGTTTGAAGCGTATATTCAGCAGCTTGTCAACTTCATGAACTAGACCTTCTTTGAAGATTACCAGTGCTTGTTGAGTTGGAGTGAAGGCACAAGCGGTAATAAATCTGTTTATTCCCTTATGTATTGTAAATGGTTAACTTTTTCATTGTTTGCGTCTGCCATATAGAAATCAAGTTATCTACATGTATTGTCACAATAAATTATCTTTGTTCTAAGTACTACTGTTGTAAATTTAAAATTTCAATTTTGTTTATGCTTATTTTATTATAAAGCAGTCTAACCTTGTTTGTTGTAAAGAATAGGGGTTTCTGATCCTTTGCTTAGTATGAACTTGCAATGTAGCTTTATTTATGTTGTATGTAATATGTTGGTGGCTTATTGACATTTTTGTTTTGATTATGCAATTTAAATTTGGACCTCACTGTAGAAAATTGAATTTAGGGAGGCTCTCTCAGTCAGATATTGGGTGCTTAACGAGATGGGTACACTGAGTGTCATGGAATGCGACCTAACATTTGTTATTACTACTCATCTTAGGCAATATTTGGATTGAGTTATGTTATCTGTAATTATCATGAGATATCATGCTGACTCACATCTAATCTATCATTGAGTGGGATGTGGGGTGTGGATCCCATTCAAGTGGAGTCTACATTCAATTCAATGATAGATAATATGAGTTGATATGATGTACTATACATAGTAAATAAATAACACTTTTCATTTGGATTGATAGTAAGTAGTGCAGTGGAGTGGAGTTCCATAATTGTTTGGATGTCAATTGAATGAATTGGAGATTGTAAACTTTTTATTCCTATAATACCCTCAAGTTAGACTATAGTAATATTGGTAACAAGGATAGACTAGTAATTTACTTTTGAAAAAACACCTTAACTTATTCCATCCAATTTCCCCCAAGTTGGGGGAAGAAAAATAGTAGTAGATAGTGGTATTGGATAGGAGCAATTTAAAAGGAGAATGAAATGGAAGAGGAATATCACGTGCCTTCCTCGCTACTCAACCCCCCAAGTTTCAGAAAGATTGTCCTTTTCCTCATTCATTAAACTTAAAACATCCAAACATGTGGATGACAATTTACTTTGACTCCATTCCATACCTTTCCATACCATTCCACTATTTGTCACTCCCTTCCATTATTTAGAAACTTCCAAACATTACCGGTCCCACTTTTTGATGGCGTTGTTTGAGACTATTTACTCGCACAGAACATTCATACTCTCCCTGGTAGCATTGGTGAACCCCAATTTTGCTGCCGCAATTATCCTGAATATCAAGGATACGACAACACTAAGCTTCATGACCCCTGGAAGAGGAAATTCCCTGGAGGTGTAATACCCTTTTCCATTCCACGAAACTCCTTTCATGTTAGAAATCTAAATATTTGAAGGATATTCCTCTAGTTTGCTTTCAAACTAGTGGATAGGTGATAAATTTGTAATCAAATGTTGCTGCTAATAGATGGGGAGACATTATGTTAGCAGTGAAGACTGTAAAGTCAACAACATTGCAATATCATACTGCAGAAGTCGAGGCTGCTTACAGGGAGCAAGTTGCTGCTTTCTCGATTTGCTCCGTCTATTATTCAAACAGAAGGTTAATAGAATGTGCTAATAGTTGTGTGTAAGGCTTAAGAGAGTATCCTGCACTATTTTTAATCTCGTGGGATTTTTTTATATTAAAATTTACTGTTATAGTTTTAAGGAGGACTGATTATTTTACAATTTTTTATAATTTTATTCAATTTTTAATTAGTTTGTTATAATTTAAATTTTTTTAACTAGGTTTCTGTAGTTTATAAGATTTTTTTATTTGGTCTTTGTAATTATAAAAATAAAATTTTCTAATATTTTATTTCCATCTCTCTTTTTATTGTTTCATGAAAATAGAATATTCAATGAATATTATCTTTTATAATGGCAAGTATTAGATTGGAAAATCTTATGCTTAGTTAAACATTTTAAAATTATAAGAATTTAATTGAAAATTAAGTGAAATTTAAGAACATGGAAAATAATTAAATCTTTTAAGAATCATTGGCGGTAAGGATGATGCCTTATTCAAATATTGAAAATAAACTTCTGCACCCTTATTCCTGGAAAGAGCTGAATATTGTTGCCGGAGGCTTATCCATCACTAAACAAAGGAGATAAGGGATTGGTTAGTCCGGGTATGTTTGGGACTAACGTTGGTTTCCCTCCTAGTCATCTCTAAAACTACACATTTAACCTCATTGATTTTCTAGTTACTCCACCAGTCCACAATGCCAGCACTGACGGCCGATCCATTGCCCCCATTCCACCACCACCTCCTTTTTCACGAGCCACCATGTCACCGCCCCCAGACACCATCGTGAATGTCAACCACCTCTTCACCGTCGTCGTCTTCATGGCCTCTCCTGGAACCCCAACGACCCAACCAACAACCTCAACACCGACCCACTACTAGTGCATCTTATGCAACTGAAAAGGAGAAGGGATTGAATGGAGTGAGACTGGAACTGATTGAAGGGCAGATTTGTAATCTTGAAATAATTTTTTTTAATAAATCATATATCGTATTATATAAAATATTATGAAGTATTGATCTGGAGAGTTTATTGAAATTCAATGATTATAAGTAAGTATCCAATGGTTATTAGAGAGTAATTTGATTTGATTATTAGCAAAGGGAACAAAGATGGTCTCCTTCCCCAACAAAGGATATAAAACGAATGCAAATAAATTCAACGTTCCTTCTAGGAGATGAGCATGTTTTCGTGGACGCTAACGCAATAATTTGTATGTGTTCTTCTTCCAATTTCCCGTGCATTACCAAACAAAGAATAAAGATGTTAGAAATAATCTTTGCTCAAAATTATTTTTGCATTGTTTCGCACTAACTTTTTTAAAAGATTAGGATAAATTTCTGAACACAATTTTTTAGTTTATTTTTCTAAACGAGGAGGCGTAAATAAAGAGCATGAAAAAATGGTGTGCAAAACAACTTTTCTTTAGGGAAGCCACTCAACCTTTAACGTAAATCTTCTAATTTTTACTCAACATAACAATTAAAAGAACTTCATAATATATAAAAGAAAGTCTAAAGTTTAAGTTAGTCATTGTGGCATCTCAAAATTAAAAATGCAGAGTCAACTAATCTCCTTTCGGTATTTTGATGGACCTATTTGTCCTATTTTTGTCTTTATTACCAATAAATTTATACTATTTTATAAATCACCGAACATCAATGTCATATAAATTCTTCGAAAATACTAACGATATATTAACTTGTCATAAATTTTTAATTTAGAGTGGTCACGAAATAGTTTTTCTTGAGGAACCAATTGTTTGACAAAGTTTTTGTCAAGAACCAAATTAGGATGGCTTATTCTAAAAGAATACATATTCCAAAATCAAAATTCAAAAAATACGTATATGCACAACATAATATTTATTGAAGGTGTAAGTATGCAGAATCTTATACTAATGTCAATAGATCAATTCTCTTACTGCAATATTTAAACATCTAATTAAATAAGGTTTATAAGAACCAATGGAGAGAAAACCAGCCCGAACACCGAACCGGCCAAGGTACTAGTTTAAAGGTTTAGAGGTTCAACCAAAAAATATATATATATATTATATACACATATAATTAATTAGAATATAAAAAAATATATTAAATCATTAACATTAATATAATCAACATAAAAAAAAATATTCATAGGTCTATAAAAATAAATATAATCTATATAAAATTTCTCTAGTCTTAGCCTCACAAAACAGTCACAAAATATTTGAAAACAATATTTATTGGTGACCAGCGAAGTTTATCAACATGGTCACAAAACATTTCATAATAATATTTGTTGGTGGCCAGTGAGATTTATAGTGAGCAATGAAGAGAGAAGAGAAACAACTCAACAATCTTTATTAGTGCACTTATTTGGTTCCATTTTTTTTGTTTTTGCTCTGTGGCTATTACAAGATATCAATATTTAACTGGATTGGCCAGATAACTGGTTTCGGGTCCAACTGGCCGGTCCGATCTAGTTTTTTCTTCTATGATAAGAACTAACATTAAATATTTAAATATTTGAATTGCATTTTCTGATTTAAAAAGCAATAACCAATCAACAAATACAGCAATAGTGGCTGATAGAATTAGGCTATTGAGATATTGGACTTATCACTTATCTAATTTCTTCTAAAATAATGAAATATCATCTACAAATATTTTTCACAAATAAATTTTTTTAAAAAAGAAGCACATATATATAGACACACACACAAGAAAATTAAAATTTTTGTAGGTGGCCATCCCCACCACTAAGATACAATAGCCTTGGCCTGTGTATAAAGGGTAAAAATTAGAACATAAAATGTCGTGATCGACTTCTTAAGTGATTATGCATTCATTAATTAATTTTAAATGTTGATTATCTATATATAATAATTATATGATTTAAATTTATTCTTTTCACTCTCATAATAGATAGGAGTGGAAATAGGCTAAACTCAATTTTGATTTAAATAAATTTGACTTATATTCTCAAAAAATAACCTGAATCTGGACTTATTACTTGATATTTTATGGTTTTCAATTGATCTAGCCCGAAAGTCTATTTTGGAACCTATTTAATTGTATTTTTAAAAATAAAAAAATTTCAACTATTATTAAATCAAAGGACTTTTAAATATGTCAAAAATATGTTTTAAATTGGCTATTAAAAATATTTTTTAAATTGATGAAAGCGTTTGTATTATCATTAAATTTTTAAACTATAATAATAATAATAATAGTAGGCTAGCGTATTTATTTTATTATTTAGAGCCAGCCTATTTAATTAAAAACACTTTTTGAAAAGTTATAATTTAACTTATTTACTAATTAAGTTATGCCAAATTAAGCTAAAAATAGACAAAGCCGAAGACGAGTTGACTGTTCTACTTCCACTTCCACCCCTAAATCACTCTTCTCACTCAGTACGTGCCTTTGGTTGAGTAAAACCAAATTTGGATAATGATTTGAAAATAGCATATTATTATTACCTCCCTTTTTCAGTACATGGTTTTGTTCCAGGTGGGATATTATTCTACGAATTTAATATTTACGTTGTCAGTTTGAAAATATTTTAAACAACATTCAATTCTCATATCCATATCCACAAATAAAAATACATGATTTTTTTATGGACTAAAAATATATAATTTTATAAAACTCTTTTATATTAAGAGTGTATCAAATTAATCTTATTCCATACATATCCATTGCCATTTTCACGCCAGAAAATCGATTTATTTCAGGTTTTAATCTAAAATTAGATTGGCATCTTCGATGATTCAGATTTCAGAGGCAGAATTATATACGGGTCCCATGAAACCTTAAATATGCATACATTTAATGGGCACGTGATTGGGAACAATTGTTGTTGAGAGGGCCTTCCTACTAAAACGCTTTGCATGTGATTGTTGGGCCACCTTCACAGTCCTTTAATGAATTTAATTTATTTATTATTGTTTTTTAATTTTGTTGGCTAAGAGAGGAATAGGGGTGTACATCCGAGGGATCAAGGTAGGTTGGACCAAATCCTAACCAGATTCAATTTTTAGATTGGGTCATTTTGTAAAACCCAAATTCAACCCGATAATGATCGGGTCAACTTGGTTTTTAAACAATCTATAAAGGTTTTGATATTATATATAATAAAATTATAAAATTTATGATAAAGAAATAAAATTTAAAAGATATTTTGAGATATATATTTCAAAACAAATTATTTAAATATAAAAATAATATCAAGTTATCTAAAATGTATTAATTTACACATAAACTACTATAATTTATTACTAAGTATTATAATATAACTATAAAAGAAATTTGTCTACGAGTCAAGTCGAACCAATCCAAAGTATGAACATAACCCGACTGAAAAAGTATACTGAGCCAAATTTAAAAACTCGAACCCGACCCAATATTCCCAATAAATATTGGGTCAAGACAAGTTTGTGGGCGAACCGAGTACTGAACACCCCTACAGAGGAAAATGTATTAAGGGTGGTAAAATAGAAAACAGCCCGAAGCTCCAAGCTCAAGTTGCGACAGCAGCATAACTGTTCATTCGAAATTAGTAAGAAACATCGCCTTCGGTTTGAGGCTGGGATGCCTCTACTTGATAGTTCTTGGCTTCCGACCTGTTCTATATGGTGGAGGAGCAAGCGCAAGCGCAATCAGCAGGCTTTCTTTGATGTTAAGGGTACTTCCCAATATATATTTAAGATATTGCTTGTGCAACATAAGCTAACAACTTTAATTGCTCCTCCCTCCATCCAAAATAAATAATTGTATAGTCAAATTTACATTCACTAAACCAAATTATCATTCATTTCTAAATTTATCACTAAACAATATACTAACAATCTAATAGAAACATGATTCTTTGACACTTAATAAAAAAACAAAAAAACAAAATGCGACTATATATTTCGGGAATATTCTTTTGGGAAAATTTTTAGCTCTACACTTTACAGAAAATTTCCGACCAACACTATTGAAAATTACTAGGTTGGGAATTCAAATGATATTCTAAGCTATACACATTTATTAAAAATAATTTTTATTTTTGTTGCATTGAGGTGATTGGGCTAACAATTTTTTTCCTAAAAATTTCCATTGAATTAATTAACTAGGAGTCTGCCATGTTAGATATTCATGTTGCAAAAAAGAGATAAATTGGTTAAGTTTTTATAGATTCAACTGTGTGTTTATTTGCTGGATGCCCAAATAATTGTGAGATGAAGGATAGTTTACTTATAGTTTTTTTCCTGTTGTTGATCAATTTTGAAAAGGAGCATGTGACATTTTTTGAGGTTTTATGCTTTGTTGAATAGTGGTTGTGAGCTTTTCTAAGTGGTGCATTAATTTTGTATTTTGTTGCCTTAATATTTAGGTGAGCTTATTATATATATTTTATTTCGATGAGAGGGTAGTTTTAGGTGGTTTTCTTATAAAATTTAATTTTGCTAGAAGGTTGGTTTATTATTCAACTAAATAAAGGCCAGAAACAGTAACGATTTGCTATATTGTTCGTTATATTCTTTATGGACTTTTTTAATTTAGCAGTTTAGACGGCTTTATTCACTATTTTTTTTTTCCATATTTTGCCGAGTTGATCTCCTAACTCACCAACTTACTTATTTTCTATTATTTAAATTTTTCATTTACTTTTTTTTTTTATAGACAAGTTCTCAAGCAGGGAATTTTAATTTTGATATGGATCTGGAGGAGACTTAATATTAAAATATGTTACTTTTGGAGAAATTTGAGAGAGATGAGAGGGGGTACATAATCAACTACGAGCATATTATCTACCAAAATTATGAAGAAAAAAAAACAAATTGAAGGATTTACAATCTATTAAGGGTGCAATCCGCGGGCCGGGGATTTTGCTCCATGAGTGACTTTTTTTTTCATTTTCGTCGTAATATAATCCGCTAATTGTAGAGTCCGTTCCTTTATTATTATTATTTTTTGAAGTAACATTATTTACCAAAAGCAGATTGCCTTCCCACTCTCATCCCATAGTGATTTACCAGAAAACGTAATATGTTAGTGTTTTCAATAGTGCAATTCCATATGGAAAAAATTGAACCTTCCCAGGCCAATCCAAAAAGGGGTGAGACTAGAGCATACAAAAATTACAAATATAGGAGCAGAAAATGGTATAAAACTAATTATATGCACCAATTTTAATATTTTCGGCATTGTCATTTGGGTTAAAAGTGAAGGCAATGAGATCACCGAAAAGTGCACTCACAACAGATTAGCGATCAGCCAATCACACACAAAAATCCAAGTCCTAATACAGCTATGATTTATGCCAGAATTTTCATTCTTTTAAGTCAATTGACCTATCAACCCACTATAAAACGAGGTGGGTGGATCGACATCTTCATCCGATTTTCGAAAACAGATCAGTCCGTCTTAACTATTTTAAAGTCAATTTATGGCCATAATTTAATAGAAATATGAGTCTTTGATATCCCAAAAAAAAAATACAAAAAATTATTATATACAGTGCAACATTTAGACTAATGTGAAGAACGTTAAATTTACTACATTATTAATTATTAATGATAAAAAATAATGAATTATCAATATACTTAGATAATTTAATAGTAAATTTCTATTATATTAATCAACTAATTTATTTATAAATTTATAAAATTCTAATTTTAAAAAGGTCCTTAGTTAATTTGTAAAAGTAAAATAATTTATAAGTAACCTCGCACGGAAGAATAAAAAATAAAAAATAAAAGATATCTCTTCTTGGATAATGAAAGGGAAAGAAGATATGAAAAACATAGATACAAGATCATGCAAGCGAGGTCAATGTAAACGACTAAACCAATGTATTAATGGAGAGGAATTTTCATGCGTGCTAGCTAGATTGAGCTTGTTTGTTGGATTGGGACTCATAGCAATGTGAGTTACTTTTTGGCGCTTGGTTCTCACGGGTGTAGCTACACCTTTTTTTTCCAAGAGGGATCAATATTAAAAGATAATATATATTGAGATCAATAATAATATATATGTATATTTTTCAATTCTCACTTAACATAAAAGTTTAAAAAAATCACAATATCTAAAAGAAAGTGCAAACTCTAATCTTGTTTTTGACAAAAATGATTGACAAATTGGCCTCTTTAAAAAGAAATACATTTTATGTTCTTTCATAATAAAAAATACAGGACGAATTAATTTTTTATCATTATTTTGATGGATTTAATTATCTTATTTATGTCTTTATCAGAAATTAATTTGAATTATTATATAAATTATTAAATATCAATATCCTCTAAATTTGTCAAAAATATTAAGAAAATATTAATTTATCTTATATTTTTTATTGTGAGTAATCACAAAATATTTTTTTAATTAAAAAACTAGTTGTCTAACGCAGTTTTTATTAAGAACCAAATTAAGGCCGTTTATTTTAAAAGGAAATACACATTTCAAAATTAAAACTCAAAAAATACATATATGCAATCATATTATTTATTACAAGATCTAAACATATGATTAAACAAAAAGTTCATAAAAATTAACCTCAAATTCTGAATTATATTTTTTTAATTAAACAAACACCAATAATCAATAAATAAAATAAGAGTGGTCGATAAAATTGGGCTATTGGAATATTGGATTCATCACTTATCTGATTTCTTCTAGAATAATAATATATTATTCTATATATTTTTTAATAAATTAAAATATTTTTAAAAAGGAGTCAATCCTGCTAGGTCTAATGTTAAAGTAAGGAGCCATGTCGTGGAACCAAGTAGGGGCAGCTAGATTGGCTAATGATAGAGAGTATTGTTCCTAAATAAAGGAGCATGACTTAATGTGGGGAACAGTACGCACATTAAGAAACTTCCTAATACTAGTAGTTAATTATTAAATTCTTATTGTGGTAAAAAAGTCTCAATAACTAAACTAAACTTAGGTAAACGACAATGAGCCATAAAGCAGTGGATTTATTATATTATCATTGAACGATGTCATGTTGTTGGATAACAGCACTCTCCCGTCTCTAATATTTATCTTGGACGAATTACACTATATTTTCTCGGAGATCCGGTACAATTTATTTAACTTATTTTCATTTATAAAATTTTCTTATAAAATCATGAATTAGAAAAATCGTTATATTATATTTTCTTTTTTACTTTGTAAAACTGTTATATCATTCTCTTACGAGTCTGTGAAAATTTGACTTCTTCGAAACAAACAAGCACAGTATTAAAGAGGTTTGAGCTGCTGTTTGGATCGGTTCTGATGAGACCAGATTTAACTTGATTAGTTGACTCAAACTGGACTAGGTTTTTTTTTTTTGCTTTATTTTTGCTAAATAATATCTTTTTTATAATATCTTAAAAAAAATTTAATTTGATTAATAAAAAATATAATAATTTTAGTTGTATTGTTATGATTTGTGAGTTTATGATGTAAAATTTTATGAATTTGCTTGTATAATTATATTTTAAACTTGTCAATTATGATTTGTGATTGTGAAATACGAACCATATTTAGAAACTTATGTTTTTATATTTAGACCCCTTAAAAAATGTCAAATGGTTAATTAATTGTCATTTTATTTAAAGTTATATATATATATATATATATATATATATATATATATATATAAGTTTTGTTCAACCAATGACCTACCAATTAAACTAGTATTTCATTAATGTGTCATAAGCCAAGAATTGACCATCGATCCGAGTCTGAAAACTATGCAAGCAAGTTGATAAAAATGAAAAAATGAGATGCCAATCATCTTTAATTAGATCCTTTGATGAGATACACAAACCATAAAAAATATTAATCTAAAATTGATCAACCACTTACCCTTTTACTTTATCAATCCCTCACTTAGGAAAAACCCAATTCATCCGGAAAAAACTTTATATTGTTATTTCCTTTATCATGCAACCCAGAGAATTTAATATTACTCAGATAAATATAAAATAATTGAGTCAAATTTCACAATTGATCACTTATTTTTTAAAAATATTATTTTAACATTTAAAATTAAGTATCCAATCTGGACATGCATTTTATCATAACTAATTAAGATGGTAGTTACATTATTCCTACTCATTTATCCATCAAATGATAATGAAATAGTGGGTATTGAAATTGAACATCCATTTTTGTAATATTGATATAACATTGCTCTTTATGTTTTGAAAAAATATTATTTATATTCACAGTATGAGATATTATATTGTCTCATATCCTATTCAATGTTAATTGACATAATATCTCATATAATATCTTATTTCAAAAAAATTAATATCTTATTTAATAATAAAATAGAAATAAATTGATCTAATATTTGATATATAATAAATACAAGTAATATCCCTTATCTTTTAGGTAAAATCTCGTTGGATAACAAGATTGAAAGGAGGGAGAATAGTGACATGGTTGTAAACAGAAGCTTGCATGCTGCAGGGGTGAAAGCGACCTTTGTGTTTGTGTTGTGACTGGTGAGAGAGAGAGAGGAGCGTTAAATCTAATCTAACGGCGTCAAAATTGACAAGGGAAGGAGCTGAGGCTGAGGATGTGCATAGATAGACAGCGAGGGAGAGAGAGAGAGAGAGAGAGAGAGTGGCGTGGTCAGGCTTTGTGTGAATAGGTAGGGCCATGCAACGCAAGGCCGGAATCATGAGCAGAGAGACGAGACAAATGACCTTCCCGAGGTGAATAAAAGAGGAGCAACAGTGAAAGAAAAAGAAGGCCTTTCAGTGGAGGGAGTCGACAAACTTTTGCCTGTTTATTTTCATCTCGATGAAGCATATGTATATATACTCCAGTATTCCCAATTTTAAGCAGTTATTGAATTAGTTTAATTTTAATGTAATGTTAATATAAAATAAATTTTGGAGTTTTCTCAGGACTCCTATAAAACTTGAGAGTAATAGTATTCTTTAGTTACATGTGATAATAAATTTTAATTATGTGTCTCACTAATTCAATTTATTAGTATTTATGATATTAATGATCAGATTAAAATTCTAGGAAAAATATAGGTATATTAGTACTCCATGAATATAAAAGGAAAATCCAAACATTTTATATAAATATATTTCTAATTATATACTGTTATGTAAAATATTATTTGATTTTAGGGCCCATTTGGTTCATTTTCTAATAGAATTGCTTTTGAAGTGATTAAATTGAAAAGAATTATTTTTAGAAAAATTATTTTTAAAATAATTAATTTATATTTGGTTTGAGTATATTAAAGGTAAGTTTAAGAAAATAATTTTGATTTAGATAGGATAGAGTAAAATTGCTTTTAGTTATTAATATAAGAATAATAGTAAAATTTTTGCTTAAAAGTACTTTTCTTAGGATAAAAAGTATCTTAAGAATACTTCTTTTAAAAGTACTTTAAATTGATTGAAAATACTTTTTAAGTGGAATTAGAAAACTTACCAAACACACTGAGTATTGTATAATTTTATTCTCATTCCACTAAAAATGCTTTTGAAGCTTCAAAATATTAAACCAAATAGGCACTTAATCATCTATTACTTTAAAAATTCATAAAGTGAAGAATGTGAATGAGTGATAATATAAAATTTTTACATAGAACTTGCATTGAAATTAAACAGTAATTTGAATGCACTAAAAAGTGTAAATATTTTATGCACTAATTATAGTTAACACTTTCTTATTTGCAAAATATTAGGAACCTCTATGATAGTTTTACAAATAAAAGGGTGTCAAATGTTCTAAACGTAAAAAGTGTCATAGTAATTTATCTTAAATTATAATTAATAATTTGATAATATATAATTAAATCATAATATAAATATTATTATATTGTCTTTTATTTTGTGGTAAAAAAAAGTTTAGATTGAGGGTAAGTTTGTCCCGGTACTATTAGAACACATCTTGGAGCTCATCAAGAATTTACATAAATATGTACATATTATTCATTAATAAGAGAATTCAATAATCAAATTAAAGTCATAATAGCATATGAATGAAAGTTGATATGTTGGCAACATAAGATATAATCATTTTTTATTTATTATTTTAAAGTAATAGGAATCCATTTTGAACTTATGGCCTTATATAAATAACCCAAATCCTTCGCCACTAATCCACTCTTAATAACTTAGAGTTATCACTATTCTAACATTTCAATTTAAATTATTTGAGACATGATAAATATTTCCAAAGTTTTTTTTTTCAGTCTATCTACCGTCAACAACAGTGGTTAATCCATTTTAGGCGGGATATCCCCTAAAAGGGTAAACCTTTGCCCACAAGATTCTTTCCATGCACATTAGCAGAAATCAAATATGTGACTAGATGTTTAAGGAGTTTAACTAATTATGAGCTGTGTTATGCATTCGTTCCAAATTATTTGATCTAATAGTGTAGCTTTTTAAAAGATAATATGATATTGTTTCTAAAAGGAAAATACTGAAATAAAAACAGGAACAAATTAATATGTTTGAATATAAATTATAGAATTTTTTTTTTGTTAACAATGAGAACATCTCTAACTCATCAAAAAAGAAAAAAAATGAGAACATCTAAAGGGTAACTTTGTAAGCTAGTTGAGGAATTAAGTGCATGTTTGGGTAAATTGTGAAACAGTTTTGTTGCCCTTTAGAAAAAACTGTTTTTAAAAAATTTAACATGTTGGGAATGCTATGTAAATAAATTATAATGAAAAGCCAAAAATTTTAAGGTAAATAGCTTATAGGGATAAGTAAATTTTCGAAACTTTTGATTATAAGCAAAACCAATTATTTTAGAGTTATGATATTTTTACCTAATTAACCTTAAGTGTTGAATATTATACGGTATAAATAATCATTTAGTGTCTTCTTTAGTAAATTAACAAGCAAATAACTCATGTACTTATTTCAGAAAATTTTACAAGACTATTTCATCCCTTAAAAAATAAAATTAAATCTGTGTTCCCTCAAGATTTTAATAATATGACACATTAATCCCTCTTTATGTATTTGATTTTTTAAACACTAATGAAATTGCACATTAATCTGCTAACATGATGTTAAATGATGTATATATTTTTTAAACTAGAATAAAATTTAAAATGACTCATTTTAATAAATGAAATTCACAAAATAAGTCATTTAAATATCTATTATAACTTATAAAACAAATCATTTTGTGTAATTTTGGGCACAAAAATGAGTGCAGTATGTTCCAAAATAATATCATTTAACTTGCCTCTAAGATTCTAATGGCACGTCATTATTGTATTACGAATGTAAGTCCATTAACAAAGAACTAACAAAAGAACTAATGTGTCAATCATTTTCAACCTTGAGAATCACAATATTAATTTCTTTTTTGAAAGGATAAACTCAAAATTTTTTAGGAATTAAATAGGATGTTCACTATAAATTAACGTAAAAAAGCAATTTTTTTCTTGCAATCCGAACAAAGAAGATTATTTCAAAACTACTTTTCAACTAAAATATCTAACATATAATCAATTATACAGAAAATAATTATATAAATAAATAATTATTAAAATAATTTTAATTTTGCAACTTTTCTTAATACACACCCTTAAATGGAAGATGTGGACTTTGATAAGAAAAAGAGAAAAAAAAAAAAGAAAAACACTTTTTGGGCTGCCTCACAAGTGAAATGAGATGAGAAGTGATGGCTATTTCTCTTTTCTGTTTTTTCCCTCTGTAATTTGAGACCACAACCAAAGTACAAAAATGGTCAACATTTACCCGACTTTGCAGACTTCAATCTCGCTGTCCAGATAATTACAAGATAGGGGCTAAGGGGGCTGGTGTGAATTGTGCTACTTTCGTTACTAACTTCCACTATTCCTTTACAAGTTTACTCTTTTTATTATTATTTTTTGTATTATCCTTTATTCAATGATTTAATTAAGGTGACTTTTTTCCTCTTTTTTTCCTCTTAAAAGAGAAAAAAAAGTCAGGGAGAAATTATGGAAATAATTTAATTTTTATATAAAAAATTATATGTGAAGTTTATTTATAAATTTTTTCTCTTTTTTCTTTTTAAATCTCAATCAAACAAAAATAGAGGGAATATTTTATGAAAAATTTTATATATAATTTTATGTATAAAATTTATTCATAAAATCATTTTCCCAAACTTTACCCACCAACCAAATATATCATTTTAATTAAAATTTATGGACTGTTTGGAAGGATGGTGACAAAAGAAGTGCAATAATTAATCTTCAGTGTATCGTATTTGGAAGCGATTCAATAAAAGGAAATGGAATGATTAGGAAAGGATAATGTGGCTATCTCTTATCATTCAATTATCTCATTTTTTTCATCCTCTAAATTTGAGGAGTTGAGGAGACAATATTTTTCATTTTTTTTCTTTCGTCAGATTTATTATACATTCAAAAGTTGTGATTAAGGGTGTATAAGGGCCGGATTGGACAAAACACGAATCTAGCTGGACTTTTAAATTGAATCGATTTTTAAAATTCAAACTCGACTCGATAATAACCCGACTATGTATCAGGTCAACCTGACATTCGAACAATATATGAGAATTTGGAGATTATACATAGTAAGGTTATAAAATTTTACAAGTAAGAAATAAAATTTAAAAGAAATTTTATAATATAGGTTTCAAAATAAACCATACCAACATAATAATAACGTCAAGTTATGTAAAATATATTAATTAAATTTTAAAATCTTATAATTTTTCATAAATTATTTTAAAAATATATCTCTTAAGAAATTATTTGAATTCGGGCTGAGTCAGACAAATCCAACGTATGACTCGAACCTAGCAAAAAAAGTGTACCAGGTCAAATTTCAAGACCCAAACCTATTTCTGTAAGCTTAGGGTCGTGTTTGGTTGGTGGGCCGGGCTAGGTTGTGAACATCCCAAGTTGTGACATACTTTTTTCTATGAGTAAATGTTCGAATTACTTCTTAAAATTATATGTGTGAGTCATTTGATCTTTAAAATTTTAAAATTAACATTTTAGTTCATAAAATTATAAAATGTAATTCACTTTTGTCCCTGGTTCTATTTTTGTTATTGTAATGTCACTTGTTTTTGCTAACATTTCATGTTAATTGATATGTTAATGATAGAATGATATTCTACTTAACCTTTGCTAAGTAAGCAATATGGAGATAAACATAATTCAAAACAGTAATATGGATTTAGCAAATAAAGTATATTTGATGCATAGTAATTGTCTAGATATTTTATTCAATCATATTATTCATAGAACTAAGTATAGAATATAATAGTTTATCATCATTATGTCATTTAATTAAGATGACATATTAGCAAAAATATGATGGCAGAGTAATAAAAGATGGAGTCAAAGGTCGACTTGATTTAAATTTTGGAATGTTAAGGGTTAAAATTTAGTTTTTAAATACGAGAAAATAAAACGATTTACATATATAATTTCAAAAACTAATTTAGATATTTATTCTTTATTCTATATTATTCCTCTCTTTTTTAAAATGAAAAATAATTATGAACCATTCCCTTGCATTGATTATAGCTTCAAACTGAGGGAAAATTTTGCCTAATTATTTTTGGTAGGTCATAATTTTTAATGGTGAGGAGATTGATCTTTTACAAAGCTCCCAAATTTCTCATTACTAATCAATTCTAGTGGTGGATTTGCTTCGATTAAACCTAAATTATGATAATCAGTCCACTCGAACAAGACAAATTATGATTCGAATCTCAATTAAGAAAATAGTCACCTACATTTAAGTATCCCATAGATACAAAAAGAAACAATAGTAATATATGGAGAGAAGACTAGCCAAATGAACGAACTCTCATTTGCAAAAGTGTAAGGTGATGAGGCATTTATGAATACCATTCATCTCACACCATATCGTCATCGTTTGGACTGAAAGTAAAATATTTATTCTAAATTAAACTGATACTTTATTTTTCTCAAGAAACTAAAGTTGCTACAACTTATATCGTTCGACGCGTTTATTATAATTTTATCTCGTATTAGACAAATGTCAAACATTTATAATTTATAATTGCGTTAGTTGATCTTGATAACGTCCAACTATTCTGACTTTTTTTTTTTATTATTATAAACAGCTATTTTGACTTTACTTGAATTGTTCCTAGTGATTCAACTTTTATATAAATTCATTTGTGCTGCAGATTAGTTTTCTTATTTTCGATTCGTTAAAAGGAAAAATTCATACTAATTTAACGGGATAATAAAATTCATATAATTTTACTTTTCCTTTCAAAAATGTTATTATGCAGGTGATAAAATATAATATGAAATAATAAATAACATTGTATTCATCCTCATGTGTACGTAAAATATGCATTTCAACCTAACAGTATGAAAACATCTTATGATAAATAAAAAGAAAACATTGACAAAATCCTTATAAAACTATCACGTCAAAAGTATGGGAATAGCAATTGCCACGACCCCTATCTCTATTATCACATCCATTTTATGATTTTTTACTAAATATCCCTAAAGTACCATTGATTTTTAATTATTCTAAATATTTTTGTCTATTGTCATATCCTCTCAATCCCAAAATTATCTCAGCAACTCTTCACATTGCAACTACAATTTGAGGGGCATTTTATTTTTCAAAGATTAAACAAGCATACTTGATTTTGGGATTGAGGGGCTGTGGGTAATAAGTAAAAACTTTAGAATAATTATAGATCAAGAATACTTTAGGCATATCCAGTAAAAAAAATTATTAAAAGAGTGTCAAAATAGATACAAGGATGTGGCAATTGCCACTTTCTAAAACTATACATGAAAATGACAACATAGCTAGAGAGTTTTGTCTTAACAATAATAGAGATGATATTTAACAATAAATATGAGGCTGCGTAACTACCAAACAAGAGCGATAAATAAATGAGACAATGAGAGAGAGGGGCCATGGTGCTACTGAAATAAACAAGAAAAATACTAAATTAAAAAATTGATATTAAAACTTTTAAGTGAAAGCTCATTAAATGTTTGTCACACTCTTGTTTAATATAAAAGTTACCCAGTTCAAATGATTTGGGAATTTTTATAAATATGATCTCGAACTTTTAAAAAAAAAATGAAAAAAAAACTAACATTAAGAAAATTTTATTTAAAAATTTATTAAAATGATTTAATTCAATTTACATCAAATTAATCAAAATTTAGTAAATTTTTGGAATGTCAATTTAATTCAATGTAAAATTTTATATATTATCATTAAAAATTATATGCTTGTAACCGTATTTCATTTTGTCCTATGAAATTAAGAAATTAATAATTTAATTTATTTTAAAAATTAAAATATTAACAATTTAGTTTGATTTTGAAATTAAGAAATTGATAATTTAGTCTCTAAAGTTGCAAAAAATAATTCAAAATACTCATTTCGGTAATGCAAGTCAATTCCTGTATATAGTGTCACTTTTTATAACTTCAAGTATTGAATAGTTAATTTCTTGATTTTAAAAATTAAAATAAAGTATAAATATAATTTTTTAAGACTATAATAAATAGTTATTCTTATTCAATCGCATATCATATCATAGACACTGGATGTGAGTATAAGAATCAAATATTCTACTTTATATAATAATATATGATTAAATTAGAATATAAAAAAAATTATATAAATTTTGTTGAAAGAATCATAACCATAACCTTGAAACCAATGACACTGTTGAGAGAGTGATAATAATAATAATAGATTGAAAGAGAAAGACGTCTTTGTCACTTCAAATGGATTTGCAATACTTGTATCACCCTCTCTCTCTCTCTCTCTCTCTCACAGCAAACTCAAACAGATTATGGCATTAGCAAGACCACACACAGAGAAAGGGACCCTATGAATTAAAAAAGTTACATCAATGGCATGCAATATAGCTTGCACATAGCACCAGCATATAATAGCATAGAGTACAGTGTTATTTACTATGGTATGGCTGAAAATTGAATGGCACAGCACTACTAGCAGCATAACATAACAGTGAGAGAGAGAGAGAAAAACAACAAGTGTAAAAGAGAGAGAAAGTAGTGACATGGGGGGTTAGAGAGAGAGAGAGAATTATAGAGAGAGGGGTTGATGCTGCAGAAGTTGCAGGTTTCACAGCAGAAGTGGTGGCAGATGGTTTTAACTTTTTGTGTGAAATAATTTTCTCCCTCATCTCTCTCTTCTTCTCTTTTCTGTGTTGGTCTTTTCTCTCTTTCTTTCTCTTTCTCTGTCTATTTCTTTCTTTGTTCTGCAGCATCTTACACTTGTATTAAGGGAGTATTGGTCTTTGTGTTTTGCCAGAAAGGATGTGATGGAACACAGGCCAAAGCTGTGAGCTTGTTTTCTGTTACAAATATTTGATGTCAAAATCAGGAGATGGAAATCTCCAACTCCTCTAATAATAATAATAATAATCACATAAAAGGCTAAAAGGGTATGAGAATACACAGAAGAATGCTCCCTTACCCAACTTACCTTACCCTTTTAGCCATTTGAATGGTGTCCCCAGTTTCCACAGCTCTTATAGCATACTTATAATAGCTTCTCTTTCTTCTTCTTATTCTTGTTGTTATTGCTGCTTGTGCACGAACAAGAGGCTAGTGTATAGTAAAGAGCTTCATTGGCTTTTGCTCTTTTGTGGGGTTGTGTATGTGTGAGCTTTTGATGCTCAAAGTGGTGCGAAAGTCAAGTTAATGGAAGCTGCTATGGCATTTCGATTTGTGGTGGTCCTTCTTCTTGCTTTTCTCATTGGTATGAATGCAAATACAGTGGATTCAGACGATGGTGAGTTTAGTTTGATGTTTCAACTTTCAAGGCCTTTTTTTTTTATTTTGTTGTTTTTGGATTTTCCCAAGAAATCTTTGTGGAGTGGGAGAAGATCACAGCAGTGTTTTTGAAACTTGAAACTTAAAGGCTTTATGGTAGCTCTTGTGGCTGCCATTGCTAGAAAGCCAAGTTGTTGCTATGTTTTTCTCTCTTGCTTCTCTTATCTTCGTGAAAGGTATTGAGATAAAGACCCAAAGTTCAATTTTTTTGAACTTTTTTTTATCTTTTTTCTTTCTCGGCAACCAAACGAGGTACTACTAACTTCCCCCAATGTTTTGTCCATTTTTTTAAAAATTAAAATCAGCACCTTTTTTTTTGGGATCTCGTAAATTTTTATTTTAATATGGATTTCAATTTCCGCACTGTTGGCATGGATTATGTTGCCTACACTACTTGTTGCATGTGTATATTTTTTTTTGTTGCATGTGTTTTTACTCATAGTCTCACAAGCATGTATTACATGGTTCTAGGAATAAGAATATGAATATGTAATATGGAAGAACTTTGTTTTCCTTGACCTTAATGTTTCTCACCATATTCTTTCATGGTTAATTTTTTTGAGATGTTTCAATGGTAGGAGCAACATTGTTGGAGATAAAGAAGTCATTCAGGGATGTGGACAATGTTCTATATGACTGGGCAGACTCACCATCATCAGATTATTGTGTCTGGAGAGGGATTTCATGTGACAATGTCACCTTCAATGTTGTTGCACTGTGAGTTGCAATGTTACCCTTGACCATTGTATATAGGCTTCTCATTTCTCGTGTCAACAAAAAACAAGTAATTTTATTTTTCTTTTGTTTGCCCCTATTCTTTTCTTGCAGCAATCTTTCAGGACTGAATCTTGATGGTGAAATTTCTCCTGCAATAGGGAACCTTAAGAGCTTGGTTTCCATGTAATTTCTACACTCTCCTTCAGCCTCTTTTTTGTTTCCTTCTTTTCATTCATGTCTACAGAAGTAGATGTAGTTGTGCAATCTGTACTTTTTTGCTTGTCCTTCTTGCTAAACGGTGTCTTGGTTTTTGTCACAGTGACCTCAGAGAAAACCGTCTATCAGGCCAGATACCAGATGAGATTGGTGACTGTTCTTCTTTAAAGAGCTTGTATGTCTCACACCCAGAAGTATTGAATTCAATTTATATAACTACCAGCTAGTGACTTGGAGAACTCTTTTTTTTTTTTTATAACTTTGTTGTCAGGGACCTGTCATTTAATGAGATAAGAGGGGATATACCATATTCAATATCAAAGTTGAAACAACTGGAAAATTTGTGAGTCTTGTGAGCATTTTTATGTAGTTGAAAATTAGTTTTTGCCAATCATCTCTGATTTGGTGATGACAGTTTCTTATCTCTTTTTTAATTGTGTCTCAGGATTTTGAAAAATAACCAGTTGATTGGACCAATTCCTTCAACTTTGTCTCAGATTCCTAACTTGAAGATTCTGTAAGTTATCTCTTTGTTTTCTTCATAATACTAATTTTAGGCTCTGTAATTAACATTATCAACTCCTGGGAAATTTGTTCTAGAGACCTGGCACAGAATATTCTTAGTGGTGAAATACCAAGGCTTATATACTGGAATGAAGTTTTGCAGTATCTGTGAGTATAGCCGATATGCGATGAAATGTGTAATTTTATTGACATATTTATTATGTGATCTTACTACTAATCTTGTTTATTTTTCATTTTCTGTTGTCATATAATAGTGGCTTGCGAGGTAACAATTTGGTAGGTTCGCTATCGCCAGACATGTGCCAGCTAACTGGATTGTGGTATTTGTAAGTTGCACACTATCATGCTTTTCCATTCCAAGCCCCAAATATGTGCATTCCTTGAGGGTATCTGATTATTTACCTCCTGAATTTTGTAGTGATGTGAGAAACAATAGCTTGACAGGAAGTATTCCTGAAAGCATAGGCAACTGTACTGCCTTCCAGGTCTTGTATGTAGTCCAATTCTACGAATGATTTTGCCATACATCGTCTTATTTTCTCTTTACAATTTTACAATTTTAACACCTTTGACTGATGTTAGGGATTTATCCTACAACCAGCTAACTGGAGAGATACCGTTCAATATCGGATTCCTGCAAGTAGCTACCTTGTATGTGTTGCATGATCTTTTCAAAGTTAATTTTTAATTTTTAATAAGGATGATATGTTGTTTTCTATGTACCTTCCCTAGGAATGCTTTGATAAGTTTGTTTGCATTTGGTAGGTCATTGCAAGGCAATAAACTCTCTGGACATATTCCATCAGTGATTGGTCTCATGCAAGCACTTGCTGTCTTGTAAGCATTTTTAGCTAGTAGTATCTGAAACAAAGATTGTGAAGTTTCTTTTTGTCTCATTTCTTCATTAATGTTCTTTGTCCATTGCTTTTATTCCATACTTCTTATCCAGAGACTTGAGTTGTAACATGTTAAGTGGACCAATCCCTCCTATCTTGGGAAACTTGACTTACACAGAAAAATTGTGAGTATAAGCAATTTGTTTTCACTTTATATCCATTGGTTAACTTTGTCCCATATTGTGTGGGTCGAATATCTAAACTCATTATATTTTTGACATCATTTCTGAATTGTTTTCTAGGTATTTGCATGGCAACAAGCTGACTGGCTTTATCCCCCCGGAACTCGGAAACATGACAAAGCTTCACTATCTGTAAGATGCTTAAGCAAATTGTTGCCTCTCAATTAATTAATTATCATTCCATTCTGAATTTCAAAATTCTTATGTAATAGAACCTCATGAATTGCCTATATGACATTATGTTCTAGTTTAGTTTCACTTTGAGCAAAGACATCTTGCCTAGAGGCATTTTCTGGAGGTTTATAATTCCGCCATCTCTCTTCAAAGAGTGAATTCATGATCATAAACATTAGCCTGATGTTTCATAGGCCTAATTTGTTAGTTCACCAGTCATAACTGGGTGAAATTTTGTTTAAAAATGGGCTTTAATTGCTAACCATCTTTTGCAGGGAACTGAATGATAACCATTTAAGTGGACATATCCCACCTGAGCTCGGAAAGCTTACTGATTTGTTTGACTTGTAAGTTCTGTTACTTTGAAGTGTCAACTTTGTTGTAGTTTTTTTTTCGTCCTTTTACTAAGTTGATGTGTCACCTATTGTTCTTGCAGAAATGTTGCCAACAACAACCTTGAGGGGCCAATTCCTGACAATCTTAGCTCATGTAAAAATCTTAACAGCCTGTAAGCAATAAAACTTGTGCTTTACTATGTTACCAGCATTTTTCTGATGCACTAAAGTGACAGATTTTCTTATTCTCCTGTATTAGCAATGTGCATGGGAACAAGTTGAGTGGAACAATTCCCCCTGCATTGAAGAGCTTGGAGAGTATGACTTATTTGTAAGTTCTACCTTGACCTTTTGGGACATTATTTGGACCTATCTGTAATTGCATCATGTTAGGTTCAGCTGTACTATCCTTTCTCAAAACATTTTGATAAGCAATTTTTATCTGGTCCAAGCTTCAACCAATACCCTTTTGCTTAATTGGTTCTTATTGCTCCATGAAATTTTGGTGACTATCCTTAGGAATCTTTCTTCCAACAACCTTCAAGGCTCCATTCCGATTGAACTGTCACGGATTGGCAATTTGGATACATTGTAAGTATGAATTATTTAATATATCTCATCACATAAATCTCTCTGACTTCATACTAATAGATGCTTTCGGATTTCCTCCCAGGGATATTTCAAATAATAATATAATTGGCTCCATTCCTTCTTCCCTTGGTGACTTGGAACATCTTCTGAAGATGTGAGTTCTCTGGAGAGTTATTACTTTTGAATTTAGCCAGTTTCTTCTTACTGATACCTTCTATTCATTTTGTCAGGAACCTGAGCAGGAATCATTTAACAGGATTTATTCCAGCAGAATTTGGTAATCTTAGAAGTGTTATGGACATGTAAGTCAATCATTTTTTTTTTCTGTTGAAAACAAACTCTGTTAGTTCTGTTTTTCTCTAATTGGTTTTCATGCTTCCATGTTGTAGTGATCTTTCAAACAATCAACTCTCTGGCTTGATTCCTGAAGAACTTAGTCAGCTTCAGAACATGATATCCTTGTAAGCTTCTTTTGAATCTTGTCTCAATATTTGTTCAATACTCTTTTATATGCAAAGATGTCAAATGTCAGATGCTGGAAATTAATTTGTTGGATTTACTTTTCTCCTTTTTGGTCCTTGTGATTTTCTCAAAAAATATGCTTAAGAATCTTTATGACTCTTGTAATTTTAAATGGTTCTCATAGTCTCTTTAAATAATTTTAATTTTACTGGTTCAAAATATGATTTAGGAGGCTTGAAAACAACAAATTAACCGGAGATGTGACATCGCTTGTAAATTGCCTTAGTCTCTCGCAGCTGTAAGTTTAGCCTTATTTTTTATAAAATTGGATGCAATATTCCTAAGAACGGACAATGTCACTTTTACCTAATAAGATGCATATCTATATTAAATCTTGTAGTAATGTGTCCTACAACAAACTAGTTGGTGTTATTCCCACAAGCAACAACTTTTCCAGGTTCCCTTTTGACAGGTAAGTGTCATTTTCAGTTGAGTGTTGTCTTTCATTGCCTTTAATTTCTAAAACAATGTAGTCTATATGCTCATCAGCATGTTCTTTTGGACTCATTGATGCAACCTTTTATTTGCAGTTTCATTGGAAACCCTGGTCTCTGTGGCAATTGGTTGAATTTGCCCTGTCATGTTTCTCATCCTGCAGAGCGAGGTAAGAACAACTAACAGGAATATCCTGCTTCCCCTTGCATCTATGCCTGGCCATATTGTGAGCACCATAAATCACTGGTCTTAAAATTGAGTGGGCTTGACACAATCCCAAAAGTTAACTCTATTCGAGGAGCCTGGGAGAACATATTAAGTAACTTTAGAGGGCAGGTTATTGTTTTGAGATATAGGGTATATATGATAGATGGTGGTGCTTGTATATTAATACTGATACTGTTTTTGTTTTTCCCTAGTGATAAAATTATGTACTGAAATGTGATTTTTTAACATATGGCTGACCTAACTGTTATTGTTTTTCCTGGAGTAGTCAGCAGTGAGTTTATTTTGGGCTCTAGAAAAGTTTACAGTACCTGTTTTAGGAATAATCTAATGTGTGTTATTGATCATGCAGCTACATTATCTAAGGTGGCTATTCTAGGAATAGCTCTTGGTGGCCTTGTGATTCTTCTTATGATATTGCTGGCAGCTTGCAGACCACACAATCCGTCTCCTTTTGCTGATGGATCACTTGACAAACCAGGTTATTGTCTTTGTTGCATCCATGAAATTTATGCTGTACCTTAAACACAGAATAACTAGTTAGTAGAAAATCAAAATCTCATCATAGCTTTTTAATTTCCTTTTCTCTAGCTTTGGTTCAAAGAGTGAGCCTGGGGTTTTATTGATTTTAATTAAGTGACTTCAATGGATGTGACCTTGAACAAGTAGTGATGGAAATTGATTGAACTGTATAATGGTGTGAATATTGACATGGCTTCTTATTAATAGGATTTTAGTATATTGAGATAGTATTTTATGATTCTGCCTAATGTAACTGAAGTTAACTGCATGAGCTTGATTCACAGTTAAATACTCGCCACCAAAACTAGTGATTCTTCATATGAATATGGCACTTCATGTGTATGAGGATATCATGAGGATGACTGAAAACCTGAGTGAGAAGTATATAATTGGATATGGTGCATCAAGCACAGTTTACAAGTGTGTTCTTAAGAATTGCAAGCCAGTGGCTATCAAGAAGCTCTATTCTCACTCTCCGCAATGCTTGAAAGAATTCGAGACTGAACTTGAGACAGTTGGCAGCATTAAGCACCGCAATCTCGTCAGTCTTCAAGGATACTCTTTGTCATCATATGGACACCTTCTCTTTTATGACTACATGGAAAATGGCAGTCTATGGGATCTTCTTCATGGTAAGTTCAAGCCTTTTTTTTTTTTTTGGTTATTGTTAATGGCCTAATCTCTATAAAGTAGTGGATTGTTGTATGATGAGAAATTCTTCTGAGGTTATTGTGCATGACTGTAATGAAGATTCTAGATTCATGCATTGTTTTTTGTTGTTGCTCTCTAGCTCTTGCTGTTGTATTCTATATGTTAAGTTTCATATAGACCTTTAAATAAGGAGGGAGTATGAACTAGGCATCTGCATGCCACAAATTTTTGTTGATGTGATCAATGCATTGGATAACAACCATGCACAAAACATTCAGAAACCAAGCAATGAGTTTATGTATGACTTTATTTTGTTATGTTACTTCGTTTCAGGCCCTACAAAGAAGAAAAAACTTGATTGGGATCTGCGTCTAAAAATAGCACTTGGAGCTGCCCAAGGGCTTGCTTATCTACACCATGATTGTAGTCCTCGGATCATCCACAGGGATGTGAAATCATCAAACATTCTATTAGATGGAGACTTTGAGCCCCATCTCACTGATTTTGGCATTGCCAAAAGTCTCTGCCCCTCTAAGTCCCATACATCAACTTACATAATGGGCACAATTGGCTACATAGACCCTGAGTATGCTAGAACATCCCGGCTTACCGAGAAGTCTGATGTGTACAGCTATGGTATCGTTTTACTTGAGTTGCTAACTGGGAGGAAAGCTGTTGACGATGAATCTAACCTCCATCATCTTGTGAGTTTTCTGCACATTTTAAAGCTTTTGCTATCTTATTTATTTCCCTGCCCTATGGTGATAGATCATTAGCTTTAAAAGTGTATAATTTATTGATTGATTTATGTTGAGACAATGAGAGGATAGAAAGACATTAGAATTTGTTTGTTTTAACTACGCAACAAACAACAAAGTATGGATTATAGAGACACTGAGTAATAACTATATTAAAAAATATATATTTTACAGATAGACAACAATATACTATTTCCTTAAATACATGATTTGAGATCCTAGTCATCCTAATTATAGATTCTAACAATGTATAACATTGGTCTTGCATGGTCTCTGGATATTTTGGGCATGTTAGAATTTTTTCTACCTTCACTTCCGACATTAAGTTTTCAATTCATCGTCTTATAAACACCTGTTGGCTTGTGATTTAAAACGGCAAATTCAATTTGCTTAAATATATATCTAAACTACTCAGTAATACTTGGTCCTTATTTAGTTAATGAGACCCCCATTTTCATAGTATCTGCTTAAGTTAATTTTTGAGTAAACAACCTTTTTGGATACTAAGGGTCTATTTGGTTTGAGTTTTCAGTTTTCCAAAGGAAAATTGAAAATTCTGAAAACTTTTGACATTTATTTAGTCAAACATTTTTAGTTTTCACATCATTTCAGTCCAAACATTTGTCATTTTGCCATTAATTTAGTCATTTCATCAAAGCAATTAAAAATATTAAGACTAAATTGATGTGAAATTAAAAATGTTATTTACTCTTAATTTTTAGACTAATCATTCTTTGGTTGTGTAGATTTTGTCCAAGACAAAAAGCAATGCTGTAATGGAAACTGTTGATCCAGACATTACTGCAACATGTAAGGACCTGGGAGCAGTAAAGAAGGTCTATCAGCTTGCTCTATTATGCACAAAGAGGCAGCCAACTGATAGGCCAACAATGCATGAAGTGACACGTGTCCTTGGAAGCCTTGTGCCATCTACCACCACCCCAACAAAGCAACAAGCCCCTCCACTGCCACCTCCTGCCTCTTCACTACTCCCATCTGCTAAAGTGCCATGTTACATGGATGAGTATGCAAATCTCAAGGCTCCACACTTGGTTAACTGCCCTTCAATGAGCACTTCTGATGCACAGTTGTTCCTCAAGTTCGGAGAGGTAATCTCCCAGAACAGTGAGTAAAAAAGGGAGTTTTGGAACCATCAAAACTCAAGAATCATGTATATTAAAAACCAAAAAAGGAGAAAAAAACATGAATGGGGCAGTGAAAAGTTAGACTTGGAGGGTTTGATGTTAAATGAAAAAAAGATGTGTATAAGAAAGTTTAGCATCAGTTTTTTAGTGTTGCTTTTGGAACAAGGAAAGATATGTTTCACCTTACTACAATTTGAAAGGTGCAGTAACCAAATTTCTTGTACTTTTTGTTTGGTAGCACACAGTATAGTGCAGTAGTAAAGGGTTTGGGGCCACTGTGTAGGGTGGGGTAGATAAACTCTTAATGGGTTTGGGAGGGAGCAGTGCATAATGTGTGAACAGCAATAATGCACTGATTCTTAGCTGGCCCGGATCAGTCATGTGTCTTTATGCTGGCAGTATTCAGTACTGTATCCATTGCCCCTTTTACTACCTGATGCCAAATTTCATGTAGTTAGAGCATGAAACTTTATGGGGCACTGAGATCCCCCACAGGAAAATTCAAACATGGCCATTGATTTCCGTGCCTTGCTGCCTCAAATTTGTGGAATATGATCACGGTCATCATGTCTATTAAGATTTTAAAATATGTAATAAAAAACTTGTCAAGCGACAAATCAGTCGCTCTGAAATTTGAATTTCTAGTATTGGTCATTTAAAAAAGGGAACAAATTGGTCTTTTTGTGGCATGTACAATTAAAACAACTCTACATGGACATGTACAAAAATTAATTTGTCCTCTTTTTTAATTGAGGGACTGATAGGAGATATTCAAATCGTGATGGACTAATTGGTCTTTCAAATATATTTCTAAGAAGAAAATGAGTATTTAGTCAAAGAAGTGCATCTCATATTTGAAGAAATAAGCAAATAGAGGAATATTTAGATACATAAAGCGGCCAAGGATTCCTTGGTCCTCTCTAGTTATGGATTACGTTAGTCCTCCCCCTTTCAACTGTAAAATGACTAACTAATCCATTTCAATCATTAATTTTACATTATGCCACACATCCTTCTCTCCTTTCGCCTTTTTGCACGTACTTTTCCATCGTCAGTCACCTTCATCGGCCACCACCTGCATGTCCAAAAAGAACAAACAATAACACCACCACCTCTCTCACTTTCTTCTCTGTTTTCTTTTCAAATAATTTCACATCGTTACTCAAATGATCAATAACTTGTTGATACAACTGAGGAAGGGCCCCAATTTGATCTAAGGTTTCAATTTTGTCGTACAATTAACATCACATATTACGATTTCAATTGTTCGAGTAGTTCAATCCCTTTAAACAATCAAAAAGAAATATAGCTAAAAGATGGGGCTAGCTTGAGAGGGCCCTAGTGAAGTTGAACAAGAAGATGGTCCAGTGGAGCAAGGACAATGGCCACTAGGGGACATGGTGATGGAAGGAGAGGTTGTGGACCGGCTAACGATGGGGCGGGTGGTGGCGGTGCAAAGATAGTTTTATTGATGAACGATAATTTTGTAATTTCAAACTACTATATTATATAATAGTATTTGCTTAATAACTTCCTTCTTAAATCTGAATCATTAAAAATATATCTATACTAATGGTAATAGATGAGAGGATTAACATTAGTTCCAAACTAGGGGAGGACCAAGGAATCCTGTCCCATGTAAAGCTATAATAGTTAGCAATAATGAATTAGAAAAATAAGAAAGACTGTACTTCAATGATCCCTCCTAGTCAGGAACTGCACACTGATTGTTCCATGTTAGATATGGCCTTTATCATCATAGTATGAAAGCTTGTGTAGAGGGCATTCTCTTGAGGAAGTTCTCAGGAACAGAAGGCAAAACAACTCGGAATATTGGATGCCTTAGAAAATATAGAATACCAACGAAGATGATAACTTTAGGAGGAAGAACAGTTGACACAAGGAAACCAAGAACACAAAATAGTAAAAACATTATTGTAGCTCTTCGATCCCTCCAACTGCTTAGAGAATGCAGCCTTTCTCCTATGGTTGCCAAGTCACTAGCAATTTTTTGTGTGCTCCTAGCAATGACCCTCAATTGATCATATCTCCTTCTTAAAGTTTCCCCTTGAAGTTGAGTGGGAAACATGTCAAGCTCTTCTTCTAAATCTTCGGGAGTTGCTGTATCAGCCCCAGATAGTGTTGCATCTATGTGACAAGGATGCCTAGGCCTCTTGAAGTAATGCTTCAACCCAACCCAAAAAAGGTAGAAAAGTAACAAGGGCAAGATTGGTTCTGGATAAAGGACTATAAGAATGCACTGACAATGTAAAAGTATTGTGGTAACCGGGCTCTTCCAGTGGCGCGCGTCATCCAACCATTTCCATAAGGCAACAAAGCCGCCAACAAGATTCATGACTCTATTGAAATTAGCTCTGGCTTTTCTCACACTCCATATGTCTGATCTCTTATCCAGCATGTAAAACACAACCTCATTCCTCAGGGGTGGTTCAGCCTTGCTTAACCTCTGTGCTATAATATGAACAGCTTGGTTTCTTAGATTATCAATCTGAGCAAGAGACAATGGCAAAAGATGATGCTGGATAGGAAACAAAGGTGTCATATAGGATGGATATCTATTAAGTGGAGACAAAAATGGACAACAAAACCTCACTGCCAAATGGATTTCACCCATCTTTTGCATCCCAGAAGGTTGCAAACCTATAAGTGGATAAGAATGTGTATAGACTTTGCCAAGGCTCAATGTGGATAGCCTAATCCTTATCTTACCAATTACAGCATCATGTGCTCCTATAGCTCTACTGTTAGCATCTAACTGGCTGTTATCAAACACCACAATATTAATGACTGTAAATGGCTCATACACTTCCCAAATGTATTGCTCATTCCACTTTGGTGAGAGGCTATCGACAACCGTTCTCGTGCGCACCCACTTTGGACCATATTTAGCAACACAATAGGCATCTGTTTGAGTATTCATCTTCACTGGCACCAAATCAGTTGCCTTAAGGATCCCCAACTCCAGAACCCCAATGCTTGGCTTCCAAAGTTTCCTTGCTGAAGGCCTAAAGTCACTACTATACTCAATAGGCTCATCAATTACATGATAGCCACCATCCAGAGAGACCCTTGCACAAAGCTTACTAGCAAAGTTCATCTCCTTTGAAGTCTCAACCATTCCAGGCCTATTAAGGTTATACCATTTAGCAGCAACCACTACACCATCTAGTCTCTTAACCACATCTTTCAATTGAATCTCACACCATCCCAAACTTACATGATAGGTCAATGTCCCTTGTTCAACACTTAGGATCAAAGTATCACTGAAGGGCTCTTGTGCAACAAACATCAAATCCTCATTCCAAAATGGGGTTGGACCCTTTTCCTTGGAAAAACCAGTTCTCAACCTTAGGCCTCCCAAATCAACTTGTACAAAGATATCTGAATTGTTATGGTCATATCTAAGTAACAAGTCCTGTGCTTGAATCAAATTGACTCTAAGGTACCAAAGGGCGGGTGACATATACACCTTTGAACGAGTGTAACCAACAGCATCAACACTTACTCTAGTGACATCAGAACACCAAGCATGAGGGAAATATTCATCTGCTTGAGTCCCTATCCAAAAACACAACATGATTTCCCCTCTTGGAAGCTTTGCTCCAGATCGATCCTCTAGCATGTACCATTGTGGTGCCAATGCAGGTTCTGGTGGAACCCTCTTTGGTACCTCATAGAGATTCAATATAACTCTACCAAAGACTGCATGTGACATATGTAGACTCTCCAACTTTCCCTTTACTAAAACTTCCATGTCGAAGTCTTGGATTTTGTCCTTCTCAAAAGCAAAGACTTGGTTCCATTCAGGGTAGGAACTTTGCTCAAAGAAAAAGGTTGTTGCTCTCAAGTTTCCAAGCTTGATTTCCACATAAGGGTCATGTGCATGGTGGAAGTCCCTGGCTTTCACCACCCTCACAAACAAGAACTGCATTTGTTCAACAAGGTCATATCTTCTTGTGAGTTTGTCACCTTCAGTGGGTTGACTAGCACCAATGTTAGGTGAAGTCTCCCTGGGTGCAGATTCATTTCTCTGTTGATTTGCCATTTCTGAACCTACATCATGCAAGGCAAATGTTTAGTATATAGATATAGACATAGATTTAGATTGTGCTAAAAGATAATGTATCCAATCATATAATCATGTATAACGGTGATAGTAAAAGTCATACACTTTTGCTTATATGTTCAGTATACCATTGGATAACCGTAAAAAAAAAAAAATTACATTAGCGGTAATTATGAAAATTAAATTCAAAAACCAAAAATGAACAAACAGACAAGAAAATTAGCCAACAAAAATGCTGGACTTATGAAGTAAATATATCCAGAAATAAACATTACCACAAGTCACAACCATTTTGAGGATAAAGATATTAAGTTGAGATAATTACATATACAGCTACATACTAGTTGGATGTAAAATTTTAAGAGTCTAATTATATATAGGGAATGGTGGAAGTAGAATCTCACTTAACAAATTAATTAACAAGGCTTGTTATACAAATTAATTAATAATTTTAATAATAATTATTTTTCCCTTAGAAAAATTAAAGTGTAGCAACTATTTACAAAAAGACAAATGAAAAAGAAAATTAAGAAATTTTTTTGACAAATGTGTCAACTTCTAATAGTATCCCTCAATCAATGGAGAACTCAAAAACTTCGTCATTCTACTAGAAAATTATTTTGATATATTGCTTTTGTTTATAAAAAGACATCAAGGGAAAAAAAGAAAGAAAGGCAACATGAACTACAATCCTTAAAGATACTTAAATCACACATCAATGTTGTAAGTTGATCCATGGATTAAAAAAATGTAGGGAAAATTTTTTTTTATTTTTATTTCATAAAAAACAAAGTTTTTGGTTTCTAATGATCAAATAACTTTGAAATTAAAAGAAAATATCCAGGAGATAATTTAAAATTGAAAAAAAAAATAATGAGATGATTCAAAATTAAGCTAACAACTTCAATCAATTTAAAAAATTTTATTTTTGTACTTTAATATATCTGTTTCGTGTTCCTTTTTATTTTTCGGTGGAAAAATTTATTTTTTGTATTTATATTTCTAATTCCTCAACTCAAAAACTCATCAAGACACTTAATTAAAAATAAAAATCGACCTAGTAAACAAAAACATCCCAACCCACGATAAACAAGGCAAAAAAAAAAACACTAACGTAAAAACACACACAAAAGACCGAACAAAAATTAAAAACCCAAAAAAACTTAATGAAAATCATAAAAAAATCAATGGAGTTTGACAGAATTTTGTATTTATTCACAACCTTATCCTGCTTATAGAATATTTCTAATAAAAATCATTTCTTATCATTAAAAATATTTATTGTTGGTTTAGGGGTCATTCTAATGGGTTATGTTTTGTTGTTGCTTGCAGGGATCTTCATTTAGCTTCAATAATAATTTTGGTTTAAGATTTCTAATTTGATAGCTAGGACGGTGGTAAAGATCACGGTTGTTTTTGCTTTGGGGGTTGATTTTGGGATTTTGTGATGGTTTTGTGCTTAGATGAGCATTATATTGACAATAGAGACTGTTTTTTGAAAATTTTCTTTTTTAGCATTGGGTGTGAACATTATGAGGAGAGGAGATATGCTCAACCATGACAACTAGAAGAAAAGAATACAACAAAACGAAGCAAGGAATCAGATATTTACCCTCTTTTTTGAACATAGAGTATCCACCGTAAGAAATAGTGACTAATCTATTTGAGAGATAGAGCATGCAAGCATAATTCCGCCTTTGATTGCGCCTTTGGTCATGACATTCTCTATATGCACACTGTCAAATATTAAACTCTGACTAGATGTCTAAAAAACTCAACTATCAACTGCCAGGCCTTGTCAAGAAATTGCTGCAAATTATTTAAAGAGAGAGGAAATTATTTTCTGATGACTTTTCATAAAAAGATCAATGGCTATTTGCACATAATTAGAGAATGAATGCAAATTATTTATGAAAAAATTTAAATTGATACTGATAGATACAACTGATAATAATTTACCATAATTAACACTAATTGTTTAATCTAAAAGATCTTGATTGATTGATTCATAAAATCTAATTGTTTTTATTTTATTTTTTAATTTTATTATTTTTTAGGCTACGGCGAATCATGGACTTGGATTAGAAAATTTGGGCATGCCGTCGTTATTTGTTATTTTATTTTATATTTTCTTATTTATTTACTAATAATGTTTATTTTAATTATTTTTAAATTTTAATAAATATATTAAATTTTCAGCCAAAATATAGTGTTTAGATACAACACACTTGAAAAGTTATTTACTTTATTAAGTTTCGGGGTATGATTTACATACTGTGGTATTTGTTTGATTTATGTAGACAACTTCATTTAGTGGAATAAAACTTAATTTGTTATTCAGATGAAAAAAAGTTAATTTTTAATTATAATATTGAATTTAGGGTAACTAAGATTTTCTTTTGAGAGTATTTCCTCACCTAATTAGTAAAAAATTAATGTACAGTAAGACGCCTAACGGGACCTTCCATAAACAAAATATTTAAATAACTTTTTTTATTGAAGCTTTTCCAGGCACAATTTAAATTGATACAAACACTCTTATATATAAAGATACAGAAGTATTCATGTTTAAAATTTTAGAATTCTCACTTATGTGATTTTTTTTTTAACAAAATTTCCAACGATAGACTTGCCACCTCTTAAAATAATGTGGTATTAATAGTAGTACAAGTAGCTGTAGTCATTAATATAATTTTCACTCATATATCGAATATAGAGCAGGACAAAGTGCTAATCGAAGTATTCCTTTTATCTATGTATCTTTTATTATCTCAAATTCATTGTTGACAAAAATTAAGACTTTCAATAATGTGTATATATTTCTAAATTTCAATGTAAATCGAAAGAAATTTTACATTAATGGTACAGCGAAATTAATCTTTAAAAATTTAAAAGAAAATAAATAGAATTCAAAAGACTTTGCTTTATCGATGTTTAGTTGAATGGCATTTTGTTTATTAGTAATAATTACGCTTCTCAATGTACATATTTTATTGAAAGTAATTTTTTTTTTACATACTTTGATCAAATTTACCTTTGAAATCCTTCAGTGGAGAAACGAACATACTCTTACTTATCACGCTACTCAGTAAATTAACACTAATTATCAAGCATAACACTCAAACAAAGAAAAGTAAAAGAGCCGGTACCAAGTAATTTCAACGAACATAAGAAGAATGCTTAGGAATGATTAGGGTCCGTTTAGTTTCAGTTTCTAGTTTCATTTTTCAGAATTTTATAAAAAAAATAATAAAAACTAAAAATGAAAACAGAAAATGAGATTTTATAATTTTTCATAATTTTTAATATTTTCTTCATAAAATCTAAAAAAATTAAAAATAAAAACTGAAAATAAATTGAAACCAAACATACCTTGTGTAGTGGATAAGCTTACATGAAGCACTGCACACGTACACGTACAAGTAGCCTTGGTGAATAAAATACCTTGCCTCAACTTTGCAAACAAACAAGGTCTTCCACTTTTAAATACTTCAGAATAAAGGAAGAAATAGTTTGATTTACAATGGAAATACGGAATCCAACAATGAAGAGAAACATTACCCGTAAAAAAAAAAAAACAAAAAAAAACAAAAGGAACAAAAACAATGAAGAGAAACATCTATTGTTGTCTCTGGATTATTGTATGCCCGTCTTTTTTTGTCCTCACATCATGTGAATATTTTTCTTGAATTGAAATCTTCTATTCATATATGTTTTTTTCCACCGAAATCTTTAATTTAGATCAATCTTTATCAATTTGTGTCAAGTTGCTATTATTAACTTATAAATATGTAATTTATTTTTTAAATATATTTGTTAATAATAAGTTTGTCACTAAACCCTTAGGATTGATGATGAGGAGTTTGAATAATATGTATAAGGTTATAGGTTTAAATCTCATTGTTATAAATGTAATTTTAGGAGTACTAAAAAAAGAAATAAAAAAAAAGTTTGTCGCTGAATAAAGTTAGCAGATTTTTTAGTAACTGATGCTCTATCTTTTGGATGATTAAATCCTCACCAAAAAAAAAAAAAAGAGAGTGATAGATGAGTATGGTATATGATAAATAATTATATATTTTGTGTGGCTTTTAGTTATATAATGGGTACAAAAAACAAGTATAATTATACAATCTGTCTAGTATATGAAGTACACTGCATTCCGATTGTTCTAAGTCGAGTTGGGTAACTTCTCCATAAGAGTAAGTTTTCTTAATGTTCATTTTATTAATGCTAATTTTTTTTTATCATAATACTAGAATCTAAGACTATACTTAAGAGAAACTGGTGTCAAATCATTTAAACTAATCAACAATTGATAATAATATTAGATAGCTACCATATTTATGTTTTGCTAACATCAAACAATTTAATCTTTTTACCAGTTATATATTTTGCATACTATCTCTTTTCACTGAAATATATATTCTTGGCCCTAGATTGACAAAAAAAAAATTATTTTTTGACATATTGAAGTTATAAAACACGACTTTATTACCCTTTAATTATAGATTATGTGTATTTTAATTGGTCCGTGATTTTCCTATTTTAAAAAATGTATAACATAATCCTTAAACTTTCCTGCTTGCGGATTTTAGTTATTCCATTTAGTTTTCTTCACTTGTTAATAGACTAGTAGACATCTCCAAATGTTTAGAGGATAATATAACATTTGATTTTTTTTTAATTTAAAGACTATAGTACATATTGTTAAAAGTTCATAGAAGTAAAGTGCACCTTTTTTATATTAATAATGGATGAAATCCTAATAGCATGATTAAATTGCATATTTAAAATGTTTAGGAGATTAAGTTGCATTTTTTTTTATTCAGGTATAAAGTGCATTTGACTTCAAATTGCATTCGACTTATAGTAAGAGGAATTTATACTTTTCTCAAGTTTATAATGAAGAAATTTTAAGCCCATACATCTAAATAATTAATTCTAATCACACTATGCAAATTAACAAATAAATCAATAAATAAGAGTGGATAGAATTTGTCTAAGATTGATTGAGAAAACCAACCGATCCAAAGCTCTTACAACTTTGAGATCTAAAAGCACGACTAACTAAAGGAGGTTAGAGGAAGAGAGCTCCTTTTATTTCCCGTATATCAAAATATACAACCTTGAACCAATGGGACATGAGATGCATATATATAGGGTTAGGAGGAGCCTCTCCATATGTTAATATAATGTGGATTAAGGATACACATTAACATGTAATTGATTTATACTAGTTCACAAAATAATTTAACATATAATTTAGTTAAACTTCTGATGCTATTTTTTCAAAAAAAATTCTCAAATCATTGAAAATATAACATTTTGTTAAACGAATAAAGCAATAATAATATAAACGAAATAATAACCAAATTTGAGAGTCATAACATGTATATATAATAACGTCGTATTTGAAAACAAATTAAATGAATTCTGAAAAGACGAAAAATTAGACTTACGATGAAACTATCAAATTGCATGAAATTTATTTCAAATTAACTTTAATGATTTTTATGTTGGGCAGTATGAGTGTTTGGCAGTTAAATCGTGGCTATATATTCCACGTTCAAGAAATTTCTTTTTGTTTTTTTTCCATCATCGCCAAAAGGAAAGAAATTTCTTGGGCTGCTGCCAGAAGGACAACGGAACTGTCTTTCTAAGGCTACTAAAATGCAGCCACTTGCCATAAAACTAAGAAAAAGTTATTAATTCAAAATTTGAGTATATACATAATATAAAATTTAACATATGAATTTTTTTTTTGTTTCCATAGTATTTATATAGATATTACTGTGAGGTTAATTCCGGAAATTTAAATAAAGGGTTAAATGTATTTTACTTCTGGACTTTAGGTTATATGCAATTTACACTAATACTTTTCAAAATATGTATCGTGACATCCTGAACTTTCCAAACTGTGCCAAACACCCCTCAACATAATTTTGACAATTAATAAAAGTAAAATTTATGTACACTTAACCCTTCAATATTTCTAATTTGTACAATCCAACACATTGTTTGTGAATTCTATGTGCACTTAACCTCCTGATTTTTTATTGTGTGCAACTCGGCACTTTGGTATGACTTAAGTTTTGCAATGTTTGAAAAGTATAAGTTTTTTGCACAGTTTGTAAAGTTCAGGTTGTCGTAATACACATTTTGAAAAGTTAATGTGTAAATTGCACATGACCTAGAATTCGAGGGTAATTTAACATGGGTTTTGATGAGGCTTAACATCATAATATAGTATTTATGGATAAATTAGATAAGGTATAAGAATGGGAAAGAAATTCGCTAGAAACGGATAATGCTCCAAAAACACAAAAAAAAAAACAATGGTTCATAATATGCTATCAACATAGTTTTTTAGCCATTACAAAAGCTAAGGTACATAATCTGCTGGCAACGGATTCCTCTCCCAAACGCACCCCATGCCACGCTGAAAAGAGATTGGCAAGTTGCAGAGGTGCATAATCCGCGATTTGTGGATTCTTGTCCCTAATGTGTTGATCGCTCCGAGAATCCACGACTGCTACTTGCTTCACGCCTCTGCAGCACGCCTTCTACCTGCTTCACTCCATCTAACCTAATTCACTACAAGAAACATAATGGTGAGTGAATGCAACAACAACTAGTGAATGAATGAGAGCAATCCTTGAACACACTCCTGATCTTCCCTTCCTTCTTTTCTAGTACTATGAAAAGGAGAGTTTGGTTTTACGTCTGTGCAGAAGTAGTAATTGAGAGAGATAGAGAGTTTGGTCTGAGGGAGAAGAACTTGAGTGTGTGTGTGTGAATATATAGGAATTGCTGACATCTACACCTTTATATGGAGGTTAACAAGCTGCACATTTTTCTTTGGATAAAAAAGACGCTTCTCTCTTGTATGCATCAAATTTTAATTTTGGGTGTTGTTATAATTTTGACTTGTGTACATTAATTGATGGTTTTACTTCTCTTTCCTTTCTCCTCTATTTCCCTTTTACAACTCCACACGATGAAGAAGAAGCGTCAGCCTCACCATCCACGGAACAACAAAATATTTGTCAATTTTTTCCAAAAAAATAAATTTTATATATATCTTATACCCAATCTCAAATAGTGTTACAAAATATTTGAAAAATAATAAAGAAACCAAAACTCTATTTAATGTTTATGAGCCTCCATTATCAAGGCCAGTAATTTCATTATTTGGACTTATGGTTATCCATTGTGGTGAGTTAAATAATAATTTCCTTTCAACTTTTCTTTGGGACTTGTGTAGTGCTATGAATATATATATTAGAAATACTTAGAAAAATGTCTTAACGACAACATGATGCAACATTGGATGGTAAGGAGCATATTGCAGTTAATATTTTTAATAGATAGTTAAGTTTATTTTATCTAATTTTGTTATTATTTTATTTTATTAAGTTTATATTCTAGGTGTATTTGTTTGGAATTTTTTTCATCATTTTACACGTTTGTTTAAGCATTCCCAGACAATTTATAAAGACGCAACCATATATAAATTCAATTATACTTCCAAAACATTTTCATAAAAAACCATACATAATTTATTCCATGAATTTTTCACCAATTCCAATTATTTTCCAATCCATCAATACAATTGGCTCAACCATAAACCAATTCGGTGTTTTAAAATTCATATTCATCATAGCCAAACCAATCTTTTTATAATATTGCATATAAAATAATTTATTTGTCTTATATGGTCACTAAAACATATTTATTTTTCAATCAATAACAATAATTAGATTTTCTACGTACGTAAATTATGTAAATCAGCTAACATGAAACCACAGGGATTTAATAAAATTCACAAATAATTTATAGTACATAAAATTAACTATAGATACTAAATCTACTCACAACAATAGTTTCCAAAGAATCAGAGAGCACTCCTCAAGCTAACAAAATTCCCGATTGGCATCCAATTGCTCAATTCTAGGAACAAGATAATAAAAATATATGTTACCTAACAATGTTACCGATTAACATGCATGAGCTCTATACATCAAAACCCTCAATTTCTACATCCCAAGGTTCCCAAAACCCCCTAAATCCTCTATATCAAATATATACAAAGCTCAATAGAATCAAAAGAGTGCTATTGAGGCTTATCTACACTGTCAATAGGAAGAAAAGAGAGAAGCAATGCCTCAAAACTCGCAATTACAACGAATCCCTTTTCTAGAGAGAAAAAGTCGCAATCACAAAGAAGGAGGGGGAGGGAGGCGGGGAGCGAGGGAAAGAGGGGAGAGAGAAAGAGCTCCCCAGTTGGGGAAGATTGAGGCCGACGGCTATGACTGCTAGACGGTGGTGGCTGGAGGTTGCAGGTAGTGGTTGATGAGGTCCCCAAAAAAGAAAGAATGGAGAAAGAAAAAAGAAGGAGAAATGAGTAAGGAAAAAGAAAGAAAGGAAGAAAAAATTGGAAGGGGTCACGCTAAAGGAAAAAAAAAAGAGAGGAGGAGAGAGAAAAGTAAAAGAAAGAGAGAGAGAAAGAGAAAGGAAAAGAAAAAGAAAAGAGTGAGTTCCACTAATATTATGTTACTAACATTATTCCAATTTAATTTATGTCAAAATTGGGTTCCCAGTTATTTTATTTATTATGGTCATTATTATTTTTAAAACATGTGCAAATTTTCATTTTTCGGCCATCACATTACTGGCGAAAAAATCCGCGGGTAATGGACGTGCTAAATTTGGTGTTAGATTGTGTGAATACTACCGATAGATTATTGGCGAAAAAAACTGTTGGTAATGGTTTTTCAAAAAAAAAATAAGTTTTGCTATTCCTCTCTTTTGTGCTTGTAAATCCGCTGGTAATACCGATGGAAAAATATAATCTGTCGAAAACTCGCATTTTTCTAGTAGTGATTAGTTGCACCATCATTTCTACTTTCATATTCTTCTTTATCACTTTCTTCTCATACTACTTCTCTTTATTCACATGTTCTCATTCCGAGCAACAACTTCTTCGAATTCAACATACAACTAAATGGTATGATTATTTGGCTAGTGCTGTTGATGTAAGCAAAACGTTTGTTGAATGCTGCTATCATTAGTACTTGGAATTACTTGATAATTTATAAAGTTACAAAAAATTCAGGTTTGGCACTTGTATCCTATAGGTGTCCCTTTTTTTTTTTAGTATTTGAATTTATGGATTGACAAAGAGCATTCTCTAACTATGCAAATGAGAAAGTTGTATAGAATAAAAATATTGACTAAAACCCCAAGTTAGTCCCTCAAATTTATAGTGGGGGACAAATTAGTTCCTTAGATCTAGAAAATCTCATATTAGTCCATCAAATTTTATAAAAAGTGACAAGTTAGTCCCTTCATTAAATTGTTATTTGAACTGTTAATAGAAATGTCCACGTATTATGGTCATTTGCTTATGTACACTATTAATTTTTACAGTGAGTCCTGAGCCTCGCTTCCCTGTTTTGAGCAGAACAAATGTCAATTTAAAATCAAAATTTTTCTTCTGAGCAAAGTGCAATAGTGAGATAGTAGATGAAGAAAAAAGGTGTAAATGACTTTGTTTCGAGAAGTTAGAGGAGTGATGTAAGTTAGGATCCATCATAAAAGTTAACAGTTAACAGTACGTATAAGTAAGTTAACATGACACAACTTAGACGACATTTTTACTGATGGACTAATTTGTCTCTTTTTGTGAAATTTGAGGGACTAATATGAAATTTTCAAATCTAAGGGATTAATTTATCCCCCACTATCAATCTGAGTGACTAATTTGGGGTTTTAGTAAAAAATATTTATTGGACTTTCACGTGTAAAAGTTGCATTATCATTTAGATTTATAAATACATGATCATTACATACTACGATCATGACAATGTTCATTTTTTTTCTCTCACAATTTTTTTCTTTCTAATAGTAAAGGGACAATGAATGTGAACTAGAAGGTGAATAAGGGAAATTAGTGAGTGTAAATGGAGAATGGGTGCAGAGTACGGTGGGTGAAGATTTGTCTCCTCTAAGTGAGTTTAAATAGAGAGATCCATGTCTTAGCATACTATTTTTCATTTCTCTACAAGGCACCCGTGGTAGCAAATCATCGTCCTAGCATATGTACATAATCCGCTAATAATGAATTTATAACAGACAAATTTATTATTATTTTTATTGCTTTTTCATGTTCATAATTAGTTGGCAGCAGATTATATGTTAAAAAATTTGATTCATAATTCGCTACTAATATATTATTTTTCTTCAATTTTTTTTTCTTTTTTGGTTCACTGTCCACTATAAGCAGATTTCACATCCAATGCCCTCCTAATATCATTTCACTAAAACAAAATATTGTAGTATTTTCATCACTAAAAATCCATATGAAAAAAATTGATTCGTTAATTCTATGGGCTTAGCCAAGTGGAATAAGATAGGTGATGTGAGTTTCTTTATAAATACTCCATGAGTTAAGATATTTCTCTAATTTTGACTATGACACCCTCATTTTATCCTAAAAGTTTAAGGAAAAAAGGATATTATTATGAGATTAAATACGGCATATTGTTATCATGAAAAGACTTTTCAATAATTATATTTTTTTTAATGATTGAATCTTAGTATCTCACTGATATCATTTGATCTTAGGTGATCTGTACTTCTCATAATCTTATCTTTAATAAAATTTAGGTAATATTACACCTTATATTTTTATATTGGGTTAAATAAATTTTTTCCTGAAAAATAAACAAATTTTAGTTTTGGTTCTTGAATTTTTTTTTTCTGTTTGGTTTTAGTCCAAACATTTCCAAAATTATTTGGTTTTAGTTCCCGAAGTTAGCATGCCTCTGTTAAGTAATAAGTTAGGTGGCAAAGCCAAATTACCAATCCTATACAACAAACTGTCAAAATCTTTATTTAATAACCCATTAGACTTGATAACTCAATTTACAGCAGGGTTTCAACACATATAGATATGATATGCCATGTACAACTAATGCCTACCATATAAGATTGAATAATATGATTTTTTGTTACTCAATTCAATGTTTAATAAAGATAGACTAACTTTAGGAACTAAACTAAGTCGTTTTTTAAATATTTAGATTAAAACTGAACAATTTTCTTTTTAGAGACCAAAATCAAAACTCTTGATTTTCAGGGATCAAAAAGATATTTAAATCTTTTTATATTTTATGAAATATGAAAATATCTTGTACACATGACACTAGCAAGCTGGGTGTTATTAGAGGCTAATGCAGACATTAAGGCCTTGTTTGGTGCACCGTATAGAATAAGGTTTGATAGTATAGCATAAGAAATTCATTGTATAAGTTTTTATAGTATCCATTGTTTAGTGCGCCACATGACTAGTCAGGTGGACAAGTAGTCGAGTGGCAACCGATGGGTGGTAAACGACAACCAAGGGATGATTGGCGGGGACCAGCGAATGGTGCGGGGCGGCCAGTGGGTGGCAGGGGGCTATCGGTAGGTGGTGGGGGTGACCAACGGGTAGTAAAGGTGATCAACAAGTATGAGGAGTGACCTGTGGTGAGTGGGCATTGACCAGTGGATGGCTGGCTACTATCGACAATGGGTGGGTATAGGACATTGACGTAGAAGAATATGTCAAAATTCATTTGGAATTGACTAGTAAGGTAATACTATCAGGTGTTATGAAGCTTCTTGAAACCTGATAACTTAATCCTAAAATTATAGGATAAAAATGGTTTAACCGTATTATATTATACTATTATATGTCACATCACATGTGTGATGAAAATTGACTTTATATTATTAGCTAATATAATCAAGTTTTATAGTATATATCAAACAAGGCGTAATTATATAACAACTTGAGCAATATGGCATGTAATATTGCTCAGTTTGAGAGGTCTAAGATCTAAATTTCAGTAATTTACCTTAACTTTAAAATTTATGAAAGACTTTTTTATATGGGGTGAAAGGTGAAAATTATAAAATTCAAGTAGTTAAAGCAAATGGATGAATCGACGTAGCTTATTGGAAAAAAAAATTATACTGTACTACTAAGGTTCATTTGTTTAAATAACTTATTTAAACTCTTATGTAAAAATAATTTTTAAAAAGTAGATTATAAATAAATTATTTTATATTTAATTATATATTAGTAAAAATAATTATTTTGGGTGATTTAAAAAGTGCTTATTGAGAAGTTAAACATTGTAACTTTTCAAACACACTAAAAATATTTTGTTTAGAAGCAATAGCTAACAAACCATATAGCTGAATGTGATAACAGAAAAATAAATTTATTTTTGATATATTAGTGGTATAAATTTTTGTTTGCACAATTATTCAATTATATAGTATCACATAAATAAATATGATAAAATTTCACTCACTTAAAATTTAATTCCTAAAAAATTAAGAAAAAGTTATAGAGTAAACCCCAAATTTAGTCATTGAAAAAAATAATGCCGAACAAATTGTTCCTTCAAGAATGAAAATATATTTCGTGGTCCCTCATAATTAAGAATATAGGACAAATTAGTTCTTCTAAATGTTTTCGAAGAATTTTAGAACATATCAATTCTAGATGATTTGTAAAATAGTTTGGGTTTTATTAACTAGTGCCATATAGATACTCACTAACCAAATAGTTTTAATTAGTCCTCAATTAAAACACAAATGAGACAAACAAGACTATCAAAATACTTATAATGGGCTAACTTATCATATATTTTTCATAGCACCAAGAAATGTGTTTCTTTCCATGAATAACCAATTTATCTCATGCTACAATCTTTATTTTTGAATAATTGTCTAACTTTAAATGTTTACTAGAATTAATAAAATGATTGAAAAAATATTAATATTAAAAAAATTTAAAACTCAAGACAAAAAAAGAAAAAATTAAGAATAATTTATTGAATTGTCATTTTTCCACTAATGTCTCTTTTCTCTTTTACTAATAATCAATAATATTTAATAAAAATATTATTAAAAAAATAATTAATATTATTTAAACTTTTAAAATAAATAACTATTTTTAAATAAAAAAACTTTGAAATAGATAATTATTAGAGTAATGTTCAGGCCTAATTTTGATTTTGATATTCACTCAAGTATATAAGATGCATCATCAAAGGACGGTAAACGTGAGAAGAGTTTGAAGCTATGAAACCGGAAAAGGAAAAGACGCTGAAGAAAAGTGGAAAACGGAATGCCCGCAGTAACGGCGAAGGCGCGTGGTGACGTGTCGTGTAGTGTGGTGTGGACTGAAGAAAGAGATACATATAGATAATGACAAGTTTCGCCATTTCTTCTCTTTTTTGAGTTTTTGAGTCAAAATTCTGACACACTGCACTGCACACCTCTTAGGGCGGGAACCCGAAAAATAATTCCCCACAACCCCAAACCAAACACCAAACCTCATCTTCTTCTCTATGCACCTTTCTAGGGTTTCATATTTCACTTCCGAATTTCAAATTTGAACTTCAATTTATTTCATCTTCCGATTCGGAGCTTCGAGTAACCTTCAACGAAGATGAATAATCTTCGTAAAGGCTCTAAGGTTTGGGTCCATGACAGGGATTCCGCTTGGATCGCCGCCGAAGTTGTCGAATCCTCCTCCGGCGGCAACCGCGGTGGCGGCGGAAACAGCCGTATCGTAGTCGTAACTGGTTCCGGCAACAAGGTGAGTGAGTCACGGTTTCACGAGTTTCACGAGTCCGGTTTTTTGTTGTTGCTGTTGTTGCTGTTGCTAGTTGATTGTGTTCATAGCTGATTCGAGGTTTGTTCTGTGTTTGGATTTTTGTTTTTTGCTTGAAAGGGCTTATAATCTAAATTTTCTGTAGATTTTGAAAAAATAAGTGATTAATTTTTGAAGGCGTGTTTAGTTTTCATTTTCCGTTGTTGTTATTCCTGTTTTCAGACTTTTGTTAAGGAAATGGGAGGAAACAGGAAATGAAATTTGAAGCCAGGATTTTATTGTTTTCGTATTTTCATTATTATTTTTTTTCACAAAATCCTGATGAAAAAAGAAAACAGAAACCAAACGGGACTTAAGGTATTATTTAATGTAGATTGATGTATTTATTGGGATTTTGTGGTGGTTGCAGGTTTTTGCGATGCCGGATAAGTTGTTTCCAAGGGATGCGGATGAAGAGGAGCATGGCGGAGTCGAAGACATGACCAGGCTGGCATACTTGAATGAGCCGGGGGTGCTATACAATCTTCATAGAAGATATGCACTCAATGATATCTATGTGAGTTAGAGTGTTAAATTGGAATGGAATTGATTGGTTTCTGGATGTTCTAATGGAGCTCAATTATGAGTTTGTTAAAGAGTCTAGGCATTTGAGAAATGGATAAATGGTGTTTGGTAGGATGAGTTTGGCAATAGGGATAGCCACAGTAGCGAAATGTGTGTCTTATCCCATGAAGCATGGACATGACATAGGGCACGGATTCAATGTGGATACTCTGGATATGAAACTTTTTAAAACTATAGGACACAGTATGATATAGTATAGCATGAAAGAAGTAGTATAAAAATAGCACAAAAGCACTAAAGAGAGAAATGTTGATTTAAAAATTAGCATGAATCATGGAGAGTATAATAAAATACACTTATATATTTAGTTATTATGGTTTTTTCATTTATACAGGTAAAAAAAAAAATTAATGTAAAACCTTGTAAAATATAGTTAGGTCAGGTGCAACTGGAAGTATTTATGAAATGTCCAACATGATCACGGAGTAGACGACTATTTTGAAGTGAGTATCCTTCTTAAACTGCTCTTTATGGATTATCAAGGTAACACTTGTTAGGAATGATGCTGAAGACTGCGAAGCCATTATTACAAAAGTGTGTATAAAAAGTTGGGTGTCATTTTTCTCTCTCTTCTTAGCATATGATTTTCAAACCACATCACTTTGTATGGTAATAAAGAATGAATTTAATTTGTATGCACTGTCAGTATGAATAAATTTTATGCAAACATTTGATCATTTATTGTCATATTAGTAAAAGTGTTTGATCCAACCACCTACTATCTTAAAAGTCTTACAAATAGAAACATGTGATTGGATGACAGTGTAAAAGGATTTTACACTGTGAGTGCATCAAAATTAATATCATAAAGAATGTGGTCAATCAAGAGAATTTGTAGGATGCTTTGATACAAATACTTTGTGCAAAGTAGCAATGTTCCTCTTGTTATTGTTTGAAAATGGTGTTCTTGTGTGGAACTATTATTCCTAGCTATTTTGCACTCTACAAGTATGCCTATGGATCACATGACACTGGATATATGCTTTCTATATGCTTTCTTGGCAGTTTACACTTTATGCATGATATGATTGCTGGGACTTTTATGGTGGTTTTGTTGGGTGCATGACTTAAGCGTGATGAATTAGTTTTTCAGACACCTGAGTTATTTTATAATCGGTAGCTTTAAAACTTTCAGTTTCCTCTCTAGTGACTTCGCTGAGTGGAATTCACTTAGTTTTAATGCATACCTAGTGTGATATTAATTATGAACATTTATTATTCCTACAGGAACTGTTATTTTATGCTTTTTTTACCAACTTGTTTGTCTTTTTCAGACATATACAGGTAGCATTTTAATAGCTGTTAATCCCTTCACAAAGCTTCCTCATTTGTATGATTTCCATATGATGGAGCAGTATAAGGGTGCTCCATTCGGTGAGCTTAGCCCACATGTTTTTGCTGTTGCTGATGCATCTTATAGGTTAGCAGGCATTTAATGTGGTTTTACCTTGTTATATTTTGTTTTATAATTATGTGCTATTCAATTTTATGTTGCGAAATAGTGAATTTTTGTTGGTCATGATTTAGAGCAATGATGAATGAAGGTAAAAGTCAATCTATCTTGGTCAGCGGTGAAAGTGGCGCTGGGAAAACTGAGACAACAAAATTGATTATGCAGTATCTTACCTTTGTTGGTGGACGTGCTGCTGGTGATGATAGAACAGTTGAACAACAAGTTCTAGAAGTAAGCTATTCTTGATTCAGAACAATGACAAGTTCAGCAGTTAATTTGCTTTGAAGTTCCAATTGGTATTTAGGTGTCAATATGGGACACTAATTTCACCGCTAATTTCATGTTTGCATGATTCAGTCCAATCCGCTTTTAGAGGCATTTGGTAACGCAAGGACTGTCAGGAATGACAATTCCAGGTGAACTTGGTTTTGTTTTGTTTGCTTATTTATTTCTACCTGACTACTGTCTTTTACTCTACTTTTCATCTTTTCAGATTATCTAGGTTATTTGTTCTTGCCCCTTCAATAGCTTGTCTATAGACATTTTTGTTTGATATATGTAGGCTGACTCCACTTTATGGGAAAAGGCTTAGGGTGTGTTTGGTTTGTGGAAATATTTCCTGTTTTCATTTTCTGTTTTCATTCCCTAAAAATATTTCCATTTCCAAATTTTTAAGATTTAGGAAATGCATTTGGTTTATAAAACCATATTCTATTTCAAGAGAGTTAAAACAATGAAAATATGTTTGGTTTGGTTGTTTTCAAAATGTAATTTTCAAAATCAAATTTAAGATAATAAAATTATGTTTCTTGTTAAACAATAAAAATTATATATTTTTAGTTTCTATATTTTTAAATAAAATTTAAAATGATAAAGTTATATTTGTCATTAAATGATAAATTAGGATTAGATTTGATTTTTGAGTAAATTAGGATTATTTTAAAATTTTTTCCATCTATTATTATTATTTTTTTGTTCGAATTATCATGTCTTCTCTAAACCGGTAAGCATGATATTTGAAAAAATTAATTATAAAAAAAATGCAAAAATTCATATATAATAAAAGGAACAGCATAGCCCATGCCACCTTCCATTGTTAGCAAAGAGGAGAAGTGGAGATGGAGGCACTGCCATCAGTGTCATGATCTTGTCCAGTTCCCTTGGAACCAAGAACCTTGCTATTTCTTGCGTTCCCTTGGAGGCACAAACCAAGAAGAAAGTGACACCACATCACACCTCGCTCGGCACCTCCACTGTCCGTTGCACTGCGTTTCAAGAAAAGGAACAACATTTTCCCTTTAAAAGACCAAAAAAAGGAACGTCATTTCAAAAAAAATGCAGAAGAAGCAATCGATCATTAGTGTGCTGCCACCATCATTGTTGAGATCTCGAATCAAGCCATCACACCCCTTGCAAAAAATGCAGAACCTTGGGGGATAGTTTTCTTCTCTAGTAGGTTCGAACCCAGGTGGTGAGTGGAAATAAAAGCATATAATCAATATTTACAGCCATGCCATTGCCTTTTCAACTAAAAGGTTTTCAACCCATAGTCCCCCACACTATAAAAAACACTGAAAACGTCAAAATGTTGTTTTCAAAATTTTCTCAAATTTTGAAAGTATTTTCTGAAAGAGAGAATGAAAACAAGTAACCAAATGCTTTTTTTATAGTATTTTCTGCTTCTAGTGAAAATAGAAAATACACAAATCAATCACCCTCTTAGTTTTTGTTCTGTTTTTTTCCCCCCCTCCTCTCTCTCTCTCACTGGAGTTTTTTGGAAGCAATTTAAGTATTTGTTTGGGAATGTCAGTCCTTTTTGGTACACTAGTTTGCAAAGGTAGTTATTGAGCCATGGACACTTAAATTTCAAGATGTAAAGAATGTAGAATGGAAAAAACTTTTCTGGAATGTTACAGAAATGTGATGTCTTTGTACATATTAGGGATTAGCTATACTTGATTCAGAAGCAATCAAGACAGTAGATGGTGGTTGTTGGAGTTTGAAAGTTTTAACTTGAGTGACTGAGATTTAGGGTGTGTTTGGATATTGCAACTTATGACCTTTTTTAACTTTTTAGAAGTCAAAAGTCACATTTGAATGTTTTATCTTGTTTGGCTATGTAGTTTATTACTTCTCAATAAGTGATTTTTAGTGTTTTTTGAGAAGTTAAAATATCTAGCTTCTCAAAAAAAAAAAAACTTTTTAAAACACTCAAAAAGTCCTTTTTATCACTACGTATTTAAATACAAAATTTATTCTTAAGTTACTTTTCAAAATTTACTTTTGAATAAGTGCTTAAATAAATTATTTAATCAAATAGGGTCTTAAGTGGGCTAAAAAATACTACTAATACTTTCCAGACAATAAAAGCTTTTCCATATGAGCAGATTTGATGGACAAGTATGCTATCTGTATGTTCTGTGTGATTCCACAATGGTTTACATTTTTTATGCTAACAGTATTTACTGTGTAGAGCCTCATATTTTTCTATGTATATATTTTTTTGGCTGCAGCCGGTTTGGGAAGTTTGTTGAAATTCAGTTTGATTCAAATGGTAGAATATCTGGTGCTGCAATAAGAACTTACTTATTGGAAAGATCACGAGTAGTGCAGATAACGGATCCAGAAAGAAATTATCACTGCTTTTATCAGTTGTGTGCATCTGAAAGGGTATTCAATTTATTTTGAAGCCACTTATTTGATTTTGTATTTTGGGGTTAGAACACAGCAGAATGCGATATTTTGCATTGTGCATGTGCAGGTTATGGTTTTCATAATTTCATGGTCAAAGGATTAATTGTTAATACTTTATAACTGGGATGCCTCGTTTTAGGATGCAGAGACATATAAGTTAGGAAATCCAAGTCACTTCCACTATTTAAATCAAAGTAAAATCTATGAACTTGATGGAGTAAGCAATGCTGAAGAATACGTGAAGACGAGGAGGTCAATGGATATTGTGGGCATAAGTCATGAGGATCAGGTGTAATAATGTTTACATTAGGGTAACTCTTGCTTTATTGCATGCTTTCATGGTTAATTTTATTGATGGCCCTCCTTTACTTATAATTATCCTTTCCTCCTGTTATTAGGAAGCCATATTTCGTGTCTTAGCTGCAATTTTGCATTTGGGAAATGTTGAATTTTCTCCTGGGAAAGAGCATGACTCATCCGTAATAAAGGATGACAAATCAAGGTTTCATATGCAGATGGCTGCTGATCTTTTCATGTATGTGATTTACATTATGTTTGTAATCTTATGTTCTTAGAAAGTTGGAGTGAATTATAACTTGGCTGAATTTCATTTTCCTTTGTTAGTATTTGCATTTAAAAAGCAAAAGCGCGCACATGCACACACACATATAATTTCTTCTCTGCAAACATTTATGATGCTGCTATATTAGTTTCTGATTGTATGACCATGTAGAGTGTATGGGCATTGTATACAACTAATGTTTGGCAGGGAAAAGAGGGAATACTAAAATTTCTACGTACAGCAATGCCTGAAAAGTGCTAAGGATATAAACTGACTACTGTTTCTTTTGAAAAAAGCTACCAACATCATAAAGATACATAGTTCAAAGGTTTAAGTCTAAAGAATTAGGTATATCTGAGCAAGAGCTCAAGCAGCTAAGATCGGAATAGATAGCATTGATCTCTTTAGTCCAATGAAAAACCGGGTTAATCTGTCAACAGGCATTGCCGATTATTTATTTTGTATTGTAGAAAATACCAAGTGACTTGGATTATTGGTCACTTATCCTTTAAGACTATGCTGGTCATAATTTGATTGAAGTCTTTGTCCTTTGCTGTACTTAAAAGGATTATTTTTTTTTCTCACTTCATTAGGTGTGATGTAGACCTACTGCTAGCAGCATTGTGCACTCGTTCAATACAAACTCGAGAAGGAAGTATCATCAAAGCTCTTGATTGTAATGCTGCTGTTGCTGGCCGGGATGCTTTGGCAAAAACTGTTTATGCTCGTTTATTTGATTGGTATGCTTGTGTTCAATGCGAAGTCAACACGCCTATCTTGTTATAATGCATAATTTAAGGTCTATTTGCTTTTGTTGTTTTGCCAGGCTTGTTGATAAGATCAATAGGTCTGTTGGGCAAGATATCAATTCCAAGATTCAAATTGGAGTTTTGGATATTTATGGTTTTGAGTGCTTTAAGGATAATAGGTGAGTTGTCATTGACTTGTCACTTGGATGATCTTTTCTCTTTCCTCTCTTTTTTTTTTTTTTTTGGATTGTGGAGGGAAGTGAATAGGTTCAGTGTGTATCTGAAGTTGTTCCAATGCATATGTCAAGCTTATGTGCTTGTGAATTATTAGGGCTCCTGCTAAGCATGTGTACTCCAGGAAGAGAACTAAAAGTCAGACTCCTGGAAACATGGGAAGTAAGAAATGGAGTTGGAATATTGGGAATAATTGAATGTCAAAGTGGGCTGAAGAGAGGGAAGTGGAAAACGTGGTTTGTGAAGGAAGGGAGAAGAAGTGGGGGAGAACGAGGTGAGAGGAGAGGTAGGCAGCGTGTGAGTGTGGTTAGGCAGAGAGGAACAGACCCTTGAGGTTATGCTGTCAATACTTTATTTTCTGTATTTGCTTTAGATTTCAGTACTTTTACAACTCTTGAATGTTATGTACTGTTATTTTTCTTGAACCAGAACAAGACTCCGTTTATTCAGTGTATCTTACTAAATTCTGGTTCCAGTTTCTGTATGAATATTTCTCACTTCTCTAGAGATCTTTCATACATTGTAGTAATTTCACTAGTAGCAAAAGGTTTTATGCGGATTCTTTCATATATTGCAGACTTTTCTTTAGTGCTTCTTTTCTTATTATTATGATTTGTTTGCTGCTGTTGTTTATATTGGTCACTTTGTTCAATATGATTGTTTTGCTGAATCCAATGACATTTACTTCCAACAGCTTTGAGCAATTCTGCATCAATTTTGCAAATGAAAAGCTTCAGCAACATTTTAATGAGGTATGCATGTCTTTTTGTATGTTTGCATTCAGTTTATGCATTGGTCTCTCCATCTGGATTTGCTGATGTTTTTTCTTTCTCCTTTTCTGTAACTTCTCTATCTTGTCATTACTTCCAGCATGTATTCAAGATGGAACAGGAGGAGTATGTCAAAGAAGAAATAAACTGGAGTTACATCGAATTTGTGGACAATCAAGATGTGTTAGATTTGATTGAAAAGGTTTTTGGTTATTGTTGTTTTTGGTGAAGGTTTTCTAAATTTTGAGCCCATCTGATATGCATGATAGGATAAAACTCGATTGTGTAAGACTTGTTAAATTTTTAATACTATGCAGTATTTAGTATAATACTGTGTAAGATACTGCATTATATAAGATAATATTATCTTTTCACTATCATACATAGTTATTGTCACAAGCAAAAAGGTAACAAGAAAAGAAAAAACTTTATTAATTATTTAATTATAAATTTTAAAATAAATGTTATTGTTTAAATATATATTGCTATTAAGTATAAGGTTTTTCCTTTAATACCCTATGGGTACCGGTATCCTTCTTGTTTTCAATAGTTGTGATTAAATCTTTGTTTTTCTATATTTTAGTAAATTGGGTTAATGTGGCACCTAACACAATCTAGCCACAAATAACTACAAGATACTGATATCTTTGAATTTTATATGGGCACCAGAGAAACCCCCTGAGTATAATTATTTTAAATACTTAAAACTTTTTCATCGTATATAATTATAATTTAACTTTAATATTAATGCACTATTAGTATAGAAAAGTTTTACATAGACAGTCATTTATGCATTGCCACATTAGGAAAAAATGTATGATTCAACCACCCATTGTCTTAAAAGTCTTACAAATAGAAGCACATGATTGGATGACAGTTTATTAATCTCTTATAATTTATGTTAAATATTATTTATTATTTATTTGTAGATTTGTACATTTTATAATAATTATATCAATTTTATGTTTATATAATTATAATATATGTATTTTTGTGCCATTAAAATATAAAAAATCAATTAATGCGTAATATCCTCGTACATTTGGATCTTTTTTTTGGTTGTATCTCGTATTAGATGATATCTATGCTATGGTAAGTATTTAACTATAAATTTAAGATCTGATTGATGTAGCATTTATTTTGGATAAGATGATAGGATTTAATCTTAGGGGGTTTGTGGCCTTGAGCATATGCGAAGAAGGCATGTAGAATTCATGGTAACGATAGTAGATTAGATGAAGGATAGCCTAATAGCTAGAGGTAGGGCGAAAACAGTAAAAAAGATATAGATTTTAATAGTTTGATTGTAAATATGGTTCACAATTAGACACTATGGTTTTGTTTGATCCACATAGTTGATGAGACCTTAGGTAAGGCTTGGCTGTTGTATTTAATTATAAATTTTAAATATTTCTTGATTTTTAATTGTATAACAATTTTTATTTTAAATATTATTTATCATTTTGTATATTTTAATAATCATTTTAATAAAGTATTAAAACAAATGAGAGTGAGAGAGAGAAAAAGAGTCATTATACATTAAAATTGAATTAGGCTTAATCCCACATTCCAATATCCGATTAAGATATTCATCATTTTAATGTATAAAAAAGTTTTTATGGATTAGCTAATATAATACATTGCCTATACTAGAATAACTGATAAAGTCATAATGTATTGTACTAGCTTATGTTATTAGGCCTGATATAGTGTATCAGATTAACCCTATATATCTTACTGATGTGCAAGTCAATGTTTTCCTTGGATTTCAGCCTGTATATTTACCTGTAATTTCAGTTTCTTTTGGTCTTATTGTTGTATTCTCTTGCAGAAACCAATTGGTATCATTGCTCTTTTGGATGAAGCTTGGTACAGTTTTGGTTCTTTAGTTTGAATCGTGTGTATTTATTCATTTCAATTGCAAATTTGGCTTCAGTCCTAAATTTCTTCTTTTTACAGCATGTTTCCAAAATCAACCCACGAAACATTCTCTACCAAGTTGTTTCAGAATCTCCGGTCTCACCCTAGGTTGGAAAAGGAAAAGTTTTCACAAACTGATTTTACCATTTCTCATTATGCTGGAAAGGTGAGTCTCTGTTCCTGTATTTTGTCTAGTTTTGGACATGAAATCTTGTGATGTAAGTTACAAATTTTGAAGTGATCTTCTGCTGCTTTTATGCAGGTCACTTATCATACGGATACCTTTTTAGACAAAAACCGTGATTATGTTGTAGTAGAACATTGTAATCTATTATCTTCTTCAAAATGCCCCTTTGTGTCTGGTCTTTTTCCTTTGCTACCAGAGGAATCTTCAAGATCATCGTACAAGTTTTCTTCTGTGGCTTCCAGATTTAAGGTGTTAAGATTTATTTCGTTTTCATATTCTACTAAAGACTAGGATATCCATTGCTGTGACCAAATTGTATAGATGACTAAAGTATTTGAACATCAATTTGTGTTGCTGATCTTTTTCTTTTCCCCTTCTTCGTCTTCTGTGTATGTTCGGTGGATTGTGAGCTCAGCAACAACTCCAAGCACTTATGGAGACCCTTAAATCTACAGAGCCTCATTACATACGATGTGTGAAGCCAAATTCTTTGAATCGACCACAAAAGTTTGAGAATTCTAGTGTCATACACCAATTGCGATGTGGGGTGAGTAGTTTAGATATTTTAGATCTCTTTAATTGGAGCAGATGTAGACATACAGATTACCAGCATGTCAATTAATTTTGCTGTGGTTGTGTTCTTTTTTTGTTACATTGCCTATAAGATTAGGAATGATTACATTATAGAGGAAGTTAGGGTAACTCCTATTGTGGTGTGTGGACAAAATGGTAAAATCCGGCTTTATGTGGTTTGGTTATGTGAGGGGAAGCTCTGTTAAACCTTTAGTAATAGGAGGACATCAGACAAAGGGTAGTTCCATGGTTACAGTTACAGGAGACTGAAAAAAACAAAAAAAAGCTTCAAACAAAATCCTTAAGAAGGGCTTGGTTGTAAATGACTTTTACATAGACATGGTTTGTAATAGAATACAATAAACATTATTTGATCTGTTTAGCCTTTCTCACCTTTGTGGGAAAAGATTTAGTCGTATTCTTTTGTTGTTGTCTTAATTTCTTTTCGAAGGAATAGTAAATGATATTATTCCAATCCAACACCCCCCATACATACACACAATATGAGGGGGGCTTGATTCACATTTTCATGTAAATAAGGTGGCCATTATTCACTTGCTTGTCTTCTAGTTTTCCTTTCTAGTTGGTGCTCATTTGTTAAGTAGTTTCTTGACGTACATCTATTTTATTAAGGGTGTCCTTGAGGCTGTTCGCATAAGTCTGGCAGGTTACCCCACTCGAAGGACTTATTCAGAGTTTGTGGATCGCTTTGGGTTAATAGCCCCTGAATTTATGGATGGAAGGTGAGATTACTAAAGTAAAAGGTCATTTTTTTGGTTACCCATTAAGAGCTAACTCTTTAATTTGTATTGGATGATTTTCATGGTTTTGGTTTGGCTAAAGTGTTGAGCTATATCTGTCGAAAAATGTCCTTGTTGGGTAGTTCTAATCCTAATTGTTAAAATGGTGAATCTAGGGCCAATGGTTTGACTGGAGTCAAGCCAGTCTTAGCCTATTCAAAGTTCATATATGTCGTTAAAAGATAAACTTGTCAAATTACGTGGTTTTGTATTTTATTAGTAACTAGTAATTAATAATGATATTCCAAGGTTGAGGGATTTAATCCCCACACAACTACACTGCCCCTTATACTCAATTTTGAGGGTAAGAAGTGGGACCCTTTGAACAATTTTTATAAAAAATGGAAGTGTTTCACTGGTTTAGTCTCCTAATTGGCTGGTTTACCCTGTTATTTATCAATTTGACAAAAAAATGGTTTTAAATAGTGGGCCAGATAATGTGGTTTTTCCCAGTAATCTAGTAATCTGGTCAAAGTCGAACTAGCTAATCTTTAATGGTGATGTTGTAATTGTGATGGTGGTTGTAATTGGCTGAACCAGGAGAGAGTAAGAAAGGCAAGGTGGTTGTACATCTGCTGCTTAATGGGATATTATCGTTTATCATCATTCAGTATAGGGAAAGGCATGGTTATTGAAAAAATATTCTTTTCTGACATGGATTGCTTTGTTTTGTTATTGATGATATATCAATGTTTTTTTCATCAATACACGTGCAATGATACAAGCTTCTTAATTGATGAAAAAGTGTTTGGTATTTTCACTTCTATTAGTTCTGATGATAAAGCTGCAACTGAGAAAATTCTGCAAAAGCTCAAGCTTGAGAATTTTCAGGTATGCTTCTGTTACAACCCAAGTTTAACTTCAATGAATATGATTGTGACCTACTGAATATTCATTATTGTTATTTTTTGTTTTGTTTTTGAGGTGATGACTAGCCAGGTATTAGACCCTTCTAAACCGCTATCCTTCATAATCACATGTTAAGCTCAATGCTATTTATAATAAAATACACAATACTTAATCATCATGACATAGTTACCCGAGATAGATAGAGTCTTTCTAAGAATATGAAACTACTCCTTGTCCAGTGTAACTTGCAGATACTATCAAAGACAACTTAAACACATGAGTAAATTTAGACAATCAGAATTATCAAGTTATATACACCGCACCTATCCACCCCGATGCGAGATGAATGGACTCAACTCTATAACTGTGAAGTGAAGTATCTATATTGTCAAGCCGTTTAGAAAAACACTAGTGCGCGCGCGCGTGCACACACACATATATATATCGGAGTGAGATTTACAACTCAATGGATACAAAAGCACTCAAGTATCACTAAGAAAAAGTAATAAAAGTGTACTTTATTCAAATAATAACCATTCAATATAAAAAATGTACTTCAATGCCATTGAAATATTAACAAATTCAAATATTCAATTATTGGAAATGCTTGCTGTTAGAAAATTCTTAAAGAAATGTCATATTTATAAGGAGTCTCTTTTTCTTTAATGAAAAAATCATATGGAATCGTTCTTTTGGAAATCATATCTTATTAAATATGGTTTTCTAATATTAATTTTTTGAAGTTTGCTGGAGGATCAAGTACCACTTACATGCATCAGCATTCGAAATCCCCAGCTCTTATAGTCAAGCCTCGACTAACCACTTTCATAGCCCCAAATATTTTAAACGGGGTAGCAGTGTAACAATATAGCCCCAAGCATTTTCGCTCATGTCTTGGGGCATTCATAAATTACACAATTTTGGAACAAATTTATTATGAGGTCATTTGTTGTACCATGGTGTATCAAGGGTTCTTCTTAGTGTCTTTTGATATTTCAAAATTTATTACTAATATTAACATTCACAGTTTACATATTTCATTATAAAAGAGAAAATTAAAATTTTAAATAGAAATAACGCAAGTGCTTGTAATAACATTATCATAAACAATAGGCAATTTTAGGTGCCAATATTCAACCACTAATAAACTATAAAGAAATATATAGTAACTAAAGGGCAACTTAGTGCACGAGGCTCCCACCTAGTGAGGTGTGAGGAGGGTATCTGTACGTAGTCTTATCCTTGTTTTGTGAAGAGGCTATTCCCAGGATTTGAATCTGTAACTTCCAGGTCACAAGACAACAATATTACCATTGCACTGAGACTCACCCTTCATATGTAATAACTATGAAGTAAAATATTATGATAAGTCAACTCGAAGTTCATAACCACAGCTGTGTATATGTATTCCAACATGCAAATTATGTCAAAATTACTATAATAAACCTTCAAGAAATTCAAATTAAAATTGGTGCCACTATGTTGTAACAGAACTTTTTTCGAGTGTAAAGTGTTCACAATACGAAAGTTCTTTAGTGAAACCTTATTATTATGATATCTACGAAATCTCTAAGTTTCTTCTGGGTGAAGATTAAGTATTGGTTTCATTAGTGAAAATATTAAGAACAATTGAATTTAGTTTGATGATCCTTGCTCAAAGCTTTAAAAATGCTAATATGGTCAAGTAAAAACAATTTAAACCTTACAAACTTGACCTATCAAGAACTTCACTGGAAAATGCAAGAAGAGTTTTGGTTATGTGGCTAAGAATGAGCATGGGAGGAGATATAATATGGCTATGTAAATTCAGATGGCTGATAGCATTTCTTCTACACAATTCAGTGTTTATACCCTTGCAAATATTAAATTTTTTCTGTTTGAAGTTGTGAAATACTGTAATTGGTTTTGGCTTGGTTGGAAATTATGCCCTCTTTGACTGAGTTGGTGGACATTGTCTCTTTCCCCCCCTCTCTCTCTCTCTCAATTTTCACTAAAAGATAGGTTCTCCCAGCCTATGAACCATGCATGCTGCTGTTCATGAACAAACTTGGGATTTGCAAGCATTAGTTTATTTATAATGCTTATATTTCTTCTTTTGGCTTCTCTTTCTTCTTATTCAGTTGGGTAGGACCAAAGTATTTCTCAGGGCTGGTCAAATTGGCATTTTGGACTCCAAACGCGCTGAAGTTTTGGACAATGCTGCCAGGTGTATTCAGTGGCGGTTGAGGACATTTATTTTACACAGGGATTTCATCACAGTCAGAGCCGCTGCAATTTCTCTCCAGGCATGCTGCAGGGGTTAGCTTTCTTTCTTCACTGTTGCACCTGCCATTTCCAGTTCTTACTGCTCTTGGAAAGTCCTTGGCTTTGCTGTCACTCTCATTGCATGGTTAATTGTCAAACAGTGTTATAACTGAGACTGAGAGAGAAAGGATAAATTTACAGAAAGTATTCCTTAATTTGGTATTTGGCTTGGATTGAGATAGGGGGGATTAAATTGAATTGTCTATTTTTCATAATGTTATTAAGTTCAGTAACATTTTAATCCTTAACTTACTTCTTGGTGCCAGCCAACTCTTGATGGGTTTGTGCTTTATTGGTTGGCAGTCTTCTAACTTTGTCAACTTATTCAAATTTGTGAATTGTTATTGTGGGCACACATATAGGAATCGCTACTTCTATAATTACATTTTCCTGGTACTCATCTGTTTTCACAATTGTAGGATGCATTGCTAGAAACATTTATGTTGCTAAAAGGGAGACAGCTGCAACCATCTCCATTCAGAAATATATTCGTATGTGTCTAATGAGGCGTGCTTACTTAAAACTACATTCTTCTGCTATTATCATCCAATCCCATGTTCGTGGTTTCACGACTCGCCAAAGATTCTTGCATGGAAAGGAGCATAAAGCTGCTACTATAATTCAGGTAATTTTACGTGTGTGTGGTAGGACTTTTATAGTGTCTCAATGGCCATTTTATCTTCATCATTTTAACAAAGTTCATTTTGTATTTGCTATCCTAGTTTTCAAATGTTACTTATTCTAGTTTTTTTGTTTGGAATTTTGAATCCCTGCTCGTCTGTATATAATGCTGATTAATTTTATTAAACAACATAATAGTCTGGCTGATTATAAAAGTTTAATCTCTCCTGTACACATATTTCTAAGACATGAGAATGCATTATTTGCTTTTTTGTTTTTTTTTTAAATTTTTGCGACGTTTTCTTTCTATTGCTTGTCATTTGTATCTGGTTATTTATGCATGATGGAGCCTGTTATATTATTTTATTAAATATTTAACTTTGATATTACAGGCCTATTGGAGGATGTCCAAGGTTAGGTCAGCTTTCCAACAACATCAAGCTTCAATTGTGGCAATACAATGCCGTTGGCGGTGTAGACAAGCAAAACGAGAGCTTCGTAGACTCAAGAAAGTATGGCTTTTCTATGTGGGATTGGGGAAATCCATTTTAGCAATAGTTGTTCTTATTATCTTAACTGTTTTTCGATTCATCTTTATCAGGAAGCTAATGAAGCTGGTGCTCTCCGTTTAGCTAAGAGTAAACTTGAGAAGCAATTGGAAGAACTCACATGGCGTTTGCATCTTGAAAAGAAAATGAGGGTATTTCTTCTAGGAAAAATGCTGTTCTGCATTTGTTGTATGCTTGCAGTTTTGAATCCTTCTATATAGGAACAGTTTTCGTGCATCCAATGTCTTCCGAGACATAATATTTTGTTTGTTTCGTGGATTCTCTCATAGTTTTATTGATGTGAGCAGTTTATTTGAGGTTGACGTTGTATAGTGTAATAGTTCTGCTTCGTAGTTGCACAATTACCATATTTTGTTGTTACTGATTGTTTCATGTTATATGTTTATGCTACATAATTACTCATTTATGTGAAATTTAAACCTTAGCCCCATGTGTCCATCAATTAATTATGTGGCATAGTGGCCTTGGGAAAATGTTTTGAATTTGATTTTATGGAAAAATAGTTCCTTTTTCTCCTTTTATGCAGGTTGTGTGCAACTCTTTGTCATTTCTTCCGCATTGTTATGCAGGGTTCTAATGAAGAGTCTAAGCAAATGGAGATCACCAAACTTAAAAAGATGTTAGAAGCTCTGAATCTTGAATTAGATGCAGCTAAATTGGCAACAATTAATGAGTGCAACAAGAATGCGGTTCTGCAAAATCAATTGGAATTGTCAATAAAGGAAAAATCTGCTTTAGAAAGAGAGCTAGTTGCAATGGATGAAGTACGAAGGGAAAATGCTCTACTAAAGGTGCTTCATTAATTTTGAATGATTGTATATAATCGAGTTTGTTTGTATGTGATGGCTAATAGATTTCATTTATTCTCACAGTAGAAATGTTAGGTTTTTGGATATTGCCATGTGGTACAGAATTAAGATTGATTTGCTGTACAAACTATTTCACTTTCTGAAAAATGATTGAGTGATTGAAGATGGGCTGGATATCAGTTGGTTAGCTTCCTTTAAATATGTAATGTAATGCAGTGCGCAGCCCTAGAAGTTATGAATGTGTTCCTTTCGGCAAGTAAATCCTTTTAAGACAAAGTGGCACCATCTGTGCTGTTATAAGTGATCAGAGATTATAAAATAGTTCATTTCCAAGAGCGTATATAAAATAGTTCGTTTCCAAGAGGAAATATATGATATGTTTTGAAACTAGTCAGTATGACATTGGGAGTAAGTTTTATGTCTGGAGAATTACCATTTTTTCATTATGTTAGGTTACTGTTTGCTTGTTTACTCTTCTGAATTTAATTACATTATGTTCCTTTGCTTATCTTCTGTTTGTAGGGTTCTTTGGATGCTTTTGAAAAGAAGTACACAGCTTTGGAGCTTGAACTTATGAATGCTCGAAAAGGCCATAATGAAACCATTGAGAAACTGAGGGAGTTTGAACAGAAGTGTTCCCAACTCGAGCAAAATGTGAAAAGGTGCCTTTTCTTCTCCCTCTTTTTCTCCCCCATTCTACTAAAGTACAAGTGGATTTAGTTGATGTTACATGTGTTACTATTCCATTGTTCTTTTATATTTGTACTTGTTACTAACCATTTTTCTACTTGTATTTGTTTTAGCCTTGAGGAAAAGATATTGAGTTTGGAGGATGAAAATCTTGTGCTTCGTCAGAAAGCCTTAAGTGCTCCACCTAAGAATAACCGTTCAGGTTTTGCAAAGGCATTGTCAGAGGTAAGTTGCTCCACACGTACTGTCATCAATAGATGATAGATACTCTAAGTTTGCATTGTTTATTATTAATTTATCTTTGTCTTTCAAGTTCTCTGGCTGATGATATACTTAATAGCTATTTCTTGGGTCTGTTAACATTATTAGTTAATTTACTTTTCTTTCTGTAACAGAAATACTCAAGTGTTATAGCCTCTCGCACTGAGCGAAAGGCCCTATTTGTAAGCTACTACTATCTTGTTTTCATCTATTGAAAATAACTGTTCAATACAATTGGCTTTCATGTGGTCTGTTTTATGCAGGAGTCACCCACACCCACAAAACTTATTGCCCCTTTTACTCTCGGCTCGACAGACTCTCGTCGATCCAAGTTAACAGCAGAGAGGCACCAGGTAGACTTCTTGTCTCACTTCTGTCCTGAATCCTGCACCTTAAGTTTGGGCTAAATCCATGTTTAGATGATTGACCAAATTTTACGTTCAACAATTTTTTTTTTTTTCATCGACTTTGATGGTGGAGCTATACATCTATATTTTGCTAAAAATTTTGAAAAGGTAGAAATGTGAAGGAAATGAAGAGTAGAGAAAGTTATTGTTAACTGTTAAGAGATATAACAAAAGCCATTGGCATGCCTTCATCCAATAATTTAAGCTTTTCAAATTCATGATATAGTATATGGGCCTCTACAATTAAGTGGTATAAAGTTTGATTCTTGCCACCTCATTCTACTAAATAAAAAAAATGTGGAATTTAAGCACAAAATGGGTAGGCATGTGTATTGTCCACACTTCAAAGCTAAAGGGCTCACAGCACAAGTAACTACAACTAAGTCTTGTCCCATTAAGTGGGGTCAGCTACATGGATTAAGCTACGCCACAAAGCTCTACCATAAACTATATTTACGTTAAAACCATTGGCATTTAAATCTCATTTGATTATTTCCCCTAGAGTTTTTCTCGGTCTTCCTTTACCTCTTTTTATGGTGTTATTCTCCATTTGGTCAACCCTACTTATTGGGATCTTTACATGTCTCCTCCAAATATGTCCAAACCACCTATTACCCTTATTTTCTCTAATGTATTCATTTCTTATTTTATCATGTCTTGTGTAGCTACTCATTCACCGTAACATCCTTATCTCTACCACATGTAGCTTATTTTCATGTTAACCTTTCATTGCCCAACATTTAGTCTCATACAAGAAAGCTGGTCTTATTGTTGTACTGTAGAATTTACCCTTAAGTATCAGTGTTGCTTTTTTTTTATATCACAAATAAGACCTGAAATGCCTCTCCACTTTGGCGATCCCCATGGTTTTGAAAACAAGACCGAATCGGCTGATTGAACCGGGAACCGGCCTATTATCTAGTATGGGTATGCTGAAAAAACCGTCCTTTCAAAAACTGTGCGGGAACCGTGTGAACTGGCGAACTGGACCAGTCTTGACGGTTGGACGGTTCTTGATAATTGCGTTTGAAAAAAAAAAAACCAGAACTTTGAGAGAAGCCGGTGGCTGAAACTGAAGAAGGTTCATGCGGAAAACCAATGGTTTGGTTGCAGAATGAGTGGTGCAGGAGCTGTTGTGTTGTCGAATGGGTGATGGAAGCAGCTAGAGGAAGCAGCGATGGAGGTGATGATAGTGTTGAAGAGAGGGACACAAGATGATGATGATGAAATGTGAGATTGTGAGCCATATTGTTGTGGAGAGAAGTTGCAATCTTCTTTTGGAGGAGATTAGGCGGCGGCTGACAAGAAAAGTGGAATGAGACTAAATGCTAAGGTTTTGTCACCTGGGTGGGTTTATTGGGTTGAATAGTTTTGGGCCCAGTTAAATTTAAAGTCACATTTTACTTAGGATACTAGTGTTAGACCTAAACAAGAAAAACAATGTAACATATAGGCTTTAAAAAGATAATTGATGGTAACATACAATTTCAATTTTCACGTGTTAGCTCAGTAATGCCTGCCCTGCCCCCAAGAAAATTAATTTTTGCTCACTTATCCTTTTGTTTTTCATAGTTACGTAAAGTTTGTTTTGTATTTTTTAATGTATGTTTCATTTTACTCTTAAATAATGACATCTATATTTGTGACACATTCTTTAAAAAATTTTGGACTAAACTAGAGGATTAAGTCACTAACCTAGGTTGATATTTATACAGGACCCAATTTATAATTTTTGCTTCTATAAAGCTCTTTTCTGTGATATATTGATACATGGTTCTAATTTTTGTTGGACTAATTTATTCTATGGTGACATGGTGGTTTATGAAGTATGCACTATGTTATGTTATATGAGTTATATTAATGATTAATGTAATATTTTCTTTTCCCTTCTTAAAATTATTATATTACATATACTAGTTTTATTTTGGTTGAACCTCTGGTTAAACTGGTTGAATCTCTGAACCTCTGAACCTTTGAACCAGTACCTCATCCGGTTTGATGTTTGGTCCGGTTTTCAAAACTTTGACGATCCTGCTTGGACCCTATGGTTAACATCTCCCTCTATCTCTCCATCACTCTAAATAATAGAACCCAAATATTTAAATTTTGTGACTTGTGGTATGATATCATCCCCAAGTTTCACTTCTAAGTTAGAATGTGTGTGTCTTTTGGCAAACTTACACTCTATATACTCCGTCTTACTTTTGCTTATAGCCTTATACAAAACTCACATACCTCTAAAGCTTCCCTCCACAACTCTAACTTCTTATTTATTTCCTCTCTCGATTTTGCTATTAGGACTATGTCGTCTGCAAACAGTATATACTGAGGCATTGGGTTTTGAATATGTTCCGTAAGCACATCCAAGGCTAGTGTGAAAAGATATGGACTCAAGGTGGACCCATGGTGTAATTCAATATGTATAGGAAAATCCTTTGTTATTCCATTTTGAGTCCTCACACTAGTTGTGCCCTCATCATACATATCTTGGATTGCTTGGATATAGGCTATCCAAACTTCCTTTCTCTCCAAGGCTCTTAGCACAAGCAACTTAATAAACAAGATTTCGCTCAAAGTGAGCCACTTTTTCTTGCTGGAACTTGAACCTTTTTTTCACTTAATTTGTTGGGCCTACTTGCTTTTCCATTTGGGCTGATCTGCCACACTGTAGCATTGAGCAAGCATGAGAGTGGCGATAAGAAATTGCTGAAGATGCAAAATACTTGTAGCCTATTAGGCAAAGAGGAGGGAAAAGTATTTTAGACTTGAAATTTCTAGAAGTAAAGCAGTTCTCAGGTGCAGTTAGTACTTAAAGAAAATGAAAACAGAACTTAAGGTCATGTATTGTTGTTCGTTTGTCACAATTGAAGAGAACCATAATCTCTATGATGTGGAGGCTTTTCCCGAAAGTCTCAGTAAGATATCCCAGCCAAACCCCACTTTACCTGTGGCTGTGGGTCCGCATCAGTATTTTGCAGTTGGTGCATTTACTGTTTGCTTTGATAGATTCACGGTTCGTGCCATTCTTTTAATAAAGTAATCTTAGACCAAGGTTGGGCCATATTATCTATGTTTAAAAACTGATAAGATCACTTGACTTGGGTGTGAATGCAGGAAGAGAATCAATTTGGCATAAAACTAGGGTAAAAATTATTTGTTTAATTCAAATTGAAATAAGTCAAATTTATTCATCAAAAGCTAGGATTTTCTCTATCTAGTACTTTTTCCACATAATTGTGCACTATAGGCTGACAGATATCACATGTTGTTCAGGATAACTATGAATTTCTCTCTAGGTGTATCAAAGAAAATTTGGGATTTAAAAATGGTAAACCTCTGGCAGCTCGTATCATATACAAATGTCTTCTTCATTGGCATGCCTTTGAATCTGAGCGCACAGCCATTTTCGATTATGTAATTGAAGGCATAAATGATGTTCTAAAGGTAAATGATATGCTCTCATATGTAAAATCCCTTTTCATTCTTGTTACTAGTCTTATGTTTTTAATTATGACAATTTTTTTTTTGGCATAGCATATCACTTTTCGTCCCGTGTAATGCACAGGTTAGGGATAATGACTCTGTCTTGCCATATTGGCTGTCCAATACCTCTGCACTTCTGTGCCTCTTACAGAGGAACTTACGTTCAAATGGCTTTCTAACTACCAGTGCCCAACGATATACTGGATCTTCTGGCTTGAGCAGTCGATTAGGGCATGTGAGTTATCTTCTACCACACTCATACAGACACACAAGTATATTTATTGCTTATTTATGTACTTTTAATGAATATTTTTTTATGTATAAAAACTAGCTAACGTATAATACCGTCTTTGTTATGCATTTTGATATTTTTTGCTTGTGTCTCCTAAAATAAATACAACAAAACAATTATTTATTTAATTATAATTGATAAAATGTTATCACTATATATATATATATATATATATATTAATTATACTGATTTTAAATATTTTTTAAATTTTTATTATACATGGTTATACTATATATTAAATTTATTTATTACTATTTTAAATATAATTTTATTAATTTTTTTAATAATTATTGTTTTTTAGTAAAAGTTAATCTAGCCTAATTCTTTTATCTCAAGATCTGATTAAGTTTTCCATCATTTTAATATACAAGGGGGAATTAATGTACAAGGGGTTGACTCTGTGGAATTCTTTGTTTGGTCTTTCTAGTGAATGTTGGGTGTGTCCTAAAACCATGGATCAAATCCTTTTGGCTGGTTTTGGTTGTTTTGGGAGAAAAAAGGAGGCTAAATCCTTATGGCAGTGTGGTATCTTTGCAATTGTTTGGTGTATTTGGTTAGAGTGTAACTCGCTTTTTTCATGGCAGACATTCAAATAAGCAAGCTTTGTAGGATAAGCTTAGATGCCTAGCGTCTACTTGGTGTGAGGCACATGGCCTTTTTAGAGGAGTTTCCATCTTTGATATGATAAGAGATTGGAAAGCTTTGATCTTTTGATGTTTGAGGATCTCTTTTCCTTTTTACTCTGTATTATTCTATTCTTCTTGTTAACAAAATTTCTTCTTTTATCCCCCCTCCCCAAAAAAAAAGGATAAACTTGCACATTATATTGATTGCACCAATAACCAATACAGATATAAATAATAAAGTCATAAGATATTATATGAGCTTATCCTGCTGTGCCTAATATAGCCTGCCAATATGTGGGCTTTTATCTGCTTAGTCTTAAGTAGCATTTTGTTCTGGACTTTTGGCAAAATTGAGGGCCATCACTTCCTTTGATAGCTGATCATTTTGGATGAAAATGGTCTAGTTCATCGGCAGATAATAAGGTCTTCGGAGATTTTAGTTTTGGCAGTAGTTAATAAGAAATTAATAAAATATTTTGGTTGATTACATTCCAGGATGAAGGTTTTTTGAGGAGATAGAAGAAATAACATAATAAAGAGTAGAGTGTGAAAATCTGAAGGATTAAGGTACCCTCCTTAGCAAAAGACAACAGAACTAGCTCACAAAAGACAAACTATATAAATATTATTATAATAAAGCTATCTGAAAATGTTTGTGGTCCTTGGAAGAACACAACCATTTTGTAGGTGCAACTATTCATAAGAATGAGAAAGGGAGCTTTATAGGTCTTCAAATGACGTCATTAATTATTTTGGTAGATAAAATGAAATTATGAAATAAAGACAGCAAAATAACAAAAGGTGAGATAGTGCAAAGAGAAAGAGGGTAAGATATACTTGAAAGAAAATGAGAAAAATGGGTAAATAGAATATGATTTTTTGTTATCACTGTACTGAAAATTGTTACAATATATAGACATCTTGCAATCATTACCTAATGATTGGCGGATACTAATTTGCCTAATCATATCTAGGGATAAATACATTTTACCCCCTGAATTTTAGGTCATGTGCAATCTACACCTCGACTTTTCAAAATATATATCGCAACACCTTGAACTTTTCAAACTGTGCAAAACACCCCTCAGTATAATTTTAGTAACCAATGAAGGTAAGATTTATGTGCACTTAACCTCCCTGATGTTTCTAATTTGTACAACCCGACACCTTGTCTGTAAATACTATGTGCAATTAACCCTTTTGATTTTTTTATTATGTACAACCCTACATCCTGCTATGACTTAAAGTTTTGGGGAGGATTTTTGCACAGTGTGAAAAGTTCAGGGTGTCGTAATGCACGTTTTGAAAAGTCGGGGTTTCAGGATTTAAATTGTACATGACATAAAATTCAAGGGGGTAAAATGCATTTAACTCTCATATCTATCATAATAAATGGTAAATACAAAACAAATCTGTATAATATACAAACAGATATGTACAATATATCTCAACTGATATTATTAGGAAAACAACAAAACATCCATGTTACATATGAAATGAAGTCATCAAAATAACATAGAAGAAAAAAATGATGCGATAATTCTTGTGCACTCACAAATTGTAGGTTGCAATAGAAGCTACAAACTATACAAATAAAGGGGTCGTTTTGTTAATTTTTCTCTTTCAGTAATGGCATTGTTCCTTGAAGTCTGCTTATGTTGCTGGAATGATGAATTTGTAATATCTCCAATCTCCATATGCATATTGCATATGCCCAATAATGATACAACTTTATACACACACGTGTATGGGCCAACTGAATTTTTCAAAGGCGTGTCTTTTGAAAAGCTTGTGCAAATTATGCCAATGATGACTCCCAAGAGAAGAGTTAATGACAAAGAAGTGGAGAGAAAAAAACATTATTTCTACATTATGGTGCCAAGAGAATGGCATTGAAGAAGAAACCAGAATGTAACTTATGTTTTGATCCTAATGTTTAGAAGCCTTACATACTGTTTATGAGGCCTCATTATATGAATAACTTGGATTATTCTTAACTTTTTTTGTAATTCTTGTATTGTTTTTGTTTACTGATATATTTTGTTAGTTTTTTTTTTTAAAGAATAATTATGTTGAAGAGAAGATATGAAATTACAAGAAGATAGGAGGATAAGAGATCCTCTGTACAAGAACCAAAACTAGCTAGAGATTTTACACAATGGATTGTTTTGATTATTTTTACAGATTTTTCACTTTTCACTGTCAGGGATTCCCTGTCTTTTGTGTTTCATCTTCCTCCTGATGTGATTTTGATAGCTTCTCCAGGGACCAAAATCTCCAGTGAAGTTTATTGGATATGATGATGGTATGTCGCATGTGGAGGCAAGATATCCAGCTATACTTTTTAAGCAACAGCTAACTGCTTGTGTAGAGAAGATTTTTGGCCTTATACGAGATAATTTAAAAAAGGAGCTTTCTCCACTTCTGGGATTATGTATTCAGGTGGAAATTTTTTACTCGTTATTTGCAACTAGGCTGCCATGTGAATTGCTGAATCAATGCCTGTGTTTTTAGTTCCATTATAATCTCATGGTCGCAGTGTGCAAGCGGCGGTCTTGCTTGCTTAAAGTGAATCTGATTCTTAAGTTGAGTTTGCAAAACTTTTTTAATTGTGTTTGGAGGGAGGGACTAGGTTTATTGTTTCCTAAATCAGTTTGTGCTGTGTTATGTTTTTCTACATATATTTTAGTAGTATCAGTGTGATTGTAACAACTGCTTTATCCAATCAATTTCTCCCATTTCACATCATTGTACGTTGGTTGTTGAACTTGATTTTGTTATATGACCTAAGCTTTACTTTCAGAATGAAATGTTTCCAGGTCTCAGCTAAGCATTAGAATTTGTAGAGAGATATATAAACTGTCATGTTTGTTGTTGAAAAGTTCTGTCTTGTTTGTACAGAAGCTTGATTTTTGTGTATGGTTTTCCATTATGTTGGTGATGACAGGAAAGGCTGGAAAACCAGTTAGTTCTTGGTGGATTGAAAAAATAAGGGGATTTTGAGAAAGGGGGGGGGGGGGGGGCGCTTTTGGTTGAGGTTTTCTGTCCTCCATTTTGGAACTCAATTAATCTCTGTCTTCAGTGACAAGAATGATTTAGTCGCTACAACTCTGAAAGTAGTCTTCTTTTAACTCAACAAATACCAAATGCCAATAATTTTCCATAACAATTCCAGAATTCAGATTGTCTTTCTATCATTCTATCAATGATAATAACTGGCAGTTATATTATATACAAGTTATTCATTTGTCCTCATACTCGCTGAAACTCTCATTCTATTTTGACAGTTTAGATTCTTCACTCATCACTAATGAATAACAATTTAACATACATACAATGAAATATTTTAATTGAAGTTGTTGGCTTTTTCCAAAATAATTATAATTTACTCTTGATGTATTTGGGACCCTGGTTAGGCACCCAAAGCAGGACGAGTGCATGGTGGAAAGTTGGCTAGATCTCCTGGTGGGCCTCCTCAACAATCATCTGGTGGTCAGTGGGACAACATTGTCAAATTTTTGGATTCACTTATGAATCAACTACGTGGAAATCATGTAAGTTTTGCAATTTTTCAGTGGTATCTTTTTTACTGTTTAGCCTTTTCATTGTAAGTTTTTTGCCATTAGTCTTAATCTTTGCGTAGTGCACCCATACAAATTTTGTCATGGAAGCCTGCCTCTCACGTTTCATTTCTTTGTGCAAGAAATCTTCAGTATATAATGTTCTGAATGTTGAACTTGTATGCCATTCGGAATTGGGGCTAAACTTACTGACACACATTTACTATCCTATATTGAATGCTTTCCATAACATTGGCAAGAACTGGTATCTAATCAAATGCTTAGATGTAAACATATTGTCATAATTGCAGATGCAAGTATTTTCAGCCTAGCTTGTAGTTCATTCTTCCTTTCTCTTCTTGCATTGGCCAATTCGTTGTCAGTTGCAACCACACACAAACACAGCACCGCGTGTCTGTTCTCTCCCCTTCCCCTTTCTCTTCCTCTTTCAATACAGGCAGAGGAAAAAGGGCTATAATGAACCAATAGCCATGCACACATGTCAATAAACACGTTTTTCCTCTAATACTCTGTCAAATCCTATCTCTTAAGTCGCTACTTTAGCAATATTGCTTATTATCTCGGTGATTAGGATGCTCAAAATTGGAGTTTTCCCTATGCAATTTGCTTTTTGGATTTTCTGGCCCAGTTCGGCTTCCGCATTGTAGTGCCCATCTCTACCCAATGCAAAATCCTTATATGTATCGCCATCTCTCACTCTTATATTGGGCAAGTGATTTTAAGAGACATAAGACTGAAATCTGAATATTTTAGAGGATTGTTTATATATATGTAATCAATGACAAATATAGATCACAATGTGGATTCATGATTAAATGTGATATGCTGAAAGAGTGCTAAGTCTTTTCTGCTGCAAGTCTGCCAGCTTGCAGTAATTGTGGCAACAAAAGAGACTAGGTCTATGCTAGACAGATGAAAGTGGTCCTGGTTGAATATCTGGCAGTGGCTGGTAATTTTTCCCGTCAAAATGTTCAAATAGGCAGCTGATAGAGGTGTAAATTTCTACTTAGCAGACACTTAGTTGAAGGGGAATATAATAGGATAATGGGGACACACGTTTATCCAATTATTCAATTAATGTGGAACATATAACACTGGTTACAATCGTTTCCTGTTTGTTCAGTTGAAGCCTTGATGTGGAACAGTTTGTTTGACGTTCATAAAACAAATCTACATCCAGGTGGTTGGTGTGAAATTGTATACTTCCTTGGGAGCAGTGGTATCTGATATGATATCCTCATATACGTTGTTATTAAAATATGTGGTTAAAAAATTATATTTCTTTGCGAAACAATTAAATGATGATAATTTCTGTGGTAACTGATTTAGCTGCTTGTGTTAACAACTTGAAACCCTTTTTTTTAACTTACCTAAAAATTGCATGTTCAGGTGCCATCCTTCTTCATCCGTAAGCTAGTTACCCAGGTTTTTTCCTTCATCAATATTACACTCTTCAACAGGTAAAAAAACCTATAATTGCATAAAATGGTTCTTTGTTGCTTCAAACTACTAATTTGCTTTGACGGCTAGGTAATTTTCTTTAGTTCAGATTCCAATTTTTTTAATCTTTCCATAATATTGGTAGTCTTCTCTTGCGGCGTGAATGTTGCACATTCTCAAATGGTGAATATGTGAAGTCTGGTCTAGCGGAGCTGGAGAAATGGATAGGCAACGCAACAGAAGAGGTATAACTGAGCTTGCTAATACTACTTCAAGATTTTGGATTTATGGCCTGACTCAGTTCTTGCGAAATGCAGTATGCAGGAACATCCTGGCATGAACTGAATTATATAAGACAAGCTGTTGGGTTCTTGGTACAAGCACTGCCTTATTTTGGTTGGATTTCAGATGGTGTCGAATAGAACTGCTATATCTTATTTTATCTTTCCTATGTTTGAATTATACAGGTAATACATCAGAAGAGGAAGAAATCTTTGGAAGAGATTCGGCAAGATCTTTGTCCGGTATGATTATCATAATGATGGTTACAAGTTCAACATCATCATCACGGAAGAAAATTTGCTGAGATAGAACCTATATATGATGAACACTGGAAATCAAATCACTGTTTTTGCTAATTTCTTCTAAAACTCCTACTCTATTGGTATTGAGATGGTGCCAGCACCAAAATGGATGTGTTTACACTCTGCAGACATAACTCAACATCTAGGAAAATAATGAAAGAAATAACAAGGAATCAAGGATAGTTTTGACACACTGGGGGTCTGCCTTTCCATTCTTCTTTCTCACTCCTTTTCTGCCCTCCTTTCTTCTCTCATATTAGAATTAAGATCAGACTTGGGTTTAAACCTCAAAAGTTAGCTTAAGGTATGAGGACTGTTCACCTCATTATAAACAGTACTTTATCCTTGTACCTGTTCGATTCAAGGATGAGGATTGAGGATTGCCCAACTCATTATAAATATAAAGGATACTTTAACCATATGCTCATCTGTTATGGGACTTAACATCACCTGTAGCCCCCTTTCTAACCAGTTCCCTCTCTTCTCATGCTTGTCTTGCACCATTTGTGAAGGCTATTTTAACCCACGCCCACCTGATTGTTTTGCATGCATTACATTGCAATATTCTTTAGATATAAAATTTATCCAATCACATAAAATTATAAAGAAGGCTAAGTTCAATTCTTTTAACAGGCATTGACTGTGAGGCAAATCTATCGCATCAGTACAATGTACTGGGATGACAAGTATGGAACCCAGAGTGTGTCCAATGAGGCAAGATGTGTTTTTAACTGATACATAATACAATTATGTTTTTCCTTTGAGTCTCTGAAATCTGAACTATTATGTTCAACAGGTAGTCAGTGAAATGAGGGAAATTGTCAGCAAGGACAATCAGAATCTAACCTCAAATTCTTTCTTGTTGGATGATGATCTGAGGTACACTCATGTCTCTCATTCATGTAGTTTTTACCTGGTTGCAGTTTTAGCACTTGTTTCAAGGATGAACCAGTACAAATTGAATGTGAAACGAAGCTAAATCAAGTGACTTAGCCATGTCTAGCCGCATGCCAAAGTTAACTGTCATACCTTCTGGTTCTTTAGTTGGTTCTTGTTGCATTTCTGTATGATGCTGAATAATAACAATCAAAGGAACTTTACCTCATAGGTAAATAGAATTTTCTACGCTGGCTCATGAATGTCAATTCCAATGCTTGCGAGAACTGCTGGCATAGAATTCTTATATGTGATTTTATGTTTTGGATTGCGAGCCGAGCATGCCATTTTTTTGGATTCTTGTCATCACCTTCAATTCTCATTGCAGCATTCCTTTCTCTGCCGAAGACATAGATATGGCAATTCCTGCTATAGATCCTGATGATATTGAACTCCCAGTATTCTTGTCCGAATATCCTTGTGGCCAATTTCTTATCTCACTTCAGAAGTAATTGCTCTTCAATTTGATGATCGTTGCTGAAGCTTGAAATTTAGCTTCAATATTTCGTCTCTGGATTTATGCATTGGAGACACAGTTTCTTTTCATGTGGACAGCATTCTTGGTTATCAGAGTCATTGGTATTGTTACTTTGGGCACATGCGTGGCATCAATTCAAGATTGAAGGGTGATTTTCTTGGTCGATTCTCAGTTCATCCAGCAAGTTGTAATTAATCAAGGATAGATGACACTGTAATTTTGGGATGCTGCTGCTATTATTATGCAGCTCCTCTTTTTATGTACATCATTGGTTTTCATGTTGTATTCTATGTAGGTATGCAATTGTTACCATAGCCATGGCAAGGGAAATGTAATTTCATTCATTGATGTAAATACTAGTCTTGTTAAATTCTGCCCTTCTCGTTCAAAAAAAAAAAGGAAGAGGAAGTCTTGTTTAATTTTGCATTTGCAAGTTCCAATTCATTGGTTTTTCATTCAGAGATGTGTTGGCGGATAGAAATCATGTGTCCTCAAATTTTGTTTCCTTTCTAATTTTCCCAATTATTTATCATGTGAAAGATAAGCATAGTATATTTAGTAACTATTTCAACCTCTTTTGATTTTTAATTTGCACATGGCAATCAATGATGAAGAGACTGGGAAAGGAAACATAATCTGGATAGGTGAATTCCATCGTGTGTGGGTTGCCCCCGTTGTTGCAGAACTTCATGAGCAGGCATTCCCTGCACAAGAAAGCATTCTGTGTATTCCCCAGGCTTACTTTCAAGTGGAATGGATGTTGATATTTTTAATTCTGTTTATTTGTATAGTTTGGCCACAAATGAGAGAGAATTATCTTCTCATCGTTTTTGGTGCTGAATCTTTTATTTTGATGTTTTATGTATCTATCTTCAATTGCCAATAAGTAGATCGAATTGAGTTGAGTTGGAGAAAAACGAAACAACTATTTTAATATAATTGACTTTCTTGTAACAAATTTCTTATAACATTCAATTAGTTTGAATCTTTGCATCGTCCATAGCACGAAACACCAAAATTGACAATTGAACTCAATGGTATGGCCGATCATGGTTTACACTTTACACAATAAAAACAACTGATGAGCCTATCATTCCATGTAAAGACTCGACATAACTTTAAGCTTGTTCTGCTTGCAAATTAGGGGTGATAGAAGAAAAGTCCCTTCTCGTAGATGTTCCTTTTTCCGTTTCTAAATCCATGAAGTATTACCCACAAAAAAAAAAAAAAAATCCATAAATCGCCAGCCATAGGCTAGACATAAGGAGATACCTTATCTGTTAATGGATTCCTCCGCCAATCTGGTTCAATGAACCATCGGAATGCCAAGAAAATTTTAAATAGATGACTAATATTTACATTACATGGACATTGATGTACAATAATTAACGATGACAAAAAGAAAAATGACAGGAGAAGTTAGTGCTCTCATGGCTTACAGGCCTACCATATCATATCCTACTATAGTTAATCCAACGAGATAATATACAAAGACTCATCTATGTTTTTCATTTTTTAAATTTTTCTAATACCCTTTTGTCCCCTCAAACCAAAAAGCACTAGAGGAAGACATTCATTCAAATGAGTTAAAATGGTTATAAAAGACATGATTCTGAATTATCATGGTTCTTTACTATGACGGATGAGCTGTGTCATCTCCTATTGAAGGGCTTGATATCTTAACAGTTGCAGCAATGGCACAATGATGTAGATCAGCTAAGGAGAATGATCTCCATGCAGAGAAATTCCTCTGCAGTGGAGATGATGGTGCTGCACCACCAGAAGGCAACACCCTATTGCGTGGATGAAGCGGCGGAAGGTGTAGTGGTGAAGAATTTAAGCTTGAACTCGAAGAGTCCTCGCTTGTGATACTACTGCTGCTGTCAGAGTTGTTCATGGCAACTGCAAGAGCCAAGGAACTTCTACTTGTGCTCATTGTTCTCTTGGAAATGCCACAACTATTGCCCCTCAAGAGGGAACTTCGGTTCTTGTCCCAAACATGGTTGAATGTCATCAAGTTCCTACGCCTCCTTGTGTATGCATTCTCTGGTTTTACAATGTCTTTCGCGGATGGTGTAGATGCTGCATCTGCAAGGCTCGTGAAGGACTTGGACTTGCCATTGTAGAACTTTGAGATGCCTCTCCTGCATAATCATAGCATTAAAAATATCATCAACAAAAACGATAGAAAAATGTTATTTGTCATAAAAAAAAAATGTCCATTGACAACAAAAGAATACACGTATTAATGGTAGGAAATTTGCATTAATAAACGAGGGATCACGAGGATTGATGTGGTAAGTGATAATATTATGACCTAACTGGGGTTTTATGTGCAAATGACGCGATTTTTATTGTATTAGGTGACAACATTATCACTACTAAAGTCCCCCGATTCCATGTTAATCAATGTGAGTTCTCCACCGTTATTAACACGTGAATTCCACCCTCCTGATCGACATACTCACTATGTTCCAATAACACAACTCAAAATGATAACATGAATCTATGCACAGATATGGCATATCTATTAGATGAAACCAAGTCATCATGTCTCTACTATTTTTAGCGGGAAAAAAAAACCCAAAGAAAGTTTCATAGAATTTATAGATGAATTTGTAAAACACATGGAGACAAATCCAATAGCTAGAAATCAAATCAGAATCAGACACTAATTGATGGACACCCCGTGATCACTAAATTTCCTTTTCCAACGAAGAAAAAAAAATTTAAAACGTTAACAATAAATTAAACAATTGGCACCCTAGTTGAGTTCCCCGGGCGGACAAAAAAAAAAACTGCAACCTTTCCAACTTGACAACCAGCTCACGCATCAAACCCCCCAAAATAATAATAATAATAATAATAATTTAAAAAACAAAAATTATAAGTGAACCTAACTTGAACTAATTAAATTATTAGATACCATAAAAACAATATTTTTGTTTTTTTCTCTTTTGAAAAAAAAAAGTATGTAACTAAAAACTTAAGGATCTAAAGTTTCTAAACTCACAGATTTTGATACCCATTTAGATTAACGGTACGTTTGACTAGTGGAAAAAATATGGGTAAATTTTTATGAAAGAATTCTATATCTAAAATTACTCATAAATCTCGTTCATGAAAAATTTACCATCATTTTTCCTCCAAAACCAAAAGTTATGAAAATGCATAAGCTCACAGGAATGCTGAAAAAAGCGAAAAACAAAAAAAAGGGTACCTTATGGGAAGAACCTGTTCCAAAGTTTCCATGGCATGCAAAGGTCCATTGTATGCACTCTCAGCCTCGTTTGATCTCTCAGACGACACGTCGTCGTCGTCGTCGCTGTTCCTCCCGATCGACGACGACGTCGTCGCACTGCACTCCTTCGCCACCTCATCTTCCTCACGCGCCCCCATGAACACTGAAGAAGCGCGTGGCACCGTCAGACCCATTGTATCCACCCTCATCATCATATCCTTAAACTACCCAAAAGCACAAAACAGAAAGCACAAAACACAAACTCAAACACAACACAAAGATTTTAGAGAGAGATTTGGATGAAGAAGAAGGAGAGGAAAAGGAACACAAAGGAAAAAGGGGACACTGTGGCTATTGGGTTTGTTTGTCACGAAGACATAGCTGTCTTCGATTTCTTTGTTTGGATATTTATAATTTTAGTAACAAAATAATAATAATAATAATTATTATGTTCTCAAATAAATAAATAAATAAATAATTGAATGGATAAAGTATCCAACAACATAGTACTGTATTTTTTTTATTTATGGGTATTAGGTTTTTGTATTGATACCAATAAGTGTCCACATTTCTTTTATAGTCAATGAGTGTGATTTAATATATATTAAAAATGAGAAATTTTTAAGTGTTTTTATAGTAGAATAAAGTATTTATTCTACTCTATATAATTTATAAATTAGTTATTATATTATAATAATAAAAAAATAAAAGATAATAATAACTTATAAAATTTATATATTAATTAATAAATAGATTAAAATAACTGTTTTTTTATTTTTAATTTATCTAATTATTTCTCTTCAAAAACTTAGATAGTGAAACATGTATTTTATTTTTAATCTTAAATAATTAAAATATATTAATATACTTGAATTTTATATGTATATAGAAAAAATTTCTTATTATTATTATTATTATAATGGGGAGGTAAAGGGGCTTGGTCTTATCTTTATCCATCTGCCAGTACCTCTGGATGTTTAAAAAAGAGGTTTCCGTAGTTTTCCTTTTTTCTTTTTGTTATTAACAATGAGCTGTGATCTAGGGAATCTTGCAATAACTTGGTAAGCATCTTTGTCTGCCTTAAATTGGTCAAAATTTATCCCTTTTTTATTTTTTAATATTTTGTGTTTATCTTAATCTGCATTTCTCTCATGATTAATTGTTCATTTGCTATAAAAATAGAGAAGCTTCTGTCAGCTCAGCTTAAAAAAAAAGGAGGACGTTATTTCAATTTTGTGTGCCCTTTTATGGAAAAACGTAGTACTGTATTGAAGTTGTTGAACTTGAAAACATGGTTAGAATTAAAAAATTTATCAAAATTTATTTGTTATTGTAACGGGACATGTTTATCCATCGTTAAAGAAAGGAGTAAATAATTTCTTTTTCCTAATATTTTTTATGTCATATTAATTTAGTCGTAACAAAATGTTGTATATTCATTTAGTCTAAACATTTTTCATTTTGATGATAATTCAGCCCTAAGATTTTTTGTTTTGGTATTAATTCAATTATTCTGTGAAATAAAGATCCAACAAAATAACTACCATAACATGCTATAAGTAATTTATTTATGAATTCAATTCATATACGAAAAAATAAATAGAAAATAAAACTATTCATCCAAAAAATAAGTAATAGAATCAAATTAATGTTTTGTCAAAAGAGAACCAAACTTGTTGGACACTACTTCATGACAATGACATACTGTGGTCTCAAGTGATCAGACACAGGTATTTCTCAAATTCCTTTATCTTAAATAATAACCTTCGTGTGGCTCCATCCTATGTGGTTAATGGTATTATGAAGGCAGCTAAGGAACTTAAAGATGACTTTGCTTGGAATCCTGGTCATAATAACACCTCCTTTTGGTATGATTTTTGGTCTCCCTTAGGATAGTTATGCGCTAGAGTCCCTTATGTCTATATATCTGATACTTCGCTGTTAATTCATAACATATGGAATAATGGTACTTGGCTTTGGAATATGTTTTCTACTGATCTTTCAGAAGAATTAAAGAATGAAATTGCAGCCTTACCAGTGCAATTGAGTGGAGAGGAAAGACATAGATCGTTCTGGACAAAATCTTCTTCCTATACCTATTCTATAGCTTCTGGTTATTTTTGGCTTCTTGAACAGTTTTGCGATTAGGACATCATTCAGAATTGGTCGTGTCTTGGTTTGCCCAGAAAAAACACAGGAGATGCTTTGGCTTTTTCTACATGATGCACTTCCCACTAATCTTTTTCATTTCATAAGAGGACTTGTGGACTCACCCATATGTAATCGATGTGGGAGGGAGCATGAAACCTGTATGCAATGTGTTAGAGATTGCCCAAAACCTAAAAAAGTTTGGGATGCCCTAGACTTCTTGAAAGAGCCATTGTTGTATAAGTTTCAGGATAGTCATTGGATTAAGACTTTTGAAACTAGAGAGGGCTATTCTTTTTCTTGCAAGTTGTTGGTGGATCTGGAGAGACCACAACAATGATGTTTTTTATGCTAATACTTGGCCTCCTACCCTAATAGCTAGAAATGCACGTTTGCTCGCCTATGATGTTCAGTGCACCCATAAGCAAAATTGTTATTGGTAAGGTACACAGGTCATAGATAAATGGTCAACACCTACTGATGGCTTTGTCAAACTTAATATTGATGGTAGTGTTCTTGAGTGCTCCAGCGGGCTGGGTATGGTGGAATAATTAGAAATGTAAGAGGAGACTGAGTGGCGGCTTTTTTCAAGCCACAGTGATAATATGAGAATCCTTCATACGGAGCTTCTTGCTATCCAATGGGGTTTTCATTATACTTGGTACAACGGTTGCAGGAATGTAATTTGTGAGATTGATAGCCTAGAAGTTTTCTCTTGTGTGACTTCTTCTAAAATCTATAGCAATCACATTGAAAGAGATCTAGTTTCTGAGATTCAGTAGCTGATTAATTATCAATGGTGTGTTCGCTTTATTCTGATATTATGAGATACGAATGGTTGTGTTGATTACTTGGCAAGCTGGAAAGCTATCTCAAGCGATGATTTCCATACATGGGAGGCTTCTTTTCTTGTTCTTTCCGAATTAATGGCAGCTGATAGGAAAAATTAGTTTTTTGTGTGTGTTTTCCTTTTCTTTTTTCTTTCTTTGCCTTGTTATCTACCAAATAAAATAAAAAAAGAGAACCAAATTAATCTAATATACTTAAACGAATTGATCCAACGTAGCTAAAAATTTAATTAAGATAAATTGCTACATTAATCGGTTCAGTTTTCTTTACGGTTTTTATTTTGATAGTACTGATTTGATGATATGACTCGGGATCATTGAATGCATGAGAAGAGATATCAGGAAAGTATGATGCATGGCTTCGGTGACATTGAATGGGAGAAGAAAAATATAATTTAGAGCTTAGAAAAAGGCACGAAAGTTTTGTGTTAAAAACTATTTTATTTTTTAAAATTAATATTTATTTTAATTCTGACCTTATATTTATAAATTATTTTAGTCTTTAACTTTTAAAATAAATCAAATTAGTTTTTAACATTGCAAAACGTAAGTCATATTAATCCCTTAGTCCACTTTTATTTAATATTTTATTAATTAAATGATTATGTGTAATGTTAAATGATACATTGATATAATTTATATCATTTGAAGTAAATTTAAGTTTAAAATGATTCATTTTTGTGTTTAATATTATACAAAATGAGTCATTTAAATCAATTTTTTAAGTCAAAATTACTAATTTTGTGCAATTTTAGGCTCCAAAATGAACCATCATAAGCTTTTTTATACTTTAGATAACACATAATATGTCAATATATTATTTAACATTACATATCATTATTTAATAGATAAAATACTAAATAAAAGTGGAATAAATAACTAACTTAACTGATATTTTATAATATTAGAGACTATTTAATTTATTTTAAAATTTAATAATTAAAATAACTAAGAGTTAAATGAACATTATCTCATTTTTTTATTTATAATGATAGTAAGAATCGTCTCAGGTCGAAGTCCATTTTTCACCGCGACAAATAAAAAAAAGGCCTTTTACTTTATGTATTAATTGTGTATTACATTAATTTAATGAACTATTATTATTTGTAAATAATTTTCTTATATTGACAATATCAAGCAGTTTTATGCTGCCATCTAGATTAAAAGAATTACTGATATAGTCTAGATTACTCATCATAACACAGTACTTTCTATAATTTTTAACAGATGATATCATCGTATCCAGTATACAAAAATTAGTTCTTATTATTTCATTATAATTATATTTTCAGAATTAGTATTAAAAAAAATGAGTTTATCTAAGCAGTGCTCTCAGGATAATGATTAACATTTCTATAATAGATAAATTTAAAAAGTTTCTTATAGACCTTACATCTTGAAAACATAATAATCACATGTGCATTACTGAGTAATTAGATAAAATAAGAACATTATTTAATCAACACATACTATCTAAGTTTGAATTTGAGAATTTGTGTTTTGTAAATTATTCATAATTTTGTGATAAATTGTTTCCGGGATCAGTAATTTGCTTCTGATCTTAGAATGAGAAAGAGATTTTTCTTATCGTAATTTTATTTATAAAAACAGAATCATACAAGAAAATTTGAGATATACTTAGAAATTTCTCTGTATTTCTAGAAGGAATATACCAAATTCAAAGTGAAATCAAATAAAGAGCCATGGGGCCTGTAAAAAAGCTAACAACGTAATAGTGCCCACTAAGGACACGTTGAGGAATCTGCCTACGAAAATGCAGGGCGTAATATGCGAGACAATCATCATCATCATCATCATCATCATAGGTTTTTCCATTTTTTTACAAGAATTCTCTGGAGGGTAATCTTATTTGAGATGCAGTCACACGCTAACATAAGAGAAACTTTTACATATTTATGAAGTATTTTTTTGAGTGACATATCTATGAAGTATTTGGTGAATGTGTTCATATTCAATGATGAAGCGGTATTTAGATAGAAGTATAAGATATAATTTTTAATTAAAATATTATTCTATTAACAAAATAGAGCTATAATTTACATGATGTTTCATAAAAATATAAAGTTTTCTCCTAATGTAGACATGCATCTCAGTTGAAATTCAAAGTATGATCCATTAAATGTGGGATACTTGCTTCTTTTGTTAAATTATATCAAGTGCATTAAAATAAAATTTTATAAAGTTTATTATGAAAAAAACAAAATTTCACTAGGTGTTTTTTTACATGTAAGATGTGAATTTATTCAATCCTAAAAATCCAATAGAGTTATATCCTAAATATAAGTAGGTTCCTCATTAATTAAACCCAATTTGGTCTAATCTATCTTTAGCTAAATGGACTAATTTATCAGTACCATATTACAAATTCTTAGAGAATATTGGGCCTTAAAAAACTACTGAGAAGCAATCTTATATTAATCGCTTTTTTTAACAAAATAATTATTTTTTCATAAATTTAGATAATTTTTTAAAAATAATCAGAATTAAAAAAATCAGTTTTCAATTTTTTTATAAAAAATAAAAAAGAGTGGTTTTTGGAAGAAAATTTTTTTTCAACTTTTTCAATTATATATAAACACACCTTAAATCAGTGTGACAGATTTTAATTATATTTTTAAAATCTGAAATAAATACACCTTAAATCAGTGTGATAGATTTAAGTTTTCTAATCTCTAAAGACTGTTTGTTTGATAGTAAATTTTCTACATAGAAAAAATTAAAAAAATATCTTTTATAATTAACTTTAGTTTCCACACACACGGATAATGTAAAAACAATTAACACAACCTTACGAAATTATCAGCAAAACAATCTTCGATGGAGTTCAATCTTGTTGGGTGTGCTCGTGCCTGTTTGACAAATTAATATAGTAATTTTATTTTTTATTTCTTGGTCAGAATTAATATTGTACTAATTTTGAATGCACTAGTACATAAGCTAGCGTTGGATGCGGATGAGGTGGAAATGAGGATTGGGTCGTGGTTCTTTATTCTTATCCATAACACAGCACAACGCGGGAACAAAAGAAGAATGTGGGCCCCGTTCCCATGAATTGGATTCAATATTCAACGGCCACCTTCCCATAACATGAGATGATCTTTGTCTAATTCTAGTTACTCCTTGTCCTCCCACACTTCCATGATGTCTTATCCTCCCATCAAGGAATCCAATAATGATGTATAGATTAAATAATCATTTTTATCTTTAACATGTTCAGTTTCACATCATTGTGGTCCAAACCAAATTTTTAATATCAATTTAGTGATAATATTTTTAATTTTAATATTAAATTAATTATTTTATTAAATTTTTACTTTAATAAAATGATTAAGTTGATGTTAAAATGAAATATATTAGGACTAAACTGATGTTAGAATTTAAAAAATTATGACTAAATTGATACCTAAAATTTTATAAGTTTAACTTTTATGTATTATTAATGTAAATTAATTTTACACTGATATCCAATCAGATACTATTACATATATAAAAGTGGTTCCTTTTTGGGATTGTGGATGTGAAAGTAAACATTTTTTCTTCTGTTGTAGCACTGATTGGATGTCATCAGTGTAAAACTATTTTATACCAATAGCATATAAAAATTAAACTCAAATTTTTTTGGAATCAAATTGACGTTAGGATTAAAAAAGTTTACTCTTATATGTATTACTTTAGGAAAATATTCCTCTAACATTGAATAAGTAATGATATATGTTTATATATACATATATATATATTTGATCCTTTATATCTATATTTATGTATATATAATTTTATCAAATTTTTAATTGGATTTTTATAATTCAATTTTTTTTAATAAAGTTTATATAGTGAATAAAAACTTGCAATCAAGCACCTAGACCTAATTACCATTATAAAAATGTGAAACTAATTATAATATTTCTCTATTTCTTTTTATGTGAGCGCACATGTAAGAAAAGAGATGGCAATAATTTTATATTAATACTTTTATCAAGACTTAATTGAATTCTTCTCTAATAACAAAAGGATAAAAACCTATTTGAGAGATAGCATGATAATAATATTGAGTTTTTGATCATATTGGGGTTCAAGCCAACCCATACAAAACTCATAATAGATGAAATTAAAAAATATTCTAGTTAATCTAACATTTTTGTAAGGAAAGTTACGTTCAGAACTTGATAAAAAAATTATTCACTATAGGAATTTGATTACAAATTCAGTTCAAAACTTGATAAAAAAAAATTATTCACTATAGAAATTTGATTACAAATTTTCAAACTGTAGAAATTTAATTAAAAATTTGATGAAATTATAAACACTAACAAATTAATTAAATCTTATAATTATTATATAGGTAATAACTAATAAGTTCATCTTAAAATAAACCCTTTTAGTAATGTATATATATTACCTGTGGTTATAGAACGCTAGGATATGGAGTATAAGGCTCTCGCTAAGAAAGCAAAAAAGATATTTAAAAGGGTCATTATAGTTTGATAAGGCTCTACAAGCAAAACTATAATAATAATGGCCTTTTATAATTTATTTCTTTTCTTTCATTTCATTTCACATGACACTCTTGCGTGAAAGTAAGAAAAAAGGATATCAATTTTCTCAATCCAGTAATTATATGCAGATATTACGTACCCCTTACATGTGATAGAAGAGTGGCAGAACTTGGAAAGGAATAAAACTAGAAAGAAAATAAAAGATAATGTTCTTGTAGTCTTACAAGGACCACAATACAACTGTCTTTCTATTTCTTATAATGCATATTCTTGCATACAACATGTATTAATGTATAAGCTTTTAAATGAGGAAATGAAGGAAGGGGAATGTGATAGGAACGTGGGGGGTGAACACTGAACAGAACGTGAAACACTTCAACACACTTAGGTTATCGCATTACATTACACGTCTTTTCTTTTCTTTTCTTTTCCATCACGTGGCTGTGGTGGGGGATAAGTCACTATCACGAATTCGCCATCAGCTACCACACCCTTTTGTTGGTGGTTATCCTGCACGCAATGCCTTTTATTTAGCCTTCAACCCCATACAATATTGAAAAATTTATATTAGCTCATAGTATATCGGTATTTTTTTTTCATATTCAATGATGGTAATTTAATTATTATTTATATAGAAGTTTATCTAACTAATATCTTTGAAACAGTTATTAAGGAAGTAAAAAAAGAAATTCTAGTCTTGGGAAGATCAACTCTTACATTTTTAATATTTGGGATTAAATTTCAATACTGACTATTTTTAGTATCCTTAACCAATGTTTTAAATGCACTGATTGGTAAAATCCTTTATATAGATCTTAATAATTTTTTTTGGTGTACAAAGGAAAGGAAAACAAAAGAAAAAGAAAGCTAGGGACAAAGATAGACTACTCCATTGGTGTCCGAGGAAAGCCAATCATGTAAATCGGATGGAGGAGAGCTCCAGGTTCGCAACTTCTGTTGCTGGTTAGCCCCCGCTTAGCCAAGAGATCAGCACAAGCATTTACCTCTCGCAATGTGTGGTGAATATTAATATCCTAGTTCCGCTGCACGAGGTGAAAGATGTATGAGGTCACAGCCCCGTAGACATGGAACACACTGCGGTCTCGAGTCACAAGAAGCTAGGCCTCTATTGAATCAGTTTCTAGAACAACACTGCAGATATTTTAACAATAATTTGGGTTGATGAGAAATATAACTCGTTTTTAATAATAAATAATTAAAAAGTATTGACATTTTTAAATTTTAAAAAGCTAGGTTCCCAAAAGATCCTTATATATATATTATATATTTAACGTCTTATCTATTTAGTTTAAATACGCTTATAATAAAGTTGATGAAATTTTTTTTAAAAAAAGTGAATGTGTCTTCAATGAAATTAATGAAATCCCCTCTAATTTTATTGTTCATGTGTCTAAATATAAAATGTTATAGTTGTATTTATGAGAGAATTCATCCAGAACACTTCTTCATATCAAGGAAAAAAAAAACGAAGCACGCTTCAATCCACGGAGATATGAAGACGAAAATGAAAAAAAAAAAAAAAAAGCTACATGAACTGAGCATGAAAAACAGAATGCACAGTTAATTATTTTTATTTTTTTTAGAACTTTAAACTTCCTTGAAATAGTAATTTTCAAAGATATCATAAAATTAACTATAAAGAATTAAAGTTTAATTTTGATATATTGATAATATATATTTTTTTATATAATCATCTAATAATATATTACCATATCAATAAATTTTTTTGAATCTTATTTCACTAGTTTAAAAGTTATGCACACGAGAAAATTTAATTTAATAATATAAAAACTTATACCATTAATATATTTAAATTATATCTAAAAAATTAAAATAAGTCATTAAAACTAATCTAGTGGTGAGGAGTTTAAATATTATATATAAAGTTTTATATTCAAATCTCTTTACAACCAACCTAATTTCAGAAGTTAAGAAAAGAGAGAGGGAGAGAGAGATCACATGAAAATTCCTCTTTTTCGTCTTATACTTTTATAAAACTTTAAACAAACAACCTTAAAAAATCGTTCCACTCCTTTTCATTCTTCTACATATACTCTCAAATTGTTGTTAAACTTGATCCAGGATCGATTTATTTTAGTTCTAGCCTTCCAGGAAGCCTTAGCAAGTGGCATGTAGAGGGAGAGATAAATGGCAATTGGATCCCTAATCTCAAGAAATTTTTGTATATTTTTGGATTGTTAAATAAATATGTATACTTCATACCTAATAATAAAGTATTATTTTAGGTACGACTTATTTTAAATTGAAGTATCACTTTTATTATTGGATATGAAGTATATTCACTGAAAACTTTTAGACCGGCTAAGAGTTCCTCTAACTAAATCCATAAGGTTGCTACACAAGAGGACTCAAGACAGGTGTTATTTGAGTTGTAACTCATGTTAGTGGATCATTTTTTTTTTTTAACTTAAGGTATACATCTGTCATCGTTGTGGCTAATTCCCTCAGGAGGTAGAGTTTACAAACATGTATTTTACTTTTGGCCATGAGACTCTCTATATACTGTCAGAAATCAAACCCTTGAATAGATATTTGAGGAGTGCAGCTAACTATCAATTATATTAAGTCTAGTGGTTAAATCAATTTTTTTTTTCAACTGCACAAATTAACATTATTTTTGTTTTTGGTCGTTAATATAAGTTTAGTTCAATCTTCCAAAAAAAAAAGTTCAAGCTGGATTTTATTTTGCTTTTTGGTCTACTCCTTTTTTATTTGTTGTCTAAGCAAAGTTCGCCTCGAACCAGCCCAATAGGTTTTGAAGTTCTTTTGGCAAAACGATGATTTTTGAAGGTCAAGCCAATTTGACCAAAACAACAATGCAAGCCCACATTCTAACTTTTAAAAGACCAATTATCATGACCGAAAAAGAAAGACCACTTATCTGTCTTTCGAGAACATGGATATTCACGACTTGGTTTGGATCAGATACGAGAGAGAGAGAGAGAGAGAGAGAGAGAGAGAGAGGAGAAGAGGAGGGGGAGGGGGGGCGGAAGGACTAAACTAGTCAAATTTAATTAATTTGGGTTTGTTTTGACTTAGTTTTTAAATTTTTTTTGGAATAAATACTTAAACTAGTACTTCGAAAAATTTTGCTCATTTTCGAATATCAACCGAGTATTTAGTGTTTGAGATGAAAATTAATTTAGTCTTCAGTGTTATATATGCATCAACTTTAGTTTTGAAATTAATCGTTATTTATATTACAAAAGACTAATTTGATTTTAAAAAGACTCTGAATGTTTAATTTGATAGTCCACAAATGTTTGGAGAATTAGTTTGAGCATTTATTTAAATTTTTTTTAACAATTTTCTATCAAACCAGTGAAATTGAGTTTTGTTTAATTTGATTTGTTTTGGTTTATCAGGTTAAATTATGAAGATAGAAATTTCTATCATTTTCAAATTTGTTATCTTCATCGTAATTACTTATAATGTGAAGTAATGATCAATATGAAAAGAAGTAAAGAAATCAATTTTAATACATTATCATTGTAAAAAACATTATATTGTTATACAATTATATATTCCCTAAACTATACGCCTTGTACACTTTACTCCTAAAACTTTAAAAATATGCAAATCAACCCCCTAACATTTACTGAATGTATATTTTAGCCATTATGTTAAATTGGTGCTTCTTGTTAATAAAAAATAAGTGAACTATACCTCCTCAAATTCTAGCTTAGTGCAATCCTATATATTAAACTAACAAATAATGTACAACTTAATACCTTAAGGGGGGCATTTGTTTGAAGGTTTGATTTTCCATTCTCATGAAGAGTCCAGTGGCCGATAGCAATGGTCTGCTGATGGGCCGGGTAGTGATGGCATCGATGATCAAGGCGTAGGTGACCAGCAATGGTGGTCCGACGACTGCAGCCTGGTGTCAATAGTGGTTCGATGACTGGCACCAATGGTTCAGTGTCGATCATGGCTTGATGACTGGTGGTGGTGGTCCGATGACTGGTGATTGTTCGTCGTCGTAAATGATGGTTTGGCAATTTACTGCAGAGTTCCAATTGATGACTAGCATTGGTGGTTAGGACTAATAATGGTAGTTTAATGGTTGTAGTCCGTGTTGGTAGTGGTCTGACGACTGAATGTGAAAACATCATGTGAAAAAAAATGTCCCCTAAATTGAATGTCTACTTTTTTTTTTCAATCATAGTTGAAAAAGTTGACAAAAATGTTGATTTGCATAGTTAAGAAACGTTTGGGGATTGATTATTATGTTTTTAAAGTTTTGGGGATAAAACACGCAAGACTTATAGTTTAGGATGGTAATATGCAATTTTCCTAATTATATATTATTATACGTAAGACTTTTGAAAAAGTGTGTGTAAAAGTCATACATTTTTATTGATTTGATAATATATTATTATATATATGTATAAAATAATTTTATAGTGAGCTTTTATCAAAATTAAATTAAAAATAAATTAAGACATAGAAATATTAGTTTAATTTTTATGTATTAATAGCATAAATTACACTAGCAACCAATAGAGAAAAAAAGCATTTTAGATAATTGTTCACTGTGATAACTACCCATAACTGTTCATCCATTCTTAATTATCTCACTACATTTTTCAAATTCATATTTTTCAATATTAAAATATGTGTCTAAACCATATGCTGAATAAAAATATTTCACCGAACCTTAAAAACTTTTTAGAAAAGTACAATTAAAATAATCAAATTTATCCAGTGTTAGTAGATGAACACCGCTACTTGAGAACATGCAAAAATCAAATTTGAGAACTCTACGATACAGCCAACAAAGGACCCTATTTTCTGATTCCATACAACAAGGAACAGGACATGTCGATAAAAGCCAAACCTAAACATTTGATTGGAAAACTTCCAACTTGGTCTCATTGTCAAGTGCTTTGTGCATTTCCTAACAAAATATGACTCCATTCAATGAATCTGATTTATGTTCTCTCTGAATATTTTAACAAACCATATCCAAAATTTTGGCAATTACGGTCGTTTAGTTTTAGAAAACGGTTTTTAATTTTCATTTTAACATTTTTTTATAAAATTATGAAAATGGAAAAAAACTAAAAATTATTTTTTGAAAAAAAAATTCACCCTAAAATTCCAATTGAGAATATGACAATGAATTTCAGGGAAAAACAAAAAACATTAAGATCTATTTAGTTTTTATTTTCCTTTTTTGCATTTTTTGTCTTCAAGATTTTTAAAGAAAATACTTAAAATAAAAAATAAAATTTTATTATTTTCACTATTTTTATTGTTTTATTTATAAATTTTTGAAAACATAAAATACAAAAAATAAATATAGAAACCCAAAATCTTTTGATAGGCGATCTCATAAATTCCCTGTAAGTATTTTTTGAACTTAGGAGGAGTGCCTTAATCTTGGTAGGAAGACCAATGGCCAACTTAAAAGAAACCAAGCATGGCCTTAATTTTTGCTTATGGAAGGTTTCAGCTTTACATCACACTAGCTCGCCTTGTCTAATTTTAATACCATTGATATTCACTCAAATCTTCCATTCAGTGAATCATTTTTCTAGCTCAAAAAATTGTTCATCCAGCATGGTCATGTGCTGTGTCCCTGTGGAGCAATACATATTATGCAGCACTTATGCATAAAAATTGTATGGAGCTCGAAAGTTGTTCGTCCATGGCACCCGACAAAGTCATTTGATGAACTTCATAAATTAAAATTGGTTTATCACAGTGAAAAATGAACAATAAAGCCATAACCTGGCTCAAATTTTACAAGTAAAATCAAGGATTTGAATCTTAAAGCCACTATTTCAGAAAATGTTTTACCATCCATCACCCAGGTCTAAGACTATATAAGCAATTGCTAAGAAATAAAACAAAAAGCCGTGTATGAGAAATAGAAGCTACTTGTTTTGATGATAGAAAATGGACTCTTTCTACGATTCCTTAGTTTTTTTCCATTTATAAAAAAAAAAAACTATATCTCCACTCCTCCTTCAAATACGAATACTACTGCTAAAGTTTTATGAAAAAAACAGTACAAAGCCCCTTACTGGATTTGAAATAGGATAAATTAAAACAGTATTTTATAAATACACAATTATCTTGAATATATTAATTATTTCTTTATTTTCTGATTGCTTGGAAAGAGTAAAAGAAACATCTTATTCTTTCTTCAATAATTTATGATCTCTAATAGACCTCTAATAGGAGTGAAACCCTATGTCATACAACCATGCTGCCAAACCAGTAATGTTAGAAGCTGCATTGTTTTTCTTTTCTTTCTCCTTTTTTTTTTGTTAGAAAGATTTCATTAATTAATAAACAAAGACTTAAGTTTGGGTACAATCATCAGGTAAAAATCTGGGTACAATCCAGCAAATTTCATCGACATCAAAAGCCTAAACCTAGCAAATCAACTAATAACATTAAAGAGCTATAATAAAATACGCAAAACATGGACACTATTGCAACATATAACATATACTCAAGTACAACGGAGAACACAGCAGATCTCAGATCATCTAAAGCATCATAAAACATTAGACACAGGCTATCGCTGCATTGTTTAGCATTTCCAATAAACATGTTAGATTATCCTCCGGTCTTTAAGAAGCTGATTAATATTAGCTGGTTATGCGCATTTTACATTACATGCTGAATAGAAAAGTTGCAAAGCAGAAGCTTATCATTACCCACTTGCTTGAGCAAACAAACATAAAGATACTTACCTGCATTTATCTTTTTCCTTCATTCCCTAAAATATGATTATGACATCCATAGGGGCATCAAAGCGATGCATATAATCAATGGGAGCAGAAAGAATTTTCCAATGACAATCGAATTTGAGCTATCCTAATGACTTGTACGATTCAAAGGACAAACCTTGCCAAGGAATGATCTTTAAGACTGAAAAAAAAAAAAATCACGAAGCCAGATCTTGTGTTATAAGCCAAGGGTATATGCCACCCATATCCAATCGTCCATTCTAAAAGCAGGACAATTGAATAGAAATGAATCGTTTAACACCGCCTAATAATATTTGCAACGTTCCTGCCAATCTCTTCCTTTGTTTGCTCGCTCACTGGGATATCTCCAATGTACATGTCAAAGAAGGCCCCTGAAAGTCAAATATTAGACCTGAGTTCAGTTTGATACCAAACAAAGGAAACATAGAAACTCAAATTGGTGCAATGCAAGTAAATAAGTTTGACTTACGGCACAGATCTTTGCTTTGGACACTTCCAATCTGATTGCCACTAACTGTACAGGTAAAAATAACACTTTAAGCAGTGTAAAACAATTTCTCAACAATCTTGGTTACATACAGAGATAATATTAAGAGTTAAGCATGCATTCAACCATTACAGACAGAGAAAACACCAAAAAGATAACTCGGTTTTTTTCATCAGCCCACACTGAGGCTAAACAAGTATAGTTAGAAAAATAATTGTTGAAAATATTACTCACTTTCAGTAATCAGACGTCCATCAACTGTTCGTCGGAAGTTGATTACTGTTCCCTGTAACATTACAATAAAGTTAACTCCATGACATCATCAGTACTTTAACAATAGAATAGAAAGAAGGTCATTGATAGATTACTTACCAAGGGTAAAGGGATATCATCTGTGAAGTGTGAACCAAATGTCCTTAGGCAATGAAAGTCAGTGGATGGATTTGTCTGGCCATAAAAGGGGTATGGGGGAAGTTAGAAGTTGGAACTAATCCAATGCAGAGATAACAAAATGATTTTCAAAGAGATAAAGTACCTTAACTAACCGAGCTCGAAGTGATTTCTCAAAAGCACTGCAACAAAGCATGCAAATTGGAAATAATTAAAAAAAATAAATCAGTTTCCTGTTGCCCTGCCTCTTTAGAATCAGTTAGTATAGAGGCTGCACCACTGCTTTAAAACAGAGGATCTGCTCCTTTCAGTTTCACCTTCGACTAGGTTGAGGTTATACAAAATTGAATACATGGTTCCAAAAATTACTCAACTCTAAATCAATAAAATTGCATTCTAGATCAAACATTGTTCAGCAATTACTTAAGAGGGAACAGTAAAGCTTCTCATTTTGGTACATCAAGATTTGTACACCAGAAATTTTAAGCAGTATCATTTGGACTTCAGAAACATGGTGAAGTATGGACTGTAGAGTAAAATACCAGAATAAAGACCAAATACCTTTTTATAGAGAATGGTTTATCAGAGAAAAAAGGAGTAAAGCACAACGAGGGGCAGAAAAGATGTCCTCTATAAAAGGAGAAAGCAATTCATGCACATACATGAAAGGAAACCATAAATTAAGTCAAGCAAACATTTCCACAACTTCGAAGAGAAAATTATGACTTACTCTTTCACGCTGTTAATTTTCATTCCCTTGCAATTCACAACAAGCCGGACAGTCATATTGATATCCTCCCTGCAATTGTAACAACCCCAACAGGTCCATCAAAATTAAAAATAGAGCTAGGAAACCAAGAAAACAGCTCCTGTTAATTTGCAAATCTCAAAAGCAGATAATATTTAACCAAATCCTGTTTGAGGACATCCAATTGCTTAGACTGAACCAGCCTTGTAGATTATTTAGGTAGCATTTGCATACTGTCCTAGGACAGGAAATATAGGAACAGAGACAAAAATACACGGACAATGGAGATAGGGGAGACGTAAACATAAATAATAAATATGTATAGAGGTATTATTAAAAGATAAAAATATTAAATTTCTGTCTCCATATTTTGTCTCCACATTTTTCTGTCCCTTGTTCCTATCTATACCATCAAATAGATTTGTGTTTTCAGTGTCTCTGTATTTCTGTTCCAAAAACAGTAAACAAACACTACCTTATAGATTCTCACAAAATTACCCATGTACTCTTTAATAATCATTATATAATTAGTTACACCAGAAACATTTCTATTTGATAAAAATATATACATATATAAAAAGATTTAGCACATATGATGTTTAAGACCTGAGAAGATCCTGGTAGAAATCATAACGTCTATTCAATTCATCTGCAGAAATTGATGCATATTTTGGGCCCAGTTTCTCACAGAGGGAGTACGGATGAACATCTGTTAAATAAAGACCAAAAGTGACTTGATAAATAGGGAGACTTTTGCTAACAATAGTACACGAGTATCAACAACATTTCTTTTCCTTTACAAAGTAAAAGAAAACAATGGATATCAAGTATTCATAGGGACTTACAAAATCCAAAAGCATAGACCTTGAGCGACTTGATTTTAACTATTGTCATGGTTCGAGAACCTGTACCAACCAGGACCTGAATCAACTTGACTTCATTAGTTTATGTGAAAAAAGGAAGGCAAATATGGACACTCAAACACTGCATGTTGTGAAAGGCCAATGGATGAACTCAAACACTAAAACTTGTGAGTGTGTATGTGTGTATTGGTGGATTGGATATAATTCCATCGAACCAGTTAAAATGGATGGATTGGGTGGTATTAACAAACTCTTAATGTATAAACTATGAGTCAATCCAAGATCCATCCATTTGCCAAACTAAACTAATACTACTAGTCTACTACAACAATAATGCCTTTTTCCCCCTAGATAGGGCCAGCTAATCACATAGTTGATCCATGTCCATGAAGATTTGAGGGGAAACAAAAAGTCTATGTAGGCTGTAGACTACCTAACACAACTTTCCTTTTTTATCCACACTCGGGGTGAACTATATAAAGATCTACAGCAAAGCACACCAATAGGTAGAGTTCATGCTAAACTACTAGCTAACTATATTTCTAATCAACAATGCATTTGATAACCAGGGTAAATAAAGCAAAGAATCTAGAAACATAATCTTAACTGCAAACTCAACAAATGCATGGAGCAAAGCATTGATCAAGGTGCAAAATAGCCAAAAGAATCCAAAGCAAAAACCATACTATAAACTAAATAAACCTCAGAGTTGAAGCTGGAATTATGCTCTCCAGCTAATGCTTTGTCTAGAACCATAGGAAATTCAATGCCAGTTATAGGCTCCACTGCAGGTTTTGTTAGGTTCAACTCATGAAGCGACAATCTTGGACATCCTTGGCGCTCAACCTCCTTACGCATTTGGTCCATTCCTGCATGCATTTGCACATCAGGATCCTGCAATGGGCCAGCTAGTACATTTGAAGACCTAGTAGCAAAACCAAGAGAAAAACCTTCAATTGTTGTCAAACCAAGAATGAGAATGCCAAAAACAATATACAAATAAAGCTCCAAATTGATCCCTAACAATTTAGGTCTGGGTCATATAACAAGAGGTAAGACATAATTGAGTGCAAGGTCCCTTGCTACTATTACCATCATGGAACACATTAGTTTATAATCACCATATGCAGGTGATTAATTACACACGATATCCCTCATTTTGTAGAAATTACACTGATCTTCCTTGACATTAAAAAATAATACACCAAATATTCCTTGTATTTTGATGGAATGTGAAACTAAGTAATCGTGACAAAGTACCGTCACAGAGTGGTCAATGTAGATGTAACAAACAAATAACGGGCACCATGGTTGATATCACTAACTTCACATACAAACTTCACCTAATACTCTAAGAAGCTGAAACACTAATGGCTTGTTTGGTTACTCTCTTCATTTCTTATATCCATAAGATTTCATTCTATTTCCTATCTATCAAGATTTTAGGAAAGAAAAGAAGTAATGAAAATATTAAAATAATTTTCCTAACCATTTCATTCACAAAATTATGAGAAAACGTGAAACAAGGGAAAAACAAATAACAAAATAAAGCATCAAAACAGAAACCAAACATGCTAACAACTCCCAATGTGACCAAACGTTCAAATTGTTAGAACCATTTTTTTTTTTTCATAAAATTTAACTTTGATGCACTAACATGTTAACACGAGACCAGCCATGTCCTCCTATCTGTAAGACTTCATAATTAATGGTGATTGAATCAAATACTTATGCTGATATGTCAATCAAATATATGATTGGATATCTAACACCTGCTAACCTCCATTCAAATTGAATATTTTTTTTGTGTGTTTTCAACATATACAAATAACTCAAAAAAACCTGAATAATAATAATAATAATAATAATAATAAAAGAAGATTCATTTCTTTTGGGGTGAGAACTGAGACATACAAGTTCTGAATCGGTGGAACCAATGCAGCAGCAAGAGACAGAACAGGGTAGGATTGAATCCTCTTAGCTTCTCTCCAAATCAACCTCATAATCAACCTCGTCACCTTCCCCAAACTCACATTCGAAGAAGAACCCTTCCTCCTCTTCCTCAACCTAAACCCAAACCCATCATCACCGTCATTTCCAACACAAGGCACACCCTTCACAACAGAAGAACAAACCCTAGTAGTAGCAACACCACCATTATTCCCAATTCGAATCGAACCACCAGCAATGTCCTGAGCCAAATTCGAACCCGAGGCGCTCGTGAACCACAGCAACAACGCACCCGCGATTCTCGAAACGCGGTGGATCGCCACGGTCCCGAAGCTTCTAGAATTCTCCACGAAAGAATGAAGCAAATTGGAGGATGAGCCTACGAAGTTGTTAGTAGCCACGAAGGGCTCAATAGAGAAGAGTAAATCCGGGTACAGAGAATCAGAATCCATTGGGTATAACCAATCGTTCTTCATTGTTATAAAAAAAACGATGAGAATTTTATTTTATTTTTTTAAAAAAAAATGAAGAAGAAGAAATGAATGATAATCACGTTTTTGTGTGAATAATGCTGCTAGGAAGAACGGCTTGAAGAATCGATTCCTTTGGAAACGATTAATTGAAAGGTTTGGGGGGAAAAAAGGGGAAAATGTATCTTTTTTGGTCTGAAAGGGGAAAATGTTAAAGACGCGGAAAGGTGGGAGAACGTGTCATGTTGAATGGTGAAACGGAGGTGAGAATTAAAAGGGGCTGTTTGGATTCTGGGAAATGAGTTTTATTTTTTTGGTTTTAGTGTTCCTGAGAATGAAGTTTGAATGTTACGTTGTTATGAAAATGGTCTTCTTACGTTTGGGGAAGAGAGACAAAGAGAGAGAGAGAGAGAGAGAGAGAGAAGGGAATATGCTTTGGGTGGAAAAGAGGAACAAGTCACAAGTGGGATTACGGAACGCGGAGTGGAGGACAGATTTGGAAAAGTGAAAAAATTGTGGGGATCACATTTTGGGTCGCGCCATGTGCGTTTATTATGGGCAATGGCCGTTAAAATCAGATTCGAATGAGTTTAATTAAAATTATTAGTGTAAAAGAGTATATGGTATTATCTAATTAAATATCTCTTTTCGATGTAATTTTGGGCTCATACATCACTCCGTAGGTGTATGATATTTAACTATCATAATAAGAGGAGATAAGATCATAACATAATGATTTATATAAAGCGATGATTGGCCAAAAATCAAGTAAGAAATATTTATATCTCACTCACACTTGAGTAGCATAGGTATTGGACATGAGGATGGAGCTCATACTTGCTGAGAGCTAAATTGTCGATTACAGGTCAAGACATATTAAAATTACATTGTTTTAATTAATTAAACCCTTTGGAAAAACAAAGAGTTTTGATACACTAATAATATGAAATTTTTTATATTATAATTTAATTAAATTATTTTATTTACATGACTTTTTAAGTAGTAAATACAAAATTAATCACTTTTTATGGGAACAGCTATTGCTACTTTTAATTTTGTTATTGCCACTGCCACTAACTTAACTTTTGTTTAATTTACCTAAAATATCCTTTTGTTTTCTTTTATAATTAAAATATTATTTGTTATAAATTTTCAGTATAATAATCTCAATATTATTAACTTCATAAAATATATTTTTTAATATACTGTAAGTCTGTTACATTTATTTTTTTGATTTTTTCATTTGTAAAAAATTTCAACTTTTGCAGATTATTTTACTGACATATATATTAAATATAATTTATTACACTAGAATAAAATATAATTATGTTTTAAAAAGATAGCTTCAGGTGACTTCTTTTTTTGCATAACAATATTTTTAATATTTTTTATTTCACACAACATACATTTTTTTTTTATAAAATTAGGTGGAATACAATATTTTATTCTTTTTTAATATTATATAAAAATATAATGAGAAATGAAAACATGTCATGTACAGTAGAAGAAAGAGAAGGATAATTGATCTTTGATGAATCTCTTAAAATAAATTATTTTTAATTTCCTAAAAAAATAAATATAAGCTTTATTTTTCTCTTTTTTCTATAATAAATATTTATGTGAAATTCGCATTTTGTACTAGCGCTCCTTATCTATAAATATTCAGAACTATTACCTTATTCACTCTTCTTTTTAGTATATCATTTCTCATGATATTTCTATACAATATAAAATAATAAAATATTGTATGTTGTGTGAAATAGAAAATTATAAAATGTTACACTAATTAAAAAAAGGTCCGTTACTATTTTAAAACATAATTATGTGTTTTTTATTTTGATGTGAGAAATTAAATTTAATATGTACTATAAAAGAAAGAGCAAAAATTGATTTTTTTTTTTTAAATAACAAAAACAATGAGTCATATAGTAAAAAAGTTTAATTTTAATATATTAACAGTGTAAATTTTTTTATACTATTATTCAATCAAATCATCCTATTTACTTAACTTTCTAAATAGTGATGTGAAACCTAATAATCTTTTTTATTTTATTTAATAATATATGATTAGATAATAATGTAAAATTTTATATTGATAGTGTATAGAAATTAATTTTACTAAAAAATTATTTTAAAAATTGACAATATTGAGATTTATTAAAATTAAAAATAACCATTGATAATATTTTAGTTACAAGAGAATGAAATGGTACTTTAGGCAAATCAAATATATTGAGTGAGTGGGAGTGGCATTAGACTAATGAAAGTATCAATAACCACTCCCACCTTTTATTGATATGTCAATATATAATTGAATGATATTGTGAAATTTTCTTATATTCTCAATGTATAAAAATTAGATTTTAATTTATATATACTGACAATTTAAATTTTTTTTATACGGTCATCCAATTATATTTTGCTACATAAGCAAATATGGTTAAGTTTTATCTTTATTATTTCAAAATTCATGCAAATGGGACGTTTTGATTGGATAACAATGTAAAATTTTTTTATATTATCGGTACATATAAATTAGATCTTAAAAATTAACCTATAAAAATAAGGCTTTTGTTTCAATACTTAGGGGTATTGATACTCTTATGAATTTAAGTGTTATGATTTAATCATAATCATAAGTATTTAAAATATTAATAAACTTGACTAGTGAAATACGTAATAAATTTTCAATTATGAATTATCTAAAATATATCAATATACATAAATTTTATAAGATATCAAATAAATTCTTAAATAATTAACTCAATTTTCACGGCTAATGGTGAATGGGTGAGATTGAGTTGGTTGAAGGCGAAGGGGCCACTTTTTTTTGTACTTTTTGATACGAAATGTCGTTTGGGGAATAGTAAATGTCGGTTGTGCCCCTCGGAATCTGGTGCAATCCTTTTCCGTCGCGTGAGTAGTGGGACAACGACAGCTTACAACAACGTCGGTTGCGTTAGTTGCCTCCCTCTTCGGCGGCGCGGCGCCGTGTATTCTTTTCCCTTCTCAGACATCGCATCGTTACACAGAATGTGTCACTCCGATTTCCGCGCAAAACACGAGTTGCACAAGAAAATTTGAAACTCTGTTTTTCCATTGACCCGTCTTCTGTCTCCTCTTTTAATTCCTATTCAAGGCTTCCCTTACCTTTTTAAGGCTTAAGTTTGTATCTGAACAAAGGATCCGATTGTGAGATTCTTGGCTGAAAAATAAAAGTACAAAATAATTAATTTTTATAGCGTTTAATTTCCACACACATTTGATGTAAACTAAGTGATAGACTACGTTAGATAACCATCTACATGATTTGTCACTTATATTTTTATTGATTGATATTACAAATTATTTTATACTATCAGTATCTAAAAATTAAATATAATATATTATTCATGAAAAAAGTGATTTATACTATTATTTAAGAGATTAATTATAATTCACGGATCAATCATGTAGCTTTATTTAGAAGACTTTTAAGATATTCTAGTTGATGGTTAAATTAAATATTTTTGTTTATATGATAATAAATGATTGTACATGATCAAATATTAGTGCTTTTTTTTTAGTTTAACTTTAATGTATTAACAGTGTAAAACTTATCAAATCAAAAAATTTAGTTTGGATAATTTTTCAGATAGTGAGTATAAAAGTCAACTATTATGACTTATGTGGCAATATATGATTGGATAACTGAGTAAAAAAGTTTTACATTATCAATATATGACAATTAAACCCTTTTTTTTGCATTGAAAATGCATGTGAATTAAATTTATTATTTAATAATGCATTGCCATATTCTCAAAAAATTTAATTTTGATGCATTGACATTGTAAAAAAAATTTTACACAGTCATTCAATTTAATTATGTAATGCCATATAATCAAATATGTTTAACTTTTACCCCACTATTTGAAAAATTATTTAAACTGAGAGATTTAATTAAAAGACAATGAAATAAAGTTTTATATTATTGGTGCATTAAAAATAAACTCTTACCCAATACAATTACCTTTCACCTTAATTTTTTAAAGAGTGTAATTTTGACATAATTATCATAAATATTTATTATACAATCATCAAAACACACAAAGTGTGGTTGATTTTCATCTCATTATTTTAAAAGTTGTGCACGTGAATGAATTTAATTGGATGATAATATAAATAAATTATTTAAAAAGTCATGCTAAATTAAAAATAAAATGATTAAATGATAGTGAATATTATATGCACCATCAATATATCAAAATTCAATTTTATAAAATTTATCAAAAGGAATTAATAATTTGGCCATCCTTTCGGCTCCATGGATTTAACATGTCTTTTTTGTTGGTGGCATTTGTTACGTGCTTCATCTTATACAAGATAATCCGGATACCAAAGTTACTTGTAAATTGGATTACTGCAAACACTTGTTAATGATTTAACCTTCCCTTTTTTTTTAGCGATAAGTTAGTATAAGAAGGCATTCACAAGAGGATGTGAGTCTCGGCAAAGTTCCAGAATGTATAACAAAAGAACATACCCAAAACCATAATTTATTATTGTGATTTATTATTGACTAGCTTGAGTCACTATTTTTATTGGTGTTAATTCGTAAAGATGGTGAGAGAAATATGAGAATAAATCAACTTCGATATCTATACTAAGCATATAAAATTAAATATCTTCTTTTATATGCATGAAAAGATAAAAAATTTTAGCTTTCTTTGGTTAATCCCCTATAAAATATATGATTTTATATTAAATTATTTAATATCATATTTAATAGAATTAAAGATTTTTTTAAATTTTTATATTCTTTTCATTACACTAAGATAGAGGCTGATTACATGAAAAAAATATATATATGAAGAAGTTGGGGCTAAATAAAATAATAGTTAATGGACTTAAAAATATATTTTAATAGAATAAAGAGACACTAAAAAGTAGTTATTTACGCAACTCTCTTTATTAATAAAAGATATAGATTAATTAACCAAATAGTCGGTGACTTTTTGGCGACAGGAACGTTTCAATCTTATACACATTATGCTGAAATTGAATAGAGAAAACAGGACATCAAATGCGTATTTCAGAAGAATTTTAAAATGAAATAATGAATACAGGTATGCAAAGTCAAGTCACAATAATTTTGAAAAGATATAATGCTTTAGCGTGGAAGGAGAATATTCGATTTCCAATTCAACTCTTTTGCCGCATATTCGAATTGGATTTAATTGGAATATATTGATAATATAAAATATTTTTATATAATCATCTAATTATATATTATCATATAAGTTATGATAATTAATTTTTATATTTACTATATAAAAAATTATTTAAACCAAATATTTTGATTAGATGATAATGTAAAATTATTTTATATCATCAGTATATCAAAATTAAACTTATTTGAATTATAAATAATTAAAAAATTTAATTAAATAAAAATTATGAGTGATATAACCATTACACGCATTAAAATTTTATTAAGAATACGTGGATTCCATTCGATGCCATGCTTGACAATTATTGGCATATAATAAACAATAAATGAGAACAACAGTAATACCTTGTCGATCAAAAAATAAATAATAAAAAAAAGTAATAACCTTGAATCTCAGGCTTTCGGCTTTCAATTGAATATTTTGAAAAGATCTTAATTTTGATTCGGGCCGTAAATTTTTACTCTAATCTAGTTAAATTTAGCACATCGCTAAAATAATAAAATTGTTTAACCTTTTAAATTGTTAATCATTTCATAACTAAATTCTATTTAGATACAACACACGATTGTATTGATGAAATAAGAGTTTAATTTTAATTACACTCATAGTGTATAATTTTTTTATACTATCATCTAATTAAATTTTTCTATTTATATAATTTTTTAAGTAATGGATGTGAAACTCAATTATCTTTATTGATATGACCATGTATGATTGAATGATTATATAAGAGAACTTTTATACTGCCAATGCATAAAAATTAAAATTTGAAACAACATAAAACACTTTAAGCAATGTAAATTTTTATCTATATTTTTCAAAGAAAAGCATTAAAGAGAATAATTTCGATGCACTGTCAGTGTAAAATAAATTTACACTATTATCCAATAACATATCTTTGTTTGCATAACAGAATTTTTACTAATATAATAATATATGACTGAATATTTGTATAAAATTATTTTATACTAACGGTGTATTCAAATTAAATAGCTAGGATTTTATCTAAATTTATTTGTTGTAATGACATGAAATATAACTTGACTCTTGGATGTGTAATTCAAACCCTTTAACTAAAATTTTTTACTGTGTAAAATTACTATTTTTCAAACTATGTTATTTGATTTACAATATTGCTTCAGGTAAAATTCTTCTCAAAATTTTGTGCTAGGCTATACTCCTAGGGATTGGGCTGTGACCTTAAGACTGATCCTCCCTATTTATATCCTTCCCATCTATCCCCGTTCTATTTCTGTGTTTTTAAGGATCTGATAATTTCGACCCAAAAAAAAAAGATCTGATAATGTAAAAGAAAAAAAAAACTGATAATGTGATCACTTTAGCAATGTTATATTTTTGTTAATTTTGATAATTGCTATGTAGTTGCAATGGCAGTACCATTAGCTACAATCTCTTTGTAAATTTTTTGCAAGTGTGGTAATCGCCAGCGGCAATGACATTTAAGGCCCAAGTTGTGACCAAAATACTGTACGATGTATATCCCTGCTGATTTATTCGAATGGTAATTGTTTAGAGTATAAATTAATTTATTTATGTTCTAAACAATGTATACTTTGTATTTTACTGAGTTTTTCACAAAGAATAGTTTTCCTAAATTTAAGAGTTTAATTTTAATACACTTAAAAGCATATATTCAATCCAAATCAAAATCTTTTGTTTGCATGATTTATTAGCCAATTATAATCACTGAGGTGGCATGAGTAGATTAAAAATCCAAACATGCAACTAAAAGTACACCATTTTCACATTGGTCGAGACTATTCAAGCACAATATTCACGCTCCAGTAGACAAAGCAAAATAGAATACAAAAAGTAAGCTCATGGCCGTCTACAAATTAATCACATGTGGGAATACACTACACACCAGCACCCAGCAAGTACGAAAAACAGACACTAACATTACATTTTCATATTATCATATTATTATAAGAATGAAAGATAAGAAAACAAAAGCAATAAATTTACATAAACAATGATAATTATACGATAATAAAATTTGTATCTTTCTCTCTTTTCAACATGATACCATCATATTAGTAATAGTGACTAACATGAACCCATAAAGAAAGAGAAAAAAGAATAACATATGTGAACTATGAAACGCATCATTAGTGACTTTCAATCAATAAAAACATAATCACAAATCACGTTTATCAAGTCTTCAGAACTTTCACTACAACAAATTTGGCCCCTAAAAGATGGATGTGGAAATAAACTATTTAGGAAGGCTTTTTCTCCAACCACTCATAAAAACAAGATTTTACTTGACATAAAATCAATTAATTGATTTTAATATTTTAGTATACCTGACCTCTAGCATACCCAAAATCTGAATCACCTCTTCAATGTGAAAAATATTTTTTTTATCCCTCTTAAATGATTTCACTTGGTCACAACAAGCCAGCTTCAAAGAGATTCCTCCGCCTCAAAGTCTCATCAACAAGCTTGAAAGTCTTCTTTACAACCTTCTGATCTAAGGCAGTGGTCCTATAGATCTTAAAGACACGATCTACGCGATCGGGTGCGGTGCTCTGGAAATATGATTCCTCAAATTTTTTCTTTACAAACCTGAAAACATGTTTTATCCAAGTCTGTTAGCTATGTTGGTTATGAAAAATTAATCATCAAGTTCTTCTAATTTAATGTTTCCTCTTTTCTCTTGCAATCATAAAGTTTGATGCTTAAAACAATCCCACATAACTTGACAATTTTGAATCACAACTTTAATAGGGGAAAAGATTAATGGTTCCAGGTGAGAATCATAAACATTAGGGTGAATTACACTATCCTCTTCTAAGGTTAGCTGATATTACACATGATACCTCTTACTTTGTCATGCCTATTCTTGAACCCCCAAGAAAGGGTGCTTAGTATCACATTTCGTGAAATATAATGGTATCGGTAATATCACCTAAATTTCAGGAAAGATTAGTACATATTTTTGCAATTTGTGGGATTCGCGTGTAATATGCCTAACCCTAGGGAAGATTGGTCTAAGTTACCCTATTTATTATGTTATATTCAAGCATTAACATCAGTATATTCACGATGTGTAGCTCTAATGGAAAAAACTAATGATCTTCAGGCTTGTCAAGCAATAGAATGCACATTATAGAACAATTTATGCTTAAGGTATAAATTAAGTTGCCTACTCGTATGCATGCTCAATCTCTTGTTTCCCTGTAGAAACCTGCTGGTAATCTTTGAACCACTTGCATACGTTTAGTGGAACCTACACAATGCACGACTTTAGATTGAAATGATAATATGTTCCACTAATGACAGAGCACATTATTCCAACAGTTCTTACTTTCAGGATCTTCTTCTCAAATATGTCAAACTTGTTTAAAAATAACATGAAGGATGTTTTCTGCAGAGAGAAGAGAAAGGCATCATTATTTACTGTGCAAGATAGAAATCTTAACTGTCAAAAAAAGAAGTATAAAGCTCTCAAAAGGAAGCATCATATAAAGAAATAAAGAAAAAGTGGACATAAGAATTTCATGCATAATTGCTGTAGATGTCAAAGTTAAAAAAGGCTATAAAAGGAAACCCTCAAAAGATGGTTGCTTCAGGACCCATGTTAAAGTTAAAGGAAACAGAGAAAGTGAAGGTTGACATAAGAATTTCATACATAATTGCAGAAGATGCTAAAGTTAAAAAAGACTGAAAAGAAACCTCAAAACATGGTTGCTTCAGGACCCACTCAAAAAGCTCCTTAGTTTCCATCATTCTGTTCTTGTTTTCGTCCTCAAAAAGTGTTTGATCATACCTGGAAGCAAATATGATGTGAACACTTCATTACTCCATCATTATAGTGTTCTTGCCAGCAAGATTGAACGGATACATCAATTAATTTGTCTATTCAAAGTCTAACCTGGCACAAAATAATTTTTTTGCCAATAATATGCATTCAAACACTTTCTTTCAAAATTAGTAATACCGAGCATACACAATTGCAGGACTAGAATGAGATTACCCTTCACTTTGAAGTAAAATATGTGATTGTTAATTAGCAACTATTGGAAATTGTGAAATTTATATCAAATAGTATTCAATAATACAGGATCCAACCCCAAATCACCCCCCCCCAACCTCTTTCCCTCACCCCTCTCCCCCCCCCCCCCCCCAACAAAAGAGGACCAAAAGAAAAAGTTTGACCATCTTTTATGACCTTCTAATTTGGTGTGAACAATGTGTGTGTGTGTGTGTATATATATATATACATGCAACAAACTGAAATATGTTTTTATGATTAAAAAATAAAAAAACATGACCATATTAAAATAAACAATCCAATGGTAGAGCATACTCGCTGATTGCGGCACAGAATATTACAGCTGAGACTCCTTCAAACAGATGAATCCATTTTCTCCTCTCATTCCTCTGGCCACCAACATCAAAGAGTCTATAGACTTCGCCACTTTTCTTATTTTCTCCAACAGGACTGTCGAAATAGCAAAGTCAAACCAATTATATTGTTCAGTTCTTCTACTCGATCATGTTATGATAAAGAAAAAGGTAAGGGGACAATATAACTTTAGAGTAACAATAGCAAAACCTCTTTCATAAAGGGTCGTCCTCTATTTTGAGTAGAGCCAGGGCAATAGCACACAGCAAATGCAGAAATCAAGTTCCCTGTGCCCCCTCTAAAGGCTGTTGTGAAATTTATACATATAGAGTAAAAAAGCGATTCAATGCATGAGGCTCCCACTTGGTGGGTTCTGGGGAGATAGATGTACGGAACCTTACCCACATTTTGCGAAGAAATTGTTTACAGGATTTAAACCTATGATCTCCAAGTCACAAGGCAGCAACCTTACCGTTGCGTCAAGGTTCACCCTCAAATTTATACATATAGAGTATGACTATACAAAAATTCAGCTGTTTAAGGCTACATTAACAAATTAGGTTTCCACTACTTACCCACCCCCAAGAAAAGGTAATACATGACTTCATTTTGAAATTATTCAGAATGAATGACCACCACAAATTTCACTAAAATTTACAGATTTAAGCATATCAGGAACAAGAACAAAATGGGGGACGTTATCGCTTTGTTGGGGGGAAATCACATTTTTTCAAAAGCACTCTCAGAGAACTTTTTTATTATAATAAGTTGTGTTGGACGCAAAATAAGCTAATCCAAGTACATACTGCAAATATTTGGAAGAACAAAATGCAGACAGTTATAAGCACCTCTCTGTATTATTTCAGTACGACAAATCATGTGTTTACCTGAACTGGATCTCTACAACACCAGTGGTACGAACTCTTGCATATAAAACATCCTCCTGCAGTTGTAAAAGTAAATTAGAGTGAGAAATTATGAAAGATTCATGATTTACAACAAGTTCACACTTAATGTTGTTCTATGACTGCATCACTGCAAACAGAAGTAAAAATTCAGTGGACTTCTTAGGCTCGTTCAAGATATATCCTGTAGTTGATGTGGTGAATTGTCACCAGGAAATTTTGGCAGAATATGGCATCATGAAAAAAAATATTCTAGTCAATTTTAGAAAATAAATTGATGCAACAACAAATTGAAGTTAAGCACAATTTGGCAATTCAATAAGAATTACATACTATTAATTAATTTTGAGATCAAGAACAATGCATTCAATCACTAAATATTCTCAAAAATGAGACTGTTGCACTCTTTCAGACCCTTCTTTTCCCCACTTTTCATGATAATTTCAAAAAAAAAAAAAAAAGAATTGCCATGTGTTGTAGCCCATGCATGTGAAATGGTATAACACAAAAGGCAAAAAGAAAAGAAAAGAAAATAAAATGATTTGGCCCCTCCAAAATTAAAACATCTAGAAAACCAAAAATACCAAGTCAATTAAGAAGAAAGAAATCAGATCCACAATATACTGAGCGTGGATAAAAAAGAAATTAGGAATTAGCTTTGAAATCAATGTAAAATCAAAAGTATGATATATTTTGGATACCTTAGTTGGAACATAATTTGAATCAGACAGCCTCTGCAAATTTTCCATGAAATAATGAGCACAATCTGGAACTTGGAGCTCATTACTGTGGGCATATGTTTCCTACAAATATTTAAACAGGTGGTACATAAATACTAAGTATCTGATGCCAAAAAATAACTGCATACCCGGCCTAAAGTAAAGGCAATGAAAACATGCCATCTAGCCACCTGAATTGCAGCATCTGTCCACAGATTCTCTATTTCTTGTGCAAGTTCCTTGGTGAGATGTGGGTAATCAAGCCTGCCTCCAATTTCTGATAATCTTTCCCCTATGTCCTGATAAAAAAAAATAAGTAAGCTCCATTTGATTTTAGAATAATATTGCAAATGATTACTCTATAGTCCTTTATTTTGTATAACAAGATTCCACATCATAAAATCCTCAGCTATCATAGACAAACCAAAACAGCAGCGTAACAAAGAATTACCTTATTTTCATCGGATATAACATACTTTGAAGAATCAATGTCATTCTGGGCTAACTCCTTTGAACCATCATGCAGTAACTGTTTAAACACACCAAATACATAGTAAGGATTACAGTTTTCCTCCAGCTACAACAAAACTCAATTGTCAGAAGGCCCTTTTTCAAACTATAAACAGTGGTCACTGCAAACTCTATTTTTAAGAGAAAAATAATCAACACACCCTTTCCAGTATTGCGTACTTTTATTGTCTGGTACACATTAGCATGAATGACTGGTAGGTAGCTCTTTAATTCTGTCTCATCAAAGCCAGTTTGGAACAAAAGTTTTATCTGCATATTATAAATAAATAAATATCAGCAATCTAGCAAGTATTTATAAGGCAGCAACATGAAGAACAATGCATCTTCTTGCCTGTTTAAAGATTGTGGACTTCCCCGACTCTCCAGATCCTACACATCAGAGAGCAAAAATAACAAAATCAAGCAAGTTGTTAAAGAGATTATTGCATACATGATTCAGTCAAATGAGGATGAGAATAATGCACTGCAGAACTACTTAACTAACGGAAGAGTTCATCCCAGATAAATAAGGAAAACCTTAAATCTCCTTTGATCAGTTATTTGAAATCCTAAAGACATGGATATACAAATTATCAAATAGTTAAACACTTCCTGCTACAACTAAATTTAAAAGCATTGAAAGGCGACAACAAGCTATATGAAAGGGGAAAAAAAATGTAAAACTAGTTGACTACGCAATTCCATAATTGGCGGACTAAATTTTAAATCAAACAAAGCTCCATCAGAAGCTAAATCATTTTTTGATAGTAAAATACCTTACTTTGCAAAGAAGGAAGTTTTATCCATAAAGGAAAGCCAAAAAAATAAAAAATAAAAATGCAATAGGTTCCCATCAAGGAACTGAGTGTTTTATGGAAACATTTCAATTGCTAGCAGGAACTGAAAACAAATCATATTTGTCATCTCTTCAATATCTGGGGAGCATCAGTATTGCTTATACAATGTTATATACCAAGTGCACTTTTGTAAATGAATAAAATTGACAAATTTCTAATTTCTAAGATTAAAGAACACTGCCCAAGTAAAATGTACCAAGTAGCAGAAGTTTCTGAATATGCTTTTCAGCCTTTGTTTCCAACTCTATTCTTCTTTCAATTTCTGCAGCCTGCAAATGCATGCCTCACTTTACAAATTAAAGGCTACATAACACTTCAAGTTTATCAGGAGCATAAACAATATTTTATCGACTATAATGGACCTGTGCATTTTCTTCAGTGTCAGCATCATTATAACGACGATTTCTGCTACAGAGTGAACCCATGTTTTTCGTTACAAAAGACAGCATAGAAGACGACTAGTCAAGCTCCACCAGAAATCACAGTGTTTCAATGCTCTTCACTAATGTTTATGTGCATTATTGGGCTTGAGTTAACCTATCCAAAAAACTAGGATAATGTCAGATGCCAAAGAATAGAGAAGCATGAACTTGCAAACACATGCACCATTATTAAGGATTGCAGATTGAACTAAAACCAGTAGGTGCCAAAATATATGACAGTTGCCACATTCAATTCGAATTTTAAGGATTGTTACTCTCAAATAGTTAAATGGCTAAAAGACCATGGTGAATACATAACAATAGATTTTCCACTCTTTCACTTTTGGAGAACAAATTAATCATCACATATGAACAAACAAAGCATAAGAGACTCAAAGGTCCAACTTATACAACAATCTACCAAGTATTCCACCACCTGCAACTTGAAGCAGGTGCTAGGATTCCTTTTCTTGTTAATGAAGTTTCTTCTTTTGTCAAAAAAAATATATATATATTGAAGCAGCCCCATATTAGGACTGCAACAGAAATTCACATAGGCCATAATTTTGCTGTGTCATAGAATAAACCTTTTTGGTCATTCCCCCCAAAATCATCAAGCTAATCTCTTGTCCTGTGTGCTCTAACCCCCTCATTACTTCATTTGGATGTATATATATAAACTAATCAAAATTTGAAGCTTTGAATGCTAATTTCTAACACACTGAGCAAGAAAACTCAGCAATCCCAACACTATTAAAAAAGCAAGAGCATGCAAAAATCCAAGTCAACCCATTAAAAGTAACAGTCCAAAATGGTTCATAAACCAAATACAGTATTATCGCCCCCCCCCCCCCTCTCACCCCACCGAAACAACGAAGAGCACAAACAAAATGTTGGACCAAAAAAAGGAGAACAACTCCACATATGGATCTGCAGATGCAAGTGCAAATTGAATTACAGAGATCTCATAAGCATATAAAAATGAAAAAAGTAAAAACAAAAAGAATAAAAACTAACCCAAGTTGAATTATTAAGAGAAGGAAGGATCTTTTGACAGAGAGAGAGAGAGAGAGAGAGAGATAAGAATGCAACAGAGGAATCAGTGTGTTACCTGAAACCAAGTAAAAGGGTGTCTCTCTTTTGCTTAGGTGTGGAGGTTGAGATATGACGCTAGATTTGGGTGTGTGTTATAATATGAATGAAAGTGAAAACTACGAAAAAGTAGGTTCAGTAGTAGTGTTTGGTTTGCTCATTGTGGATGAAAGAAGATGCACAAGAATAACATAACATAAGAAAGAAAAAAAAAACATAATCATTGTTGATTTATTTAAGGCAAGAGAAATGTTTTATTTCTGTACAAAAAAAAATTTTACAAATTTTTGATTTGTACAATATTTTTACATTTAATCTACCATCATTAAATCTTAGAAGACCTACATTTAAAAATAAAAGGTATTATCTTTCACTCTTGAATTTGAATGAGTTATATAAAAGTTGTACATGTAACACATCTATTAAGATAAATAATAGATTATAATAGGTTAAATTATTGTGTATGTTTCTGAATTTTTTGTGAAGATTCAAAAGTTTTTTATATTTTGAAAATTTGTAACCGAGTCACAGAAGTTATAAAATGTTTATAATTGGATCTTTGAACCCATTTAATATGATGTTATATTACTCTTTGTTGATGTTTAGTGATCTAGTAATAATATCTTGGCATTGCCCTTCAATACAATTATCATATAACATTTGAAATAGTATTTTTAAAAATTTATTTTATCATTTTCAAGGATCTAATTATAAAAATTTTGTAAATTCTAAGGCCTAATGATAAATTTATAAAGTAAGAATATCCATTTGAATTTTAAAAAAAAAATCGTAGCCAACATATTACTTTTACCACTATAGGTACCAGAAGAGAAAAAAAATCGCCATGATATTACACAAAACAATTGGTACTACTAATACGACCGTATCATCATACAGAAGAAAAGAAACATAAATAATAGAAGAAAATGATATGAATATGACTGTAGCTGTATATTAATATTGAAATTAATTTTGATATTAGTATTACTGTGAATAACTTTATGCCATTATTCTTCTTGTGCATCATAATTTTAAAAATAACAAAATTTAAAGCCAATGACCCAAATCTCTCACTCACAATGACTTTGTTATTTAACTAAATATTATATATTATGAAATTCGAAAATTGTAATATAATAATAATTTAATTTTAACATAATATTGGTATATAAAATCTTGTTATACAATTAGTTAACTGTATTTAGCTTAATCATTTAAATCATTTGACTTTAATTGAGAATATGAAACATTCTATACTGATAATGTCTTAAAATTAATTTCGTATAGTGATAAAAAGAGCTAAACAGTTGTATTAATCTATTCATACATAATTAGAAAATGAAAAAAGATACACCAATTTACACAAAGGACTAACATTTAAATTTCTTAAACAAATTTGATCAGATGACTTTTAATTATTACATCAAGAAGGAATTGATCACATCATATTATGTGTGAAATACCCTGATTATTATTATTATTATTAATTTATAATTTATAATACAATAAAAAAATAGAAAAGAAGAGTGGAGGGAAAGAGAAAGAAAAGAGAGCCGAAGGGGTTGTGGCTGGCTGCGGTCTCATGTTTCGGCTTCGGTCAAACTTTGGAAAAAGACAGAGGCAAGGCCAGCAAGCAAAGGATAACACTTTGCGGTATCGTGTCTGTCTTCTTGGGAAAATGATTAGCACACACACTCTTTTCCTTTTTATTGAATTGAATAGCAATAGCATAATTTTAATATATTAATAATATAAAATATTTTTATGTTATCATTTAATTAAAAAAAATTCATTTATACGATTTTTTAGATAGTAGATAAGAGTCCATCATAATGATTATATAAAAATAAGTTTATATCGGTATACACTCTATTACCAATTACCAATGCCGTATTACACTTTCTTTCATTCTTTTGATGTTATTATAAACAGCTTGAGTTGAACACATAATATAGACTTTTATTTATTTATTCATTCATTTTAAAATTTCATTGTATAATTTAGATACCTAGATCCATACGTGACAGGAACCGTTTAGATAAATGAAAATTTTAATTATGTAAATGTCAAATTAATATATTGTTTTCATTAATAATATAGATTTATTTTTAACATCACATTTAACACATATAGAATTATAATATTTATTTACTTGAATTGTGATTACCAAAACCAACATCTATTTCCCTCACTTTTTTTTATTCAACTAGCATTCTTCTCACCTTAAAAAAATTCTAACCCGAAAATAGTTGCAAACAATTTATTGGTAAAATGCTCTAGAATTTTGAACATGTGAGTAAAACATCAATTTTTCGAGTCAAGTCTATTGTCCCACTACATCTCCTTTCTCTTTCTATCTCTGTATGAAAGTACCAAATATTCTACTCCACACTGTCGCACTTTACGACCAAAGGATCTAGACGAGGAATTTCAAAGAGAAAGGTCTATGGTCTCACTTCGTTCCCTGCTTTCCTTATCTTTGCCTCTCTCTCAAACGAGAGGTTTAATAAGAAATGGTTAAGTAACAATTAATTATAGTTTGAATATGTTTTTGACCCCATAAATATGTATTATTTTGATTTTAGCACTGCAAAGTATTTTTTGATTTTCAGTCCCTCATTTTTTTAATATTATGTTTTTGGTCATTAAAATGAGATATATGTAAGGACCAAAAGAAGATTTCCAACATATTTATAGGGACAAAAAAATTAAAATTTTCAATATCCATAAGAATTAAATGTATATTTTAAACTATTTACAATGGCCTAAATTTAGAACACAAGAATAAAAAATATAATATTATAAAAAGGAGGAACCAAGAACCCAAAAAAAAATAAAGGGGCAAAAATGAAAATCACATATATTTATGAGGACAAAAATATATTTAAACTATAAATCAGTACATGAATCAATTACCTTCACTAAAAGCTTCAACTTTTGCTAGATGAATTATTGATATGTAAATGAGTGAATTAATACTTTTTTAATCACTCATTAGCGTGAAAACAACAACAAAAACCCAAGAATTTTCATGATATTAACTTCTGTTATTTATGTAAGATTTTAATACTTTTGCGTTTAAATTTTTCCTCATTACATAATTCTTTCATATTAGTCACATGAAAGATGCTATGGGGATATTTATATTAAAGTAGTTTACATTCGACTCCTTGAGATCTAGTTTAATTACACTCAACACATTTCTATTTTATAAAATTATCACTGATTTTTCTGAGATTTATTAAAATTTTATTGACCTCCACTATAAATATTAATTTATTAATTCAGTAACAAAAAGATAATACATGACATATATATAATTAAAATACTTCTTTTTAATTATAATTTATAACTATAACTTTCATTTTCATATGACCAAAAAGTATTTTATTCAATTAATATATTAAAAAATTATCAAAATATTATAATTTCATCATTAGTAATTATGTATATATCTGATGTAACCTTTTTATCACTTAAATTAATGAACTAATATTTGTATGGTAGATTAATATAATTTTAATAAACCTTATATGAGGTCAATGATAATTTTATAAAATAAAAGGGTATCGAATTGCCTGAACATAATTGCACTAAATCTTGAAAGAACTCAGTAAAATTTCACTTCATACTATTATACTTTTATTCACATTTGTTATTATCCAAAATTTTGATAATTAAAGTTATTATAATTAATTTATCTATTAATTTAAGAATTTAGTTTTAACGTGCTAATAATATAAAAGAGATTCTTTTGTCCTTGAGTAAGGCAGCCCAGCTGCAGAAACTATCACATGGACGATGGAGATCGGTCCAATCCCAATGCTGCAACATACAAGACATACGGACACGGGAGATCAAATGTTGTTCAATTCAAATGGAAGCTAAAAATGCAATCGGGTGCAACATTAAATGTGTCGGTTTTCAATGTGCCAGCCCAATCTAAAACCCAATACAATGTCATGTGTTCTTGGGAAAACTTTTTGGTCAAATGGTGTGATGCAAGTCTAAGCCCAAAAGTGTATATGGGTTCAATACTCCACATATCATTCTTCCCTGACCAAAAACAGAGTCCAAAAATTGCCATTCTTCAATTATGATGAAGACAGAGAACAAAAAGTAAGGCGAATCAAGAAAATGAATAAGAAGATGAGACCTGGGCTTTAGAGTTTTGACAAAAAGGAAGGAGGAAGGTGATGATCCCAGGTTGAAGTTTTTCATAATTATTAAGGTCTAATTCATTCTTTTTGGTGTCATCGTGGCATAAACCACGTCAGTATTTTAATGGCCATGTCAGAGTCTCAACAAATGAATAGATTTGATGGAGGATTAATTGCCTGCATTTTTAGTTATTAGTGACCTCTTTAGATTTTCTAGAGAAATCAATTTGTGTGACGTAAAATTTAAGATTGAGTACTTTGAGAGTTTTGTCAAAAATAATCCTTCAATGTTAAACACGAATCATTTCAAGCCCACTGCGAATTCCTTCAACATCAAATCCAACGTTCTAATAGAACCAAAAAAGGAAAAAAATTCAACATTCTATTTTGCCATGTTCCCCACACCAACACTTGTTAGGTGTTTGTGCATGTGACACAAACAAAAGAAGGCCATATTGGAAATAATTTTCGCTTTTATTTTAGTTCTGCTAGGTTCGTCTTTTAGGCAATTGTGACACTGTCAAAGGAAATTATACCTAAGCGAGCCTCAAACTTGTTTATTGATTGATTTCATAAAAACAGTAAGCAAAAAGCAAAGAGAAAATAGGTCCCATTTTCTGAAGAATGAAATATGTGCTTGTCTGTAATCATAACACTAGTAGCTGAGCATGTTAAAATAGAAATAAGAGTAAATCCCAATTTGGTACTTCATAAAAATAATATTGAATAAATTAGTCTTTTAAGAAAATAAATACTCTTCTTAATTTTTATAATTAAATTAGTCACTCTTAATATTTTTATGGACTTATTTATCCTATTTATATTTTATCTGAAATCAATTTAACTTATTTTTATGAATTATTAGGGATTAGTTGGTTCTATTTTAATTATGAGAGACTAAAAATGGTATTTCTTTTCTTGAGAAACTTATTCTTCTGATATCATTTTCATGGAATCAAATTGGAGGTTTATTCTAGAAACAAAATAAGAAAAGAAAAAAGTGTACAACATAGAGGAGAAATAGAGTTGATGACCACTTTAGTTTCTAAAATTGTATACTCCTTCCATTTTACAATGACTATAAAAAATCAAACAATATATATATATATATATATATTAAAGAAAACAAAAAAAAATCTTAGTAAATGTAGAAAAGTATATGAGCTGATATTTATATAGTTATTATTACTCATCTTGATTAATGTGTTAGTTATCTAACTAACACATTAAGACTAAGGATATAAATGGAAGGAAAAAATTACTACTACCTAGATAGCCTAAATGAACAAATATTTTGAAAGACTAAAATGTTAAAAACTTATAATTATTGTGAAATGAAGGAAGTACATGAATTATTTTGGTCCTTAAAGTTTATAATCTGATTAATTAATTAATGACTTTATAATCATAAATCACATTGACTCACGTATACAATTTTAGTGACTAAAATTAGTATTAACTTGTAATAACTGTTTCTAATTTAAAAACTATGAAGGAAAGATAAAGTATGCGGAGAGGAGCGTTAATTAAATTTCTAAGTGAAAACTCAAGAAGGAATTAAAACTTGAAGGCTAGAATTTCAGTAAAAGGTCTACTTGCCTCTTAGATCTCACAGATTAGCAATTGAGACATGCAAATACAGGTAATCAAGAGAGTGGCCAAACTTGCCAGCATATAATATTTTTCATCATTTCATGCTATCACATTATATACCCCATCAGCATATATATCCCTCTAATAACAAAGAGGAAAGGGACTTAATTTTTCAACCTAAACACTAGCCTACTTCTTCTGCCGGTGAGACACCAACAATACCATATACATAAGTTATAGTTATTTTAAGTCTTTAGTCGAATCTATTTCAAGAAAAAGAAAGTGTAATGCTAAAATGTAAAAACTAATTAAACCAATAAAATTATAACTACAGAAATTTAGAAATAGATTCACAATGTTAGGAGAGTCAATGCATGCAATTTCAGAGAAAAGAAAAAATTATTGTTTTCTTGAGTGGTTGCAGCTCAAATCTATTATTGAAAAGCAAGGATAACGAGACTAGACTAGAGTATCATGCATGGGTGGTTGTGGTTGGTGGATGTGGACTGGACCTCTTGACCTAATTTGGGCATAAATTCAGTGAAGTGGTTGACAAACTTGAACACATGCTGCATCTTCACATTCCAATGCTTCAACAACAAACGCGGGATTTATTGGACCAATTGCTTAATGAACGGTGGGCAATGGAATTATCAACACAACAGTAAGCTTCAAGACCATCGGTTTCACAAATAATGTGACCGAATCCGCACTCACACACAATACTCGGACCACTTTTAAGATATTTTTAGTTGAATGATAAAAATAAGAATAAAAATTATATAAATAAGTTGTACATATTATTTTATGGATGAAATTATACTTTTAGTGTTAAGATAGTATTTATTTTTTAAATAATATTCTTAATCTAATTAACTATATTAATGAAAGAGTATATTATTAAAAAGTATTATATTAATTACTTTAATGGAAGTCACTGTTTTACTTTTATCTGCTAAACTTTTTTATTATTACAAAGACTAATTTATTGTTTTTGTTAATATGTGTGTGTTTTTTGTGTTTTGAGTTTTTGACGAATAAATTGAAATGGAGAGAGGATCAAAGTTGATGATAAACTAATTTCAAATTCCATAAAAATAAATCAATATAAAATTAATCAACTTGAATGGCGTTTATGTTATGTTGAGCATGGAAAATGTAATATTCAAACGATTCCTCCATTTTTCTTTTGAGCAAATGAGTTTCACTCAACCCACAAAAGTGAGGAGCTAAAACACTAGTGTTAAACATCAATGATAAAACAAGGATACGTGGACAACAAATTTTTGACAAAAAACCAAATGCGGTAAGGTGTTAAGCTATAAATCTACTTAAGAGGGTTAAATATAAGGATTTATTGTTATTTGTTGTGAATTAAGCATTAAAATCTATTAAGACCATACTGAGTTATTCTAGAATTTTAATTTTATTTAATTTATTTAATTTATATATTTATATTTTTAAAATTTATATTTATTTTATTTAGCCCAATATTTATTTTAGAAAATCAAGTGAGTATATTTTTGATGAATATAAAAAATAATCAGTTTAATTATTTAGCATCGCATCGGCAAGGGAGACCGACCTTTTTCCTATGGTTTTTCTTATGGTTGACGCTAGTTGGCTATCTTATTCCGTGATTACCGCACGTAAGAGGTTATGACATCTGTATTTATAATATGGGGCGGCTATCTTATTCCGTTATTACCGCACGTAAGAGGTTATGACATCTGTATTTATAATATGGGGCACCTAAATAAAATGCGCATCGAACACGTTATCAATATCAATTTTTCAACCAAAAATGCACTGGCATAGATCCGAGTTAGCCGGTGTAAGTATAATGCAATAATACATCGTGGTACAGACAGTTACCGGTAAACTTCAATATGTCAGGGATATTTTCCAAGTCAACACAAATAAAAGACTTTGACTTCGTTGAACCCAAAAAAACAAAAAGAAAAGAAAGACTTTGACTTGCGCAAAGACAGTTTTGTCCTTACAACTAGTCCCCAGTAATACAGGAAGATTAGCCTCAGCGAAGCATGTTCTGTTTCAGATACAATGGATCCCTGAACTGGAAGTGAAAGCAAGTTTTCAGCGTCAATCATGAACAAAGGGAAAGCCTTTTGCTCCGCGGAGCTATAACCTCAAGTTAGCGTATTTTTTATGAATATATGAATATTAAAAAATAATCAGTTTAATTTGTAAAATAAATACTGAGCTAAATAAAATAAATATAAATTTTGAAAATATAAATGTTCATGTAAAATTTTATGATATTTCCAACCGACAAACACATTGAATAAAGCCTTTACTTTTATCATTTTAGTAAATGAATAATTTTAAAATGCTAAATAGTGGATGCTAGACTTACATAGTAAGCCAAGCTTTCAAAACAATGAGGAATTGAGCACACTTAAAAACACAAGGACAATTAATATTGAATATCAACCAATTCCTTTCTTAGAATAAATACATAATATATTGATTAGCGATTCGTATTATGCAGTTAGGGGTAAAAACCTCTTAAAAATTAATCCATGACTTTTACAAGTCTTTAGCATTTTTTTAAATAAAGAGAAAATTATATTAATAATCCTTCAGGTTTAGTACAATTATATCTATTATTTTTTATCTTATAGAATTATCATTGATTTCCTCTAAATTTTACTAAAATTATATTTACATACTCTATAAATACTACTTCATTAATTTAAGTGACAAAAGAAATATATATATATATATATATATATATATATATATATATATATATATATATATATATATATATATATATATATAACAGATACATACCTATTAATATATATCAATGATGATTTTTATTTCCAAAATTTTTCTATGATATTTACAACAGGCAAGTCTCACTAAATAAAGTCTTTAATTCTTTTAGTAAAAGAATAATATTTAATTTCCTAATAGTATATGCTAGACTTATAAAGGAAGTCAAGCTTTCTCGTCAAACACAATGATATACACGTTACTTAATAAGTAATGACAATTAACAATGAATATCAATCAACTCTTTTCTTAGAATTAATACATAATATATTGACTAGCGTCTTGTACTGTGAAATCAACGGTAGTAACTAGTGTTCTGAAAATTGGATTAGACTGTCAATTCAATCAAGAACGAGACCCCTTTTTGGTTTGGTCATGGGCAAAAAATTGTTAGTTTGAAAAACTAGTAAGAGACCAAGAAACCGGCGAAAAATCGGTGAATCACCTAAACCAGTGGCAGTTCCGGAACCCAGCTATTCAAAGACAAATTAAAAAAGGAAAAATGAGAATAACTAAGAAGAAAGTTGCTGACACATCACACATTCTTCTTTCTATTGTTAAGGATAAGCAGCAATGGTAGATTGGTAGCAACCAATAAGAACTCGTAGCAATCAATCGAATGAGAATGAAAATGATGAAAATGATATTATTAGGTCTTTTGTGACCTTATAACTTAATCCTATAACCAAAGGATGAAAATGATTTGATTGTATAAAATTATACTATCATATATAATACTGAACATACGATAAAAATTGACTTTATAACATTAGTTAATACTAACAGGTTTTATATTATGTATCAAATAAGACCTAAACTCCATCAATAAAAATATCGATAATAATGCCCTTATTTCGTAGAATGTTCGAAGCAAATAAACCGTCACATTTGCAATTAAGGCCTATCCAAAATCTTCATGAACAAACATGATATAATGTTCATCGCCCACGCGCAATTCCTCCATTTAATTTATTACGATGGAAGTATAGACTATAAAGTCATAATGTGACATTTTGCGACACAAAAAGCTTAGATCTATTTTCTTACGAGAAATAATAATTGTACTCATGAAATATGAGACACCATGTTTATTCACAAATCATCTACCATTAAATGGGGTTCATGTCCGATATAATGATGGACGTGATATGAGTTGACATGATATTCCACACCCCATTAATATAAATAATAATACTCTTTTCTTATATCAGTCACATCCAATCCTCCAATTGAGTTATAACATATGGAATTTAATTTTTTTTTTTAAATGAGTGTATACTTTTAAATTTCAAATTACTTATTTCAATAAAAAAATATTTACTTGCCACGATTTAATTATTGAAATGGGTATAAAGAAATCAAGTTCTATCCTTTTGTGAATAGCCTAATAATGAAGAAAATAATAAATTATTGATCATAATTAATAGATACCATGCATGATACAAATTATTTGAGTTTTTAGCTAGCCCTCCGTAACGATTTTATCTGCCCTCCAGATGTGTCAAAAATCAAAGCTTCTGCATGTTTACAAAGCACTCTGTGTGGATTTAAAGTTTTTCTTAAATAATTGTCGGAAAAACACACACACACACATACTCAAATTCCCTGGTTCACTAGAAGTTACAAGTGACTTTACAATATTAATCTTGTTGACGAGTTGCTAAATTCACAAGTGACAAGTAAATTTCTTATTGCAACTAATATTCATCCTACACAACCAAAAGTAAAAACGAAAATGAACTCTCTTGATGGCAACATCACGCGTAAACAAAGTGCTAGATAGTTAAATGTCTAATTACTGCATACATCTTCAATCAATCTAATCTGATTCTGGAATCATTTCCAGCTCCAAATTCAGACGTCTTGTTGGAACAGTTGCACTTGTATTAGTTGTAGCCGCAGATCCAAAAGGATTTGGTGGCACTTTTAACTTGTCTCCCTCTCCTTCCAGCATCTGTAGCACTGTTTTTATGGATGGGCGATTCGCCGGGTGCCACTGTATGCACCAAAGTCCCACTATTGCAAGCTTTTTCGCGATTCTAAAGTCTCCCTCCTCATCAATAGGAATATGCGTGTCTTCTCCTCCTTCAAGCAAACTATGTATCCAATCTGGATATAGAACTTGGAAAGTTTCTTGACTTGTGTTAATATTCTTTCTTCCTCCCACCATCTCTAGCAATAACATCCCATAACTGTAGATATCAGACTTATGAGATACATTGCCGAAGTTTCTTGAGAAAACTTCAGGTGCCATGTAGCCTACTGTTCCCCTAGCCGCGGTCATGGACACTGTACTTTGATTTTTCGAGCATAGCTTAGCTAAACCGAAGTCTGAAATTTTTGGAGTGAAATTGTCATCTAGCAGGACATTGTGAGGATTGATGTCAAAGTGAAGAATTCTATGATCGCAACCCTGGTGAAGATACTCAATTCCTTTAGCTATGCCTAGGGCAATCTGTTGAAACTTGTTCCATCCAAGGAAGGTATCGATGCTGTTTGATGGAGAGATGAAGTTCTGTAAGGAACCATTTGGGAAGTAGTGGTAAACAAGGGCGCGATGAAATCCATCAGCACAGTAGCCAAGCAGGCGAACCACATTGACATGGTGGATTTTGCCCATGGTTCCCACTTCATTTATGAATTCTTCCCCATCTCCATGCGTGTTATTGAGGATCTTCACAGCCACCCGAATTTGATTAGATAGTTTACCTTTGTAGACCGCTCCATGCGCTCCTTCACCTAACTTATCCTTAAATTGATGTGTAATTCTCTTGACATCAGCATAAGAGAATCTGGCCGGCTTTAATGCCCTGTAATCCTTCAAAAAAGTTTCCACTCTTTCTTGATCTTCCACTTTCATCCAAAAAAAGCGACATATACGAGAGAAGGCACCGAGAACAAGCACAAGCAAAATTATACCTGCGATTACACACAAGAAGGAACATTCAGTATTCAGGAAAATTCAATCTATTCTCAAGCTAACCCATCCAATATGTGAAAGACTAAGCAAGGTGTCTGTCTTACCACCAGTGACGGCTAAAATAATGGATTTACGCTTCTTCTCTGATTTCTTGCAGTCAACAACTAAGCATCCATCATCGAAATTTGTTTCCAACGATACCAATGAGAGTAAGTTCTGCCGTATTTCATATTTGGATACTGCAAAGACTTTATCAAGCAGTTTGGTGCACGATACCAGGTCCGACTCAACGACATCATCGGAACCTTCAGCCGCATAAATCGGGCAAGATAACATATCTTGTGCATCGGAGCTTGTTTGATACTCATTTCTCAGATGTCGTTGCCCTACTGAAGAACAATCAAAGAAACTAATGTTGGTCGACTCATTTCTCAGATAATAAAGTGATCGGAAAGGAAAAGCGGAAGAGTTGAGTCTAAGGAAGAGTTTCGGGAGACAGTTTTCGGGGTCATATGCTTCTAGTGATTTCCGTCCGTAGTCAATGTGACGGACGAGGAGTTTTACTGGTCCTGGATCCGCGGGCAGCTCAAGCGTCTTCCTGCCGTTTGTACAATACAGACGGAAGGGACATTGATTAGGAGAGTTACTCTGACCATTCCCAAGATTTACAAGTAGCAGTAGTAGCAGCAATGCTAGCATCGTCATCAGCAAGGGAGGAGGAGAACAACTATGACAGATTGACAGGAAATCGCTTCAAGCTTTTTCTTATGGTTGAGGCTAGTTGAGTACCTGATTCCGTGATTACCGCACCAAAAATGCAATCATGCATCGAGGTACAGGCACTTGCCGGTAAACTTTCCAAGTCAACGACCGACTTGTTTGAACTGAAAAAATAAAAAAAGAAAAGACTTTGACTTGCGCAAAGGCAGTTTTGTCCTTACAACTAGGGAAAGCCTCAGCTAAGCTTGTTCTGTTTCAGATATAATCCATCCCAGAACTAGTAGTAAAAGCAAGTTTTGAGCGTCAATCATGATCAAAGGGAAAACCTTCTGCTCCGCGGAGCTACTGTTGTGCTCTCTCCTCCTAATTACAACTGCAATACTGCATCAAACTTGTGCTGCAAATAATCAGCAAACATGTGCCCCTTCTTCCTGCGGTGACATTACCAACATAAGGCATCCATTTCGGCTGAAGGATGACCCACAAAGCTGTGGCCATCCGAGCTATGAGCTGGCTTGCGAAAATAACATGACGGTGTTGTATAAGCTGTTCCCCGGTAGTAAGTACTATGTGCTGGGCATCGACTACAGAAACTTCACAATCCGGCTCGTAGATCCCGGCATTTCAGAGGCTGATTGTTCCACCATTCCTTGCTACTTTTTATCCTCAGCCAATTTCTCCGATTCTTACAATTTTTCTTACTACAACAGGACTCCATATGAAGCCACTCAACCATTACAACTATTCGGGCACGTAGTTTACTTGAACTGCAGCAATCCAGTGAAGGACGATCCTCAATACGTGGATACGACTCCTTGCATCAATTGGCATTCCAAAGGCCATATTTATGCTATCGCTGGACACTTGTCGCTTGCTGACTTAAAAGCTGATTGCCGTGTGATGCTAGTTGCTGCGTCATCCTCACCTTCTCTGCCGAGTCCGTGGGATTGGAAATATTATTCATCATTAAGCCCCTACGACAACCGCAACTTTTCCTACCCTGAAATTCATAGGATGCTAAGCTATGGATTTGATGTTTCGTGGATGAGTAGTCCTTGCAACCACACTTGTGGACGGCATCCTTGCTATTTGGGCGAACGTCGGAGTATTACGTGTTCCTCCCCTTCTGGGCCCTGCGATTATACTCCACTGGGACTCTACCATTGTGGTAAGAAAAGTAGCATATATTATTTTAGCTGAAGATAGATTTCAATGTTAAGTGGAAAAAACAGAGTAATTCTTTAATTTATGGTCGTCTGCCACTCACGCCTGATTTCAAATATGCGAGTAGAACTATGTTATTTTATGATTTTTGTTTAATTAGAACTTAAGTAACACAGTGGAATCTCATTTCTCTCACTCTTATAACATTAATTTAATTTTAGTATACTGAATGTAAAATCCTTTTATATGAACATCTTTTTTAGTGAAATCCTTATATGGACATCTAATTTTGTATTAGGGTTAAAGATTTTTTTTATCTAAAAAATAAGTGAATTTTGATCATCTTTGTAAAAATATTTATTTTTATTTTGATTTAAATATTTTCAAAACTATTTAGTTTTAATTTTTTGCAATTAATCTGTCTCCATTGAATGTTGAGTTAGTTAACAAAAAGTCATATTATCTAATATTATATTATTGTCTCATATATGTAACATGATATTCCACATGTCAAAATCATCACCCACTAACCCATTAGACCTAGCCGGTTGATCCATGTTATTGAACCTAATAACTCATTTTACAATTTGATTTTGATATGTTACATAGTATTGAATAGCGTGATTTTTTGTTAATTAACTCCACTTAACCGAGACCGATTAACTATAGGGACAAAAACTAAACAGTTTTGAGAATATTTAGACAATCAAAATTATTTATTTATCTCAAGGACCAAAATGAAAACTCAGTTATTTTACGGCGACCAAAAATATATTCAAACCTACATACAATTGATATGTCATTATAAGTGTTTGATTTTTATATATATTTTTGCAAATTACACTTATAATACTACATGGTTAATTAATAATGGATTTAATTTGTATAACTGAAAGTGAAAAACTGTTTTACACTGTCATCCAATAATGTATTATCACATCAACAAAAAATAGTTGAATCTCATAGAGCTCGTTTGGATGTACTTTTTCTGAAATAAAAAAACATCTTTTTTAATTAAAAAAAAGATCTTTTGTGTTTTCAGTGTGTTTGGGTAATTCTTTTTAAGTAAAAGTTGAATTATTAAAAAAAAAAAATCTTTCATAAGAAGCTAGGATTTTCATCTTTTGAAAAAGAAAATATACTTTTTGTAACATAAAAAAGATGTTTACTAATAAATAAATTTTTAATATTATATCCAAATATAAATTGATGTTACACATAAATATAAATTAACTTTTACTTTTCAAAATATCTTAATTAGAAAGATCAATTGAAAAAATTCTTTTATAAGAAGCGTATCTAAATGAAGTCTATACTCAATTACTTAAAAAGTCATCCAAATAAGATTATTTGAATGGATGATAGTGTAAAATTTTTTCACATGATTAGTTAAAAAAATTAAACTTGCTAATTAATAGTAAAATATTCTATTAACAGTATCTCAAAATTGATCTTTATTTACTGTCTCAAATTATGACTTCTAAAATGTGACATTGCTTTCATGTCATAGTGTATTTATTAGCAGTTGTTTGAGACAGGAAATTACTCGTTGCAGTAAAATTTAACTTGTGGCGCAAACCTTCTTTTTATTGTTTTATATTGTTTAACATTAGAGAGCTAATTTATTTTATTTTACTTTTTTTGTGTGATTTAGGAAATATCTCAATGTCGCGAATAAACGCAGAAGGTATGAATTTTATCCTATATATTTTAGTCTTTCGCTGATACCTATTTTTTAGAATTGAATTTAATTTTTTTCTACAAAAATACCCAAATTGACCCTTAGAAATACATGGAGGGATAAATTAGTCCTTCAGATTTTAAAAATTTTAAATTGGTCCCTCACATTTAAAGAAAATGGGACAAATTGGTTTTCTATACAGTTTTTTATAATGTATGGAGGGATCAATTTCTCTACTTTTTTGAAATATGAGGGACCAATTTAAGACTTTTAAAATTTAAGGGACTAACTTGTTCCCATATGTATTTCTAAATGATCAATTTGGATATTTAGTCTAATTTTTTTTCTACCCTTAGCAATTGCTAACATAAAAATCAAAGCACCAAATACATAAAACTCTTCGCTTAGTTACACATATGATTTGAAGCAACATTGCTTTTTCATAATACATATGGACCGGTTGGCATATTTCTAACCTTCTCTTATAGTCTCTCCGTCCCTTTGAGCCTTGAGACAAGGGGTTTACCGACAAGTCGATATCCCCTCGATCTTGATCCACTAACTTGATCACAAAAACCGTATAGAGATTTTGGATGAAAGGCTGATTGAATTCAAATATGAGTTATACCAAATATTATTATATAGAGAAACCATTTACTATGAAAACTTATTTGATAACAAAAAGATAAAATTAACTTAAAACTAATGATAACATAAAAATTCAAATTTAAATTCTAACAAAGTGCATGTACTCCCACTAAGGGCTTTGGAGTTCTATGCTAGGGTTTTCCAGTGAGTTTTTTTTTTACCATCGGGGTGATTTTGAGTGGTGATTTTCTCTCATTGTTCATGGGATATAAGTTTTCTAATCATGATAAGGGAGATTCTCTAGGATTAGGAGGATGATCCTGAAAGCGATGTAATTTTCTTTAAAGAGGAAGACATTCGTGAAGGGCGGGAAGAATGTTCCAAGAGCTTGATAGGGAGAATTATAGGAAATCAAGCTTTTAGTTCAAGAACTATGGAGTTAGCATTAGGAGCAATAGGGGGTCAACCAAAGGGTTTAGAATTCTTGATCACAAAGACAATATTTTCCATTTTTTTCTTCTCAAGAGAGGTAGATGTGGGGAAGGTGGAACAAGAAGCAGGATGGCTTTCTAAAAACTTAAGACTTAACCTAAAAAGATGGAATACAAAGATGAATACAGAGGAAGAAGATTTCCCCCAAACCCCGATTTGGATGCAATTATGGGGTATGTCGAAGCACTGCAAAACAAAGGAGTTAGGGAGGAAGATTGGAGGGCATATTGGTGAGGGTTTGTATGTGGATTGGTTTGCTATGTAGGGTAAAGAGTCAAGGATCATTAAGGTCAAGATTAACCTTGATGTTACTAAGACTCTTAGATGATCGATTCGAATTGCAGGTCCATCGAAAAAGGTAATTGAATTGGCACTAAAATATGAGAGAATTTGTAATGTTTACAATTATTATGGTCATTTCATCCATGAGCTTAAGGTCTTAATGATCTTTTGGAAGACAAGGTCAAAGGAGAAGTTAAGGAAGAGCAGTGAGGATCTTGGCTAAAGGTTGAACAACTAGGACGTCACATGGAGGGTCCTAAGGAGAATATTAACCCTAATATCATGAATTTGGGTTCTTCTTCTCATAGTCAGATAAGAAAACCCAAACCAATTAGCTTATTGAAGGGTTTTTCAAATTTAACAATTAAAGAATCTACTGGGGAGAAGGGGCAATGGCAGGGTTGAAGGATGCATGGACAAAATGTAGCATTCTAATGATAATTCTCAGCTCAAATCATTAAACATGCCAAGAAGAAACGAAAAGGATGATTGCCAACTTGAAGAGTTACATGATGAAAATACCGTTTCAATCACATGCAACGGTAAAAACAATGGAGGAAAGAATATAAGAGCTAGGATTAAATCAAATGACAACTTTTCGAGCACATACAATTTTCATGAACAGGTCAATTTTCTAAAAAAAAACTAAAAAATGAAAGTCTTGGCTAGAACTATGCACAAAAAAAAGACTCAATATTAGTGGTGCTAAAATGAGAACCATGGAAGTGGAAATGGAGGTTGGCCAGAAGAAACAATGCTTTGATAAGGAGATGATTATTACTTTGGGGCAGAGTGTCATCCCACAGTTGGCACCCCTTGACTCATGAAGATGCTAACATGGAATTGTCAAAGTTTAGGGAAACCTTAATAAGGGATTTGTAAATCTCATTCCCCCGAGGTGGTGTATGTCACGACCCGATGTGGGCAAGTGACAGGTATGTGAGGAAATCCATATCATCTAAATATGAAAATTTGAATACATATTAAGTGCTTTCATTTAAATTATCCATAAAAGTCTAAATCCTTTTAATACAAATCAAAACATGACCAAGTCTGCAAAATGCAAAATAATCTCTATGTGAATAAGGACTCCTGCCTGCGATGACACTGAAGCACTCTAGACTGTACCATGGATGCTTCACCAAAGTAAAGCTCACCAATTGTATCTCTACTGTTGTTGAGAGGAAGGAGGCTGGGAAGGACCCGCAGCAGCAGCTGTATCTGTAAATAGGAGAGAAAAGAGATGGGTGAGTTTTTTATACAAAAACTCAGTGAGTGAATTCTCACTGGAACCCCTTTCATGGGACATCAAGAAGATAATGCAATAAAATCATGTTAACATTAATAATAACAACAATAATAATAACAAAAAGATTCCAAAATAATTCATGCTTACAATCATAAAACCAAAATCACAATTCTCTATATATGTCAACTCAGCAGCATCCTAATACAGAAAAAGAAACCTCTACTCTAGTCATGTGTACTTTTTGTGTCATAACAAAATCTCTGTATAACAATTTCTAGTCACATTTAGGCGTTACGCATAGTTATCCCTAACGTGACAATAATTCCTCTGTTTTCTCTGGCCTTGGGCTACTTGGCACCAAGGTTAACGGATTAACTATCATTAACGCACAGTCTGTTTCTCTATATCTACTGCTAGCTCCAGTAGAAATCTAACTCTTTTCTCGGTATCTTATAGAGGCTTCTACTTTAAAGTTCAAAGTTCTATTCTATAAAAAACCATTCTGGGATTCATATAATCATTATAACATCTTTAAATAATCATAATCAAATCCAATTCTTTATAAATCCATTTAACAATAATGGTCCCATAGTTTCACATAAAACACATAGTTCATGCCATTTGAAGAAATCACATTCTCATAAACTTGATAAACCAACAGAAATCTCTAAATCTCTTCGCAGAAATCTCTAAAATCATATTATAAATCATATTTTTATGAAAATAACTCTAATGCACAACATAGAGGTCACAAGTTTGAACCCACTCACCTGGAGGGGTGGATAGCGTCAGATCAACACTAACAGAGCTCCTTGGAATAGGAATGACACTAATATCTGTCATTGGAGCAATATATGTCTAGATCAATCTCTATATGATTTAAATCTAAACCTAACATCAATGGAGGTGCAACATTGTCTACTACCATTGATAGAGTAACAATGTCGACCCAAGAACATGAGACATGGAGGAAAATGGAAGCAAAATCACTAAACCAAGTTTACCTTTGAGTTGGAGGAAGAAGGATGGAGGTAGATTGAGAAAATAAAGAAGAAAATGGGGTAGGAGGCAAAGGTTTCGGTTTCTGGAAGTGAAACCTAAAGGGGAGGGGTATATAAGGGGTAGAGGAGTTCATAACTTGAAACTGTGTCATTTTGGGATCAGATACACTTGCTGCAGTGAACCTGTTCTATACATACTCGCTACAGCGACCAAAATTCGCTACAACGAGCCTGTCTGGTCCGAAATTCATAGAAAGACCCGCTTGCTCGCTGTAAAGATCTAAACTCGCTGTTGTGAGCCTGTTCTACAGAATTCTGCAAAACTTGGCTACAATATGGTTTTTGATTTTTGGGGTTTTCCTAACTTCACAAGTGGGTCCCGGGGACCCTAAGGCTATACCAAACTTGACTCCGGACACATGTACCTAGGGTATTGCAGTGTACCTTCATGAAACAAAATACCAAGCTCAATTTGTTTTGGTGAAAGCTATTAATTTTGGATACAAACAATCTTTCTCTATGGAGTCTAGAGGAATGGCAGGTGGACTTTCAATTTAATGGAAAGAAGATGTTTAAGTGCAAGCCAAGGAGCATGATGACTATTGCATACATTTCAAATGGCTAGACCAAAGGGCTCAAATTTGCTGTGATGTTTTTGCAATACATTTTCATGGTGAGGAAATGAGAAGAATGAATCAATTCCAAAAAATTTTGGAATTGATTGAACAAGCTTAAGAATACTATTTGGTTTTAGGAGACTCCAATGGTATTATTGCCTATCATGAGAAAGAATGAGGCAGAGAGAAAGCAACATCTTCAATTAAAAGCTTTAATGATTTCATCAATTATTGCGGGCTTGTGGAGTATTATTATGAAAGGTCATCTAATTGGTTTTTCAAACCAAATAGAGGATTATGTCAAGGTGATCCCCTATCCCCATATCTTTTCGTGTTTTGTGTTGAGGGTTTATCTCATATGCTGCACAAAGGAGAACAAAATAATATGATTTCCAGTTTAAGAATCAACAATAGATACCCCTCAATCAGCTGTGTACTCTTTGCAAATGATTATGTACTATTCTGTCAACCTAATGAAGTACATTGTAAGAACCTATGGAGCTATTGGAAAACTATATTAAAACCAATGGGCAAGAAGTCAACCTCAGCAAGTCCTCACTCTTTTTCAATAGAATAACCCACAGAGGATGAAATCTTGCTTGGCTGTTACTCTTAAGGTGCATCATGTTGGTTCTCAGGATCTATGGCCTCCTTGCAATTGTCAATAGATCAAAGAAAGCAATCTTTAACTTCGTTAAAGATAAGATATTAAATAAACTACAATAGTGAAAAATTAATTTGTAGACAAATTTCACACAAAGATATTTTATTAGTTTGTGATATCTTAATGATTAATTTCATTATTGCTAATGAGCTTTATTAATATAGGAAAATTTGTTTTAGGATTTAACTTATTAGTTCATTAATCTTTTAATGATTAATGTGTGAGTATGCTTATCATTGAGATACCATTAGTAAATAAAAACAACTTTTTTAAGAACTAATTATACTATTTATTATAAGCAATATAGCATAACCACATAAATAACACTCAGAAGCATCCTTTACAAGCCCACTACTAATGTTTTTTCTTTTTTTACCAAGATAATTAGAAGTTTCATTAATGAAAATCAAAGGTTAATTCCAAAGGATTCTAACCAAAAGGAAATAGATCAAGGGGATCACCAAACTACGCTACTACTAAGAGTAGATAACAAAACATGAAAAACATAAGAAAAAGAAGGGAAAACCAATAAAAGTTCATCAACAAGTTTTCGAGAGGCCATAGCTATTTCTTGAGAAGCAACAACAACATTCTCAACGATTAAATTTTTCCCAGGGTTCCATATGTTTGCACCCTCATAGGAACCCTAAAGATATGTTATTTCTCAATACTCATTCCTTCTTGCCATTCCTAACGTGTAAGATGTTATTTTTGAATAATCATGATGAGTCCAATTCTACATACATTGCATCAATATCTTTGGTAAAGAGAAATTGGAAGCTAATGTCTCCATACTGCATGACTTTGATTTTTTTAGATGATTCCAAATCATACCTAGATCACTCTCCATCGTCCCTATAGAGAATGCACGGTTTCCAAGGATTCGTCTAACAATGTTTTTCTGGAAATCCTCTAAGTTTTATTGAATCTCTACCGTCTCAAAGAAAATAACTTGTTCCTCCTCCATATTATAAGGTTCTTCCTCTAGAGAAGTACATGGTTGACCAATTGAATGCTTTATGAGACCTGAAATTGACAACTACAAACTTCACTTAGCACACTCTTGCTAAGGATGGATAGAAAACACTCCTTTAGGAAACCCTAGCAAAGCACAAAGAAAGTCAAAAATGGCAAAAAGAAAATACCCTAGCAGTGCTTCATGGCAGAAAACATATGCACTATATTATCCTTCTACAAATAAACAATTAGGGTATGTTTTGTAACATGATAGGATTATAGGATAAAACCTTGTAGCATAAGGTCAATTAAAATTTTAATATTGTATAACATTTGCTATGATATTGCATACTCACGATCTTTGTTGATATAGTATTATACTCTTTTGATCACAACCAATTCTACGTATAAAGAAAAATTTAGCAACAATTAAATTGTAGTAAAATGATAATTTTTGTTGATAACTCAGTTATAAAATTAGAAATACATAATATGATTATTAAGTATTATAACTTTTAATTATTATAATGATAAATATTTACTACTTGTATCATATAAAATTTCAAATTACATTCAATATTTTTCAACAATTATATTTTAATTCAATAATAAAGAAATTAACAATTATATGATACTGTTTCTCTTTTATACAATATAATATTTGATACTTGTAATTTGTGTTAGATATATAGAAAGGAAAGAAAATATGTTAAAATAATAGTTTTTGTCAATTATTTCAAATATAAATTTCAAGGTAAATATATTTTTCAAATAATTTATTATCATTTCTTTATATATTTATATTATTTTGAATATTTATTTTATATATGTATAACGAAAGATGCATTTATTATGAGATTGTTTATTAAAAATAAATATTTGTATTTAATGTAATTTATTTATTTAATCATTATTTTTTCAACAAAACATAAAAAAAATCAAATAGTGAAAACAACCTATATACAATAAAAGCTAATTAGGCACAATTATACTTCCTTAGATTTTTGTTAAGTTATCCATAAAATATATGTATGATATTGTCTTAATGAATAAAATTATCCAATACATTACTTACACTAAAAATCTGATAAAATCACAAGACATTGTAGTGAGCTATCTTTTCAAACCCAGTACAACGTGCCAAACATGGCCAGTAAAATCTCTCAAAGGCAAACAACATTTTAAATTATGATAGAACGCTGAAAGCTTGCTTAGCATTAATGCTAGGGAAAATTTTAAGTGATTTTAGGGTAAAAAAAATGCTATTATGATCAGCAACACTGTATGGGTCGTAAATGCATTCACAAAAAGATGTACCAATGAGTTGGACCAATTAAAGCCCTAAAAAGAAATCTGATTTAGGCCTTCCATTAGAATACACGATGAATCGACCAAAAACCAGAAAGGAAAAACATGATGAATAAATGTATTGAATGCCCATGACTACACAAAAGTATTAAATGCCAGACAAAAAAAATATAAATAAAAACAGTAAATGTATTAAATGCACAAGAACCTTAAACCCGAGTACCTCTGACAAAAGAAAACAAAAGAACCCTCGAGCAGCTTTTCGTACCAAATTTGCTCTGTACCACACAAAATTTTCTGTACAAAAATGCTGTCCAATGCTAAATACCTTAACTCTTTTACGTGAGTAATACCTTAACTATGCAAATCATATTTGTATCACGGCCGAAAAAAATCATATCTATATATCTCTTCAATTACATTTTTAAATTAATAATTTTTGTGCTACGTTCCATTGTTAATACAGCTAAGAAATAATTACGCCTAAATTATGTTTTTTTTTGGTGATGTAATAAGAAAATTATAACAAAAACATAATTGACTTGTGGCAGCTATCTGTCTTTAGGCTATGATTTTATTTACACAATAAACAAAAAGGAAAAAGAAAAAGAAAATTTAGGTGTCGAAATTTCTCCTCAAACATACACATAAGTTATTATTAGTATTTTTCTTACACTAGTTATAGTTTATTATGTTTACCATTTTTCTGACTTTAATTTAATAAAATTTGTTACAGAATGGGCGTATGGCTTTTTGAAAGGTATATTTTCATTCGCGAACCAAAAGAGAGGTATGCTCTCATTTTTTTTATTTATTATTATTTTTTAATTAAGATAGTAGGGGTCAAGGTGGGGATGGAGAGTCAAATTTATGACCTTTCATAATTTATTGAAATATATAAAAATTTATTACTAGTCTATAAACTCATTTGTGCTGCCATTTCTTATTACTTAAGTAAAAATACATATATAATACCTTTGTATAACATTCTTGTAATATAGGTAAAAATAAAATAAAAAAAATTAAAAAATTAAAATAGACCTATCATTTTATTTTCTTTTTGGCTATATTCTAAATATATTGCACACATATCATTTTTCTTTTTCAAAGGCTAAACACCTGCTGCATCGCATTTTCTTGTCCGCATGTTTGACAAAAGTGTAATTTTACTGTCCTATTTTTATAATATTATATTTTGTGTCTATTTTTGTTTTTTGTTTTTAGACAATTGACATTTGACTAATTTGTTTTAACATATTTTTACACTTACTTGGTTGTTTTTCTATCCGTACTAATATGCTCACTAATGCGTTCTTCGCTGACACTAGGGACATACCCATTGCACCTTGGACACTGAGAGTGCATTGGGATTGGATTATTTTAGTTTAAAATCTTTTTTTTTACTTAAAAATTTATTTTGATATGATTAAAATTTTTTTAGAGAATAATTAGAATATAACAAAATTAATTTTTAATTTTTTTATAAAAATTAAAAGGAATAGTTTTTGAAGAAAATCAGTTTTTAATTTTTTTAATTATGTATCAAATTTATTTTCATAATCACTTTTTTAAAATAGAAAATAAATGCATCATTAAGGAGGAGGAGGATGATGATGATGATGATGATGAAACTTTTTCCTATATTATTCAAGAGGTTAAATAAGTAAGAGTAAATGCTATCAATATAAATGAGAGTGTTTTTTGTTTGCTGCTTCTTTAATTAGGCAACATAAAAAAGAGTTTCAGTAGCAGAGTAATTTTTTTTAGTAAAGTTAATATTTTAAATAGGCAATGCCAAATATACATACTAGATAGCCGTACTAAGCTTTTATACTACATGCTATTAATTTATTCACTTTATAATTATTAATAATTTAACAAATTTAAATAATAAATCATATTTATATTTTAAGTTTTATAAAAAATAAATATTTATCATGATAAGAAAATATTAATATTTTTAGTTATTATTAAATAATTTTACCACACTTACAACTACTCATTCAATTCTCTTTCCAATATTTAAGTATTTGAATTATCACAAAAATCTCAATACCATGTAATACGTTAAAAAGAAAAAAAAAGGATTTTTTTTCCCAAGTTCAATTTCAATATCTTCACATTTATACGATCTTTTATATTTGTCTTCACATCAAATATTTGTCTTCATTTCTATATATAAAAGCTATGAACTTTCAATTATACAAGTAAAAAGTTTTCCCCACCCTATTTTTAACGACATAGTTGTTATTTAATAAACACTATTTAGACATGAGCACTTTTTATTATAAATTACAGTTATATGTAACAAAAATATAAATATTTAAAATAAATATGTTTCGTTAATAATTATTTTAATTATAATACTTATATTTAAATTTATTTAATTAATAAAATTACCATCTCTATATATATAAGCATTGTGATTTCATACAATAATATCAATTTGTATTTATTTTTTTTCTTTTACTTTATACTTTATTTTCCTTCACTTTATTTGTAAATGGAGTTAGAGTCATTACATTAAGGGTGTTGTGGCCAATTTGTTACATACTTTTAATATTTATTGCTATTTATTTTTTGTTTGCTTTGCTATATTAGTCTTTCCTTTATGTACTATATCCTATAGCCACTATCGCATTAAATGTAATTTCATCTTAATAAAAAATATGTAATAATAAATGAATAGTTTTAATAAATAATATATAATGTATAAATAACTACTCAAAATAATATACAAAATATAAGTACATGACAATTTATTATAATAATACTAGAGACTCGACAAATATTGTCTTGTGTGTTGAGATGCACTTTTAACCTTTTAGATATTATTGTAATTAGTGATAAATATTATAATTGATAACTTTATATCAACAAGATAAATACTAATAAACATAAATGAATGTAACACATAAAATATAACATAGAAAGTGGCTAATATATATATATATATATATATATTAACAATTATATTTACAGCATTTGATGTCTATTTTAGGGGAAGAGTTGGGAAAAGGGGATTTATTTTGAAGGTGTGTATGATGGGTGATTTTCACAAAGTGGATGATGTGGATGAGATCCAAAATAACTGCATGAGATGATATTTTTATTTTTTTTCTTAACTTCAAATGATAATTTTTAGACCACTAATAGTATGTACGGATTTAAAAAAATATTCCAATGGAATGAGGAGATACCAAAAATAATTACCAACCCCAATTCCTTTTATAATACAGTATAGATATAAATAGCATTTAGACATAAACATTATTCATTGTAATTATATATAATAAATCTATATTTTAAATAATTTATCAATAAATATTTTAAGAATTTTTATATTTAAATTTAGATAAATAAAAAATTATAATTTTGATATATACTTTTTTATTTACACAAAATAATATGACAAAAAATACATAGAAAAACTTATGATAGCTACAACTAGATTAAAATAAAAGCTAGTTTAAATACAAAAGGGGTGTCGTGTTAGACACTTGAAGGAAACTATAAAATCCTAGGAATGTTCTACTAATCATTGGCACAAACACCCATGCTGCTAGCTCAGCCCTAATTCACTATACGTATTCGTAGTCTTCCTAGCCAAAAGGCTTGCTACTACTCCTCTTAGACCTTCCTAGTTTGGGTTCTCCCTCTTTAGGCTCTTAATCCCTCAAGTTCAATTCCTTATTCACACAATGATCTTTTGGGCCATTAACGACTGACATGCATTTCTAGTCTTTGAAAATACATAACATTGTACTCGTTGCTTTACACAATTAGAGTTCTTTTCTTTTTGAGGGCGAATTCTTAAGCGGTAACAATGAGCTTGTCACTGACGGAGGCTATTACCTACCTCCTCAAATTTGAAATTTATTTTAATGCTAAATTACATCAAAAATATAGTAAATGATACAACCTATGTCGTCTCTTAAGGAGACTTCAACACTTAATTAGGAAAATAGGGGGTTTGGAAGAATGAAATTATAGCAATTAAAAGTAAAAGATAATAGTATCGGTGAAGAAAGTACTAGTGCAAGGTATTCATAGGATTGAAAATTAATTATTATTGACCAAATATTAAATCCATTGGTGGCTATTAGTAATAAATTACTAGGAATTCTATTAGTGATTGATTGACTTCTAGAATTTGATCTATGTAAATCACTAATAAACGAGATCTCAATTTATTTAGAAATTACATTAATTTCATGAACCAATTGCCATAACTTAACAGCTAATCAGAAAGTTAATTCTAATGTTCTCCTTCAAACATAAACCAATAGATCTATCAATTTATGCCCAAATGGTTTCCTTAAATGATGATCGCTAATTTTGTTATCCTAATAAAGATTATAGCAATCACCACAATAATTATAGGAATAGAAACTGCATAATATTAAGAAAATCAATGTATTTAATATCAACAAAAGGCCTCAAATGTGATGCCAATCCCCCTGAAAATCTCTACATTAGTAAAGAAATCTACTCCTCCATCTCTGGGGGATTACAACAGTGAAAATAAATTGAACTTGAAAATAATAATAATAATTCTTGCCACAATCTTCAAGACAAAGCACCTTCACCAATGGAATCCCTAAGAGAGAGAGATAGAGAGAGAATAATAGCAACTAAAAGTAGCAATCTAAAAGTGAGTCAAAAGCCAAGTTACAATTCTAAATTATCCCTATATATACTACTCTCTAAAAATAAGCTAAAGTGGGGCCAAAAATAGATTAATGAGCTATTCTATCATCATCTCACCAGTGGTACCACGTTCAATGAGCACTGCAGCACTCTCCAGAATGGCGTTGTCACTCTACCGAGCACTGCAATGCTAAATGAGCACTGCAGCGCTCACCCGAGAGCAAGCTTCCATGCTTTTTCTTTTTTTCATTCAAGCTCCTCCCAATAGTTTCCAACCTTGTTCTTGACATTTTGCACTTAATCCAAAACTCTTATGCTTAAAACCATACACAAAGAGACAAGTCAAACGCAACATGGTGTAATTACAAATTATTTCTAAAATCAATGCAATAATCAATGATTCTATCAAAATCACACAATGAGAAATAAATCAAAATCTTTATTAATCGCATCAACAATATATTAAAACTCATGTACAAAGCTAAGATTTAAAAGTAAAAGAAGTGACACAAATGCCTCTTATCAGTCACAATCATGATGGTGGATGGAAATCTTCTGTTTCCAAATGGTGTCTCCTATATCCCCTAATCATTTGTTGACATGTGAAAGATAAGTATTATGTAATGCCCGGTGACAAAGTCGGGGAGTGATCGCCAGTGCAAGAAGGCACGGACAAAGAGCGGCTCCTGGTAGACTTCTAAGCAGAGGGGCACATGAATGAACCGATTACACATCTGAATGAGATGGATCCTGAGACTGTGTAGGTATGAGACTATACAGTTAAGGAGGGCTTATATGAATTGATTTGTACCACCTATATCAACAAGATGTATTTTCTTTTCGGTAGCCCATTACTAAAGAACTCCACAATTAAGCGTGCTTGATTTGGAGCAATTTTAGGATGGGTGACCTCTTGGAAAGTTTTCTTAGGGAGCGTGTGAGTAAGAACAAAGCACGTTGAAAAGATCCGTGTTGATTTGTAGGGATAGTCGTCAATCCATAAAGCAGTAGAGGATATTACATATTATATATTTGGTAATCTTCTAAATTTTTAAATATATTTTTATTCTTATTTTTCTATATGTCAATAAATGATTAGGGGACAAGGACAGGGACACTATTTAGAAGTAGAAGATTTTCATCTATGGCAATGGAAATCTTCTATTCCCAAATGACATCCTCTTCCTTATCCCCCAATCATTTATTAATACGTAAAAGATATGTATTGTATATTTAGTAACTAGGACAACAATCCCATAAGGGAAAATAATCCCAGTGATTTACATTTGGCAGTATGAAAGAAAAACTATTCTTCCTTGAGTACACTAGCACAACAACAACAATGCTTATAGACAACAAAAAATATTGGACAACTGTGCATTGTGGTAGCATGCCTTTTGGATGATGTCTTCCTTTTGAAGTTTACTTCTAGATGATAATCTTTGACTTTTGGTGTTGAATAAAGCGTTTCAATCATGAGATGCTCTCTAGGGTCATTCTTTCTTTTGTGTCACTTTGATACAACTTTTTGATATGATGCTTCCTTCTGGTTCTGTAACATTCTAAAGAGAAGTTATTCATTCTGATAATTATTTTGGTGCAGCAAAGATGATCTTTCTCATGAATTGTGTTTTCTCTATTGGTTTGGCGCCTTGTTTTTGAAGAAGATGTGGTTTCTTTCTCATGATGACCAAGAACATTTTCTTTCTCAAAGCGTTATTTGATTAAAATATTAACGTTATATGTCCAAAAAAACAATTAGAAGAAAAATTCTATCGAATTCAGTCGTATCACTTGAAAATGCCATCTTTTTGTATATCGCAATACCAGATAACAAAACATTATTCTTCACAAAAACATTTTTCAAGTAATTGGCTCAATGTCAGTCAAGACACACGGTTACATATAGAAACTTACAGAGCCTAAACCATGACTTCTGAAGGATCTTAGAGCTTACACAACTCTTCTATGCAACCTTATCTGCTATTCCCCAAGTCAATTTAGCCACCAATGTTTTCTGTAGAAAAATGCCATGCTAAGCTAGGTCATATCCAATAAATTTTTACACTCTTTAAGTCATACACTTTCTTATGCTAATCTTATGTATATGATTGTAATGTTTGTGTATTAGCTAAACTTTGAAGACTTTCATTTGTTTCCAATAATAGCATGTCATGTCCATACACATAATGACATAATTTTTTTTTGGTACCATTGTTTCTAATCATACTTGATTTACTTGGACTTATTTTTGGATTGACAACAGTAAAGCTGTTAGTTTTATTATGACTTTTGTTTTTTTAGTTAGTTGAAACAAAATTTGGTAGAATGATCAAGCAGTTTCCTAATAAATACAAACCTAAACATACTGAAGTGGCGAAACAAGTACACTAATATTTACTGAAAATAGCTTGGGAACTTTACTTTTAGTCCAAGGTACTTATCTCTCTTTGGGTGAGTGTGATGCTACTACCACTTTTCTCGTCAACAAAACTCCTAGTCCATTACTTAAGTCTAAGTGTCCTTAGGAAATGATGTTTGGCACTATGACCACTATTCCTTAGGGACATTTAGTTCCATTTGCTATGCATCAACTATTCTTTCTTGAGGTACAAATTTAGTCCTAGAGCAATCCCATCAATCTTTGTTGGTCATTCAGTTAGGTACAAAGGTTGCAACTATACAACTTGTAGTCCAAGTAATTTCTTATTAGTGGAGATGTGCAATTTCATGATCACATTTATCCCTTTCATATTATTCCATATTGTGCAATTGTTCTGGATCTATTTGTTGATTTACCTATTCTTATTTCTCAATCTAACACTCCTACAGATTCACTACTGCTTACATAAACCACTCTTGCCACTCATGACACATTACCTCACAACTTGGTATATTAATCCTATCAAAGAACATGTTGTAATGCCACCTGTTCCCTTAAGGAGCTCTTCTTAAACTATTAGACGACCCTTTTACTAACAACAACATGAATGCAACATTTCCAATACTCAACCATGTCAGTTAAGATAGGTTGAGTGAGTCCTATGAAGGTTTTGTCATGCAAATTTCAAAATTTTGAACTTACTTTCTACTATCAAGTAATGAAATTTCCCCATCCAAAGTGAGCAATGCATGAAGAACTCTAAGACATAGATGATAATAAAACCTGCCTTTGCTACCTTTGCTCCTTCATAAGCATATATTCAGTTATTGTTGGGTGCATCAACTGAAATATAAACCTAGCGATAAGGTGGATAGTGCAAGACTTGACTTGTAGCTAAAAGGTATGCTCAACAACCAGGGATTAATTTTTTATACACATTTCTCTAGTTGCTAAGGTGAACACTATTCGAATTCTTCTTAGAATGGTTGCTGTCTGAGGTTGGATTTTATTGTAATTGGTTGTGAATAATACTTTTCTTGATGGTGATATATTCAAAAAAGCATATAAGGACATTCCCTTGGGCTGTCCCATTCAATAGGAAAGATTATGTTGTAAGCTTATTAAATCCATGTAAGGATTGCTCAAAGCCCTTAGACAGTGGATTCATAAATTCTCTACAACTCCTACTAATAATGGTTTTATTCAGTTCAAAAGTAATTATTTATTTTTCCACATCGAATCTAGTTCACTATTAGTGATTCTTTTGGTCTATATGGACAATATAATAGTTATGGGGCCAAGTGTTGCCATGTTTCATTAAGTGCAATAGAAGTTGTAAGGTATGTTAAAGCACATGGTGCTTGATGACCTTGGATATTTTACTGCCTCAAAAGCTTCCTGATCTAACAAAGGTATTTGCTTATCACAATGCAAATGCACTTTTACTCTCTTAGAAGATACTAATTTTCTTGAGCCTAAGCTAGGTTCTTTGCCTATGGACCTTAACTTAAAGTTGAGTGTCGATCATGGAGAGCCTCTTGTTGATGGTTCCTTATATCGGAGGCTCATTAGCTAACTTGTGTACCTGACTAGATGTCAAATATAGTCTTTTAAGTTCATACACTGATCAGTTGAAGTCTAGTCCTAAAACCACTATTCTTGATATTGGTTCATCATCTCCTTTGATACTTGAAGGCTTTTACGGGTCTAGAACTCTTGTTTGCTTATAATTCTCACATCTCAAAGCTTATGGTGATGCAAATTAGGGTAATTTTCTAAACACCCATTGATCAATAAATAGCTTTTGTGTATTTGTTGGAGACTCCCATGTATCTTAGGAGTTTAAGAAATAAGCTAGGATTTCTTGGTCTTCAACTGAAAACAAACATCATGCTTTGCCTGATATGGCTAGTAAGGTCACATGATTGGTGACCATGCTTAAAGACTTTAAGATTTAGCTGAGATTGCTATGGTTTTTTGTGATAACCAAACAATAATCCACCTTTCCATGATCCTTGCCTCTAATGAATGATTAAAGCATATGGACTTTGATTGTTACTTCATTCACGAAAAAGGTAAATTATGGAATTCTTTGGCTAGTCCATTTCTAGACTCATCACTAGCTCACAAATTTACTTACAAAGCTCAAGTCCTTTTGCTTAACTCAAGGATTTACTATCCAAGATGGGAATCATAGATATTTACTTCTAACCTTGAGGTGGAGTTTTAAGCCATGTGAATTTATAATTTATATGGAGTTAGTTAATTAGTTAGCAACTAATCACTGATTCTCTTATTTTAGTTACCAACTCTCAATATAAATACTCTTTCCCCCTGTACATTTCATTACTATCATTACAAAAAGATTACATATTTCTAATCTCTCTCTTAGTTACATTCTCTCATCTTCTCATGCTAAGCTCACCCGATTGATTTTCTACTTTTACATTGTCATGATTCAGATTCAATTATTTGGTTTCTCTATTAGTGGATAATTTAAAAATACCACTATAAGCAGTCATCAATGAGTTTAAAAGCATTCATCAACCCTAGATTGGAATGAGTCTTTCCAGTAACTTAAACTTTTAGACAATAAAATAAAGTAGTTTGCATAATATCTTTCCTAAGACTTTATTTAAGCACTTGACTAGTTTTAAAAGATTTTCTTATATAATCTTGACATTTTGATGTTATGATTTTATGGCATGTGAAAATTAAATGCAAGAAGCCCTTATCGTTTGGCTTTTCATTCTCCTTTTTCTTGGTTGTGAAAGCTAGTTTGACTTTTTGGTACATTGTTGTGAACTTATTATGTTTCCATTAAAAGCATATATGTTTAAATTGATCAATATCTTGATATACACCTCCACAGGATTTAAAAAAATAATGAGCAATGGCATGGACGTGGTCAGAGTTTATCCATTTCTACCTGTTGTTGAGGTAGGAGTAGTGACAGGAAGATTTGTGGTGCCATACATTATAATTAAATTTATATTGGGTTTCATACTGTTTTGTGCGCTATTAATCTATACTTGTCGAAGAAGACATATATCAATGTATGAAAATATTGAAGATTTTCTACAAGGAAACACCCTCATGCCAATAAGGTATTCATACAAAGAGATAAAGAAGATGACTGTAGGTTTTAAGGATAAGCTAGGAGAAGGAGGCTTTGGCTTAGTGTATAAAGGAAAGCTACGAAGTGGGCCTTTCATAGCCATAAAGATGTTGGGTAAAGCCAAGGCTAATGGACAAGAATTCATTAGTGAAGTCGCTACCATAGGAAGAATATGCCATGCCAATATAGTCAAATTAATTGGCTTTAGTGTTGAGGGATCAAAACATGCTCTTGTATATGAATTTATGCCCAATGGCTCTCTTGATAAGTATATCTTCTCCAAAGAGGATAGTATATCCTTGACTTATGAGAAAATATTTGAGATATCTCTTGGAGTGGCTCATGGTATTGCTTATCTGCATCAAGGCTGTGACATAAAAATTTTACATTTTGATATAAAGCCTCATAACATCCTTCTTGATGAGAACTTTACCCCTAAGATATCAGACTTTGGCCTTGCCAAGCTTTCACCCATAGACAAAAGTATTGTTACTTTGACTGCAGCAAGAGGAACGATTGGTTACATGGCCCCAGAACTGTTCTACCAGAATATTGGACCAGTATCTTACAAGGCTGATGTCTATAGCTTTGGAATGCTTTTGATGGAAATGGCAAGTAGGAGAAAAAATTTGAATCCACACGCAGATAATGCAAGCCAGATTTACTTTCCTTTTTGGATTTATGATAAATTGATTGAAGAAAACAAGAAAGAGGTGAATGATCTTGTCCATGAGGAAAGGAACGAACTAGCAAAAAAGATGTTTGTAATTGCACTATGGTGTATACAACTAAAGCCAAGTGATCGTCCCCCAATGAATAAAGTAGTGGAAATGCTCGAAGGAGATATTGATGACATTGAAATGCCTCCAAAGCCTTCTCTATATCCAAATGATATGATTCAAGGAGATCTTGAAATGACTACTTCAAATGATTCTGCTTCCAGTTCAAGTTTTGATGAGGAAATGACAACCAACCCTCTATTAAGGTTTTCTACTTGATAATTTGTGACAATTTTCTTTTACAGTGTAATTTTCCATATAATAAATAAGAGAATACACACTATTGTAGAATCTAGGCTTTTGTATGATATTTTTCATTAAAAGTTGTCTTTCCAATTATATAATGACTCTTTTGTTTATTAAAACTAGTTGAGTGATAATTTGGTGATTGCTTTGTATATGTGTATATATGTATATTGTTACTTGGATCATATTTAGGGTTAAGTCATCTAAGTTTGTTCTTTTGACCCTATATAAATATTTTGGCCATCACTATTGACTAAAAACATATTTTTGCCATAATTTTAATTTTACATCTTTAAAAGTTGAAATGTAGTTCTACATCTTTTATGAAGAGATCAAGAGCCTATTTAGACAATTCAATGCTTAAACAAGGGTTGAAAGTAGAGTCAAGGGCGTTATTACTAGAAACTAAGTGATTCATAATATTTGGGTCATAAATTGGCCTAAAGAGCCTACCTAAGCTCAAACCAACACCAAATGAAGGATAGCCTAAACTGGAGTCATTTTGGTGGCCCAAACTGAGCTTGAATATTGCAAATTAGGGGAAAAAAAAATTAGTTAACCATAACTTTCTGTACAAAGGTCTAATCAGCACAAATGAGGTGTTGAAAGAAAGCTTTGAGAAAGATGATTAAGATAATCATAAAGTTTTTTCTATAAATAAATCCTAAGTGTGCAATAAAAGGAACTTTAGGCTCAATTGAGAAAATAGGTAGAGTAGCTAAGGTAAGTTCTTAATTGGTCTGCTTATTCCAGAAAACTCTTCATCTTTTTTTTTTTTTCCTGATTTCGTAATTCAGTGGTGTGATTAGTGTAGTTAGATCAAAAGCAATTGGGATTATGGTTTGTACTCAATCTATTTTGATTTTTGAATTAGATTACTCATTGATGAATATTATCTTCTCATTTTTTATTTGTAAATTAGATGCAATGAATATGATTCATTTTTGCATATTGAATGACACTCGTTATCATGGTCGTTAATTAATGAGTGGATCTGAACACGAGAATTGAAGAGATTAGAATTTTGATTTGACTTCTATATTGATTTGATGTTCTAGATTTGATATTTCAATCCTAATTAATTGCGCGATAACCAAATTAGGAGATCTCTTAGTGGGAACAATCACCGAAATATAGGCACTTTGATTTGAAGAGGATCAACCTCATGGCTTTGTGATTATCAGTGACCGAGTCTCTCATGATTTTCTTTAGTTATTGAAATAATTCTTGTTAACTTTTAGTTTTTCCTTTGAATTACTCTTGTCTACATTATATTTGATGAAAATCATGTATTTTGTTTGTCAAATAGAACTAACATCCTTGTGAGAATAGTTCATGTTGCATTTGTATACAAACTCATGTAACTGCAATTCTGTAGTACGAGTGAATTCAACAATTCACATGGAAGATATGTATAAGATAATAATAACACTTTCTATACTATATAAAATAGAAAAAACAAATATCTATGTAAAATAAAAGAAACATTCAAATGACACTAAATATTTTACTAGATGCATGGTGTAGAAGTTACACACTGTTAACATCATATTTTGTCCAGATATTTTTATATTTATTTTTATTCTCACAAAAATAAACAAAAAATGGAAAAAAAAGAAAGAAAGAAACAAAAATAAAAAGGATCTCTTATACTGCCTACTCAAAAAGAAAAATTCAGCCCATTCTTGTTTCTTTAGCCCACGTCTCTTTGATTGGCCCATTAATCCCACAAAAAAAAAAGAGCAAAGCGGTACAGAATGAATGCAAAGGTAATAAAAACAAATTAAAGGGTCATAGAACCATGCTCCCATCATCATCAATATCACAATGATTTGAGATAAAATCCTTCACCCACTCCCTATCGTAGCTGGAAAGATCAATGATGACCAAGGGAATAAAATGGCAAGTGTGTAAATGTGGGTGCTCAGCATCAAGAAAAAGGGATTCAACAAAGTATTCAGAAAAATCAGTGATATACAGGGGAGACTAAGAGAACACACATTGGAAAAATTCAGCAAGATACACAGAGATTAGCGAATCATCGATAGAAATCAATAAACACACACAAACATATAAGGAGGAATTAGCAGCAGATACAGGCAACACAATCCAACAACAACGGCAAAAGGAAGAAGAAGGCAGAAATAGCAGTAACAGGTATATATATATATATAATTTTCTTCAGATCAAAGAAAAAAAAAAAAAAACACACGCTGACCACCACCACAACGATTACCATCACCATCTAGAACCATTACAACCACCATCACCATCCGCAACCCAACTAAAATCAAGCCAGAAACAAAACAAAATCAAACAACATATCAAAACCAAAATCAAAACAACCAAACTTAAAAAAAATAAAAAATAAAAAAGGAAAAGAGAGAAACCATGGACGGTCTCCCCTATGCACCGCCGCCACCTTGCCCTACTCCGGCGGCCCAGCCAGCCACCGTGACGCCCCTCCGCCGCGAAGCCAGCCATAGCCCCGGGGCTTCGCGTCGTCGCGCCAAGTGAAGCCCGAGGCCAGCACCGCCGCAGATCAGTTGGTCCCGGCGACGAACCCACGGTCCTTCGCCACCAGCTCCGCCGCGAGACAGCATCTCCACCGTCCGCCGGAGCTTCCGCCAACTCCGCGAAGCTTCCCTCTCCCTCCTCTTGCTGCCTCTCTTGCGCCGCTGCCGCCGTGCCGCGCCGTACTCTCCCCGTCGTGCTCCACGACCGCCAGATCCACGTCGCACGCGCCACCCCAGCCCGACACCGTCGCCACTTCAGCCTAGCTCCCGCGTGCTTGCACGGATCCAGTGGCGCTCTCCCCTGCACCGCCACGGAATCGCGAAGCTCCGCCTTGCACCTCCTCTGCCCGCGCGCTCCGTCACCGCGAAGCTCACCAGTGGCACAGCCGCGATCCGCCTTTCGCCGTTGCTTCCTGTTCAGCCACCACCACGCCCTTTTTTCTTCCTCATCTCCGCCAACCACCATGCCGCCTCTTCCTCTGCCGCCGCAAACCATTCGCGACCTGTGCCGCCGGGAAGCTCCTCGCGGTAACCTCCCTCCACCCTTGCATGCGCCTCACCATCGCCATCTCTCTCCCCCTCCGTTTGCAAATCCTCCCTCAGCTCTCTGTTCTATAAAACCACGTCTCATTTTGCAAGCTAATTAATATCTCACCCCAAATGCAACGCTTGTTCTTTTTACCAATATTTTTTTTCCTTATCATTTTATTTAGTTTGGGTGGCATGAATTTGGACTTTGTTTTAATTTTTTTTTGGTTACATTGTTTTAATCTTGTCGGGCTGTATAGTTTTTGTTCACATATTTTTGGGTGTTGAGTTCTCTATTTTGGTTAGTTTTGTTTTTAGGACTTGGACTGTGTCCTTATTTGTTCAGCCTTTTTTTGTGCCTTTTTTTTTGTGCCTTTTTGGGGGGACGTTCAAAAAATGGTTAAGTGACTAAGTTTAGGGATTTTGGGCCAAAGTTTTTCTTTTTATTCTGCTTGGTCACTCTTTCATTTTTTTTTAGTTGAGTCTGGGTTTTGTTTTTGTGTTTTGTTGTTTGGGCTAGATTAATACGAGTCTTTCTCTTTTGGTATGGTATGTGGGCTATTTCATTGAGTTCTTTTAAAAAATGTTTCAAATTTTTTTAAAAAATTTGTTTTTCTTTTGTCTGTGCAACGATCAACAAGTGCGACTAAGAAGTCAATGCTTCCTTCATAGGTGTTGTATTGTAAGGGTTTACTAAGTGGCCTGATGTTGCCTTAAATCTTATGCAAGAGCAGATTTCCATTTTCAAACAATTTGTTAGTCAAAATCGTCTTCTCACAGTTAAAATCAATTAATACACTCATCATCTTTTTTTAATTAAAACCCATCAACATACAATTATTTTCTACAAGAATGATGTGGCTTTTAGTTCGTCATTATTCCAGAAGATACGTTGACATAGCCAACAACTATTAAGCCAAAACTTTTTTTTTTTTATAAAGTTTGTTCTTTATCTTTGTTGTAATATTAGTTTTATTTCTTCGTATATAAGTGTTACAATTTTTGGGGGAAAAAATAAACATTTTAAAGTTATAAATGAATTTGTATGAAGCATAGTTATAAGAACCGGACCGGATTGGCAGGTTCAAACCGGAAACCGATGAACCGGGCACCGGTCCGGTTCGGTTATTCAATCAGACCGGATAAGTATTGAACCGGTCAAACCTTGGTCAAACCCGGATCTGACCGGCGGGCGAGAGTCAAGCGAACCGGAGTTGACCGCGTCCCAAGGTGTGGACCATCCTGTGCGTGGGTCCTGTGTGCTGGAAAGGGTCCTGTGTGTTCGAAATTTGGAATAAATTCCAAAACCTATGGATGTGGGAGTCGAACCCACACCTGCTAAGCATCATGGGCGCGCGCCTCCACCATCGGGCCAGCTGCTTCTTTGGTATATAGAGTGTCACAAAATATATATATTACACTCTTAGTCACCTTAATCTATATATTTATATATTTATTTAATTAAATCCGGTTCAACCAATAACCCAATGGTTGAACCAGTGACCCAGTGACCCAATGCTTTGACCGGGTTAATCACCGGTTCAGTTCTGATAACTATGGTATGAAGAGTTCTAAGGTAACTGTATTTATACAGATGTATTAGAGGTACAGTGGGATTAAGTTTCCACCTTTTCCTAATTATAATTAGACTCTCAGACTCAAATCTCTTTAAAAAGACTAGTTTACAAGTTGAAAGGTTTCCTAATTTTAGCCAGAATTAAAATTGGTGGTGACTTCCATTTTTATTTTTAATTGGTTGTCATTCTCATTGCGACACACTCCGGAGGCATTATGACACACTCACTTGCGCTCTACATAATGAAAACATAACTAAGAATGTCACTATTTATAAGGGAACACCACCACTATTAATTGTTTCAATAGATGGTGTAGAAGTTTTTCTTCAAGTTTGTTTGGGCTAATTTTTGGCTAAATAGTGTGTGAGTGTGCATAAATTATAAATTGGTTGGCTTTAGTACAAAGCCCTTAGCCGATTCAAAGGATCAAATGATTTATTGGAAGAGGGAAGTTGGCTCTTTGAATATGGGTTTCCAAATTGCTTAATGATATGCCTTTAGCTATAGTGAATCTATGGTATTAAGAAGTAAGCCAAAACACAAGAAATGGAAATTGATCATAATTGGACAACTCTATTGATAAACTTGAGAGAAAGGTTTACAAAAGACATTGGCAAATCACAAGGATAACTAATAAGAGCTGCTACGAAGCATCCTCAATTTATAAAGAAATTTAGTCTAAGGCTAAGGTTACAGATAAAAGATATAATGAACATTGGTAAATTGTTGATTCAGTTAAGGACCTTTACAAATGATGGGTCTTTGGGGCTATTTATAAAGCTTCCCCGACGTGCAATTCTTTGATAACCATATTATATTTGAAATAAATTTCCTGCTTCAAGAATTCTCACATATGGCCTTGCCAATTTGCCAATCCTAGTTCTCGGCTGAAATGCTTTAGAAATTATGCATATTGATCGGCTTCATCTATATTGACTTGTTCCAATAATATTTTTATTGCTAACATACTGCCTCTTTGAATTATATTAGCCAGGATAATAAGAGAATTGATTATGGTAATGCAGTCAGTCTAGACTAAACTAGCTATTGCCTAGCTAAACTAACCTATAGTTTTGAAATTAATCAGTTATGGTAATTTTGATCCTTACTAGCCGTCTAATAAATATCCTAGCAATGGTTATTTTATTGACTATAAATATTTTGACCAAGGAGGAATGCCATTTTACCTTCACTAGTTTTCACGTAGACTCTGCATCTGTTTTACTTTTCATTTTCTTCTGTAATCTTTTGTTTTTTCTTGCATTCTTTCTTTCTTCTTGTATGAAGAATTCTCCTCTTTTTATAATCTCAAAAAATGGCCTCACTCTCATCCTCCTCTGACTTTCAAAACCATAGTTATTAGACTCGACCTAGTGATCGACTCAACCAAGGTACAAATCATTAGGTCAGTCTAGTTGATATTCGGATTATATTAACTCAATATATATGAATTCAATTTTATGCAACTAAATATGTGTGTATATATATAATTAATAGGACTCTTATAAGGAGTGGCAGGGGAGCATTTCCTTTTTTGAGAGATGCTCAATTCAAAACCCCATGATGTAATTTTTGAATTATTTTGGATTTCCTAGATGGGCACGATTCAAATGGTAGTGCATATTATGGCTCAGCTTAGGGTGGTTTGGATGTGGCCTGGTCGGTTTACACCAATTTACATTAGTTTTGACTAAGTTTGATTAAGCCATATAAGTAACATCCCTAATTTTTTTGTCTAGATTAACTACTTGGAGAACTCAAGTAACTAAAATAGCGACAAGATAATTGAGTTGGACCACAAAGGGGATGGTGTGCAGCAACCATATTTAACTAAAACTAAAATCAAAGATTTAACATAAATATTCCACCAATTGAGTAATAATGGGGACGATTCAATAGACATTTTGTAAACAAAAGATTACTGGGGGCCAAGGATGAATAGTAACTCGAGAGCTAGGACTAAAGATGGCTTGGGAGCCAGAGAAAGAGTAGTTATTTTGGACCTAGAGGCCAATAATGGTGAATAAGGCTCGAGCTCGAGATAAAGATATTTTAAGTCTCAGACAGAGATATTTTACTCGTTCAGTAAAGTTCAATGTGTGGTTTTTAATACTGTTAAATGGACTTTATGGCCAAGTAACCTTTGCCACTCATACTATGCCAAGTGGATGACGTATATTAAAACTTAACTAGTAGTTGACCATGAACAATCAGTTATGAATAAACCATTAATGTGATTCTTGTCTCGGCGCATAATAGTTTGTATGTGAAAGAACTTGGTATTCCTATCACCAAACCTCAACTTACTCTCCCTAGATTTCTGGTACCACAACAACTCCTCTTGCAACAAAACCAACTGATACTCCTCCTCTAACTCCTTCTTAATCTAATTAAGAGTCACAGAATTAACCACTCCAGCATACATTGAACCTGCTTCCTCAAGCTAATATTTCCTTCTCAACACATTACCAAAAATGTCCTTATTAAATGTAGTAGCATCATTCTTTACCTCATGTAAACATATAAGAGCATCAGGTCTTCCCTTCCCCTAATCTTGAAGTACCACCCCTCTAAACAATGTGTGAATAGCCTAAGAAGCTTGAAAGCGAATTGGACTCTCCTTATGAAGTTGAGGAATCCCCTTACAACAAAACAATATAGGACTATGATCAGAGTTGAGTTTGCAAAAATTCTCCACAAAAGCTTCCTTGAAAATTCTCTTCTATTCACAATATGCAACAACCTTGTCAAGCCATTTAGAAACTAACCGCCCCCTACTGTGAATTTATCTGCCTTTTAGCATGAAGACCTCTCCAAGGTGAAGAATTTCATTAAAATCACCTAAGACTAGCCAAGGATTATTGCTCAGATGCTAAAGTGAGACAAAAAAACTCCTAGAGAACCTCTTGAGCAATAAGGATAGGACTAGCATAAACTACTGAACAAAACCACCAACAAGAGACCCATTCACCAACTTAAAAGTCACTGCCTGAGCACATTGGTTCACAACATTACACCTTTTAGAAGTATCAGAAAAAAGAACCTAAATACTTGCACTGTGCCCTTAAGCCTTAACAATAACAACAGGCTCATAACCTAATCACTTCCAAAACATACTAATCTTAGCAAAAGCCATTTGAGTCTCGAGGAGAGTAAAGCATGAGTAAATCTACGCACCAAATCCTTTAAATGACCATGGCTTATCTTATTTAGAGCACCCTGCATATTCCATGACACAAAACTAAATTCAGCAAAGTACATAAAAAAACTGTAGAAAATTGTAGAGGCCCACACTACGAACCAATAGTTTGGCTCCCCCATCAAGAAGCTTGTTGAATCTCCCTAACCATAACTCCAATCGTGGATAAAACCCCCTTCACCAGCAACCTTAACAGGTGGAACCTTTTCACTCTCTACTGGTGAAGACATCAAAGATGTTGAACGTTAGCTTTTATTTTTACCTCTCATTGGTGGCAGAGGCTTACCCACCACCGTCTCCTTATTACTCTCCCCCTTCATTGCATTGAACACCGGAGAGGTTGATAGCTCAAACTACACAGGCTTATGGTAGGTCTTGTGCAATAGAATGGTACAAATTGTGTAGCAAAATTTAAAATTTTGTTGCAAATCCCAAACCAAATCCCTGTGATTCAATCAATTTGAAGATAGGGATTGAATTGTGCACCTTAGAGCGTGCTTTATAGAACTTGATCAACGTGTTTGGACTGTAAGCACTGCTCATAGAACGACTGCCACCACTAGTATTCACACATGAATGATCACGAATGGCCGTCGAGTGCTAGCTCCACGATTCCTAACCGTGGGTTTAGGGTTTCCTTCGATGTTATTTTCATTTCAGAAGCTATGTCACACACCTAATTCGAAATCATTATCTCTACTATTTATAGGGAGATACATGTTCGTAGCAAATTTGGAAAACAATATTTAGTTTTAAAAAAATCTTTCAGAATTTGAAAGCAAATGTTCTTTTAAATATGATTCCACATTATCCAATATATTTATCATCAAATTTAAAATTTATATTATCCAATAATATAAAACAAAATCACAAATTTAATATACATATAATATATCTCATATATATTAAAATTCAAATTCTTAAAACAACCCTAATCTGTTTACTCTATTCTTAGTATGTGACCCAATAAGTTTACATTACGTTGGTAGTATACCCAATACAACCATCACACCTATAAGTCATAAGTGGCCTCTAGTAAGATATTATGACTAACTTAAGTAATAATAAATTAAAAGTCTATATCAACTTAACCAATAGAATATGTCATAATCTTTTTGTTGCACGATATCTAATTTGAGCATAAGGCATGGACAATGTCATCCTTATATTATTCAAATATAATATCTTGACCTCCAAATAGACTAATAAATCAAATAACACTAATGACTCCTTTAGTTCATTTGAGCACGGTCATGTATTTCTTAATCTCATTTATCGAGGGGCCCAATAGATATCTCTTTAAAACAAAAAGGGACAAATCTCATCTTGTTTAGACACTTTCCTTTGCATAAATTACATTATATTCAATCACAATCTTTATAATTATTCGGTTAGAGATAATGTTTGATTATGTCAAAATATAATACTCTTTATATAGGAGCTGTGTAAACTTAGATATGAGAATTTGCTGACATAACTACTTTGAGAATTACTTATGAAATCCATGCAGAGATTTCCCAACGGGTCTATCCACTATCTTGTTCTCTAACAAATACCCATAAGCTTAATTTTGTACCATACACATAGTTATCTCATAATTATCAATTAAGTTTATACTTGTCTTATATCATAATATTAATGATCAACAAGGGATATATTTATTATTATATGTAACATGCAAATGTAATAATAAAGAAAATGAATAAAACATCTTTCATCAATAAAAAGAAAACTAACAATAAAGGTTCAATAAATGGCCTAGGGCACAATTATTAACAGCTTAGACGAAGAAGGTCCAGAAAGAATAGGCCTAGCTACTAAGGCTTTTCTTAGCTCCCAAATGCATTGCATGGCCTTATACAGGATGCGATGTTAATCCTTTAGCCGGAGCTGAGGGCTTAAAAACCTCGGGGCAACCTTGGGGCCCCATTAACAGATTTTAGTTTTGACTTAGGAGCTTTCCTGTTTTTGGTAGAATATTATACACTTTTATGACCTTGAGATTTTCTTCTTTTTTCTACTTTAGTCCACCCTTTAGCATCCTTAGCAGTAAACTCACTAGATTTCAAACTAGAATTTGAATTTTCAAACCCCTAATTTTTCTCTGCTGCAAACTTTTTATGTTGTTGCTCAGACTCCACCTACACTAGCTCAATACTTGTGAGTACAGTCCCCTCTATTGCTTGAACAAAAATCACAGATACCATCGAAGACTTCTCTTGACATTCTCGCTCATTATGGCCATAACAGCCACAACCTTCATAGATGAGTAGGAGGCCTTCATACTCTATCGGAAGCCAATGTTCATTGATCCAGATCTCTCTATGCACTAGTTTTCTCAGATCAAACTTCATAGAGACTCCTGCAAACTTACCGCTATCCGATTTCTTGGTAGTAAGATCAACGCTCACAGGTCTCCTAACCCTTGCCACAATGAGGTTCATAATCTACTCATCAAAATAGATCAAGTCCAAACATGGAAAGTGAATTCACACCATGGTTTGGGCAAAACAATTGTCAGAATTATTGAATTCTAAGATCCAAGCCTTCATTGCTAGGTGTCTTTGATCAATCACCCACGGTCCTCCACAAATAACCTTCTCTCTATCCTCTAGACAATCAAATTTAACCATATAGTAGCCATTACCTACATTCATCACCTCATACCCCCAATGAGATAGCCACACATATTTCAATTTGGCCGACATGACAGAGAAGCAGACGTTCGCTCCCAACACCTTAACCACCAAGGCATCCTACCATGGCATGGTAAGTTGTTGAACTAGTCCATCCTCCAGACTAACCATCGAACGTCTTCTCTCACTTTCCTCAAATGGAAATTTGAATAGCTTATCCAACTCAGGATTATCCTCTAGAGCAGGTAGAACAGTAGCCTTACCATCAAAGACCTTATCCCTAAAAGAGCTACCACCCTTCTTCCATCCGCTACCACTTTTAGGCTCAACCCTAACCTGCAAAACCCCCTCCCTAAATTTGCCCCCAACAGCAGAGGATCCCATAGTAGCACTTTCCCCCTTTTCTCCTTCATGCTTGCAAAGAGCCTTATTGTGTTTCACCCTTTCACTCTCTTCCTCCCACGTTGCTCTTCCACGCAAAGATATAGAATGTTGTAATTAAAAAAAATCAATTAGGTTTAATTATTTTAGAGGCCCCTATAGTTTCATTAACTTTTTCATTATGTACTTATAGTTTAAAAATTTATTTTCAAGTTTCTATATTGTATAAAACTATAAAAACTTGATCACAAAATTTTTAAGCTATTGAGACTCAATTGAATATTTTTACATAGTATAGAAACTTGATTACACATTATTAAATTATATAGATTGGATTGAAAATTTAGGTAAAATATAGGGACTTGATTATAAATATTTAAATTATAAGGACCTAATTAAAAATTAGGTAAAACTATAAAGACCGATAAAGTAATTAAACCATTAAAAAATAAAAGATGAGAGAATATGAGTCACCATATATGATTGGGAGCTTATAAAAAAATATTGTTAACAAAATTTGAAGGAACAATCCAACGATAGATAAATTCTTGTATGGAGAAGGGGCAATTTGACACATATAATCAGTATTATTTGAAATTAGGAAAGAATTTGGTATATAAAAGTTTGAGTAATGTTATTGGGATCCATAATGTATGAGATACTATGTCTTCATACTCTTATCTATCTTTGGATGAGATGTGAAATCCAAATTATGTGGAACAAATCGAAAAAGAAAAATTCTTAAATGTTTTGAGAGTAAGGCAAAATATTTAATGTAATAGCTAATGTACCAATCAATAAATGATAAAAAATAAATATTTTATCTTACTCTTAGAGTATCTAATAATTTCTTATAGAAAAATCCAAAAATCGCAAAATTTAAAAATTCAAAAGCACAAAATCTGTCTTTGTTTCTATTTTCATTTCTTATATGTCTTTACGAAGTAAACAGTGGAAGCAGCAAAAACAATAAAAAATTTTCTGTTTTCATATTTTATTTTCATTTTTTTATAAAATCTTACAATAAAAAATAAAAAAATGAAAATACAAACCAAACACATTCCAGAGTATACGAAAGAATTCCTGCTTTGGGGGTGGGTGGGGCCGCTTACCTGAGGTGGCAACACTAAATAGCAAGCATTCCCGAGACCTGATTACTCTCTCCAACCAGAATGAGAGTGCAGTGGATCCAAATCCACATCCCAAACACCGCGATTCCCACCATCTTCTTCATCATTGAATGTATGTGTAAAACTTTTTTTATATTGACATTGCATGAATTTTTTTTTTTGGTTAATGTAGTTATGTAATGTAAGTGTATGAATTCTCTTTGTATATAGGATTATAGGATTTTGGTTTGTAATTGTTATGTGTGCGCGCGTGTTTGTGTGTTAGATTTGCGAATTGTAATATTGGAATTGGCATATACTTTAAGTGGAAGGGGGTTTGCTTAGTAATGCAAATATCTTAATGCTTTTGGTTTGCACAGAACTAATTTTGTGAATTAGTTTTAGGTTTTCCCGACAGATATTCTAGAAGGCGAGTCTAATGAGGTCACTAGATAGAGTGTGAGAGATAAGGCAAAATGGAACATGTCCCTTGTATGCTAGCTCAGGGAGAGGGTAGTTACAGATGACCTTGCCATGAATCAGTGGGTGGCTAGTTATATAAGTTAGAACAGTTAAAAGAGTTGGTGATCCCATTGGCCAGTAATGATACCACACAATTAAGGTAGGCAGATACATTTAAACAGACAGCCTCGGAGATAAAAGATTCTGAGTGTATTGGGTATAGTATTGGGCCAGCCCAGGTGTTATAATACCAGCGGGACTAGAAGCTTGATTTGGATTTTGGGGGAGTGCAGACACACTGCATTTTTTACAAAAATTTTGAATGACTTTTTAGTTTGGGTTGGAAGCAAGGTGGTGAAATTTGTGCGAATAGCAGTTTCATGAAGCTGGCTGAACTGGAAAAATTTCCTCAGAGTTCTTGTACTAATGTAATAGTATATTAGTATTGCATTCACTTATACGAGCAAATGCTTAAAGGTGCACATAAATGCAATGACACAGCAATGTGATAATTTTTAATGAGCGGATTGATGTATCAGATTGTTTTGACAGTTCCTGATTTTTTTAATTCATTACGGGGAGTGATGTATGGAAACTATATATACGTACTTCTTTGCCAATGATTTAAGAAAATTAATCCCATTTCTGTTCAATTGCCAAATGGTGACCGAATTGTTGCTTCTATTTCTGGCACCATTATTTTTAACTCCCATTTCTATCTCACAGGTGTATTATACATACCTGAATTTTATTGTAATCTCATTTTGGTTTCCAAACTCATACTCACCCTTGGCTGTAGATTGACATTTTCTGATTACTCGTGTGTCATTCAGGACAAGATTTCATCCAAGATGATTGGTGCTGCTAAACTTTGTAGTGGCCTGTTCATAATCAAGCTTGAAGATTCAAAGATACTTTCTACATCCTATTTATATATACCCGCTGTAAATACCAATAATGTGATTTGTAACACTCACAATGTCTCTGATTTGTGGCATGATAGGCTAGGACATCTTTCTTTTGAAAACTTACAAATGTTACATACTGATTTTCCCTTTATTAGTTGCAATAAAGGTCCCGCACATTGTGAAACCTGCTATCTTGCTAAAATGAAAATATTGCCCTTTTCAGTAGCACTTCAAAGTCTGATGTTTGTTTTGATTTGATTCATGTTGACATTTGGGGACCATTTGGTGTTCCATCAACTTTCTGTCATAAATATTTTTTAACCATTGTAGATGACAAATCTAGGTTTACTTGGGTGTATTTTCCGAAATTAAAATCTGAGGCAAGGTATATGTGCAGTCCTTTATAAAATTGGTTGCTGTACAGTTTGGCAGATTTGTGAAATTAGTAAGAACTGACAATGGCAAGGAGTTTCTCATGGATGACTTCTATTCCTCAAATGGAATTATTCACCAAACATCATGCGTTGAAACTTCTCAACAAAATGCTGTAGTTGAACGCAAACATCAGCATATTTTAAATATTGCTAGATCACTTGTTTTTCACTCCCATTTACTTTTATGTTTCTGGAATTTTGCTGTTAGCCATGCTGTATTTCTCATCAACTGGCTCCCTAGTATTAAATTGAATAAATCCCTAGTATTAAATTGAATAAACTTAGTCCTTATCAGATCTTACATGGAAAATTACCAAAATTAGATTTTCTCATGACCTTTGGTTCTCCCTGTTATGCTTCCACACTAGCTGCTGGAAAGAGAAAAATTTGATCCAAGAGCAAAACAATGTGTGTTCCTTGGTTTCAAGCATGGTACAAAATGTTATATTTTATTGGATATTAAAACTAGAGAAAATTTCTTTCTAGGCATGTAATTTTTCACGAAACATATTTCTCATTTGCACATGCCTTATCCAATTCAGACATTCAACGTACAACTCCCAGACCTCTTACTAATCCAGCACTTACACCTGAATGGTTTCCTTATCCTCTGCAACCAGATGTTAATACCAATCCAAACACACCTGAACTCCACCCAAATAATGATCTCAGACCCTCTCAGCCACCTGTGCCTTCTACATCTACATCCACAGACCCACAACCCCTGTATACTTCCTCCTACATTCCTTTAACCCCCACAGATCTCACAACCTCACCTGCACTAGCTGCTCAGCCACGCAGGTCTAACAGGATCAGGAAAACTCTATCTTCAAGATTATCATTGCAACATGGCCACAACAAATACCAGCCCTTCATCTGAAGATGTTCTCTATCCTTTGGCACGTGGTAAGCTACTCTAACCTTTCTCCTTCCTATAAAGTTTTTTCTTTAGCAATACCATCATAACTAGAACCAAAATCATATAAAACAGCTGTGATTCATGAATGTTGGAGGAAAGCCATCCAAGCTGAGTTGAAAGCTCTCAGTGACAATAATACTTGGACTTTAACTGATTTACCTCCTGGCAAGAGAGCCATTGGATGCAAATGGGTCTTCAAGACCAAGTACAACCTAGATGGGTCGATTGAGAGGCACAAGGCTTGCCTTGTTGCCAAAGGCTTCACTCAAACCGAAGGACTTGATTATTTGGACACTTTCAGTCCGATGGCAAAGATGACTACTAGTAGTGTTTGCATTGGCTGCTGCCAAAGGTTGGCATCTTAAACAATTGGACGTCAATACAGCCTTTCTTCATGGTGACCTTCATGAGGAGGTCTATATGCAATTGCCACCTCGTGTTAATGCAGCCTCCTCTGGTCAAGTTTGTCGATTGCAAAAGTCTCTCTACGGCTTAAAACAGGCTAGTAGACAATGGAACCTCAAGTTGACTGAATCTCTTATTAACTGTGGATTTGCTCAATCGAAGGCAGATTATTCCCTTATTGTAAAGTCAGCAGGTGACTTATTCACCGCCATCTTGTCTATGTTGATGATTTGCCACTTACAGGGAATGATTTGAATGAAATCATCTAAGTTAAGGGTCTGCTACATGCTAAGTTCACCATCAAAGATCTCAGTGATGTGAAGTACTTTCTAGGAATGGAAGTTGCTAGGTCCAAGAAGGGTATAGCCTTGTTCCAACGAAAGTATGCTTTAGAGCTCCTTGAGGATGCTGGACTGTTGGCATCCAAACCTGCTTCCCCTCCCATGGATCCTGCTTGTAAATTGAGAAAGGCTGGTTCTGCTCCTTTTGCAGATGTTTCTAGCCATAGAAGGTTGGTTGGGCGGCTACTTTACTTAACCAACACAAGACCAGACCTATCTTTTGCAGTTAGTCAGCTGAGTCAATACTTAGCATGTCCTATGATTGAGCATTTTCAAGCTGCCACCTGTGTTCTGAGGTACATCAAGTCTTCTCCTGCCACTGGCATCTTTTTCCCATCAGACTCAGAACTTAAGCCCACTGGCTTTGCTGATTCTGACTGGGGCTCTTGCTTGGACACTAGAAGATCTATTTCAGGTTTTTGCTTCTTTCTTGGTCATGCTCTAATTTCCTGGAAGTGCAAGAAGCAGCATACTGCCCGAACTCCCTCAGAAGCAGAGTATAGATCTCTTGCTGCTGCTTATTGTGAAGCTCAGTGGATCTCCTACTTGCTTCAAGATTTGCAAGCTGCACCCTCAGCTCCTATTCCTATATTTTGTGACAACAATTCTGCTATCTACATAGCCTCGAACCCTGTCTTCCATGAGAGGACAAAACACATTGAAATGGACTGTCACACAGTTAGAGACAAAATTGGTTCAGGCCTCATTCATCTGTTACCCATCGACACAAAGCTTCAAACTGCTGATGTCTTCATTAAACCACTGTACCCGGCTCCTTTCCAGCAGTTTATATCCAAGCTTGGCCATATTGACATTTACAGGCCAGCTTGTGGGGGGCTATCACACGATAAAGAGCCAACCTCAGACCCAAGTTTCTCAACTCCAACAGGCCCAAGTCATAGTCCAGGCCCTGTTACCAATTAGGACATGTGTATTTTATCTTTTCCCTCCAATTCTCTGTTTTTCCCTCTCCTTTTTGGTGATTAGAATCAGTTGGAATTCAGTTACAGATTAGTTCAATGCTAGCTGTATAAATATAGCCAAAACTCTTGTTTTCACTTTCAGTTTTATGAGAATCTGTTTTTCTTCGAAGTTTCCTCTCACTCCTACCTCGACTTTTGAAAGTTTCCTCTCACTCCTACCTCGACTTTCTCTGTTGTGCAAGCTCTGTATCAGAGCTTTTATGCTTTGTTCTTCAATTTTGTCAGGAAGCAACCTAAGTATGGGGAGGAATGTATAGAGCTATAGAAAAATCTTTGCCCATGTTGCAGGCAACCTATGTATGTTTATCACTCCAGAAGAGTATGCATTTGATTTCTTGGATTTTGATTGATAAAATATAAGTTTTTAGAAGTGAGTATTGACAACAGCCATAAGGGCAGGTTGACTTAATGGATCAATTGATGCTGCCGGGCTGTATTAAAAACCAAGTCCTGGAACTGCCTGCTAATTTTGTCTAAGAAAAACATTATAACTAAACAAAACCAACTGCGAAGTGGGTTGTGGCCATGATTTTTTTTCTTTATATAAAAAAAAAGCTGCAGTTTTTTTTGTGAATGAAAATCACCCAACTATATCATGGGATGATGCCACTGCAGACATTTCTGCAATTGCAGTATTACAGACACTTCAGCTAATGTAGTCCGCAAACTTGAAACCATATTTCCTTTCATTTTCCTCTGTCTTAATGAATTTGTTCTTGTATATGTCGAAAAACATGTGTCATCTGGCATCTACCTCCTTCATCACAGATAAATGAGATCCCAAAGCTGACATCTGGATGCACTGAATTCGTAGAATCTGCAGAACAGATTCTGGAGAAGAGGAAGATGAACCAAACAATGCTAGCCAATCACAGCACTTTGCTTGACTTGCTAGAAATTCCTCAACTTATGGACACGTATGTTAAAAAGATAAATTCTTTATCCGCATGTTAATGTTCTCACATGCTGCTTGCCCAACACATCCTTTCTGAGGAGCCTTATAAACTCCTATGTGTATGCAGTTGTGTACGAAATGGGAATTATGATGAAGCCCTAGATTTGGAAGCATTTGTTGGTAAACTTTCAACCATGCATCCCAAGTAAGTTCATATGCCTTTTCTGTGATCGTTTAACCTGTGATTTTGCTTTAAACAGAAGAAAATGTCTAATTTTCTTTTTTTTTGAAAGGTTTCTTCTAGTATTTTTTTCACCTATTTTCACTAGATGTTTCCCCTGCAAAGGTTGCCAGTTATTCAGATATTAGCTGCAGAAGTTAGGCTGACTACCCAATCACTACTTTCTCAGCTTCTTCAGAAACTTCGCTCGAATATTCAGGTTCCTGCTGTGATTATTTTTAAAATATGCACAAATCCCACTAGATTTATCTGAAATTTTTTTGGATATTTTGGATCTAGTTAATGTTTCTTCCTTTGCTAGTTACCTGAATGCCTCCGCATTATTGGATATTTACGACGGATAGGAGTATTTAGCGAGTATGGAATGCGTTTGCTGGTGAGGTTTAATGCATTTTTTTCGTTCAATCTTCCTTCGCTTTTGTTTCTTGTATTTGACCTTGAGATTTTCAGATTGGTTGCAGCTACTTGGTACTCCCTTTTGTCTTTCCTGCTTCTATTGGACTCTGACAGTTAATTTATGTTAGTTCTTAAGATGCTGGGAAGCATGGCTTGCTGGTGTACTTATGTTCTGGACCAGAAAAATCCATATGAGTACTTAAAAGGGATGATCAACTGTCACAGAATGCATCTTTTTGACGTTGTTAATCAATATCGAGCAATATTTGCTGATGATACTTCAGGAAATGAGGAAAATTATGATGGTGGGCTTCTTTTTAGTTGGGCGATGCACCAAATTGCGACACCAACTTTGAAAGTTATGCTTCCAAAGATAACTGAAGGTGGATCACTGTCGAATATTTTGGATCAGTGCATGCTTCTTTCATCATAAGCCACTGATTTTGAAATTTGAAAGAACTGTTATGTTTGTATTGGTTTTTATGAAAAAAAAAATCCCCCTTGGAATTAAGAAAAAGCCTCTGATTGCCATGCCTTGTAGCCCTGCTTAGGGCTTGTTTGGGTAAATGACATAATTAAGGCCTTATGTAAAAATTACTTCTGATAAAAGGTCTTATATAAAAAGTAACTTATGAATAAATTAATTTGTATTTGGTTATTCAGTAGAAAGAGTGCTTATTTTGAGTTAGTAGTGTTTGGTTATATAACTAAGGGAATTATAAATAACTTTATTACAATATTTTTTATTTTTAAAAAGAGTTTAATTTTGTTGTACTAGCACTGCAATTTTTTTATACAGTCATCTAATCATATATTGTCATATTTGTAAAACATGTTGGACTTGTTCCACACCGCCTCTATATATATATATACTCTAACAACATCAATTAAATTAAATATTTTATATTGTCATTCAATCAATATATATTTTTATACTATCAGTATATTTATATTAAATTCTTCTAAAAATTTATTTCAACTGATGTTGTTAGAGTATTTAACTTATTATTCTTATCTTTAAAATTGATGTTATGTTAAATATTTAATTGAACTTTTATTAGTTTTATTGTATAATTTATTTATTTGTGAAGAATAGTATAAATTTGCACGAATAAAGCTATAATAAACTTACGGCTCTACTACAAGTATAGTTATTTCTAAAGCATTTCTCTTGTGACACAAATATCAAGCAAAGATATGTAATGATATAATAATTAGAACAAAAACAAATATCATCGAAAAGTATAAATGATGATGAAGAAAAATAAAATTGAAAAAAAAAACAGCAGAATCCGAAAATACAACTTTTTGGGAAGTTGAAGCATATTATTTTAACTTATGGAAAAGCTGTTAAACAACTTTTCTGGAAGTTGAAATTTATTATTTCCTTTTGATCCAAACACTATTGGTGTGATTTTTGATAGTCCAAAAGTGGAAATAAGTCGCAAGCCTACCTATCCAAACTGGCTCTTAGTATCTTCATGAAGAAGTTACATTAACATTATATTTTCTAATTGGTTTTTTTTACAGTACTGTGCTATGGGACTGGATTGGGTTGGACTGGATTTTCGAGGCTTGCTCCAATCACTCTTTGTAGAGTAAAAGATATTCTGATTTACGATCTATTCAGGTTAAATCATATGTAAATCGTCTCATAATATATGGGTTGGTTTATTTACAGGGCAGTTCTTAACTTATTCTCAAAAAATATGAGTACTGCGGTGGAAAATTTTCAGGTAAATGCAGTGTAGTTAAAATGTTTTATATGCTGGTTGCCTGAAATTGTTTATATGTATTCATTTACTCAAAAAAGTCAACACCCCAGCGATTTCTTTTTCTCTCTTCTCAGCAAGTATCCCACTTTCATGTAATGATTAAGTAAATGATTTGTTTTCAGTTGGTCTTGGATTCACATTGGTGGGTTCCTCTCCCAGCTGTTGGCTTCTCTTCAAATACTGTTGATGAAGAAAGTCAGGAGGATGTCACTCCACCCTCCTATTTGATGGAACATCCACCTCTTGCTGTTTTTATTAATGGTGTGGTCCAGCCAATTAAGAAAGTCCAATTAGCATTAAATAAAGGAAGCGTTTTTTTCTTCCTTGCACAGTTGTTGCATTAAATGCACAACCGTGCCACTGAGGAATTTATGTTGTACAGGAAAACTGCATTTAATGCAATGCGACGGAGGGACCTCTACAAATAGAGGTGAGTTTGGCAATTGAAGCATCACAACACACAGATCAAGCAGCGAGAGTTAGTATTAGGAGAAAAAAATAAAGAGTGTGAGTAAATTTGAAAAAGTGTAAGGTGTGAGTATATATATCGAGAATAATTTTTGAGTATCATCTCTATTACTAGTTAGTATTATAAAAATGTAATATTTGAATAGGAAGGTTCTCATTGGAAAATACTATATTTACCTATTGGGTGTGAGAGTGTGGAAAGAATATTTTGTAATTATCTTAAATATAGTGGAATATTTTTCCTCTGACATTTAGGGATTTTTACATTAAAAATTTGGTATATAAATTTCTTGATCTATTTTATTGATGTGAATAGTGGCATGGATCCCATTTCAATGAATAGTGACATAAATACTATTTACGTAAATAGTGATAAAGTGGCCCAATCGTAAATAGTAATAAACGGGTTCCACCATAAATTACTATTCATCTTGATATTTATTTTTTTCTCCGTCAATTTAGTAAGTTTAATTCCATCAAATTTATTTTGCTATCACACGTTATCATTATGTGAAACAGTCTAGTTATTGTCTTTTGGTAAATTTCTTGTCGAAATTGCTTTTGCTTTTGCATTATCATTTGCCTATCTGGCTATCTCCACAAATTCAGTAGCGCATCCACATCAACACTATCATTTTAAGAAGAGTATATGATGAAAAACGTTTTGTAGGATGACAAGCGTAAATCGACTTCTTTTATTTTTTTTGGTACAAGTGTAAATAAGTGTAAATAAACTTCATACCAGTGTGCAGCAAATCAACTTTTAGTTTAAATCAAACATTTTCTCCGTTGAATAACTTTTTCGTAGAAAGAATTTTCACAGATTCAACCGAATAACTGAAAGTGTGTATCATTGCTCATCAAATTTAACATTCATCCAACATACTCCATTGAAATGTTGATTAATGTATAACATTTTCTTGCATATTAAGTAACAACCATTCATGTTAGGAATCTACCTATAATTAGAGTGCATGGAAGAAAGAGCAAATAGGGAAATAGACACAGGGAATTAGGCAGTAGTGGAGAGCACCCAATTGTAACCAGCACTACTGAGTTGGCGTGGGGGGAGCGAAGGATGAGACTATATGTATCAGAGGAAGGGTGTGTGAAAGGGAGGCTGATTATTGGCTTAGGCATTAGGAGAGTTGGACTGCTATAGTGTCCAAAGGCTCTTCTCATTTCTTACATTTCCTATACTATTTCTCTCTTCTTTCTTGGCTAAAAATCACACTGATCTCAGCTCAAGGGTGTGAATAATACTTCATACTTTTTCATTTCTTTGGTTTCTTCTTGTGGTTTTTATCAGATTACGTACTAACTGTTGTTCAAATTTTTAAAGATTTGATATGCAATACCTTCACAACAGTCAGCTCTACCTCAACAGTTGGATCAATCAAAATCAATTTCTATGAGAAGTTAGTGAGTGATGTAAATATGTCATTGATCCCCCACGTGTCAGTGTCTATATATATATATATATATATATTGATCAGATAAAAAGTGTCAAAGGCAATACAAAATGGAAACTTTTCATGATTGACAGGCCATGTTTGTAGGAAGTTCATAAAACGAAATTTCAATGGTCGCTGCTTATCTATGATGCCATGATGCCTTAATGTATGCTTCCTTACTTATTACTCCTCCTTGCGTTCAAACTCCTCTATGCATTTGCGTTAACATCTCTTTGGTGGCTGCAGGTGTATCCGCAGCGCTACGTCCATGTGCCCTAATAAGTCTAAAACATGTCCTTGCCCAAGAATTGATTAAGGGATTACAAGCTGTTTCTGATTCATTGTTGCTGTACAATACAACTCGGGCGCTCAGAGCTAACGAGTCAGGACTTCTCCTCTCACTTTGTCGGGCATTTATAGAGTATGTTATATCTGTTAAGACTAACTGATACAATGCAATTTTTTTTTTTCAAGTTCTAACTACTAGAATTCAAGTGTTGAACTTCAACTAATCTGACTCAAGTTAGGTTGACTCACTACCCTTTCCATCCATAAGACTCGATTTTGTGACATTATTTATAATTTGAGCTACTGATCCTTCTTGTCCATTAATCGCTCTACATACTGAATTCCTTAAAATTCATTTTATATAGGTTGCTTATTCTCATTGTGCAACATGTTTTGGGCATTGTTATCCTGGTGGAGAAACGCTTATCATCGATGCCAAGAACTTGTATGATGGAATCACCCGCCTATTAAAGGCCTCCTCCGCGAGAGAACTCCCAAAACCAGTGAACAATGGCGAAGCGAAGGAAGAGAAGAGCGCCGATGAAAATGGCGATGTGCCAGCAATGGAAAACGGAGAAACAACCGATGCCAACGAATCTGAAGCCATCAATGGTGATGAGGTCAACAAAGGACCTACTGCACAGACCGATCAAGAAGATACCAACATTGAAAAGCCACTGGAATAGTGTGACAATTAGAGATGGAAATAGGTGTATTTTTCTTCTCTGTCTAATTCTTTTGTATTATTGTCTAAAACGAGCGTCCTTGGTTGTAATTATATTGTCTGTTTGCATCATATGAATAGTCCATAGAAAGCATTGATTATGTAAGAAGAGAGAAGAGAATTTTGACACAGATTAGTCATAGAGAATGATGTGATTTTTTTTTACTTGTTTGTTTAGGTAATTGTCTTGCATGATAACAAAGGTTATGCATTTTTTTCTCAGCAGATATTGATTTATTAATAATTGACAGCAATGGTTTTGATAATCAGATGTTTAAGTCTACAACTATATAACTAACGAAAATCAGAGTCTTAGTGAAAGCGTAAGAATTTTGGATGATTTTGTATTACACCACAAATAAATATAAGCGCGTTGGGAAGCTTGTCTGCATTTTTAGTTTTGATGCAACTACTAAACACAGACTACATAGTAACAGATAATAGTGCTTCGTATAGAATACAAGACACTAATTAAAGCATCACAATTATTAGAATAATATTAAGTGTATAATAAAATTGTACAATAAATATACGTCATATACTTTATTATAATTAAATATGATAAATGAGTGAGATGAGTGGGGATCACTCGTCACAACTAATAGTGATAAGGTACGTGGTATGCTATACAATTTTATCATACACATAATATTACTCTAAAACACTTCGTAATAAAGTGCTAAACACGGGACAGCTCATATTATAGTATATATTATCAAGCCAACAACAAATTAGCATAGTTGCATTGCCAAGGGAGACAAGAGGACTTTTCATCACCTTCGCATCAAAATCTGTAAAAGTGGCTATCAAAACCCAAAAGTCTCAAGTCCCAACTGATTACCATTAGCCGAAGATGTTAATTCATCATTTATCAAGAGCATAATACTTTGTTACTGTAAAATTGTGAGCAACCAAGCAAAATATAAAAGTTTGAACTGATTTTATTTTATTTATTATATTTAGACACTCTTAGTGTTAAGAAAAACTTGGCAAAATTGATCTCAAGCAATAAAAAAGTGAGACAAAGAGTCACTACTTTTTCTTCTCTTCATTTTTGTTATTTATTAATTCTTTTAATCTTTTAAGTTCCTCTAATAAGAGTGTATTAAAATTAATCTCTTTAAATTTATATGTTCATTTATTGTGTCAAAATTTTTATTTATTCATTTTGAATGTTTAAAAGAAGTAATTTATTTTCAAATTCTATTATTATGTTAATTATACTTATTAATAAAGTGAATGAAAAATATATACTGACACTTGGTTGATTCAAGCGGATTGACATTTATTTTTTTTAAGCAAGTTCTTGAGTTTGAGTGTTGTAAGTAAAAAAAAAGGTTGAGAAAGCTTTACTTTTATAATAGGCCTCTAGCTCGAGCCTGGAACTTAGATGAAAAGATGTGAATAAAAATAAAACTAAATTATAATGTTGTTATAAAAATAATTTCATAGAATTAATTTATTTTTCTTGTCATTAGAATTTATTAACTCTAAGCTATTGAGGGGAGGGAGGGAGGAGGAGAGAGAGAGAAATTATTTAGTCTAAATCGAGGAAGGTTTATTACAATTTTTCAAAGTAACAGGTGATTAATCAAATATTTTTACTGTATCAATATATAATTAAATATTTATATAATGTTTTTAAATTTAGTTTCAATGTATTGTCAATGTAAAATATTTTTATCTAATTAATAATATTTTGCTCAATAAATAAATATAGTTAATTTTCTCTCCTAATACAGACATACAAATGAAATAATTGGATTGAATGACTTTTTCAATGAGTAGTGCATACAAATTAAATCTATATTTTTATATGTACTGTGTACAAAATGAAATTTATTCCTATGTTATGAGATGGGATGAGAAAAATAAAATCATACGAATGCGCGACCTAGGGATGAACCCTGCAAATGTGTCCTCCTTCAATCTAAAAACCCTGCAACGCTTGTAATTTCACAAGATACAAAGTTGAACTTAGTATTCAACACCATAAAAACTGCGGGAAAGAAAATTTGCGGCAGTTGAAGTAGGTGTTATGAACTTATAAGCACTGCAGCGTTTTTCTCGTTGTTTCTTCTGCAAGTGCTTGATCTCACTTCCTTGTGTATGGGCATTAGTTCCCGCAAAACAGTGAGACCAATGGCATCATCATCATCATCACCACCTACCCAAGATTCTGGGGAGCAACAAAAACAACCCCAAACTCAGGTTGCAAATTTACTCCAATATCAACCATGGGGTCACCCCCTTTTGGAGAGTTACCTCTTTCCTCTCCCCCCCCCCCCCCCCCCCCCTCAAAGCTCTCTATAGTGCTCTTGCTTGCAAATTGCAATTCTAAAAGAAAAAAAATGAAGTTTGATTTTGTTGGGGGTATTTATTTGTTTTGGGTTCGCAGAGAATTATGAGAGAGACAAGAGGTATTGGCATGTATTTATTTATTTATTTTTGGTCACGCTTCCCGGGGGGTGGTTCCAACTCTGTTGGAGGGGATCGAACTTTCAGTGCACTTACCTAGGGGTGACGGTTGATACCATTTGTGCTGGCCTCATGTGCATTTATTTATTTATTTAAATTTATTTTGATTCTGTTTGCAGTTGATATATCTTTAAGGATTTAATTCATAATATGCAACATTCAATTGTGTAATGCCACCCCAAGATTAGTGTTTGACTTAATCGCATATTATTTTGAAAATCTTACGAATAGAAGGATCTGATTAAATGACAGTGTTAAAGTCTTTTACATTGATATTGGATAATGATATTTTGACAATAAAAAAATGGATGTCTGTTTAGACACTCACTTTATAACCATTGGATATGATGGTAGTCTTCACTTATCCTTAACGTTCATTACATTCAATGGTTATAAAGTGGATGTCTGAACAGACACCCACTTTTTGAGTGTTAAATTAGTATTACTCATTGATATTTATATTAGCAGTGTATCAAAATTAATATCTATCCTTACTATTAATTATAATAGAATTGAATTTTGATATATTGTTACACAATCATGTATCCATGTATTACTGCATTATTAAATGTATTTGACTTTCACAGCAGCTTGTCCAAATACCACAGTCTGATAAGATATAGCGTAAAGCATATTAATTACACCGATAGCTCTTATTAAAATAACCTCTTTGGATTTTCTAGAGAGATCACTATGTGTGATGTAAAATTTAAAATTGATTAATTTGAGAGTCGTCAAAAATAATCCTTCAATGTTAAACACAAATAATTTCAAGTCCACTGCGAAATCTTTCAACATCAAATCCAACTTCTAATAGAACCAAAAAAGGAAAAAAAAAGTACACAACATTCTACTTTGTATTGTTTCCCCCACCAACACTTTAGGTGTTTGTCTGTGTAACACAGTACCACTTAACAACAGAAGGCCATATTGGAAATAATGTCCTACTTATTTTAGTATTTGCTAGGTTCATCCTTTAGGCAGTTGTGACATTGTCAAAGGAAATTATACCTAAGCGAGCCTCAAGCTTGTTCATTGAATTCATAGAAAAAGGAAGCAAAAGCAAAGAGAAAAATATAGTTCCAATTCTCTGAAGAATGAGATATGTGCTTGTCTGCAATCATAACACTAGTGACCGAGCATGTTAAAATAGAAACAAGAGTAAATCCCCAATTCGGTACTTCATAAAAACAATATTGAATGAATTAATTCCTTCAGAAAATATATACTCTTCTTAATTCTTCATGATTAAATTAGTCACTCTCAATATTTTCATGGACTTATTTATCCTATTTATATTCATATCAGGGATCAATTTAACTTAATTTTATAAATTATTAAGAATTAGTTTGTTCCATTTTAATTACGAGGAATCAAGAAAAATATATATATATTTTTTTTCTGAGGAACTTGTTCTTTCGATGTTATTTTGGAACCAAATTAGAGGTTTACTGTAGAAACAAAATATAAATGTGGGACTGACATTATTACCCATGTCCAGCGAAGACTCTCAGACTCGAATCTGAGGAAGGGTGTTTGCCGGAATTGGGGGAAAGTACAAGCGAATGTTGTCTGGCGGATTACTGGTGATGATGCTTTGATCCAGTTCTGGAACCGCCATTGTGTTCCGTTCCGGGTATACTCGACCATGCAATTAAACCGGTGCGGTGCTACCTGCAGACATGAACTCCGCTTTGAACCATTTCTTAACAGTGGCGGGTCACTGGGACTCCCAGAGTTTGGAGGAATGGTTGCCTCGTGATATTGTTAGCCGCATCATGGGGTTGTCTTGTTTTCACCCACAACTAGAGTAGGAGGAGAAGAGCGTTAATTAAGTTTCTAAGTGAAAATTCAAAAATGAATTAAAATGTGTTTGCTAGAATTTCGGTAAAAGCCTCCTTGCCTCTTACATCTCACACATTAGCAATTGAGGCATGCAAGTACAGGCAATCAAGTGAGTGACAAACTTGCCAGCGCATAATATATATTTTTCATCATTTCCTGCTGCCACATTATAGAAGGTGGTAATGAAATACTTTCTTTCAAATCACTCAATTAATTTCATATTTTTTGGAATGAAAAATAATTAATTTCATACTTTAATTGTTGTTTTTGACTGATTGGCTTATAAGTTGCACAATTTTTACTTATATGCATTTTTTCTATTTAGAATGTGTTTGATTGGGGGATAAAATTAAGAAATTTTTTCCATAAATAAACTCCATATATAAAATTACATAATTAACTTATCCTCCAATTTTTTCACCTATTTTTGCCTCCTAACTGAATACACCTTTAGGGTATGTTTGTGAGTTTAGATTTTGAAGTGAAGGGGATGAGCCTCTCCATTTTCCTCCAAAATCCAAACTCCCAGACACACCTTTAATATTTATTTGTTCTAACATCCAATGCCATGATGTTTTCATTTTCTCATTGTTTTATGTATATTAGTCACATTTGGAGGGAGTAATATTAGAATGCATGATGTATTTTTGAAGAGGATTTCAACAGACTCATTATAAAGTTATTCATTTGAATAGTAATACAATTGATTTTTAAACTGTAAGTATTTTTATGAGGTATTTTCAAAAGTTCAAAAGAGTGAATTTTAATTTCCATCTCTTTAGAGTGAAATGTCCCTTCCACGCCTTTTTGTCTCTTAACTCTATTTTATACTAAGTCTATTGCAAATCACCATCCACCACTTGCTATCAGCAAATTGCTTGTCACCAACCACAGTCATGGTCATTAGTCTCCTCCTGTCGTTGATCATCCACCCTCGATCTACCTTTGTCCAAAAAGAAAATAATATAATTTCATTATTCAAATAAACTATGCTGTAAATAAAGTAATATAACTACTTTATCCAAAAAGAAAAATTAAGAATGAATGGAATTCAATTGAAGCATTAAATTTGCTTGTAGTTTAAATTCCCTAAAATTTTAAAAATATTTCATTGAAGCACATTTGGATAAATTTTTTTCTGAGATTACGCTTAATATCTTGTCACAACCTGATCTAGAATGTGACCGGCACATGAGAACCCCGTTCCTATATAAGCCTCATGACCTATGTCGCTTTATATGCACAGTAAATCTTAAAACTATTTTAAAAGACGGCTTTATTTTCTACATACAAATCACCTGCTCTATCCAATTGTATAATCAAATGAAAATCTCTTAATTTATATTTGAAACTGAAATCATGATAGCTAAGCTAAAAGTTCATAGTCTATTTCTAGAGTTTGAAATCGTAATACTATTAAATGTATAAAGTCTAGTTTGTGCAACAAATATAAGTAACAAAAATATATATACATGCATCTCAACTTTATATCAAAATATGCAAATATGATGTATGCTCTAAAGGCTGGGATCGTATCTGCATCTACATTGGAGCACGTATAGAGCAAATGACCTCACCAAAAAGCTCACCAACTGAAAATCTAATGTTGTTGGGACGAAAATGGCTGAGAAGTACCCTCAACAACTACTGTATCTGAAAAGGAGAAAGAGAAAGAGGGGTGAGTTTTGTTACCAAAACTCAGTGATTGAGTCTTCATTTGGAATCCCTTTTCATAGAACACCAAGGAAGATACACAAACCATAGTAACAATAATAATAATAAAGCTTTAGAACATTTCATATCTATAGCGATATAATCAAAATCATAATTCTTTTATAAACCACACCAACAGCACCTCAATAGAGAAGCAGAAAATGTCTAGTTATTATTGCCAATTTTGGCACAATTAGTTCTCTGCTCTGTGGTTCTTAAATAATCGGAACACGGACATCCAACTAGGTTCCTTTCTCTGCTCTGTGAGGTCATCCTTAGGATGATTTGATACTAAAGTTAACGATCATTTTTCCAGTCGTTAACTCACTAGTTGTTTTTCTATGATTATTGTCTAGCTTACTTTTAGTAACTAATTCATTTCTTTAAGATTCTATAAAGGTCTTTGCTCTAGGGTTCAAAATTTCATCATGCAAAATATGCTTCTCTAAAACATGCAATGTTCATAAAATCTCTAGTATGCTCATACTTAGTCCCATTTCTTAATAAAATCAGTTCACCAATAATATTAGTAACGGTCCCATGAGTTTTAACAAAAACAAATTTCATGCTCAAAAAAAAAAAACCCAACAATTCCAAAACATAATAACCAGCAATATTTCCAAATCTCTTACAATAATCTCTAATAAATCAAGCATATAATTGTACTTTCTAGGAAAATAACTCTAATGAATAACATAGAGATTTTAGATGTGAATCCATTTACCTGGAGTGGTAGAAGAAAAAGGTTCCACATCGACAGAGTTCCTTGGAGCAGAAATGGCACCAATATTTGCCATGGAAGTAATAAAACTCTAACCTCTAACATTACAAGAAAAGCACGGGAAACCGACGTATGTACTGATGGATTTTTCAAAGGGTAGCATGTTTACCGACGGGTATGGGGGCATCAGTTTTCAAGCCGTCGATGAATATTACCAATGGTAGGAAAAACCCATCGGTTGTTTTCGACACATGTAGCGACGGGTAATAAAATAACTAGCCGTTGGTACAATTATATAAAAGAAGTCATCATGGTCGTTAGAAACATATTTATACCGAAAGGTTTATTTGTTTTTACCGATGGATATTGAAATAAATAAAATATGTTTTTCAATCTGTTACCGATGAGTTTATTGATGGTGTTTTGATTTATGGAAAGCAATTTATTTTAAGAAAATTACTTATTACCAATGGTCAAACTCGTCAGTAAATTATTAATTTTCTTTTATTCTTCCTTGTTTAATTATGAAGTGATTAGTGATTTATCATTTATTTATTTATATAATAACCTAATTATCAATTAAATTGATATTAAATAATAAAATTAATAAATTAAACTGATTAAATAAAATAGAAAATTTTGATAATAAAATATGTACAAATTACAATAAATGTAAAAATATCCAGATTGGAAAAAACAGAAGTTAGATAAAAACTAGCTGAACTCCTGGGTGATGACATTGTTAGCATCATCAGCGGCATCATCATCGTATGAACTATCATCATCATCCGCGCCATCCGACTGTGAGTAGCCCTCAAAGATGGAGGGGAGTAGGATATGGGGAATGGATCTGGGGATGCATCTTGCCGGAGCAGGAGGATCTTGAAGCCTGCTTGTCCCGAAAGAAAGTCATCACATCTACAGTGATCTTCTGTTGCATCTTCCAAAACTGAGCCTTCTCCTGCAGCTGCCACTCCAAGGAGAGCTTAAGCTCTCGGATCTCCCTCAACTCCTGCTCCATAGCTGCTTGCCCTTCCTGCTGCTACTGGAGTTACTAAAAGAGCTGTGCCTGATCTCCTGCTTTGCTGGATGAACTGTACTTGCTATTGCAGCTCTTGGTCGAGGGCATGCACACGCTCCCTCATGGTATCATCCCTAGTAACTGACCTAGTGATGGAGGATAGGGATATGCTCTCAGGATAGTACCCTATCCCATATATGCAACTCTTGTAAGGGCCACCAACTACCTGGGTCCAAACATCCTCCTCATTTGGAGGAGGAAGAATGTTAGTATCGGGTCCAACCTCAGCCATCTGGGTCTAGTACTGGTCTATACCTGCTCCCAGAGGTTTATAAACTCGTGCTACAAAGAAAAAAAGATAAAATACATTGTAAGTAATAATTATGAGATAAATCAAAATAATAATAAAAATTAAGTAAAGATATGTCTAAATTCAAACTTACATAGGTTGCTTAGAGCGAGGGTTTATGCAAGCCTTTCCAGACTCCTCCTATGCTTACCCTTTTAGTTGTGGGTCTCCCGAAATAGCTCGCCCTATATCGAAGGGCGGCTTAACTCCCTCGCCTGCAAAAATAAGCACAATAAAGTCATAAAAACATAGTATTTGCGACAATTCAAATATAGTAAACGTTATTATAAAATATATAAATATTGAAGAATTACCAAATGCTTTCGGGTCCCCTCCTGGGTGCTCAGCCCACCGGTGTGCAGCAACCCGCCTTTCTGTGAGGATCGGTTTGTCTTTCCCTTATCCAACCTATCCTTGAAGGTTGAGTTGCTGGCCTAGTGGCGCTGCAGCTCAGTAAGGATGGCATCATTCAGCCATGAATTGTTCATGTGTCCCTTACGGACATTGTGAAACCTATCTTGTATTAGCTTAGAGGACCTAATCCTCCAAGCCCTCTTAACTACAGGCTCATGCTCGGGCTGAATATAAAAGGATTTCTGCACAGACAATTTCATAGAACATAAGTGATTATATATAAGCATATAATTAAATAATATAAACAATTTTAACAAAAGTGAATAAATCATAGAATTACTTTTTACTCCTTCCACCACGACACCTTGACATCTACTGGGATGTCAGTCCATGTAGGCCACGGATGGTTATATCGACTCTATATAACCTCTGTGATCCTATGATGAGCTGATGAAAATGGATGAAAACTATTATGTAGATAAAATAAATCAAAACACAATCAAAATATTTTAAATATCATAAGAAATATAAAATTAGAAGGTAATAAAAAATGTGTCAACTTACCTGTCTTTACCGTCTGACCTAATCTGTGAGAGCGTTCTACCATCGGGCCCAAATGGCCTACCATCTAACCCAAGAGGCCTCCCATCTGCATCTCGTGCTTGTGACCCAGTCAAGGAGAAAAAATTTTGCTAAGACATAGGGCTGAGAGTTGGGGCAATGGTGAGACTAGGGGCAATGGTAGGACTAGGGAAGGGGTCGCTGATGTGAGTGGACTGTGAGTGTGAATACGGGGGAGGTAGAAGGCTAATATACCCAAGAGTAGGCATCATCCTAAAGGCTGGGGTGCTGGTAGTAGAGATTGAGGTGGAAGTAGTGGAAAGGGAAGTGGTATAGGTGGTGGGAAGGGCAATAGTGGAGGTGATAGGAGGGGCAGTGGCTAAGATGATGTGGGTAAACCAACCTTTCAAAGTTAGCCCTGCCTCTACTAGTCATACTGAAATAATTAAAAAATCCACAAAAAAAGAATTAATTAAACAAGAAATTTCAAATAATTTCATAATACAAATTCAATTGCTATTTAAATTTTTAGTACAACTACTTTTAATTTTATTCTCTTAACAAATATTCTAAAAAACTTCAACAATATATTCTCTTAAATTAGGAGTTTTCGTTGTCAAATATTTCTTTTAATTGGTCTTTAAAATACATTCAATTGGTCTTTAAGTTTTATTTAAATTATTATTTTTAAACAAGTTCAATTGGATTTTAAGTTTTTTTTAACATAGTTACTTTTGTTTAATCTATTTTCCTAAAAAAATATTAACAAAATTTCAACAGCATCTCCCTTTAAATTAGGAGCTTTCGTCATCAGGTATTTATTTTCCTTAGTCTTTAAAACACATTCAATTGGCTTTTTTCAAATATAGTTACTTTTGTTTAATCTATTATTCCTACAAAAAATTTTAACAAAATTTCGATAGCATCTCCTCTTAAATTAGGAGCTTCCATCATTGCATATTTCACTCAATACAACAATTATAGATATTATTATAAAGATAAATAACAAAATAGATATAATGAACCCGTTATATTTTAATAATTACATACAATTCACATAATCCTAAAAATCATTCGCATCCCCTTATAACTCCACAATATGTATCTTGTAATCTCCACAAACACAAAAAATCCCACAGCAAATAATGCAAACAAGTCATGGAAGGACCTCTACGCCCTTTCCCTTAGTTATGAAATCCCCATTTCCTATAAATCTATCCTAAAAAACAAAAGTCACTATATATCCTACATACATATTAAACCATTAAACGATAAAAATAACAAGAATTTAGTTACTAACCTCTATAGCAGTCAAAAAATACAAAATATATGAAAGCTCTCGACGTCCAATCAAATCTAATCCTAAAAATCAAATATGAAAAATTTAAATTAACACAATTATATACATAGAAAACATAAAATGAGATAAGCAAAAAGAATGCCAAATCGACCACAAAATCAACAATCGCTACTACCCTAAAAAAAAACTCCTACACTAACAAAATAAGAACCATAATTACTCCCCAATGCAACAAAACACAATACAATTGGCACCCATAAACGAACAGAAAAAGTAAACCAAATCCAAAACCTAAATTGATTAAAATGCTCATCAAGGTCCCTAGATTGCAAAGGTGGTCTTAGCCTCTCGAACGAAGCTCTGGTAGCGGTGCACAGTGGAAAAATAGACGGCGGCAGCGTTTAGAGAAAGAGAGGGGGGGTTGATGGAATGGGGAAAAAGAAGGCTTATGAGTTCAAAAATACGTGGATTATCGACGGGTATATGTTTAATAAAATGATGTGTTTCGATCTCCACTAATTACTGACGAGCTATCGACGAACACACTGAAATGCCAAAGGTTTCAGGCAACTACTGAAATTTCAAATACTCATCGATAATGTCGTCGATAATAATTGATAATTAATAATTTTTAAAATAATACTTGTTATTTAACCAGTCGGTAATATTTAATAAAACTAATTTATAAATTTTAATTAAATATCTGTCAGTTATATATCAACCAAAAATAAAAAAAAAATAATGTTAAATATCCCGTCAATTACCCAATCGGCAATATTTGATAAAAATAATTTATAAATTTTTATTAATCATTTGTAGGTACACCAGTCGATTATATATTAACCAAAAATAAAAAAATTAATGTTAAATAACCCGTCGATAATATTTGATAAAAATAATTTATAAAACACTATTAAATACTCATCGGACACTATGCGCACCAACTAGCTCAAGATGGCGCTAGCATTTACTGACAATATAATCGACGGGTGAGTGAAATAAACACAATTATTTCCAAAAACACACCAACCTATCAGAAGTTCCATTGGTAATTTCTAATGGATTCGTAACTGTCAGTGAAGTTCGTCGGTACCTTGTGCTTTACTGGTAGTGTAAAACCTCTAGATAGCTCAAATCTATGCTTAACATACTAAAAACCTTCGTTTCTTGAACCAAATGAAAACCCTTTAAATCACCCCGATAACAATGGGAATTTGAGGAAAAGAGAGTAAAACCAAGAGAACAACATACCTTAAAGCCTACGAGTAAAAGATTGTAGTTGATTTTGAAAGGAAATGGAAGAAAATGGAGTTTGGAAGTGGAACAGGGGTGGAAAGGTGATGTTTTCACATTTTTGTGAGTGAGAAACGTGTTTGCTGTGCCTAAAACCAGAAATGGGGTTTTATCATATTTTTGACCACTGCAGCACTCATCCAAGCATTTAATTCTATGAATTCCATCGCCTTACTGTTCCGTAACTACTGCAGCACTCGATGAGCACTGCAGCACTCTCCAGAGTGATATTTTCTAAACCTTTGAGCTATAGTTCAAGTGGAGCCTACCACTAATATAAGTACGTCCCGAGGAACCCTATGGCAGTCCCGGATTTACCTATAAACACGTGTACAATTCTAAACTCTCATAAGGAATATAGTATACCTAGGATATTAGATATCTGTTAATAATTCTAATTTTTTTTTAAATTGCTCATGCTAAGGCTTGGTTTGGTATTGTTGTGGTGTTTTGAGAGTTGCTAAACTCCTAGGGTACCCAAAATGTGATAACCTAATTTTTTTTTTGTTTTTAAAATAATTTTCGTATGGAATATACAAAAAATTGGATCTGTATTTGGCATAGATTTTCCAGATAAAATTTTGTTAGAACAATATTTAATGGGTGGAATTCGTCTTTCTTTACTTTTCTTCCTTTCTATTTTCTTTCTTCCTTCCTCTTCTTTCTTTTCATTTTCCCCTTCTTCTTCTCTTTCCACGTATAGGACCTTCTTTCTTCTTCTTCTTCTTTTTTTTTTTTTTTATCTTTTTCTCTCTTCTCCTCCTTTTCTTCTTCTTTTTCTATTCCCTCTCCCTTCCCCATACAAGATCACTAGTGCAGCACAATTTCTATCCTCATGTCCTCCTCATTATTATCACCACAATTTCTCTCTCCATCTCTCATTCTCTCTCCTCCGTACTATCTTTCTCTCTCTTTAAGAAAGGTCAGTTAGAGCTGCGAGTTTTAAACCTTTCTCTAGCTTTAATCTTCTTGAGAAATAATAATTGTACTCATGGAGTGTGGGACACCATGTCGACTCATACACCATCTACCATTAAATTGGGTGTGAGTCAGCACGATATCCCACACCTTATGAATACAAATAACATTACTCAATCTTCCTTCTAGAGTAGTAGGTAAGTGTCAATCTTGCTTTATTTATCCTATTAAACTCTTTATTTATTTGTTCATGGTATATTGGGATATTGAACCCTAGGATAACAAATCTGGGGTTTTCTATTATGTAGGGCTATGCATTATTAGCTCACTGATATTGTATTTCCCTTGTTCCTAGAGTTATAGAATATTTGAGCATTAGCCATTGGATTGGTGACACTTGAAAGTTGATCTTCGATTCTTTAAACTAGTTTGTGAGTGCACATTATATCTGTAATTATTTTTAATTATGCTAAATTAGTTCTAAATATATTTTAGTAAATTAGAAGCTGAGAAATAATTATTTGGCTATGTTATATAGATTTAATGAATTAAGTCTAATCTATAAACTTAGGTTTTGTTTGAAAATTTACACATGAGACAATATGACATGATTTGAAAATTTGGAATTTGCATAAGGAAATATTCAATTTCATAGATTTGAAATAATTGAAAGTTATTGAACCCTGTACAGATTTGAGAAATGATTTATGGATAGTGGGCATGGTCCTTTTTTTTTGTTGAGATGAAGAGAATTGATTGAACATGATATGTATAAAATAATTATATGTTTTGGGAAGAATCTCTTATACGATCTGTAGTTAACAATAGTGCCATTAGCCTTGGTGCATCTTAGCTCTATTTGATTAGGACCATATAGTGGATCCTCCTATTTTGCAACTACTAGCATAGGTCAGATGGTCCTGTTTTAGGATCACTCGAAGAAATGACCACCAAAGTGTGAATCCTCCTATTTACCCTGAATTTTATGATTCCCTATTATTTTATATAAAGTTGGTTGCTTTCGAAAATCTTTTCTTTAAATATAAGAATTTGTTGAATTTATATGAACTCTAAATTTGTCATCATTTTTTCTAATTGAGTACATGTCGTCTCATGTGGGTTTATAGACATCCTGTCTGTCACTGAGTTGTAAAACTCACTACATTGTTTTCTTCTTTTTTCCAGATATAGGTGTACCTACATGCTACAATCCCGTGGCTCCTCAGTAGCCGACTGTCTGAGTAGGTAAGCCTCCTTAAGAAGGCCTTTTTTTGCATACTAGAACCTATCTTTTGAGTTTTAGTTTGTTAGAACTATTTTTAATGCTCCATATGTCACAGGTTGGGTCCTCGAATTATGTTTATGTATATGTAGTTAAGACTTAGTTATATAGGTTATATTACAAAAAGGATTTGTAATCTTAACTTAGAATTATATTTTGAACTACTTTCTTAGTTAACATTGGACATATAACTTGTGGTTATGGATTTACATTCGAAACTAGTTTGAAAACTAACTTGACTTCATGTTTGATTTTAGGATTGGATTTGATTTAAATTAGATGTTAGAATTTGGATTGAAATTTATATGTTGCAATGATGTTCTGGATTATGTTGATTGGTTGTTCTGTTGCCAGAGGTGCATTTTGAGAATATTTAAAGCCCAATTCTATATTTTATCTTTATTTTTACACAGATTGTATTTTTAATTTTGGGGATGTTCAGAAAACAGAGAAGACTTTACCTATTTTTCTATAAAAGTTTGCATGTTAAGGTTTGTGGGGGAACATGCTCTCTATGCACTGTTGGGTCGTGTCACAAAAGTTGCTCTCAAAAAGCTATGCAGTATTGTTTGGTAAATAATGTAAAAATTGATCTCATCAAGAAGAAATCATCACAGTAGTATTTGGTAAATGTACTATAAAATTGCTTCTGTAATCTAAAATGTCTATAATAAATATAGATATTAAACATGATAATTTCTACTTTTATTGTCATTAATTAGAGGAGGGTTATACTAGTCTCATACTTAAGTTTTGGAGAATAAAAATTAACTCTAAAAAAGATCTCATGAGGTGCTCTCAGACACAACCCTAACTTTTAAAAGCCAAAAGCAAAAGCACTCCATTGAAGAGCATTATTAAACAAAACCTAGAAATAGTGGTAGTGAGTGTTTGTAAGGATAAAGAAATATACTGGGGGTCCTTAGAGTGGATTTTGGATTTCTTTTAAGATGAGAGCAAAGTTCATTTTCATTCTGATTGGATATCTAAATCAAATGAGGAAGGTTTATCGAGTTTTATTTTGGTTTCATCAAACTAGTTAGAAACAATAGTCTCCATGCATGATGTTAATGGAGGTTGATTTAACTAGTCAACTTTCTATTTATCTATCACATGACTTAAATTTGATTCTCAAGGTTTAATTTGTCATGTTATTTGAAGATCTACATATACCTTTGTAAAACACTCAATAAGTCCAAAAATATTTCTAGATCCTAAACTTGAACTAGTGTTTGCTTTGACCTACACTTTTGTTAATACGAGTCCCAGAGATCGATCACGTTGTGCCTAAATCTCCCACATATTTACCCTTATTTAGTTGAGGATATCTCCTAAATCCCACATAAGATACCCCTCTCTTTTATTATATCTTGTCATTATTACATCATACCTCATATATTATATCATATTTCCTATAAATACAAAAATATATCTAATATCTATTAAATCCTAGGAATATCTCCTCAATTCAGGATAGATAATCTTCTAACTTATCACGGGTCACCTCACACTATATAAGGGGCTCAACGCCATATCATAAGCTTATAATATGCTATTTTTTATTACTCTATGCCTCTTTCATCTATTGACTTGAACATCGGAGTGTCTTTATAGGTATCCCACCCCTCGTTTGCCCAGATGTTGGAGCTACTTGCACTCTTATTGTACTTCTAGGTAAGAACAGGGTATATCTTTAATGAAAAAAATTAAATGTTTTGGAATTGAAAAGCATTAAATACATATTATGTTTGATTAAATAATCTTTATTTTCTAGTTCTTAACGTGTGTGTTTTACATAAATGTATATTCACAAGTCAATTTTACGTTCAATTTTTTTAATTTCTTTAACTTTTATATACAGCCATAAATGCATATTTTATTTAGAAAATAATTTAATTTGAATAAACTTTACCTATATTTAATTACATATTGCACTAGTAAAAATATCTGATTCTCACAATAACACAAAATTCTTTTACATTAATAATGTATCAAAAAGCTCAAAATTATTAATCTCTTTAGAAAAATAAGAAAATAAATTAAAACCATAATGAGAATATCCATCTGGAGAGATGCCCGCAAATAAATTAATGTGAAAACTAACTTACATTAACCACCATCCTATTAATTTCGAAATTAATGCATTTCTTTATCTTTATAGAAGCCTTTTTCTTTCACCTGTTTTCATTACAAAGTTTTTTCTTTTATCCAGTTCACGAGATTAATTTAATTTTTTAGGAGAAAAAGACATTAGAGGATTTTTTAAATCCTTTTTCTACCCTTCATTACCTTTATTATATACTCCCCAAATTGGAGGATTTTTAAGGAGTTACAATATGATTAGCTATTTTATCCATATTAATGTTGTATAATACCACTTTTACAATCATTTAAAAAAAAAAATACGAGAGCACAAAAATGGAACGCATGCGCGCCCGTGCACACACATATACTGTCAACGAATAAAGTTTTGAAAAGAAACAAAATTAGAATCTAAGACCAAAAAAATTCTTCATGGAAAAAATTGAGATTTTTTTACAATAAAAAACAACTTTTCAGTAAAAAAAATTGAAAATAAAATAAAAAGGATGATTGTTTATGCAAAATATTTTAAATAAAAAATTTAAGAGAAAATATTTTTAAAAAGAAACATTTTTTTATTTATATACCATATAATAGTTTTTTAAAAAATTTGAAACTAAATATCATTATAAAACATAATAATTATGCTAATTAATTATTTATATATATAGGGTAAAACTAAAAAATATTGTAAACCTTCCGTTTCATTGTCCCTATCAATTTTATACTCATGAATACATGTAAGACAAACCCTTTAAAACCCTTCATTTCCATACCCTTCACCCCCTTGATCCCTTCTTTTCCCTCATAACACGTGAATATATATATCCTTATCAAGGTATTTACAAATAATTTATTAATGGGAAAGCCCTGGGAATCAACACAGGTCTTGGCGATGCATGATTGAAATAACGGTCAAGTGAGTCACTATTAGAAATAATATCCTGTTACTAACGGATTTTAGTTAATTATCAGTGGAAAAATTAATCGTCGCCGGATTTACATGGGAAAGGTCACCTTGGAAATAACGTCCTTGGTAACTAATATTTAGGGAAAATAAATCCACTAGTAATTTTTTGAGGGACTTTCCATTGGATTTTTATAAATTTTCTGAATAAGTGGTTAAAAAAATTCATCCAATTTTTGTAATGAAAAAAAATTAGTGCTAGAAAGTTGTTATATTACCAGCAAAAATATCTGTCAGTAACGGTAGGAAATAAATTAATTAAAAAAGAAAAATATTTTTATTGGGAGAAAATCCATTGATAATATTTTTTTTTGTTTTTCAAAATTACATTATTTACTATTTAAGCTTAACTACTTATGGTTACCTGATTTGAATAATTAAATTTATTAAAACCTAATTATTTATAATATTTAACTGATTATTGATAAATAAAAATTTTTATAATAACAAAAATTAGAAAAAAAAGATATTAACAAATAAATCATAAAGCAAATATTTCAAACACTATAAATAAAAATTAAAAAATTAAAAAAGTGTAAATATCATAAAATGTGTACAAATAATATAACAAAATCGACAAAAAGAAAATAATAATAATAAAATAAGTAAAACACAACAACAACACGGGGAGATCGGTAACATCAATATTAGAGGGAGAGCAGCAAAATCTCAATCTCATCATGCGCGTGGCCTACCTCCAACTTCTTCTGGTAGGTCATCATCTCCTTCTTCACCTCCTTCCCAATATCATTTATCAACTTCTTCTCCTTCGTCCTGCCTTCTTCCTCCACCATCGTTGTCATGTTATCCAATTAAGTTTGCCGCTCTGCTGCCTCCTACATCTCGTGCTCATGCTCCTAATCCTTCTCTAGCATTCGTTATGCCCAAGGCTAAAGTTTCATGTTGAGCAAGTGAATTTGATCGCAGATCATCATCGTCAGCAGACCCAGTCCTAGTAGCAGGAGATGCCTCAATGATAGAGCTTGGGGACATACTATTTGCGTAAAATCCCTATACCATAAATGTGTTCTTGTAAAGACAATCGACCACCTCATCCCTCAATTGGTTCTCATCCATCGATAGTAATCGATAGACTCATGATCACCGCCCTTGTCATTCTGCTAGCCATTAAAAACTTTATTTCATTTAAGACTATCACAAATTACAATTTCATTTAATTAAAATCTTAATTCAAGAGAGAGTCTCTCTTTAAATAATTAAGAGTCTGTTATGAATTTTATTTAATTCAACAGAGCCTTTTCTAAAAAATTAAGAGTCTCTAAAATAGTTTAAATAATTCAAATTTTAATTAACCAAAGTTTCCTCCTTAAATCAGGAGTCTCCTATTTTAATTAATAAAATTTCAACAAAACCTTTTCTTAAACTAGGATACCCGACAAAATTGATTTCGATCGATACTCAAAAATCCAATCACGTAAACTAAACAATTCAGTCAAACAAACAATTCAGAAAATCTCAAGACTTTTCTAGAGCACATCCAACATGCATATATCCTGTAATCTTCAGAAACACAATCAAACTCCACAACAAAACATGGGAAGCAATGCCAAGTCTTTTCCACAACAAATGCAATTCCAACCCTACAAATCTAGCCTAAAAATTTTAAGTCCCTAATGTATTGTAAAACTTAATTAATAAAAGAGAAACAAATACTAACTGCCGGTAACTTACGTGTTTCTGGTAGTAAGTCAACCGCATTTGCCTTGCATTTCTCAATTTAATGTGAAAGTCAAGAAAAACATAAAAAGTAAATCATTAAGTAAATAATAAATATAGAATTAAAAATCATCTTATAACCTTACAATCCAGTTTGCTTGTTGCTTTAATTGACCAAATTCTATTTGTAAAGTAATATTTTTTTTGGTCAACCGTAATAAATATTTTTTAAATAAGGATTTTTACATGCATCCTTCATTAAATACTAGTAAAACCAGACAAGGCACACAGATTTTCTTTCCACCTGTTTTTCGATTGAATTCTGCTTTTCCACCCTCTACAGGTTGAGCTTAATTCAGTGCTGAACTCAAACCATTATCAATTCAAGACGCAAATTAAAAATTAAACCTTTTTGTTCTTTTGCTCAAGCCTTCAAGGAGAGACTATGGAGCGTGCTGGTTCTTCATCTCACTGTGGCCACTCAAGCTTTAGTAAGCACTCCCAATAATACACACTTGCTATATATACATATGCGGGTTTTCATTACTACTGTTCTTATATATGTAAAATATATATAAACTTATTCTCGAATATTTGGTTGATATCTATAGTGGTTTAAATAATTTTCTACTAGAATTATAGTCTCGGTTTTATTATTTATTTATGAGTGTAATTTCAATACACTCACAGTGTTACACGGTCAACTATAATAGAATTTTAAAAAAGTGCCAAATTACTATTGAAGTAGTTTGGTTTCCATGTTGCATTTGTTGTTGATTTTTTCTTCACATAACATTCGGATATGTTTTTTAAGCCTTTGTTTGAGTCGTTTTCGAAAAGGTGATGTGCAATATGATTTTCCGAATGTATAATAATGGACTTGAAAATTGTATTTCATGGGGATGACAAAAGTGAAGTTGTATGAATCATGTTTTTGTTGCATGACATACACAAGCTAGTATAACCAAATTACAAATTTCATTTTTAGACTCAAAGAACACTTCATCTAACAACAAGGATAACTTCCAAACTCTGCCCATCTCAAGCATACTTAGGCTCATGAAACAAATCGTTCCCCAAAACACGAAAATCTCTAATGAAGCCAAAAAGATTATTAGGATCTGCGTGGTGGAGTTCATTGGATTTGTGACCAATGAGGCTGACGAGCATTGCAAAAGGGAACAAAAAAGGATCATGGCGTCTGAGGACCTCAAGTGGGCCATGTCGAGCATGGGTTTCAATAACTATGTTGAGTTTCTCAATGATTACCAAATTCAAGACAGCAATGCTGCAGTTGTTGGACGCATGGTTGGTCTTCCTCCTTTACCACCTCGCAGGAGGGTTGTAGAACAAGGATCCCTATCATGTGAAGGTCTGTGCCAGGCGAGTTGGCCGGGTGTTGGGGGCAGGGCCAGCAGTGGGGGTGATGGAGAAGCAGCTAAGTTTGATCCTCTTGCTTTCCTCGATCATGACAAATTCCTTTGAGGTGGCTGAAAAAGAATGTAGTTGTTCAATAATAGGATAAAACCACGAGTACTGTTATTTGTCCAAGTATCGGGATATCTTTGAAGGGGCACTCTAAGGTGTCCATTAAATATTAAAGAGTGAATCATGCTAGAAATTTAGTTCTTTATAATTCCAATATCATCCATGTTAAATCATCAATAAAACAAATAGACTAATAAGAGAAGCATACCTGAATTCATAGGAAATGACTGAAGTTTAGGTTTGTGGTTGTTGTCCTTCCAAGTTGATATATATGCTGAAGATAGCGGCTCTCTTCTTTGATGATGGGATATCAGGAAAAGATGTATGTATATAACTTGGAGACCATAACCTTTTATAACTGAGTAAACCCTAATTTCTAATTCAGTCCATTATAAAATTAGTAACTGGGTAATATAGTGTTCACACATAATAAGCCCATACTTAATGAGATGATTTGTGCCCATTTATTTATCCTTATCAGATTACTTTAATTTAGGCCAAACTTTATAATAGCACAATATACAATTATACACATACAAGTCCATAGATTCTACAATCTCTCACTTGAATATACGAATATATACAACAAATTGTATATTAAATCATAATTTTTAAATGCTAAATTTGTTTTTATGATCAAAATATCTCCCAACAATATCGTCCATCAATTATGTCAATATAGGATCAAGGCGACTTTCGTTACATGTATCGTGACTAAGTCCATCCATGGTCACATATATCAACACAACCAAATGACATAGATCAAGTATGGATGTGTAGCATGGAAATTACATGTAATGTGATCTAGCATGTCTATTTCCAACTAGTCCAACCTAATTCCTTATGAGATCATATACAATATAAGTCAGAGTGAAATACAAATCCAGATACTTTATTTCTGCAAAAAATATCCATAAACTTAAAGCTTGTCTAAAATATATGAGCATCTAAATGCACACTCTCACCAACACAACATATCATATAAAATGATATTACACCCATATAAGCAATATACTCATGAAAGACCTTAGATGTCAGTCCCTTAGTAAGTGGATCCGCAACCATGGAGTTTATGCTAATATGCTCTATAGACACTTTTATCACTCTATAGTCCTCTTAATATATATATGGCTGGTAATATATTGTCAAAAATAACTTAACTGGTCATTCAATATCATCTATAATTTATAGCCATGTGACATACTTTCACAGCCATATTGTATAATTGGATGCCTTATAATAAGCTTTAAACAAAATTACTTTACTAGAAAAGCAATGAGTATTTACTTAGCACTCTTTCAAACATTGCTCTTCCAATAAGTATATAACTTAGCTTAAAGTGGATCTATAATTGCCTTTACATCTAGCAAAGTCAGAGTCTGAATACCCAATGATCTCTAATCTTATCCAACTTCCCATATGTGAACATGTGATATTTTGTTCTTTGAAGATGACACAGGATCTATTTGGCTACTATCTAATAATCAATTACCGCATTACCAAAATATTTTTTTAACCTCCCAATAGTGTACACAATATCCAAACATGTACAAAATTGAGCACACATTATAATTCCGGATGTGGAAACATAGGAAATCTTCTGTATTTCTTTGATTCTATAAAGGCATTAATTGTGACTAAAAATGTCTCCTTTAGTAACAAGGATGTATCTTGATTTGTAATCCTACATGCCAATTTTTTTAACTACTTTATCAATACAACTATTCTATGATGATCCAAAAATACATCAAAAGCAATCTTGGTGCATCAAAATCTCCAATACAAAAGAGATGTCCCCTAGATTTTTATTTCAAATTGTTTTGATATAAATTTTTTTATGTAAACAAGATTATAATTGGCAAGCAGTATGCAATTGACAAATAAAACCAAATAATATATGTACTCCCACTAAACTTAGGTATATAAATCAACCTCTTCTATTTCAAAACCAAACGAGATAACAATTTGATGAAATTGTAATATCGATAGGAACTTAGTTTAGCTCATAGATGGATTACTTTAATTTGCAAACCAAATTCTTTGCATATCTCAATACAAAGTTTTTTGATAACACCATAAAAACTGTCTTATCAACATTACCATTGAGAAACACAATCTTAATATCCATCTAATATAACTTGGATAAAAATAATCCACAAATGTCATTATTGTCTTAAGAGAACCTTCCTATAAAATTGAAGAGAAAGTCTCTTCTTAATTCATGCCTTCCTTTTGAGTGAAATCTTTTGCAACAAGGCATGCCTTACAGCTCTCCACATTATCCACAAATCTCTATTGATTTTAAATATTCATTTGCAACCAATAAGATTTAAACTTTCAGGTAATGGTATGAGCTTCCAAATGTCATTGTCTTTAGTGAACTTAATTTACTCACTCATGGCATCAATCCATATCCGAGAGTTAATACTCATCATGGTATGATGAAAACTGATTAGATTGTCTTCCACCAGCCCATTATCTTCTTTATATTCCTGGAGAAGCATGAAAAAATTATCAGAAACCATATTTCTCTTTTCTCTAGTGGATCTCTTTAGTAGCATTTGTTCTTGAGGTTATTGAGTTCGTTTTCAGGAGTAACTTTTTGATCTTTATTAGGAAAATTTTCAATATTATTTCTAATTTTATTTCTCCCCCAAACTCAATATCCTCAAAGAACTAACATTCCTATCTCATAGACTGATCTAATTGTGGGATCATAAAGCTTATACCCCTGAGACCATATAAACTATCCAAAATATGTAGTCACTAACCATTTCCTAAGTCCAGTTTCTTTTTAGTTGGCCTATATGGCCTTGCTTCAATTGGACGACTCCAAATGTGTAAATTCTTGATACCGAAAAATTTTCCAATCCACAATGCATAAGGAGTGTTGGTCACTACTTTGATTGGTACTCTATTAAGGATACTGACTGCAACTTTATTGCCTCCTCCTATAGTGATATTGGTAGGATAGTATGATTGATCATATTTCTTACTGTATCTTCTAATGTTCTATCTCATCTCTAACACATACCATTCATGCTAAAATAGCATCCAACATAGTATACTATGAGATGACACTATATTCCTATAAGGATTTGGCAGATTATTTTAAACATTGTTCACATAATCCATCATATCTACTATAGCATTAACTACCATAGTAAGATTTGACAACTTTGATACTTTTACCTTAATACTCAATGTAATCCTTAGATATCTTAAACATGTCCAGTGATTCAAACTTCTTATAAATGGGATAAAAGTATATATAACTTAAAGATCGACTATGAACACTAAAAATATTGTTGATCATTCCAAGAAACCATATGGAATGATCCACAAAGAACCATATAAGTTCAAAGGAGTCTAAAGATCTGTCAATACTTATCTCTTTATAATTGTTTGTTTCTCTTTAATACACACTTATCTGGATAGTAGAACCGTAATCTATCCATCAAACGTGTAAAAAATAACCTTAAAACAAACAAAAATGAGAAGTATATATTTCATTACATGACAAAAGTTATATTTGGCATAATTATTCTTTATAAGTCCACCATTCCAACAGAAGTTATTATAGCTAAATTCCTTATTTATTCTTGTTGCTGTTTCTTCCGATGAGAACTATTTGCAGCTTTATCCTTTTTCTTTCATACTTTTGTCCTTAAAGGTACTTGCCAATCAACATTTTTAGTCTTTTCTTACTTTCACAGATTTCTTCTTTTGGCACATAAGAATAAAAAGGGTATGAGCTCATTAAGAGGCCATTTGTCCTTTTGGCAGTTGTGACTAACCAAAAACTAAGTAAATTGTACCAAAAAAAAAAAACAAAACTAAATCATGAGCATATCAGAAAAGCTCGAACTTTAATCCATTTAGTTTTGAAGCAAGATAAGACATTTCCATAATATACTCTCGTAGACTTTATTTTATTTTTCTTTATATGTGAAAGAAAGGTTCGATAAAATCATACTTATTCCAGCATTATCGCTATTAACAAAGCCTCCCTTTTAAAAAAAAGTAAAAATAAAATTAAAAAAATTTCTTAAAAACTTTCTTGGCACTAAATACCTTTTCGGACGTATTGCTCTTGAATATTTCTGAAACTTTATGCTACATGATCATAAGACTTGTGCAATTTGAACGATCCCACTTCTCAATTTTTTCTTTTAAATCCTTATTAGAACTTTTATCCATAAGAGGCAGCAGGGTGGTTCAATCCTCAATGCACAGCCTAGATTGAAATAACTAAGAACGATCATTATGTTCTCTTTACATTCCTTGAAATTGGTCTCATTTAATATAGGTACAGGCTAATATTGGTAGATATAACATAAGCAGATATAATATTAAAATTAGAACAAAGCAACATACTCACATAAATTCAAATAAACTTAAATAATAGTATGGCCCATCACAAGATACCTAACACAACATTAATATTTAGTCTTTGGATAGAAATATTAACTTTTAAGTGGTACTTTCAATGTAGTAATGAGTATTAATACTAAATCATGTCAAACAACAAGTCTTTCTTTGGACCAACTTATTGCCCACATGGAACCTACTAACCATCACATACTCATGACCGCAACTGTGCATATAATTCGGCCAGATATAAACCTTCCTTTGGGCTGGTCAACATCCGCATGAATTATCTGTGTAGTAATCAAATATTAATAATAAATCCTGTCAAACAATGAGCCTATCTTTGGACTGGCTTATTGTTCCCATGGAACCTAACAATCACCACATATTGATTACCACAAGTGTGCATGTACTTCGACCAAATACTAATTTTCCTTTGGGCCAATCAATATTTATAGGAACCACATGCTCAAAATTATCCTTATGTTCCAAAAATAAATTGACCTATACAAGTGGCAACATGTCACTTCAATCAATTTATTTCAAAACCCTCATAATTGTTACCAAAATTCTCTATGTAACAAGAACTGAAAAACACATATGTTCTTAATACAACTTTAATAAAATAAAAGGGAATGTACTTACCCTATAAAATATATACATATTTAGAACTCCAAATATCAACGAGACAAATCCTTATTTGTAAATGAACAAATAATTGAATTTTTTACTTTGCACATCAACATGCCAAAAGACCAAACAAGAGTGACAACTTACATGTCAAATAAAAATTATCCAGCTTTTAATTTTAAGCCTAAAATGAAGTCCGAATATCAATGAAAAGGAAATCAACTATTTCTCAATGATTCAATCATGGACCGCTCTGATACCACTTGTTAGAAATTTAGTTCTTTACAATCCTAAATTCATCCATGTTAAATCATCAAGAAAACAAATAGACTAATAGCGGAAGCATACCTGAATCCATTGGAAATAACTGAAGTTTGGGTCTGTGGTTCTTGGCCTTCCGACTTGATACGTATGCTGGAGATGGTGGCTCTCTTCTCTGATGATGGGATGTCAGGAAAAGATGCATGCGTATAACTTGAGGGTCATAACCTTTTATAACTGAGTAAACCCTAGCTTCTAATTCAACCAATCATAAAATTAGTAACTGGGTAACATGGTATCTACACATAATAAGCCCACACTTAATGAGATAATTTGGGCCCATTAACTTATCCTTATCAAATCACTTTAATTTGGGCCAAACTTTATAATAGCACAATATATAATTACATAAATACAAGTCCATAGATTTTACAAATCAAACATTTTCTCTTAATCAATGTTTAAGTAACAACTCTAAGTTGTTCCTGTAAAGAGATAAAAAAAAATTGTACAAATCAAATATAAATCAAATATAAATATTTAATCAATGAGAACTCGGGTTGGTTGAAATGATGATGGAGGAAAAGCTCAATTGATTCAACTCTATCAGTATTCAGTCAACCTAGACATGCTATAGGGAGATGCAAATATTGTTGGCTAGTATGAGATGAAGCAAATTGGGCACATCTACACATATTGATATGCTGTGATGAGGTACAACCTTATAGGACATAAGTGAATTATAGTTATTAATTTCAAATTTTCATTTATTTATTATTTGATGTTAACATATTGGCACTATGTGTATAGATATTTTCAACAATTACATGATGACCAATTCCTTGATCAATTTCCATCATGGTTCAAATCTTACATACGTGATCTTGAAATGCTTTTTGTTGTGCTAATTATGATCATTACTCTTGATCACAAAATTTGATATGTGACAATTTGTATATAGATGCATAATCCTATGAAAGGTATAACCAATGTCCACCTCCATAACTTAGCCTGGGGTTCAACAAATAAAGACTATAGTTGGCCAATTTATTTTGTAAATGGGTATAAATCCAAACAGTCAAATGGGTAAGGTGATAAAATAGACAACAGTGGGGTAAGTGTCAAACGAGATGCTGGTGATGGGGAACGTGAATGGCATGGGAAACTTAACAAAATACTTGAGTTAGAGTATTTTGGTGAGCCTATGCAAAGTGTTGTAATATTTAAGTGTGAATAGTTTGATATGTCCAGGACGCCAAAATGGAACATATAAACATAACTACTATAAGATCACTCAGATTAGTCATGCCAAAAGATATGAAAAGAATGCGTGAAATGCAAGACAAATGTATTTTCTACCTTACCCTAGAAAGTGCTTAAGGATTTGGAGGGATGTAATCAAAACTAAACCAAAGGGTCAAGTTGAATATGAAGAAGTATATGAGAAAGCTTTTCAAATTGATGACCAAATCCATTCATGTATAATAGTTGATGTAAACCCTAACGTACCCCACCTCTACTTTCTTCTTCAAGCGAAGCTGATATAATCAAACTTCTAATCCAAGGTACAAGAACAATTGAAAGGGATCATACAAGTGAAGATGAGGAAGAGGAATTTGTGGATGATATGTCATCCAAGAATGACGAAGATGGTCCTAAACTATCGGACTAAATGAGCTAAATGAGGTGAACATATCTATTTAGTTTTTGCACTTTGTAGCACATATAGGGCATATTAGCAGGATGCCCAATCCCCCCCTCTCATACATAGTTTACTCCGGCGAGCACGGATTGGAAGAGTTAAAAATCACGGATTGGAATTTACTGATTATTTGTGAGTGTGCTGTAATTTTAAATTCACAACGATTCTATAATAATCAACAAACTAAATCAAAACTGACTCCCTTAAACCCACATTCTCACACTGTAAATATTAACCTGTCCTTTTAACAAAGAAATCAGAAAGTTATCTCCTCTTTTTCTTAATCTCGTGGAGCTCATTTGAAATACAGGCTCAGCATCATTTTTTTTTTCCCAGTCAGCCAAGAGGTAGGATTCTTCTAGCTTTTTATTACCCTTCAATATAATTGAAATTCGTTAAATTCAGTGGTAGTAATTGATTGCTGACCTTCGTTCTTTTGTTTATTTTCGACACTATTCAATTTCGGTATTGCTAAACTTTCTTTCCATTCTAAAGTTATTGAATGACAAAGATGGGTCATCGATGCATCTCAAAATTTTCGTATCATAGCCACGAAAACAAAGTCAATTATTGGCTTTACTTCTTCACTACGTTCATTGTGCAGGAAACCAAGTTCATCATTATTTCTCTAAATTGGGATAGTTTCTATACATCAACATTTCTTTTCTTTATCATTAGTGCTATGATTGCTATCTTAAGCCCCACAAAAGGAAAGGGTCGTTAATCTTAATATACCACCTTTTCATCTTTTAATCCGTAATATTTAACTTCGCACTTGAACTAATATATTTTATTGGAATCTTGTTTTTCTTTAAAGAAAAAGAAAATTGAATTTCTTACTTCAGTTTGCGTCGAAATGTATAAATATTTTTATTAGATCTTTGAATTTAAACCATTTTTCTCTTTAATTTTAGCGTCATTGTTATATTGTCTGGACGCTGTTACGCACAGTCTGCAGCTCATATATTCCTCATATTTGAGTTTATAAACTTTGGATTGCTTTCATTATGTTGCAGCATAAAATAATAATCACGGAGATTAGAATAGAAGTAGTAGTAGTAGTAGTAGTAATAGTACTACTACTACTAATAATAATAAGGATAAAAGAGATAAGAACAATTAGAAGAATGATATAAAACAGAAACTTGAAAAGTGGTAATACATTAGGATGTTTTACAGAGTTTTTACACAATCATTACATCATAACGGAATACCTACATTATAATAACAGTATCAGATTGTGTGAGTAGTTTGAAAATTTACATAACATAGAGAGGGCTTGGGTTATATTAATGAATTCTTAGATGGGTAGGGTGAAGATAAGGAAAATATTAAAAATAATGATATCATAAGAATAGTAATAAATAGAAATGTTAGAAATTATGGAATATGATAATAAGAAAAGCTATAACGGATAATTTCTCTTTATCATAATGTATACTAAAACATGTAGTACATCCAATGACAATATTAAATTACTTTGCTCCTAAGTATAATATAATGATGGTGACAATAGCAAAGAATAAGGACGACAAAAATTTAAAGAATTAGGTGTGAATTCGAACAACAACAACAACAACAACAATAATACTAATAATAATAAATATTGAAAATAACAATGATAATAGTTAGAGATGAATAATAGTAATAACAATAATTAGGAAAGAAGAATAAGGTTAGCAACGATAACATTAATGATAAAAGGAAAAAGAATAATTAAAAGAAAACTAATGAAAATATTGTCTCTTACAAAATTGTTTACATCCTTAGTTAAAGAAACGATTAAAATGAAAGACTAGCAACACATAGTAACTTAATGTTATCTTCGCAATATGTAAGTAATGAATTTAGTTTAGAATATAGGAACCCCTGAATATCATAGGCTATGGTCGTTGTGTGATTTTTTGGGTCGTATCAATGACATGCGATTATTTGAATTTTCTTATGTTTAGCATGTAACTCCCTATTGTATATTCATGTATGAAAAGTTAGTATGTCATGTGCTATACCTTTGTGCGTTAAACGAGATAAGACAATAATTGAGGGCATGATTCCTTCGGTCCCTGGACATAGGTCTGGCAAGAGAAGGCGACCTCGGAAGACTAAACATTGGATATAATCCTTTGAATTGGTCCTCTATTGTACACTGGCAAGGGAAGGTGTTCCTCAAGCTTTTGGGATAAGATCCTCCGATCCCCGACAATAGGTCTAACAAGGGAAGGTGTCTCGCAGCTATACACCCCTTCTCCCATGAGGGAACCCTTAAGGTGGAAACAGTCACGAAATGAGCTCATTACCTTCATATTTAGAGGGATGTCCTATGTATGAACTATGTTAAAGTTAAAGATCAAACCGAAGAAGTTCAGACGCTAAGGCCTAATTACAAGTTAAGAAAAAGAATAAGTATGCATGTAGAATATATTTTACTTTTATGATTGTTAAGTAATGCATTCTACATCCATGACACATGTATAAGTCAAGAAGCATAATTAAAATGAATCTACTCGGCTAATTATATTTTCAAAAATTCTATTAAACTAAGAGGATTGTATGAAATACAATGTTCTTAATAAACTTCAGGTGATTGGGATGATAACGATGACACAAATGGTATAGTTAGAATCCTACTGAGAAATAATTCATATTTCTCACTCTTACTTTCCATATTGTCACCAAACTTAGTCAGAGCCTCCAGTGCAGTACCCGACAAGTCAACCGACTAGTAGTAGTTTATGAGATGCGGATCATGACGTAGATTGCTGGAAAGAGGACCGGTGCATTTGCATACTCATTAGTTATGGTGATAGTTCTTTAGCATGTTCACGACCATAAGATTATTCCATTGTACATTCCTTTATATTTGGACTAAAATCCTAAATTAGTCCCTCACGTTTCTAGTGGAGGACAAATTAATCACTCAGATTTAAAAAAAAATCTTATATTAATATCTCAAATTTTATAAAAGAGGACAACTTAGTCCCTTCATTAAATTATTGTCTGAACTATTAATAGAAATATCCATGTATTCTGTTACGTGTACTGTTAATTTTCATAGTGAGTCCTAACTTGTCTCATTTCTCTGTTCTGTGCAGATCATATGCCAACTTAAAGTCAAAATCTTTCTTCTCAGCAAATATAGAAAATGAAAAAAAAAGAAGATCTCAATGACTTCGTTTAGAGGAATGAGACAAGTTAAGGTACACCACGAAAGTTAACAGTATATATAAATAAATTAACAGTATGTATAAGTAAGTTAACAGGACATAATTTATATGATAATTTTACAGAGGACTAATTTGTCTTATTTTATAAAATTTGAGGGACTAACATGAAATTTTCTAAATCTAAAAGACTAATTTGTCTCCAATTATAAATCTGAGGGACTAATTTGGGGTTTTAGCCTTATATTTATGTTATGGATTATGGCCTATTTGATGGTCAAGTTTATGGATACTCCCTCCTAGTTACGTTATTCAGAGCTATTTATATTATTAATATAATTATACATGTATGATGATGTTTAGTTTGATGCCCTCGTTCCTTTACCTACGTGATTATCTCATTTCATCTTACATCGTTTATGCTCATTACAATACGCATCGTTACACGCTCCTCTATTATGCAATTAAGGCTCACATTTTCAAAATAAGTCTTAATAGGAGAAAAATTCCTACTAATTCTAATAAAGTACTTTCTTAAGAAGAGTTAAGTTTTTCGCAAGCTAAAAGGTAATAAACTAATAAATCCAAATGCGAACTTCAGCGTATTAGAGTGTTACTATAATATTGAGATTCGTAGAAATTTTTGGACAAGTCGGCTAAGGCCAAGCTAGCAAGGCATCTGCGATGAGTGCCCTACTCCATACGGTTAGCTCCACGAATTTGGCAAGCATTGAGGCCAAATTAGTTAGTGTTACAATTTATTTTATCTATTTTATGTTTATTTAGTTATTAAATTCTTTAATCTCTTTTCAATTGTTTAATTACATATACTAATTATGTGGACCTGTAGTCAGAGACTCTAGATAGTATACCTACAAAGGATGAGGTGTTTCAGGAGATGCACATCCGTAAGCATTACTAGTCACAATGGCACTATACCAAAAAGGGTGTTTTGTAGCGGTTCGGCAATCGCCGCTATCCCAAGTGTAGCCAGCCATCTTGCAGCAGTTTTCAGCAACCGGTGGAATAACCGCCGTAAGTTATTTCACAGTAATTTTGGTGTCAGTTAAACAATCGTGAATAACTTTTTTAAAAAAACTAGTTTAAACTTTACTGACGGTTTGAAAACCACCGCCAATAAGTGCCCCCCAATTTTTTACTTTATTTTGTAGTGGCTTTAACCGCCACGATTTCTGATTTTGATAGATGCGGTCAAAGAAGGTGGAGAGGACAATATAAAGATAGATGCAATAGCAGCAATTGTAGATGTAGGCCATGCAAACCTTGTTCGAGCTGTTCAGAGCGAGCAGCTTTTCTCAGCTTCTTCTCGTGCTAGCTCTATATTCATGCCCACACCATCAGTACAACCTAATAATTCAACATATTCCTCGTCTTCAAATGACAATGATGATGATTCAAGCATGTAGGGTGGCTATTCAAAGGATATTGATCAAGATGAGTACTCATGATCATATATGTATTTTCTTGAACTTAGACCTTTTGTTATGTTATTTATGTTATCATGGATTTGTGCTATTTTTAATATGTTATTTAAAGGTTTATTTCGATTTAAATATTTGTGATTTTTATTATGTTTTCTATATATTCTAAAAAATTTATCGATAATTTTAATAATGGTAATAATAATAATAATAATAATAATAATAATAATAATTAATTGAAAATAATAACAATAAAAAAAATATTAAATTAATCAAAAAAAAGTTTATTTCCAACAAAAGAATTTTTTTTTCCAAAAAATACAAATTTCATTACTAACAGAGTTTGCAATGGTTGTTGAAAATATTTATTTTTTCCAATTATTGCCGATGGACAATCTGTTATAATTATTTTCCATAAAATAAATATTTATTTCTTTAAAATTATTATACATGGAAAGTCTGTCTATAATTATTTTTCAAAAAATTAAAATTAATGGAATTTTCATCGTATTGGAGATAATTTTTAATTAATTATCTGTCTATATTTATGTCTGCAATATTACTAATTGGTGATAGCCTATCTGCAATGTTATCAGTGGAGGTCATATTCGTCTGTAATATTTACTGATTTAGGTTTAGCTGACACTCTACAACCGCCAATAAATTCATCAATAATTTTTTTTCACCTCTAATATTAATTTTTTCATTGTAATTTCATCTATAATCAACGAATTTCTAGTAGTACTATCAAATAGACACAAATGAAGCATAGTTTCACAATTATTTTTCATGTCTTTCACAATTAATTTCCAAACACCTCAACCTATCAAATTAAACAAAATTACATCACATGAGTATGAAGGATCATAAAGGACTACCCTACGTCCCAATGATTCCCATTAGGTCAAAAATTTCAAGACTACTTATAATTTTCCATAAACTTTTAAAAATGTGATTTTACACTTTCGAAATTATCAAAACAACACACCAACCATTACCAAACTCACAAAATACAACATTTCAACCCCAAGGCCCAAAATCCACACTAGGCCAAAAGCATACGTAGAGTTTTATAATTATCACAAACTCGCTTAAAACTAGATTTTTATCCTTCCAAAATTTCCATTCTAAGACAATAATATTCAAATGTTTCAATTACAAAATCTCAACTCCAAGCATCCCAAGCATAGCATAGCTAAACTCATAAGCCCAAAATGGAGGGTTCCAAAGGATTTTCCAGCGACAATAAACTAATAAACATGGAATAGGACCTCACATAAAACCCATTTTTTATCACATCTTATAGGGAAAAAAAACCCTTAACCCATCGCATAATAAGGATGGAAAGAGCTTCAAGATAAATTTTCTAGCAATACATTAATTAAGAACATGATTTTCAAACTTGAAATGGCCCCTTTTTCATCATTTTTTTTCAAAGAAACCAAAACAAAACCCCAAAGCCTCTGAGAATTCATTAGGGCTGAAAAACAACAACCATATTAGGGGTTCAACAATTTATTTTCTTCACCAATTAAATTTGTAAAATTCAAACCAACCCCTTTCAAAACCATTTTTGGATTTCTTTAGGCAAAAATGTTTTGGACAAAAGCGAAAGGGTTTTGACAAAAAAAAATCCCAACCTAAGGCTCAACCAATCAAATAAACAAAAGGGCTTTGGCAAAAAAAAAAAGCCTTACCAAAAATAATGAGCTAGATGAAGAGGATTTCTTGAAGCCTTGAAAGATCACAAAAGAAGAAAATTTGCTCTTCCTCTAGCAATGGTTGGTTGAGGCTTCAAGGAAAAGAGAAGAAGGTCTTGAGCTTTGAATGGTTGGAGGTTGGATGTTTAATGAAGAAGGTGGACTAAAAGGGATACTCATTCTTAAAATGTTTGGATTTTTCAGAGAATGAGGGATTGAATGAGTAGAAGAAGAAGAAGAAAATAAGGAAAAAGAAAGGAGTGTTTGAAATAATTGAAATGAAGGGGATGGAGGGATGGGCAGTTGGGTAGGGGTGTTCATAACCTAGCCCAGCCCTACACTCATTGGGTTGGGTTCGAGTCTTGAAAAATAACTTAGTGTATTTTTTAGGCTGAGTTTAGGTTATGCATCAGGTTGGCCCGACTTTACCCGAGGTCCAAAAAATTCTTTTAGAGATATATTTTTATATAATGATTTGTGAAAAAGTATAGTCCAATTAACATATTTTATATAATATGATATTATTTTTATATCGAAATGATTTATTTTGAAACATTTATTGCAAAATAGCTCTTAAATTTTGTTTCTTATTTGTAAAATTTTATAATTTTATTGTGTATAATATCCAAATTCTCATATATTGTTTCAATATCAGGTTGTCTTGTTTCAACTAATCCATTATCGGGTCAGATTTGGGTTCCAAAAATAACCCTATCTAAAAATGAGTCGAGTTCGGTTTTGTCCAGCTCATCCTTTATAAACTCCTACCGTCGGTTTGGCATTTAGTTTGTATGTGTGAAAGTAAGTGAAGACAGTTTAGTAATTGCACAAGAAAATGGATTAAATAATTACACGACACAATTAGAAAAATCATTTCACATACACTTTAATTCAAACAAATAATATTCTATTCATGCATCTTGAAATTTGAAATTGTGAGTGGGGGCATTTAAATTTCACATGGATGGAAAATCAGATTTTCAAGACAACATTACATATGTACTTTCATGACATCATCACAATACCTTTTGACTCTTAAACTTACTCATCAAAATTAAATGTGAAATTAAACATTTTAATTAGCAAAAGGCTAAAATTAGTTTTATAACCAATTATCCATTATTTAAAGTTGATTAGCAGATAACTATGGCAAATCAAAATTAGGGCATTACAGTATGCATCAATCAGGGAAAGCCTTAGTAAGGTTGGTAAGTTCCACGTACACCCTTCATTTTCCCAAGGCCTTCAATACCAAGTCTATATTAAATATTGCAATTTTATTAATTAATTAATAAGTATGTACATGTTACATGTTATATTATTTGTCACTTACATTAATAAATTGGTATTTATAGAGAATATTAGCCTAATTTTAGAATATCTTAGGGAAGATCGGTGATAATTTTATAAAATAAAAGGATATTGATTATAATTGTACCAAATCTTAAGAAATATTAGTAAAGTTTTCTCTTTATTTAAAAAGAAAAAATAGACTGGAGACTTATAAATGCCATGGAGTAGTTTTTGAGAGGTTTATACCAAGGTTTTGAAAACCAGATTAGGCATTGAATTAGACAAGATACTGATTCAGAAGTTTAGAGTTTAAGTGGCTCAACCAAAATATAATCAAAATATAATAAAATTATTTATCATTAATTATTTATAAATATCTACAAAATTTTGGAGATTAACAATGCCATATTAAAATCATTCTAAAGCCTATGTGCTTTTTGGTCCGTAGCCTTTAGATTATGGATTTAATTGGAATACACTGACAGTGTAAAAAAGTTTTACGTATTTATTGAATTACGTAATGACACATAAGCAAATATAATAACTTTCAATTTTCATTACTTGAAAAATCATACGAAAGAAGATATGTGATTGGAAGATAGTGTATCAAAATTAAGCTCTTAAATTATTATTTTTTTTTAAAAAAAGACTTATTATGTTTTGTTTTAATCAAAAACTGCAATTTCAGTGATGATGGAGCTAGCCCAACTTGTTGCATCCCCAAGGATGAACATACAGAAAAAGCACACAAGTTGGAAACAAAGCATAAATAGACTCAAAGACGTCCACTACACATTTGTCTCCTTTATTCCTTGGGCAAATAACCCAACCCAATAACTCAAAAACGTTGGAGCTTCCTTCCTTCCTTTCAAAAATGGTAAACGTCTATACCGAAAAAACAAGCAGTAACCCCCTGCCTTTTCCAGTCTTCCCCTTGCTTCCATTCTTTCGACCTTTCACCGGTTTTTCCGGTCTCTAACTAGTTTTTTAAACCAACAATTTTTTGCCCATGACCAGACAGAAAAGGGGTCTTGTTCTTAGTTAAATCGGTTCAATTCGACTTGATTTTCAGAAAATTGGTTACTACCCTTGATTACACGGCACAAGAGGCTAATCAGTATACTACGCAATTACTCTAAGAAAGAAATTGATTGATATCCAAAGTTAATTGTCGCTATGTTAGTTACGTGTACATCATTGTTTTTGAAGAGAAAGCTTGACTTACTTTTTTTTTTTTTTTTTTACAGCTTGACTTACTTGGCATGACTTATTTTATTAGACTAGCATCCACTTTTTGGGAAATTAAAAGTTGTTCTTTTATTAAAACAACAAAATAACTAAAGACCACCTTGTTTAATGGGGCTCGCTGGATGTCAGTATCATAGAAAAAATTTGGAAATGAAAATTATCATTATTTTTTATTAGAAAGCTTCACTTACTTTGTTAGTCTAACATAAAATTACAAGTTGTTCTTTTATTAAAATGACAAAAGAATTAAAGACCATCTTATTTAGTATGGCTTTGCCGGCTGTCAATATTATAGAACAATTTTGGAAATGAAAATTATCACTGACATATATTAAAGATTATAAATTTATTAATTTTTTATCACTTAAATTAATAAAGTAATATTTATAGAGAATGTTAATATAAATTTAGTAAACTTTAAGGGAGAAAAGTAGTAATTTTATAAAATAAAAATATACTAAACATACTCACAGAAAACCACAGGAATTATTAATATAATTTTCTCTTTATTTTTTTTTTAAAAAGACTGACAATTTATTAAAGTTATGGATTATTTTTTGAGAGGTTTCTATCCCTAATTAGACGGTTCAAAATGCTAGTCAATATATTATATATTTATTCTAATAAAATAAATGATTGATATCCAATGTTAATTGTCATTCTTTCACCGTGTGTTCACCCCTGTTTTGAAAGCTCTACTTTGCAGGTCTAGCATCATATTTTTGCCCATGACTAGACCAAAAAGGGTTGAAGAGAAAGCTGGACTTACTTTTTTTTTTCCCTTTTTTTTTGGTTGCAGCTGGACTTACTTGGCACGACTTACTTTGTTAGTCTAGGCATCCACTGTTTGGAAAATTAAAGTTGTGCTTTTATTGAAATGACAAAACAGATAAAGACCACCTAAGTTAGTGGGACTCGTCGGATGTCAATATCATAAAAAAAATTGGAAATAAAAATTATCATTGTTTTTGACGAGAAAGTTTGACTTACTTTGTTAGCCTAGTATGAAATTAAAGGTTATTCTTTTACTAAAATGACAAAAGAATAAAAGACCACCTTATTTAGTGTGGCTTGCCGGTTGCAAATATCATTTAAAAATTTTGGAAATGAAAATTATCACCGATATATATTAATAAGTATGTATTTATTCAATTTTTATCACTTAAATTAATGAAGCAGTATTTATAGAGAATATTAATATAATTTTAGTAAGATTTAATGAAAAATGTGATAAGTTTACAAAATAAAAAAATACTAAGCATAATTATATAAAACCTCAGGAATCATTAATATATTTTCTCTTTATTTAAAAAAAGACTGATGACTTCTAAAAGTTATGGATTATTTTTTGAGAGGTTTCTATCCCTAATTACAAGGACAAAATGCTAGTTAATATATTATGTGTTTATTCTAATAAAAGAAATGATTGATATCCAATGTTAACTGTTATTCTTTCACTACGTGTTCATCATTGTTGTAGGTCTGAGATTCACTAATTGGAATTTTAAAATTATCATTTGCTAAAATGGTAAAAGAACTAAAGACTTTATTTAGTGGGTTTGCCGGTTGTAAATATCATAAAATTTTACATGAATATCTATATTTTTGGAATTTATATTTATTTTATTTAGCCAAACATTTACTTTGGAAATTAAACTGAGTATCTTTTTTGTATTCATAAAAAATATAGTCACTTGAATTTCTAAAATAAATATTGGACTAAATAAAATAAATATAAATTTTGGAAATATAAATTAAATAAATTAAATTAAATTAAAATTCTGGAATAATTCAATATGGTCTTAATAGACTTTAATGCTTAATTCACAACAAGGAACAATAAATCCTTATATTTAACTTTCTTGAGCAGATTTATAGCTTAACACCTGACTGCATTTGGTTTTTTTGTCAGAATCAATGTTTCCTTATTTTATCACTGATTCCTTGTTTTATCACTGATGTGTTTTAGCTCCTCACTTTTGTGGGTTGAGTGAAACTCATTTGTCGAAAAAAAAAAGAGGAATCTTTTAAGTATTATATTTTCCATTCTCAACATAACATAAACGCAATTCAAGTTGTTTAATTTTATATTGATTTATTATTATTGAATTTGAAATTATTTTATCATCAACTTTGATCTTCTCTCCGTTTCAATTTACTTGTCAAAAACTCAAAACACAACAAACACACACATATTAACAAAAACAGTAAATTAGTCTTTGTAATAATACAAAAATTTAGTAGATAAAATTAAAGTAGTCACTTCCATTAAAGTAATTAATATACTACTTTCATTAACATAATTAATTAGATTAACAATATTATTTGAAGAAAATTAATGCTATATATATATATATATATCGACATGCAAACTGAAACAAACCATGATTTTGCCCCCTATTGTATTCCTAGAGACCACATCTGCCTCAGCTGTAATTACTTGGCATCCTCCTTTTAGCAACAGGGTCAAGTTGAATATGGATCAGAGGATGACAACTTGCGTCCCATATGTGGATGCTAACTCCACCCCTTTACCCAAGGAAACCGATATGCTCTCCTAGTTTATTTATTTATTTAACTTTTTTATTGGCGGAACACATATTAGTGGATGTGGGACGCAATCCGTCATCTACTTATCCACATTATGAAAGAGGTTTTGCTATTGTTACTCAAACTTTATATTGTCCCCTTACCTTTTTTTTTTTGTTTTATCATAACATGATCGAGTAGAAGATCTGAACAGCACAATTGGTTTGACTTTGCTATTTTGACAGTCCTGTTGGAGAAAATAAGAAAAGTGGCGAAGGCTATAGACTCTTTGATGTTGGTGGCCAGAGGAATGAAAGGAGAAAATGGATAGTCTGTTTGAAGGAGTCTCAGCTGTAATGTTCTGTGCTGCAATCAGCGAGTATGCTCTACCATTTGATTGTTTATTTTAATATGGTGATGGTTTTTTTATTTTTTAAACCATGAAAACATATTTCAATTGGTCGCGTAGATTTTTTTTTTCCCCTCACACCAAACTAAAAGGTCTTAAAATACGGTCAAATTTTTTCTTTTGGTCCTTTTTTTGGGTTGGGTGAGGAGGGGGTGAGGGGGATGATTTGGGGTTGGACCCTGTATTATTGAATACTATTTGATATATATTTCACTGTTTCCAATAGTTGCTAATTAACAAACACATTTTACTTCAGAGTCAAGGGTAATCTCATTCTAGTCCTGCAATTGTGTATGCTTGGTGTTACTAATTTTAAAAGAAAGTGTTTGAATGCATATTATTAACAAAAAAAAAATATTTTGTGCCAGGTTAGACTTTGAATAGACAAATTAATTGGTGTATCCTTTCAATCTTGCTGGCAAGAACGCTGTAGTGATGGAGTAATGGAGTGTTCACATAATATTTGCCTTCCAGGTATGATCAAACACTTTTTAGGATGAAAAACAAGAGCAGGATGATGGAGACTAAGGAGCTTTTTGAGTGGGTCCTGAAGCAACCACGTTTTGCGGTCTCTTTTCCGTCTTTTTCAAATTTAGCATCTTCTATGTCAACCTTTACTTTATTTCCTTTAACTTTAACATGGGTCCTGAAGCAACCATGTTTTGTGGCTTTCCATTTATAGCCTTTTTTAGCTTTGGCATCTACCGCAATTATGCGCGAAATTCTGATGTCAACATTCCTTCATATGATGCTTCATTTTGAGAGCTTTATACCTTTTTTTTTTTCATTTAACAGTTAAGATTTCTATCTTGCACAGTAAATAATGAAGCCTTTCTCTTTTCTGCGCAGAAAACATCCTTCATGTTATTTTTACATAAATTTAACATGTTTGAGAAGAAGATCCTGAAGTAAGAACCGTTGGAACAATGTGCTCTTTGTCACTAGTAGAACACGTTATCATTTCAATCTAAAATCGCGCATTGTGCAGGTTCCACTAAACGTATGTGAGTGATTCAAAGATTACCAGCTGGTTTCTACAGGGAAACGAGAGATTGAGCATGCATACGAGTAGGCAACTTAATTTATACCTTAAGCATAAATTGTTCTATAATGTGCATTCTATTGCTTGACAAGCCCGAAGATCATTAGTTTTTTCCATCAGAACTATACATAGATATCCAATGTTAATTGTCGTTATGTTGATACGTGTACATCATTGTTTTTGATGGGAAAGCTTGACTTACTTTGTTAGTCTAGCATCCACTCTTTGGAAATTAAAATTATTCTTTTCCTAAAATGATAAAAGAACTAAAGACTACCTTATTTAGTGGGGCTTTGGTGGACTTGCCTGTTGTGAATATCGTAGAAAAATTTTGAAAATGAGCAATTTTGAAAATGAAAAATTTTCCTACCGGCAAGCAAACTAAATAAAGTCTTTAGTTCTTTGTCATTTTAGTAAATGAACAATTTTACAATTTCAAATAGTGAATACTAGATCCATAAAGTAAGTCAAGCTTTCAAAATAATGACGAACACGTAACAACACAACGACAATTAACATTCGATATCAACCAATTCCTTTCTTAGAATAAATACATAATATATTGATTAGAGATTTGTATTATGTAATTAGGGGTAGAAATCTCTCAAAAAATAATGCATGTCGTTGATAAGTCTTCGACATTTTTTTAAAAATAAAGAGAAAATTATATTAATAATCCTTGAGTTTGTAAAATTATATTTTTATTTTATAAAATTATCACTGATTCCATTTAAATTTCACTAAAATTATACTAACATCCTCTATAAATGCTGCTTTATTAATTTAAATGACAAAAGTAAAAAAAAAAAATCAGATTGGATGGATGTAATGGTTCAACACATTGCCCCTTAAGCAAGTGGTTGGGGTTCGATTCCCAGCTCTTGTGAATGGAAAACACTCCTTGATCGATCCCCTACCACTTCGTGCACTGACAGACGAGATGGGAGATTAGTATCATGTCTGTCGACTGTGAGGATACCCTCGAGAGATAAAAAAAAAACAAATACATTACTATTAACATATATCTGTGATAGTGTCCATTTCCAAAATTTTTCTATGATATTTACTATAGGCAAGCCACACTAAATAAAATCTTTAATTCTTTTGTCATTTTAATAAAAGAACAATTTTTAATTTCTAAACAGTGGATGCTAGTGTTTAAAAGGAAGTCAAGCTTTCTCATAAAAACCAATGATGCACACATAACAACATAACATATCAATCAACTCTTTTCTTCGAATAAATACATATAATATTGACTAGGGTCTTGTATCGTGTAATCAACGTAGTAACCACTGTTCTGAAAATTGAAGTGAGCTGTCAATTCAACCGAGAATGAGACCCCTTTTTGCTTAGGTCATGGGCAAAAAACTGTTGGTTTAAAATATTAGTAGGACCAAAAAAACCGGTTAAAAACTAGTGGCAGTTCGGCAATCTAGCGATTCAAAGACAAAATAGGAAAAACTGAGAATAGTGAAGAAGAAAGTTGCTGCGACAGTCACGTATTCTTCTTTCTATTGTCGAGGATAAGCAGCAATGGTAGATTGGTAGCAACCAATAAGAACTCGTAGCAATCAATCGAATGAAAGGTTATAATATTAACTAAAATAAATCATAACCTTTAAAATCTTTGATACTTAATTAACTTTGGAATTCAAATTGTATTAGTATGAAGGAAATTTCAAACACAGTCTCTGGTGTGATGCTCCTTTGTGATGATCTTTGCAATGTTATAATAAAAAAACACGTTAGTAAAGCTACCTTTTTCTCTTTACTTTTCCTCTCCTACCCCTCTTTTCTCACCCTGTCTCTCTCACTGTTCTCCTTTCCCTTATTTATTATTCTTGTAGATTTTCTCTAATTTAAGGAGGAGTATCAATGGCCTTTTTTTTTCAGTTTGAAATTCATCAATGGGTTTATCCGTCCATATATGTGCAAAAGCAAAATCCCAATCACCCATCCTTAACTACCACTATCCACATTGATTTTGCCATGGTGATGCCATTGTCGAGAAAATGAAGCACATCAAAATTCAATTGGCTATTTTTTATTTTTTTTTGCTTAATTCATTTCATTAGAGCAATGGTGTGCCCGAGATTATTATTTACCATTTTTATTCGTGTAATTATCTACAGACCTAAACAAAGAAAATTGTGTAACTCTTGCCAATGTCAATAAATAATGTTAACGGAATAACATTTATTCAATAATATGAATGAGGTGCTAATGCCCAATTAGAGAGGTTGATGGCTTGTGTGCCACACTACAAAATCAACCTCTCAATCGCACGATCCAACTACCGCTTCACCCAAACCGTTTGATCAATCTGAATGGAAATCACCCACTACTTGACTGATTTCTTTGGGTTAAATGATGAACAGAAATCAGTCAAGTAGTACTTGCTTTCTTTGAGTTTCTGTGTTTTAAAATCAACTTATAGTTAACCGATTTCTCTAACATTAAATAACAATGTATATGAGTATATAAAGTTCAAAATGTGGCATATGTGTACATTATCTTTTTTTTTATATCCGTAAAAAAGGGAGGGAAAGTAAAATGGCAAATCATGTCAAACTGTATTAGTAGCAATTAATCAATAGAATATATTGAGGCGATAAATAAACAGAAGGTTCAAGCAAATTAATGTCAGTAATTAGGATCGAAAATAAAATAAGAAAGAAATTAAAACACTATCAATGCATTACTAATCATATAGCAGGGAATCCCAACATTAATGTTAATCATCATAAATTTTTTTTTTGACAATTATGAAAGAAGGCTTAATCCACAAGGGAAAACAAAGTACAAATATAAATATACTACAATGGTTCAAAGAAAAAAAATCAAAACATAAATATATTACACTTCAAAGCCCTACAATAAATCTGCTATTGGCAGTAGCAGCACATTTGTAATACACAACTAAAAAATAGTTGCATTGAATACTCCAGATGTGAAAGCAAAATCACCACAACCTTGATAACTAAGAAGGAAAGCTTCAATCCATCAAACAGGAAGCAAAAACGCAGAGTTGTTCTAAAATCCCAAAAAAATCATTTTATGTTAATCATCATAAAATGGGTTCTTCATCCAGCAACTTATTACTTTCATTACTTTTTACTCATTGCTCAATTATAAAAATTGAACTTACTAAAACGAAATAAGTTTAATAGCATAAAAGTTATAAACAAGGAATATCAAAAAGTATCAACCGTGCACCGATAAAATTTGAAACCAAAGGGAATCAATCATTTTATTTTGAATGGCAATAACCTTGGCCATTTATATTATTTATAGCTAACCAAGTTAAAGCACATAAATCAAATTAAGTGCAATAAATTAAATTGTGACTAAACATAAAAATTTAATGGAGAACAAATCAACACTCCAGCACCAACGTCGCAAAAAGTATTGCTATTTAACCAGAAGAATGTCCAAAATTCAAACATCCAGAATGACGTGGCAACAAATTAAACATTATTATTATTATTATTATTATTATTATAAGTCTCATTTAATTAAAATCAATTTGAAGCCACTAGGATTGGGTAGTATACAATCAATACAATCTCTGAAATATAAAATAAATTAAAATCAATTTGAAATTGTATCATTTAACGATATTGCTGGAAGATACGATTTTATTTACTGTTTAAATTCTATGTCCAATGCTCAAATGGTCCTCTAGCGCTTCTTTATTTCTATTTCCTAATACTAAAACCTCTGCCCACCGGTATATAGGCTATGGGAGTGCCAAGATTCAAGAATGTTTTGAAGTGAAGCCACCTTTGATAATGGCGGAGGTTACACGCAATTGTTGGGTGAAGCCACCTTTGTTAATGGTGGGCGGCCGGTGGCAACCGGTGGATGGTGATTGGCCGATGGCGTGTGGCGGGTGGCGCACGGGGAGCTGGCTGCGGGCAAGCAATAATAGGTGGGTGGTAGGCTACTTACGGCGTGGGTGAGGGTGGGACGTTGACATAGAGGAGCAAGTCAAGATTAATTTGAGATTGACTAATAAACAAAAAAAAAAAAACTATCCAGAGGCCTGGTAACTTAATCCTATAGTTTCAAAGGATGAAAATGGTTTGACCGAATGAAATTATACTATCATATATGATATTAAATATATGATAAAAATTGACTTTATAATATTAATCAATACAATCAAATCTTATACTATATATTAAGTGACACCTAAACCCCATTAGTAAAAATATCGATAATAATCCCCTTGTTTCTTACAATGTTCGAAGCAAATGAACCGTCACCTTTGCAATTAAGGCTTGGCCAAAATCTTTACTCCATGAACAAACATCTATGTAATGTTCCACACCCACGCGCAATTCCTCCATTTAATTCATTTCGATAGAATAGACTATAAAGTCATAATGTGACATTTTGTGACACAAAAAGCTCAGGTCCATTTTCTTTGTCTATTATATCCGATCCTCTAATTAAGTTATAATATGTGGAATTTAATTTTTTTTGAAATAGGTGTATACTTTTAAATTTTAAAATACTTATTTCAATACACATATCTACTTGTCACGATTTAATTGGTAAAGTAGATATAAAGAAATGAACTTAACTTTTATCCTTTGTGAATAGCCTAATAATGAGCAAAAACATAAATTATTGATCATAATTAATAGTTACCATGCATGACTTAACCCCATGTAAAAAATCAAAGACTATGCATCATGTTTCCAGAGTACTTTGTGTGGACTTAAAGTTTTTCTTAAATTATTGTTGAAAAAAAACACACACACACTCAAATTCCCTAGTTCAATAGAAGTTACAAGTCAAGTGACTTTACAATATATTAATCTTATTAAGAAGTTGCCACATTCACAAGTCACAAGTAAATTTCTTATTACAACTAATATTCATCCTACACAACCAAAAATAAAAATGAAAATGAACTCTCTTGATCGCAACATTACACGTATAGTTAAAATATCTAATTACTGCATACATCTTCAATCAATCTAATCTGATTCTGGAATCATTTCCAGCTCCAAATTCAGACGTCTTGTTGGAACAGTTGCACTTGTACTAGTTGTAGCCACAGATTCAAAAGGATTTGGTGGCACTTTTAACCTGTCTCCCTCTCCTTCCAGCATCTGTAGCACTGTTTTTATGGATGGGCGATTTGCTGGGTGCCATTGTATGCACCAAAGTCCCACTATTGCAAGTTTTTTCGCGATTCTAAAGTCTCCCTCCTCATCAATAGGAATATGCGTGTCTTCTCCTCCTTCAAGCAAACTATGTATCCAATCTGGATATAGAACTTGCAAAGTTTCTTGACTTGTGTTAATATTCTTTCTTCCTCCCACCATCTCTATCAATATCATTCCATAACTGTAGATATCAGATTTATGAGATACATTGCCGAAGTTTCTTGAGAAAACTTCAGGTGCCATGTAGCCTACTGTTCCCCTAGCCGTGGTCATGGACACTGTACTTTGATTTTTCGAGCATAGCTTAGCTAAACCAAAGTCTGAAATTTTTGGAGTGAAATTGTCATCTAGCAAGACATTGTGAGGATTGATGTCAAAGTGAAGAATTCTATGATCGCAACCCTGGTGAAGATACTCAATTCCTTTAGCTATGCCTAGAGCAATCTGTTGCAACTTGTTCCATCCAAGGAAGGTATCGATGCTGTTTGATGGAGAGATGAAGTTCTGTAAGGAACCATTTGGGAAGTAGGGGTAAACAAGGGCACGATGAAATCCATCAGCGCAGTAGCCAAGCAAGCGAACCACATTGACATGGTGGATTTTCCCCATGGTTCCCACTTCATTTATGAATTCTTCCCCATCTCCATGCGTGTTATTGAGGATCTTCATAGCAACCAGAATTTGATTAGATAGTTTACCTTTGTAGACCGCTCCATGTGCTCCTTCACCTAACTTATCCTTAAATTGATGTGTAATTCTCTTGACATCAGCATAAGAGAATCTGGCCGGCTTTAATGCCCTGTAATCCTTCAAAAAAGTTTCCACTCTTTCTTGATCTTCCACTTTCATCCAAAAAAAGCGACATATACGATAGAAGGCACCGAGAACAAGCACAAGCAAAATTATACCTGCGATTACACACAAGAAGGAACATTTAGTATTCAGGAAAATTCAATCTACTCTCAAGCTAACCCATCCAATATGTGAAAGACTGAGCAAGGTGTCTGTCTTACCACCAGTAACGGCTAAAATAATGGATTTACGCTCCTTCTCTGATTTCTTGCAGTCAACAATTAAGCATCCATCATCGAAATTTGTTTCCAACGATACCAATGAGAGTAAGTTCTGCCGTATTTCATATTTGGATACTGCGAAGACTTTATCAAGCAGTTTGGTGCATGATACCAGGTCCGACTCAACGACACCATCGGAACCTTCAGCCGCGTAAATCGGGCAAGACAACATATCTTGTGCTTCGGATCTTGTTTGATCCCAACTTCTCAGATGTCGTTGCCCAACTGAAGAACAATTAAAGAAACTAATGTTGGTTGACTCAGAATAATAAAGTGATTGGAAAGGAAAAGCGGAAGAGTCGAGTCTAAGGAAGAGTTTCGGGAGACAGTTTTCGGGGTCATATGCTTCTAATGATTTCCGTCCGTAGTCAATGTGACGGACGAAGAGTTTTACTGGTACTGGATCCGCGGGCAGCTCAAGCGTCTTCCTGCCGTTTGTACAAGACAGGCGGAAGGGACATTGATTAGGAGGGTAACTCTGACCATTCTCAAGATTGACAAGTAGCAGCAATGCTAGCGTCATCATCAGCAAGGGAGGAGGAGAACAACTATGACAGATTGACAGGAAATCGCTTCAAGCTTTTTCTTATGGTTGAGGCTAGTTGAGTATCTGATACGGTGATTACCGCAACAAAAATGCAATGCACTGAGATAAGATAGAACCGAGTTAGCCTGTGTAATTATAAGGCAATAATGCATCGAGGTACAGACACTTTCTGGTAAACTTCCCAAGTCAACGACCGACAAATAAAAGACTTTGACTTGTTTGAACCAAAAAAAAAAACAGAGAGAGAGAGAGAAAAGACTTTGTCTTGCGCAAAGACAGTTTTGTCCTTACAACTAGCCCCTAGTAATACAAGAAAGCCTCGGCGAAGCTTGTTCCGTTTCAGATATAATCCACCCCTGAACTAGAAGAGAAAGCAAGTTTTCATCGTCAATAATGAACAAAGGGAAAGCCTTTTGCTCCGCAGAGCTACTATTGTGCTTTCTCCTCCTAATTACAGCAGCAATACTGCATCCAACTTGTGCTGCAAATAATCAGCAAACATGCGCCCCTTGTTCCTGCGGTAAGATTACCAACATAACGCATCCATTTTGGCTCAAGGATGACCCCCAAAGTTCTGGCGATCCGAGGTATGAGCTGGTTTGCGAAAATAACATGGCGGTGTTGTATAAGCTGTTCCCCGGCAGTAAGTACTATGTGCTGGACATCGACTACAGAAACTTCACAATCCGGCTCGTAGATCCCGGCATTTCAGAGGCTGATTGTTCCACCATTCCTCGCTACTTTTTATCCTCAACCAATTTCTCCGATTCTTACAATTTTTCTTACAACAACAGGACTCCATATGAAGCCAGTCAACTGTTCGGGCACGTAGTTTACTTGAACTGCAGCAATCCAGTGAAGGATGATCCTCAATACGTGGATACGACCGTTGTTGCAAAAGCGTGTCTTTTTGCGTTGTTTTTTGTAGTGAATGAGGGATAGAATGCTCTCAAAAAATAATATATGCCTCTTATAAGCATTTTGTATTTTTTTAAATAAAGTGAAAATTATACTAATAATCCTTGAGGATTTGTGTAATTATTTTTATTATTTTTTAGTTTATAAAATTTTTACTGATTTCCTCTAAATTTCACTAAAGTTATACTAACACCCTTTATAAATACTGCTTAATTAATTGAAGTGACAAGAAAAAAAATTATAATAGATACAAACCTATTAACATATATCAGTGATAATTTTCATTTCTAAGATTTTTCTATGATATTTATAACTAGCAAGACTAAATAAAGTCTTTAGTTCTTTTGTCATTTTAGTAAACGAACAATTTTAAAATTCTAAACAGTGGATGCTAGGCCTACAAAGGAAGTCAAGCTTTCAAAACAATGATGAAGACGTAACAACATAACGACTATTAACATTGCATATCAATCAATTCCCTTCTTAGAATAATAGATAATATTGAATCATGTAATTTGGGGTAGAAATCTCTCAAAAAATAATCCATGACTTTCATAAGTCTTCAGTATTTTTTAAAATAAAGAGAAAATTATTTTTATAGTCCTTAAGGTTTTGTCCAATTATATTTATTATTCTTATTTCATAAAATCATCACTGATTCCTATAAATTTCACTAAAATTATACTAACATCCTCTATAAATAATGCTAAATTAATTTAAGGGACAAAATAAAAAATATATAATATATACATATCTATTAACATACACCAGTGATGATTTTCATTTCCAAAATTTTTCCATTATATTTACAATAGGCTAGCCCTACAAAATATCTTTAGTTCTTTTGTCATTTTAGTAAATGAACAATGTTAAAATTCCAAATAGTATGCTAGACCTACAAAGTAAGTTAAGCTTTCAGAACAATGACGAAGACGTAACAACACAACAAGAATTAATATTGGATATCAACAAATTCCCTTCTTAGAATAAATACATAATATATTGACTAGCAATTTGTATTATATAATTAGGGGCATAAACCTCTCGAAAATAATCCATGACTTTTATAAGTCTTCAGTATTTTTTTAAATAATGAGCAAATTATATTAATAATCCTTGAGGTTTTGTACAAATATATTTGTTATTTTCTTATTTCATAAAATTATTATTGATTTCCTCTAAATTTTACTAAAATTATACTAATATCATTTATAAATACTGCTTGATTAATTTAAGTGACAAAGGAATATAATATATAATAGATACATACCTATTAACATATATTAGCGATAATTTTCATTTCCAAAATTTTTCTATCATATTTACAAGAAGCAAGCCCCACTAAATATTGTCTTTAGTTCTTTTGTCATTTTAGTAAATGAACAATTTTAGAATTTCACGTAGTGGATGTTAGAGCTACAAAGTAAGTTAAGGTTTCAAAACAACGACGAAGACATAACAACACAACGACAATTAACACTGGATATCAACCAATTCCCTTCTTAGACTAAATACATATTATATTGATTGGGGATTTGTATTGTGTAGTTAGGGGTAGAAAGCTCTCAAAAAATTATCCATGACTCTTATAAGTGTTTAGTATTTTTTAAAATAAAGTAAAAATTATATTAATAATCCTTGAGATTTTGTGCAATTATTTTTATTATTTTTTATTTTATAAATTTTTCACTGATTTTCTCTAAATCTCACTAAAATTATACTAACATCCTCTATAAATATTGCTTTATTAATTTAAGTGACAAAAGAAAAAACATATATAACATATACGTAACTATTAACATATATCGGTAATAATTTTCATTTCCAAAATTTTCCTATCAATTCAACCGAGAACGAGATCGCTTTTTGGTCTAGTCATAAGCAAAAAATTGTTGGTTTAAAAAACTAGTCAGAGACAAGAAAAATTGGTCAAGAAGAAAGTATTCTTCTTTCTATTGTTGAGGATAAGCAGCTGCCACGACCCGATTTGGAAACGTGACAGGCACGTGAAGAATCCCATCTCCACGTAAGCCTCTTGGGTGACGTGTCTCTCTATAAGCATATAATAGCATAATATTATCCTTAAAACATGATTTTTCTTCTAAATCAATATCCGTTTCTTTATTCAAAACATATTATTTAAATTTAAAAAACTAGAAGCAATTGATATTCAAGATTTGAAAATCCCTTTTTAATCCGTTCTGATAATCATGAAATCATAATATCTCATCACATAATATAAATCTTGATCTGAAAACATGTTTAACCCTTAAAAATTGAATCATAACTACATAGCTAATCTATTACATAATCTAATCAAATTTCATAATTTGAAATTCATACTTAGGCTCTGAAAACATATACATGACTATTTCGAATACTGAAATCTAATACAATATATGAAAATAATACATGGCTTGAATCCTGTCTGCACATCTACTAGAGCCTGCTAATACTAACATAAACCTATACTAAGCCTTACTCCAAAATAAGGCTCACCACCAGGAAAAAACTGAGTCAACCAAATTGAGCTGAAACTGAACCTGTACCTGCAACAATGAGAGGAAGGGAAAATGGTGAGTCAATAGACTCAGTGAGTAAGCTCTTACCCATCACTCACATGGGACAACCAATGAATGTACATAAAATACCATGCATGCAACAATCATAATTTTTTGATATTTAAATATATAACTATATACAAAAGCATTTCTCATTTCATAAATTCATAAACAAACAATTATAAATTTACAAGCAACTTGAAATCATTTTAACTAAGGTGCGGCAGAGTCTAGGGAAATAGTATCTGCTGGGATGAATAAATACATACATAATAACTAAAGCTATAAAGTCAAATAGTCCCTGGCTAACGAGCTGTGGGTACCTATCTAGGTCCCGTTATCTGTATCTGCTATGGGGCAATATTGTCCTCTGACAGATAACTTAGTACACTAAGGTTAACGATCTCATATAACCGTTAACTAACTGTCTGTTTCCTGATTTCTACCGTCGAAACTAATTTGACAAAACCATAACTGAAAGATGGGTACTCTGTCCCTGGCGAACAGAGCCCTTAAATCTTAGCACACTGGGAGTTGTGGATTTATATAACTTTAAAAATCTGACTTTTACATAATTGTGGCTGTGAAAATCGTGCCCAAGAGATTATCCGTTTGTAGGCAACCCGATTTCAAGCCCACAGAATATGTATCTGATAGTTGCAAAGAATCATACTGAATTCCGTACCTCTTGGTACAATAAAATTGAAATTCTAAATTCAAATCTTAAACTATCATAACTTTCCATATACTTGATAATCGAAATTCATAGCTCAAAGCACTGGGGTTCGTATTCATAAAACTCAGAAATCATTTAACATATTTATCCATAAAACTAGGTCATGCTTTTGTTCATATTTCTCTAACATATATATAACTATGTTAATTGAATATTCAAAACATAACTTGAAATCTAAATATTAAAAACATAATAGTGTTGTAAACTCATAAAATATATTTGATAAAAGCAGAGTTGCTACAACATATATTTTCTCAATAAATCCATTCTTAACCATGTAAAACATTTTTCTAAAGCTATCTAGAAAAATATTTTCTCTGGTAATGTATGTCAACCATAGCATAACGAGTTCTCTACTTTATGATTCCTTTAGGATCTAAATTGGCCACCTAACTAGGTTTTATTTTTTGCTCTATGAGATTGTGCTCTCAAGACAACTTGGTACCAAGGTTAACGATCGGGGTTTAGCTGTCAACTCACTGTCTGTTTCACTATAGCTATCGTCTAGTCTCTAATTCATCGAACATATTATTTCCTCTAAAACTCTATAATGACATTTCTCTAGGCATAAAACTCTATAATTCATAATTATTTCACTCTTGAAATTATCAAGGCAATTTATAAAATCTCTAATCAAACAATAATCATGCTCTAGCTTTTTAATAAAATCACTTTAACAATAATTATCCCATGAGTTAATATTAAAACATAAAATTTATGCTCTAGTTGAAAATTATCATTTCGATAAATATAACAAACCAATCGGAGTCTCTAATCTCTTGAAACATTTACTAAAATCATGCAATCATGTTTTAATTTAAAGAAATTAACTCTAATGACCAACATAAGAATTATAGGCTCCGAACCCACTCACCTACAGAGGAGGGATTGATGGCGTCAACACCAAAAGAGCTCCAGGGAGGAGGAATGACACCAACGTCTACCATTGAAGCCACAAAACTCAAGATTTGACTTCAACAACCTCTAGATTACTCAAACATAACTCTAACAACATTGGAGGAGCACCCCCACTTAACAACAATGAGAGAAACAACAAAGTCCATACTCTAGGTTACAAGGTGGGGAGGAAGGAGACAACAAAACCCATAAATCTCTTACCTTTGATCTTGAAAGGAGAAGGAAAGAAGTGAGATTGAGTGGAATAGGGTTGGATGTGTTTGGGAGGAAGGATTTTCAGTTATGGGGAGTAAAATCCCAAGTTTTGGGTTTAAAAAGGAGTGGGGAGCCTCACTAAACGAAACTGTATCATTTTGCACTGTGTTGTCATCAGGTTCGCCTATTGCAGAGCGCCTTCTGGCCCTCCCACTCTCTGCAATGAGTCTGTTCTGTAGAATTCTGCAGCAACATCACCTAACCTGTATTCCAAAGCTCTCCGCCCATCAGGGCTTTTCCGATAGCACAGGTGGGTCCTAGAGGACCTTAGGGCAGTACGAAACTTATCCACTGTCACGCATACATAGAGTATCATCAATATATAGGCTGTGGGAGTGCCAAGATTCAAGAATGTTCGAAGTGGAGCCACTTTTGATAATGGCAAAGGTTACACACAATTGTTGGATGAAGCCACCTTTGTTAATGGTGGGCAGTGGGCGGCGATCGGTGGATGGCGATCAGTGACTGGGCGGGTGGTGAACGGTGACTGGCAATGATCAGTGGTTGGATGGTGGTGAGCGACGATGGCAGGGGGCAGGTGGTGAGCTGGCTGTGAGCGGGCAATAATCGGTGGGTTGCGGGCTATGTTATTAAGTCACTTGGGACCTGATAATTTAATTTCATAGTCAAAGGATAAAAATGATTTGATTACTATATTATCATATGTGACACCAAACATATGATAAAATTTGACTTTATAATATTAGTTAATGCTATCAAGTTTTATACTATGTATCAAAGGAAGCCTAAACTAGTAAAAATATTGATAATAATGCCTTTATTTCTTACATTGTTCGAAGTAAATGAAGCGTCACATTTGCAATTAAGGCTATCCAAAATCTTTATTCCATGAACAAACATCGATGTGATGTTCCTCACCCATGTGCAATTCCTCCACTTAATTTATTACGATAGTTTTAAATTACTTATTTTAATTAAAAAAATCTACTTGTCATGATTTAATTGGTGAAATGGATATAAAGAAATGAACTTAAGTTCTATCCTTTTGTGAATAGCCTAATAATGAGCAAAAACATAAGTTATTGACCATAATTAATAGATACCATGCATGACTCAAATTACTTGAGTATTTAGCTAGCCCTCGCTAACGATTCTATCTTCCCTCACAATGTGTCAAAAATCAAAGAGTACACGTTTCCAAAGTTCATTGTGTGGATTTAAATTTTTTCTTAAATAGAAGTTACAAGTGACTTTACAATATTAATCTTATTGGCGAGTTACTAAATTCACAAGTCACAAGTAAATTTCTTATTACAACTAATATTCATCCTACACAACCAAAACTGAAAATGAAAATGAACTCTCTTGATGGCAACATCACACATACACAAAGTGCTAGATAGTAATGTCTAATTACTGTATATCTTCAATCAATCAAATCTGATTCTGGAATCATTTCCAGCTCCAAGTTCAAACGTCTTGTTGGAACAGTTGCACTTGCATTAGTTGTAGCTGCAGATCCAAAAGGATTTGGTGGCACTTTTAACTTGTCTCCCTCTCCTTCCAGCATCCGTAGCACTGTTTTTATGGATGGGCGATTCGCCGGGTGCCACTGTATGCACCAAAGTCCCACTATTGCAAGTTTTTTCGCGATTCTAAAGTCTCCCTCCTCATCAATAGGAATATGCGTGTCTTCTCCTCCTTCAAGCAAATTATGTATCCAATCTGGATACAGAACGTGCAAAGTTTCTTGACTTGTGTTAATATTCTTTCTTCCTCCCACTATCTCTAGCAATAACATCCCATAACTGTAGATATCAGATTTATGAGATACATTGCCAAAGTTTCTTGAGAAAACTTCAGGTGCCATGTAGCCTAATGTTCCCCTAGCCGTGGTCATGGATACTATACTTTCATTTTTCGAGCATAGTTTAGCTAAACCAAAGTCTGAAAGTTTTGGAGTGAAATTGTCATCTAGTAAGACATTGTGAGGATTAATGTCAAAGTGAAGAATTCTGTGATCGCAACCCTGGTGAAGATACTCAATCCCTTTGGCTATGCCTAGAGCAATCTGTTGCAACTTGTTCCATCCAAGGAAGGTATCCTTGATGTTGGACGAAGAGATGAAGTTCTGCAGGGAACCATTTGGGAAGAAGTCATAAACAAGAGCCCGGTGAAATCCATCGGCGCAATAGCCAAGCAAGCGAACCACATTGACATGGTGGATTTTGCCCATGGTTCCCACTTCATTTATGAACTCTTTCCCATCTTCGTCCGCGTTATTGAGGATCTTCACCGCCACCAGAATTTGACTAGATAGTTTACCTTTGTAGACTGTTCCATGAGCTCCTTCGCCCAACTTATCCTTAAATTGATGTGTAATTCTCTTGACATCAGCGTAAGATAATCTGGTTGGCTTTTGTGCCCTGTAATCCTTCAAAAAGTTTTCGACTCTTTCTTGATCTTCCACCTTCATCCAAAAATAGTGACACACACGATAAAAGGCACCGAGAACCAGCACAAGCAAAGTTGAACCTACAACTACAGACGTTGAACATTTAATATACAGGAAAATTCAATCCAATCTAAAGCTAAAACCCAAATAAGTAAAAAAGACTTAAGCAAGGTGTCTCACCACCAGTAACGGCTAACATAATGGATTTATGCTTCTTCCCTGGCTTTTTGCAGTCAACAAAGCATCGACAATCGAAATCTGTATCGGACCACCGCAATTGGACTCTGTTTTCCCGTATATCATAAGCGGATACGGGCAAAAGTTGATCCAACAGTTTGGTGCATGATACCAGGTCCGACACAACGACACCTTCGGAACCGTCAGCCACATAAATCGGGCAAGATAACATATCTTGTGCATCGGAGCCTGTTTGATCATAATTTCTCAGATGTCGTTGCCCTACTGAAGAACAATTAAAGAAAGTAACGGTTCTTGGCTCAGGGTAAGATGATCGGAAAGGATAAAATGAGGAAGAGTCGAGTCCAAGAAAGAGTTTCGGAAGACAGTTTTTGGGGTCATATGCTTCAAATGTTTTCGATCCGTTATCGATGTTACGGACTAGGAGTTTTACTGGTACCGGCAGCTCAAGCGTCCCGTTTTCTGTAAAACGACTCCAGGGGCATCGATTCGGAGGGTAATTCTGACCATTCCCAAGTTTTAGAAGTAGCAGCAGTAGCAACGCCAGCATCGTCATCAGCAATGGAGAACTATGACCGGAAATCACTTGAAGCTTTTTCTTATGTGCGAGATTGGCTGTGTATCTGATTCCGTGATCACGCTAAAAATGTTGCACTGATATAGAACCGAGTTAGCCTGCGTACTTAGGATGCAATAATGCACCGAGGTACAATTAACAGTAAACTTCCAATGGCAGAGATATTTTCCAAGTCAACGACAAATAAAAGACTTTGACTTGCGCAAAGACAGTTTTGTCCTTACAACTAGCCCCTAATAATACAGGAAAGCCCCAGCGAAGCATGTTCTGTTTCAGATAAAATCCATCCCTGAACTAGAAGTGAGAGCAAGTTTTCAGCGTCAATCATGAACAAAGGGAGAGCCTTCTGCTCGTTGTGCTTTCTCCTCCTAACCACAGCTGCAACACTGCAGCAAACTTGTGCTGCAAATAATCAGCAAACATGTGCCCCTTCTTCCTGCGGTAAAATTACCAACATAACATATCCATTTCGGCTGAAGGATGACCCACAAAGCTGTGGCGATCCGAGCTATGAGCTGGCTTGCGAAAATAACATCACGGTGTTATATAAGTTGTTCCCCGGTAGTAAGTACTATGTGCAGGAAATCGACTACAGAAACTTCACAATCCGGCTCGTAGATCCCGGCATTTCAGAGGCAGATTGTTCCTCCATTCCTCGCTACTTTTTATCCTCAGCCAATTTCTCCGATTCTTACACAGATGAGTCTAACAACATGACTCCATATGAAGCCACTCAACCATTTTGGGAGCGACTATTCGGGCACGTAGTTTACTTGAACTGCAGCAATCCAGTGAAGGATGATCCTCGATACGTGGATACGACTCCTTGCATCAACTGGCATTCCAAAGGCCATATTTATGCTATCGCTGGAGACTTGTCGGTTGCTGACTTAAAAGCCGATTGCCGTGTGATGCTGGTTGCTGCGTCATCCGCACCTTTTCCGCCGAGTCCGTGGGGATATTATCCATCATTAAGCCACAACCACAGCCGCAACTTTTCCTACCCTGAAATTCATAGGATGCTAAGCTATGGATTTGATGTTTCGTGGATGAGCACTCCTTGTGAAGACACTTGTGGACGGAATAATTATTGCCATCTGGACGAAAGCGGGAATATTAGCTGTGGTAAGAAAAGTAGCGTATATTATTTTAGCTGCAGATAGATTTCAATGTTAAGTAGAAAGCAGAGCAATTCTTTAATTTATAGTCGTCTGCCACTCAGGCCTGATTTCAAATATACGACCAGAACTATGAGAACTTAAGTAACACAGTGAAATCTCATTTCTCTCACTCTTATAACATTAATTTAATTTTAGTTACTGAATGTAAAATTCTTTTATATGAACATCTTTTCCAATGAAATTCTTACATGGACCTCTAATTTTGTATTGGGGTTAAGCATATTTTTTTATCTAAAAAATAAGTGAGTTTTGATTACCTTTGTAAAAATAATTATTTTTATTTTGATTCAAATATTTTTAAAATTACTTAGTTTTAATTTTTACAATTAGTCTATCTCTATTGAAACTTGAGTTAGCTAGCAAACATTATATTATCCAATATTATATAGTAGTCTCATATATGTAGCGTAATATCTCATTTGTCAAAATCCTCTCCTACAAATCCATTAGACTCAATCCATTAACCTATCTTATCGGACCTAATAATCCATTTTACAGTACTATTTTGACATACGATTTTGATATATTATATAGTATTGAATAATGTGATATTTTGTTAATCAACTCAACACTTAACAGAGACCAACTAATTGTAAGGACTAAAACTAAACAGTTTTAGAAAAACTAAAATCAAAATTTATTTATTTATCTCAAGGACCAAAATGAAAACCAAGTTAGTTATTTTATAGGGATCATTCTAAAGTGTTTGATTTTTATAATGCTTTTTTAAAAATTATACTCATAATGCTACATGGTTAATTAATGATGGATTTAATTTGTATGACTAACAGTGAAAAATGTTTTACACTGTCATCCAATCGTATATTATCACATCAGCAAAAAATAGTTGAATCTCATAGAGCTTGTTTAGATACACTTTTCTAGTATAAAAAGAATCTTTTTTAATTAAAAAAAGATCTTTTTGTATTTTTTAGTATGTTCGAATAATTTTTTTAAGGAAATGCAGAATCATTAGAAAAAAAAAGATCTTTTTTAAGAAGCTAGTATTTTTATCTTCTTAAAAAAAATATTTTTTATAACATAAAAAATATGTTTACTAATAAATAAAATTTTTTTAATATTACATCTAAATATAAATTAATGTTACACCAAAATATAAATCAACTCTTACTTTTTCAAATGACCTTAATTAGAAAGAACAATTAAAAAAATTATTTTATGAGAAGTGCATCCAAAAATGAGCTCTATACTCAATACTTAAAAGGTTATTCAAATGAGATTATTTGAATGGATGACAGTGTAAAAAAATTTATATTGTTAGTATATAAAAATTAAACTCACTAATTAATAATAAAATATTATATTATCAATGTTTTAAAATTGATCTTTATTTACTGTATTAGATTATGACTTCCAAAATGTGACATTGCTTTCGTGTCATATTAGTGTATTTATTAACAATTATTTGAAATAGGAAATTACTCTCGTTGGGCTAAAATTGAAATTATGGCACACAAACCTTCTTTTTATTGTTTTATATTTTTTAAAATTGGAGAGCTAATTTATTTTATTTCACTTTTTGTGGGATTTAGGAATTACATTGACATTGCTACCGATGGTAAAAGGTATGAATTTTATCCTATATATTTTAATCTTTCCCTGTCTACTGTTTTTTAGAGTTGAATTTAATTTTTTAATAAAATACCTAAATTGACCTCTCAGAAATATATTAAGAGACAAATTGGTCTCTCATATTTTAAGAAAAGGGACAAATAGGTCCTCTATACTGTTTCATATAGTGCATTAAGAGATCAATTTGTCCCTTTTATAATTGTACAAAACTACATGGAGGGACCAATTTGTCCCTTTTTTAAAATGTGAGGGACTGATTTGGTGCTTTTAAAATTTGAGGGACTAACTTACTTCCCAATACATTTTTGGGGAACCAATTTGGATATTTAGTCTTTTTTTTTACCCTTAGCAATTGCTACATAGAAAACATAAAAATCAAAACATTATTTACATTAAACTCTTTGTTTGGTTACATATATGATTTGACGCAACATTGCTTTTTCATAATATATATGGACCAGTTGGCATTTTTCCGACCTTCTTTCGTAGTCTTTTCATCCCATTTGAGCTTTGAGACAAGGGGGTTTGCGGACTGGTCAGTATACCCCTGATGTTGATCCACTAGCCTGATCACAAAACCCTAAAAAAGTTTTGGATAAAAGGCTAATTGAATTCAAATAAGTTATACCGAATAGTTTTATTATATAGAGAAAACACTTACCACGAAAACTTACTCGATAACAAAAAGATAAAATTAACCGAAAATTAATGATGTTATAACAATTTCTAACAAAGTGCATGTAATCCCACTAAGGGCTTTAGAGTGCAATGCTAGGGATTTCTAGCAAGTTTCTTTTTCTACGTCAAGGTGATTTTGAGTAGTGATTTTCACTCATTTGTTCGTGGGACATAAGTTTTCTAATCATAATAAGAGAAAATCTCCAGGATTGGGAGGATGATCTTGAAAGCGATATAATCTTCTTTGAAGAGGAAGACATTCGTAAAAGGCTGGATGGGTGTTCCAAGAGCTTGATCGGGAGAATTCTAGTAGATTAGGCTTTTAGTTCAGGAACTATGGAGTTAGCATTAGGAGAAACACTACCAGAAAACTAGGATTTAGCGGCGGTTTTTTTTTTTTGGATTTATGGTAGTTTAAAATCGCCACAAAGCATTTACTGGTGGTTCCACAAACCACCACAGATGTTGGTGTCCTTAAACCATTCAGCGGCAGTTTGGAGCAACCGATGGAATGACTGCCACTAAATTAGGTTTCCTAGTAGTTTTCATGGCAATTTTTGTGTATTTAGCAACGGTTTTATTAATATAGTGGCGGTTACCAACTGCTACAAAATGCATGGTTGCCGCCTAATTTTTGTATTTAGTGGCAGTTCTAAATCGCCGCAAATTCCATTTATTGGTGGTTTCAAACCACAGCAAAACAGCTTCATGGCATATTTGCTCATCCTAATTATTGGCAATTTCAAACCGCCGCAAAAAGGACCCACTATTAGCCACTTTTTTTTTCACTCATAAATGTTTTATTTTGAAACATACAAGTCAAAAACACTAATTGGTATCCTATACAACACCAGTGATCGACAATCTTAAACAAAAAGGAAAGTTGCATAGAAATTCATTAACTTTTAAACAATGAACGCATGTATCAAATGTCATAACATACTATTAAATAATAGTTAAACAGATTCAAATGTCTCAAAAAGTGAAAGGTAAAAAGGCATAACAAAAAAAAAAGGTCTCAAGTCAAAGATGCTATGATGCATTCATTTTCAACTTCGGTTGGAATGATTATCATGATGTTGAGCATCATGACTAGCTGAGGAAGACGGTCTGACACCTGGTGAAATTGGTCCACTCCCTTATCTGGTACCTGCAATTATGAATAGAAGATAAATTGTAACAATATTTTCACTACTATCGTGTACACACAGTTGTATACATCACAAAATACCAAAACCAGTCTAATTAATTTTAAAGGTTCTAAAATACTTACTATCACATTAATCAAAGCAGCCAATTCAGGTGGCAAATTGGTTCCTTGCATTTGCAACATATATTTAATAGCTCCCTCAATTGCTTGTCTTCTTAATCTTCCTGCTTCACTAATTGATTCCAAATTCTGCACCTTCAATTGAGAAGCTTCTAATTTAGAATTCATCTCATTCATATCTATTTGGAATCCATGATCAACAGGTGTATTTGAACATGTGGTTTGACTAAAGACTTGAGTAGGACATGGCCCAAAACCCACACCTCGAACTCAGCCAAAGTGCTCCTTCCCTATAGCTTGAGAAAGTGAATCATTTTGTGAAAATCCCTTAGAGGAATCATTTTCACGCTTAATATTCATAATTTTTTCCTGCATGCATATAAGATCTTATCCATTAAACATTAAAAATTAAGTACTTCTTTGTGAAAAAATTAAGTAAGGTATGACTACTTTAATTAATACAATACTTACACCAATGACTTGAGCATCATCGTGAATATAAGAACCATCCTTTTTCTTGTGCAACATCACCTATAACTCCCCTCTACTAATGCTGCTTCCATGTTGTCGTTCCTATATGTCATTATTTACATATAGTCAATAATTAAACAAAAAGAATTGAACAATTAATTCAAATAAAGCATTAACCACCTCTTCATATTTTCACCTTACTATGGTTTTTGAACCACCTGTGTTGGTGTATAATTGCTTTTTTTGATTTTCAGCATTTTTCTTGCATATGTCCTATCATTGCATAACTAGGAATACAATTACTCGCCAAAAATACCAATGCAGGGAACAGAAACAAAAAGATCAAGGATCAAAGATAGGCATTAATTATTTTCATTTAATGTTGGCTATTGCATTAAAATGAAAAAAAGAGATAATAATAGTCTAAAAAATTAATATGCCAGTTAATATATGAAACAAAATTTTTTTTTTTTTCTTAAAGCAGCTAAGGATTTTCCTATTAGATTCTTATTTACGGTTCATCATAGAAATTTCAAGGCTGGACTTGTTGAGATAGGTTATTACAATAATCCCACACAAAACCCACTACTCACTAAAATTATCATATTTACTCATAAGGTCACACTTCCACGCTGTTGGTTCCATTAAAAGAGTAATAAGAACTAGAATATGGCTTGTACGCTATCTAATTCTAAATTCTACAGTGTCTATGTAGTAATACAAAAAATGCTGCACGAACATTCTGCCTACCTTAGCTTATAACCCCTATTCGAGTTGTCCTTTTTAAAGCTGTATTGTCCTGTTTTCCTTTTCCCCCTTACTTAATTTCCTTTGAAACTTTTTATAGTTGTACAATGTGGTTTTTACCTGCGTATGAATTGGTAAGACTAAATGCAGATGAAAAAATGATTCAATATGCTATGGAAATCTAAGTTAAAAAATCATTCAGTACACTATAAAAATATAAATAGTTGACTCTAAAATGAGATCATAAATATGAAAACCATTGTTATTTTAAAACATTCTATGTTTGTGAGGATTTAAGGTATATTTTTCTGGAAAAGTATTTCAATAAACTACTGCCTAGTATATATACTAGTGAAAATGGATCGCAATTTCAGATGCGGAGAGTTGAACTCAATGCACACCCTTAATTAAATTAATAAAGTCAATCTTTAATCAGGATATATATATAGACACACACATATACAAAGCTAGCAAATCAGCTTATGCCATTTGACAACAGTAGCTAATAAACTACTCTAAGGTTCAAACTAAGCCAAATAGCGAATTAGAGACGGCAAACCAGTCACAACTCATCCCGTCTCATCTCTTTCCATCGTGGGCTGGCTTAAAAGTGGGTGAGCAGGATGAAGGAATGTTTCAAATCACTTTTTGATTACATTTCAAATCAAACCCCAGCTTCCCATCAACCATTCGCTGATGAAGGAATGCTTGACATCACTTTTTGATTACAAGTTTGTTGGTGATTGGAGGGAATAACTGAGCCTATGTGTGTTCGCTAAAAATGCCTTTAACCTTGTTGAAAGTGGAAAAGTATTGGTTCATAGGCATGAATGTGATGTAATCTTTTCGGTGGAACTCCCAAATTTTTTACTTTCAATGTATTGGGGGCTCTCTGTCTAGGGAATAATACACTGATCCTTCATTTTAAATTTCAAGTAAATGTTTCAACACCATCCCACAACTTTTTCAGCTCATCAACTAAAGGTTACAAGTAAATGTCTATGTTATTCCCTAGCATTTTCTTACCTGGAATAATCATCAACAAAATGAAGTTAGTTTGTTTCATGCATGTCTAAGGAAGGGTATTGTATGGAATAAGAATCACAGGCCAAATGCTATAATTAGTACTCATGTTTTTGAAAGGATTAAACCCATCACTAGCTAAGACTAGGCGAACATTACGTGCATCCAAAGAAAATTTAGAAAATTTAGAGTCAAATCTTTTTCATGCCTCAGCGTCTCTCGGATGCCTCAAGAAGCCATCCTTATTACTATCCACAGTATGCCATTTCATATCATCAGATGTCTTACTAGACATGAACAATCTCTGCAACCGAGGAATTAAAGGAAAATAACGAAGAAACTTTGCCGGTTGCTTTTTTTTTCTTTTTAACAATTTCAGGCTGATGCTCAGTATAAGAGTTTTTCCATCTAGATGTGCCACATTGTTTACATTCATTCAAACTTTTATCAGGTCCCCAATATAGCATGCAATCATTTAGACATGCATCTATCTTCTTATAATTAAGACCAATTTTTCTTATAGTCTTTTTGGCCTCATACAATGATTCTGAGATCTTTGCATCCTCAAAGGCATCATGTAACAACTCAATTATCATCGACAAGGCCTTGTCACTCATCCCACAAATGCACTTGATATGATACAACTTTACTAAAAAAGACAGCTTTGAGTACTTTGAGCATCCTTCATATGATTCTTGTTCCCCATCTTTAAGCAAATCATAAAACTCCTTAGCTTTGCCACTCGAACCCTCCTGTAAATGCGACATCTTTCCTTCACCCTCATTTATTAGATCATGCATTGTGGTATCTTTACTAGCATCTAGTCTAGGGAATATGAAAGCATTGTGAATCATGTCATGCATTGGATCTTTAGAAGATTTAGGATGTTGAGCTTCGTGCTTATAACTAGAAGTCTCTCCTTCACCTTTCTCACCATGTAATAGCCAAACTGTATAACCTAGTGGAAAAGGTCTTAACAACAAGTGATCATACACCTCTTCTCTAGTCTGGAATAGTCTAAATCCACAACAAGAACAAGGGCACTTTATCCTATTATCGGATGATGCATTAGCAAATGCAAAGTCTAAAAATTTCAATAATCCATCCATATATTCGAGAGTATCTCGCGGCTTCAAAATCCAACTTTTGTCCATATCTAAATCAATAGTAGACAATTACATTAAAAGCATGCTAGAGTAGGGGCTCAAAAAGAACACTAACTAAAGCATACAAGAACTTGAAAGTACACGAAAGATAATTCACAAACAACACAGAAGACATAATGAAATAAAAAGATAATTTTCTTCAAGTACGTGAAAGATAATTCACACTTTTGCTTCCCTCTTTATTTGGAGCCAGGTTGACAACAAATTTTTGTCCATAGTTTCTCTAGCAATAGCAAACCTATATTACATCCTTTTTGCTTATTTTCCTTATCGAACCTATATCCACTGAATTTCATTTCACCTTCTAAAGTGCCAAGGTTAAAGTAGAGAAGCCTATATACAGGTTAACCAAATATATATTTACCTCGTAAAAGCAACTATAATCTAAATCTAAGGACTCAAATCGAATTACGAAAACTATTTGTATACACCAAAATGGGAATAATAATTTTCCTATCCATGCAAACATAGGAATTCCTTGGTTTGGATAGTGGAGACTCTTTAAAAGCAAGGTCACCTAAATTTCTTTTTATCTAATCTAAGCATGATTCAAGTCTTAATCTTCAAAGTTACAGCTAGTTCCCTTTGATAGCAATCCCCTGAATGCATATATGGTTTACCATTTTCTATGTTCAGTTGCAAAATCCAAATAACAACCTTTCTCATACAGCTATTCAACAGAATTACATATTTATAAGCAACTACAAAAAGGGAGCTACATAATTTTTGTTAAAATAATTATTCTTCTAGGAATAATGAAACCAGAAGAAAAAAGATAACTTCAAAAATGGTTAAAGAGGCAATAGCCAAAAGGGGTTGTTTATGTTAAAAAAGAACTAACAATGGAAAATGAAATGAAAACCTTGAGTTTGGGGCTTATAGAGAGAATGATAGCAACTGCGAAAGGGAATATGATTCCTCCCAGACACACCACAATACAACAATGGTGTATTGTATTGTGATAAGAAAAACCTCTCCTTGCTGCTGATTCCTTCAGCGGCAGGTGATGAAAACCTTAACAACGATGAAAAAATAGGTCAAAAAAGCGGAAAAAATGAAGTAGGTCAAATTCAAAGAGATGAAATGATTGAGTGAGAACCTTAACCTCACAGAAGCTCTGGTACAAAGGAGAAACTTGTCGCGGTGGTTACTATTCATACTTCACAAATTTAAAAAATAAATATAAAAAATAACATTAATGGGAAAGCAGGTGAAGAAAGATACCTTTGGAAAAGAATGGAAGAAAAATAAAAATGGTGGTTTAGGGTTCCTTTTGAGGCAAAATCAAATATTGTTATGCTTGTTGTTCCCCGTTATCAAACAATTAGATTAGATGATGAAACCATAACAGAAAATAGAAAGGAACAATAAAAAATAGAAGGCTGATATTTACTGACATACAGAATGAGCATGGCTTGACAATGTGCTGCAAAAGTTCCACTACTTATTTGGAAAGGAGCCAAAACTGGTATCACTTACACGAGCATGCTAGATGACCAAACTACAGTAGCCATGGAAAGAATCAATGACCAATTTGAATCATATGGACAGACTTTAAGTCTCTTTTTTGCTTTTTTAGTTTATTTTGAAGTTATTGTCAGTAAAAGTCATCTTTTCTGTAATTCCTATTAAAAAAAAAATTGAACAACTAAAATGTGAAGTACGTATGCAAGCATCATCTAGCAGAAAACAACTAGCACAACAACAACAATAGTATCATATCATAGATAAAACAAAATGGAAAGAAAACTATTCATTGTTTTTCACTGGTTCAATTTACTGACATAGAAAAGCATGGATTAAACGGATTTGACCGTCCAAACTCAAGCTGTTTATTGCCTTATTGGTATAAACAACTGAGCAGGGAACATCGGAATAAAAGTTGATTTTTTTCTGCCTTGCACTCACCTTGGATTGGATTCTGCCTATAAGGCTGAGAAAAACAAAATTACAAAGAAGAATATCACACCGAAAGTCACAATACAATGATCCGTAGTTAATGGAGCATCTCCAAACACCACTTTTCCCTACCTTTTGAGAAAATTAGCAGAATCCAATTAAATTCTACACATGAAAGAAGTCAAAACATGCTAAGAACTAATTTGTCCCCGACTTTTGCACCAAAATTCATTCATCAAAAACCAGGACAGAAACATATAAAGGAAAAAGAGAACAGTTTGTTAATGTCTTTATCCAGTTATTTCCAAACTCCCATTTTGTTTCATTAGTCAGTTTTCAAAAGGACTCAAAGGAGAACAACATGGTCTTTGGAAACAGAATTGAAACAAACCAGAACAAAACAAATGGATGCAAGATCATATGGGGTGATATGACTATCAACGATCTAGAAACCGTGAATCTGAGGAGGCTGTGACTGGAGAAGGGATTAAATCGAAAAAACGAAAAGGATCGAAACTTTGGCATAACTAAGAAGCGAGCAAGCAAAAGAGAACAATAGTGAAAAGCTGTACCTTGGCAAAGAAAAAGGGGCAAAGTTGTTCAGGTTGGAAAAAGAGGCAAAGCTGTTCAGATAGGGGACACTGCGCTTCCCTTCTTCTTCGCTCCCTTCCTCTGTGATCTATGAACAGTGATAGGTGGGGCGGTCAGGTGATTGGGAAGTAGGACGGTGAGACAGAGGTGAGACAAAGATGAGGCGGACGGAGGTGCGACATGAAGGGTTTCTGAAATAAGGGGGAGAGATGTGCGCGCTTGCAATTTTCCTTGGGCCTTGGGGTAGAGACAATGACAGATCAACATTAGTGAGGTTTCTGAAAATTATTTCATTTGATTTTTTTTAACTTAGCAGCGGTTTCAATTGATGTAAATCGCAGGAATACACCAACCGTCACTAATCCAATGCAAAACCACCACGATTCACTTTGATTTGCAGCGGGTGGGTAGCCTAAACCGCCAGAAAACAAAGATTTAAAGGCAGTTATGTAAACCGCCGCTAAAAAATCGCCGCAAAGAAGCATTTTTTTAGTAGTGAAATAGGTGGTCAGTCAGAAGGGTTTAGAATCCTTGATCATAGAGACAATGTTTTCCAATTTTTCTTCTTAATAAAGGTAGATGTGGTGACGGTGAACAAGAAGCACCATGGCTTTCTAAAAGGTTCAAACTCAACCTAAAAAAATAGAATATATAGAAGAATATAGAGGAGCAAGATTTCGCTTAATCCCGATTGGGGTACAATTATGGGGTACGTCGAAGCACTGCAAAATAAAGGAGCTAGGGAAGAAGATTGGAAGGTGTATTGGTGAGGTTTTATATATGGATTTATTTACTATGAAGGGTAAAGAGTAAAAGATCATTAAGGTCAAGATTAACCTTGATGTTTCTAAGACTCTTAGAGGATCAATTCAAACTGCAAGTCCATCGAAACAGGCGATTGAATTGGCACTAAAATATAAGAAAATTAGTAAATTTTGCAATATTGTGGTCATTTAGTCTATGAGGTTAAAGTCTACAATGATCTTTTAGAAGACACTGTCAAAGGAGGAGTTAAGGAAAAGTAATGGGGATTTTGGCTAAGGGTTGAACAATTAGGACATCACATGGAGGGTCCCAAGAAGAATATTAACCCTAATGTCATGAATTTGGGTTCTTCTTCCTATAGTTAGATATGAAAACCTGAACCAGTTAACTTGTTGAGGGGTTTTGCAAAGATAGCAATGAAATAATCTACTAGGGAGAAAGGGCAGTGGCAATGATGAAGGATGAATGGACAAAATGTAGCATTCTAATGATAATTCTCAGCTCAAATTATCAAACTTGCCAAGATGGAAAGAAAAGGATGATTGCCAACTTAAGGAGTTACATGGTGAAGTTATCATTGTCTTTACATGTAATGATAAAATAGTGGAGAAAAAAATATAGAAGCTAGGACTAAATCAAATGACAAGTATGCAAGCACATACAATTTTTAGAACAAGCCAATTTTCTAGAAAAAAAAAAGAAAAAAAAAGTCTTGGCCAGAACTGTGCACAAAAGGACTCAATATCAGTGGTGCTAAAAGGAGAGCCATGGAAGTGGATATGGAGGTTGGCCAGAAGAAACAATGTTTTGATGAGGAGATGATTATTGTTATGAGACAAAGTGTCATCCTACAATTGGCAGCTCTTGACTCATGAAGTTATTAACATGGAATTCTTAGGGTTAGGGGAAACCCCTGATAATTCACAACTTATGATGGATTCGTAAATCTTATTCCCCCGAGTTGGTGTACCTTTGTGAAACAAAACACCAAGCTTAGTTTGTTTCGGTGAAAGCTAGTAATTATGGATACAAACAAACCTTCTCTGTGGAATCTAAAGGAATGGCAGGTGGACTTTCGATTTGGAGGAACGAAGATGCTCAAGTACAAGTCAAGGGGCATGATAACTACTACATTCATTTCAAATGGCTAGACCAAAGGGCTCAAATTTGCTGTGATGTTTTTACAATATGTTTTCATAGTGAGGAACGGAGAAAGATGAATCAATTCGCAAAAATTTGGAATTAATTGACTAAGCTCGAGAATAATATTTGGTTTTAGGAGACTTCAATGCTATTACTACTATTATCATAAGGAAGAAGGCAGAGAAAGCAACATCTTCAATTGAAAGCTTTAATGGTTTCATCAATTACTACAGGCTTATGGATTTGATTTTTGTAGGGAGAAAATTCACATGGACAAACATAAGTTTCTATGGTGAGTTGATTAAAAAAACACTGGACAAAGGGCTTGTATATTGTCAATAGAGATCAAAATACCTGATGGCCTCTTTACATAACTTGGAAGACAATGGATCTGACCATTGTCCCTTATTGCTAAACTTAAATCTTGATCAGATTAGAGGCAAAAGAAGATTTAAATTCTAGGAGAGATAGTGTTCTAAAGTTGAGTTGAAAGAAATTATACAAGAGGTAAGGGACATGGATGTGGTAGGTTCTCCTATGTTTTGATTGTTCCATAAATTAAAGCATTGCAGGCATCCTTTGGTTCATTAGTAGAAAAGTCACCTAACTAACTCAAAGGAGAAGATTAATAGATTGACACACCAATTAGAAAGAAAAAAAGAGGCTCTTAGTGATACTACCAGAATTGAAATTCTATAGCTAGATGAAGAACTAATAGAAGTCTATGATCAAGAAGAAAGGTCCTGGATAGAGAGGTCAAGGGTGAATTGGCTAAATTAGGGAGATCAAAATATAAAATTTTTTCATTCCAAATTTCATATGTGCAACAGTCATAGTAAAATTTGGAAACTAGAAGATGGCAACGATGGTTAGTGCACTACTCTTGACAACATTAGTAGGAAAGCTCAAAAGTATCTTGAAAGCCTATTTTCATCCATTAACCCTCTTAATCCTAGTGCAAAATTAGCAGGCATGAGCAGTAACGTTACAAACAACATCAATAGATGGCTAGTTAGACTAGTTTCTGAACCAAAGATAGAAAGAATTGTGTTCTTGATCAACCCCACAGTTGCACTAGGAGATGATGGGTTCACTGCAAAGTTTTATCAAGTATATTAGGATATTATAAAAAACAATGTCTATAGTGTTGTGCTAAGTTTTTTCTCGAGAGCTAGAATGTTGGAAATTTTCAATCACCCACATATCTGCCTTATCTTAAAAACTCCAAGTGCCTCTTCGCAGGTTAGACCCATTAGCCCAAGTATAATATTTTAGAAGATCATTTCTAAAATTATTGTTCATAGGCTTCAAAAATTTATGAACAAACTCATCAGTGCTAACCAGAATACATTTATTAAAGGGAGACTCATTAGTGACAATGTGTTAGTTGCTCATGAATGTATGCATTTTTTGAAGAATAAAATGTTTGGATATAATGACCTAGCTTTAAAGTTTGACATGAGTAAAACATATGATAGAGTTGAGTGGAGTTTTGTGTGGTTCATTCTAAAGAAGATGGGTTTTTGTAATAAGTGGATTAGTTGGTTGCAAGAATGTGTTTCTACCATGTCTTATTATGTTATTATAGAAGATCATCCTATTGGTTTTTTCACACCAAATAGAGGATTATGTCAAGGTGATCCCTCTATCTTTTCCTATTTTGTGCTGAGGGTTTACCTCATATGTTTCACAAAGAAAAATAGAATAATATGATTTATGGCCTAAGAATCAACAATAAATGTCCCACAGTCAGCCATCTACTATCTGCAAATTATTCTATACTATTCTATCAAGCTAATGAAGTACACTGCAAGAATCTAATGGAGCTATTGGAAAATTATAGCAAAATCAATGGGCAAGAAGTCAACGTGAGCAAGTCCTCGGTCTTTTTCAATAGAAATACCCTATAGTGGATGAAATCTCAGTTGTCTGCTATTCTTAAGGTACCTCATTATGGTTCTCAGGACAAATATCTTAGCCTCTCTGCAATTGTCAACAGATCAAAGAAAGCAACCTTTAACTTCGTTAAAGATAAGATATCAAATAAACTGCAACATTGGAAAATTACTTTATAGACAAATTTCACACAAAGATATTTTATTAGTTTGTGATACCTTAGTGATCAATTTCATTATTGTTAGTGAGCTTTGTTACTATAGGAAATTTTGTTTTAAGAATTAAATTATTCATTAATCTTTTAATGATTAATGTGTGAGTTTGCTTCTCATCGAGATACCATTACTAAATAAAACAACTTTTTAAAGAACTGATTATACTATTTATTATAAATGATGTAAATAACCACAAAAATAACACTCAAAAGCATCCCTTACAAGCCCACCACTATTTTTTTTTTCTTTTTTCTACCAAAGATAAATAGAACTTTCATTAATGAAAATCAAAGATTAGTCCAATGGATTATAACCAAAAGGAAACAGATCGAAGGGATCACCAAACTGTGCTACTACTAAGAGTAGATAACAAAACATGAAAAACATAAGAAGAAGAAGGATAAACTAAGGAAATTTCATCAACAAGTTTTTGAGAGGCTGTAGCTATTTCTTGAGAAGCAGCAACAACATTCTCCATGACCAAATTTTTCCTAGCCTTGTATATGTTTGCCCCTACATAGGAACCCTAGAGATATCTTCTTTCTCAATACTCATTCCTTCTTGCACCCATATGTTTGAATAACCATCATGACCTCAATTCTACACACATTGCTTCAGTATCTCTAGCAAAGAGAAATTGGAAGGTATTGTCTCCATACTACTTGACTTTGAATTTTTTAGATGATTCCAAATTGTACCTAGACAACTCTCCATCATCCCTATAGAGAATGCACAGTTTCCAAGGATTCACCTAACAAGGTTTTTCTAGCAATCCTCTAAATTTTATTGAATCTCTTCCTTCTCAAAGAAAATAACCTCCTCCTCTCCCATATCATAAGATTCTTCCTTTAGAGAAGCACGTGGTTGACCAATTGGATGCTCCATGAGATCTGAAACTGGCAACTACAAACTTCACTTAGCACACTCTTGCCAATGATATACTCATTTTAGGAAACCCCTAACAGAGCACAAAGAAAGCCCAAAAGGGCAAAAAGAAAAAATCCTAGCAGAGCACACCCCCACTAATGCTTACTTTTCATGGTAGAAAATATGCACTGTATTATCCTTCTATAAATGAACCGTTAGGTATGTTTTGTAACATGATAGGATTATAGGATGAAATCTTATAGCATAAGGTCAATTAAAATTTTAATATCGTATAATATTTGCTATGATATTGCATACTTACTATCTTTGGTGATATAGTATTATCCTCTTATGATCATAATCAATTTTACTTATAAAGAAAAATTTAGCCGAAATTAACTTGTAGTAAAATGATTATTTTCATCAATAACTCAGTTATAAAATTAGAAATACATAATATGATTATTAAGTATTATTAACTTTTAATTATTATAATGATAACTATTTACTCCTTTTATCATATAAAATATCAAATTACATTTAATATTTTCAACAATTATCTTTTGATTCAATAATTTAGAAATTGACGATTATATGATACTATTTTTCTTTTATACAATATAATATTTTATACTCGTATTTTGTGTTACATATATAGAAAGGAAAGAAAATATGTTAAAATAATAGTTTTTGTCAATTATTTTAAATTTAAATTTCAAGGTAAATATTAAATTCAAAATATTTTTCAAATAATTTATCATCATTTCTTTATATATTTATATTATTTTGAATATTTATTTTATATTAGAGATATTTATAACGAAAGATGCATTTATTATGAGATATTTTTCTAATAAAAATAAATATTTTTATTTAATGTAATTTATTTATTTAATCATTATTTTTTTTAACAAAACATTAAAAATCATCAAATAGTGAAAAAAAACCTATAAACAATAAAAGGTAATTAGGCATAATTGTACTTCCTAAGATTTTGTTAAGTAATCCATAAAATATATGTATGATAATATCTTAATGAATAAAATTATCCAATACATTACTCACACCCAACAACATCAAGTCATAAGACATTCTAGTGAGTTATCTTACCAAACCCAATACAACGTGCTAAACATGCTTAATAAAATATCTCAAAGGCAAACAACATTTTAAATTATAATAGAACGCTGAGAGCTTGCTTGGCATTAATGCTAGAGAAAATTTTAAGTGATTTTAGGGTAAGAAAATGCTATTATAATTAGCAACAATGTATGGGTCACAAATCCATGAGCAAAAAGGGCAGTAAATGTATTAAATGCACAAGAACTTTAAACCAGATTATCTCTAACAGAAAAAAGAAAAAAACTTGAGTAGCTTTTTGTACCAAATTTGCTTTGTACCACAAATTTTTCTATACAAAAACACTGTCCAATGCTCAATACCTTAACTCTTGTTTGGTAAGTAATACCTTAACTTCATAAATCATATTCATATCATGGCCAAAAAAATCCACATCTATATATCTCTTTAATTAAAATTTTAAATTAATAATTTTTGTATTAAGTTCCATTGTTAATTAATACAGCTAAGAAATAATTACACCTAAGTTATCTTTTTTTGTGATGTAATAATAAAATTATGAAAAAAATAGTTGACTTGTGGTAGCCAAGTGTCTTTAGGCTGTGACTTTATTTCCACAACAACAAAAAAGAAAAAAGGAAAATTTAGAGTACTTTGTTACAGATTTTCAGGTTTAGTTTCAGTTTTCAAATTTGTAAAGGAAAAACTGAAAAAGCTAAAATCAAGAAATCAAAACTAAACCTAAATCGAAAACTAAAAATTGAAAATCAAAACAGAAAGAAATGAGCTTGCAGTGTCGAAATTTCTCCTTAAACATAAATTTCAGTTATTATTAGTATTTTTCTTACACTAGCTGTAGTTTATTATGTTTATCATTTTTCTGACTTTAATTTAATAAAATTTATTACAGAGTATGTGTTTGGCTTGTTGGTAGGAATAGTCTCATTGGCGACATTACCAAAGAAAGGTATGCTCTCATTTATTCTTTATTAATTTTTTAATTAAGATACTAGGGGTTTTAGAGGTAGGGAAAGAAATCGAACTTGCCACCTTTCATAGTTTCTTGAAACATATAAAAGCTTACTACTAGTCTGTGAGTTCATTTGCACTGTCATTGCTTATTACCGAAGTAAAAATACATATATAATATTTTTGTATAATATTCTTACAATACAGAAAAAATAATAGAGAAAAAAACAAAAATTGAAATGGATCCATCCTTTCATTTATTTCTGGTTATATTCTAAATATATTACACACATAGCATTTTTCTTTTTCAAAAGCTAAATACCTGCTGCATCTCATTTTCTTGACTGCATGTTTGACAAAAGCGTAATTTTCTTGTCCCATTTTTATAATATTATATTTTGTATCTACTTTTATTTTATTTATTTTGTTTCTTTTTTTGAAAATCGACATTTGACTAATTTGATTTAACATATTTTTACACTTGCTGGGTTGTTTTTCTATCCATACTAATATGTTCACTAATGTGCTCTTCATTGGCAACAAGTACATACCCATTGCAACTTGGACATTTAGAGTGCATTTGGATTGGATTGGATTATTTTAGTTTAAAATCACTTTTTTGCATTAAAAAATTACTTTTTATATATTTAAATTTTTTAGAAAATAGTTAGAATCTAAAAAAAATTAATTTTCAGTTTTTTTATAGAAGCTAAAAGGATAGGTTTTTTTTAAAAAAAATCACTTTTCAATTTTTTAATTATGTATCAAATTTAATTTTTGTAATTATTTTTTCTAAATTTAAAACAAACGCATCTCTAAGAAAAGGAGGATGATGATGATGAAACCTTTTCCTATATTATTCAAGACACTAAATAAGAGTAACTGCTATCAATACAAATGAGAGTGTTTTTTGTTTGCTTCTTTTTTAATTAGGCAACATAACAAAGAGTTTCAGTATTAGAGTAATTTTTTTTAGTTAAGTTAATATTTTAAATAGGTAATACCAAATATACGTACTAGATAGTCGTACTAAGCTTTTATACTGCATGATATTAATTTACTCACTTTATAATTATTTATATTTTAAGTTTTATAAAAAATAAAATTTTATCATGATAAGAAAATATTAATATTTTTAGTTATTATTAAATAATTTTACTACACTTATAACTACTCATTCAATTCTCTTCCCAATATTTAAGTATTTGAATTATCACAAAAATCTCAATACCATGTTATACGTTAAAAATGAAAAAAAAAAAATTTCTATTCCCAGGCTCAATTTCAATATCTTCACATTAAATTTCTAATCAGACATAATAAATATTATTCATACGACCTTTTATATTTGTCTTCATATCTATATATAAAAGCTACGCACTTTCAATTATACAAGCAACACGTTTTCCCGCCTATTTTTTATGACATGGTTGTTATTTAACAAGTACCATTTAGACATAAGCACTTTTTATTATAAATTACAGTTATATATAATAAAAATAAAAATATTTAAAATAAATATGATTTGTTAATAAATATTTTAATTATAATACTTATATTCAAATTTAGTTAATTAATAAAAATTACCATCTCTATATATAAAAGCATTGTGATTTCATACAATAAAATTAATATTAATTTGTATTTATTTTTCTCTATTACTTTATTGTCCTTCACTTTATTTGTAAATAGAGTCAGAGTCATTACAATAAGGGTGTTGTGGTCATTTTGTTATATAGTTTTAATATTTATTGCTGTTTATTTTTTATTTTTTTACTTTGCTATATTAGTCTTTACTTTATGTACTATATCGTATGGCCACTATGGCATTAATTGAATGTAATGAAAAAATATGTAATGATAAATGAATATTTTTAATAAATAATATTTAATGCATAAATAACTACTTAAAATAATATACAAAATATAAGTATATGACAATTTATTATAGTAATACTAGAGACTTGATAAATATTGTTTTGTGTGTTGAGCTGCATTTTTATTATTTTGGATATTATTGTAATTAGTGATAAATATTATGATTGATAACTTTATATCAACAAGATAAATACTAAAAAACATAAATGAATGTAACACCTAAAAAAGAAAATAGAAAGTGGCTAATATTTAGAGCATTTGATGTCTATTTTGGGGGATGGTTATTTTGGGGGAAGAGTTGGGAAAAAGGGATTTATTTTGAATGTGTGTATAATGGGTGACTTTTACAAAGTGGATGATGTGGACGAGACTGAAATTAACTGCATAAGATGATATTTTATTTTCTTTCTTAACTCCAGATGAGAATTTTTAGACCACTAATGATATGTCTGGATTTGAAAAAAATATTTCAATGGAATAAGACACCAAAAATAATTATTAATTGATATTATATATTATATATCATAAATCTATATTTTAAATAATTTATCAATAGATATTTTAAGTATAATTTTTAGATTTAAATTTAGTTAATTAATAAAAATTATAATTTTGATATATAATTTTTTATTTACAAAAAATTATATGATGAAAAATACATTGAAAAATTTATGATCGCTACAACTAGATTAAAAATATTTAGAGCAAGGAAAATAAAAATTACATACCGAAATAAAAGCTAGTTTATATACAAAAGGGGTGTCATGTTCAACAGTTAGAGGAAACTATAAAATGCTAGGAAGATTTTACTAATCATTGACACAGACACCCATGCTGCTGACTTAGCCATAATCCAGTATGCATATTCATAGTCTTCCCAGCCAAAGGGCTTACGGCTACTCCTCTTAGGGCTTCCTAGTTAGAATTCTCCCTCTTTGGGCTCATAATCACCTAAGTTTGATTCCTTGTTCACATGATGATCTCCTAGGCCGCTATCAACTGGCACGCACTTCTAGTATTTGAAAAATACATGTAACACTGTACTCATTGCTTCACACAATTAGAGTTCTTTTCTTTTTGAGGGCAAATTCTAAGGTTGTAACAATGAGTTTATCATTATCGTGATGGCGGATGGAAATCTTCTGTTTCGAAATAGTGTTTCATTCCTTATTCCCCAATCATTTATTGACACATAAAAGACAAGAATTGTATATTTGGTAATCTTCTAAATTTTTAAATCTATTTTTATTCTTATATTTCTATACTTCAATAAATGATTGGTGGACAAGAATTGGGATCCAATTTGGGAATGTAAGATTTTCATCCATAGATTAGAAATCTTTTGTTCCCAAATGGCACTCCTTCCTTATCCCTCAATCATTTATTGATACATGAAATATATGTATTACATATTTGGTAACTCAGGCAGTACTCCCGTTAGGGGAAAATAATCCTATTTGTTTACGTTTGGCAGTACGAGAGAAAAACTTTTATTCCTTGAGTACACTAGCCCAACAGCAGCAATGCTTATAGGACAACAAAAAATATTGGACAACTGTGCACTATGGTAGCATGCCTTTTGGATGATGTTTTCCTTTTGAAGTCTACTTCTAGATGATAATCTATGATTTTTTTGCATTGAATAGAGCATTTCAATCACGAGATGCTCCCTAGGGTCGTTCTTTTTGATATTTGACTTTGGTTCAACTTTTTGTTGCTTCCTTTTGGTTGTATAACATTCTAGAAAGAAGTTATTCATTCTGATAATTATTCTGGTATGGCAAAGATAATCCTTCTAATGAATTGCATGTTTTTTGATAGATCAACATCTTGTTTCTAAAGATGAGGTGATTTCTTTCTCATGATGATCGAGAACATTTTCTTTTTCAAAGCATTGCTTGATCAAAATATTAACGTCATATGTCCAAAGAAATAATTAGAAGAAAGATTCTATCGAATTCATCTGTATCACTTGGAAATGCCTTCATTCTATGTATCAAATACTAGATAACAAAACATTAATCATCACAAAATCATTTTTTAAGGAATTTGGCTTGGTGTCATTCAAAACGCGTGGTTACATACAGAAACTTACAGAGCCTAAACCACGACTTCTGAAGGATCTTAGAGCTTACACAACTCTTCCATGCAACCTCATCTACTGTTCCCCAAGTCAATTTATTCACCAATGTTTCTGTAGAAAGATGCCATGCCGTAGATCACATATCCAATAAAGTTTTACACACTTTAAGTCATACACTTTCTTTTGCTAATCCTGTGTACATGATTGTAATGTATGTCTGATAGCTAAACTTCGAAGACTTTCATTTGTTTCCAATATGAGCATGTCTTGTCCATACATATAATTACATGAATTTATTTTTACGATTGTTTCTTATCACACTTGATTTACTTGGACTTATTTGTTGACTGACAAAATTAAAGCTGCTAGTTTTATTATTTTTTTTTTGTTTTAGTTGGTTGAAACAGAATTTGGTAGAATGATCAAGTAGTTGTGGTTTGACATTGCTAAGGAACTTGCACTGACTAGTTTTCTATAAAAGAACGTTGTTCTTCGTTAGTTTCCTACTAAATACAAACCTAAACATAATGAAGTGGTGGAATAAATATACCAACATTTATTGAATATAGCTTGGGAACTTTACTTTTAGTCCAAGTTACTTATCTCTTTATAGGGTAAATGTGATGCTACTGCCACTTTTCTCCTCAACAAAACTCCTAGTCCATTACTTAAGTCCAAGTCTTCTTAGGAAATAATGTTTGGCAAAACTATGATTGCCATTCGTTAACGGGCATTTCATCACATTTGCTATGCATCAACTATTTTTTCTTGAGGCACAAATTTTGTCCTAGAGCAATCCCATCAATCTTCGTTGGTCATTCAGTTGGGTACCAAGGTTATAAACTATTAAACTTATAGTACAAGTAATTTTTTATTAGTGGAGATGTGCAATTTCATGATCATATTTATCCCTTCTAGATTATTCCCTCTTGTGCAATTATTCTAGATCCATTTGCTGATTTACCCATTCTTATGTCTCAATCTAATATTCCCATAGGTTCACTCATGCCTACGTAAACAACTCCTCCCACTCATGACACATTACCTTCACAATTTGGAATACCTAATAATCTCGTCCAAGAAGATGCTACAATGCCACCTATTCCTTTACTGGGCTCATTCTAAACTGTTTGACCACCCTCTTACTAACAACTATAACAACTTAGGCTACCTTATGGATTGATGACTGTCCCCACAAACTAACACGGGGTCTTTTCAGCGTACTTTATCCTTACTCACATGCTTCCTAAGAAAACTTCCCAGGAGGTCACTCATCCCAAAATTGCTCCGAGTCAAGCATGCTTAGCCATGGAGTTCTTGAGTGATAGGCTACTGAAAAGAAGATACATCTTATTAGTATAGGCAGTGAAAATCAATTCATATAACCGATCCTCAACTGTATAGTCTCATACCTATACAGTCTTAGAATCCTTCTCATTCTAGTGTGTAATTGATTCATTCATGTACCCCTCTGCTTAGAAGCCTGCCAGGACCCGCTCCTTGTTCGTGCTTTTTTGCACTAGGGATTACTCCCGCCTTCGTCACTGAGCATTACAACAGTAACATTTCCACTTCTCAACCATGTCAATTAGGATAGTTGAGTGAGTCTTCTCAAGGTTTTGTAATGCAAATTTAAAAAATTTTGAACCCATTTTTTACTATCAAGTAGTGAAAATTCCCCGTCCAAACCAAGTAATGCATGAAGAACTCCAAGATATAAATGATAATAAAACCTACCTGTGCTACCTTTGCCCTCTCATAAGCACATAATCAGTTGTTGTTGGTCGCTTCAACTGAAATATAAACCCAACGGTAAGGTTGATAGGTAGAAGAAGGCTTGACCTGTAGCTAAAGGGTATAATCAGCAAGCATGGATCAAATTTTTAGACATATTTCTCTAATTGCTAAGTTGAACACTATTCAAATTCTTCTTAGAGTGGTTGCTGTCTAAGGTTGGATTTTGTTGTAATTGGATATGAATAACGCCTCCTTTAATGGTGATATATTCAAATAAGTGTATAAGAACATTCCCTTAGCCTGTCTCATTCAATAGGAAAGATTACTTCGTAAGCTTATTAAATCAATCTAAGGATTACTCAAAGCCCTTTAACACTGGATTCATAAATTCCCTACAAATCTTACTAATAATGGTTTTATTCAATTCAAAAGTGATTAATTACGTTTCCATATCGGATCTGATTCACCATTAGTGATTCTTTTAGTTTCTGCGGACAATATAATAGTTGTGGGACCAAGTATTGCCATGGTTCATCAAGTACAATAGAAGTTGTAGGGTATGTTAAAGCACATGGTGCTTGGTGAACTTGGATATTTTACTACCTTGTAAATTTACTAATCTAACAAAGGTATTTGCTTATCATAATGCAAATGCACTTTGACTTTCTTAGATGATACTAATTTTCTTAGATGATACTAATCAAAGTACATATTTGCTTGTCACATGATAGATGACCTTGCTTAATGACTTTAAGATTCACACTAAGATTGCTATTGTTTTTCGTTATAACTAAACAACAATCCACCTTGCTATGATCCTTGCCTTTAATGAATGATTAAAGCATATGTACTTTGATTATCACATCATTCTCGAAAAAGGTGAATTACAAATTCTTTGGCTAGTCTGTATCTAGACTTATCACTAGCTCGCAGATTTACTTACAAAGCGCATGCCCCTTTGCTTAACTCAAGGATTTATTATCCCATATAGGAATCACAGACATTTACTTCCAACCTTAATGTCACGAGCTGACTTGGGCATGTGACTGACACGTGGGGAATCCTCATTCCGATATAAGCCTCATGACCTTTGAGGTTTTCTATATGCATATTTTAATATAAGTCCATTTACAAAACATCATTTAATCTCTAATAAACCATTGGTTCCATGAAAACATAATCATAATCAACTCTAGCATAATTCTCTGAAGTTTGAAAATGAATCATTTCAATTTCATTTCCAAACTCTAAACATATCTCTGTGATTCATGAAATATGAGTTGCTCTTTATACAAAATATACATGAGATCTATAATCATGTAAATACAAAATAATCATGACAAATTATGCAACTCATCTCTATGGTCCGGGACTTTGCCCGTCATGTACACTGGAGCACTCTATCTCTAAACAAAATACCAAAAGAATACTTCACTCCTTAGTAAAGTTCACCAACTGATATATCTCTACTGCGGGGGGAGGTGGAAGAGAAGAATCCATAGTGTTTACAACACCTGTAATAGAGGAAGGGAGATAGGTGAGTTTCATCTAAAACTCAATGAGTAAGTCTTCACCCATAACCCTTTTATGGGACAACCAAAGAAAATAGATATTCATATGTAAATAATCTTCAAACTGGTTAATACAATAATCTCTGAAATCATATTCATATTTTTATGCATATACACAAAATATCTCAAAAGGACAATTCTCTGGAAAATATAAGCAACAGTACTTTACTAAAGAAACAGGAATCTTTACTCTATGGTTCCTCACGAACTATAATGTCATGCTCTATGATCCATCAAGGATCTAATACGAACAGCTAAATAGGTTCCATTCTTTGCTCTATGAAATTGTCCTCCTGGGATAACTTGGTACCAAGGTTAACAATCAGGGTTCAGCCGTTAACTCATTGTCTGTTTCTTTATAGCTACCGTCTAATATATAAATCTCAAATAAATCGATGAAAACTCTGTTCTAAGCTTTTCTTCTAGGTTTCAAAACTCTATCATACAATTGCTCTATTCTTGAAATTACACAATCTCTAATATATCTGTATATAATCATTTAAATCTGAAACTCTTGGAAATTATCAAGCAATATATAAAATCTCTAATCAAGTCGTAATCATGCTCTATCTCTTTAATAAAATCACTTTGACAACAATGGTCCCATGAGTTTGCATTAAAACATAATTTCATGCTCTAGTTGGAAATCATCATTTCGATAATTATAACAAATCAATCGGAGTCTCAAATCTTTTGAAATTCTTTCTAAAATCATGCAACTAACAATAATTTGAGGAAATTAACTCTAATGACCAACATAAGGGCCATAGGTTCCAAACCCACTCACTTGAAGGGGAGGAAGTGATGGCGTCAACACCAATGAGCTCCGGAGAGGAGGAATGGCACCAACATCTTCCATTGAAGCCACAAAACTCTAGATTAGACCCCAACAACCTCCAGATTACTCAAACATAACTCTAACAACATTGAGAAAGCACCCCCACTAAATAATAATGGAAACAAACAACAAACCCAAACTCTAGGTTACAAAGTAGGAAGGAATGAGACAACAAAACCCATAAACCTTACCTTTGATCTCTTGGAAAGAGAAGCAATGTAGTGGATTTGTGTGAGAGAGGAGTGGGAGACAGTTAGAGAGGAAGGGTTTCACTTTTCGGGTCCTGAGTTTGGGTGTTTAAAAAGGGGTAAAGGGGCTCATTTACGTGAAACGCCACGTTTCGCACTGTTGCTATATCATTGACACCGACCACTATAGCGGTCCTGCCCACTATAGCGGTCCTGCCCACTTATGACCAGACCGTTATAGAGGTATAGCGGTCCTAGACCGCTATAACGATCTCCAGAGCCCAAAACCTATGATGCCACACTCTGTAACCGCTATAGCGGTCCTGGACTGCTATAACGGTGATAGTTCACTAGATCTACTGCATTGGAGGTGCTTTATGCATCCTAGGGCCTTCCCGGGAACACGGGTAGGTCCTAGGGGACCCTAGGGCAATACGGAATTTGCTCAACGACATGTGTACATGGGGTATCACACTTAATAGGGTAGTTTTAAGCTATATGTATCTATAATTTATGTCGAATTAGTTAGTCATCACTAGTTCTCTTCTTTTAGTTACTAACTTTCAATATAAATACTCTTTCCCCTTGTACATTTCATTACTATCATATATAATAAGATTACATATTTCTAATCTCTTTTTTAGTTAGATTCTCTCATATTCTCATCCCAATCAATCTTCTACTTTTTACATTGCCATGATTTGGATTAAATTCTTTGGTTTCTCTATTAATGGATAATTATAAATACCAAGTGGTCATTGATGAGTTTAAAAGCATTCATTGACCCTAGATTGGAACAAGTCGTTCAAGTAACTTAAACTTTTAGACAATAAAATAAACTAGTTTGCATAATATCTTTCTCAAGACTTTCTTCAAGTGGTTGACTAGTTTTAAAAGATTTTCTTATATAATCTTGACATTTTGATGTTGTCATTTTATGATTTTATGGCATGTAAAAATAAGATGCAAGAAGTGCTTATTGTTTAGCTTTTCATTCTCCTTTCTTTTGGTTGTGAAAGCTAGTTTGGCTCTTTGGCACATTGTTATGAACTTATTATATTTCCATTAAAAGTTTATATATTTAAATTGATTAATATTTTGATATATACCTGCACAGGATTTGAACAAATAATAAGCACATACAGGGAAGAGAGTAATCCATATCTACTTGTTACTAGGATTGGAATAGTAACAGGAAGATATGTGGTACCATACATTATACTTAAATTTATATTGGGTATCTTGTTGTTTGGTGCGCTATTGATCTACACTTGTCGAAGAAGACATATATCAATGTATGAAAATATTGAAGATTTTCTACAAGGAAATACAATCATGCCAATAAGGTATTCATATAAAGAGATAAAGAAGATGACTGGAGGTTTCAAGGATAAGCTGGGAGAAGGAGGCTTTGGCTTAGTGTATAAAGGAAAGCTACGAAGTGGGCCTTTCGTAGCCATAAAGATGTTGGGTAAAGCCAAGGCTGATGGCCAAGAATTCATCAGTGAAGTCGCTACCATAGGAAGAATATACCATGCCAATGTGGTCAAATTAATTGGCTTTAGTGTTGAAGGATCAAAACGTGCTCTTATATATGAATTTATGCCCAATGGCTCTCTTGATAAGTATATCTTCTCAGAAAAGGATAGTATATCCATGACTTATGAGAAAATAATTGAGATATCTCTTGGAGTGGCTCGTGGTATTGCTTATCTGCATCAAGGCTGTGACATAAAAATTTTGCATTTTGATATAAAGCCTCATAACATCCTTCTTGATGAGAATTTTGTCCCTAAGATATCAGACTTTGGCCTTGCCAAGCTTTCTCCTATAGACAAAAGTATTGTTACTTTGACTGCAGCAAGAGGAACAATTGGTTACATGGCCCCAGAACTATTCTACCAAAATATTGGACCAGTATCTTACAAGGCTGACATCTATAGCTTTGGAATGCTTTTGATGGAAATGGCAAGTAGGAGAAAAAATTTGAATCCACAAGCAGAGAATACAAGTGAAATTTACTTTCCCCTGTGGATTTATGATAAATTGATTGAAGAAAACAAGAAAAAGATAAATGATCTTGTCCATGAGGAAAGGAACAAACTAGCAAAGAAGATGTTTATAATTGCACTGTGGTGTATACAACTAAAGCCAAGTGATCGTCCCTCAATGAATAAAGTAGTGGAAATGCTCAAAGGAGATGTTGATGATATTGAAATACCTCCAAAGCCTTCTTTGTATCCAAATGATATGATTCAAGATGATCTTGAAATGACTACTTTAGATGATTCTGTTGCCAGTTCAAGTTTTGATGAGGAAATGACAACCAACTCTCTATTAAGGTTTTCTACTTGATAATTCGTGACAATTTTCTTTTATAGTGTATTTTTCCACATGAATAAATAAGAGAATACACACTATTATACAATCTATGTTTTTGTATGATATTTTTCACTAAAAGTTGTGTTTCCAATTATATATTGACTCTTTTGTTTATTAAAATCAGTTGAATGATAATTTGGTGATTGCTTTGTGTATATGTACAATATATATATAGTGATGAAATGAACAAAAAAAATCATATTTATTGAGTTTTGACCTTTAGTCTAAAATTTTATTGTTACTTGGATGATTTTTAAGGTTAAGTCATCTAAGTTTGTTATGAGTGGAAGCAAGGCACATTTTAGTTTTGAATAGAGGTAAAGTTTTCTTCTATTAGTATTTGTTATTTGATTGTTAGAGATATCAGAGTTATGAAAATAGTATAATAAAAACAAATACAATTAACAAAACTAGAATTAGCATAAAATTTTGATAATGGATTAGCGCTGTGCTTGATCTTCATATTTAATATCATAATCTTCTTTTGTGCTTAATTGTATGCCAATTTGATTATATTTGTTATTGGATTTCAATTTGTGTCTCATTGTAAATTCCGACATATTATTCTTCTGATCGTATCTAAATATTTGGCCATCAGTATTGACAACAAAAATATTTTTGCCATAATTTTAATTTTAGATCTTTAAAATTTATTTCTTAACATGCAAAAAAGTTGAAATATAGCTCTAGAACTTTTATGAAGAGATCAAGAGCCTATTTAGACAATTCAATGCCTAAACAAGGCTTAAAAGCGGAGTCAAGGCTGTTATCGCTAGAAACTAAATGATTTCTAATATTTGGGTCATAGCTCGATCGAAAGAGCCTAAATAAGCTCAATCCAACAACACAGGAAAGATAGCCTAAACTGAGCTTGAGTATTGCAAATTGGGAAAAAAGATTAGTGAATTGATTTAACCATAACTTTTTGTACAAAAGTCTAATCAACACAAATAACGTGTTGAAACAAAGTTTTGATGAAAATGATTAAGATAATCACAAAGTTTTTCTGTAAGTAAACCCTACGCTTGTAATAGAAGGGAACTAGGTTTTTATTTGTTTTGTTTAATCCAAAAAATTCTTCATCTCTTTTTCCGATTTCATACTTCTCTACTGATAGTGGTGTGATTAGTGTTGTTAGATCAAGATTAATTAGGATTATGGTTTGCACTCAATCTATTTTGGTTTTTGAATTAGATTACTCATCAATGAATATTATCTTCTCCTATTTGATATGTAAATTGGATACATGAATGTGGATATAAACATGAGAATTAAAGAGATTAGAATTTTGATTTGAATTCTATTTTGATTTGATGTCCTATATTTGATATTTCAATCCTAATTAATTGAATGCTAGCTAAATTATGAGATATCTTAGTGAGAACAATGATCAAAATATAGGCACTTTGATTTGAAGATGATCAACCTCATGGATTTGTGATTATCAGTGATTGAGTCTGTCAATAATTCTAGTTAACTTCTAGTTTTTACTTTGAATTATTCGTCTACATTGTATTTGATGAAAATCATGTGTTTTATTTGTCAAATATGTCAGCTCCAGAACCCTTTAAAAAGCGTTAATACAAAATGTTTTGAATGATAACACAACCAATCTAGAGAAAATATTTTGAAGAAGGACTAATATTTTCCTTGAGTTTCTTGAAGTATTAAACAGGTCCTTACGTTAGCATAACACGATTCTTAAAATGTAAATATTTTCACTCTATATGTGCAAACATATTTTATCTCATTTAAAGAGATAGGAACTTAATGGAAGTGAAATATATATCATGAAATAAATGTGAACATGCTTAACGAGATGAAGAAAATCATCACATACAAGAAACCAAGGAACAAATATTTAGAAAGTAGCATGTGACTTCAAAAAAATTCTTTAAATGAAGATTGCAAACCGACTATGAAGCAAGTGTGTTCTACAACACTCAATCATCATAATCGCAATCATTTCATCATCTATAAACACTGATTAAAAAAGAGAACATCAAAGATTTATTAAGGAACTGGTACCCCACTTTAGAAAGTTCACTTCACAGTGAAACAGTGTGCATTGCATAAAAAGAAGGAAAAATTTGAAATTCAAATTTAAAGTCAAATCTAGTCTCAGACTGACGTGACATTTCTTTTGCCAACTTGATTAACCACTCCAGCTTCTAGAAGGAAATTTTCAGAAACATCATTCAGAAAGTAAAAAGTAGTTTTTGAAGATGCCCTCAAAGACCTGCATTTCACAATGGTTTCTGCAACAGCTTTGACAAAAGACAAGCTATTCCTCTATACTGCATTTTCAAGATACAAACAGATGATCAACATGTGTCATTTATGAAGACCATATATAAATAGAGATGCTGTGCTCAAAATGAATAGATCTTGATGTTGCATAAGTGATGAAACGTTGAGAAAATTTCTCCTCTTTCTTTTGTAAAGATCATTACATATCTAATCAGTTCCTTGCTTATAAAAATTTCCTTCTATGTTCTTAATAGATCATATGTTCTTCCTAGGAATAATCATAAAAAGAAGTCATTTAAGTTTTTCCCAAGTCTGCTAGTGTATATCTTACGGAAACTTGAGTGCATGTTAGTTTGAATGGCAAACCCAAACATAAACCTTTGTGTCACAATGTACTTGGAGGGTGCCGCGACGGGGATGACAATCGATTTTAAAAATGATAAAATAAAATGGGAGTTGCTACCAACTTTAATTCTATTAAAATTGGAAAAACCTTTGATTTGCAAAACTGATTTTTTTTTTAAAGAGATTTAAGATTTAGGAGTCGAATTATGATTAGGGAAGGGTGAAAATTTAATCTCACTGCACCCCTAATGCATCCGTATAAATATGGATACCTTAGAGCTCATTATGCTAATCTATTAATAATTTTAAAATATTTACTTTTTCCAAAAAATTGTAACAATTATACAAGAATAAAAGAAAATTAAATTAAATTAAAAGAAAACACAATTTAATGAAAAAATTAATTTTGGCTTGATAGTTATTGGCTATGTTGACGTATCCTTTGGTGTAATGAGGAACTCAAAGCCGCATCAATTTGTAGAAAATAATTATGTGTTGATGGATTTTAATTAAAAAAAAATGCATTGATCGATTTTAATTTTGAAAAGAGAAAATATGTATTGGTTTTATTTGTAAATGACTTTTAGTTGGATGAAATGTGATAAAGACAATCTTTGGTTATTTTAATTTTAAATCCTAAATCTAGACAAATTAAAAGACTTCTTTCTTTTTTAGATTTTCTTTAAGATTTTTAATTCATGACATAAAGCTCGAAAAAAAGAAAATAAAATAAACACTAAACCAATGAAACAAACTCAAACCCGAACCCAAAATCTGGTGTAACTCAAACCCGAACCCAAAATCTGGTGTAACAAAATAAAAATAACACTAACTAAATAATAATAATAATAATAATAATAATAATAATAATAATGATGATAATAAATAAAATAAAAACTCCTTACTCTTAATCAATCACTATCCACACACACAGAGCACTTTCTCTTTCCAATACATACACACACACGAGTGACCTCTCTCTCATACCCAAATGGCTAATCTCTCTCACCAATACACATAGACATAACACACACATTCACAGCTGACTTTTTCTCTCATACACACATGGCTAACATACACACACATAGCTGACCTCCCTCTTTCATACCCACATGACTGATTTCTCTCTCACCAACACACATAGACACAACACACACACGGCTGACCTCTCTCACTCATACCCACACGGTTGACACATACACATGGCTGACCTCCCCCTCTCATACCCACACGGTTGACACATACACATGGCTAACCTCCCCCTCTCATACCCACACGGTTGATCTCTCTCTCACCAACACACATAGACACAACATACACACTCTCACGGCTGACTCTTTCTCTTATATACACACGGCTGACACACACACACACACACACACACACACACACACACACATACACGGTTGACCTGTTTCTCTCATATCCACACTGTTGATCTCTCTCTCACCAACACACATAGACACAACACACATATGTCCGACTTCTCTCTCTCATACCCACACAGCTGACACACACACACACACACGGTTGACCTCCTTCTCTCATACCCACATTACTGATCCCTCTCTCACTAATACACAGAGACACAACACACACACAGCTGACCTCTCTCTCTCTCTCTCATACCCACATGATTGATCTCTCTCTCACCAATACACATAGACACAACACACACTTTCATGGCTGACTCTTTCTGTCATACACACACAGCTGACACACATACACACACATGTGACCTCTCTCTCTTCTACCCATATGGTTGACCTCCTTCTCTGATACCTATACGACTGACCTCCCTCTCATACCCACACGGCTGACACACACATACATGGCTGACCTCCCTCTTATACACACACAGCTAAGGCTGGTGATGGTTCTCACGACTGAGGCTTGGTGGAGGTTTGTCAAGGATGATGGAGGAGTTACAGATCTGGTACTTGGAAGTGTAATCGAGAAAGAAGAGAAGCGATTGGTGGAGGCTGCGCTTGAAGATGATTTTGCGGCCGTGGGTTATGATGGAAGGTAGGGAACCAGTGATGATGATGACAGTGACAGTGAGGGGAAGGCTGGCTTCTGAGAATGAAGAAAAAAATGCATATGCTTTGGGAACTTATTTTACCTTGTTGATCCGGTTTTGATCTAAATGAAACTCACTATGTCACTCTGTGTTTTCACTCACTCTCTTACTCTGTGTGTCATTCATCAACACTATCTTACTCTCTGTGTGACTTGTTGAAATTCACTCTTCTCTCTGTGTCTTTTTTTTGTTATTCCCCCCACCGCTAATGATGAACTCCCATATTTATACACGCTCTTGCCAAATTAGTCAGAATTTTCCAGCTTGATTTTCCATGAATTATGTTCTGATTGAAGATTTTGTCTCTGACTTAAGGTGATAGCACGCTTCTATTTTTGAACGTCCTCTTCGGCGATCCATGTTCTTGCTTTTCTAGTGTCAAAGTCAGGCCTTCCTTTTCTTTGTTTATTATTTTTTATTTTCATAACAGAAGACGACAAAGAATAAGATAGTGCAGGAGATTTTTTTTTTATGGCCCAAGTGAAATGGGCTTCTTTTTCTTTCAATAATAATAAAAAAAAGAAATGAAATGGGTTAAGAAGATATGGGCTAAACCATTAAAATGTGCTAGTTAAAATCTTTTTGGAAAAAATAAAAATAAAAGTGTCCGGACAAAATATGGTGTTAACAGTTGCCCCTCTTTACTTGTTTCTTACTAGAAAATATAAAGACTGTGGCTTTAACATTTTGCTATAAGAGATAAGTAAAGGTATAAACACGCATTTTGTCCAGACGATGCATGATGGATAATGGTAATGTTGAAGACAATGCAAAATGATTTGATGGATGATGTTAGATGATCAATGTATGATGCATGATGACAATGCAAAATGATATGGTAAATGGTGCTAAATGATGACAATGCTCAAATGAATGATGCCTCATGTCGAATACACAGTGTTAATGTCAAGCAAGGTTTGAAATGTATGAAAACTAAATACATGTAAGATTTAAAAGCATGTGGAAAAGGATGTGAAACTTAAAAAATATGTGAAAGCAAAGTAAATGATTGTGATCAAGACTGAAAAGTAAATGATTAGGACGTAAAAGTAAATGATTGGGACTGAAAAGTAAATGATGTGATATTGCAAGAAAATAAATAATGTGATAATTGCTAAATGATGTGATAATTGAGAGAAAATTAAATGATGTGATAATTGTTAAAAAAGTAAGTGATGTGATAATTGCTGAAAAACAACTGATGTGATAATTTCAAGGAAATAAATGATGTGATAATTGTAAGAAAATGATGATGTGATATTGCAAGAAAGTAAATAATATGATAATTACAAAAATAAAAATGATGTGATAATTGCTGAAAAGTAAATGATGTGATACTGCTGAAAATTAAATGATGTGATAATTGCTAAAAAGTAAATGATGTAATAATTGCTGAAAATTAAATAATGTGATAGAGACAAAAATGTAAATGATTAGGACCAAAAAAAAGATGATTGAGATATAGACAAAAAGGTAAATGATCAGGATCAAAATGGAAAAGTAAATGCCAGTGATTAAGATGAAAATTAAATACCTATTGTATTGAAAATTTGTGAAAATAAATGTTAAACGATGCTGAATGTTTATTAAATGCTCGGCAATATGAACAAAGGAAATGACTTGAAGAGACATTGAAAAAGGCATGATGGATGGAAATGAATGATCTGTGCATGATGTGATATGAGATGTCTGTCTGTGATATGTGATATTTACAAAGGACAATGATTCATGGTGCAAAAAAGTAAATGCCTAGGGATGATTATGCAATGATGGCGTGATGAATGATGTAATGACTGTGATTACTGTGCCTAGGTATTTTAATGTTGTAGATGATCATAAAATAACTCCACACAAAGTGAAAAAATTTGCCCCAGTTTGAGGCATAAAAATGTTAATGGCATAAGCATGATGATCATCCTAAATGATTTGATTATTAAAATGTTAACACCTTAATGTGATAAGAAAATTTTGCATGTGATGAATGATATGATGATGAAACCTGGATGGTTAAATTATGCAAAAAATTCACAAAGGGAGAATGAGAAAGAGAGAAAGCAAATTGGCCTGGTTGTTCGGGCTTTGACGATTTGATGAAAGGAATGTGAATGACCTAATATGGCAAGAAAATTGTACAAAGAGAAATGGAAGGAAAAGAGGAAAATTGCCCCAATCTACCATGTCCAAACATTATTTCCCTTGGAAAGCCTTAATCTGATTCCAAATAGACCATTTTGTTCAAAGAACCACTGCTATTGACTTTTATTGTAGACAGTCCATTGTAAGTTCCTTTTTTGATTGCTCATGTATTTTATTTTCAGCTCTTGCCCTTGTCCTATCTGACTTGATTTTGCTCTAACTTTTGTCTAGATCGCCATTTTGATTTTCGATCTAGCAAACTTTTCCTTTTGTTTGCTCTGTCTTTTGCCTAGACCATCTTTCAGGTTTTCAATCTAGCAAGCATTCTCTCCCTTTCTTTTAAATGATATTTCCCTATTAGCTAAGGCCTTTTGACTTTTATGGTTATGCATGATTCAAGAAAAGGATGAAAATGGAAGAAAGTGGGAGGGTGAGATACAAAAGATTAAAAGTACAGATTTAATTGAATTAACCTATTTGATTATTCAGTTACATCGAGCTTGAACCCATGAACAAGACTATAATCCTTTGCTATGTGATAAAAATCTGTGTATGAAAGTTGATGTTTCGTCTTCTATCAAATGCCTTGTCATTGATCCCTCACCACCAATACAAGTTGCCCCGGTTTGGGCTCAATTCCTGTAAGCCTTTTCTTGATGTGTTTTCCTAGGTCGCCCTTTTGGGTTTTCAATCTAATGGATATTTGTTGCTCTAATTTTTTTGCCTGGACTTTCTCTTTCTTCTTCTTCTTCCTTTTGTTTTGTTTTTGAATTTCCAATCCAGTGAGCTTTTTTTTTTCTTTGGGTTTTGACCTAGTGTCTTGGGCAACTTCCTCCTTGTAAAGTGTCTTGGGCAACTTCCTCTTTGTAAAGTGTTATATATTTGCCCGGGTTGTCTACTTAGTATGACATTTCAGGCCACACTTCATGATTCGCTTAGTTGATGATGACCTTTTGATTTTTGATTTTTCATCATTTAGATTATTCACATAGTTTAGGATGTTCATCATCATTCAAGCTCATTGTAATACAACAATCAATTAATGAGTTTTTTACAAGTAGTTTCTGCATTAAGAGGAGAGGATTAAAGAAATAAGATGAAAGAACACTAGTGATAAGAAAGGAAGCAAATGACATTGTAACATCCTAATTGTTAACCCAATACTCTAGAACATATCTAGGTTAATCATTAGTCTATTACGTCATAGTTTCCTCTTTACTTTAAAATACCTAGCAGAAAATATAGGTAAATTTTTTTTGAATTGTAAAAGCAAAGTGAGAGCCGCACAACACAACGAACAATGAAGCATAAAAGAAATAAGACACAAATTTAATAAACACCTCATGAACATTCGATCATAAAATATGTAATTGCACAATATGATAAAACAAACCGCATATATAGGTATATAATATGCCCACTCAAGAAAAGCGGGACTTAGTTTGGTACAACATAAAACAAATACAACTGAAAGTACAATGGAAAGGGAAATACAACAGAAAGCGAAAAAGAAAACTCCCCAACCCAAGTGCATCTAGAATGGATAGCCTTTAAACAAAAGAAAGTTTATCCTCATCTATGTAGTGTGTGCACTATCTCTACCCACGAGCCTCTATTGCTGGGATCCCGGAAAAGGTAGGACATATCTAATCTAAGGACGAAGCACATTTGGAGTGGGCACTCGCTGCAGCTGGACGTAAGCTCCTTGACGGGGGCGCATGGATTGCCTCCAAGTTGGCCTCGGCTGAGTGACGGTCTCCTCACTACTTTCTCTCATCAGCGGTGGAGTGGGGCAGAGCTCTCGCTATACAAGTGGGTAGGCGGGTCCTCCGACGGATTAGTTTCCTAGAAGTACGTATGCGGCAGATGGTCAGGGTAGTTGCGCATGGCCAAGGCAGCGGTGTGCATATGGAGCACTCTCTAGTTGTGCATGCAAGCATGCTCAAAAACTCAATCGTCGTCACCATATGGTGATGTCAGGGAGAAGCGATGAGTATGTACAGGATGAGCGAAGGGCCGTCCAACAAACATGAAGACACGAACAGTGCATCGACCCTCAAAATGGTATGATCCATACTCTAAATCATCGTGCACTTCCCACGTCGGGGAATCCACAAAAACCACGAATGTCGCCATCTAAAGATGTGACGAAAAGAAGAGATAGAGGGAGTGAGAATCTTACTAAAGAATCTCGGTAGGGCAACCTCCTATCTAGGTGTCATCATCTACATCCTCAGGAACCTTGGGTTTCTTTGAAAAAGGTGAGCATGCATAAAATTCACTTATTAGGTTTTAAACTTAATTATCCAAGGTCCATTCCTTTTAGGATAAGTCTTAATATCATGGATGCAACATAATAAGGCATGAATGCATGAAGATGCGACAGGCAGAAATCAGTTAAACATTCATAAAGATATCAGCATTAGACAGGTGGCATAAAGTGGCATATACTTCTCATGTAAAAGCATTTCTCTTTCTGTAATTGTGTGACATTCAAAGCATCGTACTGTAACATAGAGATCACCCTAAAAAGACAATCGATTTAGGGGTGCTCAGTCGAACCGGTGTCACCCAGAATGTGTCACATCTCTAGGTTATGAGTTCATACCTTAACTAGTTGTCACTAGTTCTTACTTATCATCTAATAAGCGAAATCTCAATAATAATAATCATAACAGAACACGTCACACCGGTACCAGGTACACAGTGAATATTGTCCTCTTTGGGCATTACGTATCGCCGTCCCCCTCAAGGATTTGTTTCTGAGGCGTTACGTATCGCCGTCCCCCAGAACGTGTTCTTACAGTACTATGTCACATTCAAAAACTCATCTTTTGAAAACTTTCTAAGTTCCTCAAATTTGTCGAAAATTCGGCAGCATAGGGACGGCACACTGAATTTTTTCCAAATTTGCTTTATGCCACATTCACACACACACACACACACACACACACACACATATATATATATATATATAATCATGAGCATCACAATCATCATAAATTCTCATAATAAAAACATGCACTCACATGAAATACTAAAGTTCATTATGCTCTTAAACCTATGGAGTCTTATACTTTGACCCTTTCGAGGCTTAAACTCGAGATATAATTGTTCTAACATTTGCTATTAACCTTCTGTGCACCAAAGGATTCACAACTAAAGATTCTTACTAATATTTATATTTGTCAACGAATCTGGAAAGCATCATGCTTTAAGGGCAGGATTTACATCTTGCGATTACAGGGGTTCTAGAAACTACGCTTTAGACCCTTTCTAAGTTCTGTCTTCACCTAAGGTACTATAAATTAAACCTAAACCAATTATGAGGTGTTCCTATGCCTTTGAACTAATTATAAACCATGTTTACTACATTATAAAGTTGCTGGAAAGAAACAGAAAATTTAATAATCTTAGTGTTTTAGAATTGCACTTTTACGGTTTTCTAGTTGCTAGTTTCTCTATAGGCGCTAAAAATCAATCCTACATCAAATGTTACCAAGTTTTTCATGATTAATCAATCCTAAACTGAATGTTATCCCATTAAAACAGTTTTGGCAGTGGCTAAAAATAAATGGGTCAAAACTATGCTAAAACTCAATTTTACAATTTTTCTGTAAGACTAGTTTCTTTACTAACATGCATAGAAAGGCTCCTACCTCAACATATATAATTTTTACACATTCTACCATACCAAAACAACATCATACAGCAGCAAACACATGACGACAGAATCGAAACATTAAAGCTCAAGCATCATTCAAAAATTATGTCCTTAATACATAGAAGTTACTAGTTTCTCTTGGATTCATTCCACGACTTCTAAAACTCTTTGGAAATCAACTTATTTCATTAAAATTCTCATAAACTAAACAAGGGTAGCAACCATTTGAGTTGGCCCAAGATTGGAATTTAAAACGTAAAATCATACTTGAAATATTCTTTGAGTTCTCCTATGCTTAAGAAAATCCTAAGACATAGATTATGGGCACTTGTGACTAAATGAAACTCACACCAAGCTCATCATCATCACATGGCCGAGTTGTGCATTCAAGGGAATGTTTCCATAACTAAACTTTAGCTTGAGATAAAAAGGGCAAGTCTTTGAGCTCTAGGATCTTTAAGTGATGACAAAAAGTAAACATGCTATGCATTCCATTTTATTCTTCATCATAAAGTAAAGTGAGAGCTTCAAAGTAAATATGAGATGCAAGAATTTGAAGTATAAACATGAGGTGCTAGGAATATAAATATGCAAGACTTGAAAATAAATGTGCAAGACTTGAAAGTAAATATGCAAGTTCATTTTATCTTTTAGGATTTAAGTGATGACTTGAAATATAAATATGCTAGACAAGGAAAGTAAATATGAATGCAAGTCAATCGACTTTAAGGCTGAAATAGGCGAGCTTCGAGATTAATTATTAGGTGATATGAAAATGCAACTCTTGTTTTAATCTTTATGTTGTTAGGTGATTAGCTCAAAAATAAATATGCTCGGCAAAGAGAATAAATATGAATGCAAATTCATTTTACATTCTTCACTAGAGCTCTTGCAAGACTTTAAAGGAACTTAAACCTCAACCCAAACTTATCATAGCAAGATAAAGTGAACTTTAGAGTTCTTTGTACCAAGGTGTCAGAGGAACCTTATGGTTTGAACATCATCATCAAGCTCAGGGAAATGGATCAAGAGATCAAAATAACTAACAATCTTTCTTTGAAAAACAAAAACAAAGCAATAGAAAAGGAACTGACATCTTTGCAAAGGAAAGGAAAAAGAAACCCAAATCAAAGGGAAAGAAAGAAAAGGAACTGAAATCTTGTTTCAAGAAAAGAAAAGGAATAACCAAAATATGTTAAGATCGAAACCAAGTTTCAAGTTTTAGAGATTTCTCAAGGATAATCATGAGTCCATTATCTTGAAACCTCATCATCAAGCCATGGTTTTCCTTCCAAGGTAGACCATTATGGCCGAAATTAAAAAGGAAGAAAAAGGAAACCAAGAACCGAAAAAGAGAAAAAGAGAAGAAAAGAAAAACTAATACTTTTTCATTTCAAACCAAAACCTAAACAAGTAAAGGAATATTATAACTCTATATAACTTCTTACCTTGGATGTGTTCTCCTTGATTAAGAGAGGACTTGCTCTTGAAAAAGAAGAAGAAGAGGAAAAAGAAGAAGGACTCCTTGAAGCTTGAGAGAAAGAAAGTACTTGGGGGTGCAAGAGAAATGAGCAAAGGTTCTAGCAAGCTCCTTGAGTGTCTATTTATAGAGGAAATGAAACATGAGAGGTGAGAATGGAAAGGAGAAGTGGCGCCATTTTAGGGGAAGAAGGAGGGAGAAAAAAAATCTCTTGGCCATGTCATTTCAAGGTAAGGTGTATGACATGGCATAGGCATGGGTTTAGGCATGGTGTAGCATGCTTCTTTGAGTGTGTGAGTGAAAAAACATGTGATACATTGTGGGGGATGAGGTGACGCTATTTTCTCCATGAAATGGGGGAGGAAAATCTTTCATTTAATTGTGGTTTAGAGTTGTGTTTAGGTGTAGCTTTGATTAGGTTTAGGATTAGGAATTTGTGGTGAAGTATGTGAGCGAAAGGATAGGTAATCAAGACTATTTAAGACATGATTAGTGAGCATTCTTGCCCATTAGTGGGGTCAAACCCTACTCAATCAAGGTTCCCAATCACATCCTAGGCTTCTTGAAGTATGGAGAGTGAATAGTGAAAATACTATTCAAGATTCTATGTCTTGGAAACTTGAGTTAAAAAGGGGTTTTGAGTTTAATCTAAGCAATCTTAGGTTCTAATTAATTTTAATAACTTATTTTGACTCTAGATTAATTATGGAAATTAATTAATCTTTGATTAGAGCCTAATATTGCTTAGGTTTGCTTAATTATGTCATTAAGCTCAAGTGGCACTATGCCAGGGGTAAAATCATAATTTTTCACAAAAAGTTCCTGGGACCATCAGTACTCAACCAGATGCTTTTAAACACATGAAAATATCATTTTAAACCTTTGGGAAAAGTTTCAGGCTCGAACGGCATCTTTACCCACGTAAAAATACTATAGGGGTATTTTGGTCATTTTGGCCCGAAACTACAGAAAACAAGTTTTTCATTTCTGAAATCACTCAAGGATCATCTAATCCCCTTCAAACATTGAGTTGACCCTTCGAGGACTGCTAGGCCGGCTATCCTCGAATTCCAAGTAGAAAATGACCTCAGGGGCATTTTGGTCATTTTCTCTCAGATAGAAAATTGGGACGTTACAGACATAGTGATTGTAAAAATAAACTACACATAATCATGAATAAATCTCAAGAAATAAGCAACCTTGTAAGGATAAACCTAGTAGAACAATATTCAGGCACTGCCACTTCCAGTAGGGGCTTCTTCTGCTCTTATATCTTGTACTTCGATAGCTTTGGCTTCAATCAGATCCCACACAACATTTCTAAAGCTTTTACCGTCATCAATCGAGTGTCTAAGAATGTTGGAATGATATTTACACACATGATTTGGATTAAACCAATGAGGATATGGTGGCGTTGCGACACCAGCAGGATGTTGAGCTAACAAATTTGCCTGACGTAAGCTTTTAAACAGTTCGGAATTGCTTACTTTGAAGTTGGGTAAGGGATGACTATTTCTTGGAGGTCCAGTACTACTAGTGTTAAGATGAGGTATGGTCTAGAAAGGGATGTGTTTGAAAGGTCCATGCGGTTGAGGACAGGAGATATGATTGATTTGGTATAATTGAGGTGGGTAGTGTATAGGGGATGGATAAGATATGGAGCATGAGTAATATGGGTATTGGTAGGATGGGTAGTGATTTAGTAGGAGGTTAGGCTTATGGTATTAGGACGGTTGTTGTGGTTGTATGAAGTTCATAGTGTCCTCTACCTTCTTATATAGCGACCCTTGCTTGAATTATAACTTACTCGATTTATCTTTTGTTAACTCCACTTTCCCCTCTTGGATGTTTGCCTCAATTCTCTCTCCGATTTCCACCAAGTCCACAAACTCCCTGACATGAGTCCGCAACATATTCTTGAAGAACAGACCTTCTAGTGTGTGAATAAAGTAGGAACACATCTCTTGTTCTAGCATTGGTGGGACGACTTTGACGGCTATAGTTCTCCATATTTGGGAATATTCTTTAAATGTCTCAATCTTTTTCTTTCTTAGCCCTTTCAGCTGATCTCTGGTAGGTGTGACATTCAAATTGAATTTATATTGATTGGTGAAAGCTTGTGCCAACTCCTCCTAACATCTGATTTGTGTTTGACCCATCTGCATATACTACTCCTATGCGGCTCCATCCAAACTCTAAAAAAAAAAGCTGATTAAGAAATTCTCATCTATGGACCATATTCCCATCTTGGTACAGTACATTCGAAGGTGCATGATAGGATTAGTTCTGCTATCAAATTTGATGAACTCAGGCATCTTGAAATCCTTGGGAATGACAACACTAGGAGCTAGACATAGGTCATTGATACTTATTGGGCCATAGGGGTTAGGCCATCGTAGTATTCAGAACTATTTTTGCATGCTTCCTTCCAATTCTTGTTTGAGCTTTAGTTACTCCACTTACAGATTATTGTGTGGGCTTACATTGTTGATATTCTCATCTGAGTCATGTCTGGGCCCTTCAATATTGGAATTATTACCTACTACTTCCCTATTTTTCAGTATGGCTACAACAGCTTCTTTGACCAACTCTACCTGTTCATTCATTGTAGTATTCAAATCATCAATCTCTTTTCCAAAATTCCTTTCTCCTGCCATGGCTTCTTGATAGACTCTTCAAACAAACTACTTGGAATCAGATAAAGTTCCCTTAGGGAAGTAACATTTGGAAACTGCGAACCATTGGAATTAAAGGAAACAAATTATCAAAGAGAAGTAAAAATGAAAGGAAAATGAATCCTCCTATTGAGGTTATGCTAATGTGCCATGACGCATGCATACTAGATGAACTATACGTCTGGAAAAATGTATGAATGCATGAAATAATTACTTTCCTTTTTTTTGTATATGAATACATATAAGCAAAAATGTATAAGAAAAATGCATAATGCAAACTAAGGAATGGATATATGGGAGATGAGAATGCATATTTGATTTTTTTTTTTTGGATGTAGTGATGATGTGTGCAAAGGAAACATGAATGTATGTCGAATGATTTTTTTTTGACATGGACTATGGATGAGAAAGAAAATATATGCCATTTTCTTTTATGAATATAGACTGTGCATGAATGCATTCCAAATTTTTCTATGGAAGTGAATATGCATGAAAAAAATGAATGTCTGCCAATTTTTTTATGTGAATTATACGTACAAAATAATACATGAATTTGTGCTATGCATGAATGCGTACCATTTTTATGAATGCATGAAAATAAATATCAAATTTTTTTTGTCTTTTGGATGGTGTAAATGTGATGAGAATATATGCATGGATGAGCAGTAAGCATGAGTAATGTGAGAAAAGAATGCATGTCATGTATGCATGAGATAGAATGTATGTGAAATGAGATTTTTTTATATACTGGATGTATGCTATGTTATGGATGCATGAGATGAATGATTTTTTTCCCTATTTTTTTGGGTATGCACTGAGTAAGCTTAACAAGATGATTTTTATATACAAGCCATATAAGGGAAAGATGTAGAGGGATGCTCCTGTGTCCTAAAATGGTTAGTCCTAGGAGAAGGATTTTCTAAGGTCAGCACCTTAATTTGGGTGGCTACTAAGCTCATTCTATTTGCACACGATTTTCAGGACAGGTGTAGACTTCTAAAGGCCATGGATCTCAGATTGTCCTTATCTATGAGATAGAGACCTAGCTCACACAAAGATCACAAGTAGGGATGAACCCTCTTAATATAACCATTCCATGATACTGGTAACAATCTGAGTGGCGTCCTTCCATATGCCAAGTGAGCGTGAAGCCTTTCAATGACAATGTTAGGACTCGTCCTTTTCCTTGGGTTGCACAAGCTGGGGTATAGAGCCTAAAAAGGTTTGTGAAGTGATGTGAATGTGCATCGTGTGTGAGGAGCATACTAACCTTCCAAGCCCTATGTACTAAACACATCCCCGCAAAACAAAACCAAAACAACAAGCATATATAAAAAGGTCATCTACCCTAGGGTTCCAAATATATACAAAATAAAAATCTCTATCTTAAGATTTGAATGACAAATATGTTCAAATAAATTATTTACAAAAAGGAAAACAATTATTTACAAAGTATAAAAAAATATGATGGGGAAATATAAATATTATAAAATTATAATCATTTGTTATAATTAACTCCAGTAGGCTTGACTCTCTTGTGTATTTCCCCAGTGAAGTCGCCAAACCCTCACAACGCACCCGAAGGGTGTCGCGATGAGAAATGACAACCGATTTTGAAATAATAAAATGGAAATGAGAGTCGCCACCAACTTTAATTTTGTCTAAAATTGAAAAACCTTTTTGATTTGCAAAACTGTATGTTAAAAGAGATTTAAGGTTCGGGAGTCTAATTATGATTAGGGAAGGGTGAAAACTTAATTCCACTGCACCCCTAATACACTCGTATAAATACGGTTATTCTAGAGCTCATTATGTAAATCTATTTATAATTTTAAAATATTTATTTTTTTCCCAAAAATTGCAACGATTATACAAGAATAAAAGAAAAAAAAATAAATCAAAAGAAAACACAATTTAATGAAAAATTAATTTTAGTTTAATAGTTGTTGGCTACGTCGATGTATCCTCTGGTGCGATGAGGAACTCAAAGTCACGTTGTTCTATAGAAAATATTTGTGGGTTGATTGATTTTTATTTTTGAAAAGGAAATTTAAAATATGAAACTGTCACAGCTAAAACATTCCAGAACATATAATTAACAAACTATCAAGGCTCAGTTAATCCTATTTTAAAAATATAATTTATCGATTAATTAACTCAAATATTTTTTAGTAAGCAAACTATTCTAGCATTTATTTTTAACCTAAAATACATAAAAATATTTTTTATTTTAGACCCGAATCAAACCAGACCCAAACAAGTAGGGCCCAAAAACCAAAAATAAATTAACCCAAATAAATAAACTAACTCAAAACAAACAAACCCGAAATTTGATCTAATAAAAAGAAAATAATGCTAACCCAAAGTGAAAGAAAAAAAAAATAATAATAATAAACAAAAATTCCCTAATTTTTCTTAGTCTAATTCTATCTCCAAGACACTCACATACACACGCACACACTAACCCACCTACACAAAGAAAGAGAAAGAAAGCCAAAGAAATGTTAACTTTCGGTGGAAAAAATGATGGTGGGATAGGGAATTATTGGCTTGTCTCTCTTTTGCTTTGGATGATAAAGCATGGGTTGGCATTTGGGGCGTGCAGGCTGAAAGATAAAAACAAACCCAAACTCTTGTTAACAAAAACTAAAAGACAAATAAAATAAGACAAAATAAAAAGCAACCGCTAAGAAAGGAGGGAACATTCCCTTAGCTTGGTTTTGACATAGTCTAAAAATTCTTTTTGAAAACAGGGGGCAAAGAGATTAAAGCGCACACATGGAGAGAGGTTTTTTTTTTTTAAATTGTTTTGAAAACGAAAATAAAAGAAAGGGTTGGCTGTTGGGTTTGCGAAGAGTTCATTGTTCATTGATGGAGGCAGAGGGTACACACATACTCACATACACACAGCTAACGATAGAGATTCTTTGAGAGAGAGAGAGAGAGAGAGAGAGAGATCCAGAATGAGAGAGCAGTGAGCGGAGTCCAGCCAGAGAGGAAGGAAAGCTGCGACTCGGAGGAGGAAAGGCGCACGGTCCACGAATGAGCTGGAGTGCGGAGTTCACGGCGATCGCATATGTGATGGGAAGGCGGAGGCGCGGACGGGCTGGTAGAAGCGCGGTGGCTGTGGCGGTGACGCGGTTACAGCGTGGGTTGGAGGCGGTGAGGATGAGGCAGGGATTAGGGCGGTGCCGCTGCTGGATCCGTGGGCTGTGCCAGTGCCGCGCCTCCGCACTGGAGCTCTGCGGCTACTGGCTTCGCGGTGCCGGTTCGCGATGATGGAGGTTCTCTGTGGAGGAAGACGGAAACCGCCACGGTTTTTTCTGCCCCCTTTTTCTTTATTTTCTTGAAGATTTCTTATTTGTTATATGGTGATTGGTTGTGGCTTGGTTTTTTTTTTACATGGTGATGATGATGATTTACAGTGGTTAAATGAAAGTGGTGGTTGATGGTTATTTTATGACAATGGTAAGGATTATGTGGGTAAGGCTATGGTTGTAGCTGGATTTGTGAGGTTCTGATATTGCCAGTGATAAGAATAGTGATGGTGGTTGAAGGCTGTGTGGTGATAATACAGGCATTGGGTTGTCAAGGGTGAGAATGGCAATGTTGCCGCCTCTGTTTGTGTGTGTGTGTTCCCTCCTTTCTTCTGCATAAGAAAAATGCATAATGCAAACTAAGGAATAGATATACAAGAGATGAGAATGCATTCTTGAATTTTTTTTGGATGTAGTAATGATGTGTGAAAAGGAAACATGAATGTATATTGAATGAATTTTTTTTTTTTTTTACATAGACTATGGATGAGAACGAAAATATATGCCATTTTCTTTTATGAATGTAGACTGTGCATGAATGCATTCCAAATTTTTCTATGGAAATGAATATGCATGAAAGAAAATGAATGCCTACCAATTTTTTTTATGTGGATTATATGTAAAAAAATAATACATGAATGTGTGTTATGCATGAATGCGTGCCATTTTTATGAATGCACAAAAATAAATGTCAATTTTTTTTTTGTTTTTTTGGATGATGTAAATGTGATGAGAATATATGCATGGATGAGTGGTAAGCATGAGTAATGTGAGAAAGCAATGCATGTCATGTATGTATGAGATGTAATGTATGTGAAACAAGATTTTTTTGTTTTATATACTGGATGTATGCTATGTTATGAATGCATGAGATGAATGATTTTTTTTATTTTTTGGTATGCACTGAGTAAGCTTAACAAGATGATTTTTATATACAAGTCATATAAGAGAAAGATGCAGAGGGATGCTTCTGTGTCCTAAAAGGGTTAGTCCTAGGAGAAGGATTTTTCTAAGGTCAACACCTTAATTTGGGTGGCTACTAAGCTCATTCTATTTGCACATAATTTTTAGAACAGGTCTAGACTTCTAAAGGCCATGGATCTCAGATTGCCCTTATCTATGAGATAGAGACCCAGCTCAGACAAAGATCACAAGTAGGGATGAACCCTCTCAATATGACCATTCCATGATACTGGTAACAATCTGAGTGGTGTCCTTCCATATGCCAAGTGAGCGTGAAGCCCTTCAATGACAATGTTAGGACTCCTCCTATTCCTTAGGTTGCACAAGCTCGGGTATAAAGCCCAAAAAAGTTTGTGAAAATGTGAATGTGCATTGTGTGTGAGAAGCATACCAACCTTCCAAGCCCTATGTACTACACACATCCCTGCAAAACAAAACCAAAACAACATGCATATATAAAAAGGTCATCTACCTTAGGGTTCCAAATATATACAAAATAAAAATCTTTATCCTAAGATTTGAATGACAAATATGTACAAATAAAATAAATAATTATTTACAAAAAGGAAAACAATTATTTACAAAATATAGAAAAATATGATGGAAAAATATAAATATTATAAAATTATAATCATTTGCTATAATTAACTCCAATGGGCTTGACTCTCTTGTCTATTTCTCCAGTGGAGTTACCAAACTGTCACAACATACCTAGAGGGTGCTGCGACGGGGATAACAATCGATTTTAAAAATGATAAAATAAAATAAGAGTCGCCACCAACTTTAATTCTGGAAAAAATTGGAAAAACCGTTGATTTGCAAAACTGATTTTTTAAAAAAAGAGATTTAAGATTCGGGAATCGAATTATGATTAGGGAAGGGTGAAAACTTAATTTCCACTGCATCCCTAATACATCCGTATAAATACGGTTATCCTATAGTACATTATGGTAATCTATTTATAATTTTAAAATATTTATTTTTCCCTAAAAATTGATAAAATTATACAAGAATAAAAGAAAAGAAAATTAAATTAAAAGAAAACACAATTTAATGAAAAAATTAATTTTGGCATAATAGTTATTGGCTATGCCGATGTATCCTCTGGTGCAATGAAGTACTCAAAGCCACGTCGTTCTGTAGAAAATGATTGTGTATTGATGGATTTTAATTAAAAAAAATGTATTGATCGATTTTAATTTTGAAAAGAGAAAATATGTATTGGCTTTATTTGTAAATGATTTTTAGTTAAATGAAATATGATAAAGACAATCTTTTATTTTTTTTTATTTTTAAATCCTAAATCTAGACAAATTAAAAGACTTTTTTCTTTTTCATATTTTCTGAAAACGAAGAAAAAATGCATATTCTTCAGGAACTTATTTTACCTTGTTGATCCTTTTTATTCTAACTGAAACTCACTATGTCACTCTGTGTTTTCACTCACTCTCTTGCTCTATATCACTCACCGTCACTATCTCACTTTCTATGTGACTTGCTGAAATTCACTCTTCTCTCTGTGTCCTTTTTTTTTTATTATCCCCCCATGGCTAATGATGAGCTCCCATATTTATACACACTCTTGCCAAATTAATCAAAATTTTCCAGCTTGACTTTCCATGAATTATGCTCTGATTGAATATTTTGTCTCTGACTTAAGGGGATAGCATGTCGCTATTTTTGAACCTCTCCTTGATCCATGTTCTTGCTTCTCTAGTGTCAAAGTCAGGCCTTCCTTTTCTTTGTTTATTATTTTTTATTTTCTTAACAGGAGACAACAAAGAATGAGATGATGTAGAAGATTTTTTTTCTGATGGCCCAAGTGAAATGGGCTTCTTTTTTCTGTCAATAATAATAAAAAAAAATGAAATAGGTTAAGAAGATGTGGGCTAAATCGTTAGAATGAGCTAGTTAAAGTTTTTTTGAAAGAAATAAAGATAAAAGTGTCTGGACAAAATATAGTGTTCACACTTTGTATCCTCGATCCAATAGTGATCGGTGTTAGTTAGCTTGGAGAGGCTAAGCAAAGACTTGTAACATGACAGTAGAAGTGAACTACTAGTCATGGTTTACCTTGGAAAGATTAGTTAAAGACAACTCAAGTTGTGACCACATGGTGTACTTGCTGGTTATAGTTTAGCTTCAAAAGGCTGGTTAAAGATTACTCGATTTGTGACAACAGATTGTACTTGTTGATCACAGGTTTAGCTTGGAGAAGTTGGTTAAAAATTACTCAGTTTGTGAAAGTAAGGTTTCCTATTGATCACAAGCAAGAGTTTGGGAAGGTTACTGTAAAGACTGTCCATTCTTTCTCGGGTTGAGAAAGATTTAGTGGAACTCAACAGTTGTTGAGAACTGGATATAGGCAAAATTGACTGAACCAGTATAAAAACTCTTGTGCAGTATCTTCATCTCCTTAGTCTCTTATTTATTTACCGTTTTGTATTTATTACTCTGTGTTTTCTGGAAAGCTTACTTTTACGAGTTTTATTATACATTTAATTTTAGAAAGTATACTTTTTAACATATCTAATATTGTTTTCATTGCACTTCAAGTTTAATATTTGATAGTAATTTGTTTAAGCTTTTCATAAAGTAAAAGGAAAAGAAAAAGATAAGCACAATTCAACCCTCATTTCTCGTGCGCCTTTCTATCTACAAGTGGAATTAGAGCTTAGGCCTCTGAGGGGTTGAGCACTTTAACGACTATAGAGGATAAAAATCTCAGGGACAAATGGCATAAAATATTCATATAACAGAAGGACACTCCATCAACAGTCTGCCATTCTTTGATGGTTGGGACTATGCCAATTGAAGAGATCGTATGGAGTTATTCATAAAGTATACAAGCCTTGATCTATGGGAGATCATACAAAAAGGAGACATTGTTCCTATGGAAGAAGTTCTAGGAACTAAGATGCACATTCAACCATTAGAGAAGTCCGTAGAAGTAGGTGGACAGAGCAACACAATGTTAAAGTTCAATTAAACTCTAAAACTAAATACCTACTCACGTGTGCACTAAGCAAAAGTGAATATGATAAAATTATGGATAAATTACACTCACCCTACTAAGGTTTGCTGAAATGCAACAGACACTCCCTCAATTTGCACACTTGACAATCACCTCCCCTACATCAAGTGAAAACAAACAACCCTTTATTTCCTCAAAAGTTAAATTACTATTATACCCTTTCTTTCTTCTCCCTAAAATTACTCTCTTTTTACCCTCATCAGCCCCACACACAACCACAAATGCATTCTCCTTCCACCACCGCATCCTTGTTTCGCTCCGTCATCGAGCCTTTCGACGACCTTGTCAAAACTTCCCTACTACAGATAACTTATCCCTCCGCCAACGTTCCTTATCCTGTAACCTTTCCTCATGCCCGAATGCCGCCGCCATGGCTTGCGGTGCACGTCAGCATCGAACTCAGTAATAGCCGGTTCCAAACATCCTCCGGCAGCCTTAGTGTGAATCGTTCCAAGCTTTCCCTCGGTTGGACCAGCGAGTGACCCGTCGAATGCAACTGTGGAAACAAACTCTCGATCCTAAAGCCCATTGATGTAATCAAGGTGGAACACGTGGTTACACTTGGGGATTAAACAGCGTTTCATTGTTTGGAACTCATTGAGGCACACAGAGCATTCTAGCATGGCCTGCCCTGTCTTCTGGCCCTTCACGGCGGAGTACACGAATGTCGGGAACATGTCAATGATCTCCGGGTCAAGGCCACGGTGCCCTCCCCACTTCTAATGATTGGGATCGATAGGTCGAACCTCCCTCTCATTTTCCACTCTGCGTAGTGGTACATGTACACGAAGAGGAAGCCGAGGAGGAAGAATACACCACCAAGACCACAAGCACGATGGCCATGGACTTGTCGAACTTTACCTTCAAAAGTGTGTCGGGCGACAGAGGTGAAAGCGAGTTGGGAAGTTGTGCAGTGGCCAGTGGCAGAGCCAGCGTAAGGACGAGGAAGAAGAGGAGGAGGTGGAAGAAGCCACGAAGGGAAGTGGTGGTAGGAACAGGGAATTCCCTATTGGTGTGAGTGGCCATAGCTGATTATCACGAGGGCTCAAGGAGTGGACATAGTTGATTATCAATGATTTTCACTGTGTGTGGGGTTGATGAGGGTAAAAAGTGAGAGTAGTTTTGGGGAAGGGAATAAAAGGGTATAATAGTAATTTAACTTTTGAGGAAACAAAGGGCTGTTAATTTTCACTTGATTCAGGGGAGGTAAGTGTCAGGTGTGCAAATAGAGGAGGTTTCTATTGCATTTCAGCAAACCTCAGGGGGATGAGTATAATTTACCCTAAAATTTTGTTTATGACATGACCAAGGAGATATGGGACAGGCTGCACATGCTGCATAAAGGAACTGATCAAGTCAAAGAGATAAAGATCAGTATGCTGGTCTATTAATATGAAATGTTTAAAATGACAGACCAAGAGAGTATTGATTAAATGACCACAAGGTTTATGCAAATCATAAACCAACTTAGGGGACTGGGCAAAAGGTATTCTAACTCAGAAATTGTTAGAAAGATTTTAAGAAGCCTCCCTGTTAAATGACTGCCTAAGGTCACCACCATTACTAAAGCTAAAAACCTTCAAACTTTAAATCTGGATGCACATATTGTATTTCTCAAAAGCCATGAATTAGTACTCTCCGAAATGCATGGTGAATCTATTAAGAAGAACAAGTCCATGACCTGAAGTAATCTCATCAGAAGTAGAACAAAAGTAAAGCAATGAAAGTTGCTAAAACCTTCGATGAAGAGAAAGAATATTATGATGAATCTAAAGATAAGGATGGAAACGAGATCTCTATGCTGGTGAGGAAGATGTCCAAAGCCTGGAGAGGTAGACCAAAGAAAAGAAAAGACATGAACCTCAAGAAGGACAGGAAAGACAAAGGAAAGTTGGAAGGCATCACTTGCTATAACTGTGGTGAGAAAAGACACTTCCATCCTGAATGTCCCAAGTTCAAGGGCTCACAAAAAGAAGTTGACATCCAATAAAAAAAAGGCATACTAGCTACTTAGAGTGACTCTAAAGAAGAGAAAGAAGGATCATAAGGCTAAGAAGAGCTAGAAGACGTTGCCAACCTATGCTTCATGGTAGACTATACGTCAGAAGGTGAACCTGAGGGAAACAACTTTGACCCTAATCTTTCCTATGATGAATTATTAGCTTTATATGATGAGTTGCTGGAAAATTCTCAAATTTCCTCTCACTATTATAACTGGAAGGAGAAGCATCAAAAAGTTATTTTAGAACTTGAATTGACTAAGTCAGAACTTGAGAAGGAAGAATTAAAAGGAGAAATCAAAGTTTCAAATATCAAGCTCAATACCTTAAAAGTTGAAGTCTCCGAGAAAAATGAGAAAACTCAGAAAATTATTTCTGAATTAGAGAAGACTTCAAAGCTTCTCAAACTTGACCTTGAAAAGATGGTAAACAGTTCGAGAAATCTTGAACTAATGTTTGGATATCAGAAGCCATATTTTTAAAAGTTTGGATTAGGATATGAAAGAGGAAATAGAGAGAATGTAAAGAACATAGTTTCTTGTACTTTCTGTCATAAGAAGGACATCCTTTGACAAGTGCTTTATGAGGAAGAAGTCTGTCAGAAAAGTTGGGGAATGTCCCCCTGAAAAGACTAACTCAAGAAGACCCAAGAAATTCTGGGTATCTAAATAAAAATTGTGTTTGTTACAGGTTTGCTTGGGAGCATCCATTGAGCCTAACAACAAATGGTACATGGACAATGGCTACTCCAAACACATGTTCAGATCCAGAAGATGGTTTAGAAACTTGAAACCCAAGAACTCTAAATCAGGCAAGTTTGCTGATGGAGATGAGGTCAAGGTCACAGGCATAGGAAATGTTGATAATAATGATTCTCATCAAATTTCTGATGTGCTTCTTGTTGATAGTTTGGCTTACAATTTGTTGAGATCAGCCAATTTTGTGATAAGGCTTTAATATTTTATTTAATGCTCATGCATAAAAGATAGTAAATCCCACTTTGGGACAAGCCATCTTATCTAGCAAAAGACATGATAATACTTATGTATTATTCTTGGATGACCTTTTAGGTCAAGATGTAAAATGTCTGGCATCCTTCATGGATGATAAGTGGCTGTAGCATAAGAAGTCTGGACATGCTCATATGAAGCTTGTTTCTGAGCTTTCTTAGTAAAGAGCTTATTAAAGGCCTACCAAAGATCAGATATGACAAAGATTCAACTTGTGATTTTTGTGAGACAGGCAAGCAAACTAAAGCTTCTTTCCACAACAAAAATGTGGTTTCAACTACCAAGCCACTTGAGATTTTACATATGGATATTTTTGGACCAGCCAAGTGCAGGTAGAAAATTACACGAAAAGGGGGGTTGAATCGTGTTTGAACTTTTCTTCTGTCACTGAAGATCTGAAAAAGTTTATCAAAAAGATATCAAGTTGAACTTGCAGTACAATAGAAAACAGCGTTAAAAATTCAAAAAGTGAACTTTCTAAACTTAAGCGAATAACAGAAATGTATGACGGCCTTTTTAAAATAGATACTGAAACAAAAATGGATATGAAAATATATAGGAGATGAAGGAAAAATTAGAACCAACACAAGGGATTTTATACTGGTTCAGCCAAACTTGCCTACATCTAGTTCGCACCAACCGTTGAGTTTTACTAACTCTTTCTCTAGCCAAACCTGCCTATATCCAATTTTCAACAACCATTAAATTTCACTAACTCTTTCTCCAGCCAAGCTTACCTACATACAGTTCTCAACAATTATTGAGTTTCACTAACTCTTTCTTCAACCAGAGAAAGAACAAAGATCTTTTCAGTAGTCTTCTCAAGCTATGTCTAGTGACCAGTAGACAATCCTTACTATCATATACCAAGTAGTTATTCAACATTCTCTTTAAGTTATATCGAGTAGTATTGTGCTAACCTCTCCAAGCTAAAATCGTGAGCAGTAAAAAACTCTTTTGCAACCATGTTGTAAGTAGTTTTTAATAAGCCTCTTCAAGCTATCTCATACTGATCATTTCCGGATCAAGGATACAAATGTTATATGTTTGGGTTGCCACTCAAACTAACTTACACTCAAGATTTCTTTGGATATACAATGAAAAGAACTTGAAAATCTTCAATGACTTCTTTCTAGATTTTTTCCTTTAGAAGAACGTATGATCTATAAAGTATAGAAAGAAGATTTTGTACACAAGGAAATGATTTGCAAACAGTGAAGAATTTTACAAAGAGTGAAGGGAAAATTTGGCAGTGTTTCAGCTCTATTTTTCAATGTTAAGTCGTGTGTCTTTGAGCAGCACAACATCTCTATTTATAAGGTCTTCTTTGAGAGTGCTGCCTTGAATCAGATCTTCCAAAGACATGTGCTGATCATCTATTTATGTCTTGAAAAGATAGTCTAGAAGAATAGCCTGCCTGCTTGTCAGATTAGCTTGCAGAACCCATTATGAAAGATAAGGTTTCTGATGTCCTTCAGAAACTACTTCTTGCTTTTTGAACTATGGTTTCTAAAATTTTCTTCTAGAACATTTTGATAGTTGACTTCTGAGGCAGAATAGATGATTGATCAGTTCTAATACCAGGATATGACTTTTCCAAAAGCAAATTCAAATTTTAAAATTTAAATTTTCCCTCATTCTTCTTGTTTTAAGTGACAGTAAGCTTTCTGAACTTTGATAATATTTCCTTGATGAGATATGAGTCTTCTTTTCTTCAATCGCTTATTTTTTGACGATCTAATCTTTACAAATCAGAAGATTGAAGGTTGAAAGAACACTTTGGCTTTATGGATTAAGAGATTTCTTCTATTCGGTGTACTTTCTAAAGTCCAATGCTACTTTCTGAAGATCTGTGCCCTGGTCTCTTGTTCTTGATTTGATTTTCTTTCATCTGTGAGGATTATATGTCTACTTTATATGATATAATATTCACTTTTTATGAGGCATAATCTCTTTTCATGAGATAAATCATGTTTGCATATGTAAAGTGAAGTTATTCTCGTTTCAAGTGCATATTATCCAATTCGGAAATACCTATTTGTAATAGCCCAGGACCCTCGGCATTATGGATATTGTCTACTTTGGGGCCTCATGCCCTTCACGGGTTTGTTCTTGGTACAGCCTCGTGCCGCCCAAAATGCATCCACAGAGGGGAGCTATCCATACCCTTAGAAGGCGTGCTTCGTTCCCCTCCCTAGCCGATGTGGGACTACTCCATACCCCTCATGAGAATCCACCTCCCTTGGGGGCCCAGCGTCTTCACTGGCACACCGACTCCGGGACCGGCTCTAATACCATCTGTAACAGCCCGAGACCCTTAGCATTATGGATATTGTCCGCTTTGGGGCCTTGTGCCCCTCACGGGTTTGTTCTTTGTACGGCCTCACGCCGCCCAAAATGCTTACACAAGGGGGGTATCCACACCCATATAAGGCATGTTTCGTTCCCCTCCCCAGCCGATGTCGGACTACTCCATACCCCTTGTGGGAATCCCCACCCTATATAGACATTTATGATTCCATACCTCCACAGAGTATGTAGCCGTTAACTATTCTGAATCTTATGAAGATTCAAGCTCTAAAACCTTTTGATTAATTATCTAACACATATCTTAACTATGAAGCTTTTCATAATTAGAAAACTCAATATCACACTTTAAATAGTAAAGCTTGCAATCATAATTTCATTTTCTTCTTTAAACTATATATCTAGGTATAAGAGCACTTCATATATATAAACTAGTTTCAGAATCCATTAAAACAACCATAAAAACCTCTAACAATCACATATATTATCAATTTTACATAAAATTAGTGTAACAAATATGGTCCTATGGGTTTTATCAAAAACCAGTTTCATGCTCTAAAGCCAGGAGTTCTAAAACATAAAAACCAACAGAAATTTCAAACTTCTTTGCAGAAATGTCTAAACTCAAGCAATAAACGATATATTTATGAAAATAACTATAATGCATAACATAGAGATTCCCACGAGGGGTATGGAGTAGTCCCACATCGACTGGGGAGGAAAACGAAGCACACCTTATAAGGGTGTGGATACCTCCCCTTTGTGGACGTATTTTGGCCGGCACGAGGCTGTACCAAGAACAAACTCGTCAGGGGCACGAGACCCCAAAGTGGACAATATCCACAATGTCGAGGGTCTCGGGCTGTTATCAGAGCCGGTCCTGGAGTCGATGTGCCAACAAGGATGTTGGGCACCCAAGAGGGGGTGGATTCCCACGAGGGGTATGAAGTAGTCCCACATCGGCTAGGGAGGGGAACGAAGTACGCCTTATAAGGGTATGGATACCTCCCCCTTGTGGATGCATTTTGGGCGGCGCGAGGCCGTACTAAGAACAAACCCTTGAAGGGCATGAAGCCCCAAAGCGAACAACATCCACAATACTGGGGGTCCCGAGCTATTACACTATTATACTTTGTCAAGAAACTCAGGGAAGATATTAGACATTCTTCAGAGTATTTTCTTCAAATTAGCTTTATTGTCATTCAAAACAAATAAGCGTATAGGGTTTTGGAGCTAGCACCAAGACCGCAAGTTTTGCTGTGAAGAAATATTATCATGCTATAGTGGATGACTTCTCGACATTTACGTGGGTTATCTTTCTAGCTTCTAAGGACAAGGTGACTGAAAGTTTCAAAATTTTTACAAAATGGGTTTGCATTGAAAAAGATTCTCAAATCACCTCTATAAGATCAGTCATGGAAGAGAATTTGAAAATCATGTTTTAGAAGATTTTTATGAAAAACAAGACATCTCTCATATGTTCTCTACAGCTAGAATCCTCTACAAAATGGGATTGTTGAAAGGAAGGATAGAAGCTTACAAATGATGGCTAGAACAATACGTTTAGAAGGTGATTTATCTAAAGTTTTGGACAAAGGCTGTAAACACCTCTTGCTACATCCAAAATAGAACCTTTCTAAGACCAATCCTCAAGAAGACACTTTATAAGCTATGGAAGGGTAGAAAACTCAACATATCATATTTTCATAACTACGGCTCATCTTGTTTTATTCTTAATACCAAGGAAAAACTCGCAAAGTTTGGTCCTAAGTCTGATAATGGCATTTTCCTAGGTTGCTCGTCAGCCTCTAAAGCTTACAGGATATATAACAAAAGATGCAATGCATAGAAAAGATGATCCATATCAGGTTTAAAGACCTCAAGAAAGACTTTACTGATGATCTCGAAGAGCTAAATGAGTATGTTGAGAAACTAAAGCTCAAGGTTTCTTCAGAAGGAAAACAAATGAAAGCCAAACCCTTAGAAAGTAGGCTTTAGAATACGGACACTTCAGAAAGCTTGCTTAGGACTACAAAGCCCTCAGAAAAGTGACATTCTGAACTTGAAGTGTAATAGTCTTAAAATGAAAGAGAAACTGAAGAACATCAAGGCTATAGAAAATATAAAGGAGTTTCTAATTTAAAAGCAGTTTTTCAAAACAAAGTTCTTTGAGACATCTCCAAAGGTCTGAGAACCAGATCTTCCCTTAAAAATGTGTCAAATTATGCTTTTATCTGCACGATTAAGCCTAAATGTACTAAAGAAGCTTTGAATAATCAAAGTTGGGTGGATGCTATGCAAGAAGAACTTGATCAGGTCTACAGCCTTGCCATTCTCTTTCACAAACCCTCTCAAGTTTCAATCTTCCATTTACTCTCCTCCTATATACAACCCAACAATGGCTAAAGAAAGAGAACTCAATCGCTTATCTGCAAAAAAGTCACCCTTCCATATGTTTGATGATCCAGAAATACAAGAATTCTATGTAAAGAATTTCTCTTTGAGAAAGATGGCATCTGGAAAGACGTTAAAGAAAGACCTCCATGAGAGCGTATCAATTCTAAACGAGGTCTTCTCTTTTCAGGGATGGGAGGAATATCTAGATATCAATGATAGAATCTTTCCAAGGTTAGTAATGACCTTTTACTCATAACTGTAAGGCACAACAAACTTATCTTTAAATACAATGATTCGAGATTTTGAGGTAGAGATCAATCCTACTAGATTATCAAAGGTTGTTAAGGCACCTTGTGACGGCATCATTTGCTCCTCTTTACCCACTTGGGCTTACTCGCTTAGGATAAATGAAGAAGATGTGTCAAGGTACCTAACTTACTCTATTCTTCACAAACCTAGTGAGATAACTACTACCAAGCTCAGTACAAGAGCAAGAAAAGTTTACACAGTAGTGCAATTCTCCATCATGCCTTGGATAGGAAGCACAAATGCACTAACAAGCATGGATTGCATGCTCCTGTGACTGTTTGATGTCCACGAAAAAATGTGAGTTTGCTAGGACTCATAATGGATTACATGCTAAGCGCAATCACCAAACACAAAAGAAGGATAACTAGTGCACCGTATGGTAGGTTGTTGACAAAACTATTTCAGTACATACATCTTCCTCTTACTGAAGAATGATATGAGTTCATGGAAAGAACTGCATACTCACCTACCTTCTTTAAGACCTCAAAGAAAAGGGCTACAACATCTGAGTCTGAGTCAACCAAACAGAGTCCTAAGACAAGGGGAGAATAAGCCAGGAGGATTTCCAAAATGGTTGAGTCTGAGACGACAAGGGCAAAAGGCAAAAGCAAGTTGATTCTTTTGGAAAGTAAAATTGAGAACTTGGAGGAAGAAAAGCCTATTCAATTTCCTATGAACAGAAGAAGAAGAGCCTGTTTAGTTTCCTATGAACAGAGAAAGAAGAACGAAAATGAGATAGGAGAGGAGACAATAACAAGAACCTCAGATGCCACTTTCGTCTTTAGAAACTAACAGTGATTCCTTTGATTTCGACAATAGGTTGCATAAAGGATAAGAAAAAGGTGCCTAGTAAACCAGTAAGAACCATTAGAAGAAGAGATATTGAGTCAAAGCTCAAAAATGTTTCTAAACTTGAAACCAGAATCTCTATGCTTTTAAAAGAGGTGATGAGGAATTAGCAGGCTGGTTATAAAGTTATCTTGATTGACTCTGAAGAAGAAGAAGAAGAAGATGCAGAGGAAGTGGAACAAGGAGAAGAATTGTCAACTAATGAATAGGAGAATCTATTTAGACATGAAAAAGCTAGAATGAGTGAACTCTTTCCTGCGGAGCCAATCATTGAAGAGCCAACTAAACAAGAAACTATAGTTATTTTGATGTACCTTAACCTCCACCTTCTATTCATATAGTTCAAAAGAAGAGGAATAAGCCAAGACATCAGAAGCCGGTGCTTCTCATGATGAAGAAACTATTGCTTCTGCCTTGGCTTATGATCTTGTTTCTACTCTTACTCCAGAATCTGCTCCAGCTCTTACTAGTACTGCTATTCCATCTTCTCCACCACCTACTGCTCTGTATACTGAAACTAAAAGGTCTAGGGAAACCATACCTTTTGACTTACTAGAGCCAACACCCAAGGCTACTCTAGCAAGCATCCACCCACCACACCAGTCTTCAACCAAGACTTCAACAAGTTCTCCAAAGATCTGGCTTTTATGGCCTATAGATTGGATTAGGTTGAAGCCTCCAACATAGAACATGGTGCCCAACTCTGGAGTCATGAAGAATTATTGCTTTAGATTCTTTAGAATACTCAGGAAATTCTGATGAGATGCATTTATGCGCCCAATTTCCATCCTAACTCTGGATATCTTGCATTTAAATTGTGTTTAATTGATATTCAATTGGTAAATTTAGACTTTGTCCTCAGTATGCATCATTATGTGATTTCATGACCATTAATATCATTTTTAATAAGTAATTATACTTGAAAATTTTTGGTGCTTCTAATCATTTGTGTGAGCATTATGAGTGGCGGGAACTTCCTAATTGGTGGCTAGGCAAGAAAAGGGACTCAGGGGACTTTGAAAAAGGAAAGCATCGTGGTTCAACATAGGCAAAACCACTATAGCGGTTGACATAGTAAAGCATTCCTTGTGTTTAGAGCATTATGAAGGCAGAGCCGCTATGGTGGTCCCAGATCGCGATAGTAGTCATAAGTGGACTTGAATCAGTATCGTGACGCTTCTTTGTTAGTGTTTTGACCTCCTTAATGGAATGGACAGATATAATATAAGGAGCAAGGGGGAATTTCGAGGGAGATAACGTGTAATCTAATTTTAGTTTTTGAGTTTTTTAACACTCTATTCTTTCTCTTCAATTTCTCACACTCTCTCTAGGTTTTAGGAAGGTCTCAATCATTGTTTGTTTCGATTTTTTGGATTGTAATTTATAGCTTTCTTCAACAGCAATTGTGATCCCCCTTATAGAGGAGTAATTCCCTTATCGTGCACAGGGATAACTGAAGATTAAGATTTTTCTTGAAATTATTGATTTTTATCAAAATTTGTGGTTAGTTTTTCTTTCCCTTTTGTCATCTCTTTTAAATATTGGTTGTGTGAATTATTGAAATTGTATTTCTGAAAGTTATCCATTTGTGTGATATTTATCCATTAGATAAGGGATTAGAATTAATTTTGTTGGGAATTAGGTTGCTATAATTGGTAGTCAGACTAGTATAGGTTCATAGAATAACGATTGTAAATCATTAGTTCATATATTAGCCAAACCCTTAGCGGGAATGCGTTTGTATAACCGTTAAGCAGAATTATACCAATGTTGTGTGGAAACACGATTAATGAAAGCAACTACCATCACGAATTTATCTTTTAAGTCCATGATTGAACAACTCTTAATCTGAAGAAATCCTTGTGCAGGTAATTCTTTCCATTAGAATCCTTTCAATTTAATTTTTCTTTTCGATAACATGGAAAAATCTCCTCAACTCCTTGAATCAATTAGAACCACGTGAGATGACCTGGATTACACCCTAACTGCATTTTCAGTGTAATTTATCACTATATTATTTTTAATTTGTTGCGGGTAGCAACAACTTGCACCAAATTTTAGCGCCATTGCCAGGAAAATAGTTTTGATTGATTCTTTTTCTTGTTTCTAATTAATTCATTTATTTATTTATTTTAGTATTTACTTATTTATTTTGTTTTTATTTTATTTAACCATTTATTAATTTCTGCATTGTCTTTATTAAAAAAAAATTTCAGTTCAATTTAATTTAAATTTTATTCATCTTTTCTTTATTCCCTTATGAGTTTAATTGTTGCTATAATTTAATTTTATGACCCACCCCTTCCTAATTTTTCCATACTTCCAATTAATCCAAAGATTGAAAAACTGCCAAAAGGCTTACGAAGGTCATGAGAAAGAGAATTAAATTATTAGATAACCCTTGTTCTTTTGATACAACTTGGGAATTAGATAATTTTTTTTATTATTCTTCTAAACTTTCTAATCCCACTGCTAGTGTTTCAGAGAACATGGCTGAAAATAACAGGACCTTGAAGGAGCTTACTGCCCAAGACTTGAATTACCAACCATTAGGGATTATTTACCCCGACCAAGGAGGTGACTTTGAGCTCAAATCTAGACTCCTGCACCACTTGCCTAAGTTTCATGGTTTATCTGGGAAGACCTAAACAAAAATCTCAAGCAATTTCATGTGATTTGCGTGACCATGAAGCCTCAGGGGGTAATAGAGGACCAAATCAAGCTAAAAGTCTTCTGTTTTTCCTTGAAGGAGCTGCTAAGGATTGTTCTTTTACATCCCCCATGGAACAATTGACAGTTAAGCTAGCACGCATGAAGTGTATCTTTTTGGAGAAATTCTTCCCAGCTTCCAAAGCAGCTGTTATTAGAAATGATATTTGTGGTATTCAGCAACCGCAAGGTGAGTCTCTTTGAGTATTGGGAGAAATTTAAGAGATTGTGTGCCATCTGTCCCTAACATCAAATTTTAAAGCAGTTTCTCATTCAGTACTTTTATGAGGGACTGTTATTTATGGAGAGGAGCATGATTGATGTTGCTAGTGGGGGTTCCTTAGTTGACAAGATTCTTGTTGTAGCTAGAACTTTGATTGAGAATATGGCAGAGAATTCCCAATAGTTTGGGTCCAGAGCTAGTAGTAGTACCCGTCAAGTGGGTGAAGTCTCTTTGGTTGAGAACAGTTGGGTAAAGAAGAAGTTAGATAAACTTATAGAATTCTTGAAACAAATTGCATGGAATCAAGTTCCTCCAGGTAAATCAGTATATGCATGTGGTATTTGCTCCTGTGAGTCACACACTCCAGACATGTGCCCTTAGTTACAAGACGAACCTACCTCAGTTGTAGCTGGTAATAATTGATAATTTGATTGGCGCTAAATTGCCTGATCTATTACGATATCGGTCGTTGTATGGTGTTGTTAGTAAATTCATGGTACATGGTTCTTCCAGACTTGTGAGGTTGAATTCCCCATGCATGAAAAATGGCAAATACACGAAGTTCTTCCCCAAGAAGTTTGTGAAAGAAACATATTTTGATGAGGATAGATTTCTAGTTTATCAAAGACGAGATACGAGTGTTTGTGTTATGATTAAAGATGTAGAGGTTGATAATAGGTTTGTTGTGCCATACAATCCTAAATTACTCATGAAATATAATGCCCACATAAATCTTGAGTTCTATAATAAATCTAATTCAATAAAGTATTTGTTTAAATATATAAATAAAGAACCAGACCGTGTTATGGTCACTATGAGACAACCTGATGGTGAGATGGTTGATGATGTTAATGAAAAAATGGATGAGATCAAGCAATTTTATGATTGTAGGTATTTGTCTCCATGTGAGTCTGCGTGGAGGATATTTACTTTTGATATTCATCATAGATGGCCTCCTATGCAGAGATTAATATTCCATCTATCAATAAAACAAAGTGTGCTGTTTGAAGGATGTGACTCGATTGATAACATCGTACGAGTAAATAAGGAGAAAAATACAATGTTCCCTGCATGGATGGAAGCCAATAAAAGATTTTTGAAAGGTAAAAATCTTACTTATGGTGAGTTTCCCACACAATTAGTGTATAATGTTGGTCAAAGAGAATGGCATCCTAGGAAAAGGGCATTCCGTATAGGTAGACTTAATTTTACACCTCCCGAAAATAGAGATTTTTTCTACTTTCGTTTATTGCTTAATGTACAAAAAAGATGCACCAGTTTTAAGGATACAAAAATTGTTGCAGGTGTTACTTATTAGTCATTTTGAGAAGCTTGCTATGCACTAAGGCTATTAACTAATGATAAAAAGTTCATAGATGCGATTAAACTTGGAATGTTTGGGAGCAAACTTGGAATCTGTTTGGGAGCAAACTTGGAATCTGTTGGAAGATGGTATTTTATACGAAAAAAATATGTGGAATCCATTATCCAGGGTTGAGATGCTATTATTGTTATTCCATTTATGTTTATTTTTTTTATGTGTGACATGTTATTAACTATAGTTTTTGGTAGATTTAACGATTAAGGATGAGGATTTGCAACATCTTTGTTTGTTCAAGGTTGAGAAGATGTCAATGGAGAATGGGAAATCCTTGAGTGAATTTTATAGTATGCATTATCCAAAACTTGATGCTATTTCTAACATGGACAACGTGTTATTATTGAATGAGCTTAACTATTCAAAGCATGACATGTTAATTGAGCATGAAAAGTACTTTCCATAACTGATTGGTGAACAAATGAATGTTTATTGTCGTGTTATTGATGTTTTTAACTCTACAAGAGGTGGGTTCTATTTTGTACATGAGTATGGTAGGATTGGTAAAACTTTTTATTTGGAAAACTTTGTCTGCTAAATTGCATTCTGAAGGAAAAGTTGTGCTCAATGTTTCTTTTAGTGGGATAGCCTCACTTCTGTTGCCTGGTGGTAGGACGGCTCACTCTACCTTTACAATTCCATTGCAATTGACTGAAGAATTAATGTGCCATATCAAGCCTAATAGTCTAAAAGCTAACTTATTAAAACACTATAGAATTATCATATAGGATAAGCTCCAATGACAAATAAGTGGGTTTTTGAAGCTTTTGATAGAACTCTTAAGGACTTGATGAGAATCGTTGACAATGATAATTCTATTAAACCATTTGGTGGTAAGGTCGTTGTTTTGGAAGGTGATTTTCAACAGATATTACATGTGATCCCAAAGGCAAGTCGCACTGATTTTGTCATGTCTAGTGTTAATTCCTCTTTTTTGTGGAGTGATTATGAGGTTTTGAGTTTAACTAAAAACATGCGTCTTCAGTCATGTTCGGTTGATGGTGACCTCAATTGTTTGAAATCTTTTGCCAAATGGATATTAGATATTAATGAGAGTAAAATTGGGCATGAAGTTAATTGTGATTTTGAAGTTGATGTTCTAAGTGATCTGTTAATCTTAGGTTGGGATGATCCAGTATCAACAATTGTGTCGCACACTTATTTGGAATTGTTGGACAACATTAGGAACTACAAATTCTTTGAAATTCGTGCTATTTTGACTCCAACTATTGAAGCGATTGAAAGAGTTAATGACTGCATTGTTGATATGATACCATGTGATGAAAAAGAGTATCTCAGTTTCGACCGTGTTTGTAAGTTTGATGCTGATATTGGTATTGAATATGATTGGATCACTGTTGAGTTTTTGAATCAAATAAAGTGCTCTGGACTCCAAAATCATAGATTAAGACTCAAATAGGGTGTGCCAGCTATGTTGTTGAAGAATATTGATCAGTCTGTAGGTTTGTGTAATGGTACACGACTTATAATTACTAATTTGGGTACCAATGTTATTGGTTATCGGATTACCAAAGGAAAAAACATTGGTGGAAGGGTGTATATCCCAAGGATAAATTTAATTCCTTCTGACTCGGGTCTTCCATTGAAGTTCCAACGACGACAATTTCCACTTTCTTTGTGTTTCACAATGACAATTAATAAAAGTCAGGGACAGACTCTTTCACATGTTGGGTTATGTTTCCCACGTCTGGTATTTTAACATGGACAATTATATGTTGCTATATTAAGGGCGAATGTCGAGAAGGCTTGAAAATTTTAATTTGCAACGAGGAAGGGTGCCCTGATATTTGTACTAGAAATATTGTTTACCTGAAAATATTCAACAATCTATAAATGAAAGTATTTCTGTGTATTTTCAGGTCTTTCTTAAAATGTATTTAAATTGTGTATTTCCTGAAATTTGGTTCTTTTTTTTATATTTGTTCATGTTAAAGATATTACGATTTTCTTTTGACCACATAGTACATCTTATAAAAATTTTGAACATACAAGGTGATGAGCTCTTTTCAAAGAGTAAAATGATAGAATTTTATCCTTGAATTAGTAAAGTTAAAAATGTAAATATTTTCATTATGCCTCTTAATTATTATGTTTAGGTAATAGTGATTTCTGTATTTTCATTATTTGGATGGATATATTATTTGAATGTATATGAAATATGTTTCTTTAAACAGAACTAACACAATACTTATTAGGAAACATATCTTCTAATGAGCCGTGCCTAACTTGTGCAAACCAAACTCATTCCAGAATTCCTGCTTTGTATCTGAGGTGGCAACACTCAAGGTAAGCATTCCTGAGACCAGATTACTCTCTCGAACCAGAATGTGAGTGTAGTGGATCTAGACCACGATTTCCGCCACCTTATTCATCACCATTTTCGGATACCCGAATCGCAATTCGGAGCCCCGAAACAAAAAAATGGAGGCCCAGTCTCAAGCAGCCGCCTCAACAGCAGACGAAATGACGTCGTCTTCCCCAATAGGTACGCTTCTCCATCTGGCCTCTGACTCACAGCAACCTTACGTCTCCGAACTCCTCTCCTTCACCCCCGACCACCTCCACAAGGTTAGGTCACACCCTCTCTTATACTCACTCTGAATTAATTAAAAAAGTAAAATAAAAAAATTATGTTTGTTATATCATCGAAATTTATCATATTACAAGTGTTATTTAGGATAATAATAATGTAAGAGTTAATTAATCACTGTTCTAGTTATGATAACTTTAATTAGGTGCTAAATGAATCTAGAATAAGCTTAGGATGATGTAATATAATGTGATTTGTTTTGTTTGTGCTTGGATGGATCTGATGTTGAATTTTTATGTGATGTTGTTTCGTTGTCTGTTTGTCTGTGTGTCAGGAACCGGAACTGCTTTGCGTGGATGCGGAGCGGATCAGGAGGCAAATGCAAGAGGTGGCGGTTATGAATTACCGGTCGTTTATAGCTACTGCTGATGCCTTGATTGCTATTCGACAAGAAGTCACCTCTGTTGACAAGCATCTTCAGTCTCTAGTACTTCTTTTTTGTTTCTTTAATTTTCAGTTTTCCTCGTTGTGTTTTTTTTTTCTTTTTAATTATTAGATTGGTTTTGATGCACTTTAAGTAAAAAGTGTTTTACAGTGTTGTTCAATCTCATTTGTAGGGCCTTAAAGTTAGTGGGTAGTTAAATCAAACGCTTTTACTAATGTGGCCGTGCATGATTGAAATTTGAATGTATGTGAAAAACTTTTTTTATATTGACATTGCATGAAAAATATTATTATTATTATTATTATTATTATTGTTAATGTAGTTATGTAATGTAAGGGTATGTATTCTCTTTGTATAATTGGGATTTTGGTTTGTAATTTTTATGTGTGTGTTTCTAGATTTGCGAATTGTAATATTGGAGTTTGCATATACTTGAAGTGGAAGGGGGTTTGCTTAGTAATGCAAATTTGTTAATGCTTTTGGTTTGGACAGAACTACTTTCGTGAATTAGTTTTAGGTTGTTCTGACAGGTATTCTAGAAGGCGAGTCTAATGAGGTCAATAGATAGATTGAGAGAGGTAAAGCTAAATGGAACATGTCCCTTGTAGTATGCTAGCTCAGGGGGAAGGTAGTTACAGATGACCTTGCTGGTGATCCTATTGGTCAGTCAGTAATGATGCCATACAATTAAGGTAGGCAGCTACATTTAAACAGACGGCCTTGGAGATAAAAAGATTTTGAGTGTATTGGGTATTAGTATTGGGCTAGCCCAGGTGTTATAATACAAGTATGATTACAAGCATGATTTGGATTTTGGAGGAGTGCAGACACGCTGCATTTTTCAAGAAAATTTTGAATGACTCTTTAGTTTGGGTTGGAAGCAAGGTAGTGAAATTTGTGCAAATAGCAGTTTCATGAAGCTGGCTAAACTGGAAAATTTTCCAGAGTTCTTTTATTAATGTAATGGTATTACATTCACTTATACTAGCAGATGCATAATGGTGCGCATGAATGCGATGACACAGCAAGATATATCAGATTGTTTTGACATTCCTCATTTTTTAATCCATTACGGGGAGTGATGTATGGAACTATATATACATACTTCTTTGCCAATGCTGGAAGCAACCTAAGTATGGGGAGGGATGTATAGAGCTATAGATAAATCTTTGCCCATGTTACAGGCAACCTAAGTATGTTTATCACACTACAGAAGAGTGTGCATTTGATTTATTGGATTTTGATTTATAAAATATAAGTTTTTAGAAGTGAGTATTGACAGCAGCATAAGTGTTATCCCACTGGGCAGGTTGATTTAATGGATCAATTGATTCTGCCGGGCTGTATTAAAATTTAAAAACTAAGACCTGGAACTGCATGCTAATTTCGTCTAAGCAAAACATTATAACTAAACAAAACCAACTGCAAAGTGGGTTGTGGCCATGATTTTTTTCATTATAAAAAAAAGGAAAAAAAAAAGATGCAGCTTTTTTGTGGAATGAAAATCACCCAACTCTATTGTGGGATGATGTCACTGCAGACATTTTTGCAATTGCAATATTACATACACTTCAGCTAATGTAGCCTAGAAATTTGAAACCATATTTCCTTTAATTTTCCTCTTTGTATTAATAAATTTGTTCTTGTGTATCTCCAAAAACATGTGTCATTCTGGCATTTACTTCCTTTATCACAGATAAATGAGATCCCAAAGCTGACATCTGGATGCACTGAATTCATAGAATCTGTAGAACAGATTCTGGAGAAGGGGAAGACGAACCAAGCAATGCTAGCCAATCACAGCACTTTGCTTGACTTGCTAGAGATTCCTCAACTTATGGACACGTATGGTTAAAAGATAAATTCTTTATACTCATATTAATGTTCTGACATGCTGGTTGCTAAACACGTCCTTTGTGAGGAGCCTTATAAATTCTTATGTGTATGCAGTTGTGTACAAAATGGGAATTATGATGAAGGCCTAGCTTTGGAAGCATTTGTTGGTAAACTTTCAACCATGCATCCCAAGTAAGTTTATATGCCTCTTCCGTGATTGTTTAACCTGAAGAAAATGTTTAATTTTCTTTTTTCCTGTTTTGAAAGGTTTCTTCTAACTTTTTTCCCCTTATGTTTACTAAATGTTTCCCCCTGCAAAGGTTGTCGGCTTTTCATGCATTACCTGCAGAAGTTAGGCTGACTACCCAATTACTGCTTTCTCAGCTTCTTCAGAAACTTCGCTCGAATATTCAGGTTCTTGCTGTGCTTATGTTTAATGTATGCACAAATGCCACTGGATTTATCTGAAAAATGTTTGGATATTTAGTTTCTAATTAATTTTTTTTTCTTTGCTAGTTACCTGAATGCCTCCGCATTATTAGATATTAACGACAAAAAGGAGTATTTAGCGAGTATGCAATGCGTTTGCTGGTGAGGTTTAGTGCATTTTTTTCATTTAATCTTCCTTTGCTTTTGTTTCTTGTATTTGACCTTGAGATTTTCAGATTGGTTGCAGCTACTTGGTACTCCCTCTTTTCTTTCCTGCTTCTATTTGACTCTGACAGTTATTTTATGTTAGTTCTTAAGACGCCAGGAGGCATGGCTTGCTGGTATACTTGAGGATCTAGACGAGACAAATCTATATGAGTACTTAAAAGGGATGATCAACTGTCACAGAATGCATCTTTTTGACGTTGTTAATCAACATCAAGCAATATTTGCTGACGATACTTCAGGAAGTAAGGAAAATTATGATGGTGGGCTTCTTTTAGTTGGGCTATGCACCAAATTGCGACACACCTTCAAACTTTAAAATCCAAAGATAACTGAAGGCTGTTGAATATTTTGGATCAGTGCATGGTGAGCTTCTTTCATCATAAGCCACTGATTTTGAAATTTGAAAGAACTGTTATGTTTATATTGGTTTTTGTTTTAAAAAAAAAGGGAAAAATCTGCCTTGGAAAGAAGAAAAAGCATCTGATTGCCATGCCTGGTAGCCCTACTTAGTATTTGAAAATGCATATATATATATATATTTATAGAGGAGGGGATCTGTTTACACCATGTATAAGTCTGGGTATACTTATACCCTTCAATAACTTTTTAATCTAGCTGTTAAATTTAAAATTCTTACCTAGTATATCAAACATATCAAATTTTATACAATTCGAAAATGATTTAATATTTCATCATGCCACTCTATTTTGAAAGATACACTCAGATTTATGATCTATTCAGGTTAAATCATACGTAAATCGTCTTTCGTCTCATAATATATGGGTTGGTTCCTTTACAGGGTATTTCTTAGCTTATTCTCAAAAGATGAGTACTTCGGTGGAGAATTTTCAGGTAAATGCAGTGTAGTTAGAATGTTTTACATGCTGGTTACCTGAAATTGCTTATACGTATTCATTTACTCAAACAAGTCAACACCCCATGGATTTCTTTTTCTCTCTTCTCCTCAGTAAGTATCCCACTTTCATGGAGTGATTAAGTAGATGATTTGTTTTCAGATGGTCTTGGATTCACATCGGTGGGTTCCTCTACCAGCTGTTGGCTTCTCTTCAAATACTGTTCGTGAAGAAAGTCAGGAGGATGTCACCCCATCCTCTTATTTGATGGAACATCCGCCTCTTGCTGTTTTTATTAATGGTAAGTAGATTTCTTGTTGAAATTGCTTTTGCTTGTGCATTATCATTTGCCTATCTAGCTATCTCTACAAATTCGGTAGCACATCCACATCAACACTTTCATTTTAATTAGGAGTATATGATGAATAATGTGCATAGGAAGAAAAGCATAAATCAACTTTTCTTTTTTTGGTACAAGTGTAAATAAACTTTACCCCAATGTGAAGCAAATCAACTTTTAGTTTAAATCAACCATTTTTCCCATTGTATAACATTTTGTAGAATGAATTTTCACAGATTCAACCGAATGACTAAAAGTGTGTATCATTGCTCATAAAATTTAACATTCATCCAACATACTCCACTGAAATGTTGATTAATGTATAACATTTAATTACATATTAAGTAACAACCATTTGAGTACATACTAATTGTTGTTCAAATTTTTTAAGATTTGATATGCAATTCCTTCACAACAGTCAGCTATAGCTCAGCAGTTGGATTAATCAAGACCAATTTCTATGAGAAGTTAGTGAGTGATGTAATGTGCATTGATCTCCCCCCTCTGTGTGTGTGTGTCAGTGTCTATTTAATATATATATATATATATTGCTCAGATAAAGAGTATCAAAAGCAATACAAATGGAAACTTTTCATGATTGACAGTTCATGTTTGTAGGAAGTTTATAAAATGAAATTCCAATGGTCCCTGCTTATCTATGATGCCATGATGCCTTAATGTATGCTTCCTTACTTATTACTCCTCCTTGTGTTCAAACTCCTCTATGCATTTGCGTTAACATCTCTTTGGTGGCTGCAGGTGTATCTGCAGCGATGAATGAGCTACGTCCATGTGCCCCAATAATCTAAAACATGTCCTTGCCCAAGAATTGATTAAGGGATTACAAGCTGTTTCTGATTCATTGTTCCTGTACAATACAACTCGCGTGCTCAGAGCTAACGAATCAGGACTTTTCCTCTCACTCTGTCGGGCATTTATAGAGGTATTTTATATCTGTTAAGAGTAACTGATACAATGCAATTTTTTTTTTCAAACTACTAGAATTCAAAGTATTGAACTTCAACTAATCTGACTCAAGTTAGGTTGATTCACTACCCTTTCCATCCATAAGACTCGATTCTGTGACATTATTTATAATTTGAGCTACTGATCCTTCTTGTCCATTAATCACTCTACATACTGAATTCCTTAAAATTCATTTTATATAGGTTGCTTATCCTCATTGTGCAACATGTTTTGGGCGTTGTTATCCTGGTGGAGCAAACGCTTATCATGGATGCCAAGAACTTGTATGATGGAATCGGCCGCCTATTAGAGGCCTCCTCCGCAAGAGGACTCCCAGAACCAGTGAACAATGGCGAAGCGAAGGAAGAGAAGATCGCCGATGAAAATGGCGATGTGCCAGCAATGGAAAACGGAGAAACAACCAATGCCAACGAATCTGAAGCCATCAATGGTGATGAGGTCAACAAAGGACCTACTGCACAGACCGATCAAGAAGATACCAACATTGAAAAGCCACTGGAATAGTGTGACAATTAGAGATGGAAATAGGTGTATTTTTCTTCTCTGTCTAATTCTTTTGTATTATTGTCTAAAAGGAGCGTCCTTGGTTGTAATTATATTGTCTGTTTGCATGATAACAAAGATTACGCATTTTTTCTCAGCAGATATTGATTTATTAACAATTGACCACTATGATTGTGATAATCAAATGTTTAAGTCTACAATTATATAACTAATGAAAATCAGAGTTTTAGTAAAAGCATAAGAATTTTGGATGATTTTGTATTACACCACATATCGATATAAGAACATTAGGAAGCTTGTCTGCCTTTTTAACGTTGATGCAACTACCAAACATAGACTACACAGTAATAGATAATCGTGTTGGGCATAGAACACAAGTCACTAATTAAAGCATCACACTTATAAACACTTCGTATCAAAGTCCTAAACATGGGACAGCTCATATTATAGTATATATTATCAAGCCAACAACAAATTAGCGTACTTGCATTCCCAAGGGAGACGTGAGGACTTATCATCACCTTCACAGCAAAATCTGTAGAACAAGTGGCTATCACAAAGCCAGAAGTCCCAGGTCCCAACTGATTACCATTAACTGATGTTGATTCATCATTTATCAAGGGCATAATACTTTGTTGCTGCAAAATTGTGAGCAATCTGCGAAATGTAAAAATTTGAACTAATTTTATTTTATTTCTTATATTTAGACACCCTTATTATTAAGAAAAACTCACCAAAATAGAGATTAAATAAATCTCATGCAATAAAAAAGTGAGACAAAGGGTCACTACTTTTTCTTCTCTTCATTTTTTAATCTTTTAACTTCCTCTCCTCATTCATGCAAACGTCTCTCCGTAAAGGATTAGTGTTTTATCACATTGTTCATTTATGATTTATTTGGATGGGTTGAGAAAATTAGTACAAAAAATTAGAGGAAAGAAAATGAAGAGAAAAATATATTTTCTCTCCTAGCCACCATTTGGTTTAGATCAAAATGTGACGACGGGAAGAAAATGTCTTGAAAATTGAGCTTCTCTCATTTGGATCACAGGAAGAAAAAAAAAATGGATCCCACCGTTTATCTTTTCTTCTTTGCAATCTGAAAAAAAAAAAGAAATAAGATGAAAACTGAGTAATTTATATTTTTACCCACTTCAACTTTAAAAATTTATAAATTTTAAGAATTCATTTATATTTAATTTTATTTAAAAAATAATTTTAAATAATTTAATATTTAAATGTTAGTAAAATATTTTATTAATACTATTGTAATGTTATTATATATTTATTATTTATTTAATTTATAAAAACTGTTTAAAATTTGAATTAAAATAATAGGGGTATATTTTTCATTTTAATATAACTTTTATTTTTCTTTGTTCTTTTTTCTTTTCATCCAAACATATAGAGAAAAATTATTTTTTTCTTTATTTTTTCCTCTTATTTTCTTTTCTCATCCAAACAAATCATTAGTATTTGATTTAGATAAAAAGTAAGAAAAAATGGAATTATGTATAAATGACTTTTATGGGTATTGTTTTTATGATAAAGGAAAAAAAGTAAAGAGATAAACTTGTCAATTCATGTCATAATTTTTCAAAATTTTCTTTTTCTCAAGCTTTAAGAGGAGAAAATTTTTTAAGTGGATCCCATTATTCATTTTGTTTCCTCTCCCAATTTTCTACTGAAACAAGTAAGGGAAATGTCCCTCCCCCCTCATCTTCTCTTCTCTAATTTTCTTTCCTTCGCACTTCTCTTAAACCAAATAAAGGGTTATAGTATGAAATTACACAAACTTACCATTATTTTAATGATAATCATTTATAAATTCATTAGATATAACTACAAAGTTGTACAAAGAAAAATTATATAACCACAATAATATGTTATTTAATAATTTATTGAGTATGATAAAAACACTAGATAGTCTTTCTATCTTTTCATTAATTAAAAAATATACATAGTAAAATGTTTTCTCTATTTTATAATATTTGTCACTTTGAGATTTATGTTTAAGAATTTAATTTTGATATATAATTAGTATAAAAATTTACATAAATATCTAATTATATATTAGTATATCAACACTAATGTTGAACTTAATCATCCACCACATTAAAAGTTTTACAAATAGAAAGATATAATTAGATGATGGTATAAACTCTTTTATAATAAAAGTGTATCAATATTAATCTCTCTAAATTTATATGTTCATTTTTTGTGTCAAATTTTTTATTTGTTTATTTTGAATGTTTTAAAAAATAATTTATTTTCAAATTTTATTATTATATTAGTTATACTTATTAATTAAGTGAATGAAAAATATATACCAACACTTGGTTAGTTCAAGTAGATTGATATTTATTTCTTTTAAACAAATTCTTGAGTTTGAGTATTGTAAATGAGGAAAAAAAAAGTGACGAGAAAGCTTTACTTTATAGTAGACTAATATAAGTCGAGCAGATGAAAAGAAGTGAATAAAAATAAAGTAAAATTATAATTTTATTGTAAAAATAATTTCATAGAATTAATTTATTTTTCTTGTCATTAGAATTTATTAAGTCTCAGCTATTGAGAGAGAGAGAAAAGGAGAGAAATTATTAAGTCTAAATTGAGGAACGGTTCATTAAAAATTTTAAGGTAATGGTTGATTAATCATATATTTCTACTATATCAATATATAAATAAATATTTATATAATATTTTTAAATTTAATTTTAATGTACTGTGAATGTCAAACTTTTTCATCTAATACCATTATGCTATATAAGTAAATATCCTTAAGTTTCTCTCCGACTATTTCAAAAGACACACAAATAAAATGATTAGACCGAATAACTTTTTTATGCAGCAGTGGATATAAATTAAATCTATATTTTTATATGTGCTGTGCCTATAAATTAAATTTATTGCAAAATTTGACCTGTATTATGAGATGGGATGACCTAGGGATGAAACCTGCAAGTGTGTCCTCTTTCAATCTAGAAACCCTGCAACGCTTGGAATTTCACAAGACACAAAGTTGAGCTTATTAGTATTCAACACCATAAAAACTGCGGGAAAGAAAAATTGCGGTGTTGAAGTAGGTGTTATGAATGGATAAGCACTGCTGCAGCGTTTTTCTCATTGTTTCTTCTGCAAATGCTCGATCTCACTTCCTTGTGTATGGGCATTAGTTCCCGCAAAACGGTGAGACCAATGGCATCATCATCATCATCATCACCTACCCAAGATTCTGGGGAGCAACAAAAACAACCCCAGACTCAAAGGTTGCAAATTTACTCCAATGTCAATAATGGGGTCACCCCCTTTTGGAGAGGTATCTCTCTGTTTTTTTTTGGTTTAATTCTATAGTGCTCTTGGTTGCAAGTTGCAATTCTAAAAGAATAAAAAAAGTTTGATTTTTTGGGGTTTGCAGAGAAGTATGAAAGAGAAGCCAAGAGGTATTGGGATGTCTTCTACAAACGCCACAAGGACAAGGTTGGTTTTTCTTTATTTATTTATTTATTTCAATTTATTCGGTTCTATTTGCAATTGATGTATCTGTAAGGATTTAATTCATAATATGCAACGTTCAATTGTGTATTGCCACGCCAACAACAGTGTTTTGACTCAATCGGATACTATTTTGAAAATCTTACAAATAGAAGTATTAATTGGATGATAGTGTGAAAGTCTTTTACATTGATATTTACATCAGCAGTGCGTCAAAATTAATATATATTTATAAAAGAATTTAATTTTGATATATTGTTACACAATCATCTATCCATGTATTACTACATTATTGAATGTATTTGACTTCATGGTAGCTTCTCCGAATATCACAGTATGATGAGATATAGCGTGAAACATATTACACCGATAGCTCTTATTAAAATGTCACATTATTTTGAGGATTTTAGAGACATAATGAAAATATTGGGACATTTTTGTAAGTATTAGTGAAAATATATCCTTGTGTTTGTGTTTTGTGTTGTCCACTTTAGTTAGATTATCATTAATCCCTAGAAACTAAAATAGACTAGCCGATTCTCTTCTCTTTTAATGCAAATTTTTTGTTAATTTCAATGTCTTATATTGTAGGCATTTGGTCTAAGTAATTTGACTGTAGTGATGATGCAATTTTCTTTTTCAGTTTTTTAAAGATCGGCACTACTTGGATAAGGAATGGGGCGATTACTTTTCAGTGAGTGTGGAAGTCAAGTTTTGATTTACTTTGTGTTTTTCTCAATGTGTTGCTTGCAGTACTACTGATTTAAATAATTTCTTTTTATTTTCAGGGAGGAGGAAGAAAACTGATTTTGGAGGTATATTTGCTTACATTGTGCTGTTTCTGCCCATGTGATTATTGAACTTAATAGTAATACTATTTAGCATAGAAGCATGCGACAATGCTGAAACTGGATTATTGTGAAAATACACTTTCTATTCTTCTATGTGAAAGGTTCTATGGTCATGTAGATAGAACATTGTGCAAACATATTTGTGAGGTCCATAATGGGGTATATTTATGAATGGAATTTATTTGCTGTTTAAGCTCCTTTCCAGCAGTTCTTTGGTCTACTAAGTTACTTAATAACAAATGCTATTTGCTAAACAGGTTGGTTGTGGAGCTGGAAATACTATCTTTCCTGTGATAGCATCATATCCAGATGCTTTTGTTTATGCATGTGATTTCTCACCACGAGCTATTGAGTTGGTTAAGGTCAGAAATCTCCTCTTTGTAAACTTTCTCTTTGTTCATCATCTCCTTATACTATGCTTGTATTGCTACTTTGCTATGTGCTTCTTGATTCAGTCCTGATTTAGTGGTGTCAGCATGCCTGGTATGTTGGGTGACAAATGGATGGATTGGATGAGTTTTGGATTGGATCATAATAGATGGATAAAAAAACCATTAATCCATTTTGAGTCCATTAAGAATTTGATAAAACTGTCCAACACATTTATGAATTTTTATTGCTTATTGCTTCTCTTATAAAAAAAAAATAGAAAAGAAAAAGTATTGCCTATTGTATTGATGCAATTAGAGCTAGGTTGTATTTATTTTTCTTTTTAATTGCAGACACATGAAGACTTCAAGGACTCCCATGTTAGTGCTTTTGTCTGTGATTTGACAGCTGATGATCTGTGCAAAGAGATTCTTCCATCATCAGTTGATATTGTTACCATGGTATTTTTAAATGGCAGTTATAACGTTTTGAGTTCTGTATTGTAGAATGATCTGTGTCATTTTCTTGCCTTATTTCAAATAAAATCTCTTATTATTGAGAACTAGATGTGAATCTCTTGTTTAAGTAGCTGACAGGGTAAGCAGATATTTATGTTATCTGCAGTGTCCCCAGAAAAGATGCCTCTAGTATTGCAAAATGTTAGAAAAGTTATCAAGGTAAGAAATTGTTGTATCTTCATAAACCTTGCTAGATAACTTGTTCATATCATATGTGATGAAATTCATGCCTTTTCTCCATTTGTAGCCGAATGGACATGTGCTATTCCGGGACTATGCCACTGGAGACCTTGCTCAGGTTGATTGTGTTGTACTTTCTTGTTAACTCTGCTAAAAAATTGGCAAGTGCACAGTTGTTTTCCGGGCAATTCTCTTCTGATAATTATTTCTCTGTAATGATGAAGAATCCAAATTTACCTCTTTTTCTTGTTCATATCAAAGTGAATTAAAATTTAATATCACTAAACTTAGCGATGATTATACGAAGGTGGTTGGAATAGGAGAGAAAGCGGTTTGGTTGATATAATTCAGGTGGTTTATCCTCTGTGTGGAGTGCAAGTATCCTTACTCAATGTAAAACTGTCAGGGTTTTAGCCAAATATGGTGAATAATCAAACAAACTACAACTTCAGTTTTATAATATGTTGTTGGTAAACTGTTTAACTTTCACATTTTGGTTGATTGGTTTCTTTTTGTTTGAGCAATTAGTGATTCCTATGATATATGTATATTTTCTGTTCTATAGGAAAGATTCTCAAGCAAGGATCAAAAGATTAGTGAAAACTTTTATGTCAGAGGTGATGGCACTGTAAGATTTCAGTTCTGGCCATGTTATCTTGTAACCTCTTTCATATTAATTTCTTCCTTTTTAATGTAAATACTTTATTTTCTATCCAGCGTGCTTACTACTTTTCCAATGAGTTCTTGACAAATTTGTTCAAAGAAAATGGTTTTGATGTCGACAAACTTCATGTATTCTGCAAACAAGTTGAGAACCGTTCAAGAGAATTGATAATGAATCGGTAATGTATTATTTCACAATTTCCTTTTGCTCAGTTTTATATGCTAGAATTGTAGTTTTGTTAAGAGTTGTGGTTTTGATTCAGATCTCATAAGATGCATTTTTGAACTTCTGTGGATATATATTCTAGAGATCTGACTTTTCAATTGTTTCCCCTCATTCACTACTTAAAGGGGAGAAACAAATAAACTTTCTTTTCATCTTCTCTTGACTGTACTTAACCTTTATAATTCTCCTTCTTTGTTTGGTGTTTTCAGGCGTTGGGTCCAAGCTGTATTTCATGTTTCAGATGATTTGAACTCTTCCAGTAAAGAAGCTAAGGCCAACCGTCATGGTGGTAATAATATTGATCTGGAAACCAAGCAAAACAATTTGAATGGTAATTTAAATGACTCTGCAATTGACTTGTCCGAAGGTTTGGCAGCCGACATGTTTGGAATCTTACCTTCCAATGAGTATGAGGTAAGGATATCTCGGCTTTGATCAAGTGTTGCTGGTTCTGCTAACCCCTAAGTTATAACCACAAAGTTATCATTTTGCATTTGTTCTCTATTCATTTTTTCTTTGTTGGTGAGTATTTTAACACATACTATCTGAGGTTGCTTCTTTTGGATTTTCTATAAAATTTGAATGTCTGTTGGTAGTTTTGAGGGCCTTCATTTTAACAATTGGGAAGGCAGGGTGCATTTAGTTTATGTTTTTATTTTCAATTTTTCAGATTTCAGGATTTTGTAAAAGAAATAATAAAGACTAAAAATGAAAACTGAAAACTGGATTTTGTAATTTTCACATTTTTCAGTATTTCATTTACAAAATTCTGAAAACTGGAGAACTTGAAACTAAAACCAAACGCACCCTAATTTTTCTTCTTTTCAATTCTCAAATTTGATTATGGACCTTTTATGTCCTCATCAAAAGCCCTAGTTATCACTATTGTTTGCTCATTATTATTAATATTATTATTATTATTATTTTGTTATCTTATAAGGACAAATGGCATTCATCACTCGTATTTTCCTGCTAGACTGTTGAGATCAACCTTAGAGGCTGGAATTTCAAGATTAGTGTACTTTCAAAAGAGTACCAACATACCTGCAAATCAACTGGTTTAATGCTTTGGGAATCGGCTCGATTGATGGCTTCTGTCCTTGTGGAAAATCCTGATATTGTAGCAGGGAAAAGGGTCTTGGAGTTGGGGAGTGGCTGTGGGGGAGTCTGCTCTATGATTGCTGCTAAATATGCTGACCTAGTAGTGGCTACTGATGGAGATGCTCTTGCCCTTGACCTCCTTGCCAAAAATGTTGCATCTAATCTTGAACCACCATTGCTGACTAAACTAATTACGAAGAGACTGGAGTGGGGAAACAAGGATCACATACGAGGCATAAAGGAAGTGATCAGTAACAAAGGGTATGATGTCATCATTGGCACTGATGTAACATACATTCCTGAAGCTATATTGCCTTTGTTTGCAACTGCAAAAGGACTAATTGCATCCAGTGGAAGCAGCAAAAATGATGATGTGCCTGCACTGATTCTTTGCCATATATTCCGCCGCGTAGATGAACCATCATTGCTTTCAGCTGCGGCGCAATTCGGATTTAGATTAGTGGACAAGTGGCCTGCTCGAATTCCAGATAAATTGTCTCACAGCATTGTTAGCAACTGGTTTTTGGACAATGGTTTAATGGATGATCTTCCTAGTACAGCATTAAACCTTTTGCTCTTCTGCTTGGAGTGAAATGAAGTTTTGTGTATTCTAGCTTGAATGCAAATTGGTTTTTGATTCTTTTAATTACAATACAAAGTGATAAGTAGAATGCAATTTGAAAGATGATTCATTTAAGTACTCAACAATCTTTTTGGGGTGATTTGTAGAAGTTGTGGCAAATTCTGATGGGGTTGTAAGTTTTGAATTTATAAATTATGGGGAAAGGGAACACTGGTGGGGTATTGTGGAGCATAGTTCTGTATATTTTATTTTTGTTTAATTATTAATTTTTGTTTAATGATTTTTAAGTTTTTGAAATTCATTGTTTTGCTCTCCATTTTGGGAGCCATACGAATGGAGATGTGAATACTAACAATGAAATCTCATTCATAACAAGAAAATTGACATCAATGTTATGAGAACTGGACCGGGCCGGTTGGTTGGACTAGTTGAACTGGGAATCGACCTGCTATTTGGTCCGAGTTGGACTTAAAAATCGCCCTGTAAAAAATCATTTCAAAATCGCTAAGAGCAGGTCGGGGTGGTAAATTGAAATGGCCAGCTCAGTCGAATAACTTAGGTTCGAATCTTTTTTGGTAAAAAAAAATATAAATTGCATTATTTTGGGTTTTTTTTTTAAAAAATCTAAAATATCATGTTTTCTAATTTTTTTTCTTTTCTAATATGGGAAGCAGTAATTGAGAGATTCGGTCCATATGGATAATGTTTATTTTGATTAAGAGATTAATTATGTTATGTTCTATGGGTTTTATTGATGCCTAATTTAATTTTAAGTTAATGTTCATTTTAGTTCGTTACATTTCACTTGTGAGCCATTTTAATTTTAGTCCCTCACTTTTAAAATGAGTCAAATTAGTCTCTGACATTATAAAATGTAAGTCATATTAGCCCCTCAATTCACCTTACTTAATATTTTATTAATTAAATGATGATAGGTAACCTTAAGTGATATCTTGACATATCATATGTCATTTAGAATAAAATAAAGTTTAAAATAACTTATTTTGGTGTTTAAAATTATACAAAATGAGCATTTAAATACTCATTCTAAGTCATAAAATGACTCATTTTATGAAATTTTAGTATCAAAATAAATTATTTTAAATTTTATTTTACTTCAAATGACACATGGTATGAAAATATACCACTTAACGTTACACATTATTATTTAATGGATAAAATGTTAAGGAAAAATAGAATAAGAGACTAATCTGACTCACATTTTATAATGTCAAGGACTAATTTGGCTCATTTTAAAAGTGAGGGACTAAAATGACTCACAAGTGAAAAGTCAGGGACTGAAATGAATATTAACTTTTTAATTTTTAGTTATTGTATAACATATATTTTATTTTATACTTTTATATATTTATATAAATACATATTTTATTATATACAGATTATATTCCGGTTGGATCCCGATTGAACTAGTTGAACATCGAAACCCTTGTCTCCATCGGTTCGATGTCTGGTTCCAGAACTTTGATTGACATAAAGTTCGAAATCATATAACAATATAAGGCTCGTTTGTTTTAGCTTTTTGGTAAATTGAAAGGAAACATTATCTTTTTGAGGCATTTTTATAGGAAGTAACTTTTTTTCTTCCATTAGAAGAGTTTTTGTGCAAGTCAAATGATAAACCACACGGGCATCTAATATTTTTCCTTTTGCTGCAAGTGGACAAAAGGAAACCAACAAGAATTGGGTGTGGTAATAAGCGAATACCAATGCTGTGTGGTGCAACCAATTCCCGTTCGAAAATGTGTGAAGCTGACCAACCAAAAATCGAGATTTATCGAAAAATTGGAGAGAGAAGATATTGCGTTCGATTTGAGAAAATAATTTTTAATTTTTATTTTAATATTTTTGGTTAATTTATGATTTTTATTGTTTTATAAAAAAATTTTCAAAAAAATATTAAAATATGAAATTCAGTTTTCATTATCTCCTTTATAAAATATTAAAAATAGAAAAACAGAAAATAAAATTAATAAAATTAATTTTCGAAATCAGAACCCAGTATAAGGTTTCTGTAAAACAGGGTCCAGTCCCTTTGTATTTTGGCCGTCGTACTTGAAGTTATGAATTAAACTTCATACTCTCAAGCAATTTTCATAAACAAAAAGATTGGATGATTCAACCCTTCAAAATATTATAGTTAAGAAGACATTTCAATAGAAATAACATCTAAAAATAGAGATACCTTAAAAAAGAAAAAAAAAGGGTCAAAAAGGGTATATTTTGTTGGGGCATATTTTGCTAATGGCAGTTTCATCACAAGAAGGTAAACCAATCAAACTTACCCCCTTCCTCCATAAGGCTGAAGCTTCTCAGAACTAAAGAAGCCAAAACAAGGACCACTCTAGTACAGGGCTACTGAATCCACCTTCACTTTCTTTTTCACCCAAATTGAAGCATTATATTCCATGTTTTGTTATAAAAAGACTAAAAAGAAGGCTTTTAGCATATATGTTTATCTTCTATAATTAAGCAATTTATTCGGATCAGCTACCTGCATGCACATATTCTTTTGGTTTTATATTTTCAAAGGGTTCAGTTCATTGCATTTAGAATTTACCTTTACATTACAATAATGTGAGGAGTAGTCTAGTAACAACAAAAATTCCTTGCATTTATGCATCAGATATTATTGTTTAATATTCAACAACGTAAGATTGCACAAACAAAATAAATCTACAAGGTAACTAACTATGTTAGCCTTCTTTGAGCTTCGTGCTAACAAATTAGTACTAATTAATATTTCATTGCAATTTGCATCTGCGAAATTTTGGTGGTTGTTCTTTGCTCATAAACTCCAATTAATGAATGCAATAATAGTTTTGGGGTGGGAAGTTGATGAAATATTTTGATCGATTTTGTTTTTTACTAGTTGTACAGTGTAAAATTTTTTATGTATATTAGTATTATAAAAAATATGTATCCCATTAGTCGATAATGTAAAAGGTCATAATCAAATGTTGAATTCGATTCTAATATGTACTCTACAACGTGGAGGCTTATAAGAATTTTTTTTTTTTTTAAATCTGCTTAACAAAACCGTAAGCCTGTATATACATTGTTTATTGGTCTGGAAAGAAGTTATGCTTAAATTGGAAAAGAAGGATGATTGATTTCAATGCAAAAATGTACAAAATGGAGTGGATGAAATCAACAATTATTGTTATATAATTTGGAAGAGCACATTTTTTTTCAACAATTTTTGCTTATTTTTTTGTTCCTATATATCAAACACCGAAGTTTTGAACATGTTACAAGTATCGTATAGAAACATTGCTTATTTAGATAAATCGGTACTGCTCAAAGATCTCATGAGCAAACTGCAATAATTATTGAAGATTATTAACCTGGAATTTACATGCAAAATGTTCATATATAAGATCAAATGTTTTCTGTTTGGTATATGTGGAGGCTTGCCATCGTTAGAAACTAAAAGAATAAAAATTAGTCTCCAAATATGGAGTAGGATAAATATGTGTGTGCATGTATGGCAAGTTAGAATTGTAAAACTGTGTTTTAAATTTTTTTTTTTTAGGGTATCTTTATAAATAATTTTTGAGTAATGTCACAGTTATGAGACCCTCTTAATAATGACCTTTTCTAAGAGACCCTCTCTTTAAGAAGATGAGTCACTCACTTTCACTCGATCCTTCTTGATTTTAAGTGTCTGATTTATCTTGTGTGTAGGAATGGCATTGCAAATCAATTAACGGGGAGTAGTCAAAATTAACCTTGCCAACGCAAACATGAAAATTGGATAAAATTTGTTCTATTAAAAAATTATATAGATAAATTGTAAGAAGCTTTCTCCTAATCTTTAATTTGCACTTAAATCCTCAATAATTAACTAAGTATCGGTGCCGATCGATTTAACTTATGCCTTCTTGTAAACTATTACTGGTACTTACATTTACATTCAAACATATATGTACAACTTTATACAGATACTTATATTTTCATCAATGTCATCACTCATTTCTTTAAAATTCAAATACACACATACATCTTCTTACTACCAATTGTGCTTAAAAGGGAAGTTTTACATCACTCTCTATATAGGATACCTTTGTCAAAGACCAAAAAAATATACACATGTATACATCTAGTTCAACTCATCAAATAGAAAATACATGTATATAAATATCATTGTTTCAATTTCCCAACATTGAAGCTTCTGCCAGAGGATCACAACTGAAGGGGCTCCATGTCAACAAGACTTTCCACAATCTGAGAAGGATGGAAGCCTATATATAGTTATAGCAAAGTGGTGGTAAACTATAGATATAGTATGGTAACAGAGAAAGAGATTGAGAAAACTGAGATAAAACACAAAATATGATAGAATTTGCTAAATGATGAAAGGTGCTTTATGATGGTCTAGTCTATGACTTATATAGTATGGGAAATGTAACTAATTACTCACTAACTACGACTCTAACTAATCTCAATCAAAACCTGTAATAAACTCAACAAGCTTCATATACTCTAACAACAACACTTATATATACACACCATATGTCTTAGAAATTACTAGTTAGGACCCTAGTGTATACATCTAGAAGGGCTACAATCAATATATTAAATTCACAAAAAAACAAAAAGACACTGTATGCTTTCTGAAGTTCCTCTTTATAACATCAGATTGATTTATGTTAGCTAAAGAAATGAGCTGAACCTGATGATATATGAAAATTAACAACTTAAAACTTCCATGCGTAGTTCAGATAGTAGATTCTAGCACTTCTGAAAGAGAATTCAAAAAAGGTTTGTTTGCCAATCAATTTAAACCCAAAACCCTAATATAGTTTGGCAGACCTCAAAATTAGGGGTAAATTTTTTTTTTTTTAAGGATGATTTACAGCTTTTTTCTTTTTCTAACGCAAACAGCATAGAATACACCACAGAACCGAACAAAAGCCATTGCTTCTCTTGACAGCATAAAACAAAAGGTCACTTGCTAGGTTTTCCTAGATGCTTTGATTAATGAGCAGCACCCTCTGATACTTCAGAGCTGAAAGAATAACATCAAAATTCATCAACTACATAAGATTTAAAGTCTTAAAGATAATTATAATTATCTGCTAACACAAAGGGAGAAATAAAATGTTTATTATTATTATTATTTTTTTCTTTTTGGGGATACAGAAATAAAATGCTTTTATTGCAGATCAGCATGCACCAAGTACCTCTATATATCAATATATATGGAAAACACCTACCTCGGATGTATATAAGAGATATGATGTACTTATTATTGAGTGCTATGGCAACAAACGCCTAAGTTGCTACTAGCTAGGGTTAGTTCTTTAGCATAAGAAGGGAAAGCCAGAAAATAAGTAACAAAAAACATGTATATATAACAAAAAGTGACAAAGGTATAGAAAGAGAGAAAGAGATGGTGATGGGATGACAGATAGAGAGTGAGCACACATAGCTTCAAGCATGAAATCATGCAAGAAAGTACCATGTGTGCTCACTCTCTTCTGTCACCTCCCTTACCCTTAGTTAATCTCCATGGAGATTAATCAATGAAAAATCTGATATGTATCTGCTTTCTCTTAAACCTGCTGTGACCATTTTGAAAAAGGTTTGGACTTGGAGGGTTACTTCCTGTGGAGATAGAACTAACTAACTAACCCTTATTTTGAACCCCAAAAACTGTTCCATTTCTATGGAACAAATGACAAACTTGATATGTTGTTGTGATGAGTTTTGAAGGGGGATGAAGGGGTATATATACAGGTTGAGAGAGAAATTGCTTGCATCATGTATGGAAGGAATAATTGTGGGGTTTATCTTCTATTGGTCACTACAATATTTTAAACATTATAATGAAAGGGAAGAGAGAATTCAGGAAAATAAAAAGGAAGTGTAGAAACTTTATCTTTATCATCAATACACCCCATATCCATATGCAACACAAATTCAACCCATCATCAGAGTCATTTATTCGTTGTTTGTTACCAATGCATACTGTAATTCTAAATCTATTAACCCCTCTTCTTCAGTGCCCTATCTTTATGTATGTAAAGCTCTGAATAAATCTGATGAGCTGATTTTTCAGATAAAATAATCCTCCTACAGACTATAATATGTTATTGTACATGTTCGTTTTTCTCAGTCGTCTCTCTAATTCAAAGATTAAATGTATAACTTATGTAACAAAAATGATTAGCTCATGTCGCAGAGACACAGACAAAACACAACAAAAGAGAAAAGGTAAAATATTAAGGATTTGAGTAGAATAGAAATTTTACACATTTATCCAATATGTAATGTCATATCAATAAATACATTTACTTTTCACTTTCATTACTTAAAAACTCATACAAAATAAGATATCTGATTGGATAATAGTGTAAAACTCTTTTTATATAGGAGTGTATTAAAATTAAATATTAAATTAATAGTAGTTTTTGGATAAGAGTTGAATATGTATATATATTTAAAATGTTTAACATAATTTCACATTGTAAATCAAAAAAATTTCACAAAAAAGACAGATCATAAACCCATTATCATAAACACTAATCATAATTTGTTATTTTGATAAAAAAATTTCAATCAACGGTCAATACATTAAAATTAAACTTTTATAAGCCACTGAAATTGAGCTACTAATAAGAAATTTGAGTAATTTATCATCAGATTATAAGTTCAACTCTCATTCCCTTTCATATGTACTAGAAAACTCTCATGCACAATATACAAAACCAAACTAGTGGCCAAGTAATTAGCTAGTTTCTATCTGATTAGCACTAGAACGAATGCTTGTAACACTGTTGCCTATGTTAACACCTCGGACTAAGAATATAATTCAGTCACAATACACGTGGTTAAAAGCTGCTGTTACAGAACCATATCATACCTGTCATGTATAAATGATGATTAATTATATTGTATGCCTAATTATAATTGGAATCAATTTCATCTGGATACGTGTAAGAAATTTTCAATCAGCAAGGATATTTGCTGAAGCATATTTTCAAAGACTTTAGAAAAAACGATGAGCTGTTTCAATTGATTCTTATGAATGACACAAAGTCAAATTGAGATAGACAAGTGAGGTTCTTGCCCTGAATTATCTTGTCAAGAACTAGCTAAGTGCAGCGCATTATATTAACTAATTGTCCATCTTGAAGGAATATTCGTAGTTGGTCATACATATAATATGCCATGAATATGGGACTGATTGAAGTGATTAAAAAAGTATTCTGAATTCGAGTCATGAGAATGAAAAAAATTTCCTGTTAAGAAGTATAATAGGCCCTCTGCAACCTTTGAAACCCTTATGGATCAAGCTAAATTTATCAAACTGACCAAGTCAAATTAGTCAAATTTCTAATAATACGATACAGTTTCACCCCCAAAATACGCATAATATGCCTCACATCAAATTGAAGCCTAACACATGGAACTAATAATGGCAGGTCCCCTTCCTTTAATAAAAGGTGGAATTGCATTCACAAACTTGAACAAGCCAATTGGTGCTTGACACATACTCATCAACACAAGGGCCACGCACGCAAAAGATCTAATGCGGCGCTAAAGCAGTTTAAAGTAAATTTGCTTTATGCTTTATATTACTTAAAACATTATATTAATTAATGCCTTGATGCAAAGTAAATCATTGACGTCGATGTTCGAACCAATCGCTGCAAGTGCGTGGTTTGATTTGAGCTTGAGCCTCATGTATATGCCTTTTAACACATGAGAAATTCTTAGGTAGTAAGTGTAAACACACATCATCTACTAGGCAATTAGGCATTTTATTTAACATTTAATGTATATAAATATATTTTTAGTAGCGATTGTGTACTTTTATCGTGACCATACAATCTTGCTAGTATTTAATATTATTAAATAAAATACTTATGGTATAAGTGCCTAAACTAATCGAAATATTTTTTATGAGCGTGTAGATTAATTGGCAAGGCTCTAGTTTAATAAGAGATTTCAGTTCAAGGCGAATGTGCTGATGTGTAAATATTTAGGAAGGGAGGGCTTTATTGTCTTAATAGTGCTTACAGCATTTACTAAGAAATTGAAAATAAAAAATCTTAAATAATTAAAATATGATATCTGATAGATTTTTTAAAAAATATTCAATGAGTTAAATGAGGTATTTTTATTCAACAATTTTTTTTGAACTATCAATATCTGAAATTTACAGAACTTCAATTAATCAATATGACTCGAGTTGTGTTTATTTACTATGACAGTAGATTTTCCAGGGCTAATTTAATAATTTTTTTACCTTTAATATTTATCACATTAGGACCCAAAAAATTCAATAATTGATTCTTTGAATAATTAAAAGTACTTAATAAAAAAACATTAAACCGGTACCTTTAGATCACTCTTTAACAAGCCCAAATATATATATAGTTAAGGGTGTATGACCAGATTGATTGGTTCAGCTGCAGATTCAAAACGTACTATCTATCCCTTCAACAATGGACACATTGCAACATATGACCTCGTGATCTGAGGAATTAAACTAATAATCATTTTCACTAGATGAAGTTCTTATTGACCCTAACATGATTTTTATAATTATATGGTACATATATATGGATCACGCCAACATTTGTTGTTTCACGCTTCACCGGCATGAAGTACAAATTTTGAGGTCATAGCTATGTATATTAGCCTAATCACTATATATATATATATATTAGACACTTCTAATAATGATGATCCTAGGTGGGGTACCGTAAGGGGCAAGAAAAAACTTTCCCAATAGGGAATGGCCATATGATGTATAAGGCTTACCCTTTTTGGTGGACAAGAAGCATGTTGTTGCATATTAATTGATTCCAAGTGTTTCAAATGACAAGAAATGACATGGTTAAAAAACAAATATATTTGTGGATAAAGACATGCCACACTTCCATCATCAACACCAATTATGATAGGCATCTTTTCTTTCTTCTACCATGGGAAAATATAATCCTCTCTTTTCTTTTACTTTTAGGCCAAGGTTATAAGCCTTATAAATTGCTCTACTAAAATAAAGAGCCCAATCTTTCTGGATGTCTAGCACGTTCTCAATAGTGATCCTTTCAGATGTGCTACCACTTTCGGCAAACCTAATCGGGCTGTTGATAGTGCCCATCAACAGATAAATGATTCCCGTGTATTAAAACTTTTAGGGTGTGTTCACCAATTTGATTTAGAAAGGAAAGGGAGAAGGGGGGAAGGGAAAAATTTATGGGGGTTTGAACATATTTAGAAGTTTTATTTTTAGGAGAGGAAGGTGTTTGATGATTTTTGTTAACCCCTTAAAACCCTCCAAAATCTCTATTTTATAGTTCCTCCAATTTATGGGATTTTAAACCGATTATTTAATTTATTATATTATTTCTATTAAAATATCAAAATATTATTTATACCAATTAATATAAAGCATATTAATTATACTAAATTAATTTAATGAAGAATAAAATTGTAATAATACATTATAAGCCTCTATTTTCTTTCTCTTATTAATTTTAAATTCATGAACAAAGTTGATTGAAATCCTTTAAAACTCTTCCTTCCCTTTCTCTTCATTTCCCTTTGATCACTTTCCTTTCACTCGTGAACACAGTATTAAGATCTACATTTATATACAAATTAACAACTTAACTTACTAACAATTATTAAGGGATAAATAACTTATATATTTTATAAAAAGACAATAAAAAATTGCAGGAGAAATGTGGCACACAAAACTAATATATCAAGTAATAAATGGTACTGAATAATTTATTTTCCATACCCTCAAAGTACATGTGTGTGTATATATATATATATATTTCTTGAGGATTTAATTCATAATAATTTTATTTTATCTAGTAGCTCGTATGATCCATATAATCCAAAATCAAGTTAGTCCACTTTAGTAGTAAAGTTTTTCTAGTACTAATTTATTTCATACACAAAACTTGTACTCATCACTTTAATTACTCAAGGGTTTGTCTCAAAATATTGTCTAAAAATATTTTAGTTAGAAAATAAAACAAAAAAAACAACTTGACATTCCAATTAAGTTATATATTTTAGAGAAAGTTACTTTGACATCCAAAGATATGTTTACACCCAATACCTTAGAACAAGTAGAGAAAAAGATGTGAAGAGAGAATAAATGGATAATAAATAAAGACGTGGATCTCATATTTTTTGTGAAAAGGGTGTATAAGTGTTTAAAATTTTGAGATGTTAAAATAGCACTCATCTATATTTTATATGTATTTATTTGTTAGTGGCATTCAAAATGACCTCATTGCACAATCTAATCAAATAAAGGATAATGACCAAATCCATTCAACAATCACGCCTATATACACTATCTTCAAATTATCCCTCACATTGGGTGGTTGGGGTTGCTTTGCAGTGGCACGGTCAAGTGGTTGATATGGATTCCATCGAATAGAGTGTGATAAGCCCTAATCCTTTGGAATTCGATATATATCCAGCGTGTTGGGAACAGGCCAGCAAGGCTATTCAGTCAAAGACAGCAGCATATATGGGGTCAATTCTATTTGTTTTTTCTCGTGATTTTTTTTTAAGATTTTTTTCCTTCTTAATTGAGATCTATTTTTGATTGGTTATTAATTTGTCGTCAGAGAAGGTGGTGGGGTTGGAGGGTTTGCCAACTCATGTTCAACAGGAACAAGCATGCATGTGACTTGAATTTGGAGCCATGTGCAAACGATCACATATTCACACACATCTTTTGCTGGTGTGCCCTGTGCACGCCAACATTGGCTAAGTGTGGCGGTGTAGCAGTATCCCCACCTCTGCACTATGAGAAATTGTTAGATATGCTACATATCCATTAATAAAGAAACATTTTACAAACCTTTAACTTTAACTATTTATTGAAATGCTATTTAATTATTGATAGATACAAACCATATTCATCACATGATGTTCTGGGTGGATCTAAAGGTTCTCTTGCACTTCGGCACAAGAGTGCTAAGCAGGGTAAATATATACACACAGAAGCGTATTGTATGAGAAAAATAATTTATTATGAGAGTAGAATGAATGAATCTTAATTGTTAGATCTTATATGAATAATCAAGATTAAAATATAAAGCCATATAATTTTTTTAAATGAGTATGTGAGCATTAATTACTATTAATTAATTTTTAATTTTGACCATCCATATATAATTATACGGTCCAAATTCATTCTTCTTGCTTTTATAATAAACCATCATCTCATATGATATGTCCTCTCTCTCTATAAATATATATATATATAGCTCCTTACTTTCATTTTCCTTACTTTTATAATAAATCATCATCTCATGTGATATGCTGCTATATATATATATATATATATGTCTGTGTGTGTCCCGGGGCACTTGATAAAAAATATCCAAAAAAGGAAGTTTTAAAACTTTGTGATACGTTCCATACATTAAAGGTACAACAACTCTCTTTTACTTCTTTAATTTTTGTCCTTATTAAGACATTGGTCAGTAAAATCCATATAATAAACTGAAAAATTATTTCTTACCATAAAAGATTGGTACCCTATTTTATTCATAGTTCAGCACCCTTTTGTATATTAATTGAAAAAAAGCACCCTATTGTATTGAAAATGTTAATATGCGTCAAAAAATTGTAATAAAAATGAAAAGCAATAATAATTCACATGACAAAAATGTAAATAGAATAGAGTCAATTTTTTTAACTCTTAAGAACACTTAAGAAATTTTTTTGTATAATCAGCACTTAGTTTCTTTAAGATGCATATTATAAGATTATATATGATTTATCGTGCATATGCTAATGTTTTATAAAATTTACTATGCATTTTGCTTGTTAAAATATGCTCTATGCTTTAAAATAGTTAAATCTATAAAAAAAAAAAAGCTTATTATTTATTTATCGCGATTTAGAGGGCGCCTCCAAGAATGCCTTCCCCTAATTTTTTGTTTTTTATCAGGGTCTTCTCCTAAATTTAAACTTTAATTTTCTTCTTAAAATATTTCTCGCTTATGACTGCATCCAATGTTCGTTGGTAAAGAGCTAAATCTGTGTAATTATATATTTTGGTCATCCTTTATCTATTTAATAATGAAGTTTATTCTTCTTTCTCTTATTTAAGTTTAATGAAAAGAAACTTAACTTTATTCCTTTTGTTTCTTTATTAAGAGTAAACGGAATGGTTGTAACTTTTGTAAGAGGAGAGATATTAATTAATGGATACTCGTTTATTTTGCAATGGGATTCACAAGTTTCTTTCGCATATTTAAACATAAGAAGTATGCAACCTCTCTCTTATGTATCTCTATGTGATTAGTCCATCCGTTAATTATACATATATTAGTTTAATTTTAACAAATATTAAGTGTAAAAAATATTTATATTATCATCCAATCATTCTTTTATTTGAATGACTTTTCAAATAATATACGTAAAGTTAGTTATATTTGCTAATATAATAACAAAAATCTTTTTATGAACACAATTTTAACATGTTATTCTTAGACACACTCATAATAAAAGCTCATGAAACCATAAATAATTAAACATATATATCGAATGAAACCAACTCAAGCATCTCTCATAACAATCCATTTTTGAATAATTAGTATAAGTGCATAAAAATTAAATACTTCATACATATGTTTAATTGTAGCAACACTCATAATCATGGAAAATGGAATCCGTTTGAGATCTTTTCTGTTGTAAACCACGCAAAAGTGGAGTTATTTTAATTTGATATATTTAATAAAGCAAGCTATCTAGGAGCCGGGATTTGCTTGTGATTTTCATCCAACGAATCATCAAAATTAAGCAATTATATCTCCTTTGCATAAGCTTCTTGTGCATTATAATTTTCCTTTTAATCAACGGAACTATTATGTAATACCGTTGAAATGAATTCCTTCTATTTGCTCGAAGATGAAATCAAGAGGAAAAAAACAGAAATATTTCCATTTAATTAAGAACCGTGTATACATTCTTGATTTACATTTAAGTTTAAATATTAGCAAAAGTATAATAATTTTTAAAAACTTGAGATATATGGATTTTAAATAGTAAATCTCTAAGTTAGTTCTTGATAATTTTAGTATCGAACAAGTTGATGCTTGACAATTAGAAAATGTCAACTTAGTTCCTAACAATGTCAAAAGTCAAACACTTAATGATCCCTAGACAGAAAACATTAATAGTATTAGTGACAATTTTATTAACAAAAAAATCGGTCTCTAATATAATTTATACAATAAAAAAGAAATAAAAATCCTCATCCCATATTCCCTTCCTCCCTTTACCCCCTTTATCCTCACTACCACCACTAGAAACCACAAGCAAAATAGTCCCATAGCCACAACAAAAGCCACAATATCACCAACACAACCATAACTCAATCATCAACAATTCATCTCAATCCCAAACCACAACATAAGGTGGTTTGTTGTGAATCACCGCCGAAGTGCCATTGCAAACGGCACTCTGCATTGCCGATCCCACCTGATGCCATCGCGCCCTTAAGCATAAAGTGAGACAACTAGACTTGCTAGAACCGTCGTCACGTGTTAAAGCTTCATCGGGGACACTGCCATCATCTCCTCTCTTTGCTGCATTGCACATCAACTCTGGAATTAGTTACATCTTTGATAATTAGTATATCTTGCTCTCACGCTTAAACCTTGTCCATTTACTCCTCAACTGACTTTTTTTGGTCATGCTATAAATTTTGTAAAAATGCAACTTTTAACAGCACAATATAACACATTTCAACTCTACCAAGTTTTTGAGCCAATACTCGGGCTTTAGGGCCTAGCAAGATTCATAAAAGATATGGTTATAGTTAAATGAAAAGGCTTTGTAGACCTTTATCATAGCAATTCAATAAAACATATCTAAAAACTGGGTTTCCACATTATCTCAAAATTTCACAAGTATTGTCACCATGCAAATAACAAGGGTAATGGTACTAGATAAGGAAACAAGGGCATAAAGTTTTTAAAGTTTTCAATGCACTCTTAAAAATCTTCCTTCTTTCAATCAAAGCTTTCTTTTTCTTGATTCCTTAACTAGTGCCCACATAACAATTTATTTTCATCACGAGCATGTAGTTATGAAATCCTATAAGTCAAAAAGCATAGATCATTATGAAAGAATCCTATAAGAGAAATAGAGTTCACTTGCATGTGATCAAGCCATAAAGTAAGGCCAACAAGTCCAAAGGAGTAGATAGTTTTCTAAAATCAACCCCTAGTCCTTCTCAGAAACTCTGCAATTGATAAATGCAAAAAGTGAGCAACCTAACCGAGCTTGTAACACTATAGTAAAAAATTATGATATAGAGATATACTTTGCCTATCAGTTACATTGGAAAAGGACCAATAATACCTACCTAAAGATATAATGGCGATAAATGTTTCTCTTGATTGCCAATTGGAAAATCCATGATGCAGTGGCCTGGAATTCAAATGCCCATAAGAGGTCCACCAAAGCATTGACAAAGTTAAAAACTGCATTGTCTTCCAGAGGTTCTAGTCTCTCCAGACATTAGTCCACCTCTAAAACTAGCAACTCTGATTTGTATTTTAGAAGCCTATAGAACAATTAGTATACATTAGTTGCACAAATATGAAAAATCAAATATGTGCTGCTTCCTCTGAAAATTAAGGCATAAAAATATTTTGCATAGAAAACAACAAACAAAGAAAGACTAATGAGCATCTAATTGGGAGATCAAATGCAAAACCTTGAAGTGCATTTAAAAGATTCATTGCCTCATGTGCTCCCTTGTATAAGCTTACAGCTTTGACAAAGCATGACCATATTCGATGGTCAGGTTCTATGGCTGTTTCCTTCATCTCTGTAAGCTTTTCAATTCTAGCTTTATAATCTCCTTTTTTCCAGACATGCATCAATAATGGAGTCATAAGATCGAGTATCAATAACCTGTAGAGTATCAATAACCTGTCCAGTGGTTTGCAAGTTTTTTAGGACCTTCTCAACTTCCTCAGACTACCCGGATTCGCCACAAGAAACCATAAGCAAATGCATGGCAATAATAGCGAGCTCTATCCCAGCTTCTTTCATCTTGGCCAGTAGATTTTCAACTTTTAGATGATCCCTAGAAGTTCGATGTATTTTCATCATTAGATGATAAAAAAAGTAGTCCAGTTTATAACCCGTCTGATCTAAGCTCTTTAAAAGGTTGCTTTACCTATTCAACCAATTGTTGCTTACAAAATGTTATTATCAAGCTTTTGTATATGTCCAACGTAGTTCTACACCAAGTCTCCTTATATCATGCATCAATGAAATACCTTCTTCTGGTCTATAGTCTCTGTAGTACATCATAATTAATGTATTACAAGTTTCCTTATCTACTTTAAGACCAGCATCTTGGATCTTTTGATAAACTAAAGTCATATAACTTCAATACAAGATTATAAATCCCAAGATCAGGCTTAAATCCAACTGCTTGCATCTCACATAACATGGCTTCTACATCCCTTACTCTCTTGAATTTGCACAACAATCCAATTATTATTCTATAGAGATGCATAGTTGGAAAATAACCGGCAGCTTTCATTCCATGGCACATTTTCTGAACCTCAAATAAGTTTCGAGCTTGTGCAAATGCTTCAAGCACCAAAAGAACGGAACTTTTACTTATCTTGAACCCCATGTCTTGCAACTCCTGGATTACCACATAAAGCTCATTCAGTCTCCAATCAATAATTAGAGCTTGTAATAGAGACAATCTCTCATCATTGTGTTAAAAATAACTCTAACTGGCTTATGGCATCCACTTAATGCATAAGCATGTATTAAAGCATTTTAGACTTTCCTATCCACACTTGAGCATCTTTGCCTGAAATTCCCCACTAAACTTTCTACCGCCAAATCTTTAACTTCCCATATGTTTCTACGATATCAATATAAACAGATATATTGTCAACTATACTTCCATTTTTCTCCATATGATGCAACAAATCGTGGGCTACCTTGGGTAATCCCATTCTACAATAGTCATACATTATACCCTCGTATAGAAATTCAGATGGCTCAACACCACTAAATCTCATGTTAGCGAAAATCTGAGAAGCTATGTCAAAGAGTTCATTTTGCATGCATTCCTGAATAAGAGATTCAAACATTGCACAAGTTTTAAATAAACAAGGTCCTCCGATACTTCTATACTCCTTCAAAGCTACATCTAACTTTTTAGCCTTGCAAAGTATAATAATGAGTGCTTTAGTGATCATTTGAGCATCATTTGTAGCATGTCCTATCAAGAATTCAAGAAGTTCACATGCTTTTGAATATCTAGCAGATAAGCTATATGAACTCAAAATGGATAAAAAAATTCTCGTGATCCAATTCATAGCCATTACTGATGGAAGCTTTCAACATTTTAGCACCATGATCACGGCATCCCCGTTTAACGAGAACCGATGAAATAACTTGTGGATTCATACCACTCATTTCTTCTATATCTCCAATAATTTTTTCAACATCCCACATGTTTTCTCTTACAAGCACTTTTAACATGACCTCATAGAGGCCCTCATTGGGTGTGAAGCCTTCACGAATCATTTCCTGATACAACGTCATACCCTTTTTAACATCATTGAATCTCAAAACCGATATCCAACACAGTTGAGTATGCTAGACAATTAGCTTTGATCCTAGACCTATGCATGCAATTAAACATATCTTCAGCCTCTACTCTATTTCCAGCCTTTGTATAACCATAAATTAAAGCAGTATGCGTGTGTAAAGTGGGCTTAACTCCTACATCCGACATTTTTTACATCAAATTGTAGCTTCCTGGATTTTATTTGCTTTCCCAAGTGAATCTATCAAAAGTGTACATGACTGCATTAGGACTCCTATCAGACAATTTCATGTCTCTGTAAAGTTGCAGCACTTGATCATGCTGGCCTTACTTTCCATACATGTGTATGATAGTGTTGTATGTCATCTCATCCTTGCTAAACCCTACTTTCACCATCCACTCACAAATATCCTTAACCTTATCCATATTCCCTTCTTTTGAAAATGCATACAACAAAGAATTATACGTCATCGCATCAGGGAAAAATTCGTTAGACTCCAATTCTCAAAACATTTTCTCAGCAAGCCCGCATCTACCATACACCAAAATCATAACATTGTAAGTTCATAAATCAGGTTAACAATGGTGCCTCTCCATATCATCAAAAACCACAATAGCCTCCTCCAAATTCAACTCTCTAGAACAAGCACTTATCAAGGTATTATAAGTTATAATATCTGGTCTAAGACCGGACCTCCAGACTTCATCTAAAAGCTAAAAAGCTAAACTAGGCACCATTGCACCAAACTTCATCCTATCATTAATCAAAATATTGAAACTTACAAGATCTGGCTTGCACCCTCTCTCGTGCATTAAATTGAGCAATTCCCTTGCCTTATCGGACATAACACTCCTAGCATAAATGCCCATCATGGCATTGTAAACTTGGACAATGTCCTTAATGGAAGACTCAGCACTAGTGAAGATCTTAATAGCAAGTTGTTCCTTATTAGCCTTTCCTAAAACAGCCAAGATTGTTGCAAGCATCCTCGTATTCGGCAAGAACCAATGCCTCAAGTTTAGCCACTGATAGACCTCTAGTCCCTTCTGCCAGCTTGATTGCCTAACAGATTTCACCACAAGATATAAATCAGTTGGTGTCATCTGAACTTTCCTATAATCCAATACATCAGCAACAAACTCATCTAGCTTCAATGCTAAGATCCTATATGTTAAATACTTCACTCCCTCCCTCCAATCTTTGGCTCTTTTTAAAGCCAACTTGTTCATCCTCTTCATTCTCTTCCTACTATGCCTCGCACTCAAAGTCTCACCACTACCATTTTCCGTAGAATTTGAAATAGAATCAGAATCTGGTTGTTGATTTTGCTTCTGGGGTGCCTCCATTTCTTCAAAATCTGCAAAAAAAAAAAAACAAAAATGACTTTCTTACATAAAAGAAGGAACGAGGAAGTGGGTGTGAGTAAAACTTGAAGGGTAGAATTGTGAGAGGTTCAAGTGGGGCATCTGATTGAAGATGATCCTCTTGTATATGTAAACTTAGTATTGTTAAAAGTGTCATTAGTATCATTATTATCATTATCAATGGTAATAGAAGAGGAAGAAGAAGAAGAAGAAAGTGATGAATTTGAATTTGAATTTGGATTTGGATTTGAAGAAGAAAAAAGGATAGTAATGGAAGTATGCCTTAAAGATGAGGGCTTTGAGTCTAGCAGTCAATGAAGTGAGGAGGAGGAGGCTACGGGTGTAAAGCTTAACAGTGATGAGGATGAGACATAGATGGTTATATGTGCAAAACGAGAAACCAGAGTTGTTTTTGGTTGTGTCTGGCAAAGTGGTATTAGGTTTTGGTGGCCAAGTTTATCTATCTATTGTTGCAGAGAGAAACTGAGATTTTTTTTTTGGGAGAAATGATAATTGTACTTATGAAGTATGGGATACTGTGTCGATTCACACACCATCTTCATTGAATGTAATGTGAGTTGACACGGTGTCCCATACCTCACGAGTATAAATAACACTACTTTTTTTTCCTTTTTGCTATGTACAAAGAGAAATATTAATTATACTCATAGATTGTGGGATACCGCATTGAGTCATACCTCATTTACCATTGAATAGGGTGTGGATCCTACTTAAGTGAGATTTATTCCTCATCTAATGATAAATGAGATGTGAATAGATACGGTATCCCGATATCCTATGAGCACAAATACGAATGAGGGTTGAAGCTACATTATTTACTCTGAAGTAAATTATCCAAATCTTTTTCATTGCTAGTACTTTCAAAAGAGAGTGAGATGCGATTGAAATATTTTTTTTTTTTTTGCAAAAGACTTTTTGTAGTAAGATATTTTTATTCATTTTAATTAAATTTTAAATTAAATAATGATATGCAGATATTTGTTAGGATTTAATTTATAGATCTGGTTTAAGATAGTTGTCTCAAAAAAGAATATGTTTGGAATGAGAAAAATGGAAATTGATTTGATTTGTAAATCAAATTTATATTTGGATTTTTTAAAAATAAGAATAATTTCATTTGCCAAATTTGTGTGATTTGATTGCTTTTGTTTCCAAAATCCTATCAAATTTGATTGACTTTGTTGAGAATTTAGTTAATTTTAAAACTTAAATACAAATGACATCAAATGGATTTCTATTTTAACTATTTCAACTATTATCTGATGTATTCTAAACTTTAAAATTTATTTCTTAATCAATTCAACTCTTATTTTATATAATAGTTTCAAACATAATAATTTAATTCGATTCAATTGAAATCAATTCATAATTTTATCCATTTCAAAAGTACCTTGGGAGCTTGATCTATTTTTAAAATTTTTTGGTATAATTTCTATACATTAAAAGGGTCAATGGATTCAGCCTCTTATTTTGGATGGCAAACCCCCCTTCCCGAGCTTGCTTTGCTTTTGTTAGGTGATTCGATGGGAACTGTGAATATTAGAGGGTAGTGGCCTTCTTTGTCTTTATCTTCGATGGAACAAAAAAAAAAAAAGTCAGCTAATAAAATCTTACCAAAATAACATATTGTTGTGAGTGGTTACAACAATGAGAAATTATTTTGCATGATTTATCACTCTAATGAATTTCTACTGATTGAGAGTGTAGTTTTTTTTCTTTTCCTTGTCGAGATAGGTATATAATCTTTTTGTTTTTGGCTCAAGGAGACTGGTATATGAATTATTCTTTTCTTTTTGTTTGAATAGGTATATGATTTGTACTACATCGTGTTGAAGAAAGAGCGTGGAAGCTAAGACTTGGCCTGTTTGATTGTTATAGAAATTGGGTCATACCATCCAGCCCAAACTGTTGAGTCCATAACAACTTAAGCATCCAGCTTCGGGCTTCATCTACTGAACTGATACTCATATTTTGGGGTCCAAACCCATTACTCTAAGAATTGTATTCATGAACAAAAGAGAATTCTAAACCTATAAGGTAATGCTCTTTCGACGGTTAATTTTGGGTGTCCCATCTTAATACCCATTTTATCACTGTTGGATGAAATGGATGAGTAGGAATGAGTGTAGATTACAATCTCATCCAATGATAATAAATTGGATATCTGGATGGGATACTCAAAATTAAGTGTTAAAATAGTATTATTAAACCTATAATTAGGAGAAATTAACAATACTAACAAAGCCATCACCCATAAACCACTTGTGTGTACTTGTACTTATATTTGATAGGTTGTTTTGGACATGTTAGGATAAAGTAAACTAATCTTATATGTTTTGTCTTTATCTATTGTTCATTGTAGGCAATGCGTTGAATAAGTACATTCGTCATAAACTCTTATAAATCAAAATGATGATGCATGATTATGTCAAATCAGGTGTCATTCATAAATTTAATTTAAACTATACTTCATTAGGTTTAATTATATTAAAACAATAATTTTGATTAGTTATTTAAATTTAAAGTAAAAAATAATTTGTTGATTATAATTATTTATTTTGTATAATTTTATTTTTGATATAGAATATGAGGTAAATTATAAGTCAAAAATATTAATATATAAGAGAAATAGAGCATTATATGTTTTTTAATTTTGATGTATTATTAGATTAACAAAAACTATTAAATGTTGAAGTAAATAATGAATTACATTTCATCTAAAATACAATTTTAAATAATAAAAAATAATATTTATAATAAATATAACTAGAAATAATAATATTATTTAAAATTTATGGATAAATATAATAAAATTTTCTTTCATGTAAAAATACTATATCGATTTCATCAATCTTTTTAGATCATTTTTTTTTCATGAAAATCATTTTTCAAATCAATCTATTAAACAATCAATTTTATCGAGAATTAATTTTGCAAACACAAGAACAAATGCGCGATAATTGGCTCCATTATTGATTTATATAGAATATCTTTTCCTGCTATTGAAAGTCAAAATTCTCAACTCAGTGGAATGCGAATTTGACGCACCCCCATTACCACATTCCAATTTACACAAGCAATCAAATTTCTCAACCCATTCACCTGCAAACCAAAATCTAACTGTGTCAACAACTCAAACTTTACATCCACACCAACTCACGAAGCAACAGCGAACTCAAGCTGCACTCAAATTACACGAACAAAACGACCCCAAAATTGCATAATCGGCAACCTTAATTACGAGGATTTTGGTGTTGCCATTAGTTCTCCTTTTTGAGCTTTGAACGGAAGATGTGGTTTTGGAGAGGCGAGTCACCCTTAGAGAATGTTATGGAGAGAGACAAAAATAAAATGAGAGCAAAAATTATTTAAAACTACGAAATTACAAGATAGAAAGACTCGAAAAAATTACATTATAACAAATAATTTATTTTGTTTCGGACTTAAACAAACAAATCATTAATCAAACAGTGTGGTCTAATTATTAACACATAACGTGCATCACCTAACAGTAGCTTATTGATTTTAAATACCAAAGAAGGTATCAGTACTGGTACCTTGCTATTTTAATGACCATCTCTTTATACTTCAATTATTTTTCTAGTTAACACTAATCATATGGTAAAGTCTCAATTTGATTCCATTTTTAAGAGTAAGATGGTTGTGGGCCTATGATAGAAAGCATGGGAGAGGGGGGGAGAGAAAGAGAGAGAGAGAGAGAGAGATATGAGAAACTGGAAATGTACTGATTTCATTATTTCTTCGTCTGAGTTTTACACAGTTATATATATATATATGGCAAGTGATGGGGTGTGTAGGATAACAATTGTCTAACAAACTCTGAAGTGAATTCTAACTAAATCTGGTCCTTAACACCCCCCTTCAAATTCAGAGAGGGTGAAACTCCGACTTTGAGTTTGGTTCTGGGAGAAGGAAATTGAGAGGCTGATATAGATTTGGTAAGTAAATTTGCAGCTTGCTCATCAAAGGGTACGTGACTAACTTGAATAAGCCCTTTGGCTACATTTTCCATTACAAAATGTAAGTCCAGTTGAAAATACTTGGATCTATCGTGTAAAATTGGATTTGTAATCATCATAACAGCACTTAAGTTGTCACAATATATGATAGGAGCTGGAAGAGGAAGCAGCTGAAGCTCAAGGAGCAGTGATTTAAGCCAAATAATCTTAGAAACAGCAGTAACTAGGCTGTGATATTCAGCCTCTGTACTAGATATGGACACTGAGGGTTGCCTTTTAGATACCCAAGAAATCAAGTTGCAGCCAAAGTAGACACAAAACCCAGTGGTGGAACGTCTATCATCAAGGTCCGACCCCCATTTCACATCACAAAAGGCAAAGAGATTTAGTGTAGAAGAGGGTTGAATGTGAATACCAAAGGAAAGAGTGCCTTTTAAGTATCTCAAAATGCGTTTGACAGCCATCCAATGGGTAGTAAGAGGACGATGCATGAATTGACACACTTTGTTCGCACAAAAGGAGATTTCAGGCCTTGTAATTGTGGCATATTGAAGAGCACCTACTATAGAATTATCATGTCAAAGTACAAAGGAATCATTCTTAGCAGTACCAAGTCTATTTGAATAAAAAGCAACAAGTACATGTTTATTCACAAGAGCAATAGAATATTGTTGAGCCAATGAGGCAACATTTACAAGTTTATTTGCAGAAGAAGCGAAGTTATGCAGGCCGAATGAACCTGGATGTAGGTCCTCTAAGAAATACAAACCATTCTCACTGATACTTCGGATGAATGAACCTTTGCACAACTTTGCAATGCGAAGAACTTCTCAATTTTCGCTCAAACCTGATATGAATATATGCAACCAACCATACAAATGAGAACAAATTCGCTGACAGAGGAGAGAAGCCAAGAAAGTAGCACATTGTCTTGTTGCTCCCAATTGGTAAACTTAGGATTGATTGTAGGTTGTACCGTCCATCAGAAGGAAGATACATAGCTGGAATTGCATCTTGTTAAAGATGAGATTAAAGCTTGTAGCCTTTTATGGTGACGAGAGCCTTTTGTTGCCATAGGAGATAATTGTAAATGGACCTATAAAATCATTCATGTATCTCGAACTCTCATTTCAATAAATTTGTTCACACTTCCAACCCAAAAGAGCCATTAGTGTTAGAGGACATGTAAATAGACCTACTTAAGCTGAAGCTCAAATTAATACTATCAGTAAGCTTATACGAGATCAGAATAGAGAATTTGATCGGTGAAAATGGCCGAGAAGAAGCAATGGATAAAGTCAGAAAAGTATAGGAGCCGCCATGGATGTGAAGAAGCAAGCTCAAAAGAGGAACCCTAGGATAAAATAAATTTTCTCTGTGGTACCATGATAGAAAGCGTAAGTTGAGAGAGAGATTTGAGAGACTGAAAGTTTAACTGATTTCATTATTTCTTCATCTGAGTTTTACACCAAGTTCTAACCATATATATGGCAAGTGAGGGGTGTGTAGATAATAATTCTCTAACAAACCCTTAACTGAATTCCAACTTGATCTAGTCCCTATCAGAATCCATAATGCAATTAGGGTCTTGCAATATTTACTATTAAATATAAAATCTTTCATATATCTCAAACTCTTATTTTAATAAATTTGTTCACACTTCAAATCCAAAAGAGTCATTTGTGTCAAAGGATATGTAAATAGACTTACTTAAGGCAAAGCTCAAATTAATTCTATATATAAACATCAAATATTTCAAATTCAAATATATATCTCACATTGACTTGAAAAATAAAATATAACCATAGACTTTTTTATCAGTTATTGAAGTTTTCACACTTAAAAAGGTGGAGAAAGGATACAATCATCAAAAGATTATACAATATCAGTACAAAAAAAAAAAGTCAACATGCCCTAACAACAAAGAAAGAATTACATACTTATGTCAACTTTAACTTACTAAAAGAAGTATTAGTATGAAGGAGCGTGTTAGAGTATACAAATCTAAAAGAGACATTTGTCTAAAGGGAATATATTAAGGTATAAAAGTATCTGTGTGCCTCTATAGAAAATTAAATAAGCATACTTAAGGCATAATTCAAATCAATTTTAATAATTATCAAATATTTCAAATTCAATTGTTTCACATTAATTAACTTAGGAAAGAAATTATAATCATGGACTTTTTAGAGGATAAGTTATATTTAAGTCTCAACACTCAAAAAAGTGGAGAAAGGATACAATCATCAAAAGATGATCGATACAGATATTAAAAAAAAAAAAAAAGCTTTGCTCTAACACAAAATATATACAGTAAAGAACCCTAGTATTGCAATTCTCTACAGATCCCCTCCCTTCGCCTCCCCACCTACAACCTCCAACCTTCACACAAAAATCCCTTTAACCCCATCTCTTTATTTCTTTCTTCTTTTTTTTCCTTGTTTGAAGAGGGAGCTGACCTCGTGGAGGTGGCCCCTTCCATGATGGTTTCTTGTAACCCCTTTGTTTTTTAGTTTTTTTTCCCCTTTGTCTTTGTTCTAATTGTTTCCCAATTTTTTTCATTACAGGAAGGGTACGTCAACAACTCACTTGCAAGTTTTTCTTGATGGTAGCAACGTCTAGACCATGATAAGGAACATAGTTCTAGCGATGGTTGTTATGTTAGCTGGATTGAATAACTGTGCTAACGTCAAGTGATAAATTTATCTCTGTTGATGGGTGTATGATTGGGTCCTATTTGTTTTTTATTGTCTTTATGGTGGTTGCACAATTTTTGAGGCTATGGGACTCTAAGTTATGTATTTTGTTGTGTCTATGTCATATTTCTTTTTTTGTTTTTGTGATTATCTGTGTGTTGTTTCTAGTTATGCATGTGTCTTCCTTGCTTGTTTAATTTTAACTAGTTATATATAAATTCAAGTTTCCTGCAACTTAGAAGGAAAGAAGTTAATCCAATCCGAGTATACTCTTGTAATATCTCAAAACTGGATGTCTTTAAGAAGGATATACTTAAACTTAAGAAGGATTAGGCAAAGCTTAAGAGATATTTAAATGCATTTAAAAAAAGAGGTTGTATATCAAAAATAAATAAATCAAAATAATGAATATATATAAATCTCTATTTTAGATTTATGTGGAATAGAAAATCATGTAAAATTTAAATTGTAATAGAAAATATTAATTCCAAAAGGAGAAAATAAAATATAAAATATAAAATTTATAATAATTTTGTACATCAATCTTTTTCTATGCCAATGTTCAATTTTTATTTGAATTTGATATTTAATTTTTTTATGATATTTAGTTTATTTTATGATGTTTGATTTTAAATTTTGAAAATATTATATTATCAAAATAGATTCAATATTGTTTATAATAATCGATACTGTTTAATTTTTAAACTTTAAAAATATTATTTTATCAAATCTATTAAATTCAATATTATTTATAATTATCATTGATATTAATATTTGTATCAGTATTGTAGATATTATTAAAACTAGAAAAGATATAATATATTAAATTTTTTTTTATCACATATGCTCTCTATAAATTAATTTTTATATAATTTCTAAGATTATGATTTATTTAGATATCTATCATTTATATTTACGGTGTAAATATCAACTAAGATTTGAGAATACATACATATATACATACATATATATATATATATATATATAACGCGTAAAGTGTCAACTTGAGATTGATTTCTTTCTTTTATTAGAGATTGTAATTATTCTATAAAGATTTGATTATTAGTGTGTAATTATATAATATTCATAGATACTACTTTTGTAATAATAATATTAGCATAAAGTATTTTATATTGATAATAGATATAATTTTTAAGCAGATATAAAATAGTCAAATGCTTTCAAAAATATAAATATGTAGAATTAAATGAATATGTTAGAAAAATATGTTTCTATGTATACATATCAATTTCATGACAATTTGAATGAAGACAAATCGATAGTTGATGATTTTCAAAATGATTGACAGTTAACCAAAATCATAACCATTATGATTTGAAAATGATTTTTCTGGTATTACTGAATTACAATGACACTTACTTGAAGATATTAGATATTATTTATATTTAATACATATTATGAAAATAATTTGTTAGATATTCGTTTTATATAGAATTATTATATTTTTTAAGAAGTTATTAATTACTAGAATTGAGTACAAAATTTATTCATCATGTATATAATTATTATTATTATTTCAAAAGAGAATCAAGTACATAATATGAATACGCCAAGATATATGGTATTTGTTTTAAAAACCTCATTAGCTTTTCATTTCAATATATATACAAATATATCTGTGATACAAAAGATAATTAAAAAAATATGTTAGAGTAGTTTGAATTTGAATTGTCTAAGTGTAATATCCCAAAAATAAGTGTCATTAGGAAGGTCAATTCTAAGCTTTGAGAGTGTTGTATAAAGGATGAGAGAGATTCAAATGCCTTACATACATAGCTCCCAAAAGGAGAAAATAAATTATAAATTTATAATGAATTTTATACATAAATATTTTTATATGCTAATATTCAGTTATTATTTAAATTTAATATTTATTATTTTTATAAAATCTAATATTTAGTTTGTGATATTACATTTGATTTTTTTTCAAAACATTGAAAATATTATCTCATCAAATTTATTAGATCTAATATGTTTATATATATCATTGATATTTATATTTGTATCAATATTATATACTATATATTTGTTAGAAAATACTTTCTATTTGTCTTTGAAGTATAATGATATTTATTTGAAAATATTAGATATTATTTATATTTAACATGTATTATGAATATGATTTGTTACATATTATAGAGACCTATCATATATTATATAAGAAGCTATTAATGATTAAATTAAGTATAAAATTTATTGATTTGTGAATTTTTATTATTATTATTATTAGTACTACTACTACTATTATTATTATTATTATTACTCAAACCTAACTTGTACTTAGCGTTAGTACACCATGGCTGGTGTTGGCTTTTGTAAAATTAAAAGATAGTATAATTAAATCTTTGGGGACAAAGGTCACGCAGGTTAGAAAGTTTTAAAAATTGCAATGCAACAATTTATATTTGAGTTAAACTTCGAAACTTGCAAATGTTGAAAACGCAAGGTGGGTTCCTGTGCGGCATGCAATGCGGGTACCGCCTTCCGTGTGGGCTTTTGTTTTATACCACCAGAATATATTTGACACATCACAATTCTTTTAAATATTTTTCTAAAAGCCCTAGTCATTTAAGGATTTTTTCCTAGGAAGAAAAACATAATTTCTCTCAATTATCTTCAATTAATCTTTTTTGATAGGTGATTTCATCTTTACTCTTATATGGTTATAAGTTTAACAAATCTTTAGATAATTGTGGTATAGTTTTCTCTTCCCATTCAATTTCAATTCATTCATAATTCTCGTCTATAATTCCATGGCAGTTGAGAGTGTCATTCCAATTCTCCAATATCATATAAGCAGTGGTCAGACATTTTCGACAACAAACGGTGAGTGAGTCTAAGCTCATGGTCATACTTTTGGTCATTATTATTATTTTTTCAATATTATATAAATTATTTATAGTATTTTAGAATGATTTATGCTAAAAAATAATGCTTTCATGGATTATAACAATTTCAGAAAAATTATTATTTTTCACAGTTATCATGAAAACTTTATTTTAGAAAGCTTATGGGGCCATGTTTGATATCTTGCATGTTATGAAATATCTTTCTTCAGTTTATAAAATGATGAGACCTCAATTTAATATTTATAGCCCGATATTCATTACTAGATTTTCAGACTATGGATTTCCTATTAAGATTTTAGAACATTAGATATGATTTATTGAAAGTATTGAACAAAATATGATTCATAACAATTGTCAGATACATACTTTGTTGGCTTTTAAATCACTATGTTTCTAAGCTAGTGATCCCTTGAGCATGATTTTAGAACTCAGTCATGCTCAAGTCATATTATTAGAATATAACAATTGTCAGATACATACTCTGTTGGCTTATGAAATCACTATGTCTACAAGCTGGTGATCTCTTAGGCAAGATTTTAGAACCTTAGTTATGATATAGTCATATTGTTAGAATTATATGAATTCAGAGCTTTTAAATTTATCCAATTTTATTGCAGGTTATTATTATTTTAATAATTAGTGAGAAACAGAATAGTGAGTTAACGGCTGCAGAAACGACCGTAAACCTTAGTACTAAGTGGTCTGCTAGAGGATTAGCTTACCCACAGTAAGGAACCTAGTGAGGTGTTCATTTATAGAACCTAGTTAGGTGCCCATTAGAATAGCTATTGACTCAAATTCATCTATTTAGCTCAGATATTTATGTACAAAATAGTTTTTGTTTCTCTACTAGTTATTACCATGATTTCAAATAAATTGTTATTCCAGTATAGTTATATGTATCTAAATATATAAAATGTTTTTATCAGTTGTATGTATATGTTATATATGTTATTGTTATTCTATGTGGGTTGTGAGTGGAGACTTGCTCACTGAGTTTGATAAATTCACCCCTCCTTTTTCCTCCCCCTTATAGTTATAGTTGCAAATCTTGTTATTATTCAGTCTCAGCCTTAGAAGCCATGTAGTTGTTCTATTGGTAAACTTCACTTTGTAGTGAAGTTTAAATTAAGATCATGTTAGAATAAAGTGATCCAGTAGTGTACAGGCAGGGTCTTTCGACATCATTTAGCATGCATAGTTATTTTAAGGTTATATCATTTTATGTAATTTCTTCCAGAAATATAATTTAAGATTGTCTATTTCAGTTATGGGTTTTGGAACGATTTAGAATAATTAAATATTTTATGTATTTTATTAATGAAGTTTGCAAGAAGTTTTGAGAAATTTTTATTTAATTATTTATTTATCATTATGATTTATTATGATCATTAATTTAGTAATTTACTATGCATAATTGCGTGAAATTAATTTCAGAAGGATTCTATAAGGGACGATATCCCTTATGTGCCGGTTATGATTTTTGGGTCATGACATCAAGTAATTACAAAATATACAATTAGATTTGGTCTAGCTATTATCCTTATTTTTTTTGTTGTTGTTGATATCACACAATTAATTAGGATATATTTATAAAAGACCTTTAACATAGCCTTGTTCTTATACTGTCAAGTATAACTCATGTTTAGTATTTTGCAAATACCTTAAGTTGTAGGTGTCTGATTGATGCAATTTTTGTTGCATTGGAAAGCTAGCTCAATTATTTACAAGTACTATTTCTAGTTTTGATGCCAAATTCTAACTGCAATGGAAGTTAAAGACTTAAAAAATGTTAAAATGAAAAAAAGGAAAAATGAAAAAAAGTATAAAAAAAAAACTTGTTATTGATATCTTTCATCTTCTAGTATATATTTGGCACATTACAGTACTTCTAAACATTCTTTAAGAATCCTAACAAGGATTTTTTCTAACAAGAAAGACACAATTTCTCTCAAACCCTCTTCTATTAATCTCTTCTGGTAAGTGCTCTTACCCCTATCCTTATATGGTTGTGAGTTTAGCATATTTTTAGGTTATTATTGTATAGTTTTCTCTTCTTACTCAATTCAAATAATTCTTGATTCTTGTCTATAATTCCATGACAGTTAAGAATGTCATCCCAATATTTTAGTATCATGTAGGCAGTAGTCAAACACTCCTGGCAATGAACGATAAGTGAATTTAAGCTCATGGCTATACTTTTGGTTATTATTAGTATTTCTCTAGCATTATATAACTTATTTATGAAATTCTATAATGACTTATGTCAAATCTATGCTTTCACGGATTATGCCAATTTTCAGACAAATTATTGTTTTTCACAATTATCCTGAAAACCTTATTTTAGAAAGCTTATGGGACTATATTTGATACTTTACATGTTATAGAATATATTTTTCTCAGTTTATAAAATTATGGGACCTCAGTTTGATGTTTGTAGTAAAAATATTGATTATCATATTTTCAAACTATAAATTTCGAACTAAGATTTTAGAACATCAGCTATGATTTATTGAAAATGTTGAACAAAATATGATTCATAACAATTGTGAAATACATACTCTGTTGGCTTCTGAAATCACTATGTCTACAAGCTCGTGATTTCTTGGGCATAATTTTAGAACCTCAATGATGCTACAATCATATTGTTAGTAATATTTGAATTTAGAACTTTCAGATTTATCCAGTTTAATTGCAAGTTATTATTTTTTTAGTAATTTATGAGAAACAGAACAATGAGTTAATGGCTACAGAATCGATCATCAACCTTCGTACTAAGTGGTCCGCTAGAGGACTAGCTTACACACAGTAAGGAACCTAGTGTGGTATCCATTTATGGGACCTAATTAGATGTCCATCAGATTAGCCATTAGCTCAGTTTAAGTTATCAGCTCAATTATACAATACATCTCCTGTTTCTCTACTAGCTATTGTCATAGACTCAGTTAAATTATTATTTTTAGTACAATTATATATTTAAATATAAAAAATAGTTTTATACCAACTGCATGTATATTGTGTATTTTGTTGATGTCCCATGTGGATTATGAGTGAAGACTCACTCACTGAATTTTGATAAACTCGCCCGTCCTTTTTCCTCCCCCTTATAGTTATAGTTGTAGATCCAGTTATCATTCAGACCCAACCTTAGTAGCTTTGTAGCTGTCTCGTGGTGAGCTTTATTTTGTAGTGAAGTTTAAATTAGGATCATATTATTAGAATAGAGTACTCCAATAATGTGCAGACAGGGTCCTCAGACATCATGTAGCATGCATGGTTATTTCAAGGTTATATTATATAATTTTCTTCTAGGAACATGATTTAAGATTGTCTATTTCAGCTATAGGTTTTGGAATGATTTGGAAGAATTATATATTTTATGTATTTCATGAATAAAATTTTCAAGAAGTTTTAAGGAATTTATTTATTTATTTAATTATTTGTATGATTTATTATGAGCATTAATTTAGTAGTTTACTATGCATGAATGTATGAAATTAATTATTCCAGACGGCTTTAATAAGGAACAATATCCCTTATGTGCTGGTCATGATTTTTGGGTTGTGACAGCTCTGGAAGATTAATCATAGGAAAACTCAAAGAGTTTTGCAAAGCAAATTAACCTATGTGCATCTTTTTCTCCTATTAGAGTCAAGGATTCCTTTATCGCTAGTTTGCAAGTTTGTTGGGTCATTGCATCTCAACTAATTATGGGTTATACTTAAATTGTAATCTTTTATACTATGGGTAGTTGAATGGCTAATTGAATGTATGGTATTCAGTTTTACACACACACACATATACATATATAAAAGTGATTTATTATAAAAGTGAGAGGAGTAAATATAAGCTGCATAACCATACATGAATTATCATAATTAAAAGTTACTAATGATAATTAATGATCATGTGATCATTTAAAACTATAAAGTAATTTTTTATTTTAATTTTAATCATTCATATAAAATCTAATGACCCAGATTTATTCTTTTTACTCTCATAGTATATATATAGAGAGAGAGAGTAGGGATCTGTTTACTCCAGGAGTAAGTTTTGGCATATTTACTTCATCTAATAACTTTTTTGGACAAAAAATTGCATCACTCCAACCATTAAATTTAAAGTTTCTACCAAGAAGATCAAACATATAAAGTTTGATACAATTTGAAAATGATTTGATAGTTCATCATTTTATTTTATTTTGATACATAATATACTTTTAAAAATACAAATAAATATCGATTAATAGATTGCATTGTTGTCCAATTTTTTAAAATTTGGCATGCTTAATCATCAATCTAATATAATATAATATAATATAAATCAACAATCTGATTGATTAAATCCAATGTTGGTGAAAAGTTATAGAATAAAGTAAGTGTGTATGGTTTACTCCTAAAGTAAATAGATCTCCATTTATATATATATATATATAGTCAATTTTACATACCAACTTGAAAACAAATTTGATTGTTGAAATTCAAAACTTTGCTGCGACTATGAGCCTGAGAAAAGGACTTCCACCTTATAGTGAAAACAAATTTGATCGTTGAAATTCAAAACTTTGCTGTAACAATGAGCCTGACAAAATGGACTGCCACTTTATAGCTGTCTGATGGAGATCTAATATTTGAACATAAGTTTGTGGCGTTACATAGAAATTCAAGTACAAAGTAAATAAGACTAGTTTGAGACAATAAATGATAATTATTTATTGAAAATCCACATTCAAATTAATGACTAATTAGCTCGTATAATAATTGTAAAATCAAATTAAATGATAATATTATTATTTATCATCATAGTCACCCAATCTTTTAAGAGTTTAATTTATTATTTTATACTTTTAACTAATTAAAACTTAAAAAAGTGTCAATATTATAATAGATAATTATTAATTATTTAATACGATTCAATGCTTTTTTAAATTTCTATTGATTGATAATATACTATTATACATAAAAACCAAACTTATTTTTAAGTGTGTATCAATACACATTAAAAAAGTTGCCATGTAAAACTTTCATTATTCCTGTCTCGTGTGCAAACTTCAGCGGACCAGTAATTATGGGGAATCCTTTTTTTTTTGATAGGCAGTTATGGGGAATCCTTCGTCCAAGTCAAAAGCAAAAGCCATGAAAAATTGATAAAAATATGCCGTGGACAATAATGATTCCCACTACACACGCTACCTAGACATTAATCAAACCAAATCCTACGCCCAAGGTAAGTTGTACATGATGAAATTTTAGATGACAAAAACGTAAATGGAAAATTCAAAGTAAACCAACCCAGCCAATTCCCAACCCCATAGTGATAGGCCTAAGCTCTTATGGTCTATTGGTTGGACCCCACAATAGCGCCACTTTTCCTTAATTTTCTCATTGCTCCCTTTAATAAAAAGAAGGCTTTTTTGTTTTTGATCCTTTTGAAGCGAGACAAAACAAAAGAAACCTCTCTCTTCTTCTTCTTGCATCCCTTCCTAATTTAATTTCCATATGGAAAGCTACAACAGATCAAGGTCTTATGGAAATGGGCAAGTGATGCAGGTGGAGAGATACTATGGCGCACCACCACCACCACCACCTAGGCCTCACGATCTAAGGTCATATAGTGTTTCCTATGCATCACAAACTCAGATGGGTCCTAATAGGGACTTGAAGTTGAAGAAAGGGAAGAGCATGTCTAAGTCTTGGAGCTTTGCTGATCCTGAGTTTCAAAGGAAGAAGAGGGTTGCAAGCTATAAGATGTACTCTGTGGAGGGAAAAGTCAAAGGTTCCTTCAGGAAGAGCTTCAGGTGGCTTAAGTATAAGTACACACAAGTGGTTTATGGATGGTGGTGATCTTGTTTTGGTACTTTAATTTTATCTTGTCTCAAGCCTGTATTTTAATTTTATTTTCTGTTCATGAAGAGAATTGTAGATTAATGGGTTTTTGATATATAACTTCACTTGAGTGATATTTTTTTAATAAATTGTTGTTACTTTTTTATGGGGTCTAGATAAATCTTCTATATTTTGTATTCATGATTAATTTATTTTCCTAGATCATGCATGTAGTGCTGTTTCCATTTGTTGAGACTTCTGTACCCGTGCAAGGCTTTGTTTTTAGATTGATTAGTTTTGCTAATCATATATAGCTTCTCTGACAAGTGGAGTATATCTTTGGTCTTTTCATTCCCTGTTCTTTCCACTTTGTCTTCCCCTTAATTTCCTTAACACAATCAAGGAAACTTTTTTTTTTTAATGTTCAACTTGATGTTTTGAGGTTATTCAATAGTCTATCTCACAAGAATCTATTCATGTAATTCAAAATTGAGGGACTTATGCCCTCTTATTGCTGAAGTAGCTAGCTTAATTAGGGTGTAAAATTTGTTATACATTTCTTCAAAGGTTGTGGACTGTGTTAAATTCAGTGCAAACTGCAAAGTTCGGGTCTATAATGAAAGGGTTTTGCCATTTTAGTTTTGGATTATTATTAGCTGGATTAACCTTCATGAGGCGTAGCCATAAGACAAGGATTTTTTTTTCAGTTTTAAATATTACAATATTCTCTTACTACAAGTTAAAAATAATTCTCTTACTACAAATATCGTATTATATAAGTCCCCCTCCTTTCTTTTTTGCCCAGATACAATTGAGTTCCTTAACTACTTGAGTCTTACTTCCATCAACATGTGGTAGGTATATGTCAGATTACAACCCGTTCCTTTATGTTTTTTATTTTGTCAAGATGTCGATGGATTTATTAGTACTAGTATTTAATTATTTCTATCGTATATGATAAATTATCAAATATTTTGAACACATTTAAGAATATCTGTAGCGTTAATTTCAAATATAATTAAATTTTATGCACCAATTTAAAATTGGTAATGAATTACTTTTCTGAAAAAATACATTATATGTGATGTAATACTAGTAATGCTATGGTAAAAACTTGTGCTTAATATTTGGCCATATCTGATTAGAAGTTATTGTGTTTTCTTCTTCTTCTTTATCAAGAAGTCTTCACTATTTAATAAAGAAAAGATAAATTATACTCAATTTCTCTAAGATTTGAAAAAATATATCTCACATCCCTTCTAATTATTCAATTTATACTCACACCCTCTTTACTTGTTAAATTTTAAGTATTTATATTACAATCACACTCCTTATTCATAGAACAGCGTTAATAAACTTAACAGAATGATATTCTTATCATATTAACTATTTTTAATTAATAAAATTATAAAAATATCTTTACACATTCTATTAAGTTTAAGAGCATTTTTATAATTTTATTAATTAAAACAGTTAATATAAAAAAAAATTCATTTTGTTAAGTATAACTCGAGCGTATGTAGCATTAGCAATTGACTAACTAATTCTTCACCATGCTCAGCTGGCCATTTTTCCCCCTCCATTTTTCGTAAAACTATGTTCTATCTATGATCAAATCAGTGTTGACATAGCTATAGATGTTCTTTGTCTAATGAAACTTAAATTTTCATCGGTTCGAGTTGTACATAATCACTGCATTGCTTAAAGTATGAAACTAGAGCTCAAAATCTTCTCTCTCCAAATGGTGTGTCTTATTTCTTGTCCCCAATTATTTATTATCAAGTGAGAAGATAAAAATTAAAATTTATAAATTATTAAATATATAATATATATTTTTTATATATTAATAAATAATTAGAGAGACAAATGAGAAGATAAAAATTAAAATTTATAAATTATTAAATATATAATATATATTTTTTATATATCAATAAATAATTAGAGAGATGGACAAAAATAATTACCGTACGAGGACATATGAGCAAAGAAGGTTTTGATGCCAAAGTTATCCTTCACATCAAAATTAAACTAACCACGTCACATGCTTGCCATTTAGTCAACAAAAAGGTGCACTAAACAGTAATCTCCTTGTCTCTATCCATAATTGGATTTGGTTATTTTAAAATGTAGAAAGATTTTAGAGGATAATTAAAATGTAGAATTTTATTTGCTAATGATTAAACCAATAACTTAAAATATCATAAAATATAAATATTAATGCGATAATTATATATATAATACTTTATGAGATTAATTTTAATATATTATTTTTTATACATTTTTTATACTATTAACTAATTATCTTTTATATAATTTTTTGAAGCAATTATATAAATAGTTAATATTTTTAATGATGTAATAATATATTATTACATGATAATATAATAGATTTAGTTTTAATACATTGAGCGTATAAAAAATAAAAAAATGCTGTCAATGGAAAGATAAATGAATATCATTAATTTTCACCTCATCTCATTGCTTAAAAATTTGAAGAGATTTAATTGAATGTAATATAAATTTTTTTATATTATTAATATATTAAAATTAAATTTTTTATATTAATAGAATATTAATATTATATTGAGTTTAAATTATTAATTCCTTAGGAATAATCAAATCATATACTCAAACATGTCTCCACTCCACAAATAATAATAATAATAATAAAAAGTTTCACACTCTGGAAAAAAGACCAAATTTATTGTAATTATTGATCATGATTATTTAAGAAGCTACCATTGCCATTGGCCCAATTGGCTCTTTATTCTTTCTTTCTTAGCTGTTCATCCACTTTATCATATTGACATGTCCCTCGTCCGCACATAGATGTGTTATATCATTTCGATCTCAAAGTCACAAGCAAATCAAGATCTAACGGCTGACACAGTCTGACAAAATGAAATGGCACTTGGACGCCCCAGATGCAATGCTATGATTCCACTCAGCACAACCCTTGCAGTTATGTCCACTGGTATATGTACAGTCTGTGCAGTGTTATTTCTATAGTAATTTTGCAGATGTCATTTTCCTAAGCATTAGTTGTCGCATAAAGCACGCTACAGATCAGTGTTAATTATTGGAACAGCTTTAAGTGACAGGCCATGTGTGGACCGCCACCAAAACCACACCGAGAAGACGTTTATTGGGGATGGAAAATGCTTCATTCACGATTTTTTGTTTTCTCTAAGGATTTTTTTAAGTGATTTTTAAGGTAGGACTTAATAAAATTAGGGAATGGAAAAATGGATGAAGAATAGGATTTAATTAGGTAAATCATATTTATTTCCTCTGAAATTTATCGAAACTCAACCCATCTTCTCCTTACTTGTCAAAGATACACTCGCCTCTTCTAATAACATCAATAGGTAAACAATTTTATGTGAGTGGCCCAAAGTACCCGACTTTCACTCCCAACATCATAATCATCCCCAACCTCCCCCAACCTTCCAACTTTGGACAACGTCTTTCACAGGATGAGAAATAACTAACTCGTTTTTTAGGACCCAACTTCTTGAGCTTCTTGAGAAAAGAACAACAACAATAATAAAAAAAAAACATATAAATCAGCAATGTTATAAAAACGATATTCATACAAATTAACATAAAAAATGGTAAATTGAAGTGTGAATTTGGACCCAACCAGGAAGAAGTCTTGAGACTCGTAAAATAATTAAAGTATCTTCTCACGCTTCTCTCCCAATGGAAGATCCCCTTTCTTCAACTACACAAAAAAAAAAAAAAGAATTAAAACATATTGTGATTTCACAAACAGCACAACTGGCAATTTTCACAACTGGGCAGAAAGCTCTCAAACACAAATAACAGATTTGGCATTTTGAAAGCATGGTTCCATCTTAGGATTTTTCTTTTGTCTGTTAATCCTAATTCGCTCATGGAGAGTTTTGGGGATGGTGATAGGAGTTGGAGGGAGCTTGGGGATGACGATGATGGTGGGAGTGGGACATTTTGGGTAAGTCACTTAAAATTGTTCTATTATTGATGTTATTAGGAAAGGATGAGTGTAGATTGAATAACTATAGGGAAGGTAAGTTGAATTTTGACAAATATCATGAAATGTAAGTGTAATTTACTCATAATTAACTAGCAATCCCTTGTTACAAAGATTAGGAAATGTAATGTCCTTCGAGGTTATTTCTTTGGTGCACCTGACAGTTAGTTGCATCACACCCCTTTAAATTTTAAGGATTAAGATCAATAGACCGCAATATAATTTATTATCTCTCTTTTCTGCACAATTTTAGCTCTGTTCCTCGCCTTTTGTACTACTGTTAGTCCTTCCTATAGGCTGAAAGTAGCATGAGAAGGTACTACTTTTATTTTATTTCTAAAACTTTAAATAAAATTTATCAAACTATTCACTTAAAGGCAGCAGAAATTATAGTTAGTTAGCTTTAGAAAGTATCTTTCTGAATCAAAAGTAAATACAGAAACTTAAGAAATAGTTTTATAAAACTTTTTCAAAGACACACAACAAAGGCAGATATGAAAATTGAATAATAAAGATGTACAGAGAGAAGGAGAGATTAGTCAATGCTTTTACACTGGTTCAACCAAACATTGCCAATATCCAGTTCTCAATAACTTATTGAGTTTTACTAAAAAATCTTTCTTAACCTTGATAGAGTGAGACAGTCTTTGTATAACCTTCTTAAATTATTTCCAATAAGCTATAGTTTCAATTTACTCTTATATCAATTAGTCTTTTTACTTACCTCTTCAAACTAACCTCACTTTGATCACTACTAGATCAGCGGTACAAGAATGTAGTTTTGGGTTGGTTCTCTCCAACAAAACAATACTCAAGTTTTTCAAAGAATAAAACAATGTATATACTGAAAACTTGAGAGACTTCTTTATCAATTCTTTCTAAGAAGAAAATATTATCTAATGAGAACAACAAAGAAAATTTTGTGTAATAGAAATTGATTACAAGAAATAATATATGAACTTTCTGAGTATATTAAAAAGCTTTAGCATTAGTTGTGCAAAAGTCTTGATTGAAGATCTCATTCTTTTATACTTGGATTTTGAATATGATCGTTTTCTCTTGATTTTCCTTCCACTTTACACGTGTTGATATTCTTTTTGTATCCTGGGAACTTTCCTCTAGAAGAATAGCTGAACTGTGTTAGAGGTATCCTTGTAGAAACATTGATAATATGGTTCTGGACAACTTTCATAAACAAATTTTACTTTTTGAAGTGTAGTTTCTGACATTTTTCTTCTATAATCTGAGGCATTTGACTAAGTACAAGCAATGTGTCACTATAAATATTTTTATAAAAGTTGACTAAATTTAAATCTCAAATTTCCCTCCGTTTCTATTAACTCAGTACTATTTTTGAATAACGTGTGCTTTCTGATATAGCTTCACAATTTTTGATCTTTCCATTGATCTTCTTTACTTAACTCTGAGCTTGATACGGATCTTTTCGTCATTTAAAAGTCTTCAGAGCTTATCGAGATTGAAGATTGTGATATTGATATGCTCAAGAGAAATTGATTTCTTTAATGATATAGCGTTTTCTGAACGTGTGCTACACTTTATGAAAATCCACATATGGTTTCTGATGCTTGATATTGTTTTCTCGATTTTCTAACACATTTAGCTCATATTCTAAACTATTTTCACATCATTAAAGTTTTAAATATTTTTGAATGAGATTATAATCATATTGAAACATAATATTGTGAAAAATATGTCATTAACTGAACTTATATGCAATGAGAATAGTCTTATTGAATGTTACAGAAACTCAATTGAAACATTAGTACTTTTTTCAAAACATTTTAATAAAATTTACTTTATCATCACTTAAAACATAAGCTATAGAACTTTCTAAAGGATTCTGAAGCTAACACTTTCACCGTCGCCATTGCCCACTACCAGAGACAGAACTAGACAATATTTTTAGGAAGGGATAGATACTTAATTAATATATATTTTCCTATCCAAAAAATTAAAAGTTACAAATATATTTAAAAATGAATATTTTACAGTTAAAACTCAACATATTAATTAATTGAAATATCTATTAACATCAACAAAAAATTTAAAAAATTACTGATGGGGTGTGGAGGGGAGGGGGAACATTAAAAATATGACAAATTACATGAAAACTTCAATTTTTCCGGGGGGCCACTGGCTCTTTAGCTACAATGAGGCTCCGCCCCTAACCACTACCAAATAATACTAGAGATAAGTCTCTTATCGACAAAATTATTGACAAATTTAAGATAATAATATGTTAGAAATCACTATTACCAATGGATTTACCGAGAAACAAGTCATTCGGTAAAACCATGACCAGTAATTGTTAGCAATGAAACTTAAATTATGCTGCTAAATTCCTGAAGAAATTATCGAGGGATGTTAATGAAAAATCGATCGATAGATATTGGCAAAAAATCGATCTTTTTCGCCAAAAAATAAAAGGCGGATTTTTAATATCATCAATCGATAATTCTCTCGGTAATGATGAAATTTTATTTTGTTTTAATAAAACATAATTGTTTTATCGAGGTAATTTCCATCAATAATGATAACAATTATATTTTAAAATATTTTGTGTAATATATTCGTCTTAATGATATTGTTTTATTCTAGTATTCTTACTACACAATCACAATTTTGGTGGTTACACACAATTATTAATTTAACCGTTTAATTTAAATTTTAAATTTATTTACAAATTAATAATTTCTATTTTTATTTAGAAATTAATATAAAAATAAAATAATAATAGCATGCAAAATTAACAAAAAATATAAAAAGTAGTTAAATAACTAAATATAGTATTGCCAATACTAGAAATAAAATCATAAAAATTATAATCAAGGTTGCTGTTTTTTATTTCCTTTCTTCTCAATTTCTCTCTCCATTATCTCTACACTCAAATAATATAAAAACAACCACTCTTTAGTTGGGCGTATAATTCTCAAAATATTTTTACAATCCTGCGAATCCTACTCCCAAGAAAGTTATTTTAGCTTTCCCGGGAATGCAATATAGAGGTATTTGATATATCAATTGACATTGCTAGGAATAAATTTTTTTTTTCTTTCAAAAATACCTATGACAAAATGGTGTTGACTGGCAGTAGTCCAACAAGCTCCGATGGCAATCCGAAGAGATTCAATGATAGTCCGTTGATGGCCCAGTTGATGCAATTTGGTCTTTTCATTTCCTAAAATATTCCCTTCTGATAGGAATCTAACATTCCCGTGGTGTAGGGTGGGAATGAAACTTTTCTAAACGTGAATCAAACATGAGAATCTTATATTCCTTCTTCAAATCTACAGAAATATAAAAACATTTTGTATTATAACACTTGGCTCATCGGAAAATGATAATAATGAATTAAAATATTGCATCGCAAATTTTTAAGGGACTCAAATGTATGCAATTAATCTTTTGACAATTAAGGATATTTTTGGTTGACAAGTAAAAATGGAAGTAAATTTTCCATGAATAAGATTCATATGTAATTTTATACATAAAATTTCATCCATAAAAATTTATCCCCTATTTTTACCCATAACTAATCAAACTTTTAGTGTTAAAACACAAGTCCTTAACATATTAAAATGCAGATATACTCAACTTACAAAAACTCCCCCCTCCCTTTCGACTCTTTCTTCTATAAAATCACTCTTTACAAATCAGTGAAGACTTAGGGTGGTTGATTTGAGCCCTATTTTGCAAATGGGATATGCTAAGCATCCAAAATTAGTGTTCTCTTTATTCTGAAATTCCGAAATCCAATACGTCCATGCAAACAACCACCAGCAGATATTACTAATTAGTGCTAATTAATAATAATTATTTAACAGCTTGCTTAGCTAGCACAACAAGTAACAGCAACACGGATCGTGAAACAGAACCAGAACCACACCAACATCATCTAACAAAAACACAAAACAACAACAGTTTCCGTCACCATTTCACCACTGCAAATTTCAAAAGAGAAACAAAACAAAGTTTTTTAAAATAAAAACATTAATTTTGTCGGCACACTGGACAAACAAGACATCATCATCATCGACAACAATAATAATCATGTGGGAATCCGTTGTGTTAACGGTGGCTGCCACTGCCGGAAACAACATCGGAAAGATCCTTCAGAAGAAGGGCACTATCATTCTTCCCCCTCTCTCTTTCAAGCTCAAGGCATGCCCTTTTCTCTTTTTCCTTTTTTTTTTTTTGCATTTTTTATATTTTTCATATTTTTGTTAATGTGCCCCACCCCATTGAAAATTTCACTTTTTTTGTCATAACTTCATGATTTGAAAAATGGGTATCTCTTAAATCTCGAAATTAGGTATTTCATAGCTTTAATGAAAAAATTGCAATTTATGGTTTTTTTTTCACTTTATTTTTTGTGATGGTGAAATTGGATATTTTACATGCATGTGTAAAGATTTCAGTGAGAATCTGGAAATGGGATACATTCAAAATTTTACCTTTTTTTGTTCTTTAAATTCTTAATTGAAGCTCGTGTGGGCAATAAGTCACTGTTTGGTTACTGATTCTGTGATCCCAATGGTGCTTTTTCCCTCAGGTCATAAGGGCTTATGCCTTAAACAAAATCTGGGTGATAGGTTTTCTAATGGATATATTTGGTGCTTTATTGATGCTAAGGGCTTTATCTCTGGCTCCAGTAAGTGCTCTAATAGCCATTGACTATATTGGGAAAGAAGAAATAAATGAATGAATCTGAATTTGAAGGGATTTCTGTTCCCTTATGTTGTGTTTAGTATGAGTTTAGAAATGGAGGTGGATCGGTTTTGTTTGTAAAATTGTGTTGAAAGCTCTTCCATGAATTTTACAACCCCATTTTTTTTCTCATACCAAACGGATCCTGACAATGCTCTTATGGTGTTTTGCATAGATTTTTGCTATTGGTAATCATTGTGTTCTTTCTTTTCTTTTCTTTCTTTTTCCCCCCCTAATACAGGTCTCTGTGATCCAACCAGTTTCTGGATGTGGACTAGCAATTCTTTCAATCTTTTCGCATTTTTATCTTAAGGAAGTCATGAATGCTGTTGATTGGGTTGGCATCACCTTGGCAGGTTTTGGCACAATAGGTAATGTAAGTTTTGAATCGCCTAGAAGTATGAAGTTCAATTATTTTTGCTTCGTCTAAATCCAACAAGGAACAAGATTGTTGTTGGGTGGGGGTAATTGTATGAAAAAGATCTAGACTGTGGATCCATTGGTGTCTGCGTTAAGGAGTAGGAAAAAAAAATTGTTTGGTGAGTTTTTCGCCAATTCATTACGTTGACTGTGATGAGAGTAATGAATTATCTAGCTTTTCATGTAATTCAAAATTGGATCTAAATATAATAAAATTAATTTTAATCATTAGACTTATGTATCTGAGCATGTTGGCAGTGGACTTAATTCTCTGGAGTCTTGATCACTTCTATTGTCTGGCTGCTAATAAAACTAAGCTTGCAGTCTATGGTTGGGCCCAATTCACCAAAGTGTCATTGTATTAATATATGAATTTTTATTCATACAACGTGGTTGGTTAACTGTTGTATGTTTTTGCCATTTTTAGGAGTTGGTGCTGGAGGTGAAGAGCAAGAGGCGGCTGCTCTGTCCATTTTTCACATACCATGTCTGGCGTTTGTTGTTGTCATCTTGTTTGTAGGTACCTTGTCTTTTGAATGAACTAATTTCATTGTCATATGCTTTTATGGTCAGAAATATTCAGCATTTGTAGTGTGGCTGGCATTGTAGCAAGAAGTCGTCTGCGTCGCTTGATTTTGCTATAGTGCAAGCTTGTGAGGAAATGCATGAAAACATTGTGAAAGAATAAATAGTAGTATTCCATTATCAACTGGAACTTTCGAAGCCTGTGCATGGAGTAGCTGCCAAACACATTTGGTCTTGAATTTGGTGCATATAAATCTCTGATCATGGTTAATAATGGCATATAATTGTGCGTGAAACTGTGTACAATTTTTGAAATTATTATTGTTATTTGAATAAGAAAAGATTCATTTGATTGCTTGGTAATCTGCTTTTCTCACTCATTTTCATGGGAATATTATGTTTCCCTGAATCTGGTGCATACAAATGCTGATGCTGGCCATAATAATCACATATAACCTATGCGTAAATTTATATGTATCTTTAAAAGTATAATTATTATTGGACTGTGCAAACCCCAGTTCATTACTTGGTAATCTATTTTTCCTAGTCATTTTCATAGTAATACTATTCTTTCCCTTAGGTAATGTATCTATGTGTGCCACTGAGCACCATTTCCCTATCAAATCCAACAGGAAGGCATTTTGCTGGTCTCCTGGAGTGCATTGAATTCATTATGCTTGTCTTTTGATTAATGTGGTAGCATTATCAGAAGACTTTTTGTTATAGTACTTATTAATGGAATTTTTTTTATAGGCTTCGGCAACTACTCTCTAAAATATCATAGTTCACCACTGCAATCAAGTGATATTACTATTTTCCAGCCATTGTTATTCTTTTAATTGATAAAAACACTTGTACAGATACTGCTTAATGGATGGCTTAGAATATGCAAGCGCCATCGAAGAGAACAAGAGATGGTAATTCATGCCTTAATCATGCTGGAATACCTCCAGATTTACATGTTCTTTTTCATTATTGTCACCCACAAATGGAATGGTGATATAACGAACTAGGTGGTGGTTTTTTGTTTTTTTTTTTTGGCCCATCACTTGACATTTTTAAGTTATACAGATGGAGTACGACATTGTTGAGGAAATCATTTATGGCCTGGAATCTGGAATTTTGTTCGGGTACTTTTACTTCCCTCTCTACTCTATTTATTTATGTATTCTCTTCTTGTATGGATAGTGACAGCTATCACTTCGTTCATATACCTCCACTACTCAATATCAGAATGAATATTCTGAGAATTAAATAAGAGTAGTCTTCTTTAAGACAATTAAATTAGGCATTGCCTGCTTTGGTGATAATATTTGCATGTCAGCTTACGGTGTTTTTCTTGGTTTTTTGGATAAAAAGGGTTTCAGAGAGAAAAGAGAACAACACAGCTAGGAGGTTTTCTTTTCTTTCCTTTTTTTTTCTTTTTTCTTTTTTTCTGCAACGGGCTGAGCCAATCTTCTAGATTGCAATAGAACTGTCCAATCTCACATTATATCGGAACTGGAAGTTCCTTAGAAACAACCACAAACACAGCAGCACTGAGAGGTCATAAACACAGTTATGTCCCATATTAAGGGCAGAGAGAACCTTCGAAATTATTACTTATTGTACTCCAACCAATAATGCGAAAGGGAACTGCATAAACAGTACATTGCCACAGAATTTGACCTCGTTATATTAACTTCAACATTTGAAAAATATCAGAAGAAACTTCTTTATTATTAATCATCAAACACCATCTAAGTTTTTACAATTTTACATTAGCTTGCTTACTTCAACACTATGTCACAAGCAATTTGTATAGCTTATGATCACAGCATTTCTTTTTGTTAGTCTAATTAGAGCTGTTAGTTTACATGGAAGGTCACTGCTTTCGGTTTGCAGTGAACCAAACTCAGATGTTGCAACTATTATTTGCACAAGGGCAGAACTCAATTATATCTCATGACTCTTAATTACATTTGCACCAAAATGCAGGATTTCATCTGTAATATCAAAGATGGGATTTCTATTCCTGGAGCAAGGTTTTCATCAGCTGTTGGTTCCTCTGTGCATCATAATCAGTGTGTGTTGTAGTGGTACAGGGTTTTACTACCAGGTATTCTGAATACCAGTTTTATATTTTCTACTTTTGTTTGAACTTTTACACTCTTTGAGCACTTGGAACATTTAATGCTATTTCTATTTTCAATTTCTACACTGCCAATTGCAGTTTTGGTATCCAATAATGAAATAATATTTATCTTTTGTGCTATGCAGACACGTGGTCTAAAGCATGGTAGGGCTGTTGTGGTTTCTACATGTGCCGCTGTGGCATCAATTGTGAGTGGTGTACTTGCTGGGATGCTTGCTTTGGGTGAACGACTCCCTTCTGCCCCCAAAGCTCGCTTGGCACTTCTTCTTGGATGGTACTTTGCGCTTCTACTGTTTTTTAGTTTAATTTTAATACACTGCTTGGGTGACTGCTTGGGTGTGTTTGGTTTGTGGGATTAAAAAAATGGAGGAAAATTTCGCACATAGATGAGTTCTATGTGCAAAATTTTTCTCCATTTTTTATTCTCCAACCAAACACACTATTATTGTACAAATTTCCACACTATCAATAAATCATATACTACCACGTGTGACTTTCGAGATAGCTAGTGAGAGACAAATATTTTTGTTGGCGTTACAATGCATAGTTAATTGATAGGGTGAAAATTCGTCTCACTAGGTTTTCTATCAACATATAAATAAAACACTTGAACATCCATAAAAACGAAACTGGACTCAGGAACAGTAGGATATTCTGGCCCTGTAGAATATGATACAAGTTTCAGTTTTAGAGTGCCAGCGTCCATAATGTTCGTGGAAAAAAATAAGAAATATCCCATTTCATGGCTCATGCATAGGGAAAAAACTCTTCTCCACCCCGGCATCAAGAATCCAAACTGATGGGCGATGGCTCTCATTTCATATTGATCTGATCAATGGATTGGAAGTTCAAAGATTCCACATCCCTTGCCTTCCAAGGTTCCTAACATAGAATAATGCAGAAATAAACTACAAGTTACACTTCAATGCCATCTTAAATAAACAACATCTTTGTTGTTTGTTAGAAACATTTTGTGGCTTTCATCAAATTTGTTGTTCAAGTCTTTATCTGGGTTGGTGAATAACCCAATCTAGTAATTATTGTTTCTCGAATGAGACGGAGCTGTTCACTCTTATGTCAGAAATAAGTTCATACATGCTAAACATATGCTGCAGGCTACTTATTCTACTGGGTGTGATTTTACTTGTTGGTTCAACACGGCTAGTGAAATTTCTTTCATGTTCTTCACGACGCACTAAAAGAAGCAATGTGGATAAGAGTTATGGCCCTAGAAGATCCGTTCTTTCGCGCATACGGGAACCAAGTCCAAGCGCTGTCATTCCAGCGGCAACATTAAATCATTTACTATCATCATCTTCCAAAGAAAAAGCTTGAGTGTATGCCAGCTGGAAAATGTTCCTTAACCCATTTACAGGAACTCAAGCATCAAGTTGCTATGTGAGATCCATCTGCTAAGGCTAGGGGTGTATACTGTATATGTAAAGCTGCTGCTTCATCAGAGGGCAATGAATTTTTTTTTTTTAAGGATCATTCCTTCTGGCTCACATAATTTTGATGAAGTATTTGCTAACTTTCTGAGGCCACCTTGTAAAATCTATTCCTGTGCTTCCAACATTTTGGCTTTCAAGTATTGTATGTGACAGTGAAGATAGCATACGGACATACAGAATTTGTTTATTTGCATGAAAACCAATTTGTAGTACAGTTCAATTTATTCCTATGCACTAGTGCAGTCATGATCTTTGCATGTGTAGGTGTTGCTTGTGTTATAATATTAAGGGTGCACCTCATCCTTTAAACATGGATTATCATGGAACCATTCAGTCATATTCACTATATTGGATATGGCCAAACATGCACCAGAAAGAGCAAGCATATATAAATTTCATAGTAGTTTCTGCGTATAAGAGTAAAATTTCTCTATTGAGATATGTTACTTATATATCCAAAAGTGGATGTCATAGTTGAGATATAAAGACAGTTTTAGTTTCACTAATTACCCCCAAATGTATTGTCTCTCTTTCTCTTTACGGTGTCTATTTTTAATGTGCAAATAACATTATTCTTAACTAATTGATGAGCAAGTATTAAATAGAGATCATACCTCAAATGTATGGCTTATCCTTGCAGCAGCCATTCAGGAGGCTGTCATATTAAACTATGTTATTTTCTACACAAGAAGGACTGAGCAATGGTATTTCCTTATATGGTCCTATCGAAGATGTCAATTATAAAGTCATCGTAACCTTCTAGTCTTCAAGTTCACTTTTTCCGTACCGGGACATGATTCGATTGAACATCATATGAAGAGTAAATTCTGATGGTAACATTTTTAATTTGATATTAATGTGGCTGAAATAAAATTTTTCACATCAATTTGATCATAATGAATTTTTTGACATTAATTTTGTTCTAATTTTTTGTTCCAATATCAATTTAGTCATTTCATCCAAATGAAAATTCAATAAAATGATTAAATTGATGTCCACATGAAAAATATTAAGATTAAATTGATGTAAATTTTTTTGTTAGAATTAAATTGATATTCAATTAAAACTATTAGGATCATAATGGTTATTTACGTTTTAAATGACTCATGCAAAACAGCAAATCACGTTAGCAAATTAGCAAAACACCAATGCTGTAGACAGTAACAAGAAGTCAACAACATATGGCCCTCATCAACAGGTAATTTTGTTTTTCAGGCTTTTTCTCTTTTTCAAAGGCATGTTTTATTCATGTTCAAACCGTGTTTTAAGACTAACAATGGTGTTAAAACGTAACATAACTTGGCAGAAATATATTAAAATGAATTGAAACTTGGAATCCTTCAGACTTTAGGCTGCACAAAGTGATATTCAAACATGTGACCTTTAGATTGAGGAATAGAATATGAAAGTATATGGGTGTTTGGATCTTTTGAAATGAGAGATAAATTTTAAAAAATAAAATGTACAATTTTAATTGTTGATAAATAAAAAAAAAATAATGGCTCAGATGATCAAATATTTACAATTTATTAGGGGTGTACAAGGGACGGGTTGGATAAAATCTGAACCCGACCCAATTTTTAGACCGGCTCAATTTTTAAGACTCAAAATCGACCCGATAGTGATCCGATTATGTCCCGGGTCATACGGGATCAACCCGACACTCGAACAATATATGAGAATTTGGTATTGTATATAGTAAGGTTATAGAATTATACAAATAAGAAACAAAATTTTAGAGATATTTTACGATATAAATTTTAAAATAAATCATACCAATGTAGAAAAAAATCAAGTCATATAAAATATATTACTTAAACTTTAAAATCTTATAATTTTTCATAAATTATTATAAAAATATATATCTCTTAAGGAATTATTTCACTTCGATCGAATCAGACCAACCCAACATATAACCAGAACTTGGCCCGAAAAGTATACCCGGTCAAATTTCAAGACCTGAACTCATCCTAATGAGCTTCGGGTCTAGCCGGGTTGACGAGTCGGGACGGATCATAAACACCCCTACAATTTCCCGTGTTAATATTTTTGTTTTATAAAATTTTACAATGTAAAAGTTTTTAACACAGTTATCTAATCAAATTATTTATTTATATGATTTTTCAATTAGTGAGTATGAGAGTCAATTATTTCAATTGATTTAATAATATATAATTAAATATCAAAATCAAAATAGAAAAAAAATTTATATTAAAATTAAAATCAAATTTAAATTTTAAACTGTTAAACTTTGATCAACAATTAAAATAGTACACTTTACCCTTTAAAATGCAAATTAAAGCCGAATGCTTTGTGCATCCTGTATTGTCATATTTTTATTCCAAGAGTAAATGAATGTTGGCTTCTTTACCGAAAGTGGAAGAAATGGAAAACAGCTGTGGGGGTATTGTAGGTACAATTGATCTGATGAATGCCACATAACCCAAGTTGTTAATAATTATTGGAGGATGAAAAAAAGCCCACTAAATATGGGTGACAGAAGATATGGAGCTAGGAACAGATCATTACATAAGACGAATCGGTTACGAGCTAACGAATACTTTCCATTGCAGTTTTATATTGTACTAACAATGAAAACGAAGGCCCGTCGGGAAAAAAAAAAAACAATGAAAATAAGGTGCCGATTTGCAAATTATGGCTTAAAGTACAACAGAAAGTACTAAAGAGACATGGTCCCAGAAAAAGTAACTTGGGTCCCTTAAGTATTAGATCTGGAGTTCGATTATGAGATTTATGTGTGCATATAAATTATTATGTGAGATCTCTATTTAGGCGATTAATCCTATTTTAGGAGATTAGTTTCTCGTCTAACACGAGGGAGGGATAATTTAGGAAACCAACTACCGAAGTATAACATAAAAGCAATTTCATTTCCAAATTTCGTTTAACTTAGGTTTAAAATATTATTGTATGACAAAATTTACATGGAATCTCGACCCATCAAAGAAAATTTTCTAATTTTAGTCTTCTTTTCTCTTCGCTCCTAAATTCAAGCAATCAAATTCGGGTTTGTTCAAAGAGACCTAAGAGAAACAAAATTAGGCATTTAATTTACCAAAACTCTATTTTTTCTCATTATTATTATTTTTTTGGTAGGAATTCCCAGGCACCCTTCTCACATACTTCCTTGAGCATTTGCCAAGAAACACTTAATTGTAGACACAAGAACATTAACACATGGGAAAAATATAGCATAGTGATAGTGGTATATAGAAGTCACATAGATAGATCAAATTCCAAAGAGTTTAAATATCTGTCATGGGAAGAAGGGTCCCTAATGATAACATCTCATTGATAGAACAACTTGTTTATTTTTCATTCTCCTTTGTAGGATTGGCTGCAAGCATTGTTATAATCACAACTCTATGTAGTATATTTGGAAGAAAAAAAACACCCTCGCCTCCTGCATCACCTCATGATCCATTTGAAACAAGGGCATTGAATGTATCTACTCCGCCATCAGCCATGGAAGCCACGGCAATGATGTCGCCGGAACTTCCTCGAATGTCAGAAGCAATAAAGTCGGACTTTGCGATAGAAATAGACAACAATGACTTGTTGACGAAGGAATTGCCCCTTCCACCTGCAATGCTTATGCCTAAGGACTCAAACATGTCATATAGCATGAAAAGAGAAACTTCTAATAGAAGGCTGTCTTTTAATTTTAGCATGAAGGCATTGAGGAGCTTCTCGGTCGCAAAAAATCGGGAAGACAATGATGGAGGAAGGAAAGAGAAATTGAAAACAGATGAATCTGTGTGGATGAAAACAATTATATTAGGGGACAAATGTGTTCCTGATAAAGAAGAGAATGCTATTATGTATGAGGGAAAAGGGAAGAGAATTTCATTCTCGGCATATCATCCTAAAAAATCTATCAGTTCCATGTCACTTTCTAGGCAATGTTCTTTCATTGACCCTGATGCCCTTGCTGCATCTCAAGCCCAATTTCTAGAAGAAAGAATCAAATAATATTTGTTACCTTTCAATCAAATCAGTTATGATAGAGATGTTAATTTCTTGATGTTATTATTGTCATTTCCTTCATATTTGGATAGTTTGTGCATACATGCATTCAACTATACCTTGTAATCTTTAACACACATTTTTGCCCGAGCAATGTAGATTAGAACAATGGGTGTATATATATATACACACACACACATTTTTGCTTGAACAATTATCCTTTTCTTCATGCATGGAATTGAAGAAGGTATAGACAAAATTTATGTACTGCTCTTTTGATATAAATGTGTCACAAGAATACAAGCCATGTGGTAACACCTAGCATAGGATAAGGGGACTATGGTTGCAGGGAAGGCAACAATTCTATGTGGTAGCTTTTCTGCAAAAGTCCAGAAAATTTAGGTAAGAATGTGTCCAGTTTGATCAGATGGAGTTTTAGTAAACAAATAATGAAATATATGGAATTAGTAATGTTAAAAGCACAACTAAACAAGTATTATTAATTTCTCACATTTGGCTATGCAGCATTAAATTTACATCGGTGTTAGTGTAAGGTCATATAAAGCTTTTGTGAATTTAGAAATTTTCATATTCAAAAACAATGATGCTATCTGTGCACCAAATACAAAATACACATACCAGCTTTCTTTTAATTTGTGGATAGTTAGTGCATATATGCATGCAACTCTATGCTGTGATCATAAATACAATTCTGCTTGTCTGGCCCCAGTGTTGAGATCAGGACACATGCGGCTATTAACTTCATGATTAAGGAGAATGTATAAAGTGCATTATTTTCAGCATATATGAAATTGAAGGAGAGCATGAAAAATAAAGTATATAAAATTAAACTGATAAATAAAGTACATATAATGTTAATGTTAAGTATAGTGTAGCTTCGTTTTTTCTTTTTGAAATAAATGTAAATTTTATATTTAATTTCAAAATTGTTAGGAGACTTAAAAAGTCCTATCTTCAATTATATATTGCTAGATTTTGAATGTTTATTTTCACAAAAAATTATTTTCTATTTTAAGATTAAAGTAAAATATAATAATTAAATTTGTAAATTAATTTAAATCTCATTTATATAATTAGTTTGAAATGTGAAATTTAATTCATAAAATCATAGTAATATTTTTTTATATAAAAATTCTTTCCAAATGTGTATATAAATATAAAAAACTCAAATGAAAAAGGGAGAGATTTGTGTTAGGTTTCACAAAGCAACTTTCAATTTTTATTTCATGTTTTCAGTTAATTTATTGATTTTTAGAATTTTGTAAATAAAACAATGAAAAGTATAAAATCTAATTTTCACTTACATCTTCACAACATCCTAAAAGTGAAAAATAGATTGAAATCAGAAAATAATAACCAAATTTTTTTTTTCCATACCGAACATAGAATTTCCTATTTTTGTTTTTCGAAAGGTGTATGAACATCCAATTTTATCTGAGGAATTTGAAGAAATCACTAAGACCAAGATTATTTTGATTTTTAATTTTTTTATGAGAAAAATGAAAATCCCAACAAGTAAAAGGAAAACACTTCTCGGTTGGACTTTTTTCACGGGCCGGTAGAAATGCTATTGTAATTTATATCTTCAGCCCACACAGCTCTTTAATGTGTTTTTGGACAACAGTATCTGAGCCCACTTTTAAAATAACGATGAAATGTTTTGTTGTTTATTTTTTTTTCTCTTCAAAAGCCCAAACTGGGTGAACCCAAAATCTCATTGAAAAATGAAAAAGGACAAGGACAAGTTGAAGGACACCAAAAGAGAAAAGCAAAAAGGACAAACTGTTACACAATATTGATTTGCTTTTTTTATCTCTCTAGTGCATTTGTTTTTTCCTCATTTCTAATGAAAACATTTCGAAAAAGACAAGCAAAGAGTAAAAAATAGTAAAAACAGGCTTACGGCATGTATAATATTGATTTGAAGTGAATATAACACGGCACAAGGAGGAAGACCTAGATTAGAAACAGGCTTATTATAACTTGTTTGGATTTCAGTTGGGGGTTAGACTTGATTTTGCCCCTCAAAATTAACTATAGTCATTTTTAATTTGGTTTGGTTTTCATGGTTGAAAATCAATTCTTGCTTTTAGAATTGATTACAGGAGAAACGAAGATTTCTTCTGTGATACCCGAGGTACACAGGTCAGCAGAAAGGTTCTATATAGCCTCAAGGATTCCCTGGGAATCACCGTCGGGTCCTGAATTTTGTTAAGTCTAGATCCTACATCTCCTTAGAGGGCTATATGATAGAACTATATTCTTTGGATCAAAAGTCTCGGTAATTGTTCCTTGAGGGAAAACAAGTTGAAGGGTGATTTTTAATGAATTTTATGAAACCTGCAAATGTTTCGTTGTTAACCCACAAGTTTAGAAAATCTCGAAAATTCCCGGATTTGAACTAAAACCCAAAATTTGGATTCTGATTTGATGATGTTTTGATTTTTGTGATATTTTATTTGAATCCAAATGGGGGGTATTTCCTTATTTACATTTATGTTTTAAAGTTAATGGAGAGTAAAATAAATGAGGACATTAAATAAGTGAGTGTTGGAACAACCCAAATGCTGGAATGACTGAAAAACACAAAAGTTGGGAGTTTGTCACCTCTATAGCGGTCCAGGACCGCTATAGCGGTCACCAGCACTTATTCAAGTGGTGCAGCGGACTGAGGTACCGCTATAGCGGTCCAAGACCGCTATAGCGATCATAAGTGACTGTCAGACACTGTTAGACCGCTATAGCGGTCATATACCGCTATAGCGGTGTCAATAAGTTTAAAAACCCCCAAATCGGACAAAAGAGAAGCAGAAACGCGAAACTCACCCTTCTCCTCCATTTTTTCTCTCTTTCTCTTAAATTCTCTCCAATCCATCATTCCAAGTTTCAAAGTAAGTTCATGTTATTAGATTATGTCTTTATTTCTCCATGATCTTGGATTTGGACCGATTATTTTTCTCATTTTTGTCAGGTGGGGGTGTTTCCCCAATTTTAGTAAAGTTAGAATAGAGTTCTCAAGAGATTTTTTAGATGTTAATCTAGAGTTATGGTTGCTCCATGACAGTTGTTGGTGCCATTCCAAGCTCTTCAGATCAAGTTGGTGGGGCCCACATACTCCCGGCTTTAAACGGTGAGTGGGTTCAAATCCTATGATCCTTATGTTGATCATTAGAGTTAATTTTAGTAAATTATAGCATGAGATATATATGTTTTTCTGAAAACTCATGGGACCATTATTGTTAAAGTGATTTTTATCAAAGAGCTAGAGTATATATTTAAAGATTTATGGAACATTGTGATGATTTCCATAGTAGAGAATATGTATATGATAGAGTTTTAGAGAAAATAAGTGTTTTTATGATTCTCAGAAGTATGGAATTCAATATGATTTGTAACAACTGCTAGATACATATTCTGTAGGCTTGAAATCAGAATGCCTACAAATGGGTGATCCCTTGGGCATGATTTCACGGTCACAATTATGCTAAAATCAGATTGTTAGAGTTATATGAGACCAGAACTTTTCGAGTTTCAAGAATTTTCATATTTAAATAATTTTATGAATTTCAGAACTATTGATTTATATGCTAGAGCTTGTGAACTCTAGGGTAGAAAACTTATGAGATATAGAGAAAAGATTAGATTTCTGATTGAACTGGACAGTAGCTATAGAGAAACAAACTGTGAGTTAATGGCAGTTATTCCGTTAACCTTGGTATACCAAGTCGCCTTCAGGCCAGAGAAATAACAAACGGGACCTATTTAGGTGCCCCAGAGATTAGAGACTTTGTTATGCTATGCATAACCAGAGATTTGTTATGTCACATGAATTATGCATAACCAGAGATTCTTGTTTCTTTATTAGCATACTATGGTTTATGATTTCTACAGAGTAATGATTTTAGAACTATTTGTTATTCCTATGAATAATGAACTTGAGAGTTATTGCATTAACTAGTTTGATGAATATATATATTACTATTTATTTCCTTTGACTGTCCCATAAGAGGGTTATGGGTGAGGACTTACTCACTGAGTTTTAGATGAAACTCACCCCTCTCCCTACTTCCATTACAGGTGCAGTAGACTCGCAGTAGAGATTTCCCAGTTGGTGAGCTTCACTTTGTGAGTGAAGTACTTTTGGTATTCTGTTTAGAGATAGAGTGCTCCAAAGGTGCATGACGAGCGTGGTCCCTAATTATAGAGATAGACTGACATGTTTTTATCATGAATATTTTGTATTTTCATAATTTCAAGTTCTATGGTTTATTTTGTATTAAGAGCAACTCAAGTGTTTTATATTAGAGATATTTACTAGAGCTTGATTATGAAAGTATTTATGATATGGAAGAGGATTTTATATTAAATTATGCATATAGAGGAACTCAGAGATCACGAGGCTTACGTGGGAATGAGGATTTCTCACGTGCTGATCATATGCCCAAGTCGGGTCGTGACATCTTCTCTATGTTAGAATCATTTTTACAAGAATTATCAAATATAAATTATTTTACTTTCGAATGAATTATAACAAAAATTAATTCTGATAGAAATAATTTTAGCTGGAATTAATTATTTAAACCTAGAACCAAACACAAATCAGAAAATGGTGTTAATTTTGTGTTTTTGGCCTACTTCCATTTCCATATTTTGGACAGCGGTGTCTAAGAGCACTTCAAAAATATTGAAGAAATGTTTAGCCCAAGCTTACCAAACTAAAGAAAATCTCAGAAAAAAACAAAGAACTAAAAAGATAAAATTAAAAATAAAAAAAAAGAAGTGCAAAGAGGACGACGGGCTCTGTGCGTTGAGCTTGAGTAGGTGCATCATTGCTAGCCACACGAGGTCTAGATCAGATTGCCTCTGTTAAATATGCACCCCAGTTCGAGCCCTACCCCCATCCCCCCTTCTCCTGGCACCAAAAAAAAAGAAAAAAGTTATTTGCCATCTAACACTTTCACTACTCGTCTATACTCTTACTATCCCTTCTCTCTATCTCCCACTACTTTTCTCCCAACTTCTCTCTAACTTTCTCTTTCTAAAAATGAAAAACAGAGAGAGAGACAATATGTGGTCCATCCTCTCGCAGGCTGAATTGCATTTATAGCAATGTTATGGCTAAGAAATGATACTCACACACCACTATACTTACACCATCTACATTCATCACGTTAAATGACAAAATTTGCGTATACAATTGGATTGGATATGGAGGGGCATTTTAGGAAAAAAAGAAAAGGCAAAAAAGAAAAAAAAAACAACGTACCTTCATCTGTTTATTTTCTTTTTGTTGTTTCTCTCTCCCACCTATCAAAGCTTTTATTTTTTTTTTCTCTTTATCAAGTTTTCTCTCTTATTCTTCATTATTTACAGGAGGAGGAAGAAGAATAAGTAACGTTCTTTCTTTCTTTTAGAACTTATTTACTCTATTTTTCTTATTTTTCTTTCTCTCACCAAAGCCTTCATTTTCTCTCTCTCTTTATTACGTTTCTTTCTCTAGAAGAACGAGGATGAAGAAGAGGAAGAAGAATTTTCAGCAACAAAATGAATTGAGAATAACTCTGCTAAAAGCTGAGATTTGCTGTTATTGTTGAAAACTGGAGTTGAAAAATTATAAATGCATGTTATAAAAAGTTGTAAACCAGTAGCAAAAAGTTGTAAACCATTGTATAAGAAGTTATAAACCAGTAGCAAAATATTGTAACCAACTAAGGACATGCTAAACAGGTTGCCAAAAACTTAAGTAGGAAAATTGCAAATGTGTGTTACAAAATATTATAAACTAGTATATAAAAAGTTGTAAACCATTGCACAAATTATTGTAAACTAGTAGCAAAGTGTTGTAAACCAATTGAGGACATATACTAAACAGGTTGCTAAAAACTGGAGTTGAAAAATTATAAATGCGTATTACGAAATATTGTAAACCAATATGCAAAAGATTATAAACAATTGCACAAAATCTTGTAAACTAGTAGTAAAATATTGTAAACCAATTGAGGATCGTATGTTTTTATAATTTTATAAAAATAAAATAGACCTAAATATAATCATAAAATTTAATTTTAGTCATTAGCATTATATTTTCCTATTTGATCTAATTTTAAAATTTTTAAACTTAGATTATGTCTTTAATAATGACGTTATATGTACGTGTAAATATATAATAAATTATCTTACTTTTTTTTTAACAAATCAAATTAAGTACCAAATAAGACTAATAAATATATTGCTAATGACTAAAATTTAATTTTATTATTATATTTAGGTCTATTTTATATTTATAAAATTATAAAAATATACAGTCCTCAATTAGTTTACAACGTTTTACTCGTTTACAACATTTTGTGCAATGGTTTATAACTTTTTGTATACTGGTTTACAATATTTCATAATACGCATTTACAATTTTTTAATCCCAGTTTTCAGCAATCTGTTTAGTATATGTCCTCAATTAGTTTGTAAAATTTTGCTACTAGTTTACAACAATATGTGCAATGATTTACAATTTTTTACATACTAATTTACAATATTTCATAATACACATTTACAATTTTTAAACTCTAGTTTTCAACAACTTGTTTAGTATGTCCTCAATTGGTTTACAACATTCTGTTATTGGTTTACAACTTTTTGTGCAATAGTTTATAACTTTTTGCTACTAGTTTACAACTTTTCATAACATGGATTTATAATTTTTCAACTCCAATGTTCAACAATAACAGTAAATCTCAGCTTTTAGTAGAGTCATTTTCAATTCATTTTGTTGCTGAAAATTTTTCTTCTTCTTCTTCCTCCTCATTCTTCTACAGAGAGAAACATAATAAAGAGAGAGAAAATAAAAGCTTTGGGAGAGAGAGAAAAAAAAAGTAAAATAGAGTAAATAAGTTCTGAAAGAAAGAAAGAACGTTGTTTATTCTTCTTCTTTCTCCTATAAATAATGAAGAATGAGGGAAAGAACTTGATAAAGAGAGAAAAAATAGAAGTTTTGATAGGTGGGAGAGAGAAACAACAAAGAGAAAATGAACAGATGAAGGCAAGTTGCTTTTCCTTTTTTTTTTTGCCTTTTTTCCCCCAAAATGTCCCTCCGTATCCAATACATCTCTATACCAAATTTTGTCATTTAGCATGATGGATGTAGATGGTGTAAGTATAGCGGTGTGTGAGTATCATTTCTCTATTATAGCTAGTAGCTAGTCATAGTAGACGTGCAATTCTTGCTTCATCAAAAAATCCACTTATCAGGCAAAATATTTAACCATAGTTCTTAACATCAAACTGGATTGAGAGGCATTGCACCATCATTAAGCCAACATTCTTTTTGTTATATAATGCATGAGTAACTATTTCTTTATATAATACATTTAGTTGAATTAAATTTTTTCCTATATTAATTTAATAAATTCTAATTCAACTAGTTGAATCAGTAACTCACTGGTTGAATTAGTGACTTAATACCTTAACCGAGATGATTATTAGTCTGCGTCTGACAATTATGTATTTAATAGCTAGACATTATATGCCTCAATAAATCGTGTGTTCAATTTCTCAAGAGTGTGTGTACACATGCAATACATTTAACAGCTAGACATATTATATGCATGGAAATCATTTAACTTTTAGACATATTGCTTTTATTAAAAATCAATGTATAGTGGTAAGTAGGCTTTTTTACGCATTTAAAATGATAAAAAATGTTATTAAGTTTGTACCACTTTTACAATTTTATATACGCATATGCCTTATTTTTGTATATTAGAGAAATTGGTTAACTATGAGTTGATTTTAAAACACAAAAACTCAAAGAAATCGATCAAATAGTGGTTGATTTCTAAGTTAGAAATCGATCAACTGCTCACCTATTCCTGTGAATTGTGAATGGCAAGGAAATCACCCATAATTCAACCGATTTCTAGATGTATCTGAGAACAACCTGGTTCATGTATATAACTATACATGCATGACTCTTAGCTTGTTTGCTTACTAGCTCTAACGGGAAAGAATTTATATGTATGTTTATGCATACATGGTTATATACATGAACTAAGTTGGTCTCACATGCGTCTGGAAATTGGTTGAATTATCGGTGATTTCCCTGCTATTCACAGCTCATAGAAATAGGTGAGTAGTTGACCGATTTCTTTGTTTTCAATAATGAATTTCTTTGAGTTTCTGTGTTCTAAAATCAACTCATAATTAATTGATTTCTCTAATATAAAGAAAGAATGCATATGTATACATAAAGTTATAAAAGTGGTACAAACGTATATAATATTTTTTATCATTTTAAATGCATGAAAAAGTCTTGGTAAATAAACTTGCATGTGGTCGAGATCCGTAATTAACTTTTTTTTTTCATTTAGGGGGAAAAAGAAAAGGCGTCCAAGAAAGCGGATTCGAGCGGGACAACCACGTTGTCCGTTGCACGTTTTGAATTTCAAATCTCAGAAACGGCCACGACACCCTCCACAAGCCCCACGAACCCCGCACCATCTCAAAAGTCAAAACAAAACTGTAATAACACCACTATCCGTTCTATCTCAACATTAGTACCCTCTTAATCATCAATTAATAAAGTAAACTTGTTCCTCTCTTCCTCTCACTCTCATCATTGTGTCTCATTTTCCCTCTCTTGAACCCACTTTGTATATCTCAACTCCAGAACGGTTGGTTTGCTTTCGGCTTCTTCTACCTTTACCAATGGGTGCTTCAGGAAAATGGGTGAAAGCACTTATCGGCCTCAAGAAACCCGACAACGATTACCACGTAAGTTAAGTTATGGTTCCTCACATGACAAAGTTCGATTCTTATTATCCTTCATTTAAAAAAAAAATAAAATTGGTCACATTCTAAGCCCAAAAGAGTCGTTTGTGTTGAGGGTGTGCTAGATCCAAAATCATTTATGTGCCCGGTGAGACAGATAATTCAAGCTAGATTTTGAGACAACGAGTGAATTGAATCCATAACTAACTAACCAACTGACTGACAGAGAGGCTCTAACGAACTTCACTAACTAACTAATTCAGTTATAACTGTAATAACCGTTTCTTTCTTTGTTGTGTAGGGGAAGGAGGGTGGTGGGAAGAGCAGCAAGAAGTGGATGAAGCTGTGGAGGAGTTCATCTGGGGACGCGGCTTCGTGGGAGGGATTCAGAGGAAGCCATGGAAGAGGAAGCAGAGCAGCTTCTGAGTGTGAAGAAGGGTCACATGATGCAAATGATGCTTTTACTGCTGCAGTAGCCACTGTGGTTCGAGCTCCTCCCAAGGATTTTAGGCTCGTCAGGGAAGAATGGGCTGCGACTAGAATCCAAACCGCTTTCCGTGCCTTCTTGGTATAAACACTCTCTTCTTACCCGCAATGATGCTTTAGACCCTAAACCCTAAACCAACAATGATAACAATTGGACTAAAGGCTCTAGATTGCCCCCTAACAAGAATATTAGTAGACGGATTAATCTTGAGAAATGAAAATCCCCCAGTATAATCCCTTAAAATTTGAATTTAAAATGTTGGGGTCAAGTTAATCGCTTTTAGGGATCAATAAAGCATTTTTTTGTGGACAAATGTGTTGGTCAAAGGAAGTGGTTTGAGAGTTTGACTCGCTTGTTTTGATTTTCTGGTAGTGTGATACAGATTTCTATTTGGCAGATGAATTTGTTTGTCTAATGTTTTTGTTAGAGACCAATTTGGATATTTACTCTAACATCTGAGTTTTTTTCCCACTAAGAGGAATGGCTGCATGAATCAAAGGATACTGTTGTGTATTATAGATAAAACATGTAAAACAAAGTTCTGGTTTTGGATTGTTGAGGTGGAATATCAGTTGTGATCAGTGCCAAAAGTTTCACATTTGGTAGGATATGAGAAAATATCCTGAATAAATATCCTGAATAAAGGGGAAACAAAGAATTTAGCTTTCTAACTATCGATGGGAGAAGTCAAGCCAAGCTAAAGCACGAAACTTGCAGAACACACAGCCATGAGATGCTGAATTAATTAATTGATATTTTAATATTAATGTAAAATCGCTTTGCTTGACGATATTTCTTGGAGCCACTGTGATAGATGAACCCATCTTAGCGCAAAATGACTATGCAAGGATGGAGCTAATCCATGCCGATATCTGCATTGGCTGATTGGGAAATTGGGGTTTCAAGAGCTGTATTTTTTTCTTCTTCAGTTTTCAGTAACTCTCATCTGAAAGAGTTGTTGCAATTAGATTGTTTAAATGTCTTGCAACAATTATCTTTGTGCAAGAACAAAAGCTTGATTGGTTTAGTTGTTTACTATAACTGTAGGCAAGAAGGGCCTTGAGGGCTTTGAAGGGATTGGTCAAGCTTCAAGCTCTGGTTCGGGGTAGACTGGTGAGGAAGCAGGCTGCAGTGACATTGAGGTGCATGCAGGCCCTGGTCCGTGTTCAAGCACGAGTCAGAGCTCGCCGTGTTCGAATGTCCATTGAGGGGCAAGCAGTTCAGAACATGCTTAATGAAAGGCGCAGCAAGGCAGATCTCTTGAAGCAAGCAGAGGTATGATAATTTGCTATCATAAATAGCTGGTGGGGTTGGGAGATGATACATGTACGTAATCTTATTCCTGTATGCTTTATGCAGAGGGCTATTTTTAGGATTTGAATCTCTGACTTTATTGATGTGTCAAGCCTTGCTCATGTCATAATTCATTGACATACCATTCAAAAACGTTGTTTAAGATGGAATGCCAGACATGCCACTTGCATATATCATCTCACATTTGTTTTAGCTAATAGACCATAAGAATATTTGCACAACCACCTTATAATGATGTGTACCATGAAAAAATGTGTAAGAAGCATTATTCTTTTGCAATTTCAGTAGCCATGGAAAGATGATTTCTAAGGAAACATATTTTGGGAACATGCAGGAAGGGTGGTGTGATAGCAAAGGAACATTGAAAGATGTTAAAACAAAATTACAGATGAGGCAAGAAGGAGCATTCAAGAGAGAGAGAGCACTTGCATACTCACTTGCTCAGAAGGTAACAAATTGAGAAAGCTTGTTAACTTATTTTATTCTTGCTAAAGATGTTTAAAAACCTGGATTTTTTTTTTTCAGCAATGGAGATCAAACCCCCTCTCAATATCAAAAGCAAAGGCCTCATTTTCCTCTCTCAATAACTATGAGGTAGACAAGGCTAATGGGGGGTGGAGTTGGTTGGAACGCTGGATGGCAGCTAAGCCATGGGAGAGTAGATTGATGGAGCAAAACAATGCTGATTCCTCAGAAAAAACCCCTCCACCTCCGAAGAATTGTGTGGACCCAACAAATTCAAAAGCATCAGAACCATGGTTGGTCAAGGTGAGAAAGAACAATGTCACCACAAGGATTTCCGCTAGACAACCCCATATTGGTCAAGCTACTCGTTTTTCCTCAAGTCCGAGTTCTGAGTTTTGGTATGATGAGAGTTCTGCTTCATCTTCAATTTGCACATCTACAACACCAACATCTGGGAATGCTGCATTGGCTTGCGACAGAACAGATGACAGTAGTAGTAACACTATGCCAAGTTACATGAACCTGACCGAGTCAACCAAGGCAAAGCAAAAAAGTGGTAACCTTCGTGTCAATAGAGCTCAAAGGCAACAGTCCATGGATGAGTTTCATCTTGTCAAAAGGGTAGGCGTTTTATCTAATGGTGATTCCAAAAGCACTAATGGTTCTGATACTTCAATAAACTATTCTAGGCCACTTTACCTACCCACCTACATGGACAAGAGCTTAGTGAAGCCATGCTGAGAAGGACTTCGTGGAATTGATCTCTGTATTTATTTCCAAGATGTTCAACAGTTCAACAACTTGTTGTTACCTGAACTCTTAGTTGAATTATAGCTGAGCAGTAGCTTTTGTGTTTTCCGTAAGAAATACTTTTGAGGGTTCTCCATTTGTATATTTGATAATTTATTCGTATTGAATGGTCACTCATAGCTGAGAGCTCACAATGAATGTTAAACCATCAATATAAGCAAACAGATTGCAAGAACTAAATTATATAACCAGAGAGCTTTTGAGGGAAAACTAACTTTTTTAAACACATTCAATGTCCAGTACTTTTCTTCCATAAACTTGCATCAAAGATATTGTACAGTAACATCTCTTGCATAGATCTCAGCACCTTGCATGTGTTTGGACTTAGGACTATAGCTATGCTTATAGAAAGTTTTACAGCTTTAAATTCATCTACTGCATATCAAGTACAAATCTAGATGGTTTACATGGGCCACTCTACTCTGTTCTTTTTATGACTCTAAGCTTGACACCATGCTTGAAGTTGAGAACTATACCATATTCCAGTTCTACAGGTTTTTCCATGTTAGGTGAATGGCGAAACAGATATTTCCTGTACAAATGAATCAGAGAAAGCTTGATCTCTTGTAGGGAAAATTTCTGACCAATACAAGCACGGGGACCAATTCCAAATGGTCTAAATGCATAAGGATGTCTATGTTTCATTTCTTCACATCTGGGGTCAAACCTCTCTGGCTTGAACTTTTCTGGCTCTGGAAAGTACCTTGGATCTTTTGTTAGAACTCCAAGTGCTAGCCACACCCATGTCCCCTGATCATAGAAAAACTACATCAGTGATGGCATAGCTAAAAACCTCTCTTTTATGAATAATACATGAAAAATAGAAAGCCCTTTATCTGATGAAAGTAAAGACAGATATAGTTTCTCCCATTGAAAGTTGAGGATTTTGAATGAGTACTTTAGGAAATTTTCATGTATCCATCCAAATGTTATGGTTAAAATGCACATGACTGCATCTAAATATAGATCAATTGCAGAAAACCCTATATAGTTTAAAACTCAGCAACTTGATTTCATGCACTTAACAAACCAAGCAGAGTAGCGTAAATTTAACACTCCTCATGCATGTGCAACAAAACTCCTACAAGGAGTGAATATAAAAAGTTTGGTATTAAGTTTAAAATCACATGGAACACTCTGCAATTAACTTTATAGTTAAAGGAAATTTCTTACAATTTTAGCCAAATATTATCAATATATTATATTATATGGCCCCACCAAGATTTTAAACCTAATATTTGCCATTTCACAGAGATGTATTTACCTTCGGAAGAAGATAACCTCCTATCTCTACTTCATTTGATGTTTCTCTTGCAACTAATGGGGAGACAGTGTAAAACCTCATTGCCTCTTTAATCACCTGCAATATTTAAATAGAGCACAATTATGTATTTACTTGGCACAAGTTTGCAACTTCACTGTTCAAACTTTACTGAAACTTCAGCAATCTAAAAAGCTTAGACACACACACACACACACACCCCATTATGGTGCTTCATAGGTGTGTTCAACACATATTACATACGGATACTTGTAAGATATTTATGCATGTTTTGTGTCGTGTATGTGTGAGTGTCTGTGCTTCATTGTCCACAAGTTACCACTAACCTGATCAAGATAAGGAAAACTGTCATTAAGATCTTGAGCAGTTGGTATCCGATCAGCCGGACCAAAGCCATCAATCTCTTGAATCAACTTCCTCTCAACTTCCGGATGACCAGCAACCAAATAGACAATGGATGACAATGTGAAAGATGTGGTAGCTGACCCAGCGAGTAAGTGCTCATAAGTAACAGCACTAATATAATCAGGTGTGAAGACATTCTCTGAATCACTGTCTGAGTCTCTTGCATTCAGTATAAGTGACAAGAAATCCTTTGAATTCCTGTTCTTTTCTTCCATTCTCTTCTTCACAATCTCATCAAGACGGCCACTAATTTTCTTATTAGTATTCTCAATCTTCCAATCCATAGTGCCTGGTATCCTCTTCAAAATTTGCCTAAATGGTTCCTGAAGTAATGGTACAAGTAGTCCTAGTATGATTGAGAAGGAACCAGACAAGTCCATCTTGAGTTGTGTAGTGGAGTAAATGTGTTGGTTGACGAAATCAGATACTTCATCATCATTAGCACCTAAATCATCCTTTACATTGTTGTTAACATTCTTGATTGATTCACAAGCTGATTGAGGCTTAGAGAGGCCAAAGTTGACACCAAATGCAGCCTCCCCAATCACATCAGTTGCTAGCCTAAGGGAGAGGTTGGAGAAGATTGTGTCCTCATTTGGGGTGTCATCAAGATTTTGTGTTGCTGATTCTATGAATGACTGCATTGTTGGCACCAAGCTGGCTAAGTGTGATGGCTGGTACATTGATAATATGGTGTTTCTCATGGTAGACCAAAGTGGATCCCTGCACTTTCAAGATTACTAGATTAATTTTTTGTGCATTGAAATTTTGCATCTGATCTTTCATCAAAGGACATCAATCTCTCTTTTCTGCAAACCATCATCACTCCGAACATATCTTCTTGATAATCGACTTAAAAATTCTCTTAATTTAAAATCTTGCTTATAAAGATATGAGTTGTAATTTACATAAGAGGATTTGACATTTTGTTATTTGAAATTCAATATTTATTTTAACTAGTCTAATTTAATTTGAGCCAGGTTAATTATTCACTCACAAGACTTAAATTCAATATCTTGTTGCAAAGGGATTAGTGTCAAACTATTTGAATTATTTGCGGTTCTCAATTTGACAACTTGACGATCACAAAATGGAAATGGCATTCAACTTAGAGGCTACTGGCTAGACTAACCCACGGGGAAATCCACATGAAAAAAGGCAACGTTAGATCAATTGAAATTGTTGGCAGAGAAAAGAAACAAAAAAAAATAAAAAATCAGTAGATTGAAGTTGTACAGACTAAGGTATACTTTCGTGCAGTGTATCAGTATTATATTTATATAAAGGAGTGAAAGGGTTTGCTAATGCTATCTAATATAAATTTATGGATAAATATAATTACTTATAACATTTTTTTAATGTGTTGTGTCGCTGTAGTGTCGCCACTTCTAAAATTTTATGCTAAAATATTGTATTCTACAATCCTTAATTCTCATCATTTTCACTTCTTTTTTTCCCCTGCAACTCACTGAATAATAAATTCTCCCACTCCATAGCTTTCATACCCATTTGGTGTAAATTAATTATTTCTTAAAAAAGTATATTGATTCAGTAAGAATATCAGAGTTATGTAATTTTTTGCAATAATTGATTTTTTTTCCAGAAGATTTGAACTTATTTTCTTTTTTCAAGAGTTGAAGTTATTTGGTACTTCTTTCTGTTTAAAATATAAGTCATTTTTTATTTTTTATCTGATCTAAAATATAAGTTATTTTTACATTTTAAAAAATATTAATTATTTTTTTTACCTATTTTACCCTGATTGAGAATAAGTGGATATGAGTATTATTATTTAATAGAGAAATAATTTATAATAAATAATAAATAATATTTTTGTCTTTTACTTTTATTTTTTTAAAAAAATTAATAAGATCCAATCATCATCTTAATTCACGTGCATAACTTAAAAAAACTTATATCATGGATCGGATGTAGTACTATTTTAACCCACTATTAATGCTCAAAAAACCAAAGAGTCTCTGCATAATAATTCATAATCTTGAACCAACTTATACTCATACACTCTTCAAATATTTGATTAAAATATAATTTTGATCCGATGTGTTTTTGTTGTAAATTTAATTTGTGCACAAAAATATAAATAAATCAACCTTTACTTATATGATTTTTCAAAATAAATTCTTACCACCAATTAGAGTTATAAGTCTAAATAGTCATCAAATCATTTTGATGCATATCACCAAAAATCAAACTCTTGACTAAATATTTAAAAAATTGATCTGATTACCAATTATGCGACATGATGGTTGGTATGACCTAAGTTATTTCACTTGTTTAATGGACTATTATGTAAAAAATGAGAGAGAGGTGGACCACATAATCACATACCGAGGGCATACATCTGCATTTATAGCATTAGATATGACTTCGACCTTCTTCCTATTCACAAGCTGATCATTTTCATTCATAGCATTAATTAGGAAATTCTTAAATTGGATCATGTTCTACTAACTCTATTGACTATGAGGATTTACTTATAAATAATTGCATTTGCATGAATTGATTTAAAAACTTTGTTTAGATAGAGATCAAATTCAAAATCAATTACATGTATAAAAACTAAAATTTTATTTCAATCCAAATATTCTCATTCAAGTTGGACAAAATGCAATCCCCTCCAACTTAACTATGGAACCCACCAACTTTATTATGAGGTGTGCAAGGATAAAACATTACAGTTTTGTCCGAAAATTTTTCTTTTTTCCCCTATGGACATGACAAGTGGCTAAGTGGGGACAGAGAAATCTTTAGGACTTTCCGAATATTTCTAAGCTTCTCGAGAAGGAATATAATAAATTTCATCATTATGAATTAAAAAGGAAAAAGAAAAAAGGTAAATTGCATACCTGGTGAAGAAGAGACCTTTTTGGTGAAGAGGGGAAGCAGAAATAGGAGAGGGAATGCTTCTGTTTGGAATGTCTTTGAACTTTTTGACGCCAACCTCTTTACAAAGCTCTGCATCTGCTACAATTACTAGTGGCTGTCTTCCCATATGAAATCTGCTCCATTGAACCAATACGAACAGCATCATCAACAGTAAAAATAAATAAATAAATAAATAAGAGTGGTGAACAATGACACATATTGACAATATACTATCAGAATATAACATGATATGAGATCTCATATTAAAATCAAAATGTGTTTAGTTTAGAGGTGAAAATTTCTTATTATTTTAGATATGAAACTCATTCAAGTAATTTTTACTCTTATTTTCCAACTGAACATACATATACTTCTGAAATTTACTATTTTTATATAGTATTCTTTTAACCATACTAATTCATGTATCTTAAAGTCTTAAGTTATTATTTTTTTCTTTTAAAATTTAATATAACCCACTAGCAAAAAGAAAGAGAATATTTCCGTAGACAATGCGCTAAAGGTCGCAGCCCAACTTTGCCTTTGAATACCTGACGCACTCTCAACACAATAGCCATGTTTTTTTGCCTTTAGGATAGAAGATCAAAAAGTCAATGACAGTGACAAAAATTCAAGTTCAGAACGTTAATTGCGTTTATGGCATACAGGGCGAGAAGTTAACGTGTGTCTTTAAAAACTTTTAAAATCAATATTTTATTTATTTTATAGTTTGAAATAATTAAACCAAATAATAAACATTATATTTAAGATTTAATATTTTTTTCATATTTAAGCATTAATATATCTCCCATGCCAAAAATATATCTCTTAAGGAGATACATTAATAAAATTTATTAATATTTAGAGTTTAATTTTTGTGTATCGAATATCAATCAATATAATTTTAAAAATAAAAAATCATATTAGATAATTATCTATCATAATTTAGTAATTTAATGAATTTTTATTAACTAAGATATAAAATTATTGTGTATTATCGGTATATAAAAATTAAATTTTAATATTTACCATAATTTAATCATGGTGCCATAATTTAATCATCGTGCGGAAAGGACGGCCACGCTTCCCCTTTGTCTTTGGTGCTGTGGCCCCTCGTCAAATGAAAGCAATCATTTAGCAAATCACAGCAAATAGTGCGTTAAGATTATCGAACATTGCTAGTGTTGGCAATTTGAAAAAATATGTCAAAACAAAATTTAGTGTGGTTGGTTACTTGGTTACAGTATAAATAATGGTTAACTATGATTGAGTGCATTGTTCCAGCTAAGGCGAAGCCCAGAGTCACTATTTTATTTTGACAAGGGTTGTACTTAACCACCCCATATTTTCTTACCGAAACCAAAAAAAATAATATTTTTTCAAAAAAAAAAATTGCTAGTTAAATTTTAATTATTTCAATTCATAATTTCATATTTAGTTCTTCCCAAGCACTGGGCAATGAAAACACTGACGGATCACGACACAATTCACAAACAAAAACTAGCTAAAGTTCATCCACCCAAAAGAGCTTGACGGCTTTGAATATCTTGTATACATGATAGACACCATATCAACAGTAACAGTTTTCCCTTCTCAATCATGTAAACTAAACAAGTAGTATTATTTGTATTTATGAAGAATGGACATCGTGTTGCCTCACATTTCATTCATTATTGGATGAGACGTGGATCTCATTCAAGTAAAATCCACATATCATTTAATAGTAAATAATATATAAGTTAGCACGATATCTCGCGATTGTTATTTCTTTAAACAAAATAATGCCTATAGCAAATCAACCTATACCAAGTACCTTGTCCAGCACTTTTGGGTTGGGTCTGATACAACGTGGTTCTATGCATGCAAATACCTTCTTTTTTTTTTGGGTCTGATAAAAGTGTAGATTGATGGAAGAGGTTCATCTGAATTTAAGATCAAACATATTTATGGGATTACTTGATTATAGAAGTCCATACAAATTACCCCACCAATAAATAAAAGAACTCTAAGAATCAAACACAAATCATGGTCAATGCACATGATTGAAAGGCTGGTGTTGTTGGCATGGTTTGTAATTATTTTTTTCCAACGTAAAGCCTGAAATTTTAGTTATATGAACAAAACAATTAGCATTAGAAAGAAGTTTATTTCTATAATAGACCACTCGGACCATATTGATAGCTCAATGCACGAGACTATCATTTGAAGGGATTTAGAGGCGGTAGATATATACAATTTTAAATGGAGAGGCTGCTCTTTATGACCTCCACATCACAAGATAACAACAATCTTACCATTTTGCTGATACTCATCCGCAATTCAGTTTAGGTTAGTGGAAGTCAATAAATTTCAGATATGGACAAACTTTTAAACAAAAGTACCACTGACCTGTAAATTGGGCCATATTGCTTGGCAAGGACCGAGAAGACATCAGGGCCATACTTAGCCAGCAAGGGAAGGTGTCCTACCAGAGGAAGAGATGGTGGGGCTGGAACTTTCCTCAATCTCCAATAGGGCACATAAAGATAACCCAAAAATCCTCCTATTAACGCCAGAAGGGTGAATATTGCTGAAGCCAAAGGGGAACTTGGAATTGGAAACAACCATTCCAATTCCACAGACACCATCTTGTTTTAATTAGTATGTGTGACGTTTATAGCAGGAACAGAGATGGAGGTTTCCAGTTCCTGATATAGAAGAATTGATGTGGGGGGGTCCTCTAGCCTTGAGTCAATGGATGGGGGTTTATATTAAGGTAGGAATTGGGGTGGGGTTAAGACAGTGCTTTGTCCGTATATGAATGATGGTATCGGAGAATTAGATACCCTTGTACCCAATCGATCTACATTCTATATTATATACTATTATTTCTAAAGAAATATTATTTGTACTCATAATTTATAATTTGTGTGATAGAATGACTAAAGTACCTAGGTCGTGATATGGTTTATTCCTTCATCAGACGTTAACTAAATGTTTATACCTAACTGAGAATTCAAAATCACATTCAAGTGTTAATGTGAGAGCGGAAGACCAACAAAGTGAGCCAATTTTCATTTATATATTGTATATTATAATAAGGCATCCTCGCTATTTAAAATTTAGGATTTTGTTGGGTGGAGAAAATAATGGAGCAATTTGCGTCATCCTTTTCCATTGAAAAGATAGCCAAGTAGCTAATAGGTTGTGTATGTAGAGAAATGGGGTTTAAATAATTTCACTCACCAGAGTCAGGACAATGGACACACAATCATACAGCCCACTATGGTGCATACTATTCCAAACTAAACGACCAAACAGGCACACATCATCACCGGGAGCCAAATTTCAGTATATAGTCATATTCTTAGCCTGAATCTGAAAGAACATGAATTGGGGAGAGAGATGGAAGAGGAGAGAGGGGGCCGGGGGGTCATAGTTTTAAATTTACATGGATAAAGCTTCATTTGAGTTGTTTTATTGAAGATTTTTAGGTCCCTTGGGTTAATGTTCAATTCTTCCCTCTTGGCGGGTAACATTCATATTTTTTTAAAAAAATTAACGTAAAGGTCAAATTACGACCTTAGGAAATAGCAAAAAAAATACATATAATGCTAAACAATCAATAAAACACGGCTTTAAAAAAGTCATTTGAAAAACATGATTTTTATGATAATTTACGCCCACATGATTATTTAAAAAAATTAAATAATTTTATGTTTTAATCTTAATTATTTTTATAAAATTCAATGATCAAGATTTACTTATTCTATCCTCACAATAAAACACTTATCCCATTCAGGTTGCTCCCTATTTATATGAGAAGTAGTGTTATTTTAATATATTTTTGTTTGAATAGTGGAGACAGCAACTTTTGATGTTAAAATAATGTTTATATGTATGTTTTTATATTGCACTATACTCCCACTAAATTAGTACTTTATCTTGCTCAATGTCCTGACCGATAGCCTTGATCCTTTGTCATTTTTTTTTTTGGTCGAAATCTTTTGTCATGTTTTGTCAAGTTTTCATCACTTTGGAGCTTTTAAGTAAACGAAACCGACAAGCTTAATAAATGTTGTGGTTTTTGGGTCAAATTCAAGGATAACACAACAATTTTTGTCGTGCAAGACTGCAAGATAATTCATTTAGGATCAAAGTTCCAGACCCAATAACAAAAGAACAAAGTTCAAAATCCATTGTTATTTTAAAAATGTTCCCCAAACGCCCGGAGATAATTTTATGACATGACATTAAAAATTTCTGACTAAATGATCAAAGTTCGAAAGAGATGGTGGGCAACTGCAAGCAGTTTGATATTCAATCATGTACTCAGTAATCCCAAAACGAACGTGTCATTTTTTGATGCCCTTTATGCCATGTAAGTATAATTTTCAGTTATTTGGCAGAAATTGGTAAAATATTTGGAATGAATGGAACATTAAGACGGCAATGAAAAGTATCCCTCATTTCATTCGAAAACTCATCCCACCAAATTTTGAAATATTATCATTGCTTCATGAATACTAACAACGACCACCCTTAACCCCAGAGAATAAACTCAGCTGCTACATAAATCAAAAGATGCCAAAAGTCTTGTCATAATCTTTGTTGGTTATTAGAGGAGACAGAATTGCATAAGCCAAGTATCACAAGACCAAGGAGCAGGGGCAATTTATATTTAATTATTAACTAAAAGAATATGTGCTAACAGTATCCAAGGTTGCAAGAGAAACAATGTGATTCCATTGTACAATATCTAGATGATATTTTTCCCCCTCTTGAACAGTGAAAATTCAGCCAATGGTCTTGCGGGGCACACTGATTAAATTAATGGATCATATCCTTGAACAACACCCCTTGTTGATCTCTCCTGCAAAAATCAACAAAGATGTCATCAGAATTAAAAATATAGTTGTTGTATTAGCACAAGGAATATTCACAAAACTTGTTCCCTTTAACAAAGGATCCATATCAAGAGCAATTTCTGTTGGTTCCTTGTGCAACTACTAGTTCCCTTCCTGCATACAAAAACCATTCATATATCTTATCAGTCAGCTCCACATGAAATTCTATTACCAGAAAAAATAGTGACATAACACTCATAACAATCAAAGTGTACCACCATGATGCAATATGGGAAATTGAGGACTCAAATAGTAGTAATGCTAGAACCGCATTTTATCCCCTACGGTTTGGACCCAAAATAGCCCATGTGATCAAGGTCCTCCAATTCTGCAGTCCAATCATCAGGCTCTGCCACCAAATCCTCCACTGGCACATCAATTCTTGAACAATCACCAATTATAACTTCATCCTTTGGATTCCCAGTTACCAAGTCTTCATTGAGGAAGTCCTCCATGATTGTATCCCCACTAGCTGTTGGAATTGATTCACTGCCAAGTTCATGATCATAAGGTGCTGAGAAAAAAGTATCCATCTCTGACTCAATAGCCACCATGTCTTGTTCATCACAGCTTGGATAGTCTGCCAGTGATTCAATAGGAACTGCCATTGTCACAGGATCATCTTGTTGTAAGCTCTCCATGCTCGGGCTGGCAGTTAGCCTCCTCTTTTGCTTGATTTCAACACCGAGGAACTGTGTGTTGTTTGACTTCTTTTGTGCTAGCTGCTGCATGAAAGAGGGATTGTTCAGTGCTTTGGCAAGGAAAGTCATCATCTGTTGCTGTTTCTTCTCTGTGGCTTGCAATCTTGCCTCCATTGCAATCACTTGGTCCCTTGAGTTCTGCTGTTGCTGCCTCAGCCTCATAAGTTCTGTCATCAACACATTCCTGTCTCTCTGCAATCTTTCAACCTCACCTTCAAGTCCATACTCCCCAACCTCAACACAAGCTCCTTCTCCACCTCCCCTCTGTTGCATTCCTTGCGACACATTTCTTCTTCGCTTAATGGTCTTTAATAAGTGCTTCTGTCCTGCCAGAAACCCTTCATTCGCAAATTCCCATTGATCAGGATCGACTTTTCGAAATCCCTGTGCACATTTTTCCCCCCCAGAATTAGACCTCAATGCAAAAGGGTGGAATATAAAGATGAATCAACGGGAAAGTTAGTTAACTATCAATGTAAGGCATTTAAGAAGTGATCAACACTAAAAAATCACATTCAACTAATTAAAAACCAATGCTTGCTACAAAACATCCATGATTATATATCTTATATTTATGAAGATGCAAAAGAACTGATAATATTTAGATATAACAATCATTTTTGTTCTCAACAATAAAACTGCAATCACTTCAGTCTTTCAATTCTTGATATTAAATCTTGTACTTCAACTATCAGTCTATCACTGTCAATATCGAGCATTCAAGAAATAGTCAACTTTAGACAAACAAATTCAATAAATTAACCAACAGATGGATACTATAAAATAACAAACATTCTATTTTTCACAAATTGCAAAAACTAAAACTACCACCCCCAATGTTCATTTCAGACAAGAACAGCATTAAGCACAATAATTTCTGAAAGATAAAAACTCCCAAATTACCTTCTAAAAACAAACTAAATTCAGTCATATTCATATTAGTACCCTTTTAAGGGACTAATGTGTTGGATGACTAAGAATTAGTTACTAATATCCCCATTGTTATTTTCCTCAGGGATGGACTCTGCAGTCCACTCAAATTCTAATTCTAGTGAACTTTACATAACACTCACTTTGCTTCTTAAAATGTAAATGCCCTCCCTCACTTTCTACCCTCCAACCGTGAATGCGAAAAAATGGATTTTCCATACCAATTTCCAATATCAAATTGGCCACACATTGAAGGACCATTTTATTCAAAATTATGTGAGAGCGAGCCAAACGAACACTCATACATTTTGGATTCACCCTAAACAACACATATTCATTTTGAATTTACTCTAAACACCATACATCATTAGGGTTCAGGGTTCTAAATTGCAATTACTATATATCACAGTTACTGCAATTGCGAAAAGAATTACGAAAAAGTGTGGCTAACGTGACTGCAATTATGGATCGCAATTTAAAATGACACATAGGATTATCAAAAAGACATACCTAATCAGCGCCCTATGGATACCAAAATAGGCAAGTAACTTTCTAGTGAACCCATGTACCAAATTAAAAAAAAAAAAAATCTAAAACACCACTCATTCAAAACTTGACAAGTACACTTTTCTATGAACAAAATTATTTTTTCGAATCCTCAACCAGTGCCCCATGTGATTAGAAAAGCCCTCATAAAAATTAATCAAAACATAAAGTTACTCATCATAATTAACTAAAGTGGTCACATAACTAAATCCCTTGAAACGGAAAACTAGATCCCAACATTATCACGCACAGAAATTAAACAAACATAGAACTTACAAAAAATTAACAAACAAAACAATTCAATCAGTCAGTACTAATTCCAAATAAGAGCTAGTACTTACGTATGTGTTGAGCTGGCGAATGAAGCTTGAGAAGTTGCCATGCTTGAAATACCGAGGCAAGATATTGGTAGAGAACCTATGAGGGTCCCAAACAACAAAGCTATTGCGAGCACTGCTCCACGAAACAATGGAGTCCGTGGAAGGGTCTTCCACCATCTCATAGGTCTTCGTTAGGAACGGAGGGGGACCCACCTCGTGCAACCCTTCCATTGGTTGTACTTGTGGGGTGAAAGACCAAGTAGAAGATGTTGTTGTTGTTGTTGTTGCTGTTGCTGCTGCACATGTCACAGTTTCTTCTTCTTCCTGTTGTTCTTTCTTCACTCTATCTACTCCTTCCATTTTTTTCAATGGTGGGATTTTGATGTGTTTGTTCAGTTATGGTTGTTCCGTTTGAATGTGATTTTGTGCTTTTTTTCTGTTTATGGTAGTGAATTCAAGCAGCAAAAGGATAAGTGGAGTCTTTTTCTCTTCCCTCCTTTGGAAGGTTTGATGAGGGGGAAGCCTAGGAAATAGGAATGTCTGTCGAAGTTGTTTTTGTGAAGCATAAGGTTGTTTTGGTACTTTGGTGTGAGAGAGAGAGAGCGCGAATGTTTTATGGCGGTGGTGCCAGAAGGTTCTAGAGAGGGAGAGAGGGGGAAGGATTTGATTTTGTCTGCACTTGCGACATTTGTAAGAACTAGGAAGGTTCTACCATCTGTCACTCCCGGCTGCACAGGGTTTTTTTTTTTGACTTTTTGAAAGCTACATTGGTTTTAAAAATGGTAAGAGGTGCTCGACACAGAATAATAATAATAATAATAATAATCATAATGATCACAATCATCCTCATCGTTGTCGTCATGTATTTTCATTTATTTTTTTAATCTAATTAGATATAAAATCATTCATGTATCTCATCTCAATATTTCTATAAGCAAGTAGTCTAAAATTCTATCATTATTATCATTATTCTTTTATCTTTTAAAAAAAATAATTAAATTTTATCGCAAAGTAAAGAATAATATATGCACTATCTAAATTTTAAGCCAAAGAAAAAGATGGTATTAAATGTAAAATTATTTATGAATTTTTTTTAACAGGTTAACTATTTATAGGATGTATATATATAAACCCAACAACAAAAAAGCGGGCTTATCTTCATGGACTCTGGACAGGACGAATAAATCCAAAAGCCTAAAATTAGTGGAGTTTTTATTAGACCAAAACTGGTAACTTCAAGTTTGGACATCGATATTGACCAAAGACGTTGGAACTTCCTTTGCCCAATAAAAGAAATGAACTTCTGAGTGACAAAAAGCGCCAAAGATATTTACAAACCTAGGCCTAGGCTGAATATGGGCTTAAACCCAACAAAGGTTGTAATTCATAACACCCGGCTAAGCACTCACCCTGATCTCAGACCCAAAAAATGCACTCAATGTAAATGATATTTAGCTCTTACTTTTACTGTATTTTTAATGTAATAAATGATGGTCTTAAGCTGCAAATAATCTAGCGCATCACCATTTTCTTGTTCGTTAAGCAAATAAAATATTTCCTATGATATATGACACAGATCCACAAGGCGTGTCAACTATGCTGTTGAATAATAACTGATGGTGGAGTAGGTAGGAAAATACTATGTACAACTTTGATTTTGTAATATTTAATACAACTTTTTTTTTAATTATTTTAGACGATTGAGACTATAAGGACTGAACTCAATCACATAAGTACAAAATTCTAATATCATAGACAGCATTAATTGTACCAAAAGGTTAATTAAGCAATTAGGAAGTGTTAGATATAAAGACGGATCATAACTATTCCTAATACATCTCGAATAGTGCCCGCAACTATGCCCATTGAAATGGTTTAGTTTTGCATACAGCCATTCGTGATGCATGATCAAACACTTTGAAACAAAGGTATCTATTGTCAAAAATAATAACTACTCCATTTCATATATAAAGCTCACAAATATGAGATTTGTCTTTGATTAAGAGGCTTTTTGCATACACATTACCAAAAATCGAATCGAAACTAAATATTGATTAACTATACTATATCTTCTGGTTAGACATGTGATCAACCTACTGCATACCCATTAATAAATAAGTCCAAAGAAAACCTGCGGAGGTGTCTCCTGTCATATAATATCCCATTTCACACCTTACTTAGAAGTTATATGACACTTTCTTCGCAAGGGATGGCTTTCCATTCTTCAAATTTCATCTAAATATAGAAAACAGTTAATGCGTGTGGGGACAGTAATTGACATTCTCCCTCTATTTATAAGTGTTTTGTAACATTTTTATAATAATTATAAAATATTCTTAACTAAACTTAATAATATATATTTATGGTTTAATTAGATTAAATTATTTTCATGTTTTTTCATATAATTATCATACTTAATTCTTTTTTAAACAAAGACACTTATGAAAATGAAGAGTGTTTTTTTTTAATATAGCAAAAAAGTTTAAATTGGAACAAAGACTGACTCGTATGTTGATTAGATTATGTCTCTAAACTCATCGTACATTTATGATGCTTATAGATCACATTTCAACGGGAGAACCTTAGACTGAAGAGTTGATTAAATGGGCTAATTCCAGATGTATAAATGAGGAGAATATAAAATGAGAAAAAAAGAAAAACAGATCTAATTTTATAAAGAGTTCCAGAAGACCAAGCTTACAGCGTACGTTAAGTTTGGTCAAAGAAAGAATCCGATGCCACTGTTTAGGCTTTTGAAGAACAAAAACAGACAAGAGGTAAATAATGCTCAACGAAAACCCCCCACTTCCACCCATAATGTGTGACTGTGATAGATAGACAGTAAGCTCAACTAATTAAGGCTTGGCCTTATTCATGGCAACCAATCCCAGGGTGGCAGTGACTTTGCTTTTTGCTGTCCCACCCAAAAGGAGAAGCAGAAAAAAATAAATAATAATCATTAATTATGGGTCCAATCATCCCCATAAAATAAATTATTGTTTTTCAAAAAAGAATGTGCTGGATCTTGCAATTCAAGGTTAATATGATTCGAATTTTGGAGATACTCCAAAAACCATCTTCTCGCAGGTTAAAGGGCAACATTGCACATGCCAGGTAAAGGTAGCCTCGAACCTATAAAATGTATCATATATTTTTTAAAAAAAGTTACATTTAAATGGAGTATTATTTAGGATTGTGTAATTTTTTAAAAAATAATATATATTGCTAAAAACATTGATATTTTCGATTTAAAAATAGTAAAATATTTTCATATAAATCTTTAATTAGTTTTCTTTTTAAAAATCAAATAGAGACAGATCTTTAATGAATAATTTATAGGATAAAGTTTAGAAATATATATTACAAGATAATACGACAACTGCAACCAATCCTGAAGTAAGTATTAGTGGTGTCTAATCGCCCCCAAATAAAAGGGTAAATTAAAACTATGTAGGCCACCATACTTTTCCCAATTGAGTGAATTTATAAGTTATATATTAAAAAAATTGTAGTTAGTTTATTGTCTATCTTTTTCCAGTTAAGTCCTTAGGGAACGGAAGACTTAAGTTTAGAGACAAAATTATATTTTTTTAAAGAATAGTAGGAATTAAGCATTTTAAATTAAATTTCTATGTCTTTTTTTCAAGAGATCAAATAGGCTTTTAAATTAAACTAATTCTTACGACATCATTATGAATTTCTAAGGGTGCTCCAATAATAAGAGCTTAGTTAATTAGAATCTTTTGAAACTATATAAACCTAATCACAAGCTTTCTTTACTATTATTTTTTTATGCGACGGGTGTTGTCTTATCAACTACAAGCTTTCAATTCTGACCGTTATATTACCTAGGAGCTACACAAGTTCAAGTTCAAGTTCAAGAACTCCCTTTCACTGTTGCTCAATTCAATTTGATCTAATAATTACTCAACTCGGTGCCCCTTCACAAACAATTCTTCCAAGAGTTCATGTCATCTTGAGCGGGATTGGGATTATTCGGGTTCTATGTATATTGCGTGCTCCATATGTTGAGTATTAAAATGGGATCCCTGCGGCCAACAGTTCTGGAAAACGTGGCATACGATAATTTTACCTTCCCACGTGGGCGGACGGTGTCAAAATATTCGTTTTAACGAGGTAGGGTAAATCTCCCATCATGAGGTAAAATAGCCGTAATTTCGACCATAATGGGGTGACCACTGCAATAGGATTTAGAGATGGGAATACAAGAAAAAATCATGAATGTGATGGTGATCCAATAATTTTTAAAAAAATATAGGGTAGGACAATTTTACCTTTTCATATAGACGGTGTCAAAATATTATTGTTTTAATAAGATAGGGTAGGTCTTTGTTTAGGTCAAGAGATGGTTTTCCTTCCCTGTTCTTATATATGTGGCCCTTCTCCCATAACCGGGTGAAATAGCCATAATGTCGGCCATAATGGGGTGACCATTGCGACGACGGGATTTGGGGAAGGGAATAGTGGAAAGGATCACGAATGGGAAGGCAAAAGATAGGGATATACTATCTTGGTTCAGCAGGTCAGATTGTGTGGGCTACGATTTTTGGGTTGTGGCAATTGAGGTTCCGATTTTACAAGAACAGCTGTTTGGACCTGTGTGTTTTGATAAACTTATCGGACATGATCATTTTTTCTAAAACAACTTTTTCGCCTAAGAAAACTTAGGATTTGTTTGGAATTGTTATTGTTTTTGTCTTTTTGAAAACAATAATTTAAAAATTATTTTGAGTAGCAATTAATGATACTAATCAATTACAATGTGTCATTGCATTTTTTTAATTTAGAAAAACAAAATTCCAAAAAATCTTTCAGATGTTTTCTGATTTTTGCTTTTAAAACACAAAATCTTTTTTTTTATTTTTAAAATCAATCTGAAAATAATAACTAATCAAACAAATTTTTTCATTTTTATTTTTAAAAATTAAAAATTATTCTATAAAATACTTATCAAACAGCCCATTATTTTCTTTAGTAACCCAAAAAGAGACTCTCAATTCAAGTTAAAATGATTACTTTGTAACATTTTCCCCTCCTAACTTTTTTTTACCTTTTTTTTTACCCTGTCTAAACATATTATTGTAGACAAAAGTTGGGAATCTAGAAACGTTATATGTCCAGTCAGCTTTGAGGTAACAAATAGGTAATTGACTAGTGTTTTCCAATTACATCCACTTTTGAGTTTTAATATTGGCCACATACATACATGCACGCTTGTGGAAGAACTTGGTAAAGTAAATTTTTACGAGTTTTTTCCTGTTTTGTAAAATAAGTCCTCCTAATAATTATTGTTTGTTTTCAATTATGATAGTAATATAGTACTTTGCAAACATAACCAAGATGAATATAATGATAGTATTTCCTTTTCTCCTAGCAAATTTTTAAAGAAAAAATTATGTTTATATTTATTTTTCAATCCAGATTATCTAAATCATTTAAGAAAAAATTATTGAACAAATATGTATGACACTATCTGAAGTTGGATCTCATAATTTTTTATGAGAATATATCGGACAATAAAATCTAAATTTATACGTTAAAATACCATTACTCTCATGAAAGTACTACCAACTCTTAGCCTAACTACTCTATTTAACTATTTGGCTTAAAGTAATGGAATGACTTTAACCCTTCGTTTGGATTGAGAGGAAAAAAAAGGGGAAAATAAAATAAGTGAAGAGAAAATGAGATGGTTTTTGAAGTTTCTTCTTATTTGATTTAGGAAAAAATATGGAATGAAAGAAAGAAAAAATCATGTGCGATTCATACTAAACTTTTCTTCTCTTTAATGGGAAGAAAGTGGAAAAGTGGGCTAGAAAATTATCAAAATTATCATTCTATCTTTTATATCAAATAAGATAAATGGATAAAAGGTCATTTATAGTTTTTTTAATAAATGGAAATTGCTCAACCACTTCTTGTGAAAGGGGAGCGGAAAGTATATAAAATTATTACATAACCATCAAAATAAGGAGATATCCCTATGCAATATTCATATGATAGTAGCACAACCTACACCGAAATAAAAGGACAAATAAGAAAATAACAACAAAAACAAAAAACACAAAACAGATCACGAAACTTAGAATAAGCAATCCACAGCAATCCAGGTGGAAAGAAGCATATGCTTCAACACAGGAAGATCAATGCATAATCTTCTGCATTCAATTAAAGAAGTATTATTGTCACCCTTTCCAACAACAAATCACCTCAACAGGTCATTTACATACAACTATATATTTTATGTGTGTATAAAAGACACACATCTAGTGCTTGTTCTGACATAAGTATGAGTGATTTATTTGGTAAAATTATTCACTTTCATATGGAATTTGAATTTTTGTGAAATTATTATAACTAATTTTAATTTGATGATTTGCAAGTGAATTTAATGGTTTGGAAGCTTACTTTTATTCAATCTTGCAAAAAGATACTTTTGGAACTAAATATAAGAGTTTTAAAGCCAATTTGAGAAAATTTCTAAAGAATGTTGCAATGGAAAATTCATATCTCTCTACAGAGATCGGATAGAGGTAAATAAAAATAATTTGGAAAGCTTAAGAAGTGTTTTATAACTTTGATGTTTAGCTCAAGACCTAGTTATACAGGTTTTTTTGTGGAAATCCAATTGCAAGATTGAAGGTTGTTGATTTCCTGATGTTGTCCAGCCTAACATTTACCACATATTTTGCCAATATCTAAAGTTACAGAAGTCCAATTGAGATGATTCTCATAGAATTGGAAAGCTAGTTCAATTCTCTATAAGTTTTTCCTCTAATAGCTGAAGACTAATTCCAACAGTAGAGATCACTATAAAGCCTGAAAAGTGACAATCTAGAACTGCTCGTGCACTAGAATGCAAATTGGCCCAATTTTAGACCCAAGGAGCATGAAAATAAATGTTTTGGGCGCAGTCTATATCATTAAGGCTTAATGAAACCTTAAAATAGAATGAGAGCTATAAATACATTATTTTAAGGATGAAAAAAGGTCTTTTGTGGCTCCCTGTGGCCTCCTTAGTCAATTTGGGAGATCAAGAAGAGCTCTATTAGGATTTGGTAGCTATATCAATAAGAAGAAGACTTGTATGTTTGATTTTATCTGTGTAGGAATAATACTCTTCTCATCATTTTATTATTTATATGACTCAATACACTTACTGAATCAGCATCAATTTTCTTTTTTCTTACTTTTATACCCAATCTAACAATAGGAGAAAATACACTTTTTTTCTTTATTTTCTTATTCTTATCTTTTTCTTTTTCTTTTTTCATCTCATTTTCTCTCATCTTCCAAATAAATCATAAAAGAAGTTAACTTATCTAATTGGGATGTATTATGGTGATTTGAATTTGACTTTTAAGTTTTTATTAGGAAATGAATTATAAATATCTTCATAAATATTTAATAATTTAAAAGACATACCCTGAAAAAGAATTAGGATGAATGTTCTCCAAAATTTAACCTTTTGTCAAAAAAAAAAAAAGTAATGGGATAAAAAGTACTGCTCCTGCAACTAACACACGCCGAAGAGGAAGAGGATCAAGATAGAGTAGTACTTTTACCCCGGACAAGAGCTGCTGCTCTAAAACTTACGTACAGTTAAAGCTACATGAATGAATGTGAGGCGACAAAGATTCAGAGGATGAAGTCATAATTGTCCCACCCCTGACATGACAATGTCAATTCAGATTGCGTCACCCACGTGTCACACCCAACAAATCTTATTCTTGGTCAACCAAGTTAATTTTATTTTCAGCATCAAAACAAAACATATGAATCCTCCATGGTCCATATAGTCCATTCCATTCAGCGGCGCCGACAGGTTTGGATCATAATTGAGCGGGCAGAGGGTGCTCTGCTCGTCCGCGCGCAATAAACCCATCGAGTGTCAATTCAACCTAAGTTTAATACAATGTATTATTCATTTGGTGCTTCTTCAATTGAGGGAGTTTTCAACTAATACTATTAGTTCTTTTTTAGTTAGTGCTCTTGGAGTAAGGAGGTAAATAAGTTGGCTCGGATTAAATTCAAAGAAAAAAAATCTGAACAAATTAACTTCTGATGAGTTTGATTTAATTTAATTTGGTTCAAGGTCATGAATTTTTCCAAAAAAAATTGAACCAAGCTGAATCAATGAAATTTGAATTAATTCTGATGGGATAATTAGATTACCTAACATTTTTTTTTTGGCATTTATGCACGAAAACCTAATGATTTTTTTTGAACCATGTGGAGTTATTTTTTTTTACAGAAAGAAAAAATTAAATAAATGTTTTCTTGGGTTTGGGTGGGCAACATAGTACTATAGGTGTAAACTGGGGATTGAATGTTTGGTTCGGGCAGATATCGGGTCTAATACCCTAAATTTGATTACTAAATCAATTTGATTGGTTTGATTTAATGTGTTGAGTTCATTGATTGAATTGATTGCCTTACACCTCCCCTTATAGCACTCATTCAAGAATCAAGAATAACAAGTTTTGAAACTTTTTAATGCATCTACAATCTTGAAAACTTAAAAAAATACATAATTCAATACCAAATTTAATAATTATTCTTAATTTCTTAACCAGCATATTCCGGGCGCTCATAAAAAATCCTCACTGCAATTGTTTTGAAAGCCATTATATTATTATTATTATTTTTTTGGTCATACAAGTATTCACGCAATTAAGATGCTTTCTAACCCAAGTTTGGTTAAGTAAAGAGTAAACTTTGTATGAGATAGTAATAGTTTGGATTGAAAAGTTTTAAATTAAGATTCACGTGAAGCTAAATTTATTTAAAGAATGCAACAAACTCGATGACTTTAGAGTGAGTTACAATCAAGCCTTTACGTCGGTACTATTTCTTTTTTAAAAAAAAAGTTATCATATTATCTTATTAACACTTAAAAATTGAAATTAGTTGAAGACATATGGCCTATTGTTGAGAACAACTAATCAAAGAATGACTTTAATTGACAGCTGAGAGCAGTTAACCAAAGAACGACTTTGGGGCTACTAACAATCAAATAAGAAATTACCCAAAGCCAATAGTCGATAAACAATGTCAAAAAATTATTCTAGTCAATTGTCGAGGACCCGAGGGAATGGACCTTCTACTGATCAGCCTTGCTCCTTGTGATGTATAGGATGAATGAAATTCTTCTATTTCCAAATGGTACTTTTTTCTTATCTCCCAATGATTTATTATCACATGAAAAATATATAACTCAAAACAGATTTAAAAATTTATAAGTTATTAAATATATAATATGTGTTTTTCACATATCAAAAAAATAGTGTTTGGTAGTTGTCTCTGAACAGTGAAAATAGAAACAATACAGGTTGTGAAAACAGAGATATAAAAAACACTATCTCCGTATTATGTTTAGTTGTGAAGTACAAGACATGATAATTATCCCTTTTTTTTGTTTGGCAACACAAACAATACAACAAATATATGCTAAAAGACATATTATCCCCTGTCGGACCACCGTTGACCAGTGTTGATCGGCCATCGACTGGCATTGATCACCCACTGGGCCATTGCCGAACTGTCGTGGGAGGTCGCCAGTTGGTTGCCAAAGTCGCTACTTAAGGGATATTATTGGGGAAAAAAATTAAATTTCTATTTTCGCACCCTATCATTATACCTCATCTCCACCACAAAATAGATTTGTGTTTCCAATTTTTTCATATTTCTATCCTAGAGACAGAAAATAAATAGTACCTAAAAGATTGAGGAGACAGAGAAAATGATATCATTTAGGGATAGGAGGTTCCTATCTATATAATATATACAACATAACTAGCTACAAACTAGTTTTTGGAAGAGAAGTTTAATCAATTGGACAATTACTTCATAGAAAATAGGGGCATTTGAGGAATTTTTTTTAACCATTTATTGATTTATTTATTTATTTTTCCGTATAGTTTAGGTTTGTTGAGCATTTGTTGTAAGCTCTAATTGTCTAGTTGAGCTTCGTTTTTCTCCTTTTGTTTTAATTAGAATACTTGGTGTTCCACCTATACTTTTCTCTCTATGAGAATGGAGCACTTTTAATTATATATATATAAACACGTCACTAAAACACAAAGGCACGGCTTACATATAGCTAGAACGCAGTATATAGAAAAAATGATGCATAGGCAAACAAAAATCAACCAGAAAGAACCGAGGAGCATAAAACTTAACAAGAAGCAAGATTCCACCCAGAAGCAATATATAGGATCAAACTCCCTATATTTGCAGGTAATTAATGGGATTGCTATGCCTGCAGAAATCAGCAGCAACTCCATATAAATTTCCATTTTCTCATCAATTAATGGGTGTGGTTCCTTGTACAACTCATCCGGAGAGAGGCCTTATTAGTGCATCAAAATTTTTAACCAGTATCCCCCCATTTTTCTTCATCATTATCACCTCTGATTCCCAGCAAGGGATGTTCCCTTCAAATACAAGCTTATTCCCAAGATCTTTTCTAATTCATAAAGAGGGAAAAGCAATTAAAATGTAATAGTAGGAAGTTGTAAGAGAAGAGAGTGGAAAGGGTTCCATAAGAAATAGGATGTGTGGTTGAGCCACCATTTGACGGATACATTGAATTTGAACATAATTGTAAACCAAATTAGTCGAGACAGTGTCTGTCGATGTCAAATGTTATTTGCCATTAAGCTGAACATGTGCATAAGTGTATGATGTCGCTAATGGGGCTTAGTATTTAATATAAGAATACGGCGAATTATTATAAGGTGGATCTCTTATCTTTATTTCTATCATAAACTTTGATTATTAGTCATTAAATAATTATTATTTTTATTGAATAATTTAATCTAACAGCTAATAATAAGAATGTATGTGACGAACTCAAAAATAAGATATTCATCTTAAAATTCACAATAGCCATGTATATATTATAGTCGCCTAATATTTTGAATTGGCAGTAGTTTTCACACAACGAAATAGTTGAGTTATTCAGCTAACCATCCATTGAACTAATTCTTAGAATAGTTTTCTTAGGTGCTCGCACTCAGCTAAATCATCAGCAAGCCATAAAAGCAAGACATGTCTATTAATAAAAAAAAGTAAATTTGGTATCAAAAGTTTCAAAAGGTAGTAATTTTCATATATATTGCATTTCAATGGAAATCGTTTAGGATGTAACAAGCAATTGTAATATATATGGTAACGTTTAATGTTATAACTGTAACTTTTGTATCTCAATATATAACATAATACCGTATTCCTTAAAAGAAATAAGGAAAATTAGCTGCCTAATTAATTACTAAATATGTCAAAAAAATAATACTGTATGTAATAGTACGTGCATGGAGACCATGAATGCCGTTTCCCCACACAAAAGCTATGGCTAATTAAAAGACGAATAAGCCTCTAGGTCCACGTCGCGCATTATTGGGTCGTCTACGTAGCCACATTATTTATAATATTATTGCGTCTATAATAAAATCATATAATAATATTATAATAATACATATAATGTTATTTTTTTTTATAAGAATAAATATTGTATACTATAAAATAAAATAATATTGTAAGTACTATTGTAATATTATTATGTAATTTTATTGGAAGCCAAATAGTATTCATCATCACTGATATCAGAATCCACTCGTCCAATCAACATCAAGCTTTTGCTGGAAAAAGTCATAATAACGCAATAAACCTGTGACGTAAATGGAGTATTGCTATAAATTCTAAGTACCTTAATTTAATGATGACATCAATAGAACGGTTTTCTATTTAGCTACTCGTCCCATTCCGTGCGGAAAATCTTCATATTTTATGAAATAAGAAAATTACAGCGAAAAAAGAAAATAACAATTTATACTTGAAGCTAAGTCAGTATGAATGAATTAGAGATAGAGGGGAGAGATTAAGGTTGCATTTGTTTCAGATTTAAAAAATAATTATTTTACAATTTAAGTTTTATATATAATAGAAAAAAATTAAAAGTTGATTTTTTTTATAAGCTACCTTTTCAGCTTATTTAAAAACTAAAAACTGATTTCTTTTAAAAATTCTGATTATTTTTAAAAATTTATTGGAACATGAAAAAGTGCTTTTTTCCTAAAAAAAATCTAATATAAATTCACCATAAGTAGTTTACATGATATTATAAGTTTAAAGTTATTATTGACCAAAAAAATTTACACTAAAAGAATTGAATATTTTCAATAATTAAGTGTTAATAAAAGTATTATGAAGAAAAATAATTGTCAAGAAAAGCTAATAAATATTTTCAATGATTATTTTATGTCAATTTTTCTTAACAATATTTTTATTAAAAATTTCAATATTTAAATTGTCAAAAATATTTATTTTTCTTATAATGTTTAACTTACATCAAAGTTCATATATGGTAAAACCAAGGAACAGGAAATTAGACCAGGTATCGAACCGATGGTATTGGTTTAAAGGTTTAGAAGTTCAACCGGAATATATATATATATATATATATATATATATATATATATATATATATTCATAGGTCTATAAAAATAAATATAATTCATATAAAATTTCTCTAATTCCAGTCTCACAACATTGTTACAAAGTACTTGAAAACAATATTTGTTAGTGACCAATGAGATTTATAGTGAGTAGCCTACAAATGATAGAAAGAGAAGAATAACAACCCAGCAATATTTATTAGTGTCATTCGTTGATTTTATTTTCTTCATTTTTGCTCTGTGGCTGCTACAAGATGTAAGTATTCAAGCTTTAGAAAACAAAAACCAAAAATCAAAAGTTTCAGACCTGTCAAACCGGTCCAGTTCGCCAATTTTGACCTCCCCTGGTTCAAAACCTTAACTAGACTACCTAGGTAACTGGTTCCTGATTAACCCAGTCTGATCCACCGGTCCGGTCCGATTTTCTCGTCCATGGGTAAAAAACAAACCATATCCTGATGTGTTGTGTATCTTTCTAAGTTTATTTTTATCTTTAAAATTGTACATATATATTTTATTTTAATTCTTAATATTAAAAAAATAATAATTTAGTCTTTTAAGTAATTAAAGTTAATCCCTTAAATAATTTACATATGGACTAATCTATATTATAAAAATGTAAATTTAAATAAATTTTTATAATTATAGAAATTAAATTATTAATTTTTTAAGTTTAGAAATTAAAGTAAATAATAGTCGTAAAATTTTAATGACTAAAAGAAACCTTCATTCCCCTATTATTAATATATGCTCAATATATATCCGATACAGACATAACTTAAGTTCAATTATGAGGTTTTCCATATTATTAATAATCTATAAATATCTCTGTATATAAATGCTTGATTAAATTGAGACATGCTCTAATAGTAAATTGGGGCGACAATTTTTCCCTCAACCTAAATTTTGACACCATCGGGTAAAAAAAAAAATGAATCAGGTAACTCCCCTGCACATTACAATTCTCAGTCTCACCCATATTATTCGGTAGTATATTTTGAGGTTCTTCCAATTTGGATTTTTTTTTTTTTGGATTGACAATTTGGGTACGTTGCTTCTTAATAAAAAGAAAAATATATATATAATGTGATTACCGTGATTCCCGTCGAGTAAACATGTGCAAAGCCACATCAAACATCAATCAAGTTCTTGTTCACCCCCTTCGTGTACATCAATCGTTAATAATTATTGATCTTTCTCTATCTTAACACAGATCTTTAGAAAATACAGATCTAGAACGTTCAAAAGAGGAGCAGTTGATTTTTCCATTTTTTTTTTGTTTCAAAAAATAATTAATCAAATTTGTATGATTTGTAATCATGATAGCACCAAATTTGAACCCAGGATTAATCAGCCACAGTGGTAGGTGACCACTCTTTAGAAAAAGATTAGAATAGGCATATAAATCTTACATGATTCTTCTAATTAATAATTAATCATGATATTACTAAAGTGATTTATCTTATAATTATAATTAGTATAATTAATCATTTTCTTTTACGGGATTGTTAGAGTATTTAAGCTCAATTAAGATAAAATGCACCTTCTATAAGGGATTAAAAGATAGGATTTAATTTATACAATAACTTTACATTGTTAGTTAATAGAATTCAAGAAAATATTTAAATTTTACAATACTAATTTAAAAGTTATGTAAATGATAATATATGACGTGTAGACAGTAAAACAATATTTTATGCTAATAATGTATCAAAATAAACCTCTAATTCAAATAGATCAATAAAAATATGAGATTAGTTTTAACATGCAATTAGTATAACATTCTTTTACAACATATATCAACCAATTATATTTTATCTTTTATAATTTTTACGAGTTTAATTTTTATGTATAAGTTTTATGTTATCATTCAATCAAATATTCTTCAATTTGCATGACTTAAATCACAATGTTATCATTCAATCAAATATTCTTCAATTTGCATGACTTCAATTATGAAAAAATTCTGGTTTTTTAAATGGCGTTACTATGCATAATTATATTTTACATACATTAATTTTACAATTTCAATATATTAAAATTAGATCTCTTGAAAAATGGGAGAGAATTTTTTCATGAAAAAATTCACATGACTTTATCACGTATAGATTTTTACTGTTAATTAGATTCTCTTACTGAACCCATATATTGAATCAACCATTTTTCACTAGACCAAAAATTGAGAGTGGATCCTCTCATATAATTTTTTGATATGATGTGGTGGTCATGTTAAATTCTCATCACTCATTAAGTCTCTTTCTTACATAATCAAGTTTCTTTCTAACATGATCAATGATAGAGATTAAAACATGACAATTTCATGTTAAAAGTTAATTTGAGAGGATCCATTTCCACAAAATAAAAAAATATGGTTATTAATAATAGCATAATTTTTTTTCCTTAAATTTTATCATAATCAAACATAAATAGGTGCATCCATTGTAAGTGCACCGAACAATAAAACCAACACACGATGTTAGGACTATTCTTTATGATTTTAAAAAAATTATTTATTTTATAGGTTCCTATAGTTTTAGTTAATTTTTAATTAGGTCCCTATAATTTAAATAATTATAATTAGATGTATATAATTTATAAGATTTTCAATCACGTCTATATCCTTATTTAAAATAGAATATTTCATTCTTATCTTCCTCTTCACTTTTTTTATGGAAACAAAATATTTCATGAATATTTTATTTTTATAATAATAAAAATTAAATTAAAAAATCTCATATACTATATGTACTTAATTATATATTTTTTAATTATAAAAATATAATTAGAAACCAAGTAAAATTATAGGAATTTATCTAATAATAAAATTTTTAAAATAGATAGAAAATAAAATTCTGTCACAAGTGGAGAATGGTTAAAGTGAAGTTGGAAGTTTATGCATTTTTATATTTTATAATATTTTCCAAGAGGGGGCGAGGGGCCCTTGGAAAAGGGTGACGCAACCCATAGTCATCAAAAGACTATATGGCAGACACCATATCTACTTATCTCGCACCATCGACGGTGCAAACTTATGCAATTTTTAGAGTTGTGTGTGAGAGCAGTGAGGACTCACTTATGACTATGATTTTATTTAATTTTAGATCGCATGATGGTGGGGACCACACCACACTTCGGCCCCCTCTTCAATCGGCGAAAACGGACAACCACGTGGGCCCGTCTCATAGGTTGGGCCTCCAGGGTTAAGAGCCCAAAAGTGTGGTGGAGCCCATCGACCCAACAAAAGCCCACAAAGCTCCCTACCTGAAGGGAAAGTAAAATATCCCTGCCACGTGTCAAGCGGAGAGCGACGCGATGACGAGGAAAGTGTAGCTCCCTTCCGATGATCACGTCACAGGCGTGGGGCCCTTTGTCCCCTTCTCCCTGTCATCTACGTCAGCAGGGCTGCATCCTTTTTATTTTATATAAAAAAGATTTAATGGGACAATATCAAAAAATTTTATCGGATCATCTAACAATGTATTATCATATAAATTACAATAATTAATTTTTATACTTATTATTTGAAAAATTATCCCAATAAAATACGTTTGATTGGATTATAATGTAAAATAATTTTATACTATTAATATATTAAAATTAAATTATATAAAAAAATGGCAACATAAGTTGGTTTATGTTTGTGTAAAAGTGATAAAGAGGTGCTCGAATCTCATAATTAAGTGAATGGAGCGGCCTCTGAGCTATTTTCAACTCGACTTCGCTGGCTTTTTTTGGTAGTGTCACCTTTAACGCGGGCTTAACATCCCTACTTGTGACATCTCTAATGGTTGATTCATTAAAAGCTTAATAAGTCGATATCATTAGTCAAGTTTGAGATAATAATTTAAGCTTGTTTATTAAATGAGCGAAACTTGAGTTTTATTATTTTTGACTTAATAACTCGTAAACTAACTCAATATATTTTATATATATAATGTATTATGGGTTACATCAAGTATAAGTCTTGGTACACTTACACCTTTTAATAATTTTTTATGGATATAAAATTTCATCAATCAAATTATTTAATTCAAAGTTCTTACTAAACAAATCAAATATATCAAATTTATATAGTTTAAAAATATTTTTATATTTTATCATGTCATTTTATTTTAATGAATAAAATTATAAGTAAATATTAATCATCAAAACACATGCCTATTTTAGTTTATTTTTTTGAAATTTGGCATGTTTGATCATCAATATAATATTACATAATTCAACATTAATTAAATTAAATTTCCATGAAAAGTTATTAAAGGGTATAAGTGTACAAGACTTACATCCGATGTATATGAATTATCACCCATGTACTATATATTTTTATATATATTATGTATTGTATGTATTTATTTATTATATGTATTATGATGTGTTGGTTATGAATAATTTATGTAACTTAATATTTTTTGTATCTTGTGCATGACACGTAAATTATGTTGAAAATATGCTATATATTTATGGTAAAAATTCTAATATATTAAGTTAAAAGATTCATTTCATGTTTAAGTGAGATAGATAAATAACACAGCTCTTGAGCTAGCTCGAGCTTGATGAATTTTAGCAAGCCAAGCTTGATCAAGCTTGAATTCTAGGCTTAATTGTTAATGAGTTGAGATTGTTATAAGTTCGGTTCACTTCTAGCTCCATTGATAATAATGCTAGAATTGTCTTTTTGAACATGAAAGATTATGTCACTCACAAAATAATTTGAAAGGAAATTATAATTATCTATGACTCTCTAAAAGTTCATTTTGAGAAAGTTAGCCAAACATCAATGGACATAAGTTTCCATCCACAAAAATGATTCTTGTGGAAGATATGAACTCTTAGGGCTAAAATGGTGGTTTTAAAAAACCAACTTGGCACAACGAATATCGAGGCTAAAACCGATTGTTTCCGAGAGCTTTTTTCATTTTTAATACTTAAATGATTAGGACGCTGAGTCTGTACACTTTAGGGGTAGCGATGGCACCCATGAAATTTTCAATTTTCTTGTGTGTGTGTATATATATATATATATATATGTATGTATGTATGTATGTATGTATGTATATGTATATATTATAATTGTCCCCTCTTATAAATTTTTTATGGTTTAGTTATAATAAAAATAAATAAACAAATAAATAAATCTCATATTTTAATAGTCCAATTTTATTAATCACTTTTATTTTTCTATCCCACTCTTATTTTATTTATTAATTTCTTGTTTCTATCTAAATCAAAAAATGTAATTCAAATGCTTGATATTAGTTCTTATAAATATTTTATTACTTAATCAAATGTTTAAATTCTATAAGAGACCATTTATGTTGTGCATATTTTCTTGAGTTTCGATTGTAGATGGAATGTGTATTGTTTTATAATGAACTCCCAATTTTGTTCTTGACAAAAATAATGGCAAATAAATTGGTCTCTAAACAAATATTTTATGATCACTCACAACTAAAAGTATAGAATAAGTTATTATTTTTTGATATTTTAAAAGATTGTATAGGATAAATTAATTCTTAATAATTTATAAAATGGTTTAAATTTATTGCTTATAAAAATGCAAATATAATGAATAAATTTATCAAAATACTAAAGAGAGATTAACTTTCCTCTATTAGAATACTGACCCTCGATGAAGAGCGTCTAGCTCGGCGTCCCAGTAAATGATAATTCTTCTCAATAATATGTTCTTATACACATGAAATCTAGATCTAACTCAAGATTTTATATTTAAAAAACCTGCCTAAAGTCTTAAACCCTTTTCACTTAAAGCTAGAATTTAACTCCTTTATAAGTGCGGAGGTTAGGACAAATATATCTCGTTGGTGTTTTTTCCCAAAAAAAAAAAAAATTATTTGTGTTTATAATATGTAAAACATCATATTAACTTACATCTCATCTATCATTAAATATAAAATGAATATTATTCAAATAGAATTTATATTCTATTTAATAATAAATAAAATATAAATTAATATGATATCTTATACATTATAATAATAAATAATATGCATACTAAAAAATGAAGCACATTTTTCTTTTTAATATAAGAAAGAAAAATCGCAATTCACTTCCTCCCCTGCACTACGCTACCTACGTAGGTTTTAACTAGTACACACAATGGGCTTTAACTTTTGGTTACGTCACGATGCAATCTTGCCGTTCCACGTCCAAGTCAATGTGACGTCACCGTCGATCACCACCACCATCACCTCCATGTGACCTCTCCACGCCATTTTACCGGCATATTTCCCGTGTTCGCGAACTACTATATACGTCTCCCTCACGCGCTCACTCTACTCGTGCTTGTCACTGCCCAATGATTATTATCTTTTACAGTTTTTTTTCCTTTCATACATATGAGCTTCTGTACCTTTTGATTTTTAATGGTTATAATTAAATTTTTTTTAATAAAATAGATTAATAGAATACTAGACATATTTTTAATAAGAAATAATTAAAAGATATTGATATTCTTAAATTTTATAAGTGTATTAAAAGTTTTTTTTTCTCTCAATCACTCATGCTCATTATAATATATATATTAAGGAAGAAAAAATCGAACTGGATATTGAATCAGTCAAGGTATTAGTTCAAAGGTTTAGAGGTTCAACCGAAATTCAATCGAAATATAATAAAAATATATATAAATATATACATGTATTAATTAGAATATAAATAAATATATTAAATTATTAAAATTAACATATCAATAAAAATGTTCGCAAGCCCATAAAAATAAACATAATTTATATAAAATTTTTTAGTCTCAGCCTTACAACATGATTATAAAGCATTTAAAAATAATATTTGTTAGTAACCAGTGAGGTTTATAGTGAGCAATCTGCGAAAGACGAAGTGAGGAGAATAACAACCCAACAATTTTTGTTAGTATCCTTCTTTGGTTTTATTTTTTTGTTTGTACTCTATGACTACTATAAGATATTAGTATTTAAGTTTTAAAATAAAAAAATTAAGTTTTGAAAAAAAAAGGTCAGACCGGTCTAATTTTCTCAATTTTGACCGATTTTGACTTTTTCCAGTTTTTTTATTTTAACCGGACCGACCACTGGACCGGTTCTAGGTTAACCCGGTTGGACCGATCGGTCCGGTCCGATTCTTTATTCATTGATATATATATATATATATATATATATATATATATATATATGATATTAGGTGAAATTCATTTTAATTTTTCTCTATTTGTAAATTGAGCTTTGCTAAAGTTCTTTCGGAGCATTTTTTATGCAGATAAAAGTAAAAATATTTTAAACTTTTTAATGCATTTGATTTATTAAAAACTTTAAAAAATTACATTTTTTTCAACAATATTTTTTGTGTGGTTCCTCTTTAATGAATGTTCTTATTAGGAAATTTGTTAGAAAAAATTCTTATAAAATTCGTTCAGAAAACTTTAGCAAAATCCTTATAAAATTTATTCAGAAAACTTTCTAATTTGTGACTTTTTTTAGATTTTGTATATGTTACAGGAAGAGACTAGTTGCATGTGAATAAATAAAGAAATATCAACATAAATTGAATAGTTTTTGGATGGACACAAATTAAATATATTAAATTTATGCTCACTCATATAAAAATTGATAGGACTCACTTATAAATAATTGTATCTTGAATACAATTAATAAAATTCATTTGGATTTTAAATATATATATATATATATATATATATATATATATATATATATATATATATAAATGAGTTGTTAAGTTTATTATGTAAGAATGTCTTGGATGAATTTTACCAAAATTTGGCCGCTCTAATCTAATAAAAGATAATAAAAAAGCCAAACGCTGGGAATGGCATCTTTGAAGATTTCTTGTCCACGTTGTTACTAACCCGAGTTGATGTTCTGCCATTTGCAGTTAAACTGTTAAAGATAAGTGTGGTGTGTCTCTCTTTCGTGTTGATGTATGTCTCCGAGTCACATTAGAATTGATCATTGACGTGTGTCTCCAAGTCACTTTAATTAGAGTATATGACAGTATTTGGATCTGTGAAATTAAAGCCGATTCCGATGTTCTTTTATACTTTTATGTAGTAGCCCACGTATTGGCATTTATTTTCATCATCTCATCGATAGAAAAAGTAGTTTGCGTTTGGGAATCAAATTTTTAAGGGAGTTCATTAGCTTAAAAGGGAACACCAGAGTTCTGTTCACTTTGACAAATCCAATTGCATAACATGCAGAGTTAACTATCAGAAGGTATAGTAGTTATGGTGATTAAATTTCGAATGGAAATAATAAGTAGCTAATGGAATTCCAAATATTGTCGCAATCACTAAAAAGCTTACCCTATGCACATCTTTACTAAGTACATGTTTAGATTCGATTACTTTTTTTAGAAAAAAAATTAATTTTATCTTGTATTAAATTTTTTTTTTCAAACATAAAATAAACAAATTTATAAAAACAGACACTAACTAATAACAACAAATTCAAAAAAGAAAAGAAGTAATATGATTCCTTCTTGAGAAATTTCGATATGAATAAAAATCAAACACGTCATATTTTAATATAGTTACAATAAAATTAGACATCGTCCCTCTAGGGGCATCTGATAAAATTGGAACCATACAAGACAATTTGGCACCATCAGCTTTATTTAGGATTATTCACTTAACGGTGTTTGCGGCAATTTGATTTGGTTTTGAGACAAGAACTCAACCGATCCAAATAATAACCATATTTGATTTTGTTTAATTTAATTTGATTTGATTATATTTAATAAAATCGAATCAAATCAAAGTGATTTAAATTGATATGGATTGATTCGATATTTATTTTTCATTATAAATTTTATAAAATATAAAAAATAACTTTATAACTTCCTTATATTAGATCAATCACTAGAATGACTATAAAATCATAATTTTATGACATTATAAAAAAAAAATACTTTTATAAAATTTAAATAAATTATCAAAAGTTATATTAATATCTACTAATAATAAGTTAAGTAAATAATAAAATATTTAAAAAATTATGTTAATTAAACTGAAAAATAATACATTGTTGTACATCTAAAATATTGAGTTAAAGTACGATAATACTATTTGAATAATTTTAGTACTAAAATATTGTTAATATACTTATATATGCAAATTTATAGCAATATGAATATGGATAAGTATTTGTAATATGTAATATATTATTAGTTTGGCTTAATTTGATTTTAAAAACAATAGTAAAAAAGCTGAACTGAACCGCCTTTTTTCATAAAATAGGAACAAATTCAAATAACTTTGTATCAATTTTGATATTTTTTATTTTTCATCCATTTTTTATTTTAATTGGATTTGGATCAATTTTAAACAATTTTATGCAAATTTGTTTTTCAGGAATATTATTATAAGTTTGTCTAAATATTATAAAGTATTATATTTATGCTTACAAAATAATTTTTTTATCATTTTTAGTTTAACACCGCTTTTTGATACAAAAGTAAAATCACAAAAATAATGAAAAAATTTGAAAAGAAAAAACCTAATTCATCTGCACTATCTATCCTAGGAATTTCTTTTCTAGTTTCATACCAAAATAAGGAGAGCGCGTGGGCGATTGACACTGACAGTGTGCAATTGACACTGACAGTGTGCAATAGAAGAAGAGTTGAGTAGCTTGAGGAAAAATACACTCCTATTCCTGCACAATATAGTGATGTAAGCAAGCACGAAGTCCTGGTCCTTTCATTTATTATTGTTTTTACGGTGCCTTTCATTTTTTTAATAAGTTATGTTATTCATATTTAATAATATAAAATATAATATTAACTCATTTTTTATTTATTATTAGATATGATATAAATTTTATGTAAGTAGATTTTATATTTTATTCAATAATAAATATAGTGTGACTTTGTATAATATTCTATGTCCTATGAATATAATTAATATTTTATTTATTTATTTACTTATTATTATTATTATTAGAAACTAAATACCAATTTGAATCCTTAAAAATGTCTAAAGATAAATTATTCAACCAAAATATCTTCTCTTAGTTCCAAATATCAAATTGGTCTATTCATATAGGTTCATATAATACTTTTTTGATCATACCGGCTTGTATAAAAGGAATAATTTATTATATTTTAAACTTATGAGAAACTAATTAAGGACTTTCAATTCTATAATACTAATTTGTTTCATATACATTTGTGAGGGGTTAAAATAAAGTTTAGTATTATTATAAGAATTTAATCTCTATACACCAATAATATAAAAAATCTTATTACATGAAACTTAATACAAATAAGATTGGATCACCGTGGAAAATTAAATCTCTATTATTGTACTACTATTCATTATTTATTATTATTACTATAAATTAAAACCCCCGATACTCCAAACGCCAGCACCTCGCTCATTCTCAACTCTCTCAACACACTCGCCCACTTGCCCCTCTCTCTCTCTCTTCCGTTCTCCGTTGACATCAGAATTCAAAACCCCACTCTCAAAAACGGCGATGCAAGGCCTACGCCGCTACCCAAACGACGTCGTCCAGCTGGACCTCGCGACAACCACAACCACAAACACATCATCGAACTCGCTCTCGATCGACGTCGAGGAATCAGTTGAGGAAAAGATCCAACGGCTGATAACTGAGCACCCAGTGATCATCTTCACGCGATCCTCGTGCTGCATGTGCCACGTCATGAAGAACCTACTCGCCACCATAGGAGTCAACCCCACCGTCATCGAATTGGACGATCACGAGATCGCCGCGCTCCCGCCTCCGTCGACATCGCCGTCCTCGTCCTACGCCGCCACAGATGACGGCGGAAACAGCCTCCGAAACCGAGCTCCCGCCTTGTTCATCGGCGGCGCGTGTGTCGGCGGGCTCGAGTCGCTTGTCGGGCTCCACGTCAGCGGCCACCTTGTCCCCAAGCTCGTACAAATCGGTGCTCTCTGGGTATGAGCTATTATTATGTCAAACTTATCAAAATATCTCCCCTCTATATAAATATAAAAAATATCATTATTTCCCTGAAAAAAAAAGAAGACTATAATTAATTGTATAATTTTGAGTTGCCACTCCTCTCTATGAAATGAAAATCTCCACATCTCAATTTTAATTATTCCAATCTCAATCTATCTAGTAGTTCATGTTTTCATTTTTTTGTTCTATTTTTAAGCTATGTTTCAAAAGTTGGACCAAATGTTAAACTGATTGGAGCATGATGAATGGTTTGTATTTTTTTTAATTTTTTATTTCACAATTTAATAATGAGTACAAGTTTAACTACAAATTCAATCAATTAAATCATGGACTACAAATTTTAACGATTTGTAGAATGTTTTGGCCTCTCGTTTGAAGTTATGATTTTTAGAATTTCAAATAAAAGTCCAAACACACACTTAATCTCCAGCTTAGTTTATTTATTTATTTTTTTACCCGAATCTTAAAGATAACAAATTTTAATTTATAATCTCATGCATGTAACTCGAGTCAGGTCACTAAACCAATCTTCAATTTATTTAACTTTTAAAATATTGATTTCATTTTTTTTTTGTTTAAAAAAATTGGGGTCCATGGATGGTGAGTGAATGGTAAAATAGGCGAGGGTGTTGGAATCGATCTGCAACTAGTGTGGTTGGATTTGGGGGGTGATGGATGCTCGCTGCTTAGAAGGGGGGACACGTGTTGGGGGAGAGCATCTTGTGTCGTGCTTTTGATCAGTGAGTGTGACAACGTTGTTTTGTTTTGCTTATCTTGAGCTTGTGCCCTGTTCAATGTTCTTCTTCTTTCTATCTCACCCAGTTGTGGGGTGTGTGTGTGTGTGTTGGTTCATCATTTCATCACCCTGATCCCTCTCTCACTGGATTGGGTCCCATTTACCAATTATTATGCAAATTGGGACCGTAGTTTTGTCACTTTTCCACAGACGGTCATTAAACTCGTAAGCTTATCTCTCTATACATGATTGGGAAAAAAAAGGGGGAATTTTTACATGGGAAGATGAAAATGTTGCCCACATAGTCACATGTAAAAAAAAAAAAAAAAAATACAAGCATGTTACATAAATAAATTCTAGTTAAATAATTTGTGAAACTTAATTCTAACATTTGTATTTATTTCTCTTTACATAAGGTGAGTTGGACCAAAATTACCTCTGTACAAATTATATCTCTTTTTTGTCCTATTAATTGTTATATGAAAAATAAGTAATATATATTTAATAATTTTTTAAAGTTTTTCATGTTTTTAAATATTATCTTGAGTATTACCAAAAGAAAAATATTATCTTGAGTATAATATGGGGTTTCAGATTCAAATATCAATAACTAATATAGTTTTAAAAGTACCAAAAATATCTATCTTTTACGTAGATATGAATAATTGGTGAATCAAGAAAGAGAATATAATTTAGGAATACGTGAATTTTTTTTTTTGGAGGCTCAGCATAGAAAATCACTTCACAGAGTCTGTGTAGAGAAAGATTCATTTTAATAAATCTTTTTTAAGTCAACATGTATTGTTTCAAAAACTAGATAATAAGTAATTGATAATAGTGTAATAATCAGTTGTATTGTCAATTGAATAATAGTTATTAATTCACAAAACTTATACATGGCTAAGTGGTGTGAAATTTTGAATGCAATATATATAGATCGGCTGCGGCCATTGCTTCACTTGCCATTACCAATGATGGGGACAATTATGGCCGTCCAAATGAGGAAGACTTCTTTATTTTGGGTTGCTGACTTCTTGTCCCCTGTAGGGGTTAGGTCGTTATGAAAGAGGATTCTCAAGGTACTTTGAAAAAGATGATGAGTGAAGGCTATGAAAGAAACTCTCTTTATTATTATTATTATTATTATTATTATTTTCCGTTCCTTCACAAAGGCAAGAACCTCCAATTATTGCAAAACAAATAGTTTAAATCTATCACGGCTCTTTCCATTTCTTTTTTGGTCCTCTGCTACTCCCTTGGCACTTTGATAAGCATCCATAGAATCAAATCCCCCCATATGGCTTGAGTAATATTGTCCTCTAAAAAGGAATTAAAATAACTACTTTAGGCACAGATCATTGGTTAATTGTGCTGTTATTGTCAAGCTAGAATCATTTGCATGAAAGGATAGTTGGAATTAGAATTGGAATTGGAATCCTAGCCTCTCTGCTTCATATTCTTCAATTCCTTTTCTTTTTTTTGACTAGACCAGTATAAATTGCCTTTCCCTTTATAAAATGATAGAGATCTCAGTGTTCATTTTTTTCACTTTTACAATGCGGTGGTGGTGTAAATTACCACCATACTATATAAAAAAAAAAGAATTAACATAGCGACTTGGATTTGTTTTTGTTGGAACTTTGCAACTTAACCCCTCACGAAAACAAAATAGTATATGTATATATTCGCGTGTGGACACTGCTAAAGCTATTTTAATAATTATTATTGAATCTGGAATTGATCACAAAAGATAAAAAGGCCAGATAGATTCAAAGGTAAACCAAGGGTGCAAGGACAAAGATTAAATTACTGTCATCATGCCAAGAGACAGCTTTGATGGGCCGGTGCATGATGATGACATGCATGACTGCATCCCCCATAAGTCATAGCCTTAGTTCCGTCTCTATTTTGTTGTCTAAAAGTATCAAAACCACATGAAAACCATCAGCATCTCGCAAGAATCAAAATATTTAATAGTTTGATATATCATCACCATCTAAGCCAAGCCTGCCCAAGCTGGAAACTTTCAAACAGAAACAAAAACAAGAAAAGGTTGGCACTTAATAAGTATCATCAGTGCCACTACTTTCTCCCCTGTTTACACAGTACTATAAACAAAAAGCACTTTGGGTGCTGATTAATTATTGAGATAAGCAAAGCATCTTGGAAGCTGGGGTACAGCCAGGGGGAGCATCTTGGTGCTTTTCAAATATTTTTCGGGAGCATTCTACATGTTTGTTAATCATATATATATATGTTGCAGCAAAAAAGTGATGCACAAGTTGATGGTCTTGAGTTAATTTCATTTGGAAATCTGAAACAAAAAAGAAATTGAAAGAAGATCAATAGCACAGTAATTAATATGAATTGAAAAGAAAATTATACACTGATGAAATTTTATTTTGAAGACTTAAATAAATAAATAAAGTTTTATTGTGATGGCAAATGTAAGTGTATTTATGCACTCTTATACTCAACTTTTTTTTAAAAAAAAAAAGACTAAAATCTCAAGTTACTCCCAAAGATTAATAATGAGGGAAATTAGCTCCTCAGATTTAGAAAATCTCATATTAGTTTTTCAAATTTTATAAAATGAGACAAGTTATTCCCTCCATCAAATTGTTATCTGAACTGTTAATAGAAATATTTTTATATTTTGTTAACTTACTACTGTTAATTTTTACAGTGAGTCCTAACTTATCTCACTCCTCTATTCTGCATAGAATAAATGCCAATTTAAAGTCAAAATTTTTCTTCTATGATGAGATAACAAATGAAGAAAAAGGTCTAAATGAGTTTATTTAGAAGAGTGAGGCAAGTTACGATCCACCATAAAAGTTAACAGTACATATAAATAGGTTAATAACACATATAAATAAGTTAATAGGACATAACTTAGATGACAATTTTACATAGAGGCTAATTTGTTTCTATTTGTGAAATTTTAGGGACTAATATGATATTTTTCAAATTCGAGAGATTAATTTATCCCTCGCTATAAGGGATTATTTTGGGATTTTAGTAAAAAAAAATTATAGTAATGGTTATTATAATTACCGGACTTCTATTGACTCATTTATAAAACTGGTTGAAGAAAATCGAATAATTCTTTATATTCATTATTATATAACTATTACTTGTGATTGAATGTATAATTGGAAATCACATATTGGTTTTATTCCCAAATTAATTTTAGTGTGTTTGAATATGTTGGCCTAGTTGCTTGCTGGTTTATGATAGGTGACACATGATAGCTTTTGATGAGCGCATGTTCCCTCACTACTCTCTCTATATGTGTATTTATGTGTCTCTGGCTTTAGGGTGATTATTACTTCAACAAATCCTTAAGGGAGATAGTGAGAAAGATTATGTTCTTGACATACACATACACATACGTATATGTACACATTAGATAGATTTTTCCTTGTATCAAATTTCTTAAAAAGTATAAATGTAGTGTTGCTTTATATTTTAATGTTCTAAATCCATGCACCTTAATATTGGATTTACAGGGATATGAAATTTTTATTTGACAATAGTATGATGCAAATGTAGGTGTGTACAATATATATCCACAATATTGATTTCTATCACCAAAAATTTTATTACCAACGCCATATATACATGGGTATATGTTGTTTACTTTTGTTCCTGTCTCGGTCTAGAGGTAGGGTAGGTCTGAGGGTTTGAACTTAGAATGAACGTACCTCTCCCCTCCCTTCTCCATGGTTTATACGATCTAATTATCATAATGAGATGATCATTGTCATTATGGCCATAATGGGGAATGGGCAACCGTTGGCGAGATTCAGGGGGAGGGGATATGGGAGAGTCATGAATTGAGATATTGGCATATCTCGACCCTCAGGGCAGTCATGGATTAGGACGTGGGTCATTGGTTGGGTCATGGATCCAGTTAGGATCGGGCCACAAGTCAAATGGTTAGGGATTTGACCCTTTAGGACATCCAACCGGACCACAAGTCATTCAATCTTGAGTCTAGTATAGAGGTATAGAGACTAAAAGGATTGGTGGGACACCCAATTAGACCAGTGTTCATTGTTTTTTGTGCATCAATGAAAGCAACCATGAGTATGTGGTAATTTTATTGTAGGGCTATGCATAAATGATCATATTTAGATCCTTATTATTGTTTTTTTTAATCTTTTTAATTATATTGTTTTAAAAATGATCTAATTAATAAGAAGCATGTACATATAGTTAGGAGGTCATATATAATGTGAACACTTTCACATGAGTGGTGAGAGAGGAGAAATTCTTGCATGCTCTCGGCACATTTAATGGGTGTTTTAGAAATATCACAACCACTCATTTTTATTTATATTCTTTAGAAGTTATATAAAAAGAGGAATTCTTATCTGCCCTGAGAGTAAATCACCTTATTTGCTTTGGACTATTAATAACATGGCAACTCAAATTAGTGGGTCCTATTTATTTTCTTTGAACTACAAACTAACCATGGTTAAATGAAAAATCTAATTTGTATCTTTCACATTCGGTAAAAAAAACCTCTCACATTTTCTAACCCTTTCTTTCTTGCCATCAAAATTGAAAATCCCCTCTTCTACCTTTTCATTTTTTTTCCATAAAGCTTAGTTGTCTTCCTTTTCCTTTCTTGGAATCGGATTAGTTGGTCCTCCCTTAGTGTGGTGCCAACGTTAGTCTTTCCCATGAAATCTCCAACTTAACCCTCTTCAATTCCAAATTTTCTATTATGCCATTCACTTCGTTTCTCCACCCCTCTTTTCACAGCCGACACCCAATTTCCTCCTAGTTACAACTCGACTACCCACACCACTCACACCGTCACCTTCATGGTTGGCTTTGCTTCCGGTCACTGTCTTGGTTATCCATGAAAATGACGAAAAACACTCCCTAAATATTTTATATTTTTCCCTTTCCTTTTTCTTTTTCTCTTCCTTACAAAGATCTTATTTTTGGGGTAAACTATGAACAGTGCAAACACATACTATGACAAGGCAAAATCTTTGGGCTTGAAATATTTAAATAATAATTTTGCATAAGTGAAGGTTCAATTTATCCTAAAAGCTCTTCCAAGTTATAAGCATAGCATTCTTTAATTGCTCATTCCCAATTGGAGAAAGAAGCTATGGTTGCTAGTAGTTGAGATGTCAAGGTTCGTTAGAGGTCGTTATTAACCAAATCCAAATCTTGTCATTTCAAGTGCACATTGGGTCTCTCAGTTTTAGTAGGGGTTAAGATCTCACTCAAAAGTCAAAGCTTGATTGAGAGTGAGAGATATTGAAGTGTATCAAGACCCATTGGTGGTTGCTCCTCTCTAAGAAGCTGTCGAAGGGGTTGGTGGTCACTGGTGCATTGGTTTCTAGCAAATGATGAGTGGGTAGCTAGGGATGACAGGGGAGTGGGCAATAAGGGTGGTGTGGCTAAAGAGATGGTTAATGTTAATGAAGGATAAACTTGTAATTTTAAAGATAACATATCATATAAAATATTCATTTGATAATTTTTTCATTAAATCTGAACCATATAAGATAAATCTAACGGTGACAAATAAATGCACTAACATTGGCCCCCCACTTAAGGTGGACCAACTAATCTTGTGCATCCATTTTCTAATTTGAAAGTTTAGGGTGTTTTTATCTCTTGTTTAGTTTTTTGGGGACTGATCCCTTAGTCCTTTCCCTGTAAGTGACCAATGTTACTCCCCATTCTATTACTGTTAGATCTTTTCCTAACAGCTCATATTCATAAACAAAGACAAATAATTTTTATTTAAAAGATGGAATGAATTTTAAATTTTCAACTCCATCCTCTTCTCCCCTTTTAGCAAACCATGAAGACCAACAACTATGTACTTCCTAGCAGCAAGATTCAGGCCACACCAACCAAAGCTAGCCTTCACCAATCTCAACCCTTTGCCTCCAAATGAGGGAGAGGTGATGGTATTGAGAAGATTATTTGGGTGGTCACCGCCACACGTGCAGCCAATGATGCCGGTGTCAGAGCATCAGAGTCGCTTTCGTTGTATTCGAACCTCGGTGTCGAGACCTCAACATCGCAGTAGTAGTAACATGTTGAGCTTGAGGAGGAGTTGGAGGAGCTGAAGCCACTATTGGCGACAATTGTTTATCGGTTCAACTAGTTCCTCATGGCTACCAGTTCGTAGTTTACTTTTTATAGTCCTGTTTCCAATGCCTCCCATGACCTGTCTCAAATCAACTAACATTTTCCCAGAGAGGATGGTTGGGCAACTATTCTAAGAATAAGGCTTCCTTTTCTTTGAGGATGATGAAGTTTGGCGAGAATGGGGTGTTGTTGGGTTTGCAGAATGGCAGTGGGGTTAGATTTGAGAAAGGGTGACTACTCCCCTTACATGCGTTGGTTAATGGCTATGATGCAGTTGGCATGTGAAAAGCCCTCAACATGACACATTGCGGTTTAATGAGCTGATATTAGTGATTTGTTAATTGTGTCTAAACACTAGCTAATAATTAATAAGGGTAATGTAGGCCATTTGTTTTATGTTTTTTGGAAAGCGGCAGATCAAGAGAGGCAGCTGACAGGATGTGAATCACAGCCAATGGACATCATGAAATGGAGCTTTGTAGAGGTGCCTTCCATGTTGAACCACCACGGAAGTAGTCGATCTGGATTGGGATAGTGGCTCTAGTCATTCCCAAACAGTCATTATTGGAGTGTTCTGCCACACCATTGTTGCCTTTGCTTCTGTCATGAGGTTCTGTTCTTCATCTCGCCCTTGTCGGCAGCGCTTTGGAAGCTATAGTTGAACTTTTATATCTGGAGGTCAAGGAAGCTCTACTGGTGGTGGACAAAATGGAGGTAATGGAGCAGTTATGTGGTGTAGCCTTGTCATTTGCCTTGGCATCTCCATCACCACCTCGAGGTTTGTCGGACCTTCCTTCGCCATTTCCTCTATTTTTCCCTAATTTATAGTCAGTTAGCGTGTCATCTTCTATTTGATCTCCTAATACTTGATCTAGCTCTGGATTTTCTGTCGATGCATGATGCTTTTGAGTTATTGTTACTTCTTCTTCATTATAGAATTGTAGCTTTGTATTTTCATCTTCATCTTCATTTGTTATTTTCTTGTTGATTTGTTGCTTTGCAATTTCTAGATTTGAAACTATCATTGATGATTGTTGATTTAGTTTCAGATAAGTTTTTCAAACCATGCCATTTTTACATTTTTGCCCTTCTTATTGCCAATAATTACACTTCAGTAGCCGTGTAATTAACCCCGTTAAGCTGCCACCAACATATTACATGCTTGCCCTACATCGAAATGTGTCAGCTTCCCATTGACCGCCTCAAACAACTACAGCGAAGGCATTGACCTTCAACTGTATGTGAGAATCTACTTTGAGAAAGAGGAAAATATTTAAGGATATTTTAGTAAATTTAAGAGGTGACTAAGATTGGTTTCAAATTAGTCGGAGACCAACGGATCCTTCCCCTAGTTTCTTTACTCAAACAAGACAAATCATCATTCCTTTCTGAATAACGTGTACCAAACCTCCACTTCATATATAGTTGTTTACCTGTCTATCCACTGAGTTAAGCCTCTCTCCATTGTTATTGTTCAACTATGTCACAAATGAATGAAACCCAGAATTGCAAAAGGATGGCCATTGGTCCAGTTTTAACTTTGGTTTATTTTCATTTTTTTGTCTTCTGGATTTGGTTTCTAAAAGCTTTGGGATGGTGAGCATGTGAGACTATAAGGAGAGATAATTGTTTATCTTATTTAAACTAGAGAAGATAGATAAAAGAAATAGAGTTAAAGCACTGAAGAACAAAAAATAATGAAAAAATCAAGACAGTAAATACCCTAGGAAAAGGAAGAGCCCGAAAAGGTGAGAAGGTAGAAGACAACTTTTTTTTTTTGGTCCGATACAAGGTTATAGAGTTTTTTATTTTTATTCTATTATCTTTAAACATAGATAATTAGGTTAATCATGGTTAGTTTGCGATTGAAAGAAAATAAATGGAACCCACTAATTTGAGATGTCACGTTATTAATTGTATAAATCAAATGAGGTGAACACTTAAGAATTTTTTATATAAAAAAATCAAAATGAACGGTAATGCGTGGTCGATGACTATGCAACTATTTCGTGGCTGCAAATTTAGGTGGAGAAAACAAAGGTTTGACGGATATTTTCCCAATTAAGTAAAAGAAGGTGTTATAATTAGGGGTAAAGACCATGAACCCTACCTGCACTTCCCACTGAGTGGGACCCAATTAGTTTTTTCCCTTTGGGCTGGGAAAAGACGGCAGGGTGATGACATCAACGACGGCATCAACCACCACTTCCACTACAACTAAAGCCCACAACCCAAGTGAAAGAGTGAATGTGTGAGTGGTTTTTTTTTTCTTTTTTTCCACCCAAAATTTTAAGGCTTTGTTTAATAGAAAATCATACGTGGCTTGCATGCTATGGCATAGATGAACAAAATTGGCGGGCCCCATGTTGGAATCTTTACAGCCTAACGTGGGAAGAATCTCTTGATGAATCCCTTTCCACATAGAAGTATCGACAAACCGCATCCAAGTGATAGTATATATACAAAATATTAGGTTTTGTAGAATTTTTATATTAATATGGGATCAAATGTAATAAATAATAGGGACAAAATATATATACATATCAATATATTCTTAAATAAATTATACAATTTTTGTAGGGGCTCATGCCCCAGCACCTTTTAAGTAGATCCGTCCCAGGATACAATACACCATTTAACAATTTCTTTTTAAAATTTTAACATAATTATTTGATTTCATATTGTCATATCAACATGCTAAATTTAACTCTCACTCTATTTTTAGTGCATTTAAATTAAATCCTTTTAAAATTTAAAAGTTTACTAGAAGAATTTTACTCTTAAAAAATCAAGACCTTTCGGTGTTTAAATTAAATATGCAAAACTGGGAGAATTAAAGGGCCCTGTTTTTTATGTTTAGGGATTAAAGTATTTAACATATTAAAAAATGAAAAATTCCAATTAATTGGACCTTTAAATTTTTTTTTAATTTAAATTTATGACTTCATGCAAACTACACCGACTCCTTACTGTTAGCCCATTTCTAGTGGTTTATTAAACTCTTTTAAGTTTTAAAAGACTATTTTATTTTCTAATACATATTTTGATCAAGGTCTAAATTAGGAGTTTCCTCTATCTCTTGAGATTTTAAAACTGAAATCTATGTTTATTAAAATTCCTAAATGGCATGCGTGGGCATTATCCCCCCATCAAAATCAGAAGTTCCTTAATGCTTGGGCTTCAGATTTTGCACTCTTCTATCGCCTTCAAACGTAGTCCAACACCAAAAGCCTCTTTAATTATTATATCACGGAAAACGTTACATCACTATATATAACAGTTTTTTAAGTCAGGTAATAAATCTTAATCGAATAACTTTTTTCTGTGCCGCACAATACAAGGCTGGGAGGAGATCCTCTTCAATTGATACTTAACGTAACGTTTGTACATCTTGAATCACATTTTTCAGAATAATATTTTTGAAAATATTATTATTGGATATTTTAAATAAATTATTTGTTCAATAAATTAGTATTAAATATTATCAGAATTATTTGTTGAGATTCTTAAGAATAAATCTAAATTTTTTTTATTTTATAATATATATTTCTGGGAATAAACATCATAATTTTTAAAATACTTTTAACACATTTATTATTATTATTATTATTATTATTATTATTATTATTATTATTATTATCATCATCCAGAATGAAAATTATCCTTTTAGGGGAAAAAAATAGATTCGGAGATATTTCTTGATCAATATAAAATTAATTACTAATTTTTAAAAATTTGTTCATCTCATTCAAGTATAATAATTAAATAAAATGATAAAAAATAATAATTACCTAAAATGAAAATCACACTTAAAAAATAAAAAAAGAAAACAGATATCATAGAATAGATCGAAGCTGGGGTTGGAATCGGTTGTGAAGGGCTTGAAAGCATAGTGGAGATATGATTTGGGTGAGTGTGTGTAAATGAAAATTATGAGAGAAAAGTCAAATAATTGAGAGATATTTTTATATTTGTATTTAATAACTAATATTTTCAAGTCATGAGAATTTTTTATTCCCATCTTTCATTGTGATTGTGGGATTGAGATTTCACTAAATCTTGAGAAAATATTCTTTAAGGGAATAATTGATATCTGGGAAGAATTTTGCAAAACTTATAACAAATTTGGAATACATTATTTCCAAGTAGTTATTCCTATGAATAGCGAAATATAGCTTGAAAGAGTTTTGCCAAAAATCCTCTTTATGGAGTTCCCATCACCTTCATTTGGTTTAGATTTTGATAGAATTACTTTTGAAATAATTGATGTTAAATGAATTGATTTTAAAATAATTGATTTGTATTTGGAAAAAATGTTAAAAAAGGGGATTTAGAAGAATTGATATGAGATGAAAAAGTAAAAACTAATATTTTTCACTTCTACTAGAATCAATTCTTATGAAAGTGAGCCACTTTTATCAACAAGAAAAAATGCAAAATATTAACAAGCACGTTCAATTTTTCTCAACTTGATTATTCCCACCACAACAGAGAAATATTGCGTAACCAAACAAGCAGTTACAGAAAGGCCTTTGTACAAAAAAAAAGGTTATTTATGGATTTTCATTTGTTCTAATATTATAGCAAAACGGCTTATAGTGAAACAAGTTATGCACATAAAACATTTGACTGCTAATGAAATATGGTATTTGTCATTTCAAAAAATAACCAATTATGCAGCATAATATGTGCAGTCAAACTGGCTGTTGCAGGGCGTTTAGTGAATAAAACGGCCAACTAGCCCACAAAAAAGCAATACAGCATTGAGTCAAACGTATTGCACAATACGTTCACTAGCCAAACGATTTAATGATGTGGGACCTCTATAAAAGCGAGGTCCTTTTCGTACGTGATGGACCTTGTTGTTTATGTTTTATTTTTTTGAAAACTTGTAAGAGTGTTGGAGTGGGGAGTGGGAGAAAAGTAGTGCAAAAGAAGGTATGAGAAAAAACAATCTACATCATTGGGATCAGTGTGGGTATATCTTTGCAAATCTAGATGTGCAGGTAATTTTTTAGCTAAATATTATAGTTTTAATTTATTTTATACATTGTAATGCATTTATTTGAGTAGTACATTTTATTATTTGAATAGTGTAATGCATTTATTTTAATTTATGTAGTTGTAGAAAGTAATTACTTGAAATAGTTTATTTTTTATTTAAATAGTGTAGTGTATTTATTTTAATTTATGTAATTGTTGGAACTAATTACTTGAAATATTTTTAATTTTTTTACTTGTATGAACTAATTACTTAAAATAGTTTAATGAATTTTTTTAGTTTATGTAGATGTAGGAACTAATTACTTGAAATAGTGTATTTTTTATTTGAATAGTGTAGTGCATTTATTTTAATTTATGTAGTTGTAAGAACTAATTACTTCAAATATTTTTAATTTTTGTACTTATAGGAATTGATTAATAGGAACTAAGCTATTTTTTTGTGTAGTCTATAAATTTAATTTAGTTTATAATATGCATGAAACTAATTACTTGAAATAATTTTAGGGACTAAATAAATTTTTTTATAATCTATAAATTTACTTTAGTTTATAGTATGCAAGAAACTAATTATTTGAAATAATTTTAGGAAGTAAACAATTTTTTTGTGTAGTCTATAAATTTAATTTAGTTTATAATATATGTTCACTTTCGGATCACACAAGAGACTTTGTTGGTTCCAATTCAAACTTGAATAATGATCAATCTGTTGACTTTCAAATTGCACAAGAGATTGTGCCAAAGTCTGATGACTCTGGGTAGTAGGTATTATCTCATCATTATCATTGTGTGGCACTTACGAGTTTGAAGTATAATAAAATATCATAATATTCGGTGTGAATAATCAATCAATTGTGTTGAACAATAAACTCACCACACTTCATAAAAATTAATAACACTAAAAGCATGAACAAGAATTTAAATTATTTCATTACCACTTAAATACAAAAAGAAAAAGTGTTGGACTACTTCATAATTAAGGATTTACACAACATAATAAATTGATTGACAATTAATAATCGAAGTAAGTACTCACGTACTTTATCAAAAAATAATAAACAATTTAGACCTTAGACAATACTAAAATCTTAATCACATAAGTTATAAAAAAATAATCAACAAATAACATTATAAATAAAATGTTATCGTCGTTCGACTCCTCTTCAGAACCCAGCTCATTGTAAGGCTTATACTTGACAATTGGACCTTCAAGTTGAACCTTTCTACCAATCTCGGTCGCCAGTTTTCTTAAAGTTGAGCCACTCATCACATTATCCGCATTTACTTCTTCATGGTTTTTATTGACCAATAGACTGGGCATTGAAATAATTCGGGAAGACTGAGCTAAAAACAATCCATCAAATGCTTAAATGGGAGTGCTTCCATCATAGCTTCTTTGCAGCTCTCCTAAAGCTATAAATATCTCTATAACATGAAGTTCAGAAAATTGATTATGACAATCAAATATCATCCTCAAGTCATCGTCATTTTCAATGCTGTAACTCCCATACCGAATTGCCCCTTGACCAATCAACATAGATACCCGATATATCATTTGAATTATTTCCTTATTTCTTGCGCCCAACTTGTAAAAATTTTTGACATGAATCTCAAAAAGCATTATAGATAAATGAATACTAATTAGTGGTGGATTTTGACAATAAAATTAGACTCCATCTTATGAGTTTTGAATTATTTCACAATTATAGTGAACAACTATAAAAAACCTTCCTGCCTCTTTTTTTTTTTTTTTCTCAGGCACTCGCTCTGTAAAAAAAACAAATACTCACATCTACTTTTCACCCGGTATTCATTTGAGAGTGGATTTATAGGCATCTCATGGAAGCTAAAACATTGGGCTGTGGGCCATCTAGCATAAAATGTTTAGCTGCTAAACATTTCATTGTGCATTATTCAGCTAGTACGTAGCTGGCCAAATTGTCCCCGAGACATTGTACCAGGTGTTGCATTGGTAAACATGTGATCTTGTAAATCATTTGACAGCCAAATGTTTTATGTGTTGTACTTCATTTAGCTGTAGGCCATTTTGCTATTATTCAAAATTTAGTGTATATTGATAAATAATATCAAAATTGATAGAAATTTGAAAATGACCATTTTTTTTTTTGGGTTAAAAAGCCTTATATAAAGCCCGCAATTTGTTTTGTTACGCTGACATAATATCTGTTAATTTCTGGACATTAGAAACACCACATTCAACAAAGTTTCACCCATAAATCTTTGGTACAATAAGTGACATACACGACTATTTTATTTACAATTGAGATTCAAGCACTTGAATTAGGCTGAATGAGAGTCAAGTTCGTTAGTAAGCTATTTTTAACACGTTTTATTAATAGTTTAATAAATTGAACTAATGAGTTTATGATGAGGTTAAGAATTTAAATTTATACTTTGAATAAAAGTTTCATATGGTGTTAAAAGAGCGAGTCTTAAACGTTTACACTATTGGCGGTCAAATGCACAAGGCTTTTACTTGGTGGGGTTTAGGGAGGGTAAATGTACATAACCTTATTTTTGTGAGGAGATAAATTATTTTCAGGATTTGAAATCGTGACCTTCAGATTATAAAGTAACAATTTTACTGTTGCACTAAGACTTTATTTACTCAAACCTCCCAATCCAGAATTCATCATATTCTTTTCCATTTAGACATGATCCACGATATTAACTTGAGACATACTTTGATCAGCATAAACTTATAGGGAAATACACACGGTCCGAGAGAAGGGTTGCAAAATATTGATAATGCTTGCACTTCAATTTTGGCTACTAAGCCCCTTGATCATTCTGAGACATACTTTGAAACTAGTTCTTTCAATTTCCTGTCTGAATTACTATTACTCAGTAATGTACTTAAATTACTTATTGGTTAGTTAGTTAACTGGTAGTTAAGTCAGTTATCATAGAAAAACAGTTACTAGTTCCATTTAGAACCGAGACTATTAGACCCTGTAGATATACTTTCCTACATTGTTTCAATACAACTTTTCACATTCATTCAATCAATAATCACAAACATTTCGAGTTTATTAAATCCCCCACTAATTTAGTTCGAGTTGGATTGACCAAATTCAGGATAAAACTCTTCAAATACTAATTATCTCTATTCGTAAGACTCAATCCCGTAATTTTACTAGAAGACAAGTGAGAAGAACAAAAAAAAACCCTCTAAAAGGATTTAGTTCTTTCATAAACAATAGAGAGGGGAATCATTTGATCATTTCCTTATTACAACAATCATGTAAAGATCAATAAAAAGGAAAAATCAAAACTTGAGACACAAGAAAACAATTTCTAAATGACGGCTGTAACATTTATCTTCAAGCACAGCTTATGCTTCCCTCATGGCCAATCTCCGCTTGCTTCATGCTCCAAGCATTCAGTTTTGAGATTACTATACTCTTAGTTCCATTGTTAAATACATATAGATGAGCCTCTTTGCCAACAGCTAGCAAGGGATAAACTCTACTAGTGATGCAAACTCTCCCTTCATCCCCAAAACTCTCAATAATGGAGTGGTCAATCTGCATAATAAGAGTCCATATATATCATATCAAAATAGCATGCACATGATGCAAACAAGGTGGGGAACAATAATCACTGACTAAACATACCAGGGTTCTGAGTGAAATTGTTTTTAGATTGGGATCTATGTCAAAGAAAGTCCCATATGTGGTTTTATCAAGATCTTGCCGCAATGAAGACCTGCAAAGTGTAGAAAACAATTTAATGAAGATCATGTTTGGCAACGTATTATCAATTTCAAGAAAACAATCACCTTTTTTGTTTAAAAAAAAGTTGTCAGAATTTTTTTTTTAATCATAAGTTATTTTAAAGAGGGTGAACCCTGGTGCAACATTAAGGTTGTTGCCTTGTAACCTAGAGGCACGGGTTCAAATTTTGAAAATAGCCTCTTCGCTTATAAAGTTAAGACTGCATTCATCTATCCTCCCCAAATCCTATTGGGTGGGAGCCTTATGCATTGGGCTGCCGCTACAAAAGTTATTTTGAACTTAAGTTGATTCAAACATACACTAATCAGAGGAGATTCAATCTCAAGCAAAAGGAAAAATATAAGCAGTAAACATCGTTGGGAGAAACCTGCTTTGGTCACTGCACATTAGGCCTACATATTTGTTGTGAGCTTTATATATTTGGAAGAACACTGCTGTCTGCTCAGTGAGATCCTCTGAAGCTAAAGCTAACAAACCAAATGGTCCTATTGTGCCACTTCTTGATGCATGTTCTTTGCTACAAAGTAGTTGGGGATCAATTACATTGGGATCTAACCACTCTGCACTTTCTAGTTCAGGTATCTCAAACACCACTTCCACATCAGCCTTCAAAGTGAAAATTTAAAAAATAATCACAATTAGTGTTGTGCTTGTTGAGAAAACACAAATTAATATGAGAAAATAGAGCACCAATTTACTTACCTGTGATGCACTGATGCCTGAGACTTCAAGAGTTGATCCACTAAGGAGTTTCTGTTTGGTAATACTGATTTGTTTGACATGTAGTTTTTCAACCTCCTCAATTGGCCATTGGACCAATCGCTTCCCACGTTTATCAAGCCAAATTTTCCTTGGAATAGACTACATATCCAAACAACAACCATCATTCATCAATACGATCTTCTTCCACATTGAGTCATTGAGCACATCTTAAAATTTTAGACCTTATGATATATGAATATAGCCTCAAAAAGCAAGTTCTAGCATTGAGAGAGCTGAAATAACTAATGGATTTAACATTGATAGTGTAGAACTATTTTACATAGTAAACTAATTATATATGGTCACAACTTTAAAAATCTCCTACTCTTTCTATAATAACCTCTAAAGTTATTAGATATGATTGGTCATAGGCATGAGACTTCTTATACTAACATTGGATCAAAATTAATCTCCTAAGATTAAAAGGCCAACATGGGCTGAAAATATTATATACCTGTAGACCGGCCCAACCTTTCTCAATATCATCTCGTGTGGTGTCAGATTCATTCACCCATCCCCACAGTATTCTCCTGTTCTTGGCATAGTCAAAGAATGACTTGGAGGCATAAAACTTGCCATAGTCATACCTTAAGTCTGAACTGGTTCCTGTGAATTTAAGATCAGGAACAAAGTTTTCCTGATCAGAGGCATAAGTGCCAAGAAAATAGTAGTCATGGTGCCGGCTAAGGTAGCTTATCTTCAAGACATGCCTAGGCCTAGCACTAGGATTTTGGTCAGATGTATCCACCCCATTTGTGCTATTGATGGACACTGGAAAGAAGTCCGGGCATTCACAAACTCCAGTGTTATCTGATGCATAAAATGGATTAGGATCCACTTTCCAATCAACAAAATCTTCACTTTCGTAGAGAATAGCCTTCCCTTCATCTCCATTTTGAGCACCAATGACCACCCTCCATTTTCCATCCCTTCCCAACCAAGCAGTTGAAGGGTCTCTAAAATTGTCCAGTTCGACTCCACTTGGTGGAGTCATGACAGGGTTTTGAGGGTGTTTGATCCATTCCCTTAAGAAAGGGTCTGATACATTCTTTGGAATAGCCAAGTTCTGAACTTGGTGTTTGTTTTCATCAATACCTGTGTACAAAATAAATGGTTTTTCACCTGGAAGTATGGTGGCTGAGCCTGACCAGCAACTATTGATGTCAAATGGTTCACTTGGTTCGAGAGCATTATTCAGATGAATCCAATTTATGAGATCATAGGATACTGAGTGAGCCCATACAATCCTATCTCCAAAAGTTGCTGCATCAGGGTTATGCTGGTAGAAGAGGTGGTAGGCACCTTTATAGTACATTGGAGCTGCCACAGATAAATCAACATTAGTAATCACTAATTAGATCAAAGTTTTAGTAAGATTAACAAAGAATGAAACCATTCATACTATAGAAAAATACCAATAGGTAGAGGAAGACTTAAAAAAAACAAAAAGAAAAACTACAGACCAAATAATTAGAAATGACTTAAATTTTAGTGTCTAGTTTATGGACAATGGTTTTTGATAGTATGCAATAGCGTCATTTGATTCATATATCCAATTCCACCCGATGGGAAAAGACTGGGTTATTGTTGTGGTTGTTTGTGACGAAGAATGAATGCTTAGTTGCTCCAAGAAACCATTTGACCAAATTTCAAATGCTACATAGGAAGGTCATGAAAGTTTTGATTCTCTTTGATGTACGTTCATGCAAGGATGAAGTGTTGGGAAGGTAAATAAATGACTGATAGTGAAATACACTTAACGTTCTTACCATTTGGATCTGCATAATGAAGACATCCATTAACAATTTTCTTCAACAAAAAACATGTCAAAATGAAACAAAGAAAAGCATTAGACATATCAATGAATTTAGAAACAATAAGGAACAGAACAGATACTAATAAGGCCTATAAAAGCATGTGTGATTAAAGTAAATTCATAAAGCTTGATGGGGATCATAATTGATACCGTTCATCCAATTTTTTGGAGGCTGAAAGTGAAAAGAAGTTCTGTAAGGCTCTTTCTCAGGTATCCTGTACTTGATAGAATTAATGCTATCTGGGAATGCTTCAAGAAAAGGAAGCAATCCAATTAATAATAGTAGTGCTGCTAAGTTCTTCATCATGAAGGGGTAAAGAAGAAGGTCAACTAGAACAAGATGGCCCATGAGTTAGTAAGATCAAATCAAGGACTTATATATACGCATAGTGCATCATCAAAATGGACTAATATATTCACAAGTTGAAAGAGCATCAGTGATTTGTTTTTATTTATTAAAGTTTAGGCGGGTTCGGCACTGGTCATCCCATCAAAGTCAAGCCATGTCCTTTGAGCTTAGGGAGCACTTATAGGGTAACTTACAATATCGCCTATCAATGGAGTCTCACATTCATAGAGGGAATCAAACTCCGTCTTTGTCGAATATAAGTCCACTCCTTACCATGTGGCCTATTTGGTTTCAATTTTCATTTTCAATATTTTAGTTTCAGGATTTTATGAAGAAAATACTGAAAGATATAAATGAAAACTAAAATCTGAAATTTATATGGTTTTCAAAATTTTTAGTATTTCCTTCACAAAAAGTAAAAAACTGAAAAATTGAAAATAAAAATTGAAAACTCAAACCAAGTAGGCTCTTAGATAGCGTTTGTTTTCTGGTCCCTGGGACAAAAATATGAAGATAATAGAGACACAAATTTGTTTGGTGGTGGAGACAGGATAAGGGATAGAAAATTTTTCTGTGCTCAAGACAAAAATTCTCTGTATTTCTGTTCCTCTAAAAAGTGGAAATAAAATACAGAGACAAAAATTTAATATTGTTTCCCAAATAACACCCCTTAGGTGTCGGCTAACGCCGGCTTGGTGGCGGTCAATGCCTGTCAATACTGGTCCGCAGGGATATATATGTCTTTTATTATATATTTGTTGTATTATCCCCATGTTGTTAAACAAAATACAGAGATAATTATCATGTCATGTACTCTACAACCAAACACGATACAGAGATAGTATTTTTATGTCTATATCTCTACTATCTCTGTCTTTGCTATCTAGAAACAGTTACCAAATGCTATCGTAGGGACAAATCCAATGGAGTACTAAGATTTCCGGGACAGCATCAATGGTGTACAACGATTCCCGGGACAAATCCAAAACCAAATATATTTTTAAATCTAAACCAGCTTGAGTATGTTCAAACTTTCCAACTGACAATTATATTTATTGGTGACTAAGTTTGGGTCTTTGTATTAAATTCTTAATATTCTCTACAGATTTGGATCTGTGTTTTAAATATACCATATTTTAACAAATTTGTTTCCCTCAAAAGACAGACTCAGCCTTCAAAAGAACTTGTGAGTAGTAATTTAAAGTCTAATTGCTGCAAGTTAACTCGCATTGTTTGTTTCCGTTGTGGGAAGTTTTTCTCTTAAGTTTCATTTTATACTTATCCTAAGGTTATTTAAAAATCATAGTCATAATTACATAAGAAATCACCATATGATTTCAATTCGTTGCATCTTGTACAAATTCGCATTTGAATCTTATTTAATCATGGACTATCTTAAAATATAAAAGTATGCATTGAATGCATGTGGCAGATTTTGCAACGTTAACCGATCGGAAAAGCAGTTAAAAATTTTCATGCGAATGGCAAGGGTCTTCCAAAACATAATTTTCAAATTAGATTCCATTGATCCCCATGTGAATGATAACTCCGATAATGAAGAGCCATTTTTTGTTTCATGTGTAGGTGTAACACTTATATCTAGCTCTTCTAATTGAAAAACTAATAATAATTAAGTTTTGTTCTATCATATAGATTCAATTATATAAACCAGAAAATGTTATAGTATCTTGTTATAAATCTTTTGATAGCTTTCCCTATAAATTTTTTAGTATGACTTTACCTCCAACTATTATTACCTTTCGTAATATCCCGAAATTTATTTCAAAAATTTTACTAGATTTTGTTAGTCAAAATTTTATGATTTTAATAGGGTCAGTCAAGATAAGAATGACTAGATGAACAAAAAAAAAAAAAAAAACTTGAATGGTAATCATGCAGGCCCGTGCAAACCAGTTGAGACCATCGAAATCCTAGAATCGGGATGTAGAGATATCTGAAATTGAAAAACATATAATTATAATTAGAAAAAATTAGAAATGAGAATTTTAGACCTGGAATTTAATTTCAGACAATATCTATTTTATTGGTACAGTATTTTATCCATTCGATTAAATTATGGTGTTTAGTTTTTGCATCTTATGAAAATTGTAGTATAACGTATCACCTAGTGTGACAAGCTTTTGGCCTAAAAAGAGGAGACACACCATCACCTGTTCATGGGTCAACGAGAACATTACAAAATTCATGTAATTATCTCTAAGAAAAATTAATTTATCTTAGATAATTATCATGTGGAATATTATATAACACATGCTCACCATTTTTTCTCTTCCAAGTTCGGCCATCCTTCCATTTTACAGCCTTCTCCAATTTCTTCTTTCTCAAACCATCATAAACTCACAAAAACTTTAAGCTACAAAATAAAGTATCAATAGATTTAATACAAACACAAGACTACCACTTAAAATCTTTGAATCAACCTTCTTCCAAGGATCCTTGTTTCACTTCACCATCAAAGGTAGCTATTGTGTCACTGTCCTAGAAGGAAAGCTTGGCTGAAATAGAGTGCAAATTAGGTGTAGAGGCACAAACAAAAGATAAGACAAGTGCAAGGAACTCTAGTATAACAAGTAGGGCTTTATTTATCCTCTTTTCTTTCAAAATTCACTCTGAAATTTCTCGATTGATTGAGCTTGGAATTTTTTATTTTATTGGGTGATTACAAAAATATTGATGTGTTTAACTTGGTGGAGTGTTTGGATGATGTTAGAGAATTATTTTTCTCAAAATATATTAGGAACTCTGTTGCTGGAAATCCCAATTTTGAATAAGTAGGAGGAAATTTTATTTTTCTTACTAATTTACAGACTTGATCTTGAGTTGAAATTTTTATATGATGAAGCCAACATATGGAAGTGTTTCTAGAAATTCTTTTGGCTCATCTTAATCACTTTTTCTATTTTTTGAAAATTTGAAAACAAAACAGATTAGGGTTTCTGCCTACACAATCCATTATGAAGCACTGAATTTGTCTAATTTTGTTACCCTAGCAATTTTGAGCAAATATTTTTACAGGGTGTTGAGAACATCTTGAAGTTCAATCCTAAATTTTTGTATGAATTTAGATATTCATTTGATAGGGTAGAAAAATTGGGACTCTAGCTATTGGTTGAGACTGTATAGTTTCTGACCTCCGAAATTGTGAAATTTTTTTAATATACCTAGAGACCTTATTATGCTTTGAAATTTTTATAGGGTTTCCTTGATACATTGGATCATCTATGAAAAATAGTTTTGCTCTGTTTTAATGATGTTTGGTAATTTAACCATAATTTTCTTTAGAACTGAATTCCTGGTAGCATACTAGATTGGCTAAAAAGTTAATAAAATGATTATGATTTGATCTCATTTATGCTATATGAACCTAATGATGATCTTATGCATATGTAAATGTGAGTGCTCATGATAAATGCTCCTATATGAAAAGAAGATTGAGATCATGAGTGATATGTGTGCTTGATGAATTAAGAAACTCATAAATTGATGCTAATGCACATATGATTGTGATGCTTATGTGAGCTTGATGATGATATATATGCTAAGTGAAGATGACATCCCCTTCAGTATGACAAGGGCACGGAAAAATCCCCTTCGGCATGTGAAAGGCATGGAAGGATCCCCTTTGGCATGTCAAGGGCACGAAAAAATAAGGAAGATATAAGATTCCCTTCGATGTACCAAGGGCACGGAAAAGTAAAGATAAAGTATATGGGATCCCCTTCGATGTACCGAGGGCACGTAAAGATGAGAATGAATTATTATGAGTAGTATGACATTTGTGTATTAAGTGGTTGAATAATAAAAGAGATCTATTTCGGAAGAATGTTTTTTGTACTTTAAAATAAACTTTTGATATATGTTATATGATCACATTTTCTTAATAAACCAAAGTGGCTGGGACGATGGCGATGACATGGATTTTATTATGCATTTTGGGGATACCCTACTGAGAATTTTATAATTCTCACTCCTATATTTGTGTGTTCCTATATAGTCTCTAGATTGATCCACAGAATAAAGAGGTTGTTATAAAAGAAATTCAGATTTGCAGTAGTTCAATGGCTAAGGCTTGTATTGATTGTACTTAGTTGCTTGTATATGTTTGTAAATATAATAGAGAACAAATGTATTTTGGAGCTCATAAAACAACTTTATGTTGTATTTGAATGTGTATTTAATAAATACCTGCTTCTTGTTATATGTTATAATAGAATCATGAATTAGTTATGGTATAAACAAATCGTACGTGCTATAAGTATTTAAGAAAGGTCTGCTAATTTATAAATAATAACTCCTAAGTATAATGTCATCGCATAAGGATGATATTGCACTTAGGAGGGTGTTATATCTTTTATCCTGCATGTTTGGTTTGAGTCAATTATCCCATTGGGGTAGCTAGAATTGCGTTGTGTGGAAGTGAAATGGTTTGAATAGGATTTTCACCTTGAAAATAATTGTGTTATTACCTGCAGAATCGATTTTGCTGAAAGGCAAGGAGATTAGCTTTTCCCTTTGATTTTTCAAAGTAAAAAGGACAATTCTAATACTATCCCTATTTATCTCTTATTCTACTTTTAAATATAAACATACAACATTCTTTTTGTAATTATATGTTTAAAACTATCATTTTTAAATAAAAGTAACCTTTCCGAATTCACTTTCTTAATATTATTCCTAAACACCAATCAATTCTTCTAACATCAATTATTTCAAAAGAAATTCTATCAAAATTTAAACCAAACAAACCCATATATACGGTATGCTCTTCTTATTAGAACTCCTGCAATCTTTATCCGTCATATGTCAAAAACCATTTAAGGTGAGATTTTATAATCTTTTCCATGATATCGTAATTCTGTGTCTATTATAACTCATCCAATAAAGCATCCTTATCTCTAAAACATTAAACTTATTTTCTTGTTAGCTTTTTTCGACAAACACTTTTCATGTACAACATCATTGATCTTATAGTTGTGTAGAGGTTGAGTAGTACTTCCTCTTTTGTTTATTTATTTACTAAAGTTTGGGTATATTTGACATCGGTCATTTCACCAAGGTTAGGACACAACCCCCCGACTTAGAGATCAGAACACTTATTGGGCGACTTACAATATCGCCTACTAAAATGAGAGATTAATTATCATTAAATTATTTATTGGAATTCATATATAATAGGAGTTATTCATCCAAAGATAATTAACCTTTCATTTGTATACTTTATCAATCTTCACTGTAGAGGAGTCAAACCACATTCATAGAGGAAATCAGACTCATGTATCTATGGAATACGAGTCCCTTCCTTACTAACTCAACTGTGCCAACCCTCATCATCGAATGTACAATGATTCCCAGGACAAATCCAAAACCAAATATATTTTCAAATCTAAACCAGCTTGAGTATGTTCAAAGTGTCCAACTGGAAATTATATTTATTGGTGACTAAGTTTTTATGAGTCTTTGTTTTAAATTCTTAGTACTCTCTTCAGATTTGGATCTGTGTTTTAAATATCCCATGCATATTTTAACAAATTTGTTTCCCTCAAAAGACAGACTCAACCTGCAAAAGAACTTGTGAGTAGTAATTTAAAGTCTAATTGCTGCAAGTTACCTCGCACTGTTTGCTTCCGTTGTGGGAAGTATTAAGTGTTTTTTCTTAAGTTTCATTTTATACTTATCTTAAGTTTATTTAAAAATTATAGTCATAATTACATAAGAAATCACTATATGATTTCAACTCGTTGCATCTTGTACAAATTCGCATTTGAATCTTATTTAATCATGGACTTTCATAAAATATAAAAGTATACCATTGAATGCATATGGCAGATTTTGCAACATAATTTTTAAATTAGATTCATCGATCCTCATGTGAATGATAACTCCAATAACGAAGAGCCATTTTTTTTTACGTGTAAGTGTTTAACACTTACACCAACCTCTTCTAATTGAAAAATAATAATAACTAAGTTTTGTTGTATTACACAGATTCAATTATATAAACCAGAAAATGCCACAGTATCTTGTTATAAATTATGTAAGCATTCAAAATTTTAAAGTTTACATATCTTTTGATAGTTTTACCTATAAATTTTTTAGTATGCCTTTACCTTCAAATATTACTACCTTTTATCCTGCGTGTATGGATTGAGCCAATTGTCCCATTGCGGTAGCTAGAATTGTGTTGTGTGGAAGTGAAAAGATTTGGTTAGGATTTTCACCTTGAAAATAGTTGTGTTACTACGTGCAGAATCGATTTTGCTTAGAGCTTTTCCTTCTGATTTTTTCGAAGAAAAATTAAAGGGACAATTACTATATTATCCCTATTTATTTCTTATTCTACTTTTAAATATAACCAAACAACACCCTTTTTAGTAATTATACCTCTAAAACTATTATTTTTAAATAAAAGTAACATTTTCAAACTCAATTCCTTAATATCATTCCTAAACACCAATCAATTCTTTCAAAAGCAATTCTATTAATATTTAAACCAAACGAACCTATATATATATATGTGGTATGTTCTTCTTATTGGAACTTACTAATGTAAGGTCAGATTTTATAATCTTTTCCATAATATCGTAATCCTATGTCTAGTATAACTCATCCAACATAGTATCGTTATCTCTAAAACATTAAACTTATTTTCTCGTTAGCTTTTTCCGACAGACACTTGTCGTGTACAACATCATTGATCTTATAGTTGTGCAGAGGTTGAGTAGCACTTCCTCTTTTTATTTATTTATTATTTATCACAATAACACCTCAAATACTGTTCCATTTTATTCAACTAGCTCTTATACTACACCTTAAGTCACCCTTTATTTACTAAAAATCTTGGGTCATACATCCAAGATAGTTGAGCGTTTGACTTGTGGTATGATATTGTTCTCAATTTTCAGCTCGAAGGTAGGATTTGTGGCAGTGTTTGTTTATTGTTCTGAAACAGAAAATACTAGGACAATGACAGAAATACAGGGATAGTGGAGACAGAGACATAAATTATAAATATGTATAGACATATTATTGAAAGAAAAAAATATTAAATTTCTGACTCTGTATCCTGTCCCACTGTCTCTATATTTTGAAGATGCAAAAATTTTATATTTTTCTGTTTCGAGGATAGAAATTTTTTTTGTCCCATTGTCTCAACGTGCCCAGAGGGCGCTGCGATTTCAAAATAAAAATTTTGAATAAAAACGGGAGTCGCCACCAATTTTAATTTTGGTTAAAATTGGAAAACCTTTTAATTTGCAAGTTGGTCTTTTTTTAGAAAAGAAATTAAAGGTTCGGGAGTCTGATTATGATTAGGGAAGGGTAGAAACTTAATCCCACAGCACCTCTAATGCATCCATATAAATACGGTTACCCTAGAGCTCATTATGCAAATTAATTATAATTTTAATAATATTTACTTTTCCCCAATAGTTATAATAAAAAAATAAAATAAAATAAAATAAAAAAAATTAAATTAAAAAAAGAATACAACTTAATGAAAAATTAATTTTGACTTGATAGTTGTTGGCTACGCCGACGTATCCTTTTGGTGCAATGAGGAATTCAAAGTCACGTCGTTCTGTAGAAAATGATTGTGCGTGGATAGATTTTAATTAAGAAACAAAATAACAATGCGTTGATTGATTTTAATTTAAAAAAAAAAGAGTGTTGATCGATTTTGATTTAATTTTTTGTTTTGGAAATGGATTTTTATTATGGAAGGACAACATTTAGACAAACACTAGTTTTAATAAGATTTGACAAAATTAATTCGCAAACATGTAACAAACACAATTAATTTGAACAAACATATAAAATTAAACTAAAAAATAAAATAATAATAAATAAAAATAAAAATAATAAAAATAATAATAAAAAAATGAATTACTGTTTTTCATTTTTAATCATTTTCAGAATAAATAAAATAAATAAAATAATTTTTTTTTAAAAAAAAAGATAAATAAATAAATAAAACGAAAAAAGAAGGAAAAAAAATAAAAAATAAACTGCCAAAAAAAGGGGAAAAAAAGAAAGAAAAAAAAGAGTTAGCCCAAAAAAAAGGAATTGAAAAAAAAAAAGAAGAAGGCCCAAAACTAAAAAAAAAATCAGCCCAAGATGATAAAAGAAAAAACCCAATAAAACTAGCCCAGAAAAAAAAGAAATAAAAATCTAGTTCAAAACAAAGTTCAATTCCCGAACCCACATAACCAGCTAAGAAAAAAAGACAAATACTAAAAGACAGAACCCAATTCCCACCTAAAACTGAACCAGTCCCTTTCTTTTTTTAAAAAAAAATTAAAAAATAAAAAAACGAACTTAGCCTAATACTGATAAAAAAACACATAAAAAAAAACAAACCATATCTATAAAATAGGGCTCCAACAAAAAATTAATCCAGGCCCATACCCAAACAGAAATAAAACCAAATCAATAAGCCCAACCCTCTCTGTTCGATTTTTAAAACAACCAGGAAAAAAAAATGCATGGCCCAAAAGGAATTAAACACCAAATTTGCACTGACCCTCTTGATTTCCCTTTCACACACACACTAATTCTACCCTCTTAGACTCAAACACACTCATACACGTGCATATCTGAGAGGATAAGAAATTGAGACCAAAAGGAAAGTGTGAGGCTGAGAGAGAACATGCAAAAAGGGAGAGAATAAGAGAAAGAGAGAGCAGAGAGAGAGGAAGGAGACGGACAGAGAGAAGGGGAAAGAGAGAAGAGAGAGAGGGGAAGGATGCATGGGTGGAGGAGGGAGTGGCCAGCCAAGAAGGGGCTGCGGCCACCGCGCCATGTGGGTGAAGGGAAAGGGAGATCGCCGCGGCAGTGAGCCATCCGCGGTGGTGGGTTCGCGAAGGGAGCGCCGGTCACCATGGAGGTTGCATCTTGTGAAGGAGGTGAGAGGCGCGCCGCACGCAGCCGGTCGGAGAGGGAGAAGGAGATGATGCCGCGGGAGGGGGCCTGCAACGCCGCGATGCGGTGGATCCGCGGAGGAAAGAAGGCCACGCTGCCGCGTGGCTGTTAGCTGTTGGTCATCCCGGCGGAGAGGGAGAAGCTCGCGGAGGTGGCTGAGAGAGGGAGAATCCGTCATGAGCGAAGCGCCGCAAAGGAGCTAGCGGCAATGGTGCGATCCGGCTGAGGGGGCGTGGTGGTTGGGCTTTTCGGTGGTGGGTGCGGTGGCCGCAAGAGGGGGGCGCTGCGGTTCGCGATGCGGTGGATATGGTGGAAGAGAGGGAAAAAGGCCGATGGTGAAGGGAGGAAGATGGTGGTTGATGGAGGAGGTTTGGGTAGTGGTGGGGTGGTGGAGCTTGATGGTTGATGATGATGATGGGGGCTGAGGAAGAAGAAGATGATGATGATTGGAATCATGGGGAGGAGGAGTTGGGGATGATGGTGAGACAATGGGGGGCCGCGGCGGTGGTGGGATGGCCGCGGCCTCCCTCCCCTGTTTCTTCCTTTTTGATTTTTCTTGTTGATTTCTGATGATGATGATGGTGATGTGTACCTGTCTCTGTGTAACTGTTGAATTATGGTTGATTCTTCTTTGTATTTGTTGGTTTTGCTCGAATTTTAGCTGATATGTTGCTGGTTTCTGATTTGGAATTTTATGTTGATTACCTTCTCTGTGCTTTTGAAAGATTTTGATCTCTGAAGATCAATCAATGTATGAGTGTTTGAATGGATGCGTCTGAAAACAAAATTTGTTAATCTCCAGAACCCCCCGTTTTGTAAATTTGAGTCCTTATTTAAGCACCCTTCTGAATCAATCTCATGCCTCAGCAATGAAAGGGAATAATTGAGGGAACAAACTGAATTGGAGTTGTGGGGAATGTTATCATTGGTGTTTTTTGATGATGATGATAGGCATGGTTGCTTCAGCTTTTAATTTGTTTTCATTATCTTCAACTCCGCTGCAATCATCCTGTCTCAGCTTTTACTTTTCATTTTTTAGTTTTTAAATTTTTGGTTTTATTATTTTTTGTACAGATCGACAAAAAACATAGGCTTCCAAAAAAACTGGGCTGAAAATGATTTTTTTTTTTGGACAAGTGTAGATTAAAACATGGGCTATATATAAAAACAAAAAACAAAACCAAAAAAATAAATAAATAAATAAATAAAGAGAAAAAAAAATGGGCTGATATTTTTTTGGAGAGATTTTTATTTTTTGTTTTTTTTAACAATAAGAGGTAAACGTCCAGACAAAATATGATGTTCACAGTTGCCCCTCTTTACTTGTTTCTTACTGAAAAAATATAAAGTCGATGACTTTGATATTTTGCTGTAAGGGACAAGTAAAGAATGAACACATATTTTGTTTGAATGTATAATGCATGGTGGTGATGCTGATAATGACAAGTGTATGAGAGAAAATGATAAATGCATAATGACAAAGTAAAATGTTCAGATGGATACTGTTAGAAACCTAATGTATGATGACAAAGTGAAATGAAATGATGAATGATGCCAAGTGATAAATACACACTGCTAATGCATGTGACAATTCAAAAGTATCTATGAAAGCATATGTAAAGCATATTAGAATGAGATCTGTGGGGATGCATTTGAAATTTGCATGAAGTATATGAGAATGGAATCTGTGAAAGGAAATGTGGGTGAAGTGTGAATGTGAAATTTGCAAAAACAATACATGTGAAACCTAAAGTAGATACATATGAAAATAAACATGAAAGTAGTAAAAGCTTGTGAAAGTACACGTGAAAGCAGTAAATGCTTGTGAAAGTAAACGTGAAAGCAGTAAAGGCTTGTGAAAGTAAACGTGAAAGCAGTAAAGGCTTGTGAAAGTAAACGTGAAAGCAGTAAATGCGTGTGAAATAAACGTGAAAGCAAAACAGTAAAAGCTTGTGGAAGTAAACGTGAAAGCAGTAAAGGCTTGTGAAAGTAAACGTGAAAGCAGCAAATGTGTGTGAAATAAACGTGAAAGCAATAAAAGCATGTGGAAGTAAACGTGAAAGCAGTAAAAGCTTGTGGAAGTAAATGTGAAAGCAGTAAAGGCTTGTGAAAGTAAACGTGAAAGCAGCAAATGCGTGTGAAATAAACGTGAAAGCAATAAAAGCATGTGTAAGTAAACGTGAAAACAGTAAAAGCTTGTGGAAGTAAACGTGAAAGCAGTAAAGGCTTTTGGAAATAAACGTGAAAGCAATAAAAGCATGTGAAAGCAGTAAAAGCTTCTGGAAGGAAATGTGAAAGTAGTAAAGGCTTGTGGAAGTAAACGTGAAAGTAGTGAAAGCTTGTGAAAGTAAATGTGAAAGCAGTAAAAGCTTCTGGAAGGAAATGTGAAAGCAGTAAAGGCTTGTGGAAGTAAACGTGAAAGTAGCGAAAGCTTCTAGAAATAAACGTGAAAGCAGTAAATTGTGAAAACTGTAAATTGCGAAAACCTTGTGAAAGCGTGTGAAAATTAAATGTATGGATGAAACGATGCGAGATTAATGTGATGATGGTATAACGAATGGTGCAAAGCTAGTGGAGTGATGTGATAATGGTATGACGAATGATGGTATGAATAAATGTATAAATGATGCAAGACTGATGCAAAGATGATATGCTCTATGACAAAATGATGACAACAGCTTTTCAAAAAATAAAATTGCCCCAGTTTGAGGTATCTTCGCATTGTCCTTCAAGAAAGCATTTATATATCCCAAAATGATCCGTCTCTCTAGGTGAGTAATTCTGTTAGCTTTTCTGCTGTAGGTTTCAAATGTAACATCTCCTTTTTGCCCCAGTTCGTTAATTGTGTTCTCACTTTATGCCTTGATCACCCGTTTGGATTTCTCATCTCTTTACGAGTCAATCTCGGTCTTCAAACCCCCTGCTTGATTTATCTGTCATGAGCTTTGTCAGCTAATTAGTCCTTTGATTATACTTCAATGATTATGCACGGTTTTCAAAGAGAATGATAAAGATCTTGGTAGAAACAAAAGATAAACAGGGACACAAAGGGAAAGAAGGATAATTTTATTGGATTTCAAACTGAAAAGTATTTACAGGATTTCAAGAACTATTAAGAAGTAAAGAATGAAGAAAGAAGAAACTGGTAGTGCTGCTTTCATATGATCAACCCATTTCACTAATTCGTTAGCTACATCAGACTCAAAATCCATGATGACGAATGCAATCCTTCATTTTGCTTCCGACAATATCACAATCAAATTGCCCCAGTTTCCATACTCCACATAGCTTCTCATTCATTGACTTAACTTTAACCATTGCATAGGCCACCATTTCAGGTTTTCAACCTAGCATTTTTATTTGCTTTGTATGCTCTATCTTTTGCCTAGGCCGCCCTTCCGGGTTTTCAACCTAGCGAGCTTTTCTTTTTTCTCTTTTTTTTCTTTCCTTTCAGTTTTTAAGCAAAGTATTTCTTTAAGGCATCTGAATTGATTGGTTTTGCAAGTACATTGCCTTCCATGTCAGTCAAGATCAACGCTCCTCCAGAAAATGCATCTTTTACGATGTAAGGGCCTTCATGTGTAGGGGCCCACTTGCCTCTGGTATCCTCTTGATTCGGTAAAATTTTCTTCAAAACAAGGTCACCTGACTGGAATGTTCGAGGACAAACATTCTTATTAAACGCTTTAGCCATCCTTTTCTGATATAACTGACCATGACAGACTGCATTCAGCCGTTTTTCTTCGAGCATGTTCAATTGCTCATATCTCGTTTTGACCCACTCGGCTTCTTCCAATTCAGCTTCCACCAAGACTCTTAAAGACGGTATTTCCACCTCTATGGGTGTTACTGCCTCCATCCCATACACCAGCGAATACGGAGTTGCCCCAGTTGAAGATCTGACAGAAGTTCGATAGGCATGTAATGCATAAGGCAACATTTCACTCCAATCCTTGTATGTGACCACCATCTTCCCTAGGATCTTCTTGATGTTCTTGTTTGCTGCCTCCACAGCCCCATTCATCTTTGGTCGATAAGGAGCCGAGTTATGATGCTTGATCTTGAATTGCTCACACAGTTTCTGTACATCTGCATTGTTGAAATTTGTGGCATTATCTGTGATGAGCCTGTCTGGCAATCCGTATCTACAAATGATGTTATTCTTCAGAAACTTCACTACCACTTTCCGTGTCACATTGGCATAGGAAGCGGCCTCTACCAATTTGGTGAAATAATCAATAGCTACCAGAATGAATTGATGCCCATTGGAGGCTTTGGGGTTAATTGGCCCTATGACATCCATGCCCCACATTGCAAACGGCCAAGGTGATGTAAGAGTATGCAATGGCACAGGAGGAGAATGGATTCGATCAGCATATACTTGGCACTTGTGACATTTTCTGACAAACTCTATGCAGTCTTTTTCCATTGTTAGCCAATAGTATCCCTGTCTGAGAATCTGTCGGGATAACATGTGTCCGTTAGCATGAGTACCACAAATACCCTCATGGACTTCAGATAAGATGGAGTTCGCTTCCCTAGCATCGACACACCTTAACAAAACTCCGTCATAACTCCTTTTATACAATACTTCCCCTGATAAGAAGAATGACATGGATAATCGCCTGAGTGTCTTCCTGTCATTCTCATTTGCTGCTGCAGGGTATTCTTTCTCCTTGATTAACTTCTTGATATCATAGAACCATGGTCGGCCGTCTGGCTCGTCTTCAATGTTGGAACAGTATGCTGGCTCTCTTCTAACTGTCACTTGCAAGGGTCGCACTTCTACTTCCAGATCGAGCTTGGTCATCATAGCCAAGGTAGCTAAAGCATCTGCAAACTGATTCTGATCGCGAGGCAAGTAATGGAAACTGACATCCTTGAACTCATCTTTTAAGCTCATAAGATGCTCAAAGTATGACAGTAACCTATGTTCTTTGACTCGCCATTCTCCATTGACTTGAAAAATAATTAAGGCTGAATCTCCATAGACCTCCAAGAATTGCACACCAAGGGATATCGCTGCCTTTAGACCTGTTATGCATGCTTTATACTCGGCCATGTTGTTGGTACAATCAAATGTCAATTTCACGGCAATTGGGAATTGTTTTCCATCAGGGGATATTAAGACTGCTCCAACCCCATTCCCTCAGATATTGACTACACCATCAAAATACATCTTCCACACTAAATCATCTTCTTCTTTATTCTCACTGTTCTCTTCTACAACTGCTAGGACATCTTCATCAGGAAATTCAAGTTCCATCGACTGATATTCTTCAAGCGGGTTTTCAGCCAAGTGATCAGCTATCACACTTCCTTTTATGGATTTTCTGGTCACATACTTGATGTCAAATTCTGCTAGAACTACTTGCCATTTAGACATTCTTAGGGAGATATGCGGGCTTTCAAAGATGCACTTCATGGGGTCTATCCGAGATATGAGCAAAGTCGTATAATAGAGCATGTACTGTCGTAATCTTTTCGTCGTCCATACTAGTGCACAACAAGTCTTCTCAATAGCTAGATATCTAGACTCGCAGTCATTGAATTTCTTGCTCAAGTAGTAAATGGCTTGCTCTTTTTGACCAGACTCGTCGTGCTGACCCAATACTGCCCCTATAGAGCCATGCAATACTGTGAGGTATAGTATGAGTGGTCGCCCTAGTGTTGGTGGAACTAAGATAGGTGGATTTGAGAGGTAATCCTTGATCCTGTCAAAAGCCTCTTGACACTTCTCATCCCATTTGCTCGAATGATTCTTCTTCAATAGCTTAAATATCGGCTCGCAAGTGTGAGTCAGATTGGAGATGAATCTTGCTATGTAATTCAGTCGGCCTAAGAAACCTCGGACTTCCTTCTCTGTCTTGGGTGCTGGCATGTTATGGATAGCTTTGATTTTGTCTGGGTCTACTTCAATACCCTTCTTGCTGACGATAAATCCTAACAATTTTCCTGTTGACGCTCCGAAAGTACATTTTGCTGGATTCAGTCGAAGCTTGTAAGTCCTTAACCTTTCAAATAGTTTCCAGAGCACCGTAACATGACTTTCTCCTTCCTGTGACTTTGCTACCATGTCATCCACATACACCTCTAGCTCCTTGTGAATCATGTCATGGAAAAGAGTCACCATCGCTTGCTGATATGTTGCCCCAGCATTCTTTAGTCCGAACGGCATAACCCTGTAACAGAACACTCCCCACTGAGTGACAAATGATGTCTTCTCTTTGTCTTCTTCTGCCATTAAGATCTGATTGTAACCTGAATAACCATCCATGAAAGAGAATCGATGGCCTCTAGCCGTGTTATCAACCAGAACGTCTATATGTGGGAGAGGAAAATTATCCTTTGGGCTTGCTTTATTTAGGTCACGATAGTCCACACACATTCTGACCTTTCCATCCTTCTTCGGTACTGGCACTATGTTTGCTATCCATTCTGGGTAGAGTGGAATCTCCAAGAAACCAGCATCAAGTTGTTTTTTGACTTCTTCTTTGATTTTGAGCGATATTTCTGGACTCATCCTCCGTAACTTTTGTCGCTTAGGTTCCATTCCTTCAATTAATGGGATGCTGTGAGCTACTATCCCTGGGTCCAAACCGGGCATATCTTTGTAAGACCAAGCAAAAACATCCAGGAATTCACGGAATAGTGCAATCATCTCTTTCCTTTCTGGATTGTCGACTATTTTCACTTCTTTCTTATCTTCATCAGTGCCCAGATTCACAGTTTCAACAACCTCATCATGTGGATTTATCCCTTTCTCCATTGAATTTATGATTTTGGCAAATTGTTGGCACAACTCAGGATCTTCATCTTGTTCATTTTCATTCAAGTCTATTGTAACGTAAGAATCGATTAATGGGTTTTCACAATCATTTGCACAGGATAGTGAATCTGACGGAGATAAGTCCCTGGAATTAAGATGAGACCAGAAATAAATAAAACAAAAGAGGATAGAAAAGAAAGAAAACCATGCATAATCATCTTATTCAATTGAAATCAAAATACAACAAAGCAACTAAAGCGTCCATTACTCAAGATACAACAAATCATCTAAGGGCACAGAATCCCAATTGTTTAACGGCTCAAGACTAGGGTAGATCAGCCGAGGTATCTCCCTGGCTCCTCCAAGGGTGCTGACAGTTTCATTTGCTTCTATCACCATCACTTCTGCAGGTGCAGGAAATGTATCCCTAATATGTGGGATTTTCTTCTTAGTGGATTCAAAAGACTGTTGATCATTTACGGCTTCATACCCGAGACCAAACTTCCCAGAATTGCCAGGAAGTGAGATTGGATTCTTGATTCCTTGCAGCTGACTCGCTAATCCTTTCCCTTCTTCAAACCCACTTTTGTGCATTATTCAAGCAGCTACTTGATGCACATCACATTTTGATCCTGCTGGCTCTGCTATCTCAAGGTTTTGAAATGATACCTCGAGAGTGTCTTCAGCACAATCAACATATGGCACGGACACCGGTTTAGTCACCAACAATTCTTCTTCCCCTTTGACAGTGATGAGTTTCCCATTATCTATGAACTTTACCCTCTGATGAAGCGTAGAGGGAACAAAGACTCGCTTCATGAATCCAGGGTCTTCCTAACAGCATCGTGTACCCTGGATCAATATCCATTACCTGGAATCTGGTCATGAAGGTAGTTGGCCTAATCTGCAGCTGAAGATCAATGGCTCCCATGATCTCCCTTAAGGACCCATCAAACGCCTTAACAATGGTTCCACTTGGTTCAATAACGGAGGGATCAATTGGGAGTTGTTGCAAAGTGGAGTAAGCAAGCACATTGAAGGCTGACCCTCCATCAATCAATACTTTTGCGATGTTACAACCCTGGCATTTCAGGGTGATGTGGAGCGCCTTCAGGCGCCCTACTGGATGAGGGAAAACTTCATTTTCTGTGAAGGTGATGGTGTTAGCTGTTCTGATAGCACCTACAATTCCTTCAAACCTATCAGGGGTTATGTCTTTGGACACGTATGCTTGATCCAACACCTTTTTTATTGCATTGCGATGAGCTTCCGAAGATAAGATTAAGGAATAAAGTGAGATCTTTGCCGGTGTTTTCTTCAATTGATCCACCACATCATACTCACTCTGTTTCATTATCTTCAAGAACTCCTCTTCTTCATCTTCTTGAGTCTTTTCTCTGTTTTCCTTTACAGGTGCTACTTGAGAATCCTTTAATAGCTTCTCAGGGGTATAACACCTGCCACTCCGAGTCATTCCTCCTATTCCCGCAACATTTGTTATTGACTCTGTTGCAGAGGGTTCCGAGCAAGCTCCATTGCCAAGTTCTCCAATTGCCTCTGGCTTATTGAACATTGCGGTTGTGGTAAGATAAGAAGGCAAACTAGATACCTTGAAGACCAGTACTGATCTTTGAATAGGAGATATTACTCGGGATGTTGTAGAATGAGGCTCCACAACTGTTTCATACCTCCATGGAACCGCATGATCGCTCTCATAAGGAAATGGCTTGGGCACTTTGAAAACAAGCGCTGGCTCTTGGTTGTAAACTTTAAAAACAGGGGGTGTACGATGAATCAGATTGACACTCTGTTCGATATCTCTTGGTATCTCCAGTACCCCTAGTTTGATCATTCTTTCGACATAGAGCTTCAGCTTTGGACATTCCTCTATGTGGTGCTTCATTCCGGAACACTCACAGAATAGATCAACTTCATCACCTTTCACCGTCCTTTTACCTTTCTCTCCTTCAACTTCCATCTCGTAACCTACCCTCTTCAGTGCTTCCAGGATCTCCTTCACCGGGAGCTTGACATTCTCTACACCTTGACTTGTAATCTCCTCATAGCAGATAGAATTTACCTGACCTCCACCATGATTAGGGAACGGGTTATTCCTTATGTGAGGTCTTGATTCCTCTTTCAACTTAATGGCACCACGGTCAATTAAACACCATACTGCGCTTCTGAACCCATAACAATCCTCAACTGAGTGTCCCGGGGAATTCGAATGGTAATCACATGTCTGATTTGGATTGTACCACCTGGGGTATGGTGGCATGAAGGTCTTCCCCGGACGTGGGCCTAGCAAGTTGTCTCTACACAAGTGTTTAAACAGCTCGGCATGGCTCATGTGGAAATCGGGTAAGGGTCGATTCTCCATTGGAGGTCTTTGTGTGTTGTTGGTATTGGATGGTGAAGGAGTTGTGAAAGGATTACTTGTCTGGTGGGTCTGGGGTGGTGTTTGGTGAGGTCTAGGCATCGTTGGTGTATAAGGTCGTGGATAGGAGACGTGGTTGATTTGGTGGGGTTGTGGTGTATATGGCATTTGTGGTGAAATGGCTCTTGGGGATGGATATTGTTGGTAAGATGGGTGTTGTGTGTGTAGATAAGTGGAATGATGGCTTGGTCGGGGAGTGGGTTGTTGAGAGTGGATGTAGTTAACGACATTCTCCTTCTTCTTAAAATGGAAACTCTTCTTGGATTGAGACTCACTTGCTTCTATCTCTATCTTCCCTTCTTGGATGTTAGTCTCAATCCTTTCTCCGATTTCGACTAAATCGACGAACTCTTTGACATGGGTCCCCAGCATATTCCTGAAAAAAGGTCCTTCTAGTGTACGAATGAAATAAGAGCACATTTCTTGCTCTAACATTGGTGGAACAACCCTCCCAGCCATGGCCCTCCATCTCTGGGCATATTCTTTGAAAGACTCATTTTCCTTCTTCCTTATCCCTTTCAGCTGATCTCTAGTAGGTGTGACATTCAAGTTGAACTTGTATTGGTTTGTGAAAGCCTGAGCTAGGTCTTCCCAACACCTGATCTGTGCTCGATCTATCTGCATATACCATTCCCATGCAGCGCCTTCTAAGCTCTCAGGAAAAAAGCTTATCAGGAAGTTTTCATCTTTTGACCACATTCCCATCTTCGTACAATACATTCACAGATGCATAATAGGATTGGTGCTACCGTCGAACTTGACGAGTTCAGGCATCTTGAAGTCTTTAGGAATAACCACATTGGGAGTCAAGCACAGATCACTAATACTCATTGAGCCATAGGGATTAGGCCCACGTAGCATTCGGATTTGCTCCTGCATGCTTTCTTGTAGCTCCTGTTTCAGCTTTAGTCGTTCCAGCTCCCTCGCAGTTTCACTTGCGGATCCAGCTCCTTCATCATTCTCATACCCCGCATGTTCCTCATGCTCAGCATTTTCAGCACTCACCTTAGCCATATTCACTGTATCAACAATGAACTTCTTGAATTCCGGTCCGAACATGGACTTCATCATTTCTTTGAGGTCATCAATCTCTTGACTTAAATTCCGTCCTCCGGTAACGCTGTCTGCTGCCATAGCTTTTTCCTTGCCTTTATCCTTGGTACCTTTCTCTTTCTCAACTCTGGATCGTAACTCGTACGGCTCTCTAGCCGATGCACTTGTATTTGACAAAGCTTTCTTTGAAGGAGCAATCTTGGATAACCTTCACAAAAAGTAAAAAGATAAACAAATGGTAAAAACTTAAAGATCCTTTGATGGCAAAGAATCACATTTATTTTGACAGTGTCGAATTGATTCATATCCTATTCAGAGGACTTAATGTCCATAAGACAGGATATGTGATGGATTTAAGTATAGGGGTTATCATTCCACAATATACTTTGTTAGGAGTATACTAGCAATGTAGAACTTGATCTTCTTTCTTACATTCTACACAGAAGAAAAAAAAATTCTATAAGGTAGAAATGTAATTGACAATATATCCAAGGGAGATTTTGCTCCACGATGAATATAGTCTTCCCTGTTTATTTGAGGAGGAATCTGGAAAATCAAATTTATTTCATTCATTCAAAAGAGTACAGTTACATCATAGTTGAGTCAACAATGGTCATTCTCTTTCTCTTAAGACCTCTAGCAAAGCCTTTACTCAGGTTCATAAAATCACTCATTTCACTTGGCAAATGAAGCTTGAAATTCTTTTGAACTTCTTTCTCTGCTTTTTCAAAATGGTAAATGAACTTCGGAATGTGATGATCAAATTCCTCAGTTAGCTTTGTGTATTTTCCTTTTCATTCCTCAGCCTTCATTGCCCAATCACCAGCTTGTTTCTTCCAGAATCTTCTTGCATCTTCTGTATTCAGAAGTTGGTTTCGACATTTCATGAAACGGGCCCATTCTTGATCACATTCTTCTTTAGCCTGGGCTAATGATGCATTTAACTCTTCTATCTTCAACTGCAATTCTTCTTTTTGTCCTTGCAGTTCAACTTCCAGCTCTTCTTTTATTTGTTCTTGCTCACCAATCTTCATTTTCAACTTCCAGCTCTTCTTTCATTTGTTCTTGCTCACCAATCTTCATTTTCAATTCTTTATTTTCTTTGTTCAGTTGACTAATGTGCTTCATAAACCTATTCTTCTCATTAGCCACCATTTGGACTTGCTTTTCAAGGTTCTGGATCTTCTGTCTTTGCTTTTCTTGATCAGGGACATCGGCCAGCTCATCCTTCAGTTGTTCAATCAGCTTTTCTCTCTTCTCACATTGGCTTCGAGTAATGATAACTTCTAGTTCTGCTGCCTGCTTTTGTTGTTCCAAGAGCTTCATTTGTGCTTTCATGACCTCCATCTGTTCAGCCAATTGAGGGTCATTCCTCTTGTCCTGAAGAGAGCTAGGGACAACTTGAGGTATTTCTCTTGTTTTTCTCCATGTGACATACTCGCGGGTACTGATCACAAGTGGTTTACCTAACTCATTTCTTCCGGCCATATGAATATCTCTCCATGCTTCTTTGACTTCTCGTGATAACTTCTTAGTGTGTTCACCTTCCTTGTACCAGAAGTAAAGTCCGCTCAATTACTCATCTCGTGGCTTCTTTTGTGTCCAACAAAGTTGTCTGAGTACTATTGCTGGCGTGTATGATATGCAACCTCTTGGACCCATTAATGGTATGCTATGATAATTTCCACAGCCGAGAATGATGTCACCTCTTTCATGTTCATACCATGGACAAACCCACTTGAATGACTGTTCTTTTACGTTATCAAATTCAACCTTCCACTCATGGTCTTCTCTTGGCTTTGTTGGGATACGATGAAAGCTTTTTAGTGGGTCTGAGACACTTCTGATGTGATTCCCTGCATACATATGTGTGATGATCCACACGTACAAGAGGTGTAAGCAACATCGAAGCTTTCCTTTTTGTTTCTGATGACAGAAATTCAAAGTCAGAAACGTTTCAACCAACACAAAGAGAATCGGATTTCTTTGCCTATTTTCAACAAAGAAAGAAAACATCCATGGCGACTTGATCAACTATGTCCTGCAAGTAAGGAAACAATACCAGCCCATAGATAGCAAAAGCCAGCACTCTTGCAAAAGTAGCCCACTCTTTTCGATGCCCCAAGTCTTTCAAATGTTCTTCTATGAAGATTTTTGTCACCCCTTTTGATTCTGAATGTCCTGTCAACTTCACTTGAACCACTGGCACACCCAATAATTCACTGAATTGCTCTACCACCTTTCCACTTGAAATAGGTTGTTCTAGATGAAAATAAATGGAAGTATTCTTTCTCATTGGTAATTTTAACATGCAGGCATATTCTTCAATGGTAGGGGTGATATCCATGTTTGGCAGCTCAAAACATCTCAAAGTGGGGTTCCAATACTGGGCAAGAACATTGAGGGCGGAAGTTTCCACTGATATGAATAACAGATCTAGAATTGATCCATATTTATTTGAAAAAGCTTTTCTGTTTTCAGTGGGCAGCAACTGGCTTAACCGACGTAGATTTTCCAGAGAACTGGTATTTCCCATCACATTGAAATGCTTCTTCAAGTTGGATACATTGCTAATATATCGTGCTCTTTCCATCATTCACTGTCTAATATGATGTTGTTCTTTTGCCACCAATAGATCCTTCAAAAGAAGAGAAAATGAATGAGATGCGAGTTATGAACAAAATAAATATGCATAGGCACGAAGTGAATGCATGAAAATGGATCTTTTTTCTTTTTTATGCTTAAATAAACATGCTAAATGAGAAAAATGTGAATGTCATGCATGATTGAGATGTGAATTATTTATACACAAATTGATAATGCATGTTGTAATGTCCATGATGAATGTTACATGATACCACAAATGCATGATGTATAAAAGACGAAAAAAAGTTGTAATGTCCATGATGAATGTTACATGATACCACAAATGCATGATGTATAAAAGACGAAAAAAAAGAAAAAAAGTACGCTCCCTTGTGTCCAAACAGGGTGGAGTCTAATGCTTGGTTCTATGGTCAACCCTATTTGAGGTAGGCATCTAGCATCATTCTATCAGTGCACAGTTTTTGGGTGGATCTAGATGCTTGAAAGATTGTGGTCCCCAGGCTTCCTTTACCAATAGGATAAAGACCCAGTTCCATGAGTTAAACCATAGGGACATGAAAGTCACAATATGGCAACCCATAGTTCCAGTAACAACCTGAGCGGATGAGTCAACGACTGTCAGGGAAGCATAAGCCTCACAATAACAACGTCGAAACCCCTTCTTGCCCTATGGCTTTCCAAGGCTCGGGTATAGAGCCCAAATTGTGTGTGAGGACAGTGATAGTGAGAGTGTGTGCAGGGAGCATACAAACCTTGTAATCCTAAATACTATATATAACCCTGCAAAACAAATCAAAGAAGCACATACATATACAAAAAGTCTTCTACCCTAAGGTTCCAAATATATATAAAAAAAAAAATCTCTATCCTAAGATAACAAGTATTTACAGAAATAAAACAAACTATCCTAAGATTTGAATAACAAATATTAACAAATAAAATAAGCAAATATTTACAAAAGAAAGGCAATTATTTACAAAATGAAAAAGAAGGGGAAATATAAATATTATAAATTATAATTATTTGCATGATTTACTCTAACAGGCTTGACTCTCAAATGTCCCTAGTGGAGTCGCCAAGCTGTCTCAACGTGCCCGGAGGGCGCTGCGATTTCAAAATAAAAATTTTGAATAAAAACGGGAGTCGCCACCAATTTTAATTTTGGTTAAAATTGGAAAACCTTTTAATTTGCAAGCTGATTTTTTTCTAAAAAAGAAATCAAAGGTTCGGGAGTCTGATTATGATTAGGGAAGGGTAGAAACTTAATCCCACAGCACCCTTAATGCATCCATATAAATACGGTTACCCTAGAGCTCATTATGCAAATTAATTATAATTTTAATAATATTTACTTTTCCCCAATAGTTATAATAAAAAAATAAAATAAAATTAAATAAAATTAAATTAAATTAAAAAAGAATACAACTTAATGAAAAATTAATTTTGACTTGATAGTTGTTGGTTACGCCGACGTATCCTCTGGTGCAATGAGGAATTCAAAGTCACGTCGTTCTGTAGAAAATGATTGTGCGTGGATAGATTTTAATTAAGAAACAAAATAATAATGCGTTGATTGATTTTAATTTAAAAAAAAAAAGAGTGTTGATCGATTTTGATTTAATTTTTTGTTTTGGAAATGGATTTTTATTATGGAAGGACAACATTTAGACAAATACTAGTTTTAATAAGATTTGACAAAATTAATTCGCAAACTTTGTAACAAACACAATTAATTTGAACAAACATATAAAATTAAACTAAAAAATAAAATAATAATAAATAAAAATAAAAATTAAATAAAAATAATAAAAAAATTGAATTACTGTTTTTCATTTTTAATCATTTTCAGAATAAATAAAATAAATAAAATAAATTTTTTTTTAAAAAAAGATAAATAAATAAATAAAACGAAAAAAAGAAGGAAAAAAAATAAAAAATAAACTGCCAAAAAAAGGGGAAAAAAAAGAAAGAAAAAAAAGAGTTAGCCCAAAAAAAGGAAGTGAAAAAAGAAGAAGGCCCAAAACGAAAAAAAAAACCAGCCCAAGATGATAAAAGAAAAGACCCAATAAAACTAGCCCAGAAAAAAAAGAAATAAAAATCTAGTTCAAAATAAAGCCCAATTCCCGAACCCACATAACCAGCTAAGAAAAAAAACAAATACTAAAAGACAGAACCCAATTCCCACCTAAAACTGAACCAGTCCCTTTCTTTTTTTTAAAAAAAATAAAAAATAAAAATACGAACTTAGCCTAATACTGAGAAAAAAACACATAAAAAAAAACAAACCATATCTATAAAATAGGGCTCCAACAAAAAATTAATCCCAGCCCATACCCAAACAGAAATAAAACCAAATCAATAAGCCTAACCTTCTCTGTTCGATTTTTAAAACAACCAGGAAAAAAAATGCATGGCCCAAAAGGAATTAAACACCAAATTTGCACTGACCCTCTTGATTTCCCTTTCACACACACACTAATTCTACCCTCTTAGACCCAAACACACTCATACACGTGCATATCTGAGAGGATAAGAAATTGAGACCAAAAGGAAAGTGTGAGGCTGAGAGAGAACATGCAAAAAGGGAGAGAATGAGAGAAAGAGAGAGCAGAGAGAGAGGAAGGAGACGGACAGAGAGAAGGGAAAAGAGAGAAGAGAGAGAGAGGAAGGATGCATGCGGTTGAGGAAGGAGTGGCCGGCCGAGAAGGGGCTGCGGCCACCGCGCCATATGGGTGAAGGGAAAGGGAGACCGCCGCGGCAGTGAGCCATCCGCGGCGGTGGGTTCGCGAAGGGAGCACCGGTCACCGCGGAGGTTGCATGCGCGAAGGAGCTGAGAGGCCGCGCACGGCCGAGCTTCAGATCGGAGAGGGAGAAGGAGATGCTGTCGCGGGAGGGGGGCCTGCAACGCCGCGATGCGGTGGATCCGCGGAGGAAAGAAAGCCACGCCGCGCCGCGGGTCATTGGTCGCTGGTCATCCCGGCGGAGAGGGAGAAGCTCGCGGAGGTGGCTGAGAGAGGGAGAATCCGTCGCGGAGCAGACCGCCGCGAAAGGGGAGCTAGGCAGCGGTGCGATCCGGCTGAGGGGGCGTGGTGGTTGGGCTTTTCGGTGGTGGGTGCGGTGGCCGCAAGAGGGGGGCGTTGCGGTTCGCGATGCGGTGGATATGGTGGAAGAGAGGGAGAAAGGCCAATGGTGAAGGGAGGAAGATGGTGGTTGATGGAGGAGGTTTGGGTAGTGGTGGGGTGGTGGAGCTTGATGGTTGATGATGATGATGGGGGCTGAGGAAGAAGATGATGATGATGATTAGAATCATGGGGAGGAGGAGTTGGGGATGATGGTGAGACAATGGGGGGTCGCAACGGTGGTGGGATGGCCACGGCCTCCCTCCCCTGTTTCTTCCTTTTTGATTTTTCTTGTTGATTTCTGATGATGATGATGGTGATGTGTACCTGTCTCTGTGTAACTGTTGAATTGTGGTTGATTCTTCTTTGTATTTGTTGGTTTTGCTCGAATTTTAGCTGATATGTTGCCGGTTTCTGATTTGGAATTTTATGTTGATTACCTTCTCTGTGCTGTTGAAAGATTTTGATCTCTGAAGATCAATCAATTTATGAGTATTTGAATGGATGTGTCTGAAAACAAAATTTGTTAATCTCCAAAACCCCCCGTTTTGTAAATTTGAGTCCTTATTTAAGCACCCTTCTGAATCAATCTCATGCCTCAGCAATGAAAGGGAATAATTGAGGGAACAAACTAAATTGGAGTTGTGGGGAATGTTATCATTGGTGTTTTTTGATGATGATGATAGGCATGGTTGTTTCAGCTTTTAATTTGTTTTCATTATCTTCAACTCCGCTGCAATCATCCTGTCTCAGCTTTTACTTTTCATTTTTTAGTTTTTAAATTTTTGGTTTTATTATTTTTTGTACAGATCAACAAAAAACATAGGCTTACAAAAAAACTGGGCTGAAAATGATTTTTTTTTTTTGGACAAGTGTAGATTAAAACATGGGCTATATATAAAAAAAGAAAAACAAAACCAAATAAATAAATAAATAAAGAGAAAAAAAATGGGCTGATATTTTTTTGGAGAGATTTTTGTTTTTTATTTTTTTTTTAACAATAAGAGGTAAACGTCCAGACAAAATATGGTGTTCACACCCATATTTCTGTCTTCACCACCAAACAGGTTTGTGTCTCAAATATTTCTGTATTTATATTCCGGAGATAGAGAACAAACTCTACCTTTTTGAACATACATTTCATAAATTTGATTTTACTTCTATTCATAAGAAAATCATGTGGATCCAAACCTTGTATCTACATCTCTAGTTTTGCAATCACTTCCCACTCGGTCAGTTCGATGAAGAATACCATGAGAAGATTGGAGACCCATATAACATACACTAAAAAGCACGGACACACCAAAGACTTGATGGCGTGTCTGTGTGTTAGATATGTGTCAGTGTTCGATACCCACACAATACGTGTTGGACACAAGTTCAATTAAAAAAATAATTTTTTAAAGCTCGGATACACATCGGACAAGGCGGGATATTGTTTTAATTCACTGTGGACGCAGCTTGGACACTCCACAGACATACCTGAGTTGGTTTCTTTATTTGTTTTTCAAATTGTAATACTAGTATGAGCCCAAAATCAACCCTAGTTATTTAGTTGGACCTGTATTGTTGGGTCATTTTATTTTATTATACAATTAAATTAAAAAAAATTATATATATATATATGCCGTGTTGTGTCCTGTAATTTTTTGAGTTTAGTGTTTCTTCATATCCGTGTCAGTATCTGTGCTTCATAGAACATACATCTAGGCCAGATCAAGTTGGTTAGGTCCGTAAAAAAAATAGTAAGCACATATTTTGATCATTAAAAGATTTGTGCGATATAATATCAACTTAGTTTTTGAAAGATTTTTAACATCAAAAAATAAGTCTTGGAAGGCTAACATGTGACATTATATTAATGCTTGAAAGTTGTTCAATATCAAATAAATTTCTAAAATTTAATATATGACACTTATTTGGTCCCTAAAAGATGCATGTGAGACAAAATAATTTCCTGGAAACTTCTTTCAGACTAAAATAATGTCTTGCCACTTTTAGAGACATGTTCGATGTTACATCTTAATATTTAAAAAACTATTCGATGTCAAAAATTATGAGTGACTAATATGATCTCACTATTAACCTTTAAATTGATACCGCACGAATCTTTCAATGATTAAATTACATGTTTAGTTTTTTTTTTGGTCATAATTACATGTTTATTGAAGAAACACTAGCAGATACAACCTTTATTATCACTATTGGATTGATAGTCATAAAATCACAGTCCATTCACTTTATTAGGGTTAAATGCATTTTCCCCTTAAACTTTAGGTCATGTACATTTATACATTGACCTTTTAAAATATGCATTGCGACACCCTAAAGCTATCAAACAATATAAAACATCCTTTCTATTAAGTTGACATCTATTTCCTTTAAAATAGACAAGGTGTCAAATTGCATAAAATAGAAACTTCAAAGGGTTAAGGACAGACAATAGAATCATTCAATGTGTCATATTGCACAAAATAGACGATAGAAATGGATATCAACTTAACATAAGGGTGTTTTACACTATTTGTTAATTCTAGGGTGTCGGGATGCATATTTTGAAAAGTCAGGATGTAAATTACCTATGACCTATATGGGGGTAAAATGTTTTATTAAGATAATAGGAAAGAAATCTAGGTCGTATAACTATATTCACATGTTTATTCGGAAAAGTCACATACTATTATTCTTGAATTTTAACTATTTATGGAAGATCCAGTGTTCAAAATTTATCTATAGGGTTTGAGATAACTAAAAATGAAAACAAGAAATATGATTTTATCATTTTCACTATTTTTACTAGGATAAGTTATACTGAACTATTGTGAGATTTGGTAAAATTCACCCAAACTCCCTTATTTAATTTATCTCTCAAACAAAATATAACACACACATCATCATTTTAGATTTGTGGATACTTGAAAATTTCATGGCAAATTATCTTCACCTGAGAAACTATAAATAAAAAAAATAGAGGCAAAAAAATTCACACAGCCTATGTTAAAAGGCGTAGAATTTTGTTTTAAAACTTCGAATCCATGATGCATACTCTCTTACTTCGCAGAGTGTGTAATATATGGTGGCGCATGTTTTGATTTGAATGGCCCCTGTGCAGTTATTTTCTTTTGTGATTTAGTTTTTTCTCCATTGGAAATGTTTGCACTCTGATGATGTCCATGAGTGTTGGGTTTGTTGCCTTGGATTATTTTAAGCCAATTTGAAATTTGTATCACTTTAAAATCAAAAGTTTGTTCCTTCTTCTTAGGTGGTTGTTGCATCATAATAGAGAAATAAAAAGAAAATTGAGTGTGTGCCATTTTTGGGGTGAGAGTGTGTGTTTTGTTTGAGTGAGTTCTTAGTAGGTGGAGAAATTATTTTGTGAGATTGGATATATTGAGATTTTAAGTTTGTGAAGATTGCTAGATTGGTGATTGTATTTTTTCCAAAAAGAAATTAGTGAATTGATTTGTTGAGTTGTGGACGTAGGCATTATTCGCCGAACCACGTTAAATATTTTGTGTAGTTTGTTTACTTTTGCTTCTACTGCCCCCATCAGTGGTATCGTGAGCGGGGGTTCGATCCTTCGCTCGTATTTTTTATGGCAAGGATGCAAGGTTCAATGGGAAAATTTGAGGTGGAGCTCTTCGATGGAAAAAATAATTTTAGCCTGTGGCAGAGTAATGTTAAAGATATTCTAGTGCAACATGGATTGGTTAAAGCTTTGAGTGGGAAGGAGAAAAAGCCTGATAAGATGACAGATGAAGAATGGGAAGAGATAGAGATGAAAGCTGTCAGTACGATTCGCCTATGCCTAGCTTCTGAGGTAAAATTTAATGTTCTGAATGAAACTTCTGCTGTTGACTTATGGAAGAAATTAGAGAATATGTACATGTCAAAATCCCTTACCAACCACCTGTTTTTAAAGAAAGAATTATATCAGTTGAAGATGGATGTTGGTGCTGACATTAGAGATCATGTGAATTATTTTACAAGATTGGTTACACAGTTAGCTAGTATTGGTGTGAAAATTGATGATGAAGATAAAGCACTGTTGCTATTATCATCTCTTCCAAATAATTATGACAGTGTAATAACCACATTGCTAGTTGGAAAAGATACTTTGAAAGTTGATGATGTGATTGTTGTGTTATTAGAGAATGAAAAATTGAAAAGATCGAATGATCAACCCCAAGAAAGTGTCCTTGTTGCTAGAACTAGCCGTGGTAGAAGCATGTCTCGTGGAGGTAATTTTGATAGAGATAATTCAAGATCAGGTTCCCTGTCAAAACCAGACTATAAAGACAAGCAATGTTATTATTGTCATGAGATGGGTCATACTAAATTTTATTTCTGGAAATTGAAAGCAGACATGGAAGAATTTGAAAGGAGTAAAGCAAAAGGAAAAGAGAAGTTTGAAGATGCTACGGCAGCTGTCGAAGATTATACCAATTATGAAACCGATGTGATGATGGTTGAAGAGGAGAAAGCTATTTTTAATGATTCTTTGGCTCTTAGATTCTGCTTGTTCTAATCATATTTGTTGCAAGAAAGAATGGTTTGATACTTATGATACTTGTGATGATGAGGTTGTGAGATTGGCTAATGAGGATTGCCTTGATATTATTGGAAAGTCTTGTAAAAATTAAAATGCATAATGGTTGTGTGCGAACACTTGGTGATGTGAGTGCACGACTGCACTTGGAAGAAATTTGATTTCTTTGGGTAGATGTGATAGTTTGGGCTATAGACATTCTGCAAAAGATGGAATAATGCAAGTTACTAGAGGAACTTTGAAGATAATGAAGGGTAAGAAGACTCATAATAACTTGTATAAATTGATAGGGGAGACAGTTGTGAATAAAGACAATGACCAAGCATACAAGAATATGGAGAAGGCAAAGCATACGCTAAAGAAAAAAGTAACATTTGCTAGTCCTTTGACAAGGCCTTCTGGCTCTTGTTACTGACATATACAATTTGTCCCAATCACAAGGCAAGGTGGAGGTATGTTGGGTTTGTTGCCTTGGATTATTTTAAGCCAATTTGAAATTTGTATCACTTTAAAATCAAAAGTTTGTTCCTTCTTCTTAGGTGGTTGTTGCACCATAATAGAGAAATAAAAAGGAAAATTGAGTGTGTGCCATTTTTGGGGTGAGAGTGTGTGTTTTGTTTGAGTGAGTTCTTAGTAGGTGGAGAAATTATTTTGTGAGATTGGATGTATTGAGATTTTAAGTTTGTGAGAGATTACTAGATTGGTGATTGTATTTTTTCCAAAAAGAAATTAGTGAATTGATTTGTTGAGTTGTGGACGTAGGCATTATTCGCCGAACCACGTTAAATATTTTGTGTAGTTTGTTTACTTTTGCTTCTGCTGCCCCAATCAATGAGAAGTGCCTTCATTCATAATAGCCACGGTTTCATCCATTCTTTAGTAGGTTTTTAATTTTTGAACATTAGAGGAAGTTAAAAGACTGTAAGATTGCATAACTGTAAAAATTTAGTTTTCTTTACTAAAATACTGCAGCTAAAGGTTCTTTTAAGGCAAAAAAATTGTAAAACAAATTATTAAAAAGGGTAAAAATGACAAAAAAAAATTGGATACTAAAAGTAACTAACTCAAAAGAAATCCCCTTTATTATATTGTATAGATTCATTTTCCATGTGATCTCAAAATCATTTCACTCACCCTGTTTTTATCTTTCCTATGACAGAAATTCAATTTATATTTGGGTTTTATTTTTGAGAATCGCTCTCATCTATGACCTGATGTTATTTTTCTCTTATTTTTTGTTGATCAATTTTTTCTTTCATTCCTGTCTTCTTTATTGATCTTTATTTTGATATTCTTTGCATTCCTTTTCTTTGGAATTTCGATTAGGATGGTGAGCATAAGAGATGTCTTTTTGGTAGTGATAGCGGCAACAGTTAAGGAGTTATTAGCAGGAGATCCATGGGAACCATCCATTGAAAGAGGAGCATTGGCTAATGAGAATGGAAAGACAAATGTTTGAGCTATAGCAATGGGTGAGGAATAGTCTTTTTTTTTCTTCATTTTTTTTCTCTTTGTATACATTATTTTAAACACCATTTTATCTCATTCTTCTTCTTAGGTTTATTTTTCTCTATTGCACTCTCCATTTTCCACTATTTATTAGTTATTTGAGTTTTTTCAATTTCGTTAATGTTATTAATCTTGACTTTATTTTTTTATGCACGAGAATTAGACATTCGATTGAATCTTGATTCGTTTTAGTTTTTTTTTACGTTGATGTAGGTTAGTGGGAAAATGTCAATGGTTATCCAAACAATACAGTAAAATATTTATGCCAAACTTAACATTATGGAGCCCTGTTACGTTGTATTGTCAAGAGCATGTGAAAACATGAATCGGTACTTATGGAAACTAGTGAGACTCACATTTATTTATAGATTATCTTTTTTTTTCCTTCTTTAACTTTTAATGGTTTGTAATCTTAGTAAAGGATGTGAATTCATCACAAGTGGTTGTTCTGATTTTGGTATATATAGATTGGCCTCTTTCATATATATGTTAAATTTGGTTTAATTTCTATCAGAGTGTAATTTCTACAGGTGTTAAATTTAAATTATATCAAGCACAAATAATTAAGAAATCTATCTATACTAATTATATTTTAGATGTTAAAACAATGAACACTTGACAGGGGTCAACCTCGCATTGATTCTAATTTTTTTAAAATTTTGATATTTAAAATGGTTTCTTAATATTAAAATTAAAATGAAAAAAATAAAGAATGATTTTTGAGGCAGTGAGCTTTGTTGCAAAGGAACACCTCTCAAAGTTTAAAATTATGTTTTAAAGGGTGAATTCAATTTTTTAAAATCAATAATTAATATCTGAAAATATATATTATATATTATATTTGATAAATATTAATTATTACATACCTAAACCATTTTTCTTAGCTTAATCATTAGTCCTTCAAAAAAGAATAATAGAAACCTAAATTTCAAGATGTCATTGTACCCAAAAAATTTAGCTATTGGTAAAAAATTGGACGACCATTTATACCTCGCCCACGTTATCTCAATAATATACACACATTATTCCATTATTCCATTATTTTATTTTTATTTTTTATGTAATGTAATTCATTTTTAATTATTTTTTATCAGCTTTGTTCATTAGTTAATTCTATTAATTTTAAATTTAATTTATATATATAATATTCAAGAAATCCAGGCTCTAATTTCCTTTTGTTTTCATAATACTTTATATAATTTTATTTTAATATATATATATATATATATAATATTCAAGAAATTCTAATAATAACCTTTTTCATTTTGCCAACTTTTTCCAAATTTTTGATTTTAGTCCAACAAATTGGGGCTCTGATTTACAAATTCAAATTCTGAATTCAAAATAATCTTCCAACATTACAATATTTTTAATCTAAGGAAACATAATTACAATAATTCACTATTTATTAAGAAAAAAAAGCTCAAATAGATATATTCCCATATATATCTTAATTTTATAAATCAATCACGAGTGATATATTGTTGGTTGTTTCCTCCGATAAATCTTCAATAATACACAACTAATATACATCTCTATCTTTTTAATAAATTTTTCAAATTTCACTATTAAAATTATATTTAATGTAATGCATAGCCTTTGTCTTTCCAAATCTATATTTTTAGTCCAACAAAATCGGTGATCCAATTTATAAATTCAAATTCACTTTAGTTTGGCTAAAATTTTCTATTTATGTTTTTTTGTTATTTTAATATCTTCTATGATTTGATTAAGAAATCCAACAAGCTTCTACATGTACGTATTTTTTATATCATTTTCATTCTCAACTTGGTTGTTGAATGTTTTGCCCTCTTTGGCTTAAAAACATTATAGGTTAATATTTGTAGTGTCTACCAATATCATCATCATCACATTAATTCAAAAACACATAAATGGATAATAACATCTTTTCAAATTTGTATTCTCTTTTCTCTGTTCTTTTTCTTGCTAGCCTTTTGAGAGTCAAACCCATATATTCTCAAATTATAGTATTTGCAGAAAAATATGAAGAATCACAAAAGCGAAAAAGTAAAAGATAGCATAGAATTACTTATACTTTAGAACTATGACATATTGACACATGGGAAAATTACCACAAAATAACCTATGAGTATGAGAAGTGATACATGACCACCACTAAACTTACATAAAGTAAAATGTTGTAAATCAGTGTATAAAAAGTTGTAAACTATGTATAAAATGTTATAAACTAATTTGTAAAAAATTGTAAATCATCTTGGTTTACAACATTACATATTGGTTTATAATTTTTTCCATCTTGGTTTATAACTTTTTGCATGCTACTTTATAATTTTTCAACTTGATGTAAGTATATGGTGTAAGTTTGGTGATCAGCATTTAACATTTCTTATCCTTGAATCCATATATAAGAAATTGTTAATAGATATTATAGACTGTGGATAGGCATACTTTAGCTTGGTTTTAAGCATTCAATATTAGGATTTTACAAAGTAAGGAAATTAAAGGTGAGAAAAAATCTATATTTTTTGTTTTAATTATTAATTTTCCATTAAATATCACAAAAATATATTCTACATTAACTTTTAGATTTTTAATTTATGTATTTACTCTTTAGTTTGATATTTAATAAATTATGTTTAATATAAAATGATACAATAACATAATAAATTTCTATTTTAGATTATCATAATATGATTATTATTATGTAAAAATAAAAAATTTAGCCATTTAAAAAAAATCAAATTTCTTTCAATTTATATTCATTTTAAAATTTCCCTACATTGCATGGGTGCAAAAAAAAAAAAAAATACTAGTGAAAACAAAATCCAAGCATATCTCTCTCACTTTATCATTTTATAAAAATTAAACAAAATACCTAAAATATTTATTTAAAAATATATTGAGAGATAAATCAATTCAACTGAATTTAAATCCCCAAATTTATCCTTTACATTTAAAAAAAAAAGGGGGTATAGAAGGGCATGGAGGAAAAATTCAAAGAGACTAATTTCACCCCTATACATCTTTTAAGAGACCAATTTGAATATTTCATTATTTTGTTTAAAAACGATCGCACTAGACTAGAGTATTCAAATCCACAAGATGACAAGATGCATGCTGAACCCCTTTTTCAACCTACCATACTTCCAGTTCTAGCTTCCAGTACAGCTCTTGAACTCTGAAAAAAATCGAAACCAAGCCTAATTATTTCGATCAATCCATTTTACCATACGCAATTTTTTAGGGTAATAATTTTGTAACTCCAACAGTAATTGAAAGTTGAAGCAGTGAAACACTGTGCTCACAACCCATAGAAGCTGCTGGTTCAGTGTTTCTGTTCACGCTTCACTGTTTCTGTTCACGCTTCTCTGTTTCAAAACCCTTCTTACTATTATTAATTCAATCCCCGCATGCTTTTTCCGGGGAAAGTGTTGTTTGCTTCCTCAGAAAATCCCAACTGAATGGTTTTCTTTTTCTTTTTTGTTTGGGGTTCGGGTTTTGTTCTTTTTTCTTTTTTTCTGAATCCATGTTTTTCATTGATACGGTTTGCATTACTGATTTCTCTTGCATGTTGCAGGATTAGGGGTTTCGTGATGGATCCTATTACTCTCAAGTTCTATGCTTTGCTGCTGCTTCTTGTATTAGGTGTGTAAATAATAAAGGATCAAGCTTTTTTGTTTGTGTGTTTGTGTATTATTATTATTATTATTATTAAGCTTAGTATTAGTATTATTATTAATATTATTGTTTTGGGAGTGAAGTGGTGTTTGATTTTTGTTCTGTTATTTTTTTGGTATTAGTGAATGATTCTCTTTCAATTAGTGATTTTGGGCACTGTGAAAGAGTTGTTAAGAGTTGGGCAGATTCTTCGGTGGATCAAGAATTCAGGGAGGATAAGCACATGCTGAGGGAGTTACTGTTTTTCCTCCATGTGCCTAGAACAGGAGGGCGCACATATTTTCACTGGTAATTGTTTTCCTATGGGTGCAGTTACAGGCATGTGAATGAGTTTGAGCTACGCTGTTGTTGACAAGTTCATTGACCTGTGTGTTTCTGGTGGTGTGTTTCGTTTTCTGCAGTTTTTTGAGAAAATTGTATCCGAACTCTCTGGAATGCCCCCGCTCTTATGATAAGTTGCGCTTTGATCCAAGGTTCTACCTGAATTCTTTCTATCATCCATCAAACCATTTTCATTTATTTAATTATTATGCCTATATGCTGTTTTTACTGCATTTTTTCTTTAGGTTCTCAGATGATAGTTTTAGTTTAAGGTAAAGTTGGAAGCCCTTCTAGTAGGTAGTCCTAGCTGGCGCAGCTATGGGCTTGCTGCTTGTTCCAGATCCATTTTTATGAATCAAGTTGAAACATGATCAAAGGAAATTAATCATGATGTAGTTGCAAAGAAAATAGATCCTAATATGAGTCTTTCAAGTAAATGGGTATATGGGATGAAGCCCATTATGGTGTAATCTTGAAAGGTTGATATTAGGATCTAGGGAATTAACTCTACGTGTGGCTTGGTAGGCTTTGGGGTTTTGTTACCACTGCCCATGAATTTGGGCCTGTAAAGGGCAGCCCAAAGAGATATTGAAGAAGCCCTTTCCTTCAGCCCGCCTAGTAAGGTCGCTGTCCTAGCCAGCAGAGAGAAGAGGGAGGATGTCCCTTTAGGAAGAGAACATGTTCCCATTAACAAACTCAACCTGGTTACACGGTAGTTATAGAACAACCCAAATATAGTAACACATCCAACCGAAGCCCTTTAGGAGCTCTCTGTGGCCCACGTCTCAAAAGCCCACTTTTGTCACCATGTGATAGCTAATGTACCTTTATGTCCTATCAACAGTGCATTGAGCCTAACATCCCTTCATGTTCATGCCACTGTTCTATCACACACAGCTGGCAATGTGGTACAACCCCTTTTCTTGGTCCCGAGGATGTGGGACAAAGCTCGGGGGATATGAACACACGCAACCCCCATTTCTCAGAGAGAAGCTAGACTCCCCACGCCCTCCTTTTCACACACAGCAACAACAACACACATACAACGGAACACAACCTGTAGTCCTTTTCTGCCTGAAAAACAACGACACCGATGATAGAGCACCATTGCACCAGCCCTCACATAGTGACAATCACAGCCAGGAGGGCGACCCAGAAGACGCCCTCATTCTGGAAACACTGCGAGAGTATCAAAAGAGAGAAAGAGGCACAGAGACGGCGTCCTGGCATAGAGGGAAGAGGAAAGGCTTCCATTCATCTATCACCATTTCTAAGGGCTGACATTACCTGTTCTCTGCCCAAGCCACAAGAGAGGAAATTCCCAATTTTACCATTTTCTCATCATCTCTTCATAAGCTCACGAACCCAAAGATTAAGGTGCTGTTTTACCTCTTTAATCCCTCCCCAAAAATCTGGTTTGAAAACACTGCTTTTGATTTTTGACAATGGAGCTCACAGAAGCTTTTGAGGAGCATTTTTTTAAGCTATTGTGGCTCTGTTAGCTATTTATGTTAGTATTAAGTTCTAACATTTTTTTTTGAGTTTTAGAACCTTGCAACTTATCTATAATCCATGTCTTTGTAGATATGGATGCTTTCTGTGGCTTTTCTAGTATTCTTACTGCACACTGGTTTATTTACTACTCCTAGCAGCCTTTATAATACTTTTATGAAACAAAATGATGACAGATCTGCACAGCTGTTTATTCTTTGCGTCTAAAGCGTAGCAGCTTCCATAAGGTCACAACATTCTTACCATTAGTTGTAGTGTGTTGTTGAACAGCTACATTCTACATGCAAAAGTTCACTATAAAATCCAAAATAAATTGCTTATTTAGTGTTTTCTATTATCTTTGTCTATTTGCAGCAAACCAAAATGTAGGCTGTTAGTTACACATGATGACTATAGCATGACATCCAAACTTCCAAAGGAGAGAGCTTCAATCGTTACCATACTTCGGGATCCAGTTGACCGTGTCTTTAGTACTTATGAATTTTCTATAGAAGTTGCAGCTAGATTTTTGGTGCATCCAAACTTGACATCTGCAACACAGATGACTTTAAGCCTGCACTCTAAGGCCAAAGGAGTTAGCACATTGGATATCTGGCCATGGAAGTATCTGGTTCCATGGATGAGGGAAGACCTATTTGCAAGGGTATATTCTATTTTGTTTATATTTGCCTTTTTTTTTTTAAAAAAAATTCTATGCCCATTCTTCTAAATTCATGCTAGGTTGTAGAAGAGTCATATTGCTCTCATTTATTTTTGAAGATGGAATATCAGTCACCATGTTGGCAAAAGAAAGTGAACTTAACGATCATTTCTGTATGCTAATGTGTTGATGTTCTTCCAAGTACTGGGTGATATTAAGTGGCCATTACTTTTTTAAATATGTTCTTCCATATTTCCATGTGTTGTATGTATGATTGATGTGGACCTTAAATGGACAGAGAGATGCTAGACGTAGTGGGGGACTACATATCACTGGGAGCGGCGATTCTTATGACATGGGAAATTTTGCAATGCCATTACATGAATACATCAATCATCCTGTTGCTAGGGATATTGTTCATAATGGAGCCACATTCCAGGTACTTTAGCATGTGTTTCTTTAGGAGTGAGGAGATTGTAAGGCTTCATCAATTTCTTTAATTGCCATGAATGTTTTCCTGCTTTCTCAAATCATGAATCAACTGGAATATGTTGGCTGGAATCCCTTTTTTTTTAATGTTATGCCATTAATCATCGCCACAAAAAATGAGTGCATATTTTTTTTCAAAGCTTCAAAGACACTTTTAATTACCCATTATATTTTTGGATGGCCAACTCTCAGTTTCTGCCTCAATGCCAAACACTAGCCTTCCTTCAGCTGTATTTCCTGCATATTTAGATCCCAAATACAATTAGAATGCTCAAATCTTGTATTCACATACTATCTTTGTCTCTTAGTAGTGTTGACTATAATTTATGTAAAAAAGTTGACTGTCAAATTATTAGGTTGCAGGATTGACAAACAATTCTTATATGGCAGAAGCGCATGAAGTGCGCCATTGTGTACAGAAATACAAGCTTCTTGGCAAATATGTTCTACAAGTTGCAAAGGTAATATATAAACCTTTTGAGTTGCGACAATTTCATCATATAGTTGTGTAGTTTGCTTCCCTCCTATCATTCCTGTTCTCAATACTGTTGTGACATGTGCTTGTACATCCTGCAGAAGAGACTGGATGATATGTTATATATTGGTCTTACTGAGGAGCATAGAGAATCTGCAACTATGTTTGCAAATGTGGTTGGTGCTCAGGTGATATCACAGCTTAATGCTCCAAACACTAGCTTGGATGTTGTTGATAACACAGGTTAGTGTGTTATAAGCATCATTTTTGTTTCCATCAAACTTTTCCTTTCAAATGGTTTGTTTAAATGGTGCAGAATTGGAGCATGATGCTATAAGGATGGGTGTGTCAAATATGATGTTTTTGCACTGAATATGGGTGGAAATTTGATGTCATTTATAGTCTTGCCCATAGATTTTTTTTTTGATAATTATTTTTATTTTTATTTTATTTTTTCCCTATTGACATATGGCATTGGTGCTGTACATGTACTACAGGACAAAGTTCATTTTTGGATTCTGATCCTGATGGCAGTGAACGTCAGGTAAGGCGCATCTTTTTCATGTTGAGCTTAGTTATTGACATTTGAATATGTGAAACATTCTTACAGCATTTCTCCCTGCAAGACAGAACACCACCTCAGATGGGGGAGCAGTTGAGGGTATTTCAAGTGAAAGTGGAGAAGCAACTAAATTAAATGTAAGCCTGTTTCCTTTGCAAGTATGGATTTACAAATATTATTTGTTCTCATCTATAACAGTTAGCTGATCTTTCATTGATTTTAGATGTCTGTTGATGAGCTCATGGATGCTTATGAGGGCTGTATTTCTAATTTGCGCAAGACCCAGTCACGTCGGCGGATCTCTTCTTTGAAGAGGATTTCTCCAGTGAACTTTATAAAGGAGGTAAGATTAACAGATCTAATGCTCGCATATTATCATTCCATGATTCGATTACCACGATTTTGTGTACATGAATATCTGTGCCGCCTCAAGTCACTCTTCAAGCTTAGACATCAACTGTTGTCCAGGATATGTATTTCTTGAATGGGGAGGCAGTGCTTGCATTTCAAGTTATATTAACTTCTGTTTCATAATTTTGGTGTATAGTTTTGGATGCTTGCACTAGCACACTTCATTTATGCGAACTTATGTCCTAAAGTGATAAAGTCATTTCATAGGTTTTCAAAACTGCATGACCAACTTGACACTTTTACATTTGCTTGCATTTTAGTTGGAACTCCCATGACTATATGATTGAGTTTCTTGACAAGAGTATAGGGTATTCCTATTAAAGAAGATAATTAATCTTGGGTTCCATAGTCTGGTGGTTATATTTTAGAAACTCAAGACAAGCTGACAAAATTATTATTTGAAATGCATATATTGAACATCCTATTTTGATTGGAATTTGTGGTGCATAGAATCATGCAGGTAAAATTGCATTTCAAAATTCAAATTGCATGTATACATGATGGAGCATATGACGTGTATGTACCATGTTATGCATTGAATCATTGATGAATTGTTTGACTAATGAGATACCAATGACCTTGAGTATGTAATATTAGATTAATGTAGCTGTTTGACTTAGGTGTTGGAGAATTCTACAGACTACTGTTTGCTTGTATTATCCCTTTCCAATAGCTTTTATGATTTTACAGGCACGCCTTCAGGTTCCGGAAGAGGTTCTCCAGGAGATAAGGTCTCTTAATGACCTCGACTTAGAGCTTTACGAATATGCTAGAGCAATTTTCTATAAACAACATAAAGCTACAATTCAGACATTTACTGAGGTATTCCCTCTTCAGATATCTGGGTGTATAATATTTGTTACACTAAATTAAAATTTGATCAATCTACATAATCTTACACATACGAAGGGTTCCGTGGTTCAGTAGTTAGGCGGCAACAAATTTTTAAATTGAGTTTATTTGCAGTATATGGTTCAAACTCAAATGGGGTTTCAAAATTGAGACAATCTTATGGTTCATTTGAATCAGATTCTAATAAAAATATCGTCTTTGAATCCAACTTTGATAATTGGCATTTTTTATTATGAAGTTTTTGTGTGAAGTATTTGTGTATATGTGAAAAATATAAGCAATGAGAGAGATATTAGGCTATAAAGTTGGCTTCTCAATCACAATAGGTAATCTTCAGATCTCTTCATGATGAATTTTGTTTTCTTTTACTTTGTTTAAATAGCAGGAGAGATGGGACAACATATCAAGCAGTGCCTTTGGCATAACCCTCTTGAAGGTCCTTACATTGGCAATTAGTGTTGCCTTCCTCCTTTACTTGTTCCTACTAGTTGTAAATGCAAGAAGAAGAACATTGAAAGTTAAGAAGTGAATTAAATCATAATTTATGGGATCACTGGCTCTGAAAGATTTTAGTGAACAAATATATCAGATAAAATCCACATCCAGCCTTGGCTTGAGTGGTCAAGATTCTTATCCCTGGTTCAAACATTTTTGTTCTCAGTTGTGTCTGTTGATAAGAAGCTTGATTCCTGAGTTTTGTTTGGCGGTTTTCTTTTTAACCATTTTTTCAAAGTTTTGTTGAAAACTTTCCTTTTGGCGATAGTGACACAGCCGTGAGATGTTAATATGGTGTCAGTTACTTTCAAAAAGCACACGAGTGTATTCTTGTATCAACCAACTTGTACACACAAACAATATGATTTGATTATAAGGGAATTTCATAGCAATTTTTTCAGTACTTCTGCCTTCTTGTTCTAGGACAAGTATACGATCTTCACAATCTATGCAAAGAGTATAATACGACTTTTGTGTTTTATAACTCTATATTCCGTTTATTATTATTATTTTTTTGTATTTTAGTTTAAACCACCATTTTCCGGAGTTTTTTTTTTTTTTTTGTGGAATCCAACTAATTTAGCTTGATCTGAGTCGGCCTACAATGGTGATAGTCCTATTCATAATATTCAAACCTAAGACATTGTGTAAGGGGAACTCATTAAAATGATTATAGACTGACGTTGTGTTTTTATACACACATAGACACATAACATTAATAAAAGAGTTTTTCTGTTATTTATCATTTATTTCAGTCTTGAACTAAAATAAATGGATAGATTTGCAGGTTCTTATTGAATATCAATACACTAGTATTATATATAAATTCATTTCATGAAATCATTAAATTATGTTAATAATTCAAAATTGAGTTATTAACTTCAAGTAAATTATTTTTGAAACTACGTAATTCATTGAAAACAATTGTATTTTTATTTTTAATTTTTTTTCTAAAATAATAAACCTGAAACCAAAACAAACATATTTCTTAAAACATGAAAATTATAAAATGATATTCAATAGAAAATAAAATTAAGAAATTGAATTAGCACTACAAATATTTCTTTAAACGGAGAAAGAGGAAATTATTTTCCAGCTACAACAATCAAGGAGTAAAAAGGGTAAAGAACAAAAAAATAACATTTCACATCACATACAATATAGTATCCAAATAATGGTGTTTGATTCTCCAAATTCCTTTTAGCTATGGCTGTTATTTTCGTGATGAACAAATTCTGCTTGCTTCATGGTCCAAGCATTCAGTTTTGAGATCAGCACACTCTGGCTTCCATTGTTAAATACATAAAGATGTGCATCATTGTCTACGGCCAAAGAGGGATAAACTCTACTTGTGATGCAAACTCTCCCTTCATCTCCAAAACTCTCAATAATGGACCGATCAATCTACATAATTAGAAGTTTATACAGCCTTTTCATATGTCAAATAGAAGCACATGATGAAATAAGAAATAAAACACTAATAATTACAAACAAAAATTACCAAGCTTCTAAGTGAAATCGTTTTGATGTTAGCATCTATGTCAAAGATTGTTGCATATGTTGTCTTTTCAACCTCCTTCTTCAATGAAGACCTGTAAAGAATAGAGGAGTCTCAATCACAAAATTGTCATCTCCATATAAAAAATTAATATTTAGAGGTAGGGTATTTTAATCATTTTATATATCGGATATTTGCATGTATGAAGATAGTTATCCCCACCCCCATTCCGTTTAGTAAACAAATATTTAAAAAATCTATCCCTTATACCATGGGATATCCATTTTCTTCCCACACAAGCTCCTTTGCAAATATTACCAATGGGTATCGACAAGTGAGGATAAAATTGTTATTTCCATGTAGAGTGAATATTTAAATTGCCCCCCCACCCCCCAACATAAGCACGACATCAAATTAGTTATTAATTTTTTTTCTTTCACATCAATATAGTTTTTCACATTTCAAAATAATCATTAATTTAAATGATCAAATTAAAGACTAAGGAATGATTAAAATATTTAAAGGATGAATCTGATGTCATGTATATTTTTAGAAGGCTAGCTTGAGTATTTACTCAAAATATATGCATCAAAATTTTAGTTGAGAGAATGTGAGAACTGAGAAGTAACCTGCTTTGGTCACTGCACATGAGGCATACATATCTATTAGGAGTTCTATATATTCGGAAGAACACTGCAGTTTGCTCTCTGAGATCCTTTGAAGCGAAAGCTAAAAGACCAAATGGCCCTATTATGCCACTCCTTGATGCATATTCTTCACCACAAAGTAGTTGTGGATCAACTTCACTAGGATCTAACAACTCTGCATTTTCTAGTTCAGGAAGCTCAAACCACACTTCTACATCGGCCTTGAAAGTTCAAAATTCAAAATTAATCACCATTGATATTGTACTTTAGCTCATATGAAAAATTCATCAACGAAAATATGAGTAAACACAACACTAATTTATTTACCTGCGATGCTATTACACCTGAGACTTCAAGAGTTGATCCATTGATCAATTTCTCTCCAAGAATACTGACTTGGTTGTCACGTAGTTTTTCTACCTCCTCAATTGGCCGTTGCATCAATCGTTTCCCGCCTTTGTCGAGCCAAACATGCCTTGGAATTGTCTACATAGCCAAACAACAACCATCTTTATTCATCAATATGAGTCATGAGTATGACTCTTTTCCACATTAGTCGCATCTAAAAAGACTCCCAAAAGAAAAAAAATATAGCCTTGAAAACAATTTCTGACAATGGTTAAAACAAAAAAGACTTCTGGAAAAAAAAAATGGATGATCATTGGATGTAACGGAGTAATATGACTCGTTTATTTATCTAAGAACTAATAAAGATGCCGCATTACCCTGATAAACAAATTATAATAAAATTGTATTTATAATCTGGTAACATTTTTATTCTAACAATTAATGAGGATATTGAAATACATAAAATAGAAAAGTAGAAAAATGCTAGACAACCATAAACATAACTCTGAATTTCGTTACCAAAATGATGTAATATGTTTATTGACTTTTAGATAAATAAGAGAGTTATACTATTTTTTCTTTTTAATCTAACTATCATCTTTTGTCATGTCAAAAAAAAAATCATGATTTTTGTCAAAATTTTTTGGCCATGTAATATTACCACAAAAACAAAAATCCAAAATGGAACTAAAATACCTGCAAGCGAGCCCATCCTTTCTCAATATCATCTTGTGAGGTGTCAGATTCATTCACCCAACCCCACAATATTCTCCTGTTTTTGGCATAGTCAAAAAATGATTTGGAAGCATAGAATTTACCATAGTCATACCTAAAGTCAGAGCCAGTCCCTGTGAACTTACTATCAGGAACAAAGCTATCCTGATTGGAGACATATTTACCAAGAAAATAAAAGTCATGATGTCTTCTAAGATAGCTTATCTTCAAGACATGCTTAACACTCAAATTTTGGTCACACGTGTCCACCCCATTTTTGCTATTTATGGATACTGGAAAAAAAATCTGGGCATTCAACAACTCCAGTATTATCTGATGCATAAAATGGATTTGGATCCACTGTCCAATTAACAAAATCCTCACTTTTATTGAGAATAGCCTTCCCTTCATCACCATTTTGAGCACCAATGACAACCCTCCATTTTCCATCCCTTCCCAACCAAGCAGTTGAAGGGTCTCTAAAATTGTTCAGTTCAACTCCACTTGGTGGAGTCATGACAGGGTTTTGAGGGTGTTTGACCCATTCCCTCAACAAAGGATCAGACAAATTCTTTGGCATAGCCAAGTTTTGAACTTGGTGTTTGTTGCCACCAATACCTGTGTACAAAATAACAGGTTTTTCTCCTGGGAGTATAGTAGCTGAGCCTGACCAACAGCTATTGATGTCATAAGGTTCACTTGGTTCAATAGCATTATTCAGATGAATCCAATTTATGAGATCATAGGATACAGAGTGACCCCATACCATTTTCTCACCAAAGGTTGGTGCATATGGGTTATATTGGTAGAAAAAGTGGTAAACTCCTTTATAGTACATTGGACCTGAGACAGGAAAGGCCAATCAACATTAGTCATTACATCATATTTAGTTAGTTGAAAAATCTCACTAGCATAACTCTTTTTTTTTTCATAATTATATTTCCATCCGAGGCAATCCTATTTGAGCATATGAAATCCCATCACGGGTGTAGCTCTCCCAACACCAGTTATCTCATATTTAGGACTGGAATTACTGGCAAAGCTCTAGGAAATGCATTACCTAAAATTTGGGGCTATGTAACAGAAAACATGTAATACTAATAATTGAAGTCTGACTAATTAAAAAGGAGGAATGTACTTGAGAAAATTTCACGTGAACATTGAAGAACATGGCTAATTTTTATTCGCTAGTCATAATAAGATAGATGATATGGATAACTGGTAAACAAAGAGCTAACTTCTAACAAATTCATGGGCTTACCATTCGGATCTGCATAATGAATCGCAACCATTTTCAATTTTTCCTCCACAAAACATGTCAAATAAGAGAAACAAAACAACTAGAAATATTTAGGCCATGAAATCATATGTACCAAAAGTAAATTAACAAAGTTTAGATGTTATTAAGATTGGACTAGTAGTGAGGGACTTGAGTGATATGTCTCGGATCATAGGTTCAAATCTTGTTATCTTCCGAATTATAATGTACCGAAATAAAAAAGTAATAATAATATCAAAGTTTGTTGGGGACAATACCGTTCATCCAATTTCGTGGGGGTTGAAAGTGGTACCAAGCTCGGTAAGGCTGTTTTTCAGGTACGTTGTGCTTGAAACCATTGATGTTGTGTGGGGGTCCATCATCTCCAAAGATCTCCATGTTGCTAGGGTGAAGGTAATGAGAAGGTCAACAAGAACCATGTGGCCACTGGCTTGGTTTAATAAAGGACTATTATAGGAACTCAATGATTTTTTTTTTCGAATTAAATAGAAGAAGAATTCTTGCGTGATATTGAATCCTCGTGTAAGCTTATGCTCTTATATAAAAAGGCATTGGTTGAAGAAACAGGGAATTGAACAAGATAAAACACTTGTTAATTGTTAGTGAATGGGAAGGAATGTCATAATCATGATATAATTTGTCTTGCTTTGATAGTCTTCCTAAATAAATATTTTGAAGTTGATTTTGTCGTCAATCTCTATATATTGTTAGGGACTCAATAATCAAAGTTTTGCGGTAAAGTCTTGGTCTTGTAACAAGCATTAGTTTGTGGGTAAATTACATTCACCTTCATTAAGGTTTGTGGAAATACAACTCACACCCCCTCTAATTATCTAGTCTACACTCACACCCTATTTGTTCATCAAATTTTAAGTATTTATATTACAGTTATACTCTTTATTCCTAGAACACTATTAACAGAATGATATTTTTATGATATTAACTATTTTTAAATAATAAAATTATAAAAATACCCTTAAACTTAACATAGTAGGTAAATATATTTTTATAATTTTATTAATTAAGAATAGTTAATATCACAAAAATATTATTTTGTTAACAATGTTATGCAAATGAGGAGTGTAACTGTAATATAAATCCTTAAGATTTGATAAGTAGATGGGGTGTGAGTGTAGACTGGATAATTAGAGGGAGTGTGAGTTGTATTTCTATAAATCTCAAGGGAAGTAAGTATAATTTACTCCTAGTTTTTTGTCTTAGCTGCTTCCTTGAACTGCTTGTTGCAATGCTGCTGAAAACATGGAGTCCCAAAACTAAAGGTGAGCAGAGTAGTTGGAGTTCAAGTTCAACGGGAGAGGCTACTGAGGTGGAATTTGCTGGAAAAGCAAGTGAACAAGATTTTATTTTGTATTTTTTTCATTTAAAAGAACATTTACTTATATAATTAACTTTTAGCAAAATACATTTTTTGGTCCTCTATTTTTTTTTTTCATTTTGGTTTCCTAACTAATTTTTTTTTATCTTCTGACTCTAACTAATTTTTTCTATTCTTTTTGATCCCCTACTTAATTCTGTTTTTCATTTTATTGGCCTAATTAATTTTTATGATTTTTATATTATTTTATCTTTTTGTAAAAATATGAAGTAAAAATTAAAACAAATGAAATTGAAAATATAAATTTGCACAAGATATTTACCCTTTTTTAAACTATAAAATAAAAATAGAAAAGAATCATGCAAATTAGATCTGACAATGCCAAAGAACTACTCATATCTGATTATCTGCAGGCTAAGGGTATCCTTCACCAGTTTTCTTGTGTAGAAAGACATGAGTAGAATGTAGTTGTATAAAGAAAACTTCAGCATTTCCTTAATGTTGCAAGAGTTTTTTTTTTGTTTTGTTTCTCCAGTCCAAGGTCCCTATTATTTTTTAGGGGCAGTGTGCTGTCACAGCCACGTTCTTGATTAATAGGCTGCAATGTCCTGTCTTGAATAATCAGTCACCTTATGAAGTTTTGTTTGCAAAGAAACTCTATTATGGGGCATTTTGGGTTTTTTGATGTCTCTATCATTCATCATCATTGTTGTCTAGCATAAAAAAGTTTTGTCCTTAAGCAATTCCTGCAGTTTTCATCTTAGCCAATCCCTCTCCTTTTCAGGTTTAGCATGTACAATGGAAACTATAGCAACTGTTCAAGCTCAAAGTTTTGGATGACCCAAAATACTTCCTTGGATTGGAACTTGCCAAATCTGACCTTGGTATCTGTTTTGGGTGACTACAAGTCTTTTTGAAGACACAAACTTTATTGACAAAAGCCTCCCCATTGCCTATGGAACCAAACACCCATCTGCTGAGATACATAAAATGCAGTCTTGGTCAAGGCATCCTTTTCTCAACCAAATCTGACCTGAGACTCATGGCATATGCTGTTCCAAATTGGGGTAATTGTCCATATTTCAGGAGAAGTGTTACTGGGTATTGTGTCTTCTTGGGAGACTCACTCATTTCATGGGAATTGAAGAAACAACTCACAATTTCTAGATCCTTAGTAGAAGCTGAGTACAGGGCTTTATCTTCTATTGCAAGTGAGCTCACCTGGTTGCATAACTTGTTGCAGTGCTTTGAAGTTGACATTCCTTCCTCTATTGTTTTCTGTGACAATCAGGCGGCCTTACATCTTTCTACAACATTTCATGGGAGGTCAAAGCATGTAGACATTGATTATCATTTCATTAGGGAGAAAATTGCAGCTGGTCTCATTGAGCTAATTCATGTGAAATCTCAACATCAAGTGGCTGATTTACTTACCAAACTTGTATCCATTAGTCCGTTTCAAAACCTTATGCCCAAGTTTGGCATTCTCAAGATTACCAACTTAAGGGGGAGTTTCAGGTAAAGTTAATTATGGTTTGTTAGTTTGTCATATGAGATAGTGACTTGTTAGTAAGATGTATATATAGGTATGGACGAAACTTCTCGTATTGATTACATACATTTAATGAAATTCATTTACTATTATCTTTCTCTCTAGAGTAATATATATATATATATATATATATATATATTGGCTAGACTGATCCTTTTATCATAAGTTATAATTATAAGTTTCATTTTATATAATAAAAAAAATATTTTATTCAATCAATATATTAAATATTATCAAAATATTGTAATTTTATCATTAATAATTATGTATACGCCATATGTTTTCTTTTTTAATTACTTAAATGAATCAATATGTACAGAGCATATCAATATAATTTTAGTGTACTTCACGAAAAATCAAAGATAATTTTGCAAAATAAAATATTATTGAATTCAGTTATACTAAATCTCAAGCGAATTAGGCGTAATTTTTTTCAAACGTTAACAACCAAAGCTACTTTAACACGAAGCAAGGACACCCCACTCAGCTAATCTTTTATGGCTAATATAATGGGCACAAGAGTTCAAACAGTTATGTGGTATGTTTATCTTTTTGATAACAAAATGTGGTATGTTTATCGTTTTGTATCGATTTCGGTGAATAACAGGTTTGAACTTTGAATGATCGGCTTTGACACAATACAGTTATTCCTTCACTTGAAGAATGGACAGCTCAACTAAAGTGCTTCCGGGCTACAACAAATGCCAAAAGTAAGACCAAAGGAAGGCTCGCCTCAATTTTTTTTTTTTTTTTTTTTTGGTTTTTCAGATATTCACTTTCGAAGACAAGACTGATCTCTTTGTATACTGTAGACCCATTTAAAGAATAAATGCTAGTTATAAATTTTAAAAGCTGTCCAATTTAGAGTCAAGATAATAGAGTGCAATTACTATTTTTTATAAAAAAAAAAGGAAAAAAATTAGGCTTAAGGCCCTTAAAATGATACTACATATCATCCATCAATAGTGAATTAGAAAATCGAACCCGAGGTATTTGCAATGCATACAAGTAAATGATGTATGATTCTCGTAATCATTCTTACTTATTCATAATATATATATATATATATTTCAGTGATGAACAAACTCTGCTTTCTTCATGCTCCAAGCATTCAGTTTTGAGATGACCACATCTTGGCTACATTGTTAAATACATAAAGATGTGCATCTTTATCTACAGCCAATGAGGGATAAACTCTATTAGTGAGGCAAACTCTCCCTTCCTCCCCAAAACTCTCAATAATGGACCCGTCAATCTGCATAATTAGGACATACTATATCAAACTAGCACGCAAATGATGAAACAAGAGGAGAAATGGAGAATACTTATTATTTTTTACAACATAGTAACATACCAAGCTTCTAAGTGAAATTGTTTTGAGATTGGGATCTATGTCGAAGACAGTTGCGTATTTGATTTTATCAAGGTCTTCGCTCAATGAAGACCTGTAAAGTGTAGAAAACTCTCATATATCAACCACAAATTACTAGTTGAAATTCAATCTTAAGGGAAAAAAAATGAAGCACTATAATATTTAGTTGGGAGAAGGTGAGAAGAAACCTGCTCAGGTCACTGCACATCAAGCATGCATATCCATTGGGAGTTCTATATATCCTGAAGAAGATTGCTGTCTGTTCACTGAGATCCTTTGAAGCTAAAGCTAGCAAACCAAATGGCCCTATTATGCCACTTCTTGATGCATGTTCTTCACTGCAAAGTAGTTGGGGATCAACTTCATTGGAGTCTAACCACTCAGCATTCTCTAGTTCAGGTAGCTCAAACAACACTTCTACATCAGCCTTCAAAATTTAAAAGTCAAAAATTAAAAATAAGTATTTTGTTAGTGTATGTCTTAATTACTGTCCTTAAGTACATGTTAAGAAGAAAAATATCAAATGAAAGTTACAATTATTTGATATCATGAAAATCAAACAACAATCAATTATTTCTTCTTTAATTAGGATAAGTAAGAAGCGATTTTTTTACTCGATTAACATATGGAGAATGGATCCCCTTATATTGAAATTTCATCTTATATGTAAATTATAACCGTTGATTAGGATGATGGTATTTTGTACATAATCATGTTTTTTGAAATTATGACAGAATTAAAAAATAACAAAAACAAAAATCAATGAAACTCTAAGAAAACGCCAACACATACATGTGATGCAGTGATGCCTGAGACTTCAAGAGTTGTTCCACCAACCAGTTTCTCTCCCAATATACTGACTTGCTTGTCACGGAGTCTCTCTACCTCTTCAATTGGCCACTGCATTAGCCACTTCCCACTTTTATCAAGCCAAACTTGCCTTGGAATAGACTACATAGCCAAAAACTTATCATTCATCAAAATGATTCTCAACCATACCTTAAAAAAGGCCTAGACCACAATATGACATGACCACAATATGACATGAATATAGCTCTAAAACAACTTTTAACATTGATGTAAGTGAAATAACTAAGAAAAAAAATCCACCAAAAATTGAAAATACCTGTAAACCAGCCCATCCTTTCTCAATATCCGCTTGTTGGGTGTCTAACTCTTTTACCCATCCCCAAAATATCCTCCTCTTCTTGGCATAGTCAAAAAATGACTTGGAAGCATAAAATTCACCATGGTCCAATTTTAAATCCAAACTAGTTCCTGTAATTTTGTTTTGAGTAACAAACTTTTCCTCCTCAGAAAGATATTTACCGATCAAATAGTACTCCTGTTGTTTGCTTTGATAGCTTATCTTCAAGACATGCATAACACTAGAATCTTGGACAGATGTATCAACCCCATTGGTGCCGTTTATGGACACTGGAAAGAAATCTGGGCACTCACACATTCCAATATTGTCAAGTACATAAAAGGTTATAGGATTTAAGGTCCAATTAACAAAATCCTCACTGTGGTAGAGAATTGCCTTCCCTTCATCGCCATTCTTAGCACCAATTATCACTCTCCATTTACCATCACCACCTTGCCAAGCTGTTGTTGGATCTCTAAAATTTCCCTCCTCAACTCCATCAGGTGGAGTCATGATAGGGTTTTGAGGGTGTTTGATCCATTCCCTTAGGAAAGGGTCCAATGGATCTTTTGGCATAGCTAAGTTCTGAACTTGATGTTTGTTGGCATCATATCCTGTGTACAAAATAAGAGCTTTTTCTTCCCCAGGGAGGATTGTAGCTGAGCCAGAAAAACAGCCATGAATGTCATAGTGATCACTTGGTTCGAGAGCATGATTTAGATGAGTCCAATTTATGAGATCATAGGATACAGAGTGACCCCATACCATTTTCTCACCAAAGGTTGGTGCATATGGATTATGTTGGTAGAAAAAATGGTAAATTCCTTTGTAGTACATTGGTCCTGCAAGTACATTGCAATTAATATCACGGTCTAGCCACCAGGACTTGATTTTAGTGGTAAGAGGCATAAATAATTTGCACAATGTAATATATTTAAACATCATATCTATAATTGTGAAAATTAAAAAGGGTCTTCAAAAAATATTTTGGATTTTTTTTTCAGTACATAAATATGATATATGATAAGGTTTTGTGGTGTCACTTGATCTATGTAGTCGACCCTATTTACTGGGATAAGGCTTAATTGTTGTTGTTCTTGGGTTTTTTATTTTTCATTGAATTAACGCTTGACAAGTGCAGGGGAAGTAGTTTATTGGCTCCTACTTTGTTGCAGGGTAAAATGAATAGAGAATGAATGTTGATCTCCACCTATATGAGCAGAAATTTCTTGTGGAAAATGGAAGAACATGACAATTTTTATCCTCTAGTCATACAAGGATGATGAGGACTGAAGGTGAATAAATAACTGAAAGTCAATGAAGTTCATTGGCTTACCATTTGGATCTGCATAATGAAGCCAGCCAATTACAATTTTCATCAGCAAAACATGTCACATGACAGAAAGAAATGAATTAGACATAACCAAGGAATTAGAATAGACATAACCAATGAATTAGAATAGACCTTGGAAACATGTGTGCTACGAGTAAATAGACAAATTCAAAGAGTGATGTGAAAACTGAATAATACCGTTCATCCAATTTTGTGGGGACTGAAAGTGGTACCAAGTTCGGTAAGGCTGGTTTTCAGGTACCTCATATTTGATGTCATTGATGCTGTTTGAGGATGAATCCTCTGCAATGGTTCCCATGTTGCTACCTTAAAGGTTAAGGGAAAGTCAACAAGAACCTGAATGGCTAGTGGCTTGGTTTGATCAAGGACTAATATATGCACACAATTTGGATCTTTCACTTGTTTTCGTTGAAGGGCACCACAGATGTGAAATGAATTGTGAAGACAAATCCAAAATGTGTGAGAATTTAAATATGCACTAACTTGAGAACATTGCAACTTGGGATTATATTTATTGATGACTTGACTTCCATATTCTCTGCAAGTTGCGCTTTATTTTAATAAACCAGCTTTATTTTAATAAACCATGTTTGTCGGGAAAATGTTGCTTTGATACCTAATGAGCGTAAGCACTCATCACATTATCAGAGAAGCGATGAAGAGAGAAGAAATTGAGAGAAAAAATAAGTAGTGGATCCCATATGTTTTGTGAGTAGAGTGTTTGGATATTTGAGATGAATTGATGTTGGAATATCATTACTGATTTGTCATGTATTCTATTTTGAACTTTTGGTGTAATATTTAACACACAAAAGAAACTACTTAGAAGGCGCTATTTCATCATATTTTTTACTAAGTAAGTTGATCTTTAATTTATTTTTCAAAATAGTAGGAGTAATAGTATTTGGAGGTAAAATTGATACATGGTTAGTGTGTAACTCTTACATTCTCACGTAATCATGACATGATTAAAGGTGTATTTGTTTTGGATTTTTAAAAAAAATAATAAGGAAACTTTAATTTTATATATAACTAAAAAATTTAAAAATTAATTTTTCTTTTACATTAGCCGCTCTTTTTAACTTTTATAGAAAAGTGAAAAATGACATTTTTGAAATTCTATTTTTTTAAAAAATTATTCAAATATTTGAAAATTAATTTTGTTTAGGTGAAAAAAATGATTTTCTCTTAAAAAAAAAATCACGTCCAAATGCCCCCCTAAATTTACTTACTTTGCTTTCCCTTGGCTATATATGGATCACTGATAAAGTTTCAGTAGGTAAATAAGTTTCTTCCTGCACATCAAAATCCTACTTTTTGATTCACCTACTTATAGACAAAGAGGTACAAAATGAATCAGGGAAGTTTTCCAAAATCTTGTTTGATCCTGCAAGTTTGCATTATACGCTTAGCAGAAGAAACGAGGAAAGAGCATGAGAAAAAAACCCTGTTATCAGAATGGAAAATATAATACTCCACTGATCATTTATAACAACTTATTCTACTCAAGGGTCTTCCTAAACAAATATTTTAGAGTTGATTTGATGAAGGAAAATATTATTTGTATTCACCATTTGTGGAATATCATGTCAACATACTCTGATCTATCATTGGATGAGATGTAGGTTCCAAACTAAGTGAAATTTACACTTCACAAAGTGTGAGTACAAATATCATTACTCTTTCATGAATGACTTATTTGAAATATAGACTATATTAAATGAATAATCTAAAAAACTCAAAGTCTTCGAGTCCACGGTATTTAAAGGGAAATCTAAAGCTTCTTGGTCTTTTAACAAAAACTTTTTTATTATCAGTGTCCGTCCTCCAACATGCAGTTGCAATGCTGCCGAAAAAACACGGGATTTGATAATAAAACTGAGCAGAGTAAATAGAGTTCATGTTCAACCTGAGGTTTTCGTGATTTATTTTGGGAACAGTACTGTAATTGGTATACCATTTTTTTTTTGGGGACGCTTGGAGCATTATAATATCTTAATATTTGGATATTTTAATTGCTTTAATATGGTAAATTCCTTAAATAAATTCACACTTATTATTAGTTAGTTTATCACATCTGTTACGATAAACTTAGCTCCACTAGTGTTAGTTACGTGGTAGTTTTCTGTTAGCTCAGTTTTGACTCGTGATTATTGTGTAGTTAGTGACAGCGTGAGAGTTATTTATTTATGCTTAGGGTCGTTAACTCACAGAGCTTTGTATATATAAACACACTCTTGTGCCGTTTACATTCAGAACTTGAGATTTCATTTTTCACTCAAAACTAGAGCTTCACAGTTCTCCTTCCTGCTTCTCTAATTTCATTTAACTACAGCTAGTTAGATTTCATTTTCTATATAACTTCGTTGTATTTTCTGTGCATATAGTGCACATGATTGTAAAACAGATATTTACTGAAAAAAGCTTTGTCCAAATCTTGAATAATTATTCAACTATTTGCTTACTTTTATCCCAAGATCACATCCCTCCCTATTAGCTATGATCAATTAGCCAATAACAAGGACCACAAAAAAGCATGGTTGATTTCCACGTTTCGTGCTAAAATACTACATAAAAAAAAAATCATATATTAATATATATAATCGAATACTTACCTTCTAGCAAATATTTAAAAGAGCATATATAGCATGAGTTATTTGGAATATTAGATGGATAAAATATGTCTTGATAGGAAAAAAGAATCGATACTAATCAATTATTTTTCATTGGCTCATTTGTATTTTATCTTAAAATATTAATTGTAGGAGACATACTACAACAAATTATGAAAAACATGTGCATTTTTTATTTTACTTCAAGTTTGGCTGGGTTGGGTTGTGTGCATTGAAAATTTATAAACCAACAACCCAGACCATACCAAAGCTGAAAATTTTCAACCAAATACATATTTTTTGGATTAGGTTGGGCCAAACCCTGCGAGTTTGTGGATTGACTCAACCTAGTGAACACCCTCCTTATGACGAATGGTCTTTTAAAATAATTGTTAAACTCATATTGAGCTAGACCAAAAAATGAAAAAAAAAATTCATTGAGAAAAATAGATGACTCCATAGTAATTGGGTTGTTTCTAGAAGTTTATTAACTAGATATTATAATATCTAGTTTTTTTGGTTGTTTCTACAAGTTTATTAAAATAGATGACTCCATAGTTATTGGGTTGTTTCTAGAAGTTTATCAACTAGATTTTATAATGTTCTAAGCTTAATACAAGCCAGCCCTTACAGAACATTAAATTTTGGAACTAAATTATTTACTTTACTTTTAAATAAAATAATAGTAAAACTATATGTACTTTGGTTCATAAATTGATACCTTTATATTTTAGTTTTCAAAAGATTAATTGTATATACTTGAATTTCTCAACATTAAAATTTATATTATAACACTTTAGTTATTATTTTTTTGTGAACTGAAATGTTATAATATCAATTTTTGAAAAATATACTCAAGTGTATGAATAGATATTTTAAGGACCGAAGTGTTATAATGTTAAATTTTTTGGGAATTTAAGTGTATAACAATTTGTTTGAGAATTAAAATATCAAAACAAAAGTAGTTTTACTCTTTCTTTTTTCACTTTTTCTTATTTACTCTCCATCTCTATTCACACGATTTCTTCAAGGATATTTAAATTTTATATAAAAAATGATTTTTTATTTTATTTAAAGGTTAGTTGGATTTTTCTTTAGCAACAAATTCTTCTTTTTTTTTTTGTTTCTTATATTTGAAATGAAAAATAAATGTTTAACCAACTAGGTCATCACTTTTTATTCCTAAATAAAAAATAAGAGTCTATCTATTGAAAGGCTAAAGTTTACAAATCCAATAAAAAAAAAAAGTGAACTGATGGGTTCACATCAGGGGACCGCTCTATACTTCCCTCATAATTTGAACTTTGAAACAAGCTAAACGGCTATTAATTAACAAGCAGACGATCCTAGTGAAAAATATACACAAATGACACTAAGTAAATGACGTTAAATTAAATAATTGAGTTAATACTCCCAATAGCTTTTATTTATGGGATATCGTATCAAACCTAATAGCCAAGAATGAGAAAAAAAATTATCTGAGATGGCCACTAAAGACGAACTGAGGGTATGCAGAACTTGTTGGGAAACTAAGACACTTTCCCTCCTTGAGAACCACTCTAAACAGAGAAATAAAATAGGAACACAACCACAACACAATAATTCAACGTGGAAAACTCCAAAACCGAGAAAACCTACGACCGGGCCAAAAGACAACTGCAGAATCTCACTACGTGAAAATTATTACAACACACGTATTTCTCTTACCACACCCCAGTACACCCACACTCTCACAAAGCAAATATTTGAACTACACCCCACAACACTCTAAAACAAGAGTACAGATAAGAAAATCGACATGCCTTAAAGTTGCTGACCTACAATGACTTAAATGGAAAACTTAGCTTCTATATATAAATTTCTACAACTCCCCTTCCATTCCACTTTAAGCAATGCGACTTCTATCCCAACACTATTTCAATCAAATCCTAACAATCTCCACCTGATTGAAATAAACACAAATTTTCATCTTCCATCACACACCGATAACCTCATTGCCATTGTCTATACCGACAATCATAGTTCAAAGAACTATCATACTCCACCATAAAAGTACGCTCACTTGAATAAAAATAATTCCAAGAATTTCACCTTGGCACATGTCTAAACCTTTGCACAAAAGTTATGGTGCAACTTCCACATTGGCTTTTCCCTGAAATTCTCACCATCGACATAACTCCCACCACACACCCTCGTGCATCTCAACGCCAATCAATGCCCGTGTAATTGTGGATCCGCTTAGCAACAACTTATCCTTTCCATGGCAAACGCTGTAATGCCATTTATGATACACTTCTTACTTTCTAAGTAAAGATCATCCTCCCTCTAGGAGAGCAATGTTGCAAGCATCGATTGAGAGTCCTCTCCAACACCGCGCCACTTGGACAATTTTTCTTACATGCCCTGCACTTTCCGCATTTCCAAAGACGTCACACTCTTTCCACGATTCTTTTCCTATAATCACTACTTCTTAGCTACAAATAGTGAATTTGATTAAGTGCTACCCTCATTCTTCATTCTTCTTTCTTCAAAGAATGACTTTACTCAAGAACTTCTTCGGGAATTCGTAGTTTCTTCCCATACATCAATACAAAGCTTGATGTGCCCATAGGAAGACTTTTGAAGAGACAATATAAGCCTTAGTGCCTTATCTTCATCATCAATCTTCACTCCAATTGCCTCTAATTCGTGAGACAATACCATCGATGGCACTAAGATGGTTTGAGATCTTCATGTCGCTATCCATGCCAGACATGAAACTCGCTTCCTTCAATAACAACCGATTTGAGATGCCCTTTGCCTCGATATAACCCTTCTCGAAGCTTCAAAGCTTCCTTACTGTTGATATTCCTCGCACATTTGCAAGAACATTCTTAGCCAAACACGCATTTAATCTGCACTTTTGCCGCCTTCAAATCTACCTCCTGCCATCATCCATGTCAACGATCTTTCCTTTCAACGCCTTTATGCAAACCTCGATTAGATTAACACATCCTCGACTTCAGATTCGCTTACAAGCCAAAATCGATTCTTCCATCAAATTTCTATATCATATTTCACAAAGACTTGAAAACTTGACATTGTTGTAAACCGTGATACCTAATAGTGTAAATCAATCAGAACTACACTGTGAGGTTCCCAGAGAGTGGCCACAATTGACACGCTTAAATACCAAGTCTTCCAAATTTTAACCTTTCCAAACCGTGACTCTCACAAAGATCACACCGCTTTCCAAAGAATGCATAATATCACACATCGCTTTCCAAAGAATAAAGCAGTTAAAGCGACGATCCTCAAGACTACAGGAGAAATCCTTTCGACAAGATCGCACTGCTCGCAAACTACAGAGCATACTAATAAATCCCAATCAACCAAATCTCTCGATACCAAATTGTTGGAAACTAAGACACTTTCCCTCCTCGGTAACCACTCTAAACAGAAAATAAAATAAGAACACAACCACAACACAATAATTCAACGCGAAACTCCAAAACCGAGAAAACCACGACCGGCCAAAAGACAACTGCAGAATCTCACTACGCAAAATTATTACAACACACGCACTTCTTACTACACCCCAAAGACACCCACACTCTCACAAAGCAAATATTTGAACTACACTCCCACAACACTCTAAAAAACAAAGAGTACAGAAGCAAAATCGATACAAAGCTCTGTTAGCTGACTCCACAGACTTAAATCGAAAACTTCCAGTTCTATATATAAATTTCTGAACTCCCCTTCCATTCCACTTAAAGAATGCGACTTCTATCCCAACACTATTTCAATCAAATCCTAACAGAACTAATCAGTTACAATTATTCTAGTAATTGAATGTAATAATCAGACAACTTAATTAATTAATTACTTAAATTTTATTTTATATTATTAATTATTTTTCCATGAATTTTTTATAAAAATAACGTTCTTTTGAAATTAATTCGTATTTAAAGTAGGAAAGTAAGACAGTTCTTACTTTCAAATTATTTAGTGAAACTTTATCAATTTAAAGATAAAAAATTATTCTATAAATAACATAAAATTTGACCTAATAATATTCACACCAAAATAGTTGTGTACTTATTTAATTTAATCTAAACTTTCAATTAAAACATAATCTAATGATTTCTGTTCACGTATGTTATTAATTGATTAATTGAGAACTGTTTTCCATATGAGCTTGTCTGCTAGTGGCTACTGCTGATTCCAATCTAGCTACGATTATGAACTATTCATGGCAGTGTCTGTGTGAGTGCACAGAGGGGAAGCAGTGTTGCTTTTTAGTTTTTATCGCTTTTACCCAAAGATGTTAAAAAGTTCATAATCAACTTCCCATTATGTCTCACGGGCCATGGTTTACTTTATCTCTACTTTTTAGGCAAGAGAATGTTGGATTGAATAATCACTCAGTGTCAGAAAAAATACTGTTATAGCAAAGTATATAAAACTTAATAATGTTGCTCAAAGCTTAAAGACACAAGTAGAAAAATCATAATTTAATAATGTAATGCAATTATTAAGGTACGAATTTTTTAGAAAAGATGTGGGAAGATAACAAAGGAAAAGACAGAAAGTGCACTTCAGACCGAGCCAGTTTGGCTTGAGTTTTGGTTTTGTATCTCATCCACATTCTTCTCATAGCTATCTATAGTTCTCTCTCTCTCTCTCTCTCTCTCTCACACACACACACACACTCCATGAAATTTCTTCACCTAGATAGGAGTAGAGGACAATTAACTGTGCTTATAAGCATGCTTTAGAAGCACACACCTCACGGTGCTAGTTGTGACCAAGATGTGGATGATAATTAAGAGCTTAGCTTAAACTAGCTAGATTTGTGCATGTCAATATCCATCTCGGGATCCATTCAACTTTCTTCAGCTTTTTCTTCTTCTTCTTTATTTTATTTTATTTTTACTCTAGCAGTGTTCTCAAGGATCTGAAAGTTCTGGTGCAGAGTAGAGAAAGGTTTATATGTAAAAGGGATCTGTGAGCTGAAGAGATCAGATCCATTTCCCACCACACGTTACCCTTTTCCAGTGTAAGAAATGCCCTATCATTAGGTTTAGCTTTGAGATCTCAGAAATCCTTGTTCCTTTGATGATGCAAAAAAGTTTCTCTTTAAAATGTGTGTGTGTATATATACACACATAAATATCTCATATATAACATATAGTTTGCTTAATTTTCTCATCTAATTTAGCATGCATATATAGAGAGATGATGAAAGGTTTGATGCTAGATGAAAATATGTCCAATTTGACGTCTACATCAAGTGAAATAAGTGCTTCTTCAGGAACTAGGAATGACGCAGGTTCTCTCTATACTCAATACACCTCTATTTCAACAAATCAAGAACCACAACCCAAAAAGAAGAGAAGTCTTCCAGGTCACCCAGGTCATAAATCATCATGCTATTACAATTTTTTCCCTTTTAATTGATGGTATATCATTAGGGGGTTTTTGGTATACAAAAAAGAAACATTTGTTTCTTTTAATTAGTCTATTATTTATCTTGTATTTTAATTGAATTATGTTGGTATCTAGTATAGGTCATAAATTCAAATGTCTTCGTATTTAAAATTCCGATGTACTAAAAAATCAAATCACGTGAGTGTATTTTTTTTTTCCACATTATTTAGACCCTGATGCTGAAGTGATAGCCTTGTCTCCCAAGAGCCTTTTAGCAACAAACCGGTTCATTTGTGAGATCTGTAACAAAGGTTTTCAAAGGGATCAGAATTTGCAGCTTCATAGAAGAGGGCACAATTTGCCATGGAAGCTAAAGCAAAGAAATGGCAAAGAAATCATAAGAAAGAAGGTGTACGTATGCCCGGAGCCAACATGTGCTCACCATGACCCATCAAGGGCTCTTGGAGACCTCACTGGAATCAAGAAGCACTTTTGCAGGAAGCATGGGGAGAAGAAATGGAAGTGTGAGAAGTGCTCAAAGCGTTACGCAGTTCAATCGGATTGGAAAGCTCACTCCAAAATTTGTGGCACTAGAGAGTATAAATGTGACTGCGGAACCATCTTCTCCAGGTAAGAATCTGATTACTTTTACATAATTCATTATACAAAGAGAAAAATGTTATTAATTAATTAATTAATTAATTTTAACAAAGATATTAAAGTTAGAAAATTTTCCTCGGGAGTTAGGGGAAGGGGAAAGGTAGAGATTGAATAGAGAACCTCTCACTCAAAGATATAGAAGACAACCACAATTATTAGACTATGGGCTCAACCACGTAAAATTGTTATTTGTTCATATCAATTTTTAAACATTGTAGTAGACATTTATAGAAAAAGAAAGATACACAACTTAATTGGACCACACTTCTTTCTGTCATGTTTATTACTATTATGTTTATTGCTTATGTACAATAATCCTAAAACTAAAATCAGCTAGTCTTCAAACTTAGGAGAAAATTGCTTAAAGGAATTACATTTTGCCTATATTTTAGTGTATATTTGATGCTAGGCATGCCTGTGTATTTGAGAATCAGTAGAAGAGGGAGAGATATACGTTTAATATAACTAGTCCTACTACAACAAGCTTCAGTGTAACTTAAGCTCCACGGTATATGTCATAATTTATTCTTAAAGAATACTAAATATTCAGAATTATTCTTCAAGAAATATTACGTTTGCTAAGAATATTTTCCGTTTGATAAGTCAAAGAAATAAAGACCACTCATCATTTATCTTAATCAAATATTGAGAAAGAGCATCATATTATTTTATAAAAAATCCAGAAAAAAGTTAGTATCTTTTCCACATGCAATTTTATAAGCTTTAATGGTTAACATGTGCGACAATCTACATGTCTTTCCGAGAAAAAGAAGGAAAGTACAAAAAGATGAGGAGACAACCATGCTAAGTACATACATATGTTCACATTTTCTAAGTCTTTCAGCATTTGATCACAATTAGACTGCTTTGTTCTTTTGCAACATGAACAGATACAAGATCAATCAATAAAAGAAAATTATACATCACAAAAAGTGATGAAGCAGTAAATTAAATAAGTAAATAACCACTCAAGTTTGATCACGATACATAGAGTTGGGAAAAAAATATAAGAAATAATAAATAGTATTGATTTGCTGAGAAAAAATAACTTTAAAAAATTACCATACCATGATAAGAAATTACCCATCATGACATTACAAATAATTGAGATTAAGTGACACTTGAAAAAACGTTACTAAAATATATAAAAGTGTCGATAAAACTAATCAATAATATAGCCTACATACAACATTTTTAAAATATTATATTAGAATGTTTTAGCAATATTTTTTATATTTTTTAAATGTTACTAAAAACCTTTGATAACACTTCTTGCTAATAAACATTGCTAAAAATTAAACATGTGCAGTGTGATAATTGCCGATCATAATTTGACAACTTTTCGGTTCTCATTATTGAATAATATAAGGTTGTTTTTATAAGGAAGTGATGTTATTTGAACATTTCCTTTGTGGACACTGTTGAGGTTAAGTGTGTGAGAGGTGAAGTCCACATTGGTTGAGAATGGATTAAGTGAGTAGTATATAATATGGAAGGATCCATGACTCATTGCCTTAAGGTTTTGGGTCAAGATGTGGCGTCCAGACATGGTGCTCTCACTTAGCCCATTGGTTGTGCCTCCCCCTGTTGGGCTTCCCCGCCCTAACAGTGGTATCAGAGCCAAGGTTGGGCTAGGTTCCCGGAAATGCATGGACTGCGGGTGGCAGGTGCTGGGAAGAGCGGTTGGCTGATGGGGAGTAATGTGGTGGGTCTCACACTTAAGGGGGAAATTGTTGAGGTTAAGTGTGTGAGAGGTGAAGTCCACATTGGTTGAGAATGGATTAAGTGAGTAGTATATAATATGGAAGGATCCATGACTCATTGCCTTAAGGTTTTGGGTCAAGATGTGGCGTCCGGCCCGGTATTATGGTCTCACTTATTGGTTGTCTTTCTCCCCTGTTGGGCTTCCCTGTGAGAGTCGCATTGGTTGAGAATGGATTAAGTGAGTAGTATATAATATGGAAGGATCCATGACTCATTCTTGGTTTTGGGTCAAGATGTGGCGTCCGCCAGATAGTCTTCTCACTTAAATTTATCGGTTGCCTCCCCCTGTTGGGCTTCCCCACCCTAACAGACACATCTTTAGAAACATTGGCTTTTATGTGTTAAAACCTTTTCAAAAGTGTTCTTTTCAATTTTTTTTTTCCTATATATCTTTCACCTTTCACTCACATAGTGTTTGAGATGTCTATTACAAGAATAATAATTTGACATCCAAAAAATGGATATTATATTTAATACTTACTTTATTACTATTGAATTAACTTATTGCTCCCTTTTATTTTTATCCATCTACTTTTTCCACCCTTTAATTTGACAAATATTCAAATAGATACATGCTTTTGATATTCAAATAATATTACAAGAATGTGTATGTTACTGTATTTTTTTTTAAAGCTTGAGCATTTTTCTTTATGTACATTTAGCATTTTTTTTAAGAGAGCACAACACGATTTATATATTTATATAAGTTTGATTTTTATATATTTACGGTATAAAACTTTTTTACATAGTCATTCAATCATATATTGTCAAATTAATAAAGTTGGTTGAGTCTCACGTCTATTAACTGAAAAATTATATACATGAAAGAATTTAATTAAATAATTTTGTAATCAAACCTTCAAAATTAAACTCTATTCATATTATGTTACAGTAATTGAAGATTTCCTCTTCTTTTCTCTCTGATTGATTTTATTGTGGTTGCAGGAGGGACAGTTTTATCACTCACAGAGCTTTCTGTGATGCTTTAGCACAAGAGAGTAGTAGAGCAAACATCACAGCAATGAACCCTCTACTTCATAGCCGTGGACTTCAAGCATCACCATCATCATCACCATCAGTGAAGAGAGAACAAGATCAGTACTACTTCGACAATTTAAGACCAGAAATTAATAATCCACCTTGGTTGGCCCCACCAACAACATTAGGAGAACCTATCACAGCTTTAGATTTCTCCTCATCATCACAACCACGGCCACCATTGCTCCCAACACAATTTGACCACTCTATAGCCCTCCATGAAAACCCTAATAATAACAACCTAATTACCAACTTGCTTAATCCTTCTAATTCTCTTCAATCCTCCACAGCCTCCCCTCACATGTCAGCCACTGCTTTGCTGCAAAAAGCATCACAAATAGGTGCCACAATGAGCAAAACTGCACCACCTAATTCTCTAGCCATGCTTAGACCCCACGTGCTGCAGCACGAGGGTCACGTGCCTGATGAGTATTGTCCAAAAGGGTATAGCTCCTCTTCCTCTGCTATGGCTTCATTATCTTCAACTATGGTTATGCACTCACGTGAGGAAATAGGAAGTGGTGGTGGTGGGTTTGGTCATGTCATGGCATCTTATGGGAATAAAGCTGCAATAACTTCTGATTACTTGGAAGAAGGTGCTGCCAACACAGAACTTGATCGTCAACGGCATCATCTAGAATCTTCTCTTTTCCATGATGTGATGATGGGTGAAAATAATAACAATAATGATAGGTTTGAAGAACTTGTTTCAAAAGCAACACAATCACAGTTTGGTAGAGCCAGCAAGGGTGGTACTACTACTATTACCACTGGAGAAGGTGCCAATGATGAAATGACGAGAGATTTTTTGGGTCTCAGAGCATTTTCCCAAAGAGATTTATTCAATATATCTGGGCTTGATCATTTGGGTTCTTCGTCATATGGCAAGCAAAATCATAACCACGCGCCTTGGCAAGGGTAATTGGGTTTGTTTATGAACGCTTTATTAACTCCTTTGGAGTGCTATTTTCTGTCCAGTTTAGTCTTCCTTGTTATAGGCATATTTTAATTCCTTTAATAGTACACTAGGCCATAGTTTGTTACCTTGTATAAGGTGTAATAATCGTATACATTATATTATATTATTAATTATTAATGTGTATTACGTATTTAATATAATATAATCAAGATGTTCACATGGTGCAGGTTGGGTCTCGGGTAAATTACGTCCAATCCAATCAATTAAAATTAGGTCGGTTTCAATCGGTTTTAAAATTTTTTGTTTTATCAACCCAAACCAATTCAACTCAATATAATTCGGGTCGGTTGGGATAATCAGCAGATTGTTATTATAGTTTTAAAAAAGTTTAATTATGTTTTCAATCCCTTGAAATCCCATATGTTTTTCCTTGGTCCCTCTTTTTTAAAAACTTTTCATTTAGTCCTTCAAAAATTATTTTTCTTCCCATTTGGTCCTTCTATTAACTTTCAGTTAATTTTTACCATCAAGGTTATGTTTGATTGTGGAGTAAAAATATGGGTATGGGTAATTTTTTCATAAATGAGTTTTATATAATTTTATATATAGATCTCATCCATAAAATTTTATACTTTTTTTTTATCCTAAACCCTAAGTAATAAATGGACAGCTTACCTGGACTAAGAGCAACTATGCAAGGAAACCTGGACTAAGAGCAACTATGCAAGGGACCAGGCGAAATAACCATCATATTTTGAGGACTAAAAGAAAAAAAATGATATTTTATATATTTTTTAATCTACATATATCTACATACGTATATACAAATGGCAGTGATGGGCGGCTGAATTGAATTCCAGCACCTCTCCCATAGTATTTTTCTTTATCAGAATGGGCAATAAGGGTTGGAAAGAGGGACGACGGAGGAATTGAAGATGGACCAAAGGAAGGAAGGAGGCGAAGTGCCTCAGCGGCCGCGTCCAATTTGCCATGGCTGGCAATGCTGGTGACAATGGCTGAGGGTAATGGAGGGCATAGAATGAGGTTGGAGGTCTTTGGAAAAAGGGTTTCAGGGTGGGGGTTATCGCATCTAAATGTGAATGAGAAGAAGAAATTAAGGTTGTAAGGTCCTAGAGGGTGAAGATTTTAAAAGATTGTATGTACATTTTAGGGTGATAGGCGCTAGGCTGCATGGACTACCATGAGGTCACACACTTGTTTTTTTATATATGTCTCACTAAATATATATTACACATTAAATTGTAATTTTGTATATTATTTTAATTGAATCCGATTCAATCGGTTCAACCAGTGATCCACCAGTTAGACAATAATTCAGTGCCTTGACCGAGTCGATCATCGGTCCAGTTCTGAAAACAATGGGTCCAACAATGGTTATTAGGTCTATCCAAACTCATAAATACTCAATGATATATGATAAAGTTATATCCAGTTGACCTATTTTAATCTATGACAAGACTAATATCAAATTGTTTCTATCAATTTTAACCTGTTCCCAAATTAAATAATGACATGCATGTGCACATTTTGCTTAAAATGAATAATTTAAAAGTTACTATTCTAAAAAAAGATATCCACATGTCATTGTTTGATTTGATATATAAATTGATGTGATGGACATAGAGAACTTAATCTAAGTTTTTCCCTGATTACGTACCACTCTTACTACTTGAAACTATTAATAAAAGATTGGATTGGTTAGGTTTAACCCAAACTAACTCGATTACCCAATCCAACCTAAAAATTAAATTATTATGTAGGGTTGGGTTGGTGATAAGGTCTATCCGAACTTATGAATAGTCAATGACATATTATATATATGACCTTGTAGGATTTATAGAATCTATATACTAGAAATTAGAACGCTAATAAAACAAGAATAAACAAATAATTTTGCTTACCTCGTTGATTTCACAATAACAAGCCGTTTATCTATTAATCCTATTGCAAAAGGAATATACACATTTATGTTTGCTAGGTACAGGAGAGCCCACTTCTTCTCCCTTTCCTATTTAGATAACATGTTGATGGAGCAATAGCCATCAAGAGTAGAGTGAGTCTTTTACCTAAAGATTAAACAGATAGTAACCATGTCGTATCCATCATGGACCTAGGTTACCTTGAGTCTTTACACCTCTAGCATACTTACCATTAGGCCCAAGCCTGATATCACATGGCAAATCCCGAATCCATAATGGATCACATATTAATATCATGGGCCTCTAAGGAAGGATTAGGCTATCCATTCAACCCATTTTATAAAACAAGAACACTCACCATTCAATAGCAACCTAAATCCAGAAAATGCTACCATTCTCCTACTTTCAAATTGGCAATCTTGATTGGATTTTATGTTATATTTCTAAAAAATTTTGAAAACGACTTTCAAATTGAACAATTGTGGCCATAAATTATAGGCTGAAAAAATCACCATAAAAACCAAATCACTCCCGTTAACAAGGCTACCAGCTAAAAGCCATAGACAAATAATGAACTATAAAGAGTCTACTTTGCTTATGATCACATAACCAAATAACATCACTAACAATGATCCACAAACATTAGTGTGCAATGTATATACACATCGTAGCATAATATATGATCCTCTCAATGCTGCTATGTATGGACCATCATTATGCCTTCCTAAGGAGAGAGACTCGATCTCCTTTGAGGAGATCATAACATGTTTCTCATGAAACACCATTCCCATATGGGAGCAACATATTTCTCATGAAAGATCAATGTTTTCTAAAGAAAACATCCATATCCATTGATGGACTCCAAAATAGGTATGATATAACGGTCCATTAAACCATTTTTGACTTTCATATACAAATTTTCAAAGCCATGTTTCCCGAGAAACACACAAAGTAATATTTACTTTTAAAATTACATCACCCAGGGGGTAAACTTCAATTTGAATAAAGGTGAACTCTCACACTTATATCATGCAAATTAAAATAATTTATATGAGACCTCAACATAATTAACATAGAGAGATAACCTATCAATTACACTAAGGTGAAAGCACATAAATTTACATGAGTTATATCGTTAGCTCAATAAATAAGTTACCATGTAAGTTGTCATTTATAACACTAACAAACTCAATAGTCACAATTATTAATTCATGCTCTCTAAAGTAACATTATGATAATTAACAATTATCATAACATATCTCATAAAATGATTTCATCATGAAAGATATATGAAGATGTAACATTATCATGTAGCGGAAAACCATCGTGCAAATGGAATACATTCAACTAATTTGGTTGAATATCAGGTGGAATTGCCCTTTAACTTGTGCCTTAAATAACACAAATTAACCATGATTATTATAACACCTTCAATGGAAAAGTTTTATGTATTCATGAGGAACCATGGTAGATGCTCCATGGGTTTGAACCAAACCCAAACATCGACTAGCCATCATCAAAATACTCGACTAAAACAAACCATTTTGGTTCTAATATCACTTATTAGAGCGATCAAAAGGGGAAAATCCAAAATCCTAGGAGATTTTCAAGAATGGACTAAGCAAAACACAATAGCGAATCTTATGCCAGATCTTGACCCAAACCTTAAGTTAATAATTTATAGGTCTTTCTATTTATATAGTTTTCATTTAGCCCACTCTTGACTAATGTAGGACTTTAACATCACACTTGAAAATCAGACATTCTCCCCTCTCGATTGTCACATAGTCACACATACTAATTGTCATGCCCTATTTTTTTTCAAAGAATTATTCATCCATGATACTCTTGTTAAAACTATCCACGTTAAATTTCATTGGAGTCTTTCTTAAGCCTTCATATCTCATTGAACTCATATAAAGTATTACAATATCCATGCCTCTAATAATTTTTTGTTAGACAAAGATATCAAATTCACTCAAGTTTTTCTTTAAGAACTTAACATACTTATGTACAACTATCTTTGTTCCATGTTTATGACAATATGATTTCTAATCTTTGGTGTTCATGGGAGAGTAGGTGGCCTTCAAAGTTTTCTTGATATAGTGAGATTATAAATTTTTACCTCCATATAACAAATTTGGTTGAGGTTGAATTTTAAACCCTCAAACAAATTAAACATTATGGGAGAATATTCTATTTTTGTTTGTTTTTAACATAAACAATTGTTTTAAATGTTCGCCTTATGGGATTTAGCCTAGTTAATGTGGCTTAACATAGACAAATTTCTTTGTTCAACCATCTCATTTTATCCAAAGTTCTTAACATGCTAAATCGAGAAATTATCACTCTATCATATCCACAACACATTTAGCAAGAAGCCCTATAAATCATTTAATGTTACAATGCCTATTGTAGGAGTTTATTGTCCCAACCTAGAATTTCGATCTTTTTGGCTCATTAATCTTTCACCATTGTCTTAAAAAACTTTAAAAAATTCTTTAAAGATAGAAATTTGTAATAATTTAAAATAGAGTATAAAGAAAGATTCAAAATTAGTGAGTACTTAACTTTTCATACAAGGTTTGTTTAACAAATATGAACATCAACAATACCCAAAAGGTAATATCTCATATTAATTTTGGTAAATTCCTTTCATTAAAATTTCAATTAAAAGCTCAATTTCATTATCAGTGTTATTCATGGGGGGAAAACTCATAGGAGCTGGAAAATAATAACAAGAAATTGATTAATATGGGCAATAGTAATGTGCATTATCATAGATCCAAAACATATAATTCAAACTCATGGGTGAGTCAATCCATAACTAACTTAGGTGATACAAAATTATATCAGGATCAATTAATGAGTTCATTACGCATAGGTGACTCAACTTATAACCAACCCAACTGACAAAATGTCCCAAAAGATAAATGAGTAACTCTATTAATTTTGTAAGTAACCCACTTTAGTGTAGAAACTCACTCAATTAATAGCGTCCTCAATGTGGATAAAAATTGCCCAATTAGTCAATTGATAATTCATCTCCAATTTTTCCAAACACTTTCAATAACATAATGACACTCCTCAACTACAAATAGGCATTATTTCAATTCTATAATTTTATAGAATCTAAATCAATTTCAATAGTCACAAAGTTTATCCCACATCCTATGATTTTATAAAATTAATTATATCATCAATTGACTATGAAAATCACAATAAAATGCGCAGTCAATTAAATAATTTTAAATCACAACTCTTTTTAACTTCAAATTTCAGTGGAAGAATCATGCAAGCATATATAGACATTCAATGTAATTTAGGAAAAAAAAATCATTTAAATGTGCTGCAATGAAACCAGTGCATATAAAAGCATATGATTTAGCTTACTTCCTTCGTTCAACAATAATAATAACTTAGGAAAATGGAGAGAATTTGGTACATTCAAAAGTTAATATATCAGGTTATAAGTAGCATGATACATTAACTTTTGAATGTACCTAATTCTCTTTATTTCCCTTAAGTGACTATTATTGTTGGACGAAATGAGTATATATATACAGTGGGTGGCTGATAATTTAGTCTCACTATTCTTTTGGATTTAGATGGTCTTTTATTCTTGACTATTAGATATTGTTTAAATGACATAAATCTAAAGATATAATGATTATATAAAATTAAAAAATAAAATAATAAATTTGAAGTTGAAAATAATATTTTTTAAAAGATCAAATTATCCCTTCAACAATAATTGACCCTTCTTCCCATTTACCACCATCATAAGACTTAATAGCCAGCTAGTCAGTTACTTCTTTTTTCAAGAAAAGAAAAACACGACTAAGAGCATCTCCAATGGAGGGACTCAATTTGGTCCCTCGTTTGGGCTCCACTAACAACACATCATCAAGGTGTCATAAAAAGATAAATTGGGATTCATAGCGGCCCTATTCTCTCCAACAGTAGGGACTAACTTTGGTCCCCATTTGGGTCCCATATTTTTTAAAAATTTTAAAAGTTAATATTATTATGAAATAATTTATTTTAATATATTGTATTATGTAATTTTATTTCTGATTTAAAAAATAAAATAAAATATTTAAATATTTTAAATAAAATTTTAGTAAATTAAATTCCAAATAAATATTGTGTAAATTTTTTTAAAAATTAAAATGTGAAAAATTTAAAGAAATATTATTGAAACTAAAACAAGCCTTCGATATATTTAAAAAACATTACATGATTAATAACAACAATGCTAAAAAATAAAATATGACCAACAACGATGCATAATTAAAATATTATATTACAAAAAGCTATACTTGATGGCGATTATGGAATTGCCATATATGTTCCACCAATTCTGCCTTTAGCTGTTGATGTTTCTGTTTATCACAAAGTTAGACATTCATTTGGATAAACCTCTCATCCAGAGCAAAGTTTTCCTCTCCTAACTCAAGTTATGATATGTCATTATCCACATCATCATAAGAGGGAAGGTGATCAAAGTTACCTGTATACATGTCTTTCTCATCCTCAACAACCATATTATGCAATATGATGCAAGCTCTCATTATGCGTACAAACTTATTCTTCTCCCAAAATCGTTCCAGGCCACGTATAATTATGAAGCAAGCTTGCAATACTCCAAATGCTCGCTCTACATCCTTTTCTTTGTGATTCTTGATATTGTGCAAATAATTTTCGCTTATCACCTTGTAGTCACGGGATTGTTTTGATGAATGTTGCCCACTCAGGATATATACCATTTGTTAAATAATAACCCATAGTATAATTATTACTATTAACAATGTAATTTACTTCTGGAGCACGACCATTTAGAACTTCATTAAACACTGATGAACGGTCTAACACATTGATATCGTTGTTTGAACGAGCAACTCTAAAAAACGCATGCCAAATCCAAAGATCAGATGAAGCCATAATTTTGAGTGCTATAATCGCGACCTTACGGTAACCACTCATACATACTTTTCTATGCTTTTGGACAGTTTTTCCACTGCTAGTGCATGCAGTCGATGCTACCCATCATGCCAAGGAAGCCATGGACGCTCGCCATTTGAAGCAGGCATTGTACATCATTTGAATTAGGTTTTCGCAAATATTTAGTCTCAAAAACCAATATCACATCTTGGATAAATTTCTCTAAGCACTCAATTGCGGTGGTTTCACCTATCCACATATAATCATCAACTGCATCAGCTCATCCTCCATACACTAGCATACGCATGGCAGCCGTGCATTTTTGCACTGGTTATAAGCCTTTCCTACTCGTAGCATCAACTTTCTGCTGGAAATATGGATCAACATTAGAAAAGGTCTCCACTATGCAAAGGAAGACATTTCTTCCTATTCGAAACCTTCGCAGAAATGTCTCAAGAGGATACACCGGATTAGGTGCAAAGTAGCCACAAAAAAGACATGACGTTCATGTCCTGATTCACGATCTCTATATATCCACCTATGAAAAGTGGAGGAAGAGCTTTGCCCATACTTTTCCTAAATGAGTTGTTGTAATTCACGCTCCTTTGAATCATCAAACAATAATTTTTCAATCCAATCATCCAAAGCCATTTTATTGGGTTGGTCTAAATCATTGTACAAAGCACCATTAAACAAGTCGACAAAAGACATGTTATTATAAGGGTTAGGGTTTTTGGCCATTTGTATTAATAGATATTTCAGTGATGATTGCTGGTGGAAAAAGTATTTTTTGAGAGATACCAATGAGTGTAGATGAGATTTAAAGCTTTTGATAGCAAAAGAAGGAAGATGTTGTGAGCAATTATGGAAGAGTGGTGAATTTATAACTTAGCACATAACGGCTAGTTTTGAAATGGCTAGTTTTGCAACAGCTACATTTTAATAATCTTGAATGATTTTTAAAATTAAATGATAAAATTATAATTATAAAATACAACACATTACCACAACCATAACAAATTAAAAACATAAAACATGATCAACAACTTTGCATAATTGGAAATAAACATCGACCTTATCAATACAATCAACACTTAATAACTAAAAATACTTTGCCATAATTTTCTCCACAAGTTTGTCATGAATAGATCGTTGTTTGTCAGTCATTGTAGATATATCCTTATAAAGTATTTCCATGTCTCTTTCCCTTTCTTTATCCATTAGCTTCTTTTCCTTGATTGCCATCATCTCACGCTTAAACTCCATTTCCTTAGTACTCATATGTCTCTCTATGAGGGATAGTCTGCTAGCAGTAATGGTTTTGAGTCCATTAACTTCTCCATCTATATCATTGGGCGCCTTTGATTTCCTCTTTCCTTTCCTTTTGGAACTTTTGGTTCCTTGGGAACGAACTAAGGACTCCACATCAATATCTTTACCCACTAGTGTTTCTGTATTTGATGAGGATGAGTATGCTCTAGAAACATCTATTTTTGATCTCTTGGAACAAACCCCCACTATGTGTTGATTGGGTTCTCCATTTTTGTTCTCTCTGGAGCATGTTCTAGTGTCGTTCAAGAGTGAATTTCCTTTCAGACCTTTTGAAATAGAGTTGATGAGACAACTCCATTATATCATCACTGTTTGAACCACTCCTTACATTTCAAGATGCTTACTCGTAACAAGCACCAAATGCTTGAACCAGCCGATTGATCTTATATGCTATTGTTTCTTGATCCCACCAATCCCTTTTTTCATGTTGGGGTTGCTTTCCAGGTAATATGTATGGATCTGATTCCAAATATATCACCCTTTTGGTTGGTACCGACTACAGAATCCACTGAGACGTTTAACCATGCACTAATCAACAGTTCATCCTATTCCCATAGCCAATGACTAGTTTCTTGTTTGCGATCTTCAAATCTATCGTCATTGAGGTTGATATCATCTAGCTTATGTTGGATGGAAAACTTCAAATGTTGTGAACTTGGAGTTGAATTTACCAAGGTTTGAGGGGATGGGTCATCCGACCCACTAACACCGGCTGGTCCCGAAGGATAAACACCAATTTGGGTTTGAAATGGGAAAGATAATGTACTCATAACTCCTAACGATGGGTTAAATGTAGTAGGGAATAGATGTTGAGGTGTTTGTGAATTTTGAGTGTATGAAAAAAAAAAAAGAAAATTGAAAATTGGAATTTTGAAGGTGTTGGGGGTTTTGATTTTGAAAGAAATTTGGAATTTGAAAATTTTGATTTTGATTTTGTGGGTTTAAAGATTGAGAATGTTGGATATTTGGATTTTGAGGGAAATTGAAATTTTGCAAGTAATTGAGAAAAGAATTGAATTGATTAGGATCCATTTTTTGTGAAATAAAATATAACTAATATTTTATTTTGCTGAACAAGATGAGTGTAATTTATGTGGGAAAAATTTGGGAAGTATTAGAATAGAGTTAGAAAATAGAAGTGAAAATAAATAATATTTATAGAGTAAAAAAAAAATTAACCGTTACAATAAAACGGTTATTTCAAATGCAACAGCTCTTTCATTCAAAATTTGACACACTGACATTTCAATTTTATATTTTTTTTGGATAAAAAATACCGTCGAAATTGACAAATGGCACAATTGCGTTGGAGTATCTGTGTCCAGAGACGCTCACCCGAGCTTCGTCTCCTTCAATAACTTTCAACGCGTGCGTCTCGTCTCCACCACTATTGCTGTCAGGGATGGGGACACTGCTTCATACCAATGGAATTGCTCTACGAGCTCCCGTGAATAAAATAAGTCCAATCGCAAGCATAAATTTATCATTTCTCACACCCATTTTCCAATATGTGCTTTTTCAGTTAACTACATAACAAAGTTCCAAACTTGATAACAAATTATGACATAATATGGAGTTCAGGAAATAAAATTAAAAAAAAAAAAGATTTCAAACTGAATACAATCAATGCCACACAGAGATGGTGGCTGGGAGAAGGTGAAGAAGAGGGGGTTGTGGTTGGGCCAAGAAATTAAAAACTAAAAAGAGGTTGATTTGATAATTTTAATATATTTAAGTGACAAACATAACAAGTTCCAAAAGAAGGGTGAGAGCAAATTATCCCCTACCATACAACGTTGCAACCACATTGCATTGACTTGCAACCTGTTCTGCGGACTTGGTCTTTTCTTTATCCCTTTTCATTTAATATATAAATATCATATTAGGGCGAGCCCCACTAACCCATCTTCCCTTTCTTCCTCCTTTGCCAACTGCTTTCTCTTGCCCAGCAAAGGAAAAGGCGCACACAACCCATCCTCCTTCATCCTTCTACTTCCGGCCCAGAAAGCTACCGCACCTCAACCGCCTCTCTTCCTCTCATACAGACACGAAGAAGGACTCGCAGCGGTGGTTTTGGTAGCCGACGCAACGGTGGCTGAGCTAGGCGGTGGCGCTGCGACGGAACGGTGCTGGTACGTGGCATGACCATCATGGACAGCAGCTGGCACCCGCCGCTGCAACCCCCCGCATAGCCATATCCATTTCCTTCCTTGTGCCGCATCAACAGCTACCGGTGGGTTGGGGGCACAGACCACAACGTAACGGCAGTGCCAGTCCTCACTTTGGCTACGGCACAAGCAACTTACTCCGTGGAGGATACCCAGAACCGTGAGGCAGCAGCAGCAGCGCGAACCATCGGCCATGATGAGGTTCTTCGATCCATGAGCAGCAGACCACGCGATCCCAGCGGCGGGCGTGGTGGACAAGGCAGCAACGAGCATTATCACTCGGTGGCCCATGCACAGTTCTCCTTCCTCTCCTCTCTCGTTGTCACAGTCTCAAACAGTAGCAATGATGTTCAAACAACAAAACCCCAAACTTCGATAAAATTGTGAATTTTTCCAACAAGCAAGGAAGAACCGATAATACGGATACGACACAGACACGGGGACACGGCGATTTTTACAAAATATAGGATATGGTACGGTTAAAATATGTTGTATAATAAAACGTAAAAATAACATGCTATGATGAGAAAAATCAAATTTAAGCACTTTTATGGCTAAAAAATACCACATAATCAATAACTGACCAAAAATTTACAAGAATAGAAAAATCTACACAAGCTTTTATCCATAAAAAAAATATGAGCAAATGTTTGCATAATAAAAATGGAGTTTGTCGCCACGCCAAATGGCGTGTTGAAGCTCTCGAGATCGAGAGATGAAGTGGCACAACAGGATAACCCTTAGACACGAGTGTCTGTGTGTCATCAAAGTGTTGGTGTCACAAAAGTGTCTGATATGAGTGCGGCAAGGTTTTTGGAGTATCCGTGCTGCTTAGCCAACAAGAAAGATAGGTTCTAATCCTAGTATAGCTCTGATACTATATGTAAGATTTATAGGATCTATACTAGCAATCAGAAGACGGAAAAAACATGAACAAACAAGTAATTCTGTGTACCTTGTTGATTCGCAATAACGAACCGCTTTTCCATGAATTATCATCAGTCATTAAAAATGTTTTTCATAATTAGTAATAATATTTCTCTTAAATATTTGTTTTTTTAACGAAAATTGGAATATTCACATATGACTTGCGAAATGTAGAATACAAATCCAGTAAAAAAGTTAATTTAGCTTATATACCGATATTTCTTTGTGCTGCCAAATGCACGGTGGGAAGTCTTCTAAGAATTTATCCCCGTAAATTGCTACTATTTATTTATTTTTTTGTTCGCTTTCTAGTTCCTAAATTTACGTCTCGTTTTAGATTTAAAAGTGAATTTTATTTTATTTAAAAAAACCTTTTGAATTCATGGAGTAAATCTTGATGATATAATGTTGATGATTAAATAAGTCAAATTTCAAAATAATTGAATGACAGTATAAATGTAATTTAATAATATTTTTTAAATGAAAATACTGAATTTATTGAACAGCTAAATAAGCTAAAAGATAAGGGACCACAAAGTCAGGTGGGTCATCCACATGAACCATAGTCTAAAGTTACTTTGGCAAAAACGACCACATAATAACAAGATTTAGGAATAAATCATGAGTTCGCTGAGGTGCCTCCTTCTAAGGCTATCAATGTCCCTTCTTCTTCATCGTTCCCTATACATGTTGGTAGTGAAGATTCTTCCTGTTTTTACCTCACTAAAAGTGGAGGTAAGAGTGTAAGTGACTCTGGCATCTATGCAAGTAGGGGGCGGGGTACCTACAAACGCGTTCTGACACTCAAGTCAATGGTTAAATGACAGTAGACTGGTAAAATATATAAGAGTGATAGAACTTAGTAAAAGATTTGGGGTATTAAACCCTTTATATAGTGAGAAGCGCTAACTCAAGAGATAATCTTTCTTGAATATGAGAGATATTTCAGGAATTTAGCCAATGCTAGATATGTTTTACATTAGTATGAGGTATGATTCAATATAAAAAACATAGTAAGATAATAGGAGATATAGAGGGATAATAGGAGATCCTATAGGTGATTTAGGAGATATCCTCTACTAAACTGGGGGAAAATCTCTAGAAGATCTTAATGCCATGGAACGAACTGTGTAGCCCCCTGTCAGAATTTCTTGAGATTGGGTTGAGCTCCCAGGCTCACATTTTCAATCCAGTACATATGTCATGTCTAGGCATCATGTATTGTTGTCGTTAGTGTGAGTGTAATAGCCTAGACATCAGTATGCAGACATTGTCCATTTTGGGGCCTCATGCCCCTCTCAGGTTTATTTTTCCCCCCTTGTGGGGGAAAACGCTTCTACATGGGGATGTATCCACACCCTTATAAAGGTATGCTTTGTTCATTTCTCCAGCCAATGTGGGACTTATTTCACCCTTTGTGGAGGTCTAGTATTTGTGCTGACACACTGATTCTAAGACCAGCTCTGATACCATCTTGTCAAATTTGGGCATTACGTATTGTCATCCCCAGTATGAGTTTAATAGGCCAGACACCCGGCATGCAACAATTGTCCACTTTGGGGCCTCATGCCCTTCATAGGTTTACACTTCTCCCCTCATAGGGGAAAACATGTGTTTATCCATGCCCTTTCAGACAGGTCGGGGATCAACTAAGGGGGTTTTGATGAGTTTTGCTATATAAATTTCTTTTAGGATGGCATATGCTCGAGCATTGAAGAAGTTAAAACTGTGGAACTTCGACTCGTTGTACCTAAAGTTGTCCCTTCCCCTTTGTTTCTTGATTTGTCCCCCATTTTCTTTTAGTTGAAATAATCTCATTATGACTGCTATTGGTCTCTTTTTTTTTTTTTTTTTTTGCAGATGTAGAGTTCTTCGGCATTGATGTAGCAGAGCTCTTGGACTATCCAAGTCCCGTTAATAGCTAAGTTTTCTTTGAAGCTACCCAAGGGCAAGCCGATTCTAATCTTGTGGAGTTCAACCACCGGGTTGAGGTATGTGATTTGTGAGGCCTTTTCATCAAATCTGGTAAGATAATCTCATAAGGATTCATTAGGGGCTTGTTTGATATGCTCCAACGAGTCCTAGGTGTTGATGTATATTTTGGATGAGATGAATCGGTTCATGAAGGCTTTGGTAAGCTCTTTGAAGTAGTGGATAGTGCTTTGGGAGAGAGAAGAGAACCAGAGGAGGACTGCTTTTTTCAAGAAGGAAAGGAAAGCTCAACAGAGGATTTGGTCAGTTTCTTCGTTGACCAGCATCATGTATTTGAACATCGTGATCAGCTTTAGCATTGTATGTTGTGCATTGGGTGTAAGGCGACTTGTTGTTGTCGTACCAATAACTGCCATGTTCCATGTTTCCATTATCGCTTTCATCATTGCCTCCATCATCATGGTGAGAAGCCTAGCATTTTCCTTTGTGGATATGGTTGACCATGCGCCAATTTTTTTTCCAGGAGTTTGCATATGGTGGCAAGGAGTTCTTCCATGGTGGAGGGAGGTTAGCTGTTGGTATGGTTGTTTTGGCTGGTGGAGTCAGCCATGGTGGTTATGTTGAAGTTATGGGAGGCTTGTTTACAGGTAGTACAATGGGTGCCAATATTCTTAGCTAGAAGTAGAGGTAAGGTTACAAGTAACCTCGATGTCTGTGAGAGCAGGGGGTAGGGTACCTGCTAAAACATTTCGACGCTCAAGTCAGTGGATGAATAAGGCAAAGAGTGGTAAAGTATGAAAGAATGGTAGAACTAAGTGAGATCCCTAAGGGCGTTAACCCCCTTTATGTAGTAAGGGATGATTCCATGCTAAATTGGGAGCAAATCTTTCTTGAATAGGGGAGATATTCTTAGGATTTAGTTGATGCTATATATGTTTTATATTAGTAGAAGATATTATCCAATATAGATGATATAGTAAGATAATAAGTGATATGGAGGGATAATAGGAGATCTCGTAGGCAATTTAGGAAATATACTTTACTAAATCAGGGGAGAATCTCTAGGAGATCTTAATGCCACAAGGTCGATCTATGTACTCCCTTGTCTGAGTTCCTCTACATTGGGCTGAGCTTTCTGGTCCATATTTCGAATATCCACTGCACTTCATTTGCTATGGATAAACTTTTTTTTATCTAGGTTGGTCAAGATTTTGAGTTTTTTTGTTGATTTCTCTAAGTACTTTATTGAGAATAAGAATGTAGGAGGATTGACAAATTAAGAAAGATGGGTTTTGAAAAGAAGATTGGGTGAAGATCAAGGGGTAAAGGTTCTCAAGGGGTAAAGGTTATGTTTTCAATCAATCCAAGCACCATAAGAAGAAAGAGCTCCTTAGCGAATCTCTAGGTAATGATAGTTTGTGCCTTGATTCCCCTGATGTTTAGATAAAGGCTCAACGTACATGAGATTTAGGAAAGGAACTAGATTTATCCTCTGTCGATGAAGATGGAGTTATCTTGGCTCAAACTTAGACCCAAATGTTAGCTAAATAAGACCGGTAATGCTTTTGTTGTTGTTTAAGGATTTTGGTTCTTATGTGATCTTTTTGTTCTAGTACCTGGTTGTTTGTGTTTATCTTTTGGCTTAGGGTTATGTGAGCTATTCTTAAGTTTAGTTTTTGGTTTATGTTGTTTTTGAGTAATGATATGTGAACATTGAAACAATGTTTAAACCTTACACCTATAGTAAAAAAGAAGAAAAAGACAAAAATAGTGATATCAATATAAAAATGTCACTTCTTTCTCTCTCTCTCTTTCTCTCTTTCTTTCTCTCACCCACTCTCTTTCATTTCCTGCTCTTTTTCTCTCTTAGCTCACACAAAAGAAGATTAACAACAATAAACATACATCTGTTTCAATTTTTCTGCAACAATGTTCTTTATAAGGTATGTGGGTTCCTCATTTTTGCTTCTTGTCTCTCTTTCGATGTTTTTGTGATGTTTGTGTTCATTAATTCCTTATCTATTTGCACGGTTTGAGTTAAATGTGATTGTTGAACAGAGAATGAATGATTTATTATTTAATAAACCTATAGAATAGCTCTAAAACTCGTAAAATAATGCTGAAAATGATTTACAAGCTTGTTGCAGTTGGTTTACAAGTTTTTTGTACTTGGTTTATGAGTTTTAAGGACGGGTTTATAAGTCTTGTAAATAAAGTGCAAATAATTTGTAAAACTGAGCATTACTTAGAACCACTAAACCATGTGTAAAAAGCTTGTAAACCAAGGGAATTAAACTTATACACCTTTGCTTAATTAAGACTTACAAAGTGGTTCTTGCATAAACTTGTAAACCAAGTTTTTTGCACAAAGTAGTTCCTCAAAGTTCTAAAGTGGTTGTGAATAGTTTGGAATCTGAGCTTAAATAATGTAAACAAGATTTACAATACAATGTGATTGAGAGAAGGTTTTGTCATTGGTTGGTTTTTTGCTCTTGATTTACAAATTTTTTGCACTATGTTTACAAGTTTTGAGCACAAGTTTGCAAGTCTTGTAAACCAAGTGCAAAAACTTATAAATCAAGTGTAAAAACTTATTTTTATTTATTTATTTTTCAGAATTCGATTGGTCTAAATTCAATGTAATGAATAGTACCTTTTACTTTTTTCAACTTTTTATTTTATTTATTTGTTTTATAAGTTTGAATTCGGGTATTTTTATTTTTCATTTATTTTTTTAGAATTTGATTAGTTTGAATTTAATTCAATGAATAGTAATTTTTTTGAAAAATAAAAAATGGAAAAAATAAAAAGCTAAAAAATAAAAACATAAATAAAATAAAAAATTGAAAAAAGAAAAAAGTAATGTTCATTGCACTGAATTCAGACTAACCGAATTCTGAAAAATAAATAAATAAAAGTAAGTTTTTGCACTTGGTTTACAAATTTTACAAGTTTTTACACTTGGTTTACAAGACTTGTAAACTTGTGCTCAAAAATTGTAAACATAATAAAAAATCTTGTAAACCAAGAGCAAAAAATTTGTAAACCTATGGGAAAACCTTCTCCCAATTACATTGTATTGTAGATCGTGTTTACATTATTTAGCCAAAGATTCCAACTATTTACAATCACTTCAGAACTTTGAGGAACAACTTTGTGCAAGAAACTTGGTTTTCAAGATTGTGTAAGAACCTCTTTGCAAGTCTTAAACAAAGGTATACAAGTTTAATTCCCTTGGTTTACAAGTTTTTTACACTTGGTTCATTGGTTCTAAGCAATTCTCAATTTTACAAATTATTTGTACTTCATTTATAGGACTTATAAACTCGTTCTTAAAACTTGTAAACAATTTCTGAAAACTTGTAAACCAATTGCAATAACCTTGTAAACCATTTTCAACATTACTTTACGAGTTTTAGAATAATTTTACAAGTTTATTAAATAATAAATCATTCATTCTTTATTTAACAGTCATATATAGCTCAAACCGTGCAAATAGATAAGGAACACATGAACACAAACATCACAAACACATCGAAAGAGAGACAAGAAGTGAAAATGAGGAATCCACATATTTATAAATAAGATTATTGTAGAAAAATTAAAACAGATGTATGTTTATTGTTGTTAATCTTTTTCTATGTGAGTTGAGAGAGAAGGGGAGCAGGAAATATGAGAGAGAGAGAGAGAAGCGACATTTTTATATTGATATCATTGTTTTTGTCTTTTTCTTCTTTTTAATGTAGGTGTAAGGTGTAAACACTGTTTTGGTGTTCATGTATCATTACTCATGTGGTCGATGGCCTTGTTGTTTATATTGTTCTCATACTTTTTATGCTATACGCTTTGAGAGTCTAACAATTACCAATTATTAAAAAAGAATCTAGGAACAAACCAACATTTCAAAATGTGAAACCATGAGGAATAAATGTAAATATCTTGCAAAATAAACCCATTGAAAAAAAAATGTCCACTTCACTTATAACCCTCGAGATAGCCGCTGGGAGTTTCCTTTTAAAATGATCAGGCTAAGACGCATCTTCCTTGCACATAATGGCCCTTCTAGGCCAGTAACTCACCTCTCTCTGTCTGGCATGCTCCGTGGCTTTGAACACATCTGCAACTAGAAATTTCCCTATTTCATTTCTCATAACCATCCCTAAATATACCTTGCCCCTCATCCGAAGTAAAATTAAAATAAAGCTTAATCTCACCTCGATTTGGGTGTTGAGGGGTGCAATTAGCTTAGTCATTGAGGAAGGGTAACCGCTAATTGCTCTCCTCATCTCGTCCTAGTATGCACGGATGTTGTCAACTGCTATTGAAGACAAATTGAGGAATGATTTTGCTATCTTCCCTTGCCACACTAAACTTCCCTTGTCACTAAAGGTTCCTTTTTTTGGTTTTGCAAGTCTAGCATTGTGGGTTTTAAGTTAACCAGGGGGATGTCTCATTCACAAAATGCATTTGCCAGCTTTGGGTTTGTGATTTGAGCCATCTTCTCAGTATATAGGCATTGGAAGAATAGGTGAACTATTGATTCCTAAGCCTAACTGTAAAGGTAATAGGGACCTTCCACTGCTATCCCCTATCGTTGCAGTCGAACTATAGTGGGAAGGATATCTCTAGTAACTATCCATGTGAAATTAAAGTTTTGATCTTCTATAGTACATTGGGGGCCCAAACTGTCTTCCGTAATGTTCTCTGTCCTACAAACTCAATGTATTTTTTGTAATTGTCAGCCTCTGCATGTATCTACATTTTTCATGCAAAAAAGTCGTTCTCAACTTATATAATGGAATGTATCATCTAAGATTGAGTTTTTTATGTGAAAATTAAGAATGAAAAGTTTTGACCGTTTAATTGACTTGTAACACTCTACTTAGATTAGCAATTTTAATATGAACGCTTCAAAATTTTAATATACACAGTCTTAGGGTACGCTTGGATTGATAGTAAGTAGGTAGTAGAGTCATATATAGTGGAATAAAATAGAGTGAAGAAAAATGGAGTTACATAATCATATAGCATTATTATTAATAAGGGTACACTAATAGTTTTATTAAAAAACAAACTATTCCATTTTATTCCTCGAATTTGGAGGATAAAAGTTATGAAGAACTGATAGAATTGGATGGATTAGAGTCCATTCATCTTCTTTCCATCCACCCAAAATTATTTCATCCAAATAATACAACTTTGAAAAATATCATTCTCTTCCATTCCATCCCACTCCACCATGCTCAACCAATCCAAACATACCTTTAACCTTTCTTGCTTCCTATTCTTTTCCCTTAATGGCCAAAGCCTACATGTTTTCCTCTTTTCAAAGATTATGAAGTGTTTGCCTTTGTGCGATCGTAATCGAAGGTTCTAGTCAAACTTGGAACTCCACATCACAAATTATGTGAGAAATGGAAACGAAAGCCAAAGGCAAGTTATGAAATAGTGAAGACCTATATCAAAGAAATATAATGAAAGAACTTTGAATGACATACTAGTCTTTTGGGTAAAAGGAAATGCAGCCACCACTAGTCATTATTCAAAGAATGAGCTAAGATCTAAGGTGGATTTGTCTCAATAAAGCAAAAAAAGTGGATCTGGAGATTGCTCTGAAGTGTAAATAAAGATACTACAAAGGAAATTAAACAAGTCAAGCATAATTACAAAGGCCAAAGAAAAGCCTTACTGGAGAGACTCTTCAACTGATAACATTCTTCTTATTTTCAGGGAAAGTTTGATAGCTCTTGAATATTCAAAAGTAAAAACTGTGATGTAAACCAAAAAATAAAGTTGATGTGCAATTTTCCTTTGTTTTTAGTTTATTGACGAATATGTAGCATATTTGTTACACATTAGCTCTTAATTACCTTCTTGAGCCTTCTTTTGAAAGAAAATGCTAATATTCGTATTCATATCTAATAACTAAAAATACAAATGCATAACATGACTTCCAAGGAATAGTGACATATCTCCATAGACAAAGTAAAAAAATAAAACAGTTTCTCTATCTAGCACTTATTAGTGACAAAGTTACTTCGTTATTTGAAGAAGAAGCTTGGTTCCCAAAAGATTTTTCTCCTTCATGTGAGACATTTTTGCTTAGGAAACCCATAGGTTCCTTTGGCTGAGGCAAAGTATGTTCCCTACTCAACATTACAACAACAGATGTCATGTTTGGTCTATCATCAGGATGATGTTGCACACACAAAAGGCCAATTTGAATGCAATGTACTGCTTCAGACAGATTACACGAGTCCCGCAGACTAGCATCAATGAATTCTTCTGGAACACTTTCTTCCCATAATTTCCATGCCTACAACAAATTTAACAATTATTACCTACATGCAGGTCCAACATAGGAAATTCAAAGTAAGGTTCAAACTCACATGTCCAATAAGATTATGTTTGTTGCTAGGGTCTGTAAGTCCTTTATTTCTTTTTCCACTTATAATCTCCAGTAATAATATGCCAAAGCTAAACACATCTGACTTTGTAGAGAACAGTCCATCGATGGCATATTCAGGTGCCATATAACCACTGAAAGAAACCACAGGTGAGTTAATTTCATGTAAAATTAGTGTGTGATAATTTAAAACCTCTATAGATACTTACTATGTCCCAGCTATTCTACTTGTATTTCCTTCAATTTGATCACCTCCAAACATTCTAGCAAGGCCAAAATCTGAAATCTTGGGATTCAATTCATTGTCTAATAAAACATTACTTGCTTTTAAATCTCTGTGTATGATTCTTAATCTCGAATCTTGATGAAGATAAAGAAGCCCCCGAGCAATCCCATACAAGATATGAAAGCGCCTAGACCAATCTAAAAGTTTACTTTGACTTGAATCTGCAAAGATTGCCCATGATCTTAATTAGACTTATATTTTTGAAATGTTATTTAAAATAAATTAGATACTTATTATATTAACTATCAACTTTTAATGAAATTAAAATACTAACCAAAAATAAATGAATCAAGACTTTTGTTTGGCATGTATTCATAGAGTAGCATTTTCTCCTCTCCTTCAATGCAGTAACCAAGAACCTTAACAAGATTTCGGTGTTGAAGTTTGGCACACAATATAACTTCATTTTTAAATTCTTTCAAACCTTGACCGGAACTTCTTGAAAGTTTTTTAACTGCAATTTCTTGTCCATCTGGCAATGTACCCTAAATTTTATAGTTGGGCCAAATTTGAGACATAATCAGATTCATTAATTTTTATTTTTTCTCTTTAACAATCGAAGGTTGTTGCATATTTACCTTATATACAGGACCAAAACCACCTTTTCCAAGCTTCTTGTCATCTGAGAAGTTGTTGGTGGCATTTACTACTGTTTTTAGATCAAAGAAAGGAAGCTCAAAATCTTCTTGTTCACCCTCATCTTTCCTTTTTGCTGGCATGCATGTTGAACAGTTGAATAAAATATATATACTAAAAAGTTGATGATGTATAACTTTAGACAAACAACAAAATATTACAAGACTTGTTGTCAAAAATGATTGCATACTTTCCAATAGTTGTATGGTTTGCTGCAAAGTAATTTTAATTGGAATAACTATCTTTATCTCAGTAACAAAAAATTATCTTCTTCCCCAATGGCCTCCCAAAATAAAGCCTTTATAAACCTTTTCTTCTTTAGCTTTGGTCAATAAGGCTGTAGTAATACGCTAGTATTTTTCTAATCATTTTGTAGATTGGACTACTTTTGTTCTTCTTTTGCTTCTTGTTATTGTAGATAGGCTAGACCTTGTTATGGTTTAGTGGAATGGAAAACAATGTTTCAATCTTTAAAAATAAATATTGTAGTCAGGCTATGATATTTACCTTTATACATTGTTTTGCGCCAATAAATGTAGGATAAAGTTAATAGTGCCATAACGATCAATGAAACTGTGATGGTAATTGCTAAGACTATTTTCTTATGGCCTTCTCTAGCATCTGCAATTACAGCATGACGAGGAAATATCAAATGAAGCAGTAGATATTCCTAAATAGAAGAAATAATTGGCTAATTAAAACAAAAAAAGAATTATTTGTCCATGAGTTTTGAGTTTTTCCATAAATATTTGGGTATTGATGTATAAATAATTAGAAATTTTAGTTATTTTTTTGGTGAATGTAGTCAATGTGATAAGATACTTGATAAGTGATAACAAATTAGAAGTTCTTTTACCATATTCACCACTTACATGATTGAATACCTCAATTATAATATGATTCTGCAAGTTTTAAAACAGAACTCCATCTTCGCTATGTACAAATTATAATGGTATTAAAATAAACTAAAATCTAGAAGTTCATCAAAGTCATTACCTGAAACAGCCATTCGAACATATAAATCTTGTCCGCTTGCTATAATTCTCATATCATTAAGATCACCAAACCAGATAGCACAGCCACTGCCAGCTCCACTTATGTTCGAATTTGCATAAGCTGTGCAAGAACAATTTTCCAAGCATTTGGCCTTGCAATCGTCGAGTGTCATATTTGCATCAACCCAAGAATGTAAAGTATCTGGCAGTTTTATACTTGCAAATCTACGAAAACCATCTTTATTCTTCACCCTACAACTCCATGTGTCACTGCGCACACACCCTTGTGTCCAGTCCACCGCGTTCCAATTTTGTGGAGATCTCGGCTTGAATCCATCTAAGCATTGGCAAACCGGCGATGCATCAATGACACACTTTCCATATGCACCGCAAAGATTATAAGCATCACAACTGTCTTGTGGTGATGATTGATAAACAGTCCAAGATCTTGTCTGTGGAACCCATGTGATGCGTTGACGAAGACTAAGGGTTTGGTTCATGACAATGACTGAAACCACAGAACTATTCCTGAGGGTGTACATATAATACACTTCGTCTGTGTTGTTAACAAATTGGTAATTGTAAAGTGGATTGTCCTTCAATGCAGAAGTACCACTGAACCGAATTCCATTCCATGGTCCTAACCTATAGAACAGTTGGGATTCTTTCGACATCACAATTTCAGGGTTGTTACCATGGACTATGGCAAAAGTAAAGTCCCCCATAGATGGATCATCCCAATTCTTCCAAGAAGAAAGACTATGATTTATATTATTTTTTCGATCCCAACTAAGCTTCATTCCTGGCAACAATGTGTCTGAAGGATGGTCAAAGCTCTGCCACAGGAAACTCTGTTCATTATTGTTGTCCTTGCCATCTTTTAGTACTAAATTTCCATTGTCTAAGAGCTGCGCAATGGGACTTGAAGCCTTTGTTGTTGCATGTGTTGACCAAAGAAGGGTCTGATTTTGGCTGAGAAGCGCGAGGTTTCCATCTTGGCTTATGATCAATTTGCTGGAATTGTCTCTGATTGGATTGTTGCGGTTGGCAACCCAAACAACTCTTCTAACTGGAACATTCTGGTACCATAATCCTACATATCGGTTTGTGGAATTTCCGGGATTGAAGAAACCCAACTCAAAGGTGCCACCACTTGAAACCAAGGTGCTGCCGTCAGGAAGTGGCTGAGACTGAGTGATTATATCTGTTGCAGAGCAAGTTAGAGATAAGAATGAGAGTAGCTGAGAAACCACAAGCACAACCGGGAGAATGATGGCCATCAATTTTCCTTAATTGACGCCTTGGATTGTCGCAGAAATTAATTGCGGCAATGTTCTCTGTGGAGTGGCTATTTGCGTTACCTTACTTGACTCGAAATAACAGATAAACATATATTTCTACGAGACAAGTCAAGTCAATTCGAGCGGCCACTTGTTAATTGACAGCATTATGTGTGAATGTTGTATGTTCATTAGACTTCTGTTACATATGACATATGGTGCGTATTTGGTAATGTGGCTACTTTTGAATATCTTGCCACCTACTGATATTTATTTAGACTTTCATCGACATAAGATTAGAACTTGTGAAAAATATGTTGACCCAGCCTCCTCTTGTAGAATTCTTGGGTAATCACTCTGTTTAACCAAATGAATTTCTCTTTCATTCTTGCTTCGGAATGAAGTGATTGATGTTGACGCCATGCTATTGTGTTTTTTTTTTTCAAGTTTTCACAATCACTATACAATCATCATGACAAATTGTGTCAATTATATACAAAATTAAGGTTATCCAGGCGATAACATATTATCATGCGTATCATAGTTTTTTTTTTATTATTATTTACAATAATTGATAGAGCATAACAAGTGACTTCTTATATGCACGTCATATAATATATAATTATGTTATTTTATAAATTTAATAAACATTTAATTTCTATGTACTGACAAATCTAATCATGTGTTGTTATATTAACTATGATACTTGACTTTTATATCTATTACTTGAAAAATCATTGAAATGAAAGATTCTAATTAATTGAATAACAATATAAAAATGTTTTACATTATCAGTGTATATAAATTAGGGAAAATGTGCTTTACCTCTGTACTTTTGCTTTTGTGCAATTTAGACCCTAAGTTTTGAATTTGTACAACGCGACTCCTTATACTTATCAACCTATGCAAAGAAGCCCTTCCGTTAGTGAGCCATCCAAACCCACTATTAAGTTTTTATGTGCTTCTCACGTGCACATGTTGTTGGACAAAAATATCCCTATTTTAAATCTAATTTCTAATCCATACTCCTTCCTCACTCAAACGCACAAATCCTAATCTGAAACCAAACATTTCTATTTATTTCTTCCTCACACGAAGCCCACATACCTCCAAAGCTTCTCTCCACAATTCTAACTTCTGTTTATTTCTTTTCTCGATTCTACTATCAGAACTACATACACCAAGGCATTGGGTTTTGAATATGCTCTATAAACCCATCCAAGACTAGTGTGAAAAGATATGGACTTAAAGTTGACCCTTGGTGTGGACCAATCTGTATAGAAAAATCCTCTAGAACTCCATCTTGAATCCTTATGCTAGTTGTGGCCTCATTATACATATCTTAAATTGTTTGGATATAGGCTGTCTGAACTCCTTTTCTCTTCAAGGCTTCCCTTGGAACTTCTATTAGCACTTTCTCATATTCCTTTTCTGAAGCCATATGTATATCCTCTTGGACCCAAATGAGGCACTAGGGAGTACCAAATAGAAGTACCTGGCTAATTAGATGAGGACGACATTATTCATGCATCCATCTTGGAAACCTCTTTAGTTTCTCTCCCTCTCTCTTTTTTTTAATGAGTGATATTCGTTTACACTAGGAGTAAATCATATAACTTACACTCTTCAATAAGTCTTTATAGAAATTAAATTTAATTGATTCGATTGTTGAATTATGTGAAATTATATTGATAATCAAGTATGTCAAATTTTAGAAAAATTAAATAACAATAAACATGAATTTTAATAATTAATATGTATTTATATTTTAAAAAATAAATTATCTATCAAACGAGTATAGAGCCAAAGAGTAGTAAGATTGAACCGTTCACAATCCCAAAATAAGCAAAGAAAATATATCCATGTCAAAACCCAACAACAAAGTTGTGCTAGTATACCTCCCTTATCAAAAAAAATATTTATTCAATTCCCAATATTAGCTAAGAAGTTTCCCAATCCACAGCAAAACATTGTAGATAAAGACCTCATAATTGAACTTTATGTATCGAAGATAGTCTTCTTTAGGTATATAGGGATTGATGTTAAATAATTAGTTACATTTTTAGTGAATATGGTGAATGTAATAAGATAATAGATAACATATGTGAAATCCTTTTACAAATTCATCACTTAAATAACTTAACTCCACAATTATCAAAACATAGTGTTGGGACCAAATTTTACTAAGTGTTGAAATGACAAATTATCGTTCGACCTTTGCAAACAAAGTCCCTATGGGTGATTCTATCGAGAAAGTTTTGGAAGATGACAAATGCTTGATATGACAAACTAGACAGAGGGCATGATTGGCAAAGCAAAATCAACAAAGCTTTAAGTTTGTCGACCGACATGACGCAACAGTTTGACAAGTTGAAGTTGGAATTTGTCATTTGAGACTTAGAAAATTTTGAAGATCATGCGTAGATTGACATAATGACCAGGAGCAGACACATTCGTCAATCGATAGTTATTGATAGTTACCAGTAATTATTGACAGCAGCTTGGTGAAGGCACGATAAAGTGGTGATTGTCCAATGTAGAGGCGAATGACAAACAAAGAAATTGTTGAAGACACATGGACAACATTCAGGGACGCAACTAAAGACAGATGTCAAGATCTTAGAGTCCTAGGATGTCTATAAATGTTAGTTCTGTACAATTATAAGTGGTTGGAATTTTTACTTACACATTCACTCTACAAATGTAACCGTTTTTTCACTTTCTTAGGATTAGATTTCCTTCAAGTTCTTTATATTTTCTGTACTTTATTTATATTTTGTCAATCAATTCTCTTACATTTCTAAACTTTTCTTTTCTTAATTTGTCAATCAACATTTCATCCACAACACAAATCACTTTGCACATCATTCCATCCCTACTTTAATAAAATCAGTTTTACACTCGATTCTTTTTGTGTGGAACTCAAGAAGAGTAACTTTTCGTTCTCCAAATCGAGATCTAGAAAAGTAAAGGCTGACATCTAAACTCCTATGTTTGCTGATCAATGCCTGATTTAAAGCAGTTTGACCTCCTGCATGAGGGAATTGTCAATTATTTGCTGTTGACATAAAAGTGTCAAATTATGCAATAAACACATAGTTCTTCATTTTTTTTTAACAAACAAATACACTACTCACATGATTAGAATCATAGCATATTTATAAATGATTCCGTAGATTTTAAAACAAGTATCCATCATCATTTCGTGCAAATAATAATGCTCTAAAAACAAATTGAAATATCAAATAGCACCAAAATCTTTACCTGTAACAACCATTCGGACATATATATATATACACACACACACATATATTGTCTAGTTGTTGAAATTACTCTCATATCAATTAGATCACTAAACCAGATAGCACAACCACTACAGCTCCTCTCATGTCCAAATTTGCATAAGCTATGTAGGAACAATTTTCCAAGCATTTAGTCTTGCAATCCTCAAGATTTATATTTCCATCAGCCCATGAATATAAAGTATCTAGCAATTTTATACTTGCAAATCTACAAAAACCATCTTTATTCTTCACCCCACAACTCCATGTGTCACTAAGAACACACCCTTGTGTCCCATCTAATGTATTCCAATTTTGGCTCAAACCCTTCTAAGCAATGGAAAAATGGTGATGCATCAATGTTGTACTTTCCATATGCATCACAAAGATTATAAGTATCACACCTGTCTTGTGGTTAGGATTGATACACATCCCAAGATCTTCTTTGTGGAACCCAAGTGAGGCGTTCACATAGACTGAGGGTTTGGTTCAAAGCACACATTGAATTGACAGAACTATTCTTGAGGATGAATATATAATACACTTTGTTTGTGCTGTTAACAAATTGGTAATAGTAACTTGGATTATCCTTTAATGCAGAAGTACCACTAAATTGAATTCCATTCCATTGTCCTAACCTGTAAAATGGTTCAGAGCCTTTGGACAATACCAGTTTAGGATTGTTGCCATGGACTATATTGAATTTTAAGTCCCCTACAGATGGATCATCCCAATTCCTCCAAGTAGAAAGACTAAGATTTATATCATTTTTTCAATCCCATACAGGCTTCATTTCTGGCAATAATGTATCTAAAGGATGGTCAAAGCTCTACCACAAGAAACTCTGTTCATTGTTGTTATCATCGCCATCTTTAAGGACTAAATTTTCATTGTCTAAGAGCTACACAATGGGACTCGAAGCTTTTGTTATTGCATTTGTTGACCAAAGAAGGGTCTGATTTTGGCTAAGAAGCATGAGGTTTTCATCTTGTTTTATGATCAATTTGCTGGAATTGTCTTTAATTGGATTGGCATGGTTTAATTGGATTGTCTTTAATTGTCTTTAAATGGTATGACCACCATAGACTTTTACCTATCTTTTTCTTTCTCTTTTCTCTACTCTTCCCGTCTCTGTTTCTTTTGCTTTTTCTCTTCTCTTTTTCTTCCTTTTTTTTCATCTTCCTCTTCTGCTCTTCCTCATTTTTCTCATTCCTTCCACCTCAACCACCGTCTTCCTCCTCCTCCTCCCCCTCCCCATCCCCATCCTCATCCTCATCCTCAGCAACATCACCTTCAAAATCGCGCCTCCTTCTCCCCCCCTCTCTCTAGCTCGTGGTTTTTCTCTCCAAGTGGGGGAACCAGTTAGAGCAGTGAGTTTTAGATCATTCTCCACTTCTAATTTTCCTCCTAGAGTTGTGGTAAATGATAATCTTGCTCTATTTATCTTATTGAGCTCTCTATGTAATCATTCATTGTAGATTGGGGTTTTTGGGACCCTAAGTGTATAGATTTGAGACTTTCTAGTATGTGGAGCTAATTAGTATAAATTAATGGTGTTATTAGCTCACTAATATTGTATTTATCTTGTTCCTAGAGTTATAGAGCACTTGAGCATCAATTGTTGGATTGGTAGCACTTGGAAGTTGATCTTCAGTTCCTTTCAACTAGTTTGTAAGTAGAGATAATGTCTATAATTGTTTTTAATTATGCTAAATTAGCTCTAAATGTATTTTAGTAAATTAGAATCTAGGAAATAATTATTTGGCTATGCGTATAAAAATGATGAAAGTAAATATGATGCATATAGCTTATGTTTTAATTGAAAATTTACACATGAGACAATATGACATGATTTGGAAATTGCATAAAAAAATATTAAATTCCATAGATTTGAAATAATTGAAAGTTATCGACCCTGATATGGATTTGAGAAATAATTTATGGATAGTGGGAATTTGTTGATATGTATAGAACTGGTTGAATATGATAGGTATAGAATAATTATGTTTTAGGGAGAATCTCTGATAGGATCTATAGCTAATGACAGTAGGCGTTAGTCTTGGTGCACCTTGACTATATTTGATTAGGACCACACAGTGGATCCTTCTGTTCTACGGATACTCATATGGGTAGCTAGGACCATTCTGTTTTAGGATCACACGAATGAATGACTACATGAGTGTGAATTTTTCTGTTTATCTTGAATTTGACGATTTCCTATTAATTTATATAAAGCTGGTTGTTTTCAAAATTTCTTTTTCATTATAAATGTATTTGTTGAATTTATGCGAACTAGGAAATTATTACTATTTTACTTTTGGATTATATATTGTTTCATGTGAGTTATAGACATCAAGTCTACTACTAAGTTGCAAAACTCACTTCATTCTTCCCTTTCTTTTCTAGATACAGGTGCAACTCTAGGTTCTAATCCCGCAGCTCCTTACTAGCTAATTATCTAAGTTGGTGAGCCTTCCTGAGAAGGCCTTTTTGGCATACTAGAAACTAATTTTTTTTAGTATTAGCATGTTAGAACAATTTTAATGCTCAATATGTCATAGGCAGGGTCCTTAGATTTGGTTACTATTGATGTTTATGTTTATGTTTGAGATTCGAGACTTAGTCATATAAATTATTCTGGAAAAGAATTGTAAACATAACTTGGATTTATGTTTTGAACTACATTCCTAGTTATGGTTGGACATATACTTTGTGGTTATAAATTTTCATTTGAAACTAGTTTGAAAATTTACTTAACTCCCTTTTGATTTTGGGAGTGGGTTTGATTTAAATTACATAATAGAACTTGAATTGAAATTCATATGCTAAGATGATTTTCAGAATTATGTTGAGTTGGTTGTTCTGTTGCTGGGGACACATTATGAGAATACTTGAAGCCCAATTATGTATTTTATCTTTATTTTCATACATGATGTATTTCTAAATTTGTGGATGTCTGAAAAACAGAGAAAACTCTATCCACTTTTCTATAAAAGCTTGCATGTTAAGGCTTGCGAGGAAATGTGTTCCTTACATGCTGGTCAAGATCCAAGTTGGGTCGTGACAATTTACAACCCAAACTGCTCTTCTAACTAGGATATTTTGGTACTATACTCCTATATAGCGATTTGTGGAATTTCCGGGATTGAAGAAATCCAACTCAAAGGTACCACCGCTAGAAACCAAGGTGTTGCCATCAAGAAGTGGCTGAGACTGGGTGATTGTATATGTTGCAGAGGAAGTTAAAGAGAAGAATGAAAATAACTTAGAAATGACAAGCACAACGGTAAGAATAATCGCCGTTTTGTGTTAAGTGCGGCATCAAATGATTCAAATCACACAATTACGAAGTTGTGTTGGATTGTTGCAGAAATATTTCTTGTATGTTAAGAATACAAGTGCTCTGTTTCTTTGTGGATTCACAATTGTGTTACCTCAGTTGACCGAAATAACAAACATATTCAGATTCTCCATATATTTCCGAAAGAAGAGTGGAGTCAAAATAGTATTATGCATGGAAAAATAATAAATGTCTACCACCACACTTACATCATATATTTACATCAAATTAAAAGTTGTAAATCAATATGCAAAAAGTTATAAACTCATGCAAAAAGTTATAAACTCATGCAAAAAATTATAAACTAATATGCCAAAGATTTTTGCATAGTTGTTTATAACTTTTTGCATATTGATTTACAATATTTTACACAATGGTTTATAACTTTTAATTTGGTGTAAGTATGTGATGTAAGTGTAGTGATAGTTGTATATTACTCCTCTCATGTATGTTCATTATACTTTTCTTACGTATGACTTGAACAGTGGTGTCTTTGAATATTTTGCTAGTTTTCATTCAATTAATCAGTTAGTACATATAGTATAGAAAAAAAAATTAAAAGAAAAATGTTAACCCCCAAAAATTTAATTTACCAAATACTCCATATATCTTTGAATAATTATCCATTTCAATTTTTGTCAAGAAATAATTATCAATTTTAAAAATTTAAGTCATAGTAATTATTTTTTTAATAATATTCTATTAAATATTATTCAAAAAGAGAGATATAATGGGGTAGGAGAAAAAAAAAGTTAAAATATTAAAGAAAAAACAATTCAATAAATTACTTTTAACTTTCTCTAATTTTAATTTTAGTGCACATTTAAAATTGGATATAAAGTAAATAGTTTTCTTATTTTGAGGACGTCAAAAAGTCTCCCTTTGTTGACCTACTTATGACTTCTAGACTTCTATTACATGCGGACTGACTATTTGCGGTTCCATAATTCACCCGAAATGGCAAACATGTCCAGATTGTTCGTATGTTTCCAAAATAACAAATCGAGTGAATCGGAGCGGCCGCTTGTTAATTGACAGTATTATGTTCGTTAATGTTCATTAGAGTTTTACTTCGTGTAGTTATGGTGTGTACTTCTTCTTGTTGAGCATGGCTATGTTTGAACATTTTCCCATTTTTTGTTGCCGCACTGATATACTATTAGACTTTTAGAACCATGAGTCATTAAATGGGGAAGATGAATTTGTAACCATTATGATCAAATCTCACCCACTGAAAATTGAATCTAATAATAGTTGAGATTAATTGAAATTAAAAATTCTATTTAAGTGCTAATATTTATACAAAATAATTCTATAAGCTATTTGTTTGCTCTGTCCATTTAACTCTTTCTTCCATGATACAATATGTTTATCGTGCTTACATAACCTGGCATCGACAGACAGAGGTAGGTGGGGACGAGACGGGCCACAATCCCTCGAAATTTTACACATTTATAAAATTATATGTATATTTTATAATTTGGCCTTCTTAAAAATTTCTGTCATATCTATACATAATAAATAATAAAAATATTTTAATATAGTAACTCATGATATAAAAATACGAAACATATAAATATTTCTAAAATATATTTTAAAAATTTTTCTCTTATTAACTCATTTTATCTATTTAATGGAGTTTCTACTTACTAGTTAGTTATTTATGATCAATGTTTCTATTTTGATGTTAAATAATAGATTGATACACATATTTTATTTATTTATTTTGAACCTAAGAGATATTTAAAAAGAAAATTATTGACTCTTTTGTTAAAAGAAAAGAGAGGATAAATGATGAAATAAATCCTAATTTATCATTAATTTGTATAAAAAAACATTATATAGTGACTCATTTTATACTTTTTATATGATAATTTATTTTATTTTATTTTATATTAACTAATTTGGCCCCTCTCTTTGAAAATTTCTTGCTCCTCCACTGCAACTAATGGCGGTGATAGTTCCTAAAACAGTAGCAAACAAATCAGAATGCTAGGGAGAATCAATCAAGTTAGCTGATTGATCGAGGATGTCGCTACCTCCTCAAATTAGAATTAATTTTATTGCTAAGTCGTATAAAAAAAATAGAAAAAGGCACAGCCTAAGTCATTTCTCAAGGAGACTTTATTGCTTAGTTGGAAAATTGGGAGTTTGAGAATTAAATTAAAACAATTAAAATTGGATGAGAAAAATCAATAATTAAAGGCATTAGTTCAAGGTATTGCCAAGGTTGGAACTAGTTATCACAGAGACCAAATATTAAATCCATTAGCGGCTATTAGTAGTTAATTACTGGCAATTCTACTAGTGATTGATTGACCTTTATAATTTGACCAATGCAAATAACTAATAAACGATATCTCAATTTATTTAGAAATCACATTGACTTAATGTTCCAATTGCTATAGCCTAACACCTAACTGCCAATCAAAGAGTTAATTCTAATGTTCTCTTTTAAATATAAACTAATGAATCCATCAATTTATACCCAAAAGTTTTCCCTAAACGATGATTACCAATTGGGATATTCCCTAACAATCACAACAACAATTAAAAGAATAAAAACAGAACAATATTGAAAAAACTAATGCATTCAATATAAAAATGAGGCCTCAAACATCATCCAAATCCATTTGGAAACTCTTACACTAGTAAGAAATTCTATTCCTCTATCTTTGGAGAATTACAATAGTAAAAATAAAAGAGAACCTGAAAATAATAGCAATAATCTTTACCACAATCTCCAAGAATAAAGCACATTCACTAATTATATCCCTAAAGAGAGAAGAATATAGAAGATGTAGAGAGAGATATATATACAAAGAGAATTCTTGCTACTTAAACTACAGACCAAAAACTAGGATAAAAGTTTGTGTTAATCCTTTAAATACTATCTTCTAAAATAGCTCAAAGTGAGGCCCAAAAACAAATTAATTATTTGTAATTCTATCATCGTACAAGTGCTGTAGCACTAAAATGAGTGCTGCAGCGCTCACCAGAATGGTGAACTCGAGCATCATTTTTGCTACTTCTGCCGAGCGCGGCAACACTTACTCGAGAGTGAGCTTCCGCGGTTTTGCTCCTTTTTAGCTCCAATCTCTTTCCCAAAAGTTCTTAGTCTTGTTCTTGACAATTTGCACTTAATCCCAAATTCTTGCATATAAAACCATACTAAAAAAGACAGGTTAAACATAATAGGGTATAATTATAAATTATTCCAAAATCAGTGCAACAGCCAATGATTCTATAAAAAAAAATACACAATGAAGACTAAATCAAAATCCAAAGTATTGACATCAATAACTCACTTAAACTATTGCAAAAAGCTAAGTTATGGTAGCAAGATAAGTGGTATAAATGCCCCTTATCACTAATCCCCAAGATGTATCTGAAGAAGAGGAAGAAAAAGAAAGGCTGTCAGGTAATTTAATTTGTTCCCTTGTGGCCTTCTTATGTTGTTTTGCAGTTCTCTCAATTTCAGGATTAAGCAGAAGAATTGGAAAATTAAGAAGGAGTCGGTCATATAATTAAATCACAAAATCAATCAAATATAGAAAGGGAATAAACTACTAAATAAAATATTTTTTTCTTTTTTAATAAATAAAATAAAAATAAATGAGCAGAAACACAAAAATAAAAAGAAACCAAAATCAACTAACATTACTTCCCTAGCAACAGCACTAAAATTTGATATGGATTGTCGCTACCTACAGCAAATTTAAAATAGAATAATTGCTAAATTGCACCAAAAATATAGATAGGGTGCAACTCAAGTAGTCTCATGTGGAAGTGTTTCTAGTTAATTGAGAAAGTAAAGGGGTTGTTTAACATTGTGCAAGAATGAAATTAATTGTGAAAATTATATAAAAAGAATTACTTGCACAAGGAGTTTTTCAGATCAAGAATTATTCAATTATTGTTCTAGGAATTAATTTGTGATTGTGGTTACTTTCACTAATTATGTTTTGACATAACAATGATGTAATTCTACTAAATGATCAAATGAATGCACTCTCACTAAGGGTTTGACTAACATATATACTAAAAATCCATAATTATGGTTCTACGAGTCTATGTCAATTTAGTTACCAATTATAGCAATCTAATCTCCTAATGAAGTTAGTTCCAATCCCTTACCAATTGCATTTAATCTTATCAATTAACCAAATATTCCAATGGAATCCTAATTATGCATACAACTCACAGTATGAATGAACACATGATCAGGTAGCTCTTAAAAATACAATTGAAATAACTCACACAATCAATATTAGAGATAGATAACAAGAAGGAAAGAAAAATCAACCACAAATTGCATTAAAAATTGGAACCTCAAATCACGATTCTCATTCTCCAGTTATCCTTATACAAGCTAAAGAAAAGTACTCCTTCATAGGTAAAGGATCACAATCAATGTTAATGAAGAGTACAATCATCATCCCAAATGAGAGCCAAAACAAGAATTGGAAGCTCCTAAAACCTAGAGAGAGAGTAAAGAGATGAAGAGAGAGAAAGTAGAGAGAGTTTGACAACAATCCTTAAAATAATAGTCAAAATGTGTCTCTAATATTTGACTCATCCCTATTCATACTATAGCATAATTACATAAGAAATGAGGTCCACTGGAGAAAAATACAAAAGTCGTTGACATTAAGTACTATGCGTGCATTACTGCTATGGCGGTCCTCCTCCAATTGCGCAAAGCTTGTTCCTATTGTCAACCATTATGGCAGTCCTATTTCAATCCGCCTTAGGTGCTCTCCCCTGCCAACCGCTATAGTGGTCCCATGGTCACTAAAGCATGCTTGAAAATTGTTTCCAAGCACTTTTTTCTCTAACACAACAACCTAGGAAGTTCTCGTTGCCAAACAATACTAACACAAAGATTAATAACACAAAAAACTCCAAAATATTGTTAATCATTAAAAATAGTGCTAATAGCCATGAATTTATCCAATGATGCATGATGAAGACTAAACACAAATCCACTGTATACCATTCGTTAAGCACAAACATGATGTAAAATGTTCATAGTTAGAAAGCAAAATAGATGCATAAATATAACCCATCACCTATCCATCATGGACTTTTCCCTAGGTCATTACACTCTAGCATACTCACCATTGGACCCCAAGCCCTCACATTGCGAATTACAAACCCATAATGGATCACATAATAATATCATGGATCTTTAGGGAATAATCAGACTATCCATTTAACCCGTTTTATAAAACCAAAATACTCCAATGAATAGTAGCCAAATCTAGAAAATGCTAATAGACCTATTTTTATCCAATCAATAATCATTATTGGATAGAGTATTATTTATTTTATCATATGGACAAAACCCATATATTTATTTCAAGATTTAAGTAAGATTTTAACCTTTTTATGTATAAAAAGTATTTTTTTAAAAATTAATTTGTTTCTTATCTTACATAATAGCCAACAATGTAAGTGTCTAATAATACTTTTTCTTAAAAAAAAAAAACATTGGTCTTAATAGAGACTGAATTACCTATTGGTTTACTCTCCCTAATCCAACATTTGGCCACCATTAAATAAGTGGTGTTGCAAAATACACCCTTGTATATCACACATAATGAAATTTTTTCCCTAAATAATTGAACTATAATAAGTCATTAAAAATTGTTATTTTCTTAATTAGTAATAATTTTTCTCTTAATTATTTGTTTGTTTAACGAAAATTGGGATATTCACATATGACTTGCAAAATTTAAAATATAAAATCCAATACAAAAGTTAATTTAGCTTATATACTGATATTTCTTTGTGCGGCCAAATGCATAATGGGAAGTCATCTAATGATCTAAGTAAGAATTTATCCCTGTAAGTTGCTATTATTTTCTTTCGTTTGCTTTCTAGTCCCTAAATTTACGTCTCGTTTTAAATTTAAAAGCGACTTTTATTTTACCGGAAAAAAAACACCTTTTTTGCATTCGTCGAGTAAATCTTGATAGTGTAATATTGATGATTAAATAATTCAAATTTCAAAAAATTTGAACAACAATATAGAGTCTAGCAGTTATCAATTATAAAAAAAAAGGACTAGGAACAAATCAACATTTAAAGATGTGAAACCATGAGGAATAAATATGAATATTTTTCAAAATGGACAACAAAAGTCATTTTAATACCGAAATTCATAGACACCCAACACCCTAATACAAACAGAGGAGATGTAAAGAGAGAATAAGCAGAAAATAAATAAAGATGTGGGGTCCTATATATTATCTGAGAGGGGGTGTCTAGGTGTTTCAAATTTTGAGGTGTTAGAATAACAAACCTTGCTAGCGGGTCGTCTCCTTCACAAAATGCATTTGCCAGCTTTGGGTTTGTGATTTGAGCCACCTCCTCAGTACATGGGCATTGGAAGAATAGGTGACCTGTTGATTCCTAAGCCTAACCGCAGAGGTAACAAGGACCTTCCACTGCTATCCCCTTTATCACTGCTATCCCCTTTATTTGTAGTCGAGCTATAATGGGAAGAATATCTCCACTAACTCTCCATGTGAAGGTTTTGATCTTTTGTAGCACATTGAGGGCCCAAATTGTCTTCCGTAAACTTCTATGCCCTACAAACTCAATGTATTTGCTGTAACTGTTAGCCCATGCACGTATCTTCACTTTTCATATAAAAAAGCCATTATCAACTGATACAATGGGACGTGTCATATAAGATTGAGCTTTTTATGTGAAAAGTGAGTATGAAAATTTCAACCATTTAACTGAATTGTAGCACTTTGATCAGATTAGCAAGTTTAATATACTCACATGAAAATTTTAATATACCCACTGTTAGGGTACACTTGAATTGATAGTAAGTAGTAGAGTGGTATGTAGTGAAATAGAATAGAGTGAAGATGAGCGGAGTTACATAATTATATAGTATTATTAGTAATAAGGGTACACTAGTAATTTTATTAAACAAAAACTTATTCCCTTTTGTTCCCCTAATTTGGGGGATAAAAATTGGATAGATTGAAGTACATCCATCTTCTTTCCACTCCATCCAAAAAAAATTACATATCCAAAGGAGCTTCAAAAAATACTATTCCCTTCCATTCCATTCTACCATACTCAACCAATTCAAAACATACCCTCAACCTTCCTTGCCGCCTCCTCTTTTCCCCAAAAGGCCAAAGCCCGTATGTTTTTCTCTTTTCGAAGATGATGAAGTTTCGCCTCTATGCGATCACAACCAAAGGTTCCAGTCAAACTTGGAACTTGGATATCACAAATTATGTGAGAAATGGGAATAAAAACCAAAGGGAAGTTATGAAACAGAGAAAACCTGTATCAAAGAAGTATAATGGAAGAACTCTCAATGACGTACTAGTCTTTTGGTAAATGGAAATGTGGCCGCCAATAGACATTATTCAAAGGGGCTAAGGTCTAAGGTAGATTTGTCTCAATGAAGCAAGAAGGAGGATCTGGAGATCGCTTTGAAGCAAAAATGAAGACAGTAGAAGGGAAATTAAACAAGTCAAGCACAATTACAAAGGTCAGAGAAAAGCCTTATTGGAGAGACTCTTCACTCGATAATATTCTTTTTCATTTTAAGGGAAAGTTTGATAGCTCTTGAATATTCAAAAGTGAAAATTGTGATGTAACCCCCCAAAAAAAAAGTTCATGTACAGTTTTCTTTTGTTTTTGGTTTATTGACAGCTGTGTAGCATGTTTGTTTACATGGGCTCTAAACTATTTTGTTGAGCTTTCTTTTGAGGAAAAAAAAAATACTAATATTCATATTTCATCTCCATTAACTAAAAGTACAAGAGGATATTATAACTTCCAAGGAATAGTGACATATCTCCGTATACAAAGTAAAAAATAAAACAATTTCTCTATCTAGCACTTATTAGTGACAAAGTTACTTCATTGTTTGAAGATGAAGCTTGGTTCCCAACAGATTTTTCTCTTTCATGTGAGACATTTTCAGTTACAAAACCTGTAGGTTCCTTTGGTTGAGGCAAAGTATGTTCCCTACTCAACATTAAAACAATAGATGTCATGTTTGGCCTATCATCAGGATGATGTTTCACACACAAAAGACCAATTTGATTGCAATGTATTGCTTCAAATAGATTACACAAGTCCTACAAACTAGCATCAATGAATTCTTCTGGAATACTTTCTGTCCATAATTTCCATGCCTAAAACAATTTTAACAATTATTACCTACATGTTGGTCCAACATAGAAAAATCAAAGTAAGGTTGAAACTCACATGTCCAATAAGATTGTCTGTTGCTAGGGTCTGTAAGTCCTTTATTTCTTTTTCCACTTATAATCTCCAATAATAATATGTCAAAGCTGAATACACCTAACTTTATAGAGAATAGCCCATCAATGGCATATTCGGGTACCATATAACCACTGAAAGAAACCACAAGTGAATTAATTTTATGTAAAATTAGTGTGTGATAATTGAGAATCTTTACAGATACTTACTATGTCCTAGCTATTCTATTTGTATTTCCTTCATTTTGATCACCCTAAAACATTCTAGATAGCAAGGCCGAAATTTAAAATTTTGGGATTCATTTCATTGTCTAATAAAATATTATTTACTTTTAAATCTCCGTGTATAAATCTTAATCTCAAATTTTGATGAAGACAAAGAAGCCCTCGATCAATTCCATAAAGTATATGAAAGCGCTTAGACCAATCTAAAAGTTTACTTTGACTTGAATCTGCAAAGATTGCCCATGACCTTAATTAGACTTATATTTCTGAAATATTCTATACAATAAATGAGACAATTATTATATTAACTATCAACTTTTAAAGAAAATACAGATCGAAATGAATGAATCAAGACTTTTATTGGGAATATATTCATAGAGTAACAATTTTTTCCTCTCCTTCAATGTAGTAACCAAGAACCTTAATAAGATTTCGGTGCTGAATTTTGGGACACAATATAACTTCATTCTTAAATTCTTTTACACCTTGGCCGGAACTCCTTAAAAGTCTTTTAACTACGATTTCTTGTCCATCTGACAATGTACCATAAATATTGTAGTTGGGGAAAATTTGACACAATAAGTCATTAGTTTTTATTTTTTTCTCATTAACCATAGAAGGTTGTTCCATATTTACCTTGTACACAGGACCAAAACCACCTTTTCCAAGCTTCTTGTCATCTGAGAAATTATTGGTGGCATTTACTATTGTTTTTAGATCAAAGAAAGGAAGCTCAAAATCTTCATGTTCATGTTCATCTTTCTTTTTGGCTGGCATGCATGTTGAACAGTTGAATAATATATATACTAAAATGTTGACGATGTAGAACTTTAGACAAATATCAAAATAAGACAAAACCTTTCGTCAAAAAATGATTGATACTTTCCAATAGTTGTATGGTTTGCTACAAAATAATTTAAATCGGCATAACCATCTTTATCTCAGTAACAAACAATTATCTTCTCCCCAACGCCCTCCCAAAATAAAACCATTATAAACCATTTCTTCTTTAGCTTTGGTCAAATATAGTGTAAGGTTGTAGTAATAGGGTAGTGTTTTACTAATCATATGGTGGACTCGACCATTTTTTTTTTCTTCTTTAGCTTCTTGCTATTGTAGATAGGCTAGACCTTATTATGGTTTAATGTAATGAAATGGACTTTCATGACAAATGAAAAACCATATTTTAATCTTTAAAATTAAACATTGTAGTCAGGCTATGAAATTTACCTCTATACTTTGTTTTGCGCTAATAAATGTAGGACAGAGTTAATAGCACCATAACGATCAATGAAACTGTGATGGTAATTGCTAAGACTAACTTTCTCTTATGGCCTTCTTTAGCATCTGCAGTTACAGCATGAGGAGGAAATATCAAATGAAGCACTAGGGATTCCTAAATAGAAGAAATAATTGGCTAATTAAAACAAAAAAGAAAAAAAGAATTATGAATACATAAGTTTTAAGTTTTTCCTTAAATATCTGGGTATTGATGAATAAATAATTAGGAATTTCAGTTATTTTTCTGGTGAATGTAGTCAGTGTTATAAGATACTTGATAAGTGTTAATTTACCATATTCACCACTTATGTGATTGAATACCACAATTATTAACACAGTTCCTCACATTTTTCGTACCAATAGATTCACTACTTCCATAATTTAAATTTCCACTTATTATGTATGATTCCGCAAGTTTCAAAACAGAACTCCATCTTCACTGTGTGTAAATTATAATTCTATTAAAATAAAGTAAAATCTAGAATTGCATCAAAGTCATTACCTAAAACAACCATTCGAACATAAAAATCTGCCCGCCTGTTGAAATTGTTTGTATTTTATTTATTATTTTTATATTTTAAAGTTGATATTATTATTATTATTTTAAACTAAATAATCACTAATGATTTTTAATTTGATATCAAATATTACCCACATGTTTGCATCTCATTTTTACATTTTAGTACGTTGCTTTTGCTTTAAATGATGAAATGAATGTTACTTTTAATCAGGAAAAATTATTAAATTATAATTAAAGAAATTCATGAATTGAACATCCTTCAGTTGCAAGATTACAAAAATTTATTTTGTTTCCCTTGTGAATGTTGAGCAAGGGAAATAGTTTCTTTCCATATATATATATATAAAAGAGGTCATGGGGAATTTCAGAGTGAAGATATATGTGTTCTTTATGTGCATTCTCTTGACAAATATCTATCAGAATACTTTTGTATAAATAGATTAATACTATTCCCTTGAGCAATTCAATATAGTTGTTCCTGTGTAGCCCCACTGGTTCAAGTGCAGAGTTAGTGAAAAGTGACTATTGTATCCTGGGAAGTATTAGCCGTGATGATTATCTACATTGAGTAATTAACTCATAATGACGAAATACTCATAAGCTTAGTGCCTAGCACGCTTCAGCCAATAAACCTAATAAGCTATTCTAATTTATTCTTAATGTGTTTATTTATTTTATTATTCAATGATTAGTTTATTTTAATTTATTTCATTTGTGATGTTATTTTAATTAAAATTCTTCCAACAGAAATTACTCTCATATCAATAAGATCACCAAACCAGATAGCACAGCTACTACCTGCTCCGCTATGTCCAAATTTGCATAAGCTGTGCAGGAACAATTTTTCAAGCATTTAGCCTTGCAATCCTCAAGAGTCATATTTGCATCAACCCAGGAATGTAAAGTATCTGGCAATTTTATGCTTGCAAATTTATGAAATAACCATCTCTATTCTTCACCCCACAAATCCACATGCCATTGCGAACACACCCTTGTCTCCAGTCTAATGCATTCCAATTTTGTGGCGATTTTGGCTCAAACCCTTCTAAGCAATGGCAAAATGATGATGCATTAATGTCGCACTTTCCATATGCTCCACAAAGATTATAAGTATCACACTTGTCTTGTGGTGAGGATTAATACAAAGTCCAAGATCTTGTCTGTGGAACCCAAGTGAAGCGTTCACGAAGATTGCAGGTTTGGTTCAAAACACATATCGAATTCGCGGAACTATTCTTGAGGGTGAATATATAATACACTTCGTCTGTGTTGTTAACAAATTGGTAATAGTAACTTGGATTATCCTTCAAGGCAGAGGTACCACTAAATTGAATTCCATTCCATGGTCCTAACTTGTAGAACGGTTTGGAGCCTTTGGTCAATACCAGTTCAGGATTGTTGCCATGGACTATACCAAATATTAAGTCCCTTACAGATGGATTATCCCAATTCTTCCAAGTAGAAAGACTATGATTTATATCAATTGTTAGGCCCTATCTAAGCTTCATTCCTAGCAATAATGTGTCTGAACGATGGTCAAAGCTCTGCCACAAGAAATTTTGTTCATTGTTGTTGTCATCGCCATCTTTAAGTACTAAATTTTCATTGTCTAAGAGCTGCAGAATGGGACTCGAAGCTTCTGTTATTGCATTTGTTGACCAAAGAAGGGTCTGATTCTGGCTTGAAGCATAAGATTTTCATCTTGGCTTTCAATTAGTCGTTTTACCCATGTGATGTACAGGATGATAATAAAAAATAGTTTATTGATCATTATTAAATAATAATTTATTTAAATATATCTTAACAGAAATTTGAGTATATTAATTTATTTTGAAAATATGTTAATGGTTAAATAATTAAATATATGACCAAAATATAAATGAGTATGAATCTGAAATGAGTCATTATATTTTATATCTTATTTTGAATATCATGTTTATAAGATTGAGAAGAATATTGATCGATGACCTTTAACTAACAATGAAAAACCTATTTTATGAAAATTTTATGTTTCTAGAGTTTAAATTGATAAATAATAAAATAAAATAAGTGAATATATTTACAATATCATATACCATTAATATGGTTGACAATTGATATCTATGAGAGAGGGGATATCCCTCCCGCACCCTGTCCTCGTTTAGAATTTTGTCCCCTGTTCCTATTCTCATCCCCATCGCAGGTCCCTATTCCCTATTTTTCATGATGATTTGAATTTATACGTGATATTTGCGGATTTATTAAAATAATTTCAAAATATTTGAAAAATATTTTGATATTTAAAATATAAATATGCATAATATTTATTCTTTTTCAGAAAGCTGTCTACTTTCAGACGTTTTCATATTTCAAAATATCTGTCAATTTCGCGTTTTAATAATGCATTGATTTTTTCTTCTAATACTACCCACAATTAATTTCACATTCTCAAAACACTCCATTTAATATTTGTGTGTTATATTAATTAATATACAGGGATACATTAGTACATTTACTATATTTTACTCAATTACTAACATTATTTGTTATCTTTCTTAATAATTTTGTTTGTCCCAAATTGATAGATATTTTGAATGGAATGAAGTAACAAATACTATTAATGCAATATAATCTAAATTAAAAATAAAAATACATATATAATACAAATTCGATAAAGATAATTAAGAAAAGGAATGTGTGCTGAGATTTTCTTTATGTACACACACACACACACACACACACACACACACACACATATAAATGGAAAATTAGCAAATCTCCATGAGGTAGAGACCACATTCATTATCCCTATCTTGTTTAATAAACAATGACTCCGCCCTCATATTTGTGAAGACTAAATGTGTTTTCATTCTCTTTCTTTTTTTTAGCTAATCCATGTGGGTAACCACTTGAACAATTTTTTTAATCATCCAAGCCATTTACATATTTTTAGTAAATTAAAATATTTAATTTATAAAAACATAAAAATATGCTTTGTAATTAACAAAAATAATGAATAAATTTTATTAATATGATTTCAATTACACATCATTTCCTTTTGCATCATTTTAGTAAATATTCTCTAAATGAATATTTTTAAGGTTCCTCTATAATCATATACAAAATAAAAACCTCATTTCTCAATAGTTATTGTATCCAATATACTATCATAAATTATCCTCTAAATTTCATTCACGAAGATAAGTAACCATTAAGATCATTAGACAATTGCTCTTTGTCATATTCTAGCTCTTCAGCTAAGAGATGATTTTGAAATTAATTGAATGGAGAATTATTTGGGTATGACATGAACTTAAACTCTTTTAAAGACCTTTGATTTAAATTAAATAACTTTTCAATTTCAATTGAAGATAAGTACTTATCTAATTTAAACTTTTTCAAACACTTATACTTTGAAAAATAAACTATATAATTTAAATTAATTTTGATTATTTATTTATTTTATTTATTGCTAATAATTTTAAATAACTCTAATATATAAGGTTATCAAAATAATGCACAATATTTTTGCCATATAGATTTCAGCATAAATTGTCATGATATTAAAAATAATTATTATCAATATTGAAATTATATAAATTAAAAATAGTAAACTAATGATATATAATAATTATGATTATAATTTTTTTAAAATATTAATTATTAAAGTTATGAAATTTATGGGCTCTAAATTACTTTGGAAGTTACACCTAGAAAACCCAAAAGAGCGTTGAATATTAATATTATAGATTTAATTAAATGCCAATAATTTTTAAATATATTTAATTTTTGTAGTACAATCATACTATTAAATACTGATGATTATCAATGATATTCTAATAATATACTATAATTGTAGTTTTATTTTTTTCAAAAAGATAATTAATTAACTTCTTAAAAATTGTAGATCCTAAATCATTCTTGTTGTGACACCTAGAAAATTTTTCTCATAGGAGACTAAAATACTAGTATTATAGATTTGCTGAAATTGTCTTTAATTGGATTGTTATGGTTTGGAACCCAAACTGCTTTTCTAAAGGGGATATTTTGGTAACATATTCTTATATAGCGATGGTGGGGTACCTGCAAAAATACTTTGACGCTCAAGTCAGTGGATAAATGAGATATAAAGTGATAAAATATGTTAGAACAATAGAATTGAGTGAGATATGTAGGGCCATTAAGCCCCCTTATGTAGTAATAGGTGATTCCATGCAAATTAGGAGATAATCTTCCTTGAATAAGGGGGACATTCCGTGATTTAGCCGATGCTACATATGTTTTATATTAGTAGAAGATATTATCCAATATAGAAGATAGGGATAATAGGATATCTCGTAGGCAATTTGGGAGATATCTTTTACCAAAGCAGGGGAGAATCTCTAGGAGATCTTAATGTCATGAGGCTGATTGTGTAGCCCCCTGTTTGAATTTTCTGAGATTGGGCCGAGCTCTTTGGCACATACTTCCAATCTAGTATACTTCCTTTTTTGTGGACACACCTTCTATCTTGGTTGATCAAGATTTAGAGCTTTTTGTTGATATTTCTAAGTACTGTATAGAGAAGAAGAATGCGAGAGGATTAGCGAATTAAAAAAGATGGGTTTCAAAAAGAGGATTGGGTCAAGATAAGGGGTAAAGGTTATGTTTTCAATCAGTCCAAGTAGAGTAAGAAGAAAAACCTCCTTATCGAATATATAGAAAAGGATAGTTTGTGCCTCGATTCCCCTTATCTTCTGATAGAGGCTCAACACACATGGGATTTGGGAAAGGAACTAGATTTATCCTCTGTCGGTGAAGATGGAATTAGTTTGGCTCTAACTTAGACCTAGATGTCGGCTAAGTAAGACTAGCAATGCTTTTTTTTGCTTTTTAAGGTTTTTGGTTCTTCTAGTGATCTTTTTGTTTTAGTACCTAGTTGTTTGTGTTTATCCTTTTGGCCTAGGGTTATGAGGAATGTTCTTAAGTTTAGTTCTTGGTTTTTATTGTTTCTCGTTGATGGCCTTGTTATTTCTATTGTTCTTGTACTTTTTATGTACCTATTGTTACTCTCTTTGAGAGTCTAGCAGTTATCAATTATTAAAAAAAAAAATCTAGGAACAAACCAACATTTAAAGATGTGAAACCATGAGGAATAAATGTAAGTATCTTGCAAAATAGACCCATTGAATGTGAATTCTAATTCTTCACTTATAACCCTTGAGATAGCAGCTGGGAGTCTCCTTTCAGAATGATCTGACTAAAATGCATCTTTCTTGCAAATAGTGGCCCTTCATGGCCAGCAACTTACCTCTGTCCGTCTACCACGTTCCATGGCTCTGAACATATCTGTAGTTGGAAATTCCCTTCTTTCATTTCTCATAACCATCCCCAAGTATACCTCATCCCTCATCTGAAGCAAAATTAACATAGAGCTTAATCTCACCTCAGTTTGGGTGTTAGGGGTGCCATCAGCTTGGTCATTGTGGAAGGGTGACCACCAATTGCTCTTCTCCTCTCATGCCTGGTATACGCGGATGTTTTCAACTGTTGTTGAAGACAAATTGAGGAATGAATTGCTCTCTTCCCTTGCTACATTAAACTTCTCTTATACAAGATCTCATACCACAGTGTCATTAAAGTTTCCCTTTGTTGGTTCTGCAGGTCTTGCATTGTGGCTTCTAAGTCAGCCTAGAGGATGACTCCTTCGCAAAATGTATTTGCCGCTTTGGGTTAGTGATTTGAGCCACCTCCTCAATATATGGGCATTGGAAGGATAGGTGACCCATTGATTCGTAAGCCTAACTGCAGAGGTAATAAGGACCTTCCATTACTATCACATTTTGTTGTAATCGAGCTATAGTGGGAAGGATATCTCTAGTAATTGTCCATGTGAAATTAAAGTTTTGATCTTCTATAGTACATTGAGGGCCCAAATAGTCTTTCGTAATGTTCTACGTTCTACAAACCCAATGTATTTGTTGTAATTGAACAAATTGTTAGCAATGATGGATCCAGGAAATTTTAATGATAAGGGCAAAGATATTACATACATATGAGATAATGTTTCATATAACTTTTATCTTAGTGTGGGGTCAAACTTAATAATATAGTAGGGTAAAATATATATACATCTTTATGCTTCTATAAAATTTTTAAAGCTTTGGTAGGGGCATATGCCCCCTCTAGTGTACAAATAGATCCATCCCTGACTGTTAGCCTCTACATATATCTTTACTTTTCATGTTAAAATCTCATTCTCAACTTATACAATGGAACATATCATATAACATTGAGTTTTTTATGTGAAAAATGAGAACAAAAATTTTAACCATTTAATTGAATTATAACACTTTAATTACATTAGCAATCTTAATATACTTGCATCAAAATTTTAATATACTTACTCTTAGGTATGCTTGGATTGATGGTAAGTAGTAGAGTGGTATATAATGAAATAAAATAGAGTGAACAGAAATGAAGTGGAGTTACATAATTATATAGCATTATTAGTAATAAGGGTACACTAATAGTTTTATTGAAAAACAAATTATTTCCTTTTATTCCCCTAATTTTGGGGATAAAAATTGTAAAGAACCGGTAGAATTGAATGGATTGGAGTCCATTCATCTTCTTTCCATCCACCCAAAATTATTATATCCAAACAATACAGCTTTGAAAAATATCATTCCCTTCCATTCAATTATACTCCACCATGCTCAACCAACCCAAACATACCCTTAACCTTTGTTGCCTCCTATTCCTTTCCCCTAATGGCCAAAGCCCACATGTTTTCCTGTTTTCAAAGATTATGAAGTGTTTGTCTTTGTGTGATCATAACCGAAGGCTCCAGTCAAACTTGGAACTTCATATCACAAATTATATGAGATCTGGGAACAAAAGCCAAAGGGAAGTTATGAAACAGTGAAAACCTATATCAAAGAAATATGATGGAAAAACTTTCAATGACATACTAGTCATTTGGCTAAAAAAGGAAATATGGCCACCAATAGTCATTATTCAAAGAAGGAGCTAAGATCTAAGGTGGATTTGTCTCAATGAAACCAAAAAGGAGGATTCGTAGATCGCATTGAAGCAAAAATGAAGATATTACAAGGGAAATTAAACAAGTCAAGCACATTAAAGGCCAGAGAAAAGCCTTATTGGAAAGACTATTCACCCAATAATATTCTTTTCACTTTTAGGGAAAGTTTGATAGCTCTTGAATATCCAAAAGTAAAATTTGTGATGTAACCCAAAAAATAAAGTTAGCTTACAATTTTCCTTTGTTTTTGGTTTATTGACAAATATGTAGCATATTTGTTATACATGGTCTCTTAGTTACATTGTTGAGCTTTCTTTTGAAAAAAAAAACTAATATCCATATTCATCTCTAATAACTAAAAGTACAAATGGATATTATGACTTCTAAGGCATATGACATATCTCCATATCAAAGTGCAAAATAAAACAATTTCTCTATCTGGCACTTATTAGTGACAAAGTTACTTCATTATTTGAGGAAGAAGCTTGGTTCCCAGAAGATTTTTCTCCTTCATGTGAGACATTTTCAGTTAGGAAACCTATAGGTTCCTTTGGCTGAGGCAAAGTATGTTCCTTACTCAACATTACAACAACAGATGTCATATTTGGTCTATCATCAGGATGATGTTGCACACACAAAAGGCCAATTTGAATGCAATGTACTGCTTCAAATAGATTACACGAGTCCCGTAAACCAGCATCAATGAATTCTTCTGGAATACTTTCTTTCCACAATTTCCATGCCTACAACAATTTTAATGATTATTACCTACACGTTGGTCCAACATAGAAAAATCAAAGGTTGAAACTCACATGTCCAATAAGATTATGTGTGTTGCTAGGGTCTGTAAGTCCTTTATTTCTTTTTCCACTTATAATCTCCAATAATAATATGCCAAAGCTGAATACGTCCGACTTTGTAGAGAATAGCCCATCAATGGCATATTCAGGTGCCATATAACCACTGAAAGAAACCATAGGTGAGTTAATTTCATGTAAAATCAATGTGTGATAATTTAGAATCTCCGCAAATACTTACTATGTCCCAACTATTCTACTTGTATTTCCTTCAATTTGATCACCTCCAAACATTCTAGCAAGGCCAAAATCTGAAATTTTGGGATTCAATTCATTGTCTAATAAAACATTGCTTGCTTTTAAATCTCTGTGTATGATTCTCAATCTCGAATCTTGATGAAGATAAAGAAGCCCTCGAGCAATTCCATACAAGATATGAAAGCGCTTAGACCAATCTAAAAGTTTACTTTGACTTGAATCTGCAAAGATTGCCCATGATCTTAATTAGACTTATATTTTCAAAATGTTCTATAAAATAAATTAGATACTTGTTATATTAACTATCAACTTTTAAAGAAAATACTAACCGAAAATGAAGGAATCAAGACTTTTGTTGGGCATGTATTCATACAGTAGCATTTTCTCCTCTCCTTCAATGCAATAACCAAGAACCTTAACAAGATTTCGATGTTGAAGTTTGGCACACAATATAACTTCATTCTTAAATTCTTTTAAACCTTGGCTGGAACTCCTTGAAAGTCTTTTAACTGCAATTTCTTGTCCATTTGGCAATGCACCCTAAATTTTATAGTTGGGCCAAGTTTGACATAATGAGATTCATTAGTTTTTATTTTTTTCCTCTTTAATAATAGAAGGTTGTTGCATATTTACCTTATATACAGGACCAAAACCACCTTTTCCAAGCTTTTTGTCATCTGAGAAGTTATTGGTGGCATTTACTATTGTTTTTAGATCAAAAAAAGGAAGCTCAAAATCTTCTTGTTCACCTTCATCTTTTCTTTTCGCTGGCATGCATGTTGAACAGTTGAATAAAATATATACTAAAAAGTTGACGATGTATAACTTTAGACAAACAACAAAATAAAACAAAACCTGTTGTCAAAAGTGATTGCATACTTTCCGATGGTTGTATGGTTTGCTACAAAATAATTTTAATTGGCATAAACATCTTTATCTCAGTAACAAAAAATGTCTTCTTCCCAATGGCCTCCCAAAATAAAGCCTTTATACACCTTTTCTTTTTTGGCTTTGGTCAATATTGGATAAGGTTGTAGTCATACGCTAGTATTTAGCTAATCATCCAGTGGATTCAATTATTTTTGTTCTTCTTTTGCTTCTTGTTATTGTAGATAGGCTAGACCTTATTATGGTTTAATGTAATGAAATGGACTTTCATGACAAACGGAAAACAATGTTTCAATCTTTAAAAATAAATATTGTAGTCAGGCTAATTCAATCTTTAAAAATAAATATTGTAGTCAGGCTATGAAATTTACCTCTATACTTTGTTTGGCCCCAATAAATGTAGGATAGAGTTAATAGCACCATAACGATCAATGAAACTGTGATAGTAATTGCTAAGACTAACTTTCTCTTATGGCCTTCTTTAGCATCTGCAATTACAGCATGAGGAATAAATATCAAATGAAGCACCAATGATTCCTTAATTGAAGAAATTATTGGCTAATTAAAAAACAGAACTATTTGTTCATAAGTTTTAAAGTTTTCCTTAAATATTTAGATATTTTGTATAAATAACTAGGAATTTCAGTTACTTTTCCGATAATGTAATCAATGTGATAAGATACTTGATAAATGATAACAAATGAGAAGTTCTTTTACCATATTCACCACTTACATGATTGAATACCTCAATTATTAACTCATAGTTCCTCACATTTTCGTACCAATAGATTCACTGCCTACATAATTGAAATTTCCACTCATTATATATGACTCCCCAAGTTTCAAAACAGAACCCCATCTTCACTATGTATAAATTATAATAGCCACTCCTTTTGGCTACTACCACTCCTTATTTAATGATATTTTATTTGATGGTTCAACAACATCCTTCATTCTCATCACACTTAAACTAACAATCTATTATTACTTCAACATACTATTTAAACTCATTATTATTAATATATATTGCGGTTTGTGTTTTGGATTTTTTTTTTGTTTTACAAAAAAAAAATTCATAATAAATTCATTACATTTTATTAATAATAACTAATTTAGTTTTTAAAATTTTCAATATTGATTATATTTTCTATAAAATACTAGTACCAATTTAAAAAAGAATATTAAACATTGAGAAAAAATCATTATGGGAGGTATTTTCATAAAAAAATTATTATATTCGAAATAATTTTCATATTATCTTTATATGATTAAATCTACTATTAAATAAAGATATTATATCAACATTATTTGATATGTTAGTATTTGAAATTTTATTATAATTTTACTTTTGTTATTTTTCATATAAATCAAGGTAACATGATATGTTTAAGTTAGCTATTTACCTCATAATTATATACACTCTTAGGTTATATACAAAAATCTGATGATATATTTTCATAAAATTTAAGGTGTACTAACCATATATAAGATATTAAATTAATTGAAAAAAATTACAAAATAACATTATATGATAGTATAATTTTTTGTATGTTGATAGTGAATATTAAATATAATTGAAAATTATTAGTGATAAGGTTTTCATTTCATTAAAACTTATCATGTTTTATTTTCTTAACTTATTTTATTTTGGATCATATTTATAGAATATTAAAATAAAAACTAAAAAGTTATTATGGTTGAAAAAAGTTATTTGAAGTAAAAGCCAAAAACTTAATTTAATTTAAAAACTATTATTAAGATTAAGAGAATCAATTTGCTACATAATTATATTTTTGTATTTATATAATATGTTTCAGAAGAAAATTGAATAAAAAGTATTTTAATAAAATAAAATATTGCATAAGTAAAATATTTGAAGAAAATATTAATATGAAAAATATGTGTAGATTATAAATAATATAGTTGATCAAATAGTTTATAAAAGAGAAAAAGGAATATTTTTGAATAATTAGATAAAAACATTATTTATTAGGCGGTGGCATTAGCCAAAGGGAGTGACTATATAATACTATTGAAATAAACTAAAATGTAGAAGTGCATCAAGGTCATTACCTGAAATAGTCATTCGAACATATAAATCTTGTCCATTTGTCGAAATTCTCATATCATTAAGATCACCAAACCAGATAGCACAGCCACTACCAGCTCCACTTATGTTGGAATTTGCATAAGCTGTGCAGGAACAATTTTCCAAGCATTTGGCCTTGCAATCGTCGAGTGTCATATTTGCATCAACCCAAGAATGTAAAGTATCCGGCAATTTCATACTTGCAAATCTACGAAAACCATCTTTATTCTTCACCCCACAACTCCACGAGTCACTGCGCACACACCCTTGTGTCCAGTCCATTGCATTCCAATTTTGTGGCGATCTCGGCTCGAATCCATCTAAGCACTGGCAAACCAGCGATGCATCAATGACACACTTTCCATATGCACCGCAGAGATTATAAGAATCACAACTGTCTTTTGGTAAGGATTGATACAGAGTCCAAGATCTTGTCTGTGGAACCCATGTGATGCGTTGACGAAGACTAAGGGTTTGGTTCATAACAATTATTGAAACCACAGAACTATTCTTGAGGGTGTACATATAATACACTTCGTCTGTGTTGTTAACAACTTGGGGATTGTAAAGTGGATTATTCTTCGATGGATAAGCACCACTAGACTGAATTCCATTCCATGGTCCTAACCTATAGAAAAGTTCGGATCCTTTGGACATCACCATTTCAGGGTTGTTGCCATGGACTATGGCAAAAGTAAAGTCCCCTGTAGATGGATCATCCCAATTCATCCAAGCAGAAAGACTATGATTTATATTATTTTTTCGATCCCAACTAAGCTTCATTCCTGGCAATAATGTGTCTGAAGGATGATCAAAGCTCTGCCACAGAAAACTCTGTTCATTGTTGTTGTCCTTGCCATCTTTTAGTACTAAATTCCCATTATCTAAGAGCTGCACAATGGGACTCAAAGCTTTTGTTGTTGCATTTGTTGACCAAAGAAGGGTCCGATTTTGGCTGAGAAGCGCGAGGTTCCCATCTTGGCTTATGATCAATTTGCTGGAATTGTCTCCGATTGGATTGTTACGGTTGGCAACCCAAACAACTCTTCTAACTGGAATATTTTGGTACCATATTCCTACATATCGGTTTGCGGAATTTCCAGGATTAAAGAAACCCAACTCAAAGGTGCCACCACTTGAAACCAAGGTGCTACCATCAGGAAGTGGCTGAGACTGAGTGATTGTATCTGTTGCAGAGCAAGTAAGAGAGAAGAATGAGAATAGCTTAGAAACAACAAGCACGACAGGGAGAATAATGGCCATTAATTTTCCTTAATCGACGCCTGAAATCACACAATCGGGTACAGTGGTCTTGGATTGTTGTAGAAATACTAATTGCGGCAATGTTCTCTGTGGAATTACTATTTGCGTTACCTTGCTTGACCCGAAATAATAGATAAACATATATTTCTAGAAGAAAAGTCAATTCGGGCGGCCACTTGTTAATTGACAGCATCATGTGTGAGTGTAGTATGTTCATTAGACTTTTGTTAAATATGGCAGATGGTGCGTAGTTGCTAATGTGGGCACTTTTGAATATTTTGCCACATATATTCATTTAGACTTTTATTGACATAAGATTAGGACTTCTGAAAAATATGGTGACCAGCCTCCTCTTGTAGAATTTCTTGGGTAATCAGTGTATTTAACCACATGAATTTCTCTTTCATTCGTGCTTTGGTATGAAGTGATTGATGTTGACGCCATGCTATTTTATTTTATTTTTTCAAGTTTTCACAATTCAATATACAATTGTCACGATAAATTATGTCAATTTCATACATAATTAAGAAATAAATCCTCAAGTTAGTTCCTGACAATTTTAATATCTAATAAATTGGTACTTGACAACTGAAAAGTGTCAATTTGATTCATGACAATATCAAAGGTCGAACATTTACTAGTCCCTGAACAGAAAATATTAATGGTGTTAATGACAATTTTATTACCGAATAAATTAGTCTCTAACGTCCTTCAATCCCCATCTCTTTCCTTCCTTTACCCTGTACACCACCACTATTATCAAATCTAAATAACCATAGCCACCATCACCACAGCTACCATCATCCATGTGAACACCATAATTTTTCCGGACATTTCTTTTTTGTATATAAAAATAACATCCTTTTTGTCGGTATTTTTTAAATTAGGATGCATCAGCTAAATCCTTTTTAATTACTTCAATCTGTATCCATTTTATAGCTCAATCATATCTTTTAATTGCATTAAGATCTTTTAATTAGCATTAATAAGAATAATTTATTATTTTGTGTACAAATAGAGGTGGCCAAGGACAGATACACAGACACATGGAGAGCCCCAAAGATACACCATTATCATCTGCATAACCTGCAAAACAACCAAGCTAACCCTACCCTCAAGCCCAACACCATCGACCACCATTATCTCCCTCTTTGAGCCATCCATTAGAACCCACCATAACCATCACTAAAAACACCATCACAGCACCATCATTGCCCACCATCATCACTAGATCCACCATTACCATCCACAATCACAAGACTCACACAACCGTGAAGCAAACCCGAGACCATCAAGAGCAGCAGTGCTTCCCTCCGCGTCTTCTTCCACCTCTGCCACTTGCTGGTCTAGTTCGCTAGGAAAATGCTACTATGAGCCACACCGCGGCATTAGCCTTCCCTTCTGCCCCTGAGCCCATCTCCGCGACAAGCATCCCGTGACCTAGTCATGTCCACGCTGGTGTCCATCGCCACCAGACCGCACATCCCACTGCCAAAGAAGGTTGCGGCACCACCGTCTCCTATTTTTGCTCTTGCACGCCGCCAGAGAGCCCACCGTGGTAGCATTCTCCCTCTTACAGCCTCTCTTGTGCCGTTGCCATAGCCATCTTGCACCCCTCCTCCCTCTACAACAGCCATGCATGATCGCCACCACAGGCTCTGTCGTCCAGTCACTACTACCGTTTCCATCATCGAAAGTAGTGGTGGTGGTGGTGGTGATAATAATAAAGAATAATCACACAAATTTCAGATAATTGATGTTGTTGATATTGGTATTTGATTTGATTTTGCATATAATAATTGGTTTGTTTCTAGGATTCTGAGGAAGAGAGTGGTGGTGGTGGTAGTAATGGAGAAGATGAAGGAAGGAAGGAAATAGGATATAGAGGTTATTTTTTTATCATTTTGTAAATGACATTAGGGACCAATTTATTCGGTAATGAAATTCTCATTACTACTATTACTATTTTCCGTCTAGAGACTAGTGAGTGTCCGACTTTAATATTGTCAGGGACCAAATTTAATAAACATTTAATTTCTATTTACTAACAAATCTAATCATTATTGTTATATTAGCTATTATAGTTGACTTTTATATTTATTACTTAAAAAGTCATAAAAATGAAAGATTTTAATTAATTGAGTGACAATATAAAATTATTTTACATTAACAATGTATATAAATTATACTCATTTAACACATTTGTTTTTAAATTCATTAAGTTGTTGTAAGTTATATAGTTAGAATTGCAATAAGTTTGAGAAATGTTAATTATATTCATAATGTGTCGGACACACTATCTACACACTCTCACCTATTCTTAGATCGGATGTGGACTCTAATTAGTTTGGGTCTCACATCTCATTCAAGAATAGATAAGAATGTGTTGGAGCACTGAAAGCAAGAGAAAACACTTACTCTGATCCATTTATTAATTAACACTTAAGTTTTACAAGTTATTATTATCTCCCACTCCCCCAATTTATCTTCATCAAGATTCAAGATTAAGAATCATGTGTAGAGATTAAGTTTTATAGGTAATTATTTGCTCCCAATTCCTTGAAAGTTCTTTAACTACAAGTTTTTGTCTATGTGGCAATGTACCATAATTTTTTTTTTCATGAAAATTTTGGTAGAAAATGAAAATTTCCTTCTTTCACTCATAAATATCCCCTGATATACCTTGCCATTCATCTGAAGCAAAATTAACATAGAGCTTAATATCACCTCAGTTTAGGTGTTGGGGGTGCTATCTGCTTAGTTAGTGTGGAGAGGTGATCATTGATTGCTCTCTTCATCTTGCGCCTACTATGCATGGATGCTGTCAGCCCCTGTTGAAGACAAATTGTGGAATGATTTTGCTCTCTTCCCTTGCCATACTAAACTTCTCCTATACTAGATCTCATACCATAGTGTCACTAAAGTTTCCCTCTTGCATTGTGGGTTCTAAGTCAGCCAGGGTTGTGGGTTCTAAGTCAGCCAGGGGGCTATCTCCTTTGCAAAATACATTTCCTAGCTTTGGGTTTCTGATCTGAGCCACCTCCTCAGCATATGTGCATTGGAAGAATAGGTGACCCATTGACTCCTAAGCCTAACTGTAGAGGTAACAAAGACATTCCACTACTATCCCCTTTATTGTAGTTGAGTTATAGTGGGAAGGATATCTCTAGTAATTATTCATGTGAAAGTTTTGATCTTCTATAGTACATTAGGGGCCCAAATTGTCTTTCGTAATGTCCTATGTTCTATGAACTCGATGTATTTGTTGTGACTGTCAGCCTCAACATGTATCTTCACTTTTCATGTTAAAAACTCATTCTCAACTTATACAATGAAACATATCATACAAGATTGAGTTTTTTTATGTGAAACATGAGAATGAAAATTTTGACCATTTAATTGAATTGTAACAGGCTAGTTAGATTAGCAATTTTAATATGACCGCATCAAAATTTTAATATACTCACTCTTAGGGTATATGCTTGGATTGATGGTAAGTAATAGAGTGGTATATAGTGAAATAAAATAGAGTGAAGAGACATGAAGTGAAGTTACATGATGATTATATAGCATTATTAGTAATAAGGGTACACTAATAGTTTTATTAAAAAACAAATTATTCCCTTTTATTCCTCCAATTTGGAGGATAAAAATTGTGAAGAACTGATAGAATTGGGTGGATTAGAGTTCATTCATCTTCTTTCCATCCACCCAAAATTATTACATCCAAACAATACAATTTTGAAAAATATCATTGGCTTTCATTCCATTCCACTCCACTATGCTCAACCAATCCAATCATACCCTTAACCTTTCTTGCCTCCTTTTCTTTTCCCCTGATGGCTGAAGCCTACATGTTTTCCTCTTTTCAAAGATTATGAAGTGTTTGCTTTTATGTGATCGTAATTGAAGGTCCTCATCAAGCTTGGAACTCCACATCACAAATTATGCGAAAAATGGAAACAAAAGCCAAAGGAAAGTTATGAAATAGTGAAAACCTGTATCAAAGGAATATGATGGAAGAACTTTCAATGACATACTAGTCTTTTGGCTAAAAGGAAATGCAGCCACCAAAAGTCATTATTCAAAGACCTAAGGTGGATTTGTCTCAATAAAGCAAAAAAGGAGGATCTGGAGATTGCTCTGAAGCAAAAATGAAGATAGAACAAAGGAAATTAAACAAGTCAAGCACAATTACAAAGGCTAAAGAAAAGCCTTATTCGAGAGACTCGTCAACTGATAACATTCTTCTCATTTTCAAGGAAAGTTTGATAGCTCTTGCATATGCAAAAGTAAAAACTGTGATGTAATCCCAAAAAATAAAGTTGATGTACAATTTTCCTTTTGTTTTTGTTTATTGACAAATATGTAGCATATTTATTACAAATTGGCTCTTAATTACCTTCTTGAGTTTTCTTTTTTTTTTGGTAAATAAAATGCTAATACTTGTATTCATCTCTAATAACTAAAACTACAAATGGATATCATGACTTCCAAGTAATAGTGACATATCTCCATATACAAAGTAAAAAATAAAACAATTTCTCTATCTATCTAGCACTTATTAGTGACAAAGTTACTTCATTATTTGAAGAAGAACATTGGTTCCCAAAAGATTCTTCTCCTTCATGTGAGACATTTTTGTTTAGGAAACCCGTAGGTTCATTTGGCTGATGCAAAGTATGTTCCCTACCCAACATTACAACAATAGATGTCATGTTTGGTATATCATCAGGATGATGTTGCACACACAAAAGGCCAATTTGAATGCAATGTATTGCTTTAGACAAATTACACGAGTCTCACAGACTAGCATCAATGAATTCTTCTGGAATACTTTCTTCCCATAATTTCTATGCCTATGACAATTTTAACAATTATTACCTACATGCTGGTCCAGCAGAGAAAAATCAAAGTAAGGTTCAAACTCACATGTCCAATAAGATTATGTTTATTGCTAGGGTCTGTAAGTCCTTTATTTCTTTTTCCACTTATAATCTCCAGTAAGAATATGCCAAAATTGAACACATCCGACTTTGTAGAGAATAGCCCATCAATGGCATCTTCAGGTGCCATATAACCACTGAAAGAAACCACAAGTAAGTTCATTTCATGTAAAATTAGTGTGTAATAATTTAGAACTTCTACAGATACTTACTATGTCCTAGCTATTCTACTTGTATTTCCTTCAATTTGATCACCTCCAAACATCCTAGCAAGGTCAAAATCTGAAATTTTGGGATTCAATTCATTGTCTAATAAAATATTACTTGCTTTTAAATCTCTGTGTATGATTCTTAATCTCGAATCTTGATGAAGATAAAAAAGCCCCCGAGCAATTCCATACAAGACATGAAAGCACTTAGACCAATCTAAAAGTTTACTTTGACTTGAATCTGCAAAGATTGCCCATGATCTTAATTAGGCTTTTATTTCTGAAATGTTCTATAAAATAAATTAGATACTTATTATATTAACTATCAACTTTTAAAGAGGATACTAACAAAAAATGAAGGAATCAAGACTTTTGTTGGGCATGTGTTTCATAGAGTAGCATTTCTCTTCTCCTTCAATGCAGTAACCAAGAACCTTAACAAGATTTGGGTGTTGAAGTTTGGAACACAATATAACTTCATTCTTAAATTCTTTCACACCTTGGCCAGAACTCCTTGAAAGTCTTTTAACCACAATTTCTTGTCCATCTGGCAATGTACCTTAAATTTTATAGTTGTGCCAAATTTGACACAATGAGATTCATTAATTTTTAATTATTTTTTCTTTTTAATAATAGAAGGTTGTTGCATATTTACCTTATATACAGGACCAAAACCACCTTTTCCAAGCATCTTGTCATCTGAGAAGTTATTGGTGGCATTTTTGATTGTTTTTAGATTGAAGAATGGAAGCTCAAAATCTTCTTGTTCACCTTCATCTTTCCTTTTTGCTGGCAGGCATGTTGAGCAGTTGAATAAAATATATATATACTAAAAAGTTGACGATTTATAACTTTAGACAAACAATAAAATAAAACAAGACTTGTTGTCAAAAATGACTGCATACTTTCCAATAGTTGTATGGTTTGCTGCAAAGTAATTTTAATTGGAATAACCATCTTTATCTCAATAACAAAAAGTTATCTTCTTCCCCATTGGCCTCGCAAAATAAAGCCTTTACAAACCTTTTCTTCTTTAGCTTTGGTCAATATTGGATAAGGCTGTAGTAATACGCTGTATTTTGCTAATCATTTTGTAGATTGGACTATTTTTGTTCTTCTTTTGCTTCTTGTTATTGTAGATAGGCTAGACCTTGTTATGGTTTAATGGAATGGAAAACAATGTTTCAATCTTTAAAAATAAATATTGCAGTCAAGCTATGATATTTACCTTTATACTTTGTTTTGCACCATAACGATCAATGAAACTGTGATGGTAATTGCTAAGACTACTTTCTTATGGCCTTCTCTAGCATCTGCAATTACAGCATGATGAGGAAATATCAAATGAAGCACTAGATATTCCTAAATAGAAGAAATAACTGGCTAATGAAAACAAAAAAAAGAATTATTTGTCCATGAGTTTTGAATTTTTTCCATAAATATTTGGGTATTGATGTATACATAATTAGAAATTTCAGTTATTTTTTTGGTGAATGTAGTCAATGTGATAAGATACTTGATAAGTTATAACAAATGAGAAGTTCTTTTACCATATTCACTACTTGCATGATTGAATACCTCAATTATTATATGATTCCCCAAGTTTCAAAACAGAACCCTATCTTTGCTATGTACAAATTATAATGCTATTAAAATAAACTAAAATCTAGAAGTTCACCAAAGTCATTACCTGAAACAGCCATTCGAACATATAAATATTGTCCGCTTGCTGTAATTCTCATATCATTAAGATCACCAAACCAGATAGCACAGCCACTACCAGCTCCACTTATGTCCAAATTTGCATAAGCTGTGCAAGAACAATTTTCCAAGCATTTGGCCTTGCAATCGTCGAGTGTCATATTTGCATCAACCCAAAATGTAAAGTATCTAGCAGTTTTATACTTGCAAATCTACGAAAACCATCTTTATTCTTTACCCCACAACTCCATGTGTCACTGCGCACACACCCTTGTGTCCAGTCCACTGCATTCCAATTTTGTGGCGATCTCGGCTTGAATCCATCTAAGCATTGGCAAACCGGCGATGCATCAATGACACACTTTCCATATGCACCGCAGAGATTATAAGCATCACAACTGTCTTGTGGTGAGGATTGATACACAGTCCAAGATCTTGTCTGTGGAACCCATGTGATGCATTGACGAAGACTAAGGGTTTGGTTCATGACAATGATTGAAACCACAGAACTATCCTTGAGGTTGTACATATAATACACTTCGTCTGTATTATTAACAAATTGGTAATTGTAAAGTGGATTGTCCTTCAATGCAGAAGTACCACTGAACCGAATTCCATTCCATGGTCCTAACCAATAGAATAGTTTGGATCCTTTCGACATCACAATTTCAGGGTTGTTACCATGGACTATGGCAAAAGTAAAGTCCCCCATAGATGGATCATCCCAATTCTTCCAAGCAGAAAGACTATGATTTATATTACTTTTTCGATCCCAACTAAGCTTCATTCCTGGCAACAATGTGTCTGAAGGATGGTCAAAGCTCTGCCACAGGAAACTCTGTTCATTATTGTTGTCCTTGCCATCTTTTAGTACTAAATTTCCATTGTCTAAGAGCTGCGCAATGGGACTTGAAGCCTTTGTTGTTGCATTTGCTGACCAAAGAAGGGTCTGATTTTGGCTGAGAAGCGCGAGGTTTCCATCTTGGCTTATGATCAGTTTGCTGGAATTGTCTCTGATTGGATTTTTACGGTTGGCAACCCAAACAACTCTTCTAACTGGAACATTCTGGTACCATAATCCTACATATCGGTTTGTGGAATTTCCGGGATTGAAGAAACCCAACTCAAAGGTGCCACCACTTGAAACCAAGGTGCTGCCGTCAGGAAGTGGCTGAGACTGAGTGATTGTATATGTTGCAGAGCAAGTTAGAGATAAGAATGAGAGTAGCTGAGAAACCACAAGCACAACAGGGAGAATGATGGCCATCAATTTTCCTTAATTGACGCCTTGGATTGTTGTAGAAATTAATTGCGGCAATGTTCTCTGTGGAATGACTATTTGCGTTGCCTTACTTGACTCGAAATAACAGATAAACATATATTTCTACGAGAAAAGTCAAGTAATTCGAGCGGCCACTTGTTAATTGACAGCATTATGTGTGAGTGTTGTATGTTCATTAGACTTCTGTTACATATGGCATATGGTGCGTATTTGTTAATGTGGCTATTTTTGAATATCTTGCCACCTACTGATATTCATTTAGACTTTCATCGACGCAAGATTAGAACTTGTGAAAAGTAGTATGTTGACCCAGCGTCCTCTTGTAGAATTTCTTGGGTAATCACTCTGTTTAACCAAATGAATTTCTCTTTCATTCTTGCTTCGGAATGAAGTGATTGATGTTGACGCCATGCTATTTTGTTTTTTTTTTTTTTCAAGTTTTCACAATCACTATACAATCATCATGACAAATTGTGTCAATTATATACAAAATTAAGGTTATCCAGGCGATAACATATTATCATGCGTATCATAGTTTTTTTTTTTATTATTTACAATAATTGATAGAGCATAACAAGTGACTTCTTATATGCACGTCATATAATATATAATTATGTTATTTTATAAATTTAATAAACATTTAATTTCTATGTACCGACAAATCTAATCATGTATTGTTATATTAACTATGATACTTGACTTTTATATCTATTACTTGAAAAATCATCGAAATGAAAGATTCTAATTAATTGAATAACAACATAAAAATGTTTTACATTATCAGGGTATATAAATTAGGGAAAAATGTGCTTTACCTCTGTACTTTTGCTTTTGTGCAATTTAGACCCTAAGTTTTCAATTTGTACAATGCGACTCCTTATACTTATCAACCTATGCAAAGAAGCCCTTCTGTTAGTGAGCCGTCCAAACCCACTATTAAGTTTTTATGTGCTTCTCACGTGCACATATTGTTGGACAAAAATACCCCTACTTTAAATCTAATTTCTAATCCATACTCCTTCCTCACTCAAACGCACAAATCCTAATCTGAAACCAAACATTTCTATTTATTTCTTCTTCACACGAAGCCCACATACCTCCAAAGCTTCTCTCCACAATTCTAACTTCTGTTTATTTCTTTTCTTGATTCTACTATCAGAACTACATACACCAAGGCATTGGGTTTTGAATATGCTCTATAAACCCATCCAAGACTAGTGTGAAAAGATATGGACTTAAAGTTGACCCTTGGTGTGGACCAATCCGTATAGAAAAATCCTCTATAACTCCATCTTGAATCCTTATGCTAGTTGTGACCTCATTATACATATCTAAAATTGTTTGGATATAGGCTGTCTGAACTCCTTTTCTCTTCAAGGCTTCCCTTGGAACTTCTATTAGCACCTTCTCATATTCCTTTTCTGAAGCCATATGTATATCCTCTTGGACCTAAATGAGGCACTAGGGAGTACCAAATAGAAGTACCTGGCTAATTAGATGAGGACGACATTATTCATGCATCCATCTTGAAAACCTCTTTAGTTTTTCTCTCTCTCTTTTTTTCAATGAGTGATATTCGTTTACACTAGGAGTAAATCATATAACTTACACTCTTCAATAAGTCTTTATAGAGATTAAATTTAATTGATTCGATTGTTGAATTATGTGAAATTATATTGATAATCAAGTATGCCAAATTTTAGAAAAATTAAATAACAATAAACATGAATTTTAATAATTAATATGTATTTATATTTTAAAAAATAAATTATCTATCAAACAAGTATAGAGCCAAAGGGTAGTAAGATTGAACCGTTCACAATCCCAAAATAAGCAAAGAAAATATATCCATGTCAAAACCCAACAACAAAGTTGTGCTAGTATACCTCCCTTATCAGAAAACATATTTATTCAATTCCCAATATTAGCCAAGAAGTTTTCCAATCCACAACAAAACATCGTAGATAAGCACATCATAATTGAACTTTTTGTATCGAAGATAGTCTTCTTTAGGTATATAGGGATTGATGTTAAATAATTAGTTACATTTTTAGTGAATATGGTGAATGTAATAAGATAATAGTTAACATATGTGAAATCCTTTTACAAATTCATCACTTAAATAACTTAACTCCACAATTATCAAAACATAGTGTTGGCACCAAATTTTACTAAGTGTTGAAATGACAAATTATCGTTCGACCTTTGCAAACAAAGTCCCTATGGGTAATTCTACCGAGAAAGTTTTGGAAGATGACAAATGCTTGATATGACAAACTAGACAGAGGGCATGATTGGCAAAGCAAAATCAACAAAGCTTTTAAGTTTGTCAACCGACATGACGCAATAGTTTGACAAGTTGAAGTTGGAATTTGTCATTTGAGACTTAGAAAATTTTGAAGATCATGCGTAGATTGACATAATGACCAGGAGCAGACACATTCGTCAATCGATAGTTATTGATAGTTACCAGTAATTATTGACAGCAGCTTGGTGAAGGCACGATAAAGTGGTGACTGTCCAATGGTAGAGGCAAATGACAAACAAAGAAATTGTTGAATACACATGGACAACATTCAGGGATGCAACTAAAGACAGATGTCAAGATCTTAGAGTCCTAGGATGTCTATAAATGTTAGTTCTGTACAATTATAAGTGGTTGGAATTTTTACTTACACATTCACTCTACAAATGTAACCCTTTTTCACTTTCTTAGGATTAGATTTCCTTCAAGTTCTTTATATTTTCTTTACTTTATTTATATTTTGTCAATCAATTCTCTTACATTTCTAAACTTTTCTTTTCTTAATTTGTCAATCAACATTTCATCCACAGCACAAATCACTTTGCACATCATTCCATCCTCACTCTAATAAAATCAGTTTTACACTCGATTCTTTTTGTGTGGAACTCAAGAGGATTAACTTTTCGCTCCCCAAATTGAGATCTAGAAAAGTAAAGGCTGACATCTAAAGTCCTAAGTTTGCTGATCAATGCCTGGTTTAAAATGGTTTGACCTCCTGCATGAGGAAACTGTCAATTATTTGTTGTTGACATAGAAGTATCAAATTATGCAATAAACACATAGTTCTTCATTTTTTTTAAGAAACAAATAAACTACTCACATGATTAGAATCATAGCATATTTATAAATGATTCCGTAGATTTTAAAACAAGTATCCATCATCATTTTGTGCAAATAATAATGCTCTAAAAACAAATTGAAATATCAAATATCACCAAAATCTTTACCTGTAACAACCATTCGGACATATATATATATACACACACACACACACACACACATACACACACACATATATTGTCCAGTTGTTGAAATTACTCTCATATCAATTAGATCACCAAACCAGATAGCACAGCCATTACCAGCTCCTCTCATGTCCAAATTTGCATAAGCTATGTAGGAACAATTTTCCAAGCATTTAGTCTTGCAATCCTCAAGATTTATATTTCCATCAGCCCAAGAATATAAAGTATCTAGCAATTTTATACTTGCAAATCTACAAAAACCATCTTTATTCTTCACCCCACAACTCCATGTGTCACTGCGAACACACCCTTGTGTCCCATCTAATGTATTCCAATTTTGGCTCAAACCCTTCTAAGCAATGGCAAAATGGTGATGCATCAATGTTGTACTTTCCATATGCATCACAAAGATTATAAGTATCACACCTGTCTTGTGGTGAGGATTGATACACATCCCAAGATCTTCTTTGTGGAACCCAAGTGAGGCGTTCACATAGATTGAGGGTTTGGTTCAAAGCACACATTGAATTCACAGAAATATTCTTGAGGATGAATATATAATACACTTCGTTTGTGCTGTTAACAAATTGGTAATAGTAACTTGGATTATCCTTTAATGCAGAAGTACCACTAAATTGAATTCCATTCCATTGTCCTAACCTGTAGAATGGTTCAGAGCCTTTGGACAATACCAGTTTAGGATTGTTGCCATGGACTATATTGAATTTTAAGTCCCCTACAGATGGATCATCCCAATTCCTCCAAGTAGAAAGACTAAGATTTATATCATTTTTTCGATCCCATCTAAGCTTTATTTCTGGCAATAATGTATCTGAAGGATGGTCAAAGCTCTGCCACAAGAAACTCTGTTCATTGTTGTTATCATCGCCATCTTTAAGTACTAAATTTTCATTGTCTAAGAGCTACACAATGGGATTCGAAGCTTTTGTTGTTACATTTGTTGACCAAAGAAGGGTCTGATTTTGGCTAAGAAGCATGAGGTTTTCGTCTTGTCTTATGATCAATTTGCTGGAATTGTCTTTAATTGGATTGGCATTGTTTAATTGGATTGTCTTTAATTGTCTTTAAATGGTATGACCACCATAGACTTTTACCTCTCTTTTTCTTTCTCTTTTCTCTACTCTTCCTGTCTCTATTTCTTTTGCTTTTTCTCTTCTCTTTTTCTTCCTTCTTTTTCATCTTCCTCTTCTGCTCTTCCTCATTTTTCTCATTCCTTCCACCTCAACCACCGTCCTCCTCCTCCCCATCCCCATCCTCATCCTTAGCAACATCACCTTCAAAATTGCGCCTCCTTCTCCCCCCATCTCTTTAGCTCGTGGTTTTTCTCTCCAAGTGGGGGAACCGATTAAAGCAGTGAGTTTTAGATCATTCTCTACTTCTGATTTTCCTCCTAGAGTTGTGGTAAATGATAATCTTGCTCTATTTATCTTATTGAGCTCTCTATGTAATCATTCATTGTAGATTGGGGTTTTTGGGACCCTAAGTGTATAGATTTGAGACTTTCTAGTATGTGGAGCTAATTAGTATAAATTAATGGTGTTATTAGCTCACTAATATTGTATTTATCTTGTTCCTAGAGTTATAGAGCGCTTGAGCATCAATCGTTGGGTTAGTAGCCTTTGGAAGTTGATCTTCGGTTCCTTTGAACTAGTTTGTGAGTAGAGATCATGTCTATAATTGTTTTTAATTATCCTAAATTAGCTCTAAATGTATTTTAGTAAATTAGAATCTAGGAAATAATTATTTGGCTATGCATATAAAAATGATGAAAGTAAATCTGATGCATATAGCTTATGTTTTAATTGAAAATTTACACATTAGACAATATGACATGATTTGGAAATTGCATAAAAAAATATTAAATTCCATAGATATGAAATAATTGAAAGTTATCGACCCTGATATGGATTTGAGAAATAATTTATGGATAGTGGGAATAGCCTCTTTTGCTAATATGTATAGAACTGGTTGAATATGATAGGTATAGAATAATTATGTTTTAGGGAGAATCTCTGACAGGATCTATAGCTAATGACAGTAGGCGTTAGCCTTGGTGCACCTTGACTATATTTGATTAGGACCACACAGTGGATCTTTCTGTCCTACGAATACTCATATGGGTAGCTAGGACCATTCTGTTTTAGGATCACACGAAGGAATGACTACATGAGTGTGAATTCTTCTGTTTATCTTGAATTTGACGATTTCCTATTAATTTATATAAAGCTGGTTGTTTTCAAAATTTCTTTTTCATTATAAATGTATTTGTTGAATTTATGCGAACTAGGAAATTATTACTATTTTACTTTTGGATTATATATTGTCTCATGTGAGTTATAGACATCAAGTCTACTACTAAGTTGCAAAACTCACTTCGTTCTTCCCTTTCTTTTCTAGATACAGGTGCAACTCCAGGTTCTAATCCCACAGCTCCTTACTAGCTAATTATCTAAGTTGGTGAGCCTTCCTGAGAAGGCCTTTTTGGCATACTAGAACCTAATTTTTTTTAGTATTAGCATGTTAGAACAATTTTAATGCTCAATATGTCCTAGGCAGGGTCCTTAGATTTGGTTACTATTGATGTTTATGTTTATGTTTGAGATTCGAGACTTAGTCATATAAATTATCCTGGAAAAGAATTGTAAACATAACTTGGATTTATGTTTTGAACTACATTTCTAGTTATGGTTGGACATATACTTTGTGGTTATAAATTTTCATTTGAAACTAGTTTGAAAATTTACTTAACTCCCTTTTGATTTTGGGAGTGGGTTTGATTTAAATTACATAATAGAACTTGAATTGAAATTCATATGCTAAGATGATTTTCAGAATTATGTTGAGTTGGTTGTTCTGTTGCTGGGAACACATTATGAGAATACTTGAAGCCCAATTATGTATTTTATCTTTATTTTCATATAGGATGTATTTCTAAATTTGTGGATGTCTGAAAAACAGAGAAAACTCTATCCACTTTTCTATAAAAGCTTGCATGTTAAGGCTTGCGAGGAAATGTGTTCCTTACATGCTGGTCAAGACCCAAGTTGGGTCGTGACAGTTTGCAACCCAAACTGCTCTTCTAACTAGGATATTTTGGTACTATACTCCTGTATAGGGATTTGTGGAATTTCCGGGATTGAAGAAACCCAACTCAAAGGTACCACCGCTAGAAACCAAGGTGTTGCCATCAAGAAGTGGCTGAGACTGGGTGATTGTATCTGTTGCGGAGGAAGTTAAAGAGAAGAATGAAAATAACTTAGAAATGACAAGCACAACGGTAAGAATAATCACCATTTTGTGTTAAGTGCGGCATCAAATGATTCAAATCACACAATTACGAAGTTGTGTTGGATTGTTGCAGAAATATTTCTTGTATGTTAAGAATACAAGTGCTCAGTTTCTTTGTGGATTCACAATTGTGTTACCTCAGTTGACCGAAATAACAAACATATTCAGATTCTCCATATATTTCCGAAAGAAGAGTGGAGTCAAAATAGTATTATGCATGAAAAAATAATAAATGTCTATCACCACACTTACATCATATATTTACATCAAGTTAAAAGTTGTAAATCAATATGCAAAAAGTTATAAACTCATGTAAAAAATTGTAAACTAATATATCAAAGATTTTTGCATAGTTATTTACAACTTTTTGCATATTGGTTTATAATATTTTATACAATAATTTATAACTTTTAATTTGATATAAGTGTGTAGTGTAAGTATAGTGATAGTTGTATATTACTCCTCTTATGTATTTTCATTATACTTTTCTTACGTATGACTTGAACGGTGGTGTCTTTGAATATTTTGCTAGTTTTCAGGCACATTAATAGTAGGAAAAAACATTTATTTTATATCATTTATTATTCAATTAATCAGTTAGTACATATAGTATAGAAAAAAAAAACTAAAAGAAAAATGTTAACCCCCAAAAATTTAATTTACCAAATACTCCATATATCTTTGAATAATTATCCATTTCAATTTTTGTCAAGAAATAATTATCAATTTTAAAAATTTAAGTCATAGTAATTATTTTTTTAATAATATTCTATTAAATATTATTCAAAAAGAGAGATATAATGGGATAGGAGAAAAAAAAAGTTAAAATATTAAAGAAAAAACAATTCAATAAATTACTTTTAACTTTCTCTAATTTTAATTTTAGTGCACATTTAAAATTGGATATAAAGTAAATAGTTTTCTTATTTTGAGGACGTCAAAAAGTCTCCCTTTGTTGACCTACTTATGACTTCTAGACTTCTATTACATGCGGACTGACTATTTGCGGTTCCATAATTCACCCGAAATGGCAAACATGTCCAGATTGTTCGTATGTTTCCAAAATAACAAATCGAGTGAATCGGAGCGGCCGCTTGTTAATTGACAGTATTATGTTCGTTAATGTTCATTAGAGTTTTACTTCGTGTAGTTATGGTGTGTACTTCTTCTTGTTGAGCATGGCTATGTTTGAACATTTTCCCATTTTTTGTTGCCGCACTGATATACTATTAGACTTTTAGAACCATGAGTCATTAAATGGGGAAGATGAATTTGTAACCATTATGATCAAATCTCACCCACTGAAAATTGAATCTAATAATAGTTGAGATTAATTGAAATTAAAAATTCTATTTAAGTGCTAATATTTATACAAAATAATTCTATAAGCTATTTGTTTGCTCTGTCCATTTAACTCTTTCTTCCATGATACAATATGTTTATCGTGCTTACATAACCTGGCATCGACAGACAGAGGTAGGTGGGGACGAGAGGGGCCACGATCCCTCAAAATTTTACACATTTATAAAATTATATGTATATTTTATAATTTGGCCTTCTTAAAAATTTCTGTCATATCTATGCATAATAAATAATAAAAATATTTTAATATAGTAACACATGATATAAAAATATGAAACATATATATATTTCTAAAATATATTTTAAAATTTTTTCTCTTATTAACTCATTTTATCTATTTAATGGAGTTTCTACTTACTAGTTAGTTATTTATGATCAATGTTTCTATTTTGATGTTAAATAATATATTGATACACATATTTTATTTATTTATTTTGAACCTAAGAGATGTTTAAAAAGAAAATTATTGACTCTTTTGTTAAAAAAAAAGAGAGAATAAATGATGAAATAAATCCTAATTTATCATTAATCTGTATAAAAAAACATTATATAGTGACTCATTTTATACTTTTTATATGATAATTTAATTTATTTTATTTTATATTAACTAATTTGGCCCCTCTCTTTGAAAATTTCTTGCTCCTCCACTACAACTAATGGCGGTGATAGTTCCTAAAACAGTAGCAAACAAATCAGAATGCTAGGGAGAATCAATCAAGTTAGCTGATTGATCGAGGATATCGCTACCTCCTCAAATTAGAATTAATTTTATTGCTAAGTTGTATAAAAAAAAATAGAAAAAGGCACAGCCTAAGTCATTTCTCAAGGAGACTTTATTACTTAGTTGGAAAATTGGGAGTTTGAGAATTAAATTAAAACAATTAAAATTGGATAAGAAAAATCAATAATTAAAGGCATTAGTTCAAGGTATTGCCAAGGTTGGAACTAGTTATCACACAGACCAAATATTAAATCCATTAGTGGCTATTAGTAGTTAATTACTGGCAATTCTACTAGTAATTGATTGACCTTTATAATTTGACCAATGCAAATAACTAATAAATGATATCTCAATTTATTTAAAAATCACATTGATTTAATGTTCTAATTGCTATAGCCTAACACCTAATTGCCAATCAAACAGTTAATTCTAATGTTCTCTTTTAAATATAAATTAATGAATCCATCAATTTATACCTAAATGGTTTCCCTAAACGATGATTACCAATTGGGATATTCCCTAACAATCGCAACAACAATTAAAAGAATAAAAACAGAAGAATATTGAAAACACTAATGCATTCAATATAAAAATGAGGCCTCAAACATCATCCAAATCCATCTGGAAACTCTTACATTAGTAAGAAATTCTATTCCTCTATCTTTGGAGGATTTACAATAGTAAAAATAAAAGAGAACCTGAAAATAATAGCAATAATCCTTACCACAATCTCCAAGAATAAAGCACATTCACTAATTATATCCCTAAAGAGAGAAGAATATAGAAGATGTAGAGAGAGATATATATACAAAGAGAATTCTTGCTACTTAAACTATAGACCAAAAACTAGGATAAAAGTTTGTGTTAATCCCTTAAATACTATCTTCTAAAATAGCTTAAAGTGAAGCCCAAAAACAAATTAATTATCTGTAATTCCGTCATCGTACAAGTGCTATAGCACTAAAATGAGTGCTGCAGCGCTCACCAGAATGGTGAACTCGAGCATCATTTTTGCTACTTCTGCCGAGCGTGGCAGCACTTACTCGAGAGTGAGCTTCCGTGGTTTTGTTCCTTTTCAGCTCCAATCTCTTTCCCAAAAGTTCTCAGTCTTGTTCTTGACAATTTGCACTTAATCCCAAATTCTTGCATATAAAACCATACTCAAAGAGACAGGTTAAACGTAATAGGGTATAATTATAAATTATTCCAAAATCAGTGCAACAGCCATTGATTCTATATAAAAAAATTCACAATGAAGACTAAATCAAAATCCAAAGTATTGACATCAATAACTCACTTAATCTAATGCAAAAAGCTAAGTTATGGTAGCAAGATAAGTGGTATAAATGCCCCTTATCACTAATCCCCAAGATGTATCTGAAGAAGAGGAAGAAAAAGAAAGGCTGTCAGGTAATTTAATTTGTTCCCTTGTGGCCTTCTTATGTTGTTTTGCAGTTCTCTCAATTTCAGGATTAAGTAGAAGAATAGGAAAATTAAGAAGGAGCAAGTCATATAATTAAATCACACAATCAATCAAATATAGAAAGGGAATAAGCTACTAAATAAAATATTTTTTTTCTCTTTTAATAAATAAAATAAAAATAAATGAGCAGAAACACAAAAATAAAAAGAAACCAAAATTAACTAGCACTATTTCCCTAGTAACAGCACTAAAATTTGATATGGATTGTCGCTACCTACAGCAAATTTAAAATAGAATAATTGCTAAATCACACCAAAAATATAGGTAGGGTGCAACTCAAGTAGTCTCATGTGGAAGTGTTTCTAGTTAATTGAGAAAGTAAAGGGGTTGTTTGACATTGTACAAGAATGAAATTAATTATGAAAATTATACAAAAAGAATTACCTGCACAAGGAGTTTTTCAGATCAAGAATTATTCAATTATTGTTCTAGGAATTAATTTGTGATTGTGGTTACTTTCACTAATTATGTTTTGACATAACAATGATGTAATTCTACTAAATGATCAAATAAATGCACTCTCATTAAGGGTTTGACTAACATATATACTAAAAATCCATAATTATGGTTCTATGAGTCTATGTCAATTTAGTTACCAATTATAGCAATCTAATCTCCTAATGAAGTTAATTCCAATCCCTTACCAATTGCATTTAATCTTATCAATTAACCAAATATTCCAATGGATCCTAATTATGCATACAACTCACAGTATGAATGAACACATGATCAGGCAGCTCTTAAAAATACAATTGAAATAACTCACACAATCAATATTAGAGATAGATAACAAGAAGGAAAGAAAAATCAACCACAAATTGCATTAAAAATTGGAACCTCAAATCACAATTCTCATTCTCCAGTTATCCTTGCACAAGGTAAAGAAAAGTACTCCTTCATAAATAAAGGATCACAATCAATGTTAATGAAGAGTACGATCATCATCCCAAATGGGAGCCGAAACAAGAATTGGAAGCTCCTAAAACCTAGAGAGAGAGTAAAGAGATGAAGAGAGAGAAAGTAGAGAGAGTTTGACGATAATCCTTAAAATAATAGTCAAAATGTGTCTCTAATGTTTGACTCATCCCTATTCATACTATAGCATAATTACATAAGAAATGAGGTCCACTAGAGAAAAATACAAAAGTCGTTGACGTTAAGTACTATGCGTGCATTACTGCTATGGCGGTCCTCCTCCAATTGCGCAAAGCTTGTTCCTATTGTCAACCATTATGGCAGTCCTATTTCAATCCGCCTTAGGTGCTCTCCCCTGACAACCGCTATAGCGGTCCCATGGTCACTAAAGCATGCTTGAAAATTGTTTCCAAGCACTTTTTTCTCTAATACAACAACCTAGGAAGTTCTCGTTGCCAAACAATACTAACACAAAGATTAATAACACAAGTAACTCCAAAATATTGTTAATCATTAAAAATATTGCTAATAGCCATGAATTTATCCAATGATGCATGATGAAGACTAAACACAAATCCACCGTATACCATTTGTTAAGCACAAACATGATGTAAAATGTTCATAGTTAGAAAGCAAAATAGATGCATAAATATAACCCATCACCTATCCATCATGGACTTTTCCCTAGGTCATTACACTCTAGCATACTCACCATTGGACCCCAAGCCCTCACATTGCGAATTACAAACCCATAATGGATCACATAATAATATCATGGATCTTTAGGGAACAATCAGACTATCCATTTAACCCGTTTTATAAAATCAAAATACTCCAATGAATAGTAGCCAAATCTAGAAAATGCTAATAGACCTATTTTTATCCAATCAATAATCATTATTGGATAGAGTATTATTTATTTTATCATATGGACAAAACCCATATATTTATTTCAAGATTTAAGTAAGATTTTAACCTTTCTATGTATAAAAAGTATTTTTTTAAAAATTAATTTGTTTCCTATCTTACATAATAGCCAACAACGTAAGTGTCTAATAATACTTTTTCTTAAAAAAAAAACATTGGTCTTAATAGAGACTGAATTACCTATTGGTTTACTCTCCCTAATCCAACATTTGGCCACCATTAAATAAGTGGTGTTGCAAAATACACCCTTGTATATCACACATAATGAAATTTTTTCCCTAAATAATTGAACTATAATAAGTCATTAAAAATTGTTATTTTCTTAATTAGTAATAATTTTTCTCTTAATTATTTGTTTGTTTAACGAAAATTGGGATATTCACATATGACTTGCAAAATTTAAAATATAAAATCCAGTACAAAAGTTAATTTAGCTTATATACTGATATTTCTTTGTGCGGCCAAATGCATAATGGGAAGTCATCTAATGATCTAAGTAAGAATTTATCCCTGTAAGTTGCTATTATTTTCTTTCGTTTGCTTTCTAGTCCCTAAATTTACGTCTCGTTTTAAATTTAAAAGCGACTTTTATTTTACTGGAAAAAAAAACACCTTTTTTGCATTCGTTGAGTAAATCTTGATAGTGTAATATTGATGACTAAATAATTCAAATTTCAAAAAATTTGAACAACAATATAGAGTCTAGCAGTTATCAATTATAAAAAAAAAGGACTAGGAACAAATCAACATTTAAAGATGTGAAACCATGAGGAATAAATATGAATATTTTGCAAAATGGACAACAAAAGTCATTTTAATGCCGAAATTCATAGACACTTAACACCCTAATACAAACAGAGGAGGAGATGTAAAGAGAGAATAAGCAGAAAATAAATAAAGATGTGGGGTCCTATATATTATCTGAGAGGGGGTGTCTAGGTGTTTTAAATTTTGAGGTGTTAGAATAACAAACCTTGCTAGCGGGTCGTTTCCTTCACAAAATGCATTTGCCAGCTTTGGGTTTGTGATTTGAGCCACCTCCTCAGTACATGGGCATTGGAAGAATAAGTGACCTGTTGATTCCTAAGCCTAATCGCAGAGGTAACAAGGACCTTCCACTGTTATCCCCTTTATTTGTAGTCGAGCTATAATGGGAAGAATATCTCCACTAACTCTCCATGTGAAGGTTTTGATCTTTTGTAGCACATTGAGGGCCCAAATTGTCTTCCGTAAACTTCTATGCTCTACAAACTCAATGTATTTGATGTAACTGTTAGCCCCTGCACGTATCTTCACTTTTCATATAAAAAAGCCATTATCAATTGATACAATGCGACGTATCGTATAAGATTGAGCTTTTTATGTGAAAAGTGAGTATGAAAATTTCAACCATTTAACTGAATTGTAACACTTTGATCAGATTAGCAAGTTTAATATACTCACATGAAAATTTTAATATACCCACTGTTAGGGTACACTTGAATTGATAGTAAGTAGTAGAGTGGTATGTAGTGAAATAAAATAGAGTGAAGAGGAGTGGAGTTACATAATTATATAGTATTATTAGTAATAAGGGTACACTAGTAATTTTATTAAACAAAAACTTATTCCCTTTTGTTCCCCTAATTTGGGGGACAAAAATTGGATAGATTGAAGTCCATCCATCTTCTTTCCACTCCATCCAAAAAAATTACATATCCAAAGGAGCTTCAAAAAATACTATTCCCTTCCATTCCATTCTACCATACTCAACCAATCCAAAACATACCCTCAACCTTCCTTGCCGCCTCCTCTTTTCCCCAAAGGGCCAAAGCCCATATGTTTTTCTCTTTTCGAAGATGATGAAGTGTTCGCCTCTATGCGATGACAACCAAAGGTTCCAGTCAAACTTGGAACTTGATATCACAAATTATGTGAGAAATGGGAATAAAAACCAAAGGGAAGTTATGAAACAGAGAAAACCTGAATCAAAGAAGTATAATGGAAGAACTTTCAATTGCGTACTAGTCTTTTTGTAAATGGAAATGTGGACATTATTCAAAGGGGCTAAGGTCTAAGGTAGATTTGTCTCAATGAAGCAAAAAGGAGGATCTGGAGATCGCTTTGAAGAAAAAATGAAGATAGTACAAGGGAAATTAAACAAGTCAAGCACAATTACAAAGGTCAGAGAAAAGCCTTATTGGAGAGACTCTTCACTCGATAATGTTCTTTTTCATTTTAAGGGAAAGTTTGATAGCTCTTGAATATTCACAAGTGAAAATTATGATGTAACCCAAAAAAAAAAAAAAGTTCATGTACAATTTTCTTTTGTTTTTGGTTTATTGACAGGTGTGTAGCGTATTTGTTTACATGGGCTCTAAACTACTTTGTTGAGCTTTCTTTTAAGAAAAAAAAAATACTAATATTCATATTTCATCTCCAATAACTAAAAGTACAAAAGGATATTATAACTTCGAAGGAATAGTGACATATCTCCATATACAAAGTAAAAAATAAAACAATTTCTCTATCTAGCACTTATTAGTGACAAAGTTACTTCATTATTTGAAGATGAAGCTTGGTTCCCAACAGATTTTTCTCTCTCATGTGAGACATTTTCGGTTACAAAACCTGTAGGTTCCTTTGGTTGAGGCAAAGTATGTTCCCTACTCAACATTAAAACAATAGATGTCATGTTTGGCCTATCATCACGATGATGTTTCACACACAAAAGACTAATTTGATTGCAATGTATTGCTTCAGACAAATTACTCAAGTCCTGCAAACTAGCATCAATGAATTCTTCTGGAATGCTTTCTATCCACAATTTCCATGCCTACAACAATGTTAACAATTATTACCTACATGTTGGTCCGACATAGAAAAATCAAAGTAAGGTTGAAACTCACATGTCCAATAAGATTATGTCTGTTGCTAGGGTCTGTAAGTCCTTTATTTCTTTTTCCACTTATAATCTCCAATAATAATATGCTAAAGCTGAATACACCTAACTTTATAGAGAATAGCCTATCAATGGCATATTCAGGTGCCATATAACCACTGAAAGAAACCACGAGTTAATTTTATGTAAAATTAGTGTGTGATAATTGAGAATCTTTACGGATACTTACTATGTCCCAGCTATTCTATTTGTATTTCCTTCAATTTGATCACCCTCAAACATTCTAAATAGCGAGGCCAAAATCTAAAATTTTGGGATTCATTTCATTGTCTAATAAAATATTACTTACTTTTAAATATCTATGTATGATTCTTAATCTCGAATCTTGATGAAGACAAAGAAGCCCTCGATCAATTCCATAAAGTATATGAAAGCGCTTAGACCAATCTAAAAGTTTACTTTGACTTGAATCTACAAAGATTGCCCATGACCTTAATTAGACTTATATTTCTGAAATATTCTATACAATAAATGAGACAATTATCATATTAACTATCAACTTTTAAACAAAATACCAATCGAAATGAATGAATCAAGACTTTTATTGGGCATGTATTCATAGAGTAGCAATTTTTTCTTCTCTTTTAATGTAGTAACCAAGAACCTTAATAAGATTTCGGTGCTAAATTTTGGCACACAATATAACTTCATTCTTAAATTCTTTTACACCTTGGCCGAAACTTCGTGAAAGTCTTTTAACTGTGATTTCTTGTCCATCTGACAATGTATCATAAATATTGTAGTTGGGGAAAATTTGACACAATGAGTCATTAGTTTTTATTTTTTTCTCGTTAACCATAGAAGGTTGTTCCATATTTACCTTGTACATGGGACCAAAACCACCTTTCCCAAGCTTCTTGTCATCTGAGAAATTATTGGTGGCATTTACTATTGTTTTTAGATCAAAGAAAGGAAGCTCAAAATCTTCTTGTTCATCTTCATCTTTCTTTTTTGCCGGCATGCATGTTGAACAGTTGAATAATATATATACTAAAATGTTGACAATGTAGAACTTTAGACAAATATCAAAATAAGACAAAACCTTTTGTCAAAAAATGATTGATACTTTCCAATAGTTGTATGGTTTGCTACAAAATAATTTAAATTGGCATAACCATCTTTATCTCAGTAACAAAAAATTATCTTCTCCCCAACGGCCTCCCAAAATAAAACCATTATAAACCATTTCTTCTTTAGCTTTGGTCAAATATGGTGTAAGGTTGTAGTAATAGGGTAGTGTTTTGCTAATCATATAGTGGACTTGACCATTTTTTTTTTCTTTAGCTTCTTGCTATTGTAGATAGGTTAGACCTTATTATCATTTAATGTAGTGAAATGGACTTTCATGACAAGTGAAAAACCATATTTTAATCTTTAAAATTAAACATTGTAGTCAGGCTATGAAATTTTCCTCTATACTTTGTTTTGCGCCAATAAATGTAGGATAGAGTTAATAGCACCATAATGATCAATGAAACTGTGATGGTAATTGCTAAGACTAACTTTCTCTTATTGCCTTCTTTAGCATCTGCAATTACAGCATGAGGAGGAAATATCAAATGAAGCACTAGGGATTCCTAAATAGAAGAAATAATTGGCTAATTAAAACAAAAAAAAAAAGAATTATGTATACATAAGTTTTAAATTTTTCCTTAAATGTCTGGGTATTGATGAATAAATAATTAGGAATTTCAGTTATTTTTTTGGTGAATGTAGTCAATGTGATAAGATACTTGATAAGTGATAACAAACGGAAGTTCTTTTACCATATTCACCACTTATGTGATTGAATACCACAATTATTAACACAGTTCCTCACATTTTTCGTACCAATAGATTCATTACTTCCATAATTTAAATTTCCACTTATTATGTATGAATCCGCAAATTTCAAAATAGAACTCCATCTTCACTATGTATAAATTATAATTCTATTAAAATAAACTAAAATCTAGAATTGCATCAAAGTCATTACCTGAAACAACCATTCGAACATAAAAATCTTGCCCGCCTGTTGAAATTGTTGTATTTTATTTATTATTTTTATATTTTAAAGTTGATATTATTATTATTATTTTAAACTAAATAATAACTACTGATTTTGAATTTGATATCAAATATTACCCACATGTTTGCATCTCATTTTTACATTTTAGTACGTTGCTTTTGCTTTAAATCATGAAATGAATGTTACTTTTAATCAGGAAAAATTATTAAATTATAATTAAAGAAATTCATGAATTGAACATCCTTCAGTTGCAAGATTACAAAAATTTATTTTGTTTCCCTTATGAACGTTGAGCAACGGGAAATAGTTTCTTTCCATATATATATAAAAGAGGTCATGGGGAATTTCAAAGTGAAGATATGTGTGTTCTTTACGTGTATTCTCTTGACAAATCTCTATCAGAATACTTTTGTATAAATAGATTAATATTATTCCCTTGAGCAATTCAATATAGTTGTTCCTGTGTAGCCTCATTAGTTCAAGTGTAGAGTTAGTGAAAAGTGGCTATTATATCTTGGGAAATATTAGCCGTGAAGATTATCTACATTGAGTAATTAACTTGTAATAACCAAATACTCTTAAGCTTAGTGTCTAGCACGCTTCAGCCAATAAACCCAATAACCTATTCTAATTTATTCTTAATGTGTTTATTTATTTTATTATTCAATGATTAGTTTATTTTAATTTATTTCATTTGTGATGTTATTTTAATTAAAATTCTTCCAATAGAAATTACTCTCATATCAATAAGATCACCAAACCAGATAGCACAACTACTACCAGCTCCACTATGTCCAAATTTGCATAAGCTGTGCAGGAACAATTTTCCAAGCATTTAGCCTTGCAATCCTCAAGAGTCATATTTGCATCAGCCCAGGAATGTAAAGTATTTGGCAATTTCATACTTGCAAATTTACGAAAACCATCTCTATTCTTCACCCCACAAATCCACGTGCCATTGCGAACACACCCTTGTCTCCAGTCTAATGCATTCCAATTTTGTGGCGATTTTGGCTCAAATCCTTCTAAGCAATGGCAAAATGATGATGCATTAATGTTGCACTTTCCATATGCTCTACAAAGATTATAAGTAGCACACCTGTCTTGTGGTGAGGATTGATACAAAGTCCAAGATCTTGTCTATGGAACCCATGTGAATCGTTCACGAAGACTGAGGGTTTGGTTCAAAACACATATTGAATTCGCAGAACTATTCTTAAGGGTGAATATATAATACACTTCGTCCGTGTTGTTAACGAATTGGTAATAGTAACTTGGATTATCCTTCAAGGTAGAAGTACCACTGAATTGAATTCCATTCCATGGTCCTAACCTGTAGAACGGTTTGGAGCCTTTGGTCAATACCAGTTCAAGATTGTTGCCATGGACTATACTGAATGTTAAGTCCCTTACAGATGGATCATCCCAATTCTTCCAAGCAGAAAGAATATGATTTATATCATTTGTTAGGCCCATCTAAGCTTCATTCCTAGCAATAATGTGTCTGAATGATGGTCAAAGCTCTGCCACAAGAACCTTTGTTCATTATTGTTGTCATCACCATCTTTAAGCACTAAATTTTCATTGTCTAAGAGCTGCAGAATGGGACTCGAAGCTTCTGTTGTTGCATTTGTTGACCAAAGAAGGGTGTGATTCTGGCTTGAAACATGAGGTTTTCATCTTGGCTAATAATCAATTAATCGTTTTACCCATGCGATGCACGGAATGATAATAAAAAAATAGTTTATTATCATTATTAAATAATAATTTATTTAAATATATCTTACAGAAAATTGAGTATATAAATTTATTTTAACAATAAGTTAACGGTTAAATAATTAAATATATGACCAAAATTTAAATGAGTATGAATCTGAAATGAGTGATTATATTTTATATCTTATTTTGAATATCACGTTTATAAGGTTGAGAAAAACATTGATTGATGACCTTTAACTAACAATAAAAAAACCTATTTTATGAAAATTTTACATGTTTTAATAGTTAAAATTGATAAATAATGAAATAAAATAAGTGAATATATTTATAATATCATATACCATTAATATGGATGACAATTGAGATCTATGAGCGAAGGGATATCCTTCTTGCATCTTGTCCTTGTTTAGAATTTTATCCCCTGTTCCTATTCTCATCCTCATTGCAGGTCCCTATTCCCTATTTTTCATAATGATTTGAATCTATATGTGATATTTGCGGATTTATTAAAATAATTCCAAAAAATTTGAAAAATATTTTGATATTTGAAACATAAATATGCATAATACTCATTCTTTTTTAGAAAGTTGTCTGCTTTCAGACAACTTCATATTTCAAAATATCTGTCAATTTCACATTTTAATAATGCATTGATTTTTTCTTCTAATACTACCCTAAATTAATTTCACATTCTCAAAGCACTCCATTTAATATTAGTGTGTTATATTAATTAAGATATAGGGATATATTATTACATTTACTATATTTTACTCAATTATTAACGTTATTTATTATCTTTCTTATATGTTTGTCCAAAATTGATAGATATTTTGAATGGAATGAAGTAACAAATACTATTAATGCAATATAATCTAAATTAAAAATGAAAATACATACATAATACAAATTGGATAAAGATAATTAAAAAAAGGAATGTGTGCTAAGATTTTCTTTGTGTACACACACACACACACACACACACACACACACAGATATATATATATATATATGTAAATGGGAAATTACCAAATCTCCATGAGGCAGAGACCACATTCATTATCCCTATCTTGTTTAATAAACAGTGACTCCGCCCCCATCTTTGTGAAGACTAAATGTGTTCTCATTCTCTTCCTTTTTTTTCAGCTAATCCATGTGGGTAACCATTTCGACAATTTTTTTAATCATCTAAGCCATTTACGTATTTTTAGTAAATTAAAATATTTAATTTGTAAAAACATAAAAATATGCTTTCTAATTAATAAAAATAATGAATAAATTGAATTTATATGATTTCAAATGCACATCATTTCCTTTTGCATCATTTTAGTAAATATTCTCTACATGAATATTTTTAAGGTTCCTCTATAATCATATACAAAATAAAAACCTCATTTCTCAGTAGTTATTGTATCCAATATACTATCATAAATTATCCTCTAAATTTCATTCACAAAGGTAAGTAACCATTAAGATCATTAGACGATTGCTCTTTGTCATATTCTAGCTCTTCAGCTAAGAGATGATTTTGAAATTAATTGAATGGAGAATCATTTGGGCATGACATGAACTTAAACTCTTTCAAAGACCTTCAATTTGAATTAAATAACTTTTCAATTTCAATTAAAGATAAATAATTTAGCTAGTAACTTGGAATAAAAAGATATACAAAAAATAATATTTTTTTATAATAATATAAAACTCTCAACTTATTGTAAAAAATGCAATATTTGTTCTTGAAATTTGGAAATATAATATTAAAATCATTGATAAAAAATTTAAATTACAATTTAAAACCTACATTAATTCCTTAATATACTTCCCGGTCATATAAGATTTCATTTTCTTAAAATTTCCAAACATGCACCCATACAAATTGCGGCATCCTCATTGTGTTTGTTACTAATAATGTAATAAAGAGTTTTCTTAATTGATTTTCAGGTAGTAACTCAACAATTTCCTTTATACCTTTAATAAATTCATTATTTAGGAAATGTATAAGAAATTTTTGATAAATTATTCTGTTCATATATTAAGCTTCCAAAATGAAAAAAATAGTTTTCAATAACCTTAGCACATGAATTTATTATTTTTGTAAGGATAATTTGAAAAAACTTAAAACCACATTAACTTGATAAATAAGGCTTAGTTTTATATTAAATAAGAAAATTATAATTTCATAAACTACTTGGTCTCTATCATTTTGAATTTAAGCCCCCTATATATAAAATGTTAAAATATGTATTTGACTTTTATAAACATTAAAAATTTAGTTTTTATCTTTATAAATATTTTTAAAATTCTCTTTTAATTTTTATAAATGTCATTATATAAAAGTAATAACTAACCATGAGACTGTAAATATAATACTAAAAGAAAGGCTAAAATAAAAAAAAGATAAAGCAAAAATAATATATAAAGATAGTAAAAGAGTTATAAGATAAAATTGATAAACAATCATAGTAAATACTCTTATTATATAATGAGCCATTTACCTCATTTTAGTACATCAAGGTTGAATTTCTAGTTTATAACAAATATTATAAGTTAATGAATATATTGATTTAAATATAATGGATCATATTATTGTATCTACATGTTATCATTTTATCACAAAAATTATATAGTAATTAATCAATATTATATATTAATTAATTAATTAATAATTAGGAGTAAATAAGTAAAGTAACATAACTAGTTCTAATTCTATGGTAAATTAGATATAATTTAAACTTTTTCAAACACTTATACTTTAAAAAATAAACTATATAATTTAAAATTAATTTTGATTACTTATTTATTTTATTTATTGCTAATTATTTTAAATAACTCTAATATATAAGGTTATCAAAATAATGTACAATATTTTTGCCATATAGATTTCAGCATAAATTGTTAAGATATTAAAAATGATTATTATCAATATTGAAATTATATAAATTTAAAATAGTAAACTAATGATATATAATAATTATGATTATAGTTTTTTTATAATATTAATTAGAAAAGTTATAAAATTTATGGGCTCTAAATTACTTTGGAAGTTGCACTTAGAAAACCCAAAAGAGTGTTGAATATTAGTATTATAGATTTAATTAAATGCCAATAATTTTTAAATATATTTAATTTTTGTAGTACAATCATACTATTAAATACTGATGATTATCAATGATATTCTAATAATATATTATAATTGTAGTTTTATTATTTTCAAAAAGATAATTAATTAACTTGTTAAAAATTGTAAATCCTAAATTATTCTCGTTGTGACACCTAGAAAATTTTCCTCAGAGGGGTCTAAAATACTAGTATTATAGATTTGCTGAAATTGTCTTTAATTGGATTGTTATGGTTTGCAACTCGAACTGCTCTTCTAAAGGGGATATTTTGGTACCATATTCCTATATAGCGATGGTGGGGTACCTGCAAAAATACTTTGATACTCAAGTCAGTGGATAAATGAGATATAAAGTGATAAAATATGTCAGAACAATAGAATTGAGTGAGATATCTAGGGCCATCAAGTCCCCTTATGTAGTAATAGGTGATTCCATGCAAATTAGGAGATAATCTTCCTTGAATAGGGGAGACATTCTCGTGATTTAGCCGATGCTACATATGTTTTATATTAGTAGAAGATATTATCCAATATAGAAGATAGGGATAATAGGATATCTCATAGGCAATTTGGGAGATATCTTTTACCAAAGCAAGGGAGAAGGAAAATCTCTAAGAGATCTTAATGCCATGAGGCCGATTGTGTAGCCCCCTATTTGAATTTCCTAAGATTGGGCCGAGCTCTCTAGCACATATTTCCAATCTAGTACACTTCCTTTTTTGTGGACACACCTTCTATCTTGGTTGATCAAGATTTAGAGCTTTTTGTTGATATTTCTAAGTAATTTATGGAGAAGAAGAATGTGAGAGGATTGGTGAATTAAAAAAGATAGGTTTCAAAAAGAGGACTGGGTCAAGATCAAGGGGTAAAGGTTATGTTTTTTTCAATCAGTCCAAGTAGAGTAAGAAGAAAGAGCTCCTCAACGAATATATAGAAAAGGATAGTTTATGCCTCGGTTCCCCTTATGTTCTGATAGAGGCTCAACACACATGGGATTTGGGAAAGGAACTAGATTTATCCTCTGTCGATGAAGATGGAATTAGTTTGGCTCTAACTTAGACCTAGATGTCGGCTAAATAAGACTAGCAATGGTTTTTTTGCTTTTTAAGGTTTTTGGTTCTTCTAGTGATCTTTCTGTTTTAGTACCTAGTTGTTTGTGTTTATCCTTTTGGCCTAGGGTTATGAGGACTGTTCTTAAGTTTAGTTCTTGGTTTTTGTTATTTCTCATCGATGGCCTTGTCATTTCTATTGTTCTTGTACTTTTTCTGTACCTGTTGTTACTCTCTTTGAGAGTCTAGCAGCTATCAATTATTTAAAAAAAAAATTTAGGAGCAAACTACCATTTAAAGATGTGAAACCATGAGGAATAAATGTAAGTATCTTGCAAAATGGACCCATTGAAAGAGAATTCTAATTCTTCACTTATAACCCTTGAGATAGCCGCTAGGAGTCTTCTTTCAGAATGATCTAACTAAAATGCATCTTTCTTGTAAATAGTGACCCTTCTTGGCCAGCAACTCACCTCTCTCCGTCTGCTACGTTCCATGGTTCTGAACACATCTGTAGTTGGAAATTCCCTTCTTTCATTTCTCATAACCATCCCCAAGTATACCTCATCTCTCATCAGAAGCAAAATTAACATAGAGCTTAATCTCACCTCAGTTTGGGTGTTGGGGGTGCCATCGGCTTGGTCGTTGTGGAAGGGTGACCACCAATTGCTCTCCTCCTCTCATGCCTGGTATACGCGGATGTTTTCAGCTGTTGTTGAAAACAAATCGAGGAATGACTTTGCTCTCTTCCTTTGCTACACTAAACTTATCTTATACAAGATCTCATACCACAGTGTCATTAAAATTTCCCTTTGTTGGTTATGCAGGTCTTGCATTGTGGCTTCTAAGTCAACCAGGGGGATGCTTCCTTCGCAAAATGCATTTGCCAGCTCTGGGTTAGTGATTTGAGCCACTTCCTCAATATATGGGCATTGGAAGAATAAGTGACCCATTGATTCCTAAGCCTAACTGCAGAGGCAATAAGGACCTTCCAGTACTATCACCTTTTGTTGTAGTCAAGTCACAGTGGGAAGGATATCTCTAGTAACTATCCATGTGAAATTAAAGTTTTGATCTTCTATAGTATATTGAGGGCCCAAATAGTCCTTTGTAATGTTCTCTGCTCTACAAACTCAATGTATTTGTTGTAATTGTTAGCAATGATAGATCTAGAAAATTTTAATAATGGGGGCAAAGATATTTCATACATATGAGATAATGTTTCATATAACTTTTATCTTAGTATGGGGTCAAACTTAATAATATAGTGGGGGCAAAATATATATAAATCTACATGCTTCTATAAAAATTTTAAAACTTTGGTGGGGGCATATGCCCCCTCTAGTGTACAAATAGATCCATCCCTGACTATTAGCCTCTGCATGTATCTTCACTTTTAATGTTAAAATCTCATTCTCAACTTATACAATGGAACGTAGCATATAACACTGAGTTTTTTATGTGAAAAGTGAGAACAAAAATTTTAACCATTTAATTGAATTCTAACACTCTAATTACATTAGCAATTTTAATATACTCGCATCAAAATTTTAATATACTCACTCTTAGGGTATGCTTGGATTGATGGTAAGTAATAGAGTGGTATATAATGAAATAAAATAGAGTGAAGAGAAATGAAATGGAGTTACCTAATTATATAGCATTATTAGTAATAAGGGGGCACTAATAGTTTTATTAAAAAACAAATTATTCCCTCTTATTCCCCCAATTTTGGGGAAAAAATTATGAAGAACCGATAGAATTGAATGGATTGGAGTCCATTCATCTTCTTTCGATCCACCCAAAATTATTATATCCAAACAATACAGCTTTGAAAATATCATTCCCTTCCATTCAATTCCACTCCACCATGCTCAACCAATCCAAACATACCTTTAACCTTTCTTGCCTCCTATTCTTTTCCCCTAATAGCCAAAGCCTACATGTTTTCCTCTTTTCAAAGATTATGAAGTGTTTGTCACTGTGTGATTGTAACCAAAGGCTCCAGTCAAACTTGGAACTCCATATCACAAATTAAATGAGATTTGGGAACAAAAGCCAAAGGGAAGTTATGAAACAGTGAAAACCTATATCAAAGAAGTATGATGGAAAAACTTTCAATGACATACTAGTCTTTTGGCTAAAAAAGGAAATGTGGCCACCAATAGTCATTATTCAAAGAAGGAGCTAAGATATAAGGTGGATTTGTCTCAATGAAGCCAAAAAGGAGGATTTGTAGGTCGCACTGAAGCAAAATGAAGATACTACAATGGAAATTAAACAAGTCAAGCACAGTTATAAAGGCTAGAGAAAAGCCTTATTAGAGAGACTATTCACCCGATAATATTCTTTTCATCTTTAGGGAAAGTTTGATAGCTCTTGAATATCCAAAAGTAAAAATTGTAATGAAACCCAAAAAATAAAGTTAGCATACAATTTTCCTTTGTTTTTGTTTTATTGACAAATATGTAGCATATTTGTTATGCATGGGCTCTCAATTACCTTGTTGAGCTTTCTTTTGAAAAAAAAAAAACTAACATCCATAATCATCTCTAATAACTAAAAATACAAATGGATATTATGACTTCCAAGGCATAGTGACATATCTCCATATCAAAGTGAAAAATAAAACAATTTCTCTATCTAGCACTTACTAGTGACAAAGTTACTTCATTATTTGAGGAAGAAGCTTGGTTCCTAGAAGATTTTTCTCCTTTATGTGAGAAATTTTCGGTTAGGAAACCTATAGGTTCCTTTGGCTGAGGCAAAGTATGTTCCTTACTCAACATTACAACAACAGATGTCATATTTGGTCTATCATCAGGATGATGTTGCACACACAAAAGGCCAACTTGAATGCAATGTATTGCTTCAAATAGATTACACGTGTCTCGTAAACTAGCGTCAATGAATTCTTCTAGAATACTTTCTTTCCACAATTTCCATGCCTACAACAATTTTAATGATTATTACCTACATGCTGGTCCAACGTAGAAAAATCAAAGTAAGGTTGGAACTCACATGTCCAATAAGATTATGTGTGTTGCTAGGGTCTGTAAGTCCTTTATTTCTTTTTCCACTTATAATCTCCAATAATAATATGCCAAAGCTGAATACATCCGATTTTGTAGAGAATAGCCCATCAATGGCATATTCAGGTGCCATATAACCACTGAAAGAAATCACAGGTGAGTTAATTTCATGTAGAATTAGTATGTGATAATTTAGAATCTTCGCAAATACTCACTATGTCCCAGCTATTCTATTTGTATTTCCTTCAATTTGATCACCTCCAAACATTCTAGCAAGGCCAAAATCTGAAATTTTGGGATTCAATTCATTGTCCAATAAAACATTACTTGCTTTTAAATCTCTGTGTATGATTCTTAATCTCGAATCTTGATGAAGATAAAGAAGCCCTCGAGCAATTCCATACAAGATATGGAAGCGCTTAGACCAATCTAAAAGTTTACTTTGACTTGAATCTGCAAAGATTGCTCATGATCTTAATTAGACTATATTTTCGAAATGTTCTATAAAATAAATAAGATACTAGTTATATTAACTATCAACTTTTAAAGAAAATACTAACCGAAAATGAAGGAATCAAGACTTTTGTTGGGCATGTATTCATAGAGTAGCATTTTCTCCTCTCCTTCGATGCAATAACCAAGAACCTTAACAAGATTTCGGTGTTGAAGTTTGGCACACAATATAACTTCATTTGTAAATTCTTTCGAACCTTGGCTGAACTCCTTGACAGTTTTTTAACTGCAATTTCTTGTCCATTTGGCAATGTACCCTAAATTTTATAGTTGAGCCAAATTTGACATAATGAGATTCATTAATTTTTATTTTTCTCTTTAATTATAGAAGGCTGTTGCATATTTACCTTATATACGGGACCAAAACCACCTTTTCCAAGCTTTTTGTCATCTGAGAAGTTATTGGTGGCATTTACTATTGTTTTTAGATCAAAGAAAGGAAGCTCAAAATCTTCTTGTTCACCTTCATCTTTCCTTTTCGCTGGCATGCATGTTGAACAGTTGAATAAAATATATACTAAAAAGTTGACGATGTATAACTTTAGACAAACAACAAAATAAAACAAAACCTGCTGTAAAAAATGATTGCATACTTTCTGATAGTTGTATAGTTTGCTACAAAATAATTTTAATTGGCATAACCATCTTTATCTCAGTAACAAAAAATTATCTTCTTCCCAATAGCCTCCCAAAATAACGCCTTTATAAACCTTTTCTTCTTTGGCCTTGATCAATATTGGATAAGGCTGTATTAATACGCTAGTATTTTGCTAATCATCTAATGGATTCGATTATTTTTGTTCTTCTTTTGCTTCTTGTTATTGTAGATAGGCTAGACCTTATTATGGTTTAATGTAATGAAATGGACTTTCATGACAAACGGAAAACAATGTTTCAATCTTTAAAAGTAAATATTGTAGTCAGGCCTTGAAATTTACCTCTATACTTTGTTTGGCGCCAATAAATATAGGATAGAGTTAATAGTACCATAACGATCAATGAAACTGTGATGGTGATTGCTAAGATGAACTTTCTTTTATGGCCTTCTTTAGCATCTGCAATTACAGCATGAGGAGGAAATATCAAATGAAGCACCAATGATTCCTAAATAGAAGAAGAAATTATTGGCTAATTAAAAAACAGAACTATTTGTACGTAAGTTTTAAAATTTTCCTTAAATATTTAGATATTGTGTATAAATAATTAGGAATTTCAGTTACTTTTCCGGTAATGTAGTCTATGTGATAAGATACTAGATAAGTGACAACAAATGAGAAGTTCTTTTACCATATTCACACTTGCATGATTGAATACCTCAATTATTAACACATAATTCCGCACATTTTCGTACCAATAGATTCACTACTTACACAATTGAAATTTTCACTCATTATATATGATTCCCCAAGTTTCAAAACAGAACCCCATCTTCACTATGTATAAATTATAATAGCCACTCCCTTTTAGCTACTACCATTCCCTATTTAATGATATTTTATTTGATAGTTCAAAAACACCCTTCATTCTCATCATACTTAAACTAACAATCTATTATTACTTCAATATACTATTTAAACTCATTATTATTAATATATATTGCAGTTTGTGTTTTTGTATTTTTTTAGTTTTGCAAAAAAAATTTCATAATAAATTTATTACAATTTATTAATAATAACTAATTTAGTTTTTAAAATTTTCAATATTGATTATATTTTCTATAAAATACCAATACCAATTTAAAAAAGAATCTTAAACATTGAGAAAAAAATCATTACGAGTGTATTTTCAGAAAAAAATTATTATATTCAAAATAATTTTCATATTATCTTTATATGATTAAATCTACAATTAAATAAAGATATTATATTAACATTATTTGGTATGTTAATCTTTGAAATTTTATTATAATTTTACTTTTGTTATTTTTCATATAAATCAAGATAACGTGATATGTTTAAGTTAGCTATTTACCTCATAATTATATACACTCTTAAATTATATACAAAGATTTAATGATATATTTTCACAAAATTTAAGGTGTTTCAACCATATATAAGATATTAAATTAATTAAATAAAATTACAAAATAACATTAGATGATAGTACAACTTTTTTTATGTTGATGGTGAATATTAAATATAATTGAAAATTATTAGTGATAAGTTTTTCATTTCATTAAAATTTATCATGTTTTATTTTCTTAACTTATTTTTATTTTGGATCATATTTATAGAATATTAAACTAAAAACTACAAAAAAATTATTGCGGTTGAAAAAAATGTTATTTGAAGCAAAAGCAAAAAACTTAATTTAATTTAAAAACTATTATTAAGATTAAGAGAATCAATTTGTTACATAATTATATTATTTGTATTTATATATATGTTTCAGAAGAAAATTGAATAAAAAATATTTTAATAAAATATGTGTAGATTATAAATAATATAGTTGATCAAATAGTTTATAAAAGAAAAAAGGAATATTTTTGAACAATTAGACAAAATATTATTTATTAGGGAATGACATTAGCCAAAAGGGAGTGGCTATATGATACTATTGAAATAAACTAAAATCTAGAAGTGTATCAAAGTCATTACCTGAAACAGCCATTCGAACATATAAATCTTGTCCATTTACCGAAATTCTCATATCATTAAGATCACCAAACCAGATAGCACAGCCGCTACCAATTCCACTTATATTGGAATTTGCATAAGCTGTGCAGGAACAATTTTCCAAGCATTTGACCTTGCAATCCTCAAGTGTCATATTTGCATCAACCCAAGAATGTAAAGTGTCTGGCAATTTCATACTCGCAAATCTATGAAAACCATCTTTATTCTTCACCCCACAACTCCACGAGTCACTGCGCACACACCCTTGTGTCCAGTCCATTGCATTCCAATTTTGTGGCGATCTCGGCTCGAATCCATCTAAGCACTGGCAAACCAGTGATGCATCAATGACACACTTTCCATATGCACCGCAGAGATTATAAGAATCACAACTGTCTTTTGGTAAGGATTGATAGAGAGTCCAAGATCTTGTCTGTGGAACCCATGTGATGCGTTGACGAAGACTAAGGGTTTGGTTCATAACAATTATTGAAACCACATAACTATTCTTGAGAGTATACATATAATACACTTCGTCTATGTTGTTAACAAATTGGGGATTGAAAATTGGATTATTCGATGAATAAGTACCACTGAACTGGATTCCATTCCATGGTCCTAACCTATAGAACAGTTCGGATCCTTTGGATATCACAACTTCAGGGTTGTGGCCATGGACTATGGCATAAGTAAAGTCCCCCATAGATGGATCATCCCAATTCTTCCAAGCAGAAAGACTATGGTTTATATTATTTTTTCGATCCCAACTAAGCTTCATTCCTGGCAATAATGTGTCTGAAGGATGATCAAAGCTCTGCCACAGAAAACTCTGTTCATTGTTGTTGTCCTCGCCATCTTTTAGCACTAAATTCCCATTATCTAAGAGCTGCACAATGGGACTCGAAGCTTTTGTTGTTGCATTTGTTGACCAAAGAAGGGTCTGATTTTGGCTGAGAAGCACGAGGTTCCCATCTTGGCTTATGATCAATTTGCTGGAATTGTCTCCGATTGGATTGTTACGGTTGGCAACCCAAACAACTCTTCTAACTGGAATATTTTGGTACCATATTCCTACATATCGGTTTGCGGAATTTCCAGGATTAAAGAAACCCAACTCAAAGGTGCCACCACTTGAAACCAAGGTGCTGCCATCAGGAAGTGGCTGAGACTGAGTGATTGTATCTGTTGCAGAGCAAGTAAGAGAGAAGAATGAGAATAGCTTAGAAACAACAAGCACGACAGGGAGAATAATGGCCATTAATTTTCCTTAATCGACGCCTGAAATCACACAATCGGGTACAGTGGTCTTGGGTTGTTGTAGAAATACTAATTGCGGCAATGTTCTTTGTTGTTTCTCCAACTCCAACACCCAAACACGCTTCTCACAAAACATAAAAATCCAACACTTATTCTCTCAATTACTCCTTTCACACTATCATACTCAAAATAACATTTTTCCCAAATAATAGATAAACATATATTTCTAAAAGAAAAGTCAAGTCAATTCGACCGGCCACTTGTTAATTGACAGCATTATATGTGAGTGTTGTATGGTCATTAGACTTTTGTTAGGAATGACATGTGGTGCGTATTTATTGACGATGTGAATATTTTTGAATATTTTGCCACATACTGATATTCATTTAGACTTTTGTTTACATAAGATTAGGACTCGCGAAAAATTTGTTGACCCAGCTCCTCTTGTGGAATTTCTTGGATATTTATTGTGTTTAACCAAATGAATTTCCCTTACATTCGTGCTTTGGTATGAAGTGATCGATGCTGACGCCATGCTATTTTATTTTATTTTTTCAAGTTTTCACAATTGACTATACAATCACCATGACAAATTATGTCAATTTTAAACATAAATCAAGGTTATCCACGCGATAACATATTATCGTGCATATCATACTTTTTTTATTTACAATAATTAATAGAGCATAATAAGTGACTTCTTATATTCACATCATATATGTATAATTATGTTATTTTATAGATTGAATAAAGATTTAATTTCTATATACTGATAGATCTAATAATATATTATTATATTAGCCATGATAGTTAACTTTTATATTTATTATTTAAAAAGTCATCAAAATAAAATATTTTAATTACTTAAATGATAATATAAAACTCTTTTATATTATTAGTGTATATAAATTATACTCGTTTAACACTTATATATGTTTTTAAAATCACTAAGTTGTTGTTGCAAGTTATATAGTTAGAGTTGCTATAAGTTTGGCAAATATTAATTGTATTTATGATGTGTAGAATACAGTACCCACACATTCTCATTTATTCTTGAATTGGATGTGGACTCTAATTAATTTGGGTCTCACATCTTATTCAAGAATAGATAGGAGTGTGTCGGAGCACTGGGAGTAAGAGAGAAAGCACTTGCATACTCTAATCCATTTATTAATTGACTTATAATTTTACGGGTTATTATTATTTCTTACTTCTCCTATTTGTCTTTATCAAAATTTAAGATTATGAATCATACACAGAAATAAAGTTTTACTGGTTATTAGTATCTCCCAATTCCTTAAAAGTCTTTTAACTACAAGCTTTTGTCCATGTGGCAATGTACTCTAATTTTTTGTTATGAAAATTTTGGCAGAAAATTAGATTCGTTAATAATAATAATAGGCTAGTGGGATATTCACCTTGCATATATATAGGACCAAAACCTTCTCTTAGCTTATCGTCGACTGAAAAGTTAATTTCACCACTTTCTCTTTGAACAATGAAATTATATATATATATAAAATTAATGGCGTTTAAATTTATACACATTAAATGAAAGATATGAAACTTCGAGTCAAAAAAAAAAAAAAGTGATTACATGCTTCCCTGTCATTATATAGTTGGAAACAAATCATTCTAATAAGCATGTACCATGTGTATCTTAGTATCCCAAAATTATATCTTCCCTCCAAAATACATAAATAAATAAATAAATAAATATGACGTCAATTAACCAAATAAATAAAAAATTAATTGTTGAAAAATTGAAATCTAATGAACTTGCTTGGGATGTTTAACTGCGTAGATTTTCTGTTTTATTCAATTAAACCAAATCTATAATTTATAATAATAATATCTCAGACTCTTATGAAGAAAATCTTTACAGATGTTGCTTCTAGAAGGATTTAGGACCCATAATTTTCATTTGGAATTTGAATCTTCATTCTATATTTATCACATTTAATTGATAAATATCAATCACATCAATCATAATTAGTTATTAATTATGAAATATTAATTATAAATCATAATCATACTCCCACTTCACAACTTAATTTCAAAACCCATTATTAAATACTGCAATATCACTTTACAAATTTTTTTTTAGTTGACTTTGCAAATTTTTATTATATATTTTAAATTTATGAAATAGAATTTTTTTCATTCTAATATATTTGAAATTATTTTTTTATGATTTCCTATTTATCAAAAAAATTATTTGGCTTAATATATAGTCATGGTTTTTTTCAAATGCATTATAGTTCTATACAGAACACATTATATTATCAATAAATATATAATTTGAAATTAGTTTATATGATAATTTTTAATCAATATATAATTATCAATTGGTAATTAATGTAATCTATCACAATGATATCAATTATAAATAGTAGATCGATATTTTAAAATTATATATTTTATTTTAAAACATGCCTATCAAGATAAATAAATTAAAATCTTCTAGAATTAATTCAATACTGATTTAAATAATTTAGTTTATCTTTTAAAATATATTTTTACTTTTAAAAATATAAAATATTTACTATGATATATTTATTTTGACTTAAATTCAGAAAATTTTCTTTATTTAATGCTTGAGTATTTTTTATAAACTCACATATACTCTATTATCATTTAATTTTTATATGAAAATTTCAAGTAAAGAAGTTATTAACTTATTTTAAAGGGGATTTATGAGGTTTTCTAGGGTTTTCAATGTGATTTAAATATAATATTCTTTTTGTTTTGTTATATTCAAATTACATTTAAATATAATAATTAGCTATTGAATGCTTTAATTTTATATAATTGAATATATGTGTAAAATATCTTTTTACATTAATAATGCATTAAAATTAAATTCTTGGAACAATATATTAGAAAAATTAATGATATATATATATATATATATATATATATATCATAATCTATGTTGGTTTTGGACATGTCCATGAATTTAGAAAAGAAATTTCAAATCGATATTATTGAGCCAACCTTAAATTTATACTATCATTGACATAGTAGTTATATTAATTTGAAATTATTTTATTAATTAAAATTATAGCAAATATTATCGTGGTCAACAAAATATAACTAAAAATTTAATACCATAAATTAACACATAAATATGATCAACCAATCACTCGCTAATTAATTAATCACTCTCAAATTTAAATTAAAATTTTAAAGAATAACATTAATTATATATTATTTTATTTTTGCAAGTCAGATGTAATTAGTATAATATAATAATACACACTATACTACATTAGTTTTGATGTTTTCATAAAAATTAATATCATAGTTGATGTATTTGTGAAGGATTTAATATAATCTATCATCTATCTATAATACTAATAATTAAGATTCATTATATGAATAATTTTCTATGTGTCATTCATAGAGAAAATTATGCCCCACCATTTTCATAATCTTAATATTTAAAGTAAGTTTTTTAAATTAATTTATCTTCTAATTATTAATTATTTTTCAATCATACCTTCATATTTCTCTTCATTAAAATTATTTAACAAATAACAAATAATATAAAAAAAATGACAATTGAATGTATTATACCATTAAAATTATATATATATATATATATATATATATATATATACACATATTATAGTATTAAAGATATCAAATCCCCACATGGGAATGAGGAATGATGACCTATAACGGTGATGAGAATGGGGGATGAGAGACAAAATTCTAAATGGAGATGAGACATGAGACATATCCTCTTTGTCATAAATATCAATTGTCATATCTATAAACAGTTTATGATATAATAAAATCATCAACTTATTATCTTTTATTATTTAACAATTTTAACTTTTGAAATGTATAAAATTTTCATAAAATAGGTTCTTTATTCTTATAGGTCATCTATCAAGATTTTTTTAACTTTATAAACATGATATTTAAAATAAGATATAAAATAGAATGACACATTTATATTTTATCAATTTATTTAGTTATTTAACTATTAATTTATTTTCAAAATAAATTTATATACTCAATTTTATATAAAATATATTTAAATAAATGATTTATTTTTGATATTGATCAATAAATTATTTTTATTATTACCCAGTGTATGACACTGGTCAAACAACTGCTTTAGTAAACTATTGACTCGTTGATGTTTGCAACTTCAATTCTCAAAGCAGCACCATTCATTTATCCTCATTATTTTGGTCGTGACATTTTAGGATACGGCAAAAACCTTCCACGGGCATCCACAGATGGCAACTTTCAAAAATATTTCCATGTACCGATAATAAAAGATAATATTTATTTTAATTTATTTATTAATCGATATATAAATTTTATAAATTATTATCATCTCTCACCTCCTCTATATTTTAATACAAACACTAATTTATTAATCAATAAATAAAATATATAGGTATTTTATCCTATTTTAAGAGCAGAATTTCTGGGCTAGTTCTTACTCCAAGTTGATTCCCATTTAATGTCTGCGACTTCAATTCTCAAAGCACCACCATTCATTATTTATCCTTTTTTTTTTCTCCTTGTAATCCCTCATTTATCCATCTTAGTCTACGTAAACGGTGCGCACAAGTTTGGTGGACGAGCTTAATTAGCATGTACCTTGACTATAAAAGCCATTGATATTGTGAGTTCCTGCATAGTTGCATGTCACTATGTCATTGATGTCCCCTCAGCCTCAAGTCTCTGGCTTCATCATACATTTCAGCCCTTGGAAAATTCCTCCTATAGAGGTGTTCGTATTTCCAATTGCATTTTTTTTTTGGTCAAATAGTAAGAAGCCATGATTATGAAGCGTGTATTTCATTTATCAGTCGAAAAATAAAATAACACATATTAAGTATAACATACATGTATATAAGTGAACAAAATAATCCCTTTTAAAATATAAAAGTAAGTAAATATAATTAATGAAAGTAAATAAATACTTCTTTCGTTGCACTCCATCCATAAATATTTTGAGATTATTTTATTTTAAAATATCTGTCCATTTATCATATCAAGAATATTATTTTTTTACCAATACTACTCTTAGTATAATTTATTGTATTTAATTACTTGTATTACCAAGTACCAAAAAAAATTATATTACCAAAAGTCACAATTTAAATATTTGGATTAATTTCTTCATATTATTTGGGGATTTTTTGATATCCCAATAAATTTAAAAATATCAGTATCTTTCAATTATTTATCACTAAAAATAAATCACAAATTGAATTAAACAAAATTATTAAAATTTATACAATTAATAATCATGGTATCACAGTCATTTGATAGAAAAAGACACAGAAGAAAAATCCTTATCTAAAGTGAGTGATAGAAAATGAAGACAAAATTAAAGAAACACAACTGCGGACAGAGAATATAAAAAAGATGAGGAAAAAGGAAATGAGGGCGGTGCCCATTATGTACACCTTTCCATGTTTTGATTACTTTTTGGCTGACTACTCACTCTTACTCTACTTCCTCCTCCTTTCAGAATAATAGTTATTTTTTATTTTTTCACATTTATAATATTTAGATAATATCATTTTTTCTTCAATTTATATCTTTAATATAAATATATTAGTTAAATAATTAATATATTTATTTGTAATACATTATCTATTTTTTAATATGTATATTATTTAATTTTTTATAGTTATTCTGAAATGAATAAATTATTTGTTAGTAAAATTTTAAAATTCTTATTTCAAAGCCTTAACTATGTTTTTATCCTTAAAAACAAAGTAAGTTCTTATTTTAGTCTTTGAATTTTTTTTTAAAATTTTGATCCAAAATTTTTTTAAAATATTTTTGGTTTTGTCTATATCATTAAACTATTTATGTCAAATGTTAAACTGACCAATGGAGGCTAAAGTTATTTAGTTCCACATAATAATCAGTAATCATATATGACAGAGACGAAAACTAAATAATTTTCAAAATGTTTGGACTAGAACCAAACAACAAATATTTCAAGGACTAAACTAAAATTTGATCATTTGCCACTAAAAGTATATTTAAGCCTATTTTAAAATATTCATCCATTCATTATATTAAGAAAACATTACTTTTTTTTATCAATATTACTCTTAGTGTAATCAATTATTTTTACTAACTTTGATTAATTGTATTTATTTACTTTTACTTTTGAAGAGGGGGCAATCTTGTAAATTTACACAACTTTACAATATTATTGAAATTCATTTATTATTTTTTATATCTATAATACTAATATTTCAGACTTCTATGAGGAAAACTTTTACAGGTGTCACTTCTAAAATGATTTAGGGTCCACAATTTTCATTTGAAATTTAAATCCTTAATCTATATTCATTACACTTAATTAATAAATATCAATTACATTAATCATAACTAATTATTAATTATAAGATATCAATTATAAATCATAATCCCACTCCCACTTCACAACCCATTTTTAAAACCCATTATCAAATACTGCAATATCACTTTGCAAATTTTTTTTGTTGGTTGACTTTATAAATTTTTATTCTATATTTTAAATTTATGAAATAGCATTTCTCTTCATTCTAATATATTTCAAATTATTTTTTTATGATTAACTTATTTGGCTTATTTATCAAAAAATTATTTGGCTTAATATATAGTCATGATTTCTTTCAAATGTATTATAGTTCTATACGAAACACATTATTTATATATTATCAATGAATACATAATTTGAAATTAACTTATATGATAGTTTTCAATTAATATATAATTATCAATTTGTAATTAATGTAATCTATCACAATGATGTCAATCATAAATAATAGGTAGATATTTTAAAATTATATATTTAATTTGAAAACATGCCTATCATGATAAATAAATTAAAATATTCTAGAATTAATTCAATACTGATTTAAATAATTAAGTTTAATTTTTGAAATATATTTTTACTTTTAAAAACATAAAATAATTACTATGATATATTTATTTTGACTTAAATTCAGAGAATTTTCTTTATTTAACACTTGAGTATTTTTTATAAACTCATATATTCTAATATCATTTAATTTTAATATGAAATTTCCAAGTATGGAAGTTATTCACTTATTTTAAATGGAATTTGTGAGGTTTTTTAGGGTTTTCAATATAGTTTAAATATGATATTTTTTTTGTTTAGTTATATTCAAATTATATTTAGAGTTTAATTTTGATATACTGACAGTGTAAAATATTTTTACACTATCATCCAATAAAAAAATTTAGTTTGGATGATTTTTTAGATAGTGGATTTAAAAGAACTATCATGACTTATGTGGCAATACATGATTGAATGATTATGTAAAAAAAATTTACACTGTCAGTGCATAACAATTAAATCCTTACATTTAAATAAGATAATTAGCAGTTAAATACTTTAATTTTATATAATTGAATACTTATGTAAAATATATTTTTACATTAGCAATACATTAAAATTAAATCCCTAGAACAATATATTATAAAAATTAACGAGATAGTCATCGTTTAATGCTTGGTCAATATTTATGAAATAGAGAATGTAGTATGGATGTGAAATTTACCTTTATACTTGGTCATGTGCCAATAAATCTTGGATAGTGCTAATACACCAATACAACTATGATTACAAATGCCAAGATTACCTTTTTCTTACAGCTATGTTCAACATATGTAGTTATGGCATGATAAGGAAATGTCAAATCAGGCAATGGAGCATCAATAACAACAACTAACCCTTGTCCCACAAAGCTAGGTTCGACTACATAGATCAAGCAACATCACAGTCCTCTATCATTTATCATATTCATGTTAAAACTATTGACATTTAAATCTCTTTTGATGTTGCTATTCTCCATTTGGTTCACTCTCCTCACTAGAGCCTTCACAGGTCTTCTCCAAATATGCCCAAACCACCTAAGATGAGATTCTACCATCTTCTCTAAGATAGGCGCTAGTCCAAGTTTCTCTATAATGTATTCATTCCTTATTATATCATATCTTATGTAGCCATTCATCCATTGCAACATCCTTATCTTCGTTACATGTAGCTTACATCCATGTTAACTTTTCATCGCCCAACCTCATACAATAAAGTCAGTCTTATTGTATGGTAACATTTATCCTTAAACTTTAGTAGTACTTTTTTGTCACAAATAAAACCTGAAGTGCCTGGTCTCTCCACTTTGACCATCTTGCTTGGACCCTATGGTTAATGTCTCTGTCTATCTCCATATCACTTTGAATAATAAAACCCAAATATTTAAATTTTGTGACTTACAGTATGGTATCATCCCTGAGTTTCACTTTGAAGTTAGAATGTGTGTGCCTTTTGGTAAACTTACACTCCATATACTCCGTCTTACTTCTGTTTATATGAACCTCACATACCTCCAAAGCTTCCTTCCACAATTCGAACTTTATGTTTATTTCTTCTCTCGATTATGCTTTCAAGACTATATCATCTGTAAACAACATACACCAAGGTACTAGGTCTTGATCATGCTCTATAAGCACATCCAAGACTAGTGTGAAAAGATATGGGCTTTAAGGTTGACCCTTGGTGTAGTCCAATCCGTATAAGAAAATCATCTGTACTCCATCTTGAGTCCTTACGCTAGTTGTGACCCCATTATTCATATCGTGGATTACTTAGATATAGGCTATCCAAACTCCTTTTCCCTCCAAGACTTTCCATAGAACTTATCTTGGCATCTTATCATATGCCTTTTTGAAATCAATGAAGGCCATATGTAAATCATCTTGAACCCAAATAAGGCACTAGGGATTGCCAAATAGAAGCAACTGGCTAATTGGATGAGTACAACGTTATTCGTGCATCTATCTTGGAAACTTTTTTAGTTTCTTTCTTTTTTATTTTTTTAATGAGTATGATTCGTTTAAACCAGGAGTAAACCGTATACATTTACACCCTTCAATAACTCTTTATAGAAATTGAATTGAATTTATTCGATTATGGAATTAAGTGATTGAGTATGCCAAATTTCAAAAAAATCAAACAACAATAAATGTGTATTTTAATTATTAATATTTATTTATATTTTTAAAAATATGTTATCTATCAAACAAGCATAGAGCCAGAGGGTAGCAAGATCGAAACGTTCATAATCCCAAAATAAACAAAGAAAATATACCCATGTTAGAACCCAATACCAAAGCTCTTCTAGTATACCTCCCTATCAGAAAACATATTTATTCAATTCCCAATATCAGCTAAGAAGTTTTCCAATCCACAACAGAACATCGTAAATAAACACCTCATAATTGAACCTTTTGTATCGAAGATAGTCTTCTTTAGGTATATGGGGATCGTTGTGGAAATAATTAGTTACATTTTTAGTGAATGTGGTGAATATAATGAGATAATAGATAACACATGCGAAATCCTTTTACGAATTCATCACTTACGTTACTCCACAATTATCAAGACATAGTTCTTTAGATCTTTTTTAACAAACAAATACCCTACACATATGATTAGAATCACAACATATTTATAAATGATTCCATAGATTTTAAAACAGGAATCCATCATCATTCTGTGCAAATAATAATGCTATATCTCTTGTCTGCTTGTTGAAATTACTCTCATATCAATAAGATCACCAAACCAGATAGCACAGCCACTACCAGCTCCTCTCACGTCCAAATTTGCACAAGCTGTGCAGGAACAATTTTCCAAGCATTTAGTCCTTCAATCCTCGAGAGTCATGTTTGCATCAGCCCAAGAATGTATAGTATCTGGCAATTTCATGCTTGTAGATCTTTGAAAACCATCTTTATTCTTCACCCCACAACTCCATGTGTCACTGTGCACACACCCTTCTGTCCAGTCTAATGCATTCCAAGTTTGGCTCAAATCCTTCTAAGCAATGGCAAAACGGTGATGCGTCAATGTCGCATTTTCCATACGCACCACAAAGATTATAAGTATCACACCTATCTTATGGTGAGGATTGATAGAAAGCCCAAGATCTATTTTGAGGAACCCAAGTGAGGCGTTCACGAAGACTAAGGGTTTGGTTCAAAACACATATTGCATTCACAGAACTATACTCGAGGGCGAATATATAATACACCTCGTCTGTGTTGTTAACAAATTGGTATCTGTGTTGTTAACAAATTGATAATAGTAAATTGGATTATCCTTCAATGCAGAAGTACCACTAAATTGATTTCCATTCCATGGTCCTAATCTGTAGAACGGTTTGGAGCCTTTCACAATACCAGTTCAGGATTGTTGCCATGGACTATACCGAATGTTAAGTCCCCTATAGATGGATCATCCCAATTCTTCCAAGCACAAAGACTATGATTTATACTATTTTTTCGATCCCATCTAAGCTTCATTCTTGGCAATAATGTGTCTGAAGGATGGTCAAAGCTCTGCCACAGAAAACTCTGTTCATTGTTGTTGTCATTGCCATCTTTAAGCACTAAATTTCCATTGTCTAAGAGCTGCACAATGGGACTCGAAGCATTTTTTGTTGCATTTGTTGACCAAAGACGGGTCTGATTCTGGCTGAGAAGCATGAGGTTTCCGTCTTTGCTTATGATCAGTTTGCTGGAATTGTCTTTAATTGGATTGTCACGGTTGGCAACCCAAACCGCTCTTCTAACTGGGATATTTTAGTACCATATTCCTATATACCGATTTGTAGAATTTCCGGGATTGAAGAAACCCAACTCAAAGGTACCATCGCTAGAAATCAAGGTGTTGCCATCAAGAAGTGGCTGAGACTGGGTGATTGTAGCTGTTGCAGAGGAAGTTAAAGAGAAGAATGAAAATAACTTCGAAATGACAAGCACAACGGTAAGAATAATGGCCATTTTGTGTTAAGCGCGGCATCAAATCACACAATTACGAAGTTGTGTTGGATTGTTGCAGAAATATTTCTTATATGTTAAATACAAGGGCTGTGTTTCTTTGTGGATTGACAATTCTGTTACCTCGGTTGACCGAAATAACAAATAATATAAAGTAAATAGTTTTTCTTATTTCAGGACTGACTATGATTTGTATATTTCCAAAATAATAAATCGAGTGAATTGGAGTGACCGCTTGTTAATAGACTTTTCCTACATGTAGCTATCGTGTGTACTTATTGACCGTGGTTATGTCTGAACATTTTGCCATCTTTTGTTGACGCACTGATATACTATTAGACTTTTAGCACGGTGAGCCATTAAATGGGAAAGATGAATTTGTAACCATTAAGATCCAATCTCATCCATCCATTGAAAATTGAATCTAATAACTGAGATTAATTAAAATAAAAAATTCTACTAAAATAAAAAATTCTATTTAAATGCGAATATTTATACAAAATAATCCTATGAGCTATCTGTTTGCTTTGTCCATTTAACTTTCTTCCATGATACAATATTCAATTAAACCAAATTTTCAATATTCATGAAAAATGTAGTATGGATGTGAAATTTACCTTTATACGTGGTCAGACGCCAATAAATATAGGACAGCGCTAATAGAACCATAAGGACCAATACAACTGTGATTGTAAATGCCAGGATTACCTTTTCTTATGGCTATGTTCAGCATCTGCAGATATAGCATGAGAAGGAAATGTCAAATGAGGCAATACAACAACAGTGACAACAATTAAGCCTTGTCCCATGCAGCGGGCCGACTACATGGATTAGGTGATACCAAAGAGTTCTATCATATATCACATTCATGTTAAAACTATTGACATTTAAATCTCTTTTGATTATTTCTCCTATAGTTTTTCTCCATCTTTCTCTACCTCTTTTGATGATACTATTTTCCATTTGGTTTACTCTCCTCATTGGGGCCTCCACAAGTCTGCTCCAAACATGCTCAAATCAACTAAAGCGAGATTCTACCATCTTCTCTACGATAGCCACCTCTCCATTTTTCTCTCTAATGCATTCATTCCTTATTCTATCATATATTGTGTAGCCACTCATCCATCACAATATCCTGGTTTCTGCTACATGTACCTTACTTTCATATTGATCTCTCACCGCCCAACATTTCAGTCTCATACAACAAAATTGTTCTTATTATTGTACGGTAAAATTTACCCTTAAACTTTATTAGTACTTTTTTGTCACAAATAAAACTCGAAGCACCTCTCCACTTTGATCATCATACTTGTGGTATGGTATCATCCCCGAGTTTCACTTTAAAGTTAGAATGTGTGTGCCTTTTGGTAAACTTGTATTCCATATACTCTATTTTACTTCTGCTTATACGAAATCCACATACCTCCAAAGCTTCCCTCTACAATTCTAACTTTCTATTTATTTCTTCTCTCAATTATACTATCAGGACTATATCGTTTGCAAACAACATACACCAAGGCACTGTGTCTTGAATATGCTCTGTAAGCACATCCAAGACTAGTGTAAAAAGATATGGACTTAAGGTTGACCCTTGCCGTTGTCTAATCCATATAGGAAAATTCTCTATAATTTCATCTTTTGTCCTTATACTAGTTTTGACCCCATTATACATATTTTAAATTGCTTGAATATAGGCTATTTGAATTCCTTTTCTCTCTAATGGTTTCCATAGAACTTCTCTTGGCACGTTATCATATGCCATTTTCAAATAAATAAAAGTCATATGTAAATCCTCTTGGACCCAAATGAGGCACTAGGGATTTCCATATAGAAGTAACTGGCTAATTAGATGAGGACAACATTATTTGTGCATCCATCTTGGAAACTTCTTTAGTTTCTTTCTTTCTTTTTTTCTTTTTTAATGAGTGGTAGTCGTTTACACTAGGAGTAAATCGTATAACTTACACTCTTCAATAACTCTTTACAGAAATTCAATTTAATTGATTCGATCGTTCAATTATGTGATATTATATTGACGATCGAGTATGCCAAATTTCAAAGAAATCAAACAATAATAACCATGTGTTATGGGGTGTTCCCGACCTCGACAACAGAGAGCCAACCTGAGCATGGAACAAGGACACAAGCACAGGGCGAGAGTAAAATTCAGATTTGGCCACAAGCGCAGAATTCTAACTTCATGCCGCAAACATTCTTACATCTTATGGAATGTCCTGGAAAGGTGATGAGTCAGCAAAAACGGTTATATCTGACAGCTCATTAACAGCAAATTTAACGACCTTCATGGTATAAATAGCTGAAATACTTTCCCAAAAAGGTACGATACACTATTCCACTAAAAAAGTACACACTTTTCTGGGACCCTTACTGACTTAATCATCAGAATCCATACAGGCACCCCCTTTGGGCTCTAAAGTAAGTTCCTAGTTCACCCTTCCGATCGTTCGTACGTCGTGAATAACCTTTACCTAAGAAGCACAGACACACCACCAAATAACCCTTACCTAAGAAGCACAAACACACCAAGTTGGTGGTGTGTCTGTGTGTTGGACACGTGTCGGACACCAACACCCACATGACACCCATACGACACGTGTCCGACACGCGTCCGTACGTGTCCAATTAAAAAGTAATTTTTCTGAGCTCGAATACATTCCTGACACGCATTAGACACAGCTCTAATTCATTGTGGATACGACTTGGACACACTGCGGACACGCCTGAGTTAGTTTCTTTATTTTTTTAAAATTTTTAATACCAACATGAGCCCAAAACTAACTCTAGTTGTTTAGTTGTATCTGTATTGTTGGGCCATTTCATTTTGAAAATTATTCAGTTAATTATAAAAAATAAGAATTAATTAGATAAAAAATTATAGAAACATGACTAAAAAAATAAAAAATTTAGATATATATATATGTGTGTGTGTGTGTGTGTGTGTGTGTGCCATGTCCGTGTTAGTGTCTGTGCTTCATAGAACCTTACAAGTAATCCTATGCAACACCATGTATTTTAATAGTTAATATTTATTTATATTTTTAAAAATATATTATGTATCAAACAAGTATAGAGCCAGAGTGCAGCAAGATCAAAACGTTCACAATCCCAAAATAAGCAAAGAAAATAAACCAATGTCCGAACCCAACAGCAAAGCTATGCTAGTATGTCTCCCCTATCAGAAAACATATTTATTCAATTCCCAATATCAGCCAAGAAATTTTCCAATCCACAACAGAACATCGTAGATAAACACTCATAATTGAACCTTTTGTATCGAAGATAGTCTTCTTTAGGTAAATAATTACGAATTTTAATTACATTTTTAGTGAATATGGTGAATATAATAAGATAATAGATAACATGCGAAACCTTTTGCGAATTCATCACTTATATAAACTTAACTCCACAATTATCGAGACATAGTTCTTCAGATATATATAACAAACAAATACGCTACTCACATGATTAGAATCACAGCATATTTATAAATGATTCCATAGATTTTAAAACAAGTATCAATCATCATTCTATGCAAATAATAATCCTCTAAAAACAAATTGAAATCTCGAATAGCACCAAAATCTTTACCTATATATATATATATATATATCTTGTCCGCTTGTTGAAATTACTCTCATATCAATAAGATCACCAAACCAGATAGCACAGCCACTACCACTCCTCTCATGTCCAAATTTGCATAAGCTGTGCAAGAACAATTTTCCAAGCATTTAGCCTTGCAATCCTCAATAGTCAAATTTGTATCAGCCCAAGACTGTAAAGTATCTGACAATTTCATGCTTGAAAACTTACAAAAACCATCTCTATTCTTCACCCACAAACTTATGAGTCACCGCGCACACACCCTTTTCTCTAGTCTAATGCGTTCCAATTTTGCGGCAATTTTGGCTCAAATCCTTCTAAGCAATGGAAAAATGGTGATGCATCAATGTCGCACTTTCCATATGCACCACAAAGATCATAATTATCACACTTGTCTTGTGGTGAGGATTGATACACAGTCCAAGATCTTGTCCATGGAACCCAAGTGAGGCGTTCACGAAGACTGGGGGTTTGGTTCAAAACACATATTGAATTCACGGAACTATTCTTGAGGGTGAATATATAATACACCTCGTCAGTGTTGTTAACAAATTGGTAATAGTAAATTGGATTATCCTTCAATGCAGAAGTACCATTAAATTGAATTCCATTCCATGGTCCTAATCTGTAGAACAGTTTGGAGCCTTGCGGATTATTGCCATGGACTATATCGAATGTTAAGTCCCCTATAGATGGATCATCCCAATTCTTCCAAGCAGAAAGACTATGATTTATATCATTTTTTCGGTTGTATCTAAGCTTCATTCTTGGCAATAATGTGTCTGAAGGATGGTCAAAGCTCTGCCACAAGAAACTTTGTTCATTGTTGTTGTCATTGCCATCTTTAAGTACTAAATTTCCATTGTCTAAGAGCTGCACGATGGGACTCGAAGCTTTTGTTGTTGCATTTGTTGACCAAAGAAGGGTCCGATTCTGGCTAAGAAGCATGTTTCCGTCTTGGCTTATGATCAATTAGTCGTTTTACCCGTGCAATGCACGGAATAATAATAAAAAATAGTTTATTGATCATTATTAAAAATAAATAATAATTCATTTAAATACATTTTATAAAAAATTGAGTATATAAATTTATTTTGAAAATAAGTTAATAGTTAAATAATTAAATAAATAACCAAAATATAAATGGGTATGAGTTTGAGATGAGTCATTCTATTTTATATCTAATTTTGAATATCATGTTTATAAGGTTGAGAAAAATCTCGATCGATGACCTTTAACTAACAACAAAAAAACCTATTTTATGAAAATTTTACACGTTTCGATAGTTGAAATTGATGAATAATGAAATAAAATAAGTGAATATATTTATAATATCATATACCATTGATATGGATGACAATTGGTATCCATGAAAGAGGGGATATCCCTCTCGCACCCTGTCCTCGTTTAGAATTTTGTCCCATGTTCCCATTTTCATCCCCATCATAGGTCCGTATTCCATATTTCGCATGAGCATTTAAATCTATACGTGGTATTTGCGGATTTATTAAAATAGTATAAAAAATTTGAAAAATATTTTGATATTTGAAACATAAATATGCATAATACTGATTCTTTTTCAAAATATCTGTCAGTTTTCAGACAATTTCATATTTTAAAATATCTGTCAATTTCATATTTCAATAAAACATTAATTTTTTCTTCGAATACTACCTCTAATTAATTTCACATTTTCAAAGCATTCCATTTAATATTAGTGTGCTATATTAATTAATATATAGGGATAAATTAATACACTTATTATATTTTACTCAATTACCAATGTTATTTATTATCTTTCTTAATATCTGTGTTTGTCCAAAATTGATGGATATTTTGAAAGGAAAACAGTAACAAATACTACTAATGCAATATAATCTAAATTAAAAATGAAAATACATACATAATGCAAATTCAATAAAGATAATTAAAAAAATGAATGTGTGCTAAGATTTTCTTTGTATACATCCATACATACATACATATATATATAATTTATATAAATGAAAAATTGCCAGATCTCTATGAGGTAGAGATCACATTCATTATCCCTATCCCTATTTAATAAACAGTGACTCAGCCTCTGTCTTTGTAAAGACTAAATATGTTCTCATTCTCATCCTTTTTTTTCAGCTAATCCCCATAGGTAACCGCTTTGACAATTTTTTTAATCATCCTAGCCATTCACATATTTTTAGTAAATAAAAATATTTAATTCATAAAAACATAAAAATATACTTTATAACTATACTGGACTAGAAAATATGGGCCAACCTCCTTGGCCCAACTCATAAGAGCTCGGCTATAGGCCACAAAGATCGGCCCAACCCAAGTTTCTCTCCCTCGAGGTCCCACTGCTCGACCACATGGCATGGTATCCCTTGCGGATTTACTTTGGATTTAGCTAAGGATATCTCACAAATCCCATATAATATCTCTATATATCTCATTATATCTTATCATTATCCTTGATACTAACCAAATCACAGAAATATCTCCTACACTTAAGGAATATCATAACATATTTACCACCGGGGTAATCTCACACTATATAAGGGGGCAATTACCCCCCATGTATGACACGCTCTCTATCACATAAATGCCTTTCCACTCCTCACGCTTTTACTGACTTAAGCATCAGAGTGTCTTCGCAGGTACCCCACCCCCCGTTTCCACGGATGTCGGAGCTACTTGCACTCTTACCACTATTTCTAAGTAAGAACATTGGCACCCACCGCGAGGCCGGTAAACAAGCCTATCTCACAACTCCAAAACCCGTTACCCATGGCTGACGCATCTAGCCAAGACACACACCCAAATAACCAACCCCTCCCCAACCTCGACCAATTGCTGGAAGAGAATCGGAGACTGGCCAAGCAGCTCCGTAAGCTGCAAGAAGAAAACCAATCCTTGAGGGTAGAAAATTCCAAAAAAGAAGCCACCAATCCGAGGAATACCAAACATCCTAGCTATGATTTTTGCAGTGGTAAAACCTGACACCCAACCTATCAAGCTGAGTCTGACGATGAGCTCGAAACCATAGACTGTGGGCCATTCTCCGAGAGACTCATGGTCGCAGACCTACCTATCAACTTCAGACTCCCGACCTTACTCCATCCCTATGATAGAACAGGAGACCCACAATCATTCATCATGATGTTTAGATCAATGATGATCATCAATGGAGCTACCAACCGAATCCTTCGTCGAACTTTCCCATTCTTCTTGGAAAAATTGGCACTCCTCTGGTTCTCAACTTTGCCTCGAAATTCTATCTACACCAAAACCTTAGACTCTTTGGAACACGTCAGACAAGGACCTGATAAGTCCCTAAGAGCTTACTTAACATGATTCCAAGAAGAAGCATCACAAATTCCCGACCTCAACCCTGCCGTCGAGCTCCACCAAATCCGGATAGGCCTCTGCTTTGGACCTTTCAAAGAAAACCTAGTAATCCATAATCCAAGAACCATACATGAACTCCACAAAAAGGGCCCTCGGAATTATCAATGCTGAGGAGCTCTGAGTTGTGGAAAAAAGCTGGACACAAGAGAAAGATAGCTCGGCACAAAGGCATAAGGATGGCAAATCCAAAAACAAAAGGAACTTAGAGTCTTCCGAACCAAGGTTCACTACTTACACACTACTCAATGCCCGAGCAATCACAATACTAAGAGAAATATTCAGTGCTCGGCTGATGAAACCAATTAAAGGCGAACCTCGACCAGGTCCAAAAGGTGTAGACAAGAGCAAAGTCTATGAATATCATAACACCACAGGACACACAACTGACGAATGCAAAAATCTGAAAGCACTGATCGAACGCCTCGTCTGACAAGGATACCTGAGGTCAAGGACCTCCCCGAGGTCCTTTGGGGATACCTTAACATAGGAAATACCGTACAGGCTCATCCTCGGTAGCGAAGCCATACTCTCAATAGAGGTCACTCAACCTAATGCACGCCGACTAGCATTCACAGATGCAACAGACGAAGAAAAACAAAGAGCAGAGTTAGACATCATAGAGGAAGACTGGGAACTAGTCCACATCAAAGAACAAGCAACCAAGCAAAGAGTAGCCTGAGTTTACAACAAAAAGCTCGACCCAAGAGGCTTCCAAGTCGGAGACCTGGTCCTATGCAAAATTGAACAACAGAGAAAGCCTCCAGGAGAAGGGAAGTTAGCCCCGAGCTGGGAAGGACCATTTCCAATCACCCAAGTCATAGGCCGACGAGCTTACAAAATAGCCGAACTCTCTGGGCTACACCTTCCACGGACATGGAATGCCTTGTCTCTGAGGAAATACTATAGTTAGAATGTAGATGCCTCAAATCACATTCGGTGGGTGCACTCTTTTTCCTCTGTTGGGTTTTACTAACAGAGGTTTTAATGAGGCATGACCAGATGTAAGCCGAACACTTCGGTGGCCAAAAAGTTACAATTGTAATTTCCTTTTGTTCTAAACATAATACTCACCCTACATTACGTCTACAAATGCTCAAACATAAAACCATGTTCATAGCATAAATTTGAATTATGAAGGCGCACCCAAAAGCCGCCATACTCATAGTAAATCTTAGTACCTTTGAGTCGTGAAGGCACACCCTGAAAGCCGTTATACTCACAGTAAATCTCAGTACATTTGAGTCGTGAAGGTGCACTATAAAGTCGCCACACCTCATGTAAGCCTTAGACAACATAATCGAGCAATGAGAGGCGCACCAAAAAGCTGCCACACCTCACAATAAGCCTTGGACCGCAGAACTGAGCAACGAAAGGCACACTAAAAAAGCCACACACCTCATATAAGCCTCGAACAACAAAACCGAGCAAAGAAAGACATGACCCAAGCTAAGTAGAAAAATACACCAAAGATGGCACAACCAAAGACACAATCTGCGGCACCTTGGTACTAGCCATTTATTATAACATTATCGGGTCATATTACTTGATCCGAGTACATCCTAATTGGTCCGAGTATATTTTACTTGATCCGAGTATATTGTACTTGATCCAAACTATACTACCCAATCCAAGCATATCTTGGCAATTTACACTTGATCTATTGCATCGCTTAAGTTTACTCGCCACAACATCATCCGAGCAAACAACAGAGCACAAATGAAATACATTACGAAAATAAAAATATTTGATTACAACCCATTTGTCCAAACATATATGAAAATTTACAAAAAGCTTCAAAGCCCTACAGAAGCTCCAGCCTCATCAGCAAGGACAACTTGAATCGGCTCCACAATTTGGACCTCCTCATCAACTCCTCCCTTAGCTGCTCCTCCAGCATGGATGACCTCCTCAGCCTCCTCGGCTGCCAAATGGTCGACCAACACACCATTAACAACTTCCTTGAAAAGGCCACATTGAGCCAAGTCCAGCTTCTTATGAAAGAACCGAACTTGCTCAAGTGCTCGATCAAAGCCAGCCGTATACTGCTCAACCACCTCTTCCTTCAAAGAGTCGACTTTTACCTGGAGTCGATCATTCTCTTCAGCCAATCTTCCGCTCTCATCCTCGAAGAGCTTCTTGGCAGGCTCAAGCTCTCGGATCTTTAGAGCAGCCGCGTTAGCGTCAATCTTGACATGAGCTACCAAGGAGTCAATCTTCTCCTCAAAAAACTTTCTGGCCTCCATCCAGCCCCTTCTCTCTTCGGCTAACTTAGCCTTAGCCTCCTCCTTCTCAGCCTTGAAGTCCTGGGCGACCATCCTTTCAGTCTCTAGCTCTCGGATAGAACCCCCATAGCCCCGCTCTAGAAACCGGCAGATCGCCGCCTGATGAAGTGCTTGAATTTCCAGATGTCCGTCATCTTCACATCTTCAAGTTAGGCAAACTGCTGATCAATAAACTCAGGGTGAAGAAATTCCTTGCTCCATAGGCTTGATCGACCAGCAGTGTCGAGGAAGTCCTTCACCTCCATGGCTCCCAAGAAGGTAGAGGGAGAGAATGGGGGCAGCGACTCAGGAGGTCCCTGAGGACTAGCACCCACCCTGGTCCTCTTTTGAGGCATCAAGGGATTAGGATTGGTAGGAGTGCCCGAGCTGGACCCACTAGCAGGAGAAGGAGGGATAGCTCAACTCTCAAGGACAGCCACTCCCTCTTCGTCTTGAAAGCAGCTAACTCTTTGGGGCAGAGCTTCAGAGCCATCTCACCTACAAGGAAACAGAAAAATCATCATACAAGCAAAGAATCAGAGCTAAAATGGAAAACAAGCAAAAACAGAACACTACCTATGTGTTTGAAAACTCCCTTGTTATCATACCCCCACTCCAATAAAACCGAGTAGGAAAGTGGAGAGCTAGGATTCACAAACTCCTTCAAGAAATCAACCACTACCTTGATCGTCATAGGGTAGAGAACCCTACCCTACCCTCAAAATCTAGTGAGGATTGTGCTACTAATACAAGGGGAACCTTTCCAAGCCATTCAGGTCCAAGAAAAAGGGAAACTCAGTCTCCACCGACATAATCTTTATAAACTTTTCCTTAAACCTCTTGAAGTTAGAAGTCAACAAAGACAACAACTTCCTCCAGGGGACACTATTGAAAGAAATCCAACTCCCTTTTTCTTTGTCCTTAACTTGAAAAAAAGAATAAAAGAATACCTCAACACTAGGCTCTTGCCCGAGCATAGAAAATAAGTTCTCAAAAGCCCGGACAAAAGCCCAACTATTAGGATGAAGCTGAGAAGGGGCGACATTAATCTTATTCAAACAACCCTCTTCAAATCGAGTAAAAGGAACCCTAATGTCCAGCTTCTAAAAAAAGTCTATATACATGTAAATAAAATCAAAACCACCTTCCCCTTCCTTGTATTTACAGACCTTATCATCAGCGTCACATGGAAGGCACTCCACCTTCCTCTCATTATCAGAGGACACTAAGCACGCCCTCCTAAACCTACGAACGGACTCCCTGTCTTTAAAAATGGAAACTACCTCCCTAACATCGCTACTGACCCATCCATAAGGGTCATACTCAGCCTCATTCACCACTTCCTTCCCCTTTTCAAAAATAGAAGAACCTTTCCCCTTTGCCATTAATAAATACCTGAACAAAGTAAGATGATGGACGAAAACTCAAAAAAAGAAAGAAGGTACGAATGCAAAAAAATAGCAATTACCAGCAAAATCTCCTATCCTAGGGTTTAGAACAGAACAAACCATTTAAATAAAAGGAAAAAAGGGAAAGGAATCAAACTCATTGATTGAAGACTTGAAAGATCGAAGCTTGGATGACTAACTCGAAGCTTTCAGTCGTAGACACCAAGAGTGAATGTGCACGGAGAATGAGTAAGAAACGGGGAGTTTTCAGAAATGAAAATGGAAAAGCCCCTCTTTTCCCCTTTTGCCTAAAACCGAGATCATCCAACGGACGAGATGATTTCCTTCCACTCAATATCGCATCTAGAATGCTCATCACATATAATGACCAAGGGCTCATCACTTTTATCCAACGGGATATGTACAAATGCACGATCCCATATTTATGAGAAATGATTACTCACTACTCACCAAAGGACACGTGTAATAGCATGTTCTTTGACGACCGCCACAACTGCAACTGAAAAGACTCATAGCTTAGCACAAAATCTTTGAGCTCGACATAAGGTCCTCGACCTACGTGACCACCATAAACTAGGACACTCGCTTACTCAGAGCTTGTCCAAGGTACACCAAGTAGCATCCAATAAGCTGACTTATTCAAGCTCGGCACGTAGTCCTCGGTAAACTACTCGGCGTATGACCAAGCTCGGGGGCTATGTACTGGACTAGAAAATATGGGCTAACCTCCTTGGCCCAACTCATAAGGGCTCGGTTAAGGGCCCCAAAGAATAACCCAGCCTAAGTCTCTCTCCCTCGAGATCCTACAGCTCGACTACATGGCATGGTATCCTCTGCGGATTTACTCCGGATTTAGTGAGTATATCTTGTGAATCCCATATAATATCTCTATATATCTTATCATTATCTTTGATACTAACCAAATCATAGAAATATCTCCTACACTTAAGGAATATCATAATAGATTTACCATGGGGTAACCTCACACTATATAAAAGGGCAATTACCCCCAGGTATGACACACTCTCTATCACATGAACACCTTTTTACTCCCCATGCTTTTACTGACTTAAGCATCAAAGTGTCTTCACAGGTACCCCACCCCCCGTTTCCACGGACATCGGAGCTACTTGCACTCTTACCACTATTTCTAGGTAAGAACAATAACTAATAAAAAGTAATGAATAAATTTAATTTATATAATTTTAATTACACATCATTTCCTTTTGCATCATTTTAGTAAATATTCTGTAAATGAATGTTTTTTGGGTTCCTCCATAACCATATACAAAATAAAAATATCATTTTCAGTAGTTATTGTGTCCAATATATTATCATAAATTATCCTCTAAATTTTATTCATTGAAGATAAGTTCCATTTAAGATCACCAGACAATTGTTCTTTGTCATATTCTAGCTCTTCAGCTAAAAGATGATTTTGAAATTAATTGAGTGGAGAATGTAACACCCGGTAACGAGGGCAGGAATGATTATCGGTGCAAGAAGGCATGGACAAGGAGCAGCTTCTGGTAAGGCCTCTAAGCGGAAGGGTACATGAATGAACCGATTATACATTAGAATGAGAAGGATCTTGAGACCGTGCAGGCATAGGACTATAAAGTTAAGGATGACTCATATGAATTGATTAGTACTACCTATGCCAGCAAGATGCATCTTCTTTTCGGTAACCCATCATTAAAGAACTCCATGATTAAGCATGCTTGTCTTGGAGCAATTTTGGAATGGGTGAGCTCTTGAGAAGTTTTCTATGAAGTGTGTGAGTGAGGACAAAACATGCTGAAAAGACTCGTGTTGGTTTGTGAGGATAGTCGTCAATCCATAAAGGCAGCCTGGGCTATTACAAATGGTAATAGAGCAACACTTCTCCCAGTACAGTGTGGTTTGGGGAGAAACTAAGCGGAAGTTGGTGGGCATGTAATGCCCGGTGATGAGGGCAGCAATAATCACCGGTGTGAGAAGGCACAGACAAGAAGTAGCTCCTGGCAAGGCCTCTAAGCAGAGAGGTACATGAATGAATTGATTACACACCAGAATGAGAGAGATTCTGAGACTATATAGGTATAGGACTATGCAGTTGATGATGGCTTATACGAATTGATTGGTATTACCTATGCCAACATGATGCATTTTCTTTTCGGTAGCCTATCACTAAAGAACTCCATGGTTAAGTGTGTTTGATTCGGAGCAATTTTAGGATAGTTGACCTCCTAGGAAGTTTTCCAGGAAGTGTGTGAGTAAGGACAAAACATACTGAAAAGACTCGTGTTGGTTTGCGGGTGTAACACCCTAATAGAACCGAACTACACTTAAGTTTGCATTTGGATTCTATTAGTTGTCACTTATGCCTTGCGTATATTTTCTTTTGAAATTAACTTAGAAAAATAGAGGAAATTTTTTTTATGTATAAATTACTTTTCAAAAACTAAAGCCTATAACGAGAAGTGAAATACATAGCGCCGCGTAAATGTTAATTAAAGTTACTTTGCTTACTTAAAGTAAATCAACGAAATAAGGATCTAATTATAGAATTATCATCACATAAACTGAAATATAACTACTTAATACATTGAGTCATAATAGAGCACATATCATCGTCATAAGTTATTACAAATAACAATATAAATTCTATTATTACTGCTTTGTTCCTCGCAACTAAAACATACTAAACATCGGAGTGCTAATTCTTGAAAGTTCTGAATTCTTCACGTGTTGCCTCCTTCCTTAGCTGTAGCTCCATTGTTTTAAGTGGATTCGTCTACCTGTGGTAACAACAATGGAAAATGCATATAGGAGTGAGAAATACAAGATTTATTAGTAGGAGTTTCTACTTGTAACTAAAAGTGTCATCATTGTCGTTCCAGTCACTTCGAGTTTATTATAAAAAGGTGAACAAGTAAGGATTCATTTATCAAATTTTTCGTAAACGTGATTAGCCGAAGTGAAGTTGCTTTTAAACTATTCTTGAACATTATCAAAGGCATAAATAACATAACTCATCAATTACTATTTAACACTCAATTAATAATCTCATTGAAAGCTTCACAGTCACATAAACATTTTCATTCATGATATTCATCAATGACACTTTACTTTCTTTCATTAACGTATTTCTTAATCACTCATGGGATGAATGCATCAATGCCGTAGACCACCCTAAAAGGTAATGAGCTCATACTGCGACCGTCGCCACAACCTTTTGGTTTTCTTTCCGTTGTCATAATCTCAATGGTTTAGGGGGTTAAGTTGTGAGTTTAAGTCCACTTTTCCAGACTTTACTTTTATTTTCTTTCCATTGCCATAATCTCAACGGTTAAGCCATGAGCTTAGCTCAAGTCCACTTTTCTAGACTTTCATTGCTACTTCCCCGGGCTTTACTTCTATTATTTTACTTGAAATGAATATATGCATATCATCACATAATCATAAATAAATCATGAACAATCAATCATTCATCCTCAACATTTCATAACTCATCATCATACATTCATATAGACAATATCTCATTTACATCCTTATATCAAATAGTAAGCTTTTCATGCTAAATCACATGTCATATTTCATCATTTGAAGTCAATAAATCATGTACCCTAAGGTTCTTAAAAGGTTATGTAAGTCTTATTGTTCACACATTATTGAGTCTTTCTTTTCCTTCTTACAAATTCTAACCAAATCTTTTTCTCTTAGTATTCCATTACTACATTAATGCACTTTAAAATATTATCTTTGGGTAGATAGAGGTTCTTTATATACTTTCAAGCTTCCTCATGAGTATTCTATATATATTTTTCCTCTTGAAGTTTTATTGTAACGTAAATCCTTACAACTCTTTATTTACAAGACTTGAATTTTCTATTTATAGTTCTGACATACTTTCCAAGAAAATTAGTAACTTTCTGTATACTTGGTTTCTTAGCTCATAAAAGTAGTTCCAGATTCCTAACTCATCAAGCTTTCCATCAAGGGTAATTTCATTAAAAACACATTTATGGTTCTACCATAGTACCATTGCAAAGTTACCCTTTTCGAGACCCTTTCCAGAGCTTCTCAGCACACTGTCCCACATTTTATTTCTTATTCTGTATTTTCGTGGTTAAAATATTTATACATGGCATACATGGATGTGTTCCTCTATGTATTAGCTTTCTAACAAAGTTGAAATGAGGCTGTTTTCATTTTTCTAGAGTGAGTTACACCTATTTTACTACTGAAAGGTCAGATTCAAAGTTTTAGTCTTAGGCTCAAATTTGAAAATTCATATCTTGGGATAGAAAACTCTGTTTTGGGGTGATTCTTTTTAGAGAGTGTTCTATAATATGTCTAGTTTATGGTAAAAATATTTTCATTTCGAGATACTTCATATATTATGAACATTGATTTTTGAAGTGCCTACTGCTAGAAATAACTATAAATTCCAGCACTTACCATTTTCATGTCTCAAGTCACTTTTATTAAATCAAGTTTCACATACTATCTTTTTAAGCTATATTTGAGTATGATAACATCATAAAAGTACTCATAATAGAATAGAACATATTGTGCTATCTAAAAATATATTATACAAACAATCATTCAAAACTTTTGACTATAACTCAAGCTTAAGACATTCTATTAGAAGCCAACAATGCTTGAACAATTAAAGATGAAGCTCCTACCTCTTATGTAGGGTCTAAAAAGAGTCCTTCTCTTCTTTCTTGAACTTGAGCAAGAGTCCTTGGAGTGGATGGCCCTCCTTGAATCTTGGCTCTAGAACTTGAATGCTTAAGAAAGATATTTCTCACTAGAATTAAAGATTGTAACTCTTATGAGGGCTAGTGAAGGTTTGGGCTTAGGATTTAAGTGTTAGAATGAGGTTTAAAGGGTGAAGAAAACTCTTTGAAGAGAAAAACATAAGAAGAAATGATAAAGAAAGAATAAGAGAGAAAGAACATATAGAGAGTTTCTAAATCTTGAAGACTAGTAAGAGTGTGTTATGAGCAATGAGTTCACACACCTCTTTCTCTTTTATATGCCAAGAGGCCATGACTTGTCTAATGGTGAGGTTTTAGTGCTTCAATTTGTTATTCTTGGGTGCTATTGTGAGTGGAGTAAAAATTGTTTTAGATTACTAAGTGCTAAGCATAATCATCATGTTTGAATTAGTGGTTAGTGTAGTGCCAATTTTAGTGGGAAATCATGAACTCTTTAAGACACAAATTTATTCATCAAATCAACTTTGTTTCCTATCATGATGATGCTAAATTTTTGACTCATGCATACATGAAGGAATTGTAATATAGAATTTCATTGAGTCTTGCCTTGTTCATGCACTTTGTCATGCATGGTATGATATGTATGTTGTATTTTATTTTACCATAATTTATTTAATAAATGATATTGTAAGATATTTTAGTTTAATCAAATCATGGCAAATATTTTATTCCTATAATTGGAATCCCATGTTAATTATTTTATCATAATCAACCACTAACTTCATTATTTAGCATTAATCCAATGGCTTAGATTCATTCTTGTTTAGTGACAAGTCTAGAGGTTGTATAGTGGCTTTTATAATTATGAAAGTAGTGGAATATGTTGTAATTTCTTCATTCAAGACAATGATATTTTTATAATTAGACAATGATAGTGGAATTCTTCTAATTCCATTTATAAAATAATAGTTATCTTTGTCATTTATTAATAAGACAAGAGTAATTTTGTAATTTTTTCTACATAGTAAATGTATTTTTATGATATCCACTAAATAATGGCATTTTTGTAATTCTTTGTATTTTTCTCTAGACACACTTCTAATATTATTTATTATTTTTTTCCAATTTCTATTGGTTTTCCTTTTTTTCATCTTAATAATTAATTTAATCTAGTTATGAATTTGGGGATGTTACAACGGGGGCAATCGTCAATCCATAAAGGCAGCCTTGGCTGTTACAGATAATCATTTGGGTATGACATGAATTTAAACTCTTTTAAAGACCTTCCATTTAAATTAAATAACTTTTCAATTTTAATTAAAGATAAATTCTTTTGCTATGAACTTGGGATAGAAAGATATAAAAAAAGAAACAAAATTTTTTGTATGACAATATGAAACTCTCAACTTATTCTAAAAAAATGCAATATTTGTCTTTGAAATTTGGAAATATAATGTTAAAATCTTTGGTAAAAAATTTAAATTATAATTTAAAACCTACTTTAATTCCTTAACACATTTCTCCGTTCATATAAGATTTTATTTTCTTAAAGTTCCCAAACATGCTCCCATACAAATTGGAGCATCCTCATTGTGTTAGTTACTAATAATGTAATAAAAAGTTTTCTTAATTGATTTTCAGGTGCTAACTCAACAATTTCCTTTATACATTCAATAAATTCATTATTTAGGAAATGTATATGAATTTTTTGATAAATTCTATTCATATATTAAGCTTCCAAAATGAGAAAAAAAATTTCAATAACCTTAGCACATGAATTTATCATTTTTGTAAGGACAATTTGAAAAAACTTAAAATTGTGTTAGCTTGATAAATAAGACTTAATTTTATATTAAATAAGAAAATTATAATTTCATAAACTACTTGGTTTCTGTCATTTTGAATTTAAGCCCTATGTATATAAATATATTAAAATATATTGTTGACTTTTATAAATATAAAAAATTTAGTTTTTATCTTTATAAACATTTTTAAAATTCTCTTTTGATTTTAATAAATGTCATTATGTAAAAATGATAACTGACCGTGAGTCTATAAATATAATACTAAAAAGGTGCTAAAATAAAAAAAAGAATACATAAAGATAGTAAAAGAGTTATAAGATAAAATTGATAAATAATTATAGTGAATATTTTTATTATATAATGAGTCATTTACCTCATTTTAGTATATTAAGGCTAAATTTCTAGTTTATAACAAATATTATAAATTAAAATATATTGATTTAAATATAATGGATCATATTATCATGTGTGTATATATATATATGTTATCACTTTATCACAAAAATTATACAGTAATTAATAATATTATATATTAATTAATTAATAATTAGGAGTATATAAGTAAAGTAACATAACTTATCTAATTTAAAATTTTTCAAACACTTATATTTTAAAAAATAAACTACATAATTTAAAATTAATTTTTGTTATTTATTTATTTTATTTATCACTAATTATTTTAAATAACTCCAATATATAAGGTTACCAAAATAATGTCCAATATTTTTTGCCATCTAAATTTCAGCATAAATTGCCAAAATATTAAAAATGATTATTATCAATATTGAAATTATATGAATTAATGATAGTAAACTAATGGTATATAATAATTATGATTAAAATTTTTAAAAAAATATTAATTATTAAAGTTATGAAATTTATGTGCTCTAAATTATTTTGGAAACTACACCTACAAAACCCAAATGAGTGTTGAATATTACTATTATAGATTTAATTAAATACCAATTTTTTAAATATATTTAATTTTTGGAGTATAGTCATGCTATTAAATACTGATGATCGTCAATGATGTTCTAATAATATATCATAATTGCAGTCTTTTTTTTAAAAAAAAAATTAATGATTAACTTCTTAAAAATTGTGGGGTCCTAAATCATTTTCATTGTGACACGTAGAAAATTTCTCTCATAGAAGTCTAAAATATTAGTATTATAGCTTTGCTGGAATTGTCTTTAATTGGATTGTCATGGTTTGCAACCCAAACTGCTCTTCCAAAAGGGATATTTTGGTACCATATTCCTATATAGTGATGATGGGGTACTTGCAAAAATACTTCGACGCTCAATTCATTGGATGAATGAGACATAGAGTGGTAAAATATGTAAGAATGATAGAATTGAGTAAGATACCTGGGGCTATTAAGCCCCTTTATGTAGTAAAAGGTGATTCCATGCTAAATTAGGATATAATCTTTCTTGAACAAGGGAAATATGTTGAGGATTTAGCCAATGCTATATATGTTTTATATTAGTAGAAGATATGATCCTATATAGCAGATCTAGTGAAATAATAGGAGATATGGAAGGATAATAGGAGATCTTACAGGCAATTTGGGAGATATCTTTTACCAAAGCAGGAGAGAATCTCTAGGAGATCTTAATGCCATAAGGTCAATTGTGTAGGCCCCGGTCTGAGTTCCCCGAGATTAGGCCGAGCTCTCTGGCCTATATTTTCGATCTAGTACACTTCCTTTTCTATGTACACACCTTCTATCTTGTTTGGTCAAGATTTAGAGCATTTTGTTGATTTATCTAAGTACTTTATGGAGAAGAAGAATGCGAGAGGTTGACAAATTTAAAAAGATGGGTTTCAAAAATAGGATTGGGTCAAGATCAAGGGGTAAAGGTTATGTTTTCAATCAATCCAAGTAGAGTAAGAAGAAAAAGCACCTTAGCGAATATCTAGAAAAGGATAGTTTGTGCCTTGATTCCCCTTATGTTCTGATAGAGGCTCAACATACATGGGATTTGGGAAACGAACTAGATTTATCCTCTGTTGATGAAGATGGAATTATTTTGGCTCTACCTTAGACCCAGATGTCGGCTAAATAAGGCTAGTAATGCTTTTTTGCTTTTTAAGGTTTTTGGTTTTTCTAGTGATCATTCTGTTTAAGTACTTGGCTGTTTGTGTTTATCCTTTTGGCTTGGGGTTATGAGGACTGTTCTTAAGTTTAGTTCTTGGTTTATATTTTTTTTCTCATCGATGGCCTTTTCGTTTCCATTGTTCTTGTACTTTTTATGTATTTGTTGCTACTCTCTTTGAGAGTCTAGCAGTTATCAAATATTAAAAAAAAATATAGGAACAAACCAACATTTAAAGATATGAAACCATGAGGAATAAATGTAAGTATCATGCAAAATAGACCCATTGAAAGAGAACTCTATTTCTTTACTTATAACCCTTGAGATAGCCGTTGGAGTCTCCTTTTAGAATGATCTCACTAAAACGCATCTTCATTACAAATAGTGGCCCTTCTTGGCTAACAACTCACTTCTCTCCGTCTGGCACGTTTCATGGCTCTGAACACTTCTATAGCTAGAAATTTCCTTCTTTCATTTCTCATAACCATCCCCAAGTATACCTCACCCCTCATCTGAAGCAAAATTAACATAGAGTTTAATCTCACCTTAGTTTGGGTGTTGGGGGTGCCATCGGCTGGGTCATTTTGAAATGGTGACCACCAATTGCTCTCCTCCTTTCATGCCTAGTATGCGTGGATGTTGTCAGCTACTATTGAAGAAAAATTGAGGAATTATTTTGCTCTCTTCCCTTGCCACACTAAACTTCTCTTATACAAGATCTCAAACCATAGTGTCATTAAAGTTTCCCTTTGTTGGTTCTGCAGGTCTTGCATTGTGGCTTCTAAGTCAGCCAGGGGGATGCCTCTTTCGCAAAATGCATTTGCCAGCTTTGAGTTTGTGATTCAGGCCACCTCCTCAACATAGGGGTATTAGAAGAATAGGTGACCCATTGATTCCTAAGCCTAACTGCAAAGGTAATAAGGACCTTCAGCTACAGTGGGAAGGATATCTCTAGTAACTATCCATGTGAAATTCTATCCATGTGAAATTAAAGTTTTGATCTTCTATAGTACATTGAAGGCCCAAATAGTCTTTTGTAATGTTTTATGTTCTACAAACTTAATGTATTTGTTGTAACTGTTACTCTATTAGCCTCTGCATGCACTTTACTTTTCATGTTAAAATCTCATTCTCAACTTATACAATGGAACGTATCATATAACACTGAGTTTTTTATGTGAAAAGTGAGAATGAAAATTTTAACCATTTAATTGAATTGTAACACTCTAATTACATTAGCAATTTTAAAATACTCGCATTGAAATTTTAATATACTCACTCTTAGGGTACCCTTGTATTGATAGTAAGTAGTAGAGGGTATATAATGAAATAAAATAGAGTGAAGAGAAATGAAGTGGAGTTACATAATTATACAGCATTATTAGTAATAAGGGTACACTAATAGTTTTATTGAAAACACAAATTATTCCTTTTTATTCCCTAAATTTTGGGGATAAAAATTGTGAAGAACTAATAGAATTGAATGGATTGGAGTCCATTCATCTTCTTTCCATCCACTCAAAATTATTATATCCAAAATACAGCTTTGAAAAATTTCATTGCCTTCTATTCAATATTACTCCACCATACTCAACCAATCCAAACATACCCTTAACCTTTCTTGCCTCCTATTCTTTTCCCCTAATGGCCAAAGTCCACAAGTTTTCCTCTTTTCGAAGATTATGAAGTGTCTGTCTCTGTGTGATCATAACCGAAGGCTCCGATCACAAATTATATGAAATCTAGGAACAAAAGCCAAAGGGAAGTTATGAAACAGTGAAAACCTATATCAAAGAAGTATGATTGAAGAACTTTCAATGACATACTAGTCTTTTGGCTAAAAAAAGGAAATATGGCCACTAATAGTCATTATTTAAAGAAGGAGCTAAGATCTAAGGTGGATTTGGCTCAATGAAGCCAAAAAGGAGGATTTGTAGATCGCACTGAAGAAAAAATGAAGATACTACAAGGGAAATTAAACAAGTCAAGCACAGTTATAAAGGCCAGATAAAAGCCTTATTGGAGAGACTATTCACCTGATAATATTCTTTTCATTTTTAGGGAAAGTTTGATAACTCTTGAATATTCAAAAGTAAAAATTGTGATGTAACCCAAAAAATAAAGTCGGCATACAATTTTCCTTTGCTTTTGGTTTATTGACAAATATGTAGCATATTTGTTATCTGTAGCATGTTTGTTACACATGGGCTCTTAATTACCTTGTTGAGCTTTCTTTTGAAAAAAAAGTACTAATATCCACATTCATCTCTAATAACTAAAAATACAAATGGATATTATGACTTCCAAGGAATAGTGACATATCTCCATATGAAAATGAAAAATAAAACAATTTCTCTACCTAGCACTAATTAGTGACATAGATACTTCATTATTTGAAGAAAAAGCATGGTTCCTAGAAGATTTTTCTCCTTCATGTTAGATATTTTCGGTTAGGAAACTTGTAGGTTCCTTTGGCTAAGGCAAAGTATGTTCCTCATTCAGCATTATAACAATAGATGTCATGTTTGGCCTATCATCAGGATGATGTTGCACACACAAAAGGCCAATTTGAATGCAATGTACTGCCTCAGATAGATTACACAAGTCCCGTAAACTAGCATCAATGAATTCTTCTGGAATACTTTCTTTCCACAATTTCCATGCCTACAAAAATTTTAATAATTATTACCTACATGTTGGTCCAGCATAGAAAAATCAAAGTAAGGTTGAAACTCACATGTCCAATAAGATTATGTATGTTGCTAAGGTCTGTAAGTCCTTATTTCTTTTTCTACTTATAATCTCCAACAATAATATGCCAAAGCTGAATACATCCGACTTTGTAGAGAATAGCCCATTAATGGCATATTCAAGTGCCATATAACCACTGAAAGAAACCACAGGTAAGTTAATTCCATGTAAAATTAGTGTGTGATAATTTAGAATCTCTGCAAACACTTACTATGTCCCAACTATTCTACTTATATTTCCTTCAATTTGATCACCTCCAAACATTCTTGCGAGGCCAAATTCTGAAATTTTGGGATTCAATTTATTGTCTAATAAAACATTACTTGCTTTTAAATCTCTATATATGATTCTTAATCTTGAATATTGATGAAGATAAAGAAGCCCCCGAGCAATTCCATACAAGATATAAGAGCGCTTAGACCAATCTAAAAGTTTACTTTGACTTGAATCTGCAAAGATTGCCCATGATCTTAATTAGATTTATATTTCCGAAATGTTCTATAAAATAAATCAGATACTTATTATATTAACAATCAACTTTTAAAGAAAATACTAACCAAAAATGAAGGAATCAAGACTTTTGTTGGGCATGTATTCATAGAGTAGCTTTTTCTTCTCTCCTTCAATGCAATAACCAAGAACCTTAACAAGATTTCGGTATTGAAGTTTGGCACACAATTTAACTTTATTTTTAAATTCTTTTAAACCTTGGCTGGAACTCCTTGAAAAGTCTTTTAACTGCAATTTCTTATCCATCTGGTAATGTACCCTAAATTTTATAGTTGGGCCAAATTTGACAGAATGAGATTCATTAATTTTTTTTTCACTTTAATAATAGAAGGTTGTTGCATATTTACCTTACATACAAGACCAAAACCACCTTTTCCAAGCTTTTTGTCATTTGAGAAGTTATTGGTGGCATTTATTATTATTTTTAGATCAAAGAAAGGAAGCTCAAAATCTTCTTGTTCACCTTCATCTTTCCTTTTTGCTGGCCTGCATGTTGAACAGTTGAATAAAATATATACTAAAAAGTTGATGATGTATAACTTTAGACAAACAACAAAATAAAACAAAACCTGTTGTCAAAAATGATTGCATACTTTCCAATAGTTTTATGGTTTGCTACAAAATAATTTTAATTGGAATAACCATCTTTATCTCAGTAACCAAAAAGTATCTTTGATGGCCTCCCAAAATAAAGCCTTTATAAACCTTTTCTTCTTTAGCTTTGGTCAATATTGGATAAGGCTACAGTAATACATTAGTATTTTGCTAATCATCTAGTAGATTGGACTATTTTTGTTCTTCTTTTGCTTCTTGTTATTGTATATTGGCTAGACTTTGTTTTATTATGGTTTAATGTAATGAAATTGACTTTCAAGACAAATGGAAAACAATGTTTCAATCTTTAAGAATAAATATTGTAGTCGGGCTATGAAATTTACCTTTATACTTTGTTTTGCACCAATGAATGTAGGATAGAGTTAATAGCCCCATGACGATCAATGAAATTGTGATTGTAATTGCTAAGACTATTCTCTCATGGCCTTCTTTAGCATCTGCAATTACAGCATTATGAGGAAATACCAAATGAAGCACTAGTTATTCTAAAATAAAGGAAATAATTGGCTAATTAAAACAAAAAAGGGGAATTATTTGTCCATGAGTTTTGAATTTTTCCTTAAATATTTGGGTATTAATGTATAAATAATTAGATATTTTAGTTATTTTTCTGGTCAATGTAGTCAATGTGATAAGATACTTGATAAATGATAACAAATGAGAAGTTCTTTAACCATATCCATCACTTACATGATTGAATACCTCAATTATTAACATAGTTCCTCACATTTTCATACTAATATGATTCCACGAGTTTCAAAACAGAACTCCATCTTCACTATGTACAAATTACAATGCTATTAAAATAAACTAAAATCTAGAAGTACATCAAAGTTGTTACCTGAAACAGCCATTTGAACATATAAATCTTGTCCGCTTATTGAAATTCTCATATCATTAAGATCACCAAACCAGATAGCACAGCCACTACCAGCTCCACTTCTGTCCGAATTTGCATAAGCTTTGCAAGAACAATTTTCCAAGCATTTGGCCTTGCAATTGTCAAGTGTCATATTTGCATCAAGCCAAGAATGTAAAGTATCTGGCAATTTCACACTTGCAAATCTACAAAAACCATCTTTATTCTTCATCCCGCAACACCATGTGGCACTGCGCACACACCCTTGTATCTAGTCCATTGCATTCCAATTTTGTGGCGATCTCGGCTTGAATCCATCTAAGCACTGGCAAACCAGCGAGGCATCAATGGCACACTTTCTATATGCACCGTAAAGATTATAAGTATCACAATTGTCTTGTGGTGAAGATTGATACACAGTCCAAGATCTTGTCTGTGGAACCCATGTGATGCATGAATGAAGACTAAGTGTTTGGTTCATAACAACTATTGAAACCACAAAACTATTCTTGAGGGTGTACATATAATACACTTCATCTGTGTTGTTAACAAATTCGAGATTGTAAAGTGGATTATCCTTCAATGTAGAAGTAGCACTGAACTAAATTCCATTCCATGGTCTTAACCTAAAGAACAGTTCGGACTCTTTTGACATCACCATTTCAGGGTTGTTGCCATAGACTATGGAAAAAGTAAAGTCCCCTATAGATGGATCATCCCAATTCTTCCAAGACGAAAGACTATGATTTGTATTATTTTTTTGATCCCAACTAAACTTCATTCCTGGCAATAATGTGTCTGAAGGATGATCAAAGCTCTGCTATAGGAAACTCTGTTCATTGTTGTTGTCCATTATCTAAGAGCTGCACAATAGGACTCGAAGCTTTTGCTGTTGCATTTGTTGACCAAAGAAGGGTCTGATTTTGGCTGAGAAGCACGAGGTTTCCATCTTGGCTTATGATCAATTTGTTGGAATTGTCTCTGATTGGATTGTTACGGTTGGCAACCCAAACAACTCTTCTAAGTGGAACATTTTGGTACCATATTCCTACATATCGGTTTGTGGAATTTCTAGGATTGAAGAAACCCAGCTCAAAGGTACCACCACTTGAAACCATGCTATTTTGTTTTATTTTTTTAGGTTTTCACAGTCACTATACAATCATCATGACAAATTATGTCAAATTTATATAAAATTAAGGTTATCCGGGCGATAACATATTATCATTCATATCATTGTTTTTTTTATTTACAATAATTAATAGAGCATAATAAGTGACTTCTTATATTCACGTCATATATTGTATAATTATGTTATTTTATAAATTTAATAAAGATTTAATTTCTATATACTAACAGATCCAGTTATATATTATTATATTAACTATGATAGTTGGCTTTCATATCTATTACTTAAAAAGTCATCAAAATAAAAGATTTTAATTAATTAAATGATAATATAAAATTGTTTTATATTATTAGTGTATATAAATTATACTTATTTAACAATTTTATGTTTTTAAACTCATTAAGTTGTTATTGTAAGTTATATAGTTAGAGCTGCCATGCGTTTGAGAAATGTTAATTGTATTCATAATGTGTGAAACACTGTGCCTATACATTCTTACATATTTTTGGATTGGATGTGGACTCTAATTAGTTTGGGTCTCACATCTCATTCAAAAATAGAAAAGAGTGTGTCGGAGCATTGAAAGTAAGAGAAAATACTTGATCTGATCCATTTATTAATTGACACATAAATTTAATATATTATTATTATATCCCATTTTTCTATTTGTTTTTATCAAGATTTGAGATTAGAAATCAAACATAGAGATTAATATTTATGGGTTATTATTGGCTCTCAGTTTCTTGAAAGTCTTTTAACTACAGTATTTTGTCCATGTGGAAATGTAAACTAATTTTTTGTTATGAAAATTTTGGCAGAAAATTAGATTCGTTAATTTTCTGTTATGATAAGGAAGCTCGAAATCTTCTTGTTCGTCTTTGTCTTTCTTATCTGTTAAAATTACTTTATCTGCTTTCCCTTTGAACATACATACAAACACACACACACGCACACATATATATAGGCGGTTAAATTATACACATTAAAAGAAAGATATGAAACTTCGAGTTAAAAGAAAGTGATTACATGTTTCCCTGTCCTTATATAGTTGGAAACAAATCATTCTAATAAGTGTGTACCATGTGTATCTTAGTATCCCAAAATTATATCTTCCCTCCAAAATAAATGAATAAATAAATAAATATGACCTCAATTAGCCAAATAAATAAAAAATTAAATGTTGAAAAATTGAAATCTAATGAACTTGCTCGAAATGTTTAAATGCATAGGTTTTCTACTTTATTCAATTAAACCAAATTTTCAATATTTATGAAATAGAGAATGTAGTATAGATGTGAAATTTAACTTTATACTTGGATGTGCCAATAAATATAGGACAGTGCTAATAGAACCATAAGGACCAATACAACTGTCACTGTAAATGCCAATATTACCTTTTTCTTATGGCTATGTTCAGCATCTGCACTTGTTGTAGGAACTATTGGATTTATGCGGAAGTGATTTAAGGACCTAGTACATTGGTATGCTTACCGAATCATCATTGTTTCATAAACACAGAAGAAATATTATCTCTCAGAGTGTTTTCCTTGTAGTCGGTTGATGGCAGACCTTCCAGACTATCTCTCAAGGAGGAAGGAGATGGTGTGTGGCCACTTTCTCTCTATCAGGAGATGACCTTCCTCTACGTTTGTGACTACTTTCCTCCTCTACACAGGGAGGGTTAAGTGTAGTATATATATGGGTTCCAAGAAACCTAACCCTTAGATGAAACAGGCTCTAGGTTTCTTGGGCTCTTCTTACACACTAGCCCCTATTGGGCTTTAGTGAAAGAGCAAAAACCCAACAATCTCCCACTTGCTCTTGAGTACAAACTTGAGCCTAAAGCCCAAGACCATGTAACTCACTAGTCGTCATCAACTGAAATTTCCTCATCCCTTATCTTGAGCTAGCCTGGGGATCTACCAGCTGTTGCTAATCAAGGCTCCTAATAATCAACAAATGATTATCTAATTCGGTGCTACTCCACTAAAAGCCCGAACTTGAACTCCAAGATTAATAACATATATAACATGTATATATATCACCCCTTTGTAGAACGTCTATAATTGATTGACTAGTTTTCTGTAATCCAATCAATTATTTATTCCCTTGACTATGATAGTTTCTCTAATGGATTACATGCACTGGCCAGTGTCTTCAATATCCAAGTATCAAAACATATCAAGGGGACATTTCCTACAAATTTCATATTGTTTATCTCATAAATACTGATAATCAAACAATCTCACTCCCAAAATACCGAGTTATTGGCTGTCAATGGATCGCACCTCACCCGTTGGTAAATCAAAGAATGAAAACTATTTGATTACCTATTTATAATAAACTCAGAATTAAGAGCAATCTTATAACTATAGTTATCTGGAGATTTGATACCTTATAACAAAAAAACACCCTTAATCAAATCTCTCCTTGATCCTTTCAATATGAATGTTAATTCACACCAATATTTTACAATGATTCGGACAAAACCATTTCATAAAATATTGCAACCTAAATAAAGTGCCCAACTTTATTTAACAGCTATGAATCTATTCATCAATTATGAGAACCTATGATCATGTCCTCCATGAACGTATCCATATGATCATATACTTCACAATTGATCCGGACCTTAGTGTTTGTAAATAGTGTGTGGAATAAAAGAATAATACCTCATTCAAGACTCCCACTAGAATAGACCAACATATAATCTCTCGTTCTCCTAAGGTACTTGAGTATATGTTTAACCGCTATCCAGTGTTCCTCTCCAGGATTAGATTGGTATCGACTTACTACTCCTACTGCATAACGATATCAAGTGCGGTGCCTGACATAGCATACATAAGGCTACCTACTGCTGAAACGTAAGGTATCCTACTCATGTGTTTTCTCTGCTCAGGAGTTTTAGGAGAATGCTCCTTAGAGAGATGAATCCCATGCCTAAAGGGTATAATTCCCTTCTTGGAATTCTCCATGCTGAACACAGCAAGTATTTTGTCGATGTAATTAGCACGAGATAATGCCAATACCCTATTCTTCGGTCTGCATAGCAGTTTAATACCAAGAATATAATTGGCTTCCCCCAGGTCCTTCATATCAAAATGCTTGCTTAGCTAAGTCTTTATGCCTAACAATACCTCCGTATCATTTTCGATAAGGAGTATATCATCCACATAAAGTACAAGAAAAGATACTGCGTTACCTTGGATCCTTTTATACACACACGGTTCATCAGGACTTTTCTCAAAATCATAAGACTTAATGGCTTGATCAAACCTGATGTTCCATGATCTGGACGCTTGCTTAAGTCCATAAATGGATCTTTGCAACTTGCATACCATGTTTTCTTGCCCTTTGACTATGAACCCTTTTGGTTGCTGTATGTAGATATCCTCTTCCAAATTTCCATTTAGAAAAGCAGTTTTGACATCCATTTGCCAAATCTCATAATCAAGATTTGCTATAACAGCTAAGAAAATCCGGATGGACTTGAGCATGGCAACCGGCGAAAAGGTTTTTTCATAATCCACACCGTTTATTTGTGTGTATCCTTTTGCCACCAATCTAACTTTGAAGGTTTCAACCTTCTCGTCCGATCCTCTCTTTCTCTTATAGATCCATTTACACCCAATGGGTCTTACCCCTTTTGGTGCATCTTCAAGAGACCAAACTGAGTTGGAATATGGAGAATCCATTTCACAATTCATAGCCTCAAGCCATTCCTGAGCATCAACATCTCCTAGTGCCTCGTCATAACTCATGGGATCATCATCTTCTTCAATGATGACATCCTGAGACGATTCGCCCAACAAGAGAAATCTTGCAGGTTTACGAATCAATCTCCCACTATGAGTTTGTCGCACTTGTTGTTGTGCATCTACAAGGGGATCCAATTCTAGATGAGGACCCTCATTAAGTGGATTAACCAATTCATGATTTTGTTGTTCTTCCTCAAGCGGTAACTGCACCTCTACAGGTTCCACTTGTTGATCATCATGCTGAACTTCTGGTTCTATTTCTTGTTCTTGTGGTTGTTCAAAGAAGGGAAAATACCTGATGTTGAACACACACAGGAACAAGAAATAGAACCAGAAGTTCAGCATGATGATCAACATATGGAACCTGTAGAGGTGCAGTTACCGCTTGAGGAAGAACAACAAAATCATGAATTGGTTAATCCACTTAATGAGGGTCCTCATCTAGAATTGGATCCCCTTGTAGATGCACAACAACAAGTGCGGCAAACTCATAGTGGGAGATTGATTCGTAAACCTGCAAGATTTCTCTTGTTGGGCTTAATCGCTCGTGATGTCATCATTGAAGAAGATGATGATCCCATGAGTTATGACGAGGCACTAGGAGATGTTGATGCTCAGGAATGGCTTGAGGCTATGAATCGTGAAATGGATTCTCCATATTCCAACTCAGTTTGGTCTCTTGTAGATGCACCAAGAGAGGTAAGACCCATTGGGTGTAAATGGATCTATAAGAGAAAGAGAGGATTGGACGAGAAGGTTGAAACCTTCAAAGTTAGATTGGTGGCGAAAGGATACACACAAATAAAAGTTGTGGATTATGAAGAAACCTTTTTCACGGCGTTATGCTCAAGTCCATCCGATTCTCTTAGTCATTTGCAGCAAATCTTGAATATGAGATTTGGCAAATGGATGTCAAAACTGCTTTTCTAAATGGAAATTTGGAAGAGGATATCTACATTCAGCAACCAAAAGGGTTCATAGTCAAAGGGCAAGAAAACATGGTATGCAAGTTGCAAAGATCCATTTATGGACTTAAGCAAGCATCCAGATCATGGAACATCAGGTTTGATCAAGCCATTAAGTCTTATGGCTTTGAGAAAAGTCCTGATGAACTGTGTGTGTATAAAAGGATCCAAGGTAACGCAGTATCTTTTCTTGTACTTTATGTGGATGATATACTCCTTATCGGAAATGATACGGAGGTATTGTTAGGGATAAAGACTTGGCTAAGCAAGCATTTTGATATGAAGGACCTGAGGGAAGCCAATTATATTCTTGGTATTAAACTCTTGCGAGACCGGAAGAATAGGGTATTGGCATTATCTCAGGCTAATTACATCGACAAAATACTTGCCAGGTTCAGCATGGAGAATTCCAAGAAGGGAATTATACCCTTTAGGCATGGGATTCATCTCTCTAAGGAGCATTCTCCTAAAACTCCTGAGCAGAGAGAATGCATGAGTAGGATACCTTATGCTTCAGCAGTAGGTAGCCTTATGTATGCTATGCCGCGGCACCGCACTGCATATCTCATATGCAAGAGGAGTAGTAAGTCGATACCAATCTAATCCTAGAGAGGAACACTGGATAGCGGTTAAACATATACTCAAGTACCTTAGGAGAACGAGAGATTATATGTTGGTCTATTCTAGTGGGAGTCTTGAATGAGGTATTATTCTTTTATTCCACACACTATTTACAAACACTAAGGTCCGGATCAATTGTGAAGGATATGATCATATGGATACGTTCATAGAGGACATGATCATAGGTTCTCATAATTGATGAACAGATTCATAGCTGTAAAATAAAGTTAGGCACTTTATTTCGGCTGCAATATTTTATGAAATGGTTTTGTCCGAATCATTGTAAAATATTGGTGTGAATTAACATTCATATTGAAAGGATCAAGGAAAGATTTGATTAAGGGTATTTTTCTGTCATAAGGTATCAAATCTCCAGATAACTATAGTTATAAGATTGCTCTTAATTCTGAGTTTATTATAAATAGGTAATCAAATAGTTTTCATTCTTTGATTTACCAACGGGTGAGGTGCGATCCATTGACAACCAATAACTCGGTATTTTGGGAGTGAGATTGTTTGATTATCAATATTTATGAGATAAACAATATGAAATTTGTAGGAAATGTCCCCTTGATATGTTTCTACTTGATATTGAAGACACCGCCAAAGGCATGTAATCCATTAGAGAAACTATCATAGTCAAGGGAATAAATAATTGATTGGATTACAGAAAACTAGTCAATCAATTATAGACGTTCTACAAAGGGGTGATATGTATACATGTTATATATGTTATTAATCTTGGAGTTCAAGTTCGGGCTTTTAGTGGAGTAGCACCGAATTAGATAATCATTTGTTGATTATCAGGAGCCTTGATTAGCAACAATTGTAGATCCCTGTGCTAGCTCAAGATAAGGGATGGGAAAATTTCAGTTGATGACGACTAGTGAGTTACATGGTCTTGGGCTTTAGGCTCAAGTTTGTACTCAAGAGCAAGTGGGAGATTGTTGGGTTTTTGCTCTTTCACTAAAGCCCAATAGGGGCTAGTGTGTAAGAAGAGCCCAAGAAACCTAGAGCCCGTTTCATCTAAGGGTTAGGTTTCTTGGAACCCATATATATACTACACTTAACCCTCCCTGTGTAGAAGAGGAGAGTAGTCACAGACGTAGAGGAAGGTCATCTCCTGATAGAGAGAAAGTGCCCACACACCATCTCCTTCCTCCTTGAGATCCAGAGGTCCACGAACATGTCCAAACAGTGACGAACGTCCTTCTTTGTGTATCTTCTTGATCTTCTTTTATTACAGTTTTTGTATACAATCAAAAAAAATATCTATATATACAAGAATTGAAATAAAAAATCAAGGAGAAAACCTAATCATATGGGATTAGCCTCCTTGTTACAACCCAAGAAAATACATTCAAATCTCTACCATGGATTAAAGATGAAAAACAAATAAAGAATTATAAAGATAAACATACAACACATATGATCAACAAATATAGAATCCTAGGTGCCATGTTTCATGAAGCAAACTAATTACATGAATAGTGAAACTAGATTCACATACCAATCTACAGCCAGGCTCTGATACCAATTGTAGGAACTATTGGATTTATGCGGAAGCGATTTAAGGACCTAGTACATTGGTATGCTTACCGAATCATCATTGTTTCATAAACACAGAAGAAATATTACCTCTCAGAGTGTTTTCCTTGTAGTCGGTTGATGGCAGACCTTCCAGACTATCTCTCAAGGAGGAAGGAGATGGTGTGTGGGCACTTTCTCTCTATCAGGAGATGACCTTCCTCTACGTCTGTGACTACTCTCCTCCTCTACACAGGGAGGGTTAAGTGTAGTATATATATGGGTTCCAAGAAACCTATCCCTTAGATGAAATGGGCTCTAGGTTTCTTGGGCTCTTCTTACACACTAGCCCTATTGGGCTTTAGTGAAAGAGCAAAAACCCAACACTTGTAACATGAGAAGGAAATGTCAAATGAGGCAATACAACAATAACAACTAAGCCTTGTTTTACTAAGTGGAGTTAGCCATATAGATTAGGCGATGCTATAGAGTTCTATCATATATTATATTCATGTTAAAACTATTGACATTTCAATCTCTTTGATTATGTCCCCTATAGTTTTCCTTTGTATTTCTCTACCTCTTTTGATTGTGTCATTCTCCATTTGGTCCACTTTCCTCATTTGGGGCCTTCACATGTCTTCTCTAAACATGCTCAAACCACATAAGGTAAGATTCTACCATCTTTTCTATGATAGGTGACTTTTCAATTTTCTCTCTAAAGCATTTATTCCTTATTTTATCATATCTTATATGGCCACTCGTCCATCGCAATATCCTCATTTCTACCACATATAGCTTATTTTCATGTTAACCTTTCAATGCCCAACATTTAGTCCTATACAATAAAGTCAATCCTATTGTTGTATGGTAAAATTTACCCTTAAGCTTCCATCGTACTTTTTTTGTCACAAATAAAACCTGAAGTAGTTCTCCACTTTGACCATCCTATTTGGATCCTATGGTTAATGTCTCCCTCTGTCTCTCCATCACTTTAAATGACGATAGAACCCAAATATTTAAATTTTGTGACTTGCGATATAGTATAATCCTTGAGTTTTACTTTAAAGTTAGAATGTGTGTGTCTTTTGCTAAACTTGCAGTTTATATACTTCGTCTTGCTTCTGGTTATACGAAACCCACATACCTCTAAAGCTTTGCTCCACAATTCTACTTTTCTGTTTATTTCTTCTATCGATTATGCTATCAAGACTATATCATTTGAAAATGACATATGCCAGGCATCGAGTCTTGAATATGCTCTCTAAGCACATCCAAGACTAGTGTGAAAAGATATAGACTTAAGGTTAACCCTTGGTGTTGTCCAATCCGTATAGGAAAATCCTCTGCAATTCCATCTTGAGTCCTTATGCTAGTTGTGACCCCATTATAGATATCTTAAATTCTTGGATATAGGCTATCCGAACTCATTTCCTCTCCAAGGCTTTTCTTAGAACTTTTCTTGGCACCTTATCATATTCCTTTTTCAAATCAATGAAATCTATATGTAAATCATCTTGGACCCAAATGTGGCACTAGGGATTTCCAAATAGAAGTAACTAGCTAATTAGATGAGGATGACGTTATTCCTACATCCATCTTGGAAACTTCTTTAGTTTCTTTATTTTTTTTGTTTTAATGAGTAGTATTCGTTTATACTAGGAATAAACCATATAACTTATACCCTTCAACAACTCTATATATAAATTGAATTTAATTGATTTGATAATTGAATTATATGATATTATATTAACAATCAAGTATGTCAAATTTCAAAAAAATTAAACAACAATAAACATGTATTTTAATAATTAATATTTATTTATATGTTATATTATCTATCAAACGAGGATAGAGCCAGGGGCCAGCAAAATCGAAACGTTTACAATCCCAAAATATTTAAAGAAAATATACCCATGTCAGAACCGAACAATAAAGCTATCCTAGTATACCTCCCCTATCAGAAAGGGTGATGTTTGGTGTACAACAAAATTGCATAATGAATATGTACTACATACTTTATTACGATTGGATGTGATGAATGGGGACCACACATTTTATCCAATAGTAATAAAGTGTACGGTGTGCATTTGTTGTACAATTTTATTGGACACTAAACATTATTCCTATTAGAAAGCATATTTATTCAATTCCCAATATCATCTAAGAAGTTTTCCAATCCACAACAGAACATCGTAGATAAACATCTCATTATTGAACCTTTTGTATCAAAGATAGTCTTCTTTAGTTATATAGGGATTGATGTTAAGTAATTAGTTAAGGCCTATTTGGCAGATGTTTTTCAAAGTTATTTTTTATTTTTAAAAGCAAAAAAACAAAAAAAACCTGTTTTGATGAATGGTTTCTCAACACATGTTTTAAAAAGCAAAAAATAGAACTTTGATTTTAAAAATAGAAAATACAAAGCAGTTTAAAGATGTTTTCTTTAACTTCTATTTTTAAAATGAAGGAAAACGCGGTGGCAACTTAATAATATTTGTGTTTTATTGTGTTGCCACCATATAAACCATCCTATGTTTTCATTTTAGAAGAGCAAGAGAGCAGAGAGTAAAGAATAGCACAAGAGAGAAGAGAAAGAAGGAAAGAACAATGCAAGAGAGTAGAGAGCTCCTCCACCCTTGGCCAAGATGCGACCCAGCAGCGTACATGACCAGATCTGCTGACGCAAGAGACCAAATCCACCGGCACACGTGACCTCCGCCTCCACTGCCTCCACATGTGACCAGATCTGCCAGTGCACACACACGTCTACCAAGGAATGTACAGCAAAACCATAACCCCTTTCCTTACTTCTCGTGACCCCTCCCTCGCCATCACCTCCACCACCCACTCCACTTTCTCCTCCTTGGTATATAAATTTGTTATGCGATTTGTTTGGGATTGTGTTGAGTGGTTTTGGATTTTGATTGCAGGTAGCTCCTAGCTATGTTGACGATAGTATCAGGATTTGGGACTCTAATGTGGGAACATACGAGACCACTTTGAATGGGCACAAAGGAGTTGTCACTGCCCTTCGTTACAACAAGGCGGCATCCTTGCTGGCTTCTGGAAGTAAGGACAATGATGTCATTTTATAGGATGTCATGGGCGAGGCAGGCCTCTTTCGCCTTCGCGGCCACCGTGACTAGGTTTGTTTTAGTTTGTTTGTTGTTGAAGCTTCATCTTGGTTGAGCTCAAGTGCTGGTAATAGTAATTGCTTGGTCATGTAGTTGGCTTAATTAGTTTTTGATGTTCAAGTAGTTGTGTTGTTGTAGGTGACTGATGTTGTTTTTGTGGGGTTTGGGAAAAAGCTGGTTAGTTCCTCTAAGGGAAAGTTCTTGAGAGTGTAGGATCTTAATACCCAGCATTGTATGCAAATTTAATTTTTGTTGGCCATCATAGTAAAATTTTTTATTTTATTCTTAGACAATATTAATATCATTTCAAAATATATGATGTAAATTTGTTTTCCTGCATTTTACTTTGCTTCTTACTGGATAAGTATTCTTAATTTTCTTTTTCTTATTTGGGAGGAAAAATGGTTAGTCTGAATTGCAATCACAATATTGGGATGAATACTGCTATTCTTGTTATCTTCTTTGTCTACAAAATTTTCAGGTTATGGGATACACTATATTGAATGAGCATGCTGTTGATAAAACATTATAAAAAACAGGGATGGTTATAGGAAGGATGAAATAATATGATCCATTTGATGCTCATTTAATAAGTTACTTGATGCTCATTTTGTAGATTGTAGGTATCTTGGATTATTAAGGTATTTGGTCCTAGTCATTTTTGGTTCTTGCTTGTACTTTTTGATCATTTTACTTATTCTTTCTATTTTTTCTAGCCTCTCATTCTTTGAAATTTTGTTTTGTTTTATACTTAAGATTGCAGACTTGGAATCCCTGGTGCAAACAAGATCCTTTTCTTATGCTAGCCATGGTGGACTATGAAAACCATGGTGGGCTATGAAACACTTAGCCTAGTGGCTTTCTTTTAGTTCAATCTGAGGATCATGGAATTTGACTTTTTGTTATTACAAGATTAACAAAACTAGCATATGTTGTAATTTTGTTTTATAACATTGTCAGAAGATTAGACATTCAAGACATGTAAGATATTACATTTTATTATATACTTTGATAGAGTTTTGTGTATCTTTTATCATGAGAAATGAATACTTGTTATTTTCATATTTTCATTTTTCTTGAATTTTTTGGATGTTGAAAAGTAATTAATATAGAAATTATGATGAAAAATATAAATAATGAATTGGAAAAAATTAAAATCTATGGCTATTTGGAATAGACACACAAAGTTTAAAAATTTCTCTATATGGTCATTAGTGGCAGTTTTTAAAATTTTTAAAATTTTTCTATATCGTAACTAAATTGAAAATTGGATATGGCTACAAGAAAATCATGCCTAGCTTATAAATGGATTTATATATATAAATTGACACAAGTTATATTAGCACTACTTTTAAAATGGGAAGTTGTATGACTTTATTTATTATGTATGAAAATATTATCTACAAAACATAATATTATGTTACAATTTGTCAGTTATAGTGATGTAATTTAATTTGCCAAATAGTTTTTTATTTTATTAATTTTAAAAGTTATTTTTTAAAAAAATTATCCAAATAGGTTTCCATTTTTCACTATTATAAAACTGCTTTTGAAGTTAACTTGCCAAATAGGTTTTTTTATTTTTTATTTTTAAAAAATGAATTTAAAATTTTTTTTCAAAATATTTTTAAAAAATTTAGGAACAAAAACACTTCCAAATAGGCCCTTGCATTTTTAGTAAAAGTGATGAATGTAATAAGATAATACATAACATATGCGAAATCCTTTTACGAATTCATCACTTACATAACTTTGCAATTATCAAGACATAGTTCTTCAGTTTTTTTTTTCTTCTACAAAAAATACACTACTCACATGATTAGAATCATAGTATTCTATAGATTTTAAAACAAGTATCCATCATCATTCTGTGCAAATAATAATACTCTAAAAACAAATTGAAATCTCGAATAGCACCAAAATCTTTAGTTGTAACAACCATTCGGACGTGTGCATATATATATATATATATATATATATATATATATCACTTGTTGAAATTACTCTCATATCAATAAGATTACCAAACCAGATAGCACAACCACTACTAGCTCCTCTCTTGTCCAGATTTGCTAGAAGCATAAATGACATCTTTATTGCTAGAATTAATGAGATTACAAGATGTTAGTACATGTGTTACAACTTTAATAAAAGGGTGACTAGTCTTTTATGCAAAATGTCAACTAAATTAGATTTACAAAGAGCATGAAAAAATAGAAGGAGCTAATGGTGACTTTGATACAACTTGAAGATTCTTTAGGCGATATAGCCCATCTTTAAGAGTTCCTTAGAGAAGAGCCTCTCGGATATCTGGTATCTGATGAGACAAAGTTCAGGGTGAAATTCGAAGAAGATATTATTGTCTTTAGCAAATTTAGATACTAAGTAAATTTTTGGTAATGAATGGTACATGAAGAAAATCTTGTGACTTAAAGGTGGTGTGTGACATGTTTGAGTGTAACAAGAAATTGCCAATGTGAATTATTTTCATACATTGACCATTGCCTATGTATACTTGTTCAAATCCATTATATTTAGAGCCCGTGATGAGGTTCTACTGGTTGTAGGTGAGATGATGAGATGCTCCGCTATTTGGATACCATGTTGGGTCTATCAGAGTTACTGGGGTAGCAACATATGCTTGCGGATTTTATGTGTTGGAGGCAATATTATGAAAGGAGCTCGAGAGTGAAGAAGGACATGAATTGGGGCGTAAAAGACTTTGGAAATTCTGATCAAACCTATGGAAACATTGCCACACAATGTGTCCAATTCTGCTACAAAGTTTGCATTGAGGATGATTCGAATTCCAAGTTCATCCTCCTCTAAACCCTAGGCCTCTGCCTTTTCTACTAGTAAAGCCACCTCTGAAATTTTGCATCCCATTCTCATTTCTTGATGGTGGTCCATCCAAGTTTAGTCCTTCTAAACTTCTCAATGATATCTTCTTGTGCAACAAAGTAAAGTTTCTAGCTCACTAATCTTGAATGGTTCTAGCCTAGACATAGCTATTGTGATAAAAGTACTATAGTCTTCATTAAGACCCTCAAGAATTACCTCAATAAGTTCTTTATTTGTTAAGGGGCACTAAGGGTAGCTAGTGAGTTTGCCATTTTCTTGATCTTTGTGATGTATTCAACCATTGTTCCAATCTTCTTAACTGTCTTTATCTATGACCCTTGGCTTTGTATGTACTGCAAAGCATTCTTTGAGTTTGCTCCATATTTTTTAAGCAAAATCACAACCAATCATCCGATTTGTGAAGTTAGAATCCATTGATGAAAGAAGCCAGGACATCAAGTGTTGATCCTGCTATTCCCAATCAAGATACTCTTGAGACTCAGTATCTGTGGCATGATCTTGTCCTAATGCATATTGAACTGGAACTTTCTTTCTATCAAGATGATGTTTGAGCTTGTATGAGTTTTATGAGCTTGTTAGCTTTGATGCAAGCCAACCCTTGATGACACCAAGAAAAGTAGTTTCCTTCCTCGAGCTTGAAAGAAACATGATTAGAAAATGTTTTGAGTGTGAAAGTGGAGCTCATTGAAAAGTGGAATCATTTGCAGGTCCATGGATTAGCAAGCTCTGTTACCATAAAGATGTCATACTTGTTATCGAAAGAAAAAGAAAACAAGCCATCTCATAAAGCTTTGAGAGAATATGATAAGCTGAATTATTGCTTCATTATCAATGATTATTAGACAGTAATTACAGGGTTTATATACACTTCTGTAGCTTGCACTGAAAGCTAGATAATACAGATAAGATCAACATAAGATTAGTTAACCATTTCTATTGAAATAACAGTTTTACTAACAAACTAATTGACTTTTGTTTATTTCTTTTGAGTTATTCCTATCCCTTATAGGCATCTAAGTTAGGAAGGGGGTCATCTTCTCCACAAAATGCGTTTGCCAGCTTTGGGTTTGTAATTTGAGCCACCTCCTAAGTATATGGACATTTGAAGAATAGATGACCCATTAATTCCTAAGCCTGACCATAAGGTAACAAGGACCATCGATTACTATCCCTTTTTGTTGTAGTTGAGCTAGAATGGGAAGGATATCTCTCTCCATGTGAAGGTTTTGATCTTCTATAGTACACTGAGGGCCCAAATTGTCTTCTGTAATGTTCAACAAACTCAAATGTATTTGTTCTCACTGTAAGCCCTTGCACAAATGCTCACTTTTCATATAAAAAAGTCATTCTCAACTGATACAATGGGATGTATCATATAAGATTGAGTTTTTTTATATGAAAGGTGAGAACAAAAATTTTAACCATTTAATTAAATAGTAACACCCTAATTAGGTTAGCAATTTTAGTATACTTACATGAAAATTTTGATGTATTCACTCTTAGGGTACATTTGGATGATGGTAAGTAGTAGAGTATTGTGCAGTGGAAGTGGAATAAAACAAAGTGAAGAGGAGTGTAGCAGAGTTACATAATTATGTAGCATTATTAGTAATAAAAGGACACTAGTAATTTTATTAAAGAAAACATATTCCCTTTTATTCCCCTAATTTTGGGGCCAAAAATGTGAAGAAATGGTAGAATTGGAAGGATAAGAGTCTATCCATTTTTTTTCCACTCTAGACAAAATTATCATATCCAAACAATGGAGCTTTGAAAAATATCATTCCCTTTCATTTCACTCCACCATGATCAACCAATCCAGACATACCCTTAACTTTCCTTGCCTCCTCTTTTTTTCCCCAAATAGCCAAAGCCCACATGTTGTCCCTTTTTCAAAGATGATGAAGTGTTCACCTTTGTGCGATTGCAACCGAAGGTTCCAGGAAAATATGGAACTTGAATATTACAAATTATGTGAGAAGTAGGAACGAAAACCAAAGGAAAGTTATGAAATATTGAAAACCTATATCAAAGAAGTATTATGGAAGAATTTTCATTGACGTACTAGTCTTTTGGCTAAAAGGAAATGTGGCCACCAATAGTCATTATTCAAAGAAAGAGCTAATTATCTAAGGTAGATTTGTCTCAACGAAGTAAAAGGAGGATATGGAGATCGCTCTAAAGCAAAAATGAAGATAGTACGAGGGAAATTAAATAAGTCAAGCATAATTACAAAGGCTAAAGAAAAACCCTTATTGAAGAAACACTTCACCTAATAATATTCTTTTCATTTCTAGTGAAAAGTTTGATCGCTCTAGAATATTCAAAAGTAAAAGTTGTCATGTATCCCTAAAATATAAAGTTGACGTACAATTTCCCTTTGTTTTTTGTTTATTCAAAAGCCTGTAGAATATTTGTTTACATGAGCTCTAAACTGCTTTATTGAGCTTTCTTTTGAAAATAGAGTACTAATATTCATATTTAATCTCTAATAACTAAAAATACAAAAGGAAATTATGACTGCCATGGAATAGTGATATATCTCCATATACAAAGTGAAAAATAAAACAATTTCTCTATCTAGCACTTATTGGTGACAAGGATATACTTCATTATTTGAAGAAGAAGCTTGATTCCTAGAAGATTTTCCTCCTTCATATGAGACATTTTCAGTTAGAAAACTTGTAGGTTCCTTTGGCTGAGACAAAGTATGTTCCCTACCTAGCGTTACAACAACATGGTTCATGTTTGGCCTATTATCAGGATGATGTTGCACACACAAAAGCTCAATTTGAATGCAATGTATTGCTTCAAACAGGTTACACGAGTCTCGCAAACTAGCATCAATGAATTCTTCTAGGATACTTTCTTTCCACAATTTCCATGCTTACAACAATTTTAATATTTTTATTACGTACATGTTGGTCCAACATAGAAAAATCAAAGTAATGTTGAAACTCGCATCTCCAATAAGATTATGTCTATTGCTAGGGTCTGTACACTACAACATTTTTGGTCTAAGGCAACATTTTCTATAGGGGTAGCATTTGGGTTACGCTAAGCCAACAAAATTTAAGGCAACACTTTCTTAACCTAAAAAGAAATCATTTTTGAAGTGTTGCCATATCATCTTGTAGGCAGGGACGCTTATATGCTCATTGGCTTCGTTTTCCAAATGTTGCCTTTTAAAATCAAATTAGCAACGCCTTTAAAATGTTGCCTCAATTTTTAGCGCAACCCTAAAATCTTTCCCATTAAAATTTTTTGCTTTGCTACTGTAAACTAGATAATAGGGCCTTGAATAGAGCCAATTTTAATTTTCCTTAACACTCCCTAGCACATCTCACTACTCCCCATTTCTCCCAAACTTTCCAATCCCTAAACTCAATCTCCATTTCTCCTAAACTCTCAAATCCCTAAACTTAATCCCTAAGCTATCTCAAATTAAAGAAAATCTCAATCCCTAGAGCACTGTCATCAAGCATTAAAGGATCTGTGTTCACAATTCATGCTCTAAAGGAAACTCACATGCTTTGAAAGGAACTCCTTTCCTCATCACGCGCCGGTGCGTTCCTTTGTTTATTTGTCTGGTGCTGGAACGGGTTCGTTTGTTCATGGTGTTGGAAGTGGTTTGTTAGTTCATTTGTGATTCATGCTCTGGAGGAAACTCACACGTTCCTTCAGTGGTTCGTTCGTTCAAACACGGTGCTAAGCTTTAAGACAAAGAAATTGGAGATGGCACCGCCCTTACCACCCCCCAATGCCAAGGTTCATTCCTTTATCCCGTTTTTTCCCTTCTCCCCTTTTCCTTCATGTTCTCATTCAAACAAACTCAAAAAACAAAAAAAGGAATTTGAATTAACCAAAAAAAAAAGGAATTTGCACTTTAAAGAAAAAACTCACTAATTTTTTTTTCTTCTTTTTCACATACATCCTATTATCCCCAGCACTACTTTCTTCCTCTAAATCCACAAATGCAACCGGTTTTAATTTTCAAAGTCTCAATTTTTTTTCTAAAATTTGAAATCATTGAAGTTTGAAGATAGACACAGGGCGATAGAAGCAACACGCGGTGGTTCCTTTCAGTACGACGGAAGCAGTACGTGGTGGCCCTTCCATCACGATGGCAGCAGCATGCAGTGGTAACTCCTTCATCACAACAGAGACCTAGCAATTGTAAGCACCCCATATGGTCGTGTATGTCAAATAATGGAAACCCAAAAAACTCTCTTCATACCTTCATCATACTTATTTGGTCTATTTTAAATTTTTATAATTCTCTTTTTATGTTTTGATGCAATCTTAGGTGTAGCTGTTATAGCAAGTTTTGGATATACAATTGTCTTAATGGTAAAGAATCATATATTGGCATATATATTCTGCTAGCTTAGCCTAGAAATTGAATGAAGATGATCCACTAGATCCCATGCTTTTGGCAAACAGAGTGGCTGCCGTTAAGGTTAGAAATGCTGCAATTTGTATTTCATTGGAATTTGGTGTCTAAAAAATATTTATTTCTTTTAGTATTAATACAGGTTTGCTTCCTTTGTATTATTCATCTCATTTGTTTGCATATTTTTTATGGATGTTGAAAATGAAGTTTATCCAAAATAAAGTCAACTTATACAATGGAACGTATCATATAAGATTGAGTTTTTTACGTGAAAAGTGAGAATGAAAATTTTGACCATTTAATTGAATGGTAACACTCTAATTAGATTAGCAATTTTAATATGATCACATCAAAATTTTAATATACTCACTCTTAGGGTACGCTTGGATTGATAGTGAGTAGTAGAGTGGTATATAATGAAATAAAATAAATTAAAGTGGAGTTACATAATTATATAGCATTATTAGAATAAGGGTACACTAATAGTTTTATTAAAAAACAAATTATTCCTTTTTATTCCCCCAATTTGGGGGATAAAAATTGTAAAGAACTAATAGAATTGGATGGATTGGAGTCTATTCATCTTCTTTCCATCCACCCAAAATTATTACATCCAAAAAATACAACTTTGAAAAATATCATTCCCTTTCATTCCATTCCACTCCACCATGCTCAACCAATCCAAACATATCCTTAGCCTTTGTTGCCTCCTGTTCTTTTCCACTAATGACCAAAGCCTACATATTTTCCTCTTTTCAAAGATTATGAAGTGTTTGCCTTTGTGTGATTGTAATCAAAGGTTCTAGTCAAACTTGGAACTCCATATCACAAATTTTGTGAGAAATGGAAACGAAAGCCAATGGCAAGTTATGAAATTGTGAAAACCTGTATCAAAGAAATATGATGGAAGAACTTTGATTGACATACTAGTCTTTTGGCTACAAGGAAACGTGGCCACCAATAGTCATAATTCAAAGAATGAGCTAAGATCTAAGGTGGATTTGTCTCAATAAAGCCAAAAAGGAGGATCTGGAGATTGCTCTGAAGTAAGAATGAAGATACTACAAAGGAAATTAAACAAGTCAAGCACAATTACAAAGGCCAAAGAAAAGCCTTATTGGAAAGACTCTTCAATTGATAACATTCTTCTCATTTTCAAGCGAAGTTTGATAGCTCTTGAATATTCAAAAGTAAAAATTGTGATGTAACCCCGAAAAAGTAAAGTTGATGTACAATTTTCCTTTGTTTTTTGTTTATTGACAAATATGTAGCATATTTGTTACACATTGGCTCTTAATTAGCTTCTAGAGCTTTCTTTTTTTTTAAAAATGCTAATATTCATATTCATCTATAGTAACTAAAAATACAAATGGATATCATGGCTTCCAAGGAATAGTGACATATCTCCATAGACAAAGTAGAAAATAAAACAATTTCTCTATCTAGCACTTATTAGTGACAAAGTTACTTCATTATTTGAAGAAGAAGCTTGGTTCCTAAAAGATTTTTCTCCTTTAGGTGAGACATCTTTGTTTGGGAAACCCATAGGTTCCTTTGGCTGAGGCAAAGTATATTCCTTACTCAACATTATAACAATGGATGTCATGTTTGGTCTATCATCAGGATGATGTTGCACACACAAAAGGCCAATTTGAATGCAATGTACTGCTTCACACAGATTACACGAGTCCCGCATACTAGCATCAATGAATTCTTCTGGAACACTTTCTTCCCATAATTTCCATGCCTACAACAAGTTTAACAATTATTACCTACATGCTAGTCCAACATAGAAAAATCAAAGTAAGGTTCAAACTCACATGTCCAATAAGATTATGTCTGTTGCTAGGGTCTATAAGTCCTTTATTTCTTTTTCCACTTATAATCTCCAGTAATAATATTCCAAAGCTAAATACATCCGACTTTGTAGAGAATAGCCCATCGTTGGCATATTCAGGTGCCATATAGCCACTGAAAAAACCACATGTGAGTTAACTTCATGTAAAATTAGAGTGCAATAATTTAGAATCTCTACAGATACTTACTATGTCCCAGCTATTCTACTTGTATTTCCTTCAATTTGATCACCTCCAAACATTCTAGCGAGGCCAAAATCTGAAATTTTGGGGTTCATTTCATTGTCTAATAAAACATTACTTGCTTTTAAATCTCTGTGTATGATTCTTAATCTCGAATCTTGATGAAGATAAAGAAGCCCCCGAGCAATTCCATACAAGATATGAAAGCGCTTAGACCAATCTAAAAGTTTACTTTGACTTGAATCTACAAATGTTGCCCATGATCTTGATTAGACTTATATTTATGAAATATTGTATAGAATAAATTGGACAATTAATACATTAACTATCAACTTTTAAAGAAAATACTAACCGAAAATGAATGAATCAAGACTTTTGTTGGGCATATATTCATAGAGAAGTATTTTCTCCTCTCCTTCAATGCAGTAACCAAGAACCTTAACAAGATTTCGGTGCTGAAGTTTAGCACACAATATAACTTCATTCTTAAATTCATTCAAACCTTGTCCGGAACTCTTTGAAAGTCTTTTAACTGCAATTTCTTGTCCATCTGACAATGTACCCTAATTTTGTAGTTAGGGAAAATTTGATACAATGTGATTCATTAATTTTTATTTTTACTCTTTAACAAGAGAAGGTTGTTGCATATTTACCTTGTATACAGGACCAAAACCACCTTTTCCAAGCTTCTTGTCATCTGAGAAGTTATTGGTAGCATTTATTATTGTTTTTAGATCAAAGAAAGGAAGCTCAAAATCTTCATGTTCACCTCCATCTTTCTTTTTTGCTGGCATGCATGTTGAACAATTAAATAAAACATATATTAAAAAGTTGACAACGTATAACTTTAGACAAACATCAAAATAAGACAAATTTTTTGTCAAAAATGATTGCATACTATCTAATAGTTGTATGGTTTGCTACAAAATAATTTTAAAATAAAACTACCAAATTCATTCCTCTAAAATTTTGCATCAACCAAGTTAGCCCCTTTAAAAAAAATCTCAAATTGGTTTCTACAAAATTGAATAGTCAAACAAATTAGCCCCTAAAAAATAAATATCTCAAATTAGTCCCTATAAAAGCTTCAAGTCGGACAAATTGGTCCCTACAAAATTGAATAATTGGCCAAATTAGTTCATCTGATAAGTTAGGTAAGGAGGACTAATTTGTTTGATTATTCACTTTTGAAGGGACTAATTTGAGAGATTTTTTTTGTAGGGATTAATTTGTCCAACTATCTAACTTTACAAGTAGTAGTTTGGTTGATGAAAAATTTTAGAGGGACAAATTTGATAGTTTTGTCTAATTTTAATTGGCATAACCATTTTTATCTCAGTAACAAAAAATTATCTTCTTCCCTAGTGGCCTCCCAAAATAAATCCTTTATAAACAATTTTCTTCTTTAGCTTTGGCCAATATTAGGTAAGGTTGTAGCAATAGGGTAGTGTTTTGCTAATCATATAGTGGACTCAACTATTTTTTTTTCTTCTTTTGCTTCTTGTTATTTTAGATAGGTTAGACCTTATTATGGTTTAATGTAATGAAATGGACTTTCATGACAAATGAAAACCCAGATTTCAATCTTTAAAAATAAATATCATTGTAGTTAGGCTATGAAATTTACCTCTATACTTTATTTTGCGCCAATAAATGCAGGATAGAGTTAATAGCACCATAACGATCAATGAAGCCGTGATGGTAATTGCTAAGACTAACTTTCTCTTATGGCCTTCTTTGGCATCTGCAATTATAGCATGATGAGGAAATATCAAATGAAGCACTAGTGATTCCTAATAAGAAGAAATAATTGGCTAATTAAAACCAAAAAAAAGGAATTATTTGTACATAAGTTTTGAACTTTTCCTTAAATATTTGGGTATTGATGTATAAATAATTAGGAATTTCAGTTATTTTTCTTGTGAATGTAGTCAATGTAATAAGATACTTGATAAGTGATAACAAACGAAAAGTTCTTTTACCATATTCACCACTTACATGATTGAATAGCATAAATATTAACACATAGTTCCTCATATTTTTCATACCAATAGAATCACTACTAACATAATTGAAATTTCCACCTTTTATGTATGATTTCGCGAGTTTCAAAATAGAACTCTATCTTCGCTATGTATACTATTAAATAAACTAAAATCTAGAAGTGCATGAAAGTCATTACCCGAAACAGCCATTCGAATATATAAATCTTGTCCGGTTGCTGAAATTCTCATATCATTAAGATCACCATACCAGATAGCACAGCCACTACCAGCTCCACTTATGTCCGAATTTGCATAAGCTGTGCAAGAACAATTTTCCAAGCATTTGGCCTTGCAATCGTCGAGTGTCATATTTGCATCAACCCAAGAATGTAAAGTATCCGGCAATTTCATACTTGCAAATCCACGAAAATCATCTTTATTCTTCACCCCACAACTCCACATGTCACTGCGCACACACCCTTGTGTCCAGTCCATTGCATTCCAATTTTGTGGCGATCTCGGCTTGAATCCATCTAAGCACTGGCAAACCGGTGATGCATCGATGACACACTTTCCATATGCACCGCAGAGATTATAAGAATCACAATTGTCTTGTGGTGCGGATCGATACGCAGTCCAAGATCTTGTCTGTGGCACCCATGTGATGCGTTGACGAAGACTAAGTGTTTGGTTCATAACAATTATTGAAACCACAGAACTATTCTTGAGGGTGTACATATAATACACTTCGTCAGTGTTGTTAACAAATTGGTAATTGTAAATTGGATTATTCTTCAATCCAGGAGAACCACTGAACCAAATTCCATTCCAAGGTCCTGCCCTGTAGAACAGTTTGGATCCTTTTGACATCACCATTTCAGGGTTGTTGCCATGGACTATGGCAGAAATAAAGTCCCCTATAGATGGATCATCCCAGTTCTTCCAAGCAGAAAGACTATGATTTATATTATTTTTTCGATCCCAACTAAGCTTCATTCCTGGCAATAATGTGTCTGTAGGATGGTCAAAGCTCTGCCACAGAAAACTCTGTCCATTGTTGTTGTCCTTGCCATCTTTTAGTACTAAATTTCCATTATCTAAGAGCTGCACAATGGGACTCAAAGCTTTTGTTGTTGCATTTGTTGACCAAAGAAGGGTCTGATTTTGGCTGAGAAGCACGAGGTTTCCATCTTGGCTTATGATCAATTTGCTGGAATTGTCTCTGATTGGATTGTTACGGTTGGCAACCCAAACAAATCTTCTAACTGGAATATTTTGGTACCATATTCCTACATATCGGTTTGTGGAATTTCCTGGATTGAAGAAACCCAACTCAAAGGTGCCACCACTTGAAACCAAGGTGCTGCCATCAGGAAGTGGCTGAGACTGAGTGATTGTATCTGTTGCAGAGCAAGTTAGAGAGAAGAATGAGAATAGCTGAGAAACAACAAGCACAACAAGGAGAATAATGGCCATTAATTTTCCTTGATTGCGCCTGAAATCACACAATCAGATACGGTAGTCTTGGATTGCGGCAATGTTCTCTGTGGAATGACCATTTGCGTTACCTTGCTTGACCCAAAATAACAGATAAACATATACTGCTAAAAGAAAAGTCAAGTCACATAAAAAAAAAAAAAAAGTCAAGTCAATTCGACCGGCCGCTTGTTAATTGACCGCGTTAAATGTGAGTGTTGTACGTTCATTAGACTTTTGTGACATATGACATATGGTGCGTATTTGTTAATGTGGCTACTTTTGAATATCTTGCCGCATACTGATACTCATTCATTTGGACTTTATTTACTTAAGATTAGGACTTGTGAAAAATATGTTGACCCAGCCTCCTCTTGTAGAATTTCTTGGGTAATCACTGTGTTTAACCAAATGAATTTCTGTCATTCGTGCTTTGGTATGAAGTGATTAATGTTGACGCTATCCTATTTTGTCATTTTTTTTTGTTTTCAAGTTTTCACAATCACTATACAATCATCATGACAAATTATGTCAATTTTATACATAATTAAGGTTATCGACGACATAAAATATTATCATGCATATCATAGTTTTTTTTTTATTATTTACAATAATTAATAGAGCATAATAAGTGACTCCTTATATTCACGTCATATAATGTATAATTATGTTATTTTATAAATTTAATAAAAAATTAATTTCTATATATTAACATATCCAATCATATATTATTATATTAACCATGATAATTAACTTTCATATCTATTACTTAAAAAGTCATCAAAATAAAAGATTTTAATTAATTAAATGACAATATAAAATTATTTTATATTATTAGTGTATATAAATTATACTTATTTAACACTTATATGTTTTTAAACTCATTAAGTTGTTATTGTAAGTTACATAGTTAGAGTTGCTATGAGTTTGAGAAATGTTAATCGTATTCACAATGTCCTAACATAGTGCCTACACATTCTTATCTATTTTTGGATGGGATATGGACTCTAATTAGTTTGATTCTCATATTTCATCCAAGAATAGAAAGGAGTGTGTCGAAGCATTAAGAGTAAGAGAAAATACTTGCATAATCTATTTATTAATTGATACATAAGTTTGATGAGTTATTATTATATCTCATTTTCCTTATTTATTTTCATTAAGATTCAAAATTAAAATTCATATACAGATATTAAGATTTATGGATTATTATTGACTCTTGGTTCCTTGAAAGTCTTTTAACTATAAGATTTTGTCCATGTGGCAACGTAAACTAATTTTTTGTTATGAAAATTTTGGCAGAAAATTAGATTCATTAATTTTCTTTTATAAACACACACACACATATATATATTGGAGTTTAAATTTATACACATTAAAAGAAAGATATGAAACTTCGAGTCAAAAAAAAGTGATTACATGCTTCCCTGTCATTATATAGTTGGAAACTATTTAAGGTGAGATTCTGCCATCTTTTCTATGATAGGTGCCTTTTCAATTTTCTCTCTAATACATTCATTCCTTATTCTATCTTATCTTGTATGGCCACTTATCTATCACAATATCCTCATCTCTGCCACATGTAGTTTATTTTCATATTGATCCTTCAACACCCAACATTCAGTCCCATACGACAAAGTTGATCTCATTATTGTACAATAAAATTTACCCTTAAGCTTTAGTGGTACCTTTTTGTCACAAATAAAAGCCAAAGTGTCTCTCCACTTTGACCATCTTATGGTTAATGTCTCCCTCTGTCTCTCCATCACTTTGAATGATAGAACCCTAATATTTAAATTTTGTGATTTACGGTATGGTATCATCCCCGAGTTTCACTTTAAAGTTAGAATGTATGTGTCTTTTGGTAAACTTGCACTTTATATACTCTATCTTACTTCTGTTTATACGAAACCCACATACCTCCAAAGCTTCACTCCATAATTCTAATTTTCTGTTTATTTCTTCTCTCAATTATGAATTATGACTATATCGTCTGAAAACAACATACACTAAGGCACTGGGTCTTGGATATGCTCTCTAAGCACATCCAAGACTAGTGTTAAAAGATATAGACTTAAGGTTGACCCTTGGTGTGGTCCAATCCGTACAGGAAAATCCTCTGTAACTCCATTTTGAGTCCTTATGCTAGTTGTGACCCCATTATACATATTTTGGATTGCTTGGATATAGGCTATCTGAACTCCTTTCCTCTCCAAGGCTTTCCTTAGAACTTCTCTTGGCACCTTATGTAAATCGTCTTGGGCCCAAATTTGGCACTAGGGATTACCAAATAGAAGTAACTGGCTAATTAGATGAGGATGATGTTATTCGTACATCCATCTTGGAAACTTCTTTGGTTTCTTTTCTTTTTTTTTTGTTTTAATGAGTGGTGTTTGTTTACACTAGGAGTAAACTATATAACTTATACGCTTCACTAACTCTTTATAGAAATTGAATTTAATTGATTCGATCCTTGAATTACAAAGTTGTGTTGGATTGTTGCAGAAATATTTCTTATATGTTAAGAATACAAGGGTTGTGTTTCTTTGTGGATTGACAATTCTGTTTCCTCTATTGGCCGAAATAACAAATTATCTAAAGTAAATAGTTTTTCTTATTTCCGGGGCATCAAAAGGTGTCCTTTTGTTGACCTAGTTATGAGTTCTAGACTTCTATTAGATGCGGACTGACTATTTGCGGTACCATAATTGACCCCTATCCAGATTTTTTGTATATTTCCAAAATAATAAATCGAGTGAATTGGAGTGACCACTTGTTAATTGACTGCATTATGTTTGTTACTGTTCATTAGACTTTTCCTACATATAGTTATGGTGTGTACTTATTGACTATGGATATGTCTGAACATTTTGCCATTTTTTTTTTGTTCACGCGCTGATATGCTATTAGACTTTTAGCACGGTGAGTCATAAATGGCGAAAATGAATTTGTAACCATTAAGATCAAATCCCATCCATTGAAAATTGAATCTAATAATTGAGATTAATTAAAATAAAAAATTCTATTTAAATGCGAATATTTATACTAAATAACTCTTTCTTCCATGATACAATGTTCAATTAAACCAAATTTTCAATATTTATGAAAAATGTAGTATGGATGTGAAATTTACCTTTAGACTTGGTCATACGCCAATAAATATAGGACAGTGCTAATAGAACCATAAGGACAAATACAACTGTGATTGTAAATGCCAGGATTACCTTTTTCTTATCGCCATGTTCAGCATCTGCAGTTATAGCTTGAGAAGGAAATGTCAAATGAGGCAATACAACAACAATGACAACAATGAAGCCTTGTCCCATTAAGCAGGGCCAGCTCCATGGATCAAACGATGTTATAGAGTTCTATCATATATCATATTCATATTAAAACTATTGACAATTAAATCTCTTTTGATTATTTCTCCTATAGTTTTTCTCGGTCTTTCTCTACCTCTTTTGATGATGCTATTTTCCATTTGGTTTGCTCTCCTCATTGGGGCCTCCACAGGTCTGCTCCAAACATGCTCAAACCAACTAAAGTGACTCTACCATCTTCTCTACGATAGTCGCCTCTCCATTTTTCTCTCTAATGCATTCATTCTTTATTCTCTCATGTATTGTGTAGCCACTCATCCATCACAATATCCTAATCTCTACCACATATAGCTTACTTTCATATTGACCATTTACCGCCCAACATTCAATCTCATATAACAAAATCAGTCTTATTGTTGTATGGTAAAATTTATCCTTAAGCTTTATTGGTACTTTTTTGTCACAAACAAAACCCGAAGTGCCTCTCCACTTTGATCATCCTACTTGGATCCTATGGTTAATATCTCCCTCTGTCTCTCCACCACTTTCAATGATAAAACCCAAATATTTAAATTTTGTGACTTGCGGTATGGTATCAGTCCCGAGTTTCACTCTGAAGTTAGAATGTGTGTGTCTTTTGGTAAACTTGTACTCCACATACTCCGTCTTACTTCTTCTTATACAAAACCCACATACCTTCAAAGCTTCCCTCCATAGTTCTAACTTTCTATTTATTTCTTCTCTCAATTCTACTACCAGGATTATATCGTCTGCAAACTACATACACCAAGGCATTGTGTCTTGAATATGCTCTGTAAGCACATCCAAGACTAGTGTGAAAAGATATGGACTTAAGGTTGACCCTTGGTGTGGTCCAATCTGTATAGCAAAATTCCCAGTAATTCCATCTTTTGTCCTTACACTAGTTTTGACCCCATTATACATATTTTAGATTGCTTGAATATAGGCTATCCGAATTCATTTTCTCTCTAATGCTTTCCATAGAAATTCTCTTGGCATGTTATCATATGCCTTTTTCAAATTAATGAAAGTCATATGTAAATCCTTTTGGAGCCAAATGAGGCACTAGGGATTGCAAAATCAAAGTAATTGCTAATTAGATGAGGACAACATTATTGTGCATCCATCTTGAAAACTTCTTTAGTTTCTTTTTTTTTAATGAGTGGTATTCATTTACACACGAGTAAATCGTATAACTTACACTCTTCAATAATTCTTTTATAAAAATTGAATTTAATTGATTCGATCGTTCAATTATATAATATTATATTGATGATCAAGTATGCCAAATTTCAAAAAAATCAAACAATAATAACCATTTCTTACAGGGTGTTCCTGACCTCGACAGTAGAGAGCCAACCTGAGCATGGGACAAGGACACAACACAGGGCAAGAGCGAAAATCTGATCTAGCCACGAGCACAGAATTCCAACTTCATATTAATATTAAAATCATTGATAAAAAATTTAAATTACAATTTAAAACCTACATTAATTCCTTAATATACTTCTCTGATCATATAAGATTTACTTTTCTTAAAATTCCCAAACATACATACAAATTGTGGCATATTTTTTATGTTTGTTACTAATAATATTATAAAGAGTTTTCTTAATTGATTTTCAGGTGCTAACTCAACAATTTCCTTTATACCATCAATAAATTCATTGTTTAGGAAATGTATGTGAAATTTTTTATAAATTCTATTCATATATTAAGTTTCCAAAATGAAAAAAAAAATAGTTTTCAACATCCTTAGCACATAAATTTATCATTTTTGTAAGGATAATTTGAAAAAACTTAAAATTGCATTAGCTTGATAAATAAATTTTAATTTTTATATTAAATGAGAAAATTATAATTTCATAAATATGTATTTGACTTTTATGAATATTAAAAATTTAGTTTTAAAATTTATAAATATTTTTAAAATTCTCTTTTGACTTTTATAAATGTCATTATGTAAAAGTGATAACTGACTGTGAGACTATAAATATAATACTAAAAAAAAGGCTAAAATAAAAAAAGATAAAACAAAAATAATACACAAAGAGAGTAAAAGAGTTATAAGATAAAATTGATAAACAATCACAGTGAATATTTTTATTATATAATGACCCATTTACCTCATTTTAATATATCAAGGCTGAATTTCTAGTTTATAATAAATATTATAAATTAATGAATATATTGATTTAAATATAATGGATCATATTACCCCGTATATATATATATATATATATATTATCATTTTATCACAAAAATTATATATTAATTAATTAATTAATAATTAGGAGTATATAAGTAAAGTAACATAACTTATCTAATTTAAACTTTTTCAAGCACTTATATTTTTAAAAATAAACTATATAATTTAAAATTAATTTTGATTATTTATTTATTTTATTTATCACTAGTTATTTTAAATAAATCCAATATATAAGGTTATCAAAATAATGTACAATATTTTTTGCCATATAGATTTCAACATAAATAACCAAGATATTAAAAATAATTATTACCAATATTGAAATTATATAAATTAACAATAGTAAACTAATGATATATAATAATTATGATTATACTTTTTTAAAAAATTAATTATTAAAGTTATGAAATTTATATGCTCTAAATTACTTTGGAAGCTACACCTAGAAAAACCAAAGGAGTGTTGAATATTAGTATTATAAATTTAATTAAATGCTGATAATTTTTAAATATATTTAATTTTTGTGGCATAATATGCTATTAAATACTGATGATTGTCAATGATATTCTGATAATATATCATAATTACAGTTTTATTTTTTCAAAAAAAAAAATTAATAATTAACATCTTAAAAACTGTGGGTCCTAAATCATTCTCATTGTGACACCTAGAAAATTTCCTTCATATAAGTCTATAATATTAGTATTATCTATTATAGATTCGCTGGAATTGTCTTTAATTGGATTGTCATGATTTGTAACCCAAACTGCTCTTCTAAAGGGGATATTTTGGTACTACATTCCTAATAGGAATGGTGGGATACCTGAAAAAATACTTCGATGCTCAAGTCAGTAGATGAATGAGACATAGAGTGGTAAAATATGTAAGAATGATAGAACTGAGTGAAATACCTAGGGTCATTAATTAAGCCTTTTTATGTAATAAGAGGTGATTCCATACTAAAGTAGGAGATAATCTTTCTTGAATAGGGAAGATATTCTAGGAATTTAGCCGATGCTACATATGTTTTATATCAGTAGAAGATATGTTTGTGAGTTTTGCTTATTGAGGAAGGAAGTTTTTGAAAGATTTTTCAAACCCTCCTTAATCCTCCATTCACCTCCACTTTGAGCTCCCCCATTGTGGGGGATTTTAGTGAGATATAAATTGAAAATACTATTTTACCCTTATTAATTTTAGTCAATTTCAAAAATACCCACACTATATATCTCTCTCACACAGACTCATATACACACGAAAACATCTCTCTGTAACCTTCATTTTCGAAGGATCTCGAGCCCTAACCCCAATTTCCTCGAACCCTAATCTCAATCTTGATTTGTTAGATCCCAAATCTTGAGGCATTCATGTCGCCATCCAAGAGGATTTTCTAAACCTTTCTCTATTTTTGAAACCCTTCACGTTGCAAGGTTTTAGACGTGGTCACAAGATCCCAGTTGCCGCCGTGTCTTCGACTTCGTGTTCTCTGACGAGGGCTTCTTGGAACAATTGCCGCGACTGTCGGAGTTTGCCGCTGAAATCGCCAGAAAGCTCAAACCCAAAGGGTTCATGGTGTTCCATTTGGTAAGCCCTAAAGACAATTATAGCTTCAATTCATTCCTTGATTTGTTCGGTTCTTGCTTCCCGGTGGTGAAATCGCGTGATATTGAAGGTTTTGATTCTTCAATGCCTCGTATACATGAAATTATTCTGAAAAAAAAGTGTGACGATGATGATGATGTTCTTAAACTAGTGAAATTAGACAAATTTGATGGTGATGATGATTCAAATGTGAAGTTTTCTATTCCAAAGTACAAGGATGAGTTCATTAAGAATGCTGAGCCTTTAATTTTAGAGGAATCATGGAAATCGTGGATTACTTTGAAAAAGAATCTGAAGAACATAAAGTACCTTCTTCAATGGTTGATATATGCCTTAAAATTTTATTCTTCATTTTAGATTTTCGGTTCAATCGCATGATCATGGTTGAATCATTCATTAGTGACGATTAATTTTTATCTGGGTTATGTAAAAGAGGATCATGATATAAATAAATAGATACAGACATAAGTTTAGTTATAATAAAATTTACTATTGCTCATGCAAGGGTCAAATATTTTGTGCAGTTACATCATTCTATCAATTGTTGTCATCCCTTCTTCCCATTCAAGTGAATATGCTCTAAATTGATTTTGTTTTGATTTAATCTATTGATTAAATGTGTGATCTCATGGTTATACGGATGCTTGTGGAGCAGTTGTAATTTGTAAACCATCTTCTGTTGAGTGCAATATTACTGAATTTTTGTGAACTCGTAAAGCTGATAGAAAAATGCTAGATAGCTTTAGATTTGCCCGAATATTGTTGACACAACTATGAGATGTTGTGAGTTTTGCACATGATTCTGTGAGTTAAGTATGTTCCCCACTACTAATTGCTTTTTTTGTGAGCAAAGTTTGTTATATATGGCACTAATGATGTTTGTGAATATGTGCATATTGATACAGAAATTCTTTTGCAGCATTAATTGAGGCTATATACATAGAAGTTAACTAGGTTGGTGTATCTCTGTCTTTTACTGCACACAATGAAATTTGAGGGGATGAACCTCTCTGCATGAGAATCTAATGGCTCTTTGATGGTAGCACACAAATAAATTTGTTAATCTAAGCTAAATATATCTTAAAAACGTTTGGTTACTTGTTGGCAGGAAGAAGAGACAAGACCCTGGAAAAGATTACTTAATATTGTAGTCTTAGGTTCTACTGGAATGATTTCCAACTATCTGCTTTTCAAGGTGAATATATCTCGGATTCAAGTTACGACTATGTCAGTAAAGCACATTAGTAGTTCAACTTATCTTCTTTGTATCTTAATTTATTTATTTTCAATCATTTCCTTATTATGTCAATAGTCTCAAATTTGGATTTTAAATTAATTGGAAAGGATAGAATGGTAGCCTAGTACGAAAATTCTTCCTATATATCATTGTTGCTGGTGAATATGTTGTTTTTTAGCCTTTTTGGAACTAGAACTTTTGCTTCTTTGTATTGACCTAAGAATTTATTCACTACAGCAATTTCTTATGTGCATCACCTTGGGTTTGAATATACATCTTTTAGCCTTCATATAATCATCTTTTTCCTTGAGCAATTGAAATATGTAACCCGCTACTATGTACAAATCTGAGCTTAATAGCTTGAAGATTTATAAGAAGCACCACATTCTTCATTCCTTTCTGTGAAATTGATTTGAGCATGAAAGTTAACTTGTTGATTTAGTAAGACCTTTCATTGCTAGAAAATTTCTACATTATGTTTACACTTTGCTATTCAAGTAGAGGATTCTTATTTAGCATGTACTTTGGGATTTCACTTTATTGGAGAAATATTATCTTTAATGATCATGCAATTTTGTGTCACCCTGAAATCTGAGTTGATTTATATCATGTCAGCTTGCATCTAGAAGATGATCGAAGATTTGCAAATTGAGGACCACTTGATCAACCATGTATACTTGTATTTTCTTGGTCATCTTGGGTTCATTATAAGAGTAATTAGTTGTCCTTAGTCCTGGTGGTCCTTCTTGATGTAGCTTTTGAATCGAGTTGATTTAATACTTGACATTGTTAGACTATTTGAGTTTCAATTAATGAAAACAATTTTCCTTGTATATTATTATGAAAAAAATTGCCAAGTGTTGGACCAACAGTATTTGTTATTTCTTTTCTTTATGCAAGTTGCGATTGTGTATCCAATTAATAGTTACATTTTTTATGTCCCTTTTTGTAATTTTTTTTGTAAATACAAATGTTTTGCATGGTATTATTTTTTTATAAACATAAATTTTTTAAAAAATTTATAAAAAAAATTTCTTGATAGACTTTTTAAAAATATTGATGAGAAAAGTCATTTTTAGAGATAAAAACTAAAGAGAGAATTTTTTTAAAATAATCTATTTTGTAGAGTAAAAAGTTTGAGGGAGAATCAATATTTAAATTTTGTTCCAAAATAATTAATTATTTTTAAAAAATAAAACAATTAAATATATTGTTAAGGGATAAGAGTGTAAAAAATCATAAATTTTTATTTCTTTTTTTTTATCAGTAGAAATATATATTTTAACTTAAATAATTAATTTTAGAAAAATAAAATAACTAAATATTGTAAGAAAAGGTAAAATTATAAAAGTAGATTACAAATCCCTCCAGTCTCTTTCCTTTATATATTTTGCACTTCCAAGCAAATCGATAATCAATCTTCCAAACTCCTTTCTTTCTCACATTTCCTTCTCCTCCAATGTCTTTCCTTCCTTTTTCCCCCAAACTTCCAAACAAAGCCTAAGGGTTTGATTCATAACAATTATTGAAAGCATGGAACTATTCTTGAGGGTGTACATATAATACACTTCGTCTATGTTGTTAACAAATTGGGGATGGTAAATTGGATTATCCTTTAATGCAGAAGTACCGCTAAGTAGTCCTAATCTGTCGAAAAGTTCGGATCCTTTCGACATCACCATTTCAGGGTTGTTGCCATGGACTATGGCAAAAGTAAAGTCCCCTATAGAGGGATTATCCCAATTCTTCCAAGCAGAAAGACTATGATCTATATTATTTTTTCGATCCCAACTAAGCTTCATTCCTGGCAATAATGTGTCTGAAGGATGGTCAAAGCTCTGCCACAGGAAACTATGTTCATTGTTGTTGTCCTTGCCATCTTCTAGTTCTAAATTTCCATTGCCTAAGAGCTGCACAATGGGACTCGAAGCTTTTGTGTTGAATTTGTTGACCAAAGAAGGGTCTGATTTTGGCTGAGAAGCACGAGGTTTCCATCTTGGCTTATGATCAATTTGCTGGAATTGTCTCTGACTAGATTGTTACAGTTGGCAACCCAAACGACTCTTCTAACTGGAACATTTTGGTACCATACTCCTACCTATCGGTTTGTGGAATTTCCGGGATTGAAGAAACCCAACTCAAAGGTGCCACCACTTGAAACCAAGGTGCTGCCGTCAGGAGGTGGCTGAGACTGAGTGATTGTATCTGTTGCAAAGCAAGTAAGGGAGAAGAATGAGAATAGCTTAGAAACAACAAACACAACAGGGAGAATAATAGCCATTAATTTTCCTTAATTGACGCCTGAAATCACACAATCAGGTACGGTAGTCTTGGATTGTTGTAGAAATATTAACTGCGGCAATGTTCTCTGTGGAATTACTATTTGCGTTACCTTGCTTGACCCGAAACAACAGATAAACATATATTTCTAAAAGAAAACTCAATTCGAGCGGCCACTTGTTAATTGACAGCATCATGTGTGAGTGTAGTATGTTCATTAGACTTTTGTTAAATATGGCACATGGTGCGTAGTTGCTAATGTGGGTACTTCTGAATATTTTGCCACATACTTATGTTCATTTAGACTTTTATTGACATAAGATTAGGACTTGTGAAAAATATGTTGACCAGCCTCCTCTTGTAGAATTTCTTGGGTGATCAGTGTATTTAACCAAATGAATTTCTCTTTCATTCCTGCTTTGATATGAAGTGATTGATGTTGACACCATGCTATTTTATTTTATTTTTTCAAGTTTTCACAATTCAATATGCAACCGTCACGACAAATTATGCCAATTTCATACACAATTAAGGAGTAAACTCTCAAGTTAGTCTCTAACAATTTCAATATCGGACAAACTGGTACTTAACAACTAAAAAGTGCTAACTTGACTCATGACAATGTCAAAAGTCGAACATTCACTAGTCCCTGAACGAAAAACAGTAATGGTGTTAATGATAATTTCATTACCGAATAAATTAGTCTCTAACGTCCTTCATCCCCCATCCCTTTCCTTCCTGTATCCTTTTCACCACCACCATTATCAAATTTAAATGACCACAACCACCATCATCCCTGTGAATACCATAATTTTTCCGGACATTTCTTTTTTGTATATAAAAAATAATGAAAAATAAAAAATGACATCCTTTTTGTCAGCATTTTTTTAAAAATTTGATTTTGTTTCTAAATTAGGATGCATTAGCTAAATCCTTTTTAATTACTTCAATCCGTATCCATTTTATAGCTCAATGATATCTTTTAATTGCATTCACATCTTTTAATTAGCATTGATAAAAATAATTTCTTATTTTGTGTACAAATAGAGGCGGCCAAGGACAGATACACAGACATACAGAGAGCCCCAAAGATACACCATCATCATCTGCATAACCTGCAAAACAACCAAGCTAACTCCACCATCAACCCCAACACCATCGACCACCATTATCCTCCTCTTCGAGCCACCCATTAGAACCCACCACAACCATCACTGAAAACACCATCACAGCACCATCATCGCCCACCATCGTCACTAGATCCACCATTACCATCCACGATCACAAGACTCACACAACCGCGAAGCAAACTCGATACCATCAAGAGCAGTAGTGCTCCCCTCAACCTTTTCTTCCGCCTCTGCCACTTGCCGGTCCAGTTCGCAAGGAAAACATCGCTATGAGCCACACCGCAGCATCAGCCTTCCCTTCCGTCGTTGAGCCCATCTCCACGACAAGCATCCCATGAGCCAGCCATGTCCACGCTGGTGTCCATCGCCACCAGACCACGCATCCTACTGCCAGAGAAGGTTGCGGCACCACCGTCTCCTATTTATGTTCTTCCACGCCATTGGAGAGCCCATCGTGGCAACACTCTCCCTCTTACAGCCTCTTTTGTGCCGTTGTCGTTGTCATCTTGCACCCCTCCTCCCTCCACAACCACTGCATCTTGCCCCCACTACTGAGCATAACAGCCATGCACGACCACCACCGCAGGCTCTACTGTTCAGTCACTGCCGCCATTACCATCATTGAAAGTGGTGATGGTGGTGGTGATGGTAATAAAGAATAATCACACAAATTTCAGATAATTGATGTTGTTTATATTGGTATTTGATTTGATTTTGCATATGATAATTGGCTTGTTTGTAGGATTCTATGGAAGAGGGTGGTGGTGGTGGTAGTAATGGAGAAGATGAAGGAATGAAGGAAATGGGATATAGAGGTTTTTTTTTTCATCTTTTTGTAAATGATATTAGAGACCAATTTATCCGGTAATGAAATTGTCATTAATACTGTTACTATTTTCCGTCTAGAGACTAGTGAGTGTCCGACTTTGACATTATCAGGGACCAAATTTGATAAACGTTTAATTTCTATTTACTGACAAATCTAATCATTATTGTTATATTAGCTATTATAGTTGACTTTTATATTTATTACTTGAAAAGTGATAGAAATGAAAGATTTTAATTAATTGAATAACAATATAAAATTATTTTGCATTAACAATGATATAAATTATACTCATGTAACACATTTGTTTTTAGATTCATTAAGTTGTTGTTGTAAGTTATATAGTTAGAATTTGCAATAAGTTTGAGAAATGTTAATTATATTCATAATATGTCAGACACGCTATCTATACACTCTCATTTATTGTTAGATTGGATGTGGACTCTAATTAGTTTGGGTCTCACATCTCATTCAAGAATAGATAAGAGTGTGGTGGAGCACTGAAAGTAAGAGAAAACACTTGTTTTGATCCATTTATTAATTGACACATATGTTTTACGAGTTATTATTGTCTCTCACTCCCCCAATTTATCTTTATCAAGATTCGAGATTAAGAATCATGTGTAGAGATTAAGTTTTACAGGTAATTATTGGCTCCCACTTGAAAGTTCTTTAACTACAAGTTTTTGTCCATCTGGCAATGTACCCTAATTTTTTTTTTGGTGAAAATTTTGGCAGAAAATGGAAATTTCCTTCTTTCACTCATAAACATCCCCTAATATGCCTTGCCCTTCATCCGAAGCAAAATTAACATAGAGCTTAATATCAGCTCGGTTTGGCTGTAGTGCCATCTGCTTAGTTGGTGTGGAGGGGTGATGACTGATTGCTCTCCTCATCTTGTGCCTAGTATGCATGGATGCTGTCAGCCATTGTTGAAGACCAATTGTGGAATGATTTTGCTCTCTTCCCTTGTCATACTAAACTTCTCCTATACTAGATCTCATACTATAGTGTCACTAAAGTTTCCTTCTTGTATTGTGGGTTCTAAGTCAACTAGGGGCGTGGGTTCTAAGTTAGCCAGGGGGCTGTCTCCTTTGGAAAATGCATTTCCTAGTGAGCCACCTCCTCAGCATATGTGCATTGGAATAATAGGCGACCCATTGACTCTTAAGCCTAACTATAGAGGTACCAAAGACCTTCCACTACTATCCCCTTTATTGTAATTGAGTTATAATGGGAAGGATATCTCTAGTAATTATTCATGTAAAAATGTTGATCTTCTATAGTACATTGGGGGCCCAAATTGTCTTTCGTAATGTTCTATGTTCTACAAACTCGATGTATTTGTTGTGGCTGTCAGCCTCTACATGTATCTTCACTTTTCATGTTAAAAACTCATTCTCAACTTATACAATGGAACATATCACATAAGATTGAGTTTTTTATGTGAAACATGAGAATGAAAATTTTGACCATTTAATTGAATTGTAACACGCTAGTTAGATTAGCAATTTTAATATAACCGCACCAAAATTTTAATATCTAACTCTTAGGGTATACGCTTGGATTGATGGTAAGTAATAGAGTGGTATATAGTGAAATAAAATAGAGTGAAGAGACATGAAGTGGCATAATTATATAGCATTATTACTAATAAGGGTACACTAATAGTTTTATTAAAAAACAAATTATTCCCTTTTATTCCTCCAATTTGGAGGATAAAAATTGTGAAGAACTTATAGAATTGGATGGATTAGAGTCCATTCATCTTCTTTCCATCCACCCAAAATTATTACATCCAAACAATACAATTTTGAAAAATATCATTCCCTTCCATTCTATTCCACTCCACCATGCTCAACCAATCCAAACATATCTTAAACCTTTCTTGCCTCCTATTCTTTTCCCCTAATGGCTGAAGCCTACATGTTTTCCTCTTTTCAAAGATTATGAAGTGTTTGCCTTTATGCGATCATAATTGAAGGTCCTTGTCAAACTTGGAACTCCATATCACAAATTATGTGAGAAATGGAAACGAAAGCCAATGGCAAGTTATGAAATATTGAAAACCTGTATCAAAGAAATATGATGGAAGAACTTTCAATGACATACTAGTCTTTTGGCTAAAAGAGTACAGCCACCAATAGTCATTATTCAAAGAATGAGCTAAGATCTAAGGTGGATTTGTCTCAATAAAGCAAAAAAGGAGGATCTAGAGATTGCTCTGAAGCAAAAATGAAGATAGTACAAAGGAAATCAAACAAGTCAAGCGCAATTGCAAAGGCCAGAGAAAAGTCTTATTGGAGAGACTCTTCAACTGATAACATTCTTCTCATTTCCAAGGAAAGTTTGATAGCTCTTGAATATGCAAAAGTAAAAACTGTGATGTAACCACAAAAAATAAAGTTGATGTACAATTTTCCTTTTGATTTTTGTTTATTGACTAATATGTAGCAGATTTGTTACCCATTGGCTCTTAATTACCTTCTTGAGTTTTCTTTTTTTAAAAAAAATAAAATGCTAATATTTGTATTCATCTCTAATAACTAAAACTACAAATAGATATCATAATTTCCAAGTAATAGTGACATATCTCCATATACAAAGTTAAAAATAAAACAATTTCTCTATCTATCTAGCACTTATTAGTGACAAAGTTACTTCATTATTTGAAGAAGATTGGTTCCCAGAAGATTTTTCTCCTTGTGAGACATTTTTGTTTAGGAAACCTGTAGGTTCCTTTGGCTGAGGCAAAGTATGCTCCCTACCCAACATTACAACAACGGATGTCATGTTTGGCCTATCATTAGGATGATGTTGCACACACAAAAGACCAATTTGAATGCAATGTACTGCTTCAGACAGATTACACGAGTCTCGCAGACTAGTATCAATGAATTCTTCTGGAACACTTTCTTCCCATAATTGCCATGCCTACAACAATTTTAACAATTATTACCTACATGCTGGTCCAACATAGAAAAATCAAAGTAAGGTTCAAACTCACATGTCCAATAAGATTATGTTTGTTGTTAGGGTCTGTAAGTCCTTTATTTCTTTTTCCACTTATAATCTCCAGTAATAATATGCCAAAACTGAACACATCTGACTTTGTAGAGAATAGCCCATCGATGGCATATTCAGGTGCCATATAACCACTGAAAGAAACCATAGGTAAGTTAATTTCATGTAAAATTAGTGTATAATAATTTAGAACTTCTACAGATACTTACTATGTCCCAGCTATTCTACGTGTATTTCCTTCAATTTGATCACCTCCAAACATCCTAGCAAGGCCAAAATCTGAAATTTTGGGATTCAATTCATTGTCTAATAAAATATTACTTGCTTTTAAATCTCTATGTATGATTCTTAATCTCGAATCTTGATGAAGATAAAGAAGCCCTCGAGCAATTCCATACAAGATATGAAAGCGCTTAGACCAATCTAAAAGTTTACTTTGACTTGAATCTGCAAAAATTGCCCATGATCTTAATTAGACTTATATTTCTGAAATGTTCTATAAAATAAGTTAGATACTTATTATATTAACTATCAACTTTTAAAGAAAATACTAACCAAAAATGAAGGAATCAAGACTTTTGTTGGGCATGTATTCATAGAGTAGCATTCTCTCTTCTCCTTCAATGCAGTAACCAAGAACCTTAACAAGATTTCGATGTTGAAGTTTGGAACACAATATAACTTCATTCTTAAATTCTTTCACACCTTGGCCGGAACTCCTTGAAAGTCTTTTAACTGCAATTTCTTGTCCATTTGGCAATGTACCCTAAATTTTATAGTTGTGTAAATTTGACACAATGACATTCATTAATTTTTAATTATTTTTTCTTTTTAATAATAGAAGGTTGTTGCATATTTACCTTATATACAGGACCAAAACCACCTTTTCCAAGCTTCTTGTCATCTGAGAAGTTATTGGTGGCACTTACTATTGTTTTTAGATCAAAGAAAGGAAGCTCAAAATCTTCTTGTTCACCTTGATTTGTCCTTTTTGCTGGAATGCATGTTGAACAGTTGAATAAAATATGTACTAATAAAAAGTTGACGGTGTATAACTTTAGACAAACAACAAAATAAAACAAAACCTGTTGTCAAAAATGATTGCACACTTTCCAATAGTTGTATGGTTTGCTACAAAATAATTTTAATTGGAACAACCACCTTTATCTCAGTAACAAAAAATTATCTTCTTCCCCAATGGCCTCGCAAAATAAAGCCTTTATAAACCTTTTCTTCTTTAGCTTTGGTCAATATTGGATAAGGTTGTAGTAATACTCTAGTATTTTGCTAATCATCTAGTAGATTCATCTAATTTTGTTCTTCTTTTGCTTCGTGTTATTGTAGATAGGCTAGACCTTGTTATGGTTTAATGTAATGGAAAACAATGTTTCAATCTTTAAAAATAAATATTGTAGTCAGGCTATGAAATTTACCATTATACTTTGTTCTGCGCCAATAAATGTAGGATAGAGTTAATAGCACCATAACGATCAATGAAACTGTGATGGTAATTGCTAAGACTATTCTCTTATGGCCTACTTTAGCATCTGCAATTATAGCATAACGAGGAAATATCAAATGAAGCACTAGTTATTCCTAAATAGAAGAAATAATTGACTAATTGAAACAAAAAAAAAAAAGAATTATTTGTCCATGAGTTACAAATTTTTCCTTAAATATTTGCGTATTGATGTATAAATAATTAGAAATTTCAATTATTTTCCTTGTGAATGTAGTCAATGTGATAAGATACTTGACAAGTGATAACAAATGAGAGGTTCATTTACCATATTGGCATATTCACCACTTACATGATTGAATACCTCAATTATTAACGCATAGTTCCTCCCATTTTCATGCCAATATGACTCAGCAAGTTTTAAAGTAGAACTCCATCTTCACTTTGTACAAATTATAATGCTATTATAATAAACTAAAAGCTAGGAGTGCATCAAAGTCATTACCTGAAACAGCCATTCGTACATATAAATCTTGTCCGCTTACTGTAATTCTCATATCATTAAGATCACCAAACCAGATAGCACAGCCACTACCAGCTCCACTTATGTCTGAATTTGCATAAGCTGTGCAAGAACAATTTTCCAAGCATTTGGCCTTGCAATCGTTGAGTGTCATATTTGCATCAACCCAAGAATGCAAAGTATTTGGCAATTTCACACTTGCAAATCTACGAAAACCATCTTTATTCTTCACCCCGCAACTCCATATGTCACTGTGCACACACCCTTGTGTCCAGTCCATTGCATTCCAATTTTGTGGCGATCTCGGCTTGAATCCATCTAAGCACTGGCAAACCGGCGATGCATCAATGACACACTTTCCATATGCACCGCAGAGATTATAAGCATCACAAGTGTCTTGTGGAAAGGATTGATACACAGTCCAAGATCTTGTTTGTGGAACCCATGTGATGCGTTGACGAAGACTAAGTGTTTGGTTCATAACAATTATTGAAACCACAGAACTATTCCTGAGGGTGTACATATAATACACTTCGTCTGTGTTGTTAACAAATTGGTAACTGTAAAGTGGATTGTCCTTCAATGCAGAAGTACCGCTAAACCGAATTCCATTCCATGGTCCTAACCTATAGAACAGTTTCGATCCTTTCGATATCACAATTTCGGGGTTGTTGGTATGGACTATGGCAGAAGTAAAGTCTCCTATAGATGGATCATCCCAATTCTTCCAAGAAGAAAGACCATGATTTATATTATTTTTTCGATCCCAACTAAGCTTCATTCCTGGCAATACTGTGTCTGAAGGATGATCAAAGCTTTGCCACAGAAAAATCTGTTCATTGTTGTTGTCCTTGCCATCTTTTAGTACTAAATTTCCATTATCTAAGAGCTGCACAATGGGACTCAAAGCTGTTGTTGCATTTGTTGACCAAAGAATGCTCTGATTTTGGCTGAGAAGCACGAGGTTTCCATCTTGGCTTATCATCAATTTGCTGGAATTGTCTCTGATTGGATTGTTACGGTTGGCAACCCAAACAACTCTTCTGACTGGAATGTTTTGGTACCATATTCCTACGTATCGGTTTGTGGAATTTCCAGGATTAAAGAAACCCAACTCAAAGGTACCACCACTTGAAACCAAGGTGCTGCCATCAGGAAGTGGCTGAGACAGAGTGATTGTATCTGTTGCAGAGCAAGTTAGAGAGAAGAATGAGAAAAGCTTAGAAACAACAAGCACAACAGGGAGAATAATGGCCATTAATTTTCCTTAATTGACGCCTTGGATTGTTGTAGAAATATTAACTGCGGCAATGTTCTCTGTGGAATGACTATTTGCGTTACCTTGCTTGACCGGAAACAACAGGGAAACATATATTTCTAAAAGAAAAGTCAACTCAATTCGAGCGGCCACTTGTTAATTGACAGCAGCACATGTGTGTGCCGTATGTTTATTAGACTCTTTTTTTTTGTATAAATTTGTTAGACTTTTGTTACATATGACATATGCTGCGTGTTTCTTAATGTGGCTACTTACTGATATTCATTTAGACTTTTATTGACATAAGATTAGAACCTGTGAAAAATATGTTGATCAGCCTCCTCTTCTAGAATTTCTTGGGTAGTCACCGTGTTTAATCAAATGACATCAGCCTACTTTGTGGTCCGTAACGAAAGAAATTAAATATCTTGAAATTTCTCAGTCTATAGTAGATATTTTAGACATATACCCTTAAAGTTCATTTTTCATCGGTATCTATTTTAAAAGGAATTTTTTTTAAATCATCTGTTATTAAAATTTTTAAGAAAATATTATTTTTTTTATTTTACGTTTATCCTTTTAATAACAAAAAAGATAAAAATCAAAAGATCAAAAAATATTGAATAAATAAAGAAGAGAAAGATGTTTTAATTTAAATATACTATTATTAATTCTACATGTGTCAATTTAATAATTTTTAATAATTATACAAAAATCTTAAATAACAATTAAAAGTAATCAAAGAGGATTAAATTAATAGGTAGCTCGACCACGCTAAAACGTTTAGCAATGGGCCGCGTAATCTAAAATGTTGAGCTGGGAAACACATAAATCAACCAGCTGCTAGCCGATTTATGACTACTCCCTGCTTCCACATGTCAGCATAAATCGTTGCATGGTAAAACGTGTCATTGATAAATCGTTTCACAGTCAAACGATTTATGTGTTATCAACCGCTTTACTGTATGCTGTCTTACATTAATTCAAAATGTAGTGTATATTACTAAATAATATTAGAATGGATGTACATCCATAAATAAGCATCTTTTTTTTGGTAAAAAAAGCCTTATATTCACATCATATAATGTATAATTATGTTATTTTATAAATTTAATAAAGATTTAATTTCTATATACTAACAGATCCAATCATATATTATTATATTAACAATGATAGTTAACTTTCATATCTATTACTTAAAAATTATTGAAATAAAAGATTTTAATTAATTAAATGATAATATAAAACTATTTTACATTATTAGTGTGTATAAATTATACTCGTTTAAAACTTATATGTTTCTAAACTCATTAAGTTGTTATTGTAAGTTATATAGTTAGAGCTACTATGAGTTTGAGAAATGTTAATTGTATTCATAATGTGTGCGAGACGGTACCTACATGTTCTTATCCATTTTTGGATGGGATGTGGACTCTAGTTAGTTTGGGTCTCGCATCTCATCTAAGAATAGAAAGAAGTGTGCCAGAATACTGAGAGTAAGAGAAAATATTTGTTCTGATCCATTTATTAATTGACACATAAGTTTAATATGTTGTTATTATATCCCATTTTTTCTATTTATTTTTATCAAGATTCGAGATTAAAAATCATACATAGAGATTAAGATTTATGGGTTATTATTGACTCTTAGTTCCTTGAAAGTCTTTTAACTACAAGATTTTGTCCATGTGGCAATGTAAACTAATTTTTTTGTTGTGAAAATTTTGGCAGAAAATTAGATTCGTTAATTTTCTGTTATGACAAGGAAGCTCGAAATCTTCTTGTTCGTCTCTGTCTTTCTTATCTGTTGAAATGACTTTCTCTGGTTTCTCTTCGAACAATGAAATAATATATATATATATATATAATTAATGGCATTTAAATTTAATAATTTATACACATTAAAAGAAAGATATGAAACTTCGAGTTAAAAAAAAGTGATTACATGCTTCCCTGTCATTATATAGAAATCATTCTACTAAGCATGTACCATGTGTATCCCAAAATTATATCATCTTCCCTCCAAAATAAAAAAATAAATATGACCTCAGTTAACCAAATAAATAAAAAATTAAATGTTGAAAAATTGAAGTCTAGTGAACTTGCTCGGAATGTTTAAATGCGTAGGTTTTCTGCTTTATTCAATTAAACCAAATTTTTAATATTTGTGAAATAGAGAATGTAGTATGGATGTGAAATTTACCTTTATACTGGGTCATGCGCCAATAAATATAGGACAGTGCGAATAGAACGATAAGGACCAATACAACTGTGATTGTAAATGCCAGGTTACCTTTTTCTTACGGCTATGTTCAGCATCTGCACTTATAGATGAGAAGAAAGTGTCAAATGAGGCAATACAACAACAATAACCAAGCCTTGTTTCATTAAATGGGTTCGATTATATAGATCAGATGATACTATAAAGTTCTATCATGTATCATATTCATGTTAAAACTATTGACACTTCAATTTCTTCAATTATTTTTCTTATAGTTTTTCTCGATCTTTCTCTACCTCTTTTGATTGTGCTATTCTCCATTTGGTATACTTTCCTCATTGAGGCCTCCACAGATCTTCTCCAAACATGCTCAAACTACTTAAGGTGAGATTCTACCGTCTTTTCTATGATAGGCACCTTTTCAATTTTCTCTCTAATGCATTCATTCCTTATTCTATCATGTCTTGTATGACTACTCATCCATTGCAATATCCTCATCTCTACCACATATAGCTTATTTTCATATTAACCTTTTAGTGCCCAACATTCAGTCTCATACAACAAAGTCGATCTTATTGTTGTATGGTAAAATTTACCCATAAGTTTTAATGGTATTTTTTTGTTACAAATAAAACCCAAAGTGCCTCTCCACTTTGACCATCTTATTTGGATTGTATGGTTAATATCTCCCTTGGTCTCTCCATCACTTTGAATGATAGAATCCAAATATTTAAATTTTATGAGTTGCAGTATGGTATCATCCTTGAGTTTCACTTTAAAGTTACAATGTGTGTGACGTTTGGTAAACTTGTACTTTATATACTCTGTCTTACTTCTACTTATACGAAACCCACATAACTCCAAAGCTTCGCTCCCTAATTCTAATTTTCTATTTATTTCTTCTCTTGATTATGCTATTAGGACTATGTCATCTAAAAACAACATACACCAGGCATTGGGTCTTGAATATGCTCTCTAAGCACATCCAAGGCTAGTGTGAAAAGATATAGACTTAAGGTTAACTCTTGGTATGGTCCAATCCGTATAGAAAAATCCTCTGTAACTCCATCTTTAGTCCTTATGCTAGTTATGACCCCATTATACATATCTTAGATTGCTTGAATATAGGCTATCCGAACTCTTTTCCTTTCCAAGGCTTTCCTTAGAACTTCTCTTGGCACCTTATCATATTCCTTTTTTCAAATCAATGAAAGTCATATGTAAATCATCTTGGACCTAAATGTGGCACTAGGGATTTCCAAATAGAAGTAACTAGCTAATTAGATGAGGATGGCATTATTCATGCATCCATCTTGGAAACTTCTTTAGTTTCTTTCTTTTTTTCTTTTCTTTTAATGAGTGGTATTCATTTATAATAGGAGTAAACCATATAACTTATACCCTTCAATAACTCTTTATAGAAACTGAATTTAATTGGTTCAATCATTAAATTGTGTGATATTGACAATCAAGCGTGTCAAATTTCAAAAAAAATCAAATAACAATAAACACATATTTTAATAATTAATATTTATTTATATTTTTAAACATATATTATCTATCAAACAAGTATAGAGCCAGGGGGCAGTAAGATTGAAACATTTATAATCCCAAAATAAGTAAAGAAAATATACCCATGCAAGAACCCAGTAGCAAAGTAGTTCTAGCATACCTCCCTTATCAGAAAGGTAATGTTTGGTATACAATAAAATTGCACAACAAATGCATACCACATACTTTATTACCATCGGATGTGATGAGTGAGTGGAATGAGTGAGGACCACACATCTCATCTAATCGTAATAAAGTATATGGTGTGCATTTGCTGTGTAATTTTGTTGTACATCAAATATTATTCCTATCAAAAAAACATATTTATTCAATTCCCAATACAGTCTTAGGATCCTTCTCATTCTAGTGCGTAATCGATTCATTCATGTATCCTCCGTTTAGAAGCTTGCCAGGAGCCACTCATTGTACTACCTATACCAACAAGATGTATCTTCTTTTCGGTAGCCTATCACTAAAGAACTCCATAGTTAAGCGTGCTTGACTTGGCAATATTTTGGGATAAGTGACCTCTTGGGAAGTTTTCCCAGGAAGTGTATGAGTAAGGACAAAGCACGCCGAAAAGACCCTGTGTTAGTTTGTGGAGACAATCATCAATCCACAAAGCAACATGGGCTGTTACAAATGATATCAAAGCAGCACCTCTCCTAGTATAGCGTGGCGCGGGGATGAACAAAGTGGAAGCTAGTAGGCATGTAACACCTAGTGACGAGGGCAGGGAATGATCGCTAGTGCAAGAAGGCATGGACAGTGAGTGGCTCCTAGCAGGTTACTAAGTGGAGAGGTGCATGAGTGAACTAATTACATACCAGAATGAAAGAGATCCTAAGACTGTATAAGTATACGACTATACAGTTGAGGATAGCTTATATGAATTGATTTGTACTACCTTTACCAACAAGATGAATCTTCTTTTCAGTAGCTCATTACTAAAGAACTCCACGGTTTAGCGTGTTTGACTTGGAGAAATTTTGGGATAGGTGACCTCCTGAGAAGTTTTCCCAAAAAGCATATGAGTGAGGACAAAGCACGCTGAAAAGACCCTATGTTGATTTGTAGGGATAGTAGTCAATCAATAAAGCAACCTGAGCTGTTACAACTGATGTTATTTTTGTAGGATCTAGGAAAAAGTTGATTAGTTCCTCGAAGGACAAGTTTTTGAGAGTATGGGATCTTGATACCCTGCACTGTATGCAAATTTTTGGTGGCCAACATAATGAAAATTTTTGTTTTATTCTTGGACAAGATGAATATCATTTCAAAATATATGATGTAAATTTGTTTTCCTACATTTTACTTTGCTTCTTACTGGATGAGTATTCTTAATTTTCTTTATCTTATTTGGGAAGGAAAATGGTTAGTCTAAATTGTGCTTTGTTTTGAGTAAAGAAATGCAATCATGATATTGGGATGCATTCTACTATTCCTGTTACCTTCTTCGCTTACAAAATTTTCTGGTTAGGGGATACATTATATTGAAGGAGCATGTTGTTGATAAAACATAAGAAAAAAATGGGGATGGTTATAGGATGGATAAAATAATATGATTTACTTGATGCTCATTTTGTAGATTGTAGGTAACTTGGATTATTGAGGTATTTGGTCCTAGTCATTTTTGGTACTTACTTTTACTTTTTGATCATTTTACTTGTTCTTTCTATTTTTTCTAGCCTCTTGTTCTTCGAAATTTTGTTTCGTTTTATATTTAAGGTTGTAGACTTGGAATCCCTATTGCAAACAAGACCCTTTTCCAATGCTAGCCATGGTGGACGATGAAACACTTAGCCTAGTAGCCTTCTTTTAGTTCAATCTTTGGATCATGGAATTTGACTTTCTGTTATTGTAAGATTATCAAGATTTGCATATTTTGTAACTTTGTTTTATAAATTTGTAAGAAGATCAGACATTCAAGACATGTAAGATATTACATTTTATTATATACTTCGATAGAGAGTTTTATGTATCTTTTATCATGAGAAATGAATACTTGTTATTTTCATATTTTCATTTTTCTTGAATTTTTTGGGTATTGAAAAGAATTAATATAGAAATTATGATGAAAAATATAAATAATGAATTGAAAAAAATTAAAATATGTGGTTGTTTGGAGCAGACACAGTTTAAAAATTTTTCTATATGGTCATTAGTGGAGGTTTTTAAAATTTTTAAAATTTCTCTATATCATGACCAAATTGCAAATTGAATATGGATATAAGAAAATCATGCATAGCTTATAAATGTAAATTGACGCAAGTTGTATTAAGACTATTTTTAAAATGAAAAGTTGTATTCAGATTTTATTTAGTATGTATGAAAATATTATCTACAAAACATAATATTATGTTAAAATTTGTCATTTACAGTAATGTAATTTGCTAAACAATTTTTTATTTTATTAATTTTAAAAGTTATTTTTTGAAAAATTATCCAAATATGTTTTTTATTTTTCACCATTATAAAATTGTTTTTGAAGTTAACTTGCCAAATATTTTTTTCATTTTTTATTTTTAAAAAATGAGCTTAAACTTGTTTTCTAAAATAGTTTTAAAAAATTTAAGAACAAAAATACTTTCCAACAGGCCCTTACATTTTTAGTGAAAGTTGTGAATGTAATAAGATAATAGATAACATATGCAAAATCCTTTAACGAATTCGTCACTTAGATAACTTCACAATTATCAAGACATAGTTCTTCAAATTTTATTTTTCTTTTGCAAGCAACTACACTACTCACATGATTAGAATCATAGCATATTTATAAATGATTTCATAGATTCTAAAATAAGTATCCATCATCATTTTGTGGGAAATTATTTTTTATATGGGTAATGAGTGAATGATTATCATTGATATGGGTTTGGCTTGAATATTACAAAAATGAAGATCTCTAAATCTCATATAAAACGAGATTTATTGGTCAAATGAAGTGAAACGCAGACAAGGGAGGCAGCGAGATGTCACAACCATCAGCTAGTAGGGGAATCTTGGAAGTGGCAAGATTTTAGAGATTCCTGTAGCGTACCAACTTGACACGTGGCGATTAAGGAGAGGGTGGAATAAGATTTAATATTGTATGACCATTCAGTTATTATATGCAATGCATAATTTTAACGTTGTATAATTATATAAATATACAAACATTTCACTTATAGTTATCTGGTTTAATTACTCTGTAGGTCCTTGTAATTTTACTCAATTTCTAATCAGGTCCCTATAGTTTAAAATTTTTTAATTAGGTCTCTATATTTTATAAAATTTTTAATTTAGTCCATGCGAGTAATAACTATTACAAAAAATAGAGTATTTATAGTATATTCCATCTCTGTATAATATATTCTAAGAATATTCCTAGTATTTTTGTAATGGTTATTACTTACAAGGACTCAATTGAAAATTTTATAAAATATAGAGACCTAATTAAAAATTTTTAAAGTATAAGGATTTGATTGGAAATTGAGTGAAATTACAGGGATCTACAGAGTAATTCAACGTAATTATTGAATGGCCAAGTTTAATGGAAGATGATCCTAACATTCTCAAAAAAATTAATTTTGCATGGCATTAAAACATAATAATCTTAATTTTGTATCTTTAAATTTCATTAGATTAAATTTAAATAATAAAATTAATATTTTAGATGATTACAACTTTTAAATAATATTCTGGCTCAGATGTAATCAAGTGTTGATACTCCTATAGTGTAATTTGTCTTAGTACTAATTTTACTTTTTCCTAGGTGATAAAATTTGATACTTGCCAATTAATTTCAATTTTTAAAGAATCTTTTAAAAATGATACAAGTTGTCAATATTGTTAAAAATTAATCTTTCAAATAAAAAATCAAATATTAATAAAAATATAACGCTTGAGAATTATGTTTGATAAATCCTTTTCAGTTTTGATATAAATAGAGAAGATAACAATTCATTACAAACATGAATCATAAGAAATCTTAAAAAAAGAAAACATAGAGGTGGGCTAACAAGTCATTACAAGCAAGACTCATAAGAAATCATAAAAAGGAAAAACATGGAGATAGACTAACACAATGAACTAGGCCTAGGAGCATGTGGGTATCGGCTATGACTGTGGCCTTCAAATTCTTGGCCTTCAGTATCGGTGCCAAGTACTTTCATTCCCTATCACCCCAAACTCTTTCCCGTACACCTTGTAACATTCAAGTATGAGCAACAGGCCATTACATGACAACACAGATATTGATTTATCTGAAAGTCACCACAATCATAATTCCTTTGCCTCATATCAACTCTATATGCTTGTCCGTTAGATGGATCTTGGACTTGGAAAGTCTGATGATGTCTATTTGCTTGAGTGATACGGAGGGTTCTGGAAGCCTGCTCATTCGCTCAAAGTCTGGTTGCTCTAACCAACGCCATAATGAGAAGAATATGAGCCTCTTTTAATACTGAGTTCACACATTTAACTAAGTTCCTGGTCATGTAACCCCACTGGTGCCCACTATCATATGCTAAGACCCATTTTTCTTGCAAAATTTAATCAGGCTAGCATGTATATCTATCTCCATGTTCACATACCCACTCATAATTAATATTGAATTGATGCTCTATTCCTGAGTACCCTGTAAGATATACTATATATGTTCAATATAAAAATTGCAGTAACAAATCCATTAATTCAATATGAAGACGGAAATTTAAATTACCCATGCTCATAACTACTTTGTGCAGATAAGGTCCCTTAAATCTTTGCAAGAAATTAGCACCGATGTGCCTTATGCAATACCTGTGAAATGCTCTTGGAGGTTCCCATTGACCATTGCTTTTCCTTATTACTACATTAATTGACTTGTGGCGATAAAAGATAATGCTAACTCCATCTCGAGTCACAACATTTTTGCATAGATTATCCAGGAAAAATATCAAGCATCTGCAATCTCACCTTCGACAATAGCAAAAACAATTGGCAATATATTCAGATTGCTATCTTGCGCAACTGCCACTAATAAAGTCCCTCTGTAATTTCCATACAAATGTGTGCCATAAATCTGAACAAGTAGTTTGCAGTGTCTAAACACTTTAATACAAGGGCCAAAAATCCAAAACACACAATAAAAAATTTAAATGTCTAGAAGTATCTCATTGTCGTAAAAGGCCTCTACAGTATCCATCTGAACCATTGATCTTTGAACAGTATCACACGTTGCTACACACCATTGTGACAAGGCTTCATAGGAGGTTTCCCATTGACCAAAAACTTTTACAATTGCCTTTTGTTTTGCTATTCATGCTTTCCTCTGTCACTGTGTAAACGTATCGAGATTCAATCTCTGTAATCACAAATTTAATCTTAATGGTCAAATTCTTCCATGGGCTTCAGAAGTTCTGCAATTATATCTAAATCTAATTTTGTGTGATCCTTGGTGAATCTTTCACCAATGCAAGTGTGTGAGCCATTATATTTCCTGCAATTATATCGGAAACTTGTGTGCATTCATAGCTTCAAGATCTAAAGAACGCATGAAGGATATCTCCCTGAATAGATGCTGAATAGCAATTGTATTTGATACATGCTCATCATCTGCTTTATCATCTAGCTCCATATCATCAGCACCGCCATCACTACTTTCATATTCGCCTGCAAATGCCTCCTTAATACTTTCACTATTGTTTTCTTCCCATTCTGCCTCTCCTTGTAGAAATGTGCTCGAGTAAGCCTCTTCTGTAACATCCCTTGTTGCTTTATGGATTGATGACTGTCCCTACAAACTAACACAGGTCTTTTCAACATGCTTTGTCTTTACTCACAAACCACCTATCCTAAAATTACTCCAAGTCAAGCACGCTTAACTATGGAGTTCTTTAGTGATGGGCTTTCAAAAAGAAGATGCATCTTGTTGGTATAAGTAGTACAAATGAATTCATATAAGCCCTCCTTAACTGTATAGTCCCATACCTACACAGTTTTAAGATCCCTCTCATCTAGGTGTGTAATCGGTTCTCACCCGGGTGTGTAATCGGTTCATTCATGTACCCCTCCACTTGGAAGTCTGCCAAGAGCTGCTCCTTGTCCATGTCTTCTTGCACCAGCAATCACTCCCCGACTTCGTTACTGGGCGTTACATGCCTACCAACTTCCGCTTGTCCCCAGACCACACCGTATTAGGAGAGGTGCAGGCTTTGATACCATTATTATAACATCCCCTGTTGCTTTATGGATTGATAACTGTCCCCACAAACCAACACCGGTCTTTTCAAGTGTTTTGTCCTCACTCACACGCTTCCTAGGAAAACTTCCCAGGAGGTTATCCATCCCTAAACTGCTCCAAGTCAAGCACGCTTAACTATGGAGTTCTTTAGTGATGGGCTACCAAAAAAGAAGATGCATCTTGTTGGTATAGGTAGTACAAATCAATTCATATAAGCCCTCCTTAACTGTATAGTCCTATACCTACATAGTCTCAGGATCCTTCTCATTCGGGTGTGTAATCGGTTCAATTATGTACCCCTCCGCATGGAAGTCTGCCAGGAGCCACTCCTTATCCGTGCCTTCTTACACTAGCGATCACTCTCCGACTTCGTTACCGGGAGTTATATCTTCCTCCTCATTGTCGATGGTAAAAGATAGGACCCACTTCTTTGAAATCAACATACAACTCAATGGGGGATGTTTTTGCTCAATGCTGGTGGTATATTTAAAACATTTGCTACATGTGGTTATCATTGTTGATTACAATTGCTTGATACTGAATGAACCCATCAAAAATTGATATTGGGCAACTGTATGTTATTTTTTCCACTGTTTTTGGAGTTTCAGGATCTATGCATTGTTTAAGACCACTTTCTAACTTTGAAATAACAATGTGCAAAGAATAAAGAAATATGCTAGATTCTCTCATACAAATGTGACACTTTCACTAGTATTTATAACAACACTGCCATTGGAATATACTATTATATTTGTAGTACCATCTATTTTTACCTTTTTCTTCTTTCTTTACTTAATTTTTTTTGTCTCATAGATCACTTTTTTGACACACAAATATTGTAATTGTTTTTTAGGTCATAGGACTACCAACATGGGGAACTCACCAACGAAATAAACAAAAGAATAGAGAAATGAAATGTGTGAGAGACCTAAATAACATCTTTTGGGACTAGAAACAAAAAAATAAACATTTGATAATAATATTAATTAAAAACCAAACATACAGAATGAGATGAGAAGAGATGGAAGTGGATTTATATAGAGAGAGTATAATATTTTAATATTTTTCTAAAATCTTGCCACTACCAAGATTCTTACTGAAATCTTGCCATTGGCAAGATTCTTGCTGACAGTGACAGTAATTGAAAGTCATGCCTATTGAAATCTTGCCACTACCAATATCATATGTAGGGTATGGCAAGATTTTAATATAAAATAATTTATTATAGTTTTGAAAATACTGGAAGTGGTGAGATTTTACTAGCACCACACCCATGTAAATTGATTCTTAAACCCATATCAATACATATTATCATCTCAAAACTAATATGGAAAAAAAGAGCCTCATTCTATGCAAATAATAATAATCTAAAAACAAATTGAAATCTCGAATAGCACAAAAATCTATACATGTAACAACCATTCGGACAAATATATTTTGTCTGCTTGTTGAAATGACTCTTGTATCAATAAGATCACCAAACCAGATAGTACAGCCACCACTGACTCTTCACATGTTCAAATTTGTCCAAGCTGTGCAAGAACAATTTTTCAGGCATTTAGCCTTGTAATCCTCAAGAGTCATATTTGCATAAGCCCAAGAATGGAAAGTATCTGGCAAAACAGTGATGCATCAATGTCACATTTTCCATATGCACCACAAATATTATAAGTATCTGTAAGGGTGTAAATTCTAACAATGCTGGGATAAAGGGCTGAACCTATGGTTGTATTGATGGAATGAAAATAGTAACAAAGTTTGAACAATGTAGCAATAAGGAATATAACAACAACAATATTTTTGGTAGTTTCTGAAGTAACAAAGGTAAAATAAAAGTGCATAAATTATGAATGACAATTGTTGAGAGTAGTCCTAAGGTAGCCTCTACATGAAATGCTTCAACACCTAAGGAGGAAGAAGAGAAGAATAAGGGTGAGAATTTCAAAATAGAAGGTGAGAAGAAGCTATTACAGAGAAAAATGAGAATTACCATCAAATTACTTAGCAAACAAAGTCACGCAGCAAGCTATTTGTTACTTTCTTCCTACTGCTCTTCCTTTGCTCCTTGGTATTAGGATTATTCGCCACTTGTCTTTTCCTTATAACTAACATAACTTTTGTCTCGTTGAGTATTGCATCTACTTCAACATTGACCTTTTTTGCCTTCTCATTAATTCTCTTCCTTACATAACCCTCCCTATTTAAAACAAACCCTCCTTATTTAAAACAACCTTGTCCTCAAGGTTGAACTTCGGGTATGTCTTGTAAAACTCTCCTGCTTCTTCCTAAGTAGTGAAGGAATTTTCTTCTTCCCTTCATTGCACTTGTAGTTGCTGCATTTCCTTTCCATTCTATAGAAATATCAAGTACTGCATTCAGAGCCAATATTAGGCCCAACTCAGAAGTCTATAGCGGTAATGGAAGATAATTCTGTTGGTAGTCTCCTTTGAACTTCTTAAGTAAGGAAATGTGGAAAACATTATGGATTCCAGCTTTTGCTGGTAATACCAATTTGTATGCTACTGGGCTCAACTTCTGAGAAATTTGAAATGGTCCAAAATGTTTGAGACTAATCTTTTGGTTTCCTTAATGCCATTGAGTGTTGCCAATATGGTTGGAGTTTGACTAGCACTGGATCACCTTCCTGTAATTTTTCCTGTCTTCTGTTCTTATCGGCATAGTACTTCATGAATTGTTGGGACTTAGTCATATTTGCCTTCAATTGGTCTGCCAATTTATCTTTTTCAATCAGCAATAGTTGTAGTGTTTGATCATCTCTTTCTGAAATTTCATATCTAACCAATGATGATGGGTCTCTACCATATAATGCTTTATAAGGAGACATTTTAATACTTTTATGGTAAGTAGTATTATACCAATACTGAGCCCAAGGCAGCATCTTCAACCAACTCCTTGGATTGTCAAAACAATAGCATCTAAGATACATCTCCAAAGTCTTGTTCAAGACTTCACTTTGTCCATCTGTTTGTGAATGATATGTTGAGCTCATGGCAAGCTTAGTACCTTGCATCTTGAAAAGTTGCTTCCAAAAACTACTTACAAATAATTTGCCCCTATCAAAGACAATAGATTTAGGAAAGCTATGTAGTTTGATAATTTGCTGCACAAAAATTTCAGCAACTTGTTTGCTAGAGAAATCCTGCTTTAATGGAAAAAAGTGTGCAAATTTGGAAAGCTATTAATTGCTACCATGATAATTGAGTAGCCATTTGCTAATGCTAAGGTAGTGATTAAATCTATGCAGATTCCTTCCCAGACTTGTGAAGGTACAGGTAATGTTACGGCATTCTGTAGGCAGCTTTGAATCAGTCTTGGCTTGCTAACAAATTGTGCAATCTAGCACATAATTTCTTATTTGTTTCTACATATTGGGCTAGTAAAATTGAGAGCATATCCTCTCTATAGTCTTAGAAATTCCTGAATATCCTCCCACCACCTCATCATGGTACTCATTGAGAATTGTTGGAATTAAGCTACTATTTTGGGGAATAACCACTCTATTTCTCCATAGTAGTAAATCATTTCGATAATTGTAATTGCTTTCTCTCTGACCATTGGTGATACATTGTTGTAAAATTTGTCTCAGTTGTTCATCTTGACTCAATTCAGCCTTTAGTGTTTGCAACCAGTCCAAGGTCGAGGTTGACTATGCAGCAAGGATGCATTTGGAGAGAGCATCAATAGCAGCATTCTCCACTCCTAGCTTATAGTGTATATCAAAATCATACCCTAGAAACTTATGCAACCACTTTTGCTATTGTGGTGTATGGAGATTTTGGTCTAACAAGGATTTGAGACTCTGTTGGTCTATTCTAATTGTGAATCTTTTCTCCAACAAATAATGCCTAAACTTAGTTATAGCTTCAGTTATGGCAAAGAGTTCTATTGTATAAGCTAACTACCTTTTCATAGTTGAGGACATCTTCTTAGAAAAATACGCTATTGGATGCTTCCCTTGGCTAAGAACAGCACCAATGCCAATGCCAGAAGCATCAGTTTCGATTTAAAAGGGTAATTCAAAATTAGGCAGAACTAACACCAGTTCTGAAGTGATGACCTGTTTCAAGTGCTAGAATGCATCCTCAATTTTAGGGGACCATTGAAATGCATCTTTCTTTAATAAATCAGTGAGAGAAGCTGCAAATAAGGCGCAGTCCTTAATGAATCCTATAGTAACCCATAAGGCCTAAGAATCCCCTTAATTGTTTGAGGTTCTTTGGCTGCTGCCATTCTATTACTGCTTGTATCTTATCTTTGTCCATGTGAACACCCTTGCCAATAATAGTATAGATAATCAATCTCCTTAGTTCCAAATGAACATTTGGAAAGTTTTGCATGAATGTTCTCTATTTATAGCACTTTTAGCACCACTTCCAACTGATATAAGTGAATATTCCATGAAGTGCTATAAACTAAAATATCATCCAAAAATGCCAGCACAAATTTCCTCAAATATGATCTAAACACATAATTCATTAACCCTCAAAGGTGGTCGGAGCATTTGTTAGCCCAAAAGGCATCACCAACCGTTCGTAGTGCCCTTAGTGGGTCATAAATGCTGTTTTGCATCTGTCTTCTGGTTTAACTAAGATTTGATGATATCCAAATCTCAAATCTAGTTTTGAAAAGAATGTAGCTCCATATAATTTATCAAGCAACTCATCTACTGTAGGTATAGGAAAGTAATCCTTGACAGTGATATTATGTAAAGCGGTATAATCAGTGCAAAATCTCCAAGTTCTATCTTTTTTTTAACCAATAGTATAGGTGAAGAGAAAGGACTCTTACTTGGTTAAATTATGCCTTCATCTAGCATTTCTGAACCATCAACTCAATTTATTCCTTTTGGCTATGAGGATACCTATAAGGCTTGACTTTCACCAGTTGTGCTCCTTCAATCAATGGAATGCTATGGTCATGCTCCTTCTGTAGTGGCAATCTAGTTAATTAATCAAACACCTTTGCATATGTGTGTAAGAATAGAGCCAATTCGGGCTCCAATTCCTCTGATAAGTGAAATGTTGGTAGTTGTTGAGCGTCTTTGCTTTCCAACTAAATTGTAAAGGCTTTTGCCATGGTATCAATGTTAAAAAGTTGCCTAATGTGGTGAAATTGAGCTTGTTGGGGTTCTATTGAATTATCCCCTTTGATTGTAATAAATTTTCCTTGATGGAGAAATTTGATTAGTAGTGCGTCATATCAGCAATGTGAGCTTTGAGAGTTTTTAGCCATGTGGCTCCAATCACTAAATCATCTCCAGCTACTTGTAATACATATACATCTAGAATCTGAATTTTATGGCCCTACATAGATACATCCAATGAAGGAATACGGCTTTCCACTATTAAAATGTTAAAATTCCCCACCATTACTCTGAAACCCAATGCCGGTTCCATTGGCAGTTTTAGAAATCTTGTAATTCTTGGTTGGATAAAACTATCTGAGTTGCCCTTATCTATCAAAACTTGTACCTCCAATCCCTGGATGAAGGCCTTTAAACGGATTGTGCCTAATCCTGAGGTTCCTTTCATAGCATTGAGTGAAAGGTAGTGTTCCATGACTTGTTGTTCGAGTTGTTGAGTTACATCAATTCCTTGTTCTGAATCAACATTTAAGCTCGTGTTATTCTCCTCATCATCTTCAATTTCTTCTAGTTGGTATAACATAAAATGTCTATTAGGACACCTTGACTGCTGAGAATTTTTCATCACACTAAACATAAAGTCCCTTCTCCCGTTTGACTTGTTGTTCAGCTGCAATGAGTTTATGGACTTGGTTACGGTTCGGGTGAAATGTAGGTTTCTGAGGTGGGGTGGGTAAACCTGGTGGTAGTGCTTGTCTCTAGGGTGGTTTGGGTTGTGGGTTTGTATATAGAGGGTATGTTGGATTACAAAACATGCTAGGTCCATGGATTGCTTTGAATAATGATGAAAATTTATCCTCGTATAATTTTGCCAAGCTCAACGTATGTATTAACGAAGGGGGCACTGTGCTTCCATTTCTTTTCTAATCTCCATGTGAAAACCACTGATGAAACAATTTCTAAGAGCCTCAGGTGGCTCAATATTTGTGCAGTTTGCCAGAGTAATGAATTCAGCATAGTAATTGATTATGATACTTTGCTGTTGGAGTTTGAAAAATGATTCCTGTGGAGACTCGAACAATGATAGCCCAAACTAAATTTCAATGGAGCATTTGAGTAATGTCCACAATTGGAATAGAAGTTATCGTTGTGTTATTTGGAACCACAAAATTGTTGGTCCCACGATATGCATTCTTGCAATGCTAATTTGTTCCTTTTCTGGAATTTGATAGAAATCACAGTATTGATCGACGCTAAAGATCCATCCCAGAGTATCCGAGCCATCGAAATGAGGTAAGTCAAAGTTCATTCTTCTGGTGGGAAATGGTTGCTGATGTTGAAATTGATTGTCGAATTAGGAGTTCCCACATGGTTGTTCTCGTGATAGGATGAAGAATCGTGGTTGGTATTTTTATGTTGATTGAGCAAGACTTGAGCTAAGGATTGTTAAATTGATTCTATTCTACACTTATTTGCTTCAGTAATTCGAGCAATTTCAGCTTGTTGGTTCTCTGCGGTTGCTTCCATCAGCTGGTAGACTTTCTTAATCTCTACCTCCATTGTTTTCATCCTTGTGTTGTCAGCCATAGCCAATGAAAGTGCCAAGTATAAGGGTGTAAATTCTAACAACATTGGGAAAAAGGACTGAACCTGTTCTTGTATTGATGGAATGAAAATAGTAACAGAGTTTGAACAATGTAGCAGCAAGGAATATAACAGTAACAATATTTTTGGTATGTAGTTTCTGAAGTAATAAAGGTAAAATAACAGTGTAGAAATTATGAATGACAATTGTTGAGAGTAGTCCTAAGGTAGCCTCCACACAAAATGCTTCAACACCTAAGGAGGAAGAAGAAAAGGATAAGAGTGAGAATTTCAGGATAGAAGGGGAGAAGAAGCTATTACAAAGAGAGATGAGAATTATCACCAAATTGCTTAGCAGACAAAGTCATGCGGTAATTTATTTGTTACTTTCTTCCTATTGCTCTTCCTTTGCTCCTTTGTATCAGGATCATCCACCTGTCCCTTTCTCATAATTAACTCAGCTTTTGTCTAATTGTGCATTGCATCTACTTCAGCATTGACCTCTTTGGCCCTCTCATTAATTTTCTTCCTTATAGTATCACACCTGTCTTGTGGTGAGGATTGATACACAATCCAAGATCTTGTCTGTGGAGCCTAAGAAAGGCACTTATAAAGACTGAGGGTTTGGTTCAAAACACATATTGAATTCACAAAACTATTCTTAAGGGTGAATATATAATACACTTAGTCCATGTTGCTAACAAATTGGAAATAGTAAATTGGATTATCCTTCAATACAGAAGTACTACTAAATTGAATTCTATTCCGTGGTCCTACCTTGTAGAACAGTTCGGAGCCTTTGACAATACCAGCTCAGGATTGCTGCCATGGATCATACCAAATGTTAAGTCTCTTATAGATGGATCATCCCAATTCTTCCAAGCAGAAAGACTATGATTTATATCATTTTTTCAGTCTTATCTAAGCTTATTTCCTGGTAATAATGTGTCTGAAGGATGGTCAAAGCTTTGCCATAAGAAATTATTCATTGCCATCTTTCAATACTAAATTTCCATTGTATAAGAGCTGCACAATGGGACTCAAAGATGTTTTTATTTCATTTGTTGATCAAAGAAGGGCCTAATTCTGGATGAGAAGCATGAGGTTTCCGTCTTGGCTTATGATCAATTTGCTGGAATTGTCTTTAATTGTATTGTCACGGTTTGCAACCCACAAACTGCTCTTGTGAAAGGGATTTTTTTGATACTATATTCCTATATAGTGATGGTGGGGTACTTACAAAAATACTTCGACGCTCAAGTCAATAGATGAATAAGGCATGAAGTGGTAAAATATGTAAGAATGATAAAATTGAGTAAGATACATATAGTAAAAGGTGATTCCATACTAAATTAGAAGATAATCTTCCTTGAATAAAGGAGATATTCTAAAGATTTACCCAATGCTAGATAGGTTTTATATTAATAGAAGATATGATCTAATATAGAAAATATAGTAAGATAATAAGAGATATGGAAGGATAATAGGAGATCTCGTAGGCGATTTAGGAGATATGATTTAATAAATTAGGGGAGAATCTCTAGAAGATCTTAATACCATGAGGCCGATCTATGTATCCCCTGTCTGAGTTCCTTCAGATTGGGCTGAGCTCTTTGGTCCATATTTCCAATCTAGTGCACTTTCTTTTCTATGTACACACCTTCTACCTTGGTTGGTTAAGATTTTGGGCTTTTTGTTGATTTGTCTGAGTACTTTATGAAGAAGAAGGATGTGGAGGATTGACAAATTAAAAAATGAGGTTCTTTCGTAAGCTCTTCTCTATTTCATTTTTTTCTAAGTTAGATTTTGTTTCTCTAAAATGGAGAGATTGTATTATATATATATATATCATCCTAGTAACCACTACAAAAAAAATTGGTGAAATACCACATTTTTTTCAACAATGCTCGGCAGAGGCGTGCCTAATGACTTTGGTTAGCAATCTCATTTTGTTCACCGTGCATCAGTTTTTAACCCCTCATTGTGCCAATTTCATTGGTTTATCATATCACCATGCTCTTCATGCTTCACCTTTATCTCTTCATCTTCTTGACCAAAACTTCTCCTTCAAATTCATTTTGGATCTTAGAATGTTGTTGCCACCATCAACATCTTCGCCACTGCCACCATCCTAGGTTCCAGTATCGTACGACATGTTTTCTATTTCTTTTCTCTCTCTCTCTATCTCTCTCTCTCTCTTTCCCTCTCCCTCTCCAATTCATTTCACTCTTTCTCTCTCCAATTCATTTCATCATCACTAACCGTTGATATCACCGCTGCTGCCGTCTTTGATTCCAGCATTGTATGGTCTATTTTCCATTTCTAATTCATTTTCGACTATCAATATTTACTCATGATTTTCATTATCATTTGCTTCAATTTTTAGATTTATGAGTGTTACCTCTAATCTAGGGTTTTAAATTTAATTTCTCATGAAACAACTCAGATCTAGGGTTTGATTAATGTGTATGCTTTTGGCCTCATAAAGAAGCTAGATTGATCTAGTCATGGTAGCTCCTTTATTCAGGTATCAACACTTCTATTGAATGCTCGTGCTTCCAGTTATCTTGCATTTTTTTTCCTTTTCAATGATTTATTTAGACTTATAGTTTGCTTTGTAGTTTTTAATTTTTTTTTCCTTGATTGTATTCAATTTTTGCTGTTCTGTTGTTATTGCAGAATATGAGTTTACAATAGCATAATGAGGTCGAGCTCTCAGTACTTGGAATGGGTATTAAATCCTTTTAAGTAAATCTTTCTCGATTATTCTTGTTTTGTTATTAATTGAATTGAATTGGATTGTGGTCATGCGTAGTTGGTTCTATTGATTTTTTATTTGTAGTGTAGTCTTACTTGTCATTTCCATTGATTCAAGTGTTCTCATAGAGTTGTATTTGTCACTATTCACCAATTATATATCTCCTAGGGTGAAAATTTTGCGAAAAGTTGAAGAGTGGAATAAAATGCATCAAAGTTTCATTAAACATAATATGTTGCTTCTCCTTTCAATTCAAAATTAAAGTTCCTTTATAATTCATGACTTAATTTGACATTTTTCCCAATATTCATTGTAAGCATCAACCTCATTTTTTCTGGCCTTGCTAATTGGGTCGAATTGAAAAGGTAGCTTTCCTCTCTATAATTCCATACATGTTGTAACACCCTAACTTTCAACACAATATGCCTAGGACGCATAATGGTTAATTGTTAGTGGTTACTCCTTCGTTTCATAATTTTACTTAATTTTATGCTTCGAAAATAAGTCTATGGAAAATAAGACCCTTTTTTTTGAAAAACCAAACTATAAGCCATTCGCGTATATGTTATAGCATATAATTATTCATCACATAGCATACATACAGATCTCAATAGAGTCTTGCATCAACTGAGGACATCATCATATCATAACATTAACATCAAAAGTCAAATGATAATAATAATGACAATATAGGAATATTCCACATACTTACTATAACAATAGTACTAAGCCCACCTATGGAGGTTGAGCATACAAATAACTCGAAAGCAAATCACAACTATGGTGTAACAAAATCTCTCGCGACTAAATTATGAACTTGTACAAGGATGAGGTAACTTTTAAGGTTACGATGATGAACGACTATATCCCTATTTCTACTGCATCACTCTGATCTCGATCATTGTGCAACTTCGATGCCGGCATCTTGAAGAAGTCCATCGTCACCGTTATCAACCTTGTCTGAAGACGAAGATGGAAAGAAAGATAGAAGGAGTGAGAAACTTATACAAGAATCTCAGTAGGGTTTCCCGCTCCATACACGTGTCATCATCATTGTCCTTAGGAACCTCGGGTTTAATTATGAAAGTAGTGGGCATAAATAAGATTCATTTATTAAGTTTTCAAATACTATTATTCGAGGCCCATATCTTTTAGCATGAATCTTAATGCATAAATGCAACAGGTATCTCATGTATGTATGGTAATGCCTCAGTATATGCAACATAAATCAACAATGTGTAAGTTTAAAACACAAGATAAGGCTAAGCACATGAACAGGAGATAATCTAGAAAACTAAAATAGTGGCAAGTAAATGGATGCACGATAGGGCAATGTAATGAGTCAAACATCATACAACCTACATGGGAAGGCAGGAAAATCCATGGTAATTTACTCTTCATGAATGAATTCTCACATTTCTTTCTTATCAATTCCACCCTCTTACGTCATTACCAAAACCAACCAACATGCTAGCCTTGGTGATTTTTACAATTACCACCAGAACTAACCGACCTACCAATCACCTAGTAACTAACCGTCACTAGATTTAACATGGGTTAATAGAGGGGGAGAAACACATCACTTTCTTGCCTTTCTTATTATGAATATGCAACTTACTTGGATCACCTCTCATAACCTTTAATTCGAGGAGTCTAGAGGATCATTTCCATATGTTTTATGTCACCTTACCATTAGCATGTCATATTAAGATGCAAAAACACAACTTATCATATAATGTTACATGCCTTCGTATTACTTTCACACATGCATCTTAAACATTTCAAGTGAAATCATAACATGCTATAACAATCTTTATGAAAACATAATCATCACATAAACTTCAAGTACATCAATTCATAACATTTTATAAAGCAAGTACTCATAATAATTCTTTAATCAATTAAACTTCTAATTGGGTAAACCCAACTTTTGTATTTATTCTTTTATACATCTAAGGGATCAATTATAATGGTTTTTACTAATTGTTAACCTTAAGAACATTACTAAACAAATCTGGACAGAATTGAAATAAAAGAGAAAATGAACCATTTCGGTGTTCTAGAAGTTACGTTTTTTACCCTTTCTCGTTGCCGACTTTTCCTAAGATTCTAGAATTAATTTTTAAACCAATTATGAGTGATTCTAACACATATACGCCTAATATAATACACTTCTACCATTTTTAAACATGTTGAAACAGAAACTATAATTTCAGTTTTTAGAAAGCTTTAGAAGTCACATTTTTTACCCTTTTTAATTACTAGACTTGCCTAAAATGCTAAGAATAATTATCACACCATTTAATAGTAGTTCTTACACATTTAAACCACTCTAAACAACATACATCAGATCTGGGAATGTTAGAACAGAAATCAGAATTTAATTTTCCAAAGGCATGCAAAATTGCAATAATAAGCATTTCTAGTAACTAGTCTTTCTTAGAATTAATTCTAGATCAATGAATGTTCATATAATCAATTCTTATTCACAAATAATAACATCAAAAAGTAGCATAATTAGAGAGCTCAATAAAAAGATATTTAGATTTATAAAGATATATATTCCATGAGTCAAAGTTCTCATGTGAGTTAAAAGGGTGAGTCTTGAGCACTAGATTAATTAAGTGATGGCATAAATTTAAACGTACAATGCAAGCTTCATTATTAATCTTGGCATTATAGGGTGATGGCAAGAAAAACATAAATATGATATGCAAAGCTTGAATATAAACATGAGAATACAAGCTCTACTTTTAAATCTTTAAGTTTAAGTGATGACTTGAAAAGTAAATATGCTAGACAAGGAAATGTAAACATGAATGCAAGTCCAATTCTTTATTTTAGTGCTCTAGGCCCCTTAGAGTATTCACTCTAAATCAACAATCAACTTTAAAGTTGAAATAGGTAGGCTTCGAGTTAATTATTTAGGTGATATGAAAATGCAAACTCTAGTTTTAATCTTTAAGTTTTAGGTGATGGCTTGAAAAGTAAACATGCTAGGCAAGAAATTAAATATGAATGCAAATCCAATTCTTTTTATTTTAGTGCTCTAGGCCCCTTAAAGTATTCACTTTAAATCAACAATCAACTTTAAGGTTTAAATAGGTAGGTTTCGAGATTAATTATTTAGGTGATGGCAAAGAAACATAAATATAAATCCAAAACTCAAATATAAATATGAAATGTAAGGACTTGAAATATAAATATGAATGCAATCCATTGATTATCTTTTTGAGTCCTAGGCTCAAGATTACCATTTAACTCTTTAAAACAACATAATATCTTTGTTTGCCAAAAATTTTAGAAGTGAAACCTTCAAGCTTTAGAGGTCAAATAAATGATAGTTTCACAACCAACCCCCAAGATCCTCATCATCAAGCCATGATTTTCCAATAACATGGCTATTATGGCCAGAAAAGAAAAGAAAGGAGAAAGGAAAATAAAGAACCAAAAATGAGGAGGAGGAAGGAAGAATCATCATTATAACATCTCAAACCAAGAGTAAAACAAAAGAAAAGGGTAGAAATCTTTAAAAAAAAAACCCCTACCAAAGGTATTTTTCTTGTTTGGAAGAAAAGGGCTTGACTTTTGCAAAGAAATGAGAAGAATATATCTCCTCTTAGAGCTCCTCAAGGATTCAGCCAAGGGAAGAAAAAAAAAGGAAAGGAAGATTTTTCTCAAGCTTTGATGTTTAGAGATGGAAATGTTGTGTTTCTTGGGGGGAAGGGTGGCTTGTGATGGTTTGAGGTTGAGAGGTGGTGGTGGAGGGTGGTTTTGTGGTGGTGGAGAAAGAAAAGAGAGTTTCTGAGAGGTGAGAGAAGAGAGAATTGCATGACAAGTTTTTTGGACAAGTTTTCAAATCCAAAAAGTGAATGGTAAAGTGTAGGCTTCTTTGAGTGTGTGTTGTATATAAAGACGCATGTAAGGGTGTGATGGGAGGTATGGGTAGCCATGAGGAAGGTATTGATGACCATCATGGAGGCATGGGCATGAGGAGATATTTTTCTTTCTTTTGTGTTAGGAATTGAGTTTAGAGGTAAACATGATTAGGAATTGTTAATGAAGTGTTTGGGCTAGTAAGTAAGTGATTGACCCACTCAAGACATAATTAGAGAGTTGCCTTGCTCACTTAGTGAAGTCAAACTTCATTAAATAGGAATCCAATGCCAACATGTTTCCTTGATTTAGGAAATTGGAGAGAGAAAATACTATTTCAAATTGACATGACACTAATTCTTGAATTAAGAAAAGGGTTTTGAGTTTCTTTAAGCAATCTTAGGCCCTAATTAACCTCAATCAATTATTTTGACTCAAGATTAATAATTAAAATTAATTAATCTTTAATTAGAGCCTAATATTGCTTAGGTTTCGTTAATCACACAATTAAGCTCATTATGCCCTTAATTATGGGCAAAATGGTAATTTTATAGAGAAACTCACCGGGACCACCCCGAGCTTATACAGACATTAAATAACTCTTAAAAATGACATTCCAAACTTCCTGGTGAAGTCCAGGCTCAATTAGCTATTAATTCTGTGTTAATTAGTCGTAGGGATATTTTGGTTATTTTGCACATCGAAACTCAAAAATGAGATTCTTCTGCTCTATTAGCACACACAACACACATGATCCCCATTTAACATCAAAACATCCACTTGAGGTTTGCCTAGACTGGATTTCCTCGATTCCCGGGTAAAAATGACCTCAGACGCATTTTGGTCATTTTGTACACAGGGAAAAATTGGGGCATTACACATGCTACTACTATCAGCATATATAAATAACAAAATCAAATCTATTATACTCTGCCTATGACTAGTTCTTGATGGATAACATTTAGTGTCTCAATTCTATAGAAGCATGCTAAATAGCAGGAAAGTATTCTGACAAATATTACTTCATGTTTAGTTCAATCATTTTAATTATTTTTAAATAGCTGAGAAGCATACTGATTTAATTAAGTGAATAGTGCATGCTATTTATATGTTTTTATGGGATTGGGAAGTGCTGCATATGCAAGGGCAGGATAGTGGAAGTAGCCTTGGCCTCCTATGGCGGCAAGAGTTTTCATTACATAGTCTGTGTAGAAAACTTTTTTTTTTTGGTTATCCTTTCTATATGCTAATACTATCGCAAGTCAGGTGTAGAATAATTTTCTATTTCTGTACATTTTATATTTTCATAACACACAACCCATGAAGGTCTAAATGTATCTTTTTTTTCCAGGAACTATTAAAGATAATGGCTAAATAAGCTGAATAAAGGAAGGTACATTTACAAAAACTTTGAGCTTGAGATCATGATCTTTGTTTGGATTATCATTCTGGTTCTGATTCGCAAGTAGATCAATTTTTTGTTCTAATGTCACCATTTTCCATTTTAAACTTTTTAGGATGCTATCTAGTTTGTTAGCAGGAGATTTTGAAGAAATTGTAGAGAAAATGTTATTCGAGAACTCGAGGAGCTAATTAAAAGAACTGAAGCGCAGTTGTAGAAAACCTTGCTGCAGCAATTGGTTACATTTTGTTGACACTACCTTTCAATATGAGGTGTGACTCCCATATTCGTATACTATGAAGTCTGTTGTGAACTTGTGATTAGGGATTCTATTAAAATCTGTGGTAACATTCTTACATGAGAGTCTGTAGTAACATTCTTATGGAAACAAATTGTTTCAGCGAGCTACTTGAGATGACTAGATTAAATATTATTTGTAACTGTCACAATGTCCCTGGGGTGCCGCGATGAGAATAACAACCAATTTCAAAAATAAGAGTTGCCACCAATTTTAATTCTGACTAAAATTCGAAAACCTTTTGATTTGCAAAGCTAATTTTTTAAAAAGAGATATGAGGTTTAGGGGTCTAATTATGATTAGGAAAATGTGAAAACTTAACCCCATTGCAACCCTAATACATCCATATAAATACATTTATACTAGGGCTTAATATGCAAATTTATTTATAAATTTAAAATATTAATTTTTCCTCAAAAACTATAACAATCATATATTTACAAAGAAATAAAACAAAAATTAAAGAATAAATTTTATGTAAAAAATTTAGTTTGATAGTTATTGGCTACACAGACATAGCCTCTGGTGCAAAACTCTTATGTTAGATTCACATGATCGATTATTGACAATTTGTGACAGTTACAAATAATATTAAGCGATTTCACAAATTTGTGCAAAACTCTTATGACTAGATTTCCACTTTTTGTACAAGCCTCTGGTGCAAAACTCTTATGTTAGATTCACATGATCATAGGTAATTTAATTTACTATCCTATAACTTATTTTGAGTTGCTTCCATGTTTATTGTGCTGGTTTCATTTTGTTCTTATGTTTCTAGTGATATTTGACTTCATTATTGTTTGGTAACATTGCTATCTAGCCTATTTAGAAGTTATTTGATTTTGAGGACAATTATGTATTCTGGATTTCAGTTGTCTCGTTGATTTGGTTTGTGTTTATAATTTCTTGTATTCCGGTTCCTTTGTAGTGCGATTGTTAATTGTACTTAGAGCAGGATAGATTAGTTTGTTAACCATTAGAGTTGCCACAAGGAGGTTGTTGGAGTTTTTTTTTTTTTTTTGGTTTATGCTTGTATATACCCTTCTGGTGGTCTGGGACCTACTTTTACAAAATAAATAACATATTTACTAATTGTGGCTAGACGAGACAACATGTAGCTAAACAAAGAACATAACCACATCCAAAAATGTGGTTAAAAGAAAATTTAAGGTGTAGCTAATTGATACATTTTCCCCATGCATGCAATAGCCACGCCTCCTGCAAGCATTGGAAAGTCATTTAGCCACGCCTTGAAATGTGGGTAATTGTCATTTTTGAGCGTGGCTAAACGACAATATTTTTGTAGTGAACTATAATTACTAAAGATATTTTGACTTCAAGGCAGTAGTTACATATCTTCAAATACAAAGTAAGAAAGAAAATAGTTTCTCTATCTAGCACGTAATTATGAGATAGTTACTTCATTAGTTGAAGCAACTTCTTGTCCTTCACATGAGACATTTTCAATTAATAAATCTGTAGGTTCCTTCGACTGAGGCAAAGTATTTTCTCTATTCAACATTGCTACAGCAGATGTCATATTTGGCCTATCATTAGGATGATGTTGTAGACACAAAAGATTAATTTGAATGTAGTGTACTGCTTCGGATAGAATAAGTGAGTCCCTCAAAGTGGTATCAATGAAATCCTGTATGATACCCATTTTCCACATCCTCCATGCCTACAACAATTTTGAATAATATTTATCTACATGTTGCTTTACCATAAAATGTTGAAAGGAAATTTGATACTTACATGTTCAATAAGATTATGGCTATTGGTAGGGTGCGGAAGCCCTTTATTTCTTTTTCCACTTATAATCTCTAACAATAATACACCAAAGCTGAATACATATGATTTTATAGAGAATTGCCCATGAAAAGCATATTCAGGAGCCATATAACCACTAAAAAAAACAACATGTGAGTTAATTTCATGTAAAAATAATGTATGGTAATTTAGCATCTCCAAAAATACTTACTATGTGCCAACTATTCTATTTGTATTTCCTTCAATTTGATCACCTCCAAAAATTCTAGCTAGACCAAACTCTGAAATTTTTGAATTCATATCATTGTTTAATGAAATATTACTTGCTTTTAAATCTCTGTGCATGAGTCTTAATCTTGAATCTTGATAAAGATGAAGAAGTCCTCGAGCAATTCCATACAAGATGTGTAAGCGCTTAGACCAATATAAATGCTTACTTTGAGTTGAATTTGCCAATATTGCCCATGATGTAGATTAGACATTTATTTCAAAACTTTCTATAAAACAAATCCAAAAATTAGTATATTAACCTTCAACTTTTATAGAAATTAAACTACTAACTGAAAATAAATGAATCGAGACTTTTGTTAGGCAGGTATTCATAGAGTAGGATTTTTTCCTCTCCTTCAATGCAATAACCAAGAACCTTAACAAGATTTCGGTGTTGAAGCTTGTTGCACAACATAACTTCGTTTTTAAATTCTTTTGATCCTTGACCTGAACTGCTTGAAAGTCTTTTGACTACAATGTCTACTCCATGTGGCAATGTACCCTATTTTTTACGTAAAATTTGACAAAAAATTAGATTCATTAACCTTGTTTTTAACAATAGGTTAGTTGCATATTTACCTTGTATACAGGACCAAATTGTTGACTAAGAAGTTATTGGTGGCTTTTACTAGTGTGTCAAGATCATAAAAAGGAAGCTCCAAATCTTGTTATCCGCCTCCATCTTTCTTATATGCTGTCACGACTTTTCCTGGTTTCTTTTTAAACAATCAAGTAAAATATTAAAAAAAATTAATGGAGTTTAAAATTAGACACACATCAAAGAAGAAACGAAACTTTGAGTTAACATAGAATATCAGTTATTGAAAATTTGAAATCTAATGAACTAGCTCGGAATGTATGACGGTGTAGGTGTTCTACTTTTTTGAATTGAACCATTTTTTCAATCTTTGTGAAATTGAGAATGTAGTATGGCTCTCTTTACCTTTATACTTGGCTATGCACCAATAAATATAGGATAATGCTAATAGGACCACAAGGAATGCAACTGTGATTGTAACTGCCAAGACTACCTTTTTCTTATGGCTATGTTCAGCATCTGCAGTTACAACATGACAAGGAAATGTCAAATGAAGCACTTCGGATTGCCAAATACTAATAAAAAGAAATTATTTAAACACCTAAAAGTGGGTGTCCTATTAAGACATTCACTTTATCACTATTGGATGTGATGGTAAATAGTTCTTATTCATTCTATTAATTCATCATATCCAATAATAAAAAAGTGGGCATCTTAATGGCACATATATTTTTAGGTGTTGAAATAGCATTACTCATTCACATTTACATAACTCTACAATTATAAACACTTAATTCTTCACATTTTCTTACAAACAAATACACTACTTACATAATTAGAATCTCCAGTTACTTAAATATATGATTCCACAGATTTCAAAAACAACTATCCATTATCAATACGTGCAAATAATAAAACTTTAAAAATAAATTTAAATCTCAAAAAGCATCAAAGACTTTACTTGTGGCAACCATTCGGACATATAGATCTTGCCCATCTACTAAAACTCTCATATCATTAAGATCACCAAACCACATGGCACAACCACTACCACCTGCTCTTATGTCCAAATTTGTATAAGCTGTGCAAGAACAGTTTTCCAAACATTTTACCTTGTAATCATCAAGGGTCATACTTGCATCAACCCAAGAATGTAAAGTATCTGGCAATTTCATATTTGCAAACTTATGAAAACCATCTCTGTTTTTCACCCCACAACTCCAAGTGTCACTATGTACACACCCTTGTGTCCAATCCATTGCATTCCAATTCTGTTTTGATTTTGGCTCAAATCCTTCTAAGCATTGGCAAATTGGTGACGCATCAACAACATACTTTCCGTACGGGCCACAAAGATTATAAGAATCACAACTGTCTTATGGCGCAGATTGATACACTTCCTAAGTTCTTATTTGTGGAACCCATGTGAGGCGTTGATGATAATGTGTTGGAAATACGGTAATGTATGCACACACATAGACACAAGAAGGAAGAAGAAAGATATAGAAAGAAGCGGCAAACTTCTGTATTTATGTTTTACATGTTTTCTTATCTTGCATGTAATAGCTACAATACAGAGGTTTATATAATAGTACAACGCATCCTAAATTTACCATTTCCAAACAATGAATGGTTTTATCTAATAATAAAAATATCTAAAACTTATCAATGTTACTCACTAAAATTGTGGTTACAAACCACCCTTCAATTTTTATCATTAATTTATTAATAAGTTTACTTTTTCAACACTCCCCTTTAAACTTGATATCTTTCCAACTCCAATCATCTTTCTCAATTTTTGAAAAGTATCATACTTGAGAAGCTTTGCGAAAATGTCAGCAATTTGATCAAGCGACTTCACATATTCAACCTTCACATGCATATTCTAAATGCATTGTCGAATAAAATGATACCTTGTCTCTATATTCTTGCTTCTGTCATGAAACACTGGGTTCTTTGTTAAAGCAATAGCTGATTTGTTGTCCATCATGATCTTGGTAGCTTCAGCTTGTTCAAAGTGAAGCTCTTTCAATAATATTTTCAACCAAATTGCATGGCATGCACAAGCATTTCAAGTATGATACTTTTCAAAAGTTGAGAAAGATGATTGGAGTTGAAAAGATATCAAGTTTAAGGGGGAATGTTGAAAAAGTAAACTTACTAATAAATTAATGATAAAAATTGAAGGGTGGTTTGTAACTACAATTTTAGTGAATAACGTTGATAAGTTTTAGATATTTTTGTTATTAATTTATTAACAAGTTTACTTTTTCAACACTCCCCCTTATACTTGATATCTTTCCAACTCCAATCATCTTTCTCAAAGTAGGGTAGATAATCATAAGCAACTTCAATTTGTGTACTCCAGTCCCAAGTTGCACTCTCTTCAAATTCAACATCTCTACTAATTATTTCTTTATTATTGTTAGGATTGAAGAACTTGTATCCTTTTGAGTTCTCCTCATAGCCAATGAACACAACCTTCTGGCTTCTATCATCAAGCTTTGATCTTTCTTGCTTAGGAACTTGAACATATACAATAGATCCAAAAGCTCTCAAATGCGATACACTGGGCTTTAAGCTGCTCCATGCTTCTTGAGGTGTAACATCTTTCAAACTTTTGGTAGATGAGCGGTTTGAAAGATAAATTGCACATACAACTGCTTCTCCCCATAACTCTTTTGGCAATGACTTGCTCTTCAACATCATTCTTGCCATATTAAAATTGTTCTGTTCTTTCTTTCAGCAACTCCATTTTGCTAAGGTGATCTGGGACCTGTCAAGGGACACCGAATGCCATGATTCTCACAAAAGGTCTTGAATTCATTTGAAATGAACTCTCCACCTCTATCAGTTCTTAGAGATTTGATCTCATAACTGCTTTCTTTTTCTACACGAGCTTTGAACTTCTTGAATGCTTCAAATGTTTCACTCTTTTGCTTTAAGAAATAAACCCATGTTTTTCGTGAATAATCATCAATGAAAAGCAAAAAGTAAGCACTCTTACCAAGTGATAGAGGCTTAATTGGCCCATAAACATCTGCATGGATCAAACGAAGTGGCTTGGTAGCTCTTGATTTGGATTGCTTTGGAAAACTCTTTCTTGAATGTTTTCCAAGCAAGCAAGCTTCACATAACTGGTGAAGATGATCTATTGTTGGAATGCCTTTCACCATCTTCTTTCTTCCCAATTCTTTGAGCCCTCCAAAGTTTAGATGTCCATATCTTATGTGCCAAATCCATGATGAATCTTCAATACAAGATTTTAAACACATAGCTCCAGCAGTTCTCATGTTTAATAAGAACATGTGATTTCTTGTCATAGAAACCTTAGCAATAAGGTTTCCTTTTTTATCTCTGAGCCAAAGATAGCTATCTTCCATGATTATTTTACAACCATTCTTCATAAGTTGCCCGATACTCAAAATGTTATTCTTCATCTTTGGGATGTAATAAACATTGGGAAGAATCTTATGGCTTCCATTCTTCAGCTCAGATAAAATCGTCCCTTTACCTTTGATCTCTACTTTTGATTCATCACCAAAATGCACATGGCCTGTCACATTGGCATCAAGTGCAACAAATTTACTTCTGTCACCTGTCATATGGTTGCTAGCTCCATTGTCAAGATACCACATACTATCTTTGGAATTTTGATCTTCCTTGAGTGTAAGGAATAATGTTGGTTCTTCAACATCTTTACTGTGTAAAATAAGTTTGTTCTCTTCTTCTTTTGATGTAGGACACTCCCAAGAATAATGACCATCCTTTCCACATAAATAGCATTCATTGTGTCTTTTGTCAACTGCTCTTCCTTTTCCATGACCTCAAGAAAAATTTTGATTTCTTCTCTCTTGAGAATAATTTTTCTCAACTCCTCCTCTTCCATAACTATGTCCTTGTCCATAGCCTTGACCACGTCCTCATCCTCGACCTCGGCCTTGTCTTCCACTTTCGTTGGCTTCTACTTTACCATTCCTTGAAAGTTTTGCTTGCAAGACTTGCTCCACACGTTCTTGTTTTCCTCTGTCCATCCTTTCTTCATGGGCCCATAAGGAACCATTTAATTAACCAATGGACATTGTCTCTAAATCTTTAGATTCTTCAATGGCTACCACCATATGGTTGAATTTTGAGTTGAGAAAATGGAGGATTTTCTCAACAACATGAACATCTTTTAACTTTTCTCCAAGCCTTTTCATTTGGTGCACTGCTGCCAGAACTTTAGTGAAATAATCCAAAATGGATTTTGTCTCCATTATTAGAGACTCAAACTTAGCCCTTAGAGTTTGAAGATGCAACTTCTTCACTTTTTCAACTCCCATGATAGAATTTTGAAGAGTATCCCAAGCTTTTTTGGCATTGGTTACATCAGCAATCTTCTCAAATATCTCATCATCTAAGCCTTGATGGATTATGGTAAGTGCACCTTGATCTTTTTTTCTTTTATTCTCCAATTCCTCCTTTTGAGCTGCTTCTAGATTCTCCTCATTTCCTGGTTCTACGTAGCCTTTCTTAACAATTTCCCACACAACTTGAGCACCAAGGATAGCTTTCATTCGAGCTGCCCAATTGTCATGATTGAGCTTAGATAGTTGTGGGTATTGAAAGGATAAAGTGGTTCCCTTGGAAGACATTTTTCATAAGTGGCTCTGATACCACTTTGTTGGAAATACGGTAATGTACGCACACATACAGACACAAGAAGGAAGAAGAAAGATATAGAAAGAAGCTGCAAACTTTTGTATTTATGTCTTACGTATTTTTTTTGTCTTGCATGTAATAGCTACAATACAGAGATTTATATAATAGTACAACACATCCTAAATTTACCATTTCCAAACAATGAATGGTTTCATCTAATAATAAAAATATTTAAAATTTATCAACGTCACTCATTAAAATTGTGGTTACAAACCACCCTTCAATTTTTATTATTCATTTATTAGCAAGTTTACTTTTTCAACATAATGAAGGGTTTGGTTCATAACAACTATTGAAATGACAGAACTATTCTTGAGGGTGTACGTGTAATACATTTCGTCTTCGTTGTTGACAAATTTGTAATCGTAAAATGGATTATCCTTCAATCCAGAAGAACCACTAAACCGAATTCCATTCCATGGTCCTGACCTAGACAACTGTTCGGAGCCTTTCGACAATATCAGTTCGGGAATATTGCCATGGGCTATTCCTAATGTAAAGTGCCCTATAGATGGATCATCCCAATTCTTCCAAGCAGAAAGACTACGATTTGTATCATTTTTTCAATCCCATCTAAGCTTCATTCCTGGCAATAATGTGTCTGAAGGATGGTCAAAGCTCTGCTGCAAGAAACTTTGTTCATTGTTGTTGTCATTTCCATCTTAAAGCACTAAATTTCCATTGTCTAAGAGCTGCAGAATGGGACTCGAAGCTTTAGTTGTTGCATTTGTTGACCAAAGAAGGGTCTGATTCTGGTTGAGAAGCATAAGGTTTCCGTCTTCGCTTGTGATCAACTTGCTGGAGTTGTCTTTAATTGGATTGTCACAGTTGGCAACCCAAACCACTCTTTTAACTGGGATATTTTGGTACCATATTCCTATATAGCGATTTGTAGAATTTCCGGGATTGAAGAAACCCAACTCGAAGGTACCACCGCTAGAAACCAAGGTGTTGCCATCAAGAAGTGGCTGAGACTGGGTGATTGTATCTGTTGCAGAGGAAGTTAGAGAGTAGAACGAAAATAGCTTAGAAATGACAAGCACAACGGGGAGAACAATGGCCATTTTGTGTTAAGTGCGGCATCAAATGATTCAAATCACACAATTACGAAGTTGTGTTGGATTGTTGCAGGACTATTTACAAGGGCTCTGTTTCTTTATGGATTGACCATTGTGTTACCTCAATTGGCTGAAAAAGCAAACACATTCAGATTTTCTTCATATGTATCCGAAAGAACAGTGGAGAGTCAATGTTGGAGCGACCACATGTTAGTTGACCCCATTAAGCACGTTCATTAGACTCTATGACTTGATAATTGGTGTCTTCGAATATTTTGCTAGTTTTTGTAGGAGTCCTCATCTATTAATTCCGAGAATCATGCAACGTAGCACAACTACTCATGCCTTGTGATCTTTCTGTTTTGCTATTGTAACAAATCAATTTGTTTAAATTATATACTCTCCTTATTTCTAGTACTTGTATATAGGTAACAGAATTGTATCTCTATTATATATACCTTGTACAGCATTCAAACAAATGATAACCTGAATTCATTTTCTCTGTATGATATCTCAGCTAATTGGTTAACATCCTTTTTTTTTTTTTCGATCCTAATTGCCACCACCTAATGCACCTGTCCATGGTATATTCTCCTCAACTTCAAATTCTCTCTCCAACTTACCCGAAATTTCAAGCTCACCATCGCCACAAAATAACAGCACGGGGGCGTGTAGGAGTGGATGAGTTAGATGGCCAGGTCCCGTCATGTGGTGGTTGAAAAAAATATGGAAAAGAATCTTCAACAAACTGAACGTGCTTAGAGGTGTAGAATTTTGAGGTTGGAGGATGAAAGCAAATGAATATTTGTTGATTTTATTTAGCTTATTTTGTCTATTTGATGCTATTTGATTTTGTGTTAGCATGATAGAAACAAATTATACATGCGGCATCAAAGTGTTCAAACTCTTAAAATTTTTCTCGATATATTGTTCTTATTATGGTAATATACTATCACATATTCTGGCGATTATAACCCCCAATCAAGCGTGTGAAAAATTGGAAAAAGAATCAAAAGTCACATGACGTCAAGAATGAAAGGGAATCTTTTGTGGTTGAGCACATTAAGCAAGAATCTCTACAATAGGAGGGCTGCGTCAACAGACAACATAATCATGCATTTCCCACAAGTCCTAATGCTATATGTAATAAAAGTCTAAATGTACACCAGTACGTCAACATAAAATGGCAAAATATTCAACAATAGTCACACTCAACCCGTACACGCCATAGGTCATATGTAGCAAAAGTCTAATGAACATTAACAAACACAATGCTATCAATTAAAAAGTGATCGCTCCAATTCACTCGAATGTTCTTTTGGAGATACATGCTATTTCGGGTCAACTATGGTATTGCAAACGGTCAGTCCGCGTGTAATAGAAGTCTAGAACTCTAGAGTTACAAAAGTAGGTCAACAAAGAGAGATTGTTTGATGTTCCGGAAATAAGAAGAAAAAAATTACTTTGTATTATTTATTATTTGATAAATTATTTTTATGAATTAATATTTTCTTCCACTTTTTTTATACTATGTACTAACAAATGTATTGAATAATTTCATGTGATTTTTTATGTTATCACAAGAGTATAATTATTATTAATTAACTTTTAGTTATAACTATTCCATATAGTTATATTGTCTAGATTTACTCTTTTTACTTTTATAATAAACCATTTCTCTCATGTGATATGTTCTCTATAACCATAAATCATAAACCCTAAACTTTATACTTTATATGCTTTGCATGTACATATATATATGCAAAACATTTTTTCTATTTGTAATATCTAGACATCTGTTTAATTATAGGATTTATAGATACTAGCCAACTAAAAAATTTTAGAGGGGACCAATATATACTGTTACTTTGAAAAAATAAAATAAAATATTTAGTGAGGCCATTACCTCTTGGACTCTAATTAAGAGCATCTGCCCCTAATTATTAAGTAGTGTAACCATATTTAAAGTTACATCATGTAACTTGATAGTGCTATTTTAAATCGATTAGAATCAAGTTATATCAATATAATTTTAGGCATATTTACATCACTTAAGAACTTTTTATAAAATATATTTTTTGTTAATTCTAACCTTAAATATGGTTACACCAATGTAATTTGATTCTAGTTTCCTATGAGATGTAACTCAAAGTTCAACAAAGTAAAATACACTTGTTTTTTACTAATAATTGACAAAATTATACTGAAAATACTTAAATTCACATGGAAAAATGTTCAATGATCACATTGCACATTTTTTCAGTTTAAGGAGCAAAGTGTACATGATCAATAATTGAGGGGGGTAAAGTGAAGTTAATTCCCTAAAAGTATTATTGAAAGTCAACATAATTTTTTAGTGAGAAGCATTAAGATATTTAAAAAAAAATAGGTTTTTGTTTTTAATTAATAATGAAAAGTGATGCTTTTAACCAAATTATTAAACAATTTAAAAACTATAATTTTTTTTATTAATAGACAAAATTAAACCCCCTAAATCAGTCCCTAAGAATTCAATGAACCAATGAATTCCTACCTAATCAAAATTTTACAATTGATGGTTGACCAAAATTCTACTAACAAGTGAATACTTGCCATAGTCTAGAAGTATGACCAAATTCATGCTGATTGTAGTAAATCCTAAAACAAGTTAGAAAACGTGTAAAACATAAACTATTAATAGAAAGACACTAATTAAAGGTTTAACTCAACGGGAGTTTGATGGCTTAAAACTTTTAGAATCTCAACTTGATGGAATATCAATACACATTTACCCAACTGTAAAATCTCCTCTTTCACTTGGAATTTGATTCCAAGGAATAAACTTAAATCCTATTTATTTTATAATGTATACTAGCGACTTGTAAAACTGTAAAATTATAATTTTTAATATAAATATAATATAATGAATAATAATAATTTAATATAAATGTTAATTTCACATCAATAAAATATGATTTGTAAGGTAATAGTTGTAATTAATTAGTATGTTGTTTATAATATGTTTAACACTTATTCTTCTAACAAATTACTTGTGTAATAGCAAAAATACACCCAAACGCATAATCAAGTGTGTAAAAATTTATACCAATAAAAATCACGCAATCTAAATAAATGAAAGTGGTGATATTAGTTCATATAAAATAGGAATGATAATTATTTCAGTCAAAGAATGCTTCAGATATGGGGGCGACTGACTTTTCCTTCCTATACAAATTTAAATTTATGATACTCCATCAAGGCCTCAACAGGTGAACACGACTGTTAACTATCTGAAACGATTCTTACCCAAATTATCTTTCCTAACACGGATGAACTTGTTCAAGTTCTAGTTCTACCATCTGGGTCCCAATTTTGCAAAGTCAATGAATGATCTTACCTGAAACCCAAAGTATAATGATAAATGCCATCAATTCAATAATGAAGTTTTAATTGTTAATCATTGTTCAGCTTTGCTGCACATAGTTAATTTCTTATGGTAAATGTAATGTTTTGTTCAATATTTTGTACAAATATTGATTAATTTTGTTTTCCCTTTTACATACACTTATTAGAATTTATAAGAATATAATAATAAGTATATATAATATATAAACACTATAAGGGGAAAGGAAAAAGCATAGAAAACCTTTATTTGATGTCTCCATGGGTAAATAATATCTTGCTAAGTCAAGTGAAAGAATGCAATGTGCTTCTGCAGAACACTTTCATGAAGTGGAATGGGTTTCTCTTTGAAACCATCAACTCCTGCGTTATTAGCATTTTCATGAAGTAGCGTCAATTTATCCATTTGTATCCGCATCATGAACCGCATATGCATGGTTGCACATGTGACAATTTTTATCCAATCTAAGCGCAGTGTTAAAATTGCAAGGGATCAGACTGGAAAAGGGTGGCTGCCCTTTAGTACGTGTTATTGGAATTCACAGAGGCAAACGTACTCCATCCCAATCCCATCAATTAGCCCTCCATCTTTTTTGTACATTAAGACGAAGATATGGCAGATTGTTGGAGGCCCATTGTGCGAATGACCTGTATCGAGTGTTTGATGATAAATTATAGACGCACGTTATATATCCGCAAACCGCTGTAAAATTGAGAAGGCGGCTGTGACTGCGAGAAAAATGAGAAACATGGACAGTGAAACTGTCAATTAAAAACTATAATAACCGCCTTGTCAAAACAATCAAAAAATGCAATAACGAGGAAGTGCTATACTAATTTACATGTTTAACACCATAAAATGCAGTTAGGAAAATAATTTATAAGGATAAAAATGGAAAAAAAAGAATTGGACACCAAAGGGAGGCAATCGTCTTTATACAATGTATAGTGTATAGATATAGATACTAGCGTCTTGCTGGGCACTGTCATATGTCCGTCAATCCGCATTATTTTCTAATTTTTAGAAAAAAAAATTATAACTTATGTATGACTTTTACATATCTTTTCCTAAATACTATGCGATAAAAATGTGATATTTAGTAGAGATGAAAAAAACATCGTAAACATTGTAGAAAATAAAAGACACAAAGATAGTCACTAAATTGAAAGAAAAAGTTGGCCATAAAATAAAATCAATCCCCTTGCAAATAGTTAATAGATAAAGGATTTTCTTTCCCTATATCTTAAAAGGTTGAAAAGGATACATTAAAAAAGTAAAATTTTGTAGAGATTCAATGCAGGAACATATATGGTGGCTAAAGCAAGATTTAAAAAAAAAAAAAAACTGATGAAGCAATATTTTTTTCCTTTTTGGATAGTAGACACCAAGTAGCACACAGTTATAACATCATGGGACATGAGAACGGTTTTAATTTTTTGAGACGTGAGGCAAAATATTAAAATGAGTGGTTGACAATTTAGTAAATGGGAGTTTATGAGATATATTATATGAGTAAAATGGAAAATTAAAATTTGACACCAAAAAACATTTACCTCCCCGCTATTCCCTTTTTATATGTTCCCTTCTACAAAATGAAATACAAAACTTATTATATGTTCCCTCTACCTTTATTCCCCTATACAAAAGCAAATACAAAAAGTAATGTTCCCCTCTACAAAATTAGTTTAAATATTTTCTCCTACATGTTATATATCTGATGCTCTTTCTACAAAACGAAATACAAAGTAGGAATGATTAAGAAGGCTGGGCATCATAAGAGGATAAACCATAACAATAATTCAAATCACAACATTCACAATTAAAGTATTACACTATGATATAAATGCCGAATAAATTATTATAAAAATTACCATCTATCAAAAATTAATAAAGAATAATTTAATTATAATAGCCATAGTCCCAAAAGATAATGTTTTTTAAAAAAAGGTTTGAGAGTGTTAAGTATAGTTAGATATTGTTAAGTTTGTTAAGTGTAGTCAAGCTACAATGTTAGTTGTTAGAGTAACTAACTTTCTTGCCTCACCTTTTGCACAAACTTGCAGTAGAAGCTTCCCTTTCATGTATATATATCTTTTTACTACTCTTGTTCATATCAATTCATTCAGTTGTTATTCAGTTACACACTCTCTTATTCCTTTATTCTCTCTCTCTCTCTCTGTTTCTTCTTTGGTTGCATCCATGGATTCTTTCATGGTATCCAAAGCTTAATTGCACCAAAGCTTCGATCCGTTAGCTTAAAATTCCACTCCTTCTACCATGAACAACCTCCATGATTGAGCACACTCTTCCATATCAAGTGATGATGAAGCCAGTGATGCTTGTTCTCCTACTCCGCTGAAGCATATAGATGCTACAAATCCCAAATCATTTTCTCAGGTCAATTTTTATCATCCTCTCACCATCAAATTAGATGAAAAAAATTTTATCCTATGGAAACACCAAGTTTTGGCCAATATCAAAGGCCATAATCTACTCTAATACATATATAGATCCGAAAGGAAATTGACCTGCAAAGTTTGCTTCCTTTGCTAATAAGCATACAAGGAAAATCTATAATGATTTTGAACTTTGGGAACGACAAGATCAACTCCTTCTGTCATGGAAGCTTGCTTCAATGTCTGATTTGATCCTCACCTTAGTAGTGGACTGTGATCACTCATGGTAGCTACGGCACAAATTAGAAGAATATTTTACAACACAAACTCGTGCAAGAGTTCAGCAACTTTGATCTGAGTTAAGATCAATCACAAAAGGTTCTACACCGATCTTTGAATATCTTCTCATAATCAAAGCTCTACTTAATGCACTTGTCTTGATTGGATCTAGCATAATTGAAAAAGTGCACATTCACATTATCCTTGGTGGATTACCTTCTGTACATCAGTATTTGTAACTTCAATTTCAACAGGTGCTGAACTATGCACCATTAATCAACTTGAATCTTATGTTCTGGTTCATGAAGCTCAATCAGAAAAGTTGAACTCAGATTTACATCCTCCTCTAATGCAAGCACATTTTTGCTAACACCGATTCTCAAAGCTCACAACAGAACTTCAACAATTTTAGATACAACTTTCGTGGTGGTTTCTGTGGTGGCTCTCGTGGTCATGTGGACTCTCCAATGGAGGATGGTATTCAGTCGTCTGTCAATTCTGCAAAAAGCTGGATTATGCCTCATTCAACTGTTGGCATCGCTCTGACCAAAACTATCAACCTACACCATCACCTCCTTATGCCAACTTCTCCAACACTTCTTCCCCTTTCCACACCCATGTGTCATCTCAACCTATTTCGAATATACACAATCCAATACATCTTACCACTCCTCCTTTCCCTAGCCACTTATCACCTCAGCATGCTCACAACTCAACTGCCTTAGTAGTTACACCAGAATCTATAGTTGATGTGGCTTGGTACCCTACCTCTGGTGAAAGCCATCATGTCACACCTACCTATAACAACCTCATGCATGCTTCACAATACCAAGGCTTCAAACAACTTCGAGTTGGAAGTGGCCAAGATTTGAGAATAGCACATATAGGTCATTCACAAGTCACAACATCTCATGCATCTCAACAATCAGTAGCATTGCATAACTTATTGCATGTTCCTCACATCACTAAAAACTTAGTGTTTAGAAATTTTCTCAAGATAATCATGCTTATTTTGAGTTTCACCCTTACCACTTTTATGTCAAATATTAGGATATGAATGAAGTTCTACTTCAAGGCATTGCAAACAATAAAGGATTGTATTGGTTTGTTTCATTTCCTTTATAGTATCTGTCCACACCTAGGAAGTTTTAGCATTCTAAAAATAACTCTGATGGTTCTATCACTTGTAATAGTGTAACTGCATATAGTATTTCCCATTCACTTTGGCAATAAAGATGCAACAGCTACAAGTTTATGTGAATCATGTTGTCTTGGAAAAAAGTCATAGACTGCCATCCTTACCATCTACATCAGCATATCACACATTACTTGAACTTTTCTTCACTGATTTGTGGGGACCTACCCCTGTAACCAGCTCCCAAAACTTTAAATAGTACATAGCATTTATTGATGCATTTTCAAAATTCACATGGGTTTACTTCCTAAAAACTAAGGATCAAGTATTCTCAACATTTTTACAATTCACGGCTTCTACAAAACTTCAATTAGGACACTATTAAATTTAGAGAAATGATACTCATACACCTCTATACATCCACCTTGCTAAATGCCAAAATTGGCGTACAAGGATGTATTGGATACGGAGGGGCAAACTTGTCAACATAAGAAAATGAAAAGAAAAAAAGAAAGAGAGTGGTGCATGTGGCAAAGTAAGGAGCAAAAAGGAGGGAAATGTCTCATTCTCACCTACCCCCTCATAAACCTTCCGTTCTTTGTGCTTCTCTCGTCCATCTCTACTACCCCGTCATAGCTCTTGTTCTTGGCATCGCGCAAGGGAGGAAGAAGAAGAGCATAAACCAGTTGACATTTTCAACGGCTCATGGCTCATTTTATTCGTGTTTTTGTATCAATTTTTTGAGGAAATATAGGAGAGGGAACTTAGAGGAGTTTCTGTTTGTATTGTAAGGTATGTGAGCTCATCATTTCCAGTTAAGGTTGTTTATGTGTTTGTGGTTGATGTAAGAAAATATATTTTTATTTTTAGAATATGTTCAGGAAGAAAAAAAAAAGGGAATGGGGCTGTGATAAGCTGGTAGGCAAAGTTGAGTGGAATCATGAGGTGTAAATGCATGGAAGGAAATTGTAAACTGATGCAAGCTGTCGTTATCCACAACAAATTAAAAAGTGTTTTAATTATTGAGTTACACCAAAAATGCAGTTAGGGTGCAATCCATGTCGTCTCACAAGGAAGTGTTCTAATTAATTCAAGAGATTTTGGGGGGTTTTTGGAATTATTGAAAGGAAAATTAGATTGAGAAAGAAGAATTACCTACACAAGGAGCTCTTCGGATTAAGAATTATTCAATCATTGGTTCAAAGGATTAATTCATGGCGATGGTTACTTTCATTAGTCATGCTATCACGCAACAATGATGCAATTCCACTTAATGGTCATACAATCATACTCCCACTAAGGGTTTGACTAACATATAAACTAGTAATTCATGATCGTGATTCTATGAACCTATGCTAGTTTGATTACCAATTACAGCAACCTAATTCCTAATGGAGTTAATTTCAATCCTTTACCAATTGGATGTAATTAAATCAATCGACTCAATGCCCCAATGGTATCTAATTTATGCACGCGAATGAATACACAACCAAACAACTCTTAAAGACACAATTACAATAATAATGGGTTGCATTTATGCATTCATTCTCCATCCTAACTCTGAACATTTTGTATCTTAACTGTACTTAATTGATGCGTAATTTGGTAGATTCATATTTAGTCCTTATTGGGTATCATTGAATAAAATGAGGGTTCTTTGCACCATTTTGATAAACAAATATTTTTCTACTTTTAATTCTCTTTTGTAAGTGTTATTTGTTTGCAGGAAAATCCCATGTTAGTGTATGAAGACCGTAGTAGTGCTGGAGTTTGTAGCAGTGTTCAATTGTGAGAATTTGGGGAGCTGAATAAGAGAGTTCTGGAGCCCATTTACAGGAAATATTATAATGGAAAATTCGTATCTCTCTCTGCAAAGATCGGATTGAGGAAAATAAATATGTTTTGAAAATATTAAGAAGTCCTCTATAACTTTTATGTTTGGCTCAAAACCCAGTTCTAGGAGCATCTTAGTGAAAATTTAGTTGTGAGATTAAAGGTTGCTGATGTTCTGATGCTGTCTAGTTTGATCCTCAATTGGTATTTTGCTAATATCCAAAGCTACAGATGTCCAATTGAGGTGATTCTTGTGGCATTGGAAAGCTTATTCAAATAGCTACAACTTCCATTTTAGGCACAAGAGCTAATTTCTAGGCACAAAACGGGTTTGGAAGTGTACAAAGCGGTGTTACACGAGTACATGACTGCCCAAATTGCTATAGCAGTCATAAGTGGATGAGCTTCAGTGATACACGCGATTTTGTTCCGCATTTTGAACTTTTTTGCTTTTTAACTCCGTCTCGGAGACTTTTGAATGGACTCATGCCACTTTTTAATTTCTATTCTCGCTCTCTCTCTCTCTACATTCTCTCTCTAGGTTTAGGGTTCTTAGTCATTGTTGGATTGTAGATTTTTCTAGATTGTAATTTGGCTTTTCCCTTCAACAACGATTGTGGCACTCCCTCTATGGAGGAGTAATCTCTTTACCGTGTGCAAGAATAACTGAAGATTGAGATTGTTCTTGAGGTTCCTTTTATTTTAATTGCAATTCATGGTGGTTTTTTTTCCTTGTTTGCTTTCTCTTTTGATATCAATTACAATGATTATTGTAATTGTGTTTTTAAGAGTTGCTTGGTTGTACATTCAGTCGCGTGCATAATCTAGATGCCATTGGGGCATTGGGACGATTGATTTAATTACATCCAATTGGTAAAGGATTGAAATTAACTCCGTTAGGAATTAGTTTGTTGTAATTGGTAATCAGACTGGCATGGGTTCATAGAATCATGCTCGTGAATTACTAGTTCATATGTTAGCCAAACCCTTAGTGGGAGTGCGATTGTATGATCATTAAGTAGAATTGCATTATTATTGTGTGATAGCATGACTAATAAAAGTAACCACCACCATGAATTTATCTTTTGAACCGATGATTGAACAATTCTTAATCTGAGGGAATCCTTGTGCAGGTAATTCTTCCTATTGGAACTCTTCTCAATTTAATTTAGTTGTTATTATCTCAAACCCCTAGTTTTCCCGAATCAATTAGAACATTTCCTTGTGGGACAACCTGGATTGCACCTAACTATATTTTTGGTGTAATTTAGTAATTAAAACACTTTTTAATTTGTTGCGGGTAGCGACAGCTCGCATCAAATAATCATCGCAATTGAAAGTAAACGGGGAAGAAAAACCAACCATGAATTGCAAAAAAAATTAGGTATCTCAAGAACAAGCTTAATCCTCAGTTATCCTTATGCACGATAAAGAGATTACTTCTCTATAAAGGGAGTTTCACAATCGTTGTTGAATGGGAAAAGCCAAACAACAATCCAACCAAAACCAAAATCCAACAATGACGAAGAACTCTAAACCTAGAGAGAGAGAGAAAGAGTTCTGCCAAAAACTAAAACTAAAACTCAAAAAAACTAGGTTCCGATGTCTCCACTTTGCGTTTACTGTTCATCCAAGAAAAGGGCCCCAAAATTGGCCCAAAACGGATCAGCACGTCAATGCGAGGTAATCGTGTAAGCGCTGCAGTGCTCATCAGAATAGGTCACTCCAAGGTTCTACAAGTCTGATATCTATTGCACTGCAGCACTCACCTGAATGGTGGCTTCTGTATCTTTTTCTTCCTTTCAGTCCCAATTCTTTCCAAAGAGTTCCTAATCTTTCCTTTGACATTTTGCACATGATCTAATGCTCCTGTATACAAAAAACCATACTTTGAAGAGATGAGTTAATTGCACCAAGGTTCACTTTTCTAATTATTCCCAAAAATGGTACAATAGTCACTGATTCCTTAAAATTGTGCAATGAGGTGCAAGATAAAAATCACTATTATTTTCCTCAATAACACATTAACAACTCATGCAAAAAGCCAAGGTTTAGAAGTTAAATAAGTGGCATACATGCTACTTATCATAAACTGGGGGTAAAATGTTGTAAACCCATGAGGAAAAGTTGTAAACCTTTTCAAAGATGATGTAAAATCCTGTTATACATTAGTTATTATGTATTTTTCTGTTGTGTTCAAGCTTGCATCAAGAAAAAAAAATGGGAATGGGTCTGTGAGAAGCTGGTAGGCATCTTTGAATAGAATCGTGAGGTGTAAATGCATGGAAAGAAATTGTAAACCAAGGCTAAAATGTTGTAAACCCATGAGGAAAAAGTTGTAAACCTTTTCAAAGATATTGTAAACTCTTGTTATACATTATTTTTTATGTATTTTTCATTTGTGTTAGTGTCTTTAGCAAGAAAAGAAAATGGGAATGGGGCTGTGAGAAGCTGGTAGCCAACGTTGAGTGGAATCGTGAGGTGTAAACGCGTGGAAGGAAGTTGTAAACCAGGGTAAAATGTTGTAAACCTACATGTAAAAAGTTGTAAACCTTTTCAAAGATGTTGTAAAAAGAAAAGAAAATGGGAATGGGTCTGCCAGAAGGTGGTAGGCAACTTTGAGTGGAATCGTGAGGTGTAAATGCATGGAAGCAAGTTGTAAACCAGGGTAAAATATTGTAAACCTACGTGTAAAAAGTTGCAAACCTTTTCAAAGATGTTGTAGACTCCTATTATACATTAGTATTTATTTATTTTTAAATTGTATTAGTCCCTTCAATTGTAAACCAGTTTGTGAAGTTGTGGGAAATAATTGTAAAGTGCTTTAGTTTTATTGTAGGTTTCTTGTAAAAAAAAAGGTGCACCAAATGATGAATACAATGGACGTTGATGCTGATGTTCATGTGGAAGTTTAGATAGATCATCCCGAAGTGAATCATGAAATGGAGGTGCTTGTTGCTAGGATGGTATTTAATTTAGATAAGGAAGTGCGAGCATTCTATAAAAATTACGCAAGCAATATAGGTTTTGTGTTCAAATTAAGAAATTCAAGGAAGGATTTGAATGGACAATTAAATTACATGCTACTTTCATGTTCATGGGAGGGAAGAGGTGCCTCAAAAATTCATAGAGCATTGAAGCTGGGGCCAACTAAGCAGGCAGAATGTAATGTGAAGATCACAGCAAGCAAGGCAGCAGATGGTAGATGATGCATTAATAAAGTTATGCTAGATCACAACCATGTTATTAGCCCAACCAAGGCAAGAATGCTGAATACGCACAAGAGTTTAAGCCTCCATGTGAAGAGGGCTATTGAACTGAGTGATTCTGCAGGGGTGAGGATCACAAAGACATTTCAAACTCTTGTGAAAGGATCTAGCGAGTATGAAAACTTATCATTTGGTGAAAGAGAAGTGCGGAACTACATGGACAAACAGACCGTGCGATAGGCAAGAGAGGCAATAGTGATTTCTGGCATGAGATAGACCTAGATGAAGAGTTTCTGGTAAAAAAAATATTTTGGGCAGATATAAGGAGCAGAGCTGTATACGAGTATTTTGGGGATGTTGTTAGCTTTGACACAATATACCTGACAAATAAGTATGACATGCCTTTTGCTGCTTTTGTGGGAGTCAATCACCATGGGCAATCTGTTCTGCTTGGATGTGGGCTAGTGTCAGCAGAAGACACTGACTCCTTTGTCTGGTTATTTCATAATTGGATTACATGCATGCTTTCTAAGCCACCTAGTGGTATTGTGATTGATCAGTGTAAGGCGATAGAAAAGGCGATAGGGATCATTTTGCTAAACACCCAGCACAGGTGGTGTTTATGGCATATATTAAAGAAGGTCCTAGAAAAGCTTAAAGGATATGTTGAATATGACAATATTAAAAGGGGTTTGCAAGAAGTTGTGTATGAAAATTTAGGGGAGCAAGAATTTGAAGACAAATGGGCTGCCTTTGTCAGAGAGTATGAGCTTAAGAGCAAGGAATAGTTGTGTGGCCTATTTGAGCATTGACATAAGTGGGTGCCCGTATACTTGAAGAAGGATATTTGGACCGGGCTTTCCACTACACAACAAAGTGAGAGCATACACTCCTTCTTTGATGGGTATGTAAACTTGAACACTAGCTTGCAGTAGTTTGTAAAGCAATATGATAATGCGCTGAGGAGCAGGGTTGATAAAGAGGTTGAAGCTGATTTTAAATCCATGAACACAATCATCCTTTGTAGCTCGAGCTCCCGTATTGAACAACAATTTCAAGAGGAGTATACCCATGCTAAATTTCACAAAGTGCAAGCCGAATTTAGAGGGAAAATGAATTGCATTCCAACTCTGAAGCCAGTGTGCGGTATAATTGTTACTTTTGAGGTGGTGGAGAAAGTGACATTATTTGGTTGAGTAGTAGAGAAACTGTTTGAGGTTGTCTTTAATCGTGACAACTATGATATCAGCTGCCAATGCTTGTTATTTCAATTTAGAGGGATAATGTGTAGACATTCCGTTTATGTCCTGTCTTTTGAAAGGATAAGAGAGGTGCCAATTAAGTACATTCTTTCAAGATGGAGCAGAAGGACAAAAAGGAGGCACACATATATAAAGATTGGTAGCATTTCTATGGAGTGTACGCCTACCATGGAAAGGTATGATAAATTGGTAAGGCATTTCTATAAAGTGGCAGAATTGGCTGCAACTTCTAAGGTTGGGAGCAATCATATTCATTACACTCTTGACAAATTAGATGCTTGGTTGCAATTAATGTCGAAGTTGCCTGAGCAAAACAATGCTTTACAAGGTGATGGCATTGGTGTTAATGTTAGCGTGGGGTGTGCAAATGAGCATGTTCAAATCCATAGCCCTATACGTAAATGACAGAAAGGCAGACCACCATTGAAGAGAAAATTTTCTAAATTGGAAAAAGTGTTGCAAAAGTGCAGCAAGAAAGGAATGCTAACACAGAAGAAGTTGCAGTTGCAAGTGTGTTACATGTGCCATACCATGCCTTGCTCGGTGTGCTTTTCAATAGTGTATATATGGGCTCGATGTGGTGTTTAATGTGCTCTTTGCCTTCAATATTGTAGGAATTATTTGAGGCAACACTTTCCCAGCCATGTGGCAGCAACTTCTCTGTGGAGTCATACATTGAGTTCAGAGATAGTGTCGATTTAACTGATGAAAGGACTGTGGTGTGTGTTCACACTGAACTTACATTTAATTTGCAAATTTTTGATTGAGGGTTTTATGGCATTATTATGAAGTTGTCATAGTACCCTTCAATAATGAAATCCTATATCAATTTGTATTCATTAATTATGTGTGGCTATGTGTCACGGCTATTAGATGTAAATCACCACTCCCTAGTGGTTATATTATACTCTAGTTGATGTGGACTGCATAGGAAGTTGTTAATTTGTTAGGTAAAACTTACTAATAGTAAGCCTACTTTTCACAGTATTGGTAAGCCTATTTTCCAGCTACACTACAATTGTGCTTGGTAAGTTATATTGATTATACATTGGGCTATGGATTATTATTTACACTTTTTCTTGTTGGTGCTATTGTTTTTGTCTTTCATTTATTATACAGCTCGGTGGTGTTGGCTCAAACACAAGCATTAAGAATGCCAACAATGATTCCAACTTTCTACTGTCACATGGTTCAGACCAACAATATGGTGGATTTCTACAGTTGCTTGAATCATATAGTCAAGATCTTTGTTTGCATGATATGTCACTGAGTAGTGAACTACTTAGTGGCAAGTCAAGCGCAATGGCAATGCAGTCTATCGATTCACCAAGTTGTTACAGGAACCAGTAAATAATTTTCCTATAGTGGCCTTTTTGGACGTTTCATGGTCATCGTTGCGTCTTGTTTTTGAAACATAGGTATAACCATCAGCAACATACAGCCATTTATGGAAAAAATGTAATGGTATTTACTATTTTTATATCATAATCTATGATTTATAATTTGATCATTATTTATTCCCATTTTTTGTTGAGTGCAGGAGAAGATGATACATATTTATAAAGTGGCTATGATAGTGGAGTAGTGAATATTTTTTTTTGTGTCAACTACATATGCGATTGTATGTTACAAGCATTATTTTCCATAGGTTGCTGAATATTTTTTTGGGTGGATTATTTTATGGCACATTAACTGGGTTGTTGATAGATGCATAGGTGGATCATGCATCAGTGGAAGGACCAAACCCACGTATGCCCTTAAATATTTCACGTAAGAGAACACTGTATTTATTACCTGTTGTGTGCAAAATATAGATTCCTAACCCTAGGGAGAGTTGTAATTAAAAAAAAAAGTTGTAAACCTTTAAGGAAACATTGTAAACCTTTGAATGAAAAGTTGTAAACCTATGCTCAGATGTTGTAAACCTACGTGGAAATTAATAACAAATCCTAACTGTCACGAGAGTTGTCATTACAAAAAATAAAATGCTATAAACCTTTACGGAAAAGTTGTAAACCTGTGAATAAAAAGTTGTAAACCTCTACTCAGATGTTGTAAACCTATGTGAAAGTTAATAACAAATCATAACCATTAGGATAGTTATCATTACAAAAAATATAAAGCTGTAAACCTTTATGAAAAAGTTGTAAACCTCCATGAAAAAAAAGTTGTAAACTTTTAAGGAAAAGTTGTAAACCTTTGAATGAAAAGTTGTAAACCTCTGCTCAGATGTTGTAAACTTATGCAAAGAACCTGTAAACCTCTAGAAAAATCAAAACTACTTAATGTCTCTTAACCAATACGATATAAAAGTATAACCCCCAATAAGGTACTCAAACTCAATCAATTAGTTGTACACTGCCTTCATTCATTGCGTGGAAGATTACAATACATCAGATAAACACTTAACACTTATCCTTTGAGTTTGAAAAAATACCTATCCCTCTCTAGGATCAGGTCTTCTTCGTGCGAGGTTAAACTTCTCCTATTTGCCTCTGCAAAATTTGTGCATATCCTGAGCATGGAAAAGCATGCCATTTGTAGGGCCATTATGTTATTCTCAAGCCTGATATGCAGTAGGGTTTTGCTCCAATTCAGTTGTATTTGTTGCTCTCTGCCACATGTCTTTTGCAGTCAAGCTTGGAATTTGGACTCTTAGTCCCAATTCTAGTAACTCACCCTGTAAATCCTCAGACTCTTCTACCCTATACACTCACTCAGTCTGAATTGCTTGCAATTCTCTTTCATCACTTCTTTACTTCTCATAACTCCACTGTGGATCACGTAGGATGTATTTATAATCACTCATGTTGTTAATGGTGCTTTGTAGTTCCTCAGCAGAGTTATTATTGGCACATGAAATTAATAAATAAACATTGAGGATCCCATAAACAAACCATATGTATCACAAACTATGCCCTCGTGAAGGGGAGCATGCATCCATCAATCCATACACTATCTGTAATCACATAAAATCATGGACACATTTTTCCAAACCCCACATTTTTTGGCATGTCATCAAGTAGATGCTATCAAGTGCTCTATTTGCATTGCATCGCACGTGACAGTGTGTGAACACTCCTTGGAAATTACCTTTCATCTTTCCCATATGAACTCTGCAAAGTAAGCTTCCAGGATTCCCAAAAAATGAAAATTTTTTTGGGCTGAACATAACCTTCCAAAAGACTACACTGTTCGCATGTGATCCTAACACTCAGTTGTACCAGTTTGTGGTCACTATTCATACGTGAATGAATGAAGTGTCCACCAATTTTCTCACTCATAAAGCTCCGTGCGTATTCTATTTCAGATTTGCCTATAAATACAAGCACTTCAAACCTCTTGTTGGGGATCTAGTGCACAGGTATGTGACTGTAAACCTTTATCCATGGATGGCATAAGCTCATCATTTTGGGAGATTCCTTTCATGCTATTTTACTCGATTAATAAGATATATGATTGCATGGGTTAAGTGTGGGCTCCAGAAAAGAACGTGTTCAAATATGATATGCGCCCTCTAAAGCAGTTCTCTATGGGAAACGTATACACATATGAGCAAAAATGGGTGTATTGGTTCGAAGAGAGTAGTAGGCTAAGGACCGAGTTTATTAGCAATACCAAAAAGTCCCAAAGCATCATTCTGTTACTATAATTAGGGACACCCCATTTATGCTTGAGAAGGCGGTTAATATGATTCGACACGAGAATAACTAGATGCAAATCAGGCTAAAGTAAAAAAAGGCCTGTGATTCTGCTTGTAATTCCATAGGTTTACAACTTTATTCCACAGGTTTACAACTTTTTAATGAGAGGTTTACAACTTTATTCCATAGGTTTACAACTTTTTAATGAGAGGTTTACAACATTTTTTACACAAGTTTACAGCTTGTAATTTAGAGCTTTACAACTTTTTAACGAGAGGTTTACAACTTTCCAAGTAGGGGTTTACAACTTTTCCTTACAGGTTTACAACTTTTTAATGAGAGGTTTATAACTTTTTAAGGAGAGGTTTACATCTTTTTCTACGAGTTTACAACTTTTTAATGAGGTTTACAACTTTTCCAAGCAAAGGTTTACAACTTTATTCCGCAGGTTTACAACTTCTAATGAGAGGTTTACAACTTTTTTTACACTGGTTTACAACTTCTAATTCAGAGGTCTATAACTTTTCATTCATAGGTTTACAACTTTTTTAATGGGAGGTTTACAACTACTAATGCAAAGGTTTATGACTTTTAAATGAGAGGTTTACAACTTTTTCTCATAGGTTAACAACTTTTTAATGAGAGATTTACAACTTTTAAAGGAGAGGTTTACAACTTTTTTTCCATGGGTTTACAACTTTTTAGTAAGGTTTACAACTTTTCCAAGCAGAGGTGTACAACTTTTAATGAGAGGTTTACAAATTTTTGTTGTCCATGGCTACCAACAATGGTGGATATATCCAACCAAATACAAAGTCCTAGCCCATCTACAAATATGAGTAAGATGCAATGATTATATACATGTCTACAAAGAATGGTGGAAATATCCAAACAAATAAATATGTTAACCTATTCATTACATAGAGATCAATCACCATCAGCCGTCTTCCTCCTTGTCCTGGGCCTAACATGTGATACGGTGTATAGGGTGGTTAGCTGAGGACCAGGCTGCCTGGCCTGCTTGCCCGAATATGTCTTTTTCTCTGCTTGAGTGGGTTTGGCTGCCTCTTCCATATTGGCTTCAGCATCAGGACTCTTAATAACTGGAGGAACAAAGCCTGCAGCCCTTAATTGGAGTTCAACTGCTGAAATTACTTTATCCCTAAATTTGTTCTCCCCGTCCATCACCCACCCAACCAATAAGTCATGCCGAATGCCCGCCAGTTGAACCTGTTGTAAAAGATAACAACAATTATCCATACAGGTCCACAACTTACTAGGTGTTTAAGGCAATCAAAAGAAAGCATGCAACTTACCTCATCCCTTACAGGCATGGTTAGACCCCCCTCATATGTAGTAACCTAGTCCCACATCTCCATGTACTTTATGACATATACACCATAATCATCTCTGTATGGAATGTGGAGATAATATAAGTTTAAACAACAACATTTATTGGTAACCTATTATAAACCTTTATGGTGTATGATCACTCATTTGGTTGTATAGGGAGGGTCTCTATCTTCAGCAAAGCTTAAATTCTAGGTCCAGATTTGGGTCCAGCCATGCTAGGAACTCTTTGAACCATATAACCTGCCAAATTGAATCACCCACAGTGTGAATTGCATCATATAATCAAAATCCAGCTGAAAGAAGATGTATAATAATTTCTGCCACATAATTAACATACAATAAGAGAGTCCAGGACATCCTTTTTAGTTGGAGTCTCCTTCTCCGGCTGATATTCATGTTTGGATCCACATCCCAGTGAATCCAAAATAGACACTACTATCACTTCATGATTCAAGACATAGCACCACCAATGGTCTTATACACTCAAGGCACAAATATCTATAACAGCATTTCCATAACAATGCAATGCCATTCATGAAACTTTATCCTTCAAAATTAAATATGGCAAATTACCTCACCACTGAATTTGAAATATACCACATACCAGATTCCTGGCTGACAGATCCCATCAAAATAAGCATGCCATAAACCAGGGTCCAATAGGAGAGTCTCTCCTTCTTTTTGCTTATCTACATCGCAAGCAACTGTTTCCTATAGCAACATATTCAACAACATTTTATATCCATAGGCCAAAAGACATAAGTTCACCAATATCATTTATTAACATGGAATGCTAAAACAAAGTTGTAAATACCGCAAACCAAGAACTCATATAGAATCTGGAGGGGTTTGCCTTTTTATTCTCATAGAAATTAAGGTATCCGACATAGAAGGAAACAACCTACAAGGACAAGACAAGTGGTCAGAAGCGGATCAGCATAAGCATACAACAAAACATGGTCATTTACACATTCTATACAAAGTTTCTTATCCATTCTCTTCATGCTAGAGTGTGAAGCTTGTCGCGGTTTAGGAAATGTCCATCAATACTGACAATTTTTCTAAGCAATGACAAACAAACTGGTTAATACATGAAAAGTTGTAAAACAGTACACACAAATAGTTGTAATCCACCACACAAGATGTTGTAAAGTAGCACAAAATAGGTTACCAAGTTGGCTAGAATACAGTGCTGCAAATGAGGTTTAAAAAGCTGTAAAGCTCTTACAAAAAAGTTGAAAACCTCTCTCAAAAAGGTTGTAAACCTCTTATTATGCAGTTATAAACCTTTGTTCCAAGTTGTAAACCATGCTTATGCAGTTGTAAACCTCTTATTAAAAGTTGTGAATGAGGTTTAAAAAGCTGTAAACCTCTTACAAAAAAATTGAAAAATTGCTCCCAAAAAGGTTGTAAACCTCTTATTATGTAATTGTAAACCTCCTATAAAAAGTTGTAAACCATGCTTAGAAAAGGTTGCAAACCTCTTATTAAAAGTTGTGAATCTCTGATAAAAAAGTTGTAAACCTCATTTAAAAGAGTTGTAAACCTCGTTTAAAAAAGTTGTAAACCTGTGAATACAAAGTTGTAAACCTTTATGAAAAAGTTGTAAACTAGCAGAGAATAAGTTGTAAACCACCCCAGCCAAATTTGTCAACCATAATCATTTAAGATATACACTAAAATAAACTACTAACCAACTCCAAACTATACATGGTTATATAAAGATAGGGCTTACTGACTTTTTTCAGCTGAATTCTTTATTTGCTTGCCTTTCTTTCGCTTGCTATGGTTCTTCGTGTAGTAAGCATACATGGCATCAGCCATTGCATCAGAAACCTCAATCTTGTTGGTGCTTATTGGTTGGGAAGCTGAAGCTTATCCAGCCCTGTCCACGGATAATGGGCTGACAATCAATGCATTCATCTCCTAAAAAACCACACAATATATCATATACCAAGGAGTGTACACATCTTATGCAACACAAGCCATACAAAATATCAGAAAAAAACCAACCCTCACAACCATCATAAAAAATATGAATTACCTCAGGTGATGGAAGGTCAATACTGGTACAGGACAAGGAAGCATCCTTGGCCATGACCAAAAGTTGTAAACCTTGGCAGGGAGTACCGTCCATATCTGTTTGCTCCTCCGTGTGCATCTCCTGTTTAATTTCAGACGAAAACAGGAAAAGATGATAAACTCCAATCCACGACATGCTATCCACTTCTACAAAATAAAAGTAACATAAACAAAAGAAATACATGATGTGCACATACTGTGGAAGGCCTCTCAAGGTAGAAATGCTCCTTTTCAGTAAATGAGCCCCCACTCAAACTACCTCCAATGCCCTTACCCACATCATTGGACTCAACCACAGGAGTAATACTGTGAGCCTCAGTGGAATCATCATCGACTAAAGCTCCTGATTGGGCCTTCTTTGGTGGTGGGCGTGACATCACAGGTGCAACATCCACTTTCTTTGCCAAAGAAGGAGCCTTCTTTGGCTTAGAAGGAACCTTCTCTGATAAAAAGGACTTCTTCCTCCCCCCTTCTCTTTGTTGCTTCAACACCATCTTAATGACCCATTGACCATTTCCTTGAGATCTTGTAGAACAACAATTCAATGGGTTCATTTAAATTTAAATCATTGTTATGTAATGATAGATTCTCCAAATAAGAATGCACACATCTATATCCTTCATGCAAATTCAAGTACCTCATACTCGAAGTGGGTGTTAAGAAACTCCTTCACAACGCTATCAACACTGTATTTCTTAGGGTTGAGCAGACCCTGTGAAAGAAAGGGGATTAAATTCTAATCACATACAATTGGCCGCGTTTACTGTGATTCGTTACACAAAAGTTAGCACCAATATACCTCCTTATTCCTCCTATGCTCATCAAATTGAGCTTGAGTAGCCTCCTTAGTCCAGTGGTTGACCAGTGGAAGGTCGTTGTTTCCTGAATGCAACCCAAATGTTGACTGTAGGTACCAAACCTGTTGACAGGCAACATAAATTTAATTACTTAACTTGTTCTTGCACCACTAATTATGGACATAAACTTCCATTAACCAAATATACCATTAGGAAGAAAACACACCTTCCAATTGACCTCACCACCCCTTTCCCAACCTTATAGTCTTTCATGCAGTCAATCAAATTGTCAACAACAATTGACCCCAATTGTGCTTTGTGGGGTCATCTACATCAATTGCATGGGCTAACATCTTAAAGGTTGTTAACCCCTTCATAGATGGGAAAAGGAATATGTAGAGGGAATAACGGATGAAGACTCTCTTTAACCTGTCATCTGTTGTGCTTTCCTAAATGATCATCTGTAACTCCTTGATGGTTTTCTTCTAAAACTCTTGGAGAACTGCCAACTCCTCATTGGATGCATTTTGTTTGACTTCCTCACTTTTAAATACAAAAAATTTTCATGGAATCATAACGTACATTTGGAAAAATAGAAAAAAAGAAATAAGAAACATTTCTACCAAGTTTAGTTAACTTATTACTAGAACAAGGAAGCCCAAGCACTAAACCTACAGATGAGGCTGTAACAAGTACGGAGCGGTCCTTCAAAACAATTTACCGCTTTATATGATCAAATGCCTTTACAACCTCCAAGATGAACATCCTATTTTTTGCTTCATCTTCAATTGAAAAAGGCCACCAAAGCCCATGCCCTAAACTACCTCTTTTTGAGGGTCAGTTAAACTTTTATCCCACAAATCAAGAATCATCGCAAAGGAGCATTAGCTACTAAATGCAGGCTACATGTCACAGTAAACACAACCAAAATATAAGTTGTAAACCATATCATCATTAAAAAAGCCCAATGCAACAAACTAACATACGCAACTATTGTAAGCAACATTGACAAATCCTCTAATTATAGCACACTTACAAGCCTAGCCTTTTTCCAACTGCTGCCCTACGCAACTTCAATATTCTTGCCAGGAGCCATCTCTAAAAGGTAGCTGAAAAATAAAATGATAAAATATTTCAGTCTCATATCACTAATTTAAATATGCAAACAAGCTACTAAAGCCATCCAAAACAAGTAAGCAAGTACACACAAAAATACACAAATGGCTGTACAAGAAACCTAAATGTACAAACTTTTCAGTTTAGGGGTTCAAAGTCGTAAACCATGCACAAAAAGTTGTAAACTAATGTACAAATTCTTGTAAATCACTACACAAAACGTTGTAAATGTTTTTCATAAATTTGTAAACCAGTGCACAAAAAAGTGTAAACCAATCCAATACAAGTTGTAAACCAATGGCAAAAACGGTTGTAAATCAATGGGAAAAAAGGTTGTAAACCAACAAAGAAAAAGTTGTAAATCGTGTTCAAAATGTTGTAAACCAGTGGGAAAAAGGTTGTAAACTAATAAAGAAAATGTTATAAACCGTGATCAAAATGATGTAAGCCTTGTTCAAAATTTTGTAAACTAGTACAGAAAAAGTTGTAAACCTTGTTCAAAATGTTGTAATCCACCAAAGAAAAAGTTGTAAACCTTGTTTAAAATGTTGTATACCTTGTTCAAAATATTGTAAATCAGTGCAAAATCAGTTGCTAACCAATATAGAAATGTTGTAAATTAATATAAAAAAGTTGCAAGCCTATCTCACAAATCGTAAACCCTAAACAAAAAATTTTGAGGACTTGATGAAAAACTCTGTATAGCCTAAACCTTTTTCATGACAACTATTACACAAAACTAGTAAACCATACTAAAAAAGATCTAAATCTGTTCAAAAATGTTCGAACAACTTCCAAGCCAAATGAACACACCCACTAAACACGTTCATACAACTTCCAAGCCAAATGAGCACACCCACTAAACACGATCAGCCAAAAGAGTTGCTGTAAACTAGTGTACAAAAATATTGTAAACCCTAAAGAGAAATGTTGTAAACCCTACACATAAAAGCTATAAATCGTCAACCAAATAGTAAATCTTCTGCAAAAAGACATAACTCTTTACTACTTACAATGCAAATGGCAAAAGGAAGAACATGAACTTTGTCAGAGCAACAATGCGAGCTTTGAAGAGGGGGAGCGAAGCCAAATGAGCACACCCACTAGACACGATCAACCAAAAAAAATGCTGTAAACCAATGTACAAAAATATTGTAAACCTTAAACAGAAATGTTGTAAACCATACACATAAAAGCTGAAAACCGTCAACCAAATAGTAAATCTTCTGCAAAAAATTGTAACTATTTACTACTTACAATGCAAATGGAAGAAGGAAGAACACAAACTTTGTCAGATCAACAATGCGAGCTTTAAAGAGAGGGAGCGAATATGAGCTCGAATGTAGGCGAAATGCATGCTATTGTGGCTTCTTTGATTAACTGAAACCATACGCAAATAGGGGTCCAACGTAGGAGAGGTGGGGTTGTGGAAGCTTCCGTTTCGGGAGAAAGAAAGACAGAGGGAAGTTCCAAATGTTTGTGCACGTGCGCGTCCCTTTGGATTTTTTCCTCCTTTTTCCTTTTCTTGTGTTGACAGTTTGCCCCTCCATATCCAATACATCTTTGTACGCCAATTTTGGCATTTAGTGAGGTGGATGTATATGGTAGAGGTATAGAGGTGTATGAGTATCATTTCTCTTAAATTTATTCAGTCAAATTGGGGAAGAGAATATAGATCATTTACATCTTATCTCACAACACATGGTATCACACATAGAGTAATATGCCCTCGTACTCACCATCAAAATGGCATAGTAGAAAGAAAACATAGGCATTTAACTGAAACAGGTATAGTTATTAAAATCGGACCGGATCATTCGTTTTGAACCGGAAACTAGTGAACCGGTCATGTTTCTCACATTTGATCAGCCAAGTCATTGACTCAGTCAAACCTGGTCAAACACGGCTTGAACCAGCCGAGTCGTCTTTGAATCGCACCAAGCCTAATCGACAGAATCGGAAGTGAATCGCACGCCTAAGTTTGTACACGTGGCGCAACATGATAAATCCGTGACAACCCAAAAATCATCAAAGGCTGGACTCGAACCTGTGACCGGGAAAGAAAGCATTGCAACACCACTATGCCATTGTTATCTATTATCGATTATGTGTTTAGTTATATATATATATATATATATATATATATATATATATATATATATATATATATATAGCCGGGTTAGATTTTTAAATACTAATCCAAAATGCCATCCATGCTAGCCCAGTGCATCTTAGAGTGCATGTCCCTAGTTTAAGTCTTGTGGATGGCATTTTGGATTAGTATTTAAAAAATCTAACCTAGCTAAATATACTATATATATATATATATTTCATATTAAATTACATTTAACTATAATTTTATATATTTATTTAATTAAATCTGGCTCAACTAGTGAAACCAGTAACCCACCGGTTGAACCAGTGACACGGTAACCTAATGCCTTAACTAAGTCGATCACCGATCCGGTTCTGATAACTATGGAAACAAGTCTCACACTTTTAGCTCATGGATTATTACCATTACATTTTTGGGATGAAGCTATAGCTTCTGCAACCTATATATTCAATAGAATCCCCATAGCTGACCTCAAACATCCCTCACCCTTTGAAACTCTATTTAAGAAACAACTAGATTACAAATTCTTTTGAGTCATTAGCTGCACTCGTCACCGACTACTCAAACTATACAATAAACAAAAATTCAATTTTCATTTCTCTTCCTGCACCTTTCTCGAGTACAGCTTTCACCATAAAGGCTACAAATGTCTAGCTACTAATGGCAAGAGATACATATATAAAGATATCTTATTTGATGAAAAAAAATCTCCCTTTAACCAACCATGACCTGCCACTCACTCCCTCCCATCTCATACCCCTATCTCTGTCCTTCTCTCCATTGTCAAACCAGTCCTTGCCAACCCACTTCCATATTCCTCACCTAATCAGATTCGATCCACTCCTTCTTTATCTCCATGCACACATTCTCAGCTACCTTCTCCCACCATCCTTCACCCCACATCCTTACCTCAGCCCTCACTGGCCAACCTCCCAATACTCTCAAACCTCAAAACTATCATCCTATGCAAATGAAATCAAAATCTGGTATTTGCAAGCCAAAACACCCGCCTTCCTCCTTCCTAGCAACAACTGAACCAACCATCACGGCTGAATCAAATGTGTATAATATGGCCCAATAAACCTCTAATAACCAGCAAGGGGCTAGGATCAGTTTGTGCCCTAGATTTGATGGTGTACTTCTTTTGCCTCTGTGTTGTCACAAGGGAGGACTTCTCATTCCCTTTTTGGAGCACCTAGTCTTTGATGCCTTGAAAGAGAATTGAGGAAGAAAAATTTTAAAAAAAATTATATAACTTAAAAATTTAAATTTATTCTATCTTTTTTAAATCGGCAAAAGCTCTATTTTTATCCATAATTTTTTAACGATATTTTTTATTTTGTCCTTAATTAACATTCTTAAAATGTCTTAATTTGGTCATATTCACTAATACCATTAATTTTATTAACAAATACTGTCTTTTCATTTTTAAAAAATCCATTTTTATCTTTTGTGATGCATTATTGTACATGCAAAAGCTATATTTTTGTCTAATAATGTATCCTTATTGAAATAAATTAGATCTTATTCATAGATAAATTTTAACCATAAATACTGAAGTTTAAAATGTCAATGATGAAAATAGAGTGTTTACATGTAAATATTTGAGCCCAAACAATAATCCCTATTAAAAAAATATTTACATTATTATCAAATATAATAATATTGAGATATTATCAAAACATTAAGAAGAAAATTGAAAAAAAAAACTTGGTATGCAATTGAAATATTGCTAAAAGATTAAGGATGAAATTAGAGCCTTTATCTTTTAATTTTTTTACAACATGCACTGCATGGTCGCAAACTTAATGCTTCCCATAGCAGAATTCTTCTGCATAGGATTAGGACTAGTGATGAGTATATGCTGTCTCTTAAATTCTCATACTAATTTGTAATAGGAATATTAGTTTGGATTTATCTAATTAGAGTTCTAAGTTTGGATTTATTCTCCAAGTTGTCTGAACATGCAAAAAATGAATATCAAGACATACAATTAATCATCATTAGATGTAATGGATGGATGGAGTAAGTGAGTGGAGACCACCATCACATTCAATAATGATAAAGTGGGTATTCTAATGGACACCACTTTTTGGGTGTTCAACTAATATTTTTGTCATGTCCCCCTACTATTGTAATCCCAAGAAGTAAATAAAAGTATTATTTTAATAAAAGTGTGATAGAGTGAATGTCTTACTTAGGCATTCACTTTGTGGTGCTAAAATATTATTGTTCAAAAAGTAAATTAGGGTCAGAAACCCTTCTGATGCCTTCACACTTGGTTCTCACATCTGGGTTCACTAACCTCGTTGATGCGAAGAATGGAAAATTGTGGGTAATGCTTCTAGATAAACTAAGGCGTTTGAAGGAGCCAATTAGGTAGTGGAATAAAGAGACATTTGGTAATATAGAACAAAATACCCAACAACTAGAGGAGGAATTGGTGATTGTCACGGGAAGGTTAGATGAAAGGAAGTTTGGACAAGGATTATATAGCCAAGCATCAAGCTTTCAAAAACTACCTTGAGAGCTGGTATGATAGAAAGGATAGTTATTCGAAGCAACTATCTAAGGACTGAGTGCTCAAGGAAATGGATAGGAACTCCAAGTATTTTCATACTATGGTTAAAAAAAAGGAGGAAATTGATGTAGGAAATATTATGCTAGCGCACAACCTTTCGATCCCCTAGATCAATTAAACTGGTAGCAAGGAAATTTTTCAAGAGCCTCTATAAACAAAACCACTGCCCAGTAGAAGAGGATGGATTAGCGTCTGAGATTGTAGAAGAGGATGCACTTTCGCTCGAATCCCTACTGTTGAGGAGGAAATAAAATGTGCTCTATGGGGTTGTGGATCTTCAAAAGCAACCTGAAGGCTTTAATTTCAATTTTATTAAAAGGTTCAGGATTCCATTGGAACTGGTTTTATTGGATTTGATTCCTCTAAAATGGGGAGGTTGGTAAATAGATTCTAGAACAACATTTGTCATCTATGTTTCAAAAATATATATATATATATATTCCATCCTAATATTACAGGGGCAAAGTCAGGAATTTTCAAGGAGGGGGCCAAATCAGTTAACATATAAAATTAAGTGTCATATAGAAAGTATAAAATGGGTTAATACTTTTTTAATCTAAATTATTGGTAAACTAAAGTTTGTTTTATCAGCTATACTCTCTTTTCTATTAAAAATGAGTCAATAGTTTTTTTTTTCCTTAGGCATTGTGTAACCTAAAAAAATATAAACCTAAAAAAATATATATCAATGTATCACTTAATATCAAAATAGAGCATGATAAATAACTAATTAGTAAATAGAAACTCCATAAGTGAATAAAAAAAGTCAATAAGAGAAAAATCCTAAAAGAAATATTCTGAAGACATTTATATGTTTTATGTTTTCATACTATACTTGCTATTACACCAAGAGACTTTTATTATTTGTTATGGATGCTATGTGTAAGGTGGTAAAATTTTATAAAGGGAGTCATAATACCAAAAAATATATATAATACGCAGCAAAAGTCCAAGTAGGAGTTACATATCTTCAAATACAAAATAAGAAAGAAAATAGTTTCTCTATCTAGCACTTAATTGTGAGATAGTTACTTCATTAGTTGAAGAAAAAGCAGCTTGTTGTCCTTCAGATGAGGCATTTTTTTATTAATAAACCTGCAGGTTCCTTTGGCTGAGGCAAATTATTTTCCCTGTTCAGCATTACTACAATAGATGCCATCTCTGGCCTATCATCAGGATGATATTGTAGACACAAAAGACCAATTTGAATGTAGTGTGCTGCTTCAGATAGAATACATGAGTCCCTCAAAATAGCATCAATGAATTCCTCTATGATGCCCATTTTCCACATCCTCCATGCCTACAACAATTTTGAATAATTTTTATTTACATGTTGCTTCACCATAAAAAGTTCAAAGTAAATTGGATACTCACATGTTCAATAAGATTATGACTATTGCAAGGGTGTGGAAGTCCTTTATTTCTCTTTCCACTTATAATCTCTAGCAATAATACACCAAAGCTAAATACATCTGATTTTATAGAGAATTGCCCATGCAAAGCATATTCAGGAGCCATATAACCACTGAAAGAAATCACATGTGAGTTAACTTTATGTCAAAACATTGTATGGTAATTTAGCATCTCTAGAAATACTTACTATGTGCCAACTATTTTATTTGTATTTCCTTCAATTTGATCACCTCCAAACATTCTAGCTAGGCCAAAATCTGAAATTTTTGGATTCATATCATTGTCTAACAAAATATTACTTGCTTTTAGATCTCTGTGTATGATTCTTAATCTTGAATCTTGATGAAGATAAAGAAGCCCTCGAGCAATTCCATACAAGATGTGTACACGCTTAGACCAATCTAAATGCTTACTTTGAGTTGAATCTGCCAATATTGCCCATGATGTTGATTAGACATTTATTTCCAAAATGATCTATATAACAATCCAAAAATTATTATATTAACCTTCAACTTTTATAGAAATTAAACTACTAACCAAAAATAAATGAATCGAGACTTTTGTTGGGCATGTATTCATAGAGTAGTATTTTTTCCTCTCCTTCAATGCAATAGCCCAAAACCTTAACAAGATTTCGATGCTGAAGTTTGCCGCACAATATAACTTCATTTTTAAATTCTTTCGATCCTTGGCTTGAACTCCTTGAAAGTCTTTTAACTGCAATTTCTTGTCCATGTGACAATATACCCTATTTTTTATGTAAAATTTGACAAAAAATTAGATTCATTAACCTTTTATTTTTAACAGTATGCTAATTGCATATTTACCTTGTATACAGGACCAAAACCGCATTCTCCTAACTTATTGTTGACAGAGAAGTTATTGGTGGCTTTTACTAGTGTATCAAAATCATAAAAAGGAAGCTCTCAGTCTTCTTGTCCACCTCCGTCTTTCTTATCTGCTAACATGGCTCTCCCCGCTTTCTCTTTAAACAATCAAGTAAAATATTAAAAATATTAATGGTGTTTAAAATTAGCCACACATCAAAGAAGATATGAAACTTGGAGTTAAAATAGAATATTAGTTGTTGAAAATTTGAAATCTAATGAACTTGCTTGGAATTTATAATTGTGTTGGCGTTGTACTTTTTTCAATTAAATCAATTTTTCAATCTTTGTGAAATGGAGAATGTAGTATGGCTGTGAAGTTTACCTTTATACTTGGTTATGAGCCAATAAGTATAGGACAGTGCTAATAGGACCACAAGGACCAATACAACTGTGATTGTAACTGCCATGACTACCTTTTTCTTATGGCTATGCTCTGCATCTACAGCTATAACATGAGAAGGAAATGTCAAATAAAGCACTTTGGATTGTCAAATAGAAATACAAAAATATTATTTCAATTCTTAAAAATGAATATCCTATTGAAGCACCCACTTTTATTATCATTGGATATGGTGGTGTATAATTTCCACTTATCCCATTAACCTATCATATCTAATGGTAAAAATTTAATGTTCCAATATGATACTCACTTTTAGGTGTTAAATTGCATTACTGATTTACCACATACATGACTCTGTACAATTATTAACTAGTAATTCTTCACATTTTCTTACAAACAAATACACTATTTACATATGTGTGTATATATATATAGTGGGGATTCGTTTACTCCAAGAGTAAGTATTGGTATACTTACTCCATCTAATAATCTTTTTTGGACATGGAATTGCATTAATCCAACCGTTAAATTTAAAGTTCCTACCAAGTTGATTAAGTATGTAAAGTTCCATATAATTTGAAAATGATTTGATAGTTTATTATTTTATTTTATTTTAACAGATAATATGTTTTTGAAAATATAAGTAAATATTGATGAATAGATTACGTAACTATTGTTGTCCAATTTTTCTGAAATTTGACATACTTGATCATTAATATAATATAATATAACATAAATCAATAATTGGATTGATTAAATCCAATATAGATGAAGAGTTATAGGATGGAATAAGTATGCAAGTTTTACTCCTAAAGTAAATGGATTCCCCATGATATATATATATATATGATTCCATGGATTTTAAAACAATTATCCGTCGTCAGTACGCGCAAATCCCAAATAATAATACTTTAGAAACAAATTGAAATCTCAAATAGCACCAAAGTATTTACCTGTGGGAACCACCCGGACATATAGATCTTGCCCATCTTCCAAAACTCTCATATCATTAAGATCACCAAACCACATGGCACAACCACTACCACCTGCCCTTATGTCCAAATTTGTATAAGCCGTGCAAGAACAGTTTTCCCAACATTTTACCTTGCAATCATCAAGGGTCATACTTGCATCAACCCAAGAATGTAGAGTATCTGGCAATTTCATACTTGCAAACTTACGAAAGCTATCTCTACTGTTCACCCCACAACCCCACATGTCACTACGCACACATCCTTGTGTCCAATCCATTGCATTCCAATTCTGTAGTGATTTTGGCTCGAATCCTTCTAAGCATTGGCAAATTGGTGACGCATCAACAACACACTTTCCATACGGGCCACAAAGATTATACGAATCACAACCGTCTTGTGGCGCAAATTGATACACTTCCCAAGTTCTTGTTTGTGGAACCCATGTGAGGCGTTGAAGACAATAAACGGTTTGGTTCATAACAACTATTGAAATGACAGACCTATTCTTGAGGGTGTACATGTAATAAGCTTCATCTTCCTTGTTGACAAATTTGTAATCGTAAAGTGGATTATCCCTCAATGCAGAAGCACCGCTAAACCGGATTCCATTCCATGGTCCTGACCTATAGAATTGTATAGAGCCTTTCCAAAATACAAATTCAGGGTTGTTGCCATGGACTGTACCTGCTGTAAAGTCCCCTGGAGATGGGTCATCCCAATTCTTCCAAGCAGAATAACGCTGGTTAAAACCATTTTTTGGGTCCATTCTAAACTTCATTCCCGGCAATAATGTGCCAGAAGAATGGTCAAAGCTCTGCCATAGAAAGCTTTGTTCGTTGAAGTTGTCCTTCCCATCTTTAAGTACTAGATTTCCGTTGTCTAAGAGCTGGACAATGGGACTCAAAGCTTTTGTTGTTATGTTTGTTGACCAAATAAGGGTCTGATTTTGGCTGAGAAGAACGAGGTTTCCATCTTGGCTTATGATCAAATTGCTGGAGTTGTCTTTGATTGCATTGTCACGGTTGGCAACCCAAACAACTTTTTTCTCTGGGATATTTTGGTACCATATTCCTACATAGCGGTTTGTAGAATTTCTGAGATAGAAGAAACCCAACTCAAAGGTGCCACCGCTAGAAACCAAGGTGCTGCCATCAGGAAGTGGCTGAGACAAAGTGATTGTATCTGTTGCAGAGGAAATTAGAGAGAAGAATGAAAATAGCTTGGAAATAACAAGCACAACAGGAAGAACACGGGCCATTAATTTGCGTTGATTACGGCATAAAGACACAATTAGATATTGGTGTTAGATTGTTTGTTGCAGAAATATTTATATCATGGGTTTTACTGATCAGTATCTTAAGGATGATGGTTAAAGAGTATGAAAAAAAAGCAAGTTTTAAAAGCTCATTTTTGCAATTTAAAATTTTTTATTGTTGATTTCTTAACACAATGGTTAGATAAACCCTTACGTCATTAATGTTGTTGGTGCTAAATAAGATTCGTCAAAATGTCAAGAAATCATCAATGACCAATAAAGAGAGAGATAGAAAATTAAGGAAAGAGAAAAATCCATCCAATACAAAAATGATTGTTCTTTGCGGACTGATTGCGTTATTCTCAGTTGACCCGAAATAATAAACACATCCTGATGCTTCATGTACTTCCACAAAAGAATAGTCGAGTCAATTTGGAGCTACCACTAGTTAATTGACAGCATTATGCATGTTCATCTAGTGCCTGTGTGTTGATGTGGCCATGTTTGAATATTTTGCCATTGTTGTTACGAAATGATATATATGTATGACTTTATTACATAGGATTAGGACTTGAGTGGCGAATATCTGATGACGCAACCTTCTATCACTTGCTTAATCGTATTGTTTTAAAAAAAAGTTTCATTTCTTTCACGGTTTTATATGGAGTGATTGATCTTGATGTCACGCTTCTCTGCCTCGTTTTTCAATTTTTTTTGTTTTTCACGATACCCTATCCACCCATCACATGATAGATTAGGTAAATTCATTTATGCAATGAAAAACACTTATATGCTTTTGAGAAATAAAGTGATATTTTAATTAAAAGTAAAAGATAAAAGTATGTCTTGGTTGATATCACTTTACTATTGAATATGACACATATCCAACTTGTGTCAATAAGGTCATTCACTCATGGTGTTTTAAGATTTGGCCACCATTTTTCATAAGATTTGTTGATCGAGTGTTCTAAGTTATTTTCTCCTTGCTTGGTGCTCCTGTTCCAACTCTATAGCACTTGGCTTTTGACAGTAATAGAAATAAGAAAATATTTAATAATGTCTCTATTATACCTTAGAGTATTTCATATTATATCTTATATTGATTTAGATCAATTTAGTTTGATTCTGTCATTATGTTAAGATTTTATTTTGACTTATGAATAGGATTATATCATTGTTTATCATACAACACTGAATATAGAGTTTACTTAGCCTCCTTCTCTTTGTTCATACTTTTAATCATGTCTTACCATCCTCTATGACCTGTAGCTCTCTTTTCCACTGCCAAGTTCCTACCAAAAAATAATAAGAACCTATAATTTTCTATTTTCCAATCGTTTGGCCATTTTCTTCTCGTGCTATTACTTCCAGCAGCCTCCAACACATTTCCAATGCTGCCTATCATAGTCGTCCACCATTATCTGACCAACTGTGCCCTCTTTCCGGTTGATGGACCTTTTTCTGCTGTGTCATCCATTCTAGTAGTCTAAAACACTACTAAAAATAAAGGATTTCGTAGCACTCCACTCACGACGATTTAGAACAATGGTCGTCGGTGACCATAAAATCAAGCGATTCCCTGCGATTGGAGGAATCGTCGCCGCTTACCCTCCTTCAATCCAATGAATTCTAGTGCTAAGCTCTCAACTTCTCCTGTAACACCCCGATTTTTCTGTCCGAGGGAAATGACCAAAATGCCCCTGAGGTCATTTCCTGACCCGAACTCGAGGCTAACCAACTCGGTCATCCTCGAAGGGTCAACTCAATGTTTGAAGGGGATTGAATGGCCTTTGAATGCTTCCGGAGGCAAAAATCTCGTTTTAGCGGTTCGGGTCAAAATGACCAAAATACCCCTATAAGCGTTTTTCTGGCGGGTAAAGTCTTGCGTTTGAGCGGGACTTTCCCAGTTTAAAACATGTTTTCATGTGCCTAGGAGTCTCTGTTCAAGTCCGGTGGTCCCGGGCAGTTTTAGTGTAAAATTACGATTTTGCCCCTAGAATAGTGTTTTTGAGCTTAATGGCCTAATTAAGCAAACCTAAGGAATATTAGGCTCTAGCGAATTAATTTATTTCCCTAATTAATCTAAAGTCAAAATAATTTATTAAAGTTAATTAGAACCTAAAATTGCTTAGATTAAACTTAAATCCCTTTTTAGAACTCAAGACTCCTAGTCTTGGAATCTTGAATAGTATTTTCTCTCTTCAATTCCTTAAATCAAGGAAATGTGTCTAGAGTTGTTTAGACTCTAAATTGAGAATTTAACTCACTAATGGTGCAAGACCACTCCTTAGTTATGTCTAGACCACCTTAATTATTCATTTCCCTTACCTAAACACTTTCTTACAAATTCCTAATCTTAAGCATAATCAAAGATACACCTAAACACAACTCTAAACCACAATTAAAATGCAAAGAACCCCCCCCATGGCTGATGAAGTTTCGGCCAGCACACTCCCCATTGGCCACATGTTTAATTATTTTCTCACTCAAAGAACCATGCTTAAGCTATACCTTGAACCATACCTTGAACCATACCTCACCATATTTTGAGCCATACCTTATCATGCCTCAAGACCACATTATCTCACCTCATGGAACTCATGGATGCCTCCATTCTGCACCCTCATGGCCGAAACACATCAGCCCACACACACACTTCATTTGTTTCATTTCTCTATAAATACAATGCCTTGAGGAGCTTGCACCACTTTTAGATCATTTGCTAAGTTTAGGAACACTCAAAACTTTTCTTTTCTCTCAAAAGTTCTAGTGTTCTTCAAGTTCTTCAAAGTTCTTCATCATCTTCATCTTCTTCTTCCATCTTCAAGTTCATCACATCAAGTAGGGATTTTCTTTCAAGTATTCCTTTCTTTAAAGTTCTTGTTCTAAGCTTTATGTTTATAGTTTCTCTTGATTCTTTTTAGAACTTCTTCTCTTTTCCTTGTTCTTTCTCATTTTCGGCCATGGGCCTTGAGGTTCAAAGAAATGAGAGCTTGATGATGAGAGTTTCATGATGATGTTCATCACTTGAAACAAACTCTAGAGCTTGATCTTTGTTCTTGAGCACAAATGTTTCTAGTTTTTCCTTTCTTGAACTCTTGAGAACTTTAGTTTCGATGAGGTTTTAAAATGGCTCTATGAACTCAATGATGAGGACTCATGATGTTGGTGTTAATATATCATCAAGATCATGAACTCTAGAGTTTTAAAATGTTCCTTTTTCTTCTTGAGGATTTCGGCCATTTCCTTAATTTTTCTAGGCTTCATGGTTTGATTTCCTAAAAATATTATGTTGAGTTTTAAGCACTCTAAGCTTGACTTTACCTTGTTTGGATGAGTTTAGGTTATGGTTTAAGTTCCTTTAAAGTCTTGTTAAGAGCTCTAAGAAAGATAAAATGAACTTGCATAATTTATTTTATGCTTGTATTCATATTTACATTCTTGCTAAGCATCTTTACTTTCAAGCTATCACCTAAGAACATAAAGATTAAAATGGAACTTGTATCATCACTTAATTTAATTCTCAAAGCCTCTCTATTTAGCCTTAAAGTCGATTGTTGTTGGGCCTAGAGCACTAAAATAAAGAATTGAACTTGCATTATCACCTAATTAATTTCTCGAATGCCTATCTATTTCGGCCTTAAAGTCGATTGTTGTTGGGCCAAGAGCACTAAAATAAAGAATTGAACCTTGCATATTTACTTTCAAGCTTGCACTTTTAAGTTTATGCCTTGCATATTTAATTTATGTCATCGCTTTATTTTGTAAGCAAGATTAAAAACTGAAAAGCATGAGCACGTTTATTTTATGTCGTAACTTAAGAACCTAGAGCTCAAAGACTTGCCCATTTCATTCCAAGTTAAAGTTTAATGTCATTCTTCGAATGCATATTTTCGGCCAAGTAGTGATGATGGACTTGCAATGAGTTTTCATCTAGCTACAAGGACCAATAGTCTATGTTCTAAGTTTTTCTTAAAAGCTTTACAAACCTTTTCAAGGTTACAAACCTTTTCAAGGTTATGTTGTCATGAGATATGACTTCATTCCCTTTTAGGAGATGAAATATATTTTGGTCATTGACCTAAGGCTTCTCTTAGCCTCTTGATGAATTAAAATGATTTGCAAAGAGTTTTAGAAATTCTAAATTGATTCCAAGAGAAACTAGTTAACTTATGTACCTAGAAATGTCAATTTAACTCTCTTATTGAAGTTAAATGTTTTCGGTTCTGATATGATGAGTGTGATGTTGTATGATGATGTTTTGATGTGTTGGAATGTGTGAAAATATCATATGATGATGTAGAAGCGATCCTATGCATAATAGGTAAGAAACTAGCTAACTAGAAATACCGTAAAGTTGGAATTTGACATAGTTTTAACCCATTTGTTTATGGATTCTTTCCAAACTATTTTAATGAGAACATAATCAGATTTAGATTGTTTAGACATGAAAAACTTGGTATCATTTGAATTAGAATTGAATTCTAGCACCTATAGGGAAACTAGTAACTAGAAAACCGTAAAAATGCAATGTAGAACTCTTAGAACATTTATTTTTCTGGATTCTGTCCAGCACCCTTACAACATGATAAACATGATTAATAATTAGTCCTTAAGCATAGGAATGCCTCATAATTGATTTATATTTAATTCATAGCGCCTTGGCGAAAGGCGAGACGAATCAAGAAAGGGTCTAAAGCGTAGTTCTAGAACCCCGTAATCTGAAGTTAGAATTCTGCCCTATGCTATTCAGATTTAAGTGTGAACATGAGGATGATGAACAATGTTTAATTATGAGCCCTTAGGTGCATAAAATATGAGCGACGGATGTTAGAGAACCATATCTCATGATTAAGACCCGTAAGGGTCAAAGCATAAGCTACATGAGATAAGCGGTTGAATGATGGCGCTGTGTTATGAAGAGATGATGATGTTATTCATATGATGAATTCATAAGGATATATGTTTATGTGGCATAAAGCAAATTTGGAAAGGAATTGTAATGCCTTTGTGCATCAAATTCCCGACAAATTTGGGGACTTAAAGAGATTTTGAAAATTAAGGTACTAAGATGGGTTCTAGGATGACAGGTTCGTGAGCACCTCCATAGAACTTCGTGTGACATCGGTACCATTTTATACTCTTAGGTGACACCGGTTAAATGAGCACCCCTAAGAGAATTGCCCCTAACCCGTACTCGAGATAGTCGGGATTTATGATTTATGATCGCTTATCGTTAAGTGGTAAGTAAGAACTAGTGAGCGACTAGTTAAGGTATGAGCTCATAACCTAGATGTATGACACGTTACGGTGACACGGTTGACCGAGCACCCCGATTCGATTGTCTTTAGGGTGGCCCATGAGGAAGAGATGTTTCATGATTATGATTATGTCACTAAAGTTTGTCCCATATGAATGTTTCTATTGCCACTTTATGCCACTAAGTATGATGAGGCTTGATGTTATGTCTTATGTATGTGCATTAGGTAGTACCATGCATACATCTTCTGTTATGTTGCATTCATGACATTAAGATCATCCTAAAATGAATGGACCTTGGCTAAAGTATGTTTCTAAAGTTTAAAATGAACTTAATGCTCGTTCAGTCATTTTGTATAATTAAACCCAAGGTTCCTGAGGACGTAGATGATGACACCTAGGTAGTAGGAGGCCCTCGAGATTCTTTAGCAAGATTCTCCTCCCTCTATCTCTTTCTTTCCGTCACGTCTTGAGATGGCGGCGTTAAACCGTAGTGTTCGTGGACAGCGACATGGGAGGTGCACCATGACCGGACCCGCGGGTCATTCCGCATGGTCGATGCCGCAGTTAGAGTATTCATGTTCATGGGTCGACCCTTCACTCCCCCTGTACATTCCCATCGTTTCTCCCCCGTCTCACCTTTTGTTGATGACCTGGTGTTCGAGCGCGCTTGTCCCCTAGAGGAGAGGCTTCGCCGTACCCCACCATCCACGTCCGCCGCTCGAGACTACCCCTAGTATGTGCCGGATTGCCGTCGTCTTTTTGGAGCCGGATTCTTAGAGAGGATTTGGCAACCCAGGCACCCTCAGAGGATCTTCCCCACCATACCCATGGACCTCGGGAGGGTAGTGAGCCTTCCATGACTCGATCGAGGCTTGCACGATGTGGAGATGAGGCCATGCCGTGGGGAGTCACTTCCAAGCCAGTCCAGTCTATTCACGCAGCCGGAGGAGCTTGCTCGATTTCCTGGTTACATACCACGCTCGAGGGATGATCGCCGATGGAGGTTGTGGATGGCCCGAGTTAGAGCACACACCACTTAGATGGGGATAAACCTTCTTTTGTTTAGAGGTCATCCCATTAGATGCACTCGGGTAGGGGAGTAGATCATGTTTATGTTTATGTTGTATTTCCTTTCATGTATTTTCCTTGTACTAAATTAAGTCCCACACTTATAAGTGGGCAAGTTATATATATATGAAATGATATTCAGTGTTATTCATGTCGTGCCTTATGCTATGGAGTTATGAGATGTATGATTTGATCGTTACAAGATGTATCGCATTACGCGGCTCTCACTTTGTTTTTCAAAAAAAAAATTACCCGTATTTTCCGCTAAGTATTTCAAAGTAAAAATGAGAACTATGAAGTAATAGACTAATGATTAACCTAAATATGTTCTAGAGTATTGGGTTAAAAATTAGGATGTTACATCTCCCGCGTCAGTCCCTCTCTTTCTTTTACGTTGCTTAGTCTTCGAACCTAACCCCCTCCCTCTCTCAATGTCGCTGCTCTACTCCAAGATTGCTACTTTTCTCGCCTAATCGCTGCTGCTCCAAGGTCGCTACTTTCCCTTGCGTAGTTGCTGCTCCCTCTCATGCAGTCGTTGCTTCATCTGCTGCTCCAAGGTTGCCACTCCGAGGTCACTACTCAGAGGTTGTCGCCGCTTGCTCCGAGGCTTCCATCCTGCAAGGTCGCTGCTTCAAGATCACTGCTCCAAGGCCGCCGCTCTGAGGCCACCACTCACTATCAAAAGTTAATGAAACCGCGAGCCTTAACTTGATGCGAGCCTCCAAGGTTTGTCATTCCCCTGTTTTGGATTTATTTCTCTTTTTTCCTTTTTCTCTTTTATTTTCAGAAACGCTTATTTTGGCACATCTATAGATCTGCCTCTCTTCTCTGTTTTTGGATTTTTTTTCTCTCAAATTGTATCTCATTTGTTGGATCTCAAATTGCACAAATAAGAGGTTAATTAATGCCAAGGATGCATAGAACTTTAAAAGGATATTTATCGTGTTATTTCACACTATAATGTTCAAATTTTTGTGATGGATTGTTTCATTTAGTAGTACACCTTGGTCATTTTGAGATTTTTAATATATCAATTAGATACTTTGGAAGAAAGTTGAGTTTTGTTTTCAGATTTTAATTGATTGTAGGGGCATTCATATGTTGTTGCTATCGTGATTCCCATTTTTCTTTTGATTTTGGAAGTTTGAGTAAGCATGATTAAACCGATAGAACTATCAATCCTAAAATGCAATGACTGGTTTGATTTTTCTTTAAAATGAAGATTTGATGTCCGTGAGACTAGGTTTGTTTTTCTGAATTCTGATATGCTAGATTGAGATACTGGCTTCATTTTGTTAGCTTTGGTACAACGGATATTTGAGGTGGAACATGTAACAAATGCATTGAAATTTAGGATGTTACTTACTAGCATGAGTGCCATTGTCATGTAGCTAGAGAGTCTATAAGCAAGAAAGAAGGCTAACAACTTCTGTTCTTTTCTACATTGGGTAAAATATGTTGGGAGTATGGCAATCTCTTCCTTCTTCAGTTTAGATTCATAGTTAGCATGCTTTTGATGTTGCTAAAATTTTGTTTTTGCCTCTTGCTATCTATCAAAAATAAATCAGCAATTTGAAAGATGTCATGGTATTTTCTGTATCACCCATAGTTGTTTTCTTTTTATCATTTTAAAAAATAAATTTCCCCGATTAGGGGACACTAGTCAACAATTGGTTAATTGGTCCCAAATACATCAGTTTTTTTGGTAACTATTGCTAGTGGTGATGCATCTCACAATGGCAGTTATGTGATTTAAAGGTGAAATTAGGCATCGTGCTTGTCTGTTGTACCAGTTAGGATTAGACTATTAGTCTTTTCTTTTGGCAATATTGTAGTTAATTCTTAAGTATAAAAGTGTCTTTTTATTGTTTTTGTTTCAGCTAAAGACCAAAATGTTCCATTCTGACCACTCTTTTCTTTCTCCGATTTCCTATGATTTAGGTGAGATTAGTTGCTGACAAAGCAAAAAATAATCCCAGGGGTTATGGTTTCATTGAGTACCTCCATACAAAGGACATGAAAGGTTGATCCTAGTTTATTGATTTGTTTATTAATTAAATGATATGGCTTTTTATTCACATCTTTTGTTCATTATGCAGCTGCTTATAAACAAGCTGATGGAAGAAAAATTGATAGTCAAAGGGTGCTTGTGGATGTTAAACATGGGAGGACTGTTCCTAATTAGCGACCTCGCTGCCTTGGTGGTGGCCTTAGTACTACTAGAGTTAGAGATAAAGAAGTAATGAACGTCATTCTGGGAGGTAATTGATCTAACTGCAACTTTTTGGTCTTTATTCATTGATGATTCTATAGTGCTTGAAGATTTTCAAATAGCCAGAACTACTGGTTAAAGTTGCATTCGTATGGTGTGTTGGTTTGACTTGGTTAAAAACCAAATCACTGATTAGGAGCACCCTGCATTACAAATTAACCTTTGTAACTGGTCTTGTTGAATATTATCTGTGGATAACCAGTGGCATGCTTTACCTGTTCTTTCTATTGAAAAGTAATTCTGATATGACTTCACTTTTTAGAGAGCAACAACAGTCTTGTTCTAAAGAACCAAGAGCATGGGAGGATCGACATGCTTATTAGTAAGAAATAAGATATGTGCCTGCTTCAATTTTGTATAATTATCATAGATATTGACTGTTGGTCATACGAAATATTCTTTGATAATATGGTGGTTTTATTATTTCTCTGCAATGTCATGTTATAATACATGAAAGGTTGCTATCTGCTGATACTAATGCATGGGTAGAAGAATCTACTAGATAGTTTCATCCTTATAAAATGTATGTACTTCATACTTCAAACTCTATCTTATTTTAATGCTGTGATGCCTTTTTTTTGTTTTGGCACGGGCTATGAATGGTGGCATCTATAATATTACAAGATTGTATATACTTGCTTGTTTTGTTTTATGATTTTGTAACAAGTTCAAATGTTTGAGACATACAAGATATTGTGATATATTATCTATTATGAGACACTTTCTATGATAAGTAATGAGTAATTGTAATTTCAATATTTGCTTTATGTTTGAATTTTGTGGATGTTTGAAAGCATTTGTAATAGAAAGAAAGTTATTGTGATTAGATTTATGAGAAAGAATATAAAATATGGAGGCCAAAATTTTTTATAATATTTTGTTTTTAGCGACGGTTTGAACCACCGCAATTATAAAAGTAAATATTAATTTTGCAGTGGTTTGAGACTGCCGTTAAATTATTCAAGTGATTTAAGGATTATTTATTGCAAATTTTTTCAGCATTTTTAATTTGTATTTTTACGACGGTTATTCTAGCAGTTGGTCCAAATCGCCACAATGTGGCTTGGTGACGATTGATATGGCAGCGATTTGAGAACCGTCGCTAAGGGTAAAAAAAAACCGCCGTTAAATTCCTTTTTCTTGGTAGTGAAACACCGCTTGCCACCTTCTTCCATCCCTATCAAGTTTTCTTGACATCAACTCCTACCAGTAACCTCACCATCGAACTGCCTTTTCCTGTGCGTTCCACCCTTGCGGTGACCGCGTCCTTGTTTCGGTAGCTACACGCTCTCATGCACACCTTATGTTGTTTAGTATACCAACATTCTCTACCATTTTGGCCACGCATGGTTGTCTAGTGACATCTTTGACCGTTATGATCAGCATTGAACTCGTGCCGCTGTTGCCATCCTCTCTCCATATCTATCCTTGGTTTCATGATCCGTGTACTTCATCAACTTCAGCCTTTTCTTATTTTTGATTCTACCTATATTTTATACCATGATTTACTCTGACTAGGAGTGATGAATATTTTGTATTGCTGTGCACCAACCTCCCATTATGAATGATACCAATGATAATATTTGTTTTTCACTCAGTCATGTTGGTGATATGCTTTTATGGCTTCTTTGGATCTCCAATGTTTCAATTATTCAAGGCTTCCATATATTGTTCCATCTGTTGTTGCATGTATAGAGGATTTCCACTTCTTTCATTGCATCTCTTTTGGTAGTCATTGTTGATGCTGATACTTGTGTGTGTCTCTTTTTTTGTTAGTCATGCAGTTCTCTAATAGATTCTTCAAGCTTATGGTTATTCTAGCTGTTGTGCTATCTTTTTCAAATATATAATGACAAACTTAAAGTTTAGTAAGCTTTAGCCACTATTTTTGTTATTCAGCAATAGTCAAAAACCTTGGCTATATGAAAGAAAACTGTTGCCTTTAGAATAGACAACCGTTTTGCAATTGTGGAGTATGTGACCATTACCTATTCGTTTAGACAATGGTTTTTGTAGTTTTGGCCATTGTAAGAAAAAACCGTTGCTTTATCAATAGAATAGACAATGGTTTTGTTGGTATGTATTAGACAATGGTTTTATCCATTGCCTATCATTTGGCAATGGTTTCACATAGTTAGATAATATTTGACAATTGAAACATTTTTTGGACTATTGCCAATTTTTAAGCAAAAGTTTGCAGTGGTTGATGTAATGAATATAAGTAACAGTTTTAAAGTGTTGCTAGTTATAAGAAATAGTTCTCCACACCTTGTTTATTTCATTGGCAACGGTTTTATAAATGGTACTAGTATTTATAAGGAACAATTTTACAAGTGTTGCCAATTTGAATATGGATTTTTTTTTTGGTAATATGTTGGTTTAAATTACTATAGAAACCAAAAACATTCTAAATCAATATATCCATAATAAGTACATACATATAATTATCAAATCTCATTTTCAAATTCATAAGATCAATATACACACATTAATAAGCTCTAATAAGTGGCATACAAGTTAAGTTATGACAACTACAAAATACTATTTCAAAATCACTTAACAAAATGATCTAATTCATGATAACATCTAATTAAGTGTTGATAGTTACAAAATATTCACTAGCTAAGTGCCAAAAGTCATGAAGTACAGCATCAACTTCCTTTATTATCTCAAAAGATCTTGATCTCTTTCACTCTTTATATATTTGATCATCTCATGCTTTGTGATTGGGTTCTTCCTTTCCTTTAACGTGATTTTGGTGTAGAAAATCATGAAATTAAATACCCAAAATATATAATCAATAAAACAAGACAAGGGTCAACATAAGCACAACACACAGATACAAGTGACTCTGCATAATTTTTAGCAATAATAGCTGCATAAATTTTAGCAATAATAGTTGGAGCAAACACTAATCAAGAGAAAGAATAAGTAATTTAGTCACCACAATATAGGAGCACATCATGCTTTAAAAAATATGCCACAACACTAAGAACAACTAGCATAGTACAATAAGAACCAAAGTCAAACTACAACACAACATTTCTCACTAAAATATATAATACATACACTACTAGAAATATGGTATTTAGCTGCGATTTTTATTAGGATTTCCGGCAGTTTATAACCGCAGCAAAAATGTTTATCGGATGTTCACAAAATCGCTATGATAACGGCGTCCTTAAACCATTTAGCGGTGGTTTGGAGCAACTGCTGGAAAGATCGCCACCAAAGAAGGTTTTTCGGCAGCTTATGCGGTAGCGGTTTTAAACCACCACAAAATGGCTTATTAGCACCAAATTATCATATCTACCAGCGATTTTGAACCGCCACAAATGCCAATTACTGGCGGTTTTGAACCACCCCAAAAAAGCTCAGTGCTAACTGCCTAATTTTCATCCTTTTTACTAGCCATTTTGAACCGCTACAAATGCCAATCACCGGCAATTTTGAATTGTCACAAAAAGCTGTGTTAACCGCCTATTTTCTTCTTCTTCTTTTTTTTTTTTGCTTTTCAATATTTTATTTTGAAGCATACTAGTCAAAAACACTAATTGATATCATGTACAATGCTAGTAGTCAATATTCATGAACAAAAAGGAAAGTTGCATAGAAATTCTTAACTTTTAAACAAAAAACTTGTGTATCAAATGTCATAGCATAATATTAAACAATAGTTAAACAAATCCAATACAACATAAGAGAAAACCAAAAGAGCATAACAACAAAAAAAAAGTGTTTCAAGTGAAAGCTAAGCAAATTAGCCTTGAGTGATGATGCATTCATTTTCAACTTTGATTGGAATGATCATCATGCTATTGAGCATCATGACTAGCTGAGGAAGACGGTCTTGCACCTGGTGAAATTGGTTCATTCCCTTCATTTGGGACTTGAAATTATGAATAGAAGATAAATTGTAACAATTTTTTCATTACCATCATGTACATAGTTTTATACATCACAAAATACCAAAATTAGTCTAATTGTTTATTGTGAAATAGATTTGTGTTCTTTAAACGTATATGGGTTGACTTGGAAAATGTTTATATGTGTGGGATTAATAGACATACACACACACACACATATAATGTAATAAAATATTGTACTCTAACCAAGCCATATTAAATGGAAATATCACCTAACTGCATAAAAGTACAAATTAAATAACCCTTGGTCATATTAAATGGAAATCCCAAAAGATCATAGGAGGAGACAGTAGGCTCTAATTCTAAAAGGCAAACAACATGAGTGTTGTAAGCGATTTTCTAGAGAGTTAAGATATGCAGAAACAAACTGACCTTGGCCAGCAGAGTTTTTCCAGTTCCAGTTGGTCCTGTCAAAAGAATCCCCTGAAAAGAGGAATGTCTTAGGTTGATTTGATGAGTAAGATGAACAAACAAATATCCATTGTGCACTAAAATGCATAGCATCTTCTTATAGGACAAGCAAGCTCATTCATTCAAGAACCATAACAGTTAAACTTAATCATAAACCACCATAAGAATTGCCATATCAGTTAGGATTATCTACAGAAATAAAAAATAAAATGCAAACAAACATGCCCGAAATACCAAATGCTGATTACAATTCCCCAATATATGCATAAGTTGTGTAGCTCAATTTATAATTAAACAATGAAGTATCAGTTTGCACAGTATTCCAAATCCAAGATACAAATAGTTGGTACTTGAGTTTGCAAAATAACAAATATCATCGCTAGTTAGCATCAACAAAAAGCCTACCCAAAATAAAAGATGCTCCATAGACTCTAAAGGTTGAGCTCCAATAGAAAGCCAATATCTAAGGAAGGAAATGAAAATCAATACTATCGAAAAATTATTCACAAATTTCAGTTCCCTTTAACTTCATAAGGATAGAAATACAGGTTAACCACCATCTAGCCAGAAACAATTTCATATCTGTCAAAGATACAACAAATCAATGTGATTTTATCCTAGTCCGGAATTGTAGAAACTTATGAGGTGCAATGAAAATGATTTCAAAATCATTGACCAAACCCAGCCCTGAACCCGTTTCTGCAAAACAGTGAGGTGCCCCTTAATAATCTAGTAAACTAATGCATTCCTTATCACATAAGGATTTTGACATATGATCTTCATAAGCAAGTAAAATTTGTTGCTCATTTGCTTGATTCTTTTTAACATTTTACTTTTCCTTTTGGGGGACCGCAATAGAGTTGCTAAGCATATGCACAAAAATGTTCAAGGAACATGATATTGTACTTTTTCTTTTCTTTTTTTTAAATTCTTACGCACAAAAAATGTTGTCTAGAAAAACCATTGAAAAAACAAAATGCTGCCAAACTGTAGGCGTATGATGGTTTTTTTTTCAAATCCTTCCTTACAAGTTATGTATTTATACCATAAAACACTAAAGAAAGGAAAAGGGGGAACCTGGTGGAAGCGAAGGAGATGAAGGCAGCCGCCTAAGGTGGTGAATCTTCGGGAGCCCTCTGTGCCCGTCCGTGAGGCGGTGGTGGCATCGCTGGAGGACGGCATCACTATGTTGGAGTTCCTCGTTGTTCCTTGAAGATCCGGAAGCCCTCTATGCATGTCCGCGAAGCGGCAACGGCGGCATCGCTAGAGGCAAAGCAGAGGCGGTATCACTAGAGGAACGGCGTCACTGAGGTGATGTTCCTCAAAGCTCCGAGAGCTATCCATGCGCATCTACAAGGCGACAGCGGCATCGCTGGAGGCACGGCAGAGGCAGCTTCGCTGGAAGAAGGATGTCACTGAGCATGGAGTTTCAACACAAAAGAAGAGCCTCTTATTGGGGGTAGTGATGAAGGGGTTTTGATGATTTTATCTGCTATCACTTTTTGGAGGGTCTGGAATGTTATTTTCCCCCCTTTTTCTATTTAGCAGCAGTTACAATTCGTTTAAACCGTCGAGATATAGTAACCGCCGCTAATCCAGTAGTAAACCGCCACAATTCATTTTAATTTGCGGCGAGAAGCAAAAAATACAGGAAAAACAAAAGTATAGCGGCAGTTAGACAAACCACCGCTAAGTAGCATTTTTCTGGTAGTGATACTCAACCAACCTACACTCTTTAATCCACTTCAAACTTAATGCCTAGAACTTTCTATTACAATGGAGATAGTTGCATAATCTTATATAATCCACACATACACTGCTACACAAACTAAGATGATTTTTTTTCCTTTTGCAGAGAATAATTCTCTTATAAAAAAGTACAAACAAATAGCCTAAGCACATCTATAGATAGCAACAACTAGCAATATACCAAGATAGCACAAAAACGCCTACAGAAAATACCATCATCATATGATAAGAAACTTCACCTTCCTGGACATGTAAGAATAAGAAACTAAAATATATAAGGACAATGATACTTATTTGTAAGCATTGGAACCAATTATTAAATCCACCATAGCAATAAATTGTGCTAAGACTGTAAGCCACCAGTTCAGATTAGTATAAAATAAATTGAACCTTTTCATTGTTTAGAGCATTAGGTGAATTCTTTGGATAGCTAGAAGCGTATCTCAGTTGAGGAGCCAAGGCCTCCATATCCAATCTTGAGCTATTTTGTTACAGTAATAGTTTAACAAGAGACTTTAGATCATCCATTTCTTGTTGCATATACCAACCTTACCTTCTAGGAGAGCTTTTTTCATTTGCATATTGTTGTTAAAGGGCAACTATCTCTTTACTTCTCTTTAACATAGTTTGGCATGGTAACTCTCCCATAGCAATGCACTCTTCCTAGCTTTTCCTTCCCAAATAAGGATTAGAAGGCTTTAATGGTAGAGTCTCTTCAATTTTGATTCTCAATAGGAAGATGTGCCTAATTTGAACAAATGTAATTAGAATTACAATTAGAACCACATAAAAATATGTATCACAATAATAGCTTGCATCCAATCAGAAACTTACAATTACATCCAGAGTATCCTCATCCAATTGTTTACCTTTCTTGCTTTGGCGAGTTTTAATGAACATTTCTGCTTGGCTGGGTTGTTCATTATTCTCCTTCCTAGCACACTAAATTTAATTCAAATATCAACTAGGAAAATAAAATTAGCACACATAAAAGCAACATATACTTACATATACATATGTAATTATAAATGTTGCAAAATTTATTGGCTCCATCTGATGGCTAAACTTTTTTTGAGCCCTATTTCTCAAATTCTGCTAACACATTTTCTACATTGCAATAAAGCATTATTTATTAAAACATCATATATGCATGAAGAATATATGCATGATGTAAATAATTATTGCACTAAATTTCAAATATCTTACTTTGACATCCTCATTTTTGTAGTTTAGAAAATGCTTTGTCTTAATATTAGTTTTATATCATTTCCAAACATAATTGATACAACCAAGTACCAACTTTTTCCTTTATCCAAAGTAATGAATTAGATTACAAAAATAAACAACAATATTATTAGCAATAATCAAATATGTATTAGGAAAAAGTAAGAAAGTTTCAATGTTCTTATGGTGACAAATTCCCAAATAAAGTTCTTGTCTAGATTGGCTTTCCAATTTGTGTAAGTCAAAGGACATAAATTTGAATTCCTTGCTATTGTGCCCAAAAAATAGCTTAAATCAGATACTAGGTTGTTAGTAGGCCCAATTGGCTCCCCTTTATTAGCCAAGGTAACTTCTTCTGAATCTTCCATTGACCTTGCATGCATGATTATTCAGGCATTGTGTCTTCCCACGTGTCTTTTTCACCTTTGTCCCTATTATATTTGCATAATGGCAGCATAAACAAAAGGGGAATTGATTGGGAATAGCAATTGTAATAGCATGGCCAAATCTAATGCATTTATACCAACTAAAATACTCTTTATCATGAAATCATCATTCAATTGCTAGTCTTATATTAGTCTTACATAAGTTCCCTACTTACATCCTTCCAACATATAGTTCTACTACTTAAATAGCAAACTAGCTGCCATACAATTAAGTTGGGATTTCAAGCTATTTTGACTTCATAAACAATTTATGAACATATGATTCTTGTGAGTGCACTTTATATTATATGAAAGATACATTCTTAAAAATCATGGGGAGTGCATGTGAAGATCATTGAAAACAAGAAAAAACATTTGCTGAAAAATAAACATATAAGTAGTAAACAAAGGAAACACGTGAATTAGCAATCCATATGAATTAGCAACTTGACTTTGTATACCTTCCCCCAACAAAAAAAAAATGTTTGACTTTTGCTGGAAAATAAAATGAAACAACATGACATTTGTTTTACACTATTTCAAAGTGCAAGAAAAACACTTGACTCCACAAAGTAAAATTCACTTCTGCACAATTATCCCCACTATTTCAATATACTAGTAATAAAACCAAATTCCAAATCCAAATGATCCACTCTTTATCTCCCTCATCTACTTTTTGGCAGGAATTTCATCCTACCAAATTAAAATCTCATAATCCACAGATAAAAGATAAAATAATATAGAAGCTACAAATTAAAAATCCACAGGATCATCTTTTGTTGGTGATCTACTTACTTCTAGAATTCCTGAGCAGAATAACAAGAAATAAAATAATTACCTCTTGTTGTATTAATTTTCTCTTGACCCTCAGCCTCAATAATTGGATTAACATCTCCCTCGTCTGGCTCCACTATATCATTGACTTTTTCATTCTCAAACAATTATTGTTTTCCTTCTTCTGTTCTCTATTGCAGTGATAGCATTTTGAGTTCAGCAAGTCTAATGCATCCTCTTCTTCTACATCTTCTACCCTTGCTGCAGTTGTTAATTTTCCTTGTTAGTCTGAAACCTAAGTTTATTGCTCTTGGATCTTCTATTGTTGAATCTAGAATTTGTTGGGACAGATCTGATTGTTGTGGCTGTTGGAAGATCTACAAGCATGCCTTGATCTCTTGCAATGCAAGATCCAGATCTCAAACCTCATTCTAGAAAATTTCTACTAAGACCGGTCGTGCAAATGGCTGGTATCAATGAAGAAATGTGATCTCAAAGGTCATCTATTCTACAGTTGGATTGCATTACCTCCATAGCTGGAACCATTTTAGAGCTAGACCTGTGAAACCCTTTGTACTCTCTAATAACCTCTACGCTTTCGGTGTGCCTTTAGAATTCCAAAACTTTGTTGAACCAATAGTCTACCAATAACCATCGCTAATTCCATCAAACATCGAGAACATCTCTTCAAGATAGAATTGAGTTCCTTCCATGGTGGAATGCTCTCAATGAGAGCACCAATGTTAAACCTCCTTCTTCAAATCAAGGAGAAAAACTCCAAAATGAACTAAGTTTATTCACATTTAACTATTTTATTGCTAAGTATTTTAACCCTTTCAAAATACCTATCAATTTAGGACAAACGCAAATATTAAGAAAGATAGTAAATAATATTAGTAATTGAATAAAGGGAAAAAACCACTTTACCCCCTTGTACTTTTGCTTCCGTGTAATTTGGACCCTGAGTTTTGAAAATATGCAACACGACTGCCTCACTTACCATATAGTGCAACCAAGCCCCCTCTCCAGTTAATGAGACGTTTAAACCAGCTGTTAATAGTCCACATGCATCTCACGTGTGTTTATGGTTGGACAAAAATACCCTTTATTTAATTAGAAATTTTCCAAAATCCATATATCAAAACCTAGTGTTTCTTCTCTGTAACAAACATGAGAATAAAGTCATGGAAGAAACAAAAAACGCGTAAATGGATATTGAGATTGAGCTCCATCATTGATCCCCATCAAAACTCCAGCTCAAAACCAAGAAAACTCACCTGAAACCCACGCCTCTCCCTCTCCTTTTCACCACTCTAGTTCTTTAGATCTAAACCGCTTTAATAAGAATTGCGAAGAACAATCCAAGTAGCGAAGAAGAAGAAGGCCAGCAAAGAAGAAGAGTAGCATCGAAAAAAAAGATCAGCGAAAAAAAAAAGAAGAAAGCCAAGGAAGAAAAAGATGGAGAATGATGGATCAACGGGAAGCATGAATTTCTCAAATCGCAGTGGTGGTCATCCCTCACATTTTGCAGCTGTGGCCTTCCTTCAAGGCTGCAAACATCTTGGATTAAGACAAATCCAAGTAGGAGATTTTATGGGTGTCCAAGATATAGCTCTCAAGCACATTGCAATTTCTTTGCCTGATGTAACCCACCTACAATACAAAGATCAGCAAAAGTGATGAATGGATTGTTAAGGAAGAAGAAAGAGCTAACTGAAGTAATAGAGGCTTAGAAAATAGAGCTATTAGTTTTGAATCAGAAAGTGGAAACTCAAAGAGTTGAATTAGAAGCATTAAGAGGGAATATGGCTTAATACAAGAGTCAAGTGAAGAAGTTACACATAATAACAGCTTCTGTTGTGGTTCTTTTGGTGCTAAAATTGTTTCAGTGGATGTAAATTGGTCTTATAATGTTTCAATGTTCTGATGTATAATGCTTTGACAAAATCTGATGTAATGAAATGATCATTAAGTTTTTACATGTGTTTTATTATTGGATGGGGAATTGTTGCTGAAAGAATTTGGTTATGTGAGGTTCAAATCTGACCTGATGGAAATGTAACATTGTATCTCAAATACTATTTGTCTATGTGTAACCATGCTGACATGATATCTGTGTAAATTTCATCAAAATAGCCTATTTACATTCCATTAAAATGGCACTGTATCTCAAATATGAGTACATATTCAGTGGTTACATTTCATCAAAATAACATTGTTACTGAAACTAAAATAAATAAGGTGGTATCTTAAACAACATTGTATCTAAAATTTGAGAACCTAAATACATTCCATCTAGAAATACCTAAACAACCAACAAAATGCAACCAAAAAGCCCACATAATGCCTATAAACTTGACAACTTAAAACTCAATAATTTCCTTTGGCACCAATCTTTATCTTTTTTGCTCTTGGTGATCGTTGAAGTAACTGAGTGCGTGACATTGAAAAGGCCTCATTAGCATATACTGATTGTGGAGGTGGCTGAGTGAGGGATTTTTCAGCCATCTTCCCATGTGCTCTCTTACTTCTCCTTAATGGTGTACTTGCAATAAAAGGAGTAGGCTTAGCCATACAATCCTTAAACAAAATATTTGATGAAAGTGTCAAAAGGGCCAGTATGAACAAGAAACATGGGCAACACCTGCAGAGGCAGGGGCAACACTTGCAAAGACAGCACTTGTATTTTTAGCACCTGCATTTTTTGCCCCTGCACTTTTACCACCTGCATAACTAGAACAATAAGCCAAAAAAAAGAGCCAGCAAGAAGAACATAACCGAGTTATAATTCAAAACCAGAAATGCAAGTAATGTATAGGATTCATTCCAGAACAAGAAAAGAAATGAACCACTGAAAACAAGAATATAACCAGAATTTTTGGTTGAGATAGGAAACAAGAAATCAAAATCAGATATAATAAGACAACCAGAATACCACCAGAAATTCAGAACATAGTCAACAAGCTATGTAAGCCACCTGTATTCATTGATATCAGAAATTACAATAGAACCTGAAATCAGAATCAGAATATCCCTATACAACCAGAAATTAGACTAGAACTAGAAATCAGAAATCTGAAGCAGAAATCAAAACAATAAAGCTTCCAAAAGAAGCAAAAACTAGAACCAAATATAATTCAGAAGCAGCAATCAGTAGCAGATATCAGAAACAGAATTTAGCACTAGATATCAAAAGCAGAAATTAGCAGCAGAAATTCTTCCAACTAATTAGAAGCAAAAATAAAAATACAACCATCAATTAGAAGCAGAAATAGAAATGAAAATCGAAATATGCAATAGAGAAGGAAAGTGACAATTTGCTACTGAAGCAGAGGCTGAAACACCTTGGGAATCATTTGGTTCAGTGGTTGCTCCTTCACCGTCTGCAATAAAAGATATATTATTTATTCTCCAAGTCAATTTTAAAACAAAAGAAAGGGAGAAGAAGCATAATACGAAAGAAATAACCAGAACCATCTTGTTTTTTCTTTCCTTTCTTGGCCCTTTAGTATTCGGATGTCTTGGCCTATTGCATGTTCGGCTATTGTGACCCCATTGCATGCAATTTGTGCACTATGTAGGATTACCACCCCTCCTAATCCTAGTTTGATTCCTTGGCTCATCAGCAACCCTTTTTCTAACTTTCTTCGGCCTTCCAACTTGAGCTCTTGTTGTAGGTGGTAGGATTGGATCATACTTTATTTGTGGCCACACTTTAGCTGATGGCATAGGATTAATCATAGTCCCATATGTTTTCAGAAAAGTATCTTTCGTATAGTAGTGGCTTACATAGCTCTCAGGCACTTCCCTTTGTGCATATATTGTACTAACAACATGTGCATATGGGATCCCAGTTAGATCCCACAATTTACAAGTGCAATTCCTAGCAACTAAATCAACCACTCTCTTACTCCCTGAAAATGTGTCAACCTTAAACTTGCCATCACCATTCATGTGGGCAATGCATAAGACAACATCTGCTTTTGACTTTTCTAGCTTGCCTTGAATTCTTGGATAGATAACCCTATTACACTTGAGGATTCCCTCTTTTTTTTTATGCAAATCACTTCATAAGCATTCTTCTAATAGTCTCCATCATAGTGATGATTGGTTTATCTCTAGAAGGCAATATTGCATAATTAAATGACTCTGCAATATTGTTCTGCAAGGCCCCATATTTAGCATGAGGTGAGAACTTATGCCTTGACCATGTAGAAGGATCTCTTTCTTCCAACCAATTTGCTGCTCCTTCATCTATTCTCCTCATCTCCTAGATGAAATCTAAATTCAACCCTTGTTGTTGCCCTTGCACAATTCCAAAGTAAGTCCTTCAAAGCTTGCCTTTTAAATGTAAGCTTGAAGTTTGCATATAAGTGTCGAACACAAAACCTACGTTCAGCCCTTATCCTCTTAAGTAGTTCCATCAAGCCCTGCACACCACAATCAATAATTAGCAACAATTGAGCCCCTAAATTGTACAATACATACAAGGAACAATAAATCGTATACCTTTTGCTTATCAAACATGAAGACCCAGCCATGCTCAGCAATGGAACCAATGTTTTCAAGCAACAATTCAATGAACCATTATCAGCTATCTCTATTCTCTGCCTCAATTGCAGCTTAAGCAACAGGAAATATATTATCATTGCCATCTTTTGCTATGGCCACTAGTAGTTGACCCCCAAAGCCTGACTTCAGAAAGCAACCATCCAAATGGATCATAAGTCTACAAAACTTCAATCCTTTCTTGGTAGCATCCAAGCATGCATACAACCTTTCAAATTTATGGTCATTAACTTTCAGCTTCATGGTTGACCCAGGATTATATAATCTGACTATAGCATGGTAGTCCCATAGCATTCCATATTGAGCTACCTTGCTTCCTTCAAGCTTTTCTATAGCCATCTTGTTAGCTCTACATATCTTAAATCTTGATACAAATATTTTGTGCTCCCATGCAACTTGGTTCATAAAGGCTTCGGTTTTCCACTTGCCATTGTTGTCCCTAATATGGTCTTGGTATTTGGTAGACAACCACCTTGCACTTGCCTTAGTGTTATGATTAGCCCACCCACAATCTTTGTGTTCTTTATTTTTCTAACTCTTAATTTGGAAGCAAATTTCTTGTGGGCAATGGCTAGCATGCATCCTCTAACCATATTTATTCTTGCAATGGACTGTGATTCTTGCACGTTCATTCCTAATGTATGCAAAGTCAATCCCATTTTAAATACAATATTACTTCAAAACCTCTCTAAATACTTTGATGTCAGCAAACTTCATTCTGACCTTCAATTCAATATTTTTCTTCATGTTAGAAGATTCATGAAACTCTAGATATTTGTCTTGCTCTTCCTCCCCTATTAATACAAATTATGGCAACCACAAATATGAAAGTGTCAATACAAAAAGACAAATTTAAAATAACTAAATTAAACTTTTGACAAACAAACAGTGCATTTTGAATATGTACCCTGCTCATCAGGTGCATTAGGAGTGAGTAGAGCGTCATTATCCTCATAGTCAAATTGGCAATCACCATCCCAATTTGCTCCAATATCAACAACACCCCTATTGTTATTACTACATTGTCCACCTGAAGTGCTTCTTTCACCACTTTGTCTATTTGACCCAACTTCAGTGGTAACATCTAACATGCGAATATTTTCACAAAAAAAATCAACCTCCTCATCATCGCTCTCAACAAAGTCACACCCTTGTAATCCCTCCTCAACCTGAACATCTTCAGCCATCTTTTCTTTACCTTTACTATTTCCCTTCTTTTTTTCTTTTCCTTTTTCTTTCATAGTACTTCTTTCTTTTTTCCTATTTTTCGTCCTCCTTTGGCCCCTGTAGCTGCCCCTACTTCAGCTTCTTCATCAGGCACTTGCCCCAGTGCAACAGCCGCTGCAACATCCACGACTACAATAGCCCTTGCATCATCAGTCCTTGCTTCAGTCGCCATTGCTACAGCCCCTGCTTTAGCTGCCACTGCAACATCCTCATTTGGTGGCTGTAAGGCATATATTTCCAATTTAAGATCCTTCTTATGCTCCAAAGCTTTAATAATACCCAGCACATCTTTATCAGCTGCTAAGTCCTTTAAGCACTCAAATGTTTCCTTCCTAAACTTATATTGAAACTTCAATGGTTCACAAAACCCAAAACTCTTCACATGAGAGCATAGATGGGTAGTTGATAGATAGTCAATATCAAATTTTCTGAACTCCTGGCGAACACCACTATCATACCTTATTTGAGGTGTAGTGTGAAACACACCTCCATAATACAGAATGCATGTGATAATTGACATATCTACAAAGAATTAAAAATTGCAAATGAGGCACAACAATTAACTAAAATTAGGGGTAATTTAACAAAGTTTAAGGACCATTGTGCAATTTCTAAAATAATGTCCTTATATGTCAGATAAACACAGAAACCAAAATTGTACATACATAGCCCACTAAAAATGGTATCTTATTAACCAATGCATTCACATGGACCACTATAAAAGCCAACCCCACTATATGTTCCTACATTCTCTACCAGTAAAAATTAGCAACAAAAAGAAACAATTTCAAGACCCACATCATCCTTCAGCTTCGTATAAAAAGGACATTAGCTTGTTTAACAAAGAAGACCTCACGTTTGAAAGCTTTACTTTTTCATAAAAAAGGATGCTTTCATACCTAGTAGGGGCATGGGTTTTGCAGCGTCTCTGGTCTTCTTCTTCTCTCTCTTTAGGCGCGGCTTATGGACGAGGTGGAGGGAAAGGGTTTCAGACACCGGCCTTCTTCTTCCCCCTTCACGCAGCAAGCTTTCTTCGTTCAAATCTTTGCGGCTTGCGGACGAGGTGGAGGGAAAAGGTTTCAGACGAGGTGGAGAAGGAGAAACCGGAAAGGAGAGGTGTGAAGGAGCAAGGAAAAGGGTTTCAGGTGAGGTGCAGAACCGGGAAAGGATGGAAATGTGAAGGGGATGCACGGGAGAGGCGTGGGTACCCTATAAAGGTTGTGATTTAATTATGAGTATTTAAAATATTAATAAATTTAGTTATTGAGGTACATAATAAATTTTCAAACACAAATCATCTAAAAGATACTGTACTCATGAAGTTTATAAGGTACCCGAAAAAATCCTGACAAAAAGTTTTCTTTCTTTCACCCTTTGATATGGAGTGATTGATCTTGATGTTATACCTCTCTTTTTTTTATTTTAATTTTTCAAAATTCTCTATCAAGTCAATCAAACATGGAAAATTAATTATATTAAATTAGGAACTCGAAGCTGTCGTACATGTTGAACCACATTTTTTATTTTTTTAGGGGCAATTGTTGGTGGCTGACAATTTAGTGCTCTCCAGTTTTATAACTTCACATGCTCCCCACTTAATTTTATTAATAGGGCGTTTGGAAACTTTAAATGAGATGGAATTGAATTGAATTCCATTAAAACTTGAATTGAATTCTTATGTTTGGAATGAGTCGATAAATTAAGGAATTGAATTCAGTTCCTTTGTTTGAAATGGGTCTAAAAATGAATGAATTTTATTGTTTTTACTATCTTACCCTTCATTGATAGGTTATGAACAAAACATTATATTCATATAAGATTATTTTAGTATTTTCATTTATTGGAATTTAATTCCCACACCAAATCACACCCATTTGGGTCTGATTTCAATTCCTATAAGAATTCAATTCCTTCATTTAGATTTTTAATTTCTTCATCAACCATTAATATACTTAATTTTCCTTCTCCATTGTTTCTCTTAGCCACTATTGTTATCACCGATGTCAGCACCGGCCTTGCCACCCCAACCAATGTTGCCAGCCTCCACACCTTACTGGTGAGACCAAGCCCAAACAACATCCCTTCTTTCATAGATTGAAGATTTTCATAAGAGGAGCGTTATGGCTTATGTGCCCTTAATCTCCACTGTTGAAAAGCTCAACCACACTAGGAGCTTGGTATAGCAAAGCCGCTGGATTTATCATCCATCTTAATTGCTGGAAAACACCAAACCCGTTGCCACGCTCAATTTGTGCACCTTGCATTTTCGCAGCCAACATAAGCAACCAACATAACACAAGTTATTTTTCCTAATCATTTCATACTCCCTTATACACAATTTACGAGGTCCAAAATAAGCAACAACCTTATATAAAAAAGAAAAAGAAAAAAGAATCGACCTCTGTACAAAAGGAGATGTGATAAAATAGGAAAAAATAAAGAAAGAAGTAATGGGAAAAAAAGTTGTTTGAAGAGGTTGAGGTCATAAAATTGAAACATGGAAGAGTTATTCCTTGTGCATTCATGATTTTAAATTATGATAGTCTAGGACTTTAGTCCATTTATGTTTTAATTTGTGTTGTTCATGGGGTAGCTGCCAAAGCTGAAGATGAGATGCGGGTGAAGGAAGAGACGAAAGGGAGAAAGGGGAAGCATGCTTGGAAGAAAGATTGAAAATTAAGAAGAAGTTAGTTTTATAATTTGAGAAGCTATTATTTTATTTTATAATTTTATATTATTATTATAACTTAGAATTTGGCCGTCCAAATAAAATCTAATCATGATAAATGATGGATCACGTGAAAGTTCAAGACTATGTTGGACCAAATTATTCGATATCGCGTTTATTTTAAGCTTTGAAATTACGTTTTTAAGAATAATATTCTCGATAATAATACTCCTAGGAATGTTATTTCTGGATATTTTAAACAAATTATTTTTTTAGCATTAAATATTTTCGAGATCATTTGTTGAGACTCCAAGGAAAAAATTTAAAACTTATTTATTTTATAATATATATTTATGAAAATATATGTCATAATTTATAAAATATCCATAACACATCTATTATCATCATCATCCAAAATGACAATTAAACTTCTAGAAAAGAAAATACAAATTCAAAGATATTTCTCTATCAATATAAAAAACATTTCTTCATCTTATCCAAATCTAATAATCAAATAAATGATAAAAAAAAATAACTACGTCAAATGAAAATCACACTTCTAGAAAGTAAACCATAGAATAGATCAAAGCTAGGAGTGGGGTCTATTGTGAAGGGTTTGAAAGCATAACGGAGATATGAAGTGTAAATAAATGTCGGTAAATGAAAATTATAGGAGAACAGTCAAATAATTTATGGATATTTTTATGTTTGTGCTAAATAATTGTCATTCCTAAGTCATGAAAAATTTTAATTTCCACCTTTCATCTTTGACGTAAGATCTAATTAAATCATGAGAATATCTTTTTTTAGGTTTTCAAAAGTAATTTTACAAAACTTATAACAAATATGGGAACAAGTATGTCATTCCTAAGTAGTTATTCTCGGGAATAATTATATATACCATGAAACAAACACCCCCTTAAACCTTATATGGTAATTTTTAGACCATTAAATAAAATATTTAATTTGGATTTGAAAAAATATTCCAATGGAATGAAGGGACACTAAAAACAATTACCAACCTCAATTATCTTTACAATATGGTATAGATTTTACACGTATTTAAATTCATTTATGCAATGAGAAATACCTATATGCTCTTGAAACAATAGTTGGATCTATTCTATGTCCAGAAATAAGACATTTTAGCTGGTTTGATTGGTTTCTGTCAGTATATCTGTGCTTCCTTTTGGTGACAAATTTCTTCTTCTTTTGGTTGGAGGCTTGGAGCACAACCTTTTTCTCACCATGATGACCTTGATGGATACGCCAAAGCTGTCAGAGTGATAAGCCTTTTGAGATGTTATGTCTATTTCAAGGAGATAGAAGACAGAATTTTCAACTTCGTGTGAATGGAGTGCAATGTCTATGAATTCTGGACGGGAAAAGTTGTAAAATGAATGGTTCTGATTTGCTTGGTGGTTGTTTTGGTTTTATTGATGGTGTGTTGTAGTTGCTCAAGGTGGCGTGATGGATACTCCTACGGTTTTGTGAGTTTGTAACAAGAGATAAATACTGAGGCCTGCTTCCATGTTTATTGCTTCAACATGGTTGCTACAATTCCTCATGCTTTTGAGTTAATACCTTGGATAAGATGCTTCTTGTGTTTCAGAATGGTCACTGCATCTATTACATGTGCACCCTCAAGAATAGTTCTGTGATTTCAATAGTTGTAATGAACCAAACCCTTTATAGCCATCAACGCCTCACATGGGTTCCAGATACAAAAACTTAGACTGTGGATCAAACCACTCCATAGGACAAGTGTGATGAATATAATCTTTGCGGCGCATATGCAAATTGGCAGTGCTTGGATGGATTCAAGCCAAAATCCCCACAGAATTAGAATGCAATAGACTGGACATAAGGGTGTGTGTGCAGTGGCACGTGGGGTTGAGGGGAGAAACAGTGATGGTTTTCGTAGATTTGCAGGGATAAAATTGCCAGATACTTTATATTCTTGGGGTTGATGCAAGTATGGCACTCGAGAATTGCAAGGCCAAATGCTAGAAAAATTGTCCTCTGCACAGCCTATGCAAACTTGGACATAAGGGGAGGTGGTAGTGGTTGTGCCATCTAATTCAGTGATCTCAAAGATTTGAGATTGAGAGTTTCAGAGAATGGACAAGATCTTTATGTTCGAATGGCTGCTTCAGCTAATGACTTTGGTGCTATTCAATAGCTTTCAATCAGCAGGCCCTTACTTTTACTTGGAAATCATTACTGCTTCATTTGACATTTCCTTGTCATGCCATGAATTCAGATGTTGAACAGAGCCACAAGAAAAAAGTAGTCCTGGCTGTTACTATCACAGTTCTACTGGTCCTTAATTGTGGTGCTATTAGCAATGTCCTACATTTATAGGCGTAGAATAAAGAATAGAGGTTTTCATGGCCAGACTGCATTATCAATTTCAAAGATTGTAAAATTAGTTTGATTTAAGAAAATAGAACACCTACACCGTTAAATCCTAGCAAGTCCATTAGATTTCAAATTTTCAACGATTAAAGTTTAAATTGCCTAGTTTACTAAGGCCTTCTTCTTCTTCTTCTTTTTTGTTGTTGTTTTGGGTGGGTGGGGGAGGGGAAAATAATTTGGGTTACTAAGATTTAAATTATTTGTTGCCAACCCTATAATGGCAGGAAAGTATGTTATCCTTTTTCACATGAAGTTTCATGTCTTCGTGTCTAAATTTATAGGCAGTTAAATTATTTGGTTTATCATTTTGCTTACTCAGAGAAAGCTAAGAAAAGCATGCCAGCAAAAAAGAAAGATGAAGAAAACAAGAAGATTTGAGCTTCCTTTCTTCGACCTTGCTACAATCATGAATGCCACCATTCACCAATAACTTCTCCGTCAACAAGAAGCTTGGAGATGGTGGTTTTGGTCCGGTATATAAGGTAAACGTACAAGCCTATAGTTTAAACCCCAAAAAACAAAAACCATGAATCTCATTTTTTGCTAAATTTTCCCTAACTACAAAATTTATGGAACAATGCCACACGGATATGAAATTATAGTTAAAAGACTTTCAACAAATTCTCACCAAGGATTGAAGGAATTTTAAAATAAAGTTATATTGTATGCTAAACTTCAGCACTGAAACCTTGTTAAGGTTCTTGGTTGCATTCAAGGAGAAGAGAAAATACTACTCCATGAATTTGTGCCCACAAAAAATCTTGATTCATTTATTTTCAGTTAGTATTTTTTCACAAAAGAAGGCGGTTAATATAATAATTGTTTGATTTCTTTTATAGATCATTTTGGAAATAAAACTCTAACAAACATCATGGGCAATATTGGCATATTCAAGTCAAAGTAAACTTTTAGATTGGCCTAATGCTTTTCACATCTTGCATGGAATTGTTTGATGGCTTCTTTATCTTCATTAAGATCCAAGATTAAGCATCATACTTAGCAATCTCAAGGCAAATAATATTCTATTAGACAATGATATACATAAAAAAATTTCAGATTTTGGCTTAGCTAAAATATTTGGAAGTGATCAAGTTGAAGGAAATACAAGAAGAATAGTTGGCACATATAATTATCCCTAAAGATGCAAAATTACCACACTAATTTTGACATGAAATTAATTCACATGTGGTTTCTTTTAGTGATTGTATGGCTCCTAAATATGCTATCAATGAGCTATTCTCTATAAAATCGGATGTATTTAGCATTGACATATTATTGCTCCAGAATATAAATGGAAAGGAAAACAAAGGCTTTACATGCCCCTAAACAATAGTGATAATCTTATTAAACACGTGACTATCAAATTTACTTTGATTTTCTATGTTGAAGCAATCTATTGAGTATATATGATAGTTTTTTAAAATAATTGTAGGTATGAAGGTTGTGAAAGGTGTCCCAGAAGAATTCACTGATGCTAGTTGGAGGGACTTATTTATTCTATCTGAAGCAGTATGTTGTATTCAAATTAGTCTTTTTATCTATAACATCAGCCTAATGATAGACCAAACATGATATTTGTTGTCGTAATGTTAAGTAGGGAAAATATATTGCCCCAACAGAAGGAACCTGTAAGTTTTATGATGGAAAAGATCTCATGTGAAGTACAACAGGCTTCTCCTTGAATTAATGAAGTAGTTGTATCGGTATCAGAAGCTCATTTGAATGTATTTTTCTCAAAATAAAAAAGATCATTTTGTATTTTTCAGTATATTTGGGTATTTTTTTGTAAGTAAAAGCAGAATTACCAGAAAAAACAAAAATTATCTTTTTTGAAAAGCTAGAATTTTCATCTTTTGAAAAAGATATTTTTTATAACATAAAAAATATATTTGACAATAAATAAAGATATTTTAATATTACATCCAAATCTAAATCAACTTTTACTTTTTCAAAAGATTTTAATTAAAAATATCAATTAAAAAAAGATCTTTTCTCATGAGTGAAATATCCAAATGAGCTTTAAAAGCTAGACCGAGAAATTATTTTATTTCCTACTTTGTATCCAGAGATATGTAGATATTGGGAATGAATTCTTTCATGTTAATATTCAACATGACAAGGTTATATGTGATATCTTGATAGTGTCAGATGACTTGAGAAAGGGAGTTTGAATCAAGTGATCCTTTTAAAATTTTCTGCACATTTAACAAACAGTTAAAAAGTTCATCCAGATGCCTCCTATGAATTCAAGAGATATTCATGTAACAATATTTGATTTTCTAAATAAACTTTAGATATAATGGTTGTATGTTTATTTTCCTTTTAAGATAGTATATCAATATTCCAAGGATAGATATATTTCAATAATACTAATCAAAAACTAAAATAAAGATAAAGAAATAAAGTTAAAGAGAGTGCACCAAGAACTTTTATATTGGCTCAACTTCAATATGAAGTCTACTCCAGTCCTCATTAGTGTTAGTGAGAGTTTTACTAATCTCCAAGTTCCAAATACAGATTCAACAACAATACAAAGTTAGCTACTTTGCCAACTACAAATGTTCACAATGGCCAAACTCAAAATTCCAATCAATGACCAAGACAAATATTCAAATAATGAGCTCAAATTCTCTCACGAAATATTCTTCTCCAGATATAACTCAAATACAAAACTCAAAAAGAAGTATTTTCTTGATAAGTCTTGGTGATTTTGAATGACTCCTTTCTAAGCATATATAGGCACTACCTTTGCATTGCATCCGTGAGAGAGAGAGAAAGAGAGAGAAAGAGAGAGAGAGAGAGTTTAAAAAGTCTAAAGAAGGCTTGCTGTAACGTTCCCTTTTGCAGCAAGCAGAATGAGCTTGAAGGCATAGGAGGATGAGCATTTCCATTTTGGATGATAACCTTGAGGTTCTTTCTCTATTATGCAGAAATGCTTCAGCAAGGAGGTTGCCAAGTTAGACAAAGGTTTTGACCATTTGAAAACCCTCTTTACAGGACCCTTTTCTACTGTTCTTTTTCTGTATACTGTCATTGTGGCAGAAAATAGTTTTTGTCCTTTTCTTATTGTCCCCATACTTGCTCCGTGCTTTGTATCTTGTTGAGTACACTTTCTTTCCACTTTACTGTACTTGTGATGTAAACTATTCTTGCTTCAAGTGGTCCCATAAGCAGCTGAAAAAAAATGCTTATTTACTTATGCAAAACTACTTGCCTTTAGTTTCTGTCAATTTTTCGTATATAGTGCCTTGATGTTTATGATGCTTTCAGCCATGCCACGGATATCTTTTGTGAATATAGGAGATATTTTCTGTCCAATATGAACCTAAAACACTTAGCAAATATATTAGTGATAAATATGATTATGTTTGTCATCATTTAAAGGTTCTCAAGTAAACACATCTCATCCTTAAATCTTTTATGTCTTGCCTGGGTCTCACCTTTGGAAGTGATGATGACAGATTAAACATAATCTTGTCATGTGAAATTTTGATATGAGAAGATCCATTCTCATAGATATTATGTAGAAGTTAAAATAACTTTTAGTAATTCCAATTACATGAAAATAAGATATGAATGGTTTTTTTTTTCTCTCAACAAAGCAAAGCTCAACATAGCTAATTTGGAACCTGCATACCATTTAGAAAAGAATGCTACATTCAATAAACCAAAAAGTGAAAATAAAATTGTTTCAAAACTCTATTTTATTTTTTTATTAATCACAATTTCTATTTTGAATATTCATCGTGAGCTATCAAACTTTCTCCCTAAAGAATTTTTGAGATTTTTATTTAATTTTTATGATTTATTATTAGCATTAAATTAAGAATTTACTATGCATGATTGCATGAAATTAATTATAGAAGACTTTCATAAGGGACAGTATCCCTTATATGTCAATAACAACTAGGTCAGGTCATTGCATTAAAGAACCGTAGACTAATTTATGAGTAGCTAGAACATAGAAAGTTTGAACTAGGATATGCATTAAGTTTGTGGAAATAGAAAATTGTATTAAGCAATAGAAAAATAGTATTGCATCATCACTCTAACTAAAACAATCTAGACATATATGATAGAAAAAGAAAAAAAAACCAAAAAATAGAAAAAAGAACTCATGATAAATCTAAGATGACGAGGGATTAAGCTTTGAATCTCCCTCCAATTGCTATCCTTACCCTTTGTCTCAAGGCTCTAGAGTTCTCCTTCGCATTTTTCCCCTAGAGCCCCTCAAACCCATCTTGTTTTTTTCTAATATAAACAAGAAAAAAAAATTACTTATTGCACTATAGGCTTTAGGTCTTTGGTGCCCAAACATTTGAAAGCAATTTTTTGTTCTGACACACTGGCTGTACCAAAATTCAAACCTTTGACGTAACCAAATTCATTTAGCACATGCTCACATACAGATCACTTGTTATCTTCACATTGTAAAACTAACATGGGTTCAGTAAAAATTTTGACATCCATGGATAATAAAGTTGTTTAACTACGATGTGAATGGTGAGGCGTATGAAACACTAATGAATTGACTTGACACTGTAGATCATTGTCCTAACATAATAATATATAGTTTATTGACAAAACTACCAAATTGGTCCCTCTAAAATTTCACGTCAACCAAATTGATCCCTATAAAAAAAACTCTCAAATTAGTCCTTACAAAATTGAATAGTCAGCGAAATTTGTCCTTATAAAAAAATCTCTCAAATTGGTCCCTGCAAAAATGAATTATCAAACAAGTTAGTCCTCCTTTCCTGACTTATCAGATGGACTAATTTGGCCAATTATTCAATTTTATAGGGGCCAATTTGTCTAATTTGAAGTTTTTACAGGGACCAGTTTATGAGATTTATTTTTCAAGGATGAATTTGTCCGACTATTCAATTTTGCAGGGACCAATTTGAGAGTTTTTTTTACACAGACCAATTTAGTCGATGCGAAATTTTCAAGGAACCAAAATGAGTGTTTGGTCAATTCTATATATATATATATATATATATATATATATATATATATATATATATATATATATATATATATATATATAATTTATTAAGATAGTTAAATATTCATGCAATAATTCTTTTTCTAATGAGCTTCCATGATTTGTATGCTGCCAAAGCTATTAGAACATGCACAGTAGTAATCTTTGCGACCAGTTGAATGTCTCATCATAATCTAACCCATATTGTTGGGAGAAGTCTCGTACAACTAAGCGAGTCATGTACCTTTCTATTGAGCCATTTGGACGGCTCTTGATTTTATAGACCCATTTACAAAAAATGGGCTTTACATATCTTGGCCTTGGCACCAACTCCCATGTTTGATTTTGTTCAAATGCCGAGATTTCTTCTTCCATTGCCTTGACCCATTCTTCCTTCTGTGAGGCATCTTCATAGGTTGTAGGCTCCTTTTCTTCCATGATCTTAGCAACATTTGCATATTTCGGATTGGGCTTACTTTGCCTTGTAGATCTCCTGAGTTGTTGTTGTTCTTTGACTTCTTCTCCTTCTTCTTGTTTAGACTTTTCTTGTTCCATTTGATGAACTCCAGTTTTCCAAGGGCTCTAAGTATGTCTCAGCACCTTGCATAGACTTAGAGACTGTAGTTCTTCACCTTCTTTTTGCTCCCCCATTTTCTCTTCGATCACACCTTCAACATTTTTAGAGTTGGCTAGAATTACCTGTTGTGGCGACTACCAAGAAGAGGTTTCATCGAACACTACATTTCTTGATGTGTAGCATTTACCCATTGTGGGATCACAACATCTCCATCCTTTTCTCTGACTATCGTATCCCACAAAGATGCAGCAAATAGCCTTTTTATCCATTTTGCTCCTTAAGTAATCTGGAACAAAGACATAGCATACACAGCCAAATACATTCGGCCCACAATCTACTCGGGACATTTTTGGCATGTAGCATGGTCCAACAAATTTATGCCAAATGGCGATTCTTTCTATCTACTATGCCATTTTGTTGACGAGTGTTAGGACACGTTATTTGTCTTCGTATCTTATACTCCTTTAAGAACTCATAGAATTATTTTGATGTGTACTCTCCCCCGTTGTTTGTGCGAAGACATCTAATGTTCTTCCTAACTTCACTTTCAACCTTCTCTTTAAAATCTTTGAATTTTGATAATGTCTCAAATTTTTCCTTCATAAAATAGATCCATACGAGTAATCATCTATGACAGTTACCATGTAATGATATTTGCTGATTGAAGGTTGTTTAACTGGTCCAAGCACATCTAAATGAACCAGCTCCAACGGTTCTTTAGTTTGAAACTTTGAACTTTCGTATGGAAGTTGATGAGCCATATCATACTGACATCCAGCGCATATGATATCTTCTCGCACTTCCAATTGAGGGAGACCCTTAAGCATTGTCTTCTTCATCATCACCTTCAGCTTGTGATAACTCACGTGCCCAAGGCATGCATGCAACAAATCCACTGTCTCATTCTTTCAAGTCTTATCTATGTAAGCTGATTCTGCAGACATTACATAGATTAACTCCAAATGTTGACCCTTCAACACTAGTGTCCCAATAATTTTTATCTTGTCATATATCTTAACATCCTCTGGGACAAATAGCACATACTTCCCTGACTTCGTTATTTGTGATACTGAAAGTAAATTTTTCTTCATTCTAGGTACGTAATAGACATTCTGTAAGCGTACCTAATCATCACTGCAACGAGGTGAAATCACTGTTTCCCCAATATAAGTGATTGGAAACTTTGAATTGTTTGCCGTTACCACAACTCAATTACCTTTGTACTCTATTGTGCTTTCCAGCTTCTCCTTATCACCATTCATGTGATTAGGAGCATCCTGAATCGATAATCCAATCCTTATTATAATCAACAGCTAATGGGCTTGTTACCGCAAGTGCTAATTCTGCCTTTGATGACTCCAAGAGCTTCTTGTTAGTCTTGTCAAAATCTATTTCTTCCTCCTAGCAAATGTCTTCTTCGATTGCCAGTGAACTAGACGCGTCCCAATCTTCTTCGCTATAAGTTTCTTTTTCCTCCTAAAGACTTGAGGTTGCAGCATTGCTCTCTGCTATCTTCTTCTTAAACCAACAATCTCGAGCAAAGCGTCCTCACTTCCCATAATTAAAGAAGGCACCATCTCATTTCTTTGCCTTTTTAGGTCGCAAGCTATCTTCTCGCTCATTCCTCCACTTTTCATTTTTGTTATTTGAATTTTTATTAAAAAGTGGCTTCCCTCTTCCCTTTTTTCTACCGGTGAAGAATGCTTATTCTTCACTCTTCATTGATATGCCAACCATTTGTTTGGCTAACGCCTCTTGGTCAGCTAACAAATTTTCTAATTGTAAAAGGGAAGGTTGGGTAGGCCAACCTTGAATTGCAGCAATAAAATCTCAATACTTTGGTATAAGACCATGAATAATAATTCTCTTCATACATTGATCAGATATTTTACTGTCAGGATCTAGCTCAGAAATTTCTTGGCAGAGAGACTTTACCTTGGTGAAATATTGATTTATCGTCAAGTCTCTTTGTGTTGTTGACAAGAGCTCATTCTCCAATAGTTGCAGCCTCGTGTCATTCTTCTTTGAAAATAGTGTTGCAAATGTGTCCCATGCTTCCATTGGTGTTGACGTCTTCCTTATGTGCTCCAGCATATCATCTTCCACTGTGGTCTTCAATGCAACCATCACCTTCTCAACTTTAATTTTCCACTTCCATAGTGCCTCGACTTCATTTGTAGAAGGTGGCATGGTCTCACTACCACCAACAACCTCCCACAAATCTTGGCCTTCGAGATATGACTCCATACATGTTTGCCATGTATTGTAATTTTGGGCATTAAGCTTCCTAATTCGACCAACCACTTGGATATCCGCCATAATGACTTGATAACATTTCTCACTACTGCTTTGGTCCCAGACTAATAGCATCATAGTCCCAGATTGTAATTTTGCAAGAGCTCCCCTAGAACTGATGATCCTCCCACTTGAATCGGTCCCAGACCATCAAGCTCTGATGCCAAATTGTTGATCAAGGAGGCACTAAAAATAAAACTCTCTTTATTATTTATTGAACAACTTTTACACTTTATACACTAGAGCACACTTGCTCACTCACCCTCTTTGAGCTCTCCACTCAAGCTCTTACTAATGCACTCAATTCTTGAAGCACTCACTTATGCACACATTACACAAAGACACTATGCCTATTTATAGGCTCTCAAGGTTGGTCACTACAGGAACTACAATCTTCTAGCTCTTTACTTTCTCTAGACACTTCTTTAAGTGTATCACTAATTCTAGCAACTTGACTATAGTTCTAGTAGCTTCCATCTAGATTCATCTAGTGTAGTTAATTAATTATTACATTATCTAGAAAATTTTAGCAAGCTAGCAAATCTAAGTATGTCTTTTATTTTCTAGACAATTCCATCTAAAGTCTAGACTAAGAAAACTCTAGTACCTTCTACATTTAGTGCTGATTTTTCACCAAGAATGTACAGTATTTGGCAATTTCATCTTTTCAAATACTCGAAAACCATCTCTATTCTTCACCCCACAACTCCATGTGTCACTGCGCACACACCCTTCCATCCAATCCATTGCATTCCAATTCTGTGGTGATTTTAGCTCGAATCCTTCTAAGCACCGGCAAACTGGTAACGCATCAATGACGCACTTTGGACCACAATGATTATAAGCATCACAACTGTCTGTAAAACATTTAGACTTTTATTACATACAGCGCATTAGCAGTTGTGGTGAATGTATGGTTATGTTGTCTGTTGACGCAGCCCTCCTATTGTAGAAATTCTTGCTTAATGAATGTGCTCAACCAAAAAAGATTCCATTTCATTCTTGACGTCAAGTTACTTTGGTTCTTTTTTCAATTTTTCACACGGTTGATTCGGGGTTATAAGCGCCAGAAAATGTGATAGTATATTATCATAATAAGAAGAAAATATCGAGAAAAATTTTAAGTGTTTAAACACTTTGATGCCACGTGTATAATTTGTTTATATTATGCTAACACATAATCGAATAGTAACAAATAGACAAAAGAAGCTAAATAAAATTAACAGATATTGTATAAGATAACCAAAAGTTATAAATAATTTATATTTAGATAACAAATCAAGCATAAATCGATAGTTGACCAATTTTGTTAGAGTTTGGCTACACTCGTAAGAATTTAAAATTTAAAGTGAGGAAAAAAGAAAAAAAAGAAAAACTTTTTTTCCTTTATTTCCCCTCCATTTTTTATTGGGTAAAGAAAAATAATTAAAAATTTGTACTAAATAAAATAAAAACAATGCAAAGTGAATAAATATATACATTTATATAAAAAAATTATTTATTGAGTGTTCTCAAACATGTTTTGCTCAAAACTAATGAAATAAACAAATATTTATATAAAAAGTTACTAACACCAGCCTCTCATTCTCTCTTGCACCATCTCCACATACTAATACCCTAATATGAGATCTTTTTGTTGTGATCGGAGTTACAAATTTATATAGAGAGTGAAAAATTATTTAATATTAAAACCACCTTTGGCGGATTTGAAAATATTATTTTGTTAATAAAAACCCCCCTTTGCTGGATTAACAACCCAAATTCTTATTTTAATCAAATGGTAATTATCACAATATTATTTTAATTTTTTCATTTTTTTTGTTTACTCAATTCGCCTGTGGTAGATTCACTTTTTCATTTATTTTTTAATTTTTTTTCCTTAATCCGCCACAGGTGGGGACTCTTTAAAATGCACCATATTAATATTTTAACAAATCATATAAGTGTAGATCACCCCTTTAAATATCATATCCAAAAAAAACTCATGCCTTTTAAGGATATTTTGATTTTATCTTTTTTTATTTAGTTTATAAAAAGATTATGATTGAGAATTTTATAATAGAGGAAGCCAAAAAAGAGAGAGGCCAATTAATTAAAAGTGTATTTGGAAGTGATTTTAGAAAAAATAGTGTGATATCCAATGAGGGACACCTTGTCATCCCAACAGGCTAGGTCTAGGCTTGCTTAAAAACGTGTTAGGCCTACCATGAGAATCGAACCTGGATCATCCAATCCATTCATTAATCCATCAATTACATAAAACCACTACACCACCAAGCAAAAGACTCATAGCATGAAACCTAATTTTTTTTTGAATTTATTATGTAATTAAACTTTTATTTAAATTTGAAACATAAACCTTTTAAACCGATTCCTTGACCCTGTTCACGCCGCAGTCGCCCCAGTTCTCTCTAGTCTCTAGTCCGACGCATTCTCTTCTCTCGGACTCTCACAGAAACGCAGTCACGCAATACGCTGACGCCACTGCAACTGCCCCACGCTACCAGTACAACGCCATGGCCAACCGCACCACTGTGCCTGTCCACCACTGGCACCGGACACCGGAAGCCGCCATGCTAGTTTTTGGTAGCTGAGCAGATGTCAATCTTCATCTGAGGTTTGTTTTCCTTTTCATCCCCCTTCTTTTTTGGCGGGCAGATACATATTTGGTTTGTCGTTTTTAAAGCATATTTGTCCATTTGAGCATCTTTTGAAGCTTGTTAATAAAACATATAGACCTAGGCCTGTCCGTGAAACAGAGGCCTGTTTGAAATTTTTCAGAATTGCAGGTTTTATGAATAGGTTTCAGGCTTAGGCCAAGGCTCAAAAAATAATCTGCAACAGGCCACAGGACAAGCTCCGGTCAGAATGTTGTAATATAAGCCTGGCCTTTTAAGAAGAAAGCTTGTTCTGGCCTGACCTCTTTCCACCCCTAGGGTCAATGATGCCTTTGTCACTCAAACTCTTTATTTTGTGTCCCTTCAAATTGGGAGATCAAGAGGAAATAAGCTTTATTTTCCTTCCACTCTCTTATTAAACTTATTAAACATCCACACAAGGGAGTGGCGTGTTTTGTTCCATTATCCTCTTTGCCTCTCCCTTCTCTTCCATTATTATTCATTTCTCTTCCATCGTTATAAAACTCCTAAATGTAGTCTAAGATTTTGAAAATGTATTAATCTTGTCATATTCACTAACACTGTCAATTTTATTAGTGAATACTACCGGGGCTTTAAAATATCCATTCTTATCTTTTGTGGATGCATTATTGTACATGCAAAAACTATACTTTTGTCTAAACGTTCTTATTGAAATGAATTAGATCTTATTCATAGATAAATTTTAATAATAAAATATTGAAGTTTAAAAGATTAATGATAAAAATATGGTGTTCACATGTGTAATATGATACCCACAAAAAATATAAATGAACATGTCCGAGTCAAAACAACAACCTCTGTAAAAAACAGTTGACATTATTGTCGAATAGGATAACATTGAGACAATATCAAAACTTTAAGGGTGAAATTGAAAAAACAAAAAGTAGTATGGAATGGAAATATCGTTAAAAGATGAAAGATAAAATTGGAGCTTTTGTCTTTTAAATTTTTTATAACGTGGACCAATTGGTCACAAACTTAATGCTCCCCATAGGAGAATTCGCCTACACAGCATTAGGACTTGTGATGAGTATATGTGGTCTCTTAAATCTTCAAACTAATATGTATTATGAATATTAGTTTGGATTTATCTAGTTAGAGTTATAAGGATACTGATTAAGAAAGTAAATAAAGAAAATCTTTATTTTGAGAAGATGAATTTTTATATTCTCAATACATAGGATAAATCCAAACTAGTATTGATCAATTTCAGACCATGCCCCCCTACTATAGGAGTCCCCAGAAGTAAATTGGGGTCGTAAACCTTTCTGATGCCTTGATACATGCTTCTCAAATTTGGGGTTCACTAAATTCGTTTATGAAAAATGGAAAATTTTGGGTAATGCTCATATTCTAGATAAACCTTGGGTTTGAAGGAGCAAATTAGGAAGTGGAATAAAATGGTCTTTGGTAATATAGAACAAAGTACCCAACACTTGGAGGAATTGGTGAATGTCACAGGAAGGTTAGATGAAGGAAGTTTGGAAAATGATGATATAGCTAGGCATCAAGCTTTCAGAAACTATCTAGAGATATGGTACGCTAGAAGGGATAGTTATTCGAAGCAACTATCTATGGACCGAGACGCCGAGTGCTCAAGGAAATGGATAGGAACGCCAACTATTTTCATATTTTGGCAACAGTTAAAAAGATGAGGAAAATGATGTAGGAAATAAAATGCGAGCGCAGAACCTTTCGATCCCCTTGATCAACTAAACTGGAAGCAAGGAATTTTCTCAAGAGCCACTATAGACAAAACCACTGCCCAGACATACTGAGGATGGATTGGCGTCTGAGATTGCAGACGAGGATGCACTTTCGTTCGAATCCCAAACATTAGAGGAGGAAATCAAATGTGCTCTATGGAGTTTAATTTTAATTTTATTAAAGTTAGATTTCACTACTCTAAAATAAAATGAGGAGATTGGTAAAAAAATTATAAATCAACTTTTATCCTACTAAAGATATTTTGACTTCCAGGCAGTAGTTACATATCTTCAAATACAAGGTAAGAAAGAAAATAGTTTCTCTATCTAGCACTTAATTGTGAGATAGTTACTTCATTAGTTGAAGCAACTTCTCGTCCTTCACATGAGACATTTTCAATTAATAAACCTGCAGGTTCCTTTGGCTGAGGCAAAGTATTTTCTCTATTCAACATTGCTACAACAGATGCCATCTTTGGCCTATCATCGGGATGATGTTGCAGACACAAAAGACCAATTTGAATGTAGTGTGCTGCTTCGGATAGAATACGTGAGTCCCTTAGAGTAGCATCAATGAATTCCTCTATGATACCCATTTTCCACATCCTCCATGCCTACAACAATTTTGAATAATTTTTATCTACATGTTGCTTCACCATACAAAGTTCAAAGTAAATTTGATACTTACAAGTTCAATAAGATTATGACTATTGCTAGGGTGGGGAAGCCCTTTATTTCTTTTTCCACTTATAATCTCTAGCAATAATACACCAAAGCTGAATACATCTGATTTTATAGAGAATTGTCCATGAAAGACATATTCAGGAGCCATATAACCACTGAAAGAAACATGTGAGTTAATCTCATGTAAAAATAATGTATGATAATTTAGCATCTCAAAAAATACTTACTATGTGCCAACTATTCTACTTGTATTTCCTTCAATTTGATCATCTCCAAACATTCTGGCCAGGCCAAAATCTGAAATTTTTGGATTCATATAATTATCTAATAAAATATTACTTGCTTTTAGATCTCTGTGTATAATTCTTAATCTTGAATCTTGATGAAGATAAAGAAGCCCTCGAGCAATTCCATACAAGATGTATAAGCGCATGGACCAATCTAAATGCTTACTTTGAGTTGAATCTGCGAATATTGCTTATGATGTTAGTTAGACATTTATTTCCAAAACTTTCTATAAAACAAATCCAAAAATTAGTATATTAACCTTCTACTTTTATAGAAATTAAACTACTAACCGAAAATAAAGGAATCGAGACTTTTGTTAGGCATGTATTCATAGAGTAGCATTTTCTCCTCTCCTTCAATGCAATAACCAAGAACTTTAACAAGATTTCGGTGTTGAAGTTTGCCGCACAACGTAACTTCATTTTTAAATTCTTTCGATCCTTGACTTGAACTACTTGAAAGTCTCTTAACTGCAATTTCTAGTCCATGTGGCAATATACCCTATTTTTTTATGTAAAATTTGACAAAAAATTAGATTCATTTACCTTTCTTATTTTTAACAATAGGTTTGTTGCATATTTACCTTGTATACAGGACCGAAACCACCTTCTCCCAGCTTATTGTTGACTGAGAAGTTGCTGGTGGCTTTTAGTAGTGTATCAAGATCATAAAAAGGAAGCTCCAAATCTTGTTGTCCGCCTCCATCTTTCTTATATGCTGGAAAATCTTTTCCCGGTTTTTCTTTGAACAATCAAATAAAATATTAAAAACAATTAATGGCGTTTAAAATTAGACACACATCAAAGAAGATATGAAACTTTTCAGTTAAATAGAATATTAGTTGTTGAAAATTTGAAATCTAATGAACTTGCTCGGAATGTATGACGGTGTAGGTGTTCTACATTTTGGATTAAACCATTTTTTCAATCTTTGTGAAATAGAGAATGTAGTGTGGCTGTGAAGTTTACCTTTATACTTGGTTATGCGCCAATAAATACAGGACAGTGCTAATAGGACCACAAGGACCAATGCAACTGTGATTGTAACTGGCAAGACTACCTTTTTCTCATGGCTATGTTCAGCATCTGCAGTTACAACATGAGGAGGAAATGTCAAATGAAGCACTTCTTATTGCCAAATATTAATAAGAAAAAATTATTTAAACACATAAAAGTAGGTGTCTTATAAAAGTAAGTGTCCTATTAAAATACTCACTTTATCATTATTGGATGTGATGATGAATAGTTTCCATTCATTTTATTAATTCATTATATCTAGTGATAAAAAAGTGAATGTCTCAATGGGACGCACACTTTTAGGTGTTGAAATAGTACTACCTATTCACTACTTTCATAATTTAACTCTACAATTATAAACACGTAATTCAACACATTTTCTTACAAACAAATACACTACTTACATAATTAGAATCTCCGCTTACTTATATGTATGATTCCGCAGATTTCATAAACAACTATCCATCATCAATATGTGCAAATAATAATACTTTAAAAACAAATTTAAATCTCAAATAGCACCAAAGTCTTTACCTGCAGCAACCATTCGGACGTATAGATCTTGCCCATCTTCTGAAACTCTCATATCATTAAGATTACCAAACCACATGGCACAACCACTACCACCTGCCCTTATGTCCAAATTTGTATAAGCTGTGCAAGAACAATTTTCCAAACATTTTACGTTGCAATCATCAAGTGTCATACTCGCATCAACCCAAGAATGTAAAGTATCTGGCAATTTCATACTTGCAAATTTACGAAAACCATCTCTATTCTTCACCCCACAAATCCACGTGTCACTACGCACACACCCTTGTGTCCAATCCATTGCATTCCAATTCCGCAATGATTTTGGCTCGAACCCTTCTAAGCATAGGCAAATTGGCGACGCATCAATAACACACTTTCCATACGGGCCACAAAGATTATAAGAATCACAATCGTCATGCGGCGTGGTTCGATACACTTCCCAAGTTCCTGTTTGTGGAACCCATGTGAGTCGTTGTTTAGAATAAAGGGTTTGGTTCAAAACATCTATTGAAATGACAGAACTATTCTTGAGGGTGTACATATAATACACTTCGTCTTCGTTGTTGACAAATTTGTAATCATAAAGTGGATTATCCCTCAATGCAAAAGCACCACTAAAGCGAATTCCATTCCATGGTCCTGACCTATAGGATTGTATAGAGGCTTTCCACAATACAAATTCAGGGTTGCTGCCATGGACTATACCTGCTGTGAAGTCCCCTGTGGATGGGTCATCCCAACTCTTCCAAGCAGAATAACGCTGGTTAAAACCAATTTTTCGGTCCACTCTAAACTTCATTCCTGGCAAGAATGTGCCAGAAGGATGGTCAAAGCTCTGCCATAGAAAACTTTGCTCATTGTTGTTGTCCTTCCCATCTTTAAGTACTAGATTTCCATTGTCTAAGAGCTGGACAATGGGATTCAAAGCTTTTGCTGTTATGTTTGTTGACCAAATAAGGGTCTGATTCTGGCTGAGAAGAACGAGGTTTCCATCTTGGCTTATGATCAATTTGCTGGAGTTGTCTTTGATTGCATTGTCACGGTTGGCAACCCAAACAACTTTTTTCTCGGGGATATTTTGGTACCATATTCCTACATAGCGGTTTGTAGAATTTCTGAGATTGAAGAAACTCAACTCAAAGTTGCCACCGCTAGAAACCAAGGTGCTGCCATCAGGAAATGGCTGAGACTGAGTGATTGTATCTGTTGCAGAGGAAATTAAAGAGAAGAATGAAAATAGCTTGGAAATAACAACCACAATAGGAAGAACACTAGCCATTAATTTGCGTTGATTACGGCATAAAGAAACAATTAGATATTGGTGTTAATTGTTTGTTGCAGAAATATTTATATCATGGGTTTTACTGATCAGTATCTTAAAGGGTGATGGTTAAAGAGTATGAAAAAAAGCAAGTTTTAAAAGCTCAATTTTGCAATATAAAATTTTTTATTGTTGATTTCTTAACACAATGGTTAGCTAAACCCTTACGTCATTAATGTTGTTGGTGCTAAATAAGATTCATCAAAATGTCAAGAAATCATCAATGACCAATAAAGAGAAAGCTAAAAAGTTAAGGAAAGAGAAAAATCCATTCAATACAAAAATGATTGTTCTTTGCGGACTGATTGCGTTATTCCCCAGTTGACCCGAAATAATAAACACATCCTGATGCTTCATATATTTCCACAAAAGAATAGTCGAGTCAATTTGGAGCTACCACTAGTTAATTGACAGCATTATGTATGTTCATTTAGTGCCTGTGTGTTGATGCGGGCATGTTTGAATATTTTGCCATTCTTGTTACGAAATGATATATATGTATGACTTTTATTACATAGGATTAGGACTTGAGTAGTGAATATCTGTTGACGCAACCTTCTATCACTTGCTTAATCGTATTGTTTTAAAAGAAGTTCCATTTCTTTCACGGTTTGATATGGAGTGATTGATCTTGATGTCACGCTTCTCTGTCTTTTTTTTCAATTTTTTTTTTTATTTTTCACGATTCCCCTATCCAATCATCACATGACAAATTAGTTAAATTCATTTATGCAATGAAAAACACTTATATGCTCTTTCTAAATTTAGAAATAAAGTGATATTTTAACTAAAAGTTAAAAGTATGTCTTAGTTGATACCACTTTACTATTGAATGTGAAACACATGTCAATAAGGTCATTCACTCATGGTGTTTTAAGATTTGGCCATCATTTTTCATGAGATTTGTTGACTGAGTGCTCTAAGTTATTTTCTCCTTGCTTGGTGCTCTTGGTCTAACTCTATAGCACTTGGCTTTTGATAGTAATAGAAATAAGGAAATATTTAGTAATATCTCTATTATACCTTAACGTATTTCATATTATATCTTATATTGATTTGGATCGATTTAGTTTGATTTTATCATTACATTTAGATTTTATTTTTGATTTATCAATAAGATTATCTCATTGTTTATCATACAACACTAAATATAGAGTTTACTTAACCTCCTTCTCTTTCTTCATACTTTTAATCATGTCTTCTAACGTAGCAGTGTTCTAAATTGTGATTGCAGTTGCGGTTATAGTTGCGGTTGCGGCCATTGTGATTGCTGGCATTGCGGCTACTGTGATGCATATTGTAGCCATTACGGTGTGAATTTTTTTTCTGCACAAAATGTAAAAACAAGAGAAGTACAACAATTATAGCACCAAAATAAACAAGTCTCCAACATATTTGACACAAAATTATGTCTCTAACATATTAAATACAAACTTCTCAATGTCTTTAAAATGATACAATAAAATTAGAATTTCTAAGAGGAACACAACATCTTACAATTGTGATCAAGTCACTGATTAGCCCATGCAATGAACAAATTGCACCACAATTTTAGAGATATCACTTCACTACAAAACAAAACATAATAATAAATCATAATTAGAATCTTAATACTTTAAAAGAATCAATATATTTCTTCACATATAAATATAATTAAACGAAAATATTAGTAAAACTAAAAATTTAAATAAATAATGTAAATAAAAACATGGGAAATAAGTCAAATAAAACTTACACGATGTCTATTACCACATGGTAGAATGACGCGGCGGATCATAACCTCCACTTTCATTCTGGCCGTCACCTTGTGTATCTTCTTGGCCAAAGACATGAAAAAATCCACTGTTTGGTTGTTGATAATAGGGATATTAGTAATTCATTGGCATTTAGTGATATGGTGGAATTTGACCACTTTCATATTGGTTATATATATTGAAGTAAGGATAGGGATGTTGATAATATGGTGGATAATGCCCTTTACTACTTTGAACTGAATCATTAATATTAAGTTCACTTAAACTTTGTTCAACAGTATAATTGGAAGATTCTTTAATTGCAATGTTTTGTTGTCTTCTTCCTCTTTTAGATTGCAAGCCAATTCTTCTACTATCAAAGGAATTATCAGAAGGCATATCAGGCCTATTATAAGTGGTCATATCTATAACTAAGCCTTTGTCACGCCTATGGCATGGTACCTTATGATATGGATCATTCTGTCTTTGCTCATCACCATTACCATTGCCATCACCCTTGTCATCACTTTTTTCAGTTTCCACATTATCACCACCATTACCACTGTTGTTACTTGGTGGACTTAAACCACCACTATTTTCTGAATTTGCATCATCATCACCAACTTCCATATTTTCATCATCAGTATCCACTATAGGTAACCACTCGGCATTTTGTACTCCCTCTAATAGTGGATTTTCTCTTTCTTCAATCCATGGTGACAATGGATCATCATATTGAAAAATGTAGTCAAGATTAATTGGATTGTAACTAGCTTCAATCTCTTTTTGACTTCTCCTCATTTCATGTCTCATTTTTCAGCTTCATATTATAAAATGTAAAGACAAGTTTTTGCAATTTCTTATATTTGAGTCTATTCTTTGCCTTGGTATGGATATAACTGAATGTGCTCCAATTTCTTTAATAGTTTGTGGCTGAAGTTGTTTGGCTTAAAACTTTTATTACCACACGTTGAAGTTCAGGAGCACATGTGCCAAATATCAACCACCATTCAACTATTTAAATTAATCAAACAAAATAAATAAATTATTAGTTACAAAAAAATAAAATTTAAAATAAATTTATTTACATCAAAATGTAAAACAAAGAAAAATAACATTTTACCTCCAAGCTCTTTGAGCTTGTGGTGTTCCAAAAGTTTCTTTTATCTCTCTGAAAAGTGATAACTATATATAGCAATATAATATGTCAATATCTAAATATACTATATTAAATTATAAGTACTAAATTGCAATGTAAAATTTATTACTAACCTGATTTAATGCTTTAATTTGATCATTTAAATTTCTTTCTAATTTCATGATCACACTATTTGTTCCATTAAATGCTTCTTTATATACATCAGTTCCATGTTCAACTCCATATTGAAATTGTGGGTTAAGAAAATAGCCTAGAAGGAAGTTAATAAATTATAGTGTGTACATCTATTAATTATAAATATTATTAAAAAAATCAATTAATAATTAAATTGATGTACCTGCAGAATGAAGATCACAATGCATGAATCTCCAGTGTTCATCTATTAATCCATTGTAGTTATTGTGATAACAAGAATTTAGTTGAATAGATTGTTTGGCTCGATTAACAGCTTCATATATAAAACTCATTGTCGGCTTCTCATCACCATCAACCAGTCTCAAAACTTTTACAATAGGCTCAAATACTTTCAATATATCATTAGCCTTGGTCCAGAAGTCATTATTTACAACAATTTTCGTGCTTCAGATGCTGGTCCATTCTTCTCTCTACCAAATTTAGATCTTCTAAATTCTTGAAAGTTGAACATATTTCTTAACCCTTGTTTTTGCTTCACAATTGCTTAAAGTTGTAAGAACTGTGTTGCAAACCTAGTAATTCCAGGATGAACAATCTCTCTACCTCCAGTATATTTTTTCATGAGATTTACAGTCTATAAGTTGTTGTAGATGAAAAATGTCACAATATTTGCTTCATCTAATATTCTTTTCACATTTTTCTTATTTTCTATATCCTCCAGGCAAAGATCCAAACAGTGAGCTGCATATGCAATCTAATACAAATGCGGCCTTTTTCCCATTAATTTTTAACCAGCTGCTTTCAATGCTTTTTCATTATCTGTAACCACCTGGACCACATATTCTTCTCCTATTTCCTCAACAACTTTATCAAGCAATTGAAAGTAATAATTTGTATTTCTCTTGTCAACACTAGAAGCATCAATAGATTTCAAGAAAATTGTTCCCTTATTGTAGTATACCAAAAAATTCATAATATGTATATGGTTTATACCGTCTGTCCAACCATCACACATTATTGTCACACCTCTCTCATTCCATGTGCTTTTCAATTTGGTTATCAATTCCTGCGTATTTTTATATTCAGCTTCTAGATATACATCTGAAATTTCATAAGGAGTTGGGCACTTAACTCCTCGGCCTACCTCAGCAGCAGCAATAATCAAATTATGCAACCAAGGAGAGTTAGATAAATTCATGGGCAAACACTCATAAATAATAAATTTGCTTACAGCTTCTCCGAGTTTCTTCCCTAGCATTTTCATTAAGCTAGTACTAACTTTTGGCTGCTTTGTGCTTTTGCTTCTCACAAGATTTATATCAGTAGACCTCAAAGTAAAAGAGATATCTTGTGATGTTGCTGCTCCACTAGCACTTGCACGGAAGCTTCCACCAAGCTCATGTATGTTGTTAAGTCCTCCTATTTGTTGTGTGAATCTTTGTCTATCAACCCATTCTTGTTGTGATGCTATACTTTCTTGTGTGCCAACCTAATTTACTCATCAATATGATCTTCTATGTCATCTTCATCATCTGCTCTTAAACATGCTTCAAATTCTTCCTTTCTTTTTTTGGAGTCAATTTTCTTTGCTTTTCCGTCCACAAGGAGCTTCATCATGCTTTGTTGGACCAATGTTGTAACTCTAACACAACCAGACACTTGCCCTTTGTAACGTGCTATATATTGCTTCAATCTAGTAATGCCACCCGTTATTATTTTATCATAGAGTTTACATCTAATATTGTTTCGATTCTTCCCAGTCAAAGGTTCTTCAAAATGCCATCCAATATTATCACTTGGAGCACCTTCTAGCCTCCCTATTGGAAACTCTTCTCTTAGTGGCATTGTAAAAATTTTACAATACCTGCTCACAAAAATTTGTAATAATTAATAACTTCATTTAAGGCAAAATTTAAATATGACAAGCTAATTAATTTAATATAAAATATTTAACTAAAAAATACATTATATATAAATGTTAAAATAAAATAAAATTCACATCCTCATTTTTTTCCTTCTGCACCTATTTTATATAAATAAAAATACCTTTAAAACACTTTTATTTAATATATTTTATTTTTATTTTGATATAAAATTCAAGTACTATCTGTTTCTCTATCCCCCCCCCAATTCTTTTTAAAATCCATTGAGGTTCGCTGAACCTAATCTCATACATTATACATAGAAAAAAGATTGGAAAAAAAAGGGCCGCTGCATGCTTTTCTTCGAGTTCTGCATTCTTCCATATAATATATATATATATATATATATATATATATAATATTATATTATACATTATTATATTATATATTATATATAGAAAAGAATTGAAAAAAAGGCCACCGCGTGGAGCTCATGCTCTTTTTCAAATTCTTTTACAGTCTTCTATATATATGTATTATATTATATATTAATATATTAAAATGAAAGGCTAATTTTCTCCCATTGTTTTCTTCTTTTCGTGGACGATGGAGCACAGGCAACCAGTCAAACCAGTATGTCTTCTTCTTCTCAAATCTCAATCTTTCCATTTTTTATTTTTTCAAAATGAAAAACCCACAACCTTCCTCCCCTCAAACCACAAAATACACAGATCTACACTTATTGTCCGAAAAAATAAAATCGAAAATGAAAAAGGCAAAGAACAGAGAACTTACTCCTCCTAGGCGGGCTTTTAGTGATTTCAATTGCAATGTCTCAACCTGAATGGAGATGGAAAATGTGAAGCTAAGGGAGACTCATCTTCTCATAGGTCAAGGCACAAGGTATTTGGGTTAGCATGGAACCCTCCATCTTCCTCTTCCTCTTCGTTCGGCCACCACTACCCATTTTGCAAAGCTTCTCTTGCTAGTTACTGCTGACAACAATGAGAAGATGAAGAGAGCAAATACAGAGGTAGAGTTTCTGAATGAGTGAATGTATTCAAGTTAAATTTTAGATCTCCGTATACTATTTGTGTTTTATTGATGAATGATGATTGAAGGGGATTGGGGAATCATCTCTGTTTCTCTTTCAAATTTGTCATCTGAGAAGAATCTTTTCTTTGGAAAATAAAAAAGGGACAAAATTTTATGTGCAAAAAGCTGGCTTAAACAGAAACATGGGACATTTTATGTTATGCATCCCATTGCGGCCGCAACACCGTTACGTTGCGGCCACAATGCCGTTACATTGCAGTTTTTTTCATGATTTAAATTCACACCATGATTGCGGTGCGATGCCGTTGCGACCACACCATGTTGATGCGGTCTGTAATTTAGAATAGTGTAACATAGTATCAGAGTAGTACCATCCTCTATGACATGTAGCTCTCTTTTCCACTACCAAGTTCCTACCAAAAAATAATAGGAACTTGTAATTTTCTATTTTCCAATTATTTGGCCATTTTCCTCTCGTGTTGTCACTTCCAGCATCCTCCAACCCATTTCCAATGATGCATATCATAGTTGTCCATCATTATCCGACCAACTGTGTCCTTTTTCTGGTTGATGGACCTTTTTCTGCTGTGTCATCCATTCTAGCAGTCTAAAACCAACATTTGCCACTTTCCTCCATCCCCATCAAGTTTTCTCGATGTCAACTCCTACCAGCAACCTCACTATCGAACTGTCTTCTCCTGTGCATCCCACCCCCGGTGACCGCATCCTTGTTCTGTTAGCCACATGCTCTCACGCACGTCTTATGTTGTCTAGCGTGCCAATAATCTCCACCATTTTGGCCACGCATGGTTGTCTGGTGACATCTCTGACTGCTATGATCAGCATCGAACTTGTGCCGCTGTTGCTATCCTTTCTCCATATCCATCCTTGGTTTCATGATCCATGCACTTCATCAACTTCAGCCTTTTCTTATTTTAGATTTTACCCCTATTTTGTCCCTTGTTTTACTCCAACTAGGAATGATGAGTATTTTGTATTGTTGTGCATCCTACTAACCTCCCATTGTGAGTCATACTAATGATGATATTTGTCTTTCACTCAGTCATGCCGGTGATATGCTTTTATGGCTTCTTTGGATCTGTAATGTTTCAATTATTCAAAGCTTTCATATATTGTTCCTGCAATCTGTTGTTGCATGTATAGAGAATTTCCACTGCCTTCATTGTATCTCTTTCAGCAATCATTATTGGTGGTAATATTTGTGTGTGTCTCTTTTTTCCCTAGTCATGCAGTTCTCTAATAGGTTGTTCAAGCTTATGGTTATTCTAGCTGTTGTGGTATCTTTTTCAAACATATTATGACAAACTTAAAGTTTAGTAAGCTTTAGCTACTATTTTTGTTGTTCAACAATAGTAAAAAACCTTGGCCATATGAAAGGAAACCGTTGCCTTTAGAATAGGCAGCAGTTTTGCAATTGTGGAGTATGCGACAATTACATATTTGTTTAGGCAACAGTTTTTGTACTTTCAACCATAGTAAGAAAAAGCCATTGCCTTTATCAATAGAATAGACAATAGTTTTGTTGGTATGTATTAGATAATGTTTTTATCCATTGCCTATTATTTGGCAATAGTTTCACATTATTAGATAATATTTGACAATTGAAACATTTTTTAGACCATTGCCAATTTTTAAGCAACAGTTTGCAGTAGTTGATGTAATGAATATAACTAACAGTTTTTAAAATGTTGCTAGTTATAAGCAATAGTTTTCCACATGTTGTTTATTTCAATTGGCAACGGTTTTATAAGTGGTACTAGCACTACAAGAAAACACGGGTTACCGATGATTTACCGATGGATTTTTCAACTGAAAATAAGAAATTCAAGAAATTTTTTTTTTTGGGTTTTACTCATTATCGACGGATTTTTCCATCGGTAATCCATCTGTATAGTTCACGCCAATGTGAGAAAAATTTGGGGCGTGAATCACCGGCGGATTTTTCCCTCGGTAACCAATTTTTTTTTAAAAAAAATTGAAATTAAATTTACCGACGGAAAAATCCAGCTGTAATTATTATAATTTTTTATTTCGATGGAGAAGACTACTATGCCACCTCCAAGCCGCGACCAGCCTTGCTCGTAGAACCCGAACAACCTAGATGTGAGATCGAAGACTAGTGTACTATCACCCCCAGTCGGAGAAGACTACCGCGCCACTCGCCTTGCACAAGTAGACCGCCTCGCACTCGAGATCGGCGAGATCCACCGCGCATAGGAAGCTAAACCACCACTTCCACTCATGGATAGTGAATAGCGAACCACCACCGCCGTATCAGCTAGCCACCCGCACAACCCATGGTACCTCCTTTCTCTTATGGTTTTGTGAGGAAAGTGAGAACAGGTAAAATTTTATTTAGTCTAAACTCTTATATACATTTAGTGAAGAAAGTGAGAAAATATTCTTCTGCTATTGGTTAAGGTTTTAAGCTGAGATCATTGTGGTGTTTCAGAGTATAAGTGCAGAGTTTCTAGTCTAAATTATGATCCTTATTTTCTCTAATTTTATTGTAAAAGGCTCTGGTATGAAGTAATGTTTAGTTCTAATAGTAGATTGTTGTGAGCTTGTATTTTGTCCACATTACATGCTGTTTGATTGGTTAAGTTGGAGACATGAGAGTGATTCCTTAAGCTTTGCTTTGCAGCTTGTTGTTTTAAGTCAAATAAATTTTTATCATTTCTGTGATAGCCTAAGCCCCATTGTACGTGACCAGGTGGACAAGAGTTTGGTTCTTGTTACCTTATTCTGCATACATAAATTGAACATTAGCAAAAGTTCAAGTTGGTTCACGCATTGTGAACATTATCAGTTCAAATTGTTCTTATGTGAGATGTTTTAGAGATATAAAACTATTCATAGTATTTCATAGTTTAAGCTTTTAGCAAAGTTGATTCTTGACATTGTCAAATCTGATGTTAGTTGTTCATCATTTATCTGATACAGCTATTCGCATATATGGTTCCTGGTTCAACATTTCAAATTCTCCATTTTATTGCCAAGTTAATGTTAAAATTGAAAATTAAGAAATTTTTTCTGAAAGCACTTGTTTTGCATTTGGTTTATGCTCAAATTTATTTAAATATGGGGCAATTTGTGTCTAAACCTGAAAGTTTACCTACAGTAATATTGTTCTTTAACTCATTTAGTCCTTTTACTTTCTATAGCACTTGAAACTCCAGCTGGGCAATCTTGTTGACTAGCATCATTCATAATAATGTTGTGCTGGTCAATGGCTGTAAAAAAGTGAAGGTAACGGGGAAAAGCTTGTAGTGTAATATTTGAAAGCAAAAAGTGTTTTCTAACCAACTATCATGCAGTAGATAATTAAGGCAAAAAAGGTCTGATTCATCTGTAGTCACTGCTGCAATGTAGTGGATGAGAGCAAGAAATAAACCAAGTGGTCTAGTCTATAGTTAAATCCTTGCTACTTTTAAATAATTTTTCAGTTTGACCATTTGAAGTAGTCTTTAGAATCAGTATGAATAGTTTTTAATTTAAACCACATTTCAAGTCCAGTGATGGCCTTTCAGTTTCAAGCAAAAGGACATGTTAGAGTTGTAAAAGCCAATTTTTGGCCCTTGCTTAGTAGCCATTGGAAAATGCAAAAATAGAGCTTGTAAGATTTGTCAAGATACTCTTACAAGGAAGAAAGAAGACAACTTTCTCTTAAATATTTGATTTTTAGGGAACTTTCTTACTAGAAAAATGTCACGATTTTAAGTTGCATACGGAGAATGCTAAAGCTAACAAAATTTTCAGTAGAAAACTCCTATCTACATATCTCATATCAATGGTTCTATGAGTGAATGTCATACCAAAATAGACATGGATAATATGTTCAAAGGAGCCTAAGATCTTCATTGTTTTCAGTCCTTCTTTGCTACATGTTATACATCTTTAGTTTATTTTATTGAACTGAACATTGAAGATATTCTAGTTCTTTTCTATTTTAAAGTTAAATTATTCAGATATAAAATTTGATAGCTCCTTACTATTTACCTACAAAGGCTCTTTTGGTACATATGTAAAAGAATGTATTGAAGCATCAAATCCTGTTTTTGCCATTAGAGAATATTGGGACAGCTTGGCTTATGAACATGGAAGTTTGTGCTACAACCAAGGTTGTTACTTACTGCCTAATCCATCCTTATTATATTTTATGGAAAGTGAGTATAATTTTTGTTGGTAAAATTAATTTCTATACACTGTAAAAGATGATGAGGTCCAAGAGCAAGTTCACCTGCTCAACATAGAACTTCATCGTATGCAAGAGAAGGACGCAGAGAGACAGCGCCAGTTGCCTAAGATGATTTGAGCTATTGTTTTTTATTTCTTTGTTATATGTTGAATTTTTATATTTGTGTCCATACAATTTCTTAAAAACTTTTATCTATTTTACATTTCAAAGTAAAATTTGTTGTGTTCATTATTTATTAAGAATTTTTTTATAATTTTTCATTACTAAATATATTTATATATTTATAATTAGATTTAAATAAAAGATAAACTATTAAATGATAAGGTAAAATACAAATTATATAATATTCATTAAAAAAGATAATTACTGAAGGAAAAATCTGTCGGTAAAGTAATGAAAAAAGTTAAAAAAATTTAGGATTATCGATGGAATTTGTCGGTAAAATAAGTAAATAAAATATAAAATTTAAAAAAATTAAAATTATCGATGGAAAAATCCGTCGGTAAAAAAAAATAAAAAATAAAAACTTATGAAATCTAATAATTATCGACGAATTATTCCGTCGGTAAAATAAAAATTAAAAAAATTATAAAATCCAATAATTACCGGTGAATTTTTTTGTTGGTAATTTTTAAATTAGTAAATTACCGATGGATTTTTTCATTGGTGATAAAACAAAATCCATCGGTAATGCTTAAACCTTGACGAATTTGTCCACCACATTACCGACGGATTTTTATTACAAAAATTCATTGGTAAATCCGTCGATAAAATTTTTCGAAAGATTTTTTCCTTCGATAATGGTTTCCGACAACGTTATTATCGGTGGACAAAATCCGTTGAAAACAATATTTTCCATTGATAATCCAAAAAATCCGTCAGTAAAATCCATCGATAATAGCATTTTTTTCTTGTAATGTAGTACTTATAAGAAATAATTTTACAAGTGTTGCCAATTTCAATATGGATTTTTTTTTTGGTAATATGTTTGTTTAAATTACTATAAAAACAAAAAATTCTAAATCAATGTATCCATAACAAGTACATATATATAATTATCAAATCTCATTTTTAAATCCATAAGATCCATGTACATACATTAATAAGCTCTAATAAGTGGTATAAAAGCTAAGTCATGACAACTACAAAATACTATTTCAAAATCACATAACAAAATGATGGGATTCATAATAACATCTAATTAAGTATTGATAGTTACAAAATATTCACTAAGTACCCAAAGTCATGAAGTGCAGCATCAAATTCCTTTATTATCTCAAAAGATCTTGATTTCTTTCACTCTTTATATATTTGATCATCTCATTCTTTGTGATTGGATTCTTCCTCTCTTTTAACATGATTTTGGTGTAGAAAATCATCAATAAAACAAGACAAGAGTCAACATAAGCACAACACATAGATACAAGTGACTCTGCATAAATTTTAGCAATAATAGTTGGAGTAAACACTAATCAAGAGAAATAATAAGTAATTAGTCACCACAATATAGGAGCAAATCAAGCATTAAAAAATATGTCACAACACTAAGAACAACTAACATAGTACAATAAGAACCAAAGTCAAACTACAACACAACATTTCTTACTAAAATATATAATAAATACTCAACCAACCTGCACTCTTTAATCCACTTCAAACTTAATCCCTAGAAATTTCTATTACAATAGAGATAGTTACACAAACTTATACAATCCATACATACACTACTATCCAAACTAAGATGTTTTTTTTTTGTAAAGAATAATTTTCTTGTAAAAAAGTACAAACAAATAGCCTAAACACATCTATAGACAGTAACAACTAGCAACATACCAAGATAGCACAAAAATGCCTACAGAAAATAGCAGCATCATCATGAGAAGAAACTTCACCTTCTTGGGCATTTAAGAATAAGAAACTAAAATATGTAAGGACAATGATACTGATTTATAAGCATTGGAACCAATTATCAAATCCACCAGAGAAATAAATTATGCTAAGACTATAAGCCATTAGTTTAGATTAGTATAAAATAAATTAAACCTTTCATTGTTTAGAGCATTAGGTGAATTGTTTGGACAGCCAGAAGCGCATCCTAATCAAGCAGCCAAGGCCTCCATATCTAATCTTGAGCTATTTTGTTACAGCAATAGTTTAACAAGAGACTTTAGACCATACATTTCCTGTTGTATCATACCAACCTTACCTTCTAGGGAAGTTTTTCATTTGCATATTGTTGTTTAAGGGCAGCTATCTCTTTACTTCTCTTTAACATGGTTTGGCATGGTAACTCTCCCATAGCAGTGCACCCTTCCTGGCTTTTCCTTCCCAAATAAGGATTGGAAGTCTTTGATGGTAGAGTCTCTGAATTTTGATTCTCAATAGGAATATGTGCCTAATTTGAACAAATGCAATTAAAATTACAATTAGAATAACACAAATATATGTATCACAATAATTGCTTGCATCCATCAGAAACTTACAATTACATCCAAAGTATCCTCATCCAATTGTTTGCCCTTCTTGCTTTGGCGAGTTTTAATGAACATTTTTGCTTGGTTGGGTTGTTCATTATTCTCTTTCCTAGCACACTAAATTTAATTCAAATATCAATCAGGAAAATAAAATTAGCACACATAAAAGTAACATATACGTCTATATACATATGTAATTACAAATTTGAAAAATTTATTGGTTCCATCTGATGCCTAAACTTTTTTTGAGCCCTATTTCTCAAATTCTGCTAACACATTGTCTACATTGCAATAAGGCATTATTTATTAAAACATCATATATGCATGATGTAAATAATTATTGCACTAGATTTCAAATATCTTATGTTGACATCCTCACTTTTTTCAATAAGCAACTAGTTTCAAAAATGTGATTCTGGTTACCTTTTGGATGATTTTTCAGCATTTGGCTCATATTTTTGTAGTTTAGAAAATGTTTCTTCTTAATATTGGTTTTATGTCATTTCCAAACATCATTGATATGATCAAGTATCAACTTTTTCCCTTTATCTAGAATAATAAATTAGACTACAAAATAAACAACAATATTATTAGCAATAATCAAATATGTATTAGAAAAAAGTAAGAAAGTTTCAATGTTCTTACAGTGACAAATTCCCAAATAAAGTTCTTGTTTCAAATGGCTTTCCAATTTGTGTAAGTCAAAGGACAAAAGTCTAAATTCCCTGCTATTGTACCCAAAAAATATCTTAAATCAGATACTATTTTGTTAGTAGGCCCAATTGGCTCCCCTTCATCATCCAAGGTAACTTTTTCTCAACCTTCCATTGACCTTACATGAATATTCAAGCATTGTGTCTTCCCACGTGTCTTTTTCACCTTTGTCCCTATTATATTCGCACAATATCACTACAAGAAAAAATGCAGTTACCGATGGATTTTACTGACAGATTTTTTGGTGTTACCGATGGAAAACATTATTTCCGAAAGATTTTGTCCACCAGTAATAACGTAGTCAGAAATCATTATCGATGAAAAAAATCATCAATAACTGTTATTGATGTATTTTTGTAAAAAAAATCCATCAGTAATGAGCTACACAATTCGCCAAGAAATTCTTCAAGGACTAATAATTACCAGCGGATTATGTCTTATTACCAACGGATTTTTCTGTTGGTAATTTTTTTTATTTATTTTGTTATTTTTTAACATCCGATTTTTATCGATGGATTTTTCCATCAGTAATTATTGAATTTTACATTTTTTTAATTTTTATTTTACCGACAAAAAAATCTACTGGTAATTATTGAATTTTATATTTTTCTTGTTTTGGTTTTTAGTTTACCGGCAAAAAAATCCGTTGGTAATTAATTTTTTTAATAAATATTCTATTATTTGTGTGTTCCCTGATCATTTAAGAGTTTACTTTTTATTTAAAGCTAAACATAAATATATTTAATAATGAAAAATTATAAAAAAAATTCCTAATAACTACTAGACGCAATGAATTTAAGTTCAAAATTTAAAATAAATAAGAATGTCAATTTCTCTATTCAACTAGAACAAGTAACCTATAACCAAAAGTTATTCAGCAGGGTAATAAGAATACTCTATGTAATTAAATCCTCAATGAGTCATAAGTACATACACTGAATTAACAAATTCCACCAAAAACAAAAATCAACAAAGAAATAAAAAATGAAATATATGTCCTTTCTCTAGTAATTCAGGTGACTAAAATCTTCTTAACACACTCCGTAATGTATGCATGTGTTTGCTCATCCAATAGTATGTTGCTAGATGTGAGATTTCCATGCATTCTCTTGGTTGTGGAGGTAGCTCAAGCCACGTATGACTCCAATGGCTATTTTCATCCTTATTGGCCATTTAATCACTATTTTAGGTCCACATGCTACATAAAATCACAAACATTAATGTTAGAATCAATGGTGGAAGAATTAAGAGAAAATAAAATCCTAGATATAATTTTGATGTACTAATGTCAATGTACAAGTATTTTTACATAGTCATCTAGTCATGCAGTGTTATATCAGTAAAAGTGCACAACTCTTACCATCATTATCTCAAAAATTACAAATATAATATTATATGATTAAATGATAGTAGATGACTAAATGGTGGAACAAATTAGTATCTAAAATCTTAATTGAGAAGATATTCTAATTACTACTTACCATGAAGGAATGATGCTAGGCTTCCTTTTGGCATGTAATCAAAGACAAAAAGCTTTTCTCCTTTGGGGCCCAAACAGTAAGCTCTAATGGCCAAGAACTGTAGCAGCACCTGATCACAAGATGATTTTAAACCTTCTTGATCAAACATTTTGGTTTGTCAAGAGACACTTTCTTTTGGTCTCTTCTTTTCTTTTTCATTTTTACTTCATAACTATAATTTTACTTAAAAAAAAGGCATGGCTAAGAGTGCACTTATTCTAGTGAATATAATCTGTAACAACTCTAAAAAGAACTAACTCACACAATGGCCAAAAACAATTTCAAAAACAGCTTTTGTCTATCCCATCACATTTGAAGGGCCACCAGCTACCATTTGGATGATTACTACTTTGCCTAGTCCAGCAACCTTTGCCACTCTAATTGCTTGTCTTGAATAGAATAACAGGTTGACTCATGGAAGTTTGGTAGCTATACATTGAGTCAGCTAAAGCCCAGACACAGACAACTCAGGGAATAATTATGAATCTTTTGTAAGAATGAGCAATACAATGGAGAGAAAAAACCAAAATATATATAGGCAATGCATGTTCAAGGGGCATTTCATCCAATAGAAACAGCTATATAAGATGTCTGAATCCAATGAATGAACGGACTTCCAAAAGTATAATGTGTTAACATCATAAACAAAAGTCAACGTGAATATGCAATACATTTTCTAGCTTGTAATAGCTATTGCTTTAAATTCCAATACCATAAGTTAGTGACAGAGAAGTTAGAGATTGAGACAGATCTTCAAAGATTGTGAATTAAGAACCCATAAAGCAATCAAAATGTGAATTAAGAACTCATAGTTGTGACAATTAGACATGTTGCATATCCTTAAAGCCGTTTGATATTTGAGCTTTTGAACCATATTTTTGGCATTAAGAAACTACCATAAAAGATAGCAGAAATTACATAGGACTACTCAATTTGAGTTGAACCATTAGTCCAATACAACAAATTTGTTTATCAGAAAATAAATACTAGTATTTACATTATAACTTCCTTAGGAGTTATGTTTTCCCTTAGTTTTCTTTAGACATTTAGTTTGTTTTAGTTTTCTTAGTTGCCTTTTCTACACCATTGGGTTTAAATTCTTGCATGATTACATTCATATTTAACCTTGCATTCTAGATATGTTTTTCATTGGTTTTGTAGCCTTTTGGAAGTAGAATTGGGGGAGCATTTGAGCTAGGAGTGCACAACTGCAAGAATTAGAGCTAAAAGGATGTCAGAAATCCATGCTAGAGCATAGGTCCTGAAACTAAAGCCATGCTACAGCGTGGGGACTCATGCTGTAGCATGAGTTGCTGTCAGAGTTCTTATATTTTTACTTAAGCTACGCTCCAGCACAGCCATCGCCACGCTACAACGTGGCTACACAAATCTGGCATGTGGACTGGGCCTCTGTACTAACTCTAGTAGCCCATGATTAGCATAAAAACCTAGGCAAATTGGAAAGGCATCACACATCAAAATACCAATTTTTGGAAAGGAAAAGGCTAGAGCTTGAACTTTGGTGAGCAAAGAGATTGAAGTTTCAAGAGCTTGAGAGAGAGACCTCTCTTGGGATTATTCTTCAACTCTTTGTTTGTTCATGGCTTCTTCTTACCTTTCTTTCATCCATGTTATTTTCATTTCATCTTCCATGATTTGTAACTAAACCCTTTGCTAAGGGTGATTTATGGAGACTCTGTGTTTGATATTATGTTAATGTGAAGGAATTTATGCCTTGTTCTTATTTGATAGTGAGCATTGTATTTGAGTTTATTTATCTTGAATTGTTTGATCACCAATTTAGGATTATAAGGGTTTTTACAAATTTGAGAAAAGGAGTAAGAGCCATGCCTATGAATGCAATACCATGAATTGAATGACACCTAGAGATAGGCAAACATGACTTATGTGGTATTTAAGGGTTTGAGAACTACTTGTAGACTTAAGTATGCTAAAAGATTAGGTGCTTGACTCTACTTGGGTGGTATTAGATGATCTTGAGAAAAGCTTTTAATGACATGATGACCCTACCATCACTTAATTGAATTTGGACAAGGCATATTGATATTTATGTTGTAATTTGTTAACACATAGTTGAAGTGAATCACCCTAGTATTTTATTCCATCAATTCTTATATCGTTTTTACATTATTTTAGCATTTTAGCCTTTAAATTCCTTGATATCATCACTTTTTAATTGTTCAACTTGTCACCTAATTAACTAAAATTTATACTTGAACTATCCATGTGGGTATGACAACCCTATTTTTACTCTATTACTTGACAACCTAGTATACTTGCTAGTGTCACTCTCCTTTTATGGGCAATCAAGTTTTTGACTTCATGCTACAGCATAGAGGTCCTGAAAATGAATTTGGTGTAAGACAGTACGCTCCAATGTAGCTTCTCACACTCTAGCATGACCAGTGACCAGGTATGTTCTAAAAAAGAAAACAAAATTTCCATGCTACAGCGTGGCTACTCAAACATGCTATGTTGTAACACCATCAGTAATATCAACTTTCACTCCTAACCTATCCTGTTTTGTATGTATCTGCCTGGGTGCAAGCACATTTTAAGTTAGGGGTGGGGGATTGAGACTTTGGTTGGAGTAGTTTTCATTTTGAATTTTTTTAACGGTTTTAGTTGTTTTTAATTGTTGCTTTAATTTTTCTTCTTAGGGGTACTTCAAAAAAAATGCTAAAAATTGTTTTTGTTGTGGTCCATTCCAATGATTGACTAGTTATTTTGGTTGTTAATTTTTTAGTAGCTTGGTTTGACCATTTGAATGTTGAAAATCTTCTTGTGCATTATTCTTTTTAGGGAAACATTGACCATATTGCATGCACTATCATAAGTGACTTAGGATTAGTGATCATCATATTTCATTGCCATTGTTAAATTGTGACATGCATTCTTTGCATTTGTTGCTCTCTAGAGATAAGCATGAGTAGAAACTAGCCTTAGAAGTGATCTAGGCCATTTTTGGATGCTACAAAGAAACCGTTGGCCCACCTTTTGACACCAACCCTTGTCACCCCTTTTGAGCCTTTGGACTTTTGTTTCTTGATTGAGCCATATTACAAGCCTAGGAATCCCTTTCGTTTTTTCTCCCAATTTTGAACCTAGTTTACCCTCAAGCCTAAAGCTTCTAAGTTCATGAGAATAGGGTAGCTCCTAACTTAGTCCCCATGGGTCAATGATTATAAAAAAAAAAAAGAAAGAGAGAATAGCAAAAAAGGAAATGTGTATTCCCATGTGAATAAAGAAAACTCAAAAAAAAGAAAGAAAGGAAAGTGGCTTGTGATTGGTTGGATTTGATTGGTGCTCAATTGAGAAATGGAAATAGGTTGTGAAAAAAAATTGAAATAAGGGTAGAAATAATACAAGTTGGGGGTTGCTTGAAGGTAGTGGACTAGAAGTGAAGGGTTCCTTAAGTTGAGGGTAATTAATGAGCCTAAATGACTTATCATCATACCTCAACCTTAGCCTAACATTACAAACTTAATTAAAGTCCTTTTGATCTTCGGCTAGTTGTTACTTTTGTGGATGCATAAAGAGTGATTTTGCTTTGTTTTGGTTTTGTCTCTTTTCAACTATTGGCATTGGCATGATGAGAATTAGTTCTTTGTCACTTTTTGCACACACATACAATGGTTTGATTTTCTCACAAAGTTTTGCATAGTTAGATGGTCAATTGCTTCAATCGTAGATCTTGGTGACTTTTGAATTAACTCTTGAAACAACGATGAGGTGTTTATGGACCAACAAATTGAAAATGTTTTGAAATGTAAATACTGTCTTGCTTGTTTAGTTCTATCTTGAGACTTTCTTGGGGACAAACATTACATAATTCTAATAACTTGAATAAGTCCTATGCGGTAATGCCTAGACATATCCCCTCCATCATTCTAAAGTCAAATCACGCATTTAATATGTGGCTAACAGATAATGTAACTGTCCATTCTAGCTCCTAAAAACCCCTTAAAAGTCAATAACCTCATGCTTGATGGCCCTCAAGGCCTGATAATCACTTTGAGTCACAACCACCCTATCAAACAACTGGCATTTGACAGGCTCAATGGTAGAAGCCAAAACTTAAAGAAACAAAAAAAAAAAAAGAAGCCAAAAAATTGAAATCATCTTTTGAGGAAAGAAGCTGAAGAGGGTCTATGTGGAAATCTTTGACATGCCAACTATTGTTTTCCATAAACAAAAAATAAAAAATAAAAAGCAACAATGGCTAAATCAAGATTCCACTCTTTAAATTAACAAAATTTCGGCAGTACTTCCCTTAAATTAAGATTTCACTCCTTAAATTAAAAACAAATTCACCAGAACCTCGCCTGAAACTAAGACATCCCAAAAATTAATTTCAATATATACATATATCAATCTAATCATAGAAACTGAACAACACAATCAAACAAACATTTAAAGATTCTAAAACCATTCTAGAGCACACCCCCTTATAACATCACAACATGCATATCCTGCAACCTCTGCATACACAATCAATCTCCACATCAAACAATGCAAATAAGTCGGGGAAGGACCTCTAAGCTTTTCCTCCCAGTTATGCAATTCCAATTTCCTACAATTCTATCTTAAAAATCATAAGTCTCTATCCTAAATTAAATAAGGAGAAACAATTACTTATCGACAAATGTTCCAAGCAGGTTCAACGCTCTCTAACAAAATCAGATCCTACTAAAGATGAAAAAGAATATGAGAATACGACCAAACTACTTAAAACAAATCAATAGCTTCATGATTTACATTCAGATTTTATACCAAATGACCCAACTACAACTCGCTATTCTAAAAATAATTCCAAATCAAAAGCTATGAAATGACACGGACACATGGTTAATATATTCCAAAAGGAAACATTGTTTAGCTAGATTTCTTGCAATCCAGATTAACAAGAAAAAATCAAACCAAATCAAATATCAACAAACAAACAACCCAAATAGCTTGCAATCAAAATTAACAAGAAAAAAACAAACTAAACCAAATATCAATACGTAAGAGAACCAAAGTACACAAAAAAAAACAAACAATGTAAGTGGCAGAGAACTGAAAGGAGAGCTTACCTTCTCCGGTGCGGCGGTACTGGCGGCAACGGCGGCTGCTAGGGGCACTTCGTGGAGGGGCTTCGTGTAAGGGGCTTCGCGGGTTGTCGATGATTTGCGGATGGGCTTCGTCCAGGGGGTTTCGCAGCTGGCTATATTCCGTCGATAAAATTGATTTCATAATAAAAAAATTTCACAATAATTATTGACAGAAAAATCCATTAGTAAAATTAATTTCTAAAATTAAATTTTTTCTAAATTATAATTACCGACGAAAAAATCCATCGGTAAAATTAATTTCTATATAAAAAATAATTCATAATAATTACTGATGGAAAAATTCGTCGGCAATTCGCGCGCCATATTCATTTCAAGTTGGCGCGAAATATACCGATGGAAAAATCCGTCGGTAATAACTGAGACAAAAAAAAAAAAATTTTGCTCGAATTTCTCATTTTTCTTTGATAAATCCGTCGAAAACTCGTGTTTTTCTTGTAGTGAATGACACTATAAACAAAAGGGGAATTGATTGGGAATAGCAACTGTAATAGCTTGGCCAAATCCAATTCACTTATACCAACTACAATAATCTTTATCATGAAATCATCATTCAATTGCCAGCCTTATATTAGTCTTACATAAGTTCGTTTACATCCTTCCAACATATAGTTCAAGTACTTAAATAGCAAACTAGCTTCCATACAATTAAGTTGGAATTCCAAACCGTTTTGACTTCATAAACAATTTATGAACATATGATTCTTATGAGTGCACTTTATATTATGTGAAAGATACATTCTTAAAAATCATGGGGAGTGCATGTGAAGATCATTGAAAACAAGAAAAAACATTTGCTGAAAAATAAACATATAAGTGGTAAACAAAGAAAATGTGTGAATTAGCAATCCATATGAATTAACAACTTGACTTTGTATACCCTCCCCCAACAAAATAAAATGTTTGACTTTTGCTGAAAAATCAAATGAAACAACCTGACATTTGTTTTACACTATTTCAAAGTCCGGGAAAAGCACTTGACTCCACAAAGTAAAATTCACTTCAGCACAGTTATCCACACTATTTCAATATATTGATAATAAAACCAAATTCAAATGATCCACTCTTTATCTCCCTCATCTACTTTTTGGCAACAATTTGACCCAACCAAGTTAAAATCTCATAATCTAGAGATTAAAGGTAAAATAATGTAGAACCTGCAAATTAAAAATCCACTAGCTCATCTTTTGTTGGTGATCTACTTTACTTTTAGAATTCCTGAGTAGAATAACAAGAGATAAAATAATTACCTTTTGCTGTATTAGTTTTCTCTTGACCCTCAGCCTCAGTAATTGGATTGATATCATTGAATTCTTCATTCTCAGACAATTGTTGTTTTCCTTCTTCTTGTCTCCATCACGGTGATAGCATTTTGAATTCAGCAAGTTTGATGCATCCTCTTCTTTTGCATCTTCTGCCCTTGCTGTTGTTGTTGATTTTCCTTGTTAGTCTGAAACCTGAGTTTGTTGGTCTTGGATCTTCTATTGCTGACTCTGCAATTTGTTGAGACAAATCTGATTGTTGTGGTTGTTGGAAGATCTGCAGGCATGCCTTAATCTCTTGCAATGCAAGATCCAGATCTGAAACTTCATTCCAGAAAATTTCTATTAAGACTGGGCATGTATATGGCTGATATCGATGAAGAAATGCAATCTTGAAGGTCATCCATTCTATGGCTAGATTGCGCTGCCTGCATAGCCGGAACCATTTTAGAGCTAGACCTGTGCAACCCTTCGCCACCTCTAACAGCCTCTACGCTTTTGGTGTGCCTTTAGCATTCCAAAATTATGCTGAACCGATGGTCTACCAGTAATAATCGCTAATTCCATCAAACATTGGGAACATCTCTTCAAGACATAATTGAGTTCCTTCCATGGTGGAAGGCTCTCGATGAGAGCACCAATGCTAGACCTCCCTCTTCCGGTCAAGGAGAAAAACTCCAAAATGAACTAAATTCATTCACATTTCACTAGTTTGTTACGAAGAATTCCTTCCCTTTCAAAATATCTATCAATTTAGGACAAACACAAATATTAAGAAAGATAGTAAACAATATTGGTAATTGAATAAGATATAGTGAATTAACTAATATATCCCTACATATTAATTTAGTACATTGTTCATGACTAATATTAAAAGGAATGCTTTGAAAATAGGAAATTAATTGGAGTAGTATTAGAAGAAAAATATTAATGCTTTATTAAAATGAAAAATTGATATATATTTTGAAATATAAAATTGTTTCAAAGTGGACAGATATATTAAAAGAAATAGAGTATAGTAGTATAGTTTCTTATTTATAGTCCTAAATAAGTAACTATTCCTATGGACCTAACTAGTGAGTCCAGCTATTAGTTTGGGTCGTAACAATTACCTAACCAAATAGTCTAGTTATATATGATAGGAAAAAAAAAACCCAAAAAGAAAGAGTAAAAAAAAAACTCGTGATAAATCCAAAATAACGAGGAATTAAAGCTTTGGATCTCCCTTTCCCGTCGTCCTTAGCCTTTCTCTCCTAGCTCTAGAGTTTAGAATCTCTCAAAATCTTCCCTTTTTTTCCCATGTAAACGAGAAAAAATTGATTTAGCAGCACTATGGCCACCAGGACCCAGGTGCCCAGACATTTGAAAGCAATTCTTATTGTGACACGCGGCCGCCTAGGTACCAAATTGTAGGGCTCTTAGACTCCCAAAAATTTGAAACTTCTTTCCTCGCTTTGATGCCGTGCCTAGGCACTAGGATGCTGCTGCGTATGTGTTAGGTTGTACACTTAGATATTTTCTAATTGGTCATAGTTGTCTCGTGGCCTAGAAGTATGACCAAAAGTCATGCTTAGATTGTAGAAAATCCGATCCGAAGACAAGTCAGAAAACATGTACAAATATAAGCTACTACTAGAAAGACACTAATTAAAGGTCTAACTCAATGGGATTTTGTTGGCTTAAAACTTCTAGAATCTCAACTTAATGGAACATCAATATGCATTAACCCAACTATAAAAATCTCCTCTTTCACTCAGCGATAAGATCAATATATAATTTTCTTTTCTCTACTTGCTTCATTTACATCGGGCTAGTGCCTATATTTCATTATTAGGGACAGTTTGAAGGCTCTTGAATATTTAAAAATAAAAATTGGATGCAACCCCACAAAAAATAGAGTTGATGTGCAATTTTTCTCTATCTATTTTTTGTTTATTGACACGTATGTAGCATATTTATTATACATAGGCTCTATGAGCATTGTTTTGAAAAAAAATAATATATTTCATCTCCAGTAATTGGAAACACGAAAAGATATTATGACTTCCAAGGAATAGTTACATAACTTCACATACAAAGTAAAAAATAAAATAAATTTTCTACTTAGTATTTATTAGTGACAAGGTTACTTCATTATTTGGGCAGGCATGTTTCATAGAAGATTTTCTCCTTCATGTAAGACATTTTCGGTTAAGAAACCTGTAGGATCCTTTGGTTGAAGCAAAGTATGTTCCCTACTCAACATTACAGCCACAGATGTCATGTTTGGTCTACCGTTCGGATGATGTTGCACACATAAAAAGCCAATTTGAATGCAATGCATTGCTTCATATAAGTTATATGAGACCCGAAAACTACCATCAATGAAATGCTCTCGAGTACCCTCTTTCCACAATCTCCATGCCTACAACAATTTTAACAAATGTTACCAACATATTGTTTCAACATAGAAAAATCAAAATAAGATTGATACTTACCTGGCCAAAAAGGTTATGACTATTGCTAGTATATGTAAACCCTTTATTACTCTTTCCACTTATAATCTCTAGCACTAATATGCCAAAGCTAAATACATCCAATTTTGTAGAAAATAGTCCGTCTTTGAGATATTCAAGAGCCATATAATTTAACCACTGAAAGAAATAATAGGTAAGTAAATTTCATATAAAATTAATGTGTGATAATTTAGCATTTCTAAAGATACAATGTGCCAACAACTCTACTTGTATTTCCTTCAATTTGATCACCTCTAAGCATTCCAGCAAGGACAAAATATGAAATTTTGGGATTCATATCATTATCTAATAAAATATTACTTGCTTTTAGATCTCTACGTATAATTCTTAATCTCAAATCTTGATGAAGATAAAGAAACCCTGAGCAATTCCATGCAAAATGTGAAAGCGCATAGACTAATGTAAAAGTATATTTTTAGTTTAATCTGCCAAGGTTGCCCATGATCTTGATTAGACTTTTCTTAGCTTTTCAAAATAATATATATAATAAATCTGATAATATTATCAAATTTTATAGAAAATACTAACCAAAAATGAATGAATCAAGACTTTTGTTGGGCATGTATTCATATAGTAGCATTTTCTCATCTCCTTCAAGGCAGTAACCAAGAACTTTAACAAGATTTTGGTGCTAAAGTTTGGCATATAATGTAACTTCATTTTCAAATTCTTTCAAACCTTGGCTGGAACTTTTTGAAAGTCTCTTAACTATAATTTCTTGTCTGTCTAGCAAGGTACCCTAAACGTTGTAATTGGGGAAAATTTAACACAATGAGAGTCATTATTTTTTCCTTTTTATTTCTTTTAAACAAAAGGATGATTTCATCTTCACCTTATATATAGGACCAAAACCACCTTTTCCGTGCTTCTTGTTATCTGAGAAGTTATTGGTGGCATTTACTATTGTTGTAATATCAAAGAAAGGAAGCTCAAACTCTTCTTGTTCTCCTCCATCTCTCATTTTTGTTGGCAGGTTTTTCTCTGCTCTCTCGTTAAACAATTGAATAATATATATAATGTTTAAAACATATAAATTTGACAAACATCAAAAGAAGATATGAAACATTGTGTAAAAAATGATTGCATACTTTCCAATTGTTTAATGGTTTGCTACAAAATAATTTCAAGAAAATTTATAATAACCTCTCCTGAGATTTGATGAAATTTACTTTGATTCATTCCTCTATATTTTCTGATAACATTGATCTCCTCTAAATATACTATTCAATGTGCAATGGGAAGGAGAGTGGTGTAATCATTTTATAAACTCAATGGAGATCTAAATAATTAATAATTTCATAAATTCAGGGACTTTCAAAGTAAATTTTACAAATAGAATGGAGTTAGAGTGTATGTTATTCAATCTCGGAAGAGAACAATATAATTTGCCTTTTATTTAAACTGGCATGTAGCTAATATTCTTCTTTCCCACTACCCACCCAAAACAAAACCTTTATAAACCTCCTGTTCTTTTGCTTTGGTTAATATTTTGGATTAGGTGCTATAATAACAGGCTAGTATTATGGCTATTCATATCTAGTGGATTGGACTGCTTTTTTGTTCTTCAATAACTTTTGTGGTTTTAGATAGGCTAGAACTTATTCATGGATTTATGTTATAAATTGAACTTTCATGAAAAAAAAATAATGTTTCAATTTTTATGAAATAGAAATTGTAATCAGACTATGAAATATACCTTTATTCTTTGTTCTGCGCCAATAAACGAAGGATAGAGTTAATAACACCATAACGGCCAATAAAATTATGATGGTAACTGCCACTAACTTTCTCTTATGTCCTTGTTTAGCATCTACATTTACAGCATGAGGAGGAAATGTCAAATGAAGCACTAGTGATTGCCAAATAGAAGTAATGATTGGGTAATTAAAATGAAAATGTTATTCGTCCATAATTTTTAAACTCTTATAGAATATCTACCAAAAAAAGAGAAACTCTGCTAGAATTATTTGGATAGTGATGGGTTAATAATAATAAATTGCAATCAAAACCAAATAATTGTAAATTTTAGTCACGTTTCTGGTGAACGTAGTTGATGTGATAAGATACTTGACAACAGATAACAGGCTTTTTGTAACTATATTCACAAGTTACATATATAACTGAATACCACAATTGTTAGCGCATAAATTTCACAAATTTTAAAACTAAAATCCATGACCATTGTGTACAAATTATTTGGACTGATATAGTTTGTCGACTTGTTCGACCGGTTCATCAGGACCAATAAAACTTATAAAAGTAAACGACTCCATTGGTACATGAACAATCTCCTCATTCCTTAACTGGTCATAAAAGAGCGATTTCAATAGGGTTTAATGCTCTTAACATTGCTGGTCGGTAAACTCCTGTAAGAAGTCATCTTTGGACTTGGACAAGGCATATTCTAGTATAATACAGAGCTCGCAGCACCCTCATAACTTCCGATCTGTGATAACCAACAAAAAAAAAAGGTAGCCCATCTATACACCTTAAGTGGTATGACCACCACATATCCAATATTTTTTTTTTCTTCTTCCCTCTCCCTTCCTCCTCTCCTTCCCATCATTTTTCTTTCCTTCCTCTTCTTCCTTCTTTTCTTTTTCTTCTTCTTCTCTCGGTTCTCTCTCTTGCTTGCATAGGACAACATGTCCTGCCACCACACTGCCGCTAGACTGCTGGCGCCTCTACAACTTCACCTCTCTCTCTCTCTCCCACTCTCTCTCCTCTATTCGTGAGTTTCTCACTTCAGGAAAGGAATTCACTACAGCAGTGAGACTTGGTGTGTTTCCTCCATTTCCTTCTTCTTAATGTAATTGGTAAGTGCTAAAATCCCTCTATTGATCCTATTGAACTCTCTATGTCATTGTTCATAGTGGATGTAGGGGTTTTTGGAACCCTAGAGTGTATACATTAGGGGTTTTGATATGTAGCGATCATATTTGTTAATTGGTGTTATTATAAGCTCACATATATTGTTATTGTTTTGTTCCTAGAGTTATAGAGCAATTGGAAGCCAATCAGGAATTTTTGTTAGCTTGAAAAATGCTCTCCAGTTCCTTAGGATTTATTGTGGTGAGTAGATTTAGCATCTATGGTTAATTTCTTATACTATAAATTATTTATGAATTTTATTGAATCCCTATTATCTCCTGTTAACTGATTTATATGATTTGGTTAAAAATTATTGATAGCTCTCTTTGTTGATTTCATAATATCATGATTTTGCTATATATTATTTCATGTGAATTGAAAAATTTTATGATATTTAATACTTGTAAAGTCAGATTTATATGAAGATTGAATCTTAGGTTTGTAATTTGTGTTTGATCAAAAAAAATTTAATGAAGAAAACCATCATGGGTTCCAAGATGGAATCATCGCTCATCATAGCAAAGAGATATAATGGCAATACCGCTAGCCGTAGCGAAGAGATGTAACAGCAATACCACTCACCATAACGAAGAAAATGGCATTACTGCTAGCCGTAGCGAAGAGATGTAATGGCAATACCGCTCGCCATAGCAAAAAGATATAATGACATTACCGTTCACCATAGCAAAGAGATATAATGACATTACCACTTGTCGTAGCAAAGAGATATAACAACCTATGTGCACATAGTATTTTTTTCATTTAGATGAAAGAATAAGATGACCCTATTTGAGACATCTTAAAATAAGATTAAATGAGTTGAAATTACTCCCCAAATAAAATTGTTCTTCTTATGTTACCCCTATGAGTATTTGAATATTGGATGACGAAGTTGATTTTACATGAGAATGGTATATGATGGATGAGAATAGGTCCACCTGTTTGTGGTTTCTAATAGAATACGAGATCACACGAGGGAATGGCTGCCCGAGTGTGTAATCCTGATGGAATTTCCTATCCAAGGCCACTTCCTCATATGTATTTATTTTGATTATGAATATGTTTTTACCATATTATTTATATAGCTTGCTAATATTATTGGTTTGATTTTGTTATTGTCCCATGGAGGCTATAGATGCTTTATCTACTCAATGAGTTATCAAACTCATTCGGTTATCTTCCTCCTTTTTCAGATTCAGGTGCTTGTTCGAGTTTCAATCCCTTCTAGTGTAATAGATTTTAGACCCTCTCTTTTGGTAAGCCTATCTTAATTCGTGAGCCACGTCGAGGGAAGAGTTCCCTATTCTTATGATAGATGTTGCTCCTTTTTGTCACAGGCAAGATCAGGGATGTGTTATGTTTTAAAACTTATTTTGATAGATATTTAAATGTAATGGCTATGTTTTATCTTATGTTTTCCTACATATGTACTTTGATAGGATAATACCGTACCTTTTTTATTTCCTGAATCTAAATATTATGGATTGATAAGTTTTACAGTAACTTATGCCTTGAACTTGATTAAAATGGCGTAGTTGATGAGAAAAACTTCATTTTGAGACTTACAAGTATATAATATTATAGTATTTTGGCTGTGTTGTGGTATTGGATATTGTAACAATGTATTTTTTTTGTAGATTTTGTGTTTGGGAAAAGTATAAAAAAAAAAATAAGGAAAACTCAGTCCTTTTTTCTAGGGAAATTTGGGTCTTAAGGCTAGCTAGGGAATATGCCCCTTATGCGCCGATCACGGATCGGATTGGATCATGACAAAGTTGGTATCAGAGCCTGACTAATTAGAGCAAGTGTTTTTAGTAGAGTCACAATTGTGTAAATGGCAAATGGCCCATTTTCACAACTTGTGGCACTACTAGAGGCCTTAGTGTTGTTTCTTCTATGTTGTTCTTCCTATCCTTTCATGAGCATTCCTTGTTGTAGTTAAGCTTGTTATTTTGATATTGAAGTTAATTCGTTTTGTATGTGGGGATGCCACCTAGATGCTGCACTTGAGCTTGTACCGCTCAAGGGTCCCTGATGTGGGATTCGACAACGCCCCTTATTTTTTTTTTCTAACTGAGATTAAGGAGCAGTGATAGGTGGAATGATAGAATTTCAAGGATCAAATTCTCCAAGCTTTGTATGATGGTAAAAATGGCCCCCAAAATTCTAAACCAAAATTGTGAAATATTGAAGTTTAGAATTTAGATGACATGAGGAAGCTTGTGACAAATATCTATGCACAAAAAGTAGGCTGCAAACATCTTGTCTTGCATAACTGTATTTCCTCGGCCAGATTTTTGTTTAGAGAAAGAAACCTGAAGTTATGTGAATGCTAAAATTTATGCTTTGAAGAAGTAATTATATGAGCTAAAAGAATCAGTTAATTTGTACTCAGTTGTAATTTCTTTTGACTTCATTGAGTTCATCCTTACAAATGGGCTTGTTATTTCTTCTATATTTTTAATTGTACTTGTTTGATCAAAAGTAAAATGATTATTGAGTACTATAATGACCGCATGGAATCATGTATTTGACTTAATAAGTTTATGTAGTATGCTAAGGGCCAAAGGTCGGTCAAAAGATTTGAGATTGAGGATCATGTTGTCCATAAGAAGATATTATTACAAGCTTTTTTTTATCAGATGGTGAAATGATTTTATTCCTTTAGATCTATGCTAAGTTTAGATGTTGGATAGGTTCCATTCTACCATTTAGTCTGAGAGAATGTGTTTTGATCAGGGACAGCAATGTAGTGGCAATTCAATTTCATTTCTTTGCAAACCTTAGCTTGTTCTCACTAAATCCATCTTTTGATCCCTCTAGCATCCTTCTTAAGTTTTTATTGATAAGACCCTCCCTTTTTTTTTGGCAATCTTTCTTGGCCATTTGTCAATTCTTCTAGTAAATATATTGGTTGTCTATTTATTTGATTTCACATGCTAAATTTGTTTTCCTTCTCCCTTCAATTTGGATAGAATATTTGTATTTTTTTTTTCCTTTCTTTCTTAGGATATAGTTGCTTGGTGGAAGCTGTGATCTGACTAGTAGTACTAATATTTCCATGTTATAGACTCAAATCTATAAGATTTTCAGCAAAATTTGTTGTTTCCTTGTTATCCCGATACCTGACACACCCAAAACTGAAGTTAATAATTATTCAAATTAAGGAGAACATGGAGCTATATTTGAGAGCATTGAAAACTATGTTAAATCTTTTGCTAGGGAGGAGTAGAAATTCCTATTGTCTTTGAAGCCCTTATATTTTCTATATCCAAATTAAAATCTTTTGAATGTTCCACCCATTGGAAATTGGATAAACAAGCCAGGAATTGAAACACCTTCGAAAAGAATATTTTATACTTGATTGTGGCACAAATTCTGATACACTATCCCAATTGATCTAGACTTAACCTTCTTTTTCTCTTCAAGCTTGAGCAATGTCCCAATACCAACATGTGGTGCTCTGCAACTTTGATGTGCTTCATGTTCTCCTTTTCTCAATTTCAATTCTATATCCAAGCTTACCTCACCCGCTATCAGTGTTCTATTTCTGTTCATGTTGGCTTATTGATGTAAGTTTTTCCTACACTTCTCTTGCGATGAGAAACTATTTGGTGCTATAGAATTGTGCTCATTCTACTTATAGGATCTCATTTTAGCTTTATTAGTGGTAAGATCCACTAGCAGCTCACATATTCATTGTTTGAATCAGATTTCTTTTAATTTGAAATAAATAACTATATAAAATTGTGTTGTTTTGGTAATTTGCATTACAAATAAACTTTAATTTTGGTTTGGAGGTTTGCTCTTTATGCATAGTATTCATTGAGTTCTAGTTGGCTGATTGCACTATGAATTCTTAATTTTCCACTTACTAGTATTGTGCTTCTTATATTATTGCATGGGTTGTTCAAAATCAATGTGTGCATATGTTTTGTGTTTTGGATTCATGAGGGGACTTGAGGAATGAAAGTTTTGTAGTTCAATTATTTTCATGTGATTATTGTTTGATGCTAAAATTGTTTGGCGAACAATTAGCACGTCCCTGTTCCCATGTTTACTTCTTTACTGGATTTATCTATTTAATAGATGAATTTGGTTGCAGATTCGTTTTCTCTTTCATGCTCCTTCTAAAAATGTTTTATGTCTTGAACCTTTGCCTAAATTAATTAGCGCTACCAAAATTCGTTTTCCCATTAAAAATATATCCGCTTTCTAAAACTAACAAATGAAAAACTAATTGCAATTCCTTCTTGCAAGCCCTTCCATCTCGATCAAATCCCTAGTTTCCTCACTAGTTCCCAACTTCACACAGCCACCAAACCTTAACACACGCTCACATACCCAACTTCACAGCCACCATACCTTCGATGATAAATGCGTGAGCCACCACGGTTACTAGGCGGACATTCCCCTTCACCACCATTCTCAGAGGCATTCAAAGAAAGGGGCACCCTCACCACCGTTCATCCCTTCGAACACCAACCTCAGCCTTCTCTGCTACCGTGAAGAGGTTCCTTCGTGGCCACCATTCAACTTCTATCTCAGCCACCACGAACACACCGCGGACACCACCTCGTTCCTCCGAAGTCCGAACACGCCGCTGCCCCCATTCAGCTTCCCCTTTCTTCCTTCTGCTTTCTTCTTAAATACCCAAAGGTAATCCAACTCGACGACGTCCTTCGCAAGGGCATTAACCCTTGCACTAGGGCTCACCAACTCGACGATCTTACTCAGTAAGCCCCCTAATTATTTCCCACAACTTATTATTGTTAGCTTAGATCTCTCTTATTTTGAGGTAATTTTTGATAGAACACAGGTCAAAAAGGTTCAGATTATGCAAATAACGAGATGCAACGTCTTGAGCGCATGTTTGACAAGGTAAAATTTGCCATTTTTTCTGGTTTAACATGGTAAGGTATTGAAGAGTCTAACGCAATTATATATATGTGTGTGTGTGTGTGTGTGTGTGTGTTATGAACATAAACCTCACCTTCTTGGGCATGGTTCTTTTCCATTTGGAGAGAGGGGAGGGTAGGCACGGCGCATGAATAACAAGTGTCTTGGAAGAACAGTTAATCATTTTGAATTTCAGATAAAGCATGCGTATTCTTGCTTTAAAGAATCTGTTATGATTGAATTATCTAAAAAATCGCCACTTGTCTTTTAATCTGATCTTTGTTTTGTTTTTGTTTACTATTTTTCTTATAGCAACCTTAGTACTTTACAGTGAAGATACTCTCTAGTTACCAAAATTTTTAGCTATTAAATATGTAATACTTGTGGTGAGTTAAATTATGGCAAAGTTCTCATTATTGTTGGTTATTAAAAGTTAAAGAGAGGGTCTGATGGTGGTATGTCTAATAGTATAAATGATCAATTAGCACAAATTATAGCCAAGAAGCAGCAACATATTTGCTAATCAAAGGAATAGTTGTCTACTGTAAATTTTCTACTATGAACTGGCATTTGCAAAAGCTTATATGATTTGACATTGGGTTGAATGGCTCGTCTGAGCATGTTTTTGTAACTTTTGGATTCTGTTGATGCAGTCAATCAGCCCTGTGAAGGTAGATGAGTTCACTCTCAAGAAGAACATCCTATCTACCTTTGCTTGGTCTTTTGGCAATGGAAGATTCATTGTTGCATTAAGTTTTGCTCTAGGAGATAGGATTTACGATTTATGAGCTTCAAGTTCTTACCGCGTTGGAATGCCCTTTAAATTCACACAGCCTTTTATGGACACTTTTTTACTGAACAGGTACCAAGCTACAAAAAGTAATACAAAGATATAGTTTCATCTGAGAAATCTTAACATAAACCAATTAAAATTACTCGAGGTTTAGTTTGGACATTCTTGTGGTCTTGTTCTTGCTTTTGTTGTCCTTTCTGGTCAGACCTTGTTCTTGCTTGTCCCATTACTTTTGATATCATTTAGCTGTTCTTGTTGAAAGTCATGCAGCATGAAATGTTTAAATGGCCTGTTATCTCGGTTAAGCTTTTATTTGTTGCAAGTCATGGGGCATGAAATGTTTAAATGACTCTCTATGTTTTATGGTTGTCCTGGTAAAGTAACGATCTTTTTGGTTACTAATGTGTTATGGCAAATCTTTCTGTTGTCTTTATTTAATTTTTTTCCCTTTTTCAGCCCATGGTAAACATATGATGAGATCATATGGGATGTTCACGTGAGAAGGCCAATATTTCTTGTTTGTATGATTGGTTAACAAGTAGCCCCAAAATTGTTCTTTCTTCGTTTTCTTTTGATATCTGAAATCAAAAAATGGTGCAAGTCAGTATCTTTTCTTTTTTACCTTTGTGAGTCGAATTACAGCTGAATTTCTTTACATTCTTTTGTATATGTGCGTGTGTGTATGAATTTAATATGATATAATTGGATAATACAAAGTGAAAATGGAAGCTTGTTTAGTACCTATGAGCAGCAGCAATGTAAGGTTGTTGGGGAATGAAAAAATAAACAGTTGTATGTTCAAGTCTATGTGGATTACTAGATTTTCTTTTAAAACAAATAGACCCCATATCATTGATTAGATGAATTTAAAGCTCATTTGCTAGAGGTGTTCTAAAATGCTTGTTAATAACTATATATATATATATAACTATATATATATATATATATATCATTGGCAAATACTGTTCGAAGTTTGAAAGGGCTATTGAATAAATCTCATGTGCAATTAGACATAAATAACTTTTATTGGAATGGTTGTTTAAAACTGTCTTAATAAAAGTAGCTTATTGCAAGAATCATGATAGTTATTGGCATTGGATCACGAGGCGTTCTAAATGTGTTTTTTTTTCGGTCACACTTAATTTTTTAGTATTATCAATTTGCTTACTCTTCATTTCTATATTGATATTTGCTTCATATGTTTACTTCTTATCCTTAACTTCACAAGAGTCTTTTTGAATTTGGAAGGTGTTGAATTATTCTCCATTCTGCTTTTTGACAAGTTTATAAGTCTACTTCCCTTCTTATTTATGTTCTCTGCGTTTATGTGATATATTATCATGTATGTGCTTCTCTGAATCTTTTCTCTTTTCAAGCAGTACCTGGATAGGAACAAGTCCTTAGTTTTGAAGATTATTGAAAGCCAGAATGCTGGCAAGTTAAGCCAAAATGCTGGCAAGACTAGTTTAAAACGTATTAGTATTATGTTTGTCTACTCAAAAGTAATTAATTGGTAGCAGTAAGATTCAATTGTTGACTTTAATGAATTAAAATCTAGACCCCATTATTAAGGATTCAAATGCTAGAGTTTTTATTTTGTTATGCTTGTATTTTGGACCTTTCTAGCACAAATCAAATTTGTGTTCTTATACATTTATATGTAGGTTATAATCAACTTTTGGTGTAAGTCATGTTTAGACTAAGACAACCTTGTGAATGTGAGCTACCGAGTTTCTAAGGCTACCGGAGAAAATGGCTAAAAATATATGACAAAGACATGGAATACATGCTCCCTGTAAAATGACTTTTTAGGTAAATCACCTTTGAGCAATTTTCAACAAAGTTTTATAACGAGAAACAGGGTCATTGTAGCTGATCTCCAAAAGCCATTAGAAAAAAGGCTGTGGTCATAAGGGCAATAAGATAAACCGTTGTGTCTAACCAGAGAAAAAGTAACGCCTTTTATTTAACTAGAGAAAAGACAACGCTTATAAAGCGTTGCCTAAACAACAAGAAAACCAAGGAGACAAACTGTTGCCTTTAACCAGAGAAAAGGGAATGCTTATAAAGTGTTGCTTTAAGTTGGAATAAAATGCAACGCATGAAAGGTGCAAAAGCCGTTGCCTTTGATTCATGAAAAGCAATGCTTTTTTCAGAGACTGATGCCTTTTCTCTGTTAATCATTGCCTTAGAAAAATGGTAATGCTAGTATAAGCAGTTCCATGGAAAACGTTGCCTTTGCTCGATAAATGTTGCCTTTGAGAAAAGGCAACGTTTTATCTGTGTTCATAGGCCATGCTTTTGAAATGTTGCCTCTAAGCTAATTTTTTGGAGTGCTAGAATAGTTGGAAGTGATCAAGTTGAAGGAAATACAAGAAGAATAGTAGTAGCATATAAGTATCCCTAAAGATGCAAAATTACCACAAACTAATTTTGACATGAAATTAATTCACATGTGGTTTCTTTTAGTGGTTATATGGCTCCTAAATATGCTATCAATGAGCTATTCTCTATAAAATTGGATGTATTTAGCATTGCCATATTATTGCTCAAGATTATAAATGGAAAGAAAAACAAAGGGCTTACATGCCCCTAAACAATAGTGATAATCTTATTAAACACTTGACTATCAAATTTTCTTTGATTTTCTATGTTGAAGCAATCTATTGAGTATATATAATAGTTTTTTAAAATAATTGTAGGTAAGGAGGTTGTGAAAGGTGTCCTAGAAGAATTCATTGATGCTAGTTTGAGGGACTTATGTATTCTATTAGAAGCAGTATGTTGTATTCAAATTAGTCTTTTTTTATCTATAACATCATCCTGATGATAGACCAAACATGATATTTGTTGTCGTAATGTTAAGTAGGGAAAATATATTGCCCCAAGAAAAGGAATCTGTAAGTTTTATGATGGAAAAGATCTCATGTAAAGTACAACAGGTTTCTCCTTTAATTAATGAAGTAGCAATCTCGGTATCAAGAGCTCATTTGAATGTGTTTTTTTTGAGAGAATTTCAGTATATTTGGGTATTTTTTTGTAAACAAAAGCAGAATTACCAGAGCAAACAAAAATGATATTTTCTATAAGCTAAAATTTTTATCTTCTAAAAAAGATATTTTTAATAACATAAAAAATATATTTGATAATAAATAAAGATCTTTTAATATTACATCCAAATATAAATCAACTTTTACTTTTTCAAAAGGTCTTAATTAAAAATATCAATTAAAAAAAGATCTTTTATCATAAGTGCAATATCCAAATGAGCTTTAAGTGCTAGATAGAGAAATTATTTTATTTCCTACTTCGTATATGGAGATATGTAGATATTGGGAATGAATCCTTTTATGTTAATATTCAACATGACAAAGTCATATGTGATATCTCATCTTTAAATCTTTTATGTCTTGTCTGGATCTCACCTTTGAAAGTGATGATGACAAATTAAACATAGCTTTATCAAGTGAAATTTTAACATGAGAAGACCCATTTTCATAGATATTACGTAGAAATTAAAATATCTTTTAGTAATTCCAATTACATGAAAATAAAATATGAATGGTTTTTTTTTCCTCTCAAAACAAAGCTCAACAAAGCTAGTTTGGAACCTGCATATTGTTTAGAAAAGAATGCTACATTCAATAAACCAAAAGGAGAAAAGAAAATTGTTTCGAAACTCTATTTTTTTTAATTAATCACAATTTGTATTTTGAATATTCATCATGAGCATATAAAGTAGGAAAAGAAAAAACTAAGCATATAAAGATGACTTAATTTGATATTGTTTCAATTATAGATTAGCCCGACCTATTTTATGCCATGGTGCAATAGTGTTTAGAAATTCATATTTGAAAGAGAAAAGTTAAAAAAAAAATGTTAAAGCTTGAGAGTTTGCCTTAAACTCGAGCATTATTTAGCATGTACAATTATTTTATTCTTATGACATTTTTTTATGAAATTTTCAGGAAAATGATTTAAGATTCTTTATTTGATTTATGGATTCTTGGAATAATTAGGAAGAACTACTTACTTTATATATTTTATGAATAAAATTTTTAAGAAGTTTTGAGATTTTTATTTAATTTTTATGATTTACTATTAGCATTAAATTAAGAATTTACTATGTATAATTACATGAAATTAATTGTAAAAGAATTCTATAAGGAACAAATCCCTTATATTTCAATAGCAACTAAGTCGGGTCACTACATAAAAGAACCGTAGACTAATTTATGAGTGGCTGGATCATAGAAAGTTCAAACTAGGATATACACTAAGTTTGTGGAAATAGAAAATTGTATTAAGCAATAGGAAACTAGTATTGCATCATCACTCTAACCAAAACAATCTAGATATATATGATAGAAAAAGAAAAAGAAAAACCAAAAAATAGAAAAAAGAACTCATGATAAATCTAAGATGACGAGGGATTAAGCCTTGAATCTCCCTCCAATTGCTATCCTTACCCTTTCTCTCATGGCTCTAGAGTTTCTCCTTGGCATTTTCCACCTAGAGCCCTTCAAACCCATCTTTTTTTTTTCTAATATAAACAAGGAAAAAAATTACTTGGCTGCACCATAGGCTTCAAGTCTTCGGTGCCCAAACATTTGAAAGCAATTTTTGGTTCTGACACACTGGCTGTACCGAAATTCAAACCTTTGATGTACCAAAATTCATTTGGCGCGTGCTCAGATACAGATCACTTATTATCTTCATATTACAGAACTAATGTGGTTTCAGTAAAAATTTGACATATGGGGATAATAAAGTTGTTTAATTACCATGTGAATGGTGAGGCGCGTGAAACACTAATGAATTAAGTTGACACCGTGGATCATTGTCCTAACACAATAATATATAATTCATTCTATATATATGTAAAATTAATTAGGATAGTTAAATATTCATGCAATAATTCTTTTTCTAGTGTTATTGTTTAGACTTTCTTATTCAACGATTTTTTTAATTTTTTAATTTTTTAATTTAATTTTTTAATCACAATTATAATAATTTGACACGATTTAATCTAGGAAACAAATGATTTACCTTTTTTCACATATTACATTAAATAGATGTAATCTTTTTTATGTCACAAATTTTTAATTATTGTATTTATTAATTTTACATTATTAATTGTCTTTACTATGTATTTACTTTTTATTTTTAAATTTTAAGTTTTCTTTTTTTGGTTGGTCAATAGACTTATTCCTAGTTATTTACTCAGTATCAATAAGACTAATAGGAGCATTATATAGGTACCCTTGTACGTTGTAATCAGTGTTTTAAAACTTGAACCGAATCAACCGGTCCAACCGGTAAACCGGCTAGGTGACTAGTCTGAGCGTCAGATCAGATTGGATATGCAAGAGACCTGGTGTGAACCGGTCTAACTTGGACGTTTTTTGAAAAAATCGGTGACCCAACGAGCCACTGGTTCACTCAATTCAATCTAAAAGAAGAAGAAGAAGAAGAAGAAGATCTTGAAATATGGTTGACGCCATTGAATCTTGAAATAGCACCATTTTCCCCAATTACTGTGTATTAAAGACTCAAAGTAAGGGCAACAGACACCAAGAGAGATAAGGTGAAAACTATGTAAAAAGATATGGTTTGAATGTTAGAAAAAAGGAGAGACTTTGTTATGCTCTGTGAAATCACCTTTTTGAAATTTTTTTTCCATTTAAAAAAACATGGACAAGCCTTATACAATTGTGGGCCATAGAAAAGTAAAAGTGCTTTGTTTTTCGTTTGGTCCACAACAAGTCAAGATGATACTATGGCGTAGGAATGGGAAATCCAACACACATACTCCAAGTAAGTTTACCATTTTTTATTTGAAAAATTATTTAATTGATTTATGAAAATGGGCATGTGCATAACTTTATCCAAACATGTCTCAATTCATAGTAGATGAAGTTTTTATTTTAGATCTTGACTCTCATTTGAGGGAGACTTAAAAAAATTTGAATAAATTTATTTTAGATGTATGTATTTGTAATTTAACTATACTATTATATTTATTTAATTAAATCCTATTCAACTGGTGACCCACCAATTGAACTAATAACCTTGCGACTCGGTACCTTGACTGAGCCGATCACCGTCTGGTTTTGAAAACTATGATTGTAATAAATGCAAATTGACCCATTGAACTTTCCTAAATATACAACTCGATATTCTAAATTTTCTTAAATTGGTGATATTTTTATTAACAATTGATAAAAAAAATTAATGGAAAGAACAATTTGCATATTCAAGAAAGTTTATAAGGTCAAAATGCACATTTTTATAGTTTAAGATTAAAGTGCACATGGCCTATAGTTCAAGGGATAAATTGCAATTTTTCTATATTACACCGAATAGAGGCACCCTGAAAAGCCCAAGAAAGACCTTAAATATTTCCTTTAGGATCAACTTCCTATCCTCATATATGCTAGATGAAAGTTCGGATGTAATTTGAATTACAACCTTTTTCTCATCAAGCATGATCTCTGTTTTAAATTACATTTTGTTTTTAAAATTATAAAACCATGTTTAAAAAATTCTCATGGGACCATTGTTGTTGTATGCTTATTGGTTCATGCATGTTTATGTTATCTCTATTTTTAAATATGTTTTATATGTGAAATTTACATTATTAGGAACAATATTCTGTAAATGTAAATTATTAATATGATTTATGTGATTATATGTTTTCTTGGAAATAATTTAAGCAGAGTTGTGAGTTAGCAAGAAAATGACTATTAGGTTTAGTATATTAAGTTGTCTACCCAAGGGGCAATCTCCACCTACTAGGGGTTATGGTTCAAGTAGGGGACCTAACTATCATGTATCATGTATACCATTAGCCTTGAGGGGTTATCATGGAGTGTCCGCCTAAGGGACGCGGTCTACCCAAGGGACCCAGTTACCATGTATCCATGATTCATGATATGAGGATCTTCTGTCATGATAATTCCCTAATGAATATGTCTTTATTTGTCACTCTCTCCATTTCAGTTCATTTGTCGACTTTTTTTTCTTAATTTTTTATTTCAAAACATCTATCCATTTATCATATCAAGGAAGTATTAATTATTTTTTACCAATACTACCCTTAACATAATTAAGTATATTAATTATTGAGTTAATATTCATTTTATTTCTTGACTTTATATTTGTGAGTCATTTTAATCCATCAACTCACTTTTATTTAATATTCTATCAATTAAATAATGACAGATAATCTAAAATGATACTTTAACATACATTATGCCATTTGAAGAATAATAAAGTTTAAAATGATTTATTTTGGTGTTTAAGGTTACAAAAAATAGGTCATTTAAATTTCTATTCCAAATCATAAAATGACTTATTTGTACAATATTACACATCAAAATGAGTTATTTTAAACTTTATTCCACTTCAAAAGATAAATGATATGTCAAGGTATCACATAAGGTTATCTATCATCATCTAATTGATAAAATATTAAATAAAAGTGAATCGAGGAGTTAACATGACTCACATTTTATAATGTTAGATACTAATTTGACTTATTTTAAAATTCAGGAACTAAAATAACTCATGATTATAAAGTGAAGGATTGAAATGAGTATTAAGTCTTAATTTATATTTATTAGAACAATGATTGCTTATATGTATTATCTATATAAATATCTATATGTATTGTTGATGCATTTTATAAATGGCAAAGCTAGATTGGTTTTTTCCAAGAGGGTCAATATTTAACAATTAATTTACATAAATAATATATATTTTATAATTTTTACATTTATTGAAAATTTAAATGAAAACCGCTACATATATAAGAAATAAGTGGTTTGCAATCAAAACTGAAATGATATTTTTTCAGTTTTGAGTACATTATTTATTTGAGTACATTATTTTATTCACATGAAAATGATATTTTTGCATGCAATCTTAAAACGATCGCTAGTAAATTTTAAAAGTGTCAAAACAGGTCGGCCCCCCCAATTTGGGCCTGCCTTGCTAGAAACTAGCCAAAACAAGGCAGATAGCAGGCCAGCTAGCTGAAATAAAATGGGTTCAAATAATGAGCTGAGCCTGTTTTTGGGTGGGATATAATGGGTTGGCGGGTTGGAAAAATTAAAAAATAATAAAAGTATTTATCTTAATGGGTTAATGAATATTTTAAAGAAAATTTTAAAAAATTAATTATAACACCTATATAATAGTAAAAATAAATTCTAATGTGAACAATTATAATAATAAAACAACAACTCATTCTTAGAAGTCAATACCAGTATACTATGCTGAATAATAATAAATTGAAATTTAGTCTCAAAATAATACTAATATTCTTTTTTTAAAAAAGATAAGACATACCGGCCCGCTGGCCAAACCTGCCCGAACCTGCCAAAACCCATGGGTTGATTAGGCGAGGCGGGTTAGATGGGCCAATTTTTTTTTGCCAGCTTTAATGTGTAGCCCAACCTACCAAAAATGATAGGTTAAGTGGATCAACCCGATGAGTTGAACTTATTCTGACATATCTAGTAAATTTGCATGAGGGGTAGTACCCTTTATATGTCTGTAATGACTATTAAAGTTACAAAAGTAGTTAATTATTGTTCAATTCAAACTATAATATAATAATATATAACAAAAAAGACATATTTATGATAATTAATATTGAGTACTAATATTTGTTTGTTAATTTGTAATTGATAAAATTTGCTTTTTTATTGTAATTTTGTTTTTATCAAGTGTTTCCTTTTAACTATAATTGCATGTTATAGTGAAAAGATAGTTTTATTTTATATAATACAGCATCTTCTATATTGATATAACAAATATTATACTGTATCAAAATTTTATGGGTGGGAATTCATTTATACTAAGTGTAAATCTTGTACATTGATACTCTTTAATAACTCTTCATAGAAATTAAATTTAATTGATCTGACCATTGAATTATGTGATATTACATTGACAATCAAGGATACCAAATTTCAGAAAAATTATATAATAATAGACATCTATTCTGATGATTGATATTTACTTATATTTTAAAAAAAAATACTATCCATCAAAATAAAGTGGCATAATGAAATATCAAAACATTTTTAAACCATATGAAATTTGATATATTTGATCTACTTGATAAGAACATTAAATTCAATGATTGAATTAATTAAATTTTATACCTATAAAAAGTTATTGAAGGACATAAGTCTACTAAGACTTACACTTGGTGTAAATAGATTTCCATCCAAATTTTATAATCAAATATAATTAAGCTTAAAAATTTTAGATATTATACTGCGAGATCTTATTTTATCAAGTGTCAAATAGGCCTTTAGTATATGTTTGGGAACCAATCCACTGGCCAAAAAAGAAAAGTAAGAAAATTAAATAACTTATAAACATGAAATTAAAAAAAGAGGCAATTAGTTATGAGAAATTGGGATAGAGCAAAAATAAAATATTATAATATAAATAAATAAAATGACAAAAAAGGATTGTAGGCATTTAATTTGACAAAAATAAATTGTTGCTTACAGATCAAATTATCAATCACATCAAAGTTTTATACCTGAGATTAAAGAGTTAAAATATTTTTTAAAAATAAATCAGAAAGTGTAATAACTTAGAAGACTAATTTAAGAGAAGAGAAAAATTAAGCAGCAAAATCTGTGCATGATAACATTTTAATGTATTGTGAATAACTGAATATATATATATATATATATATAATAAAAAATCAATAAATAAATTATATATTCTGCTACATCCCGTCACTCCTGACCCAATCTCAGTGCATTACAAACTACAGTACGCGGGCAATAGTTTATTATTGTTTCACACATGTCACAATTCGCATGCTTGTTGAACAACTTTATTACACCCATATGTCAAACTTTTACTGAAACTACATTAGTTCTGCAATGTGAAGGCACAGTTTTTCAGATAACAAGTAATCTATATGTAAGCAAGCGTCAATTCATTAACATGCAAAAACATAAACTACTAATAGAAAGACACTAATCAGAGGTTTTATTCAATGGGATTTTTATGGCTTAAAATTTTTAGAATCTCAACTTGATGGAACATCAATACACATTAATTCAACTATATCACTACAAGAAAAATTAACATTTTCAATTGTCAAGAAAAGCAGTTTTAATATAAAATAACTGTTAAAAATACTTATAAACCCTTATTGATAATTACTATATGTCCAGAATACCCAAAAAATCTCTTTCACCTGCGATAAGATCTATGGTTTAGTTGGACCAATATAAAAGTGTATGCTTAATTTTCTTTTCTCTACCTACTATATTTACATCAGGCTATTTTCTTTTCTGTACCTACTATATTTACATCAGGCTAGTGCCTATATTTTACTGTCAAAGAAAGTTCGATGGCTCTTGAATATTTACCAAAAAAGAAAAACCCTGATGTAACCCCAAAAAAATGGAGTTGATGTACAATTTATTTTCGTCTCTCTTTTGTTATACATAGGCTCTACGAGCTTTGTTTTGAAAAAAAAAAATATATATTTCATCTCTACTAATTGGAAATACGAAAAGATATTATGACTTCCTAGAAATAGTTACATATTTTTATATACAAAGTACAAAAAAAAATTCCTATCTAGCGCTTAACGATGAAAAGGTTACTTCATTATTTGAAAAGGCTTGTTTCTTAGAAGATTCTTCTCCTTCGTCTGAAACATTTTTGGTTAAGGAACCTACAGGTTCCTTTAGTTGAGGCAGAGTATATTCTTTACTCAACATTACAACCACAGATGTCATATTTGGCCTATCATCGGGATGATGTTGCACGCACAAAAGGCCAATTTGAATGCAATGCACTGCTTCAAATAAATTACAGGAGTCCCGAAAACTAGCATCAATGAAATCCTCTGGGATACCTTCTTTCCACAATTTCCATGCCTACAATAATTGTAACAAATGTTACCAACATATTAGTTCAACATAGAAAAATCAAAGGAAGATTGATACTCACATGTTCAACGAGATTATGACTATTGCAAGGATCTGTAAACCCTTTATTTCTCTTTCCACTTATAATCTCTAGCAGTAATATGCCAAAGCTGAATACATCCGATTTTATAGAGAATAGTCCATTATTGAGATATTCAGGTGCCATATAACCACTGAAAGAAGCAATAGGTGAGTTATTTTCATATAAAATTAATGTGTGATAATTTAGCATATCTAAAGATACTTACAATGTGCCAACTACTCTAGTTGTATTTCCTTGAATTTGATCACCTCCGAACATTCTAGCTAGGCCAAAATCTGAAATTTTTGGATTCATATCATTGTCTAATAAAATATTACTTGCTTTTAGATCTCTGTGTATGATTCTTAATCTCGAATCTTGATGAAGATAAAGAAGCCCTCGAGCAATTCCATACAAGATGTGAAAGCGCTTAGACCAATCTAAAAGTTTACTTTTAGTTGAATCTGCCAAGAGTGACCATGATCTTGATTAGACTTTTCTTTTCAAAATAATATATGGAATAAAACCGACAAACTATCAAATTTTATAGAAAACACTAACCAAAAATGAATGAATCAAGACTTTTGTTGGGCATGTATTCATAGAGTAGCATTTTCTCATCTCCTTCGAGACAATAACCAAGAACCTTAACAAGATTTCGATGTTGAAGTTTGGCACACAATATAACTTCATTTTTAAATTCTTCCAAACCTTGTCCAGAACTCCTTGAAAGTCTTTTAATTGCAATTTCTTGTCCATCTAGCAACATACCCTAAATGTTGTAGTTGGGAAAATTTTAACACAATGAGATTCATTATTTTTTTTCTCTTTCAAACAAGAGGAGGGTTGCATGCATATTTCACCTTATATACTGGACCAAAACCACCTTCTCCGAGCTTGTTGTCATCTGCGAAGTTATTGGTGGCATTTACTATTGTTGTAATATCAAAGATAGGTAGCTCAAAATCTTCTTGTTCGCCTCCACCTTTCATTTCTGCCCGCAGGCTTTCCCCTGCTCTCTCGTTGAATAATTAATATATATATATATATATATATATATATATATAAAGTAGAAAACATATAAATTTAGATGAGCATCAAAAGAAGACATAAAACTCTATAAAAAATGATTACATACTTTCTGATTGTTGTATGGCTTGCAAATTAAGCATTCCCATTTGTAATACAGTAGCTAATCTTCTTCCCCACTAGCCCCCAAGACAAAGCCTTTATAAACCTCTTCTTTAGCTTTGGTTCATATTTTGGATAGTGGTAATAATAAGCTAGTGTTATGCCTATTCATCTGGTGGATTTGACTGCTTTTTTGTTCTTCTATAGCTTTCGAGTGCGGTAGATAGGCTAGACCTCACTCGTCGTTTTATGTTATCGAATGAACTTTCATGAATATATATATATATATATATAAAATATGTTAGAAATAAATATTGTAGTCAAGCTGTGAAATTTACCTCTATACTTTGTTCTGCGCCAATAAACGAAAGATAATGTTAATAACACCATAATGACCAATAAAACTGGGGCAGTAACTACCAAGACTAACTTTCTCTTATTGCCTTGTTTATCATCTGCATTTACAACACGACAACGAAATATCAAATGAAGCAGCAGAGATTCCTAAATAGAAGTAATAACTGGCTAATTAAAATTAAAAAAAAAAGTTATTTGTACATAAATTTTACACTCTTCTTTAAATATTTGGATACTGAATACTGCAATTATTAATACATACTTCCTCATATTTTCTTACCAATTGATTCACTACTTATATAACTGAAATTTCAAATAATTGATATAGGATTCCATAAATTTCAAAACAGAAGTTCATGATCAATATGTACAAATTATAATACTCTTAAAATAAATCAAATTATGAAGTGCATCAAAGTCATTACCTGAAGCAGCCATTCGAACATATAGATCTTGCCCATTTTCTAAAACTCTCATATCATTAAGATCATCAAACCATAAGACACAGCCACTACCAGCTCCTCTTATATCCAAATTTGCATAAGCTGTGCAGGAACAATTTTCTAAGCACTTGGCCTTGCAATCCGCAAGTGTCATGTTTGCATCAACCCAAGAATGTACAGTATTTGGCAATTTCATCTTTTCAAATACACGAAAACCATCTCTATTCTTCACCCCACAACTCCATGTGTCACTGCGCACACACCCTTGCGTCCATTCCATTGCATTCCAATTCTGAGGTGATTTTGGCTCGAATCCTTCCAAGCACTGGCAAACTGGTAACGCATCAATGACGCACCTTCCATATGGACCACAAAAATTATAATCATCACAACTGTCTTGTGGTAAGGATTGATAGAGAGTCCAAGATCTTGTCTGTGGAACCCATGTGATGCGTTGTCGGAGATAAAGGGTTTGGTTCATAACAATAATTGAAATCACATAACTATTCTTGAGGGTGTACATGTAATACACTTCGTCTTCGTTGTTGACAAATTTGAAATAAAAAAGTGGATTATTCCTCAATGCAAAAGTACCACAGAACCAAATTCCATTCCAAGGCCCTACCCTGTAGAACAGTTCAGAGCCTTTCAAGATTACCAGTCCAGGGTTGTTGCCATAGACAATACTTGAAGTAAAGTCCCCTGTAGATGGATCATCCCAATTCTTCCAAGCAGAAAGACTACGATTTATACCTCTTTTTCGATCCCATCCAAGCTTCATTCCCGGCAATAATGTGTCTGAAGGATAGTCAAAGCTTTGCCACGAAAAACTTTGTTCATTGTTGATGTCGTCGCTGCCGTCGCCCTTGGCTTCTTTAAGTACTAGATTTCCATTGTCTAGGAGCTGCGCAATGGGACTCAAAATTTTTGTTCTTGTATTTGTTGACCAAAGAAGGGTCTGATTCTGGTTGAGGAGCACGAGGTTTCCATCTTGGCTTATGACCAATTTGCTGGAATTGTCTTTGATTGGATTGTCACGGTTGGCAACCCAAACAACTCTTCTAACTGGGATATTCTGGTACCATATTCCTACATAGCGATTGGTAGAGTTTCCGGGATGGAAGAAACCCAACTCAAAGGTACCACCACCAGAAACCAATGTGTTGCCATCAAGAAGTGGCTGAGACTGGGTGATTGTATCTGTTGCAGAGGAAGATAGAGGGAAGAATGAAAATAGCTTAGAAATGAGAAGCGCCACGAGAAGAATGGTGGCCATTTTGTGTTAAGTGCGGCATCAATCAAGTCACACAATTATGTAGTTCTGTCGAATTGTTGCAATAATGTTATGTTCGAAATGCAAGAACTCTGCTATTTGCGGATTGATTCTGTAGCAAATGGTATCGCTTTCCCTGTCCCAACGATTTACTGACATGTATATAGTACTCATAAAGTTTTAAATTAATTTTTAATTTTATTTTTTCTATGTGATGGTAAATGATTTGTGGATAAGGAAACAAGCTTTATTTGGGTACAGAAAATTTCCGCTCACCTTACTTGACCGAAATAACAAACGTATCCCGATTCTTCGTACGTTTCCCGAAACAACAGTAGAGTCAATTGGAGCGACCACGTGTTAGTTGACTGCATTAATCGTGTTCATTAGACTCTTGCATCGCATGACTTATGGTGTGTGTTGATGTGGCTATCTGAATATTTTGCTAGTTTTGTTAGGCCGAAGAATCTTTAGTTGCTTCATTAATTCTACAAGAAGAAAAAATATTCATTTTAGGGCAAGGGATAAAAATTGATATCCATTAAGTGTATCCATTTTTACTTTTAAATTGTAAAGAGTATAGGTAAAGGGATAAAAATATTCTTTTAATCAAATTTCCACCCTAAACCATTTCTCACTCAGAAATGGACAGAAATACCTTTTGTTACCATCGGAATCTAGCATCTGAAGGGTATTTTTATTCATTTGTGAATGAGGGAGGGTTTAAGATTGAAAAATTTGATTAAAGTGAAGGGAATTTTTGTTTATTTAATTATGTACGTGACTTGCACATTACCACTTAATCATGGAAATAGATGTCAAATTAATTAAAAGGGATATTTTGCACCGTTTGTAAAGTTTAGGGTGTCAGAATGTACATTTTGAAATGTCATGGTGTAAATTGAACATATCCTAAAATTCAGGGATAAAATGTATTTTTTTTATTTTATATTATGTATTATTCAATAGGGATAAATAAAGGACGGGTTGACCGAGTTGATTGAAACTCAAACCCACCCCATTTTTTGACCGGGTCAATTTCGGAAACTTGAACCAACTCAATAATGACCCAATCATGGATCGCGTCAACTCGATCTTCAAATAACATGTGAAGATTTGAGATATCATAGATAGTAAAGTTATAAAATTTTATAAGTATACGAAATAAAATTAAGAGATAGTTTATAAGATATGTTTTAAAATAAATTATTTTAATATAAAATAATATTAAATTATATAAAATATATTAGTTGAACTATAAAATCTTCTAATTTTACACAAATTATTATAATAGATATAAAAAAATTATTTCACTTTTGGGTTAGCCCCACTCAACGTATAACTTATGCTTAGCCCGAAAATTGCATAGGGTCAAATTCCAAGATCTAAACCCGGCCAAGTGATTTTTGGGCCGGGTTGGATTAATGGACCGGGTCAAATTATGGACACCCTTATTATTTAATATATCTCTTAGTACATAGTATAGAAAAAGTGGAAGACAATATTAATCCACAAAGATAATTTATCAAATAATAAATAATACAGAGTAATTTTTTTCCTTATTTGCAGAACATAAAATAATCTCTTTGTTTACCTACTTATGTAAATCTAGATTTCTAGACTTCCATTACACGCGGACTGACTATTTGCGATGCCATAATTGATCCGAAATAGCATATACTTCCAAAAGAACAATCAAGTGAATTGGAGCGGCCGCTTGTTAATTGATAGCATTTGTTAATGTTTATTAGACTTTTGCTACATATGACTTGTGGTATGTACGTGTTGAGTGTGACTATCTTTGAAAATTTTGCCATTTTATGTTGACGTAATGATGTACATTTTAATTTGACTTTTATTACATATAGCATTAGGACTTGTGGTGAATGTATGGTTATGCTGTCTATTGACGCAGCCCTCCTATTGCAAGAAATTCTTGCTTAATAGGCTCAGCCACAAATGATTCCCTTTCATTCTTGACGTCATGTTACTTTGATTCAGTTTTTCACACAGTTGATTCAGGGTTATAATCGCCAGCAAATGTGACGGTACATTACCATAATAAGAACAATATATCGAGAAAAATTTTAAGAGTTTAAACACTTTGATGCCACATGTATTTCTATTATGCGAACACATAATCTAATAGTAAATATTACATAAGATAACCAAAACTGATAAATAATTTATATTTAGGTAGCAAGTTAAGTATAAATCTAAACATGTAAACTCATAGTAGATCTGAGAGTTAACCAATTTTATTAGAATTTAGCTGAACTCGCAAGAGTTTAAGATTTAACTTGAGAAAGAAAAAAAAAACTCTTTCCCTTTATTTTCCCTTCATTTTTTATTGGGCAAAGAAAAATAATTAAAAATTTTTACTAAATAAAATGAAAACAATGCAAAGTGAATAAACAAACTGAATTTTATATATTCTTCATCCATTGCTCCCCTCCTTCATGGGATGGTTGACCTACTATCATTTATAAAAAAAAAATACATTTACATAAAAAAATTTATTTATTGAGTGTTCTTAAACAGGTTTTCCTCAAAACTAATAAAATAAACAAATATGTATATAAAAAAGAAAAATACAACACCCCTCCCCGTATCCTTTTGCCTTTTCTTATTGAATAAAGAAATATGACTGAAAATTTCCATTAAATAAGATAAAAGATTCAAAATAAAATAGTTTATAAATTAACAAGTATAATTGATTTTAGTGGGATACGGTTAAAATGCACTGGTGATCTCTATTAAAAAATAATAATAAAACATTGAGACATTATCAAAATTTTAAGTGCGAAATTGAAACAAAAGAAAAAGTAGTATGGAATTGACATATTGTTAAAAAATGAAGGATGAAATTAGAGCTTTTGTCATTTAAATTTTTTATAACATGGACCAACTGGTCACAAACTTATGCTCCCCATATCAAAATTCGCCTACATAGCATTAGGACTTGTGATGAGTATATTGTTGTTAAGTTTTTGATTGAAATTTGGTTTGCGGAATTAGTCCCACATTGCTTAGAATTGGGATGGAAGTAGGTTGTCAAGGCTATATATAGAAGCCTAAGTTCTCCATTTCAATTTGCACCAGTCAGAAATACTTTAAGCTTGTATCTGATTTTCTTCCTCTGTACTCTTGTTTAGAGTGTTGTGAGGTCTAGTTCAAATATTTGCTTTGTGAGAGTGTGAGTGTACTGGGGTGTGATAAGAGAGAAGTCTGTGTGTTGTAATAATTTTCACATAGTGAGATTCTCTGGTTGTCTTTTGACAGCGGCCGTGATTTTTCTCCGGTTTTGAAGTTTTCCATGTTAAATTCTTGTGTTGTGGTTGTGTTCCTATTTTATTTCTATGTTTGTGGTGGTTCTCAAGGAGGAAAAGTATCTTAATTTCCCAACAATTGGTATCAGAGCTTTGGTTCGATGGGATTTATTCTTAGTATGCTCTGTGGTTGCAGCTTAGTCTGATCTTCCACATCAGAAAAGAATTTCTCCCTAGTGCTTGAGGATCATCCTTGCTTGCTGTTGCTGGAAGGTAGTATGATACTGTGAGAGTGCGGTTTGGAAAGGTTCTGGCTAAGAAAAGACTTGGTATTTAAGCGTGTCCATTGTGACCCACCTCTCTTTCCTGGGAACCTTCCTGGTGCACGGTTTATAGTTGATTTATACTATTCCAGTATACGGTTGCAACAATGTCAAGTTTTTCAAGTGCTGTGAAATATGATATAGAGAAATTTGATGCAAGAATCAATTTTGGCTTGTGGCAGATACAAGTCAAGGATGTGTTGATACAATCAGATTTGCACAAGGCGTTGAAAGGAAAGATCACTGACATGGATGATGAAAACTGGGACGAACTAGATTTGAGAGCAGCAAGTGCAATTCGTCTATGTTTGGCTAAGAATGTTCTTGCAAATGTGCAAGGAATATCAACAGCCAAGGAACTTTGGGGAAAACTCGAAGGGTTATATCAGGCAAAGGGCATCTCAAATCGGTTGTTGTTGAAGGAGCAATTTCATAATCTGCACATGGATGACAGCATGAAGATCTCCGACCATCTTAGTGCCATCAATGGTATTGTCTCTGAATTAGAGGCAATTGGAGTGAAGATTGATGATGAAGATAAGGCATTAAGGCTTATATTGTCTCTTCCGTCTTTCTATGGGCACATCAAGCCTATATTGATGTATGGGAAGGAAACTCTGAATTTTGAAGAAGTTGCTAGTAAAATCATTGCTGAAGAAAGAAGAATGAAGAATGAAGGTAGCACTTCATCAAATTCACTGTTTGTAGCTAGAAGTGACAGTTATAGGAAAAAGAATCGTGGAAAGAGTGTGACATGCTAGAAATGCAGAAAGCCTGGGCATGTAAAGAAAAATTTTGCAAGTGGCGCGGTGTTGGAGAGGGACTCTCAATCTGATGCTTACAACATTGTTCTCCTAAAGGGAGAGGATGATCTTTACTAGAAAGTAAGAAGTGTAACCTCATGGCATTACCGCGCTGCCATGGAAAAGAATAAGTTGTTGCTAGCGGATCCACAATTGCACACGGGCATTGATTGGCGTTGAGATGCACGGTGTGTAGTGGGAGTTATGTCGATGGCTGAGAAACTTCCAGGAAAAGCCAATGTGGAAGTTGCACCATAACTTTTCAGCAAGGTTTCGACATGTGCCAAGGTGAAATTCTTGGAATTGTTTTATTCCAAGTGAGTGTACTTTTTATGGTGGAGTATGATAGTTCTTTGAACTATGATTGTTGGTATAGACAATGATAGCAAGAGATTGTTGGTATTGACAACGGAAGATGAAGCTGTGTTTATTTCAATCAAGGTGGAGATTGTTAAGTTTTTGATTGAAATTTGGTTTGAGGAATTAGTCCCACATTGCTTAGAATTGGGATGGAAGTGGGTTGTCAAGTCTATATATAGAAGCCTAAGTTCTCCATTTCAATTTGCACCAGTCAGAAACACTTTAAGCTTATATCTGATTTTCTTCCTCTGTACTCTTGTTTTAGAGTGTTGTGAGGTCTAGTTCAAATATTTGCTTTGTGAGAGTGTGAGTGTACTGGGGTGTGGTAAAAGAGAAGTCTGTGTGTTGTAATAATTTTCACATAGTGAGATTCTCTTGTTGTCTTTTGACAGCGGCCGTGGTTTTTCTTCGGTTTTGGAGTTTTCCACGTTAAATTCTTGTGTTGTGGTTGTGTTCATATTTTATTTCTCTGTTTATGGTGGTTCTCAAGGAGGGAAAATGTCTTAGTTTCCCAACAATTGTTGTGTCTTAAATCCTCAAACTAATGTGTATTATGAATATTACTTTGGATTTATCTAATTAGAGTTATAAGGATATTGATTAAGAAAGCAAATAAAGAAAATTTTTATTTTGAGAAGATGAATTTTATATTCTCAATACATAGGATAAATCCAAAGTAATATTAACCAATTTCAGATCACGCCCGCCTACTACAGGAGTCCCGAGAAGTAAATTAGGGTCGTAAACCTTTCTGATGCCTTGATACTTTTTTCTCGAATTTGGGGTTCACTAAATTCGTTTATGAATAAAATGGAAAATTTTGGGTAATGCTCATATTCTAGATAAACCTTGCGTTTGAAGGAGCAAATTAGGGAGTGGAATAAAATGGTCTTTGGTAATATAGAACAAAATATCCAACACTCGGAGGAATTGGTGATTGCTACAGGAAGGTTAGATGAAGGAAGTTGGGAAAATGATGATATACCTAGGCATCAAGCTTTCAGAAACTATCTTGAGATTTGGTTCGCTAGAAGGGATAGTTATTCGAAGCAACTATCTAAGGACCGAGACACCGAATGCTCAAGGAAATGGATAGGAACGCCAATTGTTTTCATACTATGGCAACAGTTAAAAAATGAGGAAAATGATGTAGGAAATAAAATGGGAGCGCAGAACCTTTCGATCCCCTAGATCAATTAAACTAGAAGCGAGGAATTTTCTCAAGAGCCACTATCAACAAAGCCACTGCCCAGACATATACTTTGAGGATGGATTGGAGTCTGATATTGCAGAAGAGGATGCACTTTTGTTCGAATCCCAAACATTAGAGGAGGAAATCAAATGTGCTCTATGGGGTTTAATTTTAATTTTATTAAGAAAAAATATTATTTGTACTCATGATTTATGGAACACTGTATTGACTCGTATCTCATCCACTATTGGATGTGGTATGGATCCATTCAAGTAGGGTCTATAACCTATCTAATAGTGGATGAGATATGAGTCGACACAGTATCCCATGCATCATAAGTACAAATAACATAACTCTTTTATTAAAGGTTCTGGATTCCGTTGGGGATGATTTTATTGGATTTTGCTCCTTCAAAATGAGGAGATTGGTAAACAAGTTAGAAATCAACTTTTATCATCAATGTTTTGATTTTATATATATATATTCATCCTAGTAACTATAATTACTAGAGATATTTTGAATTCAAGGCAGTAGTTACATATCTTCAAATACAAAGTAAAAAAGAAAATAGTTTCTCTATCTAGCACTTAATTGTGAGATAGTTAGTTCATTAGTTGAAGCAACTTGTTCTCCTTCACATGAAACATTTTCAATTAATAAACCTGCAGGTTCCTTTGGTTGAGGCAAAGAATTGTCTCTATTCAACATTGCTACAACAGATGCCATCGTTGGCCTATCATCAGGATGATGTTGTAGACACAAAAGACCAATTTGAATGTAGTGTGCTGCTTCGGATACAATGCGTGAGTCCCTCAAAGTAGCATCAATGAATTCCTCTATGATACCCATTTTCCACATCATCCATGCCTACAACAATTTTGAATAATTTTTATCTACATGTTGCTTCACCATTAAAAGTTCAAAGTAAATTTGATACGTACATGTTCAATAAGATTATGACTATTGCTAGGGTGTGGAAGCCCTTTATTTCTTTTTCCACTTATAATCTCTAGCAATAATACGCCAAAGCTGAATACATCTGATTTTATAGAGAATTGCCCATGAAGAACATATTCAGGAGCCATATAACCACTGAAAGAAACAACATGTAAGTTGATTTCATGTAAAAATAATGTACAGTAATTTAGCATCTCAAAAGATACTTACTATGTGCCAACTATTCTACTTGTATTTCCTTCAATTTGATCACCTCCAAACATTCTAGCCAAGCCAAAATCTGAAATTTTTGGATTCATATCATTGTCTAACAAAATATTACTTGCTTTTAGATCTCTGTGTATAATTCTTAATCTTGAATCTTGATGAAGATAAAGAAGCCCTCGAGCAATTCCATACAAGATGTGTAAGCGTTTAGGCCAATCTAAATGCGTACTTTGAGTTGAATCTGCCAATATTGCCCATTGTGTTGATTAGACATTTATTTCCAAAAATTTCTATAAGACAAATCCAAAATTTATTATATTAACCTTCAACTTTTATCGAAATTAAACTACTAACCGAAAATAAATGAATTGAGACTTTTGTTTGGCATGTATTCATAGAGTAGCATTTTCTCCTCTCCTTCAATGCAATAACCAAGAACCTTCACAAGATTTCGGTGCTGAAGTTTGCCGCACAACATAACTTCATTTTTAAATTCTTTCGATCCTTGGCCTGAACTCTTTGAAAGTCTTTTAACTGCAATTTCTAGTCCATCTGGCAATGTACCCTATTTTTTATGTAAAATTTGACAAAAAAAATTAGATTCATTAACCTTTTTTTCTAACAATAGGTTAGTTGCATATTTACCTTGTATACAGGACCAAAACCACCTTCTCCCAGCTTATAGTTGACTGAGAAGTTATTGGTGGATTTTACTAGTGTATCAAGATCATAAAAAGGAAGCTCCAAATCTTGCTGTTTGCCTCCATCTTTCTTATATACTGGTATGACTTCTCCAGGTTCCTCTTTAAAAAATCATGTAAAATATTTGTTATAACCAACAACAAAAAAAGAGTGAGGATCACCCATGCACCTTAAATAGTATAGACCACTCTAGTCCCTCTTCTCTCTCTTTTTCTCTCTCTCTTCTTCTTCTTCTTCTCCTCCCTCACTTCTTGTAAACCCCCTTCCCACTCCCTTCTTTCTTTTTCTTTCTCTCTTCTCTTCTTTATTCATTCTTTTCTTTCTTTCTTCTTTTCACCTTCATTAGAGAGCTTGAGAATTCTAGAAGCTGTGATAGTAATTTTCTTCATTAATTCTACTTTCCAAGTGATAAATAAGCTTGGAAACTGTTCTATTTAAATTATTAAAGCTTCTAATTAATATAAATTGGTGATATTGTTAGCTCACAAATATTAATTGTGTTATGTTCCTATAGCAATACAGCAATCAAACATTAACACTTGAATTGATGGTATATGTGGAGTTGTTCTTCGATTCTTGGAAACACTAGTTGTGAGTATATAGTATATCTGTAGTTTACTTTTTGCATAGTAAATTATTATCGAAAGTATGTTGATCTATGAGAAAATAAATTATTTATCGAAATGAAAGGTTTCACTGGAGGCAAGAACTTAATTATTATGCTTATTTAATTATTTTTGGTTGAACATTAATGTATGTTGAATTTTAGAATACCTTATGTTAATGATTACATTTGATTTTATCTTATGTCCACTATATCTCATATAACTTGAGGATGGATTTTATATTGTAAAAATATCATGAAATTGGAATGTGCCTGATGGTGATTTAATTTGGGGGAAAATTTTATAATTAGAACCTGTAGCTAACGACAGTGAGATTAGCCTTGGTGCACCGTGAGAAACTCCAGTTAGCAGGTGAGGTGCTAACCTATACATAGTTACAGCTATGTCGGAACATGTTATTTGACTGTAGGCTAACTCCAATTAATAGGTGAGGTACTAACCCACACATGACGTTTGTCATGTCTGGACATATATATGGCTACGGGTCAACTCCAGTTAGCAGGGGTGATACTAACCCGCACATAACCTTGAGTCATGTCTAAACTCATTATTGTTCTGCTTTCCATAAATCCCCATTATATTTGGATTTATGAGATTATGTAAAGACATGTTTTCAAGAAATCTCATGTTATGTCTAGAACCATATGTTTATGAGTACATTTACATTATTATGTTTAGATTGTTTTATGCTTGCATTTAGTAAACTATGGATATCTTATCTCTCACTGAGTTGCAGAACTCATCCCATTGTCTTTCCATCTTTTTCATATACAGGTGTTGGTGCTGGTTCTGGTTTTGTTCCTCCGGCACAACCTTAATTAATTCAAAGTTGATGAGTCTTCTGGTGAAGGCCCTTTTTGTCAGAACCCTTATTTTGTTTTGGCCAGTAGTTGTTAGTTGCTCCATATGTCACACGGAGGGTCCTTGGACTTATATTATGCTTATGTTTGAGATCTTGTTACTTAGTTATATAAATTATATTATAGAAAGGATTACAAACTTAATCTGGTTTTATGCTTGAATTATATGTTATATTATGTTCAATACAATTTGAAAACTAATTTAGTATTATGGTTGGACTGTTAATCTGGATTATGATTAATACGTGTTGATCTATGTTGATTTATTGTTATATATTGGAAGGGGCATTCGGAGAATGGTTTAAGTGTTGTGGATTTCATTTGGAAATATTGCAGGTTGTAAGTGTGTTTTGGAAATGTTTGAGAAATTGAGGAAACTCTGTCCATTTTTCTGGAAAATTGCGTGTTAAAACTTACTGGCAAATGTGTTTTCTATGCACATATCATGATCTAAGTTGGGTCATTACAAAATTAAAAAAATTAATGGCATTTAAAATTAGAAACAGATCAAAGAAGATATGAAACTTTGAGTTAAAATAGAATATTAGTTGTTGAAAATTTGAAATCTAATGAGCTTGCTCGGAATGTATGACTGTGTAGATGTTCCACTTTTTTGAATTAAACCATTTTTGCAGTCTTTGTGAAATAGAGAATGTAGTATGGCTGTGAAGTTTACCTCTATACTTGGTTATGCGCCAATATATATAGGACAGTGCTAATAGCACCATAAGGACCAATGCAACTGTGATTGTAACTGCCAAGACTACCTTTTTCTTATGGCTATGTTCAGCATCTACAGTAACAACATCAGAAGGAAATGTCAAATGAAGCACTTCGGATTGCCAAATACAACAAAATATTATTCCAACACATAAAAGTGAAGACACCCACTTCATAACCATTTAATATGATAGTAAATAATTTTTATTCATTCTATTAATTCATCACATTCAATAATAAAAAAGTGAATGTCTCAATGGAACACACACTTTTAGATATTAAAATATCACTACTCATTCACCACTTACATAAACTTAACTCTACAATTATAAACATGTAATTCTTCACATTTTCTTACAAACAAATACACTACTTACATAAATAGAATCTCCGGTTACTTTTATATATATATATATATATATATATATATATATGATTCCATAGATTTCAAAAACAAAACAAATTGAAATCTCAAATAGCACCAAAGTCTTTACCTGTGGCAACCATTCGGACATATAGATCTTGCCCACCTTCTATAACTCTCATATCATTAAGATCACCAAACCACATGGCACAACCACTACCACCTGCCCTTATGTCCAAATTTGTATAAGCTGTGCATGAACAATTTTCCAAACATTTTACCTTGCAATCATCAAGTGTCATACTGGCATCAACCCAAGAACGTAGAGTATCTGGCAATTTCATACTTGCAAATTTATGAAAACCATCTCTATTCTTCACCCCACAACTCCACGTGTCACTACGCACACACCCTTGTCTCCAATCCATTGCATTCCAATTCTGTAGTGATTTTGGCTCGAATCCTTCTAAGCATTGACAAACTGGAGACGCATCCATAACACACTTCCCATGCGGGCCACAAAGATTATACGAATCACAATCGTCATGTGGCGTGGATCGATACACCATCCAAGTTCTTGTTTGTGGAACCCATGTGAGGCGTTGACGAGAATAAAGGGTTTGGTTCAAAACATTTATTGAAATGACAGAACTATTCTTGAGGGTGTACATGTAATACACTTCGTCTTCATTGTTGACAAATATGGAATCGTAAAGTGGATTATCCCTCAATGCATAAGTACCACTAAACCGAATTCCATTCCATGGTCCTGCCCTGTAGAACAGTTCAGAGCCTTTCCACAATACAAGTTCCGGGTTGCTGCCATGGACTATACCTGTTGCAAAGTCCCCTGGAGATGGGTCATCCCAATTCTTCCAAGCAGAATAACGATGGTTAAGACCATTTTTTCGGTCCCATCTAAACTTCATTCCTGGCAAGAATGTGCCAGAAGGGTGGTCAAAGCTCTGCCATAGATAACTTTGTTTGTCGTTGTTGTCCTTCCCGTCTTTAAGTACTAGATTTCCACTGTCTAAGAGCTGGACAATGGGATGCAAAGCTTTTGTTGTTATGTTTGTTGACCATGTAAGGGTCTGATTCTGGCTTAGAAGAACGAGGTTTCCATCTTGGCTTATGATCAATTTGCTGGAGTTGTCTTTGATTGCATTGTCACGGTTGGCAACCCAAACAACTTTTTTCTCTGGGATATGTTGGTACCATATTCCTACATAGCGGTTTGTAGAATTTCTGAGATTGAAGAAACCCAACTCAAAGGTACCACCGCTAGATACCAAGGTGCTGCCATCAGGAAGTGGCTGAGACTGAGTGATTGTATCTGTTGCAGTGGAAATTAGAGAGAAGACTGAAAATAGCTTGGAAATAACAAGCACAACAGGAAGAACAATAGCCATTAATTTGCGTTAATGACAGCATAAAGTCACACTATTAGATATTGGTGTTGGATTGTATGTTGCCGAAATATTTATAACATTAATGTTGTCTGGTGCAAAATAAGATTCGTCAAAATGTCAAGAAATCATCAATGACTAATAAGGAGAGAGCTAGAAAACTAAGTAAAGAGAAAAATCCATTCAATACAAAAATATAACGCATTATGCTTTGCGGAGTGATTGCATCATGCCCCAATTGACCAAAATAATAAACACACCCTGATTCTTCATATATTTTCAATAAGAAGTGTTATTTTAACATTTAAAATGTCAGTATCTCCTGAGACATTCACTTTTTTATTATTAAATATGATAAATTAATAAAAGAGGTGGGGACTATCATTATATTCAATAATGATAAAATGGATATCACATAACCAATTTGCTGGAATTGTCTTTGATTGGATTGTCACGGTTGGCAACCCAAACAACTCTTCTAACTGGGATATTCTGGTACCATATTCCTACATAGCGATTGGTAGAGTTCTCGGGATGGAAGAAACCCAACTCAAAGGTACCACCGCCAGAAACCAATGTGTTGCCATCAAGAAGTGGCTGAGACTGGGTGATTGTATCTGTTGCAGAGGAAGATAGAGGGAAGAATGAAAATAGCTTAGAAATGAGAAGCGCCACGAGAAGAATGGTGGCCATTTTGTGTTAAGTGCGGCATCAAGTCACACAATTATGTAGTTCTGTTGAATTGTTGCAATAATGTTATGTTCGAAATACAAGAACTCTGCTATTTACGGATTGATTCTGTAGCAAATGGTATTGCTTTCCTCGTCCCAACGATTTACTGACATGTATAGTACGGAGAAAGTTTTAAATTACTTTTTAATTTTATTTTTTCTATGTTATGGTAAATGATTTGTGGATAAGGAAAGAAGCTTTATTTGGGTACAGAAAATTTTTGCTCACCTCACTTGACCGAAATAACAAACATATCCCGATTCTTCGTTCGTTTCCCGAAACAACAGTGGAGTCAATTGGAGCGACCACGTGTTAGTTGACTGCATTAGCCATGTTCATTAGACTCTTCCAACGCATGACTTATGGTGTGTGTTGATGTGGCTATCTGAATATTTTGCTAGTTTTGTTAGGTCGAAGAATCTTTAGTTGCTTCATTAATTCTACAAGAAGAAAAAGTATTCATTTTAGGGCAAGGGATAAAAATTGATATCCATTAAGTTTATCCATTTTTACTATTAAATTGTAAAGTGCATAGGCAAAGGATAAAAATATTCTTTCTTTTAATCAAATTTCCAACCCTAAACCATTTCTCACTCAAAAATGGACAGAAATACCTTTTGTTACCATCGGACTCTAGTATCTGAAGGGTATTTTTATTCATTTGTGAGTGAGGGAGGGTTTAAGATTGAAAAATTTGATTAAAGTGAAGGGAATTTTTGTTTATTTAATTATGTACGTGACTTGCACATTACCACTTAATCGTGGAAATATATGTCAAATTAATTAAAAGGGATATTTCGCACCATTTGTAAAGTTTAGGGTGTCGGAATATACGTTTTGAAATGTCATGGCGTAAATTGAACATAATCTAAAATTCAGGGGTAAAATGTATTTTTTTTTTGTTTTATATTATGTGTTATTCAATAGGGATAAATAAAGGACGGGTTGACCCAGTTGATTGAAACTCAAACCCACCCCATTTTTTGACCGAGTCAATTTTGGAAACCTGAACTAACTCGATAATGACCCAATCATGGATCGCGTCAACTCGATCTTCAAATAACATGTGAAGATTTGAGATATCATAGATAGTAAAGTTATAAAATTTTATAAGTATACGAAATAAAATTAAGAGATATTTTATAAGATATGTTTTAAAATAAATTATTTTAATATAAAATAACATTAAATTATGTAAAATATATTAGTTGAACTATAAAATCTTCTAATTTTACACAAATTATTTTAACAAATATAAAAAAATTATTTCACTTTTGGGTCAGGCCCACTCAACGTATAACTCATGCTTAGCCCGAAAATTGCATAGGGTCAAATTCCAAAACCTAAACCTAGTCAAGTGATTTTTGGGCCGAGTCTGATTAATGGACTGGGTCAAATTATGGACACCCTTATTATTCAATATATCTCTTAGTACATAGTATAGAAAAAGTGAAAGACAATATTAATCCATAAAGATAATTTATCAAATAATAAATGATACAGAGTAATTTTTTTTCCTTATTTGCAGAACATAAAATAATATCTTTGTTGACCTACTTATGTAAATTTAGATTTCTAGACTTCCATTACACGCGGACTGACTATTTGCGATGCTATAATTGACCCGAAATAGCATATATTTCCAAAAGAATACTCAAGTGAATTGGAGCGGCCGCTTGTTAATTGATAGCATTGTGTTTGTTAATGTTCATTAGACTTTTGCTACATATGACTTGTGGTATGTACTTGTTGAGTGTGACTATCTTTGAAAATTTTTCCATTTCATGTTGACGTAATGATGTACATTTTAATTTGACTTTTATTACATATGGCATTAGGACTTGTGGTGAATGTATGGTTATGCTGTCTATTGACGCAGTCCTCCTATTGCAGAAATTCTTGCTTAATATGCTCAACCACAAATGATTCCCTTTCATTCTTGACGTCATGTTACTTTGATTCAGTTTTTCACACAGTTGATTCAGGGTTATAATCGCCAGCAAATGTGACGGTGCATTACCATAATAAGAACAATATATCGAGAAAAATTTTAAGAGTTTAAACACTTTGATGCCGCATGTTTTTCTATTATGCGAACACATAATCTAATAGTAAATATTACATAAGATAACCAAAACTGATAAATAATTTATATTTAGGTAGCAAGTTAAGTATAAATCTAAACATGTAAATTCATAGTAGATCGAGAGTTAACCAATTTTATTAGAATTTAACTGAACTCGTAAGAGTTTAAGATTTAACTTGAGAAAGAAAAAAAAAACTCTTTCCCTTTATTTTCCCTCCATTTTTTATTGGGCAAAGAAAAATAATTAAAAATTTTTACTAAATAAAATGAAAACAATGCAAAGTGAATAAGCAAACTAAATTTTATATATACTTCATCCATTGCTCCTCTCCTTCATGGATGGTTGACCTACTATCATTTATAAAAAAAATACATTTACATAAAAAAAAAATTATTTATTGAGTGTTCTTAAACAGGTTTTGCTCAAAACTAATGAAATAAACAAATATGTATATAAAAAAGAAAAATACAACACCCCTCCCCGTATCCTTTTGCCTTTTCTTATTGTATAAAGAAATATGACTGAAAATTTCCATTAAATAAGATAAAAGATTCAAAATAAAATAGTTTATAAATTAACAAGTACAATTGATTTTAGTGGGATACGGTTAAAATGCGTTGGTGAACTCTATTAAAAAATAATAATAAAAAATTGAGACATTATCAAAATTTTAAGTGCGAAATTGAAACAAAAGAAAAAGTAGTATGGAATTGACATATTGTTAAAAAATGAAGGATGGAATTAGAGCTTTTGTCATTTAAATTTTTTATAACATGGACCAGCTGGTCACAAACTTATGCTCCCCATATCAAAATTCGCCTACATAGCATTAGGACTTGTGATGAGTAAATTGTTGTGTCTTAAATCCTCAAACTAATGTGTATTATGAATATTACTTTGGATTTAGCTAATTAGAGTTATAAGAATATTGATTAAGAAAGCAAATAAAGAAAATTTTTATTTTGAGAAGATGAATTTTATATTCTCAATACATAGGATAAATCCTAAGTAATATTGATCAATTTCAGATCACGCCCCCCTACTACAGGAGTCTCGAGAAGTAAATTGGGGTCGTAAACCTTTCTGATGCCTTGATACTTTTTTCTCAAATTTGGGGTTCACTAAATTCGTTTATGAAGAATGGAAAATTTTGGGTAATGCTCATATTCCAGATAAACCTTGCGTTTGAAGGAGCAAATTTGGAAGTGGAATAAAATGGTCATTGGTAATATAGAACAAAATATCCAACACTCGGAGGAATTGGTGATTGCCACAGGAAGGTTAGATGAAGGAAGTTGGGAAAATGATGATATACCTAGGCATCAAGCTTTCAGAAACCATCTTGAGATTTGGTACGCTAGAAGGGATAGTTATTTGAAGCAACTATCCAAGGACCGAGACACCGAGTGCTCAAGGAAATGGATAGGAACGCCAATTGTTTTCATACTTTGGCAAAAGTTAAAAAATGAGGAAAATGATGTAGGAAATAAAATGCGAGTACAGAACCTTTCGATCCCCTAGATCAAAAACTGGAAGCCAAGAATTTTCTCAGGAGCCACCATAAACAAAGCCACTGCCCAGACATATACTTTGAGGATGGATTGGCGTCTGAGATTGCACTTTTGTTCGAATACCAAACATTAGAAGAGGAAATCAAATGTGCTCTATGGGGTTTAATTTTAATTTTATTGAGAAAATGTTATTTATACTCATAATTTATGGGATATCGTGTCGACTTACATCTCATCTTCTATTGGATGTAGTGTGGACCTCATTCATGTAGGGTCTAAATCTCATCCAATAGTGAATGAGATATGAGTTGGCACAATGTCTCATCTATCATGAGTACAAATAATATAACTCTTTATTAAAGGTTCTAGATTTCATTGAGGGTGATTTTATTGGATTTCACTCCTCTAAAATGAGGAGATTGGTAAATAAGTTAGAAATCAACTTTTACCATCAATGTTTTGATATACATATATATATATATATATATATATATATATATATATATATATATATATATATATATATATATATATATATCATCCTAGGAACTATAATTACTAGAGATATTTTGACCTCCAGGCAGTAGTTACATATCTTCAAATACAAAGTGAGAAAGAAAATAGTTTCTCTATCTAGCACTTAATTGTGAGATAGTTACTTCATTAGTTGAAGCAACTTGTTCTCCTTCACATGAGACATTTTCAATTAATAAATATGCAGGCTCCTTTGGCTAAGGCAAAGTATTTTCTCTATTCAACATTGCTACAACGGATGCCATCTTTAGCCTATCATCAGGATGATATTGTAGACACAAAAGACCAATTTGAATGTAGTGTGCTGCTTCAGATAGAATACAAGAGTCCCTCAAAGTAGCATCAATGAATTCCTCTGTGATACCCATTTTCCACATCCTCCATGCCTGCAACATTTTGAATAACTTTTATCTAATCTTGCTTGCTTCACCATTAAAAGTTCAAAGTAAATTTGATACCTACATGTTCGATAAGATTATGACTATTGCTAAGGTATGGAAGCCCTCTATTTCTTTTTCCACTTATAATCTCTAGCAATAATACACCAAAGCTGAATACATCTGATTTTACAGAGAATTGTCCATGAAAGGCATATTCAGGAGCCATATAACCACTGCAAAAAAACAACATGTGAGTTAATTTCATGTAAAATTAATGTATTGTAATCTAGCATCTCAAAAGATACTTACTATGTGCCAACTATTCTACTTGTATTTCCTTCAATTTGATCACCTCCAAACATTCTAGCCATGCCAAAATCTGAAATTTTGGATTCATATCATTATCTAATAAAATATTACTTGCTTTTAGATCTCTATGTATGATTCTTAATCTTGAATCTTGATGAAGATAAAGAAGCCCTCGACTAATTCCATACAAGATGTGTAAGCGCTTATGCCAGTCTAAATGCATACTTTGAGGTGAATCTGCCAATATTTCCCACGATGTTGATTAGACATTTATTTTCAAAACTTTCTATAAGACAAATCCAAAATTTATTATATTAACATTCAACTTTTATCGAAGTTAAACTACTAACCAAAAATAAATGAATCGAGACTTTTGTTTGGCATGTATTCATAGAGTAGCATTTTCTCCTCTCCTTCAATGCAATAACCAAGAACCTTAACAAGATTTCGGTGCTGAAGTTTGCCACACAACATAACTTCATTTTTAAATTCTTTTGATCCTTGGCTGGAACTCGTTGAAAGTCTTTTAACTGCAATTTCTAGTCCATCTGGCAATGTACCCTATTTTTTAATGTAAAATTTGACAAAAAATCAAATTCATTAACTTTTTTTTTCTAACAATAGGTTAGTTGCATATTTACCTTGTATACTGGACCAAAACCACCTTCTCCCAGCTTACTATTGACTGAGAAGTTATTGGTGGCTTTTACTAGTGTATCAAGATCATAAAAAGGAAGCTGCAAATCTTGTTGTTCGCCTCCATCTTTCTTATATGCTAATGGCATGATTTCTCTCAGTTTCTCTTTAAATAATCAAGTAAAATATTTGTTATAACCAACAAAAAAATAAAAGGAAAGGATCAACCATACATCTTAAGTAATATAAACCACTCTAATCTCCCCTCTCTCTTTTTCTCTCTTCTTCTTCTTCTTCTCCTTCACTTCCCGTAAACCCCTTTACCACACTTGTCACCACCTCGATCATCATCATCACTTCCTCCTTTTCATCATGATAAATGTTCTCTAATCTCTTTCTCTCCCTCTCCCGCTCCTTTACCTCTACTTTTTCTCTCTAACCTCCATTAGAGAGCTTGAGAATTTTAGAAGCTGTGGGAGTGATTTTCTTCAGCAATTCTACTCTCCAAGTGGTAAATAAGCTTCTAAATTATTCTATTTAAATTATTAAAGCTTCTAGTTAATTTAGGATTAATATTACTGTCTCTTTGAACCCTATAAATTGGAGGTTTTGGTGATTTTGGGCTAATTTATATAATTGGTGACATTGTTAGCTCATAAATATTAATGTTCTCTTGCTCCTAGAGCAATAGAGCAATCAGACATCAACACTTGAATTAATGACATCAGTTGAGTTGTTCATCGGTTCTTAGAATCACTAGTTGTGAGTAGATAGTAGATCTGTAGTTTACTTTTGGTATAGTAAATTATTATCAAAAGTATATTCATCTATGAGAAAATAAATTTTATTAAGAGTTGAAAGTATGTTGATTTATCAGAAAATAGATTATTTATCAAAATGGAAGCTTTCACTGGAGGTAAGAATTTAATTATTATGCTTATTTAATTATTTTTTATTGAACTATAATGTATGTTGAATTTTAGAATACTTTATGTTAATTATTAGATTTGATTTTATCTTATGTCCCCTATATCTCATATAACTTGAGGATGAATTTTATATTGTAAAAATATTATGAAATTGGAATGTGTCTAATGGTGATTTAATTTGGGGGAAAATTTCAAATTTAGAATCTACAGCTACTGGCAATGGCGTTAGCCTTAGTACATCGTGAGAAACTCCAGTTAGCAGGTGAGGTGCTAGCCTGCATATAACTGCAGCTATGTCTAGACGTGTTATTTGGTTATGGGCCAACTCCAGTTAGTAGGTAAGGTGCTAATTCACACATGATTTTTGTTGTGTCTAGATATGTATACAGCTACGAGCCAACTCCAGTTAGCAGGCGTAGTGCTAATCCACACATGACCTTGAGTCATGTCTGGAGTCATTATTGTTTTGCTTCGGATAAATCCCCATTATATTTGGATTTATGAGATTATGTAATTAAAGAAATGTTTTCAAGAAATCCCATGTTATGTCTAGAACCATATGTTTATGAGTACATTTACATTATTATATTTATATTGTTTAATGTTTGCATTTAGTAAACTATGGATATCCTATCTTTCCATCTTTTTCATCTTTTTCATATATAGGTACTAGTGCTGGTTCTGGTTCTGTTCTTCCGACATAACCTTAGTTAATTCAAAGTTGGTGAGCCTTCTCATGAAGGCTCTTTTTGTTGGAACCCTTATTTTGTTTTGGCATGTAGTTGTTAGTTGCTTCATATGTCATAGGGAGAGTCCTTGGACTTATATTATGCTTATGTTTGATATCTTATTACTTAGCTATATAAATTATATTATAGAAAGGATTTATAAACCTAATCTGATTTTATATTTGAACTATGTTGTATTATGTTCAATAGAGTTTGAAAATTAATTTGATATTATGGTTGGATTGTTAATCTGAATTATGATTAATCTATGCTGATTTATTGTTATATGCTGGAAGGGGCATTTTGAGAATGTTTTATGCCAAAGTGTTGTGGATTTCATTTGGAAATATTGCAGGTTGTAAGTGTATTATGTGAATGTTTAAGAAATAGAGAAAACTCTGTCCTTTTTTCAGAAAATTATGTGTTAAGACTTGCTGGAAAATATATTCCTTATGTATCAGTCATGACCTAAGTTGAGTCATCACAAAATTAAAAAAATTAATGGCATTTAAAATTAGACACACATCAAAGAAGATATGAAACTTTAGTTAAAATAGAATATTAGTTGCTGAAAATTTGATATCTAATGAGCTTGCTCAAAATGTTTGACTGTGTAGGTTTTCTACTTTTCTGAATTAACCCATTTTGTCAGTCTTCGTGAAATAGAGAATATAGTATGGCTGTGAAGTTTACCTCTGTACTTGGTTATGCGCCAATAAATATAGGACACTGATAATAGGACCACAAGGACCAATGCAACTGTGATTATAACTGCCAAGACGACCTTTTTCTTGTGGCTATGTTCAGCATCTGCAGTTACAATATCAGAAGGAAATGTCAAATGAAGAACTTCGGATTGCCAAATGGAAATACAAAAATATTATTTCAACACATAAAAATGGTATTTTAATAGTCTTAATTAAGATATTTATTTTATCACCATTTGATATGATGATGAATAGTTTTCATTTATTATATTAATTCATCACATCTAATACTGAAAAAGTTAATGTTTCAATGAGACGCACACATTTAGGTATTAAAATATCACTACTTATTCATGACTTGCATAAACTTAACTCTACAATTATAAACATGTAATTCTTCAAATTTTCTTACAAACAAATACACTACTTACATAATTAGAATCCCCGGTTATATATATATGATTCATATATTTCAAAAACAACTATCCATTATCAACATGTGCATGCAAATAATAATACTTTAAAAGCAAATTGAAATCTCAAATAAGTTTTTACCTGTGACAACCATTCGGACATATAGATCTTGCCCACCTTCTATAACTCTCATATCATTAAGATCACCAAACCACATGGCACAACCACTACCACCTGCCCTTATGTCCAAATTTGTATAAGCTGTGCATGAACAATTTTCCAAACATTTTACCTTGCAATCATCAAGTGTCATATTGGCATCAACCCAAGAATATAGAGTATCTGGCAATTTCATACTTGCAAATTTACGAAAACCATCTCTATTCTTCACCCCACAACTCCAAGCGTCACTACGCACACACCCTTGTGTCTAATCCATTGCATTCCAATTCTGTAGTGAATTTGGCTCGAATCCTTCTAAGCATTGGCAAACTGGAGACACATCAATAACACACTTTCCATACGGGCCACAAAGACTATAGGAATCACAACCGTCATGTGGCGTGGATTGATAAACCTCCCTAGTTCTTGTTTGTGGAATCCATGTGAGGCGTTGTTTAGAATAAAGGGTTTGGTTGAAAACATATATTGAAATAACAGAACTATTCTTGAGGGTGTACATGTAATACACTTCGTCTTCGTTGTTGACAAATTTGTAATCGTAAAGTGGATTATCCCTCAATGCAAAAGTACCACTAAACCGAATTCCATTCCATGGTCCTGACCTATAGAATTGCATAGGGCCTTTCCACAATACAAGTTCAGGGTTGCTGCCATGGACTATACCTGTTGTAAAGTCCCCTGGAGATGGGTCATCCCAATTCTTCCAAGCAGAATAACGATGGTTAAGACCATTTTTTCGGTCCCATCTAAACTTCATTCCTGGCAAGAATGTGCCAGAAGGGTAGTCAAAGCTCTGCCACAGAAAACTTTGTTCATTGTTGCTGTCCTTCCCGTCTCTAAGTACTAGATTTCCACCGTCTAAGAGCAGGACAATGGGATTCAAAGCTTTTGTTGTTATGTTTGTTGACCATATAAGGGTCTGATTCTGGCTTAGAAGAACGAGGTTTCCATCTTGACTTATGATCAGTTTGCTGGAGTTGTCTTTGATTGCATTCTCACGGTTGGCAACCCAAACAACTTTTTTCTCTGGGATATTTTGGTACCATATTCCTACATAGCGGTTTGTAGAATTTCTGAGATTGAAGAAACCCAACTCAAAGGTACCACCGCTAGATACCAAGGTGCTGCCATCAGGAAGTGGCTGGGACTGAGTGATTGTATCTGTTGCAGTGGAAATTAGAGAGAAGAGTGAAGATAGCTTGGAAATAACAAGCACAATAGGAAGAACAATAGCCATTAATTTGCGTTGATAACAGCATAAAGTCACACAATTAGATATTGTTGTTGGATTGTTTGTTGCCGAAATATTTATAACATTAATGTTATCTGGTGCAAAATAAGAATCGTCAAAATGTCAAGAAATCATCAATGACTAATAAGGAGAAAGCTAGAAAACTAAGCAAAGAGAAAAATCCATTCAATACAAAAATATAATGCATTATGCTTCGCGGAGTGATTGCGTTATACCCCAATTGACCCGAAATAATAAATACACCCTGATTCTTCATTTATTTCCAATGATAAGAGTTATTTTAATGCTTAAAAAGTTTGTGTCTTTTGTGATATCTATTTTTTATTATTGGATGTGATAGATTAATAAAAGAAGTAGGAATCGTCATTATATCCAATAATAAAAAAATAAATGTCTCAAAAAATATCTTATTTTTAGATGTTAAAATAATATTTCTAATTTTAAAAAAAAATAGTCCAGTCAAATGGAGGGACCACGAATTGACAGCATCATGCATGTTATTTTATGGTGCCTATGTGTTGATGTGGCCATGTTTGAATATTTTGCCGTTTTTGTTACGAACTGATATACATGTATGACTTTTTTTACATAGGAAAAATAAAAATTTTACACGTAATTAAATTCATTTATGCAATGAATTGAAAAATACTATATGCTCTTGAAACAATAGCTAGATTTATTCCATATTCAGAAATAAAGTGGTATTTCAACAGTTATGGATAATTAAAGTGCCATAAAATTATTATTATGAAAAATAGTTTTAAAATAAAATAATTATTAAAAATACTTAAAAATATTTTTCGATAATTATTACGTGTGAAAAATATCAAAAGATCTCTTTCACCGGCGATAAGATTTATTGTTTAGTTGAACCTGTATAAAAGTGTATGCTTAATTTTCTTTTCTCTATCTTCTATATTTACATCGGGCTAGTGCCTATATTTTATTGTCAAGAAAGTTTGGTGGGTCTTGAGTATTCAAAAAAAGAAAAGGCTGTGATTTAACCTCAAAAAATAGAGTTGATGTACCATTTATTTTCGTCTCTCTTTTGTTATATATAGGCTCTACGAGCTATGTTTTGAATATATATATATATATATACACACTAATTGGAAATACGAAAAGACATTATGACTTCCTAGAAATAGTTACATATTTTCATATACAAAATACCAACAACAAAAAAAAATTTCCTATCTACCACTTAACTATGAAAAGGTTACTTCATTATTTGAAAATAATTGTTTCTTAGAAGATTCTTCTCCTTCATGTGAACTATTTTTTGTTAAGGAACCTCCAGGTTCCTTTAGTTGAGGCAGAGTATATTCTCTACTTAACATTACAACCACAGATGTCATGTTTGGTCTATCATCGAGATGATGTTGCACACATAAAGGCCAGTTTGAATGCAATGCACAGCTTCAAATAAATTACAGGAATCTCGAAAACTAGCATCAATGAAATCCTCTGGGATACCCTCTTTCCACAATTTTCATGCCTACAACAATAGTAACAAATGTTACAGACATATTGGTTCAACGTAACGCAGAAAAATCAAAGGAATTGAAGATTGATACTCACATGTCCAACGAGACTATAACTATTACAGGGATCTGTAAACCCTTTATTTCTCTTTCCACTTATAATCTCTGGCAATAAAATGCCAAAGTACATCTGGTTTTGTAGAGAATAGCCTGTTATTGACATATTCAGGAGCCAAAGAATGAGATGAGAAAAGGTGGATAGCATGTGGCAAATGCAATATGTTTGTTAATCTGCTTCTGCAGCGCAGTGAATTAAACTAAGTAAACGGTCATCCTCCTTATCATGCATCCAACGCCAAGTTGAAGAGCCAATGAGTCGTTCTCCCTCTTCTGCTACTTCATCTTCGAGTGGCAGACACGAAAGTAGCAGAAGAAGAAGCAGAAGCTCCACCTCACTACTCAAGGACCGATCCAAAACCACTTCTTCCAAGCTCTCTTCTTCTTCTTCTTCTTCGTCTTCTTGTCGTTCATCCCCCATGCGCTCTGCAACTCCTCCATGACGACAACCTCCTTATTGCTGACTTCGAAGGCCTCCAAACATTCTAACCAAGCCAAAATCTAAAATTTTTCAATTTATATCATTGTCTAATAAAATATTACTTGCTTTTAAATCTCTATGTATGATTCTTCATCCCGAGTCTTGATGAAAATAAAGAACCTCCCGAGCAATTCCATACAATATATGAAAGCGCTTAGACCAATCTAAAAGTTTACTTTTAGTTGAATCTGCTAAGATTGACCATGATTTTGAGTAGACTTTTCTTTTCAAAATAATATATAGAATAAATTCGACAATACTATCAAATTTTATAGAAAACACTAACCAAAAATGAATGAATCAAGACTTTTGTTAGGCATTTATTCATAGAGTAGCATTTTCTCATCTCCTTCAAGGAAACAACCAAGAACCTTAACAAGATTTCGATGCTGAAGTTTGGTATACAATATAACTTCATTTTTAAATTCTTCCAAACCTTGTCCGAAACTCCTTGAAAGTCTTTTAATTGCAATTTCTTGTCCATCTAGCAATGTACCCTAAATGTTCTAGCTGGGGAAAATTTAACACAACGAGATTCATTAATTTTTTTTTTTCCCTTTCAAACAAGAGGAGGGTTGCATGCATATTTCACCTTATATACTAGACCAAAACCACCTTGTCCGAGCATGTGGTCATCTGAGAAGTTATTGGTGGCATTTACTATTGTTGTAATATCAAAGATAGATAGCTAAAAATCTTCTTGTTCGCCTCCATCTTTCATTTCAGCTGGCAGGCTTTCCCGTGCTCTCTCGTTGAATAATTAAAAAATATATATAAAGTTGAAAACAGATAAATTTAGATAAGCATCAAAAGAAGACATAAAACTCTATCAAAAATGATTGCATACTCTCTGATTGTTGTATGGTTGCTACAAATTAAGCATGACCATTTGTAATTCAGTAACTAATCTTCTTCCCCACTAGCCCCCAAAACAAAGTCTTCATAAACTTCTTTAGCTTTGGTTCATATTTTGGATAAGGTTGTAATAACAAGCTAGTGTTATGCCTATTCATTTAGTGGATTTGACTGCTTTTTTGTTCTTCTATAGCTTTTGAGTGTGGTAGATAGACCAGACCTTATTCGTCATTTTATGTTGTCGAATGAACTTTCATGAATATATATATATATATATAATGTTTCAATCTTTATCAAACAAATATTGTAGTCAAGCTGTGAAATTTACCTTTATACTTTGTTCTGCGCCAATAAATGAAGGATATAGTTAATAACACCACAATGACCAATAAAACTGGGGTAGTAACTGCCAAGACTTAACTTTCTCTTATTGCCTTGTTTATCATCTGCATTTACAACATGACAAGGAAATGTGAAATGAAGCAGTAGAGATTCCTAAATAGAAGTAATAACTGGCTAATTAAAATTATAAAAAAAAATTATTTGTACATAAATTTTAAACTCTTCTTTATATATTTGGATACTGAATACTGCAATTATTAATACATATTTCCTCATATTTTCTTACCAATTGATTCACTACTTACATAACTGAAATTTCAACTTAATTGATATAGGATTCCGTAAATTTCAAAACTGAAGTCCATGATCAATATGTACAAATTATAATACTCTTAAAATAAATCAAATTATGAAGTGCATCAAAGTCATTACCTGAAGCAGCCATTCGAACATATAGATCTTGCCCATTTTCTAAAACCCTCGTATCTCGTATCATTAAGATCATCAAACCATATGGCACAGCCACTACCGCCTCCCTTGATGTCCAAATTTGCATAAGCTGTGCAGGAACCAAGGTTTCAAATTGCGGACTGCATCACGTGATGTGGCCGCAATATTACGGTTGCGGTCCGCAGTGCAACCACATCGGACCGCAATCGCGGTGTGATGCATTTTCACATAAGTTGACCGCAACGTAACCGCAATGGGATCACATCGGACCGCATCAGGCCCGCATCGGGCCACAACAAGGCCGTAACAGGTCGCAACAAATTCTTTTTTCAAGTTGCAGACGCGCAAAAATTTCACACCGCATCAGCCGCAACACGCATTGCGACGACCGCATTATCCACAACCGCATCCACGACCACAACCGCAATTTAAAACACTAGCAGGAACAATTTTCTAAGCATTTGGCCTTGCAATCCTCTAGTGTCATATTTTCATCAACCTAAGAATGCAAAGTATCAGGCAATTTCATCCTTTCAAATCTATGAAAACCATCTCTTTTCTTCACCCCACAACTCCACGTGTCACTGTGCACTCACCCTTGTGTCCAGTCCATTGCATTCCAATTCTGTGGGGATTTTGGCTTGAATCCTTGTAGGCACTGGCAAACTACTGGCGATGCATCAATGACGCACTTTGCAAAAGCACTACAAAGATTATATTCATCACAGTTGTCTTGTGGTGCAAATTGATACATACTCCAAGTTCCTGTATTTGGAACCCATGTGAGGCGTTGACCACAAGAAAGGGTTTGGTTCAAAACAAGTATTGAAATCACAGAACGATTCCTGAGGGTGTACATGTTATACGCTTCGTCTTTGTTGTTGACAACTGTGTAATCGAAGAGTGGATTGTCCTTCAATAATACAAAACTACCACTGAACCGAATTTCATTCCATGGTCCTAACCTGTGTATCGGTTTGAAGCCTTTCCACATCATTATTACAGGGTTACTGCCATGGACTATACCAAAAGTTAAGTCCCCTATAGATGGATCATCCCAATTCTTCCAAGCAAAAAGGCTATGATCTATACCATTTTTTCGATCCCATCTAAGCTTCATTCCTAACAATAATGTGTCTGAAGGATAGTCAAAGCTTTGCCACAAAAAACTTTGTTCATTGTTGTCGTCGTCGTCATCGTTGCCCTTGGTTTCTTTAAGTACTAGATTTCCATTGTCTAGGAGCTACACAATGGGACTCAAAGCTTTAGTTGTTGCATTTGCTGACCAAAGAAGTGTTTGATTCTGGTTGAGGAGCACAAGGTTTCCATCTTGGCTTATGATCAATTTGCTGGAATTGTCTTTGATTGGATTGTCACTGTTGGCAACCCAAACAACTCTTCTAACTGGGATATTCTGGTACCATATTCCTACATAGCAGTTTGTAGAATTTCCGGGAGTGAAGAAACCCAACTCAAAGGTACCACCGCTAGAAACCAAGGTGTTGCCATCAAGACGTGGCCACAGGAAATTAGAGAGAAGATTGAAAATAGCTTAGAAATAACAAGCACAATGGGAAGAATAATGGCCATTTTGTGTAGTACGGCATCAAATCACACAACTATGTAGTTCTGTTGAATTGATTCCGAAATATTTTTATTAAAATTGCAAGGGATCTGCTCCTTGCGGATTGATTAGTGTTACCTTAATTGACTGAAATAACAAACATACCCCGATTCTTCATAAATTTCCAAAACAACAGACAACAGTGGAGTCAATTGGAGGGACCACATGTTAGTTGACTTCATTAAGCTTGTTCATTAGACTTTTCTTAAGCGTGACTTATGGTGCCTGTGTGTTGATGCGGCTATCTTTGAATATTTTGCTAGTTTTGTTAGGTGGAAAATTTTGTGTTACTTTATTTTGTATTGTTAAATACATCAGTTAGTACACATAGAATGGCAAAAGTGAAGGACAATATTAACCCACGGGGAATTTGAGTTATGTTATTTCAATCACCTAAATAAAGTGTTTATGAACACCCACTCAAATTTAAGGATAAAAAATAAGAACATTTTACTTTAAGTAAGGCTACATGAAATGGAGCGGCCTCTTGTTAATTGCCGGTGTTATGTATGTTAATGTGACTTTTGCTACATGACTTATGATGTGTATGTGTTGACTGTGTTTGAATATTTTGCCATTTTTTGTTGACGTATTGATATACATTTAGACTTTAATTTATTACATATAGCACATTTGTGGTGTCACGAGAAGATGTGACAGCATATTACCATAATTACAACAATATATCGAGAAAAATTTTAAGAGTTTGAAAAACACTTTGATGCCACATGCATAAGTTGTTTCTATTAGGTGAATATTAAGGGTATATGTTTGGTCAGAGAATAAAAATGGGATAGAATTTCTCTAAATGATCTTCATATATAAAATTATATATAAAACTTATTTAAAAATATTTTACTTGCACTTTTACTTTCCAACCAAACATATCTTAAAAATAATTGGGATCGAATTACTCTATTGCCCAATGTTAGTATGCAAAGATTAGTCAAAATTTAGTACACTTGATGAATTTTATCTAATCTGATATACTACATGTTTTGTAAAGGGTTACAAGATAGGGTCTCGTATTTAACAATTCGTAGAGTTAAACCTTCATTTATTTCATTTTGGTAAGGTAAATGTACTGAAAAACAAACACAAGAAAAATAGAATCAGTCTAACACTAGGGATTTTGGTAGATTTTGGTGGAATTTAGGGTTTTTTTTTGGGAGATAAAAAAATTCATGAAAATGAAGGTGAGAAAATGTGTAATGGATTTCTGAAAAAGTGTTTGGTTGTAAAGAAAACATGAGAAGAAGAGGAAAAAAGGGGGAAAAATGAGTTATGAGAACTCAAAAGCAGCAAAGTAAAATTCATAGTGAAATTCATACTACAACTAAAAGATAGGTAGAGTTGAGAGAAAATTGAATGCGAAAATTTTATTAATAATCAAGAAGTGTATCATATAGGTGATGTAACAAGTTTATATATGTAAAAGATAAAGATTGATATGAGTGTGATTAGAGTTGTTACAGTATATGTTAGATATGTTAGAAGTCAATTATTGAGTTGAGATAAGCTCTCGTATTGTGTATCATACAGATACTTGTACACACCCTCGCTCATCAATATACACTCATAATACATTCATAGAATCTTGAGCTTCTTCTTTACTCTTTTCTCTCGAATGGTACCTTTAATATAGACTAATAGGAGTATCTAACTAACAATTTAACTAACAATATGTCTAATAGTATGTTTAATAATAAATATTTTCTGAATCCAAAAACTTTCATCCGCTTTCTTGAATTGAGGAATCATCCTCTCATCTTGACTTTTCCTTTACCAAAAAAAAAACATTTTATAAAATTGAGTAGATATACACATAATTATTAAAATAATAATCACGAGTCCGGTGGATAAATCAATGAAATATTTGCAGCCATAAACTGTTTATGGCATTGAGTATAGTGGACACCCAATGTACTAGAAGCTTACATAAGACATTGATGCTAACGGAAATTCAGATTCGGAGAGAATTAACTCCACTTATGCCCGTGAAGTTAGAATTTAAAACACCATTTCCATGTTGTTAGGCGAGAAGGAACATTTGTTTCAAAGAAATTAAGTATTATTCCCTTGCTTCGTGGAGAACAAATATACAATATGCTAAGCACTGTATAGTTATACACACATTGTTTACTATTAACTGTTTAGCTAGCACTAGAAAAGAAATTATTTATTTGTCTTCAATTACCAAACTTTAAATGGATATGCTGTATGGAACCCCCTTTGCAGTAACTCCAGGCCCTGAAAATGGTTTCATTAGCTCATAAGGCACCACCCCGGCTCCATGTCTGTTCTTCAAATCACTGTTTGCATTCCTTGAGTCTATAACACCTTCAATCTCCTTCAACTTGCTACTAAACCTTTCAAATGCTGCTTTTATAGTTTGATCCTCACCCCATGATGGCTCCATGTATTGCCCTATATACTCTTCATCTGGTGAATGATATGACAACAAGTTCAAAATCACCATCACTAAGGCTGCTTGGATTTGTGATGGGAAACACTCCAAAAGGGTTTGATCAGGGTTGTTCAGAAATTTTTCCCACTCTTCAGTAGAAGGGTCTTCTGTAGGCATTTTGTTCCTAGCAATTGTTGGCCTATTAGGGAAATAGCCTCCAAAAGCATATTGTGCAAAGTTCACTGCTGCATGGTGTGCAGATGCTACCCAAGCTATAGTGGTAGTGATGTCAATAAGGTCTTTTGTTGTTTTAAGATTTGGCCACCATGGTTCATGAGATTTGTCTCCATGGCCTACTGTTCTAATTTCTTTCCACCATGCCTGGAGCTCTTGGTCTGACTCTATGATGCTTGGGTTTGGATAGTAACGGTTGACATATTCTGTGATCCATTGTTTAAGGGCGTCCCATATGAGGAGACCATCATTGGCAAAAGGGTAATCTTCAATCGTGAGCTTTAGGCCATGTGGTGCATTAGGATCCTTCACCGCCAATCCTCTGAAACAACAACAAATTTTAAATGATTTGTTTCTTTTGATAAAAAGTAAAAGTTATTTTGTTTTTAAAAGTAATATTAAAATGGATTCTTTTATTCTTAAACAACTTCTTATGAAAAGAACTCAAGTTTAATATACTAATAGTATAAAAATATTTAGAGTTATCTAATCATGTATTATCGTATTAGCATAACAGTTTTAACTCTTACACCCAACATGTCAAATGTTTAACGTATAATAAAATCTGATCGGATAACATTGTAAAGTTCTTTTAAAAAGACAATGCACTAAAATTAATTTCTGTTTGATCAAAATTGTAACCTTTGACTTCTTTTTGGATTACCTAAATTTATAAAAAAATTACTTTGAAAAAAAATCTCTTTTTATCAAAATAACAGCACCATCAAATCCTGCAGCATCTCTATAGACTATATATAGAGACTATACCTGTCTATAAGATCATTTGGGAGTGCCTGCAAATCAAACCTCCAAAGTTGATCATATGCTGCAGAGCTTAATTCCATTGAATACTTATTAGTAGAGAATGAGGTCTCAATGACCCCATCTGCACTGATAAGCACTTGACGAGCAAGGGCATTGATCTCCATAGTATATCTCAGGTGAGGATGCAACAATCTATATATTGGATGCATGGCACTGAGTTGCCTATGTGTTGCAATTATAAAGGGTTCTACAGCACAGTGAGTTCTTAGCCTGCAAATACAAATTCCATTGTACCAAGTTAGAACAACTTAAGCCTGACTCAATTCATACCAACTAATTGGTAGCTTCTGTAAGAAATCCTTTAAAGACAATGTGTTAGATTTTATCAACATAATGGCAAATTATGAGTGAAAAAATTAGGACTAAATCTTTTAGATTTAATTTCATAATTCTAATTGTGGTTTTAAATTGCAGTCTGCAACCATAGTACAGTAGCAATTTTGGCCATCTCAACATCACTGTTTTTGGCTTTTTGCAATTTTACAAGTCACAAAGCAATCGTGACCATAACCATAATTTAAAACCATAGTTCTAATTAAAATTATATGTTAAGAGGGTCATCATATCCTTAAGTGCATAGAAAAAGAGAATGACATGATGGTACTCACCAATGGCTTACAAGTTCATGGTACCCAGAATCATGGGCAAGAACATGAGCTTTGGCAAGCCTCCAAAGCCAGAGATCAGTTGAAGAACAGGCAGGAGTGAAGACTTGCTTCCATTGTGGCTTGCCATTCATAGGTGGTCTAGTGAGCTCAATAGCTAGTGGCTTCAGTGTACCTTGGCTAGTAAGGAAGAATATTGTCCTAGATGCATATAGTGCGGTCCCCTTATTAATCTCTCTTAATTTGATTACATATGGTAATAGTAAGTCATGGTAGTCCAACATGAACAACTTCTTCTCTTCAATGGCCTGTTTGTGTTCAAATTAAACAATTGTATGCATAAAACATTCTGAATTTAGTTGTAATACATTGATTGATGCTTGGGGTACCTTTTCAATTGTGCCAATTATCTGTGACTCAATGACTTCTCTAGTGATAGCTGATTCTGGTGGACCATAGACTTTGGGTTCGAGTTTACTTCTCAAAGGCCATTCCTACATGATGAATATTCCCAGAAGAAAACATTGAAAATTTCTTGAATGCATGTAATAGTGCAATGAAAGGGACAAACAAAATATTTGTAGTTGCAATTACCTTGACCAATTGGATGCCATATGGGTTGACACCTGCCAAAGTCTCCCTAGCAAATTCCTCATCCGAAAGCCAGAAGAATTGGTCCCCTGCATTTTGAAGACTCATAATCATGTAAACCGTAGAGTTAGAGAGAATTTTAAATATCATGGTATCTTTTAAGATTTAGGTAATTTCATTTCGACCACTTTAAATGTTAATGGGTTAAACAAAAATATGATATATAACAGAGTATTACATTGTCATCTGATCCATGTAGTTGATCACTTGATCCACTTAGTAGACAAGGCTCAATTGTTATTGTTATTGTTGTTGAACTTTATCTCAATATTAAATTTGAGTGTCCACTGCCATTTAGAAAGACAAGCTTTGATTCCCCTTTCACTCATTTAAACATTAGAGATGTACAACATGTCTTAAGCTTTTACCAAACATCTATCTTATGCTTTTAAGACAGTCCATCCCTGACAAAATATCAGAATCTCAATGTCAAAGTAACTAGAAGATCAATCCTTGTCCTCATTCTTCAAAATTAAGTTTTAGCACAAGATGGGAGTTGGCCTATGCATTGTTCATACTTTAAGCCCAAAGGATACTTGTGTGAGAGGGTGTGTTAGAGGCAAAAAATTTGTTGAGCCTTCAATTAACTATTTAAGCTTTTAGTAAAAAAAAAAAAATTAATTAGTTTATCACAGCATGTAGTTATTTAATATTGGTAGTGCTTTGAAATGCTTACTGGACTCTAATAACTTATAAAGGAAGGAATGCAATAAGCAATTGTTGAGTAATATCAAATCTAAACATATGCAACAATAATACTCATTCAATATTTTTTTTCTTTAAATAAAGTCTCAAAAAATTTAAATGCATGCAAAGTACTTACTTTTAAGTGTTTCTGGGGTATCAAAGCGCAGAGTATTCTGGCTATCATTAACAGCACTGATCAACCTGGGGATGACACTTTGGAGCAAATTCAACCCATTGGCATTACGGGTTGGTAAATGATAGCCTTCTTTGAAGAGATTATCTATTTCCTCGAAGCTTACAAACCCAAGATTTATGTCAGTGAGAATTACATCTAAGGATTGCAAAACTGCACTCAGTCCTGAGGATACAGTGGTGGTTGTGAATTGTGTCTGCTTTACATCAGCAAATGCCTCGTCCCGTGGAACATAGAAACTTGAGCCTCTCTTCTCATATGAAGGGTCTGCACAACAACATCAGAAACAAAAGGGTAAATTACATTACAAACTATCAAACAAAACAAAATGCTTTGCGAACGTGCATACTCAAGCTCTTCCACCACAAACAATATTGTCTAGCCTCAATACGAGTTAGTATAATTTATTTTATAAATATATCATTGGTGAGTAGTGTTATTTGGATATACAATTTATGAGATATCATACCAGCACATTAACATTCTACATTAGATGGGATGTGAACCTCACTTAGTTTGGGTCTCACACCCCATGCAATGGTGAACAATGATAGTGTATCAACACCGTGTTTTACAACTTATATTGTATGTCCAAATAACATTTCTCATATCATTGTGTGGACAAATAAAAAGAGGTGATGATATATATGAGCAAATGATACCTGCAACAGAGTGCTCTCGACCAGTGCGACACCGTCTTGGATATGGATATTGTTTACTGCCACCAAGAACAGGTCTCTTGAGGTCAATGTTGGAATCAGGGTCTCCAAGATCGTTGTAAACATCATAGTCATATATTCTATCAGAGCTCTTCCGCTCTCCTTCGCCGTTCCCTCTCAGCTGCACCAACTCCTCTTCTCTCAGCCTTCTCAATCCAATTGGCGTTTGTGATGGCAAATAGGACTATTCCATACATGAGCATTATATTTGTCAAAGGTCATACATGAAAAAAAAAATGAAAAAGGACATACAAAATATGATGATGTTTAGTTAAGTATGGCAAGAAATCTTGAGAAAATATTCATGGTCAGAAAACTGTTTTCTTATAAATTATATATATTTGGGTTGCAGTATTTGATCGATCATGTTTGACGTTGATGTTTTTTCCCCCCGATCCTCTCATGTGCAACGCAGGTCCTTTTGGCATGTTTTTCTCATAAAATTTAGTTACGATGTTTTGGCATAAAAAATAAGTGGCCTTTTCCTTTAGTATCATGGGAATTGATACCTTCGTGTAATTAATAATTGTAATTTTACCTTCAATTTGATAACTCGTTATTAATTATAGATAATTAAATGATATCGATACCATTCAATTTTATAAAGGTACCGAAAAAATTTCTAAAAAAAGCTGATTCAAATATATATATATATATATATATATATATATATAGAGAGAGAGAGAGAGAGAGAGAGAGAGAGAGGAAATGAACGTGTGAACAAAGGATCTATTTAATAGTTTCTATTTTTATTTTTTTTCTTTTACTTGTTTTCCATTTTTCAATATTTTGTAAAGAAAAGAGCGTAAATAAAAAATTATTTTTATTTTCTCTATTTCTTATATAAAATTTTTAAGAATACGAAACAAATTGATTATAGAAAATGAAAAAAAGTAAATATATTTTTATTTATTTTTAGTTTCAATTTTTTGTATACATAATCTATTTTCTATTTTTCAGGATTTTGTGAAAGAATTTGTGAAAAAAAGAAATTTCACTTTTTCATTTTAATTTTATTTTAACTATTTCATTCATAAAATATAAATAAATGAAAATAATAAATAAAACATCAACTAAAAAACACTTATGAACTCCATTATGAAAAATTAAGAAAAAAACTCATGAAAATAAATGAATGTATTTAATTTTGATGCATTGTTATAAGTGTAAATTTCTTTAAAGCATTTGATTTTTATTATAATTAATTAAAAATATGAAATAATAATATATAACTAATTGATAATGTAAATATTTTTTTTATCAATAAAAGAAAAATTGAACTTTAAACCCTAAACTTTATTTTTTTTTTTTAAAAGTGTAGTTTTGGTCCCCTAAACTTTATTGAATATGTAAATTGACCCTTATATTAGTTTTTTTATCAATTATTAATAAAAATATTATAAATTTAAGAAATTTTAGAGTATTAAATTGTGCATTTATAAAATTTCATGAAATAAATTGGCACATGTTCCAAATTGATGGGGGTATATACCAATAATCACTTTTTTAACCAAAAAAATCAATTTACAATTTTTTCAACTATATATAAAATTTAATTTTCATATTTATTCTTTTAAAAATCTGAAATAAATGCACTCATAGTGCACTTAATTTGGCTAAACTGTACATTTGTAAAATTTTAGGAGATTGATTTACATATTTTTAAAATTTAGATACCAAAGTGTATATAGCCTATAGTTTAAAGATAAAGTGTAATTTTTCCTGAATAATATAATCTCTAAATAAAATACTATAACATTGCAAGAAAAAAATATATTATCCATACTATTTATATTTAAGAACTATTAACAAAAAACTTACCCAGTTGACAACTTCTAAAGCATGTTGGAATTCAAAATTTTAAAAAACTTATTAAAAAATGAACATTTCAAATGTGATATACAACTCTTTTAAACAAAAAATGTTGATAGATTTTCTTTACAATCAATGTAATTTTCTTAAATTTAAAATTTGATCCGTATAAAATAAATTTTAAATATTAGTTACAATAAAATCAGATTTTAAATAGATAATACCTATTTAATAATTAAAAGAGTATTTTGTAAACAATTAGCACATTGATTTATCTAATAATGATCTAAAAGTTTGAAAAAAAAAATTAGACAATGAGAGAGATAGGTGTTTGACTACCAAGACTACCAACACTCCTGAATTATAAATAGTTGTTTTGAATATGTTTACTTATTAAATTGAATAGAAAAAGGACTATCCCCTTTCTAATTTGTAATATAAGTAATAACAATACAAAATTGTTAATAATTTCTCTTAAGATTGATTACTATAATTCATTAATGAAATTGATTATTTTAAAATTGTTAATATTTTCTTTTATTTTAATTTAGCTTCTCAAAGATCGAGAAACTAAGACTTTAGCAGTACTACATTGTGCATGAAAATTTTTTTGAACCATTAATCATATACTATTTTCTTTCTTTATTAGATGAATTACTTTTATTAGTTATATAGTAATGTTATTAACATCTTGGCTAAATTACACTCACCTCCCCTGAGATTTGTGGAAATGCAACTCACAGCCCTTCTAATTGTTCACTTTATACTCACACCCCCTCTGCTTGTCAAATTTTAAGTATTTATATTACAGTTACACTCCTCATTCATAGAATATCATTAGTAAACTTAACAGAGTGACATTTTTGTGATATTAATTATTTTTAATTAATAAAATTATAAAAATACCCTTGTCTACTATGTTAAATTTAAGGATACTTTTATAATTTTATTAATTAGAAACAGTTAATATCACAAAAATATCATTTTGTTAGGTTTACTAATGATATTCTATGAATGAGGAGTGTAACTGTAATATAAATACTTAAAATTTGACAAGCAGAGGGATGTGAGTATAATAAGGTGGACAACTAGAGGGGGTGTGAGTTGCATTTCTACAAACCTCAAAGAAGGTAAATGTAATTTACCCTAACATCTTTAATATTTTTATACAATATCTTTATCACATAGTCATTTCATAAATTGAAATTAAAATCTATTTAACTTTTTGCTCGGGTTACAATACTAGTGTTCCATAAACATGAATTTCTGAAGTACTGTTTTCTATGGCCAAAATTGCCTTTTTCCCAAAATTGAGCTGCTTTCTGAACTTATTATAAGAGATGCCATTTTGTGATTCTAACCTTGTCACTGAAGAAGACCCTCTTAACAGGACTGTCACTCTTGGTGGGTTGAATCCATGAGTCACATGTGAAGTGCAGAGAAGGGCCATCATCATTGAGGCCATCAAGGACAATGCTCTTTAGAAACACCTCATTGTGTTGCTCATTCTCAACCAGAACAGCACCCACACCCCCGAAATCTGCTGATACTTCAAACAAGGCCTCATACTGCACCTCATTATCCTTTTGATTTGCCTTGTATACATTGCCTTTTATCGTCCCTTTCTCTGAATTTGATTCTTCATTCACAGAAACCAGGGGTAAGGGGTAAAATAAATAAATCAGAGGCTTGCAAAACTTTAATAATATGCTGAGAATATCAATGATCAAATAATAAATTCAATTTTGATACTATAATTGTAAAATTTTTTAGCATTTAATTTTCATGTGATATTAATGTAATTTTTCAGTCATTCAACTATATATACATATATATCATTAGAGTTTAGATATGTCAATGATTCCCCAAAAATGAGTGAATTTTCATTTGGATATTCATAATTTTTTATTTAATTTTGGTTTAAATATTTATAAAATTATTTGGTTTTAACCTTTGCCATTAGGCAGGTCTTTCAATCCTGCAAGATAGCCTGCAAAATCATGTCACAGATACTAAAACCAAATGAAAAATTTTCAAGGAACAAAACCGTTTTTTAGAGACCAAAACATATTTGAATCTATATATAGAGGTACCTAGCTATCATGTTCTGTATTTAAGATTTTAATATTTTAATAATAGTAACAATTAATCATTGGATAATAATATAAAAAACTTCTCTTTAAAAGGCATTCAGCTCCATTATTTCTTTAGCTCAAACATTAAGTCCTACCTTTTACCGAAAAAACATTAAGCCCTATGAATCAAAAGCATATAAACTTTATTTTGCACGTATATATTGCCAACGGATTGTAGCATTTTGCATATACAAATCTACAACAAATCTATCGTGCGTTACATATTTTCACGGAAAGTTATTTGAAGTTTCAGATGAAAAAAAAAAAAAACATAGTTGAGAGATTTTGTAACACTATTACAATATTAGTGAAACTTTTCTTCATCACTAACTCTCCAAAACAAATTAAAAGCAACCCAATTTAATAAAATATCAATTATCTACCACCAAAATTCAACTATTGATTAGGTTACATAAGATTGTGTTCATAAAATATTTTTGAAACCAAAATGAGTTTGGTAATAGAATGGTTTGTTAGTGACAATGTGACTTTGCTAATGCAAAAAAACCATATGCATTTATGTAAATGATCAATTTATGTTCATAATTAAATAAATTTCTACACAAATTGACATTCAATAATTCAATGAATTTCTATACTCACTCCGTCATTTTATTTCCACCAACTATTGTTTACATGATATCTTATTAAATCAGCAACTTATTTTTGTTGTGCCCAACTGATGGGTCACTGGTTGAACCAGTTGAACCGGATTTTAATTAAATAAATATATTGAGTATGTAATATATATAATTATTGAAACTATTTAAAGCAACAAGCTAGTTGGCCCAATGATTGTGAGCACTAACCTCATCTCCTTTGACCTGAGTTCGAATCCCAGGGGAGAAGTTTTGTATTTGTTCATAGAAAATAATATATTAAGTATATAATATATAATATTGTTAACACATAATATAGTAAGAAGCAACCTAACAGTGTGCACATACTTTATTCCCTTGGGACAAGGTTCGAACCCATGCATGGGTATTTTGGATTTATTAATCAAAATTTCTATGTGACGGTCTGCGGGTTGGCCCGCCCGATTCTGCGGCCGGGTTTGACCGGTTTTCACCGAGTTGAACTCAGAACTGGTCCAAATAATGAACCAAAATGGTTAGGTGGCCGGTTCACCGATTTTTCGATCGAACCGGCCAGTTCGGTCTGATTTTTAATACTATATATGATACCGGCTAAACTTAATGTTTAAATCCATCCCATGTCTTCTATGTAATATTAAAGTGGAAAATTTTAAATCCACCCTTAAAAGTCACGTCGATATTTGTTGGTCCAGACTCCTCATGTATATTATTAGTTGATGGACCCTAAATACTTTGCTATGTATTTTAAATAAACGCCGAGCTTTTATTTTTTATTTATTTATTATTTTTTACATTATTTATTAAGAGTTTAATTCTTATAGATTGTTAGTATAAAAAATTTTTATATTAGCATCTAATTATATATTAACATATCAGTAAAAAGTGATTGAGTCTCATAATCATTACTTAAAAAGTCATATAAATAGAATGATTTAATTAAATGATAGTGTAAAAATGTTTTGCACTGTCAATTTATGGAAATTAAACTTATTTATTAAATAGAATATATATTTAGTTATATTTATGATGATTACATATAATGTGTATTATCTATACTTAAAATTAGAATTATTCTATTAAAGTCAATTACTTCCTTTTTTCCACTTATAAATAAGACAAAATTTTAAATTAAACAATAAAATAAATTATCTGTTTTATTACTAAAATTTTATATATTTCTATGTGTTATATATTTCATCCTTATTAACGCCTTTTCCTTTCTACCTCTTTAAAATTCTTGATTGCTAAGATATTGTTTTAGTGAGCTTTTATATTTTTTTATTTTCTTCTTTGTTTTTCATTTTCTACTTGATCACGCAACTGTACGATTACAGATATCTTTCTCTTGCAAGAATTCATTTGATTTTTATTCCCTACTATAGTCATTATGCTATTTTAGGTGTTTTCTTAATCGTATTTTTCGTTTTGATCCTATTGGAATAAGTGATATAGTAATGTGTGTGGTAATACGTACGAAAACAAAATTAGGAATAAATTTCTTTTTGGTCAGATATATTTTATATTATGAAATAATGAGTAACTCAAATGTATAAGTAGCATGTTACATAGATTAATCTAGACCTTAATTGCATAAGTTATAGAATATAGGATATTATAGATTATAGATAATATGTGCAGTAATAAGTATTATTGTTCTCTTACTAAAGACTGGACAGAGTAGTATATAGGATGGAGAAAAAGTAACCACCGCCCCCATGTCTTGAGAGTATAGACTAAATTTTGAATGAAATTATTTTTGGGTAAATTTAATTTGAAATTATAAAAGAGTAAGCAATCCAAATGCATGAGAGAGTGACACATGATATAAAAATAAATTAATATAAAACTGATTTAAACATATATAAAAATATATTAAAGGATGGAGCTATATTTTACTAAAAAATAATAGAAAAATTCTAAAGTTAGATGATTCTATCAACTGTTGGCTGTTGTGCCTGTCACGGGTCTCCTGCGAGGTACAAATCCTATTCCAATAGCTGCCGCAAAAGACTGTCTTGGAGCAGGGAATCGTTTGGAATTTTAGAGATTTATGGAAGAAAAACAAAAACTTAAAAACCTGCCTATACCCTGAAAAAAAGTGACGGGTTCGCAGATGAGCAAAACATCAGAGCCTTATGCTAAAAGGCATCTAAATTGTAACGTGAGATTGTTGTACATTAATGTGCATGCATTCATGCAATACAATACGGAAAATTAGTTAGTACACATATTTAAGCTTTCGCAAAAATAAATTATTCAAAGGCTGGACCATAAAATAAAAAAAAATGAATAAAATTACTATGTTTTTGGGAATTTTCATATAAAAAAAGCATGTGTAAGTAAAAATAGAATTATAAAGTTATAGACTAATCAATCAATTTAAAATATCAAAGATCAAAGAAACAAGTGAATTTTCATTCTCCGGTCACCATCTAGTGAATCCAGCCACAGAAAGAAATTCTAGAAACAGCAAAGGGTTGAAACAGAAGTATTTGGGATTTGGGAGTGTTTAATTATTTAGTTATTCCAAGAAATTCTAGAAATAGTAGTATAGGGTTGAAGGAGAAGTAGTTGCCATGTTTAAGTTAGTTAGTTTTTTAACTTAATTAGTTAGTTGGAAATGTTTAAGCATATTAATTAATTAGTTCTTCTGCTACATCCGTTAGGCAATTAGTGACATGCATGAATTGAAGGAGTCTTTATTTTCTTTTGGTGGGTAGCGAGGGACAGCTTATTGGAGAAAAAGAGAGCGACCAAGTTGACAAACGGAGATAAAAACGTGATAGTGACAAAGAGAGAAACTGAGCGAAAATGACACGAGGTGGTTATTGCTCATTGGTTGTTCGAAAATATAGAAAAGAATAGGATTGGAGATTAATGCTCTAAATGTCTGAGGTGGGTCATATGACTTCGATGTTGGAAATTAAAATGGAGGTTGAAATTGTGGACGTTGATGAGATTTATGAAATTTTTATCTCAACTAAATATATTGTGGTTTGGATAAAAATATAGAAAGGGAAAAATCATAGACTAGCTTTATATATATAGAATAAAAAATTACTGCAATGTTGTAAAATGCAAGACAAATTAAAGTAATAAAAGAATTAAGTGGTTATTATTCATATAGCCAATTAAATAATTGATTAATTACTAACGAAAGTCAACGGCCATATTTGTTCACTGTGAATTGGTTTAAACGACTTCTAAAAAAATCCTTTTTTTCTAAAAATGCTATTTTGAACACTTTATATTCGATGTAGTATTAAAATAATATTTTTATTCTTAAAAAAATTTAAAAAAAATTTAAAAAAATATAAATTATAAATTTTGAAAAATATATTTCATATTTTTTAAATGAATATACTTTTTTTAAAAAATTATCCGAATAAATAGACTCTCAAACGAGCTGTAAGTCTAAGTTACGCTGAATATTTCTTTTTCTAATTCTGTAGAAAATGGCAGATTTCTTTGAGGCTTTACTTAATTTGCGAACTTTATTTGAGCAATTCTTTAGTGAATAAATTTTTTTTCTAAATCCTAGTGCTGAGTTGATTTTTCTTTTCGATAAGGAGGGCTTGCATGGCCTATCCCATCCGAAGTACCAATAGGGTTCTATTGCATAGCACAAATTTATCATTTCATTCGAACACGCATTCATAATAAAGTTGATACGATCTATAAATAATAACATATCTTATATAAAATTATTGAAACACACTTTAATTATGTGTTATAAAAATGATATGATAAATCTGTGTTCAGAGAAGAATCACTCCTCCTGAGGGCAATTGGAAAATCATATAACAATGCCAACAATGAAGACAATACCAGAGCCAAATGATTTTCGGTACTCAGAATTAAAATAGTGTTTCGAAAACTCACGAGTCTAAATTTTCGTTGATGAATTGGGAATTTATGTAAAAAAAGTTGGAGATATTGACATGTTTGGTTTGAGTTTCTAGTTTTCAATTTTCATTTTCAATTTTTTAATTTTTCAAATTTTGTGAAAAAAAATACTAAAAATTCTAAAAACTACAAATTTCAGTTTTCCGTTTTCATTTCCAGTTTTCAGTATTTCCTTCACAAATTTGAAAAACTGAAAATGAAAACTGAAAACTCAAACCAAACAAGTTTAGTTTTTTAAGTAACAGTTAGGGGTTGTTTGATTTGAGTTTCCAGTTTTTAGTTTTACTTTTAATTTTTCAGATTTTATGAAGGAAATATTGAAAATTATAAATTTCAGTTTTCATTTCCAGTTTATAGTATTTTCTTCACAAAATCCTGACAATTGAAAAACTGAAAATGAAAATTGAAATTTGCAATCAAACAGGCTATTAGTTTTTCACTACCCATGCTGTGTGTGTGTGTGTGTGTGTGTGTGTGTGTGTGAGAGAGAGAGAGAGAGAGAGAGAGAGAGAGATTGCTTGTTCTTAAACCCTAAACCTTATATTTTTCGGAAAAAAAACTCTAGATTCTTTATATAAATCTCAATTATGAAATTAAAATGGAGAGAGAGAGAGAAATGGTTTGCTCGCTACCTATTTCTTACCTGAGAATACCCCAACTTTTATCCATGGCTTTGCAATCAATCAAATTCAAACCAAATAGCTTAAATTGATGCGTAAAGGTACATGAATAGTTTTTATATCTAATATGTCTCCTCACGCGAATGTCTCTTTTTAAGCTTAAACGTGAATATTTTTATTAGAATGAGGTTCGAACGCTTGACAATTTAGTCATAATAGCTTGATAGCATATCATGAAATCTTTGGTTCCAAAAGCTTAATTCGATTGGTGGAGTTACATAAATTGTTTTTATATCTAATATTTATGATTTCTGAAAAAACTGCACTCATTGTGAGTATACATATATAGAATCCTCTGACAAGGGAATGAAAAACAAGAAAAGAACTTACTTGGGTCAAGTTCGTTGCTCACAAGCTCCAAAACCAGTGTTTTGCCAACCAACTCTCCAATCCCATCAAGAACTCCACTTACAAGCCCTCCACCATTTTGCTTCAAGGTCACAATGGCTTTCAATTTGGTTATGGTTTTGGTGCTGATGTTGGTCTTGGCACTTCCACCACTCGCCATAACACCCTTAATGCAATTACTAGACACACTCCCAATATTTCCCTTTTTCTCTTGTCTCCTCCGAGTTCTTAGGAAAGATATTTTACACTTGTTCAAGGACCAACTCTTGATGGGGTAATTATGTGCATATACCGATGTATATATAAGGGGAAACGTGGCTTGTTGTTGATGGATATTAATCATGGTTTTTCTTTTTGGTTATCTTTGCGGAAATTTATGGATATTGTCAGTGCATTGATCTAAGTTTAGAGACTTTGCCGTGGGTTTCACTTTACGGTGTCTATCTATAATAGGAAGGAAGATGAGTACGTGTAGATAAGCCTACCCCACTTGTTGCATACGGTTGAAAGAAAGCCGTTCAATCCATTAATTTTTCAAAGAATAATATTATTTATACTAATAAATTATAAGATATTATATCAATATATAACCATTAATCTATTATTATATGAGACGTAAAACTCATATTAGATGAGATACATATTCCGTCTAATAACAAATGAGAATATATTAATATGATATTCTATAATTTGTGAGTATAAATAATATTATTTTTTTCAAAATGCTAATGCTATCACGCTAACACAAAAGACAAGGGCTGCGTTTGGGTTAATAGTCTATAAATCACAATCAACAGTCCTATTCAATGCGATAAATTTTTTTGACAAACAAGTATGTGCACACCTGTCATAACTTTAGAGGCTGTAAAAAGTAATTAAGTGGGTGAGGAAAAGTCAGAGGATAAATTTTAAAATGGGAGAAGTGAATTAGTCTTTGTATCATATTGACGAAATCAATTTCGTGTTATGACCATTTTCCAATCACAAAATAATATTTTTTTTCAATTCATTACCAAAGAAAAATTAGATGTCATTTAAAATTAAAAAATAAGAATTTTTCATAGACTAACAATGTAAAAGTATGTTACATAGTTATCTAATCATATTTTTTCTCATTTGCATAATCTTTAATATAATAATGTGAGAGTCAACTATCATAATTGATTTGATAAAATATGATTTTATATTTATTTAAGAAAATTTTATATTATCAGTATATATAGAAGTTAAATTATAAAAATAATAGTAAAGTATAATTTGATATAATTTTGTCAAATACATTAAAATAAAGTAAACCTCGTTTGACTATTAAGGTGTTGATTGGTTCGAATAGATATGGTTCTTTCTTCTTCTTTTTTAATCAGAAATGCTTTATATCACGAAAATTATTTTTGTTTTGAAGTACGAACGTGGTTGATTGGTTAATTTCCTTAAAGTTTTCTTTTCTCTCCCCTTGTTTAATTTCCATCTATCTCCTGATTGGTGGAAAACATTATTTTTCGCACAAGAGACATGTCGTGTCAAATAGTGTGGTTCTATTTTTATTATGAGATTCATGGGCATAGAGACAGATTAGACGTCTTTTACAAAAATTGTAATCTCTTGTCTATCGGGTGAAAGATATCTTGGATACAAAAATTGAAACTTAGGTTATATCTTTTAAACAATAATTTGGGATATACATAAAACAAAACCCAAATATGCTAAAAGTTGTGTAAGATTTAATTGGTGGTTTAATTGCAGAATAGTGTTCTTACTTGTTGTTAATTAAAAACTCTATTGATGGTAATTAACCTATGACATGTTTGGATTAGGGGAAAATGACATAAAAGAAAATAGAGAGAAGAGGAAAAAAAAGGTGTATTTTGTTTAGGGCATGTTTGGTTGAGTTTTCAGTTTTCAATTTCCAATTTTCAATTTTTCATAATTTGTGAAGGAAAAGTTAAAAATTTTGAAAATTATAAATTTCAGTTTTTAGAATTTTCAGTTTTTTCTTCACAAATTTTGAAAAACTGAAAACTAGAAATCGAAAATTGAAAAATGGAAATTCAAACCAAACAGACCCTTGGTATCTTTGAATTTAGAGAAAAATGGAGAGAGAAATAAGAGTTATATCAAATTGACAAATATATATATTCTTACTGTAAAATAAGTAAAACATCATTTCATTTTAATTAAATTTTAAACATGTTTATAAATTAAATTAATAAATAATAGTGAAATTATATTAAAAATTAATTCAATTATCAAAATTTAAATTATAAAATTATTTTAAAATTATCTTACATAAAATATTATTTTTATAATTTTTTGTCAGTTTTTATATAATTGAAAAAAAGAATCAATTCCAAGGTGGAAAGGCCCAAATAACAAAGTTCCAAATAAATACACATCACGCAGGCTGCTCCAATTAAATATTAAAATTTTATGAACATTTAAATAATTTTACTTCTTCAATGGAATTATAAATATAATTTGACCATTTCCCCTTTACTTTCTTGTCAGCCGGACTCTTATAAAAGGAAAACATGTAATAAGAGGTTTGCCCTTGCAAGTTGCAACCTCCCGCCTTAAACGAGTTAATCATTATTGTCAGTAGATATTCTCAAAAAAAAAAGTATGCCCCACTAAAATTTTTTCTCTCCTTATGTTTTCGGCATCATCTCCCTATAATTTCTGCCCAAACAAACGGGCGGTTTCTTCCACCCATTTTTTAGTTTATATTTAAGTTAATCCCGAAATTATGTGTGTTAGTTATTTTGGCCATTGAGATTAAAACACTAATATTTTAGTTTTTAAAGTTACAAAATATGGGTCATATTAGTTCTGACACTTTAGTTATTGTACTGTCACATATTTACTAATGTGTTACATCAAATGATATGACAATGTGCAATAAAAAAAAATGATATGGCAATGATAGAATAATATTCTATTTGACCTATCCCAGTTAAATTACACCGAGATAAACATAATTCAAGTATTATAATATCAAATTTATATATAAGTAGTATTTTTAATATATTTAACATATACTAGCTCTTTGAACCTATTACTCAATAATATCACTTTTGAGGCCAATTAAAATGTTAGTCTATCACCAGTATATTGCTTAATATGGCATATTAGTAAAAATATGAAGAAAAAGTAATAAAAATAAAAATGGGAACTAACTTGACTTATATTTAATTTTTTTAGGTGACTATTATCCTATGGCTGATGGTCAATGCCTACCTACAGTTGGCATTTAACTATATTTTATAAATGTGGTTAAGTGAATTTTTTTTTTTGCTTTCATCTTACTTTTTTAATTTTTTTTAATTATAATTATTTTTTAATATTTAATTTTGTTTAAATTTATTATTTTAATTTTTTTATTTCAATTTTTTTCGGTTGAATTCGGGCTACCCGAATTATGTCAGGTGTACAGTGATTTTTTTATTTTTCATTTCATTTTATTTTTTTCTAATTTTGTCAAACTTAGTTATTTTTAATATTTAATATTTATATTTTTTAAGTTTTTATTTTGTAATTTTTTAAGAATTTTTCTTCCAGAATTTTTTTATTTTTATTTTATTAATTTTAATTATTTTTAATATTTATATTTTTTATTTTTTAAGAAGTCAGTTTGTTATAGTGTACAGTATTTTTTTTTCATATTTTTTTAATGTTTCCGAATTTTACCTCTCCCTCCTTCCTCCTTCCTTCCCCACCTCTGTCACCGCTCTCCCATTCCTATTAACGTCCTAACCTCAACATTGTTAGAGGAAACCTCTTTGAGCTTGCGTTTCAATGTAATCGTTCACCACAAAAACTTTCTATGTCTCCTGCTGCTATCGTCGTAATTAGAATCCGGCACTAGAGCTGGGATAATGAGAGGGTGATCCATCATGGCAGCAGGGAATTCAGCACCTGCAAGAAAAAGAAAGAAATTGAAAAGAAAAAAAATGAAGGTCAAGGAATTTGCAGAGTTGAAAGGGAATGAATTGAAGAGGAAGGGGAACGTACGAATTGCAGAGAGGAGGCAATTTTGAGGACAATACTTGCGAGTGAGAATTAGTGTAGGGATTTTGGAAGGTTGTGTTAGTTTCTAAGAAATATTTAATTTGTTTGGATAATTGATTAAATTGGCAAATGGTCCACATTATAAAGTTCCCTATCTTTAGATAGCTCCCGTGATGGTAATAGCGAGAATGGGGGAGTGGTGGCGGAGATGAAGGAGGGAGGAGAGGTAGGATGTGTGTGGCTGTTTACCCACGAATTTAATTATATTTAACCATATTTTAAAAATGTGGTGAATTGTAAATGTAGCTGATGGCATTTGCCATCAATTACGTGTAAAAATCCGCCATTCTTTTTAATGTCCGAGACTAAAAATTAATCTTTAAATCTTAGGGACCACATGATTCGCGCATATAACTTAGGTCGTAACTTGAACCTTCACTCGAAGTATTTTATTCCTGTTTCCGAGAAACAAACAAAGGGCCAATGAGTTTTTCCGTCAGCATTGGCGCGCTGCGTGTTGCTTTCGGAGCCGCCATGGCCTAAAATTTTATAATTTGTTTTTGTTTTTATATGGATTTTTTTATATAAATTTTATTACTGTACAATGTACATCCTTAAAAGGACAAGGAAAACGTGTGTATGATATCCATACTCATCGAGAGGAATTTGTCTTGTAGTGTCTGCCCTTGCCACCCTTGCATCTTCCTATGCTCCAAGCCTCCAAGTGGAATTTTCTTTTTGTTTTTTTTTATTGGAAGATTTATTTCTTTTTTGTCATTAACAATGTGTGACCAAGCATAACCAGCACGTGAATACTTTATTTTGACATGTTAAAATCCTTTGGCAGCCATTCCAATTGCAGACTTGTGACTTGTGCGCATGTTTAACGTCTTCTGGGTCCAGCTACACAAGCTTTTGACAAAGCATTTTATCAAAAGCAAAACTAGAAGCAGAAGTATGAAGTTGTTTTATTTCTTACAAAAATATTATTTTTTTTATCATAATTAGATGTTTTATACTGTTTAAATTAAAGGTCCATATGAAAAAGATTTTTTTTAATAAAATTACAATCGAGTACTATGAAAAATCGCGTATTAGAAACATGTTAGGATAAAAAAAATTGGTACATGATAATTTTTTAAAAAATTGATAATTATTTATATTCCTTACTTTTAAAATAAAAATAGCATAATTAAATATGTAGTCAATAAAAAAATAAAACTAAAGCTAATAAAAGATTTTATGTTATTTTTTTTCTCTTTTATGACTTTTATTTGTAATCAGAAAAAACTTATCAAATGCTTTTAAAATAAGTAAAAATTTGATTATTTGCTCGGGGGTGTTTTTTTTTATGGAATTTGGGTGATGTATTTACTTCAATATGATATTTTGAAAAAAATTTACACAATATGATGTTTTCAACACTGAATCCGCCAATGGCGGATTCAATAAAAAAATATTTTTACACTATATCCATTGCAAATTCAACGTAAAAAATAATATTTTATTGAATCCGGCGGATTCAATAAAAAAATATTTTTTACAGAACCAGTACCAAAAGTCAAATTCAACAACACAGAATCCGTTAATGACGGATTCTAAACACCATATATAAACAAATTTATCCATTTTCTCATATTAGTGTAAATCACCTATAAAAACACCGTATATAAATTATTTTTCCTTATTGCTCTTCTATTTTTTTAAAAGTACAAATGAATAAATAAAACAATATTTAAAAGTAATTAAACTAAGTATTTTGTCTCCTATATAGTGAGCACATCTGAACAAGTTCTATATTTGTTATTGTTTGCATATTATTCTTTAAAGGCAATTAATATGAACATACAAAATGAAAATTAAAAAAAGTGAGAAAAGAAAGTGAATTAAAAAAAATAAATAAATGAAGAGAAAGAAAACAAGAAATATTTTTCTTCCCATGTTTGGTTACTGCAAGAAAATAAGTATTTATTTTCAGCTATTCAAATATTGAAAGAGTTCTTAAAACATATTGTAAAAAAATATAATTTTGATATAAAATGACCTTTAAAAATATTTATAAGCTTTTATATGTTGACATTTAATTTTAATAGTCATTTTATGTCAAATTATTTTTCTTGGTAATGCTTTTATTAACACTTTAATTGTTAAAAATATTTATTTTTCTAGGTGTCAGGGATAAAAAATGAAAAAAATCAAATAACTTATTTATCCTTTATAAATATAACTTAAAGAAGTAAATATAAATAAATTGACATTTTAAATGAATTCTTTTTTTCCTCTAGTTTTTTTGCACTACCGAAAAAAGGGGTTTTTTTTCTTGGATCCCACATTCATTTTTCTTCGTCGCTCTTTATTTTCTTCCTATTCAAAGCAGGAGAAAACATCAAAAAAAATTCTTCCTTTTACGATTATTTTCATTTTGTCTGTCTATTTTTTTTTACAAAATATCTATCTATTTCTTATATCAAGAAATATTAATTTTTTTATTTTCAATCTTACTCCTAATGCAATTAACTGTATTTATTTTTTAATAACATTGTAATCATGTAATCCAGAGACAGGGACAGTTGCACAGCGGGGCAAGGAGGGGCTCCCTCTGCCCGTTAATTTCCAATTATTTTATGCATATATTAGTTTATTATATCAATTCTAAAATATTACATCTTTTAACTTATTTTAAATTTATTTAAATCTAATATGTAATCAAAATTATAAAATAAGTTTAATTTGATGATTTATTATTTGATAAAATATTATAACTTTAATTCCAAAATATAATAAGTTCAAAGTTTAAAAGTAAATTTATCTGTTTAACATTTTTCTTCAATTCATATAAACAAATTGAGCTGCTTACATATTTAATACATAAAAGACTAATTTAACAATGTGTGACATTTATAATCAAAATAACACTGTTTCACACATTTTATTAATATTTTAAAATCAAAATTTTAACCTAAATCCGTACCGTAGTGGTGGTCGTTAGAATTTTTAAAGCTTAATATTTTTTTTTCAAAATATGCTAATGAAATTAATACGTTAGTTAGTTATTTAATAAACTTACGGGTACCATACCTCTTAGATATTTGTGATTAAGAATGAATCATATGTATTACTATAATTCAAGTTTTTTAAAATCTATTAGATCACAATAGCTAATTACATAAAAGGTACTGGGCCTCATAGGTATTGAAATAAAAATCTTAAATTTATTCGACAAATAGGAGATTAAAAATAGATACGCCTAATTTAAAAATTTTATCTTATTAATTACTGTTGATCCTTCAACCGTGTATTTTTTAGATCCATTCCTGATACAAGGAGGGGTATCTATGACATGTAATTGTGAGGGGTACAGTGAAGTAGGTTTGTAATTCACTCTGAGTTTGGTTCTTGTTCATTTAATTATAAAAAAAATATTATAACAATGTAAATTTATATTTTAATAAAAATAATATGTCACTTATATATATTTTTTATTATTATTAAAATATATTTATTATTTCCATCAACTCTTGGATCCCATGAAGAAGAACTCTGCTGAGGACCCCACCGCTTCAAGGTCATAATATGGCTTTCATATTATTATGAGATTTGATTTTGCTGTTGCCATTACTACTTTCAGTAACGGCCATAGTACAATAACGAGCACACACCCGATAGCAACCTTTTTCTGTCCTTAGGAAAGAGAGGTTACACTAAAATAAGAAGAACCAACTCTTGATGCGTCAAGGGGAAAGCTGTGGATGATTGGTTAGCCCGTGGGGTCCTCAATATCATTAATGTGCTCTTTGAAAAATTTATGTATAGATATAATTCTAATACATTGTATCTAAACGTATTAATTCACAATAATACAAGTGAAATCCATAATCAAATAGGTGCATATTAAAAAAATAAACAATGTCACCTTGACAGTAGAAAACAGTCTCTCCACTTCTGAATATAAATCCATTTGTACACACAGATATATTAAAAACTCATTATATCTAATTATCAGCATTGTTGGTATGAATGTTACCGCATAAAAAATAGTTAGTCAAGAGTGCTGAGAAATTAAAGGAGGAGAGATAAAACCTCTTAAACCCCAAAATGAGTTTTGCTAGTATTCTTACGGTAATATTTGTGAATTTAGATTTTAGAGAAAAACAAAGAAAAAGGGAGGACTTATAATATAAAATTATATTACAAGTTCTCTCTTTCTCCCCAGAACCCAAACTCAAACATATTCTTATGGTCCTAATTAAGTGTCCTTTAAAGTATTATAAATTTTAAAAGTTTTTAACGGGTCTCATAGCCAGAAAATGCAGAATCTCCTCCTCTCGATGTTAAACTTTCCATTTCCAACTCTTTAACTAGTGCCCTTGGATACTAGTTAGATAAATCCTAGTTTTATTTGTACACCTAAAAATTTGGTGTCCTTAACATAGCATTTGGTAGTGGAGACATGACAAAATACACAGGAACAATAAAGACAGTGGAGGCGGAGATATAAAAAACACTGTCTCTATATTGTGTTTAATTGTGTAGTACAAGACATGATAATTGTCTCCATATTTTGTTTGGAAACACGAGGACAGTACAAAAAATACATGATAAAAGACATATATACCCCTTCTGCACCATCGCTAGACCGCCGCCACCGACCTCCAGACCAGCGATTGGCTAGCTGCAGCATCGACCTGCCAGCAGTGGCCTGACCACCCACAAGTTTCAGGACACATTGGAAAGTATTTTATATATATATATGGGTATTATTAGAAGAAAAATATTAAATTTTTGTTTCAATATCATATCTCTATTGTCCCTATGTTTTGGAAATACATAAATTTTTTGTATTTTTATCCCTCATCTCTATCTCCATCACTAAATAGATTTATGTCTGAAGTATTTCCTTATTTTTGTCTCTATATCACAAACCAAACTCTATCTAAATGTGTCCACCCAAATTCAAGGTTAGGAAACAAAAACTTTTATCTTTATATATGAGTACTACAAAATTCAGTTATGGTAGATTGGGTGTCAGCACAATCCGTAAATCATGAAAATGTCTTTGCACTTTTTACTAGCATTTTGCTAAAAAAAAAAATAATGGGATTCACTTTTTTATGAATTAAAATTGTAGTTGTATACGGTTTCTCGTGTTCTTTTTGATTATCTGAATAGAGTAGATGTGGTCGGTGGCTCGGTGCATTCATATATAATTCATTTAAGTTGGAGACCTGCCGTGGGCGTCTCTTTATGGTCCATATTAAGGCAAGAAGGCCCCCAATGGTGTACAATCGAAAGAAAGCCATTAAATTGCATCTAACGCTTTTGCCCAAGAAACAAAACAACAATGCTACAACGCAAAAACAGTAAGACAATGTTGTGTGGTGAACTCAATTTTTCTATCCGATGTTTGTGTTCTTATCTCTTCAATAAAATGTCTCTATGTGTAATATTATGGTTATTTTGAAAAAAAAAATGGTTTATTGTCAAAATAAGAGTAGAGATCGGACAAGGAAAAAGCCAAAATTAAAATGGGACAAGTGGTCTATATCAAAGTCAGCCAATTTGTACATACTTCATAATGTGGCTTACTCCCTTAATTTGTTTTAATGGTCTAGATTTTAGATTGGGTACAAACATCATTAATTATTTTGTGTATGTATCACAAGTGTTCTTGTCCTACCCCAGCAAGCAAACTAGCTTTTGAGTTTAAAGACATGACAGAAGGTGAGGTCCATCCTAATCATTGTAATTAAATTAAAGTTGTTCATCTGTTCAACCAAAAAATTTGCACGGAACCACAGGTGGCAGATAAAGGTAAAAATCCAAGCACATGCATGATGCATGGATATATCTTTTGCCCTCACTAGCCACCGCCCAATTATAGCTAGGAAAGAAGCTTTAAACCTTCCTTGTTCAGAAGAGGAAATTTTGTGACATAGCTTCGGCAACGTAGGTGATCATACAGAAATTTTGGTGAGAACCCCATGCTCCTCTTAAGCATTCTTTTAATTACAAAATGTGACTGATTGAGAAATTTCTGAGTCGGGCAAGCAAGCTACATCGGAGACTAAGTGAATTTGCCATTTTGAATACAAGGTGGTTGAATTTGAGTATGAAGTACGTAACATAACTGATTACAGGTGATTGATACAGTACCCTCAAAATTAGAAGGATGTTGGTACCCTTCTTTGTTGGCTCCACTAGAAGATAGGCACCTCTATTATAATTACATTTTATTTTCCTTTTTAAGTTTTTAATTATTAATAATTTATAAATCTTGAATTTTTTAAATTTTTTGCAACTTGACCCCATTTTTCTATTAATTGTCTTTAATGTTAATTTCACCTAATGAATTAGAATAATCTATTATTTCCAGAAAAAAAATCCCATTTTACATCAAATTGCTAAGAACCCTAACCATTTGTTCTTCCTTGTCCTCAACCACACCCAAAAAACAACTGATCCAAATCCCTTATGCTATATATAACTGAAAGCAATGGGCAAATGAAGAAGGTGAATCACATGATTTTTCCAGTGAGATGATTTACCACACTAGTGCTATTATTGCCAATAGATTTGGATCCTCTGTCCTAAATTTCTTGTCCTTTTTTCTGTCCTCTTATTTATATATTGACAAGTGTTCCATTATCAAGAATAACTTTTCAGTTTTTTCAAAACCAAATTTTAATAACTGTTCATAACTCACATGCTGCTTTTTTATTAGTGGACAAGAAATGAGATACCAAATAGATTCAGATTCTCTGTCCTAAATTTCCTATCCTTTTCTCTGTCCTCTTACTCATATATTGACAAGTGTTCCATTATCAAGAATAACTTTTCAGTTTTTCCAAAACCAAATTTTAATAACTGTTCATAACTCACATGTTGCTTTTTTATTAGTGGAGAGAAAATGAGACACCAAATTGAGACAAAGAATTTCTTTCTATTGCGAATCAACCAAATTGTTGCAACGTTTTGATCTTGGATTCAACTAAGACAACATGTTAATCCTTAATTAAAACCTTAATGAGAGAGATGACACGGCCTCATATAGATACTGGCATCAGAGAATTGTGAACGGCTGAGGCAAAAACAGTGTCGGGGCAGAGCTGGATCAATTTGACAGTAAGGATCAATATATTTAACAGGTCATTTTATATATAAAAAATATATTTTGTAGTTTTTATTTTTATTTAAAAATTTAAATAAAAGTCATTATTAATTATTTCTTATACCCACTACTTGAAAAAAACAAGTTAATAAAAAAATTTAATTGCACAAACAGTGCAAGTATATCAAAATTAATAAATCTTGAAATAAGAAAGGTTAATATCCTTTTTCCTTTTCTTCCACTTACAATTCAACACCATTGTGAAAAGTCATGTTTAAATCATATCAGCAATAAAAATGAATGGTGGGTATAGGTTGCGGAGCGCGGGCGAATGAGTAGTGTGCCTTTTTTCTCTCTGTTATAAGTAGAAAAGCTCAACATCCTCCAACAAGAGGGAAGCAATACAACATAATGTCAAAAGGAGACATGAACTACAAACAAAACAAAACAAAAACAAAGCAACATACAAGACACCCCAAATACTAAAATAATCACAACCTCCCCTCAAGATCTACCGCACCCCCTGTACGTTCACATGAAAAATCCCCTCCAACCTCAACGAAATCATCTGGTCTTGATGAACTAAAATGCAACAAACTCAATAGGAAGTCCCCCCGTGAAGGGAAAATGCTTAAGAGTATGAACCGGCATCCGTAACTTCAAGTACGAACATTGAAATGCAAAGAAAAAGTCATGTAATTTGTGGACAACTCATTTTCTCTCTCTAGTTATTTAACCAACCTTGACTACTGATTGGCTGTAACCCATTTTCACACATTTTCGCGCTGGATTTAGTCGTGCCATATAGCTATGCTCTTGATGAAGTACCCCAAAACATGCATCGTCATGCTACCACTTCTAACAATCTGTTCCACTTCCACCTATATATACCTGCTGGTGTCAAACTTTACTAAGTGTTATATTGTCGAATTAATGTTCAACTTTGATAGTTCGAGGAATTGGTCAAATGCCTGGCACGTAGTGTGCGCAATTGACAATGTCTATGATTTGTCAAGCTACGTGTCGAAGTTCAAAGAAAGTTGATAGCTTGAGAACCCAATTTGACAATTCGATATTGGCAGTTCTTTTATTCGATGTTTGACAAATCGAGATCGAAGTTGGTCATTTGGGACTTAGGTATTTTGAGACCAATCGGAGGCTAAGAATGAATAATCTTCATGTTCGAAGTTCGACTAGTCAAAATGGGGATTCGTCATTATAAGACTTAGAAAAATTCTGAAGATGTTGAAGACTCTATCATGATAACTCTAATGCAAGGTTCATCAATTGGCAGTTACTAACAGTTACCAGTAGTTATTGACAAAAGCTTGACAAAGACATGATAAAGTGGCGATCAAAGAGCAAATGACAAAGCAAATAACTATCAAAACCACGTGGACAACATCTAGAGACAGCTAAGGACAAGTGTCAAGATCATAGAAACTTTGGTTGTCTATAAATACCAGTTCTGTACATATTGTAAATGGTTGAAATTTTCACATACACACTCACTCTAAAATGCCTCCAATGACTACACAGAGTCCAGAGTTAACCGAGTATTGTTCTCAACCCATTTCCTTACTTTTCTAGGATTAATCTGTCTTTACTTTCTGTTCTTATTTTTTTATAATTTTTGTACTTCATTTACAGTTTGTTAATCAATTTATTTTCTGTACTTCTTCTTCTTCTTCTTTTAATCTGTCAATTTACATTGTATTTATAACATACACGAATCACAATACAAATCACACTACATTGCACTCTACATTCCATCCTCATTCATAAAAATAGTTTGACACTCAATTTTTTTGGTGGAGAACCCAAGATGAATAGTTTTTAGCTCCCAGAATCGAGATCTTGGAAAACAAAAGCTGTCATCCAAACTTTTGAAGTTTGTCGATTTATGCTTGGTTTAGAGCAATTTGGCCTCCTACACAAGGAGTTTGTCAATTGTTTGTTATTAACAAGTAAGTGCTAAAGTCTGCCATAAACAATACCTCATAAACTGGTACCATAAGAGCACCCAAACTCCTTAATTAGAATGAGTAGTACCATACCTTAACTAGAATACATCATGCTAATGAGTACGAAATCATTACATTTGTTTGAAGTACACTGAAATACACGATGAAATATAATATAATGCATCTTAAAGTGTCAACGAAACAGCTTATGGATTCTTTTTCTGTAGCCATATATTTTGAGGGAGGTCTTTGATGACAATTGGTGAATCGTATTAGTGACTGAAAGTAATCAAATCTATTGCCAAGTATCGATTCAGGCTTGCTATCTTCGTTTTTTTTTTCAAGAGAAATAATAAATGTTCACCACCATACTTACACCAAATTAAAAGTTGTAAACCAACATGCAAAAATTTGTAAACCAATATGCAAAAAGTTGTAAACTAATATACAAAAAGTTTTTACATATTTGTTTATAAATTTTTGTATATTGGTTTACAACTTTCTATATACTGGTTTATAACTTTTAAATTAGTGTAAATATATGGTGTAAGTGTGGTGGTGGTTATATATCACTCCTCTTTTTTCCTTGCATCCAGTGTTTGTTGACTACCGAGATGTAGATCCATGGAAGTGAGTCTTGTGGAAACTAGTGCCGATGAAAGCATTGTCATGTGTGGGTAGATTGTGGACATATTCTTGTATGAATAAAGTAGTATTTTTTTCGTGACGGTTTATTTAAGTGTATATTTGTGAGTTTGAGTTTTGGAGGGAAAGAGAGGAAAAGAGAGAACTTCTAATATAATTTTACTCTATAAATTCTTCCCTCTCCTCCCTTCCTCTCTAAAATTCAGACTCATAAACATACCCTACAAGAACTACCACTTCCAAAAGATTTGTCATTGCTGTGGTCATTAGATGCCTTGGAAAAAAAAACAGTATTTGTTTTATGAGATGGCTTGAATGCATGGTGTATTCGACAGAAAAAAAAATGCATGGTGTATGTGGTATGAGTATTGGAGCTATTATAGTTTGCTATGATGATGATTAGTGGGTATTTTTTGCTATTTGTCATTCTAATGATTTTCGAGTATGGCTTGTTTATTACTTGTCTCGTTCGAAAAAGTTTGAGCTTTTGTCTAATTATCGAAAAAAATCACCAAAAATAAAGGATAATAGAGAGTTTGTCCGTTAAAAAGGTTATAAGGACTCACTTTGGTGTGGATTTAGTGTTAGCCATTAAAAAGCTTAATTAGAGTCATAAATCAAAATGTTTTGGATAAACATGGGATGAGCTTACGTATGAACTAAAGAGTTAATTATATTGAAAAAATGGCCTAAAGGATAAGTTCTCAATCGAATAAAAGACGAGACCAGAGAAGAAAAACGAGCCGCCATGGATTGATTAAGTACATGACTAAAGTATTCTAAATGTTAAAAGACTGAAGTTCAAGGGTATAAGTTTTCTTGCATGAGAAATGTACCCCAAAGAAAGAAAAGGTTGTTTCCAATCTATATATCACACACGTCTTTTTCCTAGCAATTTTGAAAGCTGAAGCTAGAGGCTAGACGATGGGTTGGTAAACTGCTATTTTAATAACCTTGAAGACTTACTCTTTGTCCTAACACTTTTTTTCAAAGCATTTTATCATATTATAGTTGTAGTCAATGACATGTATCTTTTTATTCTTTGCTATCCTCAACTGTCAAAGCACGAGATTGAGCAGAATGAGTTCGAAAATTTTAAGCTTACGGCATTGAAAGGCAGAACTTTTGGTAGTGTTAATTTTGTAGCAAAGTCAATATATATCATATATTTGAGTGTTGCAGAATTTGACACTTCTATATTGTCACAACGTACCAAGGGAGTGCCGCAACGAATATGACGATCGCTTTTAAAATAAAATATAAAATAGGAGTCGTCGTCAATTTTAATTCTAGTTAAAATTGGAAAACCTTTTGATTTGCAAATTGGTATTTTAAAAGAAATTTGAGGTTCGGGAGTCTGATTATGATTAAGGAAAGTGGAAACCTAATCCCACTGCACTCCTAATACATCCGTATAAATACGGTTACCCTAGAGCTTATTATGCAAATTGATCATGATTTTATAATATTTATTTTTTCCCCCAATGTATGACAATTACATATTTACAAAGAAATAAAGCTAAAATTAAAAGAAGAAATAAAGAATAAATTTTATGAAAAAGGATTTTAGCTTGATAGTTGTTTGCTACGTCGACGTATCCTCTGGTGCAATAAGGAATTCAAAGCCATGTCGTTCTTGTAGAAAATGATTCTGAGTTGATGGATTTTAATTATAACAGAGAAAAAAATGTTCGTTGGTTTATTTTAGTTTTTGAAAATAAACTTTTGATTAAAAAAAATCCAAACAGCAAATAAAGAAAATCTGAACAAAATAATTTTTTTATTTTTTTGGTAAGAAAAAAAGTTAGCCGAAAATAATAAACATCCCACAAACAAATAAATAATAAGAAAAAAAGACAAACCAAAGAGAAAAAAAAGTCTAAACAGCAAGCCCAAAAAAAAAACAAAACAAAAGGAATCAAGCCCAATATCTCCTACCAAAATGCAAACCCCAAAAACAAAAACAAGCACTAAGCTCACGACCTAAAAGTAACTAATAACAATCTAAATACATCTGATCCTAAAAACCAAACCAAAGAAAATAAGTAACACTCCTAAACTAAACACAGAAAGCAAAAGACAAGTGAACCATGAAGAGGAGAATAAGGGAAAGTGCTGGAAAATTTTATATTTTTTTTAAAGGAAAAAAAAAACAGAGGGGTATGGGTTGAGGGGACAATGCACACAAATACACTAACTACCAAATCTTTCACATGCAAACACACAAGTACACACGCACACACGCGTACACACATACCCCTTCATTTTCTTTTTTTTTTTCATACACACACTCATAGAGGAAGAGAGACATAGAGACACACATATGAGAGAGAGAGCATGCAAAAGAAAGAGAGTGAAAGAGAAAAGAGAGATCAGAGAAGGGGATGCCGCCGTGGGGAGGGGGCTGCACCGCAGTGATGCGGCAGATCCGTGGGAGGAAGAGGGTCATGCTATTGGCTGTTGGCAGTTGGTCATCACGGCGGAGAGGGAAGAGCTCGCGGAGGGACGGTCCACGTCGCGGTGGCTGGCGTGAGGTTCGGCAAGGGACTGGCCACCTCTGGGGAGTCGATTTGCGGCAGCTTGGTGTGAGGCACGGTGGCTGTGCCGCAAGGTCGAGAAGATGACAGGCGAGCTATGGAGGAGTAGCGGGCTGAGTGACCGCCGCGGCTACCCCCCCTTCCCCTTTCTTCCTCTTTTAGATTCTCCTTTTGATTTTTGTTGTTGATAATGATGAAAGGGTAATGGTGATTCTGATGATGGCTAGTGGTCGTGATGACTAGTGCTGATGATAATGTGAGGCTGCGGTGGTGGTGGGAGGACCACCGTGGCCTCCTCTCCCTTTTCCTTTCTTTGATTTTTTTTTTAAATTTTGTTTTTGATGATGATGATGATGATAATACTACCCCTGTTGTTACCTTTGTCTTTCCTTCTTTGCTGCTTATTGCTGGAATTTGTTGCTTGGATTTGATTCTGGTTCCTTTGTGTATTTTGCTGGTTTACTGCCTTTGTGTATTTCCAGATCAATTCCCTCAATGTGTATTCTCTTAGTGTTTCCGATTGCTCTCTCCAATGTGTATTCTCTCTTTGTGTTTTCTGATTGCTCTCTTGTTCGAATCCCCTTTTGCCTATGAAGTTTGGCCTTATTTATACACCTGATTATTCCTATGCAGGCCATCATTGTTATTGACCACAGGTTGGCAATTGAAGGAGCCCATCCATTGCAATGAGTACAGGCCAACAGTACATTGCACTTTGTTGCTGAATTCGTTTGATCTACTACAAGCTTTTTATTTTTTATCATTATTTTTCTTTTCTAATCAAATGGCTGCATACTTTCTGTCATTTTCTATTTTCATATTGCTCAAGTGTGCAGTGGTGATGAATGAATAAGAGATTTTTGTCCTGAATCATTGCAGTTTTGATAATGACGGCAACGTGGTTCCTCAGTCTTTTGATTGTTTTTGTTATCTTCAGTTCTGCATGCCTTTCTTTCTGTCTCGCTTTTCCTTTTCTTTTCATTTTTTATTTTTTGATTTTTTTGTTATTTTTAATTTTTGTTATGAGTTAACAGAACAAAGAAATATGGGCTTCCTAAATGGGCTAACAAAGATTGGTTGGATCGAAAGGTAATAAACAAAAATACGCTTGATACCTTTTTTTTTGAGACATTTTTTGTTTTTGTTTTTTTTAAATTAAAAAAAAAGTAAAAGTGTCCGGACAAAATATGATATTCACATATATCAACAATAAATAATTGACAATTTCCTTATACAGGAGGCCAAATTGCCTTAAACTAGGCATCTATCGTCAAACTAAGGAGTTTGAATGTCAACTTTTGTTTTTCAAAATCTCGATTTGGAAAGCGAAAAACTACTCTTTTCGGGTTCCACACCAAAGAATTGAGTGTCAAACTGTCTTTTTATGGAATGAGGATGGAATGTGTGTAGTGGAAAGTGATTTGTGTGTTGTAATTGTGTGAATGTGATGTTTGACAGATTAAAGAAAAAGAATTTGTAGAATATAGAATACTTGATTGACAGATTATAAATAAAGTACATGAAATGTAAAGAACTTGAAGGAAATTTAATCTTAAGAAAGCAAGAAAATGGGTTAAAAGCAATACTCAGTGGACTTTGGACTCTATTTTGCCATTTGGCGAAGTTTGTAAAGTGCGTGTGTGAGTAAAAATTCCAACCATTTTCAATTGTACATAACCATTATTTATAGATAACTTAAGACCCTAAGATCTCGACACTTGTCTTTAGCTACCCTTAGATGTTGTCTATATGTTTTTGACAGTTTCTTTGTTTGTCACTTGCTCTTTTCATTGAAAAGTCACCACTTTGTCACTCATCTACTAAGCTTCTATCAATAATTGCTAATAACCGCTGATAACCATCAATCGACTAATGTCTGTCTTGAAGTTATTATGACAATCCTGTCAAAACCTTCAGAATTTTCTAAGTCTTCAAATGACAAACCATTCATTTCAACTAGGCAAACATGAGCATGAGAACTCGTTATCATTAGCTTCAAATCCAGGTCTCGCTCTAATGAGAACTCGTTATCATTAGCTTCAAATCCAGGTCTCGCTCTAAGTAAGTCCTACAAGTTTTGACATGTTGATTGACGAACCTAGAACTTTGTCAACTTTGTACAGTTTTGTCAATTCGAATGTGTCAAATCCTTAACCGGCCTTTTGGGCCAATGGAAGTCGAACGTCAATTTGATAGACGTGGTGAAATTTGGTGCCATCATATATATAGGTAATCAATCTTAATGCACGGCTTGATATCAGGGACTCTAATTAATCAACATCCAACAAAAGATTTACCTTTTTTTTAATTGAGCTTAAAAATATCAAATAACTCGACTTTATTTTAACTCTTGTTATGAACATTTTATTTTATCATATGTGAAAAAAAATTCCGAAAAAAAAAACATTTGATGTCAAAGCTCATTATACATCTTCGCCAAATTCAATCCCTTATTCATCTTTTGGTCTAAATTATTCTTTTTAATACTTTGGTCATTTATTTATTTTGCTTCTTTTATTTTATTCATTTCATTTTCTTTACCTCTTTTATTTTACATGGTTTTGAAATATTCAATTGCTAATCTGCCAAAAAATTATTCAATTGTTAAAAACAAAGACGTAATTAAAATTAAAAAAAAATGTCGATGAAAAAGATGGCCAGTTTTACTCCAAATCTTACAATCTCTGATCTCAGTACGACATGCCTGGGCTTAATCCCAATCCAAAAACGAGATTCATTAAATTTGAAAAGAAAACAAACCAAAACAATAAAAGGGTTTCAGGCTTCTCACATTGATTTTCTTAGTTGGAAATGCAGAGAAACCAGCCACAAAATAAGGAAATCCTTACAAGAATTGCAAACAAGTAAAGCACAAAAGGGGGAGTTCTCGCAAAGGATGCGCAAACAAAACACAGAAAAGGAAAAAAAAAAAACAGAAAAAGGAAGTTGCTTACAAGAGATGACGAAGAATGAGGACAAGAAAAACATAAAAGTGTAACGAGGGGAAAGTTTGTTTTTTCAAAAAAGGTCAATTTCACCTCAAACTAGATGCATTCAAGCTAAATTGAAAGTGTCAATAAAAGAGGGTGAGCTAAAGCATAGAGGGAGGTAGCAAGGACATAATACACAGAGGAGAAAGAAGAAAGCATATTTGGATCGAAGAAACATAGGAGACTCAAACTTAGAGATCTTGAGATTGAGAAGAGACAATAAGAAGTCGACATGAACTTTAACATGCACTATCTTTATTTCTTATTAATAGTCACTCTCAGAAAATCATATCAAATTAATACATTGAAAAGTTAACGTATCTAGCTACAATTTATAGTCAGATATATTAACTTTTTAATATATCAATTTGACTTGATTTCCTTAAAGCGACTATTAATAAGAAATGAAGAGAATAATATATTATCAATTTGATTTGGTTTGCTTCGGTTTTAGAAATAAAAACTGAAAATCAAACTAATTAGTTTTCAAAAAATGAGATCAATCCAAACTAATTCATTTCAATTTTCAGCGCATGGGTTTTAGCGTGTTTTTTTTTGGGGGGGGGGGGATCAACTTTCAATTTTTACTTAATTTATATCAATTGTGAACATTTCTAAATATTATATTTTATCTCACGTTTTGGTAATGATCGATGGGTTGCTCCTAGGACTCAATTATAAAATTTTATTTAATGTAGGGATCTAATTAAAAACTTTAAACTACATGGGCTTTACTTTAAAACAGGGTGAAACCATAAGAAACTATATATTTGATTAAATCACATGCAAGTGCTACGATGTCCCACTTTTGTGTCTAATTGAGGCGTTAAATAAAGTCTCTCATCTATTGAGTGACATCTAAAAGGAAAAAGAAAAGTTGCCACTAAGACATTTTTATTAGAGCAGACATCTAAATTGGTCTCTGCGAATTTCATTGATAGATAAATTAGTCCGTGATAAAAAAAAATTAGTATTGAGATCTCTCAAAATTATAAAAATAGAACATTATAGGTCTTTAACAATTTCATTAATGAGCAAATTAGTCCCTGACAATAAAAAATTAATGTTGAGATCCCCCACGATTGTAAAAATAAGACATATATGTCCTTGATTCACTTGCAACTTGTTAAATACTAACGTGGATTTTAATTATTGATTTATATGATACCCACGAATTTCAATCAATACCAACTAAAATACACTCTTTTATTTTTATTTTTTCATTTTTGCAAATTTCTATACCCTAACATTCCAATATTTCGTTATACCCATTATTATCAAAAATGAAACCCTTGGCCTCAAGTTTGTGTTCAAAGAAAGGAATCAGATTTGAAATTGAATTTCTTATACTTTATCATCACCTTATTTTGAGAAACTATGGTACTAATATTATAAATTCATAATTATTCCCTTAAAAGAGCTATTTGCTATAGTACAATGATTGTATATTACAAAGCACACTACAAGAAAAATAGTCTATAGTAACACCTTAAAAGTGTGCCTTGAAGCATTATAAAATGTTACCTTTGACAAAGGCTACATTTTTTAAGCTATGGGAACACTTTTGGGTATGTTGCTTTATTAAGTGTGGTCAATTATCAAAAGTAACACTTTTATATCATAAAGCAACACTTAAGGGAAATATTATAGTCACACCTATCAAGTGTTGCCTTTGAGTCCAAAGCCCAATAATATTTCAAAAGAATAAGCAACACTTATTTTATCTTAAATAACATGTTATAAGCATTGCTATTATGATACTTGCCCGCAAACTTGACCATCTTCACTCAGAAAAAAAGAAACATATAATTTCGAAATCATTTGTCTCTAACAGCTCCACTTGCAATTGGAAATACCATACTGCAAGGATAGTGCCGAGGGAAGGGATATTTTTATATTGCTTCATTTCATTTCGCCTAATATTTTGGAATCCATTTGCAAACATAGAAATGCTCAATCAAAACTCTCGAACTATTGAAATTTATATATTTATCTAGAATCGAGACCATTAGAAGGTACCTTTATAGTCTTATACATTGTAAGCGACAAAGCCAGAAAAGGCTATACTTCATAAATAAAATAAAACCAATTAGTGTGAGAATTACAAAGTCAAGGAAGAAACCATATGTATCTTCCAACGTCAGTCTGACATAGCTGTGGTTAATCATGAAATGAAAACTATAACGCCTCACCTAAGCAACTAGAAAAACAAAAACATACACTAGGATTTTTCTAGTTTGAAGCCGAGTGAAAATTCTTCGAGATATCAGTCTCAGTGGCTCCGGGAAGTTCCAGTCTTCTTTTCCGTGTATCTCTGTTAATCGAAGAAGCAGGTGTCAAAGAATTTGGTAAGAATAAACAATTGCCAAAAAATGAGGGTTTATGATCAAACAAATCAGGAGGGATGGTAGCAAGAAATTCCCAGGCTCTCTCACCTTTTTTCCAACAGTGAATGGAACATACTTGTACAGTTATAATTGATCATATGCACAATTTGGCGCTTCATTGTGAGAACAAACAGGGCAACCCAACAGCAGAGTAGTATGGGCCAGAAAAGGGTTTTTAATCTAATAAGGAGACAGAAAAGATGAATTGAAGAAATACTATTGACTTGTCAATCTCCTCCCTGCCTGGCTACCCTCCTCAATAGAAGTTTTCACACCCTTTAACTTGATACTCTCTATCTGCCCTATTAGGGATGGTACTTCTACCACAAGGCACTCATAGTCCATATCACAACCATAGCTTAAGCCAAGTCTGATTCTTGCTAGTACTTACTAATTAGGCTCTGAGACAAGAATAGTACGAATTGTTTAAATAGAAACAAACAAGGTTAACAAATAAACCTAAAAATCCAGGATCGAGGGTAAGAAACTTAAGACCAGGAAACTTGCCCATGCCCATACATACACCATGATTCGACCAAAAAAGCACAATATACAGTATTCCAATCTCTATTTTTGTTTTTTTTTTGTGTGATAAACAATCTTTCACAAAAAATGTCATGACAGATTCAATGATCCCAACCAATTCTGATATACAGTATCAAATAAAGGAAACATTCTCCAAAGTGAGGGGAAGAAAAAAAGACATTAAAAGAGCCATGATTGAATCCTTCAAGCAACTAGCCACACCAAGGAACACAATGCAAACAGGTGTATGCAGAAAGGCAAAAAGATTTGAGGAACAGATTATTTTGATGTACTGGCACCTGTACATAGAAATTGAAAGAGACATTACACTAGAACTTGAAGTCCACAAGAATAATTTTTAATATAACACTGAACAATGAACAATTGAACATGTATCAGATGTGGTTCATGTATGGTTAAACTTTTTGAGAATCTGCTTTTCCATAATTTTTATACAGTGAATGAAACTTTCCAACCAATAATACATAGTAATTTCTTACTACCCATTTGCCAACATTATCAAAGTAACCAGTAGCATGCACAAAATAAATCAAAGTCAGTAGTATCAAGCTGCTCCAATTATACTACTCCAGACTACACTTGTTTTGTATCAAATAAGAAGAGCTAAATTAACTATGTATACTACTCTGGACTGGCACCTTATCTACGCAGAAGATAGATTGACTACCATAGGTCCATAACTCAAAAGATTCTACTCATATTGAAAGATTAACTACGTATAACTAATTAATTAATTAAACCAAACAGTGGTCTCAAACCAGAACACAGGAACTACTTCACCTTCTTTCTCTACTTTTTTCTTCTGCAGTTTTAGCTTCTCCTACATTAAACCCAAAAATAAAGGGGCAAAACAAAATTAGGAACAAAGAAAAAAGAAACAATAAAAAAGATAAAAACTGAATATAATTACAAAGTTATTTGGCACTGGCAACATAAAAATGTAATAGATAGTGGTTTACAGAAAAAGATAGTGGTTCAATCATACCATTAACCAGTCATTTAGCTCAGAGAAACTCAGTAGATCACTTCAAATCATAACAGTCACCAGCCTTGAAGGAACAACATTATCCAAATAGTATGCTACCTCTACACAGTATTTGAAAACTATCTTTCCTAGATTAATAGAATTCATCAATTAATTAAACAATAATCTTGCAGCAAAGGTAAGAACCAAGTGCAACACTAATTCAATTTAAAGTAAACTTTAAAGTATAGAAGAAAGAGATGACCTCACATTTGCAATATTCAAAATTACCCCCAATTTTCTTGTGAAACTTTCCGAGTAACCAAACACAACCAATCTTCTCATGAAGCAAACCTTGGGATCAATTGCTCTTATGAAATCAATTGCAAATCGCAAAGATATCAAAAACAAATGAAATTGAAATCAGAATTAAGGCAAATGAAATTGTGACCTAACCTCATAAATTTAACCACAAACTAGCAAATCAAGTTTAGGCACAGAGGTGGAGCAGAGGATCCTCACCTGCGTGGAATCTGAAATGATGAGAGCTATCCGAGAGGACGTTGTGAACTCATGGTTTGAAGGTTCAAGAACGAAATGTGCGCACTATCCGAGAGCGTTGTGAAGTTGAGGTTCGAAGGTTCGAGAATGAAATGTGCGTTTTTCTTGTGGAAGGAATTCCTTGTGGTTTTCTGTTAAAGAAATGGAATGAGAAAGATCAAAGATGGGAAAGGAAGAGAGGCGGAGAAGGAAGAAAATGGAGCTTGTGGTTTTTCTTTTTTTCATTTTTTTGGTTTTTCTTTTCTAAAGCCCTGATCAAAACAAAAAATGGAGCTTGTGGTTTTTATTGCCATTTTCTCTGCTTATTATAAGAGAAAAAAAAGTTTTATAAATAGCAATGGAGCTCTCTTACTTTAATTTTATCTATGAATGAGATACTTTTCGTGTTTTAGGTTCCAATATTATTTGGAAAAGAATAATAATATTATTATAGTCTTGGATTATATAATACATTCTATACATTGTAGAATTTTTTAATTAAATTATAATTTAAAGTTATAAATATTATAAATAGGTATTTGAAAATTTTTAAAATATATGTCCCTTCATTAAACAACACTTAAAAAGTGTGGCCTTATATTAAAACAAGTGTGCCTTTAGCCACTATGATATAGCAACATTTGTTAAATGTGCTCTTTTAACTTTAAAAGCACACTTTTCAAGTGATGCCAAATAATCTGTTGCCAAATCCCCCTTTCGAAAGCAACACTTTAAAAGTGTTTCTTATTATAATATAAGGGTATAGTTTGTAAGTGTAGCATGTAAAAGTGTGGCTAAAGGGGTAAATTTTTTGTAGTGCGCAACATAGTACAACTATACTTGGTATAAGATGCTCTATTAAATTTTGAAATATTTAGGGAGAGACTTACAAAAATGAAACGGTGCATTTTAGTAAACTAGGATTAGTAGGTGCCATATAGATCAATAATTAAAGTCTACCTTAGCATTTAGTAGATTGTACAATGAAGAACCCATAATGTCCTATCTTTACAATTGTGAGGGATCTCAATACTAATATTTTTTTTATCATAGATCAATTTGTCTATCAATGAAATTGTTAGGGACTTATAGTGTCATATTTTTTCAATTGCAATGACCTCAATACTAATATTTTTTATTAGGAACTAGTTTGTTCATCAATGAAATTGACAAGGACCTATAGTGTCCCATTTTTGCAATTGTGAATGACCTTAATACTAATTTTTTATTATCAGGGACCAATTTGTCCATCAATGAAATTTTCAGAGACCTATAATGTCCTATTTTTATAATTGTGAAGGACCTCAACACTAATATTTTTTTTTTGTCAGGAACTACTTTTTTATCAGTGAAATTGTCAGGGACCAATTTGAGTATTTACTTTTTTTATTATAAATGTTTTATCAAATTTTTTCATGTAAATTTTTCTTTGATTTTTACAATGATGGGTATAAATATTATATGTCTTATCTTAATTAGGTCTTTGTAAATGATAGTGAAAACATATATATATATATATATATATATATATATATATATATATATATATATATATATATATAACTGTTTGTTTAGTTTAAAGTTTGAGAGGTGCAAAAATACTTTTAATGAAAGGAAAGCAACAATGAAACTTTAGATAAGATATTTTATTTGAAAATACAAAACTCTTTTCACGATATTGTTATAGCCTAACTATAATAGCTCATCGGATTGATGATTTTCCCCACAGGCCAATCCGAGGTCTTTTTAGCATGTTTTGTCATCACTTACATGTTTCCTGGGAAAACTTTCTAGGAGGTCACTCATCCTGTCGCAACCGGGATCGCGAAGGGGATGGCAAAAAAGAGGATTTTTATTTTGAAAATAATGGAGTCGCCACCAAGTTTATTAAAATTTGAGAAAACATGGAAAAACTCATTCATTTTGAAAATAGTCTTTGAAACCAGATTTGAGTTCGGGAGTCGGTTATGCATAGGGAAGGGTAGGAGTTTAATCACAAGCGCACCCTAATACACCGCCTTTAGACTATGACTCTAATTAACTGTGCAAATTAAATAATAACCCCTTTTAAATATTTATTTTTATTACAAGAAAATATAAATTAAAAAAAAGATTCGTTTTAAAGAAAAATTTGAGAATACCAAACTGTCACAGCTCAGGCATCCCAAACTACTAAGTTAACAAGCCGTCACGGCTAAATTAACATTTTTAATAAAATACTTTTGAATAAATGAAAATTAAATAAAGAATTATAGACAAACATTTACAAATAAAACAAATATGGAAGAAAAACATTAAAAAAAAGTAAAAAAGAACTAATAAGAAAATGTATTAAAAAAACAAATGAAATGAATTATGAAAAGTTAATTTTGACTTGACAGGGATCAAAATCGCCTGCTCCTACGTATCCCCTGATACAATAGGGAATTCAAAGTCACGTAGTTCTTTAGAAAAAAACATTTATGAATTCATAAATTTGATTTTTTGAAAAGAAAATTTTGAATATCAAGCTGTCACAGCTAAAATATTCTATAACATGTGATTAACAAGCCGTCCCGGCTCAGTTAACCCCTTTTTATTTTTTACAATACAATTCATCAATTAATTAACTAAATAAAATCTTAATAAAGAAAAATACTCAAATATTTATTTCAAACAATAAATGAAACTTTCTTTTTTATTTTAGACTTAAATTAATTCATATCCAAATGAGCAAAGCTAGAATGTAAAAAAAAAAAAAAATCAACCGTAACTCAATAAGCAAAGCTAAATCCAACTAAATGAACCCAAAATCTATTCTAATAAAACAATTCTACCCAAACCAATTCTTAAACTAAATCTATATTTTTACTAAAAAAGGAACTCAAAGCAAATGAAACCCTTTTTGAATTATTCAAACTTTAAACTAAATCAAATAAATACCAATCAAGTAAACAAAACCAAAAAAATCCAAACCATCAAAATATAATGACCTTAAACAAAGAACATAGACGTGCACACAAAGTTAACTAAAATTCATTTTTTTAAGACACTTTTTAAAACACATACATGCACAAATTTAATTTAATTCCCCATCCCATTCTGATATACACAAATCCACATAGTTGACCCATACACACACTTTTAAAAAAAAATTTCTCTCTCTCACGGACCTGCGGATACATACACACACTTAAATGAAAAAAAAACTCTCTCTCTTTCTCTCACGGACACACTCACCCACACACAACTCACCCTTTCACTCTCACGCTCCTCTCATTTTCTCTAACACACACACCATAACTTTACTCTCTCTTTAACTCACACGATGCTCTATCTTCCTTACCCACATACACACATAAAACATCTTTCTCACTTATTCACAGTATGTAGACAGAAACAAGAGGGAGGAGAATGAGAAAAAGAAACAGAGGGTGAGAATAAGAGAAAGGAAAAGAGAAATGGGCATGGGCAGCGGCCATGGAAGCCGCCGTGTAAGGGAAGCCGCGCGACCGTCACCATAAGGAAAGGGTGATTCGCTGCGAAAGGGAAAGGTTCAGGGGCCAGTTTGCGTTGGTCAATCAGTGGAGTTGAGATCGCAACAGGGGAAAGGAAGACGTGCATGGCCTCGCGTTTGGGGACGTGGGTGTCGCGGTTAGGTTCTGCGAGGCTGTGGTGGTTATGGATCAAAGGTGGCAGCTGCGGGAGGAGCAGAGGAGGGAGGTCACTGGCGTTCACAGGGAGTCCAAGGGAGTAGGTCGAGGGCGTTGGCTTGGCTGTTGTGGGCGATGGCTATGTTGGGCTGCGGTGTTTGACAAAGGAAGGGGAGTAGTTCATGGCGGTATGGTGGTTTTGGATCCGTGGAACCTTAGCGCAGTGCGATCCGCAATGACAGGCGAGCTGCCGGGTGGTTTTCAGGGGCTGGGCTTTGGCTGTGTTTAGGCGGTGAAGGGTGGTGATGGCTTGGTGGTTAGTGGTGGATGTAAGTGATGATGGGTTGGAAAGCCGCAGTTGGAGGAAGAGGAAGAAGATGAGGGTGGTGGTATGGTGTTGATGATGAGGAAGACTGGGAGGCCGCGGCTTGGGGAGGAAATCGCCGCGGCCTCTTTCCCTTTTCTCCTTTTCTTATTTTCCTTTTCAATTTCTGATAATGGTTTTCTGTTGTTGATGGATTTACCTTGTCACTGGGTTATCTTGCTGAAATTCTTGCTGGTCTCTGTTGCAGGCTTCCTTTGAATACTGGATGATTTGTGCTGATGTATTTGAAGATTTTTTTGGTGATGGTCTTATGCTTGAATATGTTTTTTTTTAGTGACCGGCCTTCATTTTTGTTGATTGAAGATTTCTGAATGCCCCATTCTTCTTCATCCCCCCCTTTTTTAATTCTTTCCCCATATGTATATTCTCTGTTTTCTCGGATTCTTACAACTCTACCGAAAGAAAATCAAAATTTTCCAAGACACCATCATTGTGTCTGTTTTATTTTTCACGCTTTCCCTTATCCCCATGCTTCACGAGCTTGTTTCGGGGAAAGGAGAATAAGGAGAGAATCCGTGATGAGAGAAGGAACCCGGGAGAGGAGCTCGTGACACTCCTTTGTCTCCTTTTCAATTTTGGTTATTATTATTATTATTATTATTATTTTTTAAAGAAGTGAAATGGATTGCAACGGGTTGGGCTTTTTTATTTCTCTTTGAATGGGCTGAACCATAAACACAAGACAAGGTAATGGGCTGAAAATAACGCAAATGGATTAGGCAATACACAATTGGACCAAAACCAAATTTGGATATTAATGGGCTGAAAACGTAAATAAATTAAAAAAGATTTTTTTAATTTTAATTTTTGGAAATAAAAAACAATCAGAAACACTTTTTATCATATTTTTCCACAAGAAGAGAATAAAGCAACCGTAAATTAGATATTATAAATTATGCAAATTTTGATTTTTTGTTTTGTTTATGAGCCGGACAAAATCAGGTGTTCACACATCCCAAAATTGATCTAAGTCAAGCACGCTTAACCATGGAGTTCTTTAATGATGGGCTACCGAAAAGAAGATGCATCTTATTGGTATAGGTAGTATAAATCAATTCATATAAGACATCTTCAACTGTATAGTCTCATACATATACAGTCTTAGGATCCTTCTCATTTTGGTGTGTAATCGGTTCATTCATGTACCCCTTCTCTTATAAGCCTGCTAGGAGCCACCTGTTATCTGTGCCTTCTTGCACTAGCGATCACTCTTTACCTTCATCACCAGGTGTTACACTAACAGTATATTCCCTAAGTTGGTAATATAACCAGATTAGTTAGGAGTTTGGTTTCTATTAGGCTTTTGTGAGGCAATTATGATTTGTAATAGTAGTTAGTGACAACTATGCTCAAGTGAGGTCTAGTACATTACAATGTTTAGTAATGAAACAATCAAGATTCATTCAAAACAAGTTTTCTCTGTTGAGCTATCTTTCTCATTATCCTCTCTAGGATCTTTTTTCTCTTAGGAACTCTATATCTGATACCTTACATGGTATCAAAGCTCACAGGATCCATGGAGATTCCTAAGCACCCACATCAACTGTTACAACTTCTTTCACTCCAAAAACCTTCTCAAATCTTGTTTGCTTACAAGAAAGGAGTATCTCAAAGAACAAAAAAGGTTGTTTCTTATCTTTCACACACTTCTTTTTCCTTGAAATTTTCACTACCATATTCATTGTTAGAATTTTTTTTTATAGAAAATAGAAGGTTGTTCAATGAAACAAATTAGTATAACATGCTCTGCAATCAAAGAATCAACATGCATGTCATGACATCATTTACATAAATACATTTTAGATAAAAATTCTAACTCTTTGACATTTTCCAAAAAAAAAGCTTGTTTTGTGCAAACTTTTGTTTGAACATTGCTGCAAAGATACAATATTGCATTAGAAGAGTAAAGTTGTATGCATATGAAAACCATTATTGATCTTTCAAGAAAAAAATATTGATATATCCATGTAGTGGCACTCTAGACCGGAGAAGCATTAAAGTTAGACTGTTTAAGTGTGTTTAGTTGAATACTCTTAACAATTAACTACCAATTACAAGCATAGTAATTAAACTCGGATCGGACCAACCGGTTCAAATTGGAAACCGGTGAACTGGTCACTAGTCCAATTTGGTTCTCTAGTTGGATCGGATTTACAATTAACCTAGTCAAACTTGGTGAAAATCGGTGTGAACTGGGGAACCAGTTGAGTTTTGTCCAAGCCAGCTACCTACACCATCTACTTGCTCTGAAGTCTGAACCACATATGCCAAACCTGTATTGTAAATATTGGGTAATTGAAAAAAAGCAAAGGAATCGAACCCAGCCTGCATTGGTAAACAAAAGTTGAACCACCACTAGGTTGGGTTGCTATATTGTGATATTACTCCATTAGTTATACACATATATCTATATTAAGATATATTTATATACATTATTTTAATAAAATTTGGTCTAACTGGTTCGACCAGTGACCTACTGGTGGAACTAATCACCCAGTGATGCGGTGTCTCGACTGAGTCGATCACCGTTCCGAGTCTAAAAATTATGATTACAAGAATATTTCTTCAATTCACTTGCACAATCATCATCTATATGGTACAAGCCACCTCTTTCATCAGGCCAAGCTTTGAGTTTTCAAATAATTTGTTGTAGTAATGGTAGAAAAGAGTAGATATATGTGAACAAAAGTGGTTTAACTTATAGCCTACACCCACAAAATAAATGACTTCTATATAAAAATACGATGAAGAATACAAAAGAACTTTATATACTTCTCTCCATCTTAAATCCCAAATACAAATAATGTATAACTTAGCATTCCCAAGTACACGAAACAAACAAGGCTTACGAATGTTGACTACTCATTAAACAATGGAAAATCTTTTTATCATCCTACCCTCCCAATTAATAGAAGCCTAAAATAAAGGAGAGTTATTCCTTTTCAAGCCACAGAAGTATAAATCTCCACATTTGCTTGAACTGCCCTCAAAACTCAAACTGCATGTGTTGCCTTTGCCCAAAATGCCATAAGGACCAACCCAAATGTTACTAATATTGATTATGTTTGAGAAATGCTTGAGCTTAAATTGTAATTGACTTTGTAAACATATCTACCAAGTTATCAATAGTACCAATCTTTTTCAAAATAATATCACCTTGCGAAATAATCTCTCATAGAAAATGATATCGAATATCAATATGTTTGGTCCTTTTGTGATACATTCGATTCTAGTCAAATGTAATGGTAACAATGCACTTGAGAAAAGGGGGATTTAACTAAGTACCCTTTAAAAATTTCTACACACTTAACAAACAAATCAGACAGTTCACAGAATATCTCTTGTGGTTTTAGGAGATATTCGACTGATATTTCCAAAAATCTGGAAGACAAATTTAGAACACAACAAGCAAAAAAGAAAAGTTATATCAGAACAGTTTCACCAGTATATATAATGAAATAATAAGCTAAGATAATTCATAGATATTTATATGTGAAATAAAAATAAGGGTGAAGAAGAATACACCACAATATTTATATTGGTTTGTCTATAATATAAGATCTATACCTAGTCCTTATCCATAGGTGAGAGTTTCATTAATTTCAAATTTCCAAACACAAAACAAAGCTTACCAATCAATACATGTGTAAGCTAAACCAAACCACACAAAGTTTTCCAAGCTATGGACAAGAGTAATTTTTGACAAGAGCCTCTTCAAGCTCACATCAAGAGTAGTGTCTGACAAGAGCCTTTCTAAGCTCACAGAAATGGCTTTTGTTACTCACAAAAACCTCACAACAGATACCTCTTACAATGATATTTTGTTTCTCTAAAAAATTTTAAAAATGGAAACAAAGTTTCTTAACCAAAAGCTCTCACAAATTTGGCTTTTACCTATTCCTAAAGCTTCACAAGTATAAATTAGCCTTTTCAAAACAAATATGTCTCACTCAAGCTCTATTGTAGAAATTCAAATATAACTCTCAAAATAGTTAATGAAATTGCATAACAAAGTAAGGAGAAAAGAGAAGAAGAGAATGCTAAAAAATATTCTTTAAGATGATATCTTCAAAGATCAATATTTGTTTTCTCTTTTCTAATTTTTCCAGCGGTTATAAAACCCCTTATATATAGAAATTTCATACCGTTGCAAGGGTGAAGGATGATAGCTGGTGGAGCTGTTCTCTCCCCCCTCCCCCTCTCCCTCCTATTTCATCATATATCCATTTCAAATTTTGTTCTTTTGCATTTGTCCTTTTGTACAATGGTTCTTTTCTCTTTCTTATAAGGTATCCTTATCTTTGTGCTGCATTGTGCTTTTGCTCATAGGGAATTACATCATTTTTTTATTGCCAAATTCATGTTTCCTTTTAATTGTATAGGTGCCACATTAGCTTTCATTATATTCTGCAGGATGTTCATTGCTATCTCTGAATGCCTCCTCTGCGAATACAAGATATTCGACATCGATGTGTTGACTTCTTAACATATTCTCTAATCAAGACTCGAAACACTAAAGCATCCACCAAAACATCCAATAATTAAATGTTTGTCATTATTCAAGGTTTGTTACCTAAGCCAACAAAATTTATTGCACTTTCGCTATCAAAGTATACAACTACGATGTCTTTTTTCAACCCTAAACTGCCTACTAAACACTAAAGCCATATGGCTTCTTTCATTACTTTTGTTGCTGCCATGTACTCGACTATTATTATAGATAGCACAATAGTAGATTCTAATGTTCCTTTCCAACTAATCACACTTTTGAGAAGGAAAAGATGTACCTTGTCAAAGACATTCTTCATCCAAGTCTCTAGCATCAACATAACCAATAACAATACTATCACTAGTATTATGATTTCTATTACTATTAGGCCAACATAAGTAATACATCATAGATATCAAAGTATCCATTTCATAGATTGCCAATGCATCTTATTACTGGGAGTTCTCATATATATGCTAATGATGCTAACTGCATATGAAATGTCTGGCCGAGTGCAACCCATAGCATACATTATGCTTCCAACTGCACTTGCGTAAGGAACATACATCATGCATCATTTATTCCTTTTCTTCATCATTCAGTGGTAACATTTCAGCTGAAAGTTTGAAATGAGCTGCTAATAGAGTATTCACAGGTTTCACAATCTACATCCCAGAGTGCTCCAATATTTTCTTAATATGCTTCTTTTGTGACAAGTATAATTTTCCAGCATGTACTTTGGTCTTTGTGAATTTCGATGTGTAAAATTTTCTCAATTACTCCTAAATCTTTCATTTTAGATTCACCACTAAGCTGAGCCTTCAACTTGTTGATCTCAAATATACAATTACAAGTAATAAGTATATCATCAACATAGAGCAACAAATAGACAAATGAATCATCTAAGAACTTCTTGTGGTATACACAACTATCATAATCACTTCTAAGGTAACCATGACCAAACATAAATGAATCAAATATTTTATGCCACTATCATAGAGATTGTTTCAATCCATATAACGACTTATTCAAAACACAAGCATGGTTTTCTTTCCCTTAAATTTTAGAACCTTTTGGTTGTTTCATATAGATTTGTTTTTCAAGTTTTCTACACAAAAACACTGTATAAACATCAAGCTGTTTGACCTCTAAATTAAAAAATGCAACTATGGTTAGCAACACCTGAATGGAGCTGTGTTTCACAATTGGGGAAGAAAAACTCTATTGAAATTTATTCCTTCCTTTTAGTTGAACCCCTTTTTCAACCAATTGTTCTTTGTAACAAGTTATTTCAACTCCTAAATAACCTTCCTTCTTCTTAAAAACCAATTTATAACCAATAACCTGAAATATCAAATGTTATATATTATAAATTATAAATAAGCTAAATTATTTTATAGGATTTATTTTTTATATACCAACAGTGTAAAAGGTGTTTTACCTAATTATCCAATTATGCATTGTTATATTAGCAAAAATAGTTAACCCATACTATTATTATTTAGAAAGTCATGTAAATAAAGAGAATTGATTTAATAATAGCATAAATATTTTTATACTATTAGCGCCTCAAAATTAAACTTTATTTTATATGCCTATAATTAATTTACTATGTATAAGCAACCCTTTTTTTTTTCTCATACCATTCCAATAAAACATACTACCTTCAAATCACTTTTTCCTTAATACATCAAAATGAAACTAACTATATTGTCATTGATTATAAAAAATTAACTATTGAAATAATTTTAATTTCACCTTTAATCCAATCTCACCTAAACATTGCTAATACTTTCTTTTTTCGGTTGATGCTAATAAAAACAATGCTGTGTGACAACCCTATCTTCTTTTTCCATTTGGGCTTTGGCCCTTTTGTAAACGACCAAAAAAGAAAAAAAAATGTATGAAACCATTTTCATAACAACAGACATTGAACATTAAACACTCGACGAAGTTGCATTAACGTTGTTAAGAGTTGAGTAATTCATTTGACACAACCCTTTTTGAGGGCTTCTCCATCCTTGTTCCTCTCTCACTGCTGCGTGATAAGCATGGCTTGGAGGCCTTTCTTAACGCAGGTGCTTTTTCATTCATATTCCTTAATCACTCTTGTTTGTTTGTTTGTTTGTTTGTTTGTTGTTCTCATAACCCTAATTTATAGTTTTTTTTAATAATTTTATTATTGGTATTATTTAAGGGTTTGCCTTCTTGATTTCCATGCCCAATTCTCCTTTATTGGTTTTCTAGGTTCTGTGTGTATTTGGATAGATAACGGGTCAATGGTTTTTTTTTTGTTTTTTATTTTGTGGGTTTTGATTCAGGATCACAAAGTTGTAAATTTTTCTGGTATCAGAGGGGGAAAAAATGCTATGATGCACAGATAGTTCAAAATAATCGACATATGCATTTAGATACTCCTAATTATATTTAACATGATTTTAATTTAATTTACATTCTATTCTATCTCCGTATCATACTTGTGTTATGCAACATAGGAAAGAAGCAAAACAAAATAATATATATCATTGGAGTCATCAGAAATGCTAGGAAAAGGTTGTCTTTGTGTCTTAGGAGTTTGTCTTTAATCTTGGCATAGTGGTGAAGCTGTTAGATTTTTTAAGAGCAGTGATTTCTGATGAAGATTGCTCCCCACATTGATTACAGTTTGTTGGGTTTGGTTTTCTGGTCATTTGTGAAATGAGGGTTGTTTGGTTTGAGTTAGAAATGAAGGGCCCTGTGGAGGGTTCAATTCAAGTATCAGTTTATGAAATCTAGTTTTTTGACTTGATACCCACTGATGTTCAACTGTTCATCTTTTCCTGTTTTTCTGCATGGGAAGGGAAGAGAACTTGAACTCGTGGAATCAGTGCAGCTTAAATTAACAGTAAACTTAACAATGCCAAGAAACCTTTTTTGCCTTCTCAAAATGGAGAGCAGCTGCACAATTATTTTCTGTCTTGGTCTCTGAAATGCACAAGCATTGTCCCATTAGGTTGGGTTAGTTAGATGGATCAGATGATGCTATAGTGTCCTATCGTAAACCATGAATTTATGGCCTGAATCTTTCTTAATGGTTTCACCTACAGGTTTTGTAGGTTTCCCTTTATCTCTAGGCTTCTCCATACCAGTAAACGCTTAAATGCATAATATCCATCGTATGTTAGTATGAAAAATTTGCTTCTTTTTGAATGAGAGGTGGTTACGTAACTATTGCAGCTATTAGTGCTATGCTAGTGTCAGATAGGTTTGATCATGTTGTTCTTGTATCCATTATTGATCAACTATATGGTGTATTTTTAAATGAAGCCTACTTCCATATATGATCTATATCTTGCATTCCTTTTATTTGTCAGTAAGTTCTGTCATTTATTTTTACAGGTTGCAAGGTGTCAATCAGAATTTGGACTAGTGAAAAATTTGTTTGTTAGAGGCCATTTTTCTGTTTATAAGCCTGGAGATCGTGCTGGTATGAATACCTTGTTCCTATGCTGTGTGTTAGTCTTAGTGTCTTACACTTCATGTTATTTGCTTCGATAAGTGTTATTTTTGCTTTTCTTATTACAACATAGCTTTGCTTTGCTAATTATGTTGCTTTGGGAATTATTTTAAAATCCATTGTGCTGAAGAACTATTTATTTCATTACTTAATTTGGCTTGTAAAATTATTCGTCCCTATTTCTATTGCTATATGTTCAAAATACTTATGGCATTGGCTGATCTATGCACCCAACCTCACCTAGTGGGCCAAGGCTTGGTGGTGGTGTTTGATGTTGTTGTTATATTATATGTTCAAAATGCCCAGATATTATGGCCATTTTGTACTTTAGTTTTTGTTTGTTGAACTAACTTCCAAATTTTGGTAGGGAATAGGCTTTTGTGTTTCCAGGAGAGATTCCAGTCGAGCTATGCTGGCAATTTTTCCCGTCGAGTACGTGATGCAGATGAAGCCATTGAAGTTTCTCATCTTAAGGAACTTTACCATCGGAATGATCCTGAAGCTGTAATTAGGGTATTTGAAAGTCAGCCATCTCTGCATACTAATCCTTCAGCACTTTCTGAATATGTTAAAGCATTAGTGAAAGTTGATAGACTGGATGAAAGTGAATTACTGAGGACATTGAGAAGAGGTGTCTGCTTGGCTGGATTTCTCATATTCTTGTGGTTATATTTGCTATTTCTTGTGCTTTGCTGTGTTTGACTTGGTTTAATGACCTATTAACCTTGCTCAATGAAATCAGGTTTTTCCAAGAAAGCAATCATATTTGATTCTTTCTTCCACCTCTCTTGAGATTTTCTTTTGGGGTGTCACTTCACTTGCAGATATTGAGACATATGTTCCATAGGGTTATTGAAATGGCCAAATTGCATCTGCCAGCATTCTTTAACCAAACAATAGTTTTTCAAAATTCACACATGCAAACAAAGTTTTGGTATTTTGATTTAGAAAAATTGGTCATTTACTTTGTGAAAAGGAAGTACTTTTGCTTGGTTGTAACCTAATGTGAAAGTACTGAGGCATGGATTTATTTGCGTTGCTTTGAGAATTTTCATTTTGCTGAGTGTTAGGATTTGTCGTTGAAGATTCTTCTAAACGCATCTTTTATAGTTCTTTTTGTTCCCTCATAGAGAGCCTCAGTGCAACGGAGGTAAGGCTGCATACATCTACCTTCCACAGACCCTACCAGGTGGGGCCATCCTTTATAGAGAAGGGTTATGCTCTATTACCTTCTCTCAATCCTAAATTCTCCAATTATCTTAATTGTTATGGAAACCATTATGCCATGAATATATCATTGAAATAATATACCTATGTGGTAAAATTTTTTGTGCCTGATCTTGTTTCCCTCAAACCAGTGACCAAGTCTTTGTTTAGAATATTTTATCCCAAAAAAACAAAGAGAGTTGTCTTGGATAAGATTGTAGCAAAGTTATTTGTTCGCTTTTGCTAGTATTCCATTTGTCTGGTGGCACTGATTGTCAATAATCTTTTGTCAAGATTATGATGCTCAATCCACATCTTGCACTATTTATGTGATTAAAAAAGAATCTTACTTTTCTAAGTGAAGAAGTTCTGCATCAGCAACATGGTGCCTTTTCTGAGGTTTTATGTAGCTAGTACGATGGACGGCAGTAACTATATTTAACTGAAATCTTAGAAAGATATTTTTGAGTTTTCTAACTTTAAAGTTTGGCATTTTAATTATGTTCTTGGCTCAAAAATGTTATTCATCTTCTTATGTCATCTGCAATTTGGACATTCATTACCTTAGCATAATATTTATACTATAATCTAAAACCACAGACATTGTGGATTTTCAGGTATTTCCAATTCAGTGAGGGAGGAAGAAAGTATACGTGGCTTTTCTGCTTTTAGAAATGTGGGAATATCTACAAAAGACAGAACTCTTGGAACTGCAAGTTCTCCAGTTCATATGGTTGCTACAGAAACTGCGAGTTTAAAAGATCGGCTATGGCGTGCATTTAGGTCCCTTGCAGTGTTCTTTCTCTTGGTTACTGGTGCAGGAGCACTAATCGAGGATAAAGGAATTACTTATGGTATTTAACTCTCATTGTAACTTATCTTTTCAGTTTTTTTTCTTTTTCTTTTTAAATCTGAATTTTGTGGACATGTTCTTTGGTTTGCCTTTTCATGTTTCCTAGGAGTTGGTGCAAATGAAGGAGTGCAACCCATCATGGAGTCAAGTACTAAACTTAACGATGTAAAAGGTGTTGATGAAGCAAAGGCAGAGCTTGAAGAAATTGTTCACTACCTTCAAGACCCTAAGGTAGACATCTCTGCCATGAATTATTGCTCTCCTCCTTGGCTCCTTGCAAACATTTCTTGCAGTTGCATTTGAGCTAGACAATTTAAACTTGTATGTGTTGATATAGTTTACCATTTTGATAGATCAATTTTTCTAATTCATTGGTGGATGTCCTGGGTTATTTTGATCTTGTTGATTACTCCATTTGATTGTTGATCTGGTGCCGTCTAAAGTAATGTAACTGCAAGTGTTTTTGGGTGTGGGAATGCATATACGAGTTTGTGAAAAGATGGGAATTCTTAATATCTCATTTATAAGTAATGTGCCATTCGACTCAAGTAAAGTAAGAGAAAACTGTGAATAAATCAGATCTGTTTCCTTGGATGATAATATCTATGTAACTTGGATTTTATGCAAACTTGTATTAAGTTTCTGCTTATAGATGCTCCTGCATCATAATTCCTTAGGATCATTGGTTCCTTAGCTTTCATGTACCCACCCAACATCAGTGTGCATAGGTACCGTTTATGTTGATTTTTAAATGGTTCCATTGTACCGTTTTTGTTGGATCAAATTGGGTGAGTAGATTTTGGTTTCTACTTCAGCATGGCAACTTAATATAATAATTGCTTCACCTGTGGTTTAATACTTACATTGGTTTGATGGTTTCTTATGAGAATCGATAATTGGCAACATATTAAAGATAATTGCTTAAATGGGCTTTTTAGAACCTCAGTTGCCTTCGATTCCTCTTGATGCACATCCCTTGTCATAATATACTTCTTTTCTAGCTGCTTATGCTGGTATGTATTTTTTTCCTTACCATCTCTGTATGATTTGTTTCCATTTTGACAGCGCTTTACTCGTCTTGGTGGTAAGCTTCCAAAAGGAGTTTTGCTTGTTGGTCCGCCTGGCACTGGAAAAACCATGTTAGCAAGAGCTATAGCTGGAGAGGCTGGGGTTCCTTTCTTTTCATGCAGTGGAAGTGAATTTGAAGAGATGTATGTTGGTGTTGGTGCACGAAGGGTTAGGGAGCTTTTTTCTGCTGCAAAGAAGCAATCACCTTCTATAATCTTCATTGATGAGATAGATGCTATCGGAGGAAGCCGAAATCCAAAGGACCAAATGTACATGAAGATGACATTAAACCAATTGTTGGTTGAGCTAGATGGATTCAAACAAAATGAAGGCATAATTGTGATTGCAGCTACTAATTTTCCGCAGTCATTGGATAAGGCTTTGGTGAGACCCGGTCGGTTTGATCGCCATGTTGTTGTTCCCAATCCAGATGTAGAGGGCAGACGGCAGATTTTGGAATCACACATGTCAAAGGTATGCATTTACTTACTCTACTCAAAATTGCATCTGTTTGGTAGTTTGGGTTGGTTGGCTTCCTATTTTCAGTGGTGCATGTTCAGTGCTCTCATTGTATTGGTGCAAAACATTGATGTTACGTTCTTTCTTTGGGATATGAATGGCTATCCATGGATACTTTTGTGCATGAGCTGGCACCTGTTTATTTTAAAGTTGTTATATAAATTGTCATTTGTGAATCTGTGAAATCCATTACTTATATAATTGTGATCATTAAGAGGTTTTGACTCTTGTTACTTCTAAAGAAATACAGGTCATGAGGCAGTCCTTGGTTTATGTTATGCTTTGGTGTATCTGGTTGGATAGGAATGTCGGAAATTTTGATGATTCCTTTTTGACTGATGACTTTATTTAGGACAAGGTTACTTTTTTGGCATCCCTTTCGTGTTCTGCTCATGGTCTATTGATTAGTGTTTCTTCATCTACGTACAAAGAAATTGGCATGCTTCGTTACATGGTTTATCCACTTAAGATTTAGTTGTTAATTTTTGGTTTCTTTATGAGATGGTTTATACTCATCTCTTATCTTCTAATAAAATCTTTCCTTATTGAAAAAGTTATGAGAAAACTTGTGGGTAGGGATCTTCTGTTTTGTTAGATTTGTTATTATTGTGTGAGCTAGAGTGTATCGGCCAATGTTACATGTTATGCTGGATTTCTGTTTTCAATCAAAGACAGGTTATGAAGGCTGATGATGTTGATTTAATGATCATTGCTCGAGGAACCCCTGGGTTCTCAGGTGCTGACCTTGCGAACTTGGTTAACATAGCTGCTCTCAAGGCTGCAATGGATGGTGCTAAAGCCGTGAGCATGACTGATTTGGAGCATGCAAAGGACAAGATTATGATGGGAAGTGAGCGTAAGTCAGCTGTCATATCTGAGGAGTCGCGAAAGTTGACCGCTTTCCATGAGGGTGGTCACGCCCTTGTGGCCATTCATACTGATGGAGCCCTTCCTGTTCACAAGGCAACGATAGTTCCTCGAGGGATGGCTCTTGGCATGGTTTCTCAATTGCCCGACAAGGATCAGACCAGCATCTCCCGGAAACAGATGCTTGCCCGGCTTGATGTTTGCATGGGTGGCCGGGTTGCTGAAGAGCTAATTTTTGGAGAAAATGAAGTTACCTCTGGTGCATCCTCAGATCTCAAGCAGGCAACTAGTCTGGCAAGGGAAATGGTTACTAAATATGGTATGGGAAATGAAGTGGGACTTGCCACTCATGATTACAATGATGATGGGAGAAGCATGAGCTCAGAGACAAGGCTTCTTATTGAGAAAGAGGTGAAGCACTTGCTGGAGAGGGCTTACAACAATGCAAAAACTATTCTAACCACTCACATCAAGGAGCTTCATGCCCTTGCAAATGCTCTTTTGGAGCATGAGACCCTTACAGGAAGTCAAATAAAGGCATTGCTTGCACAAGTTAGATCACTGAAGCAGCAGCAGCCGCATGTAGTTGAAGCGCAGAGCAGTTTGCAATCCAACGCGGCACCTCCATCACCCAACCCAGCAGCATCGGCTGCTGCAGCTGCGGCAGCCGCAGCAGCTGCAGCTACTGCTGCTGCCAAAGCTCAAGGGGTAGCAGTGGGATCTTAGCTGGGAAAGACACTGGTTACATGCAGCAAATTTACTATATAACCAGATTGGAATGTGCAGATTGTATTTATATTGTGTTCCTGGGATTCATATTGGTTCAAGTCCTCCCAGAGGAGCTCAACTCATGCCCCTAGGACTAAAGTTCTTTCAAAAGTGTAAAAGCTCTTGTAGAATACAACCATCCATTGATTTGTTCTACTCAATAATTTGATCTTGCTTCTTTCTATAAAGTGGGCTCTTTCAGACTCAAAAAAAAGAAAAAAAGGAAAAAACTATGCCAAAATTAATTAAGTTGTACTCTAATTTATTTTTTGTTTTCAAATATAAGTTTTAAATTCGTCTTCTAAGTAATAAATATTTTAAATTTACCCTCTAACTTTTAAAAGTTGAACACATTTATCTTTTCATTTGTTGCATTAAAAGATAGAATTTAAAATAAAGCATGTCGTTGAAGGTGTCGTATATAATATTTTTGCCAACTCATGTGATAGATTTATTTTTTAAATCAATATGATTAGTTTTATTTATAAAATGAATAAACACTTTAGATTTTTGAAGTTAAAAGGTGAATATGAAACATATATTAATTGCCAAAAACTATTAATTATCTTATTGGCCCGTTCAATTTTCTTTACTTCCTCTCTTCTTAGTGTGAATCACCGACTTTCTTTGTTTTGAAGTGTCCTGCAAGTTAATTAGCTTTACAATATATTAAAATAAAGATTTACTTTTCTAAACAAATTCTGTTATTTATATTTGTAATATATGGGATATCTTGTCTACTGACATTTCATCCACTATTGGATTAGATGTAGATTCCATTTAAGTTGAGTTCATATCTTAATATGAAATATGAATTAGTATAGTATTCTATACATTGTGAGTATAAATAACATTTTTCTTTGTGAAATGTCTTATAAAGTACTCTTTTCCTGATTATGCTTAAATAATGCTGCTTCCTGAAATATTATTTTCCTGCTAGCCATTTTTTCAATTTACTATACTTTGTCTAGTATCTTTTTCTGAATATTAATATGGGGTAATGTTATGCTAATTTGGTTTATTGTTAAAAAGTTAGTCTTTTATTTTAATATTAATTTTGATACTAATTTCACATTGTTTGTTATCTCATTATATTAATTCGTGATTGGTTGCTGAAGCATATAAACATTCGAACTTGTTACATTGTCGGAGACTTTTTTTCCCCCCTTTGTTTGTCAATATAATTCTGTAGTATATATAATATATAAATTATTCAAATCCCTCATTATTGATCCCCAGCTAGTGGCTTTACAAAATGAAAATCCTAGGTTAATGTTCAATTTTTCTTGAAATTGGTTACAGAAGTCACTTTAATCTTTAAAATTTAAAACCTCAGTAATCAGCCATTAACTAATTATGATTCAGTTTTGTCTTTCGTAAACAAATCACTGAATCCTAACTATTACTAGACTAATTTAAGTCAAAATTATTATTTTTGGGGACTAATTTAATTTAATGATCTATGCTATACAAATAATTTATGCTTTGAAGTCTAATGTGATTCTCCCTGCTAAAGTTACTGAAAATTAAAAATATCAGTCATATTAACTTTTCAGTGGCATCAACATGAAAAATGTTAGAACTAAACAATATATACGCAAAAATTTAGGGACTAATTAGTTACTGCTTTCATTTCTTATTTTTATTTTTATTTTATTTTGTAAATTTTACAAAGGAAACGGTGAAGACCAACACCCTAAAAACTAGAACCGAGTCAAAACCAAACATGCCCCTAAATGTTATTTGCATGGACGATTGTGCCAGAATTCCTCTTCACATTTCCACTCGCTCACCTTGCCTACCTATTCAGACGAGGAATCCAAAATTATCGACCGTGTCATGGGACAAGGTACGATGCGTCGTTCCTTAAATTTTTCACTGCTATGAAGGGGAAAAAAGAAGTTTCATTCTTTAGTAACATTATATCATATCTCTAAATCTGTGAATCGTACTGTTATCCAATGTAATGTGTTATTGATGGTGGCAATTATTGTGCAGAAACTCAGAAGCGGAGAATTACTGTACGAAACCACTATGGGGAAAATCTTGTTGGGATCTTACATGATGCGGCGTCCACAGAACTCGTTATCGTGTGCCACGGCTTCCAATCTTCCAAGGTTCTTGTTTTATTATTATTATTATTATTAAGCTAAATATGTTCTTGATCATGAAATTTAAGTGAATTTTTGTTTCAGTTCCTAAAATATATGTTTCGGTAGAAATATTTCTTTCTAAATTGCTTGGTTTTAGTCTGTGTTGTTCTACATCAAATGCTGAGTGGGCTGATGGAAGGCCATCTTGGATTATTGACTGTCATGTAGGATTCGATGATGTGGCCTTCCATTCTGCTGGTCAAATTGTTTTGGAAATATTTGGAATAAAATTATTAAAAAAAAAAAATTAGAGACCAAAACCAAAATTTGCTAAATTTGAAGGGATGAAAGCATATTTAAAGTTTATTATTGTTATCATTGTTTGATGTATATGAACTAATTTAGGGTCTGGTATAACAATATAATATAGCGTAGCTGCAGAATAGTTTAGTCATGGATTGTGAACCTTTCTTTACAATTGTCAGATGAAGTTTAAGCATCAGTTTGTTTAGTGATTAGTACAATTGGCAAATGATGCTTTTTATTTCTGTATTTTTTCAGCCTTTTTTTCTGTCCCTTCCTGCCCTCCAGCATCATGGTTGTATCAAATATCACAAATGATTCAAAGAGTAAATGGTTAAATTAGTTCTTACAATATATAGCATCTGTCATATTAGGCCATGTCTCCATGAATGATGAAAATTACTTCAGAGGTCGCTGAATTTGCATTTTGTTTTTCTAATTAGCACTTTATGCCAGTTAAAGTGAGGGGATTTCGGGATTAATTTGAATGAAAGATTGCACATTGAAGGACCTCAGGAGTAATTTCCATCGTTACAGGCTAACGTGGCCAGCGTATCTTGTGAGGATATATTTAACTATTTACTCTAATACAAGGTAGGCCATGAGATAATTTGATTTAAATTAAGAAATATGAGCTTCTGTTATGGGGGGGAAGGGAGGGAAGAAGTGACACAACCTTGTTCTGAAGATTTTTAAGGATGGGGAATTGTTTCACTTCCCCCTCAACCTCCCCAAATTCTTCCTCCTTGAATTGGGGTAGACAGGGAGAAAGGGTATATTTTAGATTGAATGAGGAGAAATAACTCTTGTTTTGCCTCTGCTTTAGCTTTAAGTTCCAAACAACGGTGATGAGAGTTTCCCACCTCTCCTTACCTACAAATCAAGGGAAACTAACTCCCCTAAGGGCCTGTTTGATAACTTAACTTCAGAGCTGAATTGAAAAAAATTCAGCAGTGAAAATGAGTATCAATGTTAAAGGAAGTGATTAAATGTATCTGATAGCAAATTAGTCCTTACTTAGATCATTTTAGTTACAGTGGTTTCTACTTCTTTGAGTGTTTTCTTATGTATTATATTAAATTACATTAGTTTCTTTTAATATACTTTTATTGCTTGAGATTAAAATATTCCTGAAAAAAAAGTAAATTTGTACCTAATTTTTCATCACTACAAATTTGCTGGTACATTTTTCAGTGTCTGAGTATATAACCTGTTTAAACCGGTTGCTCACTTGCTCTGAACTTAAAGGGTTGGATGAATTTACATTTAGGAAAGGATTCCGATGGTGAATGTTGCTGCTGCTATGGGAAAAAATGGAATCAGTGCATTCCGCTTTGACTTTGCTGGAAATGGGTAAGCTTCTCTGCAAAAGCAATAGAACATTAAGTTATTGAATTGCTAATTTGTTTAGGAAGGGAAGATAAACCTATTCTGGATAGTCTAACTTATTTCTATATGATGTCTTCTCTATATATTTATTTATTATAACAGCCTGGTAGCTTGAGCTCCAAGAATAAGCAGCTACTCAGATTTTTATTTTTTTGAAACGCATATATTACATGCTATAAATTATAATATAATATGAATCTTTGGATTTTTTTAAGAAATTTATTAAAGCAAACCGAAGAAAATTACGTTGAATTTGGATGACAAAATTCCTCCTTAACTAAAAACTACAGCAACAAACAACAAAGGGGGAAAAAATGACAATATCAACGGAGCAAAGCTTCCCAGTGCATATCTTTTGGGTAAACCATTTTAAAAAGATCATGTTCTTTATCTGAAATAAAATTCAAATGCTTAAACTTACACCCAATCACCTACTGTTCCAAAGTAACCTCCTGAAAGATATGAGCCAGCTGCACAAACCAAATGCACTAAGTTGTAGCATAGATCACAGATTGCCATAATATTTTGTTTTTATGTCCTATTACATACTAATAATATATTTTCCTTCCATTCATGGCTTCATGTTTTCTTAAAGAAACTGGGACTGAAATTAAAGAAGTATAAAGTTGAATATATAAGTGATTGTACTTTGGAGGTGTCTCAAGGTTGTTCCTGTTATTCAAATATTGAACAAAAATAATTTAATATTGATTTGCTTGCTAATAACTCATTTTATTGTCTTCTAGGGAAAGTGAGGGTTCATTTCAGTATGGTAACTACAACAGAGAAGTTGAAGACCTGCGAGCAGTCATTCAACACTTCCGTGAGGAGAAATATGTAATAAAGGCAATTGTTGGTCATAGTAAAGGTCAGATTACAATTATGCTTTGTATATGAGACATATGAAATCAAGTTATAGTTGTGGATTGAGACAAAACTATGGCAGTTTGAATTTGTTTGCTCTCCTGCCAATGTAACATGTTGGGGTTTAGTTTTTTTTTTTTTTCACCCCCAGTTTCTGTGTTATTAAATTTGTTGATGTTCTGGGAAATATTTGGTTTGAATGCATGGGTGACTAATAGAGGTAAAACTGTAAGTCTTGCTTTCTTTGTATTCTGGAGATAGTCCCCCTGTGCGTATATTTATATATATATAAATTTTCAGTTCCTATCATAATATGGTCTGCTTTTGATAGTAAATATACAGCAGCAACTGATTCTTGTCCACTTGGTGAAGTCGACTACAGAGATCAAATGACATCATATTGCCCAGTCATAAATCATGGTCAAATTCGAACCGTTGAAACTTAAGTCTCTTTTAATAGAACATTAAACTATCTCTAATCCACATCATAAAAATTTGATGAAGCTTCATGCTCTCAATTGTCTAAATTTTATCCGGAATTGGGACTGACTATTTAAATATTTGCAATGACGCACAACACAGGCAGAGTTGCATTTAATAGTAAATATAGTATAGATATATATTCAGTGTTGGATGTTAATTATTATAAGGAATGTCAGTTATTAATTAAATATATTTTATAAGAGTTAGGAGCATTTTAGTCTTGATGAAGAAAAAATGTCCAATAGATGGTTTTAACATGTAGAATTTAGAGGTGAATATGTTTGGGAAAGACTAGTGGATATTGAGTGTAAAAAGCAAACCATGCTCACGTTGGTTAAAATGATAAGATATAATTGTGAAGTCTCAGTGGAGAATCTAGTCTTTCATAGGTTTAAATGGCAAACTGATACTTAAGTTCTCTGTGGATGCAATTGGATTTTCCCTATACAAGTCTCTCACTATCCTCTGTGCAAGTTACTCACCATAAAGGTTTCTGCAGGGGGTAATGTGGCACTCTTCTATGCCTCAAAATATAAGGATGTTAATATTATTGTCAATATTTCCGGACGGTTTAATCTATTGAGAGGCATGGATGGTCGTTTGGGCAAAGATTTTATACGAAGGATCAAACGAGATGGATTTATTGATGTTAAAAATAAAAAAGGTGAGCAATGAAATGTAAATAATGTTCAAGTTATATTCGTCTGTTATTTGTGTTCTTCAAATCAGAATGTCTCTGTCAATTTTTGTCTGGCTTCTTGTTCTTTGTTATAAAGGTGAGCTATTTGATGTGACTGCTCTCTTGGTTCTAATACCATATAGTCTCGGCATTGAATGCTTACAATTCTTCATTGACATGTTTCTTGTTTGTCACATTGTTATCATCAATATTCCCAGCTGCCTTGTGATGTTAAGCAGGCAGTGGCTACCAAACAGCTTCTAAAAACAGTATACTTGGACGTTTGCTTATATTTTTCATGTTGTCAATTTACCTAAACCAACCAGATCAACATATTCCTTTTCTTATGATAGGGAATGTTATGTATTGTGTTACCGAAGAAAGTTTGATGGATCGCCTATCTACTATTACCCATCTTGCTTGCTTGTCAATTACTCAAGATTGCAGGTAAGGTTTTTATTATTATTATTTTGTAAGGTTTGTTATTACATCTAATAAATGCATCTATTCATTGAAAATGTTACAAAATTAAATCCTTCATATTCTACTGTTACTACTGCTAGTCACACTTCAATTTCGATGTACAGAGTGCTAACAGTTCATGGATCCATGGATAAAACTGTACCTTCTGAAGATGCTTTAGAGTTTGATAAGTTCATATCTAATCATGAACTTTGCATCATGGAAGGAGCAGATCATGAATTTACGTCTCATCAAGATGCATTGACTGGCTTAGTTTTGGCATTCATCGACGCTCATCACGATGAAGACAAAGATAAATCTAAGGGGACACAATTTGGAAGAGTCGATAAACCTATTCGCTCACGAATCTAGTTCTTGCAGAATACACTGATGCAGTGCCTCTTCTTTTAAAATCATCCTTCTTACAGGTTATTCACTGACTTAGTAGATCAGCAAGAAAGCTGGACAAACATCGTCAAGAGTTTCTAGCTTCCTGGAGGGCCCAAATGGTCTGGCACTCGATAACTAGTGGCTGTCAGTCACAGGAAAATAAAATTGACAAATGCAACCAAGTTTTGCATTATTGGACCTCAAATAGTTGCACGCCTGACGAGAATTTGCTGCATCATGGTTGCCTTCTTGTCAACCTGAGATTAAACTTTATTGGTGCTGTTAAAAATTTCATGCACTTGCAGTATTACTGATGAGGAGTGAAATGAACAATTTGATATCACAAGTATCCATACATGGCTTATCTGGTAGACAGAACATATGAAGTGCTGCTGACTGAAATTTCGTTATCAAAGGTGATCAACTACCTAAAAAATTGATCTTTGATGTTGAAAACTACATTTGTAGCTACAAGGAACAGATTTACATATGGCCATAACACTATGGACATTTCTTCTTTTCTATGTCAGCCATAATTCTTTCCTTTTCATGGGCTTAATGTTCTTTTTGGGGCAAACATATTGAACAACCCAATATCATTGTTCAGAAAAGAATGCAGAATAGACTATGAATTTGCTAACATTAAGTTGGTCCTTCAAAAGCAGTTTTGTGCAGATACCCTTTCCATTTTCTTCCTTGTTATAGATTATGGGGTAGGACAGTTCCAAATAAAAAGATAAGTGCTGTTTAGTTTTTATTTTATGTTTCAAGTTATTGTTTCCTGTTTTTAAAGATTTCAGATTCTGTGAAGTAAATAATAAAAATAAGAAGTGAGAATTAGAAGTTAATTTTTTAATTTTTTAATGTATCTTTCACAAAATCTTAAAATACAAAAAAATGAATTTGAAACAATTAATGAAAATAGAAAATGGATTTTTGAAACCAAATGGACCTATGAAGTTTTGTGCGGATTCCCTTTCCATTTCGGTCCTTCATATGGATTATGGGGCAGGATTGTTCCAATAGAAAAGATAACGAAGATAGACTAACATTTGTTTGGTTACTATTTTATTTTCTATGTTTTTTGTTTCTAGAGTTTTGTGAAGAAAATATTAAAAATAGTAGAAACCAATAAAATCTTACATTCAGTTTTTATTTTCCAGTTTTATTATTTTCTTCATTAAATTCTAAAAACAGAAAATGCAAAATGAAAACAGCACCTCAAATATTCTTACGTTTTAGGTTCAGTCAGCATATAGATAATTGTGTTATCAACAATGAGGATAGCCATAGGGGTATTGAACTGCAGATAACGATGGTGGTCCATCTAGACCACCAATTGTGAAATAGTACTTTTCCTACTGTGTTACAAGATGTATGTGACCCTCATAAATCAATTGATATCATGGGTTGTCTTGTATTTTTCGTTCCTTACCCAATTTCTACGGACATTATTGCTACATATTGTTTCCTATATGATTATCCAATTATGTATACTTTTCGGTTAAACGGTTAATTGGCTTGGGAGTAACTCTTCGACATTTTTTCTTGTTATTTTTTAATTTTACCTTCTGAGTGTATTTTCAGGCAATATGCTCTTAGAAGTGAAACTTCGTTCTATAATTTTAGTGCAAATGAGGTTTGATTAGGACATGGTATTGGAAGAGAGTGCTTTTAATATAGACTCGAGTTCATAATAAATTTTATACGTGACAACATATCAATTATTTAAAATATAATTTTAAGTTGTTATATATAGATATTATATAATATCAATGATTAATATGTTGTCGGATATAATGGCACACCTAAACTCAAGTTGACATTATCATCCTTCATTGCGAAAGGGAATGCAGACTAAAATCGAAGGAAAGTGACCTAGGTGGAAAATGACGAAGAAATGAGTTCAGGGTTCGTCTGAATAAGCGTTACTTATGAATAAAAAACTTTTTTTTTTAACTTCTGTCATGTTTAATTATACAATTTATTATTTATTCAAAAGTCAATTTTAATATTTTAAAAAAGTTAACATATCTAATTTCTCAAAAAAATAAAAATACTCAAAATAAATATTTCTATTCTTATGTATTAAATATAAATGCTTAAATAAATTATTCACACGAGCAGGTTGAAATTACATTAAGAGTAAGCTCCTAATTTGGTTATTCATAAAAACAGAGGCGGATCCTTAAGTAACTCAAGAGGGACAACGCCCTCTCCAAATTAAAATTTTTATTTTTCAACAACTTTTTATTTATGTTTAAATATTATTAAATAATATAACTATATTTGAAGTTACTCTGATGTAATGTGATTCTAACCGTAGATAATGCACGCGTGTGTATTTTCTTCAATTTTAATTGTAAAATATTCATTTTCTTATTTATAAATATTTGTATACAATTTTTTTCTATTTATTAGGTATTGGTTCATCCTAAAAAATTGGTCTAACTCCGCACTTGCATGAAAAGAACGTCAACCAAATTAGTCTCACAAGAAAAGAAATACCTTTTTTAATTCCTTGTGATTAAAAAATATTAGAAAAACTAATCTATTCTTAATGTTTCGATGAGTTTATTTGTCCTATTTATATTTTTTATAGGGATCAATTTGACTTTATTTTATAAATTATTAGAAATCAATTTATCCTATTTTAACAACGAGAGACCAAGAAAGATGATTCTTATCTCGGCACATAACTTGTTCTTAAGGGTTTGCTCTTAAACTAAATTCGGGTGGTGGGAGAGGGTTCTCTCATGTTTAATTTAAACATGAGAGTGTGGTGTTTTGATCTCCACCATTTACATGCTCATTTTAAAATGCATAGAAATACAAATATATAAAAATAAAGGATGAGGATGAATACATGACTCTCGTATTCAAAGTGCACACGAGGATGAATAAAGTGATTCTTTCCTTCCCTCGTGGCCATATTCAACCCATCATCACGTCCACAGAGGAGTGGCGGTTTTCATGTGCATGCTGAACACAGCTGGCTAGCCGACATCAGAAGCATTGACTGCGCGAGTGGGTGGTGATGAGCCTCACCCATATCTGGCGAGAGAAGGGAACAGTTTGTGCTGATGCCTTGCAATCTTGGCAAGGCTAAGGGTTAGCCATGGGGAGGGAGGGTCCTCGAACTCTTTTTTCAGGTGTGGGACTCGCCTCCTATCCTGCGGAGATTGTGCGTGCATCATCACCAGCTGCTGCATGATAACTGTATTTTGTGGTGGACTAGAAATATGGAGCCAGACCTCGATCTTGTCCCAGAGAACTCGGTCAAGGGGTCCACAACTTGCCCATGTGACATAGTGGCTCCTAGAGATTCTTTAACGATTTAATCCAGAATATATCCTAAATTGATTATTAAATTATACGAAATCTCCTATTAACTCATGAAATGTTTTATATTATATTATATCTTCTATATACACGGAATATATTTAATCTCTATTAAATCTTTTATATTTAGAAAAGATTATTTTCTAACTTATCCTCTCACTATATAAGGGGTTTAATGTCCTCATATATAATAATCTTAGTACATACTACACTTTTATCACTCTATACTTTATTCATTTACTGATTCAAATGTCGAAGTGTATTTGGAGTACCCTACCTCACTCTCTCGGGCAATTGGAGAAACCTAAACCTTTACCTCTACTTCTAGGTAAGAAGAGTGTTTAGCCTATTCACATTACCAAAAGTGAAAAAATGAAATTATTTGCCAAAGAAGGAGTTAAAGCACGTGTTTAGATTAAAAGAAGAGGAGTGATACATGATCATTACTAAACTTACACCATATACCTATATCAAGTAAAATGTTATAAATCAGTGTATAAAAAATTATAAATCATGTACAAAATATTGTAAATCAATTTGCAAAAGGTTATAAACTAAGATGGTTTACAACATTGCATATTGGTTTATAATTTTTTTTTATCTTGGTTTACAACTTTTTATATGCTGGTTTCAACTTTTTAACTTTGTGTAAGTATATAGTGTAAGTTTACTGATAAACATTTAACATTTCTCTTGGGAGAAAAAGAGTGGAAGGAAGTTGAAAGGAGGAAAAAGGAGCAGAAAGCTTCATTTTCTTGGGTTGGATCGAGAGAAAAGTGCTACAATGGAAAGAAAATAGCGCCACTCCCAAATGTCTAATGCCACTCCCTCTTTATGGGTTGCATTTAGACATTTCCTAAACCTATTTGAAACCACCATCACCACCAAACATCATCTTCTCCATCGGAAACCCACGCACCCTCACTAGCACCACTCTCACCCTTGATCATCACCTTACCCTTCACTATCCCACAACTCTCAATTCAACAGCCACACTACCACAATCATCAGTAACCACACTATCACCCTCACTACCATCATCATCACAATCACCACAATCATCAGTAACCCAATAAAATCAGAAAGCAAAACAAAATCAACAACACATCAAACCAAAACAAACCAAAAATTAAAAATAAAAAAGGAAAGAAAATGGGGAAGAGGCCACGGTCGCCATAAGCTCTAGCCGCGGCTGCCATCACCACCCTTCAAAGCCCACTGAGAAGCCAGTCTCCATTACACAGCTCCCTCATTCAGCTGCAAGAATCACCCCAACAGCTACCCTCCTTCCTCATCGCACTGCCTTGCCACCGCCAGCGAAAACTCCACCATGGGTCACGGCCTCCGTCCCCCTTTCCGCTTTCGCCAACGCGAAACCCTCCTTCTCTTCCATCTGCCTCGGCCTTCTTCTTCCTCTTCCACTAACATCGCTACCCCAGCCGCCTCTACTGGCGCTCCTTGTCTCCGCTCTTCATCTCGCAACCAGCAACCTCAGCTACACCCTCACCGTCGTGACCTCCTTCAGCCAAGAACTATGCCTTGGCGCTTTTTCTCTCACTTGACCGCTAGCACCTCGCGGCCAGTATGCCACTTCCCTCCCTCGTGCCTCCGGCGGAGTGCGGATCCGGACCTTCCATGCGTGGCGATCGTGGGTGTCTGCCTAGTCCTCTTCTCCGCCTCTGTTCCTCGATCTCTCTCTCTCTATCAATCTCCCTCTCCCTCTGTATTCTCTTCCAGTCGCCCCACTTGCCCTTAACCCCGCCAGAGGTCGATCCATGCCTCCTCTAGATTTGCCTGCCACTACCGCCTTCCACACCCACCACCGCGGCGGTGCTCTTCCCTCACAAGCCATATCCACTTCTCTCTCTTTCTCGCTCTCTGTTGTTCTCCCTTTGTTCTTCCCTCTTTCTCCCCGTGTGTGCATGTTTGTATTTGTGGGTATGTGTGTGTGCGTGTGCGTGTGGGCAAGGGATTTAGGAGAGATAGGGTGTTAGTGGTTCTTGGAGGATGATAATGATGGTGAAAGGGTGGTGATGAAAGACAGGAAGAGGAGGCCGGTGGTGAGTGGTGGAAATCTGTCGCGGCCTCACAAAGAAGAGCTTAGGGGGGCAATTTAGGAAATGTTTAAATGCAACCCATAAAGAGGGAGTGGCATTAGACATTTGGGCGTGGCAATAACCACTCCATAGCTTATGGGCCCATATATTAGTTTTTTTGGGAGCCATGGATAACTATTTGTAGCATTTTATAACCCGTGTGAAATACATCAAGGTTAAGAAATTATATAACATAAGTATCATATATATATATATATATATAAAACTAAAAATTTAAATAAAATAATATAATATTTAAAATATCATTTATATAAGTTTTATTTATGTTTTATTATTTTATAAACTCAAAAAATTATATATTAATTTTTTAATGTTTAATGTTAGAGGAATAAAAATATAAATTTTAAACTAAATATATACAAAATGTGTCCTGCAAAAATTAACATGAATATAATATATAAATACAGCACTTAAATGGTATGTCCATACTTCATAGATGACATTTCATTTTTATCCAAAAAAAACATAAACTGACGCTTCAACCAATACAAATAAAGTAAAATAAAAATAATATAATATTTATATTCGTACGATTGTAAAATTTATTGTATGTTTAATTATGAGATAAGCAGTATAAAAACAGTATACATATATTTTATTATATATATACACATATATTTCATTTGAAAAATTTACTTATATTTTGTAGAGATATGAAAGTCATTTTATTTACTTATTAACTTTTATTTTTTTTATTTTCTCTATTTCCAAACCAAGATACTTTTCTTTTTATTTTTTTTTATTTTCTCATTTTCTATTTTCATCCAAACAAGCCAAAGAAGATATGTATGTCTTGAACTGTGTTATATCTTGAACCGTTTTAGGTGTCCTATATGTATGTCTAAACTGTTTTCATGGTTCTCCTTTTGTGTTCGGGTGCGTTTTCCTTTTCTTTCTGTTTCTGTGTATGCTCTCGTCTATGCCAGATTGCTTGAGCAGTATTTTATCCAAAAAAAAAAAAAAATCAAAGAAAATATTGTGCCATTAAATTTTATACTCATTATTTTGTATCAAAATTAAATTTATTTTATTAAAATTTAATTTTTATGTGTTAATAATATAAAAAAATTTATATCATTATCTAATTATATATTATTATATAATATAAATAATTAAATCTCATACTAATTACTTAAAATGTTACGTAAGAATCTAATTCGATTAAATTCCAGCACACCAAAAGTTAAACTCATTTATTAAAGTAACTTCAGAAAAAGTTATAGTCAAATCATTGTTGACAGGAAAGACGACTTCGCTATCTCACAAGCATCCTATGAAACTCACGAAAATATGTGGTGGTTGATGGCAGCGAATCGTTGTATATTTTTCTATCGATATAATAATCAAGATATGTGGAGTAAAAAAATACGAAATTCAATTGAGTTTTATACATTGGATTTATCTAAAGGCCATCGTTTAAGCTTTTTAAAAAGAAAATTTTGTATATATAATTTTTTAAAATTTGAAGGCATTAAATATTTTTCAATATTTAAAATTTTCTATTTTCTACATCTTTAACCAGCATCTTTATATGTGTGCATTTTAATAAAATGGATATATGTCGACAACTAGATTGATTTAGTGATAAGAGTTTATATAATATGTATGTGATTTTATGTTCAAATCTTATTACAATGCATTAATTTCAAATGAACTTAAAAAAAAGTAAAATATCATTTGTTTTAAAAGGATTTAATTGTATGCACTAATATTATAAAAAAAAATTAATATAATTATTTTATTATATATTAACACATCAATTATATTAGTTGATTTTTTTATTTACTATTTAAAAAATATTTTGATTAGATAATAGTATAAATTATTTTTATATTTTTAATATATGAAAATTAAATTCATTTACAACTTTGTGTCAAATTTTTACGTGATTCGATCATGCGATTAAGAAATCTAAAAGAATCCATTCTTAATTATAACTATTAACTCCAAACCAACGCCGAGGCAGAGGATATTTTGCTTATGATATGTTGGTTGAAGCATCTCCATATTTTTTTTTTTTTTTTGATAGACTCAAGCATCTCCATATGGCATATTCTAAATGCTTTGATTCGATGCTGTATTGCACGGTTCTTTGTTATTTGATTGCGTGCCAATTGGTGGGCTCGGTACTACTTCTATTACTATTATTATTAGCCTTATCTAATTAGTACTCATAGAGCACAATTAAGGAGTCAAAAAGAAATTGTTTACATTAAAAAAATAAAATTTTATGTTTTTAAAGTATTATATTCATAACAACATTTTAAAATTTTATACTCTAATAACTTTAACTATTGTCCTAAAACCATTGGTTAGTGAATTTTGAGCCAAACCCGAGCACAACACACATCTCGAGCAAAAGATGGGATAAAAATCTTCTTACTCCAAATGGTATCTTAATTTTCTATTCTCAAATAATATATTAATACATGAAATATATATATCATTATTTCATAATTTACAAATTTTTTAATCTATTTTTATTATTATTATTTTCATACATTAATAAATGATTAAAAAAATAGAAAAATAACAATATTTTAATACAAAAGATTTTCATCCCAAAAAATCACCATCAACTCATCCTTCTAGAAGAAGAGATGGTACTGCCCCCTTCACTGCCTTCCTCAAGATGAATCCATAGTTATCAAAACCGAACCGGTGATCGACTCAATCAGTCGAATTATCGTTCTTGGCTCAACTATTGAATCAATTAATATATAAAATTATAATTTAATGTAAATAAAGATGTAATATATATATTTTTAGTGATATAATGTGATAAGAAATCATGTGGCCTAGTGGTAACCACGTATTGGTTAATGCTCCTACCCACTATGTTGTACATAGTTCGAATCCAGTGGCAAGCATGTTGGTATTTTTGGGTCAAAACCAAAAAATTCATTAAATGAGATAACATATATTATTGTTTGCATATAACATATCAAAGAGGAAGCTAGGCGCAGTGGAAGAACAGCGCACCTTCCCCACTCCTGGCACAGGTTCAAATCCTACATGAAGGCATTTTTGATAAAAATCCGTTCACGCTTGGCGGTCAAAGCTCAGGCATTTGGTCAATGGTTTCATGTGCGGGTTGAGCGGTCGATTCAAAGATAAACTATTTGGTTCACCCCTGATCCGGTTTTGATGTTTGGACCTGCTCACACGCGTAACCGCCCAATCAAGGAACCGAATCAGACTAGTGACCGTTCACCGCTTTTGCAAATTGGTTTGATTCGGTTTTTATAACTATGGATGAATCTTCCTAACTCGTCTAATCATAATCCCGAGCTCGAAGGAATGTAAAATCATTTTGCAATCCACACGCCCCAGACGGTAGTGAACCTTGGGGTGAACCTGCCAATTGCACGAACCGCATGGGTTGAACTGGGAGGTGGAAAGGGCCAGACCAGCCTGTCGAAGGGCTTCACTTGCATAACTGCGCTAAAAGAAGATATGGGCCTCCTACTCTTCTTCCTGATTACAGTGGTACCAGCGATGACCTCCTACTGAGACACCTCTGTGATCAGAGTAATGATATTTTAACATCTAAAAAGTTGAATTTTATAATTATTGGATATGATGATAGTCCATATTTATCCTTAATATTCATCACATCCAATAATTATAAAGTAAGTGTCTAAATAGACATCCACTCTTTAAGTGTTAAAATATTATTACTCTTAGATATATATTGATCATAAAGTTAACATATATCACTTTAATAGTTATATAATATAAACAAGTTTAAATTTTATATGCCTGCACTATTAGTTAATAGATTTTACTAAACTAAAGTTTTATTTTTAATATTTAAAAAATACGTGTTTATTGAAATATTTATTTTATTATTATTAGAAGTGATGATTATCTCTACTCATTTCATCTATCTATTACATCCATTTTTAGAGTGTTAAAATAATATTTCTTTTGCTGAAATAATAACCCATGTTAGGTGCTTATAATAGTAGATAGTTATTTTTTTATGATGTATCACTCTAATAAAATCCTATTGATTATTGATGGTATTAAATTGTTTTACACTCTTAAGTTTTAATGCATAGAAATTAAATCCTTATTTAAATTATAATTATCGTATTATATTTGAAGTTCTGAAATATCCAGATCACCATATTCAAATTACATCACTATATGTTATTTAACATAAAAAATATATATTTAAATAGCTAGCACTACTTTTTAATATTTATGCCTTCAAAACCGGTTCTTTTCCTGCTTATGCACTCCAATAGCTTATCCTATATATGTAATTTCTGTCACAAAAAATGATATATCCTTCTGCTTAATGTGTTTGGAAATTTTCTTAATTCAAAATCCCATTCATATACATTTAATAGTCCTTAAATATTGTATAAATTATACTCTCTCCCGTTTATAATATAAATCGTTTAAGATTATCTATGAGAAATTAAGGTGATAATTGGATTTTATTGATCATTTTAAAAAAATAAAATTAAAAGATGAAAATACTTTTTAACCTATCATCATAAAGTATTTATCTATTAAATAATTATACTTATACCCATTCATTCTCACTTATCACTAAAAATAGGGGCAAAATAAATAAAAAGTGATTAGTGCTTTATTAAAATTTGAAAACAATTTATATTTTAGATCATACAAAGAAAAATTTAAAATGACTTTTATTATGGAAGAAAGGCAGTGCCTCATATTATTATAAATGAAATCTTAAATTGAAAAAACATATTTAAGTTGATTACTGAAAAGATATTTTGTTAAATTGTTAGTTCGATCCTTCATAAAAATAATATTGAACAAATTAGTTCCTCGAAAAAAGAAATACTCCTTTTGGTTTCTCATAATTAAAATATGGCAAATTGATTGTAATGATTTAACAAAATATGTAAAATTGATCATTGACATAATATAAATAAGACAAATAAGTCTATTAAAATATTAGAAACGGACTAATTTATCTATATTTTTAATTCTAAGAGGCTAAATTTTTTTTTAAAGAACAATTTTTTGATACTTCGTCCATTTAAAAATAAATGTTTCTTTAATTTTTTAGGTACATTTATAAATTAATGTATCTAAACTTTTGTGTTCAAATACATTCCTTCAGGTCCATGATATAAGTCGTTTAAAGTTATGCATGAGAATTAAAATGATGATTGTATTTCATTAATCTTTTAAAAAATTAAAAATACCATTTATCACTTATCGAAAATTATATTTCTATTAAATATTCATTTTTATATCTATTTATTCTTACTCATCATAAATATAAAGGTAAAATAAATAAAAGATAATTGATACTTTCTTAAAATGTGAAAATGACTTATATTTTAAATTAGATTAAAAAAACCTAAAATTTATCAGAGGGGTGTGGTTAAATAGTAAGGATTCATTCACTTTTAACTAAACATCAGGTGTTCGATCCCTACTTTGGATATGAAGCAGCCTTAAATCCTCGGATCGGTTGTCCCACCCTTTGAGGTGCCTGCCAGTCAACAAATGGATTAGTCACTGTATTTAATGATGAATACCACCATCATAAAAAAAAAAACTAAAATTAATTTATATATATTTTTTGTTACAAATTAATTTATATTATGAAAGTGTATGGAGCAGAATTACTCATAGATGTATGATCGCTCTTTCTGTCACTATCAGAGCATCCATCATTCCAATGTTTGCCTGTGTTGCAAAATGCTAACTACCATTGAATCTCCTTTCGCTTTAACTTGCTCATATGATAGAGAGATGCTATTGTTATTCCGGCTACAGCCTGTCATTTACAGCTAATCATCTCCTCCTTAGACAATTGCGTTGTGTGCCCTATGTACATAATATTATTGATTGTCGTGATCTTGGATTTTTTCTATTTTACTCCTATAAAACGTCAGATTGTTACTTGTAGTGGATATTCTTTTTGGGATTATTTAATTTTCAGGAATAGCTAATATCATTAAAAATAAATCTTTATAAGTGAATTTATAGTCGGGTGATAGATTCCTATATATTTTATTGAGTTATAGAAGATTATAACTTTGATTTTTATTAATACCTTTATCCCCTAATATCTTAACTAAAAAGAATAAAAGATAAATCTCCAAAAAGCTATGTGTGATTTCAACTACAAACAATATTCCAACTGAATTTCAAGAAAAAAAATGGGGGAAAATCTGAGCACGTTTAGATTTTGTGCTATGTTTACGAGTACTTGATTAACAAAATTTCTACATTCAATGTGGCACCTCAGAGTAGATTTGTAGCTAAAAATAAGAATTCTAAAGGAAGATGAGTCTCAAAAAAGTCAGAAGTCAAAGTCAAGTACCCACAAGAATCTCTTTCGATGGGAATTTCTCAAAAAAAAAAAAAGTTAGACTTGAAAATTATAAATACCAGATTGATTTGAGTTTTTAATTTTTTAAATTTTATAAAAAAATATTAAAAATTTTAAAAACTATAAATTTTAATTTTTAATTTTTTTAATATTTTTTTAAGATTTTTAAAAGCTAAAAATAAAAATTAAAAACTCAAAATAAAAATAATTATTGTTATTTATTTCCCCTGATTTATTAAAATGGGAAGAATCAAATTTTACAATCTTTTGCTCTTACCCAGTAGACCCCAAGCTGCCAAACATCTCGTTTTCAATGCATCTTGTGGCCCATGTTCAATCATTGTCTGAACTATGAATGACCGCATTTTACTTCAGAATAATATATTTTGATATTTAAAAAATAAATATTTATTTAGATATTTATTTTATAATTATTAAATATAATAGTAATTTTTATTTATTCTTAATATCTATCACATTTAATAATTATAAAATAAGTATTTATTTTTTAGTGTCAAAATATTATTACTCTTTTACTTCAGGTCCAAACCACTTTTACAAAGTTCTTATAAATAATTTTATTTTTCTATAAAAATTAAAATTAAAATTCTAAAAAGGTAAATTACATGAAAAAGAATTGAATTTATCATAATATATAATTGATTGATAACCTAAAAATTTTGTATACTTAATATAGTTAATGTTGTCATGATTAAATAAAAATAGATCTTGGTTACCCTTCAAATTCATCGAACATGTAGAAATATTTGTTAATTGAAAAATACCTTCTTTTTCTGCTACCACAATCATTGCATGGCTGAACATTGATTGGCTGAAAAACAGTAAAAGAATTTTGCTATTTCAATATCCAATTTTCTCAAATACTTAAACATCCTACTTATAATATATATAGATCCCATCATTTAATTTTTTTTAATTTATTCTCTTCTCATCACTCATCTCACATGAAAAAATAGAATTTAATTTAATATATTATTAAAAATTAAATCTAACATTATTATTTTACTAAAAGTGGCTATGCAATTAAAAATTTCAATTTTCACAATCATTCTATATAATCATGTACCAAATAATTTATAATTAATTATTCGCACAAAAAGTCATAGTTATGAAAAAGATTACAATACCTTAAATACATTGAGTAAAAAGAATTTAATTTAATAATTTTTATATTATTTTTCACATTATTATTTGATATTATATAGTTATATTATTAACATTATTTTGCTTGTATATTAATTTTTAAAAAATTATATAAAACTATGATGTAATATTGGATAGTCTAAAATATTTTAAATGAACAATATATTAAAATTAGAATTTAATTTGATATGTTACTAGTATAAAAATATTTATACATATAAATAATCATATATTATTATAATAATAAAATTATTTGACTTTTATGCTGATTATTTTTTTGCAAAAATGTCACATATAAGTAATGACAATCTTAAAATTTTTCATTCTGGATATATCAGGATTAATCTCAAATACCAACACATGATTGAATGTTTGTATAAATTTATTTTATCCTGATTGTGTATTCAAATTAAATTATAAAAATATTTTTAATAACCCTTTGAATTCTCAAAATATGTAGAAATATTTGGTAAAAATAATAAGAAAAAGAAAATTACTTCCTTCATTCCTATCCCAAAATCACTTGATGATTGATTGGCTTAAAAAAATATTAAAAACAAATCTTCTTTGTAAAAAAAGAGGAAGAAAAAAAAAAAAAACCTCCCCATTTATTTGCAAGCTGCAGCACAGTACAAAACTAACACACACACACACAAACTCACCTTGTTCTCCTCATACTTCTACAATGGCTGAACAAGAAACACCTTCACCACCACCACCACCACCAACAGCAACAAAGTACATTTCACTTGAACAACTGAGCCAACACAACACAAAAGAAGATCTATGGATCTCCATTCACGGCAAAGTCTACAACGTTTCCACCTGGCTCCAACTCCATCCAGGTGGCGAGCTCCCATTGGTCAACCTCGCAGGCCAAGATGTCACTGATACTTTCCTTGCTTTCCACCCTAAGCACGCCTTCCACCACCTTGACACCTTCTTCACAGGTTGTTACCTCAGTGACCACCATGTCTCCGAGGTTTCAAGGGACTACAGGAACATGCTCTCTCAACTCACCAAAATGGGGCTGTTTGAGCAGAGGGGTCATGGTGTTTTCGTTGCCCTTTTGTTCATACTGTTGCTTTTTTTTGCCAGTGTTTATGGTGTCTTGTGTTCTGACAGCGCTTTCTTGCATGTGGGGTGTGGAGGGTTGATGGGGTTCTTGTGGATTCAAAGTGGTTGGATTGGACATGATTCTGGTCACTATCAGATTGTTTCAAACAAGGGTCTGAACAGGTTTTTTCAGATCCTATCTGGGAATTGTCTTGCTGGGATCAGCATTGGTTGGTGGAAGTGGAACCACAATGCTCACCACATTGCTTGTAATAGCCTTGACTTTGATCCTGATCTTCAGCACTTGCCTTTCTTTGTTGTGTCATCAAGGTTCTTTAGCTCACTCTTTTCTTGCTTCTACGAGAGGAAGTTGAAATTTGATGCTTTTGCTAGGTTCTTGGTTAGTTACCAGCATTGGACTTTTTACCCTGTGATGTGCTTTGCTAGGATCAATTTGTTTGCACAGTCTTTTATACTGTTGTTGTCCAAGAGGAAGGTGCCTGATAGAGGGATTGAGCTTTTTGGACTGCTTGTTTTCTGGGTTTGGTACCCTTTATTGGTTTCTTGTTTGCCTAATTGGGGTGAGAGGATTTTGTTTGTTGTGGCTAGTTTTTCTGTCACTGGAATTCAGCATATTCAGTTCTGTTTGAACCATTTCTCCTCCAAGGTGTATGTTGGTCCTCCAACTGCAACTGATTGGTGTGAGAAGCAGACTAATGGGACTCTTGATGTTGAGTGTTCTTCTTGGATGGATTGGTTTCATGGCGGATTGCAATTTCAGGTGGAACACCATCTGTTTCCGAGGCTGCCCCGGTGCCATCTCAGGAGAATCTCGCCTTTGGTCAAGGATCTGTGCAAGAAACACAATCTTCCTTACAATTGTGTCTCATTCTGGAAGGCCAATGAACTGACACTTTGGACTCTCAGGAATGCAGCATTGCAGGCTCGCGATCTTTCCAATCCCATTCCCAAGAATCTGGTTTGGGAAGCTGTTAATACTCATGGATGAGTGGAACTTGAATGAAGCTTCCTGAGGTTTTGCTGTCATTGACATTTTCATGAAGGTGTGAATTCTGATATCTGAGGGTGGTAGTCCTTGGTTTTAAAGAAAGAATAATTGATTTGCAAATTGCTTAGAGGCTTCAATCTGTTTGGTTGCGGGATCAACTAATCTCCTATCATAAATAGGTAAAAAACTATTGATACTGGTAATATGTGCTTTAATTTAGTTCCCCATCTTGTTTCTGCTCAGCACTTCATGCTAGAGAGAAGGATGTAAGTAGTGTTTATTCTTTGTCTGCTTTAGTAGTTTGCTTTCAATATGTGGCCATGAGTCTCTCTACTACATAACCACTTGTGTTATGCTGGGAATTCAATGTAATTGGAAGCAACAAATGTACTTTATGTTAAATTCAAATTTGCGTGAATTGCTAGTTGTTGTTTCCTGCTTTTTGATTTGTCACTCATATCTGTTTGGTTTCTTACAAAGCAGATGGTGCGTAACATGTTCCTTGTATTGTGGGATTGAGTTCATTATTTACAAAGGGACTTCCTTTTAATTCTATCTTTATGGAGGCACTTGCGTGGATGCCAAATTGAAACTGCCTCTCTACATGTTGACATTTTGTCTTAAAAGTATATGCGCTAAAAACTAGATACTTCTCAATCTCCAATTTTATTTAAATTTTGCAGATTTTTATATTGAAGAACTTCTTAAAAATTGTCATGGTACTTCGCTACAGGGCTGTGTTGACGGGCTAAAGCACAGATATATGAATGCTTGGATATCTTGCTTTGTTAAAATTGAAAGTTAAAATTTTATTCAAGGAGCCGAAGGCATTTTCATTTATATCTAATAAATAAATTTTTCATCTTTTCTATGGTATAAGTTCCTTGTAACAGCAAACTCACAGCGCACTAGACTACTACTGCACTAAAGAGGAGCGAAGCTAGTTGTGAATGCATTCATTTACAAGCTAGGATAGGCAATACCAAGAAAAGACTAGGAAACAAGCTGGACCTTCATGCCAAGCATGTGAAGTGGGACTTATTTGTGAACATGTACTTTTTCATATGATAATGCCAATGAAAATTATAACTTGTGGTGTTGAAAGCCTTGCAACTTGTTATTCACTTATTGTTTATGTGATGCTTTTGTGCAAAGTTGCTGCCATTGTGTTGTGATACATTATTTTAGCTAAGCCTGGCCCTATAATGGGTGGATTGGTACATGGCTTACTTGTTCCTTAAGGAGTTAAGGTGACTGGGAAGGCACCCACATGAGCTCTCCTGCCTATGATACCACTATATTTATATGATTCCATATATCTATCTTTTAGAAGAGACGTGATGGGGCCTATTTTTTAACATCATTGAACAAATAATGTATTGCCACAAAGGGGGAATAACATGATGGCAATTTCCAATTTCCAGTGATACAAGAATAAGGAAATATGAAATCAAAATTAGTGAAAGAACATCTTTATTGGTTACAAAGACTAGAAGCAAGAACTCAAAACTGATTGTCACAGTTGCATGTCCACATTTGAGTATGAGAAGAGATTGGACTTTGATATATGGATAGGTAAGGAGGAATACTTAAAGGGTGCCAATGGCAATTTCATGAATATTGAAGATACTAGAATCTGTCCAGGACCTGGTGACAGAACTGAAGACGATATTGCTTAAATGAATATTGAAGGTTCATGGCTTAAATGGCACTATCCTTTTGATGTTCACGTTGGAGTTTCTAAATTAAAGGCTGCTTTTTAGGTATTAGTCTTGGTCCTGAGTTTCGATGGTGCGTAGACAGTGTTGCTTACTTGTCAAATTCTTACTTGTGACTGTTTGATCAGAATGTTGGAGTTTGGTCAGTTTTGTTGCAAGTGATGGTTGTTCTGCACAATTGAGGATGTAATTTCTTTTAGAGGTATGAGTGTCTGTTGCAGATTATATCTCATGGCGTTGTTCCCTTGGCTGGAAGATTATGTTATTCCTATGAATTTTTATTTTAGTCTTGGAATTAGTTCTTATTTTTAGTTCCTTGGTTAGGTACTGATATCTATTTATTCTGTGATGTTCTGAAGTTGTTCAATTGATCAGATCATAAAGAACATTCTGTGATTCATGATACAGATTCTCTTTCATGGTGACTGGGAAATTAGAACTGCAAAGGTCCCAGGGTTGGTTATTTGACTTTCTTTTAGGGTTAAATGCATTTTATCCTTTTAAACTATAAGTCATGTGCAATTTACACTCAGACTTTTCAAAACTTATATCGTGATACCCTGAACTTTCCAAATAGTGCAAATAGGGTTAAAATGCAAATAGAGTTTGGAAAGTTCAGGGTGTTGCAATGCACGTTTTGAAAAGTCAGGATGTAAATTGCACATTACTTAAAGTTCTGAGGGATAAAATGCATTTTACCCTTCCTTTTATGAGTGGTTTTGTCTTAATTTTGTTCTTTCCTGTTCATTCTTTCTGATGTAACCTACTCTTTCTTTGCATGAAGGATTATCATTGTTTCTGATTCTAAAGTTTATAGTTGTGGTTGGGTTTGAGTGATCAGTGATTGATGATTCTCATTAGAAGACTTATGCCACCTCGGATCTGTTTTGTTGATTTTCTGTTCATTCTGCATTTTGTAGTGTTTGTTCTTATAATGGTCCCAAGTGCTGTAATCGGATGTGGAAAGTAGAAACTAGAAAGTATGGAATTGGTACCACCACCTTTGTCAAACTATGGATTATTGCCAAGTCAAGTCTGCTGATGGAACTTATTCATGCTTTTGACTGTTTCTCAGCCATTCCTTCACTTCGGTACTCCCTTTTTTGAAGGGAGTATTGTGCTACCTTTTCAAGAGTTTAACCCCTGACATATAAGTGTTACAGTTATCGTCTAAAAGTTATCACGTTAGAAGCATTTGTTACATCTTTGGATTGGGATCACAATGTGGAAGTTACCACCATCCAAACATGTGGTCCAAAATGCTTCAAAATGATGGCGGTAGCTCCCATGTTGTGTTATCATTTCGAGCCATTTAGGATGTAACAAATACTTCGGACATAGTAACTTTTAATGCTGCAGTTGTAATTTTCCTGTCACAGGTCCAACTTCTGGAAAGGTAGCACAATAGCACCAAAGTAGACCCCTTTAAGTTACATTTAGGATTCTGATTCTTGGTCAATGCAGGTTGGCATGGAAAGCTCATCACCTTTGGGGCTAGTTTGGAACAAGAACATTCAATTTCTGATACCTCGTGCTCATCCAGACTTTTAGAAAATTTTCTTTTCACCAAGTTGGTGCATGTGGCTATGATGGGTCCCTACTTACCAAGAACATATGCAATTTTCTTTTCACTCTATTATGGAAATTTAGATCCTAATCTAAATGACAGAAAAATAAGGATATTTATGAACAATGAGGTATTAATAATAGTGTCTCACTAATGGTGATAGATAATGCCTTAAAACATAGGAAGATATTAACGCGAATGACAATCCTAAGGTAGTAGTCGAGTGGAATAAAATAAATTATGGCTAGATATATTGATTTTTTAATGTAATATTTTATTTATATGGAAATTTGAGAAAGGAGGGAGTAGCCCATAAGTTTGAGCTCCATTTTTCTATTTGGGATGAGATAAGTTTTGGATAAGAATGTCATCTCCGTATCCTAAATTGTGACTAAGAAAAAAATAAAACTTGAATGAAGGCAAAATAAAAAAAATTTGAGACGTAAAATTTATATTCAAAAATAAAAAAAGTTACCAATTTGTTTTGCCCATGACATTTTTGTTTTTTTTTGCGTACAATAGCCCATGACATTCTTCAATTCAGCTGCCGTCTTCACTAATTAGCTCAAGAAAAAATGGATTTTTTTTGTGGGGTTCCACAATCCTATTATACTATTTAATTACATCCAAATTTAAATATAATTGAAGGCTGAAATATTTTTAGCTGCCTTTAGTGTCTAAACTTTGTAGGCTGACGCATACCGTCATCCTACCCCTGCACAACATATCTCGCAATTTCTACATAAAAAACTACTAAAGTGTTATGATTCTCATGATTGAGTTTCGCCACCTCAATTGTTTGGTTCATGAAGCATATTCTCTATTCCCATTGGTTCTGCTGTACTTACTTCAGTAGACAGCCGCAACACAGTACCAAGTTGCAGATCAGGTAGCATTCTGAGACAGACAGACAACGTTTCTTGCCCCGCTGACCGTTTATCTGGACCCCAGCAGTCTGATCCACTTACATCAAATTTAATTGTCCGTTAAAATTATATTCTGCCCTCCTGGCTTTAATGTTCAATAATTTGTTCTTACGTGAGTGTTTTGATTTGTTTATGCTATCTTTTTGAAGTAGAGAACTTTTATAGGCATAATTGTGAGCCCAATTTCTCTTCGGATTACGACAACTCCCAATGGCTTTAGATGTATTCTTAATCCTTACAAATATAATGAAATTTGATTATGATCCTATAAGAAAAAAGGGGTTTTGATCTCTTTTTTTTTTTTTTTTTCTAAAACATAATATTTGATATTGATCTTTGTAGTGCTAGTCAAGTGATAATATTTATAAGGATAAAAAAAATATTACTAAAAAAATATATCAAGATCAAATTCAAATTTTCTGATATTTATAATTTTTTTTGTTTGAAGCCACCGGTTTACCAAGCCCTAATACTAAGAACGCAACTGAACCAGCTCAACCTTAGAGGTCCTAGGGGACTTTAAAATCTCCCAGCAAAGTTTTTTATTTTTATTTTTGATTTATTTCCAAAAATTGAACCCAAAATACTTTACTAATGGCCAAACCACCTGCCACTTCGGTCAACCCCGTATTGTTAATACTGGTATGAAAAACCAATAGATACCAAAACCTTTTTTTTTCTTAAAAAAAAAATACTCTTGATCAAAAGAAAAAAAGAAACTAAAGACCAAAGTCAAGTGAGTTCATAGTCTAGCAGTAGACTCATGCACATCTCAATAAGTTAAAGAGAGGTCATGAGTTTGATTTTCAACCCAATCTCCTATCACCTAATATTTTAATTAAAAAAGGACAACATTCACGGTTTTAAGAACCAAAACATATTTAAGCCTTTCTAATAATTTTTCTCCCCAAAAATTTGAATTTTACTCTCCTCTCTGATAATTCAATTTGCTTACTACTATATCTAACCGTATTTTTCAGAAAGTTGTGTGCGATCAAAATAACTCTAGACTAGATGCTAATTGGAGCAGGAAAAGATGCTAACTAACATTTACATCCCCTGGTGACAGGCTTTAATTGTTTCGTTGAGTGCAAGCTAGCTGTTCAATAATGCAGCTGAAACATGTGTTTGGAATCACATGGATGATTGTCCTGTGGTAAAACATTTAGGTGGACCATTAGAACAAAGCACATGCAACAACTTTGTTCCTTTTCATTATAGTCACAGTCGTCACTCATCAAAATGGACCACCCTCCTTCCCTTTTCTCCTTTCTAATGATGTTAAAGGTGCTTGTCACCTTAGTACAAATAAGAAAGACCGCAGTAATTTGTTACTTCGGAGCTCACTTCTTCACACAACCCACAAAAATCATTATGTAACCCAGTAGGATTTTCAATTTTGTTAAATAGTGACACTAATTACTCCCTTCATTTTAAAATAGATGTAGTTTGATGTTATTGCATAGGAATTAAATTTCTTTTTTAAATAGTCTTATTTTTTAAAAAACTAAATCATCCATTTAAAGACAAGATTCTAACTGGTTAAGAGAGATAGAGAAAGAGGAAAATATTGCTTAATTTAATGTAGATAAGAATAAAATTGCTACAAATTAATTAATGTTTCATTGAAATTATAAAGCAATAATTATTTTAAAATAGAAATAAAAATCCCTAAAATGACATTTAATTTAAAATAGAATAGAAAATGTTTTTATTTAAACAGTAAATTATTTAAGTTTTCAATACACTGAAATCATTGAAAACTTAAAAACTCTTCGCTTTTAATACCCTTAAAATATCGGTCAACAAAATCCCTTACGACATTACAATTATAGGTTTTCTATCACATAACATAATATAACTTTATAACATGTAATGTATACTTCAAAAAAATAATACTGAAATAAGCCCCAAAAATGTGGTACTAAAATAGGCCCCTCAGAGCATGTTCGAAGTACCCTACCCTTATCTAACCGGAGGAGTAAGGGTCCTCAAAAGGGGGAGGAAAAGGAAGAACATCAAGCGTAATTCAAGAGAAATCATGCCAATTTGGGTACAGCCACATGTTTATTAGATGAATCCAGAACATCAACCATAAGAAGCAGTGATTATCCCCTCAAAGTAAAGCGAATTTTACCTTTAATCATGAAATCCTTTTTATTCACACCATCGAAAATCAAATACATAACTGGATATTTAAGAAGTCTAATTACCTACCAACCATGATCAATGTCATGATTAGGTAGAGCCACATGTTTGCAAATATATTATGATTTATGAGATTATAAGAACCTCTATAAACAGTTGTTCACGTTTTACCCCGAGGACAAGCATATTTTTATGGTTGGGACAAAAATAGCATGTGAAGGAATCACATTTTCCCGATGTATATGACAAGTGCCAACACATGCCTTAACCATAAACTTCGTTAGTTTGACTCTTGGACCTTCCATAGTCAATACCGACATACATTTATTATTGAAACATTACAATAATAAACATAAAAAGAAACATAAAGAGATGGACAAAATTTCTGCAACACCTGACACCAGTTTATTTGCTTAGGTCAATCGCAACACATTCTGCTCTGCATGTTAGTTATTCACACATCTAACCAAAAATTAATTCAAAAGAATCTTAGGACTCGTCGGGTTACTATTTCCCTTTCATTTTCACTTCTTATGTTTTATGTTTTCATAATCTTGTAAAGAAAATATTAAAAATAGTGAAAAGAACAAAATCTTGTTCTTAGTTTTTAGTTTTTGTTGTTACTATTTCCTTTATAAATTTCAACAAACAGAAAACATAAAAAATGAAAACAATAACCAAACAAACCCTCATTCAATAATCAAAATCAATAGACCAAACAGTAAATGCAAAAATTCTAACACTGCATGTCCAAGATTCATAAACAGTAATGATCAACTACATTTTCAAATACATTGAAAAAAAAAAACTACATTTTTCAAAAAATAAAGTTAAATAAAATAAAATCCAGACACACGTATTCTGGTTACAGTTTTGTCTATCATCTAAGGTCCCATTTTTTTCTTCAGCCACCTTCCACGTGCAGGTTGATGGCAACAGATTCCTTTGCACAGAGAAAGGCAGGACCAGCAATCAATGCAAAAAAATGAAAGGAATTTTGACTTCAGGAATCAGAGAAGTGAACTTCATCCAGTTTGCAGACCAAATTACTAGGCTCACGGCATGCATAAATCATAGGGCATCCTTCTCACTTCTCATTTGATTTCACTCCAACATCTCAGCAATCCAAGAGCAATTTTGCACATACGCACCTTTTGTAAGCGCACATTTGTAAATTCTTCTCTCCACATCTTCATGACCGGTACTTAATATCTCCTAATCTGTCACCAATCCGATGAATAAATAAGAAAGAGTCCCAATCTCTTCTCAAGAACAGCAAATAGACACGATGAAAAGGATGCCAAATATTATCTCAGAAACAGAATAACAGGGCCAATGTGATGGGCCAATTTCTAAATGGCACACAAAACCACATTATTATGGTCAAATACCTTTGGAACTTGGGTTCCCGGTACTCGCGGAAGATGAGCATTACACCTAGTAAAACTGGGATTGCTGCTAAGCACAAGTGTTCCAAGGAGTGACCACTGATAGCATACTTAGTAACACGGTATAGTTTCCCATCAGCAAGAGCTCCAACTTTTGCCAGCAGATAAATCCCTGTGCCAAATAGTTCAGGCTAAAAGATATTCACAATTTAATGGTATACTGCTATTTCTTAATGACAAGATATATGCTCAAAACTCATGTTAACAAAAGGAATGGATAGGTTACTTTTCAGGAGCAGTGATTTGATAGTATACTGCTATTTTTTAATGACAAGATATACGCTCAAAACTCATGTTAACAAAAGGAATGGACAGGTCACTTTTCAGGGGCAGTGGCTCATGTGTGAACCTGTATATACATTTAAAAAAGTTAGCAAAAATACGTACAAAATCTCTGCTAGCTGGTGTCCGACTTCAACATAATCATAATCCAAACAAGCCCTTTTATAATCGGACATGTACGTATAGGGGATGCATTAAACTAGGCAGAACGCAAGAGTTAGATCGCTTGAGTGAAACACTGGAATTTGTCCCTCACAGCTTTTCAGTGTTTCTAGCTGGGAAGAATAACAAGTAAGCACATATCACGCCTGAGACTATGAAAGGACATCTGGACATGGCATTAAGTTGATATTGTCATGCCCTGAAACCCGCCTCAAGCATACATAAGAATAGGGGGTTCAGTGAAACCATGGGTTTGCACAAAAGGTAGGAGTTAGATCACCTGAGTGAAACACCAGAACTTTCCTTCACAAATGTTCAATGTGCCTGATTTGGAAACACAACTAATAAGAACAAATCACTCCAAGATATGGCAATAACATGATAATGTCAAGCCTTGAAAATTACCATGAGACAGGACATACATTTAAGGCACACCCATGTCTATTCAGCTTCATGAAAGAGAAGACAATCCTCTTCACTCTCCAGCATCTTAAATTAGATTGCTATTAAACCTTGACTCTTTAGCTTAATCAGAGAAGACAGCATTACCTATCCCAATCAAACAGTTCACAGTTCCCTCGAAATCCTATCCCAATCATGGATTAGGCTTGTTGAAATTGAGGGTTTTAGATAATGGAGGAAAAAAAGAGAGAGAGTAAAGACTCAATAATATGAAAGTATATTTGGTATATTGTGTTGTGCTTGTAATACAATAAGGCAATCCTATTTATAAGGTAAAGATAAAATCCAATCATAATGATATAATCAACCTAAATAAATATAAATCAACCTAAGATATGATATAAAATATTTTAAGATATTAATAGATATTTCCTTATTCCTAACATTCCCCCTTAAGCTAAAGCTTACTAAGCTTTAAGCTTGTTACAATTAAACTCTTAAAATATAAAAATGATCTCAATTGAAAACTAGCAAGGCAACTCAGAAATGCTGGATACATCTAAAAGGATAACACAACAAAGCAATTGGAATGAACATCAGCTTGAACAGCTTGTTGGATAATTGCATGACTAGAAAAAGAAGAGACACACACAACTATCAGTGCTAGAAGAGATGCAATGAAGGCGGTGGAAATTCCTTACATATGCAATAATAGATTGCAAGAACAGCATATGGAAGTCTTGAACAATTGAAAATTTAGAGATCTAAAGTCAAAAGAGCACACCACCGTCATGACTGAGTGAAGAAAAATATCACCATTGGTATGATTCACAATGGGAGGATGCTAGGAAGCACAACCAAATATTCATTACTCACAGCCAAGGGTACATACAGGGGTAAAATCGGAAATAAAAATAACTGAAATTGACGAAATGCGCAGACACAAAAACCGAAGCAAGATCCAGGAAAAGGATGGCGAGCCAAGTTCAACAATGAGTGTGACAGCCGGAGACAATGCCAGATGCACCACCACGAGCAGTGGAGAGCGACGGTGCGTGGGTGCCCTGCGGACTGAAGAAGACGTGCGTGAGAGCGTCGTTGACTGTTTCTATGCGTGGCTTTTAGGGATATGCCGTGCAGGAGATGGCGGTCTTGATGGTGAGGTTTCCAGGCCAAAGTTGACACCGAAAAAGCTCCCCGGCAGCGAAGAAAGACGACGGACAATGGTTTTGGGCTGTTGGAATGGATGACACAGCAAATAAAAGATTGGAAAGGTCACTGGAAAAGTGGCTGGAAGTAAAAACAGTGGTGGTTTGATGTTAATTTTCTAGAAAGCAAGAACATTATCAAACCTAAAAAGACTTGAAGGGCTTGACAAGTAGAGTAATGGTGGGACAGAAAGAAAAGTAAAGATAGTGGGGGACACAGGATAAGTGAGTTCCAAATTAGTGGAGTCTCTACAACAAAACAATGGACACAGGTCATAGTGGATGGTACCTCTCTAATACCATGTTGAAATTGAAGGTTTTAGATAATGGAGGAAGAAAAGAGAGAGAGTAGAGACTCAATAATATGAAAGTATATTTGATATATTGTGTTGTGATAATGTATCTAAAAAGTTGCCAATGGCAAAAGGGTAAAAACCCTTAATAAGGTTTTTCTTTTTCTATTTCTTCTATCACACTCTTCTGTTTCCATAGTAAAGTTCATTAAAGCAATGATGACAGTTCCCAACAGAGATTACATTATAAATAGATAAAACATAACTGTGCAAAGCTTTAGTTCTAGTTGCTTTAGAACAAATGCTCCACATAGAATGTTTGAAAGTAAATAGAAGTTAAGAAATTCCAAGGCATACCCGTTGAGGAAAACCAATATCTAGTGTGAGTATAGTTGGAGCGATACATAAATGCTACTACTGCAATACCAAGAGGAAGAATAAACTGGAACATCATGCAGAGCCGAATATCCTCATATATTCTGCAACCAACTAGCAGACAGAATTCAGCATAAAACTTGGTTCCAGTTTAGCAGCTTTAAATATAAGAATTGAAAGAGAGAATACACGAGATTAAACACCTTAGAAAAAGGACTAACCCTTCATAAACCACACAAAGCAAGGCAGCCAAAAGAAGTGCAAGCATATAATATAACCCTATCCGCTGGCCAATTCTCTCAGCAACCAGACTAGAGAAAAGGGAAGAGTATGCCACCATCATCTGCCATTGACAAAAACTAATAACCTTCGTAATGGAAAACAGAGGAAAATAATAGGTGCCCCATCTGGATTTGCAACTAGCAAGATAAGTTTTGCTTTCATAGCAGTGCTAGTTTAATCACAAAAAGAAATGAGAAAATGCCTTCCATTTCAATTTCCTACGCTAAAAGCACTCTTTTATCATATTTTTGAAATTGCTCTCCTCTATCATTATTCATAAACTAAACAAAGAATTTAATTTTGATGCCCTATTAATATAGAAGTATTTTAGACATACATCTAACTGCATGTTGCTATATCAACAGAAGTGTTTAACTCTCACACCTACTACCTCAGAAGTCTTGCACATAATTGCATGTGATTAAATAACAATGTAAAACTCATTTACAATGGCAATGTATCAAAATTAATCTCCTCAATAAATAGAGTAATTGCATTATGGAAACGGAAAAATGCAAGAAAAACCACATAATGAAATAAGGAACTGCATGGTTTTAGTTTTCATTTTCCAAGACTTTTATTTTCAACATTTGCGAAGGAAATAATAAAAACCAAAATGAAAATTGAAAACATGACCTCATTGTTTCAATGTTTTTATTATTTCCTTCGCAAAATACTGAAAATAAAAAACACAAAAATGTAACCAAAGAGGCCATAATATATTAAAAAAGACATGCATGATACAGTACTAACTGGTAAAGTGTCCCACAAAACACGGTGGTTATCTGGCTTCAAATGGTAATAAGCAGAGCCAAAAGCCACCCCTGCAATCCCAGCGTAGAATAGTGCCCATGTCCACACTTCTCCTTGAAAACTAACACCAACAATCACAATCAATTAATCAATTTCAAAGCACAAACAACTAATGCTTATTACAAAAATTGAAAAAGAAAAAAGATACACCTTTTGTTAGAATTAATAATAATGTGAATTATAGTAAAATTTGTACAACGTTACATAGGTATCATCGAAATTCAAAAAATTAAACAGAGAAAACACCTTATGTTGAAAAGACCCCCTTCGAGAGCGAGAACTAAGCCAAGAACACCCACAACCAAAAATGGGAAATTTGTGATCACATTCAACGTGTTGGGCACCCCTGTGCAAAAAGACCCAGAAACCCAAATCACCTAATTAGCTGAAAAAAATTGAAAATTTTCCATAAAAAATGGGAAAAATTGAAAATTTCAAATAGGGGTTTTCCTGCTATTACCGAAAAGATTGCGCAGGTCAGCGAATCGGTGGTGGTTTTGGGAGCGTGGGATTTTGGGAGCAAAGAAGAAGAAGAAGAAGATACAACATAGAAATGTTGATCCCAAAACACGAGTTCTCTTGTTCAATCTTCTCAGATGTTGCTGTTGTTGTTGTTGGTTTGAAACACAAGTACCCATCACTCACTCACTGTTTTTTTTTTTTTCTCTTTCTAATTTTTTCTAAGTAACTTTTGCTTTGGGCTTTTGTGCTCTGTTTTGAAATATCCTTTCAACATTTGAGAAGCAGAGGGAAATAGGGACTCAGAGGAAAATAAAATGACTCTTTTTCCTTTTTTTTTCTTTTTTCAGCTCAGCAAGAGCACAGGTGACACTGCTGCAGCAATGAACGTTAGGTTTTTCTTTTTTGTGATGGAAATAGAAAATGGAATGGCGTGAGATGAAAATTGTGCGTTCTATTAATTAGAAGTTTTAAAATAGTAGGATCGAATCGCATGATCCTTGATAATTGATATAGACACCATGTTTGGATTCACATTTGGGTGCATTGGAATTGATTTTGACCCCCCAAAAATTGATTTTGTAAGGTTTTTTTATCTATCTTGTTTGATTTTTATTTCTCATAATTGATTTTGGACCCTTAAAATTGATTTCTCTAGAGCTGATAAGGATTGAAGTGAAAAATTATTATTCTCTATTAGAAGTAATTCTAAACAAACTACCAAACATAAATAAATTTATTTTAAAATCAACTTTAACAAAATCAATTCTAATCAAATCAATTTTAGCTAAATTCAATTCTACAAGTGCATAACCAAATATGTCAAGAATCTATCTCATTTTATAATATTATATAATTAAATTTCTATATTTGAATAACACTTTAAGTAGTGAGTTTAAGCATATTACTTATGTGATATTATATAATTGAATAATTGTTTAAATTTTTTAGACTATCTTAGACCGTGAAAATATTAAAATTAAATTAAAATTCTATTTACAATATCTATATATATAAACTTCTAAGTCCTTTTTCTATTTTTTGTTTGGCAAAACCTTTATTTTAATCCCATTAAAATTTTAACTTGGATAAATTGGTCCGCATAAAAAAAAATTAAATTGATCCCTGCAAAATTAGCTACAAATTGGTTCTTACGAAAAAGATACCCAAATTAATCGCTACAAAAATAAATTGTTAGATAAGTTAGTTCTCCCAACCTAATTTATTAGAGGGACTAACTTGATCGATTATTTAATTTTGGATGGATTAATTTATCTGATTATTTAATTTTGTAAAGATCAATTGAAGAGTTTTATTTTTGAGGAGCTAGTTTGTCCTATAATTTAATTTTACAAAAATGAAATTGAGATTTTTTTATAAAAATTAATTTATTCAATTTAAAATTTTAGGGGATTAGAATGAGTGTTGTCTTCTTGTATTTTCATCCAATGGACTTGACCGTTGCATACGTTTCCCGGCCTTCATGTCATGTCCTTATTGGAAGTTCCAACATCTTGATATTTTCTGTTTTATGGTAGAAGATTTTTCGTCTTTTTGCTAATTAGAGTAATGGCGTGCCTGGATTTGAGTCTGGGGTACAATTATTCCCCACTGAAAAATTGATTCTGCTAATTTCTGAGTCAAAAATGAGTGTTCTTCCTTTGAGAGTTAGACGTCTCACCTCATTTGAAAGAGACGACATATCGAAGATGACCCTTCTCGGTCCTTTTAAGGTAATTTTATGAATTTAAATTTTAAAAAAGAAAATGAAAAAAATTATAATATAAAATTATATTATAAATCCTTTTTCGATTTTTTTCTAAAACTTAAACTCATAAATATACTAAACTCTTAGATTAGTCACCCGCACTATCACTTATATTTATTTTGATGTTTGACAAAAATAAATTAGTCTAGAGTCCCTCACAATTATAAGACAATTGACACATTAGTTCCTAGTCATCTATAATTTGTAAATTAACCCATAACCATTATTATAACCTCCCTTCGTCTCATTCCTGTCTCAATTAGACTGTTATTGCATTTTCAGGTTTAGTTTAGGTTTTCCAGATTCAGAAAGGAAAAACCTAAAAAGCTAAAATCGATTTATTTTTCGCTTTTCCTTACAAATCCTGAAACTAAACCTAAAACTAAACTAAAATCAAAACGAAAGAAATGCGCTCTTATTTTCTCTACGCTCTTACCCCTAAAACTAGCATTGAGTTTCGATTTTATTTATAAATTTATTAATAATAAAGAAAACATCATTTTGTCAAACACCAAGAAAAAGTTGGTAAATCAAACACATAGTTCGCAATGATTTTCTATGAACAAAAATTAAAAAACAAAGATTTGGAATTAACAAACTCACAAGAACAAGAAACTATTTCTAGCAATTAAACATTATCGCTAATAGAAGTAGGAGAAGTTGGGGGTGGCGATGGGTATTGAGACGGAGACAAAACAGAATTAAGGGTAAAGGTCAAAGAGCTAACAAGGTGGGAGCGATAATTTACTAGTTAATTTACCAGTTATAAGTAACTAGAGGCTAATATGTTTATATTTTGCAATTGTAAAATACCTCGAAACTATTTTTTTTTTTTTGGTCAAGACACAAATTGTACGTACATGACATTGTCAAAATTACATAAACTACATCAAGTGACTCTTCAATTCAGAGTGACTCGTCATTATACAGCTTACTCCCTAATACTACAATTATCCCTTTATGCCGCAAATTATTGTGGAGATTTTTGTCACGTTCTTGTTTATCTTGTAATGACATCTTTAGTCCTTAAGTTGTCTCTCACAAAAGATATTTTGGCCCAAAAAAAGTCAAAACAATTGAGAAACTTGAATCGTTGTTGTCGCTTTGCTTCTTTTCGAAACCAAATTTACTTCTATCGTTTCGATGGGTCAATTGGCAAATTATAATACCAAAGACGTGTTTCTTCATTTGACAGGTTGCAACAATTTTCAGATGTAGATGAGTTATTAACACTCATCCTTACTTTAATTCTTATTATTAATTTACTATAACTTTTTTAATATCATTAAGATGCTCTTTTTAGTTACATAAGGGGTTTCATGATATATAAGGACGTTAGTTAAATTGGCACATAATCAGGCATATTTATGCACTCATTTTCTATTTTAACTCTGAACATTTTGCATTATAGTTGTGCTTAATTGATTGGTAAATTGTGAATTTATATTTAGTCTTCATCATGCATCATTAGACATATTTATGGCTAATAGCACTATTTTTAATGGATAATCATATTTCGAAGTTACCCGTGCTTTTGATCTTTTTGTGTAAGCATTATTTGGTAACAATAGCTTCTCAAGTTGGTGCATTGGATCAAAGAGGACTCAAAACAACCTCTACACTTGGATTTTTGAAAATTAGTACTACTAGCGGTCAACATAAGGCAACACACGAATCTAGGGTGAAGCAGGACCGCTATGGTGGTTAGGAGGGAGCAAACACTTGAAGGTTGGCAAGGCAAGACCACTATAGCAGTCATGTATGTTGTACATCGTCAGCGAGAAGGGTTTTAAGTGTATTCATGGACCCCATATTTTAATATAATCATGCTACAATATAAATAGTGTTAGGTTAAATATTAGAGACACCTTTTGTCTATTAATTAGGATTTCCCTTTTGTTATCTCTCTTGAGGAGGCAGAAGAGGGCCATTGGCTGGACCTTGGATAACATCACAAGGATTAAACCCTCCACCTATTTGCACATGATATTTTTGGAGGAGGGACCTAAGCCAATTAGACAACAGCAATGCCGAATGAACCCATTGATTCTTGACGTGGTAAAAAAGGACATGACAAGGCTTTTACAGGTTGGAATCATTTATCCTATTTCAGACAGTGATTGGGTGAGCTCAGTGCAAATGGTTTCCAAAAAGTCAGGGATGACTATGGTGAAGAATGAGAAAGATGAGTTGGTCCCTACCTAAGTGTAGAACAACTAGAGAATCTACATTGATTACAAGTGGCTCAATCAAGCCACCTAGAAGGACCATAACCCCTGCCTTTCATTGATCAGATTCTAGAGAGATTGGCAGGTAGGTCTCACTTTTAATTTTTGGAAGGATATATAGGGTACTTTTAGATTCATATTATCCTAGAGGACCAAGAGAAGACCACCTTCACATGCCCTTTTGTTATATATGCTTATAAGCATATACTTTGCATTTTGCAATGTACCGCCTACCTTCCACTGGCTTTGCAATGAAGAGTGATGCATATTTTCCTAGGAGATCAACCATATCATTCTTGTTTTGGTTCATTCTTGCCATGTATTATTCCCAGACTAACCTTGTGAACGCCATTGGATTCTTATTTATTTGATTGTGCTAGTTACTATTTGACTATATTTGGCTGACCTCTTAACTCAATAGATTCTTGCATTCTGTTTATCTGTCATGCATCATGCATTATTAGGATCAGTAGAATTTTGCATTTAGCCTCCTTGCTATTGCATCTAAGTTCTTTGCATAAGGATATGCAATTATTTAAGTGTAGTGAGGTTTGATGTGTAGCATTATGCCTCTATTTTTCTTTCTAACTCTGAACATTTTGCATTATAGTTGAGTTTAATTCATTGGTAAATCATGGACTTGTATTTAGCCCTTATCACGCATCATTGGACCTATTCACGGGTAGTAGCACCATTTTGAATGGATAATCGTATTTTGGGGTTACCTATGCTTTGAATCTTTTTTGTGTGAGCATTGTTTGGCAATAAAAAATTCCTAAGTTGGTGCATTGGATTAGAGAAGACTCTAAACAACCTTCACACTTGGATTTTTTATAGTTAGAACCACTATAGGAGTCAATAGAAGGCAATGCACAAATCCAGGGTGAAGCAAGACTAGTATAACGGTTGGCAGGGAGCAAACACTTGAAGGTTGGCAAGGCAAACCATATAGCAATCAACAGAGGCAACAAGTACAGGTGTCATGAAGCAGTACGGCTATAACGGTCAACAAAAAGATCAATTTTGGGCCATGACTAGGAGGACTACTATAGCGGTCATGTATGTCACGCAGCGTCAGCGAGAAGGGTTTTAAGTGTATTTGTGGAAAGAAAGGATCAGAAGCTCCCAATTTTTATGTAATTATGCTACAATATAAATGGTGTTAGGTTAAACATTAGAGGCACCTTTTGTCTATTAATTTTAAGATTGTTGTCGTGCTCTCTTCATTTCTCTATTCTCTCTATAGGTTTTCAGAGCTTCCAAACCTTATTTTGGTTCTCGTTTGGGATTATAATTGTACTCTCCTTAACATTGATTTTGATCCTCCCCTTATGGAGGAGTAATTTCCGTTACCTCTTGCAAGAATAATTGAGAATTGAGATTTGTTCTTGAGGGTTCAATTCTTAATGTGATTTGTGGCTAGTTTTTCTCTTCCTTTTGTCATCTCTCTATAATATTATCTATATGAGTTATTGCAATTGTATTTTTGAGAGCTATTTGATTGTGTGTTCATTCATGTTGTGAGTTGTATGCATAACTAGGATTCTTGTCATGACTCGATTTAGATCGTGACTGGCACATGATAAATCTCATCCCCACCTAAGCCTTGTGATCGCTGAGTCATACTATATGCATATTTTATTCGAAAATCCATTTCAAACTGTAATTTCAATTTGCATATTCAATTCATAATGATCATAAATAGTCCTTTCCCATAATTTAAATCTGAAACTGTAGTTGTACACAAACCATGCTAAGTTGTTCAATATACAAAATAAACCATGGATGCTATATCATGTAAATACAAAAAGAATCATGATAAATCAACAAGCTATATCATGCATGGTCTGGGACCCTACCCGCACCATCACTGGAGCACTCTCTATCAAACAAAACACTTCACAACAATATGAAGCTCACCCAAATGGAAAACTAATGCTGTGGAGGAGGAGGAAAAGGATCTGATGCTGCAACTATATCTGTAATGAAAAAGAAAAAAGGGTGAGTTTTATCATAAAACTCAATGAGTGAATTCTCACCCACAATAATACATGGGACAACAAGGAATATACATAAATAATAATGCAATATTCTTAAATCATTTCTATATATTTTGGATAATAGCTATAAAACCATAAATTGCAGTAAACATAAAATCATCTTTATTCTCTCAGGGATTACTAAAAGAACAAACTATCCATAAATTGAAGGGTGGTGCTCAGTCCCTCGTGAATAAGAGCACCTAACTGAAATCTTAACGGCCCCTCATGAATCGCGTCCCTCGTGGACTAATCTAACATGTGGATAATTTGCCCCTCGTGTGCCTTGACATACCAAAGTTAACAATTTAACTGTCATTAACTCATAGCTCTATTTCTCTTAGTAATCCCCTATTCTGAAATCATACTAAAATCATTAAAGGGAGCTCTATGGTTTTAAGGTCAACATTTTACGTTTCTCATACATCAACATAAAGCTTTACACTCCCTTCTATCAATCCTAACTAACTCTTATCCTTGTAATTATTCAAATCATGAGTTCAATCATATAAAACATTTATAGAGCAATTATGGTCTCATGCATTCTCTAAAATCATAAATTTTTCATATATAATTTTAAAGAAAGCATTTCTAGCTATTGTACATTTTATATAAAAACCATATCATGCAAAAATTCAATTTTCAAATCTCTAAATACTCCGTAATGTTAGAAAATAATAATATAGTAACCAAAATAAGGCCATGAGATCAAACTCACTCATCTAGAGTGATGGATTGTCATGTACAAACACCAAAGGAGTTTTAAGGAGTGAGGATGATATCAATATTTGCCATAACAACTATAAGCTTATGAAGGATCTATGGGAATATCTCTAGATGGCTCTAAACTAACTCTAATAGCATTGGAGGAGCACCCCAACTTGACAACAATGAGAGAAAAACAACATTCAATATTCAATCTTGGAACATGAAAGAACAGGAAGAAAGAAGACATAATCTATTAACAAACACATGCCTTGAAGCTTGGGGGAGATAAATCTAAGTGGGTTTGAGAAGATATAGGTGGAAAAGGTTTTGGGAGCTTGAATTTCAAGAATAAATAGGGGGAGGAACCAATTTGGGGTTTTAAATAGGGTATGGGATTCATTTAAGTGAAATGGTGTCATTGCGACATTGTTCACGTATCAGAGGCATAGACCACTATAGCAATCAAGAGGCCTGTGTGCCCCCTGCTGAACTACACATGACTGCTATAGTGGGTGATAGAAAGCTGAAAATGGGATTTAGGACACCCACCACTGCTATAGTGGTCATAGACCACTTAGCGGTGTCAGAAAGGGGCTAACTATACTGAAAGCTGGCTTTTGCATCAGAGGCCTTCCTAGGAACATGAGTGGGTCCTGGGGGGACATATGGCCATACTGAATAGGTCTAGCAACATATGTACCTAGGTTGTTACAATTCCATTGGGATATTTGTTCAATTGATTAAATTACATCAATTTGGTAATCGATTGGAATTAACTCCATTGGGAGATTAGGTTGTGTAACTAGTAATTAAACTAGCATAGACTCATAGAACCATAATTATGAATTACTAGTGCATGTGTTAGTTAAAACCTCAGTGGGAGTGCATTAGTGTGATCATTAAGTAGAATTATTGCATCGTTGTTGTATGAAAATATAATTAATGAAAGTAACCATCATCAAACTAATCCCTTGAACTAATGATTGAAAAATTCTTAATCTGAAGGACTTCTTGTGTAGTTAATTTTCTCATATAATTTTTTTCATTTAGTTCTTACTATTTCAATAATTTCAAAAACCCTCAATTTCTCGAATTAACCAGAAACACTTTCACATGGGATGATCTAAACTTCACCCGAACTATATTTTTGGTGCAATTTAACATTCACTATATTTTTAATTTATTATGGGTAGAGATATCTCGCATCAGGATATATAGTCGGAAAAAGTACTTGTTACCTCTCTTATATAAATCTTGCTAGTCACTCTAACGCCTCAAAAATTCAAGTAAAATTGTCCTTTCTCTTTTCATTGGTTTTAGCTTTAATTTGTTGCATCTCATGTTGGTTTCTTTTTCTTTCTAGTTTTCTAGGGCATTTTAATTACTGTACACAATTTATTTTACTTTGCTCATTTGTTTACAAAGGTACTAGTGCTAGTTATTTCTATTGTTAAATAGCATTCTTAAGCAACGTTTGATTAATTTCAGCTATCATAATCAAATGGTCACTAGGTCACTGGTTCAACCAATGAATTATTTATTGAATTGGTTAAATTAGATTTAATTAAATCAATATATAAAAATATAATTTAATATACATAAATATGTAATATATATTTTTTGGTATATTACATCAACAAGAAAACAATTGGCTTAGTGGTTTGCAAGCTTGTCCATCGATTCTGCAAATGGAATTTTTGGAATTATCAAGCATATCATGCACATGGGTTGCATGCGTGCACTTCACTTATGGATTTAGCCGGTTTGTAGTGTCATTCACTGGCTAGTTCATATTAAGACCTACTAATTCACTATCGGTATGACTAAATTTGACCAGTTTAAATGCGTAATCGGTCCAATCAAATAACCAAACTAGACTAGTGATTGATTCATTAGTTTTCGGTCTGAACTGGCCAGTCGATTCTTGTTACTACGCTGAGGAGTCATAACAAAAGTTCTTAAGAATTCAAGAAAAAACTCTTTTTATTCCCTCTAAATAAGATAGAAAATTAAATATTATTGTCATTCATCCGTTTAATAAAATCAAAGAAAATGCGACGTTTTGAAGTGTAGGGACTATTGTATATAAGGGATACTAGGTCACCGATTCAACCAGTAAATCATTGGTTGAACCGGTTAAACAAGAAAGCGATTGGCTTAGTGGTTTGCATGCTTGTCCATTGATCTTGCAGATAGAATTTTTGGAATTATCAAGCATATCATGCATTGGGTTGTATGGGCATGTTTTGCATGCAGGTTCAATCGGTTTGCAGAGCAATTCACTGGCTGGTTCAGATTTAAACCCACCAATTCACTAAGGGTATGAACAAATTTGGTTGCTTTAAATGCATAATCCGTCCACTCAAATAACCAAACTAGACCAGTGGCCGGCTCATTAATTTCCAATCTAGATTAGCCGGTTTGTCTGGTTCTTATTACTATGCTAAAGAGTCATAACAAAAGTTCTTAAGAATTCAAGAAAAACTACTTTTATCCCCCCTAAATAAGATAGAAAAATAACTATTATTATCGTTCATTTATTTAATAAAATCGAAGGAAACACTGCATTTTAAGGTCTAGGGACTATTATTGAGACCAAATTGAAAATTTTGAGTTTTGGCAATCCTATCTTAAAAAACATTGTATTTTGTATCAAATTTGACACGAGTACTGCTTTGCTGGCTGCAGTTTTGTCCAATTAAACTCTCAATGCATTTAGTAGTCCGAAAAAAAAGACTTAAGAGTACCCTGCATGCAGATTGGCTCAATTACACTCGCTTGCCTCCTTAAAATATTACAATAAACATCCAATTTAATCTCAAAAGTATTACCAGGCATAACTTTATCCTAAAATAATCTTAATGTGATTCCCTAAAAATTGAAATATGATAAATTACACTCACCTCTCCTAAGATTTGTGAAAATATAACTCACATTGTGAAAATATAACTCACACCCCATCTGCTTATCAAATTTTAAGTATTTATATTACAGTCACACTCCTCATTCACAGAACACTGTTAGTAAACTTAACAGAATGACATTTTTATAATATTAACTGTTTCTAATTAATAAAGTTATATAAATATCCTTAAACTTAACGGAATGGATAAAGATATTTTTATAATTTTATTAATTAAAAACAGTTAATATCATAAAAATATCATTCTGTTAAGTTTACTAATGGTATCCTGTGAATGAGAAATGTGACTATAATATAAATACATAAAATTTGACAAGCAAAAGGGATATGAGTATAAACTGGACAACCAGAGGGACTGTGAGTTCTATTTTCATGAATCTCAGGAGATATGAGTGTAATTTATCTATTGAAATATATTGTAAGTTAATTCTTGTGACAATTAAACCTTGATGGAATGATACAATGGCTCATTAATTCAATGAAATTGCACGTTGTACGGCATGCTGGAACCAAACTCAACCCTGAAGCACTACATCATCTCAATGTGTCTGTAAACTATAACCTAGGTACGTGAGAAATCGTCATATTTATCACTTAATGAAACACTTTTTTAAAAAGGGAAAATAGTTTCTCAAACCCTTCTAAAACAATGTCATTTGAATACCAATACATCATATATGTTGTTCAATTAACAAAGATTTAAGGGATTAACATGTTCTGCCTTCCAATTCTTTAAAAACCATGGAAGGAATTTCTTCTCTCAAAGTATCAAATTGTCCAATTGTGTAAACTTCTTAAGAGGTAAATCAGATGTCTCCTCAAATATTACACATTACTAACTACTACAATATGCTGTCCCTCCTCAAGAAAAAAGACAAGCACGAAAACCCATGAAAACTCCCCAAAATCAAAGGGATAAGCACGTTTTCACAATCCACGCTGTCAAGACCAAAGAGCACCATCATTAGTTAATGCTGTGAATTTAATATCAGTTGCTAGTATTGTGCAACACAACTGGCCTTGCACATTACCACCACCTCCTGCACCGTCCTCGTCTTTTTCTTTTTTCTTTTTTTTACTTCCTCTTTCTTATGCACAGATTTCTGATATTTTTTTTTTCAAATTATACTAATTTTCTTTAAAATTTAATAAAATTTATTTTCACTCTTCTTCATTTTTAAAATTTGCTATCAAGATTCTTAAATTTTTGAAATAACTACACTGATATCCTTTGAATATATAAAATTATTACACCTTTTTTTTATTGCACATTAAATAGTACATAGTGTCACCAGATAAGTAAAAAAAAAGTTAAAATGAATTTCATTGAATCTCATAAAATATAAGGGTAATTTATATTTTTTGAAAAAAAAACTCCGGTGGGTAATGTGATAATGTAATGGCCAATTTGCAAACCAAACTACTAAATATTCCATAGAATGGATATTTCAGTCAACCAAGTTAATGAGAATAAGGAGCTGAAAGTTGATGTTACTACCACAATGCAGTCTGCAAATAAGCAAACTCCACTTACCAGGACATAATGAACTTAGGTGGTAAAGTTGCAAGGGGCAATCAACAAGCCCATTCCATTTTTTCTCTAGTAGCAATGATTAGGGGATTTGAGCAAATTACCAAAAGCAAACCACAAAACGAAAACAACAATATATATATATATATATATATATATATATATATATATATATTTAATGGAATCAACAAAGGGGCTATCAACATAGAAGTTAGGTATTTCCTTCCAATATCATAAGCTAAGGCTGGAAATGAACTAACAGCCACAATCAGCACGCCTACTTCACAGAATAATAATAAAAAATGAATAAATACTATGAAACATGGACATATTATTTAAGTTTTGTGTTTACATGTCAAACATGTATTCTTGTATCTAACATAATATATCAATAACACAAATTTATATATATTTAATTTAAAATATACTTTTATTCTTAGTATAATATAGAAAAACACTATATAAATAGGGTTATAAAAAGGAAATAATGTATAACTTTTTGAGTTTAAAAAAAAATAAAACAAATGAAATTTATATAAATTAAATCTTGAATAATATATCATTTTCATTAAATTTTTATTATATATACCGTATTCATGTCCTATAAATTTTTAACTTTGATGTGTCCTTCGTGTTCATGCTATATCCTATGTCAGAATAAATATTGTTGGTCCAATTTAGTGTGTTTGGATTTTTCTTTAAAATTATAATTTCGATAAAAAAAAGAGGAGATTTTTAGACAAGAAATCAAATAGATCATTTTTTGACAATTTAATCAAATGTATAATTAAAATTTATATTTAATTAAGAAAGCTGGTTGCCATATAGAGACTAGACATATTTTCATATATATGCATCGAGTAATTACAAAAATGTTTACTAATAACTCATTGATCTACCAATTATACTCATGTATGTAACAAATATTGAAAAAAATAATAATAATTAGGTAACATAATCCCATAGACAGAAAAGAAAAAAAACACTAATTTTACAAAGCATATATTATGATCATATTAAGATTGACCAGCACAAAACTATCATAAAATTACACTAGTAGCCCCTCAAAAAGGGGTGAAGTTATTTAATATAGTACCCATTATTCTTGCCTATTTTCAGTTCCCACTCCCTCTCCCAATCATCTCCTTGTACCTCATGATGGAATCCAGCCTCTGCAGCTTCAGCTGCTGCTTGAACCTGTTGATGAAGTCGTCCGCCTTCGCGTCCACCCCGCCATCCTCCTCCGCCGCCGTGGAGGAAGCGGCGCCGCCCTCCCTCGCGGTGGCAGGACGGCGGCGCTCCACAATGTCGGCCTCCTCGAAGTGCGAGAACGCCGACTTGGTGGTCGCCGACTTCCTCATCTTCCTCGGCAGCCTCACTGGGACCTCGCCTGACGCTGGCTTCGTGTCCGACTGCGTACGAGTGAAATTACCTCCTTGCCCTTCCTGCAGCTTGCTGAAAATCTCGTCCATGGTGGAGTTACCAAGTTCAACCTCCTCGTCCACGTGGACTCCGAGGTTGTTCTTGTTATGGATTTCCCCAACGACGTCGTCTTCTTCTTCATGTTCTTCCTCTTCTTCTTCTTCTTCTTTCTGTTGTTGTTGTGGTGGTGGTGGTGTTTCACGCATGTGCGGTTTTTCGTGGGGCCCTAGGTTGGTGTCGGTGGTGAAATAAGAAGAGAGAGGTTCGGAGGGGAGGTAAGTGTAGAGGTTGATGGATTTGAGCCTTTGGAGAACGGAGGAAGGAGATCTGAGGATTTGAGGTGGTTGTTGAGGTGGTGGTTGTTGTTGTGTTTCATGGGATGTAGTGTGAGGGTGGTAGTAGAAGTTGATGGATTTGAGCCCATGCAAGAGAGAGGGAGATCTAGCAAGTGGTTGTTCTTGTTGTTGTTGGAAGTGATGGTTGGTTTCATGAGGGTCTTGTTGATGTTCATGTTGGTGTTCGTGTTGGTGTTTGTGGTTGCTGGAGAGGGAAGAGGTGATGTAGATGGTGGCAATAACGAGCTGGAGGAGGAGGAAGAAGATGGTTGGGGTGAACCAGCTGGTGAGGGAGGACCAGAATGTGGGTGAGGAGGTTGGGACTGATTCCTCAAGCATGGCTTCTGTTTTGAGGATTTGGGTCTTGGATTTGCAGGTTGCTGTGGTGGATGAAGGAAAGAAGGGAAGAAAGATTGGGGGGCTTCGGTTTTGTTTGGTTTTGTTTTGATTTGTGTGTACTTGTTGGGGCTGTTTTGTTTTGCCTCTTTAACTTTGGCTGAGCTACTTTTGTTGTTGTAATTGCAAGGTCAGATGCCACCTTTAAGGCTTTGTTTGGCAGTGCGGAGGAGACGGGGAGGGGGGGAAGGGAAATAAAAAGGGAAGGTGATGAGGGGAAATGAAAGGAATAAACAAAGAGGGGGTGATGATAATGTGAATATTCCTATGGGTTGATATATTTACAACTGAAAATATAATTTAAAAATCAACTATAAATATATTGTTTTTTAATGTAGAGTAAACTCGAGACTTTGTTATCATCGTTCAAAAACATTTGTTATTATTATTGGCTTATTTAGTAGGAGTTAGGATTAGTTTCCTCTGCAGTTAATTAAATTAGTTCACAGATTTATTTTTTTTTTAAGAAAATTACACTCAAAAAGTTGATTTAGAGAGTAGATGATCTTGATTCTTTTTTGAAAAAGAACGTTTTCTTTTGTTTCCCAAGCTATCATGTTCGACTGTTCGAGCATCTTACACCTCAGATACAACTCTTTTGACATCGGTTACTTCACATCCAACATTCAACCTAAAGCCAGTGTTAATGAAAAAGAGAATCCATGACTCCAACTGATTATCTGTTGTTGTTAATAAAAAAATGGGCATTCGTTTACATGCAAGAGGAGTAATTTTTGAAAGAAAAAAAATTACATAATTCAATACTCGATAGTCAAGAAAGAATAAATTTACTTTTTAGTAAATATGAATGACTTCGCCTCTAATATCTAAAAGGCGACGCAAAAAGAAAGATTTTATTGGATGACAATTGTTAGTATATTAAAATTAAAATTAAATAAATAAAATTTTTTTTGTGTATTATTATAAATAATTTGTGACAAGATACATTAGTTTTTTAATGTGTCATAATAGCACGGTTTCTTACCACGACTATTATTAAGAAATAAAAGGAGTATTATATCAACAAAAATGTTTGACTTTTATACTCATCGACTAAAAAGTGTCACATATATATTAGCATATTATTAGATGATATAAAACATGTTTACAGGTTGACAAGTATATATCAACATTAAAGTAACCTTCTCTAAAGTTTGGTGGAATTCACCTCACCTCCCTTCTATTTATAAATTTTCTCATGAAATTCTTAAGTTTGTGAAATTATTACACTGACCTTTTATAAGTTTGTAAAATTATTACATGTCATTCCCCTATATTACATAATAAATATTACATTCCCAGGAGGTCAATATTACCTGAATAAATAGAGGGGGACCGACATAAATTTCCCAAAATCTTATGGGAGGTCAATGTAAATTTTCCTGCAAAAAATGATGAGTTGTAAAACTTACAATTTCGTTAAACTTTTTCTTTCCATCCATAATTATATATAAGGAAAAATGCAATTAATTCTCTTGAATTTTAGGGCTCTCCAATTCAACCCCCAACTTTTAAAAATGTGCAATTTGATACTATATACTTTTCAAACGATGCAAAATACACCTTCTATTATTTTACCATCCAATTTCTCTATTAAATGTCACGTGAGAGTCACATGTATAAGTTTACAGACAAAATTACCCTTTATTGAAACTATTAATCATCTGAATCCCATACCTTTTATTGAATGATGTCAAGTCTTTATATAGATACAAGGTAGAGAAACTTAAGAGGTATGTAACTAACAGTAACAATCTGAACAAACTCATTTAATAACTAACTAACCATCCTAATACTCCCCCTCAAGTTGGGGAAAAAATGTCAATGATGCCCAACTTGGACTTTAAAGACTCAAAAACTGGAAGAGGTAAAGCCTTTGTGAGGATGTCTGCGAGTTGTTGAGAAGACTTGACATGTATCAAACGAAGAAGACCAGATTGAACATGTTCTCGAACAAAATGGCAGTCAATGTCTATGTGTTTTGTTCGTTCATGAAATGTTGGGTTGCTTGCAATGTGAATAGCAGCCTGACTATCGCAAAGCAGTTTGACAGAGGGTGCGTTAATATGGAAGTCTCTGAGGAGTTTGATCAACCATAAGACTTCACTTGTAGCATTGGCCATGGCTCGGTACTTTGCTTCAGCCGAGGATCTCGCAATGGTGGATTGTTTCTTGGATTTCCATGAGATGAGGGAGTCTCCAAGATACATACAATACCCTATAATGGATTTTCTAGTGTCAATGTAGCTGCCCCAATCAGCATCTGCAAAAGCTGATAGCACCACAGATGATTTTGCTGAGAAGAAAAGGCCCAGTCCAGGAGTTGTTTTCAAGTATCTTAGTAGATGATGTGCTGCTGCCAAATGGGCTTCACGTGGCTTAGAAACATACTGGCTGAGTTTATTAACTGCGAAGGTGATGTTAGGTCTTGAGATTTGAAGATAAGAGAGCCTGCCAATTAGTCTCTTGTACATAGAATCATCTTCCAGCAAAGGGGTTTCATCAGCACTTAACTTGATGTTTGAATCCATAGGAGTGGATGCTGGTTTCGTTGCTAGGAAACCTGTGTCATCTAATAATTCCAAGATGTACTTTCTTTGGTTTAAGGATATCCCTTTACTGGATTTAGCAATTTCCAGCCCCAGGAAATATCGAAGCACTCCGAGGTCTTTTAATTTGAAATGTTGTTGAAGAGAAAGTTTAGCTTGGTTTAACAAGGCTGCTGAAGGACCTGCTAGAATAATGTCATCTACATAAACAAGAATAACTACTAGATCTTGATCCTTTCCTTTTATGAACAAGGAGTAATCGTTCTTAGACTGTACAAAATCTAAGCTGAGTAAGGCAGTAGAAAATTTAGCAAACCATTGTCTGGATGCCTGTTTTAGGCCATAGATTGACTTGAGGAGCTTGCAAACAGGTTCCCCCTTGCTGATGGGATGTTGGGCTTTATAGCCTAGTGGTAATTTCATATACACCTCTTCATTGAGGTCGCCATTTAAGAAGGCATTGTTCACATCTAACTGGAAAAGGTTCCAATTGTGGACTGCAGCAAGAGATAAAAGAACACGCACGATTGATAGTTTAGCAACTGGGGAAAAGGTTTCAATGAAGTCAACTCCTTCTTGTTGTGTGAAACCTTGGGCAACTAGTCTCGCTTTGTGTCGAGCTACAGACCCGTCTTGATTGTATTTTACCTTGTAAATCCATTTGCAGCCAATGGGAATTTTGCCTTATGGAAGAGGGACAATGCTCCAAGTTTTGTTTGATTCCATAGCATCCAATTCTTCTCTCATGGCCTCTCTCCATTCCTCATGTTTTGTAGCTTGGTGACAAAATTTTGGCTCAAAAGTAGCTATAACACTGTTGATGTAGGAAATATATGGTTGGCTGAGTTTTGAATAGGATATTTGAGCTTCAATGGGGTAGTTTACTGAGCAAACATAATTTTTTAAATATGATGGGGGTCTAGAACGTCTGGTCGATTTTCTGATATGTTGAGTTGTAGTGGTACGAATTTGTGGTTCAGGGATGTGAGGCTCTGGAATATGGTTTTCATTAATGTGAGGTTGAGGCTCAGGTGCAATTGTTTGCGGATGAATGGGTTGTGGAATAACTGGTGCGGGGAAGGTAAGTTGATATGGCTGTGAATTTAGGTAGGTTGGGATTGGTATGATAGTGGAGGGAAAAATTGTATCTGCATCATCTGAAGGTTAGGTTTTGTGAAAAGGGAACTCAGTTTCATGGAAGCATACATCTCTGGAAATTTGTATTTTCTTGGTGGTAGTGTTGTAGACTTTGTAGCCTTCATACTTGAATGGATAGCCAATAAAAACACATGGTTGTGCCCGAGGAGTGAATTTGTGCCTTGTTGAAGGGAGTGTTGATGCATAACAGAGGCATCCAAACACTTTGAGCATGTAGTAATCTGGATCTTTTTTATACAACAAGAAGAAGGGAGTGGCATCTTTCAGCAGAGGTGAGGGAATCCGATTGATAAGATAGGCTGCTGTCCCTACACAATCACCCCAGAATTCAAGAGGGATTTTGGATTGGAATAATAGTGATCTTGCAACATTCAATAGATGTTGATGTTTTCTTTCTACTATTGAGTTCTGTTGAGGGGTTTCAACACAGGAGAATTGATGGTTGATCCCATTATCAACAAGAAATTTGGAGATTGCTAGCTCCTTTGCATTGTCAGTTCTCAAGGTTTTTACTTTGACCTGAAACTGAGTATACACCTAAGAAATAAAATTTTCCAGTAAGAGAGTAGCTTCAGATTTTGTTTTTAATAAATGTATCCAGGTGTATCTTGTATGATCATTTACAATACTTAGGAAATATCGTTTTCCATTATAAGTTGGAACATGGAAAGGGCCCCATATGTCACAATGGACTAAATCAAAAGGATGTAAGGAGATGTTATTATGTGCAGGAAAAGGAAGTCTCTTTTGTTTAGCTAGTGGACAGATATTGCAATTAGTAAAACCACTGATTTTATTAGTAGGAATCTGTAACTTTGAAGCTATTACATTGAGTTTCTTAATAGAGGGATGACCTAGTCTGAATGCCATAGACTAGTGGTTACTGATTGCTTTCAAAGAAGAATAGAATTGGAAGCAAAAACAGTAGTAAAGGGTAAGGAGATAGAGTTGTTATCCAAAGTAGGAATAGCATGTGAATGATCTTTGTCAAAAACAAATAAGCCATCAATGAGATCACCCCTGCCAATCATCTTCATTGTCTTGAGATTCTGTATAAAAAAAGAGTCAGTGTTTATTCCAACAAATAAATCAGGGACGTTTAACAAGGTACTAATTGATATAAGATTGTATTTAAAGTTTGGAACAAAGAATACTTTATCAAGAATTAAACCAGTATTCAAGATAACAGTGCCAATGAATTTTACAACAATTGTAGTGTGATTAGGTAATTGTATGAAATGATTTAAGGCGGGTTCATAATGTGAAAAATTAGACAAGGAAGAAGAAATGTGGCAGGAAGCACCAGAGTCCAATATCCAACTTGATGGAGATAAAAATTTATTATCATGGTGAGTAGAGAGCACAATACCTATCTCAGGCTTATTACCATTGTCCCAGTATTTGCAAAAGCAATTTCATGCAAACGAACCATTTGCTTGAAGTAAAGCAAGAAGTTGTTGGTATTGTTCAAGATGGAATTTTTACTTTACCGCCGAACTTGCTTCTGACACACCAGAGGTTACTTGATTCACGGCTGAGGTTTTTCCTTTCTTGTATCCAGGAGGATATCCATGGATCTTGAAACATTTCTCAACTGTGTGTCCAACCCCATGACAATAGGTACAAAGCGGTCGAGACTTGGGAAATTTTGGTTTAGGATCATTGCCTTTAGCAGCAAATGCAACTTGGGAGTTGATGTTGAGAGAGGAATTTCCAACAGCTCTCTGGCGTTCTTCTTGAACCACAAGGGAATACACCCGATTAATGGAGGGCAAGGGCTCCATCATCAAAACTTGGCCACGGACATGAGAGAACTCCTCATTCAGTCCCATCAAAAATTGAATCACATACTCACTCTCAAGATGTTCAAGAAATGGATGAAATCCATTGCATGTGTAAGAAACTACAGGCCTATGTTCTTTCATTTCCTCCCACAGCACTTTCAGTTTTGAGAAATATTGGGAAACAGAGAGATTACCCTGAGAGAGTGACATAATATCACGCTTGATTTGGAACAGCCTGGGACCATTTCGAAGTTGAAACCTTGCTTTGAGATCGAACTACATGTCCGTAGCAGAATCATAGTAGACAAGGGTGGGTAGAATCTCTTTGGAAATCGAATTAAGGAGCCAAGAGATTACCATATTGTTGGTTCTAACCCAAGATTGAAAAAACACCGGATCATCTGTAGGATTGGGCTTGGGAAGCAACCCATCCACCATGGAAAACTTGTTCTTCACAGATAGTGCCACGGTCATGGCACGACTCCAAGAGGAATAATTGTCCTCTGTAAGGGGTTGGGAAACAAGCACAGTCCCAGGCCCTCAGTTTGGTGAAGATAAAATGGATTGGAGAAATCCTCCATGATTAAAGGAAAGAAGAGAAGTTGGGAAGTAGGGAGGAGAAGAGAGAAAGCGGAAGCTTTAAAGAAGACTAACAACTGATACCAACAACTTCTTGCTTTACTTCAAGCAAATGCTTCGTTTGCATCAAATTCTGTTTTTGCAAATACTCAGGACAATGGTAATAAGCCTGAGATAGGTATTATGCTCTCTACTCACCATGATAATAAATTTTTATCTCCATCAAGTTGGATATTGGACTCTGGTGCTTCCTGCCACATTTCTTCTTCCTTGTCTAATTTTTCACATTATGAACCTGCCTTAAATCATTTCATACAATTACCTAATCACACTACAATTGTTGTAAAATTCATTGGCACTGTTATCTTGAATACTGGTTTAATTCTTGATAAAGTATTCTTTGTTCCAAACTTTAAATACAATCTTATATCAGTTAGTACCTTGTTAAACGTCCCTGATTTATTTGTTGGAATAAACACTGACTCTTTTTTTATACAGAATCTCAAGACAATGAAGATGATTGGCAGGGGTGATCTCATTGATGGCTTATTTGTTTTTGACAAAGATCATTCACATGATGTTCCTACTTTGGATAACAACTCTATCTCCTTACCCTTTACTACTGTTTTTGCTTCCAATTCTATTACTGCTGAAATGAATTCTGTAACCACTAGTCTATGGCATTCTAGACTAGGTCATCCATCTATTAAGAAACTCAGTGTAATAGCTTCAAAGTTATAGATTCCTACTAATAAAATCAGTGGTTTTACTAATTGCAATATCTGTCCACTAGCTAAACAAAAGAGACTTCCTTTTCCTGCACATAATAACATCTCCTTACATCCTTTTGATTTAGTCCATTGTGACATATGGGGCCCTTTCCATGTTCCAACTTATAATGGAAAATGATATTTCCTAAGTATTGTAGATGATCATATAAGATACACCTGGATACATTTATTAAAAACAAAATCTGAAGCTACTCTCTTACTGGAAAATTTTATTTCTTGGGTGTATACTCAGTTTCAGGTCAAAGTAAAAACCTTGAGAACTGACAATGCAAAGGAGCTAGCAATCTCCAAATTTCTTGCTGATAATGGGATTCAGATGATTAATAGTTTCAATATCTCCATGATTAAAGGAAAGAAGAGAAGTTGGGAAGTAGGGAGGAGAAGAGAGAAAGCGGAAGCTTTAAAGAAGACTAACAACTGATACCATATTGAAACTATTAATCATCTGAATCCCATACCTTTTATTGAATGATGTCAAGTCTTTATATAGATACAAAGTAGAGAAACTTAAGAGGTATGTAACTAACAGTAACAATCTGAACAGCCTCATTTAATAACTAACTAACCATCCTAATACCCTTCCTTTGTTAATCCTAATTACTAAGCTTAATTCGTAGTTCTTCCCCAACTCCACCAACAATATCATATAGCTTTGGGGTTTCTATGTTAGAAAGGGTTAGTAGCCACAATGCAAAATTGTAGGTCGACAAAGCCCGCAGAGGCAGCGAGCTCGCGATGGCTTTTGGGGCCGGGATGCTTCAAGTGGTGGTGTGCAGCTAAGAATGGGGTCACTATGGCAAAGAATGGGTAGCAAAGGTGCAACTTCTGGCAAGGATGGGCAGCAGATCTCCATCACCCTTTTTCTACACTCCAATCCTACCGCACCTTCTTCACCTATCTTCACCTTAATACTTTCTGACAAATCGTAAGGCCTCATATCTCTGTCAGCATCGTGTTGCTTCTGCTGAGTCGTATCCCCACCACCATTGTTTTTGGGTTGGTGATCTTGCATCCCTTCCACAAAACTTTGTCGTCGTTGTGTTGTCCTCATCTCAAATGGCATCGTTCTTTGCAAAACCTTTTTGGTCTGCGTATTGCCATTGTATTCATGATGGTAGCTACTTGGGAGATTACTCTATGTTTTATTTGGGCCTTTTATTAGCATTTCATGTACTTTTTTCCTTTTTCTGTTGCTTTTTTTAGATTTTTTTTATGGTGCTTTCATTGGCCTTTAATATGTTGTTTGGTTTCATTTTGTTTTTGGCCTTAGTGCTTATGGTGTATGGCCATGGTAATATATTAGCTACAGATGATGAAAGTATCATGTGTTTCTCGAGTTAGGAAAGGGGTTTGGGTAGTAGAAATACAAAGGAATGGTAGTTTTGTCTATAAACTTATACATGTAACTGTCATATGACATTTTAACAGAGAAAATGGATGATAGATTAACAGAAGATGCATTTTTTACCATTTAAAAAAAGTGTTAAATTATATATTTTTAAAAATTAGAAAGTTAAATTGGACACGTACTAAAATTGAAAGAGATTAATTGTATTTTTCTCTTATATATATATATAGAGAATGGATAAAATTCTTCCTTCCTCATGATTTTTTTTCCAATAAAAGATATGACACAATCATGGCATTAGAAACTTAGAAAACATTATACCTGTGGAATGCGATTATTTGCGGGCCGGCGGGACAGAGAGAGGAGGGGAGGGGGGGGGGGTGGTTGTTGGTGTATTAATTATTAATCCTACAATTTGCATGATACCTGGCCCCTTATGGTCATAGATTTTAGAATTTTCATTGGAGGGAAATTCGCATCTCGAGAAACACGTGGTGGCTTACGATGGGTCTGCTACAAAGGGACAAAATGTGAGGGCAGATTTATATGCAACGTGAGGTAGTTGTTGGATTTGGGGATATCAGGCTTGACTTCAATAAATCCTTGAATTGAATTTGAAGACACAAGGGAATGGGCACGGCATTGGTGTGGTTAGGCCAATGAGGCCAAGCAGTCTCTGCAATAAATTATGGGTTTTCTACGCAATCTATTGTCCATTTTTTCACGTTCACCTTTCTAGTTTTCTTCCCTGAACCAGCACTTCCTAGTTCCTTCATCCCAGCCTCTCTTTCCTCTTTCATCATCATGTATAGAAAATTTGTTCTATAAATGCAATTCTAACACTTCATTCTTAGATATATTCACAATAAAGTTAGTAAAATCTATAAATAAGTAAATATATATTAAATAAAGTTAATACAACTTACTTTTATTATAAATGTATCTAAATATATATGATGCATAAATTATTTATGCTCATGCAAAAATCTCTTTCATTTGTATCAATTTATCATTTATGTGCAGCGACGCCTTTAAGTCTCTACTTCTCTCAAATATATACTAATCCTAGAAAATTGCAATGCCTTCGCTAAAAGTTAATGCATGTGTATTCTCATTTTAGTTATTGAAATTGTAATTAAAGATAATGCTTCAGTTCTTGGCATTGTATCAATTAATTTAGTCATTAATTAATGTAAAAAAATATTAGTTAATTTACTATAAAAAAATGAGTATTTTCAACAATCAATAACAATTAAAATATTAATAAAAGTATTTTCAAAAAGACTAATTTTAATATTAAGTGACTATTGAAAATATTTATAAATTTTTATTAATAATTATTGAGTATTTTTAACATTTAACAATTGTTAATAAAAAACTTATAAGTATTTTCAATGATTATTTAACATCCAACAACTTTCTTTACAATAATTTTATTTACACTTTAAATATTATTAAATATTAAAAATACTCATTTTTCTTGGTTTTAGCAAAATAAAATAGTAATAATAAGGTGGCACATTATGTACCAAGTTATAATTTTAGATGGTTTTACACCCTAGAATCGAATTTGTCCCTAAACTTTCGTCTTCCTTAACAATATGCTCCCTGTTTACAAATTGCTGACAGTAGTGATACTCTGGACCCTGTTTCAGTTTATATGTTTTCGCTGCTGGCCTATTATGATGACCTTGAGGTAATGCTGAAAGGGATCAGATTACTGAGTTGTTTGTATTCTTTCTTATACAGGGGTAATGAAAGTCATTTCTTGTGTGTGTGCTCAAAAAGAGGAATGGAGTTCAAATATTGGTCAATGGATCTATTACTATCGTCGGTGATTAAAGTATGGAGAATCTTTTAGCATGGTGTTGGCTTTTGCTTCCATCTAGACATCAGGGGATGACCTTTTTGTCCGTGTGTCCAGTTTTTGGTTGTTGGTCATCTTCGTATTGACTCCTTGCTCCTCACGATTTTCTGTGATGACGCAAAAGGGCAAGAGGGACAATATACATAAGAAAGGGGTGGAGAGTGAATCCAATTCTGCCACAAGCAATGGACAAGTGGCAAGAGATGAGATGGGAAGGGGAAACAATAGAAAATAACCAATTCCATGCTCAAGGGCTTTATCGCATATAAAGGTTATTTGTACTCATTATTCATAGGATATCGTATCTACATACTCTTATTTATTATTAGATGAAGTGTAGACCTTATTTAGTTTGGGACCCACATGCCATTTAATAGCAGATGAAAGTATATCAGCATAATATTCCATAAAGTGTAAGTACAAATAACATTATTGGATGCTATATATAAGGCCGGTAGCAACCAACAGGGGAGAGTACGCTCGGGTATAATTCCATGTAGCTCATCCTTGTCCATTTGGGTAGTCTCCTTTCTCTAATTCTCAAATCTTGATATCAAATTCCTAGCTTGTGCAGGTATAGCTACATGGTTACAAGATCATTTGGATAATCTACTAAACTTGTTACTGTTTCATTCCCTTTACTTGTTTCATTCAATGTTGTTACTTCTTCACTATAGACTAAGAAAACTCACACTATATTTGTTCCTTTTTCCACATAATATCATTCAGAACTATTCCTTTTCTGTAATTGGGGTTTTGTAGCATTACATTTTCATTGAGTTTAGCCCTTTCTTAATTATTGAAAGAAAAAAAAAATTGAATGCAAGATTTGCAAGTTTTAGCAAAATAAACCCAATCCTTTTCTGCCTCTGCCACTTAAATTGAGAAATGATAGGTGGTGGAAATTGACTATAAGTTGGTTTTGGCTCAACATGTTTAGAAGGAAGTTGGACAAGGAGCCCCTTTATGCGCTTTAGGAAAGGGAGAAGAAAAGTATGCCATTGTGGATTGAAAAGAGTTGTTCAAAGCTCATAAACATTCGCTAATTTTCATTTTTCATTAAACCATTTAGTGGCTCCCCTAAATACAAGGAAAACATGAGAACTTCTCGAACCATGTGAGAATAAGATTATTGTATTGGTGATAGCTGTGTTATGTTGCTTGTGTTGTCACTTGCAGGATGGTAACCACTAACCACCGCCAATTTATTTACTTGACTAATAATGTGGCAGATGGTGACAGTGGAGCCGGAACTAAATATGCTACTAGGGCGGATAATGTGTATTTTCTTTTCTTTTCTTTTCTTTTTTGTTAAAGGGTGGATAATGTTTCGAAAATGGAATTATGCAGAAGCGATGGAGTATTCTTATCAAGGGGATCCAACAATTAATGCATTGAATAAGATCTAATGCCGTTATTGAGCGAAGATGTCCAGAGTGCACGTTTGCGTGACTTTTTAAATAATATAATGAAAGTTAATCATATTTATTGATGTGATATTAAATAATTGAATAATAGTGTAAAACTTTTTAATACTGTTAGTACATCAAAATTAAACTCATTAAAATTAGTTTAATTTACAAATAAAATAATTTATTTTAAAATTTCTAATAAAATTGCGAACAGATCCATTTCTACCTAGAACAGAGCTCCACAAAGAGAAATTAGAACAAAAAAACAGAAGGGAAGACTTGTGATTATCTAAGTCACAAATTCACAAAATTAACAAAAGGAAAGAGAAAAAAAAAATCTAAAAGTTCGAGCTTTAGAAGCTGCAAATCAACCACTCAGGATGCAATGGTCAATCACTGCGAGTTTCCTTCTGAGTCTCTCCACACTTCTGGGGCTTGCGGTAGGTTTCTTCAATGTGCTTGGCATTCATAATGTAGGAGTGAGCTAGTTCTCTGATGTTAGGGACATTATAGTTTTGAGCTACATAAATTCCAACAGCAGCACCCAACATCAATGAGAAACTGAACCTTATTATGCCCATCACAAAATTGAGAAAAAGAGAAAAGCTTGAGCTTGAGGCACAAAATTGCAGAAGCTAAGTTTTGGATTGGAATTAGATACGGATGCTATGGTGTTAACTTGACCCTCCATTTATTTATGCATAGAAATATATCAATTGGTTTGGAGGTTACCCCTTCTCCAAGATAAGGTCTCCTCCATTCAAATAAATATGACAAATTTGACTTTCAACTTGAGTGTGGCCCAAGTTCGGCACTACATTTTTTTGATTGGAAAACAAGCAACCGTTGACTACAAAATAGTATACAAACGCTCGATTGCTCCCGACCCAAAAAAAAAAAAGTCCATTGCTTGCATTATTTTCGCGATTTAGCTTCTTAAATTTAGGCATAAGTGATCAATTAATGATCATAATTTAAAAAATAAAGAACATTTAAAAAAAGTATAAAAGATAAAACTATATTCTGGCCCCATATTTGTCTCTCATCTCCTCCCTTTTCTATATCCTCTAGGAAAAACTCCTAGCTCTAATATCTTTATAAAAAAAAACTATATTCTTCGATCTTAATTAAAACGAAAAATATATATAAATTAAGAAGCACACAGTGATCGTATCCTATGCATGATGGGATTGTTGATTAGATTAAGAAGTTTTTATGTTTGCACTTTGCAACACTGGAACATGTCAGCATCCCATTCTTTGTCTACATAAAAAACAAAGGAAATAAATTCCATCGATTTAGCAAAAGAAATCGTTTCTTCATTTTTTTTAAGATCCAAATACAAAATTTGATTTACAAATCAAACTATTTCCATTTTTTTCAATCATTCCAAACACCCCCCAAGAGGAGGAGGCAAAATAAGGATACAAAATTCATTACTCGCTAAGGTTGCAAACACGAAGATATGTATTATCAAACATAACGTATTTGGACCAATACGATTTATACTTGGAAACAGCAAGATTCAACCATGGCTTATAGTTTCCATTGTAGTGAATGACAGCTGCATTCTCTATCTCTGTTAGGTTCAGAGCTGGATCATAGCCAAGTCCCAAAACATGCCAACCTCGATCTAAAGGATGGGTCAGATTATAAAAGGTTATTAGACCTGGGGGTAAGGTTCCAAGCTTCCAGAGGGTTCTATCTTCGTTCTGCAAAGAGCAACAACCATCAATTTCACATCTAAGATGAAACTACTATCTACATGCACATGAGAATAAGATTTGGCTTTTTGAGGTAACTCAAATTGAGGCCTAGAAAAGGAAAAAAAAGTAAATCTACACTTTGGCCCCTAAAAAATTATGTTTTAATATTTTAGTACTTGAAAGATCAATTGCATATACTTGAGTCCCTTAAAGATTTGGAATTATAACATTTCGGTCCTCAAAAGTCCAATGCACAAACTTTAGTCCTCCAAAAATTGTGTTATAACACTTCAAGGTGTTCCAATGCAAATATTGGGGGGACTCAAATATATGCAATTGATCCTTCTTTTAAACTGAAGTGTTATAATACCAAATCTTTGAAGGAATAAAGTGCATGCAATTGAATTTTTAAGGATCAAAGTATTATAATGCAAATCTTTGGAACCTCAAGTGCATGCAATTGATCTTTCGATAACTAAAGTGTTCAAATGCAAATCTTTGAGATATTAAAGTGTAGTTTTACTCAAAAGAAAATAAGCAAGGGAATGATATACACACAAAAATGGATATTGTTATTTTGACACCCACATGGATGTAGACACCCATGTAGGTGTAAGAAGAGTGATGGAGAATGCATGAGTTGGGAGAAAAAGTAAGTGGTGAGACCCATTTATTTTGTGAACAGGATGTTTAGGTATTTGAAAATTTAGGATGTCAAAATAGTAAAGTTACACAGAAATTTTAATGAAACCAAACAGAAATGCAACTAGTTTCATAAAAAGATATTCAAAAGGAAAAAAAAAATTGAAAATAATAAGGTATCTTCGGACAACTATGTAGAAGAAATAAGAGAAATCACCATATCTTGCCAACGATGATATATTCCAGTGATGTTCCGTTTCTTCCACTCCTTCAAGTCAAAAATATTCATACCATATGCCCAGCCGCAAGCTTCAGGGCTAAAATTATTGGAGATAAGTGGATTACTAAAGTTGAGGTATTTATCAAACCTATGGAAGCTCTCCTTGCATGTCTCCACTGCACCATTAACCATCCCTTTCAGATCAACAGACCAAAGAGGTGTCAAATCCTTCTGCACCACAATGTCATCATCCAAGAATAGTATTTTGTTTAATTTTGGATAAACTTCAGGAAGGTAGAACCTTAGGTGATTCAGCATTGATAAATATTTGGGATTTCTATATTTTAGATTGTCAGATCCAACAGAAAGCGAGGAAGGATGATTAGCTTTAAAGTAGTATTCCTTGATTCTTGCTGATTCAAGTTGACGTAGAACAGAACAATAGGAGGAATTCAGCCACTTGAAATGATCAATATTCTGAACTTCAATGGTTGCTTTACCAGGAGGGTTGATGATAAACCACATTCTCATTGCTGCAAAATTTAATTTATCAGTTACTATATGGAATACATGCTTGGCAGGTTCCTTTGCATTCTGCATGGTAGAATTAACAACCACAGATGTAGCCAGTACATTATCAGAAAATATAGCATAGTGGTAAAGAGATGGATCCTCAATCTTCTCTTTGTCAAGACTTCCTTTTTTATTATGATAGCCCTGCAAGTAATAATCTGCTGCAAGTTGAAGGGGAAGACAATGCAATGGTCTAGGCACTGTTTTTGCAGCCAGCTGAATCAAGAATGCACTTCTTTTCTTTTGTATATTCACATTGTCTTCAGTTGACTGAAGCATCGCTCTTAACTTCCTTTCCACCAAAAGGCAATCATATAGTTGGTCCTTTGCTATAGAAAGAACATGACCCATAGCTTTTGCTCGATCAAGTGCTCTAGGAAAGGTAAGAAAGATAAACCTTGCATGAGAATTGAAACAACATAACAAGCCTACTAAATAAGACTAAGGCAATGTTAAAATACCCAAGTTGAAGCTCGGCATCAGAATTGGCATCTCCTATAGCTTTTTGACTTTCTCTGAAGTGCTCAACAAGAGCATTGTAAAGAACAGTTTTGTTCATGGATTTTGCAATGTTGGTATATGCTTTGGCCATTATTACTTGATCTCGCATGAGTTTCAGAGTTGAGTCAGAATTTGGGTTTACATATTCTCTCCTCCATATACTATACTTTCCCTTGACAGTGGTTTGAAATCCTTCAGCACGTTCAATTGCTGCTGATACCATATGATTGTCAGTTTCTTTGTCTTGACGGATAAGTCCGGCAGCACGAATTTTCCTTCTTTCTTGCCGCATTATCTAAGGGATTGGAAACTATTAAGAGAAGCCAGATTCAACAGAAAAAACAGAGAATGGAACTAACACTCTATCTCTTATCTCTATCCTTCATATTTTTGAGTGAGTTGCAAAAGATGAAATTTGATAATTACCCGGCGCTTGATCTTCACCGGAGTCATTGACAAGGAATGTGGAATTTTTACTCTGCTTTCATCAGAATAATGTTCATCTGTGGAGTGCCTGGGATTGTCTTTAAATCCTAAATCAGTTTGAAATGATTCCACCACTTCCTACAAGGGAATAGGAAGTTTATCTTTTCTGTACATCATTTGCATTATGCAAAAATTGTTCCAGATTGAATAAACAAAATCAAACTAAAATACCTGGGAGCTCACTTGATGTTCATTGTTTCCATTAATAGGGTTTTCCCAAATCCAGGAATCAGATAGGTCCCTCATTTTCAACCTAGCTAGTCGAACATGGCCAGATGGATCACTGTATGTTGCAATTATATCAATGTCCTGTATATAGTCATTACATTATAAGTAATATTAAAAACTCCTCCCCTGTGGATATAGATCACTATGTCTACTAATACCTTTTCATCTGGATAATTGCGGACTCTATTCGTAAAAATGTCTTGTTCCTGCTACCACAACAATAGCAACATAGTCAAAAAGAGCAAGAGGTACATCATGACACAAATCTCTATAAGAAAGACAAATAAATAGGAAATTTTGGTTAGCTCCAATGTTGATCTATACATGGCAAACATCTGAGATGAACACACCTTAGTGTGATCACACTGATCACGATCATAGAGGTCCGCAAATCCTCCGACATCTCTTTGACTGTAAAAGTTATGATGAAAAGATGCCCAAAGAAATTAGAAAAAGTAAGATTATTAATACCAAAGATGATAAGAAAGGAAAGGATGGCTTGTTACTTGGTTGTTGAAATGTATGAAGAATCTGCAGCACCATAAAACAAAACCTGCGCACAAAATCGAAAAAAGTGAAATAGAGATTCCATTCCTTTTCTTTTCTAGTTAAAAATCTCAGTTGCATAGAGATGAGAGGAGTAAAACCTAACAACCCAAAATTGAAAGGAGACAATGGATTACCGAAAAGAATATAAGCACTGTGCTACATGAGAAGCATGGAGATAATCTGGGATAAGTCTCCATGCCAATTGAAATTGAAACTGAGAGACTCAATAAATCAATGTTTTGCAATGAAACAACTGGTCAGTTCATCACATCTTTTCATTCACACCTCTCCTCCCGTTGCCACTTGGGCAGCCCAGTAACGCAGCCTGGGATTCTACAATCAGATCAGATCCTCACCCTTATTCCATTCTCTGACTTTTGTCTATTCTTATCCCTTCTTTCTACCCCTTGCAGGGAATGCCTTCTGTCTACAGCAAAATTTGGAGATTCAATACCCTACAAAAATAAGTATTTGTGAGTACAAGGCTAGGGATCAATGTTCAACTCTTATACTTTTGATTTTTTTTTTTTACTATTATTATTAACAAGGACAGGAAAGTGAAGAAAAGGAAGTGAAAAAAGTTGTGTGACATTATAAAATAATGGAATGAAACATTTGTAGTTATTTAATTTCAACATCTTCAGTTTTCCTTATTTTGCCCTCAATTTTCAAGGGGGAAAAGATTTGTCTATTCTAATCTGTAAGTTATTCTCTCTAGCAAAACCGAAGTCATACATTACTTCAATGACAACCATTTCATCCACCAGCTCCAATCATGGATTACATAAACTTACAGAATCAAACACCTGGCTGCCAGTTACTACCCTTACTATGTGTTCTGATTAGCCTATTTTATATTCAAAACAGCTAGCAATAAAAAGCTTCCTGACATGGTTTTTTCTCTTTCTGCTTTTTGAAAAAAAATATTGCTTTCCTAAACTAATCTGTTGTATAACATTATTTTAATCCATTTTCCTCAGGGAAACACCAAACACTTCAAGGATTATAGATGATTACACAGTTACAAGATTCCAAAGAAGACACTCATGAAATTGTGGAAAAATAATAAATTAAGATAATAACATCGATTGAGAAATCCGCATATTCATTAAGCTATTATCATGACACGACATCAACCAATTGCATGTCGACCATGAAATCAAACAAAACAATCCCAGCTCAATCCCAAGATATGTTCAATTGAAGCAACATTGATAAAAGCCTCCAATAACCTCAGAAAGAGAATGGACTTATGGAGATTTTTGATGAGGAAGAACAGCTTAAGCTGATCGAGAAAGTGATTGGAAACTGTGCTGAAGTTTCGACCAAAACAAAACGTTGGATTGAAGAGTCCGAGCCAATGACTTGGTCAAAGCAGGCTTTTTCTCCAGTTTTTCCTGCACAAGAAATAAATACATTAAGCAAGAGTTGCTTTGAAGTTCAGTAAATGAACATTTTATTTTATATATAAAACACAATTCACTAATGCTCCTGCTACTACCTCTATAGGCTTAATCAACTTTCTCCCAGCAAAAACTGTAAATAAATTGCTTCTAAAAGCGCACAAGACCAAAGGAAACTGCAGGGCAGTGAACAATTTAAACTTCAAAATGAGAAACATCATAACCCCTCAAAACAAATTATGTTGGCCAACCATTGAAAAACAGACAGTGACTTGACTACGTGGAGGCATGACACTTATAAATTAATGCTGATACACACAAAAGAGAACCAGTACTTCAAAAACATAAATTCTACAGAAAAATGCATTCTATTGTTAACCTATTCACATATATCTGTGGACTAGTGCTTACAAGTACAGCTGGCAATAAAAAATGAGAACTCGCTGAAAAATGGGTTCATAGAAGTATTTGTTACTATCAATTTTATGTAGCACCCTTATAATAAGATCACTTGAACTAATGCAGCATAGCACAAACATGTTAACAGTTGTAAGAAATACCAACAACATTAAGAAATAAGCATTTAACCAAAACTGTTTGCATTGCTGTCATTATTGATGTGAAGTCATCAACCCTTTGTTTCCCAAGATCTTTAAAAACAGGTTCACATCAATTGTCAAAGATCCACAAAATCACTCAACACAGAGCAAAATATTGAACTTTATAGTACAGCTGAAAAAAAGAGTGCCCATATGCAAAGGGAAACAATAACTAAGCCTTGTCCCACTATGTGGGTCAGCTACATAGATCAAGCAATGCCATAGAGCTCTATCATACATCATATTCATGTTAAATTCATTAACCTCTAAATCCTTTCTAATTATTTCCTCTATAGTTTTAGTTTTACTCAGTCTCCCTCTACCTCTATTTATGGTACTATTCTTCATTTGATCCACTCTCTTGACCGGGGCCTCTACAAGTCTCCTCCAAACATACCCAAATCACCTAAGGCAAGATTCTACCATCTTCTCTACTATAGGTGCCACCCCAAATTAGGAATAATCAACATGCACACCATAACAGGAATGATAATATACCAGAGACTGAAGACCCATTTTGTTCCATGAGAAATATTTCAGGGGACAAATTGGTCTCAGGATTTGAAAGTCCCTATTGGTTGCTCACCATTAAAAAGAGGAACAAATTAGTCCATCTGTATAGGTCTGTACTGACGACGGGACCAATAGTGTATTTTCAAATCCTGAAGAACGAATTTGTCGAGCATATTGAGGATTTATTCTATACCATATTATAGCAACATGACAGGAATTCAAGCATAATGCTCAATGAGTACTAAAAAGCACATAGCAAAACAGAGGTAATCAAGAGAAAGAAAAAACACTGATAATGATGCGATTTCATTCCGGCAAAGGCGATAATGGCACAGGGATCGAGAAAACAAAGAGAGGAAGAAGCAATTACAGTTACAGAGAGAGATGCAACTGAGACGAAGCAGATGCAGGGACGAGAGTCGAAGTTGAAATCGAACGCGAAACGCACTGAGCACGATGCTAAGGAGGACGCCAACGCAACGAGAACGAGGCTGGAAGAAATCTACGAAGAAGAACCGCGAGGAAGAAGAAGAGATCAAACACGAACGCAAAGGAGAAGAAATCGATGAACAAGAAATTGATCGCGCGGAACGACAAAAAGAGGTTTGGATTTTTTTTTTGGTTTTTTTTTCCTTTCTTCTTAGGTGCTGAGGTGAACCGACCGTATTTTGAGGTTTGGTCCACCAAACCGAATTGGAAAAAATAAAATAAAGAATAGAACCCACAACTTAGTCGTTGGAGATATTTATAATGGAAAATAAATTAGTTCTTCAAAAATCTTATATTAACTACTCAAATTTTATAAATAAAGATAAGTTAAAATTTTTTTATAAAATTATTATTTGAGTCATATTCTGTTAACTTACTTATATATAGTGTTAAATTATTTACTTGTATTATTAATTTTTATTGTAAGTTTTAACTTGTCTCACTTATTAAAATAAAGTTATTTATATAATCTTTTTCATCTTCTTTCTCACTATAACTCTCTATTTAGAAGAAAAATTTTAATTGTAAGTTATCATTTGTTCAGCACAGAATAAAGGAGTGAAACAAGTTATGATCAATTGTGAAAATTAACAGTACATGTAAGTAAATTAACAAAACACGTGAACATTCTATTAACAGTTCAGATCACAATTTGATAGAGAGACTAACTTGCCCCGTTTATAAAATTTGAGGGACTAGTATGAGTTTTTTCAAATCTGAGAGACTAATCTATTCTCCACTATAAATCTAAGGGACTGAACTAGAAATTTAGTCTAAAATAAAATATATGGAGAAAACGGTCCAATTTTGCTTTCATATTTTTTACATAAATAAAATTAAAAAATAGCTAATTACATAGATGCATTGGTTTTAAATTTGTTACATAGATGTCTCGTTTTTATTTTAAAAGAAGTCAATTTAAATCAACTTCCATTTAAATTACAAATTTTCAATTCAACACTAGCTTTTTTAGACTTCTGAGTTATGTTGGTACATGTCAAAAACCTACTTAAATCAACTTCTGACACTACTCTTACGTGTCAAGTATGTGTCAGAAGTCCACTTAAATTGACTTTTGAGTGGTGCAAGTATGTGTCATAAGTCTAAAAAAATTGTTGTAGTTGATCATTTGTAAAGTTAATTTAAATCGATTTCTTTGTATTCTTATTGTGAGAAATTTGATCTTTAAAGGAAAATAGATTTAAATCAATTTCTACTAAAAAAAATTAGGATATATATGTAACACGAAAAAATCTGACACATGTATATGATAACATATTTTTTTATTGAGAAAAGACAAGCAACCATCACTACAATTACACTACATATTTACACCAAGTTAAAAATTATAAATCAATATACAAAAAGTTATAAATCAATATGCAAAATGTTATAAACTAATGTGTAAAAAGTTTTTGCATGCTTTTTTATAACTTTTTGTATATTGATTTACAAGTTTTTGCATACTGATTTATGACTTTTTACACATTAGTTTATAACTTTTAACTTAGTGTAAGTGTATAGTGTAAGTATGGTGATAGTTGTGTATCACTATTCTTTTTATTTTATTCATGTAAATCGTTGTTAATTTTCATTTACGTTTAGAATAAAATAAATTTACACTTGTCAGAACCCAAAGTAGATTGTGACCGGCACATGGGAAATCTCATCCCTACAAAAACCTTATGGCCACTGAGTCATACTAAATGCATAATTTAAATACCATTTTAATTATAAAACATATTCAACACAATATTCCAAAACATAATCAATATATATATATATATATATATGTATTCTTCTATTTCATAAGTCTATGATATATAATCATATAATAATATATAAATGGAGTTGTTCTATATAAACCATGAAATCCACCAAAATATGTATACATGTATAAATGCCTAAACATGAAAAATCAAAATATATGCATGGTTCGAGACCCTATCCGCACAGTCATTGGAGCACTTTATGACATAACTCAAAAACACTTCACACAAAGTGAAACTCACCTAAATTGAAACATTATAGCTACTGAGGAGGAAGCTGAGAGGATGTAATACCTTAAGTACACGTGTCCTTGGACAAGTTCAAGATGACCCTAAGGTCCCCCAGGACCCACCCATGTAGTCAGGAAAGCGCCGAATTTCAGAAACCATGTTGCAACTGCATGTTCTACAAAATTATGCAGAACTGGCTCGCTACAGCGAGCTACCCCTGATGTTAGTACAGTAGAAAATGATGCAGTTTTGTAAAATGAGCCCCTAACCCTTTAAAACAACCCATTCTCAAGATTTTCTTCCCCAACAGAAACCCCTGGTTCCCAAACCCTTTCCAACCTTTACTCTCTCAATCCTTCTCAATCTTTATCTTCCAAGAATCAAGGAAAGAGTTTTTGTGGGTTTTGTCATCTCCTTCTCCCCTTTTCATGTCCCATCGTTTGGGTTTTGTTGTTTCTCTCATTGTTTTCAAGTGTGGGTGCTCCCCCAATTTTATTAACGTTGATCTAGAGCTAACTAGATGATATCAGAGATTAATCTAGAATTTTGTGGTGGTTATAATAGACATTGGTGTCATCCCCACTCCACGAAGCTCAGTTAGTGCAGACACCACTCCTTCCTCTTTTTCTAGATGAGTGGGTTCAAATCATGTGATCATTATGTTGATCATTAGAGCTATTTTCTTTAAAGTTTAGTATAAATGCATGCTTTAGAGACTATTTAAGAGGAATTAGAGACTGCTGTCATTGATTTTACAAGGGCTTGAAGTTTATGTCTGCAAGTGGGTGGTATTTTGAACATGATTTCATAACCACAGTTATACTAAGGTCAAATTGTTAGAATTATGTGAATTTAGAGTTCTCAGAATGCTAAAAGTTTTTAAGGGCTTTCATAAAACTAAAAATTATGGAATTCAGTGTTTGAATTTATTGTTGATTTTATTCCTTTTTCATTTAAGTTATATACGATTCATGTTTAGGAAGTCGTTAACCTTGGTACATCTAACTGCCAAGGAGGCAATCTACCAAGTGGCCATGGAGGCAGTCTTATGAGATATAAACCTTAGTATACCTAATTGCCAAGGAGGCGGTATACCAAGTAGCCATGGAGCCAATCTTTTAAAACCTTAATCTTGGCAACATAAGTTGCCATGGAAGCGGTATGTTAAGCAGCCATGGAGGCAGGCTTTGTAGAGACCGAAAAAGTTCAGGACCTAGTAAGGTACTTATAGAGAACAAAGATAATTACAGACATCTATGACCATTCTTATATATATTTTTATTAAGTTGAGAGTATTGTTAATTGTGACACAGAGAAGCCTAGGTTTTGTTTTAAAATGTTTATACATATATGCTTGAAATTGTTTTAGAGCTTGTTTTATTGTTATCATTATCATGCATCTTGATTGTTATCACATGAAAGGGATTACAAGTAAGAATTCATTCACTCAATTTTAGATGAAACTCACCCCTCTCCCTTTTTTCATTACAAATACATTAGTTGTTGTGGGTTCCTCTCAACCACCTCCTTCCCAGTAGTAGGGCTTTTCAGTTGGTGATCGAGCTTCACTTCAGAGTGAAGTATTATTTTATTGTTGATATAGAATGCTCTAGTGTCATGATGTGCAGGGTCTTGAACCATATAGATAGTTTTGCGTTTTGTCACCATGATATATTTGTATTTATATGATTTATATGATTACAGTTTTCATGGTCGTTTTGTATGGCGAGTGTAACATCCTCCCAAGTACAACGTCATCCTTAAGTCATGACATCAGACTCGAGAGTTGTTACTTATAAATTAACAGACCTTTCATAATTATCTATAGCCAGTTTGATTGATTTGCGAGTTAACTATGTCGTAGTTCTATTGAAATATATATATATATAGCAAGGAAAATCAAAACATTTATTTAATACAACGTTAAGTACACCAGGGAAGCTCTTCTATGAGCTTAACACATCTGTTCTCTATTACATTTACATATATATAACCACAATACAGTTATGGTAAAATAAACACATCCACTACTAAACTACTGCAACTCCAGTATAGTTTTTCTTGTAGCATCTTCACCGTTCTTTGGATCAACCTGAGACGACACTGAACACACAAAATAGGGGTGAGAATTTTATAATTCTCGGTAGGGCAAATTCCCCTAATACACAATCATAATCTCATTGCCATCCTCCCACCCACTTCGGTTTATAAAGAAAAAGTGATCAAGCATTACATAATAACGCAGTTCATTTTAAAGTTCCAAATCATATTTAAAAGTGGGTTGTTTTTAAGAATCAATCACTGTGTACACATTTATCACAAGCTCATAATCATAGTAAATAATGTCAATCAAAATGATTCAATATGATACAAATATGTATATACTAAATATAGGGAAATTATCTTTAATTGCCCTTGATAAATCGAAGAGGATATCATCTATCTTTATTTTTCCTCAATACGTAGAAAAGATCTCATTTTTCTCTCTATTTGCCCTCGACAAGTCGAAAGGATCCCATCCCTCTCTATTTGCCCTCAACAAGTCGAAAGGATCTCATCTCTCTTTATTTGCCCTCGACAAGTCAAAAGGATCTCATCTTTCTCTAATTTGCCCTCGACAAGTTGAAAGGATCTTATGTTTCTCTATTTGCTCTTGACAAGTCATAGAGGATCTCATGTTTCTTATTTGCCCTTGACAAGTCATAGAGGATCTCATGTTTATTTATGGTTACAGAACTTAATTCAATATATCATTCACTTTCTTTCCAATGCATGTATAAAACACATATAGACATTCATTCACCTTGTGATTTCAATCATGCTTCATAAACCAATCTTTACTTCCTCTAATATGCATTTATACATCACAAGTCACATGGCCAAATATTTAACATCAAGTATTCATGTCATACTAGAACCAAATTACCATTACATTATCACTTCAAGTCTTTGGTTCATTTCCAGCAAGTGGGCAGATTTTACACCGTGGAAGCACAAATTTATTTGCATATCAAAAAATCAATTTAGAGGGTATAAAAATTATTCAAGACACTTCAATGTATCCCCAAGGTTCTGTATAAATTTCAGGGTAAAAAGAGTTCTCTAACTATGTTAACAAAATTAGACAAATTTGGTGTTCAGAAACCACTCAACCTCAGCTCAAGAACTAAAATTAATAATTTTTAACCCTAGAAATTGAACCCAGAAAATTCGAAATAAAAATCCTAGTAAAACCTCAATATGTCTCTAATACTCTGTAAACATTTAAAGTGATAATTCTATCATTTGATATGGTCACAAAATTAGCAAAATTTACAGCTTTTGTTCCAACACTTTAGGCAGCATATGCTTAATTTCGGTTCTTGATTTTTCTAAGGCAGTTTGACTCAAAATCAAAACCCAAGAAAATTCATGGGACTAGCTCAAGATGTTAGCTCCAACATATATTTTTTTCAGCTCACGAAAATATCCACAACAAGCCCAGAAAATTCATGAACAAATACTGCCTGTACAAAAACCAAAATTCCAGCAACATGGCTCAAATTCTCTTTTGATAAAAATGACTTTTCCACAACCCCAAACACTCCACCAAATTAAACACATCAATATCTATCTATCATCAATCAACACATCCAGAATTTCCAGCCAAACCAATCAGAGAAATTAAAAATAAATTTTGAAAGAAAAGAAAATAAATAAAGCCCTACTTTTGGTGTCTTTTAGATCCTTGGCTCCAAGGTTGATTCCTTCTACTTCAATGCTCTTAAACCCACACCAAACCCTTCCTTAGGCAGAGGAGTAGAATCAAAGTGAGGAATTGAAATTTCAATCGGTTAGAATGGTAGACATTGATGTGTAGAACAAGTTTTATGAAGGAACTTGGAAGTTTTATTAAGGTTTTTGAGGTTGGAAATCAATTTTGGAGCTTTTAAGAACAAGGAATGGAGGTTTTTGTTGTTGCCTCTTTGCTAGCCGAGAATGGAGAGTGAAAAATGACAAAGTTGGTGGCTTTAAATGATTATATGTTAGTTTAATCTTTATCTAATATAAAATCCAAACTTTTCTTACAAGAAAACAAGATAAATGGCTATGATTTAATCTTGTAATTCAAGATTAAATCTTAGCCTTACACTTGGTATATAAAGGATAGGCACTATCCTTTAATAAGATTAAACTATCTTTTCTAGATATTAAATCAACTTTGCAGAAATTTCACCAAACGGGTAAAATAATGTACCCGAGTAACCAAATATTGCCCGAAAATTAATTCCGGGTATAAAATCTTCATTTCTACCTATTTCTAACCATAATCATATAATTTCTCAATTTTAGGCATCTCCAGGTCCCAATTCTAGGGTTTCGACTGTCCAGACGGGCTTGCGGGGACCGCAAAACACTATTCACTTTTTCTTTTTACAAATCCGTTGGATCGTCCTCATCATTGTTCAAAGTATCAAATTTTTGACATTATGACTAATAAAGCTTAAATTAATTTTTAAATAATTTTTAGGGTGTTACAGCGAGTAACTCATATATTTGCATTACAAGGACAAATTTAGAGTTTAATTATGAAAATTGTAATTTATGATGATTTGATTTCCAAAGAGCATGAGATTTATATTAGAGATGAAATGCCATTAAGAAATGTATCTTATGTTTTAAATGGTTTTCATGATCTAAAATATGCATATAAAGTGACTCAGCAATCACAAAGCTTACGTGGGGATGAAATTCCTCACATATTGGTCATGATCCAAGTCGAGTCGTGACAGAGGAATCTAAAGCAGAAGTTATATCTATAAGAGGAAAAGAGAAGGGTGAGTTTCATCCAAAACTAAGTAAACCCCACTTGGGACAACCAACGGAATAAATAAATAATAATAAGTGCAGTAATGGAAAAAAAATTCATATTTAAGTATATAATATTTCAAAGCCAATAATTCATGTGAAGCATGCAAACCAGTAAACCAGTAGAGAAACAAAAATCTCTACATATGTATCATAGTAATAATATTATACATAGATATAATTTGAACTCTGAAGGGCACCTAACAAGGTCCCGTATTTGGACACCTAATTAGGTTTCATTCTTTAAATACTTTGATAGGGCAAAATTGTCCCTTGACGGATAACTAAGGCTAATGATTGTACAGTCGTTAACTCACTATCTGTTTTTCTATAGCTATCGAATAAACTAAAAGCTTGAAAATTAAATAATTTTCTTCTAAATTTCATAACTAAGCTTTAACTCTTATTATTTTATAAATAAAATTTGCATGAATATTTACTTCTAGAAAAAGTACGATGATAAATATGGCATTTCTAAATACTCATTCTCATAATCAAAATCTATTTATAAAATAATTAGAGCAACAAATATGGTCCCATGAGTTTTCTAACACATTTTTCATGATAAATTGGAAAGAATACAATCTCTAAATTTGGCATAATTCCTTAATAATTTATACTAGTCATGAAATAATTTCTAAAATCACGTTTCAATATTATATATAAGACTAAGAAAATAACTATAATGAACAAATTAAAAGGCATAGGATTGAACCCACTTACTTTAAGGAGTGGAACTAGTGGTGTTAGCATCAATGGAGCTTCAAAGAATGCAAGTGACACTAACTTCTGCCATAGAACCAACAAAACCCATCAACATAACATAAATCACACTAAGATGGATCTATGGACATTAGGAGGAAGGGCAAACTTGAGAAAAACCAAAAACATAGATACCCCAAATCACATAAACATGAAGGAGCACAAATAATCTTGGCAAAACAAGTGAAAATCACTTACCAATGAGTGGGTGGATGAAGGAGAGGAGAAAACCTAGCTAAGAGTGGTGGTGGTGCTTGGGCTCGGTTTTGTGGGGTTGAAACCGAGTGGAGAAGGGTTTATATAGGGAGAAGGGGTGTTTTCAATAAAACAACGTCGCTTTTGGAGTTTCTGGTATTAATGGTCTCGCCGTTGTGAGGGGAAGGCTCACTGTGGTGAGGATGTTTAAAGGCATCCTTTTAAGGGACTGGTAGCGTGTTCGCCATGGCGAGGGGATACTTGGCCATGACAAGTCTTTCCGGCATCATGCCTTTTTCAATAGCTGAATAGCGCGATGCATGTAACCTCGATTTTTATTCTTTATCTGAAATGGCCAAGAAATCACTTTAGGTCGTTTTTACGAATTTGAGGCCAAAATGGTCAGGGCCATCTTGATAGGATATTTTGATATTAGAATAACATTATATGGTGATTAAATAGCAATATGTGCAAAAATCGCGATTTTCAATTTTTCAATGTTCAAATGACCAAAATGCCCCTAAGGTCATTTTTGCCGCGAAATCAGGGCGGCAGTCAGGCTATCCTCAAGGGTTAGTTTTATGCTTGAAGGGGATTATGTGTGTTGTAGATGTGAAAATATTAACTTCAATTTTTTACATAGTGAAATTGCAAAATACCCCTGTAGTAATTTAACCACGAGATTAAGTAATTACGAACCTAGTCATCGCAGGGAGTTCAAAATGTTTATTACATGTGTAATTTGATATTTGAAAATGTTCAGGTGGTTTGAGAGTTTTTGTGTGAAATTACCATTTTGCCCCCTAATTAACAATAAATGAGTTTATTTCGTAATCAAATAAATATAGGCAATATTAGGCTCTAATTAAAGATAAATTAATTTTATTTATTTATCTTGAGTCAAAATAATTATTTGAAAGTAATTTTAAAGCTTATAAGATTATTTTAGAAAAGATTGTTTTTCTTTCTTAATTAAAAAGGGTTCTTAAGACACATAATAGGAAATTAGTGTATTAAATTTCTTTTTCTTAAAAATAAAATATATTTTATATTTATTTATTTTTATTACTTCAGATTATTTGCACTAAAAATTCCACTACATATGTTGGCCATTTAATTTTGTAGTGGAGCACCTTAAATATTTGATTATTAAGCACTTACTTTAGTTTATCAATTTCTTTTCACTAACTAACAATTTCTTTTTTCTCAAAAATAAAATATATTTTAGATTTATTTTTATTTTATTACTTCAGATTATTAGCACTAAAATTTCCACTATAAGTGTTGGCCATTTAATCTTGTCTTGAGAATTTTAAACTCTTGATGGTTAAGCCACTTACACTAATTTATCATTTCTAAACCATTCTAGATTAAATACCCATCAAATATATGTCCTACCACTCACAAAAATTGAAAAAATACTCCCCATTATAGCCATTAATGCAGCTGCCTCACCCCCAAAATCCCTATAAATATGTGTTTTCCAAGCCTAATTCACACACAAACATTCATTCTTACCATTTGTATTTTTGTTGTAGTCTTGCTCACAAAAATTAGCCAAAATCCTCTCTTCTCTCTCTAAATACAAAGCTCTCTTCTTCTTCCTTCTCCACCTCCAAGAGACTCCATTCTTGATATCCATCCAAGTTCCTAGCTCAAACAAACACATACATACAGTAAACCACTAAAGCCTAAACTTTCCATATCCAAACACAAGAACACAACAAAAATCATCTCCCACATTTCATCTTCACTTGGCCAAATATATACCATCACTAAAATCAGATTTTTGTTGTTGATATCTCATACAAGATCAAGCTCTTGCTCTAATTAACAAAGAAACAACTTGGTAGGGATTTTTTATTTCATGTTCTTTCTTTTGTTCTTCCTTTATATTTTACGATTTTTATGATTTGATAATGACCATGGCTTGATGATGAGGAATCATGGTGGTGGTTGTGAATCCATCATTTAAATGTCCTCTAAAGCCCAAGATTTAATTCTTGATGACAAAAAGATTTCTAAAGGAGTTACTAAGTCTTGAGTTTTAAGCAATAAGACATAAAAATGAACTTGCATCCATATTTATGTTATAAGTTCTTGCATATCATATTTATATTTCAAGCTTTTCATAATCATATTTATATTCCAAGTTATCACTTTAATTCTTGAAGATAATAATATGAACTTGCATATTCATATTTACTTTCAAGTTGTCACCTAAATCATAAATACCTAAGAATGAATTTGTATCTTTATATTTATATCTCCAAGCCTTGCATTTCATATTTATCTTTCCAAGTTATCACCTTATAATGATAATAATAAGGTTACAAGACAAGTTTATGATTCTAGTTATCATTTAAATCCTAAAGTTCAAGATTTACTTGTTTTATTTTAAATGACAACTTTGATCATGGACACTTCTCATCTATTTATTTTTGGCATATATAATTCTGATTTAAATCTTGATATACTTTATTTTTAGAGTATGATCTTGTCTTTAAATTTGTACAAAGAAATTTTGAAAGACCTACAAATTATAAAGGATTAAGAATACAGTTTTCTCATGATTTTAAATGCTAAAATTTTAGTATTCTGATCTAATCCTTTAGAACTGAAAAGGTTACTGATTTAGGATGTCTAGATGAGTTTAAATCGCTAATAGTTATTGTAAAAATTATTTTGGTACCATAGATGCATAAAGGAGTAGTTACAAGTGTTAGTTTGGTAGTTTTGCAAAATCAGAAAGTTGTGTTTTGAACTATCAATTATGTTATTTCAGCCAAATGATTTTATTTAAAGCTACTAATGATGTTGAATGTGTCCATGAGTCAAAATACTATTTATGAAGTTTATATAAAGTTTTAGAAATTTCGATCGTCGTTAAATATTAAAAACAAGCAATTTTACATTTTGACCCCTAAAATGTATTGAAATTTGGTTTATGGCCTTAAAGGTTTTTCACGATGAGTTTATAGCTTGGTTTCTAATAGTTATATGTCTATTAAAAGTATTGGTTAATGTTAAAGATCTCTAGTTTGTGAGAAGGTGTTACAAAGGTATTTGCATTTTGACCCGTAACCTTTGAGAAATTGTGATTTGACCCTTTGGGGCTTAAGCATAAATGTTGATAAATTTGATGACATGAATGCGGTTGATATCTTGTGAAGGCTATATTCATGTGTTGAAACTTATATGGCTTATGGATATATGCAATGAAGTATGATACATGTTTATGTGGATTTAAGTTATGGTATGTTATAATTATGCTTGATAAATTGAGATGCATGATTCCATGAAGTTTATGAGCATGAAATGTTGAAATGATGAGTTATTCATATTTGCATCTCTATATAACATGCCAAGTTTAAAGGTGACATAAGACACATGGAAATGATCCTCTAGACTCACGATTAAAGGTTATGAGAGGTGATCCAAATAGGAAATGATCGCTAGACTCCCAGAATTAAAGGTTATGAAAGGTGATCCTAATGCCTATCCGTACCTTAAGAGTGAATTTATCTTATCAAAAGGGATAAGAATCGCTAGTGACGACTAGTGAGGTATGAGCTCATAACCTAGAACTCTCGAGAAGAGAATTATGAATTATAAGCGGCCCCCAAGGAAAAGAGAAAAGAAGTTTAAGTCACTTATAAGAATGATGATCATGATGTTCTTTATATCATATGCATTGTTTATGAATTTTATGATATTATGTATATGATATTGACATGCATCCATGATTAATATGTTGCATTCATGACATTAAGATTCATGTAAAAGATACAGTCTCGGCTAATGATATTTAGAACTTAATAAATGAACCTTATATATATGTTCACCATTTTCATAATTAAACTCGAGATTCACGGGGGCGATGTGATGACACTTGTGTTATAGTCGGGAAGCCCTCTTGAGATTCTTGTATAAGTTTCTCATCCCTTTTTCTTTTCCGTGTCGTCTCGGACATGAATGAAGGTGTAGTTTGTGATTTGTCTTGAGAGTGGACGAGGAGCTACGGAGATAACTTCCTTTTGGATATTTTTCCCTTAGAGTAATTGTATCTCGATTATCAGTTTGTATATTATTGACGGATATATATTGATGTCCTTAAGATTACAAGACATCACTATTATGATACAGTTATTGATATGTCATCATTATTTGAGTTATGTTATGTTATGGTTGTATTCTGTATTTACCTGATATTCGTTTCTAACATCTCTCTTACGCAGGTAAGGTAATGACGTTAGGTATTTAGTATGCGCGGCTCACGATTTGGTATTTAAGTTCAAAAAAAATTTTACCCATATTTTTACTAAAGTATTTTAAAGAAGTTTGAGTTAAAAAGCGAGGAACAAAAGAGTAATGACTAATAATTAACTTAAATGCGTTCTAGGCGTGTTGAGTTAAATATTAGGGTGTTACACGGTCATCATGGCAAAAAGGATGCCTAGCCATGGCGAGGGGGTGCCTAGCCATGGCGAAAGGGAAGCTCAACACGGCGAGTTTGTCTGTAGAGGGGGTTGTTGTTTCTGCATTCCAGGGGTTATTCAGGTATCCAGGGCCTTCTCGGCGACATGGATGGATCTAGTATGATCGTACTAAACTTATCTAGGGACACGTGGACCTGAGGCATCACAACACTGATGTTCAATTATATGTCACCACATAATAACAAATGATTGCTTTTTGAGATAGTGGATTGATGTAAAAGTCAGCTACTTTTACTTATGTGATAGCATTTGATTAGATATTTTGTAAAGTTATTTTACAATGACAATATATAGAAATGAAACTCATACTATTTAACCACATATGTGTGTGTATGTGTGTGTGTGTGTGTGTGTGTGTGTGTGTGTTATAATTAAGTTACATCAATGTAGCTTTAGGCATAATTACACCATCATTATTTTTTTTGATCAAACCATTGAATTATAATTAATTATTATAAAGATAATTTACGTCAAATTTCATAAATATTCAACGTCAATAACAATATAAATAGCTCTTACTCTTGTTCATTTTAAATATATATATTGCATTGATTTTAATGTGCATATATAAAAATTATATCAAATAATTTTAGATCAAATTGAAAATTTCTATACATGATCTATACGATATGGATATACTAGCAATTTTTAGGCACAAAGTGCCCGCTTTGGAGATTATATTTTTTTTTATTACTATGTGAAACTGCATTTTGTGTTTTTTTTTTGTTTGAAATGGTAGAGAATTTTGCAGCTAAAAGAAGTAAAAATGGATTAAATAATTGTCAGGGTAAAATGGAAAGTGAAAATTGGACATCAAACTTCGACAATTCCTTTTATTATATTGTTTATATATTTAGCTTCTATAAAATTGTATAATGACAAAATTATACACATAACATAAGTAAAAGTTATTTCTTTTTTATATTGTGGATTTGAGCATTAATCATTTTTGCTTATGTAACAGCAACTGATTGGATGTTAGTATAATTTTATACTGATAGTATATATAAATTAAACTAATACTTTTTAACCATATATATATATCACTTAATTTTAGCCATTAATTTAGTACCAATGTCCTTGAAAATAATCAAGAGTACAGAAAAATAACCCCTAAAATTTATTATTAAAAAAATTTCATATAATTTGGTTTAGATTATTTAGTAATTTGGTTTGGTTGATGGTTTTCTTTTTCTTTTTTGTTAACCCCTACATTTGGTTTAGTCAACTCAGGAAATTTTATTTCAGGTTTCCAAATATGGGAGTGTCTATTATCACTTTTATTTAATTATTATTTTTTTTGGTTTTTCAAATTATCTTTTCTTTTGTTTGTCAATTAAAGTAATAATTTAATATTCAGTATTTATTATAATTTATAAGTTCATTTCAATGGTTCAGAATAATTTATTTTTATTACTAATTTCATCAATTTTTCATTTTATACGAAATAAGCGAGCTTAACACGATTGTATAAATTTAAATGTTGAGTTATCTTTTCAAATTTTTATCTAGATAATAATTATTTAAATAATATAATGGTAAAATTAGTATATTATCTTTAATTTAATATGTGAATACCTCAATAATTAAGCAATATAAACCGTAAAAAAAATAATTTAATAAATATAAGGTGTTTATGAGGCATCAATCGAATGATGAGAGTAGGGGGAAAAAAGTAAGAATAATTTGTCATCCCGTCTCCTCCTTAATACAGTTCACATGGATGAAGAGTGATATATGACCACCACTAAATTTATATCATATATTTATATCAAGTAAAATATTATAAATCAATGTATAAAAAGTTATAAATTATGTATAAAATATTGTAAATCAATTTGTAAAAAATTATAAATTAAAATGGTTTATAATATTACATATTGGTTTATAACTTTTTCTACATTAATTTATAATTTTTTATATACTGATTTATAACTTTTTAACTTGATGTAAATATATGGTGTGAGTTTGACGGTGGATATTTAATATTTCTACACAAAAATTAGTGATATCTGATTCCTATCTAGTCTTGATACATGCTAAATCAACTTTATTTTCTGGGTGACGCGTGCATGATATAACAACACAAAAATGTCAACAAATTCACAGCTAGTCAAAGGTTCACAGCGACATTGTTTAATTAACATTAAACGTGTTTTTTAATCTCATATTAATATTAATTTAGTCCTGGAAAATTTTGGACATCATGTAAGTTCTTGAAAGCTAAGATATGTAAGTCATACTAATCTTTGAAAAATGATGTTCTTTTACGCATCTTTGAAAAATATTTGATATCAAATCAGTGCTAAATAATTAGAATGTAATATCATTTTAATTTTTTAATTCTTAGAAGACGTTTGATATCATGTAATCCATTTGGATTACCGGTAATATTATTTAAAATTATCGAATCCATACACCACATTATATTGTTTGATAAAATAATATTGTTGAAAACTCACATTATTAAGTAATCCACTTTACCTTACTAATGGTCATCTACATCAGCCTAAGGGTATGTTTAACTGAAAAGTGAACAGCCTAAGGGTATGTTTAACTGAAAAGTGAAAATAAGATTGAACTTTTTATGAATAAATTTTATATGAAATTTTATATATAAAATTTAATCATAAAAAATTACACTTCTTTTTATTCCTCAACCTAACATATCATAATGATGATGTCTATCTAAAATTCCACCTTAAGTGGTAATCTTCCAAAAAGAAAAAAGAAAAATTCCACAAAGCCACCCTCATCAAATTGAAATCACAAACCTCTCGCACATAAATCCTTCCTCCCACGTTGCATACCTCTCTCTCTCCCCCGCTATTCCTCTGTGTGCTTCGTCACTTCCATAGTTCCATGTGCATCGTATCCGTGTTCTTTTTTTTTTTTTAAGTGTTCTGTGCATCCTTTTCTTTTTTACGTTGTCTTCATCGCATTTTTTTTTAATGTTCTATGCATTGCTTTTTTCTTTTTTATGTTTCTTCATTGCATCTTAATATGCATATTATTTTTATTAGTACACAATAGAATCATTGTTACTATATATAGCTAGTTACTATATATAATAAAAACTACCATAATTATTATAAGTATAATGCTTATTATTATTATTATTGTTATTATTATAATGATTAATCTTATATAATGGCTATTATTATTATTATTTAATTTGTTTGATGGATATATATTTTCATAGTATGTATTACCTCCTTTTGATACATCATAAGGCAATGAGGATTGCCAATTACTTTACCCATGCACATCGAACACTATATTAATTAAAAATGGCTATTGTCACTTTTATTTGTTTAATACTACTCCTTATCAATTGTTTGTATTCACATTATTTCTGAGGTGCCCTCAACCCATTTTTAATAATCAGCTTTTTTATTTTATTTTCAAAATTTAAAATTCCAAGAGACCCTTTGCGACTGGGTTTTCACTTTTGCATAGAACCATCAAAGCCAGAACAATCACTGCTACTCATCCTCAGTTGCCGCAACAAACAGGTTCACCGAAGAAGTTCAATCTCTCTACTTAATTTTAGAAACTGCCCCAAACAACTCACTCGATATCTTCGAAACCTTCCATTCAAGTATTGCAACCTTGCTGCAAAACATAAAGCTATGAATCCCCAATTCACATCCTCGTCAACCCAAACCCTTCAACTCTTCAAATCCTCACTCACATCATACATATTCTCCTGATATATATGCCCAGCAAACCTTATGCATATTCTAGCATTCCCATCCCAAGGCTGGGCTCATGCCTAGAATGCATAGCATAAGCTTAACAATAGTAATGTAACCCCTTCTTCTTGATACACACACAAAACTCTTTGTCCTTCTCATTATAATTCCACAATTGGAATGATAGCTCTAATCTTAAATCCACACCCGCCGCATCCACACCTTTTGAAGCATAAGGCTCTCTCTTCAACACGATTTCGTTGTTGCTAGCTTTGTGACACACATAATCCTTCACCTCCACCATGAAACAACACAATCTTATGCATCGTAGCAAGTTGCTCCAACCTAACCGGCACCTTTTTCACCGAAAGATTGAAACTCTCTGTATACTCAAAATATGAGAAGGTTCTAGCCTTACAGGTGAAAGTGAGAATAGGCACCAAAATGGTGAAATTTTTAATTTTAAAAAATAGAATAAAAAGGGCCAATTATTAAAAATAGCTTAAGGGTACTTCAAGAATAATATAATTAGAGGCAATTAATAAGAAATGAAATTAAATAAATAGGAGTGAAGATAACCACCTTTGTAACATTACCTGTAATTTAAAAGGTGATAATATTTCTAAATGATAATTTATTTTATCAGAAATCCTAATAGGTAATGTTCCAAACGTCACCTTCGAAACATTTTTGATATCATGATTTAACTTGTAATGACGTATTTAATGTCAAAACCTTTCACTGAGTTGTGTAATGTCACGTTTAACATATCAGAGAACTAATCAATATAAAAATATTATAATTAAGAATTGAATTGATGCAACATTCAATTTTAATAATAAACAATGATTAATCTTTTAATCAATCTCAATGCCATCTAATGACTGCAACTAAAACGGACACCAAACTGTGTAGTGTGTACAAGTGCACAGAAACAATCTTTTCCAATTAATTTCTGGAGGAGCATAAGGAAGTTGCGAAGAAGATAATAATGAAAGACTGGAAGCTACAACAAAGAGAAAAAGTTCTTCATTAGGTAAATAGTATTAAGAGTTGTAATTCTTCCACCGACTAATTACAAGCACATGCACACACCAGCATTGATATCACTTGGTTAAACTTTCTACCAAACTGCAAACTCCTATGATCAAATCAAAACCAACCTCCAGCCTCATTGTCTATCTATTATACCAACTAAAAAAGCCAAAAATAAAAAAGACAAAATCAAACATTCTCTAACTCTCTATAATGAGACTACTCCTTCACTCAAATTTAATGTACCAAAGAGAACCAAACAAAATTAAATCCACTGTGTAGCCTCAACCACCTGAACCTGATTCTGCTGACCCCAACTAAGAACTCTTCCAAGCCATTCATCATCTAAATCCACCCCATCAAAAGGCTCCTCCGTTTGCTTATTATTATTCTCTTCACCAACACCAACACCAACACCAACGCCAACACCAAACCCAAATAACTCATCATTTCTCTCTCCTCCACCATCTACCCCAACCACCACCTCCGACCCTTTTTCCGTCACCGGAAACCCGCCGCCGGCGACGCCGACAGCCTCTATCCCCGCCATCAGCGATGACCCTTTGTCAGAAACCGAGGCCCCACAGCTCCCATTCTTGCCTTCGTTGATGAAAACCTGTGATGATGATGAGAATGCTGTTATCTCTTTGTAGAACTCTTGCATCACTTCCTCCACCATCTCTTCTTGGAAAGTGGGGTTCCCGGTTCCTTCTTCGGTGTCGGATTCATCGAGAAGCTCGTGAAGCTTTACGGTGAGAGGAGATGGCGGTGATGATGATGGTGGTGCTGAGTCCTGTTGTTCTGAGGGGTTTGGACTCTGTTCCATGGAATGGGAGACAGGGGTAACAAGGAGATGGAAACAGAGGACACAGTGAACTGGTGCGTGGATCAGTGAGGAGTGTTGAGAGTGGAATAAATAGCATGAGCACAAAGGCTTACTATATTTTGTATAGAATATTTATTTATCAGATTTATTTAAGTGCAGTAGTTAAAATTTCCAATAAAAATTAATATATTAATTTAGTGGTGGATCATTTATCCTAAAACTTAAAAAATTATATTTTTTAATAAAAATTTACCATTTTAAAATCTTTTACGAATGCCATAGTAAAACCTTTATTTATTTATATATATTTATATGGGAATAGGTCCATTTATTTCACATATACATATTGAATATATATGTTTTTTAAATCTTATTATATTAATATTATAAATATTTTTATATAATTATCTAATTAATTAATTATAAATTTTGACATACGTGAAATAAATTTGACTCTCACGTCATAATTTTACTTTCTATGAATGATAGGTTTCGATTGGAAAATAAAAAAGTTTTATATTGATAGGGTGAAGTTTTATACTGGGTGACCGTGTTTTGTTTGTTGGGTGAAGTTTTATACCGTTAGTTTAAGAATCAAATACGTACTTTTCCTTAGAGTTTTTCTAGTGAATGTTCTAGACTACTCATTATAAAAAACCCCTTTTTTGGCTAATCTTTCTTATAAAACCATCATCAAATTAAAAAGTTTTATATTATAAATCATATCAATAATTTGAATCAACATAATAATTTTTTTTAGGTGAACATAATAAATACATTTTAAATGTACAGAAAATAATTTGATCATATTTTTATCAATATATATTTATTATATTTGACATAAATAATTGACATAATATATATATATTTATAATGCAATAATTTGATGGTAAAAATTATATTTTATAAAATGCTGTTAAGTAACATAACCATATATAAATATTTTATTTTATTAATTGTTTATCTCTCAATATTTTCAGTGAATGATCTAAGTAAATATTAATAAAGATAAAGAACGATTTAAATAATATAATATTTTTTAAAATTTAAAATAAGTAATGAGTTGTTTTGATTAATAAAATTAAATGTTTATTGTCATCATATTTATTTTTGAATAAATTTTTACTAAATATTTTCCTAAAAAGTTTAGAATTGCTTTATTTTTATCTATAAAAAGTAAATAAATGATTATATATAAAATATGAATATAATAATAATTTTTTTAAAAAACATTAATGTAGAGATAAATATTAAAAATTAGTAAATTTAATTGTGATATATGCAGAATATATTTTGTTCATATTATCAATTAATTATATATCATTCTGCTTACAGATTTTTAATATGATTTATTATAAAATTTAAACATCTATAACTTTATGGTCTTACACAATTAAATAATACGCATAAAAATTATATTTATAATACATTAAATTATATTTTAATTTAAATATATTATTGATATAAAATAATTTTATACACATTCAATCATGTATTATTATATTAAAAAAATATTTGACTCAATTATTTATTTTATAAAAATTTTTGAAGTATATAATTAATTAATAGTATAAAATTATTTTATATTGAGCTTTTGATCGAGTGTCAAAATTTAATTTTAAAACTAAATGCACATTAATATGAAAATATCTTCTCCTTTGTTAGACTAACTAAATAATTTAGCTTGAAATTTTAAAAGTAGTACAGCGCGTTTGGAAACACCTTTGGATAGTCTAGAATTGACTTTGAAGTGCCAGAACTAATTTTGCATTCTTGTTTGGCTTTAAGTTTGGATTTTTATCCAAAATCAATTTTGGACTTTAGGATTCATTCAGGTAGAAGTGATAAATCATTGCTTCTAGAAATGTACCCTATTAATTCTTATCAAAATTATTTCTTATATTAAACTATCAAATATAAATTATTTTACCTTAAAATTAATTACAACAAAATGAATTCTATATGAAAATTAAGAGTGTGTTTGCTTCAGATTAAAAAAAAAGGAGATTATTAAATTTAAATTTTATATATAATTAAAAAATTAAATTTTTCTTAAATTTCTTTTTTAAACTCTTAAAAAAATTTAAACCTAATTTTTTAAATTTTAATTATTTTTAAAAAATTATTTAAATATATAAAAATAATTTGTTATGATTAAAAAAATAATTTTCACTCTCAAAATCCCATACAAACACCTCGTTACACTATAAAAGCATAATTAAACACACATTATCACTAAGAGAAATTCTTAGATAATTTTAGAATAAAATAAATATTTATTCTATTCTATTTATTAATTAATAAATTAATTTTTATATTAAAAATATAAAAAAAATAAAAAATAATAATAATATATAAAATTTATATATTAATTAATAAATAAAGTAAGATAAATGCTTTCTCCTAATCTTCATTCCATCTAAATATTTCTCCCATGATTAACTCGTAAGAAAATTGGAAGTGTGGTGCCAGTGCCACGGTGTGACGGAGATATAGGTTTAGCTTTTAGAGGTGCTGACGTGGCAGGCGTTGATGGCATGGCACCAACTCTGCTCCACCCTACGCAGTCCTTTACGGGGAATCACATCCCTACTCATTAAATAGTACAGTACTGCCATGGCAGTGTTCGCGCTCTGCAGTGAGATGAGGATGAGCAGTGGTAAAAACGTTACCATGAGATGCACGTGCGCCCGTATGGGTGCTGTGACTTCATTCTCAAGCTTCACCTTGTGCCGTTGGATGTTTGTTTAACTGGACCGTGGGGTTTGGAAATGGCGTTGCGGGTTGGGCGTGTGTTGGGAAAAACAGCCTAGGTAAAGACAAGATTACCTCGAGAAGCTCGACGTCGTAAATTGACGAGATTAGCCCCCAATTTTGACTTGATGCTACAGAGTAGGGTCAATCCTATATGAGAAAAAGTTCTAGAATACACAACTTACCATATGCTCCGTCCGTCCCTCCCTCGGCACAGTCGTGAAAAAAAAATATATTATTGTAATATATTAAAAAATTAATATATTTAATCATAAATTATTTTTTTATTATTAAATAATTATTTAATTTTAAAGACTATTAAAGTTTAAAAAATAATTAATAAAATATTAATATAAATAAAAATAATTTATTGAATTATTTTTTTAATAATTAAACTTTTTCTTTCTTTCTTTAATAATAAGTTAATATTATTTAATAAAAATATCATTAAAAAATAATTGATACTACTTAAATTTTTAAGGTGGACAATTATTTAAAAATAGATGGAAGAATAAAGAATTGAAGGAGTATGATATATGTGTATTGATAAATGAAAGGGATGATTTATTATGAAAATGAAAAAAAGTAAATATAGGCCATTTGAATTTTATATAAATAATTAAAATTAAAATATAAAATTATTTAAATTTTTAAAATGCATTTATAAATATTAATTATCATAAATTAAATTTTAATTTTAATAATCCATATATAATTATTATATGGCTACATTTGCTCATCTTACGTTTTTTTTCAGACCTTTCATAATATTCTCTTTAAATTGTCTTTCAACATCTTCAAAGTGTTTAACTTTATGTTCTCTTTACTTTCCAATATATTGCCACTATTTATCTTGTAAAAATAAATTAAGTGAGAATATTTATCCCTCAAACACAAAAATCAACTGCTTCTCTCTTGTAGCACTCAATAGTTTATATACATTTATTAAAATTAAATAAATTAAGTAGCCCTTGAAGACAAATTTTAAACAATTAAAGCATAAATATGACGCAAACATGGAAGAAAATATATTGGTTTTAACAATTTATCAGCCACTTTATACTTACCCCTTTTTCAACATTTTTATGCTGCGCCCATGCTTCTGAAAACACTTTGTAATAAGATGGAAATGTACCGAAAGAAAAAAAAAATTATGTGTATTCATGTCATATGAGATATCATGTCAACTTATTTTTTATTAATCATTATATTAAGTATAGATCTCATTTAAGTAAGATTTATATCTTATTTAATAGTAAATAAAAAGTAAATTGACATGATGTCCCATATCAATTGAATATAAATAATAAAACTTATACAGGAAGGATTCCTCTGAATTAAGTAGTAGGAACGTAACAGTAACGTTTTGAAATCTCAAATTACAAGTATCGCTCAAAGGAAAAGAAGGCAGTGAAATGTTTATGGTTAATTTTTACCCGTAAAGTATGCAAGAGTAAAGTAACCTAAGGGAAGGTGAGTATTAGTAACAAAGGGTATGTATGATACTTCGGTCTCTACTTTGGAATTGGACTTCAACACATGAGAAATCGAAGCTATTTCTATCTATACTATTAATATTTAAAAATATTAACAGGAAAATTTAATGAGATAATAATATTTAGAAGTTTGATTATGCTTTCCTCCAAATTCTAACCATATTTTTATCAAAAAAGAAAAGTTTTTGAAAATGAATTCAAACATATGTTTATTTTACTTAATTTATTAGATTATTCTTTTACTGTATTATCTTTTGACTCCACTAGCTTAATAGCCTTTATTATAGCAACAATTTTTTAATATATCATATTATACTTACATTGTTTATTATCTGCTATATTTACTTAGTTTTATTTAGTGAACTGGTTAACTCATTTATTCTTCATTATATATAAAAACTTAATTCAAATAAATAAACTATTCTGGGAATTAAAAATTTGGCAAAATCTTCTTTGTTTTTAAGTAGAACCTTAATAACATTATAAATATCATTTTCAACTTTTAAACTTGAATAATAAATAATTATTTTTATTTTAAATTATACTTATAGTTTGTAATTTTTTTTAATCATGTAGCTGGTCCAGTTTCAACTTTAACAACAACCATTTGTCTTTAGAGAAAACCTCTTATATTAGGAATTGAGCAGTCGGAATATTTCACTTTTGGATAGAAGAGTTTAAATAAATTTTTTTTCCTTTTGCAAAGTTTATTTTGTAATAATTGCTTAATAATTTTTTTCATATCTGATTTTGAAATCTATTGCTACTCATGTTATGGCACTTGTAGTGGTTAGGCTACAACTATAGAGCCAAACAATAATATTTTGCACATTCTTTTTTAAGGCTGTTAAACTTGACAAAGATGTTAAAATCTTAATTGTTTTAATTTAAGAAGTTTGTCTAATTTGAGAAATTATTTTATTACAAGGCTAAAGATAAAGGAGAAAATAATAATTATTTTTATCTATTGAGTTGTTATATTGTCATTTAAAAACTCAAAGTATTTATACTTACAAATTGAATTAAACTTTCATTGATGTGCTATTATAAGCAATTTGTTTGGTTGAATTTTTGTTGAAAATTAATTTATTGCTCTCCCTCATAAGAAAAAAGGGAAGGAAAATGAATTATTTTATTTTTTAGTTCTTATAATTTTATGATAAGTTGTTAATGTAGAATACATTTCTAGAAACAAATTTACAATCCTATATTTTCTCAGATTAAATTTGAAAATTATACTTTTCATTTTTAAAATATATTCATTTCCCATTTCATATATTTCTTAGTTTTCATTATTTTAAGTTATCCTATACATCCAATTTTCAATTATAACCTATCAAAATAAAAGAATTTTTTATAATGTAAAATCTTTTTTTTTTATACTTAGGAGGGATTTGTTGACACTGATGTAAGACGTGACACACTTACACTTTTGATAACTTGTAATAGAATATATTTTTGTTAATGTAACTATTGAATTATAACTACATATCATATTGATTGTTCATATCGAATTTCAAACAAATTGGACACTTATGAGGTTGTGATCAAATAGTTCTTATTATGTGTATTTATGAGGTATTTATTATTATTATTATTATATATATATATAAAATATATCAAATAATTTTGTGTTAATTTAAAATTTTATAAAGATGATCTATAATATATAAACTTTCAATCCAACAGTGAATTTCTAAAATAACATTTATTGAATAAAAAGTTATCAAAACTGTAAGATATACAATAAGTCTTACATTGATATACATAAAACAAATCTTTTTTCATACAAAATAAATAAATTCTTAATAATTAATTATTATATAACTACATTCCTATATCTCACAGTATTGCGCAGATACACACACCCGTGAATGAAACAAGGAAAGCCGAGGAAGGAAGAGAGGTCAATATATCATAATGGAAGAAGAGATATGCCAAGATATGCCTGCCACCTCTATGCCCATTTCCCCCTTTTCAATATCTTGCTCCTCTATTGGCCTGGGCTGGTAATAAAGGGCTTGAGCCAAAAATTATGCTCGCTACACACTCCCTTAAACATTTAACATCATATTGTATGCTTGTATTCCACTATCAAAATTCTTTATCTTATCAGATATATTTGGCTAGAGAGTAAAAATATGATAAAATTTTTATAAATGAGTTTAATATGTAATTTTACATATATATAGAACTCAACCAAGAAAAATTTACACTTATTTTTATCTTTTAACTAAAACTATCCTAAGCATGACACCTCATAATTCTTAATTAACATACATTTTCCAATTATTTTTCCTCCTTTGAACAAAAATTGTGACCTGACTTCACTATTTTATCTCTTGACCTCTTTTTCTGCTGTTTCATTCTTATTCCGATTGCAACAATATGCACATGGTTGTACATATTGGGCCTCCAAAATAAATACAAAGAACTACTCCGATCTCTAATTAAATGATATTATACAAAATACTCTTCTACTTTTTGATAAGAAAAAATTTAGGCGAGTTTAGTGTCGATCGTCGTACTTGGCGCAGGATACGGCCAACCTCTTCTATAATACTCTTCTATTTGTCACGTCTACATTTATCATCCCTAACATATCAGATAGTAAATTAAAATAAATTTTATATAAATGAGATTACATCTAAGTTCGTTATTATTAGGGGTGGTCGGTACTTGAACAAAGCAATAGGTATCGTGTAACCTTATGAGGGGTCGATAAAAGAGATGAGCAAACAGACTGAACAAAATATGGTCTCCATCCCGAAAAAATAATAGACAGCAAACATAACATCTGACTAGTGCATGTATACATAGCACACATCATAGAATTGTATTCATTATTCTGCAGATGTGGACTCATTCAACCAGCATTACATAACATATGACTTCACGCAATCGTTTTCTAAACCATGCTACTTCACATAAAACAAAATCTTTAAATATTTGCATTAATTCTCTCTGGTAACTGGTGCAAGTACTACTCCACTCAATTATTTATCCTTTGGGTGCAAATATTAAAAAACGACCGTTGATTTAAAGGGAGGGGGGAAGCTAAACGGAGGGAACTAGGGGTGATGGTTGAGGATGCTACCCAACGTATATATATAACCACTTGCCAACTCAAGTGGCAATTTCCTTTTAAGGTCATAGTTACATCCTTTTCTTGATTATGAGCACGTTTATTGAGTCAATGTAATGGATTCGCTTGCTTAAAATTTTAGGAGAAAAAAGTGATATTTTCATTAAAAAAAATGGTTCTACAATTAATTTATTTATATATTTGGTTGTGCTTTCTCAAAAGAAGTGAAAAATATAAAAAAACAAGGGCATGGTTTGATTTCAATTATTCAGTTTTTAGGATTTTGTGAAGGAAATACTGAAAGTTGGAAATGAAAATTTAAAATTGAAAACTAGGGGTCTATTTGGTTTGAGTTTCTAGTTTTCTAGTTTTCAAGATTTTGGAAAGAAAAAACTAAAAACTGAAAACTGGATTTTGTGGTTTTTAGAATTTTTCGTATTTTTTTTACAAAATCTGAAAAACTGAAAATTCAAAGCAAACAGGCCCTAAATTTTGTAATTTTCATAGTTTTCAACATTTTGTTTAGACGATTTGAAAAATTGAAAGTAAAATCTAACAACTGAAATAAACGGACCTTAAGTTTTTCTACTTTTTTTTTAATGGGATCAGAACTAATAAAAAAAAAAGAGAAATTATGATACAGTGAATGAGTTAATAAGTTTCCAAAAATATCCTTCACATTTTTTTTTGAAGGTGCTCACTCTCCTACGGTTGAGAGTCAATGCTTTATAGTTGCTTTTAACCATATTTTCCAAATGTGGTTAAACGCAGATAAATGTGTGGCCAAACACAACACTCATCCGAGGTTCTTGACGTTGTGAAGTCCGACTTCAGCCACATGCTCTCCAACATCTCCCCTACCTGTGACCTCACCTAGTTGCGCGTCCACTCCATGCTCCTCTGCATTGATGCCATCGTGAAGCACGTCAACTGCCTTGACGGTGTCTACCATGCCCTCAATGACGAGGACTACCAGTTGCCTCCAAGTATGTCCAAACCTTCCTCCAGATCGACGCTTAGTACAAGGACTCTGCCTCTGATCAGCGTGACTGCTTGATTGCGGCCAAGAAGCAGCTCGAAGGTAAGCTCTCTGTCGCGGTGGATCAAAATTGCCACCCTTCCATTCTCAGGTTCACTCCCATTTACTCTCCTTTAGGTTTGGAAAAAGGTGGTTTGCAGTTGTCATGACTCACCTAGGGAACGTGATCGGCACGTGAGGGATTGGGTCCCCACGAAAGCCTCTGGTAGCGTAACAGACTAACATGCATAAACAAATCAAATGAATTCAAAAAATCCGAAGTTCAACTGAAATTCTATAATCTGAAAATATTTCTAAAACTTAATCCTGAATAAGGAACTGCATAAAATCCATAACCTGGTCCGAAGCCAAAAATAAATAAATAAGTGACTGAAATTCTAAAAATAGCTAAAATAATATAATGCATGTCCAGGATCCTGCCTACACAACTACTGGAGCACTACTAGACTAACATAACCCATAACAAGCTCCACTCCAAAGCGAAGCTCACCAAGAGAAGCTGCAGCACTACTGGGGAGGATTCTGTGGTGCAACTGAACCTGTAACTGTATTTGTAGGGGGAAGAAAAGAGAGGGGTGAGTTCATCAAAACTCAGTGAGTGAGCTTCCACTCACAACCCACATGGGACAACAATAACATACATGATATATACATGCAACTGATGTAAAATATTTTATATATATTTACATATAGCTGTACTAAAAATAATAATTTAACTAAATCCATGTCAATAATCAGTAGAGAAACATGAATTATTCTATACACATATATATATCTGAGTTGAATAGCTAAATCTGAGCCAATGACTAATCTGATGGGCACCTAACTAGGTCCCATAAATAGACACCTCACTAGGTTCCTTGCTGTGGGTAAGCTAGTCCTTTAGCGGACCACTTGGTATTAAGATTAATGATCAATTCTGCAACCGTTAACTCGCTGACCTGTTTCTCACTATTTATTGGCTAAAAACTAATAGTAACAAAATTCATTATTTTTATTGTTCATACAAGACTAGGATTCATGAAATTTCTAGCTGATAAAATAAATCCAAATCATACATATAGCAAGTATGGTTCCATGAGTTTTCTAAATTAATAATTTATCATGATAACTATAAAACAATAATTTTCTAAAATTTCTATAATCCATAAAAGCATGTTTTCTGGATATAAATCATCTAAAATTCCATAAATAATTTATGTAATATTGAAAATAATAATAATAATGACCAAAAGTATAGCCATGAGCTTAAACTCACTCACCATTCATAGTCGGAAGTGTGCCTTCACTGACAACTTGACTTTGGGGAACGGGAATAGCACCGGTTACTGCCAAACAATATAATGAAAACATAAATAATTTGATTTATTCCCCTAAACTGGGTTTGGGATGATGGGGAGGGAGAACGGTGAGAGAAAACCATGCCTAACAGTACCCAAACTCATGGACTAAATAAAAAGAGAAGGATTTGGTTAAATTTCATGGAGATCACTTACTAGAAGAGCTTAGTCAGAGAAAATTGAGAGAACCACGTTTTTCTCTCTAGAAAAACTTTCTTGGACAACTAAGATTCTTAGAAGAATATTTGGGAGTATTGTAATGTGCCAAATATATACCCCTGATATAAGAAAATAAACCCCCAAAAGAAAGGCGTTTTACATCCGCACATGACGCCCATCGTGTGGTTCTTTATCTGAATATTTAAAGACTATTGCCTTACCTTTGTTGTTCCAAACGGAAAGGCAATTCTGCATTCACTGTTTCAAAATATATATATACATACTAGTTGAAATAATATATATATACACATTGACGCTACATGCTTTGTTATTTTTGAAATAATAATAATACTAATAGTTTCAACATTACCTACAGTAACGTACATGCATTGCTAGTCATATATATATATATAATAACCTCTTTAAATAATAATTATAACAATGGTAATAATAATTCACATACCATTAAATTCCATATTCGGGATATTACATACTACCCCCCTTAAAAAGATTTGGTTCCCAAATCTAAATGACATACTTTGATGTGGAAAAAGGTGGGGGTACTTGTTTTTCATAGCTTCTTCGGCTTCCCAAGTCGCTTCATCACCGGAATGATTCCTCCAAATAACTTTTATTGAAGTTACCTCCTTTGAGCGAAGCTTCTTGATCTGCCTATCTACAACAACAACTGTTTCCTCTTCATAGGACAAACTCTCATCGACTTGGACCGTTTACGGAGTGAGCATATAAGACTAGTTGTGCATATACTTCATGAGCATGCTGACATGGAACACTAAGTGTATGGCTGATAAATTGGAAGACAGTGTCAACCTGTAGGCCACCGCTCCAACTCTTTCTAAGATCTCAAACGGGCCGATAAAATGAGGGCTTAACTTTCCCCGCTTACTAAACCTCATTACCCTTTCATAGGGGATACCCTCAGAAACACGTGGTCTCCCACCGTAAACTCTAAGTTATGCCGACGGTTATCTGCATAAGACTTCTGCCTAGATTATGCTGCTAAAAGATGCTCCCTAATCAACTGAACCTTCTCTAAGGTTTCCTGCTCTAGGTCTGGGCCTAGGGACTTAGCTTCTCCAAGCTCAAACCACCAAATGGGAGACTTGCAACGCCTCTTATACAAGGCCTTGAATGGTGCCATTTGGATACTTGCTTGATAATTGTTGTTGTATGAACTCGATCAAGGGTAGATGATCACACTAGCTCCCTCTGAAATCTGGCACACAGGTTCTGAGCATGTCTTTTAAGGTTTGAATCATCCTTTCCGATTGGCTATCGGTTTGGGGATGAAAAGTCATGGTCAAATCTACACGTGTCCTAAAGGCCTCCCGAAATGCCCTCCAGAATTGCGAAGTGAAATAGGACCCTCTGTCCGATATGATGGATACTGGGATACCATGAAGTCTGACTATCTCGTCAATGTACAATTGGGTATACTGAGCTGCACTGAAGGTTGTCTTTACTGGCAAGAAATGTACTAACTTGGTTATCCTGTCTACTATCACCCATATGGAGTCGAACCCCTTGGTGGTCCGAGGTAACCCAACCACGAAGCCCATAGTTCTTCTCCCATTTCCACTCTGGAACATCTATCTACTGGAGTTATCCTGCTGGCCTCTGGTGCTTAGCCTTGACTTGCTGGCACACCAAGCACTTAGCTACAAAGTCACCGACATCTTTCCTCATACCATCCCACTAGAACAACTGTTCTAGATCTTGATACATCTTAGCCGATCCTGGATGCACTGAGTATGCTGCATTGTGAGACTCCTCCATCACCTTTCTCCTCAGCTCACCCACTATGGGTATGCATAAACGGTTCCCAAGGTGAAACACACCCTCAGCATCAACTGAGAACTCTGTATTCTCACCCTTACGAACCTCATCAACCAACTTAGCTAGCTTCGGATCTTCACCCTACTGTTCCTTAATCTGCCCCATCAAGGTTGATTGAGCTCTGATGTGAGCTAGAAAAACCCCTGTATCACTAAGATGGAATTAAACTCCCTCAGCTTCTAACTTATGGATATCCTCCACTAACGGTTGTTTCACTAGCGCTATGTGGGCTAAACTGCTCGCTGACTTCTTGCTCAAAGCATCTACCACTACGTTCGCCTTTCCTGGGTAGTATGAGATTGTGCAGTCATAATCCTTTAGCAACTCAAGCCATCTACGTTGTCTTAGATTCAAATCCTTCTGTTGAAAAATGTACTTCAAGCTCTTGTGGTTTGTGAAGATCTCACAAGTCTCTCCATACAAATAGTGCCTCCAAATCTTCAAATAAAAACCACTACTGCAATCTCTAGGTCATGCGTGGGATAATTCTACTCATGCTTCTTGAGTTGCCATGAGACGTAAGCTACAATTCGGCCATGCTGCATTAATACACAGCCAAGTCCAATTCTTGAAGCATCACAAAATACCGAAAAACCTCATGTCCCTGAAGGTAATACCAAAACTGGTGCCATGGTCAATCATGTTTTGAGCCTCTGAAAACTCTCTTCACACTCTTCTATCCATTGGAAGTTGACATTCTTCTGTGTTAGCCTGGTCATGGGTGCTGCAATCTTGGAGAAGTCCTAAACAAATCACCTGTAATATCTTGCTAATCCTAAGAAACTATAGACCTCTGAAACTGTTGTAGGTCTAGGCCATTGCTGTACTGCTTCCACCTGCTTCGGATCCACTAGAATACCATCCTTAGACACTATATGTCCAAGGAACGCCACCTGATCCAGCCAGGACTCACACTTAGAGAAGTTGGTATACAACTGATTCTCCCTCAAAGTCTACAGAACTATCCTCAGATGTTGCTCATGTTCCTCCGTATTCTTGGAATACACTAAGATGTCATTAATAAAAATGATTACAAAGTGGTCTAGAAATAGCTTAAACACCCTATCCATTAAATCCATGAAGGCTGCTGGGGTATTGGTCAATCCAAAGGACATCACTAAGAACTCATAATGCTCATAGTGAGTCCTGAAGGCCATCTTGGGTATATTTCCATCCTTAATCTTTAATTGATGGTAACTTGATTGAAGGTCAATTTTAGAAAAACATGTTGCCCCCTGAAGCTCATCAAAAAGATCATCAATGCGAGGCAAGGGGTACCGATTCTTGATCGTCACCTTGTTTAACTGCCTGTAATCTATACACATCCTCATTGAACTGTCCTTTTTCTTGACAAATAACACTGGAACACCCCATGGAGAGGTACTTGATTGAATAAACCCCTTGTCTAACAACTCTTGTAACTGCTCTTTCAATTCCCTTAACTCTGCTAGAGCCATGCGGCATGGAGGAATAGAGATGGGCTTAACTCCTGCCTCAAGCTTTATCCCAAACTCTAATTCCCTCTTCGGTGGCATACCCAGCAAATCATCTGGGAACTCATTGGCCATTGGAACTATGCCCAAACTTGGTTTCTCTGCCTTTACATCCCTGACTACAGCTAAAAACCTGTAACTACCTCTATCCATCAACCATAGTGCACTCATGGCTGATATCAAGCTTATTGGTGTCGAACACCTTGTACCCAAAAACACTCTTGGCTCATCACTTGGGATATCAAATCTCACTACCTTACTATAACAATCTAACATGGCATGGCACGGGGCTAACTAATCCCTACCTAGAATGACGTCAAAGTTAGATATGTCCAACACTTTCAAATATGCTAATGCTTCCATGTCACCAACTTTGACTCCACATGATCTATACACTGTCTAAATAAGGGTGGGTTTTCCTGAAGGTACCCCTACTAAAAATGGCTCCTCAAGATCCTCACGGAATCTCTCGAACTGTATAGCAAAGAATGGGGACACATAAGAGTGGCTAGACCCTGAGTCAAACAATGTCATAGCATCGAAGGAATATACTGTTGTCATACTCATTACCACTTCATTTGAAGCCTGATCGTCTTGATGGGTCAACGCGAACAAATGGGGTTGTCCTCCACTGCCCTGACCTCTACCGCTTACTCCTCTCCCACCTGCACCTCTACCACCAAGGCCCCTGCCCCGGCTCCACGGCCTGCCAGAGTGACAGAGCCACCCTGGGCTGTCGACTAGAGAGACTGAACTGACATGGAGGGGTTAGCTGACCCCTGACTAGAAGCTCCCTGAAACATCAGGCACTCTCTGTGCTTGTGGCCTGGCTAACCATACCCGTAACATACTGAGGAACCAAATAAACACTGACCCTAATGTCTCTTTTAGCAAGTCAGGCATACTAGATGTAACTGCCATGAACTCTGTCTACTATGCTGACTGCCCCCTTTACTCTGAGTCTGTGATGTAGCTGGGCATGTCGGGATGGGCTTTGAGAGGGCGACCCTACCTGATTGACCCGTTGCTGGCCCTGATGATAGTGACCCTTGCTCGAACTTGCTCCACTCGAGAGAGCCATGAGCTCTAGCCTTCTTGTTAGCCTCTGACATCGCTCTATGCTATGCTAAGCCACTCTTAAGACCAATTGCTGTGTCTACCACTTGAGCATAATCCATGGTCCCGACATGGGGTTGCAAACTGAGGAACATATCCTTGGGCAAACCCTGCACAAAACGTCTCACCCTAGCTATCTTTATCGGTATCATGCTGGAGGCTACTTGTGCTAGATAAGTGAAATGCTCATCATACTCTATAACTATCATGCCTGGAGTTAAATGGAGCTTTAAAAACTCCTCGATCATCTGTGCTTGCCAGCTTTCTGATATGAATCTCCGCATGAAGGCTTCCTTGAACTGCTCCCAAGAAGGTAAGCTAGCAGTCCCATGCCTCTGTTGGAACTCCTGATACCATAACTCTACTTGGCCTCCTAGCTGGAAGCCAGCCAACTCCACCGCTCATTCTGAAGAACAATGAATAACATCAATTATCTTCTCTACCTGCCCGAGGAATTCCTAGGGATCTTCAGTCGTCAGACACCGGTTGAAGGCAGCGGGTCCATCTTCTTGAAACGTTCTAAGGCTGAGTCATCGGTACTTCTAACTAGAGGCGGTTGTGTAGTCGCCTCTAGCTGCCTGATCATTACATCTGTTAAATTTGCCACCATCTGTTCAAAAGCTCTAAGGCAAGCACTGTCACTGGATGCATCGCTCCTATGGCGTGGTGAAGGGTGTACAGGTGGCATGGTCACACCTGTGAAAAAGAGGACATATAGCAAGATCATAAGTGCCAAGACAGACTCTTATTGAACCTAGACATGAGTGACTCTTTCTTAAAGGCCTCAAATAGCAGTACATCAATGCAAATGGGCACGCTCCCATTCACATATATGCTATCTTATTTGTGGACACTTGCTCCAGTAATATGTAAGAAAACCTATGGCTCTGATACCACTTTGTCATGACCCGCCTTGGGAACATGATCGGCGCATGAGGGATTGGGTCCCCACAGAAGCCTCTGGTAGCGTGACAACTAACATGCATAAACAAATTAAGTAAATTCACAATATCTCAAGTTCAACTGAAATTCCATAATCTGAAAATATTTCTAAAATTTAAATCCTGAATAAGGAACTGCATAAAATCCATAATCTGTGTCGAAGCCAAACATAAATAAATAAATGACTGAAATTCTAAAAATAACTAAAATAATATAATACATGTTCAGGATCTTGCCTGCACAACGACTGGAGCACTACTAGACTAACATAACCCATAATAAGCTCCACTCCAAAGCGAAACTCACCAAAAGAAGCTGCAACATTACTGGGGAGGATCCTGTGGTGCACCTGAAACCTGTAACTATATTTGTAGGAGGAGGAAAAGAGAAGGGTGAGTTCATCAAAACTCAGTGAGTGAGCCTTCACTCACAACCCACATGAGACAACAATAACATACATGATATATACATGCAACTGATGTAAAATATTTTATATATATTTACATATATCTGTACTAAAAATAATAATTTAACTAAATCCATGTCAATAATTAGTAAAGAAATAGGAATTATTCTATACATATATATATATATATCTGAGCTGAATAGTTGAATCTAAGCCAATGGCTAATCTTATGGGCACCTAACTAGGTTCCATAAATGGACACCTCACTAGGTTCCTTGCTGTGGGTGAGCTAGTCCTCTAGCGGATCACTTGGTACCAAGGTTAACAATCAATTCTGCAGCCGTTAACTCACTGACCTATTTTTCACTATTTATTGGCTAAAAGCTAATAGCAACAAAATTTATTGTTCTTACTGTTCATACAAGATTGGGATTCATGAAATTTTTAGCTGATAAAATAAATCTAAATTATACATACAGCAAGTATGGTCCCATGAGTTTTCTAAATTAATAATTTATCATGATAACTACAAAACAATATTTTTCTAAAATTTCTATAATCCATTAAAGCATATTTTCTGGATATAAATCATTCTAAAATTCTATAAATCATTTATATAATATTGAAAACAATAATAATGACTAAAAGTATAGCCATGAGCTTAAACCCACTCACCGTTCGTAGTCGGGAGTGTGTCTTCACTAACAACTTGACCTTTGGGAGCGGGAATGACACCAATAACTACCAAACAATATAATGAAAACATAAATAATTTGATTTATTCACCCATACTGAGTTTGGGATGATGGGAAGGGAGAATGTGAGAAAAAATCATATCTAACAGTACTCAAACTCATGGACTAAATAAAAAGGCGAAGGAATTAGCTAAATTCCATGGAGATCACTTACTGGAAGAGCTTAGTCAGAGAAAATTGAGAGAACCACGTTTTTCTCTCTAGAGAAAATTTCTTAGACAGCTAGAATTCTTAGAAGAATATTTGGAAGTATTGTAATGTGCCAAATATATACGGCTGATATAAGAAAATAAACCCCAAAATAAAGGTGTTTTGCGTCCGCGCATGACGCCCATCGCACGCATGGTTCTTTATTTGAATATTTAAAGACTATTGCCTTACCTATGCTGTTCCAAACGGAAAAGCAATTTTGCATTCACTGTTTCAATATATATATATATATATATATACTAGTTGAAATAATATATACACACACATTGATGCTACATGCTTTGTTATTTTTGAAATAATAATCATAATACTAATAGCTTCAACGTTACCTCCAGTAACGTACATACATTGCTAGTCATATATATATATATATATTATAATTATAATAATAATAATAATAATAATAATAATAATAATAACCTTAAATAATAATTATAACAATGGTAATAATAATTCACATACTATTAAATTTCATATTCGGAATATTACAGCAGGTCCATGTTTCATACTTGAATCAAAACCCCCTGTCAATTTTGTTGAATGTTTGACCAATTTGTTCAAAAGCACGTTTGTCCCAAAAATGAAATCTTGGCTTCATTTTTCCAGAGACGGAGGGAGGCTAAAATGCCTTAGATCCAATCAAAGAGGAACTTATTATTTATTATTATTATTATAATTATTTTTCATTGGTATGGTTTTTTTTATGTGTTCAGATGCAAATCCAAAATTGAAAAAGGGAAAAAGAGGAAGCCCCAAATCGCAGGTTGAGGAATGATTTGGGTGATGTGAGAGCCAAGGCCTGAGGGTGTGAATCTTGAACATGGGGCTTTGGATCTAATGAGGGTCTCTACATGGAGGTGAAGTGTGTACCCTTAGTTTGCTAAGAGCACCTCCAGTGCGTCCCAATTGCAATCCCAACTTGCATTGGTTGGTGCGTTGGGACAGTTCTAGTAGCCTAGTGTGCATTGGAGTGGAGCTGCAAAGTTGGGATTTGGCCACTTTAGTAAACAACCTATAATAGATGGGCATATGTCAAGTGTCAGTTTCTTTTATTTTTTTTCTTTTCATATTTTTTATTTTAATTATTTTTTATTATTTATTTTAAATATTTTTTATTAAAAATTTGATTTTCCCAAACTCGTTTATGTGAACAGTACAATTTTTTTTTGTTTTTTTAAAAGAATTCGGTTTTCCCAAGAAATGCTACATAACAAGAAAGTTATCTAGAATTTTGTATAAAAAATAATGTACTATAATTATTAGCTTTTAGCTGAATTTGTGACTCATATCACATTCTTTTATCCAACAATCACTGTAACATATGTCAAAGATTATGTATATATTTTTGGAATATGTAGTATTACTCTAATTAGTTATGTTTAAAATTTTATCCAATATTTTCTTACCTTACATTTCAGGATGGAGAAACTATCATAAACAAGTTTTTGATTTACTTGCATCAATGGTACATATATTAAAGTGACTTTTTTATTTCTTTTTACGCCACAAGACTTGCGTTTCTATTATTTTCAAATTGATATTTTGATAGTGATAATGGGCAAGTACAATTAGACTAATTGTATTATATATCGACTAAGAAATTTAGTAATAGCTATTCAAATTGGCCAGACAGAACATGCTTGATGAACAATGGCTATAGCTCACAGTAAGGGTGTTTCGATATTTTTAAGAGGATCATGTCACTCGATTTCTGTATTGAGTTTGAGTGGGCTGGAAAGACTTAAAATATGACGTACGGCAAGGGTGTGTTACATTTTTTAGGGTTTTTTTTTTGAGGTACATACTTTTTCTTTTCTAGATTTAATAAACTGCGATGCTTACTAATTTTAAAGCAAGTGATATTCCTCAATTAGTAATGTTCTGGACCGATATATACTTCATGGTCTCAAAAACTGTTTATTTCAATGAATATTTATTCCACTAGTTTTTATTTGAAAAAAAAACTAATTGCAAAAATGAAGTAATCACAAAGCTGTATCGATTAAATAAATATTTTTGCTTCAATTATGAAAGAGAGAAAAATAAAATTAAGCAAAGTGTTATTAAATAACTCGATCCATGAGCTTTGTGTTTAGTTTGAACTAGTGAAAAGTGGGATTAGTTGTTTGATAAATTCGTTATTTTTGTTATGGTCATGCAGACATTGATGAATGTAAGACCGGAAATAATACATGCATAAGTGTATACAATTGTCTCAATACACTTGGGTCCTACGAATGTTTTTGTCCCAAGGGGCAATCCGGAAATGGAACAAAGGAACAACCGTGCCACCAAGAAAATGCACTTCCCAAGTATGTCATTGACCATCTACGTTTTTGTTCTATTATAAGTTTCCGTTTTTCTTTCAGGATGCATGACATTTTCATTGAGTATATATGTACGCTAATAGAATTAGTTCAGACTTCATTTCAAAGATAATTTTGAGAATTTTCAACATGTATTCTGACGGCAGGTGCGAGCACGGGATTTGTTGCTCTTTTTGTTGCGGTTTCATTGCTGTTCTTGATTTACTAGAAAAGAAAACTCATCAAACTAGAAGGGAAGTTCTTTAAGCAAAATGGTGGCTTTATTTTGTTGCAACAATTGTCTGCAAGAAAAGAGTCCTCTCATTCCACTCAAATTTTCACAGCAGACGACCTAAGGAACGCTACCAACAACTATGATGAGAACTTAATCTTTGGCAAAGGAGGATATGGTATAGTTTTCAAAGGATTTCTAGTAGATGATAGAGTTGTTGCTATCAAGAAGTATAAAATTGTTGATCAGAGTCAAATTGAGCAATTCATTAATGAGGTGGTTGTTCTATCCCAAATCAATGACAAGAATGTACTTGATTATTGTATTTGTAAGGAGGAATTCAAAATTTAGGATTAAACAAGGTCAATCTAAAGCATCAAAACAATCTGGGGCACTGAATTATCAACCACCAATGACAAAATAGTCAATCTTGGGAGACTGAAAATTTATATCATTGCCATTAAAAATTATGTAAAACAGATGTATCATCAATATATTTATATATACTATTATCATGAGAGTAAAATTTACTGTACATGTAATTAATGGTAATACTAATTGTAATTATTACATAACTTGCTGTGTTTTATAATTGAAATTGCACTTTAATTTATAATAGTAAGTATAATTAACTTACCATACTATGCAGTTGATTTTACCTTTGATTCGAGGTTAAAATTCATTATAATTTGTAATATGATTGAGGCAGTTATGTAATTATTTACAATTAAAATTCACTATAGCTTTCACTGAAAAATGCTCTAATTTTCAATTGTCATATATTATTCAAGTAATAACATTGTTAATTTTTTAAATTCAAATATAAATATGTAAAATTTAAATAATCACTATTTACTCATGATAACATAATTTTGTGAGTTTATTAATCTATATTAACATTCATTCTAATTTGTAGTTATTACATGATTCAAGTAGTAATGCAATTTCCGGATATAATTTAAATTTACTCTAATCCTCACAACAAAAGAAAAAGAAAAATTACTCTAATTTGGAACTATTATGCACAGTAGTACCTCAATGTTAATCTTTCATGTTTTAATGTAATTAAATTAAAATTAAAATGTTACTTTGTTTTTGTTCATGATAATGCATGATTTGTGTTATTTTAGTTTAAATAATTAATCTACTTAATCTTTTAAAAAATACAAATTAATTTAAAGAAAGAAAACTTTAACACTCTCAAGAAAAATTTGCAAAAGAGAACTTTAACACTCTCAAGAAAAATTTGCTCCACGTAGCATTTCATTTATTTTCACATAACAATATTAATAATTTATTTATCAATATAATATATTTGAAATTTAAAATTTTGTTAATCCATTAGGTTTTGATAACATAATTTTTTTTATTTGAGTTTTAATTTGATTGAAAACTTAAAAGCATGTAACGTTCAAGACCGATAAAATACTTTTACTCTCAAATTATTTATCAAGTAAAGATTATGGTGCATGAAATTAGAGAATAATATGTATTAAGGAGGATATAAGTTAAAATTACTAACAATTGAAAAATTGAATATGTCAGTAACATATCTATATTTAATCACCACTAATACATATTTCTCTTAAAAGTATTAATTCTTACTAAAAATAATTTTTAAAAAATATTAATAAGTTCATGCAATGCATGGACATAGTTAAATCTGTTTATTCCATTTAAAGTTTCGTACAAAAAATTATTATTCGGTGTAATTAGGTTAAATTTTAGATGAATTCAGGGTTGTTTAAGAATTGATCAAAGGTCAAAACATAATATTAGAGGGATGATTTTTAACCATGATGCTTTGGAAACCTAGAATTATCATCGACCATGGCAATCTATCATAGGGAAGTTTTACTTACACAGACATTTTTAGCATCCACCACAATAAGGTGCAAATACTTAAAATGTTTGTGTTCATGTGTGGGTGTGTGTGAAAGCGATAAAAAATTATTTGTGTATGATGATTACAAAGGATTGTATTTTTTTTATATGATAATTTATAAAAAAGGCTTAACCCATAAAGGAAAGCAAACAGGTCCACTCACAAAGCAAACAAAATAACATCAAAACCACTATAGCAATACATGTGCCTACCTATAAATACATCTATGAAACTTTGTTGAAAACCAAATTATGACAGAACCAAACCACCGTCACAAACTTAGCACCACCATAAACAAATGTGCAAAGCAAGAATATGCAAAAGGATTGTTTATACAAAACATTCATGTAGATTGGCTTGGAAGTGTATGTTGCCTTGCCATAATCATCTTCCATCATCAAAGGGAATTGGTGCTTGGACCTTGATGCTATCATAGCCAATATTTTTATGGTTGCTGCTATCACCATGTTCATATATTTTGGATGATGGCTTAGGAAGCAAGGGTTGAGTCTCTTCTAGATTCTTGCCTGCATTGATCCAAAGGTGCTTCTGCATCAACCTTATTCCCTCCAATTTTATTGCTACTTCCTTCATGTTTGGTCTCTTCTCCCCTTCAAGTGTCAAACACTTTGCTGCAAGAATAGCAACCTCCTTGATCTCTTGCTTATTTTCTTCATTCAAAAGGCCAACCTCAAGAACATCATATAAGCGATCCTCTTTCAAGCAAGATAAAAAGTATATAGCGAGACTTCTTTTATCTTCCGACCTGCAAAAAGAAAGAGGTTTCTCACCTGTTAAAAGCTCTACTAGCACTACCCCAAAGCTGTAAACATCACTTTTATCAGTAAGTTGGCCTGTTTGTATGTACTCCGGGTCCAAGTATCCAATCGTGCCTTGTACCATTGTGGCTAATGCAGCTTGATCTAATGGAACCAATCTTGAAGCTCCAAAATCAGACACTTTGGCAGTGTGAGTTTCATCTAAGAGAATGTTAGCACTTTTGATGTCTCTGTGGATAATGGGAATAGAGGCAGCTGAGTGAAGATATGATAGAGCTTCTGCTGCCTCTACTGCTATCCTTAGACGAGTGCTCCAGGTTGAATCATTTGTCTTTCTTTCACTGTGAATAAATTCAAAAAGAGTCCCATTGTTAACAAATTCATAAACTAGTAATGGAACTTCTGTCTCTAAACAACAGCCTAAAAGTTTCACAACATTCCTGTGATTGATTTGCGATACAACAACCACCTCATTAATGAATTGCTCAATTTGGCCCTCATCAATAATTTTGGACTTCTTGATAGCAACAACTCTATTATCTGCTAGAAATCCTTTGAAAACAGTACCATAGCCTCCTTTGCCAATGATTAAGTTCTCGTCATAGTTGTTGGTAGCTTTCTTTAGGTCGTCTGCAGTGAAAATTTGAGTGGGTTGGGAGGACTCTTTTCTTGCATACAGTTGTTGCAACAAGATAAAACCACCATTTTGCTTAAAGAACTTCTCTTTTAGTTTGATGAGTTTTCTTTTCTGGTAGATCAAGAACAGCAATGAAATCACAACAAAAAGAGGAACAAATCCCGCGCTCGCACCTACACTCAAGATATGTTGAATACAAATCTCAAAATTATCTTTCAAATGAATTCTGAACTAATACTATTAGCGTATACACTAACTGAAAATTTCATGCATGCGGAAAAATATTATAAGATGGAAACCTAACAAAACAAAAACGTAAATGTGTTTTATTTGCTTACCAGTGACATACTTGGGAAGTGCATTTTCTTTGTGACACCGTTGTTCCTTTGTTCCATTTCCGGATTGCCCCTTCGGACAAAAACATTCGTAGGACCCAAGTGTATTGAGACAATTGTATACACTTATGCATGTATTATTTCCGGTCTTACATTCATCAATGTCTGTATGACCACAACAAAAATAACAAATTTATCAAACAACCAATCCCACTTTTCACTAGTTCAAACTAAACACAAAGCTCATGGATCGAGTTATTTAATAACTCTTTGCTTAATTTTATTTTTCTCTCTTTCATAATTGAAGCAAAAATATTTAATTGCTAAAGTTTTGTATTTATTAGTTACTTTATTTGTGTAGTTATTTTTCTTTTTAAATAAAATTTAATCAAATAGATATTCGTTGAAATAAATATTTGTTTTCAGACTATGCAGTATATATCGGTTTCAGAATATTACTAATCAAGGTCACTTATATAAAAAATACTAAGTACCGCAGTTTATCAAATCTAGAAAATGAAAAAAATGTTTAACCGGAAAAAAAACCAAAAAAGTAACACACACCTTCCGTATGATATTTTTTACACATTAATTGCTCTCTTTTACACAATTCCTTAAAAGCTCTTAAGTTTTATTTTAGTTTTCAAAACTAAATTATGAATGATGTTTCTACATATCATATGTGGTATCTGCTGCCCATGTTGTTGCTACTTCAAGCCTTACGAGGGTTTTTTTGTTTTTTGTTTTTCACTGCTTTTTGGTGGCCTACCTTTTTGTGCTGAGGAATATGTTTATGGCTATGGTGATATAGGTGGGAAGCACAAAAGATCTATTTGCTGGTTTTGAGGTTTTGTTAGGCCTACTCTTAAACTTTCTCTTTTTCCTTTCATGGACGTTACTGGCTTCAATTTCCTTTTTCTATGTTTTCTTTTTGGATTTTGTTCTCTGTTGCCTCATGTTTCTGGCAAAGTGGATGGACAGCTTATGTATTCTTTTTTGTTGTTTTGTTTTTCTTTTGTTCTCTTGCTCCTCATCTTCTGGGGTTGAGCTTTTTCAATCAATGAAAATTGAAAAAAAAAAACTGAATCATCACTACATCACCCTACATGATCTTTTTCTCTTAATTTTATGGAAAGAACTGTGGCTTCTCAAGAGGTACCTCAAAGTGTAGGGGTATTGCAAGTGATACTCTTGATGAATATATTATTAACACAATTAGCTTTAAGACTGGAATATAAAATGTTCATAATTGTTGGGTGTTGCACGGATAAATATTGCTTAAATATTTTGATGGAATTGCAATATTATTAAATTCTTTATGTATTATTTTTGTACAAATTTGACTTGAAAAGGTATTATATTTTACATTTGATTAAATTTACAAGTTGTTTAAATTTTTATTTCACTACTTTTTTTAATTCAAGCTAAACATTATATTTAAGTTGGAAATTTTGTGTTGTGTTAAAAATTTAATTATGGTTAATTTTTATGTTTAATATTAATAAGTATAACTATTAAATATAAATTTGAAATATCATAATAGCAATATATTAATTTAAAATAAGTTTTTAGTTTTATTTTTGGTATTAAAAATAAGTTTTTAGTTAAACATATTTAGAAGCTTCACAAATAAAAATAAAAGAAGTGACAATAATAATTGAGATTCTAATACACAATTCTTAATTTATTTTTTAAATTAAATACTAAAATTATCTTAAAGGTATTTATTTGAGGAATAGTGTAAATAAGGACAGCTAATGTATAGTAACAATAGATAAATAGAAATAAAAATAGCTACTCTCTTAAGCTTTTCCTCCCACTCAATTCAATAAAGAAATAGAGTGACAAGATGCTCTTTAACATACTGAAATAACCTTACTATGAGACACAGCCATGTTTCATGCTGTCTGGCAAATTAAAGTAAAATAGCTGTTGCTAAATTTCTTAGTCAATAATAAAAGCTAGTGGTCCAATTGTACTTACCCCTTATCACTATGAAAATATCAAAATATCAATTTGAAAATAAAAGAAACACAAGTGTGTGTTGTAAAACAAACAGCAAAAAAAATCAACACATACCATTGATGCAAGTAAATTAAAAACTTTTTTCTGATATTTTCTCAATATTTTTTTTTGGGTGAAATGTAAAGTAAGAAAATATTGGATAAAATTAGAAACATAACTAATTAATCAAACATTAAAAATAAAAATATTAGTATATTTTTAGTTTTTAAGGGTTTTCTTCCTCAGTAGATAAGAGATTAACCTCCCCCAATAAGTACTAATATAAGGATGTCTTTTGATATTTTTTTTCATATACATAAATTTTGGAATTAAGCTGACTATATATTTAAAGGACCCGGCCTCTTCCACCCTGACCAACACATTTTTACTTGAAGATAACATTATACGATAATTGTAAAACTCGAGTTCATAATCAAAGAAAGATAGTGTATAAATAGCATTTTTGGCATAAATATTAGATATAGATGAATGGAATCAATTATTACCTAAGCAACCATCAGGATGGTATGGGTTTCCTTCATAGCCTTCATTGCAGCGGCATTGGTAACCAGATCCATTGTTTGAGTCCGCGCAAGTGGCATTTACCCTGCTGCAAGCTTCACATTTTCCAACAGCCCAATCAAACACCACAGGCATCGTCTCCTGTGGTAGTTTTAGCAAGTCATCCTTAGAAAATGTGTAGTTGTCCCTTTTCACCACAAAGGAGTAGCCGCACTTGTTGAAGCTCAGGGACCTCTTGAAATTCTCAAAGCTATGTACTCGTGTAGTGATGCTCCTCATCCAAGGAGGAATATCCACTTGACAACACCCAATCCCTGAACAATCCCCATCAACAATCATGGTGCTATTGTAGTAACATCTTGTCAAGCACCCTGTTGCATATTCTGCATTACCGTAGAAGCTATTAAGATAGCCGTAAGTGTCGCAGCCAACACTTACGAACTTGTTATCATCGCTGGAAATGGAAAAACCAGGAACATTAATTGTGAGCCAGGGATCATTACCGCTTGTGCTGTTGCTACCATAACTGCTATTGTAACAAACTTTGGAGACAAAAAACATCATCTCCACTTTGCCCTGGGTGATGTTTATGGCTGTGACTTGGAAATTTGGCCAGTCCCAGTATAAAGTGTTGTTTACGCAAGTAAGTTCAAATGGTTCCAATGCTTCTTCCAAGAAACATGCCTGATGGGTTGTGGATGAATTTCCAACTCCAAACGGATACGGAATTGGAACACCTCCACAATCACTTTGGCAGCCATCAAGGGTTTGAATTTGATCATCTGCTGTAGCAGCTCCTACAAGGAGGACTAATGCAACGGTTAGCACCAGGGATTTGGGCTCCATTGCCACACAAGATGTTAATATCTCACTCACAAGTCACAAGTATAATAAGATGGCTAGCAAGCTATATCTCTCTTATATAGTCCTCGGATGGGACTAGGATCCAGTCGACAAGTTTGTTGGAATTGGCCCTTGCCCCTCTTTAATTCTAACCCAAAAAAAGGGTTAACTATTTTCTTGCTCTTCTATGCAAAGTTGGTTTAATGAATTCACCCTATTTGAGAAATTGTTATTTGTCGACTTGCAAGAGAAGCTAGGCTGACCAAGGCTTAATAGATAAGATTTTGTCGAGAGGGAATTTCTACATTTATTAAAGTTTATATGAATATAAAAAGTTTTAAATATCATGTTTGTGTAATATTTATATTGTATCTTGAACCTATACACATCAAAATTTGTTTTTTAACCAAGCACTTATAAAAAAATAAAATTAATATAAAAAAATAAAATTAATAAAGGTCTAACTCATTATAGTTTTACTTAATCTTTAATTAACTCTATAGTTTAAATTTCTTTAATCAAGTCACCATAATATAATTTGTAAAAAATTTTCTAATCAAGACCCTAAAGCAACATATAGCTTAAACAATTAAATACAATAACCATCTAAAAGTCTAATTGACTATTATTAGGACTTGCACTCTTCCAATCAAAAGCATTAAAAGTTTAATTTTTTTTATCACGATAGGTTTTTTGGAGAATTAATTATATGAGATTTATAATGAAAAGACTTGATTAAAAAAATTTAAATCATATGGACCTAATTAAAAATGTGATGAAAGTATAGGTATATTCAAATTTATTAAACATAATTTTTTTATAAAAAAACTATGTATAGTATAATGTAAAATTTGTGAAGAGAAATTAGAATGTAAGAAATATAGTATAAGATTGAATGAGTGTGGTAATAGACAAAAGATTGAAATAAATATTAAACAATGATATTTTAGGAATATTAAAACAAAAATCACTAAAAGAGTGTGACAATATACATAAAGGTGTGATAATAATCACTCCTTACAAAGAAACATAAATTTCTATTGCCCTTCTTTCTTCCTGTATCTCTTCCTTGCTGCCTCAAGCTCAAGAGTGTTTGGTCCCATCCACCTTTCTCATATGAAATTCAGCTAAAATGAAAAACGCATTCTATGGAGGGGGTGGTGCTTGTCCCACTGGACCCCTTACATAGATGTGAATGTCCCCTCTGATTTTTTTCCATGCAGGCTTTGGTATGCCGTCAAATATATATCAAAATAATATTTATCTTTCATTAATTAAGGGTTCAAGCAAAAACTTACTTTATTTAATATTTATATTTATTATAGTTATTTTAGATTTTAAGGCTTAGTTCAACAGTGCTCTTTAAGGGAGTGCTCATCATGTTTATGAAAAATATTAAAACCACAATATACTTATTGTCATGTTATATGTGATTTTTCTTTATGTAAGATATTAACATATAGAGAGGTGATACATAACCACCACCACACTTACACCACATATTTATACCAACACTAAAACATTTTTTGCCTAAGACAATACAAAAAAAGTGTGGCTTAAATTTTAAAATGTGTAGTCTTTATTTAAAGGTAACACTTTTAAGCTTAGAACAACACTTTTTGGAAGGTGGTTAGGTGTTACCTTTTCTCTAAGATAACACTTTTTAAGCTGAAGGCAACTTTTGTTACCAGTGTTAATAACAACAACTAATAAGTGTTGCCTATTGTTAGAATAGGTAACACTTTATTCTTACGAATAGGAACACTTTATAAGTGTTGAATTTACTATAAGTATTGCCTATTGTCACAAAAAGAACACATTGAAAGTGTTACCTTCAATGAAGAGGTAACACATTGAAAGTGTTGTCTGTAGTCTGAATATAGACAACTTTTAATCCCTTCAAACTTGGCAAACCAATTAATGAAAGAGGGAGAGGTGGAAAAGACTATCGTCCTTCAAATAATCAAATGATGAGAAAGCAAAAACCAAAGCTTAGATCTCAAAATTTCAATTGAATGGAATAAATATACATATTTAGACATCAAGCTTAGAACTCTAATGTGATAACATAGGACAATTGCAGGGGAAAACAAAAGATTTGTGATCAAGGCTTCAAATATGAGTGAATAAGTAAAGGGAAATCAAATCAAACATAGAAACAAATCTGGTTGGAGCATGGATCCCAGCACAAGAGAAGCATTACAAATGGGTCCAATTGTAAAGTCTATTGAGTGTTCAGTGCATGTTCTTTCGAATGTCAGCTTTGCTTACATAAGCTCTCCCATTTGCCTTTTCATCTTTACCTATTGTTGATGGAGAAATACCATTCAAGTATAACAAATATAAAACGAGAAAGAGAAAGCAAACCATGACATAGAAGAAATCAGTTCCAATAAATCTAATACCAATTGTTAAGTCTACTTACTATATCTCAACAAGTAAAACCTTTATTCTTTAACATCATTATTTAGTTTCCATATTATATTAATGCAGACAGAAAGATTGAAAATAAATGCTAATGTTACTCCTTTAATGCTTTCTTTCATGTGTAAATGCACGGTAAGTAGAAAAATCAAGGAGTAGAACTTACTCATAATTTATCACAGTAGTCTTCAAACCATTGATTCTAACAGTGCATTTGTAGTCCTGACAAAAAAAAAAACTATGCATTTGTAACCAAAATTGAAGATATACATATAGGTAAGTTTAACTGAAGATATACATATAGGTCAGTTTAAGGTAAAAATTTCATTGCAATATTACAAGGAAGATTTATAAGTTAAAAGTTGAAAGTCGTAGACCAATATGTAAAAAGTTGTAAACTAGTATGCAAAAAATTATGAACCACTATGTAAAAAATTGTAAATCAGTATACAAAAAGTTATAAACAAGTATGCAAAAACTTTTTGCATATTAGTTTATAGCTTTTTGCATGTTGATTTATAAATTTTAACTTATTGTAAGTGTATGGTGTAAATATGGTGGTTGACATTTATCATTTCTCTAACACATAATTTCTTTTATGAACACCAATAATCTAAAATTAAAAACTTGGAAAATATTTAATTTTTATTTTTATAAACTAATTATTACAATTTATTAGTATTATTATTAATTTATTATCTTAATATAGTAAAATTGAAAAATAAATTTAATATATAAATATAATTTTTTATATTATTATAAGCAATATATATTTTATTTTGTAAAAGTAATACATAAATATTAATGAAGGATATTTTATTTCAAAAATTAATAAATATTAGTTATATTTTACATTTTTCGTGACAATAGAAAATTTATTAGTATAGTTATTAGTGTCATATCCATTACATATTTGGGGTGGAATATTATATTGAAATAAGAATAGGGTGGAATGTTTTTTCTTCAATCTCAAGGATGCTTATTGTTAATTACCCAAAAAATTTCGGTGAATTAGTACTGGTCATCCTACTAGAATACGGCCGAACTCTTCTATAATACTCTTCTATTTGTCACGTCTACATTTATCATCCCTAACATATCAGATTGTAAATTAAATAAATTATATATAAATGAGATTACATCCAAGTTCGTTATTATTAGGGGTGGTCGGCACTTGAACATACCAATACGTACCGTGTAACCTTATGAGAGGTTGATAAAAGGGAGGAGCAAACAACCTAAACAAAATATAGTCTCCATCTCGAAAAAATAATTGACAGTAAACATAACGTCTAACTAGTGCATAAATATATAACCAGCATTACATAACATATGACTTCACGCAATCGTTTTCTAAACCATGCTACTTCACATAAAACGAAGTCTTCAAATATTTGCATTGATTCTCTCTAATAACACTGGTACAAGTACCATTCTACTCAAGTATTTATCCTTTGGGTGCAAAGATTAGAAAACGACCGCATTATTTTTAGGGGTTAAACGGAGGGAACTGGAGGTGATGATTGAGGATGCTACCCAATATATAACCACTTGCCAACTCAAGTGGCAATTTCCTTTTAAGGTCACAGTTACATCCTTTTCTTGACTATGATGAGCACGATTGTAATGGATTTGTTTGCTTAAAATTTTAGGAGAAAAAATTGATATTTTTATTAAAAAAATTCTATAATTAATTTATTTATATATTTGGCTGTGCTTTCTCAAAAGAAGTGAAAAATATAATACAATAAGGGTATGGTTTGGTGTCAGTTATTCTGTGTTCAGTATTTTCTTCACAAAATTCTAAAAATTATAAATGAAAATTGAAAACTGAAAACTAAAAATTAAATTTTATAATTTTCATAGTTTTCAATAATTTTTTTCATAAAATCTAAAAAATTAAAAGTAAAATATGAAAACTAAAATCAAACGGACCTTGAGTTTTTCTACTTGTTTTTTATGATATCAGAACTAGTGAAAAAGAGAGAAAATATAATACAATGAATGAGTTAATTATGTTTCCAAAATATCCTTCATATTTTTTTTGAAATGTCAAATGATATCTTCACCCCTTTTTTGTTGGAAAAATTGGCTCATGTCTATATCTTGATGTGATAGCAATTGATTTTATTAATGTATATCTTTTAGATGTGTATCCTAAGATGTATATATGTATATTTAAATTTAGGAAATATTTAAATTAATTAAGGATATGTAAAATCTGATAGGATAATGAAATCTTTTAGGATATGAGAAATCTTTCTAAATTTGAAAAATCAGTTCAGATCGATTAAAATCTATTAGGATTTGGAGATAAAAATTCTTGAAAATAATATATGGTTATAAATAAGATTAATGGCATATGATAGTGTCATAGAACAGGTGAGAGTGGTAAACTCACTTATGAGAGAGAATCTGCAAGGGGCTTTGAGTCGAGGATGAGATCAAAGTGAAAATCTTGTACTGGGGTGGATGTAGGCATGTTTCTACACTTATTGTCATCTTGTTTGTTCTTTCCCTTTGTGTTGTTCTGTTCTATATTTGATTTATTGGATTAGTAGGAGTGTATTTATTGGACCCATTCCGCTATGTTATCCCCAGCACTTTTAATAAGATACTCCTAGGGGCGGAGCTAGACCTGAACTTTAGGGAGAGTTGACAGCAAAAGATAATGTACATATAAACAATATAATATATATCTTTTAATTTGTTAATCTAAATTTTAAAAGGAAAATCTATATATTAAAAGAAAATTGGTCTCTGCCCCTGATTAAATAAATTAGTTTCTAAAAAGAATATTTCATAGTCTTTACAATTAAAAATACAGAACAAGTTAACTCATTCTCAACATTTGGTTGAATACTATTAGCAATCAATTTAGACTATTTATAGATCATTAAAGATTAATTTGTCCCATAAAAACCATTCAAAAATATTAAGAAAAGAGTAACATGTCCTGTACCTTTCATTGGATCACGAAATAATTGTTTTTCCTTAAAGGACTAATTCGTCTAACTCTGGCTATTATTTTTACATTACAATCTAAACTCAAGAAGCATATATATGCATAGCCCATTGTTTATTATAATATTTAAATATCTAAGTAAGTGAGTAAAAGGTTTATAAGAATTGGTCTCAAACATTTGAATTGCATTTTCTAATTCATATAAAAATAAACAATAAAAATAAAATAAAAGTGGATGATGATAAAGTTGATCTAGATATTGAGATATTAAACTTATCTAATGTGTTCTAAAAATAGTAAGAGTCTAATTTTCATGCATTGATAGTGTAAAAGTTTTACACAGTCATTCAATTAATCTATCATTTTATATGATTTTTTAAATAGTAGGGGTGAAAAATAACAATATTTACCAATATGTCATTATATGATTGAATGAATATGTAAATTTTTTTTACATTGTTAATGCATTACAATTAAATCAAAATAATAATATATCATCCAACAAATTCTTATAATAGATAAAAATTTTAAGAGGGGCCAAATATACATAAATACATACATACATACATATATATATATATATATATATATATATATATATATATATATACATATATGGAAATTTAAAATTTCAGAGGGGTAATGGCTACCCTAGCCTTACATGAGGCTCCTCCCCTTTATACCCCACACACAACAATACTAACAATATACTCTTTTTTTGTAAGATAATTGTGATATACTCTTTATCTATAAATGTAAGACCTTTTTATTAAAATAATTTTTGATTAAATTTAAGTTTTATTGATTATATATTTAACCGAATGATTTTAAATTTAAAATGATGAATATAAATTAATTATAATTTTAAAATATTTATTATGTATAAAAATACCTTTTTATCTAACCATATCTCTTAAGTATTAAATTTTCATCTCCTCAATCATATTTGATAAATATTTTTATATTTGTTATATCCAAATAATGTGACGACTTCTAATTATTATAAAATTGTTTTCACAACTACATTTAAATGTAAAAGAAAAATTGCTTTTATTTCTGGTACGGCTATTCCTTCTGATTCTACTTCCGAAAAAATTATTCCCTTAGAAATTTAACTAGACGGACCAACAGTACACTACGTAATGTTGATTATTAATTTCAGCAAAAATAAATAAATAAATAAAACCGGCCATAAAATTATTTTTCTTTTGTGAATAACATCACCAATAGAAAATCCATGCATAATTAACGTCCATTTACAAACATTATGATGCACACGGTCACTCGTTATCAGAGCAATATAAAAGGAACTTAATCTAAGCTCCCATTTTGTTTTTCAGAGCAATATTCGTTATCATCTTCTAAAATTGTGACAGTATTATTTTATTTTAGGGGACTATTGACTCTAATTGTTTTATACACATTTTTAATTGCTTATAACATATACGTATACATGACCTACTATATCAATTTATGTTGTTTTTTATTGTGTGCCTATCATCTTGGAAAGATTCTTAAATGTTTTAAAACTAAAAACAAAACTTGGATTATCAATATAGAGATTAATTTTGATACAATTACAGTGTAAATGTATTTTACACTATCATACAATCATATGCTCCTATTTATAAGACTTTCAGGATAATAAGTAGTTGAATAAAATAATTTGTATTAGTGTGACAATACATGATTGGATATATGTATAAAATTTGTTCACACTAACATTGTTGTATATAAATTAAATTTATTATTAATATATCAGTTTTTGCAAGTTACTATTTTCTTCTATTTTTCTTGTATTTTTAATGTAATAGATAATGTGTTAATGAATGATGGAGTTATATTACTTAAACTTATTTTATCTATAATATTATGCCAATTATCTGTAATAACATTATCATTTATTACCACACTAATAAAGATAATTAAATATTATATTTACTATCTAAAAAATTAAGTAAATGAGATGATGTAATTGGAGAATAGTGTATCATAACATTAAAATTAAACTCAATAATTTATATCACGAATTGGCAGTAGTTGACATGCTTTAAAATATCCTGCTTCTCAAGCGCAGACACATTCTTTAGTTGCGTATCACTTCGCTTGCCTCAATCGTGACATATTGATATTGAATGATCTTAATTACGATGACTATAGCGTAAGATGCCGACCGAGTCAAGCTTAAGTCGCTTCCAAGATCGCAACGGCTATTTTTTTTTTGGTTACTAGAGGAAGGAAACAAACAGAAAAAATAGAGAACTAAACTCTCATGAATCTACACCCAATAGAGTTCTCGTGTAGACCATACAACAACTCATTGGGAGGGTCATTCCAGAACTGAGTTCACCACCCAACACTGCCTTTTCCAGCCAATAAATTCATACAATGATTTGCTTCACGTAGAACGTGGGTGATAGTCACAACCCATCGACGAGTCATCAAGGAACTAATGTCCGCAAGGAGTATGGCACATATATGGTGGCTATCCCATCTCTCATCCGTAATAAAAGTAACCGCATGAAGAGAATCACTCTCACACCAAATATTACGGAAACCAATGTCCTAAGTGAGAAGCAATCCATATCTAATTGCCCAAAGATTAATGAACAAGACAGAAACATTTCCAAGGAAACCAGAAAATCCATCATGCTAATGCCCATGAGCATCCCTAAAAACATCTCCAAAGCCGACCTGAGCATCAACATTAGTGCCAATCCGGTTTCCATCTATATTCATCTTTGTCGCTCCATTATTGGGTTTCTGCCATCAAACTTCCTGGGGTATATTGTTTGGCGCTGTGGTTGCAATATTAGATAAATTAGTAATATTCATGTTCAAAGAAACAATATTTGACAGAACGTAATTACTTAATCAGTTTACCCCAGACATCAACTAATTGCGCCTTCTCCAAACCCACCACAAAGTAACAACAAAGTTAAGATTAAAATAATTTTGAATGTGACGTTCCAGCCATATAAGGAAGAAATTAAAGGTCAATAAAGAGAAAGAAAAAGAAAAGTTTTAAAAGGTTTCAATCGATTTTATTCATGAGTTTGAAATTGATATATAAAGAACAGAAAATAGAAGGTTTATAATATATCTTTACAATTTTATCTGTTATTTAAACAAATTCAATATAGTTAATATTTTTTATTTCATTAATGCTTAAAAAATACTATGAAAGATATGAATAAAATATTATAAATTTGTAATTTTAAATTAAATGTGTTTCTTATTTGAAATTTGAAATTTGAGATCACGTTAACTTTTTAGTTTTTACGTTAAGATATTAAATTTGAAATTTCACTTTAAATTTATTTTATCTAATATGAATTTATGTTAAGATATTTCACCTAAAATTTCAAACTTTATGTTAAGATTTGAGAGTGGGAGGGAAATAATAAAAAGTTAATATAAAATTGAAATTAATTGATAAGAATGATATTTTAAATTTTTTATAGGGACAATAAAGTAAATTGTCCTATAATCCTATCAAAATCCCCCAACTTAAGAAATTATAAAATAAGGATTTTGGAGGGTTTTGAAAGTTAAATACCTTTTTTTTTTAAAAATAAAACTCATGGACGCGGTAAAATTCTAAAATCTTCTTTTTTCTCTCCCAAATTAAACTAGTGAACATAGCCAAAGTCTCGGTCTTTCAAAACTATCCCTGTACAATTGCCAAACAAAAAGGGAAAAACAAAAACCTTCCTCATGTTGACGAATAATGTTCTTGAAATTGTATACATGCGGTGGTTATTTTGGTTTCTAAAATTTAAAATTTGATTTATTAATCATTAATTTTATAATTGTGAATTACATTAATTTTTAAAAAGATAAATAATTCATTTCACTCTTAATTGAAGAATATGATCTAATATACAACAACAACTATAATAACTAAACTTTATTCCACTAAATAGAGTCGGCTTATAGATCAAGCAATGCCATATAACTCCATCATATATCATATTCATGTTAAAACAATGCATTAATAATTAAATCTCTTTTTAATTATTTTTCCCATAGTTTTTCTTTGACTTTTCTTTCTATCTCTTTTATGGTGTTGTTCTTCATTGGTGCACTCTCCTTACTTATGCCTCTATAGGTCTCCTCTAGACATGTCCATACCACCTGTGGGGAATTCTACCATATTCTCTAGGATAGGAGCATGTGACTTTAATTTTCTCTCTAATGCATTCAATTTTTATTCAATCATGTTTTGCAAAATTATCATCTCTACCACATGTAACTTATTTTCCTATGTTGACTTTTCATTGCCCAATATTCAATCTCATACAACAAAACTAGTTTTATTGCTGTACGGTAGACCCTTAATTGCTTTAGTAGTTTATTTTATCACAAATAAGACCCAAAGCACTTCTCCACTTTGACCATCATGCTTCAATCCTATGGTTAACATCTGCCTTTATCTCCCCATCACTTTTATAGATCCCAAATAATATGAACAAATGCATTTGAAATTTTCTTTTACCATGACTTCTTCAAAGAGTATCATGATGTATAAACACGTAAGCTTGATTTCAACATTATACTTTGTGAAATATCTTATTGCAATTGGTAGGATTGTTAATTAAGTGGTTAAACTTCAACATCACCCTTTCTGAGGCTACATATAAGGGATAGCTTCTTGCCATGTTCTTAGCTGTGGGTGTTGTGACTTGTGAATGAGATATCAATATATCAATCGTGTGTGGCAATATTGGAGCCAAAGGCCTTGTTGGTGTTCGAAAACATCAGATTAATGTAGCGGAATAGTAGTGAACAAATTTTTTTATCAAATGAACTGTTCATATAGGATAGAAAACACTCTTAATGAAATCATACTTCATGAGGTTGGTATCACTTTGTGTTATTTAGATAATATAAACGCTTAAAGCAAGGATGAATAAATAGGACATGTACCTCTTGTAGCGAAGTCCCATAGAGAGTAGTTGTTCGTTTCACGAACACCTAGTTGCACAACCACACGACCTTTAGCTTGTCCACACGAACACGGTATGCCAATGAACTCCTTTATTCTAAGTCCCTTTCTTTTTTATCCTTGCAAACCTAGACTAGTATGGAGTGGGTGGTGCAGTGGTTTTTGCAGAACAAAGAGATTCGTCTGCTCAAAAGGTTTCTCCCTTTTTAAAATCCATGAGCCACACTCTCTCTCTGATGTGTCAAATTTCCTTTTTACTTTATTATTGGGCATGTGCAAATATTGGGATGATATTTATGTCACATATCAATTCTTAATTAATTTCCAATTAAAAAACTTATTTAAAATTCAAATTAATTTATTTTCAAATAATTCTTATTTTAAATAGGTTTATGTAATTTTGGTATTTATCAAAATAATATTATCTCACATATAAGTCATCTGATGCCTTATATTAACCCAAACTTGAAAAGATCAAAATGCCCCTTACACAGGTTTCTAAAATATGGAGTTTCCTTATAAAACCTTTTGAGAATTTACCACCATGTTGAATTTGACTTTGGGATGTGCTAACAACCCTGCAATTCAATTGCAAGTCCAATTTGGTAATTAATTTTTAATTAACTACATTAGTTAGAATTAATTCATTCTTGGCATATGTATGTTCTATTGTGTGTAACTAACTAGGTTCATCACTAATTGGTAATGAGATCACAAAATCAAACTTTTGATCTTATCAGAAACTCATATTCGAACCTAAAATACAATTCCCAAAATACCCTTGGTTATCATAAATCATGGGTAACACCTAGCACAACATGCAATGGCCATCCAAATAGTGATGAATGTATCAATTAGAACATTCTAGTGAACCAATAATCATATTTTTTATGCACTTAAATTCTTTCATTACAGGATCCCAATCTATCTAGGGTCATGGATAATATCAAACCTGATAGTTTAGATCATATGGATTCTCTGAGTTTTTTCATTCTTTGATCAATATGACATGAACTAGAAACTATTTTCTATTTCAGTCCAAGTACCTCTGCCAAGGATTTCATAATAAAGAACAATCCTTTATCCACAGGACCTTTCCTCATTTACATGAGATAACAAATTCCATCTTGACTAGTCATCTATCTCTATACATAACTAACTCTAGCCATAGACTGCTTAACACTAATGCATGGCATGAGTATAAGAAGAGTTGCAAACTATAGCTACCTATGTGCAAGATAACGGTGCCATCTTAGGTCTAAGGATTATATGCACTGATATGATCCAGATAATGTTTTATTGACATTAGTAAAATTATCTTGTGAACTTTATCTTTTTGTCATGTTCAACCTAGTTATCCTATAAGTATCCACATATCTGTTTTGACATCTAATGTTGTATAGTATGAGACTCATTACTACATCTTCATTAGTATCTCATATACCAATCATGGAAACAGACAGAGGTGACGATCTTCTGGAATAAAAACATCCAATTTGAATTCCTATAATCATAAACTATTTTAAAGATATTGTACTAGACTACTTCGTCACTCATATTCTTAACTCTTGAGAATGAAGTCTCTAATAAGTATCTTATGGACTTATTCTAATAAACATAAAAGATAGATAAAAGAATAATAAACTGTCATTAATAGGAATTATTAATACATATATTTATTAGCTTTAGGGCATACAACTAACAGTTGGTTTTGCATTAGTACTCCTAGGAGCAGTTGTAGATGATGAAATTCAAACCCTTGATGGCTGCCAAAGTGCTTGTGGAGATGTTCAAATAATTCCATATCCATTTGGGGTTGGAAATTCATCCACAGTCCACGAGCAATGTTTCTTGGAAGAAGCATTTGAGCTTACTTGCAGCCAAAACACTCTATTATGGGGTAACGTCATCCTTATCCTAAGCATAAACATTTCCCATAGTAAAGTGGACATGAATATTTTTGTCTCCAAACTTTGTTACAATCAAACATATGGTAACACTTTTGAGATACAATAACAAACCCATGGTCACAATTATTCCTGCTTATACACAATGAGCACCGATATGACATGCAATATGGATACAATGCAACATGAACATAGGGTGTAATGACCTATTTTTTAGTATAGTTTGCGATAAAATAATTAAATGTGAATAATTTATAGGGATTTTGAAAATTTTGACAGACACGATTATGATCACAACAATATGAGGATTTTGCGTTAAAAAAAATGAAAATTAATTTAATATTACTAAAAATTCAATATGATAATATTTTAATGGAGGATATCGAATAAGACCTAGGAAATGGTATATGGACATAGACAAAAAGAAGGACAAGGGGAAAAATATATTTTTAATCTGGTATAGTTTCTTTTATGTCAATCGGGTACTAAAATGGTAATAACTAGTACACAGAAACACTGGAACTGGTATAAATAATAGATATTGTCAGGTCTCAGGAAATTTTTACTAAGGATAATCAAATAAATATAGACATTTTCTAAACTAGTGGAAGGTATATTGATTCAAAAATAATGGTAATTACATCTATATGGCTACTTACTCTCCAAGTAAGTGATAATTATATAAATAAAAAAGAAAATGACATTTTGCTTTCTCTGCACACAGCTTCACGTTTTCTTTTTTCCTCCATCTTCTTTAAGTTTTTATTCTTCAAACTCCATGAAAGCTCCATATTCTTGAATGATACACTTAGATAAACACATAAACGTGTTCAAGAACACCTCCTTTACATCAAACTCAAGCCAAAACCTTCTTTTTCCTCTTCAAATTAAAGATGTCCAACTAGCAGCTTATAGTAGGGCTGGAAAATGGGTTTGAAGCTTTAGTTAGAGGAACAAAAGCTAGGGAAAGATTTAGCAAAAGGCTTGGAGAAAGGTAGGAAAAATTCTATGTCTATTACTTGTGATTGTTTGACTAATTTTTCTATATAAACTCTTGATATGTGTTTGAAATTATGTTTTTGAAATCTGAAATTATTTAAAGATGCATATGTATATGAACTTGATAGATGTAAGGGATGCAAGAGATAAGAATCTTGTGTATAGATTGAATGGATTTGAGAGATTTAGTACGCAAATGAAGAGATTTTTGGTTCTTTAAAAAGAATGAGAGATCTGGAGATTTTAGCATAATATAATCAAAAATAGTTTTGTAAAATCTGAAAAAATTGGTATTTGAAATGCGATGCTAAAGTTTCACAAAAATGATGAGATTTTGATCTATAGAAGAAAAGCTCTGATATCTATGTAAGACACTTGGTTTAATTTCCTGAAAGTTTTAAGAATTGTCAAGTAATGAGTCATATAAGTTTCTTTAGTGAAGAAATCTCATAAAAGATTAGTAGATTTTATAACAAAGTCTCATAAAAAGTTGAACTATTTTCTTTCAGAAAATTTCATAAAAAGTTTACTAGATTATATTTTCTGATAAATCTCATAAAAATTGAAAAGAATTTTTACAGAGAAGTTTCATAAGAAGTTAAAGGATTTTAAACAGGATATCTCATAAGACTTCAGGAGATTTTAAAGAGAAAAGTCTCACAGTAATTCAAGAGGCTTAATAGAGAAAATCTCATCAAAGTTAAGGAGATTTCAAGGGAATCTCAAAGCAAAAGCATGAGAAATAGAAATTTTGAGAAGAGATTTTACTTGATAATCATGAGATTTTCTAGAAAAATATTAAAGATTCTTATGAAAAGAGAAAGCTTAAGAAAATAAGCCTAATTTAATATCAATTGCTTGATTATAAGCTCATGGATTCATAATGTGATCTATATCAGGTTGTAACACGAGGTGCTACAACATTATGAGGAAAGTGATGTATTGAGAATAGCATGCTATTGTGATCTATATCAGGATGTAGTATGAGGTGCTACATCAAGTGAACTATTTTAGGATGTAACACGAGGTGTTACGTCATCGGCAATACATCAGATGAGAAGTATATCAGGAATCCTATGAGTTCTATTCTCAAGCCTGAAGTTACTAATAATATCATGATAAAGAAGTAAAGAAACAAGCAATCTAATTATTATACAAACAACTAGAGAATCAAGTAATTATTTAACGAATCCTATGATTTTTATTCTCATGCATATGTGCACTCATAATGCTATGTTAAATAAGAAAAGGAATAAGCAAAACTAATTATTTTTACAAGAAATTGAAGATATATTAATTATTTTAATACCATGTCAGAGTTAACAAGTACCAACTACTCACTATAAGGTTATGGCTTAAGCATAGCTTTGTGGTGTGAAGGGAGTTACACAGCGACACGATGATTTTTAGAAAATATAAGATACGATACAATTAAGATACATTTATAATAAAACATAAAAATAGATGCTATGAAAAAAAATCAAATCTAAGCATTCTTATGGCTAAAAAACACCTCATAACTAAGAATTGACCAAAAAAATTACAAGAATAAAAAAATATATACAAGTTATTATCCATAAAAAATTAAGAACAAATGTTTGCATAATGAATATGGAGTTTGTTGCTATGTTTGCTGGAGTCGAAACTGTGTCAGCGGCATGTTTGGGGCTCTCGAGACCGAGAGATGAAGTAGCACAACATGACCCCCCTTTGACATGTGTTCAAGTATTGCCAAAGTGTCAGTGTGGTAAAAGTGTCCGACAAGGGTGCGGCAAGGTTTTTGCAATATTAGTGCTTCATAGCTTATACCATTTCTAGCAACGATAACAAGTTCTTAAGTGTTGGTTGTGACACTTATGGCTACCTCAATAGCTATTACAACGACACAGAATATTCAACTGGGTGCTTAACAAGATGTTATGGCAATGGCATGAACGTCGTTGATGGGGATTGTTCAGGGATCGGGTGTTGTCAGGTGGATATTCCTCTTGCAATGAGGAACATCTCTGTAGAAACATGTAGCTTTTAGAATTTCAACGGGTCCTTGGGCTTGCCAAGAATGGCAACTATACATTCTCCAAGAGCAACTTAGAAAATCTACCCTGTGAGACGATCCCCGTGGTCTTTGATTGGAGTGTTGGAAGGGATACATGTGGTGCTTCTACGAGGAGAGGCAGCAATGCTTGCAAGGGAAATACCACTTGCGTGAACTCAGATACCGGATATGGTTACCGATGCCACTGCAAAGATGGCTATCAAGGAAACCCACACCATCCCAATGGCTGCACAGGCAATCAATTCCATTAATCTATATCTGATATTTATGTACTCTCTTTCTTTGATTATTCTCTCATCTTAATTGTACGAGGATAACTTGACGACACCCATGAAAAATTTTGATTAATAATTAGTTATGCTTCTTTTTGTTTTGGTGCATCTGGATTATATTAGAAGGCAATGAGGTTTCAACATTCGATCTCACACATATTAATCAAATCTTTCACGCTACTCCAATCCCAGTATTAGCTTAATTAGCAGAGAAATGCTAGATAACAAGAAAGTTATCAAAATTTTGTATAAAAAATGATGTAATATAATTATTAGCTTTTAACTGAATTTGTGAGTCATATCACATTCTTTCATCCAACAATCACGGTAACATACGTCAAAAATTATGTATATATTTTTTGGAATATGTAGTATTACTCTAATTAGTTATGCTTAAAATTTTATCCAATATTTTCTTACCTTACATTTCAGGATAAAAATAAAAATACGGAGAAACTATCATAAACAAGTTTTTGATTTACTTGCATCAATGGTATATATATTAATGTGACTTTTTTTATTTCTTTTTACGCCGCAAGACTTGCGTTTCTTTTATTTTCAAATTAATATTTTGATAGTGATAATGGGCAAGTACAATTAGACTAATTGTATTATATATCGACTAAGAAATTTAGTAATAGCTATTCAAATTGGCCAGACAGAACATGCTTGATAAACAATGGCTATAGCTCACAATAAGGGTGTTTCAATATTTTTAAGAGGATCATGTCACTCGATTTCTTTATTGATTTGAGTGGGCTGGAAGGACTTAAAAAATGACGTATGGCATGTGTGTGTTACATTTTTTAAGTTTTTTTTTTTTTTGAGGTACATACTTTTTCTTTTCCAGATTTAATAAACTGCGATACTTCTATATAAAAAAAATAAACTGCGATACTTACTAATTTTAAAGCAAGTGATATTCCTCAATTAGTAATGTTCTGGACAGATACATACTTCACGGTCTCAAAAATATTTTATTTCAATGAATATTTATTCCACTAATTTTTATTTGATAAAAAACTAATTACAAAAATGAAGTAATCACAAAGCTCTATCAATTAAATAAATATTTTTGCTTCAATTATGAAAGAGAGAAAAATAAAATTAAGTAAAGAGTTATTAAATAACTCAATCCATGAGCTTTGTGTTTAGTTTGAACTAGTGAAAAGCGGGATTAGTTGTTTGATAAAATTGTTATTTTTGTTACGGTCATGCAGACATTGATGAACGTAAGACTGGAAATAATATATGCATAAGTGTATACGATTGTCTCAATACACTTGGGTCCTGCGAATGTTTTTATCGTAAGGGGCAATCCGGAAATGGAACAAAGGAACAACCGTGCCACCAAGAAAATGCACTTCCCAAGTGTGTCATTGCCCGTCTACGTTTTTGTTCTATTATAAGTTTCCATTTTTCTTTCAGGATGCATGACATTTTCATTTGGTATATATGTACGCTAATAGAATTAGTTCAGACTTCATTTCAAAGATAATTTTGAGAATTTTCAACATGTATTCTGACTGCAGGTGCTAGCGCGGGATTTGTTGCTTCTTTTGTTGCGGTTTCATTGCTGTTCTTGATTTACTAGAAAAGAAAACTCATCAGACTAAAGGGAAATTCTTTAAGCAAAATGGTGGCTTTATCTTGTTGCAACAATTATCTGCAAGAAAAGAGTCCTCCCATTCCACTCAAATTTTCACAGCAGACGATCTAAGGAAGGCTACCAACTGTAGAACAAGGAGACACACTTCTTAAAAATAATATTGATTTCTTTTGTTACAAAAAGCACAACTACACTAATTCATCTCACACTAGAGGACGCTAATTTTTGCTCACCAACACTGTTGCACACACGTTGATTGTGTACTACACTCACAAGGCACTCTTACACTTGCACCACTAACTCTCTGCACCTTGGTACTTGCATTCTCTAGCTAGTGAAGCACATATTGCACCACGAGGCAAGCTATATTTATAGCCTCTTTATTGTCGGTTCCACAACAGCTAGAATTTTGTAGCTTTCCACATTTCTAGTATTTTCTTTTTGACTTTTTATTATGTTTCTAGTTGTGTATAATTCTAGCAACTTGCTAATAATTCTAGTAACTTCCATCTAGATTCATCTAGCTAGTGCTGGTTTTTCACCATCTGTTGGTACATAGTTGCATCTTCTAGATCTTTCCCTTCATGAATACAGAGTTTGGCATTCATCTCCATCGGTGTTGATATTGGCTTATAGTCAAGCATGCCAAACCTTTGTAAGAGATCCTTTACATACTTCTGTTGGCACAAGAATAATCCTTCGTTGGTGTGATCCATTTCAAGTCCAAGAAAATGCCTTAGTTCTCCAAGTTCTTTCATCTGGAAGTGGATAGATAGATTCTCCCTTGTTTGAGAATTTCTTTTATGTTGTCTCCCATGATGATCAAATCATCTACATATACCAACACAATTGCTAGTTTACCTTCACATACCTTGACAAATAGGCTCAAATCAGATGTCGTCAGACAATATCCACTCTGAATTAGGAACTCTGTTATCTTCCCATACCATGCTCTGGGTGCTTGCTTTAACCCGTACAACGCCTTTCTTAGTTTTTAGACATAATCTGGATGAGTTTTACTTTCAAATCCTCTTGGTGGCTCTATGTATATTTTGCGATCGACTTCTCCATATAGAAATGCATTCTTCACATCCATTTGCCAGAGCTTCCATGATTTGTATGTTGCCAATGCTATTAGAACATGCATAGCAGTAATCTTTGCGAGTGGACTGAATGTCTCATCATAATCCAACCCATATTACTAGGAGAAGCCCCGTGTAACTAAGCGAGCCTTGTACCTTTCTATTGAGCCATCTGGATGACTCTTGATTTTATAGACCCATTTACAAGAAATTGGCTTTACATCTTTTGGCCTCAGCATCAACTCTCATGTTTGATTTTGTTCAAGTGCTGAGATTTCTTCTTCCATTGCCTTGACCCATTCTTCTTTTTGTGAGGCATCTTCACAGGTTGCAGGCTCCTTTCCTTCCATGATCTTCGCAATATTTGCATGCTTCGGATTGGGCTTTATTTGTCTCGTAGATCTCCTGAGTTGTGGTTGTTCTTCGACTTCTTCTCCTTCTTCTTGTTTAGACTTTTCTTGTTGCATTTGATGAACTCCAGTTTTCCAAGGGCTCTGAGTATGTCTCTGTACCTTGCTTGGACTTAGGGATATAGTTCTTCACCTCCTTTTTGCTCCCCTATTTTCTCTTCAATCATGCCTTCAACATATTTAGAGTTGGGTAGAATTACCTGTTGTGGTGACCACCGAGAGGAGGTTTCATCGAACACTACATTTCTTGATGTATAACATTTGTCCGTTGTGGGATCACAGCATCTCCATCCTTTTCTCTGACTATCATATCCCACAAAGATGCAGTGAATAGTCTTTTTATCCATTTTGCTCCTCAAGTGATCTGGAACAAAGACATAGCATACACAGCCAAATACTCGAAAGTGACTCACCGTAGGTTTGAGCTTCCATAGCTTCTCAAATGGTGACACAAACCTTAGCTTGGCCTGTGGAAGTCGATTGATCACATGTGCTGCAGTCTTCATACACTCGGCTAAGAATCTACTTGGGACATTTTTAGCATGTAGCATGCTCTGAAAAATCTCAACCAGATGACAATTCTTTCTCTCTGCCATGCCATTTTGTTGAGGAGTATTTGGACATGTTATTTGTCTTCGTATCTTATGCTTCTTCAAAAACTCAGAGCATTCTTTTGACGTGTACTCATCCGCATTGTCTATGCGAAGACATCTAATGTTCTTTCCAACTTCACTTTCAACCTTTTCTTTAAAACTTTGAATTTTGATAATGTCTCAGATTTTTCCTTCATAAAGTAGACCCATACGTACCTTGAGTAATCATCTATGAAGGTTACCATGTAACGATATCTGCTGATTGACGATTATTTAACTGGTCCAAGCATATCTGAATGAACCAGCACTAATGGCTCTTTAACTTGAAACTTTGAACTTTCATATGGAAGGTGGTAAGCCTTACTATACTGACATCCAGCACATATAATGTCTTCTCACACTTCCAATTGAGGGAGACCCTTGAGCATTGTCTTCTTCATCATCACTTTTAACTTGTGATAGCTCACATGCCCAAGGCGTTCATGCTGCAAATCCACTGTCTCATTCTTTCGAGTCTTATCTACGTAAGCTGATTCTACAAATATTACGTAGATTGACTCCAAATGTTGCCTTTTCAACACTGGTATCCCAATAATTTTTATTTTGTTATATATCTTAACATCTTCTGGGCCAAATACCACATACTTCCCTGACTTCATTATTTGTGATACCGAAAATAAGTTTTTCTTCATTCTAGGTACATAATAGACATTCTGTAAGCATACGTGATCATCACTGCAGCAAGGTGAGATCACTGTTTTCCCAAATATGAGTGATTGGAAACCTTGAATTGTTTGCCATTACGACAACTTGATTACTTTTGTACTCTTATGTGCTTTCCAGCTTCTCTTTGTCACCAATCATGTGATTAGAGCATCATGAATCGATAATCCAATCCTTGTTATAATCAACAGCTAACAGATTTGTTACCGTGAGTGCCAATTCTTCGTTCGATGACTCCACGAGCTTCTCGTCAGTCTTGTCAAAATCTATGTCTTCCTCCTGGCAAATGTCTTCTTCGACTACCAGTGAAGTAGAGGCTTCCCAATCTTCTTCGATGTCATTTTCTTTTTCCTCTAGATGACTTGAGGTTGCAGCGTTGCTCTTTGCCATCTTCTTCTTAAGCCAACAATCTCGTGCAAAGTGTCCTCACTTCCTATAATTGAAGTAGGCACCATCTTGTTTCTTTGCCTTTTCAGGTCGAGAGCCATCTTTTCGCTCTTTTCTCTACTTTTCATTTTTGTTATTTGAATTTTTATTAAAAAGTGGCTTTCCTCTTCTCTTTTTCCTACCAGTGAAAAGTGCTTCTTCTTTACTCTTCACTGATATATCGGCCATTTGTTTGGCTAATGCCTCTTGGTCAGCCAACAAATTTTCTAATTCTTAAAGGGAAGGTTGGATAGGCCAACCTTGAATTGCAGCAATAAAACCTCTATACTCTGGTCTAAGACCATGAATAATAATTCTCTTTATTCATTAATAAGATATTTTACTATCATGATCTAGCTCAGAAATTTCTTGGCAGAGAGATTTTACCTTAGTGAAATACTGGTTGATCGTTAAGTCTCGTTGTGTTGTTGACAGGAGCTCGTTCTCCAATAATGTCACAACCCAAAAATCGTGACCAATACATAAGGGGTATTGTCCTTTATGGAAGCCTTCTGGAACTAATCTTATGCAATCATATGTAGTAAATTACTAAATTAATGCTCATAATAAATCATAAAATAAATAAATAAATAAATTCTTCAAAATTTCTTGAAATCTTTATTAATAAAGAATACATAAAATATTTAATTATTCTAAATCGTTCCAAAACCCGTAACTTAAATAGACAATCTTAAATCATGTTCTAGGAAGAAATTACATAAAATATCATAATGGTAAAATAACATAGCTTTAAAATAATCATGCATGCTAAATGATGTCCGAGGACCCTGCCTGCACACTATTGGAGCACTCTATTCTAACGTGATCCTAATTTAAACTTCACTGCAAAGTGAAGCTCACCAATAGAATAGCTACATGGCTTCTGAGGCTGAAACTGAAAAATAATAAGATCTGTAGCTATAACTGTAAGGGGGAGAAAAAAGAGAGGGGTGAGTTCATCAAAACTCAGTGAGCGAGCCTCCACTCACAACCTACATGGGACAACAGAGATAGTACATAAATATACATACGGCTGATATAAATTTTTTTTAATATTTAAATACATATAATTGTACTGGAAATAATAATTTAACTAAATCCATGGCAATAACTAGTAGAGAAACATGAATTATTCTGTACATAATATCTGAGCTGAATAGCTGAATCTGAGCCAATGGCTAATCTGATAAGCACCTAACTAGGTTCCATAAATGGACACCTCACTAGGTTCCTTATTGTGGGTGAGCTAGTCCTCTAGCGGACCACTTGGTACCAAGGTTAACGATCATTCCTGTAGTCGTTAACTCACTATTCTGTTTCTCACTAATTATTAAAATAATAATAACTTGCAACAACATTAAATAAATCTGAAGGCTCTGAATTCATATAATTTTAACAATATGACTGTAGCATAACTGAGGTTCTAAAATCACATGCCCAAGGGATTACCAGCTTGTAGACATAGTGATTTCAGAAGCCAGCAGAGTATGTATCCAACAATTGTTATATTCTAACAACCTGACCTTAGCATAACTGAGGTTCTAAAATCTTGCCCAATGGATCACCAACTTGTAAACATAGTGATTTCAGAAGCTAACAGAATATGTATTTGATAATTGTTATATTCTAACAATCTGACTTTAGCATAATTGAGGTTCTAAAATCATGCTCAAGGAATCACCAGCTTGTAAACATAGTGATTTCAAAAGCCAACAGAGTATGTATCTGACAATTGTTATGAATCATACTTTGTTCAATACTTTCAATAAATCATATCTGGTATTCTAAAATCTTAATACAAAATCCATAGTTTAAAAACATGATATTCAATATTGTTGCTATAAACATTAAACTAAGGTATCATAATTTCATAAACTGGAAAAGATATTTCATAACATGCAAGGTATCAAACATGGTCCCACAAGCTTTTTAAAATAAGGTTTTCATGATAACCGTGAAAAATAATAATTTTTCTAAAATTTCTATAATTCATAAAAGCAGGTTTTCTGGACATAAATCATTTTAAAATTTTATAAATAATTTACATAATATTGAAAAAATAATAATAATGACCAAAAGTATGGTCATGAGCTTAAACTCACTCACCTTTCATTGTCGGGAATGCCTGACAACTGCCTATATGATACTGGAGAATTGGAATAGCACTATCAACAGTCATAGAATTATATACAAGAATTAGGAATGACTTGGAATTGAACGGGAAAAAAAAAATACTACAATTATTTAAAGATTTGCTAAACTTATAACCATATAAGGATAAGGATGAGAGCACCTACTGGAAGAGATTATTTGAAGATGACTGAGAGAAATTGCATCTTTCTCTATAGGGAAAAATTCCTTGGACGACTAGGGTTCTTAAAAGAATATATAGAAGGACTATAATGTGATAAATTTATACTAGGAGGTGAAAGATATCACTAACAAATTTTATTTTTTTATTTTATTTCTATTTTTCGTTTTTCTTTCTTTTTTTTGTCTTGACTTTTTGTAAGCATTTAACTTTCCCTACGGTTAGAATTTGATAGAACTTGTAGATAATTAAGTTAGCTTTCTAATGCCATAAAAATCATGTCAATCAGATCTCTACAATTCAAGATATTTGTAAAATACTAAACAGGGATCGTACTTGACATCACAAGAACAAAGCTATATTAAAGATCTTTTATAGATATATGCTAACCAAGTGGATAATATCAAGAACAATCAAATAAGGATAGTAACAAGAATAAATCTAATCATATCTTTTATAACTACTTGGATAATTCGAATTCAAACTACTCTAACATATCTCTCAATTATCTTTTGTATCACAGATATATCTACATATATATTGAAATGAAACGCCAATAAGGTTTCTAAAACAAATAACATCTATCTTGGTATATTCATATTATGTATTTGTTTCTCTTTTGAAATAATAATAATAATGATAACAATAACAACAACAACAACAACAACAACAACAACAACAACAACAACAACAACAACAACAACAACAACAACAACAAGAATAATAATAATAATGATGATGATGATGATGATGATGATGATGATGATGATGATTTACATGATGAACAAATTTTGTATTCAATTCTAGTAATTAATAACTTCTTGAAAATATCTAATAATTCTCTATAAAATAGTATCTAACAAATTATTTTCACAATACATGTCAAATATAAATAATATCTAATATCTTCAAGTAAGTATCATTGTAATTTAGCAATTGTTGAAAAAAATGTTTTCAAATCACAATGGCCATGATTTTGGTTAACTATCAATCATTTTAAAATTCTTCAACTTCAAATTTGTTTGTATCCAAAATTTCATGAAACTGATATGCATATACAGAAACATATTTTTCTAACACATTCATTTAATTCTATAAATTTGTATTTTTGAAGTATCTAACTATTTTATAACTAGTTTAAAAATTATATCTATTATCAATATAAAATACTTTATGCTAACATTGTTATTATTAAAGTAGTATCTGTGAATACTATATATATACACTAATATTTAAATCTTTATAGAATAATTATAATCTCTAATGAAAGGTAGATATCAATCTCAAATTGACACTTCACTTACACACACACACACATTCATATATTCAAATACAAATTGATATTTAATATCATAAATATGAATAATATATATCTAAATAAATCCTAACATAACCTTAGAAATCATATAAAAACTAATTTATGAAGAGCATATGTGAAAAAAAGAATTTAGTATGTTGTACATTTTCTAATTCTAGCAATATCTACAATACTGATACAAATATTAATATCAATGATAATTATAAATAATATTAAATCTAATAGAGTTGATCAGATAATATTTTCAAAGTTTAAAAATTAAACAGTACCAATTATTATAAATAATATTGAATCTATTTCGATAAGATAATCGTTTCAAAATTTAAAATCAAACATCATATCACAAAATGAATATTAGCTTTATAAAAAGAATAATTATCAAATTCAAATAATAACAGCATATTAGCATATAAAAACTTTTGTGTACAAAATTTATTATAAATTTATAATTTATTTTTCTCCTTTTAGGAACTATATATATAAGGCATTTGAATCTCTTTTATGCTTTATCCAATACTCTCATAGCTTAGACTTGACCTTCCTAATGACACTTATTTTTGGGACATTACAAATAACTGCAGCCTCGTGTCGTTCCTCTTGGAAAATAGTGTTGCAAATGTGTCCCATGCTTCTTTCAGTGTTGACACCTTCCTTATGTGCTCCAGCATTTCGTCCTCCACTGTGGTCTTGAGGGAAAACATCGCCTTTCTTGCTTTAATTTTCCATTCTCATAGCACTTCGACTTCATTTGTAGAAGGTGAGGTGGTCTCACTACCACCAACAACCTTCCATAAATCTTGGCCTTAGAGGTATTACTCCATACATGTTTGCCATGTATTATAATTCTGGGCATTGAGCTTCCTAATTCCTCCAACCATTTGCATATCCGCCATAGTGACTTGATGAAATTTTCTCACCACTGCTTGGTCTCAGACCAATAGCGTCACAGTCCCAGACAGTGATTTTGCAAGAACTCCCTCAGAACTAATAATTCTTCCACTTGAAGCGATCCCAGACCGTCAAGCTCTGATGCCAAATTGTAGAACAAGGAGACACACTTCTTAAAAATAATATTGATTTCTTTTATTACAAAGAGCACAACTACACTAATTCACCTCACACTAGAGGACATTAATTTTTGCTCACTAACACTCTTGCACACACCTTGATTGTGTACTACACTCACAAGGCACTCTTACACTTGCACCACTAACTCTCTGCACCTTGGTACTTACATTCTCTAGATAGTGAAGCACATATTGCACCATGAGGCAAGCTATATTTATAGCCTCTTTATTGTCGGTTCCACAATAGCTAGAATTTTCTAGCTTTCCACATTTCTAGTATTTTCTTTTTGACTTTTTATTATGTTTCTAGTTGTACATGATTCTAGCAACTTGCCTATAATTCTAGTAACTACTATCTAGATTCATCTAGCTAGTGCTGATTTTTCACAAATAACTATGATGAGAACTTAATCATTGGCAACAGAGGATATGGTATAGTTTTCAAAGGATTTCTAGCAGATAATAGAGTTGTTGCTATCCAGAAGTCCAAAATTGTTGATGAGAGCTAAATTGAGCAATTCATTAATGAGGTGGTTGTTCTATCTCAAATCAATCACACGAATGTACTTAGGAGGAATTAAAAATTTTAGGACTAAACAAGGTCAATCTAAAGCATCAAAACAATCTGGGGCATTGAATTATCAACCACCAATGACAAAACAGTCATTCCTGGGAGACTTAAAATTTATATCATTGCCATTAAAAATTATGTAAAACAGATGTATCATCAATATATTTATATATATTATTATTATGAGAGTAAAATTTACTGTACATGTAATTAATGATAATACTAATTGTAATTATTACATAACTCGCTGTGTTTTATAATTGAAATTTCACTTTAATTTATAATATTAAGTATAATTAACTTACCATACTATGCAATTGATTTTACCTTTAATTCGAGGTTAAAATTCATTATAATTTGTAATATGATTAAGGCGGTTATGTAATTATTTACAATTAAAATTCACTATAGTTTTCACTGAAAAATGCTCTAATTTTCAATTGTTATATATTATTCAAGTAATAACATTGTTTATTTTTTAAATTTAAATATAATTATATAAAATTTAATAATCGCTATTTACTCATGATAACATAATTTGTGATTTTATTAATGTATATTAACATTCATTCTAATTTGTAGTTATTACATGATTCAAGTAGTAATGCAATTTCCGGATATAATTTAAATTTACTCTAATCCTCACAAAAAAAGAAAAATAAAAATTACTCTAATTTGGAACTATTATGCACAGTAGTACCTCAATGTTAATCTTTCATGTTTTAATATAATTAGATTAAAATTTAAAATGTTACTTTGTTTTTGTTCATGATAATGCATGATTTGTGTTATTTTAGTTTAAATAATTAATCTAATTAAACTTTTAAAAAATATAAATTAATTTAAAGCAAGCAAATGAAACTTTTTTTCTCAAAAAACATTAAATAATAAAATTTAAAGAAAGAAAACCTTAACACTCTCAAGAAAAATTTGCTCCACATAGCCTTTCATTTATTTTCACATAACAATTTTAATAATTTATTTATCAATATTATATAATTGAAATTTAAAATTATGTTAATCCATTAGGTTTTGATAACATAATTTTTGTGATTTGAGTTTTTAATTTGATTGAAAACTTAAAAGCATGTAAAGTTCAAGACCGATAAAATACTTTTACTCTCAAATTATATATCAAGTAAAGATTATGGTGCATGAAATTAGAGAATAATATGTGTTAAGGAGGATATAAGTTAAAATTACTAACAATTGAAAAATTGAATATGTCAATAACATATCTATTTTTAATCACCACTAATACATATTTCTCTTAAAAGTATTAATTCTTACTAAAAATAATTTTTAAAAAATATTAATAAATTCATGCAATGCATGGACATAGTTAAATCTGTTTATTCCATTTAAAATTTCGTACAAAAAATTATTATTGGGTGTAATTAGGTTAAAATTTAGATGAATTCAGGGTTGTTTAATAATTGAACAAACGTCAAAACATAATATTAGAGGGATGATTTTTAACCATGATGCTTTGGAAACCTAGAATTATCATCGACCACTGCAATCTATCATAGAGAAGTTTTACTATACAGACATTTTTAGCATCCACCACAATAAGGTGCAAATAATTAAAATGTTTGTGTTTGTGTGTCGGTGTGTGTGAAAGCGATGAAAGATTATTTGTGTATGATGATTACAAAGGATTGTATTTTTTTAATGATAATTTATAAAGAAGGCTTAACCCAGAAAAGAAAGCAAACAGGTCCACACACAAAGCAAACAAAACAACATCAAAACCACTATAGCAATACATGTGCCTACCTATAAATACATCTATGAAACTTTGTTGAAAACCGAATTATGACAGAACCAAACCATCGTCACAAACTCAGCACCACCATAAACAAACGTGCAAAGCAAGAGTATGCAAAAGGATTGTATATACAAAACATTCATGTAGCTTGGCTTGGAAGCGTATGCTGCCCTACCATTATCATCTTCCGTCATCAAAGGGAATTGGTGCTTGGACCTTGATGCTATCACAGCCAATATTTTTATGGCTACTGCTATCACCATGTTCATGTATTTTGGATGATGGCTTAGGAAGCAAGTACTGAGTCTCTTCTAGATTTTTGTCTGCATTGATCCAAAGGTGCTTCTGCATCAACCTTATTCCCTCCAATTTTATTGCTACTTCCTTCATGCTTGGTCTCTTCTCCCCTTCAAGTCTCAAACACTTTGCTGCAAGAATAGCAACCTCCTCGATCTCTTGCTTATTTTCTTCATTCAAAAGGCCAACCTCAAGAATGTCATATAAGCAATCCTCTTTCAAGCAAGATAAAAAGTATATAGCGAGACTTCTTTTATCTTCTGACCTGCAAAAAGAAAGAGGTTTCTCACCTGTTAAAAGCTCTACTAGCACTACCCCAAAGCTGTAAACATCACTTTTATCAGTAAGTTGCCCTGTTTGTATGTACTCTGGGTCCAAGTATCCAACCGTGCCTTGTACTATTGTGGCTAATGCAGCTTGATCTAATGGAACCAATCTGGAAGCTCCAAAATCAGACACTTTGGCAGTGTAAGTTTCATCTAAGAGAATGTTCACACTTTTGACGTCTCTGTGGATAATGGGAATAGAGGCAGCTGAGTGAAGATATGATAGAGCTTCTGCTGCCTCTACTGCTATCCTTAGACGAGTGTTCCAGGTTGAATCATTTGTCTTTCTTCCATTGTGAATAAATTCAAAAAGAGTCCCATTGTTAACAAATTCATAAACCAGTAATGGAACTTCTGTCTCTAAACAACAGCCTAAAAGCTTCACTACATTCCTGTGATTAATTTGCGATACAACAACCACCTCATTAATAAATTGCTCAATTTGGCTCTCATCAACAATTTTCGACTTCTTAATAGCAACAACTCTGTTATCTGCTAGAAATCCTTTGAAAATAGTACCATAGCCTCCTTTGCCAATGATTAAGTTCTGGTCATAGTTGTTGGTGGCCTTTTTTAGGTCGTCTGCGGTGAAAATTTGAGTGGGTTGGGAGGACTCTTTTCTTGCATACAGTCGTTGCAACAAGATAAAACCACCATTTTGCTTAAAGAACTTCTCTTTTAGTTTGATGAGTTTTCTTTTCTGGTAAGTCAAGAACAGCAATGAAATCGCAACAAAAAGAGCAACAAATCCCGCGCTCGCACCTACACTCAAGATATGTTGAATACAAATCTCAAAATTATCTTTGAAATGAATTCCAAACTAATACTATTAGCGTATACACTAACTGAAAATTTCATTCATGCCGAAAAAATTTATAAGATGGAAACTTAACAAGACAAAAACATAAATGTGTTTTATTGGCTTACCAGTGACATACTTGGGAAGTGCATTTTCTTTGTGGCACGGTTGTTCCTTTGTTCCATTTCCGGATTGCCCCTTAGGACAAAAACATTCGTAGGACCCAAGTGTATTGCGACAATTATATACACTTATGCATGTATTATTTCCAGTCTTACATTCATCAATGTCTGTATGACCATAACAAAAATAACAAATTTATCAAACAACCAATCCCACTTTTCACTAGTTCAAACTAAACACAAAGCTCATGGATCGTGTTATTTAATAACTCTTTGCTTAATTTTATTTTTCTTTCTTTCATAATTGAAGCAAAAATATTTAATCGCTAAAGTTTTGTATTTATTAGTTACTTTATTTTTGTAGTTATTTTTCTTTTTAAATAAAATTTAATCAAATAAATATTCGTTGAAATGAATATTTTTTTTTCAGACTATGCAGTATATATCGGTTTCAGAACATTACTAATCGAGGTCACTTATATAAAATTACTAAGTACCGCAGTTTATCAAATCTAGAAAATGAAAAAGTGTTTAACCGGGAAAATAAAAACGAAAAAAGTAACACACACCTTCCGTATGATATTTTTTACACATTAATTGTTCTCAGTTACACAATTCCTTAAAAGCTCTCAGGTTTATTTTAGTTTTCAAAACTAAATTATGAATGATGTTTCTACATATCATATGTGGTATCTGCTGCCCATGTTGTTGCTACTTCAAGCCTTATGAGGGTTTTTTTGTTTTTGTTTTTTCACTGCTATTTGCGGCCTACCATTTTGTGCTGAGGAATATGTTTATGGCTATGGTGATGTAGGTGGGAAGCACAGAAGATCTATTTGCTGGTTTTGATGTTTTGTTAGGCCTACTCTTAAACTTTCTCTTTTCTCTTTTCTCTTTCATGGACGTTGCTGGCTTTAATTTCCTTTTTCTATGTTTTCTTTTTCGGATTTTGTTCTCGGTTGCCTCATGTTTCTGGCAAAATGGATGGACAACTTATGTATTCTTTTTTGTTGTTTTGTTTTTCTTTTGTTCTCTTGCTCCTCATGTTCTGGGGTTGAGCTTTTTCAATCAATGGAAATTAAAAAAAAAAATGGATCATCACTACATCACCCTACATGATCTTTTTCTCTTAATTTTATGGAAAGAGCTGTGGCTTCTCAAGAGGCATCTCAAAGTATAGAGGTATTGCAAGGTGATACTTTTGATGAATATATAATTAACACAATTAGCTTTAAGACTGAAATATAAAATGTCCATAATTGTTGGGTGTTGTAGGGATAGATATCACTTGAATATTTTATGGAATTGCAATATTATAAGATTCTCTATGTATTATTTTTGTCCAAATTTGACTTGAAAAAAGATATTATATTTTATATTTGATTAAATTTACAATTTGTTTTAATTTTTATTTTACTACACTTTTTAATTCAAGTGAAGCATTACATTTAAGTTGGAATTTTTTGTGTTGATGTGTTAAAAGTTTAATTATGCTTAATTTTTATGTTTAATTTTAATAAGTATAACTATTAATTAAATATAAATTTGAAATATCATAATAGCAATATATTAATTTAAAATAAGATTTTACTTTTATTTTTGGTATAAAAATAAGTTTTTAGTTAAACACATTTAGAAATTTCACAAATAAAAATAATAAATAAGAAGTGACAATAATAATTGAGATTCTAATACACAATTCTTATTTTAATTTTCTATAGATTAAATACTAAAATAATCTTAAAGGTATTTAAGGAATAATATAAATAAGGACAGGTAATATATAATGACAATAGTTAAATAGAAATTACAATAGCTACTCCTTTAAGTTTTTCCTCCCTACTCAAATCAATAAAGTAATAGTGACAAGATGCTCTTTAAAATATTGAAACAACCTTACTATGAGACACAGCCATGTGTCATGCTCTGTCTGGTAAATTAAAGTAAAATGGCTATTACTAAATTTCTTAGTCAATAATAAAAGCTAGTGGTCCAATTATACTTACCCATTACCACTATGAAAATATCACTTTTTTTTTTGTACAACGGAAAATATCAAAATATCAATTTGAAAATAAAAGAAACACAAGTGTGTTGTAAAACAAACAGAAGAAAAACACAGCATATACCATTGATGCAAGTAAATTAAAAACTTTTTGCTGATATTTTCTCAATATATTTTTTGTGAAATGTAAAGCAAGAAAATATTGGATAAAATTAGAAACATAACTAACTAATCAAACATTAAAAACGAAAATATCAGCATATTTTTAGTTTCTCAGAGTATTTCTCCCTCAGGAGATAGGAGATTAATCTCCCAAACAAGTGCTTATACAAGGATATCTTTTGAATTTTTTTGTTTTTCATATACACAAATTTTGGAATCAAGATGACTATATATTTAAAGAACACGAGCCCCTTCTACCCTGGCCAACCCGTTCTTGCTTGAAGGCAACAGTATACCATGATTGTAAAACTTTGAGTTCATAATCAAAGAAAGATGGTGTATAAAAATTAGATATAGATTAGTAGAATCTATTATTACCTGAGCAACCATCAGGATGGTATGGGTTTCCGTCAAAGCCTTTATTGCAGTGGCATTGGTAACCAGACCCAGTACTGTTTGAGACCACGCAAGTGGCATTCCCCCTGCAAGCTTCACATGTTCCAACAGCCCAATCAAACACCACAGGCATCGTCTTTTGTGGTAGTTTTAGCAAGTGATCCTTAGAAAATGTGTAGTTGTCATTTTTCACAACAAAGGAGTACCCGCACTTGTTGAATTCCAAGCAACTGTGGAAATTCTCAAAGCTAGCTGTTTGTAAAGTGATGTTCCTCATTCCAGGCGGAATATCCACTTCACAACACCCAATCCCTGAACATTCCCCATCAACAATCTTTGTGCTATTGTAGTAACATCTTGTCAAGCACCCCGTTGCATATTCTGCACCACCGTAGAAGCTATTAAGATAGCCATAAGTGTCGCAGCCAACACTTACGAACTTGTTATCATCGCTAGAAATGGCAAAACCAGGAGCGTAAACTGTGAGATAGGGAACATCACCGCTTGTCGAGTTGCTACCATAACTACTATTGTAACAAACTTCGGAGACAAAAAACATCATCTCCACTTTGCCCTGGATGATGTTTATGGCTGTGACTTGGATACTTGCCGACAAGTATAAAGTGTTGTTCACGCAAGTAAGGTTAAATAGTTCAAATGCTTCTTCCAAGAAACATGCCTCACGGGTTGTGGATGAATTTCCAACTCCAAATGGATACGGAATTGGAACACTCCCACAATCTCTTTGGCAGCCATCAAGGGTTTGAATTTGATCATCTGCGGCTGCTACTACAAGGAGGACTAATGCAACGGTTAGCACCAGGGATTTGGGCTCCATTGCCACAGTATAATAAGATGGTTAGCAAGCTATATCTCTCTTATATAGTCCTCGGATGGGACTATGATCAAGTTGACAAGTTGGTTGGAATTGGCCCCTGCCCCTCTTTAATTCTACCCCAAAAAAGGGTTAACTATTTTCTTGCTCTTCTATGCAAAGATGGTTTAATGAAATGACCAACACTTAATATAAAAGAATTTGTCAAGAGGGAATATGTAAGTGGTGGTAAATGCTTCGTACCTTCATCAATTACAAAACAAAAGACACTATATTGGACGAAAGGCCAAATAGAAAAACTATACATAGATATACGACAATGGTATCATTCTTTAATTTCTTGTTTGGCCATTGTATAAGGATAGTTTTGAAAGATCAAAACATTGTTCTCTTGATAGCGAGGTATGGTTGACAAGGTCGGCATGCTAGAGCTGTAGTAATTGGGAAATTTTTGTGCGTTACATGACCTGGGAGAGTAGTCAAGGTTTGATTTGGCAATGTTATTAGAAGGGGTATTATTGCTAATGAAAAATATATAACTCATATTTTTATATTTGGTAAATAAATAAGCTGAAGTGTTGTGACTCTCACTTGAACTGGCTTAAGTTTTAAAATTTAACAGACTAATATAATATTTCATTCAAAAGTTTGATATTTGAATGAGCCTACAAAATCAACACCCTTACATCGATATATATGAATATGTGAGGGAGGATAGCATTTTATTTTATTTTTTTTATAATTGGATAAACAATCAAAACACCTAAGCAGAGTGGGGCAAAGAATTACATCATGATGACCGAAAAAGAAACACAAAAAAGTCATATGAAAAGCATAGCAAAACGAAAACAAAGCACAAATAAAAACTTCTTAGAGGACCAAACTAATAAAGCAAACAACACCATAAAAAAGGGAAAGGCTATTACCGCAATATTTTAGTGATTTTTGTTTTGCTATTACTAAAGTACCCCTATCCAATATTTATTCTAACTTTGTATCTATTATCACAATCTTAATTATTCATAATTAACTTTTTTAAAACTTCGAGAAAAAATCATGACATTATTCCGATTGATATTTTTAAAACAATTCTTTAATCAATTTGTTTCAACAAATCTAGATATATGCAAGTACATTGATACATGAAGAAATGAATAATAATTTTTAAAATTAAGCTTAGATGAAAATTAGACATAAATGATGATCATTGATTTCAATCATATAAGTACAAGATATTAATAAGTTGAACAAGTACCAGATTTGTTATTTGACTTTCTACATTGATGAAAACATATGTAGAAATATCATTATTTATTAAATTTTATATGAATTATTTAAAAATTTTTAAATATCATGTTTGTATAATATGTATATTGTATCTTGAACCTACACACGTCAAAATTTGTTTTTTAACCAATCACTTATAAAAAAATAAAATTAATAAAGGTGTAACTCATTATAGTTTTACTTAGTCTTTAATTAACCCTCTATAGTTTAAATTTCTTTAATCAAGTCACTATAATATGATTTGTAAAAAGTTTTGTAATCACGACCCTAAAGCAACATATAGCTTAGAAAATTAAATACAATAAACATCTAAAAGTCTAATTGACTATTACTAAGACTTGCACTCTTCCAATCAAAAGCATTAAAAGTTTAATTTTTTTCATCACGATAGGTTTTTTGGAGAATTAATTATATGAGATTTATAATGTAAAGACTTGATTAAAAAAATTAAATCATATAGATCTAATTAAAAATTTGAATAAAATATAGGTATATTCAAATTTATTAAACCTGTTTTTTTTTTAAAAAAAAACTATGTATACTATAAAGTAAAATTTGTGAAGAGAAATTGGAATGTAAGAAGTATAGTATAAGATTGAATGAGTGTGGTAATAGATAAAATATTGAAATAAATATTAAACAATGTCATTTTAGGAATATTAAAACAAAAATCACTAAAAGAGTTTGACAATAGAGATATAAGTGTGGTAATAATCACTCCCCACAAAGAAGCATAAATTTCTGTTGCCCTTCTTTCTTCCTGTATTTCTTCCTTGCTGCCTCAAGCTCGAGAATGTTTTGTCTTATCCACCTTTCTCATGTGAAATTCATCTAAAATGAAAAACGCATTCTATGGAGGGGGTGGTGCTTGTCCCACTGGATCCCATATATAGGTGTGAATGTCCTCTCTCATTTGTTTCCATGCAGGTTTTGGTATGCCATCAAATATATGTCAAAATAATATTTATCTTTCATTAATTAAGGGTTCGAACAAAAAATTACTTTATTTAATATAGTTAGTTTAGATTTTAAGGCTTAGTTCAACAGTGCTCTTTAAGGGAGTGCTCATCATGTTTATAAAAAATATTAAAACCACAATATTCTTATTGTTATATGTGATTTATCTTTGTGTAAGATATTAACACATAGAGGAGTGATACACAATAACTACCACACTTACACCACACACTTACACCAAATTAAAAGTTGTAAATCAATGTATAAAAAGTTGTAAACCAATATGCAAAAAGTTATAAACCAGTATGCAAAAACTTTTTACATATTAATTTGCAACTTTTAACTTAGTATAAGTGCATGGTATAAATATGGTGGTGGACATTTATCATTTCTTTAACACATAATTTCTTTTATGCACACCAATAATCTAAAATTAAAAACCTGGAAAATACTTAATTTTTATTTTTATAAAATAATTGTTACAATTTATTAGTATTATTAATAATTTATTCTCTTAATATAGTAAAATTGAAAAATAAAATTCAATATATAAATATAATATTTTATATTATTATAAGCAACATATATTTTATTTTGTAAAAGTAATACATAAATATTAATAAAGGATATTTTATTTTAAAAATTAATAAACATTAGTTATATTTTACATTTTTTTTATAATAGAAAATTCATTGGTATGGTTATTAATGTCATATCCATTACATATTTAGGGTGGAATGTTATATTGGAATAAGAATAGGGTGGAGTGCTTTTCCTACAATCTCAAGGATGTTTCTTGTTAATTACCCAAATTTTTTTGATGAATTTAGTATCGGTTGTCCAACCAGAATACGGCCTAACTCTTCTATAATACTCTTCTATTTGTCACGTCTACATTTATCATCCCTAACATATCAGATTGTAAATTAAATAAATTATAAATAAATGAGATTACATCCAAGTTCGTTATCATTAGGGGTGGTCGGCACTTGAACATACCAATACGTATCGTGTAACCTTATGAGAGATTGATAAAAGCGAGGAGCAAACAAACTAAACAAAATATAGTCTCCATCTCGAAAAAATAATTGACAGTAAACGTAACATCTGACTAGTGCATATATATATATATAGCACACGTCATAGAATTGTATGCATTATTCTGCAGATGTGGATTTCTTCAACCAGCATTACATAACATATGACTTCACGCAATCGTTTTCTAAACCATGCTACTTCACATAAAACAACATCTTCAAATATTTGCATTGATTCTCTCTAATAACACTGCTACAAGGACCATTCCACTCAATTATTTATCTTTTGGGTGCGAAGATTAGAAAACGACCGCCTTTTTTTAGGGGTTAGACGGAGGGAACTGGAGGTGATGATCGAGGATGCTGCCCAATATATAACCACTTGCCAACTCAGGTGGCAATTTCCTTTTAAGGTCACAATTACATCCTTTTCTTGACTATGATGAGCACGATTGATTGAGTCAATGTAATGGATTCGTTTGCTTAACATTTTAGGAGAAAAAATTGATATTTTATTGAAAAAAAATTCTGCAATTAATTCATGTATATATTTGGCTGTGCTTTCTCAAAAGAAGTGAAAAATATAATACAATAAGGGTATGGTTTGGTGTCAGTTATCCTGTGTTGAGCATTTTCTTCATAAAATTTTGAAAACTATAAATAAAAATTAAAAACTGAAAATTAGATTTTATAATTTTTATAGTTTTCAATATTTTTTCACAAAATCTAATAAAATAAAAGTAAAATTTGAAAACTAAAATCAAACAGACCTTGAGTTTTTCTACTTATTTTTTATGATATTAGAACTAGTGAAAAAGAGAGAAAATATGATACAATGAATGAGTTAATTATGTTTCCAAAATATCCTTCATATGTTTTTGAAATGTCAAATGATATCTTCACCCCTTTTTGTTGGAAAAATTGGCTCATGTCTATATCTTGATGTGGTAGCAATTGATTTTATTAATGTATATCTTTTAGATGTGTACCCTAAGATGTACATATGTATATTTAGATTTAGGAAATATTTAAATTAATTAAGGATATATAAAATCTGATATGATAGTGAAATCTTTTAGGATATGAGAAATCTTTCTAAATTTGAAAAATTAGTTCAGATTGTTTAAAATCTATTAGGATTTGGAGATAAAAATTCTTGAAATAATATATGGTTATAAATAAGATCAATGGTATATGACAGTGTCATAGAACAAGTCAGAATGGTAAACTCAGTTAGGAGAGAGAATGTGTAATGGGCTTTAAGTCGAGTATGAGATCAAAGTGAAAATCTTGTACTGGGGTGGATGTAGGCATGTTTCTACACTTATTGTCATCTTGTTTATTCTTTCTCTTTGTGTTGTTCTGTTCTATATTTAATTTATTGGATTCATACGAGTTTATTTATTGGACCCATTCTGCTATGTTGTCCCCAACACTTTCAATAAGATACCCGTTAGGGCGGAGCTAGACCTGAACTTTAGGGAGAGTTGACAGTAAAAGATAATGTATATATAAACAATAATAATATATATATTTTATTTTTTTAATCTAAATTTTAAAAGGAAAATCTATATATTAAAATAAAATTGGTATCTGACATTGATTAAATAAATTGGTTTCTAAAAAGAATATTTCGTAGTCTTTACAATTAAAAATACAGAACGAGTTAACTTATTCTCAACATTTGGTTGAAGTTATTTGTTCTACTATTAGCAATCAATTTAGACTATTTATAGATCATTAAAGATTAATTTGTCCCATAAAAACCATTCAAAAATATTAAGAAAAGAGTAACATGTCCCGTACCTTTCATTGGATCACGAAATAATTTTTTTTCCTTAAAGGACCAATTTGTCTAACTCTGGCTATTATTTTTACATTACAATCTAAACTCAAGAAGCATATATATGCATAACCCATTGTTTATTATAATATTTAAATATCTAAGTAAGTGAGTAAAAGGTTTATAAGAATTGTTCTCCAATATTTGAATTGTATTTTCTAATTCATATAAAAATAAACAATAAAAATAAAATAAAAGTGGATGATGATAAAGTTGATCTAGATATTGAGATATTAAACTGATCTAATGTGTTCTAAAAATAGTAAGAGTCTAATTTTTATGCATTAATAGTGTAAAAATTTTACATAATTATTCAATTAATCTATCATTTTGTATAATTTTTCCAATAGTAGAGGTAAAAAAATAACAATATTTACCGATATGTTATTATATGATTGAATGAATATGTATAATTTTTTAACATTATCAATGCATTCCAATTAAATCAAAATAATAATATATCATCCGACAAATTCTTATAATATATAAAAATTTTAAGAGGGGCCAAATATATATATATATATGAAAATTTAAAATTTCAGGAGGGGTCATGGCTGCCCTTGCCTTACATGAGGCTCCTCCCCTGGATACCCCACACACAACAACACTAATTTTATAAGATAATTATAATATACTCTTTATCTATAAATGTAGACCCTTTTATTAAAATAATTTTTTATTAAATTTAAGTTTTATTGATTATATATTTAACTGAATGATTTTAAATTTAAAATGATGAATATAAATTAATTATAATTTTAAAATATTTATTATGTATAAAAATACCTTTTTTATCTAACCATATCTCTTAAGTATTAAATTTTCATCTCCTCAATTATATTTTTATATGATAAATATTTTTATATTTGTTACATCCAAATAATGTGATAACTTCTAATTATTATAAAATTTTTCTCACAACTACATTTAAATATAAAAGAAAAATGGCTTTTATTTCTGGTACGGCTATTCCTTCTGATTCTACTTCCGAAAAAACTATTCCCTTAGAAATTTAACTAGACGGACCAACAGTATACTACGTAATGTTGATTATTAATTTCAGCAAAAATAAATAAATAAAACCGGCCATAAAATTTATTTTTCTTTTGTGAATAACATCACCAATAGAAAATCCGTGCATAATTAACGTCCATTTACAAACATTATGATGCACACGATCACCCGTTATCAGAGCAATATAAAAAGAACTTAATCTAAGCTCCCATTTTGTTTTTCAGAGCAATATTCGTTATCATCTTCTAAAATTATGGCAGTATTATTTTATTTTAGGGGACTATTGACTTTAATTTGTTTATACACATTTTTAATTGCTTATAACATATACGTATACATGATCTACTATATCAATTTATGTTGTTTTTTATTGTGTGCCTATCATCTTGGAGAGATTCTTAAATGTTTTAAAACTAAAACAAGACTTTTATTATCAATATAGAGATTAATTTTGATACAATGACAGTGTAAAGGTGTTTTACACTGTCATACAATCATATGCTCTTATTTATAAAACTTTCAAGATAATGAGTAGTTAAATAAAATAATTTTTATTAGTGTGACAATACATGATTGGATATATGTGTAAAATTTTTTCACACTAACATTATTGTATATAAATTAAATTCATTATTAATATATCAGTTTTTGCAAGTTACTATTTTTTTCTATTTTTCCTACATTTTTAATGTAATAAATGATGTGTTAATGAATGACGGAGTTATATTATTTAAACTTATTTTATCTATAATATCATGCCAATTACCTGTAATAACATTATCATTTGTTACCACACTAATAAAGATAATTAAATTTTACATTTACTATTTAAAAAATTAAGTCAATGAGATGATGTAATTGGAGAATAGTGTATCATAACATTAAAATTAAACTCAATAATTTATTTCTCTTACGAATTGGCAGTAGTTGACATGCTTTAAAATATCCTGCTTCTCAAGCGTAGACACATTCTTTAGGCGCGTATCCACCTCACTTGCCTCCATCGTGATATATTGATATTAAATGATCTTAATTACGATGACTATAGCGTAAGATGCGGACCGAGTCAAGCTTAAGTCGCTGCCAAGATCGCAAAGGCTATTTTATTTTTGGTTACAAGAGAAAGGAAACAAACAGAAAAAATAGAGAACTAAACTCTCATGAATCTACGCCCAATAGAGTCCTCGTGTAGACCATGCAACAACTTATTGGGAGGGTCATTCCAGAAAACTGAGTCCACCCACCCGGCACCACCTTTCTCAGCCAATAAATCCACACAATGATTTGCTTCACGTAGAACGTGGGTGATAGTCACAACCTATCAACAAGTCATCAAGGAACTAATGTCTGCAAGGAGTATAGCACATGTATGGTGGTTATCTCATCTCTCATCTGTAATAAGAGTAACCGCATGAAAAGAATCACTCTCACACCAAATATTACGAAAACCAATGTCCCAAGCGAGAAGCAATCCATATGTTTTGGGGTTCATAACCGGTGCTATTAAATCTGCAGTTAAGGGAATATCACAAGTTCTTGGAATAAGAGCTATGGGACTTAATGGCTTTGAGGGAGAAGTAATGCCCAGCTATTGACTCATCTGCTATTTCATTCAATCCTAGGGCATTCAAAGAAGAGTACGAATTAGCAAGGCTTTCCAACCTTGAGTAGCTTTTTGGCCATAGATTACCAGCCGGTTTTTTTACAGCCATGGAATGGAGTTCTAGAAGAAAACTACTACGCCTTATCTAATTGCCCAAAGTTCAGCGAACAAGAAAGAAACATTTCCAAGAAAACCAGAAAACCCATCACGCCAATGCCCATGAGCATCCCTAAAAACACCTCCAAAGCCGACCTGAGCATCAACATTAGTGCCAGTCCGGTTTCCATCTATATTCATCTTCGTCACTCCATTATTGGGTTTCTGCCATCAAACTTCTCGGGGTATATTGTTTGGCACTACGGCTGCACTATTAGATAAATTAGTAATACTCCTGTTCAAAGAAACAACATTGGACAGAACGTAATTACTTGACCAGTCGACCCCAGACATCACCAACTAATTGCGCCTTCTCCAAACCCACCACAAAGTAACAACAAAGTTAAGATTAAAATAATTTCGAATGTGATGTTCCAGCCATATATCTAAATTCTCGAGGAAGAAATTATAGGACAATAAAGAGAAAGAAAAAGAAAAGTTTTAAAAGGTTTCAATCAATTTTATTCATGAGTTTGAAATTGATATATAAGGAACAGAAAATAGAAGGTTTATAATATATCTTTACAATTTTATCTGTTATTTAAATAAATTCAATATAGTTAATATTTTTTATTTCATTAATGTTAAAAAAAACTATGAAAGATATGAATAAAATATTATAAATTTGTAATTTTAAATTAAATGTGTTTCTTATTTGAAATTTGAGATCACGTTAATTTTTTAGTTTTTACGTTAAGATATTAAATTTAAAATTTAACTTTAAATTTATTTTATCTAATATGAATTTATGTTAAGATATTTCACCTAAAATTTCAAACTTTATGTTAAGATTTGAGAGTGGGAGGGAAATAATAAAAAGTTAATATAAAATTGAAATTAATTGATAAGAATGATATTTTAAATTTTTTATAGGGACAATAAAGTAAATTGTCCTATAATCCTATCAAAATCCCCCAACTTAAGAAATTATAAAATAAGAGTTTTGGAGGGTTTTGAAGGGATTAATAAAAACCCTTAAATACCTTGTTTTTTAAAACAAAACTCACGATAAAACTCTAAAATCTTCTTTTTTTCTCTCCCAAAAACTCATGAACATAGCCAAAGTCTCGATCTTTCAAAACTATCCCTGTACAATTGCCAAACAAAAAAGGAAAAAAAACCTTCCTCATGTTGACGAATAATGTTCTTGAAATTGTATACATGCGGTGGTTATTTTGGTTTCTAAAATTTAAAATTTGATTTGTTAATCATTAATTTTATAATTGTGAATTACATTAATTTTTTAAAAAATAAATAATTCATTTCACTCTTAATTGAAGAATATGATCAAATATACAACAACAACTATAATAACTAAATCTTATTCCACTAAATGGAGTCGGCTGCATAGATCAAGCAATGTCTTATAGCTCCATCATATATCATATTCATGTTAAAACAATGTATTAATATTTAAACCTCTTTTAATTATTTCCCTTATAGTTTTTCCTCGACTTTTCTCTATCTCTTCTATGGTGTTGTTCTTCATTGGTGCGCTCTCCTTACTTATGCCTCTATAGGTCTCCTTTAGACATGTCCATACCACCTGTGGGGAATTCTACCATATTCTCTATGATAGGTGCGCATGACCTTAATTTTCTCTTTAATACATTCATTTCTTATTCAATCATGTTTTGCAACATTATCATCTCTACCACATGTAACTTATTTTCCTATGTTGACTTTTCACTATCCAACATTCAATCTCATACAACAAAACTAGTCTTATTGCTATACGGTAGACCCTTAATTGCTTTAGTAGTTTTTTTTTATCACAAATAAGACCCAAAGCACTTCTCCACTTTGACCATCATGCTTTGATCCTATGGTTAACACCTGCCTTTATCTCCCCATCACTTTTATAGATCCCAAATAATATGAACAAATGTATTTGAAATTTTCTTTTGCCATGACTTCTTCAAAGAGTATCATGATGTATAAACACGTAAGGTTAATTTCAACATTATACTTTGTGAAATATCTTATTGCAATTGGTAGGATTGTTAATTAAGTGGTTAAACTTCAACATCACCCTTTCTAAGGCTACATATAAGGGATAGCTTCTTGCCATGTTCTTAGTTGTAGGTGTTGTGACTTGTGAGTGAGATATCAATATATCAATCGTGTGTGGCAATATTGGAGCCAAAGGCCTTGTTAGTGTTAGACAACATCAGATTAATGTAGCAGAATATTAAATAGTAGTGAACAAAATGTTTTTTATCATATGAATTGTTCATATAGGAAAACACTCTCAATGAAATCATATTTCATAAGGTTGGTATCACCTTGTGTTATTTAGATAATATAAATGCTTAAAGTAAGGATGAATAAATAGGACATGTACTTCTTGTAGCAAAGTCCCGGAGAAAGTAGTTGTTCGTCTCATGAACACCTAGCCGCACAATCACACGACCTTTAGCCTGTCCACATGAACACAGTATGCCAAGGAACTCCTTTTTTCTAAGTCCCTTTCTTTGTTATCCTTGGAAACCTAGACTAGTATGGAGTGGGTGGTGTAGTGGTTTTTGCAGAACAAAGAGATCCATCTGCTCAAAAGGTTTCTCCCTTTTTAAAATCCATGAGCCACACACACTCTCTCTGATGTGTCAAATTTCATTTTTACTTTATTATTAGGCATGTGCAAATATTGAGATGATATTTATGTCACATATCAATTCTTAATTAATTCCCAATTAAAAAAACTTAAAATTCAAATTAATTTATTTTCAAATAATTCTTATTTTAAATAGGTTTATGTAATTTTGGTATTTACCAAAATAATATTATCTCATATATAAGTCATCTGATGCCTTATATTAACCCAAATTTAAAAAGACCAAAATGCCCCTTACATAGATTTCTAAAATATGGAGCTTCCTTATAAAACCTTTTGAGGATTTACCACCATGTTGAATTTGACTTCGTGATGTGCTACCAACCTTGCAATTCAATTGCAAGTTCAATTCGGTAATTAATTTCTAATTAACTACATTAGTTAGAATTAATTCGTTCTTGGCATATATATGTTCTATTGTGTGTAACTAACTAGGTTCATCACTAATTGGTAATGAGATCACAAAATCAAACTTTTGATCTTATCAGAAACTCATATCTGAACCTAAAGTACAATTCTCAAGATACCCTTGGTTCTCATAAGTCATGGGTAACACCTAGCACAACATGCCATGGCCATCCAAATAGTGATGAATATATCAATTAGAACATTCTAGTGAACCAATAATCATATTTTTTATGCACTCAAATTCTTTTATTACAGGATCCCAATCTATCTAGGGTCATGGGTAATGTCAAACCCCATAGCTTAGATCATATGGATTCTCTGAGTTTTTCATTCTTTGATCAATAAGACATGAACTAGAAACTCTTTTCTATTTAAGTCAAGTACCTCGGCCAAGGATTTCATAATCAAGAACAACCCCTTATCCACAGGACCTTTCCTCATTTACATGAGGTAACAAATACCATCTTGACTAGTCACCTATCTCCATACATAACTAACTCTAGCCACAGACTGCTTAACACTAATGCATGGCATGAGTATACGAAGAGTCGTAAACTGTAGCTACCTATGTGCAAGATAACGGTGCCATCTCAGGTCTAAGGATTATATACACTGATATGATCCAGATAATGTTTCATTGACATTAGTAAAATTACCTTGTGAACTTTATCTTTTTGTCATGTTCAACCTACTTATCCTTTAAGTGTCCACATATCTGTTTTGACATCTAATGTCATATAGTATGAGACTCATTACTCCATCTTCGTTAGTATTTCATATACCAATCATGGAAAAAGACAAAGGTGATGATCTTCTAGAATAAAAACATCCAATTTGAATTCCTATAATCATGAACTATTTTAAAGATATTGTACTAGACTACTCCGTCAGTTATATTCTCAACTCTTGAGAATGAAGCCTCTAATAAGTATCTTATGGACTTATTCTCATAAACATAAAAGATGGATAAAAGAATAATAAACTGTCATTAATAGGAATTATTGATACATATATTTATTAGCTCTAAGGCATACAACTAACAGTTGGTTTTGCATTAGTACTCCTAGGAGCAGTTGCAGAAGATGAAATTCAAACCCTTGATAGCTGCTAAAGTGCTTGTGGAGATGTTCAAATAATTCCATATCCATTTGGGGTTGGAAATTCATCCACAATCCGCAAGCAATGTTTCTTGGAAGAAGCATTTGAGCTTACTTGCAGCCAAGACACTCTATTATAGGGTAACATCATCCCTATCCTAAGCATAAACATTTCCTATAGTAAAGTGGACATGAATATTTTTGTCGCCAAACTTTGTTACAATCGAACATATGGTAACACTTTTGAGATACAGTAACAAACCCACAGTCACAATTATTCTTGCTTATACCCAATGAGCATCGATATGACATGCAATATGGATACAATGCAACACGGGCATAGGGTGTAATAACCCATTTTTTAGTATAGTTTGCGATAAAATAATTAAATGTGAATAATCTATATGGATTTTAAAAATTTTGACAGACACGGTTATGATCATAACAATATGAAGATTTTGTGTAAAAAAAATAAAAATTAATTTAATATTATTAAAAATTCAATATAACAATATTTTGATAGAGGTTATCGAATGAGACCTAGTAAATGGTATATGGACGTAGATAAAAATAAGGACAAGGGTAAAAATATATTTTTAACCTGGTAAAGTTTCTTTTATGTCAATCGGATACTGAAATGGTAATAACTGGTACACTGAAACACTGGAACTGGTATAAATAATAGATATTATCAGGTCTCAGGAAATTTTTACTAAGGATAATTAAATAAATGTAGACATTTTCTATATTGATGGAAGGTATATTGATCCGGAAATAATGGTAACTACATTTATATGGCTGCTTACTCTCCAAGTAGGTCATAATTATATAAATCAAAAAGAAAATGACATTTTGCTTTCTTTGCACACAGCTTCACGCTTTCTTCTTTTTTCCTCCATCTTCTTCAATTTTTTATTCTTCAAACTCCATGAAAGCTCCATATTCTTGAAGGATATACTTAGATAAACACATAAATTAGTTCAAGAACACCTCCTTTGCACAAACTCAAGCCAAAACCTTCTTTTTCCTCTTCAAATTAAAGATGTCCAACTAGCAGCTTATAGAAGGGCTAGAAAATGGGTTTGAAGCTTTAGTTAGAGGAGGAAAAGCTAGGGAAATATTTAGCAAAAGGCTCGAAGAAAGGTAAGAAAAATTCTATGTTTATTGCTTGTGATTGTTTGACTAATTTTTCTAGATAAACTCTTGATATGTGTTTGAAATTATGTTTTTGAAATCTGAAATTATTTAAAGATGCATATGTATATGAACTTGATAGATGTAAAGGATGCAAGAGATAAGAATCTTGTGTATAGATTGAATGGATTTGAGAGATTTATTAAGCAAATGAAGAGATTTTTAGTTCTTTAAAAAGAATGAGAGATAAGGAGATTTTACCATAATATAATAAAAAATAGTTTTATAAAATCTGAAAAAATTGGTATTTGAAGTGCGATGCTAAAGTTTTGTGAAAATGATGAGATTTTGATCTATAGAAGAAAAGCTCTAATATCTATGTAAGACACTTGGTTTAATTTTCTGAAAGTTTTAAGAATTGTCAAGTAATGAGTCATATAAGTTTCTAGTAGATTTTATAACAAGGTCTCATAAAAAGTTGAACTATTTTCTTTCAGAAAATTTTATAAAAAGTTTACCAGATTACATTTTCTAATAAATCTCATAAAAATTAAAGAATTTTTACAGAGAAGTTTCATAAGAAGTTAAGAGATTTTAAACAAGATATCTCATAAGACTTCAAGAGATTTTGAACAGAAAAGTCTCACAGTAATTCAGGAGACTTAATAGAGAAAATCTCATAAAAGTTAAGAAGATTTCAAGGGAATCTCAAAGCAAAAGTATGAGAAATAGAAATTTTGAGAAGAGATTTTACTTAATAATCATGAGATTTTCTAGACAAATATTAAAGATTCTTATGAAAAGAGAAAGCTTAAGAAAATAAGCCTAATTTAATATCAATTGCTTGATTGTAAGCTCATGGATTCATAGTGTAATCTATATCAGGTTGTAACACGAAGTGTTACAACATTATGTGGAAAGTGATGTATTGAGAATAGCATGCTATTGTGATCTATATCAAGATGTAGTACAAAGTGCTACATCAAGTGAACTATATTAGGATGTAACATGAGGTGTTACATCATCAGCAATATATCAGATAAGAAGTATATCAAGAATCCTATGAGCTCTATTCTCAAGCCTAAAGTTACTAATAATATTATGACAAAGAAGTAAAGAAACAAGCAATCTAATTATTATACAAACAACTAGAGAATCGATTAATTATTTAACGAATCCTATGATTTTATTCTCACGCATATGTGCACTCATAATGCTATGTTAAGTAAGAAAAGAAATAAGCAAAGCTAATTATTTTTACAAGAAATTGAAGATATATTAATTATTTTAATACCATATCAGAGTTAACAAGTACCAACTACTCATTATAAGGTTATGGCTTAAGCATAGCTTTATGGTGTGAAGGGTGTTGCACAGGGACACGGCGATTTTTACAAAATATAACATATGATACAGTTAAGATACATTTATAATAAAACATAAAAATAGATGATATGAAAAAAAAATCAAATCTAAGCATTCTTATGGCTAAAAAAACCCCCATAACTAAGAATTAACTAAAAAAAATTACAAGAATAAAAAAATCTACATAAGTTATTATCCATAAAAAATCAAGAACAAATATTTGCATAATGAATATGGAGTTTGTCGCCATGTTTGCTAGAGTCGGATCTATGTCGTGGCATGTTTGGGGCTCTCAAGACCGAGAGATGAAGTAGCACAACATGACCCCCCTTTGACACGTGTCCAAGTATTGCCAAAGTGTCAGTGTCGCAAAAGTGTCCGACAAAGGTGCGGCAAAGGTGTTTGGAATATCAGTGCTTCATAGCTTATACCATTTCTAGCGACAATAACAAGTTCATAAGTGTTGGTTGTGACACTTATGGCTACCTTAATAGCTATTTCAACGACACATAATATTCGACTAGGTGCTTAACAAGGTGTTATGGCAATGGCATGATGGTCGTTGATAGGGATTATTCAGGAATCTGGTGTTGTTAGGTGGATATCCCTCTTGGAATGAGGAAAATCTTTGTAGAAACATATAGCTTTGAGAATTTCAACAGGTCCTTGAGCTTCAACAATTGCAGCTACTCCTTTGTTGCCAAGAATGGCAACTATACATTCTCCAAGAGCCACTTAGAAAATCTACCTTATGAGAGGATTCTTGTGGTCTTCAATTGGAGTGTTGGAAGGAAGACATGTGGTGATTCTAAGTGGAGAGGCAGTAATACTTGCGAGGGAAATACCGCTTGCGTGAACTTAAATACCGAATATGGTTATCGATGCCACTGCAAAGATGGCTATCAAGGAAACCCATACCATCCCAATGGCTGCACTGGTAATCGATTTCGTTAATCTATATCTGATATTTATCTACTCTCTTTCTTTGACTATAAAATTGAGTGGAAGTAGCTAGGACTCTTTAATGTTGGGTACCAAAGTAATGGAAACAGATCGATGTAATTAAAATAGGGTTAACAGAATTGGAACTGACATAAAATATTACATGGAAAACCACCTAATGATGAGGGAAAAACCATGGGCAAGACTGAGAAAGATCTTCACTATATGGAAGATAAAATTTACACTTTTCTCTAAATATAAGGAGAGAATAATAACACCCACTCTTATACTAGGAGAATACACATCTCTCTATAAAAATAGGAGAAACTTTTAGAAGACACTATGTATTTTTTTTTCTCTGAAGTGGGATGCTCTCTGTTGCTTGTTATGATAGTACAATCGATCCAATGCAACTTCTATTTATTGAGGTTTCCTTTGGTGTGAATGCAATCTGTGCATCATGGCACTTAACACATGCACAATGTGCACGTTTGAAAATTTTGACTCTCTTTACGTGTGTACAGTAGAAATTCTACTGTACATGTTTGAAAATTTCATATCGTTGCATGTGCTTCATTGTGATGCCCCAGGTATATGTGGCGGCGAATAAGTTCTGTATTGCCCCAGGGTCCCCTAGGACCCACCGGTGTGGCTGGGAAAGCCCAAGATGCATGAAAGACCCTTGAACTGAGTGTTTGGGTGAACTGTCACCGCTATAGCAGTCCAAGACTGCTATAGCAGTCCAAGACTGCTATAGCAGTCACAGTATGTGGCAGCGTGGGAATTGGGTCTCTGGAGATCGCTATAGCGGTGTCAGTGGTACAGCAACAGTGTAAAATGCGTCGTTTCATGTAAGTGAGCCCTCCACCCCATTTTAAACACCCCTAACTCGGATTTTTACGCCCAAAACTGAAACCCTATGCTCTCCAATTCTCCTCCACCCATTTCCACACAAATCTTCTCCAATCAATCATTCCTAAGCTTCAAGGTATGTTTATGTTGATAGATTTTGTCTCCGTTCTTCTCATTCTTTCATGTTCTTAGTTTGGGTTGTTGTTTTTCTCCATTGTTGTCAAGTGGGGGTGCTCCTCCAATATTGTTAGAGCTAGATTAGAGTTGTTTAGAGATTAGCGTAGACTAATCTTGAGTCAATGTTGCTCTATGGCAGTTGTTAGTGCCATTCCATGCCTTGGAGGTCAAGTTGGTGGTGCCCACATACTCTCGACTCCAAACAATGAGTGGGTTTGATCTCATAGCCTTAGTTTTATCATTATGGATATGTTTTATGCATGATGATGGTCAAATATGACATTAGAGGTGAAATTATGACTATATATATATATATATGATTTTGCAAGTATGACAATCTAGACAAGGAGTGTGATTTTCAAAGAGCATGAATTATGTATTTAGGAAACCATGGGACCATGATTGATGTATAGAGTGCTATAAAAATGTTTTACATATATTCATGAAGAGATTTAGTGCAAAATTATACGATTTAATAAGTTTTCAGCATATCCAAAATGTTTCACGAGTTATGACATACTTATAACTCAAGACTAGAGATTTCGAAATATGATTTTAGAGTATCAGTTAAGATGTTTTGGTAAAGAATATAGAGCAGAGAAGTTTTATTATAATGTTAGAGATTTCACGATTTGAACCTTTCCATTTTAATCTATGATATTAGAGTTATTAATTTATAAAAGAGGTTATCTTGAGAAATGAGATTTTAGAAACTTAGTCTTGTGATATTCCAAAAATATGGAATTCAGTATGATTCGTAGTGACTGCCAGATACATATTATGTTGAAATTGAAATGCCTGCAAGTGGGTGATCCCTTGGGCATGATTTCACAGTCACAGTGATGCTAAAGTCAGATTGCTAGAGTTGTACAAGTCCAAAGCTTTTAGAGTTTTAAGAGTTTTGATATTTAAATAGTTTTATAAAGAGCTAGAGTATGAGTATGATTGTGTCTAGAGATTTTATGAATTATCTTGATGATTTCAAGAAATAGAGTAATTGTGTATGAAAGAGTTTGATTCCCAGATTAGAGTATATAACAGAGATTTAGAGAAAATAATATGTTTATTGAATTAGGGACTAGATGGTAGCTATAGAGAAACAGACAGTGAGTTAACGGTTGAACCCGATCGTTAACCTTGGTATCAAGTTTTCCCGAGAGGACAATCCCATAGAGCAGAGAATGGAACCTATTTAGGTGTCCGCATTAGATCCCCGATGGATCATAGAGTATAACATTTTTGGTTCTTGGAGAACCATAGAGTAGAGATTCCTATTTCTCTAGTAGAGTACTATTGTTTATGTTTTCAGAGAGTATTAATGATTTTTAAAGATTATTGATGTTTTAAGAGAATATTTGATTTAAGGGATATTATATATATATATATATATATATATATGAAATGATGAAGTTCTTGTTGAAGTAAGAATTTAGAGATGTTTTTCTATGAATTTATGAATATAGAGATATATTTTCTATTAGATTATATACAAGAATATCAAATGGTTTGTAACAGATTATGGTTTTAGAGATGCTTGTTTATGAATTCATGGTATGGAAAGTGTTTTCCCGAGAGTAGCTATGTTATGTAAATATTGGAAATGTTTTTCCAGTGCATGTATATATATATATATATATATATATATATATATATATATGGTTGTTATTGTCTCATGTGGGTGATGGGTGAGGCTCACTTACTGAGTTCGTTGACTCACCCCTCTCCCTTCCTCCTCATAGTTGCAGGTGCAAACGTTGCTCAGCTTATGGTTTGGTAGACGTTGCCGTTCTCAGTGGTGAGTCTTACTTTGAAGTAAGGCCTAGTTAGAGTAGAGTGCTCTAATAGATGTGCAAGCAGGATCCAAACCATGCATTATTTTCAGATTATGTATTTGGTTTCAATATTTGAAAAGTTATGTATCTGCTTTCAATTCACAAGTGAGGATTTGAAATTATAGAATTTAATTAGAGTTTATGTAATAAACTAGAGATTTACTTATGATTCAATTCACACGTTGAATGGATTTTCGGAGTATGATTAAGAGATTTTCAAAGCTTCATATATCAAGTAATTCAGTTTTATAATTCCAGATATACAGTTTATACAGAGTTTTAGAGAAGCTTATGATTCAGAATGAAAAGTATATTATTTTATGCATATAGAGAGACTCAGAGGTCACGAGGCTTACATGGGAATGAGGATTCCCCATGTGCCGGTTACGGGCTCAGGTCAGGTGACATTCATCCATCTTCTTCGACCCCTATTTATTATTCTTTTTCTTTTGATTGGCAGTCACAAGTGGCTTTACGCTAATTACATTTAATTGTATACGATATTGATCCTAAGATTCATCTGTATGAAAACAATATCAAGGGGTCCTCGCGCTTAACCTTTTGACCATGCTTTAGGAGATTATTCTCTCATCTATTGCATAAGAGAGCATACTTCTAACAATAAAAAAAACTAATATTTTCTTGTTTGTTTTTAGATAATTGTATGAGGATAACTCAATGACACTCATGCATAGTGAGTGGAGCATAACAGGAAAAAAGTTTAATTAATATTTTCTTTTTAAATTAATGTTTGATTAATTAGTTATGCTACTTTTTGTTTTGGTACATCTGGATTATATTTGAAGGTAACGAGGTTTGGACATTCAATCTCACACATACTAACCAAATCTTTCACCACTATCCCAATCCTAGTGCTGGCTTAATTAGCAGAGAAATGCTAGATAATAAGAAACTTATCAAGAATTTTGTAACGAGAATGATGTAGCATAATTATTAATCTTTAGCTGAATTTGTGAGTCATATCACTTTCTTTTATCCAACAATCACTTTAACATATGTCAAAGATTATGTATATATTTTTTGGAATATTTAGTATTACTCTAATTAGTTATGCTTAAAATTTTATCCAATATTTTCTTGCCTTACATTTCAGGAGAAAAATAACAATACGGAGAAACTATCATAAACAAGTTTTTGATTTACTTGCATCAATGGTATATATATTAATGTGACTTTTTTTATTTCCTTTGACGCCGCAAGACTTGCGTTTCTATTATTTTCAAATTGATATTTTGATAGTGATAATGGGTAAGTACAATTAGACTAATTGTATTATGCATCGACTAAGAAATTTAGTAATAGCTATTCAAATTGGCCAGACGGAACATGCTTGATGAACAATGGCTATAGCTCACACTAAGGGTGTTGCAATATTTTTAGGGAAATGGTTTATGTACTCACACTTCCGACGCATTCCTTCAGATGCACCTCTCAGATGCATTGATAAAAGTCAAATGAGAAATTTTAAAATAAAAGTAGATGAATTTAGCGGTTGATTCAAGAAGTTGTCCATAAATGCGTCAAATGTTTTACGTACATATATCAGCACTCATATTTTTAAGAGTATCATGTCACTCGATTTCTTTAATTTATTGATTGGAGTGGCGGGAAAGACTTAAAAAATGACGTACCGCATGTGTCTGTTACATTTTTTATTTTATTTTATTTTTTTTGAGGTACATACTTTTTCTTTTCTAGATTTAATAAACTGCGATATTACTAATTTTTAAGCAAGTGATATTCCTCAATTAGTAATGTTCTGGACCGATATATACTTCGTGGTCTCAAAAATGTTTATTTCAATGAATATTTATTCCACTAATTTTTATTTGAAAAAAACTAATTGCAAAAATGAAGTAATCACAAAGCTCTATGGATCGATTAAATAAATATTTTTTCTTCAATTATGAAAGAGAGAAAAATAAAATTAAGTAAAGAGTTATTAAATAACTCGATCTATGAGTTGCGTTTAGTTTGAACTAGTGAAAAGTGGGATTGGCTGTTTGATAAATTTGTTATGGTCATACAGACATTGATGAATGTAGGACTGGAAATTATATATGCACAAGTGTAGACAATTGTCTCAATACACTTGGGTCCTACGAATGTTTTTGTCCTAAGGGGCAATCCGGAAATGGAACATAGGAACAGCCGTGCTACCAAGAAAATGTGTTGGAAAAAATTAACTTGAAATAATACTTTATTAATAAATAGATAGAAACAATAATTAATTAAATATGATAAATGAATTCAGTATAATAATACAAAATGAAGAATTAAATAACTAAACAATAAAGAGATAAAAGAGATGGTTTATTGTGATAAATGACAGAGATGTGCTAAACACTAGGCTTAAGAATATTTTACCACCATGAACTTAAAGACCACTGCAGATGGTTTTCAAATCTAATATTTTCTAGAATACAATAGTCATATTTTATTAACTCTATACTTAAATTAGTGAGGCTATAGGAATAACTCTCTTGAAATTAAATAAGAGAATTTTTAACGAAGTGACAAAACAGTGTGTGAATTTTTTCTCTTCCCGTAAACCAATCTCTTTTCAGATGTTGCATAAAAGGAATATACCAACCAATTCAGAATAAGGAGGCATGGCCCACGTCATTAAAACGCTAGACCTATGACTTGGTCAAACGTATATTGTAGATATTTCATATTATAAAAAAAACCCACAGTTTGGAAGGTGTGTGAAGACCATATGTAAATTGGTTAAAACCTTGTATCGGCATAATTAAAAGACTAAACAAATACTAATCAAATAGATTTAATAGTAATAATAACCAACTAAATTTAAAACTTTAGCTTTGAAATATAATAATGTTATTAAAATACTACAAAATGCACTTCCCAAGTATGTCATTGGTAAGCACATAAAACCCTTCTAAGTTTGTTTTTATTAAAAGTTTTCGTTTTTTTTTTCAGGAGGCATGATATTTTCATTTAGTATACATGTATGCTAATAGTATTAGTTTAGACTTCATTTCAAAGATAATTTTGAGAATTTTCAACATATATTCTAACTGGAGGTGCAAGCGCGAGATTTGTTGCTCTTTTTGTTTCGATTTCGTTGCTGTTCTTGATTTACTAGAAAAGAAAACTCATCAAACTAAAAGATAAGTTCTTTAAGCAAAATGGTGGCTTTATCTTGTTGCATTTGTTAAGTGTTTGATTGAAATAGGTTTGGGAAAGAAGTCTTACATTACTCAGAATTGGCATAGAGGGGGTTGCCAAGGCTATATATACAAGCCTAAATTCTCCATTTTAATTTGCACCAGTCAGAAACACTTTAAGTTTGTATCTGCTTTTCTTCCTCTGTACTCTTGTTTTAGAGTGTTATGAAGTGGAGCTCAAGTATTTGCTTTGGAGAAAGTGGGTGTACTAAGTGTGAGTGTTTAAGAGAGAAGTTTGTGTATTATAATAATTATCACATAGTGATATTCTCTTATTGTCTTTTGACAACGACCATAGTTTTTCTCCGTTTCTGGAGTTTTCAAAATTAAATTCTTGTGTTGTGGTTGTTTTCCTATTTTATTTCTCTATTTAAGGTGGTTTTCAATGAGGGAAAGTGGCTTAGTTTCCCAACAGCAACAATTGTCTACAAGAAAATAGTCCTCCCAAACCGCTCAAATTTTCACAATAGACAACCTAAAGAAGGCTACCAACAACTATGATGAGAACTTAATCATTGGCAACAAAGGCTATGGTACTTTTTCCAAAGGATTTCTAGCAGATAATAGAGTTGTTGCTATCAAGAAGTCCAAAATTGTTGATGAGAGCCAAATTGAGCAATTCATTGATGAGGTGGTTGTTCTATTGCAAATCAATCACATGAATATAGTTAAACTTTTAGGCTGTTGTTTAGAGAAAGAAGTTCCATTACTGGTTTATGAATTTGTTAACAATGGAACTCTTTTTGAAATTATTCACAATGGAAGAAAGACAAATAATTCAACCAGGAAAACTCATCTAAGGATAGCAATAGAGGCAGCAGGAGGTCTATCATATCCTCAGCCGCCTCTATTCCCATTATCCACAGAGATGTCAAAAGTGCTAACATTCTCTTAGATGAAACTCACACTGCCAAAGTGTTTGATTTTGGGGCTTCAAGATTGGTTCCATTAGATCAAACTGCATTAGCCACAATGGTAGAAGGCACGATTGGATACTTGAACTCAGAGTACATACAAACAAGCTAACTTACTGATGAAAGTGATGTTTATAGCTTTGGGGTAGTGCTAGTAGAGCTTCTAATGGGTGAGAAGCCTTTTCCTTTTTGCAGGTCAGAAGACCAAAGAAGTCTCAGTATATACTTTGCATCATGCTTGAAAGAGGATCGCTTGTATGACGTTCTTGAGGTTGGCCTTTTGAATGAAGAAAATAAGCAAGAGATTGAGGAGGTTGTTATTCTTACAGTAAAGTATTTGAGACTTAAAAGGGAGAAGAGACCAAGCATGAAGGGAGTAGCAATAAAATTGGAGGGAATAAGGTTGACGTAGAAGCACCTTTGGATCAATGCAGACAAAAATCTAGAAGAGGCTCAATCCTTACTTCCTAAACCATCATCCAAAATATATGAACATGGTGATAGTAGTAGCCATAAAAATATGGGCTATGATAGCATCAAGGTCCAAGCACTAATTCCCTTTGATGATGGAAGATGATAATGGCACAGCAATATACACTTCCATGTCAATCTACATGAATGTCTTGGATGTATAATCCTTTTGCATATTCTTGCTTTGCACATTCGTTTATGGTGGTGCTGAGTTTGTGACCATTTTGTTCTACCATAATTCGATTTTCAACAAAGTTTCATATATGTATTTACAGGTGGGCACATGTATTACTATAGTGGTTTTGATGTTGTTTTGTTTTCTTTGTTTGTGGACCTGTTTGCTTCCCTTTCTGAGTTAAGTCTTCTTTACGAATTATCATAAAAAACAAAAAAGATACAATCCTCTATAATCATCATACACAAATAACGTTCCATCGCGTTCACATACACCCACACACAAACACAAACATTTTAAGTATTTGCACCTCATTATGGTGGATGCAAAAAATGTTTGTGTAGTTAAACTTCTCTATGATAAATTGCAGTGGTTGATGATAATTCTAGGTTTCCAAAGCATCATGCATGGTTAAAAATCATCCCTCTAATATTATGTTTTGACCATTGTCTAATTCTTAAACAACCCTGAATTCATCTAAAATTTAACCTAATTACACCCAGCAATAATTTTTTGTACAAAAGTTTAAATGATGGGATAAGTAGATTTAACTATGCTCATGCGTTGCAAGAATTTATTAATATTTTTTAAAAATTATTTTTAGTAAGAATTAATACTTTTAAAAGAAATATGTATTAGTGGTGGTTAAAAATAGATATGTTATTAATATATTCAATTTTTTAATTGTTAATAAATTTAACTTATATCCTTCTTGATACATATTATTCTCTAATTTCATGCATCATAATCTTTACATGATACATAATTTAAGAGTAAAAGTATTTTTTTTGGGTCTTGAACTTTACATTTTTTTTTTAAGTTTTCAATCAAATTAAAAAATTAAATCACAAAAATTATGTTAACAAAACCTAATGGATTAATATAATTTTAAATTTCAAATTTATAAAATTGATAAATAAATTATTAATATTGTTATGTGAAATTAAATGAAATGTTATGTGGAACAAATTTTTCTTAAGAGTGTTAAGCTTTTCTTTCTTTAAATTGATTATTTAATGTTTTTAAGAAAAAGTTTTACTATAAAATAAAAATTAATATAGAATCCGCCAAAAGCAGATTTAGAATCTGTTTGTAAAATAAAAATAACATGTGGCGGATTCTATAAACACCATATACAAGTAAATTTATCCGTTATCTCATATAAGTGTAAATTCCTATCAAAACACGCCATTTGCAAATTATTTTACCTAAATGGTACTCTTATAGTAGTAGTAATAATAATATATTTAGATATATTGATGATACATCTATTTTATATAATTTTTAATGGCAATGATATAATTTTTCAGTCTTCTAGGAATCATTGATGGTTGATAATTTAGTGCCCTAGATTGTATTGATGCTTTATATTGTCCTTATTTAGTCCTAAAATTTTTAATTCCTCCTTACAAATACAAACTTAATAAATGAATACAAGAATTCATTCTCTGAATAGAGGAAATGTTACAAATTGAAGTCTTATAAGGCTTTCTCAAGAATAAGAAAATTTGGCCAGGTTTTGAACAAAATGATTGATGAATGAGAATGATTGTTAAAAATAATCTTTGCAATATGTTTTTTGTGTATTAAAATGTGTTAAAGAATGGCATTTATAGAAAACAATTCATGTGGACCATTGGGGATTGATCCCAAATGATGTGTCTCTTCAAAACATACCTATTTGCTTATTTCTAGACTTGGTAATCGATTGCATGACCTTATAATTGATTACACAGTTCAAATTTTTGAAAACTGGCAATGGTCACCTGCTGCTAATTGATTACATGTAGTGTGTCATCAATTACATGAGTTAAAAATCACATTCTAGGCACATGAACAGCATGGTAATCGATTATTGGATGTTGTAATCGATTACACTACAAGACTAGCATGGGTGACCGGTGATTTTACGAATGGGTTTTCCAACGGGTAAGAATTTTACCAATGGACGGGTACGGGCATTGGTTTTTTGGCTGTCGATCAATTATTACCGATGGTAAACAGTAACCCATCGGTAATTTTTGACTGGTCAACCGATGGGTAAAAAAAATAAAACCTGATGGTACAATTAGATTAAAGGTGTCACGGGTGGCGTCAGGAAATTAATATTACCGACGGACTATTCTAATATTACCGATGGGATACATAAAATAATAATAAAAAAATATTTATATTATCGACTGACTTATCGACGGGTAATTATTTTTTAAAATTAATTTAATTAAACAAATTATTATTTTACCAACTGTTCTACCCGTTGGTAATAGTTTTAATAATTTTTTTTGGTTAATGCCATTGCGGTTTAGTACAATACCTATACAGGCTATGGATCGCATTTAATTTTTTTTTATGTATAATAATTTAATTACCAATTGAAATAATATTAAGTAAAAAACTATAAAATAACCATTAAGTAAACAAACAGACACCATAACAAAACAAAGTATCATAAATAAAATAAAAAAGAATAAAATATCAGAAATCTATACATGGGGTTATAGGTGAACAAAGTATCAAAAATAAAAGTCTAGCTACAGTCCTGCTGGTCGTCAGTGTCGTCGGCGCCATCATCATCATCAGACCCAGTAGAGTCATCTGCAGCATCAAAAGGAGATGAGGCCTCAGGAATTGAGGGGAGAGGAAGCCGTGGTGGCATCTGGCCGGAGCTAGAGGATCCTGAAGCCTGCATCTCCCTAAAGGAGGCCATAAGATCAGCAGTGACCTTTTGCTGCATCTTTTGCTTCATCTTTCTGAACTTGATCTTCTATTTCTTAGCCTTCTCACGCTGCTCCTTCTCCAGGAACAACTTAAAGTGTTGCACCTCCCTCAGCTCCTGCTCCACTACAGCTCGGATTGCTACCTGCTCTTGGAGCTGCTGAAGCTGCTCCTACTATAGCTGGATGAGCTATGCTTACTGCTGGAGCTCCTGATTTAGAGCATGCGCATACTCCTTCAGGGCATCATCCCCATAGCAGACCCGATGGTAGAGGATAGGGATCTATTGTTAGGGTAGTACCCCATTCCATATATGCAATCCTTGTATAGGCCGCCGACCACCTGTGTCCATACATTTTCCTGGTTTGGAGGAGGAGGGATATCAACATCTGGCCCAGCTTCAGCTATTTGGGTCTGATACTTGGTCTGCACCTGCTCCTACAGGTTCATGAACTTGTGCTACAAAGAGAAAAGATAAAAAAAATTTGTTAATAATAATTAAGACATAAATGGAAAAAGTAGTAAAAGTAAAGTAAACATGTAACTGGAGTGAAACTGACGTAAGTGGTCTTGGAGCGAAGATCTACCTAGACTTCTCCGAAATCTTCTCCCATTACACCCTTTCGGGTGTGGGTCTCCTTATAGAGCTCTCTCTGGGTCGAAGGACGGTTTAACTCCCTCTACTACACAGATTTCCAAAAGAAATAAAGTCATAAAAACATAGTTGTCACAATTCAAATGTAACAAGCTAATATTTAAAGACTTAAAAACTTACAAGATGCTTTCGAGTACCCTCCTGGGTGCTCGAGCCACCAGTACGCAATGACCCACCTTTTGGGATGCCCAGTTTGTCTTCCCTTTCTCTGACCTATCCTTGGAGGTCGGGTCGGAGGCCCAATGGTGCTGCAACTCAGTAAAGATGGCATCACTTAACCACGAGTGATCCATGTGCCTCTTGCGGACATCGTGCATCATGTCTCACAATCGCTTACAGGACATAATCCTCAAAGCCCTCTTAACATGGACTCATTGTAACATCCCCTGCTGCTTTATGGATTGATAACTGTCCCCACAAACCAACATGGGTCTTTTCAATGTGTTTTGGCCTTACTCACACACTTCCTCGGAAAACTTCCCAGGAGGTCACCCATCCTAAAATTGCTTCAAGTCAAGCATGCTTAACTATGGAGTTCTTTAGTGATAGGCTACCAAAAAGAAGATGCATCTTGTTGGTATAGGTAGTACAAATCAATTCATATAAGCCCTCCTTAGCTGTATAGTCCCATACCTACACAGTCTCAGAATCCCTCTCATTCGGGTGTGTAATTGGTTCATTCATGTGCCCCTCCACTTACACCGGGAGCCACTCCCACTCCTTGTCTGTGCCTTCTTACACAGGCGATCACTCCTCGACTTCGTCACTAGGCGTTACACTCATGCTCAGGTTGAATATAAAATGTCCTCTACATGCACAAAAATAAAACATATTAGTAGTCATAAGCAGATAATTAAAAAATATAAACATATATAAATTACCAAAGATGAATAGTTCATTTTGATTACCTTCCATTCCTGCCACTACGCCTTCTTAGCATCAGCGGGGATGTTAGTAAATGTGGGCCATGGACTCTTATACAGCATCTGTATAACCTCCGTGATCCTATGGTGAGTCTCAGTAAACGAGTCAAAACTGTTATAAAAATATAAACATTTTAAATATCATATGCAATACAAAATTAAAATGTAACAGAAAACTTGTACAATAACTTGTTTATCTCTACCGATCGGCCCAATCTGCCAGAGCACTCTACCGTCAGGCCCAAGTGGCCTACCATCTGGCCCGAGGGTCTCCCATCCGGGTCCCGAGTCTCTGGTCCATCCGAGGATGTAGGAATGTGGTGAGATGCGGGGCTAGGAGTCGGGACAGAGGTAGGGCTGGGGGAGGGGTCAATATTATGGATGGGCTGTGACTGAGAATAAGGGGGAGGTGAGGAGCTAGTGTACGCAAGAGTGGGCATCATCCTAAAAGGAGGGGTGGTCGAAGCAGAGGTGGTGGAGGGGACAGTCACAAAGGTGGTGGGAAGGTGGTAGTAGAGGCAATGGGAGGGACAATCATAGACTTAGTGGCAGGGGTGGTGGTAAGGATAGTGTTGGAGGCTATGGGAGGGGTGGAGGTGGAGGAGGTGGTGGGTAAACTGACCTTCTGAGGTTGGCCTCTGCCTCTACCAGCCATACTGAAACAATTAAAAGAGGCAACAAGAAAAAGTGTAAATTGCATCAGAAAAAACCACTGACAATTTCATAACAATATTGCATATAACATGAGACACTTTAGTTATTCTAAAAGTTCAGGGCTGTTTTCATCATCACTTTGTTGTTGAGCATTATCTGAGTCATCACCATTACTATCCGAGTCAGGCAGTTCTCTGAATGCAATTGGAAGCAAACACTCTATGAAGACATGACATTCATGGCTTTTCATGCTAACAAGCTTACCCTGTGCAACATTGATGCACTTACTTAAGTCAAAAGCAAAACTATCGGGCATTCTCAACCCCTTCAATCACTGACAAACAGCATGTTTCTGAATGGAATTCAGAGCATATCTGGTCTTTGGTTTATAGAAATGACCATCTCTTAATTCTTGTAAATGCAAATTAGGATGTGTGCAATATTCAGCTAGATCATGTCTTGCCTTGTCATTGTCTTTAGTTCAATTTGTATCCATTACAATATTCATAATGTTGTCAAACACATTTTTCTCAATATGCATGACATCTAAACAATGATGCACTAAATTGTCCTTCCAATTTGATAACTCCTAGAAAATGAGATACCCCATACCCTGGCCATTGCATTATCTTTCTGACTTCTGTTATTTTTGGAATATCCTTAACTCGATCTCACAATTGGCGTCCACTTGCTCTAACTAGAGGATCCTCATGTTCAGTAGAATTACTTTTAAGTCCATATCTACTTTGCCTATATGGATGATCAGCATCTAAGAACCTCCTGTGACAATCAAACCAAGAGTTCTTTCCGCCATGTTTCAAGGTGAATGCCTTAGTATCCTCCATGCAAATTGGGTATGCTAATTTGCCTTGAGTCATCCATCCAGACAACATTCCATAAGCTGGAAAGTCATTGATGGTCCATATTAATGCGGCCCTTATCATGAAATTATGCTTTGTTGAAATGTCATAAGTAAGAACACCCGGGCACCACAACTCATTCAATTCATCAATTAAGGGTTGAAGATACACATCAATTTTAGCTTTGGATTATTAGGGCCAGGGATTATTCATGTTAAGAACAAGTAGGGATCTTTCATGCACATTTTAGGAGGGAGATTGTAGGGTGTAATAACTACAGGCCAGTATGAATAGGGTTTACTAAATTAGTTATTTGGAGTAAATCCATCTGAATAGAGTCCTAATCTAACATTTCGATGGTCAAAGGCAAAATCAAGATATTGTTGATCGAAATGTTTCCACGCCTCACCATGCGATGGATGCGTCATCACACCATCATCCCTCTGATTTTCATTGTGCCACTTCACATGAGAAGCCGAGCTCATTAACGCATATAGCCTCCTAAGTCTAGGGATTAAGGGTAGATAATGCATTCTTTTCTAAGGGACATCTTTATACTTCCCTCTTCCATGTCTCTTGGGTTTAAACCTAGGCTCTTGACAAAACTTATATGCAGTCAATGAAATATCATCTTTTATAATAAAGCATGCAACCTCTCAAGCAACAATAAATCTTTCTTTCCTTTAACCCAAGTTTAGAAACTAATTTTTTAGCTTGATAAAAATTGTTTGGAATTACATTAGGATTCGGACTTAGCTCACTTATTCGTGTAGCCCACTAATCGAAAGAACTTTGGCTTTGGTTCCCTTTTGACTTAATGCTCAACATTCGAACCGCTAATGATAACTCGAAGTGCACACAATCCTCCTATAAAGGTTGATTGGCAGCCTTAACAAGACTATAAAACCTAGCAGCATCTTGTTTGGGCTCCTCAACCAAAGGTTGCAAATAACGAGCTGTAAATTCAGGACCAGCAACATCAAAAACCATCTCTTGATGTTTAACCAGGTTATCTTCTCACAGCACATTACCCACATCACATTGATCTACTTGGATCCCACTAGAACTACTTCTAATCTAAAACATACCTAATTGATTCCATGCATTAATTGTCTCCCCATGCTCAGTCCAAACCAAATAGTCCGGTATGAACCTCCACTTGTACAAATGAACCCTTGTTGTATCATTATCTAAATATTTCCTACATTTGCACTTATTACATGGACACCTAACTTTTGCCTCATTAATAAACTATTGTATTTGACATGCTACCCACATAAATTCCTCAACACCACTATAAAATTCTGGTTTAATCCCCCTTTTGTTAGGGTTCAATCTATTGTATATCCATGACCAGTTTGAAGGTAATATTGCATTTGTGATAAACCCTAGGCCCTACAATTTTGTAAAGACATCAAATTATTACTTTCAAATACAAATTCAATTGCTATTTAAATTTGTAGTACAACTACTTTTAATCTTATTTACTTAACAAAAATTTAACAGAATTTTGACAGTATCTCCCTTTAAATTAGGAGCTTCCATCATAAGATATTTCTTTTAATCAATCTTTAAATTTTTTTTAATATGGTTATTTTTAATCTTTTATCCCTAAACAAAGTTTTACAAAATTTCGACAACAATTTTTACAAAATTTCGACAGTATCTCCCCTTAAATTAGGAACTTCCATCATAAGATTTTTTTTTAATCGTTCCTTAAGTTTTTTTTAATATTGTTATTTTTAATCTTTTATCCCTGAAAAATTTTTACAAAATTTCGACAGTATCTCCCCTTAAATTAAGAGCTTCCGTCATAAGATATTTCTTTTAATCGATCATTAAGTTTTTATTAATACGATTATTTTTAATCTTTTATCCCTAAAAAAATTTTTACAAAATTTCGACAGTATCTCCCCTTAAATTAGGAGTTTCTGTCATTAGATATTTCTTTTAATCGATCTTTAAATTTTGTTAATATAGTTATTTTTAATCTGTTATTGCTAAAAAAGTTTTTTATAAAATTTCAACAGTATCTCCCCTTAAATTAGGAGCTTCCGTCATCAAATATTTCAGTCAATTCAATAATTATAAACATTATTATAAAGATCAATAACAGAATAAATATAGTGAAACAGTTAAATTTTAATAATTACATACAATTTATATAATCCTAAAAACCGTTCTATTGTGCATCCCTTATAACTCCACAACATGCATCCTACAATCTCCGCAAACACAGAATCACACAGTAAACAACGCAAACAAGTCAGGGAAGAACCTCTATGCCCTTCCCCCCAGTCAAGCAATCCCTATTTCCTACAACTCTATCCTAGAAAATATAAGTCTCTATCCTACATATATATATTAAACCATAAAAATAACAAGGATTTAGTTACTAACCTCTGCAATAGTGGAAATAAACAAAATGTGTAAGCTATCCGCATCCAACCAAATCCAATCCTGAAATTTCAACATGAAAAATTTATATCTACACACAATTATATACATAAAAAACATAAAATAAAATAAGATAATTAGAATGGCAAACCGATCTTAGTCAATAATCGCTGCCACCCTCAAACAATACTCCTACATTAAAAATAAATAACAATAATTACTCTTCAGTGTAATAAAACATAACCCCTAAACACAATACTATGCCTGCTTATAAACAAATGGAAAAACCAAGCCAAATAAAAAAAAAATAAATTGACTAAAGTGTTCACCAAAGATCCTAGATCATAATGGCGGTCTCCATTTGTTGAATGGAGCTTCGGTAGTGGAGCACGGCTGGGAAAGAGGAGCGGTGGCGATAGGGAGCGAGAGAAATCACGTTAGAGGAGAGAGAGAGCAGCGATGAAGTGAGGAGGAAGAAGGTGATCTGGGAACATATTAGTGTGTTACCGACGGGTTTACTGATGAATACACGGATAAATGAAACGATATATTTTGAATTTCACAATTACCTACGGGATTACCGACGGGTTTACCGATGGGTGTGTGGAACACCAAAGGTTGCGCTCCAACGTGTCAAGTTACAAATACCCATCGATAAACCCATCTATAAACAATAAAAATTATTAAAATAAAATAATATTAATTACTCCTAGGTAAAACCATTAGTAATAAATAGCCAAAAAAGTTGTAAAACCAAATAAAAAACCCCTCGGTTTGGTAGTCAGTAACTAAATAAAAAAATTAATTTAATCAGTATATCCGTCGGCTATATTGGATAAAAAATATTTGGAAAATCAAATTAGATACCCGTTGGTAAACCCGTCGATAATATATTGACAGAATAAAAAAAATATAAATTAAATAAGACACATGTTAGTATACCCGTCAGTAATTATTAATATAAAAATAATTAAAAAACAAAATATTATACCCATCGGTAAAGTCATTGGAAATAATACACGTCATATGGCAGGATTTAGCATCATTGTTTACCGACAGATAAACCGACGGCTATTTATATAAATTTGTTTTAATTAGAAAAATACAACAGCCCGTCGAAAATGCCGTTGGTAATTAATGATGGGTTTGTACCCCGTCGGTAACATCCATCGGTATCCTGCAGATTTCTAGTAGTGTTACAAGAGTTCCAGTACTTGAAAAATTAAAGTTTAACACTCTTTAAGTCATTCTCTCATTGTGAAAAAATATTTCCAAACATCTTTCAAACATATCCTTTGAGACCATACTCATATTTTCACAAATCAAAGCAACTTCCTCATTAAGAACAAATGAATTATTCCAAATCAAGTTTTCTTTATATTCAAAATCATTTCTTAGATTAAAACTTGATTAATTTAAAAATGGCCAAATAAACTTATTAAACAAAACCTTTTAACAAATTGATCTAAGTCCTAATTATTCTAACCATTTGACTTGATGGTGACTTGTTCATCTTCAAGAAATTCCGTGCTATTATGCATTTATCTTTTTGTCATTTGCTTGGCTTTTGGCATCATCAAAACCACTATCAAAACCTACAATATAACATTCACATATCGATGCTTGTGGTTGACGTCAGAGAGAAGGTGTGTCGTCAAATTCGAAGGAGTTGTTGTGTCGTACAGTGTCGTCAGAGGAGTTGCTGCTGTTGGAAGTTATCATCAGATTCTAGAAATTTTGGTGGTGGCAACCTCTTACCAGCACCCAATTGGATGGTGTGGCCGGCGAAAAGTTGGATACGATGAAGACTCGACAGCAACGGTGGTTTGAGGGTGGCAGTGGTGATTTGGATACAGTGTTGACGGAGGATCATTATGTAATTTTTCGAAGCATTTTTATTTCATAAATTATTATTTATTTTGTTTTAAACTAAAATTATCATATAGTTAAATCTTAGCCATTCAAGCAAAATTTAATGGTGAAGATGAATGTACCATTAGATGTTCCAAAAGAGGTATCGGATAACTTGAAAACTTCTACAAAGCAAAATCCATGGTTTTGTCTATTTAACACCAAGCAAAGTTCAGTGTATCACACAACTGTTATTTACCACATTTATAAAGTATGGGTAAATATTAAAAAATGTTGCTAGACACGTGTAATTTTAGCTTCAGTTAATTAAAAGTGCAGCTAAAGTTATTTATTATACTTTTAAATGTATTTAGTCACATATATTTCGAATCAAAATTTACTTTGTAACTATTTATGTTTCATTTATAAATGAATCTTTATAATTTAGTTTTTCGGATATAACTCTCATACTTTTCTGATATATCCTTACTATCTAATGTTGTTATACACAATCATGTACAATTATTGAGATATGCATCGCACGAATAAAAAAGTGAAAATTGTACTGACTATACTCTACTAGCACTACTGTAACGAAGGCTGACTGTACTCAGATAAACCATAGATTTTGCATGGAGAAACATTATTTATCTTCTATATGATTTGGGACACTGGTGGTCCAAACTATTTTAAGTCACCCACCCTTTTGTTTTAAAGAAAACAAAATGGGGGTGCGCCCTCCTCAGCTTTCCGCTGCACCCAGTTCCTGCCACTGGCCACCGACGTCATCTCTGGCATGGCCCTCCATTGCTGGCGGTTAGTGCTTCAGTGATATTCTTGCAGCCATTGGCTCTCGATGGTGGTTCGGGGACTCTTGGATGCAAACAGTCAATGAGGAAAAAATAAAAGAAAATATTGACCATGTCCAAAGTGGTAATTTCATGATGGGATGAATTTTAATTTTGAGAAAGAAAATCTTGACTACCGGATATGCATGGATGGTGAATTTTTATTTAATTTGGATTACCATAGATGTACAACAAATTATCAGCACTATCCAAATAAATTTAATAGTTTATCAATGAAAAATATTATTTGTACTTATGATGTGTGAGACACCATACCAACTCACATATCATCTACTATTAGATGTGGTGTGGACCTATTCAAGTACGGTCTACACTCTACCCAATAGTGAATAAGATGTGAGTCGGCACGGTGTTCTATACATTATGAATACAAATATCATTACTCTATCAATTGTTTAAAATGACCCCTTGTGTCCCATTTTTGGGACTGGACCATTACATACGTTTCCCTGTAATGAAGGCTGACTATACTTGGATAAAAAATTAGTGGACACTTGAAAACCAATTGTTTGATTATGCTTAGATTTTCTAACTTGCGGTGATGTTATTCATTGAAGCAAGAATAATTCTTTAGCTATCTTTTACTCTAAAATTAAGATATCAGTCGTTGTATGCTATTGACTCAATCAATCATCTTTGTAGTCTTGAAAAGGATGTAACTATATGTGAACTTGAAAGGAAATTAGCCCCTTGATGAGTTGCATCAGTGTCGCAAACAATTTGGCAAGTTGGTCATTGGGTACGTATAGCATCATCGATCACCATATCTAATTCCCCTGTTTTTAATCAACCCTCATACTTTTTTCACACCCAAAATTGGATGGAATGGTACTTATACAATTGTTCTAAAGAGATAAGGTTAAGTGATATCTCCGACAAAATAGTTATGTTTGACATGTCCATAACGACCTCCCTTAGCTAATAGTAAGATTTTGGATATCATTTCATTTATATGTGATTTATTTAATTTACAGTCCGTTGCGGTAAGAGGTGGTTGATATAACCATGACAAATCAAAAAGCATATTATGTGTAGTATCATTTAACATTATTGGAGGCTGCAATTTTCTCTATTTATTTTGGAGCCTCAACACTACTAACCACATGCGTATTGTCGCACCCAGTGGGATGAAAAAATGAAAGGAAAAGGGAAATTACAATATAAATTAATTGAGTCGTGTAAATTTTATTTAAATTAGAAAAATTAGAATCATATAAGAGCACAATAGTCATTGCACCATTTTTTTTTTAATTTTTGAAAGTTATCTTTTGTATTATTATTGATGATTTATTATCAGTAAGGGATGGGGAGTTAGGCATAATTTTGAAATCTAAAAAGGGATAATTGTAATGTCAATTAACCTTGAGGAACGTTGTTGGAATTTGCCATTTGTTTTTTCACAAGGATATTTTGAAAGCCTAGAATTATCATCAACCATTCTATAAAGAAGTTTTGCTAAACAGACAATTTTTTTGTTTTTGCCTCCACCATACTCAAAATGTTTGTCTGTGTGTGGGAGGGTGTGTGTAGGTTTGAAATCAGTGAAAATTTATTTATTAGACTATGTATAATTATTACAAAAGGATTGTATACAAAACTTTTATAGAATGAGGTGGAAGTGTATGTTGGCATACCATAATCATCTTCCATCATCAATGGCAATAAGTACTTGGTCCCTGATACTATCATACCCAATATTTTGATGGCTACTACTATCACCATGTTCATATGTTTCGGATGGTAACTTAGGAAGCAAGAATTGTGTCTCTTCTAGATTTTTGTCTACATTGTTCCAAAGGTGCTCTTGCATCAGCCTTATTCCCTCCAATTCCATCGCTACTTCCTTCATGCTTGGTCTCTCCTCCCCTTTAAGTCTTAAGCACTTTGCTGCGAGAATAGCAAGCTCCTCGATCTCTTGCTTGTTTTCTTCACTCAAGATGTCAACTTGAAGAACATCAAACAAATGATTCTCTTTCAAGCAAGATAAAAAGTAGATAGCAAGACTTCTTTTATCTTCTGACCTGTCAAAAGAAAGAGGTTTCTCACCTGTTAAAAGCTCTACTAGGACTACCCCAAAGCTATAAACATCACTTTTCTCAGTAAGTTGACTTGTTTGCATGTACTCTGGGTCCAAGTATCCAATTGTGCCTTGCACCATTGTGGCCAATGCAGTTTGATCTAATGGAACCAATCTTGAAGCTCCAAAATCAGACACTTTGGCATTGTGAGTTTCATCTAAGAGAATGTTGGCACTTTTGACATCTCTGTGGATAATAGGAATAGAGGTAGCTGAGTGAAGATATGATAGAGCTCCTGCTGCCTCTGCTGCTATCCTTAGACGAGTTATCCATGTTGAATTGTTTTCCTTGCTTCCATTGTGAATAAAATCAAAAAGGGTTCCATTGTTAACAAATTCATAAACTAGTAATGGAACTTCTGTCTCTAGACAACAACCTAAAAGTTTCACTACATTCCTGTGATTGATTTGAGATAAAACAACCACCTCATTAATAAACTGCTCAATTTGGCTCTCATCAACTATCTTGGACTTCTTGATAGCGACAATTTTATTATCTGCTAAAAATCCTTTGAAGACTATACCGTAGCCTCCTTTGCCAATGATTAAGTTCTCATCATAGTTGTTGGTAGCCTTCTTTAGTTCATTTGCTGTGAAAATTTGAGCAGCTGTTTGGGAGGACTCTTTTCTCACAGACAGTTGTTGCAACAAAATCAAGCCGCCATTTTGCTTAAAGAACTTCTCTTTTAGTTTGTTGAGTTTTCTTTTCTGATACATCAAGAACATCAATGAAATCGACACAAAAAGAGCAATAAATCCCGCACTTGCACCTACACTCAAGATATGTTGAATACAAATCTCAAAATTATCTCCAAAATGAATTCTGAACTAATACTATTAGCGTATATACTAACTGAAAATTTCATGCATGCCCAAAAAAATTATAAGATGGAAACTTAATAAAACAAAAACGTAAATGTGTTTTATTTGCTTACCAATGGCATACTTGGGAAGTGCATTTTCTTTGTGGCACGGTTGTTCCTTTGTTCCATTTCCGGATTGCCCCTTGGGACAAAAACATTTGTAGGATCCAAGTGTATTGAGACAATTATATACACTTATGCATGTATGATTTCCAGTCTTGCATTCATCAATGTCTGTATGATCATAACAAAAATAACAAATTTATCAAACAACCAATCCCCTTTTTCACAAGTTCAAACTAAACATAAAACTCACGGACTGAGTTATTTAATAACTTTTTACTTAACTTCATTTTTCACTCTTTTATAATTGAGCAAAAATATTAATCGCTAAAGTTTTGTAGTTATTAGTTACTTTATTTTCGTAATTATTTTTCTTTTCAAATAAAATTTAATCAAATAAATATTCGTTGAAATAAATTTTTTTTTGAGACTATGCTGTATATATCGGTTTCAGAACATTACTAATCGAGGTCACTTATATAAAAAATACTAAGTACTGCAGTTTATCAAATCTAGAAAATGAAAAAAAGCGTTTACCCGGAAAAAAAAACCAAAAAGGTAACACACGCCTTCCGTGTGATATTTTTTGCACATTAATTGCTCTAATTTACGCAATTCCTTAAAAGCCCTTAAGTTTATTTTAGTTTTCAAAACTAAATTATGAATGGTGTTTCTACATCTCATACGCGGTTTCTGCTGCCCATGTTGTTACTACTCCAAGCCTTACGAGTTTTTTTTTTTTTTTTCACTGCTATAGGATGCCGATTTGATGAAGATAAGGCTTTTGCTGCCCGGTCTTTTTGTGCTGAGGAATATGTTTATGGCTATGGTGATATAGGTGGGAAGCACAAAAGATCTATTTGCTGGTTTTGATGTTTTGTTAGGCCTACTCTTAAACTTTCTCTTCTTTCTTTCATGGACGTTGCTGGCTTTAATTTCCTTTTTCTATTCTTTTTTGGATTTTGTTCTCTGTTGCCTCATGTTTTTGGCAAAATGGATGGACTGCTTATGTATTCTTTTTTGTTGTTTTGTGTTTCTTTTGTTCTCTTGCTCCTCATGTTTTGGGGTTGAGCTTTTTAAATCATTGGAAATTAAAAAAAAAAGGATCATCACCACTTAACCCTACATGATCTTTTTCTCTTAATTTTATGAAAAGAGCTGTGGCTTCTCAATAGGCATTTCAAAGTATAGGGGTATTGCAAGGTGATAATCTTGATGAATATATAACTAACACAATCAGCTTTAACACTAAAATATAAAATGTTCATAATTGTTGGGTTTGCAGGGATAAATAATATAGCTTGAATATTTTTATGGAATTGCAATATTATAAGATTCATTATGTATTATTTTTGTCCAAATTTGACTTGAAAAAAGGTATTATATTTTATATTTGACTAAATTTACAAGTTGTTTGAATTTTTATTTCACTACACTTTTAAATTCAAGTTAAACATTATATTTAAGTTGGAAATTTTTTGTGTTGTGTTAAAAGTTTAATTATGGTTAATTTTTATGTTTAATATTAATAAGTATAACTATCAAATATAAATTTGAAATATCATAATAGCAATATATTAATTTAAAATAAGTTTTTAGTTTTATTTTTGGTAAAAAATAAGCTTTTAGTTAAACATATTTAGAAATTTCACAAATAAAAATAATAAATAAGAAATGACAATAATAATTGAGATTCTAATACAAAATTTTTAATTTATTTTTTAAAATTAAATACTAAAATAATCTTAAAGGTATTTGAAAAATAGCGTAAATAAGGCCAGTTAATATATAGTGACAATAGCTACTCCCATAGGTTTTCCCTCCCCACTCAAATCAATAAAGAAATAGAGTGACAAGATGCTCTTTAAAATATTGAAACAACCGTACTATGAGACACAACCATCTTTCATGCTCTGTCTGGCAAATAAAAGAAACAAAATTGTTTTGTAAAACAAAGAGCAAAAAAAAAAAATCAACATATACCATTGAAGCAAGTAAATTAAAAACTTTTTCTGATATTTTCTCAATATTTTTTCTTTTTTTGGAAATGTGAAGTAAGAAAATACTGGGTAACATTAGTAAGATAACTAATTAATCAAACATTAAAAATAAAAATATTAGTATATTTTTTGTTTTTCGAAGTATTTCATCCCTAATAAATAAGAGATTAATCTCCCAAAAGAGTGCCTATGTAAGGATATCTTTCAATATTTTTTTATATATATAAATTTTGGAATCAAACTGACTATATATTTAAAGGACCCGAACATCTTTCACCGCACCAACACATTCTTGCTTGAAGACAACAGTATATGATTATTGTAAAACTTGAGTTCATAATCAAAGAAAGATGGTGTATAAATATTAGATATAGATTAATCGAATCTATTATTACCTGAGCAACCATCAGGATGGTATGGGTTTCCTTCATAACCTTTATTGCAGTGGCATAGGTAACCAGATCCAGTACTGTTTGAGTCCGCGCAAGTGGCATTTCCCCTGCAAGCTTCACAAGTTCCAACAGCCCAATCAAACACCACAGGCATCGTCTCCTGTGGTAGTTTTAGCAAGTGATCCTTAGAAAATGTGTAGTTGTCATTTTTCACAACAAAGGAGTAGCCGCAACTGTTGAATTCCAAGGAGCTGTTGAAATTCTCAAAGCTAGCTGTTTGTAAAGTGATGTTCTTCATTCCAGGAGGAATATCCACTTGACAACACCCAATCCCTGAACAATCCCCATCAACAATCTTTGTGCTATTGTAGTAACATCTTGTCAAGCACCTTGTTGCATATTCTGCACCACCGTAGAAGCTATTAAGATAGCCATAAGTGTCGCAGCCAACACTGATGAACTTGTTATCATCGCTAGAAATGGTAAAACCAGGAGCGTAAAGTGTGAGCCAGGGAGCATTACCGCTTGTCAAGTTGCTACCATCACTACTATTGTAACAAACTTCGGAGACAAAAAACATCATCTCCACTTTGCCCTGGACGGTGTTTATGGCTGTGACTTGGAACTCGTTTGCCCAGTATAGAGTGTTGTTGACGCAAATAAGTTCAAATGGTTCAAATGCTTGTTCCAAGAAACATGTCTCACGGGTTGTGGATGAATTTCCAACTCCAAATGGATACGGAATTGGAACACCTCCACAAGCACTTTGGCAGCCATCAAGGGTTTGAATTTGATCATCGGCAGCTGCTCCTACAAGGAGGACTAATGCAACGGTTAGCGCCAGGGATTTGAGCTCCATTGCCACACAAGATATTAATATCTCACTCACAAGTCACAAGTATAATAAGATGGCTAGCAAGCTATATCTCTCTTATATAGTCCTCGGATGGGACTATGATCAAGTTGACAAGTTCGTTGGAGTAGGCCCTTGCCCCTCTTTACTTCTACCCCAAAAAAAGGGTTAACTATTTTCGTGCTCTTCTATTCCAAGATGGTTTAATGAATTCACACTATTTGAGAAATTGTTATTTGTCGACTTGCAAGAGAAGGCTGACCAAGACTTAATGTATAAGAATTTGTCAAGAGGGAATATGTAAGTGGTGGTAAATGCTTCGTACCTTTATCAACTACAGAACAAAAGACAATATATTGGAAGAAAGGACAAATGGAGAAACTATAGATACATGACGATGGTATCATTCTCTAATTTCTTGTTTGGTCATTGTATAAGGATAGTTTTGAAAGATCAGAACATTGTTCTCTTGATAGGCAGGCATATGGTTGACAAGGTCCGCATTCTAGAGCTATAGTAATTGAGAAATTTTTGTGCGTTCCATGACTTGGGAGAGTAATCAAGGTTTGATTTGGTAGTGTTTTTTTGAAGGGGTATTATTGCTAATGAACAATATATAACTCAGATTTTTATATTTAGTAAATAAATGAGCTCAGGTGTTGTGACTTTGCTAGGAGTGCTCTTGATAGTTCTCATTTGAGCTGACTTAAGTTCTAAAATTTGAAAAACTAATATAATACTTCATTAAAAAGTTTGATATTTGAACCTGCAAAATCAACACCTTTACATCGATATATATGAATATGTGAGGGGGGAGAGTGTTTTATTTATTTTTTTTATAATCGGATAAACACTCAAAACACCTAAGAAGGGGCAGTAAGGAATTATATCATGATGATGCAAAAAGAAACACATCGAACTCATATAAAAGGTATAGCAAAACAAAAACAAAGCGCAAAGAAAAACTCCACAAAGGATCAAAACTAATAACAAAGCAAACAACACCACAAAAAAAAATGAGAGGCTATTGCCACACCCTTATGTCATTGCCACACCATTTTGGTGACTCTTGTTTTGCTATTACTAAAATTCCCTTATCTAATATTTATTCTAACTTTGTATCTATTACCACAATCTTAATTATTTATAATTAACTTTTTTAAAACATCTAAAAAAAATCATGACATTATCTCCATTGATATTTTTAAAACAATTTTTCAGTCAATTCATTTCAACAAATCTAGACACATGCAAGTATATTGATAAATGAAGAAACGAATAATTATTTTTAAAATTAAGCTTAGATGAAAATTACACATAAATGATGATCATTGATTTCAGTCATTCAAGTACAAGATATGACTTTAATAAGTTGAACAAGTACTAGATTGTTATTTGAGTTGTTACATTGAAAGCATGTGTAGAAATACATCATTATTTATTAAATTTTATATGAATTATTTAAAAAAGTTTTAAATATCATGTTTATATAATATGTATATTGTAGCTTGAAGCTATACACGTCAAAATTTGTTTTTTAACCAAACACTTATAAGAAATTAAAATTAATAAATGTGTAACTCATTAGAATTTTACTTAATCTTTAATTAACTCTCTATGATTTAAATTTCTTTAATCAAGTCACTACAATATACTTTGTAAAAAATTTTATAATCAATACCCTAAAGCTAACCTATGGCTTAAAAAATTAAATACAATAAACATTTAAAAGTCTAATTGACTATTATTAGGACTTGCACTTTTCCAATCAAAAGCATTAAATTTAATTTTTTTTATTACAATAGGTTTTTTGGAGAACTAATTATATGAGATTTATAATATAAAGACTTGATTAAACAAAATTAAATCATGTGGACCTAATTAGAAATTTGATGAAAGTACATGTATCTTCAAATTTTTTAAACATACTTTTTTCAAAAAAAAAACTATCTATAGTATAATATAAAATTTATGAAGAGATATTAGAATATAAAGAATATAGTGTAAGATTGAATGAGTGTAGATTAAAAAACTATTAAGCAATGACATTTAGGAATAATAAAACAAAAACCACTAAAATGTGTGGCAATAGCCACTCGCTACAAAGAAGCATAAATTTCTATTGCCTTCCTTTCTCCCTCTAGCTCTTCCTTTTTGCCTCTAGCTCGAGAACGTTTTGTCCCATCCTACCTTCCTCATACGAAATTCAGCTATAATGAAAAACACATTCTATGGAGAGGGTGCTGCTTATCCCACCGAATACCATAGATGTGAATGTCCTATCTTATTTGTTTCCATGCAAGTTTTGGTATGCCATAAAAAAATATGTTAAAATAATATTTCTCTTTCATTAATTAAGGGTTCAAACCAAAAATTACTTTATTTAATATTTATATTTATTATAGTTATTTTAGATTTTAAGGCTTAGTTTAGCCGTGCTCTTTAATTCAGGAAGTGCTCATCATGCTTATGAAAAATATAATTTTTTTTTCAGTTTTTGAGTAATAAGAAAAGCTGAAATATTTTTACTCTTGACTTTTAAAAGCTATAAGTGTTTTGAAAGTATTTTATGGAGTGTTTCTTGAAGCTGGTTAAGACTCTTTGATAAAGCATAAAACACTAATATAACCTTACTCTCTTTAAAGAAAATGAAAGTAAAACTTATCATATTTAATATCTATGTTTATTATAGTCATTTTAGACTTTACCAATAACTTTATAATATATTTACCAGCAAACACTATTATTGTAATTTCATTTTATTGAAGGCAATTTCTACATAACTTTACCAAACAATATTAATTACTATGACTTTTTAGGAGCGATTCATGGTGAGTCTAAGGAGCTCAACAGCTCTAGAAAAATCACAACAAAACCAAATCAAATCTGAAAGCTTCTTTATAATATATTTACCAAATATTATTTTTGTGGCTTCTTTTTAATAAGAATGACTTTTACATTATTTCACAAAATATAGCACTATTATAATAATTTTTTAAGAGTAACTTTTAAAGATTTCATCATTTAACTCTAAAAAAGACACAACCACACCAAATCAAGTCTAATTCTAACCCATTTAATTTGTTAGATGTCATTTCAGCTTTATGGTAATTAATAAGAATAAGTGGTAGGAAATAATGAGAAATGTTTAGAAAATGTGGAAAAAGTAAAGAACAATAATGACTCGCTAAAACAATCTTTTCTCTTAGTTCTAAACTCTAGTGGATGCGAAAAAATCAAAAATAAAAACTCACCAGTGAGAATGTTGGTAACTCTTATTGTCTTATTGCTGGTAACTAAGTATTGAATTTAATCGCTACCCGTTTATAAAAGTTGATAACTAATGAAGTGTTAGATAATAACAAATGGTGCTACATATGTCAAGGTTGAGATGGATTTCCACCTCACAAGCACTTTATCTATTGACGGATCTTATACAATTAAAGTGAGAGATTCAAATCAAATATTTTGAGAAAAAGGGACCAACCCAAAACAAAAACTCAAAACAAACCAAAATTAAAATTACATAGATCTATTATATTGGACCAAAAACATATTTAAAACAACTGTTAAATACGTAAATTTACAGAGATCATGCATATGCTGTAAGCAATTGAAAATCTGAATAAATGGACAAAAATAATGTTTAGATAGTCCCCTAGAATTAAAGAAACTAATACTTCCATAATTTCAAAAGATGATGAAATATTGGTCTGCAAATCCGAATGGGAGCTTGGACTGATATTGATATACTCAAATTCTTTTATCTTGCTCTGACAATTGGTCTCGGTTAAAAGTTCCTAAGCGTGCTAATTTCGCGTATCCTAAATAATGCTTGTAAAAGGATGTTTGATGTTTGAATGAATGGATATGGAATTTTGACATATTCGATCCCCAGTGAAATTGTAGCAGCAACTGCGGATCTTATCAGCTGCAGTTGCTGTCACTCAAATAGCGCCCAACCATCGAGATCAACCAAAAGAAGTCTTATCCAAGCTCTTATACATTTTTTTTTTTTTAAGGTTCAGCTCTAAAGAAAGGAGCGAATAGCATATTACATCATGTCCTCAACAAAAGACAAAACAAAATAGTAGAGTACCACACTTCAAAACATGACAAAACATATCATACACTCAAAACACAAGAAAATGAAAATTCATGAGATACAATAGACAAAAACATCGAACTAATAACATGAAACACAAAACCAAGCGCTACACAAATCTCGGTAGAAGGACCCTGAGTCCCACAAGGGCACCTCCTAGTTCTTGTATGTCTTCTATTTTATTTTTTTTGTCACGCTCTGTAACGATAGCTGACCATACTCGGATTAAAAATTATTGGACACTTCAAAACCAAATTAATGTTTCATTATGGTTGGATTTTCTAAGACGCAATGATGTTATTCATAGAAACAAGATAATTCTTTGGTTGACTATGTCTTTAAATCTAAGATGTCAGTCATTGTATGCTATTGACTCAATCAATGATGCTTGTAGTCTTGAAAAGGATGTAACTATGAACTTGAAAGGAAATTAGCCCCTTGAGTTGCATAAGTCTCCCAAACAAATTGACAAGTTGGTCATTGTAAAATCCTAAAGCTATTTTGGTGGTAGTGAATGAGAAAGAATCTCTTATATTTGTGTCTCTTAGCTTCTCATTCTCCTATTTTATTGCTACCACTCCTTTTCTACATAAGAGAGAAATGACTTTTCAACATCTCTTTATGAATGGATGAGAATGGAGAAGCTCACCTATAAATTGAGCTCTCATTTTCTCATTTCATCAAGTCATCTAGAGAGCAAAAACATAAGAATTTCTTTGAGTAGTTTTCTCCTATATATTTAGAGAGAAAGTGTGTACTCCTTTTTTTTAGGAGAGTGTTGTTTTTATCTCCTTGTGATAAAGAGAAGTTGTAATCCTCAAAGAAAGTTATTCAGTTCTTTTTACATATTTTGTCTAAATTCCTATTTTTTTTTCATTTCTATATTTTAGCTATTATTATATGTCTAGTACCTAATAATGGTATCAGAGCCCAAGGTTATTGATTGATTATTCTTCCGCTGTGAGATACTATACCTAAAAAAAATGGCAACAAAGTATGAAGTTGAGAAGTTTAATGGAAGTAATTTCTCCTAATAGAAATTGAAAATGAAGGCAATCCTAAGGAAGAACAATTGCTTGCCAACAATCGAAGGCAAACCTACTGGGATAGTTGATGACAAATGGAAAGATATGGATCATAGCGCTGTTGCAAAATTACATTTGGCATTGGTCGATTCAGTCTTGTCAGGTGTTGTAAAGAAGAAAATGGCAAAGAAAATTTGTGATGTACTTGTCAAACTGTACGACGTCAAGTCACTTCGTAATAGAATATTTCTAAAGATGAGGTTGTATTCTCTTCGGATGAGTGAATCCACATCGATAATGGATCACATCAACAATCTGAATCTGTTATGCTCCTAGGTTACTGCCTCAAATTATATAATAGCGGAGAATGAGCATGTGAAACTTTGACTTCGAAGTCTATGGGACTCATATGATCATCTCATTATCAACATCACCAATAATAATATTACTAATCATCTAGCCTTTGATGATGTTATCGGTGCTATTATTGAAAAAGAATCCAAGCACAAGAATAAGAAAGACAGATTAGAGAGCTCAAAGCAAGCTGATGTTTTGTCAGTGATAAGAAGGAGATCATTGGAGCGTGACTCCAAGGGTAGCCATGGTTAGAGTAGATCAAAGTCAAGGAGAAGAAAGAACTTCAAATGCCACTAATGTAGCATTAGAAGAAAGATTGTTGGCATAACAAGAAGAACACAGAGAGGACTTCAAATGCAACAACTTCCCAATGATATACATTGAGTACTTTTGATGAATAAGAAATTCTATATAGCGAAGTGGCAATTGGTGCTAAAAGTGGTAAACATTTCACTGATGTCTAGATAATATAATGGACTTAGGAGAAACTTGGCATATGACTTCTTGCCATGACTGGTTTTGCATTTATGAACCTGTTTCAGAAGGATTTGTGTCTACGAGAAATTATCATGGCTAAGACATTGCTGGTGTTGGTGCTATCAAGATAAAAATGTTTAATGGTTCTATTTGCACAATTTAACTGGTACGATATTGAAGCAAGGTTGTCACCTACCTTCTCAAAATAAAAATTGTTTAAATGAAAAGTTGCACAAAAAATATAGTAAAGGGCATAACCTAGGTCATCTCTCAAGGGGCTCTATCATTTAGTTGGAAAATTGTGGGTTTAGAGAATTAAGATTTAAAGCAATTAAAATTAAATGATAATAGCAATGATAAAGAGGCACCAGTGCAAGGTATTTCTAGGATTGGAGACAACTGAACAAAGAATCATTCATTGATTGCAAAATGCAAGCATACATTAGAGACAACTCCCCCCTTATTCTTAGCCATGCTCTTACTTTAACATTTTGAAGATCTCTCCATGTGGCAAAAAATATTAGACAACAAACCATGTTTCTTGATCCATTGCCTTTGCTACCTATTTTATGCCACCATTGTAGGTTGAAGAAGTAGATCTATTGTTGCTTGTGGTTGATGCTCGAGAGAAGGTGTGACGTTGAAACAGTTGTCATGTCGTACCGTACCATCAGAGGAGTTGCCGCTACTATAACTTATCATCAGATTCTAGAATTTTAGGTGGTGGCAACCTTACCAGCACCTAGTTGGACGGTGTAGGCAGCAAAAAAGTTGGATATACAATGGAGACCCAACAGCAATGGTGGTTTGAGGGTAGCAGTGGTGATTTGTGTACATTATAGATAGTTGTTGATGAGGTATAAGTGAGGATAATTATGTAATTTTTTAAATAAATTTTTATTTTATAAATTATTATTTATAATGTTTTAAATTAAAATTATCATATAGTTAAATCTTAGCTGTTCAAGTAAAATTTAATGAAGATGAATGTACCATTAGATGATGCAAATAAAAGGTTCTAGACCAAATTATCTGGCTCCTATGTCATTAAAATAACTTGAAAACTGTTGTACAAAGTGATCTGTGATCATGCAAAAGAAGCAAACAAGAAGATGGTTGTTAAGCTTGAGGCATGTGGTACACTGTTCTTAAGGATTATTTTATCACTGTGTAGAAATCCACCGACAACATGACCATCAGGACTAGCAAAGGAAACACTTAATCCACCGGTTCAATTGCAAAAGCCACCACCTTTATTAAGCAAGAGCCTAATAGGCACAATATCTCAAAATGCCCCTATTGAAGCCAAAGTCACACCAGTAACCATGCATAAACTATATATATGAATAACCTTGCCATGATGAAGAGAGTAATGAAGGATAAGAAAAAGGAAAGAAAACAAAAACAAACCTGATTCTAAACAACTTAGGGTGGCAATCAATATTACAATAGGTGAGAAAATAAATAAATAAAAATAACTTCAAGAAATTGAGCATTTGCGCTGCGGTACAGATGAAGGTCAAGGATGAGAAGAAATGGAGAGATGAGGGAGGGAGGTTTGAATGAGAGGGGAGGGGCATCTTTGGTAACTCATATTAAAAAGGGTGAAATAGGGGAGGTTAGTATAGGTTGGATAACTAAATGAGATATATCTTGAATTTTAAAAAACCTCAGGGGATATGAGCATGATTTACCTAAAAATAATTTCAAATACCCAAAACTCTAAATTAACAGATATTATATACGAAAGAAGTGTTTCTCATGACACCTTTGAAATTTGGTTTGTGATTTGAGTAATTAAACAAATAATAATACAACAATACTACTAAGTATGAATTAAATGTCATAAAAGTGTCACACAAGAGTTGAGAACAGATTATGGATGAGTCAAATTGATTGTCAAAATGAGTAGATATAAATTTAAGTAGAAACAAAATGCAAGATCTGTAGTTCTTTTTAAACATTTTGGGTGGTGTTTGTAGTGCACTTGATTAAGTATGGTGTACCATACACCATAAAATCTGAAGACTAAGACAGTGTACCCATATATTAATTAGTGTCAATGCATTGTTGGAAGTCTCATTTTCTTCTCTCTCACCTCTCTCTCTTCCTTCCCACCATCATCACTAACTCCTCTTCACATTCAGCACCACCCTCAAGTTCAACACCTTCGTCTGCAACTATTTCACCATGGTCTTTTTATGGAAGAGTTCGTCTAGCTCCCCTCTAAACACTTTGCATCATCCATGCTCTTTAGCTTGACCCCACCCCACACTCCCTCAAGCTTACATTCAAGTTCTTCTTCTTCTTTTATAATGTTTATTCGTGTAATCCATGCATTACCAGGGGAGAAAAAAAAACAATTTTATTTTTCACATAATAGTGATAGTTGATGAATATTGGAAGATAATAACCTTGTTGCAACTTGGAATATAATCATGTTATGATGATGGATATTCATGTGGTTTGTCCATTACAAAATTAAATTGCTTTTGTAACAATTTAAAAATAAAAAGAGATAAATCCCTTATCATTTGAATATGGGCAATAGCTTACTTGGAAGGCAAAATAGAGGAGGAGAGGCTACTTCTTCTTCGAAGCTGTCACTCACCCTATCGCACTAATGACTCTACACCCAAACTTGCATTTCCCAACACTTCTAATATTCCTTAATAAAGAAATTCAAGTGAGGGAGCATTTTATTCAACAAAAAAAAATGGAATAAGAATACCCCATCCTTGATAGAAAAACCATGATAGAAAAACTTGTAAACCTATGATATACAATACCTCTACCCCAAATTCAAAAAATCTATAAAGAAGTTTCAAATAACTTGTAAAATAGTCCCTGAAAACTTACAAACCTAGACCAAAAAATTTGTAAATCATATTGTAAAAATTTGTAAACCATGTTATAAAAACTTGTAAATCGTGAAAGAAAAACTTGTAAATCTATGACACACAATACCTTTGCACCAGGATACTTGTATAATTTGTTTCATTTATCATCTTAACTATCATTATTTCATTTATAATGAATCATTTAGAAGATTAATCATTGTATAAATTTCAAATTTAACCAATTTTATTATATTGATTTCAATCATAGGTAAGAAAGAAATAAGAAAAATAAAAGGAAAAATATTTGTAACTCTTTTTTTTTCCTCTCTTATCGAACCTAGTTTCTCCATTGTCATTGTGCTTTCCTTTTTGGAGGGATTTTCATTTTTCTTATTTGGGAAAAATGAGAGAAATTTGTTATTTAATGCTATTTAATTTGTATTTTTACTGTGATAAAGGAATGCTTGTGATGATTGAAAGTGACATTGGAACTGAACTTGAAGAGAAAACTTGTAAACCTAGACAAAAAACTTATAAACCATACTGTAAAAACTTATAAACTATGTTGTAAAAACTTATAACTATGTTGTAAAAACTTATAAACTGTGATGGAAAAACTTGTAAACCTATGATACACAATACCTTTGCACCAGGATACTTGTACAATTTATTTGATTATCATCGTGATATCATCATTTCATTTATAATTAATTATTAAGAAGATCGATCATTGTATAAATTTCAAGTTCAACCAATTCTTTCATATTGATTTTAATCATACCCAAGAAAGAAATAAGAAAAATAAAAAAGAAAAATATCTATAACTCTTTTTTTTCTTGCTCATTGAGCCTGGTTTTTCCATTGTCATTGTGCTTTCCTTTTTGGAGGGATTTTCATTTTTCTTATTTGAGAAAAAAAGGAGAAATTTATTATTTAGTACTATTTAATTTGTATCTTTATTGTGATAAATATGTGCCTGTAATGATTGAAAGTGACAATGGTATTGAACTTGAAGAGAAAACTTGTAAACCTAGATATAAAAACTTGTAAACCATACTGTAAAAATTTATAAACCATATTGTAAAAACTTGTAAACTGTGATAAAAAAAATTGTAAATCTATGACACACAATACCTCTGTACCAGGATACTTCTATAATTTATTTGTTTATTATCATGACTATCATCATTTCATTTGTAATTAATTATTAAAAAGATTGATCATTGTATAAGTTTCAAATTTAACCAATTCTATTATATTGATTTCAATCATAGGCAAGAAAGAAATAAAAAAACTAAAAAGGAAAAATATTTGTAACTTTTTTTTCTCACTCGTCGAACATGATTTCTCTATTGTCATTGTGCTTTTCTTTTTGGAAAGATTTTCATTTTTTTTTGAAAAAAGGGGAGAAATTTGTTATTTAGTGTTATTTAATTAGTATCCTTATTATGATAGAGGAGTGCCTGTGGTGATTGAAAGTAATAGTGGTGCTGAACTTGAAGAGAAAGCTTGTAAATCTAGACAAAAAAAAAACTTATAAACCAAATTGTAAAAACTTATAAACTATGTTGTAAAAATTTGTAAACCGTGATTAAAAAAACTTGTAAACCTATGACACACAATACCTTTGCACCAGGATACTTGTACAATTTGTTTGATTATCATTATGATTATCTTTATTTTATTTGTAATTAATTATTAGGAAGATTGATCATTGTATAAATTTCAAATTCAACTAAATCTATTATGTTGATTTTGATCATAAGCAAGAAAGAAATAAGAAAAATAAAAAGAAAAATATTTGTAACTCTTTTTTTTCCTTGCTCGTCAAACTTGGTTTCTTCATTGTTATTGTGCTTTATTTTTTTGGAGGGACTTTTATTTTTTTATTTCAAAAAATGGAAGAAATTTATTATATAATACTATTTGTATCCTCACTTTGGAAGGGTTAAATCTCCTTCTTTCATGGCTTTGATATGAAAGGTGGAGGACAATAAGACATTAGAGAGAGAAGGCATGGATGAATTAAGTGGAGGACAAAGGGGGGAAGAGAGAGAGAAGGATATTTAATATAGTGTCTTACAAATTGGTGTAATTGTACATCCTTAAATCCACACCATCAAATAACCTGGTGTGTGATACACCATACTTTGTAAGGAGCACCATAGAATCCGCCAACGTTTTATACATGTTGTATGAAGAATGTTTTGCATCATTTAGTATTTTCGATATAAATGTTATCCTAAAGGCAAAATTACAAATTTTTTGAAGTGCGGCCAAATTACAAATTGATTCATATTAAAGGGTGTTGTCATTTGGAGAAAATTAATAAACTTGGTAAACTTATCAGTAATTTTTAGTAAAGAAGACTTCAAAATTATCTCGAAATAAATAGATTACAAATAATTAAAAAAATTATCTCTAATACCTTTTAGCCAGGTAAAAAGCATATCTATCTCTTATAATTCTCCTACTAAAATATGTATTAAATATAAAATATATACGAAATGTAAAGTATTTAAGAATTATTTTTAGCTAGAAGACTAATATAAAATTGACAAAGAAAAAAAGTGATATGAGATAAGAATCTTGACATTTTAAATTTTACATTCCATATTTGATATCCATATATCGTTTTAGTGTTTGCTCCCTTACCCTTTCGCGCCTATGTGTTCCATCCACATCACCATTCACCATCGTGGAAGGCTTACAAAAGATGCATGGCAGTATAGAACGTGTCATCAGACCAGAAATATGTGTTCCTTTTTTTTTTTTTGGGTACATGACTAGAAGTGTTTTGCTTCTCTACGAATGGAGTTTAAGAGACGTCTCAAAGTAGTAAGCAAGAGACGTACTGACAATGAGGAAGGTGGATTATGAGGCTTTGATGGGACATCCTAGAGTTATTTTGGGTTTTCAATTTTAACTTTTTTTTCAGTTTTAATTTAAAAAATATTGTATTTTTTATTTTTATAATTTTGTGAAAAAATGAAATGAAATAATAAAATAGATTTGATTTTTGTTTTTATTTTTCGCCCAGATTATTTTCTAGTTTTCAAGCTAGTAAAAACAGATAATAAAAATAAAAAATGGAGTTTTTGAAATTAATTTTAATGCACGTTATTTTAAAAAAGTTTTATACTATTATTGAACTATGCACTTCTATTTGTGTGACTTTTAATATAATAAATGGCTAAATTAATTATTTTTTTATTGATATGATAATTCTTGATTGAATATTGATGTGAAAACTTTTTTCAATAATATATTAAAATTAAATCATAAAGTTATCTTTTTTTTTTCATCTTTCTTTCACGCGATCTTGAAAATCATGAAGCAGATAAAAGAACAAAAAATAAAATAGCGATTAAACAAACTCTATTTTCTTGTTTTTACTTTTTGTTTTTTGACACTCATGAGAGTAAGGGACAAGATAATGACATTTCTTTAATTATAACTAAGAATAGAAAGCAGGTGTGGAAGCCAGCATGGCTAGCTCATCTAGTAGACTTTCTGCTCATGCACTGTCATAACTTAGATCAGTTTGATTTTTAGATTTTCTATATTAGTATATGATTTGTAAATATTTTTGTAAGTGCTGAATAAGATTAGAGTATGCTCTGATTTTGATTATGGTAAACTTGCCCCTGAACCTAAATTTTTCAACACAAAAAAAAGAAAACAAATTTAGAAAATAAAAACGGACCAAATGGACTCTAAGATGTTCACTTCATATCAAATTGTTATTAAATTGTGTGGGAAGTGAAAACTCTTGCCATTGAAATTACACGAGAGTGCCTATTCTCACACCCTATTCAATTAGTTGTTATTTAAATGTTATAAAATATCCTTTACTTTCTTTCATAATTCTTTCACAATAAAACTAATAATATGTTGTCAATTCATGATTAATTCATACTTAATGAATTAATTTTTTTACTTCAGATAAGTTTATTAAGCATAATAATATTTGGATAATTTTTAATTTTAATATTTTACAAATATGATCCGAAATAAAAGATTTTGATCAATTTAGTAATAAAATATAACGTTTGAAACATTAGAATTACAATAGCAGTAATAAAATTTGAATTGAATAAACTGAATCTTCATAGTAATTTATAATAACATTTTTTCATTTTATTTAGTGAGTTTAATATCTCATATATTATTAAAACACATTAAATAATATGAAAATATATTATCAAATATTGGTATAAAATTTTTATTGTGACATTGTATATAATTATCAAGTAGATAACTAATTTGAAGAATTGTGTAACCTTAGTTTTTAAGAATAAAAAAAAATAAAAAATAAAAACTACGATAAAATTTGAGAGATCAACACTAAAAATGTTGATATAACATATTTATTTCGTGTTAAATTGAACAATACAAACAAAAGCCTAAGAATCTTGAGTATATATGTCATATATTATAATTTATTTGTTCAATTTTTTGTTATCTAATTTTAATATACTTACTATTTTATTCTGTAGATAATTATTACATTATAAAACATTACAAATTAATTTAATACTTATATCGAATAAATTAATAAAAATACTTATAAGATTTAAGGGTTATTTCAAAAACAAAAAATATAATTAGTATTAAACATTTTGAAATTAAATTAATAATCATTTGATAAAAAATCGTATAAAAATGTTATGATTTTTTTAAACAAAAGGTATAGAAACTATATTAGAAGAAGATCAATTTAGCAATATTAATAATAATGAGTATGCAGAATATTAAAGTAATAATAAATTATCATTAGTTCAAATCATTCATAAAGGACATTTTTAGATAATTAATTAAAAGTTCATTAAATAAGGTGTGTCAATAGATAATAAGGTGTGACAATAGTCACTTTCTAAAATTGAAAATGGCTCATGTATTTTGATAGAAGGTGTGAATGATGAGTATTTTTAGGCACACATCTCTTCGGGTACATTTTATGTTTCTTCTTGTTCTTTGTAGGTATTCCAAAATTGTATTTTTTCCTCACCTAAATGGCTAGAGGGAAAGAAGGCATGAAAAGGTTTAGCTCCTTCTAAAGCTGAATTGTTGATGTGGTTTATTCTCCAAAGAAGACTCAACATAAAGGAAAGGCTCCATAGAATCAATTGCCTTCCATCAGCTGATTCTTCTTGCTCCTTTTGTGGTGTTGGTGAGGAAACACTTGAACATCTTTTCTTCTCTTGCCCAAGGTCAATGTATATTTGAAAATTTTGTTCTCAGCTGTGGTACATCACTTGGTACTTACCACATGATTCAATTATGTTTTTGGATACATGCATGGCTTGGTACCCCTTTTTGGGATTTTGATAAAAAAAATTGTGGATTTCTCTCTTGTATGTGGTTTGCTGGTCTATTTGGTGGATTCGTAACTATATGATCATTGAAAACTTCGAACCAAATTGGGAGTTGGAAGTGCATAACATTTTATGTAGATTGGGTTGTTGGAGTAGAGTTTGGTGTGATAAGTTTCCCTTCTCCTCGGAAATTTTTACAACCTAGCTTGAACAGATATGCACTTGGAGAGGGTAACAAGATGTATGTTTATAAAGTGGGATAAAAAGATGTCCTTTTCTATTTTATTGGTCTTCCTATGCGAAATGAGTTTAAAGCGATTTTACTGGATTGAGGTTATATTCCCTGTTGCTACTGCTATGTTGATGGGGTGATGATTTCTATCTGAATATGGATCAAATTGCGATATCTGCTAGTGCTAAGATGAGATGTAATGATTTCCAGCGAGAAGGGGCAGTTTTGCTTTCCATTATGGCAGCTGCTAGTAGCATATCCTGTAACAGGTGTTCCTCTGTTTTTTGTTGTGCTCTGTTATTGGCTTTTGTTTTCTTTTTTTATTTGGGTGTAATGCTGAGCATATATATCTCTAGGACATGATGATTTTCTATATTTGATATAGAACTGTTTATGTATGCTCCAAACTTTGCTCTTCTCCCTCATGGGGTGGTTGAGCTTTATCATTTATCAAAAAAAAAAAAAATGAAGAAAATATAAAGAATCATAATCTAATTCTGTAGATTTTTTTTTTCAATCCTCTCGAAAATAGTAACTTAATACTATTAATAGTCTTCAAGTAGATTCGATGAACGAAAATACAAACCGTAAACATTATGATAATTGACTATAAATGGTTGAATTTAAAAATGGATTACACAGTAATAAAAAATACTAACTATATGACCTATACAGTCTCAACAGCCATTAACAAGGATATGTTAATATAATATAACTATGATTATTCCATTCTAGCAATTTAATAATTTTTTCTATGTATAATCTTAAACAAGAAAGAAATAGAAAACTACAAAAGTTCAAACTTACGTATCGGACTTTGTATCCCATGATTGACGTCGTTTAATAATTTTGTATTTGCAAGCTTGACTTAACCTTCAACATCAGTGCCAATAATAGAACGAGACTCATAAACAATAGATGATTTTCACTAAATTTATGGTCACCAAAATACTTAGACGTAGCGTACCATAAGAAAACACGTTGCGTGTTCTGTTACAAAAGACTAAACAAAAATATATTGACTTCAGAAGATGTAAATTGTGAGTACAAGCTTTAAAGATTAATTTTCACTAAGGGAATGTTATTCATACAAAAAATTATTCCCACAGCTTATATTAACCAGGTATAACCTAATTAAAACATTTAATTATTTAAAACTGGTTGTTTAAATGGGTATGCCTATTAATCTTCATTTATTAAATAAAATTAATAGCTGATACATACAAATTAACCTATAGCTCTAGGAGCATCATATCCTTACCCCTGGAAATTACTCGGTCCCTTGTGTTCTCAAAGCTTCTAAACTAGTGGGCTAACAAGTTGAGCCATTGGTCCAAAATATAGTTCAATTCAATAATCTTTACATCTCTAAACTAGTATAATAATTACACGGGAATGATATAACTTAAAATGAAAAAAAATAAGTTTTTAGTTTCATCTAACAAAGAAAAATAAATTGGATAATAAAAATAATAATTAAAAATTGAATTACGGAAATAACATATATAGCAACAATCATGAACGTTAACCATAATTCAGTTGTTGAATTGTACTTGTTCGCTTAAACATTAGACATGCCAAATAGATTTATATCACGCTATATACATCAATCCTATAACATAATCAATTATTATAATATAAACATAACCTTATAATGAAATAAATTAAACATAACTATTTAATTTCAATTGCAAACCATTTTGATTTTACAATAGCCTTCACAATTACAACCCTTATATTATCTGCCCGCAACTTGTAGCAATAGCCAGTGTTTATTATGCACCTTTATAGAAACAGTTTCTATCAATGGGTATTATTTGTTTTCAAGAATTTATATGAAACTATTCACATTTTCAATTAAAAATATAGCATATAATTAGTTATTTTTGAGATAAAACACATTTTTAAATTAAATAAAACTTTGATATTATGCAATTATTTGTTCAAATTACTCCGTAGCTATATAACATTCAAATTGCTCCATTGTCACAGTGTCTACGATTGAGATAGGAGACTGAAGTGATGGAGTTCGACACTGGGAACAAACTAATAGCCAAAAGGATTGGACGTCATTAACTTTTTTAAGTCAACGTACTATATTTAAATATAAATGCTCAAGCTTTGTTCTTTTATAAATAAACATAATTAATGTTCATCAACCCTTAGGAAGAGATGAGCAAGTTAATCGTTCAGCACATTACATAACAGGAAAGGCATGTCAAATTGGAGAAAGCTGCACAATACAACATGGAATATGTACCTCCAATAGAGAGACCAGATTCGAGGAAAATAAGTTATAACAGCAACTGATTATTGAACAGAATGAATGACAGCATGAATCAGAGGACAATAAGATTTGTTTGACAGAGGAGGCAAAATAGAAAATCTTCTCGCATATTCAATTAACACTTAGAGTTGAGTGTACCATAGCACATCAAGTAGAGCAAATTTCCTACTCTGAAAATTACACTATATCATGAATATCAAATACTTCAACCTCAGGGTTTTTGACATAAATAAATTAAATTAAACAGTTTATTATGTGAATCACTTATATTAAACCCATTTACAAATATGTCTTGTTTCTATATAATAGAAGTTGATTATACTTCAGTGGCCACGATGTGAGAGTTTACATGCATAAGGAACGAAGTCGATTATAATCGACTTCCACTCTACATAGAAGTTGATTATAATCGACTTCTCTATGCATGCAAACTCTCACATCGCAACTGCTGAAGTCGATTATAGCTGACTTCTACACAATGAAGAAGTCAATTATAATAGACTTCTATACAACACAGAATTCGATTATAATCGACTTTATGATAGGTGTCAGAACGTGTCAGAAGACTATTATAATCGACTTCTGTGTTGTACAAAATTCTATTATAATCAATTTCTGTTTAGAACACAGGTTGAACAGAAGTCGATTATAATAGACTTTTGTACAACACAAAAGTCGATTATAATTGACTTTAGCATCAACTTAGTTTGTAACTTGATAATTTAAGTAAATTTAAATCTAGTTAGTGTTGCATTTATTTTGAGGGATTTTTAGTTTGAGAACATCCCACGGATGAGATTGCAAACTCCACGACTGAGATTGTAACTTCTATGGCTGAGACTGCAGGCTCCACGGCTGAGACTGTAGGCTCCACAGCTAAGAGTATAAGTTCCACGATTGGCTGTGATTGCATGTTCCATAGTTGAGACTACAGACTCCACGGCTATGATTGAAGGCTCTATGGCTGAGATTGCAAGTTTCACAGCTGTGGAGCCTTCAGCCACAGCCGTGGAATGTGCAGTTTCAGCCGTGGAACTTGCAATCTCAGCTGTAAGGCGTTTAGCCATAGCCATAGAGTCTCCAGTCTCAACCATGGGACTTGCAGTCTCAGCCATGGAGCCTCCAGCCACAGCCATGGAGTCTACAGTCTTAGCCTATAGTCGCAGCCGTGGAGTTTGCAGTCTCAGTTGTGAAACTTGCAGTCTCAACTGTGGGGCCTATAGTCTTAGCCATGGATCCTGCAATCTCAGCCATGGAAGTTACAATCTCAGTCGTGGAATTTGCAGCCTCATCCATGGGATGTTCCTAAACTAAAAATCCCTTAAAATAAATGTAACAATAACTAGATTTAAATTTACTTAAATTATCAAGTTACAAACTAAGTTGATACTGAAGTCGATTATAATCGACTTCTATGTTGCACAGAAGTCGATTATAATCGACTTCTTCATTGTGTAGAAGTCAGCTATAATCGACTTCAGTGGCCACGATGTGAGAGTTTGTATGCATAGGGAAGTCCATTATAATAAACTTCTATGTAGAGTAAAAGTTGATTATAATCGACTTCTATTATATAAAAACAGGACATATATGTAAACGGGTTTAACATAAGTGATTCATGTAATAAACAGTTTAATTTAATTTATTTATGTCAAAAACCCATTCCTCAATATATATGAACATTTTCTCAACTCAAGCTACTAGAAAAGGAAGAAAATGTCAAATCAATCATCAAGTAATCTAAACTGTAGCATAATCAACAACCAAACAATATCTTTATTAATAGCACTGGTTTAGGCATTATAGTAGCGGAACATTGAGACACCATACATTATACCAACCCAAAGTTCAATTGGCCAATCTTTTACCTTCTAGAGAAGGACAAATGTAAAAACAAAGGGAACAAACTCCATGACTATAATTCCTTCTTGTACTTATTCCCATATGACACCACATGCTTAAATTCCTAGGTATCCAAATCATGAATCCCTATCCCTTTTTACATATTCCTTTTATCATTATTTCATTTTTCATATTCCCGCATTTCATTCCATCAAGCTTGTATATACTCCACATATACTCACATGCTAGTTTGCCTTCTGTATCAACTGACCTGGATGGAAACAATCAATAAATGCTTCAAAATCTATTTCTTCACATAGAAAAATTATTCGAAAGGTAAAAGTCAAATTTGATAGATCAGTTTGATATAATCTTTAATAGCTCTATTAAAAAAGTGAAAGATTGTTGAGCATTTCATGGTTTTAATTATACTTTTCATACTAACTCTCAAAAAATATAAAGAATATTTCTTCTAAGTACAAAGGTGCATAAATTTTTAAAATAGTAAAATCAGAGTTTATGAGTATCAAAACATCAATTGACAGAGAGATCACAGATTTGAACCCACTCATTTGGAGTGGTAGAATAATCAGGATTGACACTAATAGGAGCTTGGGAGACAGAAATGGTACTACTATCTGCTAGTAAAGCAATAAAACTCTAGGTTAATATCAAAATAACTCTATTCTAACCCCTATCAATGGTGGAAGAACCTAATGACCCAAGAACAAGGAGGAACTCATGACCAAACTCCAATAACAAGGAAGAATAGAGGAAATAGGAAGCAAAACTAGTAGAATCTCTTACCTTTAAGCCTTGGAAGTGAAAGATTGGTGTTAAATTGATGAAAATGGGGTGAGAGAGAGGTGGGAGACAAGGGTTCTTCCAGTTTTAGGGTGAGGGTCATGTTTTGTGTTCTGAAACCCCAAAATGGATGATTTTATAATTCTGGTGACCGCTGCAACGGTCATGAGCGTTACAGCGCTCACCAGAGAGCATAAAATCGTCCTTTGCACCGCTTTATTGTTCTGCTAACCGTTGCAGCGCTCTCCATAATGCACTTATTTACATTTATTAATTTTAAGTTTACTCTCCATTAACTTTAAAATATAAATGAACATAAGGAAATACCTCCCATTTGAATTCAAATAAAATATCAGAAAAATCAAAATTCCAACAATTTAGAATCCAAATTTTGGGTTTTAGTTCAAATCCGAGAATTTTCAAGATTTTCTAAACTTATGGGCTACAAACAAAGCATCTAAAGGCTCCATAAAATTCGTTAAAAATCACCCTTCAACTTATTTTCCTCTTAGGAACAATTACCGAGACTTTTGATCCCAAGAATATGGTTCTATCATATAGTCCTCCAAGGATGTGTAGGATCCAAACTTAGTGAAATTTAAGACTCGGATTTGTCTAACGACATGTGTACAATTCTAAACTCTCCTAGGTAAAAGTAATACCTAGGGTGTTACATCAAAAGAAGGTTACCAACAACTATGACGAGAACTTAATCATTGGCAAAGGAGGTTATAGTACTGTTTTCAAAGGATTTCTAGCAAATAATAGAGTTGTTGCTATCAAGAAGTCCAAAATTGTTGATGAGAGCCAAATTGAGCAATTCATTAATGAGGTGGTTGTTCTACCACAAATCAATCACAGGAATATAGTGAAACTTTTAGGTTGTTATTTAGAGGCAAAAGTTCCATTACTAGTTTATGAATTTGTCAACAATGGAAATCTTTTTGAATTTATTCACAATGGAAGAAAGACAAATAATTCAACCTGGAAAACTAGTCTAAGGATAGCAGTAGAGGCAGCAGGAGCTCTATCATATCTTCACTCAGTTGCCTCTATTCCTATTATCCATAGAGAGATGTCAAAAGTGCCAACATTTTCTTAGATGAAAAACTCACACTGCCAAAGTGTCTGATTTTAGGGCTTCAAGATTGGTTCCATTAGATCAAGTTGCATTAGCCACAATAGTACAAGGCATGATTGGATACTTGGACCCAAAGTACATACAAACAAGTCAATTGATAAAAATGATATTTATAGCTTTGGGGTAGTGCAAGTAGAGCTTCTAACGAGTTAAAAACCTTTTTCTTTTTGTAGGTCAAAAGGTAAAAGAAGTCTCGCTATATAATTTTTATCTTGCTTGAAAGAGGATCGCTTGTATGACGTTCTTGAGGTTGGCCTTTTGAATGAAGAAAATAAGCAAGAGATCGAGGAGGTTACTATTCTTGCAGCAAAGTGTTTGAGACTTAAAGGGGAGAAGAGACCAAGTACGAAGGAAGTAGCAATAAAATTAGAGGGAATAAGGTTGATGCAGAAGCACCTTTGGATCAATGCAAACAAAAATCTAGAAGAGACTCAATCCTTGCTTCCTAAGCCATCATCCAAGATATATGAACATGGTGATAGCAGTAGCCATAAAAATATTGGCTATGATAACATCAAGGTCCAAGCACTAATTCCCTTTGATGATAGAAGATGATCATGGCAAGGCAACATACACTTCCACATCAATCTACATGAATGTATTGTATATACAATCTTTTTGCATATTCTTGCTTTGCACATTTGTTTATGGTGGTGCTGAGTTTATGGCTGTGGTTTGGTTCTGCCATAATTCAGTTTTCAACAAAGTTTCATAGATGTATTTATAGGTGGGCACATGTATTGCTATTGTGGTTTTGATGTTGTTTTGTTTTCTTTGTTTGTGGACCTGTTTGCTTACCTTTCTGGGTCAAGCCTTCTTTATGAATTATCATAAATAAATAAAAGTTACAATCCTTTGTAATCATCATACACAAATAATCTTTCATTGCTTTCACTCGTACCGCCACACAAACATAGACATTTTAAGTATTTGCACCTTATTGTAATGGATGCAAAAAATATCTATTAGTGAAACTTCTCTATGATAGATTGTAGTGGTAGATGATAATTCTAGGTTTCCAAAGCATCATGCATGGTTAAAAATCATCCCTCTAATATTATGTTTGGACCTTTGTTTAATTCTTAAACAACCCTAAATTCATCTAAAATTTAACCTAATTACACCCAACAATAATTTTTTGTACAAAAGTTTAAATGGATTAAGTAGATTTAACTATTCATGCACTGTAAGAATTTATTAATATTTTTAAAAAATTATTTTTGGTAAGAATTGATACTTTTAAAAGAAATATGTATTAGTGGTGGTTAAAAATAGATATGTTACTAATATATTCAATTTTTAAATTGTTAATAATTTTAACTTATATCCTTCTTGATACATATTATTCTCTAATTTCATGCATCATAGTCTTTACTTGATATATAATTTGAGAGTAAAAGTACTTTTTTAGTCTTGAACTTTACAATTTTTTGAAGTTTTCAATCAAATTAAAAACTTAAATCATAAAAATTATGTTATCAAAACCTAATAGACTAATATAATTTTAAATTTCAAATTTATAAAATTGATAAATAAATTATTAATATTGTTATGTGAAATTAAATGAAATGTTATGTGGAACAAATTTTTCTTGAGAGTGTTAATGTTTTCTTTCTTTAAATTGATTATTTGATGTTTTTAAGAAAAATTTTCAGTATGAAATAAAAATTAATACAGAATCCGCCACAGGCAGATTCAGAATCTGTCTGTAAAATGAAAATAACATGTGGCGGATTCTGTAAACTCCACATACAAGTAAATTTACCCATTATCTCATATAAGTGTAAATCACCTACCAAAACACGCCATATACAAATTATTTTTCCTAAATGGTACTCTTATAATAATAATAATTTTAAATATATTGATGATACATCTGTTTCACATAATTTTTAATGGCAATGATATAATTTTTCAGTCTTCCAAGAATGACTATTATGTCATTGGTGACCGATAATTCAGTGCCCTAGATTGTATTGATGCTTTATATTGTTCTTATTTAGTCCTAAAATTTTTGATTCCTCCTTAAAAATCAATAACCAAGTATTATTCTTTTTCATTTGTCCTCTTGTAGCCATAACCACATTGCCACTCTCCGTTGGTGCCAGCCATCATAGTCTCCTTTCCCACTGATATTAATTCTCTATTTCTAATACAAAAATTAAAATATGACAACTAAACAAAGAATCATTCACTGACTGCAAAATGCAAGCACACATTGGGGATAACTCCCCCTCATTTAACATTTTGAAGATCTCTCTATGTGGCATAAAACATTAGACAACGAACCATGTTTCTAGATCCATCGCCTCTGCTACCTATTTTATGCCACCATTGTGGGTTGAAGAAGTAGATCTATCGTTGCTTGTGGTTGATGTCAGAGAGAAGGTGTTGATGAAATTTTAATCCAATTCTCAATATGGCAAAAGATAAACAGATATTATAATCGATATTAGGTGTTAGAATTACCTGTAACGGTTGAGCTTGATTAGTCCATGATTGGGTGCTTCCTAGTCCTGTGAGAAAAAACAACCAAAGAGAGAAATCCAAAGAGAGAGCTCCTCCATCACCCTTTCAGTTGCTCAGAACGTGTTCTTTCTCAATGGGGCAACAGCCACATTGAAATGGTTAGGAGCAAGGCCTCACTGGTTAGTAATGAAATGGGCCAAACCTGCCCATTATAGCTCATCCCAATAACAATAATTAATCAGAAAATGGGCTAAATAACATGGTTTGATATTTTTGGCATCCAATTAATCTAGAATTAAAATTAAAACTATAATAAAATATGATTTATGCTAGTCCACAGATATAGCATATCCAACGTTTTCTCACTTGAGCAACATAAATCAAAAACATCATATTATTCTAGACTAATCAACAATATGTGGCCATAACAAGATGCCAAAATAAGCCAACATAAACCACGAAAATGTCTAAAATGGAACTACAAGTATCTCCATAATGCAGAAAATCATACTCAAAGGAATAGTGATATCATACATTGCAAGACACTTATATCCTGTGACCCAACAACAAAGTGAAATATGGATAAATGGGAAAGCACAACAAAATGACATGCCAAAGTTTAAACAAAGTGCAGTTTCCCAACAAAATGGCCTAAGCATCCATCCAAAATGTCATATAAAATTCAGTAAATCTTATCATAATAACAAGATTGAGACTGGGTCCAAAATGTCTCCATAATATGCCATCACAATATATATATATATACACACACACACACACACACACACAACAACAATTGTAATAATTAAACTGCGCAGAATAAATATATGGCAATCTTAATATTATTCAATATCTTAAATATCACAAATATGAGGTCATAATGAAACATAAACATAAACTCCCACTAATCAAAAACATTAAAAGACCTCACTACACCCATATGGATTACATGATCAACAAAAGCTTTAATAGTTATGCCTTTTGGTAAAGGATCAGCAACATTAAGCTCTGTAAAGATATGCTCGACACGAGTTTTAAACTCTTGAATTTTCTCTCTTACAAACATAAACTTTGTCTCAAAGTGTTTTGTCCACTTTGAGCTCTTATTATTTAGAGAGAAGCTCACCACAGTAGAGTTGTCACAATATATGGTCAGAGGCCTAGAGATACTCTTGACAAAATCAAACTCAGTAATAAAGTTCTTCAACCATATTGCCTAACGCGTAGCCTCATAACAAGCTATGTACTCTGCTTCCATGGTTGATGTAGCTGTAAGAGTCTATTTGACACTCTTCCAAGAGATAGCTCCTCTAGCTAACACGAATACATAACCTAATATGGACTTATGATCATCTGGACAACCCCCATAATCAGAATCATAATAACCTGCCATCTCAAGATGATCTGACCTCCTGTATGTAATCATATAATCTTTGGTACTTTTTAGATACATCAAAACACGTTGTGCAGCCTGCCAAAGTGCCATACCAGGTTTACTCAGGTATCTCCCTAGCACGCCAACAACAAAAGCAATATCAGGGCATGTACAAACTTAAGTATACATAAGGCTGCCAACAGTAGAAGAATAAGGAGTTTTCTTCATATCTGCCATTTTACTTTCATTTTGAGGACACTGGGCTTTAGAAAGCTTCTCACCTTTTTGAATGGGTGCAACACAGAGCTTACAAAATTGCATATTGAACCGATTCAGGATTGGGACACCATGACATCTATCATGGTGAATTTCAAAGCGCAAAACAAAAGATGCATTATCAAGATCCTTCATATCAAAATGAGTTGTAAGCATTTGTTTGGTCTCATTTAGAAAATCCATATCATTATTAGTCAAAAGGATGTCATCAACATAGAGAACAAGAATAACAAATTTTCCCCCACTATTCTTCAGATAAATACACTGATCAACTATATTTTCCTTAAAGCTAATAGAGCTTACAACGTGATCAAACTTCAAGTACCACTGTCTAGAAGCTTGCTTCAAACCATAAATGGATCTTTTCAATTTACAAACCATGTGTTCTTTACCACTTTCAACAAAGCCATCAGGTTGATCTATATAAACATCCTCAAATAAATCACTATTCAAGAATGCTATCTTAACATCCATCTGATGAAGCTCTAGCTCAAAATGAGTAACCAAGGCTATCACAATACGAAAAGAGTCTTTAGTAGAGACAGGAGAGAACATCTCTTTATAGTCTATGCCTTCCCTCTGGTTGTACCCTTTAGCAACAAGTCTAGCTTCGTACCTTTCTCTTCTAGTATCACGTTTGGTCTTAAAGAGCCATTTGCAACCAATAGGTTTGCAACCTTCGGGCAACTCCACCAAATCCCAGACATCATTTTTTCGCATAGAAGCCAATTCGTCCTCTATAGTAACTAGCCATTGTGAACTATGAGGATCAAAAATGGCTTCATGAAAAGAAACGGGATTAGAATTGTAACATCCTAATTTTTAACCTAATACTCTAGAACATATTTAGGTTAATCATTAGTCTATTACTCTTTTAGTCTCATTCCTTACAACCTTTCATTAAAATACTTAGCGAAAAATATGAATAAATTTTTCTTTTTGAAACTTGAAAGCAAAACGCAAGCCGCGCACTAACCTAACGTTCGTCATAACCATAACATGCAAGAAAAAGTAACCACACCATTGGTAATCATGAAACATAGTATTATACATAACAATCATAATATCATCACATCTTCATAGATACATAGACTACTAACATCATTGTACCATCATTTACATCAAAACACACCCATATATGTGAAGTCATCCTTATCCACCTATGAGGTTGAATAAGTGTCAACCCAAAAAGTTAAGCTATCTATGCCTCCGCAGCGACCCTCTGCTCCGTCTGCTAGTGGGCCCCTTAAGCGCGCGCCTCAAAAGAAGTCACGAACCTCGTTGAAATCCTCGTCTAGAGACGACACGGAAGAAAAGGAAGGGATGAGAAACTCGTTCGAGATTCTCAGTAGGGATTCCCGACTCTAACACTAGTGTCATCGTCGTCATCCCCTGCCACCTCGGTTTTAATTATGAAAAAGGTGTACATGCATAAGGATTGGTTTTAGGCTTTACAAATCTATTTATCCGAAGTGGGTTTCTTTTAGTATGTGTCTTAATGACATGAATGCAACAGATATTTGATGAATGCATGACAATACCATATGCACATAACACGAAAATCGTAATATTTGGGCACATCATAAAGAAACATAAATCATATACGTGGCATAAAAAGGCATAGTACTTTTCATATGACATCTTTCTCATAAGTAAAGCTCTTAAGTTCTTTTTCTTAAAGACCACCCTCTTAACATATCCACCAAAAGTCCAACCGATTCACCGGCCCGGCGATAATCTGGTCACCAAACTACATCTCACCTATCGCCTACGAATGAGCTCAATCCTAACTAGTCGTCACTAGATTTAATATGGGCTAATAGAGGGGGTATACATAACTTTCTTGGATCACCTATCTTAGGATCATTTCCTTCTTTGAAACGCTTCTTGGTATCTAGTACACAATAATTGTCCGCTTTGGCAAGCTCAATGTCAATACCCTCACGGATTTGTTTCCTCCCCACTGTAGCGGGAGAAATGCGTCTCAGTACTATGTCACATCTGTTCTGGGGGTGCTCGGCCGAACCGGTGTCACCCAGAACTTATCCTGGGGGTGCTCGGCCGAACTGGTGTCACCCAGGAGTTTTTACAAACTTTTCTTAAATTCTCAAGTTTGATGGGAAATTCGGCAGCATAATGGCGTTCACCGGATTTCCTTCAAACTTTGCTTTATGCCACGAAACTTGTAGGACATGCACAACCATTCAACATCATCATAAGACATCAAATCATAATCATTCTCATACGTCCACAAGCCACTTTGAAAATTTATTATCATCCTTCACATAACACATACATCATTATAGAACATTCAAACGCTTACCCTTACGGTAGCTTATGCTTTGACCCTTACGGGTTTTAATCTTGAGATATAGTTTTCTAACATCCGTCGTTCATATGTTATGCACCTAAGGGCTCATAATTAATCATCATTCTTAATCCTCATGTTCATACTCAAATCTGAAAAGCATAGGGCAGAATTTCTAACTTGTGGTTACCGGGTTCTAGAACTTACGTTTTAGGCCCTTTCTCGGTTCCGTCTTCGCCTAAGGCGCTATAAATTAAATCTAGATCAATTATGAGACATTCCTATGCTTAAGAACTAATTATAAATCACATTTATCATGTTGTAATGTTGCTGGACAGAATCCAGAAAACTAAATGTTCTAAGAGTTCTACATTTTCATTTTTACGATTTTCTAGTTACTAGTTTCCCTATAGGTGCTAAAATTCAATTTTAATCCAAATGTTACCAAGTTTTTCATGTCTAAACAAGCCTAATATGATTATGTTCCCATTAAAACAGTTTGGATAAGTTCCAAAAACAAATGGGTCAAAACTATGTTAAATTCTGGCTTTACAGTATTTCTAGTTAGCTAGTTTCTTACCTATTATGCATAGAATCATTTCTACATCATTATATGATATTTTCACACATTCTAACACATCAAAACATCATCATACAACATCACACTCATCATATCAGAACCGAAAACATTTAGCTTCAGTAAAGGATTTAAATTGACATTTCTAGGTACATAAGTTAACTAGTCTCTCTTGGAATCAATTTAGAATTTCTAAGACTCTTTGCAAATCATTTTAATTCATTAAGAGGCTAAGAGAAGCCTTAGATCAATGACCAAAATATATTTCATCTTCTAAAAGGGAATAAAGTCATATTTCATGATAACATAACCTTGAAAAGATTTGAAAAGCTTTAAGGAGAACTTAGAACATAGACTATTGGTCCTTGTAGCTAGATGAAAACTCATTGCAAGTCTATCATCACTACTTGGCCGAAAACATGCATTCAAAGAATGGTTTCACATTAAACTTTAACTTGGAATGAAATGGGCAAGTCTTTGAGCTCTAGGTTCTTAAGTTACGACATAAAATAAACGTGCTCATGCTTTCCATTTTAATCTTGCTTACAAAATAAAGTGATGACTTAAATTAAATATGCAAGGCACAAACTTAAACGTGCAAGCTTGAAAGTAAATATGCGAGGCATAAGCTTAAACGTGCAAGCTTGAAGGTAAATATGCAAGGTTCAATTCTTTATTTTAGTGCTCTTGGCCCAACAACAATCGACTTTAAGGCCGACATAGATAGGCATTCGAGAAATTAATTAGGTGATGATGCAAGTTCAATTCCTTATTTTAGTGCTCTAGGCCCAACAACAATCGACTTTAAGGCCGAAATAGAAAGGCTTTGAGAATTAAATTAAGTGATGATGCAAGTTCCATTTTAATCTTTATGTTCTTAGGTGATAGCTTAAAAGTAAAGATGCATAGCAAGAACGTAAATATGAGTGCCAGCATAAATTAAATTATGCAAGTTCATTTTATCTTTCTAGAGCCCTTAACAAGACTTTAAATGAACTCAATCCTCAACCCAAACTCATCCAACCAAGGTTAAGTAAAGCTTAGAGTTCTTAGAACTCAAGACAGCATTTTTAGAAAATCAAAACATTGAACATGTAGAAGAAAAGGAAATGGCCGAAACATTCTAGGCAAGAAAAGGAATATTTGAAAACTCTAGAGTCCATGATCTTGGTGATATATTAACACCAATACCATGAGTCCTCATCATTGAGTTCATAGAACCATTTTAAAACACCATAAAAAATAGAGTTCTCAAGAGTTCAAGGAAGGAAGAACTAGAAACATTTTTGCTCAAGAACAAAGATCAAGCTCTAGAGTTTATTTCAAATGATGAACATCATCATGAAACTCTCATCATCAAGCTCTCATTCCTTTGTTCTCCAAGGCCTATGGCCGAAAATGGAAAGGAAAAAGGAGTAGAAGAGAAGTTCTAAAAAGAAACAAGAGAAACTATGAACATCAAGCTTGAAACAAGAACTTTAAAGAAAAGAATACATGAAAGGAAATCCCTACTTGGTGTGATGAACTTGAAGATGGAAGAAGAAGATGAAGATGATGAAGAAGATGGAGAGCTCCAAGAATTTGAAGAACACAAGAGCTTTGAGAGAAAAAGAAAAGCTTTGAGTGTTCCTAAACTTAGCAAATGATCTAAAAGTGGTGCAAGCTTCCCAAGGCCATCTATTTATAGAGAAATGAAGCAAATGGAGAGTGCAAAGGGAGGAGGAGGCTTCAGCCATCAGATGGGGAGGGAGGCCATGAGTTCCATGAGGTGAGATAATATGGTCTTGAGGCATGGTGAGGTATGGTTCAAAGTATGGTGAGGTATGGTTCAAGGTATGGCCTCAAGCATGGTTCTTTGAGTGAGAAAATAATTTAACATGTGGTCAAAGGGGGATGAGGTGGCCAAAATGCATCAGCCCATGTGGGGTTGTGTTTGCATTTTAATTGTGGTTTAGAGTTGTGTTTAGGTGTATCTTTGATTAGGATTAAGATTAGGAATTTGTAAGAAAGTGTTTAGGTGAGAAAATGGGTAATCAAGGTTGTCAAGACATAATTAAGGAGTGTTCTTGCATCATTAGTGAGTTATAAACTCATTTTAGTGTATAAACAATTCTAGACACAATTCCTTGATTTAAGGAATTGGAGGGAGAAAACACTATTCAAGATTCCAAGAGTGAAATCTTGAGTTTTTGGAAAAGGGATTTAAATCTAATCTAAGCAATCTTAGGTTCTAATTAATTTTAATAATTTATTTTGACTCTAGATTAATTAAGGAAATTAATTAATCTTCATTTAGAGCCTAATATTGCTTAGGTTTGCTTAATTACGTCATTAAGCTCAAAAACACTATTCTAGGGGCAAAATCGTAATTTTGCACTAAAACTGTCCGGGACCACCGGGACTCAAACAGATGTTTTGAAACATGTAAAAACATGGTTTCAAACCTCTGGGGAAAGTTTCGGGCTCAAACGGCACCTCTACCCGCGTAAAACGCTACAGGGGTATTTTGGTCATTTTGACCTGAAACTGCAGAAAGCGAGATTTTCGCTTCCGGAAACATTCGTAGGCCATTCAATCCCCTTCAAACATTGAGTTGGCCCTTCGAGGACTGCCGAGTCGGCCATCCTCAAATTCCGGGCCGAAAATGACCTCAGGGGCATTTCGGTCATTTTTCACTCAGACAGAAAATCGGGGCGTTACAAGAATCCTCAACAGAAGCATATTCATGTTCCTGCAAATAAACAACATAATCCCTGAATCTAATAGACTTAGTAGATGTAGGAACATGCTTAGATCACCTTAATTGTGGCACAATAATATTAGGGTTCTGAACATCATGATCAGTATCAACAATGGGATCAACAGCTTTATCATGAGTGATAACAGTTGGCATAGACTCACGCAAAGAAGCAATAGGTACAGGAATAGTGACATGTACTTCTCTAAAGCTTACAACACGTGGCTCTTGAGTAACAACATGTTCTGAATCATTTTCAAAATAGACAGCACGATCAGATTCAACAACTCTAGTTGTATGAGCAAGACAATAAAATCTAGAGCCTCTAGAGCCCACACGATATCCTACAAAGAAACCACTAATCTTAGGATCAAGCTTCTTTATTGCTGGATTGTAGAGTCTGACTTCTGCCTTACAACCCCAAACACAAAAATGCTTCAGAGTAGGCTTTCTCCCTATTATAAGTTCATATGGAGTCTTTGGAATTGACTTACTTGGCACATGATTTAAAATATAAGCTGCATACCAAACACTCCCAAAATGTTTGCCTCTGTCTGCGTTGGGGGGGGAGGGGGAGTGTGTGTGTGGGAGGGTGTGTGCAGGTTTGGAATCAATGCAAATTTATTGGACTATGTATAATGATTACAAAAGGATTGCATACAAAACTTTTACATAATGAGGTGGAAATGTATGTTGCCATACCATAATCATCTTCCATCATCAATGGCAATAAGTACTTGGTCCCTAACACTATCATACCCTATATTTTGATGGCTACTGCTATCACCATGCTCATATATTTTGAATGGTAACTTAGGAAGCAAGGATTGCGTCTCTTCTAGATTTTTGTCTGCATTGATCAAAAGGTGCTCTTGCATCATCCTTATTCCCTCCAATTCCATCGTTACTTCCTTCATGCTTGGTCTCTCCTCCCCTTTAAGTCTTAAACACTTTGCTGCGAGAATAGCAATCTCCTCGATCGCTTGCTTATTTTCTTCACTCAAGATGTCAACTTGAAGAACATCAAACAAACGATCCTCTTTCAAGCAAGATAAAAAGTAGATAACAAGACTTCTTTTATCTTCTGACCTGTCAAAAGAAAGAGGTTTCTCACCTGTTAGAAGCTCTACTAGCACTACCCCAAAGCTATAAACATCACTTTTCTCAGTAAGTTGACTTGTTTGCATGTACTCTGGGTCCAAGTATCCAATTGTGCCTTGCACCATTGTGGCCAATGCAGTTTGATCTAATGGAACCAATCTTGAAGCTCCAAAATCAGACACTTTGGCAGTGTGAGTTTCATCTAAGAGAATATTGACACTTTTGACATCTCTGTGAATAATAGGAATAGAGGCAGCTGAGTGAAGATATGATAGAGCTCCTGCTGCCTCTGCTGCTATCCTTAGACGAGTTATCCATGTTGAATTATTTCCCTTGCTTCCATTGTGAATAAAATCAAAAAGGGTTCCATTGTTTACAAATTCATAAACTAGTAATGGAACTTCTGTCTCTAGGCAACAACCTAAAAGTTTCACTACATTCCTATGATTGATTTGAGATAAAACAACCACCTCATTAATAAACTGCTCAATTTGGCTCTCATCAACTATCTTGGACTTCTTGATAGCGACAATTCTATTATTTGCTAGAAATCCTTTGAAAACTATACCATACCCCCCTTTGCCAATGATTAAGTTCTCGTCATAGTTGTTGGTAGCCTTTTTTAGTTCGTCTATGTGAAAATTTGAGCAGCTGTTTGAAAGGACTCTTCTCTCACAGACAATTGTTGCATCAACATGAAGCCGCCATTTTGCTTAAAGAACTTCTCTTTTAGTTTGATGAGTTTTCTTTTCTGATACATCAAGAACATCAATGAAATCGCCACACAAAGAGCAATAAGTCCCGCACTTGCACCTACACTCAAGATATGCTAAATACAAATCTCAAAATTATCTTTGAAATGAATTCTGAACTAACACTCTTAGCATATATACTAACTGAAAATTTCATGCATGCCCAAAAAAATTATAAGATGGAAACTTAACAAAACAAAAACGTAAATGTGTTTTATTTGCTTACCAATGGCATACTTGGGAAGTGCATTTTCTTTGCGGCACGGTTGTTCCTTTGTTCCATCTCCGGATTGCCCCTTAGGACAAAAACATTCGTAGGACCCAAGTGTATTGCGACAATTATGTACACTTACGCATTCATTATTTCCAGTACATTCATCAATGTCTGTATGATCATAACAAAAATAACACATTTATCAAACAACCAATCCCCTTTTTCACAAGTTCAAACTAAACATAGAACTCACAGGCTGAGTTATTTAATAACTTTTTACTCAACTTCTTTTTTCACTCTTTCATAATTAAGCAAAAATATTTAATCGCTAAAGTTTAGTAGTTATTAGTTACTTTATTTTTGTAATTATTTTTCTTTTTGAATAAAATTCAATCAAATAAATATTCATTGAAAGAAATTTTTTCTTTTTGAGACTATGCAGTATATATCGGTTTCAGAGCATTACTAATCGAGGTCACTTATATAAAAATTACTAAGTACCACAGTTAATCAAATCTAGAAAATGAAAAAAAGTGTTTACCCGGAAAAAAAAAAACCAAAATAGTAACACACGCGTTCCGTATGATATTTTTTGCACATTAATGACTCTTGATGAACACATGATTAACACATTCAGCTTTAAGACTGGAATATAAAATGTTCATAATTGTTGGGTGTTGCAGGGATAAATATCGCTTGAATATTTGTATGGAATTGCAATATTATAAGATTTGTTATGTATTATTTTTGTCCAAATGTGACTTGAAAAAAAGGTATTATATTTTATATTTGATTAAATTCACAAGTTGTTTGAATTTTTATTTCACTACACTTTTTGTTTCAAGTTAAACACTATATTTAAGTTGGAAATTTTTTATGTTGTGTTAAAAGTTTAATTATGGTTGATTTTTATGTTTAATATTAATAAGTATAACTATTAAATATAAATTTGAAATATCATAATAGCAATATATTAACTTAAAATAAGATTTTAGTTTTATTTTTGGTATAAAAATAAGTTTTTAGTCAAACATATTTAGAAATTTCACAAATAAAAATAATAAACAAGAAGTGACAATAATAATTGAGATTTTAATACATAATTCTTAATTTATTTTTTAAAATTAAATACTAAAATAATCTTAAAGGTATTTGAGGAATAATATAAATAAGGACAGGTAATATATAGTGACAATAGTTAAATAAAAGTGACAATAATTGTTCCCTTAAGTTTTTTTTCCCCCACTCAAATCAATAAAGAAATAGAGTGATAAGATGCTCTATTAATATTGAAACAACCTTATGATGAGACACAGCTATGTTTCATGCTCTGTCTGGCAAATTCAAGTAAAATAGCTATTACTAAATTTCTTAGTCAATAATAAAAGCCAGTGGTCCAATTGTACTTACCCATTATCACTATGAAAATATCAATTTTTTTTTGGTACAACGGAAAATATCAAAATATCAATTTGAAAATAAAACAAACACAAGTGTGTTGTAAAACAAATAGAAAAAAAAATCAACATATACCATTGGTGCAAGTAAATTAAAAACTTTTTTCTGATATTTTCTCAATATTTTTTTTTTGTGAAATGTAAAGTAAGAAAATATTGGATAAAATTAGAAGCATAACTAATTAATCAAACATTAAAAACAAAAATATTAGTATATTTTTAGTTTTTCAGAATATTTTTTACTCCGCTGATAAGAGACTAATCTTCCCAACAAGTACTTATATAAGAATATCTTTTAATATTTTTTTCATGTATATAAATTTTGAAATCCCGCTGAGTACCCGAGCTACTTCCATTGAGACCAACATGTTCTTGATTGAAGACAAAAGTATACTATAATTGTAAACTCGAGGTCATAATCAAAGAAAGATAGTGTATAAATTGCTTTTTTGGTACAAATATAAGATATAGAGTAATGGAATCAATTATTACCTAAGCAACCATCAGGATGGTACGGGTTTCCTTCATAGCCATCCTTGCAGCGGCATTGGTAACCAGATCCACTGCTTGAGCCCACGCAAGTGGCATTTCCCCTGCAAGCATTGGTGCCTCCATCCCTGGAATGTTCACATGTTTCATTTCCAACAGCCCAGTCAAACACCACAGGCATCGTCTCGTGGGGTAGTTTTAGCAAGTGATCCTTAGAAAATGTGTAGTTGCCATTTTTCACAACAAAGGAGTAGCCGCACTTGTTGAAGCTCAGGCACCACTTGAAATTCTCAAAGCTATATACTTGTGTAGTGATGCTCCTCATCCAAGGAGGAATATCCACTTGACAACACCCAATCCCTGAACATTCCCCATCAACAATCATGGTGCTATTGTAGTAACATCTTGTCAAGCACCCTGTTGCATATTCTGCATTACCGTAGAAGCTATTAAGATAGCCATAAGTGTCGCAGCCAACACTTACGAACTTGTTATCTTCGCTAGAAATGGTAAAACCAGAAGCGGAGATTTTGAGCCAGGCATCATTGCCGCTTGTGCTGGTGCTACCATAACTACTATTGTAACAAACTTCGGAGACAAAAGACATCATGTCCACTTTGCCTTGGGTGATGTTTATGGCTGTGACTTGGATATTTGCCCAGTATAAAATGTTGTTGACGCAAGTAAGTTCAAATGGTTCCAATGCTTGTTTCAAGAAACATGTCTCACGGGTTGTGGATGAATTTCCAACTCCAAATGGATACGGAATTGGAACACCTCCACAAGCACTTTGGCAGCCATCAAGGGTTTGAATTTGATCATCTGCAGCTGCTCCTACAAGGAGGACTAATGCAACGGTTAGGACCTGGGATTTGGGCTCCATTGCCACACACACAAGATATTAATATCTCACTCACAAGTCACAAGTATAGTAAGATGGCTAGCAAGCTATATCTCTCTTATATAGTCCTCGGATGGGACTATGATCAAGTTGACAAGTTCGTTGGAATTGGCCCTTGCCCATCTTTAATTCTACCCCCAAAAAATGGTTGACTATTTTCTTGCTCTTCTATGCAAAGATGGTTTAATGAATTCATACTATTTGAACAATTGTTACTTGTCGACTTGTAAGAGAAGACTGATCAAGACTTAAAATATAAGAATTTGTCAAGAGGGAATATGTAAGTGGCAGTAAATGCTTCGTACCTTCATCAATTACAAAACAAAAGACAATATATTGGGATAAAGGTCAAATAGAAAAACTATCGATATACGACGATGGTATCATTCTCTAATTTCTTGCTTGGTCATTGTATAAGGATAGTTTTGAAAGATCAAAACATAGTGTTCTCTTGATAGCGAGGTATATGGTTGACAAGGTCGGCATTCTAGAGCTATAGTAATTGAGAAATTTTTGTGCGTTCCATGAGTTGGGAAAGTAATCAAGGTTTGATTTGGTAGTGTTTTTTGAAGGGGCATAATTGCTAATGAAAAATATATAACCCAGATTTTTATATTTAGTAAATAAATGAGCTCAAGTGTTGCTCTTGATAGTTCTCATTTGCGCTGATTTAAGTTCTAAAATTTGAAAAACTAATATAATATTTCATTAGAAGGTTTGATATTTGAGCCTGTAAAATCAACACCTTTATATATATATATAGAGAGAGAGAGAGAGTTTTATTTATTTTTTTATAATTGGATAAACACTCAAAGCACCTAAGAAAGAGGAGCAAGGAATTATATCATGATGGCAAAAAGAAATACACCAAACTCATATGAAAAGCATAGCAAAAGGAAAACAAAGCATAAAGAAAAACTTCTAAGAGGATCAAAACTAACAAAGCAAACAACACTAAAAAAAAATAAAAATGAGAGGCTATTGCCATATCATTTTGATGACATTTGTTCTGCTATTACTAAAATACCCTTATCTAATATTTATTCTAAATTTGTATCCATTATCACAATCTGAATTATTTATAATTAACACTTTTAAAACTTCTAAAAAAAATCATGACATTATTCCCATTGATATTTTTAAAACAATTCTTCAGTCAATTTATTTCAACAAATCTAGACACATGCAAGTACATTGATAAATGAAGAAACGAATAATAATTTTTAAAATTAAGCTTAGATGAAAATTACACATGAATGATGATCATTGATTTCAGTCATCCAAGTAAAAGATATGACTTTAATAAGTTGAACAAGTACTAGATTTATTATTTGAGTTGTTACATTGAAAGCATATGTAGAAACATCATTATTTATTAAATTTTATATGAATTATTTTAAAAAAATTTAAATATCATGTTTATATAATATGTATATTGAAGCTTGAAGCTATACACGTCAAAATTTGTTTTTTAACCAAACACTTATAAGAAATTAAAATTAATAAATTAAAGGTGTAACTCATTATAATTTTACTTAATCTTTAATTAACTCTATGATTTAAATTTCTTTAATCAAGTCACTACAATATACTTTGTAAAAATTTTATAATCAATACCCTAAAGCTAACGTATAACTTAAAAAATTAAATACAATAAACATTTAAAAGTCTAATTGAGTATTATTAGGACTTGCACTCTTCCAATCAAAAGCATTAAAAATTTAATTTTTTTTATTATGATAGGTTTTTTGGAGAATTAATTATTATATGAGATTTATAATGTAAAGACTTGATTAAAAAAAATTAAATCATATGGACCTAATTAAATATTTGATGAAACTACATGTATCTTCAAATTTTTTAAACATACTTTTTTTTCAAAATAAAGAAAAAAAACTATGTATAGTATAATGTAAAATTTGTGAAGAGAAATTAGAATATAAAGAATATAGTGTAAGATTGAATGAGTGTGGTAATAGAGAAAAGATTAAAATAACTATTAAACAATGACATTTTAGGAATAATAAAACAAAAATCACTAAAAAAGTGTGATAATAGATATAAAGGTGTGGTAATAGTCACTCCCCACAAAGAAGCCTAAATTTCTATTGCCTTTCTTTCTTCCTCCAGCTCTTCCTTTCTGCCTCTAGCTTGAGAACGTTTTGTCCCATCCACCGTCCTCGTATGAAATTCAGCTATAATGAAAAACACATTCTATGGAGGGGGGCGGTGCTTATCCCACCGGATTCCATAGATGTGAATGTCCTCTCTTATTTGTTTCCATGCACGTTTTGGTATGCCATAAAAAATATGTTAAAGTAATATTTCTCTTTCATTAATTAAGGGTTCAAACCAAAAATTACTTTGTTTAATATTTGTATTTATTATAGTTATTTTAGATTTTAAGGCTTAGTTTAGCCATGCTCTTTAATTAAAGGAGTGCTCGTCATGCTTATGAAAAATATAATTTTTTTTTTGTTTGAGTAATGAGAAAAGGTAAAATTTTTTTGCTCTTGACTTTTAAAAGTTATGAGTGTTTTGAGAGCACTTCATGGGGTGTTTCTCAAAGTTAGTTTAGACTCTCTAAAGCATAAAACACTAATATAACCTTACTCTCTTTTATGAAAATGAAGGTAAAACTTATCATATTTAATATCTATATTCATTATAGTCATTTTAGACTCTATGAATAACTTTATAATATATTTACCAAGCACTATTATTGTAATTTCATTTTATTGAAGGCAATTTCCACATAATTTTATCAAACAATATTAATTATATAACTTTTTAGGAGCGATTTATAGTGAGTCTAAGAAACCCAGCAGGTCTAGAAAAACCGTGACAATACCAAATCAAACTTAAAAGCGTCTTTATAATATGTTTACTAAATATTATTTTTGTAGCTTCTTTTTAATAAGAACAACTTTTATATTATTTTACAAAATATAGCACTATTATAATAATTTTTTAAGGGCAACTTTTAGAGGGCTCCTCATTTAACTCTAAAAAAGCCACAACCATACCAAATCAAGTGTAATTCTAATACATTTAATTTGTTAGATGCCATATCATCTTTATGGTAATCAATAAGAACAACTGGTAGGATATAATGAGAAATGTTTAGAAAATGTGGAAAAAGTAAAGAACAATAATGACTCGCTAAAACAATCTTTTCTCCTAGTTCTAAACTCTAGTGGAATATTTCGATGATCAGTTTGCGAAAAAAACAAAAATAAACACACTCACCGTGAGAATGTCGGCAACTCTTATTGTCTTATTGCTGGTAACTAAGCATTGATTTTAATCGCTAGCCGTTTATAAAAGTTGATAACTAATGACGTGTCAGATAATAACAAATGGTGCTACATATGTCAAGGTTGAGATGGATTTCCACCACACAAGCACTTAATCTATTGACGGCTCTTATATAATTAATGTGAGAGATTAAAATCAAATATTTTTAAAAAAAAGGGACTAACCCAAAACAAAAAACTCAAAACAAACCAAAATTAAAATTATATAGATTTATTATATTGGACCAAAAACATATTTAAAACAACTATTAAATACGTAAATTTACAGAGATCAGGCATGTGCTGTAAGCAATTAAAAATGTGAATAAATGGACCAAAAAAATGTTTGGATGGTCCCATAAAATTAAAGAAACTAATACTTCCATAATTTCAAAAGATGATGAAATATTGGTCTGCAAATCCGAATGGGAGCTTAGACTGATATCGATACACTCAAGTTCTTTTATCTTGCTCTGACAATTGGTCTCGGATAAAAGTTCCTAAGCGTGCTAATTTTGCGTATACTAAATAATGCTTGTAAAAGGATGTTTGATGTTTGAATGAATGGATATGGAATTTTGACATATTCGATCCCCAGTGAAATTGTAGCAGCAACTGCGGATCTTATCAGCTGCAGTTGCTGTCACTCAAATAGCGCCCAACCATCGAGATCAACCAAAAGAAGTCTTATCCAAGCTCTTATACATTTTTTTTTTTTTTAAGGTTCAGCTCTAAAGAAAGGAGCGAATAGCTTATTACATCATGTCCTCATCAAAACACAAAACAAAATAATAGAGTACCACACTTCAAAACATGACAAAACATATCATACACCCAAAACACAAGAAAATGAAAATTCATGAGATACAATAGACAAAAACATCGAACTAAAAACATGAAACACAAAACCAAGCACCACACAAATCTCGATACGTAGAAGGACCCTGAGTCCCACAAGGGCACCTCCTAGCTCTTGTATGTCTTCTATTTTTTTGTTTTTTTTTTTTTTTGTCACGCTCTGTAACGATAGCTGACTATACTTGGATTAAAAATTATTGGACACTTCAAAACCAAATTAATGTTTCATTATCGTTGGATTTTCTAAGACGCAATGATGTTACTCATAGAAACAAGATAATTCTTTGGTTGACTATGTCTTTAAATCTAAGATGTCAGTCATTGTATGCTATTGACTCAATCAATGAAGCTTGTAGTCTTGAAAAGGATGTAACTATGAACTTGACAGGAAATTAGCCCCTTGAGTTGCATAAGTCTTCCAAACAAATTGACAAGTTGGTCATTGTAAAATTCATAAAATATCTTGTTTGGTAACGTACTTAAAAGAAATTACAAAATTTAAGATATTTTAAAAAGAAATTTTATCTATCGAAAATAGAGATTTTAATTTTCACCTATGGAGATGGAATTTCGGAAATCCTTACCTGCATAAATATTTGCTTTTTTCATTTTGATAACTCTCACTTTTATTATATTCCATTACAATTCCTTTATATTTATCAAATTTTTATTTAATATTATTTTTAATTCATTTTGTGGCATTTTAAATTTTTTAATATTCAATTTATATTACATGATATTATATTTATGTATCATTCTATTTTCTTGATATAATTAAATTTTATAATTTAAATTTCAAATATTTTATGAATGAAATTTAAGATAATTTATGAAATATGAACTTATTATAATTAATTTTAGATCGGTTGAATTTTAATTATTAATAAAAAATTATTTTTAAAAAATATATTATGTTTTTTAAATAAAATATGTTAAAATCAAGGTATTGTAATTACCTAATCCAAATAAAATATTTTACAAATAAAAAATATAATTATATATTTAAATAAAAATTTTAAAAATTAAAGAAAATTTGATTGAAGTATTTTCATTTTTTAATTTTTTAAATTTTTTTATATTTTGAAAATATTTTATCCAAAAACACACTGAAGATGTTTTGGTGATGGTGAATGAGAAAGAGTCTCGACGTCCCTAAGAATAAATATGTTTTTACTTTTCCTATTTGGAAACAATTTTTTCAATATAATATAGAAATAAACTCAACCCAAAAAAAGTCATAGCTAAACTTTCTCTAGGCGGTGATGCTAATGATAAAAACAAGATAATTCTATGGCTGGCTTTTTTCTAAATTAATACATCACTCGTTGTATGGTATTGACTCAGGCAATAATGCTATAATAGGACGTAACTACGAGCTTGGAAGGAAATTGTCACTTACGCTGTGAGTCGAGGCTCTCATTATTTCATGCATCGACAAAAAAGCACCAAGCCCATCGGCTCCATTGCCAAATACTTACACACGGAGAGTGGATGATGATCCAGTTGACGTGCTAGATGATGGGAATAGACCGTCTTTTCTACCCATCAATGGAGGCGATTAATTGACACTTGTATTAAAAATAAAAAAAGAAAGATAATAATAATTTATAAAACTGATATATATATATATATATATATATATATACACATATATATCATGACATCAAATATTTTCTATTGCTCCCATCATAACACTTGTATCAATACAAAAAATTTGGCCTAAAATAAATTGGTATCTAAAAATATTATCTTCTTTACTCGAAAGTGTTGTTTTAAATAATTGACCTTACTTACTATAGTAACATTATGAAAAGTGATGTATTAGTTTAAAAATATACTTTTTTATTAAAAAATATTGCTTATGACAATTGACCACAAATAATATAGCAATTCTTCAAAAAGTAATGCCTTAACTCAAAAAGTATAGTCTTTACTATATCAAAAGTAATATATTTAAAAAAAAATTGCTTATGTGTGTATAAATAACACTTTTTACGTGTACCTAAAACTAAGTGTTCTTTAGGCACAAATATCTTGTAGTGATATAAGGATTGTTAGAATATAAAATTATTTATGTGTCTTTACTAATCAATATAAGATTTTAGAAAATATTGTTTTATACCAAAGTATCATAGATGCATAACCAAATAATATGAGGTACAGACCCCCTTCTGATATAATTATTCATGTTTAGAGATATTTGGATGAGGAGACATGTTAGAGTATACTATAATTAATTGGGAGAGAAATAGTTTGATTGATAAGCATTTAATCAATTGGCCCTCTTTTTACACGAATAGAAAAAATGGCTATTATCGATTGATTTTTCGTGGTATGTATCGATGGAAAATTTCATTACCAACTGATTTTTATGCCCGGTAATAATATCGTTGGAAGCTATTATCAGCAAACACTATAAGAAGTTTATGCCTAAAAAAATACTTAGGTTTGGATAATATAAAAATTGTTGCTTTTGATATAATAAAAGCTACACTTTTTAAGTTAAGGCATCATTTTTTGAAGAGTTGCTATATGCAATTGTTACTTGTCGACTTGTAAGAGAAGACTGACCAAGGCTTAAAATATAGGAATTTGTCAAGAGGGAATATGTAAGTGGCAGTAAATCTTCGCACCTTCATCAATTACAAAACAAAAGACAATATATTGGGATAAAGGTCAAATAGAAAAACTATAGATATACGACGGTGGTATCATTCTCTAATTTCTTGCTTGGCCATTGCATAAGGATAGTTTTGAAAGATCAAAACATATTGTTCTCTTGATAGCAAGGTATATGGTTGACAAGGTCGGCATTCTAGAGCTATAGTAATTGAGAAATTTTTGTGCGTTCCATGACTTGGGAGAGTAATCAAGGTTTGATTTGGTAGTGTTTTTTGAAGGGGTATTATTGCTAATGAAAAATATATAACTCAGATTTTTCTATTTAGTAAATAAATGAGCTCAAGTGTTGTGACTTTTTAAAGCTAGGAGTGCTCTTGATAATTCTTATTTGAGCCGACTTAAGTTCTAAAATTTGAAAAACTAATATAATATTTCATTAGAAGGTTTGATATTTGAACCTGTAAAATCAACACCTTTTCATCGATATATACGAATATGTGAGGGGGGAGAGTGTTTTATTTATTTCTTTTATAATCGGATAAACACTCAAAACACCTAAGAAGGGGGAGTAAGGAATTATATCATGATGATGCAAAAAGAAACACATCAAACTCATATAAAAAGTATAGCAAAGCGAAAACAAAGCGCAAAGAAAAACTCCACAGAGGATCAAAACTAATAACAAAGCAAACATCACCACAAAAAAAGTGAGAGGCTATTGCCACACCCTTGTGTCATTGCCGCACCATTTTGGTGACTCTTGTTTTGCTATTACTAAAATACCCTTATCTAATATTTATTCTAACTTGGTATCTATTACCACAATCTTAATTATTTATAATTAACTTTTTTAAAACATCTCAAAAAAATCATGACATTATCTCCATTGATATTTTTTAAAAAAAATTTCAGTCAATTCATTTCAACAAATCTAGACACATGCAAGTACATTGCTAAATGAAGAAACGAATACTAATTTTTAAAATTAAGCTTAGATGAAAATTACACATGAATGATGATCATTGATTTCAGTCATCCAAGTACAAGATATAACTTTAATAAGTTGAACAACTTTGAGTTGTTACATTGAAAGCATGTATAGAAACACTTCATTATTTATTAAATTTTATATGAATTATTTTAAAAAGTTTTAAATATCATGTTTGTATAATATGTATATTGTAGCTTGAAGCTATACACGTCAAAATTTGTTTTTTAACCAAACACTTATAAAAACTTAAAATTAATAAAGGTGTAACTCATTAGAATTTTACTTAATCTTTAATTAACTCTCTATGATTTAAATTTCTTTAATCAAGTCACTACAATATACTTTGTAAAAAATTTTATAATGAATACCCTAAAGCTAACCTATAGTTTAAAAAATTAAATACAATAAACATTTAAAAGTCTAATTGACTATTATTAGGACTTGCACTCTTCTAATCAAAAGCATTAAAAATTTAATTTTTTTTTATTACAATAGGTTTTTGGGAGAACTAATTATATGAGATTTATAATGTAAAGACTTGATTAAACAAAATTAAATCATGTGGACCTAATTAGAAATTTGATGAAAGTACATGTATCTTAAAATTTTTTTAAACATACTTTTTTCAAAAAAAAAACTATCTATATTATAATATAAAATTTATGAAGAGATATTAGAATATAAAGAATATAGTGTAAGATTGAATGAGTGTAGATTAAAAAAACTATTAAGCAATGACATTTTAGGAATAATAAAACAAAAACCACTAAAATGTGTGGTAATAGCCACTCCCTACAAAGACGCATAAATTTCTATTGCCTTTCTTTCTCCCTCTAGCTCGAGAACGTTTTGTCCCATCCTACCTTCCTCATACGAAATTCAGCTATAATGAAAAACACATTCTATGGAGGGGGTGGTTCTTATCCCACCGAATGCCATAGATGTGAATGTCCTATCTTATTTGTTTCCATGGGTTTTGGTATGCCATATAAAAATATGTTAAAATAATATCTCTCTTTCATTAATTAAGGGTTCAAACCAAAAATTACTTTATTTAATATTTATATTTATTATAGTTATTTTAGATTTTAAGGCTTAGTTTAGCCGTGCTCTTTAATTCAGAAAGTGCTCATCATGCTTATGAAAAATATAATTTTTTTTTTTAGTTTTTGAGTAATAAGAAAAGCCGAAATATTTTTTCTCTTGACTTTTTAAAGGCTATAAGTGTTTTGAAAGTGTTTTATGGAGTGTTTCTTGAAGCTGGTTAAGACTCTCCAATAAAGCATAAAACACTAATATAACCTTACTCTCTTTAAAGAAAATGAAGGTAAAACTTATCATATTTAATAACTATATTTATTATAGCCATTTTAAATTTTACCAGTAACTTTATAATATATTTACCAGCAAGCACTATTATTGTAATTTCATTTTATCGAAGGCAATTTCTATATAATTTTTCCAAACAATATTAATTACTATGACTTTTTAGGAGTGATTCATGGTGAGTCTAAGGAGCTCAACAGCTCTAGAAAAATCACAACAAAACCAAATCAAATCTAAAATCTTTTTTATAATATATTTACCAAATATTATTTTTGCAGCTTCTTTTTAATAAGTATGACTTTTACATTATTTCACAAAATATAGCACTATTAAAATAATTTTTTAAGAGTAAATTTTAGAGATTTCATCATTTAACTCTAAAAAAGACACATCCATACCAAATCAAGTCTAATTCTAACCCATTTAATTTGTTAGATGCCATATCAGCTTTATGGTAATTAATAAGAACAAGTGGTATGAAATAATGAGAAATGTTTAGAAAATGTGGAAAAAGTAAAGAACAATAATGACTCGCTAAAACAATCTTTTCTCTTAGTTCTAAACTCTAGTGGATGCGAAAAAATCAAAAATAAAAACACACCGTGAGAATATCGGTAACTCTTATTGTCTTATTGCTGGTAACTAAGTATTGAATTTAATCGCTACCGATTTATAAAAATTGATAACTAATGACGGGTCAGATAATAACAAATGGTGCTACATATGTCAAGGTTGAGATGGATTTCCACCTCACAAGCACTTTATGTATTGACGGATCTTATACAATTAATGTGAGAGATTCAAATCAAATATTTTGAAAAAAAGGGACCAACCCAAAACAAAAAACTCAAAACAAACCAAAATTAAAATTACATAGATCTATTATATTGGACCAAAAACATATTTAAAACAACTGTTAAATACGTAAATTTACAGAGATCATGCATATGCTGTAAGCAATTAAAAATGTGAATAAATGGACAAAAATAATGTTTAGATAGTCCCCTAGAATTAAAGAAACTAATACTTCCATAATTTCAAAAGATGATGAAATATTGGTCTGCAAATCCGAATGGGAGCTTGGACTGATATTGATATACTCAAATTCTTTTATCTTGCTCTGACAATTGGTCTCGGATAAAAGTACCTAAGCGTGCTAATTTTGCGTATCCTAAATAATGCTTGTAAAAGGATGTTTGATGTTTGAATGAATGGATATGGAATTTTGACATATTCGATCCCCAGTGAAATTGTAGCAGCAACTGCGGATCTTATCAGCTGCAGTTGCTGCTACTCAAATAGCGCCCAACCATCGATATCAAACAAAAGAAGTCTTATCCAAAGATCTTAAGGTTCAGCTCTAAAGAAAGGAGCGAATAGCTTATTACATCATGTCCTCAACAAAAGACAAAACAAAATAATAGAGTACCACACTTCAAAACATGACAAAACATATCATACACTCAAAACACAAGAAAATGAAAATTCATGAGATACAATAGACAAAAACATCGAACTAAAAACATGAAACACAAAACCAAGCGCTACACAAATCTCGATACGTAGAAGGACCCTGAGTCCCACAAGGGCACCTCCTAGCTCTTGTATGTCTTCTATTTTTTTGTTTTTTTTTGTCACGCTCTGTAACGATAGCTGAGTATACTTCGATTAAAAATTATTGGACACTTCAAAACCAAATTAATGTTTCATTATGGTTGGATTTTCTAAGACGCAATGATGTTATTCATAGAAACAAGATAATTCTTTGGTTGACTATGTCTTTAAATCTAAGATGTCAGTCATTGTATGCTATTGACTCAATCAATGATGCTTGTAGTCTTGAAAAGGATGTAACTATGAACTTGAAAGGAAATTAGCCCCTTGAGTTGCATAAGTCTCCCAAACAAATTGACAAGTTGGTCATTGTAAAATCCTAAAGCTATTTTGGTGGTAGTGAATGAGAAAGAGTCTCTTATATTTGTGTCTCTTAACTTCTCATTCTCCTATTTTATTGCTACCACTCCTTTTCTACAGAAGAGAGAAATGACTTTTCAACATCTCTTTATGAATGGATGAGAATGGAGAAGCTCACCTATAAATTGAGCTCTCATTTTCTCATTTCATCAAGTCATCTAGAGAGCAAAAACATAAGAATTTCTTTGAGTAGTTTTCTCCTATATATTTAGAGAGAAAGTGTGTACTCCTTTTTTTTAGAAGAGTGTTGTTTTTATCTCCTTGTGATAAAGAGAAGTTGTAATCCTCAAAGAAAGTTATTCAGTTCTTTTCACATATTTTGTCTAAATTCCTATTTTTTTTTTCATTTCCATATTTTAGCTATTATTATATGTCTAGTACCTAATAATGGTATCAGAGCCCAAGGTTATTGATTGATTATTCTTCCGCTGTGAGATACTATACCTAAAAAAAATGGCAACAAAGTATGAAGTTGAGAAGTTTAATGGAAGTAATTTCTCCTGATGGAAATTGAAAATGAAGGCAATCCTAAGGAAGAACAATTGCTTGCCAACAATCGAAGGCAAACCTACTGGGATAGTTGATGACAAATGGAAAGATATGGATCATAGTGCTGTTGCAAAATTACATTTGGCATTGGCCGATTCAGTCTTGTTAGGTGTTGTAAAGAAGAAGATGGCAAAGAAAATTTGTGATGTACTTGTCAAACTGTACGACGTCAAGTCACTTCGTAATAGAATATTTCTAAAGATGAGGTTGTATTCTCTTCGGATGAGTGAATCCACATCGATAATGGATCACATCAACAATCTGAATCTGTTATGCTCCTAGGTTACTGCCTCAAATTATATAATAGCGGAGAATGAGCATGTGAAACTTTGACTTCGAAGTCTACGGGACTCATATGATCATCTCATTATCAACATCACCAATAATAATATTACTAATCATCTAGCCTTTGATGATGTTATCGGTGCTATTATTGAAAAAGAATCCAAGCACAAGAATAAGGAAGACAGATCAGAGAGCTCAAAGCAAGCTGATGTGTTGTCAGTGATAAGAAGGAGATCATTGGAGCGTGACTCCAAGGGTAGCCATGGTTAGAGTAGATCAAAGTCAAGGAGAAGAAAGAGCTTCAAATGCCACCAATGTAGCATTAGAAGAAAGATTGTTGGCATAACAAGAAGAACACAGAGAGGACTTCAAATGCAACAACCTCCCAATGATATACTATGAGTACTTTTGATGAATAAGAAATTCTATATAGCGAAGTGGCAATTGGTGCTAAAAGTAGTAAACATTTCACTGATGTCTAGATAATATAATGGACTTAGGAGAAACTTGGCATATGACTTCTTGCCATGACTGGTTTTGCATTTATGAACCTGTTTCAGAAGGATTTGTGTCTACGAGAAATGATCATGCCTAAGACATTGCTGGTGTTGGTGCTATCAAGATAAAATGTTTGATGGTTCTATTTGCACAATTTAACTGGTACGATATTGAAGTGAGGTTGTCGCCTACCTTCTCAAAATAAAAATTGTTTAAATGAAAAGTTGCACAAAAAATATAGTAAAGGGCATAACCTAGGTCATCTCTCAAGGGGCTCGATCATTTAGTTGGAAAATTTTGGGTTTAGAGAATTAAGATTTAAAGCAATTAAAATTAAATGATAATAGCAATGATAAAGAGGCATCAGTGCAAGGTATTTCTAGGATTGGGGACAATTGAACAAAGAATCATTCATTGATTGCGAAATGCAAGCATACATTAGAGACAACTCCCCCCTTATTCTCAGCCATGCTTTTACTTTAACATTTTGAAGATCTCTCCATGTGGCAAAAAATATTAGACAACAAACCATGTTTCTAGATCCATTGCCTTTGCTACCTGTTTTATGCCACCATTGTAGGTTGAAGAAGTAGATCTATTGTTGCTTGTGGTTGATGCTTGAGAGAAGGTGTGACGTTGAAACAGTTGTCGTGTCGTACCGTACCATCAAAGGAGTTGCCGCTACTATAACTTATCATCAGATTCTAGAATTTTAGGTGGTGGCAACCTTACCAGCACCCAGTTGGACGGTGTAGGCAGCAAAAAAGTTGGATATACAATGGAGACCCGATAGCAATGGTGGTTTGAGGGTAGCAGTGGTGATTTGTGTACAGTATAGATAGTTGTTGATGACGTATAAGTGAGGATAATTATGTAATTTTTTAAATAATTTTTATTTTATAAATTATTATTTATAATGTTTTAAATTAAAATTATCATATAGTTAAATCTTAGCTGTTCAAGTAAAATTTAATGAAGGTGAATGTACCATTAGATGATGCAAATAAAAGGTGCTAGACCAAATTATCTGGCTCCTATGTCATTAAAATAACTTGAAAACTGTTGTACAAAGTGATATGTGATTATGCAAAAGAAGCAAACAAGAAGATGGTTGTTAAGCTTGAGGCATGTGGTACACTGTTCTTAAAGATTATTTTATCACTGTGTAGAAATCCACCAACAACATGACCATCAGGACTAGCAAGGGAAACACTTAATCCACCAGTTCAATTGCAAGAGCCACCACCTTTATTAAGCAAGAGCCTGATAAGCACAATATCTCAAAACACCCCTATTGAAGCCAAAGTCACACCAGTAACCATGCATAAACTATATATATGAATAACCTTGCCATGATGAAGAGAGTAATGAAGGATAAGAAAAAGGAAAGAAAACAAAAGCAAACCTGATTCTAAACAACTTAAGGTGGCAATCAATATTACAATAGGTGAGAAAATAAATAAATAAAAATAACTTCAAGAAATTGAGCATTTGCGCTGCGGTACAGATGAAGGTCAAGGATGAGAAGAAATGGAGAGATGAGGGAGGGAGGTTTGAATGAGAGGGGAGGGGCATCTTTGGTAACTCGTATTAAAAAGGGTGAAATAGGGGAGGTTAGTATAGGTTGGATAACTAAATGAGATATATCTTGAATTTTAACAAAACTCAGGGGATATGAGCATGACTTACCTAAAAATAATTTCAAATACCCAAAACTCTAAATTAACAGATATTATATACGAAAGAAGTGTTTCTCATGGCACCTTTGAAATTTGGTTTGTGATTTGAGTAATTAAACAAATAATAATACAACAATACTACTAAATATGAATTAAATGTCATAAAAGTGTCACACAAGAGTTGAGAACAGATTATGATGAGTCAAATTGATTGTCAAAATGAGTAGATATAAATTTAAGTGGAAACAAAATGCAAAAGCCGTAGTTCTTTTTAAACATTTTGGGTGGTGGTTGTAGTGCATTTGATTAAGTATGGTGTACCACACACCATAAAATCTGAAGGCTAAGACAGTGTACCCATATATTAATTAGTGTCAATGCATTGTTGGAAGTCTCATTTTCTTCTCTCTCACCTCTCTCTCTTCCTTGCCACCATCATCACTAACTCCTCTTCACATTCAGCACCACCCACAAGTTCAACACCTTCGTCTGCAACTATTTCACCATGGCCTTCTTATGGAAGAGTTCGTCTAGCTCCCCTTTAAACACTTTGCATCATCCATGCTCTTCAGCATGACCCCACCCCATACTCCCTCAAGCTTACATTCAAGTTCTTCTTCTTCTTTTACAACGTTTATTCGTGTAATCCATGCATTACCAGGGGAGAAGAAAAACAATTTAATTTTTCACGTAATAGTGATAGTTGATGAATATTGGAAGATAATAACCTTGTTGCAACTTAGAATATAATCATGTTATGATGATGGATATTCATGTGGTTTGTCCATTACAAAATTAAATTGCTTTTGCAACAATTTAAAAGTAAAAAGAGACAGATGCCTTATCATTTGAATATGGGCAATAGCTTACTTGGAAGGCAAAATAGAGGAGGAGATGCTACTTCTTCTTCAAAGCTGTCACTCACCTTATCGCACTAATGACTCTACACCCAAACTTGCATTTCCCAACACTTCTAATATTCCTTAATAAAGAAATTCAAGTGAGGGAGCATTTTATTCAACAAAAAAAAAATGGAACAAGAATACCCCATCCTTGATAGAAAAACCATGATAGAAAAACTTGTAAACCTGTGATATATAATACCTCTACCCCAAATTCAAAAAATCTATAAAGAAGTTTCAAATAACTTGTAAAATAGTCCCTGAAAACTTACAAACCTAGACCAAAAAACTTGTAAATTATATTGTAAAAATTTATAAACCATGTTATAAAAACTTGTAAATCGTGAAAGAAAAACTTGTAAACCTATGACACACAATACCTTTGCACCAGGATACTTGTATAATTTGTTTCATTTATCATCTTGACTATCATCATTTCATTTATAATGAATCATTAAGAAGATTAATCAATATATAAATTTCAAATTTAACCAATTTTATTATATTGATTTCAATCATAAGTAAGAAAGAAATAAGAAAAATAAAAGGAAAATATTTGTAACTCTTTTTTTTTTCCTCTCTTATCGAAACTAATTTCTTCATTGTCATTGTGCTTTCCTTTTTAGAGGGATTTTCATTTTTCTTATTTGGGAAAAATGAGAGAAATTTGTAATTTAATACTATTTAATTTGTATTTTTACTGTGATAAAGGAATGCTTGTGATGATTGAAAGTGACATTGGAACTGAACTTGAAGAGAAAACTTGTAAACCTAGACAAAAAACTTATAAACCATACTGTAAAAACTTATAAACTATGTTGTAAAAACTTGTAAACTGTGATGGAAAAACTTGTAAACCTATGATACACAATACCTCTGCACCAGGATACTTGTACAATTTATTTGATTATCATCGTGATATCATCATTTCATTTATAATTAATTATTAGGAAGATCGATCATTGTATAAATTTCAAGCTCAACCAATTCTTTCATATTGATTTTAATCATATCCAAGAAAGAAATAAGAAAAATAAAAAGGAAAAATATCTATAACTCTTTTTTTTTTGCTCATTGAGCCTGGTTTTTCCATTGTCATTGTGCTTTCCTTTTTGGAGGGATTTTCATTTTTCTTATTTGAGAGAAAAAGGAGAAATTTATTATTTAGTGCTATTTAATTTGTATCTTTATTGTGATAAAGGAGTGCCTGTGATGATTGAAAGTGACAATGGTATTGAACTTGAAGAGAAAACTTGTAAACCTAGATATAAAAACTTGTAAACTATACTGTAAAAATTTGTAAACCATATTGTAAAAACTTGTAAACTGTGATAAAAAAATTTGTAAATCTATGACACACAATACCTCTGTACCAGGATACTTCTATAATTTATTTGTTTATTATCATGACTATCATCATTTCATTTGTAATTAATTATTAAGAAGATTGATCATTGTGTAAGTTTCAAATTTAACCAATTCTATTATGTTGATTTCAATCATAGGCAAGAAAGAAATAAGAAAACTAAAAAGGAAAAATATTTGTAACTTTTTTTCTCACTCATCGAACATGATTTCTCTATTGTCATTGTGCTTTTCTTTTTGGAAAGATTTTCATTTTTTTTTTGAAAAAAAGGGAGAAATTTGTTATTTAGTGCTATTTAATTTGTATCCTTATTATGATAGAGGAGTGCCTGTGGTGATTGAAAGTAATAGTGGTGCTGAATTTGAAGAGAAAGCTTGTAAATCTAGACAAAAAAACTTATAAACCAAATTGTAAAAACTTATAAACTATACTGTAAAAACTTGTAAACCGTGATTAAAAAAACTTGTAAACCTATGACACACAATACCTCTGCACCATGATACTTATACAATTTGTTTGATTATCATTATGACTATCTTTATTTTATTTGTAATTAATTATTAGGAAGATTGATCATTGTATAAATTTCAAATTCAACTAAATCTATTATGTTGATTTTGATTATAGGCAAGAAAGAAATAAGAAAAATAAAAAAGAAAAATATTTGTAGCTCTTTTTTTTCCTTACTCGTCAAACTTGGTTTCTTCATTGTTATTATGCTTTATTTTTTTGGAGGGATTTTTATTTTTTTATTTCAAAAAATGGAAGAAATTTATTATATAATACTATTTATATCCTCACTTTAGAAGGGTTAAATCTCCTTCTTTCATGGCTTTGATATGAAAGGTGGAGGACAGTAGGACATCAGAAGGAGAAGGCATGGATGAATTAAGTGGAGGACAAAGGGGGGAAGAGAGAGAGAAGGATATTTAATATAGTGTCTTACAAATTGGTGTAATTGTAGATCTTTAAATCCACACCATCAAATAACCTGGTGTGTGATACACCATACTTTGTAAGGAGCACCATAGAATCTGCCAACGTTTTATACGTGTTGTATGAAGAATGTTTTGCATCATTTAGTATTTTCGATATAAATGTTATCCTAAAGGCAAAATTACAAATTTTTTGAAGTGCGGCAAAATTACAAATTGATTCATATTAAAGGGTGTTGTCATTTGGAGAAAATTAATAAATTTGGTAAACTTACCAGTAATTTTTAGTAAAGAAGACTTCAAAATTATCTCGAAATAAATAGATTACAAATAATAAAAAAAATTATCTCTAATACCTTTTAGTCAGGTAAAAAGCATATCTATGTCTTATAATTCTCCTACTAAAACATGTATTAAATATAAAATATATACGAAATGTAAAATATTTAAGAATTATTTTTATCTAGAAGACTAATATAAAATTGACAAAGAATGAAAGTGATATGAGATAAGAATCTTGGCATTTTAAATTTTACATTCCATATTTGATATCCATATATCGTTTTATTGTTTGCTCCCTTACCCTTTCGTGCCTATGTGTTCCATCCACATCACCATTCACCATCGTGGAAGACTTACAAAAGGTGCATGGCAGTATAGAACGCGTCATCAGACCAGAAAAATGTGTCTTTTTTTTTGGGTACATGACTAGAAGTGTTTTATTTCTCTACGAGTGAAGTTTAAGAGACGTCTCAGAGTAGTAAGCAAGAGACGTACAGACAATGAGGAAGGTGGATTATGAGGCTTTGATGGGACATCCTAGAGTTATTTTGGGTTTTCAATTTTAACTTTTTTTTCAGTTTTAATTTAAAAAATATTGTATTTTTTATTTTTATAATTTTGTGAAAAAATGAAATGAAATAATAAAATAGATTTGTTTTTGTTTTTATTTTTCGCCCAGATTATTTTCTAGTTTTCAAGATAGTAAAAACAGATAATAAAAATAAAAAATGGAGTTTTTGAAATTAATTTTAATGCACGTTATTTTAAAAAAGTTTTATACTATTATTGAACTACACACTTCTATTTGTGTGACTTTTAATATAGTAAATGGCTAAACTAATTATTTTTTTATTGATATGATAATTCTTAATTGAATATTTATGTGAAACTTTTTTTTCAATAATATATTAAAATAAAATCATAAAGTTATCTTTCTTTTTCATCTTTCTTTCATGCGATCTTGAAAATCATGAAGCAGATAAAAGAACAAAAAATAAAATAGTGATTAAACAAACTCTATTTTCTTGTTTTTACTTTTTGTTTTTTGACACTCATGAGAGTAAGGGACAAGATAATGACATTTCTTTAATTATAACTAAGAATAGAAAGCAGGTGTGGAAGCCAACACGGCTAGCTCATCTAGTAGACTTTTTGTTCATGCACTGCCATAACTTAGATCAGTTTGATTTTTAGATTTTCTATATTAGTGTGTGATTTGTAAATATTTCTGTAAGTGCTCAATAAGATTAGAGTATGCTCTGATTTTGATTATGGTAAACTTTCCCCTAAACCTAAATTTTTCAACACAAAAAAAAGAAAACAAATTTTGAAAATAAAAACGGACCAAATGGACTCTAAGATGTTCACTTCATATCAAATTGTTATTAAATTGTGTGGGAAGTGAAAACTCTTGCCATTGAAATTACACGAGAGTGCCTATTCTCACACCCTATTCAATTAGTTGTTATTTAAATGTTATAAAATATCCTTTACTTTCTTTCATAATTCTTTCACAATAAAACTAATAATATGTTGTCAATTCATGATTAATTCATACTTAATGAATTAATTTTTTTACTTCAGATAAGTTTATTAAGCATAATAATATTTGGATAATTTTTAATTTTAATATTTTACAAATATGATCCTAAATAAAAGATTTTGATCAATTTAGTAATAAAATATAACGTTTGAAACATTAGAATTACAATAGTAGTAATAAAATTTGAATTGAATAAACTGAATCTTCATAGTAATTTATAATAACATTTTTTCATTTTATTTAGTGAGTTTAATATCTCATATATTATTAAAACACATTAAATAATATGAAAATATATTATCAAATATTGGTATAAAAATTTTATTGTGACATTGTATATAATTATCAAGTAGATAACTGATTTGAAGAATTGTGTAACCTTAGTTTTTAAGAATAAAAACAAAAAATAAAAAATAAAAACTACGATAAAATTTGAGAGATCAACACTAAAAATGTTGATATAATATATTTATTTCGTGTTAAATTGAACAATACAAACAAAAGCCTAAGAATCTTGAGTATATATGTTATATATTATAATTTATTTGTTCAATTTTTTGTTATCTAATTTTAATATACTTACTATTTTATTCTGTAGATAATTATTACATTATAAAACATTATAAATTAATTTAATACTTATATCAAATAAATTAATAAAAATACTTATAAGATTTAAGGGTCATTTCAAAAACAAAAAATATAATTAGCATTAAACATTTTCAAATTAAATTAATAATCATTTGATAAAAAATCGTATAAAAATGTTATGATTTTTTTAAACAAAAGGTATAGAAACAATATTAGAAGAAGATCAATTTAGCAATATTAATAATAATGAGTATGCAGAATATTAAAGTAATAATAAATTATCATTAGTTCAAATCATTTATAAAGGACATTTTTAGATAATTAATTAAAAGTTCATTAAATAAGGTGTGTCAATAGATAATAAGGTGTGACAATAGTCACTTTCTAAAATTGAAAATGGCTCATGTATTTTGATAGAAGGTGTGAATGATGAGTATTTATGGGCACACATCTCTTCAGGTACATTTTCTGTTTCTTCTTGTTCTTTGCAGGTATTCCAAAATTGTATTTTTTCCTCACCTAAATGGCTAGAGGAAAAGAAGGCATGAAAAGGTTTAGCTCCCTCTAAAGCTGAATTGTTGATGTGGTTTATTCTCCAAAGAAGACTCAACATAAAGGAAAGGCTCCATAGAATCAATTGCCTTCCATCAGCTGATTCTTCTTGCTCCTTTTGTGGTACTGGTGAGGAAACACGTGAACATCTTTTCTTCTCTTGCCCAAGGTCAGTGTATATTTGGAAATTTTGTTCTTAGCTGTGGTACATCACTTGGTACTTACCACATGATTCAATTATGTTTTTCGATACATGCATGGCTTAGTACCCCCTTTTGGGATTTTGATAAAAAAAAAACTGTGGATTTCTCTCTTGTATGTGGTTTGCTGGTCTATTTGGTGGATTCGTAACTATATGATCGTTGAAAACTTCAAACCAAATTGGGAGTTGGAAGTGTAGAACATTTTACGTAGATTGGGTTGTTGGAGTAGAGTTTGGTGTGATAAGTTTCCCTTCTCCTCGGAAATTTTTACAACCTATATTGAACATATATGCAATTGGAGAGGGTAACAAGATGTATGTTTCTAAAGTGGGATAAAAAGATGTCCTTTTCTATTATATTGGTCTTCCTATGCAAAATGAGTTTAAAGCGATTTTACTGGATTGTGGTTATATTCCCTGTTGCTACTGCTATGTTGATGGGGTGATGATTTCTATCTGAATATGGATCAAATTGCGATATCTGCTAGTGCTAAGATGAGATGTAATGATTTCCAGCGAGAAGGGGCAGTTTTGCTTTCCATTATGGCAGCTGCTATTAGCATATGCTGTAACAGGTGTTCCTCTGGTTTTTGTTGTGCTCTGTTATTGGCTTTTGTTTTCTTTTTTTATTTGGGTGTAATGCTGAGCATATATATCTCTAGGACATGATGATTTTCTATATTTGATATAGAACTGTTTATGTATGCTCCAAACTTTGCTCTTCTCCCTCATGGGGTGGTTGAGCTTTATCATTTATCAAAAAAAAGAAAATGAAGAAAAGATAAAGAATCATAATCTAATTCTATAGATTTTTTTTTCAATCCTCTCAAAAATAGTAACTTAATACTATTAATAGTCTTCAAGTAGATTCGATGAACGAAAATACAAACCGCAAACATTATGATAATTGACTATAAATGGTTGAATTTAAAAATGGATTACACAGTAATAAAAAATACTGACTATATGACCTATACAGTCTCAATAGCCATTAACAAGGATATGTTAATATAATATAACTATGATTATTCCATTCTAGCAATTTAATAATTTTTTCTATGTATAATCTTAAACAAGAAAGAAATAGAAAAGTACAAAAATTCAAACTTACGTATCGGACTTTGTATCCCATGATTCACGTCGTTTAATAATTTTGTATTTGCAAGCTTGACTTAACCTTCAACATCACTTGACTTAACCTTCAACACCAGTGCCAATAATAGAACGAGACTCATAAACAATAGATGATTTTCACTAAATTTATGGTCACCAAAAGACTTAGATGTAGCGTACCATAAGAAAACACGTTGCGTGTTCTGTTACAAAAGACTAAACAAAAATATATTGACTTCAGAAGATGTAAATTGTGAGTACAAGCTTTAAAGATTAATTTTCACTAAGGGAATGTTATTCATACAAAATTATTCCCACTGCTTATATTTACCAGGTATAACCTAATTAAAACATTTAATTATTTAAAACTGGTTGTTTAAATGGGTATGCCTATTAATATTTATTTATTAAATAAAATTAATAGCTGATACATACAAATATATTAAACTGTAAAAATTAAAATGGCAAACGAAAAATAATTATACGTAGGATATATATGCAATTTATATACTTAAAATGTCTAATGTATTTAAATTTGTTCTCTCGAATGTAATTTTTAAAGTTATTTAAGATCTTTTCTGTTTTTATTTCTATTTAATAAATTAATTCATATATATTAAATACTTTAGCACAATGTTTTATACAGTTTTTCAATTAAAACAAACCAAAAAAATTAATGACAAAGTCAACTTTTCTGTCTTTATAGAAATTTAACTTAATAAAAACTAAAGTATTTTTAAAATTATAAAACTTGATTTTACACCATTCCATAATTTTTCGTATAATATAATTGTTATGACCTAGAATATTCCATGGTTGATGTACTCATCAAAGGTTCGAGGTAGCTCGTCAAGCCTCCATGGGTTTTGCAAAAACTCAGACGCTTGAAGCAGTGGGATATTCGTTATTCGACCTAGGTGCAAGTAGAAACATGTGAAATATTTACCTTCAGCAGAAAAGGAAGAGGTATATTTAAAATCAAGAGGGAGTCATGAGCAAGTTAAAACAAAGCTGTGGGAGCCCGATTATTACATTTGTTCTAAGGACCTTGGACGTTTCCCAGTAATGACTAATGAGGGATTCTCCTGATATATGAATTTCTTGGGTCGTGCCCCATCTATAGCTCTAGGAGCATCATATCCTTACTCTCGGAAATTACTCGGTCCCTTGTGTTCGCAAAGCTTCTCATCTAGTGGGTCAACAAGTTGAGCTGTTGGTCCAAAATATAGTTCAATTCAACAATCTTTACATCTCTAAACTAGTATAATAATTACATGGGAATGATATATAACTTAAAATAAAAAAATAAGTTTTTAGTTTCATCTAACAAAGAAAAATAAATTGGATAATAAAAATAATAATTAAAAATTGAATTACGGAAATAACATATGTAGCAACAATCATGAACGTTAACCATAATTCAATAGTTGAATTGTACTTGTTGGCTTAAACACTAAACATACCAAATAGATTTATATCAAGCTATATACATTAATCCTATAACATAATCAATTATTATAATATAAACATACCCTTATAATTAAATAAATTAAAACATAACTATTTAATTTCAATTGCAAACCATTTTGATTTTACAATAGCCTTCGCAATTGCAACCCTTATATTATCTACCCGCAACTTGTAGCAATAGCCACTGTTTATTATGCACCTTTATAGAAACAGTTTCTATCAATGGGTATTATTTGTTTTCAAGAATTTATATGAAACTATTCACATTTTCAATTAAAAATATAGCATATAATTAATTATTTTTGAGATAAAACACATTTTTAAATTAAATAAACTTTGATATTATGCAATTATTTGTTCAAATTACTCCGTAGCTGTATAACATTCAAATTGCTCCATTGTCACAGTGTCTACGATTGAGATAGGAGACTGAAGTGATGGAGTTCGACACTGGGAACAAACTAATAGCCCAAAGGATTGGACGTCATTAACTTTTAAGTCAACGTACTATATTTAAATATAAATACTCAAGCTTTGTTCTTTTATAAATAAACATAATTAATGTTCATCAACCCTTAGGAGGAGATGAGCAAGTTAATCGTTCAACACATTACATAACAGGAAAGGCATGTCAAATTGGAGAAAGCTGCACAATACAACATGGAATATGTACCTCCAATAGAGAGACCAGATTCGAGGAAAATAAGTTATAACAGCAACTGATTATTGAACAGGATGAATGACAGCATGAATCAGAGGACAATAATAGTTGTTTGACAGAGGAGGCAAAATAGAAAATCTTCTTGCATATTCAATTAACACTTAGAGTTGAGTGTACCATAGCACATCAAGTAGAGCAAATTTCCTACTCTGAAAATTACACTATATCATGAATATCAAATACATCAACCTCAGGGTTTTTGACATAAATAAATTAAATTAAACAGTTTATTACGTGAATCACTTATGTTAAACCCGTTTACATATATGTCCTATTTCTATATAATAGAAGTTGATTATACTTCAGTGGCCGCGATGTGAGAGTTTGCATGCATAAGGAAGGAAGTCGATTATAATCGACTTCCCTATGCATGCAAACTCTCACATCGCGGCCGCTGAAGTCGATTATAGCTGACTTCTACACAATGAAGAAGTCGATTATAATAGAATTCTGTACAACACAGAATTTGATTATAATCGACTTTATGATAGGTGTCAGAACGTGTCAGAAGACTATTATAATCGACTTTTGTACAACACAGAAGTCGATTATAATTGACTTCAGTATCAACTTAGTTTGTAACTTGATAATTTAAGTAAATTTAAATCTAGTTAGTGTTACATTTATTTTGAGGGATTTTTAGTTTAGGAACATCCCACTGCAGACTCCATGCGCGGTTGTGACTGCATGTTCCATGGCTAAGACTGCAGACTCCACGGCTATGATTGAAGGCTCTACGGCTGAGATTGCAAGTTTCATGGCTGTGGAGCCTTCAGCCACAACCGTGGAGTGTGCAGTTTCAACTGTGGAACTTGCAGTCTCAACCGTGGGGCGTTTAGCCATAGCCATAGAGTCTCCAGTCTCAGCCATGGGGCCTGCAGTCTCAGCTGTGGAGCCTCCAGCCACAGCCATGGAGTCTGCAGTCTTATCCTACAGTCTCAGCCGTGAAGTTTGCAATCTCAGTCGTGAAACTTGCAGTCTCAACCGTGGGGCCTACAGTCTTAGTTGTGGATCCTGTAATCTCAGCCATGGAAGTTACAATCTCAGTCGTGGAGTTTGCAGCCTCATCCGTGGAATGTTCCTAAACTAAAAATCCCTCAAAATAAATGTAACAATAACTAGATTTAAATTTACTTAAATTATTAAGTTACAAACTAAATTGATACTGAAGTCGATTATAATCAACTTCAGTGTTGCATAGAAGTCGATTATAATCGACTTCATCGTGTAGAAGCAAGCTATAATCGAATTCAATGGCCACGATGTGAGAGTTTGTATGCATAGGGAAGTCGATTATAATCGACTTCTATTATATAAAAACAGGACATATATGTAAACGGGTTTAACACAAGTGATTCATGTAATAAACTGTTTAATTTAATTTATTTATGTCAAAAACCCATTCCTCAATATATATGAACATTTTCTCAACTCAAGCTACCAGAAAAGGAAGAAAATGTCAAATCAGTCATCAAGTAATCTAAACTGTAGCATAATCAACAACCAAACAATATCTTTATTAATAGCACTGGTTTAGGCATTATAGTAGCAGAACATTGAGATAACATACATTATACCAACCCAAAGTTCAATTGGCCAATCTTTTACCTTCTAGAGAAGAACAAATGTAAAAACAAAAGGAACAAACTCATGACTATAATTCCTTTTTGTACTTATTCCCAGATGACACCACATGCTTAAATTCCTAGATATCCAAATCATGAATCCCTATCCCTTTTTACATATTCCTTTTATCATCATTTCCTTTTTCATATTCCAGCATTTCATTCCATCAAGCTTGTATATACTCCACATATACTCACCTGCTAGTTTGCCTTCTGTATTAACTGACCTGGATCGAAACAATCAATAAATGCTTCAAAATCTATTTCTTCACATAGAATAATTATTCGGAAAGTAAAAGTCAAATTTAATAGATCAGTTTGGTACAATCTTTAATAGCTCTATTAAAAAAGTGAAAGATTGTTGAGCATTTCATGGTTTTAATTATACTATTCATATTAACTCTCAAAAAATATAAAGAATATTTCTTCTAAGTACAAAGGTGCATAAATTTTTAAAATAGTAAAATCAGAGTTTATGAGTATCAAAACATCAATTGACATAGAGATCACAGATTTGAACCCACTCAACTGGAGTGGTAGAATAATCAGGATTGACACCAACAGAAGCTTGGGAGACAGAAATGGTACCATTATCTGCCAGTAAAGCAATAAAACTCTAGGTTAATCTCAAAATAACTCTATTCTAACCCCTATCAATTGTGGAAGAACCTGATGACCTAAGAACTAGGAGGAACTCATGATCAAACCCTAATAACAAGGAAGAATAGAGGAAATAGGAAGTAAAACTAGTAGAATCTCTTATCTTTAAGCCTTGGAAGTGAAATATTGGTGTTAAATTGATGAAAATGGGGTGAGAGAGAGGTGGGAGACGAGGGTTCTTCGAGTTTTAGGGTGAGGGTCCTGTTTTGTGTTCTGAAACCCTGAAATGGATGATTTTATAATTCTGGTGACCGCTGCAATGGTCATGAGTGTTACAGCACTCACCAAAGAGCATAAAATCGTCCCTTGCACCGCTTTATTGTTCTGTTGATCGCTGCAGCGCTCTCCAAAATACACTTATTTGCATTTATTAATTTTAAGTTTACTCTCCATTAACTTTAAAATATAAATGAACATAAGGAAATGCCTCCCATTTGGATTCAAATAAAATATCAGAAAAATCAAAATCCCAACAATTTAGAATCCAAATTTTGGGTTTTAGTTCAAATCCGGGAATTTTTGAGATTTTCTAAACTTATGAGCTACAAACGAAGCGTCTAAAGGCTCCATAAAATTCGTTAAAAATCACCCTTCAACTTATTTTCCTCTTGGGAACAATTACCGAGACTTTTAATCCCAAGAATATGGTTCCATCATATAGCCCTCCAAGGACGTGTAGGATCCAGACTTAGTGAAATTCAAGACCCGGATTTGTCTAACGACACGTGTACAACTCTAAGCTCTCCTAGGTAATAGTAATACCTGGGGTATTACACCAAAAGAAGGCTACCAACAACTATGACGAGAACTTAATCATCGGCAAAGGAGGCTATAGTACTGTTTTCAAAGGATTTCTAGCAAATAATAGAGTTGTTGCTATCAAGAAGTCCAAAATTGTTGACGAGAGCCAAATTGAGCAATTCATTAATGAGGTGGTTGTTCTACCACAAATCAATCATAGGAATATAGTGAAACTTTTATGTTGTTATTTAGAGACAAAATTCCATTACTGGTTTATGAATTTGTCAACAATGGAACTCTTTTTGAATTTATTCACAATAGAAGAAAGACAAATAATTCAACCTAGAAAATTGGTCTAAGGATAGCAGTAGAGGCAGTAGGAGCTCTATCATATCTTCACTCAGCTGCCTCTATTCCCATTATCCATAGAGAGATGTCAAAAGTGCCAACATTCTCTTAGATGAAAAGTTCACACTGCCAAAGTCTTTAATTTTAGGGCTTCAAGATTGGTTCCATTAGATCAAGTTGCATTAGCCATAATGGTACAAGGCATGATTGGATACTTGGACCCAAAGTACATACAAACAAGTCAACGTACTGATAAAAGTGATATTTATAGCTTTGGGGTAGTGCTAGTAGAGCTTCTAACGGGTTAGAAACCTCTTTCTTTTTGTAGGTCAAAAGATAAAAGAAGTCTCGCTATATAATTTTTATCTTGCTTGAAAGAGGATCGCTTGTATGACGTTCTTGAGGTTGGCCTTTTGAATGAAGAAAATAAGCAAGAGATCGAGGAGGTAACTATTCTTGCAGCAAAGTATTTGAGACTTAAATGGGAGAAGAGACCAAGCATGAAGGAAGTAGCAATAAAATTGGAGGGAATAAGCTTGATGCAGAAGCACCTTTGGATCAATTTAAACAAAAATCTAGAAGAGACTCAATCATTGCTTCCTAAGCCATCATCCAAGATATATGAACATGGTGATAGTAGTAGCCATAAAAATATTGGCTATGATAGCATCAAGGTCCAAGCACTAATTCCCTTTGATGATGGAAGATGATCATGGCAGGGCAACATACACTTCCACGTCAATCTACATGAATGTATTGTACATACAATCCTTTTGCATATTCTTGCTTTGCACATTTGTTTACGGTGGTGCTGAGTTTGTGACTGTGGTTTGGTTCTACCATAATTCGATTTTCAACAAAGTTTCATAGATGTATTTATAGGTGGGCACGTTTATTGCTATAGTGGTTTTGATGTTGTTTTGTTTTCTTTGTTTGTGGACCTGTTTGCTTACCTTTCTCGGTCAAGCCTTCTTTATGAATTATCATAAATAAATAAAAGTTACAATCCTTTGTAATCATCATACACAAATAATCTTTCATTGCTTTCACTCGTACCGCCACACAAACATAAACATTTTAAGTATTTGCACCTTATTGTGGTGGATGCCAAAAATGTCTGTGTAGTAAAACTTCTCTATGATAGATTGCAGTGGTAGATGATAATTCTAGGTTTCCAAAGCATCATGCATGGTTAAAAATCATCCCTCTAATATTATGTTTGGACCTTTGTTTAATTCTTAAACAACCCTGAATTCATCTAAAATTTAACCTAATTACACCCAACAATAATTTTTTGTACTAAATTTTAAATGGAATAAGTAGATTTAACTATTCATGGGCTGCAAGAATTTATTAATATTTTTTAAAAATTATTTTTGGTAAGAATTAATACTTTTAAAAGAAATATGTATTAGTGGTGGTTAAAAATAGATATGTTACTAATATATTCAATTTTTGAATTGTTAATAATTTTAACTTATATCCTTCTTGATACATATTATTCTCTAATTTCATGCATCATAGTCTTGATATATAATTTGAGAGTAAAAGTATTTTTTTCAGTCTTGAACTTTACAATTTTTTTAAGTTTTCAATCAAATTGAAAACTTAAATCACAAAAATTATGTTATCAAAACCTAATAGATTAATATAATTTTAAATTTTGAATTTATAAAATTGATAAATAAATTATTAATATTGTTATGTGAAATTAAATGAAATGTTATGTGGAACAAATTTTTCTTAAGAGTGTTAGCGTTTCTTTCTTTAAATTGATTATTTAATGTTTTTAAGAAAAAGTTTTAGTATAAAATAAAAATTAATACAGAATCCGCTAAAGGTAGATTCAGAATCTGTCTGTAAAATGAAAATAACATGTGGCGGATTTTGTAAAATCCACATACAAGTAAATTTACCCGTTATCTCATATAAGTGTAAATCACCTACCAAAACACACCATATACAAATTATTTTTCCTAAATGGTACTCTTATAATAATAATATATTTAAATATATTGATGATACATCTGTTTTACATAATTTTTAATGGCAATGATATAATTTTTCAATCTTCCAAGAATGACTATTATGTCATTGGTGACTGATAATTCAGTGCCCTAGATTGTATTGGTGCTTTATATTGTCCTTATTTAGTCCTATATTTTTAATTCCTCCTTACAATTCAATAACCAAGTATTATTCTTTTTCATCTGTCCTCTTGCAGCCATCACCACATTGCCACTCTCTGTTGGTGCCAGCCATCACAGTCTCCTTTCCCACCGATATTAATTCTCTATTTCTGATACAAAAATTAAAATATGACAACTGAACAAAGAATCATTCACTGACTGTAAAATGCAAGCACACATTGGGGACAACTCCTCATTTAACATTTTGAAGATCTCTCTACGTGGCATAAAACATTAGACAACAAACCATGTTTCTAGATCCATCGCCTCTGCTACTTGTTTTATGCCACCATTGTAGGTTGAAGAAATAGATCTATCGTTGCTTGTGGTTGATGTCAAAGAGAAAGTGTTGATGAAATTTTAATCCAATTCTCAATATGACAAAAGATAAACAGATACTATAATCGATATTAGGTGTTAGAAATATCTATAACGGTTGAGCTTGATGAGTCCATGACTGGGTGCTTCCTAGTCCTGTGAGAAAAAACAACCAAAGAGAGAAATCCAGAGAGAGAGCTCCTCCTATCACCCCTTCAGTTGCCCAGAACGTGTTCTTTCTCAATGGGGCAACAGCCACATTGAAATGGTTAGGAGCAGGGCCTCACTGGTTAGTAATGAAATGGGCCAAATCTACCCATTATAGCTCATCCCAATAATAATAATTAATCAGAAAATGGGCTAAATAACATGGTTCAATATTCTTGGCATCCAATTAATCTGGAATTAAAATTAAAACTACAATAAAATATGATTTATGTTAGTCCACACATATAGAATATCCAACATTCTCTCACTTGAGCAGTATAAATGAAAAACATCATATTATTCCAGATTAATCAACAATATGTGGCCATAACAAGATGCCAAAATAAGCCAACATAAACCACGAAAAGGCATAAAATGGAACTACAAGCATCTCAACAATGCAGAAAATCATACTCAAAGGAATAGTGATATCATATATTGCAAGACACTTATATCCTGTGGCCCAACAACAAAATGGAATATGGATAAATGGGAAAGCACAATAAAACGACATGCCAAAGTTTGAACAAAGTGCAGTTTCCCAACAAAATGGCCTAAGCATGTACCCAAGATGCCATATAAGATTCAGTAAATCTTATCACAATAACAAGATTGAGATTGGGTCCAAAATATCTCCATAATATGCCATCACAATATATATATATATATATACACACATACACACAACAACAACAACAACAACAACAACAATTGTAATAATTAAACTGCGCAGAATAAATATATGGCAATCTCAATATTATTCAATATCTTAAATATCACAAATATGAGGTCATGACGAAACATAAAAATAAACTCCCACTAATCAAAAACATTAAAAGACCTCACTACACCCATACGGGTTACATGATCAACAAAAGCTTTAATAGTTATGCCTTTTGTTAAGGGATCAGCAACATTAAGTTCTATAGAGATATGCTCGACACGAGTTTTAAACTCTTGAATTTTCTCTCTTACAAACATAAACTTTGTCTCAAAGTGCTTTGTCCGCTTTGAGCTCTTATTATTTAGAGAGAAGCTCACTATAGCAGAGTTGTCACAATATATGGTCAGAGGCCTAAAGATACTCTCAACAAAATCAAACTCAATAATAAAGTTCTTCAACCATATTGCCTAATGCATAGCTTCATAACAACCTATGTACTCTACTTCCATGGTTGATATAGCTATAAGAGTCTATTTAACACTCTTCCAAGATATAGCTCTTCTAGCTAACACGAATACACAACCTGATATGGACTTATGATCATATGGACAACCAACATAATCGAAATCATAATAACCTGCCATCTCAAGATGATCTGACCTCATGTATGTAATCATATAATCTTTGGTACCTTTTAGATACCTCGAAACATGTTTTGCAGCCTGCCAATGTACCATACCAGGTTTACTTAAGTATCTCCCTAGCACGCCAATAAAAAAAGTAATATCACGGCGTGTACAAACTTAAGTGTACATAAGGCTGCCAACAGCACAAGAATAAGGCGTTTTCTTCATATCGGCCATTTCACTTTCATTTTGAGGACACCGGGCTTTAGAAAGCTTCTCACCTTTTTGAATGGGTGCAACATAGAGCTTACAAAATTGCATATTGAACCGGTTCAGGATTCTATCAATATACCCTTGTTGAGACAAACCAAGGACACCATGAGATCTATCACGGTGAATTTCAATGCCCAAAACAAAAGATGCATTACCAAGATCCTTCATATCAAAATGAGTTGTAAGCATCTGTTTGGTCTCATTCAGAAAACCCATATCATTACTGGCCAAAAGGATGTCATCAACATAGAGAATAAGAATAACAAATTTTCTCCCACTATTCTTCAGATAAATACACTAATCAACTGCATTTTCCTTAAAGTCAAGAGAGCTTACAACGTGATCAAACTTCAAGTACCACTTTCTAGAAGCTTGCTTCAAACCATAAATGGATCTTTTCAATTTGCAAATCATGTGTTCCTTACCATTTTCAACAAAGCCATTAGGTTGATCCATATAAACATCCTCAAATAAATCACCATTCAAGAATGCTGTCTTAACATCCATCTGATGAAGCTCTAGGTCAAAATGAGGAACCAAGGCTATCACAATACGAAAAGAATCTTTAGTAGAGACAGGAAAAAATGTCTCTTTATAGTCTATGCCTTCCCCCTGGTTGTACCCTTTAGCAACAAGTCTAGCTTTGTACCTTTCTATCTCTCCTCTAGCATCACGTTTGGTCTTAAAGACCTATTTGCAACCAACAGGTTTGCAACCTTCGGGAAACTCCACCAAATCCCAGACATTATTCTTTCGCATAGAAGCCAATTCGTCCTCCATAGCAACTAGCCATTGTGAACTATGAGGATCAGAAATGGCTTCATGAAAGGTAATGGGATCAGAATCCTCAACAAAAGCATACTCATGTTCCTGCAAATAAACAACATAATCCCTGAATCTAATAGACTCAATAGATGTAGGAAAATGCTTAGATCACCTCAATTGTGGCACAATAATATTAGGGTTCTAAACATCATGATCAGCATCAACAATGGGATCAACGGCTTCATCATGAGTGACAACAGTTGGCATAGACTCAGGCAAAGAAGCAATAGGTACAGGAATAGTGACATGTACTTCTCTGAAGCTTACAACACGTGGCTCCTGAGTAACAATATGTTCTGAATCATTTTCAAAATAGACAGCACAATCAGATTCAACAACTCTAGTTGTATGAGTAGGACAATAAAATCTAGAGCCTCTGGAGCCCACACAATATCCTACAAAGAAATCACTAATCATCTTAGGATCAAGCTTCTTTATTTCTGGATTATAGAGTCTGACTTCTGCTTTACAACCCTAGACACAAAAATGCTTCAGAGTAGGCCTTCTCCCTGTTATAAGTTCATATGGAGTCTTTGGAACTGACTTACTTGGCACATGATTTAAAATATAAGCTACTGTCTTCAAAGCTTCTCCCTATAGAAAATAAGGAAGAGTTGAATGGCTAAGCATACACCTAACCATCTTCATGAGAGTACGATTTCAACTTTCAGTGACACTGTTTTGCTGTGGAGTTCCAGGCATAGTATACTATGCCTCAATACCACAATCCTGCAAAAACCTTGCAAAGGTGCCTGGATTCCTGCTAGTTTCATCATACCTTCCATAAAATTCACCACTTCTATTATATCTCACTCACTTAACCTGTGTACCAAATTTCAACTCAACGGCAGCTTTAAAAGTCTTAAAAGCATCTAAAGAGTCTGATTTCTCATGCAACAAATCAATCTAACCAAATCTTAAGAAATCATCAATAAAGGTGATGAAATATCTAAATCCTCCTAAAGCAATGGGAGTAATTGGTCGACAAATATCTTTATGAATCAACTGTAATATACCTTCACTCCTACCAGCTCTTTTCTTCCTGACTTCAGCGGTGAGCTTCCTTTTCACACAATCAATACAAGTATAAGTCCACATTATGAAGAATGTTCTCCTTGATCAACCTCTCTATCCTTTCTCGGGATATATGTCCCAACCTCTTATGCCACAACATAGAAGAATTCTCAACAACTTTTCCATACTTTTGCCCAACAACATTATTAACATTGGAATGTTGTTGATCAATAGAAAGAGGATCAAGATTTAACATGTACATGCCATTCAACTTAACAGCATAGCCAACAACAGTAGATTCATAATATAAAACAACTTTATTAGATCCAAAATGGAAAAAGTAGCCACATTCATCCAAAACTGAAACTGAAATCAAATTCCTTCTCATAGAAGGTACACAAACAGTGTCTCACAAAATCAACTCATGTCCACTACTTAATTTCAAAGCAACTATTCCTATATGTTCTACTTTGACATTCATCCCATTTCCAACTGCAACAGACACCTCCCCTTCATTTGGCATTCTCCTGGTTTTGAGATCTTGCACAGATTTTGCGATATGAATGGTCGTGCCAAAATCTAACCACAAAGTATGGAAAGGGACATCAACAAGATTAGATTCAAAACACACTAGAGCTAGATGAATACCTTGTTTTTTCTTCTCTAGCCACTTCTTAAACTTAAAACAGTCAGATTGTTTGTGCCCAAAAAACCACAAAACTCGAAATTACCATTGAATCTCTGCTTCACACTAGATAGTTCACTATTTTCATGAACTGAAGGAAGTCCAGACTTATCATTCTACTTCTTCTTGAACTGAGGCTTGCTACTCTTTCCCTTAAAATGCTTCTTCTTCTTGTCATGACTCTTATCGAAAACCAACTGAATAACTTGAGTCTTACCCTTTTTCATAATCTGCTCCTCTTGAGTAAGAATGGCTATGAGTTCATCAATAGATCATTCTTCCTTTTGCACATTATAAGAAATCTTCAAAATATCAAATTCAGAAGGAAGAGATCCCAACACCTGCCAAACCGAAAAATCACTTCCCAGTTCCTCCTTCATGAATTTCAACTTGTTGTACCAATTGGTGAGCTTCATATCATGCTCACGAACATCAGATGCACCATCATACCTAGTCTTCGTCAGCAATGAAAGATAGAAGGCCTTCTCAGTCTTATCAAATTTCTTGAATTTCTTGTCCACAGACTCAAGAAACTCCTTAGCATTGTTCATCTCAGGAACATTATCTTTTATGGCCTTGTCCATAGTGAACTTCATGGTTATCAGAAAAACTCTATTAGAATGAGCCCACTTATCATGTTTTGCTATAACAATAGCGGAAGAATCTGGTGTGGGAACTTCAGGCTCATTCTCAATAAGGGCAGCATCAATGTTAGAAATAGCAAGGAACAACTTAATAGAATCAGCTTAGTCCTCATAATTGGTTCCATTCAGCTTTGGTAAAGAGTTCATATCCATTGGCAAAGATGAAATTTGTACATTAATGGGAGATTTTTATCAAGCATATCCAACAGAAGAAACAGAGCTTATAACCATAATAAAGTTATCTCGTGTAGTTATAATTGTAACATCCCCTGCTGCTTTATGGATTGACGACTGTCCCCACAAACCAACACGGGTCTTTTCAGCGTGCTTTGTCCTCACTCGCACACTTCCTGGGAAAACTTCCCAGGAGGTCACCCATCCCAAAATTGCTCCAAGTCAAGCACGCTTAACTGTGGAGTTCTTTTTCACTTGGGCTACCCGAAAAGAAGATGCATCTTGTTGGTATAGGTAGTACAAATCAATTCATATAAGCCTCCTCAACCAGATAGTCCCTATACCTACAGCCTTAGGATCCTCTCATTCGGTGTAATCGGTTCATTCATGTACTCTCCGCTTTGAAATCCGCCAGAGCCGCTCCTTGTCCGTGCGCTCTTTGCCGGCGATCACTCCCGACTAGCGATCCCTGAGCGCTACATGCCCACTGGGGCCGCACGTTCGCCTCAACCACACGTCTTCGAGAGAGGTGCGACTCGATACCATTTCAAGTTCCCAAGCTCAAACAAACACATACATACCGTAAACCAACCCCTAAGCACCTAAACTTTCCATATCCAAACACAAGAACACAACAAAAATCCTCCCACCATTTCATCTTCACTTGGCCAAATATATACCATCACTAAGATCAGATTTTTGTCATTGATATCTCATACAAGATCAAGCTCTCACTCTAATTAACAAAGAAACAACTTGGTAGGGATTTTATTTCATGTACTTTCTTTTGTTCTTCCTTTATATTTTTGATTTTTATGATTTAATAATGACCATGGCTTGATGATGAGGAATCATGGTGGTGGTTGTGAATCCATCATTTAAATGTCCTCTAAAGCCCAAGATTTAATTCTTAATGACAAAAGATTTCTAAAGGAGTTACTAAGTCTTGAGTTTTAAGCTTAATAAGACATAAAAATGAACTTGCATCCATATTTATGTTATAAGTTCTTGCATATCATATTTATATTTCAAGCTTTTCATAATCATATTTATATTCCAAGTTATCACTTTAATTCTTGAAGATAATAATATAAACTTGCATATTCATATTTACTTTCAAGTTGTCACCTAAATCATAAATACCTAAGAATGAATTTGTATCTTTATATTTATATCTCAAGCCTTGCATTTCATATTTATCTTTCCAAGTTATCACCTTATAATGATAATAATAAGGTTACAAGACAAGTTTATGATTCTAGTTATCATTTAAATCCTAAAGTTCAAGATTTACTTATTTTATTTTAAATGACAACTTTGATCATGGACACTTCTCATCTATTTATTTTTGGCACTTATATAATTCTGATTTAAATCTTGATATACTTTATTTTTAGGCATGATCTTGTCTTTAAATTTGTACAAAGAAATTTTGAAAGACCTAGAAATTATAAAGGATTAAGAATACGGTTTTTCTCATGATTTTAAATGCTAAAATTGTAGTATTCTGATCTAATCCTTTAGAACTGAAAAGGTTACTGATTTAGGATGTTTAGATGAGTTTAAATCGCTAATAGTTATTGTAAAAATTATTTTTGGTACCATAGATGCATAAAAGGGTAGTTACAAGTGTTAGTTTGGGGCCGTTTTGCAAAATGCAGAAAGTTGTGTTTTGAACTATCAACTATGTTATTTCAGCCAAATGATTTTATTTAAAACTACTAATGATGTTAAATGTGTCCATGAGTCCAAAATACCATTTATGAAGTTTATATAAAGATTTAGAAATTCGGTCGTCGTTAAATATTATAAACAAGCGATTTTGCACTTTGACCCCTAAAATGTATTGAAATTTGGTTTATGGCCTTAAAAGGTTTTTACGATGAGTTTATAACGGTTTCTAATAGTTATATGTCTATTAAAAGTATTGGTTAATGTTAAAGATCTCTAGTTTGTGAGAAGGTGTTACAAAGGGGTATTTGCATTTTGACCCGTAACCTTTGAGAAATTGTGATTTGACCCTTTGGGGCTTAAGCGTAAATGTTGATAAATTTGATGGCATGAATGCGGTTGATATCTTGTGAAGGCTATATTCATGTGTTGAAACTTATGTGGCTTATGGATATATGCAATGAAGTATGATGCATGTTTATGTAGTTTAAGTTATGGTAGGGTATAATAATGTTTGATAAATCGAGATGCATGATTCTATGAAGTTTATGAGCATGAAATGTTGAAATGATGAGTTATTCATATTTACATCTCTATATAACATGCCAAGGTTAAAGGTGACATAAGACACATGGAAATGATCCTTTAGACTCAATTAAAGGTTATGAGAGGTGATTCAAATAGAAATGATCCTTTAGACTCTTAATTAAAGGTTATGAAAGGTGATCCTAATGCCCCCTATCTCCACACCTTAAGAGTCGTGAATTTATCTTATCAAAAAGGGATAAGAATACATTTAAGTGACGATTTACTAAAGTGAGGTATGAGCTCATAACCTAGAACTCTCGAGAAAAGAGAGGATTATAGGCGCCTCTACGAAAAGAGAATAGAAGTCTAAGTCACCCGCAAGAATAATGATCATGAGGTTCCTTATATCATATGCATTGTTTTATGAATTTTATTATTATATGTATATGATATTGACATGCATTCATGACTAATATGTTGCATTCATGACATTAAGATTCATGCTAAAGATACGGGTCTCTATAATGATATTTAGAACTAATAATTGAACCTATATACATGTTCACCATTTTCATAATTAAACCCGAGTTCCCCTGGGACGATGACGATGACACTTGTGTTAGAGTCTGGAAGCCCCATCGAGATTCTTGTATAAGTTTCTCACCCTTTTCTTTTTCCGTGTCGCTTCCAGATAGGAATGACGGGTAGTTCGTGATTTACCCCCGAGACCGGGACGAGGAGCTACGGAGATAGTTTCCTTGGATATTTAAAGCGATCGATTCTTATTTATCGCTTGTATTCTATTAATGGATATACATTAATGTCCTTATGTTTAGAGGACATCACTATTATGATATTGTTATTAATGTGTTATTTGAGTTTATGTTATGATTGTATTATGTATTTAACTGTTATTTGTCTCTAATATCTCTTACACAGGCAAGATGAATGACGCTAGATACTTAGCATGCGCGGCTCATGTTTTGGTATTTAAGTTCAAAAAATTTACCCATATTTTTACTAAAGTATTTTCAAGAAGTTTGAATTAAAATCTGGAACAAAAGAGTAACAACTAATAATTAACTTAAATGCGTCCTAGGCGTGTTGAGTTAAATATTAGGGTGTTACAATAATCCCGCCTAAAGGCCCCGAATTACAATGCATAACTTAACCCCCACATTACAGAAAATAATTATATTCTTAAACCTAATATCGAGAGGATACTAAAAACTTTAAAATATAATTACCAATCATCAGGAACTATATCAATAAAGACAAACTGATAGGATAGGTGCATTATTAAAATAATTCCTAATGCCACATTAGTAACAATAGTTTTCCAATAATAGTATTTTATCATAATCCGTCCCGCGAAGGCGAGCTCACAATTATGAAAAATACCTAATAACAGTACCAAATAATCTAAAATAGCATATCTCAGAAATATATGTCACAAAATTTTATAATAGCAATATGGCATAATCACAAAAACAATAATATGCACATAATATAGCATAAAATTGTTTAATTAACCAAATGATATCAAATTTGAGAGTATGCTGAACATATTGTGCCTAACAGTGTTAGAAATATGCACAAAAAATTTTAGACCAAAATTAGGAGAGTATCTAATATTTTTAAGCAATATATGTAATGGAAAATTAATAATAAATATTTCTGATGTCCTGAAAAATAATTAAAAATCACCAATAATTCTAAAAAATTAAAAACCCAAAATAAAGAAGGGCCAAAGCGGGCCTCGAAAGGGCCCACACGTGCTGCACGTGCCAAGCTAGTGCGTGGGGAAGCCTGCGGACATTGTTCATCGTCCCTGAGCTCCAGTCGAGTCTTAGAACGGGTTTTGTGACCCGCTTTTCTGCTATTCGGGTTTTTCCAAAATATTCTCATATCAGACCTCAGTTTGGGGTGTTTTTGGTGTCTATGGATTCCTCTTTCAATGCTCTACAAAATCCATGTAATTTTGTTTCGATTCATAGCCTATAACTTCTAAGATAATTCTGCAAAAATTGGAATGGGTGGACTCGATTTTTTCACGATTTCCCTCTCAATACTTGATGGAAAAACATGATTTTGGTGTCAATAGGTTCAAAGTTTCATCCTCTACAAAAGCCCTATGATAATCGAAACAATTTCACACAAATATGGGTTCAGGTTCATCAACTCGAAATCAGGTTCTATGTTTTCAATGATAAAATTCTCTCTGTACACTCAACCATTTTACACGATCTTTATGTCGATTTGTTCAGGAAATTATCAATAACAATAATCCTCAATCAATTTCGAAATTAATCGGTCAAATCATAAAATCTCAAATTGGATATTAAGGTTCATTTCATATATAAAAATACATCATTAACACCTAATTTGAAACAATAAAATCACTGTCATATCAGAATTGGATTGGTTCTGATACCACTTGATGAAATTTTAATCCAATTCTCAATATAACAAAAGATAAACAGATACTATAATCGATATTAGGTGTTAGAATTACTTGGAACGGTCAAACTTAATGAGTCTATGACTGGGTGCTTCTTTGTCCTGTGAGAAAAAAACAACCAAAGAGAGAAATCCAAAAAGAGAGCTCCTCCTATCACCCCTTCAACTGCTCAGAATGTGTTCTGTCTCAATGGAGTAACAGACACATTGAAGTGTTTAGGAGCAGGGCCTCTCTGGTTAGTAACGAAATGGGCCAAACCTGCCCATTATAGCTCAGCCCAATAACAATAATTAATCAGAAAATGGGCTAAATAACATGGTTCGATATTTTTGGCATTCAATTAATCTAGAATTAAAATTAAAACTATAATAAGATATGATTTATGCTATTCCACAGATATAGAATATCTAATAGGTGTGCCATCGAATTCGAAGGAGTTGTCGTACCGTACAGTGCCGTAGGAGGATTTGTTGCTGCTAAAAGATATCATCAGATTCTGGAATTTTTGGTGGTGGCAACTTCTTGCCAGTACCCAATTGGATGGTGGTGGCCAGCAAAAAGTTGGATGCGGTGGAGACCTGGTAGCAACAATGGTTTGCGGATGGCGGTGGTGATTTGGATGCAGTGTACGTAGATGGTTGTTGAATTGTTGATGAAGTATGGGCGAGGACAATTATGTAATTTTTTGAATCATTTTTTATTTCATAAATTATTATTTATTATGTTTTAAACTAAAATTATCATAGAGTTAAATCTTAGCCGTTCAAGCAAAATTTAATGGTGAAGATGAATATACCATTAGATTTTCCAAAAGAGGTACTAGATAACTTGAAAACTTCTACAAAGCAAAATTTATGGTTTTGTCTATTTAACACCAAGCAAAGTTCAGTATATCACGCAACTGTTATTTACCACATTTATAAAGTATGGGCAAATATTAAAAAGTACTGCTAGACACATGTAATTTTAGCTCCAGTTAATTAAAAGTGTAGCTAAACTTATTTGTTATACTTTTGAATCTATTTAATGACATATATTTCGAATCAAAATTTGCTTTGTAATTATTTATGTTTCATTTATAAATGAATCTTATAATTTATTTTTTTGGACATAACTCTCATACTTTTCCGATATATCCTTACTATCTAATGTTGTTATACACAATCGTGTATAATTATCGAGATATGCATCGCAAGAATAAAAGGTGAAAATTGCATTGACTATACTCTATTAGCACTACTGTAACGAAGACTGGCTATACGTGATTGAGGACTAAACATTTTTTATTTCCTATATGATTGGGGACACTGGTGGTCCAAACTGTTTTAAGTCACCCACCCTTTTGTTTTAAAGAAAAAAAAATGAGGGTGCGCCTTTTTCACCTTTCCTCTGCACCCACTTCCTGCCACCGGCCACCGACGTCATCTCTGGCATGGCCCTCCATTGCCGGCGGTTGGTGCTTCGGTGATATTCTTGCATCCATTGGCTCTCGATGATGGTTCAGGGACTCTTGGATGCAAACGGTCAATAAGGAAAAAATAAAAGAAAATATTGACCATGTCCAAAGTGGTAATTTTCATGATGGGATGAATTTTAATTTTGAAAAAGAAAATCTTGACTACCGAATATGCATGGATGGTGAATTTTTATTTAATTTGGATTACCATAGATGTATAACAAATCATCAACACTATCCAAATAAATTTAGTCGTTTATCAATGAAAAATGTTATTTATACTTATGATGTATGAGACACCGTACCAACTCACATATCATCCACAATTAGATGTGGTGTGGACCCTATTCAAGTAGGGTGTGGTGAACCAGATGTGAGTCGGCACGATGTCCTATGCATCATGAGTATAAATAACATAACTTTTTATCAATTGCTTAAAATGACCCCTTGTGTCCCATTTTTGGGACTGGACCATTACAAACATTTCCTTGTAATCAAGGCTGACTATACTCGGATAAAAAATTAGTGAACACTTGAAAACCAAAAGTTTGATTATGCATAGATTTTCTAACACGTTGTGATGTTATTCATTGAAGCAAGAATAATCCTTTGATTGTCTTTTACACTAAAATTAAGATATCAGTCGGTGTATGCTATTGACTCAGTTAATCATCCTTGTAGTCTTGAAAAGGATGTAACTATATATGAACTTGAAAGGAAATTAGCCCATTGATGAGTTGCATCAGTGTCCCAAACAATTTGGCAAGTTGGTCATTGGGTACGTAGCATCATCAATCACCAGATCTAATTCCCCTATTTTTAATCAACCCTCATACTTTTTCACACCCTAAAATTGAATGGAATGGTACTTATACAACTGTTCTAAGAGATAAGGTTAAGTGATATATCTGACAAAATAGTTATATTCGACATGTCTATAACGACCTCCCTTGGCTAATAGCAAGAGTTTGGATATCATTTAATTTATATGTGATTTATTTAATTCACAGTCCGTTGCAGTAAGAGGTGATTGATATAACCATGACACATCAAAAAGTATTATGTGTAATATCATTTAACATTATTGGAGACTGCAATTTTCTCTATTTATTTTGGAGGCTCAACAACAATAACCACATGCATATTGTCGCACCCGGTGGGACGGAAAAATGAAAGGAAAAGGAAAATTACAAGACAAATTAATTGAGTCGCGTAAATTTTATTTAAATTAAAAAAATTAGAATCATATAAGGGCACAATAGTCATTGCACATTTTTCTAATTTGTGAAAGTTATTTTTTGTGTTATTGTTGATGATTTATTGTCAGTAAGGGATATTATTGTAAAAACTTTTAATCAATTAGGGGGTCAGGCGTAATTTTAAAATCTAAAAAGAGATAAGTATAATGCCAATTAACCTTGAGGGGAGATTGTTATAATTTGTCATTTTTTTTCACAAGGATGTTTTGAAAGCCTAGAATTATCATCAACCATCCTATAAAGAGGTTTTACTAAATACATAATTTTTTTCCTCCACTATACTAGAATGTAGATACTTAAAATGTTTGTCTATGTGTGTGGGAGGGTGTGTGTAGGCTTGAAATCAATGAAAATTTATTGGACTATGTATAATGATTACAAAGGGATTGTATACAAAACTAGAATAAGGTGGAAGTGTACGTTGCCATACCATAATCATCTTCCATTATCAATGGCAATAAGCACTTGGTCCTTAATACTGTCATACCCAATATTTTGATGGCTACTGCTATCACCATGTTCATATATTTTGGATGCTGACTTAGGAAGCAAGGATTGCGTCTCTTCTAGATTTTTGTCTGCATTGATCAAAAGGTGCTCTTGCATTAGCCTCATTCCTTCCAATTCCATTGCCACTTCCTTCATGCTTGGTCTCTCCTCCCCTTTAAGTCTTAAACACTTTGTTGCAAGAATAGCAACCTCCTTGATCTCTTGCTTGTTTTCTTCATTCATGATGTCAACTTGAACAACGTCAAACAAATGATCCTCTTTCAAGCAAGATAAAAAGTAGACAGCAAGACTTCTTTTATCTTCTGATCTGTCAAAAGAAAGGGGTTTCTCACCTGTTAGAAGCTCTACTAGCACTACCCCAAAGCTATAAACATCACTTTTCTCAGTAAGTTGACTTGTTTGCATGTACTCTGGGTCCAAGTATCCAATTGTGCCTTGCACCATTGTGGCCAATGCAGTTTGATCTAATGGAACCAATCTTGAAGCTCCAAAATCAGACACTTTGGCAGTGTGAGTTTCATCTAAGAGAATGTTGGCACTTTTGACATCTCTGTGGATAATAGGAATAGAGGCAGCTGAGTGAAGATATGATAGAGCTCCTGCTGCCTCTGCTGCTATCCTTAGACGAGTTATCCAAGTTGAATTATTTCCCTTGCTTCCATTGCGAATAAAATCAAAAAGGCTTCCATTGGTAACAAATTCATAAACTAATAATGGAACTTGTGTCTCTAAACAACAACCTAAAAGTTTCACTACATTCCTGTGATTGATTTGAGATAAAACAACCACCTCATTAATAAATTGCTCAATTTGGCTCTCGTCCACTATTTTGGATTTCTTGATAGCAACAATTCTATTATCTGGTAGAAATCCTTTGAAGACTGTACCATAGCCTCCTTTGCCAATGATTAAGTTCTCATCATAGTTGTTGGTAGCCTTCTTTAATTCGTCTGCTGTGAAAATTTGAGTGGTTATTTGGGAGGACTCTTCTCTTGCAGACAGTTGTTGCAGCAACATAAAGCCACCATTTTGCTTAAAGAACTTTTCTTTTAGCTTGTTGAGTTTTCTTTTCTGGTACATCAAGAAAAGCAGTGAAATCCCCACAAAAAGTGCAATACATCCCGCACTTGCTCCTACACTCAAAATATGTTGAATACAAATCTCAAAATTATCTGTGGAATGCATTCTAAATTAATATTATTAGCTTATATTCTAATTGAAAATGTCATGCATGCGGAAAAAAAATTATAAGATGGAAACTTAATAAAACAAAAACGCAAATGTGTTTAATTTGCTTACCAATGACATACTTGGGAAGTGCATTTTCTTTGTGGCACGGTTGTTCCTTTGTTCCATTTCCGGATTGCCCTTCAGGACAATAACATTTGTAAAACGGGCGCCCAAGTAAATTGCGACAAGTATCTTTACTTTCGCAACCATGAGTTCCAGTCTCACATTCATCAATGTCTACAAAACCATAACAAAAACAACAAAATCATCAAACAACCAATCCCGTTTTTCACAAGTTCAAACTAAACACAAAGCTCACGGATTGGGTTATTTAATAACTTGCTACTTAACTTTATTTTTCTGTTTTTCATAATTCAAGCAAAATTATTTAATCGCTAATGTTTTGTAGTTACTAGTTACTTTATTTTGAAATTATGATTTTAAGTAAAAATTTATTTAAATAGATAGTAGTTGAAGTAAACATTTTTTTGAGACTATGCAGTATGTATTGGTTTCAGAACATTAGTGATCGAGGAATGTCATTTACATAGAAATTAGTAAGTAACACATGATGTCCTATAAAGTGTAAGTATAAATAATACTACTTATGAGTTGGTACGGTGTCCACACCTCATCTAGGGTCTACACCTCATCTAATAATGACAGGATATGAGCTGGTACGGTGTTCCACATTAAATAAGTATAAATAACACACCCCAATAAAAAAAAAAGTATGCAACCGAAGAAAGAAAAACAAAAAAGTAACACATACCTTCCTTATGACATTTTTTTAGTTTTTCCTCCCCACTCAAATCAATAAAGAAATAGAGTGACAAGATGTTCTTAAAAATATTGAAATGTATGAGAAAAAGAAAATGACTCATATTTCTTATATTTAAACTTTATTATAGGAAAATGAAATATTATAAAAATAAAATTATAATAAAATGAGAATTTAATTTTGATACTTTGACAGTATAAATTTTTTTACACTATTATGTTATCCATTTAACGATTCTATTAAAATGACTTTTCAAATAATGGATATAATAGTAAATCACTTTGACTATATAACAATATTTACTTTAATATATTATAAAACTCTTTTATATTGTTAGTATATCAAAATTAAATTCATAAACTAATAATTATAAAATAAATCAATCACTAGAAATATCAAGTGCTATCAAAACATGCTAGATAACCAACTATTAACTATGTTCATTAAATTATTAATCTACAAAAATTAATTTATAAATATTATTTTGAATAATTTTTAATCTTATTCATATAGTTATATTTATATTAATATTATTTATTACCAATATTATTTATCATTTATTATTTAATTTTAGAAATAGTTAGTATTGATTTATATATTTTAATACTATTCTAAATATTTATTCAATTTTTATATCTTCTTTATAAAAAATACTCATTATTAAATTTTTAATTAAAATAATTATTGTTAACTCTTAATATAATTTTTAATATTATTTATGAATTTAATTTCTATGAATTTGTAGTGTAAAATGATTTTAACTGTCAATCAATAAAAATTCAAAAATATATCAAATTAGATAAAAAAAAAAGTTATCTAATAATATTTTATTTTACACAATCAGTGTGTAAAAATTAAGTTAATTGTATTTTTATAATTACTTTTATTATTGAATATATAATTTATAAAAATCAAATTATGAAAGAGAATACATCAAACACATCTTTAGTAGAATATGACAGTGTGAATTTTTTAAATAAATAGGATGGAATATTATTTCTTGATATGTAAAGAGAATCAATTTACCCGGGATAGTATATAAATATTAGATATAGATCAATGGAGTCAATTACCTGTGCAGCCACTGGGATGGTATGGGTTTCCTTCATAGCCATCTTTGCAGTGGCATCGGTAACCATATCTGGTATCTGAGTTCACACAAGTGGTGTTTCCCTTGCAAGCATTCGTGCCGCTCCTCTTAGAAGCACCACATGTCTTCCTTCCAACACTCCAATCAAAGACCACAGGGATCCTCTCATAAGGTAGATTTTCCAAGTGACTCCTGGAAAATGTATAGTTGCCATTCTTGGCAACAAAGGAGTAGCTGCAGTTGTTGAAGCCCAAGGACCTGTTGAAATTCTCAAAGCTAGCTGTTTGTACGGTGATGTACCTCATTCCAGGAGGAACATCCACCTGACAACAGCCAATCCCTGAACAATTCCCATCAACGATCTTCATGCTATTGTCATAACATCTTGCTAAGCACCCTGTTGAGTATCCTCTGCCATCATAGAAGCTATTAAGATAGCCAAAAGCGTCGCAGCCAACACTTATGAACATGTTATCGGCACTAGAAATGGTATAAGCAGGAATAATTGTGACCGTGGTTTCGTCACCTGATGTCGAAGTGTTACCACATGTGCGATTGTAACAAAGTTTGGAGACAAAAATATTCATGTATGTTCACTTTACTATGGGAAATGTTTATGCTTAGGATAGGGATGCTACCCGATAATAGAGTGTTGTTGTTGTTGCAAGTAAGATCAAATGCTTCTTCCAAGAAACATTGCTTGTGGATAGGTTGTGGATGAATTTCCAACTCTAAATGGATATGGAATTGGAACACCTCCACACGCACTTTGGCAGCCATCAAGGGTTTGAGCATCTGTAACTGCTCCTAGAAGGAGGACTAATGCAACGATTAGCACGAGGGACTTTGGCTCCATTGCTGCCATGCACACAAGACTAATTAATATCTCACAAGTCACAAGTATAAGAAGATGGCTAGCTAGCTATATCTCTTTTATAGGCCTCGGAAGGGACGATGATCAAGTTAACAAGTTTGTGGAAATTAGCCCTCTTTTCTACCCCAAAAGAAAGTTTAACTTGTTTTATCTTGAGAGGTTTTAATGAATTCATACCATTCAGAACGTTGTTTATTTGTCGCTGTCGTCTTCCTGCAAGGTATGACCGACCAACACGTAACCTACTAGAATTGCTATTCTAACATTCAAAAGTAGATATCTAATTAGGATACCTATTCCATCACCATTGGATGTGATAGATAACTGAAGAAAGTTAGGACCACCATCATATCCAATAATGATCTTTTTACTGTTGGAATAACATTTTGATAATAATATATAAGAATTTGTCAAGAGCGGATATAAGTGGTGGCAAATGCTTCGTGCCTTCAATTGCAAAACAAAAAAAAGAGTGGAATAACGGTCAAATAGTTCGTAGAAAATCTATAGATGTATGATAACGGTATCATTCTTTCTTGTTTGGACACTCTATAAAGAGAGTTTTGAAAGATCAAAATATTATTGTGCAATCGATGGCGAGGTACGGTTGACTAGGTCGACATTCTAGAGCTATAGTAAAGGGGATTCTTTTAACTATCTTTTGGCATCCGGTTTTCATATTTCCCATAATGCCTATGGTGTATAGGAAGTTAATGGTATATTTATGAGTTTGAATTTTAAAAGGGGAAGGGAGGGCTTGTAGTGTAAAATTATATTACAAGTCTTCACCTCCCCTTCCTTCTTCTCCAAAATCCAAACTCACAAACATACCCCAAGAAAAATTTAGAAAAAAAATTACACAATATAAAATAATTTAAAAAAATATATAATAAATAAATAAAAATGAATTATAAAAGTATTAAAATCAATATAAAATAAAAAAATATGAATCGATATTTACTAGTAAATCATAATACTTATAAATGGATGTTCAATTTATGCAAGATTAAATTTTCTCTACAAGAAACAGGATCATCGATTTTGTACAGATGATAATCAGCTACAACTACTCCTACCTTAGCTACTGTAACAAATTTATGCAATCTATTAACGAAGAACACAAGCAGAACTCAAAGAGAGTGTGAGCTAAAATAGAGAGAAAAGAATGAAACTGAATTGATAGAAGTGTAGAATAAAAAAACTGAATGATTCTTGTAACAGACTAGCTTATATACAAAGTTTGAGAACCACACAATTCTAACTAACAAACTAACTCATATGCTCTCCATAATTATCATGGCAGATTTCTGATCTTTTCTCTAGAATCAGAACTTGGGCTTGGGCTTACTTTATTTGGATTTGGGTCTGGTGATAACCCCCCCAAGTTGGGCTGTACAAGTCTAAGAAGCCTAGCTTGGAGACCATAGAAGAGAAAGGACCAAGATAGAGAGCCTTAGTAAAGATATTAGTTGGTTGATTCTTTATGGAGATGGGAAGAAGATAAATTAGGCCACTTTGAATTTTTTCATGTGTTGTGTGATAATCCATCCCTATATGTTTTGTGCTTTCATGAAAAACAGGATTAGCAGCCAGCATATTTGTTGTTGAATTAGTGGCTATGTGAACGACAGATTTGTTGTCACAAAAGAGCTATAGGAGCTTGTGGAGCACACTGTAGATCTTGTAATAGAAAGGAAAGCCATTGAGCTTCATAACTTGTTGCAACCAAAGATCTATATTCAGCTTTTGAAGAACTTCTAGCAACTGTTGGTTGCTTCTTGCGCTTCTATGAAATGAAAGCTTTACCAATGAAGAAACAGAATCTAGTCACACTTTTTCGAGTATCTAAGCAAGCCCCCCAATCTGCATAAGCAAAGCTAGTGAGGATTTTGCTAGACTTGGCAGGGAAGAAAAGTCCCTTGGTAGGGGTTGACTTGATATGTTTTAACACTCTTATTGCAGCCTGGTGGTAATCAGTCATGGGAGAAGCTAACAATTGGCTTAGTTGACTTATAGAGAAAGTCAAATCAGGTCTTGTACTAGTGAGATATAACAAACATGAAACACTTCATTAATCTTCTATATTCAAAAGAGTCTAGATGATTGATGTGCCTTGTTGCTGTAACTTGATTCCTAGATCACAAGGGGTGCTAACTGATTTAGTAGCTAATAAGCCTGCATTTGCAAGTAACTCAGGCATATATACTTGCATTGGAATAAAGCTATTCCTTTCTTTCATTGAGCCACTTCCAATCCCAGAAAATATCTGAGATCACCCAGATTTATTAATGGTGAAGTTAGAATGCAGAGCCTGTTTAACCAAATCAATTTCTGCCAAATCATTTCCTGTAAAAACTAAATCGTCAACATACACCAAATGAAAGTAAAACCAGAAGAGGAGTTCTTGGTGAAGAGAGAATAATCAGCTTTAGATTGTTGGAAGCCACAGATGGTGAAAGCTTCTGCCAATTTGTGATTCCACCAACGACTTGCTTGTTTCAGCTCATATAATGACTTTTGTAATTTACAGACTTGATTAGGAAGAGCATGAGAGAACCCTGGAGGTATAGCCATGTAAAATTCCTCATGGAAATCTCTATTGAGGAAAGCAATGTTGACATCCAACGGTTTAAGATGCCAATTATTGGCTATTATAAGAGCCAAGACTACTCGAATAGTTGTCATTTTAGCTACTAGGCTTAAAGTTTCTATATAGTCTACTCCTTTTGTTTGTGCATAACCCTTGGCCACCAACCTTGCCTTATGCCGCTCAACAAATCCATCAAGGTTATACTTGACTTTAAACACCCATTTACAGCTGATTGCCTTCTTCCCAAAGGGTAACTTAGTAAGGGTCCATTTATTGTTGTTAACCAAGGTAGTTAACTCATATTGGATGGCTTTATTCCAGCATTCATGTTGCACATCATGCTTGTAGGTTTTGGGTTTAGGTTTAGTGGCAATGGCTAAGGCATAGGATTTGTAATGTGGTTTGAGATTATTGTAAGTTAAAACATCTAAAATAGGATAAAGATTACGTGAGGTATTGGTGGTAGTGTCTGTAGTAGCTACATTGCAATGGAATTCCTTAAGATAAAAGGGAGCTTTCTTAACCTTTGTAGACCTTCTGATAGGGTTAGATTCAGAGCATAGCTGAGGGTTAGTGACAAGGATATATGGTGGACAGTGATTTAGATGATTTTGTTAAAGGTACTGTAGGTTCTACATGGGTGTGGCTAAGGGATTGTGATGTTTGTTGTGAGTCAAAATTTGCAGGGGATGGTTCTATATTGTGTAAAATAGGATGTTGTTATTAATGTTGTGTGTATAATGGTAAATGGAATTGGTTTACATGTTGTGTGTGGCAAGAATGTTGGTCTATTGTGGTACTGGCATATAGGTTCAGTGGTTAAGTGTTTAGTGTGTCATTAGAGCAGAATTGAGACTGGCAGTGGTTAAGTGTTTAGTGTGTCATTAGAGCAGAATTGAGACCAGTTTGAGAATGGAGGATGAGGTGATGTGTCATCTGTGTAGGAATGTGCTGATAATCCTTGGAAAGGAAACAATATCTTAAAGTAAATAACATGTTTAGACAAGAATAGTTCCCTATTTTGAAGTCATAGAGGACATAACCTTTTACTCCTTTTTTATATCCTAGAAAAACACATTTCCTAGCTCTTGGGTCAAATTTCTTTCTTTGGGCTAGAATTTTGGAAGCATAATAGAGAGAACCAAGTGCTTTTAGATGTATGAAAGAATGGGGGTTTTTGATGTAAAACTTCATAAGGTGTTTTATCATTTAGTTTGATATTAGGAAGTCTATTTAGTAGAAAAACAAGATGACTCACTGCATAATTCCAAAAATATAGAGGTAGATGGGATTCAAAAACTAAGGACATGTTTGGTTTGAGTTTCTAGTTTTCAGTTTTCATTTTCAATTTTTCAGCTTTTAGGATTTTGTGAAAAAAAAAACTGAAAACTAAAAATTGAATTTTGTAGTTTTTAGAAATTTCTATATTTCCTTCACAAAATTTAGAAAACTGAAAATGAAAACTGAAAACTGGAAACTCAAACTAAACAAGCCCAAACTTTGAGCTATGGCTAAAATGATTTGATGTTTTCTGTCTACTAATCCATTTTGTTGTGGAGTTTCAACACAAGAAGTTTGATGAACAATTCCAAGATTTGAGCAAAAATCATTCATGAAAAATTTCCTACCATTATCTGATCTAATGACCTTTATTCTTTTATTAAACTGAGTTGAAACCATATGTACAAATCCTTACAACAAGTTTTTGTTTCTAATTTAAGCTTCATCAAATAAATCCAAAAAAATCTGGATCTATCATCAACAATAGTTAAGAAATACCTATGACTAAAAACTAATGGATGACCAAATGGTCCCCAAATGTCTACATGAATTAAATCAAAGCAATTTTCTGAACATACGATGCTATCTCTAAAAGGAAGTCTTTTCATTTTTAATGGCAATGATATAATTTTTCAGTCTTCCAAGAATGACTTTTATGTTTGGCTGATAATTTAGTGCCCCAGATTGTTTTGATGCTTTAGATTGTCCTTATTTAGTCCTAAAATTTTTAATTCTTCCTTACAAATACAATAACCAATATTATTCTTCTTCATCTGTCCTCTTGTAGCCATCAGCACACCACCACTTCCTGTGGGTGCTGGCCATCGCCACTGCCACCTCGATCAGGGTCATCGCAGTCTTCTCTCCCACCGATATTATTCTCTATTTCTGATACAAAAATTAAAGAAACATGACAACTGCAAAATGCAAGCACACATTGGGGCAACTCCCCCTCATTTAACATTTTGAAGATCTCTCCATGTGGCATAAAACATTAGACAACAAACCATGTTTCTAGATTCATCGCCTCTGCTAGTTGTTTTATGCCACCATTGTGGGTTGAAGAAGTGGATCTATCGTTGCTTGTGGTTGATGTGAGAGAGAAGGTGTGTTGTCAAAAGAGTTGTTGTGCCGTCAGAGGAGTTGCCGCAGCTAGAACTTATCGTCAGATTCTGGAATTTTCGGTGGTGGGAACCTTGCCGCCACCCTGTTTGACGGTGTGGCCAGCAAAAATTTGGATGCAGTGGAGACCCGGCAGCAACGGTGGTTTGAGGTAGTGGTGATTATGATATAGTGCAAACATTTGTGGATGGGGGTACAGGTAAGGATAATCATGTAATATTTTAAATATTTTTTATTATGTTTTAAATTAAAATTATCATATAGTTTAAATCATAGCCGTTCAAGCAAAATTTAATGGTGAAGATGAATGTACCATTTGATGATCCAAAAGAGGTAATGGACCATATTATCTTGCGCCTGTGTAATTAAGATAACTTGAAAGCTTCTACAAAGCAAAATCTATGGTTTTGTCTGTGCAATACCGAGTAAAGTGCAGTGTATCACACAACAATCATTTAGCTACATTTATAAATATGGTTGAATGTTGAAAAGTGTTGTTAAACATGTAAATTTAGCCACAATTAATTAAAAGTATGGTTAAACTTATTTGTTACACTTTTGAATGAATTTAGCTGTAGATTTCAAATCAAAATTTACTTTGTGATTATTTATGTTTCATTTATAAATGAATTAATCTTTATAATTTAGATTTTTGGATAGAACTCTTATACTTCTTTTCTGATATATCCTTACTATCTATTGTTGTCATAAAAAAAAATAGTATATGCGTTGCCAGAATAAAAAAGTGAAAATTGTAACGAAGGCTGACTATTCTCGGATAAACCATAGATTTTGCATTATTTATCTTCTGCTAGCTAGCACTACTGTAACGACGAAGCATTTACAATGGTCCAGCCTATGATTTGGGACACTGATGGTCAAACTTTTATAAGTCACCCACCCTTTTGTTTTTAAAGAAAAAAAAAGGGGGTGCGCCCTCCTCACCTTTCCGCTGCACCCACTTCCTGCCACTGGCCACCACCACTGACGTCATCTCTGGCATGGTCCTCCATTGCCGGCGTTTGGTGCTTCAGCGATATTCTTGCAGCCATTGGCTCTCGATGGTGGCTCAGGGACTCTTGGGACGCAAATAGTCAATAAGGAAAAAAAAAAAGAAAATATTGACCATGTCCAAAGTGGTAATTTCATGATGGGATAAATTTTAATTTTGAAAAAGAAATCTTGACAACCGGATGTGCATGGATAGTGAATTCTTATTTGGATTACCATAGATGTACAGCAAATCATCAACACTGTCCAAATAAATTTAATCACTTATCAATGGTTTAGAATGACCATTAGTGTCCCATTTTTGGAACTGGACCATTACAAACATTTCCCTGTAATGAAGGCTGACTATACTCGGATAAAAAATTAGGGGACACTTGAAAACCATATGCTTGATTATGCTTAGATTTTCTAACACGCCGTGATGTTATTCATTGAAGGGAGATTAATTCTTTGGCTGACTTTTTCTCTAAAATTAAGATATCACTCGTTGTATGCTATTGACTAAATCGATCATGCTTGCAGCCTTGAAAAGGATGTAACTATATATGAACTTGATAGGAAATAAGCCTCTTGATGAGTTGCATTAGTGTCGCAAACAAATTGGCTAGTTGATCATTGGGTACGTAGCATCATCGATCACCAGATCTAATTCCCCTATTTTTAATCAACCTCATACTTTTTCACACCCAAAAACTGAATGGAATGGTACTTATACAATTGTTCTAAGAGATAAGGTTAAGTGATATATCCGACAAAATAGTTGTATTTGACCTGTCTATAATGACCTCCCTTAGCTACATAGTAAGAGTTTGGATATCATTTCATATATATGTGATTTATTTAATTTACAGTCCGTTGCGGTAGGAGGTGGTTGATATAACCATGACAAATCAAAAAAGTATTATGTGTAGTATCATTTGAAATTCTTGGAGACTGCAATTTTCTCTATTTATTTTGGAGGCTCAACACTAATAATCACATGCATCTTATCGCCACCTGGTGGGATGAAAAAACGAAAGAAAAAGGGAAATTACAAGATAAATTAATTGAGTCGCGTAAATTTTATTTAAATTAGAAAAATTAGAATCATATAAGGGCACAATAGTCATTGTACATTTTTTAAAATTTGTGAAAGTTATTTTTTGTGTTATTATTGATGATTTATTATCAGTAAGAGATGTTATTGTAACAACTTTTAATTAATTAGGGAGTCAGGCTAAATTTTGAAATCTAAAAAAGGACAAGTGTAATGTCTCTTAACCTTAAGAGAGGTTGTTGTAATTTGCTCTTTTTTAGAAAAGGATGTTTTGAAAGCCTAGAATTATCATCAACCATTCTATAAAGGAGTTCAATTAATCAAATAGACAATTTTTTTTTTTGTGCCTCCACCATACTACAATGTAGATACTTAAAATGTTTGTCTCTGTGTGTGGGAGGCGTGTGTAGGTTTGGAATCAAAGCAAATTTATTGGACTATGTATAGTGATTACAAAAGGATTGCATACAAAACTTTTACATAATGAGGTGGAAGTGTATGTTGCCATACCATAATCATCTTCCATCATCAATGGCAATAAGTACTTGGTCCCTGATACTATCATACCCAATATTTTGATGGCTACTACTATCACCATGTTCAAATATTTTGGATGGTAACTTAGGAAGCAAGGATTGTGTCTCTTCTAGATTTTTGTCTGCATTGATCAGAAGGTGCTCTTGCATCATCCTTATTCCCTCCAATTCCATCGCTACTTCCTTCATGCTTGGTCTCTCCTCCCCTTTAAGTTTTAAACACTTTGCTGCGAGAATAGCAACCTCCTCGATCTCTTGCTTATTCTCTTCACTCAAGATGTCAACTTGAAGAACATCAAACGAACGATCCTCTTTCAAGCAAGATAAAAAGTAGATAGCAAGACTTCTTTTATCTTCTGACCTGTCAAAAGAAAGAGGTTTCTCACCTGTCAGAAGCTCTACTAGCACTACTCCAAAGCTATAAACATCACTTTTCTCAGTAAGTTGACTTGTTTGCATATACTCTGGGTCCAAGTATCCAATCGTGCCTTGCACCATTGTGGCCAATGCAGTTTGATCTAATGGAACCAATCTTGAAGCTCCAAAATCAGACACTTTGGCAGTATGAGTTTCATCTAAGAGAATGTTAGCACTTTTGACATCTCTGTGGATAATAGGAATAGAGGCAGCTGAGTGAAGATATGATAGAGCTCCTGCTACCTCTGCTGCTATCCTTAGACGAGTTATCCATGTTGAATTATTTCCCTTGCTTACATTGTGAATAAAATCAAAAAGGGTTCCATTGTTAACAAATTCATAAACTAGTAATGGAACTTCTGTCTCTAGACAACAACCTAAAAGTTTCACTACATTCCTATGATTGATTTGAGATAAAACAACCACCTCATTAATAAACTGCTCAATTTGGCTCTCATCAACTATCTTGGACTTCTTGATAGCGACAATTCTATTATCTGCTAGAAATCCTTTAAAGACTATACCATAGCCTCCTTTGCCAATGATTAAGTTCTTGTCATAGTTGTTGGTAGCCTTCTTTAATTCGTCTGCTGTGAAAATTTGAGCGGCTGTTTGGGAGGACTCTTCTCTTGCAGACAATTGTTGCATCAACATAAAGCCGCCATTTTGCTTAAAGAACTTTTTTTTTAGTTTGTTGAGTTTTCTTTTCTGGTACATCAAGAACATCAATGAAATTGCCATAAAAAGAGCAATAAATCCCGCACTTGCACCTACACTCAAAATATGTTGAATAAAAGTCCCAAAATTATCTTTGAAATGAATTGTGAACTAATACTATTAGCCTATCATGCATGCCGAAAAAAAAAATTATAAGATGGAAACTTAATAAAACAAAAACGTAAATACGTTTTATTTGCTTACCAATGACATACTTGGGAAGTGCATCTTCCTTGCGGCATGGTTGTGCCTTTGTTCCGTTTCCGGATTGCCCTTTAGGACAATAACATTCGTATAACCGAGGCCAAAGTAAATTGCGACAATTATCTTTACTTTCGCAACCATGAGTTCGAGCCTCACATTCATCAATGTCTGCAAAAGCATAACAAAAACAACAAAATCATCAAACAACCAATTCCGTTTTTCACAAGTTCAAACTAGACATAAAGCTCACGGATTGAGTTATTTAATAGCTTCTTAACTTTATTTTTCTCTTTTTCATAATTGAAGCAAAATTATTTAATTGCTAAAATTTTGTAGTTACTAGTTTCTTTATTTTTACAATTATATTTTTCTTTTTACATAAAAAATTATTTAAATAGATAGTAGTTGAAATAAATATTTTTTGATAGCATGCAGTATGTATTGGTTTCAGTACATCAATTACTGATCGAGGAATATCATTTACACAAAAATTAGTAAGTAACACAGTTTGTTAAATCTAGAAAAGAGGGAAAAAAAAGTATGTACCCCCCCCCCCCCCAAAAAAAAAAAAAAACCAAAAAGGTAACACACACCATCCTTTTGACATTTTTAAAGTTTTTCCTCCGCACTCAAATTAAGAAAGAAATAGAATGACAAGATGCTCTTAAAAATATTGAAATACCCGTACTATGAACTATATAACCATGTTTCATGTGCTGTCTGGCAAAGTAAAACAACCATTATTAAATTTCTTGGTCAATATATAATACAAGTCGGTCTAATTGTAATTACCCATTATCACTACCAAAATATCAAATTTTTTTTGGTACAACGGAAAATATAAAAAATTTAATGTCATCAATTTGGAGATATGAGAATAGCTAGTGTATGTTGCGTAAAACACACAAAAAATAAAAATAAAAATCAACATATACATATACAATTGATGCAAATTGAAAACCTTTTTTCTAATATTTTCTCCTTGTTCCTGCCTTTCTTGTGAAATGTAAAGTAAGAAAATATGGGATAGAGTTAGAGGCATAACTAATTAATCAAACATAAAAAATGAAAATATTAGTGTATTTTTTATTATTTGGAGTATCCTTCACTTAACAAGTGAGGAACTAATCTTCCATCATGTGTCTACCTAAAAATCTCTGGATTTTTTTTCCCGCACACATAGATCTTAGAATCAAACTTAGATCCCTTCCACCCAGATGAACATGATCTTGGTTGAAAACATCGGCATATATGTGATCCTTGTAAAACTCAATTTCACAATCAAAGAAAAACACTCGAGTAAAATACACTGACCCTGTTGAGGTATTAAGAAGTAAATTTCCACAACATTTATTCGAAAAACCTATACTTCACCCTATTTCACTAAGAATGTATTTGGTGTTTTCCTTTTTTCATAATTTGATTTTTATAAATTATATATTAAACAATAAAAACTTATAAAAATAATAAATTTAATTTTCTACACTAATTTCATGTTGTTTGATACCTTGAACATATTAAACAAACTAATCTATTATAATCACTTTCATACATCAAAGTGATAGATAATTTAAAATTTGGAATTAAATAATCATTTTAATTAAAAATTTAATAATAACTATTTTAAATAAATAATAAATGACAGTTAAATATTATGATCAAAATGTAGACATCGGAAATATTAAATTGTATGAGAGAAAGAAAATGATACATATTTCTTATTTTTATACTTTATTACAATAAAATAGAATATTACAAAATAAAATTATAATAAAATGAGAATTTAATTTTTGATACATTGACTGTATAATTTTTTACAATATTACGTTATCCATTTAACGATTCTATTAAAATGAATTTTCAAATAGTAGATAAATATAAGAGTAAATCACTTTAATAATGTGACAATATTTGCTTGAATACATTATGAAACTCTTTTACATTATTAGTATTATAAAATTAAATTCATAAACTATAACTATAAAATAAATCAACCAATAAAAATATCAAGTAGTATCAAAACATGCTAGATAACTAATTATTAACTATGTTAATTAAATTATTAATCTACAAGCATTAATTTATAAATATTTTTTAATCTTATTCATATAATTATATTTTAATATTATTTGTTACCAATATTATTTATCATTTACTATTTATTTTTAGAAATAATTAGTATTAATTTATATATTTTAATATTATTCTAAATATTTATTTTATTTTTATATCTTCTTCATTTAAAATACTTATTATTAAATTTTTAATTAAAATAATTATTGTTAAATCTTAATACAAGTTTTAATATTATGTATGAATTTAATTTATGTGAACTAGCAGTATAAAATAGCTTTAACTGACAATAAATAAAAATTCAAGAATATGTCAAATTAGATAAAAAGTTATCTAATAATATTTTATTTTATGCTATTTCTGTATAGGTATTAAATTAATTATTTTTTATAATAGTTTTTACTATTTATTATATAATTTATAAAAATTAAATTATGAAAGAAAATTGAAAATACACGCATCTTTACTAAAATAGGACAGAGTGTAAAATTTTCAAACAAATGAATGGAGTGTATTTCTTGATTTCTCAAGTAAATTCACTGTATTTTACTCAAGATAGTATGCAAATATTTGATATAGATTAATGGAATCAATTACCTTTGCAGCCATTAGGATGGTATGGGTTTCCTTCATAGCCATCTTTGCAGTGGCATCGGTAGCCATATCCAGCATCTGATTTCTCGCATGTGGTATTTCCCTTGCAAGCTTCACATGTTCGCACAGTCCAATCAAAAACCACAGGCATGCTCTCATTCGGTAGATATTTCAAGTGATTCTCAGAGAATTTGTATTCTTCGTTCTTGGAAACAAAGGAGTAGCTGCAGTTGTTGAAGCCCACGGACCTGTTGAAATTCTCAAAGCTATATGTTTCTACAGAGATGTTCCTCATTCCAAGAGGAACATCCACCTGACAACACCCAATCCCTGAACATTTCCCGTCATCAATCTTGGTGCTATTGGAGTAACATCTTGTCAAGCACCCCGTTGCATATTCTGCACCATCGTAGAAGCTGTTAAGATAGCCATATGTGTCGCAGCCAACACTTATGAACTTGTTATCATCGCTAGAAATGGTAAGACCAGGAGCATTAGTTTTGAGCGTGGGTGTATTACCTGTGGTCACTTGGCTACCATATTCACTATCGTAACAAACTTTGGAGACATAAAACATCATGTCCACTTTACCTTGGGTGATGTTCATGGCTGTGACTGGGAGATTACCCCATAATAAAGTGTTGCTGCTTTTGTTGCAAGTAAGCTCAAATGCTTCTTCCAAGAAACATTTCTCACGGGTAATAGTGGATGAAATTCCAACCCCAAATGGATATGAAATCAGAACATCTCCACAATAACTTGGGCAGCCATCAAGGGTTTGAGCATCTGCAGCTGCTCCTACAAGGAGGACTAATGCAACGATTAGCACCAGGGACATTGGCTCCATTTCTGCCATGCACACAAGACTAATATCTCCCGAGTATAAGAAGATGGCTAGCTAGCTATATCTCTTTTATAGGCCTCGGAAGGGACGATGATATCAAGTTAACAAGTTCGTGGAAATTGGCCTCTTTTCTACCCCAAAAAAAAAGTTTAAACTTGTTCTATGCCGACAGGTTTTAATGAATTCATACCATTCAGAAAATTGTTATTTGTCGCTGTCGTCTTGACTGACCAAGACGTAATATATAAGAATTTGTCAAGAGGGGATATAACTGGTGGCAAATGCCTCGTACCTTCAATTACAAAACAAAAAAGAGAGTGGAATAAAGGTCAAATAGTCCGTAGAAAAACTATAGATTTACGATGTCGGTATCATTTTTTTTGGTTTGTACATTGTATAAAGAGAGTTTTGAAAGATCAAAATATTATTGTGCAATTAATAGCGAGGTACGGTTGACTAGGTCGGGACTCTAGAGCCACCGTAAAGGGATTCTTTCTTTTAACTATCTTTTGATACCCAATTTTCATATTTCCCATAATGCCTGTGCTACATAGGAAGTTGGAGGAAGCTTTAAAAATAAAAAAGTTAGAAGATAGAAAATAAATTTAAAAAAAATAATAAATAAATAAAAATAAATTATACAATATTAAAATCAATATAAAATTAAAAAAATATGGATTAGTAAATCATAATGCTTATAAATGGATGTTCGATTTATGCAAGATTATATTTGTTCTCCCAACCGTCGATTTTGTACAGATGATATGCCACATGTAACTGTGGATGCCATAGAGGGCACGATCAGCTGTAGCTACTCCCACCTTTGCTGCTGCAAACCATCGAGATCAGGCTTACTTGATTATCCCTAAAATTACTAAAGAAAGAGATAGCAGTGATGAAAGCTTTCGGCTGTGGCCATTGTATGAGGATAGTTTTGAGATCAAATCTACTGTGTTCTCGACCACAAGCGAGGTTGACTCGGACAGCACCGCATACCAATGCTACAGAGTTGCGTACTATATGGTGCGAAAACTCTTTAAACAGTAATAAACTTCACACTCAAACGCCGTGCACACGTTTGATAAGATAAGGTCTATTGATATAAGGTTTAACAATATAACATCTAATAAATTTTTAATATTGTATAATATTTAGTGTAATATTATATAAAATATTATTTTTTTTATTTACAGATAACTGTAATTATGTATAAATATTAAATAAAAATAAAATAAGAATTTTTTGTTAATTATGCAAATTTATTAAAAACATATAATATTATAGTTTATTTAAAATAATTTTAACTATAAATAGAAATTAAATAATAACTAAACTAATATTTTTTCTATTTTTATCATAATTACTTGTACTTTAATTTACTATTATTAAATGTTAAATTAAATTTTTTATTATTAATCCTTACTCCAACATGCCACATATTATTTATTCATATATTTATTAAATTATTTAATTTTAGTTGTTATATTATTTAACTAAATAAGTAAAATAAACCTTATATATCAAAAACTAATTAGACGATATCCTCCTTCCCTAGGCATGATTGAGTTATCCATCATTTTAATATATAAGTGAAGTTTGATGGATAATAATATTGTACGCCAAATAAAATAATATTGTAATATTTTTAGTATATCAATACCCACTCTTTTTAAAAGACAAAATAATATTGTAAATGTGGATATAATATTTGTTAGGATTTTACTTACAAGTACCCTTAAAGTATTGATTAAGGATTTTGAAATAGTAAGTATTCATTGAAAATATGTGATTTTATAAGTTTCAAGGAGTAGAATCTACCATTAAATTTTTAAATTTATTTTTATTTAAAGCCTTAATCAGTATCGCAAGGACACTTGACTAGAACACCCATATTATCATAAACCAAACACTACTCTTTCAAGTTCCGACGACAAAATATATTCCGCGTTTGCATTTACTCCGCATTTGCATTATTGCACCTCATGCGTTCATGGTCAAGGCGAGTTGGTAGGTACTACGTAATGAATATCCCCGGGCCACCAGCGTCGTTTACTACCCAGGTCGAGTCAAGGACTCTTCCGTGTAAAAGCTGTTGAGATGGTTGATATACACAATTTAAAGTATATTATAAATAGATGTAAGTCATGCATGTTATGGGCAATTAATAAAAGTGAATATGTAATAGAGGGACTTTTCTAAAGAATGTCTTTGAACATTAGTTAAAAAATCGACATAGATAAGTTTTCAAAATTTTTTAATACATGTATTAGAAATTTGAAAAATTCACTCTTCAATATAAGATTCATTACTTTTCTCTAGCAAAGAAAAAATTATTATTTTTAATTCTTTAATTAGTGTCGGTGGTCTAATTTAAAAATCCAAGAGTTATCAAAAGTGTCTCAATAGGGTCCCCTCAATATAAAATAATCCCCTTCAGTTCTTTTATCCTTCTTAGATGACTCATATTTACACTTGAGCTCTTTTATCTTGCTTTGCCAATGGGTCCTGATCAAAGTTCCCAAGCGTGCTAATTTTGGGTATTATAATTTTTATAAATGGATGTTTGTTTGATGCTTGCAAGATTAAATTTGTTCTCCAAGAAGCATGATTGTTGATTTTGTGGTGCGTTATAATACTTATTATTGAGTTTTTTTGTAGGTGCGTTCAGACCATTGAGTTATGTTTTATTGAACTATACAAAATAAAATGCATATAAAATAATTTAGAGTAAATATCAAAATTAGTTCCTGACAATTTTATTGAAAGACAAATTAGGTTTTTGCAAAAAAAAAAATTAGCATTTAAGTCCCTGACAATTACAAAAATAGGACATTATAGGTCATTGAAAATTTAATTGATGGATAAATTGGTCCTTGACAATAAAAAAATTAGTGGTAATATTCCTTACAATTGTAAAAATATGACATATAGATCCCTGACTCACTTGTAACATATTAAATACTAACGTGAACTTTAATTATATGTGACACCTATTAATCTCAATCAACACTAATTAAAACACATCATTTTATTTTTATTTTTTATTTTTTGCAAATTCTTTCTCAAATATTCCAATATTCCACCATACCCATTATGAAAAAAAAACCATTGCCCCAAACTTGCCATTTTAAGAAGCGAATTTGATTTGGAATCGAATTCCTTTTACTTTATCACCACCTTGCTTAGAGACACTATAGTACCAATATCATAAATTTGTAATCATTTCCCCCTAAATAGCTCTCTGCTAGAGTACAATAATGATTACCTATTATAAAACACAAACTAATTAAATACATATATTCAGAAGTTTTAAATTTTACTCTCGTAACCCTAAACTAATTAATTTTTAATTAAAAATTTAATGGTAGTTTGATATTAAACTTCTAAATTTAATAAAATAAACAGCAAAATAAGAATTATCCTTATCAACAAATCATCCACATAAAACTAACTAAATTATTAAAGTTCTACTAATCTAATTGATATTACCCTAATTGACATTAAACTAAACTAATTGCTAGATAACTTGCTAGTAAACTAAACGGTTAATATTTTTTCAAATTTAGAGCAAAACTAATTATATTATATGCATTTAGATCATTTATAGCAAAAATGCCCACTTTTCCCTTATTAAACTGTAACTAAAACTAACGTTGTCGTAAAACTAAAACTAAAACTTCTTGCCCTAACATTGTCCTAAACTAATTAAACGAAGTTTGAATTAATAAAAGTAACAATAAAAGTAAACTAATAAAGAGAGAAAATACCTGCTGATCAAGTATGGCAGAAATATGAACATCATCCAAGCGGTAAAAGGAAGTTTGCCATGGTCAATTAAACACTTGGAAATTCTCTTTGAAAGTGAAAGTGAAAGTGAAAACAAAAACTGCTTTTTGGGTAACGATTCACACGACAAATGATTGAGGACAAGCTAGGGCGTATTCATATTTATACCCTTGCATAATACTCTTGGGGCCTCTGGGTATTCCAAATGGGCATGAATACACTAGGGGTCATGCGTATTCATAGCCCTTAATATATTCATACCCATTTGGAATATGCAGGGCCCAAGCATATTCATATGTATGTTAAAATAGTTTAATCGTGTACCAAAAGTTTCTTCAGTTTATATCCATAAATAATATTTTTTTATTTTTTATGGGTAAAAATTCCGTTGAAATTATGATCAATATTATAAACAATATACATCATTTCCTTTCATAGTTGGCACGTCGTTGCTGTCATCTCTTGATAAATTGTCTTTTAATTTCCTTTTTTCTTTCTTTTTTGACGGTCTCATCACTGTCTCTTTTGTTGACTGGTACAGGGAGATTGATGATCACTCTCAAAGGAGAGTGACACTAGCAAGTATACTAGGTCGTTAAGTAATAGAGTAAAATAGAGGGTTGTCGTACCCACAGGGATAATTCAAGCACCGATTCTAATTAATTAGATAATAAGTTGAACAATTGAAAAGAGATGATATTAAAAGGAATAATGCTAAAGTGCTAAAACGATGTGAAAACAATATAAGAATAGATGAAATTAAATACTATGGTGATTTACTTTAACTATGTGTTAACAAAATGCAACATAAATATCAATGTGCCTTATCCAAATTCAATAAAGTGATCATAGGAATCATCATGTCATTAAAAACCTTTCTCAAGATCATTTAATGCCACCCCAAGTAGAGTCAAACACATAATCTCTTAGCATGCTTAAGTCTACAAGTAGTTCTCAAACTCTTAGGGCCTGTTTGCTTTGCATTTTTTTCGCTAGTTTTAGTTTTGCTTTTCCAGATTTGTAAGGAAAAACTAAAAACTGAAAATCGATTTTCAGTTTTTCGCTTTTTCTTCACAAAAAAAACCGAAAAAACTAACAAAATAACAGGCCCTAAATACCACATGAATCACGTTTTTTTATCTCTAAGTGTCATTCAACTCATGGAATTGTATTCATAGGCATGGTTCTTACTCCTTTTCTCAAATTTGTAAAAACCCCTATAATCCTAAATTGATGATCAAGCAATTCAAGATAAATAAACTCAAATACAATATTCACTATCAAATGAGAATAAGACACATTCATTCATATTAGCATAATGTCAAACACAAAGCATCCATAAATCACCCTTAGCAAGGGTTTAGTTACAATTCATTGCAAATGAAATAGAAACAACACAATTAAAAGAGAAATAAGAAGAAGCCATGAACAAGAAAATACACAAGAATTGAAGAACAATCCAAGAGAGGTCTCTCTCTCAAGTTCTTGAAGCTCCAATTCCCTGTGCTCCCAAGCTCTAGGTCTCTACTTTCCAAATTTGGTATTCTGATGCATGAATCCCTTTCCAACGTAATTGCCTAGGTTTTTGTGCCAATCATGGGTTGTCAGAGTCAGTACAAAGGCCCAGTCCACATGTCAGATTCGTGAACCCATGTTGTAATGTGGCTATGGCTACGCTGGAGCGTAGCTTAAGTGAAAATTTTAGAATTGTGACAACAAGCCACGCTGTAGCATGGCTTCAGTTTCAGGACCCATGCTCTAGCATGGATTTCTATGCTCCAGCATGGATTCTAACATCCCTTCAGCTCCAATTCTTACTCCTTTGCAATTCTAGCTTAAATCCTTCCTTAATTCTTCTTCCAAAAAGCTACACAACAATGAAAAAAACAGCTAGAATGCAAGATTCAATATGCGTATAGTCATGCAAGAATTTAAACCAAATGATATGAAAAAGGAAACCATGAAAACTAAAACTAACTATGAAAACAAACTAAAAGTTCTAAGAAAACTAAAGAAAAACATAACTCCTAAAGGAGTTATCAACTAACCAAGAGTCTATATGTGAATTTAGCAAGAGGGGACACAAGTGTTGTGAATTAATTAAATTACTAAAGAAAGAGATATAGAAGTGATGACAGATTCGGCTTTGGCCATTATATGAGGATACTTTTGAGATCAAGTCTACTGTGTTCTTGACCGCAAGTAAGATTGACACGGCCAGCACCGTATACCAACGCTATAGAGCTTGGTACTACGTGGTGCGAAAACTCTCCATACACGACCAAACTAGACACTAACGCCCATAAAATTTTAGAGTATTTATAGAATATATATGATATTATTATTTATTTATAAATAATTATAATTATATTTAAATATTACGTAAAATTAAAAGAATTTTTTGGTTCATTATTCAAATTTATTTAAATCATATAATATTATTATTTATTTAAAATTTTTTTTAGACGAGTAAAGTATAGCTCTAGCCACTCTAGGTTGAAGAGGAGCATAAATTTAAAATACACATATAGATCCTTCATACGCTAGAATAGAAAAGAGAAATATCTATGCTAGTCATATCTCAACAAAACACTCCAGTATCAAAAGGAAAAATAAGAAGGAAACAAAAGACAAAAACCATAACAGAAACAAAGAAGTACTGAGTGTAGGACCTACAATCAGCAGTGATAGTAGAAAGCCCCCCTGTGTATGAAAAGACCACATCCATGCTATAACAGCATCCAAAAAAGCATGGATGATTTGACTTGGCATTATGATAGAAAGTCACCATCACATCATAATGTCTTACCAGCATATTCCACATTCAATGAAATCAAAATCGAAAGCAAAAACATGACAATAAGAGAACAATGTCCTTTAACACTTCAAAAAGAAGATCAGAACATGTCACCCTCTCTAATTATGAACATGTTCAATGTTTATAGTAAAGAAATCTGGGTAGATTGATATTTTATCACACCAAGTTTGTATCTAAAAACCGAATCTTCAGAATATGTTCTTAATTTCCAGCTCTCAATTCGGTTTGAAATTATCAAAGACAATTTGATTACGAATCCACCAAATGGACCAACATAGCACCTATAGAAGTGAAATTCATAATTTTTTTATCAAAACTCTGAAAAGGGATGCCAAGCCACGCATCAAAGAATAAAATCGAATCTTGTAGTAAGCACAAAAAAATATGTCATTTTTTAGACAAAAATTCCAAATACAAACCGATTTCTGGCAGGAGAAAAAAAGATATTAAATAATTATTAAACTAATAGTTTTTTTAGTAACTTTATCATAATTATTTAAACTTTAATTTACTAATAAATGTTAAATTAATTTTTTATTATTAATCCTTACTTTAATATACCACAAATTATTTATTTATATATTTTAATAGTATACAATTTATCATTTAATTTTATATTAAATAAAATTTATTATTATTATTTATTGAAAATATCTATTACATTATTTAATATTAATTATTTAATTTTGATTATTATTTTATTTATTATATTATTTATTTTATTATTTAACTAAATAAGTATAATAAAACTTATACGTCAAAAGTTAATTAGGTGTTATCCTCTTTATCTAGACATGATTGAGTTATCCATCATTTTAACATATAAGTGAAGTTTGATAGATAGCAATACTGTACATCAAACGAAACAATATTTTGATCATTTTAGTACATTAATACCCACTTTTTTTAAAAGACAAAACAATATTATAAATGTGGTTATAATATTGTTGGAGTTTTGCTAATGAGAACTCTGAGGATACTAGTTAGGGGTTTTAAAATAATAAGTATTCATTGAAAATGTATAATTTTATAAGTTTCCAGATCTACCAGTAAGGGTATGTTTAGTTAGAGAGTAAAAGTGAGTAAAAAATTTTCCTGGATGAGTTTTATGTATAAAATTATACATAATACTTATTTGAAAAAATTTTACCTCTATATTTACTCTTTGACCAAACACACTCTAAATTTATAAATTTACTTTTATTAAAATCCTTAATAAAGATAAACCACAGTGTTATACACCACACACTGCTCTTCAAGTTTAAGCGACAAAATTTGTTCCGCGTTTGCATTATTGCACCTCAAGGACTTATGGTCGAGGCAAGTTGGTACGTATAACCTATTACGTGATGAATATGATTATCACTGGGCCACCAGTGTCATTTACTACCCAAGTCAAGTCAAGTCAACGACTCCTCCTTGTAAAAGCCGTTGAGATGGTTGATACACATTTAAAGAATGTTATAAAGGGATAAATACATACAAGTCATGCATGTTCTAGGCAATTAAAAAAAGTGAATATATAAAAGAGGGATTTTTCTAAAGAATGTCTTTGAACATTAGTTAAAAAATCCAAAGAGATAAGTTTTTAAAATTATTTAATACATGTATTAGAAAATTGAAAAATCACTCTTCAATACAAGATTTATTACTTTTCTAGAAAAATCCATAAAAGAGGTACCAAAAGCATCTCAATAGAGTCCCATCAAAATAAAAATAATTCCCTTCAATTCTTTTATCCTGCTTAGATGACTCATATTTACACTTGAGGTCTTTTGTCTTGCCTTGCGAATCGGTCCCTGATCAAAGCTCCCACGTGTGCTAATTTTGGGTATTATAATTTTTATTAATGGTTGTTCGTTCGATGCTTTCTCGATTAAATTTGTTCTCCAAGAAACATCGTTGTTGATTTTGTATAGAACATTCACAAGGTAAGGCCAAATTGGACCTAGAGCAAGCCCAACATGAAGATCAACATTCAGCAGCCCATCAAGCCCAATTCAAACACCTTCTCGGCTGCACACAACTTCTGCAGGAGCTACAGCCACTCCTCATCCTAGTCATCATATTCTAGAAGAAGGATGAGTTGTGCAAGTTTGTCAGGATTTAGCCTTCTGTTATACATTTTCAGATCTATTCTAGATTCGATTCTTTCATTTTTGCTGTAGATATTTTTCCTTTTTTGCTGTTGGCATCCTGCTATAAATGTAGCATTTTGCATCAATACGAATCATCATTCTAGAAATTGCCCCTTTTCTTCCTTCTTTACTCCCTTAAGTCCAAAACCTTTTAATAGGAGCGGTGTAACACCCTCATCCTGTCATGGTTGTTGAATTCCTTATCTCAATGCATTGCTCAAATTGTCATATACTTTGATAATGCAATTGATGTCTGGAATGACCTCTCAGAACTTTTTTTCTCGGAGTGACCTTTTCTGCATTGCAGAGCTCCAGGAAGACATTTACAACCTTAAACAGGGCAACCAATCTGTGAAATCCAGCCGAAAGAGTTAAACAAAGAAAAAGCCATGACACATGGCATTAATTGTTCAACATAGAAGAGTGGTTGAATCACGGTGCACGAAGAAATTTTCTTCTGCGGCCGAAGTTCGTAGTGCACATTCACACTGTATGAAGCCTCTAGAAATAGAGGCATTTTGCTCATTTGAAAATGAAAAAAAGCAGCAAAAAACACTGAGAATGTGTTATTCTTTAAAAGTAAGAGGAAAAATAGAGAGTGTAAGTAAATCCTAAAGAGTATAGGGTGTGAGTAAATATACAGGAAATATTTTTGGGCATAATTTATATTACTGTTTGGTATTGTAAAATTATAGTATTTGAATAGGAGGATTCTCACTGGAAAACACCGTATTTACCTCTTAGGTTGAAGAGTGTGAAATGAATATTTTGTAATTATCTTGAATATAGTGGGATATCTTTTTGGTGTTTGTCTTGTGGTTTTTCTCCGATATTTGGGGGTTTCCACATTAAAATTCGGTGTCCATTTTCTTTCAGCTTTGCACATATTTATTATTGCTATGCTGTACCAATTGGTAGATTTAATTCAATCAAATTTATTATTGGTACCCGTTGTCACACATTGGCATCATATAATTCACTTTGAATTAGTCCATGAGCCCAACAAGTGGTATCAGAGCTCTAAGTTTAACTTAGGATTATGCTGCACAAATTAAATGGAGGAGAATATGGATACCATGATCAAGCTGACAGCTGAAAATTACTTCATTTGGAAGCCGCAAATGGAGGATATATCTTTCTATAAGGATTTGTATGATTCTGCAGAGAAGGAATATGCAAAGCCAAAAGAAATGACAATAGAAGATTAGAAAAAAGATACATCAGAAGGCCATTGGGTTAATTAGGTAATAGATGGATATTAGCGTATTCCACCATGTGGCTATAGAGACGAATGCCCATACTCTGTGGAAAAATTTATAAGATCTCTATGAGAGAAATACTACACAGAATAAAGCTTTCACAATTAGGAAGCTAGTGAATCTCAAATATAGAGATGGAAGGTCTGTTACTGAGCACTTGAATGCCTTCCAAGATATGGTAAATCAGTTAAGTACCATGTAGATAGTGCTGGATGATGAGTTAAAAGCACTATTACTTTTGAGTTCTTTGCCGGATAGCTAGGAGACTTTGGTGGTGCCACTAAGTAACTTTGCTTCAAGTGGGAAACTGTCTTTAGTGGTCAAAGATAGTATGTTTAATAAAGACACCAAAAGGAAAAATTTGGTGGGAATAGATTATTCCCAAGCCCTTGTCACAAATAACAGGAGGAGAAACAAGACTATTGGGCAATCCAGAAAATCAAAAGATCAATTGTAGTCCCAGTCTCAAAGAAAGTTCAAATGTTATCATTGCGGTGAAGAAGGGCAAATCAAAAGAAATTGCAAGGCTCGAAAGAACAGAGACAATAAAAATCAGAGAAGTCAGGACGTGACTAATAACGAAAATCCTATAACCCCTGTGACAAATGGGGAAGTGGCGTTGCTCTCTTTTGTAGATGAAGAGTGTTATGTTGCATATTATTGTGTTGAATGGATTGTTGACTCAGCGGCTTCGCATTATACCACTCCCAATAAGGAATTCTTTACTTGTACAAAGCAGGAGACTTTGGAAAAGTAAGGATGGGTAATACCAGTACCTCTGACATTGTGGGAGTTGGTAATGTGTGCATTCAAACAAATATAGGATGCGTACACTAACATTGAATGACATACGACATGTGCCGGATTTATGCTTGAATCTGATCTCTATGCATGCTCTGGATCTAGCCAAATACCACAACAACTTTGGTCATGGCAAGTGGAAGCTTTCCAAAAGTTTGATGATGGTTGCCAGCGGAATATTATACAACACTTTATACAAAACTCGAGTAGATTGGATGATTGAATGCAGTCGAGGATGATGCTTTGCCAAATTTGTGGCACAAAATACTGGCTCATATGAGTGAAAAAGGATTGCAGATTTTGCCTAGGAAATCCCTTATTACTTATGCCAAAGATACAAAGTTAAATTCTTGTGATCATTGTTTATTTGGCAAGCATCATCGAGTGTCTTTCAGCAAAAGCTTGGAGCTGAAAAGAATATTTTGGATATGGTTTACTCTAATATGTATGGTCCTATCAAGGTGGAGACTTTGTGTGATAGCATATATTTTGTGGCATTCATTGATGATGCTTTACAAAAAGTGTGGGTTTATTTCCTAAAGAAGAAGGACCAGGTGTTTCAATACTTCAAGAGATTTCATGCCATGGTGGAGAAAGAGATTAGGAAACCTTTGAAGTGTCTTCATAGTGACAATGGGGAAGAGTACACTTCCTATGAATTCAAAAACTATTGCTCTGAACATGACCTCAGGCAAGCAAAGATGGTTCCTCACATCCCATAACATAATGGTATGGCCAAGAGAATCAATAAAACCATTATGGAGAAAGTCAGATGAATGTTGAGAAAGGCTAAGCTGTTGCCATTTCGGGGTGAAGCTGTTCAAATGGCATGCTACCTAATTAATAGATCTCCATCTAGTTCTTTGGGTGTTGACATTTCACAAAGAGTGTGGTCCAGACATGATGTTAGTTATTCTCATTTGACGGTGTTCTGATTTAAAGCCTTTGCTCACGTAAGTAAGGAATAGCAGCATAAGCTTGATGATAGAGCTATTCCTTGCATATTTATAGGCTTTGGAGATGAGGAGTTTGGCTACAGGCTATGGGATCCAAAAAATAAAAGCATTATAAGAAGTAGAGACGTTCAAGAGTAAGAAACTATGTCAATTCTGCTATTCCAAAGAAAACCAATGAATCAATTGGTAAGATTGATTTTATACCAGTCTCTCTTCCCAGGAAAATTGCCACAAAAGAGAAGAGATTCAAGACCATGGGGTTGTCAATGAGCCAACAATTGATGATGCTGGAGATAGAGGAAGTGTTGAGCAGAGGGGAGCAAGCTCATACACCATAGCTTAGAAGATCTAATAGAGAGCCACATCCATCTAACAAGTACTCTAGTTCAAAGTATGTCCTTCTCATTGATGAGGGGAAGCCTCGGAGTTTTGAAGAAGTTCAGACTCATAAGGAAAAATTTCAAAGGATCAAAGCCATGCAAGAAGAGATAGATTCCTTGCAGAAGAAGGAAACTTATGAGCTAGTAAAACTCCTTGAAGGCAAGAAAGCCTTGAAAAATAAATGGGTATCTAAGCTGAAGGCAGATGACAACAAGCTAGTGGAGTATAAAGCTTGCTTGGTTGTAAAAGGCTCTAGTAAAAAGCAAGGGATAGATTTTGATGAGATTTTCTTTCCCATTGTCAAAATGAGTTCTATTGGAGTTATCCTCGGATTTACCATTAGCTTGGATCTGGAGCTTGAGCAGTTGGACATGAAGACTACATTTCTCCATGGTGATTTGGAGGAAGAGAACTACATGGATCAACCAGAAAGATTTAAGGAGGTTGGAAAGGAGAACATGGTTTGCAGATTGAAGAAGAGCTTGTACAAATTAAAGTAGGCTCCTAGATAGTGGTACAAGAAGTTTGATTCATTCATGGTGGGTCATGGATATACCAAGACAGATGCAGATTATTGTGTATATGTCAAAACATTTCTAGGTGATAAGTTTATCATTCTTCTACTATATGTAGATGATATACTGATAGTAGGACAGGATGCAAAGATGATAGGTGATTTGGAAAAAGGAGCTATCAAAGTCCTTTGGTATGAAAGACTTATGCCTTGCAAAGCAAATTCTAGGTATGCAGACTTTGTAAGAATGGATGGCTAGAAAGCTTTAGTTGTCACGGGAAAACTATGCGGAGCGGGTTCTAGGTAGATTCAATATGAAGAATGCTATAGTTATCACACCATTGGCCAATCATTTCAAACTTAGCAAAATGAGTTGTCCCACTACTGATGAAGGAAAGAAAGCTATGGATGATATTCCTTACTCTTCTATAGTCGGGAGTTTGATATATGCTATAGTATGTACTCGGCTGGATATCTTTTATGAAGTTGGAGTTGTTAGCAAGTTTATTTCTAATCCAGGTGAAGACCATTGGAAAGCTGTGAAGCAGATCTTAAGATATCTGAATGGCATTTGAGAATGTGCTTGGGTTTTGAGGGACCAGAACCAGTTTTGGAAAGCTATGCAGATGCTGACATGGTAGGTGATCTGGATAGTAGGAAATCTACTTTCGGATTCGTGTTTACTTTTGCAGGTGGAGTTGTGTCTTGGTAGTCAAAATTGTAGAAGTCTACTACTGAGGTAAAATATGTTGTTATAACTGAAGCTAAAAAAGAAATACTTTGGTTGAAAAGGGTCCTTGAACAATTAGGAATGAAGCAGAATAGGCCCGTTATCCATTGTAACAGTTAAGGTGCTTTGGATTTGAGCAAGAATATGATGTATCACTCACGGATGAAACACATTGATGTCAGGTATCATTGGCTATGTTCACAAGTAGAAGAAAAACAATTTAAGCCGAAGAAAATTCACACTCATGAAAACCCTATTGATATGATGGTAAAAGTTGTAGCACGTGATAAGTTTTAATTTTGTGCCATGTCGGTAGGCATGGATTCTAGATAATTGCTCCCAAATTATTTTTCCTTATCGGCTGGAGGGGGAGAATTGTGAAATCCAACTGAAAGAGTTGAACAAAGAAAAAGCTATAAGACTTGTCATTAATTGTTTAACAGTGAAGAGTGGTTGAATGACAATGCATGCGAAGAAATTTTCTTTTGCAATCGAAGTTTGCAGTGCATGTTCACACTACACGAAATCTCTATAAATAGAGGCGTTTTGGTCATTTGAAGATACAATGAAGCAGCAAAGCACAAGAGCTGCATAGTAAGAGAAATACACTTAGAGTATGTTATTCTTTAAGAGTGAGAGGAAACATAGAGAGTGTGAACAAACCCCAAAGAGTGTAGAGTGTAGATAAATACACCGAGAATATTTTTGGATATCATTTCTATTACTCTTTGGTACTGCAAAATTGTAGTATTTGAATATGAGGGTTCTCACCGAGAAACACTATATTTACCTCTCGGGTTGAAGAGTGTAGAAAAGATATTTTGTAACTATCGTGAATATAGTAAAATATTCTTTTGGAGTTTGTCCCATGGTTTTTCTCTGGTATTTGGGGGGTTTCCATGTTAAGATTCGGTGTCTATTTTCTTTTAGCTTTACACATATTTATTAGTACTGCACTGCACTGATTGATAGATTTAATTCTATCAAATTTATTTTTTGTGCTCGTTGTCACATATTGACATCATTTAATTACACTATGAATCAATCCCTGAGCCCAACACAATCCGTCAGTGATTTCTACAATACTCTTAAGTCTATTTGGGAAGAACTTGCCAATTATCGACCCATGGTGTCTTGTTGTTGCTCAGTCTGGTCTTATCATCAATAGGATTTTGTGATTCCTTTTCTCAAAGGATTAGATAAAAAGGTTGCTGTGGCTAGATCTCAAATTCTCCTTATCGATCTTTTCCCTTCCACCAATTATATTTTCTCCATGGTGCTCTAACATGAGTGCTAGCAGCCACTTGCTCTTCAAGGAATCCTCCTTTGCAAATCTTCACCACCACTTAAATAAGAAGGCCATGTTTTTTGGCATAATATCTCCCAACCTAAGGCCCCCAAATGTTTCGGTCTTTGCATAAAGAATATTTTTCTCAAAACTTCTTTTGACATCTTAAACAAGCTAAGGTAGTGCATTTTTGGTAGGTTGTTGGGGACAAACTTTATCAGCATAAGTTTTTCGGCTTTGGTGAAAAAATTTTCCTTCCAAGTACCCAGCTTTTCTTTAATTCTAGAAATGATAAGTTCCAAGTTGCTACTCTTCTTGGATTAGCCACAAGAGGTATACCTAAGTATTTAATGGGTAGCTTAGCCATACAATACGCAAGGTATGGACTCATCCTCTTGACCTACCTACTCTCACAATTTAAAGGAATAATGGCAAACTGGTAGTAATTGATAGACAATTGTGACATCACCTCAAAGCAATATAACAATTTCCTATAATTCTCTATTATTTCCTCATTTTGTGGACAAAATATAATTGTATCGTCTGCAAATTATATATGAGAAAGGTCAATTTTACCTTTTCCAACTGCTAATGCTTCAATTCTTCCTTGATTCACCAATCTTTCAACCATTTCATTAAAAACATTTGCAACCAACACAAATAGGAAAGGAGATATTGTATCACCTTGACGTAACCCCCTTTGCATCCTAAATGGTTTTGTGGGAGTTCCATTGACTAGGATGGACATGGATGCACTTGATATATGTACACTCTTTGAGTATGATTTTGATACAAGAGATTGCTTAAATTTAAGTAATTGCAATTTAAATAATTGTATGAGAAATAATTTCCATATATATATATATATATCAATTCACATAATTCTCACACTTCATTGACAATTCTCTGTATATGTTGTTTCCACTTTGTTTTTATCCTCATTAGATCTCTAACCTACTATATTTTAAATTCTTCTCACTTACAGTTGTACAATCAATAAAGTCATCTAATATCTTTTGACATACAAAATAGAAAAACAAAGAAAAACCTCAAGAAAAGCAAGTTTGCTAATATAAAATACTGGGCAAATTACATAGACCTCCCTTAACATCTATCAATATTACAGCTATCCCATCTTAGATTTTAAATTGACACTTATCACTCCTCTCTTAGCTTAACTTTCAAAATCCCAAACTTACCCATCTTCTTCAACCTTCAATCCACTACAAGAAATTAGAGTTTCTAGGATGACTTTTTTGGTGACGATAAAGTCGTTACTTAAAGTGAAGATTTTGTGACGAGTTTCACTAGTTGTCACTAGATTCATATTAATAAGTATATTTTGTGACCACTTAATTAAGTCATCACAATAGATCAGATTATAAGTGATAGTTGAATAAAAGTCGTCATAGCACAATGAACTTTTAGTGACAACGTATAAAAATGGTCACAAAAAAAAACTCTTCTGTGATGACCATTAATAGTTATCACTAAAATCAAATTAGCATATATATTTTGTGATTACTTAATTAACTCATCATAGTAGATCAGGTTATAAGTGACAATTGATAAAAGTTGTCAAAGTAGAATGAACTTTTAGTGACAACTTATAAAAGTTGTCACAAAAAAAAATCTTATGTGAAGAGACTTTTAATAGTTATTACTAGATTCATATTAGTGGGTATATTTTGCGACCATTTAGTTAAGTCGTCACCATAGATCAGATTATAAGTGACAATTGATAAAAGTCGTCACAGTACAATGAGCTTTTAGTGACAACTTATAAAAGTGGTCACAAAAAATTTGGAGTCTCTTCTAATTTTGTATCTGTGTCAATCCAAGCATGCTTTTGCATTAGGCATATTCTCTCCAATTCCATTTCCACTTCCTTTATGCTTGGTCTTTCTTTCCTTTTAAGTCTTAAGCATTTTCTTGCAAGGATAGCAACCTCCTTGATCTCCTGCTTGTTTTCTTCATTTAAAATGCCAACTTGAAGAACTTCAAACAAGCAATCCTCTTTTAAGCAAGATAGAAAGTAGGTAGCAAGACCTTTTTCCTTTTCTGATCCTTTAAAAGAAAAAGGTTTCTCACCTGTTAGAAGCTTTATCAGCATGACTCCAAAGCTATAAACATCACTTTTCTTAGTTAGTTGGCTTGTTTGCATGTACTTTGGGTCTAAGTTTCCAATAGTTCCTTGTACTACTGTGGCTAATGCAATGCGGTCTAGTGGAACCAATCTTGATGCACCAAAATCTGACACTTTCACAGTGTAAGTGTCATCCAATAGAATATAGGTGCTTATGGGCATAGAAGCAGTTGAGTACAGATATGATAAAGCTCCCGTTGTCTCTACTGTTATCCTTAAACGGGTTTTCCAAGTTAAATTATTTGCCTTTCCTTCATTATGGATAAAATCAAAGAGAGTGATATTGTTTGCAAGTTCATAAACTAGTATAGGAACTTCTTCCTCTAAACAGTAACCTAAAAGTCTCACTACATTTCTGTGGTTGATTTGGGATAGAACAACCGCCTCGTTAATGAATTGCTCATTCTGGCTTTGATAAACTATTTTGGACTTCTTGATAGCAACAATTCTAGTATCAGCAAGAAAACCTTTGAAAAACTATACCATAACCCCCTCTGCCAATGATTAATTTCTCATCATAGTTGTTGGTGGCCTTTTTGATTTGGTTGCTGTGAAAATTTGAGCAGTGTAGGCAGACTGATCTACTTCTGCAAAGAGTTGTTGCAACAAAATGACGCTGCCATTTTTCCTAAAGAATTTCTCCTTTTGTTTGATGAGTTTTCTTTTTTGGTACATCAAGAACAACAATGAAGTCACCACAAAAAAAAGCATAAATCCTATGCTTCCACCTTTTCAGAGCAAGTTAGACACAATTCTTGAAATTTTCTTTGAAGTTAAGTCTAAACCCTAAATTGATATCATCTGCAGGGGTAGTTTTTTCAAAGTGGTGGTTCATGCCCCCACAAAAATTTGGAAACTTTTTCAATAATTATATATCACTACATATTTTTTCTCATTATTGTATTAAATTTGACCCTATATTAATTGAAAATAAGACAAAATAACAAGATATAACATCTTTCACTTTTATTATGCTTGTGTATTAACTTTGCGCTCATTACCAAAGCTTTATAGATTTGTCACCAATCATCATGATACATACTAAACAAAAATATCATGCATGCTTAAAAAAGGTTTAATTAGTCTGCTAGAGGTCCCATAGTTTCACTCAATTATTATTAGGTCCCTATAGTTTAAAAATTTATAATCAAGCTCCTATACTACATAAAATTTATTAATTAAGTTCATATAGTTTAAAAATTATAATCAAGTCTATATTGCACAAATTTTTTTAATCAAATCCCTATTTTATATAAAATTCTAGAGACTTGATTATAAAGCTTTTAAGCTATAGGAATTTTTAATTAAATTTTTTTGTATATAGGGACTTGATCACTATTTTTTAAACTATAGGAATTTGACTAAAAATTTTGATAAGTATAGAGATTTGATTGTAAATTTTTAAATTATAGAGATTTAATTAAAAATTGAATAAATCTATAAATACTCCAAAGTAATTAAATCCTCAGAAAATAAAGATGAAAACTTAACAAATTCACTAAAAACGTAAATGTTCTTTTCATGCTTACCAATGACAAAATTGAGAGATAAATTTCCCTTGTGGCACCCATTTTCCTTTATTCCATTCCCCCTTAGCCGTAGGACAAAAACATTCACAGGACCCCAGTGTATTGTGACAATTATGGTCAGTCATGCAAGTATGGTTTCCGGTCTTACATTCGTCAGTGTCTGCAAGATTCATAACGGAAATAATAAAATTGTCGAAAAACGAGCGATCTCATTTGCTTAAGTTCAAACTAAACATATAGCCTACATACTGACTTATTTAATAATTATTTTTTTATACTTTTCACTTTTCTCCCTTTCATATAATTGACGCAAATAGTAGTTGAAACATTTAATCTGTAATATTTTGTAATTAGTCTATTTTTGTAATCATTTTTGTATCTAAATTGAAATTTAGTTAAATGAATATTCGTTTGAAATAAATATATTTTTAACCTATTTTTTCATATATACAAATATTTTTGCAGAACATGAAGTTCTAATTCGTTGAGAATTATTCCTAAATGAGAAATACCACATAACACATAATTACAACAACAACAACAATGTGAGCTATATTTAACTCAAATCTATCTATAATACTAATATTTCAGTGTCATTTGAGGGAAAATTTTACAAGTGTCGCAATGAGAATATTTCAGGGTCCACATCTTGTAAGAAGTTATTCATTAATTTTTTTAAAAAAATAAAACTACAATTATTACATATTATTAGCATATTAATGATAATCATCTGTATTTAATAATAGAATTGCATTACATTAATTAAATATTTTTTATTATTGCGATGCTAAAATTATGAATTATATTGATAAATTAATTTGATAATTTTAGTATTAATTCCACATCTAAATTTTTTATATTTGATGCGGGTGGTGATTTTCTTTTTAATACTATTATATTATATTTATAAAATTAAGTATATAAATAATAAGAAAGATGCAAAATATATATGCTAGGTTATATCATTTATCTTTTTTATTAACAATAAGTTATGATAAATTTAATTATTTAAAGGTAGAATATTTTTTTGCGTCATTAGTGATGATATTATTTGATTATATATATTGACTAATTTAATGATTTGAAGACTAAAAATATGTCAATTCAATAAAAAAAATTTATATATATAGGCAGATGAAAATGAAAATCCTGAGATCACCTAGGATGACTATAAAATTATACCTTCAATAACCTCTAAACTCTTGTAAATAATTTTGATAATTTTATATTTTAAAAGATTTAAATGAAATTCGAAAAAAAATCAATTATACAATTCATGACAGATTTATTAGAATCTTATTTATAATTAGAAGTTATTAATGATTAAGATTCCGTATAAAATTTATTGATTGTATAAATCTACTATACTAATATTTCAAACTCATTTCATGAAAACTATTACACATGTGATTTAGGCTTCACATGTCATTCATACAGTGATTTAGGTCCCACTTTTCTCAATCTTTATGTCTAAAGATTTTTTTGAACTTAATTTATAATTTACCTATTAATTATTTTTCATATGAAATAAAATTAGATATTACAATCATTAAATAATTAAATATTATAATTTACGCTAATAGAGAACCCATGTTAATATAATTATGATCTACAATTAAATTAAGAACCATTAATAGTTTCATATCATGAAGGTAATATAAAAAATTATAAAAAAAATATTTTCAATATAAATAAGCTTTAAAATCAACATAGTTTTTTAAAGAAAACAGGTAAGTCAAATTGTTAACGAATTACTAATTGGTTGATTTTGATATGATAAAAATTCAAAATTTAATTTATACCAAATTTATTCTTAATCGAATATTTAAGACACATTATCTATAATCTATAACCTATCTATAATACTAATATTTCAGAGTCATTTGAGGGAAAGTTTTACACGTGTTGCAATGAGAATGTTTCAAGGCCCACATCTTTTAAGAAATTATTCATTAGTTATTTTGAAAAAAAATAAAACCATAATTATTACATATTATTAGTATATCATTAATAATTATTCATATTTAATAATATGATTGTATTAAATTAATTAAATATCTTTAATTATTATGATGCTAAAATCATGAATTATATTGATAAATTAATTTCATAATTTTAGCATTAATTTCACATATAAAAAGTTTTATATTTGATGCGGGTGGTGATTTTCTTTTAAATACTATTATATTAAATTTATGAAATTCAATACATAAATTATAAAAAAGAAGTAAAATATATGCACTAAGTTATATTATTTACCTTTTTTTATTAACAATAGGGTTATGATGAATTTAATTATTTAAAGGCAGAATATCTTTTCGTGTCATTAGTAATGATATTATTTGATTATATATATAAACTAATTTAATGATTTGAAGACCAAAAATATGTCAATTCAATAAAAAAAAATTATATATGTAGGCAGATGAAAATGAAAATCCTGGGATCACCTGAGATAATTATAAAATTATACCTTAATAACCTCTGAGCTTTTGCAAATAATTTTGATAATTTTATATTTTAAAAGATGAGTTTAATTTTAATGCACTGACAATGTAAAACAGTTTTACATTGTCATCCAATCAAAATATTTCGTTTGTATGACTGTTTAGGTAATGATTATAAAAGTCAACTATCATGGCTTATGTGGCAATACATGATTGGATAACTGTGTAAAAAGTTTTACATTATCAGTGCATAGCAATTAAATCCTTAAAAGATTTGAATGAATTTTAAAAAAAAATATCAATCATACAATTCATGACAATTTTGATAATTTTATACTTTAAAAGATTTGAATAAATTTTGAAAAAAAAAGTTACTGTTGAAAAAAATTAAAAAAATTGGAGAAGATTTTAAAAAGAAAAAAAGTGATAGAGATTTATCAAAATCTTATTTATAATTAGAAGTTATTAATGATTAAGATTCTGTATAAAATTTACTGATTGTATAAATCTACTATATTAATATTTCAAATTCATTTCATAAAAACTATTACACATGTCATTTATACAGTGATTTAAGCTTCACATGTCATTCATACAATGATTTAGGCCCCACCTTTCGTAATCTTTATGTCTAAATATTTTTTTAAACTTAATTTATGATTTACTTATTAATTAATTTTTATATGAAATAAAATTAGATATTACAATCATTAAATAATCAAATATTGTAATTTGCACTAAGAGATAACTCATGTTAATATAATTATAATTTATAATTAAATTAAGAACCATTAATAGCCTCACATTATGAAGGTAATATAAAAATTATAAAGAAAATATTTTCAAAATAAATAAGCTTTAAAATCAATATATATTTTTTAAAGAAAACGGGTAAGTCAAATTGTTAACAAATTGCTAATTGATTGATTTTGATAAGATAATAATTCAAAATTTAATTTATACCAAATTTATTCTTAATAAAATATTTAAGACACATTATAATAATAATATTTAAAACTCATTGTATAAAAAGTCTTCCATGTGTTATTTATAGAAAAATTATACCTCACCATTTTCATAATCTTAACACTTAAAGTCAGTTTTTGAATTTAATTTATCTTCTAATTATTAATTATTTTTTCCAATCATACCTTCATATCTCCCTACCATTAACAAAATCAATATAAAAAATAAAAAATAGTATAAACAAAATTATAATTCAGTATATTGTAGCATAAAAATTATATATATAATTATAGTATTAACGATAACAAATTGTATTAGTAGTATTTGTTATTATAGATATTTATGTTTTGAAGTTCAAAGTATTTTAAAAAATTTCATTTTAAATTTTTTTTAAAAACCCGTAAATATCAATAGAGATTCAAATCTCCATATGAACTGAAAAATGGGAACCTATGATCGAGATGTACATGAGAATGAAGGCAAAATTCTAAACAAAGATGAGATTAGAGAAAATTTTCTAATTTTAAACATAGAATTTTTGAAAATCATAATAAAAAGAATTATCTATCTACTTATATCACTATATTCTATTTAATTTTTTACAACTTAAACATTCCAATCTATCAATTCTATAACTTTTTCATACTATTTCTTTTGAAAAAAATGCCTTTGATTTTTTACCACTAAAATATTTAAAAATATCAATGCTATAATTTATATTTCTTTGATAATGATATTAAATATTTATTAATTATTAAAAAGTAAATAACTATATTATTTTTTATTAAAAAATTATAATTGATATACTACTCTAATAATTGAGATTATATAAATTAGAATTATAAATAATTTTTTACTTATTATTACACATTACTTATAACATATATTTTAGAATTAATATTTTAATTTATTAAAAAGATATACAATGAAAAAACATGTAATTAAAATCATATAAATTAAATTTATGTGTTATTTTTATTAATTAGAAAATATATTTTTATATTTTTAAATTAAATATTTTAATTTACTAAAGAGATATCAACTGTTAAGGATGATTAAAAAATTAAAAATGGGTATACATGACAATTACCCAATGAAAAAAGGAATTGGCACATATTTCGCCTTCATAGGGATAGGGATGAGTGACAAAATTCTAAACAGTGACGGGAGGTATGAGACATGTCCATTTTCTCATAGATACTCATTGTCATCCCTATAAATAGCTCATGATATAGAAAAATCATCCATTTATTCTCTTTCTTTATTCAATAATTTTAACTTTAAAAAATGTAAAATTTTCATAAAATGAGCTCTTATTGTTAGTTATAGGTCATCTATCAAGATATTTTCAACCTTATAAATATGATATTCAATGTAAGATATAAAATAGAATGATACATTTATATTTTATCCACTTATTTAATTATTTAACTGTTAACTTACTTTTAAGATAAATTTATACACTCAATTTTTTATAAGATATATGTAAATAAATTATCATTTATTTTTTATAATAATCAATAAACTATTTTTATTATCTTCCCATGCATCGTACGGGTTAAATGACTAATTAATTATGTAATAGAGAGGAGAGTTGCTTATAAAAATATTAAAACAGTCTCACTGTGAGCTATATCCCTATTTATTTCTTGCTCTCTTTGGCCAAGTAACACAAATCTATTACTATTAGGTTACTTAACTCAATAAGGCATGTTTGGCGCACATGGTATTATATATTAGATATATTTTTTGTTAAAACGGTTAGGCAAGAAAGTTTAAGCCTGAGGTACTCGCAAGTAAAGCTTGCCTATGAATTAACCCACTTTTATTGAGTTAACTTTCATTGGATTTATTATACATTATATATTATGGAATAAGTATGCTAGCTGTGCAGCTTTATTAGTTGTTTGATGTAAATAACATGTTGCATAAGTTCAACTAGACAAATTACTTGTACATTAAAATAAGATAACTTAATTAAGCGTAGGAAAGTATGATTAGGTATGATTATATTTTGATGTCTCTTTCATTCTTTATTATTTTATAATTCTTTCAAAAATGTAAAATATTTTAAAACAATAAAAAGTACAAAAAGGTCTATAAAATTAAAAATATTTTTAATAACAATGAATATTTTTCAAAATAATACATAATATGAAATCATATTTAAAATAATACAAAATATGTAAATAATGATTAATTAATGAAATTATATATAAACAAAAAATAATATTTAGAAATAATTTATATTTAATATAAATTTCATCATATAAAACAAATTTTTTATAATAAATATAAAAATTAAGTAAATATTTTTATTTTTATATTTATTTCAAATAAAATTGAAATAATTAATCTAAATTATTATTTAGATATAACTTTCTTGTTTATATATTATCAAAATGTACACTGATAAAATATTAAAATATATAAGAGAAAGAGGATATTAAATAATTAATTTTTTATATTTTACTAAAAGCAGAAATAGTTGTTAAAATAATTGTATATAATAATTCAATACATATAAATTACAATTTTAAATAATAATATTCATAATAAATATAAAAATGATAAATTTTTAAATCATTATATTTATTTTCATATTCATAATTAAATAATTGATTAAATATTTCTTTTATTATTTTATATCTTGCTAAATATTTACTAACGATTAAAATTATTTGTAATATCAAGATGATAATATATATATATATATATATATATATATATATATATATATATATATTGGTCACGAGTTATCAGGAAAATGAAAGAGAGGACATCGAAAAAAAGTGAAAAGTAATGAAAGAGAGAGTCCTCTTTTTTATGAGTTAAAAAATTTCAAGAGAAAAAAGATAGAGAGATAAAGAGTTAACATGGTTAGACAAGAATAGTTCCCTATTTTGAAGTCATAGAGGACATAAACCTTTTACTCCTTTCTTATATGCCAGAAAAACCACATTTCCTAGCTCTTGGGTCAAATTTCTTTCTTTGGGCTAGAATTTTGGAAGCACAACAGAGAGAACCAAATGCTTTTAGATATGTGAAAGAAAGGGGGGCTTTTGATGTAAAACTTGGTAAGGTGTTTTATCATTTAGTTTGATACTAGGAAGTCTATTTAGTAGAAAAACAAGATGATTTGCATAATTCCAAAAACATAGAGGTAGGTGGGATTCAAAAAGTAAACTTTGAGCTATGGTTAAAATGCTTTGATGTTTTCTGTTTACTACTCCATTTTGTTGTGGAGTTTCAATACAAGAAGTTTGATAAGGGGCATTTACGCACTTATCTTATTACCAAACATTAGCTTTTTACATGAGTTTTATTGAGTTATTAGAAAAATTAATTAAGATTTGATTTATTCCTCATTGTTGATTTTGATAAAATTGACGGCTTTTGCATTGATTTTGGGATAATTATCGGATTAGAGCTTGTTGCGTTTAATCCGTTTCTTCGAGTATGATTTTTATATACCGAAACTTTGAATTGAGTGCAAAATATCAAGAATAAGGCTAGGACTCTCTGTATGGAGCTTGTAGTAACGATCAATTTGGGAGAATACGGGAGCTAATTAAATAGAAGAGTTCTTGAGCTCATTTGAGTACATTTGCAAAAAGTATTGTAATGAAAAATCTGTATATCTCTCTACAAGGATTGGATTGAGACAAATAAAAGTATTTTTGAAAGCTCAAGAAGTCTTCTATTACTTTCATATTCAGCTCAAAACCCAGTTCTAGGAGCATCTTGGTGAAAATCAAGTTTCAAGATTAAAGGTTACTGATATTCTAATATTGTCCAACTTGACCTCTAGTTAATATTTTCATAATATCTGGAACTATAGATGTCCGATTGAGGTGATTTTGGTGGCATCGAAAAGCTTATTTAAAGGGTTACAATCACTATTTCTAGTGCCAATGACAGATTCGGGTGTTTAAGGAGCCAAAGTGACCAAATACGTGAAGACATCAATTCTGTCCAGTGCTATAGCTCGTGAGATGACAGGATTGTAACTCACTTATCTATTTTTGGGCCCACTTTAGCCATTATTAGAGAGCAGTATTTAAGGAATTGTTATAGACTTTTACCCTAGCTTTTTATTCACTTTTTGGTTGCCATTTTAGTTGCTATTATTCTCTCTTTATGTCTCTTTCTTCTTCTTTCTTCTCTCTCTAATGGTTCCATTAGTGAAGGTGCTTTGTCTTGGAGATTATGGTAAAGATTATTGCTATTATTTTCAGTTCTTTTTATTTTCATTGTTGTAATCCTCCAGAGATGGAGGAATAGATTTCTTTACTAGTGTAGGGATTTTCGGATGGATTAGGATGGCATTTGAGGCCCTTTATTTATATTAAATGCATTGATTTTCTTAATATTCTAAAGTTTCTATTCCTTTAATTATTATAGTGATTGCTATAATCTTTATTAGAATAACTAAATTGGTGATCGTCGTTTAGGAAAACTCTTTCGGTATAAATTGGTAGATCTATTGATTTATGTTTGAGGAAGAATATTAGAATTAACTTTTTGATTGGCGATTAGGCTACAACAATTGTTTTATTAAATCAATGTAATTTCTAATTAAATTGAGATCTCGTTTATTAGTTATTTGCATTAGTCAAATTCTAAAGGTCGATTGATCATTAGTAGAATTGCTAGTAATTTATTACTAATAGCCACTAATGAGTTTAATATTTGATCGAAGATAATTGATTTCCAATCCTAGGAATACTTTACACTAGTGCTTTCCTCACTGTTGCTATTAACTTTTAATTTTAATTGTTTTAATTATCATTCTTTCAAAAACCCCAATTTATAATTGGCTAGTAACGCCTCCTTGTGAGACGACTTGAGTTGTGCCCTTTACTATATTTTTGGTACAACTTGGCACTTTATAAATTTTAATTTGTTTGTGAACTGCGACAGCTCACGTCAAAGTTTGGTGAACAATTCCAAGGTTTGAGTAAAAATCATTCATGAAAAATTCCTTACCATTATCTGATCTAATGACCTTTATTCTTTTACTAAACTGAGCTGGAACCATATGTACAAATCCTCACAACAAGTTTTTGGTTTCTAATTTAAGCTTCATCAAACAAATCCAAAAAAATCTGGACTTGTCATCAGCAATAGTTAAGAAATACCTATGACTAAAAACTAATGGATGACCAAATGGTCACCAAATGTCTACATGAATTAAATCAAAATAATTTTGTGAACGTGTGATGCTATCTCTAAAAGGAAATCTTTTCATTTTTAATGGCAATGATATAATTTTTCAGTCTTCCAAGAATGACTATTATGTCATTGGTGGCTAATAGTTTAGTGCCCAGGTTGTTTTGATGCTTTAGATTGTCCTTATTTAGTCCTAAAATTTTTAATTCCTCCTTACAAATACAATAACCAATATTATTCTTCTTCATCTATCCTCTTGTAGCCATCACCACACCGCCACTTTGTATGGGTGTCGACCATTGCTACCGCCGCCCTCCATCAGTGTCATCGCAGTCTCCTCTCCCACTAATATTGTTCTCTATTTCTAATACAAAAATTAAAGAAACACGAAAACTAAACAAAGAATCATTCAGGGTATGTTTGTGAGTTTGGATTTTGGAGGGAAAGGGAGAACTTGCAGTATGAAATTATATTATAAGTCCTCACCCTCCTCCTCTTTCCCTCAAAAACCCAAACTCACAAACATACTCTCACTGACTGTAAAATGCAAGTACACATTGGGGCAACTCCCCTTCATTTAACATTTTGAAGATCTCTCCATGTGGCATAAAACATTAGAAAAAAAACCATGTTTTTAGATTCATCACCTCTGCTACTTGTTTTATGCCACCATTGTAGGTTGAAAAAGTAGATCTATCGTTGCTTGTGGTTGATGTGAGAGAGAGGTGTGCCGTCGGAGGAGTTGTCATAGCTAGAACTTATCGTCAGATTTTGGAATTTTCAGTGGGGGCAACCTTGTTGCCACCCTATTGGGCGGTGTGGCCAGCAAAAATTTGGATGCGGTGGAGACTTGGTAGCGATGGTTGTTTGAAGGTGGCAATGGTGATTTGGATATAGTGCAAACAATTGTTGATGGGGGTACACGTAAGGATAATTATGTAATTTTTTAAATATTTTTATTTTATAAATTATTATTTATTCTGTTTTAAATTAAAATTATCATATAGTTTAAATCTTAGTCATTCAAGCAAATTTTAATGGTGAAGATGAATGTACCATTTGATGATCCAAAAGAGGTAATGGACCATATTATCTTGCGCCTATGTTATTAAGATAACTTGAAGCTTCTACAAAGCAAAATCTATGGTTTTGTCTATGCAATACCAAGCAAAATGCAGTGTATCACACAACAGTTATTTAGCTAGAATGTTGAAAAGTGTTGTTATGCACGTAAATTTAGCCACGATTAATTAAAAGTACAGTCAAACTTATTTGTTACACTTTTGAATGAATTTAGCTCTAGATTTCAAATCAAAATTTACTTTGTGATTATTTATGTTTCATTTATAAATGAATCTTTATAATTTATATTTTTGGATAGAACTCCTATACTTCTCTTCTGAAATATCTGTGCCATCTAATCTACTATTATAATATCTACTATTATAATATTTGATAGTTATTTTATGGAAATTATTACATGTGTCTTTTATACAGAGATTTAGAGTACACGTGTCATTCATACAGTGATTTAGGGCCCACTTTTCTCAACATTTATATCTATAGTTTTTTTTAACTCAACATTTATGATTACTTGAATCAATAAAATTTGAATCATTAAGATATATTAATGGGATTAAGAATCATTAAAATTACGATGTACAATGAAAATTAAGAATCATTAAGAATGAAAAAATATAGAATTAAGAATTATTGAAAAATGAACTAAATATAAATATATTGGGGTGATAAAAATATTAATGGTGCCCATTACAACAAAAAAATTGTGTGATATGAAAAAAAATAAAAAAGTGGAATGCCTTAATCAGATCAACAAAAAATGAGACTATTTATCAAGAATGAAAAAAAGGGAAAGAAAAACAAGAAAAATGAAAGTTTCTAAACCTTACTCTCGACTTTTCCTATTGCGCGTTGGATAGTAAACGTAAATAATGAATGACTATTGCAATCAGATCATCTAGGTTGGTTATAAAATTATACATTCAATAACCTTTGAATTCTTGCAAATAATTTTGATAATTTTATATTTTAAAATATTTGAATGAATTTTTTTAAAAAAATCAATCATACAATTCATGACAATTTTGATAATTTTATATTTTAAAAGATTTGAATGAATTTTGAAAAAAAAGTTAGTGTTGAAAAAAATTAAAAAATTGGAGAAGATTTGAAAAAGAAAAAAGTATACGATAGAGATTTATCAGAATCTTATTTATAATTAGAAGTTATTAATAATTAAGATTCTATATAAAATTTATTGATTGTATAAATCTACTATACTAATATTTCTGACTCTTAAATAATTCAGACTCAAATATTACAATCATTAAAGAATCAAATATTACAATCATTAAAGATTATAATTTGCACTTAGAGAGAACTCATGTCAATATAATTATCATATATAATTAAATTAAGAACTATTAATAGATTCATATTATGAAGGTAATATAAAAAATTATAAAAAAATGGATAGGTCAAATTATTAATAAATTTATTATTATAATATTTGAGAGTTATTTCATGGAAATTATTACACGTGTCTTTTATACAGAGCTTTAGATTACACGTATTATTCATACAGTGATTTAGGGCTCACTTTTCTCAACATTTATGTCTAATAGTTTTTTTAACTCAACATTTATGATTACTTGAATCAATAAAATTTGAATCATTAAGATATATTAATGGGATTAAGAGTCATTAAAATTACGATCTACAATGAAAATTAAGAATTATTAAGAATGAGAAAATATAAAATTAAGAATTATTGAAAAATGAACTAAATATAAATATATTGGGGTGATAAAAATATTAATGGTGCCCATTACAACAAAAAAATTATGTGATATTAAGAAAAATAAAAAAGTGGAATGCCTTAATCAGATAAACAAAAAATGGGACTACTTATTGAGAATAAAAAAAGGGAAAGAAAACAAGAAAAATGAAAGTTTCTAAACCTTACTCTTGATGTAACGCCCCAATTTCTATATACTAATTATTTCGATTAGTTAATGGATGAATTAAATAATCTTTGTCTGGAATTAGAGGTGTATGAAAATAATATTTTTACCGATGTGTCATATTTATTTTAGTGATTTTGTGTGTGAATCCCTAGGCTATCCTCATGTACATACATCTAGTTGTTAAACTACCCTTCTTATACACACCTACACTCTCACAATTTAAAAAAAAAATGAAGAAAGAAAACCCAAGCCCCATTTTTTCCCTTCCCACTTACGGTACACACACACACTTCATCATCTTCTTTCTTCCTTTCCCTTCCTTCTTCCATGTCTTCACCTTCTTCCTTCTTTCTCTTCACTTTCCTCTACCATAACTTCTTCAATTTTATACCAAATCCAACAAATAAATATACTTTTTCATAGCTCTTCCACCTAACAAACTCAAATCCACCATTAGTTTTTCAAGAAAAAGCCTCCTCCTACCTGTTTTGGAGCAGACCAAATTCGTGGTCAAAGGAAAGAAAGAGTTTTGCTTCCTTACTTGGGAGATCAAACATTAAGGAGATTGTGGCTGTCTTGATCCCTAGTAAAAATCATCTTTTGGTAGGGGTTTATGTTTAAACTTATGTACCTTATATTGTTATCTAATTTTGAGTTTTGATGAATGATTATGCTAGAAAGATTAAAAGAAATTGTATGTTGTGTTGCTGGAATTTTCAGATTTATGCAGACAGTTCAGTTTGTATGATTTTATTCACTTGGATGGAGACAAGACTTTGAGCTAAAAGTTTTATATGATGAAGCTAACATAGGGATGTATCTTCAGTATTTTTCTTTAGATGTCTAGATGACTTTTTGTATTTTTAAAAATTCAGAAATCGAGAAACTTATAGATTTAGAGTGAACAGTAATTTCTAAAGTATTGAATTTGTATAATTTTTTTTTATAGCAAATGATCGATTTATGACTTGAAAGTTTTACAGGATGTTGTGGACATCTTAAAGTTAAACCATGAATTGTTTTAGAATTTTCTGGGTTCATTTGAGGATAAAAAGATTGGGTTTTCTGATTATTGACTGAAAACAAGTGGTTTCTGACTTCCAAATTTGTGTAATTTTGTTAATATATCTAGAGATCTTTTTATGATTTGAAATTTTTTACAGAATCTCATGGACATATTGAATTATCTCTAAAAAATAATTTTGCTCTGTTTTCATGATGTTTAGCAATTTAATTGCATTTTTCTTTGAGATTGAAATTTCTGGATAACATGATATTATGTTTCAAAGTTTTACAAAAGATTGGATTTTGGGATATATGGGTTCAGCTGAGGCAAGTTCTCCTATAAGGAAAATTTTTATTTTAAAACTAATCAAATATTTGGAATCTACAGGAAAAATGGAGTGGATATATGTGATTTGAGTTTTTTTTTATTATATACAAAATTTGGGGTCAAAAGGTAATTTTAGAAAGTTTAGAGGTTTTTCTGTAAAAATTAAATATTTTGGGAGTAAAAACTGTAAGAATAGGTTCTGGAATAGTAAGGTATGTGTTTAGAAAAATAAATAAATAAATAAGTAAATATGAGTTTTTGGGTCATTTTATAATTTTAGTAAAGTTGAGGGGTCAAATTATAATTTCACTAAAGTTTGGGGTTGTTGTATAAATTCTAAAAATCTAAATGAGAGAACTGTGTTTAAGTGGATTTAGGATGAAAAACTTGTTTTGGATGACTAGTGACAATTTATTATACTTGACTGAATTGTGATATTTCTTATTTTAAAGAAAAGGATTGTAGAATTCCTTATTAAAATTTATGCTTGCATTGCTTATGAGAAAATAATGGCTTAGAGGAAAGAGGGAATGAGAGGAAAATCTAAATAATAAGAAATCAGAACATAGACATAAAGATTAAAGGTCAACTTATGTCGACAAAGAGGGTTCCAACACTGAATCGTTTTGGGACCAAAGGACGATCGAGTATTGACTTTCTTTATGGTGCACATGAGGGTTTCAATGTTGGTTTGCATTAAGGAATCAGTGATGACCAGTTAAGAATGAGGTCATATCTTTTAAAGTATCTAAACCCAGATCAAGTGAGAGAAAGGAACAATTAGGTCAAGAGGAACAGATAGAGACACAAAGATTACGAAGTAGATAGGGCTAAAGAAAAGACCTGAACTATGATATTCTTAATGATTTGCGTTAGGATAGCCATTTATACATCATTGTGACCTTTAATATATAAGCCTAGTCCTTTCTTTCATGCATACATGTACATTTCATGCTAAGACCATGCTAAAAGACACCTCTACCTTGGAAGAGAACGATTGTGAAATCCTAAAATTGAATTTCATAATTATATACTAATGATTTCAAATGAAACCAAGGTAGACTGAAGATGGTTATGATGTCACGTTAATTGTATATGTACTACTGAGATTTCAATTGATTTCTCACCCCTTTTTCTTTTTCTTTCCATATCATCTCTAGATGAGTAGGTAAATCCCGATCTGAGAAAATTAGCTCTTGAGAGTCTTGTTGTTTTCTTTTTTTTGCCTTACTTGGAGATTGTGCTATAACACTGAATCTTTTTATGTATTTAGGTCATGACATCCTTTATCTCTTCTATATCTTGTATTTTGTGGCCTGAGATCGCATATCTCCTGATATTACATTACTATATTTATGTTGTGGACTGAGTGACACTGTGTGTATTATGCTGATGATATGTGAGATACTGGAATATGATATTTTGAACAGCAGGTTGAGCTAAGGAATGACTGGTTATTCTGTTTATGATTTTTCTGTCCTGTAGGAGGCATGGTACCTATGTCATTGTCATGCCAAATTTTCGTTAGAATTTTTAGCAACATTTATGTCTAATATTTAAAGACTCATGAAATAGGGCATAATTCCTTGGTATTAATTTTTATGTGACTCGAGTACATAGAAGTAAGTACTAGGGAGTTACACTTGACATTTCCTATTGCGCATTGGATAGTAAACGTAAATAATGGATGACTATTTTAATCAAATCATCTAGGTTGGTTATAAAATTATACCTTTAATAACCTTTGAATTCTTACAAATAATTTTGATAATTTTATATTTTAAAATATTTGAATGAATTTTTTTAAAAAATCAATCATATAATTCATGACAATTTTGATAATTTTATATTTTAAAAGATTTGAATGAATTTTGAAAGAAAAGTTAGTGTTGAAAAAAATAAAAAAAAATGGAGAAGATTTGAAAAAGAAAAAAGTATATGATAGAGATTTGTCAGAATCTTATTTATAATTAGAAGTTATTAATAATTAAGATTCTATATAAAATTTATTGATTGTATAAATTTACTATACTAATATTTCCGACTCTTAAATAATTCAGACTCAAATATTACAATCATTAAAGAATTAAATATTACAATCATTAAAGATTATAATTTGCACTTAGAGAGAACTCATGTCAATATAATTATGATATATAATTAAATTAATAACTATTAATAGACTCATATTATGAAGGTAATATAAAAAATTATAAAAAAATGGGTAGGTCAAATTATTAATAAATTGCTAATTGATTAATTTTGATATGATAATTTAAAATTTAATTTATACCAAATTTATTCTTAATCAAATATTTAATACTCATTATAATACTAATATAATAATTTATTCTTAATCAAATATGATAATAACTTATATAAAACTAATATTTAAGATTTATTATATAAAAAGTCTTCTATGTGTTATTCATAGAAAAATTATACCCCATCATTTTTATAATCTTAACACTTAAAGTAAGTTTTTGAATTTAATTTGCCTTCTAATTATCAATTTTTTTTCCAATCACACCTTCATATATCTCTGCAATTAACAAAAGCAATATAAAAAATAAAAAATAGCATAAATAAAATTATAATTTAATATATTATACCATAAAAATTTTATATATATAACTATAGTATTAATGATAACAAAACTATTATAATTGTGTTACATTAGTAGGATTTGTTATTATAGATATTTATGTTTTGAAGTTCAAAGTATTTTTAAAATTCTTCATTTTTGATATTTTTTTAATAAATCCATAAATATCAATAAAGATTTAAATCTACATGTGAATTGATAAATGAGTACCAGTGATGGGGATGTGGACGAGAATGGAGGCAAAATTCTAAATAAAGATAGGATTAAGAGAAAATTTTCCAACTTCAAATCTAGAACTTTTGAAAATCATAATAAAAAAAATTATCTATCTACCTATATCACTATATCCTATTTAATTTTTTAACATTCCAATCTATCAATTCCATAATTTTTTTCATACTAATCTTTTTGAAAAAAATGCCTTCAATTTTTCAACACTAAAATATTTTAAAAAATCAATTCTACAATTTACACTTCTTTGATAATGATATTAAATATTTATTAATTTTTAAAAAGTAAATAGTTATATTATTTTTATTAAAAATAATATTATAATTGATATATTACTCTAATAATTGAGATTATATAAATTAGAATTATAAATAATTTTTTACTAATATTACATATTAATTATAACATATATTTTATAATTAATATTTTAATTTATTAAAAGATGTATAATGAAATGACGTGTAATTGAAATCATATAAATTAAATTTATGTATTATTTTTATTAATTATAAAATATATTGTTATAAAACATTTTAATTTATTAAAAAAATATAAATGGTTAGGGATGATAAAAAAATTGAAAAATGGGTACACGAGCGAATTACCTAATGAAAAAAGAAATTGAGATATATTTAGCCTTTATAGGAATAATCAATGGGGCTAAGTCATCGTATTATTATAAAAAATAGTATATAATTATCGAGATATGAATCACCAGAATAAAAAAGTGAAAATTGTAACGAAGGCTGACTATTCAGATAAACCATAGATTTTGCATTATTTATCTTCTACTAGCTAGCACTACTGTAACGATGAAGCATTTACAATGGTCCAGCCGATGATTTGAGACACTAGTGGTCCCAAATTTTATAAGTCACCCACCCTTTTGTTTTAAAGAGAAAAAAAAAATGGGGGTGCACCCTCCTCACCTTTCCGCTGCACCCATTTCCTGCCACCGGCCATCGCCACCAACACCGATGTCATCTCTGCCATGGTCCTCCATTGCCGGCGTTTGGTGCTTCAGTGATATTCTTGCAGCCATTGGCTCTCGATGGTGGCTCAGGGACTCTTGGATGCAAATAATCAATAAGGAAAAAATAAAAGGAAATATTGACCATGTCCAAAGTGGTAATTTCATGATGGGATAAATTTTAATTTTGAAAAAGAAAATCTTGACAACCGGATGTGCATGGATGGTGAATTTTTATTTGGATTACCATAGATGTACAACAAATCATCAACACTGTTCAAATAAATTTAATCACATATCAATGGCTTAAAATGACTACTAGTGTCCCATTTTTGGGACAGGACCATTACAAACGTTTCCTTGTAATGAAGGCTGACTATGCTCGGATAAAAAATTAGTGGACACTTAGGGTCTGTTTAATTTTATTTTTCAGTTTTTATTTTTAATTTTTTAGTTTTCATAATTTTATGAAGAAAGTATTGAAAACTAGAAATAAAAAGTAAAAATCAAAATTTATAATTTTCAAAATCTTCAGTTTTTCCTTCACAAAATCTAAAAAATTTAAAAATTAAAAATAAAAATTGAAAACTCAAATCAAACAGGTCCAAATATTTGATTATGCTTAGATTTTCTAACACGTGGTGATGTTATTCATTGAAGCAATATTAATTGTTTGACTGACTTTTTCTCTAAAATTAAGATATCACTCGTTTTATGCTATTGACTCAATCAATCATTTTTGTAGCCTTGAAAAGGATGTAACTATATATGAACTTGAAAGGAAATTAGCCCCCTGATGAGTTGCATCAGTGTCGCAAACAATTTGGCATGTTGATCATTGGGAACGTAGCATCATCAATCACCAGATCTAATTCCCCTATTTTCAATCAACCCTCTTACTTTTTTCACACCCAAAAATTGAATGGAATGGTACTTCTACAATTGTTCTAAGAGATAAGGTTAAGTGATATATCCGAGAAAATAGTAATATTTGAGATGTCTATAACGACCTCCTTTAGCTAATAGCAAGAGTTTGGATATCATTTCATTTATATGCGATTTATTTAATTTACAGTCCTTTGCAGTAAGAGATGATTGATATAACCATGATAGATCAAAAAGTATTATGCGCAGTATCATTTGACATTATTGGAGACTGCAATTTTCTCTGTTTAGTTTGGAGGCTTAACCCTAATAACCACATGCATATTATCACCACCCGGGGGGACGAAAAAATGAAAGAAAAAGGGAAATTACAAGGAAAATTAATTGAGTCGCGTAAATTTTATTTAAAATTAGAAAAATTAGAATCATATAAGGGCACAATAGTCATTGCACATTTTTTAACTTTTGAGAGTTATTTTTTCTGTTATTATTGATGATTTTTTATCAGTAAGAGATGTTGTTGTAACAACTTTCGATCAATTATGGAGTTAGGCATAGTTTTAAGATCTAAAAATGGACAAGTATAATTTCCTTTAACTTTAAGGAAGGCTGTTGTAATTTGCCATTTTTTTTCACAAGGATTTTTTAAAAGCCTAGAATTATCATCAACCATTCTATAAAGAAGTTTTATTAAATAGACAACTTTTTTTTTATTGCCTACACCATACTACAATGTAGATACTTAAAGTGTTTGTGTGTGTGCAGGGGGAGGGTGTGTTTTGGTTTGGAATCAATGCAAATTTATTGGACTGTGTATAGTGATTACAAAAGGATTGCATACAAAACTTTTACATAATGAGGTGGAAGTGTATGTTGCCATACCATAATCATCTTCCATCATCAATGGCACTAAGTACTTCGTCCTTGATACTATCATATCCAATATTTTGATGGCTCCTGCTAGCAACATATTCATATATTTTGGATGGTAACTTAGGAAGCAAGGACTGTGTCTCTTCTAGAATTTTGTCCACACTGTTCAAAAGGTGCTCTTGCATTAGCCTTATTCCCTCCAATTCCATCACTACTTCCTTCATGCTTGGTCTCTCCTCCCCTTTAAGTCTCAAACACTTTGCTGCGAGAATAGCAACCTCCTCGATCTCTTGCTTATTTTCTTCACTCAAGATGTCAACTTGAACAACATCAAACAAACGATCCTCTTTCAAGCAAGATAAAAAGTAGATAGCAAGGCTTCTTTTATCTTCTGACCTGTCAAAAGAAAGAGGTTTCTCATCAGTTAGAAGCTCTACTAGCACTACTCCAAAGCTGTAAACATCACTTTTATCAGTAAGTTGGCTTGTTTGCATGTACTCTGGATCCAAGTATCCAAATGTGCCTTGCACCATTGTGGCTATTGCAGTTTGATCTAATGAAACCAATCTTGAAGCTCCAAAATCAGACACTTTGGCAGTGTGGGTTTCATCTAAGAGAATGTTGACACTTTTGACATCTCTATGGATAATGGGAATAGAGGCAGCTGAGTGAAGATATGATAGAGCTCCTGCTGCTTCTGCTGCTATCCTTAGACGAGTTCTCCATGTTGGATTATTTCCCTTGCTTCCATTGTGAATAAAATCAAAAAGGGTTCCATTGTTAACAAATTCATAAACTAGTAATGGAACTTCTATCTCTAGACAACAACCTAAAAGTTTCACTACATTCCTATGGTTGATTTGAGATAAAACAACCACCTCATTAATAAATTGCTCAATTTGGCTCTCATCAACTATCTTGGACTTCTTGATAGCGGCAATTCTATTATTTGCTAGAAATCCTTTGAAGACTATACCATAGCCTCCTTTGCCAATGATTAAGTTCTCGTCATAGTTGTTGGTAGCCTTCTTTAGTTCGTCTGCTGTGAAAATTTGAGCGGCTGTTTGGGAGGACTCTTCTCTCACAGACAGTTGTTGCAACAACATAAAGCCGCCATTTTGCTTAAAGAACTTTTCTTTTACTTTGTTGAGTTTTCTCTTCTGATACATCAAGAACATCAATGAAATCACCACAAATAGAGCAATAAATCCCGCACTTGCACCTACAATCAAGATATGTTGAATACAAATCTCAAAATTATCTTTGAAATGAATTCTGAACCAATACTATTAGCATATATACTAACTGAAAATATCATGCATGCCGAAAAAAATTATAAGATGGAAACTTAACAAAACAAAAACGTAAATGTGTTTTATTTGCTTACCAATGGAATACTTGGGAAGTGAATTTTCTTTGTGGCATGGTTGTTCCTTTGTTCCATTTCCGGATTGCCCCTTAGGACAAAAACATTCGTAGGAGCCAAGTGTATTGCGACAATTATGTACACTTATGCATGTATGATTTACAGTCTCACATTCATCAATGTCTGTATGATCATAACAAAAATAGCAAATTTATCAAACAACCAACCCCCTTTTTTGCAAGCTCAAACTAAACATAGAACTCACAGACTGAGTTATTTAATAACTTTTTACTTAACTTCATTTTTCACTCTTTCATAATTGAGCAAAAATACTTGATCGCTAAAGTTTTGTAGTTATTAGTTACTTTATTTTTGTAATTATTTTTATTTTAAAATAAAATTTAATCAAATAAATATTCGTTGAAATAAATTTTTTTTTTGAGACTATGCAGTATATATCGGTTTCAGAGCATTACTAATCGAGGTCACTTATATAAAAATTACTAAGTATCGCAGTTTATCAAATCTGGAAAATGAAAAAAAGTGTTTATCCGGAAAAAAAAACCAAAATAGTAACACACGCCTTCCGTATGATATTTTTTGCACATTAATTACTCTTGATGAATATATAATAAATACAATCAGCTTTAAGACTGGAATATAAAATGTTCATAATTGTTGGGTGTTGCAGGGATAAATATCGCTTGAATATTTGTATGGAATTGCAATATTATAAGATCCGTTATGTATTATTTTTGTCCAAATTTGACCTGCAAAAAAGGTATTATATTTCATATTTGATTAAATTTACAAGTTGTTTGAATTTTTATTTCACTACACTTTTTTATTCAAGTTAAACATTATATTTAAGTTGGAAATTTTTTTGTTGTGTTAAAAGTTTAATTATTGTTAATTTTTATGTTTAATATTAATAAGTATAACTATTAAATATAAATTTGAAATACCATAATAGGAATATATTAATTTAAAATAAATTTTTAGTTTTATTTTTGGTATAAAAATAAGTTTTTAGTTAAACATATTTAGAAATTTCACAAATAAAAATAATAAGTAAGAAGTGACAATAATATTGAGATTTTAATACATAATTCTTAATTTATTTTTTTGAAAATTAAATACTAAATAATCTTAAAGGTATTTGAGGAATGGTGTAAATAAGGACAGTTAATATATAGTGACAATAACTAAATAAAAGCGATAATAGCTACTACCTTAAGTTTTTCTTCCTCACTCAAATCAATAAAGAAATAGAGGGACAAGATGCTCTATAAATATTGAAACAACCTTATCATGAGACACAGCCTTGTTTCATGCTCTGTCTGGCAAATTAAAGTAAAATAGCTATTATTAAATTTCTTAGTCAATAATAAAAGCTAGTGGTCCAATTGTACTTGCCCATTGTCACTATGAAAATATCAATTTTTTTGGTACCACGGAAAATATCAAAATATCAATTTGAAAATAAAGAACCACAAGTGTGTTGTAAAACAAACAGAAAAAAAAAATCAACATATACCATTGATGCAAGTAAATTAAAAACTTTTTTCTGATATTTTCTCAATACTTTTTTTTTGTGAAATGTAAAGTAAGAAAATATTGGATAAAATTAGAAACATAACTAATTAATCAAACATTAAAAACAAAAATATTAGTATATATTTAGTTTTTCAGAGTATTTCTTGCTCATTAAATAAGAGATTAATCTTCCTAACAAGTACTTATATAAAGATATCTTTTAATATTTTTTTTCATATATATAAATTTTGAAATCAAGCTAACTATGTATTTAAACGATTCGAACCCCTTCATTCTGGCCAACACGTTCTTGCTTGAAGACAACAGTACACGATGATCGTAAAACTCGAGTTCATAATCAAAGAAAGATAGTGTATAAATAGCATTTTTGGTATAAATATTAGATATAGATGAATGGAATCAATTGTTACCTAAGCAACCATCAGGATGGTATGGGTTTCCTTCATAGCCTTTATTGCAGCGGCATTGGTAACCAGATCCAGCGTTTGGGACCACGCAAGTGGCATTTACCCTGCTGCAAGCTTCGCATGTTCGAACAGCCCAATCAAACACCACAGGCATCGTCTTGAGTGTTATATTTAGCAAGTGATCCTTAGAAAATGTGTAGCTGTCGTTTTTCACAACAAAGGAGTAGCCGCACTTGTTGAAGCTCAGGCAGCTGTTGAAATTCTGAAAGCTATATACTTGTGTAGTGATGCTCCTCATCCAAGGAGGAATATCCACTTGACAACACCCAATCCCTGAACATTCCCCATCAACAATCATGGTGTTATTGTGGTAACATCTTGTCAAGCACCCAGTTGCATATTCTGCACCATCATCGTAGCGGCTATAAAGATAGCCATAAGTGTCGCAGCCAACACTTACGAACTTGTTATCATCGCTAGAAATGGTAAAACCAGGAGCGTAGAGTTTGAGCCAGGGATCATTACCGCTTGTGCTGTTGCTACCATAACTACTATTGTAACAAACTTTGGAGACAAAAAACATCATCTCGACTTTGCCTTGGGTAATATTTATGGCTGCGACTTGGAAATAGTTTGCCCAGTATAAAGTGTTGTTGACGCAAGTAAGTTTAAATGGTTCCAATGCTTCTTCCAAGAAACATGCCTCACGGGTTGTGGATGAATTTCCAACTCCAAATGGATACGGAATTGGAACACCTCCACAATCTCTTTGGCAGCCATCAAGGGTTTTAATTTGATCATCTGCAGCTGCTTCTACAAGGAGGACTAATGCAACGGTTAGCACCAGGGATTTGGGCTCCATTGCCACACAAGATATGAATATCTCACTCACAGGTCACAAATATAATAAGATGGCTAGCAAGCTATATCTCTCTTATATAGTCCTCGGATGGGACTATGATCAAGTTGACAAGTTCGTTGGAATTGGCTCTTGCCCCTCTTTAATTCCACCCCAAATTAAAAAAAGGTTTAACTATTTTCTTGCTCTTCTATGCAAAGATGGTTTAATGAATTTGAAAATTCACCACAAGTTCTAGAAGCAACATGAAGCGAGGCACCAATATGCTGGAGGTTTCTTGTAATGATACGGAAGTTGCTGAAACTTTCCAAACAATACTATTCTAAGGGAGCAGCTATTGTCACTCCCTTTTGTCTATCACCACTCATAATTTAATGAACTTTTATATGATTATCCTAAAATACCATTCCCTCTCTTTTATAATTTTCTTTCATAGTTAAAGTAATAATTTGTTATTACTTTTAATTATTTAAATGCATTTTGTACCGATTCAAATCATTATTATTGACATTGTTAAATAAATCTCATTTTAATATATCATTGTTTGTGTTTTTGATTTTTTTTATGTTGCAAAAATGTGATCCTAATAATTTTATATGAATTTTATTAAATGATAATTAATTTTATTTAAAAATATTTAATATTGATTATAATCTTTATTAGTAGAGGACCACTAAATATTATAAGCCTTTTTAATTAATTAATTTATTTAACTATTGATATACAAATATTAAACTACTTTTAAAATTTATAATACAATAATTATCTGCAATAATACATAGCAGTACGTATGTTAGATATAAAAAAATAATTTTAAAAAAGTGAACAAATAAATGGTATGGTCTTTGTAGATGCAATTTATAATTTATATATTACCTTTTATATTTTTCCTATTCCTTCATATGTGATAATGCATTCATATATGTTGAAACTATTTCAAACTAAGAGAATTAATTTGTGGTCTTTATGTAAAAAATATAAATTTAATAAATTTCATGCGAAAAATGAGTAAAAAAAAAGGACGATTCTCCTAAAATAAAAGATTATCGAAACATAAAAAATTGGAGAAAAGTGTTAATATTATTAAAAATAAATTAAATTAAAAATAATAATTATTAGTTTAATTACATAAAAGAATTGAAAGAGAAGGGTAATTATGGATAAGCAAATAAAAAATGTATTAATTTAGGAGTGAAAATAGATAAAAAGAAGCACTGACAATAGCCACTCCCATATTTTAATAGCAAAAAGTCATAGAACCACCTAGAAAGCAAAGAGGTGTTGGAATTCTCTAGTTAATATGTATCGCCATTTGCTCCCTATAAATAGACTTTTAATATGGATAAGGAAAAGTGTGCATTGAGTATGTGAAAGGGAGATAGACAGCTTATGAGAATTAAGTGTATGTTTAAAGTGAGTGAAAATATAGGTGTTAGTGTGTTCTAGTGTATAAAGTATAAAAGTTATTTGATAAATAATAAAAAGAATTTTATTTTTAATGCCTCTTTGTATAAAGTATAAAGTTATTCCATAAATAATAAAGAAAATTTTATTTTTTGTGTCTCTCTACTCAACAAAATGTTGACTTGTAAGAGAAGACTGACCAAGACTTAATATAATGTCAAGAGGGACACGTAACTGATGGTAAAGGCTTCGTACCTTCATCAATTACAAACAAAAGACAATATATTAGACGGAAGGTCAAATAAAAAAACTATAGATATACGATGATTGTATCATCCTCTATTTCTTGTTTGGTCATTGTATAAGAGGATGGTTTTGAAAGATCAAAACACTGTTCTCTTGATTGCGAGGTATCGTTGACAAGGTCAGCATGCTAGAGCTATAGTAATTAAGACATTTTTGTGCGTTCCATGACTTGGGAGAGTAATCAATGTTTGATTTGTTAGTGTCTTTTGAAGGGGTATTATTGCTAATGAAAAAATATATAACTCAGATTTTTATATTTAGTAAATAATAAGCTCAAGTTTTGTGACTTTTTAAAGCTAGGAGTGATCTTGATTGTTCTCATTTGAGATATTTGAATATGGGGGAGGGGGTGGGGTATATGAATATGTGAGGGGATAGAGTGTTTTATTTTATTTTTTATAATTGGATAAACACTCGAAACACCTAAGCAGCGCGATGGAGCAAAGAATTATATCATAACGACGCAAAAAGAAACACAAAGAACTCGTATGAAAATCAAAGCAAAACAAAAACAAAGTGCAAAGAAAAACTTCTAAGAGGACCAAAATTAAGAAAGCAAACAACACCCCAAAAAGGGAGAGGCCATGGCCACACTTTTGTGTCACTGTCACACTAGTTTTTAGTGACTTTTGTCTTGCTATTACTAAAATACCCTTATCTAATATTTATTCTAACTTTGATCTATTATCATAATCTTAATTATTTATAATTAACTTTTTTTATAAAACTTCTAAAAAATATCATGCCACTATTCCCATTGATATTTTTAAGACAATTCTTAAGTTAATTTGTTTCAACAAATTTAGATATATGCAAGTACACTGATAAATGAAGAAATGAGTAATGATTTTTGAAATTAAGCTTAGATGAAAATTATAAATGAATGATGATTATTGATTTCAATCATCTAAGTATGAGATATGATTTTAATAAGTTGAGCAGGTACTAAATTTATTATTTGAGCTGTTACATTGAAAGGATGTGTAGAAACATCATTATTTATTAAATTTTATATTAATTATTTAAAAAAGTTTTAATATAATGTTTGTATAATATTTATATTTTATCTTGAACCTATACACATCAAAATTTGTTTTTTAACCAAACACCTATGAAAAATTAAAATTAATAAAGGTTAACTCATTAAAGTTTTACTTAATCTTTAATTAACTCTCTATAGTTTACATTTCTTTAATCAAATCACTACAATATAATTTGTAGAAAAATTTGTAATCAAGACCATAAAGCAACCTATAGCTTAAAAAATTAAATACAATAAATTCTAAAAGTTTAATTGACTATTACTAGGACTTGCACTCTTCCAATCAAAAGCATCAAAAAATTTAAATTTTTTTAATCACAATAGATTTTTTTGGAGAATTAATTATATGAGATTTATAATGTTAAAGACTTGATTAGAAAATTTTAAATTATATGGACCTAATTAAAAATTTGATAAAAGTGTAGGTATCTTCTCAAATTTATTAAACATAGTTCTTTTTTTTAAAAAAAAAAGCTATGTATAGTATAATGTAAAATTTGTGAAGAGAAATTAGCATACAAGGAATATAGTATAAGATTGAATGAGTGTAGTAATAGACAAAAGATTAAAATAACTATTATACAATGACATTTCAGGAATATTAAGAAAAAACTACTAAATGAATAACCTGGTTAGTATGTATCCTCAATTAGTTTATAACATTTTGCCACTGATTTGTAACTTTTTGTACAATGGTTTACAACTTTTTAGATACTGATTTATAACTTTTTATATGCTGATTTACAGCTTTTCGTAACACGCATTTATAATTTTTCAACTCTAGTTTTCAATAACCTGTTTAGTATGTGTCCTCAATTGATTTATAATATTTTCCTATTGGTTTATAACTTTTTGTGCAATGGTTTATAACTTTTGCTACTGATTTATAACTTTTCATAACACGCATTTAGAATTTTTCAATTTCAGTTTTCAATAATAATAGCAAATCTCAGCTTCTAGCAGAACTATTCTCAATTTGTTTTGTTGTTGAAAAAATTGAAAAAAAACATCCATAGATTGAGGCATAAACCACAAACATATGAGAAATCAAATGGAATGAGATAAGCTTCATCCATGAGGATCAGTTTTATGCGCTACCAACAAATCTTGATTCTCCTTCTTCTTCTTCCTTCGGTGAACGATGAAGAACGAGAAAGAGAGAGAAACGTTACAAAGAGAGAGAAAATGAAAGTTTTTGGGTGAGAGAAAGAAACAAGAAAGAGAGAGAACAGGTAAAGAAGGAAGGATGTTATTTTTTCTTTCTTCTTTCCTCTTCTCACTTTGCCCCTCTGTAGTTATACAATCCCCATACATTTATGTTGTGATCTAGCTTGGTGTAAGTATTTGGTGTAGGTATAAAGATTGTCACGTATCATTCCTCTTATCTATTGATGGATCTTAGAATGTGAGAAATTAAAATCAAACATTTTGAAAAAGGGGGACCAAACCAAAAAAAAAACTCAAAGGAACCATGTAACGCCCCAATTTTTTGTCTGAGAAAAAAATGATCAAAATGCCCCTGAGGTCATTTTTTGCCCGGAATTTGAGGATAGCCGGCCCGAAAATCCTCGAAGGGTCAACTCAATGTTTGAAGGGGATTAGATGGTCCTTGAGTGATTTCGAAAATGAAAATCGTGTTTTCTGCAGTTTCAGGCCAAAATGACCAAAATACCCCTATAGCGTTTTTATGTGGGTAAAGGTGTCGTTCAAGCCAGAAACTTTCCCCGAAGGTTTAAAATGATGTTTTCATGTGTTTAAAAATATTTGTTTAAGTCCTGGTGGTCCCGGGCAGTTTTTGTCCAAAATTATGATTTTGCCCCTAGCATAGTGCCATTTGAGCTTAATGATGTAATTAAGCAAACCTAAGTAATATTAGGCTCTAATCGAAGATTAATTAATTTCCATAACTAATCTAGAGTCAAAATAAGTTATTAAAATTAATTAGAACCTATGATTGCTTAGATTAAACTCAAACCCCTTTTTCTTTTAAAAAACTCAAGTTTTCAAGACATAGAATCTTGAATAGTGTTTTCACTATTCACTCTCCATACTCCAAGAAGCCTAGGTAGAGTAGGATTTTGACCCCACTAATGGGAAAGAGTGCTCACTAATCATGCCTTAAATAGCCTTGATTACCTATCCTTTCACTTACACACTTACAATTCCTAATCTTAAGCCTAATCAAACTACACCTAAACACACCTCTAAACCACAATTAAATGAAAGATCTTCCTCCCCCATTATAAGGTGGAAATGGTGCCACCTCACCCTCCATTGTCCATCACATATTTGTTCATTCACACACTCAAAGAAGCATGCTACACTATGCCTAAACCCATGCCTATACCATGCCTTACACCTTACCTTGAAATGATATAACTAAGAGATAAATGGCACCACTTTTCCCTCCCATCCTAACCTCTCATGTTTCATTTCTCTATAAATAGCATGCTTGGATGAACTTGAATCACTTTTAGTTCATTTGCCAAGTTTGAGTTTTCAAGAGCACCTTAAAGCTTTTCTTATTCTCTCAAGCTCAAGAACTCTTTTTCTTCCTCATCTTCTTCATCTTCTTCAAGCCCACATAAGAGCCACCACACTTCAACCTCATACCACCACCTCTCAACCATACACCATCCTTTAAACACAAAAGCTCAAAACAAACACCTCACCTTCCTTTTCTTCCTCCTTTGGCTGAATCTTCTAGCTCACTTGGAAGGAAGTTTTTCTTCTCATTTCACTTCAAGAACCAAGCTTTCCTCTTCATCACTTGGTAGAGATTTTTGCTCTTTAAAGTTTTGTCTTTTAAAGCTTTGTTAAAAATGAGTTTTGTTAGTTTCTCTTGGCTTTTAGAACTTCTTTTCCTCTCTTTGTTTTTTGACCTTGGAGCCTTTCCTTTAAAATGAAAAAGTTGGCTTGATGATGAGGTTTCAAGATAATGTTTAATGGTTAACATTTGAGAAACCTCTAAAGCTTGAAACTTAGTTTTGATCTTAACACATTTTGGTGTTTCCTTTCCTCTTCTTCAACATTGGTTTCGATTTTCCTTTCCTTTTCTTTCCTCTTGGCTTCAGCCTTGTTTTCCTTTTCTTTGATGTTTAAAGATTTTGTTTAAAGATAGTTGTTGGATGATTTGATTCTTTTAAGTCCATTTCCTTAGAGCTTGATGATGAAGTTCACAACATATGGTTTCTATGTAAACCTTGGTACAAGAACTCTAAAGCTTGCTTTATCTTGTTACGATAAGTTTGGGTTAAGGTTTAAGTTCCTTTAAAGTCTTGCAAGAGCTCTAGTGAAGCAAATAAAATGAACTTGCATTCACATTTACTTTCCTTGCCTAGCATATTTATTTTTGAGCTAATCACCTACAACGTAAAGATTAAAACAAGAGTTGCCTTCTCATATCACCTAATAATTAATCTCGAAACTCACCTATTTCGACCTTAAAGTCGATTATTGTGGAGTCTAGAGCACTAAAATAAAGAACCGGACTTGCATTCATATTTATATTTCAAGTCATCACTAAAATCCTAGAAGATAAAATGAGCTCGCATATTTACTTTCAAGTCTTGCATATTTATTTTCAAGTCTTGCATATTTACTTTCAAGTTTTACATATTTATTTTCAAGTCTTGCATATTTATATTCCTAGCATCTCATGTTCATGATTCAAGTTCTTGCATCTCATATTTACTTTGAAGCTCTCACTTTACTTGATAATGAAGAATAAAATGGAATGCATAGCATGTTTACTTTTTGTCATCACTTAAAGATCCTAGAGCTTAAAGACTTGCCATTTTATCTCAAGCTAAAGTTTGGTTATGGAAGCATTCCCTTGAATTTACAATTCGGCTATGTGATGATGATGAGCTTGGTGTGAGTTTCATTTAGTCACAAGTGCCCATAATCTATGTCTTAGGATTTTTTTAAGCATAGAAGAACTCAAACAATATTTCAAGTATGATTTTACGTTTTAAATCTCAATCTTGGGCCAACTCAAAAGGTTGCTGCCCTTGTTTAGTTTATGATGACTTTAGTGAAATAAGTTGGTTTTCAAAGAGTTTTAGAAGTCCTAAAGTGAATCCATGAGAAACTAGTGACTTATGTGCATTGAAAATGAAATTTCATGCTTGGTATGATGATGAATGAATTCGATTCTGCCTTGATGATTTGGGTGCTGTTTGATGATGATTTTAATATGTTAGAATGTGTAAAAATTATATATGTTGAGATAGGAGCCTTTCTATGCATGTTAGGAAAGAAACTAGTCTTACAGAAAAATCGTAAAGTTGAGTTTTAGCATAGTTTCGACCCATTTATTTTTAGCCACTGCCAAAATTGTTTTAATGGGATAACATTCAGTTTAGGATTGATTAATCATGAAAAACTTGGTAACGTTTGATTTAGGATTGATTTTTAGCGCCTATAGAGAAACTGGTAACAAGAAAACCGTAAAAGTGCAATTCTAGAACACTTAGATTATTTAATTTTCTGTTTCTGTCCAGCAACCTTGTAATGTAGTAAACATGGTTTATAATTAGTTCATAGGCATAGGAATTCCCCATAATTGGTTTAGGTTTGATTTATAGCACCTTAGGCGAAGACGGAACGTAGAAAGGGTCTAAAATGTAGTTTCTAGAATCTCCGTAATTACAAGATATAATTCCTGCCCTCGAGGCGTGATGCTGTCCAGATTCGTTGACAAACATAAATATTAGTAAGAATCTTTAGTTGTGGATCCTTGGGTGCATAAAAGGTTAATAGCGGATATTAGAATAATTATATTTCGAGTTTAAGTCTCGTAAGGGTCAAAGCATAAAACACCCTAAGTTTAAGAGCATAATAAACTTTAGTACTTCATGTGGGTGCATGTTTTTATTATAAAAATTTATGATGCTTGTGATGCTCATGATTATGTATATATATGAATGTGGCATAAAGTAAATTTGGAAGAAATTTGGTGTGCCGTGGTTATGTTGCCGAATTTCTGACAAATTTGAGGAATTTGGAAATTTTTTGAAAATATGAGTTTTAATGTGACATAGTACTGTGAAGAGCTGGGGGACGGCAATACATAACGCCCCAGAAACAAATCCTTGAGGGGGATGGCGATACGTAACGCCCTAAAGAGGACAATTCGCTGTATTCTAGATACCAGTAGAGCGTTTTCAAAGAAGAAAATGATTCTAAGATAGGTGATCTAAGAAAGTTATGTATACCTCCTCTATTATCCCATATTAAATCTAGTGACGACTAGTTAGGATTGAGCTTATTCCTAGGCGATAGGTGAGATGTAGTTTGGTGACCAGATTATCTCCAAGGCTGGTGAGTCGGTTGGACTTTTGGTGGATATGTTAAGATGGTGGTCTTTAAGAAAAAGAACTTAAGAGTTTGACTTATGAGAAAGATGTCACATGAAAAGTATTGTGCCTTTTATGCCACGTATATGATTTATGTTTCTTTATGTTGGGCCCAATAGCTACGATTTTCATGTTAATGTGCATATGGTATTGTCATGCATTCATCAAATATCTGTTGCATTCATGTCATTAAGACACATACTAAAAGACACCCACTTCGGATAAATAGATTTGAAAAGCCTAAAACCAATCCTTATGCATGTACACCTTTTTGATAATTAAAACCGAGGTGGTTGGGGACGATGACGATGACACTTTTGTTAGAGTCGGGAATCCCTACTGAAAATCTTGAATGAGTTTCTCATCCCTTCCTTTTTTTTCGTGTCGTCTCCAGACGAGGATTATAATGAGGTTCATGACTTCTTCTAAGGCTCGTGCTTAAGGGTCACACTAGCAAACAGAGCAAAGGGTCACTGTGGGAGCATAGATAACTTAGCTTTTAGGTTGACACTTATCCAACCTCATAGGTGGATAAGGATTACTTCATATATATGGGCATGTTTTAATGTAAATGATGGTACAATGATGTTAGTAATCTATGTATCCATGAAGATGTAATGATATTATGATTGTTATGTATAATACTATGTTTCATGATTATGAATGGTGTGGTTACTTTTCTTACACGTTATGGTTATGACGAACGATAGATTAGCGTGCGGCTCGCGTTTTGCTTTCAAGTTTCAAAAAGAAAAATTTATTTGTATTTTCCTCTAAATATTTTAATGAAAGGTTTTTAAAGAATGAGACTAAAAGGGTAATAGACTAATGTTTAACCTAAATACGTTCTAAGAGTATTGGGTTAAAAATTAAGAAGTTACAAACCAAAATTAAAATTATCTAAATTTATTATATTAGGCCAAAAAAATATTTAAAACAATTATTAAATACATAAATTTACAGAGATCATGCATATGTTGTAAGCAATTAAAAATGTGAATAAATGGACAAAAAAATGTTTGGATAGTCCCGTAAAATTAATGAAACTAATACTTCCATATAATTTCAAAAGATGATGAAATGTTGGTCTGCAAATCCGAATGGGAGCTTATTAGAGTGATATTGATACACCCAAGTTCTTTTATCTTGCTCTGACAAATTGGTGTCGGATAAAAGTTCCTAAGCGTGCTAATTTTGTGTATCGTAATAATGCTCGTAAATGGATGTTTGATGTTTGAATGAATGGATATAGAATTTTTCAGTCAGGCTGAGTTGTATTTTGAATTTTGAAGCAGCAACTGCAGATAACGCTTGTCAGCTGCAGCTGCTACTACTCAAATAACGCCCAACCATCGAGATCAACCAAAACAAGTCTTATCCAAGCTCTTACATTTTTTTTAAGGCTCAGCTCTTAAATAAAGGAGCGAATAGCTTATTACATCAATACAAGATGCTTTCAGCAAAACACAAAAACAAAATAATAGAGTACAACACTTCAAAACTTATCATGCACCCAAAACACCAAAAAGTGAAAATACATGAGATCCAAGACACACAATCATTGAAACAAAAACATGAAACACAAAACCAAGCGCCACACAAATCTCGATAGATAGAAGGACGTCAAGTCCCACAAAGGCACCTCTTAGCTCTTGTGTGTATGTCGCTCTCTCTCTGTTTTTTTTTTCTGTATGCTCCGTAACAAAGGCTGACTATACTTGGATTGAAAATTAGTGGACACTTCAAAGCCAAATATTTCATTATGCTTGGATTTTCTAAGACGCGATGATGTTATTCATAGAAGCAAGATAATTCTCTGGTTGACTATTTCTCTAAAATTAAGATATCAGTCGTTGTATGCGATTGACTCAATCAATCATGCTTGTAGTCTTGAAAAAGATGTAACTATATATGAACTTGAAAGGAAATTAGCCCCTTGATGAGTTGCAGTGTTTTAAATTGCCGTTGCGATCGCGGATGCGGTTGCAGTTGTGGTTGTTGCGGTTGCGGATAATGCAGTCGTCGCAATGCGAATTGCAACTAATACGGTGTAAAATTTTTGCACGTCCGCAACTTGAAAAAAAAACCCGTTGCGGCCTGTTGTGGCCTTGTTGCGGCTCATTGTGACCCGATACGGTCTCATTGCGGTTATATTACAGTCAACTTGTATGAAAATGCATCACACCGCGATTACGGTCCGATGCGATTGCACTGCGGACCGCAACTGTAATATTGCAGCCGTATCACATGATACGGTCTGCAATTTGAAACCTTGATAAGTTGCATAAGTCTTCCAAACAAATGCACAAGTTGGTCACTGTAAAATACTAAAGCTATTTGGTGGTAGTGAATGAGAAAGAGGCTCTACATCCCTGAGAATAAATATATTTTTATTCTTCCTATTTGGAAACAATTTTTTTGCACTGTAGAAATAAACTCAGCTGAAAAAAGTCATAGCTAAACTTTTTCTAGGCGGTGATGCTAGTCATAAAAACAAGATAATTCTATGGCTGGCCTTTTTTCTAAATTAATACAGAACTCGTTATCACACTCAACAGATAGTTGGCTCAAATTTACATTTCGTGTCTTTTCTATTTAACAGAATTAGTCATCAATTAGTTTATTTAGGACGTTTTTATTCTCTGCATGTAACTACAGTGATCTTATGGTGCACACTCACACTTGTATATTAACCATATTATGAAATATTCGTTTAATATGGTATCGGTAGTAAACACTCTCTTTCGCGTTCTCTCTTCTGTCTCCTTCTCAAAGTTTTTGCGCCCTTTTTTTTCCTCCGCCTTCTTCGTTACTTTTCTTCTTCATTCAACTTCCATGGCTGCTTTCATGGTGTCCGTTAATGATGTGGTGAGTCCATTCTTCATCCATCACTCCGATAGCCCTAGCTTAGTCCTTGTTTCTCAGCCCATCACTGGCGAAAACTATGGCTCATGGAGTCGCGCGATGAAGATCGCTCTCTGCGTCAAGAACAAGTTCTGTTTCATTGATGGATCTCTTCCAGCTCCTGATCCCGTAGCTGATGTTGTATTCTGTCAACATTGGCTTCGCAACAACAACATTGTGATTTCTTGGCTTCTCAATGCCATCTCCAAGGAAATCATCCCTAAGGTCGTCTCGTACCACTTTGCAATTGAGATTTGGCTCGACCTGAAAGAGCACTTCCACTAACACAATGCAGCTCGATTATTTCAGATCCAAAACGAGATAATGAGTCTCCATCAAGGTGATTTCTCTGTTAGCACCACTGAAATCTCTCTGGGAATAACTGTGTGAATATCGCCCTATCTCTGATTGTTTGTGTGCCAGAATTCATCCTTTCCCCGATCAGCTGCAATCTAAGCGAAGTCATGCAATTCCTCATGGGATTAAATGATAACTTCACTCAGGCTCGTGCACAAATCCTTCTCATGGATCTGCTTCCTTCGATCAATTAGGTGTTTTCTCTTGTCACTCAATAAGAGAGGCATAAAGTTGTCCAAATTCATGAAAATTCGAGTTGTGAATCTACTTATACACCTCCCCTGGTTTTCAATGACAACGTTGTCCATTTGAAGCCTAAATCTCACAAGAGGGAAAGGCAGATTTGCACTCATTGTGGAATCACTGGTCATATAGTTGAGAAGTGCTTCAAGCTTCACGCCTATCCTCCGAGTTACAAGAAGAATGCCAAGCCATCCACAAATGTAGTTAATCAGGCTTTTGGTTCACCCTACCTGCCTCCTCTAAATCCAGGCTTGGCTGCTGCAAAGCGATTCCAGCAGCTTATGGCTATTCTAGCCACTCAATACATAAGACTCCTCCACCTACACTACCTTCAGAGACTGTTCATCCTCCTATCCTTGTAGAACACGGTGCTATTCTCTCCGTTCCTTCTATTAGTTTTTTTACTCAATCTGATTGGATTATTGATTTTGGAGCTAACTGCCATATTGCTTATGATAAGTCTCAGTTCTTATCAGTTACTCCATGTCTCCAATCTATTTGTATATTTACCAAATCAAGTTGTTGTTCTTGTACATTTCATTGGCATTATCACTTTCACATCTTCACTGAGTTTACACAATGTTTTCTATGTGCCTCGCTTCAAATATAACTTTTCTCAGTAAGTGAATTTTTTAAATCTTCCTCACTTCACTTAATATTCACACCTTTCATCTTCTACATTCAGGAACCCCTCAACTCGAGGATGATTAGCAAGGCTGAGCTCTTAAGATGGCTTATATATCTTTAATGCTAGCACATTTTGCCACTCTTTTACCAATTGTGTTACATCACATGCTGCTCATGATGTTGTAAACTCTATTTTCAACACTAGCTCTAAGACTTTAGTTGCTCATACCAACAATACTACTAAAGTGCCTCCTGATGTATGGCATTGTAGATTAGGACACATTTCCCTTCCTCAATTGCATACTTTACAAGTACAGTTTGATAATAAGAAATTTACTGAGATCCCCACTTGTTCTGTATGTCCCTTAACCAAACAAAGGCGTTTATCATTTGCTTACTTCAATCATATATCTACTAATGCTTTTGATTTGGTTCATTGTGACTTTTGGGGACCCTTCCATGAGGAAACTCTTGGTGGTCATAGGTACTTTCTCATCATTGTGGATGATCACACACGATACACTAAGATTCACCTTATGCACATAAAATCATAGGCTCCTACTATCGTGCAACAATTTTTTACAAGGGTTACAACTCAATTTGGAGTAGTTGTTAAATACTTGCGAAGTATTAATGCTCCTGATGTGAAACTTATAGCTTTTTTAGCTTCCCGGGGTATTGAACACCAATTTTCTTGTGTAGAATGACCTGAGCAGAACTTTGTGGTGCAATGTAAACACTAACATTTGCTCAATGTAGCTCGTGAACTTTTCTTTCAATCACGTGTCCTATTATAGTTTTGCGGTGAATGTGTTGCCACTGCTGCCTTCATTATTAATCGTGTACCATCCCCGCTCCTAAAACATCAAACTCCTTACCAAATTTTATATGGTAAACCCCCGATTACAGTGGCATGCGGGTTTTTGGTTGCTTTTGCTTCACTTCCACCCTTTTATCCACTAGACCCAGTTTAGCCCCCGTGCTGAGCCTTGTGTGCTCTTAGGATACCCCACTAGTTATAAAGGGTATTGAGTAGACAATCTAAGGCATTTGTTTGCATTTCAGGTTTTCAGGTTTAGGTTTTGATTTTTCGGTTTTTGTTTGTGAAGGAAAAAGCTAAAAGCGAAAACAACAGCAGCAAGGTCCTAAGCATTCACTCTGTCCAAATTTCTCGTGATGTCATTTTCCACGTGTCCCTTTTCCCATTTTCTAGCCAATCCACCAACCTGCCTTCATTTCTATCCAATCATTAATCACGTACTCCAGTTCTACTCATTGCTACCTATATATGAACCCTATAACATCTCAATTTCTATATACTAATTACTTTGGTTAATTGATAAATAATTAGTCATTCATAATTAATTTTTAGCATCTTAGTAAAATTTGATTTTCCCTTTATGTGTTTCCTTTTAAAAATTTAAAGTCAAAAATGGATGAATTAAATAATCTTTGTTTGTAATTAAACATGTGTAAAAATAATATTTTAATGGGCGTTTCATGTTTATTTTAATGACTTTGTGTGTGAAATTCTTAGGCTACCCTCACTTACATATATCTAATTGTCAAACTACCTTTCTTATTCACACCACACTCTCACCCAAAAAAATAATAATAATAAGATAAAATAAAAACCCCAAACCCTATTTTCCTCTTTTTATTCATGGCACCCTTCTCCCTCCATTACATCTCTTTTCATTTTTTCCTTCTTCAACATAACTCTATCTTCTTCTCTACCTTCTCTTCACCTTCCATCATCCAAACCCCAACTACCACCACTACTCCTTCTCTTCCAAGAATCAAACTCATCAATCCTTCCCTTACCAAACACCACACCACCTCTCCATTTTCACATTTCAAAAGCTCACCTCCTTTCCCCCTTGAACCGCTAATCCATGGCCATTTTGAAGCTAGAAGAAGAAGATTTTCTCCTCCATTCAGCTTGTAGGAGCTATTGGTGTTTATTCCTCTCCATTCTTCATAGTTGGTAGGGATTTCTATGTCTCTCTTTTTATTTTTATTAAACTTTAAAGCTATAATGCTTATGATTGATATGAATATTGTTGGATTGTTGTGACTCTTGATAATGGTTAAAAATAAATCCTATGATTGATATGTATAGAGTTGGAATGTTGTTGGAAAATAATCTTTAGTTCCCCATCCCCATGATGCATTCTCGATTGGGTATTTGGGGGCCATCTTATATCATGCTTTTGTTAAGTTTTTGATGGGATTATGAGGATATATATATATATATAGACACCTTTGTCTTTGATGCATGAGAGCTTGAAAATAGAGCTTTAAGTGGGTGTTTGGAGGTATGAAATATAATGCACGAAAATTGAATAAATATGCATGCCATATGTTTGGTAAAACTCCTAAATGAAAGTAAAGGTTGTTTAGGATTGAGCTTTTGCATAATCGTTGGATGGGTAATTGGTTTGATACAAAGCTAATCTTTACAAAAGTATAAATCGATATTAATGAGGTAATCTAGGAAGCTATATGCGAAAACATGTAAATTCAGTTATGTGTTGAATAGGTCCACTTTACCATGTTTTGCGATACTTTGAGTTGTTTTTTTAAAAATAAAAATTAAGTATTTGATCTATATATATGTAATCCCTTGTTTTTAATACATAAAAACTTAGAAATATGACGTTTGGTGGTGTTTTGGGCAGTGAGCAATCTCATGGATGAAAATTGCTCATTACACATTCTATTTGTTTGACTAAATGTCTAAATAAGACTAAGAATTGGTTTAGATTATGCTTTCATTTATGAATTTTTAATTTTTGAGTAATGAAGCTCTAGTTAAGAAATTATTCTTTTTGGTGGAAGTGAAAAGGGGAAGTTTAAATGAGTTTTGATTTATCATAGGTAGCACTTTAGTCTTGACATAATAAATGATTAGTTACTAAGGTTTATACTTAGCTGTTGAGTTGTTGTTGTGATCTTTCTTATTTTAAAGAAAAGGATTTTTGAATTCATTGTTGAAACTTATGCTTACATTGCTTATATAGAAAAGAATGACTTTGTGGAAGAGGGAAAAAAGGAAAGACTAAGAAATAAGAAATTATAATTAAGACATAAAGATTAAAGGTCGACTTATGTTGACAAAGAGGGTGCCGACACTGAATCATTTTGAGAACTATAACGACTGGACATTGATTTTCTTTATAAGTGCACATGAGGGTTTCAGTGTCGATTCACATTAAGGAACTGGTGACAACCGGTTAAACATGAGCTCATAGCTTTTAAAGTATCTAAACCAAGATCAAACAAGAGGAAAGAATAATGAGGTCAATAGGAACAGATAGAAATACAAAGGTTACAAGGTAGATATAACTAAAGGAAGGAGCTTAACTATGATGCACTTGATGACTTGCATTAGGAAAGCCATTTATGCATGCTTATGACATTTAATAAATAAGCCTAGTCCTTTTTTCATGCATGCATGTCTCTTTAAATTTACTAATAAAGTTCTTTCATGTACGCATATACATCTCATGTCAATACCATGCTAAAAGACACCTCTACCTTGGTAAAGAATGGTTGCAAAATCCTAAAAATCGTATCTCATGATTGTATACCAATGATTTTGAAGGAAACCAAGATAGACTAGAAATGATTATGATGTCACGTTCATTGCATATGCCCCTACTGAGATTTCAATTGATTTCTCACTCCTTTTCCCTTTTTTCATATCATCTCTAAATGAGCAGATAGATCCTAATAAGAGACTTAGTTGTTAAAGTATTGTTTCTTTTGCTTTACTTGGAGACTATGCTATATTACTTGATCTCATTTGATATGTCGAAATCTTTGAGTTATTTTGTTTTATGCTTATGGAATTGTATGTCATTTTATTTTGAGTTAGAACTTGGATTTTTTTTTTTTTTTTTGTATTTGGGTTACAAGACCTTTTATTTCTTCTATGTCTTGTATTTTGTGGCCTGAGGCCATCATGACCATATATTCTTAGCTATTTTTACACATTAGGCTACTTATCTTCTGATCTTACATTATGACATTTTATGTTGTAATTTGAATGGCATTGTGTGCCTCATGATAATGATATCTGAGATACTGGAATATTGTATTTTTGAACAGCAAGTTGAGCTATGGATGACTAATTATTCTATTTATGATTTTCTATCTTACAAGAGGCATGGTATGTATGCCGTCACCATGCCAAATTTTTGTCAGAACTTTTAGCAACATGTCTAATATTAAAAAAACTCATGAAATAGGGCGTGATTCCTTGGTATTAATTTTTATGTGACTCGAGCATATAGAAATGAGTACTAGGGAGTTACAACTTCATTCCTAACCCCCCCCTTCGACACCTGCTATTCCACAAACACTTGATTCAGCAACTATTTCTTCCAACTCTTCCCCCCAAACATCCCCCGTTAGGAAATCTTCTAGACCAACCTATGCACTTGCTTACTAGAAGGATTTTGTTTGCAATTCTATCTTTGAGGTACCATACCCTATTACTTCCTCTCTCTTTCTTACCATCGCCTTTAATTTCTCCTTTTTATAAAACATTTGTAAACCATGTCACGGCTTATGTTGAACCCCAATTTTATCATCAAGTGATTAACTATCCTGAATGGCATCAAGCCATGGTTGAGGTGCTCCAAGCAATGACTGACAACCACACCTAGTCCTTAGTTCCCCTACCTCCTGGCAAGTAACAAATAGGTTGCAAATGGATTTATAAGATTAAGCATAATGTTTATGGCACTATTGCTCGATATAAGGCACAACTCTAGGGTTTACATAGCAAGCTGGCATGGACTACTTAGAAACATTCTCCCCGATTGCTAAAATAACCTCTGTTTGGGTGCTTTTAGCCTTGGCTACTGTAAACCAATGGCACTTGTTCCAACTCAACATAAATAATGCCTTCCTAACTGGCAATTTATTTGAGGAGTGTGTATGCAAATTTCACTTGATCTCCATTCCACCCAATCTTTGGGAAAGAGGGAGAACTTGGCCTGTCGATTACACAAGTCCATCTATGGCCTTCAATAGGCCTCTTGACAGTCATTCACCAAGTTCTTTTCCATTTTGCTCTCACATGGTTTCACTCAGTCAATGAATGACTACTCCTTATTCCACCATCGTTCTAACACTTCTCAAGCTATTTTCCTCGTTATGTTGATAATATTTTTCTTGCTTCTGCGAACCTCTTCGCCTTCAGCTAGGTGAAACAACTTCTTCAATTTGTTTTCAAACTAAAGGATTTTAGTGACATGAAGTATTTCCTTGGTTTAGAAATTGCTCGTTCTGCTAATGCATCTACCCATTTCAACACAAGTATACTCTCTCTACTAGATGAGACTAGGTTCCTTGCATGCAAAACTTCTTCTATTCCTATGGAACCAAATGTGAAGTTAACTAAAGATAATGACGAGTTGCTTACTGATGCATTTGCTTATTGTCATCTTCTCGATCATTTGTCTTACCTGAATCTTTCTTGACTTGATATAGCCTTTTTGGGGAATAAACTTAGCCAATTTGTAGGACAACCACACTCCTCCCATCTCAATGTCATTCACCATTTATTGCACTTTATTAAGGACACGGTTGGTCAAGGAATTTTCTTTCCCTCCTATACCTCTTGTCCCATCTTGGCATATATTGATGCTAATTGGGATGGCTATCTATGCTCCTACAAACTAACTTCCGATTTTTGTATCTTCTTAGATGACACCTTGGTCTTGTGGAAGTCCAAAAAATAAGCTACTACGTCCCGGCCATCTACCGAAGCCAAATATAGGGCAATGGCTAGTGCCTCGAGTGAACTTATGTGGCTTATTTGACTCCTCAAGGATTTTGGAGTAACCATTCCCACAGTCAAGCTATTTTGTGATAACCTTATTGTAGCACACATTGCTTCTAACCCTATATTCCATGAACACACCAAGCACATTGACATTGATTGTCATTTTGTGCATTAATACATTCGACAATGGTGGCTAAATTCATCCCTATACCCAGCAAAAATCAACTTGCTAATTTCTTGACGAAGCCGCTGCCTTTTACTCTCTTTCTTCGAGACATATCCAAGATGGGTTTGCAAAACATCTACAACCCACCTTTAGGGGGAGTATCATACTCAAAGGATAATTGGCTCACATTTACATCACATGTCTTTTCTATTCAATAGAATTAGTTATTAGTTAGTTTATCTGCTAGGAAGTTTTTATTCTCTACATGTAACTATAGTGGCCTTATGGTACACACTTACACTTCCATATAAACCATATTATGAAATATCAGTAAGTGAGAGATTCATTTTTTCTAGTTTAATACTCATTGTATGCTATTGACTCACTCTTACTTTAATCATAGTCTGGAAGATGATGTAACTGTGAGCTTAGAAGCAAATTGTCACCTACGTTATGAGTTGAGGCTTTAATTATTTCATGATATGTATCGAAAAAAAAACAACAAGGCCATCGGCTCCATTGCCAAATACACACGAAGAAGGGATGATGATCAAGTTGACATGCTAGTTGGGCGGAATAGACCGTCTTTTGTACCCATCAATTGGAGCCATTAATTGACACATTTGTATTGAAAATATAGGAAAAGTGAAAGATAATAATGATCCATAAAGCTAATATGTCAAGCTGATATGTCAATTAATGAATGTAAAGACAATGAATATTTTCTTTTGTTCCCATCATAACACTTGATATTTCTATATACGAGGGTTGTTAGATATTTCTGTATACGAAAGTTGTTAGAATATAAAACTATCCATGTGTCTTTATTAATTAGTATAAGATTTTAGAAAAGATTGTTTTGTGACATAGTATCAGAGATATATAACTAAATAATATGGGGTACAAACCCTATTCTGATATAATTATTCACCTGTAGAGATATTTGGATGAGGAGACGTGTTAGAGTATACTATAATTAATTGAGAGAGAGATAGTTTGATTTATAAGCATTTAATCAATTGGCCCTCTTTTTACACTACTAGAAAAATAGATATTATGGGTGGATTTTTCGTGTTACAAGTGGAATATTTCATTACTGGCTGATTTTGATGCCCGGTAATAATATCGTCAGAAACCATTACCGGCAAAATTTTTCCACTGGTAACTGTTTCCAAGGGAATTACCAACGGATTTTACAAAAATAAAAATCCATCGGAAATTGGTTGGAAAAATTTGTCAATGTAAATCATTACCAATGAATTTTTCCCTTAGTAATGCATTTTTTTTTAAATAAAAAATTAGACTCATCGGAGTTCATTAGCTTTTTCGGTGTTAGAAAAGTTTGTAATTATTCTTTTGTTACCTCTCTTTGTGTGTTAAGCATATACATCGATAAAAAAAAATATTGTAAAGTATTTTTAGGTGTGTTGAGGACTTGAATTTAAGTGGAGTGTAAATATTTTTATATTCTCCATTATATTTCTATAGTAAAATATTTTATTTTCACTTTTATATGTGAACATAGGCTATTCGTAGAACTGCGACAATTCTTTGTGTTAGCTTTGCTTTAGGTTTTCGCATGTCGGAGGGATCAAAGAAATATAATATATATTTTATCATTTAAGGACCCACATCTTGTTGGTTCATAAATAATCACTCTTATGAGCACATATCCAATTGGTTTACAAATTTCTCCTTTCTGTCATTTGTGACCATATCCAATCATTTCGCAAATGATTTCTTTTCTATCATTTATGGACCGTGTCATTTAGTTTCTTTTCGTTTCTATCATATGTAAACCTGTATCCATTTCGTTCACAAAACCTTAATTACTTATATCTCATCTGTGAGCTCTTATCCAATTGGTTTGCCAATTTTTTCTTTTCTATCATTTTTTAACATATATCCAGTTGGTTTGCAAATATTAAATTTTTCTGTCATTTGTGGCCACATCCAAATGGTTCACACATATTTTTCTTTTTTGTCATTAATTTCTAAACTCATATCCGATTGGCTAGAAAATATTTTATTTGAGTAATTGTGAACCCATATATATCCAGTTAGCTCTCAAACCTTTTCTTTTCTATCGTTTGTTAATTAAACCGTAGTCCAGTTAGTTCACAAATATTTTCTTTTCAACCCTTCGAGAAGCCATATCTAGTCAGTTTGCACATTTTACTTTGATTTGCAAATTTTTTATGCAATTTGCAGAGACATATCTAGTTGGTTTGCAATTTTTTTTTTATGATTTGTAAACTTGTATCCAATTGGTTCCCAGATATTTTTGTTTCCACAATTTGTAAAGACATATCTAATTGATATTCGAATTTTTCCCTACTTTCGAAATGTTTGTTTTTCCAAAATCCAAGAATCTTAAAGTCATTTGTTTCTGAATGTAAAGATATGGTATTTCCAACCTGGTAGGTGCATGAACCATGGTATTAGATCGTTGAAAAGTGATGCATATGCTATGGAGATGGGTAAATTTTTGTGTACACTTATGGCTGAACATAATGAAGTATTTGTCGTTGATGATTTTTGGGAAGGATATATGATTGAGGTTACTTCTAATAATGAGGATTACATACACAATGAGAGTGATATGTCAAATGACGACGATTGCCTAATGGAAGTAGAAGTAGAGGTGAATCAAATGATGATAATGCATCTGATGGTGACATATTTGATGATAGTGTGGATAATGGTGACCTTGAGGACCACTTTGAGAAGAATGATGAAAGAGAAAACACATGCACCAATGAAGAAGGAACCTCCAATCCTTTTGGTGGAAAAAACCAAACCCCAGCAATAATAATTTTGACCATGATGGTGGGCAAATTTCCTCAGGATATGAAAGTGATTCTATCAAAAACTATGATGATGATTCGAAAAATGGTAACAGGAAGACAAAATACCCTGACATATAACCCAACAGAGAGGAATGCATATTATGAACGAAAATTGGGATTAGAGTTCAATTCTATTGCTCAATTTAGGGAAGCTATGAAAGTATGAACCTTGTTAAATGGTATGTGACATAAGTGAAGAATGGCAAGATTAGGTGTAGGATAAAATGCAAGGTAAAAGGTTGCAAGTGGATGGCTTTCACAAATAAAGTGGGAAATTCTACATGTTATTGACTAAAGATTTTCAACGGAAATACACGTGTGGGAGATCTTTCAAAGCTTTCTCAATCACAATCACAATACAATATATATACATAGCGTGTTTGAATGGTGAATGTGTGTGTGTGTGTGTGTGTGTGTGGGTGTTGGAGGGGGGATACATCAAAAAAAATCTTGGATTGTTCATAAAGCTTACAAAAGATTATGCATATAAATTATATCTAGAATGACATACAAGTATATCACCTTATCTTAATCATCTTCCATCATCGAAGGCAATTAGCACTTGATCCTTGATGCTGTCATCCCCAGTATTTTGATGGCTACTACTCTCACCACTTTCATATATTTTCAATGATGAATTACTAAGTAAGTTTGGAGTCTCTTCTAATTTTGTATCTGCTTCAATCCAAGCATGCTTTTGCATTAGGCTTATTCTCTCCAATTCCATTTCCACTTCCTTCATGCTTGGTCTTTCTTCCCCTTTAAGTCTTAAGCATTTTCCTGCAAGGATAGCAACCTCCTTGATCTCCTGCTTGTTTTCTTCATTCAAAATGCCAACTTGAAGAACTTCAGACAAGCAATCCTCTTTTAAGCAAGATAGAAAGTAGGTAGCAAGACTTTTTTCCTTTTCTGATCTTTTAAAAGAAAAAGGTTTCTCACCTGTTAGAAGCTCTATCAGCACAACTCCAAAGCTATAAACATCGCTTTTCTCAGTTAGTTGGCTTGTTTGCATGTACTCTGGGTCCAAGTATCCAATAGTTCCTTGTACCACTGTGGCTAATGCAATGTGGTCTAGTGAAACCAATCTTGATGCACCAAAATCTGACACTTTGGCGGTGTAAGTGTCATCCAATAGAATATTGGCGCTTTTAACATCTCTATGGATAATGGGTGTAGAGGCAGCTGAGTGCAGATATGATAGAGCTCCTGTTGTCTCTACTGCTATCCTTAGACGAGTTTTCCAAATTAAATTATTTTCCTTTCCCTCATTATGGATAAAATCAAAGAGTGTGCCATTGTTTACAAATTCATAAACTAGTATAGGAACTTCTTCCTCTAAACAACAACCTAAAAGTTTCACTACATTTCTATGATTGATTTGGGATAGAACAACCACCTCGTTAATGAATTGTTCGTTCTGGCTTTGATCAACTATTTTGGACTTCTTAATAGCAACAATTCTTGTATCAGGAAGAAAACCTTTGAAAACTGTACCATAACCCCCACTGCCAATGATCAATTTCTCATCATAGTTGTTGGTGGCCTTCTTTAGTTCGGTTGCTGAGAAAATTTGAGCAACGTGGGCAGACTCTTCTCCCATAGAGAGTTGTTGTAGCTGTTGCAACAAAATGAGGCCGCCATTTTTCCTAAAGAATTTCTCCTTTTGCTTGATGAGTTTTCTTTTTTGGTACATCAAAAACAACAACGAGGTTGCCAAAAGAAGAAGGATAAATCCTATGCTTCCACCTACATTCAGAACATGTTAGACACAGCTCTTGAAATTTTCTTTGAAGTCTAAACTCTAAATTGATATCATCTGCAGGGTTAGTTTTTTCAAAGTGGTGGTTCATGCCCCCACAAGAATTTGGAAACTTTTTCAATAATAATATATCAATACATATTTTTTCTCATTATTGTATTAAATTTGGCCCTATATTAATTGAAAATAAGACAAAATTACAAGATATAACATATTTCACTTTTATTGTGCTTGTGTATTAACTTTGTGCTTATTACCAAAACTTTATCGATCTGCCACTGATCATCGTCATACATACTAAATAAAAATATCGTACATGCATTAAAAAATGGTTTAATTAGTCTGTTGGAGGTCTCATAGTTTCACTCAATTATTATTAGCTCCTTATAGTTTAAAGATTTATAATCAAACCCCTATACTGTATAAAATTTTTTAATTAAGTCCGTATAGTTTAAAAGTTATAATCAAGTCTCTATAATGCATAAAAGTTTTCAATCATACTCCTATAGTGCACCAAAAACTTTAATCAATTCCATATTTTATATAAAATTTTAGGGACTTGATCATAAAACTTTTAAGCTATAAGAATTTAATTAAAATTTTTTGTATATAGGGACTTGATCACTATTTTTTAAATTATAAAAATTTGACTGAAAATTTTGATAAATATAGAAATTTGATTATAAATTTTTAAATTATAGAAACTTAATTAAAAATTGAGTAAATTTATAAGTACTACAAAGTAATTAAATCCTCAGAAAATAAAGATGAAAACCTAACATACTCACTAAAAACGTAAATGCTCTTTTCATGCTTACCAATGACAAAATTGAGAGATGCATTTCTCTTCTGGCACCCATTTTCCTTTGTTCCATTTCCCGATTGCCCCTTAGGACAAAAACATTCATAGGACCCCAGCGTATTGTGACAATTATGGTCACTTATGCATGTATGGTTTCCGGTCTTACACTCGTCAATGTCTGCAAGATTCATAATGGAAATGATAAAATTGTAAAAAAAAAAAAAAAAGCGATATCATCTGCTTCAGTTCAAACTAATTAAACATATAGCCCACATGCTGACTTATTTAATAATTTTTTTCCTATACTTTTCACTTTTCTCTCTTTCATATGATTGATGCAAATATTTGAAATATTTAATCTGTAAGATTTTGTAATTACTCTATTTTTGTAATCATTTTTGTATCTAAATAGAAATTTAGTTAAATGAATATTCGTTTGAAATAAATATATTTTTAACCTATTTTTCACATACATAAATATTTTTGCAGAACATGAAGTTCTTATTCGTTGAGAATCATTCTTAAATGAGAAATACCACATAACACAACAACAACAACAATGTAAGCTATATTTAACTCAAATTGATTATGTAATAGAGAGGAGAGTTGCTTATAAAAACATTAAAACTGTCTCACCGTGAGCTATATCCCTGTTTATTTTTGCTCTCTTTGGCCAAGTAACACATCTATTACTATTAAATTACTTAATTCAATAAGGCATGTTTGGCGCATATGGTATTATATATTAGATATATTTTTTGTTAAAAAGGTTAGACTGAAAGGTTTAAGCCTGAGATACTTGCAAGTAAAGCGTGCCCATGACTTGACTCACTTTCATTGAGCTAATTTTTATTAGATTTATTATACATTAGATATTATGGAATAAGTATGATAGCAGTGCAGCTTTATTAGTTGTTTGATGTAAATAACTTTTATAAGTTTAACTAGACAAATTATTTATACGTTAAAATAATGGTAACTTAATTAAGCATATAGGAAAGTAAGATTAGGTACGAATAGATTTTAATGTCTCTTTCATTCTTTATTATTTTATAACTTCTTTGAAAAATGTAAAATATTTTAAAACAATAAAATTACAAAAAGGTCTATTAATTAAAAATATTTTTAATAAAAATGATTATTTTTTTCAAAATAATACATAATATGAAATCATAGTTAAAATAATACAAAATATGTAAATGATGATTAATTAATGAAATTATATATAAACAAAAAATTATTTAGAAATAATTTGTATTTAATATAAATTTCATTATATAAAACAAAATTTTTTATAATAAATATAAAAATTAAGTAAATATTTTATTTTTATATTTGTTTGAAATAAAATTGAAATAATCAATCTAAATTATTATTTAGATACAACTTTCTTTTTTATATATTATCAAAAGGTACAATAATAAAATATTAAAATATATAAGAGAAAGAGAATATTAAATAATTAATTTTTTATATTTTATTAAAGCAGAAATAGTTGTTAAAATAATTGTATATAATAATTCAATACATATAAATTACAATTTTAAATAATAATATTCATAATAAATATAAAAATGAAAAAATTTTAAATCATTATATTTATTTTCATATTTATAATTAAATATTTCTTTTATTATTTTATATCTTGCTAAATTTTTACTAACGATTAAAATTATTTGTAATATCAAGATGATAATATTGTACTTATAATATAATACGTTATATAATTATACATAAAATATTTTATAGTATTTACATACATATATAGGTCACGAGCTATCTGGAAAATGAAAGAGAGGACATCGAAAGAAATGAAAAGCAATGAATGAGAAAAGGTCTGGTGGTACTCTTTTTTATGAGTTAAAAAAGATTTCAAGAAAATAAAGATAGAGAGATAAAGAGTTAACAATACTACTTTAAAATTTTACCCTACATACACTTTAGGATTAATGATAAGTGAGAGAAATTGTCTATTGTGAGGGCAAGAGAAGTGAGTTATTGAACCTTAAAAGAATGGTCAAAATTTAAACAAAGAGTGGTAATCATGTGATTATTAGATTTTTTAATTATAATTATTCATGTATGATTATATAACTTAGATTTGCTTCTCTTATTCTCATAATAATATAATCCACTCATTTGATCCTCTACATTGCAATAATTATATGCAATAAAATAAGTTATATAATAATATTTATTGTAAAAAAATAACAGCAGCATACATTTTTAATTTAAAAAAAATAATTCCCACCACAAAAGCATTTTTTTCCTTAAGAATTTTCCCTAAAATATTTTTTAAAGCATTTATTATTTTCTCGTTAAACTAAATTCTGAGCACCACATAAAAAGTTTTATATGATATTCTCCCTTTCTTATAAAATGTAAAGTTAAAATATATAAGTAGATAAATTGGAAGCACGATTGGTTACAAAACGAGAAAAACGAAGAAAGTAGTATTTTTTATGATTGTTGGGATTTACATATGATGGGTTGGGCTAGGTCACAACAAACTCGAGCTGGCTCGATTATGTAACTGGGCCATTTTTTAAGACTAAAATTGATTCGACAATAACTTAATTAGTAACCGAATTATTTGGATCGATTCTAACTTTAAGAAACATATAAAGATTTAAAAATTATACATAATTAAATTATAAAATCTTATAAGTAAAGTATTAAATTGAAAAGATATTTTACAATGTGTTTCAAAATAGATCATATCCATCTAAAAATAACACAAACTTACATAAAATATATTAGCTAAGTTATAAAATCTCATAATTTATTGCTAATTATGTTTTAAAAATTAAACTTATAAGGAGTAATTTAATTTCAGGACGGATCAACCGGAAGGATAACCTAACTTTAACTTGAAAAATGCATCAAGCTAAATTTTAGAATATAAACCCAATTCATTAAGCTTTGAGCTAAGCCTGATTTTCAGATGAGGTTAGCTCATGAACACCCTTAGAGGATTTTACCATATAGAACTTGATTTCACAAACGAAATTAAAAAAAAAAAAAAAAGACTTGATCAAGGATAAAAGATAGATCAATGTTTAATCGGATCAATTACGTACCTGTGCATCCCTCGGGATGGTAGGGATTTCCTTCATAGCCTTTCTTGCATTGGCATCGGTAACCGTATCCGGCATGTGAGTTCAAACAAGTGCTATTTCCCTTGCAAGCATTGGTGCCTCTACCCCTAGAATGTTCACATGTTTCATTTCCAACTGTCCAGTCAAAGACCACAGGGATCCTCTCATAAGGTAGATTTTCTAAGTGCCTCTTAGAAAATGTGTAGTTGCCATTTTTGGCAACAAAGGAGTAGCTGCAGTTGTTGAAGCTCAAAGACCTATTGAAATTCTCATAGCTATTTGTTTGTATAGTGATGTTCCTCATCCCAAGAGGAATATCCACTTGGCAACACCCAATCCCTGAACAATGCCCATCGGCAATATTCATGCTGTTGCCATAACATCTTGTCAAGCACCCTGTTGAATATATTCTTGAACCAAAAAAGCTATTGAGATAGCCAACAGTGTCACAACCAACACTTACGAACTTGTTATCATCACTAGAAATGGTAAAACCAGGAGCATAAATTGTGAGCCGGGGAATAGTACCGTTTCTCCTAATGTTACCAAAGCTAGTATTATAACAAACTTTGGAGACATAGAACATCATGTCCACTTTAGCTTCGGTGATGTTTATGGCTATGACTGGGATGTTTCCCCATAATAAAATGGACTTGTTGCAAATAAGATCAAATGGCTTTTCCAAGAAACATTTCTTACCGGTTGTGGATGAATTTCCTACCCCAAATGGATATGGAATTGGAACACCTCCGCAATCTCTTTGGCAGCCATCAAGGGTTTGATTGTGATCACCTGCAGCTGCTCCTCCTACAAGGAGTACTAATGCAACGATTAGCAACACCATGGCCTTTGGCTCCATTGCCACACAAGATTAATATCTCGCTCACAACTAAGAAGATGGCTACAAGCTAGCTATCTCTCTTTTATAGCCCTCTGACGGGATGATGATCAAGTTAACTAGTTGGTGCGAACAGGCCCTGTTTTCTACCAACCAAAGAGTAATGTTGTGTGAAAATAACCTGAGTCCAATGTAAATTATGTATGTATACATAACATTATTGCCAACTAAAAAGGGGTTAACTTTAATTTGTTTCATTGCCACGGGGATTCAAATAATTGAACTCTTTAGAAATTCATTTGCTGCCTGCCACTTTCATTTGTCGACTTTTAAGACTTGATAAATGAGAATTTGTCATGAGGGGACCCAAGCAGTGCTAAATTGTTAGCACTTTCAATTTTAAAACAAAATAGATTGGAAGAAAAGATAAATTGGAAAAGATATAGGTATTCAACAGTTATTGTCTAATTCAGCCATGTTTTACTAAATTATCCTTACTACTCTTTTATTTTTTTTCTTAATTACTCTCCCTCCTTCACTTATCATTTAATAGGGATATGATTAAAAAAATAATTAATATTATCTAAATTTTTAAAATAAATAATTATTTGTGAAAAAGTAAAAATTTTCAAAATGGATACTTAATGAAGGAAATAATTGTTAAAAGATCAAAACTTTTTGTTCTTCACAACTAGATAATGTTCATTGACTCTCGGTCGACGTACTAATACTATAGTAATCAAGAAATTTTTGTGTGCTCTTGAGAGTGAGTTATTGCTCATGTTATAACATATTAGATGTATATATGCTTCAACACGCATACCTTGACCTCGCTCTCGCCCAAGATTTGTGTCTTCATCGGATTGAAGTAAAGACCGGCTGCCTCGAACTCATCCAAGGTCTAACCTTTGGCCAACTTCAACAAACATTCTTTGATCTCCATGTCTGAGACTGCCTCTGGCAAAGTTGTTTTCGGTTTTGTTACTTTTCTCATGTGGGCTGTGATGGCAACCGAGTACCCCATTATTTAGCTAAGCTTGCCAATTCCCATAACTTTCTTCACTTCCTCTTTTTAAAAATATTTGTTTACTTTCAGAAAATTTAATATTTCAAAATATATGTCAATTTTATATTTTAATAAAGTATTAATTATTTTCTTTTAATATTATCCTTAATTAATTTTATATTTTTAAAGTATTCTATTTAATATTACTCTTAAACATTGTGCTATATTAATTAGTATGTAAGAATATATTAGTCTATTTATTTATTTTAAATTGATAGATATTTTAAAAGGAATAAAATATTTTCATTGAGGATGCTGCTCAAGTTGTATGTGTTGGCACCAAATTTCACCAAGTGCAAAAATATCAAACTGACATTCGACCATCAAGGTAAAATTAAAGCCATTGTGAAGAGTTCGACTGTCAAAAACATGTAGGTTCTGTATATGACAAATGTTTGACATGACGAACTGAGCAAGTGACTTGTAAAACAAAATTGGCAAAGCCTTGAGTTTGTCAATTGACATATAGAAGCGGGTGGAGGCCACTCATGACAAAGTTTGAATGAACAAGTTGGAAAGCTAACATTGACAAGGTTTTCATGCTCGAAGTTTGACAAGTCAAAGTTGGAGTTTGTTATCAAGGGTTTGGAAAATTTTGAAGATCATATGGCAATTGACATTATGACTAGAAGAAGACAAATTCGTTGATTGACGATTACTGATAGTTATCAGCAGTTATTGAAAGAAGCTTAACGAAGACATGATAAAGTAGTGACTATTTAATGAAAAGGGCGAGTGAAAAACAGAGAAACTATCAAAGGCACATGGACAATATCTAAAGGTGGCCAAAGACAAGTTTCAAGATCCTAGAGTCATAGATTGTCTATTAATATTGGTTCTATACAATTGCAAATGGTTGAAATGTTTACTTACATGCTCACTTTAAAAAGGTCACACTGATGACAAAATAGAATCCCGAGTTCACTAAGTAATTGTTCGTAACCGATTTCCTGTTTTCTTAAGGTAGATTTCCTTTAAGTTCTTACAACTCGTGTACTTTTGTACTTTATTTACAATATGTCAATTAAGCATTCTACATTATGCAATTCTTCTTTCATTTAATCTGTCAATCAACATTGCATCCACAACACACAAATCACATTGCACTTCATTTAAAAAAAAAATAGTTTGACACTCGATTTTTTGGTATGGAACCTAAGAGGAGTAGCTTTTCGCTCTCCAAATTGAGATCTAGAAAAGTAGAGGCAAACATATGAACTCCTTAGTTTGTTGATAATTCCTTGTTTAAAGCAGTTTGGCTTCCTGTATAAGGAAATTGTTGATTATTTGTTGTCAGCATAGAAGTGTCAAATTCTGCAATGGTAATTTTTTGATATCATGGCATGCCCAGCCCAGCAAAATTCGGGGCCCAGGTTGCCCTTAAAAATACATACACAATATTAGATGGAGAAAACAAAAAGCAGTCTATGTGTGTTAATACAATAAAAGTTGATGATGGTGTGGTACATGAGTATGTACACGCTTCAATAGCGTAGCTCAAATCAATCGGGATTTTAATGTTACAGTAATCAAAAATATTTTGTGTTCCGAGAGCAAGTCATTACTCTTGCTTTGATACATTAGATGTATGAGTAAAGTGTTATTTTGTTCCTGGAAATTGTAAATGTACTTCACTTTAATCCTGAAAATTTCAAAATTAACTCTTTAGTCCCTGAAATTACATTCCATAGGTCACTTTAGTCTCTGGTCAAATAACTGTCTGTCAATCGTTACATTTTGCTTACGTGGCATGTTAACCGAGCTGTGACCTCCCTTTTGATCTCCATTGCCATCTCTGGTTGACCTCATTATCTGCTAACTGAGCTCATTCTTCCCTTGGCCGAGCATCTCTAGTTAACCTCGCCACCTATCCGCCGAGCTCTGCCTCCTCTTGGCCGAGCTCTATTTCTTTTCGAATGAGTTCCACCTTCTCTCAACTAAGCTCCTTTTTCATCTCTAATACCTTGGCCAAGTCTTAACACATGCTGGCCGAGCTCTGTCTCCTCCAAGACAAGATTTATTTCCTATCAGCCGATATCTACCTCCTCCCAGCCGAGTTCATTTGCCATCTCTACCTCTGCTACCTCCTGACATGTGTTACTTAACGTACCATGTCAGTAAAATATAACGGTTGACTGATGGTTATTTGATCAAGGACTAAAGTGACCTACAAAATGTAATTTCAAATATTAAAAAATTAATTTTAAAATTTTAAAAAATAAAATGGAACATGCTCATAATTTTAGAACCAAAGTGACATATTACTCAAATGCTATGTTGATCTTCTGGTAATTAAGAAAATGGAAAGTGGCCTAAGTTGATAATTCAAAAAGCAATACCACATGGATCACGATGGAGGCAAGGGAAGTTGTTGCGTGCTGCCTCATATCTGAGTGTTTATATGCATCAAAAGCAGTGTTCAATTGCAATGTTGTTTTCGCAAGTCACGTCAATAATAGCTCCCAGCTGTAAGAGCTGTAGAGGAAAAATTATTGAATGAAAAATATTACTAACACCCGTTTAACATAATATACCATATCAACTCACTTATTATTTATTATTAAATAAAATAAGATCTCTATTTAAATGGGATGTATATTCTATTTAAAGATAAATAGAAAATAAATTGATATAATATTCTATATTAAGTGAATATAAATAATATAATTTTTCTTAAATAGATATAGCTGTAAGAATTTATACTTGATATAGTGACAAAAAATAGTAAAACCCGAGTAAATATATATTAAATAAAACTAATAGAATTTATTTTTACTGTATATGTAGTAAATTATAATGTGTTAGATTTACATCTATACGGGAATATCTCACTCTTGAGAGTTGGGACGATAGGTATACAATTTAAATTATTATATACATATTGATTGATTAAGGCCACATGCGTTATAAGCAGTTAAAAATGTGAATAAATAAATTAAAGTTTCTTTATAGTCACCTTAAGAAAGTAATATTGTCATACTTTTAGAAAAAGGCGACGAATGCGGGTCTACAAATCAAGATGGGAGATTATGTACATAGACTCGTATTGATACACCTAGTTTTTTTTTCACCTTTTTTCTTGCTTGACTAATTAGTCTCTGACCAAAGTTCCTAGGCGTCCTAATTGTGTGTGTATTATAATGCTTGTAAATGGATGTTGGATGCATGCAAGATTAAATTTGTTCCGAAGTATTTGATTTTGTATAGATGATATGCCTATACTGAATTGATATGGAATTTTAATATCTCCACTGGTGTAAATGCAATTTTGAGCAAATTACACTTTTTAAAATTCAATGAAACTCATCTTATATTGGAAGAGGTCAAGTCATGTCTACAAATCTTCCAACAGCAGCAACAACCAGATCGAAGTGGTCCTTCCCCAACAAATTCAAAGAGTAGAATTAACAATAGATCAAGGAGGGCAAAATCAAAGGATCGTCTCGGCTTCTTTAACAATTCCAAAATCACATCAACCACATGAAAAACGACAAAAAGAAGACTCAACCATAGAAGATCCAGGAGCAACGGAATATTCAGTATAAGATTTCGTTTATTTTATGTTGTTTCTTATTTAAACCTATTAATTTTTTTATTATTTGTGACAATTCTTTACTTGGGCAGTTCAAATATCCCTAGTCCATACATATTGGTTTATGAGTTTTTTGAGATAAATAAAGCATATGGGATTTTTGGAAATACAATTGATATCTTTATTACATTAGTTAAAACTTATTTGTTCTTGTTCCTTTCTATCACAACAAGATGGACTTTGCCTAGGCTAAGAATGGACCAATTATTAAATCTTGAATGAAAGTTTCTTTTACCTATTTCTCTCGGTAATCTATTATTAACAACTTCGTCTCAGTTGTTTTCACTTTTAAAGATTGATCCTTTATATTTGTAACTTGTCTCAAACAAGAGAAAGAAACAAAACAAAAATATTCATATATATTCACGATATGTTCCTTATGGTAACTAGGTTCATGAATTATGTTCAATAAATACTCTGAGCTGCAAGGTAGATTAGTCAAAGTTTCATGATTATGTTATCCCATGCAAATCGTTTACTCATAACTATTCAATATCTTTATGAAAAATTAATTACATTGGAATGTTGCCGCTGTCGAATCCATTTTGAATTTGATAAATGCATTGCTTGTTAAGTATGTGTTTGTGTATGTCCTATAGATCTACCCGTCATTGATTGGAAACTTGAAACAGAGATTCGAAAGAAACGATTATTTAATTACATTATTGATTTCCGAATTTGCATATTTTGCAGGAATTATGTTGAGAATGGTCCAACAAATTGTTTATCAACAACCGAAGAATATGAACTTTTGACTTATGATCATCATGAATTGAATTATAATCAAATTGCTTTCGATTGTTTACAAATGTCAGTAATTGACAATTATACAATACTAACAATTCAAATATCAAATAAAAAATATAATCCAAATTTTTTCCTTTTTATTTTCTTTTTATTTATTATATTATTGTTTTTAATTAAAAATATTCTAAAAAAATATAATATAATAAAAAATTTATTATTAAAATTTATTTATTATTATTTATTATTATAAGGTATTCTAATATATATAATTTAATTTTAATTCAAAATATTTAAATAATTAGAAAAAATAATTAGAATTAAATTATGTAAAATTTTATATAAAATTATATATTAATATTAATTAGACATATATAGGTATAGAATATATATATATATAAGAAATATAATATATAAAAGGAATACATATAAATAAAATATAATTCTAATCAAACAAATCTAATTCTTTCTATATTTCATATCTATTTATTATATATTAGTAATATATCACACACACACACACACACACACACACATATATATATAATATAAATATAAATTTAGAAAAAGTGTTCTCTAAAAATAGAAAAACTATTCTATATTCTCTTAGAAAATCTAAATTCGATTAGAAATATTTTATATTGTATACAAAGAACTTATATGATTCTATGAATATAGAATATGTATAGTTCTATTTATTAGATATAGTTATACTTATAGTTTCGATCTATTCTTTCATATAAAGAATAGAAGGACATTTGGCTTATAACCGATACCCATATCAATTCCCATTGTTAGGATTAAATTAAATGTGGAGAGAAATCTCGTATATCCAAATTTTCCTTGGTCATATCAATTAAAGTCATGAAATATCAACTTATTTATCTCTTTTTCTTTTTCATATAATGGATTGCCTAAACCACTATATGATTTTCTTTTAGTCTTTTTGGGATCATGTCTTGTATTAGGAAGTCTAGGAGTAGTATTTTTTTCCAATCCAATTTTTTCTGCTTTTTCCTTAGGACTGGTTCTTGGTTGTATATCTTTATTCGACATTTCATCAAATTCCCATTTTTTAGCTACCGCACAACTACTTATTTACGTGGGAGCTATAAATGTTTTAATCCTATTTGGTGTGATGTTCATGAATAGTTCAGAATATTACCAAGATTCTCATCTTTTGACCATTGGGGGTGGAATTACTTTGATGGTTTGTACAAGTATTCTTATTTCACTAATAATTATTATCCCAGATACATCATGGTATAAGATTATTTGGACTAGAAGATCAAACTAGATTATAGAGCAAAATTTGACAAGTACAAGTCAATAAATTGGAATTCATTTATCAACAGATTTTTTTCTTCCATTTGAACTAATTTCCATAATTCTCTTAGTTGCTTTGATAGGTGCAATTATCGTGGCTCATCACTAAGAAATATTTTGAACTAGAAAAAAAAAAGAATTTTTTCCCTTTTTTCTGTTGAATTCTTTTTTGGAAAACAACGATGCTTTGAAAACCTAGAATCATCAACCATTCTATCATACAAAAAAGTTTACTGCATAAACATTTTTATTACCTCCACACAATACAATGTAGATACTTAAAATGTTTGTTATTTGTGTTTGTACGTGGGTGTGTATGAAATCAATGAAATGTTATTGCATCGAGTATAAAGATACTAAAAGGATTGTATACAAAACATATATGTAGAATGATGTGGAAGTGTATTTTGCACTATCATAATCATCTGCCATCATCAAAGGCAATTAGTACTTGGTCCTTGATGCTATCATAGGCAGTATTTTGGTGGCTACTACTATCACCATGTTCATATATTTTGGATAATGACTTGGGAAGTAAGGATTGAGTCTCTTCTAGATTTTTGCCTGCATTGATCGAAAGGTGCTTTTACATCAACCTTATTCCCTCCAATTCCATTGTCACTTCCTTCATACTTGGTCTCTCCTCCACTTTAAGTCTCAAGCACTTTGCTGCAAGAATGGCAACCTCCTCGATCTCTTGCTTATTTTCTTCATTCAAAAGGTATACTTCAAGAATGTCATACAAGCGGTCCTCCTTCAAGCAAGATAAAAAGTAGATAGCAAGACTTCTTTTATCTTCTAACCTGTCAAAAGAAAGAGGTTTCTCACCTGTTAGAAGCTCTACTAGCACTACCCCAAAGCCGTAAACATCACTTTTATCAATAAGTTGGCTTGTTTGCATGTACTCTGGATCCAAGTATCCACACGTGCCTCGCACCATTGTGCCTAATGTAGTTTGATCTAATGTGTAACATCCCTAAATTCATAAATAAGATAAATATCGATTAATGCTAATTAGCAATTAGATAAAATAGGGCAAAAACCAAGAGAACCTGGACCAGCTTTATGAAACATAACAAATATTATTAGAATATTCAAGTATTTCTAGAGAAAAATGCAAAGAATTACAAAAATGCCATCATTTAATAGAAATAACGAAAATACCCTTGCTATGTAAAGGAAATTACCAAACTACCCTTGCTTTATTAGTAAATGACAAAGATACCCTTACTCTGTAAATAGAATTACAAAAATACCATTGTCATTGTATAATTACAAAAGTATCCTTGTCTTAGTTAAAGAAATTACTACAATGCCAATTACAACAATGCCATTGCACAAATCCCTAGATTTGCCTTTAGGCAAGAATGAATCTAAGCCATTGAATTAAGATGACAATACAATAATTCAACCACATACATCATACCCATTCTTAATCACATACATGCACATAGATAATCTCATGCTAAAAAAAAAAATTAAAAACACTTATTAAAGCATAAGATCACATGATGTAAATCTATGATGCATACATACATTAAAGGTTAGAAATTTTCCACTAACAACATTTTTGCATAAAACATGGAACATGTTTGCATAAAACATGGAGCATTTTCATCCCAAAATTAAGCTAACATGTTTGCATAAAACATGGAGTGTTTTCATCCAAAGTTTGGCCAACATGTTTCCATAAATCATGCTCCAAGAATTAATTCTCTAAATGTTTCTTGTCTTGATCCTTCCACTATAAATACTCTTCAAACTCTTTTCCATTCCTTACAATTCCAAAACACAAAGAGGCCTTACCATGCTTTGCAAGAGATACATTCTCTAGCTCTTGTAAAATACATACACTTTTACTAGTTTCCAAGCCTTAGAAACTCCCTAAGTGCTCTTTCTTTCTTATTTTTTTCTACCATTCTTCTTATGTTCTCCTCTTCAAAGATTTCTCTTAATCCTCTAAACCTTATTTAAACACTTAAATTCTAAACTCAAACCTTCACTAGCTCTCATAAGAGTTACAATCTTTAACTCCGTGAGAAATATTTTCTTAAGCACTCAAGTTCTAGAGTCAAGATTCAAGGAGGGTCATCCACTCCAAGGACTCTTGCATAAGCTCAAGAAAGAAGAGAAGGACTCTTTTTTAGACCCTACATAAGAGGTAGGAGTTTCTTCTTTATTTGTTCAATCATTATTGGCTTCTAACTATGGATAGAATGCCTCAACCTTGAGTTATTGTCAAAAGTTTTGAATGATTATTTGTAAAATATATTTTTAGATAGCACAATATATTCTATTATGTTCTTAGCACTTCTATGATGTTATCATACTCAAATATAACATAAAAAGATAGTATGTGAAACTTGATTTTTTTAATAAAAATTACTAAAGACATAAAAATGGTAGGTGCTGGAATTTCTGGTTGATTCTGGCAGCAGGCACTTCGGAATGTAATGATCATAAAATATAAAGTATCCCGAAATAAAAACATTTTTATCATAAACTAGACTCATTATAGAAGACTCTCCAAAAAGAATCACCCAAAACGGAGTTTTCTAGCTCAAGATATAAATTTTCAAAGCTAAGCCAAAAACTGAAACTCTACATACGACCTTGCAGTGGTAAAATAAGTGTAACTCACTATATAAAAATCCAAATGGACTGATTTCAACTCCTTAGGAAAGCTAACACATAGAGAAACACATATATGTATGTTATACATAATGCTTTGCACCACGTAAATATAGAATGAGAAATAAATTTTAAGGACACTGTGCTGTGAGAGTGTAGTTTGGAACGGTTCTGGCTAAGGAAAGACTTGGTATTTAAGCGTGTCCATTGTGACCCACCTCTCTTTCCTGGGAACCCTTCTGTGCACGGATTATAGTTGAATTACACTAAAACTTAATGAATTAGGAATCTAAAACTACCTTTTCTAGGCTGAGATAACAAGTATATAGAGAGCTACAAATTTTTCTCCTAAAAGATGTTAGAAATTGAAATAGAAGATTCAAGTCTTGCAAGAAAACTTAAATATTTAAGTAGTAATAATCTTCAAGAGGAAATATATATATAAAAGTCATAGGGGAGCTTTAAAATATGTAAAGAATATTTAATAATATTTTAAAGTGCATTAATGTATTACTAAAAAATTAAGTGTACAAAGAAGACTAAGAGATTCTATATAAAGATCTTATATAAGTCTATCCGCTAAATACCTGCTTAACATGAATACTATTTTTACCATGAGACTTAGTATGAAATGTCTACTATTTGATATAAGATTGTGTATGAAATGTTTCTATGATATCCAAGCTGATATATAGTATTATGAATATATATTGATGAGTTATGAAATGATAAGAATGGATGATTGATTGTACCATGATTTATTTATGATTGCATGATTATTTTTCACTCAATGAGAATAAAAGTAAAGCCTGAAAAAGTAGCAATGATAGTCCTGAAAAGTGGACTTGAGCTAAGCTCACGGCTTAACCCCTAAACCGCTGAGATCACTAAGAACGGAAAGAAAACCAAAAGGTTATGGCGACGCCACGGTATGAGCTCATTACCCTTTAGGGTGGTCTAAGGCATTGATGTATTCATCCCGTGAGTAATTATGAGACATGTCAATAAAAGAGGATAAAGTGTCATGCATGAACACTACTAGTAGAAATTCTTGTATGATTACAAAAAGGATGCATGAAATCATTAAGTGATGTGTTGACTTGTAATTGATGAGTTAAGTTAGATATGTATGACTCTGCTAATAAGAATAGTTTAAAAGTAACTCTACCTCGGCTAATCATGTTTACGAAAATCTTGATAAATGAACCTTTACCTGTCCATCACTTTGTAAACAAACCCGAGGTAGCTGGAGTGACAATGATGACACGATCGATACCAAGTTGAAATTCCTCTTGAGAAATCCATTTCTCACTCCTATGTATGTTTAAGTTGTCACCACCAGATCTTGATGGATCCCAACTATTCGAGAAGGGGCAAGTCTCGCTTCCCTGAGTAAAGATGCATGGAGTCTGGGGAGCTAGAGAGAAAGACCACTACTAGGCTAGCCTCAGATTATACATCTGATAGGTTAAGAACCACTACCACCACCTCTGTAGTAATCTATGCTAGAGATTTTTACTTTTCCATCAAGGTTATTCAGATGTCGTATTTTCTTCTATGTACTATTTTATGAGATGTATCAAAAGCCAGTAATGTATTTACTCGTGTAGGTGCTACTATGTAAACTCATGTTGGTAACAATGATATCACTGCTCAGTAAACTTCAATGTTAGAAATTATATTAAATCGGAACTATGGCGCACATATTATTCACATTTCAGGCTTAATTTTTTAAAAGTAGATTTGTATAAAAAAAATTACCCCTATCTTCTTATCATTAATTTAAAAATAAAATTGATTAAAGAATATAGGTAACAGCTAATAGAGTCCGGGTCTATTAGGGTGTTACATAATGGAACCAATCTTGAAGCTCCAAAATTAGACACTTTGGCAGTGTGAGTTTCATCTAAGAGAATATTGGCACTTTTGACATCTCTGTGAATAATGGGAATAGAGGCAGTTGAGTGATGATATGACAGAGCTCTGTTGCCCCTACTGCTATCCTTAGACGGGTTTTCCAAGTTGAGTTATTTACCTCTCTTCCCTTGTGAATAAATTCAAAAAGGGTTCCATTGTTAACAAATTCATAAACTAGCAATGGAACTTCAATCTCTAAACAACAGCCTAAAAGTTCCACTACATTCCTATGGTTGATTTGGGATAGGACAACCACCTCGTTAATGAATTGCTCAATTTGGTTTTCATCAACTATTTTAGACTTCTTGATGGCAACAATCCTATTATCTGCTAGAAATCCTTTGAAAACTATACCATAGCCTCCTTTACCAATGATTAAGTTCTCATCATAGTTGTTGGTAGCCTTCTTTAATTCATCTGCTACTAAAATTTGAGCAGTTTGGGAGGACTCTTCTCTTATAGACAATTGTTGCAACAAAATAAAGCCGCCATTTTGTTTAAAGAACTGTTCTTTTAGTTTGATGAGTTTTCTTTTCTGATACATCAATAATAGCAATGAAATTGCCACAGAAAAGAATAATAAATCCTGCGCTTGCACCTACAGTCAAAATACGTTGACTACAATTCTCAAAATTATATTTGAAATGAAATCTAAACTAATATAATTTTTAACGAGTGCCTATGTGTGTGTATATATATACACACACCCAAGAAAAATGTTATGCATACCCAAAAAAAATTAAGATGGAAACTTAATAAAACAAAACGTAAATGTGTTTTATTTGCTTACCAATGACATACTTGGGAAGTGCATTTTCTTGGTGGCACGGTTGTTCCTTTGTTCCATTTCCGGATTGCCCCTTAGGACAAAAGCATTCGTAGGACCCAGGTATATTGAGGCAATTATCCACACTTACGCATGTATGATTTCCTTGCTTACATTCATTAATGTCTGTAAGAGCATAACAAAAATAAAGAAACTATGAAAAACCAATCCCAATTTTCACAAGTTCCAAACTAACGCACAGGTTGAGTTATCCAATACTTCTTCTATTTTATATTAATAGTCAATTTTAAAAAATTATGTAATTTTAGTATATTAAAATATAAATACATCTGACCACAATTATTACTAACTGTGCTTAATTTTATTTCTCTCTCTTTCATAATTGAAGTAAAAAATATTTAATTTCTAGAGTTTTTAAATTACTTTTTTCAATTATTTTTTCTTTTCAAATAAAAATTTGGTTAGGTAAATATTCGTTGAAACAATTTTTCTTTCTAAGACTACGAAGTATATATCGGTTCAGAACATTACTAATTGAGGAATATCACTTACATAAAACTAGAAAGTACCGCAGTTTATTTAATCTAGAAAAGAAAAAGTATGTAAAAAAAAAAACCCAAAAAAATAACACACACCTGCCGACATTTTTTTTAGTTTTTCCTCCCCACTCAAATCAATAAAGAAATATAGATTGGCAAGATGCTCTTAAAAATATTGAAACACCCTTACTGTGAGCTATAGTCGTGTTTCGTGTTCTGTCTAACCAAGTGAAATAACTACTAATAATACAAGTAGTCCAACTGTACTTGCCCATTATCACTATCAAAATATCAATTTGAAAATAGTAGAAACGCAAGTGCAATAATAATAATAATAAAATATCAATACATACAATTGATGCAAGTAAATTTAAAATTTTTTCTGATATTTTCTCCTTGCTATCTTTCTCGTGAAATGTATAGTCAGAAAACATTGGATAAAATTAGAAGTATAACTAATTAATCAAACATTTAAAATGAAAAATATTAGAATATTTTGGTTTTTGGTTTCCCTTGTTTCTTAATATATAAGAGACTAAACTCGTGAGATATAGTCAAACATCTAAACAGAATCCCTAATATTGTTTTCACACATATAAATCTTAAGATCAAATCCAGATTCCATACTTAAAAATCAGAGCACCTTCCACTAGAACTAACACCTTCTTGAGCCGAAAACAAGTGTACATGATGATTGTAAAACTGAGTTTCATAATCAAACAGCGACAGCATATAAATATTAGACATAAGCTAACTGAATCAATTACCTGTGCAGCCATCGGGATGGTACGGGTTTCCTTGGTAGCCATTCTTGCAGTGGCATTGGTAACCATATCCAGTATCTGAGTTCACACAACTGGTATTTCCCTTGCTGCAAGCATTGGTGCCTCTGCTCTCAGAATGTTCACATGTCTGACTTCCTCCAACAGTCCAATCAAAGACCACAGGGATCCTCTCATCAGGTAGATGTTCCAAGTGACTCTTGGAGAATTTATATTCCCCATTCTTGGCAACAAAGGAATAGCTGCAATTGTTGAAGCCCAAGGACCTGTTGAAATTCTCAAAGCTAAATGTTTGTACAGAGATTTTCCTCATTCCAGGAGGAACATCCACCTGACAACACCCAATCCCTGCACAATCCCCATCTACAATCTTCATGCTGTTGTAGTAACATCTTGTTAAGCACCCAGTTGAATATTCCGTACTGTTGTAATAGCTATTAAGGTAGCCATAAGTGTCACAACCAACACTTATGAACTTGCTATCGTCACTAGAAATGGTATAACCAAGATTATGAATTTTGATTCCGAATATTCTACCTTTTGTCCGGACGTCACCAGAACTACTATTATAACAAACTTTGGAGACTCGAAGCATCATATCCACTTGACTTTTGTTGATGTTTATTGCTATGACTGGGATAGTGCCCTTGTATAAAATGGACTTTTTGCAAGTAACGTTAAATGCTTTCTCCTAGGAACAGTTCTTACTGGTTGTGGATGAAATTCCAACCCCAAATGGATATGGAATTTGAACATCTCCACAAGAACTTGGGCAGCCATCATCAAGGGTTTGAATATGATCATCTGCTGCAGCTGCTCCTACAAGGAGGACTAATGCAACGATTAGCACCAGGGACATTGGCTCCATTTCTGCCATGGACACAAGACTAATATCTCACGAGTATAAGAAGATGGCTAGCTAGCTATATCTCTTTTATAGGCCTCGGAAAGGACGATGATCAAGTTAACAAGTTCGTGGAAATTGGCCCTGTTTTTACCCCCCCCAAAAAAAAAGTTTAACTTATTCTATGCCGAGAGGTTTTAATGAATTCGTACCATTCAGAAAATGGTTATTTGTCGTTGTCGTCTTCTTGCAAGGGAAGACTGAGAAAGACGTAATATATAAGAATTTATCAAGAGGGGATGTAACTGGTGGCAAATGCTTCGTACCTTCAATTACAAAGCAAAAAAGAGAGTGGAATAAAGGCCAAGTAGTTTGCAGAAAAACTATAGATATATGATGTTGGTACCATTCTTTCTTGTCTGGACATTGTATAATGAGAGTTTTGAAATATCAAAATATTATTGTGCAATTGATACCGAGGCATGGTTGAGTGGTTGACTAGGTCGGCATCCTAGAACTACAGTAAAAGGGATTCTTCCTTTTAACTATCTTTTGTACCCAATTTTCATATTTCCCATAATGCCTATGGTGTATAGGAAGTTAAGTGAAGTTTTTTTTAAAGAAAAAAGATAGAAAATAGAAAATAAATTTAAAAAAGATATAATAAATAAATAAAAATAAATTATAAAATATTAAAATATTAAAATCAATATAAAGTAAAAAAAAAATATGGATTGATATTCCCTAGTAAATCATGATGCTTATAAATGGGTGTTCGATTTGTGCAAGATTAAATTTGTTCTCCAAGAAACAGGACCGTCAATTTTGTATAGATGATATGCCACTTGTAACCGCAGATACTAGATAGGGCACGATCAACTACAGCTGCTCCTGCCTTAGCTACTGCAATTACTTTAATAACTCAGAAATTAGAAGATGCACGGTTATGCTCTGGTTTACTTTTTAATAAGCCTTGGAAGGGATTTTCTTTATTTTTTCGTTTAAACAAAAATTTAGGTTTAGGGGAGAATTAGGTCAAGATATGTCTCTATGCTTATCAAATCCAAATCATAACAATATATGAATAAAAAGTCAATCAGATGAGTTGACCCAATTATCAATAAGGGGGCGCGTGACAGGGGCTTTAATTTTATATTCCTGGGAATAGTATTCCCGGGAATACTAATCCCAGGAATGTTATTCCCAGGAATAATATTTTAAGAGTGTTTGGTAGAAGTATTAGTTGTTACAAGATATACTTGGGAATTGACATTCTTGTGTTTGATTGTTATTTATATTCCCAGGAATATTGTATGATATTTCCAAAATGCCCCTCATAATTTTAATGCCAAAAGTAATAATTTGAACTTAAAAATTACACTATTTTAACTACAAGTCAACAATTCTAACACCAAAATTAACTATTCTAATTAATAATTAACAATTTCAACTAAAAAATTAATTATTTCAACTAAAAATTAACAATTTAAACTCAAAATTAAATATTTAAACAAAATTAATTATTGTTACTCAAAAATTAATAATTTTACACAAAAATTAACAATTTTAACTAAAAAATTAACTATTCAAATTCAAACATAACAATTTTAACTCAAAAAATTAACAATGCTAAATGTATGAATACCAATTCAAACACACAATCCATATAAATGTCAAATCTACTATTAAAGCCAAACACACTATAAGAGCTACCAATTTATACAAAATGTTTTGATTCAACTCCCATAATTGTTCTAAAATAAGAAACTATGACTCATCAAGTACATCCAAAACCAAGTCTAGCCTATCTTCCGGTGCTAACGTGTAAAAGTAGTCCGTTAGATATTTGTCCTTCGCAATAATTCTGCCAGCTCTAATCCTCTGTTGATTTGACAAGCCATCAATTTCCTTCAGTAGCGTAGTTATGTTCATTCTTCTTTCAGCTCCTTCCTTCTCATGCTTGAAACAAGAAACAAGTTCAAGAATGTTATCCGATGATTTCTCATAAACATTCGCGATCTTGCCTATTGTTTCATTCAGTGCATCCATGGCATCAGAGCCTTTGTTTCCTCTCTTTCTTTTGTTCTTTTCTTGGGTAGACGAAGAACCCATAGCACCTGGAGCTATGGATTCACTTTCAGGAGCCTAAAATTTCAATCAACTCAACTTAGTCACTAACAAATTCACCAACAAAGTAACTTAACTTATTTTAAATGAGGTTTGATAGCAACTATGGATTAGCTGTCAAACAAGTTAAAACCAAATGAAATTTTTGAAGTATCTACATGATAATCAATGTTGGTAGAATTAGCATAATTAATTATGTGGCTATTCTGATGTATATCAGTGTTGCAATAGGTGTAGCCACAGCTCTGAAGTATCTACATCAGAATATCCTTACACATAACGTCCACTTCCACATCATGAAATACCTTTTTTACACTCATATTCAGATACTCAGATATCAGCAGCTAATTCATATGCATTTCCATTAGTTTTCTAATAGACAAGTGACAGCGCCTAAGTCCTAAACAGAGTGTCATGTTCTGTATAGCCCAAGAAATGACAAACTAAATGTGGGGATAAAACTTTAATAAGCAGCAACATACAAATGATTGGATGGAGAAAGAAATCATCTTTACCTCATTATTAGTATCATGTTCTCCTTCTATTAGCCAGTTGTTCAAGCTTTATTATGGTTATATACTTCCACTGTTTAAAAATTTTTGATATGATAAAGACAAGTTTAAACTTATCGACACAGTGGTAAAGTAAGAGTATATTCATTCTTTGATAATTTGATGAGCTACGATTATAATAATTTTTTTCACTTTTGAATAAAAAGAGAACCGGTTGGTTTAGATTAGATTTGGGAGGAAAAAAATTCAAATCGGTCTTTTTAAATTGGCTTGGATTTATTATTATTATTATTATTATTATTGGCAAAATCTAAACCAAACCAATTTGATCAAATTTGAAATATTAGGATCGGGTTATTAGATTTATCTGTTTATATGCTTTTGAATTTTTACCCAAAAAAACAAAGCAATAATAAGTACTATAAGTTGTAAAACATCAAAATTTTATATAAGTAAATTTGTAAAATATCAGAACATAGTATGTAAACAACACAATTATAATATCACAAAAATTGCAAATCCAAAATCTTTGACAACATAATTCATATTTTATGATCATAAAATCCTCAAACACATTATAAATTGAAGACATTTAAAAGAGACATAAAAGAAATTTGTCATCTCCAAATTCAATTCACAATTTTGAGCACTTCATCCGTTTCCTACAATTTAAAACAAAAAAAGAAAAGATTGGCTCAAGTTGAATCTTGAGTTAGTGGCAACAACACCATCAGAGACTATTACCAGCAAATTTTTCCATTGATAACTATTTCCAAAGGAATCATTGACAATTTTAAAAAAATGAAAATCCATCAAAAATAGGTTGGAAAAATTCATCAATGTGAAATCAATCATTTCCGGTGGATTTTTTGGGTGTAATCAGTGGATTTTTCCCTTGGTAATGCATTTTTTAAATAAAAAATTAGACTTATGGGAGTTCATTAGCTCTTTTGGCGTTAGAGAAATTTGCTATTATTCTTTTATTACTTCTCTTTGTGTGTTAAGCATATATGAGGTATTTTTGGGTGTGTTAAAGACTTGGATTTTGAATAGAGTATAAACATTTTTGTATTCTTTATTATATTTTCATAATAAAATATTTGATTATCAAATTTGCCCATTATGAACACCCAATTTTATTCGGCACATAAATAGAAAATCCAAAATTGACATAATTTTTAATTTCTTTTATAGTCTTGTCCATTACTTCTTTTTAAACAAAACAAAAAAATATCTTAGCCCATTTCTAAAAAAAAAAAAATTGTGTTCAAAAAAGAGAACATAATTTTCACCCGATTAGATAACAAGTTTTTCCCAAACTCACAGTGAGAGCAATCAAAAAAGAGAACATACACTTTGTGAAAGAAACCAGTGTCAAAATCAGTAGCAACAGAGTCAGCAATCTCAAGGAAGAATACATCAGAACCAGCAATAACAAGCAGAGGTATTTTTGACATCAGATTGATCACAAACGAAATAATCAAATACCCATAAAAGGGGTGGAGAGCCGCGGCCTCCCCACCATGCCATGGCCGCGGCTCACTACTTTTCTCCTCCACCATTCTTTCCAAACCTCCCACCATCAGCGTCATCCTTAGCCATCACCTCTTCACACCACATGCAATCTTCCTCCATGCCACCACCGCGAATCTCCCGCTTCCCCACTGTCACGTCACCGGTTCTACCTCCCCTTCCATCATCTTCCGCCGCTGCTGTAGCCGCGCGCCACTCTCCCTGCCTTCCTTAACCACCGCGCCTTTGGCCTTCCTTATCCACCCTCCGCGGCCATCATCATCGAACGAGATCTGTGCGCCCCGCATGCACTTCGCTCCTCTACCTTCCTCCATCAAACCCGCCGCGAATCACCGCGCCCCTCCACCACGCGGCCGCCGGCCTTTCCCAGGCACAGAGCTCTCTTCCTTTCGCACGGCTTCCCTCTCTTCCCCTGGCACCAGATCGCCAACGCACCCTCTCCATCCTTCCTCCACTAGCACCAGCCACGGGGATCGACATCCGCGAACCCCCACCGCGCCACTCCTCCTCGCATCATCTCCGGCGTTGGCCCGCGGCGGACCGGCCGTGCGGCCTCTCTTCTTCCTTGCCAGCACGACGACCGCCCCCTTTATGTTGAATATTCTATGTGTGGACTAGCATAAATTATTTTGTTATAATTTAGTTTTAATTTGATCCCAGATTAATTACATGCCAAAATATATTTGACCATATTGTTTAGCCCAATTCTATAGTTAATTTTGTTATTGGGCTTGATTTTATTTCGTTATTAGTGGATATGGTATTGTTTGATTATTATTATTGGGCTTAGCCATAAGGGGCAGGCTTGACCCATTTTATTACTAATATGCAGAGGCCCCTACTCTTAACCCTTATCAGAGTGCCTGTTGCCCCATTGAGACAGCGCACAAATTTCTGGTATCTGAAAGGGTGATAGGAGGAGCTCTCTCTCTAGATTTCCCTCTGCAGCTGATTGCTTTTCTCATGAAAAAAAAAAGAACCCAGTCATGGACTCATCAACCTCGACCGTTCCAGGTAATTCTAAACACCTAATCTCGATTATAGCATTTGTCATATTATGAATTGAATCTAAATTTTCATCAAGTGGTATCAGAGCCAATCCAATTCTGATATGACAGCAATTTGCAGTTTCAAATTAGGTGTTGATGATGTATTTTCGTATATAATATGAACCTTAGTATCTAATTTGGGACTTTACGATTTGACCGATTAATCTCGAAATTGAATGAGGGTTATTGTTGCTAATTGCTAATAATTTTCTGAACAAATCGACATAAAGATTGTGTAAAATGGTTGAGTGTATAGAGAGAATTTTATCTTTGAAAATTAGAGCCCTAGAATAGAACCCGATTTCAATTTGACGAACCTGAACCCATACCTGTGTGAAATTGTTTCAATTACCTTAAGGCTTTTGTAAAGGATGAAATTTCGAACCCATTGACACCAAAATCATGAATTTTCATCGAGTATTGAGAGCGAAATTGTGAAAAACCCGAGGCTACCCGCTTAAGTATTCATGGATTTTTCTGAAATTATATAGGCTATTATTCGAAACAGTATTATATGGATTTTGTAGAGCGTTGAAAGACGAATCCATAGAGACCAAAATCACTTAATTTCGTTGAGAATTGAGAGAGATATGGTGTTCGACCCGTTTAGGTGTAAAGCAAGTCGTGCAACTAATCACAGGACCCGGCTGGAGGTTGAAGATGATGAATAGTGCAGAGTAAACAGTCCCACGCGCGGGCCCAGGCGCGTACAGCGCGTGTGGGCCCATCCGGGGCCTGTTTTGGCCCAATTTTTTTTTATTTTAGGTTTTTTAATTTTTTAGAATTATTGGTAATTTGTAATTATTTTTTGGGTAACGAAAATAATTATTGTTAATTTTTCATTGCATAAATTGCTTAGAAATATTGGGTACTCTTCAAATTTTGGTCTGAAATTTTTTGTGCACTTTTCTAGCACTGTTTGGGCACATTATGTTCAGCATGTTCTCAATTTTGATATCATTTGGTCAATTAAATAATTTTGTGTTTTATTATATGCATATTATTAATTATTGAGATTATGTTTTATTGCTATTATAAAATTTTGTGATATATAATTCTGAGATATGCTTTTTTAGACCATTTTATACTGTTATTTGGTATTTTTCATAGTTGTGAGCTCGCCTTCGCGGGACGAATTATGATAAAATACTAGTGTTGGAAAACTATTGTTACTAATGTGGCATTAGGAATTATTTTAATAATGCACCTTCCCTATCGGTTTGTCTTTATTGAAATAGTTCCTGATAATTGGTAATTATATTTTAAAGTTTTCAGTATCCTCTCGATATTAGCTTTAAGAATATAATTATTTTCTGTAATGTGGGAGTTAACTTATGCATTGTAATTCGGGACCCTTCGGCGGGATTGCATTTGCATGAGATAACTTTATTGTGGTCATAAGCTCTATTTCTTCTCTTGGATATGCTTGATAAAAATCTCCCATTAATGTACAAATTCCAGCTTTGCCTATGAATATGAACTCTTTACCAAAGCTAAATGGAACAAATTATGAGGACTGGGCTGATTCTATTAAGTTGTTCCTTGCTATTTCCAACATTGATGTCGCTTCTTCGAGAGTGAGCCTGAAGTTCCCACACCTGATTCTTCTGCTGCTATCATAGCAAAACATGATAAGTGGGCTCATTCTAATAGAGTTTTTCTGATGGCCATGAAGTTCACTATGGACAAGACCATCAAAGATAATGTTCCTGAAACGAACAGTGCTAAGGAGTTTCTTGAGGCTGTGGGCAAGAAATTCAAGAAATTTGATAAGACGGAGAAGGCTTACTATCTTTCATTGCTGACAAAGACTAGATATGATGGTGTGTCTGGTGTTCGTGAGCATGCTATGAAGCTCACCAACTGGTACAATAAATTGAAGTCTATGAAGGTGGAACTGGGAAGTGATTTTCTGGTTTGGCAGGTGTTGGACTATTTTCTTTCTGAATTTGATGTTTTGAAGACTTCTTATAATGCACAAAAGGAAGAGTGGTCTATTGATGAGCTCATAGCCATTCTTACTCAGGAGGAGCAAACTATGAAGAAGGGTAAAGCTCAAGTTGTTCAGCTGGTTTCCCATAAGAATCACGATAAGAAGAAGAAGCATTTTAAGGGAAAGAGTAGCAAGCCTCAATTCAAGAAGAAATGGAGTGATAAGTCTGGACCTCCTTCAGTTCATGAAGATGGTGAACCATCTGGTGTGAAAAACAGATTTAATGGCACTTGCAAGTTTTGTGATGTATTCGGGCACAAACGATCTGACTGTTTTAAGTTTAAGAAGTGGCTAGAGAAGAAAAAGCAAGGTATTCATCTAGCTCTGGTATGTTTTGAGTCTAATCTTGTTGATGTCCCTTCTCATACTTGGTGGTTAGATTCTGGAACAACCATTCATATTGCAAAATCTATGCAGGAGCTCAAAACCAGGAGAAGGCCAAATGAAGGGGAGGTGTCTGTTGCAGTTGGAAATGGGATGAATGTCAAAGTAGAACATATAGGAGTAGTTGGTTTGAAATTAAGTAGTGGACATGAGTTGATTTTGCGAGACACTGTTTGTGTACCTTCTATGAGAAGGAACTTGATTTCAGTTTCAGTTTTGGATGAATGTGGGTACTCTTTCCATTTTGGATCTAATAAAGTTGTTTTATATTATGAATCTATTGTTGTTGGATATGGTGTTAAATTGAATGGCATGTACATGTTGGATCTCGATCCTCTTTCTCTTGAACAGCGACATTCCAATGTTAATAATGTTGTTGGGAAAAAACGTGGAAAAGCTGTTGAGAATTCTTCTATGTTGTGGCATAAGAGGTTGGGACATATATCCCGAGAAAGGATGGAGAGGTTGATCAAGGAGAACATTCTTCATAATGTGGACTTCTCAGATTTTGATATCTGTATTGATTGTGTGAAAGGGAAGCTTACTGCTGGAGTCAGGAAGAAAAGAGTTGGTAGGAGTGAAGGCATTTTGCAGTTGATTCATATAGATATCTGTGGGCCGATAACTCCCATTGCTTTGGGAGGATATAGATATTTCATCACCTTTATTGATGATTTCTCAAGATTTGGCTGGATTGATTTGTTGCGTGAAAAATCAGACTTTTTAGATGCTTTTAAGAATTTTAAAGCTGTTGTTGAGTTGAAATTTGACACACAAGTTAAGTGTGTTAGATCTTATAAAGGTGGTGAATTTTATGGAAGGTATGATAAAACTGGCAAGAATCCTAGCCCCTTTGCAAGGTTTCTGCAGGATTGTGGTATTGAGGCACAGTATACTATGCCTAAAACTCCGCAGCAAAATGGTGTCGCTGAAAGGCGAAATCGTACTCTCATAGAGATGGTTAGGTGTATGCTTAGCCATTCAACTCTTCCTAATTTTTTATGGGGAGAAGCCTTGAAGACAGCGGCTTATATTTTAAATCATGTGCCAAGTAAGTCAGTTCCAAAGACTCCATATGAACTTATGACAGGGAGAATGCCTACTCTGAAGCATTTTCGTGTATGGGGTTGTAAGGCAGAAGTCAGGCTCTACAATCCAGAAATAAAGAAGCTTGATCCTAAAACGATTAGTGGTTTCTTTGTTGGATATTGTGTGGGCTCCAGAGGTTCTAGATTTTATTGTCCTACTCATACAACTAGAGTCGTTGAATCTGATCGTGCTGTCTATTTTGAAAACGATTCAGAACATGTTGTAACTCAGGAGCCGCGTGTTGTTAGCTTCAGAGAAAAGCATGTCACTATTCCTGTACCCATTACTTTTTTGCCCGAGTCTATGCCGACTGTTGTCACTCATGATGAAGCCATTGATCCCATTGTTGGTGCTGATGTTGATCCACAAGTTGATTATGATGTTCAGAATCCAGATATTGTTGTGCCTCAATTGAGGCGATCGGAGCGTGTTCCTACATCTACTGAGTCTACTAGATTCAGGGATTATGTTGTTTATTTACAGGAACATGAGTATGCTTCTATTGAGGATTCTGATCCCGTTACCTTTCATGAAGCTATTTATGATCCTCATAGTTTACAATGGCTGGTTGCTATGGAGGATGAATTGGCTTCCATGCATAGGAATGATGTTTGGGATTTGGTGGAATTGCCCGAAGGTTGTAAACCTGTTGGTTGCAAATGGGTCTTTAAGACCAAACGTGGTGCTAGAGGAGAGATAGAAAGGTACAAAGCCAGACTTGTTGCTAAAGGGTACAACCAGAGGGAAGGCATAGACTATAAAGAGACGTTCTCTCCTGTCTCTACTAAAGACTCTTTTCGCATTGTGATGGCCTTGGTTGCTTATTTTGATTTAGAGCTTCATCAGATGGATGTTAAGACAGCATTCTTGAATGGTGATCTATTTGAGGATGTTTATATGGATCAACCTGATGGTTTTGTTGAAAATGGCAAGGAACACATGGTTTGCAAATTGAAAAGATCCATTTATGGTCTGAAGCAAGCTTCTAGACAGTGGTACTTGAAGTTTGATCACGTTGTAAGCTCTCTTGTGTTTAAGGAAAATGCAGTTGATCAGTGCATTTATCTGAAGAATAGTGGGAGAAAATTTGTTATTCTTGTTCTTTATGTTGATGACATCCTTTTGGCCAGTAATGATGTGGGTTTTCTAAATGAAACCAAACAGATGCTTATAACTCATTTTGATATGAAGGATCTTGGTGATGCATATTTTGTTTTAGGCATTGAGATTCACCGTGATAGATCTCGCGGTATCCTTGGTTTGTCTCAACAAGGATATATTGATAGAATCCTGAACCGGTTCAATATGCAATTTTGTAAGCCCTGTGTTGCACCCATTCAAAAGGGTGAGAAGCTTTCTAATGCCCAGTGTCCTCAGACTGAAAGTGAAATGACAGATATGAAGAAAATTCCTTATTCTTCTGTTATTGGCAGCCTTATGTATGCTCAAGTTTGTATACGTCCTGATCTTGCTTTTGTTGTTGGTGTACTTGGGAGATACTTGAGTAAACCTAGTGTGGCACATTGGCAGGCTGCAAAACATGTTTTGAGGTATCTGAAAGGTACAAAAGATTATATGCTTACATACAGGAGGTCAGATCATCTTGAGGTAATAGGTTATTGTGATTCTGATTATGGTGGTTGTCCAGATGATCATAAGTCCACATCAGGTTATGTATTCATGTTAGCTGGAGGAGCTATCTCTTGGAAGAGTGTCAAACAGACTCTTACAGCTACATCAACCGTGGAAGCAGAGTATATAGCTTGTTATGAGGCTACACGTCAAGCGATATGGTTGAAGAACTTTATTGCTGAGTTTGATTTTGTGGAGAGTATCTCTAGGCCTCTAACCATATATTGTGACAACTCTGTTGTGGTGAGCCTCTCTCTTAATAATAAGAGCTCAAAGCAGACAAAACACTTTGAGACAAAGTTTATGTTTGTGAGAGAGAAGATTCTGGAGTTTAAAACTCGTGTCGAGCATATCCCTACAGAGCTTAATGTTGCTGACCCCTTAACAAAAGGTATAACTGTTAAAACTTTTGTTGATCATGTAACCCGTATGGGTGTAGTGAGGTCTTTTGATATTTTGGATTAGTGGGAGTTTATGTTTTGTTATGACCTCATACTGAATAATATTTGAGACATTGTTCAAATAATGATTATTGTTGCTATTGTTATTGCCATATGAATATTCTGCGCAGTTTAATTGTTATAACCATTATTGTATATTTATATATTGTGCTGGCATATTGTGGAGACATTTTAGACCCAGTCTCAATCTTGTTATTATGATAAGATTCATTAAATCTTATATGGCATCTTGGGCGGATGCTTGGGCCATTTTGTTGGGAAGTAGCACCTTGTTCAAACTTTGGCATGCCATTTTGTTGTGCTCTCCCATTTATCCATATTCCACTTTGTGGTTGGGTCACAGGATATAAGTGTCTTGCAATGTATGATATCACTATTCCTTCGAGTATGATTTTCTGCATTGTTGAGATACTTGTAGTTCCATTTTGGACCTTTCGTGGTTTATGATGGTTTATTTTGTCATTTTGTTGTGGCCACATATTATTGATTAATCTAGTACATTATAATGTTTTGATTTATGCTGTCCAAGTAGGAGAATGTTGAATATTCTATGTATTGACTAGCATAAATTATTTTATTATAATTTAATTTTAATTTGATCCCAGATTAATGAGATGCTAAAATATATTTGACCATATTGTTTAGCCCAATTTTATAGTTAATTTTGTTATTGGGCTTGATTTTATTTCGTTATTAGTGGATATTGTATTGTTTGATTATTATTATTGAAGCTAATTATACGGCTTGGCCCATTTTATTACTAATATGCAGAGACCCCTACTCCTAACCCTTATCGAGTCTTATACATTCCATTGACAAATGGACAAATTTCTGGTATCTGAAAGGGTGATAGGAGGAGCTCTCTCTGGATTTTCCTCTGCAGCTGATTGCTTTTCTCATGACAAAAGAAAGAACTCAGTCATAGACTCATCAACCTCGACCGTTCCAGAAAATTCTAAACACCTAATCTCGATTATAACATTTATCATATTATGAATTGTACCTAAATTTTCATCACTTTACTCTCAATCTCTCAGTCTCTTGACCAGTCTCTCTCACTCCCTCTCTCTATATCTCTCCATTTGTATCTCTGTGTGATGTGTTTGGCTATGCGCTCACATCTCCCTCTCTCTGTTGCACTCTCTCTCCGCACACTTCTTCCTTTGGCTCCGTGAGTGCGTGTGTTTGTGGGTGCGTGTGCGTGTGCGTGTGAGATAAGGAAAGTGTTTTCCATTTCTCAGGTTGTGGCTTTCTCTCTCTCATGCTCTTTCACGCCCCCTATCGTGAGACTTTGCGTGTGTGTATCACGTGGGTGGGGCTTGAAAAAAGCTCTGAGTAATGATTTCCCCACTCCACGATATCATTATTCTTTGTTTTAAAAAGAAGAGAAGTCCAAACAATGTCAAAACCAAGCCCCTAATTTCAAACCACCGGATCGTTCCTTTCCTTTTTTTAATGACTGATTCCTTTCTTACTTTATTTTATTTGTCTTTTTATTTGTCCTTACAATTTTTTTTAATATAAGAGTTTGCTTTTGTTTCATAGTATCTTTTAAAGGCCCAACACTGAAGGTTTGCTCGAAGTTGACAAAACGACAAAGGAATAGTTGTTTAAAATGCCAACGCTGGGCTATACGTTAGTTACTCTTGTGTATATATATATATTTTTTTATTTTAGAATGTCTTGACTAAAATTAGCATTTCGTTTTGCTCAAAAAAATAAATTAATAAATAATTCAAATTCAAATTTTTCGATTAATTTAATTGTAACGACTTGTTAATCTTATATTCTAGAATATTTTAACTGTGACAATTTGATATTCTAAAATCTTTTTTTTTAAAACATTTAATCAACCCACAAATACTTCCTGAAGAACTACGTGACTAATTCTACAAGACTGCGCGATACGTAGAGAAAAGCGATTCCGTTCTCTATCAAACCAAAATTATATTTTTAAAATTTCATTTTTATTTATCTTATTTTGTCATGCTTGTAAATTTTTTTCTAATAAAATTTTTGTTTATAAATGAGATATTTTATTTTATCTAATTTTCACTTATTTGTCGAATATTATACTTTGAATAAAAATGTTAGACATCTAAATTGTGACAATTTGATATTTCAAAATTTCTTTTTAAGGAAGATTTTTTTATGTAAAAATATATTAAAATAAATATTTCAAAAGGTTGTTAATAATTTGTACAAATCAATTAAAGGTATCATTTAAGGATAGGTGTATTAGGGGTACGTAGGATTAATTTCCTATCATTTTCTATGTATAACTATCTCCCAAACTCAAATTTAGTTTTAAAGACCATTTTCTAAAATAAAATAGGTTTTTTTCATATTTTTTCCAATTCAAACAAATTTGATGACGACTTCATATTTTCAAATAACTTCTTTTTCACTGTCCCGTTTGTGATCCCGATTACGACATGCATAGACGTGTGTTATTTGTTGTACAACGAAAATTCCCTATCACATCTTTACTTTACACTTTCACATATTTGTGGCTCTTTAGGCTGCCATTTTTTATAACCGAAAGAATAACATATGTTGGGTTACAAAATTGTTCAACGAGATTATGAACCATTAAAAGGCCGGTTGAGTGGAGAAGGAATATCTTATTTCCTATAAATGAAAATAAGGAATAAAATGACTTTGCAAATTACATAAGGATTTTGCTTATAATTAAGTTCTACTATAAAGCTGTGATAAAGGGAAACAATTAAACATAGATTGAGATAAAATACTCACATTATTGAAGACCTTTATGCCTTATAGGTCTACTATGGAAGTCACTTGTTGCAAAGTTTTATGACAAATAGCGGAGGGATCAAAGAATTATAGTAGACTTTTTATCATTTAAGGACCCACATCTACTTCTTTTTTTTTTCTACTTGGTTAACAAATCATCACTTTTATGAGCACATATCCAACTGGTTTACAAATTTCTCCTTTCGGTCATTTGTGACCATATCCAATTGTTTCGTAAATGATTTCTTTTCTATCATTTATGGACCGTGTCATTTAGTTTATTTTATTTTCTATCATATGTAAACCAGTATCCATTTCGTTTACAAAACCTTACTTATATCTCATTTGTGAACTCTTATCCAATTGGTTTGCCAATTTTTAATTTTCTATCATTTTTTAACATATATCTACTAGGTTTGCAAATATTTAATTTTCTGTTATTTGTGTCCACATCCAAATGGTTCACACATGTTTTTCATTTTTGTCATTAATTTCTAAACTCATATCCGATTGGTTAGAAAATATTTTATTTGAGTAATTGTGAACCTATATATGTCCAATTAGTTCTCAAACCTTTTCTTTTCTATCATTTTTTTAATTAAACCAGTCTAGTTAGTTCACAAATATTTTCTTTTCAACCCTTTGTGAACCCATATCCACTCAGTTTGCACATTTTACTTTGATGTGCTTTTTTATGCAATGTGCAGAAACATATCTAGTTGGTTTGCAAAGTTTTTTTGAAAAATTATTTGTAAACTCGTACCTAGTTGGTTCGCAGGTATTTTTGTTTTCACAATTTGTAAAGATATATCTAGTTGATATTCGAATTTGTCCTTACTTTCGAAATGCTTCCTTTTCCAAAATCCAAGAATCTTAGGCGTGTGGTTTGCAAAACAATTTAATATTTCTAGGAATCTTAGAGGAATATACTATTCCCATGGTTGATTTGCAAATTAAATTCTCAAAAATCTTGTATATTATGTCTAGAAATAAACTATTCTTGTATTTGGTTGACATAAATATTTCTAGGAATATCGTGTATTTCTTTCAAAATATCCCTACAAATTTAAACATAAATTTAATTTTTAATCACATTAAATTCATAATTAAGTATAATTTCCAACATACCCTATCAATTTAAACTAAACAATTAATTTTTAATTATATTAAACTCATGATTAAGCATCCCAAATAACCCTATCAATTTGAACTAATAAATTAATTTTTAATCACACTAAACTCATAATTAAGTATAATTTTTAAAATATCCCATCAATTTAAACTTAGGAATTTCTTTTTTATCTCAAACACGACGTAGAAATTTTTGTTTTTTCAAAATTCCATCCAAACACATCCTAAATCACAAAAAAAAAACACCCTTAATTCATAATTATCAAGTCTTATTTTCAAAAGACCAATTATATTCATAATAAGTCGAACCCTCCGTTCAAAATCTTATTCCCAAACAACCACAATAAATCTATAACTACAATATGTAGCACAAACCAACTGATGCAAATATCATAATATAAGTTCAAACTTAAGAATAATCCATAAATATGATAATCAAATCTAATTACTAATTCAAATCCAACTTACGAGCTAACAGTTCCTACAAAAGCCACTTGATTGTCCTAAAATAAGAAAATTAAAATCTAAGAATAATTATTAAAAACTGTGGCCACGAATACCAATATATCTTCAGGTATAAGTGAGAAGAACATGTCCATCAAGTTGTTGTCCCTTGAGATAGTAATGGCAACCTTCATTCTTTCATTAGTAGACAAGCCATCAACATCTCTTAATAGTGGCATTAGCTTTATTCTTTTATCAACTACCTCCTTCTCCACCTTAAAGCAAGAAACCAAGTCTGATATTAAGTAAAATCATATTTATCATCTCCAAATGCAGGATCAAGAATACAACAACTCCCATCTTCTTTTTACAATCCATGCTGTGAAAACAATAAAGAAAATCTCACAATCAGGTTTCAACAAATCTTTCCAGAAATAATAATGTTTTATTTAGATTTGTCCACAATCAGATTTATTAACATTTTATACAACACCAACTAAGCATAAGAGAGTGCAGCAGATAACCTCAGCAGAAGCAAAAATCAAGCTAGTGCACAATAGAATTCAATTCCATAATCACATAGTAGCTCACAGTGGGAAACATAAGAATATTACAGAGTTATGAAACCCATATAATGTAGGAAAGCCAAAAACACAATATTACAAAGAGAGAAGCATAAACATAATTTCAGAACCACATGCAATCAAAATGAGCAGCAAAATTTCATATAGAAATGCAAAAATCGTCATGACAGCAAACTTTTGCATATGGAAAAATTTTCACAGCCAATAAACACTCATGCAATGCTACTATTTCTTCCCAAGAAATAGTAGCATCTCCATACTTCTCTCAGTTCTCTATATTGCTTTTGTGAGACTTCATTTTCCTTCCTAAGAATTAAGAAACACGTGTGCTTTAAAGGTGCAATTAGATTAATTTAGCGTAGCTAGAATTGGGAGTAGGATGCTTTTTATCAGTGCTTGAGAACGCCTATAAAAAAATTTGCAACATAGCACAACACATGGTCAATGTGCAAACAATATTACATATGACAAGTCCAAAAGATATGGCAACCAAATATCAAACTAAATTTTAGTTCTAAAATCATTACCAGCTTAATACCCTGCTATAAAACTATATCATACATCAAAAATTTCAAGCCACAACTAAAAGAACTTCCAGCAATGTAGTACAAGTCTACAACACTACACCGTAAATAGTTCATCAGCAGCTACATGCCAAAAAGAACAAGCATCAAAAGGAACCTATCAAGACCCATTGTATGCACCACAACAATCCAAACACGCACCAACCATGTTAATTTAGTCAGTGTTTATCTATCAAATGCCAATACACTTGTGCTACACATACAGATCCTGTGAATTTTTTTTCATTCCTTTGCTTCTTTGTAAATGATTTTGATATCAGTTCAAGTTCACATGTTCTTATTGACCAGTAAGTATCAAAATCAGATATTATTATGCCTGCAAATACAAGCTTCTAGTTTCAGGGGAAAAAGACCAACCTGAGGCAGTTGGAGGCATTTAACTTCAACCAAAACAAAACTGAAGAAAAAGAAAAAACATTAAAAAAACAAAGCAACTATCCAAATCAACCCCAAAATATCAAACAACCTAACAAGCAAAGACACAGTCACAGACAAGCACAACAACCAAATTCATAAAATTCTAGTACTAATCAAGAGGAATAGCGGAAATTTAAAGATATATGAAACTTAAAAATGAAAAATAAAATAACAGCATTGATAAAAAGGCATAGATCTAGAAAATGAAGGAACACGCGTTAATCGAAAATGAAAGAAATACGGTTATTCTACAAATTCAACAGGGCACAATAACATTTCAGAAGAAAAAATTAAAAGAAAAATAGAAAAGAATGGAAGAAGCCGAAATGGAGGAAGAGAAAAGGCAAAGGAGGGAACCTGATGATAGTGAGCGAGAAGGGAATGATGGATCCGGCGGAGGTGTGAGTAGCAGTGTGCGGCGACCACTGCCAGAGTTGTCGCCGAAGGAGATGGGGGAGATGGTGACGCAAAGAGAGAGAGTTTCTGCTAGGGCTTGATGAAATATTAAGAAAACCGAATGAATGAGGCAAATCGAGGATTGTTTACGATTAGAGAAGGATATTTTTGCCTTTTCAAATTGTCAGAATAATTCCCTTCCCTTCCCTTGAAAATCCAACATTCCTATATTGTAGGATGAAAATAAAAAGAGAATTGTTTCGTTCTTTGGAATAAAACATTCCTAGAAATATTTTTTCTGTCCATATATCAAATATAGGAATCCTCTATTCCAAAACTTAAATTCCCGATAGTATTCGAGCATTTTGCGAACCACAAGCTCCCTTAAAGCCATTTGTTTTTTAATGTAAAGATATGGTATTTCCAGCCTAGTAGGTGCATGAACAGAAAACTAATGCAGATGCTAAGGAGATGGATAAATTTTTGTGTAGACTAATGGCTAAACATACTGAGGTATTTGTCGTTGATGATTTTCAGGAAGGAAATATGACAGAGATTGCTTCTAATAATGAAGATTATGAACACAATGAGAGTGATATATCAAATGATGAAGATTGCCTAATGGAAGTAGAAGTAGAGGTGAAATAAATTATGATAATGCATATGATGGTGAGATATTTGATAATATTGTGGATAACAATGACCTTGAGGACCACTTTGAGAAGAATGATGAAAGAGAAAACATATGCACCAACGAAGAAGGAACCTCCAATCCTTTTTTTAGAAAAAACCGAACCCCAACAATAATAATTTTGACCTTGATGGTGGGGAAATTTCCTCAGGGTATGAAAGTGATTCTCTCAAAAACTATGATGATGATTTTGAAAAAAGGTAACAAGAAGACACAGAGAGGAATGCATATTATGAACGAAAATTCGGAGTAGAATTCAATTCTACTGCTCAATTTAGGGAAGCTATGAAAGTATGAACCTTGTTAAATGGTCGGGATGTGACATAAGTGAAGAATGGCAAGATTAGGTGTAGGATAAATGCAAGGTAAAAGGTTGCAAGTGGATGGCTTTTACAAATAAAGTGAGAAATTCTACATGTTATTGACTAAAGATTTTCAATGGAAAATACCCATGTCGGAGATCTTTCAAAGTTGTGTCAATCACAGTACAATATATATATATATATATATACTTAGCGTGTTTGTATGGTGAATGTGTGTTTATGGGTGTTAGAAGGGTGGATGCATCAAAAAAATCTTTGATTGTTCATAAAGATTATAAAAGATTATACATATAAATTATATCTAAAATGACGTAGAAGTGTATATCACCGTACCTTAATCATCTTCCATCATCGAAGGCAATCAGCACTTGATCCTTGATGCTGTCATCCCCAGTATTTTGATGGCTACTACTCTCACCACTTTCATATGTTTTCAATGATGAATTACTAAGTAAGTTTGGAGTCTCTTCTAATTTTGTATCTGCTTCAATCCAAGCATGCTTTTGATGCGTTAGGCTTATTCTCTCCAATTCCATTTCCACTTCCTTCATACTTGGTCTTTCTTCCCCTTTAAGTCTTAAGCATTTTCCTGCAAGGATAGCAACCTCCTTGATCTCCTGGTTGTTTTCTTCATTCAAAATGCCAACTTGAAGAATTTCAGACAAGCAATCCTCTTTTAAGCAAGATAGAAAGTAGGTAGCAAGACTTTTTTGCTTTTCCGATCTCTTAAAAGAAAAAGGTTTCTCACTTGTTAGAAGTTCTATGAGCACAACTCCAAAGCTATAAACATCGCTTTTCTCAGTTAGTTGGCTTGTTTGCATGTATTCTGGGTCCAAGTATCCAATAGTTCCTTGTACCACCGTGGCTAATGCAATGTGGTCTAGTGGAACCAATCTTGATGCGCCAAAATCTGACACTTTGGCAATGTAAGTGTCATCCAATAGAATATTGGCACTCTTGACATCTCTATGGATAATGGGTGTAGAAGCAGCTGAGTGCAGATATGATAGAGCTGCCGCTGTCTCTACTGCTATCCTTAGACGGGTTTTCCATGTTAAATTATTTGCCTTTCCTTCATTATGGATAAAATCAAAGAGGGTGCCATTGTTTACAAATTCATAAACTAGTATAGGAACTTCTTCCTCCAGACAACAACCTAAAAGTCTCACTACATTTCTATGATTGATTTGGGATAGAACAACCACCTCATTAATAAATTGCTCATTTTGGCTTTGATCAACTATTTTGGACTTCTTGACAGCAACAATTCTGGTATCAGTAAGAAAACCTTTGAAAACTGTACCATAACCCCCTTTGCCAATGATTAATTTCTCATCATAGTTGTTGGTGGCCTTCTTTAGTTCGGTTGCTGTGAAAATTTGAGCAATGTGGGCGGATTCATCTCTTGTAGAGAGTTGTTGTAGCTGTTGTAACAAAATAAGGCCGCCATTTTTCCTAAAGAATTTCTCCTTTTGTTTGATGAGTTTTCTTTTCTGGTACATCAAAAACAACAATGAGGTCGCCACAAAAAGAACGATAAATCCTATGCTTCCACCTACATTCAAAATATGTTAGACACAATTCTTGAAGTTTTCTTCAAAGTTAAGTCTAAACTCTAAATTGATATCATCTGCAGGGGTAGATTTTTCAAAGTGGTGGTTGATGCCCCCACACAATAATTTGGAAATTTTTCAATAATTATATATCAATATATATTTGTTCCTGTTATTATATTAAATTTGATCCTATATTAATTGAAAATATGACAAACTAACAAGATACAACATATTTCGCTTTTATTATGCTTGTATATTAACTTTGTGCTCATCATTACCAAAACTTTATAGATCTGTCACCATTGATCATCATCATACATACTAAATGAAAATATCATGCATGCTTAAGAAAAGGTTTAATTAGTATGCTAGAGATCCTATAATTTCATTCAATTATTATTAGGTCCCTATAGTTTAAAAATTTATAATCAAGTTTTTATACTATATAAAATTTTTTAATTAAGTCAGTATAGTTTAAAAATTATAATCAAGTCCCTATAACTATAATGTACAAAAGTTTTCAATCATGCTCCTATATTGTACAAAATTTTCAATGAAATCCCTATTCTATACAAAATTTTAGGGACCTGATCACAACTTTTAAGCCATAAAGACTTAATTAAAATTTTTCTTAGATACGGAATTGATTACCATTTTGTAAATTTTATGGATTTGACTAAAATTTTTATAAGGACTTCATTGTAAATTTTTAAATTAGAGAAATTTAATTGAAAATTGAGTAAATCTATAAATACCTCCAAAGTAATTAAATTCCTCAGAAAATAAAGATGAAAACTTAATAAACTCACTAGAAACGTATATGTTCTTTTCTTGCTTACCAATGACAAAATTGAGAGATACGTTTCTCTTGTGGCACCCATTATCCTTTGCTCCATTTCCGGATTGCCCCTTAGGACAAAAGCATTCATAGGACCCGAGTGTATTGTGACAATTATGGTCAGTTATACATGTATGATTTCCGGTCTTACATTCGTCAATGTCTGCAAGATCCGTAACGTAAATAATAAAATTGTCAAAAAAACAAGCGATCTCATTTGCTTAAGTTAAAACTAAACATATAGCCCACATACTGACTTATTTAATAATTTTTTTGTATACTTTTCACATTTCTCTCTTTCATATAATTTATGCAAATAGTAGTTGAAATATTTAATCTGTAAGATTTTGTAATTACTCTATTTTTGTAATCATTTTTCTATCTAAATAGAAATTTAGTTAAATGAATATTTCTTTGAAATAAATATATTTTTATCTTTTTTTCACATATATAAATATTTTTTCGGAATATGAACTAGTTCTTCTCCGTTCAGAATCATTCCTAAATGAGAAATACTACATAACAACAACAACAACGTGACCTATATTTAACTCAAATTGATTATGTAATAGAGAGGAGAGTTGCTTATAAAAATATTATAAAACAGTCTCACTGTGAGCTATATCCCTGTTTCTTGCTCTCTTTGGCCAAGTAACACAAATCTATTACTATTATATTTCTTAATTCAATAAGGCATGTTTGGCGCATATGGTATTATATATTCGATATATTTTTTATTAAAAAGATTAGGTAAAAAAGTCTAAGCCTAGGGTACTTGCAAGTGAAGCTTGTCAATGACTTAACTCATTTTGCTAATTTTCATTGGGTTTATTATACATTAGATATTATGGAATAAGTATGCTAGCTGTAGCTTTATTAGTTGTTTGATGTATATAGCGTGTTGTATAAGTTTAGCTACACAAACTACTTACGCATTAAAAAAGCAATAACTTAATTAAGCTCGGGAAAGTACGATTAGGCACAATTAGATTTTGATGTATAAGTTCTCTCTTTCATTCTTTATTATTTTCATGTATTTCTTTGAAAAATGTAAAATGTTTTAAAACAATAAAAGGTGAAAAAATGTCTATAAAATTAAAATATTTTTATTAAAAATGAATAAATTTTTTCAAAACAATTCATAATATGAAATCATATTTAAAATAATAAAAAATATGCAAATAATGATTAATTAATGAAATTTATATATAAATAATAAATAATATTTAGAAATTATTTATATTAAATATAAATTTCATTATATAAATATTTTATAATAAGTACAAAAATTAAGTAAATGTTTTGATTATTACATTTATTTGAAATAAATTTAAATAATCAATCTAAATTATTATTTAAATATAAATTTATTTTTTTATATTATCAAAATATGCAATAATAAAATATTAAGATACATAAGAGATAGAGGATATTAAATAATTATTAATATTTTATACTTTATTAAAAGCATAAATAGTTGTTAAAATAATTCTATATAATAATTAAATACATATAAATTGAAATTTTAAGGAATAATATTCATAATAAATATAAAAATGACAAAGTTTTAAATCATTATATTTATTTTCATATTCATTATTATATAATTAATTAAGTATTTCTTTTATTATTTTATATCTTGCTAAATATTTTACTAATGATTGAAATTATTTATAATATCAAGATGATAATATTTATTGTACTTATAATATAATACGTTATATATATCTAGATATATATATATATATATATATATATATATATGTATATATATGTATGTATGTATTGGTCACGAGTGATCGGAAAAATGGAAGAGACGACATCGAAAGAAAATGAAAAGCAATGAAAGAGAAAAGGTTTGGTGGTACCCTTCTTTATGAGTTAAAAAAGATTTAAAGAGGAAAAAAAAAAAGATAGACAGATAAAGAGCTAACAATACTACTTTAAAATTTTACTCTAAATATATATTAAGGAAGAGAAAATCGATCCGGATATCAAATCGATCAAATGCAGTTTAAAGGTTTAGAGGCCCAACTACCAATTCAAATTCAACCTAATATAATAAAAAATATATAAATATATACATATAATTAATTAGAATATAAATAAATATATTGAATCATTAACATTAACATAATCAACAAAATAATATTCATAAGTCTATAAAAATAAACATAATCTATATAAAATTTCTCTAGTCTTAACCTCACAACATGATCACAAAACATTTGAAAACAATACTCGTTAATAATCATTAAAATTTATAGTGAGTAGTCTATAAATAATGGAGAGAAGAGAATAACAACCCAATAATTTTTGTTAACGTCCTTTTTTGGTTCTATTTTTTTTACTCTATAACTGTCATAAGATATCAATATTTAAGTTTTAGAATTAAAAAAAATGAAGTTTTGTAAAAAAAAAGAAGCCTGGTCAAACCAGTCCAATTTTTCCTGGTTTTTTCGATTTTGACTCTCCTTAGTTTTTTGGACTTAACCAGACCGGCCAGATAACCAGTTCCTGATCGAACCAGTCGGACCTACCGGTCCGGTTTTCTCTTCCTTGATATACACTTCAAGATTAATGATAAGTAGGAGGAATTTTGTATCGTAAGAGCAAGAGAAGTGAGCCATTGAATCCTAAAAGAATGATCAAAATTTAAACATAAAATCAAGTAATGTTTTAAGTAATTATATGATCATTAAAAACTTTTAATTTTAATCATTCATATATAATTATATAACACAAATTTATTAATTTTATTCTCATAGCAATCCACTCTGCTCATTTGATCCTCTACATTGCAATAATTATATGCAATATAATAAGCTATATAATAATATTTATTGTAAAACTAACAGTAACATACTTTTTCCATTTAAAAAATAATTCCCACCTCAAAAGCATTTATTTCCTTAAAATTTTCCCTAAAATATTTCTTAAAGAATTTATTATTTTCTCTTTAAACTAAATCCTGAACACCACATAAAAAGTTTTTTATGATATTCTCCCTTTCTTGTAAAATGTGAAATTTTAAAAAAATAATAATAAGTAGATAAACTGGAAGCACAATTAGTTAACCGAGCAAGAAAAATGAAAATAGTGGTATTTTTTTATGATTGTTGGAATTTACATATGATGGGTTCAATCAACTCAAATCAAACCCAAACTAGCTCAGTTATTTGACTAGGCCATTTTTTTAAGACCAAACTCGATTTGACGATGACTTAACCGGTGACTAGGTTATTTGGGCTGATCCAATCTTCAAGAAACACATAAAGATTTAAAAATTATATATAGTTAAATTATAAAACTTTATAAGTAAGATATAAAATTGAAAAGAGATTATATAATATGCATTTTCAAATAGATCATATCAATATAAAAGTAACATAAACATAAATAGAATATATTAATTAAGTTATAAAATCTCATAATTTATTGCTAGTTATATTTAAAAAAATAAAACTTATAAAAAGTAATTTGATTTTAAGTCGGATCAAATCAACCCAAAATATGACCTAATCCCAACCTGAAAAGTGCACTTATGAGCTAAATTTTAAAATCTAAACCCAATCCATTAAGCTCTGAGCCGAGCCGGATTGCCGGTTGTGGTCCGTTCATAAACACCTTTAGATGATTTTACCATATAGAACTTGATTTCATAAACAAAATAGAAAAAGACTTCATCAAGGGCAATAGATAGATTAATGTTTAATCGAATCAATTACGTACCTATGCATCCCTCCGGATGGTATGGATTTCCTTCATAGCCTTTCTTGCATTGGCATCGGTAACCATATCCGGCATGTGAGTTCAAACAAATGCTATTTCCCTTGCAAGCATTGGTGCCTCTACCCCTAGAATGTTCACATGTTTCATTTCCAACTGTCCAGTCAAAGACAACAGGGATCCTCTCATAAGGCAAATTTTCTAAGTGCCTCTTAGAAAATTTGTAGTTGCCATTTTTGGCAACAAAGGAGTAGCTGCAGTTGTTGAAGCTCAAAGATCTATTGAAATTCTCATAGCTAAATGTTTGTATAGTGATGTTCCTCATCCCAAGAGGAATATCCACTTGGCAACACCCAATCCCTGAACAATGCCCATCGGCAATATTGATGCTGTTGCCATAACATCTTGTCAAGCACCCTGTTGAATATATTCCTGAATCAAAGAAGCTATTGAGATAGCCGTAAGTGTCACAACCAACACTAACGAACTTGTTGTCATCACTAGAAATGGTAAAACCGGGAGCATAAATTGTGAGCCAGGGAGTAGTACCGTTTCTCCTCGTGTTACCAAAACTACTACTATAACAAACTTTGGAGACATAGAACATCATGTCCACTTTAGCTTCGGTGATGTTTATGGCTATGACTGGGATGTGTCCCCAGAATAATTTGGAGCCGTCGCACTTTAGACCAAATGGCTTTTCCAAGAAACATTGCTTACCGGTTGTGGATGAATTTCCTACCCCAAATGGATATGGAATTGGAACACCTCCGCAATCTCTTTGGCAGCCATCAACGGTTTGAATGTGATCATCTGCAACTGCTCCTCCTACAAGGAGTACCAATGCAACGATTAGCACCACCATGGCCTTTGGCTCCATTGCCACACAAGCTTAATATCTCACTCACAACTAAGAAGATGGCTACAAGCTAGCTAGCTATCTCTATTTTATAGCCCTCTGAAGGGATGATGATCAGGTTAACGAGTCGGTGGGAGCAGGCCCTGTTTTCTACCAACCAAAGAGTCACGTGAAAATAACCTGTATTGGATATTGTTATCGACTTACACACTAGATTCCAGTATATTGACAATGATAGTGGACGTCAGAGTCCAATGTAAATTATGTATGTATACATAACATTATTGCCAACTAAAAACGGGTTAACTTTAATTTGTTTCATTGCCACGGGGGTTCAAATAATTGAACTCTTTAGAAATTCATTGGTTGCTACTTCCATTTGTCGACTTTTAAGACTTGATATAAATGAGAATTTGTCAAGAGGGGACCCAAGCAGTGCTAAATTATTCGCACTTTCAATTACAAAACAAAGTAGATTGGAAGAAAGGACAAATTGGAAAAGATCGAGGTATTTAACACTCATTGCATGTTTTAGGTGTGTTTCACTAAATTATCCTCACTGCTGTTCTCTTTTTTTTCTTAATTACTCTCCCTTCTTCACTTATAATTTAATAGGGATATGACTGATAAAAATTAATATTATTTAAATTTTTAAAATAAATAATTATGTATAAAAAAGTAAAAAAATTTAAAATGGATTCGTGCTTGATAATGAAGGAAATAATTGATAAAGATCAAAAGTTATTGTTCTCCACAGCTAGATAATGTTCATTGACTCTCGGTCAACGTACAATACTGTAGCAATCGAGATATTTTTGTGCGCTCTTGCGAGTGACTCATTGCTCCTGTTATAATATATCAGATGTATATATATGCTTCAACCCGCATATTTTGACCTCGGCCTCGCCCAAGATTTGTGTCTTCATGGGATTGAAGTAGAGATGGACTGCCTCGAACTCATCCAAGCTCTAACTTTTGGCCAACTTCAACATACATACTTTGATCTCCATCCCCAAGACTGCCTCTGGCAAAGTTGTTTTCAGTTTTGTTGCTTTTCTCATGTGGGCTGTAATGGCAACTGAGTACCCCACTATTTAGCTAAGCTTGCTAATTCCTATAATTGTTTTCACTTTCTCCCTTTTAAAATATCTATCTATTTTGAGAAAATTTCATATTTTAAAATATCTATTAATTTCATATTTCAATAAAATATTAATTATTTTTTTCAATACTATTCCTAATTAATTTTATATTTTCAAAATATTTTATTTAACATCAGTTCTGAATATTATTATACTAATTAGTACATAAAAATATATTAGCCTATTTATTATATTTTATTCAATTATTGATATTATTTATTATTAATATTATTCATTATTTTTTAATATATTTATTTATTTTAAATTGATAAATATTTTAAAATGAATAAATTATTTCCATTGAGGACGCTATACTCAAGGTGTATGCAATAATGGCAATTTTTTGATATCATGGCTTGCCCAGCCCAATAAAATTCGGGGCCCAGGTTACCCTTAAAAGTGCATATACTATATTAGATGGAGAAAATGAAAAGTAGTCTACGTGTGTTAATACGATAAAAGTTGATGATCGTGTGCTACATGAGGATGTACCCGCTTCGAAAGTACGGCTCAAATCAATCGGGATTTTAATGTTACGGTAATCGAAAGTATTTTGTGTTCCGAGAGCTAGTCATTGTTCTTGCTTTGATACATTAGACGTATGCTATGTTGGTCGTCTTTTGGGAATTGAGAAAATGAAAAGTGGCCTACGTGGATGTTTCAAAAAGCAATACCACGTGGATCACGATGGAGGCAAGGGAAGTTGCTACGTGCCTCATATATGAGTGTTTAGATGCATCAAAAGCAGTGTTCAATTGCAATGTCGTTTTCTCGAGTCAAGTCAATAATACCTCCCAACTGCAAGAGCTAATGAGGAAATAGGTGTAAGAATTCTTTCTTAATACACTCACCAACAAAAAAATTTAATAAAACTGATAGATAAGTAAATATATATTAAATAAAATTAATAAAATTTATTTTTATTGTATATATGCTTAAATTTAATGTGTTAGATTCACGTCCGAATATTTCACTATTGAAAGTTGGGATGATAGGTACACAATTTTAATTATTATATACACGTTGATTGATTAAGGCCACATGCGTTATAAGCAATTAAAAATGTGAATAAATAAACTAAAGTTTCATCATAGTCACCTTAAAAAAGTAATATTGCCACACTTTTAGAAAATGGCGACGAATATGGGTCTACAAATCAAAAGTGGAGATTATATATATAGACTCGTATTGATACACTTAGGTTTTTTTTCCCCTCTATTTTTCTTGACAAATTGGTCTCTGATCAAAGTTCCTGAGTGTCCTAATTGTGTGTGTATTATAATGCTTGTAAATGGATGTTGGGTGCATGCAAGATTAAATTTGTTCCCAACTCGTTGATTTTGTATAGATGATATGCCTGTACTGAATAGATATGGAATTTTAATATATCCACCTGTGTAAATGCAATTTTGGGCAAATTATACCTTTTTGAGATTTTATTAAATTTATTCTGACACTCTTCTATTTATAAATTTTATACAAAAAATCTTTGAGTTTATAAAATTATTATATCAACAATTTCCTCAAGTTTACACAATCATTTCATTACCCTACCTTTCATTGCATAATACATGATTTATTGAGAGAATGTCAATGTCACACAAATAAACAGAGATGAGTTCAGTAAATTCTACCAAATCTTGAAGAGGTAAATGTAATTTACCCTTAAATTTTTATTGTAGTAACTCCATATGTAGCTTGATCACCTGCAGTTGCTCCTACTCAAATAAGGCAACCATTGACATCAACCAAAAGATGCCTTATCAAAACATTTTTATTTTTTGTCTCGATCTTGATAGCCAAGGGCCTATTTAGTTTAAGTTTCTAGTTTTCAATTTTTGTTTTCAATTTTTCAATTTTTAGAATTTTGTGAAAGAAATACTGAAAACTGAAAATGAAAACTAAAAACTGAAATTTATAGTTTTCAGAATTTTCAGTATTTCCTTCACAAAATTTGTAAAACTGAAAAATTAAAAACTGAAAATTCAAACCAAACATGCCGTAAATGCTTCAGTATGTGTGCTTGAATTTTTCTACACAGTGAAGTTATTGGAAAAACAAGACAATTCTATGGCTGATTTTTTTTTTCTTCTAAAATTAATGAGTTGTAGTAATCTGTTTTACTAAATTATTTTCACTACTCTGCTCTTTTTTTCTTAGTTACTCTCCCTCCTTCACTTATCATTTAATAGGAATGTGATTGAAAAAATAATTAATATTATCTAAATTTTTAAAATGACAATTATTTTTGAAAAAATAAAAAATATCAAAATGGATACTTGCTTGATAATGAAGTAATTGTTAAAGATCAAAACTCTTTGTTCTTCACAGCTAGATAATGTACATTGTCTCTCGGTTGACATACTAATACTATAGTAATCGAGAAATTTTTGTGTGCTCTTGAGACTGAGTTATTGCTTATGTTATAATATATTAAATGTATGCTTCAACAAACATACTTTGACCTCATGCTCGCCCAAGATTTGTGTTTTTATCGGATTGAACTAGAGGCCTCACGCTGATTCAATACACATATTTGATCTCCATTTCCAAGACTGCCTCTGGCAAAGTTGTTTCTGGTTTTGTTGCTTTTCTCTGCTTGTCGGCTGTGGTGACAACCAAGTACCACATTATCTAGCTAAGCTTACTAATTTCCATAACTTTTTTAACTTTTTTCTTTTAGAATGTCCGTCTATTTTTAAATAATTTTATATTTTAAAATATCTATCAATTTCATATTTTAATAAAATATTAATTATTTTTTTTTAATATTATTCCTAATTAGTTTCTTATTTTTAAAGTATTTTATTTAATATTAGTCTTAAACATTGTTCTATATTAATTAGCATGTAAAAATATATTAATTTATTTAGTATATTTGATTTAATTATTAATATTATTTATTATCTTTCTTAATATATTTATTTGTATTAAATTGATATATATTTTAAAAGGAATAAAGTGTTTTCGTTGAGGATGATAGTCAAGATGTTGCTTTTTTGTTTGGTCTGGCTACTCAAGGTGTTTGTAATTTGATACCATGGCTTGCCCAGCCCAACAAAATTAGGGGCCCAGGTTACCCTTAAAAAAACATATACTACATTAGATGGAGAAAATGAAAAGCAGTCTGTGTGTTAATACGATAAAAGTTGATGATGACGTGTGCTTCATGAGTATGTACACACTTCAAAAGCAGAGCTCAAATCGATCAGGATTTTAATGTTACAGTAATCGAAAATATTTTGTGTTCCGAGAGCAAGTCATTACTCTTGCTTTGACACACTAGATGTATGCTATGTTGGTCTTCTGGTAATTAAGAAAATGAAAGGTGGCCTAAGTGGATGATTCAAAATGCAATACCACGTGGATCACGGTGGAGGCAAGGGAAGTTGCTACGTGCCTCATATATCAGTGTTTAGATACATCAAAAAGCATTGTTCAATTGCAATGTTTTTTTTACAAGTCCAGTCAATAATGCCTCCCAGCTGTAAGAGCTGCTGAGGAAAAATTCTTGAATAAATATAGGTGTAAGAATTCATTCTTAATATACTCCCAAAAAAAAAAATAATAAAACTCATAGATCAGTAACCATATGTTAAATAAAATTAATAGAATTCATTTTTATTATATATGTGTTTAAATATAATATATGTGTTACATTCATGTCCATATAAGAATATCTCACTATTGAGAGTTGGGACGATGGGTACACAACTTAAATTATTATATACTATATATATGTTGGTATTGAGTAAGGCCACATGCGTTATAAGCAGTTAAAAATGTGAATAAATAAATTAAAGTTTCTTTATAGTCACCTTAGGAAAGTAATATTGTCATACTTCTAGAAAATGGCTACGAATATGGGTCTACAAATCAAAATGGGAGATTATATATATAGACTCGTACTGATGCACTTAGTTTTTTTGTCCTTTTTCTTACTTGACTAATTGGTCTCTGATCAAAGTTCCTAAGCATCCTAATTGTGTGTGTATTATAATGCTTGTAAATGGATGTTGGATGCATGCAAAATTAAATTTGCTCCTAAGTCGTTGATTTTGTATAGACGATATGCCTGTAATGAATGGATATGGAATTTTAATATCTCCACCGGTGTAAATGCAATTTTGGGCAAATTCTACCATTTTGAGATTTAATGAAATTTATTATGACACTCATTTATTTATAAATTTTACTTAGAAAATTATTATATCGATAACCTCCCTTAATTTTGTAAAATCATTCCATTATCCTACTTTTCATTGCATAATACATAGTTCACTAAGAGTATTACACAAACAAATAGAGATATGTTGAATAAATTTTATCAAATCTTAAAAGAAATAAGTATAATTTACCCTTAAATTTTTATTGCAGTAATTCCATATGTGGCTTGATTACCTGCAGTTGCTCCTACTCAAATAAGCCAACCATCGACACAAACCAAAAGAAGTCCTATCAAAACTTTTTTTATTTTTTGTCTCGATCTTAAAACCTAAATGTTTCATTATGTGTGCTCAAATTTTTCTACGCGGTGAAGTTATTCGAAAAACCAGACAATTCTATGGCTGATTCTTTTTTTTTTTTCCTTCTAAAATTAACATGAGTCGAGTATGCTATTGACTCGATCAATCATGCTTGTAGTCTAGAAAAGGATGTAACAATGAACTTGAAAGGAAATTGCCACCTGAATTGCGTCGGTCTTGCAAACAAATTGGCGACTTGGTCATTGGTAGCATCATCGATCACTTGATCCAATTTAGGGATGGCAACAACAAAAAAAGATTACACGGTTTGAGCAGGTATTTGCAGGGATTAACCGCATGGTGCGGGGATAGGGACGAGGAACAATTGCGAGTCCCCCATGTATTGAATGAGGCGGGAAAGGTAAATGAGATTCCACCCATAAAAACCCGTCAATTTCCCATTTATACGAATCATTTAAGTATCCATTTATATGAAAGAGAGCAAGAGATGAGGCACTTAAGTCATTATTAATACTAATTTTTAATCATATCCATTATTTTTTATGTAAGGACTATTATAGTTTTCTCTTATCTCTCACAATAAACTTACCATCTCATATGACTCTCTCTCTCTCTCTCTCTCTCTCTCTCTCTCTATATATATATATATATATATATATAGTTTATTATGAGAGTAAGAGGATGATCATTGGATTTTATATGAACGGTAATGATTGAAATATATAGTCACGTGATTTTTTAAAATTATCATATGATCATTAATTATTACTGATTAACTTTTCATCTTGACAAGTTATATAACCTATATTTTCACTTTTTAGTCTCATAAAAAGTCATTCTTCCCCCTTTAGTCATTCCCTATACTTGAAATAGGTGACTTATCAACGGAAGTTGTCGATAGATTTTTTTTTCCTGATAATACTATGGATAGATTTATCAGCATTAGACAATTAATGAGAAAATTGAAAGAGTCAATGGAGAATTAGCATTACTTAATTAATCTTTGCAACGTATTTGGCACCAATTGGAACATAATGGCGCATAAAATTTGCAAACACATTTTCATTTGATTTCGATGAACAATTCGAAAAAATAAAATGGTTTTCAATAGGGTCATGGCTAAGGACTAATAGAGGCAAAATACAGGCAAAATTAATTATATACTTTCCATTACTATGTAAAACATGTGTACTTAAGTCTATTTATTCCATTTAAAATTATGTACAATAAACATTTATTCCCTTAATGACTAGCTAAGTTGATACGACCCAATTAGTAATTGGACCATTGATTAGGCCAATAGGAGCAGTTAGTTAATTAGGGGTATAAATAAGGGACCACATTATTGTAATTAGCAAGGAAATAGTTAACTGTGAATGAACTTGGTTTATTTTGAAGTCTTTGTGCTCTCGTTGAGAGCCTTCCAACCATGGAAGGGCCTTAGTTTGGTCATCTTGAAGAGAAGTTCCTCGTGTTTGATGGAATTGGCAATGATTACTAGTGGCTCATCTACATCGGGCAATTTTGGGATGCTCGAGACACACTAGAAACACAAAAACTGATAGAGGCAGAGAGCGGTTTCATCAATCAAGCCCTAAAATGGTTTTGACTATGGAGAAAGCACAATCTAGTTGCAGAATAAATGACCTTTGAGATTGCTTTTCTTCATTGTTACCAACCTGTCGTCCTATCATCCTAGAAATTTCTTGGAATGAAGTTTTAGATCTGGATGAATCTTGCATTAGAAGAGACCAAGGCATGCCTGTAGATCTTCCATCAACAGCAACAACCAGATCTACAAGATGAAGGCTCATTCCCCAACAAATTCAAAGAGCAGAATTAATAACAAATCAGGGAGGTCAAAATCAAAGGATCATTCTAGCTTCTTCAAAAATTCCAGAATCAGATCAATCACATGAACAACAACAAAAAGAAGATTCAACCATAGAAGATCCAGGAGAAACAAATCATGAATCAGACCTACAAAGCAAATCAATAATAGTAGCAAAGGCAAAAGAAGAGGAAGTGCATACTCGCTAACTCTAAACACTATCACCACGACAAAAACTAAGAAAGAAAGGCAAAAGAAGAGGAAGTGCATACTCGCTAACTTTAAACGCTATCACCATGACGAAAACCAGGAGAGATTGTTAGCGGTGGACGATGTAGGCGACGGTGACTTTGAACCCGATCACGACAAGGAGGAGCACTACTAGAACAATAGAGATGCCATTAACATCGACGACAGATAGAAAGGAGCGACTACACATGCTTTGCATGCAGCATTCCTAGGAGCGGCAAGTTTTGATAGTGACTTTCTATGGTGAGGGCAAGTTTTGACGGCGACATTTTTAGGATTGGCGACGGCACGATTTGTTTTGTGGTTACTCAGTAAGGAGCAAGCGTGGGTGATGGTTCAAGTTCCAACCATGACAAATTAAAGGTAACGCTCTGAAAGGTGCGATTGATAGTGACCGACTCGAACCTTGGCTGGCGGTGGATGGTGAAACTGCGAGGAAGGTGGGGGGCACTAAGCAGATGAAAAAAGAAGGTGGGATAACTGTGGAGATACGGCTTCCCAAGTCATTTAGGCAGATGGGCCTCAATGAAGCCCAAGTTTTGAATGAGAGGCAAATGGGCTCCTTATAAAGTCCAACTCAACAGCAAGCTTATTTCAACAGTTTTTCTACACTTTAAGGGGCTAAACAATATTTTTGTCAACCCAAATAGGCAATGGGATCCTGATAGAAATTATTTGTATGTAATAGGTTACTTAGTAGTCTCATTTATATTTTAAGAAATTTAGAAAATGTAATTATGAATTTAATTGTTGTCTTTTCTTTTTTAATTTCCCTTTAACAACCTTGAAGGCAAGGTTGGTTTGAAAGGGGAGAATAGTCGATATGACCTAATTAGTAGTTGGGCTCATTTATTAGGCCCATAGGAGTAGTTAGTCAATCAGGAGTATAAATAAGAGGCTACACCATTGTAATTACACCTCTCTCTTCGAGTCAGGGAGAAAGACTCCAAAATGAACCAAGTTCATTCACAATCAACTATTTCCTTGCTAATTATAATAGTGTAGTCTCTCATTTAGACTCCTAATTAACTAACTACTCCTATGAGCCTAACCAATGGGCCCAACTACTAATAAGGTCATATCATAAGGTGTGAGTAAAGTGTAATAACAACATAAATGTCATGATAATTCATTATAATTTCAGAAATAAGTAGTATCAGGTATAATTAAGTTAAATTTAAAGAAATCCAGGAGAACTAAGAATTGGACAAAGATAAAAACATGATCTTGGAGAGATTTTTTTTTTAAACAACGATGCTTTGAAAACCTAGAATCATCAACCATTCTATCATACAAAGAAGTTTACTGCATAAACATTTTTATTATTCCCACACAATACAATGTAGATACTTAAAATGTTTGTTATTTATATTTGTGTGTGGGTGTGTACGAAATCAATGAAATGTTATTGGATCGAGTATAAAGATTCTAAAAGGATTGCGTACAAAAATTTTATACAAAATGATGTGGAAGTGTATTTTTTCCCTATCATAATCATCTGCCATCATCAAAGGCAATTAGTTCTTGGTCCTTGATGCTATCAAAGGTAGTATTTTTGTGGCTACTGCTATCACCATGTTCATATATTTTGGATGATGACTTGGGAAGCAAGGATTGAGTCTCTTCTAGATTTTTGTCTATATTGATCCAAAGGTGCTTTTGCATCAACCTTATTCCCTCCAATTCCATTTCCACTTCCTTCATGGTTGGTCTCTCCTCCCCTCTAAGTCTCAAGCACTTTGCTGCAAGAATGGCAACTTCCTCGATCTCTTGCTTATTTTCTTCATTCAAAAGGCCTACTTCAAGAACGTCATACAAGCGATCCTCTTTCAAGCAAGATAAAAAGTAGATAGCAAGACTTCTTTTATCTTCTGACCTGTCAAAAGAAAGAGGTTTCTCACCTGTTAGAAGCTCTACTAGCACTACCCCAAAGCTATAAACATCACTTTTATCAGTAAGTTGGCTTGTTTGCATGTACTCTGGATCCAAGTATCCAAACGTGCCTTGCACCATTGTGGCTAATGCAGTTTGATCTAATGGAACCAATCTTGAAGCTCCAAAATCAGACACTTTGGCAATATGAGTTTCATCTAAGAGAATATTGGCACTTTTGACATCTCTGTGAATAATGGGAATAGAGGCAGCTGAGTGAAGATACGATAGAGCTCCTGCTGCCTCTATTGCTATCCTTAGACGGGTTTGCCAAGTTGAATTATCTACCATTCTTCCCTTGTGAATAAATTCAAAAAGGGTTCCATTGTTAACAAATTCATAAACTAGTAATGGAACTTCAGTCTCTAAACAACAGCCTAAAAGTTTCACTACATTTCTGTGGTTGATTTGGGATAGGACAACCACCTCGTTAATGAATTGGTCAATTTGGCTTTCATCAACTATTTTAGACTTCTTGACGGCAACAACCCTATTATCTGCTAGAAATCCTTTGAAAACTATACCATAGCCTCCTTTGCCAATGATTAAGTTCTCATCATAGTTGTTGGTAGCCTTCTTTAATTCATCTGCTGTGAAAATTTGAGCAATTTGGGAGGACTCTTCTCTTGTAGACAGTTGTTGCAACAAAATCAAGCCGCCATTTTGTTTAAAGAATTGTTCTTTTAGTTTGATGAGTTTTCTTTTCTGATATGTCAACAATAGCAATGAAATTGCCACAGAAAGAGTAATAAATCCTGCGCTTGCACCTACAGTCAAAATATGTTGACTACAATTCTCAAAATTATCTTTGAAACAAAATCAAAACTAATATATATATATATATATATATACACATATACATATATACCCAAGAAAAATGCATGCATGCCCAAAAAAATTAAGATGGACACTTAATAAAACAAAATGTGAATGTGTTTTATTTGCTTACCAATGACATACTTGGGAAGTGCATTTTCTTGGTGGCACGGTTGTTCCTTTGTTCCATTTCCGGATTGCCCCTTGGGACAAAAGCATTCGTAGGACCCAGGTATATTGAGACAATTATCTACACTTATGCATGTATGATTTCCTTGCTTACATTCATTGATGTCTGCAAGACCATGACAAAAATAAGGAAACTATAAACAACCAATCCAATTTTCACAAGTTTCGAACTAACACACAGATCGAGTTATTTAATACTCTTTTTATTCTATATTAATAGTCAGTCTTGAAATTTTGGTACATTAAAAAATAAATATATCCGAATACAATTATTACTAACTATACTTAATTTTATTTCTCTCTCTTTCATAATTGAAGCAAAAAATACTTAATTTCTTGAGTTTTTAAATTACTTTCTTTCAATTATTTTTTCTTTTCAAATAAAAATTTGGTTAGATAAATATTCGTTGGAACAGTTTTTCTTTTTGAGACTATGAAATATATATCGGTTCAGAACATTACTAATTGAGGAATATCACTCACATAAAAACTAGTAAGTACCGCAGTTTATTTAATCTAGAAAAGGAAAAGTATGTAAGAAAAAAAAACCCAAAATATAACACACACCTGCCGTATGACATGTTTTAAGTCCCCCCCCCCCCCAGTCAAATCAATAAAGAAATATAGGGGCGGTATGGAAGCTATTTTTAAAAATTGTTTCCTGTTTTTAAAAATAAAAACTTGATAAAACTTGTTTGGTAAAGTGTTTTCTTCATCTTGTTTTTAAAAATCAAAAAACAAAGTTTGAGTTTTAAAAACAAAAGTTAGAAAACAATTTTAAGTTGGTTTTCACCCAATTCCTTCATCTCACCTAATCAAAAAACAAAGTTTGAGTTTTAAAAACAAAAGTTAGAAAACAATTTTAAGTTGTTTTTCACCCAATTCCTTCATCTCACCTCCTCCCAACTCCATCCTTCTTCAGCTCTCCAGGCACCGGCGAGAACCATCCTTCTTCAGCTCCTCAGGCGCCGACGAGAAAAGCAACCAGCACCGACGACCCAAGCGACCCCGCAACCCAGGCGAACCCGCGACCGCGACTCGTCCCCTGCAACCCAGGCGTCCCCCGCAACCTAGGCAAACCCGCGACCGCGACCCAGGCGCCGACGACCCAGGTGACTGCGCGACCCCATGACCCAGGCAACCGTGCGACCCCATGACCCAGGCGACCGCAACCCAGGCGACTACGCGACCCCGCGACCTAGGCAATGCAGTCTCGCCGTGCTCCGCCCCGCAACCTAGATCTTCTTCTCTCTTTCTTTTTCTCTACTTCGGTTCTCACCCTCACCCTCACTGTTTAATTTTTGTGTTGATATTTGTTGTTATTTGTAATTTGTAAATTGATACAAAGTTGTTAATTGATCTCACTATTGTTCTTTGTTGATCTTTATTGTGGTTGCTGCTGTGTTGATCTTTGTTGTTATGATCTTGATTATGATATTTATAAATTGTCAAACAATTTTTTGTTTTATCTACTTTAAAAGTTTTTTTTTAAAAATATTATCCAAACAAGTTTTCTTGTTTTATTGTTTTTAAAAACTAAATTTAAAATTATTTTAGAGAACAATTTTATAAAATAGAAAACAAAAAACAATTCCAACCAGCCCCATAGATTGGCAAGATGCTCTTAAAAATATTGAGACACCCTTACTGTGCACTATAGGCTTGTTTCATGTTCTGTCTGACCATGTGAAATAACAATTAATAATACAAGTAGTCCAACTGTGCTTGCCCATTATCACTATCAAAATATCAATTTGAAAATAGGGGAAACGCAAGTGCAATGTGAAAATAATAATAATAATAATAATAATAATAGATATCAATACATACAATTGATGCAAGTAAATTTAAAACTTTTTTCTGATATTTTCTCCTTGCTATCTTTCTCGTGAAGTGCATAGCAAGAACACGTTGGATAAAATTAGAAGCATAACTAATTAATCAAACATTTGAAATAAAAAATATTAGAATATTTTTGGTTTTGATTTCCCCCGTTTCTTAGCATACCAGAGACTAATCTCTTAAGACATGATCAAACATCTAGACGAGAATCACTCTATATTATATTGTTTTCATACACAAAAATCTTAAGATCAAATCCAGATTTCATACTTAAAAAGACGTAGCACCTTCCACTAGAACTAACAGTCTAACACCTTCTTGAGCCGAAAACAACTGTATATGATGATTGCAAAACTCAGTTTCATAATCAAACAGCGACAGCATATAAATATTAGACATAGGGTAACTGAATCAATTACCTGTGCAGCCATTGGGATGGTACGGGTTTCCTTGATAGCCATTCTTGCAGTGGCATTGGTAACCATATCCAGTATCTGAGTTCACACAACTGGTATTTCCCTTGCTGCAAGCATTGGTGCCTCTGCTCTCAGAATCTTCACATGTCTGACTTCCTCCAACAGTCCAATCAAGGACCACAGGGATCCTCTCATCAGGTAGATGTTCCAAGTGACTCTTGGAGAATTTATATTCCCCATTCTTTGCAACAAAGGAATAGCTGCAATTGTTGAAGCCCAAGGACCTGTTGAAATTCTCAAAGCTAAATGTTTGTACAGAGATGTTCCTCATTCCAGGAGGAACATCCACCTGACAACACCCAATCCCTGAACAATCCCCATCTACAATCTTCATGCTATTGTAGTAACATCTTGTTAAGCACCCAGTTGAATATTCCGTACTGTTGTAATAGCTATTAAGGTAGCCGTAAGTGTCACAACCAACACTTATGAACTTGTTATCGTCACTAGAAATGGTATAAGCAGGAATGATTGTGACCGTGGGTTCGGTACCGGATCTCAGGATGTTGCCATAATTGCTATCGTAACAAAGTTTGGAGACAAAAATCTTCATGTCCACTTTCCCTTGGGAAATGTTTATGTTTAGGACAGGGATATTGCCCGATAATAGAGTGTTGTTGACGCAAATAAGCTCAAATGCTTCTTCCAAGAAACATTTCTCGTGGGTTGTGGATGAATTTCCTACCCCAAATGGATATGGAATTTGAACATCTCCACAAGCACTTTGGCAGCCATCAAGGGTCAGAATTTGATCCTCTGCAGCTGCTCCTACTGCAAGGAGGACTAATGCAACAGCCACAGTTTTAAATTGTGGTTGCGCTGCAACGCGAAAAATTGCGAGAAAACGCTGTTGATACTGCCATAATTGTCGCTGCGACGCAGATGGGAAAGCCTTCGGCTCCATTGCCACACACGATTGATATCTCACAAGTCACAACTAAGGAGATGGCTACAAGCTATCCCTTAAAGCATCGGAAGGAATGATGATCAAATTGACAAAGTTTGTGGGAATATGAGCCCTTTTTCTACCCAAAAAAGGGTCAATATTTTCGTGCTCTACTTTGCCAAGTGGGTTTAATTTATTCAAACTCTTCAATAAAAAAATATTTGCCGACTTGTGAGGCAGACTGACCTAAAAAATAATATAAGAATTTGTCAAGAGGGTATATAAATATTGTTAAATGCTTCGTACGAATTACAAAACAAAAAGAAGAGTGGAATAAAGGTCAAATAGAAAAACGATGGGTACATAACGATGGTTTTAATCTTTTTTGTTTGGCCAGTCTATATAGGTTGGAAAGGTCAAAATATTTTGCTCTTGATAGCGAGGTATGGTTGACTCGGCCGGCACTCTAGAGCTACAGTACTAATTGAGAAATCTCGTGTGCTATGCTCTGAGAGCAAGATTTGGTGTGGTAAAATTGTTTAATTGTGAGGGTAATATTTTTTTTATGAAAAATATAAGTTTTTATTATTTGATAGATTATTTTATAGTTGATTTATCATAGATTATTTTATAGTTGATTTATCTTCTTTAAAATTTAAAAGGATGATATAATTTTTCATTAACCAATGGTTTAAATTTTTAGAAATTATTCTCTTTAATATTTATATTCATGATTATCATTTTAAATTTTAAGAATAATTTTATAATATATTAATCAAATAATACTCTTGCGGCGTCTTCTCATTAAGCATAACTTTCACTATCTATGAAAGTCTCGAATTGAGCATCGAATTAAGGCACTTTTACCCATATAAACCCAAAAAAAATCATTATCTACCAATATAAACCGAAAGAAAATTTAGTATCGATGTGGGCTGTTTTTTATGCACACGAATACACTAGGACCCTTTGTGTATTACATATGAACATAAATACGCAGATGACCCTAGCGTATTCACATTTATATTGATTACGAGAAAGGCTCTACTATATTTCCTTGAATGTTTTCTGCTTTGCTATATAACCAGAAGCTCACCTTGGTTAACAAACTCAATGTCGTTGGTTCTATTTTGTGTAAGAAAATGGTTGAGTGTTTTATATTTGTTCACCATGATAGAAAAATTAAAAATACCCCGAATGAAGGAGTGATATTCTATAGTCAGAAATCCCTTGATATGATTGTTGGTCCATCTATAATCTTTTTAGAGTTGCAAAGCAAATAATACAAAGTTGGCAACTTCTCAAAACTCCACCTGCCACAAATATTACTCCATGTAAGCATGGGGTACTAGTGCGACGCAATGCCTTGGATGTAATACTCGATAGGGCTGCATAAATTAAATTAATATATTACTAAATATAAATCCAAATTAACAAAACAGCAAAATCTTAAAAAATTAGCCATCAATGATAATTTTAAATACACACTATCTTAAACTAATTAAATACATATATTTTGAAGTTTTAAATTTTACCACTGTAAATCCTAAACTAATTAATTTTTAGTTAAATTCAACGGTGGTTTGATATTAAACTTCTAAATTTAATAAAATAGAGAGCACGAAAAGAACTATCATCATCAACAAATTATCTACATAAAAGGCATATTTATATTTATACCTATTTTCACATAATATGCTTGGGACACTGCGTATTCAAAAGGAGCATAAATATGCAAGGAGCCCTTATAGCATCTCTAGTGTATTTATTATGCTCATTTTGAATATGTAGGGGCCAAGCTTGCTTCATTTCATTTGTTGTGAAAATTTGAGCAATCTAGGAGGACTCTTTGCTTGTTGAGAGTTGTTGTAACTGTTGTAGTAAAATTAAGCCACCATTTTTCTTAAAAAATTTCTCTTTTTGTTCAATGAGTTTCCTTTTCTGGTAGATCAAGAATAATAATGAAGTTGCCATAAAAAAAAAAAAAAGAATGAATCCTGCACTTCCACCTACATTCAAAATATGTTGGAAACAATTCTTGAACGTTCTCTGAATTATAGTCTAAACTCTAAGCTAACATCATTTCCACACATCCTAAACGAAAATATCATGCACGCTTAAGAAAATTAAGACCAAAACTTAAAAAACAGACTAAAATTAAAAGTAAATGTTTGTAAGGTGCTCACCAATGACAAACCTGGGCAGTACATTTGGCTTGTGGCACCCATGTCCCATTGTTCCATTCCCGGATTGCCCTTTAGGAGAAAAACATCCATGGGAACCAATTGTATTGAAACAAGTATTGTCACTTATGCATGTATGTTTTCTTCTCTTACATTCGTCGATGCCTGCAAAATCCACAGCAGAAATAATAACGCTGTCAAACAGGAATCCTAATTGCACAAGTTCAAACTAAACATGGGGCCCATATATTGACTTATTTAATGATTTTTTAACATGTTTTTAACTTTTTTTATATATTTTTCACTTTTTGTGATCACTTTAATATAAATATTACATAATATTATCATTTTTTTTATAGATAACTCTAATTATGTAAAAATATTAAATAAAATAAAATAATAATTTTTTTAATTATGAAAATTTTTTAAAAAATAATATTATCATTTATTTAAAATAATTCTAACTATAAATAGATATTAAATAATTATTAAACAAATATTTTTTTGTGTTTTTATGATAATTATTTAAACTTTAATTTACTAATAAATGTTAAATTAAATTTTTTATTATTAACCCTTACTTTAATATACCACATATTATTTATTTCTATATTCTAGTCGTACATGATTTATCATTTAATTTTATATTAAATAAAATATATTATTTATTGAAAATATTTATTAAATTATTTAATATTAATTATTTAATTATTATTATTATTTTATTTAACTAAATAAGTCAAAAGCTAATAAAAAATTATCCTCATTTCCTATGCATGATTAAGTTATTAATCATTTTAACATGTAAGTAAGATTTGATGGATAACAATATTGTATATCATACAAAACAATATTGTAATCATTTTAGTACGTCAATACCAACTCTTTTTAAAAGATAAAATAATATCATAAATATGGGTGTAATATTATTAGAGTTTTGCTAATAAATACCCTTAAAGTACGGGTTAAAAGTTTTAAAATAGTAAGTATTTATTAAAAATGTGTGATTTTATAAATTTCAAAACGTAGAATCTACCACTAAATCTATAAACTTACTTCTATTAAAACCCTTAATCGTTATCCTAAGGGCAAAGACCGGATACACCCATATTGTTATACACCAAACACTGCTCTTTCAAGTTTCAACGACAAAATTTATTCCCCGTTTGCATTTACTCCGCGTTTGCATTATTACACCTCATGGATTCATGGTCGAGGCAAGTTGGTTGATGAATATCCCTGGGCTGCCAGCGTCGATTGCTACCCAAGTCAAGGACGACTCCTTGTAAAAGCTGTTGAGATGGTTGATATACACAATTTAAACTATATTATAAATACATATAAGTCATCCATGTTATAGGCAATTAAAAAGGTGAATATATAAAGGAGGGATTTTTCTAAAGAATGTCCTTGAACATTAGTTAAAAAATCGAAAGAGATAAGTTTTTAAAATTTTTTAATACATGTATTAGAAATTTGCAAATTTCACTCTTCAATACAAGATTTATTACTTTTCTCTACAAAAAAAAAAATTATTACTTTTAATTCTTTAACGAGTGTCGACAATCTAGAAAAATCCATAAAAGAGGTATCAAAAGTGTCTTAATAGAGTCCCCTCAAAATAAAATAATCCCCTTCAGTTCTTTTATCCTGCTTAGATGACTCATATTTACGTCTGAGCTCTTTTATCTTGCTTTGCCAATCGGTCTCCGATCAAAGTTCCTAACCATGCTAATTTTGTTCGTTCGATGCTTGCTAGATTACATTTGTTCTCCAAGAAACACGGTTGTTGATTTTGCATAGAATATTCACAAGATAAGGCCAAATTGGACCTACAGCAAGCCCAACATGAAGAACAACATTCAGCAGCCCATCAAGCCCGATTCAATACACCTTCTCGGCTGCACTCAACTTTCTGCAGAAGCTACAACCTCTCCTAATCCTAGTCATCATATTGTAGAAGAAGGATGAGTTGTGCCAGTTTGTTAGTACATTTTCTGATCTTTTCTAGATTCGATTCTTTCATTTTTGTTGTAGATATTTTTCCATTTTTGTTGCTGGCATCCTGCTACAAACGTAGACATTGTACATTCATTTTGCATCAATACAAATTATCATTCCAGAAATTTTCCCTTTTCTTCCTTCTTTAATCCCTCAAGTCCGAAACTTTTCATGTGAGCTCTGCTGATACCTGCCTCATATCATCATCATGTCTGACTCCTCATCCTCCGGTGCATCGTCGCCAATTTCGCAGCCCACGCCCTTTCCTCATATCTCTGTTCCCATTCCCCCACTCACTAAACTATCACAAAACCCACCAAGTCCTTATTATATTCACCCCAGTGAAAGTCCATCTTCAGTCATTGTTTCCCCTGCTCTTGTTGGAATTAACTATCACTCTTGGTCCAGGTCTTTTCGAATGGCTCTCATCTCCAAAAATAATTGGGGTTTCTTGTCTGGCTATATTCCTCAACCCCCACTTTCTTACCCACTATATTCCTCTTGGCTGAATTCCTTATCTCAATCCATTGCTCAAAGTTTCATATACTTTGAGTGACCTCCAAGAACGTTTTTCTCAGAGTGATCTTTCCTGCATTGCAGAGCTCCAGGAAGACATTCATAACCTTAAACGGGGCAACCAATCCATCACTGATTACTAAAATACTCTTAAGTCTATTTGGGAAGAACTTGCCAATTATCGACCCATGGTTTCTTGTTCTTGCTCAGTCCGGTCTTATCATCAATAGGATTTTGTGATTCGTTTTCTCAGAGGATTAGATGAAAGGTTTGCTGTGCCTAGAGATGTTTCGGTCTTTGAACAATATCCCAGCTAACTAGAGCCATGCCTTTTTGTCATCCTTGTTTACCCAAAAAAAATTCCCTTTGCATAGAGATTATTTTTCTCAAAACCTCTTTTGACATCTTAAACGTGCTAAGGTAACAAACTTTATCAGCACAAGCCTTCTGGCTTTGGTAAAAAATTTGCCTTCCAAGTACTCGGTTTTCTTTAATTCTACAAATGTCAAGTTCCAAGTTGCTATTCATTTTGGATTAGCCCCTGTCGCAATCGGGATCGCGACGGGGACGGCGAATTTAAGAAAAGAGAATTTTCATTTTTTTTTTAAAATTAATGGAGTCGCCACCAAGTTTATTAAAATTGGGAAAAACATTGGAAAAACCCATTTATTTCGAAAGATGATCTTTGGAACCAGATTATGAGTTCGGGAGTCGGTTATGCATAGGGAAGGAGTATGAATTTAATCTCATGCACTGTAATACACTGGCGTCCTTAGGCGATCGCGTAAATTGTGCAAATTAAGTAATAGCCTTCAAAATCTCTATTTAAATAAAGAAAAACTATGCAAAATATTTACAAATCAAATGAACAATTTATGAAAATTTAATTTTGGCTTGACAGGGATCACCTGCTCCTACGTATCCCCTGGTGCAGTGGGGAACTCAAAGTCACGTAGTTCTGTAAAAAAGATTGTGGGTTGACAATTTTATTTATGAAAAAAAGAATTTATAACAAGAGAATATTGCACAGAATCCAAGTTAGCACTAGGCCACTCAATGAATTCCCATGATTTAACAATGAAGGTAACATCTATTACTCAATCATCATTATTGATCATTGCTCGGATTTTAAAAAAAAGGGTCAGATTAATGAAGATTCATTTGTGCACAGAATTCAAGTTGGCACTAAACCACTCAATAAACCCTTATGATTCAAAAATAGTGAAGATAACATTTGCTATTCAATCACCATTATTGAACCTCGCACAAATATAAAAGATTTTTTATTTCATTTTTAGACAAAACCGTAATTTAAACAGAAATCGACAAAGTTAATTCATAAATATAAATACACAAACAATTTGGACCAAAGTACATAAATGTGTAAAAGAATAAAAAAAATAAAAAATTAATTCATAAATATAGTTGCGCACAAAACGCATAACCATATAAAATAATCAAACTAAAAAAGAAAAGAAAAAAAAACTATAAATATAAATACACACTTAATTCAAGCGAAACACAACAAAAATAAAAAAAAACATAAATACAAGCACACGATTAACCGACACATAAACATATAAAATATAAAACTAAAAAATACATAAATAAATAAATAATTAAATAAATAAGCATAAATACACAAAACATGCAGAAACAATCATTAATTTAATCAAAACATATAAACACAAAGTATTTAAACTACAAGAAAAGTAAAATAAACATAACTCAGCAATTAATTTAACCAAAACATATAAATTAAAAATAAGATAAAAAAATATATACATAAACACAATCTTACAACTTAACAAAACATACGAAAAAAAAAATTACTTCAATTATGAACTGACAAAATTTAATTCATAGACAAAATCATTAATCTAAATAAAAACACCAACAAAATATAATAATCTAATCCTAGAAAAATAAATCAAGGACCCTAACTAAAAGATTTACCAAATATTAGTCAACTAATTAAATCATTCCCTAAAATAATTAAAAAGTTTTAAAATCAAATGACTTGAAACGAATCCTACATAAAATTCTCCTATTTTAAAACAAAATCATCCTAATGAAAACTAAGTTTAAATGAAGTATAATCAGCCTGGACACTATAAAAAAAAGTAAGAACCTTGACCAAAAAGAAAACATCACTCTGAACACACATACACTCATGTGCCCCATCCATAACCCCATCATCACATGCACACAGCATATGGGGAGACATAGTCTTTCCTTTTCTCTCACATACCATGCCCACATCATACAGATACCAGACACATGCCCCTACCCACTATAACACATACAGCACTTCCTTTTCTCTGCAACACACACATACCCATTTCTTTTATCACGTGCACAACCAATTACATAGAGAGATAAAAGAGAGACCAAGAAATAGAAAGAGTGAGGGGGTGAGGGCCGTGGTTATGAAAGGAAATAGGAGAAACTTCCGCGGAGGGGAAGAGAGGGGGAGTGGCTGGCGCGAGGGAGGAGCTGTCCGCGTTGGGCTTTTCGGCGGTGCTGGGTCCGAGATTCGCACAGGCGCGAAGGAGGCTCGCGGCTTCGCGGTGGCACCGGCAAGGACAGAGGCGGAGGTTCAGTTTTGGGTTCACAGCGGAGGGCTTTTGGAGCACCATCGCGGAGAAAGGCGCGATGGCAGAGGCGTGGATGGGTCAGACGATGGGAGCTGGCGTGATCTCACGGCGGAGGAGGGGGTTGTCCGCGGTTTCTCTGTTTTTTTGGTTTATTTTCTGAGCTTGATTTTTGATGATCTTGGGTTTATTTTGGTTTTGAAGTGTTGTTTAGTTTATGGGTTGGTGATATGGTGAAGGGTTATGATTTGATTCCTTTGGTATGGGGATGATGATGGAGAACGAGAATGGTAGTGGTGGCTGGAGGTGGAGTGGTTTGTGGGTCTCTGATGAAGGTGGTGGAGCTTGGTGGTTGATGGTGGATGAAGGGAGAAAGGAAGAGTGGAAAATGAGGAAGAGGTGGTGGTGGTAGTTACACAGTGAGGGGGTTAGGGAGAAGGAGGAAAACGGCAGCACGGAGCTCAAGCCGGGGAGGGCAAGGCGGCGGTGGCGATATGGGTTATTGATGATGATGATGAAGTGGAGGCCGCAGCGGTGGCATGGGGGGCCGCGGTCTCTCCTTCCCTTTTTCCTCTTTTTTTTTGATTTTTTTTATGTACTAAATAAATAATAAAAAACAATGCTTATGGTACTACTGGTATTCTTACTCCTGATATTGCTGGGATTGCTACTTGTTTCTCCTTCTCTGTACTTGCAGGATGTATGCTTTGATTTTTTGTGTGTTAGAGAAAAGAATTTCTTGCTGAATTGATTTGAGTTCCCCCCCTTTCATTGTTGCAACTGATTCCCTTTTATACTGAGCTCGCATTGATTAATCAATTAAAACTCCATGCTGTTTCTGAATTTGCAGGCATTCCAAATGAACCTGTTCCCACGCCTTCAGCTTCACCCATGATTCCTATTTTAGTGGCTTGGCATAATGCCCATCATTTTGTGTTTTGCTCGTGAGTGTGCAGGATGCAGCACCGCACTGAAGGCTGAAGTAGGAGGCACGTGGGTGCTGAAGTGGGAGGCCAGAGCATGTACTTCCTCGTTCCTGCTTCATTTATTTTTTATATTTTTTATATTTTATTTTATTTTATTTTATTTATTTATTTTTTGACAGAAATCTCTTATAACTAAAAGCGTAAATGGGCTTAAAAAAATGAAATTGGGCTGAGCTGAAACACAAGTGAACTACAAAAAGGAATTTGGGTATCAAATCAAAAGAAATGGGCCATAAAAGGAAATGGACTCTTTTTGTATTTTTGTATTTTGATTTTTTTTTTTTTGGGAATACAAATGACCAAAAACTTTTTTCATATTTTTCTCACAAGAAAATGATGGAGTAACTATAATGAAAAAATTGAAAATTAGATGCAAATTTTTTGAATTTTGTTTAATGGGCCGAACAAAATCGAGTGTTCACAGTTGCCCCTCTTTACTTATTTCTTATAAGAGATTATGAAAAACTTAAGTTTTTACATATTATCTTCATAAGGAATAAGTAAAGACATGAACCTAGGTTTTGTTCGGCAATGCATGAAATGCAAAATGCCGGAAAACGAACTCTAACATTGAAAGAACCTAAACCTTCACGAGAAGTCACATGTAATGCTGCGACTCAAGACTAAGCCTATGAACCATGCAAAGGAAAAGAAGCTAACCTGACATAAATTCACAAGAAATGTAAAGACAGTAGGACCGACTGGAAATTTACAATCCGATTAGACTGACAGGAAATTAAAAACCTTGCGACCAACTGGATACGGGTCAACAGGCAACAAGAAATTAAAAGCAAGAGCAATCTGAGGTCGACAAGAAATGTAAATTGGCAATCTGAGGTTGACAAGAAATGAATTGGCAATCTGAGGCCAATAGAAAAAGTAAATTTGCAATCTGAGGACGACTGAAAGATGAATTGGCAATCTGAGGCCGACAAGAAATGTAAATTGGCAATCTGAGGCCGATAAGAATGTAAATTGGCAATTTGAGGCCAACTGAAAAAGTAAATTGGCAATCTGAGGCCGACAAGAAATGTAAATTGGCAATCTGAGGCCGACTGAAAAATGAATTGGCAATCTGAGGCCGACTGAAAAAGTAAATTGGCAATCTGAGGCCGACAAGAAATGTAAATTGGCAGTCTGAGGCTGACAAGAAACGTAAATTGGCAAACTGAGGTCAATATGAAGAAAAGTTGGCAATCTGAGGCCGACTGAAAGATGAATTGGCAATCTGAGGCCGACTGAAAAAGTGAATTGGCAATCTGAGGCCGACCGGAAATATAAGCTTGGCAATCTGAGGCCGACAAGAAACGTAAATGGCAAACTGAGGCCAATTAGAAAAATGTAAAATGGCAATCTGAGGCCGATATAAAGTAAAGTTGGCAATCTGAGGCCGACTGAAAGGTGAATTGGTAATCTGAGGCCGACAAGAAATGAATTAGCAGTCTGAGGCCGACTGAAAAGAAAATTGGCAATCTGAGGCCGACTGAAAAGTAAATTGGCAATCTGAGGCCGACAAGAAAGTAGATTGGCGATCTGAGGCCGACTAAGAAGTAAAATGTTGACTTAGAAAACAACAATTTTTCCACTTTTCAAAGTTATATTCAAAAAGGTCATGAATTTCACATTCTTGAAAAACTAATCGCAACCAAATCGGGCAATCCTCGAGGAAGACTTTAACCGATCAAACTCATAATTCTTCCGTTTGACTTTCCGGCATGACTCAACTTGTCTTGCTCCTGCGACTTTGCTCACCTCCTTCCAATTTCTCCTTCTTCCCTTTTTTCAGAATAATGAATACTCCTCTGCCCAACTTAATTGGATCGTGACGCTAGTTATTGATGTATTGCTGTAAACATTGTTAGATTGTATAATTGAAACTTAAATTTATCCTACTTGAGACATCGTGAATAAACATGCATTCAAAGAGAAGGTGAAGGGATCAACTGAATGGACATTTTCATTACTTGGTGTATTGGATGACAAATGCTTTGAACAACGTCAAATAAGAAATACAAAATTTTAGGAGACAAAAAATTTTGCCCCAGTTTAGGTTCTTTGTTGCTCAATCAATAGACTTCTTACAGCAATTTGAACATCATAACAAGGATATCTGACGACATATCTTCAAATCCCTTTCTCAAAATTGCCCCAGTATAGATACTCTGCAGCTTAATCAATCAATTTCCTTGCCGCAAATTGAAAAATGCTAGCCCTGATATCTAATGATATGACTCCAAACCTTTTTCTTTCCAAAAATTTGCTCCAGTTTCAGCCTTTGCTCTGCTTGGTTTACTAAACAAACTCAACACCAAAAATTGCCCCAGTTTCAGCCCTTGCTCTGCTTGGTTTACTAAACAAACTCAACACCAAAAATTGCCCCAGTTTCAGCCCTTATCTGCTTGATTTGCTGTACAATCAAGAGTTGCCCCCGTCTCAGTTGCCAGCGAAGATGCTTATCTTTTCTACTCTAACTTTTTCCTAGGCCGCTCTTTCGAGTTTTCAACCTAACGAGCTTTTTCTTCATTTTTCTTTGTGGTTTGCCCTAATTTTTGCTTAGGCCGCTCTTTCGAGTTTTCAGCCTAACGAGCTCTTTCTTTATTTTGTCTTATTTTGCCCTATCTTTTGCTTAGGCCGCTCTTTTAAGTTTTGACCTAACGGGCTTCTTCTCTCTTTTTTTGTATTGTTGTTGTTTTTTTTTTTTTTTTAAGCATAGAACTTTTTGACTGCATCACTATTGATTGGTTTAGGCAATTCTTGGCCATCCGTGTTTTGCAAAATCAATGCTCCACCTGAGAATGCTTGCTTGACAATGTAAGGTCCTTCATAACTCGGAGCCCACTTACCCCGTGCGTCTTCTTGATTGGGGAGAATTTTCTTCAGAACCAAATCCCCTGGATAAAAAACTCTAGGGCGAACTTTCTTGTTAAAAGCCCTAGCCATTCTACTTTGGTATAACTGACCATGGCAAATAGCTGCAAGCCTCTTCTCTTCGATCATGTTCAGTTGCTCATAACGAGTTTTTACCCATTCAGATTCTTCCAACTCAGCCTCCATTAAAACCATGAGCGAAGGGATTTCAACCTCTATAGGGGATATAGCTTCCATTCCGTAAACCAATGAGAAAGGAGTTGCCCCTGTGCTTGATCGTATGTTGGTACGATACGCGTGCAGAGCATATGGCAGCATTTCATGCCAATCTTTGTAATTCACCACCATTTTGGCAATGATTTTCTTGATATTCTTATTCGCAGCCTCCACTGCGCCATTCATTTGAGGCCTATAAGGAGCTGAATTAAGATGCTTGATCTTGAAAGTCTCAAAGAACTTCTGAACTTCGGCACCATTGAGGTTGGGAGCGTTATGCGTAATGATCTTTTCAGGAATTCCATATCTGCAGATGATGTCCTTTTTGATGAATCTGAGAAACACCTTCTGTGTGATGTTGGTATATGAAGCAGCTTCCACCCATTTAGTGAAATAGTCTATTGCCACCAAGATGAAACGGTGCCCGTTGGATGCCTTGGGATTAATCGGGCCGATAATATCCAGGCCCCACATCGAGAAAGGCCAAGGAGACACCATGTTGTGCAATGGAACTGGGGGAGCATTGACTCGGTCTGCATATACTTGGCATTTGTGGCACTTCCGAACATAATTGATACAGTCATTCTCCATTGTGGACCAGTAATATCCACTTCTTAGGATTTTACGCCCCATCATGTGCCCATTGGCGTGAGCCCCACAGATCCCTTCATGGATTTCGGTCATGATTGTTCGAGCTTCATGAGCATCCACACATCTGAGAAGGGTGGTGTCATAATTCCTCTTGTAAAGGATTTCACCATTTAGGAAAAAGGTCAAAGCTAGTCTTCGAATTGTCTTTTTGTCCACCTCGTTTGCACCCGTTGGGTACTCTCCTTTTCGAATGTACCGCTTGATATCATGATACCACGGTTGACCATCTGGTTCAACCTCTACGTTACCACAATATACTGGCTTGTTTTGCACTTCCACATGGATGGGTTGGACATTTGTGTGGATCTCCAACTTAGTCATTACAGCCAAAGTTGCCAACGCATCCGCAAATTGGTTCTTGTCTCGAGTTAAGTGGGAGAACGATATATTATCAAAGCGCTCAACTAGTCGAGACAAATACTTCTGATAAGGTACCAATTTCGGATCCTTTGTACGCCATTCTCCATTAACTTGGTAGATTATAAGTGCAGAGTCTCCAAAGACCCTCAATTCTTTGATTCCCAAGTCAATCGCGACCCGCAAACCATTTGCACATGCTTCGTATTCTGCAATGTTGTTTGTACACTCGAAGTCTAGTTTGATAGAAACTGGGTATTGCTTCCCGACTGGTGATACTACAACAGCTCCTATTCCACATCCCCTCATATTGGCAGCTCCATCGAAGTACATCCTCCAACCGTTCTCCTCTTCCTCATCTTCTCTTTCTAATGTCAACACTTCAAAATCAGGGAATTCAAGCATGGTGGATTGAACAACTTTTATAGGGTTTTCGGCTAAATGATCAGCAATCGCACTTCCCTTGATGGACTTTTGAGTAACATATTTGATATCAAATTCAGACAAAGATCACTTGCCACTTTGACATTCTCAATGACACGTGAGGACTATCAAATATGTACCTCAACGGATCCATTCGAGAGATTAACCAAGTGGTGTAATACAACATATATTGTCTCAACCTCTTGGAAGCCCATACTAGTGCACAACAGGTCCTCTCAATTGCGAGATAACGAGATTCACAATCATTAAACTTCTTGCTCAAATAATAAATGGCCTGTTCTTTCCTTCCAGGTTCATCATATTGCCCCAACATTGCCCCAAGTGAAGTGGGTAACACTGTAAGGTACAGTATCAAAGGACGACCTGGTGTAGGAGGAATCAAAACTGGAGGCTTCATCAGATAAGTCTTTATTTTGTCAAAGGCTTCTTGGCATTCTTCATTCCATCCTCCAGGTTGATGCTTTCGCAGCAACTTGAATATAGGTTCACAAGTACTAGTCGGATTAGCGATGAATCGAGCAATGTAGTTGAGCCTCTCGAGGAAACTTCTCACTTCTTTTTCAGTTCGGGGAGCTGGCATTTCTTGTATTGCCTTCACCTTATCTGGATCCACCTTTATCCCTTCTCTGCTGACAATGAACCCGAGTAATTTCCCTGTGGAAGCTCCAAAAACATTTATTTGGGTTCACCAGTAACTTGTACTTCCTGAGTCTTTCAAATAGCTTTCGCAAAACGGCCACATGACTTTCTCCCTCTTTAGACTTAGCGACCATGTCATCAACATACACCTCAATCTCCTTATGCATCATGTCATGAAATAGTGCCACCATAGCACGCTGATAAGTGGCACCAGCATTCTTCAACCCGAATGGCATGACCGTGTAGCAAAATGTTCCCCACGGAGTTATGAATGTAGTTTTTCCTTTGTCATGAATATCCATGGGAATCTGATTGTACCCAGAGTACCCATCCATGAATGAGAATCGGTGATTTTTGGCTGTATTATCAACTAGAACATCAATGTGAGGGAGTGGAAAATCATCTTTCGGACTAGCTTTGTTTAGATCTCGATAATCTACACACATTCGAACTTTTCCATCTTTCTTAGGCACAGGAACAATGTTAGCTACCCAATCAGTGTGTCTTGATACCTCCAAAAATCCCGCCTCTAACTGTTTAGTCACCTCCTCTTTTACCTTTAAAGACATGTCAGGTCGCATTCTTCTCAACTTCTGCTTCTTTGGCTCAGCTTCTGGATACAAAGGGATTTTGTGTGAGGCGATCTCTGGGTCCAATCCTGGCATATCACGGTAGGACCATGCAAAGACATCTAAGTATTCTTCAAACAAGGCGATCATTTCTGTTCGCTCAGGGTTTTCTACTATTTTCAGCTCCTTCTTTTCTTCTTCAGTTCCCATATTAATCACCTCAACCACCTCATTGTCTAAATCAAATCTCTTCTCTGTATGCTCCAACAGACTTGCAAACTGCCCAATAGCTTCTTCATCCTCCTCAGATTCAAAGCTATCACAATCAAATGCTGTAAGAGAATCAATTGACTGGTCCCCAGAGTCCCTTTCATGTGGCAAAGTGTTCATAGTATTTAGGTCCCTGGAAAGCATTTGTGGGGGTTGGAATGCCAAAACAAATAGTGGATAAAACGCAAATAATACGGGAGAATGCCAATTAATGGTTTGAGAAAATGGTGATAAAGATAAAAAGGAAACAAAAGAAAAGAGGTTGAAACAAGGAAAATGGAAGACACAACGAAATATGCAAATTCATTCAAATGATGTCTCAAAGTAGCATATATGAAAGCAAACAATTAATACAATCCCAATAATTACTTTGAAGCAATGACATCAATCAATGGTCCAACTGTCCAATTCATCAACATCTCCTCACGGTTGGCAGCATGAGTATTGTTGCATTCTTCAAGCTTCTCAACATCCACCATATTGATGGTTGGACAACAGCTAGAGACACAACCTTCTTCAACCATAATTACTTCAGCCGGATAAGGAAATGTCTCCTTCAGATGAGGGATCTGCTTCATCTTCTCTTTTGGTTTCTTTTGCTCAAGAGCCATGTCCTTGATCTACTCCTCCAATGATGCTTCATATCCTAAACCGAATCGGTTAGACTTCCCTAAGACGATCAAAGGTGTTTTGATACCCTGCAACTGTGGTCCCAACCCTTTGCCGTGCAGATAGCCATTTTTTGTCATGATATGAGCTACTACTTGGTTGACATCTTGCTTTGGAAACTCTTTCTGTTCCTGCTTCAGCCCCACTACCTCCAGACTGTGCCATAAGCTGTTTTCCACTAACTCCACATTTTCAATATATGGAAGTGTGACTAGTTTTGATACAATGATTTCTTTCTCCCCATGAATCGTAATAACTGAACCATTCTCAATATACTTAATTTTTTGGTGCAAGGTTAAAGGAACAGCACCCACATTGTTAATCCATGGTCTTCCCAGCAGCATATTGTAATCAGACTCAATCTCCATCACTTGGAATAAAACCTCGAATCGGCTTGGGCCGATTTCCAATGGCAACACTATTTCCCCAAGGATGTTTTTCTTTGCTCCATCAAAAGCTCTCACGATCATCACTTGCGGTGAAATATCATTTTTGCTCATTGACAAGTAGCTCAAGGTTGACGCTGGCAAGACATTTAATCCTGACCCTCCGTCAATGAGAACCTTGGGCATTATATAGCCCTTGCATTTAAGGGTTATATACAGTGCTCGTGGGTTGGCCTGCGATACGATCTCTTCATTTGAGAAAGTGATCATATTGACACGCTTTACTGGATCCACCATATTTACCACATTCTCCAATGAGACATCCGGTTTCACATAAGCGTCCTTTAAGACCTTTAACACCGCCTTCTGATGAGTTTCGGATGACAAAATTAGTGACAACAAGGAGATTCTAGCAGGAGTCTTTTCAATTGCTCCAGTATGTCATACTCACTTTGCTTCATGATCTTCAGGAACTCCTCCTCTGCATTTTCTTCTCTTCCTTTTCTTTCCTTTTGAGAACCTTTTCCCACGTTCTCTTCCTCGATAAGCTTTCCCTTTTCCAGCTCTCCGGGTCCATAAATCCTTCCACTTCTTGTGATTCCTTTTACTTCCAGAACTTCATTCTTTGTTCCACCTGCTTGGGCCCTTGAAGTCTCCCCTACTACCTTAGCTTCATAATTCCAGGGCACCGCATGCGTGTTCTCGTAACTGAACGGTGTTGGTTTCTTCACGGTGATCACCACTTTCTCTGGCTTCGGAGCTTGATTCAGTGGAGGGACGCGGAGTATGAAACGATCAATCACGTTTACCTCTTCAGGGAGATTCGACTTCTTTTTCGCTTGAATCACACCCAGGTCGAGTAATTCTTGTACTCGAGCTTTAAAACCCCAACAACTTTCTATATCATGACCAAAACCTCCAGAGTGGTATATGCAGCTTGACTTTATGTCATCTTTCTCATTACCCTCCATTGCAAGAGCAGGCGCTGTAGTGTCATAGCCGGCCTTCTTCAAACCGATGAAAATTTTCCCCATGGGTGTTCTGAGACTCAACACCTTCTTAATCAGGGGTTCCTCTGCTTCCAAGGCATTTATCCGCCTTCCTCCTTCATGGTTTGGAATTGGGTTATTAACAATATCTGGCTTTGACTCTTCCTGAAGGTCTAACCTCCCACAAGCGATTAGTTTCCTCACTGCGGTCTTGAACCCTTCACAATCCTCAAGGGAATGCCCTGCTATGTCCATGTGATATTTGCAAGTAAGGTTCGGGTTGTACCAAGCTGGGTATGGTGGTTCTAATGGGCGCGCAGGATAGGCTGCAATCAAATGAGCAGCTACTAATCTTTGGAAAAGGTCAGTGTTTGAAATAGACAGCTTCGGGAAAGGTGGAAGGTTAGGGAATCGGTTCCGATTTTGACTTTGGAAATTTGGTCGGGGTGTCGGAGTATTTGGGTAAGTCCGTAGTGTGTGGTAGGATAGGTAGGACGTCTTTGGTTGGTATGGCCGTATGTGAATGTTATTAACCCGAGGCTGATGGTATGGGGTAGTGTTTGAGGTAGATGGGTAACGGGGACAGGGGTTTGGTGGGTAATCATCTGGGGTTGTGGGCGTGTTGATGCATACCTCGGGACAAAGGATTGCCGACCATGGACATAATTCACATCCGTCTCTTTCTTCTTGGCGGAAACTTTTTCTTGTGTCTTCATTGTTCGTGGGAAGTTTGCCAGCCTTAGCCAAGCTCTCAATTCTTTCTCCAGCAGTTATTAACTCAGAGAAGTCCTTATATGTTGATCCTGCCATTGCTCCAATATAAGGGGATCCCAAGGTTCCTAAGAAGTAAGAACACATCTCAGTCGTGATAAGCGGCGGTTGAAATTGGGCGAAAGCTCTCCATCTTTGAGCGTATTGCTTAAAGGATTCATCTTTCTTTTTCTGCATGGAGCTTAATTGCTCCCGTGTAGGTGCCACATCAAGATTAAATTTGTATTGGTTCATGAACACATCAGCCAATTCTCCCCAACAGGAAATCTTTGCATGATCTAACTGGATATACCATTCTAGAGCCGGTCCGGTCAAACTCTCATGGAAAAAGCTAATGAGAAACTTTTCATCCTTGGACCAGATTGACATCTTGGTGCAGTAACTCTTTAAATGGAAGAGTGGGTTGCCAGTTCCGTCATATTTCGAAAAATCCGGAACTTTAAAGTCCTTAGGGACAACCGTGCTAATAGGAGGACAAAGTTGTTCAATCTCCATGTAACCATAATTGTTTGGTCTTTGGATTGCCTTAATTTGTTCCTGGATTTTCTCCATCCATTCTTCTCTCAACTTGTCCTTCTCTATTTCTGCACGGTTGTTCCCCGAGGAGGAGAGTTGCCTTGGGACGATAACCGGAGGCTGCTCCCAAATGTGGGTAGCGTGCCCATGCCCTTCAGCATTTGTATTCTCCACAGCGTGATATCCTTCTCCAATGGGAATAGTAGTTGGTCTTGTTGGTGGTGGTTGATCATGGGGATTATCATTTGTCCCTTGCGTGACATTCAGAGCTGCATCCGATACCAAAGGTATGGTTATCGTTGTAGCACTTGGTTGTACACCTACCGACATTCCCAATTGGTGCTGGTCTTGGTGGCCTCTCAATAAGTCAATTGACTCCATCATAGCTCGCATCATCTCTTCCATTCTTCCCTGGTTATTTGACAACTCGTTCAGTTTTCCTCTTCTTCAATCAACTTCCATGCTTAAGTTTCTTCCCGGTTCAGGAGTAACTATAGCTGAGGTGGTTACAGTTGGAATAGTTCTCCCTGATTCAGAAGCAATCATAGACGGGATGGTCCTCCCTGGTTCAGTGTTTCCACCGGCCATCTTGGTTCGAGCTCTAGTGTTGTGAACACGAGTTAGATCGGTATCCTCTTTCCTCGGGCGCCCAATGGTTGCAAGGTTTTATTTTCTCTTTCTCTCTCCTTCACAACCAAAACATCAAAACTTAATTTTCATTTTTCATTTTTATTTTCAATGCAAAATTAACAGATAAAGGTGAACAAAAATCATTAAGAGTTCTTTGTGCAAATAAGAATGTCTCGCCCCCGTTCTTATGGGTATACCATCCTATAAGTCAAGGTGCGGTTAATAGCAAATCTCTAGGGAGGAATTGCTCCTCTATAGATGCTATACAATGAACACTAGCAATGCAGCTCTTCTTTTCTTCGTGACTGAGCTTCTCACTTCCTTGCACAAGGGTAAGCAACCTCAAGGCAATGAAAGTGATTGATTGCTTTCTAGGGGAACATTTGATCCTTCTGAAAAGTATCGAGCATCTTGCAAATGTCTTGATTAGTAACACGAACATGGAGAATTTCATTCATTTCAAGGCAAAACTTTGAGTACAAATCATTCCGGAATACATCACACATGTGCCGACAAAGAAACGATTACATCAAAAGGAATTTTGGTGGTCACATCAAAAGTTTCATCTTCTTCTTCCTAAGATTTTTAGCAACACTCTCACATGAATCCATGAACTCCACCATTTCTTGAGGTAACTTGAATGGAGGCATCTTACTGATTTGCTTGCTGGCCTTTTCAAATCGATAAAGAAAGTTTGGAATGTAATGACTCAACTCGCTAGTTAGCTTTCCATATTTCTCTTTCCACTCAAGGGCCTTTTCTCTCCATGACTTTCCAAATTCAGTCGCGTCAACAAACATATCATGATATTGGTTTGCTGAAGTCCATCCACGCACAGCATCATGTTTTGTTTGTGCCAACATTGTTGACAAGTGCTCCACTCGCTCTTCTAGTTCCTTTCTCTTGTCCTTCTCTTTGTTGACCTCCATTTTTAGGCTGTATATGTGTTTATCTCGCTTGCTGACCTCCAATTCTACTCTTTCCACCATGCGATTTTTCTTGTTAACCTCTTTCTCCAACTGATTCTTTTCTTTTACAAGCTTGTGGAGTCCTCCTTCTAACTCTTGGATCTTGGCCAGGTGCATGCTTGATATTTTCTCTTTACCTTTTCTAGACTTGGTAATTTCTGCTGCTTCGATGCATTCGTCTTTCAGGGCCTCAATTTCCTTAGCCATTTTCTCGCATCGGCTTTGAAGGATGGTGTTCTTTAGATCAGCTGCTTCTTTTTTCTCTTCCAAGAATCGCATTTGTGCCTTCATTATCTCTACCTGAGATGTTGACGGAGGTGTTTGTAGGATTTTCACGGGAGTTGAGCTGCTTGGAATATCTTCGAGCTTCCCAATTCTTGCTTTTCTCCATTCTTTGTATTCTTGAGAGGAGGTTAGTCGTTGTTGCCCGAGTTCCTTTCTTCCTAGGATTTTGACATTGTCCCATGCCATCTTGATCCTCTTTTCTTGCTCCACAGTGCTTTTATCCTTGTGATACAAGAAGCTAAACCCTTCAAGCTGCTTTTCTTGTGGTTTTGTTTGAGTCCAATGAAGTTGTCTGAGTACTAATGCAGGCGTATATGAGATACATCCCCTTGGACCCATCAAAGGAACGTTGTGAAAGTCACCACAGCTATATATAACATTTTCTCCGTGGTACCAAGGGCAGACCCACTTGAAAGAAACTGACTGAATCTCCGAACTCCTTTTTCCAGGCTGGTGCTTCTTTCTGGTTTATTTGTATATGATGGAAGCTTCCCAATGGATCAGGAAATAGGCCCATGCGGTTATTGGCATATGCATGAGTCATAAACCAGACATATAGCATTGGTAAACAACACCGTAGCCTACCACCATTTTTCTTGAGGTAAACCCCCAAGGAAAGAAAAGTGTCTGCCAGTATTGCTGGAATAGGATTCATGCCTTGTGTCTCAAATTTGAAAAACACATCCATGGCTGCCTGATCAACAAGGTCTGGTGTGAATGGGAATAGGACCAATCCATAAATAGTTAGTGCTAATGTTCGATTGAAGAAGTCCCAATTTCCTTGTCTTGCCAATGCTTGCAAATGAGTTTCCAGAAAACTTCTCTTGATTCCTTGAGTGGACCCCCTTACTTCAATTCCCATCCGGTTTGCTTCAACTCCGATGATTTTGGCAATCTTTTCTTTACTAACATAATGCCCTTGATAGAGATACACACCAGATTTTTCTCGAATTGGTAGCCTTGTCATGACCATGTATTCTTCTATGGTTGGCATCGCATCGAGATTAGGCAACTCAAAACAGCCAAGAGAGGGATTCCAAAACTGTGAGAGAGCACTTAATGCAGGTGCTTCTACTGGGATAAGCAACAGGTCCAATATACGTCCATATGTATCTTTGAAAGATGACTGGACTTCATGAGGCATCAACTGAATCATTTTCTTTACTTGCTCCAGCTCATTGTTAGTCACTGTAACTCTGATATTTCTTTTCCAATCACGTGCATTGCTAGTGTTCATTTGTGATGCTTCCATTTGCTTTGAACTAATGATGATTCTTGCTTTATTGACAATCAAAGGCAACTCTGGAAAATGATAAGATAAATGAGTAAAACAATGAAATGAAGAGAAAGGTAAAAATGCATACTCTTATTGAGAATATGATGATGCATAAATCCATGAGAAATGAATGAATATGGCCATTAATGGAATGCTTATCTACATCATGTATGCCTAGACACCTAAACGTACAAGGCATGGCCAAGTTATGAGATGATGAAATAGCTGATGCTATGTGATGATGTTTTGATGCAAGATTGACTAATAAAGCGTAAAGAAGTGTAAAGTAAAAGGATGAAAGAAGCATGCTCCCATTGTCCTGGAGGGTTGAACTTAATAGATGGGGAGTTCAAAGGCCAAAACCCTAATTTGGGTGGTTGCTACGTTCAACTAGGCGTGCATACACTCATGGTGGGTCTAGACTTCTAATTGTCATGGTCCCCAGATTGCCCCTGTCCATGGGACAAGGATCCGACTTTCGAACCAACCACAAGTAGGGATGAACCCTCTCAATATGATTGAGCCATAAAGTCAGTAACAATCTGAGTGGTGTCTCAACAACTATCAGGTGAGCATGAAGCCCCTCATGACAATGTCAAGAAACCCCCTATCCTTGGTTCGCACAGGCTCGGGTATAGAGCCCCAAAAAAGTGTGTGAGATAGGTGATTGTGAAGTGTGTGCAGGGAGCATACAAACCTTTCAATCCTAAAACCACATACACTCCTGCAAAACAAAATACAAACGACAGATACATACAGAACAACACTTGTCATCTACCCTAAGGTTTTAACAAATTAAGTTGACACTAATAAATGAACACACAAAATACAAATCTCTATAAAGTAATAGAGTAAAAAAAAACTGTACAAAATAAGATAAGAAAACAAAAGCATAAAGAAAAACAAAACAAAAGGCTGTATTTAATTTGCACAACTAACTAAAAATAGGCCTGACTCTCTTGGGGGTCCCCAGTGGAGTCGCCATCTGTCGCAATCGGGATCGCGACGGGGACGGCGAATTTAAGAAAAGAGAATTTTCATTTTTTTTTTGAAAATTAATGGAGTCGCCACCAAGTTTATTAAAATTGAGAAAAACATTGGAAAAACCCATTTATTTCGAAAGATGATCTTTGAAACCAGATTATGAGTTCGGGAGTCGGTTATGCATAGGGAAGGGTATGAATTTAATCGTACGCACCCCTAATACACCCGTCCTTAGACGGTACCTTAGTGAATTGTGCAAATTAAGTAATAGCCTTCAAAATCTCTATTTAAATAAAGAAAAACTATGCAAAATATTTACAAATCAAATGAACAATTTATGAAAATTTAATTTTGGCTTGACAGGGATCACCTGCTCCTACGTATCCCCTGGTGCAGTGGGGAACTCAAAGTCACGTAGTTCTGTAAAAAAGATTGTGGGTTGACAAAATTTTATTTATGAAAAAAAGAATTTATAACAAGAGAATATTGCACAGAATCCAAGTTAGCACTAGGCCACTCAATGAATTCCCATGATTTAACAATGAAGGTAACATCTATTACTCAATCATCATTATTGATCATTGCTCGGATTTTAAAAAAAGGGTCAGATTAATGAAGATTCATTTGTGCACAGAATTCAAGTTGGCACTAGGCCACTCAATAAACCCTTATGATTCAAAAATAGTGAAGATAACATTTGCTATTCAATCACCATTATTGAACCTCGCACAAATATAAAAGATTTTTTTATTTCATTTTTAGACAAAAACCATAATTTAAACAGAAATCGACAAAGTTAATTCATAAATATAAATACACAAACAATTTGGACCAAAGGACATAAATGTGCAAAAGAATAAAAAAAAATTAATTCATAAATATAGTTACGCACAAAACGCATAACCATATAAAATAATCAAACTAAAAAAGAAAAGAAAAAAAACTATAAACATAAATACACACTTAATTCAAGCGAAACACAACAAAAAAATGAAAAGAAAAAAAAACATAAATACAAGCACACGATTAACCCACACATAAACATATAAAATATAAAACTAAAAAATAAATAAATAACTAAATAAATAAGCATAAATACACAAAACATGCAGAAACAATCATTAATTTAATCAAAACATATAAACACAAAGTATTTAAACCACAAGAAAAGTAAAATAATCATAACTAAGCAATTAATTTAACCAAAACATATAAATTAAAAATAAGATAAAAAATACATACATAAACACAATCTTACAACTTAACAAAACGTACGAGAAAAAAAAAATTACTTCAATTATGAACTGACAAAATTTAATTCATAGACAAAATCATAAAAACACCAGCAAAATATAATAATCTAATCCTAGAAAAATAAATCAAGGACCCTAACTAAAAGATTTACCAAATATTAGTCAACTAATTAAATCATTCCCTAAAATAATTAAAAAGTTTTAAAATCAAATGACTTGAAACGAATCCTACATAAAATTCTCCTATTTTAAAACAAAATCATCCTAATGAAAACTAAGTTTAAATGAAGTATAATCAGCCTGGACACTATAAAAAAAAAGTAAGAACCTTGACAAAAAGAAAACATCACTCTGAACACACATACACTCATGTGCCCCATCCATAACCCCATCATCACATGCACACAGCATATGGGGAGACATAGTCTTTCCTTTTTTCTCACATACCATGCCCACATCATACACATACCAGACACATGCCCATACCCACTATAACACATACAGCACTTCCTTTTCTCTGCAACACACACATACCCATTTCTTTTATCACGTGCACAACCAATTACACAGAGAGATAAAAGAGAGACCAAGAAATAGAGAGAGTGAGGGGGTGAGGGCCGCGGTTATGAAAAGAAATAGGAGAGACTGTCGCGGAGGGGAAGAGAGGAGGAGTGGCTGGCGCGAGGGAGGAGCTGTCACATGGGCCTTTCTGCTAGGTCCTGGATTCGACAGCGCCAGCGAGGCTCGCGGCTTCGCGGTGGCACCGGCAAGGACAGAGGCGGAGGTTCAGTTTCGGGTTCACAGCGGAGGGCTTTTGGAGCGCCATCGCGGAGGAAGGCGCGATGGCGAAGGCGTGGATGGGCTGCACGATGGGAGCCGCGGCAGCAGTCTCACGGCGGAGGAGGGGGTTGTCCGCGGCTTCTCTGTTTTTTTTTTGTTTATTTTTTGAGCTTGATTTTTGATGATCTTGGGTTTATTTTGGTTTTGAAGTGTTGTTTGGTTTATGGGTTGGTGATTTGGTGAAGGGTTATGATTTGATTCCTTTGGTATGGAGATGATGATGGAGAACGAGAATGGTAGTGGTGGCTGGAGGTGGAGTGGTTTGTGGGTCTCTGATGAAGGTGGTGGAGCTTGGTGGTTGATGGTGGATGAAGGGAGAAAGGAAGAGTGGAAAATGAGGAAGAGGTGGTGGTGGTAGTATGGGTTATTGATGATGATGATGAAGTGGAGGCCGCAGCGGTGGCATGGGGGGCCGCGGTCTCTCGTTCCCTTTTTCCTCTTTTTTTTTTGATTTTTTTTTGTGTACTAAATAAAAAAAAAAACAATGCTTATGGTACTACTGGTATTCTTACTCCTGATATTGCTGGGATTGCTACTTGTTTCTCCTTCTCTGTACTTGCAGGATGTATGCTTTGATTTTTCGTGTGTTAGAGAAAAAATTTCTTACTGAATTGATTTGAGTTCCTCCCCTTTCATTGTTGCAACTGATTCCCTTTTATACTGAGCTCGCATTGATTAATCAATTAAAACTCCATGCTATTTCTGAATTTGCAGGCATTCCAAATGAACCTGTTCCCACGCCTTCAGCTTCACCCATGATTCCTATTTTAGTGGCTTGGCATAATGCCCATCATTTTGTGTTTTGCTCGTGAGTGTGCAGGATGCAGCACCGCACTGAAGGCTGAAGTAGGAGGCACGTGGGTGCTGAAGTGGGAGGCCAGAGCATGTACTTCCTCGTTCCTGCTTCATTCATTTTTTATATTTTTTGTATTTTATTTTATTTTATTTTATTTATTTATTTTTTGACAGAAACCTCTTATAACTAAAAGCGTAAATGGGCTTAAAAAATGAAATTGGGCTGAACTGAAACACAAGTGAACTACAAAAAGGAATTTGGGTATCAAATTAAAGGAAATGGGCCATAAAAGGAAATGGACTCTTTTTGTATTTTTTATATAATGAAGAAATTTGAAAATTAGATGCAAATTTTTTGAATTTTGTTTAATGGGCCGAACAAAATCGAGTGCTCACAGCCCCAAGAGGTGAACCAAAGTATTTGATGGGTAACTTAGCCATACAACACCCAAGGTATCGACTTATCCTCTTTACCTAGATACTCTCACAATTTAAAGGAATAAGGGCAAATTGATAGTAGTTGATAGACAATCCTAACATCTCCTCAAAACAATCTAACAATTTCCTATAACTCTATTATTTTCTCATTTTGTGGATAAAATAGAATTGTATCGTTTGCAAATTATAGATAAGAAAGGTCAATTCTACCTTTTCCCACTCCTAACACTTCAACTCTTCCCAAATTCTCCAATCTTCCAACCATTCTATTAAAAACCTTCACACCCAACACGAATAGGAAAGGTGATTTTGTATCACCTTGACGTAACCCCTTTTGTATCCTAAACGGTTTGGTGGGAGTTCCATTTAACTAGGATGGACATGGATGCATTTGATATACACTCTTTAAGTATGATTTTGATACAAGAAATTACTTAAATTTAAGTAATTGTGATTTAAATAATTACATGAGAAGTAATTGCCGTATATATCAATTCACATAATTCTCACACTTCCTTCTCAATTCTCTATCTGTATTGTTTCCACTTTGTTTTTGTCCTCCTTAGATCTCTAACCTACTATCTTTCAAATTCTTCTCACTTACAATTGTACAATCAATAACTTCGTCCAATTTTGAAATACAAAATAGACAAAGAGAGAAAAATCTCAGGGAAAGCAAGTTTGTTTATATAAAATATTGGGCAAATTACGTAGACTTCCCCTAAAGTCTATCAATATTACAGCTATCTCATCTTAGATTTTAAATTGACACTTACCACCCATCTCTTAACATAACTTTCAAAATCCCAAACTTACCCATCTTTTTCAACCTCCAATCACATCCAACAACCCCCCAAATCCCCAATTTACCACCATTGTCACTCTATTCAAGAGTTTCACCTACCCTTCATCACCATCATCATTGTTCTTTCTGTTATTCTTTTTAAGCTCGTTGAGAGAATCAATCTATATTTATCAAAATAATATTAAGAAGCAAAAACCATAAACCCTACAACTCTTCACCAGCTCTTCCATTATGTTCGACCCCCAAAGAAGCCCTAAACACTGACATCAAAACCAACTTCAGCATCGCCCTTCAAGTTTCATCATTCAATCAACCAAAAAAAAAACTACTAATAACAATGTAATAGGTAATAACAGAACAAGTAGAACCAACAGTGCAATACCTCTTATTAATTTGCACTGTTTTGTAATTTTAGATGTTGTTTTTGATAGTTTGAATATATACAATAAATTAGGGATTGGGTTTTGTTTGTGAATGGTTAAGAGGAGTACCATAGAATAGAAATAGAATAAATTAATAAGAACAAAGTAATCATTTTATGTATTTTTTTAGAATTTAAAAAAAATTAAAATTTAGGGATAAGGGAGGTTATTGCAATGGATTTAAATAAATTAAGGGAGGCGGATGTTAATTTGAAATCTAAGAGAGGGTATGTATAATATTGATAGACTTCAAGGGAAGTCCATATAATTTGCCTTAAAATATTCTCCACTGGTTTAGGCTTGATATATATGGTGTTAATTCTGCATTAAACAGTTCAAAATTGGAGTGGGGTGTTGACCAAATGAAAACATGGAGTGGTGTGGTATAATAAAAAGTGCTAGGCAGCCCGATAATAAACACAGATCGACTAAGTTGTAATATGTAGCATTTTTACAGTTTTTTTATATTTTCCTCCTTGTGTTGTTATATTTTCACTCTTCTAATAAATTTTAAACACATCAATATGTCAACATACATCAGGCATCCTATTCGGGTTGCTTAATATCACTGAATTCTTAGAAGTCTAAATTCAGTTTATTTGTTGGAAACTTAAAAACACGACTTATACCAACTGATGTTGTCGATAGATTGTTTTTCTTCGATATTACTTGCGAATTTAACAACAGATGAGACAATTAATAAGAAAATTGAAAAAATTCAATGAAAAATAATTACCATTATTGATGGATTTTTCGTCAGGAAAATTTGGCATCAATTTGACTGGCACGTAATGGCGCACAAAATTTACAAGGAAATTTTTTTGATTTGATGAACAATCTCAAAACAAAAAAAAAAGTCTTAATGACATAATAGCCATTCTACGAAGTTTGAAAATCCATGTTAATGCCCTTTAAAACTATATAAAACATATGTATCATCAAATCTATTTATTCCATTTAAAAATATGCACAACGAATGGAGAATATACTTTTATTCCTTTAATGTCCAACTAATATAAGGGTTAAGAATAATAAAAACATATATGTATATTAGTTCAACATAATTTCTGAAACAAGAGTGATATCTATTGGGGTCAATTATGTTAAACTTTAGGGGAATTCAATATTGTTTCTTCTAGAATTGTATAAATGTCAAAACATATCATAGAGGATTTTTTTTTCACAAGGATGTTTTGAAAGCCTAGAATCATCAATTTATTATCAACCATTCTATGATAAAGAAGTTTTACTGAACATATTTTTTTTTTTTGCCTCCACCACATTACAATGTAGATACTTAAAATGTTGTGGGTGTGTGTGAGATCAATGAAAAATTATTGGATTATATTGTATATAAAGATTACAAAAAGATTATCCATCATAATTATCTTCCACCATCAAAGGCAGTAAGTACTTGGTCCTGGATACTATCATACCCAATATTTTGATGGCTACTACTATCACTATGTTCATATATTTTGGATGGTGATCTAGGAAGCAAGGATTCAGTCTCTTCTAGACTTTTGTCTGCATTGATTAAAAGATGCTTTTGCTTTAGCCTTAATCCCTCCAATTCCATTGCCACTTCCTTCATACTTGGTCTTTCCTCCCCTTTAAGTCTCAAACACTTTGTTGCAAGAATAGCAACTTCCTCGATCTCTTGCTTATTTTCTTCACTCAACATGCCAACTTGAAGAATATCAAACAAGCGATCCTCTTTCAAGTAAGATAAAAAGTACATAGCAAGACTTCTTTCATCTTCTGACCTGAGAAAAGAAAAAGGTTTCTCACCTGTTAGAAGCTCTACTAGCACTACCCCAAAGCTATAAACATCACTTTTCTCAGTAAGTTGACTTGTTTGCATGTACTCTGGGTCCAAGTATCCAATTGTGCCTTGCACCATTGTGGCCAATGCAGTTTGATCTAATGGAATCAATCTTGAAGCTCCAAAATCAGAAACTTTGGCCGTCTGTGTTTCATCTAAGAGGATGTTGGCACTTTTGACATCTCTGTGGATAATAGGAATAGAGGCAGCTGAGTGAAGATACGATAGAGCTCCTGCTATCTCTGCTGCTATCCTTAGACAAGTTTTCCATGTTGAATTATTTCCCTTGCTTCCATCGTGAATAAAATCAAAAAGGGTTCCATTGTTAACAAACTCATAAACTAGTAATGGAACTTCTGTTTCTAAACAACAACCTAAAAGTTTCACTACATTCCTGTGATTGATTTGAGATAAAACAACCACCTCATTAATAAATTGCTCAATTTGGCTCTCATCAACTATTTTGGATTTCTTGATAGCAACAATTCTATTATCTGCTAGAAATCCTTTGAAAACGGTACCATAACCTCCTTTGCCAATGATTAAGTTCTCATCATAGTTGTTGGTAGCCTTTTTTAGTTCATTTGCTGTGAAAATTTGAGCAGTCATTTGGGAGGACTCCTCTCTTTCGGACAGTTGTTGCAGCAGCATAAAGCCGCCATTTTGCTTAAAGAACTTGTCTTTTAGCTTGTTGAGTTTTCTTTTCTGGTACATCAAGAAAAGCAGTGAAATCGCCACAAAAAGAGCAATACATCCCGCACTTGCACCTACGCTCAAAATATGTTGAATACAAATGTAAAAATTACCTTTGAAATGCATTCTAAACTAATACTATCAGCGTATATATATGCTGACTGAAAATGTCATGCATGCCGAAAAAAATTATAAGATGGAAACTTAAGAAAACAAAAACGTAAGTGTGTTTTATATGCTTACCAATTACATACTTGGGAAGTGCATCTTCTTTGTGGCACGGTTGTTCTTTTGTTCCATTTCCGGATTGCCCTTCAGGACAATAACATTCGTAAAACAGGGGCCCAAGTAAATTGCGACAAGTATCTTTACTTTCGCAACCATGAGTTTCAGTCTCACATTCATCAATGTCTGCAAAACCATAACAAAATAATAAATTTATCAAACAACCAATCCCCTTTTTCGCAGAAGTTCAAACTAAACATAAAGCTCATGGACCGAGTTATTTGATAACTTTTTACTTCATTTTTCTCTCTTTCATAATTGAGCAAATAATCCCTGAAGTTGTGAGGTTACTAGTTGCTTTATTTTTTAATTATTTTTATTTTTAAATAAAATTTAATCAAATAAATATTTGTTGAAATAAATATTATTTTGAGACTATGCAGTATATATCGGTTTCAGAGCATTACTAATCGAGGTTACTTATATAAAAATTAGTAAGTAACACAGTTTATTAAATCTAGAAAAGATAAAAAAGTGTTTACCCAAAAAGAAAACCAGAAAAGTAACACATACCTTTCGTATGACATTTTTAAGTTAGCCATTCCCATTTGGGTATTGTCACTTCACATTTACTATGCTCATTTATACAATTCCTTAAAAGCCCTTAAGTTTATTTTAGTCTTCAAAACTAAATTATGAATGGTGTTTCTACATTATCTTATGCGATTTCTGCTGCCCATGTTATTGCTACTTCAAAACTAAATTATGGATGGGATGCCAATTTGATGAGGATAAGGCTTTTGCTGGCCTACTTTTTTGTGCTAAGGAATATGTTTATGGCTATGGTGATATAGGCGGGAAGCACAAAATCTATTTGCTGGTTTTGATGTTTTGTTAGGCCTACTCTTAAACTTTCTCTTTTTTCTTTCGTGGACGTTGCTGGCTTTCGTTTTTCTGTGTTTTCTTTTTTGGATTTTGTTTTCTGTTGCCTCATGTTTCTGGCGAAATGGATGGACAGCTTATGTATTAATTTTTGTTGTTTTGTTTTCCTTTTGTTCTGTTGCTCCTCATGTTTTGGGGTTGAGCATTTTCAATCATTGGAAATTAGGAAGGAAAAAAAAAACACTTGATCATCACTACATCACCCTACATGATCTTTTCATCTTAATTTTACCGAAAGTGTTGTGCCTTCTCAAGAGACGTCTCAAATTATACGGATATTGCAAGGTGATACTCTTTATAAATATATAATTAACACAATCGATTTTAAGACTGGAATATAAAAAGTTTATAATTTTTTGGTGTTGCAGGGATAAATATCACTTGAATATTTTTATGGAATTGAAATATTATAAGATTCATTATGTATTATTTTTGTCAAAATTTGACTTGAAAAAAAAGGTATATATTATATTTTACATTTGATCAAATTTACAAGTTATTTGAATTTTTTACCCTACACTTTTTAATTCAAGTTAAACATTATATTTAAGTTAGGAAACTTTTTGTGTTGTGTTAAAAGTTTAATTATGGTTAGTTTTTAAGTTTAATATATTAATAAGTATAATTATTAAATATAAATTTAAAACATCAGCAATATATTAATTTAAAATAAGTTTTTAGTTAAACACATTTAGAAATTTCACAAATAAAGATAATAAATAAGAAGTGATAATAATAATTGAGATTCTAATACATAATTCTTAATTTAGTTTTTTTTAAAAAAATTAACTACTAAAATAACCTTAAGGACATTAAGAAATAGTATAAATAAGGACAGTTAATATAACCAAATGAAAGTAACAAAAGCCACTGCCTTAAGTTTTTCCTTTCCCCTGAAATTAATCAATAAAGAAATAGAGTGACAAGATGCTCTTTAAATTATTGAAACAACCTTACTATGAGGCACAGCCATGTTTCATGCTGACTGGCAAATTAAAGTAAAATAGCTATTACTAAATTTCTTAGTCAATAATACAAGCTCGTGGTCCAATTATACTTACCCATTATCACTATTAAGATATCAATTTTTTGAACAACGGAAAATATCAAAATATCAATTTCAAAATAAAAGAAACGAAAGCGTTTTGTAAAAGAAACAGGAAAAAAAAATCAACATATACCATTGATGCAAGTAAATCAAAAACTTTTTTCTGATATTTTCTATTTTTTAAAAAAAAATGGAAAGTAAGAAAATATTGGATAAAATTAGAAGCATAACTAATTAATCAAACATTAAAAACAAAAACATTAATATATTTTTTTATTTTTCAGAATATTTCTCTCTCAATAAATAAGAGATTAATCTCCCAAACAAGTGTTTATGTGAGAATATCTTTCAATTTTTTTTTATACACATAAATTTTGGAATCAAACTAGTCATATATTTAAAGGATTGAGCCCCTTTTACCTTGACCAACACATTTTTGCTTAAAGACTAATTGTAAAACTTGAGTTCATAATCAAAGAAAGATGGTGTATAAATATTAGATAGAGATTAATGGAATCAATTATTACCTAAGCAACCATCAGGATGGTATGGGTTTCCTTCATAGCCTTTCTTGCACTGGCATTGGTAACCATATCCAGCATGTGAGTTCAAACAAGTGCTATTTCCCTTGCAAGCATTGGTGCCTCTACCCCTAGAATGTTCACATGTTTCATTTCCAACTGTCCAGTCAAAGACCACAGGGGTCCTCACGAAAGGTAGATTTTCTAAGTGCCTCTTAGAAAATGTGTAGTTGCCATTTTTGGCAACAAAGGAGTAGCTGCAGTTGTTGAAGCTCGAAGACCTATTGAAATTCTCAAAGCTAGATGTTTGTAAAGTGATATTCCTCATTCCAGGAGGAATATCCACTTGACAACACCCAATCCCTGAACATTTCCCATCAACAATCTTGGTGCTATTGTTGTAACATCTTGTCAAGCACCCCGTTGCATATTCTGCACCATCGTAGAAGCTGTTAAGATAGCCATATGTGTCGCAGCCAACACTTACGAACTTGTTATCTTCGCTAGAAATGGTAAAACCAGGAGCGTTAAGTCTGAGCCAGGGAGCATTACCGTTTCTCCTAATGTTACCAAAACTAGTATTATAACAAACTTTGGAGACATAGAACATCATGTCCACTTTAGCTTCGGTGATGTTTATGGCTATGACTGGGATGTCTCCCCAAAATAAAGTGGCGTCGTTGCACATAAGATGAAATGGCTTTTCCAAGAAACATTTCTTACCGGTTGTGGATGAATTTCCTACCCCAAATGGATATGGAATTGGAACACCTCCACAATCTCTTTGGCAGCCATCAACGGTTTGAATGTGATCACCTGCAGCTGCTCCTCCTACAAGGAGTACTAATGCAACGATTAGCACCACCATGGCCTTTTGCTCCATTGCCACACAAGATTAATATCTCACTCACAACTAAGAAGATGGCTACAACTACATGCTAGCTATCTGTCTTCTATAACCCTCTGAAGGGATGATAATCAAGTTAACGAGTTGGTGGGGGTCCAGCCGATGGGCCCCACCATGTGAATTGAGAGAGAGAAAGAGAGAGAGGGCCGAAAAAAGTGAGACGTAAGAGGCTGAAATATCAAATGCGCGTAGTCAGGAAACATCGAAAACTTTCAGTGACATTTCCGTGCAACGCGTGAAGAAAATTTTGCATTCGGCGCAGTGATGCACGTACTATTTTTACAGGTGAATTTTGCTAAAATATTATTTTGATATTTAAAAAATATATATTTATTTAGATATTTATTTTATAATTATTAGATCTGGTAATGATTTCTATTTATTTTTAACATCCATTATATTCAACGATTATAAAGTGGGTGTCTGAATAAATATCCATTTTTTGTGTCAAAATATCATTACCTTTCTGTAAATGGGAAGCAGCAAACACAAGCTATGGAGTGAAAAGAAATACATTGAGTGTGTTATTTTCTGAGTGTGAGAGAAAAATAGAAAATGTGAATAAATTTTAGAAAGTATAAGGTATAAGTAAATATATTAGGAATATTTTTTTGATATCATCTTTATTACTCTTTGATATCGTAAAATTACAGTGTTTATATAGGAGGTTTTCACTAAAAAGGAGAGTGTAGAAATGATATTTGGTAACTATTCTCAATATAATGAAATATTTTTTGGAGCTTGTCTTGTTATTTTTCATTTGGTATTTGAGAGTTTCCACGTTAAAAATTCAGTGTGCAGATTTCTTAATTTTGTTGGCATGAATAGTGACATGAATCTCACCTCAGTCAATAATGACACAACAGTACTATTCATGAAAATAGTGACCCGATTCCATTGTTACGTGAATAATGAATAGTGATAAGTAGATTTCACCGTAAATTACTATTTATCCTGACACTTATTATTGCTGCACTATACTGATTGGTAAATTTAATTCTATCAGATTTATTTTGATACTTATTACCACATATTGGTATCATTTAATTACACTGTAAATCAGTTCCTGATCTCAACACTGCCAACCAAAGAGTTATGTTATGTGAAAAAAAAACCCTGAGTTGCATATTGTATCAACTCCCATCCCCTTTTACGACTATATCACTTTCATCATACGTATAATGTATATTGACAATGATAGTGGACAACGGAGTCCAATGTAAATTATGTATGTATACATAACATTATTTTAATTTGTTTCATTGCCACGGGGGTTTAAATAAATGTACTCTTTAGAAATTTATTCGTTGCAACTTTCATTTGTCGACTTTTAAGACTTGATAAATGAGAATTTGTCAAGAGGGGACCCAAGCAGTGCTAAATTGTTAGCACTTTCAATTATTACAAAACAAAATAGATTGGAAGAAAGGACAAATTGGAAAAAATATAGTTATATAACAGTCATTCTATAGTTTAGGTGTGTTCTACTAAATTATCCTCAGTACTCTTCATTTTTTTTTCTTAATTGCTCTTCCTCCTTCACTTATCATTTAATAGGGAAATGATTAAAAAAATAATTAATATTATCTAAATTTTTAAATTGGACAATAATTTGTAAAAAAATTTCAAAATGGATACTTGCTTGATAATGAAGGAAGTAATTGTTAAAGATCAAAACCTTTTTGTTCTTCACAACTAGATAACGTGCATTGACTCTCGGTCGACATACTAACTATAGTAATCGAGATATTTTTGTGTGCTCTTTAGAGTGAGTTATTGCTCATGTTATAATATATTAGATGTATGCATCAACCCACATGCTTTGACCTTTTGTGTCTTCACCGGATTGAAGTAGAGATCGACTGCCTCAAACTCATCCGAGCTCTAACTTTTGGCCAACTTCAACATACATACTTTGATCTCCATGTCCAAGACTGCCTTTGGCAAAGTTGTTTTCGATTTTATTGCTTTTCTCATGCGGGCTGTGATGGCAACCAAGTACCACACTATTTAGCTAAGCTTGCTAATTCCCATAACTTTTTTTTCACTTCCCTCCTTTTAAAATATTTATTTACTTTTAGATAATTTTATATTTCAAAATATCTATTAACTTCACATTTCAATAAAACATTAATTATGTTCTTTCAATACTATCTCTGATTAATTTTATATTTTTAAAATATTCTATTTAATATTAACCTCAAACATTATGCTATATCAATTAGTGTATAAAAATATATTAATTTATTTATTATATTTTATTTGATTATCACTATTATTTATTATTTTTTAATTTATTTATTTATTTTAAATTATACAGATATTTTGAAATGAATAAATTATTTTCATTGAGGATGCTATACTCAAGGTGCATGTAATGGCAATATTTTTTTATATCATGGCTTGCCCAGCCCAATAAAATTCGGGGCCCGGGCAACCCTTGAAAAAACATATACTGTATTAGATGGAGAAAATGAAAAGCGGTCTATGTCTGTTAAGACGATAAAAGTTGATGATGGTCTGCTACATGAGTATGTACACACTTCAAAAGTAGTGCTCAAATCAATCGGGATTTTAATGTTACAGTAATCGAAAATATTTTGTGTTCGGAGAGCAAGCCATTACCCATGTTTTGATACATTAGATGTATTTATGCTACGTTGGTTTTCTGGTAATTAAGAAAATGAATAGTGCCTAAATGGATGATTCAAAAAGCAAACCGCATGGATCACGATGGAGGCAAGGGAAGATGCTACGTGCCTCATATATGAGTGTTTAGATATCAAAATCACTGTTAAATAACATCACATCAAATAATTATAAAATAAATATTTAAATAAAAATATATTTTTTAAATATAAAATGGATATCATTACTCTTTTCACAAGTCAAGTCAATAATACCTCCCAGCTGTAAGAGCTGCTTAGGAAAAATTCTTGAATAGACATAGACGTAAGAATTCATTCTTATTAATACACTCACAAAAAAATAATAAAATTAAGAGATTTTATCCCTTAAATTTTAGATTATATACAATTTATATCCTGACTTTTTAAAATATAGATTATAACATCCTAAATTTTTTAAATTGTATAAAAAATTTCTCCGTATAATTTTCACATAAAATAGAGATAAAATTTATGTGCATTTAACCTTTGATATTTTTAATTTGTACAACTCGACACTTTATCTGTAAATATTAGATGCAATTAATTCTTTTATTTTTATTATGTGTAACCTGATATTCTATCATGACTTAAATTTTTAGGAATTTTTTACACAATTTAAAAAATTTAAAATATCTTCATATATATTTTGAAAAGTATAGAATTTTTTGGATAGTTTGAAAAATTCAGAGTTTGATAATATAAGTTTTGAAAACTCTGAATTTAAATTATGTAGACTAAAATTCAGGAATAAAATTCTTATTTTATAGCATACTTGAAATTGATCAATATTAAAACCATACATACATCATTTCCTTTCATAGTTGGCACGTCGTCGCTGTCATCCCTTGATAAATTGTCTTTTAATTTCCTTTTTTATTTCTTTTTTTTTTTTTACAGTCCCACCGCCGTCTCTTTTATTGACTGGTACAGGGAGACTGACCAAGAGTCCATACGAGAATTTACCAAGAGGGGATAGAAAGTGTCGTGAATTAATTAAAGATTTAGTTAATTTGTCACTCCGTATAATTTTATTAGATTTTTAATTAAATTTCTATATTTTAAAAATTTTTATTTAGATTTCTATACTAAAATAATTATTTAATTGGATTCTTGATCCATCATCTGTTATAAAAATATGAGAGTTAATAGAATATTTTTAAAATATTTTTTACTATAATTTTATTTTAAAAAATGAGTTAATACTCACTTTAATACTTGATATTTTATGTATGAGTCATTTTAATTCCTCACTTTGATAAAAGATATTATTTAGGAGATGGTGGAGCTCCATTTCCCATTGGTCCAGCTCTATTTCTTATTGGCCGATCTCTATTTTTTATTGACCGAGTTGTATGTCATATTGACCGAGCTCTATTCCCTATTGACCGATCTCTATTTCCTGTTGGCCGAGGTTTATTTTCCATTATTCTGAGCTTTATGTCATAGTGAGATCTATTTCCTATTAGCCAAGCTTTATGTCATATTGACCGAACTCTATTTCCTATTAGTTGAGCTCTATGTCTTGTTAGTCAAACTCTATTTTCCTATTGGTCGGGCTCTATTTTATTTTGGTCGAGTTCCATCCCCACGAGATGTTCTTAGAACATGTGGGATTTTAAATACAAAATTATAGTAAAAGAATATTATATGAATATTTTTTTAACTCTTATATTTTTGTAATCGATGATGGAGTTAATGATTTAATTAAATGTTTATTTTTAACATAAAAAAATAATTAAAATTTTTTAAAATATAAAATTTTAATTAAAAATTTAATAAAATTATAGACAACGGGTTAGTTAAATCTTAATTAAATTACAAAAGAAAGAGATAGAAGCGACCGAGATCAAGTCTACTATGCTCTCGACCGCTAGTGAGGTTGACTCGGTCAGCACCATATACCAATGCTATACAGCGTCACGTACGACATAGTGCGAAAACTCTTTAAACAGTACTAAACTACACTAAGTGCGTTTGGAAAAATTACAACATTAAAATTATTTCAATAATTAGTAATTTGTACAATCACTTCTTTATATAATCGATTATGTGAAGATCAATTTAAAATTTGATACTTTAACTAAAACATGGCTTTAAGATAATTTATTTTATTTAGATGGTATAAAAAGGATTGATTCTGTATAGTAAATTACAAGGAAAAAAGATATGGAATGGTTTATATATTTATATTATATAATATTTAATATTTAGGATTAATTTCTTAAAATATTATGATTTCAAAATAATCAAATTTTATTTATAATAAAAAATTACAAAAAGTATTTATAATTACAAACTGTTTTTCAGCTCATATGAAATTTTGATTATAACCTATTTTCATATAATTGCCAAACGCAAGATAGGCCTTTCCAAAACAGTTTTTTAATGAAAAAAATTGTTTTGCAAAGTTGTCAGACACGCTCTAGGCATTGAAGCATGAAGTTTTGGGGCATTAGACATTTATAGGTACGTGGCTCAATAGTAGTCATAGAATAAGCTTTAATTTATTTGCTTTCATATTATGAGCGTAAACTTCACTCCAAGAAACTAGCTCGAGGGAGTTTTTTTATTTTTTATTTTTTGTGGGAAGGGAAAGGCTTATCTTAACTGTTATAAAGGAGATTTTGACCACTTCAAATAGATATGTAAGACTTAAAACCAAAAAATAAAATTAAAAAAACAATTGTATATCCTCCTATAAATCTTTCAGCATATTAAATAATATAAAAAAATAAATTAAATTTATGTCTAAAAACCTTAAAAAAAAATTCAAACTTACTTTATTTAATATTTAGGAAATTCTGTAGAAAGATTAAATAGAATGATATATCATTATTAATGAAATTACATAAGTCAGATTTAAGTGGTGGAACCCTAACAAGCGAAGAGGATTTTTTTTTTTAATTGAAGTTAAGAGAAAATATTTTCAAGTTGAATACTCCCTCTAAACCTAAACCTAACTATAAGTCGTTTTTCAATTTTTTGTCTAGTTCAAGATATAAGTTGTTCTGAAAATAATAAATATTTTTTGTCATTTAATTTTATCCTAATATTTATAATGAATGAAAATAAGTCAAATGAATATGATTACTTAATAGAAAGATAATTTATGATAAATAATATTTTTCATCTTATACTTTTATTTTTATAAAAAATAATAAAATTCAATCATTATATTAATTTTCATGCATAACCAACTTATATTATAAGCTGGAGGAACTTATACGTAGTATATAATAAAATTATATTATAATATTTCACCAATATTCATAATATTTTTTATTTTTAGTATATACCTACTCTTATTGAAAGATGAGATAATAGTAGTACTGTTGTGCACCAAACGTCAATTTCAAGTTTCAACGACGAAATTTATTCCGCGTTTGCATTTAACTCCGCATTTGTATCATTGTACCTCCGATTAGCTGTCTATTGCTACCTAACTAAGGAATGTCCCTGGGCCACTAGCGTCGTTTACTACTCTAGTCAAGTCAACTCAAGTCAACGACTCCTCCTTGTGAAAGCTGTTGAGATGGGAGATATACACAATTTAGAGTATATTATAAATACAAATAAGCCATGCATGTTATAAGTAATTAAAAAAAGCGAATACGAAGTATATAAAAGACGGATTTTGCTAAAGAATATCTTTGAGCATTAGTTAAAAAATCGAAAGAGATAAGTTTTTAAAATTTTTCAATGCATGTATTAGAAATTTGAAAAATTCACTCTTGAATACAAGGTTTATTACTTTTCTCCACCAAAAAAATCTATAACTTTTAATTCTTTAATGACTGTTGACAATCTAGAAAAATCCACAAAAGAGTTATCATAAGTGTCTCAATAGAGTCTGCTCAACATAAAATAATCCCCTACAGTTCTTTTATCCTGTTTAGATGACTCATATTTACACTTGAGCTCTTTTGATTTATCTTGCTTTGCCAATCGGTCTCTGATCCACAAGCTCCCAAGCGTGCTAATAATTTTGTGTATTATAATTTTTGTAAACGGATGTTTCTTTAGGTGCTTGTTGTTCTGCAAGAAATACGGTCGTTGATTTTGTATAGAATATAGATGATATGCATGTAATGAAAGAATATAGAAATTTGACGTTGCCAGTACTAGTGTAATTGCAGCGAGGCCTGTATTTTTCACCGAGTGTATCACTAAAAATCCTGTCAAGCATCAAAACTAAATATTCTTCACAACACCCTCAAGATTCTCACATGATGATTTGCAGGCTTGTATTTCTTGTGACTAAGAGGTGTTGTTACAGTCAAATTAGGAAGAACGAAGAGCATCGGAAAAAGGAGAATTTCAGAGAAAAATACAAGACTCATAGTGGATGCAAAACACATAACTCCAAAACTTCAAAAAAAAATAAAATGAAACTCCTCCTAACAGCATGAGCAATATTCAACAACACGATTCTTCCCTTTACCTGTTGAATAGAAAAAACCTCTAAAAAAAAAAGTGAGAAAGGGAGAACAAAGCCTCCCATAGGTACGAGAAATTTTGTAAATCATAAATAATGAAATAATCAAATAATAAAATAAACATAGTTTTTGTAATATTCTAACTCCAAGTTTTCATCAAACCACTGTAAAATATATTGAGCAAGTGAAAAAATATATATAGATGAAATATCAGTTTGCTTCATTTAAAACCAAACCAAATCATTTAATTGCAAAATTTGACGTTGTTACAACTACTCTATATTTAAGCAACGGTTTTCGCTTTATTGTAATACTTGTAAGTATATATCCGAGTATTCGATCAACAGGTTCTAATTAATACCGGGTACGGCGTCAATTTAGAAGTACCTAGGCTTCATAGGCCTTCAACCAATTTTTTTTTTTAATGTGCTCCAACCAAATATCTTAACTCAAGTCAAAGCTGAGCAACAAATCAAAATCCAGGAAAAATAAAATATAAAAAATCCGCCACTGCTAAATCTTTGGTTTTTTGGGTCATCTACTAAAATCTATAGTCAAAACACCAAAAGAACAATGAAACCCCTTTTTTGGGTTTTTGGGTCAACAAGAATGGATGATTTGGGTGTATGTGTGCTGAACGAAGTTAGGCCTGGCTGTGCTAGTATTTTTTTTAATATTTTGTTGAAGCTTTTGGGTTTGAAAATTAGTAGGTTGGACTTGGGCTTCTTACTGATTACGCTTGCTTTTTTCGACTGTCGAATTTGACAATTGGGTTGGGTTTTCTGACCAAAAATATTTGGGATGGGTTTTCATTTTGTTATTAAAGTATAGTGCATCTCAGGGATTAAAAAAAAAAGACAGAGAGAGTCTAGTTCATTTTTTTGCGGGCTTGCGTTTCAATTATGTGCTTTTTCATTGTCTATGTATGAAAATCTGGATCGACCAAAAATAAAATGCACAAAAAATAAGGATAAAATATATTTTACCAATTGAACTTGAGGTCACATAAAGTTTATATCTTAATTTTTTAAAATACATGTCGCGACATCCTGAACTTTCCAAACAGTACAAAACACCCTTCAGCAACATTTTAGCAACTGGCAAATGCGTGATTTATGTGCACTTAACTCTCTTGATATTTCAAATTTGTGTAACTCAATATCTTATTTATAAATTCTCAAGTACACTTAACTACCCTGATTTTTCTATTATGTACAATCTGATACCATGTTATGGCTTATAACAGATTTAAAGGGGATCGGCTAAGGGCCATAGCCCCCTCCATTCTTTTTTTTAAATTTTTTCAATTCTTTATTTTTTGGTGATATAGCCCAAAAATAGGGTGGGTCCATTGCCTCAATCCGTGGCTTGTTTGCCTCGCCCTATTTTTGGTTTGCTTTTGGTAGGGCAAGTCTAAGCAAGATCTATTTTTGGTTTGCTTTTGGTAGGGCAACTCTAAGCAAGACGTGCTGACCCACTTTGACATCTCTCACGTCTACTATATAGAATTAGATAACATGGTTTTTAATTTCATTGGCCAATTCAACATTTAATAAGGACAGACTAACAATATAGATTAAAACCAAAAAAAATTTGGAAATGCTTGAACGAAAACTAAAATAATTTTTTTTTAAAGAATCAAAAGCAAAACTCACTTATTTTTTAAGGACAAAAATGATACTTAAGTCTTCGCTATTTTGCTCTTCCAAAATTTACTCACTATAAATATTTTAACAATTTTTTTATCACAACTACATAGTATTGGGGTAATGATCAGGATCAAAAATAGACGGTGAAAGTAAAGCTAAGAAAAATTTAAATCAAATAAAATTAAAATTATATTTATTTTTAAAGATTAAAATATATTTAACTCTAAAATTGTTATTTTTCGCTATCATTTATCAACTTGTGAAGGAAGACGATTGACAACAATTTCTATACTAGAATTTATCAAGATGGGATACAAGTAGAGAATTAATTAAATTACAAAAGAGATAATAAAGGTGTCTGGTCAGTGACCAAGAAGAAAAAGAAAAACTGAGCCGAAAAGGGAATACAATAAAGAACGCATAAACTCAAGCAAATGCAACTCAACTAAGTGCTGAAGTTTGGTCAGTCGATATAGCGTAACAGAAACTAATTAACAATATGCTAACAATAAGTAACAGAATAATCTACGTTCTAACAACCTAAGGTGGATTATTTGTCCAAAATATTACAAAGACTATTTTGAGTATAATTTTAAACAAACATTCAAACAAGATGACGAGGCAGTGGAAGCTATTATTAAGGATTTGTTTGACAAAAGAAAGAAATGCAGAGGAAAGAAAGGGAGTGGAAAGAAATGGAGAGGAAAGAAGTTGAGTAGATTTTTATTTTTCATGAGTATGTTTGGATTAAAGGAAAATGGAAAGGAAGAAAATAGAAGAAAAATTAATATGTTTTGTTTATTTGAAAGGAAAAGTTTAAGGAAAGAAAGAAATGATGATACCAAATGACATTTTTGTCCTATATCTTTATCTTATATAATAATTTTATTAATTAATATCAAATAGAAAATTTAACAATTTTTTAATATAACATGTTTATGATAATAACAATCTAATAATTAAGAACAAGATAATAAAAACAAATCATTTCAAATTACTTAAAATAAAAATATTTTCACTGAAAGTGGTGAATTTGGCGGTGTCTTCTCACGCTCAAAACAAAAATGGTCATCGGTGGAACATGATTGCTAGTGGGGCATTTTCAATGTTGAAAGCAAATTGGGTTGGTTTTGCAAATGTTGGCCTAATGAGAACCAACTCATGAAGACCAACTGAAGCATTTAACCACATGCTTCAGAGTGAAACTTAAATACACCCTATAGCTACAGTGATGGAGAGCAAACGGTATATTTCATACGAGAGCATGAGTATTTTTGGCAGAAAGAAATATCACCCATCCTTCCACATATTTTTTTTCTTCTACGTGACGGAGGGAAAATTTTGGGTGGGTCTCACATCCTTTTAGCATTGTACAACCTTTCCTCTCTCTATTTTCTTTTTAGCAAACAAAGGGAAATCACATATTCCTTTCTCTCTCAATCTGTGCTCTCCATTTCCTTTCAAATAAGGGGGATTCTGCAATGCTTCATACAAAATAGAGAATGCCACACACCATTTAATCTAAAAATTAGGATTTGAAGGTATAATCATATACCAAATAGAGGGAAAATATTGTAGAAAGCCTTATTTCTTCACTCTCACATTTCTCTCTCTTTAGTGCCATCATTAAAGTAAATTATTAATTGATATTAGTCTCATTAAAGTAATTGTTAGGTGAAAAATTATTTACTTTTGACAGAGAATATATATTAGTTAATTAATTATATTATATTATATTGTTATCATTTTTTATAAGCATTTTCTTTTGTCTTTTCTTCTATGAAATTTGATAATATTTTTGCTCAAAGTGAAAATAATATGCCCAGCAAATATAATTATGCACATCTTGTTTCTTAAAATTATTATTATCAATTACTTATTTAAAAATTTAAATATGAAAATCCCTCTGAAAAAGGAAAGCACAATGACAATAAAGAAATTAGGATCGACGAGCAAGGAAAAAGAGTTATAAATATTTCCCCTTTTATTTTTCTTATTTCTTTTTTGGCTAAGATCAAAATAAACATAATAGAATTGATTGAATTTAAAATTTATAAATGATCAATCTTTCCAATAATTAATTACATATGAAATTATGATAGCCACGATGATAATCAAATAAATTATACAAGTATCTTGGTACAAAGGTATCGTGTATGATAGGTTTACAAGTTTTTATATCATGGTTTACAAGGTTTTGTAGCACAGTTTACAAGTTTTTATAGCGTGATTTACAAATTTTTACAACATCGTTTACAAGTTTTTATAACATTGTCTACAAATTTTTTGTTCTAAGTTTACAAGTTTTCTCTTCAAATTCAGCACCACTATCACTTTTAATCATCACAGGTAGCCCTCTATCATATTGAGGATACAAATAATACTAAATAACAAATTTCTTCCCTTTTTTTTCCAAATAAAAAAATAAAAATTCCCCCAAAAAGGAAAGCACAATGACAATAGAGAAATCAAGTTCAACGAGAAGGGAAAAAAAGAGTTATAAATATTTTTCCTTTTATTTTTCTTATTTCTTTTTTTGACTATGATTGAAATCAATATAATAGAATTGATTATATTTGAAATTTATACAATAATCAATCTTCCTAATAATTAATTACATCTGAAATGATGATAGTTACGACGATAATTAAACAAATTACATCAGTATTTTGGTACAGAGGTATTGTGTGCCACAAGTTTATAACTTTTCTATCACGATTTATAAGTTTTTACAGTATGGTTTACAAGTTTTCTCTTCAAGTCCAGTATCACTATCATTTTCAATTATCACATGCACTTCTCTATCATAATGAGTATATAAATACCACTAAATAATAAATTTCTCTTTTTTTTCAAATAAAAAAAATAAAAATTCCTCCAAAAAGGAAAGCACAAGGACAATGGAGATATCGGGTACAGTGAGCAAGGAAAAAAAAAGAGTTCCAAATATTTCTCCTGTTATTTTTTTTATTTCTATCTTGGCTATGATTGAAATAAACATGATAGAATTAGTTGAATTTGAAATTTATACAATGATCAATCTTCCTAATAATTAATTACAAATGAAATAATGATAGTCACGATGATAATCAAACCAATTGTGCAAGTATCCTGGTGTAGAGGTATTATGTGTTAGGTTTACAAGTTTCTCTATCATGGTTTACAAGTTTTTACAACATAATTGACAAGTTTTTACAGTATGGTTTACAAGTTTTTTTATATTGGTTTACAAGTTTTTTCTTCAAGTTTAGTACTACTTTCACTTTAAATCATTACAAGCACTTCTTTATCATAGTGAGTATACAAATAGCACTAAATAACAAATTTCTCCCTTTTTTTCCAAATAAAAAGCTGAAAACCCCTCCAAAAAGAAAAACACAATGACAATAGAGAAACAAAATATGACGAGCGAGAAAATAAAGATAGTTAAAAATACTTTTCTTTTTATTTTTTTATTTCTTTCTCGGCTATGATTAAAATCAACATAATGAAATTGGTCGAATTTACAATTTATATATTGATCAATCTTCTTAATAATTAATTATAAATGAAATGATAATAATTACGACGATAATTAATAAATTATACAAGTATCCTAGTATAGTAGTATTGTGTGTCATATGTTTATAAGTTTTTCTACCACGATTTATAAGCTTTTACAGTATGGTTTACAAGTTTTTTTGTCTAAGTTTACAAATTTTCTCTTCAAGTCCAGCATTACTATCATTTTTAATTATCACAGGCACTTTTCTATCACAGTGAGTATATAAATACCACTAAATAACAAATTTCTCCATTTTTTCCAAATAAATAATGAAAATTCCTGCAAAAAGGAAAATGGTTATTTGAAAAAAAAGGGAGAAATTTGTTATTTAATGCTATTTGTATCCTCACTATGATAGAGAAGAATTTGTGATGACTAAAAGTGATAGTGGTACTGAACTTGAAGAGAAAACTTGTAAACATAGATAAAAAAACTTGTAAACCACACTGTAAAAATTTATAAACTTGTGATACACAATACCTCTGCACTAGGATACTTATGAAAACGTTACTTTAGTTTTTCCCAATCATTCTCAATTTATATTTTCTTACAAAATTGAAAAATAATGTGATCGTTAATCAAATAAAAACATCTTAATATTTAAAATAAGATTATAAATTTATCATGTTTTATGAGAATAAGAATAGGTAAAGATAAAGTTTTTATTTCTACCCGTGACACATAATACCTTTACCCCATGTTCACAAAACATGTCGAAAAGTTCCAAATAATTTGTAAAATAGGTCTCGAAAAGTTTTAAATCTAGAGAAAATAAAAACTTGTAAGTCATAGTGTAAAATATTTGTAAATCATTCTGTAAACACTTGTAAACTATGATAAAAAATTAGTAAACATATGATATAGTATCTCCACCAGAGTTTAAAATAACTTGTAAAATAGCCATTGAAAACTCGCAAACCTTGATATAAAAACTTATAAACCGCATGTAAAAACTTGTAAACCGCACTGTTAAAACTTATAAATCATGATAGAAAAACTAGTATAATATGCTTGAAAATATTCATTTATCTTTTCGAATTTGTGACAATATAATACTTGTAAAAATAATATATAATAAGTTTACTTCTTTTTAATATATATTGGTTTACAACTTTTTTTGTAAAGTCTACATGAAGAAATTCAATAATAATATTAAAATACAAGAGAAATATAATTAAGAAACACCAAAAGAATAAGTTATATAATATGATGTTAAATAATTGCTATACAATATTTTCTGGTCATTTACAATAATTAATTATATTGTATTGTTATGTAGAGGATAGAAGGGAGGAGAGAGAATGTATAAAAAAGATTTTATATAGTGTATTATGAGTTATTGGTGTAATTATACACCATTAAATAACCCGGTGTGTGATGCTCCCTACTTTATACGGAGCATCATAGCCTTCGTCTTCAAACAAATAGGACCTAAAGGATGGAAACCAAACGAGGGAGAGAAAAAGAAAAGAAAATAAAAAGGGCAAAATGAGAGGCATGATTAAAAAATATAGTTAGTTTTAGGAGTGTTCTTTAATCTATCATCATGTTTTAACTGTGTTGAGTATATGTTCATGTTGATATTTATTTGCCTTAGATTGGCACACTTGGAAAAAAAAAAGTTGGCCCTTTTTGTTGGTTGCGTGACATAAATAAGGAAACAAGTTTTGTTTGTTAAAAATATAAAATGGTGATGGCTTGAGTCGGTGCACCATTCTCAGTGAATTAAAAGAGGTGGAAGGTACCACAACAGTGTTTAGGGTGAATGTATGGCGTGAGTGCAGAGAGAATTTGAAAGGATTGTTTAGCGAGAAAGTTGTTTTGAAAGATTCATGATTAGGTAGAGAAAGTTTGAGTGAGAAAAATTATTATGAGATTTGGTGTATTGGGATTTTGAGTTTGAAAGATATTATCAGATTGGTGATTGTATTTTTTTTTATTGAATTAATGATTTAATTTATGAAGTCATTGACATTGATAGTGATGGTGGATAAATTTTTTTTTATTCTATTTATTTGTTTGACTTGGGTGGATTAGGGATTTTTTCCCTGCCAATTCAAGACCTTTGACTTTATTTGCTTTTATTTTGAGCCATGTTTGACTATTTGTTGAGATTTTTTTTTAAATCTTTAAGTTTAGGAGTTGGTGTGTAATGTGTAGGGTTTTCTTTTTTCTATGGTTTCTTTTCTTCCTGCTACAACATTTTCAACTTAAGGCATTACTTTCTTTTAGCAACATGTGAAAAGTGTTGTCTATAGTGTATAGATAACATTTTTGTAAGAGTGACATTTGATTGTGGTTTTGGCAACAAATAGTAAAGTGTAGCAATATCATCTAAAAATAAGCAGCATTTATTTACTTAATACCCAAACTTTATACGTGTAGCTTTTAAAATCCGATGGCCTACACCTAACAAACATAATCTAAGATCTACATTCTTTTCTTGCAGGAAATTTTACTTCTTGTACCATAAATTTGAATCAGGCTAAACAAACTAATTTCATTTCTTCTTCACTCAAAATTTTGCTTTTCATTATCATCTTCAAATGTTCACATCTTTCAAATCCTCTACACTACACTTCTCTTTATGTATTCTCGAACAACTAGTATTAAAGGCAAGAGGTTCTACAAGGCTTTTTCCATTCGAATTCTAGCAAATCCCTGTGCAAAAAGAAGACGTAAATAAGAGCCAATCAGAATTTGGGGACATACCATGGCTGAAAAACCTTTCATCAATAGAGGAATCGCATCATGCTTTGATTGAGCTCTTGTTTTGCATTGAGGAATAATGGAATATGTTTCAGCAAAATGCTCTCAATGATCTCTCTCTATATGAACCTTATGCAAGAGTAAGTTTCTACATTTTTGGACATATTCCAATGATGACAAGGTCCTTGTATAGCACTCACAGTGATCTCACTAATGAGAATACTTAATCCCTAATTGAACTGTTCACTCTTTTCTTTGATGATGCTAAATCATCGATTTGGATGCGATTTGATTTGTTTCATTTCGTCTAGTCTTTGTTTTATAGATTTGGGGTGCATCTTGTTTTAAAAAACAATGTTCATTTTCTATTTTTCTATTTTCAAGATTTAATGAAGGAAAAAGTGAAAAAATGGAAATGAAAATTGAAAATATTTTTTGAAACCAAACACTTCCTAGGTTTATGGTTTTAAGTATGTGTAATTTGTTCCTGTAATAATTTCCTTTTTATTTGATTAGAGTTATGTTGAATAATAATCTGTGACTAATGGCCCCCTTGTTGTGCTTTCACCTTTTATTTTGTTTGATATGAATTTGTGGATCCAATTTAATTTTTGTTATGTTCTTGTATAAGGTTTTCTAAAAATCTTGAAAACTAGGATTTGTAATTGTGTAATGAGATTTTGTTGTATGAATTGCTTGCATGCTTTTACCCTAACGATCCTAACTCCTTTTTATTTGCTGTTGGAACACTGAGTCTTTGAAATTCAAAGGGAAAAAAAAAAGAAAGGTTAGTTTCACTAGGAATTTACCTTGAGGTAGGTGTATGTTAGGACTCACAAAAACCACAACATGGAAGCTTGAAAAGCAACAAGAGAATGAGAGAATTGAGAGAAATGAGAGAATTTAGAAAGAGGGTTATGAGAAACTGAGTAAAAATGATTTTGTTGCTTGAAGCACATTATTTATATAGAGAGAAAGGAGGTCAAGCTCACTTAGCAAACTTATAACTATGATATAATGATTTGAATTTTCAACCTACTTTACTCCTATGTTACATGCATTAGATGCATACATTGCATAGTAAAAGTTAAAATTGCAACATCTTTTCTTTGAAAAACATATGGGGACAGTGGCATGACTTTCAAATATTACTGCAAGTATTAAATGCTTGTATTGGAAAGCTCTGCACCATGATCTCTATAAATAAAGCTTGTGATCCAAGCTCTTAGCACTGACAATCCAAACCATCTCTTCATTTACATTGTGATAGAGAAGATTATTTGTTCCTTGCAAATTCTTCTCTTTTGTGAGTTAAGAGTATATACCAAGGAGAAAATAACATAAGGTATTTTGGGTGTATTTAGAATTTGGGATTTGAGTGGAGTGTATCCATATTTTGTATTTTCATTATATTTCCATAGTAAAATGCTCAGTTCTCGACTTTGCTAGCCTATATGGACATAAGCTTTAAGCCAAATCATGTTAATTCTTTTGTGTAATTTATTTCATGCTTTAACATATTTATTTTGAGCTATTCTATTTGTGCCATTTTGGGGTCTGCCATTTCACAACAACAACTAATTTCTGTATTAACCTAAACTACATTGTAAACTTGCAACTAAATTGAATAACATAAATTGATAACTGTGAAACCCAACATATGTTGTTTACATTTTTATAGACTAATTATTCTACATTTAGACTATGATCTCTACACATATACCCTTGACACTTAGTTTAAAAGAATTGAAGGACATTAACATTCATAAGATATTTGACTCAATCAACACACATTTCGCAACTCCAAATTGATACGTGACGTTTAAATAATGAAAAATTATGAGTAAATATTTTTATTATGACTATTATTAACACAACATAAGATACATAAATTCATTTTTTTCCTACTAATAATAATTCTTCTACACTATAATACTTGAATTATAAATGTTCTATAGAAACTAAGAAAAACCCTCCAACATTGTGCTTAAGATATGTTAGATGAAAATCGGGATGCAAGTTTTGAAATACAACATTACTCTCATGTTGTCAAACCTAAGCTTTGAGAAGTAATTCATAAATATCTTGAGCTATAGATATTTGATTGATGTGATTCTTAGGACATTAGAAAGCTAGCTCAATTCTCTGCAAGTACTATTTCTAGTGTTGAAGCAAAATTCCAACAATAGCGCCGAAGTTATAAGCAAATTAATCAAAAAATGAAAAAATAATAATAATCAAAAGAGAGTGCTTCGGTGCTTATATATGTAGGCAGAACGCACATTGGTATTTTTTTTCTTTTTCTTTATTTTGTACACCTAATATATATCTGACACATTATAACATTCTCAAATATTTCCCCAAGAACCTTAGCCTTATGCACAAATCCAAGGGCGAGGTCAATAGGAGCTATGGCTTGTCAAGTTTTCTAGATTATATATATAGTATAATATTATGTAATGTGTACAATGATTTCAGAGCAGTTGTTTTCATGTTTTTTTTTAGTTTTTTTTTAAGTATACAGGCCAACAATGCAATATTATAATTAATCTAAGAGAAATTGCAATAGACCAAAGTTAAAGAAACAAAGTACAAGTTGAGTCATTAGATGCTGTGAATTATTATAAAGTGATTGTAATTTTTTTCTAAAAGAACTAGGATTACCCAAGTCAAGTCCCAAATTGGTCCAAGACAAATAAAGTTTTTAGAAATTCAAGTAATAGCATCCTAAATGCGATAACAATAAAGATTTAAAAAAGACTTTTTGTAACCATATCTTTAAAAAAAAAGGTTATCTTGATCCAGGTTTTCTAAGTTTTATAATTTTGGCCTTCATTAATTAATTCCTAGATATGTCCCTACTAGCCTCTCAAGGATTTTTATTTCTCACAATCTTCTTCGATTAATATCTTCGAGTAAATACCTTCTTTCATATTCTTGCTTTAGTTACAAGTTTAGCCTATTATGGTTTGATTTTCTCTTCTCGTTTCATTCCAAATCATACCTAACCTACTTTATCTTGTTTACTACAAGAAACGCACGGTATTCCGATGACTTTACCAATGGGTACGAGGCCATCGGTGACGAAGGCGTCGATGAATACTACCGACGGTATGGGAAAACCCATCGGTTATTATCGACTCCTTTACCGACGGATGTATGGATTAATAGCCGTTAATACAATTAAATAAAAGGCGTCAGCACATCTGTCAGAGACATAATTTTACCGATGAGTTTACCGACAATTATTATTTTATTTAATTTGATTTTTTTGTTTTTACCGACGAGTTTACCAACGGTTATTATTTTATTTGATTTGATCTTTTTTTGTTTCTACCGATGGATTTTTATTTTTCACAATTTTATTATAAATAAATAAATAATCCATATTACCGACGGCTATACTCGTCCATAATAAAAAAATTTTAATAATTTTCCTTTTACCAATTTATTAATTATATATTTATTTATATATAATTACCTAATTATCAATTAAAATGATATTAAATAAGAAAATAATAAATTGATAAAAAGAATAAATTAAACTGATTAAATAAAATATCAAATTATGACAATAAAATATACACAAATCATGATAAATGTAAAAAAAAAAAAATCCATAATGGAAGAAAAATGAAGATAAATAAAAACTAGCTAAAGTCCTGGGCGTCGACATCATCGGCAGCGTTGGTGGCATCGTCATCCTCAAGACCATCATCATCATCCGCCTCGTCCGACTGTGACTGGCTCTCATCAATGGATGGGAGTAGGATATAGGGGAATGGGGTCTGGAGGAGCGTCTTGCCAGAACTAGAGAATCCAGAAGCCTGCATGCCCTGGAAGAAGCTTATCACATGTGCAGTGACCTGCTACTGCATTTTTCGGAGCTGAGCCTTCTGCTTCTTCACTATCTCCTGCTACCGGTGCTCCAAGGAGAGCTTAAGCTCTCGGATCCCTCTCAACTCCTGCTCCAAAGTTGTCCGACCTACCTGCTGCTCCTGGAGCTGCTGAAGGAACTGCGCCTACTACTGCAGCTCCTGGTTGAGGGCATGTACACTCTCCCTCAGGGCATCATCCCCAGTAGCTGACATAGTGGCAGAGGATGGGGACATACTCTCAGGGTAGTACCTTATCCCATATATGCGGCGCTTGTAAGGGCCACCAACTACTTGGGCCCAGACATCCTCCTCGGTTGGAAGAGGAGGAGGAATGTCAGCAACGGGCCCAGCCTGAGCCAACTGGGTCTGGTACTGGGTCTGTGCTTGCTCTTAGAGGTCAAAAAACTCGTGTTGCAAGGGAAAAAAGATAAAATACATTGTAAGTAATAATTATGACATAAATGAAAATAATAATAAAAGTTAAGTAAAGTTATGTATAAATTCAAACTTACATAGGTCGTCCCGAAGCGAGCATCCACCCAGACCTCTCTAGGCTCATTATCATCCCTCTACACACCCTTTCGGGTGTGGGTCTTCCAAAATAGCTCACCATGTGTCGAAGGGCGGCTCAACTCCTTCGCCTACACAAATAAGCACAATAAAGTTATATACATATAATATTTGCCACAATTCAAATATAGTAAATGTTACTATAAAATTTATAAAGGTTAAAAAATTACCAAACGCTTGCAGGTTCCCTCCTGGGTGCTCGACCCATCGGTGTGCTGCAACCCGCCTTTTTGTGAGACTCGGTTTGTCTTTCCCTTAGTCGATCTATCGATAAAGGTTAGGTCGCTAGCCCAGTGGCGCTGCAACTTACTGAGCATGGCATCCCCCAGCCACAAGCTACTCATCTACCCCTTTTGAATAGCATGAAACATATCCTGCAGTCGCTTGGAGGACCCAATCTTCCAAGCCCTCTTCATTGCGGGCACATGCTCGGGGTCAATGTAGAAGGATTTCTGCATACAAAATTCATAGCATACAAGTTATTATATGTAAGCATACAATTAAATAATATAAACATACATTTTAATAAAAGTAAATAAATCATAGAATTACCTTCTAGTCCTCCCAAAACGACTCCCTGGTGGTCTGTGGGATGTCACTCTATGTGGGCCAAGGATGGTTATACCAACTCTATATAACCTCCGTGATCCCGTGGTAAGCCAGTGCAAACAGCTGAAAACTATTACATAGATAAAATAAATCACAAAATAATCAAAATGATTTAATTGTCATAAGCAATAGAAAACTATAATGTAATAAAAAATAAATTCAACTTACCTATCTTTATTGTTCGGCCTAATCTGGTGGAGTGGTCTACCATTAGCTTTAAGTGGCCTGCCATCAGGGCCAAAGGGCCTCCTATATGCATCCTGTGCCTGTTACCTAGTGGAGGAAGGAGGAGTTTGATCAGATATAGGGCTGGGAGTAGGGGCAATGGGAGGGCTAGGGGCAGTGGTAGGGCTAGGGGAGGAATCACAAATGCGAGTAGGCTGTGGGTGTGAAAACGAGGGAGGTTGGAGCCTGGCATACCTAGGAGTAGGCATCATCCTAAAGCTTGGGGTGCTAATGGTAGGGACTGAGGTAGAGGTAGTGCAAGGGAAGGTGATAGAGGTAATGGAAGGGACAATGGCGGAGGTGATGATGGATAAATCGACCTTCTAAGGTCGGCCTCTGCCTCTGTCAGCCATACTGAAACAATTAAAAAGTAGTCGATAAAAAAAATTTATTAAATCAGAAAATTATTATAATTTTATAATAATATTGTATATAATATTAAATACCTCAGTTAATCTGAAAGTCCAGGGGTGTTTTCATCATCAAACTGTTGTTGATCACTAGGTGAATCATCAGCCCTACCAGCACTTATTTCATCTCCATGATTTCTGATTAGATGATTACTTGTACATTCAATTATGTCAACTTCCATGGGAGTCAACGGAAAAGGGTTTTCAGGATTGTCTGCATTGATTATTACCACTAAAGTGGGTTGATCATCCATTTGATAAGCATCTGTATTTGTATTTTCCTCTATTTCAATCCTACCTCTTAGTTTTATCTTGTTCACACCCCTCCACTATGACCTACTTTTTCCAGGATAAGACATATAATATACTTGCCTAGCATTTTGGCCTATAATGAATGGATCACAACTTCTATATCTTCTGGTGTGATTGATTTCAATGAATTGTAATTGTTGTGTTGTCGTGTCCTAGTAAGTCGGGTGGGATCATACCATTCATATTTAAATAACACATATTTATTTGCAAGGTCACTAACACACAAGGATTTCTTGAACGAAACTATACCAATCAAATTCTCTGTCCCTAGTATCGCCTTTAACACAAACACTAGCATTGTCAGTTTTTTTCCCCACACCCTAATCAACTATGTGAAACTTGCACCTATTAACATAGTACATGGGCCAACTTACTACTTTATTTTTTGGCCCCCAAGCTAAATTAAACAAATGGGGACATGTTGCACCATTATTTTTATCATGAACCTACGTACATAAAGTCTGAAGTGTCAATTAAACTTATATCAAACAAAATTAACATATAAGATTATATTGGGTTACATAATCTTAAACAAGTGGACTTACATGTAATCTAAACCAATCCGAAAACTGTTAAAGAGCATCTTGACCATACAGTCGCTCAAAGTATCTATTGTTAAAAGTATATTTTACGTTATTATAAAGATGCATAACATTAAACTTTCACTAAAAAAGGAATTGTTGACTTACAATCTGAATGGCTGCACCTCATCACAATTTATCAAAATATGGAAGTGTGAAGAATTCCACTCCTGGGAAGTCAGCCACCAAACCATGCTTTTTCCAGCTGCTCGACTAGGTTGATTGAATATAGACAAAGTTGGTGGAACAGAACACTCCTCTCCATCATCGTTACGACTAACCTGAGTTCTCCTAGATTGAACATGTGGCTGAAAGTAAAATAAGCAGAAATTTGAAGTCTCTTTTGCTAGATAAGCTTGACATATTGATCCTTCCACTTGAGACCTATTCTTCATAGTTCTTTTAAACCCCTGATTTCCCTTTCAAATGGATCCATCTACCTGTATTGAACTAGTCTACATACCCGTGCTTCATAGGCCAAATGTTTGGGCAAGTGTTCCATTGAGTCAAAGAACCTAGGAGGAAAATTTCTCTCTAATTTGTAGAGAATTATGAGAATATTTTTTCCATGACAAGTAGATCATCAACCCCAAGAGTAGAAGAGCGTAAATCCTTGAAATACTGATTAAGCTTGGTTTAGGGCTTCCAGACAACATCAGGTAGCTCTCTGAATGCAATTGTAAGCAAACACTTCATGAAGACGTGACAATCGTGGCTTTTCATGCCAACAAGCTTACCTTGGGCAACATTGACACGCTTACTTAAGTTAGAAGCATAACCATCGGGCATTCTCAATTCCTTTAGCCACTGACAAATAGCTTATTTCTGATTGGAACTCAAAGCATATTTGGCCTTTGGTTTATAGAACTGACCATGTCTTAATTCTTGTAAATGCAAATCAGGTCGTGTGCAATACTCAGCCAGATCATGCTTTACCTTGTCATTGTCTTTGGTTTGATCTGTATCCAATACAGTACTCATAATGTTGTTAAACACATTTTTCTCAATATGCATGACATCTAAACAATGACGTACCAAATTATACTTCCAATACGGCAACTCCCAGAAAATACTTTGTTTTGTCCAATTATGGTATATCTTATACCCTGGCATTCACACTATGTTTCCAATTTCTGTTATTTTTGGGAATTCCTTAACTCGATCCCATATTTCGCAATCGTATAGTCTAACTGGAGGCACATTATGCTCAACACAATTTCATTTAAAGCCATATCTACTTCGCCTATATGAATGATCAGAATCTAAGAACCTTCTATGACAATCAAACCAAGAGTTCTTTCCTCCATATTTCAAGGTGAATGCCTTAGTATCCTCTATGCAAATTGGGCATGCTAATTTGCCTTTGGTCATCCATCCAGATAACATTCCATAAACTGAAAAATCATTGATAGTCCACATTAATGCAACTCCCATAATGAAATTCTACTTTGTTGAAATATTATAAGTAAGAACACCCTGACACCACAATTCATTCAGTTCATCAACTAGGGGATGAAGATACACATCAATCTTAGCCTTTGAATTATCAGGGCCAGAGATTATACATGTTAAGTATAGGTAAGGATCTTTCATGTACATTTCAGGAGGGAGATAATAGGACGTAACAACTACAGCCAACATGAATAGGGTTTGCTAAATTGATTATTCAGAGTACATCCATCTGAACAGAGTCCCAATCTAATATTTCGTGGATCACAAGCAAAATTAGGATATTTGTGATACCCCAGGTACACGTGTTGTTGGGAAAGTTTCGTACTACCCCAGGGCCCCCGGGACCCACCTGTGTTGCTAGGAAGGTCCCAAGATGCATAGAGGACCCATTATGCAGCAGATTTGGTGAACTGTCACTGCTATAGCGGTCCTGGACCACTATAGCAGTCACAGTTGGCAGCAGTGCTATGCTTAGTCCTTTGGAGACCGCTATAGGGGTCGGTCACAGTGGGGCAATTTTGTGTTTTTAATGGTCTATAGACCGCTATAGCGATCATAAGTGAGTCAGTCGCAGTCACGAGGTATGGCAACACCGCTATAGCGGCGTCAGTTTTGACAGAAACAGTAGAAAACGACGCAGTTTTGATAAGTGAGATCCCCACTCCTATAAAACACCCCAAGCTACGGATTTTGGGGATAGAAATCGAAACCCTTCATCCCCAAATGCTCTCCAACCCTTCCTCTCTCAATTCATCATCAATCCTTCTCTTTCCAAGATCAAAGGTAAGGGTTTATGTTGGTTTTGTCATCTCCTTCCTTTCTTTTACATGTTCCATAGTTTGGCCTTTGTTGTTTCTCCCATTGTTGTCAAGTGGGGGTGCTTCTCCAATATTATTAGAGCTAGATTAGAGTTGTTTAGAGATTAGCGGAGACTAATCTTGAGTCAATGTTGATCTATGGCAGTTGTTGGTGCCATTCCATGCTTCAGAGGTCAAGTTAGTAGTGCCCATATACTCTCAGCCCCAAACGGTGAGTGGGTTTAAACTCGTGGCCTTAGTTTCCCCATTATATTTATGTTTTGTTCATGATAATTGTCAAATATGACATTCGAAATGAAATTATGATTATATATATATGATTTTGCAAGTATAGCAATCTAGACAAAGCGTATGATTTTCAAAGAGCATGAATAATGTATTTAGAAAAACCATGGAACCATGATTGATGTATAGAGTGCTATGGAAATGTTATATATATATATATTCATGAAGAGATTTATTGCGAGAATATATGATTTAAAAATTTGTTAGTATATCCAACATGTTTCAAGAATTTTGGTATCTTTATACTTCAAGACTAGAGATTTTGAAATGTGATTTTAGAATATCAGTTAAGCTATTTTAGCAAGAATGTTAAACAGAGATACTATATTATAATGTTAGAGTTTTCATGATTTTGAACCGTTTCCATTTCAAGGTTGATATTAGAGTTATTAAGTTATAAAAAAGAGATTATCTTGATAAATGAGATTTTAGAAATTCAGTTTTGTGATATTTCAAAAAAAAAAATGGAATTCAGTATGATTCGTAGTGACTGTCAGATACATATTCTATGAGCTTGAAATCAGAATACTTGCAAGCGAGTGATTCCTTGGGCATGATTTCACAACCACAGTTATGCTAAAGTCAGGTTGCTAAAGTTGTATAAGTCCAAAACTTTTAGAGTTTCAAGAGTTTTCATATTTAAATGGTTTTACAAAGAGTTAGAGTATGAGTATGATTGTATCTAGAGATTTTATGAATTATCTTGATGATTTCAAGGAATGGAGTATTTATGTATGAAAGAGTTTGATACCCAGATTAGAGTATGTAATAAAGATTTAGAGAAAACAATATGTTTATTAAATTAGAGACCATATGGTAGCTATAGAAAAATAAACAGTGAGTTAACGGCTGAACCTCGATCGTTAACCTTGACGCCAAGTTATCCCGAGAGGACAATCTCATAGAGCAGAGAATGGAACCTATTTAGGTGTCCGTATTTGATCCCTGATGGATCATAGAGCATAATATTTCCGATTCTTGAAGAACCATAGAGTAGAGATCCCTGTTTCTCTAGTAGAGTATTGTTGTTTACGTTTTCAGAGATTATTGGTGTTTTCGGAGAATATTTGATTTAAGAGATACTATATATATATATATGTATATATATGAGAAATAATTTTCTTGTTGAAGTAAGAATTAGAGATGTTTTCCTATGAATTTATGATTACAGAGATATATTTTCTATGAGATTATGTACATGAATATCAAACGGTTTATGATTGCTGCATGTATATTGCATTATGTATATTTTCCTTGGTTGTCCCATGTGGGTGATGGGTGAAAGCTCACTCACTGAGTCCGTTGACTCACCTTTTTCCTTTTCTCCTCATAGTTGCAGGTGCAGATGTAGCCTAGACTCTAGTTTGGCAGACGCGATTGTTTTCAGTGGTGAGTCTTACTTTAGGGTAAGGCTTAGCTTAGAGTCTTGTTTGAGTAGAGTGCTCCAGTAGATGTACAAGTAGGATCCGAACCATGCATTATTTTCAGACTATGTATTTAATTTTAATATTTGAATCAGTGATGTATACGTTTCAGTTCACAAGTATGGATTTGAAATTGTAGAGTTTGATTAGAGTTTATGCAATAAACTAGAGATGTATTTGTAATTCAGATCACATGCTTTCAGAATATGATCAAGAGATTTTCAGAGCCTTATACATTAAGTATTTCGGTTTTATATTTCAAAATACAAAGACTAAATAGAGTTTTAATGAAAATATGATTTCAAAATGAAAAACATGCTATTTTATGCATATAGAGAGACTCAGAGGTCACGAGGCTTACGTGAAAATGAGGATTCCCCACGTGCCGGTCACAGGCCCAGGTCGGGTCGTGACAATATTGTTGATCGAACTTTTTCCACCTCTCACCGTGCGATGGATGTGTCATCACTCCGTCATCCCTCTGATTTTCACTGTGCCACCTCATATGAGAAGTCGAGATCATTGACGCATGCAGTCTCGTGAGTTTAGGGAGTAAAGGTAGATAGTGCATTCTTTTCTGAGGGACATCCTTACACCTCCCACTTCCACATCTCTTGGTTTTAACCCTAGGCTCTTGGAAAAACTTACACTCAGTTAATGAAATATTATCACCTTTATAATAAAGCATGCAACCTTTCAAGCAGCAATCAATCTTTATTTCTTTCAATTGAAGTTTAGAAACTAATTTTTTAGGTTGATAAAAATCTTTTGGAATTACATCGAGGTTCAGACTTAGCTCACTTATCAGTGCAGCCGACTGATCAAAAGAACTTTGGCTTTGATTCCCTTTGCACTTAATGCTCAACATTCGAACTGCTAATGACAATTCAAAGTGTACACAATCCTCCCACAAAGGTTGATTGGCTGCTTCTACGAGACTATCAAATCGAGTGGCATCTTGGTTAGGCTTCTCGACTGAAGGCTGGGAATAACGAGCAGCAAATTCAGGCCCAGCAGCATCAATCACCATTTCTTGATGCCTAGCCAAGTTATCCTCCGACGGCACATTACCTACATCGTTCTGAGTTATATGGATCCCACCAGAACTACTTCCAGTTTAAAATACACCTACTTGATTCCATGCACTAGGAACCTCCCCATGCTCGGTCCAAATCCAATAGTTAGGCATGAATCCCCACTTGTACAAATGAAGCCTTATTGTATCATCATCTAAATACTTCCTACATTTGCACTTATTACATGGACACCTAACTTTTGCCTCATTAATGAACTGTTGCGTTTGACGTGCTATCCTCATAAATTCTTCAACACCACTATAAAACTCTGACTTAATCCCCCCCTCTATTAGGATGCAATCTGTCGTACATCCATGATCGGTTTAAAGGTAACATTGCACTTGTGATAAATCAAAGACCCTATAATTTTTTAAGGACGTCAAATTACTGCTATCAAATACAATTTTAATCTATTATTCCCACACAAAAATTAACAAAATTTCGACAGCACCTCCCCCATAATTAGGAGTATCCATCATTAGATATTTATTGTATTTGGTCTTTAAAACATATTCAATTGGTTGGTTGGTCTTTAAATTTTATTTAACAAACTCAACTGCCTTTTAAGTTTTTATGTTTTTCTTAATATAGTTACATTTTTTAATCTATTATTTCCACACAAAAATTAACAAATTTTGGCAGCACCTCCCCTATAATTAGGAGCATCCATCGTCAGATATTTATTGTATTTGGTCTTTAAAACATATTCAATTGGTCTTTAACTTTTATTTAACAAACTCAATTGCCTTTTAAGTTTTAAGTTTTTCTTAACATAGTTATATTTTTTAATCTATTATTCCCACATAAAAATTAATAAAATTTCGACAGCATCTCTCTTATAATTAGGAGCATCCACCGTCAGATATTTATTGTATTTGGTTTTTAAAATATATTCAATCGATCTTTAACTTTTATTTAACAAACTCAATTGCCTTTTAAGTTTTTCTTAATATAGTTGCTTTTGTTAATCTATTATTCTCACACAAAAATTAACAAAATTTCGACAGCACCTCCCTTATAATTAAGAGCTTCCATCATTAGATATATCAATCAATTCAACAATATAGATATTATTATAAAAATCAACAATAGAATAGGAACAATGAAACAGTTACATGTTAATAATTACATACAATTCACATAATCTTAAAAATCATTCTATTGCGCATCCTCTTATAACTCCATAACATGCATCCTGCAATCTCCACAAACACAAAGAATCCCACAGCAAATAAATCAAATAAGTCAGGGAAGGACCTCTACGCCCTTCCCCCCAGTCATGCAATCCTCATTTTCTACAACTCTATCCTAGAAAATATAAGTCATCATACATATATAATAAATCATTAAATGATATAAATAACAAGGATTTGGCAACTAACCTCTATAGCAGTAAAAAAAAAACTAAAATGTAGGGAAGCTCTCTACGTTCAACCAAATCCAATCCTGAAAATCGAACATTATAAATTTCAATAACTACAATTATATACATACAAAACATAAACTAATATAAAGGAAAAGAATAGCAAACCAATCCCAAAGTCGATAGTCGCTATGACCCTCAACCAAAACTCCTACATTAACAAATTAATAACAATAATTAATCATCAATGCAACAAACACATAACACTATGGGTACCCATAAACGAATGGAGAAAGTTAATCAAATTAAAAAACTAAACCGATTAAAATGCTCACCAAAGCACATGGATCGTAGAGGTGGCCTCCGTTTCTTAAACGGAGCTCCGGTGGCGGTGAACGGAGGGGAAAATCACGGTGGCGGCGCGCGGCTAGAGAGAAAGAGTGATGTGTCCAAATGAGGAGGAAGAAAGGTCTCCGGGGGGTTATAATTCACAGATTATCTACGGGCTTATCGACGGGTACGCATTTAATGAAACACAATGTTTCATTAAAAGTACTTATCGATGGGTTAAGGGAAATACGAAGGGTTTAGGCGGCAATAACAAAAATTTCAAAAACCCGTCGATAAACCCGTCTGTAAGTACTTTTGATGAAACATTGCGTTGACCACCCGTCGGTAGACCGGTCGGTAAAGCAATTAATAATAATAGCTATTTAATTTAATATTTTACCCGTTGGTAGACCCGTTGATAATTTAATTCATATAATAAACACATTACATCACTGTCGATAGACCCATCGGTAAGTTATTTACTAAATAATTAATATTGAATATAGTAATTATTCGTCGGTACACTCATCAGTTGTTTTACGCGCCAACTAGCACATGATGTGCCAGCATTTACCAACGGATTCACTGACGGATGCTTGCAAGTATCATAATTATTTCCAATAACGCGTCAAACCGTCGTAAAGGCCGTCGGTTATTACTGACGGGTACGAACCTGTAGATAACCACGTAGGTTTCCCGCATGTTTCTAGTACTACTTCTTGGCCAGTTGGAAATATCATTATGGCTCCCTAGGATCATGTAGGCATTAGCCAAATGCTCTCAACGATGAACGCTGAGTGAGATTGTTGCTCATAGCCATTTTTTTGTCATTAAAATTATTTAAAATTATGCATATGATATTATGAGCATGAAACACCTCACAATAGATTATAGTTTTATTTATTTTCTTGAAACCTTGTTTTCTGACAGATTACATAGGGCCATAATTGATGTGTGCATGCTAGTTTATATCTATTTATGATATTTTAAATTATATAACATGTTTTATTAGCATTCGGCATATGAAGGCTTCTGTTTTGATTAACAGATGACTACTAGGAATTTATGGAATTGAAATTTGGATTTATTTAGTAAATTTTCATTTATAAATTGATTTTAGTTTTAGAAAATATATTTTTATATTTGTATGAGTAAGTTTCATTAATTCTTTTATTGGAGGACAATTTAATGAATTTTATAAAGTCATGATTGAACTATTAAATTTATGGAGCATGTCCTAGGAATATTACAAGACATAAAATATGTGTTTTATCAAGATAGAGGTACTCAAGTATTATGAAACTAAAAATAGAGCTAGCTAAGTACGATTTCATGAACAAATGCTTCTTGCTAAAATTAAATGAATGATTAAGTATTTTTATAATATAATGATTTAACAGCGAGAGAAATGGTTAACCTTATTATACAAAGCTGTCAAGGAGGAGGTATACTAAGCAGTTATGGTAGCAATTTCTTTATGATTCATGATATTCAGAGAATGTGGGCCTTGTAGAGGATGATTCGATGACTCATACACAAGATACAAGAATATGCACATTACGGGATGTTCCCACAAAAAACATGTTCATAATGAAGTATTTGTTTATTAAATATGAACACTACTTCGAATTAATTTTCTTAAGACATATTTTATTCAATTAACACAAGGATTAGAATTACATGAATATAAATATTATTATTATTATATAATTAATTGCATGTCTGTGTTGCATGTATTATCATTATGTATATCTCTTTATTATCTCATGTAGGTTATGGATAAAGATTCTACTCACTAAGTTGAATGGCTAAGCTCTCTTCTAACCTTTTTAGATCCAAGTGGTGGCATAGACAATACCTCAATTGCTCTCTAATGATTGATGACAGCACTCTTGGTGAGCTTTGCTTTGCTGTGATGCAAGTTATGTTCAGGTTTATGCTAGTTTAGAGTTGTTTTAGTAATGTACATACAAGATTCTTCGATACATGTATTATTTTTATTATAAACTTATTTTTGTATTATTTTCCGTAGAGTTTAGACTACCAAAGATTACATATTTATGATTATGAAATGTTTGGATAATAATTATAATGGATAATAGCATATTTAAACAATTATATATCTTATGGACTGTTTTGATTAGGAATTTTATGAATTATTCATGACTATTTTGATTATGTATTATAGTGACATATTTATTAGGGACTTCTATAAAAGGCACAATCTCTTATATGCTGGTCATGATAAATTGAGTAGTCACATACACTTAGTTTCCCGAATCCAAACAATCATGAAAGAGAAATGAAATATACTCATACCTGCGATACTCATTTTCAAAGGAAAAATGAGGCTAACATTCATTAGGCATTTAGCTTGCTCATCCCACAACCAGCAAGTTAATATGGGTATACTTTTTCACCCTATTCTTTTTTTTTTATTAGACTCTTATCTTATTATATTATTATACTAAATAAATATATAGCAAATTCACACCCAAACAATTAAATTAATATTTTTATTCTCTTTTTTATAGATTATAATTATTATCATAATTATTTATTCTTTTTTATTTATTATAATAATTTGTTCTCTTTCCTTTATCACAATTTTTTTTCCTTATACCCCTTAAGAAAGGTCATTTTAGGAATTTTATGTGTGCCCCACTACTGAGGGCCACACCAAATAACTTACGCCTAGGGAGAGGGGAGAGAGAAAATCTCCAGTTGCCTTTTAAGGCGTCACGATAATAATGCAAAAAATAATAAAAAAAGAATGATTCCTTTGTAAGTTAAAGTTGCCGTTAAGAAGAAAACATCTCCCATGTACAAGACCTCACCATAATCCCATGCTCCCAACCAATCACCAAGCAAAGCATTGCATCACTTTCCCAAAAAACGCGAAACCCACACCACACAGCATCACCTATGCGGTGGAATGAACGGTTATGATTCCAAATACGTCATGGGTTGCAACGCGTCGCACATAGCACCGAGACCTTTTTTTTATTTTTCTTTTTTATTTATTAACAATTATTGAATCAAATTTTTTCTCACTCTCCACAACTTAACGCCTAGTGCACAAAAAACACACTATTCTCCCTTCGTTCTCCTTCTCTTCACTCTCTTCAGCTTCTCAGCTTCTTCTCGTAGCGGTTTCTGAAGAGAAAACACCTTGAGCTTCGCCTGTCGCTCAAAACGACGACGTTTCGTAGATTAAGACTTGAACACCGTTGAGTGAGTGAGTGATCATAGATGGGGTTGTACGTTGTTGTTGTTGCTGTTTTGTTATATCTTTCTTCTGCTTTGTTTTTTTTTTTTTTGTGGTGAATTGAAGAAACCCACACTGTATGAATCTGCATTACAAAACCTATCACTGTTGAATCATCATTCTGCATGTTTCTTTAGCGGAATTCAAACTAGTTCAGCTACTATTATTTTTCTGGGGAAAAAAAAAATCTGCATTTTTCTGTTGGATTTTCAAAGGTGTTTGTTTTGTACAGTCACTGGTGGATTTTTGTTTATTTCCGAATTTCAATCGATGAAAGAATCGATTTTTGTTGCTTTTGTTATCGTTTTCAGTTCCAATGAGTTGGTTGAACAAGTTGATCGGAGTTGATTCTTGTTCTTTTATGCTTCAGTGGCGGATTTTTTTTTTTTCACCGTTGACATCTGATGTTTATCTGCTGAATTTTCTAGGTTTATTTTCTATCTGGCGTGAAAACAAAGCTGAAAGCGATGAAATGGAGATAAGGAACTGAAGATCATTCCTTGTTGTTGGTTCTTCGATATTGGTAAGCTCGTTCTCTTGAGAAAGATATGATTTTTTATTATTATTCTTTTTATCTGCTGATATATTTTTCTGGTTAAGGTACATTGTGAAAGAGGATATGATTATCGTGTATTGATAACACTTCAAACTGTGTCATTTTGCAGAAAACAGTGTTCGGAGTTAAAATTCACAAAATATATATGGTAAGTTGAGTAATGTAGTAATGTACCTTGTCTATCATCGAACTCTTGGTGTGATTCTTCTGTTTTGGAATGCAAATCTTGCCTTAAGTTCACTTTGTCTGATTTTTTTGTTCCGAAGTTGTAAGACTCGATTTTGAAAATTATGATCATGACGACTTCTTTGTCAGTTGGTACCCACTTTTGATAGTGCTAAATATGAAATGGGATGCTATCTTCATGTCTTCATAGGATAATATGAAATGGGATGCTTTCTTCATGTCTCCATAGGACACTCAAATATGAACTGTTTGTGACTAAATCAATTAAACTTCATTGATGACTTGTTTGAGTTTGTTTTTTAACTTCCTAGAGCCATGATATTATCAGCATGCTTTCAAATTTTTCAACCAGAGAATTTCCTTCATTCTTTGGCTTTCTTGCTAGCATCTACATCTGAAAGCAAATGTAATATACATTGTCATGTATTAGGGTCCAATCACTGCCATGGACTGCAGCTGCTTATCTTGGTAAATTATAATAAAGCTACCCTTTGGAAGAACTTTTACTACTTAGTACTCATGTTAGTTACTAGTAGCACGTGATGCTATTGTATCTGTTGTATGAATATTCTGTTATGGATCATTTCTTCTCATCGTGTTAATATTCCTTTTCATATTTTGTTCCTAAACCTCAGGTGTGTGTTTCATTTGATCTCATGATTATACTGAAAATGGAATTTCAAATTGATATCGTACTTATATTACTTCATGCATGCTTCTGATCGTAAATATGAACTTTCAATCAACAGAAAGACTTCAAATGATTGTTTTGTTTGGATCTCGGTTACTTTTATACAACCTTGTACTTTTGTGATTAATTTAGCTATTAAATGAAGTCTGATTTCACGCCAAATGATTAACGGAAAAATATCCAGGAATCACGGAGCATATAGAGCCCTGAAACTCATTTGTGACGTGTTGGATCGTGATTGGCAATTTGTACTGTCTCACATCCACAGGGTGGCAAATCAGTTATTGCCTTACCGATTCATTATTGTTTGCGGTTATTCGCTTATTTGTGCCCCACTTAATTTCTCTATAGCTGTTCTCCTTTTATTGGACTCTGTGCCTTTCTGTTACCGAAAACAAGTTTATTAAATTTTCATTTTTTTTAAAGAACTAACTAACATTGGAACTTTCTATACAGGTCTTATGGCGCGGCACGCTCCTTATCTATGATTTATAAGAACAAAGTGGCGCTCTTCAGTGGAAAGAGGATGATGCCATCAACTGAATTCACTGTTTGACAAACATTTGTGTCATGGATTTTTCCCTGATGCCAAATGTGACTTCACATCCATAGTTTGCAGATTTTTCCTGCACATTTCTCTTATTTTCCCTGTGTTTGACAAGCTTTTTCCTAGAAATGCCATCTTGGTGGGGAAAGTCTTCATCCAAAGAGGTGAAGAAGAAGAAGAAGGTAAAAAGGGAAAGTATTATTGATACAATACAACAGAAATTTAAGAATGCTTCTGAAAAGAAGTGCAATGATAAATTAGGAGGATCTAGAAGACAACGTGTGGACATTGTCTCGGAGAAGGGATCCAAATCGGTTGTACCTTCAAGATCACCATCACCCTCCACACCTGTGGCCCGCTGTCAAAGTTTTGCAGAAAGGCCTCTTTCTCAGCCACTCTCACTTCCAGGCTCGCACCTTCCTACTGTCAGTGATGCAAATTCTAGAATTACTTTAACATCAAAATTGGAAAGAGTTAGAGGCTCTAAGCCATCTCTACATTTTCCCCTAGGGAAACCTGGTGATGTATCCAACAGGCACAGGGGATATCCTACCGATGCAGAGGGAGACATAGCCACTGCATCTGTTTCTTGTGACAGCAGCTCTGTTGTTAGTGGTGACTCATCTGATTCACATGTAGTTAGTCCTCTGGCAACTGACTATGAAAGTGGAAACAGAGGTACCATTAACAGTTGCTTCAGGTTGGTTTGCTTCCATCTAGATACATTCTTTAAATGCTCTCTATGTATTTATCTTATGTTCTGTTCCTTATTAAATTTATTTCTGTGCTCCTACAGGTTGGTGCACAAGGATCAGTCACCTATTACTGTCCAGAAAAACTCAAGAGCATCCTCAAAACCAGCTTCTCAATTGTGCAATACTAAGAATTTATCTACTTCACCAAAGTGTAGTCGTTTGCATCTGCAAAATCTGAAAATAGCCCGTTCATGTGGTTTGTGCAGTGCTCCAGAAAGTTCAATGTCAAGTCCTTCTAGAAGTCCAATGAGAGCACTTGGCCCTGGGCCAGTGTTGAACTCTGCATTATGGACAGGAAAGCCTTATCCAGATGTAACTTCTGGGCACTGCTCTAGTCCCGGTTCAGGTATTTCAGGTGGTGGGGATCCGCCAGGGCAGGTACTTTTGCCACAGAACAGGTGCAGCCCTGAGTATTCTCCATTACCTAGTCCAAGAATGATAAGTTCTATTCCCGGTTCCAGAATACAAAGTGGTGCTGTCACTCCGCAGCATCCACGAGCTGGAGCTGCTGCAGCAGAAATGCCTACAAGACGTCCTGATGATGTGAAACACCAAACTTATCGTTTACCACTTCCTCCACTAACAACCATTAATTCTAGTCCATTTTCTCCAAATTATTCTGCGTCTACAACTCCTTCTGCCTCTCGTAGTCCTGCCAGAGCAGAGAATCCAACAAACCAAGGTTCATGTTGGAAAAAGGGGAAGTTGCTTGGAAGGGGAACATTTGGACATGTATATCTGGGTTTTAACAGGTCTGTATCAAGTGGGTGCCTGGCGCACGTGCGTGCACACACACACACACAGAGTTATATATTGTTGGATCTACAATTGTTGTTATTTATTGATATAGGATTTCTGGATGCTTGATTTTGGAATTCTTAACCAAGCAGATAGCATTTGACTATGCATAAGTCTGCACTTTACTTCACCTTTGTCTGTTAATGTCAACACTCACCTTGGTTCAAAATTGATATTGTTGTTCATGATTTGTGGTGTGGATTATCTTAATGTATATGGCTATTCCTGCATTAAGTTCTTTCAACCTTCAAAGCTTGATTTGATTTAGTTGTAACTTCTGATCTATAGAGAAAATGGTGAGATGTGTGCGATGAAGGAGGTAACTCTTTTTTCAGATGATGCTAAATCAAGGGAATGTGCACATCAACTTGGCCAAGTAAGCTTGCTTGTGTAGTTTGGGTGAAACACAATTTCCCATTCCATTGTATGTGCCATACTTTTCTTTATGGGATATCCAAATTATATGTTCCTTACAGAAAAAGTTAGAAAAACAAAATTTTTATTTTTCCCTGTTGCCCTTACTTTTCCTTTTAAATGAAAAAGAATGAAGGATAATGCTGGAACTAAATAATATATATGTCCTAGTTATGTATGTATAACGAATATTCTAATGTACCTGGTACATTTGCAGGAAATTGCACTGCTTAGTCAGTTGCGCCATCCAAATATAGTCCGGTATTATGGTTGTGAGATGGTAGGTTCATTGAATTATTGACTCCATTCAGTAAATGATTTCACTTTGAATTTTCATAGTTAGAATCAAGGCATTAAAACATGTTTCTTTAAGCAAATCAGGCAGTGTAATTGCCTTATGTCTTGAGCAACACTTCATTAGATTTCTTTACAACTGCAGGTGCAGTATATAATATAATATATAGGTTCATAAATCTTTTGTCTCAATCGATATTTTTTTGCAGATAAAATTTGGTACCTAAGATTCTGTCATGTTATTGGCAATTGATACTTCAAATTGTGTCAACTATGTTATGAATTCTTCATATCTAACAGGTAGATGATAAACTTTACATTTACTTGGAGTATGTCTCTGGTGGGTCAATCTATAAACTGCTTCAGGAGTATGGCCAGTTAGGTGAAATTGCCATTCGTAATTATACTCAGCAAATTCTGTCAGGACTTGCTTATTTGCATGCTAAGAACACTGTTCATCGGTGAGTCTTATTATTACATGTGTTTGTTTCATTTAGCATCTGTACTTAGAAATATGTTCAGTTTGTGAAACAATTTGTCATAGTCTGACTACTAGATTCTGATCAGGGACATTAAAGGAGCAAACATACTAGTTGATCCTAATGGAGGGATAAAGTTGGCAGATTTTGGGATGGCAAAGCATGTAAGAGCATTTAAAGATGTTTTCATGTGTATGCTGTGCAGCCTTTATAACACGAAGTGCTTCTGTTAGATAATCTGACTAGAGTTGAATATATCTCTATGAGACTGTGACTTCTAATATTGCCTGCTTAGAATTATTAACAGATAACTGGCCAGTCTTGTCCATTTTCATTCAAAGGAAGTCCTTACTGGATGGCACCTGAGGTAAGCATGATTCCTTCCTCCAATTGGCACTTTTTGGCACTGATGCTTTTCAGATGATATTCTATTTGTGACACTGCCTCAATTACTAAGGTTATAAAAAATTCAAATGGTTGTAATCTTGCTGTTGATATATGGAGTTTGGGCTGCACTGTTTTGGAGATGGCTACAACAAAACCGCCTTGGAGCCAATATGAGGGGGTAAGTGAATTTCGAAGGCAGACTAAAAGCAGTGTGAATATTGTTATGTGTTTTTGAAACCTATATTTCCACACATGAATCTCGCGGTCTTACAATGCAAACATTGATTGCTTAACTTGTTTCTTCTGTTGTACATTACATGTTTCTAGGTCGCTGCTATGTTTAAGATTTTATACAGCAGGGATCTTCCTGAAATTCCAGATCATCTACCAGAAGATGGAAAAGATTTTGTGAGGCTTTGTTTGCAGAGAAATCCACAAAACCGTCCTTCAGCTGCCCAACTTCTAGAGCATCCATTTGTTAAAAATGTTACACTAGAAAGGCCCATTCTGACTGCTTATCCTTCAGAAGCTCCGCTGGCTGTAGTAAATGCATTGAGATCTCTGGTAAGCAGTTTAAGTGTGTTGATACCTTATTTCATACTACCTTCCTTTGCACTACTGCATTACATTTCTGAGGTTGTGCATGGTTATGTTATTAAACTAAAAAGCCCTCCAAAGTGGATTAAAATATAATATATTTCATATGAGGACTTCGAGCGTAAGGAAAAAAAATGATGATATTGATATAAATATTTATCAATGGTAAACAAATTGATACATATTTTGTTGGTTGTCTTGTATTTCTGGTTTTTTTTTTCAGAAATTAAATTAAATGAGTTAAATATTTATCACTGTTTGAATGTTCTTTTAGGCCATCGGACCTGCAAAGCATAATTTATGCTTGGAGTCAGAAGTGGCTGGTATCTATCCGCCTAGGAACTTGAGAACCGGTTCTGGATCAAGGTCTCCCTCCCTCCCTCTCTCTCTCTCTCTCTCTCTCTCTCTCTCTCTGTGAAACTAAAATGCACACTCCTAAGCATGAGAAAGATGACCAAAAAGAATAAAGAAAAAAGCATGAGAAAGATCACATGCGTGGATAAATAAATACAAGGAGGATATACTTGTGCGTTTGAATATTTGTAGCATTCACCTGTACATGTGTATATTTGAGATCGGAACCTGCACCTATTTAGTATTCATTATAGATAAGCAAGCTTAAGCAAACGATAATCTAAGGCTTTGTTTGGGAGTTTGGAAGGGAGGGGAAGGAAAGATGAGGGAAGGAAGGAATTTAAAGGATTGATCCTCCATTTGTTTGGGAGTGCAAGATACTTAGAGGGAAGGGAATTGGAGGAATTATGGTCTATTTTTACAATTTTACCCCTTTTTATAATATTTAATTATTTTATTTTTATAGAATTAATTATTTTAATTAAAAATACATATTTCTACTGATAAAAAAATAGAAAATTTATAAATTTTTAATTTATATCCTACTTAAAACCCCTTAAAATGGGAAAACTCAAAATGGAGGAGAATGGAGGATTAGAGAGGATTTTAAAAATCCTTTAAACACCTCCCCCTTTAATTAAGAAAACTTACAAACACAATCTAACCCTTTAAATCCTTCCCCTTCCTTCCTTTATCCTCCTAAACCTATCTCACAAACAAAGCCTAAGGCGCTATTGCCATGGCCGTGTATAAAATTTGGTTGAATTTGCCCGGTGCTAGTTTTGTTTTTCAGTTCTAGCTGTAGATACACTTTGATATCAAAGGGAAGGTACTAAGCTTTCCTCTCTTCCTTTTTTTGCAGTGATGCCCATACGCCAAGGAACATATCATGCCCCATTTCTCCCCCTGGGAATCGACTTTTGCCTCCTAGAACACTGGATATGACTGGAAGGGTGCCTCCCTCTCCACTAACCAGTCCTCATCCTCCTTCTAGTCCATCTACTCCAGTCACCAGTGGTGGTGGTGGTGGTGGTGCTATCTCATCTCGTAGAAAAAAGCAACCAATGTTCTCCCATGAAGCTGTGGGTGTGATCCAAAGGTCTCAGAATATTTTCCGTTATCAGGAGCCGAAACATGATCCTCTTCAGGGACCCACACATCCTTCTTCTACTCCATCTACTCCAGTCACCAGTGGTGGTGGTGTTTTCTCATCTCATAAAAACAAGCAACCAGTGTTAGCTGTGGGTATGATCCAGAGGTCTCAGGTTGGTTTCCATTATCAGGAGCCGAAACATGATCCTCTTCAGCGATCGACACCTGCTCGCCGGGATGTAATTTCGCCTGATAATGATGCTCTTGCAAACCATTATAGGAGGGCTGTCCCTGGAGCCCCAAGAGAATTTCACAATGTGCCTCAAATGCCGTTGAGGGACTATATGCGGGTAAATACTTCTTCCCTTGATCGTGAACCCAATACCCCAATGCCTAGGAACATGAATGTCCTGTGATCTGCATGTCAGTGATCAGATGGGGGATACCATAGATGTGAATAACCTTCAGATTGATGGCATAGATTCATATGATGCATTAACCTATATACTCGTGGAATATAGCTTAGCAGCTAACTCTGGATGCTACAGTCAAATGTAAGTTTCTTGGGCGGGAATCTAAGCGTTCCCCAAATTGCTCATGTTTGAGAAAAATAATTTTTAGCACTAGGAAATGTACATTACCAATTATGGTGCTATAGTTTTTTCTTTTTATAAATTATATCCTCCCAGCTGAAAATTGGTGGTGAGGCCAAAAGCATAAGTTGTATAGTACATATATTTATTTAAATGTATAGATGGTCAGAAACTCAACTATAATTGAATTAAGCTAGATTTTCTTCCCATAATTTTGAATAATGTTGTGCAGGCTGTTCTGCTGATATTGTTGCAAGAACTTTTGCACCTGCAAGAGACATTGTTTTGAATAAGCCCTAGAGTTTAATTTCTATGCAATGTTATCAAATCATTCTATTTGCATGATTTTTTCAAGTAATATATGTGAAATTTAATCACTTTTGTTGATGTGATAATACCTTATTGGATGACAAGGTAAAAAGTTTTACACTAGCAAATATATAAAAATTAAACTCTAAACAATATTGTCAATAATAAATCCACCCTCAAGTTAGGTAAACTCAGATGAGGGAGGTGTTGTGTACAAGTTGTGAACATCACTTTGCTCCGTTAACTCATTACATTTTTATACATTTAAAAAACCAATTAATGAATAGGAAAAGTTGCATAGACCGTCGTTACCACACACAGTCAAAGTCCGCCATTCCAAGCACATATGCTTTCAAAGAATTGAATTATATATCAAGCAATGGAAACTGCCTAAAAGTCAAATAAATAACGAAAATAAGAAGAGATTATACATTCTTTTTTGTAATGAATGGTAGAGATGATAAGAGGGGGAAAAAAACTTTTCCTCTCGGTGGAGGATAGAATTTCTCCATGATACATACTACTTTTCCTTTTTAGACTTCAGTTGTTTCGAGCCTTTTTTTTTGGGTCAGATTTCAAGCCAGTTGGATCAACGACAGATTAGTATTCAGATAGCATTTCGAATGTGGATGCCCAAAAGAAATACATTATAGATGTTGGGTTTACGAAAAAAAAAAGCACTATAAATGTGGTTGAGGTCAATCAGTCTTTTCCCGGTACATTGAGGTCAATTAGTGAATTATTTGATAATATATTTTATTTAATCACTTTAAATTGGATTAAAAACAAAATGTAAAAAATAATAATAAGATTCGCTATTTGCTTAAGCCTTTTTATTTTGATTTATCTCATGTAATTGTTCAACCTAAAAACAAAAAAAATAACTCATTGTAAAATTAGTTTTTGTAGTTGAATGTGATAACAAAAAAAGAGAATACGAATTCTGTCCGAGAAGAATTTAAAAGTAAAGCATACATACGAATGATATAATAAATTTTACATATACATTTGACGTGGAATCTCAGATCAAATTTTAGTATTGCCTATAAGTAGTCCATATCAATACTTCCAAGGAAAAAACAAAACCAAAAATTGGTAAGTGATAAGGATGCTCAACGATGTCAAGTACAAAAAAATGACATGGGCTTATAATATCCGATCAATATATATAATATCTACCTGAGTTTAAAATATAGGAAAAATTAACGTCAAGGACCACTACTAAATATTTAATTTTTAGGAACATAATATATTTAAACTATTGAGATGAACTATACAATGCATCCTTTTGTGCTTAGCATGTCACAGTAATTTATTATTTACAAGGAAGAAAGAATTGCTTTTTGTTAGTACATGCATGGACTATTTGTTGCCATTACTAAATATATGTTCATTATTTTTTATGATAAAGTTTTTTATTATTTTAATGAAAAATCTTGTTACTCTTTTTCTCTTTTGGCAACCTGAAAAAGTTTTTTGAAAAATTGCAATAAAGGACTAAGGACTAATGTTTTTGGTTATATGTTTTACATCTTATTTTCTTTTGATAAAATCTTTAATTTATTAAATAAAATATCAAAAAATAATTCACTAAAGCAATAACTATGATTAAACTCAAGAAATGGAGTGTTAATTTTTTTCCTGAAAGTTTTGGAATGAACTGTTAATTTTAGAGGTTTTTTTTTTTGGTACAATGATTTTATGAAGTTGGGTATTATTTTTTAAAATTGTTTAAAGAAAAATTTTAAAGAAACTCTAAAAATTATTTTAAAAAAAAACTATGAGAGTTAACTGTACATTTTTTCTGAAAAAAAAAAGAGATTAGAATATCAAATTAACGAGTGTAGGTAGTGAAACAGTGCCTTTCTTGCAAGAAAATCCACATCATATATCTTAAATAAAATTACTAGAATATGGATAAAGATTAATTTTAATCCATTTATACTATAAAAAAATTTTACATTATTATTCAATCAAATTTTTTTTTTCTGTTGCATAACTTTTAATATGGTGAAGATATAAAACATATTTGCTAATTAATGTGGCATTATCACTACGTGATTGAATGGCAATATATATTAAAATCCTTGTGGAAATACCTGTACTATATAGGCTATATAGCTAGATTTCTCCCTGGCCCAACTTTGGGTAGCGAGAAAGAAAAACCAATATTTGAATCACCAACAGCTTAGGCCACCAATTTACATTGTCATTTAGCTAAATACCATGGCCCTCAAAATTTAAGACTTAATACCAACTTGCATTAGGACACACACTACAGCCTCGGTTATGTTGAGAGTTGAGACAAAGCCCTCACCATCAATAACAGATATATATCTAATCTTCTTCAGGCTTCAAGACACAGGAGTGATTCGCATCACATATACGTAGCTTCCTTCCTTGTCATAAAAAATTATGTGCATTAGGCCTAGTGCTCACCAAATTTAATTATGCAAATTTATATGGTCAAACTATAACATTATCAACAAACTCCGATCCCTAATGGGTGGAGCCAAATATAAGGATATAGATTTTGCGATTCTCGTCAGCAAAGTTATCTCATGATATAACTAACGTGGCTCGTTATCTTTTCCCTGTCTTGCTCTCAATGATTTGCCAAATTAACCTTGATTGTGATTTTCGTGGGTGTGTGCATGTTAATGAGATCCCGGCACAATATGTATATTGTGTAATGATGTAAAATTTTGGCTTCTTATCTTTTTTTTTTAATTGAAAAAATGAAATTATTAGCGTACCAAGTGTACTAAATTGTAATAAGACTCTCTTAACATTAGTTTGTTTTCTATAGTTTACATTTTATGGATCGACATTTATATCATTTTTTAAGTAGTGAGTATAAAAACTAACAATATTTACTAATATCTTATTACATAAATTGGATAATTATGTAAAAAAAATTTATACTATCAATATATTAAATTATTTTTTTATATATGCACACAAATTGTTTTTTTCTTGAAGATTTTTTTTCTCGTTATTATTCAATACAAATAAGAGTCAGTCTCTTTTTTTTTTCCCCCTTCTTTGTTCTAGTACAAACAAGATTAAATCTTAAATATATGCTACTATATATATATATATATATCGAATTTGGCTCTCTGAAGGAAAAAAAAAATTATAAAATTAGAAAGTGAGTTGATACTTGATACGCCTTAATAAGGGAACTTCACATAACAACTAAAGCCGCGAATATCAGAAGCAAGTATATCTTTGGAATTATCTCATTAATTAAAAACTACATAGAATTAATACATGGTTAATTGACCTTCACAGAGTGAATCTGGAGATAGTCAGCCCATATAAGATCCAAGGTCGCTGCTAGGATCGTTTTCATTCTGTCATGACACAGGGAGCATGTAATCATTATGGCTTGCTCATTTGTAATGTGAGCCTCTGATTGGGATATCCGAGATATTTGCTCTAATATAATTTAATATAATATACCAAATGAAATATTTACACACTTTTATTCTATCCCCTCCATATGTTGAAATACTTGAATTTCATTCAGTCTTTTGAAGCGGCGGATGTTAGTAACATAACCTCAATTATTCAACAACAACAAAAAACTTAATAATTAATAAAAATTAATAATATAAATTACTATTCTTTTATCATGACTTAGATTGTTATGCAGATATTTATATTTTATAAAATTTTACACTACTTACTCAATATCACCCTAGCTCATTTGAGTTTTGCCAGAGCAAGAGTTTCTTGTCCAATTCCAACATTCTGATCTCTTCCAATCGTCGCCTCCTGAAGTTACGTATTTAATAGAAAATCAAATTGATAACGTCAGTTCTAATTAATATAATACCCAACAATATTAGGTCAATCATATCATCTAGCCCACTTGAATTCCAGTTTTTTTTAAACCCAAAAAGCAATGACACATCTTCCAAAGACGCAGAGGTTACAGACGTAAATTTCGTCTCTAAGCATACGATATCCTCTATTTATAGCCTCCTAAATTCTAGTTAGTCAATAAAATGGGCCAAAGCCAACATGCATAGAGCTAGCTTATTGTTCTTGCTCATCTCCACGCGTGTGACTGAGGAAGCTAACAGATTTAGCTAAAATCTACAACTTGGGGGCAAAAAGTCTTTGTATTTTCTTAATTTTCACAAAGGGTACGTCATCTACCATCTCTCTCAAACCTAGATATCAAAAAAAATTTAAAAAAAATCATTCCTCTCAAAACCATTTATGAGAGAATATAAATAATTTTATACTTTAATATATCTCCTCACATACATGTCTTTTTGAGTTTAAAGTGTGAATAATAGCTTATTTTGTAATAAAGAACAACAAATATTGGACCTGATCAGTCACCACTTGTTTATAAAGGTTTTAATCATATCATGTCATTAACTACTTTCCTTAAATTAAAAGATTAAACTATTGGATAGTTGTAGACGATAAAAATTGGCTATACTCTAACAAAGGGTGGTGGCAAAGGTTAATAACAAAAAAAAAAAAATCATAGATCAAAATGAGTATATATGATCGGTCGCAGAAGGGCGTGCCGTATGGGGACTAAGAAGCTGTCTCTGTCACAGACGTGCCTGCAGTGCCAGCGTTTGATGTTTTCTGGCAAGATTGAGGAGCGAAGGCAAGGCCCTCATGCATATCTATCTGACCTATCTCTTCAGATCTGCACAATCCTTATCCCTGCCATTGTTCCAGAAACTTTGATTGCTATGACTTCATTCTTTTTGGTTGATTACCGCACATAGAAAACTCAGTTGATGATAGTAAATCAAGATATCTTGGAAAGTTTATATATTATATTGGGGTAAAATTTTATCTGATAATCAAGTTTTCATCAAATTATAATTTGTTAAATTTATACACTAACGACAAAGCTACAAAATTAACAAAAGAAAAATTTATTAATTCAAAGGTAGGTTTAAAGTGATTTAGTATTTCTTCTATTTAAATAAAGTCTTGAATTTGAGCCTCGTAAATGAAAAAAGAAATTAACAAAAGTTCTATCTCCATGATATGTAGCTGCAATTGCAATTGGTGATATGAGTGAGTAAAGTCTTAAATTTATGGCCACAATGACGACTAAGGATTATTGCAATTTAAAACTATTCTATGACTATAATCTTAATAAGATAACCTCGCCTTATCTTTTAAAAGTTGTTGAATACATCATTTTTAGACAAAATATTTAAATTAATCCTTAGATATATCAAGAAATAAATTAGTTTTTCATAATTTGAAACTCTCAAATGAGTTCCTCATGATTAAAAAAAATGGACAAATTGACCACTTCATATAGTTTCATATACATTATTTGTTTACTCATATGGATATGTATTGAGTGACCAGTTTTATACTTTTAAATTTCAGGAGACTAATTTATCCATTGATACATTTTAAAGAATTAATTTGAATATTTAGTCTCATTTTCATTTATAAAGCCTAACTATATTAATAATTTGTCATGATTTAATAATAAAAAATCATGAAAGTTATCTGAAGATGTTCACAAAAGCATGAGAGTTGCATTACATTATAGATTAAGAGAGAATTGAAAAGGGTTAAGTTTTTCTAGTGAACCAATATCCTAAGGTATTGATTAAGAAATTAAAAGTAATAATTAAATTTTTTTATTAAAGAGTAAGATTTTCACATATGAATTTAACTTATATGCACCGTTAATATTTTAAATTTTATATATAATGTTACATTAATAAAAGTATGATTCAGTCATTTGCTATTTTAAAAGTCTTGTAAATATAAATATATAATTAAATAATTGTTATGAAATATTATTTATTTATAGATGTTCATATCTTTAACTGATTCAGTTAAGATTTGATTAGATTAGATATAATCTGCTATTGATGTAATATTATATCTCTCATCTTTGATAATAAAGAGTCCTTTTGATACTTTTGACATGATCAATAATATTATTCTCTTTTCTTCTCCATTATTCATTTTCTCTATTCTCACTTTTCACAGCACGTTATCAACACGAAACTCTACCATTTAACTAAAGCCTTGTGTAATGGTGGGAATGATCACTTGTGAGAAAAGAATCTTTGATGTGGAGAATCTCTTTGCACCTGCTATGAATTTCCTTCTTTGTACTATCAATTATACATGATTCCTGTTAATGATTTTTTGTTTGGTCATTTTTCAATTATAGTATCAATTCTCCCTCAAGTGATTAATTGATAAGTTCCATGGAGGTAAGACACTTTAACCAAAATACTTTGGAGAGAACTATTTCTTTTAAAATATAGATGTTAAAAGATATTGATTATATGCTTCATCCTAGAAGAATCGCAGAAAGCAGTAATTATTAAATTGCTTTAATCTTTTAATTAATTTATTTTTTATTATTATATGACTCTATCAACATATACTTCTATATTATTTTATTCATTTTCTTTGCTTTCAATATCACTTCCTTAGGTGAATGTTAATTGTACCTATAAAACAAAAATGAAATCATTTCTAGAAGTAAACAACAATCATTCCTAGAAGTGAATGTCAATCACTCCCACAAATGAATGTGATCAATCTCAAGAGTCAATGACAATTATACCAAAAAATAAAAATAATCATTCGATGAAGCGAATGCATCCTAATTATTTAAAATTATCTAAGAAAAATATAATAAATTTATTTCTCTATTTAAGGAAATTTACATATTCCCAAAAGTGAATATGTCAAAAGATTATTTCCTAGAGTGAATAAATCTATTTTTCACACCACTTAAACTATGTGACATTATAATCAAAAATAACTTTGTACATTTCCTAGAAGAAACATTTTCATATTTACATTCCCTGAAGTAAATATATCTCCAAGGATAATTTGAGTATTTGTAATATATTATTTTTAAGTTTTGAGTATTTATATTAAATACTCATGTTCTCCTTAAGAGAATAATATAATGAGTTTATTTAATTTCCTTCTTTACTACTTTTATAAAGAATTATGTTTAAATATTTTCAAAAAATCCTGCTGATCTTTTTGATAAAGGATAAAGAAGATGTATGACCGTAAAAAGAAAATGGTAATATTTTTAAAAAGTCCATTACGATAGCACCTATAGTTGCATTACTAATAAATATATATTAAAAAATATTATTGACTTTTAATGTCTCAAATGTGATCCTAAAGTGGCATTGCCAATAAAAGGGCTTTACAATATATCACATATGGTGAATAAATAACATATGCCTTATCATGGCTGAATAAAATAATGAGTTACTCATGAAAAAAAACTCATAAAACTTCCCCAATTGACTCTACTCCATTTCTTGAAGTGAATGTGACAAATTATAATCCCTAGAGTGGCTAACTTTCTTAAGTGAATATAATAAATTTTATCATTATAGTATCAAAGTAAAGTTGGCATATATCTGTCATATGTTGAGACATTTGTTTTATCTTTATCAAGTTTAAAAGGGAACGAGGAAAAGTCAAAATCTATTTTTCCAATATATATTATAAAATCATTTCGTGATTAATATGAATCATTTAAATGCATCTTTTTATCATTAAATAATTTGATAGAAATATTAATTATTTGATCCAATAAAGAAATTTTTAATTAGATGTATGTATTATTTGATACTATTTTTGAGTAATATTTTATTTCTAAAAACTTAGTATCCAATTATTCTATGTATTGAATTAAAAAATCAAATTATTCTATGTATTGAATTAAAAAAATTATGCTATTTGTAGCATATTTCATAATTATTAATTATGTGATATCCTTTAGATTTAACATATCATTTACTATATCATTTTATGTCACAAGAAAATTTTATTTATTCTTGTAATTAATATATCACAAAATAATAATATATAATACTAATATTTTTGTGATACTTGTGATACATGTGTTTATATCACTATTATATCATGATTGTTAATGATTTACAATTTTTTTTTTTAGTGAAGTGATTAACCATGACAAGTTGCTTTTCACTTACATGATATGCTAAGGCTTTAATGACATATTTTGATATATTTTATATTCTATTCATCTTATTGTAATGAGAAATAAAATCTCAACATGATTATTAGTTGTACGAAAATATGATTGAATGATCTAGAAAAGCTATTGTTATGTTTCTCGAAGAAACAAAGTTAATTAGAAATATTAATATCATTGTTTATAGCAAGATAAAAAAAGGTTTCAAGAGAACTATTATTTTGTTTCATGAAAAAACTACAAGAGTAATAACGAGACTTAATGAGTCTCAAAGATATTTGCTAAAATGGATATCCTATTATGATAATGGATGAGGGAAATAACGAACACCTCCATATATCACAACTTATGTTTTAGGTAAGAAAGTTACATTAGAATATTTTGTCTGCACTTTCTTTTGGTATATAGTACAATGATATGGGTATAGAATTACATGCAATTGCAAACTAGAAGTTTATTAATCCAAATAATTTTATCTTTTGGCATGACCAGTTGGGATATCCTGAAGCAAAAATGATATAAAGAATTTCTGAAAACTTATATGGGCATTTGTTGAAAAACTAGAAGAATATTTATTCTAATGAGTTTTCTTGTGCTGTATGTTCTCAAAGTAAATTAATTATATGACTTTTACCATGAAAAATTGGATTTAATTTCTTAAATTCCTAGAAGGAATTTAAGGTGGTTAATTCATCCACCATGTGGTTCTTTCAAGTATTTTATGATTTTAATAGATATGTATATGAAAAGGTCACATATGTGCTCATTATGATATCGCAAGCTCGCGCAAATTAATTTATTAAGAGCACAATGTTTTGATAAACCAAATCAAAACAATTTATCTTGATAATTCTAGTGAATTTATTTTTGAAGCTTTTATATATTGCTTGCATGCCAATGTTATAAATGTTTAACATTCAATTATTCATGTTCATGTATAGAAAAAGTTGGCTAGGAAAATTAACTTATAAAAGACCTCCAAATATTTGGTAGACCACTTGCTCATGATAATAAATATTCCAATTTCTAGTTGGGACCATACGACTTGACATATTGCAGCATTTATTTGCATACAGCCAATATTATCATTAATTTTTTTCCCTACAATTATTTTGGCCTGCAACCAAATAGTTTCTACTTAGGAACTTTGGAGGTGCAATATATGTCCCAATTGCCCTTCTTATCACTCCAAATGGGACTCCAAAGAAGGGGGATATACATTGAATATGATTCACCCTTTAATATGGTCAAATATATCTTAGAAGAAGTTTGCACAACTTTAGATGAGGACAACGTGTCATAGATAACTTAGCTAAAGAGAGGAATTGATGTCCAATTTATTCAAGTGATTAAGCCACTACGTATTTCTTCTTTACAGAAGTAATGCACAGAATTAAAATGCACCAATCACAAGATTTTAAGTGATAATTCAAAAAAAGGGAGAAATATTGTACTTTTTTTTCTTAATCATGATTTTTATCCCACTAGATTTTTTCTTGATAATATGAGATAGTTCTACGTTTCCACTATAGGATATTGCACTTTTTTTGTTTACTAAAATTTTTTCAACTGGATTTTTTTTAGTAAAGTTTTAACTAGGCATATCTCTAATGGGCATCCAAGCGGAGTGTGCTATGAAATATTATTCATTTATGGATGTCCATATATTTAGCTGATTCAATTAAGAATTGATTAGATTATATACAATCTATTAAGACACTACAAGAAATTTGGCCTAAAACAATACTTATTTTAGCAACATATAAAAAGTGTTACTTTTTGTACACATAGATAACATTTTTTTTAAATATGTTGCCTTTGATGTCTAAAAAAATATTGTCTTTTCTAGTTCAAAGTGTTACCTTAAACAGTTACCCACACTTACTATAGCAACACTATGAAAAGTGATGCATTAGCTTAAAAATGTACCCTTTTGTTAAAGAAAGTTGCCTTTGACAATTGGCCACATGTGATATCGCAATTCTTCAAAAAGTAATGCCTTAACTTAAAAAAAGTATAGCCTTTATTATATTAAAAGCAACATATTTAGAAAACGTGTTGCCTATATATGCATAAATAACACTTTTTACGTGTATCTAAAACCAAGTGTTCGTTTAAACATAAATTTCTTATAGTATAATTTGATATGATATTGTATCTCTTGTTTTTTGGGTATAAATAACCCTTTCGATGATCCATATACAGGACACGGTCAATAATATTATTCTCTCTTCTTCTCCACTATTACTCTCTATATTCTTATTTTTTACAATAATAATAATATAAAACTCTTTTATACTAATATATATAGTGTATCAAAATTTCCCTCTTTAAGTTGTCAATAGAATTCAAGTGTAGTAAAAAATTAAAGAACTCACCACTGAGGAAGGGCAATGGTTTAAAAATACGAATTTAAATAAGAGAAATAATGTGAAACCTTCAATTGCCTGAGTCTCTCATCTAAACTGTTTTTCATTTATATTTTATTTAAATAGCATATGATTAAAATCTTAGTCAAATTATATTATATAAAAAAATCTAACTAACTGCCGGGAAAAAAGTAATATTTTATTTTCCAAAAATAAGCAATATAAATCCAAACCTGAGGAAAATATTCCTTGATACGTCTGTATACATGCATTCTAATTGAAACGTTCTTTTCAATATTTTTTTATTCCGGTTTTTTTTTTTTAAATTTTACATGACGGAAACGCGACTGCTCGAGCAGTCTGGTAACACTGTCCTTGGAATAATTTCCTTTTTCTTAAGAATATAACAACATCTTGTTATTATGAGATAAGGACACAAACCATCCAAGGTAAGTGTACGCGTAATGATGTGCCCTTTCATAACTAAATATGTTATGTTCTTAAGAAAAATGAAGAGTGAATACCACTTTCATTCTTGAAATTATAAACTTATTTCATTTTAATTTCTAAAATTTTAAAATTAACTCTTTAATCACTGAAATTATATTTCATAGATCATATTAGTCCCTGATCAAATAAACATCATCGACACGTGACATGTCACATGTCACTTAACGTGACACGTGAGTAAAATATTAAGGTTAATTGATGGTTGTTTGACTAGGAACTAACGTGACCTACGGAATGCAATTTCAGAAATTAAAGAGTTAATTTTAAAATTTCAGGGACTAAAATGAAACAAGTTTACAATTTCAAGAACAAAAGTGATATTTTACTTGAAAAGTGAAATTCCAAATCTTTTAGCAGAAAAAACTTATAATAGAAAAAGCTTATAGTATACAAGGTTGTTAGGTTTAAATAAATGCATGCCTGTGCAACTAGTGGTGGGTATGTGGACCAGTCCGGTCCGTTTAGCCCGGTCCGTGACGAACCACCATTAAACAGGTCGGACCGGACCGGTCCGTTTAATAAATGGACTAGCCTTTAAAGTGGTCCACGTCCGGCCCCCATAAACCCGCGGACCAGCAGATCGGTCCACATAACCAGCCCGCGGACCAGTTGCAGACCAACCCGTGGAGCAGACGCGGACCGAACGCGGACCAATCGCGAACCACGCGGACCAATTGCAAACCACGCGGACCAATCGCAAACCACGCGGACCAGCCCACATAACCCCATTTTTTTTCTTTCATATTTTTTTCTTGACTTTTTTTATACCCTATATTATATATTTATATTTATACAATATATTTTACCAAATAGAAGTACAAAAAATAATAGAATAAACCAATTCACCAAAGTCCATCTATCAATAATATAAATAAATATCACAAATGGAAGCATTCTCTCATTAATACGGGCTAGCGGGTTGGTCCGCGAACCCCGCGGGCCAGGCCCATTTAGCCCGCAGGTTAAGCGGTGCAAATAAAAAAAGTCCACAGGTTGACAGATTAAAAAATTTTGGTCCATTTTCATGTGAGTTGCGAGTTAAACGGGTTGGTTCACGGATCGCAGTCCATATACTCAGCTCTATGTGCAACTTAGAGAGTTTGAAAACTCTTCACGAGCAAGAGTGTACAAATTTTACATTAGGATTTAATTACTATATACTGACAGTGTATAATTTTTTTATATTATTATTCAATCATGTATTGTCATATATACCATCTATTGTCATATACACTATGATAGTTGACTTTTATATCCACCACCTGAAAAGTCATCTAAACGAAATGTTTTGATTGGACGACCATGTAAAACTGTTTTACACTGTCAATGCATCAAAATTAAACTCTTTATATTAACAGTTCACAAAAATTACATAATTTATTTTATCTGATCCAACAACTACATGAATTTTAAAGATGCTACCAGTATTTTTCTAGTGTAACATTTCTCTTGTGCCATTATATAACATTGTTGTAAAATGTAATGCAAACTTTAGGCTATGTTTGAGAGTTTCATGAATGATAGAAGGAGATGACTCATGATGGAGTACAAGAGAAGAGTTGTAAGTAGAATAGAGTATACCACTCTCTTGTTTGGTTGTTAACGAAGGAAGGGAAGAGAAATGTGTATGTTTTCTTCCGTAACTCGCCAATTTGGAGGGTCACTTTGGATGGCTAGATAAAGGCACATTGTCCCTCCTATCACGCCACTCCTTCCTTTAAAACTACTTCCAAACATCATTTTTTAAAGTTTGATCATCCCATTCCATGCTACACTTTCCTTGGTCATCCTTCCAAACATAGCCTACGGTATCCATAAACATTTCTTTTTTTGAATACTACTGTACAATAAATTGTCAAAAATGTTTAGATTAAATCTTTTGTTCTCAAATTCCATTCTTAGATAAGAAAGTCATCCACATTTAAGTGTCTCATGGTACTTGATCATGATTGTCTCTAATAAAAGTATATATGTGAAAAACCAAAAAAGAAAAGAAAATTTCTTCCTCATTTAATTTGTGTCCCAGAATTTTTAATTTACCGTTTTTTGGTACGTACGAAATGAGATTTAACCTATAACCCTGTGAAACAGTTATTTGAAAAGAAATATCAAAAGCTTAAAATAAATATCAATTATGTGCATAATTTCCTCTAAGAAATTTAAACAGAAAAGACAATAGACTTTGAGTCCGGAAGATCTTGGTCGAAAATTTGGACAGAATAACAAGTGTTGTCATTAAGTGAAATAAAATAATATATAACCCACTTATTTTAAAATCAGCATACATGTCATACTACAAGAAATTTATCCATAAGACAACAATGCATATTTTGAGAACACGTAAAAGTGTTGCCTTCATAAAATGTGTTGCCTTTAATGTAACAATGGTTACACTTTTTAAGCTAAGTCATCATTTTTTTTATATGATTGCCAATTCAACCGGGGCAAATTGTCTAAGGCAACGTTTTTAAACAAAGGCCCACCTCTTGAGATAAAACATCACATTTCATAGTAATGTTATGTTAAAGGTGGTAAATTGTCTATGGTAACACTTTCAAATAGAGAATACAATATTTTTTAATATCAAAGATAGCACATTTTAAAAAAGTTTTGCCTATGTGAAAAAAAAAAGACAACATTTTTTCACACGTTGCCACAAGTAAGGGTTGTTTTAGGCAAAAAAAAAAATGTTGTGGTATTATTCTAATAAATAAACCTTTAGAAAAGTTTTGACTTTCAACTATCTTTTTAATTTTTTCAAATATGTACAGGAATTTTTTCAAATATTAGTGCATTTAATTTTATTCATTTTTCAAATTTTAATTTTAATTAAATTCACTGATATTTTATTCATTTTCGTTTAATCAAATTTTTTGTGTATATAACCTTTAAAGTATAGAATAAAGTGTTAAGTATTGATATAATAACATATAATTATATAATTATATAAAAAATTACACCGACAATAAATCAAACTAAATTAAACTCAAAAAATTTATGTTGTCAATCAAATACGTACTCTTCAATTGACATGGCATATATGAGAATTAAATCATATTTCACACAATCTTCAATCCACTAAAATTATATATATATATATATAGAGAGAGAGAGAGAGAGAGGCATATCATATTAGAGAAGTGATTTATTATAAGAGTGATAGGAGCAAATATGGACCTATAATAACCATACATGGATGGTTAAAATTGAAAATTAATTAATGTAATTAATACTCACATATGTATTTGAAAAAAATTACATAACTTTATATTTTAATCTTAACCTTTCATAAAAGATCCAACAATTAAAATTCACTTCTCTTACTCTCACAATAAACTACTCATATCATATGGCACTATATATATATAAATTGAATTGGAGTATATATGTGCAACTGGCTAGGTTCAATTGGGTATATGAGTGCCGAAAAAAATTGGCAGATAGGGTTTTGTCACACTTGAGTGGTGGTCGAGTAGTAACACTCTACACCTCCTTTTATCTTGTCCCTTCTGAATTTGTTTTGTTTCGGTATATATGAAAGTCATCACGTGAATGCTTCCCAGAGACAACTCTTCTCTTTTCAGCCTCTACTTTCCTTTTTATAAGAACCCTACCAATTCTTGTTGTCAAGCCCCTTTATTTCTCTTCCAACTCTTTCAAAGGACAATACTCAATAGAAAACAACCCTTAATTTGTTATGATTATCAATTCCTTCACCCTTACTCTCCTATCCCCTATGTACAGTCCACTGTCCATTTTTGCCTAACAACAAAGTACCCTCTCTCTCTCTCTCTCACATATCTATGTCTCCTCTTTCTCTGAACCCACCTGCAGGTCCTTCCATGCAAGGTCAAAACCAACTCTTCAGTATTCCTCCCAATAATCAGGACTCATCAACTTCTTCTCTCTCATGCCGGACCTTGTTTAACATACTTGATCGAAGGCAAACCTTAGAAGTTGGAGAGTTAAGAGTAAAGGATACACAGGCAAGATCATGTTCCTTGTTGATTATTCATCAATTCTACTTTGCTTTCTTGGATTTTAATCATGAATTCATGATGCTTAGAACATTCCCCACAACCCCCACCCTTTGGATTTTTAGCTATAACTAGTAATCTGAATTTTGAGAGGAGATCAGGGTTTGGTGGTCATGCTTACAACACAATTTGTTATTAAAAGGGGAAAATAAATAATAATATGCAGTTTAATTTTAAAATAAAGAAAAATTAAAAGTTTTAATCTGATTTCGAACTTCTATTTTATATATGATAATTCAGCCGTGAAGTTTATCGTTATCAGTATTTTTTTTTATATAAGTTAAATTTATTCTTGTCGCTATGATAGAAAACCATAACCATATATAGTCTCTTGATATGTGCATAGTTGACTCTATTAGTGGAACAAAGGCTTAGTTGTTGGTGTTGAGAATTATATGGTACTTGGTCTATACATACAGGTATAATTAACAAATGGCCATTTTAATGTCAGAACAAAAAAAAAAAAAACAACTTGGGGCCATCTGAATTCATGCAGCTAACATGTATATTGTCTTGATCTCTTTGTTTTAGGATGATGAGCAAGTATTGCATGATGGATCACCAAGCAGCAACAACAACCAAGTTTGCAATTCATCCTTCAAAATTTCACCTCAGCCAGTTATGGAGGAGGCAAGCAGATCATGTGACCATAATTTACCCTTGTACAAAGTTGGGGAGCAAGAAGATAGCAAAAACGGTCACGGGTCTGCAAAATGGATGCCTTCAAAGGTGAGGTTGATGAAAAAAATGATGATGAGACCGAGTAGCAGTCCAGCCAATAATGAGGACAAATCACTCATTAATACTACTCCAAGCCCAAGATTCCAAAATCAAGGGCACAGCCAAAGAAGCCCTCGTAACAACAGCACTGGCACCACTAGGGTTTGTTCAGATTGCAATACAAGCACTACCCCACTTTGGAGGAGTGGCCCTAATGGTCCTAAGGTAACATCTCCCTTCTCTCTTTCGTTCACTGTAAAGCAAGTATTGCCAAAAGGAATGTTATTTTTAACATTTAATTAACACTTAATACTCCTACCGACACCTAATTTACTCTCTTAAATTTTATGTGAGTCACATTTAAAGCAAAATAATATTTATTTTCCAGATTTAAAATTTGAATGGGTATCTATAAACACTGCATTTTGGGTAACTCAAATAACAATACTTGTATAATTGCTAATTACTTTTTAAATATATAGGGTTTGGACACCTATCGTGTGGGCTTAAACTATCCTATTCTGGATTTAAATTAAAATAGTTTGTAACTGAAATTAAGTTTTCTCATATATTTTACTTGGTCTAATTTTAATTTAGCTTTAGTAAATCAACATTGTTATTCAATTATATATTATTATATTAGTAAATATAGTTAATTTATCCACTATTTAAAAGGTCACATAAATTGGGAAAAAAATTGATTGAACAACACTTTTTTACACTATTTGTATTTTAAAATTAAACTCCATCTTATTTTTTTTAACAAAAAAAAAAGTAACTAATTCCCTCAAATTAGTCTTTTAATTTCTAATTAAGATGCTTCTATAGTGTGCTCGTAAGATAGAGTTTAAAAATAAATTATAATTAAAAGTTTATTGACATAAATCTTTACTTTCTTCCCCAAAAGAATGATTACTTTTCCAAAATTAATCAAAAGAAAATATTTGATTAATTAACGAAAAGTTAGTTCCTCGATCCTTATTAACTTATGCTACATGTATGTATGTTGCTGGTGTAGTCACTTTGCAATGCCTGTGGCATTAGACAGAGGAAGGCAAGAAGGGCAATGGCAGAAGCTGCAAATGGTTCAGCCACTTCCATGGATAATGCAACATCTACAAAGACCAGAGTGCATAACAAGGAGAAGAAGTCTCGTACGTGCCACTTTACACAGTTAAAAAATAAGTGCAAATCCACTACTACTACTATTGCAACTGCAAGCTCATCTCATCATCATCAAGGGGAAAAGAAGAAGCTTGAATATTTCAAGAATGACTTTGCAATAGGTCTCAGGAATAATAACTCTGCTTTTCAGCAATTGTTTCCACGGGATGAAGTAGCTGAGGCTGCGCTGCTTCTGATGGATTTATCTTGTGGTTTTGTTCACTTTTGATTAGATATACTTTGGTCATAATTTTGATTTAACTTTTCATTTTTTTTTCTTTTTAAGTATTACTATTTGTTTGGTTTGTGACTTGTTTTGTGAAACTGAAGTGACGTACCTGAATGCAACAAAACCAAAATATGGTCTGTGCAACTTGCATTACATTTACGGTGAAATAAGGAAAAAGCTTATCAATGCAATAATTCATCCTTAGTTTCGTATTTCAGGTTGATTTTTCCCTGAAATAAATGTCATTTGCAGCATATTTTAATTGATTCAAGGAACTTAATTAACCAACTTATATCTTGATCAGTTATTATCTGGTTTTACTTTTATATTTATCGATAGTAAAGAGATAATCTCACCAAATGAAGATAATGAAGAGATATACTTGTTGTTGATGTGAATCATAACATTTCAGTGCAGATTCGTTGCGATTTATTTTTCTAAAAGATGTATTTAGAAAATATAAGCAGACTCAGATCATAAAATAAAGAAGAAAATAGTGTTATTAACCAAAAGGTTAAATGAGAGAATAGACTTGTCAAAATCAATTAGGTGTTTGGGTTGACTAACCCCAACAAATCTGATCGAAACGCTCCCCAGCGTGCGTTTGTTTTAAATTTTTTTCTTTTTTGAAAAAATTATTATGAAGCTTAAACTTTAGACTTAAACATTTTTTGGTCCTTGAAAAAGTTTTTATTTGGTTTTGGTCTAATAAACATTTCCTAAACAATTTGGTTTTAGTCCTAGAGTTAGTCTGTTCCTATTAAATACTAAGTTGTATAATGAAAAACTATGTTATCCAATCTTATATGGTAGTTACTAATCATACATGGTATATCATAGTTGTATATGTCAAAATCCAACTATAAAATATATAAATTATTAAACTTATGATTATTGGCTACCATGTAGAATTGAATATTGTTGCCTTTATCATCCAACCCCGTATTTAATAAAGACATATTAACTCTGTGGACTAAAAACAAATAGTTTTGAAAATATATGGATCAAATCAAACAAATTTTTTTCAAAGACCAAAACCAAAACTTGTTTATTTTTCAAGGACCAAAAAGATATTTAACCCTAAATTTTATATATAAGTACAATTGAAAATTGATTTTTTTATATTTTGATTATTTTTAAAAAAATCCAAATGTGCAAAAAAAAAAGAGCTTTGTTTAATTAAAAAAGTGATTTTGAGACTCTAGAATTACATCCAAATGGCCCCTAAATAATACAAAACAATCGGAATTCAAAGTGCGTGGATGAAACACAGAAATACTTACTTGTAATAAAAACATACCAATGATGATTAAGAAAAGTCACCGCACAAGTATAATATCAATGATAGTATAGGATTGAATGTTAAGTGATGGTAAAATAATTAAGCTTAATGTGCAAAGATGAGATGAGGATGTTGCATATGAGTTGACACGATTAGAATTAGGAGTAAATACATTAAAGAAAAAGTTAGATGTAGCGCCTATTATGAATAAAATGGTAGAATATCGTCTGAAGTGGTGTAAACTTTGTATGGAGAAGGCATGTAGAAACTAGCAAGGAGACAAAGAGCAATCTAATAACTAAAGGTGAGGGAGATGGAAAAAAAGAAAAAAAAAAAAGAAAACCATAGATGAAAGTACTAAAAGATATATATATATATATATATATATATATATATATATATATATATATGTATGTATAAAATTTATGATTAAATTAAACACTATGTTATTGTCTAATCCACATGTAAGTGAGCTCACTTAATAGGACAAGGCTTAATTGTTGTTTTAGAGCAACTAGCTGGTGTTAGTGTGGAATGTCCTATAAGAAAGAAACCCAAAAATATAACACACTTTTCTAGATTATTGAAGAATTCAAGAGTAACAGAAAACAATCTCATATTTAAACCTAGGAATTGGGATTAAAAAAAAAGAAAGTATAAAGCACAATGTGCTAAAAAAAATTGATAAAATGTGCTAAAATTTCTCATAAGACTAATGATGAATTATTATATAAAATATTTTTAGTTGAATAAAGAGAAAGAAAGAAAAGATACAAATTAAGTCCTCCTGTAAATCACTCATTGGCTATCCACCGCTAGCAAGGGAAGAATCTCCTAAAGTGGGGTTGTCTAGCAACACTCCCTCTTTTGCTAAATCATCAACACACTAAGGATGTGTTTGTTTCAGATTTTGAAAAAAAATTATTATGAAAGTTAAATTTTATATTTAACTGAAAAAGTTAAAAACCAATTTTTTCAAAAATTACTCTTTTTATCTTCTACAAAAAAAACTAAAAATTAAACTAATTTTTTTAAATTATTCAAATAAATGAAAATTGATTTTTTTATTGACAATAAGTGTTTGAGCTAAAAAAAAGCTCAAACAAATGCACATTGATTAATTTCTCTCTAAAAATGAGAGATTGTAATTAACCACCCAATAATCCCTAGAAAGCAACTCCTTAATGTCAGTCAAGATAGCAGCACACATATGATAAGGCAGCCAGTCATTAGCATTAGTAACAAGCTATACTGTGTGGAGGAAATCACATAACACAACAATAAACGAAGCACTATATACTACCACTATTAGAAATCTATGGGATACTGATATCTCCAACGAGTCCTTTTTGGAAATTAATGAGTTGATTAGTAATGTGCACCACCACGCACCACATGGCACATATAGTTTCCGATGAATGTACCAACGATTATTTTAATTTATTTTTATTAAAAGTTACCGACGGATATACCGACATGTGTTTTATTCATTTTATTTTTTTCATTAATTTATCGACAGGTGTACCGATGAGTATTTTATTTGTATTAAAAGTTATCGACCGGTATTTTATTTAATTTATTTTTATTTTTTGCCATTAAATTAATGATAGATGTACTAACTGGCATTTTATTTTATTTTATTAAAATTTGCTGATGAGTTTTTGAAAATTTCATTCGTTGGCTTGGGTTCCGACATACCCGTCGGTAATAAGTAAGGTGCGAAATGCACCATTTCATTAATTGGTTGCCGACGGGTTTGTATTTGTTAAACCGAAACACCTTCTTATTTTCCATTTTGTTTTGCACTCTCTTTCTCTTTTCTCCTCGCTGTCACCACCTATTTTGCCACCGTGCACTGCCACCTGAGCTCCATTTGAGAGACGGAGACCACCATTGGCTTAGTTTTCCATTTGTTTATGGATGCCTAGAGTGTTGTGTTTTATTGTATTGGAAGTAATTATTATTGTTATTTTGTTAATATAGGAGTTTTGTTTAAGGGTAGCAGCGACTTATTGACATTGAGAATGGTTTGTCATTCTACTTCCTTATTTTATTATATGTTTTCTACATATATAAGTGTGTTAAGTTAAAATTTTCATATTAGATTTTCATGATTGGATTTGGTTGGATGTAGAGAGCTTTCACATTCTGTCTTTTTTTACTACTATAGAGGTTAGTAAGTAAATCCTTGTTATTTATATAGTTTAATATGTATATAAGATAGAGACTTATGTTTTCTAGGATAAAGTTGTAGGAAATGGAAATTGCATGATTAGGGAAAGGCTGTGGATGTCCTTCCCTGACTTATTTGCATTGTTTGTTATAGGATTCTTTGTGTTTACGGAGATTATAGAATGCATATTGTGAAGTTATAAAAGGATACGCAATAGAACAGTTTTCAAGATATGTGAATTATATGTAATTATTAAGATATAATTGTTTCACTTTATCTATACTGTTGTCGATCTTTATAATATTATCTATTATTGTTGAATTGACTGAAATTTTTGATGATGGGAAGCTCCTAATTTAAGGGGAGATGTTGTTGAAATTTTGTTAAAATTTCTTTTAGGCATAAAAGATTAAAAGCAATTATATTTAAAAAAAAACTTAAAGATCAATTGAATGTGTTTGAAAGTATTAATGTAAATGTGCTTGAAATTAATAGTAAAAATAAAACTTAAAGACCAATTAAATGTGTTTTAAAGGCCAATTGAAAGAAATATCTGATTACGAAAGCTCCTAATTTAAAGGGAGATATTATCAAAATTTTGTCAGGATTTTTGGTACGGAAATAAGATGAGAAAAGGATTAAAAGTAATTGTATTAAAAAAACCTAAAGACCAATTGAATGTGTTTAAAAGTAATAATATGAATGTGCTTGAAAGTAATAATAAACAATAAAACTTAAAAGGCTAATTGAATGTGTTTTAAAGACCGATTAAAAGAAATATTTGATGATGGAAGCTCCTTATTTAAGGGGGGATGCTATCGAAATTTTGTCAGAATTTTTACTAAGGAATAAGATTAAAAAATATTAAAAGTAATTATTTTAATAAAAATAAAAAACCAATTCAATTTGTTTGAAAGTAATAATTTGATGTCGTTAAAAAATTGTACGTCTATGGTTGCACTGAAATATATGGGTAGAAGAAATTTACAGAGCATTCTTGTTTGAGACATAAATATTTAATTTGTTATTTTTTAAATATGAAGAGGCTCCTATTTTAAAGTGAGAGTGTATAATTAGAGTGTTTCAGAAATAAATTATTCAAGATATAATGAAAACACTATCCAAGATTTTGAAGTTGGCAATGATGGCACTGAAAGCCTGCAACACCTAAGAATCATGTATATTTTTTGAAAGTTGCGGTGCACCTTAAACAAATGTACATGATTCTTAATTATTCCAATAAAAATTGTAATAATCGCAACAATAATTATAAGAATAGAAATTACAAAATATTGAGAAAACTAATACATTCAATATAAAAAAATGGCCTCAAATATCATCTCAATCTATCACACTAGTAAAAAAATCTACTCCACAATCTTTGGAGGATTACACTAGTGAAAATAAAAGAGAACCTGAAAATAATGACAATAATCTTTGTCAGAATCTCCAAGAACAAACCATATTCACTAATAGAATCCCCAAATAGAGAATAATAGAGAAGAAGATGAAGAGAGAGAGATAGAGAGAGAGAGATAGAGAGAGAGAGAGTTCTAACTGCGTAAATTGTAGATGAAAAACTAAGATAAAATTCTATGTCAATCCTTTAAATACTGCTCTCTAAAATAGCACAAAGTGGGGCCCAAAAATAGATTAATTATTTGTAATTTGGTTATTGCATACGCTCACTAGAATTATTAGCTCCAACTTGATTTTGGGTGCCTTTGCCGAGTGCTACAACGCTTATCTGAGAGTGAGCTTTTGCGGTTTTGCTCCTTTTCAGCTCCAAGCTTCTTCCCAAGAGTTTCCAACTTTATTTTTGACACTTTGCACTTGATCCAAAGCTCTTGCGTATAAAACTATATTCAAAGAGATAAGTTAAACGTAACATGTTGTAATTATAATTTATTCCTAAAATCAGTGCAATAGTCAATGATTCTATAAAAAATAGACAATGGAAACTAAATCAAAATCCTAAGTATTGATATCAATAACTCAATTAAACTTATGGAAAAAAACAAGTTTGATAATAGGATAAGTGAAAAAAATGTCCCTTATCAGCATCCTCATTTTGAGCTCATCTTGGGCTTCCTCACTCTCCATGCTAATTGGGTTGCTATCAGCACCTGTCTACTATCAAGCCATACAATAACTAAAACTTTTGGATTTTTATATAGTCTTGACTCTTTTAACTTATCTAATCACTTTTTTTTAAGTTTATTGAGATGAATTTTAATAATATATAATAAATAATTTTAACTACATAGTATTACGTTAATGTGAAATTGTTGCATTATTATACTTTGCATTAATTTGAGAACTTGTGCTCCTCGCATGTAGCATTTCTTCATAAAAAGTATATGACCAGGATTATATAAAGAATGGAAAATTGAAATTCACTTTGCCTCTTTGAACTACAGACACTGTGTATTTTATTCTAAAATATTAAAAATACAAAAACCGGCCTTTGAATTTTTCTAAATGTGTATTTTTCTCCTTCTATTAATTGATTCTGTCCGTTAGTAATAGTAAATAAGTGAATTATACCCATAAACTTTAAGTCATGTATAAACCTGATAATCTAAATTAAGAAACAATATGTAACTTGATATTCAAAATTTGAACATCTTTCACTAGCTATATAGTTAAAAATGTTAGGAGTCAAATTACAAAATTATTTTATAATTCTAATAATAAAGTGAAAATGGTTATAGTTTATGGAAATAAAATATTATTTTCCCTACAAAGAACTGCATTGACATATTCGGCATAACTTCGTCTATAAGTAATCCAAGTAATTGAGCATGTTTGGAAAATTGAGGGTTTGTTTATACTAGATTGTTTATACTAGACCCCATAGTAAGAGCATCTCTATTGGTGGGACTCATTTTGATCTCTCTTTTCAACCCTGCAATATAATGGATACATTATCAATGTGTCATAAAAAGTAGGAAACTAAGAGTGTCCATCTTCTCTTTAATGGGAGGGATCAACTTTGGTTCATATTTGGGTCCCATATTTTTTAAAAATTAAAAAAATTAATATCATTATAAAATACTTTATTTTAATATCTTATATTACACAATTTTATTTATGGTTTTGATAAAAAAAATATAAAATTAAATGTTTTGAATATTTTTATTTTAAATAAATTTTTAGTAAATTAAATTGCAGATAAATATTTTGTACATAGTTTTAGAATTTAAAATGTAAAAAATTTAAACAAATATTATTGAAACTAAAACAAGTCTTCAATACATTTTACAAATATTGCATGATTAACAAAAACAATGTAAATAATTAAAATATGACCAACAATAATATGTAATTGAACTATTATATTACAAAAAACTTGTACTTGACCAGCGTTATGGAATTACCATATATGTTCCACCAAATCTGCTTTTAGTTATCGATGTTTCTGCTTATCATGAAGTTGGACATTCATTTGGATAAACATCTCGTTTAGAGCAAAATTTTCCTTAATTTTCTAACTCTGATTGTGATATGCCATTATCCACATCGTAATAAGAGGAAAGTCGAGCAAAGTTTCTTGCATGCATGTCTCTCTCATCCTCAACAATCATATTATGTAATATGATACATTCTTTCATTATGCGCACAAGATTATTCTTCTCTCAAAATCATGTCGGGCCATGTATAATTGCAAAGCGAGCTTGCAATATTTCTAATGCTCTCTCTACGTCCTATCATTGTGCTTCTTGATATTGTGCAAATAACTTTCGCTCATCACCTTGTAGTCACAGGGTTGTTTGGACAAATATTGCTCACTCAGGATATATATCATTTGTTAAATAGTAACCCATAATATAATTGGTACCATTAATAATGTATAATTTACCTCTAGAGCACAACCATTCAGAACTTCATCAAACACTAGTGAACGATCAAACACATTGATATTGTTGTTTGAACCACCAACTTCAAAAAATGCATGCCATATGCAAAGGTCAAATAAAGCCCTAATTTCAAGTGCCATAGTGGCAACTCCATGGTAACCACTCATATAAATACCTTTCTATGCTTTTGGGTATCTTTTCCACTGCTAGTGCATACAATCGATGCTACACATCATGCTAGAGAAGCCATGGACCTCCGCCATTTGTAGTAGGCATTGCACATCATTTGAGTTTGACTTTCACAAGTATTCAGAACTTAATTGCAGTGCTTTCACATATCCGCACATAATTATCAACTACATTAGTTGATACGCCATATGCTAGCATATGCATGGCAATCGTGCATTTTTGCAACGAGGATAAGCTTGTCCTATCTATAGAATTAACCATCTGTTGGAAATATGGATCAACATTAGAGAGGGCAACCACTATGCGAAGAAAGATATATCTTTCCATTCGAAGCCTTTACCAGAATGTCTCATGAGGATACACTGGATTAGGTGCAAGGCAGTCAAGAAAAAGATATTTATACCCTACTTCACGATCTCTATCTGTGTACCTATGTGAAGTGGAGGAAGAGCTTTGCCCATACTTTTCAGAATAAGCTACTGTAATTAACGCTTCTTTGAATCATCGAACAAGAAATCCTCAATCTAATCATCCAAAGGCATGTTGTTAGGTTGGCCTAAATCATTGTACAAAGCTTCATTAAACAAGTCATTAAAAGACATGTTGTTATAATGGTCAGAGCTTCCGACCATTTGTATTAATAGATATTTCAGTTGCAGTTGTGAGTGGGAAAAAGTATTTTTGAGAGGAGCTACTGACTGTAAATGAGATTTAAGGCTTTTGGTAGGAGGAAGAGGTAAAATGTTGTAAGCAAATATGGAAGAGTGGTGATCCATATATATAAGTCTACACACAATGGCTAGTTTTATAACAACAAGTTTTGCCACAACTACTTTTTGAAACTATACATTTTAATAAGCTTGAATATTGTTTAAATTAAATGATGAAATCAAAATTACACATTATAAAATGCAATACATTACCACCAACATCATATAATTAAAACAGACATTTGCTCTACCAATACAATTAACACTTAACTAAAATATTTTACTATAATTTTTTTTGCAACCTTCTCATGAATAGGTCATTGTTTGTTAGTCACTGTAAAAGTGTCTTTATAAAGTATTTCCATGTCTTTTTCCCTTCATTATCCTTTAGCTCCTTTTCCTTGAATGCTATCATCTCTTCCTTAACCGCCTTCTCCTTTTCCATGTCTACTAACTCCATTTTCTTAGTACTCACATGTCTCTCTCTATGATAGATAGTTTCCTAGTAGTAACAGATTTGAGCACGTCAATGTCTTCATCCACATCCTTGAGCACTGTCAATTTCCCCTTACTCTTCTTCTTAGATATTTTGGTTCCTTAAGGATGAATTAGAGACTCTGCATCAATATCCCCATCCACTAGTGTTTCTAAATTTGATAAGGATAGGTATGCTCTAGAAGCAATTATCTTTGCTCTCTTGGAACCCCCACTTTTTGTTGATTGGGTCCTCCATTTTTATTCCCTCTGGAGCATATTTCACTGTCGTCCAAGAGTGAATTTTTTCTTAGACCTTTTGAAATATAGTTGATGAACTAACTCCATTATATTGTCACTGTTTGAACCACCCTTTACATTTCAAGATGCTTGGTCGTGACAAGCACCAAATACTTGAATCACCTAGTTGATCTTATGCTATTGTTTCTTGATCCCACTTACCCTTTTTTCACGTCAATCGGGGTCGCTTTCCAGGCAATATGCATGGATGCGGTTCCAAAATGTATCACCCTTTTGGGTGGTACCAACTACAGAATCTATTGATACATTCAACCATGCATTTATTAGTAGCTCATCCTTTTCTCATTGTCGGTAAATACTCTTTTTCTTGCGATCTTCAAATCCATCATCATTGAGATCAATATCATTTAGCCCACTATGGATGAAAAACTCCAAATATCTTGAACTCGAAGTTGAATTTACTAGCGTTTGATAAGATGGGTTGGATGACCTACCAGCACCAATAGATCCCAAAGGAGAAACGCCAATTTGGGCTTCAATTGGGAAAGATGATGTGCACATAATTCCTAAGTTAAATGTACTGGAGAATGGATATTGAGGTATTTGTGAATTTTGAGTGTATGAAAAAATAAGAAAATGAATATTGGAAGAAATTTGAAAATTTGAATATGTGAAGGTTTTGGGGATTTTAATTTTGGAAGAAATTTAACATTTGAAAATTTTAATTTGGATTTGTAAGATTTGAAGATTGAGAATTTTGGATATTTGGATTTTGAGGGAAATTTGAATTTTACAAGTAGTTGAGAAAAGAATTGAATTGATTTGGATCGATTTTTTTGTGAAATAAAAGATGACTATAATTTATGTAGGAGAGATTTGGAAAATATTAGAATAGAGTTGTAAAAATAGAAGTGAGAATAAATGATATTTATAGTGTTAAAAAAAATTTACAATCATTGTGTAAATTTTTTTTTTCAAGTTGCTATTAAATTATTAGCGTAAATAGGAACACTTTTGATTTAAATAATTTTCTTCTAACAACTACAATCAGAGTAAAACATTTAACTCAACAACAACGTAAAAGTCAATACACCTAAACATTTTTGAATGCTGATGTAAACACGAAAATATTAAAACTTAAATCATTTTCTTGTACCAAAGAAAGAACAAACATCAAATGCCAATTACAATAATAGGACTCAAAATTTAACTATATATCAACATAAAATTTTAACTACAAAGAGACAATATGTATAGGCTACAATTTATAAGTCTAATTTATGTCGTATAATTTTAAATATATTCAACCTAAACTTTCTATAGCTCATCTAACTTTTGCTATAAAAACTTAATAGAATTTGAAACTCATGTCTTATGACCATAGATAAAAATTACTTTTGTGAGCTTGAAGTCTCGAGAAAATTAATTATTACTTCAGTGGTAGAAACCATAAGCTCAACTGGAAAAAAAAAAACTTGAAACTCTTCTACCAATCAAAAGAAATAGCTTGAAATTTTTTCGGTCATTCTATTTTTTTTTTAATAAAATGTATCAAATTCTAATTTGTATATAATCATGTTTAGTTTATGTTACAACACACTTATCTCGCTTATAATTATTCTTACAATACTTTTTAATCATTCCTTTTTTTTAAATATTTTTCATTTTAAGTACCATGGCCAAGAGAATTTTAAATTTGTATTGTGTATAGATTAGAAAACGCAATGTACAATGGCTATTTTCTTTTGAACAAATATACAACAGTTGTTTTAACTTTTTATCAGTACAATGCTGCCCATTGTGAACAGGTGGTGTGCTTGTACTGGTCTTTCCTTGTCCCTGTTCTGAGGGACTCACTCCAACACATTGGGACAGGTGCAGCGTCTTCACATTCCTGACACGTCCTTCTCCCATTGCGCATCCCGTGTTCCTCGTCCTTCCAGGCACAAGAGGGACACCGCGATGGAGTTGCTCTGACAAACCGCGGATCAATTTTTTCTAAAATGCAATGGCTTTTTTCTTTTCTTTTTATCTTTTTATCCGACCAATGCAATTTTTTTGGGGTCGAAATACAGTGGTTAGAGAAAGAGGAAAAATGTTGTTGGTTTGCAAGCCAGGAAACATGTACTTGGCCTAATCAAATAATGTATTCCCGGACAAATGGGTTGCAAGCCAGGAAACATATACTTGGCCCAATGGTTCGTAAACATTTTCCAACTTTCTTTGGGTCCCACTTTTCAATCACTATTACCCAACATAATGCAATTGAGTAAGCCCAGACCAAAAAATAAAAACGCGATTGAGTGAGCATTGCAATTCGACCAAAAAAAATCACCTAGCACTTTAGTCCTGAAATTAGAAAATTAAATATTTCATTCATTTCTTGTTAATAGTCATGACAGAAAAGCATATTATTTTGGTACATTAAAAATCTATTGCATCTGGCCATAAAACTAACGTTCTAAACTGCGGATCAAGTCAGTTTTTTGGGTCAATGGATGTTAGTAAACAGTCACATATTTTTACTAAAGTATCATATTAAATTATGGATAACAATGTGTATTCATGAGGTGGGAACATGTCCCTTACTCCTTGTCCTTGTTTAAAATTTAACCACTCATTCCCATAATCATACCCATCATGAGTCCTTACTCCCCATTCCTCATGGGGATTGAAATCTCTATGGATATTTGTGGGTTCTTTAAATTATTAAAGGCAAAATAAAAAATACTATAAAACCCCAATAAAATTACATGAATATCCATAAGAACAAATATTACTAATGGAATATAATCCAAATTTAAAAAGAAAAAATATATATATAATGTAAATTCAATAAAAGACAACTTATAAATAAAGGTGAAGTTTTCTTTATATATGTTTAAATATGTGGGTGAGTATTTAAGTAATTTTATATAAATGAGGATTTAATTGGTCTCGATGAGGTAAGGACCTCATTCCCTTCAACCCCTGCGTATAATAAATAGAGGATTTGTCCCAGTCTTTGTGGGGATTAAATTCCAAACTTATCTTGATCCCCATTCCTATTATGAGTAATTCTCAAGAATGCTCACTTAAGGAGGGGTTTTTTTTTTTTTGTTTTGCCATCCCTATATTAAATGACATATTAGCATATTATGCAGTCTTTTGAGTAGACATTGGTTTTAAATATATTTAGGCTATTAAGTAAAATGTCCAAAATGTGTCAATACAATCCTAAATCTCTAAATTTACGCTCTTCACCTTTAGAAATCTTAAGTCCTCAATCTTCCTTTAACCCACTAAGTTTGAACACTTAAGGTGCAACAGATTTGCATGTTTGACATTTTCCCTCCAAGAAATTATAATATTTTCTCTACACTTAACACAACATTAGAATTACATTACATGAAAATTTCAATATATACTTTTTTTTTGGGTGCTTCAATATATACTAATTAAAACATGAAAAATAATTAATGCAACTATTCCACAGAGAAAATAAAAAATTCTTTGACCCGAAAAAATACTAAGGGTTAAATATTAAGGGTTAAACAATCACCAAAACTAAACATCGCAAAATATTTGGGCACATGTATAGGATATCCTCTACTTGCTAAACTCTGCGGAACAAACAATCCCTAAAATTATGGAATTAATTTTTTTTATACACTCATAATGTGAAAAAATGTTATATTCTTTTTTATTGAAATTTTTTTTATATTATTGTTCAATTGTATATTATCATATCAATAAATATAATTAATTTTTATATTCACAATTTAAAAAATTATGCAAATAGAATAATTTAATTCAACAACAATATAAAATATCTTTTATATTAATATTAAAATTTAATTTATATGTTATTAGCACCAAAATTTTTAATCTTTCTATTATTAAAACAAATTAAAACTCATAAATATTAAACATGAAATCTTTTAAATAAACAATGTACGCCAAAAATTGGTATAAAATATCATCATAATTAACCTTTCCTCGTTGGAACTTGGAATCAAATCTTAATCTTTCATAAAAAGACTAATATATTTTTGATGAACCAAAAGATTAATATATATAGAATGTAACAAAGTGGAAAAGACATGGAAAGGAAATAAAACATTTAAATCCACGTTTTTTGGTCAATATTTAAATCCAGGTTAAGGCCTGCTGTACGAGAATCTGACTTCCACTTTAGGCCAAAAGGCCACGCAGGGTTGAAAAGGCAATTACGCTGTCATTTTTATTACATGCTCTCTTTTACTCTTAAATAACCATCAAAATCCACATTTTTTTTCTTTAAAATAAACTAAATGCACTCGTTAATAAATCAAGAATGATAAAGGTATGTTTAGTTTTTAAACACAGTTTTTCAATTTTATTTTATTTGTTTCAATCAATTTCCTGTTTGGTTTCAATTAGTCTTTTGTTTTCAATTTTCATGATTTTGTAATTTTCATATTTTTCTTCATAAAATTATGAAAAAATAATTGAAAACAAAAATGAAACCGAAGACAATTTTATGAAATTAAAAAACCCAAAATATTGTTTGAAGTTTTTACATAAATTAAAAATTTTAAAAAAATTACTACTATTTTTTAACCTAGAAAAAAAAATCGATATGTGAAGTTTTATTTTACTTTGTTGAAGTGTAAATCAACCAGAACATTTATAAACTTAATTGCATACGGAGTTTTGAATTTCCTTCTATATAATTTTTTCTTACCGTATATTATTACATTAGTTGTTTGACCTGTGCGATGCATGAGGAGATAATAAAAAATAATTTATTGATTATTATAAAAAAATAATTTATTTACATATATCTTATAAAAAATTGGGTATATAAATTTATTTTAAAAGTAAGTTAATAGTTAAATAATTAAATAAGTGGACCAAATATAAATGTGTCATTTTATTTTATATCTTATATTGAATATAATGTTTATAAGGTTGAAAATATCTTGATAGATGACTTATAACTAACAATAAAGAGCCTATTTTATGAAAATTTTACACATTTCAAAAGTTGAAATTATTAAATAAAGAAAGAGAATAAATAGATAATTTTACTAAATCATAAGTCATTCATATGAATAACATTGAGTATCCATAAAAAATAAGACATGTCCCACGCTTCCCATCATCGTTTAGAATTTTGTATTTCATCCCTATTTTCATCCCCCTAATGGGTCTCCATTTTCCATTTCCCATTTTTAGTGAGGATTTTGAATCCCTATGGCATTTAAAGGTTTATTAACAAATTTTTTAAAAAAATAACTTTAAAAATATTTTACAATTTAAAACATAAATATCTATAATAATAAATACTATTAATATAATATAATCTAAATTAAAATTAAAAATATATACATAATGCAAATGTAATAAAAATAATTAAAAAATAAGATATATTATCCTTATCCTTATCTCATTTATCAAATGGAAATTTAGCCTCCATAGATCATCCTTATGAAGGCGAAATATGTGCCAATTCCTTTTCCCATTGGGTAATTCCCATGTGTATTCATTTTCATTTTTTTTATCATCCTAACCATTTATATCTTTTTAGTAAATTAAAATATTTAATTTAAAAATATAAAAATATATTTTTTAATTAATAAAAATAATATATAAATTTAATTTATATTATTCCAATTACATGTTCTTTCCTTATATATCCTATTAATAAATTAAAATATCAATTTTAAAATATATATTATTATTAATATGTAATAATTAGTAAAAAATTATTTATGATTTTAATTTATATAATATCAATTATTAGAGTAGTATATCAATTATAATTTTTTCAATAAAAAATAATATAATTATTTACTTTTTAAAAATTAATTAAATATTTAATATCATTATCAAAGAAGTGTAAATTATATAATTGATTTTTAAGATATTTTAGTGTTAAAAATTTGAAGGTATTTTTTTTCAAAAAAATTAGTATGAAAAATTATGGAATTAATATATTAGAATGTTTAAGTTGTAAAAAATTAAATAGAATATAATGATATATGTAGATAAATAATTTTTTATTATAATTTTTAAAAGTTCTACATTTGAAATTAGAAAATTTTCCCTAATCCCATATTTATTTAGAATTTTACCTCCATTCTCATGCACATCCTGATCATGGGTCCTTATTTTTCATTTTACATGGAGATTTGAATCTCTATTAATATTTTTGGATTTATTAAAAAATTTAAAAATAAAAAATTTTAAAAATACTTTGAACTTCAAAACATAAATATCTTTGATAAAAAATACTACTAATGCAACACAATTGTAATAGGTTTTTATCATTAATACTATAATTATATATATATAATATTTATAGTATAATATATTGAATTATAATTTTATTTATGATATTTTTTATTTTTAATATTGATTTTATTAATAGTAAAAAGATATGAAGGTATGAATGAAAAAAATAATTGATAATTAGAAGGTAAATTAAATTCAAAAACTTACTTTAAGTGTTAAGATTATGAAATGGATGGAGTATAATTTTTCTATAAATAATATATGGAAGACTTTTTATGTAATGAGTTTTAAATATTAGTATTATAATGTATCTTAAATATTTGATTAAGAATAAATTTGGTATAAATTGAATTTTAAATTATTATCATATCAAAATCAATCAATTAGTAATTCGTTAATAATTTGACCTATCTATTTTCTTTAAAAAAATATGTTGATTTTAAAACTTATTTATTTTGAAAATATTTACTTTGTAATTTTTTATATTATCTTCATAATGTGAGGCTATTAATAGTTCTTAATTTAATTATAGATCATAATTATATTAACATGGGTTCTCTCTTAGTGTAAATTATAATATTTAATGATTTTAATATTTAATTCTTTAATAATTGTAATATCTAATTTTATTTCCTATGAAAATAATTAATAAGTAAATTATAAATTAAGTTAAAAAAAATTTAGACATAAAGATTGAGAAAAGCGGGGTCTAAATCACTGTATGAATTATATATGAAGCCTAAATCACTATGTGAATAACATATGTAATAGTTTTCATGAAATGAGTCTGAAATATTAGTATAGTAGATTTATACAATTAATAAATTTTATACGAAATCTTAATATTTAATAACTTTTAATTATCAATAAGATTCTGATAAATTTATATTTTTTTCTTTTTAAAATCTTCTCCAACTTTTTAAATTTTTTTAACTAACTTTTTTTTTTAAAATTCATTCAAATCTTTTAAAGTATAAATTATCAAAATTATCATGAATTGTATGATTGATTTTTTTTTTCAAAATTCATTCAAATCTTTTAAAATATAAAATTATCAAAATTATTTGTAAGAGCTCAGAGGTTATTGAAGATATAACTTTATGGTCATCCCAAGTGATTATAGGATTTTCATTTTTATCTGCGTATATATATAATTTTTTTTATTGAATTGGCATATTCTTGGTCTTCAAATCATTAAATCTATAATACTAATATTTCAGAATTGTTTGAGAGAAAGTTTTATACCTGTCGCAATAAAAATATTTTAGGGCCCACATCTTTTAAGAAGTTATTCATTAATTCTTTTAAAAAAAATAAAATCATAATTATTACATATTATTAGTATATCATTGATAATCATCTGTATTTAATAATAAGATTATTTTATATTAATTAAATACCTTTAATTATTGCAATACTGAAATCATGAATTATATTGATAAATTAATTTCACAATTTTAGTATTAATTTCACATCTAAAATTTTTATATTTAATGAGGGTGATGATTTTCTTTTGAATACTATTATATTAAATTTATGAAATTAAGTATATAAATTATAAAAAAGATGCAGAATATATGTGTTAGGTTATATCATTTGTATTTTTATTAACAATAAGATTATTATGAATTTAATTATTTAAAGGCAGAATATTTTTTTGTGTCATTAGTGATGATATTATTTGATTATGTATATAGACTAATTTAATGATTTGAAGACCAAGAATATACTAATTCAATAAAAAAATTTATATATATACATAGGTGAAAATAAAAATTCTAAGATCACTTGGAATGACCATAAAATTATACCTTCAATAAACTCTAAGCTCTTTCAAATAATTTTGATAATTTATGTTTTAAAAGATTTGAATGAATTTTGAAAAAATAAATTAATCATACAATTCATGACAATGTTAATAATTTTATACTTTAAAAGATTTAAATGAATTTTTTTAAAAAAAATTTAGTGTTGAAAAAATTTTAAAAATTGGAGAAGATTTTTTTAAAAAAATGATAGAGATTTATCAGAATCTTATTTATAATTAGAAGTTATTAATGATTAAGATTTCGCATAAAATTTATCGATTGTATAAATTTACTATACTAATATTTTAGACTTATTTCATGAAAACTATTATACATATCATTCATATAGTAATTTAGGCTTTACATATCATTCATACAGTGATTTAGGCCTCACTTTTCTTAATCTTTATGTCTAAAGATTTTTTAAAACTTAATTCATAATTTACTTATTAATTATTTGTCATATGAAATAAAATTAGATATTATAATCATTAAAGAATCAAATATTACAATCATTAAATATTATAATTTATACTAAGAGAGAATCCATGTTAATATAATTATGATTTACAATTAAATTAAGAACCATTAATAGCCTCACATTATAAAGGTAATATAAAAATTATAAAGAAAATATTTTTAAAATAAAAAAGCTTTAAAATCAGCATATTTTTTTTAAAAGAAAATGGGTAGGTCAAATTGTTAACAAATTATTAATTGATTGATTTTGATATGATAATAATTCAAAATTCAATTTATACTAAATTTATTCTTAATCAAATATTCAAGACACATTATAATACTAATATAATAATTTATTATTAGTCAAATATGATAATAATTTATATAATATTAATATTTAAAACTCATTACATAAAAAGTCTTCCATGTGTTATTTATAGAAAAAAATATACCCCACCATTTTCATAATCTTAATACTTAAAGTAAGTTTTCGAATTTAATTTACCTTTTAATTATCAATTATTTTTTTCCAATCCTACACTCATATCTCTCTACCATTAACAAAATCAATATAAAAAATAAAAAATAGCATAAATAAAATTATAATTCAATATATTATATCATAAAAATTATATATATAATTATAGTATTAAAGATAACAAACCTATTATCATTATATTGCATTAATAGCATTTATTATTATAGATATTTATATTTTGAAGTTCAAAGTATTTTTAAAATTTTTTAATAACCCCGTAAATATTAATAAAGATTTAAATCTCCATGAGAAATAAAAAATGGGGACCCATGACTGGAATGTGCATGAGAGTAAAGATAAAATTCTAAATGAATATGAGATTAAGAAAAATTTTCTAATTTCAAATGTAGAAATTTTAAAAATTATAATAAAAAAATATCTATCTATATATACCACTATTTTCTATTTAATTTTTTACAATTTAAAATATTTCAAATATCAATTCCATAATTTTTTCATACTAATTTTTTTGAAAAATGTTACCTTCAATTTTTTAACACTAAAATATTTAAAAAATCAGTTCTATAATTTACTCTTCTTTGATAATAATATTAAATATTTATTAATTTTTAAAAATTAAATAATTATATTATTTTTTATTGAAAAAAATTATAATTGATATACTACTCTAATAATTGAGATTATATAAATTAGAATTATAAATAATTTTTTTATAAATTATTACATGTTAATTATAACATATATTTTAAAATTGATATTTTAATTTATTAAAAGAGTGTACGAGGAAAGAATGTGTAATTGAAATCATATAAATTAAATTTATATATTATTTTTATATATTTAAATTAAATATTTTAATTTACTAAAAAGATATAAATGGTTAGGGATGATCAAAAAAATTAAAATGGGTACATATGAGAATTATCCAATGAGGAAAGTAATTGACATATATTTCACCTTTATAGGGATGATCTATGGGGGCTAAGTCCCTATTTGTTAAATGGAATAGGGACATAGATAATACATCTTTATTTTTTAATTATTTTTATTATATTTATATTTTGTATATATTTTTAATTTTAATTTGGATTATATTGTATTAATAATATTTGTTATTATGAATATTTTTGTTTCAAATTGTAAAATATTTTTAAAGTTTTTTTCTTTTTGAAATTTATTAATAAACTCTTAAATACCATAGGGATTCAAAATTCCTATGAGAAACGGAAAATGGAAAATGGGGATCTACAAGAGGGATGGAGATAGGAATGAGAGACAAATTTTTAAACAATGACGTGAGATGTGAGACATATTCCATTCTCATGGATACTCATTGTCATCCCTATAAATGATTCATGATATAGTAAAATTATCCATTTATTTTCTTTCTTTATTCAACAATTTTAACTTTTGTAATGTGTAAAATTTTCATAGAATAGACTCTTTGTTATTAGTTATAGGTCATCTATCAAAATATTTTTAACCTTATAAACATGATATTCAATATAAGATATAAAATAGAATGACACATTTATATTTTATCCACTTATTTAATTATTTAAGTATTAACTTACTTTTAAGATAAATTTATATACTCAATTTTCTATAAGGTATATATAAATAAATTATTATTTATTTTTAATAATAATCAATAAACTATTTTTTATTATTTTTTCGTGCATCGTACGGGTCAAACGATTAGTTAGTCTACATATATAATCAAATAATGTCATAACTAATGACACAAAAAAATATTCAGTATTTAAATAATTAAATTCATCATAATCTTATTGTTAATAAAAAAAGATAATAATATAACCTATCACATATATTTTATATTTTTCTTATAATTTATATACTTAATTTCATGTATTTAATATAATAGTATTCAATAGAAAATCATCATCCGCATTAAATATAAAAATTTTAGATGTGAAATTAATGCTAAAATTATGAAATTAATTTATCAATATAATTCATGATTTCAGTATCGCAATAATTAAAGATATTTAATTAATATAATGTAATCTTATTATTAAATACGGATGATTATCAATTATATAAGAATAATATGTAATAATTATGGTTTTATTTTTTCAAAAAAATTAATAAATAACTTCTTAAAAGATGTAGGCCCTAAAGTATTCTCATTGCAACATTTGTAAAACTTTTCTTCAAACGAGTCTGAAATATTAGTATTATAAATAGATTTGATAATAATGAAGTGCATAGCCACGGCCCATAAAAGCCTCCAACACTTAAAAATAAATGTATCTTTTGAACATATTAATCAATTCCAAACATTGTTATATTTAGGGTGTGTTTAGGAGAAAATTGAGAATAAAATTTTTATAAATAAGATTTATATGTAATTTTATACATAGAATTTATTTATGAAAATTTTAGCTCTACTTTTATCTGGAAACCAAAAACACCCTAAAAATTATAGGAAAAAAATAGAATCAATTAATTCTGAAACGTGCTTTATTTATTCTTTGGATCCTAGTCGTTTGGTTCAATGGAAAATACATACCTAAACCTTGATTCCATTACTCTTTTTTCTTTATTAATGATTCCATTACTTTATACCTAACATTTTGCGTTAATTAAGTGTAATGAAAAATATTATTTATGCTTATAAGTTATAAGACACCGTATCAACTCATATCTTATCTATTATTAGATAAAATATAAATCTTATTTAAATATAATTCATACTCTACTCAATTATAAATAAAATATAAATTAATACAATATTTTATATATTATAAATATAAATAATATAACTCCAGCATAATGATTTGCATATTGTTAAATGTCCATCACTTTTCCCTCACCTACTACTGTAAGCTGATTTTTTTTTTTCAGGTACAGCACCTTTTGGCTGAACGTGATTATTACTCTCGTTCGTACCAACTGATATTATTTAGCCCAAATAAACTGTCGTTGTACTCATTGATTTCCCATTTTCTTTTTAAAGAAAATCTGATGTATCCTCCTATCTTATGTGGCTAAAATCCTTTCTAGCTCAAAGTCTCACCAATAGGATTCAATAGTTCGCAGATGTTATGTAAACTACACCTCATCTTACTGCAGGGGAAATTTTAAATTAAAAAGATATTTAGATTGATTATTAGAAGAATATATTATTACTCCTTTTTTTTTAATTATGTGCACCTACTGTTACCACTTCATTTTCTTTTGTATGTATGGCCCTGAGTTTTTTTTCGTTCCCGTCACAATTTACAAAGAACAACCTTTGATTCATCGTACTTCATAATCAAGTAGCTCCCTTCCATGTTAAAAATCCACAATAATAATAATAAACACACACAATTGCCACAATCATAGTTATCAAATTCTGTGCGTCCTACTCCAGCCCAAGCTCACCAAAAATTGTAACTGTCCAACCCAAATACCCAAAAATGGAGCCCCACAAATTAGAGGAAGAGACTAAAGGCCTATTTGCTTTGCATTTTCCAGTTTACAATTTTCAGTTTTCTATTTTTTGTTTTCTGTTTTATGAAGGAAAAACTGAAAAAAACTTAAAACTGAAAATTGGCAAAGTAAACAGGCCCTAAGTCTCCGATAATCAAAAACTCAAATTTTGATTACGATGGTTACTGTGTTAGTTTATAGCATGTAAATGACGCAGACCATTTAGGGGGTGTTTATAGTCAAAAAATAATTTTTTTAATCTTCTGTTTTAAGTTAGAAAACAGATTAAAAATAAAAAATAAAAACTGTTTTAAGTTAGGAAACAGATTGAAAATAAGAATGAAAACAGATTAAAAATGAAAAATAAAAAATAAAAATTATCTCATAAAATTAAACGCTTTTTTGTTTTGTCCTGGAAACACACCCTTGTGTCTCATATTTTTCTTGCGCAAAAAATTCCCAACCTCAAGTAGTTGTTTTTTTATCTTTCTGCAGATAGACCAAAAAGATAAGCCTATTGTGAAAGAGAATCTGCCAGCAACAAATTCATTTGAATCCTACAATTTTCCAACCCCATAAAACGAAGAAAAAAATTTTCTTTCAATTCCCCAAAATACAACACCCTTTAATGCCTTCCATAGAAACGCAATCCTCAAGAATTCAATGCCTTCCATTCATTATTTATTTCCACGGTTTGTGGTGTTTTATAAGACAATGAGACAGTGATAACCTTGAATCTGTCATTTTCCTTCAGAGGTGGGCGCGCAGTCACCAACCACCTACGATCTCCACCAGATCCTGAAACACTACTTTATCATCCTCACATAAATATTCAATTATATTTTCCACATTCATTTACAAAAATCAAATATTTTAATCTTTTCAATTTCCCATATCATTATATATCATATATTATTTGTTATGATTTAAATTTTAATATATTGATAGTATAAAAAGAAATTCATACTATGCATTAAAATTAATTAGGATTTAATTTAAAATTTATAATATAAAATATTTATATACTCATCCAATTATGTATATCATATAAGAAAATATAATTAACTTTGACTCTTATCCCTTAAAAAATTATACAAAATAAGAAATTAAATGACAGTATAAAATTTTTTTATATTGTTATTATATTGAAATTAAAACCAATTAATTACTCTTATTCTTCATTTAATTAAACCTTTTCATTTACATAATTTTCAAGAATAAATGCGAGAATCAGCAATATTGGCCTGTAAATACTTGTCTACTAAAAACTTTTGGAAGTCATGTGGCGACATATGATGATAACAGCTCAATTTTTTCAATTATCTTTAATTCTCATCAAACCACTAAAATTTCTTCACATGCGTACCAATTATACATTTTCTAGCAAGTATTTGTAGGACTCCCCGACATCGCTTTATTTACAGCTATATAATTGAATTGAAACTCTTGTTTATCCAAATTCCATGATCAATTCATATAAAAAAATATTTTTCAGTTACAATTTATTAATATCAAGAGATATTTTTCATCACTATTAATTTACCACATCTTATTTAGATATATTCATAATAAAAATAATTATATAAATCTTATTCAACATATACTTATTTACCTATAAATATTATTACATTTTTTATAAGTGTATCTAAGATTCAGGAAAGATTAAATTTAATATATGATCTGAGTAAAATAATTTTATATTATTAATTAATTAAATACTTTTATTTAAATAATTTTTTAAATAATAAGATAAAAGTTAATCATATTTTTTTTATTAAATATCCAAACAAGTTTCTTAGGTTTATATTAATAGATAAATTAATCTATTAAATTTTAAAAATTTTAAATTGGTTCCTCATATTTTAAAAAAAGAGACAAATTAATCCTTTATATGGTTAAAAATAGATAAATTGATCTCTCTATATAATATTTATACACTGTATAAAGGGATCAATTTATTATTTTTTTTAAAACATGAAGAATCAATTTATAATTTTTAAAATCTAAAAAATTAACCTATTTCTTAATATACATCCCAGTGACCTGTTTGAATATTTATTCTATTTTGTTTTTTTTTTTAAGGGCAGTACTACGCTGTGATGGTACATGCGTATCCGAGAGTCCGAGACTATGTTATCGTTATATGTTAGCTCTCATCCACCATCCTTCACTCACGCACTCCAATGGAATCATAACAAGAAACTAGACACATAACAACCAAAGCCTCAGATTTTCAAACCAGTTCTGGTTTCTCTCCAATCCCCCAAAAGCCAAAATTACCATTTCCTCCACTTCCCTCTTTCCTCTTACTCCTCTTTTCCTCCATTTCACACAAATCTCATTCTCTCCCCCCAAACAGCAGCATTCCATGGAACGTGCAAGGAGGCTCGCCAACCGCGCCATTCTGAAGCGCCTCGTCTCCGAAGCCAAACACTACCGTAACCACCACGAGCCACTCTCCACAGCCACTCTTCTCTACGCTCCCTCAAGCCGCGTCTCCACCCTCCCCTCCCCTGCACCCAAATCCAGAGGATCCAAGCCCGCCACCAACAACGACAACAACCTCCTCAACAGAAACATCCACACCACCACCACCACGACGCTAACCTCACGCACTGTCACCGCTTCCCCCTCACAGCACCGCCAACAAACTCGATCCATCTCCGTCGAAGCTCTCAAACCGAGCGACACGTTCCCTCGCCGCCACAACTCGGCAACGAAAGATGAGCAGAGCAACATGGCTCAGTCGTGCGGGTTCGACACTCTCGATTCCCTCATCGACGCAACGGTCCCGAAATCGATTCGGCTGAGCGAGATGAGATTCAGCAAGTTCGACGGAGGGTTAACCGAAGGCCAGATGATAGAACACATGAAGGACTTGGCTTCGAAGAACAGAGTTTTCAAGTCGTACATTGGTATGGGATACTACAACACTCACGTCCCGCCGGTGATTCTGAGGAACATTATGGAAAACCCTGCTTGGTACACGCAGTACACGCCTTACCAGGCTGAGATATCACAAGGGAGGCTCGAGTCGTTGCTGAATTATCAGACCATGATCACTGATCTCACTGGCTTGCCTATGTCCAATGCTTCATTGCTTGATGAAGGTAGTAAAGTAGTTAGTTAGTTGCTGACAGTTAATTTCTGTTGGAGTTTGTTAGATCGTGTTAGATATAAAATCATTCATATGACTTTAGCTGACAGCATTAATTAGTGGAGCTAGTTGCTGACCGTTAAAATCTGTTTAAGAGTTAATTAGAGTTAAATCCATTCATGTGCGTCTACTAGCTGTTGGGAGAGATACTTCGTGGTACGGTTAGAGTTTGTCAGACCTGTTACTGTTACTGGCAGTTAGTTAGAGTAAAAGGTTCTTTTTTTTTTTTTCCTAGGGATTAACTTGAACCATGTTTTACAATTTCAAAAACTAAATTATTTATTTTTTAATTTCAAGGATTAAAATAAAAGTAACACATATATTTCAAGGATCAAAATAAACTTTACTCTAGTTTAGCTAGTTGTAACTTATAACAGTTGGTTAATTGACCTTTTAATAGGAACTGCTGCTGCTGAAGCAATGTCTATGTGTAACAACATTCAGAAAGGGAAGAAGAAGACTTTCGTTATTGCGAGTAACTGTCATCCGCAGACCATTGATATTTGTAAGACGAGGGCTGCTGGTTTTGATCTTAAGGTTGTCACTGTGGATCTTAAGGATGTTGATTACAGTTCTGGTGATGTTTGTGGTGTGCTTGTCCAGTACCCGGGGACTGAAGGTGAGGTTTTGGACTATGGGGAGTTTATTAAGAAGGCGCATGCTCATGGGGTTAAGGTTGTTATGGCCACTGATCTATTGGCACTGACTGTGTTGAAGCCTCCTGGTGAGTTGGGGGCGGATATTGTTGTTGGCTCGGCACAGAGGTTTGGGGTTCCGATGGGCTATGGAGGGCCTCATGCTGCTTTTCTGGCAACTTCCCAAGAGTACAAGAGGATGATGCCTGGGAGAATCATTGGTGTCAGTGTTGATTCGTCTGGAAAGCCAGCTTTGAGAATGGCGATGCAGACTAGGGAGCAGCATATTCGTAGGGACAAGGCTACCAGCAACATTTGCACTGCCCAGGTAATTACCTGATTTGGTTAAGGAAATCTCAGTTTTGTTGGGGTATTTATTTATTTATTTATTTGCGTGTGCAGAAGCTATTGAGAATGTTTGATTTCTATTTGTTGATTTCTGCTTCAATTCAAATTTCTTTGAAAAAATTTGGTGTCATGAATTATCGCACTCAAAAGGCATATGAATGATTTTTATTATATTTCTAACAAGCTCTCTGTCATAAAAGCCCTTTGGGCTTGATGCGTGGATATTGCATATACTCATATTTACCATATGCTTAAATTCAACTTTTATTTAAAAGAGTGGAAGCAACAAGGATCACGACTATTTAATTATAGATGCTTTGATACCATGTCATGTATTGTCTTTTTTAAAAGCTTAAATTGTTAAGGTTGGTTAATCCTTGTGTAAGGGTGTTCCTGGAGCTTTGTTCTCATTTTGTATGGGTTGTATGAGGATTTTATTTGATCCTGGTTGGTTTATGTTTAGGCACTGCTTGCAAACATGGCTGCTATGTATGCTGTATATCATGGACCTGAAGGCCTCAAGACCATTGCTCAACGTGTTCATGGTCTTGCTGGGGTATTTGCTCTGGGATTAAAGAAACTTGGAATAGAAGTTCAGGATCTTCCCTTCTTCGACACGGTGAAGGTTAAGACAGCCAATGCCTATGCAATTGCTGATGCTGCTTTCAAAAGTGAAATCAATTTGCGAGTTGTAGATGGAAACACCGTGAGTGTTGCTTTTAGTTGCTGCCCAAATTAGTTAATTGTATTTGCATGTCTTTGGATTATGGAGCTTGAATGCTTTTCAGATCACTGTTGCTTTTGATGAAACAACCACATTGGAGGATGTTGATAAGCTTTTCAAGGTTTTCGCTAGTGGCAAGCCCGTAAGTATGATTACATATTATGTATGCTTTTCATGATTATCTGTAGTCATTACTCTTGAATGATTTTAAGTCCATTAAAATGTTTATTTATTTGCAGCTCCCCTTCACAGCTGCATCTCTTGCACCAGAAGTACAGACTGCAATTCCTTCTGGATTAATGAGGGAGAGCCCTTATCTGACACACCCTATCTTTAACACGTATATTCCTTTTTACAGAGTTTGAATTGAATTCCTGTGGTTATGCTATGGAAACTTATCTCAATTTTATTTTTTTATCTTAATAGGTACCACACTGAGCATGAGCTGCTCAGATACATTCATAGGTTACAATCAAAGGATCTCTCACTGTGCCACAGTATGATCCCACTGGGGTCTTGTACCATGAAGTTGAATGCAACAACTGAAATGATGCCAGTAACATGGCCCAACTTTACCGATATTCACCCTTTTGCACCAACTGAACAGGCTCAAGGTTATCAGGTAGTTGGGTGGTTAAATAATCTTACAATAATATTGACACAAATAGATTCTTATAAATATTTTTGTGCCAGAGAATAGTGGATAGACATTGTGAGTTTGTGTCTAAACAAGAAAAATCTTGTATCAGGAAATGTTCAACAATTTGGGAGAACTGTTGTGTACCATCACTGGATTTGACTCCTTTTCTTTGCAACCAAATGCTGGAGCTGCTGGAGAGTATGCTGGACTGATGGTTATTCGTGCATATCATTTGGTATGGTGACAGGGCCCATTATGGATTTGCTTAACTTTTATGGACTATTTGTTATTGGGAAGGATGATTTTTATTAATTTATTAGGGAATTCAATGCTTTTCTGATTTTGTTTTTTTGGTATTTCAGAAATTACATTAGTTGCAATGAAGTTTAAACTTAGAACCTCAAGGATACTACCCAAATCCCTCATCACTAACCCAGCCCTAGTGGCTTAATGCTCTTCTGATTTACTTCTAGGTCATAAAAGTTTCCTCATTTATCTAACTTATCATTGTACTTTTCCATTTCACGCAACAGTTGATAACCTTATTTGTGTCATTTTCCCTTGCAATTTATCTATAAGAGCTGCAATGATTTATTACATCGCTACTCTGACAAATATCTATAAATTCCTGTGATGCTTCTTAATTCATTTTGGCAATTGGAAACTGTAGGCAAGAGGAGATCACCACAGGAATGTTTGCATTATACCTGTCTCAGCCCACGGCACAAATCCTGCTAGTGCTGCTATGTGTGGAATGAAAATTGTCTCCGTCGGAACCGATGCCAAGGGAAACATTAACATTGAAGAATTGAGGAAGGCTGCTGAAACACATAAGGACAACTTATCTGCACTTATGGTGCAACTTACTTCATAGTCTTACTTATATTATTGTAGCTATACTAGCAAGTTCACAGTATTGTCAAACTAGGGCGATTTTCTTAATATTAGTTTGGTTTTGATTTGAATTGTAGGTAACATATCCTTCAACCCACGGTGTTTATGAAGAAGGTATTGATGAGATTTGCAAGATTATTCATGATAATGGAGGCCAAGTATATATGGATGGTGCCAACATGAATGCACAGGTATGTTTTCCTATACAAGTCTTTACCTTCATATATATTTTGTTCTGGGCCAAGAGTCAGGCGGTGAAAGTTCTTCAGGTAGATAAATAGTTCAGGATGATACTTTGAAATGAAAGTCATGTAATTCAGGATTTTGATTTCTCTCTTTTTTGGATCTTCTGCAAATTGTGAGTTAATCCAAAATCTTAAGTCATGTTGTTGGCCATTAATTGACAGTATACAACTGATGCCTTTGTTGCAACATTTCTGCGCATCTTGTTGTTCCACAATTAACAATTTGTGCCTAGACGATACTTGTTCAGTTATCAAAATATATTTGAGCTCTCGGTTCATATTTACAGGTGGGACTTACAAGCCCTGGTTGGATTGGAGCAGATGTTTGTCATCTTAATCTCCATAAGACATTTTGCATCCCTCATGGAGGAGGTGGCCCCGGCATGGGTCCTATTGGTGTGAAGAAACACTTGGCACCATTTTTACCTTCACACCCTGTGGTAAGCACTTTTCTATTTGGTTATGGATGACACTTTGTATAATATGCATACATGTTTCTAGTTATGTTCATTAGAAAGCAGATTGTTTTATCGAAGGAAAATTAGTCTTTAGTTTTACTTCCTCCAAATTAGGTGCCATCGTTCCTCCATGTCACATACGATTGAGCTGAGATTGTTGTAAAGATAAACCTTTGTGTAATGTGACTTAGTTTGTTGTTTAATAACCTTCTGTTACTATAATGAAGGTCCCCACTGGTGGAATTCCTGCCCCTGAGAAGTCTCAACCACTTGGTACCATCTCTGCTGCACCTTGGGGCTCAGCACTCATATTGCCAATCTCTTACACCTATGTAGCCATGATGGGTTCTAAAGGACTCACCGACGCATCAAAGATAGCCATTTTGAATGCAAACTACATGGCCAAGAGATTGGAGGTTTGTGTTTTGTCCTTGATTACATGAATGTCTTTCCCTTGGAACCTTTTTTTCTTTCGAGTTAGTGTCACATTACTTGTGCCTGTATATGAACCTTATTTTCACTTATACTTGTGCCACTACAGAATCATTACCCGGTTCTCTTCCGTGGAGTGAATGGAACAGTTGCTCATGAATTCATTATTGACTTAAGAGGCTTTAAGGTAGGACCATTAGGTTATTGCAGTTGTTTTTCATTTATTAAAAATTCTTCGTGTCTGATTAATCGTAAGCCATTTCCCTTGTAGAATACTGCTGGCATAGAGCCTGAAGATGTTGCAAAGCGCCTCATGGACTATGGGTTTCACGGACCAACAATGTCATGGCCTGTACCTGGCACACTCATGATTGAGCCCACTGAAAGTGAAAGCAAGGTACTCCATCCATCCTGGAAAATTTTATCCTTAAATATGTCAACTTTTCTTTGAAGTTTCTCTCGTGTGATGTCTTCTTTAATTCGACTAAACTTCATTGCAGGCTGAGTTAGACAGGTTTTGTGACGCTCTTATTTCCATCAGACAAGAAATTGCTGAGATTGAGAAAGGAAAAGCTGACATTAACAACAATGTGCTTAAGGTGAAAACCTTTTGTTCTCTTGACTATGTGGCACCATTTTATGTGGCACTATTTTTTTATCCTTTGATGGAAAAAGAAATTTCATTAGATGGAAGAAGGTGTACAAAAGAGGATTAGACATCCTCAGCTAGATACAAAAAAAAAATTCATCTATAATCTAAAGGGATGAACCATGTAGCAAAGCATGCCAATCCCTTTGAATATCAGTTAGAGGAACACTATTGGTAAAAAACCATATGCGGAGCACCAAAGGGAAGCCAAAAAGGTGATCCTATCCCATATACAATCAATAGCAGAAAAGGAATCACTAAAAATCCTAGAATTCCTTTTCAACCAAATACACCACATCACTGCAAAAACAGCAGACTACCATAGGATTTTAGCTTCTTTATGTCAGCCAAAACCTCTAAACTTAGTAAAATCTGATGCAAGTTCTCAGGACAAACGCACTATTCTCCATGCATATGATGTTACTAAGAAGAAACAGACTTCTTTAGTGTAATTATCTGTTCTCCATTGGCTGCATATTTTCTTTACAGTGTCAACCTAATTCATGCACTTTTGACTGATTATCTAAAATGTACTGCAGGGAGCCCCTCATCCACCATCATTGCTCATGGGAGATGCATGGACTAAACCGTACTCTCGCGAATATGCAGCCTTCCCGGCTTCCTGGCTCCGCATTGCAAAGTTCTGGCCTACCACAGGTAATCATATGGTTGCTCAGGTTTCATATGGCATCCTACTCATAACCTTTCTCTTTTGTAAGCTATGCTATGGAGCAATGTTGCACAGAAAATTGCCAGAATATTTTACAAAAACTGAGGATGATCATTGGACGAAATATTCCACTTACTTCTATAAGGATCAATAAGGATGCCGCATTGTTTTGGCAACCAAATATCTAACATATTTCTTTCCCACCTTCTTTTTTGGCCTCTATTAAACGCAATCAACCCCATTTCTTTGTTATTAACACAATTGATTTTAAAACAAATAGTTTCTGCTTCTGAACTTTATGGGAAAGTATAGACCATAGGCACTTATTAATCTGATATAATACAATATATATCTGTAGCCTTTGCTTCACTGCATTTAATCCTTATGCATAATAAAAGTTTGGACTGCATAGTTTTGTTTGACTAATACATGTAAAATGTGGCTGGCTGTATCAGGGCGTGTTGATAATGTGTACGGTGACCGCAACCTCATTTGCACCCTTCTGCCAGCATCACATGTTGTTGAAGAACAAGCTGCTGCCACAGCCTAGTCTTCCATCGACAAGTATTTTCATTTCATGTTGTACATAAACATCTCCTATTCATACAGTCGTTGCAGCTGTTGACTTTTCCTTCTGGGCATGATAATGATGATAATCCAATGCTATTTAATATTCATCCAACCACAACACATATCTGTTCTCCTAAAGCTTCACAAAAGAAGAGCAAAAGAAAGAAAAGAACAGTGATAATATAGACCCAGTTGACTGTGTTATATAGAAAAGAAGAAAGGTCACGTGAGTGCGTTAGTGAGGGCGTCAACAACCGTTGGATTTGGTTGAAATAGTGTGGAAATAGAAGGTCAAGATTGAGAGTAACTCTCTTTTAGAGTTACAGCTGGAGTAAAGGGATTCCTGGTCTGTGGGGATACATTGACTCCGAATGTAAATCTAAAAACTCACTCTTAGCCTCATTCCTCACCATTCACTCTAATAAAATCTGATGGTCATAATTAATTACCTTATCCCTTTTATTTTTCTAACTCATTTATTTGTTTCTTTCGTATTCTAAAACATTATTCTCAGTCTTCATTTATTTTAATAAAATCTTGTGACCATAAGTATTCCATTCATTTCCCCAGTTTCTGCTATTCAATTTCAATTTCTCCTTCTTATCTCTCTTCTCTCGACGTCACACGAATCAGTTCAGCGCAGTGTTCAGAAGGAGTACCCAGAAATCTCGAACTTTGACCATCTTAGTGAGATGAAATTAATCATGTCATGAATTCAGTCATAATCAGATATCATAATGAGGTCCACTCCCTCATAGCCATATATATTGTGTGCTTCCTATTCGAGCTTTCTTCAATGGCTATCGCTAGCTCTACCTCATTGGATCTAAGTTTCTATCATTGCTAACAATACTATTAGCTACTGAAGATCCAGTACTCATTCGAAAATTTCAAACCTCCATGACCATTCTAAAGCATTAGTGAACAGCATGAAAGTCCATCGTTCTTAATAGTGATCTTTTTAACAATGATGAACTTTTTGGCGATTACATTTTCTTTTCACTAGGATTAATTCAAAAGGTTAATAAATTTATCATATTGTTTCACCGTGATCAATAAACTAATTTTTTTTTCACTATGCCAACAAAAGCTTCGGAATTGATATATGATTAGAGCAAACTTGACTAGGAGATAGATCCTATTGGGATATATCACCGGCAAAAGATTATTCCTTGCTCTTAGAAACATGTTCGTCCAACACCATTTTCACTTGATCTTAACAAGTCATAAGCATATAATGGCATAACAGCGCAAGATAGACGCGGTTGAAAGAAGAGAGATGAGAGGGAAAAATTGAAAATAATGAATTAAAGAAAGAGACGAAATAAATGAAATAATTATGGTGACAAGATTTTATTAAAATACAGGAAGATTGAGAATAATATTTTAGAATGGGAAAAAAATTAATAAATTAGTTAGAGAAAGAAAGAGAATAAGTCAGTTAATTATGGCCATTGGATTTTATCAAAATGAATGGTGAGAATTGGGAATAAGTTTTTAGACTTATACTTGGAGTCAATAGATCCTTACACATAAATAAATATATGCAATATTGACGTGAATAAAATTTAAATGATCCTAGACAAAATTTTAAAATATAACAACATAGAAATTATAAGAGTGAAACATTTAAATTAAAATATCATTTAATAGTTCTAATTGTAATTATTGAAAATCAATAAGGAGAAACATTTGAGAATTAAAATAAAATAATCATATATTAGTTTTTTAAATAATATATTTTAAATTTTATTCATGTCTATATATTCTAAATAGATATTAAATTATATATTAGTAATTTTTTAAATCAAATTATACATACTAAGATCAAAATTTAAACTTCAAATAAGAGATAGGATGTAACTTTTTTTAACTAAGATATTAGGGGATAAAATTAAGTTACACATGTGTAATTTCAAGTAAAGTTATACCCTTAATAACTTTCTATAAAATAATTTTTTTATCAATTCAACCATTGAGTTACAATTACCTATTATAAATATTATTTTGTGTCAAATTTTATAAAAATAGAATATCAATAAGGATGTAATTATGAAACTCTTATTCTTGTTCATTGTAACCATATATACTATGTTGATTTTGATATATTTAAAAATTATGTCCAATGATTTTAGATTACTTTAAAATTTTACAAGCATGATCTATATATATAAGTATTGTGATTGTTTCATATTACCTCCATTCTCTAATAAATGTCTATCTACTAAATTTTATTTTTCTACTATTACCTATCTTTTTAAGAATTTTGGATAACATTAATTATTTTTTCTTATGATACTCTTATGAGAGAGATAGAGAGTTAGTGAATGGATTAAATATGAAAGCGTTATAGTAGGTGATAAGAATAATGTTGTAAAATATATTTGAACTTATCTAATTTTAAATTCACCTAATTATTTCTTTAATATATGTGCATGAATAAAGATGGATACTTATTAGAGAATACAAGTAATATATATATATATTAAAGTTAAATAAATTACTTTATTGAAAAATTTATTTAATTTATATGTTCTATTGTTGGTGTAAACAAAATTTACACAAAAACTTAATTATATATTGATAAATTAATAAAATTATTTAACTCATTCAACCACTGTTTTGAAAATTTTCCAAACAGAAATATATGATTTAATAAAATTATTTTGCACTAACATATAATAGTATATAAAAAATAATCTCTAAAAAAGTGTTAACTAAAAACACTTAAATACTAAGTCAACTGAAAATTTGAAAAACAGATTACAGATGTCATTCAAAAATAAAAAAATTAAATATAGCCAAAAATATTCTGGAAAAAGTTTCTAAACAATTATTTTATTGATCAAAATATAATATATATATTTATGTGTGTGTGTATGTATTCAAGGTTATTAAATGTAGACACTTGCTAAGGGTAACTATTACCCATGAAAGCAAAAACCCTAGCTAGCAATAACAATTCCTAAACTAATTAGTTTAAAAGAATGAGATAAAATATGAACAAACTAGAAATAAAAAATATTATTATTGACTCTAAATATATCATAAAAAATTATTAATGAATCTATATTAGTAACTTTTTTTTATGAAAGAAAAATGTGAAGTGAGAGGATGACAATCTAGTGCAAGGCAATAGAAAATATTTATAAAATAACTTACATTTACTTCACTTTTAACAAGATAAGTAAAATTTAAATCTGTGACCCGTTAAATACGAGACGGGCCATGTTCTTCTTGCTCCACCCTTGCATTTTTAATTTTTTCCTCTAGCTTAACTAAAATACAACTGTTATGAAAGAACCCGCCCCAAAACAAAAATCATCTAAATTCTTAAGTGGGTTCACTTACTTTCACTTATTCTTTGGGCCGGAAAACAGTTGGTAACAAAAACCCTAATGTCGCCGAGACTGACTGTGCTCTCGTTATCATAGGACGATAGGCCCGGCGAAGTCACTTCCGGCGATTGCCGTCAACGCCGGCAACCACAGCCCCCCGCAGGCCTCAAGGTATTTTTCCTTCTCGTCTCTGTTCAGCTTCATTCTTTTGCAATGTTGGATTCTGTTGCTGAAACTACCGAAGCAAATGGGGTAGTATTATCGTTGTTTCTGAAGATTTAATTTAATTTTTGGGAATTAATTAAGCTTTTGGTTGCTTATTTAGTGCCACGTACTGGATTTTCGCCAAATGCCAGTTTTGTGTACAAGATATGCAATTCGAGAGGTTTTATCTCTGAAATTACCAAGACTAATTTGGTATTATTAGTTTTTTTTTTCCTTAAGATTTTTTTTTCCTTAAGATTTAATTTTTGGTGCCACATGTATTTTCTCACTGCGTCTTTTGCCGCATCCTTTTTTGTGAATTACCAAGTTATGATTATTATTATTGTTATTATCATCTTCGATTTTTGTTCAGTTTGGTACTGTGGTTGATGTTATTGTAACAATGTAGTTTCATAGGAAGTATTAAAGAAAGTGCAGATTGCTAACCCTTTTCTTTTGTTATTATTATTTTTAATGATTCATGATTCTAGCTAGCTGTATGTGTGGAGGCTAAAGGGTCGGAAGATGAAGACAATTTCTGGAAATTGCGTTTCTTCGAAGCAAACATCGCTTTCGAAAGCTGCGAAAATTCTATCCAAGTTTGTCTCTGCTGAGAATGGTGCATCACATGCTATCAGTGCATATCTGCACAGGGCCTCTTCTGCTTTCAATGAGCTGAACCAGCTCCACAAGGAGCTTCAATCTTCGCACTCTCATAGGAAGAAGCACAAGAGGCATAGAGCCGAAGAGGATCGTGATGATGGCTGTTGGGGGAGAGTGGTGGAGAATTCTGGTAGGAGTGTTGAGATTAATCAGGAGCAGAACCATCATGAGGATGATGTGCGATCTAAGAAGAACAAGTCCAAGAGGCAACGGTTTGGAATGAATGATGATGATGAGGGTGACGAGAAACCATCTCAGACTGATGTTAAATTTAGTTAAGAACTTGATGGTTCTATTGGGGATCATAAGAAGCATAAAAGGAAGAAGCAGGAAATTTGAGTTCAATGGTGTTTGCTTCAGTTTTTTCTTTTAAACAAAATGTGATTTTTTAAAAAAAAACTACTTTTCATAAAACCTATTCATATCAGAATCTACCCAAAAGTTAAATACAAATTTATTTTGAGTTGTTTTTAGTTTTTTATTAGAAGCTGATATGAGCATCTTATGTGAAAAGTGATTTTTTTTAGTGTCAAAACTCAAAACAAAAAATTGAAACAGAAGCACCCCAAATCTTGATTTCATGAGGCTTTGGTGTGAATTGCCTTGTTCAGAAGGTTAGTTACTCGATCCTCCTCTGTCTCTTTTAGCATTGGTTGTATCAGGATAAATATAGCTTATGCAATTTTGACTGCAGAGATTTTGTACGAGATCACAACCTAATAGATGTATGCTAACTGTTTTCTTGGCTTTAGAGAATGGTTGTTACCAAAAAAGATTGGAGCTTGTGCAATGAATTGTTTTTGGGAGCTCCTCTGGTTAATTCTTCGTATGAAACTAGTCACTACTGTTCTAAATCATGTAGTTTGTAAATTTTTTATTTAGTTATTATTGCTTTCAGAGCACAGCATACAAAAAGGGTATTCTGGTGTTGTAGTTGTTTTGTTTTTAATATGTTTTGTGTAGCTGAGGTTTCTTTGGTGGTGTCGCTGCTGCATTACTTTCTTCGGGTGAGATCAACAACTCACTACTGTAGTGATATGAATTATTGTAAGATAGTTAGGTTGTAGCTATCATTTCATGGAATTACTTCTTTAGTCATATAGTTTGTAATAAGTTTTTCATTCTGTTTTGGTGATTGGGTATTGATAGATTCTTGTATATGAATAAGTCTAATATTATATTTAGTCACACTCGCAATAAATGTGAGTTTTATCAACTTTGTTAAATATACATACATTCACTCATCTGTGAGTCTGTCACTGTTTTTAATGTGTGTCTAAGAAATAATTCTTACAATTGTATCTATAAAAGAATTTTTGTTGGCTATTATCATTAAATCCATACAGGACCTGCATTGAATAGGGGATTGGGTCACCAGTAGATGCACTGACAGTGAGGGTTGTGGGGTGGGGTGGAAGAGGCTTGATGAGTTTTGGTTTTGCATCTTTATTTCTTGTTTTTATTTTTTATATGTTTTGTTTTTAGAATTTTGTGAGGAAAATAATGAAAATGAGAAATATAATTTTATTATTTTTATTTTTTTCCATAAAACTTGGAAAATAGAAAACACAAAAAATAAAAACATGAAATAAAAATAGAAACCAAATTGACACAAAATCTTGTAATTATGGGGAGATGACAGTTTGGGTGGAGGTAGCTTCTCAGCTATCATAGATGTACCTTTCAGATGAAATTAGTCTTCCATTTAAAAAAACTGTATATGATAATGGATGAATCAATTTTTTTGTTGTATTCAATAACTCGTGTTTTAGAGTAGACATTTATTTTGATTCCTATTTTTAAAAAAAAGATAATATTGGATAAATTAGTTCACAAAAAGTATATTTGTGAGCCCTCATAATTAAAAAGTATGAAATGAGCTAGTTTCTCTTTAATATTTCGATAGATTAATTTATTTTGTTTGTATTTTCTTCTAAATAAAAGGTGCAAGTTTATTTTAACCAAAGATTCCGAGCCACAAGCTTTTCAGTACAATCTGGGATAGCATTAATCCACGCCTTAGATATATATAACTTAGCAAATGGGCCGGAGAATCTGCAGTTATATTACAATTCCTATGCACATACTGGGCCTTAAAACTGTCAAAGTTCAGCCCAATAATACTAGCCTTATGGATTAATACACCATCCTATGATAAGGTCCTTAATATAATAACATTGCTTTCGAATTGCTAATATAATGATATTACTTTCGAATAGCTCAAATACTTGACGAAGCCCCTGATGCCCCTCAATCGCAGCTCTTAGCGTGTGATTGGGAAATCAAAACACGGGAAGGTGACATGAAATGAAACCTAATGTTTTTTGTTTCATATGTGTTTCGGAATTGTTTTATAAAAATATTGACATGACAAATAATAGTCATTAAACCCCCTCCATATCCTCCTAAACAGTAAATTTAGTCGCCCTTGAATTGGGCAGCGGAGAAGCAACTTCTCTTTGTTTTTAGTTTTGTTCCTATATTACCTTTATCTATGAATACTATACTTATACCTTAAGGGATAAATGTGAAAAATAAAATTTATCTTTATTCCCATTCATGCTATTTACTTATACTATAAACTTCCAAACAACGACGTGTCATATATATATCCCTTCTCTTCTATTCTATTCAATTATTTGCCATTTCTTGCCATTAAAAATGAAACTCCCAATCAAACCCTTAGATTCAACTCATGAGCGCCAACCCCACCCCTAGCTTTCTTGCTTGTCATCGTCGCCATCTTCTCATATAGGATTATCACTCCTATGCCATGCACATCTTCCTCCTCGAACAGAGCCGCATTCGCACTGACATTGTTTAATTTGTGTTTTTTATTTTAAGGATTAATTTAAAGTATTTTATAATTTGTCAGGAATTAATTTGCCTTGTAAATTTTTTTGAAAATATTGGAAAGGATTACCTTATCCTATGGTTAGATATACCTTTTTAATTAATAATACAAATTTATACAAAGGAAAGCCATGTGAAATTTTCGTAGTTTAAAGTCCCTACATTCCTCGTTCTCAAATCTAAATACCCCTTCGTGCTTGTGGTTTTTTAAGGTGGATAATGTGATGGGCATTATTTGACTTCAGGATCGCTAATAGCGGTCAGATGACAAAGCTGTAGGTCAACGAATCGAAAGGCCAAAATTGAACGCAGCTCCACTAACCCCTAACGCGTATTTTGCAGATAAATTACACTCAAACAGGTGCAGGCCTCATCTGATCCATTAGTTTTTTAAGGTAGAAGGAATGATTTTATTTAATTAATTAATGGGATTGCCTTCTGATCTACTTTTTGGCTCATGTAATTTTTTTTTTTTTTTGGCTCAGGTATAAACCATATCATTGGGTGACTATGTTAAGGGCCGGTTTTGTTTTTTATTTATTTATTTATTTTTTATTTTAAAATTTTACCCAAAAAAAAGTCAAAAACAATTAAATCTTATTTTTTTTTCTTTTCATCTTCTATTTTCACTATGTTTCTAGTTTTCTATTCTCCTTCTCTTGTATTTTGGTTTGTTCTTACTTAAAAGTGGAGAGGAGATAAGGTTGCAGGTGTCTCCGATGTATATTCCGACATTTAAGTTGTAAATGAGTGTGATGAAAAAATATGTAACAGTGATACGATTGTATTGATATATCGGGGGCGTTAAGCTATAATGAAAAGTAAATCGTCCTAAATCAGGAGATAATTTTTCTTGAATAGAAGGGACATTTCAAGGATTTAATTGATATTAGATACATTCCATATATGTGATAGATATGATCTAATAAAAATGTTAAGTTTTAATCTTTAAGTTCTCAAATTATTTCTCATTGGAACTTCTAAAATTTTGAATGATTACCAAAACAAGAAAAAAAAATTGAACAAATTTTTATAATTCAAACTCCAACAAACCTTAACATCTTGAAGTTTATAAATATTTACCAATTTATGACATTTAAATTTTATTGACATGATTATATAATTGGTTCAAGTAAAAAGAACTCTAATCCCTTGAGCACGTTATGTTAGCTTTGATTTCACATTCATTTGTATAAAAAAAAATATCAAAAGATATTTTTGCTGAGTACATCCTAGAAAATTAATCTTTCATTTTTGAGTGAGAGAATACTTTAAAATAGTCGATCTATAATAATTTAATTGGATGATAATATAAAATATATAAAAATTAAACCCCTTTAAATTATAGAAATTTCACATTTTTTTAGTCATTTAGAAAAAAAGTTAGTGTGGATTCTTATTTCTATATTATTTTTTAATATGATTAGTGCTATATTACGTTAATCCAGCCGCAGCCAGCTTAGTCATATAATTGAAGAGAGCATTTAGAGATTCAGCATTACAGAAAAAAAAAATTAAAAAGAGTAAAGGCCAGGTAAAAAGGGGAGAAATAAAAGAAAAAGAAAAAATTGAAAAAGAGCATTAACCAGTACAAGAGAAGCAAGAGTGGGCATTGGAGGGAATGAATAATGTGAACAAATGAATGAATGAACGGAGTGTGTGAACTGTGAGCGGTTAATTTAACTCCTTCTTCTTCTTCTTCTTCATCCTCCTCCTTCCAACTTCAACTTCAAACTTCAAAGTCCTCACTGCTTCTTCACGACAAACCCCAAACCCAAACCCGAAAAAAAATCCCTTTAAATTCTCCACCGTACGCCGCACCTGCGTGGTTCATGATCCTGATCCTGATCCCGATCCACACCCATGCCCAAAATGAAGCACCTCCTCAGAAAGCTTCACATCGGTGGCGCCGCCGCCGCAACCACCACCGCCATCAACCACCACCACCACCATAACCCAGTCATCGGTCAATCTACTTCCTCTGCTTCCTCTTCCGCTCTTTCCTCTCCCACTCCAATCGTCGCTGCTTCCGATCCATCATCAAATTCAAACCCTAACAACAACAGCAACAGTGAAAGCGGCGTCGTCGATTTCGGATTGTTGGAGGAAGAGGAGTTTCAGATGCAATTGGCTCTCGCGATCAGCGCCTCCGATCCCGATGTGAGAAAGGACCCCGAATCAGCGCAGATCGATGCAGCGAAACAGATCAGCCTCGGTTACGAAGCGTCTCTTTCTGATACACAAGCACTCGTTCAGTTTCAATCCCTTCGTTATTGGGTAACACTCTCTCTCTCTCTCTCTCTATATATATATATATATAAGGGCCTGTTTTGTTCGGTCTTCATTTCCTACGTTTTCCGTTTTTACAATTTTGTGAAGGAAATAGTGAATAGAAATTGAAAGCAGGATTTCATTGTTTTCACTAAATGGAAAGAGTAACCACACTGGACGTAAATAATTTTCATCGCAAGTTGGTCCCTAACAAATTCAACGGCCTCCCCCTTGGTTTGTAACGGAAAGGAGTAACAGAAAAAATAACCGTCTAGCTAACTTGTCCAGGACCACGCGCTTAATTTATCTCAGGGACGATGTTTCTAATGAGAAATTTGCGAGAGACTGATTGGGGGTTTACTTTGAATGTCGGTTACATTAGTCCTTGACTGTGGAATACGTTAGTGCATAGAAAAGAATCAAAATATGTATATGAATGATGATTGTAATACTCAGGACCTCTTTTTTGTGTTACTATGATTGTTATTCTTGTAGATATACTGATATACATCAATTAGAGTGAGAGTTAGGGGTTGTACTTAAGTTATATGTGTGTTGCATGCTATAAACACACATATGGTTGTGGAGTCTGCCAACACTGCTATTTTACCTTGCAGACAGCAATTTAATGTTGTAGTTAATGAATTGTACTTGGCCTTTTCTACTTATGATGTGATGATACCACTATTTAATGTTGGAGTTAATGAATTATACTTGGGGCTTTCTTTTTTATGCTAACTGAATGTCAATTCAAAGAGAAGAAAATGAGACAAATGTCTAGAACGAGAGAGCTATATTTAAGGTTTTGTTTTTTAATCTGTTTTGGATGTTACATTAACTTTGGCATCTTGTGATGTTGTTAATGACGATGGTTTGTTTTAGGAAAAAGAAACTGTTAGTTCTCGTAGAAATATGGTTTGTAAGTTCTAACAGGGCAGTTTTTGTTTTATCTCTGACAGAACTATAATGTCATTGGTTATGAAGAGAAAGTGATGGATGGATTTTATGATGTTTATGGCATAACCTCAAATTTTATTGAACGAGGAAAGATGCCGCTGTTGGCGGATCTGCAAATTACACCTGTCTCAGGAAATGGTGATTTTGAAGTAATTTTGGTGAACCACACAGTCGATGCTCAGCTGAAGCAGCTTGAAGAAAAAGCCTGTGCTTTATTAAATGAGTGTAGTGTTTCTGAACTAGGATTAGTTCTGAGTGGCTTACTTCAAAAACTTGCCAATATTGTTGTTAATAGAATGGGTGGTCCAGTTGGTAGTGCTGACAAAATCACAAAAAGCTGGGCTATGAGGAGTCGTGAGCTTCGAGATTCTTTAAGAACCATTGTTCTCCCCCTTGGTTGTCTTGACATTGGACTTTCACGTCATCGAGCCCTACTTTTTAAGGTAAGATTCTCTTGATTTATTTAGCAAGGAGATTTGTGTATGAGATTTAAACACTTAGGAAAACTGATTGTGGTCAATTTTTAATCATCATCCAATTGTATGCGGAAAAACACTTTTTGGATTGTGGAATTTTATGGCCCATTTTATTTGTTCTATTTGACACATTGTCAATAAAATAGATCATGCATCTGGTGTGATTATATCATTGCAATAACCTGATATAAGAACATAAAGTCATCAAGTTGTCAGAATTCAGATTTCTATCGATACTAACCAGGGAATATGCACAAAACTAAAATAAACTTCCTTTGTCACAGAAAGCATTCATTTATATGTAACCATGATTTTGAAGTTGGTATGCAAGGTCCTTGATTTCAACTAAAGCTATTTTTCATCTTTCGGGTGCTCAGGTACTAGCTGATAGGATTAATATTCCCTGCATGCTGGTCAAAGGTAGCTATTACACAGGAACCGATGATGGGGCTGTGAATTTAATTAAAGCTGATGACGGGAGGTATTTATCTTATTTATTGTATGGTACAATGTCAATTCCCTTCTCAAATATTGCTTCTAAGGAAGTTTAATTCAATGAGCACTTTTAATCAGCCTTTGATGTGATTGATGCCTATTGGAACATATTCTATTGACATAAAAACACTGTTATATACGTCATCATCATGTTGGTCCAGAGGCAGGACACAGGCTTCTAAAAGCAATTTTATTTTACATTTTTTCCATTTTGTATATAGGATGCTCTGCAAAACTCTACCTGTCTTCATCTCCTTTAAGATGGATAACTTAGTGTGTCTACGAAGTTAACTAAGCATATCGGATCTTCTGGTGTATGTGATTATGGTTCAGAGGGAAAAACTGTTTGGTGGATAAATAATTGGAGTACATTAATTGCAATTTATCTTTATTTGCGTTCTCTAATGATTTCATGTTGCTCAGTTTGAACTTACTTCTTTCAAAGATGTTGGACCACAATCAGTCTATCTTAATATCAGTTAGCTTTATGCGCCTATCATACTTGGCACATGGCCTTTCAATAAAACTAGTAGTGCTGGTCTTGTGTAATGTATTAATGTTGGAAAAATTTCAAGTGCTGTTACTTCTTTGTTGAACTGATGCAGTGAATACATTATTGATATGATGGGTGCTCCCGGCACTCTTATTCCTGCTGAGGTACCCAGTAGTCAGCTCCAAAACTACAGCTTTGCCATTGGGGGTTGTGCAGAGATTGTAGGAGTACCTAACAACACACTTTCAATACTTGATGGTACTGGAGTGCTGGGAATCTCATCTGATCTTGGTAGAATTTCAACACTGGGGAAAGTTCAGCCAGAAGAATTATTAGATATGGGCAGTCAAACAAAACCAGATCAAATACATCATGTTGAAGTAGATGAAACAGAGAACTTTAAACATACAGAAGCATATGAATGCTCATCACCTGCAGAAAAGATGCGTGTAAATAATGTCTCCAAGTATGTCCTGAGTGCAGCAAAGAACCCAGAATTTGCTCAAAAACTGCACACGGTTCTATTAGAGAGCGGTGCATTACCTCCTCCGGATCTTTTTTCGGATATAAATCCTCAAGATATGGGAGTGGGTAAAGTCAATGAAAAAATTGTTGTTGATTCTACTCAAGCGGACCCAAATGGGTGGCTATTAAGCCATGAGAAGTGTCTCATACCCTCTCAAGGGGTAGGTTGTGCCAGTAATACTAGGTTATGTCCATCTGCTGACTGGTTAGCTGAACAGCAAAAAGAATTGCATACAGATGCCATTGGATTTTATAACTCTTTACAGAGTGATAATACAAGGGAGGGGTTTGTAGCTGCTTCTGATAGGGTTAATGATTTAGAGCTATCTAAGTCATTAATTGTTGATTCGGTTGCTATCAGTCCACATAAGATTGACTGTTTTCATGATGATGATGAAACTAGTCTTACAAATAAGGTTGAATCGTCTTTTAATAACCATGAGTCAGGGAAAGATTTGGCCATTCAAATAAATGAGAAGGTCAATGGAGATTATACCCTACATGATGGTAAAGGCAAGAAAGTTAACCCAGTACTCGGTGAAGGGACAGAATGGGAAATTCAATGGGAGGATCTATGTATTGGTGAGCGTATTGGTATCGGTAAGTGTTTTCCCCTGCTTTAAATGAGAAGTTTTATGTACCAAAAAATGTGACATTTTAGATTTCAAGTTGTATAAAAAAAAAATTGAGGATTTACATGTATAGATATAAAATGACTTTATATAAAATAATTGGCTACTGCTTAATAGGTTATAGCTCTCTGCTACATCAGGTAGGATTGGAATTTTAGATATTGCTAGTTGAAATAATAGATTGGTCGAAAGTATGCTTCCCGTGTTTATGATGTAGTCTTGCTAATCTAGTTGCATGCTAATATTTTGTAGGTTCTTATGGTGAAGTTTACCGTGCTGATCACAATGGCACTGTAAGTACACCAGCACTTTCTTGTGATTTTGTCACAAGTTACATCAGTGGTTTGTTATCTTGCATTTTGTTTTAACACTATTTAAGAGTGTTCTTGGAATTATATAATCAGAATTTTTCAGATCACTCTTTGATGAATTATGTAAGCTCCTTAAGATGCATGATAACATTTTTAATTAAAATCTTCTCCAAAATGTCACATGTCTTGTTTATTACCATATTATGATTATGGTTGCATATATGTTAACTTGCATTGTTTTCAATTACTCACAATTGAGTCTTCTGCCCGAGTAATTTTGTTAGGAAAGAATCCAGAATATCATTGAAATGTACAAGGTTGGACCAAATGTAATTATGTAATTTTTCACTTGTGACTTATTTTAACTTTTCAGTAGTCAAATGTCACTTTGTACGTTGGACCAAATTGGTTTTAGTACTTAGCACTTTGTGAAAAGTCATTTTCAGTGCTTTTTGGAAAGTTGAAATATCCAATTTCTTAGAGAAGTCCCCTGCACATTCTAGGAACGAACACAACCAACTAAACCAAACACGGTTGTCACTATATATTCAAACACAAAATAATTTATTGATAAGTTATTTTTCATACAATTCCTTTTGTAAGAAGCTCTTTTCTTAGAAGACCCTAATTGAGTTGTTTACCCAAATTGGACCCTAGTCTACATGCTCATAAAATAGATTAAAAGTTGGAAGAATCCTTCACTATATGAAGTGAAATAAACTCTAATTCTTTTAGCTATCTTTTTTTTTTTTGATAAAAAAAGAAATTTTATTAGAAAAGAAGAGAATGTATAAAAGAGGGTGAGACATCCTAGGATAGATGCAAAAAATACCATGTAGCAAAGCATGCCAATCCCTTTGAATATCAGTTAGAGGAACGCCATTGAACAAGCCATGTGCTAAGCACCAAAGAGAAGCCAAAAAGGTGATCTTGTTAGGGACACCAGGTTCTCTAAGGTCTATGAGAGAAGGAATAAGGTGGGCCCGAATGGGCCAAGAGTTGGTCCAGGATCTATTCCTGCAGCTGAGAGTTAGTTTGACAGTTGTGAGGCTGTTAGTTTGGAGGGAAAGTTAGTTGGTGAGGTTAGGGAATGTATAAATAGCAGAAAGAATAAGCAGGATAGGTGTGTATTCATTTGTTGTAACAGATTCAGAGTTGGGGAAAAAATCTCCCCCCTAGGGTTTGTCTTGTATTTTCTTGAGGTTATGATGATTTACCTAATCTGTGATCAATAACGAGCATTCTTCTTCATCAAATACTAACTTCAGTCCTAACAGATCCTATCTCGAATATAATCAATAGTCGAAGAGGAATCATAAAGAGTCCTAGGATTCCTTTCCAACCAAATATGCCAAATCACATAAAAAACAACGACCTGTCATAGAGTCTTTGCTTCTTTATGCAAGCCAAAACCTTTGAACTTAGTTAGTAGAAACTGGTGCAAATCCTTAGGAAACTCACGATTCTCCAAAGATATCAAAAAGCCTGATCCAAGGAGATCTCGCTGTAGGCAATGCAATTATGCAAAAAATGATGAGCCCCCCATTCGGAATCTAAAGCACACATTATGCACATATTAGGAGATAAAGCAATGAAAGGATGCTTGTGTCTGAATTCTGAACTATAGCTGCTTGTGTCCATGTGGGATCTCATGGCATAAGACTTGTTCTATTTGTGAGAGTATTTTGTTGTATTTTTGTGTTCTGGTTTTGGTAATTTTGTATGAATGGCTTCGCATGACAGGAAGTTGCTGTGAAGAAGTTTCTAGACCAAGATTTCTCTGGTGATGCACTAGCTCAGTTCAAATCTGAAGTAAGCAACTGTCTTTTGTGCAGATTTATGATGCGTTCATATGCACACATAACATTCATACCCTTACATTGCTTTTTGCAGGTTGAGATCATGTTAAGGCTGCGGCATCCTAATGTTCTTCTTTTCATGGGAGCAATTACTAGCCCCCCACATTTCTCTATCTTAACAGAGTTTCTTCCAAGGTCAGTTTTAGATATATGGTTTAAGTTGCAAATTACGGTTGAGAGACTGCATGAAGGATGCAAATGATATGGACCTTTTTCCTGGTTCTTGAACACTCATTGTTAATTTTTATTTGAAGTGTGTTTAATTGAATCTGCACCATGAATTTTGTTTCATTGATGGCATTTTCCAACATATTTGCAACACGCAATTCAGACCCTCACCAAATCAATTGATTAATTAATTTCTCTATATTATTGTTTTGCTGATTAACTTTATTTATCTCTTTGTACAGAGGCAGTTTATATAGGCTATTGCATCGTCCCAATGTTCGAATTGACGAGAAGAGGCGATTGCGTATGGCTCTTGATGTGGTATGAGTTGAAAATATTTATTCCTCAATTTTTCATTTTGGTGGCTGAAAAAGGGAATTTTATTATAAAGAAGAGAGAAACAAGCAGATGCATCTGAAAAAAAAAAAAAAAGAAAAAAAAAGAGGCATAGACACTCAAGAACAGCAAGGCTGTCCAATCCATTCGCAAATCGGTGTGAGCATCTTCCTCAAAATAGCCATGAGATGAAAACAACAAAGGGTCCATAAGTATAATCACGTCCCAAAGTATTTTTAGAGGCACAGAGACTTCCATAAAATTTGAGCATTCCCCTACAACCGATAAAAAGAGCATTGCCAAAACTTGTTGGCCTATTTATTACTGTCAACCCCTTCATACTGAACCATAAATAAGTGCTCCAAGTTGAGGGTCATCCCATTTTTCACCAAAAACCCAGAATTTATTTGCCTTGTTAACTTTATATATAATTTATCTGTGCACTCATCAGGCTAAGGGAATGAATTACTTGCATACGAGCAATCCCCCCATTGTCCATCGAGATTTAAAGTCTCCAAATCTTCTTGTTGACAAGCACTGGGTCGTTAAGGTATTCATACTTGAACTCTTTATCTTGAGCATTTGCTTCATAAAGCTTATAACATAAGGAATGCAAATAGACAAATAAAATTAGGAGTGTGAAAATCTGCAATTATGCTTGATTGTAGAGGAGTTAATATAAGGAACAAAAGTACACTCTGGTATGTTTACTCTCCATCATTAACAAATTACAAATCTGTTCTGCCAACAAATGTGAAAAATAAAGTGATATAAATTATAATGGGTTCAAAGAATACGCGATAGAATTTTACTAAGAAGTTTCTTTTTTATTAGAAATATTTATTATTTATTTGTACATTTATTGTATATTTAATATCGTGTATTCATCGTAACGAAATGGTAGAGAAAAAGGGGGAGATGTAAACCACAATATTCAAGCTCTGTGGATAAAATGGAGATGCTTTGGATGTTGTTTGTGATGGGGAAAAAAAAAGTATCACTTAAGCTTAAAAAGGAACATTTTACTATACAACTATAAGTCGGTGAAGTTGTATGTGATTGAATGTTGGGCAATAAAAAACCAAGAAGAAAATAAGCTCAATGTTGCATAGAAGAAAATGATGTGTTGGATGAATCAACACATTAAATAGGATAGGACTAGGATAGAATGCATTAGAGAGAAAGTTAGGGTAGTGCCTTAGTGAAAAAAAAAGAAAGTATAATCTCACTTTAGATGATTTGGTTACATGCAGAGAAGATCGATAGAAGTCTAAGTAGGAGAGTAGATTTGATAGTGGGTGGCCCAATAACTATAAGTAAAGGATGATGAAGAAAAACTATATGCAAAACCATTAACAAACTCAACGGGAAATTTTATTTGGTGCATTGTTAAATAATTTTTTTTTTTTATATATATAGTCATCAAATCATATATTATCACATTATGAAAGAGTGTTTGAGTGTTACAAAAGGTAACATACGATTGGTTAATAGTGTAAAATACATTGACAATGTCTGTAAATTAACCTATATACAATGTATAATATAATAGAAGCAGGAAAAGTCAAACAGCATATGAAAAGTTGTGTAGTAAATATTCTGTTGATTGTTAAATGATTTTCAGATGTAATTGATAAGAATAAAAGGTGAATTAATCATATAAAATTGTCCAATCTATGTTCCCATGACAAGATGGATATCATATAACATGTAACTAATAACTAGTCTTTGTGGATTTAAAATGAACTGTTCTCCCAGAAAAACAATTGTCTAAGATATGCATGGTAGGTGTTTAAACAATTTCAATTAGTGCCACTAGATTGATGTCCAACATGAAGTTTATCGTGTTAATTCTGATACCTAAAATGTGTCTGACACAGCAAGTACGTTTCTATGTCTGGTCTTCACATTGCAACTAGCTGACTCTCAAGCTGTAGTGTCTCTAAGTGGAATTCTCAGTAATTAATTTACTTTTACTTCTTACTTCTGCTAGCGATTGACAGAGAATTGTACATTGATTACTTTTAGCTTTCTTTCCTATTGATTGGTTGAAAAATTAAAGCTTATCTTTTCTTTGAATTGTTATGCCTTTATTTTTTCAGATTCTAAAATGCCTTTTCAGCTATCCTTTTTGCATTCTATTAAAAAAAGATCAATTATTAATCTTTTCTTTCTATCATGTTTGCCTTTCCACAGGTCTGTGATTTTGGTCTGTCACGGATGAAGCACCATACCTTTTTGTCATCAAAGTCTTGTGCTGGAACGGTAATTATTTACAGATGCAAATTTCTGCAATTCTGTGATTACACCTTAATGCATTCACTTTTTACATAAATTATGAGTACTGAATAACCTAAATATATCTTTTGTCCGCAGCCTGAGTGGATGGCACCAGAAGTCCTAAGAAATGAGCCAGCCAATGAGAAGTAAGTTAAGTCAGCTTCGTGAAAGTGGTGGGAAAATTCAGAATGTAATGGTTAAATTTTGCTTGCAGGTGTGATGTATATAGTTTTGGTGTGATCTTGTGGGAGTTGGCCACCATGACAATCCCCTGGAAAGGTTTGAACCCAATGCAGGTTGTTGGAGCTGTTGGATTTCAAAATAAACGGCTTGAAATTCCAGATGATGTCAATCCTGTAGTAGCACAAATAATACGCGATTGCTGGCAAATGTAGGTTCTAATTCTCCATTCATGTTTTCTGATAGCTACTTTAGCATCTAGTAGGAAGTTCTGAAATACATATAGCATCCATGTTCACTGTTCATTTCATGACATACATTGTGGACCTGGAGATTCACAATACTTGAAATGCTGAATATTTGAAAGAAGCCGTTTTCTAGACACTCATTTGATGTTACGAAAATTGAGGGAAGATTTCCACTAAATTATCAACGTTTTTTGTTCCTGTTCTCTTAAAACTTTTATTTTGATGGGGGATTTCTTCCGTACTTTTATAAAATTTAAGGGTATTGATTCCCTTTAATTATTTGTGACTAAAAATTAGCCATTTGTCTCACACATTTATAAAAGTCTTGATCAAATCATAGCCATTGAATTCAAGAGGGTACCAGTACTCCAGGTGTATCAAAAGAAATCCCTGATAATAATTGAACCATATGTTAGTGACTTAGTGTGCTTCACACTTGACCATATATTTTAATTATATATCGATTGCGCTTGTGTTCTGTTCTATTTGTTTGGTATTTAGTTGTGCTGAATTTGATGCAGGGAGCCACACTTGCGGCCATCATTCGCGCAACTGATGTCTCGTCTTTCCCATCTTCAACACCTGGTTGCCGAAAAAACGAGCTCGACAAACTAAATGAAGTTGTCCATAACATAGCTATTGTAATAATACTTGAAGTTGTTCGGTTCAAAGAGCCAGAGCAGCTACAGATTTTTTTTTTTTGGGTCTTGACTTACTAAGAGGTTGCTGAACTGGTAAGTGTCAGTTCATTCAAAGTTGGGACTGGACACAACATGTTCAGAAAAGTGCAGAGACCCTCCCAAGTAACTGCATAAGTGCAGTGGAGGTTTAGTTGCAGTAGGTACAATTGAAGAAACCCCAGTGGGAAGTAAAGAAGAAACCAAAAGGAGGAAAAAAAAAAAAAGTGAGAAAAGAACGTACAAAATTATTCTTTGTCCGTAGAGGTCTTATTTAAAATTGTAAACATTTGATCTCTGCAGGTTCTTGTTGAAGTGTATAAAAAACAAGGAAACAACAGAAAAAAAAAAATGGAAAAAGCATTCGAGTATTTCCCATCTTTACTCAGCTTTAGCTATTCTTGGGCAGGTGTACTTCATGTTGCTTTCTTGAAGGCTAATTTAATGATTATAATGGATCGCAGTTTCCAAATTGCCAGATCTATAGTGGTTATTTCAGTTTCAGTTTGTACTTTTTCAACATAGTCGTTAACGTTATCACCAAATAGAAGGAAAAAGAAGTAGTGTTCCTGTAGTGACAAATTTGCTGCTATATACTTTGGACTCCAGTTCAGTCTGAGTTTAGAATGAAATTAATGATTTGTTTGTATTGTTCATTTATTAACCAAACGTATTGGAAATAGATGGGTAAAAACCCCTAAATATGATTGCGATTCAGTTGGGTACTTCATTCGTTTCACAATGATGTCCAGTTGTGCTTTGTCCTGGAAAATTCAGGTTGATTAAATTCATGCTTGTGAAACAATTTTGCTTTTTAGAGTTCAAAGCTGAGGGTTTGTGATCTGACTTTCTTATTGATTGGTCCACACTTATCTCACTTTACATATGGAAATTGTTTTCCCTCTCCTCAATTAGGCCTTTAATATGTTACCCTTATCCATGCTTTTGACGTGTTCTAAATTTATGATAAGTGTCTGTCCATCTCTAATAGATTTCATTGCAAGAGAATAAGGATGACAATAGGGAAATGTTTGTGGGGATTTTCGCATTAGGATTGTTCCAGAAATTTTTTCTCGGTGGAGGTGGGAATGAGGTAAGAGTCCATAAAATTAGTTTAGAGAAATGAAATTTTAACGCATAACTTTCGAAGCACAAGGTCGACGCACCCCAAACGATGAGAGAGAAGGTATAGGGGAGGAAATATGGCGAGGTGAAAAGATGGTGCTCTCACATTTTTTCGGTATGTGTTTATTAGAAGGGACATGTTATTTTGACTTACACTTTATGGATATCGTATTGACACACTTACATTAATTATTGGATAGGATGTGAGACCAAACTAAATGAGATTCATATCCATTTTAATAGAAAATATGAGTGTTTTAACATGCTATTTCACAAAGTGTAAATCAAAATAGCACGGCCACTTCATGCCCTGCAAATATCCTTGACGGCACGGGGCGAGATCGGAGGACGACTTCATGCCCTTATGTTGATCAATTGTTACTCATGATCCCATTTTCTCTCTGTCTCTAATGTAGATAGTAATAAATCAAATCTCACACCAAAGGTCATCCAAATTGAACCAACATGGGATTGGTCAAACTGGATTATAATCTTGATCCTTAACTAAGTGTTTTAGGTTCAAGTCCTGAGAATAAAAAAAATAAAATCCGGAGAGACTTAAATCCTCTTCTGGAACCTCTATGAGATTGAATCGATTTAGTTATCTTTCTAGTAAGAGTAGCACTATATAACCTGAACTGTTTTTACCTAGTACAAGGAATGGATGAATATATAATTGGGAAAAACAGAGTGGAAAAACAGTAACTGTTATTCTAGCAGAGCTATGCTATTTAGCTCGAAAATCCTTCCTGGGAATAGAGACGAAATGGTGAGTATTTGATATTATTGGCTTACGGTCCATGATTCATGGACGTCGTGGTGAGGTGATTGGTTAAAAAGTAAATACATGTCATTCTTGTTTATTGAGCACAAATTTTTTTTCTTATTAATCAGTATTTCTCATTCTAACAACACGTCACTAAATTAGACTAATATTTAATTAGATGGTAAAAATAAAAATAAATTTTTTATAATTAAATTTTATATATAAAATTATACATAAAATTTAATTATAAAAAATTTATCCCTCATTCATCCTTCAATCAAACATTTCAGCATTTTCTTTCCAATAATAGAGCTTAACGAGCTGGTGGGCTTCACCAAAAGGAAAAAAAAAATCCCAATAGAAAATTTTGATTAAACTATAGTGTTCATTTTTTCATTACATTAAACTCTTAAAAGTCCTTCTGTCCAACATATCATTATTCTTATAATTTATCCTAAAACTACATAAAACAAAACGAAGTCGTAGTCAGCAAATTTTTTCTTTCAAATTAAAAAACACATAAATTCCTTTCTAGATAATATTACTATCCCATAGCTATAAAAAAAATAGTCATAATAATAATAAGAAAAAACAGAGCAAGTAAAGTAACCCCACCGAAGCAGAGCACACTACCCTGTTCTTCCTCCTCTGTCTTCTTCTTCCCCTGCAACAGCCATGGCCACATTACCCTTCCGCATCACTCCATCACCACCAAAAATACCTACCTCCGCTTTCTCCCCTCTCCCATCACACACCAAACCCCTCTTCACTTCCACCACCCCACAATTATCCCTCTCATCCCTCAAAACCCCTCTTCCCTTCTCCTTCCCCTGTTTCAGTTCCCGAAACACGCCACCAGCACCCGAAACAGAGTGCCCTGTTCCACCCGAACAGCAGCCCGTAAACGAGTAACAGTCCCTCTCGAACTCCTTCCCCTTCTCGTGGGCAGCCGGAGACGCCGTCGAGTACGGGTCGCGGCTGTTCGCTTTGGGGGCTTCGTTTGCGGTGCTTGTGGGCCTTCCCGTTGCGTGGTTCGGGTCGGTGGGTGCGGAATCGGAGCCTCTGAAGAGGTTGTTGTGTGGTGCTTCGAGTGGGGTCTTCGTTATGACGCTTGCTGTTGTGAGGATGTATCTTGGTTGGGCTTATGTTGGGAACCGGTTGCTCAGTGCCACTGTTGAATGTATGTATGTGCCCTGTTTCTGAGTAAGGCTGCGTTTGTTTCATAATTGTTTTTTTTTTTAAACAGAAAATGATTTATCACCTTTCATCGTAGCTTTTTATATCAACTTTTAGTCTAAAGTTAAAATTTGTTTAAAATAAGAGTTTAATTCTATATTTTACAGGATATAAAATTAAAATTTTTCATTTAGATAGACTTTTCAAATAGTGAATAGTGGTAATCCATAATTGGATAATTGTGCGGTGGTGGATAGAAATTAAATGCTTAAAAGAATCGTTTTAGCTTTTGAGTAGAAGCTGATATGTGCGAAAAGTGATTTTTATTTTTGCTTGATAAAACCACTTTTTTGTCGGAAAAAAAAGTTTCAAACGCAGCCTGAATTGCCAAACTTGGTTGCTAGAATTGTCATTGGCCTCATTGCCTGCCGTTAATTTCTTAATTTATTTGTCAACAATGGTATATATCTAGTATATACATTTGGTTGAATGGGTTGAATTTGTGGAGATAGCTTATGATTTTGAGAAACCAAAGGGTTGGAAAGGAAAGGAAGGCAGTAAGGGAACAAAGTCCATTTCTTGCTTGTTTGGATGATTAACAAGGGAACGGAACGGAAATTCATTGAAGTTACGTGATAAAGGAACAGAATGGAACAATTATAGTGATTAGCTTCATAAATTTTAAATTCCCTTCATTTCGCCCCAATTTTGTGGGGAAAGTTAATTAGCTTTTGAGGGAGAAAGAGTGGAACACTTCCCCATGAGTTCCCTTCCCATCATTCCCATTTCCTTCCCCACCATACTTGTCATGTGAACATACTTTAAGGGAAGATACAAAAAAGGAATGATGCGATTGTAACTTTAAGGTTATATCATGTACGTAAAAATTTCAAGATCAAATTGTGAGTAGAAAATAGTTGCAAAGCTATGTTTCTATGTATTCTTTTGTTTATTCTTTTTTTCTTGTGATAATTACTCGGAAAGTATCGATGACGTTATTTGGGGATCAATTGCATGTTTTATGATAATCACTCTCCTCTTGACACTGCAGATGAGGAGACAGGGTGGTATGATGGTCAGGTATGTTTTATTCTTTGTTTTCCTGAGTGTTTTACCTTGTTAGTGTAATTTGTTGCGTTTGTGTAATGTGATATCAATATTGCTTGCTTGAAGGTTCCAATATCTCCTCTGTGTTGTGTTATTTCTCCTTGTTTGCCCAAGTCCTAATGCAGAAATTTTAGCATAAGAACATTTGCTCTTAGCCATCCCAATCAATTTGTATAGAAGACAAGTGTTGTGCGTTCCACCACCACAGCCCAGAAAATAAAGTCAAAGATGTTAGCAGAAAACTAAATAGTAGATGATGGGGCATGGCTAATGAGCGCATGATGCTGCTCGAAAAATGCATAGATGAATTAGTAAATGCCATTGATGGAGCAATCTCACTAGGTCAAGTAAGATTATCGATGCTAAATAGTTTAGTTGATAAGATCTTTTCGGGGGTGTTCTATCTTGTGTGCCTTAATATATATATGCAAAAAGATGCAGACATGAAAGGGCTCTTGCCAACTCATTAGGAAGCAACCTTGTTAAGGCCCTCCCCCTACTTGAGTGATTTATTAAACATTTTTTGGTAGATCCAAAGTTTAAAATTTACCTTGAAACTGTATTTACATACGTGACCTCAAGTATGAGGTATGTAGCCCTTCTTTATGTGGGTGAGGTGCAAATCCCTCTGCATGATCTCTCTTCATTTTATTTTGGGTGGCATGCACAAATGTATTTTACTATTGGAATATTTGAGGCTGTGTTAACAAGTTATTTGTCTAAATTAAGTAATGTTTCTGAACAGATTTGGGTGAAGACTGCTGAAGTTTTGGCGCGTGACCGACTTTTGGGATCATTTTCTGTAAGCATTTTATTAAACTTACTCCACTTTTACTCATAACCTCACTTTGTTGCTGAGACTTGTGCCAACTAGAACTATATACTCTAGCTTTCTTTGGGGCAGGTGTAATTGTTTGTTATTGTTTCTTTCTTTAAGATCATGTTTGTAGTAGACCTAGAATCACTGTTGTGACTGAAAAAGCCATGTCACATGGTAATTGCCTTAACAAGATGTAGGAATTGTTTTTGTCTTGTACTGCAGAAAAATATGAATTTGATGACTGATGCATAATTTAATGTGAATCTAAAAGATCTATGTATGTTTTGGAATTGAATATTATTTTCATATAAATGAAGCACTCACTTGTAGTAAGGCAGTGAGATAGTGCAGAAATATTGAGTCTTACATCCTGTTGTGCTGTTGTATGCTGTCATGTGAGTGTGAAATTTGCATTCTTGTGATTTTTATTTTCTTGTAGAATATTACTCTTCCCATAATTTATGTTTATCTTTGTGAATCATAGGATGTAAATTGTCTTGTGTGAAACTTGCAATTTTTTTATTGAGTGAATGTTCATTTTGATCCTTTAAATTATATGCATGCTTCACTTTAATCCATGATTAAGAGATTAATAAGTTAGTACCTAAAGTTGTAAAATGTAATTCAAGTTAGTTCTTGGGATGATTAAAATTAATCCCTGGATATCACCTTTGGACTTATGTGAATCACGTTTTGCAACTTTGGGATTAGATAGTTAATTTCTTAATTTCGAAACTAAAGAAAAATACGCATACATATAGTGTTTTGCTATTTGTCTTTTACTTGTATATGTGGGAAATTACGTGTTTTGCTTAGCATATGGTTCTAAGTCACACAATTGTCTTCATTTCTCTCAATAGCAAGGGATAATGATTTACAACAACAATAGCCTAACCTTATCATCAACAAAAATGAAAAATATTTTGATGCATTACAGTTTTACTCACTGAGCATCATTTGTTATATTTAAGGTCAAGCCTGTACTTAGCAGATTGAAAATTACTCTAGTCAGTCTGGCAGCATCCTTACTTGTATGTGCTGTTATCCTACTTAACATCGATGGTGACCAAAGTGGCCGTTATCTAACATCAAAAGAAACCGGAGTTCGAGTCATACCTGGGGTTTACAATGATGAATCTGCGAAGTCATTTGAACCCGACACCTTTTGTGGAGAACCTGATCTTCAATAATAATACATGACAACCTATACTGACGATTGAAAAATCATCAATCTTGGACCCCCTCCTTGCATTGCATTGATTTGGAGGGTAGCAACTAGCAGTTCACCACTCAATAGTGAATTCTATTACTTCTGCACATATGTTCTGCCATGTACAAACCATGTTGTTAGTAACCTTTTAAAGCGCCCTAAAGCTGAAAATAAGATGAATGTATACATATAAGTTTTTTTTTTTTCAAGAATTTGATTTTAATATATTAACTAACAAACTGACATTATAAAAACCTGACCGGATATCGCCCCCACAAAAACCAGCATTTTAAAATTCAGTCAAAAACCATGAAAAGCAGTCAAAAACGGGCATTTTAGTTTTTGTATTTTTTTTTCTGTACCCTGTATATTAACACGTTCTTACTGATTCAAGCTTTTGTTTTAACTTGTTCATGAGAGGAATGTGTCAGATGTTACTAATGGTATGTTTCTACTAGCTTCATCTATTACCATATTCATTTTACAAATTATAGATTCATTTCATGCCGTGTAAATGAAATCTGATATAAATATTATGTTACTGCATTCAGAGACTGTCATCATACAGCTTCCTCTTAAAATCTTATTTGAGAAGATTCATACATGTGGCAACGCTTCGACGCTTTCATTAATTATTAATTTGTTTTTTTTTCTATTTTTTTTAATATTTCTTTTTATCTTTTGCTATTCTTTTCCTCCACTACTCTACTCTGCTGTTCCATCCATTGTTCTTTTTCCTCCTCTTTCTTCATTGGCTTCTTCTCTACACCTCCTTCTTGTCAAGTACTTGGATTTCCTGATCCTTTGGCAAATCATGAACTTAGAAGAGTTCAATAGCTTGCTATACTTGGACATATGCTGTCTTTCACAGTAGAGAAGCAAAGGTCTGCCATATAGTTGAACATAACTTAGACGTTATTGGTGTCACAGTGATAAAGGTTAATTTACATGTACATACCTTTTTTTATAAAGTGCATGTGGGGGTTGCACCTGCTCCTTTTATGTTTATCATATTTATTCAGTTGTTGAGTAATCATACTATATTCAATTATTTGTTCTTGTTTATTTATTCGAATTGTGTGACAGTATTATCCACATGATTTATCTAAACACATGGCTTACTGATATTCTTTATTCTTTACTTGATAAGTTTTTAACGGAGAATACTTGGTCTTTATTTGCATTTGTGGTGTTTTTTTTGTGACTACTGTCAAAATATAATAGTTGTTAACACTTTTGATTCCAAATCTCAATTCAAGGAAGGGAATCACTTCCTCTAGATATATAAGGACTAATTTTGTGTGAAGTGTTTAAAGATTTTTGACAAAAAAAGATTGAAAGAAACTTCCGTTCTGAAAGAAAATGAAAATAAATGAGTGAAGAAAGAAAAGTAAAACTTTGGTAGAAAAGGAAAACAACTAGTTTAAAGAAAGGGAAACAATTCTCACACATAAACTAGTGTTTACTACTCCATTTGTGCTAAGGGACTTCGAAGACTGAAATTTAGCATACGAGAGTGTTGAGTTTAATGCTTAACAATCGAGTCCAAGGCTCTTATTTATAGGCAAATCCTATGTTAAAATCTCGATAACAAACTACAAATTCTTCAATCTGATGAGCTTGACGTGCTTGCTTAACTTCCTTTCTTATTTTACTTCATTTATCTCATTGTTGAGCCTCTAACTCTTCTTACTAGAATTTATGGCACTTCCAACAAGCTTCATTCCCGGTGGACTTGATGTTTCTCTAAAATTGGTCGCATGCTCATTAGTGGACACGTGTCATCGAATTTATTCCACTCCTAACAATTTGTAATTTGTTTCAGTGCCTTCATTTACATGTTGGAAGGTACTTTCCTTATAATAATTCTTTTTTTGTCCTATTTATTTTCTTCTTAATGGGTTGTGGTCGTGGCTCTTGCATTGGTATGTAATGGTTGAATAAACGGGGTGAAGACTTTCTTTATACTGCTAGAAGTAGGATATATACATCATCATACAATTACATCTCCTGGCTAAGGTGTATGACGGGGTTTTATTTTTTTAACTTCATTATTTTATTTTAAATTCTTTCTATATGGATCAAACTCCATTGACTGTTGTATAACTTGTATTGTTATACCATATCATCATGGATCTTCAATAAGCCACTCAAGTTGTGAAATGGATTTTTCAGCTTAATATTTAGTTCTCTTTATTGCTAAATTGCATTGTGCTATTGGGAAGATGATCAATGTTTGCTGTGTTTTGAGCATATATTTTTAAAAGAAATGTTCCTGTGGGGTTTATAGATATTAGGTCTTTGAATTATATTTAGTTAGTTAATTTTTTAGCACCCTTTTTTCTGGTGACATGTTGCTCGCAAGTTTTTATTAAAAAAAAAATAGAAATGAAGGACTATATTGAGTCTGAAAAACTCCTTAGTAAAATGAACATGATATTTCCTAAGTTCATACATATGGCCTTCTTACCAAAAACTTGTTGCGATTTTCCTAATGGCCTGTGCAGTGTAAATGTGAAATTGGGTAACATGATGCAATTTTGCATGTTGATGATGATTTGAATTAAAGTGGATATACCGAATATCTAAAGAAAAAATGTTGTCAAATGAAAATATAAACAAAATGTGGTACTATCATTTCCGAAAATAATAATGGAAAAATATTTGTATTCTAGAAGCTTGGAATTTTGGATTAAACTGAAATTTTTTCATAGTAGAGAATTAGAAAATAATCTTATCTATCAAAAGTGTTTAAAATTCTTATCGGATATTATATTTTCTTGTTTAAATCTTTATCCGAAGCACCGGCCTTAGTTCATGCGAAAGTAATAGTAAATTTTCACTTTAATTCTTGAAGCTACAAATGCTAGTCATAAATAATAGTCTTTACTTTAAGAAAATTATTTTTAAATTTATGATATTCATTTTTTAATCAAATTAATGTTAATATTTCAGCACTAAAAAAATTAATTTTAATAGAATTTAATTTTAATGTATTAACAGTGTAATTTAAGGATACTGTCATCCAGTTAAACAATTTTTCTCATTTTTATGAATTTCAGAACAGGAAACGAAGATGCCGAGTTTCACTTTCTCTCAGTCCTGTTTGTTCAAGGCTTCCCTACATTAATTGTCTCTGAAATAGAGCAACGACATATGATCAAAATAGGGGAATCATACTGATGCAAAGAAAAAGAAAAGAGAGACTGAAACTTAGAAAGGAAGCGCACACACAAAGCACTGAGTGTGACTCCCATTTGACCATGGCATTTGGCCAACAATGAAAGAAAGGGCAATCCTCACCATCCCTTATGCCCACTCCCTTCATAAAAGTTCCTCTTCTTCCATCTCATACTTGTGCAAATAAAATTTTGACTTTGTTCAAATAACAATATAAACTTTTTGTCCACATCATACATTTGCAAAACTATTGCATTGAAATCTTCAAATATTGTAATTTCATAAGAAATTCATTGGAGCTCTACTGTTGCGATATTTGCTTCTACAACACCAAAATATAAAATTATAAAAATAAAGATTGTGAGAAGGTTGGTTAAATTAATCAGAGGATAAAATGAAAATATATGATATGACATTAATCTCAATATTAAACAGTTTTTTTTGTATAAATTTAAAAAGTATATATTTGTTATGTACTAATACATTTAAATTAACGGCAGTCGTATTGAATATTTGCAAACAACCAATTTTATCGGGTCATTTTGAAAAGTTTCTTTTGTTTTATCCAATTTGTCATATCATTTTAAAAAAAAACGCTGTTAGATTTTGTTTTTGAAAAAACTACTAATTCATGAGTTTCATCATATATATTGCATAATTTCTTTAAATTATATTAGCTCTTTGAATTATATTTAATTTATTAATTTTTTAGCACCCTTTTTTTGAGTGACATGTTGCACGCAAGTTTTTAAAATAGAAATGAAGGACTATATTGAGTCTGAAAAACTCGATAGTAAAAAGAACAGAATGTCTCAATAATTTTTGCTACGCCGAATATATGATACTTCCTAAGTTCATATATATGGCCTTCTTACCAAAAACTTGATGCGATTTTCCTGATGACCTGTGTAGCGTAAATGTTAGTATTGTGAAATCGGGTAACATCATGCAATCTTGCATTTTGATGATGATTTGAATTGAAGTGGATATATGAAATATCTAAAGAAATTATGTTGCCAAATGAAAATATAAACAAATGTGGTAGTATCATTTCCGAAAATAATAATGGAAAAATATTTGTATTCTAAAAGCTTACAATTATGAATTAAACTGAAATTTTTTTCAAAGTAAGAGTTAGAAAATAATCTTGTCTATCAAAATCAAAAGTATTTAAAATTCTTATCGGATATTATATTTTCTTATCTAAATCTTTATCCAAAACACCACGTCAGTTTATGTGGAATTAATAGTAAATTTTCACTTTAATTCTTGAAGCTACAAATGCTAGTTATAAATAATAGTCTTTAAATTTAGGAAAATTATAAATTATTTTTAAATTTATGATATTTATTTTGTAATCAAATTAATGTTAATATTTTGACACCAAAAAGATTAATTTGAATAGAGTTTAATTTTGATATATTAACAGTGTAATTTTAACATACTGTCATCCAATTAAATAAGATAAGAGTTAACCATATTTACTGATATTATATTATATGATTTGATAATTATTTAAGATAAGAGTTAACCAAATTACTAACTCATTCCAGACGAATTCAATTCAATCCAATCTCATTTAAAGTTTTTAAACGCGGTCCACAAGGCAAGCAAAGGAACCGAAAAAAATAAGAATATTGTCCACAAGGAAAGCCCATTACTATGCGAAATACACAAACAAAAGGAAAACAAAGTAAAAACAGTCATGGCGTTCTGACCTTCTCATCCGTGGCCACCCTGGCCCTCAAAGTGCTAGCCCCGCTAGTTGTATCTTCTTGAGCACCAGCATCCTTCTCCGCCTCCATCTCCAGCACAAAGATTTACCTACATTTCAATGTCCATTCAAGGAAATAAAAGTCTTGAACTTCAAGTTGAGCAGTTTCTGCTCTTTGCAGGCTTTGATGATTGGGTTAATAAGGTGAAGGATCAAAGACTATTAGGCGTTCTACATCACAAAGTGAATACTTGAAATGTAGGCAAATCTTTGTGCTGTAGACAAAAAATAGGGGTGATATTGCAATGAATCTCTGTAAAATTAAACAAAATTAAAGAAAAAATAATATATAGTCAGTTGATTATTCCATTTATATTTATGTATGTGTCTTCAGACAATCTATAGACTAATTAATGACTAAATTATAATAAATCTTATGCAATATACAATTATACTAACAATTAATAAAAAAAAAAACTTACAATTTTTGCATATTTTTAAGGAACTTAGCAACGAGCACGAGGTATTTATGTCTCCATCTCAGTTTTTGTCACTGCAACCAATCATAAACGTAGCGGCCAAGCCAATAAACATCGTTCCCCATCATGTGCTTATCTTTGATCCGTTTTCCTGATACATTAGCAACAAAACCTCTCCCATTGCACATCAACAAGGTGTAGTCCGAAATGCCTCGGTGAGAAATGCCAATGGAATGTAGGTATAAAACACTTTCAACAAAGTCCTTAAGGATTATTTTGAAAGTATAAAGGTCAATTACATTATCTGCATAACTTAACAAATTGTAATCACATTTATCATTAAGAAAATACGTATAGATATTCTTTGTAAAATAGTATTTTCCCTTTATACAAATTTTTTTATCATATTTAAGTGATTCCTTAAAATATGATAGTTCCTCTTGAGCTGATCCCTTGCAGGATTCAATGACCTTTAGTATACAATTCTCTACCACTGTCTCAATCTACCACTTAATATTATATATGTGTTCATCAGCAGCACAATATTTCATGTCCCATTCTTTGACTATTTTCCATTTTTGCTAAACACAAATGCTTTGTGGAGGCATTTTGAACAAAATATCACTGGATGCTTTTTCACAAATGTTGTCTTTCTCTTTAAAAAATTTCCAAGCACAGCAATTCCAATCAAACTAAAACTTACATCCACCAAATTTCAACCCTAAACCAAGATCTTAAGGAAATAGACATCAAGAGATCAACGTATACTCAATTGGAACTGAAACAAAGAGGGGAAAAACAATTTTCTATTGCTTATTCACAAGAAAGCAGAAAATAGAAAAGAAAGGGATCAACCATAACAAAGAGGAAGGGTGAAAGAATGAAAAGAAACAAACCTGTTAGACTATCGGGGACAATGAAGAGCCTAAAGCTTAGACTCCCATCGAGAACGGCGCACTAGACGTCGGAGAGGAGGGTTTTGCGAGTGTCGTCAATGGGACGAGCACAGATGTGACGGTGGTCCTCGAATCCGTGCATGGTGGTGGTGAATATACGAAAGAGGCAACCAGTTACAGCATCGCTGGTGGACTCGACAACGACAGCTAAAAAGAAGGAGACACAAGTAAGGTTGTGGAAGAGCTTGGCTTGGTTCACTGGTGGGCAGTGAGCTTCTCCGATGATTAGGGACTTAGGGTTTTGAGAGCATAAAGGAGCGAGAGAGATTGTGGCCTATGGGAGTAAGCGGCAGCTTTGCAACGTTTCAAAGAGAATACGGAGCAGAGGACTTTGGCGGGACAACCTGAGTGGATATTTGAAACTAGGGCGCCATTTGATTGACAGTTAAAAGAGTTTTTTTTTTTTGGTTCAAAAAGTGGAAACTTGTTTTATTTTACTTTTAAAAGATGCAACAGATTTGCTTATTGGAAAACAAGAATGGG